>OX328274.1:26843908-36438908 GCA_946814005.1 Chamaenerion angustifolium | reverse complement strand
CCCTGCGCCCTGCGTCGCCCTGCGCCCTGCGTCACCCTGTGCCCTGCGCCCTGCGTCGCCCTGCGCCCTGCGCCCTGCGTCGCCCTGCGCCCTGCGTCGCCCTGCGCCCTGCGCCCTGCGCCCTGCGTCGCCCTGCGCCCTGCGTCGCCCTGCGCCCTGCGCCCTGCGTCGCCCTGCGCCCTGCGTCGCCCTGCGCCCTGCGCCCTGCGTCGCCCTGCGCCCTGCGTCGCCCTGCGCCCTGCGTCGCCCTGCGCCCTGCGTCGCCCTGCGCCCTGCGTCGCCCTACGCCCTGCGTTATCCTATGCCCTGCGCCCTGTGTCGCCTTCCGCCCTGTGCCCTGCGTCGCCCTACGCCCTGCGTCGCCCTGAGCCCTGCTTCGCCCTATGCTCTGCGTCGCCCTGAGCCCTTCGTCGCCCTGCTCCCTGCGTCATCCTACGCCCTACGCCTTGCGCCCTGTGTCGCCTTGCGCCCTGCGTCTCCCTACGCCTTGCGTCGCCCTGCGCCCTGCGTCTCCTTGCGCCCTCCGCCCTGCGTCGCCTTCCGCCCTCCACCCTCCGCCCTGCGTCGCCCTGTGCCCTGCGTCGCCTTGTGCCCTCCGGCCTCCGTCGCCCTGCGCCCTACGTCGCCCTGCGCCCTGCACCTTGTGCCGCCCTGCGCCCTGCGTCGCCCTACGCCTTGCGCCCTGCGTCGCCCCGTTCCCTGCGTCGCCCCGTGCCCTGCGTCGCCCCGTGCCCTGCGTCGCCCCGTGCCCTGCGTCGCCCCATGCCCTGCGTCGTCCCGTGCCCTGCGTCGCCCCGTGCCCTACGCCGCCCTACGCCCTGCGTCACAGGCTCTAGGCGTCGCCTTGCGCCCTACGACGCCCTGCTCACTGCGACGGCCTACGCCCTGCCTCGCCCTGCGCCTTCCTACGCCCTGCGTCGCCTTACGCCCTACGACGCCCTACACCCTGCGTCACCCTGCGCCCTGCCTCACCCCTGTACTGCCCTACACCGCCCTGCGCCTTCCTGCGTCTTCCTACGCCCTGCGTCGCCCTGCGTCGCCCCGTGCCCAGCGTCGCCCTCTGCTCTGAGTCGCCCTGCGTTGCCCTACGCCCTGCACCCTGCCCCGTCTTGCGCCCTGCGTCGCCCTGCGCCCTGTGCAGTGGGTCACCCTGCACTGCCCTGCATCGCCCTGCGTCGTCCTACGCCCTGCGTCACCCTACGCCCCACGTCGCCCTACGCCCTGCGTCGCCCCGTGCCCTGCGTCGCCCCGTGCCCTGCGTCGCCCTGTGCTCTGAGTCGCCCTGCATTGCCCTGCGCCGCCCTACGCCCTGCACCCTGCCCTGCGCCCTGTGCAGTGGGTCACCCTGCATCGCCCTACGCAACGCGTCGCCCTACGCCCTGCGTCTCAGGCTCTAGGCGCTTCCCTGCGCCCTACGACGCCTTGCGCACTGTGATGCCCTACACCCTGCCTCGCCCTGCGCCCTGCGTCGCCTTGCACCCTGCGCCTTGCGTCGCCCTATGCCCTGCCTCGCCCTGCCCTTCCCTGCGCCGCCCTACGCCCTGCATCGCCCTGCGCCCTCCGCCCTGCGTTGCCCTCCGCCCTACGTCGCCCTGCCTCGCCCTGCGTAGCCCTTCGCGGCGCAGGCCCTACGCCCTGCGTAGCCCTTCGCGGCGCAGGCCCTACGCCCTGCGTAGCCCTTCGCGGCGCAGGCCCTACGCCCTGCGTAGCCCTTCGCGGCGCAGGCCCTACGCCCTGAGCCCTGCATCGCCCTACGCCCTGCGTCGCCCTGCGTAGCCCTTCGCGGCGCAGGCCCTACGCCCTGCGTAGCCCTTCGCGGCGCAGGCCCTACGCCCTGCGTAGCCCTTCGCGGCGCAGGCCCTACGCCCTGAGCCCTGCATCGCCCTACGCCCTGCGTCGCCCTGAGCCCTTCATCGCCCTGCTCCCTGCGTCATCCTACGCCCTGCGCCCTGTGTCGCCTTGCGCCCTGCGCCCTGCGTCGCCCTACGCCATGCGTCTCCCTACGCCATGCGTCTCCCTACGCCCTGCGTCACCCTGCGCCCTGCGTCGCCCTGCGTCGCCCTGCGCCCTGCGTCGCCTTGCGCCCTGCGTCGCCCTGCCTCGCCCTGCGCCTTACAACGCCCTGCGCCTTCCAACGCCCTGCGTCGCCTTACGCCCTACGCCTTGCGACGCCCTACACTCTGCGTCGCCCTGCGCCCTGCCTCACCCCTGTACTGCCCTACACCGCCTTGCGCCTTGTTGCGTCTTCCTACGCCCTGCGTTGCCCCGTGCCCTGCGTCGCCCTGCGTTACCCTTCGCCGCCCTGCACCCTGCCCCGTCCTGCGCCCTGCGCCCTGTGCAGTGGGTTACCCTGCACTGCCCTGCATCGCCCTACGCCCTGCGTCTCAGGCTCTAGGCGCTGCCCTGCGCCCTACTACGCCTTGCGCACTGTGATGCCCTACACCCTGCCTCGCCCTGCGCCTTCTACGCCCTGCGTCGCCTTGCGCCTTGCGTCGCGCTATGCCCGGCCTCGCCCTACGAGGCCCTGCGCCCTGCCTCGCCCTGCCCTTCCCTTCCCTACGCCCTGCGCCCTGCGCCCTCCGCCATGCGTTGCCCTCCGCCCTACGTCGCCCTGCCTCGCCCTGCGCCCTGCGCCGCCCTGCACCCTGCGTCGCCTTCCGCCCTGTGCCCTGCGTCGCCCTATGACCTGCGTCGCCTTATGCCCTGCGTCGCCCCGTGCCCTGCGTCGCCCTGTGCTCTGAGTCACCCTGCGTTGCCCTGCGCCGCCCTGCCCCTCCCTGCGCCATGTGCATTGGGTCACCCTGCACTGCCCTGCGTCGCCTTGCGCCTTCCGCCTTGCGTCGCCCTCCGACCTGCGTCGCCCTGCGTCGCTCTACGTCGCCCTGCGCCCTGCGTTGCCCTGCGCCCTGCGTCGCCCTGCGCCCTGCGCCCTGCGTCGCCCTGCGCCCTGCGTCGCCCTGCTCCCTGCGTCGCCCTTCACCCTGCTCCCTGCGTCGCCCTTCACCCTGCTCCCTGCGTCGCCCTTCACCCTGCGTCGCCCTGCGCCCTGTGTCGCCTTCCGCCCTGTGCCCTGCGTCGCCCTACGCCCTGCGTCGCCCTGCGCCCTGCACCTTACGCCTTCCTGCGCCCTGCGTCGCCCTCCGCCCTGCCTCGCCCTGCGCCGCCCTGCACCCTGCGTCGCCTTCCGCCTTGTGCCCTGCGTCGCCCTATGACCTGCGTCGCCCTATGACCTGCGTCGCCTTATGCCCTGCGTCGCCCCGTGCCCTGCGTCGCCCTGTGCTCTGAGTCACCCTGCGTTGCCCCGCGCCGCCCTACGCCCTGCCCCTCCCTGCGCCCTGTGCATTGGGTCACCCTGCACTGCCCTGCGTCGCCTTGCGCCTTCCGCCCTGCGTCGCCCTCCGACCTGCGTCGCTCTACGTCGCCCTGCGCCCTGCGTTGCCCTGCGCCCTGCGCCCTGCGTCGCCCTGCGCCCTGCGTCGCCCTGTGCCCTGCGTCGCCCTGCGCCCTGCGTCGCCCTGCTCCCTGCGTCGCCCTTCACCCTGCTCCCTGCGTCGCCCTTCACCCTGCTCCCTGCGTCGCCCTTCACCCTGCGTCGCCCTGCGCCCTGTGTCGCCTTCCGCCCTGTGCCTTGCGTCGCCCTACGCCCTGCGTCACAGGCTCTAGGCGCCGCCCTGCGCCCTACGATGCCCTACGACGCCCTGCGCACTGCGACGGTCTACGCCCTTCCTCGCCCTGCGCCTTCCTACGCCCTGCGTCGCCTTACGCCCTACACCCTGCGTCGCCCTGCGCCCTGCCTCACCCCTGTACTGCCCTGCACCGCCCTGCGTCGCCTTCCGCCCTGTGCCCTGCGTCGCCCTACGCCCTGCGTCGCCCTATGACCTGCGTCACCTTATGCCCTGCGTCGCCCCGTGCCCTGCGTCGCCCTGTGCTCTGAGTCGCCCTGCGTTGCCCTGCGCCGCCCTACGCCGTGCGCCCTGCCCCGCCCTGCGCCCTGTGCATTGGGTCACCCTGCACTGCCCTGCGTCGCCTTGCGCCTTCCGCCCTGCGTCGCCCTTCGACCTGCGTCGCCTTCAAGCCTGCGTTGCCCTGCGTTGCCCTGCGTCGCCCTACGTCGCCCTGCGCCCTGCGTCGCCCTGCTCCCTGCGTCGCCCTTCACCCTGCTCCCTGCGTCGCCCTTCACCCTGCTCCCTGCGTCGCCCTTCACCCTGCTCCCTGCGTCGCCCTTCACCCTGCGTCGCCCTGCGCCCTGTGTCGCCTTCCGTCCTGTGCCCTGCGTCGGCCTACGACTTGCGTCGTCCTGCGTTATCCTGCGACCTATGTCGCCTTCCGCCCTCCGCCCTGTGTCGCCTTCTGCCCTGCGCCCAGCGTTGCCCTACGCCATGTGTCGCCCTACGTCACCTTGCACCATACGCCCTACGTCACCCTGCGCCTTGCGTCACCCTACGCCTTGCGCCGCCCTACGCCATGCGTCGCCCTGCTCCCTGCGTTGCCCTTCACCGTCCTGCGCCCTGCGTCGCCATGCGTCGCCATGCGCCCTACGCCGCCCTGCATCGCCTTGGGTCGCCCTGCGTTGCCCTGCGCCCTGCCTCGCCCTGCGCTACCCTGGGCCCTGCCTCACCTCCGCATTGCCCTGCATTGCCGTGCGCCCTGTGCCTTCCTGCGCCCTGCGTCGCCCTACAACTTCCTGCGCCATGCGTCGCCCTATGCCCTGCGTCGGCCCGTGCCCTACGTCGCCCTGCGCCCTGTGCATTGGGTCGCCCTGCACTGCCTTACGTCACCATGCGCCCTGCGTCGCCTTACGCCCTGCGTCACAGGCTCTAGGCGCTGCCCTGCGTCGCCTTACGCCCTACGCCCTGCGACGCCCTACATCCTGCGTCGCCCTGCGCCCTGCCTCACCCCTGTACTGCCCTACACCGCCCTGCGTCTTCCTACGCCTTGCGTCGCCCCGTGCCCTGCGTCGCCCCGTGCCCTGCGTCACCCCGTGCCCTACGTCGCCCTGTGCTCTGAGTCGCCCTGCGTTGCCCTACGCCCTGCACCCTGCCCCGTCCTGCGCCCTGCGTCGCCCTGCGCCCTGTGCAGTGGGTCACCCTGCACTGCCCTGCATCGCCCTGCGTCGTCCTACGCCCCACGTCGCCCTACGCCCTGCGTCGCCCTACGCCCTGCGTCGCCCCGTGCCCTGCGTCGCCCCGTGCCCTGCGTCGCCCTGTGCTCTGAGTCGCCCTGCATTGCCCTGCGCCGCCCTACGCCCTGTACCCTGCCCCGTCCTGCGCCCTGCGTCACCCTGCGCCCTGTGCAGTGGGTCACCCTGCATTGCCCTGCATCGCCCTGCGTCGCCCAACGCCCCGCGTCGCCCTACGCCCTGCGTCTCAGGCTCTAGGCGCTGCCCTGCGCCCTACGACGCCTTGCGCACTGTGATGCCCTACACCCTGCCTCGCCCTGCGCCCTGCGTCGCCTTGCACCCTGCGCCCTGCGTCGCCTTGCACCCTGCACCCTGCGCCTTGCGTCGCCTTATGCCCTGCCTCGCCCTGCCCTTCCCTGCGCCGCCCTACGCCCTGCATCGCCCTGCGCCCTGCGTTGCCCTCCGCCATACGTCGCCCTGCCTCGCCCTGCGCCCTGCGTAGCCCTTCGCGGCGCAGGCCCTACGCCCTGAGCCCTGCATCACCCTACGCCCTGCGTCGCCCTGAGCCCTTCATCGCCCTGCTTCCTGCGTCATCCTACGCCCTAAGCCCTGCGCCCTGTGTCGCCTTGCGCCCTGCGCCCTGCGTCGCCCTACGCCATGCGTCTCCCTACGCCCTGCGTCGCCCTGCGTCGCCCTGCGCCCTGCGTCGCCTTGCGCCCTCCGCCCTGCGTCGCGTTACGCCCTTCGTCGCCCCGTGCCCTGCGCCGCCCTGTGCCCTGCGCCCTGTGCATTGGGTCGCCCTGCACTGCCCTACGTCGCCCTGCGCCCTGCGTCGTCCTACGCCCTGCGTCACAGGCTCTAGGCGCCGCCCTGCACCCTACGATGCCCTACGACGCCCTGCGCACTGCGACGGCCTACGCCCTGCGCCTTCCTACGCCCTGTGTCGCCTTACGCCCTACGCCCTGCCCTTCCCTGCGCCGCCCTACGCCCTGCATCGCCCTGCGCCCTCCGCCCTGCGTTGCCCTCCGCCATACGTCGCCCTGCCTCGCCCTGCGCCCTGCGTAGCCCTTCGCGGCGTAGGCCCTACGCCCTGAGCCCTGCATCGCCCTACGCCCTGCGTCGCCCTGAGCCCTTCGTCGCCCTGCTCCCTGCGTCATCCTACGCCCTACGCCCTGCGCCCTGTGTCGCCTTGCGCCCTGTGCCCTGCATCGCCCTACGCCATGCGTCTCCCTACACCTTGCGTCGCCCTGCGCCCAGCGTCGCCTTACACCCAGCGTCGCCCTGCGCCCTGCCTCACCCCTGTACTGCCCTACACCGCCCTGCGCCTTCCTGCGTCGCCCTACTCCCCACGTCACCCCGTGCCCTGCGTCGCCCCGTGCCCTGCGTCGCCCTGTGCTCTGAGTCGCCTTGCGTTGCCCTGCGCCGCCCTACGCCCTGCACCCTGCCCCGTCCTGCGCCCTGCGTCGCCCTGCACCCTGTGCAGTGGGTCACCCTGCACTGCCCTGCGTCGCCCTACGCCCCGCGTCGCCCTACGCCTTGCGTCTCAGGCTCTAGGCGCTGCCCTGCGCCATACGACGCCTTGCGCACTGTGATGCCCTACACCCTGCCTCGCCCTGCGCCTTCCTACGCCCTGCGTCGCCTTGCGTCGCCCTATGCCCTGCCTCGCCCTACGAGGCCCTGCGCCCTGCCTCGCCCTGCCCTTCCCTTCGCCGCCCTACGACCTGCGTCGCCCTGCGCCCTGCATCGCCCTCCGCCCTGCGTTGCCCTCCGCCCTACGTCGCCCTGCCTCGCCCTGCGCCCTACACCCTGCGCCGCCCTGCACCCTGTGTCGCCTTCTGCCCTGTGCCCTGCGTCGCCCTACGCCCTGCGTCGCCCTATGACCTGCGTCGCCTTATGCCCTGCGTCGCCCCGTGCCCTGCGTCGCCCTGTGCTCTGAGTCGCCCTGCGTTGCCCTGCGCCGCCCTACGCCCTGCGTTGCCCTGCGCCGCCCTACGCCCTGCCCCGCCCTGCGCCCTGTGCATTGGGTCACCCTGCACTGCCCTGCGTCGCCTTGCGCCTTCCGCCCTGCGTCGCCCTCCGACCTGCGTCGCCTTCCAGCCTGCGTCGCCCTACGTCGCCCTGCACCCTGCGTCGCCCTGCGCCCTGCGCCCTGCGTCGCCCTTCACCCTGCTCCCTGCGTCGCCCTTCACCCTGCGTCGCCCTGCGCCCTGTGTCGCCTTCCGCCCTGTGCCCTGCGTCGCCCTACGCCCTGCGTCGCCCTGCGCACTGCGTTATCCTGCGCCCTGCGACCTGTGTCGCCTTCCGACCTGTGTCGCCTTCCGCCCTGCGCCCTCACCCCCGCATTGCCCTGCATTGCCGTGCGCCCTGTGCCTTCCTGCGTATTCCTGCGCCCTGCGTCGCCCTACAACTTCCTGCGCCATGCGTCGCCCTATGCCATGCGTCGGCCCGTGCCCTGCGTCGCCCCATGCCCTACGTCGCCCTGCGCCCTACGACGCCCTGCGCACTGCGACGGCCTACGCCCTGCGCAGTGCGACGGCCTACGCCCTGCCTCGCCCTGCGCCTTCCTACGCCCTGCGTCGCCCTACGCCCTGCGACGCCCTGCCTCACCCCTGCACCGCCCTGCGCCTTCCTGCGCCCTGCGTCGCCCCGTGCCCTGCGTCGCCCCATGCTCTGAGTCGCCCTGCGTTGCCCTGCGCCGCCCTACGCCCTGTGCACTGGGTCACCCTGCACTGCCCTGCGACGCCCTGCACCCTGCGTCGCCCTACGCACCGCGTCGCCCTACGCCCTGCGTCTCAGGCTCTAGGCGCCGCCCTGCACCCTACGATGCTCTGCGCACTGCGACGCCCTACACCCTGCGCCTTCCTACGCCCTGTGTCGCCTTGCGCCCTACACCCTATGTCACTTTGCGCCTTGCCTCGCCCTACGCCTTCCCTCCTACGCCCTATGTCACCCTACGCCCCGCGTCGCTCTACGGCCCGCGTCGCCCTACGCCCTGCGACGCCCTACACCCTTCCTCGCCCTGCGCCCTACGACGCCCTACACCCTTCCTCGCCCTGCGCCTTCCTACGCCCTGCGTTGCCGTGCGCCCTACGCACTGTGTCGCCCCGTGCCCTGTGTCGCCCCGTGCCCTACGTCGCCCTGCGCCCTGTGCATTGGGTCGCCCTGCACTGTCCTACGTTACCCTGCGCCCTGCGTCACAGGCTCTAGGCGCTGTCCTGCGCCCTACGATGCCCTGCGCACTGCGACGGCCTACGCCCTGTCTCACCCTGCGCCTTCCTACGCCCTGCGTCGCCTTACGCCCTATGTCGCCTTTCGCCCTACGCCCTGCCTCACCCCTGCACTGCCCTGCGCCTTCCTGCGCCCTGCGTCGCCCCATGCCCTACGTCATCCCGTTCCCTGCGTCGCCCCGTGCCCTACGTCGCCCCGTGCTCTGAGTTGCCCTGCGCTCTGCGCCGCCCTACGCCCTGCGCCCTGTGCACTGGGTCACCCTGCACTGCCCTGCGTCGCCCTGCACCCTGCGTCGCCCCGTGCCCTGCGTTGCCATGCGCCCTGTTTACTGGGTCGCCCTGCATTGCCCTACGTCGCCCTGCATTGCCCTACGTCGCCCTGCACTGCCCTACGTCGCCCTGCGCCCTGCATCGCCCTATGCCCTGCGTCACAGGCTCTAGGCGCCGCCATGCGCCCTCAGATGCCCTGCGCAATGCGACGGCCTACGCCCTGCCTCGCCCTCAGCCTTCCTATGCCCTGCGTGGACTTACACCCTGCGACACCCTACGCCCTGCGTCGCCCTGCGCCCTGCCTCGCCCCTGCAATGCACTGCGCCTTCCTGCGCCCTGCGTCGCCCTACGCCCTGCGACGCCCCGTGCCCTGCGTCGCCCTGTGCTCTGAGTCGCCCTGCGTTGCCCTGCGCCCTGCGTTGCCCTGTGCCGCCCTACGCCCTCCGCCCTGCATCGCCCTGTGCACTGGGTCACCCTGCCTCGCACTGCCCTACGAGGCCCTGCGCCCTGCCTCGCCATACGCCCCGCGTCGCCCCGTGCCCTGTGTCGCCCCGTGCCCTGCGTCGCCCCGTGCCCTGCGTCGCCCCGTGCCCTGCGTCGCCCCGTGCCCTGCGTCGCCCTGTGCTCTGAGTCGCCCTGCACCTTGCGTTGCCCTACGCCCTGCGCCCTGTGCACTGGGTCACCCTGCACTGCCATGCGTCGCTCTGCACCTCGCGTCACCCTGTGCCCTGCGTTGCCCTGCGCCCTGTTTACTGGGTCGCCCTGCACTGCCCTACGTCGCCCTGCGCCCTGCATCGCCCTATGCCCTGCGTCACAGGCTCTAGGCGCCGCCATGCGCCCTACGATGCCCTACGCAATGCGACGGCCTACGCCCTACGCCCTGCGTCGCCCTGCGTCCTGCCTCGCCCCTGCACTGCCCTGCGTCGCCCTACGTCCTGCGACGCCCCGTGCCCTGCCTCACCACTGCCCTGCACCGCCCTGCGCCTTCATGCGCCCTGCGTCGCCCCGTGCCCTGCGTCAACCCGCGCCCTGCGTCTCCGTGTGCCCTGCGTCGCCCCGTGCCCTGCGTCGCCCCGTGCTTTGAGTCGCCCTTCGTTGCCCTGCGCCCATCGTTGCCCTGCGCCGCCCTACGCCCTGCGCCCTGTGCACTGGGTCACCCTGCACTGCCCTGCGTCGCCCCGTTCCCTGCGTTGCCCTGCGCCCTGTTTACTGGGTCGCCCTGCACTGCCCTACGTCGCCCTCCGCCCTGCATCGCCCTATGCCCTGTGTCACAGGCTCTAGGCGCCGCCATGCGCCCTACGATGCCCTGCGCAATGCGACGGCCGACGCCCTGCCTCGCCCTACGCCTTCCTACGCCCTGCGTCGCCTTACGCCCTGCGACGCCCTACGCCCTGCGCCCTGCCTCGCCCCTGCACTACCCTGCGCCCTGCTTCGCCCTACGCCCTGCGACGCCCCGTGCCCTGCGTCGCCCTGCGCTCTGATTCGCCCTGCGTTGCCCTGCGCCCTGCGTTGCCCTGTGCCGCCCTCCGCCCTTCATCGCCCTGCGCCCTGTGCATTGGGTCACCCTGCACTGCCCTGCATCGCCATGCGCCCTGTGTTGTCCTATGCCCCGCGTCGCCCTACGCCCCGCGTAGCCATACACCCTGCGTCGCCCCGTGCCCTGCATCGCCCCGTGCCCTGCGTCGCCCCGTGCCCTGCGTCGCCCCGTGCCCTGCGTCGCCCCGTGCCCTGCGTCGCCCCGTGCCCTGCGTCGCCCTGTGCTCTGAGTCGCCCTGCGTTGCCCTGCACCCTGCATTGCCCTGCGCCGCCCTACGCCCTGCGTCCTGTGCACTGGGTCACCCTGCACTGCCCTGCGTCGCCCTGCACCCTGCGTCGCCCCGTGCCCTGCGTTGCCCTGTTTACTGGGTCGCCCTGTACTGCCCTACGTCGCCCTGCACCGCCCTACGTCGCCCTGCGCCCTGCATCGCCCTATGCCCTGCGTCACAGGCTCTAGGCGCCGCCATGCGCCCTACGATGAGCTGCGCAATGCGACGGCCTACGCCCTGCCTCGCCCTACGCCTTCCTACGCCCTGCGTCGCCCTGCGCCCTGCCTCGCCCCTGCACTGCCCTGCGCCCTGCGACGCCCCGTGCCCTGCATCGCCCTGTGCCCTGCGTCGCCCTGTGCTCTGAGTCGCCCTGCGCCCTGCGTTGCCCTGCGCCCTGTGTTGCCCTGCGCCCTGCGTTGCCCTGCGCCCTGATCATTGCGCCATGCGCCCTGCCGCCTGCGCCTTGTGCCCTGAGCACTAAGCCCTACGCACTGTGGCCTAAGCACTGCGCCCTGAGCATTCAGCCTTGCGCTTGCGCGCTGCGTAAGGCTTAGTGCCCTGAGCACTTAGCCCTATGTACTTCGCCCTGAGCACTGCGCCCTGAGACCTGCGCCCTACGCCATGTGCCCTACGCCCTAAGCATTGAGAAATGCGGCTCAGGCCCTGCACCCTACGCCGTGTGCAGTGTGCACTGAGCAGTGAGACCTGCACCATGAGCCCTGCGCCCTAAGCACTGCACCCTGTGCCCTCCGCCCGGAGCATTAAGTCATGCGCCCCGGGCCCTACGCCCGGATCAATGAGACCTGTGCCTTGAACATTGAGCCATGCCCCCCGAGTCCTGCACTCTGTGCCCTGAGCATTAAGCCTCCACCGTAGACACCATCAACTCTCAACCCTCCATCCTTCACCCTCCACCCTTGACAATCTACCCTCAACCGTAGACAATCAACCAACGATCTTAGACCTTCGACCCTCGACATTCGACCTTTAACCATAGACATTCGACCCTCACCCCTAGACCGTCAACCATAGACTCTTGACCCTAGACCCTCAACCCTAGACCCTCCACCACAGACCCTTGACTCTCAACGTTAGACCCTAAACCCTAGAGCCCCAACCCTCGACCGTCTACCCTACCCCTCGACCCTCAACCCTCAACCCTCAACCGTAAACCCCTTCAACCTCACCCCACAACCATCGACCCTCAACCGTAGACACCATCAACTCTCAACCCTCCACCTTTGAACCTCGACCCTCCACCCTCGACATTTGACCTTCAACCATAGACCCTCAACCTTAGAACCTTAACCGTAGACCCTCAACCCTAAATCCTAAACCGTCGACCCTCGAGCGTCCACCATCGACCCTCAACCCTCCCTGCGCTTGCGCCCTGCGCTTGCGCACTGAGTCGTGAGCACTAAACCTTGCGACTTGAGCATTGAGTCATGCACCATGCGGCCGGCAGCCTGTGCACTAAGCCCTTCGCACTGCGGCCTAAGCATTGCGGCCTGCGCTTGCGCCCTGCGCTTGCGCCCTTCACTTTCGCCCTGCGTACTGCGTACTGAGCACTGTGCCCTAACCACTACGCCCTGCGTACTGAGACCTGAGCACTACACCCTGGTCACTGCGCCCTGAGCACTGAGCACTAAGCCCTGCGCCTACGCCCTATGCCCTATGCCCTTCGCCCTGAGCATTGAGCCCTGCGCCCTGCGCCCTGCGCCCTGCGCCCTGCGCCCTGCGCCCTGCACCATGCACCATGCGCCCTGAGCACCGAGCACTGCGCCTTGCGCCCTGAGCACTGAGCCCTACACCCTGCGCCCTGCGCACTGAGCCCTACGCCCTGCGCCCTGAGCATGACCATTGATCCCTGAGCACTAAGCACTGAGCACTGCGCCCTAAGCCCTGAGCACTGCGCCCTGCGCCCTGAGCACTGAGCACTGAGTACTGAGCCCTGCGCCCTTCGCTTGCGCACTGCGCACTGAGAATTGAGTCATGCACCCTGGGCCCTTCGCCCTGCGCGCTGCATCCTGAGCACTGCGCCCTGAGACCTATGCCCTGTACCCTCCGCCCTAAGCATTGAGCACTGAGACCTGCGCCATGAGCCCTGCGCCCTGAGCACTGCTCCCTGAAACCTGCGCCCTACGCCATGTGCCCTCCGCCTTGAGCATTGATTCATGCGCCCTGGGCCCTACACTTTGCGCCCTGCGCCCGGAGCATTGAGCCTTGGGCCTTGAGCACATAGCCATGCACCCCGGATCCTACGCTCTGCGCCCTGAGCATTAAGCCTCCACCGTAGACACCATCAACTCTCAACCCTCGACCCTCCACAATCTACCCTCAACCGTAGACACTCGACCAACGATCTTAGACCCTCAACATTCGACCTTCAACCGTAGACATTCGACCCTCGCCCCTAGACCGTCAACCGTAGACTCTTGACCCTAGACCCTCAGCCCTAGACCCTCAGCCCTACACCCTCAATCGTAGACCCTCGACCTTTCACCTTCGACATTCGACCCTCGATATTCGACCCTCAACCGTCGAACCTTAACCTTAGACCCTCAACCCTTCACCCTCCACCGCATACCCTCGAGCCTTACGCCCTGCGACGCCCTACGCCCTGCGCCCTGCCTCGCCCCTGCACTACCCTGCGCCTTCCTGCGCCCTGCTTCGCCCTACGCCCTGCGACGCCCCGTGCCCTGCGTCGCCCTGTGCTCTGATTCGCCCTGCGTTGCCCTGCGCCCTGCGTTGCCCTGTGCCGCCCTCCGCCCTTCATCGCCCTGCGCCCTGTGCATTGGGTCACCCTGCACTGCCCTGCATCGCCCTGCGCCCTGTGTTGTCCTATGCCCCGCGTCGCCCTACGCCCCGCGTAGCCATACACCCTGTGTCGCCCCGTGCCCTGCGTCGCCCCGTGCCCTGCGTTGCCCCGTGCCCTGCGTCGCCCCGTGCCCTGCGTCGCCCCGTGCCCTGCGTCGCCCCGTGCCCTGCGTCGCCCCGTGCCCTGCGTCGCCCCGTGCCCTGCGTCGCCCCGTGCCCTGCGTCGCCCCGTGCCCTGCGTCGCCCTGTGTTGCCCTGCACCCTGCATTGCCCTGCGCCGCCCTACGCCCTGCGTCCTGTGCACTGGGTCACCCTGCACTGCCCTGCGTCGCCCTGCACCCTGCGTCGCCCCGTGCCCTGCGTTGCCCTGTTTACTGGGTCGCCCTGTACTGCCCTACGTCGCCCTGCACCGCCCTATGTCGCCCTGCGCCCTGCACCGCCCTACGTCGCCCTGCGCCCTGCATCGCCCTATGCCCTGCGTCACAGGCTCTAGGCGCCGCCATGCGCCCTACGATGAGCTGCGCAATGCGACGGCCTACGCCCTACCTCGCCCTACGCCTTCCTACGCCCTGCGTCACCTTACGCCCTGCGTCGCCCTGCGCCCTGCCTCGCCCCTGCACTGCCCTGCGCCCTGCGACGCCTCGTGCCCTGCATCGCCCTATGCCCTGCGTCACCCTGTGCTCTGAGTCGCCCTGCGCCCTGCGTTGCCCTGCGCCCTGTGTTGCCCTGCGCCCTGCGTTGCCCTGCGCCCTGATCATTGCGCCCTGCGCCCTGCCGCCTGCGCCTTGTGCCCTGAGCACTAAGCCCTACGCACTGTGGCCTAAGCACTGCGCCCTGAGCATTCAGCCTTGCGCTTGCGCGCTGCGTAAGGCTTAGTGCCCTGAGCACTTAGCCCTATGTACTTCGCCCTGAGCACTGCGCCCTGAGACCTGCGCCCTACGCCCTGTGCCCTACGCCCTAAGCATTGAGAAATGCGGCTCAGGCCCTGCACCCTACGCCGTGTGCAGTGTGCACTGAGCACTGAGACCTGCACCATGAGCCCTGCACCCTAAGCACTGCACCCTGTGCCCTCCGCCCGGAGCATTAAGTCATGCGCCCCGGGCCCTACGCCCGGATCAATGAGACCTGCGCCTTGAACATTGAGCCATGCCCCCCGAGTCCTGCACTCTGTGCCCTGAGCATTAAGCCTCCACCGTAGACACCATCAACTCTCAACCCTCCATCCTTCACCCTCCACCCTCGACAATCTACCCTCAACCGTAGACAATCAACCAACGATCTTAGACCTTCGACCCTCGACATTCGACCTTTAACCATAGACATTCGACCCTCACCCCTAGACCGTCAACCATAGACTCTTGACCCTAGACCCTCAACCCTAGACCCTCCACCACAGACCCTTGACTCTCAACGTTAGACCCTAAACCCTAGAGCCCCAACCCTCGACCGTCTACCCTACCCCTCGACCCTCAACCCTCAACCCTCAACCGTAAACCCCTTCAACCTCACCCCACAACCATCGACCCTCAACCGTAGACACCATCAACTCTCAACCCTCCACCTTTGAACCTCGACCCTCCACCCTCGACATTTGACCTTCAACCATAGACCCTCAACCTTAGAACCTTAACCGTAGACCCTCAACCCTAAATCCTAAACCGTCGACCCTCGAGCGTCCACCATCGACCCTCAACCCTCCCTGCGCTTGCGCCCTGCGCTTGCGCACTGAGTCGTGAGCACTAAACCTTGCGACTTGAGCATTGAGTCATGCACCATGCGGCCGGCAGCCTGTGCACTAAGCCCTTCGCACTGCGGCCTAAGCATTGCGGCCTGCGCTTGCGCCCTGCGCTTGCGCCCTGCGCTTGCGCCCTTCACTTTCGCCCTGCGCTTCCGCACTGCGTACTGCGTACTGAGCACTGTGCCCTGACCACTACGCCCTGCGTACTGAGACCTGAGCACTACGCCCTGGTCACTGAGCCCTGCGCCCTGAGCACTGAGCACTAAGCCCCGCGCCTACGCCCTATGCCCTATGCCCTTCGCCCTGAGCATTGAGCCCTGCGCCCTGCGCCCTGCGCCCTGCGCCATGCACCATGCGCCCTGAGCACCGAGCACTGCGCCTTGCGCCCTGAGCACTGAGCCCTACACCCTGCGCCCTGAGCACTGAGCCCTACGCCCTGCGCCCTGAGCATGACCATTGATCCCTGAGCACTAAGCACTGAGCACTGCGCCCTAAGCCCTGAGCACTGCGCCCTGCGCCCTGAGCACTGAGTACTGAGCCCTGCGCCCTTCGCTTGCGCACTGCGCACTGAGAATTGAGTCATGCACCCTGGGCCCTTCGCCCTGCGCGCTGCATCCTGAGCACTGCGCCCTGAGACCTATGCCCTGTACCCTCCGCCCTAAGCATTGAGCACTGAGACCTGCGCCATGAGCCCTGCGCCCTGAGCACTGCTCCCTGAAACCTGCGCCCTACGCCATGTGCCCTCCGCCTTGAGCATTGATTCATGCGCCCTGGGCCCTACACTTTGCGCCCTGCGCCCGGAGCATTGAGCCTTGGGCCTTGAGCACATAGCCATGCACCCCGGGTCCTACGCTCTGCGCCCTGAGCATTAAGCCTCCACCGTAGACACCATCAACTCTCAACCCTCGACCCTCCACAATCTACCCTCAACCGTAGACACTCGACCAACGATCTTAGACCCTCAACATTCGACCTTCAACCGTAGACATTCGACCCTCGCCCCTAGACCGTCAACCGTAGACTCTTGACCCTAGACCCTCAGCCCTAGACCCTCGACCCTCCACCATAGACCCTTGACCCTCAACGTTAGACCCTAAACCCTAGAGCCCCAACCCTCAACCCTCGACTGTCTACCATACCCCCTATCCCCTCGACCTTCGACCTTCAACCCTCAACCGTAAACCCCTCGAACCTCACCCCACAACCATCGACCCTCAACCGTAGACACCATCAACTTTCAACCCTCCACCTTTGAACCTCGACCCTCCACCCTCGACATTTGACCTTCAACCATAGACCCTCAACCTTAGAACCTTAACCGTAGACCCTTAACCCTAAATCCTAAACCGTCGAACCTCGAACGCCCACCAGCAACCCTCAACCCTCAACCCTTGACCCTCAACCCTTGACCCTCAATCGTAGACTCATCGACCCTCGACCCGCAACCCTCGACCTACAATCGTAGAACTTCAAGCCTCGGCCCTAAACCCTTGATCTTCCACCCTAGACATTCGTCTTTCAACCATAGACCCTCGACCTTCGACCCTCAACTCTCAATCCTACACCCTCAATCGTAGACCCTCGACCTTTCACCTTCGACATTCGACCCTCGACCCTCGATATTCGACCCTCAACCGTCGAACCTTAACCTTAGACCCTCAACCCTTCACCCTCCACCGCAGACCCTCGAGCCTAAACCCTAAGCCTTCAACCGTCGACCCTCTACCCTTGAACCTCTACCCTCATCCGTCAACCCTCGACCGTACACGCTAAACCCTAAACCGTCAACCCTAGTCCCAAGAGCCTCGTAGACCCTTGACCCTCAACCATCCACCCTCGACCCTCAATCGTAGACCCTCAACCATACAGCAACCCTAGCCCCCAACCCCAAGCCCTCGACCCTCGACCTTCGACCCTCAATCGTAGACCCTTCACCCTCGACCCTTCACCCCCAACATTCGACCCTCAACCGTAGAACCTCGACCCTCGACCTTCAACCAAGGCCCTCAACCATAGACCTTTGACCCTCGACCCTCAACCTTAGACCCTCAACCCTTCACCCTCAACCGCAGACCCTCGACTGTCGACCTTCAACCCTAGACCCTCAACCGTAGACCCTTGACTCTCGACCCTCAACCCTAGACCTTCAACCCTCAACCTTAGAACGTTAGACCCTCAACCCTCAACGTTAAACCCTCAACCCTAGAGCCTCAACCCTAGAGCCTCAACCCTAGAGCCTCAACCCTCGACTGTCTACCCTAACCCTCGACCCTCAACCGTAAACCCCTCGAACGTCACCCTGCAACCCTCAACCCTCAACTGTAGACACCATCAACCCTCGACCCTCTACCCTCGATATTTGACCTTCAACCATAGACCCTCATCATTATATCCTTAACCATAGACCCTCTACACTAAATTGGCCTTCGACCCTCAACCGTAGACCCTATACCCTCTACTGTAGACACTCGACCGTAGATCCTCGACCCTAAACCCTAATCCTAAACCCTCGTGCATCGAGCCCCGACCCTCGACCCTCGACACTCGACCCTCCATCTTCGACCCTCAACCATAGATCCTCTACCCTAAACCCTAGACCTTCTACCGTAGACGCTCGACCCTCCACCTTCAACCGTGCACCCTCGACATTCGTCCCTCATCCCTTTACCCTCAACCGTAGACCCACGACTCTCGGCCCTTAACCCTACACCCATCACCCTCAATCGTAGACCCTCGATTGTCAACTCTCAACCCTAGACCCTCGAGCCTTAACCCTAGACCCTCAAGCGTAGACCATCGACTCTTAACCCTAGACTCTCGACATTCGACCCTCAACCTTCAACCTTAGACCCTCAACCATAGCGCCTCAACCCTCTGGCCTCAACCCTAGACCCTCGACCATAGACCTTAAACCCTAAACCGTCAAACTTAGACTCTAGAGCCTCATAGAGCCTCAACCATTGACTCTCGATCCTCAATAATAGACCCTCAACCATACATCCTCAACCCTCAGCCCTCGGCCCTAAACCCTCAACCCTTGGCCCTGGACCCTCGACCCTCAATCATAGACCCTCAACCATACATCCTCAACCCTCGACCCTAAACCCTAAACCCTCAGCCCTGGACCCTAGATCTTTGACCCTCAACCGTAGACCCTCGACCCTCAACCGTAGACCCTCAACCCTCGAACCTCAACCGTAGACTCTCGACCCTCAAACGTAGGCCTTTAACCCTCGACTCTCGACCCTCCACCCTCGACCGTCCATCGTAACCCTCAACCATAGTGCATTAACCATCGACCCTTGACCCTTAACCGTAGACCCTTGACCCTAAACCTTAATCTTAAATCCTAAACCATCGCCCATTGAGCCTCAACCTTTGACCCTCACCCTCAACACTCGACCCTCCACCCTCGATCCTCAACTATAGACCCTTGACCCTCAATCGTAGACCCTCGAGCCTCCACCATCGACCCTTGACATTCTACCCTCAAACGTCGACCCTCAACCGTAGCCCCTCAACCATCCACCCTCAACATTAGACACTCAACCGTAGACCATTGACCATCCACCCTCAACATTAGACCCTCAACACACGATCATCAACCTGTGACCCTCGACCCTCAACCCTTTCACCCTCAACCGTAGACCATCGATCGTTGACCCTCAACCCTCGAGCCTTCATCTTAGACCCTCAACCGTAGACACTTGACCCTTGTCCCTTAACCCTGGCCCTCAAGCCTCAACCCTTGACCCTTAAACATAGCGCCTCAACCCTCACCCTCAACCCTCGAGCCTCAAGCGTAGACCCTCAACCCTCAACTGTCAACTGTTAACCCTAGACCATGGAGCCTCGTAGAACCTCGACCCTTGATCATCCACCCTCGACCATCTACCCTCGACCCTCAATCGTAGACCCTCAATCGTAGACCCTCAACCTTTGACCCTCGACCTTCAACCCTCAATCGTAGACCTTCGACCGTAGACCCTCGACCCTAAACCCAAATTCAAAAAACCTAAACTTGAATTCGTAAACCCTCGACCCTCAAACCTTCACCCTTCAATCTCAACCCTTGACCCTCGACTGTCTACCGTAACCCTCAACCCTAAACCGTTGACCGCAACCCTAGAGTCGCAACTGTAGACACTCGATCAACAACCTTAGACCCTTGACCCTTCACCCTCGACCATCGACCTTTCACCCTCGACATTCGACCTTCAACCGTAGACCTCGACCCTCAAGCATAGACCCTTGCCCTCAACCCCCATCGACCCTCAACCGTATACCTCTCGACCAGCAACCCGCAACCCTAGACCCACAACCGTATGCCCTCGAGCCTCAACCCTTGACCCTCCATCCTCCACCCTTTACCCACAACCCTTCACCCTCGACACTCCACCCTCGACATTCGACCTTCCACCGTAAACTCTCTACCCTCAACCCTTAACCCTCGACCCTTAAGCCTCGACCCTCCACCCTTGAAACTCAACTGTAGGCCTTCGACCCTCAACGGTAGACCCTCAACCCTCGATCCTCAACCCTCAATGTTAGACCCTCAACCATTAACCATCTACCCTCGATCGTAGACCCTCGACCCTACACCCTATAACCTAAGCCCTCGTCCATCGAACCGCGACCCCTGACCTTCAACACTCGATACTCAACCTCGACCATTCACCATCGACCCTCGACCTTCCCCCCTTGACATTCGACCCTCAACCGTAGACCCCCTAACCTCAACCTTAGACCCTCGTCCCTCAACCTTAGACCCTCAATCATAATCCCTCGATCCTATACCCTTCACCCTCAACCCTCGACCCGTAACCATCTACCCTCGCCCCTCCACTCTCCTCTCCAACCTCAACCATCCACCCTTGACACCCAACCGTTGGCCCTCGGCCCTCAATCGTAGATCCTACACCCTCAACCCTCAACTTTAAACCCTTAACCCTAGAGCCTCAACCTTCAACCCTCGACCCTCGAATCTCGACCATCAAGCCTCAAGCCTCGACCCTCAACCCTCGCAATTCAAATGTAGGCCTTCGACCTTCAACCGTAGATCCTCAACCCTTGATCCCCAACCATCAACATTAGACCCTCGGCCCTCGACCATAGACCGTCGATCCTAAACTCTAAACCCTATAGCCTAATGTTAAAGTATTATGCAATCTAGTCTAGATTAATCAGGATTAGTCTTTCTCTTTGGTTTATCTATATTAATTAGTTTATCCATTTATATTTAGTTTATTATATATATAGTTAGATAGATAGTATGAGTATCTTTATAGATAGAATCAATATATATAGATAGTTATCTCTATACTATATATATTTAGTTCTCTATGTACAAAATAATAAGTTTCACAATAATGGAGTTAGATGTTTTTCTTGTTCACCCCCTTTCCACTTTCATGTTTTATTGAATCTTTTCATGTTATCAGAGCCAGAAATTAGAAATTAGAAATTTGGGATTTGAACATAAATCAACAATTAGGGTTACCGTTGTCGCCGCCGCTCAGCCACCGGCGTCTGTCGCACGTTCATCTATTAGCGTCGCCATTTGTCGAGCCTCCTTTCGCTCAAGTCGCCGCCACCCTAAACTTCCTCACCCTCTGTTATCACAGTCGTCGCCAATCAATTTCCCATCAATCCGCCATCTGTGACGTCTTGCTTGTCCTCTCTGGACCTCCTATCGTCAGTCATTTATGCCGCCACAAGACTCCCGCACAGGTTTATGCTATGATTCATGCGAAATTGCTAAGTTGATTCATTGCAAAAAAATGTTGAAGTTGCTCGTTCAAGATTTATTTGGGTGTGATTGAGTTGCTTGCACAAGCAAGTCTTTAATGAGATTACTTCGAGCTTTGGCTGCAAGTTCAAATGTCGATCGGACTTTTATTACTTGTTTCGTTTACCCTAAAATGGCGTAATCACGATGGATGACCAAGAAGGCACCACGGATATGACCATGGCGCCATTGCTTTAGTTTAGTTAAATTTCGTGTTCGTCCGTATGCGGTTACCCACGTGCTTGTGTGGGGCTCGAATGATCAAGTTGGAGATGGAAGGTGTGTGATCTCAAGTCAATTGTGGACTATATTGGGATTCGATTTGGGATTTTTCGCACAAGAAAAGAAGCATTGGAAGTTTGGGAATCAATTCAGCGAATTTCAAAATTTGAGGATCAAAATCAAGAAAAACAAAGAACATGGGTGAATGTTAAAGTATTATGCAGTCTAGTCTAGATTAATCAAGATTAGTCTTTCTCTTTGGTTTATCTATACTAATTAGTTTATCCTGTTATATTTAGTTTATTATATATATAGTTAGATAGATAGTATGCGTATCTTTATAGATAGAATCAATATATATAGATAGTTATCTCTATACTATATATATATAGTTCTCTATGTACAAAATAACAAGTTTCTCAATAATAGAGTCTGATGTTTTTCTTATTCATCAGCTTCACGTCTTCATGTTCTATTAATAACATTGGACACTCAACCCTATACCCTTAACCCTACACCCTCAACCGTTGACCATTAACCGTCTAGTCTAAACCCTAGACCTTCAACCCTAGACCCTCAACTCTCAACCCTCAACCCTTGATCTTCGACCGTTGACCCTCGACCTTCAACCCTAGACCCTCAACCCTAGACCTTCAACCCTCAACCCTAGACCCTCAACCCTCAACCCTAGACCCTCAACCATCGATCCTCAACCCTCGACCCTCAATTTTCGACCCTTGACCCTCAACCGTAGACCATCAACTCTTGCCCTCAACCCTTAACCGTAGACCCTCAACCCTCAACCCTAGTCCCTCCACCCTCCATCCTTGACCCTAGACCCTTAACCCTAAACCCTCGACCCTTTACCCTTGATCCTTCATCCTCGACCAACGACCGTCGACCCTCAACCCTCAACCCTTGACTCTCAACTGTATACCCTCGAACATCGACCGTAGACCCTTGACTGTGGCCCCTCGATCCTCAACCATCGACCCTAAACCCCAAACCCGCAATCGTAAACTTTAAACCCTAGACCCTAAACCATCCACCCTCAATCATCAACCCTAGATCCTCGACCCTAAACCCTAGACCCAAAACCCTCAACTGTCGACCCTTGACCCCCAACCCTCGATCCTAAACCCTATACCTTCAACCATGAACCCTAGACCCTCAACCCTTGACCCTCAACCTTCAACCCTCAACCCTTAACCCTTAACCCTCGACCATCAATCCTCAACCCTCCACCTTCCACCCTCAACCTCGACCGTCAACCCTCCACCCTTGACCCTCGATCTTCAACCCTCGACCCTCAACCGTAGATCCTTGACCCTCGACCCCCAACCATCGATCCTAAACCCTAGGCCTTAAACCATCAACCCTAGACCCTCAACCCTTGACCATCAACCCTAGACCCTCAACCCTCGATCCTCGACCCTCAACCTTCAACCTTGAACCCTCAACGTTCGACCCTTCACCCTCGATCCTCGATCTTCACCCTTGAACTTCAACCGTACATCATCGACCCTCAACACTCGACTGTCAACTCTAGATCCTCAAACCTTGACCCTCAAGCATCCACTCTCGACTCTGGACCCTCAACCCTCGACCTTCAACCTTTGACCCTAGACACTAGACCCAAAACCCTCAACTGTCGACCCTGGACCCCCAACCCTCGATCCTAAACCCTATACCTTCAACCATGAACCCTAGACCCTCAACCCTTGACCCTCAACCCTTGACCCTCAACCCTCGACCCTCAACCCTCGACCTTCAACACTCAACCCTCCACCGTCCACCGTCCACCCTCAACCTCGACCGTCAACCCTCCACCCTTGACCCTCGATCTTCAGCCCTCGATCCTCAACCGTAGATCCTTGACCCTCGACCCCCAACCATCGATCCTAAACCCTAGACCCTCAACCCTAGACCCTTAACCCTTGACCCTCAACCCTCGACCCTCAACCCTCGACCCTCAACGTTCGACCCTCTACCCTCGATCCTCGATCTTCACCCTTGAACCTCAATCGTAGATCATCGACCCTCAACACTCGACTGTCAACCCTAGATCCTCAAACCTTGACCTTCAAGCATCCACCCTTGACTCTGGACCCTCAACCCTCGACCTTAAACCTTTGACCCTAGACACTAGACCCAAAACCCTCACCCATCGATGCTCGAGCCCCAAGCCTCGACCCTCAACCCTCAACCCTCGACCCTCAACCCGCGACCCTCAACCCTCGACCCTCAACCCTCGACCTTCAACCCTTAACACTCAATCCTCTACCATCCACCCTCAACGCTCGAGCTTCCACCCTAGACCCTCGATCTTCAACCCTCAACTGTAGATCCTCGACCCTCAACCCTCGACTATCAACCCTAGACCCTCCACCCTCCACCCTCGACACTCAAGCATCTACTCTTGTCCCTGGACCCTCAACCTTAGACCCAAAACTCTCAACCGTCGACCATCGACCCTCAACCGTTGACCATCGACCTTTGACTCTCAACCCTAGACCCTCCACCCTCCACCCATGACCCTAGAGCCTCTACCCTAGATACTCAACCCTCGACCCTCAACCCTCAACCCTTGATCCTCGACCGTCGACCCTAAACCCTCAACCCTTGACCCTCAACCCTTGACCCTCAACCGTAGACCCTCGAACCTCGACCATAGACCCTCGATTGTGGCCCCTCGATCCTCGGCCGTCAACCCTAAACCCCAAACCCGCAACCTTCAACTCGTAAATGTAAACTTTAAACCCTATACCCTAAACCATCAACCCTCCACCCTCAATCATCAACCCTAGATACTCGACCCTTAACCCTCGACCCTACATCCTTGACCCTCGATCCAAAACCCTCAATTGTCGACCCTTGACCCCCAACCCTCGATCCTAAACCTTAGACCTTCTACCATCAACCCTAGACCCTAAACCATTGACCCTCCACCTTCAACCCTCGACCCTTAACCCTCAACCCTCGACCTTCAAACCTCAACCCTCGACCGTCAACCCTCAACCCACAACCCTCAACCGTAGACCATCGACTGTGGCCCCTCAACCATCGACCCTAAACCCACAACCTTCTACCTGCAACCCGCAACACTAAACTCTAAACCCTCGACCGTAACAAATTTTGTCATAGGTTTTCATATCATGGTATTGTGTTATGTTAATCAGTTATATATTCACATACGAAATTTATACAAAGATATTAAAAAAGGAATTGTGAACCCTATTAACCAACCAACCAGTTGCACTGCATTGCTCCAGAATAACAACAATACATACTGACATCTATCTATCTATTCTATTGTTGGACTGATTTTTAAGGTCAGGCAATAGACCAACCAACCCAGAAGGATCAATCTCTAACCTCCCATCTCAACAGGCAGGAAGGCAGACACATCATCATTCATCTTATATAGTCAGTTCAGGTGCAAAGCTACCAAAATAGGCAGTTATTCCTTTGAAGTAGTAATCGTCCACATAATTCTTTTCAATCTGCACATTTCTCAAAACCGAACAGACAGTAAGTAAGGGTGAAAGATGGAAGAGGATAATCATTTGTACTACTCATACCTTTCTAATTAGCATAAATAAAATACTTACTTGAATGTCGAGTGGTGGAGAGGAAAGCCAGGAAAGTTGTTCTACTTGATTTAAGTCCACATTTCGAGGCAGAAACATGATAATATTAGGCGTTATCATTTGAGCCGCTTGAAAAAGGGAATACCTGAAAAAGTAAGCTCTCAGTCTCTCATGAACAAACGAAATGCATGCCTGGCTTGGCTTTAATGAAGATGGTTTTAGAACACACCTACCCATCTTTCGGCTTCAGTAAATCAAGGGTGAAACTCTCACATGACTTATAGGATGGTCCTCCCCAGGGCGGGGAAAGATAAACGACGTCTCCCTGGAAACATAATTAATAAAAGATACGAATTCAAATGTCTCTTTCTTTCTTTCTTCTCCAATAACTAAGACAGATAGATACACTATTATTACCTTCAAGGATGGAGCAAGTTTAAAAAAGTCTCCAATCACAAAGTCAATGCAATCTTCAACTCCGTATATCTTGGCATTGTGCAAAGAGAGTGCAACCTTTTGAGGATCAATATCAATGGCAACAACATGATGGCACCTATACATACATATATATATATACATACATATATATATATATATAGATAGATAGATAGAGAGAGAGAGAGAGAGAGAGAGAGAGAGAAACTACAACTTATGAAAGTATGTTCTGCTACATTCGTGAGTAAGAAAGAATATGAATCAAACAAGCAGTAAGAAAAAAGTCTGTATGTGACTCACTCACAGTTTAGCAAACTGAATGGCATTGCCGCCAACACCTGCAAAGCAATCAATGACGGTTCTTCCGCGGCACATCTTGGCATGTCTGATGGCAATTTCTTCAGGTGTGACAGAATACCAGCCTTCCTCATCCATTTGAATACCTTGATCATATCTTGAGAAAAGATGATACCTTTGAAACCAATACTTTCTACCCAGAGGACCATTGATGATAATTCCAACTTCATCTTCTTCTTCAATTCTTGTTCTTCTTTCATTCATTGTCACTGTAAGAAACACAATTTTTAACCGTTACCAATTTACCATTACAACAAATACAGACCAGACTCTCTCTCTCTCACCCACACACATACACACTCTCACTCTCAAGTCTCAACTAAACGCAAAATAAACCAACTCGAAATGAAAAGGAAAGACATGTTATTATATTTGAAGCATTGATAATTCAACGATTGCAACCTACAAAACAAGCAGAATCAAGCAGGTGGATTTAATTCTGACAGGAAAACTGCGGCTGCAAAATCAAAACGTTATGATAGTGCGCAGTAGGAAAAACAAGTAAGTTTGATAGACTGTCTAGACAAATTGAATAATTTTGGCAGCAGAAGAAGCAAAAGGCAGCAGCAAAGGCCGAAAACCATAATAAGGACCCAACCAACCGCTATTGTGTTTTCTCTGGCGACGACCAGGAATACCTCCAACGACCGTGATTTCCTTGTTTTCCATTTCACTCACGTCCTGCTTCACTTCAGTTGGCTGACTCTCACCGCACTCCGCAGAGCTATCACCAGAATGCATATACACAGACCGAACTAAATGGAAACGCTGCTGCTGCTGCTTGTTTGGACTTTGAAGACGAGACGAAACGGAACGGGGAGTAAAGTCGTAGGAATGAAGAAGAGAAGAAGAAGGGTATGGAATGAAATTTGGATTGTTCAGTTCAGTGGGCTTGTCGGCTCTAATTCCCATCAAGTCCAGATAAGGACTGAGGATCCACACCTACCTAGTTGGGGGGCCTTATGCCACTCGAATTGAGTAATTTACCTCCTACTTTGATTATTATTTTTGAACTTTTACTTTTATTAAAAGTCAAGATTAGTCTCTCCAATTTTCATTATACCAATTATATCTCTTATACATTTACAATTTTCAATAATCAAAACTCTATCCATAGTCAACCATCACATTCCAATAAATTTTAGGGTTAATTACTTAATTGGTTACACATGTTTGACTATTGTTCAGAATGGTTACACATGTTTCAAAATGTGATTAATTGGTTTTGATATGTAACTAATTGGTTTTTCTACTGTTCACCGTTATAAATCACAGTTAAGTAACTATTTAAATACATAAAATGACGTAATTACCAGTTTCATCAACCGAGCTGTGTTTTTCATCACCGAGTTGTATTCTTCATCACAGTTAAGTCACATTTCTGTGTTTTTCATCCACCGAGCTGTGAAGAACCCAGAATCGCATTTCTCGGTTCTTCATCTACTGATGGGAGAAAATTCCGATCAAGAATGAAGAACCCATAAATGCATAATTGTGATTGAAGAAACGCAGAAATGCATAAATGCATTTATGGGTTCTTCATTCTTGCATTTCTCGGTTTCTGCATTTATGCGTTTCTTCAATCGCGATTCTGCATTTCTGGGTTCTTCATTCTTGATCGGAATTATCTCCCATCAGTAGATGAAGAAGCAAGATATTGTTCTTCTCATTAAGCCTTAAGGGTATTATACCACTAAGGGTATAATAGTCATTTGACAATTCAAAAATATGTTTAAAAAATTAATTAACGGTTTACTAACGGAATAATCAATTAATCACATTGGGAAAAATATGTGCAACCAATTAATCACATAGCAAAACCAATTAATCACATTTTGAAACATGTGTAATCATTCTGCACAATGGTGAAACATGTGTAACCAATTAAGTAATTAACCCTAAATTTTATGCAATTGTACTCATCATACCTCTACAATTTTTATACATCACAACTCTACCAATAGTCACATATATACAATACAAACTTCTTCATGTTCTTTATCTTTATTTTCTCTATACTACCTAAATTTTCTCCTCTTTATTGAATTTTCATCATTCTCATCTACAGAATAAAAAAAATACATAAATTATTACTCTATTTTATGGGGGGGAAATGCATTCTTCTTTTTTTTTTTTCTATTTGTATGAAAATCGTTACCAAATTTGCATGAGTTGAGTAATACGTATTATAATGTCTTGTTATTATTTTTTTAGAATTTGGTAATTCCAACCATATATGTGTTTCTCATCTACATTGGAGATGACTGAACCGAATGAGAAATATTTAAGGTATATATGTATAATACATATATTTGGCACAATGCATCATTTTCTTTTAGCATCCCTTAAAATACAAACCACCAATGGTTAACTTAAATTAGGTTTTTCTGGACAAAAGATATTAAGGGACAATGATATCCGTTACGTACCAAAAAATTACTTTGATTTATGCATAATACAAAATATAATTTTTTATTATGCACGATATTTATTTGTTCATTCATACAAATTTAGTTTTAATGATTCTTACGTTTTATTTTTTCGTAATGATTGTTACTAAGTCAACACTAATAATACATCAATGGACACTTGGTCCAACGGTATCGCCCTTGCTTGGATGCAAGAGGTTCCGAGATTGACTCTCAGCATGTCCAAGATATTTCCTTTATATAAAAAAAATCAAAATAATTATTAAATTTATTGATTAATATATAATATTATGTTTTTTTAGAATAATTATTGTACTGAAGTTATTTTTTAATTGTTATTATTAATTTAATTGAAAAAAAAATCTCTTATAAAAAATAATTAAAATAAAATACTAATTGATGAATTGATGTCTAATATTATTATATTTAAATTATTGTTTTAGCAAATTTAACAAGAAAGATGAACAAGATAATACCATTGTTTTTTTCTTCTAAAAAACAATTATAATGATTTTTCTCAGGCTAAGAATGTACTTTTCAATTGTAATTTTTCTTTAAAATTATAATTTGCAAACAGATTAATTCAATCATTTTATACTACAATTATCAGTTAATACAATTTAACATTCACTAGTTATTTTAAAAAGTAGTTTATTCTTTAGTAGGTGTTAATTGTTTTGCTGAGTAACAATTTACTTTAACAGATTTTGTTATTTAACCAGCAGTTCAACCTTCCCCCTCCCACCCACCCCCCACCCCAAAAAAAAATAGCAGTTCAAAAAAATCTTCTAAATTATAATTTGTTGTTGTTGGTATAGGGATGATTAAATGGTCAATGGGATCACCTCACATTTTTTGGTAACCAACATCTTGTTAACTCCAATCTATATAAAGTGACACTACTCAACTCAACTCATAGTGTTGTTGGAAAGTGTCCACAAATTTATTATTGAATAATTAATGTTGATAATCAACATGCATCCGTGAATTATTCATTCAATTCAGAATGAGATAACAACAATAACATGATATATAATATCTAAGGATATATAGGTTGCTTGCAGGTACAGGTACAGGCAGTGTGGAAATGTTTCCATCTGCGATTTAATGAATGGTGGTATGATCTTCATTAAACCGCCAATTGATACAAAAGTCCTTGGCAGCACCAGAAGGAACATTGTCCATGACTTTCTCCTGTCCCTTTGGACAATAAATACCTGTTTTTTCATGGGGAACCCAGCTATCGCAATGGCAACTGCTCCCTCCTCCTCCCTCATTCAGTTGCTTCGTCTGACTCTTGTAATAGTTGGTTTCATCCGCCTCCATCTTCACCATCTCCATCACTGTATCTGTTGAGCTCTTTCTGTGATATGCCTTTCTTATAATCGGCCTATATAAATTTTAAAGAATTTTTTAACTAATTTATTTATAGCATGCAGCAGGAGCAATACATATGAAGAGGTTTGTCATTTTTATATGTACCTACGTAATATAAGCAGACTTACTTGAAGAACATGGTGTTCATGGTCTGCACTGATCCTCTGCTGACTGCTCCTGCCATCTTTCCTTTCTCTCTCGATGATGAACTATTCTGATAATGAGAAACAACCATATGGCTATCAATATATACAGGTTCTGATTTATAGAGAGATACTAAAAGTTTTGGATTGCATTAATTTAGTATGTCTCTTAAATTTCTAAGAAGACAAAATATGCGTGAAAGATTAAAAAAGTTCTTCATATATATATAAAATTATTTTCATTTTGATATACAGAATAACAATTTTGGTAAAGCAAAACCCTTCTTGCTATTTGCATTTTGTAGGTTCATATACTGTATATTCTTTATCTTCACATACATTATTTTTCCCTCCTTAAGTGATTGAAGGCTCCATGCATTATCTATTTCACACTTTCCAATGCAAATGTAGTTGGGAATGCTTTTTTCTTTAGTCTTATTATTGAGAGGGAAATGTATGGTTTGAAAGACAAATGGGAATAGAACGCGGTCCCCAGGAATGTATGCCCATACTTAGCTTGTACAATAATGCAGTATGGTTGCTGTGATGGGGTTTCTTGATGGATACAAAATGATCTCTCCCTCAATCTCTCTAGTGTCCTAGCTACCTTTTAAAGATGCATAGAAAGTGGAGGAGGTTTAGTAAATGTATATATTTATCCAGAGACATTTCACTTGTATATATATATATTCACACAACTATGAACTATCACTCATTTCTTGGTATCTGTGGGTCCGGGGCTGACCAATTCCTGTGAAGGGTGGGGTGGGGTGAAAAATGCATATTTCTGAATGAAAGTTAGGGAAGAGATTCAATTCAATTTAATTTCAATTACAGATTTCAACAAATAAATGGTAGCTATATATATGCATGCTACATAGTTAATAATACATTACCCTGTTTTATTTATCTATCTAGGTATAGTGACCAAATAATGTATGATCATCACACTAGCTAGGACGATATATATATATATGTGTATCCTTTATCTATCTATCTTGTGTGGCCCTAGCTAACCTATAATGGAATAAGAATGGTCATGTGGTGAGATCATTCCTTCTTCCTCATGATGCTGTAAAGGGTTGATAGTGCCTCCCGGACTCATCAACTGATCAGCAGTACTAGCATCGCTAAGATCACCCATCTCTATGGTATGATCATCATCAATATCCATCTTGTTTTGATCATCATTATTAGTGATTGCTGGCGCATAAAAGGTGTTACCAAGTGTAACAATCTTCTGCTTCAGAGTCATGTCACGTGAAGTGAAGATGGTTCTGTTCTGATAGAGGAATTTGGTGAGGAATATAAGAAGGGCTAGTGTGGATGAGATGCCTGCAATGAGGAACAAACCCTTGAAGCTGTCCACCCTAAGACTGTTTGATGTGACATCTGCTGCACTGGAGCTACTGCTGCACGACGTGTTTGGGAACCATAGCTTCATGATGTCGGTCATCTTTGACGACTCCATCACTTTCAGGATGGCCCTTGACACTTCAGGGACTAGCGGAGATCCCCTGGGAAATGCCTGCACATGTATGCATGCAATCAATTAATTAAGTGTGTGAGTATATACTATATAGATAGATATAGAAAAAGTAGGTAACCAGCCACTTACAAATCCGAAACCTGCAGTTTTATAAGTGGGACCGACCATCCGGAACTTGGAACAATACTGTCCAAGGACAATCCTGAGGTAGGGTAGTTCATCCATAATAGCAGCCACAGTGCCATTGGAGAGTGCGTCATTGTAATCTTGTGGAGTAACCAGGACTCGGAGGTTGTCTTCCTTGGCATTTACAAGAGACTTCAAAAGATCTGGAACGAATGAACCCTCCTGGTAACCGATAATACCACCATTGCTTAGGATGTCACTTATATCTGTGACCGTAGGTTGAAGCTGTTGTACCGTCAGGAACGAGGTCAAGCTTGCCGTGTAACTTGCCGTCAATACCATCACCACGAACACCCAGACTATCAGCACAAACCTAGACAAATTGCTTACAACCTTCTCCGCTGCATACATGCAACCCAATTGCAAATATCATTCACTATATATTTCATGCATATAAAGAGGTAGCTAGGTAAAGAAGAGTACTCATTAGTAAATATATGAAGCGTACGTACTGTATGCAAAAACCAGTGTGGAGAAGGAGAACCACATAATAAGACCAGCTTGCTTGGCAAGAGTTGGATCGTGGAATGCTTTGTTGACTCGATGCTCTAGAATCCAAACTACCAATCCAGTGTACACGAAGAAGGCACCAATCGTTATCCACAGTGGCGTAGTCAACGGCTTTGTGAAGATCCATGCATTCCTTCTGTCATCTCCCTTTACTGGGACAATCATCGACACACCAGATTCTGAGTAGGCAAGTGTGAAATCTGCATAGATTGATCTATTTGCTCGTATCGTAATATCTCCTACTACGACATCATATTCATACTCCTGTATATAGGTAGAAAAAATATACATATATTCATTCCCTTTGAGTCATCCAATATTGACGAATTAGATAGATAGATAGATGGATGGATGGATGTACCGGAGAATTGATACCATTTACAAGATTGTCGTAGGGACCAGCACTGTCCCCGCTCCCCACTGGTTTCTCAAACAGCACATATTCATACGGAACACTGAAGGGCAATTCGGCCATGACTGCTTCAAACACATCCCTACAGAAACCTGTAACAGTGGTGGAATTTCTCGAGGGATCTCTACTCGCTCTTATGAACTGTTCAAACCCGCTCTTCACTGGAACTCCTACCTTCAGCTTCTTTCCGCTCACTGGTATTTCCCATCCCCTCGGGATCTCAATCGACTTTCCTGGCCATATTACTTGCTTCTCAAGTCGTAGAACACCACTACTGCTCTTATCATCATCATCATCTACTGGAGCTGGCGGTGTCCAGATTCCAATTTGCCTGAATTCATTGCCAACGAGGTTGATTACCTGAAATGAGGAAATGGGTAGCTCACCATTCTTCAAGTTAATCTCTCCGCTTATTCCTTTGAACCTGGTGTTCTGAATCGACTTGAGAAGTTGTGGTCCGGACTCGAACACCCCAATCATTTGAATATCAGTCAAGTTGTTCGTAGTACTGATTTGATGCTGCTTGAACTTTGAATTAATGCCGCCGCCAATACCAGAGGAGGAGGAGCTAATTTGTTCTATGGATTTTGCAAGGAGTGAAACGCTATCGTATGCCCAAAGTCCGACTGCACTCAGTTGCTGCTGATCATGAACATGACGGAGGTCATCTGGATTCTCCCGTAAGAACTTGTCTTTCCATCTCTTGAAGAATCGGCCTAGTTGTTGGTCTGTATTTGAAATATACGGCTTTACTCCAATCACCCCTTGCATGGAATCATAATAATTATTAATATCTTTTTCTAGTAGGTTGGCGGTGATGATCCATGCATATCCCTTGCTCATCATTCCAGCCCGCTTGGCCAGCAAGAAAAGTCGGGATGCTCGTGAAGGCCTCATATGGACCAAGAAAACTCGAGTCTGCATGGTCATGAGTTTGTAGAGGTGCATGAGGATGTGATCATCTGTTGGAAAATTTCGAATGGATGGTGGTAATTGTATGCTTGGATTATTCTGAAGTCGTGACGACACTTTCAGATTGAAACTATTTGGAGGCACCCAAACTTTCAATCGGATAAAATCAGAATACTGAACTAGAACTTGAGAGAAGGATTGTGAATGTTTTGGATGAAGAATTATGACCCCCCCTATGACCAATTTATAGTGTTATTCACACCCTTAGGAGAAGACACCATGTCCCTTAGAAGAGGCATGCACCATTTCGGCCATAACACACCATTTGGTTCAAATTTTGGCTCCAAAATCAAATGGACAACTTAGGAAGACTCTAGAACCATTTCGGCCCTTAGCCATGGTTCAACCCTTAGCCAATGGTTCGGTCCAATACTTGGTTCTATATCAAGTGCCCAAAAACCGGGAATTTTGAGGTTTTAAAAAGTTAAGTCATTAGTTCCAAAATTCAATTTTTCAATGAATTTTAGAATAGTGACTTTATGTATAATAAAAAATTTCCCCAGCCAGGGGCGCTGCCCCTTGGACCCCGCCAGGGGCGCTGCCCCTGGACCCGATAAAGGGGGCGTTGCCCCCTTTGACCCCCATTGCCTCATCTCTTAATCAACCGACGAATCTCCAATACAATGAATCATAATATACTTAAACAAGCGTGCACTCCGCACCCTCCTAACTTGTTTAATGAGATACTATGATCCCATTGGTCAACTAGTCAATCCAATTACACTAAAATATATAACAATCCTCCCCCATTTTAGTGTAATCCTTGATTAACTAAACATAAGATCACAATCAAACAACACAACAAACTTATGCATAAATGAAATATCATGACGATTGAATTTCATCTTAGTATATTACACTTTTCAAATATTCGAATATCAAGGTGTCACTATGGATTGAACCTTTGCTATTCATTGTGAATACATGAAGATAACATACACATAAGTTAACATTCTCAAATGTCCTTTCTTGACACTGTCTTTTACTAGCCTTGTGTCCTAATCCTTCATAAACATATCAAAGCCAAGTCCTAGCTTCTTGAAGCGGCTAAACTTCATGTTTACATAGGTAGCTCTTTTACTCTTGCACCTGCATATGCAATTTTTCAAAAGAACTATTAAGAAGTTAAACTTCAACCTCCTTTACTTACAGGTCTGAACACATACCTTGGGATAATATAACCAATGTGTTCCAATCTCCAGATGTCAAGCTTTCCACATTGAATTCAACACCTAAAGTCATATTAGGTGGGAATTGGGTATCTCAACATGAGAGATTTCAAATGGACTTTAATCCTATCCCCACAGCCGATTTGTGCACAAGATCCCTTCTTAACCCTTTGGTTAAATGATCGGCTAAATTATGTTGAGTTTTTATAAACTCCACTGATATAACACCATGCATGATGAGTTCACGAATCATGCTGTGTCTAACACCTAAGTGTCTAGACTTGCCTTTGTATACTTGCCTATATGCATTAGCCAAGGCAGATTCACTATCACATCTGATAGATATAGAAGATATCGGTTTAGGCCACAATGGAATTTCATAAATCAGATTTCTTAGCCACTCAGCTTCTTTACCAGCCGATGCTAATGCAACAAACTCAGACTCCATTGTTGAGTGAGTGATGCAACTTTGTTTCTTAGAGGCCCAAGAGATGGCACCTCCCCCAAGAAGGAATACCCATCCACTTGTAGAAGAATGATCTTCTACATTGGAAATCCAACTTGCATCTGAATATCCTTCAAGAACATAAGGAAATCCAGTATAAGTCAAACCATAATCCATGGTTCCTTTCAAGTACTTGAATACTCGATTTAATGCTTGCCAATGATGTGAACTTGGATTGCTAGTATATCTACTAAGCTTTCCAACAGCATAAGCAATATCAGGCCTAGTGCTAATCATGGCATACATAAGACAACCAATAGCCCTTGAGTATTCAAGTTGAGATACCGCCACACCTTTATTAGGTAGAAGCTTAAGACAAGGATCTATGGGAGTGCTAACTGGAGAACAATCTTTAAAATTAAATTTATTCACAATCTTCTCAATATAATGAGATTGAGAGATTGAAATACCATTGTTCTTTCGTATGATCTTTATACCAAGAATCACCTCAGCCTCCCCCAAATCCTTCATGTCAAAATTGGATGACAGAAATTTCTTGGTTTTATCAACTTGATTTTGGTCAGTACCAAAAATCAACATGTCATCTACATATAGACAAATAATGACTCCTTTACCAGAAGTATCAAATTTGCTATATACACACTTGTCTGCTTGGTTAAGAAGAAAACCATTAGACAATACCACATCATCAAATTTTTGATGCCATTGTTTTGGTGCTTGTTTAAGACCATACAATGATTTCTTCAACTTGCACACCTTATTTTCATTTCCAGGCATAACAAACCCTTCAGGCATAACAAACCCTTCAGCTCGACCCCAGCCAGGGGCGCTGCCCCTTGGACCCCGCCAGGGGCGCTGCCCCTGGACCCGATAAAGGGGGCGTTGCCCCCTTTGACCCCCATTGCCTCATCTCTTAATCAACCGACGAATCTCCAATACAATGAATCATAATATACTTAAACAAGCGTGCACTCCGCACCCTCCTAACTTGTTTAATGAGATACTATGATCCCATTGGTCAACTAGTCAATCCAATTACACTAAAATATATAACATCATCTGTGGCCGATGATGATATTTTGCATCGGTAAGGTACATCAGCCCCAACCTTTGTGAGCTCATCGGAGAGATAAGTTAGGAAGAGGAGGATACCATCACTAGACCCGGCATGATCATCATAAATGGGTACAAGTTGAGTCCAGTTGAAGTGTCTGGCAATGGATGCAATGGCTTGTATCTGAGAAGTATCCGTTTGGGCCATCCTAATGAAGTAGCTGCCGCTGCTGCTGCTCTCAACAATATCGTCTGAAACTAATCCTACATACTTAGCTGGACCTGGCTGATGGTGTATTAAGCTAGTTGTCTACATATTTTGGTGATAGTACTGTTGAGGGTGGCTGGAAGGAGAAGATTGTTTTGTTTGTGTGTTTTGTTTGTGTGTTTTGTTTTGTCATTGTTTAGTCAATTAGTTACGTAAGTAGGCAGTTGCAAAACTTAAGTGACAGTTGTGTTTTGGTTTGGGTTTTATAATGGTAAAAATCAGAAAACGATGCAGCACGGTTAAGCATCAAAAACCTGTCTCCTGCCGAAGTGTGTTGGTGCATCACAAGAAAAACTGTCTCTCCTTACTGGTTTCTCCAAGGTTTTTCACGGCAACAATCAAAGTGTGTGTGTGATTGTGTGGTTGTGTGGTTGCTTTAGCAAGGGATTAAGGCAATTAATCCAACAATTGGTATCAGAGCAAGGTTGGAAAGAAGATGGCCGATCAAGAAGGAAGAAACGCAGCAACGAAATCACGAACCTCCATTCCGATCCAATACCCGATGCTCAACGAAACGAATTACGGCATATGGGCTGTCAAGATGAAGATCATCTTGCGATCACTCGGTGTGTGGTCAGTGATTGATGGAGGAGACACGAGTGTAGACAAGGATCAAGGCGCCATGGTAGCCATTTCTCAAGCCGTGCCGGACGACGTGATGATGGCGATCGCGGAGAAGGAGACGGCCAAGGAAGCTTGGGACGCATTAAGGGAGATGCGGGTTGGCGAGGATCGTGTCAAGAAGGCTCGTGTACAAGTGTTGAAACGACAATTGAACAAGTTACGAATGGAGGATTCGGAGACGATCAATGAGTTCTCCATGAAGCTTACTACGTTGGTGGGCGAAATTCGTTATCTAGGCACGAAGCTTGATGACGGTGAGGTCGTTGAGAAGTTGTTTAGTGCAGTCCCGGACAGATTTCTTCACATAATTGGAACGATAGAGCAGTTTGGCGACATTGAGAACATGTCGATTTCGGAGGCGATCGGTCGTCTTCGAACTTTTGAGGAAGGACTCAAAGGCCGAATGCATTCCAAGGATAATGGAGATCAGTTGCTCCTTACCCAAGCCGAATGGGAGGCAAGGTGTGCGAAGAACAAGTCGCATGAAGATTCGAGTAGTAACGAAAGAGGAGGATTTCACGGGAGAAGACGTGGTCGTGGAAATGGCGGAGGTCGAGGAAATGGTGACCGAAATCCACGTACCTTCGACATATCCAAGGTTAAATGTTTCAATTGTAATGAGTATGGTCACTTTGCAAAGGAGTGCCCTAAGCCAAACCGAAGAGAAATGGCAAACCTAGTTGAAGTGCAAGTTGATGATGATGAACCAGCATTATTGATGGCTGAAGTGTGTGTCCTCAATCACACTAACGAAGACAATGTGTTACTCCACGAAGACAAGGTAGTGTCGAAGGTTGACAACACTACGGAGAAGGCTTGGTATTTGGATACCGGCGCGAGTAACCACATGACCGGTTGTATTGATCAATTTGCTGAAATTGACACAACCATTAAAGGATCAGTCAAGCTTGGAGATGGCTCGACGGTAGACATACAAGGAAGAGGTTCGGTATTGCTTGAATCTCTCACGGGTGAGCATCGTATGCTTACTAATGTCTATTACATACCAAGATTGAAGAGCAGCATAATAAGCCTTGGCCAGCTAGATGAAAACGGATGCAAAGTTGAGATTGAAGGAGGAGTAATGTCTATCGTGGACCGATCGAAAAGGTTGCTAGCAAGAGTGAATAAATCAAGGAACCGATTGTATGTGTTCAGTTGTCTCAAACCTGTGGAGTTAGGGGAGTCGTTCTCTGAAGGAGACAAGAAGAAGATTGAGGATGAAATTGACCAGGCCATCAGTTGGTTGGATGGGAACCAGTTTCCTGAGACTGATGAGTTTGAGGACAAGAAGAAAGAACTTAATGATATGATTTGGAGCTTGAACTACCGTATTCAACATGAGAGTGTTCCATTGACAGAGGACAAGCAGATACTACGGGAAATAAAACAGCTAAAGAGCACGAAAGGCAAAGTTATTGACCTTGCTGCTAAGAGAGCGCAAATCCAGGAACAACTACATAAAGATGGTGTCGAGGACAAGGTCAAAAGCATCAGTGTCAGCCTCGATGAAGTGAGGAAGGATCAGCAACCACTTTGGGAAAGAATTAACACTCTTCAACGTCCCTTGAAAGAACTAGAGGAAGAAATTGCCTCCTTAGAAGCTGATCTTGAAGAGGTGCTGAAAAAAAGAAGAAAAGCAAATGCAGACTTCGAAGAGTTGATGAAATTGCGCTGGAAAGGGAACCAAGACTACCATGATTCACGTGCAGTTTTATTCAAAAACAAAGAGCATGCTGCGACTAGGGATGTTAGAGCCCTTCAGGAACTTTCTCACCTTACGGTGGAAGAATTCATGTTAAAGTGGATGTCTGACAAGAGCTTTAGGGACGACTACCAGAAGAGGTTGCTGCAATCTCTCGATGCTCGACAAATGAGTAAAGATGGACGAACGCGGAACCCATCTGAGAAAACCTTGGTGGCTTTAGAAGTAATATCAACTCCTAAGTCGACAGAGACATTAGCCAAAGTGAATGCAGAAAAGGAGACTCCTGACACCATTAAGATTCGGAAAGAAGCAGCATCCAAGAAAGTTGATGCTGAGTCAAATGAGAAAGAAGACACTGGTTCAAGAAAACTAGCAAATGAAAGTCTAGGAAAAGGTGAGAGTGATGACAACAAGCTTAAGGAGGAGATTGATGGTGTATTAAGCTAGTTGTCTACATATTTTGGTGATAGTACTGTTGAGGGTGGCTGGAAGGAGAAGATTGTTTTGTTTGTGTGTTTTGTTTGTGTGTTTTGTTTTGTCATTGTTTAGTCAATTAGTTACGTAAGTAGGCAGTTGCAAAACTTAAGTGACAGTTGTGTTTTGGTTTGGGTTTTATAATGGTAAAAATCAGAAAACGATGCAGCACGGTTAAGCATCAAAAACCTGTCTCCTGCCGAAGTGTGTTGGTGCATCACAAGAAAAACTGTCTCTCCTTACTGGTTTCTCCAAGGTTTTTCACGGCAACAATCAAAGTGTGTGTGTGATTGTGTGGTTGTGTGGTTGCTTTAGCAAGGGATTAAGGCAATTAATCCAACACTGGCATGGGAGTGAAAGACAGTATCGGAACTTGGGTCTTCGTCCCTATTTCTGCTATGAATTCAATCTCTCGTGATGATTGCTGCGATCCAGATAGAATGGCTTTCACTTGGTAGTTCTTGAGGAGGTCGATGGCTGCATGCATGAAGAGAATCATGATATATACGTACGTACAACAAAGTCGATCATCATCATCATGATTCGATGTATATATTTACATTATAATTAAAAGAGTTAATAGCTACAATGGTACCATAAGTTTGGGCTATGTGATCGGATGGTACTCCTATGTTGTTTTATGGTACCATAAGTTTCGCAATATTGTTATATGGTCCAAATTACTGTTGCGCCGTCAATGTTAACTAACGGAATGCTGACGTGACACTGATGTGGCAATTGGAAAATATAAATAAATAGGAAATATAATAAAAATAGGAAAAAATCGAAAACAAATTATAAAAAAATTCAAAAAATATTTTAAAACTTTATATATTAATAAAATTTATTTTTTATAAATTTATTTTTAAAAAAAATTGAAAAAAAAAACTAGAGTTGGACCCTTGAGTCCAATTGACCCAGTCAAGGGTCGAACCCTGGGCTGGGTTGGACCCCCACCAGGTCTGGGTCGAACCCAGGGTTCGACCCTGGCTGGGTTAATTGGACCCCAAGTAAGTTCGACCATTGGGGTCCAATTGACCCAGCCAGGGTTGAACCCAGGACTGGGTCAGACCCAGACCTGGTCGCCCAGGTCAAGCGACCTAGTGGGGGTCCAACTCAGCCCAGGGTTTGACCCTTAGCTGGGTCAATTGGACTCAAGGGTCCAACCCTAGTTTTTTATTTTTTCCAATTTACGATTTTTTTAAAAAAAAAAATTATAAAAAATACATTTTATTAATATATAAAGTTTTAAAATATTTTTTATAATTTTTCATATTTTTTTAAATTTTCCTATTTATTTTTTTTAATTAAATATTATATTATATATTTACGTGGTGCTGACATTGACCATTTAACAGAAAAATCTAACGGTTGACTAACAGAGTACCATATGACAACATGCTCCAAACATAACAGGCCATTTAACCACATCAAAAACATATGGTACTATCCGATCACATGGCCCAAACTTATGGTACTATTGGACCTATTAACCCTAATTAAAATACCTGCAGCGGTTGCCTCCACAGGATCACTTTGTGAATTTCGTTTGTGAAGGAGGATCCTTAATGCAGTTGTAGGAGTGGAGGAGTTGCCATACAAATCCTCAATTGCCAACTCCACACTCGTCTTGCTCATCCTCCCCACATACGTATCCTCGTCCACAATCACTCCAATGTACACAGTTGTCTTCGCCGTAGATAATTTGGTCTCCTGGCCATTAACTAATAAGAAGCTGATGATGATACAGAGAAACGCGTAGTACAGAATATGCAAATGGCATCTTGGTCGTCGTCGTCTTGATAGCTGCTGCATCATCATCTCCATATCCTTGCTATTATTTTGTGGTGGCAAGCAGATGACTAACTACTTACACAAATTTGTGGTTTGCCTTTTGCCTTACAATAGACGTAATGGTCTCTCTATATAATAATATATAAATGAAGGCTCCAGCAAATTTAAAGAGTGAGTTGTTGAGAAAATTCTCTCTTCTCTTCATCCACAAGTAAGTAGCTATGAATTATCAACTGGTCAACAATATCAGAATGTTTGAACTTTTCCTTAATTAAGTGGTCAACATGACCTCTTCAATGCATACTGGTATAATGATAATACGATAGGAAATCTAGCTAGAAGACGAATTCTGTCCTTTCTTAGCTACCCAGCGGCTTCGTCCATTCAGACCACGAATCCGGAATAACAATATGATTATATACATCCCAAATGTTTGGGATGCACGTCCCTTTATTTATAATAATAATAATAATAGAAGAAAGCATGTACGTCGGAATGATGCATTCTTTAATAAAATTTCATACGTACGAAGAAGACACTATATATACATATATATATATATATATATTAGTTGAATTAGATGAAGATAAGGATGAAGATACACAGTGGATATTCGACGATGAAATATAATATTATAATGACTATATATATATATATATATATTCATGGACTGGACATAACAAGGTCGTCATATTCAACTTGGGTGATTATCATGTCCAGCTAGCAAGCTATCTATATGCTGACCATGACAAATTAACCTGGACCATGCTTGGAAGAAAAGTAAACTTAAAGCTAGTTGGCTAGGTGTTTATTTTTTCTACGTCTATCCATCCATATATATATATATATATATATATATAGTTCTAGCTTCAACTATTTCAATCTTAAATACATAATTTATAATAATATTATATTATAATAATGTCTATTAAATAAGTAGATTATGGGAGTATAAGAGAGATTTATGTGGACAAAAACATCGCAATTGAAAAAAGTAGTTGAATGAATATTACAAAATTATCAATTATTATACCAAATTAACTAACTCGTATAAATTACAGTATCAAGTTGACAATACGTGTTACATAAATATATATATAAGAACCGTTGTGTTGAATCGAACAAGTCATTTGAGCTCAACTTGTATCTACTAAATAAAATTGGTGAGTTAAGAATGACTAAAGTCGTACTCATTCATGAATCAACTAGTGTATCTCGTAAACCCCAGCAAAAATATATTTACTACAAAAACAATATGCAAAACCCTACAACCTGAAGTTGTTGTCAAAATAAACTCATGGATTACATTGTATTGATTACCCCTTCATTAAAACTTAGTTGCCTTATATAAGACTTACAATTGCACTATTTCTACCACTACTATAGTGAAACCTTCCACTACTATAATGGATACCTAATTCAACCACTACTACTGGATACCTAATTCAACCACTACTATAGTGGATACATAATTCTACCACTAACAGTTGTATATATTTAATATAACTTAATACGCTATTTAACAATAACAGTCACGTAATACCACTGAGACTGAATAAGTGAACAATCTCATATTTCTATTCTGAGTTTATCGATAGTTTAAAGGGCCACATTGTAACTCATCGAATCACCCTGACCTGATTCATCTTTTTGCCCATCATATGGATCAACTCGTGGATGATTCAAGGCTACCAAAATGTATATTTGCATATAAACGATTGATGGTAATATAACTTACATATAAATCGGAAACTAGCTGTAAACCATGGAGGTGACAGAACTATATACTCGGCCATTGCTTTTCCTGACGATCAATATTGTAGCCCGGCAATTAATTGTTGGGTAGTGCGTATATGTTTAAAGGTCATATTCTATCCTATATAAACACCTTCAATTAATTTCATTATTACAGATAAAGGGGAAAAGGAAGAGTGATATATAGAAATAGGTTATATATCGAATGGTGGAGTTGCAAGGACTGGACTTGGAAAAATAACATGCAACAAATCACCCATTATTTATTCCATAGGAGAAGAAGAAGAGAGTGAAGGAAGGAAGGAAGAGATTTTATTACATTCTCTCCATTAATAATAATAACTGAAGCCTAGCAACGATACATGCATCCATACCTATGCCAGCTCTTTTCTTTTTATGCATTCCTCCTCCAAGTTGCTCTTAATCGCTGCAATGGACGACTCAAGTACTTGGATAGAGGTGTGGACGGTACTGGAATCAATTTACCCACTACAGCAAGTGGCCAGCTGCAATCACCATCATCATCAGTCTTACCAATAACACGTACAAACAAAGATGACAAGCCCATCTGAACAGACCCGTTGAAGAATAATTATATTGAAAAAACACGACTCTTCTATTCTTTGCAGCATACCTGAAAATCCCAATCGAAACACATACTAGCCAAAGCTTCCAGCTGAGCTTCACCGTGTCGGCAAACGTGCCCAGGAACTCAACAATAACAACCTAATTACAATTAAAACTCCAGCATCAGCAATCATATATACATGCGCGCGTCAAGAAAATCAAGCAGCTGGCATGCAATGCAACTGAACGTAATCCATAACTTTCACCAAACACAACTACAAAAAGTAAAACTCACTCACTTGAAGAACAGAAGTGACTGCAATGATACCCATGAACAGATAGTTTTTATTGATCCCACTGAAAACGTTCATTTGATCTGGCTTTCGAGCATTAAACTCGTTAAAGATCTGTCAAAATGGTAGTAAGTAGCTTTTTAGCTGTTAACAAATGACAAGCCATCAGATGTAATTCACGGAATATAAATTTATTTACTTGGCAAAACACAAATGCGTTGAATATCACAGTATTCTTCACACGGTTAGCATGGTCCTTTGTTTCATTATTATTATTCAAACCTAGAATACCGCGCCCATCGAAATTTAGAACTAGGAGGACAGTAACTTGATAAAGAGCCTGCCCATAAAATAAAACATGATTAAATTATAGGAAATTCATTATTTGAAGGATCAGGCATGTATCTCATTCCAACATAGATAGAGTAGAGAGATCAAAGAACCTGCACGATCAGATTCCTCCACATGATATTGGTTACAAGAGGCTCCCTGCGAGGATGGAGAAAAGTAATAAAAAGAGGTTGTCGTCTAATAGATATCAATGTATATCCGAACGACATATAAATATGTATTCGTAGATTATACATGCACACATATATTATCTATATTATACAAAGAAAGCAAACCTTCGGCCAACTGGAGTTCTATGCATAAGATGGTCTGTTGGCGGCTCAGTGGCTAAAGCAAGTGCTCCGAGAGTATCCATGATAAGGTTAACCCACAGAAGCTGTGTCGATAAGAATTACATTACAAACCGTTATTCTACCACTTTTTATACCATAAAACTCGGAATATATATATATATATATATATATATAGCAGGAGCTGGAGTCCATTGATTTTTTTGGTGCATAATAATGATGAAAAAGAAGAAGAAAGCACCTAACTAAACCAAAGTTGTTAAACTGTACTAATTTTATGCTACTAGACTAAAAGCTATTTGAGATACTGCTTAACATAATTCATACATTCAACGGTGAAGGGGTATAACTTTTATGTTATGATCATAAAAATCACAGGTAAGGCTAAGCAGAAATTCTAAACTGGCACACACAGCGCTCTCTGATAGGAGCTGTATAAACAAACACCCAGAGTAAGCAACAACTTTTCCCAGCTCTAGATATACTTACAATATGATCCCTCTAACTTATAAAATCAAGAAATATAAAAGAAGGAAAATTATCATATTCACAAACCTGTACAGCAGTCAGAGGAACATCACCGGAGGACACTGCTGCAACAACATTGATTATGAGGGCTGCAACATTTACTGTAAGCTGGAACTGAATAAATTTCTGAATATTTGCATAGACAGACCGTCCCCATCGTACCACCTACATACGTAAAGAACACAACAATGATGCCCATGAATTTTTCTACAACGAGGAGCCGGCAAATAAATTCAAACAGATGACAAAGAATTGTTATTGCACCGATCCTTCTTAACAGAAGCTTCTCGTTGCAATGTCCAACTCCAAGATTGGCAATTCACCAAATTTGGGGTAGCTTTACTCCGAAAAACAGAGAAATCGACTGATATTGAAGTTTTTTTTCACTTCGTTCAAAGCAGAAATTATGAAAAGGAAAACCAAATGATACATATAAAATGACCATCTCTAATGAGAGTAATGATACAAAATTCGGAAAAAGAGAATCCAAGAAGGACGAAGGTACTCATAATGGCATGGCTTACTGCCAAATGTTTTTGACCATTTTCGATTTCTCTCACATTCATCTTTCTCCGCAACTTTATTTTCAAATTTTTTATTTCTCATTCTTGATGTGACATCTTCTCCTTCTAATTTTCTATCATATGTGGTATGTATCATCACGGAAAAATATATAAGCTAACCTTTACAACCGAGGCGAAATTGTCGTCCAAGATAATAATGTCAGAGCTTTCTTTAGCTACTTCCGTTCCTTGAATGCCCATGGCAAGACCAATATCTGCCTAAGAATATAAATCAGTAGAAACATGAGGAAAGAACAAATATAATAATATCAAAAATAGCATAAAACGCAATACATGCAGAAAAAATAAAACGACACTGTTTCCATGAGCTTTTTAATTCTTCTAGTTATGTCCTTGAAAATTCTTCTAGTTATGTCCTTGAAAACAATTTTTACTTTTGACTCCTTACTGTAAAAAAGTGTCATGCATAAGAGATAAAAAGATGTCTGCAACATGTATACTCTCCAACTACACAAAAGGACACAAGTTATATTTTAAGCCTATGATTATGGTTAAGACAAGATGTTGCTGACTGCTGAGGCTTGATCATTTGGACCGATGTTAAATCTATGACCTCACCTCAATGGTCTAAACCTTTACGCTGCTATGGATTGATAGTGATGATTCTGTACTCTTATCATTAAGCATCTAATTGGACCCAACGTTTACTATTAGCAATTAAGCACCCATTTAGATCCATAATAAATTTGATGAATGTGTACAGGCAAGATGTCTACAGATTGAATTATCGACCTCGTGAAGTGCAGGTGCGTCATTTGTCCCATCGCCTGTTACAGCTACAACATCTCCACCCTTGCGCAACGCTTGCACAAGTAACAGTTTGTCATTGGGAGAAGACCTCCCCATCACCTATTCATGAGCAGGTAAGGTATGATAGTTTTTGTACAACTAAAAGACAGTGACCTTCAGGTTACTAGCTTTCAATTCAATTTTTAAGCACCAATTGATTACTGCCTACCAAACATAAAATATCAAAGCACTTACAGTTATTTCTTTTGCAACTTGTTCTCGTTGTCTCTCAGATAATCCTCGGAAAACCCTTCCTTCAATGATATTAGGCTCAGTGGCATCTTCATCAGGACCAAGTATCCCACACTCGAATGCTATTGCCTTTGCTGTCTGAATATTATCCCCAGTAACCATGCGCACCTATCATCAAATTATAAATATACAGCCATTAACTTAGACTCATTAAGCTTAAAAAGGGACTTAATTTCAGTTATTAACATGAGACAAGGAGAGGATCTAACTCAATAGTTTTTGATTCAAATAGGGTAACCACATACAAAATGGTTCAGCAGATCACAATTAGCTTATCAAAACGGCCATGGGTGAACCCTAAAATAATGTGTTATATAGCACATAGCATTATGTACCCCTCTGCTCTTAGATAATAGTTACTTCTAGCTAGAGGATTACTATTGAGAATAACCACGGATTCAAAGATGATGGATGGATTTAATGTCTCTGAGTATATCAAGACTAGTATCACAAAACAACGTAGTTGTAGGGTAAAAATTACTTTCCCCAAGAGTAAAATAATCTATACAGAAAACTTACCTTAATTCCAGCTTCTTTACATATGTTTACGGCATCTTTAACACCTGGACGACAAGGATCCTAAACATGAAATAACATTAGTTACAACTGGCAATAGCTAGGCTACGACATATGAGTTCAGAAATCAAATATAAGGAAGGATATATCTCTAAAATCGAGACTCTGGATTCTCTACATACTTTAATCCCTACAATAGCAAGCAAAATAAGATCATCTTCAGGTAATATCCAACTGTCTAGACTTTCAGAATCAGCAGGAGTCCTTTCAAAATCATATGGCCGATAAGCTATGGCAACACAACGCAAGCTTCTTGTGGCCATGTCATTAATGGCTTGCATGAAGAAGTCCTGCCAAGCAAATCATATTAAGGATTACTTATCTCACCCAAAAAAATATAAAATTTAACTTTTCCTCATTTTGAAAAATTTGGAAAGACTCAGCCTCAGGTTTGCAAAGACCAAAGGAATGTTACAAAAGCAAACATTCAGAGAACTTCCCTGTATTATTAGCCCTCACAGCTATTATTCATCCAGACTAAGTCCATTCAGTAATAACATTTCAAAATTAACTCTAATTTACTATAAAGAAACACCAATTTTCACCTTTTCTTCCTCAATTGGTTGCAGCTGACCATTCAAGTCTATATATCTTGTGCATGATGCTAAAACAATCTCTGCAGCTCCTTTCCAGTGTATATGAACCTCAGATTCACTCTAGACATAAAAGGAGGATTGAAAGATCAAATTTCAGTACCAACTCATAGCTTTGTTCCATGTCAATGTCATTCACAGTTGTCAATGTTGCTGATTTATTTTCACCCCACTGAGATTAACAAACCTAAACTCGTTTCTTATACTGATTAATAACACCTAGGGAAAATCAGTTCTCAACAGAACAAAGATGAACATCATATTACTGTATTGCATCACTAACCATATTGAAAGGAAAAATGGTGTTCCTTTCACGCTGAGATGTAGCTGAAGGCATTAAGGTTAAAACAAGCATAAGATGCAGGCTCTAGGATGTTAATCAGAATGGTGGTGGTGGAGATTCAAGAATATAGAATTTCAAATGCTTCTCAGTTTGATCACTTATGGGATAAACAGCTAAACAAATATATTAGTACAGCTGACAATATAGCGCTCTTTTGGAGAAATTTATATTGAACTGTAAAAATATTTCATTAGTAAAAGGCTAAAGAAAAGCAGGGTGGAGCAAGAAGCATTTAATACTGTAACGAGGAGTTTTGTTGCTTATGGAGTACGCAGTGGACATTAGTGCGCACACAGCAAAAGCTTGCATGTGAAATTTGAAGTTGGCCCATTATCATCTTTTAGGATTGAAAGTCCTGGATTTGAACCCCAAACCTCCCAATTCATCATAACCGTATTTTATCACGTGATCCCTGTTTCTAGGATGTAATATTCCCTCATACTACCAATCAAACTACATGAAACATAATATGATGCCTATCCCAGTTCAAGCTTCTGGACTAGTTCATCGATAGTCATCAAAAAAATTATATTGTATAAAAGAATAGCTTTGATCTCCAGAACCCAGCCTCTTCAACAAGTGCAGTACATGGTTAGTTGCAACAATACTAGCTACCAACTTTTGATAAAATAACATCAATCAATTTTCATTTCATGAATATCAGAATTGAGGTTTAAGACTGAGCAAAGAGATAATACCAATTTCAGTGCAACACCACCCCGTTTCTTCTCAGAGTTGAAGGGGAAAACGTGAAGGACAGTAGATACTGATCTGACAACATCAAACTTCATCCCCATCTGCATCAGAAGTAGTTCATGGGATGACTAATCAGGTTACATTAACAAGAAAGGATATCCCATAGATAAAAGCCAAGACGAAAAATTCTGAGGCACCTTAACTGCCCACAAGAGGATGGCCTTTTCAGTGGGTGATCCCGAAATTTCCACATCTAGACCATCCTATCAAACAATTCAAAAGATATATTAAACCTACATTACATACTATTCGCAATTAAAACAGGGTTCACCAAAGAAAAAACTTATTAGATAATAATATACACCTCAGGCACATAGACATTGCCTTGGGTATTGTGTGCAATGCCAGCAAAAAGAATGGAGGATATCCCTTCATGCAGTTGAGAGGAATCATCTGGTGAACCCATCTTGTTTCGACCAACAAAAGCCTCAACCACATTCATCTGCAATTCATAACTTGTAGAATTTAATACATGATTCCTTCTCATTCTATATTTATTGAAGGAAATATCTATATATACATCTATTACAATAATTAAGGTAAGATAGTAAACGAAAACTGTAGATTTTCATACTCAGAATACTTCTCTTTTCATTAAGAGAATTATACATATATACATCTATAACAACTATCCAAGGAAACTAGCTAAGTAAACTAGTTATCTAAGTGGAAATAACATATAAGGTAAACATACATTTCCTAACACTCCCGCCTCAAGTTGAAGCATAAATATAAATCATGCTCAACTTGTTATAAAGATATTCCATTCGATTTCCATTCAAAGTTTTAGAAAATAAGTATGCTAATTGTTAGTCTCTTTTCACGTATCATGTGGAAATCTAAATTTTCTAAATTTTCTTTCAAATAAAATGACAGTCAACATGTATCGTTCTTTCACGATACACCGGATTCAAGACAATATGAAGAGCAACTTTGTTATCACACCAAAGTTTAGTTGGTAATCTCAACTCCAAGCTAATTTCTTCCACTAGATGATATATTCACATAACTTCACATGTTGAGTGTGTTATAGCTCTATATTCTGACTTCGCACTAGATCTAGCACCCACGCTCTGCTTCTTACTTCTCCAAAATACATGATTTCCACCTACAAAGACACAGTAACTTGTAGTGGACCTTCTATCAATCTTGGATCCGACACAAGGCACGACACCAACACTTTTAATACAAACGGGTTGGGGCTTTATTTTTGTAACAAAATTCTCTCTCACGTCCAGGCCCGACCCAGACTCTGGTACGTGGAGTAAACAAGACATACAAACTCACAATGAGAAACAACGCAACCCAACACTGTCAATCGGAACCGAATTTTGATACCATGTTAAATTCTACATCGAGACAAGTCAAACCGAATACACAAATAAAAGACAACTACTTATACAATTTGTGTTTCATTCTAAAATCAATTAGTGATCGAAGGAGGTCGCCAAATTGTATTTGTAGTGCCTAATATACAGTGGACAACTTCAAACATTCCCAAAACTGTACGACACGCCAAGTACTGAAGCTCCCTCTAATGTTTGATTGTAGGTGCAAACCTGAACTAAGGACACTGACTGCATATGCAAAATTTGTACGAGTCATTGTGAAATAGTTCAGTTTTCAAACCAACCTCCTATACTTCTCAGTGTATTCGACGGAATCACCATCTTCTTTCATAAGATGTATATTAGGAGCCATCAGAGTACTGCATGGTTTGACTCCTAACATTCCAGTCTCTTCTAGTAAATCGTCGAGTACATATTTTCACGGTCAGAGAAAAATTGATTTGTTACTCCTCGTAACTTTAACTCCTAACAAATACTTCAACTGACCCAAATCTTTCGTGTTAAACTTGGTATGCAAGAATGCCTTAAGAAACGAGATTCCTGAACAGTCATCATCTGTAATGACAATATCATCAACGTACACGACAAGAATATTAATACCAATTGATGATCTCTCCTAAAAGACTGAATGATCACACACTTACTCTTAGTCAACCTGAACTCTTGTGTGACCTCACTAAATTTGTTCAACCAAGTACGAGTTGTTTCAACCTATACAAAGATTTTCTTAAGTAACAAACTTTATCCTACCCCCCCCCCCCCCCTGAGAAATAAAGAAATGTATTCATGATATACAACTGATGTAATAACCAATTTCGAGAGGCAGCTATTGGTATAAAGATACGAATTGAAATAAGTTTTGTCACTGAAGAGAACGCATTTAAATAGTCAACACCATACGTTCGAGCATATCAATTTGTAACAAGTCGTGCTTTTAGCCTCACAACTGACCTATCCACGTTACATTTAACTGCAAATACCTACTTACAACCTACAACCGACTTTTCTCTAGGTAAATACACCAACTCCCAAGTGCAATTCTCATCTAGGGCATTAACTTCTTCTAACATTGTATCACGCGGTACATGGTAAATTAAAAGCTTTATTGACGGTCTTTGGCACAAAGATAGTGTCAATGAAGGCAATGTAAGAGGTAGATGGATGTGATAAGTGATTATAGGAGATATAATTAGCATTAAGATTAGGACTTTGGGAAGAGTGCACTGACGAGTCTCTTAGCGAAGAGCAATAGGAAGATCCTCATCCTCAATTTGTGAAGGGGATGAGTTATCTAAGTGAGGACCAGACAATGCAATTGCTACATGTGGTATTTCAATCGTCTTTTCTCGCCTGGAATACTGATAAAGAATGGGTGAAGAGATCTTGGTGGCCTCTGAGGAACACTATTTTCTGATAGCACGGGAACATTATTTGGTTGTTCAACGAGTGCATTGATGACTTTATAAACAAGTCACTCATCATACTTCACATCAGCTTGAACGACAGTCTGGTACCATAATGGAAGTCTCTGAGAATGTCACATAAGTGCATACCAAGTATCAGTTAAGATCATGAGAATAACACTGATAACCTTTCTGATGACGAGATCCCATGAACCCACATTTCAAAGTTTTGGGGTCTAATTTAGTGAAAGTTGGTAGTACATCTCGAACGTAACATATACTCCAAAATATACGCATCGCCTCCGGAAATAACGATTTGGTCGGAAATTACGCATTTTATGGGGCATTACCACTAAACACTGGATAAGATACAATTAATAAGAAAACACTTTGTGGAAATAGCAACGGCCCAAAATTGCTTAGGAAGTAGGAACCTTCATTTGAAAGAGAAGTGCTAAAGCTGTCTCAAGTAAATGTTTATCCTTCCTTTTGGCAACTCCATTTTGAGACTGGGTAACAACACAGGAAGACTGGTGAAGAATTTTATTCTAAGCTATGTAGTTCTAGAACGAGCTTGCCATGTGAATCTTTGGCATTATCACTCCTCAACCCTAAACTCATACACATGAAGACGTTAAATTAAGTCTTTACTTCAACGCAAAATGCACAAAAATGAGAGCACATCAAACCAGCTTCTCATGAAGTATATCTTGATCATTCGTGAAAAATCATCAACGTGTCAAAGTATCTAAATCTCTATTTAGCCACAACTGGCGAAGGTCCCTAAATATCAGAGTGAACTAATTCAAAAGTTGACTCGGCTTGCTTATTGATTCTCAGACTTAAATGAGAACGATGATGTTTTGCAAACTTACATGTAGAAATGTAGAAGGAATTACCTGAATACTCCTTGAATGTCATGCTTGTAGATCCAGCAGATATATACACACTAATCACTCTTACTAAGGTAATTGTGATATATGGTAATCACATATATGGTAATCACCATACAGAGGAATAAGTATATTCTCTAACACTTCCCCTCAAGTTGGAGTATAGATATTAATCATGCCCAACTTGTTACAGAGGTGTTCAACTCGAGGGCCACTTAATGGTTTTGTAAACAAATCATCTAATTGATCACCGGTCTTGACATATCCAGTAGAGATCAAGTTCTCCTGAATCTTCTCACGGATAAAATGACAATCCACCTCAATATGCTTAGTTCTCTCATGATATACTGGATTTGAAGCAATATGAAGGGCTGCTTGATTATCACGCCAGAGCTTAGCAGTCTTTGTGGGTTGCAATCCAACCTCCGTTAACAGATGATATATCCACAAAACTTCACAAGTAGATTGTGCCATTGCTCGGTACTCAGCCTCGGCACTGGACCGAGATACTACATTCTGTTTCTTACTTCGCCAAGAGACTAGGTTTCCTCCAACAAAAACGCCTGCATCTGCAAAGCACTCAGTTCGAGTATGTCCATTATCCTGGTACAATATACCTAACCCTGGAGCTCCCTTCAAGTAACATAGGATTTGTTCTAAAGCTGCCCAATGACTAACTGTAGGTGTAGACATAAATCGACTCACGACACTTACCGCATAAGCAATATCAGGACGAGTGACTGTAAGATAGTTCTATACCTCTCAGGATCATCAAACAAATTACCATCATCATTTAAAAGATGCGTATTTGGAGTCATCGGAGTGTTGGATGGCTTGGCTCCCAACTTCCCAGTTTGTTTAAGTAAACCAATAACATACTTTCTTTGTGACAGAAAAATACCTTTCTTACTTCTTGTAACTTCCACACCCAAGAAGTACTTTAATTGACCTAAATCCTTAGTATTGAATCTCATATGGAAGAACGACTTAAGACTTGTGATACCAGCGTGATCGTCTCCTGTAATAACAATATCATCAACGTACACGACAAGAAGAAGAATCCCCGCTGTTGATTGTTTAAAAAATACGAGTGATCACACTTGCTTTTCTTCAACCCAAACTCCAGAGCTACTTCGCTAAATTTTCCAAACCAAGCACGAGGGCTTTGTTTCAACCCATACAATGATTTCATCAAACGACATACTTACAAAATTTATGTTTCAGTGTAGAATCATCATGTATTTTGGGGCACAACTACTTCAACACATTCAGAGTCTCTGAATCAGAGATGTATGGCACATCCGATAATGTTCATTAAAAGGAGAGACAAAACTAGCACAAGCAACAGGTTTGATCACCAATGTATCAAAGATGTCGAAATCATCACGAAGAGCACCTTTTCCAATAGTGTGTTTTGTCACATGGTCATGAACTAGACAGTGATCAGTCAAGAATGTAATACAACAATTGAGATTTTTGGTGTGTTTGATCACAGAAATCAGATCAAATGCAAGTTTGGGTAGATGCAATACGAATGATAATGTAATAGTTGACGTAAGATTAACAGTGTCGGATCCTACAATCTTATAGGTCGATCCGTCTGCTAGTCACCAAAGACATTTAACAAAGAATCCAAATGCAGTCAAACGGACACCAACCAACACTAAACCAGCAAAACCAGTAAAGCAGACCACACAATTAAACAGAACCCAATCAGAGGCGCAATAAAACCAAGCAGTCAAAACAAGTCGTACCAAACACTAATTTCAGTCAGCCATTACTCCCAGCAAAAGCAAGTAAAAATCAAATTTCAGCTACCGTCATAAATCTCACCAAAGCCAAATCAAAAACCAGGTACACTAAATTTCAGCCAATGTTTCAGCAAAGTCAATTAAACAGGAGGAAATAGTCTACCAGCAGTAGGAGGAGACGACTGTAGATCAGCAACCCAACGTGAAACAACTTTCGCTCGAAAGAAATTGCCACGCCCACGGGTCGCTGAACTACCAAAGCACCACCACACGTGAGCCAGAAATAACTTGGAGACACTGAAAATCGAAAAAACACACTAAACATACATGGGACGCGCTGGCGCGTAACGGAAGACGCGAAGGAGGATAGCGACGCGTGTGAGTCACGCATCTGTCGATGGAACACCAAAGAGCAGCCTCCTGACGGAAATTCCAAGGCACACCTTTCTGGGGTAACGGTGAGAAAATCCAGTCACTGTAGTAGTGACCTACGAACCTTCCCTCAAAACTCTAATTTCAGATCTAAGGCTCTGATACAATAGAATTTTTCATACTCAAAATACTTGTCTTTTTCATTAAGAGAATTATACATATATACATCGATTACAAATATCTAAGTAAACTAATTATATAAGGAAATAACCTATAATGTAAACATATATTTCATAACAAAAGCTAGCTATAACGAAATAACCTATCAAGGAAACAATATATATGTATAATAACACTCCCCCTCAAGTTGAAGCATAGCTATTAATCATGCTCAACTTGTCATAAAGATATTCAACCAAAATCAAACCAGTGCTAAACCCAGCACTAAACCAGAATTAAACCAACTCCCACAAACCAGTTCGTAACAAACCTCACCCCAGCAGTCACACCTAACCAGCAGTAGACGCACGTAAACCAACAACAGACACCTAAACCAGACGTTTGTTCATGATTTAAAACGGCAGGGGCGGGGGTCAAAAAATGCCTAAGGAAACCACATAAGAGCATACCACCTGAAGCAGCAGGTACTCACATGTGAGCCGACAACAGCAGCAGTATGACAAAAGGCTACTGGAAACGACACTGCAATGCCAGAAATTAATCACACAAACGACCAAAAACGACAACAGATGAGTCGCTAATGTCCTAGGAGGTTGAAAATTGAATGTCGAGAAGGATGCACCAGTGACATGCCTTGTCACGTCACCATCCCCATTGAGACAACTTTGCACCAACGCGTGATGAAAGTCGTAAAGGGAAGTGGTGCCGCGTGACTCACTCGCCTCTAGTTAGGACGTCAGAAAAAAATTGTCGTCCGAAAACACTAAGTCACGAATCTCCAACTCACCTCCAACCCTAATTCATTTCTAAGATTTTGATACCATGCAAAATTTCGTACCATATTTTTTCTCATTCATTATTCATTAAGGAAATATCTATGATTCTATAAATACATCTATTACAACTACTAAGGAAAGATGGTATAAGAAAATTAACTATAAGGAAATAAAATACTAAGGAAACAATATATATATGTATCATAATATAACTCATAATTAGTAATATCCAAGTGCACTTGTATCTGAAAATAGTGATGGGTTATCAAAGAGCAGTCTGTTATTGCTAAATCGTTAAGGACATTCATCAAACCTGGTTTAATGTCAATGTCCCTGTCTTATCACTACATATCGTGGTAGCAGAGCCCATAGTTTCACAGGCTGAAAGCCTTCGAACCTGCAAGATTTGTTATATGGAGTCACTTCTAAGGCATACCTCATACTCAAACATATGTTTAATAATATTTTGACAAGAATAAGGTAAGACTTTCCAGAGCTTTGTCAGCCATCATTTTCCTCATAGAGTAAGCGAGTCTGTGGCGTACAACACATGCTAACAGTATTAGCATATTTCAAGAAGATTTGAGATTACTGCCAATATACAGGTACATCCATTTGTACTTACGTCAACGTAACTGCTAAGGGAAGACCTTCAGGCACTGCAACAACCACTATAGTTACCTACACAATTCTACTTTTGTCAAGTTAGCGTTCAACAAAATTGGTTATTAAGAAAAAGGAACAATATAATAAAGAAGCAATTGCACGTACTGCTATTGTCACAATCTTGACAACGTCATCCATAACGGTGCCAATGCTAGTCTTGCCTTTCTGAAATTGGACTGCACCGCCTGCATCATGTGACTTTCCAGTAAAGTACCTACCATGTTCAAAGTATTTGAAAAGGTAAGCTCATTAGATGGTTTTTTTTTGGAGAAAATGCTAATTCCACCACTGTTAACACTCTTTGATTGGAGATGGCCTATGGGAGCATTAATGGGATATAGCAATCCCAAAAAAGAATTATGGAAACTTGACTAACGATAACTAACCTCACCAAGAGCACAGTCAGAACTGCAAAAGCTACAGCAAGACCTACGACGCCAATGAATGTTGCTAGACCATTCAAGCGTACCTGTTGCCAATTATGGTTAAGAAAATAAACAGCAGGAAGATCCAGGAATGAATATTTAACTGAATGAGAGAACTTTTAGAAACCTGCAATGGGGTCTCTTCACCAGTATCCTCAGAGATACTAGCCATTAACAAGCCCCATTCCGTATTAATACCAACACCTGTCACCTGTGACCATGCCTCTCCATCAAAAACCAGAAATGTGTTAACTGAACTTAGAGATTAGAGCAGATGAACTATTTACTGACTTCAAAGCAGAAATATTGTAAGTGTTTGGGTTGGTTGACGTTGGTTGACACAAAAAAGCTTTTCCAATGGAACTGTCATATAAATGATTTTGGTATTGTTCATGTATGAATATGAAACTAATTGCCCCATCATCATTCCATTACAAGCGTAGATATCAATATTCTAAAGACAAACATTAGACAAAAAGTGAGTAGACATATTTGTACTATTTTGAATAATCTGAAATGAGACACTATCCCATCACGACCAGCCCACAAACAATAGCGGCAAGTGATGCCTAGGATATTATCTAGAGACTAGTGTATCTTTTCACCATCGTAAATAAGAAAAAATATTAACCAAAACGTCTTGACCATGCTAATTAGTTCATTATAAGGAGTATCACTTCTGACCAAAATAAAACAGGACAATGAATAATTGTTCTACCAGCATTGTACCAACGCCATCCGCAACTTTACAACCTGACATCAGAAAAGGTGCTCTATGATCCTTATGCACCTGGACAGTATCATCCTTGTTAGACAACAAAAATGATGAAATTGACATTCCAGTCATAGCAAACACAGAAGCTTACGATCTTGCTTTCACCCGTCATGCTCGATTCATCAATTGAAAGAGAATGACCACTGACTAGGATTCCATCAGCAGGGACCTTAAAGAAGCAAAGGGAAAAAAACAGTATTTTAAATTTTCATCCGACTGAACATAATTAATGGCGAAACAATGAATTAAGATCATATAACTCACCTGGTCACCAATTCTAAGAGGTACGATATCACCAACAACAATGTTGAATATTGAGACCTTCACTATCCTACCACTTCTTATTACCTACCAGTTCAAAATAATTATCACCAAATGCAAGAGAAGAAACAGCATTCTGACGGTCACATGTTACAAGTTAATACCTCCAGTTGAATATTTCGCTTTTCCTCATTCAAATTTTGGAACTGGAGTGACTGCCTATAATCACTAACGGCTGATAAGATACAGAAATGGTCAGATTAGCCAGAAAACCTCAATGATGAGAGCTTCAATGTCAAATAAAACATCTTTCATGTATGTTATAGTTATATATATATATTCCTTACAGGTTATTACAATAGCGAATTTTCTTAAATAGTTGTAATATATATATATACATATATATCTCTTAATGAACAAAATGAAGAGAATTATAGTATGAAAATCTACATGGAATCAGAGCAAGTATCTGATTAACGGTATTGAGTTGTATTGTTTCTCGGTTGCTCCACGTACCAAATTTATCTAGGTTGGGTCGGGACGTAAGACGGAATTTGTTTATTAAAAAAAACTCTAAACCGTCAAGATCAAAAAAGTGTCAATGACGTGCCTTTGGGAGTGTTGTGTTTCTCTACCAAGAGCCCACATCAGTTGGGTTAACTAAAATGAAGCATTATATATATATATTAAAAAAAATGACTACCTCCTCATATCACCAATTGGTTTTAGAATGGAATTCAATTTGTATAAGTGGTTGTCATTTATTTATCCATTGAGTTTGTCACTTAAGGAGTTCTGTTCGGTCTGAAATAGAGTCCTCATGCTTGGTTCAGTTTAGTGAAGTCGTACAGTAGTTTAGGTTGAATAAGAGCAAGTGTGACCATGCAAGAATTTTATCTCTTAAGTCATTCTTGCGTACAAGTATAACACAAAAAAAATTGGTCACATGAAATATTCTTTAGGGGTAGAAGACACGTGAAGCAAGAAAGCTATTTTTGTTTATCAAAACATGTAATATACCAATGACTCCGAACATACATCTTGTGAAAGAAGATACAGACTCTTTTCACAATCTTGAGAGGTATAGGAGGTTAGTTAGAAAGTTGAATTACCTCACAGTCACTTGTCCAGATATTGCTTATACAGCCAGTTTCCTTAATCAATTCATGTTTGAACCTACGGTCAAACATTGCACAACTTTCTAACAAATTCTATGCTACTTTAAAGGAGCTCCGAGACTTGGCGTGCTATACAAGGATAATGGACACAATTGTGTTAAATGTTTTTCAGATGCTGACTGAGCTGGATCCAAAATTGATAGAATATCTACAAAGGGATACTGTGTTTTAATGGGTGGAAATCTTGTGTCTTGGAGAAGTAAGAAACAAAGTGTGGTGGCTAAATCCAGTGCGGAATCAAAGTACAGAGTTATGGCACAGTCCACGTGTAAAGTTATATGGATATATCATATATTGAAAGAAGTTGGTTTGAAGTCGATATTACCAGCTGAACTTTGGTGTGATAAGCAAGTTACTCTTCATATCGCTTCGAAACCAGTGTACAATGAAAGAACGAAACATATTGAGGTTGATTGTCACTTTTTTCGAGAGAAAAATCAAGAAAAACTAATTTGATAGGATATGTGAAGACAAACAAACAATTAATGGTTATTCACTAAAACTTTGAATGAATTTTTTTTCCGACCAAAACTTTGAATGAAAATTGGATTGAATATCTTTGTAACAAGTTGGGCATGATTAATATTTATGTTCCAACTTGATGGGGAATGTTATGAAATATAAATATATATATTTCTTATCAGTTATTACCTAACAGATAGTTGTAATAGATGTATATATGTACAATTCTCTTAATGAATAAAATGAAGAGAATTTTGGTATGAAAATCTACACTGTATGAAGAGAAATTAAAGCATCTCTGGTACATGATTCATCCATTTGACCCAAATTAGAATAATAAATTAACTCGATCTTTTTAAGGAAATGCGACAAAAGAATGGCAATGAAATTAACTATTCCCATGATTAAGTTCGTAAAAAACTACAATATAGAGCAGAAACGAAGACAAAGTGACAAACTGTACAGATTTTCCTTGATCTTTTTCCAAAGCCCACACAGACTTTGTGTATATCTAACAGAAAAGCAGTTGGTGGCACTGGCATCACTACATACTTGTCCATGTTTCAAGCATGTGAAAGAAGAAAGTCCATTGAATTTCATCCTAAAACATAACTTTGAGTAAAACAACACTAAAAAGGCCAGCATGATAGATTCAAGATAATTTCATCACAAACTAAAGCAAGAGTGGCTCAGCATGTCACGTGTAATTCGTACCATCAGCCAGTTATGTGGATATTAAAAACATTGATCTAACTATCACATATCTTACCTGTCACAAAAATAACAAGAAATACAGCAAAAGCTATGCTTCCTCCATCATACCAGCCTTCTTTTATGCCCTGTCATTGTTTATGTTACATCAAACATCAGTACTTGAAGAGCAATAGCTGGGAATATAAATTTCAAGGATTCCACCGCCGACTAGAATTAACTGTTCTTCAGACATATGGCAATCCTTTCATATTCCCATAGTCTCTTAAGTAACATGCTAAGGTGATGAAAAATGCCCTAGACTAAACCAACTATCAGATGTGCAAGATTCGGCACCCATGTTAGGTTATGTAATGGATTTGTTGAAGTCTGGGTATGAGCCAAGAAACCAGGATAAAATGTGCAGGTGATACATATTAAGACCCAAAGGTCCCAAACCCCTGTTAAGGGCTGACAAGATCCCTAGTTAAGGGCAAGTATATAAAATGGCAATGTTAAAGTCCCTTGAAAGCATTTGATAAGTCACACATCTTGCAAGCAAAAAAAGAGAGATGGGATCCACCACCTATTACAACTTTTGATTGGATATAGTACCATCAGTTTTTTGTTTAGCTGTCCCATCTAACATATAAATCCGTGATCAGTTCATTTAACAATTAACAAGGAGAATTAGAAAGAAGATGCATATCACTGAATTATTCCACTCATATAACCACCAAATGTCCTTTCCCTAACTTAGGGGAAAGACTTCATACTTAATGGCTTCCACATTCACCTAAGAGAAATACAATCAAGCACCAAATTGCTAGGATTCAACCATAGTATACAAATAAAACGACCGGACAAATCAGTTACCATCAAACGAGGACATATATAAGTCATTGGTATAGTTATTAATTAGTGAACACAAGGCACTCACCTCAGTCTTTAATCCAAGTGCCAAAGATGCCACAGCAGCTATAATCAATATTATCAATGTCAAGTCTTGCCAAGCTTCCCAAAGGAACAGCTACAAGGAGAAAGAAATATGTCAACCCATATAATAAAACTCTAATTCGGTGGGGGGAAAAATACTGCATATAAAATAAATAAATGAAGCCTACCAGAAAACTTCTTGTTTTCTTTTTTGGGTATGTATTTGACCCAAATGCACTCATCCGCTCGATTAGATCCTTCTCGTCCCCAATTATGCCTGTTTCCAAGCTCGTCTTCAACATATCGGATAGGCCTTCGACCTGTGCAAGTGATAGTGGTTCTAAATGGCCTTAAAGAAAAATGCTACCTATAATAAAAAAATATTAATATAAACGGGGGAAAATCACCCCTCCATATTGCTGTAGAGCAGATATATTATGGTCCCGAGACATGGAAAGCAACTGCTCCAACTCAATTGCATAGTCATCAGAAAGAATTGGAGGAGTAAAACTTGTACCTAGCCATATAAAAAGGATGAAGTAGGTCAAGTTAACAACAGAATTATAAATATAACCATAGAAGCTTGAGCTACTACGCACAGAACTCCATTGACTTGTATCCTATGTTTTACCCTCCCAATTACTTGGAATCTCTATACTCAATCTCTCATGTGAGGAACACCCATTGACTTGTATCCTATGTTTACCCTCCCAATTATGTAGAATCTTTATACTCACTCTCTCATGACAACACAACCTTAAACAACAACTTGAAAAATGAGATGCAAACTCTCAGTCTTTGATTAGGAACTCGGGTAGCGCAAAGTTAATGTACTCCAAATATGGGGTACGTACTAGATTTGGTGCTATTTAGCTACCCAAAAGAATGTTTTTATACTAAATTAAACACTTATGCTATTTATTGGCATATCCATATAAGCTATTAATCCAAAATGATATAAGTGACGAACTGCAAAACGAAAAATAATAAGTGAGAAGATTCATTGCGCATAAAAATAAAATAAAAAACAATTGTTAGAGACTATTACTAAGCTTCAAGTGAGTTTTTATATAGAAAAAAGTGGAAAAACTTAGATGGGCAAGCAGTTTAACCTGTTAAGGAAAATCGCCCTATAATTAGCTACTGGCATGGTATGGTAGAGTGAAGTTCCAACTACACCCAATTCTTTGCTATTCCTAGTTTAAGATCGGTGTATCCAAAAGCAGTAAGTGTCATTCTTGACTAGAATACAACCAAGACTATCATTATTAATCAAAATAAAAACTGAAAGGTTCATCACCTATCAATTTAAACTATTAGGATGAATGTCTTCAGGTTTACTTGTTTTTTTTAACGAATATTTATAATAGATCTGACAATTTCTTACGTAACACGACATAAACAAATTTCTTATGTAACACGACATAAACACGCACGAAAAAATTGTGTTCGTAGAAGTGTATGACAGAACGATAACACGATAGCATGAAGATGATAATATATGGTAATTTTTGTGTTTATGTATCTGAACACGACATGCCAATAAGACGATAAAATTGTATTTGTATATGTGATAACATAGTAAGGATACGTATGAAAAATTGTGTCGTGTTCATGTTGAGAAACATGACACGATAAGATTATCGTGTGTATTTTTGTTTGATAAATCTACCACGAAAAACTTATTGATATGCACGATAACACGAATGTACGCATGATTTGTCACCCCTAATTTATATCCATAATTTCTAATACTAGTTGTCTATCCACCCAACACATTAATCATCTTAGTGAATTAACTTGTTCATAATTTATATATTAATCTTAATATATATATAAGTAATATGAGGTAAAATAATAATTCAAGTTACACAAAAATATTAATTAAAATAAAACAAAAACACTGAGGAAGTCATATACAAAAGAGCAAAAGGAAGAGCTTGTGTGTGGGAGTATAATTTTTATGTGAGATGATTATATAAATTTATGAGAGCTAATAAGATGAATTTAACAAATGGTCCTCAAATTTCTTTTGTTAATTAGGGTTAATTAGTAAATAAAAATTTCTCAGGATTGAAGTATAGATGAATAAACATGTGAGGCAACCTAACAATGCATGTTGTCGCCCTATGCTAGATGCTAGTAAGAACATTTACTAGTACCAAACTCATGTAGAATCACTAAACAAATTTACAATTAAATAAAATCCATGTCCAAAACCACCGAAAAACACATCAATTCAAGTTAATAAAAAAAATTACCATTTTGCTTTTCCCCTGCCAATTTGAAAAGCAGTGCTGCCTAACCCAAGATGTCAATGGAAAGTTAGATATGCTAACAGTGAAATGTCACAGGGAAGACTTTGCACTTATAGAAAAACATTACTCTTATGACTTGAGCATGGGCTCTAATCGTCCTTCTCCTATGTTCCGTCTCTTCTTCCTTTTTTAAGTCCAATGTATATCGAAAGCGACGAGTAGCATTCAGCACAAGTGCTGCTTGCTGTGGAGGCAAAGAAATCTTTTAATCCAAGATATGATGAAAGAGAGGTAACTATTCAAGTCTGATAGTAGTAGCATTTAGCTCAAAGTAAAAGTAATGACAAAAGGTTTACAAATAAAACTCTTACAATAGATAAGAATATTAGTAGTTTGCAACAGTTGATAAATGGTCAGTCTGAAATACAGATTGATAATGCTGCCTAATATATCCTAACTCAAACCAAGCAACTAACTGATAAGAACCATCCTTAATATCTCAAGGAAATTGAGTCAAGGCCTTGTTTCAAGAAATTGACACGAGCATTCTTTATATGTCAACACCCCATACACATACAGTAACTTCTCACTTAAGAGAGCTCTGGCAGTTCCATTTTATCTTGTCATACAAAAATAATCATTTTATGACTGCAAAATCGGTATCGCAGTTGTTTTCTGAGTTCTGATGGATAGACAAGTACTTCCATCACTTCCAAAGGATTTAAACAAGGAGGTCAACTTCTTCTTAGATTGTGCAGAGAAAGAGTTTTGAACATGGGATCTCCATATAATGAAGAAGGTCACACCAAATGAGCAATTCTCTTTTTTACAGGGATGATTACTTTAAACAATTATTTGTACACCAATCATGAAAAAATCTTCAGAAAACAATTACTAGTACAGTATCTACTCAGATGTTTCACTGTGATATAAGTTATACCCATGAAGATCCTATCCTTGCAAACCAAATTCGAAAATTTACCTGAGGTCATATGCGTGGTGCATGTGAAGTGGCCTAATCCTTTACATCTAACATTGCTCTCAAAAGTTAACAATTGGTTAATCAACTCCTTATCTATTTTTCCTTGGTCTCAAATTCATTGATAAGATGAAGCTGATGAAATCACGCATTATCCTTGAGTGCATTTTTCCAAATTCAAGATTTACTTTGCAGTCTCAATTACAATAAACAGGTTCATTAATAGCTAGAAGACTAGTTAGTTTGATTTTGAGAAGTGAAAATTAAAATCCAGGAACAGAGTGAGCAAACTGGATGCCATATGAAAAATTGGGTTAATTACTTAATTGATTACACATGTTTAACCAATGTTCAGAATGGTTACACATGTTTCAAAATGTGATTAATTGGTTTTGAAATGTGACTATTTGGTTTTTTTACTGTTCACTGTTAGAAATCACAGTTAAGTCACTATTTAGATACGTAAAATGACGTAACTACCCCTAGAATCATCTTCAAGAACACATCATCTTCAAGAACAAGAGTCGAAGAACCGAGAAATCTGATTTCTGGGTTCTTGAAGAACCCAGAATCGCGTCTCTATGTTCTTGAAGAACCCAGAAATGTTGTTTCTGGGTTCTTAAAGTTCTGTATTGCAGTATATGTTATCACCAAATGTGATTAAATGGTCATGCATGTTTCTCATTAATGTGATTAAAAGGTCATACATGTTTCTCTATAATGTGATTAACTGGATACTGTTCTTTGAAATGATGTGATTAAAAGGTTCGACACGTTACCCACAATGTGAAGAACCCAGAAATGCTGGTTCTGGGTTCTTAAGAACTCAGAAACAGCATTTCTGGACCCAGAAACAGCATTTCTGGACCCAGAAACAGCATTTCTGGACCCAGAAACAGCATTTCTGGGTTCTTCAAAAATCCAGAATTGCAATTCTTGGTTCTCAAGAACATCAAATCGAATTTGATTCGATTTTGGTTCTTCAATCCTTCCATGTGTTCTTCAATACAACTAAGGGCATAAGAGTCATTTCACAATTCAATAATATGTTAAAAAAATGAATTAACGTTAAAATTAACGGTTTACTAACGGAATAATCAATTAATCACATTGGGAAAAACATGTGTATCCAATTAGTCACATAGCAAAACCAATTAATCACATTTTGAAACATGTGTAACCATTATGAACATTGGTCAAACATGTGTAACCTATTAAGTAATTAACCTATTAAGTAATTAACCCTATGAAATTAGACAGACCACTAGGGAATTATTAGAAGTAAAAAAATACACGAACCCGCCATCTCTTAAGAGTCTCGAAGGAGACATTCTTGGTAGTGTCAATGTCAAAAGGACCCAATGAATGATCCTCAGCTTTCTCCGCATTATTGGATAAGCTGGAGCCAGACTCAACATCAAGCGGATCTGCAGAGGGCGGCAAGAGACCGTTCAAAGAGTGGCTGCTCATTGCAATTTCAGCAGCAGACACTACTGCTGCTACTACACTGTCGCAAATGGAGAGATGGCACAAACCCGCACGAAACAAATGCGATCAACTCGTACGTGGCCTTCTCGGATAAATAAATTAAGAAAAAATAGAGAGGCCGAGAATTAGAAGACATAAAAACAACTAAAAAATGCAGGGAGATGAAAATGATCAACAGGCAGCACGGTGAATCCGTGTAACTCGGAAATCGATGTAACTGGTTCGGATTCGGTGTAATCTCATAGCAAAGCAAGAAATGACAAGAGTGATTTTCAGAAATAGCAACAAACGGAAAAACAAAAGAAGAGAGCACACGTACGATTATGAATGAATGAACAATTTCTGTTTCAGATGCTTTAATTGTTTTAGACAAAACTAGACTAGAGGATACGAAGTAAGTAATGACGAAATAAGATTACCGGAATCGGCAGAGAGAAACGGGGGACCTCTGGCCAGCGTCAACCAATGGCAGGCCAAAGGACAAAATAGAGCTTGGTCCTGGAATTTATCCACCCCGTAAGATGAGAGAGGTGACTGGCTCTGAAATTGGAATATCTAGTACGGGAAACTTCGCGGAAACTTCCTTCCCGCCTAATCATGCGTTCTAGGAATTGTTTTAGAACATATCATATTATATATTCTAATTTACAATTTTACTATAGCAATTTAATATTGGTAAAATAGAATTTCACCCCTAAAGTTTGGTTTAAATTTAAGATTTCTCTTAATGTTCTAAATTTAAAATTTTAGTCCTAATGTTTGGACTAGATAAAAAATTCTCTCATTCCGTCAGCTCACCATTTATTACTAACAGAATGGAGATCATGTGTCAGACACATGCTATTTTAATTTTTGTAAGTGACCAAACTACCCTCGTCCTCTTCCACTGTTACTTGAAGAGTTTGATTTTGATTCATCCTTAACTCTTTTGACTATTGTTCTTCACGTGCTATCAAAATCTTCAACAATTATCAAAATCTTCACATAGTTGAATTGAGGGGAGCCACCCCAGTCGCACGTCGGTGGACCAATTCGAAACTCCGCCCGCGTGGAGGACGAGAGGATGCTGATGTTGCAATTCTGGTGGTGAACTCGGTAATTAAAATTGATGGAGCCACCACATTCTCTCGCTAAAACTGTCATCAAAGACTGCAAAATAAACCAAACACAACCCTATTCGATTAAAAACCCAAACGTTCTTCCATGATATGTCTCGAAGTACCATGAGTGGAACGGAGGGGGTCTTGTTTATGCACAAGTCAACCAAATCCTCGATTTCACGGTTTCCTCCACTGTATGAGTATAGAACTTGATTCTCCCTCCATACGCAACAGTAATGCACAGTTTTCTGAATCAATCTCATGATCGAAACAACGAAATCCTTCCAGTCTGCAACTCTTACGAAGAAAATGAAAGAAATAATCGATTTTCTATACTTGTGTTACTATCCTCAAATACTATTCTTGCATTAGAAGAGCTACTGCAAGTGCCACGCTGCAAATTTAGAGACGACGGTTGATCTTTCTCTCTCGATTCAACCAAGTCGGAATGGATTTGCTTCCAATCAGCTCAAATCAAGAACATATCAACTCATTAACAAGATAAATATGGTTTTAGAACAAGACAAATGTGTGTATGTATGTAACTGTATATGGACATAGGGAAATTGAAAGCTTCAAATTTGATGCAATGAGTCCATACAGCCTTAATTTGAATGTCACATGACACGAAGGTTCTCTAGCTACTTAATATAAATAACCAATAGATCATTTCTCCGTTTGTCTCTACAATGGATGATGAGTTGCCCACTCTACTCTAGAAGCATGTGGAACAGTTCAAGTCAACTATCAAAAAGGTGTTGCAGCTTCTTAATAGTGGGTTAGCTAGAGTAAGAAATGACGACGTTTGCAGACGTGAGAATAATCTACTCTTCAAGACCGAAGTAGGTGAGGGTGGGGGTAGGGGTCCTTGAAGAATATATGCAATCGGTATGGAATATGGTGACGTATAAGATGAAAGAGGACTCCCTTATTCCCATTCTCTTTTTTCGTTACGGGTAATATCGGTGCGAGGAAGAATACGACTACGACTGAACTATGGATATGATTATTAAAAAACAATTCATTATTTTCGTGATCTAAGGCTGGCACGGTAGAATCTCCGGCTTGTAACCACAATAATATATAAATAATCAAAATGGGAGAATGAGGAAATGTGAAGAACAAAAAATGTGAAGAGGACGATGACATTTTGGTCACTTATAAAAATTAAAATATCACTTGCGTGATACATTATCTCCATTATGTCAGTAATAAACAGTGAGCTTACTGAAATGGTGAATTTTTGATTTGGTTCAAACATTAGGACTAAAATTAAAAACATTAAGGGAAAACTTAAATTCGACTCAAACTTTAAAGGACAAACTCGTATTTTATCCTTTAATAAAAAACAATTAAGCATATGTATTTTTAGTATGAAATTAAATAAAATATTCGTACATGGATTAATAATTTATTAGCATATAAATTTCATGAATGAATAGCTATTATTATCAGTCCCGCTGGCCATTAAATTAAAATAATTTTATTATTATTATTAATTTAAATATTGTGTTTTAAAAAAATGTATTTTTTTGCGTTGGCAATAAAAAAAAAAGTGGTAAATTGTTGCTGCCAAGTGCCATGTGAATTTTCTCAAACCGAAGAGCTCCTCAGGACCTCAACGCTCCCAAATCTCTTTGATCTCTGTGGTTATGCTGCTAAACCCTAAAAAATAACCACTATTGAGTTTATCAATCCATACAAGTGTCTCTCTCTCCCATCAATTAATCTTCGCTACGCAGAGCTTCCTCGCGTCCTTTAAATTTTAATTTTTATGTAATATATGTGAGTATTTCATTCCTCCATTTCGATTGAGATTACTGACCAATAGTCCTCCTGGGTTGGCGTGCATTGTGTAGACTGTAACTGAACGAGTTGCATGCATTTTTATGGCGATTGATTTTCTTCTGTAGATTAGTAGTTGTGCTTGCTTGACGAATGATAACTAAACTGTAGGTGAAGGCGTCCATGTTGACCAGTAGGCTCTGAGCGTCTACAGTTATTTATAAACATGAATGGGTATCATGGAACTGCTAATTCTAGGATGCATATGAGTGATGGTGAGCATCCATTGCACGTGCATTACCAGCATCAGAGTCAAACTCATGGATTGCAGCAGCAGGACCTGAGCAATGATAATGGTCTGGATGAAGGTAATCATGCGAACGGTGGTGATGTTGATGATAATGATGATGTTAACGAGGGCATTGAAGCGGATGTCAATATGCCACAAGAAGGCATGAATGCTCCTGATAATCATGCAGCATTGTTGGAACATGGTGGTGATGATGCCGATCAGCTCACTCTTTCTTTCCAGGGTCAAGTTTATGTTTTTGATTCTGTTTCTCCTCAGAAGGTAATTTCTGTTAAATAGGTTCGTGTTATACCATTTCTAAAACTTATTATGTATTATTAGCTATTACTTTCAGTAGATTTAGTCTAGTCATTGAATGGGTGTTTACATGCCCTCATCATTAAGAACGTATAAATGATACTCTGAGACAGATGTTGTTCGGACTTAGTTATGAACTGCTACACTCAGCAAGCAATTTCTTTCAGACGATATTTTTCCTTGTGTTCGGATAAAATGCCCTCAGTAACATTTTTTTTTTCCAATTCTTCAATCCATAGGTCCAAGCTGTGCTTTTGTTGCTTGGTGCACAAGAAGTGTCTCCCAGTATACCAGCCTTACCAATAAGTCCCACCCAATCTTCTAGGGTAATTGCGTACTACCTGCGTCAAAATTTGGTCAAGTAAATGCCTTTCTAAGATATTTTTTAAACCAGGGTCTGCCTGGTACACCACAGAAGTTCAATGTCTCTCAGAGGTTAGCTTCTCTCCTTAGATTTCGGGAAAAGCGAAAAGAGCGCAACTTTGACAAGAAAATTCGTTACGCTGTCCGGAAAGAGGTGGCACTCAGGTTTGATTTTGGGTGATCTAGAGTCTAGACTAGTAATTGCTTATTGTTAACTTTGCTGTGATATATAAATTTTGATCCCTGGCTGTTCATCTCTCTCTTATTAACCAAGATTTACAGAAGAAATTTGATGCCATGCTCTGCCTTAAGTTTTTTTTATTGCCTTGGAGTGCAAAAAGTTTCTCTATTCGTAACTGATTTAATTCCTTCATAAGTGATTTGAGCATGGATTGAGTTATTGACTTATTTCATGATTCAACTAGCTTCTTCATTTGAGTATTTTTCTCTTCAAGCAAGCATATTCCGTGTTGTTAATTTATCATCCCAGGATGCAACGGAATAAGGGTCAGTTTACATCTTCAAAATCCAATAATGATGATTCTGCCTCTGCTGTGACTGCCTGGGGCACAAACCAGAATTGGGGTCCTGAAAGTAATGGAACACAACACCAAGAGATCATGTAAGTTTAAAACCTTCGTCTGTTTCTCAAATTGTCTGGTTTTATTATTGAATAATAATAAAATAAAATAAGCATGTCATTCGTCAGTTTATTGTCTAGTAGCTGCAGCCTTAAGAAATTTTAGATAACCATTAGAATAAATTAAGCTAAAGTAGTGTACTTGGGAATAGTTTAAGATTGTTTCTGCTACACGGGATTTTTGTTGTCGCTTCATTTGTCTCTGTAAAATTTTCTTGTAAACTGTCTTTCAGTGATGCTCTTTGCATTAGCATAAGTGTTTGCCTGGTACGTAGGTAACCCACACCACCAAACCATTCTTTCCAGAATTATTTTCATCTTAGCAGAACTGAAATATATGAAGACAAAGCTTTCTTTTGGGATCATTAAATTTATTATATACTTGTTGTTTGTAGTTGTCATCATTGCGGTATCAATGCAAAGTTAACTCCTATGATGCGGCGTGGACCTGAAGGACCAAGAACTCTTTGCAATGCATGTGGGCTTATGTGGGCAAACAAGGTGATTCCTTTTGATCACACAATCAATGGATTTGTTAATTGATTCTGTTAAATTATAGTAGCGTCAAACCCAATGGACGAGAATCAAAGGGCAACCACTTATACAATTTGAGTTCTATTCTAAGACAAATTGGTGATAGAAGACGGTAGTCGAATTGTATTTATCGTGCCTAATTACTTTGTGAGAGTTCTTTGATTAAGGGACGACACCAACACTTTTAATACAAATGAGTTGGGGCTTTATTTTTGTAACAAAATTCTCTCACGTCCAGGCCGTAGTGGAGTAAACAAGACATGACAAACTCACAATGAGAAACAACACAACACTGTCAATCGGAACCGGATTTTGATACCATGTTAAATTATACATCGAGACAAGTAAAACCCAATACACAAATAAAAGGCAACTACTTATACAATTTGTGTTCCATTCTAAAATCAATTAGTGATCGAAGGAGGTCGCCAAATTGTATTTATAGTGCCTAATATACAGTGGACGACTTCAAACATTCCCCACATTGTAAGAGTTTTTTGATTAAGACACGGCATTAACACTTTTAATTTTCTGTTACATTTCAATTTTCAAAGACCTAATATGGTGTCATAAAATGAGGAATAATAATATTACTGTAAAACTTACTGAGAGAGGGAAGTAATGGAGGGCTCTCTATTTGTATGCTCCATTTGTTTCTTGGAGATATTTGAAGAGGTGTCCTCTTTCCATTAATGAATCTTAGTAGTGAAAGTGAGGGGGTGCTTTTTTTTTGGTTAAACTTGTCATTGAAATTGAGAAATCAGTTATTCCACCCTACTACTAATTTGTTTGCTTCAGTCGCAAGACTGGATATGCATTGTGGTGTTTGTAGATGACTAAAAGTACTCTCAGTGATGGACAATTTTAAGTGGAACTAATTCATGTACTATCTTGTACTACTATTGCTACTGTCACAGCTGCTTTTAAGCATTGGTTTTATTGTCCCTTCCTTATCAGTAGCAGTGCAGTACATTGTTTACTTGACTTGATGAAATGTGGGAAACTGTAGGGAACTCTGAGGGACCTGTCCAAGACAGTAACTCCTCTTCTACCTGCTGGTCAGCCTGTGCATAATACTACTACTAATAAGAAGAATGAGGTACGGAAAAGAAGCACCACTGTGGGTATTCTCTGCTTGCGTAGTTTCTCTTGTCTTGATTTATTTGTTTATTGAGCTTCCTTCCAATGCCTCTTATATTGAGTGTTGTAGAATGAAAACTTTGAGGCTGAGCAAAGTGGACCATAGCCGAAGGGGAACAATGAGCAAATTTTTTATATATGTAAGATGGCCTGCATGCATGTCTGGGTAATGGAGGAATCACCACTTTGAGCTGTAAATTTTTACTAACTTCTTAGTCTGTTAGTGGTAGATAATTTAAATGGCTGGTCGGCCACCTGAGCCTCAAGCTTGAACATAAGTTGCTGCATGCATTTATTCGTTTTCATCATGGTATTTTATATACATTTTTACGTACAGTAGATATTTTTATTAGTAGTATGCTTTATTAAGGATGCCATATAAATAATACGATTTTGTGTAGCCTAAAGCATAGCCAGTGGAACTAGTTTTATATTAATTGGGTCCCATTTCTGTATTCTCCATTCTATATTTGTATGTGATTTGTCATTCATTATATGTAACAATAAGATGGGTGTTGTTGGAGTACAAAAAACAACGGTTAAGGAGTGTTTGGCAGCCTGCCATGTGGCTAGACCTCCGGTGGATGTCGGAGAACCTGCTCACCAGAGAGATGGAGGAGTGGTCCAAGCTTGCAGACGAGTTCCTTCAAGACCCTGTGTACCAGGGACTGCCTGCCTTGAGTGAGAGTTTGCAGAGGCAGTATATGAAGGGTAATTCTACTTCTAATTTAGTGATGGGGCAATGAAGATAAGTTGGGTTGGAGTAGGATTGATTTTCAGCTCCTGGGGACGGCGGTGGGCGGCCGTGTCCCCTAAAGAAGAAGAAGAAGAAATGAAGAATCTCTGGTAGGGCGAGAGTGAAACAACTGCAAAGTATGGGTCACCAAATACATTGCTGTTGACTATTTGGATTTACTTGCAAAACTAATAATAACCAAAAAAAAAAATAGGGTTAATTACTTAATTGGTTACACATGTTTCACCATTGTGCAGAATGGTTACACATGTTTCAAAATGTGATTAATTGGTTTTGCTATGTGACTAATTGTTTACACATGTTTTTCCAAATGTGATTAATTGGTTATTCCGTTAGTAAACCGTTAACTTTAACGTTAATTCATTTTTTTAACATATTATTGAATTGTGAAATGACTATTATGCCCTTAGTTGTCTTGAAGAACAGATTGGAAGGATTGAAAAACCAAAATCGAATCAAATTCGATTTGATGTTAAAATCGAACCATTAAATGCTGTTCTGGGTTCTTGCGAACCCAGAAATTGCAATTCTGAGTTCGCAAAAACCCAGAAAATGCTGTTTTGGGTTCTTGAGAACCCAGAAATTGCAATTCTGGGTTCTTAAGAACCCAGAACAGCAATTTCAAACATTTCGAATGGGTTCTTCACAATGTGGGTAACATGTACAACCTTTTAATCACATCATTTCAAACAACAGTATCCATTTAATCACATTATAGAGAAACATGTATGACCTTTTAATCACATTATAGAGAAACATGTATGACCATTTAATCACATTTGGTGATAACATATACTGCAATACAGAACTTCAAGAACCCAGAATCGCAATTTCTGGGTTCTTGAGAACCCAGAATCGCAATTTCTGGGTTCTTGAAAAACCCAGAAATCAGATTTCTGGTTTCTTCAATTCTTGTTTCTTCAATTCTTGAAGATGATGATGTGTTCTTGAAGATGATTCTAGGGGTAATTACGTCATTTTACGTATCTAAATAGTGACTTAACTGTGATTTTAACGGTGAACAGTAAAAAAACCAAATAGTCACATTTCAAAACCAATTAATCACATTTTGAAACATGTGTAACCATTCTGAACATTGGTTAAACATGTGTAACCAATTAAGTAATTAACCAAAAAAAATATTGTCGGAAGTTTGACCGTCTGATTTTGAATGATAAAGACGACGCAGCAGGAAGAGGAGGAATGGAAGACGCCAACGCCCACCCTACCTGTCCATACCGTCCGGCAAATAGATAGATCGACTTGTTAGAATTCGAAGAATGAGGATGAATGAAGCCGGAAAAGTGGTGATAGTGATGACATGCGGGAGCTTGGTTTACTATCATTGCGCCTTTCGCAATTCCAGCCTGCTCTCTCTCCTCTCTGATGTTCTTATCGTCCTCCTCTGCTCTCTCGCTATCCTCGGTCTCCTCTTTCGACAGTTGAACATCTCGTCCGTCTTGTCCCTTCACAATATCAAACATTCTCGATTTTCATTATTGTACCACACCCTAATTGCTTCGGATTGGTCAGGGTACCCGTGGATCCGCTGGAGTGGCAGATCTCTCAGGACGCTGCAAATACCGTTGCGGCGGCCTTGGCCAATACTGTGGGTGCTGCCGAGTCCGTCCTCAGGGTTGCTGCAACTGGTCATGACAAGCGCCTCTTTCTTAAGGTATCATCATCACTTTAATTTCAATTATTTATGTCATTTGTTGGCTGTTGCTGTTTTTTTAATGCATTTAAGACATTTATTCATTCAGGTATGCGTTTCCGAATATTATTTGAGTTGAACTTGTCACCTGTGTACTTTTGTTCATGCTCATATGGTGGATACCTTTTGTCATGTATAACTGTTGTTTCCAGGATAGTGCAGCAGTGAGTACTTACATTAATTTGTTTGTTGCTTCAATTCATTATGCTTCTATTTGTTTATATAAAATACACAACACTCATGGTATGGAACTAGCTATCATCTTTGTCGTTTATTTCTCTGGAGAACCTGCCACTGGAAAGTGAAAATGGCATGATTGTGGTGCAGTCTACTATTTTTCAGTTCTCTTTATATTTGGGATGAAAACAATTTTGCCAACTGATATATTTTGTAGGTTTTAGTCTGTGGAGCTGAAAGAGCAATTTGGAGTTAGATGCCTATAGATTTTTGGATGTTTAACTAGAAAAGAAAGCAACGAGCAACGAACTCTTTCCTTATTGCTCGTACATATATAAATATAATTACTACCTCCAGTGATTCATTGATAATCCTCTAGCTTTACAAGAAGCTATACTAGATTCTGAAAGTTTATAGTTTCTGTCTGTTCTCCACGTTAGTTGCATGTTATCATCCAAGTCCAACCAGTATGTAAGCTTCTTGAGTTTGTTTCTGATTCTACTTTATAGTGAATGCTAACTCCCTGTCTTTCGTTATTTATTTAGTTGTCACTCCTTATTTAGTATCTAATAATGTCTTTTGACGGTTTAGCAAGATGGAGAGTGTTCTTAGAAAAGGAGTAGTTAGTTAAATGTACTAAATTAGTAGCATATATAATATATGATGTGTTTCTAGTAGTTGTTCCTATGTATGACGTGTTTGTGAATATATGATGTTTCCTTCCTCTGGAATATATATACAAGTGCTAAGATACTTGTGGGTTCATTTTTTTTTCTTTTTCTTTTTAAGGTGGTTATGTGCCTCTATGTACTATCAGTTTTAGGGAGATTGCTCTCAGGTGTTACAGTGGCATACGCTGGTAACTCTCTCTCTCTCTCTCTCTCTCTCTCTCTCTCTCTCTCTACGTGTATATATATATATATATATATGTTTGTGCGTGTGTGTGTATATATACATATATATTGACTGGTGCACAAATATAATTAGTAATAGGGCCTGTACTTACTTTTCCTGATGAGAGGGATGTATTTTCAATTGTGGCAGGTTTGTGCATGTTCTGTCTCTATATGGTAGCAGAGAGTTTGCCATCATCAAATAATATTGGTTTATCGCGATTATGGAGAAGTGTTTTGGCTGAACAAGAAGGATAACTAACTTATGGCCAGGTCTTCCTTTATCCATCCTTTTCCAAAACTTTTACTAGTCAAATACTTGTGTTGGCTGATGTTGTATTTGTTCCAGTAGGTAGTGAAATCCCATTAGGGTGAGATTTGCTTTGCGAGCTACCCGTACAAGTTGTATGTAATGTAGAAGATAAGGCGGTTTGTCTCGTTCTCCTCTCCTTGTAATAATAGTTTTCTGGTGAACAAACACTTGATCAACACTAGTTTTGGTGGATAATAAATAATTAGGGTGAGAGAATTGTCCGTTCCGTCTCTTTGCTGGAGTGTAGACCTCGACTCTAGTCTCATGGCAGAAGGTTGCCTTTTTTGCAATAATAGTTTCATTTTTCTCCATTGCGAATCATTGAGATTGTAAAACGACCCAAATTACATTCAAACCTGTAATTACTGAATTTCTCTATATATATTCAGGGGAAGGAGCAAATTGTGTTGAACTGCTTAAACTTTTAGTGTCCCATACTTCCTGAGCAAAATGACTATCAAATAACACGCATTTCTCTAGTATTATTATATTCAAACAAGCAAAGTTCACTTCAACTATTTGAATTTCTTGCTCTGCTAAGGTACTTGCTGTCCGCAACTACCTGAAAAGAATACATAGTAGGAGTAGGTCTACACCTTTGGACTGAATTGATCATAAGCACCCGTGTTGATTTCAGCCAGAGAAAAGACTATCGAAAGTGGACAAATGACCTATTCATAATGGTAACCCGACTCCAGTACTGCATCACCATCAACTATAAGTCATGTTGTAATCCACCCAAAATTAACAACATTTCTCCAAATAACAATAACCAACCAAATATCTCTCATTTATTCGACTAACAAAATGTAAATAGAAACCATAATAATGTCATCTCTCTCATGCATGCTGCTGCAACTGTCTCATGGAGGCCATCCACATTCATACAAAGATTAAGATTAAAGATTGATTATCCATTGTATCTCTCTGCTCTGCACTACCATCAACTCATTTTATCTTTTCAGACGATGTAAGTCGAAAGGATGGATGCCATCACCATCTTCTCCGTCATCTGATCTTCCCGAATGACTTGCACCGTGCATAGATGATGATGATGTGAATAAATTTCACAGAAAGACGGGAGCCATCACAAGGGTTATTGTTGCAAGCATCTTTATTAACACATGCAGGGAAGGTCCTGCCGTATCTTTAAATGGATCACCAACGCTGCAATGAAATGAAATTCATTAAAAGAACAAAATGAAATCTCATTCATTATTATTAATTAATATATAAAAAATGGACAAGACGGAAAGATTTGTCTTACGTATCCCCAGTGATTGCAGCTTTATGACTATCACTGCCCTTGCCACCAAGAGCACCTGTCTCAATGTACTTCTTTGCATTATCCCACGCACCCCCTGATGTGTTCAAGAACAGAGCCATTAGTATCCCTGAAACCGTAGCAAACATCAGCATCGCAGCCACCACTTTTGCCCCAAGCAGAGGTTGCCCCGTGTAATACCCCAATATTCTGAAAACTAGACCTGCACCCACGTGAAGAGAAACAGTCACATACTATCATAAATACATACATACATATATTATTTATTTATAACATTTGGAGACTACCCCATCTATCAGAAAGAGAATAAATAAAATATTGCAATAGAGCACAGCAATAACAACACAAGGCCATACATACCAACTGCTATGGGTGAAATAATAGCCAAAGCACCAGGTTTTATCATCTCCCTCAATGACGCAGATGCAACAATCGCAACACACCTACCATAATCAGGTTTCTCCTTGTAGTCCTAATCAAATAAAAAGAAAAGGAACCACAAAAACAATTCAGCATTAACCTAAAGAAACATGGAATAAAAAACAAACTCAAACGAATGCTCAATACTAGTGCCATGTCATGCTCACCATTATGCCAGGCCTCTCAATAAATTGCCTTCTTACTTCAGCGACAACCTCTTGTGCAGTGCGACCAACGGCTGAACAGGCCCATGCACTAAACACATAGATAAGCATTGACCCCAGCAACCCACCGACAAAAACTTCTGGAATTGCAATATCAACCTAGATATAGATATGAAGATAAAAGAAATTCAACACTTCAAGAACAAAGACCAATTGCGGGATACACTTTTTCATTTCCTTTTTAATATAAAAAAAGGTGTCTTTCATGTACTACCTGTTTGAAGGGTTCACGAGCAAAATTAGCCACCTCATCCATATATGCACTAAACAGAAGAAAAGATGCCAGTGCAGCAGAACCAATTGCAAAACCTTTCGTAGTAGCCTTTGTAGTGTTCCCCACTGCATCTAGAATATCAGTGATCTCCCTAACACTTTCTGGCTGTAAGCATGTAAAACACATATCAGAATGGAAAACTCTTTTGGTCCTAATGTACACTTACAGTACATTCTTCTTGGCTAGCAGTCACTAATCCAACACATTCTACAAGATCTCAAAGTAACAGACGTATATTATTTACCTACCTGCTGACTCATCTCTACAATTCCACCAGCATTATCAGCAATCGGACCAAACATGTCCATAGTAAGGATATATGCAGCTGTACTGAGCATTCCCATTGTTGCTACTGCAGTCCCGAAAAGCCCACCAGTTGGATTTCCACTCTCATCCACCAATCCACATGTCTGACCCAGCCAGAAAGATGATATTATAGCAAAGCTAATTACAAGGACTGGGAGGCCAGTTGATTCCAGGCCCAAGCTTACTCCTGCGATAATGTTTGTTCCATGTCCGGTGGAGCTAGAAAGAGCTAATGTACGTACGGGCTCATGTTTGTAGTCAGTATAGTACTTAGTAATCCAGACAAAGATATATGCTGTAATAATACCAACCAGACCACATAAAGTAAAGTTTAACCATGCAGTAGGTGCTTGTTCAGTATAGAGCATCCACCTAGTAGACTGCAAATATAGCAACAAACAAAGACCATGCATGTGTCAGATACGGGAGATTAATTAATGGTCATAAAGCTCATGAAAGCATGAATGCAAATTAGAAGCAACTTCTAAGACAACGGTAGATGATGAAATCTTACTGCAGTAAAAGTTATAACAGACAAAACAATTGCAACAGAATATCCTTTCTCAAGAACTGCCATGGGGTCCTCAACAGTGCCCTTCAGGCCAGATTCTCTAGTTCCCCTGATAGAAAGCACTCCAATAGATGATACCACCAGGTCAAATGAGTGAACAACAAGAGGAAACAAGATGAATCCAGATGGATCTGCATGACAGACATGACATAAACAAGAACACATTAAACCGACTAACACTCAGCGAATATACCAATGGCCTAATTAGATCCATCGTGAAAAGAGTAATGCGAAAGAAAAATGCAACAGAAGAACGAATTGGCATGCGACACAAAAATGTGCATATGGAATGAAAGATGTACCTAGATATGTGAACTCAAATAGTGATTTAATGACTTTAATTACTTTAGGGAGATCACCAGCGCCAACAATAGTACATCATTTACTGATTCTTCAAAATTTTCAAAGAAAACCACTGCTCACTACAAGCAGCACAGAGATCCTGACCAAAACCAAATCACTGATATATCTTCGAATTGGCCAGTCTGACCTAAGCTGAGTCATAGTGTAGGCAATATATAATAGGACACTGTCCAAACTTTATAATCTACGTACGTACATACATACATCCTATCATCATGTCTGTCAAGTATGGATACATGCAGCATCAGCAGAAAAATAAATCGAAAGATCTACTTGAAACTTTATGGATGGGAAGTACTAACCTTCAATCTTACACTTCTGGGCCATTGTTCCTCCTAGTATCATTGCACTAATAATTTCAGCTGCAATACTCTCGAAAAGGTCAGCACCTCTAGCTGCACAATCACCAACATTATCTCCAACCTGTAAGGGATTATGATGTAGTTTTAGGCATCGAACAATTGTTAACACATGCCAAACTTAGAATCCTTGCAAGGTAAAAGACTTGCTTTTTTGTTGGGCACATCAAGGTAAGGCTGATTACATACATTCAAAGAGGCAGTAAGGCTGGTTACTTTCAAAGAGGCAGTAAGGCTGGTTACATTCAAAGAGGCAGTAAGGCTGGTTACTTTTAAAGAGGCAGTGAGGCTGGTTACTTTCAAAGAGGCTATAGCTTTTAATAATGTGTGGCACTCTCTAATACACCCAAGTTCATTATGACTGGAGAAAATGTAACCAGTGCAGGATGATCAGAAAAGATCTTGGTCAATCACAAGCAACGAGGATATGTAGCATTACTGCACATGAATGGAGACAACCGACATGTGAAGGACTACCGTAGAAGAAATAAATCTGCATGATGGACTTCCCCTCAATAGCTCACTGTGCTAACATTTACAGAAGGAAAACTAAGAGGGTAAGTGATGTTCTTCATCAGGAAGTTCCACTTAAAATTAGGAACAAAACAAGGAAAAATGGTATTACCAGATCAGCAATAACTGCAGGATTCCGAGGATCATCTTCAGGTATTCCCTGCTCGATTTTTCCAACTAGGTCGGCACCCACATCAGCTGCTTTCGTATAAATTCCACCACCCAATTGGGCAAACAGAGCAACAAATGATGCTCCAAAACCATATCCCACAAGCAGAAGTGGCACTGGATTTCAAGACATGGGAATCAAGTACTGTTTGAACTACCAAAACACAGAATCATACAAAGATGTTACTTGTATAAATTTAAGGGATCATTTACACTTCTTCAGACTTTTATCCTTTTGTTCCTAACAGGTAATAAATGAGAAAGCATAACTATGCAATCCAACTATATCTAGGCTCAAATCCATCAAAATCCTCCAAACTGGAGGAAAACAAAACCCTCCAAATGGAGGGACCTATCAATTTCGCTTCCTATCCAAGTGAATGTTTCCTTGATTTTCTATTATTCACCACCTTAAAAGTAATAAACCTACTTGAAGTAGTAAGTAATATGCTATGCTTGTAATATTAAAAAAGAAAAGGTACTTGCAAAATGGAATTGATAGCATACATTCTGTAACCTTCATTGAGCCCGGTAAATCCACTCCCAACCAAACATAAAATGTTGAATACAGTATAGCTATTCCAATGACAGCCATTCCTACAACCACCATCGCAGAGAATCCACCAGCTCGAACAGCTACCTATATTACAATGGTTAATCACAAGAAACTCTCAACATTTCACTGCAAACCCTAAACCTGCACAAATGACAAACCTGTAGCGCCTCTCTCGCAGATCTTCTTGCAGCACTTGACACTCTAACATTTGCACGAACTGACACCCACATTCCAACATAGCCCGCAATACCAGAACATAGAGCTCCCAAGAGAAATGCCGCAACAGTGATACACGCTGATGTTGTCCTGTACAGAAAGGCCGGCCCGCATATGTTCTTAATTGAAATAAAATAAAAGAGAAAATGAACTATTGCACTTCAAACCAGGTAAGCTGGATGATAACCTTCCAAGGCCAGAAGATTCTTGTTGAGGAGTTGTATTGCGCATGAGGTATATACCAAGAATCAGTACTGCCAACAATACTGCCATCTTAGAGATAGTTCCATACTGAGTTCTAAAGAACCCCTCAGCTCCATCACGAATGGCCTCTGATATCTAGAAAAGTTATACTACAAGTTCAGGACACATACACTACAAATATAAAAATATCTATATGATGGTTATTCTCCATAATATCTACAAGTTTAGGTATTAACAATATCTCCCTCTACACACAGAAATCATTAAACAGAAAAAGCTTACAATCTGAGTATAAAAATCATCCTCTTTATACAGTAGAATAATAACTAACTTGAAATATTCAAAATCTATATTATGGTTATTCTCCATAATATTATACATAAGTGCCTCCTCTCAACAGAGAGTATTAGGTTGTTCACTTGACGAGACCAAAAAAAAGTAATAAAAGAGGATAAAGATTAAGGACAAGGGTACGACATGCAAATAAGCAAATTTGGGTGAATGATTTACCTGAGACATCTCAGGAGGTCCTTCATCCTTTGCGAGAACCCATTTTGCAAGATATATGGAAAATAAGAAACTGATTATGCAGATCGACAAGACAAAAACGATGACTGGAGAGGTGCTTGCCCCAATATAAAAAATTCCCCCGAACCCCAGAAGCAACAATACGAGAAGTACCCGAACATTAATTCCCATAAGAACTCGAAAAATCTGCACCAAGAAAGGTTGCACATATGAAATTCGATAACAGAATCTTGTATAAGATACTAACTTGTTTCTGCGATGGAAATACAGTGGGAACAGTCCCCAAAAAAACATAACGATAGTTTTTATTCTTACCAATGGGTTGTAAGGCTTACTACGCATGCTCGGAAAAGTCCTTGCCCTATCCTGGTAAGGACCCAAAGAACCACTTTCCATGTCATCATCCATGACCACAGAATGGGAGGAATTTACCCTCCTGGCAACAGGAAAAGGGCTGTACTCACCACCTTGTGGTAAGTCACCCCCTAAACCTGGTCGCTGAATTTTTGAAGCTATTTTTAGACCACAGGAAAGAGTATAAATTTTGTGTCTTAAATTGCTAGAGATCTTTCAGCTTCTGATTATAGCATTTCTTTCCTCTGACACAAATTATCCAGTTGTCTTCCGCTAGAAGACTCAAAATGCAGGTGAAGGACGTTGGCTATTGGACTTTGCAAGCTGAAAGAGAATCCAGAGAGAAAATCGCCAATTCAACATCAAGCTATAAAAATCTGTAAATCAAAAGTAATGATAACAACATATGCTTCTCAAATTGTGCAGAAAAGAAGCATAAGAAATCAGCAATTATTTTATGGTGGAGTTTTTTTTCTTCCATTTCAAGTGTTTTTTTAGTGGTTTGGTACCTGCACAATTGATATCACACAGCTGGTAGGAATTGAACCTGGCACCTACGGTTGTGATCAGCCTAGGCTAATCCCACGAAAGCTGAGCACCATATCAAATGTTTAGCAGTGTCGTACCTACACATTATGGCGACTGGAAGCACATAAAAAGAGAATTAAGATTCTATGTCCCTACAGAGCCTTAGTGTCCTCTAGTAACCAGTGATTATGATTCTACATAAAGTGCATAACAAACTCCAAGCTCAATAACAGCAAACTTAGCCATATGCATGCGCACTTAATCCCTAGCAGGAACCGATAATGTAGCCTCAGTTATGCGTGCAACAAAATTCTCATGTTGAGGCAGATTTTAAAATATTTTCATTCTAAAGAAAGATAACTCTAAAGAAATTGGATTGCACCGTACATCAAGAAATGACCAGTGCTGCTAGTGAAAAAAAATACACAAGAATTTCTTTGAAAAATCAAGGAAAATAGAATATAAATCCCCTCCAGGCATCACCCACCCCATCCACACAAATTCCAGAAGAAATCCAGCTACCGTTTGAAAGAACAGCTTATCGGTTAATCCCATCATAGAATGGGACTGCATAAGCAAATTGAATAGGACTGCCGAAGCTTATTTGAATGGGACTGCAATCTGATATAACTCCTAATAAAGATCCGCGGAGCACAGTAGATATAGAGTGATTACGAGGAAGAACAGATCTAACAAATCAACGAGATATCGACGCCTACCAGAGATTAAATTGAAGAGAAGAAATTGTAACTGCTACCTGCTATTTTTCTGTCGGAAGTCGCAGCAATCAGAAGAATTTGATCCAGCGTCTCTTTTCTTCCTTGTTCGACTCGATTTCTTTCCTTCCTATAGGTCTGGTCATTTGTATTATACATATATATATAATAATTAAAAAGAAAAACTATATGATAAATAAAATCGGCAAAATCTAACCCCCAAACTTTTGAGAGTATGCAGGCTGCAACATGAACTTGGGCTTGTGTTGCAGCTTCCATCCATTTAAAACGTATGTAATGTATGCTGCCATGTGCTAAACAAAAGAAACATACGTTCGGTTTGGCCTCAATTTTAACCGCTAACTATTTCCCCTTCCTTTTCCTATTAACTACACCATTTAACTCCATGCATCGTCGGGAGTAACCCTCTCCTCTCCATCAAGACCAATCAATGGGAATTGGTAAAGACAGATCATATCAACGAAACTGGAAGGCCTAGTCAGTGATTCACTTCTACCTTTGGGCCTACAATGTTGGGCCTCGGCTATTTGAAGGAGAACGAATGAACCAGAGTTTATTTTAATGATTAGGGTTTCTTTCTTTGATTCATTCTTTCCGATCTTTGTCGCCGACAGGTAGGAAGAGGGATCAATATTGATTCAGATGGTGAATCCAAGAGGAAGGTCATCCGGGAAGGGATCGGCCGAGGAAGAAGCGATGATGAAGAAAGTGCAGGAGTGGAGTACGTGGACGCTGAAGAAAGCCAAAGTGGTGGTTCACTACGGATTCATCCCCATGGTGATCATCATCGGTATGAGTTCGGAGCCAAAGCCCCAGATTTACCAGCTCCTCACCCCTGTTTGATCTTGGATATACTACTACCCGAGCTTCCTCTTCTTCTTTTGAGCTGTTTTGCTTTCTTGATCTATCGACTCTTGCGTTGTTTAGTGACAAAGATGATGATGACGATGATACTGGTTGATTTTTATTAACTGGATTTGCTTGAAATATATGATTGATTGATTCTCTCTACCATCACTCTCTCAGATGGAGATGGAATATGAGGTACAAAATTGATTTTGAGAATCGAAATCAAACCATCCGTATATGTTTTAAAAATTATAAAAGTAATAAAATATTTGGAAGAATATCACAATCAATCTTTATTTCTATAAGTTCCAATTTCGTATATTACTCACAAAATTGGGACTATTAAACTCCAATTGGGGCTATTATGGGACTATTAAACTCCAATTGGGGCAACATTGTTATATTTTACCAAAAAAATTGGGACATCGTGGGGAACTCGGTTTGTGGTCTTATCAAAAACATTTTTGCGGGCAGCCTGCTGCCTACGAACATGAATGATACTCTCCTATGCTTGATCCTGAAAATGGGAAATCCTGAGATGGTTAAGCATTTCAGACCGATTAGTCTCTGTAATACCTCTTACAAGCTGGTCTCTAAAGTCATTGTCAATAGGATCCGTCCATATATGCATCACCTGATCTCCCCTTTTCAGGCCAGCTTTATTCCTGGTAGACGTGCTAGTGACAATGTGGTGATCCTTAGGGAGGTCCTGAGATCTGTGGCTAATAAGAAGGTTAAGTCGGGGCTCATGGTGCTTAAGCTGGATTTGGAAAAAGCCTATGACAGATTGGAGTGGGATTTTATCCGTCAAACCTTGATGCATTTTAATTTCCCTAGGAAGATGATATCCATCATTATGAATTGCGTCTGCTCCACCTCTGTCTCCATTCTATTGAATGAGGGTAAACTGGAGTCATTCTCTCCTTCCAGGGGACTTAGGCAGAGGGACCCCCTTTCCCCGTACCTCTTCATTTTGTGCATGGACTTTCTTAGCTTCCTCATCGAGGAGGATGTTAAGAGAGGTCAGTGGAAACCCCTGAAATTAGGCAGGCAGGCCCTCCAGTTATCGCATTTGCTATTCGCTGATGATCTGATTCTTATGGGTGAAGCCTCGTTCGCCAATTGTCAGTCGATGACAAGGATTTTACAGTTTTTCTGTGAAACCTCCGGTCAAAAAATTAACTTTGAGAAATCGCAAGTGGTTTTCTCAAAAAACATGACCACAGAGTTGACTAACCAGTTGGCGGGGTCGTTGGGCCTGACTAAAGTGGACAACCTGTCTAATTACCTGGGGTTCCCTATGAGTTTGTCGAGTAAGGAAGTGAATGCATTCACTTTCATCCTGGACAAAGTTCGGACTAAGCTTGCGGGTTGGCGTTCTAAGCTTCTATCTGTCACGGGTCGTGGGATCCTTATTAACTCGGTTATGTCTTCGATTCCGGCTTATTATATGCAATGTACTAATCTCCCATCTTATACTTGCAATGAGTTGGATAAATTGAACAGGAACTTTCTTTGGGGCTCCTCAGAGGAGAGAAAGAAAATGCACCACCTGAGCTGGGAAGTGGTAACTCTACCAAATGATAAAGGGGGGCTAGGCATGACGCAGACCAGGGAAAGAAACAATGCCATGTTAGCTAACCTAGCCTGGAGAATGGAGAGGTCGGAGGCTCCGTGGGCGAGTATCCTTAAGAATCGGTACTTCAGGTCAAACAGGAGGGAGATGAAGACCGGATCAGTCACTTGGAAAGCGTTGAGAAATGGGAGGAGTTGTCTGAAGGAAGGTCTAGGGTGGATTGTGGGAGACGGAACTAGCGTTAACGTCTGGTATGATAAATGGTTTGGCCCTAACTCTTTGCGTAGTATGGTGCAGGGTCCTCTGGGCTTCGGGGAGCAGGATCTTAAGCTGCAGGAGTTAATCTCAAACAATGGGGAGTGGGACGTTTCAAACCTGTCACTCCAGATCCCGAAGTCCATTGTGGAGATGATAAGAGCGACTCCAAGGAGTATAGGCCAAGGGGGTCAAGATAGGAAGGTATGGTGGGGCTCTCCGACAGGTACACCGTCCGTAGCCATGGTCCATAGGAGTATCAGCCAGAAAAGGCACAACCACATCGAGCAGGATCGGAGTAAGTGGAACTGGATCTGGGAAGGTAAAAACTTACCCAGAATCAAACACTTTTTGTGGTTGTGTAATCATGATCGTATACCTACTGCCTGCATGCTTAGGAAGAGAGGTATGAATATTGATCCCGTTTGTAAAATCTGTGGCCTATTTGAAGAGAACACCCTGCATGTCTTGCAGGATTGTCAGTATGCTAGGCAGGTTTGGTTGGATATTGGTATTCCGGGTGACATAGATTTTCATGATAACCAGTTAGCGGGTTGGTTGAAAGCTAACAGTCATGATGATAGGGAGCATCACGATGGGATGAAATGGGGTTTGATTTTTTCCTCTGCTGTGTGGTTTATCTGGAAAAACAGAAATTCGTTTATTTTCACTAACAAATTTCTGGATAGAGATATTGTGAGTCTAACTTTTTCGCAGGTAAGAGAAATATCGATTGCACTGGAGAAGTCACAACACTCACGGAGTAGGACGGAGCTCGAAGTTCGATGGACTACACCAGAGTTTGGTTGGACCAAACTGAACACAGATGGATCAGCGATAGGAAATCCGGGACCAGCAGGATGCGCGGCGATCCTAAGAAATCACCTAGGTGGTTGGGTGAAAGGGGCTCAAAGAAGACTGGGCATCACGAATAGCTTGGTCGCAGAGTTATGGGGGATAAGGGACGGGCTCATGTTGGCAAAGAAGATGGGAATTCAGGACCTCCATGTGGAGTCGGATGCTAAAGAGGCGATAGGTATGATTCTGGAAGAGAACATGGAAGACAGACCGCTAACCCCTATTATCTGTGATTGCAGGAGACTGATGTTGGGATTCAGGAGAGTGAAGCTAAGGCAAGTGTTCAGAGAAGGAAACGGAGCAGCAGACATGTTGGCTAAGGAAGCGGTCAACTTAGAATCAACATTTGTTGAGTTGGATCAACCACCGAGGAGTGTTGTAGCGATTCTTAGAATGGATGCAAGGGGTGTGGCTAGGGCTAGACTTGTAACTCCAGAGTAGACTAGTTTGTATGATTTTGTTTCAGCATTTACCAAAAAAAAAACACTCCAATTGGGGCTATTAGGAGGCTTTCCTTCAAACGCCTGAACACCCTTGTCCTTCCAGATGGACCAACATGCGGTCAGGACTGTCTGCCATCTAATCTCGTTTCCAGCTCGCGTCCTAGTCTAGTCCGCCATCCTCTTACTCAGCCACTAGTTCACCGAAGTGCACCCATATCTGGTATCATCTAACCCCAACAGATCTTCCCACACCCTCTTCACTCACTCACACTCCAGAATCAGATGTTCGATAATTTCAGCCTCATTGCACATAGGACAGTTGACCCCCACCTGCATGCCTCTCCTAGCTAGGCCTTCCCGAACCGCAACAACTCTTGACAAAAGCTTCCAGGTGAACATCCTTACCTTAGGCAACACTTTCAATTTCCAAACGGCCTCCCACAAAACAGTTTCAAACTGTACCTCCCTTATCAAGCTGTCGGGTTTGGGTTGATCACTGCCTTCCTGAGCTCGAAGGTGGTGGTAAACAGATCTAACAGTCACTCTTCCCTTTCTCTCGTACGGCCATTTCAGCTCGTCATGTCTGGCGCCAGTACCCACTGAGATTCAGTTTGATTTAGAGCAGCTCGGACCTCGACCTCCTTCCACTCTTTAGTCTCCTGATCGATCCATTCCGCCAGTATTGTTCCAGCTTGCGCCCTAGAGACTGGTCTTGTACCCAGTCAGATATCATATCTCCCAGGTAACCATGCATCCATGAAAGGCCGAATGGTATTTCCATCCCCAACCGACCATACGGCTCCTCCGCTAAGCACCCTTCTTCCCTCTTGATCAAAGGGGTTATCTACTACATTTACCCTCTTGGAGGAAACCCGAGTTCGGGAAATAGATCCATTTGAGCACCCGAACCCAAATCGCATTCGGTTCCATTAAAATTATGTTCGCCATCTTACCCAAAGGAGCCAAGTTAAAGGATTCTAACTCCCTAAAGAGTCGCCCTGATTTTTTGATCTTGTCATGGAGTCCCAACGAATCCAATGGATCTTACGATGTTCAATCGGAGCCCCCCACCAGAACCGGGCAATCAGACCGTTAATTTTGCTGCACCACGACTTCGGGAGCTTAAAAACACTCATCGCGTAGGTCGGTATCGCCGAGATAACTCCTTTGATCAAGATTTCCTTACCCGCATTATTGAGGAGTTTGAATCTCCAACCTTGGATTTTACCGACGATCCTCTATTTTAAGAAGGTGAGTGCTTCACACTTGGATCTCCCCCACAACGAGGGAAGCCCCAAGTATTTCCCGGGGTCCAATACGAGGTTCATCCCGAAAAGTTCTGCTCACGACTCCACTACAGAATAATGATGATTTAGCGAAATTAACCATTTGCCCCGATGTTTTGCAATATTCATCGAGGGTTGCTTTCAAAACCCGAGCATTCTCCATTGTCCCCTTGATGAAGAACAAGGATCGTCCGCGAATAGCAACTGGTGTATCTCTGGGCATGCCCTCGCCGGTTTAACCCCTATAAGCTCTCTCGTATTGACCTTTTGCTCCACCCTCCTTAATAATACATCGGCTACTAAGATGAACAAGTATGGGGACAAGGGGTCCCCCTGTTTGATCCCTCTCTATGGTTTGATCATCTGGGTCCGTATGGGGACAAGGGGTTCCCCTGTCCGTTTCCCGTTTAATTAGGACTTGATTGAGTCTCAATTAAGGGGCTATGTTCTAGAGCAGGATCCATCCGTTAACGCCTTCAATCATGGCTTAAAAAAAATACAATTCAATTGAGCCTCAGTGGTCTTGACTCATCCAACCTCACTTGTGGGCGAGTTGATTTGGGTCAAGACTCCAATCATAACTCCTTTGATTTGACTCAATCGAGTCCTGATCGTGTATATATATATATAAGTTTAGAAAGTTTAATTGTGACATTTTTAAAAGTATTATGTTATTATTGCAATTTTAAAACATTTTATGTTAATTTGGGATTGTTCAAGCGTTAAGGATTTAAAAAAAAACACTAATTTCTTATGGATAGTGTTTGTTGTTTTCGTCGGTAGAATTTTATGAATAACGTAGATTTGACTTTAGTTAATCATCATACACGTCATGATATATGCAACCACATTTGTTTCTCGAAAGATATGTCAACTGTCGAACTGTAACATGAGTTTCATACAATCCGTAATGATGAACACTAATTTTAGATTTGAAGTATTATCATCAGAGATAAGCTTATGGGGTGACAGGGCATCTGTTTCTAAGTGGATTGATATGAATCCGAGATATTTTGCCAGGAATAATCCATCTCGGATGGCCCACCATTCCGCTACAAGGTTGTTGGAGCAACTCAGCTTCCTAGAGAAGCCAGCTATCTACTGACCCATAGTATCTCTTATCACTCCCCCTGGAACCAGCATGGTTCAAATTTTTCTTAGACGCTCCATCTGTGTTGATTTTCACTCACCCTTGCTCTTGGGGAGCCATCTATCATCAATAGAGATAACTGATAAGCAACTTAGATTCCTCAATCACTTGAATAACATTATGGTGAAACCCAGCCTCACACAAGGATAATTCGAAAATGAAAGTATTTAAGACTTTATCTTTAAAAATGAGAGAATTTTTGTTTTTCCAAATATTTCAGACAAAGAACAAGGCTCATTCAATTTATTGAATAGGAGCCCCTGATACCTGCCAACCAAGTTTGATCCACTCGTATAAATGGAGATGATCTGCCTGAGCCACTTTTGATGCAAAAATAAAAGAGTTCCACATTTGTTTTGCATGCTCACACCCACGCAAAATGTGGTTAATGTCATCCACTTCCGTTTGACAGTTTCTGCAGATAATGTTGATATTGCAACCCTTATGATTCAACAATTTGCAAATAGCTAATTTGTTTTTAAGACACATCCAAATGAAATACTGAATTTTCGGAATTATTGTAGTTTTCCACACTCAATCCCATTGATATTGAACCTGACTATTACTATCGTGACCCACTAAAAGAGAATAGATAAAAACAGTTGTAAAGTTACCTAACTTAGAGCAATTCCAAATTTGTCTATCCAAACCTTCATTTGTCAGGTCAACCGAAATGCTTAGCAACTGATTCAACATGATTTTAGGAAATTAAAAGGAGTTATATCTAGGTTCCACTCGGCATGGTTGTTTATCTAGTTCTATATGATCCAACTCGCTAAAAGGAAATGGCATGTTGATACATTGGCTACCAAGTGTGTTTACTCTGATAATGTTCCCTAGTTTTAAGACAGATGAGAATGGTTTGAGGTTTTGGGAGCTGGTTTTTGGGGTTTATGATTTAGTGGAGTTTATGGTTTAGTTTAGGATTTATTCGAGGTTAGGGTTTTGTGGTTTTCGGGTTTAGGATTTTTGAGTGTAGAATTTGTTCTGAATTCTTATCTACGAATGTCGTTTCGAATAGGTATAAGCTTGTATTTTTTTATTTAAAGTTAATATTTCAGTATTTTCTTTTAATTTGAAGTATAATTTTTTGGAAAAAACAAACTTCATTGATTTGCATCGTAGAGAATAGTATAAGAGAATCCTTCTTATTCTTCTTGTCTACCCTAAATTAATATTGCGATATCAAGGGAATCGAATCGCTACTATATGGGTCACTCGCTCTTATTCTGAAAAGATTGCAACTTTTAGCTAGTCTGTCTGGAGATTTTTTGTGACCCCCGCAATTGGAAGTGTCTCACTTCAATAAACAAGTGAAGAACAAAGAAGAAAATATGGCTGAAGGTGCTGTCCAAGTAGCAGCAGCAGCAGCAGCTCAATGTTGTGAAGAGCACTTCGACGTCCTCACGCGAACCGGCCAGAAGACCGGCCTTACTAAGCCCAGGCAAGCAACCTCCCTCCTTAGTCCTTACCCTTGTCTGAACGAATCAGTGATTGCACATGATTGATCTAGCGTGCGATTTTCAGTTCTAATAACGGGAAAATGTTATATGTTCTTTGATTATTTTCAGTTAATTTTATATCTTGATATAGCTGTGGCAATCAGGTGAATTATCCAATCCAGTATCTCTGTTATTATTGAATGCACAAGTACACGGACTGACGAAGTTAACGGTCATACACTCCTGGCGATCATTCTTTAAGATATATTTATATTTCATCTATCTGTTGTCATATGTATTATTATTCATACAGAGGAGCTGTTCATCGTGATGGTGATTACCATAGAGCCGTTCATGTTTGGATTTACGCTGAGAGTACACAGGAACTGCTTCTCCAAAAACGTTCTGACTGTAAGGATTCATGGCCTGGACAGTGGGATATTTCGAGTGCTGGCCATATCTCCGCCGGCGATGCATCTCTTGTCTCTGCACAGTAAATCTCTGAACCCACTCCACGTTTTTTATTAGATGAGGAAGTAAACTCCCGTAATAGATTTTACCTTGTTATAATCTCCTAGGGATAATAGAATATCATCCTCAGACAAAATAGGCCTGCATGCGCCTTAGACAAAGTAATCTTTTTTGCCTTAAAAACAAAGCGAAAATTGTGTATTGGATTAATTAACTATTTGCTCGCCTAAACTCTTAAGGGATGGACAATTTGTTAGCTAAACATTTTTTTTTGAACAAATTACTAACTAACTCTGTAAAAAGTTACAATTTGTTAGTCCTGTCTAATTTGCTCTTAAATGAAGATAGAGACATGCACGTGTTCGTCACGTGTCAGTTACCAAAATGCAAATTTTCTCAAAGTTCAATCAAAATACAAATTTTCGTAAAATTCAATTAGCAAATTGCACTTTTCTCAAATGTTCAGCTAATTATTTGCACAAAAACAAAGTAAGATGCTAAATAAAATTCAAGTTTTCGTCACAATTTAATACTAAATTAAATTGAGCTAGCAAATTGCAACTTTATTTAAAGTTTGCTAGCAATTTGTTCAAAAACAATTAAACTAATAAATGTCCAAACCCTCAAAGTTCAGTTATCCTCTTTAAAATATGACAGTGTTGTGGCCCTGATATAGCTGCTTGCTGACTCTCTGGTCTTGCTGACATTTGCATTTGTTAATATTCAGGAGAGAACTTGAGGAAGAGCTGGGCATTTCCCTTCCAAAGGATGCATTTGAGATGCTATTTGTTTTTCTTCAGGAGTGGTCAGTAGAGCTTTGAATTGTTCGCTTGTATCTATTAACTATTAGAATAACTATTAACTATTAACTTGTTCGCTTTGAATTGTCAAGTAGAATAACTATTAACTTGTTAGCTTTTCTTTTATTGTTTTCTTGTCAAGTTTTTGTACTGTTCAATAACTACTACCTTTGATTGTGGATGCAGTACCATAAATGATGGAACATTTATAAATAATGAATTCAATGATGTTTATCTGGTTACTACTCTTGATCCGATTCCTCTAGAGGCTTTCACGCTTCAGGTGCGAGTCTGTCCATAAATGATGCGACCTTTTATTTTGTTTTCATCTCACTGTTGAATCTTTGGTTCTTAGATGATAATAGAACTTCTTTTCTGCTGGGCTACATTAAGGGGAGATGCATCTGATAGTTTTATTGCCTATTTTGCTACAAATATTTACAACTGTCCTACAGTTTTACATATGATCTAAGTTTAATCCATTGACCTGAGAAGATGAATAACGTTCATAAAACTTATGATGTCATCTTCATACGTCCTTTCTTTACATAAATAGTTTCACCGATCGTTCTTTCTAAGATCTAATGTTTCGAATGACCTCATCTTGTCTTTGGTTAGGAAAGTGAAGTATCTGCTGTCAAATATTTACACTATGCTCAGTATAAGAACTTTCTTGCTAAAGAAGATCCTGACTATGTGCCTTACGATGTTGATGGGGAATACGGCCAACTCTTTCAAATAGTCGAGACAAGGTACAGTCTCAAAGGATTAATAATATTGGCCAGACCTGCTACATGTTAAGGACTGTTGTTTTATTGCATTTCAGCTTCTTCTGATTTTTTTTTTGCTTGGCTTCCAAGAATTAATGAACCATCAGTTAGTAACCCTTTAGAAGTGTTAGTACACATGGCATTTTTGTAACGATGGATTATGCAGTTTTCAGTCTTTATAGTTTCAGCACTTTGTTAATTTTTTCAAGGCAAGGATACTATGGTTTTCCGGAATGTTTTACTTCCAGAAATCAAACAAAGAGTTGCTAAACTATGAAAATTGCTCAAATATGCAACGTGTTCATTACTCCTCAAACTTCATTGATCAGGAATCCAATTTGTTACAGGTCCAAAGAAAACACTGTTGCGCGTAGCCTGGCACTACAAAAGCAAATGAGGCGATATGCATCTGTTGCTCTTGATGCTGAGGTTGTAAGCTCTTCTGAGAATTATACACCACGTTTAGTCAGATGAAATTTATTTCTTATTTCTCTAAGTTTATTTTTACCTTTGACGAGGTTAACAGGTACATCGTTACGTTGTTGTTTAGTATTTTTTGTTTTTCTGTAGTAGTGAATCATTGATGATAGGTTTTGTTACAGGATAAAATTAATTCTTGTCAGTTATAGCTTTCTATGTTCTACATTTGTCATGCAATTCTTGAACATAGTTCTGAGTCTGGTCTTTTTTTTTTTACATAATCAATATGTAGTGGTTTCATCGTTATTCATGCTATTTTTTCTTTATGCAGCTGAGTGGGCTTACAGATGGAGATAAAGAGGCCTTGCTCTTACTTATTAAGGCAGCAAAAGTTATGGATGAGATCTTCTATCAACAGGTATTAACTCAGAGGCATGTCGTGTGATAGTTATGTGTGTCAACCTCAAAAGAGAAAGTAGTTGGTGCTTCTGGAGATCCTATTAGATATCAAGTCTACTGTAGGCTGTAACTTTTTTACTTTTCAGGTGTGGTACAGCAATCCAACTCTCAGGGATTGGTTGAAGGAGCATGCTACAGTATCAGAACTGGATAAATTCAAGTGGCACTGCTATTCCATTAACAAGAGCCCATGGTAGATAGCTATTCTTTCTGGAGACTAATAAATTTAAGAATTTTGAAAATTTTGGTAGATCTAATCATGACATGACTTTTGCTATCCTATTGCTGTATTTGTGTTTTAAGATCACTCATTATGGAGTCTGTTCATTCTGCTTGCATTTATTACTTACTCTGTGTCACCAGGTCATGCCTCGATGAAAATGAAGCATTTTTGACGACTGCAGACTCAGCTGTCAAGTTGCTTTCTCAGTGTTCAAGGACTGTTAACGGGTGGAAGGGCCTAGAATACAAAGCTGCCTTCCCGGTTATAAAACCACCTGGTGCAAATTTCTATCCACCTGATATGGACAAAGCGGTAAATGGAATGAAGTTGTGGCCTTAAATCTGCGTTTGATTCAAAATTGATGATAGCGGCTGCATTTCATTTGATACAGGAGTTTGATTTATGGAAACGTAGCTTAGCAAATGAGCAACAAGAAGAAGCAACAGGATTTTTTAGTGTCATTAAGAGACGAAGCGAACTTAGTCTGGAAACATCAATGGCTAATCTTTCAATCGATAACAAGCTTAACAAATTGGGATCAAGCAGCGATCTATATATGGTTCCTTATTCTGAAGAATATAAGACATTTCTATCCATAGCAGCTGAGCTGCTGCATGAAGCTGGAAATTTGACCAGCTCAGCTAGGTATATTATTTGCTGTTAGTTCTTTTGTCGATGGGTGCTGATTTCTTTAATAATTTGTTTTAAATTTACCTGTTGTAGTTTGAAGAGACTGCTGCAGAGTAAGGCCAAGGCTTTCTTGTCAAATGACTATTATGAATCCGACATCGCTTGGATGGAATTGGTTAGTGGTAGCTCTATCACCCACCCCCTTACTGTAATACAAAACTTCCGAGGCTATTATTTAGGACGATTTTTAATAAATCAGGAGATGATACTAGCCTACTTCTAGATTCCTCATCCTTACATCAAACGGTGCAAGAGAATGTAATATGATTAGGCAACTAAGCCTATCCAGAATCTTCTTGAATTTATATCATTCATTAAAGAGGCACCAAGATGGTCCAACGTATTTCAAGTTATTGTTCTCCCTTTTTTTTGGTTAGTGTGTAATTTAATCTTCTTTTTTTGGAACTTTTTCTTTTTTGTTGAACAGGACTCAAAGCTGGATGTTACTATTGGTCCATATGAGACATATGAAGACGCACTCTTTGGCTACAAGGTACTGTGGTTAGCATCCCATATAGGAAAGAAAGAAACAATATAGCTATTTGTCATACGTAAATATTGGTTATGCTTTCAGCATCTCAACTCAACCATATCCCCTCCAAACTATTGTATTAGGCAACCTTTGAAGCATTCATCGGAGTTAGAGATGATAATGCAACAGCTCAACTAAAAATCTTTGGTGATAATCTGCAGGTTTGCTTGCTCAACCATTTTAAGAACAATTTCGAATTTGAATACTTAAAAAAGTAATTTTTTTCTTAATTGAATTATAATAATAGGTTTTGGAAGAAAATCTTCCGATGGACAGCATATACAAGTCGAAAGATATCATAGCTGCACCTATACGTGTCATTAACCTCATCTTCAATTCGGGGGTATGACTTTTTCAAACATTGTTAATGCATTCAAGTTGCTGCTACAAGTTGAATGATCATTTGTTTCTAATACATGCAGGATGTAAAAGGTCCTCAAACTGTTGCTTTTAACCTGCCAAATGATGAGCGACTAGTTAAAGATCGAGGAACGTCTATGGTCATGCTTAAGAATGTTTCGGAGGCGAAGTATGTCCTTTCAACTTGACGACACAACATTTCCCTTTTATCCTATATATATTTATACTTCTCATGATTATTATTTTATGCCTAACACAGGTTCAGACACATTCTTAAGCCTATTTCTGAAGCATGTATTTCTGAAGAACAACGAGAGCTAGTAGATTTTGAATCTTTTTTTACGCACACAATTTGCCATGAGTGTTGCCATGGAATTGGCCCTCACACGATTACACGTCCAAATGGTCAGACATCCACAGTGAGATTGGTTGGTGACATACTCTCATTTTGTGATAATATCTTTTCAAGAAGACATTTCATTCGTTGCTAATTTTTCTTTATCCTGACTGATACAGGAGCTGCAAGAACTCCACTCTTCTTTAGAAGAGGCAAAAGCTGATATAGTTGGTCTTTGGGCACTGAAGTTTTTGATGAGTCAGGTCAGTCAGATTTCAATTAATGCAGCTTGCAGGCTATTTAAAAGCTTAAGCTGGAATGCTATTAGATATGTATTTATAGTGCTTATTTATTTAACCGTCGGTTCACAAACTTCTGATTATTGTCACTAATTGTACTTCCTCAAGGGGAATTTGTGATGACACCAGGGGTTGCTTCCAAAGAATTTGGTAAAGTCAATGTACGTTTCTTTTTTGGCTGGATGCTTTCGCTCCATACGTTTTGGTTTAACGGAAGCGCATGGGTGAGCACACATTTTGTTTCTTTTGTATCCTTTCCAGTTGGGTGTATAAGTAAGGAAATAAATGTTTTGTTTGTGTTGGCTACCTACAGTAAAGGTCAAGCTCTGCAATTTAACTATTTACTTGAGAGAGGTGCCTTCGTATTGCAACCTGATGAGACATTCATGGTTGATTTTTCAAAGGTATTGGTTTTTGTGGTGTTAGTGTGTTCCTTCTTCCGGACGAGCACCCAGTCAGTGCAATCTCTTAAAAAAATGATAACGGATTTTGGTTTTAGGTTGAAGAAGGTGTTGAAAGTTTGAGCAGGGAAATATTGACAATACAAGCGAAGGGGGACAAGGCCACTGCAGGATTACTTATGCAGAAATACTGCAATCTTACACCTAGTCTCAGAGCTGCTTTGCAAAAGTTGGAGAACATACAGGTAGTGTTTTTTCTTTTGTTTTCTTAAGTGTGATGTGGGTTTAGTTTGTAGGCTAGGTATTTGGTTTGAGGAGGAGGATCTTGCTTTTCTTTCCATCTCTTCTGGAAAACCAGTGAAGTCTGTCTATTTGGTAGTGTGAAAGAATGAGACAGGACAGGAGGAGCTTGGTGAACGACAGTGTCCAGTTGTTGTTGGTAAGTATTCATTCGCTCTGATGTCTTGTTTTTTCAGGTCCCAGTGGATATTGCTCCAGTATTCCCGACAGCTGACCAGATGCAGAAAGGGACAAACTAAAAAGAAGTTGGATATCCTTATTATTGAAGGAGAAGCTATTTGTCTAGCTTGTCATAATAAACAACCGAATGATTGATGCTGCTGTAAGCTTATTCCATGGTTAATTTTAAAACTAAATGTCCACAATAATAATGCAGCATGTACAGTGCCTGTCCAGTTACAGTTGAGTTGAGGGCATTGACATTTTCCAGTGTTAATTGTTGAAAGCAAACGCTTGTATCAATCAATACACACGGCGCACGCACATTCTTTCTGTCTTTGATCACAGAGAGGTCGTCCACCTTCGTAGCTTAGCTAGGAGACTTTCCGCATCCATTTCAGTTAGTTGTTCATGTACGACAGCTAGGATACCATAGGTCCTCCTCCCTCTTCTCTGCCTCCATGATTATATCCATCGTCTATAAGACAACTCTTTGTATGACAAGTTGAAATCTCTCCCTTTCATAAACTCTTAGTACTGGGTCTTGTCTTTAGTTAGGGAACTGAACTGGAGCTTCGTTTTAGCTGTGGCGATTTATTTATCTTTGAATTTTAATGGCCTGGCTTCTACGTTCATTCATTTTTTTGTCAAAACGGATTCACTTGTTGAGGAAGAAGAAGCTTTTTGTAGGTGTATTCATGTATCTATCATATAGACATGAACAATGGCTGTACAATAAAGACAGATATCAGATTACATATACATATATTCAAAGTAATAATATAATTCTGAAACATATATTTGAGGAATCTGACTTTGAATGAAAATGACATCGAATTCCATCAAACACCTTAAAAGGTTTCATTGTTTTGCTTGCACTACTTACCAAGGAAACTACAACTACTTAGAGCAGCATATGTTGTGTAGCAGCTGCTGACCTCATCATATGCATGGCATGGCTTGTCTGCCAATGAGACTTTCTTCTCTTCTCTTCTCTTGGCTATCTAGCTAGCTAGGAAACACATATATTCACAATGTGATTATGGCTTGCCCTTGTAGTAGTACTAATTGAAAGTGCAGGTCTCTCTAGCAAATCCCAACCTAGATGCCTTAGTATCATAAACAACCCTCTGGTTCTTCTGCTGGTAATTCCCGATAATGCCGATATCATCCTCATAGGTGAGGCTGGCGATAGCAAGACACACCTGAGAAGCATCCGACTTTGCGAAATACAAGACTCCATTAACATCTACTGACATGTCAGCATCCCCCAAGAAGTGCAGGGTGATGTCGGGGATATCAACTTGTTGGTAGGAACTAAGGTTGAAGCAGGTGTCCAAGATGGAGAAGCTGGGTGCTGTAGGATACCCAGAGAATTGTTTCAACAACTCCGCTTTGAGTGCACCGTAGATGGAAGGTGGCAGTCTTGTGATTACTGTGCCGGAGTCGATGATCAGTAAAATCCCTCCCCCAAATGCCTCTAGAAGCTGCTGTTTTCCGACACTGACTCCGGTGAGGTTGAGGAAATAGAAGGTCGGGAGCTGCGGGTTTGGAATCATATAAGTAAATGAAATGGGGGTGGAGTTGTAATATACATGATCAGATTCAGAGCTTCCAAAAGCCAAGGATCCTGATGATGATGAAGAAGGTAAGCAGTAAGAGAAAACTCCTCCAAATACATCGGAAGTCTGAGACACGAGTGAAACCCTACTCCTCCCGAGTCCCATCAGTCCTGAGGCGCCTCCAAACAAGCCCTTGTTGTTCCTTCCACATCCAAACACAAAATTATTCACCTTGCCCTCGCCCTCGCCCAGCCGGAGCGTCTCTAGACCCACTTCTCCACGACTGTATGACCCGTCCCCATAGCTAACCGCGTAGTTGCATGAAGATTTATTTGGAGAGCCATTAATAATGTTCCCACCTCCTCCACACAGATTAGCTGCTGCGGGGTAGGACAGGAGGTATTGACAAGCGGAAGAGTTGCATGGAACAGACTTGTAGGAAGCGGAGATGGATGGGTTGAAAATGGGGTCCTGCTGACTGTAACACACTGTGCAGGGTTGGCACTGCACCCATGTAAGGTCACTTCCCGTGTCCACTATCACACTCATTTTTCTGCTACCCAGTTGTACAGTGACGATGTAGTTCAGTGTCTGCAGACTTATCCCCGAACTTAACGGCATCTCCGTCGACGACCACTTAATGTCACCGAGGTCGTCATCATCATGCAATTTCGCACCAGACATCGTTGAATCAGGCTTCTTTAGTTGAGATTGAAGAGACCGCACACGAGCATTGTCGGAAATCAATCGCTGTCTTGCCTCATCATTCCAGCTTCTTCTTCTTCCTCTTCTGTACTGTCCTGATGAGCACTGATCCCTGTGTATGACTTCCAATATGGTAGCACCATTGCTCTGTCCTGCCACAACGAATAGTCAATTTTAACAAGCATCATCATTAAACAAAAATGCAACATATTATTATTACAAGAAAAATAGTAACTGGGCAATTAAATGGGAATAAAGCTACAGATAGATGAAATCAATCATGTGGTTATTGACAGAAAAGAGAAGTTGACAGGAGAGAAAGAATGATGATGCAGGTTTCTATAACTAAATAATGGAACTATAATTTAAAAAGAAGAAAGAATCAAAACTGTTCCCCACTAGTTTAGTTCTCCCAAAGTGAGACAGGATAATGATATATATTCTATATCTATATATCACTCTTCCTTTTATTTTTGTAGCTATATGGCCGAGTATATAAGTTCTATCACCACCATGGCTTACAGCTGGTTTCCCAAGTTCCCTCGACAGACAGACAGAGACCACTCTATCTTGTCTAATTCCTATCATTTTTATACCACACAATATTTATTTACTTTTTAAGATAAAAGATTCTCCCTTCTTTTGTTTTCCAAAACTTTTAAGAGTGCAGTTCTTATCTATCCCTTAGTCTAGAATCATTTCTCAAAATCTGGAGTTTTTATGCAATGATTGTTTATAAGTAATTAAGCTTACTGCTAAATTGGTTGAACTAACTAGAAAAAGAAGTTAAGATTCCATGAATTAAGAAAGTTCGAATGGAAAAGTACATGATCATCTTGGAAAACACTTTTAAGTTTTACATTAATGTTTCCGGTCTGAAAATTAGAAAAGCAATCTTACAGATATAAATTATATTAGGTGGAACTACCTACCTATATATCATATAATGAAACTTACTCAACAAAGATACTACCTACCTATATATTTATATATTAGGTGGAACTAAAGCTGCAATCATTATTCTAACGGAAATGGAGAGTACCTTACCCCCGCCCATCCACCCTCCTAAAAAGTACCTTAAATTTATTAAGTGCAGATCCCAAAGAAAAAGGTATAAATGTAATGGTAGTAAAGGGATAAAAATTAAAAATAGCAAAGCTATCTATCTATTTATCCTACATGCAACAACCATGCATAATAGATTGATATATATATATATATGCTACGTATGGGAACTGATACAACCTACATGCTGTTATACTAAACTCACTTGATCTCTGGGAGAGACAGCTGCTAGAGAGGATGGTGCTGGTCCTCTGGTTGAGGTTCTTCAAGTCTTCAAGTTTCAGCACGCTCTTTTTTCCTTCCACATACGACAAAGAGACATGATTGTTTCCGAAGAGAAGAAAGAGAAGGAGAAGAGGAAGAAGAGTCTTTGTTAGTGGATGTGGAGGAGAGGTTGCTTGGGCAGCCATTGTTGGTTGAGGCAATTGAAACTGAGCATGGAGAGAAGAATCCTATATACACTAACAATTAAAAAGGAGAGAGATATGCGGGGGGAGAGAGAGATTCTTAAGGATGTTGGAGTTTGTGGAAAAAACAAAACACGGGCTGGAAAAGCAGGACCCCATGAGTGCATGGAGAAGAATTATTGAGGTTTCACGGGCACATTCTCCTCTCCCCAAAATTCAGACGAACATGAATTTATTTATTATTTTTATCCTTTATTAATGACATAATATGTCGGCTTATAGCTAGCTAGCTTGTAATGATATATATATAGTTATATACATGGGTGAGTTATATATATATATATATATATATGTGTGTGTGTGTGTCAGCTCTCTCTCTCTCTTCACGGAATCAAGCGTGACAACTTCCATGGACGAGAGGGGGACAGAGAGTCGAGATATATGTATAGACTTCAATCACAAAAGCTACTTCCTCTGTCGTTTCCATCAACCTCTCTCATCTCTCTAAATTAGGATTTCATCGTCCCAGAAAGCTGGTTGATACTGTACGTGCTCATCATGTAATGGACTGCCGAATCTAAATTTTGGTTCACTGCAAAGAAGCTCTTCATATATATATACATACTAACATTTTTTGATGAGATGCAGCAAAGAAGAAAGAGGGGAACGTACTACTAACTAGTCAATCTCTTCTCTTCTGCACTATCACTTGATTAAAAAGTAGGCATAGGTAGGCAGGGCATTAAAGTGCATAGACAGATCCATCCATCCATCCATCCAACAATGTCAATTTTCTATTCATTATTACAAAAAACATATAAACTCCAATGATCGATGAACATTTCCCAATTATAATCTAATTAAATCTCGTACAACAGCTTCTCGAAAACCTTCATGTGGTGGGTTTGCAGCGCGATGGCTACCGACAGGCTCCCGTCATTGTCTGGGCTTGGAAGCATGAATGCCAACCCCTCATACGCAATCCCACCAGGACCCATGAATATGGGCCGACCCCACCCAAAGTCCGCATCATGGATAGGAAGCCTAACCCAGCTGGTGATCCCGAGGTTCGGGCACCTGAATGTGTGGGCTCCACGTACTAGTACGGACAAGTCCGGCTGGAGCTCCAAGTAGTCCAGGGCAGACCTGAGATAGTCATTGTCCATCTGTTTCAAAGCCTCCTTGATCCTGCTAGCTGCATACCAAGTCGGCTTATTCTCAAGATCACCTGCCACAGCCATGGGTGTGGCTGTGAATATCACATTCCCAAAATACCCCTCGGGGAGCACCGGCCTCAACCTTGCCCGACCGTCTGTAGCAATGTAAAGCTTGGTCTCCTGGTTGCCCTTGAGGCCGCGGGCCATGCACGCACATCTCCAAACGTGGCCCGCCAACATCTCATACGAGCTGTAGTTGACCGTGTTGCAGTCCTCTTTTGACTTTCCCTTGAGGGTGTTGACCTGTTCTCGGCTCATCTTGAAGATGGATACAGTTGTGGATTCGGTTCCTGAAGCAGCAGCAGCTGGAGCTGGAGGATCTTTTAATGAAGGCGGGGGCTGGTATTCGATGTGAGGGAACTGAGGCTGAGGTGGGTCTCTTGCCCGCAACAGTGTCCTGTCTATGAAAGGTTTCACCTTGACATCAAGGCCACGGGCAATGTCAGACCACGAATTGACAAAGTGAAGACCCGAGAATCCATCGGCTACATGGTGCTGCATCCCAACACCCAGAGAGGTGCCTCCACACTTGAAGTACGTAACCTGAAATACAAGGCAACGTAGATCATAACAGATTAAGACGAATTCACTTCACACACACATAATTCTTCTTCTTCTGCTGCTGCTGCTGCACTTCTACTATTTTCTGGGACGCATCTACAGACAGCACTAACTGAAACTTTTCAACCACTCTTACATACAACTAATGGGTGACAGGACAAGGCAGGACAAAGACACACTTTTAAGGTTAGGGATGAAATCACTAAACAGAATGCATACTAAATCTCGCCCCCACACCTTCTTCCTTCATCTATCGAGGCAAATTTGGTTGGTTTTATTTTCAGAAGGAGACTGACATTCAACTGGCTTTATATACTGGGATAGTGATTTGTCTAAAAGGACTCACTCTGGTTTCTTCTTCATTACAAAGAATTATTAGTGGAGAGACTGATTTCTCAATAAACTTTGCTTGGTGGGCCAGAAGATGAAATTGACAAAAGCTGTTTTATAAACTCATTCCATAATCAAGTCTTTCTAGAACAATAAAAACGAGTGGTTTCTAGCACCGTGCTTTTCCAGCGACACTATTCAATGATTAATAGGGGATACTCTGCAAGTACTAATCAAATGCCACGGGCATGGCACCTCAGGATAACTCTTACTTAATTAACTTGTGTTGCTGCAGCAGCAGCTTTGGTTACTCAAAATCACAAGAGAGAACAACTTCTGATAAAATTTGGAAGAATCTTATCAATAAAAGATCAGATTCAGGACCACAACACAAGCAAGGAAAAGCTGATTCCAAAACTAACAAATGCGGAGGTTATAAGCTCATCCAATCCAAGACTCTAAACTAAGGTGAGTGATTGTACAAATTCCCTTAGAAGTAGTTAGATAGAACTATATATGAAGCCAGGAGCATTGTGGATTAACTTATATATGAAGCATCCAGTACTTTTGTTTGATCTAACACAACTTTGAGCAAAAAAATAAAAAATTTAAATTAGAACAAGTCAATAAAAAAACAGGCCTGGTAACAGATCATGCTCCCATTTCTCTATGACATCTAATAGCCGAAGACAGTATTTTTCTGCACTTGATACCATTGGTTTTGAACTATAAAGTAGAAGCAGAGATTTAGATGAGTAAGACAAGTTATTGCATATCATTCTTTTGTTAAACACGGGATTAGCCACACAGATGTTACATGTATGTACTATGTTGTTGCATCAAATAATTTCAATGGATTTACTGAAAACCAAAAAGAGTTACCTGCAACACTAGAAGTGGATAAGATGCAATACCGGAGGAATAATCAACGGCCGGAATGAGCTTCCTGAGCTCGAGGGTCGGCGCGAAGTCTCCGAAATCATCTATCTTGGCGGTTGTTTCAGCCACCACGAAGAGCACACCCGCTCCATTGCAGTCGATCTCGATACGACCATCCTCGTCCCGTTTAAGTCTGCCAGCCATGGGGTAGAAAGGCACCAAGGCCCGTTTGAGGGCCTCCCGTAGCACGGCGGGATCGAAGAAGTTCTCCTCGCCTGTGGGGCGGTAGAAGTACACGCTTGGTGTGTGCATGCTGGGGACGACCAGGTCAACGTTGGAGTTCCAGAGGGTACACGAAGGCGTCTCCTCCGCCGGAGTCACCAGGGTCGATTCCTTCACTGTTATGTTCATCTTCCTTCCACGTCTGCTACCTGCGCCGTCTTTTTTATCAGGAATGTGTTTAGGAGTGGAAAAATCTGACATTCCGATTAGATCTATCAAATTTAAATAAGAGAGACCTAATTGAAAGAATCCTGATTATTTGTTTTTCATTGGAAAAATAAGAAAGAGAATGGATATATAGATAAGAAGTGTAGCAAGATTACAGGTCAATCCACTCACCCATTTCATTGCATTTACTAGGCAGTGTACACGAGATTTTTCTCATCTACCGCATGCAGTAATGAAGCCGATCCATACAATGATACAGCTGACTTCATTTTGTTGGACCATGATAATGTTATTGCTAAAATACAATCAAATTTCCTCTCTTTTTTATTTTATTTTTCTTCTTCTTTCATGTCTTGCTTACATACAATTTATTATTAAAAGGGTTGGGTGTGGTCTTATGAATTGCCATCAATGATTCAATACCCCAACCCAGTTAATACCCGCCACCAACCATTCCAAGCCACCCCCACCCCCAACATGCAGTTGGTGCGATAGGATGTTGGACAGATCATCAATTGCTTCTATCATTTTATTACAATTAATATGTACATAAAGGGAAGGCCCTGGATGGATGGACGGAGTCCTCCTCAGTATTTCACAGCCCAACTAGTTAGTGTTGTTTATTTTCTCGCTTCCTACAGGAACAGCTCTCTCCTTCTCCTTCTCCTCTCCTCTGTCGATGGTTTTGTCCAACACTTCCTTCCTTCCTTCCTTGAAGAAGATGATGATCACCAGCTGCTGCTGCTGGTGGGGGTGGAGGTTCAATATATACCCATGAAAGATAACAAATTATCAGTATAAGAAATGAAACTGAAGCAGCAGTAGCAGCAGCAGCTTGGAGAGAAGTCTTCGAAGGAAGGCCTTTGCTCATATTCTCAATCAATATACACACTTTTGCAATAAAATCACTTCATACTTAGTAGACTACAAAATACAGTTTTCGATAGTTGAACTATTTTTAAAGTTTTAATTGATATTTTAGTTTCTTGATATGTTTATAATTTGATACTCCGGTTGCAGCCAAATAAATTTTATTCATATATTATGATTATTTGATATAATAAAACATCAAAACACTAATCTGCATATATTACTTGACTAATAATAGATATAAAACTAATTTTGTTATAAAAACTATTTTTTACTTACGAATTAGCCAAATCAAATAAATGGTACATATACATATATAATAATTACAGATAAAATCAAATCCTTTTATTATGTACGTATGAGAGAAGAAGAACAGTAACACAAGAAGATGCCTTCTCCAACTTCGGAAGTTAAACATCAACAGCAATAATCCTTCCTTCCCTCCAAATAAATGTTTTGACCGTCGAATGCATATGACCCCTTTTCAATCCCACGGCACTGATTCTCCATAAACTAACCATCCTAACCGACCGTACAAGTTTAGGAATTTTCCAAACTTTGAACTCCATCTGCGTCTCTTCTCTCTATGTTTGTCTGGACACCTCTCGCGCTCTTGCTATTCCTCACTGTATCCTCCTCCCCTCCTTGATCAGTTTTTCTTATTCTCAGCTCGTTAGGAACCATAATCTCTAAAGAATTTTTCTTGCGTCATACGGAGTACATTTTTAAGTCGTTGATCATAAGCTTCGGGACTTTACCTCAAACAGACGATCGGCGCTCTGATTCATCTCTTTCCATCTTTCTAGGGGCTGTTTAATTTCCGCTTTCTACTCATTTAGACGGTAACTTGTGGTCCTTTTGATCAAGATAATCGATGAAGGTCCAACTTTTGGTGGTGGGATTTTGTTGTTGTGCTATCATGTTCTTGAATTTCTCATCTTGAGATCGAATTTGCAGCAGTATTCACTAGATGAACGTATTCAGAAAAATTGGATTGCTTACTCACCTGCAAATGTGTTGCTTAGTGATTAAGCATGTCTACGATTTTACGTCTGAAAGTTAATGTCATCCCATTGTTTTCTCCGAGTCTGGAATCTTTCATTTCTATCCGGCTTTCTAGTGTTATTATATATCAGAAAATTATTATCCTTCAACTTTATATTGATTGCATTGCAATCTTTTTGCTTGGGCAAACTTTGCAGATTGTTTAACAGATTAAGGAGTAAATAATAATCAATTAAACCTTTAAAGATGGTATATTTATTGCTGTTATTCTAAACTATAATCAAGCACTGCCAAACTAACATTTTCCAATTGCAACTATATCTACTTTTTGCACTGACTTAAATTAAAGTATCCTCCTCCTCCTAAATACTAGTTGTATTGATAGTGAGTTATGCTTCCATTAGGTGAATCTCTGCCTGTAGAGGTGGGAAATGGCAGACCTGAAGGAGTGCCTTTTGCCCCCCAAACCTGCATCAGCAGCAAATCTCAGAGATACGTCTCTTCGGAGTCGCCAACATTTTCAGTCTGTTGATGTGCACGGGCTTAAAAAGCGGGGTCATGGCAGTCGCTCATGGATACGTGTAGATACATCAGGAAATTCTGAGATGATTGAGGTGGACAAGTTCACGATGATGCGTCGCTGCGATCTTCCTGCCCGTGATTTACGCTTGCTTGATCCTCTCTTTGTGTATCCCTCAACCATTCTGGGCAGAGAAAAGGCTATCGTTGTAAACCTTGAGCAGATTCGATGTATAATCAAAGCTGATGAGGTCCTACTATTGAATTCACTTGATAGTTATGTGTTGCAATATGTTGTGGAGCTACAGAGGCGCTTGACCTCAGTAGGGGAAGGCTACATGTGGAAATTCGAGCATGCTGACTTGAGCGGAAGGCGGGAGGAAAATGGTAGAAGCTTCGACGAATCATTTGGAAGTTCATCTCCTGATTATTTGCCATTTGAGTTTCGAGCACTTGAAGTTGCTCTGGAAGCTGCCTGCACATTCCTTGATTCTCAGGTTTGTCATAGTGGGGCCAGAATCCTGAATTCAAGTTGTTATTTTTCAGTTCCCATCTTTGGATCATGGGGGGGCTTCATATTATGGCTCTCATAACATAACTATTCTCAATGTAGGCATCTTAATAATTTCAATTTTCCACTTTACTCTCAGTTTTGATAACCCAGTGCAAGAAGCCATTTTTGGGACTCTTGAAATATTTATGTATATCTACATCTTGTAGGAGTGTGGCTATTCCATGTCTATATAACCAAAAATCGAATCTAATTTGTTTCATGTTAAGCAAAGGAATGTCTTGAATTCATTTTTTAAAATTCATTTTCTGAAGGCTGCAGATCTTGAGATTGAAGCTTACCCTTTACTAGATGAACTGACATCAAAGATTAGCACACTAAACCTTGAGAGAGTTCGTCGATTGAAAAGCAGGCTTGTTGCCTTGACCAGAAGAGTGCAGAAGGTTGCTTGTATATTCTTATGCTCTCGCTTATATAAATGTTGAACGGAACAATGAGATGTGTTGTTGTATGTATGTATTTTAGGTTAGAGATGAAATAGAGCAGCTGATGGATGATGATGGGGACATGGCAGAGATGTATCTAACTGATAAGAAACAAAGTTCGTTGGCAGGTGGAGGATTTAGATCAACAGATTTATTATCAGTATCTGTACCAGTGTCTCCTGTATCTTCTCCCCCAGAGAGCCGCAGGTTGGAGAAGAGCTTGAGTAATTCACGCAGCCGTCATGACAGTGCAAGGAGTTCGGTGAGTGCTACTGATCAAAGCATTGACGAGCTTGAGATGTTGTTGGAAGCTTACTTTGTCCTCATTGATAGCTCCCTTAATAAGTTGACTTCGGTATGCAATTGTCTCCCTCCTCTCAATTTAACTTCAATGGTCCATTTTCTCCAATTTATATTTTCTCTTCTATTATTGTGTCTCTCTCTCAGCTGAAAGAGTATATTGATGACACAGAAGACTTCATCAACATTCAGCTGGTATAATAATAATAATTAATTTAAGAGTGTCTGTCTGACCTTTGTTGTCATATGATCAAAGAAGAAGGATACAATCAATACATCTGGTCTGGTGGTATTTATTTACAGGACAATGTTCGAAACCAGCTGATCCAATTTGAGCTGCTACTGACGACTGCAACATTTGTGGTGGCAATCTTTGGTGTAGTGTCGGGAATCTTTGGGATGAACTTTGCAATACCATTGTTTGATGATGCAGATGCCTTCCAGTGGGTGCTCATAATCACTGGAGTCACCGGTATGATTATATTATGTGCATTTGTATGGTTTTTCAAGTACAGAAGACTCATGCCTCTGTAGTCATCATCATAATACAGATACTACTACCAGAAAACAGAAAACCATCGAATATTCTCTGGATTTCTCCTCATTTTCTTTGATTGTTCAAAAAGAGACAGACAGTCACATCCGTAGTTGAAAAGGAAAAAAAAAATGGAGGCAGAGCCGTTCTTTACTTTAACGAGTTTGCCCACCTGTTTAGATATTGAGTGATAAATCCAAGCAGCTTGTCTTCTCTACTGTATCTGTCTGAGCATTGTTGTAATTAATACAAAGTAAACATCCTTCTGAAATATACTTAATTATTACATTCGTTCTTTTTGGTGCATAAAATGATCGATTGTCTCAGTCGGTTGCTTCAAACTAAACACTGTCAACAAGAATGAAATATGATATTAAAGAACAGCTATAGCTATTCAAATGTAACAGCCTCTGTTTTATTTACTCAAGACATTAAACTCGTAAATAGACCAAAAACTCAAACTCCAGGAGATGTAATGCAAGATTCATCATGATCGTACGTATGTATGCATCAGTCAATATAAAGAGTGGATACTATAAATTCAACTCTTCATACATGTTTTTGCCATTCAAGGAGGAAACAGCACTTGCAGTTGATAGCTGTTTATTCGCAGGTAGATAGTCATACGTTCCTATGATGGATCTCAAATGTCATCAACACCATGTTAAGGTCCTCCTATTCCTAATCAGCAGGAACAACAAATATCAAGACAATGAAATAAGAGCCAAAAATCTGTGTTTCAAAACCCTCTCCATTTTCATGACCATGACAATTATTATTTGGAAGATGAAAGCCTTTCTCTTCGTGCTTTGTCGGCTTTCTCCAAGTAATCTTGATGTGACTGGTGCTTGGTACCTACCATCAAACCAAATATGCTACTTTAAATACATTTTGGTACTTTGTGTCATAGCATTCAAGCATGTCTATGAAATAAATCACAATGATAAGCATATATACAGCCATATACTTGCAGCAGCAACATTAACTGAAAATTCTGACTTGACACTCAGCAGATTACTTACTCCGCATTGCATCTGCCTTCTCAAGGATCACCCCCCAACCATTCTGGGAAAACCATTACGCTTTTTCCCCCCTTTATATTCAATTCAACATATTACACTCCTTAATGAGTTTTGTTTCTCCTTCTGTGAAATGCTAAAAGACATGACAATAACCAATAGCAATACTTGTAATCGTTTGGAATAATATTAAATGCAGGTAGTCTTAGCCATGTGTACTTCATGGAAATGTAGAGTGATGTTTAGGATAGGAAAAAAAGAACTGAGAACTGAGAACTTTGATCTGTCGAGAATATCTAATGGTCAATAACCTCTCTAAGATATATCACAAGGTATTTTGCTAGAAACGTAATCATGACAAGGTATACTGATGTTTCAATCAAGAGCTACACATACCTACATACCTAGAACATATACTTCTAATGAATTATGTTAGCATAGAGTCTGTTGCTTATGAAAATCCTGCAAAAGGTATAAATTTCTTGTTGGATGAACACTGATAGCACCCGTAAGAATAGATCACTAATAGCCTAATTTGAGTCTCTCAGGTAACCCTATGAAGCTTATTTTTGTCTGTTTGTCGATTGGATTGGGTCAGAGAGGATCTATAATGCAATGCAAAAAGAAGTTCAAACTTGAGCTGGATCACTTGGAGGATTATCTCATTTTGCTGACTAAGAAATGAGAATTACGACAGCTTACGTGAGTGGATCACTAATATCAAGAATTTGCAATTATAGCTTTCAGTAAACATTCCATGATCTACTAAAGTAAAGGTCCCCAAATAAACTCGACAGTTCCCACTCCAAAGATCAAATAACATAAAGAATGACCACCAAGATTATCAATTCATAGAAGATTACACTCATACTCGTGGGGGGAAAAAGAGCACTTAAAGAATCAGCAAAAATATGAGTACCCCAAATCACAAATTTCAATTATTTTGTCCACTAAATTCTAGGTTCCTGCAATCAACGAGAAAATATTATGGAGAATCAAGAAAAAAGGCACCTTTGTTCATCTTGAGAAACCAGGGGGCACCAAAGACGAAAGTGACGATGGCCATCCCGGCGAGGACGTGCTTCCTCTCACCGCTATAGAGATAATGCATCATTCTTGCCCTAAAACCTCCAGAAGCCCCATTGTTTTCCCCTTGGATAGCCATGTTGGTTCCAGTTCTCTCAAATTTGAGGTCTCCTGATTCTATTACGCGCGGCGCGGTCCTAAGCTTGTTTGTGGAAGCTGAATGGCCGCTAAAATGCACTTCGAGTCTTATTAGGTTCGTTGGTTATCATCATATACAGAAAGAGTATTAATAATAGCCACCAATATAGATGATAATTTAAAACTATTTTATTAATGCAATCTATCCATCTATCTATATAAGTTATAAATATGGTTAAATGTCAATTTGCTATTTGAATTTTATAAAAGTATACAATTTATTATTTGGATTAAAAAAAAATACTAATTAACTTTCATTGTAGTACAAAAAGATAGCTCTTTTAAATTTGAAGAAAAAAAACTGTAAAAAATATTAAAAACAGTCTAATATTTTATTACGTTTCTAAATAAATTCGATTTTATGTAAAGATAAATAAAACTGTTAACATTTATTAATTGAATATTAGTTTTATTTTCTATTTTTTTACATATTGAATTTAAACTTAAAATCACAAATTCACTTTTAATAGTTTTAGGTTATGTTTTCTATCGTTTGTATTATTTTGAAAATTTCATTTGTGAATTTAAGATTTTTTTTTAATTTTTTAATACAAAATTTGAAGTCATTTATGTTGCAATTTTTGAAAATATCTTCCATGAGAAGACAATTTAACGAAGTTAGCTTTTTGTACCATATAAAATTTTCAGTTAATAAATTTGCTTCTAAAAAAAAATTAGGTAACAAATTTCAACTTATCTAATATTCATATAGCAATTTTGTATTTAGCCCTTATACTAATTAAAAGTAAATCATATCATCATTGTAATAATATACGTCGTCCCATGCATCAAAGACTTTTTATTAAGTAATAGTTACTATTAATGTGAAGTGAGGTGAATTTGTATCACATGACCCTTGTGCTATCAACTATCTTAAACCACTGACTAAATGGTTCACAAGTATTATCCTTGGTGACACATTTGCAAAAGTTGGTGACAATGAGTCCATTCCCATCCACATCCAAGCATAGTGTGGTGCCATTGTTGTTGACCTTGGACGAAAGGTGTAGTTTGGACGCTGATATCGGTTCCCAAGTCGAACTGACCCTTTGGGAAGGATCGAAGAGCAGTGTAGCAGGTTTATTCGAGTCAATCGATTGAAGGAAGAAAGGTAAATGCATCATCCGTAACGCTTTCTGATTGGTATAGATCCATGGTTGTGCAAATTGGCAAGGTCCAAGTTTGAGGTGTCCCTGTTGAATAATGCAGAGACCTGTTTGTGGGTGGAAGACGATCTTATGTGGGGTAGAACTAGAACGGTCTGGACCCCTAAAAGGAATCTGTAGGACAGACACTCTTTTGAGGAAGCTTGAGTTTCTTGGTGCAACCCATTGGAAGTCTAACAGTCCATAGTCTTCATCCATATCGACCACTCCTTTTCTAAGATAGTAACTCCCATGAAGTGACCAAATCCCGAAATCCCAGTCCTGATCCACTGCATAAGCCATGAAGCAGTTCAAGTACTTGTTATCCTCCAATCGAGCACCTCTCTCGTTGACCCCAAACTCACTCACGATCAACGGGTACTTGTCTATCAGGAACCCAGTTGTGTTCATCACACGATTCCCTACTGACCCGCAAACATCATTTGAGTTATCGTTCTTCCATGACTTAAGATCCGAGAAACTGTACCAATGCATCTCAAACACAAGTTTCTTAGTAGAGGTACATTGAAGGGTCGGTCACGGATGAAGGAAAGGTCTGTGTCGTACTTCAAACCCGAGACGATGACCAGGACTTTAGGGTTTGCAGAATGCACAGTTGATGCTCCTTCTTGCATGTATCTGTCCATATATCGTAATTAACCAACTAATTATATATATATATATATATGTTGCTAGCTAAATCGACATACTTGTACCAAACATCCACATTGGATTTAGGACCTCGAAGCTCGTTCCTCAGACTCATGCCGATGACACAATGAAATGCTGAGGCAATGTTGGCCATCGTATGGAGACCCTGAATCCAAAGTTTAGTATTGAAGTATGTGTCTCCAAAGAATCCATTACCGTCACCACCACCGCAACACCAACTAGGCAATGATACGTGGTTGTCAAGGACCACCATCATTTGGTTTCGCTCAAAGCTGGCTAACATTCCCTGGAATCAAATTGCACCAAACCCATTCATATTTGCATATATATATATATATATATGTATGTATCCTGAAACTATACGAGCTAAAAATACCTTAAAAGCATCCATGAGGCTAAGTTGTAGGATCCATGGATTGTTGGCCTTTATCCCGATTAAGGCACCCTTTAATCCGAGGGTTTGAAAAGATTGCTGGACCGTCATTGAAGCTAGAGTGTTGTTTGTTGCTAACTCGACAGGCCATGTGAACCGAACACAATTGAACCCCATCGATTTGATCTTGAAGATGATGGAATCGACGGGTTGCCTGTGAAGTCCCTCGGCTACAACAGTGTGCATGTGAGAAGGCCAATTAACACATGCTAGCTTCACTCGTCTCCCAAACGTGTCCACGATCCATCGTGACTCTGCAAACAGTGGGCTCGCAAATTCAGCTGATGACAAACAGAAGAATGTGGAGATGGCTAAGATTAGAATGGATGGGATACATCCAATTAATCCAGCCATATATGATTAGTAGCTTCTGTCTGTCTTGTCAGAGACACGATGATCCGGGGTTTGGTTTTTATTAAGAATGAAAGATAAATAAGGTTGTTGATGCTACCTTAAAGTTCTTTGCATATATATATATATTATCAACAACGTAACCTTAAACTTTAGTTAGTTTCTTTACCAAATCCGGGCAGTTAGTTGTATAACACACAAAGACCACCAAAAATTTAGGGGCATTCTTTGTAGGCAATCTTGCAACCAAAAAAATTTAGTTGGATTGCATTCATTGGAGTAGTTGCATGGCACCATTTCAATTTTTTAATTGAATAGAACGTTTTCATTCTCATCTAGATCTAGCTAGCTATATATATATGGACACACCCCGGGCTCGTATAAATCCAACCCAACCTTGAACACCTAGCTAGAGCTAGTTATATATGACACGCGTGCATGATCTATATATATATATTCACGCCTAATAATAAATCTATAAATTTGAGAGGTGGTAGAATAGTTCGTTATGAGAGACTTATCATAATGCAACAAACGCAGACCAAAGATGTGCTGCAACATCTAGCTAGCTTGAAGAACAAAGACCCAAGTTTATTGTTTTCCTTGTAGGAAAAATCCTGCAGCCTATCTATCGGGTTGAGCAGCATCAATGACTGCAGATAATGTCGCTCTGAACTCAAAATCTTTGGCCAGGTTTGAAGCTAGTTTATTGGAATCCGCCAGGAAAAATACCATCTATGGAATGAATGTTCAGCATTCATTCTATGAATAGGAAGGAATACAGCATTCATTCATTACGGTTCATGGGCCCTTTATTTGAATCATTCCAACTTCTATTGGACACCATCTTTCATCTGGTCGATTAAAATTTAAAACCATCATCAACTGGGGAGAATTTTAGAAGTCTAGAGTTTAAATTACTTGCCACGCAAGCATGAAAAGTATCTAGGAAATCATAAATTAGTTGAAAAATAATCTGCTAAATTAGCGAGATCATTATTAAGTTTGTACTCAAGTATTTCTCTTTCACTTTTAGGATTACTATATATAGAGAGAATAATTTTAGTAATATTTTACGAATATTTAATATAATTACGTTAAATTTTTAGTTTCACCATAATCACTATACAAATCATATTTATGTAAAATATAAAATTACAGTAACGAAAAATAAATAGTAATATTAAACAGAAAATGGACAGTTGCTATACTAGTTTAGTGTTGTCAGATTACAAATAACCTGAACATAGTGGTGGGTTCACTGTAACCACCAAATGGATCTAAACTCCATCCATGACATGTTGAGAAGGAACTAATGTGATAATTACATCTTCAAGAACAAGTATAAATGTGCCTGCTGCTGAAAAAAACTGGAATCCAATCACCACCACCCTAGCTAGCTTGGTATACAATACATCGAAAAGCGCTCCACAAAAACACCCAGTCATGAAGCCACTATACACCTCTTTCTTCGTTTCTTCTACCTCAAAAAATCCTATTTTTGTTCACTGAAACTGGTAACTACTAATCTGATTCTCGACTGAAACAACTAGTATATCTATATGCGTCACTTTCATTGTAAAAATGTGCATTTCAACTCAAAGCGTCGTCTCAGAGATGGTGGTTTCAGTTTCAGATATTGTGGCTTCAGAGTCTTCCTCACTGTTTATGTAGTCTTCAACTTTCACTACAATTGGTGGTTGACTTCGAATGCTACCATCAGCAGCTTCAAGTCTTAAAGCACTGGAAGAAGCTCCACTCCTGTAAAAACAATATCACACAAATGGGGGACTGTCTTTGCTGTGTGAAAGAATCATAGATACAATGAAGTATCCCTGCCAATTTATAAGAACGAGAGGTACTATGCAGCTTAGTTTCACCAATACGGTTTGTGTAAGCATATCTGAACAAGGTTCACAAGTTGCAGGAAACAAAACCAATCTATACCTCTTCACTAGCTGATACGGGTTAGTGTCGTTGATTGTTTTGGATGTAGTCCTCCTCAGGTTCGGGATTCTGTTGGAAGGAAAATATGGGAAAAAAGATAGTGACAAGATTAGGAAGGCTATGTACACCATGACTACTTTTGCAGCTCAGGAATAGAAAACTTTTTGAGTATGTATGACTGAAGAACATCATGAGTATATTAGCATCACTGCAGATGGCAAACACACCAAAATTATTATCTACTCTGTTCAATGAAAGCTCGACAGTTAAGAGAAGCAACATTCGAGGTAAAAGAGTGGTGGAACTTACGGTCCATGAGAATGTTGTTTATCATCACATTCAGGAGCCCCGGCATTCTGTCTCTGTCCAAAAAAATGTTAGAACAGGGTGAATCATTACCACAGCACAACCTCTTTATCTTTATAAGACTATGAGATTATGAAGGAAGATATACATACTTTTCTCAGTGGTGTGCGAATATTTTCTTCCTCAACGAATTTCCATCGTTTCTTTGGGAGGTTGAGTCTTTCTACATCGCCATCAGTGTAAACCACCTACAGTGAAATTGTTATTTTTAGCCACAACAATAGGCTCAAACACATGTACCACATACAAATGCACGAACTTGATCCATAACTATAAGCCAGTAAATTAAGATAAGGAATTACAAAAATAAAAGGAACTGGACACTAGTGGGGAACTTCAGGAGACTTAACATTTGATGCTATAATATCATGTTAAATTTGAACGGTTGTTATAGAATGTCCAAGTCAAGTAATTTCACCAGATATCTCTTCGTCTTGTAGTCATAGGACTGAACAAAACCTTCATAGTACCTGAGCAGAAAAAAAAATATAAATTAATTCTGCAGAATATTAGGTGTCATAGCACAAATTTCATAAAAGGAGCAAAACGAAAAGATGACCAGACAAAATAGGCAAGTATGATAGCTAAAGCATACAGCTTTGCATAAGCAGGGCTTTTATATTGATTTAACTGGTCCATTGTATGGCCAGCTCAAGAGTCCTCTTTCAATACCACACTGCACGTGGATTAAGACACATAAAAACTGCAATAACTCACTTCTTATCCATTGGCCACCAAACCCTTATTCTGCGATCAACAATTTCCTCAACCGAACAACGTTGCCCAGACTCCTGCAAAAAGAAAAAAAAATTATGCTAGAAAAGAGGGAAGGCAAATAAACTGTTGAGAACTGTTATACAATAGGAGGGACTAAGGCAGTTCTGTGATTCCAAGGATTTACATCACTCCCACGAGCATCTGCTGGATTACAGTCCCACAACTTCACGGGCAACTATGTTACAATCAACTACATCTTTCACTAGCAAAGAGAGAGAGGTTGCATTGTACTAATTTTAGTTTCAAACCTCTTCCATATTGGCATTCCTCTTCAATGAGCGATTAGTTTTAGGGGTCCCCTCTGAGCGACATTCATCTCCACTGGGCACTTTGTTCCTGAGTGGTGTCTTTTCCACAATCTAAAAGAAAATCAAAGAACCCAACTCTCATGAATATAGATGGTTTCAGATTAGAGACAATCTAAGCAAGCAAAGTTAAATACCGTAGATAACTTCTTAGTTGTAGTAACTCCGGAAACATCTTTATCCATACTATTAGTATCTTGACTGTCACTCTCCAAATTAACCGCTGCAGCTTTTCTTCTGTTCCTTTCAGTACTTTCCTTCTTTCCTTGCAAATTACTCATCTTACGCATCTCTTTAGAACGGAATTGTCGATTACTTGAGACTTTATTACCTACTAACTGACTCATCTGCAAAATCCACATGAAACTGTAGATATCAACATTTGAGAGTACAGCTAGACTTATGCAGGAAAAACTATGAATGTTAACTTGAGTAAGGTCTACTCATGACCTTATTTGTAACCAGTTCAGAAATCTCTGTATCAAATATGGAAGCATCTTGAATGTGTAATCTACTATCCAAATTAATGGATGTGGTGTTTCCTCTTTTCCTAAAGGATTTCTGCTTCTTTGCTTTCGCTATACACATATGTGAAGTCCCTTCTAAGCGACATTCATCTTCAGAAAACACTTTGCTCATCAATGGAGACTTCTCTTCATTCTACAGGCAAAGAAAAGAAGACAATCACTTGGCAATATAGCTTAACTAATTTCATATTAAGAATATTAGAACACATTAACTTAATAATAATCTAAACTGCAGACCTTATTATTTGCATCTACATCAGAGATCTCTTTATCTGCAACAAAAGCATCCCGAGTAAGCATCCCACAATCTAGATTATCCATTGGATTTTTTCTTATTTTTCTTGAATCTTTATTTTTGTTTTTGGAACTGTTCGCTGAAGCATTATCCCCAAGTTTGTGCTGCACAAGATCACTTGGCACCAACCAAGAATTATGATCTCCATTCCCGTCCTCCAACTTCACCACCTGGTCTGCATCAGTATTTGAAGGGAGATTTGATTCTTCTGCTACTGGGATTTTAGATTGAGTACCATAAACTCTTGGGAAGTGTGACTTTCTCCTACGAGGAATTTTGGCGATTGTTTTCTCTCTATTTATCCAATACTCATCATATCCTTCCTCTGGATTCATCATAGAATTGGGTCTCCGACCGCTTTTCCTTTCAATAGCTGCTACAGCTTCAAGTCCTGATTTCATTGAGCCCTTGGAATCAGAAGTTAACGTGACATCATCTTTTGGTATTTGACCAGGAATATCATGTGATGTTGACTTGGGAACAGGATCCAAACCAGAACCAAATTCTTGAAGAGTAATGGTTAGCTCCACCTGCAGCCAAAACAAAAGGAAGAAAACTGATCTGTCAAATTACATTATTCTATAGAACCGAAAGACGTAATGGAGGACAAATAGATTAACAGATATGCTAGGATGAAATTACTGTTAAGCTAATAACAAATGTTTCAAGTATACACATTTTACTAAATAGCAAAAGAGCTAAGGCAAGGAGCAATAAGGTACTGCGCAAACATGCATAATAGGATTAATTTTGTAAAAGCAAACTTCGAGGAGTAGGATTAATTTTCTTCGAGCATGTTTCTTTTTCTTCAGTAGTTCCTCAACAATGAATGAGCATAAAATGGATTCGAGAATCATTTTTTTCTTTCAACAAAAGATATTATAGGAAGCAACATGAGAGTTACAGAAACACCCACAAGAACATACCGCTGGTTCCTTAGAGTCCCTCGCATGATTCTGCTCCCTGGTGACTATTGAACTTTGACAAAGTGAAGCTATTATAGGAGCAAAGTCATCCACTTCAGCATCCATAGATTCCAACGCCTCTCCAACAAATGGTCTAAGCTTACTTGCGCATTTGGATATTACTCTATTCCCTAGTTCCCAAGAAATCGGTGCAACATTCTGAAAAACAAGCACAAAATCAGATCACTGTAGAATGAAAAGTCAAATAAAAAAGCAGACGAAATAGGCAAAGAATCACGAGAACATCACCTGATTCTCTTTCCGCACACTAACTAGAAGAGGACAGAGAAGTTTGAATGAAATATATTCACTTTCATCCAATACTATGGTCATGATTTGCTCCATAGCCCATTGCACTTCTTCTGAGTGGTTCAACCTTGAGTGCAATAATTAAAACTAAAATTATACACACTTGTTTCTGTCTTTAGTAAATAAAAACGATATTCACTCAAGAATATGAAGTTTTACCAGGCATGCTTCAAGAAATGTTTAAACATGTCAACAATTAAGGTGTCACATTCCAGGTCTACCATCACCAAGAATGATCTAACCCGTGCAATGGTGTAAATGATTGATGCTGCCTTCTTATAACACCGTGTGGAAGGCTGAGACAAGTTTTCTAGAGCTGATACAGTCAACTTGAAAATTTCCTGAGCACCATTCATTTGGACATGAGATGTTTAGGATAAAGATAGACAGTTACTTCTAAGTGGAATCAAAAAAATTCACTAAAAGATGTACAGCAACCTCTATAAACATGCAAAACGCAACAAGGTGTAAAGGAAATATCAGAGTCTTATTGACACCATATAATATAATCCATTTTTCCATAAATAAAATGCAAGGAAAATTATTACCATTCAGAAGAGTTATTTGTCACCCCATCTGAAGAAGACATAGTTTGATATGTAAGAGTAATACAAGTTTATACCTTCATCAGGTCATCATTATAAGGCTCTTTTGGTGCTGTTATCCTGGTTATCTCATGAATACAAGATGCTACTGAGACTTGGACATCAACATCAGAATGTTTCAGTAGTGTATCAGCTTTCAGTGCCTTCATCATAGGAAATAATGCTTCTTTCACTGAAATTGGAGGTGCTTGCTCAATACTGCACAACAGTTCCTCAGCTCTCTAAATTCCAAGGCAATATGGAGGAAAAGGCACTTTGTTAAATGATATTTCTCCAAATATGAAAGAGAACAAATTTACAAGTCCAAGCAACTCTCAGATTGAAAGTTGTACACAATAATTAAGTAACTAACATTCTTTCACAGGTGATAGGTGTTTCATTAATAAGAAGTATTTCATGTCTAGTAATGCAAATGAAACAGCCTACAGAAATGAGCAAAAGCAGGATTCAATAATTGGTGCACAGTAGTTCCTCGACGAATTTCAGAAATTCAGTTCACTGAATTTGAAACACCAAAGCTGTGTACGTACAGAAAATCATATATTTAGTTGCAACAGACACCAAATTCTAACACCCTTCTGGTATTGAGTTCATGCAACATCCACAAAAACAGATTTAAGAACTACTAGAGCCGATCCCTAACACTTGATGAGCAAATAAAGGAAGATTTTAGGACAATGTGACAACATGATAATGCTGTTTAGAAAGGCAAGCTATTAGAGGGTAAAGAAAGGTGTTACTACGATAGTTCAGCAAATAATTAAGAAGCAGAAAAGGTCCAAACCTGAACTAAATTTTAATCCCTGAAGCCTCAGAACTATCCAGGCTTGAACAAATTACTTCTTCCAACAAAGTAAAAAGAGACCATTCAAACCCGAAGGTTCACAATTTCATAGAGATTGATTTAGCCAACACCAACATTGTAAATTATGGTCTGTACAAAGCCTCAAATGTGTCCATGAATGAATTTCAGCACTTAAAAAAGTGAACATAAATGGGCAGTGAGAAAGTGGGATCTTACATCAAGGAAAACAAGCAATTCATCAACATAGGAAGGTGAGCTCAGAAGTCTCATCCCAGCCTCTCTAAGCTGCTCCTCGACAGATATAACAGCAGCAGAACCCATGTCGTTCCTTCCTCTTTTTCTAACACGAGACACCTTCAAATCTAAGTTACTACACTTTCAGCATCCAGAATACTCTGCATTTGCGCCTGACCTCGATTTCTTGCAAGACCCCGACTTCTTAGAGCTTAGAGATAAGAGTAAAGATATGAGAAAGAGTCACGGAACGATCTCCGGTTCTGCTCAAACTATGAAGTGCTGCAGAATTAATGGGCTTGTAAATCCGCTGCAAATTTCCATTTCTTGGTTGGGGCTCTTCGCTGCTCTTTCAAGTATCGAAGCAGCACAAATAGAGATCATTAAGAATAAATTGTAGTATATATATCAGAAAAAAAAAAAAAAAATCCTTTTTCCTCGCTGAATCGCTGTCACTCAAAGAAACCTTTTTTGTTGTTGCAGCACAAGTCCTTGTTCTTCCAATGCCTCCCTCTGTTTTTATTTTCCAGCCCAATAATTTTTCAGGTTTTACCAGTTTATTTATATCGCCCATAGAACAAATACTTATGATCCAATAGTAAAGTTCCGAGATTATCTACTTACAATTGTGTATATATATATATATATATATATTATTTAATAAGTATCTAAAAATCAAGATTATGGAATCTGTCATGCTTAATTATATGCACTCTCAGACCATGTTACTGCATTGAATCTAGTACAATGTACATGGTCTGGCCGACACAGGCATTGCCTTATAAAGGTATTATTATCTTATCTTATCTTATAGGATAATATTTATACAAATTACTGTGTATCATTCAGCTTTTGATGGATGGATTAGCTTAAAGTATTAACATCTATTTCTTTTTCTTGATCAAGGCGCCGTTGACTCTACAGTTTGTGCTCAATTATTGGATAGCAGCTTTGGTTCAAGAATGCTGAAAAATATCTGATGCTGAATTGAATGAACAGTCGAGGTGAGTTGAACATGGAATCTTGCTTCTTAAATCCTAACCAACTGATGAATTCTAGAGAAGATAAGAAGTTAGTTTGGTCTTTAACAAATAACCAAAAAGGAGACATTGGAGGTGGAGAAGAACCTGCTGCTGCTACTGCTGCATAGACATTATAGGTCTTGCCATAAAAAAAGCCGACTACAATTTGATGTAAGAAGCTGAACTCAGAGCTTTTAGTTCAAATGCAAACAGATAATGCTTAACAGAATACTACCTTACGTACAATCTTCTTCACATTACACATTGCTTCTGATAGTCATAAAAAATTTCGTGCTGATTGTTGTGGTGCTGACTCTCGAACTTAATGCCCCATTTTACCGTCTACTCCTGATCATGGATTGTTTGGTTGTCTTCAATATTCCCTGGATGAAAGGAAGCTGAGTATGTTAAATTTATTTGCAGGCGAGGAAACTTGAAGCACAGTTGGATGAGAAGATGAATTCATTTCGAAAACTTGTTTCCTCAAAGGCTTCTTCCAAAGATGATGCTTCAGAGAACTATCTTGAAGTAGGGATAGATTGTTTGTTGAAACAGCTCGAGCAAGTTAACTTGCAAATGGAAACTTGGGTTTCTACTGGAGGATCAGAGATGGTTTCTCATACATTGACACGGCATCAAGAGACCCTGCAAGATCTAATGCAGGTCTGCAACATTGCATTACTTTCTATCTAAGAATCTTATGTGTTTCTTAGCTTTTACTTTTTAGGTTTCCCAGTGTGCTCCATTCAGTGCTCATCATGCTGCTCTGTCTTTCTACAGTGTGGTTTCTGTCGGTCATACTCACCTCATCTGATACCTCAATTAATATGACCATTAAAGACTTGCAGGAATTTTATCGACTCTGCTCCAGCCTTAGAGCCAAACGGGAGCATGCTTCTCTTCTTGAAGATTTTAGAGAGTATGATCGGTCTAGGTTAGTTTTGGAAGACGGTATTTCTCCAGAACAAGTCCTCCTTAAGGAGAATGCATCCATAAGCAGAAGCACGGGGCAGGTATACCTATTTTGACATGATTCAGTCTATTTTTCTGTTGCATTTCCTTGCTCTGGGGATGAAAGGTGGTAAATACAATAAAAGCCCTAAGTTCTAGCTTCAACCACCATTATTCACTTATTTCCCCCTCACTTCTCTCATTCTGAATCTGATTCTGATTTAACTCATTTCCTTTTATATCAAAACTTTTTGTCAGTTCCTGCATGTACATTCTAGTGTAATGTCTTGCTTTATTTTCATTTTCCTTCCAAGGGGTGGGGGGTGGGGGGTGGGGATCTGTTTCTTCTTTAAGGAGGAAAGCTTAGTTAGTGAGCTTACATATACTGAATACCTTAGCTCCACTATGATACTGGGTTAACTAGTTTGGGCAATGCAGATGGATTCTGTGATTTCTCAAGCACAAGCAACATTTGGGACTCTTGTAATGCAACGTTCAACTTTTGGGGGTATTGATTCAAAAATCAGCAACATTGGCAGCCGCCTTCCAACGGTAAATCTTATTCTTCTTCTGCTTCAATTGGTGGGTATACAGTGTTGAACATGATTATATGAAGGAGTAGGCGTTTTGATGAGTATCTTGGAACAAAATGGAAGCAAAAGCAAGCGAGTTGTTTGAACATGAATGCTTCTTGTTCAGTAGAAATCTTAATGTTTCTTGTTCTGTCCTTGCAGGTAAATAACATCACTGTATGCAATAAGGAGGAGGAAATCGATGGATATAATCATTGTACCACTTGTTGCATCAGTATGCACAGTTGTCATTTTTATATATTGGTTGACCATGTGACTGAAGTATGCGATCGGGCCATATGGCCTTGTATGTATTGTCGAGAATTTTTGTGTAATTAGTTATACCCCCCCTGATCTATCAACCATTCCATTTGTTGATAATTCCTTCTATCTATTGTATATATGATATGATATCTCATGCATATATTCTAAAAGAATTCTATAAGGAAATTGCAAAATTAAGTAATCCTTACATACAACAGACAATATATTTAGCCAAAAACGGTTTGATTTTCTCTCCTATAAATATCCTTCCTTTAGATATATTTATTCATATTCTGAGTTAGAAAACCCATCCTTTTTTTGTCTTTTCCCTTTGAGCCTTACAAAACAACCCATGCTGAATTTACTTGTTCAAAACTTTCTTGTAGATGGGTTATGATAGGGGCAAAGAGGCAGAAAATCACAATCCAGCTACTGCGAAGACCAGTATCTACTTGTACCAAACACAGGTAAGATGATTCATCTTCGTCTACCGTGACTGAAGGGATGGATTGAATTTTAGATGTATTTTTCTTTTTCCTTCATTGCAACACTTGTCTCCGTTAGTTACTTGAATTGATGTTCAATGGATGCAGGATAGCGATGTTAAGAGTCGACCGAAGGCTACGACCGGCAGAAAGTGAAGTTACTACAAATAGAAAAATAAGAGTATTCTTGTTCTACTACTACTTTCATAATCTGCATTAGAAATAGCAGGCAGCATCTGTCTAGGACCGAGACCAACCTTAGATTAGGGATTTCTTTTGCCTCTAACAATGAGTGGGTGGTCGTGTTGAGTTTTTCTGTTGTTGTTTGTGGTGTGAAATTTGTGTTTCCCATGTTCTTTATAAATTGAATTTTGTTTTGTATGTTTTTCTATTCTGCAACAGATTGGTTTTGTTCAAACAGAGTGGAGTCGGTTTGTTTGTCAAGACAACTCGACAAGAATTGAAACTACAGTGAAGAAGGTTTAACCATATTATTAGTATTGCATGATAGTGAACAAAATTGCAATGGAAAAGAATCAAATTACATTCTTACAAGCATCTATTTCTAAGGCGTTCCACCAATTTCCAGAGTCAGATAAATTAGAGGATAAAAATGAACCACAAATAAAAGCTTAGGGATCAAACTAGAGGATGATGTAAAGTTTGTCCTTTATAGTGAGTGCCACGAGTTTAGCTGGTGACGGACACACACTAGTTAGGAAAGCACCCATCAATTCATTTCAACCTCCATTCTTTCATCCACACTCGATCACGTATCCATCATTTCACCTTCCCATATATAATCTATCTCCACTTTTCTCTCGATGCACAGTTAACAGACACCTACACTCTCTCTCTCTACAAATAACAAAAAACAAAAAACTCAAATGGTCGTCGACGAGGAAGACGGTTGGGTGGTGGCCTCCTTGTCAGACGCCTCCATGGCGGCAGAGATTCTGCTACAGCTACGCCGATCAAGGGCTCCGACACGGCTTGACCGGACCGACCGTCGACAGAGTAGAACGACGGTAGCGACGCATGAAGATGAGCAGAAGGAGGAGGAGCATGGCGGCGGGGCCAGCCCGTCCACTCCACTATCGTGGAGCGGTGCGTCGTCGCTTAGCTGTGGAGCAGAAAGGGAGTCAAGTCGTGCCGGGGAGGTGGAACCCACATCCATGTCGAGATCTCAGGTTCGTCTGTCTCGTCCCTCATACTTATATATATCCTTTCGCTTTATGAACACGCATATATATATATATATATAATTACCATATTAGGTATCTACGTGACTAATAACGCTACGCTTGCTACCAAATAGCATTCAAGATGAATTATCATTGTAATTCGTATTTAATAGAAGGTGATCAATTAGTGGGGCTCCGTTTAATATATATATATATATACACACATCTTGAAGAGTGGTGTGTGGGTGTGGAGTTGAATCTGATGACACGACGTCTTCGGATTGTATGTCAGCGTGTCTTTCTACTCTCTGGGACGAAAGTTCCACCTGCTAATATCTCAGATCTTTTTACTTCTCCGTTTCACTTTCACCAACCTTTTTAACCATTTGTGTCAGTCAAGCTTATTTTGTATTTAGCTTCGGCCTTCCCTACACATACATATATATAAAAGAAGACCGTGCACTTTCTGTAACCACGTGTGGGGTTTTGGTTGGACCGCTTGTAAGCAGGACGACTGCCACTCAAAGGATAGGCCCATCCATTGGTATATATATATATATAAGAGAATGGTTAGATTCTGCCTGGCTTGGCAGTTGGCATCAATTAAATGCCTCCTGTTAGTCTGTCTGTCGTGCGTAGGCGATTACTTTCTGGGGGTAGAACGAAACGAAACTAGGAAGAGCCTTTTTCTATTTAGGGCATATTACTAAAATGGTAGCAAAATTATTTGAAATATGTATGCTAAGACATAGAGGCTAAGATTGAGAGCAGATGACTGACTGATTCATTAGGAATGATGAATATCGTATTTTCTTTCATTTTAGCTCTAAATTTGAGCTTATGTTATGTTTAGGAGAAGTGAATCCCTGCAAGTATATGCTGTTCTCTTAGACTAGCTAGTTAGCAATTACTATTAGGTAGGTGGGTGGGATAAGGATTATGTTAGTCTTCAACCTAATTTGCTTTGTTGACAAATTGAGCCAATCCAAGCTCTTGCCCTTTTCTATTGCTCCTTGTTGTTGGGTACCATACTTACTACACAAAAACTTGTCAACTCAATCTTACATGATTTATTTATACATTTCACTGTTTTTATTAAGTGAAATGGAAATCACAAATACAAAGTAATTACTGAGAAAGAGTTCAGAGGATGTCCACAACTTGTTGATCCATTGCACACAAAAAGTGAAACTAGTTGTTGACTCGACTACTAGGAGTTAGGTGATGTTTGGTATTCAATTTATACACATTTCTCCCTTTCAAAGTAAATATATATATATATATATATATATATTGCATTTGCTATGGTTTTTATGTGGTTAATGATTAACTTAACTAGCATTTCGAGTTAATTTTTCAAACAATCGTTGATTGCTATGTGTTGTTCTTAGGTTTCTCCATTATTGCATGCAAGCAACTGCATGAGAACTACCATGAAAAGGTCCAGAAAGAAGAAGGTACTTAGTAGGGTAGCTTCAACTTATCCCTTTATGCCCATGAGTTTATACATATATGATTAAACACTTAAGGTTATATGTTCTGGTACCATATGGCAGACATTAGCTGAGCTACACGAGGAAGAGTCTTGTCTCCTCAAGGAACAGACAACTTTGAGACATGTATGTTTCTTTTCCGTTTATTCGTTTCCATTGTAGCTAGCTCGATCTCTTTCCATCCTTTTTTATATTGAATGACATGATGAATGGAACATTTGTGTTGTGGTGCGTGTCTTCCTCGTACGTGCAGGACCTGACAAAATTACTGCATAGGGTAGAGAAACAGAAAGCCGTGAATGTGAATTTGAAGAAGAGAAAGGTCCAGCCAGGCAGTGTTATAATGATGACTGCATATCGCTTTCTTTTTTTTTCTTCCTAATTTAGATTTGACTGCTGTCTTATTTTGTGTTGTGTAGAATGATTTGCAAGAACAGATGTCACCGCAACCTGATCATGTAACACATGTACGACGTAGCAGCTGCCCACCTCCAATGGAGGATGATCGTGTTTCCGCTTTCATACTGCCCGACCTTAACATGCCCGCAGAAGAATAAAAGGTCGTGGGTGTTCGATCAAGGCAGGCGTCGACAAAGAATGAAGCTTTTCAAATTTCAGTTCATACTAAACCAATCCAAATTTATTTTTACGTTTTTTTAGATCTGCAATACAAGTAGACTGTAAATATAGTAAAGAACGATTCTGCAGAAGAAGTTGACCGCAAAAGATAATATCTGAAGAGTTTAGGATCATCGGGATCGATAGGTAGCCCGATCAGAAGACGACGAGAGAGTTTTCTGTTTCTTTTTATATATGTAAGAAACCGAATTCGTCATTTTCAATTGTTGGAGGAGTCTAAATGGATCTAATCTGTGTGCTGAGACTGAATGGTGTTCCAGATGTCAGTATTGTATCTCATTATATGAAAGACAACAACATAAGAGTTGATATACTAATATAATCAATGAATGAATATGGAAGGAACTATGGTCTCCTTACTTTTTTAACCCTTTTCCTCCTAATATTTTCTATGTGCTCGGAGATCTCAACAAGGAGACAGACCAGAACCAGACACACAGAGAGACGAGAGGGAGACTGACAGAGAGAGACCTCTGTTTTGTGTGTCAGGAGGACTGTTGTTGCGTAGACAGAGGTCTCTTTCTTGGGTACATAATAATAAATTATTATGAAGTCAACTTAGCTAATAAATAAGAAAATATTTAAAAAATAATAACAAATCTAATTCAATATTTATATCTAAAATAACATAGTATCTACCATTCTATCTAATACCTCAATCTTTTGTAAGGATTTTCGTATATTTTTTAAAATTGCAATCCTAGGAGATGTAGAAGTTGTTTCGATCGATCATAACCATTCCACTAGAAAGTAGAAAATACATGTATATAAATAATAAAGATGTCGGCCCAAGCAACACTGCATCTGTGTACTCTTTACACGTGGTGCTTCGTTCCTCTTTCAAATACCATGTGCGTGTCTAGTGGAACACATTAAAACACAATCAAACGGCGTGTCGTTCGAGTGGGTGCTACCAAACTATGGATGGAAATGGAACGGACTGGTCTTTCGGACTACGACCACACAAGAGACAATTACAGTAGTTTATGTACTCATATAAAATATATACACACACTACACATAATAGGAAACAAGTTTTAAAATATACGATAACTCAATATAATATATATAAAATATATTTATATACAATAATACAATATATTATACGATAACTGAATCAATCAAAACTCACTCCAATCATCATTCCCAAAATCATTACTTTTCCAATACACCTTCACTAGTATAAATAAATACCGCATCCAGTTCCAATTTCTGAAAGAAACAAATCAAGCCTTTGCCAAATTCAAAACTCTCTTTCTTCCAATGGGGTCTCTGGCGGCACAGTCACGGACCGAATCAAAAGGATTCTATTCAACCCCCGGCTTCTTCCAAGGATCGTCACAACCCACTGCTTTCGCTTCCTCGAGCTCAACTTTCTCACGCCAATCTGCAAACTTGACAGCACGACCCGTTACTCCACCGCGTGCCAACACCTACTTAGGCTCCGTTCAGTCGTCGCAGTCCATCCACTTCCCCATCGACCGTCCTAAGTCGACTAACGGTTCAATTTTGATAATCAACCAAAACAGCGGCGGCGGAAGAAGGCATGCGTCCTCCACTCCGAAGAAGACGTGCATGTGCGCTCCAACGACTCACCCCGGTTCATTCCGCTGTTCGATGCATAGGAAGGTGGCTGCCGGGGGGAACCATCCCTCTGCATCCTGCAATTCTAGTCGGAGCTTGAACTTCCGCAGATCAGCGATGACGAACTCGCTGGTTAGGATCTCCGGAGTTGAAGGCGATTTGGTGAAGAGAGCGCTCTCGGCTTTGATCCGACCTTCTTCCAACCAGATCCACCGCCGACTCGACTTCCAACCGACGCCGAGCCGATTTCGCGTTACTTTCTTGAAAGATCAAGAACAGAAATCGGGAAGTGAAGTGAAGCGGCCGGTTTAGTGTAAGAAATCACTCATCTGCTTACGTACGTCGATGTTGAAAGTAGCAGTTTTTAGGGAAGAGGAAGACATTATGTAGATGCTGTTTGATGATTTACCAGCTTTTGATGGATTTCTCATCTTTTGTTTCTGTTCTTCTTAGATTCAAGACAGTCTTGGAAATTTGGATCCAAAAAATAACATTTTTTGTTCTGGTGGTAACAGTCTACTAGGTTATCCACGTGATGTTGGAATTGTAATATTATATATTTCATCAGACTCTGTGCACAAGAACATGAATCAAAATTGAAGCAGATTGTCTTTTCCTATTAGATTGATTGCTTCTAAATTATTTTTATCAACTTGTTAATATAATGAAAATTTTAAATGAGAAAAATGTATGTACTTTTAGAGCTTCATAATACGAAGGAATGAAAATATTAATTTAAATATATATATTTTTTAATGTGAACCAATAAAAATAAAATGGTATAAAAAAAATTTAATTGTAGCACGATTTACTGTATCATCTTCTGATCAGTCAGTAACGAAAAATGGCAATAAACTGTAATTATTCATTCTATCTAGAAGTAGAACCACACATCCTAGGAAGTTTGTCCTTACCAGCACCTGGTAGATCGGATGGAGATGGCTACTTGGATACCGCCGGCAATACCTCCGCTGACCGTCGCAGTCCTGACAAGATGCGGAAAGAAACTGGAGGAGGGAGATTCCTCCGCCGTGGAATTCGACAAAGGAATACAGGCAAAGTGGGACCCAACAAGAGACATTCATTTCATGGTGATAAGAACTTCTGCTTATCACATATTCAAACACAATAACCTATCAGAGAAGCACACTGACTGCTTATTCAGGCCTTATCTATCATTACTCTTATAAATTTCGCCAACTATCGATATCGTGCATAAATCTGTCTCTTTGAGGGAGAAACAAGTCAGAGGCGAAAGGGAAGCACTTCTGAGTTTGGTGAAGAGGAATCAATTTCTTCTTCAAGTTTCTGAGGTAAGTCTTTCCAATATCAGACAATTCAATATTTTATTTTCACTAATTAATTTCAATTTCATGGGCTCTGAGATGAAATTTTTCCGTTTTTCTGCATTTTTTAGAAAGCAGATGATCTGGGTAACTAGGGTAGAGCTTGTGAATCTGTTCTTCAGATAATCTTCCTTTCCTTAATGGTCTCATTTAGCTGCTCTTAGCTTCTACAGGAAGAATTTAGGGTTGATCCATGCACTGCAATTTGCTCAACAAATTAAATGTAGATCTAGCATTGCAATTTGCAGGTGGGTTCGCTTTCAGAGTAACCAAAGACTGGGATCACGATGTCGTCTCTCAGCAGAGAGCTAGTGTTTCTGATATTGCAGTTCCTCGATGAAGAGAAATTCAGAGAGACTGTTCACAAGTGGGTTATCTCCATCTCTCTCTCTATATCCTGATGACAGTTAATTGAGCAAATGCTTCAATTAGTGGTGTTCGCATTTTAATGCTTGTCTGGAAATGTAAATTGCTTGCTTGGGTGGAGGAGCTCAGGCTTGAACAAGAATCGGGATTTTTCTTCAACATGAAGCATTTTGAGGATGAGGTAGCAAATGGTAACTGGGATGAGGTCGAGAGGTACCTCTCTGGCTTCACCAAGGTGGAAGATAACCGCTACTCCATGAAAATCTTTTTCGAGATAAGGAAGCAAAAGTATCTCGAAGCACTGGATGTGTAAGCCTTTACTTGTTTTCTCTGTAAACTTACAAGATATTTTCGGTCTGATGCTGCAAGATGACTTTTTTTTTTTAATCTCTCATAATAATAGGCATGACCGAGCCAAGGCCGTGGAGATCCTAACAAAAGATCTCAGAGTCTTTAAGACTTTTAATGAGGATCTTTTCAAGGAGATCACTCACCTCCTGACATTGGAGAATTTTAGGTACTTTGGTTCTATAGACTGACTTGTTATTGCTCTGGCATAATAGCTTTGTTGGTAACTTGGTCATAGTTAGCTAATATTTTTCTTTCCAGTAAAATGTGTTTAACCATGTCATTCATAAAAAAGTTGCTATACCTATACCAGGATTGACGTTATAGGGAGTTATTTTTGGTAAGAAAAAAAATTCATTTATTTATTTTTCAGGGAAAATGAGCAACTATCCAAGTATGGGGATACAAAAGCTGCCAGGGCGATTATGATAATTGAGCTTAAGAAGCTTATTGAAGCAAATCCCCTATTCCGGGATAAACTGCAGTTTCCGAGCCTCAAGGGTGCAAGGTTACGAACGCTTATTAACCAGAGGTACAAAAAACATCCCTTCAAGCTGTGCTACAGAACACTTACTTGGAAACATTACTCCCCCTTTCCTCCAAATGGGCGCTTAAAGAGAACAGTAATGTTGTAACTGGCATTTGTCTGACTATCCTTACCATTCTTACTTTGCAGTTACTGAACATAGAATTTTAACGGCAGAGGTTTATCTTTCTTGTGATGTGATAAGTAAGCATTCCTCATGGACAAGAAACTGACACTCCTTGTGCAGTTTGAATTGGCAGCATCAACTCTGCAAGAACCCAAAACAAAATCCGGATATAAAAACTTTGTTTGTGGATCATTCATGCGGTGGACAACCAAATGGTGCTCTTGCTCCTCCTATAAACAATCCTTTGCTTGGATCATTGCCAAAAGGTGGTGGTTTTCCTCCTTTAGGTGTACAAGGAGTGGGCTTTTCAGCTTCTCAAGTACTTTGCTAATCTCTTCTGTCACTCTCTTCTAATAGTCATAATATCTAATGTTTTGTACTGCTGAATCAGATACAGTATTTTGAAGTTGGAAAGATAACGAGTTTAGGTTATCCAAGTAAAAGCATGGTTGTTTTTATATGTACTTTGATCTTCTCTCATGAGTTTTGTCTTGTTACACATTTCAGCCCTTTCAATCAGGTCCTGCAGCTGTTCCAGCACCTCTTGCATGGATGTCTAATCCCTCAAATATGAACCATCCAGCAGTTTCTGGTGGTGGAGGAGCTATAGGACTTGGTGTTCCACCAATCTCTTGTAAGTTCATCTTAGTAAGTCATACTGGTTAATATTGCTAAATTTATCTAGTTATTAACCATAATAGTCTTGTTATCACCTTGAAAAGCTGCACTAAAGCATCTGAGGACTCCACCAACTAATCCCTCAATGGAATTTGCTCTGGCGGACCCTGACCATATTTCCAAGAGAATGAGACCCATAGACATTGATGAGGTATAACATTGAAGCATTCTCCAATTGCTTCCGGGAGAGGATATCTCTAAGGTCACTTATGTATGAAGAAATGACAAAGAAACATAGATGCACTCTGCCATACTATGCAGTCTCGTATTCTATCAAAAGGAGATTAAAGTGGTTACTGAATTTCCATTTCTTTGATATTTTGTAGGGAAACCTACCTGTGAATGTGTTGCCAGTTGCATTTCCTGGTCATCATGGTCATCCTCAAACCTTTAATGCTCCTGATGATCTTCCCAAGAGTGTGGCACGTATTCTGATTCAGGGTGCATCTCCAATGAGCATGGATTTTAATCCCATGAAACAGACACTTCTCCTGGGTATTTGTTTCTGTTACCCCCCCCCCCCCCCCCCCCCCCCTCCCCCCTCCCCCTTCTCTAACGTACTGTTTTGTACTTGGAACTAAGTTTCTCTTCTACTTGTCATGTTTGTTGTCAGTTGGCACCAATGTGGGGGATATCGGTTTATGGGAAGTAGGATCAAGGGAGCGGTTGGTTTTAAGGAACTTCAAAGTGTGGAATTTGACTGCATGCTCAACAACTCTTCAGGTTCTAGTCCCCATCCTTCTTAGAGCTGTTTAATCTTCTTATGTTCATTCAAGACGGTATCTTAATCACCATAATTTATTTAGGCTGCCCTAGTTAAAGATCCCGGTGTCTCCGTTAACCGGATTATCTGGAGTCCTGACGGCTCATTATTTGGTAAGTAAATGCACAACTCTGCTTTCTGACATTTTTTTTCTTTCAACTCAAACACTCCCAGTGTAAAATTCAGGTGCTTTGTATGGGCGAAGTATAAGCTCATCTGTTCATAACTGTATTCATTTATAATTATTTTCAGGAGTTGCATATTCAATGCACATAGTTCAGTTATACTCTTACCACGGAGGCAATGACGTAAGGCAGCATGTGGAGGTACCTTATATTACTCTATTTGATCGTATTTCACTCGTCATTTACCTCTCTGTATATCTAGAAGGCTGAGAATGTTATTTTTGTTTGTTATATTTAGATTGAGGCTCATGTGGGTGGAGTAAATGATCTTGCATTCTCTCACCCAAATAAACAGCTTTGTGTAATAACATGTGGGGATGACAAAACTATCAAGGTTCACATACATTAATAATAGATTTGACTTTGAAGAAATTACCATTTAAATAAAAACTCAAGTTTGCTTGGAAAATGTAGGTATGGGATGCTTCATCTGGTACAAATCAGTTCAAGTTTGAAGGTCATGACGCTCCTGTATACTCGATATGCCCTCACTACAAGGAAAACATTCAGGTGGAACAACTTCCTAAATCATTCTGGAACAACATTGGTAGATTCTTTGTTCTTTTACACTTGTGTTCTTTTTACTTCAGTTCATATTTTCAACTGCATTGGATGGAAAGATCAAAGCGTGGCTATATGACAATGGTGGATCTCGAGTTGACTATGATGCTCCCGGCCGTTGGTGCACAACCATGGCTTACAGTGCTGACGGTACAAGGTTTGTTTGGGCCTATCTACAACAGTTCTTCTTGGTTATTTTTACCAACTTTTATTAAGAAACCTGAAACCCCTTGGGAGGATAAGATCTGCCAGATAATTTGGAATTTTTATACATTTGACTGCCAATAATAAAAAGATTTACCATTCATTTATATGATATGAATAATGATGAATTGTAGACTCTTTTCGTGTGGCACAAGTAAAGAGGGGGAAACCTCTCTTGTGGAATGGAACGAAACAGAAGGTGCAGTGAAGAGAACTTATCAAGGGTTCAGGAAACGGTCACTAAGTGTTGTTCAGTTTGATACAATTAAGAACCGTTTTTTAGCCGCTGGCGATGAATTTGCTGTTAAATTCTGGGACATGGACAATGTCCAGCTTTTGGCTACTGTTGATGCTGAAGGGGGGCTTCTAGTAAGTCTTTATCCTCTGTCCAGTGGTTGCCTAGGGAAGTTATGAAGGATAGATTGCTAACCTTTGTCACCTTTTCAATAATAGGCTAGTCCTCGGATCCGATTCAACAAGGATGGAAGCCTTTTGGCTGTTTCAGCCAATGAGAATGTGATCAAAATTCTGGCAAATTCAGATGGTTTTAGGTTGCTGCGCACATACGAGCCATATGATGCACCACGAACTTTGGACACTAAGGTTAGCCAAGCACCTCGTACTTATTAAGTCGATACCTTAAAACTTGAACTTGTGCTAACCTTAATACCTTGTTCAGACGACAATCAACCCAATTATAGCGGCTGCTGCTTCAGCCTCTAATTCTGCTCTTGAGAGAAGTCCTTCTGTAATGGCTGCTACTTTTACAATGGTTTGTCACCAGTTATCTTCTTCTGCTATTACGTGTATGGTTCCTTCTGAAAATGCATCAACTGAGTTTTGTGTTATTTCAACAGAATGGGGATTCTCGGAATATGGGAGAAACAAAGCCAAGGATAACTGAGGAAGTCAATGACAAGTCAAAAGTTTGGAAGCTCACTGAAATTAGTGAACCCTCACAGTGTCGCTCCTTGAAGCTGCCAGAAAATTTGAGAGTCACCAAGGTTTGCTTTTATTTGTTAATCTTCCTTACTTTTATGTCTTGGAATATATGGTATGATAGGGTTGCCTGACTCAAAATCAAGATAATGACCAAATTAGCATCCTGATCTTTGCAGATATCAAGGTTGATCTACACAAATTCGGGAAGTGCAATTTTGGCCTTAGCATCAAATGCTCTTCATCTTCTTTGGAAATGGCAGCGGACAGATCTCAATTCCAATGGCAAGGTGACTCAATTTTTCTGAGTATATATATATATATTTGTAAAACAGAATCATTATGAATTTTGTCAAGACATTTATAAATAAAAAAGATTTAAAAGGGTTCTTTCTGCAGGCAACCGCGAGTGTGACACCTCAACTGTGGCAACCGGCAAGTGGGATCTTAATGACCAATGATGTTTCTGACACAAACCCAGATGAGTCTGTTCCATGTTTTGCATTGTCCAAGAATGATTCATATGTAATGTCTGCCTCTGGTGGAAAGATCTCACTGTTCAACATGATGACTTTTAAGGTACTAAATTTATTAATTGAATCAGGAAGAAGATTTACTCTAGGGGTAATTTATCTAAACTATGTATTGCTATTACAGACAATGACTACATTCAGTTCCCCTCCACCGTCAGCGACATCTCTCGCCTTTCACCCTCAAGATAATAACATTATTGCCATTGGAATGGATGATTCCACTATTCGGATTTACAATGTCCGTGTAGATGAGGTATATATATTTATTACCAAAAAACTACTTATAAATCCCCTCTGATGCTTAATTGTGATTTAAATGTCAAAAGGTGTTGATGGGAAATTCTGTTTGTTGTAGGTTAAGACCAAGCTTAAAGGGCATTCAAAAAGAATAACGGGTATTGCCTTCTCCAATGTCCTGAATGTGCTAATTTCATCTGGAGCAGATGCACAGATATGTATTTGGAGTTCCTCGGACGGATGGGAAAAGAAGAAGAGCGTGTTGTTATCCATGCCACCTGGGAAGCAACCATCACCAAACTCAGAGACAAGAGTACAGTTTCATCAGGACCAAGTACGTTTCCTAGTCGTCCATGAGACCCAACTAGCTATATATGAGGCTACCAAACTTGAATGTGTCAAACAGGTACTTGTTACTTTCTCTCTAATGCTTCTGCTGCTCCAATAAGAATCTATTTATAGCTTTTAATTAATTCATGTTTATGATGTATGTTTGTTTAGTGGATCCCTAATGAATCTGGAATTACGCACGCTACCTTGTCATGCGACAGCAACCTTGTTTTTGCGAGCTTTGCGGATGCAACTATTTTTGTGTTGAGTGCATCTAACCTTAGACCCCGCTGTCGCATCAATCCATCTGCTTATCTTCCTGCTAGTGTCGGGTAATTTGGACTGTAAACCCTAACTACCCCATATATCTTCTTCTTTCTGCTTTTGGTTAGTTTTTTTATTCTTACCTTGTGAATGGCCTTTTTGTTTTTCAGCAATTCAGGAGTGCACCCGCTGGTGATAGGGTCCCACCCACAAGAGGCAAACCAGTTTGCTGTAGGTCTCTCAGATGGTAAGGTTCATGTGTTTGAGCCTCTTGAGACGGAGGGCAAATGGGGCATTCCACAACTTGTTGAGAACGTATCCAGCAGTCATATCATGCCACCTACTTCTTCTTCTGCTTCACCTGCTCGCCCCCCTTCAGCTCCCGAACCCACCACCCATAGATGATCCAATGCAATGGCCTCCTACATTTTTTTTGAAGGAGGGGTAAATCAATCATCATCTCTTCTTCCCAGATCATTAAACATTATATATGACCTGACCTGACCTGGCAGATGTTTTGATTGCAGATTCAAGTGTAGAGAGGAGAAAGGGTCCAAATATTGATTCACTAGAGACCATGTAATATCTTACTAACATTGTCAGCACGGATTTTGTCAACTGAGATGTGTTTCTGAGGTTGGCGAAGATAGAGATAGGGTCAGGTGGTTCAAGAGTATGAACATCAACATACACAGAGCATCAACAACCTTCACAGGTCTGTCTATTCCAACACATATTTGAGAATGCAGGAGGATGAAGATAGTGTTAGAAGCTAATTAAGCAATCCTCTAACAGCAACTTTCATCACCTGTATCCCTAACAAACCATCTTAGCTTCCACGACAAAGTTGTCTCCTTTAAAAACAGCGAGAATGTATAGATAGTAGAGCATTTGCTGCCGACATTCCCACCTTCGTTCGGGCTCTCGGGGAGATGAATTGCTTTGGGTGCTGGAAGTGTGTACCAAACCCAAAGAATCTTTATCCTTCCAACTTCTTTCTCATCCAAGTCTCTCTAACAATGAATAGGAGGTGAGGATTCTGATTGGAATATACACAAGTTTATAGTATTTGATCTCCATGGATATTGGTATAAAAGGCATCGATATTGGTGTTTATTTGATATATATTAAGATTATAGTCCATGAAATAATAATTTTTTTTCTTGTCAAAATCTTTATGTTGGAGCTTTTCTGTGCTGAGTATACTCTGCAAATTCATTGTCTGGAGGAAACTCTTCATCAAGAAAGTGCACAAATCGAAACGCACTAACAAAACTCATGTGGTTTCTTTCAACTGCTCAACGTACAACTAACTTGGAAGAATCTAAAACAATTTTTGTTTTAATCTATTCTCCTCCACCTCCAAACATACCCATCATGTCCTTGGAAGATCCCATCTGCTTCATCAAGTTCTGTAGACCTCCCATTCCTCCAATCTGCTTCAGCATCTGCGGGGGAAGGACTTTGCTCATGTGTTGAGCATTCATGTTCCTAGAACGCATGTTCATGTCTCCTCGAGTTGGGATCTTCAATCCCTTCATCTTGCTCCATATCTTGGCGAGCCTCTTGTACTCTTCCATCATCTCCAGCACTTCCCTATACTGGCGACCTGACCCTCTTGCTATTCTCATCATTCTTGACTCATTCATTAGCTTAGGGTTCGTACTATCAAGCTCTGCAACACGGTACAGTCTTATCATGACATAAGATTACAACATCTCAAATTCAGTAGCAAACATAAACACAAGCTTGCCTTCATTTGTCATTGAATCCATCATGGTCATGTAACGCTTGATTTTAGCCTGACTCTCTTTCTCTTGACCCTTTGGCATTAACTCCGAACTAAATCCAGGCAGCATCGAGAAAACCTACACATAGCAAGCCCCAATATATAGGGAATGAAACCCTCTAACAAGTTGGCTCCGCTACAGAAATCAATACAAGTTACCAACCTGACCAATTGGACCCATTTTAAGTATGTTTTGAAATTGCTCATACATAATCCTCAAGGTAAAGTTACCCTCTGAAAGCTTTTGAAGCAGCTCTGGTTGTTGATCCTTGGGAACAACCTCGTGGATTTTGTCCATGAATCCAGTCAAATCTCCCATACCTATTGAAAAATGATACCATCCCAATAATAAGGAACCAAAATAATGATCTGTACAGACAGTTGAGCAACTAAATATCTATCCAGATCGTGGAGGAAAATACCCAGAAGGCGGCTGACAAAGGCTTTCACCTCAAAAACTTCAAACTCATCCATATGCTCACCAGTACCAATAAAGATAACTGGACTTTTTGTTGCCGCAACACTGTAATGTCAAGATACTGTGTAAGAGAATGCAAATATATGAACCTCTTTCACACGAAACTACGAAAGTATATTGTTAGGGTTGTATCCAACACATCTACATGACTGTTTCGATCATCCCTACATTGCATGTCTGGGTGCATATAAAGCTTGTTATTTGGTCTAAGTAGTTATACCATGTCATCTACAGCCCCTGATACAGTTAAATGCAAAACAAAACCAAAAATCAGGCACATTAACTTACGCACTGAGAGCTCCACCTCCCTTTGCATGTCCATCCATTTTAGTCACAATAACAGCTCCAACGGGAACACTCTGCTTGAATGCCTGTGCTTGATCAAAAGCAGCTTGCCCTATGCTACTGTCCATGACAAATATGACAAGATCTGGTTTCTGCAGAGATATTGTAAATTATTAGATCAAGTATAGCATGACAATAAATCAATAATATGTGAAACTATCACAATACCGTCCATTCTGCAACTTGGCGCATTTCTTCAAAAAGAGAAGCCTCCTGTTTGTGACGACCACTAGTATCCACAATAATTAGATCGCAGTTCTCCTTTTTAAATGTTTCCACGCCTTCAAGTGCAATTTTTGCAGGATCTGACTCTGTATAGCTGCCACCACCAAAATAATAATATTTTATGATCCTTAACTCCAAAATATACTGTCATTTGAATCCCACTACTCTTTTGTGACATGTCATTAAAACTTCCATACACTACCCAAATTCTCTTTTAATATATCATCCTCGCAGTCGAAACAGCCAAATATGAGAAACAAATTGAAGGACTTGCCTTCCATAAAATGGAATTTTAGCTTTGGTGGCGTTCTGCTTTAATTGATCAAATGCACCAGCTCTGAATGTATCAGCACAGACAAGGGCTGGTTTCCAACCCTTCTTCTGATGGTAATATGCATACTTGGTACATGTTGTGGTCTTACCGGATCCTGACATAATTCACAAAGAGATTACTATCCTCAATAAGCATCCAAGATAACTATATAAAGAGGCAATATATTACACAAGTGCTCAAAATAAGCACCAAGAATGCCTATACAGTTTCGTGGATAACAATGCACCCTCTACACAAGATATAAATCTGATAAATCAAGTTATAATGGGAATCTGAACACAGATGAAATAGAGCATTCATACCTTGTAAACCAACAAACATGATGACACTAGCTTTCCCCTTTTTCGGAGTAAATGATGGCTTCCCAGGATCCAACATTTTACAAAGCTCATTGAATATAGCCTGCAGTGTTTTTCCAAGCATCAGTCAAAGATTAACTTCCAAAAAATTTCCACAACTTCAAATAGAAAGATAATTTCATCAGCAGCATACCAAGTTCAAACACAAGCTGACCAATCAAATGGGTTACACTTTTCCAGAAATTTATGGACAGTGAATTTTGTATCAAAGATTCGATCATCAAACATGAGAAATCTGATAAGCCCTACCTGTTGGATAATCCGTCGCTTGTTATGACCAGCAGCCAGATCTTCAAGATTGACAATGCGCTTGATATTGCTCTGCATGTCTCTGACGAGCTGGAATTGCACATCGGAGCCGAGAAGTGCGCGTGTGATCTCGTTGAGGCACTCATTCAGGACTTTCTCGTCGATTATGGTCGCATTGCTCATGTGCTGTATAGCACGGGAAATCCTCCCTCCTAATTCAGCCAACACCATCTTCGCTGATTGTCGGGCTCAAGGGATTGATTGACTGATACGAATTAGAGAGTTAAGGAAGATAAAACTTGGAACGATTAGGGTTAGCTTTGGATAAGCTCCGATGAATATGGAAGCTTATCGAGAGATTCGTGATACAACTCTGGTCTTATAATACAATCCGATCAAGATTGAAGATAGAGATGATACCAGAGAAAGAGGGAGAGTTCTGTTCTGATGAAGGGTCAGCCGCCGTCGGATGAAAATGATGCGAAATCCATCCACGGAGATTTCAAAAAGTAACAAAATTGGACCATTTCGATCATTTATTACGAAAAGTTTGTGTATGTTGTTATTTTTTTTAATTTACAATATTGGCTGGCAATAAGAGAGTGATCTCACCTCTTATCTTACTCTACGCAAGGGACTCGAACAACTAAGACCCTTCCACCAAATCGGTCCAGAGAGTGGAGCCAAGAGTCCAATTGCAATTGCAACTGTAGAAACATCTTTAACTTTCCAACCAAGAAGGCACAATCTATGAATGAACACAAAATAACTGAGCTTTACTAATCATATATATCCAAACCTATAACATTAATCAAGGAAAGAGGCAAGAAGTTTGTAACGAATATTATGTGTGCGAACAGCTTACACACCCTTTGGGTCCAGCATCACCTTCTCCAGCAACTCTGAGGATACTGCCCTTGCTGACTCCTGGACGAATTTGAACTTTAATGTCCTTCCTAACACGAATACGCCCTTCCCCCGAGCATTTCCGACAGACTTCAGAGATGACTTCACCATCTCCACCACAATTTGGACAAACAGAAACCTACAGTACGAGATATGCAGTTAGATTAGACAGAGATATAAATCTCAACATGAGATATACATATACGCGATTGAAGACTGTCATTGATCTAATGCAGTATGACAATCAATGCTCATGCATATTTCACACACACACACAGACACAATTTGCTTAATTGAGAGTATATACTTCACACCTTTCTTGAAGAATTATTTTTCATCATAATCTGCTAAATTCTTATTACTTGCAAGAATTCAGCAAATTCTGTGTTATTCGTCCCATGTGGTCAAACTAATCAATGCATTGGTGTTGCCAACCACATTGGATTCGTAAGGAGCACAAAAGAATTTTCAGACAAATGGCAGAATGATGTCTCTCTTCCTATAAGCAACTCACAGCATTCCAACTCACAAGGCTCTACTCTACCCACTTTAATTTAATAAATAAAAAGAGACGACGAGTAGAAACTTTAGAACTAACAAGTCAAAGGCCCATTTAATTTTCTTTCACAGAAGAGAAAGGCAGAGAGACAGACAGCTTCTGGAAGCTCGTGAGGTGGGTACCGCCAGTGAGCAATGCTGAGGAAGAGGAACACAAGAGACAGGACCTTGACGGCCCAAGGGGACTAGACAAAGGGACGAGCGAGGAAGAAGACGGAGTTGACGCAATGGCTGCCATGGAGCGTCCGAGCTAGTAATTGGCGTTTGAGAGTGGCGTAGAGGTTATGATTTAAGAGCCTGCTGCCATGGATGATGAAGATGGACTCTACCAGTCGCCACTCTGCCGCGAATTCGTTATTCCGCGTTTGGGGCAAGAGAGGGACAGCCAAGGGTACAACAGGGCAATATAATTTTGGCAATGTGTGGTGTGTGGACGAAAAAGGATCGTGCTTCTTATTACTACAATACGTGATACATATATTACCAAAAGGCAAAGCCAAGATCTCATTCCACAACATACAAAGACATCACAAAAGAGTATGTTCTACAGTCTTATTATTAATATCACAAAAGAAAAGAACAGAAAGAGAAACAGATTGAGAACCATACAAAACAAAGTATGGAAACAGAGTCAGGGATGCTTTTGCAAGGGATATGCTAGCTTTACGCAGGGGTGGAGGGTGGGGGTGGTGGGGAACTATACATTCGATTAGAACACATCGGGATGGAAGCGCCCAGGAATGGAGGAGCTGCCTTGCTGAGCCTGTTTTAGATGCATTGTCAATGCATAGTTGTTCAACTGAAAAACGCATAAAACAGGATCAAGATTAGCTATAGATCATCATCCAATAATGAATTTACGAGCATAACAAACCCACAACAATATACATATACAAGGGTCCAAATCCATACCTCAAGAGTTCTCAATTGCTCTTGATATTGAGCAACTAACTGTTTCAGATGCTGCAGCTCTCGGTTCTTGTCATCAAACTCCTTTTGGCGCTCGTGTTGAATAGCCACAGCACGCTTGAGGATGGTGTTCTCTCGGATAAGTGCTTCAATTTGCTCCTTCAGTGACATGTTTTCCTGATAAACAAATAGCACTTTCATACAGGTTATCAACTCTATAAGATATACAGTCTCTCAATATGAAAACCCTCACCAAATGATGACTAATACTGAATAAAACTTGGATGCAGATAACAATAGACATAGTGTTTGAGCTAATGTGGTGCAAACAAGCAAATCAGGTGCAGTGCTCCTACCATTTCGTATAACTCGCAACAAATATCTACGTCCAATATATTTTAGTTCTGTCACTAACAATTTGACAACATTGAAAAACAGCATCTTGTTGTGAACCAAGAAGCCAATTCTGTACAAAATTCATAAGCTTTCACTGACCATGGATCCCAATTACATCATGGTACTGAAAGACATTACTATGAACTCAAGGCATGATTTTGATTGGATGCCCAGTTATATGCAAAATCTAACAGATACTAAAAAGGTGGCAACAGTTTGAAGATTATGCAAAAAAAAAGTATCCAAATTCCAATACTGACCTTCTGCAAATTTTCAGCTGCTTGAGCACCAACTCTAGAGCTGATTGACTGCTCTAAGACATCGAGTGCTCTTGCCGCGCGCCCCCTAGCATCATCTAGACTTGTTGCACTCATCATTTCCTTCACAAACAATTCCACCCACCCTGGACCATCCTGAGGAAGACTGTCAGCCGCAGGTACAGAAGCGTCTGCGGTCTCAGCTACTAGATCAACCAATAATAAGTATAAGGCTATAAGCCAATGAATTTCTTAGTCATGCCAACTGAAGGAAACTCCTTAAACGATGAGAATCTCACGACGTAGAGCTCCAAATCCAAACAGGTAGCACATAACATAATTTAAGCTTTACCAATAATCATGGAAATTTTGGAACTCATGGAAACAACAGATGCCCCAATAGAACAAGCAACTATAGGATCAATCCTTCCAGAAAATTGTTTTTCTCAAATCAACGGATCAGACAAATCAAAGAGATGAAACGACAAAGAAGCTCCATCATCTACCTTGCTTGATACCTGCAGCAGATCGTTCAGCACTGCCAATTCCATCTGCAGATCCTAGACACAGCTCGTGCAGCCTCTTAATTGCAGCATCAATATCGTTATCACATTCTTCTAGTACTCTCTCCAGAACCTAGATACAATCATCGAAATTGAACCTTTAATAATCTCGGGCACCTACTTCCCCAGCAGATATATACCATAATTCAAAATGAATAGGAATACTAAGAGCACCTGAGCTTCCATATGAGGAAAAACAGCTGAGAGCCGATCGATAAGAATCGGTACCGGAAGGCTCTGTTGAACCGCTGATCCCGGAGGCGGCGAGCACCGTCTGAGCCTTTTTGAGATAGGAATAGGAGAAGGAGATGACGGAAGTTCTTCGAAGAAAGATCTCTTGCTACCGCAGACTACTGCAGACATGGTTCAACAAAAAAAACTAATCTCCGCCTGCTTGGGTTCAATCCAACCCCGTCCCCTTTGTGTATATCACCTTGAAATCCAGATCAACACACAGCAAATTACATAAATACGTGCAGGGAGATTGGAAGAATCGATCCTTGAATGGATATAGAGGATTAGATGTCTTGAGATTTAGGTTTTCTTCTTATCTATTGTTTGCTCCTTCCTTCACGATATCCATATCTTGGTTAGGGTTTTAAATACTGCAGAAGACGACGGTTTCTCCTTGACGATGGTGCAATTCATACGAGCAGCTGGCGCGTGCACGCAAAGTAATTTAGTTCGAGACTAACTGTATTTGGGCTGAGCCCATGGATTATTATAGGCACAAGAAGTATCAATCGATAAAAAAAAAAAAAAAAAAAAAAAAAAAAAAAAAAAGTTAAATACAACATTGCTCCTATAAATTTTACGCCGATTTTAAAATTCTATCTTAAAGTTTAAAATCTCTTAATATTTAGAAATGATGAAAAATTCACCCGAAACAGCATCTGAGAAGAGGAATTTTTCATTATTTTCAAACATTAGGAGAACTTTAAACTTTAAGGGAAAATTTTAAAATCGACGTAAGTTTTAAAGGGCAATGTCGTAATTTACCAAAAACAAATTGAGGAAACATGACCTCGTGGGTTCGGGTTTGGTTGATCAACAGTCCGGGGACCAAGCAGTGGTCAAACCTCGTGGGTTCGGGTTTGGCTGCATCTGGGCTATGAAGGGACCCGACCACAAGTCAACTTTTCAACCATAAACACATCAATTGTTACATTCAACCAGAGCCAAACAAAGCCAATCTCATCATTTCCAGCAACAAACTCAAACCACCCAAAATCAAAAATTCAAATATTTACGTATTACATCGTTGTTATTTCCTTGATGGCAGTTTCATTGTTTTCGAAGAACGTAACAGAGCAGTCATCATCAATTGAGTTCCTATCTTCTTGGAGCTCATCGCCTCTTGCGTTCTTAAAGAGCTCGTGATTCTCCAACTCGGCTACCTTCTCCTTCGACTCTCCTTTCAAAAACTCCAAGACCTCAACAACGGACGGTCTCTTCTCAGGTTGATTCTGCGCACATATTAAGGCAACAAACACAACCCTTTTGAACTCTTCCTTTTCATAGTTCCCGTTTAGTCTCGGATCCACCAGCTCATCAAACTTTCTCTCACAAGCCAAGGGGAGACACCACTCGGTTATGGACCGTTTGGTGGTGCTGTTAAGCTTCTCTATAGGCTTCTTGCCACTAGCAAGCTCAAGCAAGAGGATGCCAAAGCTGTAGATATCGCAGCTCTCGGATGCCTTCCCAAGCATGGCATATTCAGGAGCTAAATACCCTAAAGTGCCTTTGACTCTTGTTGTCACATGGGTTGCACCGTCAGGGATGAATTTTGCAAAGCCAAAGTCGGCTACTCGGGCTTTGAAATTGGAATCAAGTAAGACATTGCTGGCCTTGATGTCCCTGTGGATTATGTGTGGGGTTGCATTGAGGTGGAGATATCTGGAATTGCAATGTATTGGTTCAGATAGCATGTAAAATCTGAAAGGAAAGACAGCAATTAAGAAGGAAAAGCTTACGCGATTCCTTCAGCAGAGCCGATCGCAATAGTCATTCTCCTTTTCCAGTCGAGCAGGCACTCCGTCGAATGCTGCCCGTGAAGGTGGGAGAGCAGACTCAGGTTCGGCATATAGTCATACACGATAAGACGTTCTTGTCCTTCTGCGCAATAACCACGCAAATTTAGCAAATTGTCATGCCTTACTCGAGCTAAGATCTCCACTTCCACACCAAATTCCATCTCAGCTTTGTTGCTCCACACCTTCAATCGCTTTACTGCAATCTGCAGATTTAAGAATGTAAAACTATGCCTGATTAATCTGTTGCCCAACTGCAATGTCAATTCAAGTTTGGTAAAACACAAAGAGAAATTATCAAATCAGACAACACAACAATAATAAGGGTATGAAAGACAGAAAAGGAGAGTTACTTGAGATCCATCCCACAGCTGACCCCAATAAACACTTCCGAAACCCCCTTCTCCAAGTTTATTATCATAGTTAAAATTGTTGGTAGCTGAGTGCAGTTCTTTGAGTGAGAAGATCCTCCAACTTGGCTTCTTCTTCCCTTTACTGCTTCTGCAAAATTATGAATTTTTCTAAACCAAACCAATGGACAGCATACAAAACCATGACAATGCAAGTGAAACTGACCAATTTTGACTTGGCTGCTAAGAATTTCGAAAACGATCCACTTCAATTAACACTTCTAATCACTAATTGACGAAAGAATAAAGAGTATCTCCAAATTTACTAGCTGAATCCGAAGACAATAAACAGCATATATATGTAAGGATCAGCTCAAATCTGGACAAATATTACCAGTATCATCCACAAATAGGAGCTGAACTCTAATGTCCAATGAAGCTAATGCGATTGAGAAAGTCCTAGAACAATTCAAAAGCATCAAACATGAAATTGAGATCAAACTTACTGGTCAAAACCACTCCGGCAGCAAAAAATGGAGCGTAACGCCATTCGCAACACCTTGACTATCAAAAACAGTTGCTTTCTCCTTCGACGCTTTGCTTCAGACTCGCTCTTTCTCGAATTAGCTTCGACTTTCACAGGGTGAGAGGACGTAACTGATGATGGAAAGAGGTGAAAGATCACGCTTTTGGAGAGGGAAAGCTGCAACTTCGGTCAACATCTGTTCTGCACAAGAGACTAAACTTCTAAAGGAATGATTTTTCTCCCCCTGACCATTCAATCGATAATCTTAGCAGCCAAGAACAGAAGAAGAGTGCCAATGGAGTCTTCGCTTTCTCTCTCTCTCTTCTCCTCTGTTCTCTTCCGTGCAAATTGCCTATGAGCTGTTTTCAAACTGAGGAATAGACGAGACGAGGAGGACCCAACTTATCAATTCTTTAATCACTAATATTTCCTTTATTATTATATTTGTTATTAATTTAGTTTATCAAATTTGAATGTTATAGCAGCTTAGTTATCATTTTATTAAATTGTGAAGGGTGACAACTTCTTATTTGGGCATGGCATTGAAGTATTCTTTACCTCATCTTATCAACCACTTTATATTCTATACAATGAATAAGGGAATTAAGGTATTTATTTTCTCGAATTCTTAAAAGAGGTCATGTTATAATAACACATCGCAATGTTAATTAGATTTTGAGTGTTGGCCAAACGAAAAAATAGATTTTGAGTACATCAAAATCAAACGGAGGGAGGGAGGGAGAGGGACAAGGCAGTGTGGCAGAGAGAGAGAGAGAGAGAGAGAGGTCTTGCTCTTGGAGTTGTCTGGTTGGAATGTCTGTTGTAGACAAGAGGTTTCTTGAATTAGAATCACACGCAGTAACGGTAACTAGACGGTTTGACTCAATCACTACTTTGACTTAACCACTAGTTAGTACTTAATTGTCAATCAATCATCTTGATTTTGTCCTCGTTGAATCTGAAGCTAACACACAATCCGACAATGATCAACTACCTCACAGAATAGTGCTCTGTTTCTTGCATCAAAGTAGACAAAACCCATATTCTATTGATTCTAAAATGATTCAGCAATAATTTTACAACTTGAGAGATATTAAGCAGTAATAATTTACAACTTCTGACTCAAAATAAAATAAAAATTAATAACAAAATGAAGAGCCTACGAGAAAACAGAGCATCCGACAGGGAAACTTTTGCAGCGGATGAAGATTTAACTTTCCCGTGGAAGTCTTTACTGTTGTCAGATACGTGCTGCACTGTCCTTTTATCATCGGACCTCGCCCCTGCATCACACGGACCAACGTCCGACCCATCATCGAACCCGACTTCATCGAACCCATTGGTCGACTCGAAACAGAGGCCTACATTGTTGTGGAGACGAAGCTTATTCTTCATCCTCCACACCATCTCCCTCTCGAAGGGAACAGGCCCTGTGAGCAGGTTGTCGTTCAGCCTCAGCTCTGAGAGGCTCTTCAGGTTCTTGAAGCTTCGAGGAATGGAGCCATTGAGGTGGTTCCTCTCCAGGTGGAGCACCCTGAGGCTTGGAAGGTGGGCCAGGGCTTCAGGAATCGAGCCATGGAGGTTCATACTTGAGAGGTCCAAGATCGTCAATGAACTCATTCCTGAAAGGCCATTTTCAGGGATGGTGGCTTGAGGGTCCATTGGATTGCCCTTCAGAATCAGTGCTTGGAGGGAGCGCAAGTCTGGTAATGAACCGGGGAAGGGTCCGGATAATCGGTTATAGCTCAGGTCCATCAGGGTTAGGTCTACAAGACCGTTTACAGAATCTGGTATTGAACCGGTGAACCGGTTGTGGCTTAAATCGAGCTTGATTAGAGAGTGGCATGTGCCGAGTGTGGACGGGAGGGGGCCAGTTAGGAGATTCTGGTTCAAGTCGAGAACCTTCAAGAATGGGAAGCTGAACTCCGGGATGGAACCAGTCAATCTGTTGGCGCTCAGGTCGAGAGACTTCAGACTTCCCATCCGGTTCAAAGAAGATGGTATCGAGCCGTTTAGGCTATTCCTATGTAGATCAAGGACTCGTAGTCGGTTTAGGTTCCCGAGCTCTACCGGTACCGAACCGATGTGTCCGTTTTCCCTCAACACGAGTGTCTGTAACGAAAGACCCAGTTGCCCCAAAAACGCGGGGATGGGTTGAGGATTGTTGGTGAAGCAACGGAAGAAGAACAATGTCCGAAGATGGGGTAGTTTGGTGATGGATGGAGATATGTGTGATCGTGTCGGGTCGCATGTGGGAAAGGCAGTATCATCAGACAATGCCCCGAACGAGAGCGAGACAACATGGTATACACTGTCCTTGTCCGGCATGCACTCGATCCCATGCCATCGACCCCGACAGACATCAGGTATTTCCGTTGCCCATTCGTTACCCGTCGCCCTCATAATGTCGTAGACCGCCTCCTGCTCCCGAACATCTGTCTTGATCAAACTCTTCCCATTAGAGAACCCATTTTGTGGGGCATCCACTAATGCCGAAGGCGCGCCCGAGTCGGACATTACAACGGTAAATGACATCCCAAGAGGGAGCAAACTCGCAAATATGATTGCTAACGCAAGTGTTGGAAGTGAAAGTGGTCGCCGGAATTCCATTTCTGGAAGATTGCAGTTGCAGTCTAGTTGAGTGGAATGGAGTTAACATTATTTATAGGGGGGGAGGGAGTTAATGAGAAGCGGGGGGGACAGAGTAAGCGCAGTAGAAGTATTTATGGAGTCACGAGAATAGAGAGTATAGATGGATACATTACACTATCAATGAATCCTCCATTTATATATGTTAACATTAATTTCTTTCACGGGACTTATGCCCATCAGTTCCTACTTGCAAAATCAACACAGTCGGATCCAAATGGACCATTTTTTGTTTTGTCATTCTTTCCTTCCACGTGCGTTGCTGCTTTATATGCAGCAATCTTTTGTTTACACTAGAAGTGCTGCTTTATGCTTTGGGTGGGACTTCTTTTCCTTGCATGCATGGGAAATGGTAAGGTTTTAGAGATTGAATTTTAATCATTTCTTGCTTATTGCAGGGGGTGTAAGAATATACAATAGTTACGCGTGGTTAACTCAATTACATTCACAAATGTCGCTCTCGGTTAAATTAACAGTTTGAGTGAAAGAATTAATATTGTAACAAAGTTGTGATTTTGATGAGTTAAATTCAACAAGAAACCTTGTAATGTGTCTTCGAGCTAGCTAGCTACCTTCTGTTAACCTCGGATCCTGTCTCGTCACTAAACCAAGTTGAGGACTAACACAAGAACAGCAAACGAAGCTTTCAGGACAAGACCGTGGCCATAACAAGTAGACGAGGAAGTCAAGCCCGTCAAGCCGATATCGTACGCGATGCTCCCATCAGCTTTGAACAGCCCGAAGTTCCTCTCCGAGGTCGGGCCGGGCTTCAGGTTCTCATTGAAAAGAGCAAACACATATGCTTTGGCCGAGATCTTGGGTTTATACGGGGTCCCTTTTTTCTTCAACAACCGTTTGCGGAGGTTATAATTATAAGTCCTCGCGTTAGTTACCGTGGCCCCCGCCTCATCAGGATCACCCTTGGAGGCCCATCCCGTCTCCGCGACAATAACCTCCATCTTAGGATATCCTGCCTTTTCTAGTGCGAAATAGGACGCGTCTACCATGGCATCAAACATGTTATCATAGTGCAAGTTGTTCTTCGTGTCAATGATACCGGAGTTCGACTGGAAAAGCGCGTAATTGAGATCAATGTGCTCAGGATCGCTCTTGTAAGCCAAGAACGGATATGCATTTATGAAGAAAGGGGAACCGGTTTGGGAGGAGAACTCTAAGATCAGCTTCATGAACGGGAGGACGTCCTCCCGAAAAGCACCCGCCGATGGAGGATATGAGCTTCCAAACACCGCCGCAGAATGTGCAGTTTGAACCTGAGATCAAAGGACGATCAAAAGAAATAATAATACATACGTGAATACTTAATATGGGGTGTAAGTGTAAGGATTTTATTTTTGAACCTGAATCTTGTCCGCCAACTCAAGTCGGTCGAGAGCATTGTAGATACTCTTGGCCGCCGGCATCAGGGCCTCCCATAGTTCCATGTCCCCGCTACCGAGAATCTCATTCCCGATTGAGATTCCGACGATCTTTGTCCCCGGGAGAAAGGGTTGGACATTCTCCTTAATCCAGTCCATTGCTCGCTCCTCTCCCACGGCAATGTCCTTTAAGAACTCATTGCCAAGTCCGACGACGATCTCTATCTCCGTGTTCTTGAAAGCAGTCAGCACACTGTGGTCAGCATCGTAAATCCGTGTGTTCTTGATCTTTGCCGCCTGGAGCAGCGTCACAACACTAGATGGCGCCGGAATGTTGTCGGCAATTTTTCCATAGTTCACACCGTACGTTCCCGTAAAGCCGTGTGCCACAAAGATAACTGATAATACCATTGAAAAGGCCTCATAATTAATAAGTATATATTATATAGACATTAGTAATAATCATAAGAAAAGATAGTATCACGAAACAGAACAGAAATCCTAATATGAATGAAGGGAATGGGAATGGGAATATGCATACCATTGGATTTGGGAGAGGAGGAGAAGAAGAAGAGGAGGAGGAGAAACCAGAGGGAGAATCTTATTTGCTTGTAGGGAAGACTGCTAGGGTTATCGAAAAAAAAGTTCTTCATCAGTACAAGACAAGAGAAAGAGAGAGACAAAGAGACAATTGACATGTACGTGTGTTATACTAATATGTTGGAAGCATGTCCATATGAGGAAAAACATCCCAAAAAGCTTTCTTTCTCTTCAGGAATGCCATTGCCATTGGTCACGCAGATTCTTAACCTATAACAATTTTTGCAAGAAAAGTACAGAAAATGTTTTCTTTCCTGAGATTCTACTTGGGTTTCTTGCGTTAGAATTGGAATATATTCTTACCTTTCCTCGCACTTTCAACCCTTTCCTCGCGCTATATGCAATCGGGCTGGAACCAAGCCCAACCCAAATAAGAGACTCATTTTCTTACAGTAACTTGACAGATCAATGCCTCCTGAATGACATCACATCACAACACAAACAAAACTTATCCATCATATCCTATGAGCTGAGCTATAGTGTCGGTGGGTGATGGTTAAGTAAGTTGTCTACTAGCTCAGTTGATATCTACCCACAAATGAACTACATCCAATCAATAGACTTGGCGGCTTTTTCTGTTTTTTCTTAAATTCCAGATGGGATGCCTTCTGTCATATAGACCAGTCCATCAATTCGTCTGCCCCAACTTGTGAAGTCCCCCATCCATGTGATGTGATGGCTAAGTTGGAAAAAACATACTACTTCTTCATGATTCAGACAGAATCTTTCACTATAATTTAAAAGAACTGAAGAAGCCATAATATGAAAGGAGGTGATGGAAAAGAAAGTATGATTAAGAATCATGGTATAGGTTTCATTTAGCAGGTCATGATCAGTTGAATGGATTGCGAAGCAGATGATGATTCTCCAAACATGAGAAAGAGAAACACACACTTGGTTCGTCATCTTCAATTATATATTTGGAATATAAATATCATAATATATATTTGAATCATCTTTTGAAAAAATGGAGAAACTTTTTCTGTTTTCCAGAACCATCCAGCCCAGTCACATATCCTGAAGATGGTGGACCATCAAGTTTTCTCTGTTTAGAAATTTCATTTTTCCGTTTGGAGCAATAATTGAGAAGATAAAAAATACATTTTCTGGAGAAAAAAAATATAATATTGAAAAAATAAACTTTTTACAAAATTACTCTTCCAAACGATGTAGCTTCTAGATAATTTTACCACTGTTTGAATATCTTTTTTTTTTTTGAACATTCACTGTTTGAATATCTCACATGATCACTTATTTACATTATGGTTTGTTTTTCTTTGAAGATAGAATTGGAGAAACTTTACCGTTGGATGACAAACAATTTACAAGGCAAGGATGAATGACAAAGTTCAAACTCTATGTACAAAGACTGTTTTTCTTTTACATAAATGTCAATTTCAGTGAGAGAACTCCACCCTCTGCTGCGATCGATCCTTGAGAATTCCACTGTAGAGAGCAATTCGATTGGGTGGCATCATTCCATCCATTTCACTTCTGCAACATCTTTCACTCCTCTGTTTCTCCTTCAATTTGGATTCCTCCTCCGGTTTCGTCTCCTTCACATTGTCAGCGAACTTCACCTTCTTCTTCGGTCGCCTTTTCTTCGATTCTGCAAACACACACCAGTGATACAACAACAGACACAGACCAAGAAACAGAACATAAGCTCATGCTTGTTTCTTTATAACAACCTATATATGATTTCGGGATAAAGATTTGAAATTTGAGGAGGAAAAGGTACCTGGTGTAGATAAGCAAGACCGCAGAGGTTGCTTTGTTGGTGGGGGATTGGACTTTTGCCTCGAGAAGGCGAGGATGATGGCCGTGGTGGAGACCGCCATGGCTGTGGCTAAGACCAGACTCTGTGAACCGATCATGGAATCAATGTTGAGGAAGAAGATTGACGATGGGGAGAGAGAGAGAGAGAGAGAGAGAGAGAGAGAGAGACTCCGGTCTTATTTTGGCTTTACTAAGAAACTTTAGAAATCTGTATTTATTTGGTAGCCAACGATTAATTTAATGCTAAAGTTTTGTAAATCTATACTATATATATATATATTATATTTTTCACCAATAAATATTGATTACATTTATCTTCTTCTATTCATTTTCCTCCGTCTCCAAAGATGCACCAGACAAATAAAAGAGAGACGAGTCGAGGAGAATGTTCATCGATCTACCATTATTTTTTGAAAAGATTCTCCAACTTTGTAACAAGAAGAAGAAGATGAGTTTACTAACCCATGCATCACGTTTGTCCACGAATAAATAGAGAGACAGCAAAAGAGAGAACTGGACATGCATGAATCAACAACGTAACCTTTGTTTTGTCCTGTCTCTAAACATACTTGTGTGGACGAGAATGTTGGGCCATTTGATGAGGAAGGAAAGAAAGCGTGAGAATCTTCATCACTTCGTTGTTTTCATGTCCTGTTCATTCACCGCACGGCAAGGCAAGAAACGTATACTTTGTTTTGTTGCTTCGAGGACTAGGAGAGGCGGTATGGCCGTGTGGGTGCGGTGCACCATTCTTTTCTCAAACATCGAGATAGCAATTTGATTGGATCGATTGGGCCTACAATATTTCTGTTTGAGATATTGGACACAGCGGTCTTCTTGTCTGAACCAGTACAGGCCCAGTACTTTTGTTCTGTTCTTGATGACATCGATGGTACACTAGCTGGTCATCGTATATAAACCCTCAAGCTTAGCTTTGAGGATGCGAATAGATCAACCACCACAAGTTGGACCATGAAAGAGATCCCTTTCCCCTCCCCTCCTTGTCTATAGAGTGTTATATTGGACCCGACAGCAGCACCAAACGGAGGACTGATTTAATGCAAACCACACTGCACAGAAAAGGGAATGTTTCCTTGTAAGGAAAGTTTAGTAGACCGTCTCACATTGCTGAAGTTATTGATGCTAGCTAGCTCTCCTCAATTATGGAGGGATGGGATCGATCTGTACGCAGTTTTATAGGGTGAACGTTTCTTATGATAAAGAAGAAACAAAAATGATTCAACGGGGGAGCATCAATGAATTACTGCAGTAGATAGATTCGAAGATCATCAAGTGAAAGGTCGGACGAAAAACTTAAATTGGAAATGTCTTTTATATCCACTGTCAAAGTTTGATTTGAATACCTTCATCATAAAAATAACATGAAAAACATGCGTTATAGCTTACACTATATGAAAAGTGAAACCCTAATTATGTAACAGTCATTCCTCTCATTCTCTTTACAATAATTAATGAACAGTGTCTGCTAACACTTTCCTCATAAGAAAGACTCCACTCCACCTAGCTCCTTTAGCTTTGTTTGTCTCTCCGACTCTCTCTCTCTCTCTCTCTCTCTCTCTCTCTCTCTCTCTCTCTCTCTCTCTCTCTCTCTCTCTCTCTCTCTCTCTCTCTCTCTCTGTCTCTCTCTCTTTATAAAGAGTTCTTCTCAATACTGCATATTCATGTAACTATCTACATTTTAATGAACATGGTACAGTCCAAGAAATTCAGAGGTGTACGGCAACGTTCATGGGGCTCGTGGGTCGCTGAGATTCGTCATCCACTTCTGTATTAATCTATATATATCCCCTCATGCATCATTTCTTCTTGCAGTAAAAAAAGAATACCCAAAACCCTAGCTTATAGTTACATTGCTTTCACTATTTCAGTTTCATATGTGTATCTTTTTTCATATATATATATATATGTATAGGAAAAGGAGGGTTTGGTTGGGGACGTTTGAGACTCCTGAGGAGGCAGCCCGAGCTTATGACGAGGCGGCTGTGCTGATGAACGGTCGTAAAGCGAAGCCAAACTTCCCGGTGACTTCTTCTTCCTCCATCATTAAGGAGTCTGAATCATCTTCGATCCACAAAGAATCCTCTTCTACTGCCGCCATATCCATGATGAAGTCATCATCTTCCTCCATCTTAAGTGCGAAGCTGAGGAGATGCTGCAAGGCTCCGTCCCCATCGCTCACTTGCTTGAGACTCGATACGGAGAGCTCCCATATCGGGGTATGGCAGAAGCGAGCCGGGGGATTTCACAGGTCATCTGACTCGAAATGGATCATGACCGTTGAACTAGAGAAGAAGGACGAGACCTCATCAGCATCTGCTTCAACCTCAGTATCGTCACCTTCTAGAAGAACGTCAGAATTGTTTGAGGAACAAAGGCAGGTAGTCGGTGATGGTGAAATTCATCATGGATTGAAAGAAGATGAGAGAATAGCACTGCAGATGATAGAGGAGCTGCTAAACATGAATTAGCCATAGTAATGGAAAAACAACTTCATCTAGCCAATGTCGTCCTTTGTGGTATAAAAAAAAAAGTTTCAGTTTTTATCAAACAAATAAAAATAACTTAATTACATATATTTACCTCTCTTCCTAAAAAAAAATTAAGGATGTTCATTTACTACTTGGATTAAATGAATCATTATTTATTATGAAGTTGACAATGGGAGAAAAATGATGAAACTTATTTAAAAGTGAGGGTAGAACATGTGCCAAGTAACGGTTGATCGTCTGGGGCTGTCGCTATTGAATATTTGTAACAGAACAGATTAATTTTTTTACTTATTTAGATACAATGTATCACATATCTATACAATATTACGAAATGAATGAATAACATCTTACTATTGGTTTCTAGTTAGGGCAAAATGAGATCTACAAAAAATTGTGTGAATGATTCGTGGTGTCAAACATATTGATTAGGGGACGAGAGTTCCAGACAATATGTCTCAGGGACGAACTAGTAGGGGTGTCAAAATGGGAGCCGTATGACTCAAACACGATCCGTGTGCTCTTATGAGTTAGTTTTTGAAACACAAACCTGACTCACGGGTTGGTGGGTCAACCCGCGAGTCAATCTAACCTGTTTGACCAACTAGTACATAAAAAATAGAATGACACATAAGTCAGAATTATATATAATATATAATTCATAACGGATTATGTGTTGACTTATGAGTCAAGACTACTTACCTAAACCTGACTCGTATTTTCACGGGTTATCTATGGGTAGTGTTAAAATAATATGTGGGTAAAAAAGTTTGACTCAAACACGACTGGTAAGGTGACCCAAAGATTGAGTCAATTTTTGACACTCCTGCGTACTAGACTCCTTGGTCAAATCATTGGGCCGACCTCGTAGGACTAAATTCAGGCCCGGTTCAAATGGCAAAGTGACCTCTTTTTGGACCGAGGAGGCGAGGACCATTACAATTTACCATGAGTTGACGCGAAAAGAAACAAGGAATTTTTTATACGAAAGGCAGAGGTCTGCGGAGAAACGAAGAGCAGATCAATTGCTATGTTGCTCGCAGTTCTCTTCGCGAATTCTGCTGGCAACATTCTCATTGAACGGTAAATTCCTACCAATAATCTTCAATCTTGTACTCTATTGTCTCTGTTTCTTGTTGATTTTTGTTTGACTGAGGATTCTTGATTCCCTTTGGCATGGACTGAGGTTCTTGATTCGTTGATTGGCCAAATAGATCAGGAGATTGCTTAGTTATGCTGGATCTACTCTAGTTTTGAGCTCGTATTGCTGTGTTTCTCTCTTTATCTTGATTAGGTGGACTGAATCTGTTCAGGAAATCTGCTTCTTTTGCTTTAATCTTAGTGTTTTCAAAGACATAAACTAGGAGAATCTTGTTTAATCTGATTATTTATCTAGAAATTTTATTTGTAGTTTTGACTCATCTAACACCCAATATCGTTGCTTGATCAAAGAGAATCTTGTGATAATTACAGTGTTTTTTTCCCTTCTAAAATTCGTTTGCACGATATTTTTTCTTCATGCTTCGAGGGTTTATGGAATTGTGAAAATGGAGTTTCAACAATGTATTGCAGATTTAATGGGGTTCCTGCTGAAGAACGGTTGCATTGGCGATCATTCTTAGTTAAGCTGGGAGCTGAGAACCTCAAAGGTACCAAGAATGAGGAGCTTCTTGTAGCTTGCCACAAGTATGCATTTCTATCTCTTTCTCATCTAATATACTTAGTAGCTTCAATGTGAATATCTATTTATATACTATTCTGCTGCTAGAAAGGCTAAAGTTCTCAAAAGTGGAAATGTCTTAAGCTTTGTCTCTTACTAGAAACAAACTCGCTGCATAGAGCTATTTATCTGTGTTCACTTGTCGTGTTTGAGCATGGTGTCTTTTTGGCATGAGACTTACCTTCTTCTGAAGGTGAACATCATCACCTCGATCGGCTATAGATCTATTAATTTATGGCAAATTACCCTTCTTCTTCATTGAGTTTGAAGGTTTTATAAACCTTTTCTGTTTCTTCTTGGAACATCAGCATTGTGTCTGTTCATGCATTTCTATCCAATTAGTTTATCTCTTCTGTTTTTACAAATTTTCAGGTCAGTTTATATCGTATACACTATCCTTGGTGATGTCAGCATCTTTGTTGTGGGCAAGGATGAGTATGATGAACTAGCCTGTGAGTATAACAATAAGGATAACAATGTCAGATAATTATTTATCACAATGAATCTGTTTTTAGTGTATATAACATTTCTTTTACGTTTGTTGCTGCCCTATTGTTTTGTAGTATCGGAAGTGATCTTTGTTATAACGTCTGCTCTCAAGGATGTGTGCGGAAAGCTACCAACTGAACGCCTGTTTCTGGATAAGTACGGAAAGATTTGTGTGTGCCTGGACGAAATTGTTTGGACTGTAAGCAAAAGTTTTCCTATAATTAAATTCCATTTAAACCTTACTTTTACTTCATTATTTTCGTGTTCTTCATTTGTGTAGGGGTTACTGGAGAACACCGAGAAGGACCGGATCAAGAGACTAATGCGTTTGAAACCTCCAACTGAGTTTTGAGTTGGACAATGTATTGCTGCAGCAGCTAAGTGTTTGCTGTGAGATTATGAGCTGTTTCTCTTTTCTCTTAGAGACATACTTGTACCATACTGTAACGTTCCATCTCTTTTCTAATGAGCTCGATCGTGCGGATTACCCTGAATGCACCTTATTTTCGCACCGAGTTGGTGAAACCTGACGTAGGTATTGTACAACTTCAGGATCATTGGTGTTAATGTTGGTTTTAGGATAATGAATTACTCGTATGTGAGAGCTCATTTACATAAATCCACCAGTTGTGTGTCTGGTATTAAAATATTTCCCTCTATATATCATTATATATAGGGTGGGTTGGAAAACGACCATATTATATTCTCTGTCACCAACAGAGGTAAGTAACTGCAGGTTATTGCCCGTCAAACCGTGACCTGTCCTCCCGTTCAGCAGATTGTGATTCTAATCTCAGGTAGATTCGCTTCCGCAAAGGGTAATCAAAGATGAAAACGAAGAAGAAATCATGGGAAGCATTGATTCGATCAAACACTTTGTAATGTGTGAAAATGTTGTTAATTCAAACGCAAGCTTATTACAATTTTTGTTGTGTGTATATGAGTATATAACAACCGAGATCTCACCCTAATCGAATCCGATCATAGACAAAAAAACATTTAGCCCATATTCACTACTCAACAAACAACAGGGACCATCATGGTAAAGTGGATGAAGTTCATGAACCAAATATATATTATTATTCTTTTATTTTTAATTTTTATAGAGAGAGAGAGACTAAAAACGGTATCTGCAAGGACAATTTCGCCAGTTCAGTTATTCATTCCCCGCGTAATTTGCTCGCTGTTTGTTCCCAGGAAGTTGAGGTTTCCTTGCTGATGCAGCATCCAGAATGGATTCTTGATCGCTTCAGGCGCTCAAGTATGAGTAGATTTCGAAGGGAAGATACTACTTCAAGCTGCTGTTCTTGCTGCAGTTCGGCATAATGTCGAAGACAGTTCTCTCCCTCATCAAGCCTCGTTGCAACTTGAAGCCCATCTCACCCCTTACACCCCACTTTCGAAGATTAATCAATGAGATTCTAGAGATACTCAGATCACGGAGTAGCCGGTGGGAAGAATCGCTGGAGAGTCGGTTATACGAGGAGGAGAATCTGGTCTCAGATGTTGCTCACCACGTGTTTGATAAAATATGGGACCCAGAACTGGGCTTGAAATTCTATCGCTGGATCTCAGACAAAACGACGTACCAAAGTTATCTTAATTATCATGCTTATTCTTCACTTTTGAAGCTGCTTTCCAGGTTTAAAGAGTTCCCGGAGATTGATCGTGTCCTAGGCACTATGAAAAATGAGCAAGTTTCACCGACCCCTGATGCTTTGAGCTCTCTTGTACGTGCATATGCAGATTCTGGGTTGATTGATAAGGCACTTGAAATTTATTGTTTATTACAGAAGGTGCATTCTTGTTTACCTGATGTATTGGCGTGCAATTCATTGCTGAATGTGCTTGTGAATAACGGAAAACTTGGGATTGCACGGAAGGTGTATAGTGAAATGGTTGACAGAGATAATGGCGATAACGTTGGTTGTATAAACAATTTCAGTGTCAGTATAATGGTAAAGGGATTGTGTAAAGAGGGAAAGGTTGAAGAAGGCCGCAAGATGATTGAGGATAGGTGGGGACGTGGTTGCATACCCAACGTGGTCTTTTACAACATATTGATTGATGGTTATGTCAAAAAAGGTGATCTTGTGAAGGCTGCTGCCCTTCATAAGGAGCTGAATAGGAAGGGCTTTTTGCCAACTATAAAGACGTGGGGTTCTGCAATCAATGGATTCTGTCGTGCTGGAAAGTTCGAAATGGTCGATAAACTTATTGATGAAATGAAAGAGAGGGGGTTCATTTTGAATACCTATATCTACAACAATATTATAGATAGTAGATGTAAGCATGGTCACACTATTAATGGCATAAAAATGATTGAAATAATGAGTAAGAGTGGTTGTGAGCCTGACATTGTGACATACAATACATTGATTGCTGCTAGCTGTAGAGTAGGGAAACTTGAGGAAGCTGAAGGACTGCTGGAACATGCATTGGAGAGGGGATTGATGCCTAATAGGTTAACTTGTACACCATTAATAGATGCCTTTTGTAAAGTAGGAGAATTTGACAGGGCTTACAATCTACTTATTGAGATGATAGAAAGAGGAGAAAAGCCTGATCTGATCACTTATGGAGTTTTAGTCCACGGACTTGTTATTAAAGGAGAGATTGGTGAGGCATTAACTGTAAAGACTAAGATGATGGAAAGAAGCATTTTTCCTGATGCGCAGACATATAATATCCTGATCAATGGACTTTGTAAGAAAATGAGGCTGTCTGCTGCCAAGGAGCTTCTTTCCGAGATGCTTGACCATAATATACTCCCAGATGTCTATGTATATGCTACCTTACTGGATGGCTACATTAGAAATGGCAAAATCAATGAAGCAAAGCAAATTTTCGAACTTGCCATTTCAGAGGGTGTTCATCTCGATACTGTTGCTCACAATGCCATGATGAAAGGTTACTGCAGGTTTGGGATGATGAATGATACAATGTTATGCTTTGGTAGAATGATTAAGGAAAATCTTCCTCTCGATGAAGTGACCTATTCCACAATTATTGACGGGTATGGGAAGCAAAATGACATGGATAACGCAGTGAGAATGTTTAGACAGATGATTGAGAGGAAATGCAAGCCGAATGTTGTGACTTACACTTCTCTTATTTATGGATTCTGCCGTGGTGGAAACTCTGGTAGAGCTGAAACTCTGTTTAGAGAGATGAGCTCTTTAGGGATACAACCTAATGTTGTTACATACAGTATTCTAATTGGCTCTTTCTGCAAAGAAGGAAAACTTGCAAAAGCAGTCTCTGTTTTTCAAGAAATGCTGCAGAAAAAGTGTGCTCCAAATGATGTTACCTTCAATTATTTAGTCAATGGATTCGCAAATTGTCCATCAAGTATAGATAATGAAGTTCAGGAGAAATCTCTGTTCATCGATCTGTTTGAGAAAATGGTATCTGATGGATGGCAACGAAGATCAGCTGCTTACAATTCTGTTCTAGTTTGCCTTTGCCAACACAGAATGGCCAAAGATGCTTTTCTACTGCACGATAAATTGTTGAAGAAGGGGTTTGTTCTTGATCCTGCCTCGTTTGCTGGGTTGTTAAATGGTGTCTGCTTGGAAGGAAGAGTCAAAGATTGGAAGAATGTCATTCCATGTAACCTGAATGAAAGGGATCTGCAAGCAGCTTTGAAGTACTCCATGATATTAGATCACTACCTAAATCAAGGTAGTGAATCCGAGGCTACGTCCATTTTGCTAGCATTGGTTGCAAAAAATAATCTCTTAGAAAGGAAGTGAATTGGCATACTGTCATGAGCGCCTGAGGCTATTGTTGACACAGCTAACGATACTTATTGCTGACTCTGGTCCATTTTGCTGCCTTGGGCAAAAGAATACACATTGAAAGGAAGTGAAAGAGGCATTGATATATGATACTGGATGTTTACTAAGGTAATCTTTATAGGTATATATATTTATGGAATTAGCTAGAAGATTTTAGTCAGAGAATTACATCCATTCATGACTGGGCATGCAAATAATGCTCTTATTTTTGCCCAATGTTACGACGCTGTTAATGTGTTATCAAATGTATGCGGCTCAAAATTTACATTGTTGTGGGAAGCTGATGAGTCCTCTCCAAAAAATTACATAAATGTTATTTTTTCAGAAAAATTGTATCCTCCTCCCAAACACTACACGGGATTTTCTAATGTTGTGTCTGCTGGAAAATGCAGAGCCATCCCCTCCCCTCCAGCTTCAGTACAAGCTCATCTGATTCTTTATGTTTGGGAAGTCACATCCATGGACAATCAATGTTTGGAGAAGATTCGGCTGCAAATATTGTCTATGCCCAGAAAGTCTAAGGTACTGCTAATGATCTACTCACTTTCAAAATCACTACTTTCAAATTCAAGGTCAGTCCCTTCAGTTTTCTGTTTCTTCACACATCCTCTCATAATAGCAGCAAGTTCATTAATGGTGCCTGAAGCGCTTCTCTCCATCTTCCCCGCCAAAACCTCGAACATGTCCGATTGGCCTTGCCCTAATAACAAATTGTGCAACATCTCCACAGTGGCAGCATATGGAGGTATGCCTTCATCAATCATCATCTCGAAGTACTTGCAAGCTTCTTCTAGGTTACTCTTTTTCTTGCTGAATCCATGCAATGCACCATTACTGAGTAGGTCGAAACCGAGGGATAGAAGTAAACCACCACCTTCTCCATATCATTCCACGCCTTTTCTGCCTGATTGAACCTTCCAACCCTAATCAGTAACTTGAGCGCCCTGTTGTAACTATGTCTGTCAGGCATGCAGTTATCTTTCTTCATCCTTGGACCTTGATAGTAACCTAAGAGCCTTGTTGACTTCTCCACGATCACAGTGGTAAAGCTTGGATTGAGTTGTATTTCAATAGTTCTATTTCGGATATGGGCCATTAATTCGGGCTCGGTAACTGTATTACTGTGAACTATATCTATTTTGGGCTTAATTCAATATAATTATATTTGAAAAAAAAAGAGAAGATAGATGGACTAGAAGAAATAATATTATAAGATGATGTATGTATACATAATTTTTAATATACATTATCGTATACATAGTTTAATAATTTGTAATTAAGACATCTTCTATAAGTATTTTTTTATATATTTATATAGTAAATAATTTTAACACATCCACAATAATAATAGACAAATATATAATAATATTAAACTGTAAATAATTAATTTGAATATAATTGGTTAACATCATGGTAATGACAATTTCGATTAATTTCTACTATCAATATCTTCTAATTTTATGAATATACATAATAAAGTTGAATTAATAATTTTAATTGGGCAGGAAAATTATTATTAAATCATGTCATGTTCCTCTATTTTACTATTATGGTGTCACTCAGTTTTCAGATTATTATGGTTTCATATATTTCTGAAATTTTAACCTTATAAAATTGTCACCAAGAGAAAAATAGTATTAAGTACCTTCGTTAGTGATGCTCAGGAACTGTGTGGACCGGGTGAACGTACGAACCCCCCTAAAAGAAGAACTTTAATTGTTTTTGTGTCATTTTGATGCGGTGGGCTATGCACCGGTTGCACTCAGAAATAGCATCATTTCTTCACAATCTTCCCTGGCGTTTTACACGTTTACAGCAGAGTTCAGTACACCTGTCTCACGAACACGTAGCCTAAAAAAAATGATTTTAATTGTTTTAGAGTCATTTTAAGGGACTTGCGTATAAACCTGGCGCTTCCATAAATCGCTTTGTAATTTGTGTACATCCCCAGCCCCAATTAGAGTTACGTTAAGTCTCAGTTTGGACCTCTAACTCTACCCAATTAACCATTTCATCCTTAACTCCAATTGTCTCAACTTTGGTCCTCTAACTATACCCAATTAGTATTTTATCCTCAGACTCCAGTTGTCTAACCTAATTAATTATTTCATCCTCAAACTTCAATTTTATCATAAAATACGACAACTGTTTAATTTGAATTAATCCTTACATGCAACTTCAGTAACACTAACTCATGAACCTCTTCGTACAATTTTACGTGACTATATTTTTGACTTCGTTCCTAATTGAATAATTCTGTAAAAATAAAAGCAAAAAGATAAGAGTTTCGTATTTAATAATTAATCCTTATAATTTATCTATCACTACAAATCTAATCCTCCATTATAAATTAGGGTTAAATACGACATTACCTCCTAAATTTTACGCAAATTTTAAAATTTATCCTTAAAGTTTAAAGTCTTCCTAATGTTTAGAAATGATAAAAATCCCCCCTGAAAGAGCAACTCACAAGTGGAAATTTTTTATCATTTCCAAACATTAGAGAAAACTTAACTTTAAGAGACAATTTTAAAATCGACGTAAATTTTAGAGAGCAATATCATATTTTACCCTATAAATTATAATAACCTTTTAATCAACCTTTCAAGTTGCAAATAAAATAGTTTTCAACAGCATAATGTGTTTTGTTTATTTTTAGGTGTGATGTGACATGTTCATATTCTTGTCGGGTAGTCCTGTTGATGATATGGAAAATTGGTAGTCGAAGTTGACGTGGTTGGCAAGTGGTAACAAGCTGGACTATATATATATATATATATATATATATGTTTTGAGATGGAAATCAATGGATGACACCTTATAACATTGCTAGTAAAATGTTGGAAAAACAATTCATTTAAGGAAATAAATATACGACACAAATGAAAAGGAATCTTGTCTTGTCTAAATATTTGGTTTGATGTTAAATAAAAATGCATAGTTACGTTGAAACCATCCCAAATGATGTGATGGGAAATTGAATATTTGAACACAAATTAGACGTAAGAATTAAGGAGAGTTTAACAATTACATGTCTTTTGGGACTTACTAATTAAGACAAATTAATAGAAACAAAAACACTACACAAGTGGATGTGTTTATAATCACTTATATTATATTATATAGAGGAGACGTTTTCAAATGATGCTGCTAGGAATCACAAACTAATAAAATATTGGAAAGGTAACTCAAAACCTTACTTATAAATTTAATTAATTATTTTAAAAACTTTTAAAAATAAGAAATAAAATATCTTATTAAAGACCGACATGAAGAGTCAGATAAAAATCATTGTTTACTTGGTGAGAATATTTGGTAATTAGGTGTATTAAATAATTATCCTATAAATAGGTTGATTGTAAGATGGTGACTAGTGAATTGATCCCCATCGACTCTACTATAATATTATATATTATACATGTCATATATATTTCCTTTTTAAGTTACTATCACGAGAAATGGTTGGGAAAATCTGACGTGTCAATATTTTTCAGAGTCATCTTCCACCCCTCTCACTCATTACGTGTCTTTCGGATTCATTGTAAGTAGTCCAATTTGATTTTGTATGCTTCCGCGATGATGATGATGTATCGAGGTGTTTACACGTATCCAGTGTACAATTCATCATCAATCAATCTATAAAACTCACAACCCTTCTCATCAATTTTCTACTCTTTCCGCTTACGTTTCTTGGTTTGATTGATTTTCGTTGTTTGGATTTTTACTTTGTTTATGAAAATGACTGAGAATCCTCTGCGCTTGAAATCCTTGAACCATATCTCCTTGGTGTGTAAGTCATTAGAAGAGTCCCTCAACTTCTATCAGGATGTTCTTGGTTTCATCCCCATCAGGAGGCCTGGATCCTTCGATTTCGACGGGGCATGGTAAAAAATTAGTAAAGCTTAAAAAAATAAATGAATTATGAATACACAGTTGAAGGTTGTCGAATCAAAAGACATGATTTTGCTGTGTATAATGTTTTGTTCATCAGGCTGTTCGGTTATGGAATTGGGATACACTTGCTGCAATCAGAAAATCCAGACAGCATGCTGCAGAAGAAAACGGAGATCAATCCAAAGGATAACCACATTTCTTTCCAGGTAGTTTCGAATTGGCGTCAGTCATATGCAGTATGAAATCAAATACATATATATATATATGGTCAGATTGTTAATAAATTTGTTTCTTTTATCTTCTTCTTAAATTTTGGAGTTGCAGTGTGAGAGCATGGGAATGGTGGAGAAGAAGCTGATGGAGATGGAGATCGACTACAAGAGATCGATGGTAGAGGAAGGAGGCATTCAAGTGGATCAACTCTTCTTCCACGACCCAGATGGGTTCATGATCGAGGTCTGCAACTGTGACTGCCTCCCTGTGGTCCCGCTAGCCGAAGAGATGGCTCGGTCGTGTTCTTGGGTCAATCTCCAAATGGTGCAGTCCTCTACTACACAGCTAGCGCTGCATTAACTGCATTCATCTCTACTTATTATAAATAGTTAGTACGGCCCATGAATTACCTAGCTAGTACAATAATGTCTCATTAGCCGTACTATAATATATCCTTTGTGTTGGTCTGAACTTTTATTATGAAATGATGATGATGATATTATCTGGTGTGTTTTTATAAGCTTAAAAAACACAATTTTGAACCTTGCATTTACGTAGTATATTCCAGTCCAGACAGTAAGATAATGTCGGGAACAGACAAAAAATTGTGCTCTCATTCTGCATATATATTACAGATATAGGCTTGCTGACACCGCTTATTCTACCCAAAAACAAAACTTATTCAAAGTACACCAAATCTAAATCCAGAAAGAATACAGGGAAGATCAACACATTGCTGATTCGATACACCAAAAACATCGACAGACTTATAATCGACTATATAAGTATATACACACACACACAATATATATATATATAGCTCACAGATAGAATATTCGTCTCTCCTATCAGATAGAATTAGTGAGCGATGAATTACCGAAACTGAGCTCTAGCTTTTCTGGTGGGCTACTCCCGTGTTTGTAACAAGGTCGAGGAATAACGTTGTCATTGTTGGTGCCATAAGCTTTCCAACAAACAGAACTCAAATCTCCTCCTTGTGCCGAGACAAGTTGAACGTCTTCTAAGTATAATCCCGTGCATGGATGCTTATCGCTGCAATGGAAAATCATTGCTTCTTCGGTCACTGATGTTCCTTTGATCTGTATGAACTGTATATTCTCTACTTTCACTGCCTGTGTCTACACCATATATATATAAACAAACATTGTAATCATCAACTGCAAGTATATATATGAACGTACGTAGTAGCTAGCTAGTAGTACTGTTGATTTTGAGGTTCTGGAATTCAAACCTGATTATTACAAGGGTGAGGCGTATCACAGTAATATTGGTCAATCACGATAGGGTTTGATACATTCTCCATCCAAATATTTCGGAAAATGACATTCGTGACAGAGCCTCGACCTCCCTGATCATAAACATGAACAAACACAAATATGAGTAGTTTATTGTAATTGGAGTAATTACTTGATCCATGTCTTAATTACCTGCCATGTTTTGATTCTCAGTCCATTTAGTGTGCTTGATAGGAAAGCTCTTTCTATGTGGACTTCGTCAACATTGGCTACTGAATTCCCCTCTCCCAAGCTCCCAATACTTAATAAATACCAAGAAAACAACACTTTTATTAACTAAATGTAGAAACGAAAAAAAACTAGTCTGAAATCCTTAATTGGTTAAGTAGAGAATCAAGCACCAATGTACCTAAGACCCTGCCCTGGTCCACATATGATGTTTCTGATCTTGATCTGTGAAGAGTTTCCACCGATCGAAACACAATCTCCTCCTGAAAAGCAAGGTGATCATCAGTTGAAGCAGATAATTATCATCTGGAGATAGTGTTTTATCTTAGACACAAGTCATGCTATATAGTTTGACTCTATGATAACAATGTGTTGTGTATATCATTTGTAAAGGGTTCTATCATGTTTCAAAAGACATCATTCACCCTGGAACTCAAGGTGATGACCACTACTTATCAGATTAGAGTAATGTTACCCTGATAGAAATCATGCTCTAATAAAAACTTAAATACACATTTAATGGTCCAAATTTCATATGCATATAGCAATACCAAGATGAATCTCAAAATCATAAGAGATGGTGGATATGGTTGTTCTTGATGAAAGATGAGATGATATAGAATAGCCACAAACCTGTTCGAACAATGGTGTCAATGATCCGAACGGTTCGGGTTCCAGTAATGTGAATCCCATCGGTCTTAGGGCTTTCCGGCGGAGCTATAACCCTCAGATTGGAGACTTTTACATTTTGGCAGTTGCTGATTGTGATGTGCTTTTTCTGACTATCAATAACCATTAGGTTCATTATCCTCATATTCTTGCAATTTTCGAACGTTAGAGCCTGAACAGGAAAATATTGTAACATTGTTAAGGCTGGTATTGCATCCAACGAAAATTTCCTAAGATCAAAACCGAACTAACCGTTGGAGCAGGTTTACAAGTCTGCAAAAATGAACATACATAATATATATGGGTTAGTAAAGACAAATAATGTATCTCAAAAGACATTAGAGTTTCAATGTTGGGGAGACCATACATATGTCGAGTTTGTTAAGCACGACCTTGACCACCATTTTCGACCCATTCCATTGATACGGCCTCTCCCTTCTAAGTAGATGTGCTTTACACTGCTGAAATAGATCCATTTAGTCGGGTCTACGCTATTCCATGCATTGGGATCTTCAGGAGCAATGACCTTTCCAGATATCTAGTTCATCAACATGTGAAACTTGATTTCTATATATCTTGATGAGCATGAATTAAGGATAAGAAGATGAAATTAATTAAAAATGTTGTTTAATTATATGAATTAATCAATCCATGTACGTACCTGTAGAGTAACCTTCGATTTACAGGGTCCGGAAAGAGTGATGGGGCTAACTAGAAACGTTTTCTTGGATGGGACTATGATACGGGTCGGGGCCGCCGTAGAACAAGCTAGCTGCCATACTCTCATGAAAGCCTAAACATTCGAAATTGTTAAGGACACTGGGGAAAAATCAAACAGGGTACGTCGTATATAATTAATCATTTTTGAACTTGACCTCAGTATCATCACATGTTCCGTTCCCGACAGCACCGCCGTGTTCGACAAGATGATAAATGGTTTCGGGAACTATACTACTTCCCTGGATGGTTGTCACGGGATCTGGAATCTGTAGAGGAGAATCTACATCATCTGCTGCTGCAAGAATGGTTTTTGGGAACAGAAGATAGGTGCAAACTACAACACAACAAGATAACCATCTTATTTGGTTTATCATTGTGAACCAAATAGAGGGGAAGAAGGGAAGGCTAAGACTTGTTTTATTTTTCAAATGTATTATAAGTGGAAACTAGATTTGAATTCCATGCATATATATGTATATATGCGGTTTCTGTAGCTCAAATGCGACCATTCCAAGTTTGTTGCTTTCTGGTGTTGTTGGTTCGTGGATGGTTCCTGGAAGGTGTGTGAGAGGAAGGGACAGACTTGGAATCTTTGTAGTATATTGACAAGACAGATTCGACGACATACATATGTAGTAGAGGATCTTAATTTGCTAGCTAGATTTGAATATGCTGAAGTTTCGTTGCTTCAATAATATATACGATAACTATCATTATTCTGCTACTCGATGCAGTGATCAGTGTCTTTGTTTGCATTCAATGTTCCTGGGATTGTCAAATCATCACATTGGTGTATTGATATCTGATGCTTCAACCAATGGAGAAAATTCGTAGCCAGTAAAAAAAGGTCAACCATTTAGATCCAAAATAGATACCAGCACCTATACAAGCACATTCCAAGTTGATCATATATATTAATATTTGCATGTGAAGTATATAAAAAGACAATAACTAAATGTGATGATATCGATTTAGTATCTTAATTTGTATTCCGAAACATTATTTGCACCAGGTTGATATACTATATGTAGAACTTTTGATGGGGTTTCTTGAATTGATCTGAAGTCGTGACGACAATTTCAAATTGAAACAATTTGGTGGCACCCAAACTTTCAATCGGATAAAATCAGAATTCTGAACTAGAACTTGAGAAGGAATGTGAATGTTTGAGATGAAATTTTCGGACCTTCCCTTTGACCAATTTATAGTGTTTGCCACACCCTTTGGAAGAGACATCACACCCTTTGAGAACCCATAGGACCTTTCGGCCTAAACCATGCCCATTCAATTCAAAATTTGGCTCAAAAGCAAAGGGACACCTTGGGATGATAACTTGGAGCCGAAGTCATTGCAACATTTCGGCATAAACTTGGCTCCAAAGCAAGTGTCCAAAAACCGGGGATTTTGAGGTTAAAATGTTAAGTCATTAATTCCAAAAATTCAAATTTACAATGAATTTTTAGAATAGCTCGACCCCGGCTAGGAGCTCTGCCCCTTGGACCCCGCCAGGAGCTCCCACCCCTTGGATCTAGCCCAGGGGCGCTGCCCCTGAACCCCTGCAAAGGGGTGTTGCCCCCTTTGACCCCCATTGCTCGTCCCTAAGCAACTGATGAATCTCTGATACAGTAAATCATAATATAATTAAACAAGTGTGCACTCCGCACCCTCCAGACTTGTTTAATGAGATACTATGATCATATTGGTCAACTAGTTAATCCAATTACAATAAAATATCTAATACTATAAGCACCAATGTGTAAACACTTTCTACTTTATTAATAATAGAGAAAACCAAATATTTATGCGATCTGATCACCTATTCTATTTAACACTCGTTCTAAATTTAATTTTTGTTTAATTAATAAGCTAAATCGGAGCAATAAGTTTTATACTAATTAGGTTGCCTTTAAGTTGATCCATCTTCATTGCTGAGAAATCAAGAGCTTTGGTAATACTGATTTGAAATAACTACCTATCAAACTTGTCTAAAGGAGGTATCGATCGTATTGATTGTGATCCAATCATTTTTACATTTATTGATTGATTATTTTTCTTTAGGTAAGATCATCATTAATGAATCTATTTGTAAAGACTATACTACTATTACTATCATTATCATTCATATTATTTATGGTTAGATTAGATATCTCCTTTCTCATTCAAACATAGGGAATGTCTTCCCTTTTCATAAACCCTAATAATGCATGCACCCAGAGATAGATAGGAGTAAGGATTCCTAATTTACGCAAAACAATCATTGTAATGCTCCATCACCATTAATATATATTGTGTTATATATTATTGATCTAAAATAATATATATATATATATATTACTTCTCTCATTTTCCCTTTCGATGTACTTGTTTTATATTATAATTATCAGCAAATTGATTAGGTAGGGCTAGGTAAGTATGTGCTTAATTACAGGAAAGAAGATAGAGATCTGCAGATAGGGCATTATATATAGTAGAGTTTATTAGGTCAGTGGGGATCATCACACCAATAATTATAATCTAATCCAATCCAATCCAATCATGCGTGCTAGCTAGTTGGTTTTGTCAATATTATATATAAATACGTGTCGAGATTTAATTGGAAACTAAACATTAGGCAACACAAATTTTATATTATTAAAATAACTAATTAACACAACACCTCCCAATTGGATAATTAATCCACCAAAAATGCAACCCAAGAGAGATCAAGTAAACACAATTTTGTACAAGACCAAATTGTACGTTAATTGGTATCCACAATTAAATTATACATGGAGAAAACGAACATAAATCATTCATCAATGAACTTATAGAAACATCAAACATGTAGCTAGAAAGATCAAAACCCAAACTCCATATCCATATATAAATACATATAGTATATATGCACTAGAATCACTAAGCAAATAAATCACCTTTTTGCCCTATTCCCTTGCTTGGCTCTGTGGACTTTCTTGTTACCGTCTGCCGCTGATTTCTTAAACCCGGTGCAGAACCCACAAGCGGAAACCCTTGGAGATGGAGGATCCACCGTAGGATCCACCCTGGCTGTCCTATATCCCCGATCACCACCGTTGGACTGGCTCCTTGCAAGGTTGATCGGCTTGAGGTTGTTGGTGGCTTGGTCTTCTTCAGTTTGACCGTCTCTCTCGTTAAGCTTGTTCAGCTCTCGGGTCACGAGCTTGTCGTCCCAAACAAGACCCGATGACCCCTGTCTCCTGAAGGAAACTGTAGACCTCTGCAAACCTTCCATGGTCTCTCTCTCGATGTTTCTATGGAGAAGAAGAAGAAGAAAGATATTTCTATATGTTTTGTAAATGATTTATTAGAATTATAAGGGGGATGAGACTTTATTATTATATATATACAATTAGAGGGAGAGAGTGAAGGGTGGTAAAGGAGCAAGATGAAGGAATATGTCAAGAAATGGCAACTTAGTCAATATTTTATTTCCTTTCATTTTCGTTCTTTAATCTTCAACTGCATATGTGTTGAATCTATCACTATAAATTCTGAAAAGCTCATATATGTGTCACTTGGTAACCTATTAATAATGACCTTATAGGATGTACAATTCAAGTAGTTAACGAAATATATATAATTTTCAATGACCGCAATTTTTTTCAATAACATACAGATCACTTATCAAATAATGTATTTATATTCCCACTGAGCCAAGGAGGTTTAGGGTTTCTTGGCTTATACGAAACTAACGGGATGGCAAAGTAGGGTAATTTAGTCTGCTTAAATTATGTAGTTCTCCTCTCATATAATTATATATATACGGGTTAAAACCAAGTTTTTTATACTAATTAATCTTAACAATGTTGGTATATTAATGGAATGTAGGAATATTGTCGAATTGGAGTTTGTCAAAAATAATAATAATGTATGATAAATAATATATATTGAAGGTTATTATTTTGTACACCGCGTGGGCCGTTGACGGAGAAAGCCGCCTTTATTGTTATCAATATCGTCCCTCAACCGTTACCTTGAATGAATTTTCAAAGTGCCTTCGACTCAGCTGTTGATCAAATCAGTTATCAGCTACACTTGTTTAATTGAAATATATACAGGTAAATAAATAGAGAATTTTATTTATATTTATTAAGAATAAATACTCAATAGGGATCCTCTAATTTTCCAGCTAAATTGAGTCATTTTACATAAGTAGTTACAGCATCGGCATACCCTTTTCGACTCTCCCACTTCTCCTTCCACACTCTCATTGCATCTCTCACTTCATCTAACTGCGATTCCTCAATTCTCGATTGCTCCAAATGCTCAGTCCATTCCTTCCATGGAGGCAATGAAGGGTCCAGAAACCTTACCATTTGAGGCAATACAATGGATCTATAGAACTCTTCAACATTGCCAAGAACAGATGAGGATTCAACCATTGGAAGCAAGTCAGGATCCGTTGATTCACCGGGTTTACTTCTGATCTGATAATCGTTTCCTCTGAGAATCAGACCTTCTGAAGGAGCAAGTGGCAGCACGATCCGCGAAAATTTGGTAAGAGATAATTCAATAATGTCTCTGGGAAATATTTCACGCTTCACAGCTATGGCAGTCCCCAGCATTTTACGGATCTATCAGATTCAACAGCATAGTGTAGAAAGATTTGTCAAATGAATGATATAGTGAATACAACTTCAACTATTAAAAAAATGAGCAATTATTGAAATTTAGTAAGAAAGTAACATTTTTACTATTTTAATCAACTGCTTAGGACAGTCCTTATTTTGTAGAATTTCCCACAAAAACTGGGGATTAATTAAATTTAAAAGATGTAAACAAAGGTTGGAATTTTGCTTAGAGCAACTTACTTGATGCAGCATGAAGGATTCTCCCCAAACAGAGACCTCAACAAAACCGAATCCAAGCAGGTTCTCGTATTTCCCACTTGAGCAATGCAAAATCTTTCTGAAGTGTGCAGCCCCAACTCGGTCATTCTCATCGGGTTCATACAACCATCTCGCACGAATAGTTGAATCAGAGTGTAGATTCCGTCTATCATTCTCCGAATTTTCAGTTGGATTTTCCTTGTGGCAACTCACCTCTAAAGAAAATTCATTTATTTCATCAGCATTGTCCACTGTAGCTGGAATTTCATCTATACTAGAGTCTTGGTCTCCATCACTTGATTCTTCTTCTTCAAGATTGGAGTCCAACATTGGGTTTGGTGATTTGTCCTTTATAGTTGCACGCCTATCTTTCCGAGATTTCTTCGAGGAGTTCTTCCTGTACTTGGCACGCTGTGTATAATTTTGAAAAGGGTGTTCTCCCTGTGACAGTAAAACGAAAAATTCTATTAACCTTTCAACACAGTAAAAGAACAGAAGATGATGATAAAAGTAGCACAAATAATTTACTTATTTTTAAAATACCTCAAAACCTTTCAGTATATCATTAAAGTCTGAAATGTGATCATCAATTTCTGCAGCCGTAAGATTATTGCTTATCCCAATAATTTTAATGGGAAGAAGGTAAGAATACTTCCGAATAGTACACTCTCTTCTCGGATCAAACCTCCTAAAAATATTTAAGTGGAAATAAAGGATTAAAATGAGAAATTACAGCTGTATAATGTACGAGAAATCAAACCTATATACAGGCCGAGTCCATGCTCAATACGAGAAATTTGACATGGAGAGGAACATTAATGCACTTATTTCACAAACTCGACAGGCCCTTCAATGAAAAAATGGCAAATGTTTAACAAGGTTTATGCAATTTACCTTTTTGAAGGCAAAATGCTGAAAACTTTGATGTTGTCAGGAAGATGAGAGTTTATATGGCCAGCAAGATCAATGCCATAAGGATCTGACTTCCATGCAAAATCAGGAATTTCCATCTTCAGGCTTATCGTAGTTGCCAGTGAATGAACCTAGCAATGTAATAAAATATAAGCATTGCTAATTAACCACAGAAAGCTGCTCATTTATACATGAAAGTGATATTTTTTTCATACAACTTACTCCTTTATCAGTTCTGCTACTACGCGCCCACGCAATTTTATTCAGATTCCCAAAATTTGTTTCGAGTATTCCTCCAGCCTTATAGATGGCCGCTTCCAATTCTTCTTCAATAGCTGAAGGTTGACTCAATAACAATTCAGATTAAAGATCTCATAAGTAGTCCTCAAGGCAGTGCATCTTGTCTTGTGCATAATAAACAGAGGAAAGAAAACGATTAAAAGAGACGATAGAACTGCATATACTTCTCTGCATCAAAACTTCCAAAAGATGAAAACTTACTTGACTGTGAATGCTCGTCCCTTTGCATTTGAAGACCTGAGACACCTCTCAAAAGGGAAAACTAGTAAGCGAATCAACCAGGTGGAATATTAGCAGTTTAAACAATCTCATTTTGTTCATTAACATTTGTAAAAACTTGTGATCGATCTCTAAATATTTTGCTCCTTGATCAAGCGCTTGCAAACTAATTTGAACCCTGAATGTTGCAACTATCAAATTTGATCCTGAATGTTGCAACATGTCAGTGTAATGTCCTAACATTGACACTAGTCTATAAGAGCAGATTCATGCTTATTAATTATTATGAAACTGAGCAGCCAAAGACAAGTCTTCATATTAATCAGCTACTTATCAGCTTTTCACAAAATAAAGAGCGTTAGTTCAGAACTTTACCTCTATAATCAGTTCCAGAATATCCGACCCGCATGACAACCTTTTTCTTTTTGAAAGCCTCCCACTTGGGCGGAGCGGATTCTTCATGCGGGAATTGAATTTGTGAAGCAGATGAGCAGAAGACCCAATTTATACGGAAAGCTTTCGGTGCGGCGATGGAGTATAGGGACGTCTTAGGGTATGTCCCTCGAAAGTGTAGCGGAGATAGAAGAAGACGCTGAGCATGAAGCGCCATCACAAGTGTTCGATGAAATGCGCCTGAATAGATAACTGTAAGTGAGAGAGCAGAAGGGGATATGGTCTCTGTCAAGTGTCAAGTCTCCGTTGGTGTTGGCGCGAATGAGTAAAAAAGACAAGATTATTGACATTATAAAATTTAATCAAACAAACAAAAAATAAAATAAAATAAAATAGATGAATTACTAAAACCAACTTAAATTAAGTAAATATAGGGATTATCTAGCTTAATATATATATATATTTGTATATGTAAATACATCCTGCTCTGTTAAATTATATCATTTTTCATGTAAAAAATGAATCTCTTTGGTAGCATTCTTTCCCTTGAGCATTGTAGATTTTTAGAGGACCATTAACTTTCTGTTTATTTCAAAATATTCATTATTTTTTAGTCAAATTTATACTATTGTTAACATTTTTTTTCTTAAAAAAAAAATTCAAATGTTATAACCCAATAATTACGAGTGTATATAACAGTTATAAAAAGGCAAAGTGCAGGAGCTTAATTAATTAACAGCTACTTTTAGAGTACTTCACTTTTATAAAAAGCATCTCTATAACTAGTCAATGAAGGGAATCCAATGCCAAAAGCTTCTACTCATATTTTATTTTTCAGGATTTTGTATCGTTAATCTTTAACTAGAGATTTTCAATTGACGGACGAGACACACTTTTTTCGGAAGATATAGAGAGACGAGAGCAAAAGGAGATCAATGTGACAAGCAAAACTCCATTGAAGAAAGCTCAGCACAGTCGCAACACAACATTGTAAAAGAGTTAACCAACTTTAAGAAATTAACATAGTGATCAATGGAGATAAACTACAGCTGCTGTCATAGTACTATAATGGAAAAACCCTAGACAAGAACACAACAACTTGGCTTCCAACCAACCAAAGATGTCACCAAACCCCGACCTAGCTAGTCACTGATTACACAGAAAGAAAGAAAAAAATATCAGTAGCTCTGGAGATCCCCCTATCATTCATTCTCTCTGCAGTACCTGTAACAACACCATGCATATAGAGAGAGAGATATAAGAATCCAATATATATATATATATAACATGATGATAGAAATTTTGGATACCCAAAATTGAGAAGCTTCGTCATCTTCACGTTGCATGGAAAATTACTATTTAGTATGGTCGGTTGGTCATGTCTCTTGGAGCATTGCACCTGAAGCATTCCATTCTGCTAGCAAAGTTGTGTTCGTTGCATCCAAACCTTCAACAATACGTATGTGAGAGTGAAAAACATAAAAAAGACGACGACAGTGAAGTGGACTGTAACAGTTTCTTACATGTTGCAAATCCAATCGCCAGACTTCCAGTTGGACCGACCGAGACCAAGGCCAGCACCACCACTGAACCCAAACCCTCTCGATCTTGACATCTCAGGGTCGAACCCTCCCAAACCCAAGTCATCTTTGAAGGCACCACACTTGAAGCAGCTCGAGCGACTAGCAAAGTTATGAGTTCCGCAGTTCCCTGCTGCGCAGTACCAGTCACCGGGTCGAACGTCTGAGCCAATGAACCCAAACGAGGTCCCGTTACTGACACTGCGAACTCCAAAGCTCCCGAATTCCATCAACACCGATTTGGGGTCACCACATCTCTGACATGTTTCACGTCTCTGGAAGTTGAGGTGGTGGCAGGTCCTGCAGCTCCAGTCTCCTGGTCGGTTCATGTTTTGATCTGCAGACAGAACTGAAACGATATATAGCCTTAGCTTGAAACCCTAATATAACTTCATAAACACTCTCCAAAATTTCAATTTGACGACTAATTACCTCGAAATTCAAGAGTATAGTAGTTAGAGAGTTGATCGAAGGACCAGAGAATGATTTGTGTTGAGTAGTTTGGACTGAGAGAGTGAGTTTATATAGACATGCAAGAAACCTACATAAAATAATTGAATTGAGGGCACATTGGTAGATGTTGAATCATACAACTTTGCTTTTCATTTTAATTATTAGTAAATGAAAACGAAAGAGAGGGAGAGAGATAAAGGAGAATTGTTCAAAGCTGCAACTCCAAAGAAATGGACAGATTCTTAAAATTCGATAAATCCCTTTTGCAGATGTATATATATATATTAGAGAGTCTTTTTTTCGTTTCAGGTATCGAGGGAGGGAGGGAGGGAGAAAATAGTGCACTTACATGTATGTATATACACACAATTGATATAATTTTACAAGTGGTTTTTTTTTTTTTTGGCCAATTAGTGGTTGTTGAAATCAATGGTCGTCCAACTATGTGTATAAACTTTCATCACAAATAATATATTGTTGGCGATCTTGTACAGTGACTGAAACCAAATAATATATTGTTGGCGATCTTGTACAGTGACTGAAACTTCATTTGTATTGATGATTAATGATAATATATTAGGCTCATGCTATGTACTGTTCATCTACATTATAGGATTAAAATTTAGAGAGAATTCGTAGATGAAGATATTTTGTATTATATGGATGTAAAGTAAACTATAGGAACCCCAGAAAAGGAATCACTTTGCGGTATTTGACCATGGAAATGCCAATCATGGGGTCCCTCTTTGATCATTGTAATGAATATTCCAGACACCCAAGCAATCTTTTTCTCTTTTAATTTCGTGTCCACCAATTAATTGGGCTGCAGACAAAACCCCAATTCAGTATGGTTGGTCTTGTGGTGAAATATGTATCTAATTACTTATCGAGTCGATGGAACTTCGACTGTCGGAGGCGAATCATGCATTGTTTAGAGAAGAAGGTTTGCGAATGTAGGGGGGGAAGGGTTTTGACTGGTAATTAAAGAAAAGAGAGGAGGGCAATTAATGGTGAGTTTCAATAAAGATGTATTGATGTACAGAAGAAGCCATTGCTGCAGCAATGGATTTCTTTCTTTCGAGGATTCAATCTGGTTGACCACCTTTTCTTTATCACTTACTTATCGGCCATCTCGTCCATAGCTATCTTCTTTACTCTCCAGTACTTCTTCTGATCTTCTTCTTTATTATTGAGTGTACTTATCGGCCATCTCGTCCATTTCCTCTCTCTAAAAGGAGGTAGCTTTGCCCTCCATTCTCTTGGAGGACGTTAAAAGAAGAGAGCAAACTGTAAAGACTCTCTCTCTGTTTAGTGTTTACGCTCTGCTTCGAGAATGGCAGCCATGCAAAATTTGACCATACTGCTTTTTCAAAATGATTCTCAAACCGAATTAGACAGGTTCTATTATAATGAATGTAAGTAAAATTGAGCCCTTTATAACACAATTTATATTTAGAAATCAAATAAAAAATTTCCCAAAAAACTGGGCTCCAAATTTCAATAATTCAGTAGCTTAGTAATTAACCATGGATGATTATTGGCCAAACTGAGATTTTTCACAATTATTGTTCTGAAATCTTTCTTCCTCACATAAAAATTGGAATCAATGATTACGCTCGTCGTCTCCATGCTCGTTAGGAGGTCCTCCATGTTGGATCGCTATTTTTCCACTCATCGGCTCCGGCGACCTGCAAAAAGGAAACCCCGGATTTTGCCTGTGGTTCCCCTCCGACGATCAAGTCAGTCGGAAGTTCGTTTGTAGATAGCATAATGTCATGTATGTCAAAATCCATCCCCTCAAATGAATGAGGTAAGAAGTATATATAGAGATACTTAATCTGAGTTCATGGTCAGGTCTTTACCATAGTTATCAGAGTTTCTACCAAAAAAACAAAAAAAACATAGTTATCAGAGTTGTCTCTTGGGCGAGCGAACCATGGTTACTTTAAGAATATTCGTTTTTAGTGGCTACTCCACTGTAGACTATTCTTTTAGTTTGTTTAATCCTAGGCGTGCTAAAAGCAACCGGCCTAATTCGTAGGATGTGGTGACACGCATTCATTCTGAGTACTTTATGTTTTTGGCGCATTCTTAGGCGAGCCACTGAAAGGCGAGCTGTCAAAAGGCGACCTGACCAAAGGCGATCTGCTCAAAGGCAATCTGACAAATGGCGATCTGCCAAAAGGCGAGCTGTTAAAAGGCGAGCTGTTAAAAGGCGACCTGACCAAAGGCGATCTGCTCAAAGTCGATCTGACAAATGGCGAGCTGCTAAAAGGCGACACCTTACATATAATTTGGGCTTTAATAAATTCAGTTCAGAATGTTATTGGGCCAAATATAAAAATAGGCAAGTCCAATATTCATAACCCATAACTTCATGTCCCATAACTTCAAGCTGCAACTCATCATTTGAATATAATGCAAGCATTTTTTTCTGGAGTTTGAAGGGTGTTTGCACTTAAATATATATATATATGTATATTTCTTTGATCTATCCAGCACCAGCCCCATCTTAAATTGGATTATCGAGAGCTTATATGGTAGAGGGCAAAGGAATGATATTGCTTCAACATGAGACAAAAACTATAGCAGACCCCCATTGGATAATCAATCACTCATACTGGGACCATGCATTGTACTAAAACCCAGATAAGATATAAGAACTAGCTGCCAAATGTAACTTTGATAAGTGAATCGCATCATTACTTTGTACATTTGAAGAGTTCATGGAAAAGCCATGACTCTACTTTTAGCTAGAATGTCAAATTGAATCATAATTGATATCCACTAACTAACTCTAAAGACATTATCCTTATTATCAGAATACAACACACATGACTACTAATAATCAAGACAACCATCTAACAAAGATGGTAACATACAATCCCATGGGCAATTGATTAAAACAGCTTCCGTCTGCAATTTACTAAATCTATTGGCAAGCTATATGTTGAAACAAGCTAATGGGTTCATAAAAAACAAACCTTTGTGCCAAAATTATCTCCCTACCCTGAACATCCAAGGTAAAGTTAATTAGCAGATGCATATTTCCTCAGAAGATCAAACAATACGATGAGAATCAAGAAACTATAACTTAGACAGAATCACCTCCAACTCAGCTTCTAGCTCCTCTCTTTTAGTTACTATTCGAAGAGGATTGGACAAATTATTAAACTAAGTCGAGGAGAGGTTGATAGAATCTCAAACTCGAGCCTAAACTCTTAAAAAGACCATAATTTAATATTGACTAGAGCTCGAACCTACCCAACCAATATAACATGAAATGGGCCGGCTCATAAAAATCACCCCCCCGCGCAATTTGCCGTACCCCCGCGCAATTTGTTGAAAACGAAAGGGGTAATATCGTCATTGAACAGTGAATGATTCCTCGGTGAATGGTGTCCAGTCCGGATCGTCAATTCGAAGTCTTCTTCTTTGGCCTTCACCTTCTCGACTCCGCGATCGTTACATCTTCGTCTCTCTCCATCGGTCGAAGCGGAAGGAATTGCTTGGCGCGGGGATTTGGTGTCAGATTGCAGACTAAAATGTCGGGCAAGGGAGCTAAAGGTCTCATAATGGGGAAGTCCGCGTCCAACATTAAGGACAAGGACAAGAAGCGACCTGTTTCTCGCTCGTCTCGTGCTGGTCTCCAGGTGATGCTACCTCTCCTTTCGTCCCAATCCGTGTTTGACTTGTTCCGAGTTTTGAAAGTTAAGATTTCATCATTAAACCGATATTATCTCGTTGTCACGGTGATTCCTAAGTCCTAGTGTCTGCTATGATGTCTCGCGTTCTTCTTTCTATTGTCTTTTGCACGACAGCACTCTTCTGAATTTCTACTTGCATCTGCTGTCCCTTCGAGTGCATAGAATTGTTAATAAATCATATTTGCCATAAAATTACTTATTTTTTCCTTCTAAATTGAGATACAGATGACAGGAGACTGATAAAACATAAGGGATAGAATCATAGCTAGTGGATGGGAAATAAACAAGTTTCCTGGGAGACAAATGACATTTTTTTTAATCCTATAGTTTATAAGCTAGCAAATAATTTTGTGGATATTTCAAGGTTGTGAAATTAGAGATTACTTATCCTTTCATATGCTTTATTTATTAGTGTGGAAGTACATAAATTATCATTCTTGACTGCGTGAAGTATGTGTTGGTAGTGAGGTTCCCTTCCACTTAACATCACCAACTATTCGGTTGCTGATGGAAATATCAATCACCGACTAAACTACTTCACTGCCTAGACATAAATCCAAACATAAGATTGGACAATAGGCACCAAGAAGCTCATTCACTTCTCTAAGTATTGATATGTTCTGGTGTCTGTGATATAATGGTTAATGGTTTGCCACTTTAGTTGTAGGTTTGCCCGAGCTCGAATGCAATATCTACTAAACTCGATAGCTAGCGTTAGAAGAATGTAGTAGTCTAGAAACTGCATGCTTTTACCATTCGGATCCTTTTCACGGACCTACTGTTAGTGAAAATTGTGCTATTACAACAGGTAGAGGCACACAAAAATTTACTTTATTGGCAAAGCTCTAAATAATGAACTTCAACTTTCTGAGAGTTTATTATTGAAAGTCCACTTCTTAAGTAGATCGATTTTGAAGAAAGAGGTCAGTTTGGTGGTGATGGTTGTGGAATCATGCAAAAATCTACATTGCGTATAGACTATAGATTATTAGATTATAGAATTTGAGTATCATCAAGCTATGTTTTCTTTCCTTTCATCAAAGTTACCATTCTTGTTTGTCAATATTGAAGCTTTTAGAACTAGGTTCTGTAATCAATGATGGGATCTTGTGAATCTGAATATAGTAGGCAATTAATTATTTGAAAGTCAGGACCTTTTCTTTATTTTTTTCTCTACATGCACAGTTTCCTGTAGGCCGTGTTCATCGACAGCTAAAGACAAGAATAGCTGCAAACGGAAGGGTGGGAGCTACTGCTGCTGTTTACACTGCTGCCATACTTGAATACTTGACTGCGGAAGTGCTTGAATTAGCAGGAAACGCTAGCAAAGATCTCAAAGTGAAGCGTATAACTCCACGACATCTTCAGCTCGCCATTCGTGGGGATGAAGAGCTTGATACTCTTATCAAAGGAACCATCGCTGGTGGAGGAGTCATCCCTCACATCCACAAGTCCCTCATCAACAAGTCCTCAAAAGAGTAGGAGTCTGCGATCTTGGAAGAAATAAAGAACCCGAGTTAGCTTCATCATCTTTCTTTTTACTCTTGTTTCATGTGCACTTGTTTTGCTGTGAGGAGTTTGAGAAATGAAGATGGTTTAATATTGGGTTGTTATAGCTCTTCTGGCAATTTGTCTGACACTGAATTTCTCAATCCAATTCGCCCTAACATTCATAACGATAAACTTGTAAAGATCCGATCAGTAACTTTTGCTTGCCATTGGTAATTTTGTTTTTGAAGGTACATCAGTTGATATAATATGTATTTGTTTTACGATTAAATTTCTTAATTTAAATGAATCTGTTATATTTATATAAAATGACTATTAAGTAGATCACTTGTCAACATACTAAAACAGTCTCATTAGGAATAGGAACGCGATAAATATCTCGAGGAGCATGGGCCAAATTAATGAACTTTTACAATTTACAGGGTTGTTCTTTTTGGAATTTTCCTGCAGTGTTTTAAATAATGGAAGATATTTCTTTCCTCGTGTTGCAGGCACAGGCGTTTAGGAGGAATTTAAATTCATTTAATTTCCTCACTTAATCAGTTACTGGCAAAGTTCTGATCAAGAATGAGGAGCTTTCCAATTTATCAAATCTAATTATGACTCTTTTATTACATTTTTAATCATATTCTTAAGTTAAATTTGGTTTAGAAAGGAAGAAGGTTTTGCTTGCAGCAACCGCGGCAGAGGATGAGGGTTTTGATATAAAATGAGTATTCATGCCTCAGTTTCCCTTCGCCCCAATCCCTTCGGCCACCTTATCTATTTTCCGTGTTTCCCTCTCTTTATGTTCTCCTCTTGAGAAAGCCAGCAACTTTTAGGCTCTTGAAGGGAGGAACAAACAGAGGGAGACATGGCATCTGTTCTTAGAACTGGAGGTTTGATTTCTCTGTCAAAAAACCCCACTACCAGGTCCCTGAACCATTCACAGACCCTAAAACTTAGAACTTTGTCCGCAAAACCCATAAATTTTTCTGGGATTTCTTCATCTCCCAATGGATTCAACAAACTCCATGCCTATGGCTCAAATCCAGCTGCAATGTTCCATAAAAATCGGAACCTCCACATCTGCAAAGCTGAAGCAGCTGCTGCAGCTGACGGTCAGCCTCTGTTCGGAGAAGAACCAGAGAGCTCCAAACTTTTTGGGCTGGATATTGTGACCCTGAAGAAGATTATCCCACTTGGACTGATGTTCTTTTGCATTCTGTTCAACTACACTATCCTCAGGGACACAAAGGATGTTCTGGTGGTCACTGCTAAAGGGAGCAGTGCAGAGATTATACCATTCCTCAAGACATGGGTAAATTTACCCATGGCTATTGGGTTCATGCTCTTGTATACTAGGCTGTCCAATGTCTTATCGAAGAAAGCACTGTTCTACACAGTCATTGTCCCATTCATCGCATTCTTTGGGGCTTTTGGGTTTATTCTGTACCCTCTTAATAACCTTATACACCCTGAAGCTCTTGCTGATAAGCTTCTTGGGATTCTTGGACCAAGATTCCTTGGCCCTCTTGCTATTATGAGAATCTGGAGCTTTTGCTTATTCTATGTAATGGCCGAGTTGTGGGGCAGTGTGGTCGTCTCTGTGCTTTTCTGGGGTTTCGCTAATCAGGTGAATATAAGAATTCTTTCTTGTTGACTATAATGCTTAGTTTTCTTGGTTCATAGTTTGGTTGTCTCTTATGGGAAGGAGTAAATTTCTCTTCTTAATAAATGATAAATAACAAACTGGTATTATTTAAATCGGTTCAGTTCAGGCAAATCATATGTATATAGTTTGTTGTAATGCTTTGCTTTCTTGGTTCTCAATTTAGTGTCTCCTTATATTACTCTGAATTTGATTAAAGAACAGAAAATAGAAATTTCATGGAAAAACATAAATTTTCAATGATGTCATCTTTGTTTAAGGAGAGGTCATCACATGTGTTCTTTGCCTCCTCAGATCACAACAATTGAGGAAGCCAAGAAGTTCTACCCTCTGTTCGGGCTCGGAGCAAACGTTGCTCTTATCTTCTCTGGCCGGACAGTGAAGTACTTCTCCAACATGAGGAAGAACCTTGGACCCGGAGTCGATGGTTGGGCCATCTCTCTCAAGGCAATGATGAGTATTGTGGTGGTGATGGGACTTGCCATCTGCGGCCTTTACTGGTGGGTGAATACCTTCGTTCCTCTTCCAACTCGCAGCAAGAAGAAGAAGGTAAATTGTAGGATTTTTGAAACTTAAGCCACGAATTGATAAGAATCTACATTATTAGGAAAGAACTGATTGAGTGCGGTATTCAACTGTTAATGATTATTGGAAAGTTCTAATTTTTGCTTAAAAAATCTCAAACTTTTATAGCCAAGATATGATTTTGATACAAAGCCCTAAAAAATTCTTCCGAAATCTGCAGGAGAAGCCGAAAATGGGAACCATGGAGAGCTTGAAGTTCTTGGTCTCTTCTCCATACATCAGAGACCTTGCTACATTGGTCGTTGCATACGGTATTAGCATTAACCTTGTCGAAGTCACCTGGAAATCGAAGCTCAAAGCTCAGGTAAGTCCAAAATTTCTTCAATCATCTCCATTAATGAATCAATCCAATTCATCAACCAATCAATAATCGTTCATCATGCAGTTCCCGAGCCCAAACGAGTACTCGTCCTTCATGGGTGATTTCTCGACCGCCACAGGAGTCGCCACCTTTATCATGATGCTTCTGAGCCAATTCATATTCGACAAATACGGCTGGGGAGTCGCTGCCAAGATCACCCCAACTGTCCTTCTCCTAACTGGAGTCGGGTTCTTCTCGTTAGTCCTCTTCGGAGATCCGTTTGCCCCAACTCTCGTGAAATTCGGACTGACCCCGCTTCTGGCTGCAGTCTATGTTGGGGCCCTGCAGAACATCTTCAGCAAGAGTGCAAAGTACAGTCTCTTTGATCCTTGCAAGGAAATGGCGTACATCCCCCTGGATGAAGATACCAAGGTGAAGGGCAAAGCAGCCATTGATGTTGTTTGTAACCCGCTTGGGAAGTCAGGGGGTGCCCTCATCCAACAGTTTATGATCTTGAGCTTCGGGTCTCTTGCCAACTCAACCCCATATCTTGGAGGAATCCTGATGGTGATCGTTCTTGCCTGGTTGGGTGCTGCTAAGTCGCTTGATACTCAGTTCACTGCTTTGCGCCGTGAGGAGGAGTTAGAGAAGGAGATGGAGAGAGCAGACGTGAAGATCCAGGTCATGCCCAGAGATGATGAGAACGAGTCAGTTGGAGCCGATCTGAGGTTGAACCCAGCTGCGGGCGAACCTTCTGGCGGGTCAGCTTAGAACTGGAACGGTTTTTTGGTAGAAAGATTTAGCTTTGAGTTCAGTTGTTATAGCTGCTTGTTCCATTAGAGGGGTGTACTTGCTCTTAAGGATAATATTTATTCTTCATGAAAGAAATGGTTTCCAACATGTCTGTTAGGTCTTTAGCATTATCAGCTTCAAAATCAAATAGTAGAAGAAAATTTTTATTTGATAGCAAAGAGAAACAATCTGATCTCTGGTGGTTACATCTAGGGGTGATAAAAAAATAAAAAATACTCGTTGGACCGAATTTCCGACAAGATCGACCCGACTAGGACCGAAACCGAACAAACGGTTTTTTTCCTTCAGGTCGGGCTCGGGCTTTTTCCCCAAAAGCTCGACTAGGACCGGACGATCCGACCTTGAAGAAAACCGTAGAAATTCATTGTGTAACCCTTGAAACACTAGTAATTCATGACCTTAAAGTATTTAACCACCCTTAGATCAGTTCCACAAGGAAAATGCGACGGAAGATAGGAGCGAGACCAAAATTTTGGTGATTATTTTTGGTCAATCCAAGTGAATTTTTTTTTACCAAAAATTTTGGTCCAAGACTGAGATCGGCCCGAATCAAGCAAGACTGACTCGGACGGACTTTTTTATACCAAAGTTGGTATCGGTCCCAGCCCGGCCCGCCCTTGATCAGCCGAGTTCTATCCATAGATACCTTCTGTTGTTGGGCTGGGCTTTCTCATAGCACGAGACATCACGGAAGCAACTTTCTCGACCAACTAAAGTAAGTGAACAGTCTACTTCCTACTTCCCGGGGACAGTCATAGACCAACCGTCACGTTGTTGACTTCAACTTCTATTGTCTTCCTCTCTTGATCATACGAACACTCTCCTACTGTCGGATCCATCATCGCTTCGCTGGAATCGATCCAAGTTCAAGTCCTTTTTTCCAGGTAAGCACCCAAAACTGATCCGAATTTGTCACTCTCATCTGGGAGCTGTCTAATTTGACCTATTTTGATGCTGATATCCATGAATCTGTACCCTGAGAGCTTGATCTGATCCGATTCGATCCGATCTCAAACATTGAAACCCTAACCATGAAGCTTCACTGGATTGTATTTCTGTTATCAACACTTGTTGTTCACATTAATGGAGTCGCCGATGGGCTAGGGTTCGATTTCAGAACAAGTGAATCTCCAGCGACATTCAAATACGACAGGATAGAAGAGGTTAAACGACAATGTGGGTACGTCTTGAAATCTGCTTCGGATTTGAAACCTGAAGATAGTAGGATCTATAGCATTAAGGAGGATTTGTATTTCTTAAATGGTGATTGGGAACAAGAACTAGGAGATTCCCCTATTCTGCCGTTTGATAATAAGGATGTCCCAAGCAATTATTCCAAGGATCCGGTACAGTTGGTTTCTTTCTGGATTGTGGACGTCGATCGGGATCAGTCTCATCGGACGAAGAAATCGCTCTCTGTTAGTGGATTACTGTCTATGGGGATAACCTTCGACAGTACATTTTCGGAGAAACCGTATGAAGGAGGCCGACAGTTTGAGATATGGCCGGGACATACTGGATTGTCTGTTCCATTCCAAGGGATCTACACTGAGTCTAGAGACAACGGTGGAGAAAGGGTTTTGTGTCTTTTGGGGAATACTATGTTGCCTTCTCGAGAATCCGATTCAAAAAACCCGTGGAAATGGGTGGATGATTCGCATTTCGCATATAACCAGCCTCCTCTGTCTGAAGACGATCAAATCCTCCTTGTTCTTCGTTTCCCGGTAATGTTCAACCTCACAAACCGAATCATCCGAGGAAAGATCAAGAGCCTGAACCCTAGATCCAATTCCAAGTTTTTCGATGAGGTGAGAATCACCTCCCAATTGGGGAAAGCGGCTCGTTATGAATTCGATTCGGAGAAGAAGCTCATTTCGAAATCGTGCGATCCCTACCCGTACCACGATAGTTTCTTGGAAAGTGGAATCAATATCTATAAAGGGTTAGAATTTTGTAGAATTCTCGAAGAGGCAGCTCAAGGTCAAGCTTTTACCATCGTGCCGAATTGGAAATGCAACGGTACGGACGATTTCTGTAGCAAGCTTGGTCCTTTTGTGATCGGAGATTCGATTAGGGCCACCGATGGTGGATATAAGGATGTTTTTCTTTTCATGCAAGAAATCAACTGTCAGAAAGTGGGGGACAACTCAAATTCGAGTACAGTTGCGGCTGTTTTCCGAGCGGTGGGTCCTTCAGAGAATCATTACACCGCTTCAGCCCGATCCGGTCCGAACAACATGACAATGTCTGCTGAAGGAATCTTAGAATCCTCGAGTGGCCAGCTGTGTATGATCGGCTGTCTCGGAATGGAAACAGAAGGTTGCAATTTTCGTATCTGTTTGTATATCCCAACATCGTTCTCGATCCGACAAAGAAGTATCTTGGTTGGGAGTATCTCGAGTATCGACAAAGACGGCAAGTCGTTCTTTCCTCTGTCTTTCGAGAAATTAGTACGGCCAACGGAGCTATATAACTACTTCAAGACGTCGAGTCCGTCCTATGTTTATTCGAAAATCAACTTGGCGGGAACCATTCTGGAGAGAAGCGAGCCCTTCAGCTTCGGATCGGTGATCAAGAAGAAGTTTTTGCAGTTCCCTCGACTCGAAGACGCAGAATCTTACTCTGTCAGCTTATCAGAACTATCCGAGGATTTGTCGCTTCATGTTTCGGCATTTACCGACTCTCGATCCTTTACAACTGATTTGCAAATCGAGATTCTATCAGTAGGTCCAATGTTCGGCCGATTCTGGTCGACTCAGAACGAATCCAAGGAATTGTTCCATGCAAAGACCGAATCGACGGAAGAACAGCTGCTTCTCAATGTTTCGGCTCAGATTCTGTTATCGGGAAAAAAAATTGGAAACTACTCGGTCTTGTTTGTCGAGGGAATCTACGACCCGCGGGTCGGAACAATGTACTTGGTCGGGTGTCGGGACATTCGTGCCTCGTGGACGGTTCTGTTTGAAAGCATGGATCTTGAATCGGGTTTGGACTGTCTGATCGAGATTGTCGTATCTTATCCACCGACCACGTCTCGGTGGCTCGTGGACCCAACTGCGAGAATCTCAATCGCGAGCCAAAGAACCGAAGACGACCCACTTTATTTCGAACCCGTCAAGCTTCAAACCCTTCCGATTATATATCGTCGGCTACGAGAGGACATTCTGTCCCGACAGGGCGTTGAGGGGATTCTCCGAATCTTGACGCTGTCGCTTGGGATTGCATTCATCGCGAGCCAATTAATTTATGCCGAACGGAACCCAGGTTCCGTCCCGTTCATGTCTCTTGTCATGTTAGGGGTTCAAGCGGTCGGTTTCAGCCTCCCTTTGATAACCGGAGCTGAAGCCGTCTTCAAGAAATCGGAATCCGATGCTGCAGTTTCTTCTTGGTTTCGAGCGATCGATTACACCTTAAAGCTTCAAGTAATGGTCTGTCTCTTGCTCACTCTCCGGCTCGGACAGAAGGTCTATAAATCGCGTCAGTCGCGCGACCCATCACGCTCCGTCCCGAGCGACAAGCAAGTAGCAATCGCGACATTCATCTTACATATCGCAGGGTACGGTTCAGTCCTCATCGTGCATGCTCTGAGAACCCACGCTTCTGCACCCCGAGCTGCAGTCTACTTTGATCAAACCTCGGGTGAACGAGTTTGGGAGACAAAGCTTGAAGAATACATCGGTCTTATCCACGACTTTTTTCTTCTTCCCCAAGTCGTCGGAAACTTTATATGGCAGATCGATACCGACTCAAAGCCTCTACGGAAATTATACTTTATGGGTGTTACGTTCGTGAGGCTTCTTCCGCATTTATATGACTTCTTAATGTCTCCGACAACGAATCCATATATTTCGGTGGAGTACGAGTTTGTGAACCCGGATTTTGACTTCTTCTCCAAGGTTAGTGACGTGTCGATTCCGATGACAGCAGTTTTGCTTGCGATTGTTGTGTTTGTTCAGCAGAGATGGGGTTATGACAAGATTCGGGATGTTCTGAAGATCGGTGAATTCAAGATTCTTCCGGAGAGAACCGGAAGAACCTATGAAAGGCTGCCGACGAAGGTGTCTGAAGCCGAACTTGTGGGAAGGAGGAAGGCCGAGCATGACGATGAAGAATAAGGTCACATTAATGTTTTCGGCTCTGAGGTTACTTCTTTGTGACAATATTGTACTTCTGTTTTGAGGGACCGTTTTCTGTTCTTCAAAATGTTAGGATTCTCACACATTATAGTAGATTGTATCTTTAATTAAATGGTTATAAATAAATTATTTACCTTACAAATAATTTGATAACCTCATAGTAATTTTGACCTGACAAACAGACTATATTTTTACCTTACTAATTATAACCCACCAAAAAACCGAACAAAGTACTCTACCCGAAAGTAATTAACAGAAGTAAAAAAAAATAGTAAAGAATTTTACTATAAGAAGAACTTTTGTGTCTAAAGAAAAGGAAATCTTTACAATAAAGATCAAATCAATAAAACAAACATGTCTTTGTTGTTCTTCTTCTTGTTCCTTTTAGTATCCCATGTATGCTGTGTGTCTTCCTCCCCAGCTACTTGCCAACCCAAAACGGTCTTTCTTTTGGCGGGACAGGGCAATATGGCCGGTCGGGGAGGAGTCACCATTGACTCCCAAGGTCACCATATATGGGACGGAATTGTCCCTTCAGAGTGCCAACCCAACCCGTCGATCCTAAGATTGGATGCCAACTTTCAGTGGGTCGAAGCTCGTGAGCCACTTCATGCAGATATCTACGTTGCACCTAATCGGACAAATGGGATCGGACCCGGCATGCCTTTCGCCCATTCTGTCCTGAAGATAAACCCGAGCTTTGGCCCTATCGGTCTTGTTCCGTGTGCGTATGGCGCGAGCAATATAAGTGAGTGGCAGAGCGGAACAAAATTATATAGCCAAATGATGAAGAGGGCAAGAGCATCCATGAAAAATAATGATGCTACGATTGGAGCACTTCTATGGTGGCAAGGAGGAGCTGATTCGGAGAAGCAAGAAGATGCAATGTCATTTAAGGCAAAGACGATGAAGTTCTTCCATGACATACGAGTTGATCTAAAATCGCCCCAACTACCAATTCTGCAGGTTGAAAATGAAATCATTTCTTATATAGATATAGATATGCATTTTGTACGTAAGTATATATAGTTGTATAATTCTGCATGTTTTATTACTGCACTGCAGATGTCTGTAGCTAAGAGAACGAGACGTTTCTCCCATTTGGTTCGAGCTGCCCAACTATCCATGCATCTTCCGAAACTGATAACCCTAGACTCCCCTCGACTACCAGTTGAGGCGGGAGGGGTGGATTTCACATCCCAAAGTCAAGTTATAATCGGGAGGAATCTAGCTAAAGAGTATATCAATCTAATACACTGATATATAATACCTATCCATCAATGATATATCTATTGTTGTGTTTGTATTACGATTTATATATGTTGGATTATGTACGAAATATACCATCGATTAGGTCACAACATAATACATAATTAAGTTACCTCATTGAACGATTGCCTTAGCAGAAACGAATTTGTCTGAAGTTGGGATCACGGTATGTCAGATGGTAGGTCACGTAACAGGTTAACGGTCAGTGACCTAGGTTTCCACAACTACTTATCTCAGTCTAAACTGTGGTGCGATAGAGTATCATTGATATTATTATTATTATTATGTGTTCCAACTCTAAGCATCATATTCCTTATACATAAAGGGAATAGTTTATATCAATATCTAATACTAGCCTTATTATGAGTTAGCACTTAGGCGACTCAATTCACCGAAACCAACATTATAAATATTGATATTAGTCCTACACGACACAATGATGACATTAACAATTGTCGTAAATATCTATAATTCAAATTTTATTAATGGAATCGCGGAGCCAGATTGGTTGCTATGAAAGTGACACAATATCTAGCTATAAAGACAGTATTCATTACCGAATCCAATCTTTGGTTCCACAATCATTTTAGTTAAGCACGTTTGTCCCTAGAATCCAAAAATAAATTACAAAAACATTACACCATCATTGTCGGGTTTGATTATTGTTCGACCCAGAGTGCAAAGAGGTGATCCGAACCGTGTAGGGGGAGGAGGAACAAAACCGGCCGAACCAACCGAGACTTTGGCCGAAATTGGGTAAATGTAGAAGAAACCTCATTGGGTGAAGTAAGTGTAATTTCGGGAACAACATGATACAAATGAGGGAGGCGAAAAAAAGACTACAACGAATTGGGAGGGGACCTAGAAGTAGTGCGGTTCAAGAAGAAGAGATCGAACTCAAAGGTCGTATTCGAGATTTATGGAAGAGGGAGGAACTCTATTGGAAACAAAGGGCGAGGGTAAAGTGGCTCACCGAAGGAGACCGAAACACGACTTTCTTTCACCTTACAACCAATTCAAGAAGAAGAAGAAACCGCCTTACTCGTCTGAAAGGGGAAGGGGGGGAATGGATCATAAGAGAGTGACATTATGAACGAGATAAAGAACTACTACGAGAAGGCTTTCACTTCGGAGTCAGTTCACACAGATTACTCTATACTAGAATGTTTACCTCACGAGATCAATGAGGAGATGAACTCAGATTTGACAAGAAGGGTGACAATGGAGGAGGTAAAAGAGGCGGTATTTCATTTGGGGGGATCAAAGGCGCCAGGACCAGACGGATTTCCGGGGTTATTCTATCAGAGGAACTGGAACATAGTGGGCCCAGATGTCTTCACCGCGGTCAAAGCTTTCCTCGAAACAGGTATATTTCCTACATCCCTAACTCAAACTGATATAACCTTGTTGCCAAAAGTTTCAAACCCGATACATGCATCTGAATTTAGGCCAATCAGTCTGTGTAACTTTGTGTATAAGGTGATAACAAAAGTGTTGGTGAATAGATTGAAAGTATATCTGTCAGATCTTATTACTCCATTCCAGAGCGCTTTTGTAGCAGGTCGCCTTATACAGGACAATGTCATGGTGGCACATGAGGTTTTCCACTACTTGGAAAATAAAGGGAAACCAAACAGGGTGGAATGTGCGCTAAAACTGGATATGCAGAAAGCTTATGACAGGGTCGAGTGGGAGTTCTTATTAAAGAGCTTGGAGAAGAGGGGTTTTAATGCAAAATGGGTTGGGTGGATGAGATCTTGTGTTCAAACGCCAACATACAGGGTACTTGTGAACGGGAACCGCACCACCACTATTACACCAAGTAGGGGAATTAGACAAGGTGACCCTTTGTCTCCCTATTTGTTTATTCTTTTGGCGGATGTTCTATCACGGATGGTGGAGCGTGACATCCAAGAAGGGAGTTTGAGGGGACTAGTTTTGGGACGAGGTTGCCCGGAACTTCATCATTTGTTTTTTGCAGATGACTCTTTATTCTTTTTTCAAGGAACAACAGAGAATGCAAGACACCTAAGAACCACGATCATGCATTATTGTAAGGCGTCAGGTCAAAAAATAAACGAGGCAAAGTCAACCCTCACTTTTAACCGGGGAGCCGATCGGTCTATATGTGGGGAAGTCGAGAACGTCCTGCAAATCCAAGGTACGCGCCAACCGGGGAAATACTTAGGGCTACCGGCGGTTTGGGGTAGATCAAAAAAGGCGGCCTTGGGATACCTAAAGGAGAGAATTCAAAACAAGATTAGTGGATGGCGAGTAAAGACCCTTAATCAAGCGGGTAAGGAAGTCCTTATAAAATCAGTGATCACGGCAATACCGGCTTATGTGATGAGCTTATTCAAACTTCCGAAAACATGGTGTGCGGAGGTTAATGCAATTATAGCTCGGTTTTGGTGGGGACAAACGAATGAGGGCCGAAAAATCCATTGGAGGAAATGGGAAACACTTACAAAAAACAAGTTCAAGGGTGGTTTGGGCTTTAGAGAATTGAAAACCTTCAATATGGCGTTGCTTGTCAAGATGGTGGGTAGGATGCAAACTGAACCGAATGCACTATGGGTTCGGGTAATGCGGGGGATTTATTATCCGGGAAGGGACATCATCTCGGCAAAAAAAGGAGGCCGTGCTTCATGGGGGTGGACAAGCCTTTTGAGTGGACGGGATAAACTTGTGAGCGAAGGCCTATGGAGAGTAGGAGATGGTCGACATATAAGAGTGTTCGGGGATCCGTGGGTAGACACAATTGAGGGTTTCAAAGTAGACATCCGACCGGAGTGCGAGTCCAACCGGGTTCTCATGGTGGCCGATTTGATCAAGGAGGATAGGACATGGAATGTCGATTTGGTCCAAACTTTGATCGAACCGGCAAATGTTTTACATGTTTTGCAGGTCCATATACCACAAAATGGAGGGGAGGATCGATTGATATGGCCTCATACGAAAGAAGGAACCGTCACGGTTCGGTCAGCCTACAACCGCATAAAGGAGCAAGCCGATGTCTTACAACCAAGAGCTACGACCATAGGAGCTGAAAATGAGGAAGGATGGCGAGCTATTTGGAAGTGTGACACAATGCCAAAAATCAAGCATTTCATGTGGAAACTTCAAACAAATTCACTACCCCTCATGATGAACCTTCGACGAAGGGGTATGAATGTCCCGGTAAGTTGTCCAATATGTGGTCTTGAGGAGGATCGAGAACATATGATATACAATTGTAGGTGGACGGAGGAGGTATGGACCGACATGTTAGGGATTGATCCAAATCAACAAAGACCACAAAATTTCGAGGTATGGATAAAATCACGATATGAAGAAACGGGGATGACAATGCATATCAAAGAAACAAGGTGGAAACTTTGTATGATGACATGTTGGATGATTTGGAAGGCAAGGTGTAGAGCGGCGTTCGAAAGGAAATTGCCCAACCCAAGACACGTCATGGAAGAAATACGACGACTGCAAGGGGAGCACACCACCGAACCTACTCGGTCACAAGCCGAACCAAATGGGGCACAGACTGGACCCGCTTGGAGCCAGACTGAATTAGCTCAGCCACAAACCGAAGGGTGGTTAGCTCCAAATCAAGGTGAAATCAAGATCAATTGTGATGCGGCTTGGTGCCCTCGTACGAAAAAAGGAGGACTCGGAGTAATTGCAAGAGATGACCGAGGACAAATAGCGGGAGGGGCAAACATAAACATGATGGGAACGGATGCCACGACAATGGAGGCGCAAGCCGTGCTACTAGGTGTGAAATTGGTAATAGAAATGGGATGGAACAATGTAGTGGTGGAATCGGACTCGGAGATAGTGATAAACCAATTGAATGGCAGGGCATACCAATGGCGAATTGAAAATGTGTGCGACAACATCAAAGCGTTAGCCACGGGAGTGCAAACCATCATATGGAGGAAAGTCCGACGAACCGCGAATGAGAGTGCAAATTGGATTGCACAACAAGCCAAACTAGGAGTGTGTCTAAGTAATTGGGTCGAAAGACCCCACTCTTACTTCGTAGTATTTTGAGGAATGATTGTAATAGTGTCGAAAACACTGGTAACCGAGTTTGAAATGAAATTGTTATTGACCAAAAAAAAAAGATTATTGTTCGACCGCCAACTTGACAAAGAAATATGTGCCACCAACTTTTGAAGGGCTGAGCGCCAGGAGGAAGAAGTAAGTAATCGATGGAAAAGCCTCTCTATACACCAAATACATAATACTACAAAACGATCTCGGTGTGTCTTCCATTCCCTAGCTCCTCCGATTTCAACTCGTGCTCGTCAGATCGTCTGTTCTCGGGGCTGCACAAAATCTAAATCAATACCAACTTGCATATAAAACTTCATCTATATCAACAAAATGTTGAGATATGAAGTAAGAATATTACCCAATCCCATTGACTCCGAGCTTCTCATCAGGCGAAGACGCTTGCAGGTCTCGACAAACATTCTGAAACAAAAACAAAGATTTGTAAGTGGCCGGAGTCAGAAATAAAAACAGAAAGGATGGAAAGTTAGGGCCGGAGAGGAGATACTGACTTCCATGGGACATCTCCGACAAGCATCCAATCACCATCTCTGTCCTCGTAGGTCGCCACGTGTCCTCGAATGCAGATGAACATATCCTCAAGCGCACCAAGAAGCTGATCGTAGCTGCCATACATCTCGAGATCGACCTTTCTCAGGTAAGGAGCTCCGTCGGCAGCAACCTTCACGTACTTGCAGCTCTGAATCATTGCGTTCCTTCGAAACGATCTCACCGGCGGCCACCCAAGCACCTGAGCCCTGATATATATGAATTTTATTTCAACATCGAGTAACATATGTATTTGGTATGTTTGAAACTTATTTGAGGAACGAATGATCTTACTTGGTCGACGGAGCTTTAAGTGCTGCACCGGAGATTCCATCCTCCGATCGCTGATCAGACACGACCGAAGAATCATTAATCGCATCTCCTTCACCGTCGGATATTCCGAGATTCATCCGATCAATTGTCTCCGAGAAAGCATATTTCGAGACTGACTTCCCTCGGTTGTCGCCGCCGGGGAGGCCCAGCGTTAGCTCAGTATCCTGCAGGTTCATGCTGAAGCTGTCATCCGGCGACATGTTCCTCTTCGTCGCACGCTTTCGTCCTCCCTCTGAAATCAAAAGCTTTCAATCTCTTGCTCTGTTCCTTCTTTAGAGTACAAAGTTTAAACGTATGAAGAAGTCGAACTGTGGAAGAAGAGACACGCGTCAGGAAAGGAGCGGTTGAGATTCGCCTGTGGGCCGCATCTACGACGACAACGAAAGAAACAGAGAAGCACGAACTAAGACCGGTGGACCCCAGGTCTTTCGGCCCTCGGGTATTTGTCTATTTGAGTACAAAGTCAACGAGAGACCGTGTCATGGGCCCTGCAGATCCAGACATTCGCACGTGTCTTTTTTTTCTTTGCCGACTGGTTCTCCTTCTCATCATTGTCCTTCCTGTTCTCCCTGTGACCGGAGTTTACTGTATAGCAACTTCTGGGCCGTAACGTGGCGCCTTCCGGTTCAAGCACCCCTTACAGGTTAGGATATGGTACGGGTATCTAAATATCATAATCATACCATATTTTTAAATTGTATACCATAATCATAACAATTGTTGGTACAATTTTTAATATCATAATTATATCCATAACTGTGGTTATTAACTACTGTTTTAATCGTATACCCATATTTATTACAACATGTAAAATGTAATCAAACATTATAATATTATTTTAATAAATACATAAAATTATGTCACAAACAATAAAAATATTTAACATTAGCACTATTCAAAATTAACAGTAATATCATTTAACATTGGAATCATTCAATTACAGTTCACTTGAAATTATAAATTCGTAAAATCTAAAAGTGAAAATAATACTTTTATTATTAATATTAATGAATTTTACACCTGTATCATTTACACTAACCTAGCGATTATGTTAAATTGTTATGACTACAATACCATAACCATTACAGGTGTAAAATTCATCACCATAATCGCACAACACCATAATGATACGGTTAATCATATTAAAAAATAACAATTATAATCATGATTTTGGATTGTTCACCGCACCATTGTCGACCCTATCCGAGGTAGTTATCTTGTCTTTGATCGTTTTTAATTTTAGTATTTATTTGTGACATCTCATTTTTATATCTAATTTATAATAATAAGGAATATTGATGATTAAATTAATAAATTTCAAGCCATATAATATTTTTAAATACTCTTTTTGTTTAAAAATCTTTGTTGTATTTAACACTAGTACAACTTAATCAACTAGTTGCCTACACATAAATACATTTCAATAGTTCTTATATCATATATATATATACTAAGACTCTGTTACCGTTAATTGTTCTTTCGTGTTGACTATTTACATTCATAGTATCTACTCAAAATAATTTGCTTCCCCTGGTTGGTTTAATGTAGTTTATATTATAATTTATAGCTTCGCCATATTATGATACATTATTGTGCGTCCACATTAATAAGATTGTACATCCTTTGAATCAGTTTTGGATCATGGAAGTCGTTCATTATTTTAATATGCAAAGTAGATCGTAACTACTTACAGTATGCTAATTAATTAGTCAACAACAATGTACACTGTTTCAATGCAATTAAAGACACTGGATCGATTAGCTTCTAATTAAGTTAATTATATCCAAATTGTTTGCATGTTCAATGAAAGTTGACTATTCATTGCACGAAGACGATTCACACTACATTATTCTATGATATACCTCTTTTAATGAGCTATATACATATATTTCTACGTGCATGCATATTTACGATATACACACAAACTTTTCTCCATAATAATTGTTTCTCATGCCCTTTGGAACATCAAAACTTTCTCCATTCAAAGGTCGTTGTCCGATAAATTGCAACTCATAATACATATATATATATTAGCGATTAAATTATATTGTAATTAATCTAATGGAACTCATACCAGGTTTACCCAACGATCTAGCTCGAGAATGTCTTGTTCGTGTCTCTTACGAGCACTTTGCGACTATCGCATCGGTTTCCAACATTTGGAAATCGGAGCTCGAGTCGGCCGATTTCTGCCACCACAGAAAATCCACCCAAAGAGGCCAAGTCTTCATCGTCCTTGCAGTGGCCCGACCAAACCCTAACTCAAAGCTCGCCTCTAATAGGACCAAGCATTACCTCCCTCCCGTTTATCGTCCCGTGGTTTTCGAGCCATTATCGAACCGGTGGGCACTCCTCCCGCCACCTCCCACGACCCACAATGTGGTTCCCTTGTTTTGCCGTTTCGCTACGGTCAGGTCGGGCCTTGTGGTGGTGGGTGGGTTCGATATGGATTCGTGGGAGGTTGTGAGTTGGGTTTACATATACAGTTTCCTGTCTAACACGTGGCGACGCGGGGTGAACATGCCGGGCCCCGAACGGTCGTTCTTCTGTTGCGCATCTGATGGGGAGCGCGTTGTGTATGTTGCGGGTGGACATGATAAGTCGAAGAAGGCGCTGAGGTCAGCAATGACATATGACGTGGAAACGGACGCGTGGGCTCCGATGCCCGACATGGGGTTGGAACGCGATGAGTGTAAGGCTATCTTTCGGGACGGGAAGTTCCACGTCATCAGCGGGTACGCAACAGAGAGGCAAGGAAGATTTTCTAGAAGCGTTCAAGTGTTTGATCCTGTGACGTGGAGGTGGGGCCCGGTTGTTGACAATGTGCTGGAGCCTGAAATGTCCGTGGGTCCCACTGCATTTGTGGATGGGACAGGGGATGAGTACATGTACACGTGTCAGAATGGGAACCTTGTTGCTCTCAGAGGTCCAGCATGGCAGAGTGTGGCAGAGTTACCGGCTGATTTGGTACATCCACTACAGATGATGAGGTGGCAAGGGAAGATGACCATTTTCGGAGCTGGCATTGGGAAGTGCCATGTAGGCTATACGCTGGACTTCCAAAGTGGTACGTGGACAAAGGTAGAGGCTCCCGAGGGTTTTTCCGGTCAAATAATGGAAGGAACTAGTTTTGCAATTTGAATTAAATTTAAAATTACGCATACATATTATTCTGTTATAAAACGTACTTGGAATATATATATAAACACTCATACTTTAAAATTATAAAAACAATCTTGTATTTTAAAAAGGGACTTTACTCAATCTAAGTAGTGATGTTAATTGATTATGATTGAATTGAATATTTTAGCCTCATAAATCATTTTGACACAACTTTTTATTACACACGAAAAACATATTGTGTTTAAGTCGTATATCTCAACATGTATAATTAAATATATATTATATAAAATCTTACGACCACACGGATAATATGAGTCACATGCATTCATGGATTAATAGATTGCATGAGTCAGTGGGTTATATAGGCCTACAGGTTGTGCGGGTTAGGTTAGCAAAATTTATATCGTACAAATTAAATGAGCATGAGTTCACAGGTTATGCAGGTTGACCCGCAGTTCATTTTTGAATCACTTTGGACACGACTTATTTACATGTAACCAACCTATTAACCGAAATTGATACCCTAGATCTAAGTAGAGCCCTAAATCAAATTTTAACAATTTTAGTTTTTGACACAACTTACGGATGATCCATTAACCGAAATTGATACCCTAGATCTAAGTAGAACCCGGATTAAGGAGACTTGGTCAACCTAATGTACACAACACCCTAAAAGCTCGGGAGTTCAATGTAACCATTTAATGTCGAAACTAACTAACAATGTTGTCCGAGGGCTAACATGTTAGAAAAGTGAATAAGAGTAAAAATTTATGTACTATAGTGTATCTACGAATCAAATGAGCATGAGTTCTAAGGTTATGAAGGTTGACCCGCAGTTCATTTTTGAATCACTTTGGACACGACTTATTTACATGTAACCAACCTATTAACCGAAATTGATACCCTAGATCTAAGTAGAGCCCTAAATCATATTTTAACAAAATTCATTTTTTACACGACTTACCGGTGATCCATTAACCGAAATGATACCCTAGATCTAAGTAGAACCCGGATTAAGGAGACTTGGTCAACCTAATGTACACAACACCCTAAAAGCTCGGGAGTTCAATGTAACCATTTAATGTCGAAACTAACTAACAATGTTGTCCGAGGGCTAACATGTTCGAAAAGTGAACAAGAGTAAAAGTTTATGTACTATAGTGTATTATGTGAGGATTTAGGTGCCAATTCTGAATAAGTAGATAAGTTATGGGATAGAATTATAATATATATATATATATATTTTTTTTTTTGTAAATGTATTGTCATTTGTCAGTACATGTTCTTTCAAATTAACCGTCGTTGGACTTTTCGATGAGATTAAATAAATTCATCGAACACAAATTTCACCGATCACCTCGAAACCCACTTTTGTTGCACACACCAATTGAAGGAAGGAATCTTCTCTATTTCCCTGGACTGTCTGCAGCAACCCCACTTACACTACGACAGCTGAAGGAGGAAGAATCTGATCGACGATAAGAAGCATATCCTTTGTTGTTTTTTTTGCTATTCTTTGGCTCTGCAAAGGAGGAGGGAAAGTTTCCCGCGGCAATTGTTGGCAGGTTTTGTTGCCTGAGGTAGTTCTCGTCGATCTCTTCGAAATTGGATTCTGGGTTGCTTTATGAATTGAGAAGGAAGTTGTTGCTGGTCCCAGAGGTGTTAATTTTGTCAGCTTCCTTGATTCTTGGATTTGCAGCATCACTCTGTTTGAGTTTCAGCTTTCTTCTGCATTTTGTTCGTCAGTTTATTGATATTGTGCCAAGCAAATGATCTATTTTTTTTTATAAAAAAATTTGTTGGGTGGGTGGGTGGGGGAGTGAGTGATATATTGTACCATCATGTAGTAGCTAGGATTAGCTGTATAAGAAAGAAATTGCTAGAGGAAGCATACTATTCAGGCTATAGCTACATTTTGGTGAGAGTTACTTATTATAATCTAGTGAAAAATGGACTGTTTCACTTAATTGAGAATTTAATAGAGCTAAAGTATTGAAACTTATTCTTTGTTCTGTACTGTAGATGAAAATGCTTAGACTGTCTAAATTTGAAATGATAGTTACTCATGGACTCAGCCTGTTTCTGTTTTCCTTGTTATGCCCATGGTTTATTAAAAAAAAAATGGTCCATGGTGGACTTAATTTAGGTACTGTGAATTTTGCTGTAGTGGTTATTGTGTTCAATATTTCCTTAATTGCAAAGTCATTCTTGATCTATTCTAGGCTGGATGCGAGGAGTCGACTGGTCCAACAGATAGTAAAATCTAAAGAGTAGGCAATGCTGAATATTGCTTCCAGTTGGTGGGTTAGGGATGAATTCAACCATGGATGACGTGAACTTGATTCAGCAAGCACAGAGGCATCATCACTTGGTTGTTCGGGATATTGGAGAGGAAATTGATCTGGAAATTGGACCTGGGGATGATGACCCTTCATTTCCGAACATCTCTCTCATTGGTGGCCCACCACGAGAACCTTCTTCTGAAGAGCACGATGATGGCAAACACTTGATAATGGGATCCCAGGAAATAAGTGAAGACCAGGATATGTCAAAGACTCAGACTGCAAAAAGGAAGAAGAAGGTTGTGAAACGATGGAGAGAGGAATGGGCTGATACTTACAAGTGGGCGTATGTAGATATGAAAGAAGGAACTGCGAGGATATTCTGCTCAGTTTGTAGAGAATATGGTAGGAAGCATAGGAGAAACCCGTATGGGAATGAAGGCAGTCGAAATATGCAGATGAGTGCACTTGAAGAACATAACAATAGTTTGCTCCATAAGGAGGCTCTTCGTCTCCAAATGGCCTCAATGGATAAGATCGTTGTTGACAAACCCATTACAGTAAAAGGTTAATCTCTTATTACGGTTGAGCTTTCTCTGTTAAAATACTCATATTCTAATAAGATATAGTATTTCTTAAATCTTGAAATAAACATTTAATCTTATTTTGTGTTTTGAATTATGACCTTGTATCTCCTTAACCCTTAAAATTGAAGCGCTTATGTCAAAAACTGCTGGATCCATTATCGAAGCTGCCTTGAAAAAGGATCCGCATGAGGTGGAGTTCATACAGGCAGTGCAAGAGACTATTCATGGCTTAGAAAGAGTCGTTGCAAAAAATGCTCAGTGAGTTGTCCCATGTGACAAGTATATATCAATTTTTAATGTAATAGAGTCGAATACAGTCTGAAAATCTGAACGTGCAACTTCACTGTTTTCAGTTATGTCAGCATCATGGAGCGTTTGCTAGAACCTGAGCGCACACTCATCTTTCGTGTTCCGTGGACAGATGATAGAGGTGAGGTTCACGTCAATCGCGGTTTCAGGGTGCAATTTAGCCAAGCTTTAGGTCCATGTAGGGGTGGGATCCGCTTCCATCCCTTCTTAAACTTGAGCATATGCAAGTTTCTTGGCTTTGAAGAGGTACTCATTAATAAGACTTAAATCTTCCTGAATATCGTATAGCTCTTATGTTTTAGTCTGTTTCTGAAAATAGCATAGGCCTCACCACCTACAGGTCTAAGATTTTGGGTCGCACACTGCTATCTAATATATGTGCCTATAGAAAATGTATAACATTTTATTAGACCCTGTTGTAGGCAACGTGGATGCATCAAGCAAGACCCAAAAGCAACGAGTTAAGAGTCTATGACTCATGTTAAGTTCAATGTCCGTGTGTTCCATCTCATTTTAAGTTCCAAGTAAAAAAAATGAGTAAAAGGTCACGTCCCAAAAAATTGTTAAGAGCCACGAGCACATGAGAGAAAACTATTGTTGAAATTCCATATGCAGTGTTAAGTCTAACATAGCTAAGTTAAAGGGAAACAATAGAGAGATAAATTGTGGACCTTCACCACATATTTGCTTAAGCTTTATTGTATACAGGCCCATGTAATTTTTAGCCTACACTTGATAATTAACATTGTCCAAGCCATTTTTGTGTGGAGTCATCAAAATGCTTTGTAGCTTGTTAATGACAGTCTGATGTGAGAGAAATTGCCTTCCTAATTGTGAAGGAGCAACTGTTAAGCATTGAAGATCATTTATATAAATGCATATGCCTTTTCCAGACTTTGAAAAATGCCTTATCACCATACAAACTCGGAGGTGCTGCAGGAGGAAGCGATTTTGATCCAAATGGAAAGAGTGACAGTGAGGTAAATAACTCATTTTGGTTTCACTCCTCTGTCTATGTCAGAGGATGACAAATAAAAAAGGATTTTAGCAATTCTTCTAATCTTTGTTTATGCATTGACAGATCATGCGATTTTGCCAAAGTTTCATGAATGAAATTTATAGGTACTTGGGTCCAGATAAGGTAGAACTACGATTTGTGATCAATTTATGAGGTCTTCTCTTTTCTAATTCATTTCATCAGGTTGTTGTGCTGCTTCATTTCAGGACCTCCCGTCAGAGGATATGGGTGTTGGTACTCGGGAAATGGGATATCTCTTTGGTCAATATAGACGTATAGCAGGGCATTTTCAGGTATGTTCTTATCCTTTAACATATATATATATATATTTATGTGATGAAGATCTAAACTTGCTGTAATATTTTGGTTTATGCGTTACTCAGGGGAGTTTCACTGGTCCCAGGATATTCTGGTCTGGCTCTAGCCTTCGTACCGAAGCTACTGGTTATGGCCTGGTAAATAATATCTTGATCATCTCCCTTATTATCTATATATGTGTACATATTGTGATTCTCTTACATTTTCTTTACAGTGTGGTAGTTAAGTGTCTTGTACAGTTGTCATCTCGCACTAAAATGAATTTTCCGCGCCTCTGCAGGTTTTCTTTGCACAACTGGTGCTTGCTGACATGAATAAAGAACTCAAGGGTCTAAGGTTCTATATTTAGTGTTGATACTACGATTGTGCCTGTTAGAATTTAATGATAGTTTAAAAAAACGTAAACTATGGGGGGATAAATTCTTTGTAATTCTTATGTATTTTGGTCCGATTCTTTCTTCAGATGTGTGGTCAGTGGTTCTGGAAAGATTGCTCTGCACGTTCTAGAGAAACTTACTGCCTATGGAGCCATTCCTGTAACCGTATCCGGTAATCATAACTGTTGTTGTCAACATCTTTACTTTATTGAGTATACCCTTTTCTTTTTCTATGAGAAAAAATAGTCAACTTTTGATCAATTTAATGAAGGCCACTTAAACGTCCTTTGCCGTTCCTTATTTGACAAAAACATGTAGATTCAAAAGGATATTTGGTTGATGAGGATGGATTCGATTACATGAAAATATCTCTTCTAAGGGACCTAAAAGCTCAACACCGAAGTCTGAGGTGCCTTCTCTACTGCAAGTTACATCTTATCAACATAATATCTCTCTTTGCTTGTAATCGATTCTTGATGCATATATATATATATATATATTTGCAGAGACTATTGTAAGACTTATGCACGATCCAAGTACTATGACGAGGCCAAACCATGGAATGAGAGGTGTGATGTTGCATTTGCTTGTGCTTCCCATAATGAAATCAATCAATGTGATGCTGTTAATTTGGTAAATTCAGGGTGCCACATGCTAATTGAAGGTACTTGTTCTAGTGAGAGTATTGTACCCTAATATTTACCATACGGGTCATCCAGATTTTTACTTGATTTGGCCTTCTACTTTTGTAGGTTCCCACATGCCCTGTGCAACTGAAGCTGCAGACATTTTGAGAAAAGCTAATGTACTGATTGCTCCTTCAATGGCTGCTGGTGCTGGAGGGGTATGTATCTCTGTATAGGGCTGGTAATCTAAGCACAACATTAGGCATGAAACACGGTTATAATGCAAAATTAGGCACAACATGACACAAAGGGTAAGATAGTGACATGATAAGGTTTGTTAGGAGACATCGGTCAACAAATATGAGATGGTAAATGCAATGATTGAATTAAATATTGATCGATGAAAATTATTTGACAAATTCACGTAAAAATTGCTTGCAGGTTATAGCAGGAGAACTTGAGCTGAATCATGAGTTTAATCTGATGAATTGGTCACCTGAAGACTTTGAGTCCAAGTTACAAGTGAGATTCCAGTTTAGTATATCCATTTAGCTTGTCCGAGTCAGAAATCATGCCTCACACTGGTCCGTAATTTGAATCGATTCTGTATCAATTAATGTAGAGACTCCCCCCTTATATTTTGCAGGAAGCAATGAAACAAATATATCAAAGAGCCCTCAAAGCAGCAGTTGATTTCGGTTATCAAAAAGAGAATCCCGAGTATTTACTATGACTCTGTTTTTCTCATATCGTGTGATCGTCTTGAATTGTTGTTGTTTTCTGTCTTTTGTGAACTGATTGCTGTGTTTGTCATAATATTGAAAGGACTTTGGTTCATGGAGCTGTCATCTCTGCTTTCCTGACCATCGCTCAAGCAATGACCGAACAAGGATGTGTGTAACCAAGAATCATCATCATGAAATCTATTTATCGGTAAGAGACACAACATGGTCGTGCTGAATGATACATAGCTTCCATCTTCTGTTCAATATAGCTGATTGCAAGTATGGTAGATTTAGATGAGATACTCTATATCATACATGGGTTGAATCAATAGATTTTGTAAGACATAAATTCATATATCGTGATGTGGATAGCGTCCAGGATTTGATGTAATTGTGGTTAATAATGGCTTATGCAAACGCCAAAATATTTAAAAAGTTATATGAAATAGATGGTGACTTGTTCGTGTCCTACATGGCCATGAGGTGAGATGATACAACAATGGGAAATCAAATCATTATGGTAATAAGGAGCATATTATAAAGAAAAATCAAAATCTTAACCACAATCTATATGCCAAAAATGGCGATAGATAAGGCTAATGAAGATGGTTAAAGTTAAGGTAGGGTGTGGATGCTTAAGACATCAAAGTTAATACAATTTTATGCCATTACTTGAAAGCTTAGGGGTATAACGTATAGCAACTTCTGTGACAATTAACGGAGCAATAGTGAAATTCCCAAAACGTCGTAGGCGTAGGTTTTCATATAAATAGCCAAAGAACCCTTTCTTTTCTCCTTCACCGCGCTGTAAGAGTCGCCATAGCCAACCAAAAACCCTAGACGGTAAGTATCGTGCTCTCGCAAGGAGTGCTTGTTTTTCTTCTCTCTGAGCTTAGATCTGAGATAGAGGTTGTTGGTGTCAGGTTTCGGAGAAGCGGAGGAGAAATGGCGACAGTACCTGGGCAGTTGATCTGGGAGGTAGTGAAGAGGAACAACTCGTTTTTGGTGAAGGAGTTCGGTAATGGAAGCGCCGGCGTTCGGTTCAGCAAGGAGCCTAACAATCTCTACAACCTCAACTCCTACAAGCACTCCGGTATGTTTTGATCGCGCCTTTTTGTTCCTAGACTGGATATTGTATGTTCGTGCCAGATAGAAGGTTGATTTGATGCTGGACATTGTAGAGCTGAAACTAGCCATTTGTTGTGGTATTGGATGCAATATTGAAGCTCTTTCATCTTTTGATTAGCTGGTGGTTTAAGGATTAAGAAGTGTTTGACGACTATCTAATATCTATAGCAGTGTTGTTACAGTTAAGAAGTACCCTTGATAGAATCAAATAGGAATAAGTTCAGCTGGTGAAGGATTAATTTTATTTGCAGATATAGTTGTCTGGTCCTTTTCCTGTTGGTCGAGTTGCATTATAAAAGTTTGTGTAGTTTCTGAATTTGCAGTATGATTCTTTGCTTTTTGCATACTTTTATAAGCCATTCAGTTAATGTACAGTTGATTGCAATGTATTAAAAAATTTGAGGCGCAATGAGGCGACAAGGGTAAATATCGCCTCAAATTTGAGGCGCACGTAAGGCGCTCGCCTCATCGAATGAGGCGCACCCACTAGATAAAATATTATATAATATATAGTAGTATATATGATAATAACATCTACTGAAAAATCATCCAAAAAAATCTAATCATATAAAAAAAAATTAGCAGGATTTAATGAGTTTTAGCCTTTTAGTAACCAAGAAAGCAGATGTCAGCGAAGTCTTTATTTTTATGTCAGTGAAGTCATTATTTTTATTACTGCAACAGTGGTGTGCAACAGTGTGAGTAGGTAATTACTTACTATACACTACACATATCAGACCAGAGTCACAGACCAGAGATAGACTCCATTATATATCTTTGTCCCTATCCTTCAAAAAGACACCCACTTTCTTTCTTCTGCGTTGCTTCACCAAGACAATACAAAAGAAGATTGAATATGTCTGTCGCTGGTGAGGTTTTACGACGAAGCTTTCCTGTTAATCTAGGCTCTTGCCCGGAGCTGCACACTCTTGCAGTGTATGACAGCCTCGTGGAACGGAAAACCATCGAGAAGCTTCTCAAGAGCTTTTCTTGCAAAGGTTCGTTTTGTTTTGTTATACTACTGACTCTCTTTCAGAGAAACCAGTAAAGCAGATCTCTCTCCGATTTTTTTAAAAAAAGGTTAAATTTGAAGAAAAAAAATCCAAAACGGAGGCCTCTGTCAATGAAGCGACAGAGGCGCACGCCTCGCGCTCTAGAGTGAGGCGCTGGGAGGCGAAGCAAGTCGCGCGCCTCCCTGAAGGGAATGCGCCTCGACTTGGTCTGGGCGCATACCCCCTTCTGCGCCTCGCCTCAGCGCCTAAGGCGCTGAGGCGAGCGCTTTTTAATACACTGGTTGATTGTCTCTTTAGCTTAGAAGTGTCATTCTTTGTGTTTTTATCATACAAATGCTTACCAGTTGTCGTTTTTTTTTACAGGGTTGGCGAACCAAAAGACTGTCACCATTCAACCAGTTGGAAAGGACCAATCAGTTCTTCTTGCCACTACCAAGACCAAGAAGCAAAACAAGCCTGCTGCATTGCTTCACAAGTCTGCAATGAAAAAGGAGTTCAGGAGGATGGCCAAGGCTGTCTCAAACCAGGTATGCCTAAGATCCCCCTGGCATGAGTTTGATCTTTCATATATCCTTAGTTTCTCCTCAGAAGTAATTATATAGTCAAGTTTATTCTCTCTACTTGTATTTTGGTTATGAGGCACTAATATGTACAAAGGGATTACTTTGTGTGATTTCTGAGATGCGATCTATTTGTTTCACTTGGCTTCTGAGAATTTTGTTGTTTTAATATATATAGTTAATCTGCCATCTGCCTTCAGAGTTTTTTTTCTCTGAACCTTTTTCTTGGTTGGGTTTGGTTCGGTTACAATCTGTGATGAGACCATAACATGTAAGAAGAACCCACTTTGTGTGGTTTATTCGATGCAATGTAGTAGTTACGCTTGGCTTCTGAGATCCTTTGTACTTTTTATTTGATGTTAGCAGCTACTATTTGGTTGTTACATTTCAGATACTAGTAGCCCCTTTGTTGCATTTGCTGATATTTCTTCCATGTGTGTGTCTGAACTTGAAATTTAGATAGTTTCAACTGAGGGTTGGTTACAATATAGTGATGAGACTATAACATGTAAGAAAAATCCACTCAATGTGGTTTCTTTGATGCAATCTACTTGTTAGGCTTGGCTTCTGAGAATTCATCTTTTACCCTTTTTTTGTAGCCTTACCAACATCCTCTCTTTCCTGCCCATATCGACATGCTTGTTAACTTACTAACAAGAAGGATTTTCACTGTTGGTTCAGGTTGGAGATAACTTCTACAGACCTGACCTGAAAGCAGCTGCACTTGCAAGGCTGTCCGTCGTCCACAAGAGCCTAAAAGTCTCCAAATCTGGTGCCAAGAAAAGGAATAGGCAGGCCACTTACTAGATTGCCAAATCTGAGTGTTTTCTTTGCTTCGTTTCTCTAAAAGTGTTACTGTAGAAACTCTACTTGTGGATCCAGATTATCTTGGCATTTTGTTCCATTTATCCTTTGAACTCTGTTTTCTGAGGAGAAGATTGCCTAATATAAATATAAGATTTGGGAATGAGGTTTGTATAAAGAAAGACCGAGTCCTAGTTTTAATGGGCCAACTCCCACTGCGTTAAAATGTCAATTAATGCTTCATTGTGTTAAATTTCCATATTTAGATGATTACTCATCCTTTAGTGGGCTGAGGCATGTCTTTGATCTAAAAAAGAATGTGGTTCTGAGTGATGATTACGTACCTGAATATATGTTTTTGAATTTTCCATCAACCACTGCATCTTTTTACTATTGAAGTCCTAATCGTCTCTAAGGCTTGGTCAGCACAAAGGTGGTGTGGTGACGGCACCTGTTGTTCGTGGTTTAATTTTCTTTAAAACACGTGGTTTTGAAAAAGCACGTTTAGTTTAATAATAGAGTAGTAGTTGGACTGTTGGACATACTCGGCTTGCATTTTCTCTCTGTATGTTTATCGTTTAGTAGTAGGCACAGCAATTCAAGATAACACACATTTTCTTTATGAAGTATTTAAAAAAAAAAAAACAAATTAAGATCGTTTTCACATTAAGTAGTAGAATTCAATATTATTTTATTTTTAAGGATACAAATTATGAAGATATTAAATAACACGTGGTGGATCACTATTTAACACGTTGGGAAATTAGGCAGCCTTCCGTGTGACGGGAAAGACACCATCATGATCATCAGATCATCACCACAAACTAGTCCGTATAAAGTATAAAGTATAAACAGACCAGCATGTGCTGATGTACTTTAGCAATATAAGGACACGTGCTGATGTGGACTTTTCTTTACACGCTGTCGTCATAAATTATAAAAAGTGTTATTAGAACCGAACCATTGTTCGGTTTGGTTCAGCTAAAAGACCAAAATGTATATGAGCATATGAACAATATTTAAACCTAATTGAACCGATCAATTTTAATAAACCCGGTCGGTTTCCGGTTCTAATTTTTTTGGGGTGATTTAAATTTTGGAATGGTTTTCTTTAGTTTAAACCGATTTCTTCGGTTCGATTGAGCAACTTTTTCGATTTAGAAGTTATGTTTAAAGTTTAAACTTATTGTGTTTGATTTTCAGACTATTGTGTTATGTATGTTCAAAATTTTAGGTTATTATATTGTATTATATTGTGTTTGAGAGTAATATGTATGTTTTAGGCTATGTAGTTTGTGTGGTTTGAGACTATGTAATTTGATATAATTATGTGTGTTTGAGACTATGTAGTTTGTAATTGTATTTTCAATTTTTTTTGTTTGTGAATAGTGAACTAAGAACCAGCTCCCTCATCGGTTCGAGCGTCGGCCCGGCTATGATAAAACTGATTAGAACGGAGTAATTACCGATTAAATAATATTTTATCTCAACAACAAGTACAGAAAACTGTAGCTTTCAACCTTAATAGTAAGGCAAATTGCATCCCATCCGCGACCAAATATCCTGGGCATGATCAAACTACTTGTATCGTTTGTGTTTTTTTTTTTCTCACGCTTTTGTGACATTGATGTCGAAGCTATAATTGAAAGCTATTGTTTAATTGTTACATAATTCGAAATCATTATAACTTTTATTCGAAGCTTTTGAGATGGTTACATTCAATCAAAAAGGAAGAAACGTATCAATCTAGAGGTTGTCAAATATCAAACATCCTCATTAAGAGCACACTGTTGAAATTGGATTTTTCTCTGTTGCCATGCCTGATTTTTAATTCAAAGGCACATTTGAGGCACTGAGACACTGAAGTATATATACTACAATAACTCAGCTCAGTCACTATTCTACATTTTCAAGATCTTGTTACAAATCAAAACTTTATTCATGACAAAAATGATGAGTTTTTGTAGGTGGATTGGTTTAATCATCGTGCTCATCTTATCAGACAATCCTCAAGGCTCAGATGGGATCTCGGAGACGAGGAAGTTTCTCGATTTAGCGAAAAGTGGAGAAGTTTCCAATTGGATGGTCGGAATCAGAAGGAGAATCCACGAGAATCCAGAATTGGGTTACGAGGAATTCGAGACCAGTAAGCTGATACGAGATGAGCTCGACAGACTGGGCATTGCTTATAAACACCCTGTTGCAGTTACTGGAGTTGTCGGCTTCATCGGCACCAAGAAACCCCCTTTTGTGGCTCTAAGGGCGGACATGGATGCTCTTCCATTGCAGGTTTCTACTTTTAACAATATATTTTACGTTTTATTGTCATGAAAAATGAGAAGAAAAAAAACTTGAAAATTTGCTTGAAAGAAGATCAAACTGGTTCCTTTACAGTTTTGTATGTGGGAATTCTGTCCGATTTTCATTTTCAGGTTCTTATACTCTCTCTGTCTCTCTCTCTCTCTACCTCAAAACTCATTTTTGAAGGGTGGGTGTGATTCTATTATGTGATGATGTGCAGGAATTGGTGGAGTGGAAGCACAAAAGCAAGGTGCCAGGAAAGATGCACGCTTGTGGCCACGATGCTCACGTGGCAATGCTTCTTGGAGCCGCCAAGATCCTACAAGAACACCGGGAAGAACTACAGGTTAGTCTCTTCCAACCTTGATACTTGATCGATCTAGTCGGGCGGATTGATCGATGTTGGCCACTGTTATTATCCTGATGTTTTCTCCTGTGTTGCTGCTGCTGATTCAATTCAGGGCACTGTGGTTCTGATCTTCCAACCCGCCGAGGAAGGAGGCGGGGGAGCCAAGAGAGTCCTAGAGGAAGGCATTCTCGAGAATGTCGAAGCCATTTTCGGCCTTCATGTTGCTCCGCATATCGATTTAGGTGAAGTAGCGACGCGGCCCGGCCCTGTATTGGCAGGAAGTGGATTTTTCGAAGCGATCATAAGCGGGAAGGGCGGCCACGCTGCTTTTCCACAACACACGGTAGACCCAATAGTGGCTTCATCGAGTGTGATCGTCAGTTTGCAGCATATTGTTTCTCGTGAAGTCGATCCGTTGGACTCTCAGGTCAGTTTTCAGTGCCTTCAATTCCTGACATGTGTGATTTTATTGCAGAGTTACGAGGTTGTTTTGTCAATTGTAGGTAATTACAGTTGGTAAAATCCAAGGAGGTGACGCCTTCAATGTTATTCCGGATGTTGTTACGATTGGCGGGACTTTTCGTGCCCTTTCGTTCGATGGCTTGGTGCGATTGAAAAACCGAATCAAGGAGGTATGGTATTGGTATGTCTGTGATTCGAAACCTTAGGAAACCTATGGGTTGGTTGAAATGAACTTCGTACGTAAAGTTTGTGATGCATCATCGTGTCGGATTCCACATTTTGACAGGTTATAACCAATCAAGCCGTGGTTCACCGGTGCAATGTGACAGTTAATTTCCCGACAGGAAACCAACCATTGTTTCCACCCACGATAAACCACGAAAATCTACACAAACATTTTGAGAAAGTTGCCGGAGACATCCTCGGCACCGACAAGGTCAAGACAATGCAACCATTGATGGGTTCTGAAGATTTTGCATTCTATCAGGAGGTGATCCCAGGATACTTCTTCTTATTGGGTATGGCGGATGACAACCGAGGAAAGCTGGAATCGCCTCATTCATCGTATTTTGAGATCAATGAAGATTCACTTCCTTATGGTGCTGCACTTCATGCATCCTTGGCTTCCACGTTTCTTCATCAACATAAACAGTATCAGAGAGGATATCCAGACGAACTGTAAAAACAATGTTCATCAATCATAATATGGTGAATAGAATTCACTTTCGGGTTTTCTTCTGCGCTGACTCCACTCCTGAGAATTGTACTTATCACAGCATTTGCCAATGGAGAATCAGGGATCTATTTCTCGAAGAATCAGAATTTGCCAGCGAAGTGTTTGTGCATTTTCCAGAAACCGTAAATACCGATAAGAAAAGAACTTGAATAATAGTATATAAAACTCTAGATATGATATCTTACAACTCACTTTTTGTGGTAATTGTTATTATTACAAATGTCTCAACTCCTATTTATACTAAATTAGAGAAAACTCTAAATTTTAATATCTCTAAAAACCTATAGAAGATTACTATTCTAAAACATCATAAGAAACTCTAAATAATTTTCTAGCAATTACTTAGTTTTAAAATTATCTAGATATAAACTAAATTCTCAATTATACTAGACTATTCTTCATGGGTCAACTCAAAACATTATCTCATGAAAGTCAATGTTATATTTCAACAACTTTAAGGGTTTGTCCATATACATTTTTTTTTAATGGGATTTGAAGTGAATCGTGTTTGGCTTTGGTTTTTAGAAATACCTGATCTAAATAATTGATTCAACTTGCAAGTTATCAAAATGAGTAAATGATACAATTAAATACCAACTTGACATGATATATCTATCAACAAGTCTTTGCCAAGTCAAACTGACCCAGTCTTCCTTGCGCAATAGGTAGATTTTTTTTTGGCCGTGTGCGCAATAGGTAGATAAATAGACGCATACACCATATATTATCTTATCTTCCAATTGCTCTCTAAACCACAGATTATGGGGCAAAGAATCATGGTGTTCTTGTTTCTGCTTCTTGGATGTGACCTGATGTATGTATCAACAAGTCTTTGCCAAGGCAACTGACCCAGTCTTCCTAGCTACTCAATACGTAGATAAATAGACGCATACACCATGTAGCATCTTATCTTCCAATTGCTCTCTATCTCTCTAAACCACAGATTATGGGGAAAAGAATCATGATGTTTTTGTTTCTGCTTCTTGGATGTTCTGTTCTTCAAATGCTGCACCTTCAAGGCTATGAAACAGATCCAGGTTCCTAATTTGTACTTATCAAAGAAGCTGCAAAGTAAATGATATGCTTTCAGTACCAGAATTTTTTTACCTTAATATACCTCATTTGATAATTATATATGGAAATATACTCGTTATTTTAAAAAATACGAAAGTATTCCTATCCGCGAATAAAATTCGCTGGTGAACGTTTATTTTTTTTTACCACAGGTGTCCTATAGCTGTAATTGGGGTTTAGGGCCTTAGGGGCAGACAACTTCTAACGGTTGTGTAACAACTAACATGCCATAACTTGTCATGTCTCTGACTCCTATAGTTCAGACGAAGACTTATTCCGCCTACTAATTCCATTCACGAGTGGCACCCACCTGCGAATTTCATTCGCGGGAATGGTTAATATGTTCACCTGCGAATACCATTCGCTGATGGTAAAAAATAAAGTTTCACCCGCAAATTTCATTTGCGGATAAGTATACTTTCGTATTTTTTAAAATAACGAGGTAAGTGTATTTTGTCATTTTCTATTACAAATTGCTTTGCGTGAGTATCTAAGTAGATCCTCAATGCTCTTTAAGGAATTGAAGTGCTAGATTGCACTTACCCAAAATCGTATCTAGATCACCAAATAAGAACTTAATATTTGAATTGAAAAACACTCTTTGCTTAAGGAGAACTCACTTTTATTACTTGATTTTTCACTCACTTTTTGGTTTGGTGGATGGATACATGCAATGGTTTGGACTTCTATTTATAGTGAGCTAAAGAAAATTCTAGACCTAGAAAATCTCTAGAACAAAAACTTAGTAGAATTATTAAGAAACTAGATATCTGGTCTGCGCTTTGATCAGTAAATTAAATATATTATTTTTTATTTAGTTTAAATTATATTTTATAATAAATAAAACATTAAATTTATAAAATAATTATAATTATATTAATTATGAAATATCAAATATAAATTGTTTATGTATGCTTTTTCTTAATAATAAAGATATAAACTTATACTCGTAATGATTAATGTATCGAGTTTCAAGTACTAACATAATAATTTATTAATGAAGAAAAATTATTGGAAAATATTTACAAATATCTATTAAATAAATATTTTTTTATGTTAAAGGTAATTTGAGTTATTTGACATTAAAATTTTACTAACACATACATAATAAATATTTGAGCATTGGATATCATATTAATTAATAAAATATTATATCCCCCCCCCCCCCCCAATATTTGTATTTATTAATTCTGATATTATGTGTCAATTTAAAAAAAAAAATTGGTATAGTAGCAGTAATTTTGTATTTTTACATGTTACTTTTATGTTTGAAGTAATAATTTTGGCATAGTAATTATTGCTGATGTTGTCTACCAAATATGAATATGTAAAAAAGATATATATTTAAAAAATTAGTAATAATAATTAGAATTCTGGTTCATATGATATAATTTATATTTTAAACATACCCATAAATAATTTTGTGTATTTTACTATTTTTAATTAGAAATTTTAATATATTAAAATTAATAAAACCCTAATGAATTAATTTTTAATTACAACCCTAAAACCTACAAATATAGATTTGTGAATAAAAATATATTAAAAATCCATAATTATTGATAAATTTTTTAATTAAAAATCCATAATTTTTGTGTAATTTTTCAAAGTAAATTGTTAGTGCAAAACTTGCAATTTACTATTGCAAAATTTAATTTAACATACTTATAAATGTAACAATTTTTTAAAATGAATGTGGAATTTTTGATTATTTTTAGAGTGTAATGTGGATGTGAGAGAATTGACATGAATGTAACTTATATATTTTTTTAATGGACCAATCAAATTAAATTATCAGATAGAGAAAATTGATTAAAAATCTTACTTGTCAAAATTATATGATATTTAATCAAATTAATATATATAGAAAGATAGATTCCTAGAAACTATCATACTCTATCTCTTGATAATTCTACAATTAGGCCTAACCTAAGTTAGTGACCAAATACGGACCCAAAAAATTACTTTACATTTAACATGCTCGACATAATATTTCAGTTGCTTGAGTTTGATAGACTCGATTCCTTTTGGAAAATTTGTCTGCAACTAATTGTTTGCTTAATTTTTCCTAAGTGAAGGTTTCATCAGCATAGATTGCGGGTCATCCGCTGGATACTATGATGATGAAATTCACTTAAATTATGCGATGGATGATCAATATGTGGATTCTGGAGAGAACATGCAGCCCCAAGCATCGATACTCCATTCCTCAAGTTATATAAATCGACAATGTAAAAGCTTGAGAAGTTTCCCGAATGGTACGAGGAACTGTTACACGCTTAGACCAGCAAAAGGAAAGGACAATACCTACTTAATTCGAGCTTCGTTCTTCTACGGAAATTACGATGGCATGGATCGGAACCCGATATTTGACTTGCACATCGGGGTTAATTACTGGACAACAGTAGATTCTTCTTCCTTAACCTATAGGGAGATTATCTATGTCGCCACCACGGATGAAACACAAGTTTGTCTAATTAATACTGAGAATGGGATACCTTTCATTTCGGCATTGGAGTTACGGTTGCTGAATAATTCAATTTACCAGCATGATGGTGCGTCACTGGTAACTCGATGGCGTTACAATATTGGAGGCTCATCACCTGGATTGAGGTAACACTTAATGAAGTATGGTCATCATAAGAAATTTACATTTGGTTGATGATAGATTAGTTGAGATTTGCTATATGCGTAATGTCCATGATTAGAATGCTAACTAATCTTGCAGCAAGTTAAAGGTTCCTTTTGTTGTTTTATTATTCCTAACAACCATCATCTTCTTTAAATGTTTGTTTCGAATGGCAGCTTTAGGTATCCTTATGACAGATACGATCGCATATGGTCTGATCAAAGCTACGACACTTGGTCATCTATCAATACCACCTCAACCGCTAGCATAGACAACAACAATGATGCTTATCAAGTACCTGCAGATGTTCTGAAGACGGCTCAAATAGCAGCTTCTAGTAACTCATCCCTTATTCTGGAATGGAATACAAACATCACTTTTAAACAGTGCATTTACTTTCACTTTGTTGAGCTACAAAACTTGCCAAGCGAGCAACAGAGGGAATTCAACATTCTCTTGAGCAATAGACAGACAATTCGTCAAATATTAGGCTTGAATATCTAAAGCCGTTGACTGTACCTTCACTCATTCTTACCGGATCGGAAAACACTTTCTCATTCATTGCCACAGATCCAACCAGTCCGTACCCACCACTCCTCAATGCTGCCGAGTGGTACGGTCTGATTGATCATCCCAATGTACCGACATTCCTAGATGATGGTAAGACGAATTTGAGTTGCTATTTTTGGTTATATATATAATATCAACTCTTAAATTGACAGTCTTTTCAAACACAGTTAACGCCATTATTGAAGTGAAAAGGGCGTACAATGTGATGTTAGATAGCTGGCAGGGCGATCCATGCATGCCAAAAAATTACATTTGGGAGGGTCTCAGCTGTAGCTATGACAGTTCTCCAAGAGTTATCTCACTGTAAGCTGAAGATTCTCTTAGGTTTTCTAATGTTTAATTTCTGTAGTTAATTACTCTTGAATATAAGATGTACTGCTTCGGAAGAAATTGATTCCAAGTATCATTTAGAATACAAACATCATCAATAACTTGTGGAGTCTGGTTCATTGTTGACAGGAACTTGAGCTCCAGAATGTTGACTGGAGATATTTCAAGAGCTACATCTATGTCAAATTTACTGGAACTGGAGACCGTGTAAGTACTTATAAGTCATATTATTATGTAATTTCACAGTTATAGTTATATGTTCGTTTGTGTATGAAATTTGAGGTCAGAACTTTGTATAAATTGCATTTCATCTAATTACATTCAGGGATATGTCTCACAACCACCTAACAGGAGAAATACCTGAATTTCTAGGAAAACTTCCCAACTTGAAAATCCTGTGAGTGTTATTATTAACCTGAGATTTAACATGTGAAATTGTTTCGGAAAAATTAACCTAGCATTTTTTCTGTAGGGATTTAAGCGGAAACAATCTCAGCGGTTCCATTCCTAAGATCATTAAGATAAAGATTGATGATAAATCACTGAAGTTGAAGTAAAGTCTTGTTTATCTTTGCTTCATCCCTATTTTTATTTGGTCACTGATGTCGGTTTTTTCTCGAGATGCTGCAGTGTTTCAGGTAACCCGAATATGTGCATGGCTGCGTCTTGTCAATCAACTATAAAGAAGAATGGCTATATTATTCCCGCGATTGCTTCGGTTGCAACTTTGGTGGTCCTTTTACTCATTGTTCTTACTATTATATGGAGAGTTAGAAATAGAAAAGAGAATGGTAATTATATTGTCGCACTATAAGTTTGCAGATGCTAATTGCAATGGTTGCTAACTATTTATTGTGTTTTCATATGCAGGACATAGTGGAGGAACAATCAAATCAAATAACCGATCTTTCACTTATAATGAAGTGCTGGAGATCACAGAAAACTTAAAGACAGTCATTGGAGAAGGTGGGTTTGGGAAGGTTTACCTTGGTACTCTTGCTGATGGTTCCAAAGTCGCTGTAAAAATTCTTTCACAATCATCAAAGCAAGGATTCCACGAATTTCAATCGGAAGTAAGATAAATACAATCTCACCGTTTCTGTTGGAAGCTTGTGTTTGAATTTAGATTTGAAATCCTACAAACCAACTATTGCAGGCACAGCTACTTTCGGTTGTTCACCATAGAAACCTCGTTTCTTTAGTCGGGTATTGCAATGATTTCCAAAATATGGCTTTGATTTATGAGTTTATGGAGAGGGGAAACTTAAAAGAACACTTATCAGGTACTTGTTATTGATAAGAGAATAATGTACACTTCTAGCTGTGTCATTGATCAATTCAACTATTCAAGAGAAATAATTACCATTTTTTGTATGCATTTTTGCAGAAAGAAGCCCTAACATATTGACATGGAACCAGAGACTACGGATTGCCCTAGATGCTGCACAAGGTGCGTAATTTCACCAGTGGAAATCATTAACAAACCAATTAAAATGGTATTATAAGCAATATATTGTTAATGATGGGTTTCAGGGTTGGATTATCTACATAATGGCTGCAAGCCACCTATCATCCATAGAGACTTGAAGACTGCAAACATTTTGTTGAATGAGAGAATGCAAGCAAAGATAGCAGATTTCGGACTATCAAAAGCTTTTGAAACTGAAAATGATTCTTTCATCATGACTCGTCCTGCTGGTACTCCAGGATACTTTGATCCCGAGTAAGACCTATTAGCTATGCAACTGTTTTTCTTAATAATCTATATATGTCTGATGTTTAGGGCTGCTTGGTATTGGCTTGCAGATTCCAAAGCTCCGGAAACTTGAACAGAAAAAGCGATGTTTACAGCTTCGGGATCGTTCTTCTGGAATTATTCACGGGACACTCTCCAATAATGAGGACCCAGAAAGGAAGTACCCATATACTTCAGTGGGTGAAGCCTATCATAGAAAGTGAAGATATCCAAATGATTGTTGACCCACGACTGAACGGTGAATTCAACAAAAACTCTGCATGGAAAGTCGTGGAGATCGCCATGTCTTGTGTACCAATGACTGCAATTGAGAGACCAGATATTAGTCGTGTATTGGGAGAACTGAAGGAATGTTGGGATATGGAGAAGGAGATGGAGATGGCAGTTGGTGGAGGCGACATGAGAAGGTTGGCACCCAATGATTCATTCGAGATAGCATCGGACGAATTAGCAAATTATGATTCTGTTCCAGTGGCTAGATAAATTCATGTTTTTCTACAAGCTATATAGATTACATGACACAACGTGTTTATTTAGGTTTTAATGTGTTGTGTTTCCGTTAGTACAACGTTGTCAGTATTATATTGTTATTGGTGTATATAGTGTGGAGCTGAAATGCGATTATTGCTTATGGTTAATATATATAAGTAATAGAATCAATCTACAGTAGGATTATTACCACGATCTGTCACTTGATAGTTTATACTAATCTCTTTAATGTTGAATAATAAACATTAAATGTTGTTTCTAGTGAGCCTTGAAGTTAGAAGTTAATGGAGGAAAATAAAAGGTCTAAGAGTCTTTTTGTAGATGAAAGGTCATGAGTCATAGTAGATGAAATGTTAATAGTCTTCATTAATAGTTTTTATTGTTCTTGTTTGTATAATGCCTATATAAAGCCATTGTTGTGTTTGGTTTAAATTATGACTCAAAGTAATAAACAAAAGTTAAACATTCTTGTGAGTTCGATTTGAGTTATCAAATTGGTATCAGAGCGAATAGAGAGTGTGACGGGTCAAATGTCGTTACCACGACTAACGAAGGGGAATTATGATAATTGGAGCATTCAAATGAAAGCTCTTCTCGATCGGATCTCAAGATTCGTGGGAGGTGGTCAAAGAAGGTTTTGAAGAACCAGAAAATACCACGGGATATTCGACGGCTCAAAATAAGGCATTGAAAGAGACGCGATCGAAGGATAAGGCGACACTATACATGTTGTTCCGTGCCGTTGACGAGTCAGGCTTTGAGAAGATTGTCGGTGCAACTACTTCAAAAGAAGCGTGGGACATCTTAGAGAAAGTGTTCAAAGGAGTCGACCGAGTTAAGCAAGTGCGTCTCCAAAATCTTCGTGGCGAATTTGAGAGCATGAAGATGAAAGAGTCGGAAGTTGTATCTGACTATATCACGCGTGTACAAGTCGTGGTAAACCAACTTATTCGTAATGGTGAAGCGATAACTGATGTACGGGTTGTGGAGAAGATTTTGAGATCTTTAACCGACAATTTCGAGAATGTTGTGTGTGTGATAGAAGAGTCAAAGGATCTTGCAATGCTTACAGTATACGAGCTTGCTGGTTCTCTCGAAGCACATGAACAACATAAGAAGAAAAAGAAGGAGGAGACACTAGAGAAAGCACTCCAAACCAAGGCGACAATTAAAGACGAAAAGGTACTTTATTCTCAAAATTTTCGAGGTAGACGGCGTGTCCTGGGAAGCCGTGGAAGAGGTCATGGAAGTCATGAAGGGTACTATAAGGAGAAGGAACAGTCGAGTCAACCAAACTGGCGCGGAAGAGAACGCGGTCGAGGAAGAGGCGGTCGATCGAACTATTCCAATATCGAGTGCTACAAGTGTCACAAGTATGGTCACTACGCGAAGGATTTGCTACTCCGACAAATGTTATAATTGCAGTAAAGTGGGGAATCTTGCAAAAGATTGTCGAGTCGATAAAAAGGTGGAAGAAACAACTAACTTGGCCTTGGAAGATGAAGAGAATGATGGTTTTCTCTTGATGGCTCAAAATGAAGACAACATCAGCAATGACACTCTGTGGTATCTCGACTCGGGGGCAAGCAACCATATGTGCGGTCACGAGTACTTATTCAAAAAGATGCAAAAGGATGATGGTCATGTGTCGTTTGGAGATGCTTCAAAGGTGGAGGTCAAGGTACGGTTTGTTACTTACGAAAGGATGGGTTGATAGGGTCAATCCAAGATGTCTATTATGTACTAGATCTCAAGACCAACATTTTGAGTTTGGGGAAACTCACGGATAAAGGTTACTCGATACTCATAAAAGATCGGGTACTACACTTGAAGGATAAGCATGGGTGTACGGTTGCTCTAGTCGAGATGGGAAGAAATCGGATGTACAAACTAAATTTGAGATGTGTGCGAGAAAAATGTTTACAAGTCAACGTAGAAGACAAGGCATCTCTATGGCATCTACGCTTTGGTCACCTACATCATGGAGGTCTAAAACAATTAGCAAAGAAGAACATGGTGCACGGGTTGCCGGACATGGACTATGAGGGCAAATTTTGTGAAGAATGTGTGATTGGCAAGCAAGCAAGAACCTCGTTTCAAAAGAAGGCAAATTATCAAACAAAACATATTCTCAAACAAAACATATTCTTGACATATGTGGACCAATCACCCCCGAATCTTTTAGTGGTAAAAGGTACTTCATTACTTTTATCGATGGTTTCTCACGAAAAAATGTGGGTTTATTTTTTGAAAGAAAAATCTGAGACATTCGAGGTGTTCAAGAAGTTCAAAGTGATGGTGGAGAAGGCAACTGGTAAACACATCAAAACCATACGATCTGATAGAGGTGGCGAATATACTTCAACGGTTTTCATGGAGTATTGCGAGGAGCAAGGCATAAGGAGATTTCTAACCGCACCATACTCTCCTCAACAAAACGGTGTGGCTGAGAGGAAGAATCAGATTATTCTCGACATGGTTCAATCAATGCTCAAGAGCAAGAAGATGCCAAAGGAATTCTGGGCGGAAGCCGTTCAATGTGCTGTCTATGTACAAAATCGATGTGCACATTTGAAGTTAGAAGATCAAACAACACAAGAGGCGTGGAGCGGACAAAAGCCGACAGTTTCTCATCTCAAAGTGTTCGGTAGTGTGGCTTATGCACACGTACCATATCAACGAAGAACGAAGCTTGAAGACAAAAGCAAAATGTACATTTTTATTGGGTATGATGAGAAGACAAAAGGGTACAAGCTATTCGACCGATAAATAAGAAGGTGATGGTGAGTTGTGATGTGCGAGTAAATGAAGCGAGTGAATGGGGCTGGAACAATTCGACCAAAATTGACATCAAAGTTGGAGAATCATCCGTCGTTGCATCAACAAGCAAACAACAAGATTCTGAAACTACCGATGATGAAGATGAAAGACTCAAAGTTTGCAAGATTTGTATGATTCAACTAATGAGGCACACCTTGTATGTCTTTTGGCAGATGCTGAAAATATTAGTTTTGAAGAGGCGGTGCGAGACAAGAAGTGGCAAACTGCCATGAACGAGGAAATTAAAGCGATAGACCACAACAACACATGGGAGCTAGTAGAATTGCCGGAAGGAAGTCAGCATATGAATGCTCAAGGCGAGATAGAGCGGTACAAGGCGCGACTTGTTGCGAAAGGATACAAGCAAAAGGCAGGAATCGACTATGATGAGGTATTTGCTCCTGTTACAAGGATGGAGACAATCTGATTACTCATTTCACAAGCTGCTCAATTCAAATGATCAATACTTCAAATGGATGTCAAATCGGCATTCTTGAATGGTGTGCTCAAAGAAGATGTCTACATCAAACAACCACTCGGGTACATAAAAGTCGGAGAAGAGAATAAGGTGCTAAAATTGAAGAAGGCACTTTACGGGTTGAAGCAAGAACCACGGGCATGGAATACACGTATCGATTCATATTTCAAGGAGAATGGGTTCAAGCAATGTCCCTATGAGCATGCTCTTTACGTAAAGAAGAATGGAGGTAACGTGTTATTTGTTGCTCTTTATGTTGATGACCTTATTTTTACGGGCAACAATGGTGAGATGGTAGAAGAGTTTAAAGGCACAATGACACGGGAATTTGAGATGACAAATTTGGGTTATATGAAGTTTTTTCTTGGTTTGGAGGTTAGACAAGTAGACGTGTATTTTTGTATTACAAAAGACATATGCAAAAGAGATTTTGAAGAAGTACAAGATGGGGAATTGCAATCATGTTTCAACACCAATGGAACCCGGAGCAAAACTCTCAAAGTTTTGATAGGAACGTGTCGATGCGAGTAAATATCGGAGTTTGATAGGAAGTCTTCCCTATCTCACATGCACAAGGCCGGATCTTTCATTAAGTGTTGGCATTTTAAGTCGGTTCATGGAGGAGCAAATTTATTCACATTGGAAGGCGTTGAAGCGGATTTTACGGTACATCCAAGGAACGGTGTCACACGGGTTGTTCTACTCAAAAGCAGAAGATTACAAGTTGGTTGGTTATTCCGACAGTGATTGGTGTGAAGATATAAACGATCGGAAAAGTACCGCGGGATATGTGTTCTTTATGGGAGATATTGCGTTTACTTGGCTTTCAAAGAAGCAACCGATCATGACACTCTCGACATGTGAAGCTGAATATGTTGTAGCATCTTGGTGTGTATGTCATGCTATATGGCTTATAAAATTGTTGAGCAAGATGGAGCTAAAGCAACAAGGTGCAACTATGATTCAAGTTGACAATAATCAACAATTGAGTTAGCAAAGAACCCAGTGAACCATGAAAGAAGCAAACACATCGATGTTCGTTTTCAATTTATCTGAGATCATGTTAAGGAAGGAAGTGTGGAATTGGTGAATGTGGCAAGTCAGGATCAAGTTGCAGATATCTTCACAAAACCGCTACCGAAAGTATATTTCGACAAATTCAAGAAGATGATTGGCATGACGAATGGTAGAAGCATTTAAGTTTACGGGGGAGTTTTGTTGAATAATAAACATTAATGGTCAAGAGTCTTTTTGTAGATGAAAGGTCAAGAGTCATAGTAGAGGAAAGGTTAAGAGTATTCATTAATAGTTTTTATTGATTTTGTTTGTATAAGGCCTATATAAAGGCATTGTTGTTTTTTGGTTTAAAGTAAGACTCAAAGTAATAAACAAAAGTTAAACATTCTTGTGAGTTCGATTTGAGTTGTCATTTAACAAGTGTATTTGTATCCTTATACAAATTAACAACGCTTTCATTTATACTTATAATTGTGCTTGTATATAATTACACTATGTAAATCATAATAACACACCCTATCTATAGTATATATGTATATTTAATTGAACATGCTACGTGCTTTCGATTAGAAGGTGTTCGAGTTTAATTAACGGAAGTCAACTTATATAAGAAGACAAGGTATACAAATTCTCCATCTCCTTTTTCTAAAAATTACATGCATAAGTGTCATTGTACAGGTAATATTGTTCTTTTCTTAATTATGTTGTCCTATCATAGTCCTTGACAATTATTTTTCTTGGATATTTGTATAGCAATATATTAGGTTTGTTGAAGATCGTCTTTAGTTCGAGTTTGACCGGACAAATTCCTTTATTGAATATTAGTAAACTGAGGAAGTCAAAGTGTAGGAATATTTCCTTAATAGTTAGTTAGCTAGTTAATAATAAGGAAATGAAAAAAAAAAAAATAGGGAAGGTAACGAGGGAAGATGACGCTCCATCTCTCTCGTTACGCATCACCTTGGTTAAGAATGGAAGTGTGTGTGCATTTTTCCGAAACCGTAAATACCGATAAGAAAAGAACTTCAAAAATAGTACATAAAACTCTAAATATGATATCTTACAACTCACTTTTTGTTGTGATACTTGTTCTGATTGTTGCTGTCTCAATTCCTATTTATACTAAACTAGAGAAAATATAAAGATAACTATTCTAGAACATCATACGAAATTCTAAATAATTTCCTAGTAATTACTTAGTTCTCAATTATGCTATACTATTCTTCCTGGGTCAACTCAAAATATTATCCCATTGACTTTAAGGGCCTGCCCATATATTTTCCCTCTTATTTTTTTTTTTGGGATTTGAAGTGAATCGCGTTTGGCTTTTGTTGTTAGAAATACCTGATCTAAATACTTGATTCAACTTGCAACTTGCAAGTTGTCAAAATGAGTAAAAGCTGTGACAAGAGGGGCAGGGACATGAGTAAATGATACAAGTACCAACTTGACTTGATATATCTATCAACAGGTCTTTGCCAAGTCAACTGACCCAGCTCTCCTAGCTACTCAATAGGTATAAATAGACGCATACATCATATAGTATATTATCTTCCAATTGATTCAATTTGCAACTTGCAAGTTGTCAAAATGAGTAAAAGCTGTGGCAAGAGGGACAGGGACATGAGTAAATGATAAAAGTACCAACTTGACTTGACACATCTATCAACAAGTCTTTGCCAAGTCAACTGACCCAGCTCTCCTAGCTACTCAATAGGTATAAATAGACGCATACATCATATAGTATCTTATCTTCCAATTGCTCTCTATCTCTCTAAAGCACAGATTATGAGGCAAAGAATCATGATGTTCTTGTTTCTGCTTCTTGGATGTTCTGTTCTTCAAATGTTGCACCTTCAATGCTATGCTTATCAAACAGATCCAGGTACCTCATTTTTACTTATCAAAGAAGCTGAAAAGAAAATGATATGCTTTCAGTACCATGTTAGAGGGTGTAAAAGTAGAATGCTTATCAAGAAACTGTAGAAGAGTTAGAAATAGTAATGATAGTAATTTTTACTGACTTGCATTTTGTCCTGGAGAGTAAGTAACTAAAGGCAGCTATTAAAATGGATTTAGACACGTTACTACAAGGCAAGTGTCTTTTGCCGTTTTCTGTTACAAATTGCTTTTCCTGAGTAACTAAGTCGAATCCTGAATGCTCCACATAATATTTCAGTTGCTTGAGTTTGATAGACTCGATTCCTTTTGGAAAATTTGTCTGCAACTAATTGTTTGCTTAATTTTTCTAAGTGAAGGTTTCATCAGCATAGATTGCGGGTCATCCACTGAATACCATGATGATGAAATTGACTTACATTATGCGATGGATGATCAATATGTGGATTCTGGAAAGAACATGCAGCCCCAAGTATCGATACTCGATTCAAGTAATATAAATCAACAATGTAAAAACTTGAGAAGTTTCCCGAATGGTATGAGGAACTGTTACACGCTTAGACCAGCAAAAGGAAAGGACAATACCTACTTAATTCGAGCTTCGTTCTTCTACGGAAATTACGATGGCATGGATCGGAACCCGATATTTGACTTGCACATCGGGGTTAATTACTGGACAACAATAAATAATACAAATTCTTCTTCCTTCACCTATAAGGAGATTATCTATGTCGCCACCACGGATGAAATACAAGTTTGTCTAATTAATACTAGAAATGGGATACCTTTCATTTCGGCATTGGAGTTACGGCTGCTAGATAATTCAATTTACCAGCTTGATGGTGCGTCACTGGTAACTCAACGGCGTTATGGTGTTGGAGGCTTAGGATCGAGGTAACACTTAATGAAGTATGATCATCAGAAGAAATTTACATTTGGTTGATGAAAGATTAGTTGAGATTTGCTATATGCGTAATGTCCATGATTAGAATGCTAACTAATCTTGCAGCAAGTTAAAGGTTCCATTGTTCCATTTTTGTTGTTTTATTATTCCTAACAACCATCATTTTCTTTAAATGTTTGTTTCGAATGGCAGCTTTAGGTATCCTACTGACACTTATGATCGCATATGGTATGAAAGAAGCTACGACGAGTGGTCATCTATCAATACCACCTCAACCGCTAGCATAGACAATGATGCTTATCAAGTACCTGAAGCTGTTCTGAAGACGGCTCAAATAGCAGCTTCTAGTAACTCATCCCTTACTCTGTACTGGAAATCAAACAGCACTTTTAAACAGTGCATTTACTTTCACTTTGTTGAGCTACAAAGCTTGCCAAACGAGCAACAGAGGCAATTCAACATTCTTTTGAGCAATGGAATGTCAATTCCAAATTTTAGGCTTGAATATCTAAAGGTGTTGACTGTACCTTCACCCATTTTTACAGGATCGGAAAGCAACTTCTCAATCACTGCCACAGATCCAACCAGTCCGTACCCACCACTCCTCACTGCTGTCGAGCGTTTCACTCTGATTGATCATCCCAATGTACCGACATTCCTAGATGATAGTAAGGCGACTTTGAGTTGCTATTTTTGGTTATATATATAATATCAACTCTTAAATTGACAGTCTTTTCAAACACAGTTAACGCCATTACTGAAGTGAAAAGGGCGTACAATGTGATGTTAGATAGCTGGCAGGGCGACCCATGCATGCCAAAAAATTACATTTGGGAGGGTCTCAGCTGTAGCTATGACAGTTCTCCAAGAGTTATCTCACTGTAAGCTGAAGATTCTCTTAGGTTTCCTAATGTTTAATTTCTGTAGTTACTCCCCTTGAATATAAGATGTACTGCTTCGGAAGAAATTGATTCCAAGTATCATTTAGAATACAAACATCATCAATAACTTGTGGAGTCTGGTTCATTGTTCACAGGAACTTGAGCTCCAGCATGTTGACTGGAGATATTTCAAAAGCTACTTCTCTGTCAAATTTACTGGAACTGGAGACCTTGTAAGAACTTATAAGTCATATTGTTATGTAATTTCGCACTGATAGTTATATGTTCGTTTGTATATGAAATTTGAGTTCAGAACTTTGTATAAATTGCATTTAATCTAATTACATTCAGGGATATGTCTCACAACGACCTAACAGGAGAATTACCTGAATTTCTAGGAAAACTTCCCAACTTGAAAATTCTGTGAGTGTTATTATTAACCTGAGATTTAATATATGAAATTGTTTCGGAAAAAAGATCAATTAACCTAGCATTTTTTCTGTAGGGATTTAAGCGGAAACAATCTCAGCGGTTGTTAAAACTAGTGATTCTAACATTCATTGATTGATATTTCAGCTCTCTTACTCTCCATTACATCATAATCAGGTACATTTATACACTAGATTACAGAGTTGCTAATATTGCCTTTTACTTTTGACAATAATTCCTGTTTTTATGGCATTCCTGGTTTTATGGCATTCCTGGTTTTATGGCTTTTGTCTTGCTTTTGTTGTCTTATTCCAACACTCCCCCTCAAGTTGAGTGGTCGGATCTCCGATACTCAACTTGTCGAGTACTTCTTTGAACACCTTTGAGTTTACTGCTTTAGTGAGTATATCCGCTAGCTGATGCTCAGAGCGAACGAACGGCAGTTTGATGTTTCCAGCCTCAAGGTTTTCTTTTATGAAATGTCTGTCCACTTCAATATGCTTGGTTCGATCATGTTGCACTGGATTTTCGGAAATACTGATTGCTGCCTTGTTGTCACATAGTAACTTACAGGATTCGGTTGGTGGAAAACCGATTTCTGTCATTAATTTTCTTAGCCATAAGATTTCTGTTAATCCTCTAGCTATCCCACGAAATTCCGCTTCTGCACTTGATAGAGCCACAACTTTCTGTTTCTTACTTCTCCAGGTTACCAGATTATCACCAATAAATGTGAAATATCCGGAGGTTGACTTTCGATCAACTGGGTTGCCTGCCCAGTCAGCATCTGTGTAACCTTGTATTTCCAGATGGTTATTTCTTCTAAACAAAACTCCATTCCCTGATGTGCCCTTCAAGTACCTCATTATCCTCGTGACCGCTTCCATATGCTCAACTTGAGGCTGATGCATAAATTGGCTTACTACTCCGACCGCATAAGCTATGTCTGGTCGAGTATGTGACAAATATATGAGCTTACCCACCATCTTTTGATATCGTTCTTTATCTGCCATTTTTGTTCCTTCTGATATTTGTAAGCCATGATTCACTATCATTGGAGTTTCAGCAGGTTTGCATTCCAACATCCCTGTCTTTGTCAAGAAATCCAGAATATACTTCCTTTGGGATATAAAAATCCCTTTTCTTGATCTTAGCACCTCGATTCCAAGGAAGTATTTCAAATTTCCGAGATCTTTCATTTCAAATTCTTCAAACAAGTTCCTTTTGAGTTTTTCCATTTCTCCTTTGTCATTTCCTGTGATAATCATGTCATCGACGTAAATAATCAAACAGGTTATTAAGTCTCCTGTTCTTTTCAAGAACAAGGTGTGATCTGAGTTGCTTTGCCTATATCCATATTTTTTCATGACTATAGTAAATCTCCCAAACCATGCCCGAGGAGACTGCTTCAGACCATAGAGTGCCCTTTTCAATCGGCACACCTTTTCTCCTTGACTCTCATTCTTGTATCCTGGAGGAACTTCCATATACACTTCTTCTTCGAGATCTCCATGGAGGAATGCATTCTTTACATCGAACTGGTGGAGCGGCCACTCTTTATTTGCGGCTATAGATAACAATACTCTGATTGTGTTTATTTTGGCTACCGGCGAGAATGTCTCGGAATAATCAATCCCGTATGTCTGAGTGTATCCTTTTGCCACCAATCTTGCTTTGTATCTATCAATGGACCCATCTTGCTTATACTTGATAGTATACACCCACCTGCATCCTACTGGCTTCTTTCCAGCTGGCAATCTGCACATTTCCCATGTCTTATTTTTTTCTAGTGCCTCCATTTCACTATTCATAGCCCGTTTCCAATTCTTGGATTGTTGAGCTTCTTCGGTTGTTCGCGGGATTTCTTCTGTGAGAATAGACATTGTGAAAGCCTTTGCCTCCTCACTTAAGCTCCCCCTTACTGTGTTTGCCACTGGATACCTTGATCTGTTTGGCTCCCTTTCTGGTGTGTACCGCTTTGGTGGTCTTCCTCGATTCTCTCTTGGAGGCAATTTATATCCTCCAATCATTATCTCCTCTTGTTCACCTGGTTCCTCACTCAAAATATTGACGTTTTGAGTTTCAGATGAACTTACCGGGCTTACCTCAGATACCTCAACTGGTAATGAAATATCGGTTGTGACCCTTAGTTCACTGCTCGATACTGGCGTATCAGAGGTTGGCTCAAGGGTTGGACTATCTTGCTCTTTTGGTCCTTCATAGGAGAGACTTTGTCTGTCATAGGAGATTTTGGAATTACATACCCATTCCAGTGGATCATCTGTAAGACTTTCCCCCTGACCACTGGACTGGTGATAAAAATACTCGGTTTCAAGGAAATCACAGTTCATGGTTGTGAACATGCGACGAGTTTTAGGATCATAACACCGATACCCCTTTTGATTAACTCCATATCCGACAAACACACATTTGACTGCACACGGATCAAATTTGTTCCGGTCAATCTTAGGTATGTGGACAAACACAGAGCAACCAAAGACACGAGGGTTTAAACTTAGAGTGGGGGGTACTTTGGTCAATTCAGAAAGAGTCTGGATCGGTGTTTTGAAATTGAGAATTTTTGTAGGGAGACGATTGAGGAGGTATGTTGCTGTGGCAACGGCTTCAGGCCAGAATGATTTTGGAACTTTTGACTCAATGAGTAAGGCTCGCGTTATTTCAAGGAGAATTCTATTTTTCCTTTCGGCCACACCATTTTGTTCCGGAGTGTGTGGACACGAAGTTTGATGAATGATTCCTTTTTCAGAAAAGAAATCTTTCATATGTTGATTTACAAATTCCCCCCCATTATCTGACCGAAGGACTTGAATTTTTTTCTGAAATTGATTTAGGATTATTTGGAAGAAGTGAGTGAATTTGTCAAACACTTCTGACTTTTGTTTTAAAAAATATACCCATGTTATACGAGTGCAATCATCGATAAATAATACGAAATATCTAAAACCTTGACCCCCAGAAATTGGTGCTGGACCCCACACATCAGAATGAACTAAGGAAAACATGGAATTCATACGAGTACTATGAGGCTTAAACGCATGTCTATGACTTTTTGCAAGAATACAAGTCTCACAAGACAGATTTCTAGTTTTAAAAAACAACTTAGGGAATAAAAGTTTTAGATAACCCGAGGATGGATGACCCAATCTCCTGTGCCATAACCAAGCCTCTCTTTCTGAAGTCCCATGAGCAAGTAGTGCCGAACCTGGTTGAGCTACTTCATCAACGTAGTATAAACCAGCGCGTTCAGTGCCACGCCCAATAATCATCCCGGTTTGGATATCCTGCAGTATGCAAAAATTCGGGTTCATCACCATGGTGCAATTCAGTTCTTTAGTGACATGGGATACTGATAACAATTTATTTGAGAGAGTCGGAACTAAGAGACAATTTGATATTCTCAAAGTTGGAGAAATTTCTACTGTTCCCATTCCCGTCACTTGGGCCTTTGCCCCATCTGCAGTATGAATATACTCAATCCGGGATTTCACAATATCCTTAATATCACATGCATCATACGTCATAGTATCGGTCGCCCCGCAGTCAAAAATCCACCGGTGATTTTTAAGTATATCTTTTTGGACTGAATATGCATGTTTTAAAACATCAGGGACTAAACCGAAATTAATTTGGGCGGTTTTCTGACTTTTTAAAACTTTCAGGGCAGATTCGCTAGGGTTTAAAGTGAAGGGACTTGGTTGCAAATACCAAGTCCCTTTACCTTCGTTCCAGCCGCTTTGCACAGAGGAGCCTCCCTCATTTGTTCCGAGATTTCCTCTCGGTTCCTTGGCTCCTAGGGTTCCGGTGTGGCCTCCGTTGCGGCTGCTTCCTGTGACTCCGGCGAAGGACGGGTCCCCTTCGTGTGCTGGAGGTTGCGGAGGAGCTCGGCGAGGCGCGGCTCCTGTCTCCTCGATGCCACCGTGGCTGTTGGTGGCCACCAGGTTGCCCACCGCGGCGGCACGGTTCTTGCGCTCATCCCACCATTCGGGATAGCCTACCAGCTTGAAGCACCCCTCCCTCGTGTGTCGATTCAAACCGCAGTGAGTACACTTTAATTTGCTCTTGTCAATTCGGGATGAAGATCCCGGTTTTCCGGTTGTGTCTGACCGATTGGTCGTGGTCCGGCCTCCTTTCGCCGAATTAGCTGAGGTTCCGTTGATTGCATTGATTGTGTTGCTGTATGTGTTGCTGATTGTGTTGCTGTCGATGAAATTGCCCCTAGATAGTAGTCCCTCGCCGAGTCCCGATCCTATCCCCGATGATGCTCCGTCGGAGGTTGCCGCTCCCATGATGTGGAGCCGGGTGGCCTCCTTCCGGACCGAAGCATAAGCTTCTTCGACTGAGGGGAGTCGATCCGAACGTAACATTTCACGTTTGATTCCATCGAATTTGGAATCAATTCCCCCTAAGAACTGATACAGCTTGGTCTCATTCCAAATTAGGTTGTAGGAGGTTATATCATGACTGCATATCATCGGGTTTGGCCTCCTGGCTTCGATCTCTCCCCATAGGGATTGTATCGAAAGCCAGAAATCTTCGAGTGTAAGTAGTCCCTGCATCATTTTTGAAGCCCGATTATGAAGGTCGAAAAGTTGCAGTGAGTCCTTACCACTCCCATAAGTCGTTTGCAGCGCCTTCCATAAATCCCGGGAAGTAGGATAGTGAGCCACGTTATTTGCTAATTGTGGCCCTATGTTCTGAATCATCCAAGAGAATACGATGAGGTCGTCTTGTATCCACCTCTCATAACCTGGGTCGGATCTGCTTGGGGGTTCCGGATCCCAGGTTATGTGTTGTAATCGTCCCCTTCCCCCGATTGCAATCTGCATCAATCTGGCCCATAGATGGTAGTTTTGGCCGATAAGCTTCGTGCTTACCGTGATGGTTTCAGGTAGGGTTTTTTCGGTTTTGTGGCTAAGGTTAAGGCCCTTTTTCAGAACTTTGGCTATTTTGAGGGTTAGATCATCATCACTCAGATCTGAACCCATTTGGGTTAGGGAATGTGGGGTTTTGGAATGTTGGCTCTCGTTGTCGGACATGGCTGGTCGGATCGGGTATTATTCTGGTATATGATGAGCCAGAAAAATGCCCAATCTTCTAAGGATTGTGGACCTGCTCTGATACCATGTTAAAACTAGTGATTCTAACATTCATTGATTGATATTTCAGCTCTCTTACTCTCCATTACATCATAATCAGGTACATTTATACACTAGATTACAGAGTTGCTAATATTGCCTTTTACTTTTGACAATAATTCCTGTTTTTATGGCATTCCTGGTTTTATGGCTTTTGTCTTGCTTTTGTTGTCTTATTCCAACAGCGGTTCCATTCCTGAGACCATTCAGAGAAAGATTGATGATAAATCACTGACGTTGAAGTAAAGTCTTGTTTATCTTTGCTTCATCCCTATTTTCATCTGGTCACTGATGTCGGTTTTTTCTCGAGATGCTGCAGTGTTTCAGGTAACCCGAATATGTGCATGGTTGCGTCTTGTCAATCAACTATAAAGAAGAATGGCTATCTTATTCCCGTGATTGCTTCGGTTGCAACTTTGGTGGTCCTTTTGCTCATTGTTCTCACTATTATATGGAGAGTTAGAAACAGAAAAGAGAATGGTAATTATGTTGTGGCACTATAAGTTTGCAGATGCTAATTGCAATGGTTTCTAACTATTTATTGTGTTTTCATATGCAGGACATACTGGAGGAAAAATCAAATCAAATAACCGATCTTTCACGTATAATGAGGTACTGGAGATCACAGAAAACTTAAAGACAGTCATTGGAGAAGGTGGGTTTGGGAAGGTTTACCTTGGTACTCTTATTGATGGTTCCAAAGTCGCTGTAAAAATTCTTTCACAATCATCAAAGCAAGGATTCCACGAATTTCAATCGGAAGTAAGATAAATACAATCTCCCCGTTCTGTTGGAAGCTTGTATTTGAATTTAGATTTGAAATCCTACAAACCAACTATTGCAGGCACAGCTACTAATGGTTGTTCACCATAGAAACCTCGTTTCTTTAGTCGGGTATTGCGATGATTTCCAAAATATGGTTTTGATTTACGAGTTTATGGAGAGGGGAAACTTAAGAGAACACTTATCAGGTACTTGTTATTGATAAGATAATAGTGTACACTTCTAGTTGTGTCATTCAATTCAAGAGAAACAATTACCATTTTTTGTATGATTTTTTGCAGAGAGCAACCCTAACATATTGACATGGAACCAGAGACTACGGATTGCCCTAGATGCTGCACAAGGTGCGCAATTTTTTTTATTTTTTTTGGCCAAATTACTCGTTTCATTTGATAAAATAAAACGGCAGGTGCGCAATTTCAATAGTGGAAATCATGAACAAACCAATTAAAATGGTATTATAAGCAATATATCGTTGATGATGGGTTTCAGGGTTGGATTATCTACATAATGGCTGCAAGCCACCTATCATCCATAGAGACTTGAAGACTACAAACATTTTGTTGAATGAGAGAATGCAAGCAAAGATAGCAGATTTCAGACTATCAAAAGCTTTTGAAACTGAAAATGATTCTTACATCATGACTCGTCCTGCTGGTACTCCAGGCAACCTTGATCCCGCGTAAGACCTATTAGCTATGCAACTTTTTTTCTTAATAATCTATATATGTCTGATTTTGGGGGTTGATTGTATTGGATTGCAGATTCCAAACCTCCGGAAACTTGAACAGAAAAAGCGATGTTTACAGCTTCGGGATCGTTCTTCTGGAATTATTCACGGGACACTCTCCAATAATGAGGACACAGAAAGGAAATATCCATATACTTCAGTGGGTGAAGCCTATCATAGAAAGTGGAGATATCCAAAGAATTGTTGATCCACGACTGAACGGTGAATTCAACAAAAACTCTGCATGGAAAGTCGTGGAGATCGCCATGTCTTGTGCACCCATGACTGCAATTCAGAGACCAGATATTAGTCATGTATTGGGAGAGCTGAAGGTATGCTGGGATATGGAGATGGCAGTTGGTGGAGGCGACATGAGAAGGTTGGCACCCAATGACTCATTCCAGATATCATTGGACCAATTAGCAAATAATTATTCTGGTCCAGTGGCTAGATAAATTCATGTTTTTCTACAAGCTATATAGATTACATGACACACAACGTGTTTATTTAGGTTTTAATGTGTCGTGTTTCCCTTAATTTACTCTATGCGGCAGTGTCTACTCGTTGTTTACCACTCTGTGCACCATGTCTTGTTGTCAGTATTATGTTGTTATTGGTATATATAGTGTGGAGCTGAAATGCGATTATTGCTTATGGTTAATATATATATATGTGATAGAATCAATCTAGATTATTACCACGATCTGTCACTTGATAGTTTATACTAATCTCTTTAACAACTGTATTTGTATCCTTATACAAATTAACAACGCTTTCATTTATACTTATAATTGTGCTTGTACATAATTACACTTTGTAAATCATAATGACACACCCTATCTATAGTATATATGTATATTTAATTGAACATGCTACGTGCTTTCGATAAGAAGCTGACTTCGAGTTTAATTAACGGAAGTCAACTTATATAAGAAGACAAGGTATACAAATTCTCCAACTCCTTTTTCTAATAATTACATGCATAAGTGTCATTGTACAGGTAATATTGTTCTTTTCTTAATTATGTTGTCCTTTCATAGTCCTTGACAGTTAATTTTCTTGGATATTTATATAGCAATATATTAGGTTTGTTGAAGATCGTCTTTAGTTCGAGTTTGACCCGACAAATTCCCTCTATTGAATATTAGTAAACTGAGGAAGAGGAGGTGTAGGAATATTTCTTTAATAGTTAGTTAGCTAATGATTGAAAGAGTCTAATCTGAATTATCAGGCACATTATTGTAGTAAAAGGAAGGAAGGAATGAGTGGGGAATTTCCATGGCGACGACTACAGCTATCTGGAACTTCGGCCGAAAGGCAACTTGCATAAAATATGAAGATCATGGCTAACCTCTCCGTTGCCTGTATATATATATATAGCTCAAGGCTATATGAGCATAAATACAGTACTGAGTCCAAGGTTGTTATCATTCTCGTCGGAAGATGAAGATCTTGTTGGTATTGCTATCTGTTTTTTGTTCGAGTCTTCATGTTCTTGTTCAAACATTAGAAATCCCAGGTATGTAAATTAGATTTCTCCATGTCAATAATCAACTTCTTGTTCTAAATATTGTTTTGAACTTGTAACTTCAGGTTTCATAAGCATTGACTGTGGAGCAGAAAGAAGCTACACCGACGTAAATACCACCATACCGTACTCTACCGACACAGGATTTACAGAGTTTGGTCAAAACAATAATGTTTCTGAGTCCTATCTCAGCCAAGTTGAAACGCAACAGTTGATTAGCATGCGTGTTTTTCCCAAGGGAACAAGGAATTGTTACACTCTTCAGCCTGAGCAAGGAAAAGATAAAGTCTACCTTATAAGAGCTTCCTTTGATTATGGTAACTACGATGTTGAGTCTCAACCTCCGGTGTTTGACTTATATATCGATACCAATTACTGGGACACCGTGAATTCTTCGAGTTACACATACAAAGAGATTGTGTATGTTCCTCCAAGAGACTATATACATGTATGTCTCGTAAATACGGACACTGGGATTCCATTGATTTCAGCACTTGAACTGCGACTGTTAGGTAACGTGAGATTGTATTACTGATTACGTACAAGTACACTTATGAAGGAAGAAAGTAGAGTATCTGTATGTTTATAAATATTATGCATGACTTCATATTATGACAGGTGATTCAACTTACAGTCTTACAACGGGAGCAATAAGGACGTTTGGCCGAGTTAATATCGGTTCCCTCAGCAACTACAGGTAAGTTTCATTGAACTGTATATATATATATGTATGTATGTATGTATGTATTCGATTCAATAGTATACCTGGCCTATTTCTTCCATTAGGCACCCAGAAGATGATCGTGACCGTATTTGGAGAGGTCGGCAGTTTTCTTCTTGGCTTTTAACGAGCACGACTAATAAAACAGCGATCAACACGATCAGAAGCAACAATAATGCTTTTGATGTTCCAGCTGAAGTTCTAGCAACTGCTCAGAAATCAGTAAATAGCTCGATAGGTCTTTCTCTACAGTGGTTGTCGCCCGATGCAGAAACCAAGTGGCTTGTTTACTTGCACTTCACGGAAGTTGAATTCATATCAAATTCGAATATATCTAGGGAAATTGATGTATTCATTGCAGATAAATTCATAACCACTGTTAAACCCAAATATCTGAATCCTGTGGTGATAACTTCAGCAGAACCCCTTAGTGGCACACCTACGATGAACTTCTCAATCTATTCATCAGCTATAGCCAACCTCCCAGTGTTTATTAACGCAGTTGAAATATTCCAAGTCCTTGACCTTCCAAATTCAATGACGGACTTAGATGATGGTATGATGATTCTAATCCAGCTGGTTTCACTTACCTAGCTAATACTCACTTTCAGTTCAGCTGATATATGATGTGTTTCGATCGGGTGTACCACAGTGAATTACGTTCTTGCTATCAAAGAAGCATACCAGTTACTGCAACAGTCTTGGCAAGGAGATCCGTGTCTTCCAGTAAACTACACTTGGACCGGATTGAAGTGTAGCCTTGTCGATCCTCCAAGGATAGTTTCTCTGTAAGCAACTACTTTCGACTTAAACCCTAAAATGTTGTGTCATCATAACGTGCACAATAAGAAAAGAAAAACTTTTTTCGACCGTCGGTAAAAGTGTTGTGTTTTATTCTGGCAGGAACTTGAGCTCCAGTGGATTGAGCGGTCCAATATCGCCCTCATTCTCAGGCCTCACAGAATTGGTGTCTTTGTAAGTTCACACAGAGCAGAATGCTTTCAGTATTAGTAAAAATGTTATTTTATTAGATTATTGTGTTATGATACAGGGATTTGTCAATGAATCAATTAAGCGGGAAGCTTCCAGATTTTTTTGCTGAAATGCCAAACTTGAAAATCCTGTGAGATTCTCAACGAAAAACTCGACTTGCCATCAAGTTTATAACACTCTTCATATACATTTGGCAGATCTATAACTCTTTGATTGGTTCATTGCAGAAACTTGAGTGGAAATAAACTTATTGGTTTGATACCGGAAGCCCTCAAAAAGAGAATGGTGGATGGAACTTTGCAACTAAGGTAGTATAAAGTCTTCTCATCCACACACAGTATCTATTATCTATACAATTTATAAACGGTGCACCAGATTCTACATTTATTTTCAATTTTGCGCTTAGAAAATCAACCAAAAAAATGATAAATTTGAGAGATCTTTCTACACTACTTATAATGAACCAGTTATGTGTGTTGCTCTCTTCTTATTCTATCATGATGGTTTGATTGTCTCTCCCACAGTTTGGAGGGGAACCCACTTTGCGAAACCGATACTTGCAATCCAAGCTTGATTCCTAGTCCACCCCCAAGCCCCAGCACGAAGACAAATGAAGGAGGAAAGAAGAAATGTGGCATCGTCCCAGTTGTTGTTGCTGTTGCTGCATTTGCTTTGGCCGTGATATGAAACGTACCGATTCAATACATCTCTATTGTTTGGGTTGGTGGATGATGTTTTGTGAGGAGTTGTAATTTGGTTCGGCACCACAATTCAAAGGAGAATACTTTCAATTTGGTTGATATATAAAATAAAGTTGTTCTTGCAGCTTGCATGAAGCAAGGAAGAATGAAAAGGGTAATCGAATGTTCTTCTATCATTATAATGTATAATTAAGAATCGTTTAAGAAAAGGATTATATATACAGAATTAACTTTCGGGTTTTCTTCTGCGCTGACTCCACTCCTGAGAATTGTACTTATCCCAGAATTTGCCAACGAAGAATCAGGGATCTATTTCTCGAGATAGACCTGTTCAAAATTTGACTGGCAACTGTGGTCCGTCCGGTAGTCGAATAGGGCTCGTAATTTAACGCTTCATCTACTGTAACGAGGGAAGGTGACGAGGGAAGATGACGCTCCATCTCTCTCGTTACGCATCACCTTGGTTAAGAATGGAAGTGTGTGTGCAATAAGAAACTGTAAATACCAATAAGAAAAGAACTTCAAAAATAGTATATAAAACTCTAAATATGATATCTTACAACTCACTTTTTGTTGTGATACTTGTTCTGATTGTTGCTGTCTCAATTCCTATTTATACTAAACTAGAGAAAACTGTAAATTCTAATTTTTCTAGAAACCTATAAAAGATAACTATTCTAGAACATCATAAGAAATTCTAAATAATTTCCTAGTAATTACTTAGTTCTAGAATTATCTAGATAGAAACTAAATTCTCAATTATGCTATACTATTCTTCCTGGGTCAACTCAAAATATTATCCCATTGACTTTAAGGGTCAATGTTATACTTCAACAACCTTAAAGGGTCTGCCCATATATTTTCCCTCTTATTTTTTTATGGGATTTGAAGTGAATCGTGTTTGGCTTTTGTTGTTAGAAATACCTGATCTAAATAATTGATTCAACTTGCAACTTGCAAGTTGTCAAAATGAGTAAAAGGCTAAAAGCTGTGACAAGAGAGACAGGGACATGAGTAAATGATACAGGTGCAAGTTGTCAAAATGAGTAAAAGCTGTGACAAGAGGGACAGGGACATGAGTAAATGATACAAGTACCAACTTGACTTGATACATCTATCAACAAGTCTTTGCCAAGTCAACTGACCCAGCTCTCCTAGCTACTCAATAGGTATAAATAGACGCATACATCATATAGTATATTATCTTCCAATTGATTCAATTTGCAACTTGCAAGTTATCAAAATGAGTAAAAGCTGTGGCAAGAGGGACAGGGACATGAGTAAATGATACAAGTACCAACTTGACTTGATACATCTATCAACAAGTCTTTGCCAAGTCAACTGACCCAGCTCTCCTAGCTACGCAATAGGTATAAATAGACGCATACATCATATAGTATCTTATCTTCCAATTGCTCTCTATCTCTCTAAAGCACAGATTATGAGGCAAAGAATCATGACGTTCTTGTTTCTGCTTCTTGGATGTTCTGTTCTTCAAATGTTGCACCTTCAATGCTATGCTTATGAAACAGATCCAGGTACCTCATTTTTACTTATCAAAGAAGCTGAAAAGAAAATGATATGCTTTCAGTACCATGTTAGAAGTTTCCATGGCAGAGGGTGTAAAAGTAGAATGCTTATCAAGAAACTGTAGAAGAGTTAGAAATAGTAATGATAGTAATTCTTACTGACTTGCATTTTGTCCTGGAGAGTAAGTAACTAAAGGCAGCTATTAAAATGGATTTAGACACGTTACTACAAGGCAAGTGTATTTTGCCGTTTTCTATTACAAATTGCTTTTCCTGAGTAACTAAGTCGAATCCTGAATGCTCAACATAATATTTCAGTTGCTTGAGTTTGATAGACTCGATTCCTTTTGGAAAATTTGTCTGCAACTAATTGTTTGCTTAATTTTTCCTAAGTGAAGGTTTCATCAGCATAGATTGCGGGTCATCCAATGGATACAAAGATGATGAAATTGGCTTACATTATGCGATGGATGATCAATATGTGGATTCTGGAGAGAACATGCAGCCCCAAGCATCGATACTCCATTCCTTAAGTTATATAAATCAACAAGGTAAAAGCTTGAGAAGTTTCCCGAATGGTACGAGGAACTGTTACACGCTTAGACCAGCAAAAGGAAAGGACAATACCTACTTAATTCGAGCTTCGTTCTTATACGGAAATTACGATGACATGGATCAGGACCCGATATTTGACTTGCACATCGGGGTTAATTACTGGGTAACAATGAATGGTTCTTCTTCCTTCATCTATAAGGAGATTATCTATGTCGCCCCCACGGATGAAATACAAGTTTGTCTAATTAATACTGGGAATGGGATACCTTTCATTTCGGCATTGGAGTTACGGTTGCTAGATAATTCAATTTACCAGCTTGATGGTGTGTCACTGGTAACTCGATGGCGTTATGATGTTGGAGGCTCATCAACTGAATCGAGGTAACACTTAATGAAGTATGATCATCAGAAGAAATCTACATTTGGTTGATGAAAGATTAGTTGAGATTTGATATATGCGTAATGTCCATGATTAGAATGCTAACTAATCTTGCAGCAAGTTAAAGGTTCCATTGTTCCATTTTTGTTGTTTTATTATTCCTAACAACCATATCATCTTCCTTAAATGTTATTTTCGAATGGCAGCTTTAGGTATCCTGCTGACACTTATGATCGCATATGGTCTGAACAAAGCTACGACAGTTGGTCATATATCAATACTACCTCAACAGATAGCATAGACCACAACAATGATGCTTATCAAGTACCTGCAGATGTTCTGAAGACGGCTCAAATAGCAGCTTCTAGTAACTCATCCCTTATTCTGGAATGGAATACAAACATCACTTTTAAACAGTGCATTTACTTTCACTTTGTTGAGCTACAAAGCTTGCCAAACGAGCAACAGAGGGAATTCAACATTCTTTTGAGCAATGGAATGTCAATTCCAAATATTAGGCTTGAATATCTAAAGCCGTTGACTGTACCTTCACCCATTTTTACCGGATCGGAAAACAACTTCTCAATCAATGCCACAGATCCAACCAGTCCGTACCCACCACTCCTCAATGCTGTCGAGTTTTTCACTCTGATTGATCATCCCAATGTACCGACATTCCTAGATGATGGTAAGACGAATTTGAGTTGCTATTTTTGGTTATATATATTATATATAATATCAACTCTTAAATTGGCAGTTTTTTAATCACAGCTAACGCCATTATTGAAGTGAAAACGGCGTACAATGTGATGTTAGATAGCTGGCAGGGCGACCCATGCATGCCAAAAAATTACATTTGGAAGGGTCTCAGCTGTAGCAATGACAGTTCTCCAAGAGTTATCTCACTGTAAGCTGAAGATTCTCCTAGCGGTTTCCTAATGTTTAATTTCTGTAGTTACTCCTCTTGAATATAAACATCATCAATAACTTGTGGAGTCTGGTTCATTGTTCACAGGAACTTGAGCTCCAGCAGGTTGACTGTAGATATTTCAAAAGCTACTTCTCTGTCAAATTTACTGGAACTGGAGACCTTGTAAGTACTTATAAGTCATACTATTATGTAATTTCGCAGTGATAGTTATATGTTCGTTTGTGTATGAAATTTGAGTTCAGAACTTTGTATAAATTGCATTTCATCTAATTACATTCAGGGATATGTCTCACAACCACCTAACAGGAGAAATACCTGAATTTCTAGGAAAACTTCCCAACTTGAAAATCCTGTAAGTGTTATTATTAACCTGAGATTTAATATATGAAATTGTTTCGGAAAAAAGATGAATTAACCTAGCATTTTTTCTGTAGGGATTTAAGCGGAAACAATCTCAGTGGTTCCATTCCTGAGACCATTCAGAGAAAGATTGATGATAAATCACTGACGTTGAAGTAAAGTCTTGTTTATCTTTGCTTCATCCCTATTTTCATCTGGTCACTGATGTCGGGTTTTTCTCGAGATGCTGCAGTGTTTCAGGTAACCCGAATATGTGCATGGTTGCGTCTTGTCAATCAACTATAAAGAAGAATGGCTATCTTATTCCCGTGATTGCTTCGGTTGCAACTTTGGTGGTCCTTTTGCTCATTGTTCTCACTATTATATGGAGAGTTAGAAACAGAAAAGAGAATGGTAATTATGTTGTGGCACTATAAGTTTGCAGATGCTAATTGCAATGGTTTCTAACTATTTATTGTGTTTTCATATGCAGGACATACTGGAGGAAAAATCAAATCAAATAACCGATCTTTCACGTATAATGAGGTACTGGAGATCACAGAAAACTTAAACACGGTCATTGGAGAAGGTGGGTTTGGGAAGGTTTACCTTGGTACTCTTGCTGATGGTTCCAAAGTCGCTGTAAAACTTCTTTCACAATCATCAAAGCAAGGATTCCAGGAATTTCAATCGGAAGTAAGATAAATACAATCTCCCCGTTCTGTTGGAAGCTTGTATTTGAATTTAGATTTGAAATCCTACAAACCAACTATTGCAGGCACAGCTACTTATGGTTGTTCACCATAGAAACCTCGTCTCTTTAGTAGGGTATTGCGATGATTTCCAAAATATGGTTTTGATTTACGAGTTTATGGAGAGGGGAAACTTAAGAGAACAGTTATCAGGTACTTGTTATTCACAAGAGAATAATGTACACTTCTAGTTGTGTCATTCAATTCAAGAGAGATTATCATTTTTTGTATGCATTTTTGCAGAGAGCAACCCTAACATATTGACATGGAATCAGAGACTACGGATTGCCCTAGATGCTGCACAAGGTGCGTAATTTCACCAGTGGAAATCATGAACAAACCAATTAAAATGGTATTATAAGCAATATATTGTTAATGATGAGTTTCAGGGTTGGATTATTTACATAATGGCTGCAAGCCACCTATCATCCATAGAGACTTGAAGACTACAAACATTTTGTTGAATGAGAGAATGCAAGCAAAGATAGCAGATTTCGGACTATCAAAAGCTTTTGAAACTGAAAATGATTCTTACATCGTGACTCGTCCTGCTGGTACTCCAGGCTACCTTGATCCCGAGTAAGACCTATTAGCTATGCAACTGTTTTTCTTAATAATCTATATATGTCTGATTTTCGGGGTTGATTGTATTGGATTGCAGATTCCAAACCTCCGGAAACTTGAACAGAAAAAGCGATGTTTACAGCTTCGGAATCGTTCTTCTGGAATTATTCACGGGACACACTCCAATAATGAGGACCCAGAGAGGAAGTATCCATATACTTCAGTGGGTGAAGCCTATCATAGACAGTGGAGATATCCAAAGAATTGTTGATCCACGACTGAACGGTGAATTCAACAAAAACTCTGCATGGAAAGTCGTGGAGATCGCCATGTCTTGTGCACCAATGACTGCAATTCAGAGACCAGATATTAGTCGTGTATTGGTAGAACTGAAGGAATGTTGGGAGATGGAGATGGCAGTTGGTGGAGGCGACATGAGAAGGTTGGCACCCAATGACTCATTCCAGATATCACTGGACCAATTAGCAAATAATTATTCTGGTCCAGTGGCTAGATAAATTCATGTTTTTCTACAAGCTATATAGATTACATGACACACAACGTGTTTATTTAGGTTTTAATGTGTCGTGTTTCCCTTAGTTTACTCTATGCGGCAGTGTCTACTCGTTGTTTACCACTCTGTGCACCATGTCTTGTTGTCAGTATTATGTTGTTATTGGTATATATAGTGTGGAGCTGAAATGCGATTATTGCTTATGGTTAATATATATATATGTGATAGAATCAATCTAGATTATTACCACGATCTGTCACTTGATAGTTTATACTAATCTCTTTAACAACTGTATTTGTATCCTTATACAAATTAACAACGCTTTCATTTATACTTATAATTGTGCTTGTACATAATTACACTTTGTAAATCATAATGACACACCCTATCTATAGTATATATGTATATTTAATTGAACATGCTACGTGCTTTCGATAAGAAGCTGACTTCGAGTTTAATTAACGGAAGTCAACTTATATAAGAAGACAAGGTATACAAATTCTCCAACTCCTTTTTCTAATAATTACATGCATAAGTGTCATTGTACAGGTAATATTGTTCTTTTCTTAATTATGTTGTCCTTTCATAGTCCTTGACAGTTAATTTTCTTGGATATTTATATAGCAATATATTAGGTTTGTTGAAGATCGTCTTTAGTTCGAGTTTGACCCGACAAATTCCCTCTATTGAATATTAGTAAACTGAGGAAGAGGAGGTGTAGGAATATTTCTTTAATAGTTAGTTAGCTAATGATTGAAAGAGTCTAATCTGAATTATCAGGCACATTATTGTAGTAAAAGGAAGGAAGGAATGAGTGGGGAATTTCCATGGCGACGACTACAGCTATCTGGAACTTCGGCCGAAAGGCAACTTGCATAAAATATGAAGATCATGGCTAACCTCTCCGTTGCCTGTATATATATATATAGCTCAAGGCTATATGAGCATAAATACAGTACTGAGTCCAAGGTTGTTATCATTCTCGTCGGAAGATGAAGATCTTGTTGGTATTGCTATCTGTTTTTTGTTCGAGTCTTCATGTTCTTGTTCAAACATTAGAAATCCCAGGTATGTAAATTAGATTTCTCCATGTCAATAATCAACTTCTTGTTCTAAATATTGTTTTGAACTTGTAACTTCAGGTTTCATAAGCATTGACTGTGGAGCAGAAAGAAGCTACACCGACGTAAATACCACCATACCGTACTCTACCGACACAGGATTTACAGAGTTTGGTCAAAACAATAATGTTTCTGAGTCCTATCTCAGCCAAGTTGAAACGCAACAGTTGATTAGCATGCGTGTTTTTCCCAAGGGAACAAGGAATTGTTACACTCTTCAGCCTGAGCAAGGAAAAGATAAAGTCTACCTTATAAGAGCTTCCTTTGATTATGGTAACTACGATGTTGAGTCTCAACCTCCGGTGTTTGACTTATATATCGATACCAATTACTGGGACACCGTGAATTCTTCGAGTTACACATACAAAGAGATTGTGTATGTTCCTCCAAGAGACTATATACATGTATGTCTCGTAAATACGGACACTGGGATTCCATTGATTTCAGCACTTGAACTGCGACTGTTAGGTAACGTGAGATTGTATTACTGATTACGTACACGTACACTTATGAAGGAAGAAAGTAGAGTATCTGTATGTTTATAAATATTATGCGTGCCTTCATATTATGACAGGTGATTCAACTTACGGTCTTACAACGGGAGCAATAAGGACGTTTGTCCGAGTTAATATCGGTTCCCTCAGCAACTACAGGTAAGTTTCATTTAACTGTATATACATATATGTATATATTTATTCGATTCAATAGTATACTTGCCCTATATCTTCTATTAGGCACCCAGAAGATGATCGTGACCGTATTTGGAGAGGTCGGCAGGTTTCTTCTTGGCTTTTAACGAGCACGACTAATAAAACAGCGATCAACACGATCAGAAGCAACAATAATGCTTTTGATGTTCCAGCTGAAGTTCTAGCAACTGCTCAGAAATCAGTAAATAGCTCGATAGGTCTTTCTGTAGAGTGGTTGTCACCCGATGCAGAAACCAAGTGGCTTGTTTACTTGCACTTCACTGAAGTTGAATTCATATCAAATTCGAATAGATCTAGGGAAATTGATGTATTCATTGCAAATAATTTCATAACCACGGTTAAACCCAAGTATCTGGAACCTGTGGTGATAACTTCAGCAGAACCCCTTAGTGGCACACCTACGATGAAGTTCTCAATCTATTCATCAGCTATAGCCAACCTCCCAGTGTTTATTAACGCAGTTGAAATATTCCAAGTCCTTGACCTTCCAAATTCAATGACGGACTTAGATGATGGTATGAAGATTCTAATCCAGCTGGTTTCACTTACCTAGCTAATACTCACTTTCAGTTCAGCTGATATATGATGTGTTTCGATCGGGTGTACCACAGTGAATTACGTTCTTGCTATCAAAGAAGCATACCAGTTACTGCAACAGTCTTGGCAAGGAGATCCGTGTCTTCCAGTAAACTACACTTGGACCGGATTGAAGTGTAGCCTTGTCGATCCTCCAAGGATAGTTTCTCTGTAAGCAACTACTTTCGACTTAAACCCTAAAATGTTGTGTCATCATAACGTGCACAATAAGAAAAGAAAAACTTTTTTCGACCGTCGGTAAAAGTGTTGTGTTTTATTCTGGCAGGAACTTGAGCTCCAGTGGATTGAGCGGTCCAATATCGCCCTCATTCTCAGGCCTCACAGAATTGGTGTCTTTGTAAGTTCACACAGACAGCAGAATGCTTTCAGTATTAGTAAAAATGTTATTTTATTAGATTATTGTGTTATGATACAGGGATTTGTCAATGAATCAATTAAGCGGGAAGCTTCCAGATTTTTTTGCTGAAATGCCAAACTTGAAAATCCTGTGAGATTCTCAACGAAAAACTCGACTTGCCATCAAGTTTATAACACTCTTCATATACAATTGGCAGATCTATAACTCTTTGATTGGTTCATTGCAGAAACTTGAGTGGAAATAAACTTATTGGTTTGATACCGGAAGCCCTCAAAAAGAGAATGGTGGATGGAACTTTGCAACTAAGGTAGTATAAAGTCTTCTCATCCATACACAGTATCTATTATCTATACAATTTATAAAGGGTGCAGCAGACTCTACATTTATTTTCAATTTTGCTCTTATAAAATCAACCAAAAAAATGATAAATTTGAGATCTTTCTACACTACTGATAATGGTTTATATATGTATATATTATCAATGAACCAGTTATGTGTGGGGTTGCTCTCTTCTTATTCTATCATGATGGTTTGATTGTCTCTCCCACAGTTTGGAGGGGAACCCACTTTGCGAAACGGATACTTGCAATCCAAGCTTGATTCCTAGTCCACCCCCAAGCCCCAGCACGAAGAAAAATGAAGGAGGAAAGAAGAAAAGTGGCATCGTCCCAGTTGTTGTTGCTGTTGCTGCATTTGCTTTGACCGTGATATGAAACGTACCGATTCAATACATCTCTATTGTTTGGGTTGGTGGATGACGTTTTGTGAGAAGTTGTAATTTGGTTCGGCACCACAATTCAAAGGAGAATACTTTCAATTTGGTTGATGTATAAAATAAAGTTGTTCTTGCAGCTTGCATGAAGCAAGGAAGAATGAAAAGGGCAATCGATTGTTATTCTATCATTATAATGTATAATTAAGCATCGTTTAAGAAAAGGATTATATATAGATATGATTTTTTTCATCTGAAAATATAGTTATTCCAATAAAAAGAAAAGAGCACATATCGAATAAAATACTTCGTATAAATTATTATTTAGGATTTGAATCTTATGGTGTATGGATAAAGCAAAAAGACTTTATATTTTATATGAATAAATTAAAACATTAAATATGAATATTTAGTATTAGTAGATATGAATTGTATTTCTGTACGGATGTATTTAACTTTATCATATCATAGGTATATGTAGTTTTGACCGAATTCTTAATTTTTAAAATTCATTTTATTTCACTATTATTCATTATGTATGTTCATAATAAGATTTAAATCATTTATTTAGGATCTTAAAACTAGGGGTGACAATCGTGTCGTGTCTAAACGGATTAGTTTTAAATGTGTCTCTAAATGGCATACACATACACGACAAGTTTATTAAATGAGTCACACGACACACAACACGGTAACATGACACAACACGATAAGACACTACACGATTAGATACGATAACATAACAAGGCAGACATGAAACGACATAATAAAACACAACACGATAAGACATATTTAAATCAACACTCAACAGATTCAACAGTCAACACAAATTCAACCAAATCAACATGATTATACACGGTTAGACACAACATGATTAATTAATCATGTGTTTGTCGTGTTTTAACAGGTTAAATGTGTTTAGACACGATTATTAATCGTGTCTGAACGTATAAGAGTTGTTTAGACACGCTTAGTAATCGTGTCGTGTTATTATCGCGTAAATTACATGTCGTTTAATTGTGTCGTGTCATAAATTGTCACCGCTACTTAAAACACCTCAATACTCATATTACTTTTAAGTTTGGATTGGTTTTTTCATTTTTCGTTAACTCTTTACTTAATGCTCCACTTGTAATGAAATTATTTTTATTTATATCATTTTCGTCTAATGTTTAAATCTTAATAATTAACTCATATATAAATATGAAAAAAAATATTTAGAAAATGTTAAATAAATATATTGAAGAAAAACAATGCAACAATACGTGGATTGGATCGGTCAAGCCTTTTTTATTTCGGCAAAATTCTCTTTTATTTAATGGGCTATTAGAGGGTATTATGAGCCCATTAAGGTCTGATAAGAGAAAAAGATCCCGCCTGAGCAGATATTCAAATGAGAGAGAGAGAGAGAGGAAGAGAGATGCAGAAGAACGAAACGAAATCGACGTCGGCGAGACCACGAAGAAAGCCGCTTGGAGAGCTTTCGAAGTCACTGAACAACAACACTGGACGCTCGATGGATGTCGGAAAATGGATTCTGAAGACACCGACTCAGGAGAACAGGTTGCCTTCTTCAGAAACGAAAATGGGGATGACTACCGTTATACGGAACGAAGCGGTGGAAGAAGACGGTGGCCGCGACCGGTTGTTAATGGTGCAGTCGGATTTATCTTACCTGTCTCATCAAGTAAGACAATATTCAACTGCAGTTTGGTTATTTGAGGTTTGATTCTGTTTAAGTTGAGTCATTTGCTCTAGATTAGGTTTGACGACATGATTATTTATAAGGAGCGATGAAATATTAGAGACGTGAATTTAGTGAACTGTAGTCTGTATTAGATATGCGTCGCCGCATTTTCCTGCCCATGCTGGTGCTCGACAACACAGAAATCAATTATTCAATCTAGTTATTATTCATCGTTTTAAAGATTGGACTGTGCAATGAAAGACATCAATTTTGTCAGGATAACTAATTTGTTTTATTAGGCTATTGATTTCTGAAGTTTTTGAATAATATTTGCAATTGGAAATCTAAAAGTTGTTTTTAAGAATTTAAACCGTGCTAAAACTTGACATAGCTAGTTCTGCTTCCAGAGGTTTTTGTTGAGTTCTTAGTTATAGATATCTATTCATTTAGTGTTTCATTTGCGATGAAATCAAATTTATTTGTGTTATTACTCGACGTATGTGATCATAGTAACGTGTAAATCTTTTATTATGTTAGATATGTCATCTTGAGAAATAGTTATTGGGATTATTTAATTCTGTCACGTCTTTTGAATAAGATGCCGCAACTGGAAATTGGAAATCTCACAGTTGTTTATAAGAATTAAAATCGTGCTAAAACTTTACATATTTAGTTATGCTATTGCACTGTGACAATGTGGTTTCTTCACAATCACACATACTAGATATGAGTTGCACAAATATGAAGACACTTGAAAGTGTGCTTTCCTTTCCATTTATTCTTTGATTGTCACGTTGTTTTTAACAGAAACATGTTATAACTTGCGTTTGCAGATTGAAGAACTAGTTGTTCAGGCCCTCAGCCTCGATACAGTCAGCACTCATGGCAGGAATGAAATTGACTCCTTCAGAATCTATCTGTCGGACACGCTATCTTCCATGAAGGTAGAAGACTTTACTCTTGTTCGTAAACTATTCCATTGAGTTCCAAGTTCTAATAGGAAGTTCATCTTTTCTGGGATAACGTAGCCATGGGCTGAAAGGTTGCAGAAAGCACTTGTTGCCCCAACAAAAGATCCTGAAAATGTCACAGAGTCCCAACCAATAACGAGTACCCAAGATGAGGCTGAGGAGAGCATTTTGGTTAACAGCCCAGAGCAAGGCAAACCTTACTCACTGATCTCTCCATCGCCTCTTGTATCATGGCGTGCCAATTGCACAGTGGACAGAGGTAGACAACTCTTCTTGCTCACACCCTTGCCAATCTCAAAGTCACTCTCCTCTAAATGCAGAAATTCATCTGTATCGGTAATTGAGAAAATAAGCTCGTCCACCGATCCACCACCTGAACTCCATTCTATTCCGCAAGAAACAGACGATCCAGTTCCTAGAGAGAGCTCCAAGTTTACTGTTCTGACAAAAGATGCCATTGAAGAAGAGAACAACCTTTCTTCTCCAGTAATAGTCTTCAAAAGAGAATGCTCCCTGACGACGGTGACTCCTTGCTTCAAGAGGTCACCACCCAAATCCTGCACTGTGCTTGAACCAATATCTGAAATGTCTCACTGGAGGGATTGCCATTTAAGGAAAGCAACCCCATTTAATGTTGGAATTCATTATACTGGTGCATCAGATTCATCTGAATCCTCCGATGAGGAATCTTGTGATGGTTTGGTAGCAAAGTTCCCTGAGCTCTTAGCCATAAGAGATGCTCCGAAACTTGAACCGGGAAAGAAGGAGAAAGAATCATCACCTGATTGGATCGTTTCTCCTCCCAAGTCTTGCATTTTGATGGAACCCGTCGATGAGAAACAGATGACTGTTACAGCAACCAACTGCAACGAATCGAATTTTTTGTTAATCAGCTCAGACCCGAATCCAGACAGCTCCCTAGTTACATCAAAACAAGGTAAAAGAAATTCCTTTATTTCATTGAGCATCTAACAACTACAAGTTTGAAATATTGTTGGTTTGTCTTTGTTCTCCAGAACCTCTGAATAGAAACTTCGAACTCATCGAGAACACACCAGTATGGAAAGAACCTGAGAGCGCATTCTGTAAGGAAAAAAGAGCAGGAGAAAATACACTCAAAAAAGAGCTGTGGACAAGGTTCGAAGCCGCATCCTCTTTTGGGTTTCATCTCAAGAATGAAACAGAAAAATTCATTGACAAACTGGACGAGGTATCTTTCTCTTAATTACTTCCTTGCATCTGAAGAAATCCAGAATTTGTTGTCAAATGAGGAATGAGACAAAGCTGAAGGTGGTGGTGTATTATATCATGCCTGGCTCTAAGAGTTGTATAACTCTTACTTTTGCTGGGTTGTATTTTTTAAAAAGAGTTTAAAATTCGTCTTTACACACTAATTAATTGGATTTAAACTCTCGATTAATTGGTGATCAATTAAGTCCTAATTGCATTTAATTGTAATTGGATTAGGACTTAATCTTTAACATACAAAAAAGTTTTAAAATTAAACTTTAAAGTTTTTTGAAGTTTGTAAAGTGCTTATATGTTTATAATTTTCATAAAAAAAATCTAAATGTTTTTAAATAACAAATTTGTGGTTCTCTTTCGTATCCATGAATTCATGTAAGAAACAACTAAGCTCCTAAGCCCATTAAATATATAAGGGTCCATACAAAGCCCATCAAAAGGCCCGGTAGAAATATCCTGGGCCTAAAACAGATCGACAAGTGCAAGATAACTATTATCGAGTAAAAAAAGGCCTAGTAAATATGTCGGGCTCAAACTTAGCCCACTAATGTCGGTATATAAATTATTGTTGTAAAACGATGCCCAGTAAGAGCCCAAAAAGCCCACTAAAAACAGTAATGAACTAAATCAGGCCCATTATTGACGCAGTTATTAGGCCCAATTACAACGAAAAGGCCCATTAGCATAAATGTTGACGACAATCAACGCAAAATGGCCCATTATAATATCATAGGCTTTGAATAAGGCCCAATATCGAACACTAACAGTTATGGGTTTATACTAGGCCCAGTAATTCTCCACGATGAATATACTGGGCTCAAATTTGGCCCAGCACAGAAACTGTAAATAAGCCCAATTACAGCCCAAATGAAACAGGTATCAGGCCCATTAATAAAACAGGCATCAGGCCCAATTACAGCCTAAAAGGCCCATTAGTATAGATATTGACAAACGAGGCCCAATAATGAAACAGGGATTCGGCCCATTAACGAAACTGGGATTCGGCCCATTAACGAAACTGGGATTCGGCCCATTAACGAAACAGGGATTCGGCCCATTAACGAAACAGGGATTCGGCCCATTAACGAAACAGGGATTCGGCCCATTAACGAAACAGGGATTCGGCCCATTAACGAAACAGGGATTACGCCTATTAACGAAACAGGGATTACGTCCATTAACGAAACAGGGATTAGGCCCAGTAACGAAACAGGGATTAGGCCCAATTACAGGTCAAAGGCCCATTAACGTAAATGTTGACAAAGGAGGCCCAATAATAAAACAGATATCTGGCCCATTAGCTAAACAGGTATTAGGCCCAACCACAGCCAAAATGGCCCATTAGCATAAATGTTAACAAATGAGGCCCAATAATGAAACAGACATCAGGCCCATTAGTGAACATGTATTAGGCCCAATTACAGGCAAAAGTCCCATTAGCGTAATATTGACAAAGGAGGCCCAGTAATGAAATAGGTATTAGGCCCAATTAGCCAAAAGGCCCATTTGCATAAAACATGACAAAAGTGGCCCAATAATGAAACAGGTATCAGGCCCATTAGTGAAACATGTAGCAGGCCCAATAACCCCCTAAAGTCCCAATAAAAATGTTGACAAAGGAGGCCCATTAAGAACCAACAGACCCAGAATAAATATCATAGGCTTTAAATAAGGCCCAAAATCTAATTATACCTCCTTCCATATCGTCCTTATTTGACGTGGGAAATGTGCAGCCATTTGGTATGCCGTGGGATCTCTATTCGCAGGAATTTCTAGTGGCTAAAGAAACAAACGAAGAGTTTTAAATAGTGTCTTATAAAGTACAGTTTTGAGACCAAAAGGACACTAATGCTATAACAGAAATCTAACTTATAAATCTCAAATAACCACACCTTTACTTCTCTGCTTAATCCATAAACCCTCCAAATTGTAGGAAAAAAAAATTTCAACACCAAGCAGCCTTCCACCCAACAACCAAAAAAATGCACCACCACAATTACCATCTCCCTCGCCTTCAAAAAGAACTGTACAACTATAGATCGTACCCATAAAAATCCAGACTTGATTGAGTTTCTTGCATCAAATCTCTGGATTAACTCTTTCACTTCACGTTAAAGGAAAAGGAAGGAGGAACGGCCTGAAAAAGAAACAAATGAAAGCCAGCAATTTTTTTAGTTTACTTACCAGTGAACTACTGGCTTACTTTCTTCGTTCTTTTTTATAGCAAATTCTTCCACGTTGAGGCTTCTTCTTCCATCCCCCCGACTGCGGATGCCAACCTCAGCTTGCTGTCAAACTAATGTACCGAACAGAGGAAAAAAAGACATAAATATGAAAACGACAACAAAATGGTATCCATAGTAAGAGGAAACGATCATTGCATTTTCAAACCTTATTACTGAGTTTTGAACCTCTGGATCAATAGCACCACGTGATTTAACCGTCATTCCGGGATCTGGCTTTGGCTTCACAACAGAAAGCAGGATATATGAAAGCAAATAAGATCACGGGTAAAGTTTAGTTAGTACAAATAACAGCAACAGAGTCAGATAGCAAGAACACAACATGAAACTAAATTAAACACTATCTACTTATCTAGGGTACAGCCAAAAGGAGGTTGGACTCTATTGAGGTTGCATTTTCATGCATTGGATTTGGATATAGACCTACTGTTAGATTACTTTTTATTTTTTTTTATAATTCATTCACAGTGGGTCTCATATCGAAATATAATGCATTAAAATTCAACCTCAAACAGGATGGACTCATTTTAGCCGTTCCCTAATATCTATGCTGATTAAAGCATAAGAGGACAAAGGAATGGATCCAAAAACCTCCAATTCTTCCTGCAATCCATCCAAAGAAAGACCAGAATCTGCCTCACATGAATCCCTTCTTTCTGGACTGGAAGATTTTTTGACTGGACCAACATGGTTGATATTTTCTGAAGGATCTATCTTCCTCTTGAGATTTTGCTCACCAGGGCTACTCCTGCCCCCATCAACATCATCAGGAGGTGAGGTTCTTTCATTCTGGTGTGTGTTTGGCAGCCTTGATCGAACTCTTCTATATCCTTCAGGAAAGACGTAAGAAGGTATCTGCCTTCTGCGGACATGAGAAACAAAGATATCCATTCCCGGCCTCCAGAACATGTACATGCTTATATTGCCCCTAAATTCATCAACAGTGCCCCTTATATCGAATTGTTGACCTTCCTCAATCTTTTCTCCTTGCTTCCTCTGCAATCCCATAAAAAATGCAGTATGGGCACAGGGCCTTGACCTGTCAACATACTCGTGAGGGCAGGGATGGCATTGCAACTTCCCGAAAGTATCACGCTCAATCTGCAGTTTTTATTTTATTTTTAATAACTAATGATGAATGAAAAAGGCACAAGTTTAGGCACTGATAACCAGATACTACCATGAGAGTTAGCTGTCGGAGCCTTGATTCTACCCAGCCTTTCCATAAACGCAAGTCATCAGTATCAGTCGCAGTAATATCAACCTGCAAATAATTTTTATAGTTCTCGAAGAACATATAAGGCTCAAAAAGTGCACCCCATTGAGCCTTATTCAGCTCCACTTCCTGAATAAAGCAGACAGGGGAAGAGAAATATGTGAAAAATAATGCATGAACTACTGCTCCCATGAATTAAGGTTCGGTTTCCATACCTCACATATCTTGTTACCGAATTGGAATTGCTCAATCATTACACGGAGGGTGCTAGTTGAGACATTGTAGCTAGAATTCATACATGGGTAGGCTGGTGTTATGATGGGCATATGATGTGTTTTGTCACGGGGATTTTTACGAGGGTCCCAAACAGAAAATCCGAGTTCGTCTTCCTCAATTGGGCATAACATCACTGGATTTGGCCATCGCCATTGAGTATAAACCCTAAAAAATCGTGAAACTAGCATACTAGGACTAGCGTTGGGATAAAGTTGGCAGACACGTGCCACTAGAAGTGCCCAATTCACACCACCAAGAAATCCTGTTACCTATTTATGCCATGAGAAATCAATTAGTGAATTTGCACTTGAAGGAGAAAATGTTATTTTACCAGCAATTGATGTGAGAAGAAAAATCAACACCACACGGGAAAATATACTAATTTCAAAAAGAGCATCAACTCACATTTGAATATACACCGCGCCTCTTTGCCCAAAGCTTCAGACAACGAAGAGTCATGCGGAAATGCTAGACAAGGAAAGTAATTAAAAAGAAAGTAGCTGAGTAACATATTAAACAAAGAAACTATCTTAATCCGTATTGGAGAATATACTGATATGTAAGTCCTTACCTCAATATTTGGAACAAGTTTAAGTATTTGATCTGCAACCCTGCAACCATTGAGACTTCGTACAGTAGGTTCATCCACGTTCCGCAGCACAGATAGGTCAGAGATGTCCAAATCCTGAGTGTTTCTAAAATATTTTAGACTGGAAAATTGTAGAACATGTTTTCTTGGACATAGAAGTAAGATACCTAAACCCCGCATACTTGAGAGGAAAAAGAAACTGTCATCTAGTCTGTCTGATGATAGTTGTAGATTAAGTCAGTGAAGCTCCTTTATATTTTACTATGAAAACGACCGACTTCCTAAAAATTCTAGCGATAAACAAATTATGATGGACATACAGAATTGATAACTAAAAAGCAGTATACACTTACTGCTGGTACAACAAGCTGATCAATACTTGCATAAAGCAGGTCAACTGATGTGCCATCAAACTTGAATTTCATTACAGGCACATGAGCATCAGGAACTGGCTGTAGTTCAGTCACTACTTCCATCTGTGCAAGCATGTCATGCAAGACAAAGAAGAAATCCTCCTAATAAAGATAGTCAGGTAACCAATCAGACAACAGGATCATTAATACATATTCGGTATATGATGCTTAAAGGACAAGATAGAACCTCTCGATTCACGTAGGATGGTCCTACACATAATGTGTCTATGTCAGCAGCAGGACCATGTACCTGCATAACAAATTATACTGTCATTTTATTGCTGAGCATACAGCTACAGCAACTATAACTACGAAGGACATGCACAGAATGAGAAGGAAAAGAGCTGTACGAGTCCAATTACTGTTATCCAACATTAAAACTGGCAAGTCAAGAATATAAATGTACCCCAAGTCGATAAGAACCAAATGTAAATATCAATGCATTTGCATCTTCCACCATCTGATCTGAGTACCCTCTCACCCGGGTAATGTGCTTAACCCATTCCTTTGCAATCTAGCATATTTGAGGAAAAAATCCAATCAGGCGTATTTTTCATCACAACATTAATTTGAACATCATGAATTAAAATGTCAACATTCATCAATAAAATGATTGAATTAGTGTGAATTATCTGAATCTCCTTTTTCATCACACATTAACTTCTCTTAGGGAGGAGAAAGATAGAAATAATATATTTCATATAATTTTCATATTGCAATATATATTATAATTTATATCAATGAAATTGTATGTCACTAGACCCTCTTTCTATCAAAGTAAGCACCAGAAAACTACAAGTCTGAGTTGAGGTTATCATAGTTTGTAAGGTAACTCTTTCTATTATGTCTATTATTATTATTATTTGCTGCGTATATTGTCAAGGTAGCTGTAAGGAGGATGGATGCCGGTGCATCTGGTTGCAACTACTTCAGACCTGTAGCATTCAGTAGCTTGTGCAGCTACAAATGTAGTAATGTACAACCATCAAAATAAAAGTAAGAATTGTTGAAGTTCTCTGCCAACATTATGGCAAAACTGTTGCAGTTTACTATATACTAAATATCAAGTTAACCCTACCATAATCTGAATCAACAGAGAAATCCTATATTGAAATTCAATTGGGTATCTACCTTATCAAGTTCCTCGTATCAAATAATCAAATCATGGAGAGAAAACTAACAGTGAAAAAAGTTTACCAGGCCAATTCGATGAAGAACATCCTCTCTCTTCGCAGCTTCCTCTTTGCTCTCATATAACCCTGCATTCACCAAAAACTATGCAACCAAGAAACAGCTTAAGGCGCCTTAATCTTGAAGAGAACAGGGCGGTAGATCCAAAAATCCAAAAAAATAGCAAAACCAACCTTTTCTAATTCTAAACTTCTCTGTATATCAGCTTCCGAGGGTCCTGCCAAAGAAATTGGCTTCGTGACGCCTAATTGCTTCAACGGAGGCTGGGTCGTCAGGGCCTCCGCGCTCACCATTCTGAAGAACCCTAAACTAGACGTAAACCTATAACGCTCCTTTTGGATTGAATACAACACGAAGCCAGCACCTCACCACACAATCAATAACTCGAAATCCCTAATCGGGCAGGCATAGCAGCGATCTAGAAGAAAAAACCCCAATCTGAACCGCGTCCAGAGTGAAGGCGTTGACTTATCTCCCTGATCTGACGCGAGGACATCAGATCAACAATTGGTGAACCCTAGGACAATCAGATTGAATCAATTGCAGATAGAAACGGAGCCAAACTGATGCCCGAGAGGGATAGATCAGTAGGTGAGCAGCCGAGAGGGAGGGCTGGGCTGGATTCCTGATGATGGATAGGGACGACTTTCTTCCTCTCGTGAGGAGAGAGAGATAGAGCGGATATTTTGAGTTTTTAAGGGAAGAAAGAAAAACAGCGGCCGCCGTCGCGACGGTGATCCTTCGGTTTCTATCTATCTTTAACAGTTTCTGTTTCTTCTTTATTTTCAAAATTTCAAATCACCGTAACTTGACGGAGAAGTTAAGGCGTCCCTCCACTGGAACAAGACTGGACCACCCCCACCCGCATTTGATTGGTGTTGCAGTTTACGCGCCCTCTACGTGTCTGTCTGGGTTTTCTAGTTCTCGTTCCTTCCAATATGGATTATTGATTAGTTTTTATAGGTTGGTTTAATATTGCTAAATATATATTTTATTTGTTTCCAGATAAACGTAAATATATTATTATTGTTATAATTATTTTTAAAAAAATGAAGATACGGTTGTTATAGTCACCTACATTACATAATTGTAATTGGTTAAATAAACAAAAAATCTAAAAGATTGTATTGTACATCAATATGTTTTGGACTTGAATTATTTGCATTTAGTCTGAAATCGACATTCAAGGTTTAAGAATTATCACGTATATGATCAATTGATAGAATTTTATGGTAAACTTATGGCAATACATATGATTAATCCGTAAATTTAAATTCAATGTCGTTTATATTGTTTAAATTGCAATTTAATTATTTATTCACTGTAATTTTTTTAATATATACATGAATTAATTTCTAAATAAACATTATTGGTCGAAAAACAAGTTAAATAACAAGCTACTAAAATAATATTTTTAGCACAACTCGTTTTCATTCGGGGTACGTGTATACATAGTCATTTTAATATTGTTGCAATTATAATTATTATTTTTTTAATCATTGTTGATGCAAGTTTCACTTTTGTATAAAATAATAATAATTATTATCTCTAACATAACAAGATCTACTTATTAATCTTATACGTATACCCATAAATTACTACATTTATGGTGGAATATGGTGTAAATCAACACTCCAATAAGACTTTACGACCACGATTTCAGGGCTATCCAAAATCTTCCTTATAAAAAATAAAGTGACCACAAAGTTTCTATTAATATACCATCAAAACAATTGTATGAGACATTCAAGGTACATAACAAACGTCACATTGACGCGGTACTTGATGCCATTAAGCAAAAAAGGACAAAAGAAAATTAAAAAAATTGACTTCTGGTCTCCGTGCTCACTTATTTTTCAGCACCCATAATAATAGCCATTGAAGAAAGCAGATGCAAGGTCCAAAGTCAGAGTAGAGAGGCTTATAATTTATAAGCCCTGATCAACAAGGTAATCTCCCAACCTTTCAACAACCATGTTGCACTGTCCTGGAGTCATAGGCTCGTCATAGAGGCCAAAGATCAAAGCTTGTCCTGTCTTCTTCACAGTAATGCCACCCGGGCCCTGCAAAATTGAATGATTTGAACATGCTAGTCATCATCATCTGAAAATCGATCAAGAAGATGAACAAACCTTCTTCCCACGAATAACAGCTCCAGGCTCTCCTTGGATTACCATGTATTTTGCGCCTGCAAGGTGCAAACCAGTTGGAGCAAGTGACCCAGGCTCATCGAAATCTTTCATGATGGCGGTGATCTCTTCTGGTTTAAACTGTTAAAACCAACAAAATTAATGTTACTACCTATGAATTATCATAAGATGCAGTCTTGCAGATCAAATCAAATCTGCAAACATCAGGATTCAGGACCAAGCAAGATCTAGACAGAACCTTAAACAAATAGAGAAAAAGATCAAGTCTAGAGGCACTGAAACAGATTGGACATTCTAAGGTTGTTCATCTCCATTCTTCGTAATCACAGCAGCACTGGTTCAACAATCTAGATCATGGTGTATTGGTACTGATTACTGAATCCCATATTGCATACTCCTCCAGTTTCTTTGCTAATGGAAACATACAAGACACGACTACGACTGATTTCGTAATGATCAAAACTTTAACCTTCTTGACAGTAAAGCGTAATTTCCTCAAATAATTTTTTAAAAGATAGAACCTGCCCATTTTACTCCCATAACAATCAACTAAACGGACTGATCAAGCTACGACCTAAACGAATACTGCGCCATCAATCAACATCCAAAAGAACCGCTACGAAACAGACATGAAGTATTAGGTCCAGATGAATCTTCTGTATCCGACCTATTGATTCCTCCTGACGATTATGTTATCAGAATATTTACAATTCGACTACTATCTTCAACTACCTCGAGATCGCCTTGAGGATTTCCCGATCATTCTTCTTGAAATTAAATCAGAAATTGCGCAAAACATTAATATGTGGAAATGACGCTGAAGCAAGTCAATCTAGTGCCAGTATCATTCAATCAAGCGAATTGAACACAGAATAACAATTTAATAAAATCATTAATCAAATCAGTATGAACTGAACCAGATAGACAATGCATCAACCAGAACAGAATGAATCTGAAGTGACAAAATGGAGACCGTCAGAGAACTTATCGATTGAAAGCCAAAGCAATCAAGACATGAAATCCTGACCTTAGGGAAAGCGGTGCTCTGAGCCCACACGCTGCCATCCTGACCGATGATGGCGGCGGAGGTGAGATGGTGTCCGTCGATGTCGCACATAAGGTGCTCGTCAACATATGTTTGCCACGACATTGTCCAATCTCCACGAAGAAACTCCTCACTCGTACTTTTTCTCCCTTCTGTTCGTTTCGAATTTTTCTGGTTCAAACGAAGCACGTTTATATAGGATGAGAGCAGTTATTGTCTGTGACTCGGTAAGATGAAATGAGCCAATGTGGGACCCGATGGATGATGATATGTCTGACATGGAGGTGTTCCTGGCCGTACGATGCTAGCGAAGATCTGAATGAGTGCCGTCCACGTTTGGATCGGAGAGGTCTGGACGCACCAACTGACACGTGGTGGTTGCCTCTGCGAATGTAAGGATAATGGTGCCAACAAATCGCGCTTCAGATATAGTAAAGCAGAAGAGATCCACTAGGTGAGGTGGACCCTTAACTTTCGAGAGTTCAAAATTGACCCTGTATTTTGTATATCCTCAGTTGGTAACCCTTGTATTACAAGCATTTAGCGATGGAGATTTGGGTTCGTCATAATGTGTGCATATTTTCATGAAATGCAATTAATACCCTCGTTATGTATGCTCCTCCATTTTCTCCAAAGATATTGTGTTTCATATTAGGGTTAATTACTTAAATGGTTATACATATATTTGTTCATGTAACTAATTGGTTATATTTTGTGCATAATGGTTATATAAGTTTGAGCATGTGATTATTTGATCATTTTTATTGTTCATCGTTAACTTTTTCCATTAAATGATTATTCTAACATATAAAGTGACAGTATTACCATATTTAATTAGTTTATTAACCCTAAGATCGAACACTGTTCACCCACCTCCTCTGCAATATTTGAAACTTTGTTTCATGTATCATTTTGAGACCCCGGTCCCCAGAGGTTCCCCCTATCGCCGCTGATGGAGGGTCCCGATCCATGTGGTGGAGGCGACCTCAAGAGCGAAAACAGATTTGGTATGTGTCAGTGGGTAAAGGACCTTAGAGCATCTCAATGTCACCCACAACGGTCTCACAGGACAGATCCCCGCCTCCATCTGTTGACTTCATGAGACAATGATTCTTCTCTAGAGACCTCTCGGTTGAAAATGTTAACCCTCCAACTAGATTATGTAGTGAAAATGAAGGTTGGTGACTGATGAGAAAGGAGATGAACAATCAAGAAGGAGAATTCCATAATAGTCATTTAATTTCAAAAATATGTTTAAAAAAATTAACGATTCACTAACGGAGTAACCAATCAGTCACATACTGAAAGATACGTAATCATTAAGTCACACACAAAATTATAATTAACCAATTAATGACACTGGACAAAGATGTGTAATCATTAATTAATCCAGGTTTATACTTTATGAAATTGACAAAACGTTCTACATTATAAAAGAAACGTTCTACATTATAAAAGTCAAATGACCATATGGACATTTGTTAATATTATTCTGTCAAAGTAGCTGTTGTTCAAGGGGAAACTTTGCATATATTCATAATTTGGGGGTAAATTAAAATAGGCCTAAATAAACGCAATAACTGAGTTGGGCTTTTCCACCTTCTTCTTTCTTCTTGTAGCAAAACCCCTAAATCGGTAATTTGATTCCCTTCTGCGTTCTCTCCGCTCAACGATTCTTTTCCGTTCCCGCCAGGCGCTAGATCACTTTTGACTAAGGTGCTTTCTCTCTCTCTGTGGATCTCCGTTTGATCTGCATTTCACTGTACCTGGTTCTTGCTGCATCGTTATAGATTTCTGAAGTGATAAGCTAGGGCTTTCATGAATCTACGATCGGCTGCCTTCTGAATACTTGTGGATTGGATGGTTTAGGAAATGTAGTTTCCAGTGTTTGTTGACGCCAAATTACTCCTGTGTTATAATGATTCTAGTATGCCTCATGATAGTTTTAGATTTTTGTTTCCTCCTCTCAGTTGTACTGCTGTACTAGGATTTGATGAGGACAAACGGCAGATCACTGACCTGAAATTGCTCAATCAGAATAAAGATGGATTTTAGGAATTGGTGTGATTGTAGGATATGATTTTTTCCCGAAAAGGAAGATAGGGTTCAGACTAATCACTCCATGCTGAAAAAAGAGCTAAAGACGTTAAGAGGGGTGAAAATGAGTTTCAAATTAACATTGCTGAGCCTGTCAATTGCTTACAAGATAGAATTTTTAGTAGTTCCATTTTACTACTCAGTTACACTGTGTTTGGATTGAGTTATTTGGAGGGAAAGGGAAGGAGTGGCGCCAAATCCCTTGTCAAGAACGGATCATTTCCACTCCAAATCCCTTATATTCAAACCCTCCAAAATGAGGGACTTTGGAAGGAAGAAAAGAAACGAGGTAAAATCCATCCACGCCTGCCTCTTTAATGAGTCTGTATCCAAGTAAGGGACATCTTTTCCTCTCTTTCCCATCCTTCCCTTTCGTTCCCTTTAATGAGGTTGTGTCCAATTTTGTTCATTTCTCCAATAGTCCAATAGTGAAGAGTCTGTACTTCAGAGATTACCTTTACATTTTGTTTTACTTTTATTATATATTATTTGCCCTTCATGGTTCTTGATCATCTAGAGTGATACAGTTCTTTTCTGCAGTTTCTAAATATTTAGTGACAATGCCACCACAGAAGATTGAAAGTGGACACCAGGACGTAGTCCATGATGTCGCCATGGATTACTACGGAAAACGCCTTGCCACAGCATCCTCTGACCAAACCATCAAGATTATTGGAGTCAGCAACTCAACATCTCAGCACCTTGCTACTCTCACAGGCCACCAAGGACCCGTTTGGCAAATCTCGTGGGCTCACCCAAAATTCGGATCCCTCCTAGCCTCATGCTCATATGACGGACGTGTCATAATCTGGAAAGAAGGTAACCACAATGAATGGACCCAAGCATATGTATATGATGGACATAAGTCATCTGTGAATTCCATTGCTTGGTCTCCTCATGAAATTGGTCTCTGTTTGGCTTGTGGTTCCTCTGATGGGAACATTTCTGTGATCACTGCAAGACCCGATGGCGGATGGGATGCTTCAAAGATAGAACAAGCCCACCCCGTTGGTGTTACCTCGGTCTCATGGGCCCCCTCAACTGCTCCGGGTGCTTTTGTGGGTTCAGGCCTTCTCGAACCCGTTCAGAAGCTGTGCTCAGGGGGGTGCGATAATACAGTCAAGGTGTGGAAACTCTATAATGGTTCCTGGAAAATGGATTGCTTCCCTGCTCTTCATATGCACACCGATTGGGTCAGAGACGTTGCTTGGGCACCCAACTTGGGACTTCCAAAGTCCACCATTGCAAGTGCTTCTCAGGATGGGAGGGTGATAATCTGGACCGTGGCCAAGGAAGGTGACCAATGGGAAGGCAGGGTTTTGCATGATTTTAAGGAACCTGTTTGGAGGGTATCGTGGTCTTTAACCGGAAACATACTTGCTGTGGCTGATGGCGGCAACAATGTCACCTTGTGGAACGAGGCAGTCGATGGGGAGTGGCAGCAGGTTACAACCGTTGATTAACTACAGGTTTTGATTCTTTTGAATCTATGGGGTCTACGTTTTTTGCGTGTCTTTTCTTTTCGAAAGACAAGACAATGTTTAGTTTTTTGACCCCTTATTCTATATATCTGGAGTTGGAGTTGAAGATTTGATACATATATTGTTTTTGGTCAATCATCATTGATGTGTCTTTATCGTGGCTTATGCTGAAATTTTAATAATCAACAATTACATGCAAAAAAATGGTGTAAATTATGCGGTTAATAATCGTCATTATTTCTATGTCATGAATAACGCTACATGCTTTATCTTGGTCGGTCTCACTTCGACATCCCTCTAATCCATCCGCCCGGGATCGATCATGCTTGATTCGGGGTGGTTGGCAAGGAACTGTGTCGGCAGGGTCAATTATCGACTTGGAAGCCATGACAATCCTACAAGCGGTCAAGCTGGTAGTGGACAACAGGTGGAGGAAAGTTATCTTTGAGTCGGATTCGGAGATGATTATAAACCATATTTGAGGTAAGACATTTCTTTGGAGGATAGATTTTATAGTGGAAAATGTGAAGATCCTGGCTAGTGCCATGGAAATTGTAAGATGGTTGACTATTCCTATAACCACAAATAAATGTGCGAATTGGATAGCAAACCAGTTTAAATTACGAGTGTGTCCTTAGGATTGGGTAGTTATACCCCCACCCGCTTTCTTTTCTTTACTCATTGCGGATTGTAATTTTGCAAGCGAGCTAGGACTCCAAAGTTCTTAAATTTATTAAATGAAAAATTTTGTTGGCCAAAAAAAAATCCATCCGCACGTGATGTCAAAGCACGTGCAGCCATGTTGATCCGAAGACTCCGTGCGAACATCCCACGGACATTGGACATGCACCGCACGACGCACGTGTCTGAGGAAGCCCCCATCAATGTCAAATGAAGAGGCCTTGGGAGGCTTTCATAAGTTGCACAATTCTATTTGTATGTATTGTGAATAATCTTTTAAATTCATCGAAAATAGACCCTTTTCATGTTTGTTTTAAAAAATTCAGATTAGATTAGATTAGATTTGAAAGATGGATCCTATGCAATTTTTCTTATATATATATATTATGAGATGTTACCAACTAGACCGGAGAAACCGATCCGACCAGGATGACCAATTTGAAATGCTACGCGAACCGAAAAATAACACCATCACATGATCGCTGACACCGACCCTTTACTTTGTCACGTGCTGAGTTGGACCCCCCACAACTCGTAATTAAAATTTCAAAGCATAAAATAACTATCTTTGCGGCCAAAGCAAACTTTTTTAATCAATAATAATTTATTTGAACTATAATTAAATTCGGTTACATAGATGAAAAGGCTCTGTTATTTTTATTATATATATGTGTGTATTAGTTTTATGTTTTACATATTTAAAATTTAACTAACTGTAAAGTTATGATTAAATAAATTTATAATGATATTTTTCATGTAAATGTAATTAAACATCACCTTATCCACTTATCCAAGTCCATATACCTTCTTCACCTATTCAGACAGAAAAAATAATGTACTTTAACCTAGGGATTTGGTCCTTATTAATTATCCTAAAATTACTTAGCTATTTGTGTTTACCTTTCACTGCGAAAGAGATTCTAAAATAAAATGTATAAAATCACTTGAAGATGCCACGTGGAAGACATCTAGCCGTTGCTTCGACAGGGTCGAGCTGTTGATGTCGTGCTTAAACGTGGGCGGAGAATATAATAACAGCAATGATTGGGGCCAAGAGGAGTCAGTTGACAAATAAAGTTACTTCAATACTCTTGTAAATCAGTGAGACGCCATTTTAAATTAAAATAAAGCTCCAGTCCCAAGATGTAATTATCTTAATATTTCATGTTTATATTTTATGCCACATAAACAGCAAAATTTATAAGTGCTTGAATTTGGACATATTTTCGTTTATAAAATATCATATATATATATATATATATATATATATATATATATATATGCATTCACTCAATTCAGAAGCTGAGTTTTTACATTCAGTTATCCCATAAAAATAATTGTTACTTTTAAGTACCCGATAAGTCTTAAGTGCAACTACTTTATTTTGACATTCAAAATGGATGGAAAAGTCAGTCGTGTCAATCATGTGAAAAAATATGATATATCTGAGAGCAATATGTTACAAGCAAGAGATACTTTAAAGCAACATTTTACAAATAAAAGGTAGTTGATATCAATATTAAGTAACTTACGTCGCAACTCCCGTTTTCTATCCATTTTGAATGTCAAAATAATGTAGCTACACTTACAACTTCTGAGATACTTAAAAGTAACAAAATTTTTGTAGGGTACCTATATGTGAAAATATGATTTCTGAAGTATCTGAATGCATTTAATTTTTATATATATTTAAAAAAAATATTTATAAATTCTCTTAAAGAAAACTTTGAAAAATACAAAATATAGTTAAGCCGAAATTCTCAATATACTATACATAAATAAGTAGTCATAATAATTATAAATAAATTATGAAAAGAACAGCTAAGTTTGATGAACTTTACAAACCTGCAAGTCACTTCCAAGCACCCCAACTATAAAATTCCAAAAAATGAGCATGTGAAAATGTGCCCTCAAGTTGCTTATATTTCACCTTTGCCCCTCCTTTACTCCTCATAAGTCATAACCGTACCCTCCTCCTCCCTCCGTCCACAGCTACCATCTTCCTTCACTTTCTTTCACTAAAGACACTCTCTGTCTGAACGAAACTTCCTAAGCGTTTATCAACAATGGAGGTTCCGAAAAGTTTTGGATATTTCACCAACGGAGCTGCAGAATTCATACCGGAGAAGAAGCTCGGAGACCAATTCGCTGTCGACGACCTCCTGGACTTCTCCAACGAGGACGCAATCATGAGCGACCATTACTTCGACAATGTAGGAGCGAGCTCGGCAGATTCCTCAGCCGTCAACATCGGTGACAGCTGCAACTCCTCCGTCTCCGGCGGTGAAAACCAAGTTTCTGGCAGCTTCGGCGACGCCGATTTCTCTGGCGAGCTCTGCGTTCCGGTACTGATCTTATCTTTGAATTCAAAATTTTTTTGTCAAAAATTTGATTCTTTAAGCGGAAATTTTTTCAAGAATTCGTGGATGGAATTCAATTTCGTTGTCGGATATTCAAGAAATTTATCTCGTTTTGTTGGAATTTTCAGTATGATGATTTGGCGGAGCTGGAGTGGCTGTCTAATTTTGTGGAGGACTCATTTTCAATCAAGCACAACCTTCAACAGCCTGTGGCCGCCGTCTCCGGGTCCAAATCTCCGACGACGGCGTCCTCTGGAACTCAGAACCATCCCTACTCCCCCGTCAAGACCACCACAACTCACTACCCCAACTTCCTCCACCACCAGACCCCACTGCCGTCTAAGTCACGCAGCAAGCGCTCACGTGCCGCCCCAGGCGACTGGACCACCCGCCTCCTCCACCTCTCTCCGTCCACGAAGCCGCCTAAGACTATTAATAAGAGGGAGAATCAAGCAGCAGAGCTTTGTGAAAACCTTCCGCGGAAGTGCCTCCACTGCTTGTCGGAGAAGACACCGCAGTGGCGATCCGGACCCATGGGACCCAAGACTCTCTGCAACGCCTGCGGCGTCCGTTACAAGTCTGGCCGCCTTGTGCCGGAGTATCGTCCGGCAGCGAGCCCAACATTCGTGTCAGCCAAGCACTCCAACTCTCACCGGAAAGTTCTGGAGCTGAGGAGGCAGATGGAGGTGCTGAGAGCTCAGCAGCATCATCAGTTCCTGAGTCAAACTCCGACTTTCGCTAAACCCAACAGCGTGGATGAGTTCTTAATGAACCGCTACAACGCGACCAGTTTTAGTCAGATGATATAACCGGGAGGCCCACCCAACTCAAAAACGATAGGAAAAAAAACAATATTTTGTAGCTTTTTAATTTAATTTTATTTTTGCTGACTTTGATTAATCCCTTTAATTTAGTTTCTTTTGTATGATTTCCCCCATAATTGTAGAAGCCGTGAAAAAAAATCAAGAAAAAAAATTTGCTATCAGCGACACTTTTGTATAATATATATATATATTAACGTAATTGATACAAAAAAATAAAATAATTTTCTTCGATCTTCTTCTCTACGTACCATTTCGGTTATATTATTTTGATGAAATCTATGCATGGAAAGAAAAGTGAGGCATTTTGTTATTCAAAGAAAAAACGAATTTATTAAAGTGGTTCGCTTGCGAAATGGTGCACGCACAAGGCCATGTGAATGAATGAGGAATAACAAATATTTAATTATATTTAAATATTTTGATTAAAAAAATATATATTTAAATATAAATTTATTGAATTGTATAATTAGGTAAGCGCATTGGTTGCATGACCATGTCCACCCGATCCCAGACACTTGCTCATTCGTGTGGGGACGAATGACGGTTCGTTCGATTGGATAAAAAATCATTATTTGAGGACTTAATCGGTATTATATATAAAAAATGGTCAAAATACTAATTATATATACGTTTCTATGAACATGATCTTTTTTATGTCAAATAACGTAGGGAGGATCAATCTTTGTATGGCAGTCATGGGAGTATAAGTTATATATTTATATAAAATATAAATAATGGACAGAAAAATAGATATTTTTAAAATGATTAAATCTAAATGTAATTCGGACCGTCACTTGAATTTAAATAGAGATAATTTTTATAACACTTTTTTTAAGGATATTATTTGAGACCAATAAAAGTTTGTTGGTTTGGGAGAATTGAGTCGCTCATTAGTGGGAGGCCATTCTAATAAGTTCAGTATTTGATACTGACCTCATACAATTCCCTCTATATGTATAGGGATGCTCATGGTTGGAAAACCTAATGATAACAGTGATGCTCTGTCGTCCTACAGTTTAGACTGAGGTAAGTAGCTGTGGAAACCTAGGTCACTGCCCGTTAACCCGTGACGTGACCTCCCGTCAGGCAGACCGTGTCCCAACCTCAGGCAGATCTGCTTCCGCTTCCGCTAAGTCAATCGTTTAAGGAGGTAACTTAAATATGTGTTTAATGTTGTGCCTAAACGATCGTATATTTCGTACATATTCCAACAAAGTTCTTCTTCACTTATATAGCACAATAGATCAGTAGCATTTCTTTTTACACAAAGTCTACCAAATTATTCTTTATTTACATATTTAACTTATCATCCAAAAATATAGTAATAATACAATAAATATGGAAAAATAATAACTTATGGTCAATTTTTATGCACATATTTCTTTTTTTACTTATTATTAATGAACTCCAAAAATCTGAAAAAAAGGCCAATATTTGGTTTCATTTATTATTATTATTATCCAACAAAAACATGACAAAATGGGCATCGTATAACTCCTGTTTACTCGGTGGGGATCTTCCCATGTTGAGTTGATAAGAGACGATAAATCTTGTCTCCTTTATTCATTTATCGATCTACCTTCAGTCGATGTTAACTCAAATTTAATTAATCAAATCGTAATTATAATTTAGTTTATTAAATATTGTCTAGCTAGAATAAGAGTTTGATGTACATAAGATAATGGACAAAATGTATTCATTTAAAATATATATATATATATAATTTAATTATATATGTTTTATATGTATATTACACACAGATATCATAAATTATAATATAAAATATGAATTTGGAACTTCATTTTATCTTAGAGTTTTCTTAATAAATAACCTCATTTTGATTTAAAAATTCTAGCATCACTTATTAGAACCTGTCACGTATTGCAGAAGAGTTGCAGCGCATTCTCTTGAGAGATGGTAGAAGATACGTCGAACAGAAACTCACATGGGAAAGTAAATGATAATATTCATTTTATATAGATATATAATTCAATAAATGGACGAGGCATATCCCTATAAACTATACAATTAATTTATCACATATTATAAGCATAAATGTTATTTGTTTATCAAATTATAACTCATATTAACTTTTATAAAATACGCATCTAATATAATAATATAAGTCAAATAAATATATAGTATTATAAAGTCTACCCGAAAATTATACTCTCAACAGTGCTGTAAGTCCGTGGGCTTTTCTGTTTCGCGCATTGTTAAAGTTAGTTAATTTTGGTTGTGTATTTTGAACTTGGGTGATTAATTGTCACCTATTGCGGTTATTTTAATCCATAATTATCACAAAAAAAAACAAAAAAAAACAGTGCTGTAAGTCTATAATTGATTAGTGCTAAGACCATAAGTCATAAGTCATAAGTCATAACTCTTAGTATTGTGCAATTTTAAATTTAAAACTATTGTTTATGTATAATTTAACCCTTCGAAATTCGAATGCTTATATTTATAATCATAATTTTCATTTAATTATTTATCTCTCTTACCCCATAATATAATATATATTCCGTCACGTCAGTTATGAGCCTTTATGTTATCTTCATCTACGCTCCTCATATTTTTTATTTTATTTTTCAAAGATGATACATTATTCGTATAAATAATTAAAATACATTTTATATAATTATTAACGAAAGAAAATAAAATAGAAAGGTTATTGCCTGGCCTGGCCCATTCCGTTCTGTGGCGCTGCCCCTTTCACGTGTTTTGATAAGATAATTTTGAACAAGCTCATGAAGAATTAGGTAGTTTTGTGTGGAGTTGGTGGACCTTGAAATTAAATTAGTGAAGGTTCATATTTATTTATTCTAACCAAATTTCTTGATATCAATTATATCCTAACTATCTCATTTAGTTTTTAAAGAATATTAATCATTTTACTAACTAGTTTAACTATAGATGAAGATTTAACTTAAGCATAGGAGCAATTATAAAATTTTTTTTTCAAAATATTAAGAGTTAAAATAAATACATTATTTAAAGGTAAAATTACATATTAAATCCACTTAATTTAGTCATAACTTACTCTTAAAACAGAGAATAAGCTTAATTAGAGAGTCACATGTCTAGCTATGTATCTAGTCGATTAGTTTAGTTAGGCTACAATAAACAATTGGGATCTCAAAGATCATGAACAGCTCTTTCCATATCAATACAGGATTAGTCAAATCAAAGCCAACAACCTTAAACACATGCTACATTAAATGATGCTTGACTTCTAATTTTTTGTATATTATATACTCAAAGATCATAAACCTTCACCAAAGACTATACAAACAATCTTGATTAAGAAGAAAGAAAATGAAAAATGCAATTATAAAAAATGCATTTATTTTCCAGGTTACTTCACTAGCCAGTCGACACAAGCATTAGCTTCCCAGTTTTTACTTCATTCTTTGATAACTAATAAATGGTGAGATTCTAAACTTCCAATACTAAATTTCACTCTAAATTATTCAGCACTTTATGGAATCAGATCAGCATCTTAATGAAATCAAACTCTGCAGAAGCAAGCAGTCTCATTCTCAGAGTGAAACATATGATAGACCTCTTACAATAACAAACAATACATCCCTCACATGGAAAAAAAAAGGCATTGAAAAATCACATCTCAGCACAAATAACATGTTTCACATGCACTTGTAAAAAAATGACTTACCTATACCCCGAACATCAAATCCATGACCTTAGAAGCCATGGATTTCGCCGGAGAAGCAATCACACCTCCTCCGCCTCCACCAGACTGTTTAGTGCTGCTGCTTCCATTTTGAAGATAGTAAGGGTTTGGTGAGGTTGCTGATCTTCTTGAAGCAGCAAATTCTGTTGCTCTACTTGAAATTGGCGGCGCAGGCATGAACACTCCCTGGTTCTTGAGTCTTTCATTAAGAGCATGCCGTTGCATTGGATCAACCGATTTGACACCCACAATAAGAACTCCGTTAATTTGCATTCCATTTTTACTCAATGCCTTGTGAGCATCGGAACGGTTCTGGAAAAAAGAAAGACATGGATGGATGATGGAGCTGTTGTTTTAAGAAAAGGAATCTTGAAGAAGAGAAGAGTTGGAACAAACCTGGTATAGGATATGCATCCAGTTTGCTTCTCTTGGACCAGGGACGTGCTTTAGGATCACGCCACATTTTTCAAATTCCCTCAAAACTAAGTTGGTATCACCGGGGGCAAATCTGGAAAAAAGACAAATGTTTCCTTTTTGTTATTATTATGTCAAGAATGAAAATCTCTAACCATGGCATGGCAACCCAAGAGACAGCAAACGCTTTAAATCATAAAATAGCATATACTTACGTACATAGCTTAAGCATGTGACAAGTGACAACGGAATTCACCAATCAGCGATGAAATGTAATATTATGATTTTTCTGATTGTATAGGTAATTACCATTTTCACACGCAAATTGTTCAGTCATCCAGCCATATTTGCTTAGAATTTTCAAGTTACACACCTACATGATTCCAACTAACTTAACCTTCCATTTCCATGAAATTTCTTGATCAAGAGTTTCATTTCTCCTTTCTCAATGTGAATCGATATCACATTTATACCCTTCTATCGAAGGATCACAGGTTTGAGCAATAATGTGTAAAGATCTGTGCCAAGAGATTGTACACGGAAAATACCAATGTCATGAGCGGCTGTGCAAACTTTTAAGTCTACCAATTGTTAGCCAAATCAAATATGATTTTATTTCAGGTATAATCAGAACAACGACTGAATTAGGGAGGGCTGTTGAAAAAGATTAAGTGTTGAAGCCTTACCCGTAAACAGTAACCCACTCTTCCTCATCAAGGTTTGCTGTAGGCAAGGAATTCTTCTGCATCTCGGGCCTAGCAACTTCTCTCGGAGGTGGTAGCACGATCAAAGCACCCGGCTGAACAACCCCCTCAACAGGTGAACTCTTTCCTTTATCATCTGGTTCAGTAGGAGTCTTTGTAGGTGACCACCAACTCGAACTCCCTGACCCTTGTTGCATCTGCTGTCCACTCTTCAAAGCATACGAAGTGCTTGCCTCTGAACGAGTTTTGACAGGAGTCGAGAAGTCCCTGCCAGTACCTTGAATGAGTGTTCTTGGGTCAGATTTGACTTCAGGAGACATGGGATAGTCTGGAATGCCAGATTCAGGGGAGAAATCCGAGCGGTCTTCTAGTGTAAAGACAGGAGGAGGTGGAAGATCTGCAGCCCCAAAATTCTCACGCCATAGAGCAGATACTGCAGCAGCTTGACCGGTTGTAGAGAACTTGCCTCTCCTTGATGAAACAGGAGTTCCCATATCTTGGAAAAACAGGGATTGTCGCCCAGATTTGGGAGTTCTCTGCACTGTTGTACTCATTTTCTGATAGCTTCTACAAACTGAACTGGAAAAAGCACCAACAATTGCTTTCCGCCCTTAAAACTCAAAGAATCAAAACTAACTAAATTTATAATAAGAATCAGAAATGTCTACCAAGTGGATGATAACTGAATACAACTACTGGGAACAGCATCAGCAAAAGAAATAAAAAGACGTTGTATTCCCAACTAGCATAAAGTTCTCATTTTCGTCTCATCTTATTTCAGAGCCAAATCATATACAGTACGGAACCAATACATTGGAACTAACCTGACAAATTAATTGGCTAATATCTTCATCAGCAGATATTACTACTAGCAGCAAAGAGTAGACGAAAGACAGACAAACCAATCATCTTAGTCAAAACCACGAAATTCCTCCATGATAAGCTTAAATTTAAGATCTCAAACACATACGCAAAATCATAACAGAGGTCTTACAGCATAATCTGACAGAACGAATAGGACAACAAGAGGGTGATTCCCACGGCAATAAATAATTAAGCTATCTAAGGAAAGCACATCGAAAGCTCACGACAACAGAGAAAGGGAATAAGGTTACCTCAGAGGAGAGCGATGAAGCTCAGAGTCAGAAGGATCAGCCGGGGGCTAGGGTTCGAGATTTTGGGATTTTCCCTCCCAAAATGATTGCTTCAGCCTTCACCGCAACAACTTGTAGAACGAAATAAATTAGAAAATTTACGCCCCCACCCCTAATTCAAATCGCTACATGGATTGAAATACTAGAATGCCCTTCACTTCCTATTTCCTTTTTTCAAGATATTTAATTTTTTCCCTTCTTTTATTCATAATGTCGATATGTCCGAGTGGTTAAGGAGACAGACTCGAAATCTGTTGGGCTTTGCCTGCGCAGGTTCGAATCCTGCTGTCGACGTCTTTTTCTCATTATTTACATTTTTCCTATTTACAAAGTTAAGGGTTGATGTTTGATTTATTTTCTTCTGCTACTACAAGAGCAACTGAATTTGGAAAAATAATCATCACTCATTGATATGAATTTGAATGCCAAAATAAAATAAAAACCTACGACCCTGTATATGTCTGCATGGTAATGACGGATACTCTCCATAAACACAAGAACAGTGGGCATTGAAATGCAATGGATTGACAATTTTACATTCTGGTCAACACACACATCATGAAGCTCAACATTCTGGTCATAGGAATTCAGAGCAAAACAAAGTAGATGATTGGGAAGCAAGTAACTTCAACAACTCCATCTTTCAATATCTCAACACAGAGGAAGATGATAAAGGGTATATTCAAGATACAACTTTGCTGACAAGCAACTTAGATACATGTATGAGCTGAAGAACTAGACATGTTCGGTTGAAACGTGGATTTTCTCAATTTACTGTCCCAAGATTGATGATATCGACTTGTTGAAGCTCTGAAATAGCTCTTCCCTGCAAATAATATAAGGTTTGGTGAAAAAGTATATATGTATATATGTACATGTAAAGGGTATAGCTGATATAGACTTACCGATCGGGTTTGAACAAGAGATAGCGATATATGAACCACTGGAGAAAAAAAAAGGAGATTCGAGTTATTACATGGACTCAAAAGGGGATTTAGAAGTAGTTACAGCTAAATAATTGATGGGAGCTTCAAAAGAAGTAGTACATACCGAAGAATACAGAAACCCGACCAGTTCAAGGAAGCTTGGAAGAATGGGCAATTTGTCAATGGCCTGCAGAAATTATTGTTCGAGATCAAGAAACCAGTAATCAATTGCATGTTGTCTGCAATTGGGAAGCATAGACTTGAAGTTTACGTTAAGTTGGGATTAAAAGATGCAAAATACCGATATTACACTTGCCGATGCCCATAAACCGATAACAGCAGCAAAACCCAACCCAATAATAGCTAGCCGATCCTCGGGATTTTCCCACTATCAACCAAATAATCATAACAAAGTGAGTGCATAATTTAAACACTAGAGAAACAGGTGATAGCTCCAAAACACTTGCTGATACCCACGACATAAGGTGGAAAAAGCCTTGGATTCTGTTTCCTAATTCCTAGTAACATGATTGGACAGTTCATGAATTGTCATATGAGAAAAAGTTAATCAAGGGAACTTCACTATCTGTTGACACATTACGATCTAACATGGATCAAACTTGGCGATAATTGCCACCAATTTAAGAGACTATGATGATGCATAAGAAATTTGATGAATAACAGATATATCTATGTAGTTCCATATATACATTGTTGAAAGAAAGGGTAAAGTGTATGTGACTCACAACATTTTGGGCAGATTTAACAATGTCAAGAGATGTCGAAGATTCAGAGTTCTCACTAGTGGCCTTAACGACAATGGCAACGGAGTTCTGTCTCCCTACAATCTCAAAGATAGATATAGCTGATTCAAATACTGCACCATGTTCTTGATCAGGCAGATGAACTAAGCAGCTGAAAAATGAATTCGAACAGTACTTATTACGGTATTTCTTAATAACGCGATTTTACTTTCCAGATTATCTGTTTGAGAGATCATATTCATACAGCATCGGTAAACAGTGTAGCCTCTGCATTCGAGACAGCATTATCATACAAAATTAGTTGCAAATTAAAGGGAGCATAATTCGCACAGTAATTGCAAGTTAATACTAAGCTAGCACTAACAGCATCTTGCTTCGAAATTGACACGATTTGAATTTAGAAGTAGCTTACCTCTTGCGCTGGACACACTCAATAATGGAGCTATACCAGCAGCTCCTCCAGGAAGGGTTTGTGCTCGATGAGCAAGCAACGCCGCATGAAAATTTGAGAGCACCGCAGCCATTCCCTTATACAGCCTTGACGAAAGATGAATTCTGCTTCCGGAGGTCTGTAGAATGCAAATTTGAGTGACAGAGAGGGTTGCAGTTGAAGCGCACCAGTCCACCACAGCCACAAGAAGTGAAGTGTGGGGGTGGCTTCTTCTTCTTCTTCTTCTTCAGAGTGAACCAGCGAGGCCTCTACCTGGCTCTGAGGGAGAAATGGGCTGCCATTGTATCCATAGATTCATACATACAATGGGCTTGAAGCATATATTCACTACGAAATAAAAATGTAGGCCGAAATCGTGCGAAAAAATTTAATTCGCACAGAATATCTGAACTAGATAGCCTTATCCAGCACACGCCCACGTGTCACCAATCCAATGGGTTTCCAACTATCTAAACAGCATCTAACTCGCCACGTGTAAATTTCGGATCCATGTAAAATATCAAGCACATACACCATACCTCAATAGTGCTCCTACTGCTATCTCAAACTCACACAGTACAGAACAAACCATGGCTTCTCTAGCAACTCTAGCCGCCGTCCAACCCACCGCCGTGAAGGGCCTTAGAGGCAGCTCCCTCGGCGGCGTCAAGCTCCACCTGAAGCCAAGCCGCCTAAGCTTCAGCCCCAAGAGTATCAGGTCGTACAAAAGCTTCCTTTCATGTTATTCTCCACCGTGATAGATCTCTAATGGTTTCTTGGTGTCCAAGTAGGCCTGGTGCCGTGGTGGCCAAGTATGGAGATAAGAGCGTCTACTTCGACTTGGAAGACTTGGGCAACACGACAGGACAGTGGGACTTGTACGGTTCGGATGCTCCTTCGCCATACAACTCTCTTCAGGTTCGTGTTTTTTGGAGAGAAAGTTATCATGGAATGTAAATTTAGCAGTGAGCGATTCCGGTACCATGCAAATTTAGAATTTCCCGGATCCTATCTAGCATGTAACCGTGTATTTAAATTTGGAATTAAAATTTTGAAACTGAAACCTATCCGAAACCTGTTTTTTTTCCAATAAAAAAATGGTTATGATTCGGTTATGGTTATCGAGGAAGATACATTCTTCAATACTGTCATTTCATTCACATTTACACAAATATCATCGGACATCATAATCTTTATTACAATCATCAACAACACACTGACACTTTTCAGGTTGCTCTTGCTCTATTTCTTTAATTTTTTTTTAATAATATATATAGATATATAGAACATGTTCTGGTTAGGATACTCAAATAAGATAACCGAAACCGAATAAATAGGTTCTTTAAAACCTATTTATTCATAGAATCTACCCTATCTTTAAAACTACTAGCCTAAACCTAGATCCAAATGGGTAGTTTGATCACCTCTAGAAATGTTCCATATGACCAAAAACATCTTTGTCTTGTTTCTTGCAGAGCAAGTTTTTTGAGACATTTGCAGCTCCATTCACCAAGAGAGGCCTGCTGCTTAAGTTTTTGATCATCGGCGGCGGCTCCACCCTCGCCTACTTCAGCGCCACGGCGGATGGCAACGTTCTCCCGATCAAGAAGGGCCCACAACTACCCCCAAAGTTGGGGCCACGTGGAAAGATCTAATTCGCTTGGACGAATCAACGGTGTTGAAATGATTGTAATTATGCACATCTGCTATAATTTGTGCTATCATTAATTACCCAACAATACAACATCGACAATCTCTTCTAACGACTGAAATATCGTACAATGTCTACCGAGTCTGAGAAAACTCAGTTGGTCCAACCAAAGTTAGTCTAATCTCTTGCCAGATGGAGAAATTGTGACACTGAATTATGGCGTCGCTAATACTCTATGATCAATGTCGAGATGTCGGGCTTCTTAACGCGGCCAATGTCTCTAAATACGAAACCGTCTTCTTCATCACAATGTTGGGTAGCTTTGCCTCTGCAATTCTGGGTGATTTATCATCCCCTAAAAATTCCTTCTTCTCTTCCGAGGTCTGGTCGCTGCTCCACCCCATGAAATCTAAGAACTTCTTAGATTTTGGAGTCTTGGAGGAATCTAATCGCTGCATTTGATCTTCTTTGAAACTCGGAAACTTTCCTGATCCCACGTAAGGAACGATTGGTTTCTGTGAATCGGCATCTGCACGTAAAACATCGTCGATTCTTGACATAACTGTGAATGCTAGACTCTCTATAATCCTAGAGTAGCTCTCCAGGATCGCGTGTCCTACATCCTGAATAAATATAAAACCAATTAGATCGACATTAGAGCTTCGTTACAACTTTATTTCCGTCGCTAAAACTGTAATCTTACGTGATTATATTTGATTTTGCTAATGTCGAGTGTGGATTGAGGAACACCGGGAAATTGATGCTTGAGAATAAGCAAGAGCGTCTTCGCTCGATCTTCGAAGAGTTCCCGCTTCTCTAAACTTACAGTAGAGTTCCAAGCCGATTTTGCATCCTTGTTATTCATCTTCCTCGTCCATATAACGATGGAAGCTTCGATTCTGTTCTTGAGGTCAAGAATCTTGTGGTCCGACGATAAGTCCATTGTCGAAAGAAATTGCTGGTGATCAAAGTAGTCATCTGTTATACACTTGTATATCGTCTCCCCGAGGCTCGATCTTCCATTCTGTGATACAAAAACAATGAAACAGACCTTAGGCAACAGTTTTCGGGAGCGTCGTGGGATGAGAAAAGAAAACCAGTTTTGTTGTAGTGGACAGACACCTTGGGAAGGGATTCAACGTAGTCGTCAGGAATTTTCATTTCCGATAGAACTTGAGAGTTTATGGCCATGGCGGCTTTGTGCACTTGATTAACAGAATCTTTCTGAAATTGCAGCCATTTCCTGGTGGATTCGGACAGACCTGTCGGAGGAAGCTGACATGTCGGGAGACACCGCGTATCCTTCTCATCATCGGAGTTGTCATCTTCGCAGACATAGTAGAATTCCTTCTGGTATTTGAAGTTGTCCAAGCATTCCTGACAGAAATGATAATCCAATCCAACGAATTAGTGACAATAAGTTTAAAATTTCTGACCAACTTCAGCTAAGGATGTCGAAAAATGAAGAGATTTGACAAATTGATCTTACGATGAGCATCGCGTCCAACTTCCTCAAGGCGGGAATGTTCATCTGCAGATCGCTTCGCTGCTTTGTTGTCATTATCTACATTTTCAAAATATACATAATAAATTACAGATGATCTATGAACTGAATTTTCCTATTAAATTTGATTATTTTTCTACTTTATAAAGAGATTGGTTAATTATAGGAAACATTGTTACCTCTAACCGCGGCAATGGTGCAGTGAAAAATTAAAAACCATGTTTATAACTATTTTTTTTTAATATGTTTAACCATACTATTATGGGGGCAGTTATGGTGATGAATTTTATACTCGTAATGGTTATAACTATGATATTTCAGTCATACACATGGTTCTTATATAAATATAATGATAATTTAATATTAATATATTAATAAATACTAATAACACAGTAAAATTTTCAATTTTTAGATTTCACGAATCTATAATTTCAGGGTGAACTGTAATTGAATTATGTAAATGTTAAATTATATTAATATTAATTTTGAATGATGCTAATATTGAATATTTTTATTTTTTTGACATAACTTTATGTATTTATTAAGATAACATTTACGATGTTCTCTTACATTTCACATGTGGTAATAAATATGAGTATACGTTTAAAATCGTAGTTAATAACCATGGTTATGGATATTATTCAATTGTATCCGTAATGGTTATAATTATGGTATACAATTTAAAAATATGGTATGGTCATAGTATTTGACATACTCGCACCATACTCTAACCATGGACAACCCTACCTCCATTTCGACACCGTTATGCGATGTTTGCTGAGAAGGCACGAACTCGACAATGTGGTCTGTAACCGATAGGAGCCAATCGATTTCCTTTCTCCACCTCACCTTCTGCTCGCCCGTCATCGGTTCGAGACGTTTTTGTTCTCCAAAAACCGAAGCTGCGTTTTCATTACAAAAGGATGATTCTCTATGAATGGTGATTCTCTATGAAACTTGTTTACCAAGAAACACATTATGATCAGATTAAAGGATGATTACCTGCTAGATTCGTTACGGCATTCGATAAGGCCAACGCCGAGGAAACTCCTTTACCTCCGCCCGACATATCTTCACCGAGAAGCAACTTCGCAAACTTTGCCTTCATCTGATCCGTCACTAAAATCAAAGACAAACAAAAACACGCACTATAAGCTAGGGTTTATGAACTTTGCATGATATATAATTCATAATCATGTATATATATCTAACAAATATACTCGAAAATATTTTGCTTTAGCGACAAAGACTTTTCTGTTGGTAAATTTTTTATCTATAGTGGTGTGAGTAAGTTACCTGAACGTCGTTTTTCTATGTCCAGATGATTAGTATGTGTTGTACTGTCGCCTCCTGCCGTTTCGTTTTTGAATGAGGCATTGTCTTCCTTCTTGCCACGAGACCGTGAGAGTTTCCTGAAGTTGTCTTGTTGTTGATGGAGTGCTCGAGCCATAATACTCGAAAGGAGAGTTTCCTGAAGTTTATTTCTTTGTTTGGGAAAGAAGAATGAATGTGATAAAGACCGTGTTTGTGTTGTTGGGGTTTGGAGGAGTTGACAATGTTGTTAAAGAGTGGTGGGTGTTTTTTAAAGAACAGGACGACTTTCTGTTGGTATAGTTTGTGGAGATAGGGATGAAGAGGTGGGAAGCATGTTGGAGAGATATTCCTGGAGTTGTTGGGTTTGTTTTAGTTCGTAGTAACGTAATTAATTGTATTTAGTTAAGACGACGGAATGGGAACAAATTAAAAACAAACATTTGTTTAGATTGTAGTCTCATATAATTTAGAGTTTTGACACATTTGGGACGGTTAGATATAATGTAAGAGACGTATAAAAGGGGTTGACAATTATATCCACGCCAAACATTTATTTATTGTACTCGGTTTTCATTTTTATTTCGTCGCTTCATCTGACTCAAACGGAGCCAAAAATAGTTCAAACTTCTATTTTTATTTTGCTTTTTAATAATAATATTTGTGTTGGTAACTTGTAACGTATATATATATATATAACTTTTTTGGACAGACCACGCCACAACTCAATTCAAATTTGTCTAATCTTTGGAGACTTTCTTTCAGCAAAAGTGAATAAGCACACCAGTAATCAAATAGAAGAGCTGCAAAATTATCATATAATTGAAAGCAATTCCACACAAATGGAAGCAAGTGCATATAGCAAGCAATGTTCTAATGTAACTTGTCCAAGCATGAAAATAAAATGCAAGAAGTTAAAAAGCTATTGGGTTTCGGAGTACCACAAATACACCCAAACAGAAGAAGGAGCGGAATAGTTTAAGATGATGCTACTGCAGCTTTCTTCCTTGGTGCAGCTTCAGTGCCTGAACATCATCATCAATGAAATGAGAAACTTAGTAGGATACCCAGGTGGAAAGCAGTATTCTTTTACTGATGGGATAATAACAAGTTACCTTCTCTAAATCCACTCTTGAACCTGCGAGGGACATTGCGGAGATACCTCATCCTTCCAGTTCCAGTTGTCTTTCTCCTGATTGCCTTCACACTCCAGTTATCTGAAACAACCAGTTTAAACAGATGTATGAAAAAATGACAATCTAAAAGCAGGTGAAATAGAAGTTAATCCACGAAACTAGTATAGTGGGTAGATCACTATTATCACTGCTTAATGTCTCAATAATGAATAACCCATCTATTCTATTATCTAAGTTTTACATACTTATTCAAGTTAATATTTTTGAAAATACGTACCAAAATCCAATGTTATTTAATAGATGTAACCAAATTTCCACACAAAAAAACATCATCTCAGTGAAAAATTAGCTAAACCGTACAATTACTACCAACCTGAGATGTGACCTAAACCCTAAACCACGAAACAAGTAGAGTGTTATCACTATTATCACTGCTTAATGTCTCAATAATGAATAACCCATCTATTCTATTATCTAAGTTTTACATACTTATTCAAGTTAATATGAAAATACGTACCAAAATCCAATGTTATTTAATAGATGTAACCAAATTTCCACACAAAAAAACATCATCTCAGTGAAAAATTAGCTAAACCGTACAATTACTACAAACCCTGAGGTGTGAGCTATTCCCTTGCACACATTTTACAAAGCCAGATCTGAAGCAAAATGTGGAAGACTTTTTGCATAGTCATTACCACAGAGCTTATGATCCATCATTAATTGACTATTAAATGTTCTAGGTTAAGACAAATGGTGCGGCAAATTTACTATCGCCATAATGAGCTAGATCCGCAACATATTCAACGAAGTAGACACGTTGTTAACGTTATTTTAAAGTGATTTAGCCTACTAATTGGCGCCAAATTATCTAATTTCAAACAATTTAATTCATCAGATCAATTAACGGTGAGTAGATAGAATCAGAGGAATTTCTTACAGGTCCTCTTGCGAGCAGACGGGAAAGCGCAAGCGGAGCATCGGCTCTTCTGGAGGTGGAAACTGCGGCGGCCACACCTCACACAGAGGGTGTGGGTCTTGTTCCTTCTCTTACCGAAACTTCCTGTTCCCTTCCCCTGAAGTAATACAACGCAACACATACACAGATCGTGTTATTCTCAAGACATGATTTACACTGACATCTAGCATTACAGACGGTGTGAGGGAGTGAAGTTACCATTGAAGCGCAGATGAGAAGAAACCGTAGCAACAGCAGGAGAAGCTCCAGCAGCCAGGAGAAGATGTTATTTATATCGGCGGTTCCTCGCGGCAAGTGGAGCTTTAGCCTTTTAGGGTTGGTTCTGAATGGGCCGCAATGTCTTGAGTTTTTATTGGGTGTTATCGTTTCGCTTTCGCACTTTTTTTCGCAGCTCGGCTTGATACAAATTCCTACGGCACAAGGCTAATGCCTAATTTAAAAAACTGTTACCATTTCAATTTTAAGCTTTTTTTTAACTATAATAATATGTATAAAATAATTATAAAATCTGACGCAAAAGTATAATATGTTTAAACTTTAGACGTCGGTGATTATTTGATGTAATCTGATAGTGGTGGTCTACTGGTCTGGCAAACAGGGGTGATAAAAAAGATATGGTTAGACCGAATTTCTAACAAGATCGACCTGAATAGGACCGAGACCGAGCTAATTTTTTTTTTTCAAGGTCGGTCTCAGTCTCTGGCTTTTTTTCCAAAAGCCCAACTAGGACTCGACCTTGAAGAACACCCTAGAAATTCATAATGTAACTCTTGAAACACTAATAATTCACGAAATTGAAGCATTCAACAACCTTTGAATCGGTTCCATAATAGAAGTGCGATGGAAGACAAGAAGCGAGCGGATTCAAGACCAAAACTTCGGTGTTTTTTTTGTCCAATTCAATTGATTTTATTTTTTACCAAAAATTCCGGTCCAAAACCGAAACCGATCTGAGTCAAGCAAGACCGACTCGGGCGGGTTTTTTTTGTGCCAAAGTCGGTTTCAGTCTTCCAAACGTCAAGACCAAAATTTCGGTCTTCCAAATGTCATGACCGAAATTTTAGTCCTGGTCATGCCTCCAAGACCGGTCCAACCCGCTCATGATCAGCCCCACTGGCAATTATCATACCGCTGGTCTTCAACCGTTTGGTTACGGTTATGATTCACGGTTATACCAATCACAGCACAACTCAATCAAAGATAAACAATGTTATTCGACCCCATCACAGATCACAGCCTAAACCAACACCAATCTATATACTCTATAATGCAATTACCATGCATTAAAAAAAAGGGAGAAAAAACAGAAACCAGCATTAAATACGCAAAAAAAAAAAAAAAAAAAAAAAAAAACCTTGACTGAAGAAAAATCGAACCTATGCACTTTTCACAGAGAGTGATCAATCGGCATGAAATATTTTGGATGAATGATGATAATAGTACATAAAAGCCCCAAACTCTCATGAATTTATGATCAATCCATTTCCAGCAAGATCAAAATGATATAAGCAAAATACAAAAGGTTCCGTTTCACCCGATCGCGGAACCCAGATAATGTGGCAATGGCAAGCACACCATGACCAAACTTTTTGCATACCAAACTTTGTACCTAAGAGCATTTAGTAGCCCGAAGAGACCAAGACATTATGGTCCTTTAAGCGCTTCTGGAAATGAGCCAAACAGGATTGTAATTGGCGAATACCTGCTGCCTTTTGAGAGAGGATGGTATTCAATCTAGTGATGTAATCGTCGATTTGGTTCCCTGGTTGATCTGCTTCAACTAGTAATTCCATTTCCTACAATCATAACTTAATGTCAGATGACCACTGATAATTCTCCCCCGAGATTCACATACTTACCGTATGATTATGATTTAGGACGCCACATAGAAACATGTAGAACCATGCTTCATTCTAGAAATTCATATGAATATTGACCACGGGATAAAAGATTCAGCTCACGAAAACACTTATTGTGTACCTCTCTAACGATGTTCATAGTCTCCTCCACTTGCTTTCTGTGAGCAGTGACAAGATCTTCCTCTTCCTGGAAGCACAAAATACAGTGATGATACTGATCAATTCGGAATTGTACTTAGAGTTTTGCACATTCTTATAAATGTTGTACCTGCAGGAGGGCATCAAGATCATCGTCCACGAGTGTGTTTCTAGCATTGGTTTTCTGTGGATCCTCCCATTTTGTTTGAGCGTTGAACTTTAAGGAGTTCTGTGCGATAGGGAGATTATAAGGCTCCATCTTTACACTGTTCTTCTTCAACACTGGCTTCTGTTGCTCATAGGAGTCTTCGGATAGGTCATAGCTGTGTCCTCCATTATTTTCTGGCCATGAATTTGTTATATCCTCCTCAAATTTTGACAAATTTGACAGACTCGAGGATAAGGGTAAGGTAGTCGATCCTCTAAGGTTTGTGGTTGAGGAGAAGACATCCTTCTTCTGGTTGTTTCCTTTCGAAAGGCTCTTTACTCTGTATTAAGGAACAAAGGCACAAATCAATTCTAAGAAAAACACATACCCTACAAACTTTAAACATAGAAATTGGGGCCTCTAGTCATGGTGCCCTTACCTGTCAGCATATCTTAAGGTATTGAGAGTATGCTCACAAGAACCAGAGCTTGGAGATATGCATGAAATCATCACGGTGCGTGAATTTCCCATAAAGGAATCACGTAAAACTTCAGTTAGTTTGCTGCCTCTGAAAGGAATATGACCCTGATCATTATCCAGAGCTCTGATGCATTCCTTCAGCGCAAGCAAACTCTTATTGATTTCTGCACCTTCCATCCTGCAATCACAATCAAAGAACTTTTCCATCAAACAAGCTCTTATAATGACATACAACCAATTCAGTAGTGTTAATATGCAAAAGTTCAGTTACTATTAAAGCGTATCATATGGACAGGTTATTCTGGATAGAGCTAACTGCAATAAGTGTTCCGTTTGATCAAAATATAATTGCGATAACAAAGACAATCTCGGCCTTACCTTGTCTGTTTATCATTGTCAGTAGTATCAGCTCCCCGTTCGCTTCCAGCAAGATCAATGAAGGAGAGCTTTCCAACAACACGAGGCGGCTTTGACTCACTGCCATCAACTGATCTCTTTATAGCCAACTGAAGTATAGCATGTGATCGAGAAGACTCCTCATTGGCACCTGTTGTTCCAGTACTTCTCGTGGAACTTCCCCTCTCAATGAGCTCTTGTATCATCTCCACATCGGATACTCTATACTCTTGCAGTCCTACAATACAGACTTGTTGTTTCCCATCCTCTCTCATGCAAAGCTTCCTGTTTAAGAAGCGGTTATTCTCAATCAAGAACAGGAGAAAAATTTATAAGTGAAATGAAATGAAGCATAGCGACTTACTTTCTTTCACTCAAAAGATCGTAGAGTTTCCCTCCATAAATCTCAAAGAAGCTAAAAAAGAGTTGAAATCCTTGGTTTCGGTATGTCTGGTGCATCAGCCTCAGGATATCTCGTGATGCTTTGAGGGGCAGTGGTTTCATAGTATACGTCTTCCCACTACCTGAGAAGTGAGAAGAGGGGTAAAAAATGCTAAATTTACCACAGATTGCACAGGCCACAAGGTTATAGTATCTCTATCTCATTGAATTTTTATTTGACACACACGGAATAGACATTCAGTGGCTTTTACAAAATGCTCCATTCTCTGTCTCACCGTACGGCCTGTCCTAGTAATGAAAATTTATGGTTTAGTAATTTTCTTAGAAGGAAAATATTTACCTGTTTGTCCATATGCAAAACAAGTTGCTTTAGTCCGTTGAAAAATTATAGGAACTATGGGCTCCACTGTCTCACGATAAACCTAAAGAGGAAAAATAGAAACACAAAGAAAATAAGCACATGAGGAGATCCTCAAATTGCCTAAACTCATTAGTTCTAGAATATTAACTCACTTCATCATTTGAAACCTCCTCATTCAATACTGCATCAAAAACAAACTCATGTTTCTCCACATATTCAGTCAAGTCAACCTACAGAAGGAGGCCAAACAATTAGAAAATGTTAAATATGTCTAGATATCACCGATGACATACTGATTCTTAACAGAACGCACCCCATAGCCCAAAAAACATTCTTACCTTCAGTTTTGTTTCATAGACTGTGAGAGAATTAGAATTAGTCTCAATGATATCTGCTTCATTCTTAGCTAACTCTTTTTTGTTAAGTGGCCTCTTCCGTACCTGTTAACAGAGAAGAGTGGCAACATCAGCAGCAAAAATCTCATTTCTTTTGGTCTTGGACATCATTAAGTGTCCAATCAAAAACTTAAATCACCGGAGACCATAAATTAGCAAAACCCTGGTTATATAGGCTACACCGCTACAGCAATAAAATATGACATGATCACGTGAAACAAAAGATTTAGAAAGAATACTCAAAAGCGTACCACAACTTTTATCTTGGCAACAGAATTAGCTTTATCTTTGTCCACAGTGAAATTTTTAAGGATATTATTCTCTGATGGACCTCGAAATCTTCCCGGCGGTTTGTTGTTCGCGATATATGGCTCAGCATCATCGAAGCTTCTACCACGAGCAGGATTATGATTGAAGAGGCTGTCGGATAAGCCTGATGTCGGTATCTGTTCACATGGTGCATTCACAATGAGAAACTAAACTTTGACTGACATGTCTTTTGTTGAACCAGAGATTTTAGTAACATGAATGCCAAAATTTGATAAATACTCGGATAGGAATGTTTCCATGACTACTAAGGAGTAATCAGTAATGTAGCATTTACATAATTAAAGTCTATGGTTCTATAGCTAATGTTAGTTCTTTAACGAAGACACCTAGCCAGAAGGAGTCTTGATTCCAAACAGAATATAACAAGCAGCAGAAAAAAAGTGTCTGTTCCTCAAAAGGGTTGATGTGATCCATGCCAGCAAGAACCATTTCAGTTGCAAAAGAGAAAGGTCATGTTGTAGTGCTAAGGTGTCTTAACAGATAGTACATAAAGTAGGCCTAACTCACCTCAGAGATAAGCTCAGTATCAAATGAATGCAGATCCAGAAGGCCTGGACTAAACTCGCTTGAAAGCACCTCATTCTTCCTCTGATTTGTTGAATCTGTGGGAGGTGTAGAAGGGTGTATGTAAAATTCATTATCCCCATTGTAACCCTTCTGCATACTCCGAAACATTCTTGTTCCCTGCCCTCCCCCACCACTGTAGAAATTATAATCCTGCTTCATTTTAAACAATAAAATTTTATCCAGAAGAAAACTTTGTAAGGCATATGAAAGATTGTTACTTCATGACCCCCTAGCTAACATATTCAGATAATTGTGCGTGCTTCTCTTTTGGTACTCACTGAAGTCATTATTTGATGTATTTTGTCACCAACATGGTCTCTATGCATGAATAATATTATCAAAACTGAACTAATGCTTCGTTCTGGATCGGATAAATAATTTGTAAGATCACCTAATCAAAACTATAATATTACCGTCAGCAAACTGATAAGAATGAATAGTAACTCTAATAATAACATTGATGATTCAGTTTCACCAACTCTTAGCTAAATGTTATCATAGCTGAACTGACCACGCTATCTTTGTATCACTCATGTCTTCATCTTTAACCAACCAAATGAGGTCAGTGCCAACACGAATCACGACCTGAACCGTGTACACAAATCTATAGTATCAAGTTTTAGGGACAGTTACGGAACCGCTGATGCATAATCAGATCTACAGTGATTTTACAAACTAATTGCAATCTAACTTTCCCAGTACGGTAAAGTTTATTCCTGAACCAGAAAACGTCTAAGCAATCCTGTCCTTCATTTTCACGATCTACATAAACGTAGCGCAGACTGGAAAACTCGAGTGATCAAGTACCTCTAATGGAGGAATGGAAGCATTAGAGGATTGGAGATTCTGGAGTCCAGCAGACTGAAGCCATTTGTTGGAGGAGCTCTCCAGGAAGTTATCGGAGTACTGCCGCTGGTGGTGCACCGCCATCGCACCAGATCTCTGCCCCTGTCTCCCCATAGAAGTCATCTCTTCACCACGATTTGCTCCACTCCGATACGCTCTGTTTTCTCCTCCCACCTCTAAAACAGAAGCTCCACTTCCTACCTGCAGACCCAAATGCTTCGGTCCACCAAATTCGCCAAACCCCGAACAAAGGTTCAAAACTTCAGCTGACGGTCGATCGCCTCCGGTGAAGTCAGCTTCGGGGAGTATGAAGGAGCTAGAGCTCAAATGCAGTGAACTTACAGGAACAGAAACTGCTCTATGATGAGGAAGAAACAGTCCACAGTCCACAGTCCACAGACTCCACACTGTGGAGGGAGGAGAGAGAGAGAGAGAGGAAACAAAACAAACAATTGTTTACAGTGCTTTGAAAATTTGATTTTTGAAGTGGGTGAGAGCCTGAAAGGAGCGCGTTCTCGCACGTGCGCTCATGCTTCGCACATGCGAGAAATACAATTGCCCTCTAAGGTATGTATTCTTTCAGATTGCATCCTAAAATATTGAGATATTGGGATCTTGCACCCTCTTTATAAATTGCTTTCTTAACTTATTTGACAAATTCTTCTTTATAAATAGACATGCTATGGATAATAAATGTTTCAACTGATATCTCGTCGAATAAGGCGCACACAATATATAATATATACTAGTATAGAGGATAATAATATGGTTAACTCAATATCATGTCAATGGTTCTTATAAGGCTAGTCCTATGAAGGAAATGGACTAATTTCTTGTAGTACATTGTTAGTTTTATGCCTTTGTTTATTGTTAGTGCCGCACTCTAAAATTGCCTCATGAAGGGTATTAAATTGCATCACACTTTGGCTTAGGTTCAACAATTATTGATCAACAGTTCATACGTATTGACGGTTTGGTTTATATTGTCAATATTAGAGAAAAGCATGAGGTGGAGTCACATACTAATGAAAAACAGCATGAGGTGGAATCACATACTAATGAAAAACAGCATGAGGTACAGTCACATACTAATAAAACAACAGCAAGACGTGGCGCCATGTGTTGTAAATATGTGTCATAATAGAATGATCAAAGCTGTTATTTATTCCATCTACTACTAGTGAAGCACAAATGAATGAGGTGTTAGAGGCTCATGTTGGATTCTGATCTCCTGAAGTGTTCATGTCGACTTTGTCGCGGCGCTCCGACTTTCTGCAATAAGAAAATTCCGAGTTGGGCCCTTTGCTTCCCCTCCGAAACTTAAGTTAGCTGGAGTTCGTTTGAAGGTGTGTGAATATATGATAGCATATTATTATGAAGTAGAAAGGGGTAAAGGTATTTATAGTTTTCACCCTTAACCTGAGTTGGGTTGAAGTCTGACCCCGGTTGTCCGGCGTGGATGAGTGGGGCACCATTGGACAGTGTGTTGCCTAGTGTTTTGTGCTCAGTGAGATTGTTCCTTGTGCCGGAGCTCCACTTCAGGCGTGGAGATCCCCCATCCCTCCTTGCCAGTCCTCGAGCGTTGAACATGTCAGGAAGGGTGGGGTATGTTCCTAGTGGCGCGCCCTTAGGGATGGGCCTATGCTTGCAGGCCTTACTTTTGGGTCTGTGAGTCTCTTTTACAGGGGCCTAAAATGCCAGGATCCATCAGCGCACACCGCGCGCTTTAGATTGAAGCGTAACGAGGCGGGGTATGCGCCTCCATATGGTCGGGGCGCAGACCCTCCTATGCGCCTCGCTGCGCCTTTTAGTACATTGTAATATATTGATAAGTTAATATCGGTTTCTTCAATGGATACAGAGGTCGCTCTTGCTTGGGTCTTCCTAGTTTCAAGTGTAATCATCCGAGTGTCAAAGTCCTTCCTAGTATGAAGTTGCACTTGTTCAAGAGATTGACAATGAAATTGAATAAATTAATAACCTAGTGACTCAAGTATGTATGTTTGCATTATTTGAGGACCAAATATTGCACTTTAATTGAAAATATCAAACATGTAGCTTTGTTGAGAAATATCAATAAAGATGAAGTATTATATATCATGATGACAATGAATAATGATTACAATTCCAGACCGCGTTTTCAACTATTGAAAAAGGTTTAGGCGCACTATGCAACTTTTTGAAGTACAGGAAGCAAATTAGCCAAGGTGGGTTTAGGGTTTAAATTCCCTATATTATGAAGTGGGCTTGAAACCATCTATATCTACTACTCTTATCCTGCAAACCCAACAACCAATCAGCCACCGGCAAGAGCAGCTCCGGTGACCTCAAATGTCTGGCCATCCTTTTCACTCTAATACTAGACAACAGAAAACTATAGTCATTGACACCACACTCATAATGCATCCATAACAACTGAGTAGAGAGCTAAATGCCACAGAAAATTATTCAGTTCCATACGATTCCAACTTAGTAGCAGCATCAATACATGAAACAACCAGACCCAACCATAGACAAGAAGAAAAATGACATAGTACCATGACAACTATAACAGAGAATCATGAGAACACCATCATGTTCCCGAATCTCGATCGATATTCACGGTCTTCACTTTTTCCCGCTCTTCTTCAGTCCGGCTCCTCCAATTGGTCCTTTTTGTGCCTTGGCCCTGAGTTCCTTCAACGCCTGTGCAGATTCGAAAATGAGTTTTACAACAAAGGAACTTTCTCAAAAACCATCGACTTCCATACTTCATTTATCTTTGATCATAAGTTTGCCGGGAATCACAATTTCTTCATAGTAATTTCATATAACGTTTGAAAATAGCAGAGGACAGGAACTAAGATGAAAGTGTTACCTTTTCCTCATCCTTCTTCTTTTGAAGGTTGGCGAGATCATCCTGCAATCAAGAATCCGTACAAATTTATAAGAGCATTTATAGAACCGACCAGTTGATGTATCGATGGTACAACAATTGGGAAGAGAAGAGCTTTATGATCAATAACTTTTTTGAAATCATAAGAGTGAACAATCTTATAGACTAAATTTGATTACCGAATAGAGAAGGATATTAGAACAACTTCACAGCAATCCCTAGATCTATCAACTCAGAAACAATAGTAATATGTAATACATACAAAACGAGTAATCTAGATGCCAAAATTCTGAAATTTAGATAAATCGTGCTCTTGAAGCTTCCAAATAAGCAATCAGTGTTCAATTCTAATGATTAAATCTACCCAGAAAATAGACAAGCTGATGAAGAAGAAAACTATACCTCGTCATATTCCTTCTTTGCAACCTTAGGAGCCTTCAATGGCTTCGCCTTTCCACCTGAGAGCACGAAAATCGATTCAAATCTTCATGGAAAAAAGATCCCCATATATATCAAACTTAAATCCGCTAGTTCTATCCAGAAACACCGAAATTTCACCAAAATTACAAGCTCAGACAGATCAAATCCTCGATTCTGCCGAGAAACCATACCTTGCTTAGAAGACATGGCTGGAATCGGGGAGCTAGGGTTTGGAGCTTGCCCTTGATTCGTATAAAGCGGAACAAAGAAAGCTAGACACCCCCCCTGCAATTTGTGCGAAGCAAGTTTATATATAGTTGTATCGCGCACGTGCTCCGCAGGTGAGACGTTTTCTTTATTTTATAGAGAGACTATTTTACCCTTAGCTTCTTCACAGTTTACCACCGCCATCCACCACCACAGTAATTTGGACTTTGGAGCTCTTTTCGGTTTTATAGAAGCTCGGCTCCGACACGGCGGCGACGAGACAGTGACCCAAAGACGCATCTTATCGCTGCAGTATACAGAACTATAATATAGTAGAGAGTGATCAGTAAAGCGAATCAACAACTGAAAGGAGCAAAGATATGCTGTTTATGAATTTCCAGCAAGCTCCAGTATCGTCTGTTAGGCAACCATAAGCTTAATCGGGTTATATTTACTTGGGTTCTTAGCAGATATGCATCAAGCATCAACGATACTGAGGAGATCACTATCGACTACGCCTCATCTCTCTCAGAGAATTAAGCAAACAGGTACCGTTCATCCCTTCCATGCTTGCATTTTCTGGCCTACTTTCGATTTTGTTAGCTTTATGATTCTAAATTTAGCATCTTTCTCAATTTTCTTAGCATTTGAGTTGTTTTGGTGATTGATTGTTCTATGGTTTTTAAATTTCTCAATCATGAATCAGAAAATTGAGTATTTAATACCTATTGCTGCAGAAACTGAGATTGCTGAGATGTTCCAGTTCCGCAGTCTCCGAGGGGACGAGCATGACTTGCCCACAAACCCGAGATACTCGGGAAAACAAACCTCAGGTAGAATGTTGGATGAAAGATTTATTAGGATCTTGAAAATATTCAAGTGGGGCCCTGATGCAGAGAAAGCCTTTGAAGTTCTTAAACTGAGATTGGATCATCGGCTAGTTCGTGAAATCCTGAAAGTGGACGTTGAGATCAACGTGAAGATGCATTTCTTCAAGTGGGCTGCAAAAAGGAGGAACTTTGAGCATGATTCCACCACTTACATGGCTTTGATTCGCTGCTTGGATGAATCTGGATTGGTTGGGGAGATGTGGAGGGTGATCCAGGACATGGTTCGGAGCCTATCTGCAATCAGTTCATCGGAGTTATCTGAAATTGTCAGAATTTTAGGCAGGGCTAAAATGATAAATAAGGCAGTCTCGATCTTTTACCAAGTCAAGGGACGGAAGTGCAATCCAACATCAAATGCGTACAATTCAATGATAATGACATTGATGCAAGAGGGTCATCATGAAAAGGTCCATGAACTCTATAATGAAATGTGCAACGATATCAATTGCTTTCCTGATACAGTAACATACAATGCATTAGTATCAGCTTTTGCAAAATTGGGCCGTGATGATGCTGCAATGAGATTGTTTGATGAAATGAAGGTGAATGGATTGCAGCCAACAGCCAAGATTTATACAACTTTGCTGGCAATATTTTTCAAACTAGGTAAAATTGAGAAAGCTTTAAATATAGTTCAAGAGATGAATGAGAAAGGTTGTGCTCCAACTGTCTTCACTTACACCGAATTGATAAAAGGGCTCGGTAGAGCTGGTAGGGTTGAAGAAGCCTATAGCATATTCAAGAAGATGTGTAAAGAAGGTGGAAAAGTCGATGTCGTCCTTATGAATAACTTAATAAGCGTTTTGGGCAGGTCGGGTCGATTCGAGGATGCTTTCAAGATGTTCAATGAGATGGAACACATGCAATGTACTCCAAACGTTGTTACCTACAACACAATCATCAAGATGTTGTTTGAATCCAGAGCTCCCGCTTCTGAGGCTGATTCATGGTTCGAGAAAATGAAAGCCAATGGCATTGCTCCAAGTTCATTCACTTATTCGATCCTCATAGATGGTTTTTGCAAGAAAAATAAGATCGAAAAGGGCCTTTTACTTCTTGAAGAGATGGATGAGAAGGGATTTCCTCCATGTCCGGCTGCATATTGCAGCCTGATGAACAGTCTTGGGAAGGCAAAACGTTTCGAAGCTGCCAATGAATTGTTTCTTGAATTAAGAGAGAATTGTGGCCAATTAAGCTCGAGAATATATGCTGTAATGATCAAGCATTATGGAAAATGTGGCCGCTTTAGTGAAGCGATGGACCTTTTCAATGAAATCAAGAAATCGAGCTGCACTCCCGATGTTTATGCGTATAATGCGATTATGTCGGTCATGGTTCGAGCGGGCATGATAAATGAAGCCCATTCATTGCTCCACACAATGGAAGAAAGTGGTTGCATTCCTGATACAAATTCGCATAATATTATTCTGAATGGATTTGCACGGTCTGGAAGGGGGCCAAACAAGGCAATGGAGATGTTTTCTAAGATGAAACATTCAGAAAAAGTAAAACCTGACGCTGTTTCGTACAATACTCTGCTTGGATGTCTTAGCCGTGCTGGAATGTTTGAAGAGGCTGCGAGGCTCATGAAGGAGATGAACTCAGAAGGTTTCAGTTATGACCTAATCACTTATTCTTCTATACTCGATGCAGTTGGTAGAGTCGATGAAGAACGCCCAATTTCCCGTTTCTAAAAGATGTGGTAATTACCGACTCCAACTGCACGATTAAACACATTCTTTGTTTTGGGAGGAAAAAAATACATCTCCTAATTGTTTTATTTTCTTGCAGATTGATATTTTACAGAGACGTTGATTTTTCACCGCATTTGGCGGATCACCGGGCTGAATTTTGAGCATTGTAAACACCTTTTTTCTTCTGTCTTCTGAAGTAACATATGAATTTCCAGACTGAATTTTGAGCATTGTAGTGCTTGCTGAGACACCTTATTATAGATTTCTTTTGGTTCAAGCCACTATTGCTTCAAATGTAAAGCTTTGACTTTTGAGTATCATTAAGAACCAATCCTTGATTAGTTATTTACTTGGTCTTCTCTGCAATTGTCTGTTCAGGTTTTTCAACCTTTTGCTCTGGAACTTGCTACCTAAGGCACCTTGTTATTGATTTCTTGGGGTACAAGGTACATGTCTTTAAGAGGGTGGAAAAGAATACTACAACCGTTCTCTTGGCAAAACTACAAACCAACATCTGAGGGAGTACAAAATACGAGAACAGGCCCGACCGACATTGTCAATAATTAGTATGCTAAATCTTTGTCTGATGCCTTTGAGTCTCTGTTTCAAGGATGATACTTCCAATCCGAAGATATGTCAGACACGGCTTCTCCTACTGTAATGTAGAGCCCGCCTAACCCTAAACTCTCCAGAACCTTTGTCTGGTGCAGCTTTTCCATCACATTTGCGACTGGATTTGCTAATACAAACTTAATGGACTTCTTGTCGAGCATTTTCTTGATTTCTCGGATCGTGTCGATGCCACTCGTGTCTATGGCTGTAACAGCTGAAGCATTAAGGAGATGAATCAGCTATGGTTTTTTATTTTTTTAGCAACAGAACTTTAAAACATTCAGTGACGGAAGTTTCATACATACCAGTCATGTCCAGAATCACGCACTTGAGTTGGCTACCATTATTCTGTTGAATCCATTCTTCCTCCTCCCTCACCCATCTCAATGTCCTGAGAAAACAATAGTAACTAAGCTTAGCATGGTATAGAGTACAGGAAATGAACTTTAGGCAACAGTGAAAGCGATGTCGGTAAAGGCTAACCTTTCGATTAGATATGTGGAGTTGGCAAAGTAGATGGGAGATTCGAAGGCGAGTATGAGGAATGAAGGAACCCTAAGAGACTCTTTATACCGGGTAAGGCTCTGGTACACGTGAGTCCCGGGAATGTTCCCCATAATGACTGTGTTCGGCCTCGTTACATGCAATAGAATCTTCAACACTGAAACTCCAACCTGAGATTCACACAAATACTTAAAAGAACAGTTCCTCTGTCGAATAAACTCCGGCGCTATAGTTCAGCACTTGTCCAGAAACTTACAGCAATGGCCAGACCCAAGGGCACAGAAATGAAGAGAACTCCGAAAAAAGAGGATAAGCAAGCAATGAAATCAAGCTTGTCAACCTTCCAGAGGTGATAGGCCGCTTGATAATCGATGAGGCCGATTACTGCAGTGATGATAATTGCAGCTAAGATGACGCTTGGAGTGTAATGAAACAGCGGCATCAGGAATAGAAGCGTCACTAAAACTGTCGACGCCATTACTATATTTGAAACTGCGGTTTGTGCCCCAGCATTGTAGTTAATAGCCGATCTAGAAAACGAACCTGAACATTCAACGAACTTATATTTAATTTCAGCATACGCATGATCGATCACAATTCACATGACAAAGGAAAGATGAGTCTACCCGTAGTGATATAGCACGAGGAACAGGAACCCGCCATGTTCATGAAACCAATCGCCATCATTTCTTTGTTTCCGTCGACTTGGTAGTTCTTCAGAGCAGCAAATGTTCGACCAACTGCGATTCCTTCCTGCAGGACATGATAAATCAGAGTTTAAATCGATTTCTTGGGACGCAAGATATGTTTACTAATTACTTTTTCTCAGGTGACTTACAGTTAGAGACAATATCCCGGTAACTAACCCGGTTTTCATGGCAAGACCCAGAAAAGGACCGCTGAAGTACAACATGTTCGATGAAGGAGGATTGAGCCCCTTGGGTAAGTGCCCGATCTGCAAATTCAACAAAATCTCAGTTTTGGTTGGATGACACTTTTCATTGACACTTGGTACAACCGTCGCAGTAGTGGCAACCTTAGCCTACCCCGTTACGTAATGTTCGGGTTTTCGTCCCGTCGCGAATTATTATGCTTGGAAACCAGCGCATGAACTGGTCTCATCAACGTAGCCCCACAAGCAGCCTATGATTGAGAGGTGGGCCCGTTACACCTAAGGGTGTCAAAATCTGACCCAACCCGTGGATGACCCGTCCACGGGTCGTACTTGGGTCAGGGTTTTTGACTCATTGTTCATTTTGACATGACTCATGGATGACTCGTGAACACACAGATCAGGTTTGGGTTATAAGCTTTGACCCACGAGTCAACCCATGACCCGTCCCATTTATATGGGTCAAGTTTGAGTTTCAAAAACTTACCATACTATTACACGTGCCGTGTTTGGGTTAGATACTCAATGACACGACTCATGAGCCGACCCATAACCCGTTTTGACACCCCTAGTTAGGCCAAAGTCATAATCTTTTCCCCACTTTTTTGCGTTGGAGATTCAACTACTAGACCACCACTGTCCACTAGACCACCCGTTAGGCCAAACCACTTGGGAGTACCACCACTTTCGGTGGTAAAAATTTGAATTCGAGTTGAAGAGAATCATACGATTGAGATTCCTCGAGTCTTGGAGCGTAGGAGAAAGACAATCAGAGTCGATACGATCACCGAAGTGAGCGGGGCAGCTGCCGAGACCCAAAAGAGCTTCGGTCTTCTCATGCTCTACAGTGTTGATATTTCCCGACATTAGTACTATGATTCCCGTTTGATGAGGTAAAAACGTAAGTTACGTTCGGAAACTTACTATGTGTCTTGTTGCTAGTAAAATGACAAGGAAGCTGAAGCCTAGTACGACGGTTTGCCACGACCACTGCCACATCAAACCGATCTATGAAAACCATAGACAACAAGATCGAGCTCGAATAGGGTTAGTTAATGAGCTACCTCGTCCCGATGTTTGAAAACTGAGGACATGACAGGAATAATCTGCATCTTGGTCGTGAAATGGACAATCCCAAGCAAACCCTTAAGCTGTTGCAACGAAACGATCACAGCTGCTCCAGCCATGAACCCGACAAGCGTTGCCTTTGATAGAAAATCGATGATGAATCCTAACCTGTAAATTCTCACAATTTACAGTTTGATCGAGTTGAAATAAGTTTGGAGAAATGAACTAGAGGATGGAAATTTATAATAGGGTAAAATATGATATTATCCCTAAAATTTAGACCTACTTTAAAAAAAATTCTTAAAGTTTGAAGTTCCTAACGTTTGGAAATGATGAAAAATCTATTAGGTCCTTGTTAAGGGAGAATTTTTCATATTTCCAAACATTATGGAAACTTTAAGAAAAATTTATAAAATTGGCATAAATTTTAGGTGTTAATGTCGTATTTAATTCTTTATAATATATATACCTTAGGATACCAAGAGAAGCTTGAAATACCCCGGCAAAGAAAGTTGATGTGAAGGCTAATTTGAGATACAAAGTAGGGTTTTGACTATAAGAGACTGATTCGGTCAACATCGAGCCCATTACTAGGGAGGCGATCGAGACGGGTCCTACTCCGAGGTGTCGGGAGCTACCTAGGACCGAGTAGATCAGTGGTGGCACAAAGCTCGAGTCTACAAAAACAAACCCAAAGAAGTGCACGTGTTAAAGTAGTATAGATGAAGTCATGAATTCAAACTATAACATGAAGGGATGAGGATTAGGGATGAGGATTAGGGGTGTTAAAAATGGACCCAACTCGTGGATGATCCGCTCACGGGTTGTGTTTATGTCAGATTTTTTGACTTACGAGTCATTTTGAAACGACCCATGATTGACCCGTGAAAACACGGATCAAATTTAGGTCAGTAGTATTGACACATGGGTCAACCCGTGACCCGTCTTAAATTATATACTATATTAAATATATATAATTCTGACCCACGAGTCAGCAGTCTTGACACATGGGTCAGTTTGTTTCTGATTTTTTATGTACTGGTGAGTTGAACGGTTGAGACTGACCCACGGGTCATGGAGGTCGAACGGGTCAGTCTGACCCAAGCCTTACTATTCTTGATGGGTCATTTTGGCCCGCGGGTCAGGTTTGAGTTTCAAAAACTGACTCATATGAATACACGAGTCGTGTTTAAATCATACGGTCTCTGACACGACTCATGACCCGTTTTGGGGTGACTCATGACCCGTTTTGACACCCCTAATGCGGATGAGGGGTAAATTGAAGTTTCAACTATGCATAGTCTTCAAATTTAGAGGGGAGGGGGAAAATGATACTCTTTGCATTCATTAGGGTAATTATTGCAGGTTTTCAAAAGTTCGTGTCAAATAATGGGCCTCGCAGGTCCACTACAAAGCAGGGTATGCAAATAATGGGCTTTATGTGTTGCACAGAGCATTAGGCCAGAAAGTAACACTCGCCGATATAGTCCAAATTCCAGCATAAATAATTTTATTTTCTTACAAAAAATAAGGCAGACATATTTTTTTTTCCAAGGGTTTTATCATTACAATGTAATAAATAAAATTTAGGTGGGTGTTAAAGGAAAAATAAAACTGCAGAAAGTGGTTTTAATTCTTATTATATTTTTTTATTAAATTAATTATATACATATAAACAAAAAGGGCACTAAGATAAAGTAAATGAAGAACTTACAGAGTCCAATTATTGGTGGCAAATTCGCTAGCTTTGCGTAGCTTATGCCCTGCATTTCCCAGGTTACCGATAATCATTCAGATCAACAGAATCACACGAAAAATAATAACAATAATACATTTTTATATAAATAATATATTTTTTTTAAATAACGCTAAAACCGACTAGCTATAGTCTATAGAGTTTATCAATAAGCTATCATCCCGGACGTCGGCGACTATGAAATATGCATATCGCATGGAATTTCAGGCGGTCGAAACCGCCGCCATCCGAGAATGTTATCGAGATTCATCCATCCACATGCAAACGCGGATTCTTGCCGGAATCTTGCACCGGAGCGGTACGTACCTGAGGAATGGCGAGACTGGCGATGGTGAGTCCGGAGATGAGGTCGGAGCGGAACAGGTTAAGGTTGTAGTCCGACGCCCACTGGAATATGGGAAAGAAGAACTGCATCCCGAGAAGAAACTTCTTGACACCTGACTGGTTCTTGAAGCCGTGAAGGGGGTCATCGGGGAAGAAGATCTCTCCGAGTCTCTGCCGGAGCTTCTCAAGGGTAGTACGTTTCGGTGGAAGGGAGACGCGGTGGATTGAGTGTTGCTGAGGCACTGACATCGGTTCCAAAGTGACGATGATGTTTTGGTCGGAATCTTGGTCAGAGAAGCTCTCGACACGGTTGGAGTTGACACCCATGTGTGGTGGTTTAAAGAAGAAGAAGAAGATTGTGTTGAGAGGAAGAGGGGAGTGCATGGGGTTGGATTTATAGAGGAGGGAGAGATCATTAGAGTTAGAAGAAGTGAGCGATATTCGAAGGGGTAAAACGGTTATTTGGATAAGCGCTGACCCCAGGGCTTGAACCGTTGAACGTGTATGCAGTAAAGAGAATTAATGGTGGTCTATGGAGTCCCCACTTTTTACTCTATGGTTAGTAGAAATTAATTAAAAGGTAAAATAAAATAAAAACACTTATTCTAAGGGAACAAAAAACAACTCAAGCTAAATTGGACTTTTAAGTAAAACGAGGAGCATAAGTCAAATATTAAATTTAAGGATTATTATTATTATAAAAAAACACAAAAAATAAACACGAACTTGATGAAAAAATAAACATAATTTTTGTTTTTTACAAACAACAAATCAAACTTTTGGAATTGACTAATCAACAAATTTACCTTAAATTTTTATTACGTTTGAACGGATTTTTCAATATTTTAGGGAGTTATTAAGTCGTAATACCATTTTCTTATAGCACTTCAACTAATATTGACTTAATAATTTACTCAAACATTGAAAAATTTGTTCAAACATAATGAAAATCTGAGGTAGGTTTGTTGATTGCTTAATTCTAAAAGTTTGGTTTGTTATTTGTAAAAAAAATGTTTGGTTTGCGCTTTGTTTTTTCCTCAAAATTTAGTTTGTGTTTTGGTAATTAGACTAGTAAACTCTTGCCCTCTCAATAAAAAAATTATATATAACAAACATTATCCACACTAAAAATATTGAATTCATGGTATGTAAGTTGTAACATGATACAAATTTATGGTTCACTACACTTAGAGGTATATAAGACATGAGTGTACTATTTGGGTTCAATATTTTTGTGTGGTAAGGAAATTGTGCTAGGATAGTAGGATATCATTTTTCAAACTAATATCCTCACTCATTACTTTCAAAAATAAAAATAAAAAATTGAGGATCAAAGTTGATACTTCATAAAGTTAAATTACTACAAATAATTCTTAAATGTAAGGACCCAAGTAAAAAAGCATGCCCATAATTAGAGAGTATGCTAATTATATAAAATAGGAAAGATATTAATGTTGTGTATTATAGATATATATCTATATGTAAAAGTTACTTTGATTCCATATTTATGTAGTGATTAACAAATATAAAATTCGGCAAAAATATATATATATATATATATATATATATAATTCTGTTCCTATAAATATGCTTTTATGGGCGGTGTAATTAATGGAGTGCGATTTTAGTGTGTATTCTTGTTACACGTACAGTTTCATGCATTGACTGCTAACTTATTTTTCATCTTTAAAATTAAAATGAGTGTTATATTAAATTTACAGTTGGGAAGCCCCTAGTGAGTAGTGAGTGTGCACTTATTATTAGTAAAAGAACTTCATTCAATTAAGTAGTTATTTCTATGTGAATTTAATATTTATGTCACACAAAAAAAATTGAAACGTGGTAAATGTTAATTGTTTTGTGTGATTTTATCTTATAAAAATCAAAAAGTGAATACTAGGAGAATGAAAAATTACAAAGCCTAACGATTGTTTCCCACTAGACATGTCTCTTTGAATGAGTTATACTTGAGATTTGAAAGAATTTTTTAAATAATAAAATTAATAAATAAATATAATATTAATATATCATTTTCAACAAAACTTAAACCCTCAACTCTAGACCGATTGACAATGTTTGTTAAAATTAATCGACAAATGTGGATAAAAAAACAGTGTTGGGTTAGAGAACGATTTATAACGTAGAATATGATAAAATTAATTAAATAGGTGATATAATATTGAATATAGTGTAATTAATCTGTTCAATATTGGTCATGACTACTGATACATAATGTCCGGACTTTATTGTTGTCATCTGTAAGTTCTATAGTACTCTACCACATTTGAGAACAATCAGCGTTTTGCACTGATCCCGTTAACATAGTTCCACCAACAGCCTAGAGTTGAGAGTTTGGTCATTCAAACACAAGTTGACTCTGTCCCAATGACACTTAGGGGATTCAAACTTATAACCCTGAGTCAAACCACTTGACAGTAAACACCCTCGACCACTATACCAGATCTGTGAGTGATATCTTAAATTGGTTAGAGAAAACAAAAATGAACTCTCTCCCATATGTTTCCCAGGTGTTGTTGGGCTGTTCCTGACGTGGTTTGTCAACTAACGCCAATAAAACTGAATTTTGCAAATTCCATTTGGGCCCACCAAGGGTCAATCAAACAGAAAGTTACGTTGACTAACGGTAAAAAATAAGTCATCATAATGTATGAAAATAATTGCATAGTATACTAATCGCTCCATTATATATAAATTTTATTTGATGACCATAATGTCGTATCTACTAAAGCTTATCAAGATTCGATCATATGCTACTAGTCCTATATTTTATTTGTAAATCCAAGACATTTCAAATCAAGTGCTATTTGGGTATCAAACTTCCATAACTGATACCAATTGTCAAAAGTTTACACCATCTATGGAGGGATATGGTTGGATTCCCCCTCCACAGGTCTGTCATCAATATACAATATAAACGTGGAAAAACATATAATAGAATAATACATGATTTAAGTAGGTAATGCGTATTTGGTTGTTTTTCTATTACGTATAATTTTATTTTAACAAATACCAATACATAAAAGTTTCTTTATGGGTTACTTTTATCTTATATATATATTATGTAGGATTATTACATAAAAACGTATAAATCATACGTATACTTTTTTTTACCCTTTAAAATATATAATTTGAAAAAGAAAAAAAAAATATAAACGACCATAAAATTAGTGTGCGCCGCCCATTGAAGGTGTTTGTATTTGGGCTTGGGCTTGGCTTACTCAATCGGGTCCTTATTAACTCTTGCTGACACAATCATTCCGACTTTTCTTTTTTTTTTTAACTCGAAATGTAATATTGTTTCTTTGGTTATATTTAATTATTTATAAATTGCTTAGTTATTAAAAATATTTTATTTTTTTGGAAATGTTTTGAAAATTTTATATATCTCAATAAATAAAAGTGTTTTAGGTACCTCGAATATTTTTTTTAAAATTAGTTTTTGAGGGGCAAACTCTTTTTTGGGGCTAGTATTCAATAACCACATAGTTTATTACAGTAAATTTTAACTTATATATAATTTAAAATATAAAAAAGTTTCACAAAAAGTACAAATTTTTGACTGAAACTTAATGGAGTTTTCACCCGCGATTAACCGTTTTAAATTGGTATAGTTTCAATGTTTCATAAATAATTTTAAAAACTGATTATTTTGGGAATAAAATAACTTGTTCAACTACATTCAAAGAAAATTCTACTTTGGATAACAGTCCTAGTCCCATGCGGTGGGCACTTAATGGTGATGACTAACGTTGCATGCCACACGTCGATTGTGACACGCTGGAGTAACGAACGGACGATATTACCTTTGATGACTACAATGATGAAGAACGTTTGACGAAGGTTCCGGCCGGGTCAATTTTATCATCTCCTTACTGACTAAGCAACCTCATTTCCTCAATATATAAACACCCCCATACCCAGTAATTCTAACAAGCCAAAATATACTAACCTACTCAACAGTTTATATCTGAAGCTTTGAACTCGAAACAATATCATGGTGAGAATCTTCATGAGTTTACGAACGATCTAGTGATTCCCACTCTACTTTACTAACAATAGTTTGTTTGTGTTTACAGGAGCGTCCTACCGTTGACATTCAGGTACAAAAATGCAATAGTTTGTTTGTGTTTACGGAGCCATATTAGGTCTAGGGGTCCCTCAACTTTTAATTATGTGTAAATTTGACCATAACAAATACAATAGTTTTTAATTTAACACTTTTAAATCATATATTTGTTTCTACTGAATTTTTTTAGTTTAATTATTTGTCATTACTCTAATATTTGCCCCAACTGGATAATTTCTTTGGTTTCGTCCCTGATCGTGTTGCGATTAGTTACGAATATAGTTTGTAATAATTTTTGAGTTATGAAAATATGGATGGAACAGAAAAGGCACGTCCAAGGATCAGAGCGAGTGAAATCCATCGATTTACACCCAACAAAACCATGGTAATAGATAACTTGGCATGCAAATTACATTGATTTCGAGTTTGTCTATATTAACCGTGGTGTTCATCCATGCATTATGCTAGGGTTCTACTCAGTTTGTATTCCGGAAGTGCGAAAATTTGGAACTACGAAACTCGGGATGAAGAGAAGTCATTCAAAGTTGCCGATTCGCCAGTGAGATCCGCAACATTCGTTCATGAGAAACACTGGATCGTGGTCGGAGCCGATGACGGGTTTGTTCGTGTATTTGACTACAATACCTTGGAGAAGCTGAAAGAGTTCAAAGCTCATGAGGATTATATCCGATGCATAGTGGTCCACCCGACTTCGCCATATGTACTCACGGCGTCGGACGACAAGCTCGTCAAGCTCTGGAACTGGGAAAATGATTGGGCGTGCGCCGAGACGTTTGAGGGCCACTCACATTATGTGATGCAAGTAGCCTTCGACCGGAAAGATTATAGTTCATTTGCAAGTGTGTCTCTAGATGGAACTATCAAGGTACCTTAAACGCTAAGTCGCTAACCCTGAAGTCATTCAGTATACTCTTAAGTCATATTAACATTATCTCTTAAACTGATGTTAGTGAAGACATTCGGTATACTCTTAAGTCATCTTAACAAACTCAACCAAATCCGACTGAGTCTGTTGTAGTTTACTATCACGTTAGATGAATGTGGTACCATCGTTTTGCAGATATGGAGTTTCGGTTCGCCGGCTGCTAAGTTTACGATCGATGCACACGATAAAGGATTGAATTGTGTGGATTACTTTGCCGGGAACGATGATAAACTCTATCTTTTAAGCGGCTCCGATGACAATTCCATTAGGGTTTGGGACTACGAGTCCAAGACTCTCGTTCAAACCCTCGAGGATCATTCAAACAACGTCACGACAACTCTTGTTCATCCCGATCTTCCATTCATAGTAACGGGTTCGGAGGATAAGACCGTTCGTGTTTGGAGCAAAAATACTCATCGGTGTGTAACATTTATACGAATATTGTACATAAACGAAAGGGTCGAATTTGAATGTGATGTAATTTGTTGTTTTTCACAGGATCGAGCTCGCGTGGAACTGTGATCTTGGACGAGTTTGGAGTATCGGATTCATCAAAGCTTCCGATGAGTAAGTGAAATCCATTGAATAGATGTGTATAAGACTTGAGTTACACGATTTTAACAAAGTTCGTGTCCTTTTTGATAGGGTTGTTCTTGCTTGCGATGAGGGCATTGTCGTGATCAAGATTGTTGAGATTGGAATGTGAATATGTGATCGGCTTAGACGTTTCAACTCGTTTTATGTTATGTTGATCTATCCGTGTTTGAAATAACTGCGGTCAAGGCGTATGAACTATATAATAAAGCGGCTTCGCACATATTTTAGATCAATTTATGGATCGATCGTTGATAACTTCTTTCACTTGATGAACGCTTCAAACCCGAACATTAACAATATTAATAGATATCAATGATTCAAAAAAACACAGAAAATGAAGGCCATATGTAATAGAAAATGAAGGCCATATGTAATGAGCAGCATATTAACTATGCAAGGATATATAACTTGCACAGCAAGAACACATAGAACCCTGCATTCTTCCAGAAAACAGAAGCCGATCTGGATGGACAATATTGAATAAGCCCGAGGATTTCAGCGATTTGGAAGAAGCTTCATGCCTTAGAACACATTCTTACGTTGATCCTTTCTTGTGTTGCCATGACCATGAAGAACATATAGTTTTGCCATTTCAAAGTTTTCTTGAAACTGAAAAGTCAAGTGTTGTGAGTATCAATGAAAAGACTCAAAGTTTTGGGTTTCCCTTCTAAAAAGTAAATTTTTCCTTTTTTTTTTTGTCTTAAAATTATTTTCAAATTTTTTGCCTCTATTTTATGATTTTTTAATAAAACAAAAAACTGTAAAACGAAAATAATTATAAATAATGGTCTCGACTAGAATTTAAGGGATGCGACATTTTGATAAGTTTGAAGATATGGGGTGTAAACAGCCATACATGGGAAATGAGGGCACTAAGATGTTTTTGGGCAATTTGTAATTAAGCCTTTCTTTTTTTGGTTTAGCCCATTTCCCAGCTCAGTGCCTCGTCCTGCGTCTCTCTCTGCAACCTCAGCACCCGCAACCTCTATTCTCTCTCTGCGTCTTATTGACGTGATTCAGACGCGCGTCCCTCCATAGCTGGATCTCTGAGGTCTCAGAATTGTCGATCCTGATCAGCAATGGTACCTGTTTCTGTTTGCTTGATTTCGAAGTTCAATAGCTGTAGTTAAGAGTACAGATTAGATCTGGTTGGATTTGGTTTGGATTTGATGTGGCGCTGTGGTTTCGGTGCTAGTGGTATCGTTACCCTTGTTTGCAGAAATACGCATTGATGTGGTACATTGATCAGTGTATAATATGAGTATCGAGTCACTGTGCGATGTGCTGAAAACTTTTACAGGATCATTGAATGAAATTTGGATAACTTCACCTTTTATTGAGATGATTGAACCTACGGAAGTGTAATTCACTGTCAATTTTATTGTTCCCGTATGAATAAGAGAGATCTTGATATGGGACTGACACTCGTTTCTTTTGGTGTTTATTTACAGCCTCTCAGACTCGAAATCAAGGTTAGCTTGTTTAGATCTTCTGAGCTCTAGTATTCCTATCGTGAATCTACAGTTTCAGTTATTTGACAAACTGTTATTTCTAATCTCATTTTAATCAGAGTAAGCTTGCTCAAAGATCAGAAAGAGTTAAGTCTGTAGATCTTCACCCAACAGAACCATGGTAAGCAATATAGCTCTACCTTTAGCATCAACTATCAGCACGGGTTAATTTATTCGGGTTACCAATGGCATAACCAGATGGCAGCGCATATACTGCTGAACTTCTGTCTAACATGTACTAGATTTTGGTTGCTTTGGGTCATCATGGCCATATATTGTTTCATGATGATGCTTTTATTTTTTTTAACAGGATTCTAGCGAGCTTGTACTCAGGAACAGTTTGTATTACCAACTACCAGACACAGGTGAGGAAATATGATGATTATTGTGATAAGTTTGTTTCTAAGTTAAACTGGATAAATTGATGGCATGTTGGGCATCCTGCTATTGTTGTTTGCTTCGATGGTGATAACCACAAAATAAGGTGGAATTGATGCAGCTGGAACTACTAGTAGTTTGCCGGGATAATATAGTGCTTCTATCTAACAAATTTTATTTGTACATAATGCTACCATTATCCAAATGACCCTCAATTTTATCCTCACAAAAATTCGAGTAATGGTTACATTATCTCCTTTTACTCTGTTTAAACTGTATCTCTATAAGCTGTCTTGAGCCCCTGCGTTGTACATCCTGCACCCGTACATTTAACATTTAAAAGAAAAAAATGCAATGTTGTGGTCAACATGGAAATATCTGCTTTGAAAAGTGTCTAGTTTTGGCCCTATGACTTTGTTTAGTATGTCTGAATTGCCATATCACCATGAGCTACCTACTGAGAAAAGTAGCATTACTGAGAGTTTCCGCATTATGTTGACTACTCGCTTATTGGGGATGATGGACCAAAGAGAGATTCACCAGTCTTACACAGCCTTTAAATTTCTTAGAGTAGCTGCTGTTGCAGGAAAAGCTGCAGCTATTTGTGGACTAACTTAATTTTCTTATGCCATTACCAGACAATAGTGAAGTCGTTTGAAGTCACTGAGCTGCCAGGTACAATCGTGCAGCCTTTAATCCTTTATCATTTTGCTCTTTTATTTTTCTTCTTGTGCATATTATCTCAGAAGCTGGACGTTTCTTACATTTTTGCAGTAAGATCAGCTAAATTTATTGCCCGTAAACAATGGGTGGTTGCTGGAGCTGACGATATGTTTATCCGTGTATACAATTACAACACTATGGACAAGGTCAAAGTATTTGAAGCGCACACTGATTATATAAGATGTGTTGCTGTCCATCCTACCCTTCCATATGTGCTGTCTTCATCTGATGACATGCTGATTAAGCTTTGGGACTGGGAGAAGGGCTGGATATGTACTCAAATATTTGAGGGGCATTCACATTATGTGATGCAAGTGACATTTAACCCAAAGGACACCAACACATTTGCTAGTGCATCTCTTGATCGAACAATTAAGGTACTGAGAGGGCTTTCTTCGTGGCTGTATTGCAAATACCTTTTCGGCTATACTAATCATGTTGTACTGTTCTTCACCAGATCTGGAATCTTGGGTCTCCTGATCCAAATTTTACTTTAGATGCTCATCAGAAAGGAGTGAATTGTGTGGATTACTTTACTGGGGGTGATAAACCATTTCTTATTACTGGCTCCGATGATCACACTGTAAAGGTTAGTCAGAAAGTTAAGTACAGGACTGGATAATGCTTTGGATTTATTCTAATTCAGCCATGCAAAATCAGGTCTGGGATTATCAAACAAAAAGTTGTGTTCAGACTCTTGAAGGCCACACACATAATGTCTCAGCTGTATGTTTTCATCCTGATCTTCCTATAATAATTACTGGTTCTGAGGATGGGACAGTTCGCATCTGGCATTCTACCACATACAGGTGAATTTATCGGCAGTCAAGGAAAGAATAGCTGATTCCTTTGTTAGCCTGAGTTTTCTTTTGAAATTTTGGCCAACTTCCTTTCGATTGTTGCTATTTTCCTTTTATGGCGCATATCAAATTTGTGGAATATGTTTAACCAAGCTGATACACATCATTGCAGGCTTGAGAATACTTTAAATTACGGTCTTGAACGAGTTTGGGTGATAGGATATATGAAGGGCTCCAGGCGGTAAGAATTTGAATTTCGTTAGATGTGTTTACCTGCAATCAGTTTTGCATCGTATAATAAATTTAGCTCTACAGGGTTTTCAGAAAGGTCGGATAATGAAAACATTGTAACATTGCTGCAGGGTTGTGCTTGGTTATGATGAAGGGACTATTATGATCAAAATGGGTCGTGAAGTACCTGTGGCCAGTATGGACAACAGTGGGAAGATCATATGGGCTAAACATAATGAAATTCAAACTGTGAACATTAAGACTGTTGGAGCAGATTATGAGGTTTGAAAAAAATTGACATTCTCTACCCTTGACATGAAACTTATTTCTTTAAAGTCGTTTATGAATTCATCATTATTTCAGATTACAGATGGAGAAAGATTGCCTTTGGCTGTCAAGGAGTTGGGAACCTGTGACCTCTATCCTCAGGTGAGTGCATATTTCTGCCTACAAAAGGATATGACACACACATAACGAAGCATAAGAGTTTGCTTCTTTAGATAGAACTTTGATCTTGTTTACATGTGTAAATAATTTAAATGCCTCTTTAACTATTAGTTCTTAGTTATATTTGGTGTGCTATCAAGTGCTGGTAAGCTTGCTTTGAAGCAGTATGGGCTGCAATTTCACAAACTCAAACATTTTCCTCATGTTGGTGGATTTGTGCATTCAGAGTTTAAAGCATAATCCAAATGGGCGGTTTGTTGTTGTTTGCGGCGATGGAGAGTACATCATTTACACTGCCCTTGCATGGAGGAACCGGTCATTTGGTTCAGCACTGGAATTTACTTGGTCTTCAGATGGAGAGTATGCTGTCAGAGAAAGTACCTCAAAGATCAAGATATTCACAAAAAATTTCCAGGTTTGCATTCTCAAAATTGCAACTTGTGGTGAATGGCTCATTACATATTATCAACTATCTGGTTATTTGAAGATATTCGGCCTCTCAAGTCTCAACAGTTTCATATAAGTTATTGAACATGTAAACTCCTAAAGAGGTAGTTTTCTTCTTGAACACAATGAGGGGATGTCGAAATAATGAACCGAAGAAGATAAATAATATGATGACTTTCTTTACTTGGGAATTCTGAAAGCTACTTTCTTTACTTGGGAATTCTGAAAGCTACTTTCTTCCTCTCTTCACGATGACTAGCTCTATGAGACTACATCTATCTACTTGTGGCATGTGATATAATATGGTTAAGTGAATTTCAGGAGAAGAAGAGCATACGGCCAACTTTTTCAGCTGAGCGTATTTATGGTGGAACCTTACTCGCTATGTGCTCCAATGACTTCATATGCTTTTATGATTGGTCAGAATGCAGATTAATCAGAAGAATTGATGTCACGGTGAAAGTAAGTTGTTTATATCCATATCTGTGTATTTAGTTTTAGACAATTATCGTTTAACATCTGATATAATGTTTATTTGTTCATTGCAGAATCTGTATTGGGCTGATAGTGGTGACCTAGTAGCAATTGCCAGTGATACATCGTTCTACATTCTGAAGTACAATGTATGTAAATTTTTTGCACCTTGCAATCAATTATCTCCTTGTCTATTTCCTCTTTAATTGTGTGGCATATGTAGTTGATTATTGTAGAATTTTTGCCTCGTAAGACGCTATGGCGAGTTGTTATGTTTTTTTGTAATTCACATTTGGTAGTGTTTGAATTTAACCTTTTTGATTTGCAGCGCGATGTAGTATCTTCATATTTAGATAGTGGGAGACCAGTAGATGAGCAGGGAGTTGAGGATTCATTCGAACTTCTCCATGAAATCAATGAGCGTGTCAGAACTGGTATATGGGTTGGGGATTGTTTCATTTACAATAATTCATCTTGGAGGCTTAACTACTGTGTTGGTGGCGAGGTACACTTTATTGATCATTCTTCTGTTTCCCTTAAGATGTAGTTGAATGAATATTTGAACTATTCGTACAAGGTTTCATTAGAATTAGGTATTGATTTTATATGACATTAAGAGATGATACCATTTCAGGTTACGACAATGTTCCATCTGGATCGACCCATGTACTTGTTGGGATATCTTGCAGCTCAAAGTAGGGTGTATCTAATAGATAAGGAATTCAAGTGAGTACTAACCTGAGAATGTTAAGCTTCTAATTGTACGGGACTTTAGATACTTGCATTGATATTAAGGCTGATCTCTGTCTGGTTGTTTTCCTTCAGTGTCATTGGATACACGTTACTTCTCACTCTTATTGAGTACAAGACACTTGTGATGCGTGGAGATCTGGAAAGGGCCAGTTCTCTTTTACCTTCAATTCCCAAGGAGCATTACAATAGGTAGGTATTATGTAGTACATGTGTAACATTCATGATGCGCTGGTGGCTTTTGCTGATAAACTTTCATTGGTTGCTAGTGTGGCGCGCTTTTTGGAAGCACGTGGTATGATCGAGGATGCACTTGAAGTAGCTACTGATCCTGACTATCGTTTCGAACTGGCTATACAACTTGGTCGATTAGGGATTGCAAAGGTGAGTCAAGAAAAGTTTTAACCTTAATGAATATTTTAGATCAGTTAGGGATTCAAAGTCACTTTTTTTTTTTTTTGTTCCTTCGGTAGTCTTGGTTTCATATCATATATGCTAATCTGAATTTTCTTTCTTACTGGATGCAGGAAATTGCAGTTACGGTTCAGAGTGAATCTAAATGGAAGCAATTAGGTCAATTGGCCTTGTCAAGTGGAAAGGTGTGTCAACAAAACTGTGTTTTTAGTTCTTCATATTTTGGTGAAGTTGGTTAAAACTTGCTCTGAAAAGATTTTTCTCCATTTTTCTCTAAATATCTTCGTAAGTCTTTCTACGGATTCAGATTAATTATTTAAATCACCCTCTTGATGATTAAAAGCTCTACTTTTTTGAATTTTGAAATACATTGCGCCAGGGAATCTTATTGTATGCTGAAACTGGACAATTACTTGCATATCTGAAATGAAAGGTCCAATTTCAGATTAGCTTAGCTAAGATGGAATGAACTCTTAGTACTCCAAGTATTGTCTTACTAAAAGAAACAACATAACAATATTGTCCTGTGATTTTCAAAGAAATCGCATTCCCAGAGTAAGTTAAATGAAATACATATTTGTCTTACTGTTGAAGTATCTTTAATTGTTCGCAGTTGGAAATGGCTGAAGAGTGTATGAAGTGCGCAATGGACTTGAGCGGTTTATTACTTCTCTATTCTTCATTGGGAGATGCTGAAGGAATCAATGAACTTGCAACCCTTGCTAAAGAGCAAGGCAAGAATAATGTTGCATTCCTTTGTTTATTCATGCTGGGAAAGATGGAGGATTGTCTCCAACTGTTGGTGGAAAGGTGAGGTTCTGTCGAGAAAGGCTTTAAATGTATGTTTTTCTTTCAAAAATAAACGTGATTCAAAATTGTTTGGTAGGTGTTCCTGTAATGGTTTCAAATTTTTAAGATAAACTTAACTTTCAGGCATTAATTGTGCATTTTATTTATTGTGTGTAGCAACCGGATACCTGAGGCTGCTTTGATGGCAAGATCTTATCTCCCAAGTAAAGTTTCAGAAATTGTTGCAATATGGAGGAAGGATCTGAGCAAGGTAACTTGTGTTTTCAGGTCTTATGTTTCTCTGAGCATCTCAACACAAACGTTGAAACCCTATGAGGAAATTAATTATAAATATATTTAAGTGGGATGTCGAAGTGACAAACTTTTTAGCCTTTGGTTTATATTTTGTACAGCAACTTTTTTTTCCGGACAATGCATAGATGTATAATCTTATTTGTTGGCAACTCCATGCCTTAATGGATACATTAAATGTTTGTGTTCAGGTTAATCCCAAAGCTGCTGACTCATTAGCTGATCCAGAAGAGTATCCTAACCTATTTGATGATTGGCAAGTGGCTCTTTCTGTTGAGTCAAGAGAAGCTGAGACAAGGTAGTAGTGAAACTTGTTTCTTTTAGGTCCTATTGCCTTTAAGGAATCTAGTAGCTATTTTTACATATGAATGATTGAATGGTTGTTATCTTCCTTGTATATGTGATGTATTAGGGGTGTCTATCCTCCTGCAACAGATTACATTGATTACTCGAACAGATCACTGGTAACCCTTGTCGAGGCATTCAAAAACGTGCAAGTTGATGAAGAGGATGAACCTCTGGAAAATGGAGAAGCAACTTATGAGGTAATTTTTATGAGGATTTGCACTTCAGTTAACGGGATGCAACTAGAATCTTTTCTATGCTAAGTATTTTAGAATAAGTGTTTAACATATTAACATCCTCCTTTTCCACATAAATACAGGTAAATAAATTATATTTCTCATCAATTTTTTTTTGTTAGGATGCTGAGCAGATAGAGGAGGAACAGAATACGGAAGAAGGAGAAGGGAGCCAGGAAGAGGCAGTTGTAGTAGATGCTGATTCCACGGATGGCTCGGTACTCGTTAATGGTAACGAGGCTGAAGAAGAGTGGGGTACGAAAAATGAAGAAACCCCATCGGCCTAAAAAAGCAATTGGTTGGGCCAGTATGAATATCCAAAATTTTGTCTCTCTAGTGATTAAATATATTATTCGGAAGTGCCATCTCCCAACTCCCATTTCAATGAGTTGCTTTATTGCCATAGATACTTGTCCTTTCGTATGAATTCTACTGCCTCTCCATGCCATATCATCAGAATGTGCATAATTGAAATTGAATTGAGTGGTTATTTTGTTCTAAATATATCATTATGCTTTTGTCAACTTGTTTCTCTGAATGATGACAATTCCTTTTGTTTCATATGTCTAATTCTATGACATCTATTTCTTGCCATGTTTGTCCGCATGTGTTTTTGCTACATATCTTATTGTTGTATGCTTTCTTAAACTGACTCATTCTCACAACTACTTTTCCTTGTTTGGTGTACAGTTCTTACTCAACATCATTAGTCTTCCTTCAAGCTAAACCCGTGCAAGTTCCAACTCTATTCTTTATTTTCAAGGTGAGACAATCTATTATCCCGAAGAGTTATCACATCGGCATTGAAATTGATGTCAAGAAACCAGTTTCATTGAAAAACGTCCTAATTGCCCTCTACTATACTATTCAATGCCTCCAACTTTGCTGTATGTATTTTACCGTGTTCTGGATCAGGTTTCTGCAGAGTAAGCAACCAAGTGAGAAGGGAGGAGGACCTTCAGTTAAATATCAATTTTATTCATGTTGTTCCTAGGTGGTGTGTGGATTGAATTTTTGCATTGATGATGGCGTATCATCTCAGTATAAAAGGGTTTAGCTATTCGTAGCATACACATATATGTTTTTATCTTACTGCTTGGTTTTTCCCTTGTGAGAGTAGCAATATTTGTCTAGTGGGTAACATTGTCAAGTAGTAGTAGCACTAGCAGCCGCTCGGTATCCTATCCTCCTCTTCGATGTCAAATGTTATCCGAAACTCCAATGATGTCAACATTCTGAGAAACACTATTCCTTTTAATTCAATAGATGTTGTAATCTTTTCTTTCTCCAGAATTCCATGTCTACGTTGAGTACCATGGCACACTTTTGAAATGTTCCCTGAAATCGGATGATCATGCATGATTCTGTAAATGCTTAGGTCGGTATGAAGGCGCGTGTCTTCGTCATACCTATTGTGTGGAAATATTCTATGGTTTATTCTTTGAAACAAGAAGTTTACCTTTGTCACGCTCTTAATAATTCTGTAACGCTATTTTCTTTGTTGCCAATAAAAAAGACCATTGGCAGGAAGGAAAATGAGGTGATGTCGAAACTTCTATTTTTTAACAAAAATTGGAAGAATATTTATTCCGATACCTAATAATTTAATTGGGGGTGATAAATAATGCATATGTACAGTGGGACAAGAAGTTGATTGTGTTATATATCTATTAAGTATATGAACATGCATAATAATTAATAAGAAGTTTACAATATCTGTTCATAAACAAAACACAAAAGTTAGTAACTTGATAAAATGTCAAAATAATAATTTGTCCAATTACTAGTGTTCTTTTACTTCGGTCAATCACATACTAAATACGTATTTTTATGGTGATATTATGTAAATTACGACCTTAGCAAATATTCTATTTATGCGACAGCCATTTTTCTTACACTCCCCTCAAAAATCAAATTCCAGGAAATCTCTCTCCATCTTCCTCATCCCTGCGCACAGTAGGGTTTTAGTTTTTGCGCTCTCCTTCAGCTTCTTCATCTAGGTACGTCGAATCGTTACTCTGTCTTCATCTTTACGTTTTGTTGATTCCTTTCTCGTCGCAATTGCCACCAGAAGATTTACTTGGTATAATCAATGTTCGTGCGGTCTCTGGCGTGGAGGTCTATCACGCGAAACCCTAATTAACTGAGCTGCAATGGTTTGTGAATTATGTTGCTTAACCAGTCAACTGTTTCATTTGCTTTAATCGTGATTGAAACCTTGAAGTTTAATGAAGTTGTTGAGCTATCTACCTTTTTTTTCCAGCTGTTTATTTTTTTCTTCTGTTTATCGATTCGTTATACTTGTGGTTGTATCATCGCCTGTCTGCTCTGTTCACAGTTGAGACTTTTTGTCTTCTGTGACAAAGTCCCCGCATTGAAAATAATATTTTCTCTGTTCTCACGGAAAATATTTCAGATATGTTTTGCTAATGCATAGCTACATGAAGGTCTCTTTGTGGATAATTTCTTCTGAATTTCTATAGCAGATTGGTTGTAATAATGTATTGAACTGGTTGTTAGTTATAAACGTAGCCGTGGTGATTATCCTGCCAAATAGAGAAGAAGATTTGATTTATAATATTCGGCGAGGTCAATTTTTTGTACTATCTTTATCTTCCTCTAGTTTCTGATATAGAGGTGTCTACTGTTTTAATTTTCTTTAGATGTTAAACTGTTAGGAATCCATTACTACATTTTATATATCAATGTTTATGTTTGTGATCAGTCTAAATTGAAAACACAGATGCATTGTGCATCTTTGTCTGCTGCCATTTTTCGATTTGTTCTAAGAGAAAGTTACCAATTACATTTTTTTTTCTTCAGTTGGAATGGTTATGAAAATCACATTTCAGAATTGAGCTGTATCAATATGATGTATAGTAGATGTTTAAATGACAACATCTGATCACAAATCCATTCCTATATAATGAACTACTCGGATTAGAGATCACAATCAACATTTCTCTATTGTACTCTATACCCTTGATTATTAAAATGTCCAAATGGTGTTCGAATCATCTTAAGTCGATTATCTTTTGGATTACCATAATTTTTCATGTAGTTGTTTGCTTGAATGATGGAAGGAATATTAATTCAGGAAAAGGGGAAAGACAGTCTTATAGAAAATATTTAATTATTTATTTAATCATTATAAGGGTTAAGTATAATTAGTAATGCATCTAGAGGGTTCTAACTCTCTTTACATATTTTGACTTCCATGTATATTTTTAATCGGAACTCTACCCATTCTCTTGTCAGCAGGACTCAACTGTGTTTAGCTGAATTCCTTCTCAATGTGTGATGCTGAAGACAGCCTTCCTCCTTCAAAGAAAAGGGCTGCTGGAAGGGAACTGAATCGCGACAAACCTGAACTTGATGATGAGGAAGACACCTCTGAAGCTGAAGGGACCTTCAAGAGGGCAAGCAATGAAGTTCTCGCAACTAGACGGATTGTTAAAGTTCGCCGAAATCAAAATACATCATCCACTCCTTCGTCTAACCCTTTTGCTGCAATTCTCTTAATTCCTCCATCTTCTGATTCCATTACCAAACCTGTTGATATTGCCTCGGCAGCACCAATAGAAACCTCCGCTGCTGTGAAAGCAGAAGCGAAGGATACACCAGAAAATCAATCAGAAAGTAAAGTTGAAAAGGCAGAGGCCAAATCAAAAAGTAAGGTGGACACTGAAGAAGGAAATGAGAAAGATAATCAACAACCTGAGAAGAAGAAAGTGGAATCTGGAGAAGGAGAAACTGAATCTACTGTGGAGAAAATGGACACTGTTGCTGCAGATAAGAAGGAAACTGATGAAGCTCCCAAACCAGATCAAGGAGATGAAGATGTACCCAAGAACAACGAAAGTGCTGCTTCAGTGAGTTCATTCCAACAACTATCAAGCACAAAAAATGCATTTACTGGATTTTCTGGAATTGGGTTTTCCACCGCACCCACATTCTCTTTCGGGCTGGCTCCAAAGGACGGATCTTCATCCGATCAGAGCTCTCCTTTTAGTTTCAGCATCCCAGCCAATGGGAACTCGTCCCTCTTCAGTGGGTCCAGTACCGTGTCCAAACCTGAAGGTAGCAGCTTCCCATCTAAGGACGAGGTCGTGGTTGAAACAGGTGAAGAGAACGAAAAGGTAGTTTTCTCAGCTGATTCAATCCTATTTGAATTCACTGACAGTAGTTGGAAGGAGCGTGGCAAAGGCGAGATCAAGGTGAATGTATCAACCGAATCTGAAAAGGCAAGGCTTGTGATGAGAACCAAGGGAAATTACCGACTTATTCTGAATGCGAGTCTCTACCCAGAAATGAAGCTAACCAATATGGAGAAAAAAGGCATCACTTTTGCCTGTGTGAACAGTGCCACTGAAGAAGGTAAGAACAGCAACCTTGTCACATTTGCAGCCAAATTCAAGGACCCGATTATTGTGGAAAGTTTCCGCGAGTCGGTAAATTCTCACAAGGGGAAGGAGAAGTCCGAATTGCTCAAGACCCCGGAGAATTCACCCAAGGCTTTGGAAGATTAAGAAGGTATATTCTCTTTCTGGAGTTATATGATTTTCCTGTTCGTATGTGTTTAGAATACGTAGATTTTGTTGTGAGTCGGCTAAAATGTAGAGCAGCCGATAGAGAGTCGGTCGAGCATGACGTTTTTAGAGGGTGAGGTTTGAATTTGGAGATAAAGACTTTTTTAGGTTATTATTATATTGGCAGCTACGTCTCTACTGAATATGTCTTACCATTTTTTGGTACGTGCTTCTTTATGTGTCTCTGTGTGCTTCGCTGGTCTAATTTGTGAAAAGATTAGGTTAATATTCAATATTCAATTTATTAGTTTATAATACAATATAAATACATAAACAGTCCAGAATTAATTATTGTATAGTTACGGCCCACCCACCCAATGGCCATGAATGCCTTTTGCTCTTAACGAATTAGACTTACAGTGGAAGAAGTCAACTCTTCCAAGTTTCAATGTCCCCCATGGCGAGAAAGAGGACAAACTATATTGTTCACGGGTTCTGACAACTTTATACTATAGAGTATAGATGTAGATGCCACAGTGAAATTGTAATTTTTTTGTTTTAAATAAATAAATAATATTAACTCAATTTCGTCTGTAATTAGTTTGTCTTAACCCCTCCGTGACCCTATCAGCATCCAATCCAACAAATAATGGCTTCCTCTAGCTGTCGTCTTGTTTGTCGTGACCACCAATGGTGGATCACCGCTGCATCTCAAGTTGGGTTCATAAATTTACTCATTCTGTATGGTAGTATATATTATATTATGGCTTGTTGTGACTTCACATTGTTGTTATCCCTAATATTCTGCACCTGCAGCAGTTTTATTGTTTTGGTTTAGCTAGAACATGATAACTTGGACTTCAATCATAAATATGTTCCAACAAGTTCAATTTAACACTTCAGGATCTATTAACAATGAAACACATAACGTAGAAAATGTTTTGCAATACAAAAAGTTACAACAATCAAATCGAACTGAATGAAACATAATCTAAATTGATTTCACACATAAATTCCTCACATCTGCTAAGGAATTATTTTCTTGTTACAAGAAATTATTTCTAGTCATGGCTGCATTTTTCTGAGCAAGAATTCACACAGTTAGACACTTTCATTCCACCTGCAGTTCCACCATGGAGTTAGTACAGATTTAGAATATACTTTTTGTGAAGTCAATATGCTCCTTACCTAGTTACCTTATATATACACTCAAAAAGTAGTAATAATAATAATAATAATAATAATAATAATGAATATTTAAGAGAGTGAAATTACCTGGATTGTGTTCAGTGCTGATATTAGTGCATAAGGAGGAAGCACACCCAAGCCTGCAGAAGTAATCAGTGCCCTTCTTCTTCTTCATCACTGCATCTGCTCCCTCTGCAACTCCTAGGGTTTCTTCACTCGGAGAAGGGATGCAGTCCTTCAAGGACTTAAGAGAACATCCATATGCTGTGTTGGCTGGCAGGATGATGCAGAGGATGAAGGATCCCACATAACACTGCTCAAACTCACTCAGTGGACTGCAATTCCCACCAACTATCATCATCACCATCAAGAAGCAAGACATGACAACTGCTTTTGATACTCTTCTTTCATCCATGCTTTTTCTCCTCATTTGGATCATCTCCTGTCCTGTGAGAGTTGCAGAGATAAAATATAGGGCGGGAGGGAGGGAGGCTACACTAGAGTGAGTTTTCAGAGCATCTACCAATATTGCTGTCTAGGTTGCTAACACAGATCTATATACATATATGTATATATTTATGTACTGTTAAGTCTTTATTTATAGATAGATGATTTGTATGTATTATTGCCATATAGACCAATAGGACCATTGTCACGGGTGACCTTTTGAAAAAAAGGTGAAAAATGCATATTTTTTACAAAATTTAAATATTCTCGGAAATATATAAAATAGGGTTAAATACGACATTGTCCCCTTAAAGTTTAAAATCCCCCTAATGTTTAAAAATGATGAAAAATCTCCCCTAAAAAGTCATCGGTAAGGGAAAATTTTTCAATCATTTCCAAACATTAGGACTTAGGGAGACTTTAAACTTTAAGAAGAATTTTAAAATCGGGTTAAACTTTAGGAAGCAAGTCGTATTTTGCCCTGTAAAATATAAAAACTACATGCTTAAAAGAAATATCATATAAAGCATACAAAATTGGAATAAAAAAGTGAATTAAATAGTTTTAGAGAAAAATTAGGACAAAGTCGCCCAATGTTAAAAGTTAGGGTGAGAATGTCCCAAATATGTTTGAGGATGAAGTTAGATCTAACTAAACATTGAGGTCTAAAGATGTTCAACTTTTCATTTCACCAAGCGCGCGCGCCACGTCATAGACCGGACCGTCAAGTCTCTTCTCGAAAGGGGATGCTGAAATTGGCGGCAGTATCAGCTTCTGAAATCGGTTCCTTCTCACACCATCATCCCTGCTTCGATCTTCGTCTCTTCTGACGCGTCGCACTGATTGATTCTATTGAATGTCGATGGGTACATACTTTAACCTTTTCGAGTTGTGGTTATTCATTTTGGCCTCGGCGAGTTAGATTCAAATTAGGTTTCTTAAATTGTCTGGGTTTGATAGAGATCAACAGTAGAGAATCCAGGTTATTTGATGCGGGAAGTGAATTTGTTAGGTCCATCGCTTATCGGTGAATGGATCAAATTTAGGATTTTGTACAGCTGGATAGAACTTGATTGGAATAGCAATAGCTGCACCAATTTTCCTTTGGAATTGCCGCTCAAAATGAATTTTGCTAGTTACTGGAAAAATGGTCGAAAATATTCTTGTTGTTTTACTGATACATGAGAAGTTGAATTCTGCTCAGGAGTTCCATTTGCTTTTGCCATTTCTATATGGCAGAACTCCACTCCGTTCCATAAGTTAGTTCATATTGGTACTTGTCTCACTTAAAAGGGTTGAACTTTGGCCTTTTCGGGGCTACATGCTATTATTATACTAGTGTTACATGAATATTTACGTTGCATCTGGAAGAATCAATCACCTACTATGTTGTTTGACAAGCTGACATATGTCTGTAATTATATGGGATGCTCAGTTGGTCAATTTTATGTTAAACTTGATGTCTTTTCCTCAGATAAGGGAACGGTATCTACTCAGCTCATTGATGAAGATGGTGGATTCAATGTTACCGGTCTTGAAAATTTTATGAAGGAGGTCAATTTTGGGGCGTGCGGGCTTTCCTATGCGGTGGTCTCCATCATGGGTCCACAGAGTAGTGGTATGTATTACCTCCATACCTTATCTGCCTTTGATTTGTTTCATTCTCTTTTCGTTGTTGATGCGAAAGATTTATCATGCACTTATTTGGGACTTCTTTTACCCATTTGATGATTTCTGTAATACGATTTTAAAACTTTGGACCAGTATTGTGATGATAGTAATTGCTAGATCGTTTATTTTGCTTAAATGCTTTCCTTTTGTTATCAACATTGCTTACTATTTTGAGTAAAATGCTTTAATCTTGTACATGCATAAATGACTCTGCCTTTACTTGAATTTTTATAGTAACTGAATATAGCTATCTTGGACTTGCATATGTTCTCATATATGATTTGGACAGGGAAAAGCACATTGTTAAATCATCTGTTTGGGACCAACTTCAGAGAGATGGATGCATATACGGGAAGGTGCGTCTCCTTATTGCTTTCTAGTCAGGCTTTCTTTTGATAGATACGGACCATACGGTAGACTGTCAAATACACAGTTTGAAACATAGTTTTGTAGAGACAATAGTATTGTATGCCATGAGCATTGATTGACAAGAAATTTCACACTTAGGCTAGGCATGATGAGGTCCTTCTTCATGCATTAGCCGTCTTCCTTATTTATGAAGAATAATGTCTATATCAAACACTGTTAACACGAATATAACGTGCACGAGCTACACTGTCCTTTTCCTTTCCAGGTTCCAGACAACCAAAGGTATCTGGATCGCACTGGCTGCTGGTATCGAACCATTAACACTTGTGATGGACTTGGAGGGTACTGATGGGAGAGAACGTGGAGAGGTATGTTAGCCATCTAATATGTGCTCCTTTACATCTACATGCACTAGCCCATGTCTGGTACTGCAAATGGATTGCTCATTATAGAACTCTCATCACTCACGTGCTCTGTGCTTGTTTAGTTCACCTTGCGCATTCAAGTTACAATTTCTGATCTGATTTTTTTTTTTCCTGCAGGATGATACAGCATTTGAAAAGCAAAGTGCACTTTTTGCACTTGCTGTATCAGATATAGTGCTCATAAACATGTAAGTCTTTTCTCTTGCACTGGAGAAGGGCTTGTATGTATGTTTGAGTGCAACTTATTAGTAGTAGATTTATTTCTCTAATTGTTCTTTGACCTATTTGAAGGTGGTGCCATGATATTGGTCGTGAACAGGCTGCAAATAAGCCCCTTCTAAAAACAGTTTTTCAGGTATAACATTTTTTTTTTGCAATAACATTGAGAATTATGATAAAAACTTGCGTTATGTCTGGTATCCTTTCAGGTCATGATGAGGTTGTTCAGTCCTCGCAAAACAACTCTGCTATTTGTTATTCGAGATAAAACTAGGGTATGCACACTTTGTATCCTTTTGTGTTGTAATAGAGATTTTAGCTTGTTTTCTAATGTCAGCTTTATTTACTGACTGCTAATTTCTTACCTTTAATATACTGAGATGTAGACACCCCTGGAGCATCTAGAACCACTCTTGAGGGAGGATATTCAGAAGGTATTAACTTGGAGATGTTTTTTGATAGTTGCAGACTTAAAGTTTTCTCATGTTCATTAACCTAATATTGTTCCTTTTCCTGCAGATATGGGACAGTATCTCTAAGCCACAAGCCCACAAAGAAACTCCTTTGAGTGAATTTTTTAATGTAGCATATCGTACCTATAAGACTTTTTATAAATCATAATGGCTTCCAAAATAGTTGAGCAGTCATTTTCAATTTTGCTGTTGAATTACCAGGTTGAGGTTGTTGCTCTTTCAAGTTACGAGGAGAAGGAAGAACAGTTTAAGGAGCAGGTAATTGACAATTTTGTTCCTATTGGATGAACTGAAGGTGCCTCATTAATGCTATGTTGACATTTAAGAGAGATGGATACTTGTTTCATTCGTGGTATTTACTATTTATCATTCCAATCTTATTGGCTATATTTTGTGACATGAAAGGTGGCAAACCTAAGACAACGCTTTTTTCATTCCATTGCCCCTGGCGGGCTTGCGGGAGACCGAAGGGGCGTGGTTCCAGCTTCAGGGTTTTCCTTCAGTGCTCAGCAAATATGGGAAGTGATCAGAGAGAATAAGGACCTTGATCTACCTGCCCACAAGGTAGATTTATCCTTTTAATATTGTTTCATGTGTCATAGTGGTTAAATAAAATGACTGCTCAGTTTGTTTTTGTATTGATCTCCAGGTCATGGTGGCTACTGTGCGGTGTGAAGAAATTGCAAATGAGAAGTTATACAATTTCACATCAAATGAGGTGCATTTTACACCTCTAGTTGATTGAAGTTATTTCAATGTAAAATGAAATGTCTAGCAAATGTTATTCTAATTTCTTGAGTTTATGATGTCAGGAATGGCGCCAAATTGAAGATGCTGTGCAAACTGATCTAGTTCCTGGTTTTGGGAAGAAGCTCAGTTCCATTCTTGATACATATTTGGAAGGGTAGTGGAGCTTATTTTGTATATAATACCATGTTTAGATGTAATACACTGTTTCAATTTTTTTTTTTGTTTCAGGATTGAAGAAAGATAATCATTTTGCTTAGTGTTAATGATTTAGTGTTTTTTTTGGGTATGCAGGTACCATTTAGAAGCTATGTACTTTGATGAAGGTGTAAGATCCGCAAAGCGTAAGCAGCTTGAAGAAAAACTGCTTCAGGTAAGACAATTGAATATCTTCATAATCGTTTTTTTTGTGTGTTTATTTAATAATGAAACTTAGCGTAGGCAAGAAATTTCTAGGTCCACTAACCGGGCCAATTGGTTTAGGCTTAAACACGGGTTGGGGGAACCCAACGTGAAATTATTTGCACTTTTACTCATAAGTTCATAACATTTAGATGGAGTAGCTGACATATAACTGGCTTTGAGTAATTTTTTGAAATGAGCTTATAATTCCGAGATGCTTATGCGGTATCCTTGTTTCTCTCTTTCTCTTTCTCTCTCTTTTTTTTCTTTCTTTCTTCTGTCTTGTTGCCAGAAATGATACTGTAAAAGACAATCTAAAATTTTGTAATGGTATCATATACAGAATACAATGCATTGTTTTAATTTTTTGAGCAGCTTGTACAACCAGCTTTCCACTCGGTTCTTGGGCATATACGGTCTAAAACATTGGGAATATTTAAAGAAGCATTTGGTAGAGCTTTAGCTGGAGGAGAAGGGTTTTCTTCAGCTGCTCATGATTGCTCTCAGTTATGCATCACCCAGTTTGACGAGGCATGTTCAGGTACATGGCTAGTTTCCTTCTTCATGATTCCTTACGTTATCACTTAAAATGTAGCTAGTTGCTTAAGAAGGCTTTGTATTATTGAATTCACCTCCTACAACATTTGATTAATACTATGAAATATGAATTGAACAGATGCTGTTGTCAAACAAGCTAAGTGGGACACATCTAAAGTCCGAGAGAAACTTAGGCGAGATATCAATGCCCATATTGATGAAGTCCGTGCAGCTAAACTCTGTGAAATTACTAAAGCTTATGAGGTATTCCTGAAGTCATTACTTATTTTATACAGAAACACCATTCTGGTACAATTTTGTCTAAAATTGAAAATTGATGATGCCATTATATTTTTGCAGGAAAGGTTAGCTGAGTCATTATCAGGACCTGTGGAAGCTCTGTTAGATGAAGCTAATGATGAGACATGGGCTACAATAAGAAAACTTCTCCACCGTGAAACCGAATCAGCAGTTTCTGGTTTTATTGCTGCACTTTCAGGTTTTGATCTAGACGAAGAAGTTAAAGAAAGAATGGTGTGTAATTTAAGAGATTATGCAAGAGGCGTGGTTGAAACAAAAGCAAAGGAAGAAGCTGGAAGGGTTTTAATCCACATGAAAGAGCGGTAGGAACTTTTTCCATGAGTTACATTCGAATTTGAGTGATTACTTTCAGTATTTTGTGTTGACTAATTTTGTCTGTATGCAGCTTTTCGACATTGTTCAGTCATGATTCTGACTCGATGCCAAGAGTTTGGACCGGGAAGGAAGATCTCCGAGCAATAACTAAAATTGCTCGCTCTGCAGTATGTCATATTTCATCTAGCAGAATTTTTTGCTTTTCTTGTGCTCTTTCCGTTATTCTATTTCCCCCCTAAAGTATATGTGTTTGATGCTCCAGTCCTTGAAGTTGTTGTCTGTGATGACTGCTGTTCGCTTGGATGATGAAGCAGATAATATCGAGAATATATTGGATATCGCTTTGTTGAATCCCAAGGGTGCTTCTACTACTGTTACTGATCGGAGCATTACAACTACAGATCCTCTTGCTTCCACCACTTGGGAAAAGGTGATTCCAGCTACTAAGGAATCTATTTCATGTCTAACCGAAAAAATACATAAATTATCAAAACTTAAATGGAAGCAGTTTTTAGTGGAGATTATGTATTTAATTTGCTGAAAGTAAATTAAATAACTATGTCTTAAGCTCTACTTCTTGTCTACTACAGGTGCCACCTACAAAAACATTAATCACGCCTGTCCAATGCAAAAATCTATGGAGGCAGTTCAATGCTGAGACGGAGTACAGTGTTACTCAGGCTTTGGCTGCACAGGCATGCAAATTCTCATTTTCATTATACTGATTACTGACTAAGAGATATGATTGTGAACGAACTTAAATATTCATTATCTTTTGTTTGTTCTTTTCATTTTTTGGGATTTGCAGGAAGCTGCCAGGAGGAGTAACAACTGGTTGCCGCCTCCATGGGCCATTGCTGCAATGCTTCTTCTCGGCTTCAACGAACTGATGATGCTTTTAAGGTTGTTTCTAAAGAGTTTAAGGATGGTCTGTTTAGATATCTATATATTCACCCTTCCTCGTTTAACAAATTTATTTTGATGCAGAAATCCTCTTTATTTGGGTATCATTTTTGTGGGTTATCTTCTTGTCAAAGCCATATGGGTGCAACTAGATATCTCGAGCACATTCCACTACGGCGCTGTAAGTTTCAAAAATGGTGGCTCAAGTAAAGTAACAATTGCAGTCATTAGAAAATGAAATGGGTTTATTTTTTGAAATGTGGATTTCCTTTTCGTGGCAGCTTCCTGGTGTGATCGCTTTAACGAACAAAATCGTCCCGACCATAATGAACCTTCTGAAAAAACTAGCAGAGACAGGACAAGTTCCAGCAACGGGTAACCGTAACACGCGCATGGGCCCCACTCTTGGCCCCACAACAAGTGATTTGTCTTCTGTCGGGTCATCTCAAATACCGTCCGAGGATGAAACTGAGTTCACTAGCCCACTGAAGGAAGATTAGGTCAGTTGTTCAATTCATCTTTTGGGTTGGTCCTGAGCTAGTTCATGGTTTCTTTGCAATAGCTCCCGAGTTTGTTCGTAAATATGTGCAGCATTTTCATCCATAGTTGAGGTTCTGGTCGGGTCTAAGTATGAGTTGGGGTTACTGAGGAAAGACTATAAAAAGTTGGTCATGATTTGTATTACTTATAATATATAATGAATCAGCTAATAGCGTTAGTTGGTCATGATTTGTGGAAAGTGGTAGTCGCGTGGCTCAGTTAGGTATGGTTCCTAGCCCCACCAAGCGTGTGTCTGAGCTTGAGTTTGGACTGAGTCATGACTGAATCTAATTAAGGACGGCAGTAGGGCTGATCATGGGCGGGCCGGACCGGTCTTGGAGGACCGAGACCGAAATTTCGGTCTTGACATATGGAGGACCGAGACAGACTTTGACCAAAAAAGTCTGCCCGAGTCGGTCTTGCTTGATTCGGGCCGGTCTCGGTCTTGGACCAACTTTTTTGGTAAAACACAAAAATTAGTTGGATTGGCCAAAAATAATTACCGAAGTTTTGATCTTGAACCCGCTCGTTTCTCGTCTTCCGTCGCATTTCCTTTATGGAACCGATCCAAGGGTTGATGAATGCTTAAGGTCATAAATTACTAGTGTTTCAAGGGTTACATCATGAATTTTTTCTAGGGTTTTCTTCAAGGTCGGTCCGGTCCTAGTCGGTTTTTTGAAGAAAAAAAAAGTCTGAGACCGAGACTGAGCCCGACCTTGAAGAAAAAAAACCGCTCGCTCGGTCTCGGTCCTAGTCGAGCCGGTCTTTTTTTATTACCCCTATAAGGCAGTAGCAATTCAGTAAATTTTGGTGCTCTTTATGTCCATGCATGAACAATATAGTGTCTCGAAACCCATTGCCCCGGCAGCCCTCCGTCTTTTCATGCCACCAAGGGTGGCCGTCTCTACGGACCCACCACCCACCACACCTTCCGCAGCGGTCCTGCTGCCTTGGCACCACGGTAGCCATCCTCGTCGGAATCTTTGGAGTCATCTTCTACATCCTCACCACCTTCACTGCTGCCACCTCATTAAAGCTCTCCTACCTCAACGCCACCACCACCTCTGCCATTGCCAAATCGAAGTTCAACCTCACCGTCACTGCCCCCGATAACCTAACAAGGATCTCGTCTATTGCTTCGCCCCCATCTATGCCACATTTAATGATGACTTAATATCATAATCTCAATCATCTATATAAATTCCACGTGTAATATTATTAAAAACTTTATCGATCATACTACCAAATTGTATATGTCAGTATCTGTAAGTAAGTTTATCGGTAAATTTATTGTGTTATGTTTACAAATTCTAATGTATATACACTATAAATGTTTATGTTATGATATATGAAGATAAAATGTAAAGTACTTTGTATTATTTTCATATTATGTTATATTATATTAGGGGTGTCAATTTGCGGGTTGGGTCGACCCATGAGTTGTGTGAACCATGTGTGAACCACGAGTCATGTCAGTAATCGTTTGACTCAAACACGACACATGTATTTGTATGAGTCAAGAATTGTAACCCAAACCTGACCCGCGGGTCAGACTGACCCGACAGTAATAGTAAGGCATGAGTCAGACTGACCCGTTCAATCTCCTTGACCCTTGGGTCAGACTGATCCATTCGACCCACCAGTGGTTAAAAAATCAGAAACATCTGACTCATGGATCACGGGCTGACCCATGGGTCACATGTGTAAAATAAAGTCTCTAAATATTATTTAATAATATATAATTTTCATGGGTCATGGAATGACCCATGTGTCAAGACTTCTGACCAAACCTGACACGTGAGTCATCCATGAGTCGTATCAAAATGACTCGTGAATCAAAATGTCTGACTCAAACACGACCCGTGGGCTGATCACCCACGGGTTGAGTCAATTCTTGACACCCCTATGTTATATATGCATATACATATATATGAATTGTTCGTGCACTATATATATGAATTCGAGTCTATTTCTAATATGAGTAACAGCACTCTATGTCATGGTACGTACTTTGATCTAGACTTTTAAATTTTTGAAATATTCATTCTTCTACCTTCCCAAAATAGAATGGACACCCTAATTTCCGTTCATCATCTTCCTTCTCTCTCAAACCCATTGTGATCTCTAACCATATAACTTCCCACTCCCATCAATATCTCTCCATCTCACCATTCTTTTCTCTCCACCATCTCTCTCTCTCTTTCCCCCTCCTTTCTCTCTACCCCCTCCCTCCCCCTGCGCATGCACCCCCGCCGGAACCGCACCCGCTATCTCCTCCCCACTTCATCCTCTTCCCAACTTTTACGGCCTTCACAATGCTACCTCAGCAGCCAAACCACACAACCATCCCTACCACCACCGCCTCCACCACCTCCCAGCGGAGCTCCGGACACCAACCTTCTCAGTCGTCCCAGCAGGCCTGCGCTGCATGCAAGTACCACCGCAGAAAATGCTCTCCAAACTGCATCCTCGCTCCATATTTCCCTCACGACAAGACCCGTCAGTTCAGCAACGCACACAAGCTGTTTGGCGTCAAAAACATCACAAAGAGTATAAAAGATCTCAGACCCCACGAGAAGGACGAGGCTATGAAGACAATCATCTTTCAGTCCGATGCTCGGGCTCACGACCCTGTTCTGGGATGCTACGGGATTGGGCGTGACTTGCATCGCCAGATCGAGCTATATCAGGCGGAGATGGACCTCGTACTCCGTCAGCTAGATTACTGCCGCCAGCAGGAGGCGGCGGCAGCAGCCTCAGCCGCCCTTGGATGCTACGACATCATGGGATCCGGCCCTGTTCCGGCGGCTGACCCATTCCTTCACCACGAAAATGGTCAGCTAGGGTTTTTCGATATTACGGGACAGGAAGCCGCCATGCACCACCAGCAAGAACCTCCCCATCAGAGTGAGTTCAATGGTGGGTTCAGTGACGCCACTTCATGGTCCATGCAGGACACCGCCACATCAACAACCGCGTCCAACAGCGCTATCATGGCTTCTTCAACTTGTTCTTCTCCTCCGCCGCCGAATTTCCATCCAGACTACCCCCACCAACAGCAAATAGATGATAATTTTATGAACAGGCCGAGCTTCATGGTCGATTGCGTGGATGAAATTAAACCGCTTTTCGGATTCGACTTGTCTACCGACAATGGCGACGAGAACCGGCACGACCTGATCAAGTTTGTGTCAGAAGCAACTCACGACAATCGGTTAGTGATGGACTATGTGTATCAGTACTGTATGTGTATATATATATATATACATATATTATAGGGTTAATAACCAAAAAAACAAACCGAACTTTTAGAAAAAATCAAATAGCAAACCGATTTTTTTTTTTTACAAACAACAAACCAAATTTTTGGAATTAAGGAATTAACAAACATAACTCAAATTTTCACTATCTTTGATAAGATTTTTCAAAAAGTTTTAGAGAATTATTAAGTCAACATTAGTTGAAGTATTATAATGAAAGGATATTACAACTTAATAACCCCGCATACATTGAAAAAATTGTTCAAATATAATGAAAATTTGAGTTAAGTTTAAAAGTTTAATTTGATTTGTTGTTATTCAACAAAAAGAGTTTGGTTTTTGATTGTTTTTTTTATTTATAATTAACCCTATATTATATCATTTTTTTAACCTAAATTACATGAAAATTTATATGATGATGGTCTGTAGAGTTCAGCCACTGCTGGAGCTTGATCCGTACAAGGTTTCTAGGATTGTCGACCATCAAACAAACGAAGACTTTGATGAAGACAACAACAACAACCGAAGACATGAAGAGTTATTACACGATGATCTCAAAGATGCAGCCACTTTGTTTACCCTCACAAACTGTTCCACGTAAACAGACACGACATGTGGGACCGTTGAAATATTATCGACCAAGTCAGCTCTGATATGGGTAGGGCAAGCTCCTAGATTAGCTAGCTTGTAGCTAGTCAGAATATAATCCGGCTTCCTGTACATTTCTCGATCGGGATTCAAAAGGATAGGGAAAGCTTACAAAAGAAACCATGTACTTCATGTTGCAGTTGCCTGATTTCATGTAAAGTTTGTTTGTGTACGTCATTCATATTGCACCATTGCAGTACTATTCAATTAATACAATATTGCTTGGTCGATCAGACACTGCCTTCTCTAGCAGCTTTAATATATACTTTCGTTTATCTCTTCTCCTTTTTTTTTTAATCTGCATAACTTTAAAAATATATAGGTCAATCACTTACGTACGTAACCTTATTATGTAGCTAATTAGTATGTCATTTGTTAGTAACCTTTGTCTGTAACTGAAGTATGAAGAACATTGTGTCGTTTGCAAATGCGATGACCTATGTTTGTCGAGAAGTTGTTAAATGAAGTTTTATATTCTCTTAAATGTTATCAAACGGTTACTTTAGTTTGAACATTTTGTTACCTAACTGTTACTTCTGGTTTAGAGAACCTACATCATAATTCATAAACATAAAATGGGTAGAATCGTCCTTTAAATTGTTTAAATTAGGTCTCGTGACAGTCATACAGAAATATATGACGGAAACTTCACGGAATAACCATTCAATCAGACAAAAAGATGAGTAACATTTTAATGATAAGTAATTGTTGAGGTAGTTAACCCTATACGTATATATGACATGCAATGCTGAATATAACATTTATGTGAAACTAGTTTAAGTTAATAAATAAGAGGGGGTCATGGCTTATCCTTCAAAATTTAGTGTCAATGTTTCACAATATTATAAGTTTGGGGTCCAAAAGACTTTCCATTCCACAAGAATCGAGCGATGAAACGACACAGTATCAAGAATGTCCAGTTCCTAAAGGTTGGGCAAGGAATTTCGGAGAGCAGCGGCGGAGAACCGGAGACCGTCGCTTGAAAATTGAAACCACTCGCTGACCTTATTTGTAGTTCCGAAGGTGAAGGTAAACCGAAGGAGCTCTTCTTCTTTGAATCCCATCAAATTCTCCACATAACTAGTTTAATCCATCTTCTTTGATCAAATTACGGCCTCAGATTTGATTTGATTTGATTGAGGTATTCTGTTGCTTTGATGATTTGGGGAATTGGGTTTTCTAGGATTAGTCGATAGCCATGTTTGTTCCTCTTTTAATTGGTATTTCGTGCCCTTGTGGTTTGATTTGGTTTTGGATGAAGTAGAATTCACGCAAAGGATGGTAGGTTGAATTGAACGAGCTCCTTTACTTGAGCTGTAGATTCACTTGTGTTTGCTTTTATTTTGAACCATGAATTGGTATTGATTGAAGATGTAAGTCAAAGTTTTGTACTTGAGTTGCAGATTGGCTGCATTTGATTCGGAAACTCAAAAGGAAGTGGCTTCTTTGTCAGTGATACTAACTTTAGCCTAATTCAACTTGGAAAGGCTTGCAGTAGGTCAAGCAAGAGTATGGGTGATCTCAGCCCCATAGCTATAAACATTCGATCTTTTTTTGGTCGGACAAGTATAATATGTTTGATCAGTTCAATGAGTTAAATACATAATCCACATTGCACAAAGACTTAGATGATTAGTAATCGAATGGATTGATTAACAATCGAGGATTCTCTCATTATGTTCTTTGTTTGGTTGATGTTTTCTACATTAGCAGTAATAGTGTAAGTTTTGGGGATCAATAGTTACATTCAGATACTATATCAATTGGATCTGATTTGATTAGGAAAACTCATGCACAAATGGTAAACAAAGAGGTAGAAGATCAATTTGTGCCCATTTTGGTGTCTGTCTAGATCTTGAATAGTGAAAACAGAAGGTCTCATATACCAGCTTGCAAGAGAATAGTATATAATTGATTCATGTCTACTGCAGTAAATGTTCGTATATTGCATTTTTCCAATATCATTCCTTCCAGAAGTCTTTCTTTTGTGTTGCATTTATGAAACAAACTTTTCGTTATTGCTCTTCCATTAGTGTTGGAGATTCATTTGATCATTCTCTATGTTGCTGTTACCGTCTTTTACCTTGGACTCATTGCTCGGTTATTTGCAGGTAACGTAAGAGAAAATGACAATTAAGCCCACGGTTGCTCTAAGAGCCCTTCTAGTTGGTGGAATCGCTGCATTTGCTAAAATTGGTGGTGCCATGAAAGCTGCTGGAGGTGTGAAGTTGGGGGCAGCTGCTGCTGCTGTCACAGCAGCAGCTTCTGCAGCAGTTTCCAGTCCAAAACAAGACCCGAATGATCGTCCCTCCCCAAAGTAAAGCCTCCAAATTGCAGTATAAATAGATCTGTTCTGCTTTTTGTTTATGGATTTGTGTTGAGTTTTGAGTTTCTCATTTCGATACATAATACAGAGAAGTTGTGTGGGGAGAGAGATGTCTTCTTTTGCTGTGTTTAGATCTGATAGCAGTAAGCATCTCCTTTGCCCTTGCGAATAAAGAGGAATCACATTGTTTTGGTTGCATATCAAGTCAATACATCAAGCTTTGTTGTCAATGGTAGATTAAATGTTGGAAAGTTTTCGTCCTCAATCTTTATTTGAGTAAAATTTAGTGCTCAAACTTTCATTTGAATCTTTAGTCTCCAAAACTATCGAACGAAGGGGCGTTTACTGTTTAGTCTGCAGAATGTGGGTGGTAATCTCACATTCTTTCCTATTTTACTTCATTGTAAAAAAGAACACATAAATAATCGAAAAATTCAAAATTCAGTCTTTGTACTTTATTTCTCTGAAAAAATTATTATTGTACACTCTAATTCGAAAAATCAAACTCTTGAGTTATGATGTCTTGAGGAAATGGCCATGGGTTAATTTTGATATTAATTTCTTTATTGAAAAATGACATGAAAACTAGTGCATATTGCGCTTTAATGGTTTATTATCTCTTAATTAAAAAATTTAGATTTAAGCTTTAAGAAATTATCGATACAAAAATATAAGTGATTAAATAAAACAAATTTAAATAAAAGTACGGTAATCAATATAAGTGATTAAATAAATAATTTATAATCGTAATTAATAATACTATTAATGAATGACCATATTTAATTGTGATGGTCTCTTGGGAATTGCCAGATCATAGAGCACCATAATGCAAGGAACAAAAAAATGGTCTATTCTTAAAGATTCCATGGAATTCTAGATACCAAGAGTACTGATTTTGAAACGGATTGGAGTGCCAAAATTAGAAATTTAGGAGGGAGAGAGAGACAGGAGGAGAGGAGAAGTAGAAGGGTACGGAAAATCCTGAAATTTTGGTTGATGGAAGACAGAGAGAGCCCTTCTCTCTCGCTTTGGACCTGAAAATGGTCTCTCTTTCTCTTTCCCATCTCTCTCTCGTGCTAACTCAGTCCTGATTTTTGCAAACCGGGTTATGCATTGAAGGCCGCTCTCAACTTCCATTGCCTCCAGGTAACGCCATTTCGTCGTCTTCTCAGTTAACATTCTTTATTCGGGTTGTTCGAGGTGAATACAATAGCCGATTCAGGGACTTAGCTTGAAGAAACGGATCGATTCAAATTTATGTCTGGTTTCGTTCGTTTATCTTCATTTGGAGCTTCATAATTTGTTATTGACGCACTAGTTTTTTCTAATCACAATGATCGTATAGAATTTTGTCTTGCTGAAGGAACTACTACCTTGTTCTTGACCTTGAATATATAATTTCCATTTTATGCGTCCAATTTCTGCCACTAGGTTTACTCTCGAGAATCTTATTGCAATATGTCCGCAGATTTTTATACGATTCAATCCAACACAGCTTGAAGATACAAAGTTCTGTGTTTAATGGTCTCTTATGAATCAAATTTCTCCCACTAGGTTTGCTCTTGAGGTTCTGATTGAATTGCTGCTTCAAATGTCTGTATGAAGATACACATTTGTTGTGTTCTTATACAATGCAGATGTAGTTAATGCTTTAACTTTCTGGTGTTTAGGTTTTGGAGGGACTTGGAGAAGAAAGCCTCAAATAATTTACAATGTGGTAATTATAATCCTGGAGGCAAATTTGAGGCCAAACTTCTCATTAGATCGTGTCTGATTCAAGCTTCATTCCTCTGTCTTCGTCGGATGTGTTTTTTTGTATTTGATTAGAGATCCACACTAAAATGGGTAAGGGTAAGATAAGGGCTAGGATCAAGAGGAGCAACCTCTACACCTTTGCTTGCCATCGAGGCCACAACAAACGCAATGAGCCACATCAAGTCGATGGCCCCGGATTCTCCCGGATCGTGCATTGTAATAACCCCGATATGCATCGGAAACATCCCCTCAAGTATCGAACAAATTACATTTCCACCACCCGATATAACATCCTCACTTTCCTTCCGAAGGCTTTCTTCGAGCAGTTCAGACGTGTGGCAAACATTTATTTCCTCATTGCTGCAATTTGTTCTCTGTTTTCTATTTCGCCATTCTCTCCCGTAAGCATGCTTGCCCCGCTAGCTTTTGTTCTCGGGGTATCAATGGCAAAGGAAGCCATTGAAGATTGGAACAGGTTTTATCAGGATATGAAGGTAAATTCGACAAAAGCTAGTGTTCATAATGGAGATGGTGTCTTCGTGTACAAGCATTGGCAGTCAATTCGAGTTGGGGATATTGTGAAAGTAGAAAAAGACAGTTTTTTTCCTGCAGATTTGCTTATGTTGTCATCAAGTTACGAAGATGGACTCTGTTATGTGGAAACCATGAATTTGGATGGTGAGACAAATTTGAAGGTGAAGAGATCGTTGGAGGTGACTTTGGGTTTAGACAGCGATGAGAGTTTTAAAGATTTTTCGGGTCTCATCAAATGTGAGGATCCAAACCCCAGTCTATACACATTTGTCGGAAATCTTGATTATGACAGACAAACATATGCTTTGGACCCAAGTCAGATCCTTCTGAGAGACTCGAAGCTCAGGAACACAGGTTATGTGTATGGAGTCGTCATTTTTACAGGACACGACAGCAAAGTGATGCAGAATTCGACTGAATCTCCTTCAAAGAGAAGCGGGATTGAGAGAAAGATGGATACCATTATATACGTTCTTCTCGGTGTACTCCTCATGATTTCAGTGATCAGCTCATTGGGATTTTTTGTTCAGACCAAGTATCAAATGCCCGATTGGTGGTACATGCGTCCCGATAAACCCTTAACTTGTTACGAGACAACCAAAGCAGCAGCATCGGGTCTCTGCCACTTCATCACTGCCCTCATGCTCTACGGTTACTTGATTCCAATCTCTCTATATGTCTCCATCGAGATGGTGAAGTTCTTGCAGGCAATTTTTATTAATCGGGACATCTACATGTACGATAAGGAGAGTGGGGTCCATGCAGAAGCTCGAACTTCGAACTTGAACGAGGAATTGGGACAAGTAGACACGATACTTTCTGATAAAACAGGAACCTTAACGTGTAACCAAATGGATTTTCTCAAGTGCTCCATCGCGGGCACCGCATATGGAGTGAAGAATAGCGAGGTAGAACTTGCTGCAGCGAAGCAAATAGCCATGGAATATGAGCAACAAGGTAAAATGAGTTCGGAAATTGAGCTTGAGAAAGTCGTGACTTCCTTAGAGATAAAGGAGGATAAACAGAGCATAAAGTACTTTAGCTTCGAGGATAGCCGATTAATGCAAGGAAATTGGATGAAAGAGCAGAATGCTGATGAAATACTGTTATTTATTAGGATTTTAGCTTTGTGCCACACTGCGATTCCAGAGATTAATGAACAAACGGGTGAAATTACATATGAAGCTGAATCGCCTGATGAACAGGCGTTTCTTGTTGCCGCGAGAGAGTTTGGGTTTGAATTCGTTAAGAGAACTCAGTCGAGTGTGTTCCTCCGTGAGAGGTATCCTTCATATGATAATCCAGTTGAAAGGTGAGGATTAGGAAGAGAAATCTGCTGTTAAAATAATTTATTAAGTTTAATTACTTTCTGATGTGAAACTACTTACTATATGTCGACTGACGATACACCTAAAATCTCCAGAGAGTATAAGATTCTGAACTTGCTGGATTTCACGAGCAAAAGGAAGAGGATGTCTGTGATTGTGCGTGATGAAGATGGGCAGATTTTTCATCTCTGCAAGGGTGCTGACAGGTGAGATTTATTTATGAGTTTCTTCAAGTTAAGATCTTGTTTCTTGATTCCTTTGACTCAAAGAAATTCATTTTCTTGAATTCTGCAGCATTATATTCGACCGATTAGCAAAGAGTGGAAGATTTTACCAAGCAACGACAAACAAACACCTGAATAACTACGGAGATGCGGGTCTTCGAACACTTGCTCTCTCTTACAAAAAACTTGACGAGGCAGAGTACAATGCTTGGAACGATGAATTTGTCAAGGCAAAAACCTCTATTGGAGCTGATAGGGATGCTGTGCTTGAAAAAGTATCTGATATGATGGAGAAGGATTTGATCCTTATAGGTGCTACTGCCGTGGAGGACAAGCTACAAAACGGGGTAAAAATTTGCTCTTCTTAAAAAGCTTAATCTTTACTGCTCTAAGATTATAACTTTTGTGGTAATTTCTTTATAGGTTCCTCAGTGCATTGATCTGCTTGCGCAAGCAGGACTTAAGATCTGGGTCTTGACTGGAGATAAGATGGAAACTGCCATCAATATTGGGTACGATCAGTAAAGTTTCTCTCTTTTTATAAGTTAAACACTGAATAACAGGTTGTTTCTAGAAACCCAAATGGTAATTTTGTGATCTTCTTAATTTTGCAGCTTCGCATGTAGTCTGCTGCGGCAGGGAATGAAGCAGATCTGCATCACAGCAATGACTTCAGATTCTCCCGAGAAAGACGTGAGAAAGGTAAAACAAGCTTTGATGTTGAATTGGTGGAATACGATTCAGGCAAGTGATTTCATTCGAGTTAGACTTCTGTGCTTTTTGTGGGGAAACAGACCGTGAAGGACAACATTCAAAATCAAATAGACAACGCCTCCCAAATGATCAAACTCGAGAAGGACCCAGATGCGGCTTTTGCTTTGATCATTGATGGAAAAACACTAACGTATGCTTTAGAGGACGATATGAAACACCAATTTCTTGAATTGGCGGTCGACTGTGCATCGGTCATATGTTGTCGTGTTTCTCCAAAGCAGAAGGCTCTGGTAATCACCATAAGTTCAAATTTTGATCTTTAAGCTGGAGTTTGGTTCAATACACTAATCCAACATTACTGCACGTACCCAACATAACACTAACAATATCTCTAGATTATAATAGGCATTACCATTGTCCCGCCCTTATCAAAACGTTCTCAATCTTTATATTTAGCATGAAGTATGAACTGTTTTTGTCAGCACAGCTGGTGATCCGTTCTATTTCTTGTTGTTAAGGTGACGAGATTAGTTAAAGAAGGAACTGGAAAGACAACTTTGGCCATTGGCGACGGTGCAAATGACGTAGGGATGATTCAAGAAGCCGACATTGGGGTCGGTATCAGTGGGGTAGAAGGTATGCAGGTTAGTAACTCTTGCATCACAATCACCTCCCATATTAGCTTTTAGTCTTTTTAGCATTATTGTATTGTAGTCACTGTTAATCACCTTGCCGTAAATAACACATATTGGAATATGTTTTCTGCAGGCTGTTATGGCTAGTGATTTTTCAATTGCGCAATTTCGATTTCTAGAGAGACTCTTGGTCGTCCATGGACACTGGTGCTATAATAGAATTGCTCAGATGGTATAATGCTTCCACCACCATCTAATTTGTTGTTGTTTCATTGAACTGATGATTGCTTTTGGATCCAGATTTGCTACTTCTTCTACAAGAACATTGCATTCGGATTAACCTTCTTCTACTTTGAGGCTGTAACGGGATTCTCGGGCCAATCGATCTATGATGACTGGTACATGATCTTGTTCAATGTGTTTGTCACCTCCATGCCTGTTATCGCGCTTGGAGTGTTCGAACAAGATGTCTCTTCCGACATCTGCTTACAGGTCAGCAACAGCAACTATATTCTTGTCTATTGTAAGGGGAAACTACCAAACTGGTACCCGAACTTGTGGGTGATTAGCAAATAGGTACTTAAACATTTTTTTTTAGTGAATAGGTTGCTGAACTTTCTTAAATAAGCAAATAAGTACCTACCGTTAATTTCCGTTAAAAATAAACGGAAAATATCACGTGGTGAGCAAATAGGTACCTGAATCAGTTCAAAAACTGATTAAGAATCGGTTCGGTCGAACCACTTTATTTAAAAAAAATGTTTATATACCAAACACATGTATGACTCAACTCCAGACGTTCTCGGAGTGTTCCTTGATGCACCGAGAACGTCTAGAATTGAGTCATGCATATGTTTGGTATATAAACCATTTTTTTAAAAGTTGTCCGACCAAACCAGAATCAAACCATTTTTGAACCGGTTCAGATACCTACTTGCTCATTCGTGTAAATTCAGGTACCTGTTGGTTCCTCACGTAAGGAAATTAACGGTAGGTACCTATTTGATTATTTAAGAAAGTTCAGCAATCTATTTGCTACAAAAAAAAAAGTTTAGGTACCTATTTGCTAATCACCCCTAAGTTCGGTACTAGTTTGGTAGTTTTCATTAAGAAGGAGGGGTGTAAAGTGTACAACTGCCAGACAAATATGTAACTTTGGTTGTAGTTCCCGGCGCTGTATCAGCAAGGCCCGAGAAACCTCTTCTTCAACTGGAACCGCATTCTGGGATGGATGGCAAACGGCTTGATCGCGTCCCTCGTCATCTACGGCTTCAATATCATCTTCTTCTTCAAGTACGCTTTCCGGGACAGCGGCCAGACCGCCGACATGACCATCCTTGGCACAGCCATGTTCACCACCATCGTCTGGGTTGTCAATATCCAAATTGCACTCACCATGAGCCACTTCACATGGATCCAACACTTCTTCATCATCGGTAGCATCGCCATCTGGTACTTGTTCCTCTACGTATATGGAATGGTGTCCCCTGTGTACACTGGAAACGTGTACCAGGTCTTCGTCGAAGCCCTAGCCCCAGCCCCGAGCTACTGGAGCATCACACTCCTTGTGACCATCTCCTGCAACCTCTTCTACTTCTCCCATATCGCCATCCAACGATGCTTCAACCCCATGGACCACCACGTCATCCAAGAGATCAAGTACTATGGGCTCGATGTAGAGGATAAGAACTTGTGGAGTCGGGAGCAGTCCAAGGCGAGGGAGAAGACTAAGATTGGATTCACCGCACGAGTCGAGGCCAAGATCCGACACCTCAAGGGGAGGTTGCAGAAGAAGCAATCCAGTAGTGTATCGAGCCTCGGGGTTAGGGTACAGAGTCCATTGACCAATTCGCCACATCATCATCACAATAACATAAGTGCATGAGGGTAAAAACAAATATATAAATAATAATAAAAAAAGGAAAAAAAGAAAGAAAGTATATAGGGGTTTTTCGGGCCATTTGATTTGAATATCATTTTTGGGGCTCTTGTTTTATTTTAATTTTCTAATTATTTTAAAGTGATATATATATATATGAAAATTTCAATTGACTTGGAGCTAGTTATTATTTATTTTGTGCAGGAGAAATTAGAGTTTAAATTGTATTTATAAACAGTTACAAAATAAAGAAAGTGTAATTAAATAATTTTATTTGTTTTGTCTTCTAAACTCATAATCTAATATTTACGTTTTGTATATATATGTTATATTATATTATTCAAAAAATATTTTCCATCAATATTTATTCAGTTGATATATCAGTTATATTTATTTTACAAAATAAAATCGGCTTGTAATAATGTTATTCCTTTCCACCATCTTCATCAAGAGAGAGAAACTCTCTCTACAAATACCAAACCCATACAATCCTCTCACGAAATCCGTTTGGTAGAACCTTCAATCTACTTCCTTCTCTTCAAGTCTCCGCCCGATTCGAATTTCAGTGAGCTGGTCAACCCCTCTCATGGCCGCTCCATCATCTTCACCAGCCTAGCGATTAAGCTTTACCATCCGTGATACTTCTGATCTTTGAGCTTGGATTCGATGGAGACGCGAGTGGCCAACAAATTCCGACTCGGCCGCAAGATCGGAAGTGGATCGTTCGGAGAGATTTTTCTCGGTATGTGGAATTCTCGTTTGATTTATACTTCTCGTGACTCTCAGATAATTTACTTTGCTAAATTTATGATCGTGCAGGAGCCAATATCCAGAACAATGAGGAAGTTGCTATTAAGCTTGTATGTCTCTGCCTCTGCTGAATTTCTCTGAAGTTGCATTAATTTCTGAACTTAAGCTCTTGCGAGTCGAATTTATTTGAGGACGTTGCCGACCTTGCAATACCTAAACCTATCAACAGCTCTGTTTTTATTATTTGTCTCTCATGAGCATGATAAGTAGCTGATAGACTATTTTCTATGTCTAATATGATTCACTGCTGAGCCATATAGACATAATTAAATGTAGTGTTTAATCTATAATGCTAGCGATAGTGAATCGTGTATGTGATGGACATGCTACTATCTGTGGTTACTGTATGATATGAAATTTATAGTGCCTTTTGATTAATGCTCTTCATATTCCTATTTTCTACATCGTTGGCCAGGAAACTGTCGAGACAAAGCATCCTCAGTTGTATTACGAATCGAAACTGTATAAGATTCTTCAAGGAGGAAGTAAGATGTTTCTTGGTCTTTCGTTAAACATCCAGTATTGGTATTATTTGCTGCACATAGTTCTTTATCTGTTTTCTCTGATGTTGCAGCGGGAATTCCAAACATCAGGTGGTTTGGGGTTGATGGGGACTATAATGTACTTGTGATGGATTTGCTGGGTCCTAGTCTAGAAGATCTGTTCAACTTCTGTAGTAGAAAATTTTCCCTCAAGTCTGTCCTCATGCTAGCGGATCAGATGGTTGAATTTTTTGTGTTGATTATAATTTCCATCATATCCCATATCCTATCGCTGCTGCTCAATTTTACCTGAGTGTCAACATAATTTCAGATTAATCGAGTTGAGTTTGTTCACTCTAAATCATTTCTTCATCGGGATATTAAACCAGACAATTTTCTCATGGGTCTGGGCAGACGTGCAAATCAGGTTTGTAGAAATCATGTGAATAGTTTATATATGGATATAGAGGGTTTTGCCAATCTTATAATATATTAAAATAATTTTCTTCTAGGTATATATAATTGATTTTGGGTTGGCAAAGAAGTATAGAGACACCACAACTCTTCAGCATATTCCTTATAGGTAAAGTGTTCTTTTATGTTGATCTAAAGAACATCAATTATTTTTGTGAAAGAATTTGCTTTCTTATTTTTGTATCTTTGTCAGAGTCACATTAGTTACATTATATTCTGCAGAGAAAACAAGAACTTAACTGGAACAGCAAGATATGCAAGCATGAATACACACCTCGGAATCGGTATATGATGCAATTCTCTCATTTAAGTATTTAGCTAGTTGATAATTTCTCTTGTTTTAAATTTTAGTACTTCAAAAAGCTGCTCTATTTATGTTTATTTTTATGTTTCTCTATCTTTCTAGAACAAAGTCGAAGAGATGATCTTGAATCCCTTGGATATGTTCTCATGTACTTCTTAAGAGGAAGGTAAAGAACTAAAATATGTTCTCACTTAGTCTTGAATTTTCTAGTTATTTACATTTTCATTTGCTTTGTGTAGTCTTCCATGGCAAGGATTGAGAGCGGGAACGAAGAAGCAAAAGTACGAGAAGATAAGTGAAAAAAAGGTTTCAACTTCTATTGAGGTAAAAGACTTAGACTAGGTAGCATTGATGAGCTTACACAAATGAAGGAACATATTTGCCTCCAAAATAATCAATTTTTGGCTTATATTCTTTTTAGGCCTTATGCAGGGGATATCCTCCAGAATTCACCTCATTTTTTCATTATTGTCGGTCGTTACGGTTTGAAGACAAACCTGATTATGCGTATCTGAAAAGACTCTTCCGTGACCTCTTCATTCGTGAAGGTTAGTAGAACAGAAGTTGATTCATTAGTTTCTTAATATCATCCTCTTATTTGTTTGTTGATAAATTGCACCACTGATTCTTCAGGTTTTCAATTTGACTACGTATTCGATTGGACAATATTGAAATATCAGCAGTCACAGATTAGCACTGCTCCCATCCGTCCTCTGGTGAATATTTTTTTTCCGATAACAGATACAAGCTCAACATAGTGACATGATTCTAGGCATACAATGTTGTTTCTTCCCGAACAATTGTTTCTCACTAAAGCCCCAGATTGACACAGTTGAAACTTGAACGTAATATGCAGGGCAATGGTGCAGGACCGAGTTTTGCTGTGCCGCCTGCAATGTCTAATGCAGATAAACAATCAGGTACTTCTCCATAAATAAATAAAAACTCTTCATACGCTGAAGATGTTGAATTTCATTTATGAAGTTTAAGGTTGTGTGTAGGTGTTGAAAATGGTCCACCAAGTCGACCATCTCTGGCGATTCCTCAGCAGAGAAGGCATTCTGGACCAATTACTTCAGCTGTGAACATGCTAAAACAAAAAGGAACTGCCAAAGTTGAGTCTTCAGCATCAAAGGATCCTATGGTTAGTTTTTGTTCCTCTCTCTCCCACCCCAAGCAGTAACCTCAAAAAATTATCCCCACTAACGAATATATTGTTCTCGATTGTTGTTAGTTTTCTAATAATGTCAAATCCTTGAGGCCAATCGGAACATCAATTCCTTTCCATGGCAAGACGGAGGTTGCCCCCGTGGCAAGCAACGTATTCTCAAGCGGGCAAAGATTCTTTCCCTTTCTGTCTGCTGGGGAGCTAAAGCATCCTTCTGGTAATATCTCTCCCAATGTTAAGAACTTGGAGTCTTCCCTACGTGGAATCGAGAAATTGCACATAAACAGCAACAATGATAAAAGCAGCAATGTGAAATTGCAACATTAAATACTCCCTTCCGTTTCACTTGTAAATTTGTACATGCACGAGGGTATTGAATTGGTTATATATGATTATGATGATGGAGTTCTTCTTATAGGGATGATTTGCATAATAAGATATCAGATGCATGTGGATTGACAGTTTGACACTGTTTTATCAGTTTAATTAGATGGATTACGTTCTCGTAGTTAATCATATGGATTTTTATATTTAATTCTATTGCCCTGATTTAACCATGCATTTATTTATGTGGCGTCTTATTTAGATACGAACATTTTATTTTATTTTTATTCATCAATTCACCTTTTTATTACATATTTTAATGGTTTGATGATTTTGTTTTTTAATTATGTATTTGTTAATAAATATCCACGAAACAAAAGTCATTTTAATTCGTTTTATTAACAAACTTAGTTTTATTTTTCTTGTGTAAATAAACAAATTCTGAGATAAGTAATATAAAACATAAAAATCTATTTTAATAAATAAATAAATATCTTTTAAGTTATTCACACTTTTACGAAGTTTTAAGTATCTAATTTACTCATATCTTAATTTTTTTTATAAGATTAATATTTAATAGAAAATCTTGTTAATTTAAAATTTTAAATACTTATTAATTTATATTGAACAATTAAATTAAAAATAATTCTGCAATATACTGTCTAGACCATAATATTTCTCGTACTGATATTATTTCTAGTAAAAATTGTTAGATATTAATTTTATAAGAAACCAGTTATTATACAAATTATTTATTCATCAAATATTAATCCCATTACAATATTTAAAAAATAGTAATAGTAATTGTAATTTAATTATATATCTAATTTAAATTTTACTAGTGATAATTCGGAATGAATATTTAAACTTGTATCGTAAATAAATAAGTATTATAAATATATATATGTTTCAAATTTTCCCCTTAAAGGAAGCTAGAATTTATGTATAGCCTTTTTAAATTAATTTTCGTGCAAAATACTGAGTATTTTGTATACAGTGAATTATAGTTGATGCACTAGAGACACACAATAGGTCTACAAAGTTGCATGCTCCAGGCGTACAAGAAAACCCCCTCAAAAGAATAAATTTGATTGTTTTTGAGCCATTTTGAAGAAGGTATGTGAAAGCCGGGAGCACGCAAATACTAGACTCTCTTCTGTTAGTAGTTTGCTTAAATAGGGCCCAACACCATGGATTTCTTTGGGCCATGCGATAGATTACTGGGCTAAAGGCCCACCATTATAGATTTCTTCGGCCCTATAGTAATTACTGGGTTAAGGCCTAATAAGAATATTCTCTTAGTATTCTTTTCCATATTATTTATAGTAATTATTGTTAGATATTAAATTTATAATATATCTTTTATTATAAAATATATTTTCCATCACAATGATTGTAAGTTAATTATATATACAATTTAAATTTTACTACTGATAATTCGGAATGAATATTTAAACTTCTATCTTAAATAAATTGTATTATCTATCTATCTATCTATCTATCTATCTATCTATCTATATATATATATATATATATACATGTTTCAAATTTCCCCCTTAAAATAAGCTAAAATTTATGTATAGTAATTTAAATTAATTTTCGGGCAAAATACAAGTATTGTTTTTACATAGTTAAGTATTATATATATATATATATACATGTTTCAAATTTTATCCTTAAAGTAAGTTAGAATTTATTTATAGTATTTTAAATTAATTTTATACAGTGAATGATAGCTTATGTACTAGAGACACACAATAGGTCTACGAAGTTCCATGCTCCAGGCGTACAAGAAGGCCCCCTCAAAAGAATAAATTTGATTGTTTTTGAGCCATTTTGAAGAAGGTATGTGAAAGCCGGGAGCACGCAAATATTAGTCTCTCTTCTGTTAGAAGTTTGCTTAAATAGGGCCCAACACCATGGATTTCTTTGGGCCATGCGATAGATTACTGGGCTAAAGGCCCACCATTAGAGATTTCTTCGGCCATATAATAATTACTGGGTTAAGGCCTAATAAGGATATTCTCTTAGTATTCTTTTCCATATTATTTATAGTAATAATTGTTAGATATTAATTTATAAAATATATTTTCCTTCACAATGATTGTAATGTAAGTATATATATAATTTAAATTTTTCTATTGATAATTCGGAATGAATATTTAAACTTATATCTTAAATAAATAGGTATTATATATATATATATATATATATGTATGTTTTAAATTTCCCCCTTAAAATAAGGTAGAATTTATGTATAGTAATTTAAATTAATTTTCGTGGAAAATGCAAGTATTTGTTTTACATAGTGAATTATAGTTTTTGTACACGTGACACAAAATAGGTCTACGAAGTTGCCTGCTCCAGGCGTACGAGAAAACCCCCTCAAAAGAATAAATTTAATTGTTTTTGAGCCATTTTGGGGTGAGGATGTGAAATCCGGGTGCACCCAACTTTGAGGCTCTCTTCTGTTAGTAGTTAACGTTAAGGGCCCGACACCATGGATTTGTATGGGCTGTGCAATAGATTATTGGGTTAAAGGCCCAATAAGGATATTCTCTTAGTATTCCTTTTCGTATAAAGGCCCAATATACTTTGTACTTTTGCACCAAGATAGGCTAGATTACGCATTTGGTCCCCTCAGAATATTACAATTAACCCCCCGAACTTACTCTCTCTTTTTTGCATAATGCATAAGAAGTTTCCTTTTGTTGAAATTTTCGCCCTAACTACATCATTCTTGCAAGACCAAAACACAAACTTAAGGAGGATTGTCATCAATGTTTGTGTGTGATTCAATTACACATAATCATAATCACTAACCCAAATGTCTTTCAGTTATCAGAGTACAACCTTCAACCTTTGTGTTCATGATTAGTGTCTCTCATACGTATTGAAGATGAAACTTGGCCCTCCTTCCTTCCCCATTAACTGCAAGATGCTTGAGTAGATTCTCAAGGGATTTCTCTTGCTTGATGTGTCGAACCCATCGTGCTTTAACGCGAACCCGCTCAATGCTTTGCTCTAAGTTCATCGAGAATTCAGCAGTGACTCTGCTTGCGAAGAACTCCTTGGCTTCATCGGCTTTCTTGTCGCTTGAAAACTGAAAATCCCAACAGGACAAAAACAAGACCAAAAAGAATAAGTGTGTTCCAAGGAGTTGTTAAGAATTGGGTTTTTGCCATAAGTAGTTGCTTACCGCCATCACGATAGACTTTATGAAGCTCGGGAAAAGAACTCCAGTCCCGTATTTCTTCACAATGAAGTCCCAATTCTCCTACATTCACCAATAGAACCCATTAATTCAACTGCTACTACTGTGGTGTGGTGTTGAAGTTTCACTTTCTTTAATTGTGGAATCTCCATATAATTCTCACTACACCGACGGAAAAAAATGTCACTATAGTAGGTGAGTCATCAGTGAAAAGCTTTACCAACAGAACTACCTTGGTAAAATTCTGCTTCGTTCAAGATTTCAATTTCATTTTTAAAAAACTACAATTATACCAATGGCCAAGAAATGTCGGTAAAAGTAAGGAAGCACTTGCTGAAAGCTCGACCAGCTGAAATTCGTTGGCAAAGGTCTTCTTGGTCATAAATTAAACAAACACAAAGAGTATAATGAGGACGACCTAGCTTACCTTCAACCACTCCCATGCCGTGTCACGTCCTTCTAAGCTTAATCCAGCAAGTCCATATATGATATCTTGAACCCGAACCTGTAACAGTAATCATAAAAAGTGAATACTCGGAGTTGACACACAAGTTTTTACTATTCCAACATGAATATTTGGTTTAGCTTTACCTCATCTGATATTAAAAAGTTCAACACTTCCAGAACTATTTTTGAATCCGGAGATGCTGCAAGTAAACCTGCAAAAAAAGAAATGCATCAAAGCATGCCCTAAGTGCATCTGAACAGAGACAAGAAGATATTGTAGGAAACGACTTACGCAAAATTTGTTCTTTTTCTTGCACAGTATTGGCTTCTCTGTAGAGACTCATGAGAGACTCAAAATGGCTTCTGCTTAAGGTTGTTGTGTTCCTCATAACAACAACATAAGCAGCCTATCATATAATCAACAAAAAATTATTATTCTTTCGGACTTTGAAACAGAATTTGAACTTGGGATATGTTTGTTTCTTTACCCTTTTGGTGTCGGCTGAAAGAAGTGTCGTGTTTGGATCCTTCACCAACGACTCAAAGCGTCCAATGGCTTCTTTATGAGTTCTTTCATCTCCAAGCTTAGCCAGGGCCGTTAAGACTTGTCCCCTCGAGAGGACCGTCAAATGAGATTCTCCAGGAACAGATTCCCAACCTAACCTTCTACAAAACCGAGCAAACACAATATATAAAGGCAGCATCAAGAACATATCATCGGTAAATATATGCAATTATCATTCATGAGAAGTTCACTTACTCTGCAGAAAATTGGAGGAGATAGATGAAGAATTGCTTCAAGTTGTTGACTGAATCAGGAACGGCGTCATAGCAAATCTCGGTGATACCGTAGCATACCTGTTTCATATATCAGCAATCAAATTACTGCTCCAACATAATCATCATATAAGATGCAACGACCTTTACACACAAAAAACAGGTGCTTACATCAATGAGCTTCGCAAGCACAATATAATCGATTTCCTTGCAGTATCCATCCATCAAGCTAAGAAAAGAGGACAGTGAGTGATCACATGCTTCACAGAGAGCATATGTATCGTCCAAAATGCCTAAACAGAGATTCCATTGTCAGATTCTTCTACTAAAAAACGTAGTGAAAGTAAGGTTGTCAGAAAAATACCGTATTTATCAGCTGCTGAGAGGGAATCAGTTCTTATTGCCGCAACTAGTCGAGCTGCAAGCTTATCTTCATACTTAACTCGATAGAAACCGCTCTGATCGACGTTAACCTTAATCCATGTTTTCTCGTCGAGTTTGTCTTGATCTTTCCCCTTAAGTAACCCAAAGTTCTGCTCACTGGAAGAAAGAAGGTCGGATATATCGATACCTCCAGATTTGGTATCTAGAAGAAACTTCTTTAGTTTTTTATATGAACTGACGCATAAGGTTATTGGAACAAGCCACTGTCCTTCACCCTGCGATCCCGATGACTGGAACTGTGTCTGAAATCACAAATGAAACTTGATGAAAATACTATTTGAGGAAACCTTTTATACTCTTATCAGCTGTTACTAAGCTTTGCTATACGTTTCAGATTGTGTAATTTTTTCCTATAACAGGTTGCTATTGTGAAAACGATAGAGCAGTAACTGTTTGTTGTTAACAGACCTGTTTGAATTCTAAATGGCGACCGTTCAACTTCACGGAGATGACTGGGTACCCTTTTTGCTTTGTCCAAGATGTCATCATTTCATCAACTTTGACACCAGATTCCTCCGTCAATACATTCCATAGATCCTCTGTCTTTGCATTTTTCCATGAGTATCTTTGTATATATGAACTCAATGATTTCTGCAAAACTGACACAAAAATCATATCTTGTACAGTAAGGTCTGCATAATCACGGGATGATGATCTGCAATACCTGAAATGTTCCATCTCCGAGGTAATGTTGCAACATTTTGATGATGGCTGATCCCTTATTGTAGCTTATCTCATCAAATACTTCAAGAACCGACCGCGCATGTGTAATCTCCACCTAATAAGTTCACAACCAAGTAGCAGCATGCTTGATATTCAAAAACAACTACTCCGAGAAATTTAAACATGATGGGTAACCAAATCGAAGAAATTCATTAACACGCCTTAAATAATCGAAAAGGATAAAGAACAGATCAAAACAAAGAGTTTCAACTGACCATTACCTCAATAGGATGAGACTTTTGGAGGGCATCTTTTTGAAGCCCGCTCGTGCCATGGTCTAGAAACTGATTCCATATTTTCCACTCAGGAAACAACCAGTCTGTCGCCATGTAACTTACCTGATAAAGTAATAAAATCAAGAAGATAGTATAAACCATCGTAGAATAGAACTTTCCAGTGTCATCTGAACATACCCATGTTGCAAAACCTTCATTTAGCCACAAATGCGTCCACCACTCCATCGTTACCAAATTACCGAACCAATGATGAGCGACCTCGTGAGTTACCACTATCGTAATCTGAAACAGCAATGGAAGATTTGAATGCAGAGGCAAACTTATAATTGGAAATATGCTAATGGCTATAAATGGATATCAACCCTTTGTTTCTTAGCAGCAGTTGAAAGCATCTCATCATAAAGCATCTCATTCTCACGATAAATGATCAACCCATTGTTCTCCATAGCTCCACCTGAGAATTCAGGGACAGTTACCATATCCAGCTTGGGAAGTGGATAAGGCACAGAGAAGTACCTAAGAGACACCAAATCAGCGCAGAAATCGTTCTTGTCAGAATTAGCAAGATGTTATTTTCTCTGTCATGTTCCTGCTAAGTTTCTTTGTCTCAATTCACAAAAATCACATACTATGTCTAAAATGAATGCAAAAGTGATAACTGCCGTACATAGAGAGTTGGAACTTACTTAGAGAACAGTTCAAGTGACTTCACAGCAAGTTCTAAAGCAAATTTTCCGTTATCACTCTTACCAGGTGGACAATACACACGAACCTTCGTTCCTATAAAGATATGGAACGAAACACAATATTAGTCATCTTTTATGTGATGACTGATGAAAAGATGACTGATGAGCGAAAGCATAACTTTGAGATTATTCAGTACGAGGTCTTATGTTATTTACCATCGGTGGTTGTATCTTCAATATAATCAAAAGAACCAACCACAACCGCCACCAAATATGTCGACATCAAGGGGGATTCTTCAAAATAGACTGTCTTCACATTTTCGTCCATCTTCTCTTCTATAACCGGCATATTTGATAAAGCTGTTAGGTCTGCTGGCACATCTAGCGTGATTCTGAAATTGGCCTATTTTGATCTTAGAATGTCAAATTAGTGAAATTGCCCGAAACGTTATTCAATATGAAATCACAAAAACAAGCAAGAATCTGCACGATCATACCTTTAAAGCGGGTTCATCCCAGCAAGGAAAGCATCGCCGTGCGTCAACAGCCTCAAACTGAGTTGTTGCCATATTTTTTTCTTGTCCACCATCTATGTAAGTGCTGTTAGATCATGTAATATAGCTAAAATTGAAGATACATAAGCTATAATTGGCACGAAACGAAGAAAATGATTCAGTCTCCATTGAGCTGATAAAGAGTAAAACTATATACATCAAATATCTCTATTTTTGCCAAAAGCATCAAATTGCAAAGCGCACCATCTATAGAGACCCTTCAACTGATTATTGAGAACCCCAGAGAATCGGATCCCGAGTACTCCTTCACCAAGAGGAAGAACTCCATCAAAACGCAATACCAATATCTCATCTTCATCGTCCGAAATAATCTCACTAGGGCAAATCTTCCGCAATCAAAGTTGGAGGAAAAGCAAACTTCAGACAGAACCCATGAAGAGCAGAAATCTAAACAGTTACCCACATAGATCATAGATGAAACGTCAAATACCTGGTGTGCAGAGTTACTGGTGAAGTAAACCTGATCGATTCCCAGTTCGAGCGAGTTCAAGACAAGAAACCTAGTTTCTTCGACTATACTGAGACTGATCTGGAGAACACCGGAGAACGTGCAGGAGTCGAGATCAATCTTTAGGTGAAGATCGTAGAGGTTAGGAACGGCAAACCTCGGGAGCCTATTTTGGCCTTTGAATTGATCCAAGCTCTGTTTCTGATCCATCGTTTTGCAGAGTTGGAGCTGTTCTTGAGACTTTCAAGTGGAATGGAGTGGTAGAGAAGCAATACGGTTTTATCAACAGAGTAGATCATTTTTCAAAGTTAGTTGACAGTTGACAGGATTGGCAGTCACAAACTTTGGTAGTACCGGTACCCTCGTTCTTTAACAATGATCAAGGATAGTCCTCTATCTTAATAAAGTGTTTCTTTTATCTCCTCCTTTATAGTTTATGTTAAGCTCTAACGAATTGCTCAAGTGAAGTATTTTACTAGCCACACACGTATGGTGTCAAAACGGGGCATGGGTCGTGTCGGCCTTGGTTCGTGTCAGAGACCCTCTGACTCAAACACGACATGTGTAATAGTATGAGTCAGTATTTGAAACTCAAATATGACTCGTGGGTTGGTGGGTCAACCCGCGGGTCAGAATGACCCATCATGAATGGTAAGGATTGAGTCAAATTGACTCGTTCGACCTCAATGACCCGCGGGTCAGTCTGACCCGTTCAACCCACCATTCCAATAAAAACCAAAAACATACTGAAATATGTAAATGAGACGGGTCATGGGTTCACTTGTGGGTCAAGACTTCTGTCTCAAACCTGACCCGTGTTTTCACGGATCATCCATGAGTCGTGTCAAAATGACCCATTAGTCAAAAAATCTGACCCAAATACGACCCATGACGCGGGTCACTCACGGGTTGGGTAAGATTTTGAAACCCCTACGCACCATCTTGTTATATCATCTACTAAACAAATTGGAAGGAAAAGTTATAAGTTCATACAATAATGTGAAATTTAAAATTTTATGTGTGAATATATGAGAGAAAATATTATTATAAATAATATAATTTAAAATACAGAATAATATAAATATGTATTTTATAATCTGTAATAATTCTTAGATTGATCACACTGTAACTTAGGGTTAAGGTGCAACCGTGCATGCAACTGTAAAAATGATCAAATCTAGATCATGAATTTTTGGGCCTTCTGGCACACCCCGGATCCCAAGGCTATGATGACTGATGGGCCTTTACTGAACAAATTGGAATTTGATTGGTCCAATAAAAATCTTATAATGGACTAGCCCGCACTGAAATACTCGTCATGGATAGGGATTAGCATTACACGTCAAATAGTTGACGGACACGTGTCCTTCCCTCTTCATTCCATTTTAGGGCGACATTCATCAGTCCCCGGTCGCCTACTTTCTTCTTCGTTTTCGTTACTCTCTCTAGGCTTCTACTGTGTATAGCATCTATAGCTAAATTCTCTCTGCTCTTCAATGGCGGCATAGATGAATCTGTACGGATAAAATCTCTGTTACGCTCTCAATAGACTGAAGAAGCTGAGCTCCAGCAACTCTCCGGCTAGATCCGAGCTTGTTGGAGCTGGCGATCATCGTCTCTCTGGTAACACGATACACCGATCGTTCATCTATCACCTAGATTTAGAGATGTTCGATCATATTTTCTTGATAAGCGTTCGATCCAAGACCTGGTTTCACAAGCGGAAAAAAAGCTCCGAATTTTCAGTTTAGGAAAGCCGCCTACGGTTGCTTTGTTTAATCTGTTCTGTAGTTGGATGATTCTGGACGGTGGTGGTAGTTCTGGTTCTGTACAGTTAGGGCTAGGTATGAACTGATTGAGCTTTAGATACCGAGAGCAATCGAGCTAGACGACAGACAGAGGGAAAGAAGGTCGGGTTGGGATTCGCACTATCGGGTTTTTTCTAAAGTAATTGAAAGTGGATAAGATGAATTTGAGCGCAGCAGAGGAAGAATCTGAGCAAAAGATTCATATCCCTGCTGAAATTGACTGGCAAATGCTTGACAAATCCAAGTTCTTCCTCCTTGGAGCTGCGCTCTTTTCCGGCGTTTCTGCAACTCTTTACCCGGTTGTGTTGCTCAAGACGAGGCAGCAAGTAGCTCAATCCCAGGTCTCTTGCATCAAAACCGCTTTCATGATTATGAGTCACGAGGGCTTCAGGGCACTATACAGAGGATTCGGAACCTCCCTGATGGGTACAATCCCTGCCAGAGCACTGTACATGGGAGCCCTAGAGGTGACCAAGAGCAATATTGGGACTGCCACGATCCAGCTAGGGTTTCCAGAGCCAACAGCAGCAGCCATCGCCAATGCAGTGGCAGGTCTGAGCGCAGCCATGGCAGCTCAACTGGTGTGGACTCCAGTTGATGTTGTGAGCCAAAGGCTTATGGTTCAAGGCAGTCGATACGGCTCTGCATCTACTAATGCATCGCCATGTAAATACGTTAATGGGGTTGATGCATTTAGGAAGATTCTGGCCACGGATGGAGTCAGAGGTCTGTATCGAGGTTTTGGAATATCGATCTTGACATATGCACCGTCAAATGCAGTATGGTGGGCCTCTTACTCTGTCACTCAACGCCTTGTTTGGAGCGGAGTTGGGTGTTACTACTCCAAGAAAGACGAAGGAAGCAGCCATGGGAATGGAGGTCATGCCATCAGACCCGACTCCAAAACAATCCTAGCTGTTCAAGGAGTGAGTGCAGCCATGGCAGGAGGCATTTCAGCTTTAATCACCATGCCACTTGACACAATCAAGACCCGACTCCAAGTTCTCGAAGGGGAGGAGAACGGGAGGCGGGGTCCCACAGCAGGACAGACACTGAGGAACCTGATCAAGGAAGGCGGTTGGAGCGCTTGTTACAGAGGTCTCGGACCCAGGTGGGCTTCGATGTCAATGTCTGCCACGACCATGATCACCACCTACGAGTTTTTGAAGCGTCTCTCGGCCAAGAACCAAGACAGCTTGACATGACCCAACTCTAAACAGACAAGGTTTAGACAGTGTAAAAGTATAAGAACACCTTAATGATCGTTAGTACTCTCTACCCTTTGCTTTAAATTTGTTTCCCATCTCTCTTGTTTATGTTTCCAGGATCTCTCTTGCTTGTAAGCAATGACAGATTTTCGGTATCTCTTCTTATAAATATATCGGAAAGTTCTGTTCAAACATTTTTGTGATTTCTAACTACTTTCATTCATATATATGCATTGATTCAAAACTCAAATTCAAGGTTCAATTTTTGAAAAAGAAAAATTGTTTGAAGATGATGGGTATGAATAAAAAAATTGGAATTACAATATTAGAAATGACATATATATATAAAGTATATTTGTTACACTATTTAAAAAACCCAAAAAGAATATTATATCAATTCATATGATTTTCCCTAATTTATGATTCCTTGGGCATAATCTTCTTTAATGTTTAATGTGTACATGTTAGAGACAGTGAAGAGAAGTTCTTTGAGTGGATAACTTTAATTAATTGGTAGGGTTTTGTCATGTTTGGATAGATTTGGTCATTGGGTAGCTGTCTTACTTTCGTGCCACTTAATTCCACACAGCAAATGAATCTCAGATAGAGACTCCGCACTTAATTAATTCTTTATTAGGTAATGTGGCCCTGTGGGTATCCAGTAACCTTAAACACACCCAGCTCTATTAGGTAAAATTGCAGTCGCGAACCCTAAATTAAGAAGGCTTCCCAGTTTGCACATTGAATTTCCAATTCGTATAGCCAATGAGTCCTACTCAGTAACTCAGACCTTATGACTCGCCATCATAGTCAAAGTGTCAAACACAAGGACGATGATGTTTTGAGAAGGAAAAAAATACAATATTTGCTAAAAGTACAAGCCAAATGTGTGAAACATCTGGTTTAGACTCTTATAAATAAGAAAAGTTCAACAAAAAATCCTGTTTTGTTGGATCTAAGTGAGGATAACAAACTGAGTTGTGAGTTAGACAGTCACTCAAGTTTGCAGCTTTATAACTGAAGGGTTCCGAGATGGAGAGGACGCTGCATCTGCCATTTTGGATAAGATGTGTATGAAAGGGAAGAACTATGCAACAGGCATAATAATTAATATAGCTGAATTCAATTTGTATCATTATCTGATTGGAATTTTAAATACTAAACAGCCAAAGAACTTGGGACATAATAATATATATATAACACTTAAAAAAAGCAAGCACTGTACCGAATTACAAGTTCCCTAAACCCAATCTAAATCCCAAGCTAGAAAAAGTATCCACATAAACACGCAAACAATACGATGCATAAAAAAGTTGTTTCAATCGTCGATCCACCATGGCAGAATCAGATAACAGGGGACTAAAATGACAGCTAACAGCACATTAAATAAGCAGTTAATCGAGACGAAAGGAGAGAAAGTTACTTGATGAATGATCAAGGGCGGGCTCTTTTGCCACTGCACGATGGACACTTGTACTGCTTGATGTGCTCGGCTCTAGCTGGGGTGATTTTTACGCACTTACCGTGAAACCATTTCTCACAGATATCGCAGCAAATCCAGAACTCATCAGTTCCGTAATTCTCACCACAGGCCCCACACAGAGTTTCGCCATGCTCGTCCTCCTCTTCATCATCGTCTAGACCCTCTTCTTCGTCCTTTGGCTGTTGGGTTACTACCTTCGCATATTTGGCTGGGTTTTCAGGTGCTTGCTGCTGTGTTAAACAAGAAATTTGGAATGCAAAGTTCAGAATACAGTAAAAAAGGAAAACGGTTCACCACAATATGTATCCAGTATTATTCACTTTTTACATTGCAGGTAAATAAAACTGGACAAGTTACAACAGCCACAAGTTCCTGCAGATGACAAATCTATTTAGTTTGAGATTGTTCATATACAACATACCCAAAATGCAGTCCATTTAACTGCAGATAATAATTCCTGAATTTTCCTTTTATTTTTACTACTTTATATGCCTGCTGCTAGCTAAGGGGGAAAAAAAAAAACAGAAAAAAAAAAACAATTTGTGAACCTTTCAGATATTAACAGCAGTTATTTTAGCTCTCTCTGAATGAGAGTTTTAGATCTATGTTAAAGTGGAATTTTTTGTGGGAGATAATTAATAAAGAAAGATATTCAAAATTACAGAACAGCTAGATGGTTCTAGATCACTTATTTTCTACTTAAAATAAGGTAAGATAAGCTACTTTTTGTGTCACTAAAAATGAAAAGAGGATAAGTTATTACTTTGGGCTCTTTGGATTTACTGCTGCTGTGATTCGGCTTCTCCTTCACTTGTTTCTTCCCAATACCCGTCACAACTTCAAATACAGTGGGTAGCTCATTTATCATGTTGAAGAGTCTCTTCCTGTCACACAACCATTAAAATAAATTTAAAGATACATCTCTTTATCCTCTAAAGTCTAAACTAATGGATTTGCATTTAGGAGAAACGTAAATCCTAATTGAAATATGAAAAGTTAGCATCCTGAAATGATGTAGTAATAGACTAATGACAGGATGTTACCTGTCAGCTTTGTCAAACCCAAATCTGGCACCAAAGTAGAAGGCAACAGAAAGCAACCAGGCATCACTGTGGACAGCCACTAATGATAACCAATCTTTTTCTTGCATTCCATCCCTTGCAAAGTTGATACCCAAGGCAGGCTCGGGGAGTTCAGGAGGGACTTCTTCTGCAGGTAAATTGACTTCCCACTGTTCACTGGGAAACCCATACAAGCATAGATTTTCCTTTTCTACACACATAGAGGGCAGGCCAAACACAAAGCAGGAAATGATTGTCAAAATATTAAAACAGAAAGGAACTGCACATAAATATTACGTGGAGTGAGCCTGATTTTTTGGTTGGACCACTAAAAAGAACAAAACACACGCAAAAAAAAAATGTTACATTAAGCCATGTGATTAAAAGCATAATATATCCTCAAGGAAAATAGTTTAGATTAGAAACAGCAGTAATATATTTCCTATTTTATCATTATTTATCTGTAAATGGCTTTGTTGCATCACTACTATCCATGGGTGATATTACTCTAGTGTACTAGAGTAATATCACTATTTATCTGTAAGCCTAGGTGGAATCCCTTTCATTAATTACAATTATGAACCCTGTTCTCGAGTGGACTTCAATAACATTAGATGCATCACTACTATCCATGAACATGCACATGAATGAGCAATAGATAATTAGGAGGAAGACAAAACTATCAAATAAGGATAGGAGAGTAGACAGGGAAGCAAGATAAAATGCTGCTTTAGTTGTATCCATGCGAATGGAAGAGTAGTAAATAGCAAGTAACATCCAATAAAAAGTCAGTAAATATGAGAAAATCCAAGTGCAAAAGAGGTCTAGAGAAGGTCTAGAGAATAGCATTAACACCTACAATAACCTGGAAGTTTACAGTAAGCAGCATCCTTTCGGCTTTCGGCTATATCTAGCAACGGTCAATTAAACTAATTTGATAATGATTCAAGAAATTAGAACTTTGATATGTGACCCAGTGCAGAGATTTAAAACAACCACAAATTTGTAGGAAACTAGAAATATATAACAAGCTGACAATTATTGCTAGTTGAATAGAGTCGGTTAGATTTAGATAGACTGATGCAGGCAGGATTTTAATGCAATAGAACAATAATCGAGTTTCCAAAATCAGCACATTATAATATAATGATAGAACAAGTTATTTAAAGGTTACTCATACAAGCCAGACATGACTAATTCTATTTAAGTTGAAGCCAGAAGAAGTCAGACTTAGTCTATACCATGACAACTACTCCAAAAAATACGTTTTCCAAATCAACACATGACCCTTGATTAATAGCGACAAATGTTCTAACAACTTAATTTAGTTTAACTTGTTCAATTAGGGAACAGCAACAGATACAGCATGCAAAGACTGAGCATCCTCCATTTTTTTACGGAAGCTCAAAAGTGAGAAATTAGGTACAGAGAAACAAGCAACAACCTTTCCACTGAGTTCTTTTTTCAACTTTAACGTGTAGGAGAAAATGAGGGCATATAATGCAGTGGACAAACACTTACCAGGGTCGCATTGCTGATAAAAATCTTCAACATCTGCAACAATAAAGTGAAGTGTGTAAGTAAGCCACTTAACTTAAGAAAGCGACTGTCAAAATTTATTAAACAACTTAAGCTCTGTTTGATATCATCAATTACACCAGAATTAGTTTTTTTTAACCCGCCCAAGGCAGCAAATACAGTTAAAGTGACCAAAAGCAATTTACAGTTAAGAGCAAAGATATGAGCAGGACATTTGACATAATGATTTGTAGTAAATTTAGCACAACAAACTTGGTCCTTGCATTTTAGCGGGTAAAGGAAGAATGGAAGAACACAAGGCACAAACTCACGCTATCAGTCAAACGATCAGCACATCACTTTTTTGCTTGCTACCGTAGGCAACTGAGTCTAGTTTGATGAACAATTTTTTTTTCTTTTGCGTTATGCCAATACCTTGTCAAAAAACCCTAGAATGAGACTTGTATGCACAATATAACAAATTACAGACTGAAACTGACTGAAAATTGTATTATTGAAACATATAAAAATAATTGACCAGATAATATATCAAGGAAAATTCGCGGGTCTTCCAGAGACTAGGAAAGATAAAACTGCAGAAATATTTCTGCTCATCCCCCTCATGAATAACCGCTACCATGCGTGACCTTTAACGAGAGATAACAGAGAGAGTAGATGGATCGAGAAAACTGGCTTAATTGCTGACTAAGAAAATGCACAACGAAACCATAACACAGTGAGGAGCATTCATCAAACTAGGCCAACCAAAACTCAACAAAACACCGAAGCAATTCTGCACTCCGTTACCCAATTTCATCCGAAAGCTTAACAGTGTGGAGATAGGAGCAGGAATTGGACACATTACTAATGTCAACCCCAACGCAGGTGAAGGTAACACCATTTGGCTTCTTAACAATTTAGTCTCTGCACGCACAAGACAAAACACTAACAGACGAGAGGGAGAGAGAGAAGTAACCGGTGGTAAGGGCCTTGATAACGCCAGCTCTTCGTCCTTTGAAGTCTCTAAATACCTCCTCCACCGTGCGAGGATTGTACTGAGCTCCTCCGTCCATGTCTGAACGAACCTCTCTCCGTCTCTTTCACTTGTCCCTGTGATTTCGAAGGTAGAAGAGAATAGAAATAATAGAAACAGATGAAGGAGGTCAAAACGAAGAGCGGATCCAGCTTTGGTGAGACCGACCCAAATCTACACTTGAGTCAAGAAAAGACATAAGAATAGCCCAAACAGCGACGGCCGCAACCTAGACTGCTAACTTGCGCCCAAACCCATGCTAACTTGCACCCAGACTCATGTTAACTTGCGCCGATTTTTTGTGACGCCACTTGGATTAAAATGAAAATAAATGACTTATGTAAACTATACTAGATTATATATATATATTAGTATCCTAACACGACCATATTTAAGGCATGTTAAACAATTATGTGTGAACGGTTTGGGCTTCGACACTCTTAGATCATAGGCCAGGAACGGATCTAGCCCAAAGAACAGGTCGACCGACTCAAGTATCAAGCCCAGGGCGACGCCATGGAAGGCTAAGGAGGTTGCCCTCGAATGAACCGTTCAGCACCGATAGCTCGCCTCAAGACGAAGTGTACGTACTGGCGCACAATTAATGAAACGTCATGTAGGATGCGCTCCTAAGGCCGACCTTAAAATACTCAACTACTAATCGTACGGGAAGACAAGATCAAGTTAGGTGGATGAATTTCAGGAGCTCCACATCCCGGATATCCTGGAACGAGATGTCAGATTTGACTCATGTCATGAAATTGACAGGTAACCATGATTGACTCGTCAAAAATCAGGGAGTAACTCTGGTAAAAACTTGACCATAATCAAGTTCAAAGGTAAATCTATAAATACCCACCAACCTTCAGATTTGCATTCAATTCTCTTCAACTTACATTCAACACACTCAACTACACTTCCTCTTCATATATCACCGGAATCCGGATGACTTTACATCAGAGGGGAAACAACTAGAACACACCGGGATTTCCTTCCGTGCAGGTTTTCGTAGCACCCTACAAAGGCTTGAAAAAGGACGATTTCATGAAGAAATGACAAACCGAGATCCAACCGTTTGGAACATTAACAATTAATGTGTTATGTGTTCTTTATAACCGTTGCTACTTTGGAAATTGACATTCCTTTCCCAATATAGCAGTTGGACATTTCATCAACGATCCAATATAAATGGAGAGGAGTGTCTTTTATGTAGTGCCAATGTAATTTACTTAAAAAAGGACACTCGGACTCGTAAAATTATTATGGAAATAAGCAAACATGGTTTAACATATGTGTTGCAATTTGCAAATCAATTTGTCTTTCATTCGATACGTATGAATTTAAATACAAAAATCTTAACATTAAGTGCCAAACACACATGAAAAATGGGGACATTCATTCTTCATTTTATTTTTAAAAAAAATATCATAAACATCAAACACTATTAAATACAATTTACTCTTAATATTTTAGTTAAAACTAAATTTATCCCCAATTTAAAAAATGAAAGGTATGATACTTAATGTTTGAAAATATGTTTGAATATTTAACTCCGTTAAATTTTTCATCCAAACTTAACATAATATTTTTTAAAATTTATAATATTTTTACAAATATCATAATTTAACACTTTAATTTTTTTTTATGTTACGATAGAGTTATAATTTGATCGTGACTAAAATCAGATCACCCCTCACCCATGGGTGAGTTGATCTAATTCTAGATCTTGACTCAAACCAGCTTGCCATGGGCGAGAGTTGGTTAGGATCGAAATTCAGACCCTAGCCTAATTGTGGCAAATCGTAAGTACGTACGTATCAATACATTTATCATTTGACACTTACTAATTACGATAAGCTTATTGTGTCATATTTCTCAACACGAATACAATATGCAATTTTTCATGCAAGTTAATATCATGCTAATGTATTGTGCTAAGTTAGTTTTTTTATTTACATGCGAAATTTATAAGAAAATATCAAAATAACGAATTTTTCATAGTATCAATTCAAACATCAGATTTCATCAGTTTTTCATGTAGAATTAAAACTCAATAAATTAAATATTCAAAGAGTTTTAAAAGTTATGAAAGTTGCGTGAAAAATTGTCAACACTACCCTATAGTATATTCTATATTGTGCTGGTTCCCACTTCCCACCGTGACCCTGGGCCGAGTACACACTTCATTAAAGCGTCACCAATCATCTAAAAATTGATTTGTTGTGTCCTATAAGAGTCTCAACCGATGGTTAGAGTAACTGACCGACACTGATGATGCGTTGAAGTAGATATACTCTAATACAGCACTTATAAGCTAATCTAAATTCATTACGAATCAAATAAAACATAAGAGTATAAATCATTATAGTAAGAATCATCATAACCAGAGGTCTAAACAGGAGAAGAAAAAACACACAAACCTCTAATGCTGTTATAAAATCAAACACGAACGAGACATCGGACCAGCCTTCCGAGGTATGAAATGGGGTACAGAGGCCCTTGTATACTTCTGGGGTTCCACCGCCCCGATACACTGTCCCAAACCCGGATAGACAATATTTTTCTTCACAGTTGGTTGAATGGATGCTGATTTCTAACTCAACCAACTGCTTAGAAATCCCTTCCTTTGTAGTGCATTTCCTGCACATAAATGTACAAACTAAATGGGTACAAATCACCAAAGCAAACGAACATATAATTCATGAAAGTAGAACAGAATATCAATAAATGGTTCCGGGCCTTCTCAGAAGAACAATGCTTAATGAGAAAGTATATTCTTTTACTATTTCAGAAAACTGTCGACTATCTTACCCCATCCAATCACTTCATCAAAAAAATTCTTAGGATTCTGAGAAATTCATTCAGGTCGGGAAGCTATAATGGTGTTAACCTTAAAAACAATTTATAAATTCTTTTAAAACTAAAAAGCAAGAAAATATTCTTACATGAGGAAAGTGAGACATGTAAGGTCTTGGATGGCCATAAAACACCTGTTGCCCATACTGCAATTGAGTAACAACTAACAAGTACTTTAGATGATGATAACTTAAATTTGAAAAGTATGTCCAAATGGACATAATAACAATCAAAACATTGGCATTGCAAACCTGAGGTGCACTTGGATGAATATATGCTTGTTGGGAATGCATTGGAGACACTTGAGGATTGAATATAACAGGCTGGTGATTCACAAATGATGGTCCCACCTACAGATATAACAACGGGAAAATAATATTAATAATAAGAATATCTCAGAACATTGTAAAATCGCAAGATTTTGCAAAATATAACATCCTAAGATGTTTGCATGCAAAAAATTCGATATCAATAAAATGTGGTTACTAATTGACGGGTGGTTAATAATGGACTCACTCCGACACCCACAGGCATGCCATGCATATGTGAAGCAGATCCCATATTAGTTGGGTAATAAAATGAACCATCCGATACTGATAATGGGGATGGTGGCCTTGGAGGTGCTTGAGTAGGGACGAAACTCTTTGCATTTGGATTGAATTTGAACTCCTGGCAAAATAGAATAAATCCAAGATAGCAGCTTACAAACGAGATAATAGCAATCAAATCAAACAGTGAAGACATACTAAAACATATATGGTATAGATCCAAATACATGATATAGGAGCGTATCATGATAATTAAGTGTAAAACCAATCTAACCTTTGCATTGGGATTCAGAGTTGATTTTTCAGAAGATAAAGAGCCCATTGAAGAGCTAGGTGTCAGAGCAGCTCGGGTGGGGGCTGAAGCAGCACCCACATGTTCAGAAATACAGGATGCAGAGCTACCAGGATGTTGATGCGATTCTGTAGATTTTGTCTCTGCATTTGCAGGAGATTCAACCTTCTCATTAGCAGGTCTCTTCTCTTCTTTCACTTTAAGTGAGGCATCAGATGGAGGAGTGCAAGTAACAGTATCAGCAGATGTCTCCTCTTTAGCAGAAGCTTCTTTCTTGTTACTGATAGATGTCAGATTTTCTGTATCATATGTTTCACAAAGGTATAAAATAATCATATTTCTATGTAAATGATTGATTTAATCAAAAGAAATCAATTATTCAGGAAATGCAAAATGATAAGCAATGAAAGCCTTTAGGATCCGAACATACCCTCAAAATGTAACAGCTGAGAATCCTCAGCAAACTGCATTCACAAACAGGAATAGATGAATTAATAACAATTAACATCGGAAGAAATTTGAGAACGCTATGTTTTTAGAGCAAAAGAGGTAAATATCCGGGGGGAAATTTGACTTACCGGCAGTCTTACAGTTTGAGGCTCTGAATCAATGATTCCAGTGAAATCAGTTGATGAACTCTCTTGTCTCCTACTGTTAAAAATTTGAAATAGGAAAGCTTCAAAAAATTGGTAAATATTCCAACAAAAAATAGGCAACTCAAACGTGAAAAGAGGAATTATTTCAAGCTTTAATGGACCTGTTTTCATCAAATGAGGTAGAAATCTCATGTGGGAGTTCAGAATCATATAAATCATTTTCAGGAGGGAGTTGGAAGTTCTTCCCACCATCCTGCAAAATATATGTATATGAAACATAATTATACCAAAACTTTAATAGAAACTGTACAGAATATAAACAAGAATATCTAGAAAATAGAGATCATCTTTGGAATGCAAGATAATATTTTCTTGCAAAGTTGTCCAAGCAAAGTTGAATAATGCAGTTACAAATACAAAATACAAAAGGCATATCAAAGTTATTTTTCAACAGGAGTAAACGCAGGGACCATATAAATATAATTAATAAAGAAGAAGCTCTATACTTTCTTCTCATAAGTATGATATAACTCATCCAAGAGGAGATCTCACGTGCACTAATCCTTTGGTATCAAAACCACCACCTTTTAGTATTTCCAATTAATATGTGATAAAACGCATGATAATGATAGCTTTAGCTTTTTATGTTCACAATTGTTATGCAAGCAAGCCATAGAACATGTTTCAACAGATTATAGAGTTGCAATGCAGTAAAATTATTGAAATTTTAGGAGTGTGTTGCCAACATATTGAAAAGAAAAGAACATGCTCAATTCTTCAACAATAAAAACAATGGGTTTAAAAAACCAAGTCACACTCAGAATCCATTTAAATACATCAATTGCTCATCAACATATCGATCAGGCACAAAGAAAGTTAAGGGAATTAAAATATATATATATATATATATAACACAGATAAGATAATGATTCAATGTTGATTTGTTTGAAGACCTTGTAGTAAGCTAAAAAAAACATTTCCTACAAATGACATCGGCACAATGTAGTGATGTACTGCAGGCTGCAGCTAGCAGTCGAGCAGTCAAGCACACTTTAACCATGTTATAGAACTGTGATATTTGAGTTAAGACTAAAGAAAGTGCATTAAAGGAACAGAGAAGAGAACTAGCTAGGCACAAACCACTGTGGAAAAACTCGATGATGCTAGAACTTTTTCGTTTCTTTTGCCAGTGTTCAAACCACTAGAGGTCCACTCAGTAGCAGAAGCAGAGGCATCACCAAAGGTGTCTGAGTTACGAGAATTAAATAGTATGTCTTCATCTTCATCATATCCACTATCATCTGCTAATGTACCCCTATACACTGAAGAGAATCTAGTTTCTTCATCAATATCGAGATTTCCATGAAGATGGTGACCTCTTTCCTGTGCATAAGTAGAGCAAGTAATCGTAGGAAACTTAGCGAAATCATTAAGCAATAAAAGATTCAGGAGGTCAAAAATATACCTCTGCCAAATGAAGATCTTGAGTATCTTGACCCTCAATTTCTCTTGCTATACGTAATGCTTCTCTCTCCAACTCTTTCGACCGAGGCCCTCTCTCAAGCTTTGTTGTGTATAGCTCCTCATCGAAAGTGCTTTTCACTCCAAAGAGTGTTTCATTTATTGCAAACTGATCCCAGTTTCTACATGCATCATAATACCAAATAACCAAAGTTTACTAAATCCCTTATATCTCATAGAAGCTAGATTATAGTTAAAAACTCGGGAATGATGATGAGCTAGCCAATCATATATCAGTTAAAAAATAATTGCCTCTCATTTTCTTCCTGAGCGTTTATCATTGTTCAGCTTTCAACGAGCGTAGTAAATTAATACCAGCCTCAGTTACATATTATTCTTCTAAATGTTCAAGGTCAACTGTATCTAAATGTAACAAAAACTAAAACTTGAGTGTCAGAATCAAGCCATACTTAATTCATACAACCATTTGACCCAGCAAAAATAAAAGTTCATACAGCCATTTAAACATCTTGCCAAATGCATATAGTTCTTTGGAACCTAACTAATGAGAGAAAGCAGTCGTCCCCATTTGTTCGTTTAAATGTCAGTTACCTACTTTGCCTAGGAAGCACAAACAAAAAGAAACTTTTGTACCAGAAGCAATAACAGAATGTGCATAACGAAGTTTCAGCCATTCAGGTGGCCAGACCACAGTTATCTAGCAGAAGAGAGAGTCCCCAACATCAAAGATGACCAATAAATACTGTATACATATGTAGTTCTAATAGGACAACACAGTGAACACACCTCAGAAATGCAAAATATGATACTATTATGTAGAGCTAGTAACTAAGTACCTACCTGTTCCAATGGCCATCAAAAACTCTTTCCAACTCCGGACCTTGTAGATCATCTTCATCAGGAACCCAAGGTTCCAGCACTCTCTCAAGGTCCACGTGGCGAGAGTTTGATATAAAGGAGTCGATCATTAACTCCTGCTGTTTCTCCTGATGAAGTTCACCTACCAACCCATCACTGGTCACTGGAACATCCTGGATTTTTTTACCATTCATTTATGATTGTGAACATCAATACTGACAAAATTACACTTGGTTAATGCATTAACAATGAGAATTTATTAACATGAAAAATAAGCATGTTGATGATTAAAATATCCCTAGAAGTTACTAGCAAACCATATAACATCCCATTTAGAATATTTGGAAACAATCAAACTGAATGATACTATAGATAGGATGTGGCGGAACCTGTGCAACAATTTGAACAAGCTCTTTAGAAGGTATAATCAAGGTCTTCAAAGGCGCCTTGCTAGGAGTATCTCCGTCTGCCTTCTGACCTTTCGAAGTACCATCTTTTGTCATTCGAGCCATTTTCAAGATAATTCCTGGGGAAAAACACACAATTAAATAACATTTAATTTAACTAAACATCATTACCCGAGAAACAAAAGATGACAACAACAGACCACAAGTAACAGTAGGTCATGTTTGGTCCACGATGTGTTCATCTCCCCTTCTCAACTTCCTTATCCAACTTTAAGAGAAGTCTCTTTATAACTACTAAATAGGCTCAATTTATTGTATCAGAGATCAGATTAAAAAACAAAATACGCTACAAGAATGACCACTACATTTTTTTTCCAGGAAGCCTGCTTAATCTTTAGGTTTCAAGCAAGTTATTTAGCTTCAATCATTAGCGGAACAAAACAATTCAGCTTCAACCAAAATGAAAATATAAAGCTACGATTAAATTTGTAAAGCTTGAAAGAAGAACAAATATTCATTGGAATGAAGCCGATAAACTCTGGTCTTGTACGAAATAACATAATCACAAAAGAATCGAAGCATCGTACCAAAATCCTTGTCAGCGTTAGTTGCATGAAAAATCCCAGTGTATAGAGATCCATTCTTCACCTGCACCTCCACATGCTGCCCAATCATACAAGTCGCCATGTAGACCAATCGATCGTGCGACGGGACACCCTGCTTGGCGCTACCGAGCCCACCTGCATAATAAAAAAAAACTCTAAGCAATTGAAGGCGGAGCAACATCGATATGGTGGAGAGTACTATGGATCTCAGCTTCACCTGCTTGCATTGCTTTGGTTGAGCTCAATTTGCTGGACTGCGACTTGTGATCAGCCCTAGGTCCTACGCCATCTCGATCATTCCGCCGACGTCCGTTAGAGGAGGCTTTAGCCTGCTGCGAAGGCGGCTGGATACTCATCGTTGCCGGAAACCTAAACTGATCGACAACGGGAAATTCAGATTCCAATTCGTAACGCGAAGTGAGATAATTGAACTCTGAAAGAGAACTGCCAAGACAGAAAACCGATGTCCTTTTGCAATTATGTATTTAATTTTAACAATATCTTAAGAAGTATAGGGTATTATAGTTGCAATATCATATATTTAATGGACTATTCAGTAATACTCACAATTTTAAAAAAAAAAAATCACACAAATTGGAAATATAATAAAAATTACTCTTTAAATATACTAGTTTTTATTCTGAAAAATAAATAAACTTATTAAAAAAATAGAAAAAACATTTAATATAAAAAACTATAATATGAACTTTTTTAATATAAAAAAAAAGGCTTTTCTTTAAATAAAACAAACCATATATATATAACTTAAGTGTAAAATAAAATAACTATAAATACATACAGATTATCTTTTTATCGTTAAGATAAGCCGTCATTCAGTAGATTTCTTTCTTGTTTTTAGAATCGAAAAATAACCGATCGGACAGTTTACAGAGTCAATTGAGGTCCTAACATAAATCTAATTGACTGAATAGTGAATATATGGCAAAAACTGGAAAGTCCACTTTTTAGCTTCTTTCCGGTAATAATTTGATTTATCAGTTTGACTGCGGCGGTGATCGGACCGGATGAAACTCCATACATACTAGACTACTTTATGTAACCTTATATCATTTCTCCTATAGGTGTCCACTTCGTGTATGGATAAGACTTTTTAAGCCAATGGTCATTTTGACACGATACATTGATGATCCGTGAAAATATGGGTTAGATTTGTGTAAGAGTCTTGTTCGGGTTGACCCATGGAGAGTATATATTATTAAATAATAATTAGAGACTTTACTTTACACCCATGACCCATGGGTTAACCCGTGATTCATGGATCAGATGTTCTGGTTTTTTAACCGGTGGTCGGTCGAATGGATCAATCTGCCCCATGGAGCAAGGAGGTCGAATGAGTCAGTCTAACCTATATCTTACTATTATTGATGGGTCAATCTGACCCGAGAGTTGACCCACCACCCCACGGGTCAGGTTTGGATTACAATTTTTAACTCATACAAAAATTGGGTCGTGTTTGGGTCAACCAATTCCTGACACGACCCGTGACTGACACAACTCATGGGTCGACCCAACCCGCAAATTGACACCTCTAATTTCTCCATGACTTTTTTTACTTCAAATGTAACAAATGTGAGGGCAACAGAGTCAATTTAGTTACTATCTATCCATGGGCTACTATATCCATCCTTACTCCATGAATTGATTTAGCAATCTTTGGTGATATTTTGTTTTCAATCAAAATCATATGCTTCAATCAAAGTACTACTTCATTAAACATCAATGAAATGACATTTCATTTCAAGAACATGATTCCATTTACGACATCGGATTGTGTCACAACGCGAGATCGATCTTCTCAGACCACTTGAAGATATCGGAGTAAACCTGATCGCCACCGAGATCCTCCCCACTGGCCCCTGCAGCCACCCGCAAGACATCCTCGATCAATGCAAAGTTACCCATGATGTCCACGTGGGCCCCGCTCTGGGTCCCCCTCCCCTCCAATAGATTCAGAGGAGGGGAGTGGTCGTACTCACGGACGTAGGTCCGGATCCCCGAAGGGTTGAATCGGGTTTTCCCACGCCAACCCTTCGCACACATGAAACCCGCGCTCAACACAGGAACTGTCTCATCTCCATCAACTGTGTAGACACCGTCTTTCAGACAGCAGTCTCCGTCGGCGGCGGTTGCGGAAGTGTCAATCTGGAACGGAATATAGCATTCGGTCGAGGGAGACAACTTGTACACATAAGCTCGTTCGGTTGGGATCCCGACTCCGTACATGGAAAAGATTTCCAGTTCAGGAGCGTTCGGTAATCTAAAAAAATAAAAAAAGGTTAATACACAAAAAAAACACGAACTTTGAGTGTTTCTGAAAAAAAAAATCGAACCTTTTTTCGTAATGAAAACCAAACCGATCTTTCCAAGGTATATAACAAAATGTAAAGTACGTTTTGACCCTCCTATTTCACATTTGAAATACATTGCTTGACTGCCATGTGCCTTTCGAGTCCGTTTTAATAGAGAAATCAAACCTTATTGTGCGTTTGATTTTATCTTATAATCCAAAGTAATATGTATATAGAAATGACAAAAGAATGAAACTCTTACCTGAGGCTAATAATTTCTAGCACAAACAAAACAACATGCACAATTTGTTAGCTGCCAGAACCTTAATATGGTGTGCACGAGCCGAGTAAAAAGGAAGAGTCCTTACTTTGTTTCGAGAGGGTTGGACCAATATCGGTAGTGCTCATACTTTGGGTTGTTCAGATCATCAGCAATGCCGTAGGAGAAGTGGGTGCTTCCCCGTTTCATCATCTTCGGAGCAACAAATTGAAGCAGATCCACCATTGAATCTGTGGTGTAAACCTTGTAATCTGCAACGGCTCGGATACCCTCGATCCCCATGTCATGATATTCGGTCCAAACATCACGACATGTAGTGTTCGCAACATTGTTACCCTTAATAGCATTCTGCAGATCATAAAGACACAAGGGAAAAAAAGTCAGAGACTAATTACGAAGATCCATGAATCATCGGCCTGAATTGGATTCGACAAATACTGATCCGATCCGAGCTTAACCTTACACAATGAATGAAACTGATCATACTAATGCTCGGCTCAAGCTGTTCACAAGCCTTATCGAGCTTCTGTATCGTGTATATATATATATACAAATCTAGCGTACATATAACATGTCATCTATAGATTCGATCCTGAGCTCGAACCAAAAAAAAGTCTCTTAACACAAGTCTAATTTCACCAAGCTGAGATGAGATGAGCTCAAATAAACCCATCCAAGCTTGAGCCTTAAAAATCAGGCTCAGACAAGCTCAGCTCTGGTTTGACCTCACTTAATTTTAGGCGAACAGAGCACTTTAGTTTTCACCTCGTCTTGTTTAAACCCCAACTGACATCATCTATAAAAATAAAATAATTGAATCAAGGACTTGAATTGATATTCATAACTTACTCGAAAATCGATCCTTTCGATCTTGGATGATGGAGATTCGGCATTATCTTTCCCGAAAGATATGATCCGACCATAAGGCGCGTTATCATGAGAAATCAGACTATCTTTATCGGTTTCTGAATCGTTTAGTTGTTTTTGGTTGCGAGGAAAGTAACCTTTTTCAGGTGACCAGTCGAGACCACCCCATATAGTGTCACCACCTTTTGGTATCATCGACATTGTAGAATCCCATGTTCGACTCATTTTCATTACGTGCTGCAGCGTTTGCAGACGGAATATATCATTACTGAGGAAACCCGGTGCTATAGCCCTGTATTCAAGTAGAAACGATTAAAGACACCAAACTGAATCATCAAAACCGAAACCTGTAAAAAGAACATTTAAAAGGATCAACTTTGGTATTGTAATAAAGGGGTGTTTGACTAGCTGCATTGTGAGGATACAGTCACATTAGTCAGAACAGACAATGCATGTTGAGCTCAGTAATTATAGAACTTATGGACTCTACAAAGTTATAAATGAAAATATAATTAATATATTATGTCTTACATCTTCGAAACTACTATATTGTAGCACATGCCAAGCAAACACAACAGTCTAACTTTACGTGTATTATGCTGAAGATTACTATTGCCATGACTGAATCAAAATATTTCCCTAATCTTCTGGTACGGTGAACCAAATACTCTTACAAGTATCCTAATAATATGAGCTTCTAAACAAACCCCAATTGAAATGGTGAATACCTCGCAGCAGCAATGTCCTTAGCTTCAGCAGAAAGGAGACCAGAAACAGCCTTCGGAACTCCTAAAAAGGGTCCTCCGATATTAATCACTGACTTTATATGCTTCTTGCACCAATCAGGACCTCCTCCACCACCCATCGGAGCTGGAGCCTCGACCCATTTCATGAAATGTAGAAAGTAGAGAACTCCCATCGAGTGTGGAATCACAACTGCCTTGTTTCCACTGTTGGTTGCCACCATAAGCTCGATGTTACTTTTTATGCGACTCAATGTTTGGTCCCTCACCTATTTAATGGAAGTCGTACATATATGATTTAAAGTTTGAAGAGACAACTTTCCTATGCCAATGCACAATTATCACAACTGTCGGGATCCACACATTTAAACTGATTGATAAAAGAAGGTACATATATTTGTGCATTTTAAGGTGTAACCTTCTTTCAAAAGCATTTATGGAATGGTGGGAATGGTTTAAGGTAAAGACAAACTAACCTCGGTATTCTGAAAAGACAGTCTCCAATCATATGCAGCCATGTACATTGTCTTCTCCTCATATCCAAATCGAGCTAAATTAGCAATCAGAACAGCCCACACGAAATACCCAGGCGCGAAGTAGTCTGCAGCCACTAGGCCAGACACTGATCTGACCCGAATTCCCTCAGGATCCAGTCCAGTTTCATTGTCCAATGACATATGCTCTACCCAGCATAGTGGTCTACCAAGAAAAGAAAATTCAGCAAAATGTGCAATGAATATTTTGTAGTTAATTTAAAATTTTCAAACGGTTTCCGTATCGCAGTTATACCAAATACACCACAAATGCATCTTCAAACAGAAGAATGATCGACTGTTACAGATGGAATCAAAGAACACGAAAAATAAGAACATGGATATAGAAGGGGAAATTTATAGCTCAAGAAAAAGACTGAAAAAGGCAAAAGAGATATAGTTCGTCAGCATCAAGGACTTTAATGGGGCTTTTGCTAATTCTGCTTAATGAGACCCACATTCATAATATTTTTTCCAAACTCAAAAAATTCTTCAACCAACGAATTCAATTGCCACAGATTGGGAAAATTAAGCTAGATATTTACAGTAGTAGGACCTTTTCAAGATATACAACTTCTTTTCACAAGTTTACTGAAACTCAACAAGCCATCTCCGATCACAAACCAAAAAAAATCAAAAGACTAGGGCAATTATCATGTAAAAAGAACAGATTGCCTAAACATGAAGATAACTTCCCCAACAATTCATTTTTTTCCCTCAACTTCTGCTAAAAGATGTGGTAATCAGTCAACTGAAAATATGGATCAACTGGGATAAGGAAACTATATAGAAAACTGATTTCGAATATTTAAAATAAAATAAAACTATCCTTTCAAGAAAAGCAACTTCCTTCCACAGCTTCAACTTCAATTCAACGTACAGAAAAGGAACCGTGTAATTAACAACTTCACTAGAGTTGTATTCGACAATAACTACCCAGAGAAACCAAGAAAGAATTTCATAAGTGTATGTATGGCAATCTACCAAGTGAATCAACATTGTGGAACACGGTCGCATCTCCAAATCGTCAAAACAAGAACGTTTAGTACTTTCCCCAACAAAACGAAAAGGACTTAAAGGAGATCTTTAGTCAAACCCAATCCATCAATTCATTCATTAGAGACTTAAATATGATAGCATATATATATACCTTTTGTAGACCTCTCCAAAGGTGCCTCCCCAGAGCCTCTTCCTGAATAGTCCCTCGGCACACTCATGGCCCTCCCACAGCTCCAAGCCGCCCGTCACAATCCCAGGAATGAACACCACCGGATGCTTCGCGCGGAAACCTTCCTTCCTCAGTTTCACACCCGGCGGGTCCGGCATCGGCCCGGTGATGGCCTCCGTCACGTACTGCGGAAGCGAGGAAGGCATCGCGTTGTAGAGGAACAGCAGTAGCCACCAGATCGTGCATATGCAGCCAACGAACCAGCAGCAGCTGTCGACACACGACCATCTGTTCTCTTTCCCCTTCTCCTTCGTCGATTCATCTGATTTCGTCTTCCTCGACGCTGGATCCTTCTTTCCGTCTTCTTCTTGCCTTGGCTCCACCGGTTTCTTCCCTTCGGAGCTCGTGGCTTTCTCTGCATCCGCAGCTTTCCTACGCCGAATCAGTGCCATTTGGCGTTTCACGTAGAAGGGATGACAGCTGTTTGCGTCTCGAGAAAAGTGCTCCAATCGAGAACGGGAACAAAATTCAAAATATTTACACTTTATACTTGAATTTAGCTCCAATAATTATTCTGGAAGTACAGATGGATTAGAAAATCCACTCTTCAGTTCAATTTGGAGAAACTTCTTCCATTGAGCTATTACTTCACAGTAACGAACACGAAGAATAACCGTATAAAATCAACAGCTACAGAAGATTCCGTTTGCAGAGAAAGGGACAAATCAACTGAAATTCAACGATGCAGAGACGCAATTGGAAAAGCGTTAAGGTTCCAAGCTTATGGATGAATTTACAGTTTGAAGGATAAGAATATCAGAATGCCATGGTAAATGAGAATCTGTCCGTCACTGCGTCGTGGTGAAGAAGATTGATGGAGGTCGGACTGGTCGTTGAGGCGAGTGAGCAGTCATGCACGAATGGAAGTCAGTGGAAGTTTGGAACTGGCGATACTTCGAGAAGTGACATACAAATTCCTACTCTTAGCTTATATTTCATTTAGTCCCTCAGCAATTTCTTTTTGCTGCAAAGTCCGGAATTTCATGTAAACCTTGGACTTGGAAGTACATTTTTGGAAAGATTTGGATCCTTTTTAAATATTTACCTAACATTTATTTATTGATTTTTTAAGTATTTGAATGCATAATATATTTATTGTTGTACCATTTTTCAATAATTAAGTATTATATTTTTATTTATTATTATTTACAATTTAAAAATTAGATTTTGCTACGAAATGTAGTAAATTACAATAATAATAATTAATACAAGTATACAACAACAAATAAAAATAGAATACCTTATTCAAACATTCAAGCAAATATAATAACCACATAAAAAAAAACATAACATCGAAATTTCTCACATCAACTTATCGTCAACTAATAAATGAGATTCTACCATCTTATTCGAAAAATTGGCCAAAAATCGCCCAGAAAATTTTCATAAAAATCGGCTTAAAAATACCTATTAAGTATTTCAGAAGCGATTCACATATCGAATTGAGTGGACCGAACTGGACTGACTTTACGGAAAGTAATATTTATTTTTATAGTTCGCTTAAATTACCTCTTCTATCCCACTTTCACAGTCCGTCCAGTTCGCTTCACCAGTTCGGACCATCTATCATCACTTTGGGCTCCATCGAAATAGTGACCTAAGTTTTCACCTTAGTAAGATTCCTCAACCATCTTAACTGTTATATGCATTTAAACACTAAGCATTTCATGGTTAGAGCACGAAACTGAAATCCATTTCCATGCTTTGCACGAATCTTCACGCAATTATTATCATCATCATCATGAATCTCCAACCTCACTAACTGATTTACAGAGAACTTTACTGGTTCAGCATAGGCTGCGTTTTAACACGCATAAAAACTACAACATTTGCAGAAGTTACAGGCTGTTCTTATTCCAGATTAGAAGACTTACTTGTACTTCTCTATTCACATGTATGCTACAAAAACCCTGTTTGTGTCGCTCCACTTGGACAGTCGGATGCTACCTTGAGAGAGATTAAATTCGGAGACAGTGTCTGTCCATTTTTCTCTGTAAGCTCTCTGATTCTTGATAGAATCGGGCCTGGAATTGGCGTCACAGCATGTTTCCGTGAGTTCATCTGTTTAAACAGAAAGACCAAATTTTGAACTTCCAAATCATAACTTTTTAACGGTTTGTTTTTCAAATAACAAAAGTTCTTTGTCTAGAAAGAACTAAAGCATGTGATGAATCTACAACAATCAGTAAGTGATTAGGATAAATGTAGCACTGAGAAGTACAACAGTCCATCATCCAATCACGTGTGAAGTAATGCATTTTATCAAATGATAGATAATCCATTAACCAATAGTCTGATACAATCAACGTTAACCAAAGAAACACTATATGTAAGAAGATAAACGCATACCAGATCTGTAGGTGATGATGAAAAGCTAGCTGCTTTAAGAAGGTTCCTCCATTTATCCTACAAAATAATAACAGAGCCCCCCGGTGAATGACTTCATCAACAGAGAAAAAATATTCCACTGTTATGACTTTCCATTAATATTAAATGTTTCTGCAGAGAGAAAAGGGAGGTTACCTTAAGGTCAACAGATGTACGATAAGAAAATGAAGCAAAAGAAAGGCGTTTGATCTCAGACCACCTCCCAACTCCATACTTGGATACACCTTCAACCAGCTTTATGACTTCGGAAAGAGTCCAAGCTCGATGGTGCTTCCTTCTCATTCCTCCTTTAGAAGTGGGAACAGTAGCGATATTACCATTGGGTATATCCTCCGAAGAGCCTGGATCCATTATAGTACAATCCTTGTGCTCAAGTTCAATTTCGTCCATAACTAAGCACTGTTCGTCTGGATCTTCTAAAAGTTGTACCTGAGCCAAACGGTGAAAAGTTGGCTCTTTGCTGCAATCAAATTTCAAATGCTAACTGATACTTCAATTATGTCATACTTCAATGATCTAATGTACGATAGCATTTTTATTGAAAAGTTGAGAGTCTACTTACAAGGTTTGCCTTGTCAATATAGTTCTATTTTACCAGTGCAGTCACAGTTTCATTCAGGGAGAGAATTTTATTGAATTAAAACGCAAAAACAACGGCTGAAAAATATTGGTTATGGTAGATAAAAAGAGACTGCATTGAAACAAATTATAAAATCTTAATTTGCTCTCCAAGAGAAGACCATTTCACTATACTCTAGTAAAAACGTGCACCTGTTTCAGTGTAAAGTTGGATCTAGCATGATCTTTTTCACTCTCTGCAGCTGATTGATAGCTACGCTTATCAAAGGGCTTGCCAAAGTTTGCTGCCTCTCCCATCTTTCGATAAAACTTCTACCACAAATAAAGGAGAATATTATGCAGAATAATCATTCTCATATCATATGATTTACAGATAAAACACACTTTCAGATTTCGCATAAGTAAAGAGCAGCATAATATCAATGATAACAAGGGTTTAAAAGTACCGAAAGACTCATGATATCTTTCCGGGGACGGCTTCTTCTTATGCGAGAGACGCATGGAACTCGAATCCCCGAAAGAGAGTCCAGTCTTGTAATTTTACCACCAGAAGATACATTTCTAGCTGAGACGGTACCAAATTTTGGAGATAACTGTTCGGAACCTTTAGATGAGTTCAATAATCTCCCATTTTGCTCAAGAGTTTCTAACTCTGACAGTTCTTCAATATATCTTTTAGTTGGCTTCCTTATTCTTTTTGCAGCAGTTGCATCCTCTTGATGTAGAGCATCAGACTCGGATCCATCAACTGGGTCACGATTTCTCACTCTCTTTTCAGAAACTACTTGACAATCTTCCACTTGGTGAGTACTCTGAACTGCTGAGTCTTTAGAATGTTCATCTCTGACCCGATTTCTGGGGAATGCAATAGGATAAGGAATGCATGTAGAGGTCCCTTCCTTGCTTAGTTTCAGTGCTTTGCCATCTTTTATAGAGAAAGTTATAGTTGAAATGTCACAAGAATTAGCCAATCCCATGGAAATTCTCCTTTTGAGCCATGTCTTATCCTTGACAGTAGTTCCTCTACCAAATGTAGCTCTAAAAGTTTCATGAAGATCTCTAATTGACAGGTTATCCAGACATATATCTCCCTTCAATTTTGAGAAATCAGGCTTCAAACTGTCACATAAAGCAATAGTTGGTGCTTCCTCTTTTGATGAACCAGGGGGATTCGAGCTTTCCACAGCAAGACCTGAAAGGTTATTATCCCTGGAGCCTGAACAAGGAGCTGCTTCCTGCAAGGATATGTCACGATCAAGATGATTACTCAGAATACTTCTACCACCTATCAGATTCAGAATATGGGGTGCTATATTTGATAGCCCACAGTTAATTTTACATGGTACTATATATTAGTACTAACAACTAGTATCGAGAATTTAAAACCTAGCACCAGGAATGATAACACTAGAGCTTCTGGAATGACTGACAGGGTCACACTCACAGGGGTCAAGCAAATTGCTAACCTCCACAAATCTCAAGAAACTAGGCCAACAGAGCTTAATAAAACATCTCATTGGACGTACTTGAACATTTACCTAGCCAAAAAATTTCCAAACCCAATCTGTCTATGTAATAACCTTGTCATTAAGAACTACAAAGCATCTAAATTGAGATAAGATATATTTCATGCGACATATGTCACTGGACCCGTCATATTGTGGGTAAACAGTCAATATAGCAGCTAGACATTTCAAACGACTAAAGTAGAAAATTTATGCCGACCACTTTAACCAAACAGAGACAACTTTCCCGAAAATGTAGTGAAGCCTACAATACAGAAAATGCCTTTTTGAATTTATCCAGTAGGATTGATGACAATCACAAGTGCACTCCATTGAAGTCTAGAAAAATTGCAGATCCATTAACTACAACCACAGTCACATGTTAAATATTCATGCACGTTAGAAAAAGTACAGACCAATTTGGTTCAATCTCTACAGAATCAGATAGCATAGTCAATAGGAACATACTATAATCAAAACAGATGTATTCAAATATCTGAAATGAGCTTTGATATGATCTAACAAACAGTGATTGTCACTCAATTTAAAAAATGAGAAATCCACATGCAAGCGAACTAATACCTGCCTTAGGTCTATCTTTTCCTCTTCAGCTTTCACACTCTCACAATAACCTGTCAAATATTGGTCAAATATGAAGAATTGATAGCCACCTCAGATGCTGTTAAGCATGAGATGTTTAGGAAATATTCAAGTACATCTCATAGTAACTATATCGACCTTTAAAATAACCAAAAACAACAGGAAGAATATAAAACCAGTCAATGAGGCATTTAAAAACGAAGGCAGAAAGGAAATTAGATAGAGAACCCCTGTTTTTGGTGGCAAATTCTCGGTTTGTTATCTAAAGCGAAAGATGATGATAAACAATTGCTTAAGGGTTCTGGACAATATAAACATCTGTGCAAACCCATCTTTAAACAATTGGATATGCAAATACTGGAGGAAATAATTCATGGCGTAATGGAAAGCAAATGTGAATCAAACAAGATATAATACGTTTAACTTGCAAAAATGGTAACTGATAACAAGTACCTACCTGATGTATCTAGCACAGTTTTCCTGCCAAAAGACCCACAAGTGGAACTAGTGACATTCTCCTCACAAGTATCTACAATATCCATGTCACTCTTCTCATCTTTGAGCAGGTCCACAACTTCCATGATTTCATCATCTGTTGCAGGAACTAGTCTCCCATCACCTTCAACCTTCATATCATACAGCACACCAAGAATAAATGACCATTTAATTTAGTATATATATATATATATGTGGGTGGGTGGGTGGGTGTCAAAAGTCCATGTTTGATGTGATATAAAGATGGTGAATGATGAGTAATATGTCCTGCAAATAAGAAAACAATAAAACACGGTCCTACAGTAAGCATGCAATGAACTCTTTGGAACAGTTGCAAAGAGATACTTCCGTTTTCAACCTTGACTCAGATGAAAAGTAGGAGACAGAGGCAGAGAACAAAGAGAGTGGGGTCGATAAATTTTACCGTATCAGAATAATAGCCAGTCACATTGAACAAAATCATAAGAACAAAGTATCAAAAAACATTAACAAGTCAGAGATAAGTTCAAAGAGAAACAAATTACCCGAACAAGCTTATAGACAACCGGATCTGCAATTTGCTCATGCAGAGGCGTAGAATAGGCAGAGTTCTCCAACTCGCTATCATCGTATCTCCTCCTATCATTCCCATCAATTACAACCACTGTTTCCATGGATTATCCACCGCATGCACCTCTTATATTCTAATCTGAGTGTCTATTATATAAAAAAAAAACTTACAATGTCAACATACGTTCATAACCATCTCAATAGCTCATAGACAAGCATAAGCAGGTAATTGCACACATTGAATTCACAATGTTCAGCATTTCCAGAGTCCTCACTATTCATTAGCAATGTATGCGATGATCAATCAGAAGCATTCAATCACTCATCCACCTATACACGCTGATCGTACAATTCCGATAAAGAAAACTATCAGCAATTCCAATTTGTGAGCAAAAAGCAGGCAATCTCCCAAAAATGAATTATCTAGAATCAAATACAGCAATTCCACGAAACTACTGATGAAGCTCAAAACAATAAATATCGTTAAGCTATTACGGAGCTAAACTTAACCAAATTTCAACCTACAACGCAGTGGACAAATCAAGAAAACCAACTACCGCGCACGTCGATAAAGAACTTCAAACTCACCATAGAATGTGCGCGTAGCCGAGCTTACTTCGTCACTGCAACTGATGAAATTAATCAGATGGATGCACGGATTTACAGGTGGGATTGAAGTAAGCAGCGAGTCGATGACTCAGTTGACAGGCTAAGTCGTAGGGGTGATGATAAAGCGTTGGCACTCGGAAAACGAAAGATGAAGGAGAGAGAAGCTTCAGTGGCACGAAAAGAGGAAAGTGATCTTTTGGGGGATAAAACTGGATGCTTTTTCTCTCCGCTGCTTCGGATTCTAAACGTAACCCCAAACTCTAATGTATTATGCCGTGGAATCCGATTGGTCGTACTTTACTCGACTCCGCTTTTATATAGTTTATCAGAACCGGACCGGACCGGTGGTCCAACTTCCAACTTCCATAGGACTTCTTTGATATATATAAACTATAAAGCCCCTTATTGTAATATGGAAGGAACTTCTGAACCATACATCAACGATAGGCTTTTGATCACGGTAAATTGGGCCTTGTCCGCTCTAATCTGAAAATAATAATAACGGTAAATTGCAAAAAGAACCCACGTACTTTTTCTTCTGCAATCAGAATGCACGTACTTTGGAAAGTCATTCAAAATGGTCAATATTCATTTAAAATTGTATTTTCAATATTCATGTAAAATTTGATTTACACTACAATAGTTATACATAAACTACAAATAAGGGTTTAGGGTATAGAAGATTCTTCCTTCCACTATTATTTTCTAAAATGTATATATAGATGGTATACTTAATAAATGTGACTGTTAAAAGCGTACTTATATTGTGAAATATTTTATATTTTTTTTAGTGATTTCTAGAATTTTGCTATATATAGAAACTTTCCCAAATTGAACGCAGGCCCAAACAGAGATATTATTAAGACATTCTTAACAAGTTAAATCATACGTTCAATAAGGAAATTTACTACACCGAATAGTTTCTATTTTTATTAGTAAATAGCAGAGCTCAGACAACCTCCAAAAATGAGCCAATTCTAATGCATATTTGAGTTAAATCTTAACACTTAAGAAAAATAGTTCCAATGCGTTTATATTCTTATATACATCATTTATTTAAATAGTTATTTGCATATATATATATATATATTAAAATATGTTGTTATTTTTATTATCGTTACTATTTTATATATTTTTCATTAAATATACTAAAAGAACAATTTTTATATTCATGTTTATGTTTATATCATCTTTAATACTAACTAAAATATGGAATTAAGATAAATTTCAATAATATTTAATAACGAAAAAGGAATGAAACCACCAAGAACAATGCAAATAACATTAAGCAAGCATGTGGACTCAATTTTAGGAAAAAACAAATTGGTACAAATACTCATATGAGATCAATATATGTAGAGGTAGGGTAACGGGTCATGGGTGAATCTCATCGGTCGTGTCAGGAACCCCATGATCCAAACACGACTCGTGTAATAGTTTGGATCAATTTTTCAAACCCAAACTTGATCCGCAGGTTGGTGAGTTAACCCGCGGGTCAGACTGACCCTTTAGGAATGAAATGGTTGAGTCAGACTGACCCGTTGGACCCCTATGGCCCGCGAGTCAGTCTGACCCATTCGCCTCGCGCATACCAAAAAACCTAGAATGACACATGTTATTTTAATATAATAATAAAAAAAGAACGGATCACAGGTTGATCCGTGAGTCAAACCTTCATACCAAAACACCCCATGAGCGGATCACCCCAAATGGTTCATGTTTTCCCACCCCTAAATAAAATATATGGATGTGTAGTGTGTACCTGAATTATTTATCATTAATTTAATTAAAACAGATCACACTATTTTGTAATTATTATTTTTATCACTAATATGTTACACTATTTTGTAATTGTTTTTAAAACAGTACTAAAGTAATAAAAATTAATAACATATTTTGATTAATTTAGTATATAAACATATTTCTCTAGATATTGTGAAGGTAAGGATATAGTGGGTGATAGTTGGAGAATCTGCTTTCGCAAAAAATGGTAATGAAGGTGGAGATGGAGTTGTTGAGTGTCACCATCAATTGTATCCTCATCAATGAAAACAAAATCAACCAGATTCATACCAGAACAAGAAGCTTGTGATCAAGAATGAAAAAGATCTTTGAAACACCTAAACCATGGGTTTTTGTCTGTTTATAGAACACCTGTATGAATAATTAAATATGGATCGAATGATCGAAGAAAAAATTAAATATTTATAAATAAAATGATCGAATGAGATAATTATCAGCTTATTGAAATAAAAAATATACCTTTTTCTGATAAATTTTACTGTAAGTCTCATACTTTAGAGCAGTGCTATTCTTTTTTGAAGAGCTTAAGAACATATGACTGTCAAAAGTTTTAAAACAATCAATCCCAAATCATATCTGATCTCAAGACATAAGATTCAGTAAATATCCGTCATTCAAATCTCAACAATGGTATTATTATTGATCTGTTGTTATTCCAGAGAGCTAGCAGCAGAAACAACAGCCAAATTGCAGAATCTTTATGATCTCATTAACAATCCTTCTCCTTTTGTTAAAAAGTATCAATTTTACCAGTTCATCCTGATCTGATTCTCTTCAGATTGGATTTCCCGTTCGATCTTGAGTCCCCATCTGAGGAGGCCTCTGCTGATCGGGTTATCGAGCTTGAAATATCAGCATAAACATCAACAACCCTCCTGATGTTGTTGTTCAGTTCTCGGATCAATCCGACATTTCTGCTAAGGTTGTCTGGGATCTTAGATTCATGGTTCTGATTGATCTCGTTGATGAGGAGACGATTCTGATCCAGAATGTCTTGAACTTGAACAAAGCTCTTCTGAAACGTCTGCAGGGTTTTGGGATCGACTTGGGTCCCGTTGCTCATGCTTGAGAACAGACTACTGTTGTCCATTGCAGGTTTTGTTCTATGTTCCGTCAAGAAGCTCCTAATTCTGTAGAATCATAAGCAGATAACAATCAAAATAAAGATGAAGAAGAAATGAAAACAAAAATTTAAGGTTGAATTTAGTTATGAACAACATTTTCACTGGTCTTTTCTTTCCATAGCCAAGTAAGTTTTGTTCCAACATAATCTATGATGTTCTTGTCTCTATACAAAGCAGAAGTCAGACAATGCACCACCAAATACTTGAATTTAGACCCACAAACTAGACAGTGTCAAGAACATGTTTTTCTTCATTTTGTAAAAGCTAGATCATAGTGGGACTGTGGGAGTACTTTTTTTTTATCTGAGGAAAAGGACAGTTCAAAATCGTGATTTAACCAAAAAACCCAGAAAATTCATCTGCAGCAACTAATATTAAAGTCAGTTTCTAACTACACACTGACGAGAGCTAAAATAACAACCATGAGGGAAGAAGTTAAATGATTTTCACTTCAGAAGAAAACTACGAGGGAAAAAAACATTTTTTTAACGTCTACAAGAAAATTGAAGAGCCTGACTTTGGTCAATCTGCACCACAAGATCTAATTTTCTATATGAAAGCAGCGCTTATCCAATTTTGACCAAGAACATGGAAGTTTGCACGCAAACAATTTCAGACAGAAATAACGAATCAAGCTTAAATTTTTTCCAGAGATTCAGACACCCAGTTGGTCAAGAGTCTGAGAAACAAAAGGAGTCGATGAAGAATCCTTGACCTTTTGATTTCTTGATCTGCAGAGATGAAGGCGTACTATCATCGGCTCATGGCACCGCCAAGCTGAGCTGCGACGGCGAGTCTCGAGAGAACCGACGGAGTATTGTGACGCAGATTCTGCAGAGAAGGTCGTGGACGAAAAGGGGCGAATCTTCTGTCTCTGTGTATCTGGAATGGCTGGACCTGAACAAAACAGCAGAATTCATTCATGTAAGAAAGGTACAGAGGAGAGAGAGAAGTCGAGAGCGGACAAGAATCTGATTGACCTTCACAACAACAAATAAATAACGATTCTTTGTCACGCACATTTCCTCGTCTGTCTGCGTAGATATGAAATGAATGTATGTACGTATGTGTGTGGCGGATTTTGATTCTCTCTCTAGTCTCTACTGTCTCTGTCGCTTTCCCTCCCTCTCTAGACCTCGAATACTTCACCCTCCCTCCACGCAGATTGCAGGGCTTCCACTCTGGTCCATTTGTTTTGATGGCGGTGACGAAGATGTACTGGGCTGGGTCAGGCCCAAACGCAAGTTAATTTACACATTGGGTCCTGTGATTTTATTATGAAACAATTTCATCCTCGACTTTTGTGGGACATCAACTCATTTAATTTCATTACCATTATTTTGTTGGGACTTATTTATAACACTAATAAATTGATCTAAATAAATATAATTCTAGTTCATCAGATATGATAATTTAGTATTTGATGTGGTATTTTATGAATATTATTATTCTTACATGCTCGAGTTAAGATTAAATTGTATTGGGTATATAGCACATTTGGGTTTAATTAAACATTGTCCAAAATAGGGTTGACAATGGTGCGCTGAAAAAATCATAACTATGATTATAACCGTTACTGTTTAATATGGTTAATTGTATCATTATGGTGCGGTACGGTTATGGTGGTGAATTGTTTTTACCCATAATGATTATGGTATTTAATTTATACCCATGGTTATTATATAAATATAATAACTATTTATTATTAATAAATTAATATATACTAAATAATGAAAGTTGCTGTACATACAAATAATAAATAAACCATTATGTTAGTTTTATATATTTTTATTGTTGACAATATAGATTTATGTATTTTTTAAAATAAAATTTTAAGTCTTCTATTATATTTCATGTGTTGAATAAATATGGGTATATGGGGAAAACCATGGTTAATAACCACAGTTATTTTAATGGTTATGTTATTGAAATTTGTACCCGTAATGGACTAATGGTTATGATATGTGATTTAAAAATATGGTATAATTATGATATTTGTCATACCCGTACCATACCCTAACAATCGACATCCCTGGTTCAAATCATTGTTTTCTGACTCAGTTTACTTAAATAACAAAATTATATTATAATAATCAATTTATAAATATATATATTTTTAAATCAGCATACCCAAAATAGGTATGTGTTTCTCTTCTTAATTTATCTATTACATTAATCTAAATAAATTTAAAATATATAATATCATAAATTATTTAAAAAATGTATAGTTCTTAAATTGGAATATTATATAAAAACAATTACTAGTTTTTTTATTACTATATTTAAAATAAAAATATAGTAAATTACTACATGTAGTTATATACAAATAAATATTAAATGCATTTAAACTAGGGTCGGCAATGGTGCGGTGAAAAACCCATAACCATGGTTATAACCGTTACTGTTTAAAATGGTTAACCGAACCATTATGGTATGGTGCGGTTATGGTGATGAATTTTCTACCCATAATGGTTATGGTATTTGAGCTATACCCATGGTTATAACCATGGTTATTATATAAATATAATAATTAATTATTATTAATAAACTAATATATACTAAATAATGGAAGTTAATGTACATACATGTAATAAATAACTATGATGTTAGTTTTATATATTTTTATTGTTAACAATATAGATTTATGTATTTTTTAAAATAAAATTTTCGGTATTTTATTATATTACATGTGTGGAATAGATATGGGTATACGTGTAAAATCATGGTTAATAACCACAGTTATTTTAATGGTTATGGTATTGAAAATTGTATTCGTAATGGTTATGGTATGTGGTTTAAAAATATGGTATGATTATGGTATTTGTCATATCTGTACCATACCCTAACCATTATCAACCCTAAATTTTAAACAATATAACAATGTTTAATGATATGTATTTTTTTTCTAAATGTATACGTATATATTATCTATGAACGTGGTTCACATTGCATGAAACAATTACCAATTTACTACAACAAAAGTAGTAAATAGAAATTTTACAAAGTTCTCTTTAACTTTTGATCTTGCTTATATTCCACTTGTAGTCTTATTAATATTGGGATTGCTACTTTGTGCACCTCAAAAAAGGACTACATTGAAGAAAAAGGATAACTATAGGCCTAAACGTTAATTTAAATAAAGCTTGGTGGGTAACACGTGAATGTTGTACAGCTGACTTAATATTTCTCTCTCTAAAAATTAAAACTTTCGTGAGGAAGCAGGTTCCTTTTAATTTCAGTGTCGTAAATCGTAATGGTGACATTCATCGTAAATTCTTAGATTCCGGGTAGCTCCAAGGGAATCGAGTTGAGTTGAGTTGAATTGATGGGGGTCTCCTTTAAGGTCTCCAGGACCGGTACTCGGTTCCGACACAAGCCTTCTGCTCTGCCTAAATCTGATGCCGAAGCCGGTGATGTCTCGGTCAATTCGGAAGAAGCTCCTTTTGCTGCCTCTAAATCAGTCTCCGCTGTTCGTAATTCTGAGGTATTTTTGCAATCAGCGCAATTTTGAGAAAGTGTCTGTATGATTAGATTGTTATGCTTTTTTTGACCTAATTCGTGGGGGAAGTTCAAATTTCTGAATGCAAGATTCAATTATTGACCTAGTTTATAACAATTTGAGCTTAACTATGAATTATGAATCTAAAATATTTTCATCTTTCTGTACTGGTAAGTAGCCAATAGCCAGGATATTTGATTCTTGAAACTGAATAGCTGATGATTAGCATGGCTTGCTCTCATAAGCACCGGATTCATTATTGTACTGTTTAGGTTTGAGTTTGTTGCTTGATCGATTTTTGCGAATTGGGTGGAAGAGAGCTGAAATTTTTATCGAACCATTAGCTAGAACTCGCTGAGCAGGAATGCTTTAGTTGAGAATTAGAGGCACATAATGATTTTTAGCGAGTTCATTGACACGGTATCGCACCCCAGGTGTTTCCTTTTTTGTTTTCTATTTTTATTCGTGTCCATTTCTGAAAAATCGTGGACTTCACCGAAGCTGGGGGTTCAGGACTTATACCAGTGTCCGTAATTGTCCACTTTAACTGGATCAGTATGACCTGCAGGGAAAATTCTTCAACCAAGGGAATAAGTATGTAGGTGTGACATCTGGTTCGTCTCTTTCTACAGAAGGAAATGATGTATCACCTGGTAAGGACAACACTGGACTTTGGTTTTCATTTTTCCTACCATTGAAAATATAATTATTTTATTAGGTTGAAGATTTGAGGTTCACTAATTATGTGTTCTTTCTGTTAATGCAGTCGATGAAGTTTCTATTGTATTGCACCTTTTTCCAGATGGGTATTACATAGGAAAAACCTTGGAGGTTTGTAAATGAACCTGTTATCTTTTTGAGATTTATTAAAAGACATTTAATCACATCCTTTTTCTCGCTTCTTACTCTGATAAATTTGTTTTTCAGAATGAGCTTTCCCATGATCTTACTAAGCTTTTGAGGCCTTACAACCGAATATCAGAAAATCTATTTTCTGTAAGTGCCTATCTTTGCGTTGTGATTTTTGCTAGCAATATACCATCGATTGGAATGGGTTGTTATTGAGTAGGGCTGCAAGTGGAGTTCCGCATAGGCCATTTATTCTCATATAACCATAGTGCAGAAGCATATTGCTTAGAGTGTTATATTTTTTCTCCCTCTGTAGGCAATAGAATGTGGCCACTTTCCTAGTGACCTGCTGTGTGGTTTACCTTGCAAGTATATCGATGGTTCTGTTATTTGTGAGGTAACTTTCACTTATCTGAAAATATATCCGGTGCTTACTTTTTTGGCTAAATCTGAAAGATTATTTGATGCTATGTTGCTTGTAATACAGGTCAGAGACCACCGACCATCTGCCTCTGAACAAGGCTCTAGCACACAAACCATGTGTATCCCTCCTGCCGCTTTGAGAGTAAAACTCAAAATAACCTTAGAGAACGTGGTGAAAGACATCCCTTTGATATCAGATAGCTCTTGGACTTATGGTGATTTGATGGTATTCTTAGTACCTCATCATTTATGTAGGGTTTGATCCTTCTTCTTGTGGCATTGTAATTTATCTGCTTTATCTGCAGGAAGTGGAGTCCAGGATACTCAAGGCCTTGCAACCCAAGCTTTGTCTTGATCCTAGTCCCAAGTTGGATAGGCTCTCTAATTGCCCAGTTCCAGAGAAGGTGGCAGTATTATTTTTTGCTTTCTAAATTTTTAAAGGAGGAAGTATGTTTGGAGATTTAATAATGTTTTTCCTGTTCAGCTCAAGGTGGCCTTGTCCAGTGCAAAAAGAAAACGATTGAGAGAGCTACCAGAGATATCTGTAACAAGTAACAGAATCCATGGTAAGAAGGTGGCCGTAGATAGAGCCCCAGAAATTTCTGACTCTAGGTCAGGAGATGTTATTCTAGGTAATGGGATGCAGCAACATGCAATTGAAAACACAACCGCCCAAAATGCTGCTCTGTCCAATTTCATGTCTGCAAGCCCAAGAACCGGTGTGACGAAAGCATCTCTTGAGGGCTTAGCTATGTCATCTCATCAACAAAGGTATCCAGTTATGCTTGGGAATAGAGGGGTTTCTCCTTCTGGACAGGATATGATGATTTCTTACTCTGATAACAATTCTTCGGGTTCTGCTCATGGAAAGAGGGAGAATCAAGACGTGGCGATGTCTCCTTTATCCAATGCAAATAAGAAAGCAAGAGTTTCACCTATGGTCTCTGATGGTGTTCAACAGCAAATGGACAATCTTCAGGGATCGGATTGGAAGAATTCATTGTATCAGCAACAAGTTATGGCTAGAGGAATTCAGTATTCGAATTCCATCTTGAAAACGGAGCCTGGGGTGACACCGGCACAATCAGTGCTTCCTGGTATGAGATTTGGTGTGATGGAGGGACAAATGGATGGAATGGAAACGACTCAGAACAAAACTGACTTGCCAATGAATATTGAGAAGGACCATCTTGACCATCAGCAGTCCCAATTGCAGCACAGATTGACACAGCATGCACTGATGAAATCTGGATTTCCTCAGGCACAGTGGAATAATGTCAATCAGCAGTATATTGAGAACACCTTGAAGAAGGAACAACAGCAGCTTCAGAGAAGGAAGTCTTCACAAAGTCCTCGGATTTCCGTACAATCTCCACTGTCTTCAAAATCAGGGGACTTCTCTAGTGGTTCATTGGGTCCTCAGTTTGGTGCTGGTCCAGCAAGTGCTATTACTGGGCTGCCACTGAAGGACAAGGTCATGGTGCCTTCAGTTCCTCCTGGTTCAACGACTTCTAGTGCTAATGATTCTATGCAGCGGCAACATTTGGCTCCTAGTGGAAAAGCTAGATCAAATTCCTTCTCCAAGGCCCCTACAATGAGTGGAGTTGGTTCTCCTGTTAGTATAAGTACCCATAGCGTTTCACTGAATGCGAACAGCCCTTCTATGGGAACACCTCTCGCTGATCAAACAATTCTTGAGAGGTTTTCAAAGATCGAAGCAGTTGCCATAAGGTACGGAATTAAGAAATTCTTACGAAGTGTGAAACTTGACTGAGACTTGGTGTGAAAGTGAAGTTGCCTTGTTTTTATAAACAAAGTGATTGACTGAGACAATTATCAGTTTTCCGAAATAGAAAAGATTCCATTTCACACCCGGTTTCACACTTTGTAGCCGTGCTCACGGATTTTCAGCTTGAAGGATTTTAAATCTTGCAACTTTGCTGTTCAAATACTGCTAAAAGTACCGTTTTTTTGTTCTATACTTTTCCTTTATTTTGTTGAAAGGTGATATCTGGTTTTTGTTTCTGAATAGTTGAAAGTTGGATTTGTCCACGCACTTTTCAGTCTGTTTTAATTTAGGGTTTCTTGGTACATTTTTTTATTCTTCTAATTATCCTTTTATTGGTGTGGATGTCTTTCTTTGTTTAGGCATAATCTCAATCGCAAAAAGCACAAAGTAGATGGGTGCCCGGTGAGGAAGTCCAGTGGATTTCCTACTGATAATTTGATGCTATGCCTTTCTAACCTCTCAAACAATGAGGATTTTATTGACAAATCATCTCCCATGTTATTATCAAGATCAATTATTGGAGGAACTACAAACACTTGCAAATCCAGAGTGCTGAACTTTGTTCAGGCAGATCGTGTATATCAAGGTACAGTTCTTTCAAATTCAGATCTTTTTGTCTTATTTTGCAGCCCATTTTGCTCCGTTTACTTGATGTCTCATCTGTCTTCCGACAGGTAATGTTGTTTCTTATGTTTCTAAAGCTCGATGCAAGATGAGTTTATTTGAAAAAGGAAGCAACGGTACCGTGGCCATGCTTTATGGAGATTTGGAAGACGTTGATGTTCTGGATGCAGAGGATTATCTCCCAACATTGCCAAATAGGGTAAGTTTGACACAAAAGGGAGAAAATTCATCAAGCATTATCAATAAGAAAATTTCAACTAAGTGTGAAACTTGGAGTAAAAAAGAAAACGTGCTTTGAGTGAGATATAACAGTTTCCTGGAATAAATAAGATTCCACTTTTACACTAAGTTTCACACTTTGTAGCACTGCTCTTATGAATATTGTATATTTCATCTGAAATTGGATTTTTTTGTGACAGAACATTGCAGATTTGCTTGCTGATCAATTCCGCACACTGGTACTTTCTAATTGCAAGTTTTGCTTTTGAAAATTTTATTATTTATCTGCTGAATTTACGGTTTCTTTTACAGCTGGTAAAGGAGGGTTACACTTTAACAGGTGATGATCTATTGGCGAAACCAATTCGTCAGAATCATCCACTTGGTTCACCTTCCGGGATGTCTCAAAGTAATTCATCGGGTCAGTTTGCTGAAGGAGTTTCGAGCCAACAACAACCGAATGATCAAGCAAATAGTAGCCATGCACCCCTTAACTCGTCCCAAATAGCAGCAAATAGAGTGATGCCATCTGGAAAGACACAACAACCTCATCAAATGTCTCAAGGAGCTCCAATGTCGGCAAGGACCCAGCAGCTCGATACTCATGCTCTGTTGCAGCAGCAGAAGCAACAGCAGCAGCATGGTCAGAATTCATTGTCTCAATACCCGAGGTCATCTCCTATTATGCTTGCTGCAAACCATATGTCACAAATGAACTCGATGGGTCAGAACTCCAATATGCAGCTTGGAGAGCACGTGACGAACAAGGCTTCTCCGCTTCATCTTCATATGTTACAACAGCAGCAGCAGCAGACAAATCAGAATCAGCAGCAGCAGCAGCAGCAGCAAAATCAGCAAATGCAGAGAAAAATGATGATGTCGATGGGGATGGCACCCAACATGGGAATGGGAACCATGGGGAACAGCTTAGTGGGTCTCGGTAACCCTGCAATGGGGATGGGGCCTGCCCGTGGAATGGGGTCGATCGGGAATGTGAGTCAGAACCCGATAAATTTAGGGCAACCCTCGGGGATAGGTAATTCGATAACCCAGCGGCTTCAATCGGGGTCTGGACTGACGGCCGAGCAAGCTAATTTGGTGGCTCAGAAGCTGAGGATAATGAATAGTCGGGCAGGTCTCCTGGGGAGCCCACAGCCAGGTATTAGCAACGTTCCTGGGGCCCGACCCATGCATCCTGGCTCCGCGGGGTTGCCGATGCTTGGCCCGGGCATGAACCGTGGGAATATGAATCCGATGCAGCGGCAGCAAATGGGGGGCCTCATGGGCCCTCCAAAAATGATGTCTGGTATGAATAATGTGTACACCAGTCAACAGCAACAGATGCAGCAGCAGCAATTACAGTTGCAGCAACAGCAGATGCAGCTTCAGCTTCAGCAGCAGCAGAAGCTTCAGCAGCAAGAGAACAGCTCTCTGCAATCTGTTGGGTCACAACCTCAGATCGGGTCACCTTCATCAATGGGGATGCCTCAGATGAACCCACAACAGCAGCAGCAGCAGCAGCAGCAGTCTAGTCCACAGCAGATAAGCCATCGGACACCTATGAGCCCACAACAGATCAACTCGGGTCAAGTCCATGCAATGAGTGCGGGCAACCCCGACCCATGCCCCGCAAGCCCTCAACTGAGTTCTCAGACTCTCGGTTCGGTTGGCAGTATAGGAAATTCTCCCATGGATGTGCAAGGTGTGAATAAGAGCAACTCCATGAGCAATACATAATGACCATACAAGAGAAAAATGCAGAATAAGGAATCAAATCGAGCAAAGCAAGTGCTGTTTGTGGTCATAGATAGAGGTCAGATTTTAACGTTTTGCATACAAATATGGTTTAGTTTTGCTTGATCGTTGATAGCCCTTGTATATGTCAACTAGGTAGTGTTTTTTCTTTCATGAAAATGCATAAAATGAAGCGTAGCTGTTCATGTTTGATTATCAAGTACTCGTCTTGGAATGTTTATGGTTGAATTACTAATGAATCTCATTGTTTTGGTATCAAGGGTAAGGTGTTGATGATTTCTATCTGGATACCGTAAAACATTGAGATACAGCACACTACGCACAATATTTTTAAAACTTAAAGTATGGTTTCCCCTTATTGTTGAGTTCTGCCCACGTTTTTAAAAATAAATAAATATTAGCTTACCTTTTGAAAAGTGGATCACCAGAAATCTCCCAATAGGCAAACTGAGTACTATATTATATATCTTTGTTTATCAGTTGAGCTAACATGGTAGGGTTCATACCTAGTTTGTTCAGTTTGGATCAAAGCGTCTACTTTTCTCTAATATCATAACTTTAAGCACTATTCTGATATCAAATTTATGCCGGAATCGTGTAAAATTGAGTTGAATTCGATGTAAAATATCAAAATTATGGCGGGATGCAATAGTAACTTGTGTTCTATACCTGGACACGAATTTTGTTATGTTCATGACATGATGCTCCCTTTTGATGGAATAATGCTGTTTATTTTCTATGAAATTACCCATTAAGATACAACTACTCACCCACCAACAGAAAAGGTTCTGCATAATTCCATGTGTGGGATCCATTGACAGCTCCAGACTGCTCTTGTTCTTGAAATGAAACCTCGTATATATTCTACTTGTCCTCATGTCTATTCTTCAACACCACATTCTTTCTCTCTACAGTTTTTAATTCCGACGAGGATTATGGGTTTAGGGAGAGAATAGCACCCAGATGGAGAAGCAGGGCACATGCTAATGAATTTCGATTGCTTTTACTCAACAGAAGAAGGATCGGTCACTTGTTCGCGTGTGCCCTGGCCCTCCATCTCGGTTTTTCTTCCTCTGTTCTTCAGCTGCATTTTCCAGAATTGCACAGACAACAACTAGGTAAGAGTAAGACCGCAATGCATTGATCTTTCTGTTTGGTTCCATCGTCTTAACATTTAAGCTAAGAACCTCATGCAACTGGGAAAAAAAAATGCATCCTTTGATGTTTGAAGCTGAACCCATATCTTCTTCTTGGTTGCTCCTTATTCCGACAAAGTCAATATCTTTTCTTTACGTGAAGTGACTGTTTTATTTATTAGAGATAGGCAGACCAGAAAAAAAACACGTTTTTTTTACCATCTGGATGAAAGAACAATGTCGTCTTCTTCATTTTTGACCAGTGAGTTTCACCACATTAAGATGGTTGGTTCAAAACGTTGCTATACAGAGCGGTGGATATAGAAATATAAAATTCTCAAATCTTATGGAATTTTATATAAAAAGTAAAGTACATAAACAAAAGGTTAATTATGCCTCTAATGTTTGAGGTAAAATGAGTTTTCCCCTCATGTTTAAAAATGGAAATTTCCTTACCAAAATTGAGTTTCTCCTAATATTTAAAAATAAAAATGGCATTCATTCATAGTTCGCCATCATTCAAATTTACCTTTTTCATTAGAATTTTATTTAAACTTAACATAACATGTTTAAAAATTGTAAATATATATATATATCACAACAAAACCATTTAAAACTTTTCTATATGCACCTAAATCTCGATTGGAATGTTTGAATTTGGAGAATGTCAAAAGGAACCTTCAAGAAACGGCCGAAAGGAAAAGTTTTGGTACCTCTTTTTTTAAAACGATTACATTATATTTTTCAATTAAGTTTGGACGGAAAGTAATTTGAAAAACACACAAATCATGGAATATTGTTCAAGAAATAATAATTTAGGGGGCATATACTACACTTAAAATAGTATGTGGTGTATATTGCAAATTCGGGTAGTTCAAGGGTATCAGAGATAAGCCATCCGAGCCGGAGCCATGAAAATATCTGCAGCCGTCAACTCTCTCGTCCCTCCCTCCTCACTCAGCTCAGTCTCTTTCTCTTTCTCTTCAGAGTGCAGGCAGTATTCTTGATTCGTTGTCTGTTCGATTCTTTAAAGAAGGAAGCACCTCACTTTCAGAAATCATACCCACAATCGAAAGGGAAGAGCTCAGTTTCAAACGAAAAAAAATAGTCAAAAAATGGGTTTTCTCCACAAGCTCTGGGACGAAACCGTCGCCGGTCCGCTCTCTGATTCCGGCCTCAGCAGCCTCCGCGAGCTGGAATCTACCACACCAGATACTAGAGCACCTCAGGTAGGAATCGCCGTCACTCGGAGCATCACCATTACCACAAGTCAAAATTCGAGCTTGCTCCGCAGTATTGCAGCTCCATCTGCTGGTGGGTGGATCCCTACCTTCAAATCTATGATTGAAATGGTTTGATAATTTCAAATGGATCTGCTCTAAGAATATATTGTCACTATCTTCTGTTGAAAATGCTTGATCCTGTTGAAGTTATACCCTCAATCTCGAGCTTTTGGAGCTTTTAAGACAGTTGGCGAAGTGGTCTGTCTAAATTTCTCATATTTGTTGCTGATGATAGCTTAGATTAGTAGCTGCATAGAAGAAAAAGCTTATTGCTTGTTAACTGCTCATAGTTTCATGGCATTTGATTGGTGTGGCAGTAGTATCTACTTTCTTTTGTACTCAAATTAAAAAGCAGAAAGTATGAAACTTTAGTAGTTCTGTAGATCCCAATTCAGTCATTCCTCCCTTTTTTGGGTTCCTGATCTCTGTTAACTCTTTGGCCAATGACAGCAATGTAGAATACTAGCAGAACACAATAGATTGTCAAGCTTTTTTCAATGTATTGTATGAATTTCCAATACTGAACTTTTGACAATGCAATAGAGATGATGCCAAGTATGGATTTCGACAAGTCAATGAGTAAAGCATCACCTCAATCGCGGGAAAGAGCAGAACCTAGAAATCCAACCGTGTATGATTGGTTAGTTTCCAATTCTCTGATTCAGCATGTTTTTCCAATGCCAATATCTGCTGCTTTTGCTTGCTTACTAAGTTTCAACTCCCACCCTTCAAAATCATCTTTTAGAAGTTGTGATTGAATCTCAATGATGAAATATGCTGCTTAATGATTTAAAAACCGAACCTTAGTTTCTGAATCTATTGCAGATTTGATTCATATGTGACCATTATTGACAGGATCGTCATTAGTGCATTGGATCGTTGAAGAAAAGCACAAAAGATGTGCGATAACCGGGTAATTAAGAAGTTAATCTTGCTTTGGTAGTCTAGAAAGAACTGAAGAATCGAGTCTGGTAGTGTCTGTCTGCTGCATTTTGAAGTGGGAGAGCCATTTGGATCTGCTAAGTACACAGTGTCAGTATGTATGTTGTGTTGTATATGTAGTTTCTTTCCCAAGTTTCATCTTTTGACTTGTAAATGTGGAATTTACCCTCAGTAATAATAATATTTCATAAGGAAATGTTCAATGAATAAAATATGGGAATATTGCAAAATTAATTATTGTACTTTGTTTATTCTAAAAAATAACTAATATGATTTTAAATTCAAAAAATAATTTTATATTATGAGTTTGGAGGAATCAACCCTTAAACCTTATTCTGTATTTTATATTAGGAAAAAATTTGAACTTATATGTCAACTCAATGATAATAATAAAGGTTTTTTGGACGTTTTGTAATGAGCTACCCGAACATTAAAAATTCAAAACGGGCTAGCTCAACTTGGACGAAGGTGCAAATAGATACCTCCGTCCAATTTACTGTCAACTGTTGACAGAATTTTGTCGGAAATTCATCAGAAATTGGACGGAGATAGCTATTTGAACATTCGTTCAAGTTGAGGTAGCCCGTTTTGAATTTTTAAAGTTCGGGTAGCTCGTTGCAAGACGTCCAAAGTTCATGTAGCTCATTGATATTTAATCATAACATAATAATAATATTGATAATAGACTTTTATTATTATTATTATTATTATTTATAGTATAATGGTTAATTTTTTGAATTTGAAGTATAAAGGCCAAATTATCTAAAAAGGTAAAATATAAAGATTGATTTTATAATTTATAAAATATTAGAATGAAAGATGTAGCCAGTCATAGAGAAGTTAATTAGTTTTTTAAAATACCTTACGCGTCTTGTTACTTCGTCAGTTATGAGAACTAGGTCCGTTCTAAGTTAAATTATCCCTTAAATTATATATAGCGTAATTTTCCTTTTCCTGCTAGCTTATACGCCTACAACATTGACTTTATATATATATTTGGAACGTCACTGATACATACCTATGGATAAAATCCCATTTTGAATATGATTTATTCTATCAAAATGTCACATCAAAATAAGATATAATTTTGTTAAAAAAATGGATGCAATATTGCTGCCAACTTAGGTAGCCAATGGTCTCGTACCTATATACTATTTTTTATACAGATATATATAATAAGACTCGATCAATTATTCTATTTTATTATGATTGGCGAACTTATATTAATTTCGTTAATATTGGTCCGCCGTTATACATGTCATTACAATTTAAATGTCACGCTACATCAAATATAAATAATAAATCAATCTATAACATATAATTAACATAATTAGTTGATTGATATTTGCTAGTTCATCAATAATAGCTTAAATTACATGTTATTAGCTATAGTATAGGGAATAATCCATGAATTCAAAAAGTTTAGATAGCAATCTGGATTGATATGAAAATTTGGTACCGATAACATAATATTAATAAATATTTCTTACAGCTTGAGGCTGTCTTTTGACTCTGTACTCCATAAGAAAAAATCACAGCCCACCACTTGTGTATATAAAAAAGAAAAGAAAATATAATAAAGGGTAAAAATAACTAATTATATAAATGTTCTTTTCTGTTTCTGCAAACTCAAAGACAACGACTCAATAGTGTTCCTGAATCAAAGGGAAGAACTAAATCCGATTCGAAGTGCTCTCCCTCTGTGTTTAATTGCTCGTTTACTGTGCGTTTTCGATCGAGAATTGCGATTGGTTTGGAGGCCAATCGCTTCCGGTCATCTTCTTGGCTCGAATCCGATAGCTGCTCATCCGACAATCTGATTACGGGGTAAGTTTGATCGAGAATGATTTCAGGTGCAATGATACTCAGATGATTTGTTTGATGAACTTGTTTGTTTGAGTAATGAGGTTTCGATTTAGCTTCAGTACTTCTTTGATGGCTTCGATTTTATTTTATCTGTCCTTGATCCTGGAAGCTTCTTCTTGGAATCGTAGGTTTGAGCTCATAATCGGAAACTGTGGCATTTTTTGTTTCATGTATGCGTCCCGTTCTTCGAGTTGTTGTACTTGTCGAAGTAATCGTTGAGTAGCCTTAGTAGAGCCTGGCAACTTAGATAGTTCAAGTGTTCTATTCGCTTTGTTTAAATCTGTATCTTCCTCTTGTCATTCTTCTTTTCACCAGAGAATATATCTCCGTTATGCCAGTTTTTTTCTTTCTTTCTGTAGGATTGCTATTATGATATGCTGATTTCAGAGTGTGGCGAATGAGTGTTGCATGATGAATGAGATGAGTCATGAGAGTATTATCTGCTAGAGTCTCATACCTTCTCCGAGTTGATTGGGACATTTACTTCGTGGTTTACCTGGCGGTCTGATCTAGCTGACTTGTCAAGGGACTTTTGGATGCCTGATGAGAGCTGTAGGGTTTGCTACGAGTGTGATTCCCAATTTACCTTTGTATTCCGCAAGCACACCACTGTCATCATTGTGGTAGAATTTTCTGTGGCAAGTGTACAGAAAAATTATTGCTAGCAGTGACCCCAAAGCTTCATTGGCCGAGTGTGTGAGAGTTTGGATTTGTAATTATTGCTTTAAGCAATGGGAGGAGCAGAATTCTGCTTCTAATGACAATGGAGAAGAAGCTGTGGATCAGGAATTTTGTATCTCAGTATTGGAATCTAGTTTTGCAAGCACCAATTCTAACAGCCCTATCAGTAGCGAAACTATTACTATTCGATCGATGTCAACTTCAACCAGGCCTTATCAACAAAACGTTCAAAAAGGTTCTGATTTGAGCTCAAACCTCTCAACAGTAATGGGGGAAAATGCAGATAGTCAAGCAGTAGTCTTCTCAGGAGCATGCAATGATTTTGCTTTAGACAGAGTGGTTCCGTCAAAAGAGCAGGAATTCAGGTTTGTTGTTCCACCTCCTTGATGAGTTCTATTTTTTTTTTTTTTTTTACAGGAGCTGATCACTGCCTATTTATTTATTTCTGTCTAAATGTATACAGTACAAGTATCTAAACACATGATCCGAAGTGTATAAAGCATGTTCCACTCCCATGATTCATTACACTTCCATTTTCTTTATTTGGTTGAAAAGACATAATGTCATAATATGAGAAGGTTGGAACTGACATATTATATTTTTGGTGGTAGCAATTGATGCTTATATGTTCCGATTGAGAAGAATAGGATTACTTATTTCTATGCAGCTGCAACAGACTGTCAGTGCTCATTTGTTTTGTCTACTTAAATGTAGTATTTGTGTCAAAAAAAAAATGCTTCATCCTTCCACAGGAGTGATCTCGAAGATGATGAATATACTGAAGATCAATCTGATTCTGAAGTGAGACGTTATGAACAAGTCAATGGCTATGATAACCAAGATTCTGGTGAGTTCAGCAGTGTTGCAGAATCAGGTCAGCTGCATGTTGATGGTTATAGAATTGAGGGAGAAAGCTCAGCCAGCTCTCCTCTGCATGAAAATTTTGATTCACTGGACTCACATGGAGTCTCGCAGCTTGATAAAAAGGAAGATGAACGCCTGACTGGAGATGAAGGCGAAGTATCTTCGTCTATGTATGCTGCACAGAATATAAATGCTGACTCCGTAGATTTTGAGAACAGTAAGTTTATCTGGCATCCTCCTGAACCAGAAGATGAAGATGATGAGAAGGAAAGTTTTATGTATGAAGATGATGATGATGAGGGAGATGCTTCTGGAGACTGGGGTTATTTGCGTCCTTCTAGCAGCTTTGGTAGTGGGGAATACCGAAACAGAGACCGCTCTGGCGAAGAACAAAAGAACACTCTGAAGAATGTGGTTTATGGACATTTCAGAGCATTAGTAGCTCAGCTTTTGCAGGTAGAAAATCTTCCACTGACAGGTGAAAACAATGAAGAAAGTTGGCTGGATATAATTACGTCTTTGTCTTGGGAAGCTGCATCTCTACTAAAGCCTGATACAAGCAGAACTGGAGGGATGGATCCCGGTGGGTATGTGAAAGTAAAATGTTTAGCTTCTGGACGCCGCAGTGAAAGGTAATCTGCTGTAGTGACATAATTTCTTTACAATGTCTGTGCTGCTTCATTCCTGTTATGCGTCATCGTTTGCTCTATACTCAGCTGATAAGATGAATTGTATTTCCCACCAGCATGATGGTGAGAGGAGTTGTATGTAAGAAAAATGTTGCCCACCGAAGAATGATGTCAAAAATTGAAAAGCCTCGGATTATGATTCTTGAAGGAGCTCTTGAGTATCAGCGGGTCTCAAATCACTTGTCAAGTTTTGATACCTTACTGCAGCAGGTTCAAATTTACTTCGTTTACTGTTGTTTAGTGATTATAACATGCATAGTTCGTGCATTGTCCTAGAAATAATAACTAATTTTGTGATTTTACAAAATTGTGGTTATAGGAAATGGACCATTTAAAAATGGCTGTGGCAAAGATAGATGCTCACCAACCAGATGTACTCTTGGTAGAGAACTCAGTTTCACGGTTTGCACAGGATTGTCTGCTAAAGAAAGACATATCTCTGGTTCTTAATATCAAAAAGCCACTTTTGGAACGCATAGCCCGCTGCACTGGTGCAGAAATAGTTCCTTCGGTCGATCATCTTTCATCACTGAAGTTAGGGTTCTGTGAAAAATTTCATGTGGAAAGGTTTCAAGAAGAACACGGTTCTGCCGGTCAGGGAGGGAAGAAGTTGATGAAAACGCTCATGTTCTTTGAAGGTTGTCCAAGGCCACAAGCTTTTACTGTAAGTTCAGAAAAGTCTAAACCGATACGTGGTAGAACAGATCTATATGTTGCACATAATTTATTTTAATGGTATTGGCTGCTTTTTCTTTGCTCTGTCTGCTGCCCGCTTCATTTAATTCCTCCATAGAAGGGCATTAATGACTAACTTTTCAAAGCAGCTGGATTTTAAAACCAAGTGATGCTTATTATTCAACCATGACCTTACTTTCTTTTGTCATGTCATAAATCATTGCACTTATACTCTATTCACACTGATTCAGATTTTACTTAGAGGTGCCAATGGAGATGAACTTAAGAAAGTGAAGCATGTGGCCCAATATGGAGTTTTTGCAGCATATCATTTGGGTTTGGAGACATGCTTTCTTGCTGATGAAGGTGCTTCTCTACCAGAACTTCCTCTAAAATCTCCAATTGCAGTGGCGCTACCCGATAAATCAATAGAGCAGTCTATCTCAATGGTTCCTGGCTTCAGGTTTCCTACAAGTGAAAAGACACAAGATTCTGAACTTGGTGAACCTCAAAGGTCTATCAGTGTCCCTCTCCCTACTACACCTTTGATGATAAATAATTCCTCTCATCATAGACATGAAGCAATATTTCTACCTAGTTTTCCAAACACTCCTAGTTCACCCCTCACTACAGCTCTGAATTTAAATTTCGCTGTTGCACTCTCCTCGAGTCATCCAAATACATATTCTTTAAAGTTTTGTGATGATGGCTTATCACAAAATGATATAGCAAAGATAAACAAGGTAACAGCTTCAGAGAAATTCTTTTATTCTGCTGCCAATAGGGAGTTGTCAGTGCAAGGTGATCATGTCAACAATGGTTTGGGGCCTCTGGAAGAAATAGGCATATCAGCTTCATCTAGGACTGCAGATGATGTTGTGGTCACACAGCCAGGTGGTATTGTGGAAGATACGCCCTTGCCAGGAAAAAGTAAAGTTCCTGCCGATGAGGTTGGACCTTTAAAAGACGAGTTTTCTTCTGAACATCAGAGTATTCTGGTCTCATTGTCATCACGATGTGTATGGAATAGGACAATATGTGAAAGGTCTCACCTATTTCGAATTAAATATTATGGTAGCTTTGACAAGCCTTTGGGTCGATTCTTGAGAGACAATTTATTTGACCAGGTATTGACTTTCTCATTGTGTTGTTTCATTTAAGAGTGTGCAACTTATATATCTGTACTGTGATGATGCTACAGAATTTCCGATGCGCCTCCTGTGATATGGCATCAGAGGCACATGTTCATTGCTATACACATCGTCAAGGCACGCTGACAATATCTGTCAGGAAGCATCAAGAACTCATTTTACCTGGTGAAAAAGAAGGTAAGATCTGGATGTGGCATAGATGCCTGCACTGTCCACGGACAAATGGTTTCCCTCCAGCCACAAGAAGGGTCGTTATGTCAGATGCTGCTTGGGGTCTATCTTTTGGAAAGTTTTTGGAGCTCAGCTTTTCAAATCATGCTGCTGCTAGTAGGGTTGCAAGCTGCGGTCACTCTCTTCACAGAGATTGTCTACGTTTCTATGGGTAATATCTTTTATCCTCTGTTTTATGGTGTGATTTACAATGTTTTGGCATATTGAGCACTTGTTGCATTGGACATGCATTGCCCTCACTTACATGTATGTATATCATGTATGCAGGTTTGGTAATATGGTTGCTTGCTTTCGTTATGCATCTATCGACGTTCATTCTGTATTTCTTCCACCTTCCAAACTGGATATATGCCATGACAATGAAGAGTGGATTGAAAAAGAAGCTGATGAGGTAATGCTATCTATTCACTTTCCTATGGAGGTAGTTTATCCATGACACATTACTGATCGTGCTTTTTGCATGAAACAGCTTGTTGAGCATGCAGCACATCTATTTTCTGAAGTTCACACGTCTCTTGGTCAAATTTTGAAAAAAAGGCATGGGATAGGACAAGTTCCGATTGGCACAAGTACACAAGGTTTACTATCAGAAATTGCAGATTTGGAGAGATTGCTGCAAAAGGAGAAGATGGAATTCGATGTGCGACTTATCTATTCTTTCTTTTTCTGCACATAGTTTGAGTCAAATTGCTTTGTAGAATTCTATGTCAAGCAACTCTCTTCAACACTCTAGACATGATCAAGTATTCAAGTTACAGAAACAGAAGTAACACCGTTTTAAGTAAAAATAATGCCTTTTGTAGTTCAAAGAAGGAGCCGAGTGATTAACCATTAGTTGCAAGTTCTATATTCAATCTAACCATGCCCTGTTCATGCCCAAATAGTAAAAGTTTCAAAGAAAAGTATTTGTTGGAACCGTATAACTGTCTAGTTTTTTGCTGGAACCATATAAATTTCTAGTTATTAGCGTTTCAGTAATTTCCACTGGCATAACACGGTTGTTACCATGGAGTTCCTTGTGTTTCAGTGTATCATAGAAAAAGAGTGGATTAACATCTGCATCTTTAACTAAATTTTTTGGTGATTTTTTTCAGGAAGCACTTCAAAAGGCTTTGAACGGGGATTTGAGAAATGGTCAATCTGTAACTGACATTCTTGAGATTAATCGATTGCGGAGGCAGCTTCTTTTTCAGTCTTTCATGTGGGATCATCGTCTTGTCAATGTGGTAAATAGCAGTTGTGAGAGCAATCCAAGAAACTCTGTGCCAAAAAAGCTGGGGAAATTTCTCAATGTAGATGAGGGATCTGTGGCACCAGATGCACATTCTAAGGTAGAAGTATCACTTGCTCCTCATGCATCTGATTGTGTTGATGAGAAACTTACAGAAACCCAAAGCCAAACTAAGCAGTCACATGAAGATCATCTGGCGACAAACATATGTGAGATTCCAAACAATACAGAAGAAGATTCCCCAGGAAAAATCGTTTCTAAAACCGTTATTCGTGATTATGCTTACCCTTCAACATCTGAAAAGATCATTCCTTGGACTCTGTCTGATGGTCAAATCTCTAGAACAGTGGATTTCAATTTGTCAAATACCCTTGATGCTGCCTGGACAGGTGAAACCGACCCCACTTCTGCACAAGAAAAGGAATATCATGGCACTGAAGATTCTGTATTTGGATCAACACTTTCAAGATCCTTGGAAAAGCAATTTAGTGCGGACCCACCATACGGCTTGAAGACTTCCATTTCTTCTACTTCCTTATTATCAACAAAGGATCATGATATTGCTGAAGAATCTGTGTCTTGGTTGGGACTATCTTTTCTGAGCTTTTACCGTGCTGCAAACAAGAGCTTCTTACCAAGTGCACAAAAGCTCGAGGATTTGCTCTGTGAATATAAACCCGTGTACGTAACATCATTTAGGGAATCATATCTTCAAGGTGGGGCCCGGTTGCTGTTACCTATCGGTGTCAGTGACACTGTTATTCCAATTTATGATGACGAACCGACAAGCATGATAGCTTATGCCCTAGCATCATATGACTATGTACTGCAGCTCTCTGATGAAACAAAAAAACTAAGGGAAACAGAATCTTTCTCTTCCTTTTCATTCTCGGATTCCATCCAGTTACAGTCTTTTCACTCCATGGATGATCTTCGCTCTGAATCTACCAAATCGACTACTGAAGAAAGCTCTTTATTGTCCATGCATTCTCGTACTTCCTCAGATTTGGACCCGCTCTTGTACTCAAAAACCCTGAATGCAAAAGTTTCGTTCACTGACGATGGGCCCCACGGTAAGGCTAGATATTCTGTGACTTGTTATTATGCAAGAAGATTCGAAGCTTTGAGGAGGATCTGCTTCCCGTCTGAGACGGAATATATAAGGTCTTTGAGTCGGTGTAAGAAGTGGGGAGCACAGGGGGGGAAGAGCAATGTCTTCTTTGCAAAGACATTGGACGATCGATTCATTATCAAGCAAGTCACTAGGACCGAGTTGGAATCGTTCATCAAATTCGCCCCTTCTTATTTCAAATACCTATCGGAATCAATTGACAGTGGGAGCCCAACTTGTCTTGCAAAGATCCTTGGGATTTATCAGGTATTTATTTTGTTTGGTTGTCAAGATGTCTCTTTTTCCTAGTCCAATGATTTAAAGATTGGATTTCTATGTCTCACCTAAGCTTAATCTTAGAGAAAATATTCAATGAGTTTGATACAAGTTCAGTTGTTATGTAACAACCAATAGTGATTTATCACACATTACGGGTATGTGGATCTTTTTCTCTCTTTTTTTGGCCATTTATGTGGATCCTTTTTAAGTGCTATGATTTACAAAATGACACTCTTTTCTGCGTAGACATTTCAGCATATGGAGATACTAATTGATTTCATTTTTGTTTTCGAAGGTGAGATCAAAACATCTCAAAGGTGGTCGAGAATGGAAGATGGATGTTCTAGTTATGGAGAATCTTCTGTATCGGAGGAACATAGTACAGTTATACGATCTCAAGGGGTCTACTAGATCGCGGTATAATCCAGATGCCAGTGGGACCAACAAAGTTCTACTCGATCAGAACTTAATCGAAGCAATGCCGACATCTCCCATATTTGTCGGGAACAAGGCTAAGCGTCTGCTCGAACGAGCTGTCTGGAACGATACTTCTTTTCTTGCGGTACTCTCTCTCTCTCTCTCTGATCTGTCTGGATTAATTAGCAAATTCATACCGAACTTCTTTATTAAATGTTTCAAATTAGTCACACGGATTTATATAAATATATGAAATGTAGAGTGAGATTTGACACGAAAGTGAAATTTTATTATCCTTCCATGAAACCCCGTAAATGAATAGCATAGTTAACAATACTTCTTAAATTTTGGTTCTATGATATAATACTATTCATAAAGCATTCTGCAGGGTTAATAGACTCTACTTCTGTTTTGATTCTGTAAGGTCTTAGATTAGCGAAGTAATCCTTTTCATTTTGGTGATTTAGTCTGTAGATGTGATGGATTACTCGTTACTGGTCGGAATCGATAACGAGAAACATGAATTAGTGCTGGGCATCATCGATTTCTTGAGGCAGTATACATGGGACAAGCACTTGGAAACATGGGTGAAGGCAGCGGGTTTGCTTGGCGGTCCCAAGAATGCGCCCCCAACCGTGATCTCACCCAAGCAGTACAAGAAAAGGTTTCGAAAAGCCATGACGACTTACTTCCTCATGGTTCCCGATCAATGGTCTCCCCCGAATATCATTCCGAGCCAATCTCAGACAGATCTTCAAGAAGAGAATGCTCAAAACCCGACTCCAAGTCCATAGCGTAGACCGCCAAAGGGTGTAATCAGTCAAGTAAGTTGTCTTTTATAATCATTTTTCTCCTATTGTTGATGGTGTAGAGATTTGTATAGACAAAAAGGATAGAAAGCCATTCAAGGATGGATGTTGAGGACGTGTTATTTAACGGCCTTGGCATGTGACATATTTGTACAAAGATGATGTGTATATGATTCAATTTTTTTTTTGGTCAATCTTATTTGATTCAAATTCAGAAGGTGGAATTTTGCATTAAAAGATTTTATTAGTACATGATTCGCCTCCTTCGGAAATATGTACATAGAGCATTTTCAATTTATTTTAATTGTTTGTTTTTATTTTAGTGAAACAGGGATTCTGATTTCATCCTTGCAGATGAAAGAAATACTAATCGGCACCGAAAATAGAGATATTTCAAGCTCTATTCTCGTATTCTGATAATCGTATACGGAAAAATTCAATACAAGAATTCATGTATATTAGTTTAAATTTATTTTCGTGCAAAATGCGAGTATTTTTTTATAGGATGAACGATAGGTTATGTACTAGGCACAGAAAATAGGTATACGAAATTGCATGCTCCAGGCGTACGAGAAGACCCCCTCAAAAGAATAAATTTGACTGTTTTTGAGCTATTTTGAAGAGGGCATGTGAAATCCGGGTGCACCCAAAATTGGAGCTCTCTTCTGTTAGTACTCTACGTTAATAAGGGCACAACGTAATGGATTTGTTTGGGCCGCGCAATAGATTTATTTCGCGCAATAGATTTCGTGGATTTGTTGCGCAAATCCACAGTTTATTGCGCAAATCAACGTAATGGATTTGTTTGGGCCACCCAAAACTGTGGATTTTTATGGGCCACGAAATAGAATATTAGGCAAAGGGCCCAATAGAATATTCTCATATTAGTCTTTTACATATTATTTATAGTAATAATTGTTAGATATTAATTTATAAGAAATATTTTATTATGAAGTTTAATTATTCCTAAGAAATAAAAAAAATAGCAATAGCAATTGAAATTTAATTATATATATATATACGTATATAATTTTTAAATTTTACTAGTGATAATTCGGAATGAATATTTAAACTTCTATCTTATATATATATATATATGTTTCAAAATTTTCCGTTAAAATAATCTAGAATTGATGTATAGTAGTTTAAATTTATTTTCGTGCAAAATACGAGTATTTTCTACATAGTGAATTATAGTCGGTATTACAGACAAAAGATGTCTACGAAGTTGTATGCTCCGGGCGCACGAGAAGACCCCCTCAAAAAAATTAATTTGATTGTTTTTGAGCCATTTTGAAGGGAGTATGTGAAATCCGGGCGCACCCATAAATGATACTCTCTTCTTTCTGTTGGTAGTTTACGTTAGTAAGGGCCCAACATAATCGATTTGTTTGGGCTGCGCAATAGATTACTGGGCTAAAGGCCTAACACCGTGGATTGTTATGGGCCATGAAATAGATTACTGGTTTAAAGGCCCAATAAGGATATTCGCTTCTTAAACTTTTCATATTATTTATAGTAATATTTCTTAGAAATTAATTTTATAAGAAATATTTTATTATGAAATATAATTATTCATAAAAAAAAAAATTGTATTTTAATTACATATATATAATTTAAATTTTACTAGTGATCATTCGGAATGAATATTTAAACTTGTATCTTAAATAAATAAGTATATATATATATATATATATCAATTTTTCCCTTAATATAATCTATAATTTATGTATAGTAGTATAATAGTTTAAATTTATTTTCGTGAAAAATGAGAGTTTTTTTATATAGTAAATTATAGTTTATGTACTACACACAAGAGGTATAGGAAGTTGTGTGCTCCAGGCGTACGAGAAGACCCCCTCAAAAGAATAAATTTGATTGTTTTTGAGCCATTTTGAAGGGACTATGTGAAATCCGGGTGCACCAAAATTGATGCTCTTCTGTTAGTAGTTTACGTTAATAAGGGCCCAACATCAGATTTTGTGGGCTGCGCAATAGATTACTAAGCTGAAGGCCCAACACCGTGATTTTGTATGGGCCAAGAAATAGATTACTGAGCAAAAGGCCCAATAAGGATATTCTCTTATTAGTCTTTTCTATATTATTTATAGTAAAAATTGTTAGATATTAATTTTATAATAAATAATTTATTATGAAGTTTAATTATTCATAAAAAAATAATAGCAACTGTAATTAAGTTATACATATATATATTTAAATTTTACTAGTGATAATTCGAATTTATGTATAGTAGTTTAAATTTATTTTCGTAGAAAATGCGCCTATTTGTTTTATATAGTGAATTATGGTTTCTGTATTACAGACACAAAAGATATCTACGAATCGGCATGCTCCAGGCGTATGAGAAAACCCCCTCAAAAGAATAAATTTGATTGTTTTTGAGCCATTTTGAAGGGAGTATGTGAAATCCGGGTGCACCCAAAGGTGATGCTCTCTTCTGTCAGTAGTTTACGTTAATAAGGGCCCAACATCAGATTTTTTGGGTGTTGGAAGGAGTTGTTAAGATTTGGGTTTTTGTCGGAATGAAGTCCCAATTCTCCTACATTCAACTGCAATCAAATTGGCCAAAAAAAAAAACTGCGACCATTAATAATACAAATAAGTTACAACTCTTATACGGAAAAAGAAACTCCATCGTGGAAAATATTAATTTCCGACTCACAGAGCCGAATCGAAAGTTACACTCGTCTGCGGCAACCATATATTCCCCTGAATGAGCGACCCGACTGTGAATTTGGCGGCCTCGCTGGATGTTAGAGACGCCTTATACCCAGTCCATGTCACCCGCTGAGCTGTCCCCGCTCCAGGACCTGTATTCAAGTATTCCCCGTATACAATTGTACTGGGTGGGTCCACACCACTGACCCACTCCTTCCACCCTTTCGGGTTAAGAAACGAGCCAATTGTGGACTGCATGATCACGGTCGTGGAATACTCCTTCCACGGCCTCCCAAGATAAGTGAGGGCAGTAAGCTCGTCGAAGGCAGAGATTGTGCACTTTTGGATCGAAATCCCCGTATTCTGGTTCGGGTCCTTCTTTCCCTGCGCAGTGATGGTGTTGAACTGGTTCAAGAGCGGTTGGCGTGGCATTATCTTGCAGTTCTGGAACACCACAGCCGCGTTTCCGAAGATGAAGTCGATGGTTCCTGTAACGTCACAGTCGCGGTAGAACTGGCGGTTTGAGTGCGGGTATAACGTGTCCTGGAAAGCATTGAACGAGCATCGGTAGATCACGGACATGTCAGAGCCTGATCGGAAGGCGACAGCCTGGTGCTTGGCTGCTCCGGCAGTGTTCTCAAACCTGATGTCTCGAGCGATGAAACCTTTTGCCGCCACGGCTGCAGAATTGATAATGTGACAGAATCTAATTCGTTAGTGAAGATTAAAGATTAGATAACAGCTAACACTGACACTGCGGTGTGCTTTGTCTCAGAGAATTTGAATCAGTCAAACCAAATGGAACTTGTAATAACATGTATATGTCCACAACCATAACCGACCAAGCATTTGCAAATGGCAATCAATCATCAGTAAACTCAAAACAATCCAAGTTTCTGTTTTTAAATTGCCTCCCGGGTCCCCAGCGTTCGACAATAGATAAAATAGTCAATAAAAACAATATCCTCCATCAGAGCCAAGATTATAGGGAGTGGAGTGGGGTAATGGAGACAAATATTCTTAAAAGGGTATGAATAAGATGGTTTGGCATTCATATTGGAACTGCATTTTTACATATAAATCAAGGAGAAGTTAATTGCATGATCTTAAGGTAATACTTTTAAGCACAGTTTAGAATGGTGTGGTGTAATGTTTATAGTCGTCTCTCTAAACCAAGAGCATTTACATAATTAGAAATGATTTTCAGACAAAATTCAGTATACAGAACCTAACTTGTTAGTGAGGGGATGTATATATAATGAGGGGAATGCATATACTATATATAATGCTCACTGATTTGCTACACTTATCACGTGTTGTACGGCTATCGTAAATCTTACTTAATTACAGAGTTTCTGTGCTTTGTTAATTGGTACATTAAAAAAAGGGTAGAATAGCCTAATCATATTGGGTAGAGGCATGCAAATGGCCTATTCTAGCCCCACAAGACCAAAGACAACTAAACTTATGGCAGTGTTTGCTTATTTTATTGCCCACTACTTTCGTTGATACCATTCAGCAGTGTGAACTCATCTGATAGACTGATACAACTGAAGAAACCTATCGAACAGAGCCCACAACATGGCTCTGACAATATGCTGTGAAATTTTCGTTGATCTTTAATCCAATTCATAGTCACGCCACATGAACTGATATGATTGTGAAGAAGAAATACAATGAAAAGGAGAATGAAATACCAAGTCTTTTGTTATTTAAAAAACCGAAATAATCACCGCACCATCTCTAAGATAGTGAACAAAGCCCAAAGGTATGATAATTCATTAAAATTACTATATTTTATCACTTTCTTATAGTAATAGTGGGACGGTTTGGTCCTGGTATCACTCCCTTTAGAGAGTTACAAGTGTCTCTTTCTCTGTGTGGCTGGTTTGGTTGAAGTCTTAGCTAGGAAGTAACACTTTTTGGCTTTTGCATGATAGTTGTAATCAACTAAGGAAACATCTTTTATTTATTTCTTTATTATTAGTGTTTTTATCTTCCTTTACTCTAAAATTAGAAAATAAATTCACAAATGACAAATCACAATAATGACGAGACATAGAAATCTACACTTTGCAAAAGATCGTTTCACCTTTAAGATATTATCATTTTTTAGAAAAAGTGTGATGGACCCTAACACTTATATCATGTGCCACACCCAAATACTTCACCCATAAAAAAAGGTTACGTACAAAACCTTATTATTAAGAGATTTTTTTTTTTTTATTTTTTTTGCCAAATTATTAATAAGAGATATATAATAAGGTGTCGCCCCCTTATCTCTAACCCTAGCAGGGCGCCGTCTTCCACTTCCATATGAGGATGAATCACATGAGATCGACCCTAAATAAGTCACATTCTCTTAATTGAGAAGTGACAGAGACCTTAATTCAAGCGTCGCCTAGTGAAGGGACATGACATGACAGTCATTTCTCTGATTCCGTTTCCCAAGTCGATAATGAGTAACCACAGTTAAACCATTTAATCACTGTAAATAAAGTTAACTAAGTCAACGAGTTAACTTTTCCTATAAATAGTAACTCATTTATTATCATTGAGTCATCTAACAACCTCACACAGTACATTTATTGCTCCTAAACTCCCGGACTAATTTAAGCTTCGAAGAGGAAACGAATGAGAATATTCAGAGTTTTCCATTGTGCAGGTATGGGACGCTTCAGGAGCGATGCCACATGTACTTAAGCAATTTGTGATCCAACATCTGATGTCGTCTGTGGGAACTTGACCTAAAGATTATAGTCATGACTCCTGCCAATACAAGAGCGAAGACAAACACTACCAAGGAACCAGTTGAAGGGGGTTCCCTCCACGGCTTGCAATAAAATCTCATGCCCTCGTCATTCATGCCTTACATGGGTCATCCTTCAGGGGCGACGCTCCCAAGCGTTTCAACCCCACAGGGCGATCCGCCAAGGCCCCCTTCAGAAGTCATAACACCAACTGAGGAGCATCAGCCTCCACCGTTGCCTCAGCAAGACCAGACTCCTTCCCGACCGGCGCAATCTCGCATTGCGTCCTCAGAAAGGTCGTCGCCTCCTAGAGAGGTCCATCAAGATGTAATCCTCACGCCCTCCTACCTCATTGCATTGGAGGAGCTACTTGATAAGCGAGAGTGTCAGTCTGTCGCTGAAGAAGCTCGTCCTCAAAAGTCGAACCGCACGGAGGAGGCGACCTCAAGGCCTAAGGTCGTACCATTACAGGTGCCGCCTCCGCAGACCATTCCAGTACCTGTCAGTGTCGCCACTCAGGGAGCATGGGTGACAATGACTCAATCCCTGGTCATGACCCGGGGGGAAGTAGAAGAGCTTGTCGCCATGACCATCAAGGAGCATAAGGGAAAGGTCATGCCACGATTGAGGGATAGGGCGTCACACCCTTTTACCCAAGAAATCATGTATGTGATGGTGTCATCGCATGTCCAGAACCCCATAATTGACAGTTATAGAGACGAATGTGACCCAATAAAGTATATTCAGAGGCATGAAGTCTCCCTCTGAGGAGGCATGAAGGCTCCCCTTGGTTATTTGGCATGTCAAAGGCTTCAGTCAAATCATGGGGAGACTTGAAGGATATATTTATAGTACAGTACATGGGCGGACGACAGCTTCTTAAGAGCGTCGGAACCCTCGACCATATCAAGCAGAAAATGAGGAAAGTCTCAGAGACTTCTATACTCATTTTAATAAAGAATTGGTGAACATCGATCAAGTTATAACAAGCCGCGAGATAATTTGTGCCTTCGTAAGAGCACTCGGCCCTAGAGACTCCACACTAGACACGGAGATCCAAGCAAGTGGCGCCTTCCTTTTTAACTTGGAGCATAGCGAACATGCCTTCTTTTAAAGCGGAGAGAGCGACGCCTCGAGGTGTAGGGTTTAGAGAGAACGACGTCGATTGATTTCTAGAAAGAGAAAAAAAATTTAGAGAGAAGTCAAAGCAAATGGATTGTCAAATATTGAAAAAAATGAGGGAACAACCCTATTTTTTGTGGTCTCAAAAAACAATCCAACGGTCATATGGAAGAAATTGAAACATCATGCAAATCTAATCGTTGGATCACAATGGTCATGATTGATGATGATATCAACAGGGGTGATGAACCGGCACAGTTCAGTTCAAAATGTCCCGGTTTGACAAATTTTAAATTTCCCGCTCAAAAAATCAAATTTGAATTTCCCACCATTCGAATTTCCCGCCTTGGAATGGGAGTCGCCTTCAATGAATGGTCACCACCAAAGTGACTTCATAAAGAAAAGGATGATGCTTTCGTAGGAGGAATTCTGAATTTACCACTTTAACCATTGAATCACAATGTTTATTAACAATAAGGCGTCGTCTACAAAGGATGGCCACCTGAAGTGGCTCCTTCGGCACAAAGGCAACGCCCTCGAATAACATTCAACCAAGCAAGAACGTGCTCCATGGGACAAATGATGGGCCCAAAGACTTATTTCATGTCTCAGTCCCAAAGACTTATCTCATGTGTCAGGCTGAAAGGCTTCCCCCATGAAGAAGGTCTAAGAGCAAAACCTTACTAATAAGAGAGGCGCCACCCCCTTATCTCTAACCCTTAGTAGGACACTGTCTAACACTTCCCTCGAAGGATGAATCGCATGAAATCGACCTTAAATAGGCGGTGCCTTCTCTTAACTGAGAAGTGACAGAGACCTTAATTCAGGCGTCGCCTAGTGAAAGGACGTGACATGGCAGTCATCCTTCTGACCGGGGATGTGACCCCGTTCCGTTTCCCAAGTCGATAATGAGTAACTACGGTTAAACCATTTAACCACGGTAAAAAAAGTTAACTCAATCAACAGGTTAACTCTTCCTATAAATAGTATCTCATTTATTACTAACGGGTAATCTAACAATTCACACAGTACATTTATTGCTCATAAACTCCCAGACTAATTTAAGATTCGGAAAGGAAACAAACGGAAACAGCCAGGGTTTTCTGTTGTGCAGGTATGGGACGCTTAAGGAGCGACGCCATGTGTACTTGAGCAATTTGTGATCCAACATAGTGTAATATATCATATTAATATTTTGCTGTTCTTTAATTATTGTTATCAGTATGATAGTAAGCCTTGACAAAAAGTACGAACATTTGTTAAATTGATAGATTTTCGAAAAAAATTATAGTAAAAGGATTAACGCTCTTGCTTAAATTTCATGTATGATGAAGGGTGATTTGAAAATGGCATGCGAACGAACTAACTAAATTTAATACTGGCCCTAAAAAGTTGTTGATTCTGTCAACTAGACATGTAGAATTTAATAATAGCAATCAATTAAGGCGAACATTTTGTGTGTTGTCTTGTCGGAATTAACTTCAATTATTAAAATTTCGAGATAATGGTTGCGGCAGTGAATCGAAAGAGGATGGCAGATGGAACTCACCGAAGGTAGCTGTTGCGAACGTCGGAGTTCCGTCCACAAAGTTCAGACTCCCGGAGATGATGCTTTTCGTAGTTCCGTCGCCGTAGATCATCACATTCCATTTGCTCTTGTCCATCACCACGTTTTCTTTGTACGTCCCCGCCTTCAAGTGTATCAGGAACATCGACTCGCTCTTCTTCGGCACCAACGCCACTGCTTCATTGATCGTAAGGCAGTCGCCGGTCCCGTCGGACGCCACAGTCACGTTCGGCGTCAGGTTGACCTCAGTCAGAAGCCTTCGCTTGGTCGGGACGACCCATTTCGGGAAATCCGCAAGCAGCTTCCGGTGGATCGGGATGTTGAAGTTCGAGAGAAGGCCGAGAATCCTCGTGACGATGGCGAGGCTGTTGCTGGCGAGCTCCGTTGAGTTCTCTAGTTTCGATTTGAAGCTGTCTACTAGTGTGGAGTTCATCTCCTGCGAGATTAAAAACCACGACAATTTGGTAATTAGGTCAAAAGTTGAAAATCAGGGCCAACTAGCGGTTACCGGCTGCAATTAGGATTCAGTACCTCGAGAGTGTCCAAGCAGGTGTCTAAATTGGTAATGGTGGTGCTAAGCCAAGTCTTTATGTCGTTAATCTTATCGGCGGACAAGAGCTGCTCATCAGAGGTCACATCCATCAGCGCAATCGAGTCATTGAGTGAACTCGCTGCGTCATCAATCACGCTGCTGCAGATCTTCATTGCGGCTTTTGTCCGAGCATCATTGGCTCTCACCGCCGTCTGATTCACATAATCGGCGAATCGGGCGATTTCCCGGAGCGTCACGTGGAGGGACAGCTTGAAGATCTGCTCCGGATCCGTCGTGTTGGTGGATTCGAAGGAGGAGATGCTGGAGAAGCAGGAGTCAGGGTACCGAGTGACGCTGCATACAGCGCGGAGAGACGAGGAGGGAGTCAGCTCGGCGTCCGGGACCGAGGTGTAAGAGTCATTCTTGGAGTTGCTGCGATGGATGATCGTACCGGCAACAGCGCCGACGATGGCGAGGAGAAGGCCCACGACGGCGGCGGAGAGGATGATGATCCGGCGGCGTGTTTTCTGGCGGAAGGCTTGCTCCTCGAGGGCGTCGACCTTGCCGTATCCCTTGAAGGACTTGATCGAGTTCATGGAGGGATCCCTTCGAGCTGAATCAATGCAGTTGAAGTTGCAGATTACTGGAAATGGAGTAGTGGCCAACGAAAGAAATGGCGGTGGTATGGAGATGGAGAAGAAGACTAGAAGTGACAGTTATATATAACAAGAGAGAAAAAGTTGCTGCGATTGGAAACCCCCAATATTCCAATTATTGCATCAAAGTTATTTATGTGCAGTTTCAATCTCTTTTGCCACATTTTCTAATTACTCACTACTTTATCAAATTTACTAAATAAAGGGCTTTTAGCTCAGAGCTTTTTCAACTAAATTATTGGCTTAATTATATTAATATTTTCAAACTGTATATACAAAATTATTAACTAAACTTAATATGAGAGTGCAATTTGCTAGTGAATTTATTTTTTGGAGCAAAATGTTTGTTAAACTTTCAATATTGTACATAAATATTAAGTTTTTAGTTTTGTTTTTAATTTTCTAAAAGAAAATTGAAAATATTTAATTTAAATTTTAAGGTTAATTATAAAAAAAACGAATTTTGAGGAAAAACAAACAAACAAAAGTATTTTTTTTTACCAACAACAAACCAAACTTTTGAAAATTGAGTAATCAACAAACTCATCTCAAATTTTTATTATGTTTGAACGAATTTTTCAATGTTTAAGGGAGAATTTTCAAACTTTTGTAAATGTGTTAGGGAATTTTTCAAAGTTTGGTTGATCATGAGAGCATCATGATCAACATTCACTGAAGACAGATTGAGGCTTCGAAAACATTGGGGATCTGCATCTCTGTGTGGTAAAAAACTCTGACAAAGTGAAGAATCAAACACTTCATTCCAGACAACGAATGAAAGACATGATCTTAGAGATGTACGATAATGTTCTGTGCATAAATTTTGATCATCATTCTATTCTTTTGTTTTTTGGTTCCACCATCGGTTTATGCAATTCTGTTATTAAGTTCTAAGGGGTGGTGAGTCAAATGTGTTATCAGTGAGTAGATGTTCATCATTAGCAGTTGTAAAGCTTGACTTTATTTATGGAACACTAACTCGTTTATTAATCAGTTAATTCAGCATTGCGAATTAATGATTTCAATCCAATATGTTAGGTGGTGAAATTAATTTAAGAATCACCAAGTTCTTGAAAACATGTAAAATTACACATTTTATTTATTTAAAAAATGTGTTTTTATTTTTCTACAATTGAAGCATTCAAAGATGCACTATAGCTTTTGCAAAATAGTTACAAATTTTCTGGGAAATCGAAATCAAAAGTAACGTTTTTTTCAAATAAAAGCCACATGACATTCGACGTGAGAGGTTGTCTCATATAAAAGCCTCGGCGAAAGATGAAGTTCTTATCAACGGCGGCTGCTTCCACCGCATTTTGCCGCCACCACGCACTTTCGCAGCTTCTCCATCAAGCGACCGCCTAATCATCATCAAATTCCCTCCTTTTCTCATCCATTATCCCGAATCCAAACCCGACAAAAACAGATCCAACTGTCGGAATCATTCGATTCTTAAAGTTAGACAACTTCTTTGCTTTTATTTGGTTATTGGTTTGCGGGTCTCGGAATCGGAATTATGAGAGCGAGATTGGTTGTGTTCCCAGTGAAAGGGAGGAACTGGTGTTTCAGTAGATCCGTCGACTCTTCTTCTTTGTTCGATTCCTCGGCAGATCACATTCCATTATCTGTCACCGAGCTCTGGAAGAAGATATCATTCAAATCAAGTCACGCCCGCTCCAATGCTGAGCTTCTCGTTGATTTTGTCTCCAATAAGGTACTTTCCATTGTGTGGTTGTGCCTTTGACAGATTGATTCCTTCTGTATGATTTCTTCATTTCTTATGCAATTGCATTTGCTGCACATTTTCAGCCAAAATGAAGTCTTACTAGGAACCAAACATATTCACTCTTTGTTTTGCTGTGATTGTCACTAATGACGTTTTATCAAATTCTTGTTCAATGTATATCTCCTATTAAAACTGAATCTCAAAAGTGTGTTCTTGATGTAGAGAAGTATTTTAGCTTTGCTGAAAAAAGATTCACACTTTAATGATGTTTTGTCACATTTTCAGATGAACAAATCTTGGATGGGCCTGGAGAAGGCGCCAGAGGGATCGTTCAAGAGCAAGCTTCACGGGTATGGCAATGTTAAATTGGTTCTCTTTGGGTTTCAGTATAAGGTGTTACTTTCGAATGGATTGTGGTTGAACTTTCGAATGGTTGATTGGATTATTCTGAAGTCGTGACGACACTTTCAGATTAAAACAATTTGGAGGCACCCAAACTTTCAATCGGATAAAATCAGAATACTGAACCCTTTGGAATCAGATTGTGAATGTTTGAGATGAAAATTTTGGACCTTAGCTATTACCAATTTATATTGTTTGCCACACCCTTTGGAAGAGACGTTGTGCCCCTTGGAAGAGACACTACACCCTTTGGCCAAGACATGCATCATTTCGGCCAGCACATGACTCTTGGATTCAAAATTTGGCTCCAAAACCAAAGGGCCACCTTAGGATGATGACTTGGAGCCGAAGTAATAGCAATGGTTCGGCCTAATACTTGGCTCTAAAGCAAGTGTCCAAAACCCGAAAATTTTGAGGTTAAACCCTAAACCCCAGCTAGGGGCGCTGCCCCTGGACCCCGTCTCTAATCAACTGATGAATCTCCGATACAGTGAATCATAATATACTTAAACAAGCGTGCACTCCGCACCCTACTAACTTGTTTAATGAGATACTATGATCCTATTGGTAAACTAGTCAATCCAATTACACTAAAATATCTAACATAGGGTCTCACATTTCTTCTTCTGAAACATAGATTTGGTCTGCGACTCTTGGCTCGGGTCAAACCATCTGAGATCTTCTTGAAATCCATAACTAAGGAGGTTTCCAATGTCGAAATTACGTTTCCCTCGAGGTTTAATTCTACTCTGCATAAAGATTGTATATGCATCTATGATTTGATTAATTACTGCTCCAAAGTTACTAACTTTACCTACTTTGTAGCATGAACGGACGGCTAGTAAGGAGACGGTTGCGACATATTGCCTTGAGGTATTCCTTTTTACTCTCTTATCGTTCTAGCAAACCTTATAGATATCTTCGAACGATGCAACTATGCGTACATTTGATTTTCAGTGGATCTATCATTCACCGGAAATATCTGTACGGTTCAGTCACTTTGCTGCCACTCACAAGCGCATTTACAGTACGTATTTCTTGATTCTTGAACCTTGAACTTTGCTCGGTTTCGTATTTATGTTCTTTCTTGGGAATCAAAATCTCAACTTTCTTTCTGTTCTTTTAGGTTTTGCCTTTGCCAAATATTCCCTTCTTCTGGGTTTTGTTCCGAACATATTCTCATTGGCGAGCTCTGCAGGTATTATGCTGATATATGATCCTCTCATGTAGGTTCACCGATATAAATTGTTTGGATTATAAAGAAAAAACGCGTCTCGTTGTTTAGGGAAGTGAAAAGCTTCTAGAACTTGTGTCGGATTCTTCAGTAGTCCAGAAATCAGATTCTGATGAACACGAAAAAGGCAAGAAGAACAAACCCTCTGTCTGTTTATGGGTAAGAATCGTCATTGTTGCTTCATAGTTGGATTTCTGGAACAAAGATCGGGTTATGATGCTGTAGAACAATAAAGCTAAGGTTTGTTCATGTTTTGTATAGGTGCTGCAGCCATCGAAGCAACTCAAAGAGCTGGTTCAATCCGGTGGGGAAGACGGTCTGACAAAATGTGCAGTTTCTGGAATCTGCAAAACTTACGGGCTGAACATGAACAATGTCCTCAAGTACAGAGATTCAGCGTAAACTAGTAGAAGAAGAACAAGACAAACAAGATCTGATGTTTTTATTTTGGTATCTGCAGAAGTTTTTGTTGGCATTTTGATGGGAAGTGAAATGTGATTCATTTTGTTTCCTCAGCTCAAACACTACCAAATAATGAAGTTACTTGTCTACCAAGTAAGGAAATTGCCATGCTGCATCTCCCCTCGGCTCCAAATCAATAAGTCGGGTCGGGAGCTACAACCATGTACATGTTCCTATCAACATCAGACAACCATATAGGGGTGACAATTTCTGATACAACACGATCAAACGATCTGCAATTTACACGTTTAAACACGACACGATTACTAAGTGTGTTTAAAGTCTAAACAACTCTTATACATTTAGACACGATTAATAATCGTGTCTAAACACATCTAACATGCAAATACACGACAAACACACGTTTAGACACGATTAAATTAAATGTGTCTAAACGTGTCTAATCCAAGAGAGACTTCCATGCATCTATAAATAGAGATCTCCTAAGATTTTTAGTTCAAATGCTTCTCGCTCTTTTGGATAAGATCAAGTATAGTATTTATTTTATTAGTTTAATATTTGATTTGTGGGTTATTGGCCTACATCATATTAAATTAATATTTTGAGTGAGGTACTATTATCTCGTGTCGTGTGACACGTTTATTAAACGTGTCGTGTACGTGTTTGGATATTCGAGACACGTTTCAAACTTATCCGTTTAGACACGACACGATTATTGACACAATACTGTTACTAACACGATTAGACACGTCACGACCTGTTTGCCACCCCTACAACCATATCACTAGTCTTTCCTCACCATGTTTCTTGTGTATCAAGCATCCTAAAGGTGAGCAGTCAACAATTACTTCAGCACCAAGTAACAAACAATGAACGGCTTTCGAGCCTTAAGTCGTGTCCTACATCATCCTTACAGGAAAGCAACCACACTTTTACAAAAACTCTTCAACTTGTGTTTGATATTACATCATTGCAGATCAAAAGCACAGAAAACTTTTCACATCTGCAATTTTCAAATATCTCAATCAATCGAAAAGAAAGTACCGATTCATGACTGCTTCTTTCTCTTCTCCAAATAAGAAAAGCTTCTCTGGTAGCTCAGAACTCCCCATACAAGGTGCCATAGATTCAGGTCTGGCCACAAAGCTGCAGGAGAATACAACAACGAGTAACTTGTTTGCCAAGTAAGGAAATCACTGAGCCGCATCTCCCCTGAACTCCGAATCACAATGTCGGGACCAGGAGCAACCGCCATGTACATGTTCTTCTCAACATCAAACAGCCTTATCACTTGTTCCTCACCATGATCAACAAATCCATTCATCTTCTCAATCTCAATCTCACCTTCGTTTTTTGTGGCAAAATCGAAACTGTTTCGAGCTTTAGCCATTTTTTCCTGACAAGATGCATCAACTGCGTGTGCCATCTCATCAGTTGAAGTATAAGCAAAGCAGACTAAGAGAACAGCCTTGTCATTATTCTCAGTCAACTTCATAGCCTTTTGGGCTGCGGCCCTGACCTTATCAGTCAAAAGCATTGAGTTCCCCACAAAATGTAATCGTATTCCATGCTGGTAAAGCATACTCTGTTTCTGAAGCAATTCTTCGATCTTTTCCAACATTAGATCCATTATCAATTGAACTTCGTCGGGTTTTCTTTTGAAGTTTTCTATGCTGAAGGCATAAATAGTCACGTACTTAACCCCCAACTCGTAGCAGTGGCTGAGCATCACCATAAGAGATGAAAACCCTGCCTTGTGGCCCTCCCCTTGAGGAAGTTTTTGCTTCTTTTCAAACCGTCGATTACCGTCCATGATGAATGCAATGTGGGCCGGGATGGGACCCACTGATACCACATTGAAGATGCATTTTCTCAGAAAATGACCGAGACCAATCGTGCACTTCCCTTTGATGATGTTTTCTGCTTCAATCCTTATCTTCAAGATCAAGTTCTTAAGAGTGGTCCCAGTACCTATAACATTATATCAAGATAAACAAAACAATTGAAGCACCAAACATTTTATCAAGCAAAGAGATATGGTCTGAAAAAACCCACCATCTAATACGTGTATTAGATGGAAGAAGCATATTCTACTCCTTCAAAATCTGGAACGTTATTGAACAAAAACTAAATTCAATGTCTATTACATGGATCCCTGGATCAAGGTCATCAACTGTAACTAACATATTGTAAATTTTTCAGAATTAATTAGAATTCTTCATTATGGTGAGACCCCTCAATCAACCAGTTGATTCCCTCAGTTTCCTCACTCGATTTATCATCTTTTCATCACCATAAGCAATTTCTTCCTTGTACAATGGAGTTTCATGACATTCAATCAGACATCATTCTAAATGAACTAAAGCAAACAAGCTAATAAATTGAAGTCGATTAGTAAAAAAAAACCAGCAAATTAAGGAACGTCAACAATGAAACGTTGAAGAAAAAAAATCATGCAACGAGAACAAACACAAACATATATAGATGCATGAGCACAAACAATGCGTGCTAAGTAATCACTCACACTTGCAGAACCAAAATTGGCAAAGAGCAAAAGCCAAAAAATGCAGAGAAGGGAAAATGCTGAAACTTTACCCATGGCTTCAATGCAGAGTCTGGAAATCTTGGTTATTTAAAGACAATGACCCTCACAAGAATCTATGGCCTACCAGAATTGATCAAACATTAGAGTCTCCGCCATTACTGTGGAGACTTACTTGACGATCTTCTGATTCCTGCCAAACACGCAGTACAATCGATGCAACGAATAACTAGGCCAGCGAGAGAGCAGATAATCAAACCACAATCTGCATTTCGATGAAGATTGATGAGATCGGATGGATGATGTCGGATCCTTGAATCATAGAAAGAGATGGAGGACGTTGTGTGCAGATTGACGATGGAAAGCTCCAGATTGACTGAACTGAAAAGGCTACAGAGACTGAAAAGTTTATTGGTCAATTGCATTTTGAACCCTTGATTATTGTTTAGGGAGGAACTGTACCTAAACTATCATCCTAGTGAATATTAACACTAGCAGTGACAGTGTGATAAATAAAATTGAACTTAAAGTATGAGTTTGAGGATCCTTATCAGTATAACAAAAGAGTTGAGGATGAAATAACAATTAATGTGAGTTAATAAATCAAAATATAGTCTGAACTCTGAAGATCCCGCGAATCTAAGTAGCTCCGTTTCTATTACTCGCTTGAATATACTCCGCCTCCGGCAGTTTGTCGGCGATTCTCAATCATATTCCAAAGCCATGAGCGACTACCCTCCCATCGATCCCACTAGCTTCGACCTTATCATCATCGGAACCGGCCTCCCCGAATCTATTATCGCCGCCGCCGCTGCTTCCACCGGAAAATCAGTTCTCCACCTTGATCCAAATCCTTTCTACGGCAGTCAATTCGCTTCTCTCAAACTAACCGAACTTTCTGATTTCCTCAGCTCCCATTCCTCCCCTCCTTCCGATGGGCCAAGCAGCGATCCAGCTACAGTTCATTTGAACTCTCGATCTCTCTTTTCCGATGTGGAAATTTCCAATTTCGCAGCTGAAATCGTGGAGAAACATGCTCGAAAATTCGAGCTTGATGTGTCTGGACCTAGAGCTCTGTTCTGTGCCGATAAAACCATCGATACTATCTTGAAGTCAGGTACGAATCAGTACATGGAATTCAAATCCATTGAAGCGAGCTTTATCTACAGCGAAGGCGGAGTTCTGATGAACGTACCGGACTCACGATCAGCGATCTTCAAAGATAAGAGCCTTACTGTAGTGGAGAAGAATAAGCTTATGAAGTTCTTCAAGCTTGTTCAGTTGCATTTCGCCTCTGATGGCAGCGATGAAGGAAGGATTTTGGAAGAGGATCTGGAGAGACCCTTCTCCGAGTTCTTGGCGAAAATGGGTCTGCCTCATAAGATAAAATCGTACAGACAACATTGCCCTTCATTCTGTATATATTAGTGAGAATTTGTCTAATCTCAGTTCTTGCATTTTCTTTGATTTCCAACCATGTTTGCTAAGTGTATCGCTTTGTCGGTCCACTAAACTGAAAAGATACCATTTTTTATCCTATGATTGAAATAAGATTGTGAACTTGAGATTTTCTATCATCTGAATTCTGAAGTAGCTTTGTAGATTTTCTATCCACTGGATGAATTTTTCTACCTTCTAAAATACTGAACTTGAACTTTCTACGTCGTGTCTCCATTATGGAAGGTGAAAATTTGTGTTGGATTGGTGTGGATGTTTTAGCTTTAGAAATTCCGGTAGCTGAATTTGCTTTCACCAAAAGATGCTTATTCTTATAGAGCAATTTTTCTCTCTTCAGTCTGGTGACTAGTTCACATTTTTTTGTAGGATTATCCTCTACTCCATAGCAATGGCAGATTATGACCAGGAAAACATGGACATCTCCAAGGGCTTACTCAAGACGAAAGATGGAATCGATCGATTAGCTCTTTACCAGTCATCATTGGGAAGGTTAGTTGAAGGATTCAAGGCGAGCTTCAGTGGGTGATAGAAATGATGAATATACTATATGTCCTGATGAAGAAAATTACTGTAGTTTCAATTTATGCTACTGATTCTACCTTGTATAGGTTTCAAAATGCAGCTGGAGCTATGATTTATCCTTTCCATGGTCAAGGGGAGCTATCCCAAGCCTTTTGCCGCCGTGCTGCTGTGAAGGGTTGTATTTATGTAAGTTCTAATGCTTAACTTGTCACATTAGGTTCCTATTTTGTGATCGGGTTCTCAAATCATCTGTCTTTACTGTTTCCGTATCACAATGTTCCCTATATTATCGTTGGATCGTGGCAATAGTAAGGGCTTGAAGTGGCATATTCCAACTTAACTAAATGACACAAATTATGAATATGCAGGTCCTACGAATGCCTGTGATTTCTCTGCACATTGATGAGGTAATAATTCTACTCCGTGGATTTTTGTCTTCTGAAAATTTTTCTAATATAAAAAAATCATATCTTCTTGCTGAAATTTACAGGAGAACGGGCAATACAAAGGCGTTAAATTAGATTCTGGTCAAGATTTATTCAGCAGTAGATTAGTTCTAGGTCCATCTTTTACATTTCCATTGAATATGGATTCTTCTCCAAAAGGCTCCACCGATGATTCTGATAAAGTCTCGAGTCAGAAACATGTGACAACAAAAGTTGCCAGAGGAGTATGCATTACAAGCGCTTCTTTGAACCCGGGAATATCAAATTTGTTAGTGGTGTATCCTCCAAAATGTAAGCTTTACTCTTTCAAACACTCCAAGGACTCTGTTTAAGTGGAAAAAACAAGCTTTAACTCTCTTTCAGGTGTTCCTTGAATCCAGCTTTGTTTCACGGGCAAGTAACCGCAGTTCGTCTTCTCCAACTTGGCAGTGATCTAGCCGTCTGTCCATCTGGAATGTAATTTTTTTCTCTTCCTAATGAAATCAGAGCATCATGGTTACCTTGTTATGCAAGAAAGCTACCACCTTGTCTTGAATCTCATCCTCTTGTTCAGGTTCGTCTTATACCTGTCAGCATTATGCGATGATCCAAGTCAAGGGAAGGAACTACTGAACGCAGCAATAAGTGCTCTTGAAGTTTCTCAGAGCAATCCAATTTCCGATACCGAGGATGCAGAAGCAGCAAAACCTTTCTTGCTCTGGAAGGCACTCTATATTCAAGAAATGGCTTCAGTATGCTTCTTAATTCAGTTCCCTATGTGCTCTTCAACTGTCATTTTAAATAAACATATTGAATGCATCAAAAAGATGATTTTTTTCTAAGAGAAATGAAATCATAACGATAATTCATGTTGAACCCAGGAACACCAATTTGGATCAATCACTTCTACTCCAAGCCCAGATGGAAATCTCAACTATAATGTTCTTCTGGAAACAACTGAAAAGGTACAAACTTTAGGTCTTACTTTCACCAATCTTGCAAAAAGAAGCATTTTTCTTCATGAATTGTGGGTATTGATTAAGAATATTTGGGTCTTTTTGCAGCTATTTTGCACGATATATCCTGGTGACGTGTTCTTTCCTGAGAAGGATTCCTCTGAAAATGCCGAAAACGATGATGGTTTAATAGAAGCTGAGTGAGGGAAGAGTTGATTATGAACTGTGATATATCTCACCCTTTTGATATAGAAAAGAACACAGATTCTTGCTGATTTTATTTTCAAATATTTTGTATGAAATGTAACATTATTACAAATTAGCACAATTGCGGTTATCATACACCTTCAACTGTAGCTACAATCGAGCCATATTGATCCTTTCTTGCATGGTGGTCATTGACTCAGTTGAAGCCTTGTTGTCCGTACCGATTTTCCGTAAGCAGAGTCTACTACGTTTCGTAACTACACAATGAAGCCATCACAAAGTCCCTTCACCATAACTTTTTGGCGTCTCTTTGTAACTTGTGCCTTAAGGTACCTCTAATAGTAAAGCAAGGTTACAGTTTAGGGGGGGGGGGGGGGGGGGGGGAGTTACGTAAATGTAGAAACTTTAGGGACAGAAGTAGGGGTGTCAATTTGCGGGTTGAGTTGATCCATGCGTCGTGTCAGGAATCGTCTGCCCCAACACGACCCATGTATTTGTATGGGTCAAGAATCGTAACCCAAATTTTACCCGCGAATTGGTGGGTCAACCCGCGGGTCAGACTAACCCGTCAGTAATAGTAAGACATGAGTTAGACTGACTCATTCAACCTCCTTGACCCGCGGGTCAAATTGACCCATTCGACCCACCACCGGTTAAAAAATCAGAAACATTTGACCCATGGTTCACGGGTGTAAAGTAAAGCCTCTAATTATTATTTAATAATATATAATTTTTTATGGGTCATGTCAAAATGACTCGTGGATCTAAAAGTCTGATCCAAACACGACCCGTGACGGGTCAATCAATCATGGTATGGGTCAATTTTTTACACCCCTGTACAGAAGGTGTCAGGTAGCAAAGTTTTGGTATACTTCCACGTGTAAAAGACAGAAAGAACGACAATGACCCATGAAGATAATCAATTCCAATGAGTCAATGGCGGCCTGCAATGAAGAGCAAAATAAAAGAAAGACAATAATGAAGAGGGAATCAATGTCTGCCTTTTAAACTCACATGGATGGATAATTGAACACTAATTTCCTTGGCCTGCAATCAAACTATATCCATTACTAGAATCCAATCCAATTTTGGTGGTCAGTTTTCTTGGTTCCTTCACCAGCTCAGCATTGAATTCTTGTTTCAGCATTATTGTTGGAAAAAATGGAAATCATCTTCTGCTAATCTTTCTGTTTCTACCTTCCTCGACAGAGATGGCTTCTGTTTTCGTATTTCTTTGGCTATGGATTCTTCATATCGGCAACAATGGTGTCGTCTACGGGTTTTACACAAAGTACAACACTAGCAGTGGAGTCGTAGAAGGGAAGATTAACGTGCATTTGGTTCCTCATTCTCATGACGATGTTGGATGGTTGAAGACTGTCGATCAATACTATGTCGGGTCTAACAGCACCATTCAGGGTGCTTGTGTGGAGAACACGCTCGATTCTGTGGTCGTGTCTCTTCTTCGGGATCCAAATAGGAAATTCGTTGTTGCTGAAATGGTAAATGCTTGAAACTGTATAGTTCCAAGTTGATCCTAAGATCAAGGTATATCCTTTTAGGTTATTTGTAGGGTCATCAATGGTGCGATGAAAAAACTCATAACCATGGTTATAATTGTTACTGTTTAATATGGTTAACTGTACCATTATGTTGCGGTACGGTTATGATGATGAATGTTCTATCCATAATGATTATGGTTATGGTATTTGAGTTATACTCATGATTATAACCACGATTATTATATAAATATAATAATAATTTATTATTAATAAACTAATATATACTAAACAATGGAAGTTAATGTACACACGTAATAAATAACTATGATGTTAGTTTTACATACTTTTATTGTTGAGAATATGGATTTATCTATTTTTTAAAATAAAAAATTTGGTCTTTTATTATATTACTTGTGTGAAATAAATATGGGTATACGGGTAAAAACATGGTTAATAAACACAGTTATTTTAATGGTTATGACATTGAAATTGTACCTGTAATGGTTATGGTTATAGTTACGGTATGTGGTTTAAAAATATGGTATGATTATGATATTTGTCATACCCGTACCATATCATAACCATCGACAGCCCTAGTTATTTCTTTATCTTGTAATATCCTTTATTATTTGAGCTTAGGCATTCTTCCAAAGATGGTGGGCGACACAAAGTACAGAAACACAAGAACAAGTTCGGAAACTTGTCGACGTCGGGCAGTTAGAATTCGTGTATGCATTTCTTAAGCAATACTAGAATGATCTGCATATATATATATATTCTGAGACAATATTAGGGTTTGTTATGTTGTTTAGGAACGGTGGTTGGTGCATGCATGACGAGGCAGCAGCACACTATATAGACATGATCGATCAGACAACTCTCGGACATCGTCTCATAAAACAGTATTTCAATAAAACCCCTCGTGCTGGTTGGCAAATTGACCCGTTTGGACATTCTGCAGTACAAGCTTACTTACTTGGAGCAGAAGTAAGTCATTTTAGATTAATAATTGCTTCAATTCCGATTCTGTAATAAGGCTTTGACATAGTAAATTGTTAGGTATTGGAGTCTGATTAATATGTAATGTAAGTTTATATATTAATGTACTGGTAGACTGTACTGTACTAGATTAGTGGAGGTTACCCTAATTTGGGTGTTACCACGGAAAAACAGAGTCTCTCTCTACCTCTCCCTCCTAATCTCTCTAGATTTCTTGTTCTTGTTCTTCATCAGATTAAAGGTGTTGTGAATTGATCCTAACATAAATTACTTTGCCTGAAGCTCGGGTTTGATTCAGTACACTTTGCGAGGATCGATTACCAGGATCGAGCAAAACGCAAGGGAGATAAATCTCTTGAAGTTGTATGGCGAGGATCGAAAACATTTGGATCCTCTTCTCAGGTTTTCAGTTATTATTGCAAAAATTATAGTTTTAGTGACACATGAAGCGTTGGTAAAGGTCACAATGATGGAATTGTCACATGAATCAGATTTTCACCAACGCCTTTCCGGTTCATTACAGTCCTCCGGACGGTTTCAGCTTCGAAGTGTCTAGTGACTCTGTGCCCGTTCAGGTGAACACATTTACCAAACATATTCGAGTTCGATTTTTTGGTGCTTACCGTGATTAAAAATACAGGACAATCCTCTTTTATTCGATTACAATGTCGAGCTGAGAGTTAACGATTTCATCGCTGCTGCATTGACTCAAGTATAAATCCTCGCATCAAACTAAATATATGTATACTGACGTATATATAAGCGTCAATAACCGTCGCTGTTTCTTATGGTTATTTGGTTACTTTCAGGCTAATGTGACGAGAACTAGCCACATCATGTGGACAATGGGCGACGATTTTAATTACCAATATGCCGAGACGTGGTTCAAACAGATGGACAAATTAATTAATTACGTCAACAAGGTGAATTATGCGGCGTGATTTGATTTCTTGTGTTGCAAGGCATCAATCCGACAATTTCAACGCTCATTCATTCATTCTCATTTTTATTCAGGATGGTCGGGTTAATGTATTCTATTCGACCCCATCTCTATATGTCGATGCAAAATACGCAATGAACGAAACATGGCCTTTGAAAACCGACGATTATTTTCCATACGCAGACGGTCCACATGCTTATTGGACCGGATATTTCACAAGCCGACCCGCCCTGAAACGATATATTCGGACATTGAGCGGATTTTATTTAGTAAGAATTTTTATTTATTTTTTTTGCTGAAAAAAAGAATGGGCTAGTAGTGGTGATAAGCTTCACTCCGCTACGTAATGTTCGGGTAAGCTTGTTCATTTAAACCAGTTCGGCTGAACTGGTATGGTTCTATTTTGGTTCGAACCAGTTCAGCCGAACTAGTATCAAAACCAGACCAGTGTTTTTAGGCTTCAAATAGATCAGATCAAAATAGTACCAAAAATTCAGTTCGAATCAACTCGTTTTTTGATACTGGTTTATACTTAAATTTAAATCAAACCACTTTAAACCTATATAATTTTAGAACCGGTTTGAAGTAAAATAAACTAAACCGATCTGAAATTAAACGAAACTTAGAGATGTATTGGACTGTCGTATGTTGATGTTGGACAGGATGTTGGTTGTGGAACAGATTTTCATTCGATTCAGTGTTTTTTCAGTCAGTTCAGTATTTTTTCAGTCAGTTCAGTGTGTTGGACATGATTTTCAGTCGGTTCGATTTCAGTTTGAACCAGATTATTTCCTAACCAAAATTGTTATTTAAAAAACCAGATCAGACATGTTCGAACCGGTTCTGAATCGGTTCAAACCAGACCATGTTTTTTTACATAAATCAGACAAGCTTTTTTAAAACAAAAAATACTATTTTTTTACAAACGAGACCAGTTCAGTTCTGAACCGGTTCGGGATCGAACTGATTCATGAATAAACCTATGTTCGGGCTTTCCTCCCACGGTACTCAAGCTTCCACTAGGAAACCAGCGCAGCTAGGTTGCGGTGCCGAAACACTTAGGTTTTGTGGTGCCTAAAGCGTCGCCTAAACTTGATATAAGCGTCGCCTTATCTCCTTTGTTGTACTGAGACGATATCCATTATTGTGCATTAGGCGGCTCGTCAACTCGAATTCTTTGTGGGTAAAAGATCCACAGGACCAACAATGAACAATTTAGGAGACGCTATGGGTATTGCTCAACACCACGATGCCGTATCTGGCACTGCTAAACAGCACACGACCAATGATTACGCGAAACGCCTTTCGATCGGAGCTGCAGAGGTTTGGAAAGTTTCGTTATCGATCGCAATTTTTTCATTTTCTCTCGAAACAATAACTTCGTTTCGTAGCTCGTCTAACTGGATTAACTTCCAGGCGGAGGCCGTGGTTGATAATGCTTTGGTGTGCCTCGTAAGTAACAAATTGGGCGATCAGTGTCAACAACCAATCTCGACATTCAATCAAGTAATATTAACAGTCTTCTTTGCTTCTAATTTGATAAAATTTGTAACACATTTCTTGAATTTCTACGATTTTTCAAACAGTGCCCATTGCTCAACATAAGTTACTGTCCCTCAACAGAAGCAGATATTGCAGATGGAAATAATTTGGTAACTTTTATGTTTATAGAATACAATATTCATTTGATACAAAAAAAAAATGTTTTTTTCTTCTGATTTGTAATGTTTGCTTCTGGTTATTTCAGGTTATAGTGGCATATAATTCACTTGGGTGGAACCGAACTGATTTTATCAGAATTCCGGTGAGTACTTCAAGTTACGATCCTCGTTCTTCGATTATTGCAAGCTAACTGAATGATTTACTATATGATTTTGTGGTTATTGAAAGTGAAGAACACGAAAAACAGTAGAAAATCGGAGAGGAATAACAAAACTGGATACTTTTTTACTAGTCTGAATTCATGGAGATTTATACAAGATATTCTGCCTATTTTTAGCTAATCATGTGCATCACTTTGCCCAATACTTCAACTAACATGCTCACTTGACACCTAAGAAATAGAGACAATTAGATTTACTACAGTGAAACTGATCAACTAACTTAACTAACATGAAAACCTGATTTCAACTAATAGATTCAGATTCTCAATCCTCTTATCGCAGGTCGAGAATGCGAATCTTGTAGTCCAAGATTCCGCAGGAACTACCATTGAATCTCAGTTCGTGGAAATGGACAATGTTACCATTAACTTGCGCAACTTCTACACTGAAGCCTACATAGGTACCACCCCGGATCGAGTGCCCAAATACTGGCTTGTGTTCCAAGTAATGTTACCGCCACTGGGTTGGAACACGTTCTTCATTTCGAAAGCAGCAACCAAAGGTTTAATGATGTTTTTGTCTAAGGAAACGAATTCTTCTAGAATAAGGTTCAATCTATTTCATCGATATTAATATGCAGAAAGCGGTAAGGCGGGGTCGATTTCAGCCTCAAACACGGGACAAAATGATACTGTTGAAATAGGACCTGGAAATTTGAAGATGTTGTTTTCTTCGATCTCGGGGCAACTTGTTCGGATATATAACAATCGAACTGGGGTTAGTTGTTTCAGATTTATTTAAACAATGATTAAATACTAAGTAGCTACCTGAACTTTGGACGTTTTGCAACGAGCTACCTGAACTTTGAAAATTCAAAACGGGATACCTCAACTTTGAAGAATGTGCAAATAGTTACCTTCGTCCAATTTCTGACGAATTTCCAGCGACTTTCCGACGACAGTTGACGGAAAATTGGACGAAGGTAGCTATTTGCACCTTCTTCAAAGTTGAGGTAGCTGTTTTGAATTTTCAAAGTTCGGGTAGCTCGTTGCAAAACGTTCAAAGTTCAGGTAACTACTTGGTATTTAACCCTTTAAACAATATATTATACAGTTTTGATAACTTACAGTACAAGGTATCCTTACTATAGGTGGACTTGCCTTTACAGCAAAGCTATCTTTACTATAGATCAAGCATCGGTGACCAAGATTCTTCTCAGGTACGGTAATCGGTCCGACTTTCATCTGCTACATGAAATACCGTGAATCGTTACGCATTACGTATCTTGTAGGCTTCTGGAGCGTACATTTTTCGACCCGATACAGATTCTTCAAGTATAGTCTCGAGATCAGTAAGCAACATTTTCATTTTACTTTCAAAGAGTATTCTACGAATCGTCTTATTTGGTTAAAGAACGAAAGATTTACGACTTGTTCTTAAATAGGTGCCATTGAAAGTCATTCGTGGACCGCTAGTTGATGAAGTTCACCAGCAATTCGACTCATGGATTTACCAGGTTCTTCTTTTTCTCGATTTAGTAATGCGGGAAATACGTTCTTATTTCTTGTATCTTAAGTTATGTCTTCGATTTATTTAGGTGACGAGACTGTATAAAGATAAAGAGTTTGTTGAAGTTGAATACACAGTAAGTCTTTTATTTCTCTTCATACTTACCAATTCTGTGAACACTACTACTGGAAAAATTGGTTTCAGCGACGGTAACATATGTCGCTACAAGACCAAATCCTGTTGCTAAAAGTTTTACCACTGAAGATTGGTCCCATTCCAGCGGATGATGGCGTTGGGAAAGAGGTTATTACAAAACTAACAGCAAACATGGTCACAAACAAGACTTTCTACACTGATTCTAATGGAAGAGATTTCTTAAAACGGGTAATTTGATCTACAAAGACTCATATCGATTAGTTTTTTCATAGAATCGAGTGTTCATTGGAATCTTTCCCGAATTTGTTCTACAGGTTCGGGATTATAGAGAGGATTGGTCGCTCGTTGTTAACGAACCCATTTCAGGAAATTATTACCCAGTAAGTTTCTCTGATTCAAATTCAAGAATTGCTTAGAGGAGTTTATACAATTTTATAGATAATTATTTGCCACTTCTCGACAGGTTAATCTCGGCATTTACACGGTAGATAGCAAAGTCGAGCTCTCCGTATTGGTGGATCGGGCCACCGGAGGAGCAAGCATCAATGATGGTGAAATCGAGCTAATGCTTCACAGGTTCCGCACTAGAACCAAACCTATATACCTTTAGCGACGACAATTAAGTCTGTCACTTAATTTCTTTGCCAGACTGTTTTGTTATTTCTTAGGCGAATTCTTAAAGATGACGGTCTAGGTGAAGCTCTAGACGAGATAGTCTGCATCAACAACACTGGCACATGTGAAGGACTAAGTGTATGTTGCTCAACTACAATATTACTAACATAATAACCCTACCTTGCCTTCCAAGCAACCTCGTTTGTCATGTAATTAACCCTGTTTTTGGACAAAGGTACGAGGAAGTTACTACATAAATATCGGCCCGATTGGTGAAGGAGCTCGATGGCGGCGAATAACGGGACAAGAAGTATACTCTCCTCTTGTTCTGGCTTTTTCACATGAGGTATCGGTTTCCCTTCATCAATCGGTTGCACACCATTAATGATCGATTTATCAAGCTCATTCATGGTTGTTCGATTCTGCAGAAATTGGAGAATTGGACGATATCACATATTGCTAAGTCGACTTTGATGAACCCGAGTTACACCTTGCCTCCTAACGTCGCTTTAATCACTCTCGAGGTGATGTTATTTCCAATTGTATCCATCATAATATGTTGCTTTCTCTAGCTTTACTAGACCATTTCATGTACCCCGAACATTTTTGCAGGAGTTGGATGATGGAAGTGTACTTCTTCGATTTGCACATTTGTTCGAGGTACGTTTAAACACGAGTCCTAACTCGGATCGTCCTGAGAAGAAAAAAAGGCTTTAGCAACGGTTGAACGACGCTACTAAAAGCTCAAATATCACAATTAAATATTTAAAAATACCATGCGCACTAGATCATTTGGTCGGATCAAATAGTAGGGCATCACGGCAGGGATGTCAAAATCTGACCCAACTCGTGGGTGACCCGCCAACTGATCGTGTTTAGGTTAGGGTTTTTTACTAGGTTTGGGTCAGAAACTTTGACTCATGGGTCAACCGTGACCCGCTTCATTTATATATTTTAGTATGTTTTTTGTTTTTATTGAAATGGTGGGTCGAACGGGTCAGACTGACCTGCGGGTCATGGAGGTCGAACGAGTCAGTCTGACCCAACCCTTACCATTCATGACGGGTCATTCTGATCCGCGAGTTGACCCACCAACACGCGGGTCAGGTTTGTGTTTCAAAAACTGACTCATACTATTATACGAGTCGTGTTTGGGTCAGAGGGTCCCTGACACAACCCAAGGTCGAGACGACTCATGGGTCGACCCATGATCCGTTTTGACACCCCTAATTGTTGAACTCAAATTATCGATCAATGAATTCCAACATCATTGTTGTTTACTGTCTTTTCTGCAGGCTGGCGAAGATGCAGCCCTTTCAGAATTTGCAAATGTGGAATTGAAGAAGATATTCAACGGAAGGATGGTAAATATTAGAATCTACATAGATTACTTGTATCTCAAGAAATTAACACAACCGAATTTGTGCTAGTCTAGTTTTCCCGACATGTTTTATGATGTGCCGTATTTTTGACATTCAGATAAGGGAAGTAAAGGAGATGAGCTTATCCGCGAACCAAGAGAAGTCGGGCATGAAGAGGATGAACTGGAAAGTGGATGGGGATATCACAAGTGAAACGATTTTGAATAGGGGTGGCCCTGTGGATACCTCGACTCTCATAATCAAGCTTGGTCCTATGGAAATTCGGACATTCTTGTTGAAATTTTGAGGCATTAATTGTAATGTAATGCTCATCATCTGATAATAAAATCTGTTGAGCTTTCGTCAAAATGATCTTGAAAGATAGAGCAGTGGTGCAAAAAGAAAAGGAATCAATCAAAATAAGAAACAGTGGTGCAGGTCTCAAACCTGTGACCTTTCTTGCATGGTCGTCAGTTGAAGCCTTGTCGTCCGTACTGATTTTCCATAAACAGAATCTACTACGTTTCCTAACTACGCAATGAAGCCATCACAAAGTCCCTTCACCATAACTTTTTGGCGTCTCTTTGTAACTTGTGCCTTAAGGTACCTTTAATAGTAAAGCAAGGTTACAGTTTAAGGGAGGGGGGTGTGGGGGGGGGGGGGGGGGGGGGTGTTACGTAACTTTGGGGACAGAAGTAGGGGTGTCAATTTGCGGGTTGGGTCGATCCATGGGTCGTGTCAGGAATCGTCTGACACAAACACGACCCATGTATTTGTATGGGTCAGGAATCGTAACCCAAGTTTGACTCGTGGATCGGTGGGTCAACCCGCGGGTTAGATTAACCTGCCAGTAATAGTAAGGCATGGGTTAGACTGACCCATTCAACCTACTTGACCCGCGGGTCATATTGACCCATTCGACCCACCACAGTTAAAAAATCAGAAACATCTGACCCATGGTTCACGGGGTAAAGTAAAACCTCTAATTATTATTTAATAATATATAATTTTTCGTGGGTCAAGACTTCTGACCCAAACATGACCCGTGTTTTTACGGGTCATCCATGGGTCATGTCAAAATGACTCGTGGGTCTAAAAGGTTGACCCAAACACGACCTGTGGCGGGTCAATTACGGTGTATGGGTCAATTTTTTACACCCCCTGTACAGAAGGTGTCAGGTAGCAAAGTCTTGGTATACTTCCACGTGTAAAAGACAGAAAGAACGACAATGACCCATGAAGATAATCAATTCCAATGAGTCATTGGCGGCCTGCAATGAAGAGACAAAATAAAAGAAAGACAATAATGAAGAGGGAATCAATGTCTGCCTTTTAAACTCACATGTATGGATAATTGAACACTAATTTCCTTGGCCTGCAATCAAACTACATCCATTACTAGAATCCAATCCAATTTTGGTGGTCAGTTTTCTTGGTTCCTTCACCAGCTCAGCATTGAATTCTTGTTTCAGCATTATTGTTGGAAAAAATGGAAATCATCTTCTGCTAATCTTTCTGTTTCTACCTTCCTCGACAGAGATGGCTTCTGTTTTCGTATTTCTTTGGCTATGGATTCTTCATATCGGCAACAATGGTGTCGTCTACGGGTTTTACACAAAGTACAACACTAGCAGTGGAGTCGTAGAAGGGAAGATTAACGTGCATTTGGTTCCTCATTCTCATGACGATGTTGGATGGTTGAAGACTGTCGATCAATACTATGTCGGATCAAACAGCACCATTCAGGGTGCTTGTGTGGAGAACACGCTCGATTCTGTGGTCGTGTCTCTTCTTCGGGATCCAAATAGGAAATTCGTTGTTGCTGAAATGGTAAATGCTTGAAACTGTATAGTTCCAAGTTGATCCTAAGATCAAGGTATATCCTTTTAGGTTATTTATAGGGCCGACAATGGTGAGGTGAAAAACTCATAACCATGGTTATAAGTTAACCGTACTATTATGGTGCAGTACGGTTATGGTGATGAATTTTCTACACATAATGGTTATGGTTATGCTATTTGAGTTATACACATGTTTATAAATTATAACAATGGTTATTATATAAGTATAATAGTTATTTATTATTAATAAATTAATATATACTAAATAATGAAAGTTACTGTACATACATGTAATAAATAACTATGATGTTAGTTTTATATATTTTTATTGTTGACAATATAGATTTATGTATTTTTTTTAAATAAAATTTTCGGTCTTTTATTATATTACATGTGTGGAATAAATATGGGTATAAGGGTAAAACCATGATTAATAAACACAGTTATTTTAATGGTTATGGTATTGAAAATTGTACCCGTAATGGTTATGGTTATGGTTACGGTATGTGGTTTAAAAATATGATATGATTATGATATTTGTCATACATGTACCATATCATAATCATCGAACAACCCTAGTTATTTCTCTATCTTGTAATATCCTTTATTATTTGAGCTTAGGCATTCTTCCAAAGATGGTGGGCGACACAAAGTCCAGAAACACAAGAACAAGTTCGGAAACTTGTCGATGTCGGGCAGTTGGAATTCGTGTATGCATTTCTTAAGCAATACTAGAATGATCTGCATATATATATATATATTCTTAGACAATATTAGGGTTTGTTATGTTGTTTAGGAACGGTGGTTGGTGCATGCATGACGAGGCAGCAGCACACTATATAGACATGATCGATCAGACAACTCTCGGACATCGTCTCATAAAACAGTATTTCAATAAAACCCCTCGTGCTGGTTGGCAAATTGACCCGTTTGGACATTCTGCAGTACAAGCTTACTTACTTGGAGCAGAAGTAAGTCATTTTAGATTAATAATTGCTTCAATTCCGATTCTGTAATAAGACTTTGACATAGTAAATTGTTAGGTATTGTTGTCTGATTAATATGTAATGTTAGTTTATATATTAATGTACTCGTAGGTTGTACTGTACTGTATTTCTCCATGTATATGCATTCTGTAACAGTAGCCTATCATTAATACATATAACCAAACCGAGTGGAGGTTACCCTAATTTGAGTGTTACCACGGAAAAACAGAATAGCTCCCTACTATTTCTAGATTTCTTGTTCTTCTTCTGATTAGAGGTGGTGTTGTGAATCGATCCTAATATAAATTACTTTGCCTGAAGCTTGGGTTTGATTCGGTACACTTTGCGAGGATCGATTATCAGGACCGAGCAAAACGCAAGGGCGATAAATCTCTTGAAGTTGTATGGCGAGGATCGAAAACATTTGGCTCCTCTTCTCAGGTTTTCAGTTATTATTGCAAAAAATGTAGTTTTAGTGACACATGAAGCGTTGGTAAAAGTCACAATAATGGAATTGTCACATGAATCAGATTTTCACCAACGCCTTTCCGGTTCATTACAGTCCTCCGGACGGTTTCAGCTTCGAAGTGTCTAGTGATTCCGTGCCCGTTCAGGTGAACACATTTACCAAACATATTCGGGTTTGATCTTTTGGTGCTTACCGTGATTAAAATACAGGACAATCCTCTTTTATTCGATTACAATGTCGAGCTGAGAGTTAATGATTTCATCGCTGCTGCATTGACTCAAGTATAAATCCTTGCATCAAACTACATATATGTATACTGACGTATATATAAGCGTCAATGACCGTCGCTGTTTCTTATGATTTTTTGGTTACTTTCAGGCTAATGTGACGAGAACTAGCCACATCATGTGGACAATGGGCGACGATTTTAATTACCAATATGCCGAGACGTGGTTCAAACAGATGGACAAATTGATTAATTACGTCAACAAGGTGAATTATGCTGCGTGATTTGATTTCTTGTGTTGTAAGGCATCAATCCGACAACTTCAACACTCATTCATTCATTCATTCTCATTTTTCTTCAGGATGGTCGGGTTAATGTATTGTATTCGACACCATCTCTATATGTTGATGCAAAATATGCAATGAACGAAACATGGCCTTTGAAAATCGGCGATTATTTTCCATACGCAGACGGTCCACATGCTTATTGGACCGGATATTTCACAAGCCGACCCGCTCTGAAACGATATATTCGGACATTGAGCGGATTTTATTTGGTAAGGATTTTATTTTTTATTGTGCCAACAAAAAAATTGGACTAGTAGTGGTGATAAGCTTCACTCCGCTACGTAATGTTCGGACTTTCGTCCCACGGTACTCAAGCTTAAAGTAGGAAACCAACGCACCTAGGTTGCAATGCCAAAACACTTAGGTTTTGCGGGGTGTCAAAACGGGTCATGGGTCGTGTCAGGGACCCTCTGACCTCAACCTGACTCGTGTAATAGTATGAGTCAGTTTTTGAAACTCAAACCTGATCCGCGCGTTAGAATGACCCGTTAGGAATAGTAAGACTTGGGTCAAACAGTCTGACTCAGACTGACCCGTTCGACCTCCATGACCCGCGGGTCAGTCTGACCCGTTCGACCCACCAATACATTAAAAAAAAAACAAATAAACAAACTCATGGGTCAAGACTACTGACCTATGAGTCAGAATTATATATATTTAATATAATATACAATTCGGAACGAATCATGGGTTAACCCATGGGTCAAGACTACTGACCTAAAACAATGACCCGTGAGCGGGTTACTCACGGGTTGGATCAATTTTTTACTTCTATTTTGGGGTGCCAAAAGCGTCGCCTAAACTTGATATAAGCGTCTCCTTTTTTTGTTGTACTGAGACGATATCCATTATTGTGCATTAGGCGGCTCGTCAACTCGAATTCTTTGTGGGTAAAAGATCCACTGGACCAACAATGAACAATTTAGGAGACGCTATGGGAATTGCTCAACACCACGATGCTGTATCTGGCACTGCTAAACAGCACACGACCAATGATTACGCGAAACGCCTTTCGATCGGAGCTGCAGAGGTTTGGAAAGTTTCGTTATCGATCGCAATTTTTTTCATTTTCTCTCGAAACAATAACTTCGTTTCGTAGCTCGTCTAACTCGATTAACTTCCAGGCGGAGGCCGTGGTTGATAATGCTTTGGTGTGCCTCGTAAGTAACAAATCGGGCGATCAGTGCCAACAACCAATCTCGACATTCAATCAAGTAATATTAACAGTCTTCTTTGCTTCTAATTTGATAAAATTTGTAACACATTTCTTGAATTTCTACGATTTTTCAAACAGTGCCCATTGCTCAACATAAGTTACTGTCCCTCGACAGAAGCAGATATTGCAGATGGAAATAATTTGGTAACTTTTATGTTTATAGAATACAATCATTTGATACAAAAAAAAATGTTTTTTTCTTCTGATTTGTAATGTTTGCTTCTGGTTATTTCAGGTTATAGTGGCATATAATTCACTTGGGTGGAACCGAACTGATTTTATCAGAATTCCGGTGAGTACTTCAAGTTACGATCCTCGTTCTTCGATTATTGCAAGCTAAATGAATTATTTACTATATGATTTTGTTGTTATTTGAAAGTGAAGAACACGAAAAACAGTAGATAATTGGAGAGGATAAACATAAATGGATACTTGTTTTATTAGTCTGAATTCAAAGAGATTTATACAAGATATTCTACCTATTTTTAGCTAATCATATGCGTCACTTTGGCCACTACTTCAGCTAACATGCTCACTTAAAACTTAAGAAATAGAGACAATTAGATTTACTACACTGAAACTGATCAACTAACTTAACTAACATGAAAACCTGATTTCAACTAACAGATTCAGATTCTTAATCCTCTTATCGCAGGTTGAGGATGCGAATCTTGTAGTCCAAGATTCTGCAGGAACTACCATTGAATCTCAGTTCGTGGAAATGGACAATGTTACCATTAACTTGCGCAACTTCTACACTGAAGCCTACATAGGTACCACCCCGGATCGAGTGCCGAAATACTGGCTTGTGTTCCAAGTAATGTTACCGCCACTGGGTTGGAACACGTTCTTCATTTCGAAAGCAGCAACCAAAGGTTTAATGATGTTTTTGTCTAAGGAAACGAGTTCTTCTAGAATAAGGTTCGATCTGTTTCATCGATATTAATATGCAGAAAGCGGTAAGGCGGGGTCGATTTCAATCTCAAACACGACACAAAATGATACTGTTGAAATAGGACCTGGAAATTTGAAGATGTTGTTTTCTTCGATCTCGGGGCAACTTGTTCGGATATATAACAATCGAACTGGGGTTAGTTGTTTCAGATTTATTTAAACAAAGGTTAAATACCAAGTAGTTACCTGAACTTTGTACGTTTTGCAACGAGTTACCTAAACTTTGAAAATTCAAAACGAGATACCTCAACTTTGAAGAATGTGCAAATAGGTACCTCCGTCCAATTTCTGATGACTTTCCAACTACAGTTGACGGAAAATTGGACGGAGGTAGCTATTTGCACCTTCTTCAAAGTTGAGGTAGCCCGTTTTGAATTTTCAAAGTTCGGGTAGCTCGTTGCAAAACATCCAAAGTTCAGGTAGCTACTTGGTATTTAACCCTTTAAACAATATATTATACAGTTTCGATAACTTACAGTGCAAGGTATCCTTAATCATGCTTTGTTTCTACTAGGTGGACTTGCCTTTACAGCAAAGCTATCTTTATTATAGATCAAGCATTGGTGACCAAGATTCTTCTCAGGTACGGTAGTCGATACGACTTTCATCTGCTACATGATATACCGTGAATCGTTACACATTACGTATCGTGTAGGCTTCTGGAGCGTACATTTTTCGACCTGATACAGATTCTTCAAGTATAGTCTCGAGATCAGTAAGCAACATTTTCATTTTACTTTCAAAGAGTATTCTACGAATCGTCTGATTTGGTTAAAGAACGAATGATTTACGACTTGTTCTTAAATAGGTGCCATTGAAAGTCATTCGTGGACCGCTAGTCGATGAAGTTCACCAGCAATTCGATTCATGGATTTACCAGGTTCTGCTTTTTCTCGATTTAGTAATGCGGGAAATACGTTCTTATTTCTTGTAACTTAAGTTATGTCTTCGATTTATTTAGGTGACGAGACTGTATAAAGATAAAGAGTTTGTTGAAGTTGAATACACAGTAAGTCTTTTATTTCTCTTCATACTTATTAATTCCGTGAACACAACTACTGGAAAAAGATGGTTCAGCGACGGTACACGCCGTCGCTACATAATTAGATCCTGTTGCTAAACGTTTGACCACTGAAGATTGGTCCTATTCCAACGGATGATGGCGTTGGTAAAGAGGTTATTACGAAACTTACAGCAAACATGGTCACAAACAAGACTTTCTACACTGATTCTAGTGGAAGAGATTTCTTAAAACGGGTAACTTGATCTACAAAGACTCATATCGATTAGTTTTTTCATAGAATCGAGTGTTCATTGGAATCTTTCCCGAACTTGTTCTACAGGTTCGGGATTATAGGGAGGATTGGCCGCTCGTTGTTAACGAACCCATTGCAGGAAATTATTACCCAGTAAGTTTCTCTGATTTGAATTCAAGAATTGCTTGGAGGATTTTATATGATTTTATCGATAATTATTTGCCACTTCTCGACAGGTTAATCTCGGCATTTACACGGTAGATAGCAAAGTCGAGCTTTCCGTATTGGTGGATCGGGCCACCGGAGGAGCAAGCATCAATGATGGTGAAATCGAGTTAATGCTTCACAGGTTCCGCACTAGAACCAAACCTATATGTGTTTAGCGACGACAATTAAGTCCGTCACTTAATTGCTTTGCCGACTGTTTTGTTATTTCGTAGGCGAATGCTTAAAGATGACGGACGAGGCGTCGGTGAAGCTCTAGACGAGTTAGTCTGCATCAACAACACTGGCACATGTGAAGGACTAACTGTATGTTGCTCAACTACAACATTACTAACATAATAACCCTACCTTGCCTACCAAGCAACCTCGTTTGTCAACTAATTAACCATGTTTTTGGACAAAGGTACGAGGAAGTTACTACATAAGTATCGACCCGGTTGGTGAAGGAGCTCGATGGCGGCGAATAACTGGACAAGAAATATACTCTCCTCTTGTTCTGGCTTTTTCACAAGAGGTATCAGTTTCCCTTCATCAATCGGTTGCACACCATTAATGATCGATCTATCAAGCTCATTCATGGTTGTTCGATTCTGCAGAAATTGGAGAATTGGACGATATCACATATTGCTAAGTCGACTTTGATGAACCCGAGTTACACCTTACCTCCTAATGTCGCTTTAATCACTCTCGAGGAATTGGATGATGGAAGTGTGCTTCTTCGATTAGCACATTTGTTCGAGGTACGTATAAACACGAGTCCTAACTCAGATCATCTTGAGAAGAAAAAAGGCTTTAGCAACGGTTGAACGACGCTACTAAAAGCTCAAATATCGCAATTAAATTTTTAAAAATACCATGCACACTAGATCATTTGGTCGGGCCAAATAGTAGGGCATCGCGGTATGTACAACTAGGGGTGTCAAAATCTGACCCAACCCGTGGGTGACCCGCCAACTAGTCGTGTTTAGATCAGGGTTTTTGACTCATGGGTCATTTTGACACGACCCATGGATGACCCGTGAAAACACGGGTCAGGTTTGGATCAGAAGTCTTGACGCATGGGTCAACCCATGACCCGTCCCATTTATATATTTCACGACTAATGGATGACCCGTGAAAACACAAGTCAGGTTTGAGTCAAAAGCCTTGACACATGGGTCAGCCCATAACCCGTCCCATTTATATATTTCAGTCTGTTTTCTGTTTTTATTGAAATAGTGGGTCGAACGGGTCAGACTGACTCGTGCGTCATAGAGGTCGAACGAATCAGTCTAACCCAACTCGAACCATTCCTGACGGGTCATTCTGACCCGCAGGTTGACCCACCAACCTACAGGTCAAGTTTGTGTTTTAAAAACTGACTTATACTATTACACGGGTCATGTTTGGATCAGATGGTCTAAGACACGACCCATGGGTCGACCTATGAGTCCATGACCCGTTTTGACACTCCTATGTACAACTGTTGTTGAACCCAAATTATCAATCAATGAATTCCAACATCATTGTTGCTTACGGTCTTTTCTGCAGGCTGGCGAAGATGCAGACCTTTCAGAATTTGCAAATGTGGAATTGAAGAAGATATTCAACGGAAGGATGGTAAATATTAGAAGCTACATAGATTATTTGTATCTCAAGAAATTAACACAACCGAGTTTGTGCTAGTCTAGTTTTCCCGACATATTTTATGATGTACCGTGTTTTTGACATTCAGATAAGGGAAGTAAAGGAGATGAGCTTATCCGCGAACCAAGAGAAGTCGGGCATGAAGAGGATGAACTGGAAAGTGGATGGGGATATCACAAGCGAAACGATTTCGAATAGGGGTGGCCCCGTGGATACCTCGACTCTCATAATCGAGCTTGGTCCTATGGAAATTCGGACATTCTTGTTGAAATTTTGAGGCATTAATTGTAATGTAATGCTCATCATCTGATAATACACTCTGATGATAATAAAATCTGTTGAGCTTTCGTCAAAATGACCTTGAAAGATAGAGCAAAGAAAATGGCCTATACAGGTCTCGAACCTGTGACCTTCGCGTTATTAGCACGACGCTCTAACCAACTGAGCTAATAGGCCATGTTGTTTCGTTTAAACAAGAAATTTAATATAAAGTCAAACAATTCTAATATAGTAGGTAAGTATTTTTTATATAATTTTTAAGCTGAATATAAATGAATTTCAACTTATTATAGTGTTCCTTAGTTTGTGTTTGGTGTAGTAAGTATAATTAATGTAGATATATGTTCGCATTAGCTCAGGCACCAAAGTATGCAACATTAATTAAGGTAACTAAACACAATTACTAGGCATGTGCCAAACAAACAATCGAGAAACTTGGGATGAAAGTAAGGTAATTAAATGGCCAAACAACTGATGACTCCGGTCGCTATATAAGGTACAAAATCACTTATATTCTAAGATCATGTTGTTCTCAGGAGCCAACCCGACACAAGCCCTCATTATGTTCTCGAGCATTGACCTTTGTTTAGACAGCGCATTCACCACTGGCGTGCCAGGTGGAACCTACACAAATCAAATATTCATATTCAACTCAAAAATCTAAGTTAAAAAAGTTAATGTTTATCACCAACATAACGTGCATATATAACATCATGTGATGTCTGTCATTATTAACTTGTTTATGTTAGACATGGTACGTTCTAGAAATACAGTGTCATGCATGCAAAGATCCAAGATGAAGATCGTGGTCCATAGCAACTTTTGCAGTAATGTCTTATTCAAGGAATAAAAATGGAAGATCTCCTCTTCCATCTACCACTCAAATTCCATCAATCATCCAAAGAGATAATGAGAGATATTTCATTATCGCTAGGTTTTGGCTCAAGAGACTTACCAAAGGAGCCTTTGTTAGGTAACTGAGAATGGTGGCAACTGGGTGGAAGGAGTGAAACTTGGTCTGCAAGTAAGATCATGGATCGACTGAGTTAGATAGGTTGGGAATGGAAGAATAAGTTGATCTACCACTTAATTATATTACCTCTCCTTCCCCTTTGAGCTGAATTCTAGTACTAAGTTCAGCAAGAAGGACCAAATCAAGGATGATTGGAGCAGCCAACAGTGAGTCTTCACAGACATTGTGCATGACAATGGTGTTCCTCCCTCCCATGAAGATCTCCGAGGTATACTCATCCATGGCTCTCTTGCTGTCGCATACATAAGGCACGTACTAGATAACACAGACACACACAAAATAAGTCATTAGTTGTTGTGTTGTAGATGACAGTATACATATATATATGGGTTAATAACCAAATAACAAACCGAATTTTGAGGAAAAAACAAACAGCAAACTGAACTTTTTTTGTTGACAAACAACAAACCAAACTTTAGAAATTTAGCAAACAACAAAGTTACTTCAAATTTTCATTATGTTTGAACGAATTTTTCAATATTTGAGGGAGTTATTAAGTCGTAATAATATTTCTTTAAAATACTTCAACTAATGTTGACTCAATAACTCCCTTAAATATTGAAAAATTCATTCAAACATAATGAAAATATGAGGTAGGTTTGTTGATTGCTCAATTCCAAAAGTTTGGTTTGTTGCAAAAAAAGTTCAGTTTGTTATTTGGTTTTTCCTCAAAGTTCAGTTTGTTTTTTTGGTTATTAACCCTATATTTATATATATACACTGATCAGTCCTGTAGTTGGTGTATGTATTTACCTTGATCACCACAACATGGTCGGGATGCTCCCCTGGTTCGTATAAGATGCCATTGCTGGAGACCATGTCGTCAACAACATTGCTCTTTGAGATCTCCTTCGACCGGAAGGTTTGAGGGGCCGACAGATTCATTCCGTCATTGTTTCCTAGATGGTTATAGCTGACAATCGAAGTCGGCTGTTTTGTCACAGAGTTGGTTAATTTCCACCGCCGTCAGATATTGTATGGTGAAGAACTATGGATGATCAGTGTACCTTGATACCAGCCCCGACAAGGAAGTCGACAAGGACTGACTTCATCTTCGTCTGGCCACTCTTGAAGTCGTCTCCTCCGATCAAGCTGTTCTTTTGAATTGCCAAATCAATAAGCCCTGCAAATATACGTAAAGCTTAGTCTGGAATGAATGGAAGGCGTTCATTGATGAATCTATATATATTACCTGGAACGAATGTGTTCTGAGGGCTGCCATTGATGAATGGAACATTCTCAAGCACGCATGCAATGGCAAAGAGCGTTGATGGGGAGATCTCGGATTCGTTCTTCTCCACAGAAGCAAGGAGGTTCTCCACTGTGTCGTTCAAACCAACAACAACGTTGCTATACCTCTCTGTGTTTGCTGTCCAAAGAACAACCACCTTGTCTACCTTGTTTGTCTCCTTAAATTCCCTATATTCAAAACTCATTACGTCGTACCTGGTGTTTTATATCATCAACTGCCATGTGTATTATGATCACTACATACCGGATGTCTTTGATGATACGGTCCACTTGTTCCTTCTTGGTGCCCTTGATGACATTGTCAGCACGGGAACCCTGATTGGCGGCGATGAAGTCGGCATCGTAGATTCCCGGGAGAGGGGCCATGTGCTCCATGTAAGGCCGTAGCTGCTTTTGAAGATCGATATCGAATACCTTAGCCCTTGCCATGGCATCCGCCAAGTTCATTTTGCTTATGTCCCATCCACCAAACACAATCTCATCAGGGTTAACCTATTTTTTGCAAACACACAATTACTTAATTAACTGTTTTAAACACCCAACTTAACTATTTTTTCTTTTTAAAAAAAAAATAAAAGTCTGAAAATGATGCAACATGTTTGACGAAAATGGTTTTCCAACCCAAACAATTATTTTTGGTCCAACATGTTTTAAAATGGTGGTAATGGGTAGCTCCGTTACTTTTCTGTTAAAAATGATTGTTAAATATTTTTTTTATACTTGCAAAATTAACCAAATATTTTTCTAAATGTTACAATAAATACTACACTACTGAAAATCTGACTTTTACCGACGAAAAAGTAAATCTCAAATTACCGACAAAATTTAATTTTTGACGGTAAAAAGTTATTTTACAAAGGAAGAAGAAGAAGAAAGAAAGGGTTGATTACCAAAGGAAGTAGTGTCTTAAATGGAGCATAAATCTCCTCTCCATTGTAAGACCCAACTCGGATACTCGAAGCTTGTGTTAAGGAACCAAAGTAGTTGGCTTGTTGGACTTTGTCCTTAGTTTCCCACGAGATCCCTCTGAAAATTTCATCCCGAAAAAAAAGGTAATTTATTTTTTATTTACTGACATTTAAATAATCATAAATTAGTCTCATCTGAGTAATAATTAAATTGTTAATTATTTATTATATTAAGTCCTTATTTACTAATTAATCACCATCTTAATACATTATCAATCCCACTTTTCAAACAACACAAAGAGAAGACACCAACTTACTCTCGGTTTGCAATGACACCCCCAGTAAGAGTGGAACCGTTGTTCCCTCCCCATCCTACCAGCATAACCCTAGAAAATTTACCAAAATTAAATTAAAACTCAATCTTGTCCAACCAACATACACTGAATCAAGAGGGACATGAACTACCTACCTACGTACTTACCCTAGTTTAGGAACCTTTGTGTCTGTCTTAAACTCGTATTGTACGGTCTTGGGCTTAACTGTCCACTGGTAGTTTCCATCTCTGTTCTCACGCGCGAGCTCCGTCGTCTGGTAGCCGTAAACGGCGTTTATCTCGCCGTCGCTGTATTTCACGTTGGGACTCTCAACCTTGAAACTCTCAATGAACATCTCTCTCTCTCTCTCTAGAAAATCAATGAGTTTTCTGGAGAAAAAAAGAGTTTATATATATGAAGTGGTGTGAGAGTGAGCCTCCGCTTGGATCCCATGCATGGTGTTATATAGGGGAGTGGATGAAGGGGATGGAGACACGTGGTAAGGCTCAAGTGGACTTGGCTCGGCTAAGTTGCGGCCTTTCGTTTCCCATCCACTTAAATAAGGCCGCCGAGGTCAATTATTTAAATCCACGGCAGCAAAATACGTATATTTGTAAAATTATATGCTAATTTTTATTAATTTGTTAATTATGTAGTATGTGAAATATAATTACATTTACTAAGTTGGATTTGGTCGTATGCTAGAGACGAGAACGCTAACGAACTACAAGTGTCAGAATCTTATAGAACCTAACTTTAATGCACTGCACACTGCATTTGCATGCCAAGGTATTGGAGGATGAGTTACGTTGACTGAAGGTGATTAAGACACAATTTAATTAACGTCTAATTAATTCGATATTTGACTTCAGATGCAAACATAATAAATAACCTTCTTGAATGTTCTAAAAATAAATTCAAACCCTAAAAATTAAATTTAAATCTCTAAACAATAATATTTCATTTTTCATTATTATATAGGGTTAATGGTCACATATGTTTGGGTCATGTGATTGAATGATACCATATATTTTTTCGTGTGGTCGAATGATCTGTTATGTTTGAAGATGTTGTCGTATGGTCATTCTATTAGTTAACCGATAAATTGTTTTGTTAAATTGTTCATATCAGCGTTACATCAGCATCACGTAGATATATAATATAATATTTAATTTAAATAAAAAAAATAAAAACATGAAGAAGAAGAAGACTGGAGTTCGACTCTTGGGTTCAATTGACTCAGCCAAGGTCGAACCCTGGGCTGGGTTGGACCGGCCCCCACCAGGTCGCCTGACCCAACCAGTGTCCAATTGGGGTCCAATTGACTCAATTAGGGTCCAGTTAAGCTTCGGTTACCGTTGGGGTCCAATTGACCCAGACAAGGTCGAACCCAGGGTTGAATCTGACTCATACCTGGTCGCCCAGGTCAGGCGTCCTGGCGGGGGTCCAACCCAGCGCTGGGTTGGACCCTTGGCTAGGTCAATTGGACTCAATGGTCGAATCCTATATTTTTTTTCTGTTTTCGAATATTTATATGAAAATAAATTTATAAACAATCATTTTTATTAATATATAAAGTTTTAAAATATTTTGTTTAATTTTTTTCTAATTTTTTTCGATTTTCTCATATTGTTTTTATATTTTTTCTATTTATTTTTATTTTACATCTGTTACGTCAGCGTTCTGTTAGTTAAACTTGAGACATTGTCGTATTTTGGACTAAATAACAACATTCTGAAAACATAAGGTATCAAGAAATGACGTAGGAGATCAAATTAACCAAACATACGGTACCATTGGACATTTTAACCATTATTATATAAGTAGACCCATTTACATAATAAATTAATTTTACTTTTCCTACAACCAATAAATAGTAAATACGTAAGTTATTACTTTTCCTTTTATAATTGTCAAAGAAACGAAAAAGAGCATTGGAAAAGAGTTGGAAAGTGATAATGACATCAATCACGTGGGTCCGTTCAGTAACTTACAGAAACTACGAGGACCCTTCTGCAACCGGTGGAGCTGCCTGCCTCCACGGCTCTAGTTTGTGGTGGTATGAGCCCTAACGGCGATTAATTGTATGGCCACGATCCACCGCCGTAAAATACATCATCTATATTCGTAAAAGTGACGTGTGAGGTGGATTCATTCCAACCATGTTATAATCAATCACTTATCAACATGTATAAGACAACTAGTGTAAGGTCCATAATGTTATACCATTCAATACTTTTAAGACGGTAGTACAACTTTTATGTGGGTCTGTGTTTGCAAATTTGTTAGACCAATTAGTAAAAAAATGTATTTATATACCCGAATGTTTGGTGGTGGTGTTAAATACAATTACTTGTTTTAAATTATTGTTTTGTGCACCGCGATGTTTGAAAATGTTGTTAAATGCATCATATATGTTTGATGAACCTGTATGTTTGGAATTGTTGTTATTTGCACCACATCCACATTCACCGTTATTTTTGTCTGTTATCTCGTCACGGGATAGTCATATGGTTCTGAAATTCAATTGATTTGAACCATGGTGTGATAAAGTCTGTAAAACGAGAAGATGTATCTGTGGTCACACGAGACAATGATCACGTGTCTTTTAACGGAAAACTGAGACGGAAAGATAACAGTGGGTGCATTTAACATCTTCAAATATCACGGTGCATAAAACAACACTTTAAAACAAGTTGGTGTATTTAACAACAATTCCAAACATACGGATGCACAAAACAACAGGTGGTGTGCATTTAACAACATCTTCAAGCATCCGGGTGCATTGATGCAATTTACCCTAGATAAATTGATGTTTTAATTTTGACGCTCGTCCAAAATGAGATGAAATTTATAACTTTTTTTTTTCGAAATAGCAATTTATAAAATAATAAATAGTCAAAAATAGTGTTTTTTTACTCTCTATTTGAACCGTGTAGGTTACAAATTTTATTTTGGATATGTTCAAAGCTTCTATCGCTTTGCCTTAAATATTCTCACAAGAACAAATTTAATTTATTGACGGTTCAACACATTTATTATAACTATCATATTATATGCTATAAGCCTATAACTCTCTATTTTTTTTATTTAATTAGTGGGCTCAACAATCGCAGTTTAATATTGCAAAAATAATTTTATATATTTACCAAAAAAAACGAACAATGTTAGAGCACTATAAATTTCGACAAGGTTTCGTAAATTATAAAATACTTGAAACTATGCATGTATCACGAATAAAAATTTGAATAAATACTGTTTTTATAGATGTTTCCTGAAGATGCCAGGAATTATTATTAATAATTATTAGCGTAACACGTACATATTCTGGACTCAAGAGTTATCATCATCAATGCCGCACGTACGTCGCTGTTCCAACCGTAGAAGATCCAACACCCGTAGAAGACATATAGAGAGATCCTAAGACAAACTGGTTATTTCCGACATGAAAACCAAAGACACGACACATAATTAGGGCAAAACACAGGTTATTTCGTCAATGGATTGATTGATTGATCACTTCTTCCTCTTCTTTGGTGGTTGCAGAGCTTCATCTTCTTCCTCTTCCTCAGTCTCTTCTTCAACAACTTGCTCCTCCTCTTCCTCTTCTTCTTCATCATCTTCTTCACCACCATTACCATCTTCTTCTTCTTCATCATCATCTTCTGGTTTCTGTCCATCTCCTTCGTCATCCTCCTCATCTCCGTTTCCTATATCCCTACCTAACCCACCTTCATCACTCTTCTTTGGAGTTCTACTGTTGTACTGATTAGGGTTTCCATTTTCCTCGCCCTCGGAGGAGAAGTCCTCCTCACCACCGAACCCGCCATATCCATTATCGTTATCACCGCCATCTTCATCATCTCCACCTGCATCTACAGGTTTCGCCCGGTTACGGCTCCAGAAACCATCCTCGCTCCTTATCGCCTGCAAAACAATGAAAAGGCAAAGGTCTAAACCCTAACTTGTGGCTAAAGCAACTGAAACATTGATTTCACTGAGAATCAGATACGAGAATCAAATGGTGACTAGCTTGTGAATGGAGAATGACCCTCCATTTCAATTGGAGAAAAAAGAGTTGGGAGAATTAAATTCCAAATAATTAAAGGTGAAAAAAGAAGAACAAGCTTTATTTGATTCTCCAGTCTTTCATTACTTTTGCAAAAAGGAATATCAAATTCCCCTAGCAAATCTGGACCGTCCGACTGGGTTGTTACAGGTTTGACGGTTGGTTATGGCGCTCAAAGAAGGGAGCAGCTATGCTTCCCGTTCTCCATATACGCGCACTTTAGCATGAACCACCAGTTAAAGACTTCATTTTTATCTACTACAATAAACTAAAATTTAAGTGAAATTGAATATCTGTTTCTTTCTCAATTAAAAATTCGTGCATAAAAAATGATTTTATTACTAGTGAATATATTAGTCAATCACCAGTTTTACTTAAAACAGCCTTACTTGTGTCATGAGGAGCTGGTCTTTGAGTAGAGCAGCGACAAGTAAGGTGGCTAGTGCTTCCCCGGCGCACGTTAGCGCGAGTCCCGCTCTAACCGGACCCCGGCTGATCTCCATCCGTTAGCCGAAACAGTAGACTGCACGACAGACAAAACAGGTAGTCGTTGCAGTTAGATCTTCTGCTGTCGTCTGCCAGCGATTAACTGGTTGATTTCGTTAGTAACCGACAAAATAACAGACCGCGGAAAATAGAAAGAGACAACAAAAAAGGGAACTTTCTAAGTGAAGAAACCTCGCCGGCCGGCACTCGATGTACGGTCGCCGGAAAACGAAGAACAGAGCTGGATCTGCGAGGAAGAAGAGAAAGCTTACCTATTGAATAGATACGGAAGCTTTTTTATTTGGGTTCTAGAGAAGAAGAGAGAGAGCTCTGTCCATTGTAGACCGTTGGATGGTGATCGTAGAATCGTCGAAGGGAGCTTCAAGATATAGAATGATCACGCAGAGGGAGAGGAGACGAGACGAGAGAACTGGTGACTTTGCTGCCCGAATTTTCTCAGGTGTTGGGGCAGTTCGGGCAGCGCATCTTCTCGTCAAAATATCGCGCAAAAATAAATACAATATTAATGAATGGGCCTCATCAATTACCAACTTTTACAAATAATGAATGGGCCCTAAATCATAATCTAATTAGACGATGGGTGTATTTTTTTTTAAAATTTTAAGTATTAAAATTATATTATTAAGTGATATTACAAAATTTAATTGGATAATAACAAGTTATATAATTTTGGATAAAGTTTGATAAGGACGTGGCAAAATTAGGAAGGTAATGTATTTGCAAATAGCTAGCACCTCTCTTTTTCCACACTTAAATACATAGGTTCCTTTATTTTTTGCCAAAATTTAAATTTATAATTAAATATAAAATGGCTAATGTAACTGCCAAATAAATATAGTAGTGGGTGGGGGAATGTCTAAACCAGTGTTATCAGAACCGGACCGGTTCTCGAATCGGCGATGGGTCGGTTTTCAGTTCGATTGATCCAACCCGGTTCAATATACGGTTCACTGTTCACAAGCAAAAAAAATGAAAATACAATTACAAACTATATAATCTCAAAGACACACATAATTACCTCAAACACACACAAACTACATAGTCTCAAACAAACATATTACTCTCAAACACAATATAATTACCTCAAACTTTGAACATACATAACACAATAGGTCTAAACTTTAAACATAACTTCTAAACGAAAAAGTTGCTCGGTCGAATCGAAGAAGTCGGTTTAAACCGAAGAGAACCACCCAACAAATTTAAATCACTCCAAAAAAACTAGAACTGATTTTCAAAATTCGATCGGTTCAACCGGATTCAAACACTGTTTATATGTATTTTCTTTCTTTTAGCTTAACAAAACCATACAGGGATCCGGTTCCCGATCAGACCGCCATTCCGGTCCGGTTCTGATAACACTTGTCCAAACAACTTCATATTATGTAGGATAAATTTCATAAGTATTTATATATTAAAAATGGTTATAAGGAAAGTTATACAAAATTAGTAATTTTCCAAAACCATATAATTCATTTTGGAAATCAAAAATTTATTACCAACTATGTAGTTCCCTCATGTTGTATATAAACTGTCTCCATTTCTACACAATGATGCAATATTTGAGTCTATAAAATAAACCCTAATTTTATAATACATATATATTCTACTGCGACTTGAGGAAAAGGAAGTTGGAAAATATGAAGTACTGCAGTTCGCGTCTTTCTTTCGTTCTACTGTTCATTTTCTTTGCTTGCTTGTCGGGTAACATTAATTATTTAATTACGTACCATGTTTCATAGACTATATATATTATGTTTTTTTTTCTTCATATTATATGTTTTTTTTCTGAATATAGTTATCCAATTATCTTCTTTTAGGTATGGGAAGCAATAGGATGGGTATGGTTGAAGGTCTTGGAATTGGGGGTTGTTTGGGTTGGGGATATAAGTTCCCAAACTGCATACCAATTCCATGTAAGAATCTCTGCCAAAATAAGGGATTTGATTATGGAGTATGTAAAAAACCGGATTTGAAGATTTGTTGCTGTCTAGGTAAGCCACAATAGCAATTAAAACATTTTTAATTTATTATTATTATTATCATTTTGCAAAAGTAAAGTACAAATTATATTTAATTTTTATCAAACTGGGAAAGAAATTACATAATAATAATTACGTGATTTTTTTCTTTCTATTTGCTCACAAATGATTTAAAAAAATCTCCCTAAAGTGACTTAGGATTCAATTTTAAAATTTTAAATTTGTTTTATTAGTGATTTCATTAACCATAAATCACATATATATATATATGGTTAATTATTAAAAAAAAAAAAAGTAAACTGTTTTTTTTACAAACAACAAATCAAACTTTTAGAATTGAGCAATTAACAAACTTACCTCTAATTTTCATTATGTTTGAACGTAGTTTTCAATATTTGAGAGAAATATTAAGTATTCTAAGGAAATAGTATTACGACTTAATAACTCTCTCAAATATTGAAAAATCTGTTCAATCATAATGAAAATTTGAAATAGGTTTGTTGATTACTTAATTTCAAAAGATTGTGGTTTGTTGTTTGTAAAACAAAACAAAAATTGGTTTGTTGTTTGGTTTTTCCTAAAAGTTCGGTTTGTTTATTATTTTTATAATTAACCCTATATACAAAGACGAAGCCAGAAAATTTCTTAAGTGAAAGTAAGTATTAGAGTAAAGACAAATAGTTGAACTAAAATAAAATAGTGGGGGAAAATGTATAATTTAAAAGAATTAAATTTGAAAATTATTGCATTTTTTAGAATTAAATTTATATAAAATAAAAAATTGAGTAGGAGGACAATTACCCCTCGTCCCTTCGTAGCTCTTCCTGTATATATATAATCTCATTATTTTTTTGCCATAAATATTTAAAACAGATTTCAAGAAAGGATCGAAGAAGATATCATCCACCGGCGGTACTGAACATGCATGAAGAAATATATGTAATTAACTAAAATGTCGTGCTTTTTGTCGAGTTTTTTAAGTCGTCCACTCTACATAAAAGCTAGTTATTTGTTGTAATCAATAATAAATTATCTAACCGTAATCCTTGCGGTTGGTTGAGCAAAGATACTCTTATTTTACCATCACAATGTTATAAATTCGAGGACTAAATTGAAAATTCATAGAAATTAATAAGCTAAAATATAAAGGGGTTAATTATAAAAAAAAAAACTAACTTTGAGGAAAAACCAAACAGCAAACTCAATTTTTTTTGTTGACAAACAACAAACAAAAATTTTGAAATTTAGCAAACAACATACCTAAATTTTCATAATGTTTGAACAGATTTTTCAATGTTTGAGAGAGTTATTAAGTCAACATTAGTTAAAGTATTCTCTGGAAAGTGTATTACGACTTAATAACTCTATTAAATATTGAAAAATACATTCAAATATAATGAAAATTTAATGTGGGTTTGTTGTTTGCTTAATTCCAAAAGTTTGGTTTGGTGTTTGTCAATAAAAAAAAGTTGGTGTTTTTTTTCTTCCTTAAAGTTCAATTTATTTTTTTGATAATTAACCCAGTTATAAAGTCTGATTAAATAAAATTTAAAATAAACCACGTCCAAAACCAAGGACCAAGTTTGATACAAATATAACAAACAAATCAAAAAATTTGAGGACTGAATTGGTCACTGAAAGTCACTCGCAGACATAACTTAGTAATAATTAATAAATACCCTTCCTTTTACACATACATTCATTATACACAATCTTGCAGTTCCGACAACATAATAATAATCATTAAACATACAACATTACAAATCATTCTTAAAACAAACGAAAACCCGATCCTTCTGTTGTCTCCTGACCTCATAAACGAGCAGCAACCAAACCCGACAGATGATCTTTCCACTCAACAGTGCTTCCAGAAGGCATCAGACCGCAGATTGGAAGAATCAAAACAATGGAGTAGAACAAAACCCACCTTATCCAAGACGGGAAGAACACCCTCGATCGACTCTTTTCTGTCCCAGAAAAATCAACAGAGATGCAAGTGTTGGCAAAGAAATGAACAGAGCAGAGGACTTCCCAAAGAAGAAGCCAATGGTAGCCGCCGCCTCCTAATGTGTCCACACATAACTTGCCGGCCAAGCCACATACCACACCCAGAAGCAACAGTAGGAAGGTTATGGGCATTGTTTGGTTGGAAGATGCAGAAGAGCGTTGGATGTGTTAAGATGACTTAAGAGTATACCGGTCGCTTTCACTCACAAGTTTGGACTTTTGAGACAGTTGGTTAAGGCGTACGTCTTAAGTCTTACATGGTATCAGAGCGCGCAGGTTCAAATCCTGACAACGTTGAATACACTCTCATTAAAGGCCGAGGTCGGGCACTAAGTCCATGGGTAAACGAGTATGCCGATCGCCTTCACTCACAAGTTTGGACTTTTGAGACAGTTGCTGAAGGCGTACGTCTTAAGTCTAACTGGATGAGTAAGCATGCAACCACCACAATCAGTAGTATGCCAAACACCACCCTGCTGACGACTTGGATCCAGCAACGGAGGTTTTCAAATTTTTCAACCCAAGAGTTGACTGAAGAAACAGGCTCAGGGACCCACCAACGCTTGGTTTGCTGAAAATAAAACAAGCGTTGGTGGGTCCTAGAGAGGAAGAGAGAGAGCTCTGTCCATTGTAGACCGTTGGATGGTGATCGTAGAATCGTCGAAGGGAGCTTCAAGATATAGAAGGATCACGCAGAGGGAGAGGAGACGAGACGAGAGAACTGGTGACTTTGCTGCCCGAATTTTCTCAGGTGTTGGGGCAGTTCGGGCAGCGCATCTTCTCGTCAAAATATCGCGCAAAAACAAATACAACAATAATACTGATGAATGGGCCTCATAAATTATCAACTTTTACAAATAATGAATGGGCCCTAATGCGTAATCTAATTAGATGATGGATTTTTTTTTTTTTTGAAATTTTAAGTATTAAAATTATATTATTAAATGATATTACAAAATTTAATTGGATAATAACAAGTTATATAATTTTGGATGAAGTCTGATAAGGACGTGGCAAAATTAGGAAGGTAATCTGGTAATGTATCTTTTCCATACACAAATATTTATATATATTAATAAGGGTCAATTAAGGTAACCGAACTTGACATGGTTTGGGAAGCAGTTACCCAAACTTTTTTTTGTCGCAGATAGGTTTCCGAACTTTTGAAAATTAGCAAATAGGTTTCTGACGTTAATTTTTCCATTGGTTTGTGACGGAAACCGATTCAAAACCCGGTTCATAACCGGTTTGATCGAATCAATTTATTTTTTATTTTTTAAAAAATAGGATTTATATATCAAACACATGGATGACTCAACCCTAAACTAAGTCATGCATGTGTCTGATATATAAATCCTATCTTTATTTATAAAAAAAATAAAGTGGTTCAATCAAACCAGTTCTTGAACCGATTCCGTCACAAACCAACAGAAAAATTAACGTTAGTAACATGTTTGCTAATTTTCGAAAATTCGGCAACCTATTTGATAATTAACCCTATTAATAATTGTTATAAGGAAAGTTATACAAAATTAGTACGTAATTTTCCAAAACCATGTAATCCATTTTGGAAATAATAAATTTATTACCAACCCAAAACCATGTAATCCATTTTGGAAATAATAAATTTATTACCAACCCAAAACCATGTAATCCATTTTGGAAATAATAAATTTATTACCAACTATATATTTCCCTCATGTTGTATATAAACTGTCTCCATTTCTACCCAAAGATGCAACATTTGAGTCTATAAAATAAACCCTAATTTTATAATACATATATATTCTACTGCGAATTGAGGAGGAGGAAGTTGGGAAATATGAAGTACTGCAGTTCGCGTCTTTCTTTCGTTCTACTGTTCATTTCCTTTGCTTGCTTGTCGGGTAACATTAATTATTTAATTACGTACCATGTTTCATAGACTATATATATTATGTTTTTTTTTCTTCATATTATATGTTTTTTTTTCTGAATATATTTATCCAATTGTCTTTTTTAAGGTATGGGAAGCAATAGGATGGTTCTGGTTGAAGGTCTTGGAACTGGGGGTTGTTTGGGTTGGGATTATAAGCTCCCAAACTGCTCCCCAATTCCATGTAAGAATCTCTGCCTAAGTAAGGGATTTGATTATGGATTATGTAAAAACACGGATTCGACGATTTGTTGCTGTCTAGGTAAGCCACAATAGCAATTAAAACCTTTTTAATTCATTATTATTATTATCAATTTGCAAAAGTAAAGTACAAATTATATTTAATTTTTATATAAACGTGAAAGAAATTATATAATAATAATAATTACGTGATTTTTTTCTTTCTATTTGCTCAAATATTTTTTTTTTAAAATCTCCCTAAAGTGACTTAGGATTCAATTTTAAAAAATTAAATTTGTCTAATTAGTGATTTCATTAACCATCAATCATATATATAGGGGTTAATTATTAAAAAACAAACCGAAGTTTCAGAAAAAATCAAACAGTAAACCGTGTTTTTTTTTACAAACAACAAATCAAACTTTTGGAATTGAGCAATTAACAAACCTACCTCAAATTTTCACTATGTTTGAACGGATTTTTCAATGTTTGAGGGAGTTATTAAGTCGTAATACTATTTTCTTAGAATACTTCAACTAATGTTGACTTAATAATTATCTCATAATGAAAATTTGAGTTAGGTTTGTTGATTGCTTAATTCCAAAAATTTGGTTTGTTGTTTATAAAAAAAAAAAATTGGTTTGCTGTTTGGTTTTTTCCTCAAAGTTCGGTTTGTTTGTTTTTATAATTAACCCTATATACAGAGACCAAGCCATAAAATTTATTTAGTGGAAGCAAATATTAGAGTAAAGACAAATAGATGAAGTAAAAAAAAAAAATAATGGAGACAAATGCATAATTTAAAAGGGCTAAATTGAGAATTATTACCTTTTTTTTAATATTAAATTTACACAAATAAAAAATAGAGAGAGACAATTACCCTTTTCCTTGTCCCTTTATGGCTCCGTTCCTATATATATATATATAATCTCATTATTTTTTTGCCATAAATATTTAAAACAGAATTGAAGAAAGGATCGAAGAAGATATCATCCACCGGCGGTACTGAACATGCATGAACAAATATATGCATCTTAACTAGAATGTCGTGCTTTTTGTCGAGTTTGTTAAGTCGTCCAACTCCACTCTACATAAAAGCTAGTTATTTGTTGTAATCGATAATAAATTATCTTAACCGAAATCCTTGCGGTTGGTTGAGCAAAGATACTCTTATTTTACCATCACAAAGTTATAAATTTGAGGACTAAATTGAAAATTCATAGAAATTAATAAGCTAAAATATAAATAGTTATAAAGGGGTTAATTACCAACCAACAAACTCAACTTTGACCATACAGCAAACCGAACTTTTTGGAATTTAGCAAACAACATACTTAAATTTTCATCATGTTTAAGCATATTTTTAAATACTTGAGAAAGTTATTAAGTTAACATTAGTTAAATTATTTTTAGTAAAGTGTATTACGACTTAATAACTCTATTAAATATTGAAAAATACTATAAAGTATTCCTTTTACACATACATTATACAAAATCTTGCAGTTCCGTCTTCCGACAACATAATAATAATCATTAAACATACAACATTACAAAGCATTCTTAAAACAAACGAAAACCGATCCTTCTGTTGTCTCCTAACCTCATAAACGAGCAGCAACCAAACCCAACAGATGATCTTTCCACTCAACAGTGCTTCCAAACGGCATCAGACCGCACAGGATTGGAAGAATCAAAACAATGGAGTAGAACAAAACCCGCCTTATCCAATACGGGAAGAACACCCTCGATCGACTCTTTTCTGTCCCAGAAAAATCAAGCCGTCCGTGTAGGGCGAGAAACAACACAGAGATGCAAGTGTTGGCTAAGAAATGAACAGAGCAGAGGACTTCCCAAAGAAGAAGCCAATGGTAGCCGCTGCCTCCTAATGTGTCCACACAAAACTTGCCGGCCCAGCCACATACCACACCCAGAAGCAACAGTAGGAAGGTTATGGGCATTGTCTGGTTGGAAGATGCAGAAGAGCGTTGGATGAGTAAGCATGCAACCCCCACAATCAGTAGTATGCCAAACACCATCCTGCTGAAGACTTGGATCAGGCAACAGAAGATTTCAAAGCCAGATTTGAATGAAGACACAGGCTCAAGGACCCACCAACGCTTGGTTTGCTGAAAAAAAAAATCATAACGATATGATTTTTTGATCATTCAACAATAGAACTAGGATGGTGTTTCATCATACAAGTATGAATTTAATATCAAAATACAATTTTGAGGCAGCAACAATGTGTAGGATTAGCTTCAATTTCTGGCCTATTTTAATTAGCTATATAAAAAACTCAAGCATATATATATACGGTTAAATATCAAATAGTTATCCGAACTTTAGACGTTTACAAATAACTACCCGAACTTTGAATTTTCAAAAATGGCTACCTAAACTTTGACATATGGGGCAAATAGTTACCTCAGTTAAATTTTCCGTTAAATATGAACAAAAAATGACGTGGTAGCACATAATTGGTTCATACTTATAAAACTATATTATTTTTTTAAAAAATACTAAACAAATCATAAAAATTCTTAAAAAAACTGAAAAAATAATAGAAAAATAAGATTTTTAAATATAAGATTTTTATTAAAATTATGAAATAAAAATAAAAATAAATGATTAGTTTTTTTTTTAATTTTATTTCATATTTTTCAATACAAAAATTATATTAAACTCTTATTTTTCCTATTAATTTTTCAGTTTTTTTATTAAAAAAAAACACTGATTTTTTTAGTATTTTAAAAAAATAATATAATTTTTCAAATTATGGATCAATCATGTAATGACACGTCATTTTCTATCCATATTTAATAGGAAATTTAACGGAAGTAGCGGTTTGCCCCATGTGTCAAAATTGAGGTAGATATTTGCACCTTCGTCCAAAGTTTAGGTACTCGTTATTGAAAATTCAAAGTTCGGATAGCTATTTGTAAAACATCCAAAGTTCGGATAGCTATTTGGTATTTAACCCTAAAAAATATATATATATATAAAGGCAAACATTAAGCTTACCTGAGTTGGAGGAGAGCAAGACGCGGTCTCTTCAATAATCCTTTGGTAAGAGAAAACATATGCTCCATATGCAAGAGAGAACGACATTAATAGCAACCCCGCAACAAGACAATCTATACATCTCTTGAGGAGCTCGCCGTGTCTCACATTTTCCAGTTGGGTCTTAAACTTTTCAGCCCTGAACGAAGCCTTTGACACCCCCATCGACAGTTTAGTTCTTTCTAGGCAATTAGAATCATAATTAAGGGCAAGCTCCACCTCTTTTAGATTCATCTTCTTCATAGAGAGGCTAAGTTCAACAACCTTGAGGTCATTTGCTCGAGTTTGCTCCACCACAGCTTTCTCAAAAGGGTTATATGTTGGTTCAACTGATGTGAGCCCACTTCTGGTCCGAGGAATACATGAAAGTTGATTTTTTGGCTGAAATTGACCCACGGCGTTGTTCAGAGAAACATGATCTTGAACATCCTCAAAACGAGGTAAGCATGTCGTTGTTCTGTCTTCAGATTCACTATGTTGTGGTCTTTTCTCACAAGATCTACACAACATCGATGGCGCTTTGCTAGTTTCCACGGATGTATCATTGATTAACTGCAATGTCCTTAGTGTGCTGTTGAAGGAGGTTTCAAAGTTCCTTAGAAAGACGATACTTTTGTCACCAAAAACCTGTTTCCATATTTCACAAGGGAATGATACAAGTTTAGTTTCTCCATCTCATAAAGTGTTGAGCAGAAATTATTGAGCGAAAAACTCAACTTGTGAATCAGCAGCATAGAATCTTGCTTACATTTGATATTGACTCTCTCACAGCAGATGTACAAATCTGTAGATAATTATTAGATCACAACTTCAGAAATAGCATTCAATCAAATGCAGCAACTTAAGACATGCTAAGGAAATAGATATATCTAGGGTTAAATACCAAATAGCTACCCGAACTTTAGACGTTTTACAAATAGCTACCCGAACTTTGAATTTTCAATAACGACTACCTATACTTTGGACAAAGGTGTAAATAGCTACCTCAACTTTGACACATGGGGCAAATCGCTACCTCCGTTAAATTTTTCGTTAAATATGGACGGAAAATGATGTGACAGCACATGATTGGTCCATAATTTTAAAAACAATATTATTTTTTTAAAATACTAAAAAAATCAGAAAAAATCTTTAAAAAACTGGAAAATTAATAGGAAAAATAAGAGTTTGTAAAATAATTTTTGTATTGGAAAATATGAAACAAAATTAAAAAACCTAATCATTTATTTTTATTTCATAATTTTAATAAAAATATTATATTTAAAACTCTTATTCTTTCTATTAATTTTCCAATTTTTTAAAGATTTTTTTAGTATTTTAAAAAAATAATATAGTTTTAAAATTTTCTGTCCATATTAATCATTTATTTTTATTTTTATTTCATAATTTTAATAAAAGTATTATATTTAAAACTCTGATTTTTTCTATTACTTTTTCCAATTTTTTTGGTATTTTAAAAAGAAAAATATATAGTTTTTAAAATTATGGACCAATCATGTGCTGACACGCCATTTTCCGTCCATATTTAACTGAAAATTTAACGGAGATAACTATTTGCCCCAGACGTCAAAGTTTAGGTAGCCATTTTTGAAAATTCAAAGTTCGGATAGCTATTTGTAAAACGTCCAAAGTTCGTGTAGCTATTTGGTATTTAACCCATATATCTATAATACAAAAATATGATTTTAAACCACCAAATTTATCAATGTATCAAAATTGGAACTAAATTCCTCTACATGAAATCGTATTCTGTATTCCAATATCAATGACAGAATGTACGACGAAGAAGACTACCTGAGAAAGATGCTCAGATGAAATATTTTCATTGGCCTTCTCCAGCACCTACGAGAAGAACACAGACAGTTTGCTAAATAATAAGATGAAAATCACAAAGAGCTGCAGCTACACCAAACTAAACAATGTAGAAGTCTATACCATGCTAAAAGCAGCAAAAAACAACGCTATAAAAAATCTCAATAATATAAGATTAATAAAAACGAGCCAAAATGGCAATTCCTTCTCAATATATATTTTTTTTTAAAAAACAGCACTTTACCATATTCATCAAATTAATCAAAATCCTAACTCAAGAAAATCAAGTATTTTGAAAACACCCCACAGTTATATATCTATCATATATCAATGGATAGGTAGAATTGACGAGCCAAGACCCTAGACAATCAACGAAGGTAGCCCAAATTTAAAAATCTGAAATTGATCGAACCTGAGCAACAACCGCGGCGAAAGACATCCCAAGAGGGAGGGCAATTGCCTCCGCATTGACTTCATCGCGCCGGAGCGCGCCAATGACGACGCGCGGGCTCCGGCGTCTGTGCAGCACGCGAGCGCTTTTATCTGTAACACAGGATGAGGATGCTACGGTGGAGACATCCTCGAAACTGCATACATGTTTGTCCTTCTTCCTCTTCTTTTTCCTGGGTGTTTCAATAATGGGGTTTGATGCCGCGGAAGAGCTTTCGATTTCGCGCGCGGCCGGACAATTGTCGGTAGCGGATTGGGGTTCCTCGGCTGCCGCAGAGCCTGCAGGTGCCGGGGAAGGTAATGGCCCGGACGAAGCGACGACGTCCATGGAGAAGAGATCGATTGGGAGAGGGAAGTAGAAAGGAGAGAAATTGAAGTCAAGAATTTGGTGGAGATTTTCAAATACAATTACATAGGAATTCAGGTCGGTGTTCAGAATTTTTTTTTTTCAAAGTAACCCTTTAACTTTTTTTATTTAAAAAAGTAAGTATACAATTTTTTTTTTAAAAAAAATAGGTATACGCGCACCCCTGTGGTGCGCCTATGAATAGGCGTCACCCCAAGTGCGCTTGCACAATTTTTTTTTTTAAAAAAAAAAATCATTTTTTTCCATAATGATGACTCGATGTTTAATTAAAAACAAAATTATGTATCTATTAAAAAATCATTTATCAACTTACGGCACAGCATACTGTCAATCCGTAAATTCAAATTTAATATTTTTTGCATCATTTGAATCGCAATTAAAATATCTACTTACTATAATTTTTTTTAAAAAAAATTAATAGATACATAATTTTATTTTTAATTAAACATTAAAAAAAATAATTAAAAAAAATTGTGCAAGCTCCACTTAAAAGTGGTGCCTATTCATAGGCGCACCCCAGTGGTGCGCGTATGTCCAATACGCGCTACACAGGAATGCACATATACCTATTTTTTAAAAAAAAAATATATACTTACTTTTCTAAATAAAATAAAAAAAGTAAAGTACTTTAAAAAAATAAAATTCTCTTCTTTCATTGTGGCTGTCGGCCCCTTTGTCGTCAGCCCATAAACTTTATAAATATGAATTATTAATTACAAACACTTAGCCTTTTTTTGTAAATTTAAAGTTTATAGCTATAGCTAAGCTTAATTTACAAAGGGATTTTCATGCCGATATACTTTAGTTTATTTGAGAAAATGACTTCGTTGACCGATGGTAATCTGGTATGAACAATTTATTAAAGGCAACTTCCAAACCGCATCCTACACATCGCAATTAACCCTCTCAACTTCAATTTTAAAGTTAAAAATATGAATAGGGGCTTTGAAGTGGAAGATGCAATTGGATTTGGAGAGGATGAGATCAGTGAAGCAGTTGTAGATCCGAGACTTGGAAGTGGTTAAAAAATTCAGGATTGACACACATCAGAAATCTGATCAATTCAGGAACTCATCCCCAATAAAAGTTATTTCAACATCACCGAAAAGGCAACAAAATTATCTTTCAGTAGCCAAAACAGCAGTAGAATGAACAACATGGTCCGTTTTATTGACTGTAAAACCTGGGGAGGGAGGGAGGGAGAGGGAGATCGATGATGCCTCGGTCCTCTTCTTTTGGAAACGACTGCATAAATAAACCAAAATGTAGCTTAGATGAAGTTCCTGATGTCCAAAGACTTCACTTCGGGCATCTCCTCGTCCTTGAATTCTTCCCTGAAAATAAAAATTAGTAATTCGTAAGTGAGATAATCAAGGCAGCAATTGACTTCATCTAGTTTTCAAATACAAATGTACACTTCATTGAGTAAATCGATTCAGTGAAACTTGGAATAGGTGTAACTTGGTTATCTCCTCTCTCCAAAAGTATGAAACTCTGAATCAACTACCTTTGGGGTTCTAGATAAAAAGGAAAATAGATTCAAAGAAAGAAATTTGTAAGCACATGTAAAAAAGAAATATGCATTTCCCCAATCATAATACAATTTCACATATCATAAACATTATCTACTTTTATGAGTTTTATACCCACAAAAATATATATATGGAAATTGGAACTCTAAATCAACTACGAAAAAAGGGGTAGGCATTTCCTAATCATAGCATAATTTCGTATTTTTAAAACTAAACATATTTTGGAAAAACAGCTGGGAGTTGAAGAAAGGCTTACCTCTTCTTCTGAGTTTCCATTGCCTCAAAGGCATCTTTGTTCATCTCCTCTAGTTGTGCTTTGGCGATTTTCTGTTCCAATTGTTCTTCATACTTGGGCAGATCTTCCTTCTTAATGCCAAGCCTGAGAAACAAATGTCTCAAAGAAGCTTATTATTCAAGGGCTATTAAGACAAAAGGCATAAACAAAGATTCATGTGCCTAAGGAAAATCTTAAAGAAACAATCTAAATATATATATAAAAGTTAAATGCGCATTTCACCCATGAGTAAACATAAAAGAATTCTAGAATTATAAAACCTTACTTCTTATTAATCTGGTCAAACTCGGCCAACAAAAGAGCCATTCCTTTCTTATCATTCCTCATGAGAGGTTTCTTAATTTCTTTCTCAACTTTCTCCAATGCATCCATCATCATACTCTCCGCACCAAGGTCGTCGGTGAATCCTCTCCTGCAGCAAGAGGGAGACATGAGCCGTCAACAGATTTAAAATCATTAATAGAATTGAAAGCCTTACATGTTTAGCTATTTCTTTTATAAGATGTTCAACATATCCATAGATCTTCAAGATAACAGAGGATGTCAAAATGTCAATAAAGATTAATTTAAAACATACTTGACCCGAATTTCCTTCAATGTCAGCAGATATGTGCGAGCATCCTGAATGTCTTGCGTACGTGACTCAATGGTGTATTTAATACGCTCAGATTCTGAGAACAAGCCTGCCCTGCAAGAGAGAGAACACTTTTAAATTGTAAAAAAATCATAAAAGGGAGTTAAAATGCTATAGTAATAAAGGTGGCATGGTACATCACAAGTCAAATTTCTGGCAGACACTGCATCTATTAACACAGTATCAGTAGCATAGTTCATGATATATAAAGGCTGCTAGATGCCAAAGCATCTGTGGGAAAACCATGGACTAGCTGTGCTAAAAAAAGAGGCAAGCTACTTACATATCAATAGCATGTCAAAGTGTTGAAAGGCACCAGAGACTTACTTTTCTCTTACTGTCTTCATAACCTTTGCATATTGAGACACAGCACCCGGATCCTCAGGGTCAATGATGATTTTCTCTTTCCTCAAAATACCCATGGCTGTTTCAAACTTGTTCTTTACCTCCAGAAATATATTCTTCAGCATCTCTATTCAAAATAAGAAAAAAAATGTATATAAATGTCAATTACAACTAACTTGAAAAGCATAATGCATTTTTTGCAATATTAACAGATTAATAACAATCTAAAGATACTTTATACCCTTGTTCTGTATTCATTTGGTGGATGATTTTGAAAAAAATAACCACCATGTTACACAAATTCGGATGATATAATATGAATGTATTATCAGCATAAACCTAACAAGTACCCATGATAATTTACCACTTCTTCCATAGGATATCTTTGGTTGTGGAGACTCAAAACTGATACAAGTACTTACTTAGCTTTTGGTTAAATAGACCAAGGCAACATAGAATGCACATATCAGAGGCTCCACAACATTTTTGTTAGAAACAAGAAGCAAAACCGAGAAAGAACAAAAAGGCAGAAAATATGCTTCACATTTGCTAGAAACAATCCAAGAAGCAGCAAACCCTAAAAAATACTAGTACATCAGCTCATTTTTTATTATCATGGAACCTACCATTTTGTATTAACTCGAGTTTTAGTTATCCAGACGACTCACCATCTCCCTTAAGAGAAGCAGGAGCTGCTTCTTTGGCAAAAGAACGAACAGGTATCGCATGTTGCTTCTGTAAAATGATCTGACTTCCATAGACCTGTACAATAACCAGACCAAACATGTTACGCTTATGATGGCTTCAACAACAGAATGTTGCAATAGGAGGAAAATCGACTACATAATCAGGAAGACAAATTAATGCCCGCATGTAAGTTCACCATTCTTGCTGCGGTACAAAAGCCCAGTTTAGTCACTTCTTTCCTTTGTTTAAATCACTAATAGCGCAACACTTTTCAAATATTCCTTAACCTTATTTATCTCACAACATATAATCACCACCGATAAATCAACACCAAATTTAGCTCGCCAGCATATATATTCCATTGGATAGCGTTTGAAAATTGCTTAACTCTGATTTCTAACAGTCAACTGTGATAGACAAACTCAAATCCTCACTAAGCTCCCAACCACCAAATTTAATTTAACCCAATAGAAAAGATGTGCGAATGCAGCTCGGGAACATTAAAAAGCTCATCACATAGCGTCTGAAATTCGATCACGTTAATTTCTAAGACTCAATTGCGACAAATAAACTAAAATATACCTCACCTAAGATCCCAAATTCTAGGAATCCAGAAAACTAGTAAATTCTTGGACTGCCCAATAAATAAAAAAAAATAAACTACATCAACATTGCACATTTCATTTCCGTAACCAAACTCCTTGCATAGATCAACCCGAAGTCCTTTTCAGCTCAGATCTAGATAAAAATCGCCACTTCAGCTACCATTAATAACAGAGCAAAACTAAACCGAAAATGCAGTAACACTGCCATAAGAGGTCAACAGACTTGGATCGGGATATTCGATCTGGAAACGCACCTGTCTGGATTTGGATAGGAGGCGAGAAGTGAACGCCATGATTGTCTTCACCACAGAGACGAGCTTCTGCTAGGGTTTAATTGCGCTCGATTAGACTTCTCTGTTAATTAGGAGAGAGACCAAAGGAGGAGGAGATCGAACGCGACTGTTCAGGCGAGACTGATTCCCTCTTTGTCTGTCTCTCTACCGTTGAATCGTTCAATATTTACATCGACGGTCCATAAAATTTTCCCGATAAAAATATTAATTATAAATTCTACTGACATATACATACATATGGGGCTGACTAAGCCCACTATGAACTATACAGACCACAGTAGTAGGCCCATTAGACTAACAAATAAAAAAAAAAGTAAAATACAAGTTTTTTTCCTAAAATTTAAGCCGAATTTAAGATTTCTCATTAATGTTTGAATTTTGAAATTTTAGTCCTAATTTTTGGATACGATTAAAATTTCTCCATTGTCGTCAATTATCTGTTAATTTCATACGGAAAGCATATTATGTGCAGATCATGTGATTTTTTAACATTCTTAAATTACAAAATTGTCCTTTTGGAAACCACGTATGAAGAACTCTTCCTTGGAACCCTATGAGCAACTCTTCCATGGAGGATGACATAGACGAAGGCTAGTAGTTTTAAGGCTCTTCCATGAACAACTCTTCCTGGTCGGAGCTCCGTTATATGTTGTTTAGGTATGAATCAACGACGATCGAAAGCTACCCATTCATGGTTCTCTGCTCCTCCTTGGAGACGCCAAACCTGGGGATTCCGATCGCTTCGATGTGTTTGAGGCCTAGAAGGTTTAAAGCTTTGTTTTTTCCGCCACTTGAGCTTTTTCTCTTTGCTTGGTTGTGATCCTGAAATGGATTTTTTGTGGGTTTTGCAGGATTTGCTCTGGTTTCAATTGTTTTGGAGGTTTTCTCATAAATCGAATATGCTCCGATAACCGCAGAGATCTAAACGAAGGCACTCAGCTCCTCCTGATCCCCATACCTCGGATTCTCCACACCATGAATTGACTCGCACATCATCATCCTCTCCGTACTGATCGTCGATCTTCCCCGGTCGTCAAAGAGCACCGACGAAGGTCTCTTCCATAGAGGATGAGAGTCAACCGAAGTTTCCTCATGTGAAAGGAGGACAATTTTGTCAATTCTCACATTGAAATTACCACGTGCCCCGCACCTGATAATGAATCTGTCTGAAATTAACAAATAATTAACGGCAAAGGGAAAATTTTAATTGTGTCCAAACATTATGACTAAAATTCTACTTAAACTTTAGGGGAAAACTCGTATTTTACCCATAAAAAATATAGAAACCTCAATTTTTATTTTTATTTTATTAATAACAATTTTATATATTTATATATTTTTCTATTTCTTTCATTTTTATACAAGATATGCATTTTAACCTAGTATTAGACCGCATAAATTCGATTTTCGTGATGATGTTAAAAGTAAAAAATACATCATTAAAGGTCATGGTGGTCTATCATTAAACTCATGTTATGAATTTGAGTGAAGAGTTTCATATAAATGTACATGTTTGCAAATATCGGGATTATTAGTTAACACTAGTAAAGCAAATGAAAGTAGACAAATAGTGCTTTCAAGGATGAAGTTGTCAATCACATCAACGGTATAGGTTTTTTATGGTTAATAGATACTATTGTGTTCAACATTACAGTTTTGGCGACCCCGATTGACGAAATCAGTTGGGTGTCCATTCCTAGATCCGCGAATCAGTGTGCGGATTGGTTAGCTTCGCAGGCTAAGCAGGGGACGTGTCCACCGGATTGGGTCGAAAGACCACCATCCCCTCTTGTATCTTTCCTTACTTCGGATTTCCCTTTGTACTCGAATATTGTTTTAATGTATCCTGAGTAAATCAGGTTGTTGGCCAAAAAAAAAAAAAAAAAAAAAAAGGATGAAGTTTATACATAAGTAAAACTTTAAGGATTAAACTTAATATTATTGAAGTTTAAGGATGAAATTGGAGGGAAAAGCATCAGACAATACGAAGAGAGCAACGATATTACTCAATCATCGACGAATGGAAGCAGGCATCAAGTGAAATCAAGCAGATCGTAGCTTATCTTAGAGAGAGACACCGACCCTCTTCAGCTTTCGCCTAATACACTCTTTCTCTGATCTCAAGATCTCAACTTGTCTGCGAAATCCTCAACATTTCTCACCCTTCTTTCTGGATTTGCGAGTACTCGATTGTGGAATTTGACCCCAGTTTCGATTTCAGGGGCGTTAATAGAAGGCGTATTGCTTTCCTACGATCGATTTGGAGAAATCACGTTTGTTAGATTCCTCATTAGTGCCGTTGCGATCCTTTTTGGAGATTCAGTGATTCCACTTTCGATCTGCTGTTCGACGTTATTTGATCTTGACCAGCTGTTGTATAATTTTTTTTTTTCGATTTGAGCTCAGATGCTAGGTTAGTTTGGGTCCAGTATGCGATATCAGACGGAAGTTTAGGGTTTTAGTTGGGTTGGAGTCCGTTAAGGGATCCATCTCTTCGATTGCTGCTGAGTTTCTATTAAAGTGTATCTGGTTAGAAATTTTTTAAATATGTTTTGGAGAGAACGTGAAAAGGAGATCAAGGACCAAAATGGTGGACCGCCTTGTGGACAGGTTCGGGTGCTTATTGTTGGTGATTCAGGTAGTAAATTGATTTTGCTCAAATTTTAGTAGCAATTCTTGATGTTTCTAATTGTAGCATCGATTTTGTGCAAGTGCATTCGCCATTTTTTAGCTGTATATTTCTGCTTAGTCCTGCTTGATTAGTCAACGATTTCAAATCAAAAGGTTCAGCGGTTCTTGGACTGGGAAGACCTTATATACACTTTGCAGCTCTTATGTTTATAATGACGTTGAATTGTTTAATAATCACTGAAGTGCATACTGTGAGAGGTCCTCTGTGTTTTGCGGAGTTCTTAGCACAAAATAGAAGATATATGTTTCACAGTTTATTGCTATCCTATGATGACTTTAAGATTCTGATCTGCTAGCTTATCCTGTTGCTAGGTGTTGGAAAAACTTCTATTGTTCATCTAATTGAAAAAGGATTTTCCATTGCTCGACCTTCTCAAACTATTGGGTGCACAGTCGGTGTTAAGGTACAACCATTTGCCGTTTTATCTTTTAATATCTGGATTCAGAGCTAGTATTCTGAGTATAATGTTTTTTATCTGATTTCATTCAGCATATCACTTATGGAAATGCTGGAAGCTCTTCGAGTAGCATTAGTGGCGACATTGAGAGAGATTTCTTCATCGAACTCTGGGATGTATCAGGACACGATCGATACAAAGAATGCCGATCACTCTTCTATTCACAAATTAATGGTAAGAACTTAATTTCCAGTTACTTAGCTATTAGAATAGGCCATGAAAGAAAACGAGAATTGATGCATCTGGAAATCCAACTGGTTTATCGAATTAGACTCCATTGGACAATCAGTTTAATAATTTGCTTAATTAGGAGATTGCAGCTAGATGTTTCTTAGCAGAAATAGCATTTAAGAAAATTGAGACTGAAGAGAGACTACTCTCTTACTTGTTAATCCATATATCAATTGTTTAGCATGGATGTTTATTCTTTGCAATTTCAGGCGTTATTTTCGTCCATGATCTCTCACAGAGGAGGACAAAATCAAGCTTGAACAAATGGGCAGCTGAGATTGCTGCAACTGGGACATTTTCTGCTCCTCTGGGATCGGGAGGGCCTGGTGGCCTTCCCGTCCCATATATTGTGATTGGAAATAAAGCAGATATTGCTTCAAAAGAGGGAGGCAGCAGTGGGAACCTTGTCGATGCTGCTATGATGTGGGTTGAGAAACAGGGTTTACTTCCATCCAGTGAAGAACTTCCCTTGACAGAGAGTTTCCCCTCTAGTGGAACCCTTCATGCGGTAAAACCCTTTTTTTCCTGACGAGTTAAAAGAAGAACCCATTTTTACGCTTTGAACTTTCTTTTAATATCATATGTGAAATCAAAATTGATCACTATCAATTCATTGTTCTCTTGGCTATGTTCATCTTTAGCAGAAATTGCTGCTATGACCGATCAAACTAGGCTTTGTGCTATATTTTTACAACTTTGCATGATCTTAACTCTTAAGAATCTGAGTGTGTACCCTTTGTGCAGGCTGCCAAAGAATCAAGATTCGACAAAGAAGCTGTAATGAAATTTTTCCGCTTGGTATGTTTTTCCCTTTCCTAAGTTACATTTTGGTCATATGAATGGGATCATGCCTTATTCCAATGTCTTTTTCTCAGTTGATCAGAAGAAGATATTTCTCTGATGACTTGCCTGTGCCAAATGTTTGGTCTCCTCCTCCGAGTAAAAGAACTCCCCAACGTTTAGATGATGATCTGATTGATGAGGACCCATTTATCCGTAGTACAAGGTTAGCTTCTTTCATTGAATGTTTCCTTTTTAGGGGTAAGTCTTCTTTGTCATATACATCACAAAGTTTATGCTAATGCTACTAAGTTGGAAAACTATTCAAAGTGAGAAACTAGAAACTTTGTTAAAAAAGAAAAAAAACTCGACTTTGGGAGGGAAAGTGGTTTTGGTGAAATAAGGCAAACTTTAGGAAAGTGGTTGGAAGTATTCATTTTTTTTCATATTGTTCCTGGTGGTTTTCCAAATCCAATGGTTCAAACACTCAGACGTATCTAAGGCTTGCCTTATATTAGCACTTCTCAATAATTAACAATTTTCTGAAATCTTAAAAGATGCTCTTTTTTATATAGTTTCTCACTAGGGTAGTGCCTTGAAGGATTGAAATCATATAAATGAGTTCTTGTGAAAAAAATTTGATGTTTTGGGGTTGAGTTCTTGAAGGAAATCAAGACACACGAGCTTATCGAGTATAGACTTTTCAAGTTCGTGTCTTTATGTAGTAAGATTGCAATTTTATGGTTTGCAGCTTAAGTAATGACAATTACAAATACAACTACAACAGCATGCTTCCGCCTCTTCCAGCTCAGCGAAATCTCACGCCACCTCCGACATTATACCCTCAGCAGCCAGTGACAGTGCCTCCTCCTGAGAATTACAACTTCCTAAGGCACTCCTTTTCCACTTACTCCGAAATCAGCAGCTCAGCTCGGTCAAAGCGTGGAGATATCAATGTGTGAAGATAGTGGATATATGAAAAGGATCAAGAATAAGTTTCTGTTTCATATTCTTCTGGTTTCATCCATCTGAGTTGTCTGATATTCAAGTCTCTCCACTTTTTGTATGCGGTCTGGATTTGATGGCAATGTGTGCAATGTGTATAATCAGAATATAGGTAACTGATTGTTTAGACTGGAAAAACAGAGCATTCTTTTTCATCCAAAGATTCAGTGTTATTGTTGCCTTTGCAATGTACCATGTTAAAATTAGGGTTAAATACCAAGTAGCTACCTGAACTTTGGACGTTTTGCAACGAGCTACCGAAACTTTGAAAATTCAAAACGGGCTACCTCAATTTTGAAGAAGGTGCAAATAGCTATTGTACGGAGATAGCTATTTGCACCTTCTTCAAAGTTGAGGTAGCCTGTTTTGAATTTTCAAAGTTCAGGTAGCTCGTTGCAAAACGTCCAAAGTTCAGGTAACTATTTGGTATTTAACCCTTAAAATTAAGGTTAGAGAGAAAACAACGTGATGCTCATATTCTACCACAAACACTGGTGACTTGGACCCGTTTTAGACAACAGGGTTCGGTTTAAGGTACTCTGTCGGACCTGAAACTCAGTCCAGATACTCTGTCTGTCACAGTTGATATATAGAATAAGACATAGCAAATATTATTCGAGTCTTGAAGAAAAGATTCTACATTGATCCTTAAAGGAAATCTGTACATTCATCATAAAGCAATCAACACTGAACATTACTTACTACAGAAGCTTAGTTTCTGGACCATCCACTATACTTATTGACTCTGACCTCCCCCACATAACAAACAGCAAGACAACAATGTCATCTTTTAACAAATCTTGCAGCAAGCTCATGACAGAATACAAAACATTGTTTTTGACAAAATTTGCTAAAAGGAAGACAAGGTACCATAAAACACCTGAATTTCTTCTCCATCATTTAATTAAATTTTTTCGACTTTATCGGCTTTCACAACTGGGTTCGCCTTTGCAATAGCATCCCGCCCCGCACTCTTGTAGTTGAAGACACAATCGTGTTTGTCTGAATATCGATGAGTCGAGCAGAACATGTCTCCACACCTGCACTTAAACCCTGTCAATCCGACCCGTTTCTTACAGAAATTACACCTATTTGCAGGCCGCTTTTCTGGGTTTTCTGAGCTCGAACCTTCAATTGGGTTTGCTTCTTGTGGAGGTTCTTGAGCTTGGGTGAATAATTCATCCACGGTTTGATCAATAAGTTCCAAAGTTTTATTGAATTTTTTATCGGAATTGATTGAATCCTTTGCTTGCTTCAAAAGATAGTCTTTGTAGCATTTGGAGCAGAGGTTATTGCTGCTAGAGTTTCCGAAGAAGCCACAATTATTCAGGCAGAGAGGCGTCTCGCTCGAAGAATCACTTACACTGCTATCTTCCAGCTTCCTCTTCTGCGATTCTTGCTCCATTATTAAACCTTATCAAAGAACGCAGCAACAACCAATCGAAGAACAGACTAAAACCCTAATTTTGAAAAGCCCAAAACTCTCAGCACTTTCAAGCCTTCATCACCGCCCCAGCATCGACCGAGACAATCACCACCTGCAAACTCAGTCAAAAACGATATTTTACGATTCATTCGGAACAATACCCAACATGAAAGTAGCAATCTCTGAGATTTGAGCTTCGGCTATTCGAATTGAATCATCAGTCATAAAATACGACCAAATTGAGCTCAGAAGAAGACGTACCTTAGAGGACGAGTAATACATCGCAGATCTGACGTGCAGTGTTCAGGAAGTCTCCTGAACTGTAAACAAATCGCCAGAAAAGAGTCTTGAAAGGCCGAGAAAAGATTTTTTGGATAGTAAATTGTAAAGGTGACGCAAAGGTTGAGAAAGAGATAAAATTGATATTATTAAAAATTAAATGGAAAATGACAGAAAAAGGAAACAGAAATTTCATGACCCTTTTGCTTCTTTGTTGCCTTGCTAAACCCTAAATTAGGTTTTTAAGGTGTTTGATTAGTAAATACATTTTTTTTCTTCAAAATAAACACTTAACAATAATATACCTGCATCGGGTCGTTGAACAATGAATCTACCTACTTGCAGACAATTCCATAATCCAAGAGAAATACATTTCCAATAAAAACTATACATTATACAATACAATACACCTCCATCGGTCGTTCTTAACTCCCACAAGCTAAGCAATCTTCGCGGTTTGTCAGAGAGCACACCATCTGCGCCATCTTGGTGTCATCGGATTCCGCCACAGGAATCAGATTCTCCTGGATTTACCAGACAGGAAAAGCAGTAAGTTAACAGTAACCAACAACAGGAAATATATACAGTTTGTCCATGGAAGAAATGGCAGTAAAAAATGGAGGTGATCATTTACTTTGAGGGTAGAAGTATCGACTGTAAACTTGATCGCATCAGCAGCAGCACGGGATCGAAGATAGTACATCCCTGTCTTCAGACCCTTCATATCAAGGAATCAAAATCAGAAACATAAAACAATATATATCAAGGAAAGAGAGACAATAAACTAGGGATCTATTAGTATGAATAATAAATACCTTGGACCATGCATAGAAATGCAAAGATGTGAGCTTTCCAAAATTAGGTTGGTCCATATGTATATTTAGGCTTTGACTCTGATCAATATAGCATCCACGATCAACAGCCATGTCAACTAGTGTCTTCTGCTTGATCTCCCACACAGTCCTAACAGAAAAAGAAATTGTTGTTCTTAGCAATGGATTAGACTCGGCACATGAATTTGACTATATCTAAAGGGAAGGGACTGTTTATTACTTGTATATCTCTTTGAGGTCTTCAGGAATTTCTGAGTTCTTTTGAACAGAACCATTTGCATGTATGATCTCGTTCTTCAGAGCAGGAGACCAAAGACCCATTTCGGTTAAGTCGTGAAGGAGATGTTTGTTCACAACAACAAACTCACCACTGCAAAATTGTTCAGAATCAAATACAATGAGCATAGAACTTAGATAGATTCAAAGAAGCATGAAAAAAAATTATTCAATTGAAGTTGATACTCTGCTCAAAAAATACAAATATATTCAGTCAGCATGATCAAACTGAGTTGACACATAACAACCAATTCAGTCAGCATGATCAACCCTTTCGCTTTGAGTTTCACACTATATAAAAATTTCCAATAGAAATAAACAGCCTTATAAGTTTCAATGAATATCAATCTTACTCAGCAAATGTTTGTTCACTTTAATTTTTTAAAATTATGAAAAGAAGAAAACCTGAGAACTCTGCGGCTGTAAATGTTAGAAGTATATGGCTCGAAGCACTCATTGTTTCCAAGAATCTGGCTAGTTGAAGCAGTAGGCATTGGGGCTACCAGAAGTGAATTCCTTACTCCATTCAAAGATATCATCTCTCGAAGAGCATTCCAATCCCATCGATCTGATGGAGTCACACCCCACATATCAGGCTGAAGAACGCCCTGCAAAAAGGGGAAAAGAATTTAAAAAATAAAATAGAGTTGGTGTTTTGCATTCCTTAGCTACATACACAGTGCTTTAGTAAAATTTCAAGTAATGTACCTTGCTAACTGGACAACCGCTATAAGTTTCATAAGGCCCTTCTTTTGCAGCCAATTCAGAAGAGGCTTTCAGGGCATAGTAGTAAATGGTCTCAAATATCTCTCTGTTTAGTTGTTGAGCCTCAGGTGAGTCAAACGCCATACCCAACAAGATGAATGTATCAGCAAGACCTTGAACACCAATACCAATGGGTCTGTGTCGGAAATTTGACCTCTTTGCAGTCTCAACAGGGTAGTAATTGATATCAATTATCTTGTTCAGATTAATAGTGATTAGTTCGGTAACCTGATGGAGAAAGCAAGAACGAGTTACACTAAAAAAAGACTGCAATTTCATCTTTTTATTTTGAAACTGTCAATTTAAGGCATGCAAAGCATTTGTGTAGATGTAAACCTCTCCAAGCTTGTCAAAATCAAAGAATCGGTTCTTTGAGCCTCGGCTTCCAACAAGCTTAGATGGATGCGATTCCACAGGTATTGCCTGTAATTACCAATTCATTAATCAAAAACTATAACCACAAAAGAAAATTTATCCAGAAGTTTATGCTGACCTTCTCTCTGACAAAACGAGGCAGAGCAATAGATGCAAGGTTGCAAACAGCAGTTTCTGTGGGACTTGTGTATTCAATAATCTCAGTGCAGAGATTGGAAGATTTAATGGTTCCCAAGTTCTGCTGATTGCTCTTCCGGTTGCAGCTATCCTAGAAAAGATAATACGAAAAAGTTATTATCTTTATTAAAAGATAATATGACTCAATGAAACTGTGAAAGACTACGATTTCCAAGAGTAAGGAAAGATGGAGATTCCTCCAACCTTGAAAAGCATATAAGGAGTCCCTGTTTCAATCTGTGACTTTAGTATTTCAAACCAGAGATTCTGCGCCTGGACAACCTTCTTTGCCTTGCCCTACAATATCAACAAAATCAATGGCATCATAACAAGTTCCATCAACTTCAGCCATGGTACCTAAGACCAAAAGTAAACAATAAATCAGGATCATTGTTTACCTCTCTTTCATAAGAAGTGTACAACCTCTCAAACTCTTCACCCCAGCAATCTGCAAGACCTGGAGCCTCACTCGGACAGAATAATGACCAATTTCCATTACTTTGAACCCTCTCCATGAAGAGATCAGGCACCCAAAGAGCATAAAATAAATCACGGGCTCGATTCTCTTCCTGCAAAATTATAATAATCATAGCTTATGTCAACAGCAGAAAAGGTGACTTAGAAACATTGAAAAGCAGGATCCAAAAGTGCCAAAATACAAAACATGGCAAGAAAACCATCCATGAAACTATACCTTTCCATGGTTTTTCCGAAGATCAAGGAACTCAAATACATCTGCATGCCACGGCTCCAAGTAGACAGCAAAAGCACCTAAACAAAATGCATCCAAGAATTCAGGTTTTAGGCGCGATAGCACTAATATGAAGCTTAACGGAATAAACTATGTTGAACATACCTTTTCTCTTCCCTCCCCCTTGATCAACATAACGGGCAGTATCATTGAAGACTCTTAGCATCGGTACTATGCCATTTGATGTGCCATTTGTACCTCTAATGTAGCTTCCAGTTGCACGTATATTATGAATAGAGACACCAATCCCACCAGCAGATTTGCTGATAACTGCACACTCCTTCAGAGTATCATATATTCCTTCAATACTATCTTCTTTCATGCAAATAAGGAAGCAACTACTCAACTGCAACATTAAATGGATCACTACACATGAGTACATGATCATTTAAAAAGATAACAAAAACAAATTTCACCATCCAAATCCCAAACAATTCACATACCTGAGGCCTTGGGGTCCCTGCATTGAAAAGGGTTGGGGAAGCATGAGTGAACCATCTTTGAGACATCATGTGATATGTTTTGATAGCAGATTCAATGTCATCCTTGTGGATTCCAACAGATACTCTCATAAGCATATGCTGAGGTCTTTCTACAACCTTCCCTTGGACCTTTAAAAGGTATGACCTCTCGAGGGTTTTAAAGCCAAAATAATCATAGTCAAAGTCCCGGTCATATATGATCTCACTGTCCAAGCGCGCAGCATTCTGAAACAAGCTCAGCGCAAATTTAATTTCATATTCAAGTACACAATGAAGCAAACCATAACAAAAGGAATGATCCTGAGCATGCATTTAACAGTAAAATGAACAAGAATTGAGTCTCATAAAAACTCAGATCGAGTCAATTGAATTTACCTTCATAATTATCTCATAGACATCATCAGCAATGAGGGGAGCTTTCAGTCCAGATCGATCGTTAAAATGGTAGTACATGTCCTTAATCCTGTTGAGCAATGAATTAAACTGACTATTACACAAAAACAACGCACTGGCAATATTAATTTGACAACACTTACGTCTCAGAAAATATCTTCTTTGTGTTCTTGTGCAGATTTGAGACAGCAATTCTAGCAGCCAACTGCAGAAGCATAAGGATAAGCATCTAAATCAATCTGATGTAGGAAATAGTAATAGAAATGTGTATAAATAGATTGTATGTAATTCAATTCAATACAACTGAATATTCATCCCAATAGCTATACATTCTATCATGTGAATCCTATGAATCAAGTATTATTTCTCAAGTAGCAAAATATTGTCCAGGAGCAAAACCCAATATCCAAGTAATATGTAAGAAAGGTAAAACGCAATCGTCACAGACAACATCCATTAAGCCATATCTCCCAAACTATAGATTACATACAAGATCAAACCACAACAAATCAGCTGATCCTATTGAGAAATCCAGAACATTATCATAGACATCATTTATCTGCTCAATTTCCCAAATCATGTATTCGCAAAGGAAAAGAGCATGAAACTAAGGCCATCAGCTAAACTGATACTTGACAAACGAACACCAACATTGAACTACACAACTTAATTAAAGGAACCATCCTTTTCGACCTTTCACAAGTTCATGTAAAACTAATCCATTTCAATAGAACATAACTCAATTTCTTCAAAACGAAGCCGGAATTCATTCAGATTCAGCACGTAATAGCTAAACAGCTTCAAACCCCAACAGTAACAAGGAAAGGAGACTCACGCAAGCATAATCAGGGTGATTGGCCGTCATAGCGGCAGCAGTTTCAGCCGCCAACTCATCGAGCTGGCTAGTGGTGACACCCTTATAGACTCCGGCGCAGACCTTTTGCGAGACCAATACAGGGTCACAGTGCTCCGTGCTGAGTCCATAACTGAGCTTCTTCAGCCTAGCAGTGATCTTGTCAAAGTGAACCGTCTCCTGGCGGCCATCTCTCTTCACAACGTACATTCTCAGCGGCAGATTTTTCACTGGTACTTTCGTTACACAGATCTCTGCACACAGACCAAGGAAGGATGAGTAGAGAACTGACGCAATTTATAGTAGCCTCGCAAGGAGTGCTGGGAAAGCTTTAGGTTTGAAATTCGTAATTTTTTAGGGTTAGTTGGGATTTTCCCTCTTAAAAATTCGAACATTTCGCGCCAAAATTCAATATCGATGATTTTCTTTTCTTTTTCTTTTTACTTTCCTTGAGAGAAACAAGTGGAACATGCACAATTGCATCCCAAACGTTTCCTTTTAGGCTCTTTTAACCATACATTTTTCACAACTGTCATCATAGTATACACCTCTCGACTCAGCTTCCTCCCAAATGGATGGAAAATAATGCATCATCATCTGCAGTAGGGTGATAAAAAAAAAGGACTTGCTGGATCGAATTCCCGACAAGACCGAGATCGGCCCTACTAGAACCGAGACCGAGTGAGCAGGGTTTTTTCTTCAAAATCGGGCTCGATTTCAGACTTTTTTCCAAAAGCCCGACTAGGACCGTCTCGACCTTGGAGAAAACCCTCCTAGAAATTCATGGTGTAACTTTTGAAACACTAGTAATTCATGATTTGAAGCATTCAACAACCCTTAGATCGGTTTCATAAGGAAAGTGTGATGTAAGAATAGAAGCGAGATGGTTCAAGACCAAAACTTTGATGATTTTTTTTTGTCAATACAGCTAAATTTATTTTTTAATCAAAAATTTTGGTTCAATACTGAGTCAAACAAGACCGACTCGGACAGACTTTTTTAACCAAAGTCGAATTCAGTCCTCCAGATATCAAGACTGAAATTTCGGTACCAGTTTCAGTTCTACCTACAAGTCCAGCCCGGCCCGCCCATTATCAGCCCTAATTTGCATAGTCGCTGTGTCAAGTTCAAAGTTACTTTAGAACGCAAATTGCAGTGCCTGTAATAGTTTAGTGTGTAAAAGTATAAGCCTCAATTGCTTACAAAATTAATTTCTGGGGACAAAATAGGCCGGAGACAATTATTGTACTGTGGGCACGGAAAGTTAATGGGGCACCAGATTGGATAATTTTTTTGGCGCCAGATTTTTCGGTGTTGGCGCGGAATAGGCTGGCGGCTTTTGAAAGTAAAAAATGGATGATGGTAGTATTGGTATCGAAAGTTTGTTACTGTGACCCATTCTTCGAACTTTGTTAGTTCAGGAGTTCCCGTTCTCATACCAAAATTTGGTCTATTTTAACGGATTGGACAACTAATAACAATCTTTTCAACGCTTTATATACTTTAGACCCGTAGCAATGGATTAATGGATTCAGATTGTGCAAAAGGAATTAGATTTAGATAAATAAAAAAAAACAGCATTCATATCAAAACCGTTCAGATTCACCAATGTCAGTGATATATATTCATCCAGATGGAGTCCAATTATTAAGCAGACAGCAAGAAACAAAAATCGATCACTTGCTCTGCAAGGAACCAGCCACATCGATCACAAAGCGATACCGAACATCAGATTTGGCGAGCCTCTCCATTGCCTTGTTGATCTCATCCATGCGGATCAGCTCGATGTCTGCAGTCACACCATGCTTCGCACAGAAGTCCAGCATCTCCTGAGTCTCCTCTATCCCTCCAATGTTGCTTCCTCCGATGAACTTTCGCCCTGTCAAAAAGTCAATCCCAAATGATCCATATGAGAATGCAGGTCTCATGTCCAAAGCGTTTGCATTGGACTGGTTTTTACCAATATAACGGTTTTTTTGTTACAAAAATGAGGCATTTTTTGATAAATACGACAATATCGGTATGACTACGATAACATACCAAGAACAAGAGGCCAGATAGGCAGCTCCATTGGCTTCTCCGGCAACCCAACAATGACCAGCTTCCCATTCACCTTCAACAGGCTAAACAATGGTGCCAGATCATGGACAGCTGACACGGTGTTGATGATGTAGTCCATGGTACCATAAGCCGCCTGCAATAAAATTTAACGAAACACAGTTGATAATGAGAATTGGCACGATTAGCAGTCCTGCAACAAGTATCAAGATGGCAATAACTTTACCTTCATCTTCTCGGAATCACTTGTAACGACGAAAGCATCAGCTTTGAGCCTCTGAAGCGCTTCAGCTTCCTTCTTGGGTGACGAACTAATGACGGTAACTTTCAGCCCGAAGGCTTTACCCAACTTGATAGCAATGTGGCCCAGCCCACCCAGCCCGGCAACACCGAGATGCTTCCCGGGCTCGGTCATCCCATAATACATCATCGGGCTGTACACGGTGATTCCGGCACAGAGGAGTGGGGCCCCCGCATCAGGAGCAAGGCCATCAGGGAATCGGAGCACAAACTCTTGGTTTACAACTATTATGTCAGAGTAACCACCATATGTCTTTGTTCCGTCTTTATCCTGCGAGTTGTAAGTGAGTATCACCTTGGGACAGTAATTTTCTAAGTGTTGATGACAAACATCGCAGGATTTGCAAGACCCGACAATGACCCCAACTCCCACACGATCTCCTTCATTAAATTTCTTCACATTGGTCCCGACTTTTGTCACGATGCCAACAATTTCATGCCTTTGAAGAAACAACAAAGTTAAAAAAAAAATTATCAAGCATCAAACCTGAGACACCGATGAGCATTGCTACTCCGTGAGGGTTTTAATTATTTTAATATCTCAAAAATTAACTGATTATCTCACTCAAATCAGTTTGCATGTAGAAATATTATTTCTTTCAATAAGTTTCTTATTAAATTTCTCATTTTATGTTGCGAGCTGAGCTGATACGTGGGTCCTAAGTTACCTAAGTAGAATAAAACGTGAGTCAGAAGTTACTGGGTAGAGTTAGCTGTTGAACCTGTGGTCAGATGTCAGACCGGAGTTAAATCGGGAATGGGTTGAGGAAACTAGAGTTAGTGGTTAGCCTATTTTATCTGATATGCTGTTAGCATTTGGGAATTATGCAATAAGAATCAAATATCTGTTTTCTCTCTATCTTCTCTCTTCTCTCTCTCTCTTTCTCTTGGAATTTCTGTTCGTTACCAGATACGATTTCCACGATCGTATCATCTGGTATCAGAGCAGGTCTGCCTCCACTGCGCCGCCTTCCACAGGAGCTCCGCCATGGCCAACGAAACCAGAGCCCAAAGGGACTTACGGGTAGATGCGACACTTGAAGAACAAGGGAGAGCACTGTCAGAACAGAGTAGGGCACTCTCTGAGCTGCTTCTCGCCAACGAAAGGTTATCCGCCTTGACCGAACGACACACAGGCTGTCTGGACGAAATCCGATCGTTAATCCATCTTGTATCAGCTAGACAGACGGGAAAAGGGACCGAGGCGGACTTTCTTGGCTCGGGCTCTGATTCGGTGTTATCCTCAGCTGAAGAGAAGGGTCATGCTGAGTCTACAGCAGTCAAACAAGCTGCATATGGGGAAAGGAACAATCCACAGGCTGACAACGGCAAGGAACGAGACAGACGCCCTTATCATATTGGTAAGGTAGAATTTCCTAGATTCGATGGTTCTGATTTAGCTGGATGGCTGTTTCGTTGTGGACACTATTTTGATGTTGATGACACTCCTGAAGAGGCTAAGCTTAAGATAGCTATTATCCATCTTGAGGGTGATGCCCTACAATGGCATCAAGGCATTACTAGAGTATGGGAAAGACAGAATAGGAAGCTCCCTTGGACTGATTATGTGGCTGCGCTTCAGGCGAGGTTTGGGGAGGAGATGTACGGTGACCCGGTGCTGGAAATGAAGAATTTAAGGCAGGAGGGATCCCTTAGTGATTATTTCAGGAGGTTCGACTATTTGTTGAACAAGGTCCAGGTGATTGAAAACATGTCTGAGGGTGCTGTATTAAGCTTCTTCATCGGTGGTCTCAAACCATCGTTGCAAGGTCCGGTGAGATTATTACGACCCTCTAACCTGCATGAGGCATATGCTCTGGCAAAGTTACACAATGATGTAGCTGGAATGCATATGAAACCGAGGATGAGTGAAGGTAACAGGAACCAGTATGAAGGCGTTAATAGGGCAGCGATGAATAACCCGATTCAGGCAAGATCAGTGAATAGAGGGCAAACTGCTAAAACAATGTCTAGTAAGGAGTTGGAGAACCGAAGAGCGAGAGGACTCTGTTATTGGTGTCCGGAGAAGTATGTAATTGGTCACAAATGCAGCCGAGGTAAACAGGTCTTCATGATAGAAGTGGGTGACGATGATCAAGAAGAACAACATGAGGAGATTATGGAACTTGTCATTGAGGAGGAGACCGAAGAGGAAGCTGTACCACAGATATCGATCCATGCTATTCGGGGAACAATGCACTGCTCAACTATGAAGATGAAGGGTATGGTAAGACACAAACGACTGCAAATCTTAGTCGATTCGGGGAGTACACATAACTTCCTCGACATGGATATGGCGGTTAAGCTGGGCTGTCCCACAGAGGAGATTAACACAATGAAGGTAATTGTGGCCAATGGAAACACCGTGACTTGTAGTAAGATATGTAGAGGCTTCCAATGGTCGATGCAGGGCGAGTCCTTTATGGCTGATGTTTTCCTCATTCCGTTGGAGAATTACCATATGGTGTTAGGAGTACAATGGTTGGTTACCTTGGGAGATATCGTTTGGAATTTCAGAGAGCTTACGATGAGTTTTAATCTCGAGGAACGGAAATGCCAATTGAAGGGCAGTGGTGGCCATTCGGTCAGGACAGCTTCTGCAGAACAAATGACAGCAATACTTGCAAAGAAAGGGGAGCTAGCTTCAGTACAGTTATGCAGCATCTCTCTGATGATGAATCCGGGACAGCATGCTTCGGTTTTTGCAGCAGAAGTAAGTAATGAGAGCTTGGGGACTGAGGAGCTGGGGAAACTGATAAGAAAGTATGATCAAGTCTTCCAAGAACCGAAGGGGTTGCCTCCCAAACGGGCAATAGACCACAGGATACCATTGAAGGAGGAAGGATTGACAGTGAACCAAAGGCCCTATCGCTACCCCGCACCGCAAAAAGACGTCATTGAGAGGATGATAAAGGAAATGTTAGAGTCGGGAGTGATACAAGCAAGCTCTAGCCCTTTCTCGTCGCCAGTGGTACTAGTAAAGAAGAAAGACCAATCTTGGCGTATGTGTGTAGATTATAGAAGGTTGAACGATTTGACCATAAAGGATAAATTCCCGATACCATTAATTGATGAATTGTTAGACGAGTTGCATGGGGCGACCGTGTTTTCAAAGATAGACTTACGTTCGGGATACCACCAAGTTCGGATGTTTGAAGGAGACATCCACAAGACGGCCTTCCGTACACACGAGGGTCACTATGAATTCCGAGTGATGCCATTCAGATTGACAAACGCACCGGCCACCTTCCAAGGTTTGATGAATGGCATATTTAAGTCATATTTGAGAAAGTTTGTGCTAGTGTTTTTTGACGACATTTTAGTATATAGCCCGAGTCTACAGGAGCATTTGAAACACTTGGACGTGGTATTCAATCTCATGGTGGTCAATTCCTTAGTGGCGAAGAGATCAAAGTGTTCGTTCGGGGGGGCACAAATAGAGTATCTGGGACATGTTATATCAGGTCAAGGAGTGTCCACCGACCCTACCAAGATAGAAGCAGTACGCAACTGGCCCAAACCGATGTCAGTCAAGCAACTAAGGGGGTTCCTGGGCTTGACGGGTTATTATCGGAAGTTCGTAAGGAACTACGGATCTATTAGTAAGCCACTGACGGAGTTACTAAAAAGGGACTCGTTCAAATGGTCGCCCGAAGCAGATCAATCCTTCTCGTCTCTCAAGGAAGCAATGACTTCCACACCAGTTTTGGCACTACCTAACATGAGCGAACCATTTATAATAGAGACCGATGCTTCAGGAATAGGCATAGGAGCAGTCCTTATGCAGAGGGGACACCCGATCGCCTTTATAAGTAAAGCATTAGCTCCCAAGCAGCAGGTGTTGTCCGTGTACGAGAAAGAGCTGCTAGCTGTGTTGCTGGCCATAAAAAAATGTCATTTCTACCTCATAGATCGGCACTTCATCATTAAGACGGATCACAAGAGCTTAAAGTATCTACTGGAGCAGAGGGTGTCCACGCCATTACAGCACACTTGGCTTGCGAAGTTATTAGGATACGATTATGAGATACAATATAAGAAAGGAGTGGATAACAAAGTGGTTGATGCTCTCTCGAGAGTTACGGGGTATGAGTTATTGTCGATGGTGGTCACATCTGTGTCATCGGATATGTTAGAACGGATTAAGAAGAGTTATGACCAAGATTTAGACTACACGGCCGTGATTCAAAAGATAAACAGAGGAATTGGACCTGCAAGGTTCACTTATGAGGACGGCGTCTTACGAAAACAGGGGAAGATGGTAGTCGGGAATGACCGTGAACTGAGAGAGGACATCCTACGAATCTATCATTGCTCTGCTTTAGGTGGTCATTCAGGAGTGACAGCCACCTTACAAAGACTGTCAGCCATACTGTATTGGAAAGGAATTAAAGGGTATGTCAAGGAGTTCATCAGGCGATGTGAGGTATGTCAAAGGAACAAGGCAGATAATAGTGCCAAACCGGGATTGCTGCAACCATTACCCTTGCCACATGAGGTGTTTACAGACATAACTATGGATTTCATCACGGGATTGCCAAAGTCCCTAGGCAAAGAAGTGATTTTCGTAGTCGTAGACAGGCTCACCAAGTACGGGCATTTCATGGCGCTGAGTCACCCCTTTAGTGCTGCTACGGTGGCTGAGGAGTTCTTGGTCCATGTTTTCAAACTCCATGGGCTGCCTAAGAGGATAGTGAGTGATAGAGATTCGGTTTTCTTGAGTAATTTCTGGCAGGAGCTATTCAAACACCAAGGGGTGTCACTATGTCTATCATCGGCCTATCATCCACAAACTGATGGCCAAACTGAAGTAGTAAACAGGTGCTTGGAGTCATACCTAAGGTGCATGGTTGGGGAGCGACCCTCGACATGGTGCAAGTGGCTGGCATTAGCTGAATTTTGGTATAACACCTCTTGGCACTCCTCTATTAAGACGACCCCTTTCGAAGCCTTGTACGGGTATCCTCCTCCCATACACCTGCCTTATTTTGCGGGAGAAGCAAGGGAAGCTGCAGTTGACAGCATGTTGAGGGATAGGGAAGAAACCATTAAGCTGTTGAAGTTTCACTTGGAGAGGGCTCAGAACCGTATGAAGCAATTGGCAGACAAGAAAAGATCGGAGAGGGTGTTTGAGATCGGGGATTGGGTCTTCATGAAGCTACATGCTTATGCCCAACACTCAATGCGCAAGAAAGTGGTCAATAAGTTTCAGCCCAAATGGTTCGGACCGTATCAAGTAATCGAAAAGATAGGTGCTGTCGCCTACAGATTGGATCTCCCAGCTGAAGCATAGGTGCACCCGACACTTCATGTATCACAGCTGAAGCTGGCTTATGGGACTCACGATCAGGTCACGCAGCTGCCAAAGGAGCTCCTCCGATCCAGTGCCAAGGTACCAGCTGCTATCGTGGAAAGGAAGATGGTTAAAAGGGGAAACCGAGCTGCCACCAAACTGTTAGTTCAATGGGAAGGACAGCCGATTGAAGATGGTACATGGGTGTTTAAGGATGAGTTCTGTCAGAGGTATCCAGATTTTGACCTTGAGGTCAAGGTCCTTGCTTAGGGGGGAGTATTGTTGCGAGCTGAGCTGATACTTGGGTCCTAAGTTACCTAAGTAGAATAAAACGTGAGTCAGAAGTTACTGGGTAGAGTTAGCTGTTGAACCTGTGGTCAGATGTCAGACCGGAGTTAAATCGGGAATGGGTTGAGGAAACTAGAGTTAGTGGTTAGCCTATTTTATCTGATATGCTGATAGCATTTGGGGATTATGCAATAAGAATCAAATATCTGTTTTCTCTCTATCTTCTCTCTTCTCTCTCTCTCTTTCTCTTGGAATTTCTGTTCGTTACCAGATACGATTTCCACGATCGTATCATTTTACTATAGAAATTTTCAACAGTATAGCAGGTAACACGGGAAAATCCGGGAAATTCATACTCACATCTAGTCATCAGATCCATATATAATTTCATTTATTCAACATACGATATGCAATCGTATATGGAATTTGAGAAGGAAAACTTGAAGAGGAACTTAATTACCCTGGAATAATGGGATACTTTGTGAACCCCCACTCGTTCTTGATAGAGTGCAGATCGGAGTGACAAACTCCGCAATACTGTACTTTGACAGTCACATCTTCTTCACCAGTTTCCCTGGTTATGGTTCAAACTGTTGTTATGAATGTACAGATAATGATATATGGACATCTATCTTAGCATTAATTGAACCATAGAAATGTAAGAATAGTACTTCAACATTGAATACCGAACTGAATCAAGTGTCGACTCGACAGATCACAACAAAAAATTTAAAGCCACCAGATCTAAAATTCATCCAATCATAACCAACAAAACCCTAATCGCTTGATTCTAGAGGACAAATAAAGACAAAGCACTTATCATATTCTATTTGAGTCAACTGGTGAGTCAAATTGGTATGCATCCACGAGTCAAAAGAGTTGTTAATTATTTATTCTGTATTTGCTGAACAAGGAATGGAACCAATAAAATATAGCCAGAAAAGCAGCAATCTCTCTTTCCGACAAGACAAATATTTTTACATACTGAAGCTGATAGAAAAACTGAATAAATCCAGATCAATTTCAGATGATCGTGATATCATGATTTCAGTAACCAAATTACTTCGTCATTCAGCAAATCTGCCGTAAAATAGCACCAACAAGAATATCCATACTATCGCGGGCACTAAATCTAGCATACTCACGAGTCTCATTCATGAACCGCGAAGATAATAGAAGAGAAGAAGAGAAAGCGACCTTCGAGAGAAATGGAAGGGAGCGAGGACGCCGGATGTGTCAGTGGCAGCCCAGCCGAAAGCCTTTTGCGGGAGTTCCTGATCGGTTGATTTCTCCATGTCTGCTGATCCTCCTCTGCAACTGCTGCACCGCTGTTAATGAGACACGCAAAGAAGGGATAGCGTCTGTTTATATAGAGAGGAGGGAAATGAAGAAATTAATGGAGGGGATTAGAGGGAAGTGAAGGAATCATGAAAAGGAATACGAAATTAGATGGTAGTAGAATGATTGAGAAAGAAGGTGCTAGGTGATGGATTAAAACACTTACTATAAAATCAAATGTATAAATATATTTCCAAAAATATAATTAAATAATAATAATACATGATTATTTCAATAATTTTAAACATTTAATAACTAATTTACCATATATTATACCAGAGGGAGAGATTAAAATCGGCCAGACAACAATTTTTTATTTAATTTAATTTGACGAAAAATAATATGAATCCACCTTCCATTATAGTCGACAGAGATAATCGTACAGATTCGATGTGTTTGTTGGATGCAAGCAACTACGTTCCGGCGGTGGAGGAACGATACGACGGTGGCCATGGACGGTGGTTTGGATGGATGTTCCATTATATAGGATGCTGGTGGAGGAATGGACCACGTATACATATATGGTCCATACAAAAATGGAAAAATTGTTCACACAGAAGTTAAATTTATTTTGGAATTGTGGTCCGGCTAAACTCTAGGGTATTCATACTCGAATTTAACTTCAACTTAGGATTTGCTAATCTAAATGATGATTAAATCTAACTGGAGTTTTAATTATAATATTAGTATAAACTATTAATGTTTAATTGTTTTTTTTTTAGGGATAATTATAAAAAAAAAAAACGTTTTTTTTTATTGACAAACAACAAACCAAACTTTTGGAATTAAGCAAACAACAAAACCTATCTCAAATTTTCATTACGTTATAAACGAATTTTTCAATGTTTGAGAGAGTTATTAAGTTGTAATACACTTTCCTTATAATACTTTAACTAGTGTTGACTTAATAACTCTCTCAAACATTGAAAAATATGTTCAAACATTATGAACATTTGAGATAGGTTTTTAGTTTGCTCAATTCCAAAAGTTTGTTTTGTTGTTTGTCAACAACAAAAAATTTGGTTTGTTATTTGTTTTTTCCTCAAAGTTCAGTTTTTTTTGGTAAATAACCTTTTTTTTTTTATTTAATTAATTTTGAAAGTTTAAAAAGTATTTAAAAGTTGCACAATCACGTGTCTTTTAACGAAAAATCGAGACGAAAATATAACAGTAGGTGCATTTAACAACATTTTCAGACATCACGGTGCACAAAACAACACTTTAAAACAAGTGTGTGCATTTAACATCAATTTCATACGTGCGTGTGCACAAAACAACAAGTGTGGTGCATTTAACATATCTAAACATGCGGGTGCATTAGACAATTTACCCTATTTTTATAAATATGATGTACATTCAATATTAATAAAATTATTCTCAAAAAAATCATATATATAAATGAAAATTGAAACCGATCGTACCATAATTTTTTTATCGCCTTTTCATTTTTCCAATTTTCTTTATAGATGGACGGTAGAACAGTAAATTCTAAATTAATTCTGTTAATAATGAACTCGTTACATTCTAAATTAGATCAGTTAGTAATGAAATCGACCAAGAAAAGACAGACCAACTTGTCGCTAAAAAGAATATTTGATACAAATTAGTGAATTACTCTAATTTTGGTGGTAAATATCTTCATTAGATGCACGTTTAACCCAAGACAAGAACCCAGCGAATTGCTCGAGTCAACCAAGACCCAACCGACCAACACATTGACCCAGTTTCACATGTTTCTAATTGGTACCTCATAAACTTCTGTTCACATATCGACCCCCAAAGTATGCATGTTGCAACCAAAAGTTTCATAATTGTTTTTTTTTTTTTGATAACTAATAATAATTTCCATAATCACAAAAGACTACTCCAGTGTCTGAATTACAATGCTACGAGTCTTTGCAAGACCCCTAATATCCGATCTAATATTCGAAACCACCGACATCGGTGGTCGATCCAGTTCTACAAAATTGTCATCCAAGTGAACAGCTTCCTTAGCAAGGATATCCGCTACCCCGTTTCCCTCCCTGAAAATGTGTCTGAGCTTTACTCTTCTGAATCCCGCCATCAACCACCTGCAATCCCGAATGAGGGGTGTTAGAGGTCTCTCCTCCATACCATCTTCTATTAACATACCTATCGCTTCCTTCGCATCTGACTCCACGTGTAGATCCATTATCCCCATCTTTCTCGCCAATGAGAGCCCATCCCTAATTCCCCACAGCTCGGCGACCAAACTGTTCGTGACTCCCAGCTTTCTTTGGACTCCTTTCACCCAACCACCTAGGTGGTTTCTAAGGATCGCCGCACACCCCGCCAACCCCGGATTGCCAATCGCTGACCCGTCCGTGTTGAGCTTGTTCCATCCGAACTCTGGTGGGTTCCATCTGACAGCTATGTCCCTTCTTTCCGCGACGGTGCGTCTCTTAGCTAATAAGTTAGCCACATCTTTTACCTGCAAGATAACCAAACTCACGATATCCCTACAAAGGAATTTGTTACTAAACACCACCGAGTTTCTATTTTTCCAAATATACCACACTGTTGAGGAGAAAATCAGCCCCCATTGCATCCCCTCTCTAACCACCTTTTTTGATTGGCAGTTCGATTTTAACCACCTGTTCAGATCGGCTCCCTGAGCCTCCATAGCGTTGGGGATCCCCAAGTCTATCCAAACCTGTTTAGCAAAACCACAATCCCGCAATACGTGCAGAATATCCTCATTATCTAAACCACATATTTTACAAGTAGCGTTAACATCCATACCTCTTTTCCTAAGACTGCCCGCGGTAGGAATCCTATCGTGGTTGCATAACCACAGGAACTGTTTGATTCTGGGGATGTTTTCACACTCCCATATCCAGTTCCACGAGTCCGGCGCCTGCTCGATGTGGTCATGCCTTACCTGGCCAATGGTGCGGTGGACGGAGGCCACCGAGGGGATCCCAGTCGGGGAGCCCACCCAGATTTTCCTGTCACTCGTCCCCTGTCTCGTGCTCCGAGGAATCGCTCTGATCCTGTCGTAGATGCTACCCGGGATTTGGAATGATAGATTCGAGGTATCCCACTCCCCGTTATCCGCACATATCCCTTCAAGTTTCAGTTCCTGATCCCCAATAGCCAACGGCCCCTGTATCAGACTCCTCATCGTCCTCTGCCCGATCCACTTATCATGCCACAAATTTATGCCTTTACCATCACCCACGATCCACCCCTCGCCGTCCTCCATACATTTCTTTCCCTGACTCAAAGCTTTCCACATAACAGACCCCCCGTAGCTAGTTCTCCTGTTTGGGTTGAAATACCTGTGTTTGAGGATGATCGCCCACGGAGCCTCAGACTTCTCCATTCTCCAGACCAGATTTGTAACCATTGCCTTGTTCCTATCCCTTGTTTGGTGCATGCCAAGGCCCCCCTTGTCCCTTGGTCTCGTGACAATCTCCCAGCTAAGATGGTGCATTCTTCTCTTCTCCTCTGAGGATCCCCAGAGGAAGTTCCTGTTCAGTTTATCTAATTCTTTGCACGTATATGAAGGCAGGTAAGTACATTGCATATAATAAGCAGGAATCGAAGACATCACCGATTTTATCAAAATCTCACGCCCAGACATGGATAGTAGCTTACCCCGCCACCCCACAAGTTTCTTACGCACTTTATCCAGAATAAATCTAAACGATCTCACATCTTTGCCCGACAGATTCATAGGAAATCCCAGGTAATCCGACAGCTTATCCACCCGTTTGAGGCCCAGGCAACACGCCAGTAGAGACGAGGTTTCATTTGACAGGTTTTTTGAGAAAGTGACCTGGGATTTGTCAAAATTTATTTTCTGCCCCGAGACCGAACAGAACGTCTCCAGAGTTTTCTTGATCGAACGACAGTTTTTCGCTGAAGCATCCCCCATAAGGATCAGATCATCCGCAAACAGGAGGTGCGACAGCTTAATAAACTGTCTTCCCAGGCTCAACGGGGTCCAATAGCCTTTCTTAACTTCCTCCTCGATGAGGAAGCTAAGGAAGTCCATGCATAATATAAAGAGGTACGGGGACAGAGGATCTCCCTGCCTAAGCCCCCTAGATGGATAGAACTTGTCGAGCTTACCCCCGTTCAGGAGGATGGAGATCGATGTAGAGCTAATACAGTTCATAATCAAAGCAATTATCTTATGGGGGAAGTTGAAATGATGCAAGGACTGACGGATGAAGTCCCATTCCAACCTATCGTAAGCTTTTTCAAGGTCCAATTTCAGCACCATAAGCCCCGATCTACCTTTCTTATTGGCCACCGCACGAAGAACCTCCCTAAGGATAACAACATTGTCACTAGCCCGACGGCCAGGGATAAAGCTGGCCTGGAACGGGGAGATAAGATGCTGCATATAGGGACGGATTCTGTTAACGATGACTTTAGACAACAGCTTATACGAGGTGTTACAGAGACTAATGGGTCTGAATTGCTTGACCATCTCAGGGTTCTCCACCTTAGGGATAAGGCATAACAGTGTCGTTCATTTCGGGCAGAAGAGGGCCGCCCTCAAACACGCTTTTGATGAGACAACACACCGAGCTACCCACAATGTCCCAATTCTTTTGATAGAATATGGGGTGAAGCCCATCCGGTCCCGGGGCTTTTAAAGGCCCCAACGACCTTAGGGCCTCCAATATGTCCCTCTCATTGACCGCACGGCTCATGTTCGCGGCCATCCGAGTGGTAAGGCTCCCCGGGGGGTTAAACACAAGGTCCGGATCGATACTGGTCTCAAGCTTATCCGTGGTGAAAGTTTCATAATTGTTAATACCACCAAAATGACACTACCATAAAAAAAAATCCTCATACAATATTAACAATAATGCTTAGGCCAAAAAAGACGACATATCTTGATAACGAAAAAGAAGAAAAATCAAGAATTTGGAAACCAAAGGCAAATCACTCACTACAACTCTACTTCAAAAACAATGGATGATGAAGGAGGAGAATGAATCTCAGGTCTTCCATGACACACTACCAAAGCTTTGCTCCTATTATTCCTCCATTATCACAGTGAGTCCATGTCCATGGCAAACCTTGTTGTCCCGTGTTGTCCGAACCCGGGTTCATGTTACAAATATGAATAAAAAACCAACCAACTAGAGATGAAAAAATAAAATAAACTCACCACAAAGATTGCAAATAGATTATACTTAGAAGCATTTCCTGTGGACAATGGATGGACCAGATTCATCATATTCACTCTTGGAGATCCACATCTGTTCCAAATGAAAACCAAGGTTAATTTCGGATGATGTGGCAAAATCTCACCCACTAACCCAGAATTACATTCTAACCGCAGTCCAACTAAAGTTCATTAGAAGTTAAAGAGAAAAACGTAAATCATTACCTGTTGGAAAGTGCTGAGGGAAGCAAGAATGGATCCTCCAATCCAGACACTGTACTTCCTCTCCGGTGGAGCAACAACCTTGATCTTCATGCTGCTTGGAGCAAGAGCAGTGATCTCCTTGCTCATTCTATCGGCAATGCCCGGGAACATGGTGGTCCCACCACTGAGCACAATGTTGCCATAGAGATCCTTCCTGATATCCACATCACACTTCATGATTGAGTTGTAGGTGGTTTCGTGGATTCCTGCAGCTTCCATTCCGATTAGAGATGGCTGGAAGAGGACCTCTGGGCACCGGAATCTCTCAGCTCCAATGGTGATGACTTGTCCATCAGGGAGCTCGTAGTTCTTCTCAACGGATGAGCTGCTCTTGGCAGTTTCAAGCTCCTGTTCATAGTCCAGTGCCACATAGGCAAGCTTTTCTTTTATGTCGCGGACAATTTCCCGCTCAGCTGTAGTGGTGAACATGTAACCTCTCTCAGTGAGGATCTTCATCAATGAATCAGTAAGATCACGACCAGCAAGATCGAGACGGAGGATGGCGTGTGGGAGAGCGTACCCCTCATAGATTGGAACAGTGTGGCTCACACCATCACCAGAATCAAGCACAATACCTAGTAAAAAAACATCAACGATTGAGTTATCTTTATTTAAAACAAACGACAATTGTCAAAAAAAAAAAAGTTCACTGAAACTTTGGAACATTGTATGATTGGAAAAAACTCAAGTTAAGCTGATGAAACATGTTTGTCTGGATAATTGTTTACGTACCAGTTGTACGACCACTAGCATATAGGGAGAGAACGGCCTGGATCGCAACATACATGGCAGGGACATTGAAGGTTTCAAACATAATTTGGGTCATCTTTTCTCTGTTGGCTTTTGGGTTCAGAGGAGCCTCTGTTAGAAGCACTGGGTGTTCCTCGGGAGCAACACGGAGCTCATTATAGAAAGTGTGATGCCAAATCTTCTCCATGTCATCCCAGTTGCTGACAATACCGTGCTCAATGGGGTATTTCAAGGTCAAGATACCTCTTTTTGATTGGGCTTCATCACCAACATAGGCATCTTTCTGCCCCATTCCAACCATGACACCAGTGTGTCTTGGTCTACCAACAATACTTGGAAAGACTGCCCTAGGAGCATCATCACCAGCAAATCCTGCCTAAATGGAAAACAAGAAGATAAATGAGTTAGATATAAATGAGATGAATCAGTGGAAGCCTGGAAGGATTTGGTGACAAGACACAAATTCCTTATTTGCAGAAGACATTTTGAGTTACCTTCACCATTCCGGTTCCATTATCACATACAAGGGGCTGAATATCCTCAGCATCAGCCATTTTTTGCTAATCTGCAGTAGTATAAGGTTTAAGATCTTTGAGGATATAAGAAATGAAAAAGTATTAAGTAAGAGTGTACTTCTCCAGATCTACTAGTGTGTTTTATACATCTCACTATAAGGGAAAGAAAAAACAACAACTTAAGCAATCCCTTTTGTCATTCTCTGCATAGATGTCGAGCACTACTTGCATTGCCTAGAAATGATTAAGGAGGTGGCCTTTTGTAGGAAGATTTATTATACCATCTCAAATTAATAGTGCAATATCAGAACACTCAGCTGTGAATCAGGATTCAGGATACTATACCCAAATTAAGAGACACTCGTTACTAAAAGAAACTAAAGATGATATGTTTGCACTTGTACATAAACTGGCTGATCCTGCATCTTGGTGGTTCATGCTTTATCAAACAACATTGAACTGGCAGAGTCAACCAAAAATAATGAATAAGCTAACCGATTTCACTGAATGGAAGTCGTAATCGATCGCTAAATAAACTAAAACAAGTAAGTCGCAGTTGTGAGGGCCAAATTTAAAAGGTCAGAACTGGATCGATATCACATATAGTAATCACAACAAGCAAACTATCACATCAGAGATGAGATGCGGTAGCTCATCACCCCCAACTCCAGATCTCACCATAAAAAGAACATATAAAGCTAAGCTAGCAGATGACGCTAAGGTCGCTTAGATGGAAACTAAAGCAGACGAGTTGCGCATGAATCTCAGCAATCTGAGAAGTTCAAATTACGTCCATCCAATAAAAAACTCAAGACACCGTCATGAATCCGATCTACCCAAATTAAGCAATTCCAAGAGCAAAATGAGCTACAGACACTGAATTGTTGGAAACCAAACCCGAACAGTATATATGGATAAAGCACAGCAGAGATCCAAGCTTACAGCGGTTAAAGAGAGCTGAAACGAGAGAGATCGAAGTCAAAACGGCACCAAACACGACCTCCGACGACGACAGCCCCAGATGTCGCTCTCTGCGTCGTTCACGGCAAATGGGAGAAGGGAATTCTGGTGCGGAGGGATGACGTTTAAATAAGGGGCCTATGGCGAAGGAGACGTGAAGTGACGTCAAAATTATTCAAAGTAAGAATTGATTACGGATACTCGTAGACTGACATTTTTAAACCCGAGACGGACATATCCGAAAAATAAAAATTTATCGTTTTCGTAAAAATATACGACAGAACGATATCATGAAATTATTTTCGTGTCGTGTTCATTTTTATATATCAGAACACGACACGCACGATAACACAATAGAGTTGGACTTTAAATACTATTTGTTTGAATACGTTTCTAAACAAACATCTTTTAATAGCTTTTAAAATTCTATTTATAAATTTAATTTTAAAAGTTTATCATTTCTATATTAAAAATTCGTAAAATATGATGTTTGAATTGATAATTTTACTATAAACAATTCGTTATTTTGATATTTTCTTATAACTCTCGCATATGAAGATATATCTCACTAACTTAAGACAACACGAAAACACGACATGAACACGCACGAAAAATTGTGTGTCGTGTTTGTGTTGAGGAACATGACACAGTGATTTTATCGTGTGTGTTCGTGTTTGATAAGTGTCACACGATAAATATATTGATACACACGATAACATACACGTACGAACAATTTGCCTAAAAATAAAACACACATGAATTATTCCGCCATAAAAAAATAAAGACTTCTCCTAATATATATTTTTTGTCAAAATTCATTTTAAATATATTTTTTTTGTGTTGGGTTATCAATCGAGTTTTCATTTAGAAATTAACAATGTATATTTTATAAATTGTCAAAATAACAGAATACTTGTAAGAATGTCACAATTGAACATATAGAACTTTACTATTTATTATAACTTAGTCATGATTATATTGAGACTCAATTATATCCTAATTGAATCTCAATGTCCCTTGATAGGGACTCAGTCGAGTGTCAACCGAATTGAGACTTAATTATAACATATAGAAAAAATATAAAAGGTTAATATGTGAAATCCGTATATATCTTTATTTATTTTTGTAATTTTGAAAATATATTTTATTAAGTTTGGATAAAAATCTAATTAATATAAAATAACAAAATTTTCGAAAATAATTTCGAAGGGAAAACAACATTTTAACCCAAACAATAGAGGGAGAGACTAGAGACTTATTTTACACAATTTAAAATTATAGTTTATTTTATTATAAATAAGCAACAAAAACAACTACAATTATTTAAGAGGATGACTATATCAATTGTTCGTCCAGTTCCATAAAATAAAGGAAATTTTAAATACTTGTGAACGAGTTTAAAAGAACTTGAAAATATTTTTCTAAGTTAATTATTTCATTCGCTATGCTATATCATCTGTTATTTTATTTATTTCCCCAAAACATATGTCATATATATAATGGGTTAAGTCCAAACATATAGCTCTAAGCAAATATGGGCCGCCGTCTCCAAATAATTATTTATATCTATAAACCCATTCAATTTTTATTTTTTAATCAATCAATAAAACAATATTAATATTCGATTCTATTTGCCTATTTGGATATATTGTTTTAATATGTTCATATATTTTTCATCATCTACATATAATTTTTTATGTTATTTATCTTATTAAAAAAATCGTGTATCACATCGATCTTATCAAATGAATTTCTAATTTTGAATCGAAATTGAAACTTAGTGTATGATTTTATTTTTGGCCAATGCTTATAATTTATTTAAAGTAAGAAATTCAGTGATGTAATCAGACAAAGAAATTTAATTTGAGTTTGATTGAATTTAATTAAAAAGTTAATGTTGAGATGAAGTGATAAACATTAATAGATGTTATATTTATTTATTTAATAAGATATTTTTTATTAATTACTTTAACTGCATAAAATTATTTAAAAATATAGATAATTATTTCTCACAATGTTAACTAAAAATTTCACATCAAAGAATATAATAAATCAATAATATATTAATTTTTTTAAATTCGAAGTAACAGTATTCAAAAAACGTTAATATATATCTTTCTACCAAACCAGGTATCTTCATATGACATATCCTTTTCGAGAAAAAATAAAATCGACCGTATCAGAATTTCTTTTCAATAGTCCCATAATTAGAAAGACAACCTTGGACTGGGCCACAACATTCCCTAAGAAGTAAGACGTTGATCGACGACTATCTGCTGTTACTCACAGTACAACACAGACCTGTCAAAAACCGCCATGTCACTGTCTCAAACAGACTTTGTATCACCCGCTGGAGATACAGCTAAAAGGAAAATGAAATTTTGTATAATATTTTATTTTTGTAGCTTTAATATGGAAAAACTGAAAAAGGATAAATGTACGCTGTATTTAACATGGCGGGCTTCTGCTAATAGCTATAGAGAGAGAGAAGCAGAGCTAAGTTGGTGCATTGTTATTTGATCGACTCGACACTTGTTTCCTCTCCGTCTCTTCTCATCTAGGGTTTTGGTTTGGATCTACTTCGCTCCCCGATTTTGGGTATACAGTACATACGTTTTCACCGGGTAAATTTCTTAATTTTTCGAATTGCATGCCTTTATCTACACGATTCCATCGATTTTCAGCTGATTTACTGTGAAATTGTTGATTTTTCTACGGTACTCCGATTGAGTTTGTTCCAATCCGACAAAATGGTATTTGGGATTGAATCCGGCGGCAGTTTTTGTTTTGTGCTTGACTGCTATTATCAATTGACCATCTTCCTGGCCATCTGCGTATAGATTAGAATTGCGTGGTTTAATGGATTTGTTTGACTCTGCAGGTTGTTTATTAATTTATCGTCCTGTAATAAATTGGTTGCTCAGAAATACAACATGGTCAGTACAGAAAATGCTGATGATGGTGCAGCGCTTGAGCCTCCGGATTCTGATATTGTTGAAACTGATCCAACGTGCCGATACATTCGGGTAATACAATCTTTACCATCTCATCACTATTTATTCCTATGCTTAGTTTATGAAGGTTTTCAGCTGGGCAGATGCATAGTACTTCGTGTTTTTTGCTCTTCTTGTTTGCACTATGATTAAAATGGAAGCTGCATAGTAAAGCGATGAATTGATTTTTAAGCATATGTCGCACCTGCTGATTTTCTTATGTACCTGACCGACTTTTGAATTGATTTTTTTTGATCTAACAGTATAAAGACGTGCTCGGAAAAGGCGCTTTCAAGAAAGTGTATCCATTGCTATTGTTTTGCTATATATCATTTACTGTTGCTTTGATTAATAATTGTTTTTGACAGTACTTCTTTTTTGATTATGGGTTTAGCTTAGGCGTAGGAAATGAGTGATTGATAATTTATTTTTAGGAAGTTTAGTAAATGCATCGTTATAACTTGTATGAGGATTATGTTATTTGGAAATCAGGTTGATCTGCCGCTCATGGAAATATCAAATTTACTGACAGATACTTGTACTTCTAATATGCTGTACCCTTAACTTGATAAAATTGTAGCTACAAGGCATTTGATGAAGTAAACGGAATTGAAGTGGCATGGAGTCAACTACGAATAGACGATGTGCTTCAATCCAAGGTGGACTTAGATAGGCTACATTCTGAAGTTCATTTACTGAAGTCATTGAGGCATACCAACATTGTGCGGTTTTACAATTCTTGGATTGACGAGAAAAAGAAGACTGTTAATATAATCACAGAATTATTCACCTCTGGCAGCCTCAGACAGTAAGTCTCATAGTTTATAGCTTTACCTTTTCTACTATTTTCAATTGTTTTAATGTTATTGCAGTGTGATAAATATAAATCCATATGATTTGTGATGTAGGTACAGAAAGAAGCACAAAAAAGTCGACACAAAAGCTGTGAAGGGCTGGGCTAGGCAAATCTTGACGGGTTTAACTTATCTTCATAGCCATGACCCTCCAATTATGCATAGGGACCTGAAGTGTGATAATATATTCGTCAATGGCCACCTCGGAGAAGTTAAAATTGGAGATCTTGGATTGGCCACTGTAATGCAACAGGCTAATGCCAAAAGTGTTATAGGTAAGTTTTTATATTCCGACATTCCTTTTAGATATTGATTTAGTAAGAGTACGGTATTGTATTTTGTAGGCACGCCTGAGTTTATGGCACCTGAGTTATATGATGAGAATTATAATGAACTTGCTGATATATACTCCTTTGGGATGTGCATGCTTGAGATGATAACTTCGGAGTACCCTTACAGCGAATGTAGAAACTCAGCACAAATATATAAGAAGGTTTCATCCGTAAGTATTACAGTTCCCCCTTCTTCCTCTCTAGTATTATGATCATTTCTATTTCAGTTTTTTATGATTTTTTCGTTTTAATTTAGGGTATAAAACCTGCTGCCTTATCTAAGGTGAAAGACCCCGACGTGAAAATATTTATTGAGAAATGCTTGCTCCCGGCTTCTGAAAGATTATCAGCGAGTGTGCTCTTGATGGACCCTTTTCTTCAAGTGAATGGATCTACAAGAAATCGTCCTTTACCACTTCCGGATCTTGTCCTCCCCAAAATGGGTAGTTTTGGGGAGCGATGCTTAATGTCCGAAGGCCCTGCTAATTTGCTAAGTAAACCATTTAAACTAGGTGTTGATGGTGGAGAGCTACCTACAATCAAATGCTTCGATAGTTATATCAGTGGCAGGCCGCCTTCTCCTTGTGTAGAGGTTGGACGAACAACGGGAGGCAATTCTTTCTTGTTGAAGGGTGAAATGAATGATGCAAACTCCGTGTCAATGATTCTTCGAGTACCCGATCAAAACGGTGAGTTGAGCTATTTAACAAGTATGCATTTTTATAGGGTTAATAACCAAAAAACAAACCGAACTTTGATGAAAAACCAAACAGCAAACCGAACTTTTTTTTGTTGACAAACAACAAACCAAATTTTTGGAATTGAGCAATCAACAAACCTACCTCAGATTTTCATTAAGTTTGAATGAATTTTTCAATATTTGAGGGATTAATTAAGTCAACATTAGTTGAACTATTTTAAGGAAATATTATTACGACTTAATAACTCCTTCAAACATTGAAAAATTCGTTCAAACATCATGAAAATTTGAGTTAAGTTTGTTGTTTGCTAAATTTCTAAAGTTTGGTTTGTTGTTTGTCAACAAAAAAAGTTCAGTTTGCTGTTTGGTTTTTCCTCAAAGTTCGGTTTGTTATTTGGTTATTAACCATTTTTTATAGCTCAACAATTTCCTGAAACGAGTAGACATTGTTGTGTCATTTTATGTGGTGTGCTTATCTTTTCCACTTGAATGATCTACGCAGGTCTTGCCAGGAACATTCATTTCATATTCCACATTGACAATGACACCGCGATTTCAGTATCAAACGAAATGGGTGTGCAAATAGAGCTTGCGGATCAACACGTCATGTCCATTGCTGAATTAATCGATCTTCTTCTCATAAATTTGGTGAAGGATTGGGAGCCATGCGTCCCCATTAATCATCTGGTCAGACCCGAAAATCAGAAAGACAACCACTCTCCAAAGAACGAGCCCGAGTCCTCCATCAAATCCACCTTATCGAAGCAGTCCGAGGTTATCCAGGACACTGTTTCTGACAAGACATCCATGTCTGTTGGGGAGTCTGAGATGTCTAACGAGTGGAATGGAATAAGGAAAAGCTTAGTTGAGTCGCGTCACGAAATGGATGTCTCTTCTGATGATAATAACAGCAAAGCCTCGGAGGTGAGAAACGATGCTTCTCTGTTAGGGTTTGACGATGATATGGAGCTGAAGGCGGAGCTTGAGGCGATTGAGAGGCAGTATGAGGAGTCTATTAAGGAGATCTCTAAAAGGAGAGAGGAGGCTATCAGTGAGGTTAGGAGGAGGTTGGCACAGAAGAAAATGGATGTGCTTTGATGAGAGACTTGTTCTTTGTTTTGGTTCTGTTGATTGGTAGGCTGGGTAAGTGTACATAGTTTGTGTTAAGAAACATGAAATTAATTTATCAAACAATTATATATTTTTAAGTGAAAAATTATCGTTGTATTTATATAAAACTTTAAGGAGAGCTACGTTAGGATCTATTTCGCAACACACACAGAAACTGACGAGAGAGATTTTACATAGTAACACCTCTTTGAGGTAACCTTTTTACTGCGGTTTCAATGTATTGATGATTGTTCAACTATCTTACGATGTCGAATGCAGAATATATGAACGGAGAAATTTATATATAAACAAAACTATGACTAAGTGCAAAATCTCAACTTTAACACGGTTTCTTGCACAATATGTTTTCTAGCTTGCCGTGTTTGACCACCGTCCAACCGCCTGTGTTGACCACTGTCCAGTCAAACTGCCCATGTGCACCGTTCAGTTAGGCACCGTCCATGTACAATGCAACTTACAATGTACCGTCCAGTTAGGTTGAACCGCGAAACGTATGAACATTAATAAATAAATTAACATTACATATTAATCAGTTTTCACAACCTAACAAGCTACCGTGATGACCGCTAGTTTTCCGTTAATGCATGGTTTAGTTGCAGTCGTTTTAAATTTTAATCGACAAAGTACGAGGTTGTTGGACTCAACTATTGATTTATTATTTTGTGTAGTAATAAATAATAATATTTTGATACAAATAAATATAATAAATGAGGAGGTTTGAAAGAATTTGTAAGTTATCGTGAGAATTAATTAGAAACTTACGAAGAATTATAGGAATTACGAAGGTAATACGGCCAATCTATGTCTAGAGTTTAGCAAATTAATATATATAAATTATATTAATTAGTTTTTAATAATCTAATCTAAGTTGACGACGGTGTTCGCCATTAGGGAGCAAAGCTCGAAGTCATCCCTCTATATACAAATTCGTCAATAACCTAATGTTAAGCTCACGTTCTTCGTGGTGGAATTTGTGCTCTCTAGATTGATTCGTTTCTAGGGTTTTGACGTCTCCCGATGTGGCACCAGCTCTAATTCTATGTGAGTTTTTCTTCCTTCAATTGCGCAACGGAAATACCATTTCTCGTTGTTTGATTGTGCATATTTGAGCTTTCCCCTTCTTTCAATTTCTGATTACTGTCACTTATCGAAAATTCATGCTGGATATGACCCTCTAGGTCGTAATTCTTGAATTATGGCGGAATGCTCAAGTCTGAATTTGAAGTTCGAATTTTGATTGATTAGCTGTTGTAATTGGTTCTTGCTTCTTCTTTATCTGCTACAGCTTGAATTTTAGCTTACAGAGTAAAGTAGGAGAGTGTGCCTCTGTATATCTTAATGCACCTAGCTTAGAGTTGGTTATAGAGTACAGTAGATCTGGTTATAGAATATATACTATAGTATAGTAGAGCTGAGATGGTTGATTGAAGAGACTGGGAAAAAACATCCTTCTTAAGGGACCTAAAGTTGTTTGCTAGACTAGAAAGACTTGAACAGGAAGTAAGATATAGTATCGTGCAATTTGTAGGTGAATGCTCTAATTTAGGGCATCATATGTCACCTTAGTATGACATGAGCCCTTAACTTTGAAAGCAGATCATGTTAGGTTATTAGTTCAATGCATCTCTTTGCGAGCACATATAGTGGAGGACTAATATCAGGGATAATTTTTCTGCAGTATGCCAAATGGTATATATGAAGAACTGCAGATGCCTTTTGCGTAAAATAACCGCATTGGAGTTATTGTCTCCCACAAGTCAATGCTGGATATAGAATAATCCTACCTAGTGGACTCGCTGTTCAATACTATGATTGAAAATGCCTTTTAGAATCTTGGTTCAATTAGTTAATCGGTTTCCTGGAGAAGGATGTCCGGAGGTCAAAGACAGTAGCAGCTCAAGTGAAGAGACATAAATTATGTTGATAAATGGAAGGGGGAGGGTGGCTTTTGGTACTTGTCAAAATAAAGGGCAGTTGTTCAAGAAGAGTCTGCAGATAATAATATTTTACTTTTTCTATTTTACCTGAGCAAAAATCATATAATTTCCATCTGAGACCACTGGCACATAATATAGCTTACTAGGACAAGTGCCTTACTAGTTACCTCTACTGAAGCATGCAGTCTTATTTGTTTCAAAACCTTGATCTTCATGCATTTCTTGCAGGTGTGATGCTAAATAGAAATGCATCTTGCAGATGTGATCGGACGAATTCAAAATTTCAGTAAGATTTTATGATTTTTGGGACAATATTATTTATTGTTTTCATGTAATTCCAGAACACAGTGCGCTTGAACAGAAACTACTGTACTATTGATAAGATAACAATGAGTGAGAGGGCCAGAAGACGCTCTTCTAAATGGGATTGTAAGGAAGAGAGTTCTTTTTCACCTGAACATGTTCACATTCCTCATGGAGAAGTGAAGAAGGCATCAACGTCGGATGAAAGCAGAGGTTATGGCACAAGAATGTCTCCTGGTAATGGTGATTGGAGGAGACAACGTGACCACTCCCTTGGAGAAAAATGGGATGATAGATCTTCAAGGTCAGATCCTTTACCCAAAATTAGTGACTTGAATACTAGTATTACATCGACATGAGTAATCACATAGCACAGAATGCTGTATATGTTTCCATCGGTATACTACCAAACTTTGAAGAAGACAAAGGAAAAAAGTCAACTCAGCTTTGGTGCTTCCATTCTTAAAAGTAAGGAGATGTTCTTGATATAGCTCATAAGCTTAAGCTTTAATGATTTGCTGCTAGAGGTAAGATGCAGATATGACCTATAGCATGTTTTATGTTTGGATTGTCCAAAATATGTTTTGTAGAGTCAGTATGTATATTTCTGTTCAAAATTCCTGCTGTGTATCTGTCGTAGCTAGTCATGACCTGCTTTTGATTATCATTTCAGGAACAGAAGGAGTCGAAGCAGGAGCAGCAGCCCTGGCCATGGCATTAGACAGGAATCAGTAAGAAATGAAAGGAACAGAAGCAGATCAGGAGTACCATGCAAGGATTTTAGTGTTGGCAGATGCAGGAGAGGAGATGATTATCCTTTTGTTCATCAAGGCACTCAAAAGTATGAAGATAGCCATGAAATTGGTGCAAGGAGAGGTGACATTTCAAGAAACTCCAATCCCTGTGATTTTAGGGAGCAACATTCTGGGAAAAGCAGCAGTGATCGTGATAGACGTCCACCTTGCAAATTCTTTGCTGCAGGAAGTTGCCGGAGTGGGAAATCTTGCAGATTTTCTCATAATGGGAGCTGTGAAAGTCCGGAGAGGAGATTGGATGAGGAAAAATCAATGTTGGGCCATAATTCAGACAAAGCGTCTAAAATTTGGGAGGATGCTAGGATTGGTGGAGCAAGTTCTGTTCCAGATGCTGATAGATATGATGACAGTCGTGGAAGAAAACGTGGTAGACATTCCAGCGCTAATGAATGGTATTCTGTTGGTAAACAGGACCCACATTTCGAGCCTGATCAAAAAAATTATGAGAAAGTACTTGGTGATTTGGCTATGTCTCCTGACTGGAACAATGATTCTTCCACTCAGGTGAAAGATGAAATACAATATACTGATAGATCAGTAGATCCAACAGGCAAAAATGGGAACACTTTTGAGAAATCTGTTTTTTCTCAGAACAACATGACATTTACTGAAAATAGCCTTGAGAATCCTGTTTTTTCTCAGAACAATCTGAAATTCTCTGTCAATGACTGGAATGGACAGAACTCTATTCAGCAGCATTATCATAGCTGGGATGGTATTGCACCAACTACACTAAATGTAGTTGGACAACATAATGATGCATTGACCATGGCTACTGCCCCTCCAAGGGAGAAAGATTTGGTTGCAGAGGGAAAATCAGATTTGTATATGCAAGATTCGAATACATCAGAAATAATTAAGAACACAGTTGATGGTGCACAATTTCCACATTTAACAGCTGTTTCAGATTCATTAGCTCAATTATTGGGAGATGGAAAGCAGCTTCCTCAGCTCTATGCTGCTTTTAATGCTACTGTTGATGCACTTCCACAACCACAAGTTTCTGTTAACTCCACTGTATCTGTTGCGCCTCAGCATAAAGCTAATAGCACTGGTGATATGTTAGGGGACTCATTTATTCCTTTTGAGTCCAAGAGCATCGTGAATGGAGCAAAAGAGCTAGTATCAAGTGATTTTCCAACATCCTTTCATGCTGATAGGTCAAATAATGGCAGAACTGGAGAAGCTGCTGAAGAATGTAAAACCAGGGAGGAGTCAAAGGGAGTAAGAAACAATGGTCAACCAGAGAACATTGGTGGGGAAAAGAAGGATGAGGAAAAGAAAAGCAAAGAAACGAAGGCAACACGTGCTTTCAAGTTTGCGCTTGCAGAATATGTAAAGGAGCTTCTGAAGCCATCATGGAAGGAGGGTCTTGTTGGCAAAGATGATTACAAGACAATAGTCAAGAAAGCGGTTGACAAAGTGACTGATTCCTTTCAAGGGCCCAATATCCCTCAGACTCAAGAGAAGATTGATAATTACCTGACTCTCTCGAAACCAAAGCTCACTAACCTCGTGCAGGTAAGTGCTAGTGAATTAATTGATCAATATGCTTGAGGAATTCTAAGTGTCGATTCTGCTTTTCTTCGTACTATTTCAACATGAACTGCAATAAGATAGTCTAGTTTCACATTTTTAAAAGGGTCTGACCCAAACTTGGAACAGAAAGAATTGCAAAATCCTGAATTTTGCCCATGTGATCTTTAAGTATGGCTTTATTAATATCCGACTCAAAAATTAGGTATTTAGCTGTAACGAATTTGTCAGTTAAATGCCAAACCTAAAGAGTAAGATAACACTTATCTTGTTTATGATTAATGTTGTTATCCTTCTGCTATACAGGCATATGTTGAGAAGTTTCAAAAGCCCAAATGATGTCAAGAATTCAGTGTTGAGTGGAAATGTGAGTTGTGGGACTTGCAGTATGAAAATGGTTTATATATCCCAGGTGATACATTCAGAATCTCTATAACGATCAAATCTATTTGCTTTTCTTCACTGCTATTTACAGCAAGTTGACTGCGGTGTGCTGAGAATGGAGCCATATTGGCCAATTTGATATTTTTCTGCTTGATTCTCCCTGTCTGCAGAACATTATCGATCACTCACTCGTAATCAAGGAACTGAAAACATGTCTTTTTCTGCTTGCTAGTGTATGTTTCAGTGTCCCCATGCCCCTGTCTTTGCTCCATTGCACATCGTTTTCATGCCATTTTTCTACTAAACGTTATGATTTGTCCCTTACCATGCTGCAGAACACTGCTAGTCTCTACTGATGTAGCATAATACTGATTTTGATCTGGAGTTTCAGGGTTAAGACAGATTCTGATGAGACTATAGCTAGCTTCTTTGTGATCAGTTCATGTTTCTTCTTCTTATTTTTTTAATTATAATTTTAAGATTGTTTTGTGTATTGGTGTTGAAGGGTTCCACTTGTATAATGCGATGTTCGGAGATATGAACAGTTCGTGCTCTCTTCAAATTTAAGCAGAATGTAAGAGCTGTGTGGGGTTCTCAAAGATAGGTGGTTAAGGTTTTACCTATAAGCCAAATAGAGTGACCAAATCCGTAAATTGCAAAATTGGAGGGTGTTTCTTTCTTCCTGAAAAAGAAGAGTGAAGGAACAAAGCAGTACAGAAGAGTTTTTTTTTTTTTCCTTGGTCCTCAAACTTATAGCCTTGAATTGTTTCATCCTCAAACTTTAATAGCATCAAGCTATATGAAGTGGTGTTTTTGTACTAAAATCGAATACAAACAAAGTTTGAGGACGGATAGGATACACATTGTAAATTGGAGGATGTAAGTGATGTAACTATGTTGAGTCACTAAACTTAGTTTGGGGGTAGATTAGTGATTATAGCAAGGTGAGGTTAACGAAGAGGATAATGTCGGTCTCAAAAAGGAGGAAGTAATTGGTTGAACTTGTTGAATCCGTAAATAGTAATTACACAGATCAGCTCTTCAATTAATTAATTTAATTAGTCAATAATCAGTATAAACTGATATTAAAATGTTAATAATAATAATAATAATGCTATAAATATAATCATCAAAATTATTAACATTTCAATTAATTAAGTTGTAAAATGACAATATTGCCCTTCAGGCCAATAACTGTGTCCAACCGCTTTGCAGTTTGTACTTGCTTCCATCTGTCCTCTTTCAGGCTACGACGTGACGTCTCTCCCTCTCCAGTCTCCACCTCTGCTGCCGACATCTGCTCGATCGCTGGCTGACGCAGACGTGTGAACTCATTGCTTCTGTTCTGAGCATCGCTGAAGCTTCTGAGCTGAGATTCACCGAACGCAGCAGTACATTTCTTCGTAAGTCACATAGGGATCCGCTGTTCTCCATTTTTTCTGCTTCCAGATTGCTTTTTTAATAGGTTCGGCACATGATTTGAGCTTGAAAAGCTGAGAGGACTGTGATTTCTGGGAGTGGTTTTTGCGATGAGACGTTCAGGATTTCTGTAGAACTCTTAGATTGGTGGTAGTTTCGCGATTGGATGCATATTTTATTTGTGTGAATTCACATTAGGAAGTTGCAACTTACAACACTGGAGATCTGATTTCCGTCTCACTGCATATTGAAAGGGAAATGTTGTGTGTGCTCAAGTGCGTCTATTTAATTACTTACTTGAGATGTCATATCGCTGTTTAAGATGATGCAGAATCTGAGCCCGTCGCTTAATTAGAGTAGAAATGCGTCGTTTAATCGGAGATCTGCTGTAAACGCCGGCAGCCCAAGAGTTAGATTGAATTTACCATTTGATTTGGTGTGCTTCTCACGCATTCAGGTCCTGCCATTCGTGGTCGGTTTTTTGGTTACGTTTCTTCTAGCCATTTGTGCTGGTTACAGTCTTGTTGTTCCTAGTCTAAGGCATGCCTTTCATTTGGATAATCCATCAGAAGGAAATTCTTCAGTTAGTGTTTGTAATGTCTTCTACGGAAGTTGGGTACAAGATGAAAGCTACCCATTATATAATGCATCGGAGTGTCCTTTTGCTGAACAAGGATTCAATTGTTTGGCCAATGGCAGGAAGGATGCTGACTATCTAAAACTGAGTTGGAAGCCCAGAGATTGTGATATTCCAAAGTTCTCTATAAAAGAAGTTCTCTTATGGTTACGGAACAGAAGGGTCGTTTTATTGGGAGATTCCATGAGTAGAACGCAGTGGGAGACACTCATATGTTTCCTTCTGACAGGAGTGGAGGACAAGAAGAGTGTTTAAGAAGTAAATGGAAATAAGATTACAAAGCAGATAAGATTCCTAGGTGTTCAATTCAATTCGATCAACTTCACTGTTGAATTTTTTCGCTCGGTTTTCTTGGTGCAACAAGGTTGGAAAGCTAGACATGCACCAAAACGAGTCAAGTCAGTGCTTAGGTTGGACAAATTGGATGATATTAGCAATCAGTGGATAAATTCGGATGTTCTCATATTCAATACAGGGCAGTGATCGGTGCCAGGAAAGCTCTTTGATACGTGAGTTCCGCATTACATTTTTTTGTCTGAATCCAGTATTGATCATTCTTCAAGAATACAATACTATCTGTTTATTATATAACTTGGATGCAAAGTTTAATTCTTGGTTTTTTCTAACTTTAAACTGTGCAGTGGTTGCTATTTCCAGGTTGGAAATTCATTGAAGCTTGGAATGTCGATTTCTACCGCTTTCGGAGCTGCATTGAATACTTGGGCATCATGGATTGACCAAAACATAGACAGAAATAGGACAAAAGTCCTGATCCACACTTTTGAACCGTCACATTGGAGGTATTTGAAATAATGTAAAGCCACACCTCTTTATGCTGCAAATCTTCATATTAACTATTGTTGCTTGCTCTGGAAGCATACTCAAGTCTTTAATAATTGCCATGTTTCTCTCTCAAGTGGATGTCATTGCCATCTAGCTTCTAGAGATGAACTTCTACAAATTTGCTAAAAAATTGCCATTTTAATCTGTTGTATTTCACGTGCAATCAAGATGTGGTCAGTGCGTCTATCGTCGTTGATGCATAAAGATAGAGGCCAGTTAGCTGTGATTGAATTCCTTGTATTGTCCGGGTAATAGCTTACAGAAGTAACTTGTAATGTGTATCAGTGATCAAACTCGGAGGTATTGTAACGTGACTCAGTATCCGAGTCTGAAAACTGAAGGAAGGGACAAGAACATATTGTCCGACATTGTTATGGAGACAGTGAAGAAGATGAAAGATCCTGTCACGGTTCTGAACATAACATCCATGTCGTCCTTTAGGAGTGATGCACATGTAGGGTTCTGGAGCGACAAGCCATTCGTGCCTGACTGCAGCCACTGGTGTCTCCCTGGAGTTCCCGATATGTGGAATGAAATTCTTCTCTCTTACTTGCTTGGCACTTCCCAATACCTCTCCGGATATTGATGGATCAATAATATTTTTCAAGGTAAAAAAATCACTTGACATGTTTTTTTTTTGTCCCCCTTCATTATTGTTCTTTATTTTCGTCGAGGGTCTGAAATTTCACTCCCTGATATGTAACATTGATTTTCTGTTTTTCCTGTCCAATTCTGCAGACTGTACTTATAAGAAATGATGATGAAAACCGAAGAGATATAGAGAGGAATTGTTGTACAATTTTGTGAGGAGTTGTAATGAACAGGCAGCATAGACATAGGTAAGTTTTATAAGAAACTAAAAGGTTATAACGGATTACAGAGCTGAGTCACATTGAGTATACACTTAGGACCTCAACCATTTCGGGCTTATATACTTACTATACATGGAGACGGCAAATTAAATTAACTAATTGTTCGCTATTGGAGTAATCTTTCTCTTGGTTGCAGGCTTATTCGGGGAACCCACAGTACCACCTGAAGTAGTTGCAGTTTCTTACTTGCTTGCTTCTCATCCATGATCAAGAACAAGATCCTTCTGCTGCTGCTCAGGTGTAAGGTTCTTCTCTCCCACCATATTATTACTTGGAACAGAAGGGACCATTGCTTGATCATCAACCATCATTGCCTCGTCTGGTTTTGAATTGTGTCTCACTTCTTCTTCTGCCTTCTTTTCCTCTGTGGCCATGACGGAGAAGGGAGATACCGATTCGTAAGGGAAAATCCAACTTGAGAAGAGACCGCTAAGAAATGGGCATCTACTGACCTGTATATCTCCACACCAAAATACAGCAAAACAGTAGCTAGGACTTTTACTCAAAGCCAACATACATTACAGTACATTGCTATTAATATTAATGATTCCCATGAGATGCCAGTTATAGCTGGCATAATGAAGTCCTGCCAAGACTGCTATCGGAGGAACACTTTCCGTGTAGATGTAGCCTCCTGGGAGCTGTAGTGCAGGTCTGTTTGACACTATTAATGCATGATAGATTAAGAGTTCATTTTTCTTCCTCAAAATGCTGTCAATTTTCAAAAGCTCTACTTCACTGACAATAATCTAGAAATCAAGCATATTTTGCATGCCAGATAACTTATGTTTGGATCAAATGAACATAGCAAACTCGGAGAGTAACATACAGAAGATCAGCTACTAATGTTAAGTTTGTGTGGGATTCGGGAAGACTCTTACCTTGAAAGATGTTTCCTGGAGAATCTATACGCTGTATTTACAGGTTCTGATGAAGGTAACTTTTTGTTTGAACCTGCAGTTCATACAGAGGTGTTAGATCAGCAAACGCTGATAGATTAGTCTAAAGGTGTTGAATCAATTCGTTGCTGGGGACTAGTAAGACGGCATTGTCTCATCATGAAACAGATGACTTTTAGCAGACTGTCACAAATTTGTACTTTGGTTAGCATTCTCCAAACAGGAGAAGAAAATTTGATGCACTTCTGTATCCTCTTTTGGGAGGATATAAACAATTTGCTAGCTTATATTTTTTTTGAATAAATTATCAACTAACTTTATATGAAATTATAATTTTTAGTTTTGTCTAATTTACTATAAAATTGTGACGAAATTTGAATTTTAGTTCTTTTGTTTGTGCAAATGTTAGCTGAAATTTATGAATGTTCATTTTGCTATCCTTGGCAAAAAAAATGCTAGTTGAATTTTGAAAAAAAAATGCATTTTATAGTGTGTGACTGATAAAATTTCAATTTGGTAGCTGTCACTAACAATTTAACAACAAATTAGATTAAATTAACAAATTGTATTTTTCTTTTTTAAGACGGTTATCAAATTTTTTTTTTTAAAATAGTCATGAAATTGTTCAAATGCTCTTAAGAACCCATTTAAAAAATGCTCAACTATCAGTAACACCACTTTTATAGTTTTACGGTGCGTTTTTTTTACGGAATTCGGAATTCGGAATATGAATAAGGAATAAGATATAAGAATATGAAATTGTTTTTTTGTGGAATAGAATAGAATGGAATAAGAAATTCTGTTATTTTTTTGGTGGAATTGTATATGGATATGGCATAATCTACAACGGCAGATCGAAAACATCTCCATTACCTCGACAGATCGAAAACAAACACAGGAAATGGCATAATCTACAACGAACCCAGCAATTCAAACAACGAACCCAACAATTCAAACAACGAACTCAGAATTCAATTCTGGGTGATGAACCCAGAATCGTTGAACCTAGAATTCGCGATTCTGGGTTCCCCGAACTTAGAAATCACGAATTCTGGGTTCGGGTGAATCCATAAATCATGATTTATGGGTTGGGGAACCCAGAATTGCATGAGACGGATTGAAGAATCGAACTTACCTAGGAGCAAAGGGAGAACTTATCTGTTGTTCTTATCCAGACGACGGATTGAAAGATCGAAGGAGCTTCGGTGATGAATGAGGTAAAGGAGAACCGATGATCGAAGGAGCTTCGGTGAGCTGAGGACAGAACCGAAGGAGTAGGAGGGAAACGAGGGCAGACTTGGAAATAATGAAAGTTAGTAAGGGTAAAATTGTCTTTAATGCCCCTATTTCGGATTCCTTGCCTTTTAGGCTTAGAAATTTCGAGATTTTCACACGGAATGTCTAAGCCTACCCCGCCCGGAATCCGTAGGCCAATTTTTTCCAATTTCGCGAAAAAAACAACTTATTACGGAATTCGTACGCCTTATTCCTTACCTTATGTGAAAAAGAAGATGCCATTATATATGCAAGAAAACTTACACCAACAGAATGCACTGTTCGTACAATTAGATGTTTTTTCTCTCTAAAATATCCGCATAAACAAAATCTAATTAACTTACTAAAAGATCAAACGAGCTGCCAGAACATGTTAATTAATCCAAATAATGTGGTGCCGAAGTCAAAATCGATAGATGATCTAACATTACGTATGAAGTATGACTTCATCATTTTTTCATTGATGACGCTAATGGGGTATCGCTCTCATAAGATCGGTTCGAGGTGTTTCCGGCCGAACTCGCCGTTGACGGGGATCGTGACACTCCGTTGTTCCTTCCGACATTATTCTTATCACCTCTGTCAACTCCCATTGGCATGCTCCTCCCGTTTGAGTTGTGCTTCGAGCTCTCGAGGCGGTTCGTGGCCCCGAAAGAGCTCATGCTTCTCCTCGACGAGGCAGTTCCGATCCCTTTATCACCACCATCGCTACCACCATCTCCGCCGCCCAACACGATTCTGAACCCGAAGCACCGGGAACAGCAGCGGTAGACGCAGAGAATGATCCAGAACATCCATGGTAGGCAAACGAGGGACATTCCGGCGTATAAGTACGACGACGGGCCGGGGATGTAGATGTATAGACAGAGGAGGATGCCGCCGCTGGCCAAGGAGATGGTTAGGAAGGCGGCAGCGAGCCATACGAAGCAGCGTCCGGCTTGGGGGTCTGCGACTGGCATCGGTGATGTCAGATCTGATCGGGCACGAGGTTGTCGGATCAAGTGCGGTGGGGGAGGAGAGATGCGGCGGTGAGGGTTGAGATCTCGTCCATGGTCCGGAAGCTCTATACGATGCGGCGGTGGATTTGTCTTGATCCTACGAAGACGAGGATGGTCGGAGATTAAGATAACGATGGCCGCGGTGACGCGTGACGATGATGTTGCAGACAGATTTCGAGGTCCGAGAGAGGATGCGCGGGGATGATGATGATGATGGAGGCAATGAACGTTAACGTGAAAGAAGGTCAGGGAGCGCAAGTCAGAGAGAAAGAGAATCTATTTTAGAGAAAGGGAATATATTACACACGTTTCACATTTTCCTTTTTTTAGTAAAATGCAATGTACATTATATATATATATATATATATATATAGGGTTAAATACAAATATTTACATGAACTTTGGACATTTTGCAGCGAGCTACCCAAATCTTAAAACATCAAAACGAGCTACCTCGACTTTGGACGAAGGTGCAACGAGCTACCTCCGTCCAATTTCTAACGAATTTTCAACGAATTTCCGATGATCTTTCGACGAATTTTCGATAAATTTATGTCAACAGTTGACGGTAATTTGAACGGGGTAGCTCGTTGCACATTCGGCAAAGTTGAGGTAACCCGTTTTGATTTTTTGAAGTTCTGGTGGCTCGTTGCAAAACGTCCACAGTTCAGGCAGCATATTTAACCCATATATTTATTGTTTAAAAGGCGTAATAAGCTAACGAAAATGTAGGACTTAACTTACATTTATTAATACTTTAGGATGCAATTTTTTAACTCTCCCCTCAATCGACATTTGTCGGCTTTTCAGACAGTCGAACAGTACTGCGACAATTCCAAAGCCGAGATTATTCATATTCCTTCGTCACCGTACTTCTCTGGGTAATCGACTATCCGAATTCTCCAAAGATTTTTTTTTTTAATTTTCAGTGGCAGATGTCTCAATTGACCTTTTTCAGCTGCGCTTGGAGCTCGTTTCATTTCCGCCGTGGGTTTCATCATTCGCAGCAGTACGATCTAGATGTTGATGAATTCCGAAAAGAGATATTCGTTCAGGTTCGATCTTCTGAAATTTCTTCTTTTTTGAACTGGAAGTGAAGGAAAATTGAAGCCTTCGATTAGTTCGTGTACTGTGAGCTCTGTTGATCGATTGTTCATAGCTCGTATATGAAATCAAGAAGAGCAGTACTAAGTAGTAATATGTAGGAGCTTAATTTGCTCAAACGAAGCTCTATTTTGACGTTCCTGATAATGAAAATGCTGATTTTGATCCGATCATGGCGTATGAGACCTCCGACCCTAGCTAGCTTCCTTCAAACCCTACCTGATGACATTTTCGCCATTGTTTCACGGTCCCTCTCTCCCAGAGACATCTGCAACCTTACTTTAAGCTGTAAAAGCATTAATATGACTGCTGATTGTTAAAATGTTTGGTTCAGCCAGTGTGATGTGCTCGGGCTTCTGCCATCAAAGGACCTGATTGAATGAATGAAGGGCGTGTCCTCATCCTCATACAAGGCCCTCTGTGGGTTCTTAATCTCCTTTCGAAAGCGTTGTCTATTTCATGCATGGGTTTGTGTCTATTGTTGGGTGTACGATCATTCCCCTGGAACTCAGTTCATCAGGGATCAAGGACGGGCCTATTACTGTGGGTACCTGTTTTCAAAGTCATTAGTGATTCATAGGGATCTCGTATGTTTCTCCTCCATGGAAGAGAGAAAGGAAGTGACTGTTTATCCGGATCTATCAAGATTGCTGATAAGAACTGCAATGTGTTATTGCCTGAGGTCGAACCGAGGGCTGCTGAAAGATGGTGGAAAGTTGATGTATAGTAAAAGCTTTGTTCAGATACTGTAAAATCTAGATCTCAATGAGTTATGGAAAAGTTAAGGATGGAATCAAGAACATTCCGGGGAAATTGAGCCACGAACTACAGAAAAACGATTTGTTCAAGAATGAGCACAAACTTGCACAACTTCATCAGTTCTTGAGATCAGGCAACACAATTGCAGGCCTTCACGATTAAGTTATCTTCTTACAGAGCTTGACCCAATATGCACGACGGTCGATTTTCCCTCTACAAAATGCCATTGTTGGCTCTCGAGCCCGATCAAGAGTATATGGACCTATGGGGAGAGACATTCGGGTGGCCGCCCCGAAGACAAGCCCGGAAAGGCTCTGTTCTTTCTGATTGTGAACTTCTCTTGTCTCACCAAGTCTTATTCAAATGCGTATTCAAATGTGTTTGCTGTTTTTTCAAAGGTCTCTACATCTTCAGCTTCCACAAGGTTCGTGTTTTGATTTTCTCGTGCTATTGTGATAACACATTGTTATTAATACGATCATTTATCGCAGGCAAAGACCTGTGTAGGAGCTCAACGCAGTGCAAGTCGCAGTCTCATTCATAGTTTATGATAATCAGGACACTGCATTGTATTGTTAGCTAGCCCGAATAATGTGTTTGTTTCTACGATATTACAGTTACAACTTTATAAGTCGTCGGTATGTATGTTTCGATTTACGATTGTTTGTGTCAAATGTATGTCCTTGCCGTGTTGATCAATCTAAAGTAGGGCTGATCATGGGCGGGTTGCCCCGGCTCTGGAGACAGGACCGATACCGACTTTGACCAAAAAAGTCCGCCCGAATCGGTCTTGCTTGACTCGGGCCGGTCTCGGTCTTTGACCAAAATTTTTGGTAAAAAAAAAACACCAAAATTTTGGTCTTGAACCCGCTTGCTCCTCGTCTTTCGTCGCATTTTCCTTATGGAACCAATCCAAGGATTGTTGAATATTTCAAGGTCATTAAATACTAGTGTTTTTACACCATGAATTTTTACGGTTTTCTTCAAGGTCGGGCTGATCCGGTCCTAGTTATATTTTTTGGGGAAAACCCGAGATAGAGACCGATCTTGAAGAAAAAACTCGATCATTCAGTCTCGGGCTTAGTCGGGCCGGTCTCAGGCCAGTCTTATCGAAAATTCGGTCTAACCAGTTGAAACCATTGATAAAATAGGATAGGATCCGTATAGAGAAGTATAATGTACGGAAAAATTAACATTGGGACCAGAAAGGGCATCTAGACTAAGCTGTGGACTAAATAGAAATTACATTTGGGCCGATACCAACTACCAAACCATGCACTTTAGTCCAATGTTGGTGCGCAACTTTGACAGACATCTGTCAAACCAAACCGAATCATTGGGGCCTTATTGGAAAGTAGGATAAAGCTTAGGACTATTGTGTAAGATTTCCGGAATGAGAAAAGAGAGAAGAGACCAAGAAAAAATCTCAACAAAATGGGACGCTAATTTCTGCAACTTTCATTTTCACGCCCTTGTTAAACTCCGTACCGGGGAGAAGAAGAGGTCGAAGTCGAAGGTCTCTCCGTACTTCATCAGATCTCACTTGGACGTCGATTTCCGTCATAGATCAAGTCTCCGAGCTTTGATCGCGTGGTGCTTTTTCCCTTGGCCGCCATGAACGACTTCGACGGCCTCTTGTCCTCCGATTTCGGACTCAAGCTGCAGGGCAAATCGGCCCCAATGTCTGCGTCCAAATCCAAATCCAGATCATCCAGCAGTTCCCTCAACTTTGATCTCGGATCCGGCACTTCAAATTTCGATCCCGACGCAGTATTGGGCTCCAGGGGAGCTCAGAAGAAGCCTCCGGGCCGTGAAGAATTCGGCGACCTATTTGGCGGTCCTCCGAAGAGCAAGGAAAACTCGTTCGATTTCGATTCGATGTTCGCTCAGGGCTCGAAGGCGTCATCGAGCGTGCCGATCTACGATAAGCCCGTGTACGATGATGATATATTTGAAGGTTTGCCTGGGGTGAAGAGCTTTGGTTCATCCTTGTCTGGTAAAAAGTACGGTGATGAGTTTGAATCTGGTCCAAATTCTGTCTCTTCACCGCCTAGCAGAAAAGCCGGAGGGAGCAGTGCGTTTGATGATCTCTTAGGTGGGTTCGGAAAAGCAGAGAGTCAGTCAAAGAACAGAAGTTCCACGAAAGAGGAGGACAAGTCTGTGCCTGATTTTGATGATCTAATTCCTGGGTTTGGAGGATCTAGCCTTCCAGGGGAAAGGTATCAATCAGTTCATCACCGTCCTTGATTTAAGCTCTTGACATAATTTAGTGATGTTATATTATCAAGATATTAATTTGTGATTTAATGTGTTGGTGTTGGTTATTGCTTGTTACTATAATTGTGCATAATTGAAGCTCAAAATTTGAAGGGCGTTGGCCGTTGGGGTATTGCAGAGTGTGCTTAAAGTCCTTCAACTCTTGTTAAATGATTATGTTTGTGGATCCTACATCCCAAGAATGCTAAATTAGCGTGACAAGAAGCTAGACATCAACAGTAACAATTTTAGTTCTTACTATGGTTGGATGCTAAGGAAGGGTGGTAACTTGAGTTGTTGTAACTGATATGATTTTTTAATGGCCGTAGGCGATTGAGCAGATGGACGGACTGGTAAAATTGAATTCATTCAGATAGCAGTAGAGTTTATTTCATAATGTATATTTGAGATAATATATAACAAAAGTGAAGCATGTTAATTGGAAGCCAATTTTTGTTTATTATACTGACTGTGAGTGTTATCATCCAGAATTTTCACTTTATTTGTTGGGAATGTTTTCTGAGCTGCTTACTGTTTCTGCCTTGACGCTTATAGTTTGTTGTATGACTAAAAAGTAGGCAATATAAGTTTCAACTTTGCTTTTTGACAGATCTACTCGTAAATCTACTTGGTCATCAGAACCTGTTTCCACCACAAGAAAAAATTCAGAGGATCCCTTTGCTGGATTAGGATCTGTGCCCCTTCGTGCTGCTCCATCTTCTGCAGATCCTTCTGATCCACTGCAGGAATTCAGCAATCTTGGTAGATCTGGAAGTAGAAAAGCTGATGGACCTTCTGTTTCTAGTGGGATGGTGTATGACGACTTGGACCCATTTGAAGGGTTAGCAAAATCAGTGCCATCCTCTTCATCTGAGACAAATGGCCATTGGAAGGACAAAAGCCCTTTGAGGACAGATAGGGGAAGTAGGGAAAGTCCAACTTATAATAGTGAGGAACATGTTGATAAAACTTCACCAACAGCAGGGGGGCGCTCACATAAACCAATATCCACAGATAATATTGATGTTGAATCTCATAAGACCTTTTTTGACATGCCTTCGGCCTCAAATAGTTTTACTGAACGTACTGAACCAGTTGGCACAGCTCATTATGAGAACATCTATTCCAGCGAGGCCAATGTACCAGGGGATGTGTGTGAAGAAAAGGCTGTTTGTTCTGATGATGTGTGGCTTACAGTGTCTGAGATTCCACTTTTTACTCAGCCGACAACTGCTCCACCACCTGCTAGACCCCCTCCTCCAAGGCCAACACATGCTTCAAAGGTTGGTAAGAGCTCCTTTGGCTCCAAACAAGCAAAGAAAAGTGAGTTCTATGCAAGCTCCACCTTTGAGATTCCAAAGTCATCCCCTGAGACCGGGTCTAATACGATAAATGAGTTTGAAGATTATCCTGCTGTGGGAAGGAATGCTAGATATAATTCTGATGCCCAAGTGAATGGTGTTTCTAGTGAAGAAATGGGTTTCAACTCTGATGCTGCAGCATCTGCGGCAGCTATGAAGGAGGCCATGGATAGAGCTGAGGCTAAATTTAGGCATGCAAAGGGGGTAAGAGAAAGGGAGGGTACTCGCGCTGCTAGAACTAAAGAATCTGTGCAGCCGGAGAAGGATGATAATTGGTTAGATGCTGAGGAAAGAGCCCTTAGGGAGAAACAGGAGCAGTTTCAGAGGGAAAGGGAAGATGAAGAGAAGGAACGTAGGAGGATTGAGAAAGAGAGGGAAAGAGAAGAGAAGGAAAGAGAACAGAGGAGACTCGATAGGGAGAGGGACAGAGCAAAAGAAGAAAGGGAAAGGGCCAGACAAGCTGTTGAAAGGGCTACCAGGGAAGCACGGGAAAGAGCAGCAGCTGAGGCTCAAACAAAAGCTGAAAGAGCTGTTGTTGATAAAGTAAATGCTGAAGCTCGAGGACGTGCAGAAAGGACTGCAGTGATGCGAGCACAAGCTGAAGCCCGTGAGAGGGCAGCAGCTGATGCTAAAGAAAGGGCTGAAAGAGCAGCAGAAGCCAGAGACAGGGAAGCAAGGATGAGAGAGAAAGAATCTGCTGAAGCTAGGGAGAAGGAAGCACGAGAAAAAATTTTTGAAGCAAGGAGAAGGGTAGAGCGTGCTGCTGTTGAAAGAGCTGCTGCAGAAGCACGAGAAAGGGCTGCAGCAGAGGCTCGAGAAAGAGCTGCTGCAGCTGCTAAGGCAAATCAACGGAAGAATGATAATGATCTTGAATCCTTTTTCAGCATGGGTCGGGCAAGCAGTGCTCCAAGGCCTAGAGCTAATTCTGCTGTGAGATCACCTTTGGCTCAAGAATCATGTTACTGCATCCTTTCTATTACTAAATATAGTTATTTTCTTCCAGGAAGCTTCCTTTGATGCACAATTTCCCAATAAGAAAGGTCCTGAGGTGGCAAGGACATCAGATACAACTGCTTCAAACATAAGAAAAGCATCTTCAAGTACAAACATTGTTGATGATCTTTCATCAATTTTTGGAGGTACTATTCGGTTCTTTATTACATTGCTACTTCTCTACCCAAAATTTTCATCTAGAATTGGTATTTGTTGAATGTGATCTTGTTGTCTCTGGATTGAAGGTGGTCCAACATCTGGAGAATTTCAAGATGTTGAAGGAGAAACCGAAGAAAGACGCAGAGCGAGATTGGAGCGACATCAAAGGACTCAAGAAAGAGCGGTATTCTAAACAAAACGAAACTTTGTACTTATGTGTATATATATACATACAGACATATAGGTTAAGCTTTTGTTTTGTATGTCTTGTTTAGGCAAAAGCATTGGCAGAGAAGAACCAGCGGGACCTTGACGCACAAAGAGATCAAGCTGAGAGACACGTAAGAGTTGTTGAGTTATTTTTTATTGTTTCCATCTCCGGTTGGATGTTGAGTGGGGTACCCTTCTTTCTGTTAGAGTCACATCCTTTCTCTAACATTGATGTTCTTTCAGAGATTTTCTGAATCATTGGATGCTGAGATCAAGCGCTGGGCTGCAGGGAAAGAAGGAAACTTGCGTGCTCTACTTTCAACTCTCCAATATGTAAGTTCAGTATGGTTCGCTGTTGTGCATGAACAAAATGAGGAAAATAAAAAATGCTTGATTATATTCCATTGCTTCTAAGATGTAATGACTGTGAAACTGAGTTATGCTTACATAGCCTTTTCTATTACATGTTCAGAAAGCTTGAGCTCCCTCTTAGATCATGTGACTGCATTTATAACTTTATTGATGAATATCAGCTAAGTTATGACAAGTATTTTGAATATCAACCTGGCCAGCCTCGTGATTTTCATATTTCATTGTACTGCTTGAAAGTTCAACTTGTTTATTTATTTGTCAATTGACTATGGGGGATGCAGCAAAATATCTACCCTCCTTCCCATTTTTTCTTCTACATCAGTTATTACCTCAAGATAAACAAATACAATCGACAGTCTACCCCATGATGAGTAAGAATATAGTGTCTTTTTTTGGTGGTCTCACTTATCCTTGTTTGCGGCGATCAGGTGCTCTGGCCTGAATGTGGATGGCAGCCCGTTTCTTTGACCGATTTGATCACTGCTGCCGCTGTTAAAAAGGTATACAGGAAAGCAACTTTATGCATCCATCCTGATAAAGTGCAGCAGAAAGGTGCCAACCTCCAGCAGAAATATATTGCTGAGAAGGTTTTTGATCTCCTTAAGGTACGTAGATTATGTAAAATTCACCTGATTACTCTTCTGAACTCCAAGACAAAAAGGAAAACATTTTCTTTAATTGCTGGATATCTCCAATCCAATTTCATGTTTCTGAAAATCTTTTAGAAGAATGATAGACGCTGAATCATTCTGGTCAGGTGAATAACAGTAGATGTCTCATACGAAAATAGCTCTTCATTATGATGATCATAGTGATCTGTGTTTGTTATTCTCCCTTATTTGGTGGGGTGGGCCCGGTGGGGGGTCACTGTGTTCTTGAATTAGTAGGCTGCCGTTTTCTAAATTGAACCTCGATAACTCTACTACAGGAAGCATGGAACAAGCTCAACTCGGAAGAACTATTTTGATTTCTGGAACCATTGTCCACCCCAACACTTGGTGTTCATCAAGGGCGTCCTACTTTTGGAGGTAATCCCTAATCATCCCGATATAAAATACGAATTCTTGAAAGAATCCGTGCGGCACAGAATTATTGAAGTTTAAGTTGTCAAGTTCCTGGAGAATGCCTTTGCTTGACACGGATGGAGGTGAGGGCTATCGGGGTTCGGGGTTGAGTTGTGAATTTATGTAGCATAGTGTTATTGTTGTTTTCCTCTGTTTTTATTTCCCGCATTATTGTTATATTCCTGTTATCATTTGTGTTCTGTTGATGTAGCTTGATTTTTTTGCTTGCATTTGCATAGCCTCCTCAGATGTTGTATCAGTCATGAAATTACAAAAGGATGGGTGCTATATATATGAAATGTTGTAAAGAATCCTATCATTTTGTACACTTCAATCCTTTGAATGACATTATTTTTCATCCTATGCTGCAGTAGCTCTATATAGAGAGGTTCTTTTGGTGTACTGGAGTTTTCTCCAGCAGAATTGGACACATCGGGATCTTGTGGGACCCAGCTTGCGAGTGCATATATAATACACTCATTGATGTTTATTCACATAAGTACATAGCCCATGAAAACCTACATTAGAACAAAGTCACAGCATCACCCCACCCTCCACCATAAGATTACTTATTATACAAGTTATCTCAAACTCAAAACTTTGCCCTTTGGGCTTGAATCTATTGCACACTATAAAGAACTTGACCGCGATCTAATATTATGTAGCTCATTCCTTTTTGAATCTAGGTATAGTTTCGTATTTACTTTTTAGCGAGCACATTTTAGTATATATTTATTAAATGGGGTATATTTTGATGAAATATTCCACTTTTCCTTTGCCTATGGGAGTTTTAGCGACGGAATATTAAAAAGGAAAACATAGATTTTGCAACCAAGAAATTGCGTTAGTAAAACTTGTATTTGCAATAATATTTGTTGATCATTCTTACCCAGAGACTACAGATAAAGTTTAAACTTTCTTGATAATATATATATGTAAAACTTGAATAATCTATATTTTCCACATTTTATTACAAAAATGTTTTTTTTTTTAATCTTGGGCGCATGTGGGACGGGTTCAGTGAAGCAAATGAGTAAAGAAGGCTCCAGCAGAAGCGGCGCGCAAGAGTCAATCTAACGTCACTTCAGTAGTAGTATCGGATACCTCTGCTGCCCTCTACTAGCAAAGAAGAGGAAGAAGACAACGAGGTTCCATTGTTTTCTCCTCATTCTCTCTGCTGATTTTCATTCTTGGATTCCATTGTGCTCATCGTCAAGCTCGTTCTCTCCCTTCGCGAATCTGGATCCGCAACGGCGAGCATTTTTTGCTCTGATTGATTGGTGTTCGTTCACCATTGTGTTTTGCTTCCAGTTCGGTGCCTAACTGTCGCTTTTGCTTGTAATTACTCTTTCTGTTCGTAAAGTAGCGTAACTGTTGAATGTGTATCCGAGGGGATATGAGCTTGATTTGAAACATTTGTTTCTGAATTTGGGTTCTGCTTGCTAGAATTGTAGTTCTGCAATTGAAATGGGTTGTTGCTATTCTTCACGGCAAGGCATTTCTGCAGAACTTTCTGCTTCAATAGATATGAAATTATGAATAGTGGCTAGTTGTCTCTTCTAATAAATACTGGAGTGAGACTCTCCATTCATTATTGTAGATCTGGGTTTGATGTTTTTGAAAAATAATAAATAAATCCTTGTTACTGTGTGGGGAATGCTAGGTTTTGCTTAAGTGAAGTCTTAAGAACTGGAATTTCAAACAAAAGGGATAGCATTATTATTCATGTCACTGTTTAAATTTTAGAAGATTATCTTGTGACGTTTAGAATGTTAATATTCTTACTGTTACTTTCGCTTATTCAAACAAAAGGGATAGCATTATTCTGTTTGTCTTTGCAGATTGCAATTGCACGCATTAAAAATTCTTTATGTCAATCTATTCTTACTGTAGGAATAATTATGTAATTAAGTACAGGCATTTGCAACCACCTGCTCTGTTTTTGCAAAGTCCTGCCTATGCCCTTGTGGCTTGTGAAGTCGGGACATTCCGTGTTCTCTAATTTAGATGAATGTAATACATCTGAAGGTCCATTTCTTTGCCTAGTATCATGGGTAAGGAAAGTTCTGCAACAACTACTAGTGGTGAAGCTGCAACTATTGAGGCACGCCTGTCTATTGACGGTAATGAGTCGAATATTGTATCCCGTAGTAGCATAGAACATGATAAAGGGATACCAGTTTGTCGGGTCTGTCAATGTGTTGAATCCGACAAGCGTGGAGACATTGCACTAGAATTTTTGGGCATCACTCCTCCAGTGCATGAACCAGACATAAGCAAGGGGAATGCAAAAGGTGATAGCAAATGTAATGATGCTGAAAATATGAGAAATCCTGGATTTATTGAAGTGATAAGTCCGGGAGGGGAGGTTTATATCTGTAGCACTGATTTGGAGCTGGGTCAGCACCAAAATTCGCTGATGGAGCTGGGTTGTTCTTGCAAAAGTGATCTAGCGTTAGTACATTATTCGTGTGCGTTGAAATGGTTTATCAACCATGGTTCAACCTTATGTGAAATCTGTGGGAACATTGCTAAGAATATTAGACTCTCAGACTTCAAGAAAGTGATTGGGTCTCTGAAGGATTATGATTTGTTAAGGGAAATGACTGCCAGTGGAGAACCCACTGTACAGTTGCAAATGGCCACAGGTATAGACCCCGATGCTGTTGCTGCCATTTGGAGGCAACGGCTAAGTGAGATTTCATTGTGGTTCAATCCATATCGTAATGCCAATAATAACAACAACAGTATAATGCACAGTGATATAGCAGTTTTGCAAGTTGCTTCAGACCATCATTTGCCAATCGGAGCTGAAGAGGTTTTTCGATCTGAGAATCCTGCCACAAAGTGGGCTGTTGAATGTACTGGAATTTTGCTGGCTACTGGGTTGTTGACTGTTACGCTTGCTTGGCTGATAGCTCCTCGAGTGGGAAAGGTACGTGGAATTCCATATATTGCTCTAAGAAATTTCTATGCTTTACTTCTTATTGAAGATCAAATGCGGATCAATTTAACATCTAGAATTATGCATTCAAACTGTTCACATGTAACACCTAATACTTAGTATTGTATGCATCTTAGCAGCTCACATGTGATTACTGGGCAGTTGATGCGATGCTTTTTATTATAATACTGTCATGCAAATCCAGTGATCTGCATTTGTAGATGATTCCTTCTCAGTTACAGTTGTATAAATACTGAAACATGGTGTGAATTAGGGTTGACAATGGTACGGGTATTGCATATACCATAGCTACATTTTTCTAACTACATACCATAACTATAACCATTGCGGATACAAATTTTAATATCATAACCGTATTTATTACTGTTTTTATTAACCACAATTTTAGTCAGATATCCATATTCAAAGTACTCGTATTTTATCATATTGTTTGTAAATCAAATTTTGCACTTTTTTTCCTAAGATATTAACTTAACTATTAAACACTCTAATTTCAATACGATCGAGTTTAATTGAAGTTCGACATACTTATTGAAATCTATTTACATGATAAGTTCTTCTATATATATATATATGGTTATGATTATAACTATGGTTATGGATCAAATAGCATAACTGTAACTATAGCCATTACGACTATAAAAATTCATTAACATAATCGCACCGCATCATAATGGTGCAGTTAACTACATTTTTTTTTTTTGGTTTTCACCGTATCACTACCAACCTTAGGTGTGATCACTCTACTCAATAAAGTTATACCTAAATAGCATATTCAGGTACCTTTTTTTTTTTTTTTGGCCAATTCAGGTACCTTTGGTTCCTTGGTTTAAATGGAAATCCACAGTTGTATTGACTTTGAGTTGCTATGATGTCCAGAAAACTGCTCGAAGCGGTCTTCACATATTGTTGGGAGGTGTTTGCGCTCTAACAGTGGTGGTTTTCTTCCGCCTTGTGAGTATCTTTTATGACTCTTGAACGTTCTATTACCTACAATGACATAGCCATTAATAGTACATGAAGCATTCATTGAATATTTCTAAGGTTAGAACTAGTTTGAGTTAGCTACAGATGATGTTGTTGTAGCTAGATAGGCCATCTAGAAAACTCGAGGTAATGCATCATCTGATCAAGTTCTTCCTTGCTTAGATCACATATTTTGTTGAATGAAATTCAAGTGTTTTGTTCATGGCTTCACGAATCGGTTTCTGCAGTTTGTGCTGACAAGAATCAAGTACGGACCTGCACGTTATTGGGCAATCCTATTTGTGTTCTGGTTTCTTGTTTTCGGAATCTGGGCATCAAGAACACACGGTACACACCCAACATGACATGAAGATCGATGTTGCCCATAAAATTAATGCCAAAACAAAGACCAAATCTTTCTGTCTACTTACTAAGTAGTGTTGCTGTAAAGTCTTGGTTTGATTCATTATTCAGTCCCACAAAGTCTAAAAAAAGCATGTACTGAATTAATTGCCACGCAGTGTATGCCATTCAAGTTTGTGTGCTAGTTCCGTTATCAATTGAAGACTTATGTGTTAATCAATTAATTTGAATTTGTAAGTAAAAACGTCTGCAATCATATGAAAGTTACCTCACAAACTGGCGACGGTTCAGTTATCGGTTTGAACATGAACATACTCTTCATTTCTAAATGCAAAAGTATGCAAATGGTATAACATGTTTGACGAAAATGGTTTTCCAACTCAAACTATTGTTTTTGGTCCAATATGTTTGAAAATGATGGTAATTTGTACATCTGTTAAAAAAATTTGTTAAATTTTTTTCATATTTACAAAATTAACCATTTTTTTTTTAAATGTTACAATTAAACCTTTCAAACTTACACTAACGTTTCAAACAAGTCCCGACTCGATTCGAGTCACAACGGGAGTTCCCCTAGTTAGAGTCTGAACCCAAACCAGGTCATCCAACCCTGGTGACCTGGTCTGGGTTCGAAACCAAACCATAGGATCCCCGATTGGGACTCAATTGGAGCCTCAATCGATTTGGATCAAACCTGGCTAGGTTCAGTTCAAATGATTGGTGCTCCAATTGAGCTCCAATCGGGGGTCCTATGGTTTGGGTCCAAGCCCAGACCAGGTCCCCAGGGGTGGGTAACCTGGTATGGGTTCAGACCTTGACTAGCGGACCCTCAGTGTGACTCGAATCGAGTAGGGACTTGTGCGAAACATTAGTGTAAGTTTGTAGGGTTTAATTGCAACATTTAGAAAAAAAATTAGTTAATTTTACAAATATGAAAAAAAATTAATAAATATTTTTAACATAAAAGTATCGGAGGTACCCATTACTATCATTTTCAAATCTTTTAAAGCATTAACCATAAAAAAAAAAAATTGCACGAAAAATCATTTTGTACAAACATGTTGGATAATTTTCAGACTTTTCACATATCTAAACAATCCTTACATAGTATGAATCAAAATCGTGGACCTGATCCAAAATCATCAAAATCGTGGACCTGATCCAAAATCATCAAAATCGTGGACCTGATCCCAAATCATATGTACGAAGAACATGTAGAGATTTTACACCTTTGGAACCAAACACTAACTTTGAGGACCCTCTTCTTCTTTTGTCAAACCCTCGGGCTCTATTAGTGAAGCCGGGGGAGGATTTTCAGGCTCGTCCTTTGGTGGATTATCTGGAATAATAGTCCTCGAAGGGCGATTTGGGGATTTCATGGGTGACTTGGTATCCAAGTTATTTTTGTTCTTCGATTTACTGACAAGATGGTGAAGCCAGAGGAGTTGTTCGGTGATAAAGCCTTCGATTTTCTCCTTATCGGCGTGGTGAAATGTCTCTATCCTAATCACATCGAGCGGCATTGGCTTCCGATTTGAATCAGAACTGCATTTTCAAGATCATAATTATACTACTCTTTTTTTCTTCTTTTGAATGATAACAAATTTAAGATCAGAGGAGAAACATTTGGGGTTCTTGTTACTAACCCAGTATTCGCCCATTCACCGACCCACCCGAACCCATGATGCAATCTGTTCAGAAAGAATCAAAACATCAAATTTCATCCAATATAGTATAGGAAATCAAAAGATCTATATATAAAAAAAACTATAAGGTCCATACTTGGCTGTGTTAGTAGCCATTGGAACGAGCCATTGCAAAGTCTTTTCCATCTCGGCTTTGATTTCTGCAATAGTGAGCTGCAGATAACCGAAACTTCAAAAGCTCCTTTTTTCCATTTCAAGTTTAAAAAAAGGCTTGGTTGTCTAAGCATAGAGTTGTGGAACTATTATATACGTACCTCTTCTTTGACAACAAAAGACTGTAATTTCATTCGTAATGCAGACTTGACATTTGGAGGTAAGCTTTGATATAGAGATTCTCTCAATGTTTGTGGCATAGAACTCGACCGAGACACCTAAGTTTGTTCAAAAGAAACCCAGAATGATGAGGCCATTCTCCTTTCAGTGTGGTGAAGAATAAACTGAAGAGCAGACTTACAAGAGTATCTATCTGAATAACTATGTTTGCATAATGCAAGGAAAGGCCAGCCGGTCCCAGCCTGGAGCTGCTCGTGGTGGATAGTTCGGTAGGTGCAGGTGCATCTATAAATCAAATCAAGAGAACAGTTTTAAGAACATTAAAAAAAATCATATATGAAATAACGGGTCTTACAAAAATGCTTACCAGCAGTGCCGAATGTACTGTGGATTTCCAGAAGAAGGTATTGAACAATGTCGACAAGCTTCTCCATCACCTGCAAGATCGAGGATTTCGGGGGTAATTTGGATGGAGAAATTGATATCATCATCATAACCCATCATTGTAACATTATTTGAGGCATAGATTTAAATCTACCTCCTCCAAGCTTCGAGACCACAACGATTTCTTCTTCAAGCTCTTGACTTGCTTCTTCTGACTTTTGAGTTCTGATCTTAAATTTGAGACACTGTCACCTTTCTGTGCAGATGAAACTGCATCCTCTAGCCGCTTCTGCTGATAATCTTGCTCGAGTTTGTCTAACGCATGCATCTCGTGATATAATTCCTTCAAAATAAACAAAATGTGGGATACAAAAATTTCAGCAGAAAAAATCAGTTTTTTATGAACTTACTGATGTATACTGAACCATAGTCATTAACTGCTCCATGACTGTTTCCGCCTCGTCTTTTAACTGCTTTTGAAGAGTTAATTCCCTGCTAATTCTGAAAATTACAGCATTCAAGATTGAGTCATTATATTTATATTACAGAAAAATCCAATATCAGAGAGTGAAATTTGCTTGGTTACTTCTCAAAGTAGCGGTCTAGATTGTGCCATTGAGGATCTTTACAGCGATTCCCAAACCGAACTACCTCTCCTGAAAATATCGTCAGCTCTTCCCTTCAGACATAGTACATTTTTATCAAATCATCAATCTAGTGTTGTCCTGAAAAGAATTAGCTGTGGCTCATGAACCATTTATATACCTCTTGTCAGCTTCGACGGTTCTGAGGAGTTCATCCATGTCTTTTGATATTACGGTTTGGACACCTTCAGAAGGAAGCACAACTTCCTTCAAATGTTTTATACTTCGGTTTGAGAGGGATTGCATTAGATTAGAAGCCTTAACAACGGTATTAGCAACTTCAAAAGATAGTATCTCTAGTTCGGTTCCTTTAGTAGCCACTCCTGATGCAAATCCACTGTTGGGATTCAAACTTGTTACGCTGCTCCCTAAGGTATCTATAACTTCCTTTGCCCCTCTTCCCAATCGCGAGCTAACCTCAGAAACCTATGAAATTACAACAGTGTTATATCAATTCATTTTACATTAATATTTTAAAAAGAAAATGTAATTTTTTTCACAAATCATAGCAAAGTTGCATTTTATTTTACATAAATCATGACAAAATTGCCTTGTTTATATAGAAATGCAGGTGGAACACCATAGAATGCAGTATTCAATACTGGGAAGGATCAAGAATCAGCGTAACATTGAATAGGATCCAAAGGAACCAAAAATGAACCCCAATCTAGCACTACAGATATACCTTTGCAATGGACCTGACTGATCTAGATTTCTGCATTTGATACCGTGGAATCCCATCATAAAAATCTTCCGTAGTGCCGCCTCCATTCTGATCTGTTCCCATATGGTGAGTTCTTGCAGAGGAGTTTCTAGCTAGTTTCGGTTCTTCTGATTGTTTCTCCATCACTTCCCACACCTGAGATGGTGGGGTCAGGCTCGTTCGAGGTGGGGCAACTTTGTTCTGATCAAGGCTACCATTTGTACTTGCATAAGGATTTTCCTTAACTGCATTCCTCGAACAAATCCCTCCCATCGTTTCAAGCACCAACAAAAATAAGCTCCTCAGCTACTCTATCTGTAAGGCTCGAGACAAAGCCAATTAGAACTGAGATACAAATTTGAATAGCATGTACATAACATTGAATCTCCCCTCAGACGTGAGTCCATCCTATTATTGACCGAAATGAAGCACAACGAAATCGAGCTACTAACTATAGCAGTAACAGAAATCAAAAGCATATCTGCAGATAAGAAACCGGAGAACCCACAGCATAATCGCCAGCTCAAACCAATCAATTCAAGTGATTAACGTAGATTAGGGTAGATAGTGACCAATGAAATGAAAAATCGAAGCTAAACTCAGTAAAACAGCTAGAGCTAGGAACTCGTCAAAGAAGTTTTCTCAGTGGAACAAGAAGAGAGGAACCTCAGTAGTGTTTCTGGATCTGGACGAAGCGATCAGAGCTACAGAGTCCAATGAAGGAGAAGGAGAAGAAGAAGCAACAGGAGTTAGGTGGGAGTCCACTCCAAATCGCGATGGCCGCCCAGAAATGTATCGTGGCGGTGATGAATAAAGAAAGGGGGAAAATTATTCAAGGGTTCGTAGAGAACTTGTAGAATCTCGAACAGAGGAGAAGAAACTGAAGGAAACGAGGAAGGAAGGTCGGAGAGCAGAAGGAGAGAGGCGAGACGACGAGGTGGCTCTGCTGCTGCCAATAGCTCTCTATCAGAGTCAATGTCAAACCACCACCTTGGACTGTGCTGCACTGCTGCCTAACTGGTCAATGATCAAACAATATCCGCTGACTTTTCTTTTAACTCTTTTTACAAATAATAATTACATTATTACGAAATAAGGCACCAATCATTTTTGTAACTCATCATCTTATTATTGAATATTTGAATTCAATAGGAGTTGAAAATTGTAGGATATAAATCGAACTAAATAGAAGTTGAGGGTGCAATTTTCAACAAACGACTTATTTTTTTATTGAGTTAATTACTTAATTGGTTACACATGTTTCACCATTGTGCAGAATGGTTACACATGTTTCAAAATGTGATTAATTGGTTTTGAAATGTGACTAATTGTTTTTTTTACTGTTCACCGTTAGAAATCACAGTTAAGTCACTATTTTGATACATAAAATGACGTAATTACCATTTTTATCAATCAAGATGTGTTCTTCATCAATCAAGCTAATCTTCATCACCGAATTGAATTGAAAAATTCATAATCGTATTTCTGAGTTCTTGAAGAACTCAGAATCGCGTTTCTGGGTTGGGTTGGGTTCTGGGTTCTTCGATTATTGTTATTGAATATGATTCCGTGTTCTTCAATACCACTAGGGGCATAATAGTCATTTCACAATTCAATAATATGTTTAAAAAATTAATTAACGGTTAGTAACAGAATGATCAATTAAACACATTTGGAAAAACATGTGTAACCAACCAATTAGTCACATAGCAAAACTAATTAATCACATTTTGAAACATGTGTAACCATTTTTACAATGGTGAAATATGTGTAACCAATTAAGTAATTAATTTATTATTTTTTTCTCTCGACCCTCCTCTTGTCTGTAATAATTCATAATAACGTCCTGAGAAGTGAGAGCTGACCTTTCTCTTCCTTCCACTGTGCACCATCTCATACGCTTCGGCTTCACCACCAAGACTTCGACCTCTCCGATCGATCGATTCTCCGCATCTGGAGCTCACTGCTCTCTCACCACCGTAACTCTTCGTTCTCAAATCTGAGCTCTTGCTGTCCGGCAAATGAATCTATGCAGCGTTTTCCGCTACCACTACTTCGTCCTTTCTCTTTCCAGATTTCTCCTTCGACAGCACCGCCTGCCTCAATACCGCGGTTGAGGAACTGAGTCGAATGCAGTGCGAGGGAGACGCTGACGGACGCATCACGTATGGTGTATTCGTTTACTCGAGTAATTTGATTGGGTTTATCCTGGCTGTGGTGTCTAGTGCCTTCATTGGCTCCAGCTTCACCGTCAAGAAGAAGGGGCTCCGGAAGGCTAGCGCCAATGGACCTCGTGCTAGTAAGTTCTCACATCTAGTTGTGCTTGTTCAATGCAATTGCTTAGTGAGATGAAGATTGCTTACTTTGAGCTTCTGTTAATTGTAATGGCCCAATAGACAGTGATTCTTTGTCGTGTCTGGGGTCTTGGAGGATACCGTTACTTGTTGGAGCCGTTGTGGTGGTTGGCATGGCTACAAGGGAGTTGTTTAGTAATCTGTTGCTGTTTCTATGTCCTCCAACTAGAAATTATTCATGTCAAAAGCCATATTTTTTTTTCCTTCTGATGCGGTTTGGTGTGCTGCTTCTTAGTTGCTCTATTGGTGCTTCCACGCTGTTTGCACTCGAAGGAGCATCCAATAGTCTGTTTTTCATCTGTGTTATTAGATTTGTTCAAAAGTTTGCTAATTCTAGGTCTTGATTTGTTTGTTTGGGTAGTGATTGTAGGAGAAATATCAAACTCTGTAGCATATGTTTATGCCCCTGCTGTGCTGGTGACACCTCTTGGCTCATTAAGCATCATTGTCAGGTATTCTGCTTCTTTTATTTAGCTATACATTTTGATGCATTCTGCAGATTTACTTTGAAGTGAGTTTCTGATATTTGGTATGATTGTTGTTCAATCTGGGAAGTGCTGTTATGGCTCATTTCATGTTGAATGAGATGCTTTAGCGCATAGGGATGCTCTGATGTCTTCTTTGTGTAAATTTTTTTGGCCAACCTTCTTTGTGTAGTTGGATCCACAATAATAGTACTCCATGCGCTGGAAGAGCGTTCTATTGATTCAGTTGATGAAATCTGGGAATTAGCAATTCAACCAGGTTGGCTTGTATATATGTGTGGTTTTGTTCTATCAGTACCATAACTTTTCCTTTTTGTTTTCTTTCCTCTCTTCTAATATAACCAACATTGTGTTCTTTACAGCGTTTCTTTTGTATACAGTGTCAGTATTGGTGGTTGCATTGTTTCTAATACTCTATTCCGCTTCTTGGTTTGGCCAATCCAACATTATAATTTACATTGGGATCTGCTCTATTATTAGGTCATTGACCGTGATTCATTTTACAAACATCTGATTCATCTTTGTGGTTCATAACTGAGTTCTGAAAACGTTATGTGTATAAAGGCCATTGGGATTGCAATCAAACTCACGTTAGAAGGCACAAACCAGTTTGTATATTTCCAAAGTTGGATGTTCGCAATGGTTGCAGTTACCTGTATTATGGTTCAGTTAAATTATTCAAACATAGTAAGTATTTTCAACACATTATCTCAGTTGGTCGATCTTATTCTACTGAACTTACTAATGCAGCATGCCTTCAACTTTTATTGAAATTTCTGTTACAAGTGCTTATTCCCCTTTGTTTACTTTGGCCGTTCTGGGTTAAATGCAGTCATTCATCTTAATCGTGGTCATTATCTCATATGCCTTGTATGATCCAACTCTATTCATTTCTGGGTTTATTTGTTGGCTGCCCCTGCTTATAACTGTTCATTGCTCTATCGACATGATTGAAGACTCTGGATACTTTCAATATAGCTATTGTTTCTCCAATTTACTACGTGGGTTTCACATCCTTCACAATTTTTGCCAGTTCAATTATGTTCAATGTACTGTTATTCCCTCACTATCACAGATGTTCATATTCAAATAACCAACCTTAAGTTTTGATATACTTTGTGAAGGATTATTCCGGTCAAAGTGTAAGTAGCAGCATCTTAACTCTGTGGTTTCGTTACAGTGTTATCTGGAACCGCGAGTCTACATAGTACGAGAGATCCTGATCCTCTTCCAATTACAGATACAGTGTGTGTTTAATTTGCCGCTAGAGCTTCAAAAATATCAAACAAAGAATACTGATGTTCATCACGAACTGCAGATACGCCACTATCCCCAAAACTCATGGTACCTTCAGCAACGGAGAATCTTGGAAGCAGAAGGACGAAGACGGGTTTTATCCTACTGCCATCACAGCTCTCCACCCAAACTATTTCAGGTAGATCTCTTTATCACTTCACATTTTGAAAAGCTGTAATTGTTATCCTTCTTAGGCTTAGCTGCCATTGATGTGTTTGCCTTCTACTTCTGTTGCTATTAGTTGTTGTAGCTGTGATTTCCCTTGTGCAGTAACTCTTAACTGTTGGATTGATTTAATTTGCAATTAACATGTATATGAAATTTCTTATATTTTCCTTTGATTATCTGCAATGTCTGGTTCTTCAGTCTGAGAATTATTTTTGTATATATAAATACTAATTATTCCCTAAATGTTTTTATATGTAGTAGAAAATAGAAATAAGGAAGCTAAATATAATATAATATATATATAAATGAAAGGGACATTGCCGTACTTATGGGTGCTACCAAGTTACTAATGAAAGAGAAAAATACCACATGCCCTCCTAACTTTTGGGCTAAAATTAGCACTTCGTTAAATTTCATTTTGAGCACCTAATTTTGACAACACTTTCTTAAAGGGGCCTCAAACTTTTTAAAAAAACATATATTTAACCATAAATTATTGGAATCAATCGGGCCTCGGTAAGATTTACTTGCAATCAATTCAATATGTAGTTCCCTTTTTTATATTAAATTATATACGTATTGATAAAATCAGGATCCAATGAAATAAATGTATAAAGTCTTGTAATAATTATTACCAATTGGAAAGAAAAAAAAGTTTCTTTCCGCTGAATTTTCCACCATTAGTTACCTTAATTACTCACTAAATATTCTTTATGAAGTGAAAATTAGGGAATCTTAAGATTCTGCTCCATCACTGTTATTCCAGTAAACCGCAGCCGTAACATCGCAGTAATTGCTTGGTGTTGCGATAAATCAGCTCCTTTAGTTGCAAAAGCATATATATATATATATATAAAATCTCAATATTACATTAATTGCTTTCTTCGTTATTTGCATCGTATTTCTTTCTGGGTCCATTGAGTTGAATCCATGCATTGAATCTTTTTAAGATTTCATACATCTATTGACTCCAAAGTCATCTCCCTCCCACGATCTCACTAGCCGGAATCTGCGCAGCGAAACGTAACAGATGTCCGTCCCGATTGCCTACCAGGGAGGCTCCACGGCGGTGCCGGACTGGCTAAACAAAGGCGACAACGCGTGGCAGATGGTCTCCGCCACACTCGTCGGACTCCAAAGCGTCCCCGGCCTCGTGATCCTGTACGGCAGCATCGTGAAGAAGAAATGGGCCGTGAACTCCGCCTTCATGGCGCTCTACGCCTTCGCTGCCGTCGTCATCTGCTGGGTGGTCTGGGCCTATAAGATGTCCTTCGGCGAAAAGCTCCTTCCCTTCTGGGGCAAGGCGGGGCCTGCACTAGGGCAGAGCTTCCTCATCAAGCAGGCCCTCATCCCGGAGACGACGCAGTACCACCGGAACGGGGAGGTGGAGACGGAGGCGGTGGAGCCGTTTTACCCCATGGCCACCGTGGTTTGGTTCCAGTGCGTGTTCGCGTGCATCACTCTGATTCTGATTGCCGGATCCGTGTTGGGTCGGATGAATATTAAGGCGTGGATGATGTTCGTGCCACTGTGGCTGACATTCTCGTACACTGTCGGAGCTTTCAGTCTTTGGGGCGGAGGGTTCTTGTTCCACTGGGGAGTTATCGACTACTGCGGCGGCTATGTCATCCACTTGTCGTCGGGGATCGCTGGGTTGACCGCCGCTTACTGGGTTAGTATTGTCGATGACTAGTCATTGATCGCTTTGGACGACGGAAAAATGATACTTTTTAATGCAGGTGGGTCCAAGATCAACCAAGGACAGAGAGAGGTTCCCGCCAAACAATGTTCTGTTAATGTTAGCCGGAGCAGGGCTGTTATGGATGGGATGGGCGGGGTTCAACGGCGGCGGTCCTTACTCAGCCAACATCGACTCCTCCATGGCCGTCCTCAACACCAACATCTGCGCCGCCACCAGTCTGCTGATTTGGACATGGCTTGACGTCATCTTCTTCAAGAAGCCTTCCGTCATTGGTGCTGTCTGTGGCATGATGACGGGACTCGTCTGTATCACACCGGGAGCCGGTACGTGTATATACTTATTAGATCAATAAACTTTATTATAATATATATATTTAAAACTAAATTTACACTGTACTAAAATTTAATAACCAATCACATATGATGAGTTTGTTTTTTTAAATAATTATTATGTTTTGCAATTTTTATCTTAATTTTTTTTTTAATTTAATCTTCGTGCCCCTAAATTAAATCTTGACTTGGTGGATCTAATTCACTTACCTTTCCATTTAGTCACCATGAGAAATCATGTGATTTTATCCCATACTTTTGACTATCTTTTAAATAGTTCATGTGCATAATTTCCCGTGTTAGTTGTAAGTAATTAAGAATTATATCAACAACTAATATCATATAAATCACAATTTAATAAAATTTAAAACACCCACAAACCAGTAACTAAACTGCATGATTTATAACCTATTATATCGAGGGACGGAGCCATGGGTACGAGGTTGTTCACCTCAATTTTTAATGTATATATTTTAGATTTTAAGAAATATAATTATTTTAAAAAAATATTTACTGCTGATTTTTTTATACTTTAATTTTAATTAAATTTCTAGATTCGTCCATATATGTATTTGGATTAAATGTCGTGTTCTTACGACAGGTCTAGTCCAAGGTTGGGCCGCCATAATCATGGGCCTGTTATCCGGCAGCGTGCCATGGTTCACCATGATGATCGTCCACAGGCGGTGCAAAACCCTCCAGAAAATCGACGACACTCTTGCCGTCTTCCACACCCACGCCGTTGCTGGCTACCTCGGTGGCATCCTCACCGGAATATTCGCTGAGCCTGAGCTCTGCGCTCTCTTCCTCCCCGTCACCAACTCTCGAGGCGCCATCTACGGCGGCTCCGGTGGTATCCAAATATGGAAACAGGTCGTCGGTGGTGCTTTCGTTATCGTGTGGAACGTGGTCGTCACCTCTGTCATATGTGTCGGAATCAATCTGGTGATGCCGCTGCGGATGCCGGAGGAGCAGCTGCTTATCGGAGACGATGCGGTGCATGGGGAGGAGGCGTACGCGCTGTGGGGTGACGGCGAGAAGTACGATATTACGGCGCATGGCTTTTTTTCTGATGACACGATGCATTCTCGAGGGCATCATCAGACCTCGATTGGGGCGACTCAGGTAGTTTAAAGTAAGATAGGTTAAAATGGGAATGTTATAATGTACGTATTCTGGCTAATGACATAGTTATTAATTATTATAGATGCAAATATATATGTCTAATGGCATAATTCACTATATAAAAAAACTCCTATTTTGCAAAAACAAATAAATTTTAACTATCACACATAAATTCTAGCTTATTTTAAGGGAAATTTTTGAAACGTATATATATATATTTAAGATAGAAGTTTAAATATGCATTCCGAATTATCAGTAGTAAAATTTAAATTATATACATATAAATAAATTACAAATGCAATTTTTTAAATTTTGGATGAATAAATAAATTTCATAATAAAATATTGCTTATAAAAATAATATCTAACAATTATTATTAAAAATAATATGGGAAATAGTAATAAGAGAATATCCTTAATGGGCCTTTAACCCAGTAATCTATAACATGGCCCAATGAAATCCATTGTGTTGGGTCTTTAAGCCCAGTAATCTCCTGAATGGCCCAAACAAACCGTGATGTTGGGCCCTTATTAACGTAAACTACAAACAGAAGAGAGTATCAATTTTGGGTGCACCCGGCTTTCACATACTCCCCCCAAAATGGTTCAAAAACAATCAAATTTATTCTTTTGAGGGGGGCTTCTCGTACGCCTGGATCATGCAACTTTGTACACCACTTTTTGTGTTGTAGTATAGAAATTATAATTTTTTTTTTGGTCAAGATAGAAATTATAATTCACCGTACAAACAAATACTCGTATTTTGCACGAAAATAAATTAAACTACTATGCATAAATTCTAACTTATTTTAAGGTATAAAATGGAAACGTATATATATATATATATATTTAGTTAAGATGAGTGTAAATATTCATTCCGAATTATCTCTAGTAAAATTTAAATTATATACATATCATTAAATTTAAAATGCTATTTTTTAAATTTTTTATGAATATGTAAATTTCATAATAAAATATTGCTTATAAAAATAATATCTAACAATGATTACTATAAATAATACGGAAAAGCATAATAAGAGAATATCCGTATTGGGCCTTTAGCCCAGTAATCTCCTGAATGGCTCAAATAAAGTCATGATGTTGGGCCCTTATTAACGTAAACTACTAAAAGAGTGCATTAATTTTGGGTGCACCCGGCTTTCACATACTCCCCCCAAAATGGCTCAAAAACAATCAAATTTATTCTTTTGAGGGGGTCTTCTCGTACGCCTGGAGCATGCAACTTTGCACCTCTTTTTGTGTTGTAGTATAGAAATTATAATTCACCGTAAAAAAATACTTGTATTTTGCACGAAAATAAATATAAAATACTATGCGTAAATTTTAACTTATTGTAAGCGAAAAAATTGAAACGTACATATACACATATATAATACTTATTTAAAATAAAAGTGTAAATATTCATTCCGAATTATCTCTAGTAATATATAAATTATGTATATAACTATATTACAAATGCAATTTGCTAAATTTTGAGGGATAAATAAATTTCGTAATAAAATATAGCTTATAAAATTAATATCTAACAATTATTTACTATAAATAATACGGAAAAGAATAGTAAGAAAATATCCTTATTGGGCCTTTATCCCAGTAATCTATTTTATGGCCCAATGAAATCCATGATGTTGGGCCTTTAGCCCAGTAATCTACTGCATGGCCCAAAAAAACCGTGATGTTGGGCCCTTATAAACGTACACTACTAACAGAAGACAGCATCAATTTTGGGTGCACCCGGCTTTCACATTCTCCCCCCAAAATGGCTCAAACACAATCAAATTTATTATTTTGACGGAGTCTTCTTGTACGCCTGGAACATGCAACTTTGTATACCTCTTTTTGTGTTGTAGTATAGAAATTATAATTCATCGTACAAAAATAATTCTTGTATATTGCACGAAAATAAATTTAAACTACTATGCATAAATTCTAACTTATTTTAAATTGAAACGTATATATATATATATATATTTAGTTAAGATGAGTTTAAATATTCATTCCGAATTATCTCTAGTAAAATTTAAATTATATACATATAATTTAATTTAAAATGCTATTTTTTAAATTTTTTATGAATAAATAAATTTCATAATAAAATATTGCTTATAAAAATAATATTTAACGATGATTACTATAAATAATACGGAAAATAATAATAAGAGAATATTCTTATTGGGCCTTTAGCCCATATTCTATTGCATAGCCCAAATAAATTCATGATGTTGGGCCCTTATTAACGTAAACTACTTAAAGAAGAGTGCATCAATTTTGGGTGCACCCGGCTTTCACATACTTCTCCCAAATTGGTTCAAAAACTATCAAATTTATTCTTTTGAGGGGGTCTTCTCGTACGCCTGGAGCATGCAACTCTTTTTGTATTTTAGTATAGAAATTATAATTCGTCGTATAAACAAATACTCGTATTTTGCACGAAAATAAATATAAAATACTATCCATAAATTTTAACCTATTGTAAGCGAAAAAATTGAAAACGTATATATACATATATATAATACTTATTTAAAATAAAAGTGTAAATATTCATTCCGAATTATCCCTACTAAAATTTAAATTATATATATAACTATGTTACAAATGCTATTTGTTAAATTTTTTAGGGATAAATAAATTTCATAAAAAAATATTGCTTATAAAATGAATATCTAACAATTATTACTATAAATAATACGGAAAATAATAATAATAGAATATCCTTATTAGGCCTTTAGCCCAGTAAACTAGTGCATGGCCCAATGAAATCCATGGTGTTGGGCCTTTAGCCCAGTAATCTACTGCATGGCCCAAAAATCCGTGATGTTGGGCCGTTTCAAACGTAAACTAATAACAGAAGAGAGCATCAATTTTGGGTGCACCCGGCTTTCACATACTCCACCCAAAATGGCTCAAACACAATCAAATTTATTATTTTGAGGGAGTCTTCTCGTACGCCTGGAGCATGCAACTTTGTACACCATTTTTTATTGTTGTATAGAAATTATAATTCATCGTACAAAAAAATACTCGTAATTTGCACGAAATTAAATATAAACTACTATGCATAAATTCTATCTTATTACAAGGGAATAATTGAAACATATATATATAATACTTATTTATTTAAGATAGAAGTATAAATATTCATTCCGAATTATCTCTAGTAAAATTCAAATTATATACATATAATTAAATTTAAAATACTATTTTTTAAATTTTTTATGAACAAATAAATTTCATAATAAAATATTGCTTATAAAAATAATATCTAACAATGATTACTATAAATAATACGGAAAAGAATAATAAGAGAATATCCTTATTGGGCCTTTAGCCCAGTAATCTATTGCATGGCCCAAATAAATTCATGATGCTGGGTCCTTATTAACGTAAATTACTAAAAGAATAGTGCATCAGTTTTGGGTGCACCCGGCTTTCACATACTCCCCCCAAAATGGTTCAAAAACAATCAAATTTATTCTTTTGAGGGGGTCTTCTCGTACGCCTGGAGCATGCAACTTTGTACACCTTTTTTGTGTTGTAGTATAGAAATTATAATTCATCGTACAAAAAAGTACAATGAAGGAGAGGTGATCCGATTGTAAGGGGTCGGGTTGATGATATGTAGTTTCGGCATGTTTCTGCTGACTGTTGTAACAATCCCGGGCTCATACGGGCTTTTAGTCTGATCCGATACGCTCGTTAATAGCTGCAGGATATCTTTGAACTTTGTAGCGTCGGTTTTCACAAACGTTGCTGTAGGTTTGACATTGCCTTGGCCCCGGCTCGAGCCCCTCTCCATGTATGCGTCTTTGAATCCGTGAGACGAGATATATTTCCCCACAAACTGAAAACACTGTAAATTACCCAAAACGTCAAGTTTATCCTAGGATCACTCAAAGCAACAAGGTAAGTAGATGGTAAAAACATCATCAAACCTCTTGCCACGGTTTTTTCCGTCACTAAAAGTCTAATTTATGATCGTGAGTATACACCAACAGAAAATATTGAGCTAATTGGTATGGTGAGATCCATTTTATAAAGATTTTTGTATTGGATATGGATTAATGGTTTTAATTAAATAATATTGATATGGAAAACACTCAAAATCTTTATCAGTTTTAATTTAAAATAATTAGTTTGGCCGCAAATAACTATGTTGACCATTTATTTGACCGAAGTTAGAGCTATCATTTCAATTATTTGAGTCAAACTTAATATGATTTCATAATTGAGAAATTAATAACTTTAGCAAGTGTTTTAAAACTCATTTAAGACAAAACTAACACAATACTCGAGTATTAGGGAAATGAAAACAACTTTTATTGCTAATTAGGGAAGTAATTGAATTTCATTTTTTTCTCTTAAGTGGTAATATAGTCAACATTTCCGTAACTAAAAAGAAACCTTGTTTTCTCAGAAGTAGAACGACACAAACAACGACCGTGACATTGGAAGACATACATGCATGCAGCGAATACCACAGACAACGACCGACAGAATCTGTTATTTATAAAGTCACAGCATCACCCCACCCTCCACGTACCATAAGATTACTTATTATACAAGTTATGACAAACTCGAATTTAATTTTTTCCCTTTGGCCTTGATTCCATTACGCGTGAAGAAGTTGACGGCGATCTAATAAGTCGTCTTGATAAACCTTGAGATCGCTGATAACTCCAGCGATCGAGCCGGTAGCAGCCATAATAGAGACGATAAGGCACGCACCACTTAACATCTGTAGGCAAACCCACCGCGTGCTCCACTTGTGTATCTTCTTCTGCGCAATGTACATCTCGATGGGGAAGTACACTGTCAGAGGCCAGAACCCTAGCGCGCCCAAGATCCCAACAACATCGTTGAAGAAAGGCATCAACATTGATATCACCGTGGTCATGACCACAAAGGTTGACCTCCATACGGTTCTGAAGAGGTTTAGGTTATAGGTCCCGAATCCCGGTACCGGGATCCTGAATTCCTTGGCGATGAAGTCACTGTCGTACCACCTCTGAGATGCGTATTTCTCAACCAAGGCAAAGATAGGTTGGCAGTAGACTTGGTAGTCCTCAATGAGGTGGATCACGATGGCTGCATTAGCGATGTCAAGGAGCCAGTAAGGGTTGTAGAAGCCAAACCCGGCGAGGAGGTTTCCCGGAGACATGTCCCCGAAGGCGGCATAGCCCATGCAACCGCAGAGCAGATAGAATGTTGTGGTTACCCCTGTGCTAACAAACGTGGCCTTCTTCATCGTCTTGCATTCCGCTGGCGGAGATCGTAGCTTATCCTGACAAATTAAAATATTCGGTTTTTAAATTATATATAAATTTACATAATAATATATACAATTTATAAGTACCTGAATCTCAATAAGAATGATGGAGAAAGAGAAAGCGAAAGCGATGTCGCCAAGAGCTTCAAAGCTCCTCCATATCTTCTGCGTCTCCGTCACAGTTCCGATGCTGATTCCGGTGAGGCTGCCCATGAACGTTCCAGTCTCTACCACTTTGGCGATCCCGAGTCCCAAACCGATGGTGGAGTAAGTGAAGGACATGACAGCCGCGACGATCGAGAGCCACCATATCTGATCAAAGTCTGGGATTTGCGACAGCAAAACCTCAGTGACCCCGAACATGATCATGTACGGATTGCTCGACATGTGGCACGGGTTCTTGCCTTGTCCGCTCTCGTGGAAGCAGTCCAACCTTCGAATCGCCCTAGAAATTAAAACAAAGAGACGATACATGCATTAGAAGAATGTTGCTTGTGACGCAAGAAAAAGAGAATGTCGAGTCCTTACGTCATGCTGATAGATGCTGCGATGGTGTAACCAATGGCAACTCCAAATAGGTACAGGTACTGAATCAACCCACAAACCTTAACCTTCCAAACACCTGCGAGTAATTAATTAAGAATAAACAAATATTTTGAGGTATGGACACGTAGAGCCGGCAATGGTGCGGTGAAAAACCCATAACCATGGTTATAACCAATACTGTTTAATATGGTTAACCGTACCATTATGGTGCGGTGCGGTTATTGTGATGAATTTTCTACTCATAATGGTTATGGTTATGGTATTTGAGTTATACCCATAGTTATCATATAAATATAATTATTTATTATTAATAAACTAATTTATATATAATATACTAAATATAAATTATATAATTGAAAATTTGAAATTGTTGAAGATTGAAGGCGCTAAAGTCCAACGATGGTAATATAGATTGATGTATTTTTAAAATAAAATTTTCGATCTTTTATTATATTACATGTGTGAAATGAATATGGGTATACAGGTAAAATCATGGTTAATAACCACGGTTATTTTAATGGTTATGGTATTGAAAATTATACTCATAATGGTTATGGTTATGATTATGGTATGTGATTTAAAAATATGGTATGGTTATGGTATTTGTCATACCCTAACCATCGACAACCCTATTTACACGTTTATATATATTATTATCATGACATGGTCACTCCAAGTAGAGTAGAGCTAGTGGTCTAGTTTACCGAGAATTGATCCAACAGCATCCATGTACGTGTAGTTCCTCTTGCCGGTGACGGGATCTCCGGCACGGTAGCAGTCTGAGAGGAGGGTGGCGGTGTAGTAACTGACGAAGGAGAACAAGAGCATCACGGTGGGGCCCGCGATCCATCCCAGCTGAGCAATAGCCCACGCCAGCGACAGCACCCCCGATCCGATCACCGCCGTGATTATATGTGCACTTGCTGTCCAGATATTTCCTGTCATTCAAACCCTAGCTAGTGAGTGATCACTATCCCCATCACGATATAGACTTATATATATATATATATGTATATGTATATGTTGATTGTGAAGTAGTAGTTGAGTACGTACCCGTTCTCTTGAGGCGACCATCATCATCGAAGGAGTCAAAGCAGTTGGATGCAGCTGGTGGAAGCATATTGCCGGCGGAGGCGTCAAACACTTGGTGATGGTGGTTCTTGGCGGCAGCAGTCTCACCCATCTAATGTAGAAGAAGAAGTAATTGGTGTAGATAGTCACATAGTAGGAGTGTAGGACTAACTATATATATAAGTAAAAGTACGTATAAAACTTTGTTCCATATTACCAAAAAGATTTTTTATTATTAAATGTAGAAGAAGAAGTTGGTGTAGAGTCACAGAGTAGGACTAACTATATATATAAGTAAAAGTACGTATAAAACTTTGTTCTATATTACCAAAAAGATTTATTATTATTTTTTAATCTTTGGCGCATGTGGGACGGGTTCAGTGAAGCAAGTGAGCAGAGAAGGCTCCAGGAGAAGCGGCGTGTACGAGTTTTTTTTTTTAATTCATGTGCATAATTTCCCGTGTTAGTTATAAGCAATTAAGAATTATATCCAACTAATATCATATAAAATTTTAAACACCCACAAACCAGTAACTAAACTGCATGATTTATAACCAATTATTCACCTTAACTTTTAATGTATATATTTTAAAATTTTAAAAATATAATTATTTTTTAATGTATATATTTAGATTTTAAAAAATATAATTAGATCAACTTTTAATGTATATATTTTAAATTTTAAAAAATATAATTATTTTTTAATGTATATATTTTAGATTTAAAAAACTATAATTAGTATTAGTGGCTATTGCTTTAAGATCGGAGAAACTTTTGTGTCTCGGAAGGTTAAGAAACAATCAACCGTATCGAAGTCTTCAGCTGAAGTCGAATATCGCTCGATTGACTATGGAGTTTCGGAGGTTATCTGGATTGCTTACAGAATTTGGGTTTCCCAGAGTGCTCCAAACACTTTATAGTGTGACAACAAGTCGGCTCAAGTGTGACAACAAGTCGGCTCTTTAAATAGCCAACAATCCGATGTTTCATAAGCGAACAAAAACGATTGTCATTTCGTTCGTCCATATTAATTAAATTACTAAATATGTGTCAATAGCCGATGGATGTGAAACCAAGACGATGCCCAGATCTAAAAAGTCTTTGTAAAAACACCACTAAATATTGAGTTAATTGGTATGGTGGGATCCATTTTATAAAGATTTTTGTATTGGATATGGATTAATGGTTTTAATTAAATAATATTGATATGGAAAAACCTCAAAATCTTTATCAGTTTTAGTTTTAATTTAAAATAATTAGTTTGGCCGCAAATAACTATGTTGACCATTTATTAATTTGACCCAATTAAGAACAATCATTTCAATTATTTGTGTCAAAATTAATATGATTTCATAATTGATAAATTAATAACTTAATACTCGAGTATTAGGGAAAGGAAAACAACTTTTATTGCTAATTAGGGAAATAATTGAATTTCATTTTTTTCTCTTAAGTGGTAATATAGTCAACATCTCCGTTACTAAAAAGAATGTGGTCAAAAAGTATTCTTAATTATGACCGTCAAACACTCAAACAGTGGAGAAGAAACATTGTTTTCTCAGAAGAAGAACGACACAACAACATTAATCAAACACGAAGACAGACAGCAACACACACTAGCTAGACAGTGACATTGGAAGACATACATGCATGCAGCGATTACCACAGACGACGACCGACAGAATCTGTTATTTTTCACAGACAAGGGAAAACAGATGGGAGCTGAAGCTGCTGCCATGGCGGCTAGCTAGCAGTTCCTGGTGCAAAAGCAGCGGCGTCGAAAGCCTCTGCAGTGGCCACCAGTGAAACCCTCGTTGTGGCAAACCATGCCGCAGTTGTGGTGGCTGAGACATTTCCCGTGAAACCCATGGCTCTGCGACTGACATGTCCTCGCCTCCACGATCGCCTCTTCTGCATGCATGCAACGAACATAATCAAAAATGCAAAACCCTAAATGAAAGAGATGCATTATTTATCAGTTCACTTACGCGAAGCGTAGGCAATGAGCAGTAGCAGAAAGAGCCCCAACAACCTCTTCATCTCCATTATTTAGTTATCTGAGATATGGGTGGGTCTCTGTGTCTGAATATATATAGAGAGAATCGACAAATTTGAAGTTTATGGAGAAAGAGCGAGAAACCACGTGCTTCTGCAACCTCTCTCAGGCCTATCTGCATGCGCCATGCATGGGCGTTACGTGCTCTTATCTCCACGTGTCATCACCCCTGAGCTCCCCTTAGTTTAGTTGGAAAATAATTGCACCGATTCACCTCAAACATTACAATAATTCTTCCTTTGCCCTTCTGGTTGTTAAGATGACTTAAGAGTATACCGGTCGCTTTCACTCACAAGTTCGGACTTTTGAGACAGTTGGTTAAGGCGTACGTCTTAAGTCTCAAATGGTATCAGAGCGCGCAGGTTCAAATCCTGGCAACGTTGAAAATATTGATACACTCCCATTAAAGGCCGAGGTCAGGCACAAAGCCCATGTATTAACAGATGTTCATAAACATCAGTTTAAGGGAGGAGGATCTTAAGATGACTTAAGAGTATACTGGTTAAGGCGTACGTCTTAAGTCTCACACCTGTTAAACCATAGCGCAGTAAGGTAGGTTCCTTCGACATTTAATTTACTATTAGCTAGCTAGCATTATCCGAGGATTAATCATCGGAAAGAGAAGAACCCCGGTCACCGGAACAACATAAGCACCTCCCATTGGTGAAGAAACCCCTTCCCCGTCGTGACTTCGACCACAAGTAACACAAGAACAACAAGCATCGCGGCTCTTCCATTCCATGTTTCTGCGCTCTTTGTCCACCCCATTTTCAGATACGGTGCCAAGTACAGGAAGAGTAAAATGGTGAGGAATGGAATGTATTTATAATTCTCAATACAAATACATTAAATTAATAAATAGGTAAGTAGGTAGCACTTAATACACTCTGTTTATATATATATCACTTATATATAGTGTAACGCAAGTAGCTTGACCAACAAGAAACCAATAAGATCACCCGATCCACCCCTCAACGGGACAAACTAAGGTCTTCGCTGCCCGAATGGCTGCCATTCTGACCGTGCAAAGACAGACGTCCCTGGTCGGTCAGACCTTCAAAGGTTTCAACAATTTCATGTTTGAACAAAGGTTAAAGCTTAAAACATGGAGCCATAACAGTTAACAACACCCACCACAAGTGCATCACCATTCACCAAATCCTCACAAAAATTACAGGAACAGCAATTGGATGCACTTCAACTAAGATCTAACCTTGCACTGAAAGCCAAATGTACGATTTTTCTAAAATGCTACAACCGTGGAGCAGAACAGTCATCATTTGGGCTCTTCAGACCTGTCAGTTGCAGAGTTGCCTTGGCCATGGTGATGATCAGCATCTGTTGAGAGATCTTGCTTGCTTCCGCCACCATGGGTGGCCTCACTGTGCTGCTGCATTTGATGGTAGAGGCCGCTACTGTTTGGTCTCAGGCCACCACCCATTTGTCCTTGGACGGCTTGGTGGTGGTGCATTTGAGGGTCCTGTGGCTGAAGCTGATGTGGACTGTTGAACTGCATTGGCGCCCTTTGGGTGAAGAGACTTGATTGTTGCTGCTGAGCCATGGCAGCTGCTGCTGCTGCTGCTGCTGCCTGAGGATGCTGCATGAAAAACCCACCTTGTTGTATTGATGGGTGTGGAGCCATCTGCAAAGTTTTATTTTTTGAAAAAAAAATTATCAATAGAATATAGGACAAAGCCATAAGATAAACACTCCTCACTTGCTGTGGCATTGATGGAGTCGGAGGTTGGGCATCAGCAATTGCAGCCAAATACATCAAATTCTTTTGCAGCAGTGCTTGGTACCTGATATTATCATGTTGCATCACATCGACATTGTTGTGGGACCAAACCAAGAACAGCAATACAAAAACATTATTAGCCCAAATGTTTCATATTGACTCTCTTCCCATTTAATTGGCAAATAAAGCTTCATTGATATCAATCCCAAAGATCCCTTTAGGCCACAAAAGAGACAATCTTATCAACAAACCCGAGTAATCTCATCTATATATTGTTGGTATTGGAGTGGATGGCTTGATACCAGCAAAATCAAGGGTTAATTGCCATTTCTTACAATCTAGTTTGTTGATTTATGATGGGAAAGTACAAAAACATCAACACCACAATGACATGGATAAGCCATTACTCTTTCTTGTACAACATTGATCATAACAATAACCTCAATTTTCAGGTGATAGAAAGGAAGGTAACTAACTAAGCATTGTTATATGTTTTACCTTACGAGACAGCAAATTATAACTTTAAAATGATACATCCTCAAGTAAGGCACACTGAAACCGAACAAGCAACTTAGAAAAGTTCCAGAAGTTGAGAGAGAGACTCACTGGGCACACTCAGAGAGTTTTCCAAGATTTTGATTGTCCAATATTGCAAGGATCAACCTTTTATTCTCATCAAGGTACTGGCTCATGCAAGAATAAAGGATTTTTTAGATAAGCTAGAAAATGATTGCAAACAAATGACACATAAAGTAAGAAACTAGACGGTTATATATTATCCAACCATGTCGTAATGTTGGTTAACTTACATGGGGGAGGTACTTAAACACAAAAAGTCTAGAAATATTCGAATCCATTTCTCCGGGTTTATACAGGAAATGATTCGTAATGAATGATGGTAGGAAACTATACACCAAAAAAAATGACCAGATATCGACCAGTATTAGAGATTTGCTAAAAAGTAAAACCATTAAATGTTTGTGCCAAAAATTAAAGGCCAGACTAGTGATCTATATGGAGAGTCCCCTGCCAATCCCCCAAATATAGTTTCATCACTGCAAGTAAAAGAAATGTCTTTCAGCTAACTACTACTTCAAGGTAATGAAAAGTAGAACTAGCCGCCCAATTGATACTTCAGCATCACATAAGTCTCTGGAATAGTTCATGAAGAAAAAAGGTTAACTTTCGTTGTCATAACTGGCAATATCGAAGGCGTCTGCAGCTACTAGCTAGCCCTAGTCCGACTACATCATGGAAGGCAAGGTAGCAATAAGTGATTAGGACTGATGATGGTAGAAGAGAGAAGTTGACACCTTTTGAATCTGTTCGGTGGTGATGTTTGATGGATACGAAGGCATAACCGGAATCATCGGCTGCTGCTGCTGCATCGTTGCTCCTTTTGAATGTTACAGCTTCAAATGGAGAGACGGAAAGATAACACTAGGAAATTCCTGAGAATGATCGAAGCAGAAGGTGGAACGGGAGAATGGATAGAATTGAACCTGAAACAGAGATAGATCGGGGTTCGATTGAATTGATTTCTGAGAGAATGGTGATTGTTATTTATTAAATTTAATCAATAATTCAAAAGACAATGTTACCCTTCTTGTTTCATAGTTATTACTTATTCGAACTCAAACTTTCATCTAAGTACTTATTTTACAAAAAAAGAATTAAATTAAGTGTCATTGTTAAATGAATTGTGAGGGTTTGAATAATTTATTAACTAAATTATTTTTGAATAAATTACTAAATAATTTTACATAAATTTATAATTTGTTTAATTTACTGTTAAATTATTATGAAAATTTACATTTTATTTTGTAAAATGAACTTTGTAAAAAAAATGATAGCTAACACGTGATCAATATAATACATTTTAAACAATTACATTGGTCACTTCCTATATATATATATTTAAGTTACCATGTACTAAAATAATATATATTTATATTTAAAATTTAATATATATTTAAAATTTAATTAAGTTACTAAAAAATATTAGGTCAGTACATTGGGAATGTATAGTTTATTATATCTTACTATGACCACCGAAGGCACAACATCTTATTACAACCGTCGACGGCGTCGTCAATGGAGGTGGATACAGTTCAGGCGGTGGCGTTTTTTTTCTCCAAGGAGACCATCCCGACGGAAGTCTAGCAACCCTCCATCACCACCTTCCACGGCCTTGTCGCCGAGATTCCGACCATCGACCTGATCGAGCCTAACCTCGTCAAGGTATTGAAGGAGATGGAAAAGTACGCCAAACCACCTGAAGTACATCCGGCAAGTGTCTGAGAAGCTCTTCAGCGTCTTATCTCTAGGGTTAGGGTTACAGGGGAACGCAATAACAGTGTCCTGACCCAACCTGCCGGAGTAACTGTGGCCATATTGATCGTCGGACGCCTCGACTCTCATATTACAAAGCCAAATGAACAAATGGCATGTCCCCAAATTGGTAATCTAATATAATTGGAAATTGACCATTAATTGAAGAGACCAGTACGTCCAGCTAGAACCCTAGAGAAGGCCACTTCATCACAAGGCAAAACAATCTTGCTTCTGCTGTAGAACCCGAACTCATCTGCCGCGGTTTCCATCAACTGTCGGAACACAGGGTAGCTCAAACACGACAGTGGAACCTCGAATCGCCGTAGCTTTTCCCCAACATAGACCACAAAGTGGCCTCTTGGGGCGGTTCTCCTCCCTGGAAACTCCAAGTTCCTCATCTGTTGCACTATTGTTGATTTTAGACGACGACCCAGGAAACCGTTGCTAAAAGATACTGTTAGCTGGAGGGTTATGTAGGAAGTGAGCAAGCAGTGTAGTTGCTTCAATAAGTGCTCGTTTTTTTCCTGGTGGCAGGTTTCTGACAACACGGAGGAGACTCTGATGACAAACACGGTGGTTTTGACACGTCAAATCATCGTCATTCTCGGTGTCTTTTAACATTATCCATGGGAACTATTTTTTAACCCGCCGACAATTTTTTTTTAATTAAACTAAATTTTAATAAATAGCTTAGTTATAGAACTTCTTAATATCGTTAATTACTAAAATTTAATAATTTTACAATACCAACTAGTAGTGTTATATAACTTAATGATATTCACTTAATTATCTACACGTTGACGAGTGGGGTTTAGTTTCAAAATTCATACTCAAATTCGACTTATTATTGTTTTTCAGGTCAGAGGAGTCCAATCCACTCTTTTTTGTGGTTGGGCTACACCCACATGGCATAAGTGAAGACCGTTCAGTCAACCCTGCAACGACACAAAAAGAAAGTGGGTCCAATATTTATATGCATGAGAACTATAAGAACTTTGCTATATATATATTTATGAGACATGCATGCGTTCACCTAAGATTCTTACCCTAACACTATTTAGGGTCTAGGGATAATTATTATCATTTTAATTCATCTATTCTTATGGATGTATATATATAAGCATAATTAACTCGACTTTCTATTCTTCAAAATTTATATATTAATTTTTTAAATAATATTTATATCCATAATAAATCAGTAAAATACATAATTAATTCTCTGCATGTTCGATTATGTAATACACATGCAATCGTTAGTGCACAACATAATCACATATAATTAAGTTACATATGGAGCGATTGCCCTAGCGGAAGCGGATCTGCTTGAGGTAGGGATCACGGTCTGCCAGACGGGAGGACACACCACGGGTTAACGGTCAGTAACCTAAGTTTTCACAGATGTTGACATTTATCTTAACTGTGAGTGACTCTCTCTCTCACTCATCTTTATCTGTGGGGTCTTTATCTGAGGGAGAGCACCCCTATATATAGATATATAGACTATAGAGGGATAGAGTTTAGGGTAAGTATACTATACTGAGTTTACCTGAATGAGCTCCCACTTATGGGCGATCAATTATCCTAAATCCAACACTACATTTCTCTTATTTACATTTTTGTGTGCACAAGTACTTATTTTGAAACAATATTAAAAAATGCTTGTGTATATAACTATAAGTTTGTTAATATTTTTTTTAAAAAATAATAATACTCTACGTTGACGTGTATATACACTGCGTGTGAATCTCTTTTCATTTAACTCTTAAAAGATAGTTAACGTCGTATTTTCAGTATATTAACACACGATGTCGCGCATACATGTCATTTAACTCATACATTAAAATTGTTTCACTTTATATATTCATTTCATTTAGGCATATGTGAGCTATAAAATCAGTCTGAATACCACATTGCATGATCATATATATAGTGAGAATAAAGCTACAGTAGCTCATGCACTAAATGGAAATATCAAGAATCCAACAAACCCTAATAATAACATCATTAGGATATGGAAGAAGCCAAGTACTCTAGGACACTGAAGAAGGTTACTTCGTCACAAGGAAGAACAATCTTTCCGTCGCTACAGTAGCCGAACTCTTCGGCTGCAGTATCCATCAACTGTTGAAACATCGGGTAGGTCAAGTAAGATATCGGAATCGCGAATCGTCTGAGCTTTTTGCCGACGTAGACTACAAAATGCCCTTTCGGAGCTCTCCTCCCTTCCTCGAGCTCAAAGGTCTTAATAAGCTTTTGCAACATTTTTTGCAACCGTCGCTAAAAGAGATCAGTGTTGTGTAAAACACTAAAACTTATTGGAGAGCTCAAGTTGATCCACTTGCGAGTGAGGAGACCAGTTAGCAGGTTGTATTTATAGAGAGGATCTGATCTGCTATGAGTTATCTTTTATCCAGCTGGTTTCCGACAACGCGGGTTGATCTCTACTTTTGTCTCTAGCTTGTAACTTGTGTCATGTCCATATTCTGTCATTCTCTTTGTCAGCTTACTTCTGGATGGAACTATGCTGGCCAGTGAATAAAATCATTAATTATATAAGATATTAATGTTAGACAAAGGAGACTTCGGTACCACCACTCAACTTAATGTGGATAACCCACTCAACTTAAGTGAGCAAGTCACTCACCAAAGTGGGCAAGACACTCAGCAAATTGGTCGAAGTTAAAGATTGTCATCATTTTGACAACTATAAGAAGCGTTGATTAAGTGAGACGAGTAACAAGCGGTTGTTGGAATGTTGATTAAGTGAGATAAAAATAGTGTTGTGTATGTGAGTAAAAAATACGGAGTGAGTATTTTAAAGTGCGTCTGATACATATTGTCTCTTTGAGTGATATACTATTTGTAACACTATTTATCTATTTATCAAAACTTGCATTTTATTTAATTTTTACTCAAGTCTTTATACAAATTGCTAGGTGAACTTTTAAAAAATTATAATTTGTTGCCGAAACTTGAATTTTTTTTTTACAATTTATTAGCAATTTTTACGACTCCTGATAAACACTAACTTGCATATTCAGTCACCATTTAATAAATTAGATAGAGCTAACATGTAAGTTCAAATTGCACTTTTTTTATATACATAAAAAACAATGTTTTTTTGGTCATAATATAAAAAACAATTTAATTTTAGTCAAGTATTGCTAGGTGAACTTTTAAATTTTATAATTTGTTACCGAAACTTTGATTTTTTTTTCAATTTATTAGCAATTTTGATGACTCCTGATGAACACTTGCATATTCCGTCACCATTTAATAATAAATTAGACAGAGGTAACATGTAAGTTCAATTTGCACTTTTTATATATATAAAAAAAAAAAAAATTAACATATAGTCTAAAACATGTTATTTCAACTAGTAAGTAATGCACCAAAAACTTTATGTGACAAAGCCCGATCCACAAATCTTAACCCTAGTATAATTAGTGACATTTGTACATTCATAAAAATACTAAACCCTAACATTAATAAACTCTAACCCTAACCGTTACATTAGCTATCTCGTATGATCTATTGTCCTTGATAGTTGATAACTTCTGTTACCACATAATCCCGACAAAACATCTATCTATATTGTTTTGTTCGTGCATTGAACGGTCTCGACTATTTCATTTTGTACAAGGGGAATGTTCCTAGCTAGATGGTCTTCATCGCCCATTACTGAAAACGAACTTGTCTCTCTCTGTTGTTCCTATTAGGAGTCCTCGAAGTAAGGGTGTCAAAATGGGTTATGGGCCGTGTCGGCCTTGGATCGTTCGTGTCAGAGACCCTCTGACTCAAACCTGAACCGTGTAATAGTATGAGTCAGTTTTTGAAACTCAAACCTGACCCGCGGCGCGGTTAGAATGACCCGTCAGGAATGGTAAGGTTTGGTCAGATTGACTCGTTCGACCTCCATGACCCGCGGGCCAGTCTGACCCGTTCAACCCACCATTTCAATAAAAATCAGAAAAATATTGAAATATATAAATGGGACGGGTCACGGGTTGACCCGTGGGTCAATATTTCTGATTCAAATTTGACCCGTGTTTTCACATATTATTCATGAGTTGTGTCAAAATGACTCATGGGTCAAAAACTCTGACCCAAACACGACCTGTGGGCGGGTCACCCCTACCTCGAAGCCGTCACACTCTCTATACATAGCTAGGGACAACTTAATATAATGCCAAGTGAGGAATATACACTGTATCTCACAAGAACATGAAGAAGCAGCATGCAGCTACACACCTACATTTGACACTGCTTTTTCCAACAACAAAAACAACACTTCCTTTTCAGGTTCAACAAGTATATAGACATACACAAAACATGTAATTTTTGTGTTTAAATATCACAACAGGCCAACACATGATCAAAACATGTATTGATAAGTCTGTACTTTTGAGTTTTTTTTAACAAAATTGATTTTAATAACTTTTGAAACACCAACTTATTGTTTAATTTTTAGACTTTGTCAATTTAACATTAGAAATTTGTAAAATTTAAATGCTATATCTCATGTTAAGATGAATTAAGAGTATACAGAAAATTTTTGCTAAAAAATTCGAACTTATAGGATAGTTGATTAAGGCGTGTGTCTTAAGTCTCACATGGTATCAGAGCACGCTAATTCAAGTCTTAGTGACGCCGAAAATAAAATCACTCCCTTTAACAGTTGAGCCCGAACACTAAACCCCCTATGTGCTTGCATTCTAACGAGAGTTCGCCTTTTATCTGAGTGATTAATGCTATTTTTCAGGATAAGTGTCGAAACACTGGAATATACAATTGACCAAACTAAATTTTTATTGTGTGCATTCATATTTGTTAAGTTTAAGACAATAAACTTATTTTTTTTATAATTAAGAAACTACAACAACTAAAAGCAAATAACTAATTGTCTTTAAGTATTCTATTAGTGGATTTCCCTTAGACTATCAAACATCAATAACTTCAAAATGTCACAGGAGGGTTCGTTAGGGTATGAAAATGCTCATCAAGATTAACAACATCCCTAGTCAAAGTATCCGCCACCCCATTTGCTTCCCGGAACTCGTGTCTGATTTTGAATTTGTTAAAATCCAAAATAAACTTCCTACAATCCAAAATGTGATGCATTAGTGGTCTATCTGCATCTGGATCCTCAATTATCAAGTTGATTGTTTGATGAACGTCTACTTCAACATGCATATCGTTAAGACAATAAACTTATTAATACCTATTTGTGTTTCTATGTTTGAGTTGAAGTAAAATAAGTATCAAGCACACGTTTAGATATTTTTGCATTGCGTCACGTGAGGGGGAGGGTGGGGTGTGAACTGCGGAAGAGATTGGTTTGCTAGTTAGTACAGAGAGGAGGTTCGGGTTCCCGTAGAGAAGTATCTTTGCAGTTTGCTTGGGGGCTTTGCACAGGTAATAACCGAAGCGGGTCGGGTTGAAAGTTATTCCCAAACCCCTTCCTCAGCCTGGGCTTTGCACTGGGCCGTCCAGATTTTTATTTATTTAGGATACATTATTAAATTGTTAATTGAATTTTATTTGTTTGAATAATCAATAAATCAATATTTGAAATTGATTAATTTCAAAGAAAGAGTATAGGGTGTAATATGACAAAGATCAAAGTTTGGGGGTACACTATCGTAATTTTCTTCAAATAGAAAAGCCGGCAGCTTCGGCGGTGGCGGGTTCGGTGACGGTGTCAAATTACGCGCTTTTGAATCTTCCTCTTCGATCCTCAATCGCTCATTAACATATATACAAAAACTCTTCATCGTCTTCCGAAATCTCCACGATCATGGCTTCGATATACAGCTGCAAGGAGTGCGGCGCGAACCTCAACCTCAACACCCTCCATCTCTTCCCTCCCGACTTCTACTTCGAGGCAGGCAACAAGGGCACCCTCTCCTTCTCCGCCGTGGACACCACCAAGTTCCGATTCGAGAAGGAGGACAAAATCCGACCTTTCTTCGAGACGCTCGATTACTGGGGCATACACAGGACCAGGACCAAGATCGTCTGCAACAGCTGCGGCCGCCTTGTCGGCCACGTCTACGACGACGGCCCTCCTGCGACGGATAGCCCCGGCCAGTTCCATTTTGGACCCAGCCAGGTCATCCCTAGGGCTCCTCGTTATCGGATCAAGACCAAGGCTTTGACGATTGCTTCTGAAACTTGACCTTTCCTCCATCTCCTTAGGCATCTGGGTTTCTGTTCATAGGTCTGCAACTATGTCTGCAGTTACTTAATTATCAGTCTTATAAAATGCAGCTTCTTGATCTATCTGTATAGCAATCATGTGCGAAGTGTCGAATTTTGAAGTTCGATTTGATTCTTAATGAACCGAAATCGAAGTGACTCGTCTTTGTTCTTCGATTCGATCAAACATAAGTCGTGTAGCTGAAATCGATCATATAAAGTGAATTCATCAATGCAAGTGTTGATCGAATTCTCTTATGTAAGTATGATACATATGAATTTGCAATATAATTTTCAACAACCACATTTTCATATTTAAATAACAACTGATTCTGGTCCAAACCGTCCAATCTAAAAACTGTTGGGACATTAGTCGCGGCTAATTTCCGACTTGCAGTACCTTGATAATCAATGAATCAAAATAAATGCACACGACACAAGGATTTACGTGGTTCACCAATTTGGCTACGTCCACGGCTCACACTCACACGTTCACTATAGACAAATAGTGTTACAAGTAGTGTATCTCTCAAACATACACTATGTATCGCTCACAAATACAACACTATTTTTCTCTCACTGACTCAACACTCCAACAACCGTTTCTTACAAATCTCTCTTCTTGTTGTTTTCTTCCTTTAACATCGTTGACTTTATAGATGTCAAAAAATGACAGTATTCAGTGGCTTTACCACTTTGTTTAGTGTCTTCCCACTCTGGTGAGTGACTTACCGACTCCTGATGAGTGATTTCTCCACTTTGTGACTCCTGATGAGAGGTTTCTCCACTCTGATGAGTGACTTCTCCACTTCAAGTTAGTGCCTTGCCCACTTGTTGAGCGGTGGTGGTCCGACCGTCTACCTTCTCAGCAAAAACTTCGACTGCTAAATTGTTCTGTTTTGAGCAGACGACATTTTTATATATTCTTAAGAAACGGTAGTTGGAATCAATAATAGATTCCTCCATGTATCTGTCCTTCATCTTCATTACAGTGAAATTTATATAAAAATCAATTTTTGTCGTAAGTTCCTGTCTCTCACCTGTCAGTTCCTCCAACTGCTAGTCAACTCCATTCTATTTAGATTCATGTTCTTCTTTGCTTATGCAAATTCTGACACTGGTTTTCCATCTACCATACATATTGAATTTGTTGAAAGTTTGGTTGGGCCAGTAGATTCATTGGAGGGTTGGTACTGAGGAACAACCTGCGTTTTCTTATATGTTGTTTCATAATCGAATCAAATAAATACTTGCTTGATAAATCTGTGATCAGACTCAGATGAAGATGGAGGCCAAGCTCACCAGGGAAAAGTCGGTTCCACCACCGACACCACCCCCACTTCCGAGATCATGGACGTGGACAAGAAGTACGGTCGAGAGCATCACGAACCAAGAGATTGCCAAGTTCTGGAGACGAAAGCGTGTCGAAGAGGAAGAACACCTCCTTGCCGCCATTAAGGCCGCCGCCCGTATCCGGGCCCGGAATTTATCGGTAAAACTGGTGTTACTCGTTTCCGATTAAGGCCGCCGACCGTATCAGGTTGTTGGTCTCCCATAACAGCCTACTGTGTTGATGTTTTCGATTGAATTGGATAAATCATGAGCAGGAATATGAATACAAGCAGTTCATCGATTCCCTGGAAGATGAAGATGCTGATTCGATGAAGCAAACCGTCGATAACGCGGCCATTGACGACAAGAACAACGAAGTAGAAGTTCGAATTGGGATAAAAGACTGGTGAGACTTGAAAATTTACCGTTTACCCCCTAAGATCCGGTTCGGTACGACCGTTTTTGTGTGTGAGGGCTGATCATGGACGGGCCGGGAGGCAAGACCGAGACCGGAATTTCGGTTTGCCTTCTGGAGGACCGAGACCGACCTCGGCCAAAAAAGCCCGTCTGAGTCGGTCTTTCTTGATTCGGGTAGGTCTCAGTCCTTGACCGAATCTGCCCCCAAAAAAATTATGAGTCACGATATTTTTTAGTAAAATGCGAAAAAATAGTTCACCTCTAAAAAAAACACTATGAACTCACTATATTCTTTAGTAAATTTATCATGATGCAGCTTTTATAGAGATAGAAAATCTCCAAAATTCACATTCATTTTGGTGTGTTATTATTAAAATCCCAAATCCACATGCATTCGGTCCGGACTGGTCCTAAACGGGATTTCGGGGAAAAAGATCGAAACCGACCTTGAAGAAAAAAAAAACGTCCACTCGATCTCGGTCCTAGACGGATCGATCTCGGACCGATCTTGTCGGGAATTCGATCCTACAGTTTTTTTTGATTAACCCTATACTCTTCATGTCATTGTTCAATCTTCTTCTTTCTCTTCTCTTCAGGTGGACAAAGAGCAACTATGCATACTTGAACCAGCCAGCAATTGGATCTGACCGTCCTCGGAACCGGTCCTCAAGCTATACACCGAATTGTTTCTCCTATAAACCGATTCCACTGTACACGACTTCGCTCGGGGTGTTTTAGATGATCGGACCGTTCTCCTTCCTTAAGCCTTAGAGATGGTTGCTACATGTCCAGTATTGGTTCCGGTCTGCAATGACTCAAATAATTAGTCCGGTCCGATGAGTGTGGTTTGATAACAATTGTACTTTTGTTACTCTATTAATAATGTGGTCTGTGAATGGTGGAATTCATTTTTTATGGGGTATGTATGTATAGATATATGTATGAATTATGGAACTTTTTCAAAAACTATTCACTTTTCAAAAAATATTTGAAAAAGTGTATATCGAAATTTTTTTTTTAGAAAAGTATGCATACGCGCGACGCGCCTACTGAATAGGCGCGTCCTAGGGATGCGCCTATTCAGTAGGCGCGTCCTAGGGATGCGCCTATTCAGTAGGCGCGTCCTAGGGATGCGCCTATTCAGTAGGCGCGTCCTAGGGATGCGCCTATTGCAATAGGCGCATCCCAGGGGTGCGCCTACTGCCTAAATTTTTTTTTTTTCGCAAAAACACCGGTCTATCAGAAACCACGTTGATTTTAAGTCTGCTTATGGTTTTCCTCCTAAATAGAAATTGAGAGATAGTCTCACGCGTATTCATAGGTCCAAACTACAAATTTTCCAACTTGTTCTGAACAACAATGAAACAAAGTTGTTTATTCACAAGTTTCTGAATGAGACTTTTCTTCAGATACACTAGCTAGTTTGACATTTTCAGGAATTACTCCTGCAAAAGAGCTATTTGGGGTTACTTTAGGTTCCTGTCCTAAATGTTCCAACTTGTTCTGAACAACAATGAAACAAAGTTGTTTATTCACAAGTTTCTGAATCTTCCGAATATCTTGTAAAGCTTCTCCAATGACTATAGCTTTTTATCTGAGTTCAAGCCTGCTTATTGTTTTCCTCCTAAATAGAAATTGAGAGATACTCTCTCCAGTAAAGAAGAAAGGAAGTTCTAAGAAGAAATGGTTTTTTAGCAAACTATGTATACGCGCACCCCGGGGTCGCGCCTAACGGACATAGTTACTTTTTGAAATTTATCTAAAGTAACCCCAAAAGAGTTATTTTGCAGCAGTAATTCCTGAAAATGTCAAACTAGCTAGTGTATTTGAAGAAAAGTCTCATTCAGAAACTTGTGAATGAACAACTTTGTTTCAATGTTTTACCTCGCGGATGTTGTTCAGAACAAGTTGGAAAATCTAGGGCAGGAACCTAAAGTATTTAACTTCTGAGAACTTCCTTTCTTCTTAATTGGAGAGACTATCTCTCAATTTCTATGTAGGAGGAAAACCGTATAAACAGGCTCAAAATCAGATGTTTTTCAAAAATTAAGCATATAGTAGGAAAAAAAGCATACATGGAGGAATTTGGTGCGCGTAGAGGAATTTGGACTTGTGAATACTGGGATAAAGCAACGCGTGAGACAATCATCTCGGTGGTTTGTTAACAAATTGATTTTCTGTCCTCTTGATCCAAGACCCTTTTGTTAACAAATTGATCTTCTGTCCTCTTGATCCAAGACCCTTCCTAACCATTGGAAGGGGATCAGTTTTCTTCTGTCCTCACCGTACGACAGAAGATATTCGGAAGATTCAGAATCTCGTGAATAAACAACTTTGTTTCATTGTTGTTCAGAACAAGTTGGAAAATTTAGGACAGGAACCTAAAGTAACCCCAAAGAGCTCTTTTGCAGGAGTAATGCCTGAAAATGTCAAACTACCTAGTGTATCTGAAGAAAAGTCTCATTCAGAAACTTGTGAATAAACAACTTTGTTTCATTGTTGTTCAGAACAAGTTGGAAAATTTAGGACAGGAACCTAAAGTAACCCCAAAGAGCTCTTTTGCAGGAGTAATGTCTGATAATGTCAAACTACCTAGTGTATCTGAAGAAAAGTCTCATTCAGAAACTTGTGAATAAACAACTTTGTTTCATTGTTGTTCAGAACAAGTTGGAACATTTAAGACAGGAACCTAAAGTAACCCCAAATAGCTCTTTTGCAGCAGTAATTCCTGAAAATGTCAAACTAGCTAGTGTATCTGAAGAAAAGTCTCATTCAGAAACTTGTGAATAAACAACTTTGTTTCATTGTTGTTCAGAACAAGTTGGAAAAATTGTAGTTTGGACCTATGAATACGCGTGAGACTATCTCTCAATTTCTATTTAGGAGGAAAACCATAAGCAGACTTAAAATCAACGTGGTTTCTGATAGACCGGTGTTTTTGCGAAAAAAAAAAAAATTTAGGCAGTAGGCGCATCCCTAGGACGCGCCTATGCATACTTTTCTAAAAAAAAAATTTCGATATACACTTTTTCAAATATTTTTTGAAAAGTGAATAGTTTTTGAAAAAGATCTGAATTATGATATGAACGTTGCTTGTACCTGATGTAACAAAAAATGGTCAAAGGTAGAAATATAAAAAATTAGAATATTAACAAATAAATAAACAAACTAAAAAATGGACTATAATAGTTAGGGTTGACGATAGTTATGATATGGTACGAGTATGACAAATACCATATTTTTAAATTGCATACCATAATCATTATGTGTACAATTTTTAATACCATATACATAACTGTGGATATTAAACATGATTTTTAATGTTTGTGAAGTGTAATAGAATATCATGAATATTATATTAATTAATACATAAAATTATGTCACAAACAACAAAAATATTAAACACTAATATTATTTAACATTAGCACAATTTAAAATTAACACTAATATCATTTAATATTAACATAATTCAATTATAGTTCACCATTAAATTATGAATTCGTGAAATCTAAATGTGAAAATCCTACTTCTATTATTAATATATTAATATTAAGTCATTATTATATTTATATAATAACCATGGTTATAAGTATGAGTATGACTAAAATACCATAACCATATCCATAACCATTACGAGTAAAACATTTATCACCAGAACCATAGTTTTTTATTTTTCATTGCACCGTTATCACTACATTATATAGCGGTGTAAAAATCTTTATTACGTGGTAACAAATAATATAATATTACGATCCTAAAGTCAATAAAATTTGGCTAAGAAAAAGTCAATTAAAATTATGGAGATCTTATCCAAATATATAATGTTTTCTACCAATTTATAATTATAATTTGCTTCTTGGCAGCACTCAAACTAATATGTGGTAGTTTGCACCTTAAACTTTGCTTTAGAAGAATTTATACCCTTCATCTTGTTCAATATCTTCATGAACTCAGTTACAAAGTTCTTGGCAAATTATTGAAATAAGACAACGGTGTTGAAAAATAAAGACTTGTATACAATTATTTAAAAGATTAGGATTAATATAGTTCTAAAATAAAATTTAGGGTACAGATTAAGATGGAGCCAAAGTTTGGAGTTCGCCGGTGCAATTTCCCCGTATCTTAATTATCTGCTGCCACGACAAGCTGCCGCAGAAAATGCGAGGGAGAGATAAATCAACGGCTACGACTATATATATTATTTACACACACAGCCGCAGCAGCTCGAGCTTAATTCATATATTCAACGCAACTACGTCTGAGCACTGTCTTCTTCTTCCTCAACCTCCAGATCTCTCCCCATCCTCTGCAACCGCCTCAGGATCCCTTTCCCTGATTCATCTCGCAGCAATGGCGAAGCCGCGGAATTCGCGCTTTCCTTCTCGGAGATCGACGCCATCGTCGACCCTGATCCTGACAATGCTCCTCATATTCTCGTTCGTTGTCCTGATCCTACTTGGTCTAGGAATCCTCTCGATGCCGGGCAGCAACAAGAATGCGCCGAAAGCTCACGATCTCACTTCAATTGTCAGGAAGACCGCGGATAGGTATCTGGAAATTTGGAATTTGTGATGATTTGAGTTGTGGTGATTTGATGCTCATTGGATTTGAATTTCTTGCAGCAGTGGCGGAGATGAAGGGAGAGGGGAGCACTGGGTTGAAGTCATCTCTTGGGAGCCTAGAGCTTTTGTGTATCACAATTTCTTGGTGAGATGCCAATTCTGCTGTTGGATCATGAACTTAATGCTGGAATTGGAAAATAGATTGTGATGACTGATGATGCTGCTGCCCAATTCGAAATGTAGCCACTGCATGTTTTGTTATTGTGATTCTTTACAGTTACGATTCTGGTTTCGATTAACATTTAGGTAACACTGCTATTGCTAACCATTGAAGTATTGAACTGAATCGGATTGATAGCTTCAGATATTGTGGCTTTGGGTGAGTAAAAAGGAGACCTCTATGAGTAATGCATCTTTTGGAACCATCTTCAACTTGCATTTTTCAATTTTAGCTAGAAAAGTTCAGACTTCTCTTATTCTGAAACTGATTTAATTTCCAAGCATTGAGATTGCGACTGTATAGAACTGCCAAAACAGTAATTTCTTATTGTGTTGTTTCTTTTGAGTCAAGTCTAAGGAGGAATGTGATTACCTTATCGATCTAGCCAAGCCCCATATGGAAAAATCGACAGTGGTAGATAGTTCAACTGGCAAGAGCAAAGATAGCAGGTTCGATTTCTGTTTAAATCTTAGCACTGCTGATTCTTAAGCTGCATTTTCTTTGAACATGTTATTCAGATGGACTTTTATCTATTTTTTTTTTAATTTCTTATAGTAAGGTCAATTTATCGTATACATGCAGAGTTCGCACAAGCTCCGGGACTTTCCTAGCAAGAGGACGCGATAAAATAATTAGGAACATTGAGAAGAGAATAGCAGACTTTACCTTCATACCAGTTGGTGAGAGGATTTGCCTTCATGAATTTTTAGCATTTCAGTCATTTTCTTAATCATACCTCATGGTATCATAATTCTAGGCCATATTTATTGTTGTATTTACTTTCTGTCCGTCTGTATTACCTATCTAATATGTTTACGGATGTTCAGAAAATGGCGAAGGCCTTCAAGTTCTTCACTATGAAGTAGGTCAAAAGTACGAACCTCACTTCGATTACTTCATGGATGAATATAACAGTAAAAACGGGGGGCAACGAATGGCTACACTTCTCATGTACCTGTAAGTAGTAAGTGTTTTTGACAACTATTTATTACACACTGTTTTAATTCACTGTATTACATACAGGTCAGATGTGGAGGAGGGTGGTGAAACTGTTTTTCCTAATGCCAGAGGGAATATCAGCGCAGTTCCTTGGTGGAATGAGTTATCCGAGTGTGGTAAAAAGGGCCTCTCAGTGAAGCCAAAGATGGGCGATGCTTTACTCTTTTGGAGCATGAAACCTGATGGCACTCTCGATCCATCTAGCTTGCATGGTTAGTAAATAACTACATTTTCTATACAAATGTACTCTCCAGATGCATTTATGATATCATATCTTATGATGATCCATAATGCGTTTGTTCTAAGTAGTAGCCGAATTGTGTCTGTGTGGTAACTTCTTTTGTTTCCTCCACGAATGCATCTACTGCTGTATCTAGGTGGGTGTCCAGTGATCAAGGGCAATAAGTGGTCATCAACAAAGTGGGTGCGTGTTCATGAGTACAAAGCTTAAATAACTACAGTCCCTATCGACGAACCAATGCAGCAACAATGTTTTGTAGTAAGTATGAGAGTCTGTCTGTCTAGTTAATCATACGAAGGGAGAGTGTATACACATATTTACTTACTGGCCAGGGTGCAATGCCAATAATTTGTCCGTCTTTGTCTTTAGTTTTTTTGTTGAATGTTTATTCCGTTACCATTGTTATGGAGATCATCAGAGATAGAAAAACAAATGACAATGTTGCTGTACTCAAACAAACCCAAATGTTGTATTCTATTTGTTTTTCAAATGGTAAGCTAGCTAATTGATCTCCAAGACATTTATTTGAAGCATTAGAAGAGTGTGTTGCTACTATTTTCGGGTCTGTCCTGGATTGAATAAACCAGCTGCTAATGAACTAACTGCCTTGGAGGAGCCTTTACTCAGCGCTGCTGCAGACTGACACTCTGCAGAGTCGTCATGGTTTGATGAAGATGGATCAAGATCATCACTTTCTTTTTCTTCTAATAGCAGCTTGCCATCCTTTGGAACTAGGCAAGGTATGCCATCTTTTACCTGTTTGTCAAAGCAGATAGCAAACAATACCATTATTAACCAACCACAGAAGCGATTCTATGATAAAGGCATGGAACTTAAGAACAGACATGAATATGTAGTATAGATAGATCAATACAAGCAAGATAGTATTGTAGCTTGCGAAAAGCCGAATGGATTGATGGATCCTGGTCTTTTGGGCCTCGGTGAAGGAGGCCCCATGCCCAAAAACAAAGCCCACCGGCTAGGAGCGCGCTATCAAGGGCGCGCCATCAAGGAATATTCCCCCTTCTGACAGGTTCAGGACTCGAAGACCGACAAGGAGGAATGAGAGACCCGCATGCCTTAAGTGGAGCTCCGACACGAGGTACAATCCCACTAAGCACAAAGCACTAGGCAACACACTGTTCAAGATCACCCCACTCAGCCCAAGCCGGGCACCACCTAGGATAACCGGGATCAAAGCCTAACCCACGTCAGGTTAAGGGTGAAGACTATAAATACCTTCACCCCTCTTTACTTTAGGCTAATACCACATCATTTACATAAACTTACATACATTCATAAACGAACTCCAGCTAATTTAAACATCGGAGGGGAAACAAAGGGCATTGTCCGGAATTTTCTTATTGCAGGACGTCGGAGTGTCAAAAGACAGGAGTTCAGAGCAATCAGGAGACAACACAATCCAACATAGATGGTCACCCAGATGCAAAATACTTATGAAAATTACTATAAATAGAGAACTATCAGTGATTGAAACAATAATTCATTAAGAAACGGACCAAGTTTGATATGTTTTTTGTAGTTCTGCAGGTAAGTTTCATAATTAACCAACAGACATCAACAATGGCTTCACAAGAATCAACACTGGACGACACATGGAGCATAAAAGACAGCTAATTCTGAATCGAATCGTTCGACAAGTCAGTCAACTAGAAGCACCAAGGAAACCCTAAGTGCAATTGGGAAGAAACGGAACTCACAGGAAATGAAACGCCAATTGCATCACTAATCAAAGAGCCACTTTCATCACAAAACCTGCAGAACGAAACGCATCAAGATCGAAACTTGGGACGTAAGATTGGAGCTGGAAATGGTGAAATCGCGATCTAGAGAGAGAAAATACCTGAGGGGTTGCTTCGACAGAGGGCAAACGAGGATGTCAGAGAGATTCTTGTTCAGACAAGTTCGGACAGCGTCTCTGAGTAGCGTAAGCCCCACTCTCACCATTTCGTTTTCCCAATTCCTGGACAGAAAAGGCGGCAACTGATCGGAAAGGGCAGGAAAGGCGGCGAAGCCAAGTTCCCTGTTTTCTAAATCTTGAAAAACGCCTACAAATCTTTCCGTACCCTTTCACTTGGGTCCTTTGACTTTTTAGTTTACAATGAGAGCCTTGTCTTATACGATTGTGTGCAATTTTACCCTGAAGTATGAGGCAAATACAGTCGTGCCCAAAAGATAAAAATTATCCGTAGAAGAAACCTGTGGACCAGAAAATAAAATAAAAAGGAATAGGACTATTATAGTGTAATTGTCAAAGATAATTTTTCCATTGCCCGCCTCGCTGTCGCGGCATTTCCAATCCGAAATTCAAACAGAGGCCCAAAGCGGACCAATTCCTTCCCGCCTCTGCAAGGTTACACCTTCCACTTGAAGGGTTTGCAGACCTCTTTCTCACCTTCCACTGTAAAGGTCTCTCCTTTTCCCTCCCTAGATCCTTCAAGGGATTCAAAGACCTTCCAATTTGAATTTATCAGGTTCACCGATTCTTGAAATGCGACCACCTTTGCGCAGGTTCTGACACTCTCCCAGGTTTGTATTCGTTCATGATTACTGTGAAACGACCCCTGAGTATGGATTACTGTTGATTTGCAGCCTTGGATTTGAAAGTTGTTGATTGCTTTGACTGGGTCGGGGCATGCTAGGATTCATCTAATTTGAGAGAAATTAGCTAGATAGAGCCAAATTGTCATCTATTCTGTATCGTAGAGCAGTAGAGTCTGCTCCTGCATCTGGGTTTTGATTTGATTCACTATGAATGGGGATGAATGCCATTGATTGCTCGTAGTGGGTTGGAACCGTCTCAGGTTCATCTAATTTGGAGGAAACTGTAGCTTGACTGCTCCGATTTCTCATCTTTTTGTATCGCAGAGCTGTAAAATCTGCTCCTGCATCTGGGTTTTGATCTGATCCACTATGAATGGCGACAAATCTCGCCGGGCTCTTGGTGACCTGACTAATCAATCAGTTAAAAGAGGTGTTTCTTCGATTCCTCACTGTGTTGGATCAAAAAGCAGTGTCAGTGGAGATGCGGATCCACGATCTGCAAAACGTGTTTGTTTAGGAGTTGAAAACCTGCTCAGAGATGGTAACATTGAAATTTCGGTCTCTTCAACAGAGAAATTATGTTTTAGTAAAAACACTGCCTCTGATCCTAATTGTGAAGCAAAGCTGCCAAACTCATTGGAATTAGATCATAATGATGAAGAAGACGATGCAGTTCAAGTTGAAGACGCATTGTCACAAAAGGGTTGTGATGCACCAAATCTTTTACAGAACTTGGTAAAAAATACGTTCACGGAAATAGATACACAAATCGAAGCAACGAACTCATCAAATGAGGAATTGAATCTGAAGGATAACAATGACGAGAGAATCGAAGTTCATGAAGTGGTGCAATTGGATGATTCGTCAAAGGATAGTTCTGAAGACAATGTCAAGAACTTAGAGCTCATGCGCTGCAAATTGCTCAAGGGTTCAGAAGTTCCCGATCTGCTTAATGGCTGCTCGTGTTCTTTCTGCTTGAAAGGTACAGTTTTGATCACTGAAAAAGATTCAATCTCGACTTCAATACGATTTTAGTATCCAAATCCTGATAAAATTGCGAAGATTCGATTTTAATTTTTTTTTTTTTTTTTGTTGCAGCTTCTTATATCTGGTCGGACCTCCATTATCGAGACATTAAGGGCCGAATCTCGGGTAATGAACGTGTTTCTTGAAGCTGTTCATCTCTTACATTGTTGTGGTAATTCATCAAACATGTTCCAGAATGAAAAACACATCTTTGTCCACTTCATTTGTGCCTTGGATCTTTTTCTCAGCATTGAAGAAGAGCCAGAAAGAAGCAACTGCCCTTGTTCATAGATGTGGTAAAGCAAAGGATTTTACGTCTATAAACTGCCCCGGAAGCTCGACCGGGCCATCAAAATTAGAAAACGACCTGATGAATCAATGGAGGTCACTCTTTCTTCACATGGAAAGCGTACTAACCAACGAAAACAACGAACTTGTAAGCAACTCATACTGTACTTTGAATCAAAGTTTTTACTTTCCTTCAGCATTACTATTTTGTGAATCTCGTATTTGTGTTGCTTGGGCAGCAAGCCAACTACACAGCCTTGGCCGACATAAGGGAGAGCTGCAGGATCAATCTAGAGTCGATCAACAAGAGGCCGGAGGAATGAAGATTGAGGTTATCAACTAGTTCTTCTTCTACTTCATCACAATTAAGAGTTTGGATTCTTTCAAAGTTGCACTCATTTGCTTTCTCTAGTAACGTACATTTGAAATTCGGAACATATAATCTATGAATCATCAATCAACAAATGATATATCCTCTGCTGCCTAACCTATTCTGTTTAATGTCCATTTTCACTTGTTCGTCCCGTCATCGACTGTCTCTTGAGGTGTAGCTTTGCTTCCGACAGTGCTCGACTCACTTCTTCATCGTCTGGTGAGTCTCTCATCAGTACCTCGTAGTCGTGTATTGAAGCTTCCCACTTTCCCAACTATAAGACCGAATTATAGTTAATAGTTTTGAACAGATTTACCCTAGGGTGACAAATCGTGTGTACGTGCGTGTTATCGTGCGTATCAATACGTTTATCATGTTACAGTTACCAAACACGAACACACACGATAAACTTCTCGTGTCATGTTTCTCAGCACGAACACGATACACAATTTTTCGTGCGTGTTCATGTTGTGTTATCGTGTTACGTAAGAAATTGTTTCTTACTTTCCCAACTATAAGACCAAATTATAGTAATAATTTTGAACAGATTTACCCTAGGGGTGACAAATTGTGCGTACGTGCGTGTTATCGTGCGTATCAATACGTTTATCGTGTAACATTTATCAAACACGAACACGCACGATAAACTTATCGTGGCATGTTCCTTAACACGAACACGACACATAATTTTTTCGTGCGTGTTCATGTTGTGTTATCGTGTTGCGTAAGAAATTGTTAGCCCTAGATTTAGTGATATGTTGGTTACCTTAGCGTTGCAGTCAGCTCTTCGTAGCATAGCCTTTCGGTAAGATGGGCGCACAATTAGAGCGGCATTGCAATCCTCGACGGCTTTCTCTAATTGACCTACTTTCAACCGACAAGCAGCTCGATTGCTCAATAAAACCGAGTTGTATGGCTCGTGTTCTAGACCCTCTCCGTAAGCTGCACTTGCCTCGTTGAACCTACCAACCTTGAAAAACTCATTCCCCTTGGACCGGGCGACTGCTACGACCTGACTCTTCCTCCACACAACATCCACTTCCTTATTGTTTGGGTTGAGTTGGTTTGCTCGTTGAGCCGCCTCCACAGCATCATCGAACCGTCCCGATGCCATGTAGACTTGAGCCTTGATTGCTAATAAATTAGCGTTGCCGATTGGACCGAGAAACTTTGTGCAATCCGTGACCTCAAAATTGGGACCGTTTGCTAATGTGTGTATTGCCTCGTCATGTCTATGTAATTTTAGGAATGCCTCGGCTTGCAATGCGAATATTTGTGGAGCTGAATCTGCACCGACAGATATCGCTCGACCACTCTCTCGTAGCAAGCTACTCCAGTCTCTGGCACGTCGAGCGTCGGTGCATTTTTGAAGATGGAGTTGGACCGCTTTCGCTCGGGATATGACATCGGGATCGGCATCGCACCCCGCGAGGTTGTAGTGGTAGATGGCAGTTTCTGCTTCACCTAATCTACATATATTGACAACAAGTTAAAGAGTATCAAAACGACGGAGACATCAAAATCGATTAACTGACATTAAGTGTGAATTCATGATGTGTCAACCGTAAGTTGTGTCAAAATATGCTCAACTCAAACATGACCTGTGTGTCCACGGGTCAACCTGTATGACTCATGGACATGTATCATTTTAATTTGTACAATATGAAATTTGCGGGTTAACCCGTGTGGCCCACGTGCTCTGTCAATCCATATGATCCACTAATTCCTTCAACCCACATGACCATGCATCCCAAATGACCCATGCTATCAATGTGACCCATATGACCTATGCAACCCACGAACTTTATATAATATATATTGTAGTTATACGACTCCATTGATTGATCCACGAGTCGATTGGTACGACCCAAATCCAACATTAATTTTCATATGGGTCGTTTCAAAATAACCCATGAGTGCAAAATCTTCGACCCAAACACGGCCCATGACGGGTCACTCATGGGTTGGAAATTGACATTCCTACCTGACATACAAGGTTGCCATACGATTATGGGCACGATGATGACGAGGTTCAATCCTGATCGCTTCCTTGCACTCGAACAGAGCATCGAGGAGTCTTCCTAGAGCCGTCAAAGCGGCGCTCTTGTTACTTCGATACGCGGCCTTGTTCGGGTCGATAGCAATGGCTGCCTCATAAAGAGCTAAAGCCTCTACAAATCTCCCATTCTTGTAATCTTCATTCCCCATAATCTTTAACTGCTCAGGGTCCATTCTAGTCGAGATCGCACGACACAACGAACCAGTCGTAGGCCCTCCACCGCGCTTATTGTTACCTTCTGCGCTACCGTTGAGCATCGTACTAGGGTTAAGGCTTGAGTTCCCAGGTTGCCTAAGGTTTCCTAGGTTTCCATATAACATCACATTACTCGACGAAGCCCTAACGAGTGTGCTGCTTCCCTTCGCCTTCTGATGATCAACGATCATGCTCTCGAGCTCACCCGAGATCCCGACCGCTTCTTTCGGGACCCGTTTTCCCTGGTTCACGTAACCCTGAGCCGTCGTAGTCTTGGAACATTGAACTCCATTGGACCGTATCTTGCTTTGAAGCTTCTGTTGATGATGGACTTGAGAAGGCACACAATTAGGGTTTCGTTGATCGTCTGAGACTCCTTTTCGCTCACGTGAATTCGGCGTGCTAGTCGACCTCGTGACATTATCGTTGGGAAGACTATTATCCATTGTTGAAATTGACTCAGATGAGACCGACCTTTTCGAAAACAAGGATCTACGTCCGAAAACTGCGTTCAGTATGCCGCAGCCGGACGACTTTCTCTCCGGCGATGTGTCACCCATCTCCGTTTTCCGTCTCGTCTTTTGCTATTGTTTTTGCATGGAGATATGATGCCTCATAGAAGAGACCATGACATTCCGACAACCCATTGTCGTATTCGCAGAATAATTTTACTGAAACTAGATTTCTTTTTTCTTCTTCTGTAATTCTAAGGTGATTTGGTTTCTATGTTCGTTATTTTGAGGTGGATAGAGATGAAGGCTATTGACTCGGTCAGGGGAGAAATGAGGATCTCTTGTTTTTTTACAGGAGTCCCGATTACTATTTTTAGTCACTTATTTAATCTATAATAATAATTCATTTTTGCGACTATAATCAAAACACTACATTTATAACCAATCAAGCATAATCCATACATATATACTAATAGCCATAGGTAAATTTTATATAAATGAGAATTTATATTATAATAGTTATTAAAGTGTGTAATGTTTATTTTTAAATTAACATAATAAAAGAATATATAAATATCATTCTTAATTGATTTGATATAGTAGTTTATGTAGGCATGAATGTAGATAACAAATATACCTCGAATAAACTTCGCGACCGGAAAGTCTTCAAAATTCTCTCGATTATCTAATAAATCACTTAATAAAACCATAATTCTAGTCTCAAATGGAAAACCAACTGGATCGAAACATAGCAGAGCAAGGGTGAATACCAGTTCATTAGGCAGTGTTGTGCGCTGCCAAGGCAATGAGCATCTTCTCGTAATCTCCATGGGTGTCTTTCTTGATAGCTTGGTCAAGAGGGATGCTGTTCCTCCTCACATATGTCTCCTTGATACGCTCCAAGTCGACCTCTGCACGGGTCGTGACAACCCTTGTCAGGGCCCACTCATCAGTCCCCATCTTGTTGATAGACAACCTCAGCAGTTTCTCAAAGTACTTCTCAGGTTGGGTTAGACACTTGATTGTTGCTCTTAGCAGCTTGAGAAATTCATCATTTGGGTCGCTCTTCAGGTCTTTAGTTATGGCATTTCCAAACTCGTTGTTGTAGTGGTTGAGAGTTGCACCGAGTTGAGCTCTGCTTCTTGTACTGAGAATCCTGATGATCTCCTCATCGCTATATTGCTTCTCTGATACCTTATCATGAAGTAATTTAACCTCTGATTTGGCTAGCATCATGTCAATTTCGGGGCCCTCATATCGGAATGAGCTCACAAGAGGAACCAAAAGCTGCCAAGCTCAAAATCTAGCCATGTCATGATCAAGTTCATGTTCAAGCGCCACATAATAAATGAGGTAGGATTTGTGAAACTTAGTGAGAAATGGAAAATTTGGCATAAATACATGAATCATCTCGTTTTGTTTACTTTAATGAATCAAATCACACGCAAACAAAGGGATAAAGAGTTTGTTTACCTTACGGAAATCTCCAGAAGTGTGGTATGCAACATCTTCTTCAAGGGATTTCTGGTACCGAATATGATAGGCTTGTCTGGCAGCGAACAGTTCCATTGAAGACCTAGAGCAAGCAATCTCCATTAACACCCAATTGTTTGAGGTGAACTTCTTAGTAGCCTCATGTGCTAATAATGAGTCTCTCTCAGCAGGATCCAGTGTCCAGAGCAGCACACACCTCTGTCAAATTATCAACAGAGTAAATTAATGTCAATTAATTATGTAATTATAATAATTAATAGCAAATACAACATAAGAATTGACCTCAAAGTCACAAGTAAGTTCTTTGTCTAGAGCTTTGAGGAGATCTTCACCATAAGTTTGTGCATAAACTTGACGGATTAACTTTCTCTGTGCAGCATTTCTGTGAGCCAATATTGATATGATTAAATCCTCATTCGTTCCCCATCCTGGAATCAAGGTTTTGAGGTAATCAGTAACAGCTTATTCTAATGTAAATGATCACAAAGTGGGAATCAAGAACTGTCGGCTAAAACTGGAGATTTAGCTCAATTATATAAACAATGAATAAAGTTTAGACGAAGAAGTTAAGCCACAGAAAATTCCAAATCTTGAGCTACTACATACTCCGTAGTCCGTACACACTGATACAGAGTCAATAATTCAATCTGAGACCTATAAACATCAGACCAATGAGCCAATTAACATATCCATTCCAAAAAATTCAATCAGAGCACGATTAGGCTTTTCTTTAGAATCAAATGCACCATATGGATTAGGTCGAACATACTTGCAACTGAAAGAGTTGATCCGAACAAGAAAAGGGACGGATCGTCATCATTAACAAGATCTAAACACAGAAAGTGATAATCAAGGAATCGGAAATCGATTAAAGGTAAATGATCGGTTAATCTAAATGAATGAGTAATTCAACAGCACAGATGATGAGAAATTTTAGAAACAACAATATGAAAACTCCGTAAGATCCTCAGGCAATCACCAAGAGGAAGCAACCGAAATCAAGCAGTACCTGCAAAAGCTTTGTGGAGCTGCTCAGCGTCCTGTGCTGGAGAAGGAACTGATGGAGGAATCGAAAGAGTCGCCATTGGAGGTGGAGGAACAAAGAGGACAAACAGCCTTTAGGAGTCGAGAGTGTGAGCTCGGTACCTCAGTGAGTTTTTTTTAAAAATTTATATATATTCCTTAAAGACATTTTATATTTCTTTATTTTTGTGATTTATAAATTTCCGTCGACTGTTAGTGGGATAGTGGGGACTTTTCTTTTCTTATTTGCTACGTTAGTGCGGTTGTAACAAAAAGCAACCTAGAGAGAGAGGGAGAGAGACTGAGAGAGGGGCGGTGGGCGGACGATTAGGAGATAATCGACGGCGTTGGCCTCGAGAGGTGGCCATTAGTTGATAGCTTGATAATGCCGCTGGCGACGAAATCAAAGCGGCCATCCAAAATCTCCGGGAACGCGGCGGCTGGGGAAGGAGTATGGCTGTACTCGATTCTGCTGACCCTGCAGTATGGCGCGCAGCCTCTTATCTCCAAACGATGCACAAGGTACCTTTGCTTTCCTCTTTCTGCAGTAAAAATCTTATAATTGATAGATCACCGCGATTTTTAAAATTTCAAATTCTTGCAGTGACCTGCATTCTTTTCGGCTCTCTGGAATCAACTATTTGATCAGGATCGGAGAGTTTAGCCTTTTGATTGCTACTTCACTTGACTAGTTAGGGCTTGTGATTCCAATTGAATCCACTTTGTAAGATATTAACTCTATAGAAGAATACTCGTGAATCTTGATAGTGATGGACTCCTGGGAGAGGAGAGTGTACTTGGGTGATTACTGGTGGCGCCAAATTGAATAAGGACTGTACCTTGTAATGCTCGAGGAAGCAGCACCCGAGGAGATTTTATATTAATTTAGCTAAATAGGTAATAGTTAAGCTGCTAAAGCATAAGAAATGCTTTCTATGGGAGGTATCCATGTTCGTGGAACTGATTATTGGAGATAATCGAGAATACTTCCCTCTCAGAATCTTATGCGCTTCTTCTGCTTAATCAGGACGTAGCAACATTTTTTCTCCCATGTTTATCATTAATTTGGATGTACTTATGTATGGTTCGTTGACCAAGTCCTACTGCTTTACCTTCCTTACCCGCAGACACCTTAAAACTATTTTCTTGATCGTGTAAAAAAAATCCCCTCTGTGAACAGACTAGAAGATCTTAGAAATTCTAGTATGTGCTGCAATTTCTTTTGATGATTATGTATCATTGCACAGTGAATGAAGATACTCATTAGCCTGATTCTTTATATGCAGCAAAGAAGTTGTTGTAACAACATTGGTCTTGACTTGTGAGGTTGCGAAGGTAGTGCTTATGCTCAACCCTTTGTTTTAGAATGTATTTGCTGATAACTAAAAGTAAAAATTGAATATTTACTCTTATCTTCAGGTTCTTTTTGCTCTCTTCTTTATGGCCATGGAAGGAAGTCTGACGAAAGTATTTCAGAATTGGACTTTGACTGGCTCTTTGATTGCATCAGGCCTTCCTGCAGCTGTATATGCTTTGCAGAATAGCTTGCTGCAAATCTCTTACAAGAATCTCGACTCTCTTACCTTCTCGATGTTGAACCAGACTAAGATATTTTTCACTGCTCTCTTTACATACATCATCTTGAGGTGCGTTGCTTTGATGATAGTATTTGACCATTACTTTGATCAAATTCGTCATTTTACTGAGCAGATTGCTGCATGTTGCCATCTCTGTTTTAACGATTTCAGATTGCAATGACTTGAAGGTGTTTGATTTATTAGTCTGCTGCTGATTATTGATAAAAACAAATTAAGAACTGTCCTCGACCCTAAAATATCCTTCCATAACATTCGGTAATACAGAGACTTATCAACTGTGTTATATCTGATCTCGAAAGGCTACATAGAATCTAATAGTTGGATACTCAATAGTCTACTGCAGCTAGTTGGGTTTTGAAGTGCCCCTGTTGGATTTGTGGTACTGAGTCTAGTCACCGTCAGTATGAATTGCCATTTCCTATGCTTCAGCATATAGTGTTCATGTAACATTGTGGAGATGGACCAAGTTAAAAAATTTCATGTGTATCACTAAGCAGCGGGAGATTCTCTGTGTGGACTCTGAGCATCTTTTATTAGATGAATAAAAATTACTCGTTAAGGGAAAAAGAAATAGATGTTAGACATTCAAACTGTTTATCATGGATTCATAACTATGCTAAATATTATCGTTTATAATGAGGAAGAAAGCTGCATACTTCTATTTGATATTCTGGTTGGTGCAATTATTGATTTGGTTTAAGATTTTTAGTCCAGGGCACATGGTAAATTGTAGACATTAATTGATTTGGAATGAAAAATTGTATTTTATTTGTAGAAAGAAGCAAACAATTCACCAAATTGGAGCACTGTTCCTGTTAATCATGGCAGCAGTTCTACTAAGCATAGGTGAAGGCTCTAACAAAGGTTCAAGTGCCGAAGATCCTGACCAAATTCTATTTTATGGCATCATTCCTGTTCTGGTTGCTTCTCTCCTATCTGGTCTAGCATCCTCTCTGTGCCAATGGGCTTCTCAGGTAAAGAATCAAAAGAAATTCAGTTCCTTTTTGGAACAAATCATAACCGAGTGCATCTTATAGTTCTCTCTTTTTCCTATTTTTTACAGGTTAAGAAACACTCATCATACCTGATGACTGTCGAGATGTCTATTGTTGGAAGCATCTGTTTGTTGGTTAGTACTCTCAAGTCTCCAGATGGAGAAACCATCAGAAAATTTGGATTCTTTCATGGCTGGACTCCTTTTACATTGGTAATTTCTCATGACACCTACACAATATAAGCTTCTGAGTTTACTTTGAATGGTGTAAATGATTTTAAAGTTCTTAATTTTACCTATGATCGAATTTCTTTTGCCTTTATATTGCTGCACCGAGCAACATAATAATACACACTCTGCTTTCACATTCTAGATCCCTGTCCTATTGAATTCACTAGGTGGCATTCTTGTTGGTCTCATTACAAGTTCTGCAGGTGGTGTTCGTAAGGTACGTATATCGTTGAAGCCGTATCTGATTATCTTCAATTCGTATTCGGATATTAATGCCGTTAGTTAAATGGATGCAGGGTTTTGTTGTCGTATCAGCTCTAATAGTGACCGCACTTCTGCAATTCCTTTTCGAAGGGAAACCCCCTTCACTGTATTGCCTCGTTGCTCTTCCACTCGTCGTTAGTAGCATCTCAATATACCAAAAGTTTCCTTACAAAGTAAAGAAGAAGGAAGCTTAAGACAGGGAATTGTTTGATTCTGTCACATTGGAATATGCGGGTGTTAATGTGATTGATTCTATGTTTATCCAGCAGTAGATGGCTGGTCTTGTAAAGACAGTTGGTGTATGGTCAGTAGGACGTTACTGTAAAACGAGTTTTAACATTTCTATTATGAATGTGGTACAAAGTATGGAATGTCGGCTTTACTTTTATCTCTATAAAGTAATTAAGTAGTGATAAATGTTAAATTGGTAAGCTACATAGCTTTATAATTGATGAAGGGTGCATTTTGCACTTATGTAAAGATTGGGGTATAAATTATAATTACTGCAACGAGAGTCGAGAATGCATTTAAATTGAGTGGGGGCTCAAATTGTTAGTTTTCCCCATCGTCGAACCGTCTCTCCTCCATTCTCTGTTGCTGACGAGCGAAACGCCGACATGGAAGAAGGATCGGAGCTTTCATGCCCTAACCCTGATTCAACTGGACACAAGGAACCGATCCCTAACAAGAAGCATCTGGCCATGCTCGAGCGCCTCTCTAACCGGAATCAGTCTTTACCAAGCAAACCCAATTCCTCCTCGTTCGAATCCACCGCCGCATTTCTCTCCCAATTCGCCGAATCAAAGAACTCCATCGAGTCCAATCTCTCCAAGTGCCGTGACACCGATCCGACGCAGATCAAGACCCAGCTGGACGTCATCTCACGCTCTATCTCCGATCTGGAGAAGCTCGTTGCCGAGAGCTCGTACTACCTCCCATCGTACGAGGTTCGATCGTCTCTGAAGACCATCTCCGATCTGAAGCAGTCTCTTGAGAGCTTGATCCCGAAGAAAAAGTTCTCATTCAAGTCCAAACCTGTGAAGAAAGCTTCGATCTCTGCTCTCGATGTTAATTCCCAACCAGAGAAATCTGACGGCCAGTCTCCACCGGCGCTGCCAAGTTATACATTTTCTGATTCACCAGGCTTTAGGAACCGCGTAGGGGAGCTTCTGGTGAAAGATTTTAGAGGAACGGAGGTCGGTGAATTCTCGTTATCGGATCTTCAATCGTGTGAGGTTCGATTGCTCGGTTCAGCTAGGACATTGTTCGTACACAGATTAAGGGACTGTAAGATTTTTGCTGGACCGGTGACTGGCTCGATTCTGGTCGAGAATGCGGAGAATTGCTTGTTCGTTGTCGCATCTCATCAGATTCGTATTCACAATGCCACTAATTGTAGATTTTACTTGAGAGTGAGGAGTCGTCCGATCATTGAAGATTGCTCCGAAGTGAAGTTCGCGCCTTATTGCCTGAGCTATCGAGGGATTGAAGATGATCTGAGGGATTCGAATCTCGCAGAGGAGACTGGGAATTGGGCAATGGTGGATGATTTCAAGTGGCTCAAGGCCGTGCAGTCACCAAATTGGTCGATTTTACCCGAGAACATGCGGATTGAAGGGATCGATATCTCGACTGGAGAATTCGATCTGAATTGCTGAAATGGTCACTCAGACCATGGAATTTTGAATTCTCTCTTTGATTTGCAGTAGTTTCAGGTTATGGTAATTGGATTTATAAACTCAGTTGGTTCATCAATGTATCATGTCATGTTCTTGGAAAGTAATTTGGCAGACAAAGATGACATTTTTAAATTTACTCTATCAGGAAGCATAAACATATTTGTATGAAAAATCATAGTTGGGGACGATCAACAATTAATAATTAACATATAGCAATATAGTCATGTGAATGAAGTTTTATGTAGTCGACAAACTAAATTAATATTAGCACATCAAATCAATGATATAATATTTGGAATCTATATTACTATTAATTTAATATTTGAGGATCTGGTCAATGATATAATATTTATTCCGATCAAAAAAACAAAATGATATAATATTTGAAATCTATATTACTATACAGAAGTATTATTCTTTTTTAATAAAACATTATAATTAAATTGTTTTTTTCGTTACACTCAATATATATATAGATATAATAGTAGTAAAAATGGATCAAGGGTTTTATGAATGGAGTTTCGCAAATAAATAGTAAATAAAACATTGTATATATGGATAAATACCAATGATCTACCTGAACTTTAGACGTTTTGCAACGAGTTACCCGAACTTTAAAAATTCAAAACAGGATACCTAAACTTTAAAGAAGGTTCAAATAACTACGTTCGTCTAATTTTCCGTTAACTGTTAACGGAAAATCGTTGGAAATTGGATGGAGATAGCTATTTTCACATTCTTCAAAGCTGAAGTAGTCTGTTTTGAATTTTCAAAGTTCGGGTAGCTCATTGCAAAACGTCCAAAGTTCAGGTAGCTACTTGATATTTAAAGACTCAATTAAATATATTTATCTATCCAATAGTTATGTATTATTATTACGGCAATACCACTTTACGAGTTGACGTGCATGTGTTGAGCCGAGGCCGACAACGAAGAAAATAAAAGGAAACGTGTTGAGAGCAAAAGAACAACCATATCCAGCACGTGCTAAATGAGTAACTACAGAATATTATTATTACGTCCACCTCCTGCCACCGCCGTCGTTCTCTTTTCTTCGTCGTGTGTCGTCGGCTGCGCGTGTTCAAATAAACCTTTCTTTATGTCTCCACTTGATTATATATTCAACGACTCTGTTATTCCTCATCGATCACCAAAACCCTAATCCATTTCTCTCTGTATCTCTAAACGATGAAGAGGAACTGCAACTTAAAGCTTGAGCTTCAACCTCCTGTTTCCGACCACCACAGCTCAATGGAGCAGCAGCAGCAGCAGCAGCTGACGATATTCTACGACGGACAAGTGTGTGTTTGTGACGTCAACGAGTTTCAGGCGAGAGCTATACTGCTACTCGCTAGTAGAGAATTAATGGGGGAGAAGCTGAAGAGCTCCGCCGCGTCCAACAGCAGTGGAGATGGTGATGGTGGAATCAAGTGTTGGGAAAATTACGCCCCCGCGACAGCGTCTCCGACCACCACTGTCACGGGGCTTTCGATGAAGAGATCTCTGCAGCGGTTTCTGCAGAAAAGGAAGCGCCGGAGTGACGTGGCGGCCATTGCTCATCCTTATCATCGATAGCCTTCTTCTTCTTCCTCCGTATTTTGTAGTTGTTGTAGATTTAGGGTTTCTCATTTCATGAGAAATGGAATCCGACAAGACAACCACATTTAATCATTTTTATTATTTATTTATATTTTACAAACAAAAAAGTAGAGCAAACTGATGCTGACTCATTCAGTTGGGTACTAACTAATTGAATTCAGTTCATCAATCTGGAATTTCTGCAACAAAAACGTCAATTACTTTCTTTCATAAATTATTAAATTATTATTCAATGGTCACTGCAACTTCTTCAACTCACTTATATGGGGAAAGGGGAAACCTTCATTCATATGGGGACCCTGGCATTCAATTCAACCATGTTTAGTATTTTATTTTTTAAAAAACAATTAACGATAAAAGTAATAATAAATTAGATGAGATGAAATGAAATAACAAGGAGCAGAAATAATTTCTTTTGCTTTACAATTGTTGGATTTAGGGTAATAGTCGATAGCCCATTCAAGTTGATACTAACCCTAAACATTATCTATCTATATATAGGGTGCTCTCCTCATATGAGGAAGAGTGAGAGAGATAATCACTCAGGTCAACAATTGTAAAAACTTAGGTCACTGTTTGTTAACCCGTGACGTGTCATTCCGTTCGGCAGACCGTGATCCCAACCTCAGGCAGATCCGTTTCCGCTAAGACAGTCGCTCCAGAGAGTTTAGATAGAAGTCAACAACTGTGAAAACTTAGGTCATTGTCCGTTAACTCATGACGTATCATTCCGTTCGACAGACTGTGATCCCAACATCAGGTATATTCGCTTCCGCTAAGGCAGTCGCTCCATAGGTAACTTAATTATATATAATTATGTTATGCTAACGATTGTATTTGTATTACATAATCCATCAACAATCAACATAACAATATTAATTAAGAATAGATTAGGTGATGGAGTGCAAATATTAATATGAACAATACAATACAATCCACTGCACACAATATAATTTATAAAAATAAATAAATTATATGTGTCTATGTCCGAAAAAATATAAATGTTTTGGAAATGAAAATGACAAGAGAGTCCTTAAGTCTGTTCTGGTGTGATTCCGTCTTGTTCCCCTTCCTGTCCTCTCTCACTATCATCTCTCCAGGCCTCTCTAATTTCTCTTACACCTCTCTTTCTGGATCTTCATGGTATTCTGAGAGAAAGAGTGAAAGATTTGATGAAGCAGAAATCTCATCTTCAGGCTTCATCTTCAACGTCGGTCTTCCTCCTCCTTTTTCTTCTTCTTCTTCTCTCTCCAAGTTCATCCAACTTACAGCAACGGCTTCTTCCTCAGACTTCACCACCGGCAACACAGGAGGAGGAGAAGACGAGGCTAGGGTCGACCCCACCGAGCTGCTACAGCAAATGCAACGACTGCCACCCTTGCATGGCGGTGCAAGTCCCAACAGAACCCTTCCGCCACCATGCGCCAGAGCTCAGAAGCTCCAACATGGCTGCCGTGAAGTTCCCGCAGCCGTCAGATGAAGGCAGATATGCCAATTACAAGCCGCTCGGGTGGAAATGCCGATGCAACAACCATTACTTCAATCCCTGATGATGGAACAGACAACATTGGATCTTGGTTTGTTGCAGAGTCCTTGGTCACATTACTCTTCTTTTGTGATGTAACGCTCAGGCTCCTGAGCCTGAGTGACTGTCTTCACTAGCCTAACTCAATCTGACTAAGCTTGTTGTCCTCACTTGGACTCAGAAAATGAGGAATTCATGTTGGCCTTAAGTAGTACGTCTCTGCTTATATGAGTTTCAAATAGAGTATCACACGTGATTTTTTTTTATTTTTTTTATTAGAGTGAGTAAAAAAGAAGCAAACTTTGATGTGTAAAATGATGTACAGATCTTGGTTAGAAGACCTTATCTTAATGTTTTTCTGCCATTGTATTTTCTGTGTTTCACCAATTCACGGGTCAGTGAGGAAAAGAGAATCTGAAGGTGGACCACACAGAAGACAGAACATACAGTACTGAAGAGTACAACTGTTCAATGACTTGCAAGGCCAGAAAAAAAACAGGACAACAGTTAAAGCTCAAGCACTTTCCAGACCAGTTAAAGTTCAACGACTTTGAAGGGACACTACACTTTCCAATTTACATCATTCAGTAAACGATTTTTAACTGTATCATAAGCTTATTATGAATTACCTTCACCAAGAACTTGTAGCAACTGGAAAATCTTAATCAAAAGACTTACTCTTAATCCGTGAGCATGCTCGATCGGTATGATTCCTCGTCTACAATGATTGGTGGAATGCTCCAGGTTCCGAAACGGTGTCCACCTATACTACCACCTGTAAATCCAACTCAGTTACAAGTTCAATGAGGAAAAAATATTCACTAAGCATGATATAAACCGAATTGGTTTATCATAATATTCAACCTTACTCCCAGTATTTGATTATGGGAATTTGTGGCAAATTTGATTTATCCAAGTAGGCTATATCAAAATGTGGCCTTTCTAAGATTCATTATCATTTTAATGCTACCAGAATTAGAAGTTACCTTCAGCAGTGGCTTCGGCACATCGTCTTTGGTAATGCAAAGAAAGTTGAGGTTCCAAAGCTTTTAGCAGAGTATCATACTTCTCTTCAGCCTCTGTAATACATTTAGCCTGCCACACGAAATTCTAAGTAGTTACAGAAATATTTGTTATGAACAAAATTTAGAGCTTGAAATCTCTGAATTATAGGTTCACCAGCATCGATGGAGCTGCTGAAGCTCCGTATATTCTCACAAACATGCGAAGAACGTTGAAAGTGTTCTCGAGTACATCATCCTTCAGAGATATTGGAAGCAGAATTAGAACTTGATAATCGATAGATCATAAAATCAAGCATCAATTATTTCTTGTTAGAACATAATTACCTCGTAGTCAAACCTGAGTACCGCATTGCACCAAATAATTATGTCAGGAGCAGAACAGACAAAATCATGCTCGTTAGTTATACAACAACAAAAATGATGATAATGTAAAGCCAAAAATGCGGATTTGATCTGGGTATAATCACCGGATGAGCTTCTTCCACCCGATCAAACTTTTTGATTGAGGGTATTGCTTTAAAAAAATAGCTTTCACATGATGTGGCGGAATTTTTTATCATGCTCAAGAACAGAGTGTGAGTACTTACAAGTCATCAGAGACCTCTACCAGAAACTCAGATACCGAAAGAAAATCCATATGCAAGTCATCCACCTTCATATTAGATTAAAAAAACTAACTATGAGAGCATAAAATTCGATTCTTTATAAAGTGCTAGCTTAAGATAAGATTTGTTGCAAAGTTTCTTCAAATATAATCCAGAAATTACCGTTTCTCCTCTTAACTGATACAGGAGAAGATTCATCACCCGATAATCAAAAGATTTAAGATGAATCGCCTTCATCACATCTGCAACTGAAATCTGAAAAAGGTTGCATAAGGCATGAGCAATAATCCTAAAATATGCTAATGAAGTTTAAAGCTGATCACATATGATCACGAACCTCTTGATTGTGATTAAGAGCAAAACAGAGCTTCCTTTCAAGAGCCCAATATTCTTCTCCTGATTTAAGTTCTTCTCTAATCCTTCAACATTAATGGAGATACGAATCTTTAATATTGACTTTGCCATTTAATATTAGTCATTTTCAAAGGAATGAATTAAGTGACCATACCTCTCAGTAATTAGTCCATGGACTTCTATAAGTCCCATAAGTGGCATGAATGGATTTGATTTGAACACCCCGCTGCAACCCTTTTTCTAAATTTATAACGAAAATGTAACAGTGAGAACTTTTTTTTTTGGAGCAAATTAAATTAATAGAGTTGAAATAGTTTACCTTAGGTAGGCCTTCAGAAACGGTTTCTCCACCAGTGCCTACATTCACTATTTTCTCATTCAAAGTATCCAACTGCATCATCAAAATTGCAAATCATTATATATACAGAGAATATGACTACTATACGAAACTAGTAGCATCATAATAGTGCTTTGGCTAATGATTTCAAAAGTTTGAAGAACGACTTATTTGAGAAATATTTATGAGTGTATCTCTTTTATGGATATTACCTGATAAATATAGCTTTCGAAGAAGAAAAGCACAGGCAAATATTTGAATACCGACTGTGGATTATTCACATCCATCCCATGAAACATGAAATAGGATCTGCACTGTGAATAAATTAAATCACCATTAGCGCCTTCATGGCATTCTAGATAAACTTAGGATTTCTCTAAACGTGCAGAACAGTAACTAAGACGTGGCTTTCTATTCAGTATAAGTTGTCATTTAAGATTTCTGCTATCAGCAATATATATTTGAAATAGATAACTACTTACAAAATCCTCAAGGGTTGAGTTCGCCCTTTGCATTGCATCAAGCCCGATCATGGCCTCCTTTACAGATTTTTCTTCTAGCAATCTACAATCTGCCTCCTTGTCAAATGACTGAAATCCATGATCGTTGGAAGTGCCCTCAACTAAGTTTGATTGATAACCTGAACGCCCTAAATGTTAATTTCCATACTTTTTCAGCCATTAAAACTGTGACCAACCAGCAATAGATAATAGCTCACCACATTCACAACTACTATCGTCAAGTTTCATCGGCTCATCCAGACTGAGCAAAGCCTGAACTTCCTCAAGAAATGATCCAGAGACCTGTCAGCAACACAGCATCAGTAACAGATGAAGGGGCAAATTGACGGGACTGAAATGAGTACAATTAGGATTCACCTTCGGTATTGTCTCCTTCACTAAACTACACTTTCCATGTATATCAATTTCTCCACAAGGTTGTACCTGCACTAAAACTGTTACTCAGCCAAAAAAGTAAAGAATCGGTTCTGATGTTGTCAGCCATTGTCACTATAATCAAGCTTTTAATTATTCAACAGTTATTTTACTCTTTTAGTCAATGCAAATTAGAGATTCGACCATTCCTGAAGAGAAAACGAGAATTACAAACCAAGATGAATAAGCTTGGTACCAGTGAAGGAGAAGAAGGTGTGGTGAAAGTTAATTACCAAGAGGAGGATGAGATTGGAGAGGAACCGTTCAGCGTCAGGATCAGAAGAGGCCGACACCACCTCATGCGACCGCAGCAGCTCCAGAACCACCTGTACTTGCTCCAGCTTCCTCAGTTCCTCCATAGTTGCAAAAGCTCGTTGCTTCTACCTCCTCCGTGCACAGCAGAGCTGAATCAAATTCAATGGCGCCGTTCCGTTATGGGCTGAAGCCCACTCCATTCTTGTTATGATATAGCAATCCGGGCCTTTAGCAGAATTAATATATTTCGACGCGCTCTAATGACCATTTCTTCCTTCCACTTCTTAGGACGAAATCACCTGCAGAATTGATTTCATGCAACTAGCATCGAAGACTGATCAAATTTCATGCTCTAAGACCACGAAGGAACCCTATATAATTGAGGCATATGTTACATGTAGAACTTTCTATGGGGTTTCTTGATTGATATGAAGTCGTGACGACACTTTCAGATTGAAACAATTTGGTGTCACCCAAACTTTCAATAAGATACAATCAGAATCTGTCTGAACTAAAAGAAGGAATGTGAATGTTTGAGATAAAAAATTTGGACTTCCCATATTACCAATTTATAGTGTTTGTCACACTATTTGGAAGAGACAACACACTCTTGTGAACCCATAGGAACCATTCAGCCTAACCTTATGTCTATTCATTTGAAATTTTGGCTCCAAAGCAAAGGGACCCCCTTTGGGAAGATGACTTGGTGCCGAAGTCATTGTACCATTTCGGCCTAAACTTAGCTCCAAAGGAAGTGTTCAAAAAAACAGGGTTGTCCCCGGACCCATGCAAAGGGTGTGTTGCCCCCTTTGACCCCATTGCTCGTCCCTAAGCAACTGATAAATTTATGATATAGTGAATCGTAATATACTTAAACAAGTGTGCACTCCGCACCCTCTTGACTTGTTTAATGAAATACTATGATCATATTGATAAGTAGTCAATCAAATTACACTAAAATATCTAACATTACACACAAGAAAAATATTTTTTCTTCAAAACCAAGAGTCGCCCCTTCAGAAACCTTCTGGCCTTATCTCCAAGCATAAGAAAGAAACTTCATAACTTCATTGATAGACTGTGTTACAAATGGTTTGATCATGAAGAACGATGAAACCCTACAAATGTTTCAAATCTCTCATATTTATAGTTGATAAAAACCTTTACTCATTTTCGACAGCTCGACGGACGGACACCTCAATTTATCTACTAATCTAGTATTATAAATTATTTACATTATTACGAGTAGCTCAGTTACTAGTTCATTAGCTTGTTCACCAAGAAATAGCCCACAGCCATGTTTGTGATCATGGTTGTAATGGCACCGACAACGATAACACCCGCGTTTTCCTTGATCCATCCCGGCTTTGCTTTCCCTTCTGAATCTAACAAGCTTTCGCACGAAGAATGAGCCCCCGTTTCTGTTGAGCCGTCAAACAAACCCTAAATTCTCAAAACACAAGAAAAACACGTGTTAGGAACGTAGATTAACCTTAGCAAACAAAAATGGCAAGATGAATTTAGCACTGGCCGCACCTTCTTTGCTTTCACATCGGCCGGAGGAAGTAGTGAAGTTTCCTCACCGTCGCCTTCGTCGTTCTCATACTACCTCATAAAATATGATCTATCAATTATAGTGTACGTATCATAATATTATATATATGTGTGTGTATGTAATGGAAACCATGCACACAACCTCAAAACTCGCCAAAAGCTTATTAGCTGCATCATCGTATTGACCTGATCTCCTTTTCTCACCATTCTCTACAGAGGATGCCATATCTGAACATGTTTTACTGACAAAGCAGACAACAATTAATTATGTCTGAAGAACAAAACCCTAAAACATATGTTAAATTTTAATATTGGGCTAACCTACACCCAAATAGCAACCACATTATACAACTCGGGTTCCATCCTAAAACCAATTGGTGATAGGAGAAGGTAGCCTTGTTGTATATATAGTGCCTATTTTTTGTGTATACCACCGGTGTGGTATTTTGCATTTGTCACAGTGTGATATTTTCAACACTCCCCCGCACTGTGACGATTCGTATTTTTAAAGATACGACACCGACACATTTAATCCAGACGGGTTGAGACTTGACAAATCTCTTGTCTGACCCGAACTCTGGTACGTGGAGTAAACGGGACACAACAAACCCACATCGGGCACCCACAACGGGAAACAACCCAACACCGTCAAACGGAACCGGCATCTGATACCATGTTAAATTTTAATATCGGGGTCGAGCCACAAACATAAGATGACGTTATACTCACACTGCATAAAAATGAGCAACGTATACGTCTTCTTCGAGTCGGAACCCGCCAAGAGTTCGAGTCTTTGCGTTCAAATCTAGCTCCCCGTCGTCTGCAATCTCTATGCTTTCGAGAAAGTAACAATTTTGAAAGCAGTAGCATATGAGGAAGTCGTGGGTTCCTGATTTCTTGAATCCCAAGCTAACGATCTTACATAGTTGCAGATCGTCCCTGCGTAGTTCATCAAGCAGTCCTTCTAATCCCGAAACTTCCCCTCGCTGCGTCATGCTCGCTATGTCGAAAACCGACCACTCCTTTTCCGACATAACGAATAACAGTTTCCCGGACGACAACAGTTGCGTCACCCCAGTCGTTATCTCGAGTTTGTAGCTACATTCATCGTCCCACCGCCCCGTTATCAAATCGTAACTACATAGTCGAGACCGAACATCATCGTATACAAGAATCTTCCTCAGACGCTGTCCCGAGATGTCAGTGTCGAGGAGACAACAAGGATCGGCTACTGCATGCGCATCGATCAACCCATGAGGGGTTTTCATATCCGACCATTTCCGACATTCTATGTCGTAAACCTCCGCCCAAGGCTCACATCCTTCTGTTCTTCCAAAAACATATATCTTGCCGTCCACGGCAACTGCCTTAGAGAGCCACCTTTTAGCGCTCATGGAAGGAGCCTTGTTCCAGACAGGAGCTTCCATGTCAATGAAGTTGACCTCGTCGACAGGCATGAGGACGTACTCGCGCATGGTCCCACCGAAGAGAAACATGGTTGTTCCGCAGACAGCGAAACCAGACAGAACCGGTCGGATCGAGGCCCACTGCATGTCTTCTGATCTCAGAAAAACGTTATTCGTCTCCTCCTCCTGGAGGGTTTGAGGATTCTTAAGGTCATTGTCGGTGAGAGAGATCAGGGCGTGGTCGGGATTTACCCTGTCCTCAGAGAGTCGATTCACGACGATGTAGATTTTGATGTTGCCATGAAGAGACATCCTGGCTCGACGCCGAAAAACTGGAATAGGGGATGACTGAATGCCAATGAGGTCTGAAAATTAGAGTATGGCGAGGGGTATTTCAGAGATGCCTGCATGGACAGCCATTTGTTATTGGAGGGAAACCTTCAAAGCCACGTTTCTCTATTTCCAAGAATTAAGTGACTGCCATTTTTTTGTACACCACTGCGCGACCTGTGGCGGGTAAAGAGGTATTCATTTGCTATTTACGTACTTGGTTGAGCATAAACCCAATAATTTGATAGACCTTACATAATCCAATTTAAATTAATATTAAGCATAAACCCAATAATTTGATATGATCTTTATTATATATAAAAAAAACATATTGCAATACGACAGAACACAAAAACAAGATTATCTATTGGGTGTCATCACGTATCATACTAAAACGTTTGACACGACATTGCTTTATCATGGCATGGATATAGTTAATATTAAAACATATATTTTTTTTTCCATGTTATGTTCGTATCGTCGCGTGTATCGGGATGTTTAGTGCCATATGCCAAGTGAGTAACACTTTTAATTTTATTGGTGCTGGATTGCTTTGCGTTATAACTTATAACTTGGTCTTATGTATATATAATTAAAAAAATATGTCTTATTTTATTTGTATTTCTACATTATGTAAAAATCTAGTCACTAACTCTAGTGTATATATATATATATAGATCATCATTTTTTTTATTAAAAAAAATATTATTTGGATTGCTCTGCGTAACTGGGTCTCCTCCTTATAATTAGATCTCCGAACTTTCTTAGCAGTCTTCTTCTCCTCGACGAGAATCTTCCATTTTCCAAGTCATGCAGATGTGAGTCCTCCAGTTGGTCTAACTCTTCGGGCGTCAATGCAGTCCCATCACCAGAGTAGACCGACCCTTTCCTTCGGTGCCGAGCTGAGCCGGGTGAGTCCATCACGTCGAATATAGACCCCTTAAGTGGGTCGTAATCCTCTGAATCCTCGTCCTCGCACTCTCTATCTTCGCCAATATGGTCCTTCATCTTTTCATCACCTGAATCAGCCTCCTTATTATTGTGCTTGGTGTGGATTCTAAGTTCCTTGAGGTTGAAGCTAAAGGCTTTCGCAAGTATCTTGGGACTCTCCCTGTCCATTTTCTCCACTAAAGTTTTCCCTTCCTTCTCAATTTCCGACCCTCCTTCCTTGTCGGCCAAGCTTCCTTCGATACCCAATTCCTTTTCGCTCGGAGAAGGCGTACCCGACAACGATTTCTTCATTTTCGACATCAACTCGGCTTCATTCGCCTTGAAATTCTCGATCTCCATTGTCAGAAACTCCAATGCCTCTTCCTTGTCAGCCAAGCTATCCTTGAGTTGGAAATTTTCGGACTTGGCGATATTGGCGGCTTCTTTGGCAACATTGGCCTCGTTCAATGCTTGTTTAAGGATGTCCCTCAACTTGGTGTTCTCCTCCTTCGACGCCTTGACCGTGTTCTCGGCTCTCTTGATCGACTCCAATAGCCTGATGTTTTCCTCGATGACCAAGCTCTTCTCCTCTTCAGCCCTTCGAATGCACTTTACGAACCCGGTCTCCTTCTCGTTCCAAGCCAATAGAGTCTCCTCGGCCTCTAGGGTCGACCTCTCGGCCTTCTTCTTATACTCCTCGGCCTCCCTTCTCGACTCCTCCAACAACGAGACGTACATTTCCTCCGCACTCTTCCCTTTCAACTTCAACTCCTCCACCTCCCGCCTCGAGTTCTCTAACTCCACCTCCACCACCTCGAGCCTCAACTTAACCTTATTGGACTCGGCCGCCACCTCAGACAGCGCAATCGCCAGGTCATCCATGGCCTTCGCGCTATTTATCTCTGCATTCGTGGCGAGCTTTAATTCGTTCCTGAGCTTGCCGATCTCACTTAACAAACTTTGCGCCTTTGACAATGCCGCCCTCTCGCCTTCCTGGGCTCGGAACAAGCTCTCCTTAGTGAGCTGAAGCTCGTCGGTCAAACTCTCCAACATCTCCATCACGTCGAGATCGCTGTTATTCCTCGGACTGTCCTTTTCGCTCTCGCATGTTGACAACTTCTCATACTTGTCCCGCAAGGAACGAGCTGCAACCCTCGATTCCTCGAGAGTGACCTTCGATTCTTCGAGTTCTTTCTTCGTAATCGCCAACGATTCGACCGCCTTGGCCTCCGATTCCTTTTGCCTCTCCAACTCTTGTTCCAATTCTCGAACCCTAGGCTCGAGACTCCTCGCTGCTATTAGGGTTTCATTCAATTTCTCCAATTCGACATCCTTCTCTCCGATTTTACGCTGGAGGATCTTCAACGACTCAATTTCCTCCTCCTTAATCTTCAATTCTTGATTCGCAGAAGCAAGCGATCTCTTGATCGAGTCGACCTCGGCCTTTTCAGCTTCAAGCGCTTCACTCAATCTCGAATTTGCGTCATCGGCTTCGGTTCTCGCTTTCTGGAGCTCGGTCTCTGCGCGATGTCTCTCTTCTTCTGCAATACTCCACTGCTTCTTCAACCTCTGGAGTTCCTCCTCGAGCTTTTTACTGCTATCACGGTCCGACATTGATGCTTTCTCTTCTCGATCTTCCTCGACTGCATCTTCCTCAATCTTCGTCTCGTCGGTGTCCCCCATTAATTTGTTACTTCTGTGGAGAAAAGATTAATGATGCAAAACCAACTTGGGGATGAAAATGTTGTAACTTGGATAATGAATGTTTTTTTAGGGATATTGGAGATAGATCTGGTTCAGGTGAATTTACTATCTATTTTAGGAATAAATTACTACAACTGAGAGAAACCGAAAATGACGTGTTATCCTATAACATGTAAAATATTGTGAGGCTTGAAAACAAACTTGATATGTACCATCTGTTGGGTTAATCTGTTGACCTTACGTGTTGAATCTAATTATATTGGGTTAATAATTTTTGCTTTTCATTAATCATGTAGTGTATAAAAGATTATATCGTAAACATGACTTGAAATTAAAAGTATGAACATGAGAGAGTTAATAAATAGATCATATACCATACATACAGTTAGGTCATATATACACAACACAAAATAATAAATTCTATAGTTCAGTTTCGCACTCAGAATTCAAACCTTCAGATTCAGAAACAAAGTATAAGAATAATGTTAATGTGAATTCAATTCTAATTTGAAGATAATAACCATATATAATTAATCGGGTTTAAATCACTATTTAGATTGTTTTGTATCGTATGTAGAGTTTTTTACGTATCGTATTATACGTTCAGTCTAAAATTCAAAAATTAATGCATAGTTAGTGTCATTTAATTCATAATAAAATTATCTACACGCACTGTGATTTTTTTTAGTAAGTACATAATTAAATTTCTCACCTTATACATTTAATTATTTCGGTCAAATTATAAAACAAACGATGTTAGGTTAAAAATCACTGTATTTCTAATCAAAACAATTACCCTAGGTAGATAATTGAATTACGACATAAATGACGTTAACTGTGATGAGTTTGGACTTACATGGTATGAGTTATAATTTTTTAAGTCAAATTTTCATATCTCAACTTACGGCAGAGCATGCAGTCAATCCGTAAATCCAAATTTAATATTTTTTTGCAACATTTGAATCGCAATTAAAATATCAAATTATTATTATTTTTTTAATAGATACATAGTTTTATTTTTAATTAAACATCGAAACATAAAAATTTAAATAAAAAAAATTAGAATAGGCGCTACCCACAGTAGCGCATATACCCAGATTTCAAAATATTTATATACTTACTTTTCAAAAAAAAAATTACAATACATACATTTTCAAAAAACTCTATCAATACATATACCCGTGTTTTAAAATACTTTTCAATAAATATATATATTTTTTTGCTAATTCAACTCATAAATAAATACTTAACAAATAATATATATACAAAAAGTACTCTATTTTAAAAAATACAACTTACAATAAAGTTAAATTGTTTTAAAAATGTTAAATACTAATTTAAAATTGTAAAAATCACACAAAATAACCAAATAGTATGAGTTGTCATCACATTATAAGCTAACGTTTGAGTTGAATTATTAGTCCCAAATTATGTTAATGTCCTCATTGTAAACCTAGTTAGTTGTGGTGGTAGGTTACTAGGTTAGATGCGAGATAGCACAATGCAATTAAATAGTACAGGATAATCCCACGTTGACCAGACCAGACTCGAGAAGAGTGGAAAAAACACAGACATTACACATACATACTACATAGTACACACATTAATGATAACATTAGGCGAAGATCTTTTATTTATTTTTATTTACGGATAATTAGATCTGCAATCTGCAGGTCATCATTAGTGTAAAATCCTCGAAACCAACCCAGAACAAATAAAACTGTTAATGCCGTGTAGTAAGTATTGAGTCAAAATCAACCAGTAATATGTTATAATAGCACATTTCATTATTTAATTAGAAATTTTGAGTTCAAAATTTAAAAATAAAAGAATATTTATAATTAATATGTGTATTTAAATAAATTATTCTGGATATAAAGAAAGTATGCTATTCGAACTTTACAGAAGTTGGCAAAAAAAAAAAAACTTTACAGAAAAAAATGAAATAAAAAACACTGAGTCAAAGTCGTCTTCTGCTAAACCAAAACTTGAAGAAGGCTTAATTCCTATTCAGCTATGTTGGAAGCTTCTTGATCTTCTCCTCCCAGAAGGGGATGAATCTGCTACATAATCTCCACTGAACAAATGGCTTATTCTACTCCAAGATCGTTATTTACAGAGGATGATCCCTATAACGAATCGCCAACGTTGTTCCCGCCACTACCTACGCCGCCGTCTCAGGCGCCTATATCACAGACACCAGCACCGCCGCCGCTAACATATCAGCTGTTTCCGCCGCCCCCGGCGCCACCAGAGAACAGTCCCTTTCCTAGACAGTTGCTCCTAATCGGATTCGTGATCGGAGCCTTTCTGTTTTTCGTCGTACTTTTCATGACCATCGCTGGGTACTTACTCAAACGGCGCAATTCGAGGCAGACGAATCGCAGAAACCTTAGAGATCCGCCGATCCTGTTCGACACTCGCGAGGAATTCCGATTCCTTGACGAAGAACGAGGGCCGCAATTGGACCACCCGATCTGGTACATCCGCACCGTCGGTCTCGATCAGTCCGACATCGATTCGATCCCGATTTTCAGGTATAAGACAGGCGAAGGACTCATTGACGGCACTGACTGCTCCGTCTGCCTCACTAAGTTCGACGAAGACGAGACCTTGCGCCTGCTCCCTAAGTGCAGCCACGCGTTCCACCTGCCGTGCATCGACACGTGGCTGCGGTCTCACAAGAATTGCCCTCTCTGCCGCGCTCCGGTGACTCCGATTGCCGCTGATGCGGGAGATGCGGCCGATTCAAGCTCCGTAGAGCCCAGAACTGAGAGTCGAGGGAGTGGATCGAGCTCGGAGATGCTGCCCAATTTAGAGGATCCTGAAGCTAGTGTTTTGACTGACGCTAGAGACATTCAGCGGGTGGTTGGAGTGGATGAATTGGCTCTGCAAGGTATGAATTTGAATCGGAATTGGGAATCTAGAATTGTAATTGTCAGATCTTCAAGATTTAACAGATCGATGAAGAGCTGTTCATTTGGGAGCTCGAATAAGAAGCATGCTCCATTGAAGAGGTCATCTTCAAGCAAATAGCTCAGAGCAGCCCAGCAATGGCGTCATCTGCTCCTCCGCTTTTGAATCTGTTTCCTATTTGCCAATTTCGACTCATCCACATGAAACGACAAAATTCGAGGTTTGTTTTCGATGTATAAATAAATTTCTTAAACAGACAGACAGACGCTGTTCATATGCTATTGTAATGGAACTTGCAAAATTTTAAAAAAGATTTATGAAATGTTATTGTAATAACTGAACAATACGAAGGCAAATCATGGTCTTTACTTATTCACAACCAAAAACAAAATTTGATTGCTTCGATAAGAACCGAACCACAAATACTCTTGGACTATTACATAGTATGCGAAACAGGCTGATGATACTCTGATGGTAATAATTATATGTACATATATATTATATATAATATATTAATTAGAAATTAATGTAATATATAACTTCTACATATTTGTTGAATAGTAAGTTACACTCAGGTTCTTACATTAATTTGTTATAATTAATATTCAGCTTTTGATTTAATTGTATCATTTTCTGGATTAGATTGAAAAATGGAACCGTATTATAAATGGACAGTTTTGTTCTTCTCGTTAATACATTTTTTGATCGAATGTTATTATAAAGAAATTTCAATCTATAGAGAAGTAAATAAACACTGAACTGATTTTACCCCTAACATAGTCCGAGTTGATAATTAGCATTAACTTAGTACAAATGGTTATTTAGCGTTTACTTTAATTAGCCTTTATTGGGCCGAACAAATAATTAATATTTCTTGGGCCGAAAAAAATCTTAATAGGCCGAAAAGTTTTTAGCCTTCATTTGGGCCTCTTAATATTTAATATTTATTGGGCCGAAATAAAAGTAACAATTTCTGGGCCGAATAGTTGTTAGCCTTCACTTGGGCCTATTAATAGTTAATCTTTGTTGGGCCGAATTAAAAACAAACCTTTATTGGGCCGTAGTTGTTAGCCTTCACTTGGGCCGAAATTAATAGTTAATCTTTGTGGGGCCGAATTAAAAGAAAACATTTAATGAGACGACTAGTTGTTAGTTTATACCTGGGCCGAGTTAATACATAATCTTTGTTGGGCTGAATTAAATATAAACCTTTAATTGGCCGAATAGTTGTACCTGGGCCGAGTTAATAGCTAATCTTTGGTGGGCCGAATTAAAAATAAACCTTTATTGGGCTTTGATGGGCCGATATATAATTAGGCTTTACTTGGGCCGTATTTATAATTTGGCTTTACTCTCGCCTTGTTGTATAAATATTTATATAATTTCATTTTTTAATGTTCGAAAGATTGCAGCATTTTTACCCTTCTTTAATTCCACTCAATAAATTTAATTTTATGCAGAGTGCAGACAATGGCAGGGTAGGTAGGACAGTGTCTTTTTCTCGTTTTGTTTATCCAATTTTTTAAAATACCATATTTAGATAAAATAACATTTGTTTTGAAAAATGAACTTTATATAAATTTACTGTTTAGAAGTTAGATTCTTGTACTGTAAATTGTTATTTTAACTTTTCATACAATGTAAAGGACTTATCTTAGTTAAATTAAATTTTATGTTAAGTAAAACGGAAAATACCTCCAAATTATTAAAATTTCTATGGATTTTATGTTAATTTTAAAATAGCTTCAAATTTTATATAAAATTAAATTATTAAAATCATTTGAAAAAAAAAACGAAAATAATTTTTTTGAACATATAATTTAAATGTATATTATAAAGATTATATTAAAAAAAAAACAGTTATTGAACGTACAATCCTGAGTTTCTTGCTTTACTGTGATCTGAAAAATACATAAGATTTTTCTTCAGCTATAGAATAATATATATATATATTTTTAAAAAGTAGAAATTTATTTTCCTGGGCGCCAAACACCCACAAAGAAGAGAAAAAAAAATACATTCGGAAAAGTTAAAGAAAGACAGGCGTGAAGATATTCTTGGATAAATCCCCTCTTTGATTCTCTCTCTCTATGGCTGAAGCTTTGAGAATTGAGAGAGACAATCCAGTGATGAATCTGAGTCTGAGCTAGACGTTACCTTCTCTAGCTCCTACCTAATATGAGAAGAGGCTTCAGTGTCTTCTTCGTCCAAGAAGAAGAAGATGACTCTGCTGCAACAAACAGAAGACACCCAGACCCTTCCCCTCTTTGTCAGTGCTCTGTACTGTGAAGAAGAGGCCTTCGATGGAGATTACGCTGAAGACGGAGACGGTTTCAAGGAGCAGAGCTCAAATGGAGATGGTGGTTTATCTGGTTCAAAGTACTCAGCTTTTTCACATCTGTTTGAGCACGATTTGTTCTGGGATGACAGTGAGGTAGCGACTCTGATTTCAAAGGAGAACGAGACCCGTTTGTGTTTTGCGAGCCTCATAATCTCCGATGGATCGCTGGTGGAGTCGAGGAAGGAGGCTATTGACTGGATTTTGAGGGTGAATGGATACTTTGGGTTTTGTGCTCTCACGGCTGTTCTTGCTGTGAACTACTACGACAGGTTCGTGTTGAGCATTAGGTTGCAGAAGGAGAAGCCGTGGGTGACTCAGCTCACTGCTGTGGCTTGTCTATCTCTAGCTGCCAAAGTCCAGGAAACTCGAGTTCCGCTGCTGCTGGAACTCCAAGTATGTTGCTTTCAAATTGTTCGATAGAATGCTTCAGAGGGTTCGCTTAAATTTCTGTTTTTGACTACTTTACATTTTGTTTAGATGGAGGAGTCCAAGTATGTGTTTGAAGCTAAGACTGTCCAGAGAATGGAGCTTCTGGTGATGTCTACTCTTCAATGGAGAATGCATCCGGTGACACCGATTGCCTTCTTCGATCACATTACTAGGAGACTCCTTTTCAAGTCTTGTCTGCAGTTGGAGTTCATTTGCAGATGCGAATGTCTCCTTCTTTCTGCCATTACCGGTAATTTAGTACAGAACATCTCTTTGGCTCATCTGCAATGGATCAAATCTGATGAACTGATCCACAAACTAATGAAAAATAAATGTGGAAGCCTTAAATTTTATTTACAGATGTACAAAGTTGGAATTTCGTTCCTTCTGTTATGGCTGCTGCGATAATGCTGCATGTAATAAAGGAATATGATCCATATATTGGTTTGGAGTATCAGGAGCAGCTCATCGGTGCTCTGAAGACACCTGAGGTTTGTAACTGTAATCAGTTGGCGTTCCCTAATTCATTTATTCGCATTATCCATGGCACATGATAGTTTGAATAAGGCAAACTGTTGATATTCTCTTTTCCCCATTTCTGGGTTAAGCAAGTAACATCATGAACAATTGACTAGAAAATGTACTCTTCATTGCTAGACAGTTGTTTGATCCATAGCAGTGCTCTTCCATCCCAAATATAACAACCAATAATCTTTGTTCCTTGTGATTTTGGCAGGACAAAGTAAATCAGTGCTTCAAACTCATTCAAGAACTGTTGCATAAAGAGAAGCGGAAGCATTTCTCGATACCAAACAGTCTGATTGGTGTTATGGATGCTTCTTTCAGCTGTGATAGCTCAAATGACTCCTGGTTTGTGGAATCATCATCGTCTCTCGTATATCCGTGCGGGTCTGGTTTCAAGAGGAGAAGAATGCAGTAATAACCCTTGTTTCAGTCACCTTTCCTTATCTTGGTTCTATCATGGTACTTCATTGTCTCACTACTTGTTTGTTGTTTCATCTATTATGTTTATGGATGCCCTTCATCGAGCCACTTAGACTTTTTGGCCTAATTTGGGCAAGCTGATCGGATCTTAGGTAATCTGCCTTATGTATTTGCTGTTTTTGTTAAGATAGTAAGTGAGAGATTGTTGTAGGACTGTTATGCCTAGCTTTGACATGGCACTAAGATTAACAACGAAGTACTTTATGTTATATTGACTCATTATCAAAAGAATAAGTAAGTTCATGCTTAGCTCCAATGACTCGAACACTCAATCTTATTATAGCCAGTCCCTTATGAGGCTATATTCAGTGATACAAGCTGACTTGGCAAATCACATTGAGAAAATTAGTTACAAGATCCTTTTTCGGGTCCCAGAGTTGATGACATGGAAGAACATCATTGGTTTATGATCTACAACATACTCTGCCACCACATTGGTATATGATATTTTCTCATATAATAATAAATAATCTCCTTTTGAGATGATTATGCAAACTACTTGGGTCTGTCTTTCAACTGAGAGTAGGTGCATTGTGGAAAAATGTCTCCTTTTAAAGATTAAAGATCAGCATTTGAAGGTACCAGCCCCTCCTACCATTGCATTAGGTACAGTCTGCTGCATCAAAGTCAAACCCAGAAATCCTTGTTGAACACAGAATAGAATTCATGCTTGCTGCTGACAAACGCAACAATGCACACCACAAAAGTACTGTTTCCAATGCATTTTCTTCATGTTCTGTAGTGTAGTTATAATGAAGAAGGGTTTATTAAACTATATAGATAAGTTAGGTTCCTATTTTAATTGCCAGTTATTGAAACTTGTGCCTCTCTCCCTTGCTCTGTTTCACCTGTTTGACACCGGAAAGAATCTTTAGTTACTGGTGCATCTTGACCAGATCTCAGCGTTAAACATAATGCAGTCATGTTGGTAATAAATAAGTCGGCTGCCAGGTGGAGAGTTTTGACTGGATGTTTTTGGTCTTATTGAGTCCTTAACCTAAACTGAGGATTCAAAGCATTCAAAGGTGTGGGTTATATAGAAGCATAGAACCATTTGGATTATGCCATTGTCAGTCAACAATACTGCCTTTTTTCTAAGAATAAAAGTGTTCATAAGATAACATTGCTGCATCAAACAAAACCATCTATCCTTAAATCATGTCTTCTCTACTGTAACTCGAAATCTAAACATGGTGATGTTCAAATATTCTCTGAAGGTTGAGTCTTTTGTGGGGATGGAATGGAAGAAGACGGATATAGATAGATGAGAAATAATTGTGGGTATAAATGCAGCTCATCTACTGTAACTGTGTTAGCTATTAGCTTTTCATCTACTGGCAGTAATGTTGCAGCAATGAAGCTATTGCCTGCTATCCCAAATTCTAGTTTTAGATATAAATGGTGTAGTCATTTTTTTTAAAAAAAATTTGGCCAAAATCGTTTTTTTTTTTTTTTTTTAATAGGTAATCAAAATTTATATATATTATATAGGGTTAAATACTAAGTAGCTACCTGAACTTTGGACGTTTGTAACGAGCTACCCGGACTTTGAAAATTCAAAACGGGCTACCTCAACTTTGAAGAAGGTGCAAATAGCTACCTTCGTCCAATTTTCCGTCAATTGTCGTCGGAAAGTCGTCAGAAATTGGACGGAGGTAGCTATTTGCGCCTTCTTCAAAGTTGATGTAGCCCGTTTTGAATTTTCAAAGTTCGGGTAGCTCATTGCAAAACGTCCAAAGTTCATGTAGCTACTTGGTATTTAATCATAATATATATATATATATAGTGTTATAATTAGTTTATTGAATATCCTTCAATAATGGCAAAAAACAAATATCCTTCAATAATTTCAGAGTGTTGCATAAGAGCAATGACTAGAAAGCCTAGTCTAATGATACCTTAGTTGTCACATCGATTAGGGTTTCTAAGGTCTTATAATTTGGAGAGGACAGGACAGGAGAACAAAAGTCATAAGCTAGAATCCATTAGGCATTATGGACCGACCTAACATCACACAGTTGCTGCTCTGCTGCTTAATAAGTATATATATGCATAAGTCATAACAGGCTTGTTGGTTGGAGGCGGGACACATAATAATGTAAAAAGTAAAAATGAAGAGAATGGTTAGATAATGGTACAATATATTATCTAATTAATAATCTTGACCTAATCAAATTAATTCACAATATATGGGAGCTTTAAGGGAAGATTTGAGGTGTAAATATTGATTGACTTTCTTCATTGACATGGCAATTAAGATGGTAATTAATCATCACTAATCATCTAAAAAAAATATAATTTGATGAATCTTATAAGACTTGGTGTGTTTCTCATATTCTTAAGGATGTTAATAAAGTATTACATTCATTAACAAAAAAGGGTTGTACTAATATGCAATTGCAAATTCAAAACTCTAACAATATTTAGTTTGCTAGTAAGAAGTCATAATATTGTTCTTGTTGTAATCTTATTTTGATTAATATTCTCATTTTAAAAAGAACAAAAAAACTACATTCAGATATACAGCTTTAATTAACACTTTTTTAATTAAAAAAAAACAGGTATATTAATTAAGATTTAACAAAACAAGACAAGTAAATGATAAAGGAAAAAATCAGATGACTAGTCGTCATCAGTAATACAGTTGCTATATTTGCCAACAGCTGTCTGAAGATCTTGTTTTGAATCCTACTGATAGATTTGATGAAATATCTGTCTAAATCACTGTATGTTTGGTGTGTGTGTTGTTCATATTTATCTCTGTGTTTGAAAAATTGATGAAAAAACAAGACTTTTGTATAGTATGGTGATGAAATTTCAGATATTTCTGTCTCTCTTCCTCTGTGTCTTTTCTCTCTCTACTCATCAGAAGAACAGCATCGGACCATGCAGGTGACAAGTGGATTAGGGTTTCCCGTGTTGTTGGGAACCTAAGTAACTGTGAATGGTGACAGACCCACGTACTGTGTTTGGGAGTTACATGATAACTTTTACGTGCATGGCGCAATCCTGCTTACGTTGTCGGGTTCTCTCTATCAAGGAAGGTATCAAAGATGAGATAATGCTGTAATCAGGAGGAAGTTAGAAAATAAAGAGGGTAAATGTAACATTATAAATGATTAAATTGAAAATATTTATATTTTTTAGGTTTAAATTTATACAATATTAAAAATTAAGGGATCGATTAGAGATTGCACAATAAATTAGTACAAAGTGGTGCTTATTAACTATTATATATATAATAGATACTATAAATAAATATCTAAATATTTTAAGTACAAGTGATCATATATAAGAAAATATTTTTATATGTAGACACAAATTTAAAAAATTATTTCACTTGTGACAGCTAGCTATTATTTTAAAAACAAGTTGAATTCAATAGTCGAATTCCAAAAAATGAAAATCTCCACATAACATTGCACTTGACTCTCCTCTTAAGGATTCACAAATTCAGTTTAAGCCCATTGCATTATTTACTTAAAGCACTTCATTAATTCACAAAATAGTATATTTGGAATTTCTATTTCATATCAAATTATCGTCACCCAAGCAATATCACTCTTATTCTTAATTCTCCAATCTTTCCAGTCATTATTGCAAGTAACCAGACCGAGGGTTGGACACCGCCACCACAATGAAAAATCAAGCATGAGATTCCGACACTAGGAGGAGCGGAACATGGGTTATAGTATAGACGCACACGGCATCTTGATGGATGGGCGCCACTCAGTGCAGCGTGACACATCGGCGATCAATGCGGAAGCACCGGTCATACTACCGGCGGTCGAGCTGGCGCTACATCGGAACTGGGGAAGTTATCATAGAATCTGACTGTGAGCGGATCATCAAACAGATAAGTGGGGAAGTCGTCGATGCTGACTAAAAGCTCGAGAATATCATTGCAACGATCAGGAGGAAAGCGAACAACATCCCGAAGATTGAGTGAAAATGGATCAAGCGACAAGCAAACAGGTGTGCAGATTGGATTGTCAAACAGTCCAAAAGAGAGATGTGTCCGATGAATTGGGTCTTCGTACGCCCATTTACTCTAGTTTCGTTATTATTATTAGATAAAACTATTGCTACCTATGATTAATCTAATGAAGGAAATTTATTGGAAAAAAACAATTCAAAAACCAAACTCAAACTCAAACTCGTAACCATTGCAGAACTTATGCGTAGGGTTTTACACCAACTTTCTTCTGCCATCGCTTACCTTTAGATTTGCTACTAAGGGCTTAGCTCTAGGCATGGTGACCCCTTGAATAGTCTCCATCATGTCAACCTCCTCATCCACTCCACTCTTCCGCCAGTCAAAGCACTGGATTATCGACCCCAGAGTCAGACCTATGACGCGATGCGCGAGGGGAGCTCCAGGGCACCCTCGCCTCCCCAGCCCAAACGGCATCATACCCACCTTCTTCATTTCACGATCTTCAAACCTCTCCGGTTCAAACCTTGCTGGTCGTTCCCAGTTCTTAGGGTCTCGCTGAACCGCCCATGCGTTTACCAGAATCATGGTGTGGCGCGGAATGCTGTAACCTCCGATGAAACACTGCCCAGATGAAAAATGTGGCATTAGGAGTGGGATTGGAGGAAACAACCGAAGTGTCTCAGAAACAATGTTTTCGAGGTAAGGAAGGTGAGGGAGATCGGATTCGTTCATGAGTCGGTCGGGACCGGTTTGGGAGTTTATCTCTGCTTTCGCCTTTTCTAGGACGTCGGATCGATGGATCAAGTTGGATACTGCCCATTCTAACGGAATCGAGATCGCATCGGTTCCTGCAATCAGTAAAATCTGCAATACAGAAAAAGGACAGTTTTTTTCAATTATCAAGCAACATCTTCTTTGTTATAAACAGTTGACCATGTTTTGTATAGGGTAGTCCTAGATTTCTAGGGTTCCGACCGGTTCCTGCAATCAGTAAAATCTACAATACAGAAAAAGGGCGCAGTTTTTTCAGTTATCAAGCAAATATCTTATTTGTGATAAAGAGCTGGCCTTGTTTTGTATAGGGTTGTCCTAGATTTCTAGGGTTCCAACCGGTTTCTGCAATCAGTAAAATCTACAATACAGAAAAAGGGCAGTTTTTTCAGTTATCAAGCAAACATCTTATTTGTGATAAACAGTTGGCCTTGTTTTGTATAGGGTAGTCCTAGATTTCTAGGGTTCCGACCGGTTCTTGCAATCAGTAAAATGTACAATACAGAAAAAGGGGCAGTTTTTTCAGTTATCAAGCAACATCTTCTTTGTGATTAACAGTTGACCTTGTTTGTATAGGGTAGTCCTAGATTTTTAGGGTTCTAACCGGTTCCTGCAATCAGTAAAATCTACAATACAGAAAAAGGGGCAGTTTTTTCAGTTATCAAGCAGCATCTTCTTTGTGATTACCAGTTGACCTTGTTTGTATAGGGTAGTCCTAGATTTTTAGGGTTCCGACCGGTTCCTGCAATCAGTAAAATCTACAATACAGAAAAAGGGCATTTTTTCAGTTATCAAACAACATCTTCTTTGTGATAAACAGTTGGCCTTGTTTTGTATAGGGTAGTCCTAGATTTCCCGGGTTCTGACCGGTTCCCTACAAGACAGGCCCGAGACCGAGCAGACGTTTTTTTTTCTCTTTAAGGTCGGTCTCGGGATATTTTTCCGAAAACCCAGTTAGGATCGACCCGAATTTACTATGCAAACCCTAAAAATCAATGATGTATGTTTAGAACTATGGGAGAAAATGAAATTTGTATGTTTGTTAGTTGATTGATTTGTTACTTTGATTTGTACTTTGTATATTTGTTACTTTGATTCCAATGATATTTGTAATTGGATAAATTCAGTTTTTTGTTTTGGGGCCAGATTCGGTTCAAGACCGAGACCGGCCCGAGTCAAGAAAGACCGACTCGGATGTTTTTTTTTTGTTAAGGTCGGTCTCGGTCCTCCGGAATGCAAGACCGAAATTTCGGTATCGGTCTTGCCTTCAAAATCGGTCCGGCCCGCCCATGATCCGCCCTAGTTCCTGCAATCACTAAATCTGCAATACAGAAAAATGGCAGTTTTTTCAGTTATCAAGCAACATCTTTCTCTGTGATAAACAGTTGGCCTTGTTTTGTATAGGGTAGTCTTAGATTTCTAGGGTTCCGACAAAGCTAGCAGCTTTCAGTAGTATCGCAATGCAAGAATGTAGTTACCAATATTTGCGCTTTGATGATTTCATCTGTGTAGTTGTGTGGTTCTGATTGTTGCAAAGAAAGTAGATCATCAACCACACAAGTGTCGTCGGTTGTCTCCATCATCGACGCTTTCCTGCGGCGGTGGTCGACCAAACGTTGTAAGAACTGGTCGGCCCTCTGCATGATCCTTGCCAGACTTTTCTCGTACCCCTTGTAATCAAACCACCTTAATACTGGCAAAAAATCACCTGCATGTTCGTTCGTTAGTGACAACGTTTTAGTAGATTAAAAACCGTGACTTTCGCCGGATTTTAATTGACGATGAATATTTATAATATAATAATATTACTCGAAATTCTAAATTTATATATACTCGACATTTTGTATCTAATTTTTAATTATATTGTTAAGTAAATGTAATGTTATAGAATTATATAATATTCTATGACATAAGAAAACTCTTCACATAAAAAACAATTTATAAATTAGAGTGTTAACGAAAAAGGTTATAATTATAAATTAGACTATGATATAAAAATTATTTTAGTAAATAAAACAAAGAAGTATAAGTCTGGATGACACCCACATCATAGAGGTTTCTAAAAAAAAATATGTTAGTGGAGGAAGACCTACTTGGAATAATAAAATACAAGAAACTACATGAATTTTGGACGTTTTGTTTGAGCTAACCGAACTTTAAAAATTCAAAATGGGCTACCTCAACTTGAACGAAGGTCCAAGTAGCTACCTCCGTAAAATTTCTGACGAATTTCCGATAAATTTCCGACGAAATTCTGTCAACAGTTGACGGTAAATTGGACGGAAGTAGCTATTTGCACATTCGTCCAAGTTGAGCTAACCCGTTTTGAATTTTTAAAGTTCGGATAACTAATGTACAAATTTTTTATAGCTGGTATTTAAATCTAAATAAATATAACATTATTAAATGATGTGCTCTCTTTTTGGAGTATTTAAGGTTTCATAATTGATGGTGTGTTAAAATAATAGAGTTTTAGTCTCTAAATTATAGAGGATAATCCAAAAATGCAAGAGTGAAGCCACTAATTCCAATACCATAAGGGTCAGTGCAGGTCAGATGGTTAGGTGCACCTCTCATTAAAAACATAAAGCTACTTACATATAATTAAATATTTAAAGATTCGCATAATCATGTATATTAAATTCTACGTAATACAGTGTACGTCGTATTGAACATATATATTAACAAAAAAAACACACACAAAACGAGTCAAAATTCATAAAGTGTCAAAATTATTTAACACACAAAATTATTTAGTAGATGTAAAAATTTGTGATAGATCTCCTATGCCTTTAATAGAAAATTATTTTTGGATTTCAAGAAGTTCAAAATTCGGCATGTGTTTTGGGAAACAAATGGAGTAGCGGATATTATGACTAAGAAATAAGTCATCTTAGGAAAAACTCTTCCAAGTTATTTTAAACTCTCTCAGATGTGTTGAAATTTATTTTATTCGATGGAGTTGGACATACAAATAGAGTTCTTTAGGATCGTGTAATTTAAACATTTTTAGTTGTTATTTATTATTTACTTAAAAAAAATTAATACAAATCTAGTACCTACTATTGAAAAAATGAAACATGCAAAATGATGAAGGGTTATTTTCATATAATAAATATAGAAAATATATATTCCAATCAGAATATTAAATTATAATACTTTTTATTTATTAATATAAGATTATTTCCTCCATTTCAGTAATACTTACCTGGGTAGGTTACTTTTGAGATCTTAATAATATCACTTATGATCTCCTGAAACTGCTTCGCCACTTCGTCGTCGGCCGGATCTTCGCCGTGAGCCGTCTTCCCGACCAGCACCCTCATCAAGATCCTGAACAGCAGCTCATCGAACACGGTTCGTAACTCGACCGCCACAAACCCTTCCATGGAGCCACGAGCTAACCTTTTTATTAGCCTCTCGATTTCCTCCTTCCTCACCTCAGCAAACGCATCGAGACTCTGTGTGGAGAAGATTTGGTGGGCACTTACACGTCGCATCCGCCTCCAATGGTCTCCATAAGGAGCCGCCATGACAGACATGGCATTATAGTTAATGTGTTTGCTTAGCACGGAACCGGGGCGGTTGGCGAGGACAACGTCGTTTGTGGTGAAGCATTCCTCGGCGGCTGTCCACGACGACACAACCACGACCAGGCGTGACCCGAACCGAAGGGACATGACAGGACCATACTTGTGGGACAGTTGCAGAAGTGTCCTATGGATTAAGGGATGGTTTAGATGGTGAAGGTGGCCTATTATAGGGAGAGAAGGAGGGCTAGGAGGAAGGTTGGAGGGTTTGGTTAACTGAAGTAAGAACTTTAGGGCAAGAAGGAGGAGGAGGAGAGGAGGAAGAATGGAGAAGACGAAGATTATTTCCATGGTAGATTTTCCAATGTACGTACGTAAACAAATATATTGAGTATAGAAACAAACCGGACATCATTTATAGAAAAAGAATTAGGAATAATTATAATTTGGTTACTTGGGTTTAGATTGTGTTAGTTTTGGTTATTTAACTATTTTATATATTGTTAAATGATAATTTATGTAGTAAGATAAAATATTTAGAGTAAGAGTGTTATATATTTGTACAAGAGAGTTTTCAAAATATTATATTTACAGTAAAAATGTTATATATATATATATATATACACGAGTTTTTCTCTCATCAATAAATACGATTTTGGGTAAGTGCAATTATTATAAATACGATTTTGCTATTTTACCCCACTTCTTGTTAAATGTTGATGTGGTAGTGTAATATAAATAAAGGAGTGACACATACAAAAAAAATCATATCACTACGAGAGAAACAGTTTTTACCGACTGAAAAATGAGTTTTTAACGGCTGAAAAATTCAGCCGGTAAATTATCACGGCTCAAATGAAGTTGAGCCGTAACATGAAACGTCAGGAGAATTATCATGACTCAATATACAATGAGTCGTGGTAATTCCCGACCCAAAATCAAAAGTGCCGCCAAAATAATTATGGCGGCACTTTTTGTTGCGCCGCATAAATTATTATTATTATTATTATTTTGGCGGCTCATATAAAACGAGTCGTGAAAAATATATATATTTATATATATATATAAATCTTGGGCAAATACAGATCTATGGAGGTCCGACTTCGTCCTCTGCGTCCGGCTTCGTTTAAATAGATTCATCATGATGTTCATGTTTAAATTTATGTATTTTTTAAAATAGATTAATACATAAATATATTTATTTATGTGTTTGAACTAAGACTATATAATTGATGAGTATGAAGATAATGCAAAATATTGATAAACACTCACGATAACTTTTTATTTGTCACAACACTTTTTTATTAATAGAAATATGACTACATGATATATATTTTAACCAAATAACAAATATAAATAATTAAGTAGTCATTTCTTATGTATAAATAAACACTAAATTACATTACACAATATGAATACAATGAAATTGAAAAGAAAAAGTCTTCTGTTGATATGGATTTCATTGTTTAATAAACGTGTAAATTATCTATTTAAAATCTATACTAATCCCTACGATAAATTATTATATCCAATATATATAATAATTATATTGAACGAAACCGGCAACATTGCCGTTCTCGTAAATGTGACACATTGACTAACGAGTCAACTAACGTGCCGTTAGTTGACTACAAAGGCCCGTTGGGCCGTGGATGGCGTCTGGGTTATAGTCCGTACACCACGCTGTTCTTGATTTATATACTGCACACCTTGTCGTCGTCCCCTTTCATCCATACATATATCTCTTCCGCAAACAGGGTTCTTCAGAGCTTCGTCTAGCTATTAGGTGTTGATCTACGTCGCAATCGAGCGGCAAAGAGGGAGAAGATGGGAGGAGGCAACGCCCAGAAGTCAAAGACAGCGCGCGAGAGAAACTTGGAGAAGAACAAGTCTTCCAAAGGTAAAATTTGATTTCGCCGGTGAAGTTCGATTCGGGATGTTGATTAATGTCTTGATCCATATGGATCTGCTGAGAGAAGCTCAACTTGTGTTATTGATGAAGTGATTGTTTATTTTCAGGGAGCCAACTTGACACAAACAAGAAAGCGATGAATATTCAGGTACTTTTGCTGCAGCTCTTGCTTTGATTACTGCAAATTATGTATTTTTTCTGTTAATTGTCTGATTGAACATGGAATTAGTTGGATGCTATTCAGGAGGTGATTGGTGATGCACGGCTTTAAATAAACGCTGAATATGAAGATTCATGAATTAGATTACTTTTTCCACTGTGATGAAATTGAAATCTATAGTTGAAGTTGTCATAAACTCAGCCACAGAACAAAATTTTCAAGCTCACTCTAGTGGTAAAAGGATCGTTGGAATGTTCGTTTTTCTTCTGGAGTTTGAATTCTCAGGAAAATTGATAGCACTTCCTTGATTCCCTTTAGGACTCATGAAGATTGATGGCTTTATAATCTAAGTTAATGAAGCATTCATCGATTCACTAAGACCTGATCCAATATAAGCTGTGTCATACCCTATTGTTATGATATTCAATTGAAGTATAAGTTGAGGGTTGTTGTTTTTGCTTTATATCCATGGAAAGAGTTCTCTTTCTATGCATTAGTCTATGATTAACAGCAAGATCTTATTATGCTGGAGATTTGGTGTTTTAACAGAGTTTTTCACCTCTATATATTGTGATGATGAGATGGCTAATATATGTTAATGGTGGTCACTACAGTGCAAGGTGTGCATGCAGACATTTATGTGCACCACATCGGAGGTGAAGTGCAGGGAACATGCTGAGGCGAAGCACCCCAAGTCGGATGTCACTGCTTGTTTCCCTCACCTTCAGAAATGATCATCAAAGCAGCAGAAGCTGTATCTGCTTGGAATGATGGAAGGATAAATACTTATCTTAAAGCCTTACCAAATATCATATCTAAGTAAAATCTATACAATTGCGTATCGTGGATTATGCATTTGTTTACTCGGGGGTGATGTCCAACTATATTAAGCAATGGGTCCTGTATTGTTGCAATTTGGTTCTTGTTATGATTGTGCCTTGTTGGGTTGTTTGAAAGGATTGGATATGGTCGGGTTATTGGTCAATGCATACACTTTCGAAATTTGATCTTCCTAATCCTCACCAAGAACTTGTATAGGGCAAATGATGATGAGACAATAATACATCACCAACTCAACTAATTGATAAAATACATATCCAGCTGATGCATTCAGAATTTCAGATGATCATCCTCAGATTTTTATGATCCCAACATGATTACACACTGAGCTTTGTTTCATAAAAGCAGCCAATAGAAATCCCAGTTAATCCAAACCAATCTCTTTGGATAGAACATCATCCAACTCGAAAATTACAGACCTTTTATTGGGTACGCATCCTGCTGATTTCTGCAGCTTTCACCTGAGAGAAATACGGGTGTCCCTGCAGCAAAAACAGAAGAAATATGAATTATTAACGATTCATAACATTTTGGGAACCTTAATTACATGCCAAACAGCTTTAAAAACATGCAACTAAAACTAGATAAGAGGACTCCTACCATGGCTTCTCGTGCAGTCAATCTGTCTTGATGGTCGTATTGGAGGAGCTTATCAAGAAAGTCTAGAGCCTGAAAAAAAACAAATCCCTTGATTGAATAATGGCATCCAAAGCTTTTATTGATACAAAGTTTTAAGTGAAGTCTATAATTCTTAATAAGAATGAGAGTTTTTTAACCTCTGGAGAAATCAAATGTTGATTATCAGTGTTGATAAACTTAGACCATGGTTTCCTGCTGTGCCTGCAGATAAAAAACGGTTTAAGTTTAGAAATTGCATTGCAATTTTTTTTTATAAGTTGATAGAAGCAGTAAGAGAATGTTGTACCTTCCAACAAGTGCATCAAGTTGTGGATCGAGTTCTAGACGATATTTTTTCAGGTAAGCATTCAATTCATCTGTTCCAAGAACCTGAAAAAACATAATAACATTAAAAAAAAAGTATCATTCTAAACGCTGCCAGGGAAAGGACAAGCCCTTTAATCATGCATCTCATGTCAGCCTTACCTTTGCAATTTTAACAAGCTGATCTTGGTTGTCATGACCGTAGAAGAATGGCTCCTTGCGGAAAATCTAAAAGAGGGAAGATGCGAATTTGACATATGACTAGCTGATCAACATGAAGTATAATTTGAGCACCAATGGCAAATACATAAAGACATTGGGAATAAATCTAACCATTCCAGCAAACATGCAACCGAGGCTCCACATATCCAAAGAATAATCATAATCTTGTAAGTCCACAAGAAGTTCAGGGCCCTTAAAATATCTGAACAAAGAAGAAGCTAGCCTAATAAACAAATGAAAATATATTCTAAAGCATCTCTTCAACATATAAGTCATGGAGCATATTTTTTAAATTACCTATCCTAAAAAAGTAGCCAAATATACATGTGGGTAGCTGAAAACATTTTTCTTTGGTAAGATTACCTGGAAGCAACCCGGACATTATATTCTTTGCCAGGATGATAAAACTCAGCAAGACCCCAATCAATTAGTCGAAGCTTCCGAAGTTCATGGTCAATCATAACATTATGAGGCTTCACATCTCTGTGCATTATTCCTTGTGAATGGCAGTAATCTAAAGCCTGCAACACAAAATTGGCTTACTTTGTTAAGCATGAAAAGGCACCAATCACAACAGAGATCCTATTTTATGAAGTACTCTATCACTAAACAGTGCCCATGATCCGATAATCTACTTAATTCTTCAACCTCAAGAAAACAGTTATATTTCAGATCAAAACAATTACTCTCAAGGTTCTGAATAATAAATTTGAAAGCCTACAACTACATAATGAGCTGAAGATCAAACTCTTCAGTCATGGCATGTTATGTCATATAGTAGCATTAGCTCTAAGGATATACTAGAGAGAATGGACTATATACCTTTAAAAGCTCGTATATATAATAGCGTATGTCATAGTCTGTCAAAGTTGGATACAACACTTTGAAATCTGTACTGTTCACATACTCAAATATCAAACTAGGGGTCTTTGAGTGCTCATCTCTGACAATATCGAGAAGCTTGATAATATTCGGGCCACCACAAAGGTTCTGGAGTATTTTAATCTCCCTCTTGATCTGCAAGACAACATCAAAAAGCCTAAGTTACTTACTCAAGAATTTCCAAAGGGTTCAGGAAAAGGAGTGCTGACAGCTAACTGGCAAAGACAGTGGAAGAAGCTAATATTGCCGCAAAAGGTATTTTCCACTGTCAATGATCTCTACAGCAGGGAGTATTAGATAACCTTTTTCTTCTTGACAGGCTTGAGGATCTTGATTATGCACTTCTCATTGGTATTGACATTAATTCCTTCGAAAACCTCGCTATATTTTCCCCTTCCAACTTTTCGGACAACCTCATAATCATCCTGATTGCTATCACATGTAAAAAAATGTTGATAATGCATAGTAAGCAACCTAGAATGAACTAAATATAGCACCTATAAATACTTGATTAACACGTAAATACTGGAAAGATGAAAGAACATAGATGTTGCGCTTGGAGACAGTTTAATTCAGCATGAAATTTAACATGGAAATGTAGTAACACATTCCGTAAACTGCTGCAAACTGACATTTAACGGTAGTCTGTACTAATAGTTTGAAAATGGGATCCGAATCCATGCATATTCATCTCACTGGAATCAATTTACTGCACTGTCTAGTATCAAACAATCCAAAACTACAAGCAGCTAAAAACTGCGGAAAACCATCTTAATCCTCGTTGAGAGAAGTTTGAACAAGTTCAATCAATTCCAACAATCAAAGTAAACGAGCTAATATCAGAAGCATCCGATCCCTAAAAAGAAACTAAACCAGCACGCCAATGTGATAAGATCAATCAACAAGCTTGCTGATTCGATTAAGACGTCAAGCACGAATAGAATCATATTCAAGTTCGAGCTTAGGCAGTAAGCCAGGTCATTTTAATTTACCCCCACTGGACGGTGAGAGCCTCGTAGTCCCAGTACTCCTTGGGGAGCACTAAATTAACATCCGTATAAACTCGCGATTTCGACATGCTTTTTGAGACGCTCGTATTCGAAATCTCAACGGCGCGGCCTTTGATCTCTTCGCGATGGCTGAAGGTGGCGGTGGTCGGCAGGCTGCGCAGTATCGGGGGACGCAAGACCGGCGCGCTGGTGACGAAGGCGAAGACTAGGAGGATGCGGAGATGGATAGCCGCGGGTTGGACGGAGGCATGGCTCATCGGCGGCTCCCGCGGCCCATCATCTTCGTCGAATCGGTGCTGCTTCGTAAGTTGCGAAAAAGGTCTCAGAGGAAGCTGACCACCTCCTATCGGTTGGCTGTCAATGCATCGGTTGGGCCCCTTCTAGATCGTGGAAAAATATATATGAAAAAGAAAATAAAATCGGAGATTGATTAGATGTATTCGGTATAACACGTGGTATACGACTATTGGATAAAAGTTTATTATGAAACTTCTCCGAAAATCTTAAGTGCATTCAGTCCCTATTAAAGGATATTTGTTCCAATTGCATCCCAAATGAAATGTAATTGAATATTGTGAATCCACCTGTCTCCGCGAAGACTTTTTTTTTTTTTTATAATTATGGATTAAAACCGCTATAGGTAACAAGCATTTCACCAAAGTTCAAACATACATGAACAAAATTAGTTAACTTTAACAATTTTCGAAACAGAAGAACCATTAACGTTTTTTCGGAGCGCGTTAGTACTTTTCTACAGAGTTCAGGTATGAATTTCAAAAACATGTCGCTAGTTGATCGTCATACCCGTCATGATATCCGCTACCGCATTTGCTTCTCAAAATATATGTCTGAACTTTATTTTTTCGAACTGAATCAAGAGTTTCTTGAATCAAGAGTTTCCTGCAATCCGCAATGATATATATTAGTTTTAGATTTGACATATTTTCATTAGAGATTACTTTATGTGCTGAGAGGTCGTCCGTCCGTTTCGAGATGCCGCTACTTCATACATATTTTTAAAATAATATCATTTTAATATCGAGACGGTTTTTTAAGTTAATTTAACTATTCCAAGTTTTTTACCTTTGTCCCAATTAGTTTTACCTTCGTCAAAATTTTGACTTTTTAACCTCTGTAGTCTGTACCCTACCGTCGATCATCCCAGTTAAAAGGACAAAGCATCCGAAGATTTTGTCAGTGAATTCTTTTTTTCCCGTTGACCAAAAAAAACATCATTCGACAGCCATAAACTTTGACACAATTAACCAAAAGAGACGCCCTCGTACTTCTTCTAAGACAGCGATTGCCTCCGACTTCTCGACGGGGTTGACTTGTTCTCCCCTTTACTGACCGACCCGGGACTGTCCGAAGTATCCGAACTGCTCAGCTCCCCGTTTTGCCGATCTTTCCCTGAAAACAGTCTCAAGAAGATCTTCGACGAGAGTATACCCTTCGCCTTGTCCTTGTCCGTCCCAACCCGCCCCAACCCGAGGGCGCCACCAAGCCTCATGGACGCCAGCTGGCCCTTCAGAGCCTTAAGTTCCTCAGCAGTGGGGACGCCGTCCCAGTCGTCCTCGGTGTTGGTCGTGGCGGAGATGGACCTCGAACTGCCGTATGACCCACCTGGGAGGATGGACGTGGCAGAGCTGCCCCCAGCAGATGTCGAGGCTCGAACTTGCTCGAAGAACAGGACTTGAACCACGACTCTTAGCGGGAGACGTTCATTCTGGACTGCATGCCTGCAGGCTTCAGCAGAGAGCTTACTGCAATCCATCAACTTGCAAATCTTCTTTCGATCGCTTTTATTCATCTCGGGATGTTCCTGAATCCATGAAATTAAACGGATGAATTGAATTTAATAACATGTTCTTAAAAAATCGGAAATGTACCTTTAAATACATGTCGATAGCACGGTATAGCCCGTCGTGGGTCGGTCTCGGAAACCCGTTAACTAGATCGGCAAGACTGATGAACTTTGAAGATGATAAATTTGGGTCCCGTGCAATCTCCGCGATATACCCGTCCACGAGCTTCACTACTCTCGAGACCCGTTCCGATTCCCGAACCCCCTCGTACTCGATCTGCCTTACAAACTCCAAGACGAGCCTCTCGAACGTCTCGACATCATACAATGTTGTCTCCCCTGGCGGAGCCCGGAACAGCAGATCTGGGACCGCAGCCTCGTCGAGCTGCATAGAGATGCGCCCCATCAGATCAATCCTCTCCGACTCCCCGCATTCAAGCAGAATTGCGGCTCGCAGCAGCCGCAGCAAGAACGCGATATTGGCGCTCCCTTTCTCCGAGGGCAAAAGTGCCACGATCGTCTCGACCAGCATTCTATGTTTTCCGATATCGTTACTCTGAATCACGCCCTTCCCGAACCCTGGGACCCGCCGTATCGCGTAAGCATGCAATGCCTGACCAATCACGTCGTTTGGAACCAAGCCTTTCGATTTTATCGACTTTACAGCCCGTTTGTAGAGCTCGGGCTGAAGCTCGCAAAGGTCCTCAACCCACCAGTCCTTCGGCACTGATTGTTGCTTTCTGACCCCGTTCCAGTGTGACTCGTCTTCTGCTGTGAACTTTGTTCGGTTATAAGTGTACGACCAATCTACCTTCAAAGGATCGAGTGAGGCCTTCGAGGCGATCGAGTCGAGGCAGCGGCCCACGATCTTCAACTCGGTGCACCACGGGTGGAACGATCTGGTGGTCTGGAGCACGATGATCGAATCTTTCCAGCTGCGAAGAATGCTCGAGTTGAGAAAGATTTCGATTTTGTAGATCAGGTTTCCTTTTTCAAAACTCTCGTACATCTCGAGGTATTCAGCCGCACACCGAGCGGCCACTACGTTGTATGCATTGAGGGTTACGGTCATTCCGTAGCAGAATTTGGCACATGTCTCGAAAGCGACGAGACCACCTGGGATGTCTCCGATTTGGATGTCATCCGTGGTTTCGTCCGTTGCGCCAGAAACTAGTTTCTGAAGGCGGCCGCTCTTCGACAATAGAGGGAACTGCATTGCACCCCGAAAGACAGTGTTTTGTCAAAACAAATGATGTAATATCAAAGTTGATAAGGCGATATAATCTCGGATCACAGAGCATCAGATTATCTTTGTTAAGATGACTTAAGAGTATACTGAATGTGTTTAATCACAAGTTCGGACTTTTGAGACAGTTGGTTAAGGCGTAAGTCTTAAATCTCACATGTTATCAGAGCGGGTCAAGTGGCCAGGGGTAAACCGATGTTTACAAATATCAGTTTAAGGGAGTATGTTCAAATTCCTTAAGAGTATACTGAATATTTTCAGTAACAAGTTCGGACTTGTGAAACAGTTGGTTAAGTGGTAGATTTTACTATTCCAAACGTCCCCTAAGCAAGAAGGATCTTATTCAATTGGTTCGTCTTTCACTAACTTCTGCAGTACCTTCATATTACGCTAAAGATTTTACCATTATCAGGCGTACATTGAAACATTCAACTCAATCTTATACTACGGCAATCCAAACGCCCCCCTAAGCAATTCAATTGGTTCGTCTTGCAAACATATTACCTTATGCAAGTAGAATTTCACGTCCCCAACATGGACGACCAAATCCGATGCGAGTTCTGTCGCCACAAATCTGAAAAGAAAAACACAGCAAGAACATGATCAATCCAAACTCTTTTTTTTGTTCGTTTGGAAAACTCGAGTTTATGATATTTTTCTGGTAAATATTTCAATGAAGCCAATATTAATTTAGGAAAAAGGAATCATTTTCAAGCATCAAGGAAACATAAGCTCAGATCGTTGCCAATGCTTGCTGCAGATAGAAGCAGACCAGATCAGACAGCGAATAGAACAAGGAGAACTAACCACCAGAGCATCAGAAAAACACAAACTTCAGATCAGATGGAAGATAAAGATGAACGGAAGCGAATCGGGATTCAATCTTACCTTACAGCATCGCCATCGGTTTGAAAAGAGTCGGGTTTCGATCCAAGCTTCATGAACTTCATGGTAAAGAAGAACGGATCTAAACTAAACTTTCGGTGATTTATCTGTCTAAGCTTGCACCTTTATGTGATTAACATAAACTCCGGCACGATTAAGTCGAACCAGGAAACCTTGGAGGAGTTGAATCTTCTAAATTTTGGAATCGAAAGACTGAATCTTCTCAGTAACTAATACTAAAGAAGAGTACTAGATTGGTTTCTTATATGAGAAGAGACCTATAGAAAGAGCTAGTGAGCTTGGATTGGTAACAGAGATCATGGAGCTCGGGAAAGAAAGGAGACATAGCTAACAGAGCTCACAGAATTTTTTATTTTCTCAGAAACCCAGAGACGCCCACTTGCTCTTGGCCCTGACACCACTTTTCTCCTTTTGTTTATTGGTGATTTATTGGTTCTGTAATAGTGAGTGTTTTTTCCAAGAAATATTCACGACCCTTCAATGCATGAACTCTTCTTTAGCAGCCTCAAAACCCAGAAAGATGCAATTTTTGGCACAAATGACAAATCTCTTGTCATCATGGCTGCGCAAGAAGAAAGAGAGATTATGGTAAGAAGACAGCAGTTACTTGTTTTGAGGGGATCTATGAAGATTAAGAGCACAAAGTTGACAGCAGTACCAAAAAAAATGTTTCTTGTGAAGAACAAGATCAAGAATTTGACCCAGGAATCGAAACTAAGAACTTCCAGTCCACATTTTAGGTTCTTATCCATGAAAGCTAGCTCATTGTGCTCATCAAACTCAACACAAAATGCATAACACCCCAACTTGAGAAAAAGCAGATTGAAGATAAATCAAGACTCTGTGCAGTAAAATCATATTTTTTCACACAAAATATTAACTGAAATATGGATGATTTGAGCAGCAAAAAGAAAGACACATACCTCACACAAAGCTAAGCAAATGAAACAGAAACAAGAAACATATATATGATAACAAGAAAAAGTGAAAGTATGGAGACCCATTGGAGAGACAGAGGAAATCAGAACAAGGATCTGTAGACCACCTTGGGTTCTTGCTGCCGTAGATGTTATGCGACCAAGTACAGAGAATCAGAACAGAACAGCAATGGGACACTAAGAACGCAACAGTGCTCCGAGAGAGAAAGGGGAGAACCCAAACAAACCCTAAAAGCAAAAGGAGGAGAGGAGAGGAGAGTTGCAGTGAAAACAATAAATCAGAGAGATGAGCTGTTCCTAAACTTTTGACAGCCACCACAGCTACACACTGCACTGAACATAAAAGGGCAATGTTCTGAGAATGTTCCCGTTTCTCTCTCTATCATCTCCCTTTGAATCAGCACCACCGCCCCCAACCCACCACCACTTTACTCTGAGCTGCCATGCCATTTTCTCGTCTGAATTTTTCTGTACCAGGAAAACTGCAAAAGCCAGCAACTTTTTCATCCTTTTGTTAATCTTGGTGCAAAGCTTTATGTTTTGTTTAATCTACTCATATAACCTGTGGAAAGGTTTTAGTTTATGCTCTTTCAGTTATTTCTACAATATATATACATATACCCGTATGATTCATTACGTAGAACCAGCATAGTTTGTGCTATACCACACCCACACCCATGGTGTCGAACTCAAGATATTAAGAAACATATTACGAATTAAAATACTTTGAACAAACGAATACAAGAAATCCTGGCACTGCGGAAAAAGGTCCTTATATTATCATCTAAAAATATAATCTTTGTTGAATATAAATGACAAAATACAAGGAATTTGGGTAAAGTTTTGTTTTTTTTAATGAATAAAGGCAACTTCCATTTAAAAAGAATGACCCCCAGAAACTGAATGCAGCTTGGAAGCACGGCTCTTCAATTCATTTAGGTGGTAGAAAAACAAAACAGAGAAACCAGTAGATCCTATTCCTCGTGGTGTGTACTATATACAATATTATCCACTACCTATATAATTTGTGTTTGTATAAACAAAAATTATAAATAACTTTTAAAAAAAATCTATATAAGAACTACTCAGTACTCTAAAACTAAAATTTAAGTGTTTACTTTTTATTCCTAAGTTATATAATTATAGTCTTTTTTTTTTAAATATAATTCATAAGTTTATTAAAAAAAAAAAAAAAATAGATGGAAGAAAAATAATAAAATCGAACACTTGAGATTTTCTTTTTTTATTCCTTTTTTAATATATATATATAATTTATATAAAGTTTATTTCAGAATTGTTACAGATTTTTAATAAATTGAAGTATTTTTGTGTTATTTAAAAACAAATAAAGAGGAAAAAAAATATAATTTACAGTAATAATTAGTCTACATAGGTTTTTTTCCGATAACTGATAACTTGTGTATAGAATTATTTAAACAAGAGACCAAAGAGGTACTTAGGATTGAGATAATGTAATTGTTTCACTCCTTTTTTTACATAGTTGCATTTTAGTCCTAAACAAATTTACAAAATTTCAATTAAATCCATCAGTCTTATATTCTCCCGAATATTGATTATAATTATTTAATCATACTCTATTTATTTTTTAAGAAACTCATCAGCTTTTGAAAAATAATCGTTTTTAAAACTATATAATGCAGAATTTGCAGAGTAAAATCCGGGACAAGATTTAGATAGATTCCTGAAGAAATGTCGGGTTCTCAATATAATAAAAATTATTATTATTATAATAAATAAATATAGAGAAAACATATTTATGGGAGTTAAAAAAACATTTGATCGTTGCGGCAAGTCAATTCTAACCTATAGATAGGTTATTATCTTGAAGTGAAAACGAGAAAAGTAATTGACACTCCTAATTTTAAACGTTTTATAATTTTAAACATAAATAATAAAATTATTTTTAATTTAATATTTTAAAATCTCCTATTTATTTGCTGAATTTATCATTATGGTTATTTTACTTTATATTTGTCTATTATTTAAATAAATTTATAACTTGTCGGATTAGATAAAAGGAAACAAAGATAATCTCTATTGGATTTTTGCTATACCGTCTAGTTGGATGGAGGTATGTGTCCTAATTGATAGGGTTGATATGGGTGGGTCAGATTGATATTGAAGGTACAACTCAGATCAAGATTGAAATTTTAGTCTTGACATTTGAAGGATTAAGACCGATTTTGGTATAAAAAAAAATTGTATGAATCGGTTTTGCTTGACTCGGTTTGGTCTTGGTCTTGTACCGGATTTTTTGGTAAAAAAAATAGTTGAATTTGCAAAAAAATCACCGAAGTTTGGGTATTGAACTCGCTCGTTTTTCATCTTCCGTCGCACTTCCCTTATGGAACTGATTCAATGGTTGTTGAATGCTTCAAATTCATAAATTACTAGTGTTTTAAGGGTTTTCTTCAAAGTCGGAACGGTCCGATCCTAATCGGAATTTTGGATAAAAAAATCGAGGTCGAGACCGACCTTGAAAATAAAAAAAAAAAAATCGCTCAATCTCGGACCTAATCGGATCGATTTTTGTCATGAATTCGGTCCAACAAGTTTATCAGTAAGGGCAATTTCCTGTGTTAACTTGTAGTTGGACTATCTTGGCTTGGGGACTTTGACTCCTTCCCATGTGCCCTCACCTACCGGATAACTTACAGAGTTAGATTATTATTATTCTTTGTTTTAAAAAACAATAAGAGGTGATTACAATTTACAACTATTTATTTATTTTAAAAAATAATTAAAACCTGATACATGACAGACATTACTAAACAAATATTTGGATAGTTAAATAACACTACGTTATCTATAACTTCAGATAAAAATAAAATAGCATTGGGGTCTCATACCTTATATTATATGGCATTTTTTTTGGCAGAACATGATTTGATAAGACATAGGAGAAATTTCTAACTTTTAGATAGAGCTATTTCAATTTGGTATTGATGAGTATATCGTGATTCGTGTTTAAAAAAAATGTGTTTTGCGATTATTGATAGACTAATTTTTAATATTCAACATAATTCTTAAGTTAATATAAGTTATTAAAAATACCACTACATTTTATTTTTTGACAAGGCCCATCAGAAACATCAAAATGACAATACGGCCCAAAGTTTGACATTCGGCCTTAGATACTGGATTTGGGAGTCCTTCGAGCACTGTTGTTTTTGATCAGGTTCGTGTTTCTATGTAAGTTTAAAGATAGAATAATATTTTAAATAAAAAGATGTTCTTTTAAATTAAAATTATATTTTCTTAACAAATAAGCTTAGAATTTTAGTAAATATATTTAAAATAAGATAGCATAAATCTCTTATTTATTAAAGTAGACTGATTACAGATAGTGGTGGTCTAGTGATTGAGAGCACTGACACCTACGTGGTTTGACTTGGAAAAATAATTACGGCTTGGGTTTAACGGGCCGACCTCTCAATCACAGTCTACTGATGAAGCTACGTTGACGGGGCCAGTGCAAAGCGCTGGTTGTCGGGAAGTTCGAAGACCGAGACACGAAAAGTCTGAACATTACGTAACGGAATGAGCATAGGGTCGCAACTACTAGCCCCATTCCTTTTTTTGTTGACAAAAAAAATAAAGCAGAAAGTTCCTTTTTTTGTAACTTATCGGTTTAATTAGTAAATTGTTTGTTCATATAGGAGAAGTTTAGTTAGCAAATTACTTATACTCTACAAATTTAGTTAGTAAATTATTATTGAATGTAGTAAATTATAGATTTGTATTATTTTTTAAAATAAATTATTTATATTACATGTAATATGTTGTTAATTGACCTTTATTTTTATAATAATAAATAAAATTATGATGATGGATCAGTTAATTACAATCCTCTAAATCTGAATTAATGAATTATTATTTTTTCTTTCCTTTTCTAGCAAAATCATGAAGAGTAACAGAAACCCATGAGGCGTATGATTGATATTCCAGTTTCCATGTTTTCTCCGTCCCGACTCGACCCGACCAGAGCAGATGCTGTAGTTTTTGCCTGTTTAGGATTGGTGGTGTCTTGTGGACAGGTAGTCAAAGCATGGTGTTGACCACTTTGGGCTCTACAGTCAATAATCTTACATGACCCACATTTTATAATATTTTACGATATAATTACATGTAAATGTGAATTATTTTAAATGTAAAATATGTATATTCAAATTTAAAAGTGTTGTTCTTTTAATAAAATTTGTATTATATTAATTAATTAACTTACATAACAAAATATAGAAAAAAATAAATATTCATATGTAGATAAATGTACATTCAATATTTTGGTAATAAAATGTAAGTTAGATAAGTTAAATGACAGATAGGGCTGATAATTTTCAACGAAACACGATAACACGACATAGACACGCACGAGAAAAATCGTGTTCGTGTAAGCATATGACAGAACGATAATACGAACACGATAACACAATTTTTTTTCTTGTCGTGTTCATGTTTATGTATCAGAACACGATACATACGATAACATTGAGTTTTTTTTGCCAACTATAAATTTAGATTCGAAAATCTATTTTTTCTAAATAATTTTTTAAACAAATCTCATTTAATAGTTTTTCAAAGTCTACTTAGATATTTAATTTTTAGAGTTTGTCAATTATACATTAAATATTTGTGAACAATTCATTAAAGATAATGAATTGTTCATATTGTTCATATTGAATTGATACTTTTTAATATGAACAATTCATTATTTTGATATTTTCGTATAATTATCACATGTGAAGATATACTTAACTAACTTAAAATAACATGATGTGAACAAGCACAAAACATTGTGTGTTATGTTCGTGTTGATGAACATGACACAATAAGTTTATTGTGCGTGTTCGTGTTTGGTAAGTGTCACACATTTATAAACGTATTAATACGCACGTACACACAATTTGTCACCCCTAAATTCAGACACACATTTACTTATGTTATTATTTAATATAGTCATTTTGATATTTATACATATGTATATATTTAAATATATTGTTACGTTATTTTTCCGTTTATTTTTGTATTAAATATTATTGTTTTTAATCAAAATAACATTTTTATTTTCATATTTATCTCATTTTCAATACTAGATCATAAATTAAACCTAAGAATGCAAATTTATGTGTTTCAAAATTGCATTTTTAGGTACGAATTCTAACACAATTTGTTAATAGAGACCTTCCAATGGAGGATTCCTGACACGTGCCACCTCTATGGGTGCTGACAAGAACAAAAAAATAAAATCACATATGTCCTATAATGATTGATAAATTAATCTCTATTTAATTATATAAGAAGTAATTATTTTTAAACACAATTAAATCTCATCTTAACCTGATAAATACTCATTGTGTTACATTTTGGATAATTGAAGTCGGATTTTATATTATTTTAGTTTTATCATAATGTAAGAGACAAAATATTCTTCTTTTTTTCCCCATCATTTTGAAAGGAAAAAACATTATTTAAAAGGGAAAATAATTAAATTAAATATAAAAGAATATTTGTATAACTTCTATTTAGATAATCTACTAGTATATTAAAGCTTTTAAATAGTTAATTAAGATGTATATTTCAAGTCCCATTTAATATTAAAATGCATATATAATACTTTTTTTTGGACAATCCAAATAAATAATATTTGGACATGCCAAGAATCGATATCGAAATCTCTTATATTTAAGGAAGGGCGATACCGTTAAAACAAATCTCTATTTGCCATATATAATACTAGAATGCATGAATATATAAGTTGACAATCTCGAAAATAAAATATTATTTTTACTTTATTTTTTCTTATGGAAATAAATTAATACTGATTGCGCTAGCAGCTTCGGATAGAAGAGGAGCGTCTTCTCTTCCTATCTTTATATATTTTTGTTTTAATTAACCCATTCGTTATTAAATAAATTAATAAAATATTAATTACTAAAATATGACTATTTTTTGCAGATGTTTTTATTATGTCATGTAATTCAGAATATATATATATAAACAAATACTGGATAAGTGATTAAAAATTGCATATTTATAATTTACCATTTTCTTTGTTAAGATGACTAGCTTTCACTCAAAAGTTCGGACTTTTAAGACAGTTGTTTAAAGCGTACGTCTTAAGTCTCACATGGTATTAGAGCGCGTAGATTCAAATCCTGACGACGTTGAAAATATTGGCACTCCCCCATTAAAGGTCGAGGTCGGGCACAAAGTCCATAGGTGATGTTCATAAACATCAGTTTAAGGGAAGATGTTAAGATTACTTAAGAGTATACCGATCGTCTTCACAAGTTCGAACTTTCGAGACAGTTGATTAAGGCGCAAGTCTTATGTCTTACCTTCTTTATCACCCAAAGATAAATTAAATTATTCGAAAATCCATAAACTATTAATAAAAATGTTAGTTGGTCGAATATATTTTCTAATTATATGTATAAATAATTAGAGTGAGTGGTCCAGTCTTTTTGGCACGTGACGACGCTCCTCACATCTGCATTAAATTTCACGTGTGTTATCATACAATTTACTTTTTCATTATAATGGCCATTCCTTATTCTGTGTTCCATTAAAGTCACTTATTTCATTATAATTATATATAAAGAAAGAAAGAAAGAAACTTCTTTAGTCATAATTTAAATTTTATCTAGACACTGCACTATTACTTTTGGGGATTGCATATATTATATATTAATTAGCGAATCAATATAATTAAATATATATTATATATATAATTTTATGGGTCACCTAAATTATATGTGTTGTACGAGTCTATGGATCATATAAGTAGCATGGGTTTATGGATTACAAGAGTTAACAAGTTGACCCACAAATCTAGTTCACACTGTACAAATTGAAATTAAACCGGATGAATCATATATCTATGGATCATATTTGATTTTTGAAAATAGAACTATCGATAATCACGAGTCAAATTTAAATTGAGCATATTTATCACGACACATTTTTAGTACAATTCTCAGTTAACCCACGAACACGAATTCATATCTATTTAAAAAGTTCAACACGTTTTTAGTCGAATTCATTTCTCGGTTAGTACACTTTTCGATAATTCTCGGTTTATTTTATATCATTTTAATTTATTTATTTTTATAATTATTATCTGAGTAAAAATAATTTAACTTTATTATTTTATGGCTATATATATAATATCTATTTATTATCTGATTATAGCATATTCTAGGATATACTCTGATCAAACCTCAAACTATATAAACTGCAATAAAATGCACAAACTTTCTAATATAAGACGTGCATAATTAAGCCCTAATTAATCAGGATTAGTGCACGGGATTAGCATTTTTCCCACAAGTTGAATTGGCTGACAAGTCTTTGGATCTTGTGCTATCCTTTTTGTAACACATGCATTATATGTTGACACATACCACTAAATAAATATAAATATAGTTTCAGTTATTTAATATATGTTGTATTACATGTATATAAGTTTGTCATCTTTCCTTTTATGTTATGAAAAAGTTGTAACATTAATTTGACCTTAATAAATAAATTGCTAATTAATATTAACTATTTTATAAAAATCTATTCAAAATTTTCTACCTATATTTTTAAAACCGTGTTCATTTATTGTTTTGTTAAATCTAGATGCAAAATGTTGTGACATCATATAACTGGTTTATAATTTTAAAATTATATTATTAAAAAAATACTAAAAAATTCTAACAAATATAAGAAAAAATATGTTTTTAATATAATATTTTTATTGGAAATATAAATTAATTATTATTTATTTATTACGTATTTACAATAAAAATAATATATTAAATACACAATATTTTTTCTAATTCTTAAAATAATATAATTTTTTGATCATATGAACCAATCACGTGACGTCATGTCAATGACCGTCCCAATTTGATGAAAAAATAAACGGAGATAACATTTTACCATAACTTAAAAAATACAAGTAACAAAAATTTAAAAAATAATGTGAGTAACAATTTGTAAAATTACCTTAATACAAGTAATGGTTTGGTTATTATCCAAATACTTTATAAAATTGTCACATTCATGAATCATGTTGTCATCCTCGTGAATTAAGAATATAACAAAAAAAAACTAATTGTAATATCAACTATTATTTTATACATATCACTTTTACTCAAAAAAAAACTCAAATGACCTAATTTATTTTATACATATTTGTCATTATTATTTTTAAGAAAACTAATTATCAAATCGACCTTTTATTTTCATATCTACCCAACTACATTATAAAATGAAAAAAAAAATCAAGTTTTGCTAGATTTGAAGTTTTGAACCATAAATCTCCTATTTAATAGTTAAAATTACTAATTTTAATTGTTTTTTTATATACTTCAAATATAATTATTGAGACAACTCTCAAATTTTAACAATATCATGTTTATTTCTTAGTGCTCTTTAGTAATTAACACATGTTCAACGCTATTTGGTTAATTATAATTATAATTTAATTATATATCTACTGTATTTTTCTTTTTGAAACTATTGAAAAGTAAGTAATATTTTTAAGTTGGTATAATAAGTTGTCGAAATACTCATTTTGAAAATATTTTTTCATCCATCTCTCTCTAAAAAAAAGACTATAATATGTAGATAATTAAAGTAAAACTCTAATGACATATACAGTTTTAAGTTTTGATTTTCACATCAATTTTGACCGAATTCTATGATTGATGATAAAATAGAAACTCAACATAATATATCTCGTTAAAGTTCTAACTTAAATATTATATGCTATAATATTTTTAGAAATAATTGAAAAATAAGTATTGTTCTAAATTTAGTGTTTAAAGCTACCGAAATTACTTTAAATGGTAAATTACTTAATTCAAAGGATCTCCTAAGGTAAATAAGTTTAATTTGATCTAATTAAGTCAAATAATATTAAGTGACAATATAGGAGATTTTATGGTTAAAATTAAATTAATGTTTGAAACATACGCACCGTATTTATACGGTACTGCAGAGAGAGAGAGAGAGAGAGAGAGAGAGAGTTGTTATTTGTACTTAAAAGTACTATACTGTAACGACTCATCTCTGACCCGCTCATTTTGGCGGCACAAAACCTCTACTCCCTCTCCCTCCACCATTTCCTACCTCCCGCTCTCTCCGTCTCCGTTCTCTGTGCTTTGATGTCTCGGATCTTCTCATAAATCGCCGTTTTTGAGCATCGAAAGTAAACAGAATCGAGCCACACATGGAAGAATCTAGCGCCAACTCCCTCCTTTGCAACGAGGACGAGTCCTGTTTCATCGGAAGCGACGTAGAAGACGATGGATGCTGCCATGAGTCATCGCAAACGGATGTGGAATCCGTCGTACTGTTAGGTGTGGGAGACGAGGACGAGTACATTGAGATTTTGATTCAGAAAGAGACGATTCATGAGTCGGAGACTTCTGTGTCGCCGCCGCCGTTGTTCGGGCACTCAATCGATAGCTTGAGCTGGCGCGGCAAAGCTCGTCTGGATTCGATTGAGTGGATTCTGGATGTGCGTCTCTTGACTACAACTTGTCTAATTGTCATCGTTTTATTTCGGGTTGGAAATGGCATATCACTAAAAGGAAAAATCATGACTGAATTGGAGTTCTTCAATACAACCCAATGCATTGGCCAAATAAATAAATCCAATGCAAGTCTATGTTTTCTGTGGTGCTGATAGATTCCTCTGCATCGGAAGTATTTTGGTTGTGTAACTGAAGTTTCTGGAAAATAGAATCAATCCATTGCGAGGAAATTGGATATTTTCACCACACCGTCAGATTTTTGTGGAAAATTCGATTTACTATCACTAATAACTTACGTATATTTCATTGATTCAGGCAACAACATTTCTCGGATTTCACTGCCAGACGGCGTATTTGGCTGTTACTTACCTGGACAGATTTCTAGCCCGAAGAAACATCGGTGTAAGATTAGATTGAAAACGAGCAAGGCTTTTCTATGATTTATCTATAAGCATACTAGAGATTTGATTACTTTGTTCTGATCTTCAATGGAACAGGAAGAGAAGCTTTGGGCAATGAGACTGTTATCTGTTGCTTGCCTATCTTTGGCAGCGAAGATGGACGAGTGCTATGTCCCGGCGCTGTCGGATTTCTCCACTCGGAAATACAATTTTGAGAACAGATTGATTACAAGAATGGAACTCTTGATTCTGTCAACGTTGGATTGGAAAATGATCTCCATCACACCATTTTCTTATATACAATTCTTCATCGATAAATTGTTGCCCAAAACCAGTGATAGAAAGCAGCTCTTCTCTGCAGCAAACGACCTTGTATTTGCTGCATCAAAAGGTATGACAGAAGCTCTTTAAAATTGAAAGCCATAGGTTTGTGTTCTTATTGCATTAGTAATTAATCTACATCTTCTGCATTGGCCTCTTGCTATGTGATGCATGGATCATTCTTAACACACAGAAAGAACATTGAATGTAAAGATGAGAATCCTATGTATCTGCATATCTGCATAAAGGGTGAAAAAGATCACAATAGTCATTCGAAAAGCTGATGCTTTTTGAAAGTATAAGGAGATTGAAAATGTCATGAAGAGAAAATGGCCTTAATCTTGTATGGGGTTGTTTTGCAGAGATGAATTTGGTGGAATATCGCCCGTCCACCATTGCAGCAGCTGCAGTACTTGCATCTTCAAGTGGCCAATTGACTAGAGAAGTGGTGGAGACGAAAATGGGGTTTGTCTCATCATGTAGATCCTTAGTTATCGTGAGTTTTACTTTGCTTTTCCTTGTTTTGAACTTTATTTGTCCCACTTTTCAGAATTCACTTTGTTGGATTGCACTTTATTTAGATGAAAGCGTTCCCTTTGTCTTAAGAATGACTAAAAAATGGTTTAAATGTTATTTTTTTTCTCTCAAAAAAATGCAGAAGCAATCTTCCATCAATATCTGCTGATTATAGTCTTTTCCATCTACTTCCAACACAGGAACATATTTTCTCCTGCTATAATCTCATGCAAGACATAAGGAAGAAGGGAACAGATAAGACCCCAAAGGAGAGGATGCAATCTTCAATTGCTGATACATTAAGGGATTCTTCTTATACCTCTGCAACTGGTAACAAAAGAAGAAGGCTTCAATTTAACGATGATGATTACGATATCTATACACAGAAAATGAAATAAATTCGCATAGTTCGTTGCTATATCGAATTTGATCATTTGCTAATAGTAGTCTTGGTTTAGGTCCAAATCAAGTATTAGATTAAATCCCTAAGATCATTGCACAATATGAAATCAATGATTTTTTGGGGCTCCATTTCCCAATGATCATTGCCACTGGGAGTATGATACAGTTGGAAAGAGAAAGTGAATAAAGGCGCAGAGTAAGTTGAACCATTATCTCTTTGGTAATGAGATAGATATCAATTGATTCATTGTCAAATCCTTGAATCCATTTGCGCCAACTATATGAAGATCAGACCGGGGTCTGACATTCGTGAAATTGTACCTGATCAAAGAGGGAAGGTGCAAAGTAAAACTCGAGTACAGGAAGGTGCTATGTTGAAAAAGAAATGGAGCTTGAAGAATTTGTCCATATCCAAAGTTTTGGTTTGATTTCTTTCGCCCACTTTCTTTTTTAAAATATGTAATACTTTTTGGTTTTTGTGTTGTGGTAGTGTCCTTCCATTTTTCAACCCTTGTGGTTAAGGGGACATTTCTTTTCTTTCATTTGTTAGTTATGTATTGTCAAGTATTCCCCCACGCTTTTGAAAGGGGAGGGTAGCCTGGGAGTCTGGGATGCTTCATCTGTCTATCACATTAATTTTCTCAATGGATTTGTACAATTTCAAACATTGGATGTGTTCATCATAATTAAGGGTCCAAGCAATTAATGATGTTTTTGTTTATATTCGCGATGCACCTGATTTAATGTACATCCTTTTTCCAGTGAAAGAGATGGATCAGGATCAAAGATCGGGTCCAGACAATTGCTAAGGTATTTTCCTCCCAAAATACTCAAGTAATGCTTTGTAATGGGGCAAGGCCTTCAAGGGCAGTGTCAGAGATTCCATATCCCCACAACTGTTTGATCGAACAAAGCCCCTGTAGTGGACGAGCTACTACACTCCATCTAGTAAATTCACCGTAACTGTTGAAGGAGCTATTACACGAATGGTAAAAGGAGTGCTGATGTTGGAGAGATTGCAGGAAAATTATCAACCCACCATAACTGTTGAAGGTTCTTAAGCAGTTGATCCCTTAACATCCATTAAATTTAAAGTAAACCTCAACAACCAGGGAAAGCTTGGTCTATTCGGTCAGCACGAGGTGCTCCTCTTGACACTTTCGGTTAGGGGTGATAAAAAAAGACTGTCTGGACCGAATTCTCGACAAAACCGGCGCGAGACCAGTCCAAATAGGACCGAGCTCGAGTGAACTTCAAAGTCGGTCTCAGTCTCGTTTTTTTCCCTCCAAAATCCGGAAGCCCGACTAGGACCGGATCAACCCGACCTTGAAGAAAACCTTAGAAATTCATGGCATAACTCTTGAAACACTAGTAATTCATTATCTTGAAGCATTTAACAACCCTTGGATCGGTTCCATAAGGGAAATGCAACGGAAGACGAAAAGCGAGCGGGTTCATAACCAAAACTTCAGTGATTTTTTTGGGCTAATCCAGTTGTTATTTTTTTTACCAAAATTTTCGTTCCAAGAACGAAACCGAACCGAGTCAAACAAGATCGACTTCGGTCCAAAATCGATTTCGGTCAAAATCGATTTCGGTCCTCCAGATATCAAGGCCGAAATTTCGGATCGGTTTCAGTACTGTCTCCAAAACCTGCTCGGTGGTCCGCCGATGATCACCTCTACTTTCAGCTGAAGTAGACACCAAGGCTTTGAACACAACTTCAAAGTTCGGCCTTTCGATTGATTGCCCTTATCCAATGAGTTTTTGTTGATCTTGAAGATGCACCACACCACCATTGGGCTTGTCTTTACTTTACGGCCCATTTGAAAGGTAACGAAAAAATATGGGGAGCACAAGTGTAAATTCCCAGAACAAAGGGAGTGATTATTATAGTTAAACAAAGTGGGATCAGGGATGGATGGGAGAAGACTAAAACGATGTCGTCGTGCTGTATCCATATATATATATATAAGACACTACACAAAGTACAAACCCTAGCAATTGTCTCCTGAATCTGCCGTCTTGCACAAGAAGAGTCCAGCAGCAGCCTCGGAGCTACAGACCGAAGAAGATGAAGTTCAACCCTAGAGTCACCAGCTCCCGACGCAAGAACCGCAAGGCACACTTCACGGCGCCTTCGAGTGTCCGCCGCGTGCTCATGAGCGCTCCGGTCAGCACCGACCTTCGTTCCAAGTACAACGTCCGCTCGATGCCGGTGCGCAAGGACGACGAGGTTATCGTCGTCAGGGGCACCTACAAGGGACGCGAGGGCAAGGTCGTCCAGGTGTACCGACGCAAGTGGGTGATTCACATCGAGCGCATCACCAGGGAGAAGGTCAATGGATCCACCGTGAACGTGGGGGTCAACCCATCCAAGGTGGTTATCACCAAGCTGAAGCTGGACAAGGACAGGAAGTCGCTGCTGGAACGCAAGGCGAAGGGACGGGCCGCCGCCGACAAGGAGAAGGGCACCAAGTTCACCCCTGAGGAGGTTATGCAAGCTCTTGATTAATGATTTTGCTTTTTAGGGTTTCGTTTTATGGTTTATCATGGGGTAAAATGTTATGGATCTGAAAGATTTTGCTTCAAGTATGAGACCCAAATGGATGTTGTGCTTACTCTATTTGCTTCTATCTAAGCAGCATTTATATGTCTACGACTTGCTCGATTCTCCATTTAGCAGCCATAACTCGAGCTTTTCTCTATATTGTGCAATTCTGAAATTGAGGTTTGTTAGAAGGAGATGGCAATTAGCTTTATCATCTGGTATATCATTCCTACCTATGATCTTTGATGGCTTGTATTATGCCCTGTGAAATTTAGGGTTGATTTTTAGTTATACCATAACGATGGATCAATTAGTCTTAACTGCCATCCTAATCTGACTGTTAGATTAAATAGTGCACAATCATAGTGTTCTCCTTGATTATTCTTAATCAATATGTTTATAGATAGAAATGAGAACAGACATGATTCTCTGCATCATTGCTTATTGTCCGCTTTTCAAGAACTGGTAGAGCTGTAGTTTTAAGTTTTTTAGTTGTTTAGTTGGTTGCTAGTGTTATATAATGTGTTGAAACGCTTATGATTTGGATTGCCGCATATCTTTACCATGGCAACAATGTAAAATCTTGAAGTCTTACCTTATGATGGATTGATTTTGTTCTCATAACTTGATATTGGTGAAGGGCAGCTAACATCCAAACAGGATCAAATGAGGAATTGTACAACGTTTTTCTTATAGGAGATCTTGTCCAATGGTATCTATATTTTGCATTTTATTTGACAAATTCCAAACCAAGCTTTTTGAAACTGACTTGAGTTATTCAACAGTCTTAGGGTGCATGTTTGAGTTTAAAACTATGTTTTGATACGATTCGTATATAACGTAACACAAATTGGCACCTTAATAGAACAATGGAGCTAAATGGATCACGGTTTTTAGCTGATCTGAGTTTGGGCCTCTTGAATTTTGTGTTGTGGCAATGTCGCAATTATTATATTAAAAAAAACGTGGAGGTCGTGTAATTTCGGCATGTTGTATTCGGTGTTTGAGAAATAGTTCTGTTACCACTTATTCTGACTTTGACTTCCACTTAACCTGAATCTAAGGCTTACCTCACGTGGCAGACCCAACGACTTCAACCAGGAAGAGGGGCAAAACCTTAATTAATAAGAGAGACGCCACCCTTTATTATGGTAAAATGCGAGAAATCACTTAAATCCCGTAGTAGGGCGCTGCCTATTACTTTACTTGGACGATGAATTACATGAACTCAGTCTCCTTAAATAGGCGTTGCCTTCTGGATGTGACTGGGGCCTTAATTCAGGTGCCGCCAGGTGAAGGGAAGTGACACTTTGATCGGTAATGTAATCTCGTCCCGTTTTCTAAGTCGATAATGAGCAACCACAGTTAATATATTTAACCATGAAAGAAAGTTAACCCCTAGTCAGCATGTTAATTCTTCCTATAAATAATACCCCATTTATTACTATGGAGCATTCTAACAACCTCACAATATATTTATTGCTCTTAAACTCATACTAATTTAAGTTTTGGAGAAAAACCGAATGGGAACCCTCAGAGTTTTTCCTTATGCAAGTAATTGACGCTTTAGGTAGGGCCGACAATGGTGCGGTGAAAAATCCATAACCATGGTTATAACCGTTACTGTTTAAAATGGTTAACCGTATCATTATGGTATGATGATGAATTTTCTACCCATAATGCTTATGGTTATGCTTATGTTATTTGAGTTATACCATGGTTGTACCCATTGTTATTATATAAATATAATAATTAATTATTATTAATAAACTAATATATACTAAATAATGGAAGTTAATGTACATACATGTAATAAATAACTATAATGTTAGTTTTATATATTTTTATTGTTGACAATATAGATTTATGTATTTTTTTAAATAAAATTTTCGGTATTTTATTATATTACATGTGTGGAATAAATATGGGTATACAAGTAAAACCGTGGCTAATAATCACAGTTATTTTAATGGTTATGGTATTGAAAATTGTACCCGTAATGATTATGATTATGATTATAGTATGTGGTTTAAAAATATGGTATAATTATGATATTTATCATACCCGTACCATACCCTAACCATCGTAGTCCAAGCTTCAGGATTGACGCCACGTCTACTTAGCAAATCGTGATCCATCATGGCCCAAATGAATGTTCGGTCATCACTCTCGTGTCGATTTAAAGTCATCACTCTCGTGTCAATTTAAAGCCACCCTGTCTTCCTTCTGTACTCAACAATCCGTACAGACACAGTAAACACAGTCGCTGTGAAGGAAGCCACTGCAACCGAAGATGGAATCAACCTAATCTCTCACCAACCATTCTCCTCAGATTCTTTCTCCATCACCAGGCATTTCGGCATACATTCTCTTCCATTTGTATTGAGACAGAAACGGTTACATTGCCTCTGTACCCTATTTAACCAACGATCATCGTTAGATTCCATTGCTGAATCTTCAGTTCATTTTTTTCGTCGATCTCCTTCGCCCATGATCGCGATTCAAGGAGCTAATTCCTTGTTCGGTTGTGCTGCCGTCGACGTTGATTTCGGCAGGGCCTCGGTGCTGAAACTTGGGCCTGTCAACTCCAATGAGGTGCGATTGGGCCATGGAGTTGATTCCGTGAGGTTGTGTGTAGGTAGCGGACAGAGATCCACGGTCTCGCCAATAAGAGCAGTGAAAGAATCTACGCCGGCTTACGTCAGTGCCGATAGCGTTCAAGGTAATCAATTTTTCATCGTAAATGCTCGATTTCATAGCCTATTTGATGCTGTTGTTGTTAATTGAAGACTTGAATCCGCCAATACTATGTTCATATCTTGCTACCTTCAAATTTGAAAGTTCAACTATACACCTGATTTGCAATTTGTTTCCAATGGATGAAATCATCAAATTAGGTCAATGTATCTGTCATTGATTCAAGTAAATACTCATGATCTTACTATCTAATTAGGTGAAAATCTCCACCAGATATCTACTGTTGGTAACTCGACGAACATCAAGTGGCATAGTTGTTCAGTTGGCAAGCTTGATCGGCAAGAATTGCTACAGCAGAAAGGCTGTGTAATATGGATCACTGGTCTCAGTGGTTCAGGTTTGCTTCTTATTTCAGATGCAAATCAAAGCAGATTGAGTTATTCTATTTGGAAACCTCTTGCTGAATTTATATCCTTAGGTTGAGTACAGGATTTCCTGATAATTCATTGTTTCCGGGTCTGACTCAGATGATTATGAAAAAAAATGAAAGCTTGTCTTGTTCAATCTCGGTGGTTGCTTTTTCAGCTGTTATCTGGGGATTGTATGTGATCACCATTGTTTTCCTTTATATGCATAAACAGCTACTAGCTTTCTGCATTTGAAATGAGCCGTGTAATTTAGTAATGTTATATAATCTTATCCAGTTTTTTCTTAGAGGAACCTTAACCACATTGTATCATTATCCCAGCAATGATTTCGTATTTTAGTTGGAATCTGCACGAGAGAAGTGCTCTTAACATATGTTCGACGTACTTCTCTAGGAAAGAGCACTTTGGCATGCGCTTTAGCTCGAGTTATACATTTGAAGGGAAAACTTACTTATGTCCTAGATGGAGATAATGTGCGGCATGGCCTGAACCGCAATCTTAGTTTCGAGGCAGAAGATCGTGCAGAAAACATTAGGAGAATTGGTCAGTACTCGTTACTAAATTTATTTTTACAAGTTACTTCAAATAAAGCAACAATAACTAAGCTTGTAACTTTTTGGTGTGGTTATATTCAGGTGAAGTGGCTAAGCTCTTTGCAGATTCTGGAGTCATTTGCATTGCTAGTCTGATTTCTCCATACATAAAGGATCGAGCGGCGTGTCGTGTACTATTGCCTGAAGGGGATTTCATCGAGGTAAATATATAATCACTTCTAAATCTGAAAATAACCTTTGCTTTATAAAAAAATGGATAATAATGGAAAGCATATTCTACACCAGATAATAAGCTTCCAATGAGCAGGTCTTTCTGGATGTGCCACTCCATGTTTGTGAAGCAAGAGACCCGAAGGGGCTCTACAAGCTTGCACGTGATGGAAAGATCAAAGGTACTCATTTCTGCTATAATTGGAGACAAAGGAGCAACTTTATTTCTTATATATCGCTTGATAAACGCCTATTTGGGTATTTTACTGCAGGATTTACTGGAATTGATGATCCATATGAACCGCCATTAGATTGTGAGGTTTGTATTCAATTAGTTGATACATTTCATCAATTTTGTGTACTTTTAAGAGAAAATCCTGGAAACTCCTGCTTTTACTTCTACCAGATAATATTGGAGCAGAAGGGATTAAACTGTCCTTCACCATTCGACATGGCTGAAGAAGTGGTTTCTTATTTGGAGGAAAAAGGATACCTTGAAGCCTAAGCAAACGAAAGTATCCATTTCATAGGTAAGCTTTTCACTGGATATCTTCTCCAGTTGGGAAATCTCTCGTTTCCTGCGCTGCCATATCGAATTCCATTTGTTCGTGGTTTAAGTGATTGTTTACGGGCTTACTGGAAGGCAATAAAATAGATGGAATATGTGAGTTAGAAGCTGAAGGTTTATAGAATTTGAATTCTCATTTAATTTTTACATATTTTTCTAATGTAAGAAAGACATAACAAAGTCATATATATATATGTAGTTGTGTATCTTTGGCCAAATAAAAACCTAATTTCGTATATGATTTTGTGTATGAACATTTCAATTGCTTGTGAGACTTGGCTTTGGATTTCTGTTTGTGCTTCATCTGTTTCTACTTTTTGACTGCATGAACCACATGAGGTTCAGTATCTCCATTTCCATATATATACTCTAAGTCACATTATTTAAAAATAAATAAAAATGTCGCATTATAAATGGTTTTCAATATGAAACGATTCATACCCTCTTTTATAATTTTTTTTTTATAAAAAGTAAATTGAATAATTATATATAAAAAACGCACTTGATTCTTATGTCAAAACGAGATTGTAAATGTTATGTAATTTCAATATGTTTTTTATCAATCAAAAAACTTTAATTTTTTTATGTTTTTTTGAGTAATTAATCCCCCCCCCCAAAAAAAAAAGATATGGGTATAGACTTCAATATATATTACTGACAATTTTTGACACGACACGATTAAACGACACGACACGATCTGCTTTAAAGCGTATATGAGTTTGACCTTAATGGATCCCGTGTCTAAACAACTCTTATACGTTTAGACACAACTCAGATCTGCGGATATCTGTATAACCACGATTAAACACGATTAACTATTCTTGTCTAATCGTGTTGTGTATACATGTGACACGTTTAGACACATTTAAGTATAATAATAATAAAATATTAAAATACTCACTTACTTTTTAATATTGAATTATGAAGACCTTACTTTATATATTTGACTATTCACTTACTTATGTATTTGTGTATATATCTGCTTTAAAGCGTATATGAGTTTGACATTAACGGATCCCGTGTCTAAACAACTCTATACGTTTAGACACGATTAAACGGCTTATACGTTTAGACACGAGACATGTTTAGACACGATTAAAATTTATCCGTTTAGATACGAGACATGTTTAGACACGACACGATTGTAATATAGTCTAGCTTAGAAAGAGTAAATTTATATAGATATAGTAATGACATAACAGTATATAAATAGCAGGTTGAGGATTCCTTTTGGAAAGTAGTCATCCATTGGTCTCCTACACTGACATTCTAACAGCAGAGAAAAGGCCGCGACGGTCGCGCAAACAATTGACGGCTCAGATTTGCCGCCAATCATATCCGTAGTCGCAGATCGGCTGTATTAAGGCATTGTTTGGTGGGTAAAAAACGTACGTCGAGGGAGTAATTGTTTGCCGTAGAATTTGGTATCTTTGTACGTCTCCATCTCCTGTTCTTGTTGGTAAGCGAAGCCGCGAAGGTTCGATCTGAGAGAGAGTGGTGAGGTCAGGGAGAGTCTTGTTTCTTCTGTGTGTAATCTCCTCTGCTTCTCTTCTGTAAAAAGGCAACCTTTTCTGCTCCTTCGTCGTCCGATCATATATGGGTATCTGGGAAGCTTTTCTCAATTGGCTTCGCAGGTGAGTCTCTTCAGAATACCCTTATCTCAAAGGCCTAAGTGTATTGCTTTATTTACCTCATATTATTCGTTGAAATTTATTCTCAAATTGGTGCTACCAACTTTAGTATATTGGAGCAAATTCTCAAGATGTTATATGTTTGAAAAGATTGTGTTTTTGATGTGGTTGGAACTTGGATTTGTTATTGTGTAGCGCTGATAGAGTAGTAAGTTCTTGTCAAATTGGTGCTAGTTTGGATCAGGTTACTGAGTGTGATGATAGATAAATTTGTAACAACAGTTTACTGCTATAAGATTAACAGTGGCCATGAGTCAATGACAATTGAAGCAATGAGAATGATTTGTAGCTACTACATTTATGAAGCTATTTGCTGTTTGTAAATACATATGTTTGAGCAATGAATTGCAGGATTCCAAATACTTGTTTGAAAAGACTTAAAAATGATTTCTTTTGGTTCTTAAGTTTTAATCAAAGAATCAATTATTGATACAAGTAGAGATGTATTGAATTGAAAGGCATGCAACCTGATCTCCCATTATTTTGCTGCCTGAATTTTGAATTTAGCCTCATACAATATACTTTTGCAGCTTCTTCTTCAAGCAGGAAATGGAGCTTTCCTTGATAGGGCTCCAGAATGCTGGAAAGACATCACTTGTCAATGTTATTGCCGTAAGTAAAACTCTTTTACTGCTGCGTGACAAAAATATCGTCAAAACAAACAATACACACACTCTTGATTTGCTGATTCCAATTTTCGATGTTGTCTTTTGATTTTCTAGACTGGTGGGTACAGCGAAGACATGCTCCCAACAGTAAGTTAACTCCCAAAGAAGTTCCTTTTGTTGTTCCAGTTACTTGTATGATTATCTTTATTGCTGCTTTTCTTTGAAATTTGGTCTTTACCTAATGGCTTCATTATTAGGTCGGATTCAACATGCGGAAAGTAACAAAAGGGAACGTGACAATGAAGTTATGGGATCTTGGTGGCCAACCCAGATTTCGCAGTATGTGGGAGCGATACTGTCGTGCAGTTTCTTCCATTGTGTAAGCAATTAATCCTCTCAATTGACAAGTAACCGGCAATTTACAATTGAAACTCAACAGTTATTCAAATCTTCTTCTTTCTGTAATGAGAGATTAAAGATGATCTTGTGTTCTTGCAGCTATGTGGTAGATGCTGCTGACCCAGATAACTTCAGCATATCAAAAGGCGAGCTTCATGATTTGCTGAGCAAGCCTTCATTAAGCGGAATCCCGTTGCTTGTTCTTGGAAACAAGATTGACAAACCGGGAGCTCTCTCCAAAACAACCTTCACCGATCAAATGTAAGATCCATTTCATACTTTATATTGCTTCTCTGTGAATACTGGGGACTACAATCATTGATTCTTCTGTGCAGGGAACTTAAGTCAATTCGCGACAGAGAAGTTTGCTGCTTCATGATTTCATGCAAGAACTCGACTAACGTTGACTCGGTTATAGATTGGCTTGTGAAGCATTCCAAGTCCAAGAACTGAAGGCGAACTCAACTTTGATCACTGATTTTAGTTTCTGAGAATCAATATGTCGGATTGCTGATTGGTGAAGTTTTCTCCCAATTCTTTTTGACATACATCGATCTAGAAGCGAGGGTTGTGTTGGTTTCTCATGAGGGAAGTGTTTGTTAATTTTGTAAAGCATTCAAAATTAGACAGCAACATTATGTAGTTATGTTCCTGTTGACTATAATATGCAAAAGTGGAGGGCCAAAAATGTTATTTTGAAAATTCAAAAACTTTAGTTTTCACACTATTTCTCAATTAAACATATAGAGGTGTCAATTTCAAACCCGACCATCAGCGGTTCTGGTCTAGTGGTTGAGAGCGATGACTATAAAGTGGTTTGACTCCGGGATCACGAGTTCGAATCCACCAAGTGTTCTTGAGAAAAGATTCGACTTGGGCCTAATGGGCCGACCTCTCGACTATACTAGGCTGGTGGTGGACCTATGTTGATGGGGTCAGTGCATGCACCCCAAAACAAGAAAGTCTGAACATTACGTAGCGAGATGGGCCTAGGTTACCACTACTAATTCATTCCTTTTTAATTGACCAAAAAAACAAAAATCAAACTCGAGCCGAGTTGGTTCGGGTTGACCCAACGGAAGGTTGTGGTCAACTCAGACATGACAGGTTGACCAAATTGCCAGATCTAATTGCACTATTTTTTCTTAATTAACTGCTCAGTGTAATAGTCAATTTTATATGATTATGGTTATAGTATTTAATCTATAATGCATTATCGACAACCAAACTATGTATGTATTCCAAATATGTTAATAAATATGATTCACCTAAGAAAGAAAATATTACTTCATTCGCTCACTTTATGCTATAAAGTTTAAATTTTTATTTATAGCAATTTACAAAAATATTAGTATTTTAAATATGGGTATATTTTTTTTATATTAATTATAATTACTATTATTGTTTTAAAAAATGTAACTACAATATTTATGAACACATTCACTAAATCCATACCACTTCCACCTTGCAGAGCATGCTGGTTCAGATGGTGTTGCCGAGTAAAGCTTAGGTACCAATGATGTTGCCGAATAAAGCTTAGGTACCAATTTGATATGGGATTAATGCTTAGGTACTATAGTGATAGCACTAAAATAGTTCAAGGACCAACAAAATCCAAATTCCCTCCAAAAAGATTTAGCTAACTGTAACTCCTCCTCTCGCTCGTTTAGTCCTCCACTCGAGCTTCCATTGCCGCCATGGAAGCTTCAGCTTCGGCAGCTCACCTTCCGCCCACACCCCAATTCCAACCCGACATCGACAAAATCAAGCGTAGGCTCCTCAAATACGGCGTTTCACCGACCCCCAAAATCGTCCACAACCTCCGCAGGAAATCCATCCAGAAACATAATCGCAAGCAAAACCGGATTTCTAAGCAATCCTCGAATTCTTTGCACCTTGATGACGCCGAGAATCAAGTAGTTTCTGAAGATGCGGAGTTCAGGAGATTGAAGATAGAGTATCGAGAGTTCAATAGAGCAGCGGACGCGATGGTAGGTGTTCCTTGGGAGGGGCTGGAGAGGATTCAATTGAGGGAGCTATCTAGCGGGAGCGAGGAATTCAAGGGAGCGGTGGTGAGGAGAGAGAGCCTGAGAGAGCTGGGAGAGATGTTTGAGGAGAGAAACAGAGAGGAGCTGCAGTGGCTGTTGGATGATGATGTAGAAGTGGAGGAAGGTTGGTTGGAAAAGGAGGGTTCCGGTTTGGTCCATCGGAAGAGGAGGACTAGAACCGAGGCCGAGGAAGTTCGGTTTCTGGTTGCTAGGTTTGCATCCTATGCTCTATATCATGTTCTGATTTTTGGATACATTGTAGTGCTTGTTCTCACTGTCTGCAGGATTTTCGGGCGTGGATTTGTTGATACGATTTTATGATCCTGGATTGTGTTTATGGCCGATACAGAAGTTCAATTTCGTTGATTTAGTCTTTGTATGATTCCAGCTCTGTAGAAATAACCAATACAGAAGATGCAAATCCTTTGTTTCATACTTGAATTATATTTTATGAAAGTCGGTGTATAGTTGGACAAATTTGTGTTGGAATATTTTTATGCCTTGGTATTTTTAGTTGTTTTACGTTCCTCTTTTTCAGGCTGTCTCCTTGGTATTTATTTCACACTGAATTTTGGTTGTTGAGTTTGACTGATTTGAACCTGTATATCATAAAGGTTAAGTGCTAAGGAGATTGATAGAAGGGACTGGAAGTTTTCGAGGATGATGAAGCAGTCAGGTTTGCAGTTCAATGAAGACCAGTTGCTTAAGATTATAGCCGGCCTTGGAGACCATGATTGCTGGAGACAGGCATTGTCAGTCGTGGAATGGATTTATCACGATAAAGAGCGTAAACATTGGAATAGCAGGTTATCTTTCTCTTCTTCAGTTTAACCAGGTCCAAAATTCTTGATTAAGAGAAACAATATTAGTTTTACTTAAAAAGATCGATTGAGGGACAGTTTTGTTGTAGTTAATGTGTTGGTGTTTGTAAACATGAAAACAGTTAAAAATTGATTCCTAAAGTAGTACAGTTTTTGTTTTGTGTAGGTTTGTCTACACAAAACTCTTGTCTGTTCTTGGGAAAGCAAGGAGGCCCAAGGAAGCACTCCAAATTTTTAATCTGATGCGGGTAACATTAAAATGTTCTTACTTTTATATATTTATATTCTACATTTTGATTATTTTGCTGATGCAGTTTTTTTGCTTGTTCATCAGGAAGATGCCTATATTTACCCTGATATGGCTGCATACCATAGCATTGCGGTTACACTAGGTCAAGCTGGTCTTGTGAAAGATCTAATGAAGATCATTGAATTAATGAAGCAGAAACCCAGTAAGAAGATTAAAAATTTCCGTCATAAAAACTGGAACCCTGTTCTTGAACCTGATTTGGTTGTATATAATGCTGTAAGACACCATCTTTACCTCCCACATTCCATATTGCAAAAAGACAACAACAAGTTTCATTTCTTGGTTTTATGATTCAGGTGCTCAATGCTTGTGTTCCTTCACATCAATGGAAGGGTGCATATTGGGTGTTCGAGCAAATTAGAAAGAATGGCCTCAAACCTAATGGAGCAACTTATGGACTAGCAATGGAGGTAATAGATTCAAAATGTTCAACATATGGTCCTTTTATACCTTTTTTGGAGGCGTAATATGGTCCTTTATACTGTGTTTATTTTTGTCAGAGTATGCATACAATATATATCAGATATATACTATGTGAAAACTGCACTTTATTTTGTTTTTTCAATATGCAAATTATACATGAATACAAGCCTTACATGTGTTTTGTGCTTGTTGAAAGGTAATGCTGAAATCTGGGAAGTACGAAGATGTTCACGAATTCTTCTACAAAATGAAAAGAAGCGGGGAAGTTCCTCGAGCCATTACTTACAAAGGTATTTCCTTTTTCTTTTTACTATGTTAATTTCCTTAGATAGTCATCTCTTTTGGAATTTTTTTATGCCATGAATTCGTCGAGCAGTACTTGTTACAACCCTTTGGAAGGAGGGAAAAGTCGATGAGGCAGTGGAAACCATTAGAGATATGGAATGCAGAGGAGTGGTTGGAACCGCTAGTGTGTATTATGAGTTAGCATGCTGCCTCTGTAACAACGGAAGATGGCGAGAGGCCGTGTTAGAGGTATCATTTTTTTTTTCTTCATAAAAATAAAAAATCATCATACCAAACTTGGGACGAATTGCAAAAAACATACTGATTTTGCAAACATCATACTTCATAACTTTTTTCGTCAAACTGTTAAAAATGACAGCAAATACTCTTATGTATAAAGTTAAAAGAAAAATGAAAAAAAAAACATCTTCAGTTCATCACTTCAATCCATTCTGAATCCATGTTAGTTTCATGCTCTTTTTTTAAAAATAAAATAAAATAATAGCATTTCTTTTCCCTTTTAACAAAATAAGTCAAATATTTTATAGTTTGCAAATTTGCTGAAAAGTTTAGTTTTTTTTAATGAAAAAATAGTTTTGTATGGTTGTTGTCATCCATCTAAAGTTATATTATATCTTTCTGATTATTGAATATCCAAATTGTTCGAATAATAATATCTTACAGATTGAGAAGCTGAGAAAACTCCCCAAAACTCGACCTTTAGCAGTTGCTTTCACTGGCCTGATACTCTCCGCCCTGGAAGGTGGCCATATCAACGATTGCTTCTCCCTTTTTCACCATATGAAGAGCCGATGCACCCCAAACATTGGAACCATAAACACAATGCTCAGAGTCTATGGTCGGAACGATATGTTCTCTAAAGCCAAGGACTTATTTGAAGGGCTCGGAAGAACCCGAGTTGTTAAAGACAATTGGGTTCACCACAGTGCTTCTAAACCACTGGTTCCTGATGAATACACATTTGGGTTGATGCTCGAGGCAGCTTCTAATGCGCTGCAATGGGAGTATTTCGAGTTTGTTTATAAGGAGATGGCACTTTCTGGGTTCCGGCTCGATCAGAGAAAATATGCATATCTACTTGTGGCAGCTTCTCGGGCTGGAAAGGTCAATTCAAAAACCCACCCTTTTTTAGTCCTAGTACTAAAAAGAAAACTTTCCAAAATATTAAAATATTTGGTGAAATAATGTATTGACAAAGTGAATTTTAATTTTTTGGGATAAAATTGTTCTAATCCATTTTTTTGAAGTGAAAATCATACAGATTATAAAACTTGGAGTGAAACTTGATAAAAAGTGCAAAAAATTACAATTTTAGGGAAAATGTGCTTAACTTGATAGTGAGTCAGTAGTTTTCTGAAATGAGAAAAAAGTTATATTTAATAGCATTTACTCTTCTGTAATTCCTACTTGAATTAAGAATTCATTGCATGGATCTGCAAAATTAGAATGAACATATTTTTCTTGGTGATGCAGGGTTATGTGCTAGAACACGCATTTGATTTGATTCTCGACTCTGGGGAGATCCCACACCCATCAATCTTTCTCGAGATGGTTGTCCAAACCGCAGCACAAAGTGACTACGAAAGAGCGGTTGTCCTAATCAGCGTTATGGCCCACGCACCATTCCAGGTCAGCGAGGATCAGTGGACCGAACTCTTTATGAAAAATAAGGACAGGTTCGGGAAAGAATGTTGGGAGAATCTGCTGAATGCTCTCGATCAATGCTCGGTATCAGAGGAAGCCACCATCACAAACTTGGTGAGATCTTTGCACAATCTTGACAAAGAAGAAAACAACGTTGAAACTTGTCGTGATTCGTTGTCTGAGACAAATGTGAGCTTACTTGGGGGAGAAGGAAGAATAATGGATGAAGATAATGACCCGTCAACACTGGATAGTATTATTTCGAGGTTTAGTAGATGTTACAGCTCAGATGAGGATGGTGACGAGGATGATGATGTGGAATTCGAGGAGGATGAATCCACGTTGCCGTCTCCAGATGAGATACTAGAAATTTGGAAGGAAAAAAGACATAAAGATGGAATATTTTTACCATTTCAGCTATAATGTAATGTTGTTTTGACTCTGTACAACGCTGTAATTTTTTATTTACCATAGTAGTTAATGAAAGGGAAAAGTATGAAAAAAATGTAATATGTTTGCCAAAAATGGTGGTTGATGGAACTAGTTTTGGAGTGTAGGTAATTGATGTAACACGTTTCATGTTGTAGGTTTTAGATGGAAACGTCTGTTATTCCGTTTGTTTGCCAGTTAAAAATCAGCATGTGTCAGGCACGTGACATTATTTGTCATATTTTAATGAAATGTTTTTGTAAATGGCCAAAATACCCCTACACCTATTTCCCTCCATAAGCATTCTTTCTTCCTACTATCACCCATACCGAATCTGAACCATCCTCCTTCGAAGAGACATTCCTTGCGACAAACCCTAGTTCGAAGAGCCACTTCGTTGCGACAAGCTGCTTGCGAAGATAAACTGTAACCCACCCCTCCGACGTGAACCGATTGCAGCAAACGTCTCCTCGCACGGAACCTATTGCAGCAAACGTCTCCAGGTCTCGGTCGAATCGTCAATCGACTCCTCCGAGTCATCCGTCGCCTTACCCGTTGATTCTCCCGCCTCAGGTAACTTCCTTGGCCCCTACCTGTTGTATAAAAGCAAGCTTTGGTCCGATTGTAGTTGTATGTTTCCAATTTGACAAAGGTGACGGATTTGGAGTGTAATCGGTTATTATCGAAGTCGATTGCTGCTTGTGGGTAAACGATTGCATATGTTTGTTGGGTGAAACGACATTGTTAACTTGTATGTTCACTTGTGTATTTTGAAGTTAAAACGATTTTGGAATGTTTGTTTGCAGCGACAGAATGTGTTCAAACTTCTGTGTTTTCTGATTTCGGATGTTTACTGGTTTGTTGTTTACTCTTTGCAGGTTTGAATGTCGACATCAGGTGCTGATAAGTGGATTTTGAAGATCCACTACGATTCCAGTTGGGTGGGTGGTGTTTACAACGACAAACTGTATGAAATGGAGATAACCGAAGAAGTGTTCGCCTACTGCACAATCGATGCACTTCTTGAGTATTACGGGCTCAAGAGGGATAAGACTATCACCTACATTCCACCCGGGGGTTCCCCCCGTTTCAGGTCTGGACCGTCAAGGAGTTCCCCCCGTTTCAGGTCAAGCAAGTTCACAAAATTCCCGACTCAGTGAAGATTTATGCCATTGCGGATTAGATATTATGATTAACTAGGTATTTGGTGCTTTGCAGCATGCATGCTGTCATTTTGATGAACTATACTGTTTTTGTGGATTTTTGTGAATTTTTATGTACTAGTCTGTGTTCTGGCGGAATAGGTATTGTATGAAGGTACTTTGAAAGGTTTTGTATGGTCACTGTATGGTCTGGGTTACAGGTTTTGATTTTCAGGTGGAATTCTATTCGGTTGTGTTGTTAATGTTCTGCAGAAATTTGTCAAACATGTTACATCTATGTTATACTTGTTCAGAAACATATTGCATCAAAAACCAACAATTACAAAACATATGTTTTCTGACTCCAACACACTAAAAAACATAATGACCATACAACCGACCCGCAAACATAAAACACAGACTCAGCTTAACTGACAACTACTTTTAACATTACAGAAACAAGCAGGACCACAAGCACTCCAACAGCAATAACTAACATCTTCTCCCTCTTACGTAGAAGAACAACTTCGTCTTCGATATGGCCATGCATATCTCGAAATTTGCTTACGACCCTCCTTCCGTATATGCACATTGGGGGGTCACTCCACTCGAATTAATTACAACCGTGGTTCTGCAATCAAATTTGAGAATTAGGGTTTCGAATGGAACTTTACAACTGTGGTTGGGCAACAATTTTCAAATTCATTCTACAATTAGGGTCAAAACCAAATGAAATCGACAAACACACCTTATAATTGGGACACCCATAGAAAAACCGACCGAAATTCTTCCATGTGGAAGCTGGTTTGGCATGACTAGTGAACCCACAATAGCAAATCAACGGTTGGTACTCTTCATGCGCCTTCGAGCTTCGAGAAGAGCTGCTGGACTTGTGCGGTGACATCATTCTTTGGAGAAGACACGAACAGTGGAGAAGATTGGAGCTCAGCCGAAGATTGGAGAAGACACCAACAAGAGAGGTGTGTTATAACTGTCTTATGAAGAAGACAGGGGCATTTAAGGACTTTCACGTTTCAAATAAGTCACGTGCATGGCATGTGCACACTTAACGGACATTTTGAACGGAAACTTAACGACTGCATCAAATACCTACAACATCAAACATGTTACATCAAATAATACAACTGTGTCGCTTTGACAATTTCTGGCAAACATGTTACATTTTTTTCATACTTTTCCCTTAATGAAATGCTGTACAGTAAATGTAATTTTCACGCATGTTTTTAGTTGTTTGCGGAGTTACAAATACAATTCTCATTTAAACTTCATTTGGTCCCATAATTTAGAAATGTAATATTTCAGACCCCAACGTCCCTACCTATACAGGGGTCAGATGCTCCTCTCTTCAACCGTAAAACCCTAAGTTTTGACGCACAGGCCTCCTCCTACTTCGTCCATTTCTCCTACAATGAGATCCGCCTCAACGATAATCCGCTCCAGATCTCTCCTCAAACTCGTCTCCACACCTCACGAGCTTCGGTTCGCGCTCTCTCTTAGCACGCAGGATGTGCAATCGAAGGATCAGACGCAGAAGCTCGAGCGAATCGCCGATGAGCTTCTTTCCCTGACCAAGCTCGAGAGGTTTGACTATTCCATACTATTCGGCCACAAGATGGGCATCAACAAATACGGCCCTGCTGTCACCGGGATCAGCTCAGCGGGAGCGGGCGCCGGTGCGGGACCTGCGGCCGAAGCCAAGGCCGAGAAAACGGCGTTCGATATTAAGCTGGAGAAATACGATGCAGCAGTAAAGATTAAGGTGATTAAGGAGGTTAGGTCGTTTACGGATCTAGGGTTGAAGGAAGCCAAGGATTTGGTGGAGAAAGTGCCAGTTGTTCTGAAGAAGGGAATCACGAAGGAGGAGGCTGCTCCTATTCTGGAGAAGCTCAAAGCATTGGGCGCCACCGTGGTATTAGAATGAACATGATCCGATACTTCTAATTTCCCCTCTTTTTCTTCTTGGATTCAGATTATGAATTCCATCAGTGTAGTGTAGAATAATGAGAATCTGAAATCGAGTTCTTACATTCATAGATTCATAATCTTGCTGCTCGTCGAAGTTGAAAGCTGCTTCCTTTTTGCTGTCCGAAAACGTCTGAGCTACTAGTTTATGATTTTCATGCAGTTGAATTTTTCGATGAAATGTCTCGAAGTGTCTAGGAAGAACAGTTTTCTAATTGTCTCAAACTGACTAGGAACAGTTTATCTTGACCGCAGTGCATTATTTTCATACAGTTAATGCTCGATGAAATGTCTCACAGAGACTAAGAACAGTTGTCTACATGTCATTCTTAACTCGTTTTTATTGCTCGATTTTCGTCGACGATTCATTGTGGATGCATTTGGTGATGCAAGTAACATATTATTTGTTCATTACCTCAGCTATTGTATACTGAATTCATCAAAGAAATTCATACACAAAGAGAATGAATTATTTGCCATAATAAATTCATCTGACAAACAAAATATTGCTTCAAAAACAATGGGACTCAGAGCTTCTCCTTGTTTTCTAGCATTACAAAACTGGACTTCCTTCCGTCTAATTCTACTAATCCTTTGTCCCTCCCGATTTCCCAACTCAGAGTTGAATGATTACAAGATACTAACCTCTTTCGTGTTAGATATTTTAGTATAATTGGATTGACTAGTTGACCAATATGATCATAATATTTCATCAAACAAGTCAGGAGGGTGCGAAGTGCACACTTGTTTGAGTTTATTATGATTCATGGTATTAGAATCTCATCGGTTATTAAGGGTGAAACCCTAAGCAATGGGGGCTCTAAGGGGTAACGCCCCCTTGGCAGCAGTCGGGGGCAGGCACCCTTCTTGGCAGGAGCCTCTGGCTGGGGGCGAGATTACTTATTTCTGATCCCAAAAATCCCGGTTTTGGATCGTTACTTTGCGCTAAGATTTGATTGGTGCAAGTAGCTTCAGCGCCAAGATTTGATCTGAAGTTGGTCAAGGGTCTTTGGCGCCAAGTTTGATCCGAAAAGATGCAGCATCTTTGGCGCCAAGTTTCGTCCAAAAGGGACGAGACACTCTATAAATTGGTCATAAATTCTGGTTCGAAAACACAACAAACAAACACATACTCAATTTCTTGTTCATCTTTTGATTTTATCCGATTGAAATTGGGTGAATCGCCAAATAGTTTCAATCTGAAACTGCTAGTCACGACTGATGATCAATCCAAGAAATTCTTCGAAATTCTACATTTCCCCCATTAGATTTACAATCAATAAATACACACATTCGGAGATATGTACTCAAAAGTATGCAATTGGAATGGTTTCCTTCCAAGAGTATGTAGGAGGTTGGTTGTTGATTCATCAAGACAACCTTGAAAACACAATCTGCATAATGCAAAATCTGGAACTTGGATCGATCATTACAAGGTAGTAGAATACTGAACTCACGTTACCTTCCCTGAATTGATTAGTAGATCTAAGCAGTTGAGCTGCCAACCAATAATGTGTGTCCTATTAATTGCTCGTTTCTTCTCCGAAATCAACGTAAATTCTGTTCAACTTCCTTCTCCCTCACGTCGAGATCTCTGCTTCTGATTGACTCAAAATGGCGGGGGGTCTATCGCTGCTGAAGCGCATCTACCTCTCCATCTACAACTGGGTTGTCTTCATCGGATGGTACACTCTTAGGCTGCAGCAGACAACGTTTCTCTATTCTTCAATGCAGTCCACTTTCTCTGATAGCGTGTTTTGGATTCTTCTGCAGGTTCCAGGTCTTGATTCTCGCCGTCAAGACACTCAGGGAAGCCGGGCACCAGCATGTCTACGGCGCCGTCGAAAGGCCCCTCCAGCTCGCCCAGACCGCCGCCGTCTTGGAGGTAAGATACCAACTTTTCACAATTCGTACACCGATCGAGCTCTGTCTGACTGATTCTTCTTCCTTTTTTCTATGTTTTCCCGCAATGTTGAGCAGATCCTTCATGGTCTCGTTGGTAAGTTATTCCGATAAGAAGCTAATTGTAGACGATGCTTGGATGTGTTGATTGAAGTTTGAATCTGTTGTTGATTTCAAAAATAAGGATTGGTCAGGTCTCCAATTACTGCCACACTACCGCAGATTGGCTCGAGATTGTATGTAACTTGGGGAATACTGTATAGCTTTCCAGAGGTGATATCCACCTATAGTATCAGATACTAATCTTAATCGATTCGATTCGATTTTGATTTCCTTCAAGTCAGAATTTTTTGATGGATTAACAAAATTATACTAATTCTGGGCAGGTCCAAAACCATATGTTGGTTAGCTCTTTGGTGATTAGTTGGTCCATCACTGAGGTACCTGACCAATTGCTTTCTAAACTGCTTGTCCGATTTCTATCTTACAGAATCTTGATTATGTATGAAAACTGTAGATATTTAGTAAATACAAGTGTTTTATACATTGGGAGCTTGTATTGAATTTGAAATGCTCTGTTCAACCTTTCAATTGATAAGCTTTAATGTACTTTTCAACCAAATTTGGCTTCAATGATGCATATAATGGAAGTTGATGGCATTGAATCACATACTTCAGCTATGAAGAGTTTTTTTTACATTGGAAATGCAGATTATTAGATACTCGTTCTTCGGCTTGAAAGAAACCTTTGGTTTCACCCCGTCATGGTTGTTGTGGCTAAGGTAATTAATGAGAATTTGCTTCCATCTTGAAATTTTTGCAGCAAAACTTACTTTTACTGTTGAGATCCGGTCTTCTGTTTGCACCTTGCAGGTATAGCACATTCATATTGCTGTATGTGACTGGCATCAGCAGTGAAGTTGGATTGATATATCTTGCACTACCATTCATGAAGGTAAAACAAATTAGTTCATTGATTGATATAACATATCATGCTATAATCTTGAAGCTTGGAGTTGAGAATGGGGATTTACTACAAATGAATTCTTCTAGTTAGAAACTGTAAAAAGTAGGGTTGATCATGAGTGGGCCAAGTCGGTCTTGGGGGCAGGACCGAGACCGAAATTTCAGTCTTGATATTTGGAGGACCGAGACCAACTTTGACCAACAAAGTCTGCCCGAGTCGGTATTGCTTGACTCGGACCGGTCTCGATCTTGGACCGGATTTTTTGGTAAAAAAAAAATCAAATGAATTGGTCAAAAATATCACCGAAGTTTTGGTATTGAATACGCTCGCTTCTCGTCTTCCATCGCACTTCCCTTATGAAACCGATCCAATGATTGTTGAATGCTTCACGGTTATGAATTATTAGTGTTTCAATGGTTACACCATGAATTTATAAAGTTTTCTTCAAGGTCGGGTCAGTCTGATCCTAGTCGGGCTTTTGGGGGGAAAATCCAAGACCGAGACTCCTTGAAGAAAAAAAACGTCCGCTCGATCTCAGTCCTAGTCGGATCAGCTTTGTCGGGAATTCGGTCCAACCAATCTTTTTCGATCACTCATAGTAAAAAGGGTGTTCAGGTGAAAAATAATGGATTTACTAAAATAGTAAAAAATGAAACTTTATCTCTACATTGATATCTATTCATTTTCCGGGGTAAACTGAATCAAGCGTTGTTTGCAGATGTCTGAGAAATACAGTATTAGATTGCCAAACACATTGAACTTCTCTTTCGACTACTTCTATGCTGCACTCCTGGTTCTTGCAATCTATGTCCCAGGTAAATCTCAAAGCATTTATCAGTTAAAATATTGACCGTTACGTATTTTTACGGTCGGTAAAATTGCAGGGAGTCCTCATTTGTACCGATACATGCTTGCGCAGCGGAAAAGAGCACTGTCAAAATCAAAGAGGGCATAGAATATCATCGACTCATGTTGTTTTTCTTCACATTCGTATGCTCAGTGTCTGCAAATTAGGCACAAGTATAAGACTCTATCTGCAATAATCATTAGTTAATCTCCGGCATGGGCCGAACCGAGACCCAGAATTGGGAATTTGGGATAAGGAATTTATGCTCTGTGGAGTTTCATCCTCAATCTATTAGGCTTTAGTCTATTTCACCCTCAAACTTTAAAATATAAGATAATAAACACCAAAAGTTAAAAAAAAAAACAAAAAAAAACTCGAGTCTCACTAAAAAATATTTAATTTAAAATGAATTTTAATATATGGAAGAAAGGTCATCATGCAACGAAATTTCAAAGCACGAGGGAGGGCTGAAAAAGTAAAGACTTTCATGAGAAGGGCGACGGCGATGGCCTCCGACCTCCACCAGGTGGCACCTCCCCCACCTCCCCCAGGTGGCGCCTCCCCCGCATAGCCCCTCCCCATCTATCCTAGCTGGCAGCTGCTATATGTTTTTAACAAATTACGTACGTACGGAATAGTCAAATAAACACACATATAATATATATATGTATAAACGCATAGTGCCAATGCCAACGACAAGATCATCGAGTATTGAAAGTCAGATTCAAAGTCAAAGACAAACAACTATAATAATATGAACAAGACAATGTGTTATGCATGGTTTCCAACATATATATATACCAAACATATATGATCCATCTATATATAATCCCTCATAAATAGTCTGTCCATTCTCCTTCTCCTTCTTCTTCTCCTTCTCCATAACCAACTCTCTTTGATTACATACATACATATATATATATATATATATATATATGTAAGCAAAAAGTAGAATACATATATACTCATGGATTCATATTCCTCCGACTCCTCAATCTCCTACAGCCGCCCCGCCCCACATGGACTGAAAAACCCCGTCCACTCGCTCCACAAAACTGCCCCGACAAGCAAGCCGTGGAAGAAGCCTGCCGGCCCAAACTCCTCCAACAAGATCCGTGTCTACCAAGTCGACCGCATGAACTTCCGACAGCTAGTCCAGGAGCTCACCGGAGCCGTCCCTGAGCACATGGCACGTCAAAGTCGGCTCCGCAAGGTGGGCCCACCCCATCTCGACCTCGCCCACTCTCATCACATGCCCAAGACGTCAACCATGATGTCCGAGACACTGCCTGATGTTACGCTCGGCTTGGGTTTGTCTCCTACAAGTCTGGAGTGGTGTTCGGCTCTGACGTTGAGTCCCACGACTCTGTCTAGTTTCGGGTTGGGTACGATGCTTTGAAGTATGAACTCGAAGGTTACTTTTTAAGATGAATCTCTCATCTATTTTAAATTTCCCAAATACCAAAGTATTTAATTGTTAGTAATAGCAAGAAAATGGCGAAAAAATAGCATTTTGGCGAAAAGTAGTATTTACTGATCCCGAAGCTCGTCTCTTTCCAACCCAGTGAAACTGCTGGTCATGATCCATGGCGGATGCTGCAAAAATAGAGATTTATTCACTTAATGAAGAGGAAGAGCAGACATTGTTGAGGAAATAGCCTTTTGTGAATGCTACTTAGCAAACCTATAATATATAAATGCAAAATCATTGGGTTGTCTAAAAAGAAGAAAACTTGGTGAGGTGTTAGAATCTTAACCACAATCAATGTCCAAAAATCAAAGCTGGTTATGAAATGGACTAAATCCAATATGAACAAGCATAATTGAGCTGAAATAGCATCTCTAGACAACAAAGGAACCAACACTGCATCCTGAGAATTGAATTAAAAACGACATCATAACAATGTCTCAAATTGGAAGCACACTAAAAGAAAATTATTCTTAACAGTTATCTACTGTTCAGCAGTCTTGTAAAGAATCAGACGCAATCTCTAGCTGCCAGAGAAAGTTCCTCCATTTTTTAATACTAAGCATTTTAGGAGAAGAACAGGTGGAGATACTCACCCATAACCTGGCAAATCCACAATGTACCAACTTTTGTTCACCACGAAGTGATTTATGAGATGCGTTTTTCCTGAATAGAAACAGACAACCTTAATTGAATCAATCTATGATAACAATGTAAAATTTGAATTCAAGAAAAAAGAAAGAAAGACCAACCTAGTTTCTTAGAGGTGAGAGCAATCTCTTTCTTCCTAACAAGATCATTAATCAGTGAAGACTTCTCCACACTAGCGGACAAGAATCGCGAACTCAGGCCGACCATCCTTAGGACACTCCTTGGCCTTCCCACTACTACTCTTCACGAACTCGACCTCTTTAATCTGCGAGTGGCCCGACCACGATGTTGGACCCGGGAAGGACCATCTCCTCGGAAACCTCTTCCGGCTCGACTCCTGGTGGAATGAATAGACGCTTCCCTGTGAGAATACGGTAAGGAACTGAGGGGTTTTCGGAGATAAGGAGTGGAGGTGGAGGGAAAGGAGGCGGCTTCGAAGAGAGACCGCCATGACTGAGCTAAAGAATCTGAGCTTGATCAAGAGTTCAGGATTACGGAATGACTTTACAGGTTGGGCCTTGTCTGAAATTGTGTCCTTTAGGTCGCGTAAGAATTTTTAGGCTCTTACCACTTTTAACTCGGCCCATAAAATGGCCTGAACACTCGGCCTAAAGAATTCTGGCTTTAATATCTCAAATTCGTCCTCTAACTAAGACCAACGATCAATTGTGTCTTTCAACTGCAATGTCGGGGAATGTCTATATAATAATTATATATTGGGTTAATTACCTCAACCGACCATGTGATTAAAAGGTTACTCATCTTTTTTTGTGTAGCTAAAACGTTACTTAAGTTTGAACATGTGACTGAAAGGTTACTCCGTGAAATTTCCGTCAAATCTTACCGTCTAAATGTCACGTGCACAACACATGACCCAATTAAAACGATTTGAAGTCAATTGAAAGGACAATTATGCCCTCTTGTCACTTTGCAACGTTTCCCCCTCGTTTTATAATCATCTCCACACTCCAACTTCCTATCAACTCCCATTTCCCTCCAACCGAAACTTGCATACCTCCTTTCCGCTCTGATAGTGTCGATTTTCAGCACGGAAGGAACCTTTCTCAGCGATATTGCGTTTCGGAACTGCAACTGGAAGTAAGTTTGTGTGTTTTACTTCGATTGAACTTCAGTTTGTGTGGCTTTTCGCATTCTTTCTGTTTTCAGACTTGGGCTTGTGTTCTTCTACCATGTATTACTTTGTTAATCTTCGATTCGGTTGAAGATTAGGACTTTGATGTTGGTTTGCGGTACGAAATAATGAAATTGCTGCATAATATGTTCTTATTTGGGCGTGTATTCAATTTCGAGCTCTAAGATTTAGTTGTTTGCCATGAAGATAGTGGGCGGTGGTGATGGTTCTGCTGTTAAATTGATGAAGTGTGCAGTAATCGATTGAACAAACTTGATGAAGTGTGCTGTTAAATTGATGAAGTGGGTGAGAGTGACTATAATGAGATTGAACAAATTAGTTTTTTAAATGTTTAATTTGCTTTATGTAAAGTTCCTAACATTCCTTTTTACATTGCCATTTTTTAATTTGATTTATCGGGGCCTAATCGGTTTAGAACAGTATCTTTACCACATTTTAAAGATATTCATCTTCAACTGATTCAGTCTTTTGTGAATCGGTTCATGACCGGTTTTGTGTAGATTCATCCTCTAACATCTCCATTATTTGATTATCTATAACTTCTTATAAGTGAGCTTTTTCTTCTTTTTGCCAAAGCAAGACCGAGACCCAAAGTTGAAAGTCTGAAACGTTATTTTCATTTCTTTTTAAATTCTACACTGTATCTATCCATTAGGTCTTACTTTCCACGACGATCTAGGCCTAGGGTTTATCATACAATAAGTAACGGAGAGGAGAGGAGAGGAGATATATCGAAGCTTAGAAACTTCCTAGATCATGTCAACTATGCTACTTGAGGTAAAATAAAGCGAAGTCGATAGAGGCCAAGTGTTTGTGATGCAATAATGCTAGCAAAAAGAAGCATGGGAACTTAGAAAGTATTTTGGGGACCATTCTTTATTAGAGGATCTGCCGAGAGAAATGGATTCCCGACAACGATATGTCACTGTTTTTCCTTTAATACTATCACAAGACATCGTAAGATGTCCCAAAAACAAGATATAGATCATATCCTCAAGTTATTTAGACTTCTACTCCAACGAATGGGGTACCAAAACCCTACTTAGATTATAGTAATCGTAAATATAAAAGTTAATGGTTGGAGCAGTAATACGAAACCTATTGAAATACAAATAGATGTGTCAAAACGGGTCATGGGTCAACCTATAAATTATGTTAGGGACCCTCTGACCCTAAACTCAAACACGATACGTGTAATAGTATGAGTCAGTTTTTTATACTCAAACCTGACCCGCATGTTGTGGGTCAACCCGCGGGTCAGAATGATTCGTCATGAATGATAAGAGTTGAGTCAGACTGACTCGTTCGACCTCCATACCCCATGGGTCAGTCTGACCCGTTCGACCCACCATTTCAATAAAAATAAAAAAAAATATAAATGAAACGGGTCATGGGTTGATCCGTGGGTCAAGATTTCTGACTCATACCTGACTCGTGTTTTCACGGGTCATTCATGGATCATGTTAAAATAATTCATAAGTCAAAAACTCTGATTCAAACACGACCAGTGGACGGATCATTGACACGGATTGTATCATATTTTGACAATGTTATTTAGTAACTTATACTGCAAATATATAAAAGAGTGCTTAGGGGGAAAGATATTTTTCTCTCGACCCATGTGATGGAGGGTTCAATCAATCAATACATCGGGTCCCTTGTCTCTATATATAGATCCATCGTACACTTGTCTCTATATAAATTATATATATATGTGTGGTGTGATTTCGAGATCAAAGGGTGGGTGAGGGGACCAATGAATATGGGGTGTGGGTCATGCAGCTAGCTAAGGTTCGTTTAGGGTCGGTCCCATGCAAAGCTGACCTAGCCGAAGGGCGCAGCACCGTTCCCTGTTGGGTGACCTCCACACAACTCTGCCTCCTGTCTCTTCTATAGGGAACTACACATGATTCCGCACCGACACTATTTCTGTAGAATTTCTAGAGGATTCCTTGAATTGATACGAAGTCTTGACGACACTTTCAGATTGAAATTATTTGGTGGTTCACCCAAAATTTCAATTAGATAAATTCAACATCTGAACAAAAACTTGAGCAATAATGTGTTATTTGTTGTGTGATAATTCGAACCAGACAATTTACCAATTTATAGAGTCTCTCGCCCCTTTTGGCCGAAACTTGGCGCCAAAATTAATGCACATCTTGTGATCAAACTTGGCATCAAAGTTAATTATATCTATTCAGATCAAACTTGGCGCCACAGAAAGCAAGTGTCCTAAACCATGATTTTTGGGGTTTGAGTGATTAATTCCAAAATTTTGAATTTATAATGAATTTTTAAAATAATAATTTTATCAAAAACAAAAATCAAACTCGACCCTAGTAAGGGCTCTGCTCCTTGAACTCGCCAGGGGTGCTAACCCCTTTAAGACCCCATTGCTTAACGGTTTCGCCCCTAACAACCGATGAGATTCCAATACCATAAATCATAATAAACTCAAACAAGTGTGCACTACGCACCCTCCTGACTTGTTTGATAAAATATTATGATCATATTGGTTAACTAGTGAATACAATTACACTAAAATATCTAACAAATTCGATCCGAGTCTCGTGAATACGTTGGTATCGTATTATCAAATAATAATAATAAGAATAGAAAGAATCATTAGTTCCATCTTTTCACCAATATATATATGTTAAAATTTTAGAACAATTGAGATTTCAAAGCCTTATATATGAAATGAAAGGAACACTCACTTTCCATGCCATTAATTAATCATCCGGACATTTATTTTTCTAGCATTCGTTGCATAGCTAAGCTAGCTGGTGCCTTGCATTGCAGTATTCTTGATTTTCATAATTTAAAAGGCAAATATCTGCCAGAAACTGGCCCCTATGGAGGTCAGGTCCACTGGCCACTGGATAGGCACTCTTTATAGGATACTGCATTAATTTCACAGATATAATTTATAGACATTTAATTTAGTGTATAAAAAATATCTTCATCTCAAGCAACATAAGATACGATACAAACATGAATCAATCAACAAACTGTTTAATATTATCATAAAATGGCAGTGGAAAACCAAACTCAAACTCTTCTGTATAATGGCAGGAACATTCAAGGACAAAGCAGGTCGGAATCATCATAGATGTTGAGATTTTCATGGGTTGTTCTGTTCCGAGCAATCGGGCTGCTACCCGAACTGCTATTCGTCCTCGAACCAAAGCAACCTTTCTGCAGAACCCCAGTGGGGGATGAACCCATTGAAGTGTTCGTCAAGACCTCGCCTAGAGGGCCACCCATTGTAGCCACCCAATCTTGCTTCTGAAAGGAACCCAGGTTGTCCAAGGAAGTGGTGGGGATGGACATCGACAGCTGTGTCCAATCCAGTTTAGGGTCAAAATCCTTGTCTGCAAAGTTCAAGAACGAGCCATGGCCTTTTGAGCTTGTGTGGGGGGAGTCGATCTGTGGAGTGATCCCGAACTCCATCTGAATGGATTCGTTGAACGGAGTAAATGTAGAGACGTCTTGGATTCTGTCACGAACAAATATAAAATGTATGAATTTCATCTAAATCTTAAGCAGTAATTGGTTAAGACAGGATCATCCATTAATAAAGAGATGCGGACCAACAACCTTAAAGACAGCTAAGAGGACATGATGAATTATGGAACGCCCTAGAAGAGGGATCTTGGAGTATCACTTGCTGCTTGACACTCAACAAAGTAAAATGATGTAACTTTGTGGGTCTACTATAAAGGAAAAGGTATAAATCTATCCTAGAGTGACAGGAACGTTTCCAATTTTTCATATTCACCACAGATCTGCATTGGTAAAAGGTAGGAGTTACTGCTGTCAAATCATCCAACAGGTCATTCTCAAGGTCTCAAAATCTATAAGCAAGCTCGAATTTTTAAGTCAGTTGATTTGTTTGGCATGTTTTGCTGTCAAAAACTAGGAAATTAATCGTTCTTACGGTCTCAAAGCTCGAACCTTTTATGGAAATACTATCAGAATTTATGCAAAATAAAAAGAACAAATTATTTGTTGCTTTTAAATTATTGGGAAGCTCGGAAAACTCATCATTTCTAAGGTTTAATCTATCTACGGGCTTGACTTTTTAGAGTGGTTGTAAATTTATTTCAAATTCTATGAAAAATCTCATCTATTGCTATCAATCATCGAAAAGCTTAGAAAAAAAACATTCTTAAGGTCTCGAAATCTATCTACTAGCTTGAACTTTTAAACAGTTGTCAAATTATTTCAAAATCTATGCAAAGTAGGACTGCAAATTTACCTGTTGCTGAGGACATCTGCAAAAGAATTGGTGGGATTGTTGAACTGGGTGTGCTCTAGAGAAGAGAGGAAGTTCAATTCCCCACCATTGGAGATGACCGATGCAGAGCTTGATGAAGATAAAGGAATCATCTTTGCATTGGTTTGATCGGAGGAGGCAGCAGCGTGGCCATTTTGGCCTTCCACAGGCTTTCTTGAACGATGGCGGCCTCTGTTCATGTGTTTCTCACAGTACTTTTGATCGGCCACAGCTTCCTTCGAGCATCGCCATTTCTTTCCATCAGTACGGCGACACCTCCCTAAATCTGGATCGGTATGGCCTGAGAAACCCAGATGGATAGAACCCCACCCCACTGAGAATTTGCCCAAAAAATGACTCAGAATTACAGAAAACACAGAACCTGACAAGCAAAAACCTATGTTTTGGTCTATTGGACGATAACAATAAATTACTTTCACATATACTACGACATTACATAAAATTTTATTTTTGTGGAAAATTCTGTCACTGTGACTAAGATAGGGCCATGAAAGAGCATGTAATATTGCCTTATCTGAGCAGCGTGCATTAGATTTAACAAAGTACGAGGTACAACGCAGTGTAAAGGAAAGGTAGAAGCTTTAGTTAGAAATTTACATGAATTTGGATGCAATCCAGTAGCTGAGTTGGAAAGGCAATGGAGATTGAAAGATCTTCTGAGAGGAAGGAGCAAATTAGAGGGAACAGCGACATTTGCTAGCAAGTACTTATAGATCAAGGCTTGATGCTCAAGCTCTATCCACTGAGATGGAGTGAATGGCCCTCTAGACCCAGAAAGTAAACCATAACCTGCAAATTAAGTAATTCCGAATGGCTGATTGGTGCAGAGAAATACAAAAATGCAGCAAATCTAGAACTTACTTCGTTTGAGTTTTCTCAATTTCTACCTCACAAAATCAAATTTTGGACCAGACCCATATGCTAAAACTGGATTAAAGTACAAAACTAAGTAATTCCAAATGGCCAACTGATACAGAATACAAGAATGCAGCAAATGTAGAACTTCCTTGCATTGGATTTAGTTTTTCTCAAAACCCACCAAACAAAATCCTTTTAGACCATTCCTCGATGCTAAAACTGGATTAGGAACATTCTTTTTTTCATTTCTTGAAAATGAATGAACTTGAGAAGCATAGAAAATCCAGAAGCTCTTTCGTTGGACTTAAGTTTTTTTTTCTCCAAAAAACACTTCGCAAAATCAGAATTTGAATCAAACACAGATTTTAATACTGGATTTAAACTAGTAAAATAACATTCATTTAGTTGTTGTTTTTCCTCCCATTTCTTGGCAGGAATGAATCTGAAAGACAGTAACATACCAGCAGCATCACCTTTGCTGAAAAAGGTAATTTCTGGTTTCAGAGAAGAGAAACTGAGAATCCGCTCAGATCGAGCCACAGGTGTTCCATGGTGCAATGGGGTTGATTTAAAGACACAGAAATCTCCCTCCACCTTCAGACTCTTGGCTGCTCTTCGATGTTCTTCAGTGTCGGATCTCTCTTGCTTCAAGAAACCAGATCCGAAATCCTTCAACTTGCTGGCTGAGACCTGAGTGGAGTCAACCCCGAAGCCCTCCACTGTAACTACTCCATCGCCGTCCATCTTGGAGACTGAGAACAATGCAGAAACGTAGTTGCTTTAAGCATTAGTCATAAGAGAGGGAGAGACATTGGCTTCTTAGGGGAGTTTGGTCGGTGTTCTTGGTATTTTGGGGGCAAGAATAGGAATTTATTTTCTTTTCAATTTTATCTGCAGTCAGCTTTGATGAAGAAGAAAGAGAGGGAGAGAGAGGGAGAGAGATTTGAGTTCGTATCAACTATCAAGAAGGCATGACACAGTTCGGACATGTTAGCTAAATATATCCATTTTTTTGTGTAGCTTGATTGACCCTAAACTCCAAGCAACTTTTTTTAGGACGAAAAATAATAATTAATTCATTCATAATAATAGAAAATGGAATAATAAAATAGTGATGCTTCAATCAATGAGGTTGAAGTAATGAAGCTACCATTATAGAAGTAGGAAAAGCTAAAGATCTAAATTTGAAGTAATGGAATAAGAAAGCCTTTGCCACTTGGTAATAAAAAATAGCTTATTTATGGAAAATAATATTATCATTTTCTATATATATACATACATATATTTATGAAACCAATTTATACATTTTTTTAAAGAGATGTATAGTAGGTTAATTGAAACAAGATAAAATATGAAAAGAAATAGTTGTACAATATCAAGATCCTGTTTTTTTAATGATTTTTCAGAAAATGATAGGGATTGAGTCTTGTCTGCTACATTCATATATCAAATTAAATAATCAAATAATAATAATAACTTTATAAAGGTGAGGCAAATATTGTAAGTATTTGTTTAAATACTTCAATAAATTTTTGTCCGACCAGGTTTACCTTAATTGAACATTAGTCATTGCACTTTAAGGAATTGATGATTTGATTCAAATTTTGTAATCAATAGTACCTCTTAGGAATTCAAAATTCATACTTGACCCACAAAGGAAAAGACTGCCATCTCCCAAATGTGCAATCTTTATATCAAACACAGGCTATTCATCAACTCACCATGAACAAGGTCATGCCTAAGTACTAGAAAATCAGTTCAACAAAACACATCAAGTTGTCTGTCATTGGTCAGATTTACTAACATAAGCAGAGACAAAGTTGGCTAATGAACTTGAAGGTGTTCTACTTCTGTCTCCCATCTGGAATGGCAAACAGAACAATCGGCTTTGAAGGTCTAACAAACGGAACATCGCATCTGAAGTAGCCTTTCCTCTCTAACTGCAAGACATCTCCTTGTTTCAGGTTGCGCATGTTTGCATCTCCAACTGCAGCAATTGTCTTCTTGGTGTCTTTATTCAAGAAATCTTCGAAATTTTCATCTTCGTCCAACTGAAACAAAAGAAATGCAGTGAAAGAGGCTAATTAATCACCATTACCATATCAATAAACATAATAAAGCAACGGATAATTAGCAGATTCTTATCAAACTTTTACACTATGCACAATTTATTATATATGAACATCCCATTTGTAAATAGGTCATTCTATCAGATTGCCCTCTAATTTGGATGCTATGTAATGTAGCAGATTGTTCATCAACTGGATTGCAATCTAATGACACGACAAATTAGTAAAATTTTGAAACAGAACAATGCTCCATTTGGTCATTTGATATGAATCTGATAATTAAACCAGAAAGCAATGAAAACAAATGACAGGTCTTACTAAGTTACTAACCTTCTTCTTTGTGATCAGATAGTCAAAGTCATGCAGCAACAGATTAACGAGCTCATTAGTATCGGGAAGCCAAGTCAGCTTCAACTTTGTGGTCTTCACTGATCCCTCGAGATGCAAAACACCATTTAGCTGTGTTATGTTTCCATGATTATCCTTTTGGATTTCCTTGATTATAGCATTTCCCCAATCCATTAACGTCACTTCTTCACCAGCAGAGATAGACTCCGCATCTGCATAGTCTAACCATATTTTGTTAGTGAAGGTGGTAGCTTTATCACCAGCACCCTCATATTTCTTGTGTCTCGGTATGATTCGGACAAATGGTTGCTCAGGGCCATTAGTTAGGTTCAGCAAAACACGCTTTTCTTCAATAACAGCAGTGTGCCTAGGGCATATTGGATCAATGATCTTCTTATTGATAGTCCATAGTTTGTCCCACTCCATCAGATTGAGATTTTTGGAAGCCCCCTGCAATCAGAAAGTGATTTAAGTAGAGATAGAGCAAAACAACAAAAAAAATGCATTTTGCAAATGCATATATTAAAAGATTTACCTGCTCAACAATGAATTGAATCAAAGCTTCGATTTTGAGACCTCTACGAACAATTCCTTGAACTGTTGGGAAACGGGGATCATCCCATCCATCAACTTCTCCCTTCTGAACAAACCAGAGCAGCTTACGCTTGCTAAGAAGTGTATACACCATATTCAGTCTGCTAAATTCATATATCTGAACTTTTCTCAGTCCCATATCCTCTTGAATACGGTAATACTGAGCGTTTCGATCATGGTACTCACTGGATCTGAGCGCATGCGTTATACCTTCAATTGAATCAACATAAGGACATGCAAAATCATAGGTTGGGTAAATCTTGTATTTAGACCCAATTCGATGATGTGGCATGGGATTGCATCGATAATAGACTGGATCCCTAAGGGATTTGTTCGGGTCCTGCATATCTAGCTTCCCACGAACACAGCACTGCAGACCTCTCTCAGATCCTTTAATCATTTCTTCCCACAATTTCAGATTCTCCTCAAGACTACTGTTCCTGCACTTTGATTCGATCCCGTCCATCCTTTCCACCTTCATCTGCTCTCGAGGTGTATCATCAACATAGGCCTTACCTTGGACCATCAAATGTTTAGCCATTTTCATCAGCTCATCGAAGTAATCCGAAGTAAAGGTCACCTTTTCGTATTTAATACCCAGGGTCTCAATGTCTATCAAGAGATTGTCAACAAACTCGTTGCTTTCTTTTGCAGGATTCGTATCATCAAAACGAATGATCATCTTCCCATTGTATCTTTGAGCAAAATAATGATTCAGTAAAGCTGCTTTTGAGTGACCGATGTGAAGGTATCCACTGGGTTCTGGTGCAAATCGCAGGCAAACTTTGCCATATTCAGCACCAGGGAGATCAACCTCAGACGATGACTTATTTCCGGATTTTCCTTTATCAGATATATCACTTTTAGCTTTGTTATTGGCAACTGCATCCTTTGAAGCTGCAGATTTCCCACTCTTCTTGCTGATATATGTTACCATAACCTCACTCAAGAGATCATCATACTCAGTTGATATTGAGTTAAACCACCTTACAAGTTCGGGGAACTTCTTTGATTTCCTCAAACTCTCCCATCGCAACCCAGATCCTGCCAAAACAAAAACGAACATTGGAATAGAAGCCTGGTCCAAAATTATCAGTGAGTAAGAAGATAGAAGCTTGGTCCAGAATTATCCAATCATTCATACCATAAACAAATGCATGGACTTATAACTGCTGAACAGAGACTTAACAATCAGAATAGGATTATCGTACAGCACATGCAGAAAGTAACTGTCAAAAAATCAGACATAATAGGATTTAAATTCTAAGACTAGTTTGTTATTTTAAAGCAAATTTCACAAGACTAACCGAGAATAGGCATCATAGGAGATTTGATGCTAACAAGATCTATATTTTGAAGTTTTATTAAGAACTACCTGCAAGACCAGACCAGATTGCTATGTCTGCTATAGACAAGCAATTGCCAACAATTAAAGTTCGCCTTTGTAAGTACTCATTGATGTACTTGCATGCATTTTCAAACTCTGAACCTAATGAAAGAGTTGGGGCATACTCCAACCACTGATCAATCTGGAATGTCAAGGGAAACAGAAGATCAGCATCAAATAATGCGCAGAGCAGACAAATGGATTCACTTGAAAAGAGGCAATACGGAAGCCAACCTGGCCAGACTCAAACACTGAGAGACCATAGAAGTTCGGTAGAGTTGCAACTCGTGCAATGTATCGAAGAAGTACATTAACTCCATGCAACTTTTCCCTAATAACCAAGAAAACAAGAATGTCAGTACTTCTGATTTATACAGAGATTAGATATGCGCTACTTGATTTACTGGCGTTAACAATATCAAGATATTTACATATATAGCTCAGTATTTTATTGAAGCAAGACATGCTGATTCTTATTGGTGTAGTAATTCAATCGAGTACGCAAATTCAAACAAGCTGACGAACAATAATTCAATAAATCCGAACCAAAATAGCAAATTGAGGAAAGGGTATTGATTACCCATTGGGGAAGAGGAAAGATGGAGATGATCCCGAAGGAAGAGATGAATCAGTAGCAACAGAAACGCCGCCAACCTTAGCTGCGACAATCACGGCCAGAGGAAGGCTGTCGGCTGCGAACGAAAGCTGCTTCGGTAACATATCTAAAGCAGCACCAGAAGTAGAATCCGGCGTAGTTTGCAACTCTCTGCAGGAAGGAACACGAGAAATGCTTCAGTGGTCGAATAGAATGGCGGCTAGGTTGGAATTTCTTCTTCTTTGGGGGAATATGAGGTTACACCCCAATGTTTAAACAAACTATAGTTCACACTCATTGTTTCAAACACCGACAAATTGTACCCTTACATGCATATGGTGCAGAATGCAGCAGCGACCCAAGCCCCAAACTACATTCTGTCCGAGGTAATCCATGGTATCAACAGTAAGAACCACACACTTCCCACTTCCTCGGTTCCTCTGGCGATCTTCTCCCTTCAAAGTCAGCACCTTTCACTTCCCAAAAGAATCCGTGAAGAAGAAGAAGAACACCTCTGCTCTCCGCCGACGTGTAATGGCTAGTGTTTCTGCGTCTGGTTTGAGCTCCAACATCAGCGACGTCCTCGGTGAGGTTAGCATTTTCACCGCCACAGGAGACGCCGTTATGTTCAAGGATCTTTGGGACCACAACGAGGTTTACTTCCTTGTTCATCTGACGCAATAATTTCTCCAAACATCTAAAACAAAAGTTTCTTTTTAGCTTAATTTGCTGCAAATGAGCTTCATTTAACTGAATTAGCACTATATGAGCTTATGTTAGCTAAATTTGCAGTACTTTAACTTAATTATCTTAATTTGCAGTAAATGAGCTCAATTTGCAGTAAATTTGCTAACTTTGGATTTCTTCTTCACTTGAATTTGCCTCTATGTTTCGTGTGGTTAATAGGGAGTGGTGGTTGTGGCACTCTTGAGACACTTTGGATGTATTTGCTGGTAATTGTCTCATCATCCTCGTACTTTTTGGTTGTCTTGTCTACAAATTTCAAGCAGTAGGTTGTTCTAACTGCTAAAAAGTAAAAACTTCTTTGTTGCTCTTGTCAATTAAAAGTTGGGAACTTGCTTCGTCTTTGAAAGAATCCAAGGCCAAGTTTGATTCATTTGGTGTAAAGCTGATTGCCGTTGGTATTGGGACGCCTGAGAAAGCTCGAATTCTCGCTGATCGGGTACTTTTGTTTCGATAGAGTAATTTTATGCTAAACCATGATCATTTTGGCTCCTGAAATTGATGCTAAACATCCAGCATATGTTTTTCATAATTTTATGTTAATTTATATTTTAGATAGACAGTTTTTTTTTTTACAAAGCAGAAATTTTGATTGCTGCTCTTAATCACTGAACATGGTGTAATTTACCTCATTTCAGCTACCATTTCCCATGGACTGCTTGTATTGTGACCCTCACCGCAAGGTATCTAAACATGGAATTCTCACTGTAATTTTTTAACATTAAAAACATTAACTTTTATCGCAATCTTCTAAACTCCAGGCGTACGATGTTCTGGGACTGTACTATGGTCTTGGTCGGACATTCTTTAATGGCAAGACAGTAAGATTTCTTCTGATCTCTCCTGTTAAATACCTTTTGGAATGCTTTTATTTTATGAATCCATTTATCGATCCTGTTTAAAATACATTATAAAATTTCATCAGGCAAAAGCTTTTTGGAGGTTGAAGACTTTGAATGAAGAAGTTAAGAAAAACTACACGATTAAAGCCACCCCAGACACAAGCAGCGTTCTTCAACAGGTTTGAATTCTTTGTGCAAAAACAAAACTTTTATGTCAGAATGCAAGCGAGTGTTTTGTTTTTTGGTAGGGAGGAATGTTCGTGTTCAAGGGGAAGGAGTTGCTGTATGCAAGGAAAGATGAAGCTACAGGGGATCATGCACCTCTTGATGATGTCTTTGATGTCTGCTGCAAATTTCCAGTTTCTTGAACTCTTGCTCTGTTCTGGAATATCAATCTATTTAAGGTATATATATGTGTATAGGTATAAGAAACTTAGCCACTTTGAATAGATGGATTCATAGTAAAGATCAAATATATTTATGGACTAGCTTTTTGGTTGTAGAAGTTATAATATTTTTTAAAAATATGTATGTCTACATTTAAGAAATTAATTAGATGTTAGAAAAAAAATCAATATTGAATATGAATATCAAATATTGACTAACAGAATAGTATAGGACAACATCCTACCGACATTATAATGTTTAAAGAGATTTAGTTGTAAGATTGTTATTACTTATGAATAATATCGCTTACTTTTTTTCATTCAAGAAATGAAATAACAAAAACAAAATTTTCAAGTTATATTTGATTTATTTTTGTCATTAATATATATATATATATATTGGATATTAAAGTGAATCTCAAATTGAATAAATTTAGAATTAATATAAGAAAATAAAAGGTAAAAAAAATTTATTATTTTTACTATTTTTAAATAGTATTAATTGAAATTAAATGTCTAAACAAAACCACAAATGTAAAATATTTGAAATTTTTCGAACTTATAGTTGTACATTTAACAATGCCACGTTATATAAAATATAATAAATTGAATGTAAACTAATTATATAATTTTATTTTAACACATTATTAATTAATTTTCTTATCATTGTGATCAAATATTTAATTAAATTAATATATACATAAATACCTTAATAATACTATCTATAATGTCGGACGTGTATTCAAGAGCCCAAATATGAGTCTGATCAATCTCTGCTAAACAATGTTCCTTTAAATCAAACAAAAATATATTTCTTTAGATTTTAATGTTGGGAAAAAAATAAAATAAAAATCCAATAATACCAATGAACTATCTTATAGGCCTAATCTTTCAAAATTTTGACCCAATAAAAATGTTCATATCATGTCCGTAACGTATCAGATAGCCCAACCAGTTTGTGCAAAAGCCTACCGACCCGCCCGACCCCCGATCCCCGACCCGTTGCTGTCCGTCTTTATTATCCTTTTTTGTATTTAGACCCTCCTTAAACCCTAACAAACTCCTGCTCAGAGAAACTGAGCGATCTTCTCTGTTCGGAGTTGCAGACATCCTCCACCATCCATGGCTAAATTGACGAAGGAGGAGTCTAAGCAGAAAGAAGCCGGACCAAGAGAAGAGAAGGAAGAGACTGAACAGAAGAAAGTAGAAGCAAAAGAAGAGAAGGAAGAAGAAGAAGAAGAAAAGAGCTTTGGAGAGTTGGGTTTAGACCCTCGATTGGTTCGTGCCTTGTCAAAAAAAAGAATAGAAAAGCCAACTCCAATACAGACGGTTGCTATTCCGTTGATCCTAGTAAGTCCTTATGCTGTTATTTAACTTGTTGGTAGATGGTGAAGCAAAAGATCACATTTTTTGTATCATATGTTAGTGGAACTCTGCATTCTAGCTCCTAAGTTGATTTTAGGATCAATTCTCTCAGTTGGATGCAACTCCATGTCTAAACTAATTTTGGAGTCCATTGGCTGACATTTTTGTGTATGGCTAGCATTAGCAAATGATTTTGGAGCACAGTTTCGTATATTTTATTAGCGTAAAATGAAATTATATCAGGGGAAGTAACGAGCATGCTGGTGCATTTGGCTGGCATTGAGAATTCGGATATTCACCTCCAAATTGTTCATCCCTTTAGCCGAGTTTGGGAGCTAAATATGTTAATTTTTTGTTTCTTCTTATTTGGAAGTGAACCTTGATTTAATCGAATATATGTGGTATAAATCCTGTAGAGGTCTCTGCAATTTAAGGTTCGTGGTTAAAGTTAGTATAATCCTTGCCAGTGATATGCATCTTCACTAGAATTGTAGAGCTATAGCTGTCAAGTTCTAGCTGAATTGATGTTTGTATAAAAAAAATAAAAATAAACTTTTGATCATTGTAGGAAGGAAAAGATGTGGTAGCAAGGGCAAAGACAGGTTCTGGAAAAACTTTTGCTTACCTTCTTCCCATGCTTCAAAAGCTATTCAGCGACTCCGGTTCAAGTACTAAAGCTGCCCCAAAAGCCTTTATCTTGGTGCCAACCAGGGAGCTCTCTCAACAGGCTAGTTTTGATACATGCCGTTCGAAGTTTGATCCTGTTGCAGTAGCGGTGTTGTTTACTTTGATTAACTTGTTTTACTCATACACATTTCCAGGTTTTTATGGAAGCTTTGTCTCTGATTGAGTTATGTAGGGTACAATTGAAAGTTGTACAATTAACAAGCAGCATGACTGTCTCCCAACTGGTACAAACACAAACTTCATTCAATATTCAAAGTTATAATCATGGTCAAAAGAAGAACAAATTACTTTGGCCTTTATTGGTCTAATCTATTTATTTATTGGGTTGCAGAAGACAGCGTTGAGTGGACCTCCTGACATTGTGGTTTCAACCCCTGGATGCATATCGAAGTGCCTGTCAGCTGCTGTACTTCAGCCTTCATCAATCAATGAATCTCTTGACATTCTTATTCTTGATGAGGTGAAAATTAGCTGATACAGGTTTCTTGACATAACTGAATGTTGTAGTTTTTTGTTGCCTAATCTGATGTGTTTGACCAAATTCGGCATATCTTAGGATGTATTCTTACGTTGGAGTTTTTGGTAAACTAAATCATGTTTTTCCTTAAAAAGTATTTTCCCTCATTTCTGCTTCATTTACGCTCTAGCAGTAAAAATGTCTTCTATTAATCTTAGGCGGATCTTTTACTCTCCTATGGCTATGGGGATGATCTACGAGCTCTTACTTCTCATATCCCTAGACGGTGTCAGCGACTTCTTATGTCTGCTACTTCAAGGTTAGTTGATAATACATTCCGTAGTCACATATATGTGTTCTATCTTGTCATCTAATCTCGTTTGCTTCAAGTAAAATGAGATTGTCATAACTTAGGTTAAAGTGGTGGCTTGCATGTGTTATCTATTTACATTTTTAAAGGGTTGATATATCAGGCTCTCATAATAATGATGGCCTTTTCACTGTTGACAGTACTGATGTTGATAACCTCAAGAAATTGATTCTTCACAATCCTTTCATATTGACATTACCAGAGGTTGAGAATGTCAAGGATGATATCATCCCTAAGAATGTTGAACAATTTTGGGTAATTATTCCTGCTTGTCCGTCTTCTACTTTGAAACTGATTCCATGATTCTAGTGGTTTGTTATCATATATTAATTTCTTTTTCACATGCGCGGTATTGGCAGATTTCATGCTCTGTGCGTGATAAGTTACTTTACATCTTTGCCCTCTTGAAGTTGGAGTTGGTTCAGAAAAAGGTCTTGATATTCACTAACACTATCGATATGGCCTTTAGATTGAAGTTATTTTTGGAGAAGGTATTCTTTCTTCTCCTTTGCCACTTGAACTATTGATATTTGTTTTCTAGGATATTTGGTTTTTATATGCTGCTGTAAAAGGGCAAATTGTTGTATAGCAGTTGCACTGGACTTAGTTGACTCAGTAGAGAGATTCCCCCCCTTTTTTGGTAATAATCAGTCTTCTGTTATTGCAGTTTGGGATCCGATCTGCAGTTTTGAATGCTGAATTGCCGCAAAATTCCCGTCTTCATATGCTTGAGGTAATAAAATATACACCCTATGCTTTATGAACTGGGGAGGATTTCCTTCTATTTGAAATTTTGGATACGTGCTTGCTAGTCATAGACTCTTTATTTTTTAGAAAATTCTTTGAATGATCTTGTTCAAGACTATCATGATCCGAGAGTGTGTCCACTAATCTCTTCTGTAAGGGTCTCATAGTCTCACTTCAGACCTCTTGTTTCACTTCAGGAATTCAATGCTGGACTTTTTGATTATCTGATTGCAACTGATCAGAGTGAAGTCAAAGAGAAGGACCAGCCGAGCAAGGAGAAGAATTCTGAGAAGAAAAAGTCCAGTAAGCATCTAAAGAGAAAGTTAGACTCTGAATTTGGAGTAGTGAGGGGAATCGATTTCAAAAATGTTAATACGGTGAGTGTAGTGTTTACCTCAAATTAAATGTAGACTCTAAATAGCGTTTCTATTTTTTCGTTTGCCATTATTGTGATTAATTCAAGCCATGGAAATTGGCGTTTAAACAAATTGTTATCAGTTGACAAGCAAAACAACTATTATTTGAGTATATATATATTTATATGTACAATTATTTGTTGTCCTCTTTTACAGATGGATTATCTGATTTACTTCAATATAATCTCTGTAGGTTATTAATTATGACATGCCACTAACTGTGGCTGGATATATACATCGCATTGGACGTACAGGAAGAGCTTATAGGAGTGGTGCTGCAGTATCTCTCGTGAGTTTCTCCTTAGAGAATTTTTAGTCGGAACAAATGTTTCTCATTTTCTTTCTAATTTTCAGATAAGTTTGGTGGAGAGGAAAAACTGTTGACTTTTTTTTTGGACAGGTATCATCTGATGAGATAGAGCTTTTAGAAGAAACAAAGGCATTTCTAGGAGAAGAAGAGAACAGTGACTCCAAAATTATGCCATTTCCGTTGCTAACAGAGAATGCTGTGGAATCGTTACGGTACAGAGCTGAGGTGATTGATCTTACTCCATAAACTCTGTCATGCTCAGAAATGGAACTATAGCACTCAAATTTCAAATCTCTATAACTAAAATTTGTAAGTTCTTAGCTGATTTAGTTCAACACTTTCTATATCATGGACCTCTTGGCTCTTGTTGACTTATACTAAAGTAGAATTTGGTGGTAAGGACGTTAAAATCCAAATTTGATCGGATTTACGATTTTTAAATTGTAAAAATAAATTTTAATCTTGTTTATTGTCTTTAGGTCATTAGAGATCTGATTTTGGATCGTGGTTATGGTCTTTATGCTGTTAAAATCCAACTTTGATCGTGTTTGTACTCTTTTGCTGTAGCATCAAACTACTCTGCTTTTGTTTCTAAGAGAATACTGAGTGTGTAATGCATGTGTTAAAGAGGGACACATATTTATAGATATCATCTGCTTTGCAGGATGTCGGGAAGAGTGTGACGAAGAAAGCTGTTATAGACTCGAGAGCTGAGGATCTGAGGAATGAGATTCTCAACTCTGAAAAGTGAGTTTCTCATCTTTTCTGTTATGGTGATCTATGCAGCCATGTGTCTGCTTGGTTCTTTCTCGACAGTTTGATCTGAATATCTCTCTTATTGTTTTCAGGTTAAAAGCTCATTTTGAAGCCAACCCAAGAGACATGGGTAAGTAAATTTTATTCGTTATTAGCTATACTAATGAAGAGGTGGCTTGGTTTATTGCAACATACCCATACCCTTCTCTTCAAAATGAAACAAATTAAATTTGAGGTTTGAGTGTGCTTGATCGTGACTAGACACATTAATTTCAGTTTACTAGACAAATTATCTTCTTTTGGTCTATAGGTTATTAAAAATCCATCCTTAATCGGGTTTATAGTCTACTGGTCATTAGAAATCCAAATTTCATTATGTTTATGGTCTATATGTCATTGAAAATCCAATTCTTATCCCGTTTATGGTCTTTAGATCATCAAAAATCCAACTTGTTTGTGTTTGTGGTTTTTAAGTTAACGAGTCAAACTTGGATCTTGCAGATCTCTTGAAACATGACAAGATTTTGAGCAAGAAGCCTCCTGCTCCTCACCTTCGAGATGTGCCTGAGTACTTGGTCGACCCTAAAACTCAGGAAGCTAGCAAGATGATCAAGCTTACTAGAGAGGCCATGGGAAGAGATAATAACACTGCTCGAAATCGACAAACATCCAAGAAAAGATCTAGGAAGAGCAAAGATCCATTGAAGACCTTCTCTGCAGAGGTACCACCTTTCAATCTCCTCTCTCTGCCCTACAACACAGTTAGGGTTTGACATGGAAATGGTTTGGTTGGTTCCATACATCAATGTGCAAGATGGGATTAAGTGCAAAATACCCCTGAATTATAGACCTTTATACACTATCCCCTTCTAAACTATTCTGATGAAAAAGTTCATAGTTAATGGTGTACTGCTTTGGATTTTCAGGGTAAAAAGAAAGGTCAAGGAGACAAGACCAAGAGCGACAAAGGCGGTAATGAGGTAGGTCATAAACAGAAGAAGAGGAAAGCTACTTAGTTTGTCTGTCTGGTCCTGCCATATGTGTTTGTATTGTCTGAGAAAGAAACACAGTACATCAATTTTGGAACCAAATGTGACTTACACTAGTTCATCAAAGTAGTGTGCAATCTTGTTCTTTGCTTACATTATTGGGTAGCCCTCGAGGTGGAGAAGTTGTAATTCTTTTGTGTAATTTACCTATTTAGTTTATTTTTGAATCTTAAGGTCTATTTTCTAACAACATTTATGTTTGTTTCAATATAGCAATTGGAGGGGCTCGGGCTTCGTAATGAAAGGTTCCTAGTTTAGTTCGGAGTCTAGATGGATCCTGGCTCAATGTGGCTCGGACTTGGATTAGGGGTCTAAACCCATTGGTTCCATAAGGGAAGTTGTCTATTGAGGAACAATTTTGACAAATTCGAGTAAAAGAAATGAGTGGAGTTGAAGTTCAATGGCAAAATCAAACAATTGGTTAGAAGTTAAGGACTGAAAAAGAATAGTAGAAAAAGTTTGAGGACGGAAATGAGAAAAGCAAGAGTAGGATGACCAAAATGTCCCTACTTCCCGCCAGTTGGCTGATTGGATCTGGGAGGTGGAGGTCGCCGACAGAGATTTTCAAGTTTCTTCTCCAATCCTCATATACCCCTATAAAATCCTAAAATTGAAGTTAAGCCCCACATGGGGGCCCCACCCCACCCCATCTCCTCTCCTCTCCTTTCCGTTTACAGAAACAAGTCGCAACTTCACTGGATCGCGAGGGCACTCATTTCTCTCCATTTCTCTCCTCTCAAGATCTGAGATCTCCACCTCCTTGGATCTCAATTCTTTCTCCTCTTCATTGCCGATCTAGTTGAGGTAATTTTTCTTCTCCAGATTCATCCAGCAATGCGATTCTATTGTCGTTATGGCGGTCTTGCTTCAGATTCGTTCCTGAATTGGCAGTTGCTTCAGACCTAGTATTGATGTACTTTATTGTCAGTTCTTTATAGCAAATGGGTGCCTGTTTTGCTTCGGTAACCTCAAAAGGGAATGCCTTTGCGTGTCAGATTACGAATGTAGCTATATTTGTCGGTATCGTTGTTTACAGGCTTCTAGCTCCTTTTTGGTATTTTCATTGATGATTCTGGTAATGGAATTTGTTTGTCTTTAGCATGTTCTGGATTTTCACTAATACGAATGTTGGGTTCTACTAGGTAAGTCAACAACTAGGTGTCAAGAATTATGTTGCGTAAGAAGGATACCGTAGGTTACTGATGTAAACTTCCATCATTTTGAGCCTTACCATTTCCTCTAATGTATGGACCGTGATTATTTTCCCCCTTCATGATATGAAGCTTTTCCTGGGTCTGGTCATGACTGGACTATTGAAGACATATATGAATGGCACTGTTTTAGTTGATGATGTTTTAGAAAGACTAATGGTACTATTTGTTTCTACTATTCTTGTTTCATTTTCATGAAACCGATGCTGGTGAGTAATGAAATATTAATCAATTAGATACTACTGCAACCAGAGGTAACTTGGGCAGTGATATGGCAATTGGTAATCCATCTGCACCTACGAGATCATGAAGTCAGTAAATTTTGATTATCTTAAATTCAATGTTGTATAAAAATGAGAAACTCGTAGAGATGCAACCATGCATGCGTTAGATCTGAGCAATTTGATTAGAAAATGTTCTTAAGGACCTTGAAAGTTTCCATCTTTGGCGGCACACTTCAGTATTTTATTTTGTTAATTGTTATTCGGTGCGACATGCAAGGCTCTTCTTGGTGAGTGTTCTCTATATAGTGCTCTTTTGGCTTTTATGTATGAGTCAAGAGCGAAATGAATGAGAAATTTCTTTTAGGGTTAAGTATTAATTTGGTAGCTGAACTTTGGTGTTGAACAATTTGCTAGCTGAATTTTTATTTTGAACAAATTAGTAGCTGAATTTACGAAAAGTTACAATTTGCTAACTCCGTATAATTTTCTGTTAACTAACAGAATTTTGCATTTTATTTATTAACTTGATCTATTTTGTGTGCACTTTGCTAGCTGAAGTTTGTAAAAATGTGTATTTTGCTACCTGAAGTTTACGGAAATGAAAATGTGCATTTTGCTAGCCGGACTTTGAAATTTTTTATAATTTGGTAGCTGACATGTGACATGCACGTGGATTTTTTTTCCGGTGCTATATATTCAAGGATTAGAAAGATAATTTAATCTCCAATATTTGGTGAAAGCAGATCAATTATCTACTGTAGAGGAAATCATGTCGAGGAGGCAAGTAGGCTCAACACGGCGACTTGTAGACACAGGAAACTTCCCATTTGCAGGAGTCTTACATTCAAAATCTCGATCGTCTCCATTGATATCCATTGGCTTTGTCGTCGTGGTAATGTCCTTTTGTTCCATTCAATGAATCTTGTTCATCTATGAGTATTAGTGATATTTATAAACTCATGCTGCAACTCTCACAAGCACAAAATAACATAACTTAAAGCTTACTTTGAGTTCTAATTTCTCTTCACAATTAATGTCTTATTTTGCAGGCAGCAGTGGTGCTCATCTGTTTGGCATATGGGACAGGTGTGCTACTGTCTCATTCGTAGGCTATTTTGTCTTGAAAGTTTAAATACTTAATATATTTTATTTTTTGCCGAGTGACAATTTAAAACATACATTAACCAATATACTTTTTTCTCAGGTGTGATTGGAGGTAACAAGGCATCCGTATTTAGCAAGATAGACGGTGAGGCACATTGTTTCTCATATATTTTTTGTAATGTATATTAGAGTTTTGAAAGAATAACAGATTCTAATTACTCTTTACTATTCATTCTAGGTGATTTTTCATGCACCTTCGAGGCCCAGAGGGCTATACCGATACTTAAAAAGGTGTATGGTGATAGCATGCACAAGGTTTTGCATGTGGGTCCCGACACTTGCTCAGTAGTGTCTAAAATTCTCAAGGAAGACGAAACCGAAGCTTGGGGAGTGGAACCTTATGACATTGAAGATGCCGATGGAAGCTGCAAAAGTTTTGTCCGAAAGGGCATTGTTCGTGTAGCTGACATCAAGTTCCCTCTTCCTTACAGGCCAAAGTCGTTTTCTCTTGTAATTATATCAGATGCTCTGGATTACTTGTCCCCCAAGTATCTGAACAGAACCCTTCCAGACCTTGCTAGGGTTTCAGCTGATAATATAGTTGTCTTCACAGGTAATACTTACTGCCTGCCTTTATTTACGAGGCTTGTAATTCATACTGCTCCGTTAGTTATGTAACTCGTATGTGCTCCTTGTTTAGGATTCCCAGGTAAACAGAAGGCCAAGATTGGAGAAGTATCTAAATTCGGAAGACCAGTAAGTGAAATTTGCTATCATAATCAGTCAAGTTTCCGTGATTGTTAGAGTGAAAACTTAACGAAATCTGAAACAGAGCCAAATTCAGTTAAAAAGAAAAGGTTGGTTGGTTTTTATAATCAGAAAATTGTCTGTTTGAGTGAGATAATATAGTTTTCCAAAATCTATAAAGCAGCAAATCTGCAGCTGAACTTATTGAAAAAGTTACCTAAAGTTTGACTCTATGTTACACTTTTTAGCATTGCTCTGAATGAAAATATAAGGCTGAATATGTTACATTTTTTGAAGGCAAAAATGCGTAGTCCCTCTTGGTGGATTCGGTTCTTCATGCAGATAAGTTTGGAGGAAAACGAGGTTGCAGGTAAGAAGTTTGAACAAGCTGCGATCAAGAACTCGTACGAGCCAAATTGTCAAGTTTTCCACCTCAAATCATACCATTGATCATTATCACACTCCAGTCAGCTACTTCCATAGTAGTAATCAATCTTTACTTAGCTGCTTCTCTTCTCCATTATAAGAAAGGTTTGTTTTTGTGGGAAATTACTAGGAAAGCATCCTCTTTTCCTGCACAGCCTCTTTAGTTTCATAGACGATTACGATGCCTAATTTTGTTGTATGGTTTATCATCCTTTGCTGAACCAACCTAAGGATTGAGTATTTGATTAATTTATTCAAACAAGTCATTACTGCTGCATTTCTTCTTGATTTGTGCCTGAAACATAGTGTCGTCTTGAAACCACTGCTCCTAGAAAATGTCGGTTGGCAAATATATACAGACGTGTAAGAAATTTCGTCGGTAAATGTGATAACAAAAGCCGACAACAAAAAACGTTTTTCGTTAAATATATCTCCAATCATTTACCGACGCGAGCAGAATTTCGTCAGCAGTTAAGATGCTTTTTTCGATAACTTTCACTTGCAGGCCCAGTAAAAACTTGTTTTGTTGAGAATGGGCTAAGAATTAGAATGGGGCCCACGAATTATGCTTTGGGCCCAGGAACGAGGCCTCGGCCCAATAAGTGGACCATTACAAATTGAAGCCAACAAAACTACTGCGTTATTCATGTGTAACTATCTTTCTTCAATTTTCAGACTTGGACGGATTCTCAGATTTTGGAGAAGACTTCTTACCGGAGCTCAACCATTTCTCCGCGTATACCCTCCAATATTATCCAGCAGAAGAATCCTCTTGAATGTTTGGAGTTACGAGTCCTGCAGCAGCAGCATCGTCTCCAAATTCGTAAGCTGGTTCTTCATTCTTTCATAATGTTTTGGTTCTTCTCCATGTTCGTGTTCGATTTCGAGTTTCCCAGTCTCTTTACTGTTTAAGGGTCTAGACTGATGTGTTCGATTTCAATTTCGTAGGATTCCAAACTTTATTAGAGACCTGCCCCGCCACCCTTGTGCGGATTTGGTAGAAGGTATTACCCTCACAATGCTGGGATGGTATTGGTTAAACCCGCACTCCATGGACATCCCTAGTTCCTTTTCTATTGTAAATGCTAAATAGTGTTCTAGTCTCCTTGGAGATTTGCCAACTATGTTTAATCCTAGTAAAATAAAGTTTTTCTGAAACTTAAATCCTATGTAAGATCTATACATAAATGATGACTATTTCTACAATCTGCAATGCTAAAGGCAGTACCTAATTCAATCCTTCTTTTGTCAGAAACTCAATTTTGACAACCTCAATGGACGATAATTTACGTAAGTATGGTGTTCCCTTCTATGGAGCTGCTTGGGTTCCATCCAAGTATATAAGATCATCAATCGGCAAAGATGAACAAGTGGAAAGAGAAGAGCAGTCCCCATCTGGTGATTATATTGTCCTCGCTGGAGGTGGTGGTGAGGGTCGTAGTGGCATCCCCAATGCTATCCTCATCACTCAGTTTGATTCAGCCTCAAATAATCTTTCTCAAGATCCTGTATGTCCATACTGATGCACATTTTATTTTCTACTTCTGGACTTTGAGATGATCCAGTTATCTTATTCTCTTCATTTACTCAACAATATATTATTTCTTTGTGGTATAATAATTGGTCTTTGTAACGTGAATTGCTTTTTAATGGATGCACATATCTAATGCTGCCATCTATACATAAAATCTGTTCGTAATTAACACTTATGCTTGTTGCGTTTAAAACTTTTTACTCTAGGTTGCTAAGCATGGCATGGGATCTGATTTGCCTTATAGAATGGCTGTGCATCCACAAGGACATGGTGTAGTATGTGCATTACCCAAGGGTTGTAGGTACTTATCTTGGTCTTTGCTCTTTACTGACCATCAGAAATCATTCAATCTTAGAGGTTCTAGCTAGAGTTAGCTCTTTCCTTAAGTTTATTTACTTGCTTTTTGAATTTCTTGTGGAGATTCGTGGACGGTGTTCGTTGTTGGTTTCTCATAGTAGTTTTCCTGCTATTCAAGAATGTGAGACTGAGTTAATAAAACCATTCATCACTGTCATCATATGTCCTGTGGCTTTTCTAACAGTTGGACTTGGACATACTGCCATGGGGAACAGGAAATTGCCTAATGTATTTTAATGTACTCATTATTATGATGTTTCATTGTGCAGATTGTTTGATTGGCATGAATCTGATACTCCTGAACTTCACAAACTGCGCATTAAACCATCAGAACAAGTGCTCACTCAATTAGAAGATGTTGGACAACAGCTGGCCTTAGTGTTTAACAAGGATGGTTCAGCACTTGCTGCCGGTGGAGAGGTATTGATAGTTTGTTATTTTGTTAGAATCTGAATGTGCCGCCACTCGCCAGGCAATAGCATTTGTCTTGTAACCTTGTTACTCCATTGCCCTTTTTTTAGCTCAGATTCCATGATTGCATCTATAATAAGTTCCAAAGTTTTTCTTTGCAACTCCTCTTTACTTGGAAAATTAGTTGCTTGATATGCTCTTGGAAAGGTAACCATTTAATTTAAACTGTAGATAGTGCTAGTGTGCTACTCAATTTAAATTTTCAGTGTACTGTACACCTGATGATATCTGGAGGTATCAGGAGTGAACTTTCAGGATATCCTGCTTAAATCAAATGTAGCTTTCCTGGTCTTATATATATATAACTATGGAGATATTAGCTGGAGAAATATATACTCTTTATGGCTTAATTGCTTAGCTTTATTTTGGATCCTTTTAACAGTGAAGATAGAGTGAAGTGCAAAATTCTTTCTAACTCCCCAGCAAAGCACTCTATTTTTTTCTGAAAAATTATGTGAATCCCTATATATGGATATGCTTCTAAATAGCTGAATCAGTCCAAAGGTCCCTCTTAATCGCATGCAATTGATTAAGAATATCCCTTAAGCCATGAGTTATTGTGAAATGGTCTAAAAATCACTCAATAATCTCGCTTAGGTGCCTTAAGGCGAGATGGCAATGCTTACCAAAGCTCGAGGTTTAAGGTGCTTAAGGAGTATGATTCAAAAGAAAGAGTAGTTTCAAGATACCACATAAAGAACAAGCTTCAGAATTTTCCAAAAGAAATTGGCTCATCTTGTCTTTCAACATTTATATTCATTTGTGCCCATCTTCAACTAGTCACTTCTCTTTAGAAAATTAATTCAGCATTTTTTGAAATAAAGTAACTCTAAAGTTATTATTTCAGCCCTCACTTTGCTTAGGCAAGTGCTTAGCACCTCAGGCGATAGAAATCTTTAGCTTCTTCGGAATTACCGCACTTGCTAATGCCGTTGAAAATGGTACTATATAATGCTATGCCTTTTCTACAGTACAGGACGGTAAGTTGCGGATCTTCAAGTGGCCCAGCATGGATATCGTTCTTGAAGAGAGTGAAGCCCATTCATCAGTGAAAGACTTAGATTTCAGGTTTATTTTTAGTAGAATCCTACAAATATTTGAGTTAGGAGCCCTTTGGAAATGTGATCATCTTTGTTGGTGAATAAACCAGCCTAGTGATTGATCCTCATTTGTCTTGCAGCCCAGATGGCAAGATTCTAGTCTCCTTGGGGAATTCTGGCCCTTGTAGAGTTTGGGATGTGACTTCGCCCAAAACTATAGCTTCTCTATCACCGCAAAAGGTGAGCCAGTATGTCAGTAGTTTGTATTATATCTCTGGAATATTGCTTGTGTTCTGCTTTTACGGTTTCTGCTTCCTCTTGATAAATCTTAATTTCTCCTTTTACTTAATAGTATTTGGGTATTATTTCATATTCCTACTTGGTTTTGCAACTAATAAAGATGAATATGCCTCAGGGTGAGCGATTTGGATATTGTAGATTTTGTCAACTTACTGACGGGATTCAGGTTTTGTACATCACTGCAGTTACAGGTAAATATTACTTTTCAAAGCCTGAATAGATGCCGATGTATTCTTCAATCAATTTTTAGCACCTTAAAGATCTGTCACATTGACATGGCTAATATGTTTTTTCGTCCAACTAGCTGAAGGAGGCTATATATTGACATGGAACACAGCCAAATGGACGAGGATAAATGCCCAGAAAGTATCCAAGGAATCAATTAATGCATTCAATGTTTCCAATGATGGGAAGATTCTTGCAATGTAAGCAATGATGTTAAAGCTGATTTGAGAGGATATTAGTCTTTTTATCAGCTCTCCATAATCTCTTTGCCTAAAAAATAACAGTAGTGTATTTTAAAATAACCAAACTATCAATATGATTGGGTTTTGTCTCCAAAAAATGATTTTCCATTAGTAACAGATAAAACTTTTTTTTACACTTTCATTTATCTGCAACTAGAAAATACGACTCTTTTGTTTTGCTCTTGGTTTATAACAGAGTTGAATTATCATGGATGTTTTGTGATGACCTCATAATTCATGTGGTCTATACTCTATAATACGTCAATATCTCTAAAGAACAAATTTAAGATCAACTTCAGCTGATTAGTCTTAGCCTTTAGGAGTATCTTTAGTTAGAGGGGTTAATAGATGCTATTATAAATAAAATATTAAACTAATAATCCACCCAACGATTTGATCAGAACCAATCTGAATTTGTTTAACCTTTGTTTGGTTGGCTGCATGGACTGTCTTATGTTGATTTATCTTTCTCTTTACTTTCTTCACTATCTTTTTGTTTTCTCCTTAATCACCTAATCAATGTAGTGGAACTGGTGATGGGGATGTATCAATTTTGAGGTCATCTGGATTAATGAAGCTCACAACTATTAAGAAAGCGCATCTTGGCTTTGTCACCGCATTAGCCTTTGCTCCTGATTCAAGGTTCTGTAACTGCACTGACCTTATATTTATTTTCCTTGCCTTAGAGGATCTCCAATACCTATTGAATAGGATTGCGTAGCTTTACTTAAGTTTAGGCCATAGTACTTGATACTTCAAGCAATACAAAAATTGCTCCTGTGCTTATTACATATATTTCGTTAAAGATGGATCCCACTTATGTTGTTCTTTAAACTTAAGGAATCCACTATGTGCCATGCCACTAAAGAATAGTAGTTTTGATCATCAAAGTCTAACTTAACTGGTTACCAACTTTTGGCAGTACTTAAATGGTACAACATACACTGATACACACAATTCTATGTTACAGTTTCAAGAATACAATTTATGTAACACCATTGGATATACTCTTAAGGATTTTATTTGCAATTTATTCGGTAACAAGAATTTTGAGTGATATCATTTTTACGGATGCAGAGCGCTCGTTTCTGTATCCATGGATTCAAGTGCACGTGTTACTGCAGTGCATGACAAGATGAGCGATGGTATCAGTATGTCTCGTTACATGACCTTAAAATATATCTTACTCTATGTTGTTGATTAAAATCTATAAAAGTTGTGTTTACCAATTATTTATTGCATTTGTAGTGACAGTAATCCATGCTGTGTTGATAATTGATTCGTGGGATTCATTTGTGTCCGTGCAGGAGGACGCCAACAGTTGTTTCTGTTTATACTGATCGCACTGATAGCATTTGCTTTGTATTATTATTTCGAGAAGAGCAGAAGGCTTGTGCTGCAATGAACCCCGACGCGTGGAAATCGAGAATCATACTGCATTCATTTGCGCGGTCGGATAATCAATTTGTTCATTCAGTATCTCTCTGCGTTTGCACCTTTCAATTGAATCCGTTTGAAGCAGCATCTTTCTTTCCTTTCCTTAATGATGTCTAAATCTTGGAGTATACAGATTATTGCAGCCTATTTGGTTCAGTGCCAAATTGTTCAAATAATTTGCTGATCTGGCAAATTTTCGTGGAATAAATGTGCCAGTGTGTATCCGGTTCTATCCAAGTTTGTTTAACGATGTATGTTCCTCTCTTACAGTCGGTGCGATTCCGATTCGGTTCTTGGAATTATGCCCTGTTATTTGCATCTTCTCATTACATCCGGGTGTCAAAATCTGACCCAACCCGCGGGTGATTTGCCCACGGGTCGTGTTTGAGTTAGGTTTTTTGACTTATGGGTCATTTTGACATGACCCATGGATGACCCGTGTTTTCACGGATCAGGTTTGGGTCAGAAGTCTTGACCTACGGGTCAACTAGTGACCCGTGTTTATATATTATATTAAATCATATACATGTGTCAAACATCAAGAAGCCGAAAAGGTAACCCTAGCAATTGAAGTTGCTCACTAGATCTCCTCTGCGCAGGTCGAATGGATCAGACTGACATGTGGGTCGTGGAGGTCAAACGGGTAAGTTTGACCCAACCCTTATCAGACCCGATCTGGTTTGGATTTCACAAACTGAATAATACTATTACACGGGTCGTGTCTGGGTCAGACGGTCCCTGACACGACTCATGGGTTGATCCATAACCCGTTTTGAGACCCCTACCCTTATAAACCCACTTCACTTACAATGTAGAGTGAACAGAAATCACTCGTATATGTTATGGACGGACAGAGGGAGTGTCTGTTCAAGGCAGAACATAAAAGACACTAGACATATATGTATGCATATATATATATGCATGTTGGGCCCACGAATTTATGGGTCAAGCCCATTCATTATTGGGCCTACCATCTATCAGGATTATTTGTGCCGATTTTTACTAGCCGAAAGTCAAAGAGATTAATTAGTATTGAATAAATAAATATACAAATGATGGAAGATTAATATTGAAATAGCATATATATATTAATACAGTACCATGCCGAAAGTGAAAAAAGTCGAATAAATTAGAGAATCATACATGGTCCCAATGATATAATTATCTCATGATATAATGGGCCTACTTTCGAAAGTATATTTATTCACTTAATTTGGTTTTTTCTTTTTCGAAAACTATTATAAGTTTGAACACGTATAGGGCACCGGTAGTCTTAACACTCTTAACTCTTATTAGGGTTTTGGTTGAGTTCCACTCTAGCTCTATAAGTGCATATTCATATTAATTACCCCCATTGTTTTTTCAATGGTACATAATGACCCACAAACTTTAATTCATAGTCCCATATAGACCGGACACAAAGGATTTATGTTAAGTATATTCTAACTTATGTTTAACAGTATATCTCATCACACTACTTAGCCACATTTCAAAGCTCAAGTGTCGACCATGTCAACTATGAAAAAATTCCTATATCTATCAATAGACATACATGCATTAATTAAGAAGTCGATCGGGAAGACCTATATATAGTGGACAAACAACACATGATGACGTTAAATCGAGCTTAGAAATGGATCGAAAATGGAATGGAATAGAGGATACAACATGGTCCCTAAACATAATGAATAGAGAACAAAAGGGGACATGTTTGAAGATGGAGTCATGTTAGGTTGTCAACATGGACTTAATTACCTGAGCTAGGGTTTCTCTATTCTTCTATGCATATGGCATGGGTCCACTTATTATTAGGGGAAATGAATTTTTTAAAAATACAATTAAATTAATCAATATATTTAATTTTACTTCTAAAAAAAGTAATTTTAAATATTTATTTAATCCTTATTTGATTATGAAAGTACTTCTAATTTTTTTTTTCTTGTTTTATCTATTAATATTCAACATCTTACCCTTTGTGTGTGGGGATCTCTATTAACCCTTCTCCTTCAACATACCACGTGACTTTACTCTCCTCTATTATCATCCATGATCTCTTTTTCTTCTTTATGTCTCCAAATTCATAAAGAGAAGACAAATATATTTGATACTCTTATTACATATTGTTTAAATTTTATTAAATGAACCGAACCACACACAAATAGCAACCACAATATACAACTTAACTTGAGTTCTATTCTAAAACCAATTGGTGATAGGAAAATGTAATTTTGTTGTATATATGATTATATAGTATATATTTATGTGTATACCAACCGGTGTGGTATTTTAGTCACAGTGTACTTCAACATATATTACAAGGATATAATCACATTCAACACTTGTAATATGATATGTTTCAAATATAAAGTCAGTAGGATTCAAATTTGAGTGCTCTAATACGACTTTTGAAATAAGACTAACATATTAACAAATTTTATTATAAACTTGAACTTATAAGTAAACACACACTTTAACCTATTTTAATAAATATTTTTCTTTTTACTCAAGAAAAGGCTATGGAAATGGTCAGAACAAGCCAAAATCTTAAATCAAGTGGTGGACACATTGTCTCCTATTTGGGCAAATACTATTAGGGGTGGGAAAACGGGTCATGGGTCGACCCATGGGTCGTGTCGGCCTTGGGTCGTGTCAGAGACCCCCTGACCCAAACCTGACCCGTGTAATAGTATGGGTCAATTTTTCAAACCCAAACCTGACCCGCGGGTTGGTGGGTCAACCCGCGGGTCAGACTGACCCGTCGGAAATGAAAGGGTTGGGTCAGACTGACCCATTGGACCCCTATGACCTGCGGGTCAGTCTGACCCGTTCGACCCATGCATACCAAAAACCTCTGTTATTTTAATATAATATACAAATATCACGGGTCACGGGTTGACCCGTGGGTCAAACCTTTGTACCCAAACCTGACCCGTGGTATCACGGGTCATGTACGGGTTGGGTCAAAATGACCCATGGGTCAAAAACTCTGACCCAAACACGACCCGTGGGCGGGTCACCCATGGGTCACCCACGGGTTGGGTCAGATTTTCCCACCCCTAAATACTATAGACACAAATCAAATCTACCCAAAGCTTGAAATCGTATCATGTAAGCTTCCCCGAAAGTAGGTTAATTTTGTGATAAAATTGAAAAAGTAACTATATCAGAAAAAAAAATTGAAAAAGTATATATACAAAAAAAATATTTAGCAAAATGTGCATCTGCGCAGGTACCCTAGTAGCGTTTTTGCCAAAAACGCTATTGTGAGTGGCGAATTTGTTTGTTTTTTTTTCGTTTTTTTTTTTGAAAAAAAATCATAAACAAATTTTAAAAAATTACAGTAAGTAGATATTTGAATTTCTATTCAAATGATGCAAAAAATATTAAATTTGGACTTACGGATTGACTGTAGGCTCTGCCGTAAGTTGAGATATGAAAATTTGACTTAAAAAAATATAACTCATACCCTGTAAGTCCAAACTGACCACGGTGAACGTCATTTATGTCGTAATTCAATTATCTACCTAGAGTAATTTTTTGATTAGAAATACAATGATTTTGTAACCTAACATCGCTTGTCTTAAAATTTGACCGAAATAATCAAATGCATTATGTGAGAAATTTAATTATGTACTTACTCAAAAAAAATCAAAAAAATTAATATAGGTAGATATTTTAATTACGACATAAATGACGTTCACCGTGGTCAGTTTGGACTTACAGGGTATGAGTTATATTTTTTTAAGTCAAATTTTCATATCTCAACTTACGGCAGAGCCTACAGTCAATCCGTAAGTCCAAATTTAATATTTTTTGCATCATTTGAATAGAAATTCAAATATCTACTTACTGTATTTTTTAAAAAAAATTTACTGATTTGTTTGATTTTTTTTCAAAAAAAAATAAAAATTCGCCACTTACAGTAGTGTTTTTTGCAAAAATGCTACCCCCACCTGCGCAAATGCACATTTTTCTAAATACTTTTCTTACATATATACTTTTTCAAATTTTTTTCCTAAAATAAATACTTTTTAAAAAACCTCTAATTTTGCATATCTTTTTCCTAAGCTACATTAGACAAATATATATATCATAACGACACAGTGGTGGTATAGTGGTTGAGAGCGCTGACTCCTATGTGGCTTGACTCCGGGGTCACGAAATCCCACAAGTGCAAGAAAAAACTCTAGCTTGGGGAAAAGATTAAGACTTGGACGGGTTGGGGCTACGTTGACGGGGTTGTCGGGAAGTCCGAAGACCGAGATACGAAACCCCCCGAATATTACGTAGTAGTATGGGTCTAAGGTCACCATTATTAGCCCATTCTTTTTGTTGAAAAAAAATAACAAATATATATTTTTTAATTATATCCGAAACCAAACAGGTTATTCTTTTGCAAGACATTTCATTGTTTCAGGTTTCAAATCATGTCTTACTACTGTTCCCTTTTAAAGGTCGGATTTATAAGGATGTTTGACGTAGGTCACGTCATTGTTGGCCAAATGAGAGACCAAATTGACTACTTAATTTAACTGCTTCAATGGCATATAGTTGATATTAATCATTCATATACGAACCAAAACAATATGGATTGTATACTTAAGGTGGTGATTATGAAATAAATACAATTTATTGTAAAAAGAAGCATTAAGACTTTATTTTGTATTATTTTTATATCACGCGGATAGACTATATATAAAGGGGGCATACGTACATTATATTATACTTATGTAAATACGCAATGTGCCAATTACAACGCATTTTGCTTACGTTAGTGGATATGACTTATGAGTTATGAGATCGTGATTTTAGATATTTATTATGTTAGATATTATAAGAATTGTTTATGTAAAATTAATTTATTTATTATGGTAATTAAAAGGATAATTGTATGTATTTTTAAGTGAAAGTGATGGGAAACATAGGGAGAGGGGCCAATGTTTGCCCCGACATGATTGACCAATTGCAAGTGGAGTTCATACACAATGGACCCACTCTTAAGTCAGTTTTGTTTGAGAAAATGGAAATTCAAAAATAAAAATAAATTTTGTTAAAATATATTTAATTTGAGTGTTAATTATTAAAAAAAATGAACTTTGAGGAAAAATCAAACTATAAACCAACCTTTTTGTTTTGACAAACAACAAACCAAACTGTTGGAATTGATCAATCAACAAACTTACCTCAAGTGTTCATCATGTTTGAACGAATTTTTCAATACTTCAACTAATTATGACTTAATAACTCTTTTAAACATTGAAAATTTCGTTCAAACATATGATAATGAAAATTTGAGGTAAGTTTGTTGATTGCTAACTTCCAAAAGTTTGGTTTGTTATTTGTAAAAAAAACAAGTTCGGTTTGCTGTTTGGTTGTAAAAAAAACAATTTTAGTTTGCTGTTTGGTTTTTCCTCAAATATCGTTTTTTTAATTAACGCATAATTTAAATATAATCTTATACATGAAACGGGATTGACTGAGAGTGGGAGGCGCGTGACAAGCATTTATCAAATGTCAACAAGAAACTAAGCACACAGAATGATGATATACGTAGGTATTAACTACGAAGAAGAAGAAAAAAAAAAGGTATTTCCGTTGTGATATAATTTTTAAAAAATCCAAACTATCCTCTTCGTCTCTTACATTTTTTTTAAAATAAATTTCTTTTGCCAAGTATATATCCTTGTCCCTTACAAATGTTTGAAGGAATATCCTTCTTCCCTCTGAATTTCCTATAAATATTCAGAGTCTCCTCTGCAACTCACCAAACTCACATCTTTCTCTCTCTACATCTCTGTCTTTCTTTTCCACTTCCACACAGGCAAAGCAACCACATTTTCTTCATTCTTCGAAGCTACTGTGTGCTCAAATGGGGATTCTATCAAAAAAAGTCACGTGCAATGGACACGGACAAGATTCTTCTTACTTTCTCGGATGGGAGGAGTACGAGAAAAATCCTTACCACCAATCTCAGAATCCCAACGGAATCATCCAAATGGGTCTCGCTGAAAACCAGGTAAAATCTCTCTCTCTCTCTCTCTCTCTCTCTCTCTCTCTCTCTCATTCACGCTGTCGTAATATCATTTCATGTGTATTCACAGCTCTCGTTTGATCTCCTCGAATCATGGATGGCAGCGAACCCAGACGCAGCTGGGTTGAAGAGACACGGTGAATCCATTTTCAGAGAGCTTGCCCTCTTCCAAGACTACCATGGCCTTCCCGCGTTCAAGAAGGTAAAAATAAACGACAGCAACGTAAACCGTATCTCATGTCGTTTTCTCCATGTTTGTGAAATGTCGGATAAATTTCTAACGAAAAGGTCGGTGACGGTGACTTTCTGCAGGCATTGGTGGATTTCATGTCGAAGATCCGAGGAAACAAAGTCACTTTTAACTCCAGTAAGATTGTTTTGACTGCGGGAGCCACGTCAGCAAACGAAACCCTAATGTTCTGTCTTGCTGAAGCTGGGGACGCCATTCTCATCCCAACGCCGTACTACCCTGGGTAAGTAATTAAAAATATTACTATACACGTAAAACTTAAGTTAAAATGGTAAATATTTACGTCTATTTTTAAATACATGTTTCAGTATCAAGAAAACTTGACTCGGTTACAGCTTAAGCTTACCACTGCATGAAAGTCGTGTTCCTTTTTACGTACTTTGACTCCACTGCTGACGTAGCGGTGAATCTTTTTATATTCTTCAGATTCGACAGAGATCTCAAATGGAGGACCGGGGCGGAGATAGTTCCGATTCATTGCACCAGCTCCAATGGCTTCAAGATCACTGCTTCGGCTCTCGAGGCAGCCTTCCTCGAAGCCAGGACCCGTCAACTTAGGGTCAAGGTCGTCTTAGTGACGAACCCATCAAACCCTCTGGGCACCACCATGACTCGAGCCGAGCTCGAGCTCCTAATCTCCTTCGTCATCGAAAAAAACATCCACCTCGTCAGCGACGAGATTTACTCAGGCACGGTTTTCAGCTCACCAGAGTTTACGAGCATCATGGAAGTCTTGTCGGAGAAGCAACTTCAACAAATCGGAGACCAAGTTCATATTGTCTATAGTCTGTCGAAGGACTTAGGGCTTCCGGGTTTCCGAGTCGGAGCGATATACTCGAACAACGACGAGGTTGTCTCTGCGGCCACGAAAATGTCGAGCTTCGGTCTCGTATCCTCCCAAACGCAGTACTTATTGTCCGCCATGCTGTCCGACAAAAAGTTCACCCACAACTACTTATCCCAGAACCGAAGACGGCTCAGAGAGAGGCACACGCGGCTAGTCCGGGGGCTACGTGGAATCGGGATCGACTGTCTCGAGAGCAACGCGGCTCTCTTCTGCTGGGTCGACATGAGGCACCTTTTGATCTCCCCCACCTTCGAGGCGGAGATCGAGCTGTGGAAGAAGATAGTGTACGAGGTTAAACTCAACATCTCTCCCGGTTCCTCCTGCCACTGCACCGAACCGGGGTGGTTCCGCGTCTGCTTCGCCAATATGTCAGAGGAAACCCTAGATCTCGCCGTGAGGCGGTTGAGGGACTTTGTGGGGTCTATCACCACCGCGAGTGTCAGCTCAGAGGGACAAAACCGCCATTCGAGGCATAGAAGGTCGCCTTCGTGGGTTTTCCGACTATCGTCAACTTCAAATCACCACCGTGAAGCGGATCGATGATGGATAGTCTGGTTTTCAAACCACAAGAGGCCAACCATTTTTTAGATAAAAACAAGTAGAGAAAAAGAAATTAAAATTAATTACTTTCATGAAAAAAAACTTTTTTGGAGTGTGAGTTGGAAGTTGGAACTCTCTCCTCTCCTTGTGTGTGTTACGTAAGTGTGCACTCTGCCCATGTGGATGAGAAGTGCTTTTAGTTAGCTTCCATTGTTTAAGTGAATATTATTATTTATTTGTTTTTTTTAATACTTTTTCTCTGAATGTGATCAAATATTGAGATTACGTTTTTACCTGTATCAAGTATATATATATACATATTGAAAAGAAAAAGAAAAAAGGTATATACATCTAAGCGCGTTTTAAATACTTAATTAATTTATAATCATTAATTTATTTTAAATCAAAATTTAAAAAAATATATTAAAGTTGAAATTTATATCCATGTTTATTGTAGGGGTGTCAAAACGGGTCATGGATCGATTCATGAATCATGTCAATCTTGGATCGTGTCAGGAACATTTGACGTAAACCTTATATGTGTAATAGTATGGTCATTTTTTGAAACTCAAACCTGACCCGTGGGTCAACTCGCGGGTTATAATGACCCGTCAAGAATGGTAAGGGTTGAGTCAGACTGACTCGTTTGACTTCCCTGACCCGCGGGTCAGTCTGAACTGTTCGACACACCATTTCAATAAAAAACAAAAACATATTGAAATATATAAATAAGACGGATCATAGGTTGACTCGTGGGTCAAGACTTCTTACCAATCATGGCCCGTGTAATCCATGAATCGTATCAAAATGACTCATGGATCAAAAATCATAACCCAAACACAACCCGTGAGCGGATCACCCAACGTAATGGGTCGGATTTTTAACCCCTAGTTTATTGGTTAAACCCCATATGATTGCAACAAGCACGAGAGATATGCGGCAGCGGCAGGCAGTGCAGTGAGGCTGCCGCCGACGTTAATTGGCCGGGTCTTGCTGATTATTCTTTATTAAAGTGTTTATCTTAACCAACTTTCCGTTGATCATAATTAAAAATATATATTAATTAATTTCTGTTCCGTTCGGCCCAACCTACACACTAATATAATATTCTTTGAGATAATATACTAGCTAATCATTGCTGTTGTCTAATTTATTATAAATAAAAATGATGTATTTCAATAATTAAATAAAATATAAATATAAATAAATGGTCATTGCAAATTTGCAAGTTCTCTTCTATTTATTTTAAGTTTGAATTATAAAAAAGAGGTGTTGAAATGAACGTGATTAGTTAATTATTTGTTCTCTAATCATTATTTTGTATAATTATCATTTTTGAGGAACATTATTATATATAAGAGAGTTCACTTAAATAAAGAAATTCTCTTTTGATTTTATAATTAATAGTTAATTATATCTTCAGAAGGTCGTCAAACAGAATCACCCGGTATTATTTGGCTAATAATGACGTTTGACTGGATCCCCCTGGATCTTAATAATTATTGAACTAGTGTATGATTATTAATCAATAATAATAATATCAAATTCGAACTTGAGTTTTTTTTTTTAAAACAATCACGAAATTCTAAGATTTTTATAATCCTTCTCACTTGACGATGAATGAATTAGCAATATATATATTAGTTTGTTGTAATTAAATTCTTCCATAATTAGGTTAATACTTTTTATATTACCAAATGATTTGTATTTATTTTAATCTAACATATTTTTATAACTATAATTATATATTTTTTTAAAGATTCATATCTCTAGAGTACTCTTAACAATAATGTCAATTCCATATAATTGGGCGGTTTAATTAACTGCTCCCTTTATCAGTTGACAGTCAACGGTTGGGTTAGTCTTACATTATTTGATACAATATATGAAATATGGATTATTTATATAAAATTTCCATCCCTTAAAATGGAAAAAAATGCTACTGGACCTGCCATGACATGTGGAGACGTGATATGAGGAAATGTAGTTCTTATAATATACTTAAAATAAAGATATATTTTGATATAGATCACATGCAAGTTAGTTAAGTCGGTTATAGTTTTCTTATTTATAATTGTATATAAAGAAAATAGATTTTATGGCACATATTATCGATCCTACATTATTTATTCAACAAACGGAAGTATATTTGATTCTCTACCCTCTTGTTCTTAAATATATAATATAAGAATATGATTATAATGAATTAATTCAAATAATAACAATAAAAAAAGAATCGTAATTAAACTATCTACCAGTTAAACGAACCAAATATATGCTTTTATATATAATATATGTTTACATAGGATTTTATTTATCCGACTGAATTAAATATTGAAAGTCATCAATATTAAATATTAATAATATAGATATAATAATTAAAAATGTTTTGTATATATGGGATGTGGGTTACCATGTGAGATTCACGTGAAGCAGCACCTCGAAAGGAAACATAAACCACCTATTTGCAATGCAATGACACAATATTTATATAAGGTGTTAATTTTGAACATTATCTGCCAGTGACTTATTTTAATTACTTTACTTATTACAATGGTTGATATTTGTAGTTTTATAAGTAGATATTATGAGTTCAGATCTCAATAATGAACATGCAAAAGGAAGACTTTCGAGAGTCTGTACAACACCTATAACGGTTTAGTATTAGTGCCGAAATTACCCTCTTTACCAAAAAAATAAATAATTTTGTCGATAAATCTTAATTTACCGATAAAATTTAATTTTCGTTGGGAAAACTTACAAAACTCAGTAATGTCATCGCTAAATTATCATTTATTTGCTGACGATATATAATTATCGTCGCTGATTAGATCTTTACCGACCACATTAATATATCGTTAACAAATAAATATATCATCTATCAATTTTACCGACGAAACTTAATTTTTGTTGGCAAAAATATATATTTAACAACGGTTTGTAATTTTCGTCGGCAATAATAATGTTTGAATTGTTAAAAACACTAAGACACTCTTTATATTATATTCTCTCGTATTCCCTCTGTTTTCCTCAGCTGCTGCATTACACTCCTCGCCTTACGCAACTCGTCCTCAAAGTTAAAACTCCGATTCTACCGCTTAAAAGGGAGTGTGGTTTCATCATCTGCTCTCTTCTGAGGTCTCAAGCTCTAGCGCAATGTCCGGTGTCCTTTTCGAGACGTTCGAGGAGTTGAAGAAAAAGGACAACTCCATTAGGCTAGTGCTTGAGGTGGCTCAGTATCTTGGTGAGAACATGGTCAGGACCATTGCTATAGATGGTACTGAGGGATTCGTTCGTGGTCCGCACATGCTGAACATGGCCGACCAAATTTTTATTTTGCCGACAAAAAACTTTCGTCGGTAAAGAGGAGAATTTCAGTAGTATATTTCGTTTTTTAATTAAATGTAATTTCATGCATGAATCATAGATATGCTAAGCCCTTCCTATATATATTTGAAAATTTGTGTATTTTGGTCTGAATATATATTTAGATGGCACAACTTTAGGTTTAGGAAATACAAAAATTCAAGCTCAGTTCGGTCCACGAAGAGAAAGCTGCCTCACTTTGTTCCCAATGGTTACATTGATACCCAACTTCCAAAAGACTGCAAATAGGCACTGTAACTTTTTCTTATTTTCAGTTTTATTTGGAGATTGTTAGGGTTACCCCTGCAAATTAAAATTCGACTCCAGTTCTTCCATCTGAAGGGTCGCCGGTCTTACAGAGTTATAAATTAAAATAAAAAGTAACAGTAAATATAAGATAAAGAGAAAAAAAATAATACATAAAGAAATTACAATCCTTGATTTGAACTATAACGTAAGGTCATTTAGGGTTTGCAAAATATGATCAAACGTATTGAAAATGGAACATAATTTTTATATGTTCTTCCCTCGTAGATATACTAGACTAACTTCTTTTATGCCTGGCTCCATTCTGCATGCCTTTCCAATCATCTCATTTCTCTACAAAAAAAAAAAAACAGAAAAGGGTTTTAGAGAGAGAAAGGAATGAAAAAGGAGGAGGAGAGTGTAAATAACATAAGTACCATGTTGTCTGTAAAACATTGCCGCCATGCATGCATCTGCAAGTTGCAGGTTCAGCACGATCATTCTGCAGTCTTTGGAAGAGAAACAATGGCGGGCGAAAACATTGAGAAAGATACGAAACCCTAATAACAGGAAACCCTTTTTTTCTGTCCCTCTCCATAGAGAGACGGAAAAGAAGAGATTGTATTAGGGATGGTGGATCCACGGATTGAATTTATGTACAAAAAATATTGTTTTTACAGTAAATAAAAGACTGTGAATTCATCGAAGAAGAAGAAGGTGCATGCTAACTGATGGCACAAAAGATAACTGCCGTATAATGACTTGTTTGGAAGAGACAATGCATGATGTGTGATTTTCTAATGAACGCGATTTCGATCAAATAATGAATATCAGAAACATGCCATTGTTATTACTATGTTTAAATATATTTTTTTAGAGGACTGCAAAATTGGATCTATTCTTAGGGGAAGAGACAAGAGTTTGGTACCATCACGCTCTATGTTTCAAGAATGCAATGTTTTTTTTGGTCGGAGGAGAAAGGCGACATTTAAAGGTGAAACTCTTAAATTGCATTATTGTAAGAAAAAATAATTATTTTTATTGTTGGATCACGGACTTGCTGCTCGGTTCGGAGTGTTCTGGATCAGTCTCCTTGCTGCTTCAATGACCTACACGGAAGAAAAGTTGGGAGTTCCCGTTGTTTCCGAGTGAGAGCATTCAATAGGGCATTAAATTCAGAAAAGAGGTGGGTGATGGTATTTATAACCTTCACCCCTAACCTGAATCGGATCAGCTTTGACCATGGTCAACCCATGTGCTATTTGGTTAAGTGACCATGGTTGGGTGCTCATTAATGTGTTGAGTGGACAGATGTTTTTGGCAGACTGTTCTTTTGGCCAGACATGTTTGTATCATTCTTAAATGATCGTTCGTAGATTAGGGGGTGCTGTGTCAGCAGCTGTAGGTACTCGATTGTCCCTCTGACATGCATCGTATCTTGCACCATCTTGTCTCTTGTACGAAGGGAGCCAAGAATGGAAGATACTTCGATTGGTGGCGCGTCACTGAAGAGGGGTGCACCACTCTGGTTGGGTACATGCGCGCCAACTTGGTCTAGGGTGTCACCCTAAGTTGTCTTCATCAAGCAGTATTCGACAATTCGCATGTATGGCGCGCATCGAGTGTCCAAGGCGTCAACATGGACATATCTTGGTGAGACATGGCTCATGCCAGCCTTGCCTTCAGAGTATGATCATATATAGCGCGTCCCTTCGGGTCGAGTCGGGTCTTGATCGGTTTGCCCGAGAGATGTCGGTTCAGGACCCAACATTTATAACATAAAGAAAATATTAGTCTAAGATCGCAAAAATAATCGTTATGGAAAAATTGAAGAAGAAGAAAATAGTATGATATTACCAAAACAAACTCTGGGGATGAACGGAAGATAGGATAAAATTTCAGGGACTAATATAATAATAAACTGTGGAATGATTACCGCGGTCGCGGGTAAAATAACAGAACGGAGGTTCGTAAATGGTGGAGAAGAGATGAGTATACGACAGCAGAGGAGATGCTGAGATTCGAAATTCTTGAATTAGTGTTCAGCGTATAAATCGGATAAGATAACTTTTTGATTTGCTTCCACAATTCTCAATTCACCGTCATCATCTTCATCCTCAGCCTCAAGTTTCTGATTTCTTGGAGCTATTCACCTTCTTCGGGAGCTACACATATATATACTCCTTCCCTGTTTCTCTCTCAACCTCTGTTGATCATCCTACATCAAAGACCCAGTTCTATTATCTGATCGAGGATGCAGTCCGGTTCGGAAGCCAATCAGCGTATTGCTCGGATAGCGGCTCATCTCCACCCTCCTCAATTCCAGGTTTAGTTCCTGTTACTTCATTCTTACTGTGAATCCTCAGCTCAATTTAATCCTTTTGGTGTTGAAAGGCTTGATAAATAATGTAATTGAAGTTATTTGGTACTGGAATTGGGTAAAGGAAGCTTTTTGGTGGCAACTAGATTGTGTGTTTTTACAATAAATTCGATAATTAGGTCTTGAGTAGATTTTGTGTTTTTACAGTTCGTACCACCATTATGCTTTTATAGTACACATTAAAATTCTTTGATTCCTCAATCAATTAGCATTTAGTAGCTATTGTCACTTAGATGGAGGATAACTCGGGCTTGAGGAGGGTTAGCTGCAGAGCGAAAGGTGCAGCGCCCGGGTTTAAAGTTGCGATTTTGGGGGCTGCTGGAGGGATTGGGCAGCCTCTTGCCATGCTGATGAAGATGAATCCACTGGTTTCTGTTCTTCACCTGTATGACGTTGTAAATGCTCCTGGAGTTACTGCTGATATCAGCCACATGGATACTGGAGCTGTTGTAAGTTCTCAATTTTGTCCTTCAGCTGTCAATTTTCTAGCCTATTCAATGAACTGAGAAAATAGTATGAGACATTTTCTTTTAATCTAATAATTCATGAAGTATATATCATTCAGTAATTGAGATAGTAGAGCTTTTGAAACTAACTTCAACTTTCGAAGTTATATAAAAATGAAGATGCACGGGTTTTATAGATGCGATGATGATATTGGAACTAGATGGAGCTACTAATTCAGTATTTGTTTTTGCTACATGCACTGATCCCATGAAATTTATCTTATCTTAGTCTAAATTTGAAGCTTTATTTCATTTGATAGTGTTAAGGGTTTGATATGGATTAGAACAAATTAACTAGTTTGGAATACAAGTAATGAGGCTTCCACTCCCCTCATCTGTCAAGTTAAGCTAAGATCCTGACAGATCGAACTAAACTTCCTTTTTCACATTTAGGTGCGTGGATTTCTGGGTCAGCAGCAGCTAGAAAATGCTCTAATAGGAATGGATCTCATCATCATTCCTGCTGGAGTTCCTAGGAAACCTGGAATGACAAGAGACGACCTTTTCAAAATCAATGCTGGAATTGTGAAGACACTTTGTGAAGGGATTGCTAAATGCTGCCCAAAAGCCATTGTCAACCTCATCAGCAACCCCGTCAACTCCACAGTACCAATTGCAGCTGAAGTTTTCAAGAAAGCAGGCACTTATGACCCAAAACGACTCTTGGGTGTGACAATGCTCGATGTTGTAAGAGCAAATACCTTTGTGGTACGTAGATAGATGCCTTGTTCCTCAAGAAATTACTATTCAGTAAGCATGATCTGCTTGACTTTGCATTCAATCATAAAATGTTACAAAATCAAAAGTAGGACTGACGTTTCTAAAGTTATACTTTTTTCCCACTTGCAGGCAGAAGTATTGGGTCTTGATCCTCGGGAAGTTGATGTTCCCGTTGTTGGAGGTCATGCTGGAGTTACAATTTTGCCCCTTTTGTCCCAGGTTTGTGCAGCAAAATCCGATCTTTATCTAGAATTTTGCATTAGAAGTTCCATAGGCATTGAAGAACCGAATTGGAACACTTTCTTGTAGGTCAAGCCTCCCTGCTCATTCACCCCACAAGAAATCAATTACCTGACTGACCGCATTCAAAATGGTGGCACAGAAGTTGTTGAGGTAAGCAATACCCTGTTTTGTTCCTAATTGGTTCTTGAATAAGTTGAGTATCCATGATTTGGAAGTATCATTTATTTTTTAATGGGTAAATCTCTTTTGAGTTGATAATCCAAAAACATTTACACCTAATTCACCAAATTTTGCAGGCGAAAGCTGGAGCCGGATCTGCAACTCTATCCATGGTTAGTCTTGAGTTATATATTTGTTGATGCAGTTATACTATAGATCAGTGCTATACACTATGAAACTTAGAGTGAAACTAAGTGAGAAAGTAAGTTTTTTTTCCAAACCCTTTTTTTTCTGCATTATCTATATATTTTTCATTCCAAATTTAAGAATCTTGATAAATTACATAAATGTTTATTACTTTTTAAACGGCCGTAATAATTTCAAATTTCAGGCATATGCGGCCGTGAAATTTGCAGATGCATGCCTTCGCGGTCTTAGAGGCGATGCTGGGATTGTGGAATGTGCATTTGTTGAGTCCACGGTATGTTTCTTCACACTTCAAAAAAAAAGAAGTAATCTTTGTTAACTAAATCGGATACTAATCCAAGGTTTGAGTTTGATTAATGTTTTCTCCAGGTGACCGAACTTCCATTCTTTGCAACAAAAGTCCGTCTTGGACGAACGGGAGCCGAGGAAATCCTCCCTCTCGGTCCCTTGAGCGAGTATGAGAGGTCCTTAAAACCACCCGTAAAATTTTAATATCGAGACTGAGTCACACCCAAATAGCAATCATAATATACAACTCGGGTTCCATCCTAAAACCAATTGGTGATAGGAGGAGGTAACCTTGTTGTATATATGGTGTCCAAATTTGTTGTATACCACCAGTGTGGTATATAATATCACAGCGTCTTCAACACTCCCCCGCACTGTGATAACTCGATTAAGACCCACATCGGGTACCCACAACGGGAAACAACTCAACACCGTCAAACGGAACTGGACTCTGATACCATGTTAAATTTTAATATCGGGGTCGAGCCACACTCAAATAGCAACCACAATATACAACTCGTATTTCATCATAAAACCAATTGGTGATAGGAGAAAGCTACACCAGTGTGGTATATAATATCAGAGTGTCTTCAACACAATCCGAACCCGCCTTTCTTCGTAATGATTTCCAACATTACAGTGTCTTAGGTTGTTTTGTGTTTCGACAGAGTTGGATTGGAGAAGGCAAAGAAAGAGTTGTCGGGAAGCATAGAGAAGGGAGTTTTGTTCATCAGGAAATGAAGAAGATGATTACATTATGTTTTATCAGGTTGATGAATGGATTATATATGTTTCTACAACTAATATCGTATACAATGATTAATCATATTTTCAGAACAATTACACACAAAAATTAATTAACCAATTTAATGCACTAACAAAGAGGGTAGCTAATATATATATATATATATTAATCCTATCAAAAACTTATAAATAAATGTAGATATTTATAGTGAAAATAATAATAATAAAATCTTTAATATATATAATCATATATTTCAAGTATTAATTGGAAAAGACAGATTTTACGATTACCAAAAAGATTGGAGAAGTAATGAATGAAGTATAAAAGGTGATGGGGTACATAAATTTCTACTTAGTCATAAATATATATACCTAAATTGTGGACTTCTCATTATTATTTTTTTGTTAAATTTATTGCATTTATGTATGACCATTTCTTCCCAACGGCACGTGATCAAAGGTGCACTAAGTTCTAAGGTTATTTATTCTATACTACTCTTATTTAAATATATTTAATTTTATGTTCTAATGAGATCCAGTACATTAATTTTTTTTTTCCTCATAAAGCAGATGCTTATTGCTTAGAACTCATTCCACATTTACGTAGGAAATTTTGCATGCACGATTCAGATTATGAACTAACCATCATACTAACCAAAACTTATTATAGTTAAATCACTAATTATTACAAAAAATACTAGTAAATCTACTGTATAATTGTGTGACCGACACGACATGTATGGATCCAAACATAAACATCCTAATTCAATGCTTCAATAGGGAAAGGTGACATGATTGCCTTTGAGATGTGTCACGAACTTTATGTAATAATAATTGCACCATTTTCAAACCACAGTGTAGAAGAAGAAGAAGAAAGAAGAGCACTCAAAGAGACATTAGATTGGTCTTTAGGTATCCTTCGTTGCATGTTTTAGTTGATAAGATAAAAAGTGTTATCTTCATATAATCATATTATATATATACATACACTATTACAATATATATATATATATATATAGGTTAAATACCAAAGAGCTATATGAACTTTGTATGTTTTGCATAAGCTACCCGAACTTTGAAAATTCAAAACGAACTATCTCAACTTGGACGAATGTGCAAATAGCTATCTCCGTCCAATTTCCGACGAAATTTTGTCAACAGTTGACGGAAAATTGGACAAATGTAACTATTTGCACATTCGTTCAAGTTTAGGTAATCCATTTTAAATTTTGAAAGTTCGGGTTAAATCGTTACAAAACATCTAAAGTTCAGTTAGTTCCTTAGTATTTAACCCAATATATATATATACATATACATTTGCATGTATTATATAATATTACACCTATTTACACATTAAGTGAAAACAGCTCACTATTATTCTCTTTGGGAGTAACCGTGTTATTCCATTTTGTGGAAAGTTGTTTTGTCATTTTTGCAATCTGTCCTTTACCCTTTGTCCTTTCAGGTATTTTCTATTTATTCTTTTTATTATCATATTCCACTAAGATATGTGAAAAATACACCTTCGGGATTTTCTTTTGAAATATTATTTATTAATATTTATATGCTGATTTTTTAAATTGTTTTTTTGCAAAAAAGGGATCTGTTAAGGTGATTAGTTAGCAAAGCTTCACCTAATTAATATTCTCTGTATTCTTTCAAACTCTTTTTGCAATTCCAAGAATTTGTATATAACTTCTTGGATTCCTTTGAGTTTGTTACTGACTTCTTGACCTATCTTATCTTCTAACGTTTTTATATTTTTTTTTTTGAAAATGGAAGAAACATAGGATACAACATTACTTATATTATATTAGGGGTGACAATCGTGTCGTGTCATAATCATGTCGTGTCATAATCGTGTCGTGTCTAAACATGTCTCGTGTCTAAACGGATAAATTTTAAACTTGTCTAAACATGTCTCGTGTCTAAACGGATAAATTTTAAACTTGTCTAAACATGTCTCGTGTCTAAACGTATAAGTCGTTTATCGTGTCTAAACGTATAGAGTTGTTTAGACACGGGTTCCGTTAATCTCAAACTTATATACGATTTAAATCAGATATATACACAAATTCATATATATACAAATCCAAATATACAAATTAAGTTTTTCATAGTTCAATATTACAAAGTAAGTGAATATTTTAATATTTTAATATTTTATTCTTATTATTATACTTAAATGTCTCTAAACGTGTCACATGTATACACAACACGATTATACACAAATAGTTAATCGTGTTTATACAGATATCCGCAGATCTGAATTGTTTAGACACGATTAATAATCGTGTCTAAACGTATAAGAGTTGTTTAGACACAGGATCCATTAAGGTCAAACTCATATACGCTTTAAAGCAGATCGTGTCGTGTCGTGTCAGAAATTGCTAGCCCTATATTATATAGTAATTTGCAACTTCATTACTTTTTGAATAACTCAATTAATGATAATATCTTTTTTTTTGCCTCAATTAATGATAATATCTAGTGCCAAACTTTCTTCCAAGTAATAGTGCAATGCTCATAAATCATAATATCTATATGCTAGATCAAAACACCAGAACAGAATTATGTGATTCAATCAACCATATGACTTTAATTCTTTAAATTCTACTCTTAAGTCTTAAGATCAGATCCGTTTGGTGTTTGTTACTTGTCTTAGAGTGTAAGGTATCAGTTTTCTTAGATATATGATAAAATAAAGGTACTATAAAAACAAGATTTATAACAATAACAACGATACAATCCACCAATCCGTATGTACATTGAAACTTCAAGCATAACTTAACCCAAATCTCCAAACATTAGCTAGCCCCCCACCCAACAAGAAAACAGACCTGATACGAAACTAAAAGGAACACTACTATTCTTAACGAACTCAAAGACTAAGAAGGTCCTGTGGCAGTTGTGGCAGTTGGTCTTTTGACGGGGAATAAAAAAGGGAAAAGTAAGTAAATACACCCGGATGTTTGCACCCGTTTGTAATTGCACCCATGATGTTTGTTATTACACCCTTATGTTTACGTTTGTTGGTCATTCAGCCTTTCCGTCCAGTCTGAACGTTTTCTGTTAAAATTTCTGTTTATACCTAAACTACCCTTAGCTATGTTTGTTTATTAAATCTTCTTGCTGGTCTGTTGTCTTTGCGTCTGACGGAGAGTCTTCTTGCTGCGTTTCTCCTATGAAGATGGGCCAAGGTAAGTACTTTGAATCTTCTTCCAATTCTTCTTCCCCTTTCGCATCTCATACCAGGTAATGCTGTCAATTCGTTGAGTTAATTTCGAAGATATAGTCGATTACTGTCTTTCGAACCAATTTGATTTTTTGGAAACCCTAATTTCGGTTTACCACTATATGTGTGTATGGAAGGAGAGTCATGGCCAAATTTGTGTCAAAGGAATCCGAACTCAACAATCAAATTGCTGTGTTGCGTAGCAGAAATCAGCAGCAGATGTGTGTTATAGTGTTCTTAGTTTGCATTGTTGCTGGACTTATGTTGAAGATGTAGCTGTGTTTAAAACTTTTGTTGTATAGTGTGTACGTTATGTACGTTGTCATTCAGTTGTACTTGATGATTGTTTAATGAAGACATTGTGGACCCATAAGTTGTGTACGTTGATATTCAGTTGTACCTTATGTCTTGGGTAGTGTTTGGTTTTCCACCCTTATGTTTGGCAAAAAATTGGTAAACGCACCCATATGTATTGACATACAGCACACAAACCAACCTGTTATCCAACAGAACACAAACCAACAGAACGCACAAACCAACAGAACACAAACAAACCTGTTTTAACCTAATATCCAACAGAACACACAAACGAACAGAACACAAACAAACCTGTTTTAACACAAACGAAGGTTCCACAGACCTAATATCCAACAAGATAGTATCCAACACAAATGTTCAACAAACCTAATATCCAACAAAATGAAGTCACCCAACCTAACAAACCAACTGTTTAACAAACAAAACATCCATGTCTTTCACTAATGGTGCTGACTTTGCTTTCACTGAGTTGATCTTCGCACAAAACGGGGTGAGCTGCGGGAATCCCACTTTTAAGTGGTTGAGGAGATAACACTAATGCACGACAACTGGACAACTTTGTGGCACTTGATCGCACCGACTGAAAATCATCGTCCGACTCTATGTTGATTGGAGCTGACTTTGGTGCCGACTTCGATGAAGACGGTCGATCAACCTACATAACTAGACATGTTGAAAATGATGTTCTCATAATTCGAGGGATTGAGAATCGCTCATCGTGAGGCATTCGAGGGCCGAGGCGGTCGAAGAGGTGGTAGGCTTTGATGGGTACTAAGATGTCTTCGATCGTTGCTGTGGTCCATTCGTGCAGACCCTTGCAGAGGGATGAGTGATGCCCTTTGCATGACTTGAAGGGGTGTCTGATTGGTCCAACATGGATGTCATCACACCATCTGTAGAACACATCATCAGAGAAATTCAACCTCAACAATGGCAGAACTGGGCCTAAACTTATACATAAAGTGAAACAATTTGATTTTTAGATAAAATGAGTTTCATTTTCAACAGTTCCTGGAACGGACAGATATATTGCTTTCTCACTAAGTTTCCCTGTAAATTTTCACATTTGATTTGAACATTGTGTATCCATGTCCAATAAGATTGAATTTCCAATAGAGTATAAAGTGATTTTAAGTAAACTGTGCTGCAATACAATGAGGTAGAAATCAATAATGCAGTTTTGATTCCAATCCAAGTCCAGATACCGAAGAACGGAGTTGAATTCTGGAAAATGAAATTTAAACAGAAATATAATTTCAATTAATTGCCTAAACATCAGAAGGAACAACATTATTCAATCGAGACATCGACTGAACTGATAACCCGTACAGTAACATTGGTAGTCACAAGTACAAGAAATGAAATCGTAGGAAGAGGTTTTTAGGTTTTGGAGGGAGAAATGAAACTGTAGGAAGAAGAAGAAGGATCGGTCCGAGGGTGATAAATGTGTAAGGGGCAAAGTTGTCTTTTTACATTTATTTTTTTCAAAATAAACGTTGCACGTGTTAATCACGTGACAATTAACGGTTAGAATTAACGATTGGTCCAATTACCAACAAATTGAAACATACGGGTGTCATAACATACGACAAAAAACATAAGGGTCCAGTTACAAAAAAATGCAAACATCCGGGTGTATTTACTTACTTTTCCCAATAAAAAACAGAGCCATCGTCTTCATTCTTCTGTTCCAAATCGCCTCCCTTGAAATTCGGAGGCGGCTGCTTCGGCTTCTCAGTTAGCATTTGGACGACTTCCCTCATCGTGGGTCTCTCCACAGCTTGCTCCTCCACACACAACATGGCTACATAAAACAAGTGGGTGGCCTCGGGGAGTGGAATCGATGCCAGCCTCGGATCTACCACTTTCTCAACCTCTTCTTTTCTTGAACCCGTTATCTTCTTCACCCATTGGACGATGTCAACACCGTCTCCGAATTCCCCAACGGGTTTCCGACCCGTCACTAGCTCAAGAAGAACCACTCCGAAACTGTACACATCACTCTTTTCATCCACCTTCAATGTGTATGCATATTCTGCAGTAAGAAAGATGACATTTTTATTAGCACTTTATGCATTACATTTGTAGTACTTGGGTCACAAGTTCACGTACCTGGAGCAATGTAACCATACGACCCCGCTATAGCGGACATGCATTCAGAAGCACCCGAGTCCTGGAGGAACTTGGCAAGGCCAAAATCTGCCACGTGGGCCTCAAAATTGGAATCTAACAGAATATTGTTGGACTTCACATCGCGATGCACAATCAAGGGAGAACAATCATGGTGAAGGTAGCAGAGTCCCTTAGCAGCCTCCACTGCAACCTTGTACCTTGTCTCCCACAGAAAGTGTCCTCCTTTCTTGCCATGGAGGACCTCACCCAAGCTCCCATTAGGCATATACTCATAAACAAGGAGATTAGTCTCATGGTTGGAACAAAACCCTAACAACCTCACAATGTGTCTGTGTCTGATTCTCCCAAGTGTCTGAATCTCAGCATTGAAGCCATGATCGTGGTGGGAGCCGCGGCTCATGGCTGGAAGCCTCTTAACTGCAACTTGGTCCCCGTTCACTCGGGTTCCCTTGTACACGATGCCCGCCCCACCTTTTCCAATGATGTTGTCTTCTTTCAAGGAATCAAGAATTTCGTTGCAGGAAAAATCGAGCTTTTGGAAGGTGGTAAGCTTCCAAGCCCGAGCATCACTTGCCTTCTTGATTGACCGGGCTTTGATGATGGCTGCAATGGCAAATGCAATTGAACAGATGAGGAGCCCGATTACAAGAAGCAACTTCAGGGAGGCAGAGAGCAGGCCGTGAGGATGTGGCTGTTGAGGACCGCTGGTTGAATTACACGGCCTGAGGTAAGGCCCGCAGAGGGCTGGATTTCCGACAAAGGAAGTGTAGTTGAAATAGCTGAACTGTCCCGAGCCCGGGACTAGCCCGGAGAGGTTGTTGTAAGAGAAATCGATCGAGGTCAAGCTCTGCATGGAAGATATGGAGGCAGGGATTGTTCCAACAAGGAGATTCCTTGATAGATTCAGGTAGTTCAAGATTCGCATGTTGGTGATTTGTGTCGGAATCTGGCCCGAAAGTTGGTTTCTGCTAAGGTCAACAAAAGTTAAGAGCTTGCAGTTGCTGATTTCAGGCCCGATAGGGCCTGATAACCGGTTGTGGCTGAAATCTAGCTTGGAGAGCTGCTGCAGCCGCCCGATCTCTGCCGGGATTTGGCCAGAGAATTCATTTCCATCTAGTAAAAGCTTCTGAACTCCAGAAAACTTTCCGATTGAAGGAGGTAGTGGCCCGGTTAGTTGATTGTTGGACAGAGAAATCTGTCCGAGGTTGCCGGACACAGAATCCGACATCGGAAAGTGTCCTTGTAGGAGATTGTTTTGCAGCTCGACCTGTGTCAGCTTCGGCAGCCCGAAAAGACCGGTCGGGATTGATCCGTTTAGAAAATTTTCCCCCATTCGAATCCTACTCAGTGACTCGCACCGGCCCAAAGATTCCGGGATCGGACCAATCAAGAAATTGCCCAGAGTGATTAGAGTTTGCAAGTTGTTGCCGGAGCAGAGCTCAGGAGGCAGAGTTCCGGTCAGCTTGTTGGAGGAGAGGTCCAGAAGTTGGAGCTTCCCGTTGCCTCCAAGCTTTAACGGGATCATCCCTGTGAAATTGTTTTCCCATAGCTGCAAAACCTCGAGCTCTGGTAACTCAGCAATGAAATCGGGGATGGCTCCGTGAAGCTTGTTCCTGAAGAGGTTGAGGAGAGTGAGGTTCTTGAGCTTCGAGAAGGACTCCGGAATCTCTCCGACGAACACATTGTTGGAGAGGTCCATGGATTTGAGATTCATGAGAAGGCCGAGCTCCGGCGTCAGCCCGCCTGAGAGGGAGTTCACTTGGAGGAACAAAGTGTCGAGCTTCTGCAGCTTTCCAATCTCCGGAGGAATCTCGCCGGAGAGACCACAGCTGGCCGCGTCCAGACGGAACAGCTCCGACAGGTTCCCGATCTCTGGCGGCAGCCCGCCGTCGTAGGTGTTGTAATATCTGAATAACACCCATAAAGAAAGGACATTCAAATCAATTTTCATAAACAGAAGGCCGAATCTTTTCTATTTTATGCAAGTCAAGATTCAAGAATTAAATCCACCATTAATGTTGTAGATTATTACCCGACATAGAGCTCCTTTAGCGTAGTTAGGTTTCCGATCTCCGGTGGGATAGCGCCACCGAGCTCGTTTCCAGAAACAGCCAAGTACTCGATAAACTCCCATCGACCGTACTCCGCCGGAATGCTTCCTTCGAAGAAGTTCCCACCGAGGTGGAGGTGGCGGAGGTTGGGCAGTTCGGTAACGGCCAGCGGGAGGAGGCCTGTCATGTTGTTATTGTAGAGGTCGAGGACCTGGAGGTTCTTGAGAGCGGAGAGCTGAGGAGGGAAGGTGTCGTTGAAGACATTGTTAGAAAGATTGAAGGAGCGGAGGAGGGGAAGGGTGGAGATCTGGGGAGGGATGGGGCCAGAGAGGTTGTTGGCAGCGACTGAGAAAGAGGTGAGGAAGCGGAGATGGGCGATGTCCGGCGAGAGCGTGCCTGATAGGTTAAGGCCGGAGAGGTCTACGCCCGTCACGCGGCCAGTGCGTCGGTCACAGGTGACGAACGGCCACGAACAGTGGTTGGTGGTCGAGTTCCAGGCGTCTAGAACAGCCTGGGGGTCGTCTGTGATAGCAGATTTAACCGAGAGCAAGGCGTGGTACTCTGGATCGCGGGCTTTTGCTTCCACCGCCGTGGAGGGGTGGCGGTGGATGTGGAAGAGGAGCAAAAGCAATAAGAGAAGGCGCATTCTTGGCCTTTGAAGTAAGCTTTCTTGTTCACTGCAATGGCGGAGAAGAGAGGGAGTGAGGAAGCAGAAAGAGTGGGAGATTATATTGTCGCTTTCTATTTTATATATATATATATAACGAAAACATTTTGTAGCTGAGAGGGTCTAATATCTATGAGCTGCCTAACTGTCTAATGTTCTAATTCATCGTTAAACAAAATTACAGTTTGATCCTTCCATTTTTTATTAGCGCGGTTTGCTCCCCCAAGTCTTTGTCTTCAATGTTAAAAGACGATTTTTATTTTTTTCTCTTCAAAATAGCTAATATCATTTTTTTTTAAAAATAGGTTTACTTGTTAATGAGATTTTCGGTTAGACTATAATTAATGTTTATATTTAATAATATAAGCTCAATGTGGCCATTGGACATACATATGGTATAGCCAATTAGCCATAACAATATATATATTTGTATGTATATTTATATATATATAGAAAGAAAGAAAGAAAGAAAGAAAGAAAGGACCTTTATGACAAATGAATGGGTCATTCAAAGCACTTGCTACTTTTCAATGGGCCCTTTTGTGAGACATGCAAAGTGGGTCGTCTTTCCCATGATTTCTACGTGCCTTAGTCCTTATATCGACCATCTATCAATCTATTTCGTCATAGTTTTAGACTATTTGTTTTTTTTTAAAAACGTTAAGTGTGAGGTGCGAATTTTAAAATCAAACTAACTTCGACTTATATAGAAAAAATCGTCTAACTTTAACTTTTACACAATTTTATAAATATAAAAAAAATGGAATGTTAATCATAATCACACACTAGAAAAGGTGACAATAATTAATTAATTAATGGGCAAAGCTGACAATAAAGCAGGTCCGTTTGGTCAAAAATCAAAATGGGGAGACCTCGATAAAAGCTTCTCTTTACAGCTCGCATGATTGTGGGAGACAATAATCAACTTATTTGTTTTTGGTAAAACAATAATCAACTTATTTGATTCGACATTTTTAACCTCCCAAAGACAAAATCATCTGGGAGATTAGTATAATGCGTAAAATAATAAAAATAAGGATGAATTATCAAATTATTATAAGGAAATTTACCAAAAAAAAAATATAAGGAAAATATAAAACTCAATTATTTATTTAAACTAGTGAATTTGATAAATTTAAAGTTAAATAGTATTAACTAAAAATTGTAGCAAAAATCAATGATTTTTCATTTGTCTCGGTTGAATTTTCAAAACCTAATATTTATGTAATGAATTACATATGAAAATTTAAAAAGAATAAATGGTAGTTTTACTAATTAATTCTAAAAATTAGAGTAATAAATTATGTACAATACCTTTATTTTGTGAATGAGTTTTCGAGATAAAATTAAATATGAGAATGTTTAAGAGAAAACAAATATAAAGAACATGGAAAGATTTGTAGAATGATATAGATGTAACTATTGGTAAAGTTGTGATACATGAAAATTAAAGAGGTGTAATGAGTATAATTATATAAAAAAGTTTGTAATATAAAAATTGACTATTGATAGAGTTACTATGATTGAAAATTGTAGAGGAATAAAAGTATAATTGGTATAATAAAAATTGAAGAGACTAAAATTTACTTTTAATATTGAGGATAATATATATATATATATGTATAATTAATTTTAATGAACTTTGATTATGTATATTTAGATGGCAAAAAAAAAATTTATGTATATTTTAAATCGGTATTTAGAGCAAAAATAAAATATAAAAATGTTTGTCTATGGCTTCGTTCAAAGGAACCCTAAGCCCAAAGCCCTGGTTTTCCCCCGAAACACGTTGTTTTTATTTCTTGTCTTGATTAGTGTTCCTTTTGTCTTCTCCTACCTGGCCTGGACTCCACCTTCTTGGGATTACAACTTAAGTCGATGGATTAGTCGATATGATCGTGAATTTTGAAATGTTCAATGCATATGTAAATAAATATTTTTCCAAAATTGAATGACATCTTATGGTGTAATTTCAAAATATTAAAATAATTTTATTTTTACATTCACAAAATAATGATCATGAATTCTATGATGTGGAACCAACGATCTAAGTTCATTTTTTAAGTGAATGATTCTGTTTTTGTTTTGTATGTTTGTCTTGATTATAACAATAGGCAGTTGTACTTATATGTCACGAGGATTAGTAAATTCTCTAATCATTTGGCAAGTAATTATTAATGCTAGTACTTTCATAGTTTCATCACACTATATATAACCAATAAAAAACAAATCATAAATTTTTCTTTCATAATTATAACTTTGATCTTCTCTAATTGAGAAGGCATACATTTCGGAGCTTATCCTTGAGAAAAACACAAGATTGTTAGGCTAAATAAATATTATAGAGTTTACTATCTTAAGATCTCTTATATATAAAACAAATATACGTACAAATGTATGGGCATACGAAACTATTTGAAGAGGATATTATTTTGATGCCTAAAATTGATTTATTTTTCAATATTTTTTGTGAGACTTAAGACGTACGTCTTATCCAACTGTCTCAAAAGTCCGAATTTATGGGTAAACTGATGTTAATGAACACCGGTTTACCCATGGGCTTTGTGCCCGACCTCGATCTTTTAATGGGAGTGTATCAATATTTTCAACGTCGCCAGGATTTGAACCTGCGCGCTCTGATACCATGTGAGACTTAAGACGTACACCTTAACTAACTGTTTCAAAAGTCCGAACTTATGAGTGAAGACGACCGGTATACTCTTAAGTCATACTAACATTTTTCACAAATGTCGAATGAAGACCAATACAAGTTAACAAAGTGCATTTTGATCCGATCCGACCCGACAGTAATGTTCAAATCAGGACCAAAGAACAACAAAAGTCGAGGTTAGAGCTCCAAATTCACGCACGTGGGTAATAACGTGGTCAACCACGCAAAAACAAGGCACAGAAAACCCACCTGCGCAAAATAGCAACCCAAAAACCCTATTACAAAGGACTACGTACGTACATCAACAATAGTTTTTTTTTTATTAGGAGAGATTTCATCAATGTCACGCGCCGGAATTGAGGAGATGGTGTCGAAGGTTCTTGACGAGTTCCTCGATCGTCATGCAGAATTCATCTTCTTTCTGCAATGGAAATCAATATCTTTTAGCTAGGGTTTACACACTAAAATGATAACCACAGAAAAAGTAGGTAATATTCGGTATCATTCCGCATATTCTCAAATGACCCGACTCGGAGTAATTGATGGCGCCGCCTTGACTCGCCTAAAAGATGGTGCGCCCCACGAGCTCAAGGATATATAATTCATTTAGTATTTATCGCCGACATCATCCTAAAAATACGCTATTAACACTTCCATGAACGCTACAATATGGAGGTGTGCCATAATTGGTGCGCTCTAGAAGTGCGTCATTAGGAAGTCAACATTCTCTTAGATTCTTTCCTACGTCACATACACAACACAAGACTCGAGGTCAGACAGAAGGTAGCAGGAGACACATGCACGAGGGATAAAGACCCAGAAAACATGGGACACAAACACTACACTAGGCGTGGGGCAGAGACAATGCACAATGACACCAGACAGCACAAGACTCAAGGCAGCACCATGGTCATTTAACTAGGTGACACCTGATATGTGATCATGGTCAAGATTAACTCCGCCTAGGTTAGGGGTGATGGTTTTAAATACCATCACTCATCTCCATCCTAAAATTAACGTAACATTGCATACTTTGACATGTTGCACTTTCTCTGCTCTTATGAACGAACCTCCGACTGACTTAATCATCGGAGGAGAACACAACGGGAATTCTCTGGCTTTCCTTTTGTACAGGTTATCAGCGCAGCAAGGAAAACCGATTCAGAACGCTTCGAATAGAGTTCTATCGGAAAACGTAATCCAACAGTTAAGAAAGTTACCTGAGCTACAATGGTTATATCAACTATAGAGCTCCCGAAAGGTACGACACCGGTGTTGAGTATCGTTAACTTCATCTTCTCCACTAGGTCAAGTACTTTGGTGATGCTTCCATGGCGTCTCTCGCTATGAACCCTAATAAGGACTTGCTTGTCTGAGACTCGAGCTTCGATTTCAGGTAGGTGATGGTCGATTTTTTGGCTGCATGAGCTCTCATCGGATGAGCATGCGTCGTCATCGGCTGAAGCCTGGGATTTCTTCACGACCACCACTGTTTTCTTCCTAGTGTCTGTCTCGAGTGTCTTTACGCGTTCTTGAAGATGTTTGATGTGTTTGATGGCGTCACCGAGCACGGTGGCTTTGTCCATCTATGAACAAACAGAGACGAGACATTATAAATTAGGGTTTCTAATTTATACCGACTAAATTTTTTAAAAACTTTTTGTTTGCTAAGCTTTTAATTTATTGTATCGAAGATCACCATTTTCTAGTTGAACTATGGGAAAATTCAATTTGCTAGCTCACTTCGATGGCATGTGATTTTAATGTGCAAGTTTCTGTTTTTATTTAATATTAAATTAAATAGAATATTAACGTATTACGATTTGCATAAGTTCATCTACCAATTTGTCTATAAAATAATTAATAAATTGTCCAAACCTCTAAATTTCAATTAGAAATTTGCTTCTTGGGTTGAGGCTCGATTTGGGGCTAAACGGGGTTAGCATTTGAGTTTTTGATCCAGATCAACTCATTCTTTAGCGGGGTTGGTCTAGGTCAATACTCGAACCTAGGGTTAATCATGGGTGGGCCGGTCCGGTCTTAGAGGCAGGATTGAGACTGATACCGAAATTTCGATCTTGACATTTGGAGGATCGATACCGACTTTGGCCAAAAAAGCCGCAAGAGTTGGTCTTGCTTGACTCAGACTGGTATCGATCTTGGACCAAATTTTTTTGTCAAAAAAAAATCAGATGGATTAGCAAAAAAGAATCAACGAAGTTTTGGTTTTGAACCCGTTCGCTTCTCGTCTTCCGTCACACCTCCCTTATAGAACCGATCCAAGGTTTGTTGAATGATTCAAAGTCATGAATTATTAGTGTTTCAAGAGTTATGCCATGAATTTCTAGGGTTTTCTTCAAGGTCGGTCCGGTCCTAGTCAGACTTTTGGGGGAAAAAGACCGAGACCAGCCTTGAAGAAAAAACCCCGCATGTTCGGTCTCGAGTCAGCCTTGTCGGGAATTCGACACAACCAGTTTTTTTTTATTACTCCTACTCAAACCTATTTCCTTTGGTTAGGACTCATTCAAGTCCCTATTTCTTTTGATTAGGACTCATTCGTGTCGCACTAGAAAAGTTGTGAATAAGTTTAATTGTGACAATTTTAAAATGTACTACATTATTTTAGCAATTTTCAAAACAAATTTGACTAAATTTGGATGAAAATTTTGACGAAAAGTGAAAACTAAATCCCTAACCCTAACCAAACATTATCAAACTGAAAAATATATATTATTACGATTTATGTTTAAATATTAAAAGACAAATTTACTTATATTACAAATTCGTATTACTTATCGACTATGTGCATCGTTAGACAGCCCAAGCATGCAAAAGGGCCGTGGCCCCCAAAGTTGTTTTAGTAACAGTTTACGGTTAAATTCTCCATTTATGTAAATGACTCTTTTTTTTTACCACGGAGTAACTAACTAAATTTTCTCTCTTTTCAATTTCTCTCTAGTGCAGTAAAAATGTTTTTCATTGTTTACCTATAATTTATCCTTTGCCAAACTTTTCCTTTTATAATTGACCAGAAAAAAGGAAGAAAAACTTCCATAAAAGATCAACCACCAGACCACGTACAAGAAGCTCTAAGAGAGATACCTTTTTGAGGTCGGGAATCATGGCGGAAAGAGCGATGAACCGTTGACTGAGTTTCTCACGTCGCTTCCGCTCGGCCAATACGTGGTCTTGAGCATGCAAGGGACTTCTACTAACCACTCCCCCATTCGTATTCTTCTTATTAGCTGAGTCGAGGCTTCTCGAGAGCAGATCGTCGTCATTCTTTCTCGACACCGCGTTGTTTTGGAAAGATATGATCTGTGAATCGGATGAATTGGAAGGGGAAGTCTTTATCTTCTTTGCAAGATTCATTGAGTAAGTTTCTTCAGGAAATGAAGGGTGTAAATCGAGACTCTCGAGTTTGCAGTCTTCTAATGGAGATATCATTCCGTACCATCGTTGAAAAGGCAGCATCGAAATATCATCATCATCTACTACCTGTAACAAAAACCCTAGATACAGTCAAATGATCGATGAAACAAAGCATAGGATCGGTCATGGTTTTCTTGTCTTACCATTTCGGACAGCCATCTGGGCGATGAGATTTCCATCGACAGAGAGAGAGAGAGAGAAGATTGCAGGTGTTGTTTTGCAGGTGGGAATGAGGAGAAGAGTAGAGGATTACTTAAATAGAAGAGAAACCGGGTAAGAAAACAAAATGTTAAATCTAATAAGCTAACTTAATTTTTGAACGTTTTGTAATGAACTTATTAGAATTTAAAATTTTTAAAAATGCTATATTAATTTGGACGAAGGTGCAAATAGATATCTCCGTTCAATTTACAGTCAACTGTTAACAGAATTTTATCGAAAATTGGTTAGAAATTAAATGAGGTAGCTATTTAAACATTCAACCAATAGTTAACCCATTTTAAATTTTTAAAGTTCGGGTAGCTCTTAGTAAAATATTCAATATTACTACTTAGTATTTAATCCAGAAAATCCTAACTATATTCAATTAATTAATTAATACTTTAGTAAGCATTCTGCCTCTCTCCATCATTGTTAGTTAGTAATTTGGCCAAAAAAAAATCATTATTAGTAATTACTTATTAATATAATAAATTTATTGTCACTTTAAGAAAATAGTTAAATTATTACTTAGATAAACCTGATCTCACAGCTTCTAATTAGGACAGATTAAATAATGAAAATTGTTCGCTATCATTTTTACGATTTAATAATTGTATAAATCCTTAGTGAAGATAAAGTCATATCTATCGAGAATATATATACACAACCAAACACAAAACATAATTTGGCTGGTCTAAATTAGAGGACAAGATATGTTTTATTCATGAAATATTAATAATGAAAAAATATATACCAAATGCTTGCTATATATATATATTAGAACATATGGAGATGTGGCTTTAACTAATTGATTGACTAATTTTCATTAAAATTTATGGGAGATTTGTGTAATCGGAGAGGAATCAATACTTTGACTATATTGTATAGAGAACAAATACACCGTAAACTTTGGATGGAACACGTTGTACTCCAGTTCATGACGATTCAATTATCGAATAATTAATAAAATAGAATTTAACACGTGGAATAAATAGCTCGCTCATATAAATATATTATAAATTATTACAACTATATAACATCATTTATTTCTAGATATTTTATTTTATTTTTATCTCGTGATCCATCACCAAGATGTTGCTTTCGTTCTGACCTATTTTGTTATATATCTTATATATTGTTTTATTTTAAAAATAATATTCTCTATATTATAACGGGTTGGATATGAAGCGATATCCCAATGTTCCTTACTTGTTCAAATAAGTATTAGAATTAGTGCGAGCACTTAGATAAAAGAGATAAAAGACCAGATCCTCCATCTCTTACTTTGCTCGATATTATTCATAGAGATATATCTAATAAATAAGGGTTAATTACTTAATTGGTTACACATGTTTGACCAATGTTCAGAATGGTTACACATGTTTCAAAATGTGATTAATTGGTTTTGAAATGTGACTATTTGGTTTTTTCACTATTCACCGTTAAAATCATAATTAAGTCACTATTTAGATACGTAAAATGACGAAATTACCCCTAGAATCATCTTCAAGAACACATCATCATCTTCAAGAACAATAATTGAAGAAACCAGAAATCTGATTTCTGGGTCTTGACGAAACCCAGAAATCGCATTTCTAGGTCTTGAAGAACCCAGAAATCGCATTTCTGGGTCTTGAAGAACACATAAATCTGATTTCGGGGTTCTTCAAGAATCCAGAAATGCTGTTTCTGGGTTCTTCAAGAACCCAGAATCGCAATTCTGGGTTCTTGAAGTTCTGTATTGCAGTATATGTTATCACCAAATGTGATTAAATGGTCATACATGTTTCTCTATAATGTGATTAAAATGTCATACATGTTTCTCTATAATGTGATTAAAATGTCATACATGTTTCTCTATAATGTGATTAAATGGATACTGTTGTTTGAAATGATGTGATTAAAAGGTTCGACATGTTACCCACATTGTGAAGAACCCAGAAATGCTGTTTCTGGTTTCTTGAGGACACAGAAATCAGATTTCTGGGTCTTCAAGAACCCAGAAATCTGATTTCTGGGTTCTCAAGAACATCAAATCGAATTTGATTCGATTTTGGTTCTTCAATCCTTCCAATCTGTTCTTCAATACAACTAAGGGCATAATAGTCCTTTCACAATTCAATAATATGTTAAAAAAATGAATTAACGTTAAAATTAACGGTTTACTAACGGAATAACCAATTAATCACATTTGGAAAAACATGTGTAACCAATTAGTCACAAAGCAAAACCAATTAATCACATTTTGAAACATGTGTAACCATTCTGCACAATGGTGAAACATGTGTAACCAATTAAGTAATTAACCCAATAAATAATGGCTTGAATATTTGAGATAGGTTTGTTGTTTGCTAAATTTTTAAAGTTGGTTTGTTGTTTGTGAACAAAAAAAGTTCAATTTGCTGTTTGGTTTTTCATCAAAATTCGGTTTGTTATTTGGTTATTAATCTTAATATATATTATACTCAATTAAGGATAAAAAATGAATCCATAGAAACACTTCTACTTATCCCATTTTGTGATACAAAATCGATCGAAACTCAAAGGGGTACCATCACGGAAAATATGTGTTTTGGGATCTGAAAATAAATATGATCATAGCATTACTACCATCATATATTTCGAGTTAGGAGACGAATAAAACTGATTTTGACGAAAATAGAGTTTCGAGTAAGGAGATATAAAAAAGATTCAAAATCATTGAAACAATCGAAGTGGTACCATCACGGAAAAAGATGCTTTTGAGTAGGAAATAAAAATGTTACCACAATCATACAAATAAAGTAAGAATTCTTACAAGACTGATTTCATCAAATTAGAATCCAATTAAACCACATTTAGTTAGAAACGGGGTTCAATGGAATAAGATATTGAAAAACTACAAAATCGATTGAAACTTAAAGGGGTACCATCACGAAAAATAGATGTTTGGGGGTGTAAAACAAATATGATCATAGCATTACTACACTCATATATGTCGAGTTAGGAGGCGAATAAAACTTATTTTGACGAATATAGTGTTCCAAGTAAGGGGATATAAAAAAGATCCAAAATCAATGAAAAAATTGAGTGGTTCCATCACGGAAAAATATGCTTTCGAGTAGGAAATGATAATGTTACCACAATCAAACACATAAAGTAAGAATTCTTACAAGACCGATTTCATCGAGTTAGAATCCAATTAAACCGCATTTCGTCAGAAACAGAGTTCAATCGAATGAGATATTGAAAACCTACAAAATCGATCGAAACTCAAAGGGGTACCATCACAGAAAATAGGTATTTTGGGGTGTGAAACAAAATATGATCATAGCATTACTACCCTCATATATATCGAGTTAGGAGGTGAATAAAACTGATTTTGACGAAAATAGAGTTTCGAGTAAGGAGATATAAAAAAGATCAAAAAACATTGAATCTATCGAAGTGGTACCATCACGGAAAAATATGCTTTAGAGTAGGAAATGAATAATGATATAAATGCTACCACAATCATACAAATAAAGTAAGAATTCTTACAAGACTGATTTCATCAAATTAGAATCCAATTAAACCACATTTAGTTAGAAACGGGGTTCAATGGAATAAGATATTGAAAAACTACAAAATCGATTGAAACTTAAAGGGGTACCATCACGAAAAATAGATGTTTGGGGGTGTAAAACAAATATGATCATAGCATTACTACACTCATATATGTCGAATTAGGAGGCGAATAAAACTTATTTTGACGAATATAGTGTTCCGAGTAAGGGGATATAAAAAAATCCAAAATCAATGAAAAAATTGAGTGGTTCCATCACGGAAAAATATGCTTTCGAGTAGGAAATAAAATTGTTACCACAATCAAACACATAAAGTAAGAATTCTTACAAAACTTATTTCATCGAGTTAGAATCCAATTAAACCGCATTTCGTCAAAAACAGAGTTCAATCGAATGAGATATTGAAAAACTACAAAATCGATCTAAACTCAAAGGGGTACCATCACAGAAAATAGGTGTTTTGAGGTGTGAAATCAAATATGATCATAGCATTACTACCCTCATATATTTCGAGTTAGGAGGGGAATAAAACTGATTTTGACGAAAATAGAGTTTCGAGTAAGGAGATATAAAAAAGATAAACAATCATTGAAACAATCGAAGTGGTACCATCACGGAAAAATATGCTTTCGAGTATGAAATAAAAATGATATAAATGTTACCACAATCATACAAATAAAGTAAGAATTCTTACAACACTGATTTCATCGAGTTAAAATTCAATTACACCGCATTTCGTCAGAAACAAGGTTCAATCCAATGAGATATTGAAAAACTACAAAATCGATCGAAACTCAAAGGGGTACCATCACGGAAAATAGATGTTTGGGGGTGTAAAACAAATATGATCATAGCATTACTACACTCATATATGTCGAGTTAGGAGGCGAATAAAACTTATTTTGACGAATATAGTGTTCCGAGTAAGGGGATATAAAAAAGATCCAAAATCAATGAAAAAATGAGTGGTTCCATCACGGAAAAATATGCTTTCGAGTAGGAAATAAAAATGTTACCACAATCAAACACATAAAGTAAGAATTCTTACAAGACCGATTCCATCGAGTTAGAATCCAATTAAACCGCATTTCGTCAGAAACAGAGTTCAATCGAATGAGATATTGAAAAGCTACAAAATCGATCGAAACTCAAAGGGGTACCATCACAGAAAATAGGTATTTTGGGGTGTGAAACAAAATATGATCATAGCATTACTACCCTCATATATATCGAGTTAGGAGGTGAATAAAACTGATTTTGACGAAAATATAGTTTCGAGTAAGGAGATATAAAAAAGATTCAAAATCATTGAAACAATCGAAGTGGTACCATCACGGAAAAAGATGCTTTTGAGTAGGAAATAAAAATGTTACCACAATCATACAAATAAAGTAAGAATTCTTACAAGACTGATTTCATCAAATTAGAATCCAATTAAACCACATTTAGTTAGAAACGGGGTTCAATGGAATAAGATATTGAAAAACTACAAAATCGATTGAAACTTAAAGGGGTACCATCACGAAAAATAGATGTTTGGGGGTGTAAAACAAATATGATCATAGCATTACTACACTCATATATGTCGAATTAGGAGGCGAATAAAACTTATTTTGACGAATATAGTGTTCCGAGTAAGGGGATATAAAAAAATCCAAAATCAATGAAAAAATTGAGTGGTTCCATCACGGAAAAATATGCTTTCGAGTAGGAAATAAAATTGTTACCACAATCAAACACATAAAGTAAGAATTCTTACAAGACTTATTTCATCGAGTTAGAATCCAATTAAACCGCATTTCGTCAAAAACAGAGTTCAATCGAATGAGATATTGAAAAACTACAAAATCGATCTAAACTCAAAGGGGTACCATCACAGAAAATAGGTGTTTTGAGGTGTGAAATCAAATATGATCATAGCATTACTACCCTCATATATTTCGAGTTAGGAGGGGAATAAAACTGATTTTGACGAAAATAGAGTTTCGAGTAAGGAGATATAAAAAAGATAAACAATCATTGAAACAATCGAAGTGGTACCATCACGGAAAAATATGCTTTCGAGTATGAAATAAAAATGATATAAATGTTACCACAATCATACAAATAAAGTAAGAATTCTTACAACACTGATTTCATCGAGTTAAAATTCAATTACACCGCATTTCGTCAGAAACAAGGTTCAATCCAATGAGATATTGAAAAACTACAAAATCGATCGAAACTCAAAGGGGTACCATCACGGAAAATAGATGTTTGGGGGTGTAAAACAAATATGATCATAGCATTACTACACTCATATATGTCGAGTTAGGAGGCGAATAAAACTTATTTTGACGAATATAGTGTTCCGAGTAAGGGGATATAAAAAAGATCCAAAATCAATGAAAAAATTGAGTGGTTCCATCACGGAAAAATATGCTTTCGAGTAGGAAATAAAAATGTTACCACAATCAAACACATAAAGTAAGAATTCTTACAAAACTTATTTCATCGAGTTAGAATCCAATTAAACCGCATTTCGTCAAAAACAGAGTTCAATCGAATGAGATATTGAAAAACTACAAAATCGATCTAAACTCAAAGGGGTACCATCACAGAAAATAGGTGTTTTGAGGTGTGAAATCAAATATGATCATAGCATTACTACCCTCATATATTTCGAGTTAGGAGGGGAATAAAACTGATTTTGACGAAAATAGAGTTTCGAGTAAGGAGATATAAAAAAGATAAACAATCATTGAAACAATCGAAGTGGTACCATCACGGAAAAATATGCTTTCGAGTATGAAATAAAAATGATATAAATGTTACCACAATCATACAAATAAAGTAAGAATTCTTACAACACTGATTTCATCGAGTTAAAATTCAATTACACCGCATTTCGTCAGAAACAAGGTTCAATCCAATGAGATATTGAAAAACTACAAAATCGATCGAAACTCAAAGGGGTACCATCACGGAAAATAGATGTTTGGGGGTGTAAAACAAATATGATCATAGCATTACTACACTCATATATGTCGAGTTAGGAGGCGAATAAAACTTATTTTGACGAATATAGTGTTCCGAGTAAGGGGATATAAAAAAGATCCAAAATCAATGAAAAAATGAGTGGTTCCATCACGGAAAAATATGCTTTCGAGTAGGAAATAAAAATGTTACCACAATCAAACACATAAAGTAAGAATTCTTACAAGACCGATTCCATCGAGTTAGAATCCAATTAAACCGCATTTCGTCAGAAACAGAGTTCAATCGAATGAGATATTGAAAAGCTACAAAATCGATCGAAACTCAAAGGGGTACCATCACAGAAAATAGGTATTTTGGGGTGTGAAACAAAATATGATCATAGCATTACTACCCTCATATATATCGAGTTAGGAGGTGAATAAAACTGATTTTGACGAAAATATAGTTTCGAGTAAGGAGATATAAAAAAGATTCAAAATCATTGAAACAATCGAAGTGGTACCATCACGGAAAAAGATGCTTTTGAGTAGGAAATAAAAATGTTACCACAATCATACAAATAAAGTAAGAATTCTTACAAGACTGATTTCATCAAATTAGAATCCAATTAAACCACATTTAGTTAGAAACGGGGTTCAATGGAATAAGATATTGAAAAACTACAAAATCGATTGAAACTTAAAGGGGTACCATCACGAAAAATAGATGTTTGGGGGTGTAAAACAAATATGATCATAGCATTACTACACTCATATATGTCGAATTAGGAGGCGAATAAAACTTATTTTGACGAATATAGTGTTCCGAGTAAGGGGATATAAAAAAATCCAAAATCAATGAAAAAATTGAGTGGTTCCATCACGGAAAAATATGCTTTCGAGTAGGAAATAAAATTGTTACCACAATCAAACACATAAAGTAAGAATTCTTACAAGACTTATTTCATCGAGTTAGAATCCAATTAAACCGCATTTCGTCAAAAACAGAGTTCAATCGAATGAGATATTGAAAAACTACAAAATCGATCTAAACTCAAAGGGGTACCATCACAGAAAATAGGTGTTTTGAGGTGTGAAATCAAATATGATCATAGCATTACTACCCTCATATATTTCGAGTTAGGAGGGGAATAAAACTGATTTTGACGAAAATAGAGTTTCGAGTAAGGAGATATAAAAAAGATAAACAATCATTGAAACAATCGAAGTGGTACCATCACGGAAAAATATGCTTTCGAGTATGAAATAAAAATGATATAAATGTTACCACAATCATACAAATAAAGTAAGAATTCTTACAACACTGATTTCATCGAGTTAAAATTCAATTACACCGCATTTCGTCAGAAACAAGGTTCAATCCAATGAGATATTGAAAAACTACAAAATCGATCGAAACTCAAAGGGGTACCATCACGGAAAATAGATGTTTGGGGGTGTAAAACAAATATGATCATAGCATTACTACACTCATATATGTCGAGTTAGGAGGCGAATAAAACTTATTTTGACGAATATAGTGTTCCGAGTAAGGGGATATAAAAAAGATCCAAAATCAATGAAAAAATTGAGTGGTTCCATCACGGAAAAATATGCTTTCGAGTAGGAAATAAAAATGTTACCACAATCAAACACATAAAGTAAGAATTCTTACAGGACCGATTCCATCGAGTTAGAATCCAATTAAACCGCATTTCGTCAGAAACAGAGTTCAATCGAATGAGATATTGAAAAACTACAAAATCAATCGAAACTCAAAGGGGTATCATCAAAGAAAATAGGTGTTTTGGGGTCTGAAAAAATTATGATCATAGCATTACTACCCTCATACATATCGAGTTAGGAGGCGAATAAAACTAATTTTGACGAAAATAGAGTTCTGAGTAAGGAGATATAAAAAAGATCCAATATTAATGAAAAAATCGAGGTGGTACCATCACGGAAAAAGATGTTTTCGAGTAGGAAATAAAAATGATATAAATGTTACCACAATCATACAAATAAAGTAAGAATTCTTACAACCCTGATTTTATGGAGTTAGGATCCAATTAAACCGCATTTCGTCAGAAACGGGGTTCAATCGAATGAGATATTGAAAAACTACAAAATCGATCGAAACTCAAAGGGGTATCGTCACGGAAAATAGGTGTTTGGGGGTATGATGTAAATGTTACTTTGAATACATAAGTAAATTAAGAGTACTTACAAGACTGATTTAATCAAGTTAGAATGCAAATAATATGATCTCGATGGAAACATAGTTCCGAGTGAGACAATATTGAAAAATTAAGGCAATGATCGAAACCTAAACAGGTACTATCACAGAAAAAGGTTCTTTGAGATCTTGAAAAAAGAATATAATTGTAACATTACTATGATCTTATATTTTGAGTTAAGATGCAAATAAAATTAATTTTAAAAAAATGGAGTTTCAATTTAGGAACTAATGAAAAGATGCCTAATGAGAAAAAAAATAAAAGGGTACAATTATGCAAAAAAAAGTGTTGTCGGGTAAAAAATAAAAAGTTATCTAACTTTTATTACGAACATATTACTCATGTAATAATGTTTAAAAGACTAATCTCATCGAGTTAATATGCAGATAATCCTAATTTTATCGGAAACGGAGTTCCGAGTAACAAGATATTAAATAACTATAACATCGATAGAAATCCACAAGGGTACCATCACATAAAATAAATTGTTTGATGTCTGAAAAAAAGATATAATTGTAATGTCAATACGATCATAATTCATACATGCTCTTAGGGCTGACAATTTCTGACACGACACGATTAAACGACACGACACGATCTGCTTTAAAGCGTATATGGGTTTGACCTTAATGGATCCCGTGTCTAAACAACTCTTATACGTTTAGACACGATTATTAATCGTGTCTAAACAACTAAGATCTGCGGATATCTGTATAAACACGATTAACTATCTGCGTCTAATCGTGTTGTGTATACATGTGACATGTTTAGACACATTTAAGTATAATAATAATAATGAAATATTAAAATACTCACTTACTTTGTAATATTGAATTATAAAGATCTTACTTTGTGTATTTTGATTTGTATATATATGTATTTGTGTATATATCTGCTTTAAAGCGTATATGAGTTTGAGATTCCGTTTCTAAACAACTCTATACGTTTAAACACGATTAACGGCTTATACGTTTAGACACGAGACATGTTTAGACACGTTTAAAATTTATCCGTTTAGACACGAGTCATGTTTAGACACGACACGACACCGATTTATCAAATCAACAAACTTGATGGGAACAATTATTTACACCGATTACGAATGATGAATGAAGTCTATGGCTAGGCTATTTTCGTAAAATCATGCTGCATCTCCTTCCTTCGTCGGTTCTTCTCCTTCAAGAACAAGAGCGCTGTAGGGATTGATTGCCTTATTTCCACTGAAATCCCTCCATCCAAGCTACTGTATCTCTCTCCTCACTCTTCCGCTTTCTTACCCCACGGTGATTCTCTATTCATCTGCAGGCAGACTGTAAATCATATAAGAATTTTATACAAATATTTCAATTTTTTTTTGCTTTTCTGATTCATTATAGCTCGACATCTCTCTTGGTCTTGTTTTTTTTTTGTTTCTACTTAATCGCCGTGTAAGAAATTATTATGTTACTATGATTGATTTGTCAAGTTTCTTTTGAAGCTATGTTTTTTTGTCATTTGATGCTCTGGGTGTTGAGACATCCTTAATGATTTGATCGCCTGTCATGTTTCTGCAGATTTTTTTATTGCCTCTTCTTGATTTTACTTGATTAGTAAAAAGGAGGATTTATCTGTATGTTATGTCTGTTTTATAGTCAACTGCTAATGGAAGACACAAAAATCACTGCTGAATGAATTTAGAATGACAAGTGTGGTTTAGGTGTGTGCTCCCAACCAATCCCTAGATTGTTCCAAAGTCAAGTGTTAACTTCTCGTGTTATGATTTGAATGTTTCAACAGAAATGAGAAGCTCACTATTGGTTTCTCTTTTCTGCAAGAATTGATTTTTATGGCATTTAAAAGATTAGCTAAAGTGGTTTAGCAATGGGAAAATGGGTCTGCTCTGCTCTGCTATCTATGAAATCGCAAGACATTCTATAATCTGTCAAGGAGCAAATTAGTCGCAAAACATCTTTTACTATTTCAGAAATTGTTAATTATTCCAGAAAGTCAAATTTTTTCTTAAGAAAATGTATTTTTTTCTCCACTTTCTCAAATTGCAGGTGTTCTGTTAACAAAATGGAGGTGAACACCATTAAAGATGCATTTGAAAGGGTTGAGAAGAAACAAAAGATCACCTACTCAAAGATGCAAGAAACCATTGATCAAGTCATGGTAGAAATCGAGGGTGCATTAGGAAAATTGCAGCTTGAACACCAATTTGGTTACAAACCCGTCCTTTCTGAGCTCCAAGCGAAGCTAAAAGAAGCAGCTCCACTCGCACAAATGGAAGGTACACAAAAGGATACAAACATAGCAGCCAACAAGTACGTCAAACTTCTTGAGAAATCCTTCAACCCAAACATTTCCAAATCTTACTGGAACATCGACCTCGATAACCCAACAATGAACCAGATCATTGCAACCCATTTCTATCGACAGGGTCTTTTTGATGTTGGTGATTGCTTTGTGGATGAATCAAATGCAATGAGTACAGAATCTGCTGCAGCAATGAAATCTCCTTATATGGAGATGTATCAGATCGTCAAAGCAATTACAAATAAGAACTTGGGACCTGCTCTGAATTGGGCTGCTGCAAATTCATCAAAACTCAAAGAAAATGGATCGGATCTTGAACTCGAGCTGCACAGAATGCAATTTCTCGAGTTGCTGCAGAAAGGATGCAGAAATGACGCTTTTAAATATGCAAGAACGCACCTTTCACCATTTGCTCCGGGCCATTTAGCTGAAATACAGAAATTGATGGGCTGCCTTCTATTTAGTGGAAGAGTGGCCCGGTCTCCATACTCAGAGTTCCTCTCCCCCACCAAATGGGAGAAACTTGCAGACGAAGTAACTCGACAGTTCTGCAATCTATTGGGGCAGTCTAGTGAAAGCCCATTGAGTGTCACTATTTCTGCCGGGTTCCAAGCACTACCTCCTCTCTTAAAGTTCATGACTTTGATGGCAGGGAAGAAAAAAGAATTGCAGACAATGAAGCAGTTGCCCATACCTTTGGAGTTGGACGATTATTTCCAGTTTCATTCTGTATTTGTTTGTCCTGTGTCCAAGGAGCAGGCAACTGAAGAAAACCCACCAATGTTGATGTCTTGTGGGCATGTTCTTTGCAAACAGCCAATTGTGAGGATGTCAAAGAATCTTGCCAAGTCATTCAAGTGCCCGTACTGCCCTACTGATATCGATGCATCTCTTTGTAGGCAGTTGAATCTGTAAAGGGTTGGTTATGTTATTTCGTAGTAAACTCTTTAGGTTTGCATACTGAACTTCTATATGCTTTCATTTAGTTGTGAGGTTTCAAAACTAATGAATGTATATGAGTTCGGTAGGTAATAAAGCATTAAGTGAAGTTCAGTATGCAACAACTGATAAAGCATAAAAGTCCACTATGCAGTAAGTTGGTGTAATAACCCATTTCTAAGTGTACATCTTTAGCCAGACTGTGATCTGTAATGTTGTTATATTGGAGTGACAAAATCAGTTGTTGGGTAACGATGTTTCTGAAACATCGTCATTCTTTCATTTTTATGCTGTACTTAAAAAGAACATCAAGATGTCGTGTCTATCGTGATATGTGTCTCCTTCAGGATTGTGTGTTGCAGTAAAAACAAACATTTTTTCTCAGGATAAGTGAATGGTCTTTAGTAACACTAAATATATGGACCGAAATCAAATGAGACGAGTATTTATTGAATCAGGGATGTACAATCAACTTTCTTGATCAAATCAGGCATTGATCCGATCTTATAGCAGCATCAGCACAAACATTACCAAAATTCAAATGAACAATCGTTCGATGATCAGCTATGATTTCTTCCAAGATGAGCATCTACAATTGAATGAATAATTAAAACCAATTCATCCCATTTTTCGCCTTTTTGCCTTTCTCATCCGTTCCCGCCTCTCCTCCTCTTCAATGAGTCGTAGTTGTTCTTCGTCTTCTTCTCTTGCAATTCTTGCACTGCACAAGAATAATTTTACCATTATCATGGTCGGTGGGGGCGAATGGAGTCCATAAGAGCTGTTTGGATATACATACCTTCGCTTTTCTTCCCTCTCAAGATCAGCAAATCCTGTCTCCATGCCTCTGGTATCTTCATCTCGACCAGCATATTTGTCCGGGTTATACCTGAAATGGAGAGAGGGCTTCATAAAAATCTGATAAAAAAATCATGCAGTTCTACGTAAAAATTGCTCTGCATGATCCAATTCAATCAAGAATATGATATGAACAACTGTTATGGAAGATAATTAAGTAAACAAGATACCCTTTGGATGAAATGGACGTGAACTTCCAGTCTTCCACAGAATCTACTAGATTTAGTTATATTTGACATTTTAAGTCCTCTATATGAAGTATGAACACAATATTTCTAAGCATGATTAAATTATATATGTATATAGCTTAAGCCTTAAGGAAATATCTACTAGTGCGAATTCCAGTGAAATTTAGAGTGAAAGTGAAAAATGTTGATTTTTTAGGAAATGAGTTATTTCGAGTGGAATAAAAACCTCTTGAAATGGAAAAGATTTTATTTTACTATGAATTTCTCTATGATTTTCATATTTTGTAGCATTGACCACAGCTAAAAGTAAAAATGAAAAACTGCAACTTCTAATTCCTGGTTATGGCAGTCCGACTACACAATTTACAACATTATCATCTGAAAGGAGAGCTAAATAATAACCGGAAGAGTTTCAATAACTAGCACAGGTAGTAATGTCCTCGATTAACCTAAATCTGAAGGTGTGTATTGCAGATGAAATATGTGTGAGAAATTAGAATACAACTCACCCAAACATTTTTCTGATCATACTTATTGCCATTGCACCCTCATCTTCGTCATCTGATAATGGTCTAGCAAGTCTTTTCTTGGGCTTCTGATCACGTGAACTGACTTGTGAAGACATATGCTTTTGGAGGGGCTTTCTCATCTAAAAAGAAAACCCATATCAAAATATCATCAAATCTTTCGGAGCAGTATTATCTTACCACAGAAAAACAAGAAGGGGGCAATTTTTCAGTAAGGTTTGCACAAAATTAACCTAAAAGACAACTCCTATGCATCACGGCATTAAATTTCATCAAACACAACACGTGAACATAACCAAGAGAATAAATTTCTATACCTGACTTTGAATCTGAGGTTTGGAAGACGAGACTGGTGTTTTTGATGGAATCTTGGCTCTATTAGGTTCATGGAGATCCCTTCTCGGCTCACCTCTGCTAGGTTGATGAGAATCCCTCCTCTGATCAACCCTGTTAGGTAGATGAGAATCCCTCCTCTGATCACCCTTGTTAGGTAGATGAGAATCCCTCCTCTGTTCAACCCTGTTAGGTTGATGAGAAGCCCTCCTCTGTTCAACCTTGTTAACTTCACGTGGATCCTTCCTCGCTTCACCCCGGTTAAGTTCACGTGGGTCCCTCCTCAGTTCACCCCTTTTAAGTTCACGAGGGTCCCTCCTTGGTTCACCCCTGTAAGGGTCCCTTGTCGGCTCAGCCCTGTTTGCCTCCCGTGGATCCCTTCTCTGATCTGCTTTCCTCTGCTCTACTGGATGTTTTGAAGCACCAGGTTGCACCTTTGCAGCTGGTGGTTTCACTGAGGCAGGGACGGCAGTTCTTCCATTGGGCAAAGATGGCTTTTGAGAAAGAGCAACAGGCTTTCTGGATTGAAGTCCATTTTGCACTGGAGGCCGACCAGGTCCAGTCCCACCATTGCTGTTGAGCTGTCTAGCTGCTGAAACATTAAGCTGCTTGCTAGAAGAAGGTAACTTATTGGGGCCTGGTCTAGGATTCACATGACCATTACTGGACACTGATCTCCTCTCTTCGATACCCTTGCTGATCGGCCTTCCATTGGCTGCTGATGTTTGTTTACCACGCAACGGAAACTGTGCCTCTTCAAAATTAGAAAAACAAAACAAGAAAAATGAGTTTCCTTTTGTGTCAGAACACAAATAAATAACTGCATATATAGACCAGGTAGTAGCATCATACCAGTGCGTGGAGTAGAGACACTTTGAGGTAGGGGCTTTCTTGTTGGGGCAGGAAGCTCCGCATCTTCAGACAGTAGAAATGAGTAGTCTCTGGTGCTTTTCATTTTTTCAACTTTCTGTTTCAACTGTTAGTAGTAGAAAAATGAGTTATTTCAAAAACAATTCAAGTAATGATATAACTTGTTCTCGAAATACATGATTAATTTGTTCTGAACTCAAGTACCTGACTAACTCTGGGAGTCTGTGGACGGGGTGCGGGCTTTGATCCTGAAGGGGCTGAAGAACTCTTCTTACTCTGAAAGTTTGAAATTTGAGCTAGAGTTAACAACAACCCAATGTTTGGCATGCTAACAAGTCCTGGTTACATACACATGAATAATTATGTCAAAATGTAAAAGACGAAGCCTCGGTAACATACTTTAAAAAAAATGCAATACATACACTACACAATGGCTTCATCATGAAACCACCATATTCACAGATTTTTTCGAGACCTAGCAAGCACTTATCACAATAAACATCATTCCCCCCGTTTTTTAACTTAAGAGAATAAAAGAGTTCATATGAGTTGGAAATCTACTCGAGAAGGACTGAATAAAGTACATTTTGTCGGGCAAGAACTCGAGCAGCCAAGTGCTGATTCTCCAACAATGGTTTGGTATCCTGAATCACTCTCTGAGCAATGACTGGTTTGGAGGGACCAAAGAAGGATCCGAAACTGACGAAACAAAAAGCGAAGCACATTTAGCTACAATGTGCAAAGAAATTCTTTGTAACTCAAACGCGAAAAGTCAATTAATAATTACTAAAAAGTATGATATGGTACTCACTTATCAGGAGCCTTCTTTTTATCCTGCGAACCAGAAGCCCCTTTCTGCATCTTCTGCCGATACGACTCCTTCAACTTCTGCCTCAATTCTAGGTATTTTAGCTCCTCCGCCGTGGGTTTCGGCACTTCTTCTTGTTCCTCCTCCTCTTCGTATTCATCCTCTTGCCCACTCCCTTCCTCCTCGTAATCATCATAATCCTCGTATTCCTACAATCATTAACGTTCAATCAGAAATCACAAAACCAAATAATTACCTCAAGATACGATTTTCAAGTGGATTACAAACTATTGACGAACTAACATCAAGATCGTATCCCCGCATTATTGAGCCGATCTGTCAGAATTCCGCGATTCTGACTGCTGATAGATGACCGATCCTAAGGCAATCGCTTCCTCTCAATTCGAATATTCAGAGATAACTTACATGACAATAACAATCAACAAAAAGGAAAGGTATTTACAACGAAGAGTCCAGATAAGGCGATGTAGAAGGTGCTTCGACAGATGCAGAAGAGAGATGGTAGTGAAATGAGATCATGGATTGATGGATCCCTGATTCCGCTGCGATTCCGACAAGAAATGATCGAACGACGGCGTCTCGATCATACACATCATGGGCCTGTATAATTGACCGGGTCGGCCCGTTACAGGTAAATTAGGAGGAGTAAACGAGTACTGTAACGGGGCGGGTATACCCCGTTTCCCACGGTGTCCAGCCCCGCGAAACTGACCCGAACAAAGTTCCTCTCCTGAATGAAAATCAAATTTCCTCTTCTGCAAAGAAACAATAACCCTAAATCAAAATCTCCAATTCATTCGAATAATTAAGAAATTTCCCGTTTTTCTTACTCGTCTAAGCTTCTATTATCTGGTCTCTGCGGATTCATTCTCCTTTCTCCAGTAAGTTCTTCGACTCCTCTCGCTCGCTCTACTCCACTGCTGCTGCAGCTGCATGAGAAGGAGATCGAAAGTATTTACGTTTCGTCCAATTTTCAATTTGTGTTGATGTAGTACTTCTGCGAAATTTTCATGGCCCAGTCTTCCTAATTTCAAGATTTTTGTAGTTTACTGTTCATAGTATAATTTCCAGAGTTGAATTGCTTCTCACGACAGAGAAGAATGTATCATGATTCTTCAGCTTCTCTCGGTTCTACACTTTACAGGATGGAGAAAAAGGAAGTTAGCAGCTTAAAATCTGAGTTGGAGCAGAAGATGTTCCAAAACTACAAACTTTTTATGACCAGGTAATTAATTCTGCTGAATTATGTCATATCGGTGGCATTTGGTATGTATTTTTTCTGATATGTGTTTCATTGTCTTTAAATGCACATGGATTTTTAAAATCTTGGAAAGTTGTAAATTAAATACTAAATTCATGAACACTAATTGTATATTTCTTTTTTAGGGTAACATTTTTCGATGAATCAGTTGCTACAGGAAGCCGGCTTCTAACTGGATTTCAGCAGTCATTAGGTAGGAAGTTAAGACACGGCCCATTTATTACATGCATAACTATGATGCGCTTATCATGTTCTTTTTGTTTTTCATCTCTTAATCCTCGAGCAGAATTCCTCCGAAAGCCTCCAGTTAGTAGGAAATCGGAGTTGATTGAAGGCATTATCAAAGCTAATGATACCAAAAGGATGGCATCATACTTTGAATCTGGATGTATCCATCCCCATGATGCTGTGCAGAATATGAACAAGTGTGAGTTCATAATTTTCATATGCTTTGTTTTTTGGCCAAATTTGTCTAAATGTTACTGAAACGAATGACTTTAGTTAAACCTTGATTTTGCTGTTATCCCTTAGGGTATATACATGTTTAGTAGATCACATGCATGATGGATGCAGTCTGCTGTAGAAAATAGAATTTCTAAAGAGAAATTATATGCATATGCAATTCGGTACTTGCTTGTCTGTGTAGGATCATACATATATGTATCATACATTCGTACTACCATAGCCAGCAGGGTTAAAGCTACTAATAGTCACAGTTTTGTGAATAGAAGTGTGGAATTTATCATTTGATTTTGTAGGTATTTACATCCTTTAATTTTGCATAAAAACTGTGCTACTGTAACAATTCACGTTATGTTATATCGTACGCTTTGTGGAAGTCAATCTAGATTTTATGTGGATCCATGATTAAAAAAAACTAACTGCAAAGTAAAAAAATTGCATACAGAAGTGCGTATATGTCTACTTGGACTTCAGGACTACATATGTAAAGGTAAGAGTAATATTAAGCTTTTGAATACAAAAATGGTAGTGAATCGTTAATTAATTGCGTGTGGTAAGTTGATTTTATTACTAATGCTGAAGCCAAGACCATGCTGGAGGAGCTTGAATCTCTACTATCTGATGTCGGAAATGTGATAGAAACTGAAAAGGAAAGCTTCTCAGTTCGTTGCAATTCTGATGTTGATGTTGGGTTGCAAGATCAAGCTAGTTCTGCTGATGAGGTTACTTCTCAACCTTGTTTTTTCCGTCAAGATTGTTATTTTTTTTTCCTAATAAAAATATCAAATTTACACAAAGTTCATACTTTTAAAGATCTCAATTTACGATTTTTTACAAATTTGAACTGCCGTTTGCTATCTGCTGCACTCAACAGGAGGAATTGGATTCATTGGATAAGCCAAAATTAACAGATTACGCAATCTGGATGGCAATAATCTATAATATGCTGAAACAGGATGTAGAAATGCAGGTTGGATTTCTCTCCCATTTTTTTCTTCATTTTTCTTCCTTTTAATTCGAAATTCGAATAACATGAATTTTGGTGTTGTGTTTCAGGGAAGGATTGTGTCTGTTCTTGGTCTCAACCTTCCCCCAGGAGAGCTAGAAACCTATTCCACGATGTGGTCTCTACGACCATTCGTGAATGATGAACTCATGCATGAGGCCTGGAAACTCATCCATTAACTTCAATTTTTCTCTCCTTTCACCTAAGCCAATCAAATTCATAACTATATGTAATGATTCATTTAAGATGGGTCACACATTTTGGTCTTTCTTTGTAGGGAAAAGAACCAACAAACTTAATAGTTGAAAATTTTACTCTTTATTTACTATCTTTGCATTTTGTTACTGGTTAAAGTTTGTGAAAATGTGACTTTGCTAGATAAAATTTGGAAAAAAAATGTAACTCATTAGTTAACATGTGAAACACATCAATTTGTATTCATAAACCTTCAAAGTATTCAACTAGCAAACAATTAATTTGTATCATTGTATTTTAGTGGTGATTCAAATTATATTTGCTCTTTTTCTAATAATGAAAGTAAACCAACTACTCCTATGAATCTGTTACTAGAATCACATAGTTATAACATCAAGAAGAACTTTTAAGTTTTACCATAAGAAAATGACTCCAATTAACAATTACAGTTTCCTAGTAATACATCTTGATGGTTCATACTTCATATCATATAGAGAGACTAAGACAGGAAGTTGATGAAAACACAGATGAAAGCAGTAATTTACTGCCTCATTTTCTATAACATGTTTCCTCGGTAACTGGCTAGCTCCTTATCTTGGATCTCTCCATTCCTCCTCTAGGGGCTGTAAAAAAAACACCACAGGGTAAAAAGTTACTACATCAAAGGGTAAAAAGTTACTACACTCAATGATTTGATAGTAATCCAAGTGTTCATCGTATTTGTCCTGATGAAATTCTGCCAAATTATTCTCTTGTAGCCTATTCATGTTATGAACATCAAAATGCAATGATAGATACGAACCTAGACCAATTGCATCAGAACTCTTCATAATCTTCAGCCTCTTGCATGAATCAATGAACATTCTGCAAGTTAAAAAGCAATTAGTCGAAACAAAAACAAAAAATACATCAAACAGTTGATGAGATATCCATTTTTTATTAGAATTTGTTGAAGAAAAAACATTTTTTTAACTAAATATACAAATTATTTTCATGATAGCGGTTAAGTGTAAATAATTGTGGTGCTTACTCCCAAGGAACATCCCCAACAAGCATCCAATCCCCATCCTTGTCCTCGTACGTCAGAACATACTCCGACCCATTAAGTATATCCTTCAACTTGCACTCAATCATCGGTTCCTTTCCACATTGGCCTGAAACAAGACACAAGTTAATGATAATCCAAGATCCAACCAAACAGCATATGATGTTTGTAGCTGTTAATAAATCCAAATTCATGGTGCCTTGTTACCTAAGGTAAAGCCACTGAACATCTTCTCAAGAGCTGAAGATAATTCTTGGTACTTTGTGTAATTCCTCAGATCCACTTTCCTAAGGTAGGGAGCTCCGTCCATGCTAACCTTGATGAAAAGGGGTGGTTTTCCATCAACTTCATCGTTGTCCTTAGAAATCGTTGCCAGTGTGTTTCTTCTGAATGATCTCACTGGTGGCCACCCAATAACTTGAGCCCTAAGGAAATTCATCATACAAAATCAAATTTAAATCATCGTCTCTAAATAGCATTGACGGATGCAAAAACTAGCCAAAGTTAGTTTTTCCATCCATTTCAATGATGGTACTTACTTAGCAGCAGGTGGGTTGTTCCGGGCTATGATCTGACAGGAGTTATCTTCTCCCAAAGGCTTGGCGGCAGAATCCTTAGGCACAGTTGTAGAAGGTTTCGTCGAAAGTAACACATTAGAGCCTGTAATAGCACAAAGTTTGGTATTGTTACTCTTGAAATATCCATTAGTAAATTGTTTAAATTAGAGTGTGGAAAACAGAGAAAGGAGTTGTCTTCTCTCCATTTTGTAGCCAGGATTAAATCATGGAATGATCTAAATGAAGTTCTGCCACATCGTCAGTTGTTTCTTAGATGGTATTGCTTATTTCTCAAAAATTTGAATGAACTGGCAGTCGTCATCCACTGATCAAACCCAAAACTAAATCTTGATCGGAGGAACTTTGTACATATCTCATTTTCAGCTAAATTTTAGACAATCACATTGCATTAACAACAAACCCATAATGCTCTTTTTGAGCTTGTTCCTACCATATTTCTTAAATACAGCTACTTGAGAAACTCATTTCCTTCAAATTAAGAAGAAAAAGTCACCTTGAGTCACTGGGTGTGGAGAGTCATCAGATTCTGATGCAGGAAACATCCAATTCCCGCTCATGGTATCAGAGAAACCTCGTTTACTGCCCGACACAGCATTCTTCTGAGTAGACGAACAGCTGCTGTCCTTCAGTGGGAGCAATGAGAAGAGTGGCTTCTCATCGAGAGTCTCCCTCTCAGGTGACTGAGAACCAGGGAGACCGAGCCTCAATTCAGTGGCCTTCATATTGAATTTTGCAGACAAGTTCGATGCTGCTGAGCTTTCAACAGATGTGGAATCCGAAAGTCCGAGGTAGTTTCTCTCTTTCAGGTCAGGGGATAGACAATCTGAAGAGGGGGAGGAAGCCACTCTTGTGGCATCAATCTGCCCTCCTCCCTCGGCTCCGAGCACTGGTGTCGACATAACGGATCAAGAATTACTGCAGCACTTCTTCTAAATCTGCTAATAACGAAGTGGAAATTTCACATAAGTAAGCTTAAAACCTATTAACATGCTTTGATCAAAATCAACTGTTTATTGAAACCCATAAGAAAAGCAAAATTTACATTTTTGTTCCAAGAAATTTAATGTTTTTGAGTAAGTAAGCAAGCATTTGTTCCAAGATTGACATTTTAAAAAATAATTTTTTTCCTTTATATTGAAAAAAAAATTGAAATCCCTACAAACAGAAGGTTGCATGCAGATAAATGAATTCATAGCAGAACAGATGAAGCCAAAGTTGATAATATGTCGATTCAGTTTCAAAACAGAGATCTTCAAGCCATCAAACCAAGGTTGCGATCTCCAATCTACCAAATTGAGCTCCATCTTCCAAACTAAAACTACAAAATTTAAGAACATCTTCCAGATTCAAGAGATCTACTTCCTCCGCGGACAAAGAAATAGAAGGAAACTATCTAATTATATATAATTGAAATTAAGTAGACATTTCCCAATTGGAAAGAGATAGAGCCAACGATATGAGTCAAGATCTTAAATCACGCATGACCCACCGAAATGGAGCTTCGCAGAAGCCAAACCCAGAGCAATTTCAGAGAAGCAGAATACAGAGAGGAAAGCTTCAATGGCAGTACTTTTCCTTCTAGCAGAAGAGTGGAGAAGTTGGAGATTTCAGAACAAGGGGAAGAGGAGGAGAGATTAGGGTCCTTCCATTAATCAGAAAGCAACAAGAGCTTTGGGCAGATCTCTGTGAGTTGCAGCACTCGAAAATCAGCTTGAAAAAGATGCACATATGCCTAGAAAAGGCTCTCTAGGGGCATAGCAGGTATTTCATATCCACCTGTGAAATCTTTTGATCATTATTTTCTGTCTACTCATTAGTATTGTTTTTCAGACAAAGCACTTATTTAATCTCAAATAATAATTAACAAATATATAATTAAGAAAAATTGTATAGAGTATGAACACATTGAATTGACCTGAAAGAGAAATATAGAAAATAGAAGCCAAATTAGAGATGTTAAAGTTCAACTACAAGATATTATATGGGATTTTGGCACGTGCTTATTTTTAGGACAATGTCATTTTTTAGGCCCCCCCTAACAACTCTATTCAAGTTACAACATTTTTTTTGACCCATGAAAGAAACACTTTGTCTCGGTAACTTATGTCAAGAAATTTACTATTGTAACTAGTTTTTACTTATTTTACATTTAAAATAATTTTTACTGTGGTTAGACTATTAGAGATAAGATTTGATCATATTATGGTAATTAGTTAAAATTGATATAAAGTGTTTTAACCTTTTAAGAACAGAAAGAAACCATAAAAAATATCTGCAAGGTACGATTTTTACAAAGAATATTGAAAGGTAGATTTGTGTTCCCTCCGAACGTATTATATTTCAAGAAAAGCACTCATGATCAAGCAAGTCATGCTCATTATGAAATGACAGTAATGCCCTTTCATTGGATACTGAGGGTTTGAACTTTGAATGAATGGTTTATTATTTTTTTTTGGCCAACAATGGTTTATTATTAACTAACTACAATTATAAGATTTGTTATCTTTTGTTTATAAAGTATCAAACCCATTATTATCTTTTAATATTCACATTTTGATTATCTATTTTGGTATGTTGATAAATATAATTATTAAATATAAGAGTTTCTATTAATTTTTCAACACAACACATAGTTTTGGGATTGGTCGTCCATTAGTGAAAACTTATTATATTAAGTCTAGAATTGAATACTGACCTAAATCATTTTATTTATGTATAAGAATGTTTAAGGTTGGAAAACCTGATGACGATGATGTTCGTGCCCTACAGTTTATACTGAGGTAAGTAGTTGTGAAAACATAGGTCACTGCCCATTAATATGTACCGTGACCTCTCTTCCGGCAGATCATGATCTCAACCTCAGTTAGATCCGTTTTCACTTTCGCTAAGGCAATCGTTCAATGAAGTTGTTATGTTGTGCCCTAAATGATTAATATTTCAATAATAACTTATAAGATTAAATATTAAGAGGGTTTATATTTAATTAACATTTTAGTAATTACTAATTTACTATTTCTACGAAAGGAAGGAACAAATTAATCGAAAAGAAAGCAGGGGCGAAAGTGTGATTGGGGGAGACAAGAAAGCGACATTTGAAGATGCTTTGTCGGATCATGACCGCGACATTTAACTTCCTCTCTCTTCTTTTAATTTAATTTATTTTTCCATTAACTACCCAATACCTAACCTACCCCTCTTTATCATTATTTTTATTTAAATAGAATAATTATTATTGTTATATTTAAAATTGTACCGTTTTTTTTGGAAAATGTCAAACTCAATGGATGAAAATGTGTGCTTATGTCGGAAGGCAACTTCCATTATTGCCATTCTATTAATTCCATCTCTATTTTTTTTGTATAACATTACGATTATCATTTCTGAAGTAAACTACGTCTTTCTGTATTTTGGGTTCTGTGCCTTAACATGGACGAGTCTGTGTCTGGATGGGGTCCACCGCCAGTGATCCATGCATGTCTGGCTAGGTGTCTCACCCACGGGGCGATGAGGTCTGACGTCTCGGGTCACGTGCATGCTGTGGCAGCACGAACCCTTGTCTTCTACTCCTTGTTGGAAGAAGACATTACAACAAAAAGGTATACAATGTAATTTTATTATATAATAATAATAAAATGCGTAAAATTCACCAGTCATTTCAAGATGGGCCGACTTGACCCCTACTATTAACCCATCCATCTAAATGGTATTGGGGTGTAAAATGTATCAATGGTCGATCCATGAGTCCATGCATCGGGGCGGTATTGGGTTGTATAAAAACAATATGATACGAACATGTTCTGTGTAATAATATGAGTCAGTTTTTAAAACTCAAACTTAACCCATGGGTCAACCCGCGAGTCAGAATGACCCGTCATAAATAAAAAATGTTGGTTCAGACTCACTCATTCGACATCAATGACCCGCAGGTCATACCCGTTCGACCCACCATGACCCATCAAGTGAGCAACTTCAACTTTCTAGGGTTACTTTCGGTTTTTTGATGCTTGACACATGTAATTATTTAATATAATATATAAATGGGTCACGGGTTGACTGTGAGTTAAGGTTTCTAACCCAAATCTGACTCGTATTTTCACGGATTATCCATAAATCATGTCAAAATTACCCATAGGTCAAAAACTCTAACACAAACACGCCCCGTGACGGGTCACCCACATGTTAGGTAAGATTTTGACACGCATAGTATGCATGGAACCATATTACCTTTCAATTATACAAACTTCGTCCATGCAGGGATGAACTGTGTAGGCACCGCCGTAGTACTACGCCGTTCCACCTCTCCGGCGAGAAGCCGGTTTCCTTGAAGGATGGTAGTCAAACTGTTATTCTACTTGTAAAAAAAGACTTCATTCTGATGAATACTATCAGATTTCGTATGACCAGACAACCCGATCATTTTTTTTAATGAAATTTAAAACTCTTTTTTCTTTCTCGATGTATAAAATAAAATTTCATAGTTTCTGTGGATCGTAATTTGCAGTTACTGTTGTGCAGTTTGGCGGCGCTGTTTGCTGCTGCGATCCATCAATTTCCTGTTTTTTTGCTGATATATTGATAGAGACGACTCCCCCAGAAGTGCTGTCTACTTCGTTGTCGTCCGTCGCGTTGTCTTATTATGTCTTCCTCGTTTGATTGTTCGTCGCGTCGCGTCTCCTTTTATTATGGACAGTTAGAAGCTGGTTATTAAATGCTGCCGCTGCTACTACTATTCAACACGTGCGCTTTCAATCCTCAAACATTACATCAGTAAAAGGATCTAAACGTTATGACACGACAGTAAAAACACACAACAATGAATTCATCAAATAATGCTAGAAGATTTTTACTGCATATCATTATTAACTTCCTCGTACTCTACTTGATGAGTTTGTGAATGTTAAATCCGAAAAAGTTCCTTTCTTCCACAACCCTTTCAGTTCTAAGACAGGAAACTAAGGCCTTTTACAAGTAATAGTACAAGACAGTACAAAGTAAAGCACAAACACATTCTCATGGTGAGAGCAGGTTTTCAGATACATAGTTATCTTTCACAATACAAGTGAAATATGCTGATAGAAGAGCATTTGCAGCAGTACTTCATGTATTAAAAAGAGCTGGATTTGCTGATGCACTTCCCACTTGCACCTCAAGAAGTTCAAGACGGCGCTCTAAAGTATTGAGCTTTTCATTCAAAGTTGCTAACTTGCTCTTCGTTGTGGCCTCTGCAGGAGAGAAAGTAGCAACAGAAGAAGCTCAGAGCTGAAAGTAGCAACAATATTGTCAAGAATCAAAGTTGCAGGTCAAATATGCTTAATTTGACGGATTCAGTCCATTTTCAGAAGCTGCATCGAAGTAAGGTGGTAATAACCATAAAAACAAATACATGGGCCAGTAAGACCATTTACTTTGATATTCCATAGTGTTTTTTTTACGGTGGAATATGATAGTTGCCACTAGAATTTCATCTATTACTACAGCTCCTATCTTATTACTTGAGGCGCTACCTTCTTTGTTCAAGTTCGGGATACATCAACACTTCAATCGAAAATAAGCCAAGTAATGTAAGAAGCTGAAAATTGGTATCTTTATCCATAGGCTCAAGTTCTTGAGGATGATATGCAGGTGGCAAATCTAACTTCAAAGTCATTACAATATCTTCTCTTTCTAATTACATCATTCGATCTGGACGTTGAAGGTGACATAATAACTTGAAGCTAAAGCTCAAGATCTAGAGAAAGCAGTGACAACATTTCAGACCATAGAGAATCCAGAAAGAAAAAAATATATATATATTCTTTCTTCAAGAGCTACTTCTATACTGAAGTTTTGGGTTTAGTTATGAACCTCTCAGATCGAAACCAAAGGCAAGTAATTTAAGAAGCTTCGAAACGATATCTCTTTACCCATCAGCTCAAGTTCTTGATGGATTGGCAAGTGGAAAATCCACAAATGCTTTTCTTTCTACAACTGAGCATTTGGATCTGGAACTTGAAGGTAACCAAATAAACCAGAGCTAAAACTCAAGATCTTCAGCAAAGCATTGAAAATACGATACCAAATTCAAACCCTATATAACAGCCCCAAGAATCGAAGCTTTCAAATCTCTGTTCGGATCAAGAATGATGCAGTTGATTGATTGACTACAGCTGACTAGAAAACGAATTGTCTATCAAAAAGATGTCAACTATCATCAAGGGAATCAGCACAAGATCGAACTTAAAGTAGCAATTAAACAGGACTGAAAGATCAAGATCTCATTGGCGGAGATAGAGAGAGAGGGTTCGAGATTTACCGAATTGAACGAGGAATTCGAAGAGACGGCGAACATTAAGAGAAATGTGGGAGATGAATTCTCGATTCTCCCAATCCGCTTGCACTGCAATCCCTACATTGACAGCGTTCGTGATGCCTCCTGCTCTAGCCATGGAGATCGGAAGAGGGCCAGATAGCTCAGTACGCTGAAGAAGATGCAGACATGGAAGGGAGAAGAAGACAAGTCAGGAGATAAATTCATAATTACTTTTTCTTTCGTCATGATAAATTCATAATAACCTTTAAACGGTTAGGCAAAAGTTGGTGGTTTAGTAGTATAATGTAGTCTATTTATTAACACGCATTGGTTAGAATTAGATTTTATTATTTTCACTTAAATATTAATTGTGAGATTTTATTTAAAATAATAATAATATATTAAGGTTTACAATTTATGACACAACACGATTAAACGAAACGACGTGATCTGCTTTAAAGCATATATGAGTTTGACATTAACGGATTCTGTGTCTAAACAACTTTTATACGTTTAGACACAATTATTAATCGTGTCTAAACACATCAGATCTGCAGATATCTGTATAAACACGATTAACTAATCGTGTCGTGTATACATGTGAGACGTTTAGATACATTTAAGTATAATAATAATAAAATATTAAAATACTTACTTACTTTTAAATATTGAATTTGAAAAACTTACTTTATATATATGAATTTGTGTATATATTTGCTTTCAAACATATTTGTATTTGACCTTAACGGATCTTGTGTCTAAACAACTCTTATACGTTTAGACACGATTAATATTCGTGTTGTGTTTGTGTTTGAAGTTTTGAGACACGTTTAAAACTTTTCCGTTTAGACACATCACCCCTGTAATATATTAAAAGAATACGTATGTATTAGTATTACTATTAAATGTGTTACGGTAATATAAAAAAATTTATAATAATGATTTATCAATTCTAAATTTCTAACCTCACTGTCTTGTAGAAAACGATAAAAATGAATAAGATGGGCTTTTACAAAGTAAAACGTTGGGCCTTGTCTGTATCTAGTTAAGGCCTGGCCCATGTATTGAGGCTTATATAAAGAACTCTTTTTTTCTGTGTTCATCCCTGGAATTTCCAAAAAGCAAGTAGCTACGCGGCAAAGGATCCAATTTGGACTATCCTCACTCCTCAGTAACCGAAAAATCGACAATTCTGATTTGCCCCACTACCGTGCCAAACACGTTCGCCGGAGAATTCACGAGCAATGTCGGCGACACAGACGTCCCCGTGGCCGTTGTGGTCGATATGCTCCCTACAGGGATCTCTTCTCACGCTTGCACTTCTAACCTTGATCTCCTTCGCGCACCTCTCTCTTAACTCCCTCAGCTGTCCTTCCCAATTCGCATCTGCTTCGATCAAGACAATCTCCCACCTCCACATCTCAAATTTGGGAAACCTTGATGAGGAAATCGAAAATCTCGGGGACGACGTTTTCACGGACGTCTACCACTTGCCGGAGGTGTTCAAGCTGAACTTTGAGGCGATGGAGAGGGATTTCAAGGTTTACATATATCCGGACGGCGATCCAGACACGTTTTACCAGACGCCGAGGAAGCTTACGGGGAAGTATGCTAGTGAGGGGTACTTTTTTCAGAATATAAGGGAAAGCGATTTTCGAACAGATGATCCAGATCAAGCAGACCTGTTTTTCATCCCAATTTCCTGCCATAAGATGCGTGGAAAGGTAACTGTGTCTCATCTTCTAAATTTCAGTTCTTGGTTCTGGTCTGGGAATTAAGGTGCTTTCAGCATTTGGTGTAAATTTGTTGCTGTTAAGTTGTGGACATGATTTCTGTCATTGGGTATTCTTTCTAGTTCTTGAATGTGTGGTGGACAAAGCATATTTATTTGGATCTTGATTACTAAGATTTTGTTGCAATTTGATTGAACTGAGAAATAATTTTGTGGTATGAAGCAGATGAGTGACTGTTCTTTTTTCCTTACGAAATCAGAAAAGACAATGCATTTCTGTAAATGCTGTATAAACAACTATCCAGGTAATAGCCATATCTATATAAAGTTGTGTATTGTCCTTGCCTTGAACTTGTGGCTTTACTTGGTTTCTAAGCTAAATGAAAGTCTTAATCCATCAGCTAGTGTTGCCTTTCTTCTTCTTTTTATTTTTATTGCTTGATTTATTCGGTCTTTTTTAACAAGGCTTTTACTTTACTAATAAGTTTTGATGCAAATAAATAATGTTCCCGTATTCTAATATTTCCTTCATCGTGATGCTTGTTTTGCAGGGCACCTCTTACGAAAACATGACCATTATTGTCCAGAATTATGTAGAGAGTCTGATCTCAAAGTATCCTTACTGGAACAGAACTCTTGGGTCGGACCACTTCTTTGTGACTTGCCACGATGTTGGGGTTCGGGCAACAGAGGGTGTTCCATTTCTTGTGAAAAATTCAATCCGGGTTGTTTGCTCCCCAAGCTATGATGTCGGGTTCATTCCACACAAGGACGTTGCCCTTCCTCAAGTACTGCAGCCTTTCGCCCTTCCAGCTGGAGGCAATGATGTAGAGAACAGGTACTATGCTTCTGGTTTGGGTTTATTCTTTTCTTAACTTAAAGAGAGTGGCTTTTTACTAGTTTCACCTCATTGATATAATTTCTCTTGATATTAATGTATACGCAAGAAAGATTATGTATGCTTATGTTTATTCAGAACAATATGCTCGATATATCATAAACTTGTATCGACTTGGGTTTGTAATATTTGCAGGAAAATACTTGGTTTTTGGGCGGGTCACCGAAACTCTAAGATCAGAGTCATCCTGGCACGTCAATGGGAGAACGATACTGAGCTCCATATATCAAATAACAGAATAAGCAGGGCAGATGGACCTTTGCTGTACCAAAAAAAGTTCTACGCGTCGAGATTTTGCATATGCCCTGGTGGATCCCAGGTTAACAGTGCTCGTATTGCAGATTCGATCCATTATGGATGCATTCCCGGTACATTTCCAAACCCTCAACATTTATAATGATGCATGAGACAAAGTTTTTTAAATTTGGTATACGCTTAATGCTATGAATCAGCTTTTTTTTAGCTCGACTGATCGTATGATATATTATGGTTCTTCTTTTTCTTCAGTGATCTTATCCAATTACTATGACCTTCCATTCAACGACATACTTGACTGGAGGAAATTTGCGGTCGTGCTCAAGGAAAGCGATGTCTATGATCTGAAGCAAATTCTGAAGAAGACATCACATAGCGAGTTTTTACAACTGCACAAGAACTTGGTCAAGGTATGAGACTGATGTCAAGTTATTGTTCGGCTTTTGCCAAAGTTTTGTTAAAATTTATGCAAAATCTGATGTGGCGTTTTCTTTCTTTGCAGGTGCAAAAACACTTCCAGTGGAACTCACCGCCGATCAAATACGATGCATTTCACATGGTCATGTATGAGCTCTGGTTGCGTCACCATGTGATCAAATATTGAGAATTTTTTAGTGAAAAGGGTAGGAATTTGTTTCTGAATATAAGAGGGCGGTTGATGGGGGCAAATTTGGAGTCCTGTATTATATCGATATCTAGTAGTCTTGCTTAAACAATTATCAAAGAGGAATGAAGTGATTAGTTAGTTACTTAAAAAATTAATGGCAATCCTCTGAAACTTAATGGCAATTTCAATTTATGCATCGACCACCAAGAACCAACATAACAATAATCATCAACATTAAGTGCAAGATATATTTTGACACAAGATCAGAATTAAATGATTCACTTATGCATCCAATCCATTATATCACTGCGGAAAGTATTAGTTAGCCAACAGCTGGTTCTACAAGTAGAAACTATAAGGTTTCATCTGTACAGTAGTTGAGGTCGAACCCCGAGTTAATCCTCAGTAGTAGTTTATTTGCTTTGTGGAGTAAGCTTATTTTCATCCAGGTCGTGCTTCAAAGATGAAGAATCCCCTCCCATTAACTCTTGAAATCCCTCCACTTTCACAGGTTGAGCCCTCATTCCCATTCCGATGCTGCTCCTGCAGACACAACGCCGCAAGGATCTTAGACTTCAAAAACCAAAAGTAAAAGGACTTCAAAAAATATCAATTCACCCAAGTGAGTACTACTTACTGTGTTTGCTGCTGCTGCTGCTGCTGCTGAGGAACTTGCATGGAAGACAATTGCCTATATTGACTCCCTTGCTGGGAGTGCATGTTCCCCATAGCAGCCATCTGCTGCTGCCGGAATTGCATTTGGGGGTGTCTGAGGTTCATGGAGTTGAAGCTATTGTTGTCCATTGGCAACTCTGCTTGGTTCTCAAGCTTCACTTGTACCATGGGCCTTTTGTCAACGTCCATAGCATTTCGAGCAATTGAAGGCAGCTGCTGCTGCAGTTGCTGCTGTTGCTGCAGTTGCTGTTGCTGTAGCTGCTGTTGTAGCTGCTGTTGCTGCTGTTGCTGATGTAGCTGCTGACGTCGCCTCAGAATCTCCATCTGTTGTTGCTGAAATGATACACTTTGCTGATTGAAAATCTGCATTTGTGGATGAAGCTGCCTTGGAATCTGATGAAGGAAACATGCACAATATTATCAGCAACAAAAAGACTACAATTTACAGATTATTACTAAAATACGTTTCATACAGAAGAATCATATACTTGCTGAGCCAAACGATGGGAGCCTTGCTGCTGTGGCTGACACTGCATCTGAAGCTCATGCATTTGCTGCTGACTTTGTAGAGCATTACTCCTTGAACCATCCTTGACAAGTTCGGCCAAAGCTCCAATATTACTGTCAACAGAAATAACAAGCAATTAGAAAACGCATTCTGCATATCCATGAACAATGTCACTTCATTTCTAGAATGAGTGGTTCAGAAGTATAAGAGCTTACCTATATCCTGAGACTTGAAGAAACATCTTAATCAATTCAACTGCCGAACATTGCTTCTTGTAGCTGTCTGCAAGAACTTTCAAAATTCGCCCAAGTTTACAAACTTGAGCACCAAGTGATTGAGATAAGACATCCATTGGGAGTTCAGTGGCACTTTCAAAACCCACATTTGTCAACAATCGAGCAACCACTTGCTTAGACATTACCAAAGCCTGTTCATGACCAACATACTTCCTACTGCTTTCAGAACCGTTCTTTCCCCTCTGTAAATTTCCATGTTCCGTATTTAAGTATTCAGGCCTTAACCCAAGTCTTTCAATCATAACAGCACTTTTGCCCACTGCCTTAGGTAAGGTGTCAAAAACACTCAAAACCTCCACCTTTGGCTTGTCGTCCCCGTGATATGATGCTGGGAGAGCACTACCAGGAACACAATTCCATGTAAACATGATTTCTGGGAGAAAAGATGTGTCTTCGTCAGCTGGGTTTGGTCTGTCTGTGTTTGTGTTGTTGCCCGAGCCTAAGTATTGATCATCCGTATGTAATGCACGCTTTCGTTTATGTTTGTCAGCAAGCTTAAGATAGGTCAACATATCCTCAGGAGTACGCCCATTTGATTCTAATCCTCCAATTGAGGCCTTAAATGATTTACTCACTTTATAGTTCTCGTTGAATTGATTGTACCATGTTTCAGGCAATTCATCATTCCTAAATCTCTGAGACATGTCCTGCACCTCTGATTCATTGTACCTTGATCCAAGGGTGTAATTTGATTTGGATTGGTTCTGCAGACCATTGACCAACAGACTAAATTAGGGAATGCTTATGATGAAGAATTAATTTAGACTCTGAAGCAGCTAGAAAATAAATTCTTAGCTGACCTTTGTCCATACCACATAATTGAAGGAGTAAAAAGAGAGATCAAATTCAGAATGACTCAAGCCTTCACAGAAAATCATTCTTCTTCCAGAGACTATAAAGTAGTTAATAAAACAGTAGCACATCACATAAGTTTTAGATAAAATGGGAGGCATATAGTAATTAAATGTAGAAATTAGAAGATGTCCTAACTTTTTTGTGTACTTGATTTCTGCAGCTTTTGTTAGAGACTTCAAAGCGGGGCAGTGTTTTCTTAATATATATGGATTAAGAATACACAAGGGACACTCGTGGAGAAAATCATAGCTAGGTAGCAGGAGTTATTAAGAAGATCATATGCAATCTTCAACGTTCACATGAATTTGAAGAATTCCTTATGAAATAAACTGCTCATGAAGTTGAAGGGAGATAAGCTTTCCATAAGAAAGCTGCTTTCGCAGCTTAACCATCAAACTAATAATTCATTCTAGTCGTATGTCAATGAATACTTAAATGAGACTAGTTTTGACCAGTTTTCTCATCAAAATTATCACTTGTTATCCGATTGCAACCCTAGTAAAGGAAACTGTAGATATAAGAAACTGCACAGCATTCCATTAACAGTACCATCACAAACCGCAATCCAATGTGCTAGCATTTCTAAGTAAAGAACCTATGAGCATAAAAATGAATCAAATCCTAACTCTAAACTAATTCAAAGAAGCAAAACAAAGATTGAAATTCGAATACTGAACCTTAGTAGACACTGTGGCGGACCCCGCATTGCCATCTTGCTGTTGAGCACTATCCGAAGAGGAACTATCCAAAGTGAAGTAGACATCATCGCCGTGTAGCTGCAGACCTTCACACAAATGCACACCAGATTACCATTAGAAAATATCAACATACGAGAATTTGTGGAAGGCAGTGATGACCACATATACATACAACAAGGATTGAGCTTCGCCACAGCTAGGGAAGAAGAAGTAACATTAGAAGCAGGAGGTGACCGGAGGAAGAGAGAGATGCTGGCTTTGTCGAACAAAAGCGCGCGGGCCCTGAGCTGGAGCTGGATCTGAGCCCTGGATTTGGAATCGTCGGGTCGCATAAAGGCCTCCCATGCGGCAGGGGAGGCCAAGGAGTGTACGAATCCTGCGTGGCTAGCCTCTCCGAGCCACGCGAGCCAAACGCCAGAACTCTCCAGCTTCCGAGCAAGCTCGTAACCACGTCCGTCGTCGCCGAGGATCGCCATTACAAATCGCCGGAGTTTCCCTGCTGAGCAAGAGAGGGAGAACGAAGACCGAGTTCGAGGGAAGGGTCAAGAGAGAATTACATGCCTTAAGATTAGGCCCATATGGTTGGTCCATTAGGCCCACCGGACCAAAGTACAGTGTTCATTGGGCTCTCTGCACCTACACTCACCAATTTCCTCCCCTGTTTAATGTTTTTTGACACGTGTATAATTAATTCCATTAAGGTAGTAGTAGATGATAACTCTACCCATTCCATTAACGGGTCTCGAGCCATCCCATCGAAATCCAACTAACCTATAAATTAGGGGTGTAAAAAATTTACCCAACCCGTTGGCGTTTGAGTTACACTTTTTGACTCATGGTTCATTTTGACACGACTCATGAATGACCCGTGTTTTCACGAGTCAGGTTTGAGTCAGTAGTTTTGACACATGCGTCAACACGTGCCCCGTCCCGAATTATGTATTATATTAAATACATATAATTTTGACCTATGGGTCAGTAGTCTTGCCCCATTAGGTCAGTCTGTTTTTGATTTTTTATGTACTGGTGGGTCGAACAGGTCAGACTGACCCGCAGGTCAGGAAGGTCGAATAGGTAAGTCTAACTCAAACCTTATTATTCTTGACGGGTCATTCTGACCTGCGGATTGATCAACCAACTCGCGGTTCAAGTTTGAGTTTCAAAAACTGACTCATGCGAGTGCATGTGTCGTGTTTGGATCAGACGGTCCCTGACAGGATTCATGGGTCGACCCAGTACCCGTTTGAACACTCCTACTATAAATGCATGACATTGTTCAGGTTGTAACCAAAAACATTAAATCCATTTATCATGAGTATATAACAGAACAGACCGGACAGTATGTGGAGGTTCGGTTCGGTTCGGTTTTGTTAAGATTTATGTCATAACATCACATAACGGCTAACTAATTTACCACGTGGCAGCTTACAGTGTAGTGGTGAGGTGGGTGGGATATGTGTGTATTTGGGGGGTTAACCGTTAAAGGGTTTAGTTCACCCACTTAATTCATATCCCTCTTACATAGATAGCTGTCATCTAACCCAACCAAGTTTTTATGGAGCGTTAGTTGCGGCATAATTTACGACGGCGGCAACAAAGAAGTCAACAGTGGACTAGCATGACGTCATCAACAACTCAGCATTGACGAAATCTTCCCCTTCTTCTTTAAAAGACGCTCCATACAACGCAACAGACATTGAGAGGAAGTAACTGCTGCTCTGTTAAAGACAATCATCCTCGGACTGAAGATTCTGTCTCTGACAACATCATTATAGGCAAAGGAAAAGGTTAATCTTCCATATCTAGCCTGGTTTTACCTTCTGGCAAGATCCACTGTGTATTCCGAGAATAACCATCTCTGATTTTACCACCTTTTCTATTCTCTCCACATTTCATTTTCTGACCTCGATTTTCAATTGGGTTATTCTGGAATTTAGTTGGGAGTTGAAATCAGTCACAGCTATGGCGACAAGATCAGAGGAAGGTATGCAGAAAGATTTTACCTTTTCAGAACTGAGCGAATGTTTTTCGTATTGTTATTCTAAAATAAATCAACAGCTAAATCTTTTCTTGAAGCACAAGCAATCCAAGAAACAGAGACACAACAAGATGCTTCCACGAAAGAAGCAGATGAACAATCCTCCCCGAGGAGCGTGTTGTTGGAGATTCCAATTGTGAGCTCCGATACCGATCACAGCAGCAGTTGCTGTTCTTGTTCCGAAGAAAAACTGGTCCTTGAGACCGAATTTGCTCTTTCTGGAGGAGCTTGTCGGAGACGGCAATGGAGGAACGTCCTAATCGATATGTTCAAAGAGAAATCCTCACTGATTGGAGGCCATGGCAGTCGGAGGAAGAAGAACTCGAGGAAGAAGAAGCTCACGAGGATCAGAAGCGCCGATGAACCGATTGATTGTGGGGTCCAGAAGCCAACGTGGCGGAACTTCGACTTCTCGGAGTTGGCAGCCGCCACCGATAATTTCAGCCCAGGTGGTAATTCAAATTTCAAACTCATGTTTTAGCAAGTCATTATCTCTGGAAGAGATTAGTCATATTTGAAGTGCAAAATCAATCACAGGACATGTTAAAGCGACACAGTATCTATAGTCGGATTTACTTAATGGTTTTTCGACTAAACCTATGTTAATTGGTTAATGCTTGACAGGAAAGTTGATCGGAAAAGGCGGCCACGCAGAGGTCTACAAAGGCAGATTACCGGATGGGCACCTCGTGGCGGTCAAGAAACTGATGAAGAAAGAGAAAGATGAAGAACACAAGATCGCTGATTTCTTGTCAGAGCTCGGAATCATTGCCCATATCGACCACCCAAATGCGGCCAGGCTGCTCGGTTTCAGTGTCGATGGCGGCCTCCACCTTGTCCTCAAATTCTCCCCTCATGGCAGCATCAGTTCTCTCCTTCATGGTAGGAATCAACACAACGCAACATCATAGGAAAAGCTTCATTTTTAAAAATGCAGTGGTGTCTGATTCTTTGTTTCAGGATCGGCCGACACACTTGAATGGAAAATACGGTTCAAGGTGGCTGTCGGGGTGGCACTCGGATTGCAGTATCTTCACTATGGTTGTCCGAGGAGGATCATACACAGAGATATCAAGGCATCCAACATATTGCTCACCGAAGACTATGAACCCCAGGTGTATAGTCTATCCCATTGGTTAACTAAGAGAAACGAACACTAATTTCATCGACGGTTCTGCAGATTTCCGACTATGGATTGGCAAAGTGGCTACCAACGAACTGGACTCACCATATCGTGTTCCCAATTGAGGGCACATTCGGGTCAGTTCACACGCCATATACACATAACACTATATTTCAAAATATGTATCTCTGATGAGGGTTGGATTTGTTGAAATTTAGATATCTAGCTCCGGAGTACTTCATGCATGGGATTGTCGATGAGAAGACTGATGTTTTTGCCTTTGGTGTATTACTCCTCGAGCTTATAACGGGGCGACGTGCTGTTGATTCGTCCCGACAAAGCCTTGTATTATGGGTAGAAACTAGAAATCATAAACCCAGAAGACTAAACTAAGGGTTACAAAATGTTAGTTAAGGGGGTTAATTACCAAAAAGCAAACCTAACTTTGGACCAAAACCAAAAAACAAACCGAACTTTTTTTTTTTTCAAAAGTCAAACCGAAGATTATAAAATGAGCAATTAAGAAACCCGAACCAAACAGACGTTAATTTCGACGGAAATTGTAACAGTTTTGGAGTCGAAATTGGATATGACGGTTATGCCCTTAAGATTGAAGATTTGAAGTTGTTCTTCAAATTAGGGTTCCCTCTTCTCCCCAAATTGACAATTCATACCGATTTCATTGTTTCCTCGAAAAATTGGAACCCCGAACTGCAGCAATTCATACCGATTTCATGTAATTGGCCAACTTGGAAAGCTCGGAATCGCTTCGCTTCGAACCGCAGCAACGAGCAGACCTTCGAGGGAGACTTCGACCTTCGCAGGAGTCGGGCAAACATTCGCCGGAGTCGGGCACACCTTCGCTGGGAAGGTTCAATAGGTTGAAGAGGGAAAATTAACAAGTCAGTTGTAAGGGCAGAACTGTCTTTTTTAATTTCGAATCCCAACTGTTAACATTTCCGTCGAAAATTAACGGCTGTTTGGGTCGGGTTTCCTAATTGCTCATTTCGTAATCTTCGGTTTGGCTTTTGGAAAGAAAAAAAAAGTTCGGTTTGTTTTTTGGTTTTGATCCAAAGTTGGGTTTGCTTTTTGGTAATTAACCCTAGTTAAGGTGTTAGTGTATGTTTCAGCTAACCATTGTATTTTATGATGATTTTCTTTGACAGGCGAAACCGTTCTTGGATTCAGAGAAAGTGAAGGAACTGGTGGATCCTCAGTTAGGAGATTGTTATGATCCTCCTGAATTTAAGAGAGTCGCCCTTGCAGCTTCGATGTGCATCCATCACCACTCAAAAATGCGCCCGGATATGAACCGAGTACGTAGAACACCAATCTAATCCCTAAACATCATCCAAAAACAAACAAAGAAACAAGTTTTTTGATGTGTTCTATTGCAGGTGGTGCAGATTCTGAAGGGTGAAAATGGTGTTCCTGAATGGAAACGTCATTCCGGTTCGGATTCAAGAACAACATTGACGTTGGATTCTTGCGTACAAGAGGATTATACGAGCTCAACTTATTTAAAAGATCTTAATCGACACAGAGAGCTTGCTCTAATCTCGAGTAGTGACAATTAATCAAGCACGAGACACTGATTTGCTGCAATTTCAGAAAAAAGTGAAGCTTGACAATTTTCGATTATACCAATTTGTATTCTTGATCATCCTTAACATTCTGTTACCATCAAAGCAGAATTTTTGGATAGCAATTGATATACAGTATATTGAAAACCCAGACACACAAAAAAACAAAACATTTCTTTAGGGTTGTGCTTCATATAAAATCTATGTCCACATGAACAAGAACAACGAGATATACAATTAACGCTGTAATTTCAAGGAGACTAAAATGAACAATTTCTTGTACTTAAAGTATTCACATTGAAGAACTAACCAAAAGATTTGATTTTGCTCTAATGGGCTGATTCTATGTCACTGAACTCCACAATCGCGACTTCGCAATTGGTTTTCTGTGTGGTAAGGTTCATCAGCGATGATACTCTACTTCCGCCCCAAGGCGGCATAGAGGCGGTGGACTCGGTCCTGCTGCTCGCGGAGCCGGCGCTTGAGGTAGTTCTCAAGGATTCCCATGACGGAGGCGAATCGCTTCATCTCCTCAAGGCGACGACAGAGTTCGGCTTCGCGGGCCCTGGCGCGGGCGAGGCGGACCTCGATCTCGGCCAGGCGATTCCTCATGTCCTCCAACGCGTCGACGTTTGCGTGTAAAGGTGGCAGCCGGCGTCGTCCGCCTGGGTCGTCGGCGAAAGGTGCATCTTGACCGCGGCACATGGCTACAGAAGATTGGGTTTGTAGGAAGTGAGTTCTCGACAGAGCGAATGGTGCCTTTTTTTTTGTTTGGTCTGAAAAATGGTGCCTTTCTGGTCGAAATAAAATGTTTTATTTTTATAAAAGTACTACGTGACAAACCTTACTACGTGACAAGCCTTACTGTACCATTCTTTCCCCGGAAATTGAACTTTTTCAAAAACTATTCACTTTTCAAAAAATATTTGAAAAGTGTATATCGAAATTTTTTTTTTAGAAAAGTATGCATACGCGCGACGCGCCTACTGAATAGGCGCATCCCTAGGACGCGCCTATTCAGTAGGCGCGTCCTAGGGATGCGCATATTCAGTAGGCGCGTCCTAGGGATGCGCCTACTGCAATAGGCGCATCCCAGGGGTGCGCCTACTGCCTAAATTTTTTTGTTTTCGCAAAAACACCGGTCTATCAGAAACCACGTTGATTTTAAGTCTGCTTATGGTTTTCCTCCTAAATAGAAATTGAGAGATAGTCTCACGCGTATTCATAGGTCCAAACTACAAATTTTCCAACTTGTTCTGAACAACAATGAAACAAAGTTGTTTATTCACAAGTTTCTGAATGAGACTTTTCTTCAGATACACTAGCTAGTTTGACATTTTCAGGAATTACTCCTGCAAAAGAGCTCTTTGGGGTTTCCACTGCCTTTTTCTTCGGCATCTGAAGACTCTTGATTTTCTGCATAGTGTACTCGTTGATTTTAAGTCTGCTTATGGTTTTCCTCCTAAATAGAAATTGAAGTCTTTCATCACAAACTACTCTCTTCTTCGTAGGGTGATTCAGTTTGTTGTCATTGATATACCGCGCTATAATTGCTCCAACATCTTGCTGAGAGATCTAATCATGCGTCTCTACACCAACCGATTTGAGAAACTCAATGAGATTACTCGATCCCCATCTAACAAATTCCATTTTTCTTGATTGGTACTTCCTTTTTCTGAACAACTTGTTCTGAACAACAATGAAACAAAGTTCATGTTGTTGGTAGATGATGTGTATTTATGTTGCTCCAAATATAAGCTCCGGAGCACGGTTATAACACGAAAAAATGTATGGTATGTTTGCCTCACACTTGACCTGAACATTCAACAAGAAAAATCGAACAGGGTATAGGCTAACTAACAGCTGCAACACATTAGAGGCAGGCATGCTAGAAAGGTCCTGCAGCTGCAATCTTCCGAATATCTTGTAAAGCTTCTCCAATGACTATAGCTTTTTATCTGAGTTCAAGCCTGCTTATGGTTTTCCTCCTAAATAGAAATTGAGAGATACTCTCTCCAGTAAAGAAGAAAGGAAGTTCTAAGAAGAAATGGTTTTCCTCCTGAAAATGTCAAACTGGCTAGTGTATTTGAAGAAAAGTCTCATTCAGAAACTTGTGAATAAACAACTTTGTTTCAATGTTTGACCTCGCGGATGTTGTTCAGAACAAGTTGTAAAATTTAGGGCAGGAACCTAAAGGATTTAACTTCTGATAACTTCCTTTCTTCTTTATTGGAGAGACTATCTCTCAATTTCTATGTAGGAGGAAAACCGTATAAGCAGGCTCAAAATCAGATGTTTTTCAAAAAGTAAGCATATAGTAGGAAAAAAGCATACATGGAGGAATTTGGTGAGCGTAGAGGAATTTGGACTTGTGAATACTGGGATAAAGCAACGCGTGAGACAATCATCTCGGTGGTTTGTTAACAAATTGATTTTCTGTCCTCTTGATCCAAGACCCTTTTGTTAACAAATTGATCTTCTGTCCTCTTGATTCAAGACCCTTCCTAACCATTGGAAGGGGATCAGTTTTCTTCTGTCCTCACCGTACGACAGAAGATATTCGGAAGATTCAGAATCTTGTGAATAAACAACTTTGCTTCATTGTTGTTCAGAACAAGTTGGAAAATTTAGGACAGAAACCTAAAGTAACCCCAAAGAGCTCTTTTGCAGGAGTAATTTCTGAAAATGTCAAACTAGCTAGTGTATCTGAAGAAAAGTCTCATTCAGAAACTTGTGAATAAACAACTTTGTTTCATTGTTGTTCAGAACAAGTTGGAAAATTTGGAGGAAAACCTGTGAATACTGAGATAAAGCAACGCGTGAGACTATCTCTCAATTTCTATTTAGGAGGAAAACCATAAGCAGACTTAAAATCAACGTGGTTTCTGATAGACCGGTGTTTTTGCGAAAAAAAAAAAAAATTTAGGCAGTAGGCGCACCCCTTGGACGCGCCTACTGAGTAGGCGCATCCCAGGGACGCGCCTATTGAGTAGGCGCATCCCTAGGACGCGCCTACTGAATAGGCGCGTCCTAGGGATGCGCCTATTCAATAGGCGCGTCGCGCGTATGCATACTTTTCTAAAAAAAAAATTTCGATATACACTTTTTCAAATATTTTTTGAAAAGTGAATATTTTTTGAAAAAGATCCCGGAAATTTTATATAGAAAAATTGAATAAGAAATACGAGATAATAATAATTATATAATTTTTGTTGTGAATTGAAATTTGAGATGAAGACAAAAAAATGTTCGACGGCTGGAAAATATTATAGTAAATACAAATAATTGAACTAAAAAAAATACAGTGGGGTAAATATATGAACTAAATTGAAAATTATTATATTTTTTAGGGTTAAATTTATACTTTGGATACAATTTTATCATCTAATAATACTACTAGATTAGTACATAATACTCAAAAGTGCTCTTGTTTAGGAGTAACTTACCTACTCCCAAAAGTAGAAGGTGTCTTCCTTTATTTAAAAAAATCATGGACTGAATTTCCATGAATCAAACTTGAGGGTAAACTTTATAAACATACGTGGGTATAGGGAAGTGAAAAAGCTATCCTGTCAGTAATTGGAAATGTGAGTGATGTGATTGAACTGACCGCTTATAACAAAAAAATGATACTATTCGCAGGTTTACTGTTCCAGCAGAAAATTTAAAGCTAGAGACAGAGGAAGAACAGAAGACTGGAAGAGATCTCTAAAAGATTTTTATGGATTAAATTGATGTGTTTAGTAATATTTAATTGTAATTAAGTACTGCTAATTTGGAAATGGAAGATGGATTTATTTTGTTTTCAATTTTTTTAAAATGTGGATATTTGACGGTCTGATTATAGACAATAATAATATAACTCTAAATGAAGTGCCGGCTGCCCCGACGACAGTGTATAATAGGAAATCAATATGACTGTCCACCGACAAGATTTTTTTTGTCTGCCAAATAATATTGGGATATGACGAGAATCTATCTCGGAATCTTTTGCTATCACGTAAGAGAGACACCGTCCGAGACGAAAGCAAGAAGGGACAAGTTCCCTCCATTTTTAACTTAGTGTAATTTTTAAAAAAATGTAATAATTTTTAATTTAATTATTTTAAATTATATATTTACCTTTTTTAATGTTTAGTTGCTCCACTAAACAAGTTTTCTCTTGGTTACCGACATAATAAGATAAGAGAATCTCAAAAAGTAAGACCTACGCAGATTCGAAAGCTATGGACCATTAAAAAGTACTTTTATTTATTTTTTTTAAAATAATAATTAGGAGATGTGGGTTTTTTGTTTTTTTTTTAAATTGAGTTCGATGTTAATAATTAATATAGTATTTAATTTTTTGTTTTGAATTTTTTTAGATAGTTGATGTTACAATGAACTATAATGCAAAATTAAAATAGATCATAGATGCTGAGCAAATTATATATATATATATATATGTTATAGGCCAAGTTCTCTATGATGTATGTATATAGAGAGTTGAATTAACGTGGCACATATTATTATTATTATATATCTAAATATAGAGTTGAATTAATGTGGAGTGAGATTAAAAATCAGCAATTGATTTGAAAACCTGGTGTAGGCCTAGACCGGGTTCAATAAAAATCAATTGTGATGCGGTGTTGAGTGAGCTCAGTGGCCAGGGGGCATCGGGGTTCTAGCTCGTGATCATGAAGGTAGAATCGTGGGCGGGAGGCACTGAGTTGAGTGGGCGTCTTCCATCGAAATTTTGGAGGCAAAAGCCGTGCATTAGGGCATTTGCCTTGCTGTCGAGAATGGATGGCATTCGGTGGAGATAGAGTCCGACTCGGCAACCGTGATCGACCATATTTCAGGTTCAGTCAATTTTTGGCAAATCGAGACTATGCTTCTAATACTCTTTTTAGGTCAGGTAGTATACGGGATATATCATGGAATAGAATACCAAAATCCGAAAATCAATGTGCGGACTGGATAGCGAAACAAGTTACTGGGGATGAGTCTTAGGAATTGAGTTGTTCGACCCCACCCCTCCTTTTACCGTTTTTGAGCTTTGATAATGTATTGAACTCAGGTCAAGATCGGCCCCAATTTTGCGGATGAATACAAGGAATGTTATTTGACGAAAAAAAAATTAATGTGGAGTGATATAAATAAATATCTAATTTCATTATTTACGAACGTTTTACCAAAAAGGTCAAATTAAACATTTTCAAAGATATTTTAGGGATACGATTACCAAAAAGAAAAGGAAGATATTTTCGGGATATGGTTATGCAAACCCTACCAGATTAAATTTACTATATAATTATAATGATTTTTAATTATACAGATATTTTTTCCATTAGTGTCATCTCTTGTCTTAATCCTTTTTATCCAAAAAAAACTAAGACAAAGCAAGTGGAGAGATAAAGGAGAACATATAATAATAAATTATAGGTTTAAAAAATAGGGTTAATTACTTAATTGGTTATCCATGTTTCACGTATAATGGTTACACATGTTTCAAAATGTGATTAATTGGTTTTGCTATGTGACTAATTGGTTACACATGTTTTTCCTAATGTGATTAATTGATTATTCCGTTTGTAAACCGTGAATTTGAACGTTAATTTTTGTTTAACATATTATTGAATTGTGAAATGACTATTATGCCCTTAGTTGTATTGAATAACACATAATCGTCTTGAAGAACCAAAATCGAATCAAATTCGATTCGATGTTCTTGAAGAACCCAGAATGTTGTTTATGGGTTCTTGAAGAACCCGTAAATGTTGTTTCTCGATGTTCTTCAAGAACATCGAATCGAATTTGATTCGATTTTGGTTCATCACGAACCCAGAATCGCAATTTTTGGGTTCGTACCTGGAAAAGCTCGGTGAAGAATGAAGACGTACCTGGCCACAGAGCAGATGAAGACGAGGAGAAGAATGAAAGGGTAATTAAGTAATTTTATGTATCTAAATAGTGACTTAACTGTGACTTTTGACGATGAACATTAAAAAAACCAATTAGTCACATTTCAAAACCAATTAATCACATTTTAAAACATGAGTAACCATTCTGCACAATGGTGAAACATGTGTAACAAATTAAGTAATTAACCCAAAAAAATACCCTAACTAAATCGATAGTTAGAATTTAGAATTAACTTTGTTGCTAAAAAGTTTAATCTTTTCACTTAATTGGTAACTCGAGCTTTTTCTTAAAAAAAAAAAAAAGAAAAAAGAAGTATAGTAGATATTTAGTTTGTTAAAAAGGAAATGTTTTAAAACATCAATAATTTTAGTGTCTCAACTTTTATATATATATTTTTATATACCAATAATGATGAATTTAGCCCCAAAGTCTTTTGATTTATTATCAAATTTTCGTGGATGCTTTTTGGTAGTGTCAATTTACTCAAATATACTTTAAAAAGTTGGCCTAGTAAGTTAAATATTCGGAACTCAAAGTTAAATTTGAGTTTGTTTGTTGTGTTAATATTATAATTTAATCATATATCAATCCTGTGTTTTTAGATTGTTAAAAATCAATTAATTTTAAATTTTAAAACTTTCAATAGTAATAAACCTCAAATTAAAAATAGACCTATCTTTCTACCATGACTATAAGAAAAAAATACAATAGGTAAATTATTGAACTATAACTCCACGTTACAAAATTGAGTTTTGACTTTTAAGTGTATTACATATAATAATAAATAATAATGAGTTATCTAAACTTTGTACGTTTTGTAACGAGTTACCCAAACTTTAAAAATAAAAAACGTACTACCTCAACTTTGGATGAAGGTGCAACAAGTTACCTCCGTCCAATTTTCAACGAATTTCCTACAAATTTCTGACAACAGTTGACGGTAATTTGAACGGAGGTAGCTCGTTGCACCTTTCACCAAAGTTGAGGTAGTCCGTTTTGTTTTTTTAAAGTTCAGATAACTCGTTGCAAAACGTCCAAAGTTCAAACAGCTAACTATTTGGTATTTGTCCCTTACATATACAGATCAAAATTGAGATCATAAAGTTTTATTCAATATTAATCAACTTTAACATAGATATATGATCAATTCAAAGTTAAAACTTGATATAGTTTGTAATTTTGAAAATTCGCAATTCAACATTTTACAAACTCCATCATCGTAATATAATATATAGTAGTTGATCACTTTACTTTTTAATGAGAGATCTTAAATTTAAATTTAAAAAATAGAAAGATATTTTGAGTAAGTTGAAAACATTATTATAACATCTCAAAATATTATAAAAATAATATTATAAAAAAATCTAATTTTGTTTATTTTGCAAATATTATAAAAATAATAAATAGTGCGAGATATTTCCTTTCTAAGTCGCCGCTCAGCGCTCATTGGAGATGCAATATTACTTGAGTGGAGGCGCAGGCACTGAGGCACATCCTTCAATCCTTTCTTAAAGAAAATTCTGTCCACTTTTCTAAATATATATATATATTTATTATACCGACATCCTTTTTTTATATTTTTTTACTATATGGTTAGAGCAGGGTACATGTATGTTAAATACTATAATCATATATTCATATCATGTTTTTAAATTGCATACCATAATAATAACTATTACGGATACAATTTTTAATATCATAACCATATTCATAACTGTGGTTATTAATTACGGTTTTAACCATACACCTAGGGGTGACAAAACCTGACCCAACCCGTGGGTGACCCGCACAAGGGTCACCCACAGATTGTGTTTGAGTTAGAGCTTTTGACTCATGAGTCATTTTAACCCAACCCGTAGATGACCTGTGATACCAATGTCATATTTGAGTATGAAGGTTTTACCCAAACGGGTCAGACTAACCCGCGGGTCATAGGGGTCCAATGGGTCAGTCTGATCCAACCCTTTCATTTCTGACGGGTCATTCTGATCTGCAAGTTGACCCACGGGTAAGGTTTAGATTTGAAAAATTGACTCATACTATTACACGGGTCATGTTAGAGTCAAACAGTACCTGACACGACCCAAAGTCAACACGACCCATGACCCGTTTTCCCACTCCTACATATACCCATATTTATTACCACATGTGTAAAATGTAATGAAACATTATAAATGTTATCTTAATAAATAAATAAAGTTATGTCACAAACAACAAAAATATTCAACATTAACCCCATTCAAAATTAGCAGTAATACCATTTAATATTTAAATCATTCAATTACACTTCACTTGGTAATTATAAATTCGTAAAATTTAAAAGTGAAAATCATACTTATATTATTAATATTTAAATATTATTTTATTTATATAATAACCGTGTTTATAATCATGAATATGACTAAAATATCATATACATAACTATTATATGTATAAAATTCATTATCACGAACGTACCACACAATAATAATACAGTTAATCGTATTAAAAAATAACAATAATAATCATGGTTTTGATTTTTTTATTGAACTATTATCGGTCCGTACTAGGTATATTATTATTTTAAAATTTGTAACTAAATAAAATAAATTAAAATGTCCGGAAGGCGGAAACAGCGCATAAGTTTTCCCATTTGTCTCCAACAACACCAAGCAAGTTGAACTTCTCACCTTCTTTCTTTCCTCTTTCTGGTTGTTTTCCATATACATTCTCCCTCTCATTGGCTGCGCTTTTGGCAACAAGCTTTATCCCCAACACTTACGAAACCCATATTGGTAAGTGTCGATTGATCAACTGAATTTACACATTTACCCTCCACACCTCCTCGAGTTTCCTAGCTTTTCTGGGCACGAATCAGTATTGGAGTGTCTCCATTTGTCTGTCGAATTTATTTCCTCTTTTATCTCCATTCCCAGGAAGCTAGGGTTTGGGAGTCAAAGATTCTTGGCTAAATTAGGAAAAATAGAAAACTTTTTTGGCTCGAAATGCACACTTACTATAAAAGTGATGAACCTCGATTTACATGATGGGTTTTTCGTTGTTTGCTCAAAGGAAGCTGCTTTATATCCCCAATCTAGCTATAGGAGGAGCTCAATACGACAATAGATAGCTAGTAATGGCAAGGGAGAAGATTCAGATCAGGAAGATCGACAACGCGTCGGCCAGGCAGGTAACATTTTCCAAGCGGCGGAGGGGACTCTTCAAGAAGGCGGAGGAGCTGTCGGTGCTCTGTGACGCCGATGTGGCTCTCATCATCTTCTCCTCCACTGGGAAGCTCTTCGAATACTCGAGTGCTAGGTAAGTAACTATAAAGGAAAAACAATAATAAAATAAAAAAAGTATTTCTCTTTTAAATTGTACTTATCATTTAGTATTAATTTTAGGCACATATATATATACATGAGTTTATATTCCTAGTTCTTGAAGTTGAAGAGAAGAAGATAAATGGCTTGTCAGATTTCTGCAACAAGTTTTTGATAAAGACAAGAGGGGCAATAATTATTGACATACTCGAAAAGCTATAAATTATATATCAATAATATCCTATCTTATCTTATCTTTGATATATATATATTGGCAGAAGATAACGAATAAATCATGGAGGAACAAAATTCAATCTTTGGCAACAAAATTAATTTTGGTTCACCATAAGCATTCTTTGTTTAATACATATATGATTTGTATGGTATATATATGCAGTAGAAATGTGCTTGGTGGTAGAATGCCAATCATTCTCTGTTCTTATCATACAAGAAACATCTTACACTTACTATTATCCTGTTCTTGTGATGATATCAAAGTAGGCTTAAACCAACCAACCAACCTTATCTATCCCATCTCCATGGCGGAAACCCTAGTTTACCCAAACTCTCATCATGTTTTATTTATTTCATAAGTCTCCAGTTCATCAGTGTTCATGGGTTGATGCTCTTTTTATTCATAGCCAATGGTACAGTACTTTATTGCTTCCATTTAACCGATGTTAGTTACTTAGTTGTGGTTACATTTATAAGAAAGATGAAGGTTTGGAAGTGGAATAACCTCCTAATATCTTTTATATTTGAAGGATGAAGGACATCCTCGATCGACACCATTTGCATTCAAAGAATCTGGAGAAACTGGAACAACCATCTCTTGAGCTGCAGCTAGTGGAGAACAGCGACTACTCGAGGTTGAGCAAAGAAGTTGCTGAGAAAAGCAATCAACTTAGGTACGTTATACAGAAATTAATCACCAAAAATACACACATATTGATCAACAATATATATACTAATGAAATTGCTAAAGAAACAGACAGATGAGGGGAGAAGATCTCCAGGGACTAAGTGTAGAAGATCTTCAGCGTCTAGAGAAGTCGCTTGAAGTTGGGTTAGGCCGCGTAATCGAGAAGAAGGTGCGGCATATTATCTATCATTTCATCAATCAATCAATCTATATGTATATATGGTTCTTACTTGTCATCCTTGGTTGAATTTCAGAGCGACTTCATTATGAAGGAAATCAAAGATCTTCAGGACAAGGTACCACATTCTTGTCAGAAAACATATATATTTCTCTTCTTCTTCTTCTTACATTCACGTGCTTGTGAAATTCTGCATGCAGGGTTTGCAGCTGATTGAAGAGAACGAAAAACTAAAACTCCAGGTAATTAATTAGCATGTGTATAAGGTCTATAATATGCGTGGTTTGGATTCTTAACGATGATGATTAATTCAGGTGATGGAGATATCGAATGGCCGGAGACCGATGGTGGTGGTGGACGCAGAAAATATCTTTAGTGAAGAAGGGTTGTCTTCTGAGTCGGTAACGAATGGATGTAACTCCAATGGCGGCGGACCTCCGGGGGACTATGAAAGCTCCGATACCTCCCTTAAGCTTGGGTAATCAATCAACTAATATATAGTTAATTAGATCATTAGTGTCTTGTCATATATAAATCAAGCTCTTTCATTTTTGGCTGTGAAATAAGCATTTTTTTTTACTTGCAGGCTGCCATACTACGGATGAACTTTGGGAGAAGGAGGCTGCCAGCTGCCTTGTCTATCTATCTATCTATGAATGTGAATCTGAACTGACTCTGCTAACTAATTAATGATGTAAGACAATTATTGTTTTGATTAGAGTGCAAATTCTGTATGATCTGGAATTGCCCAGGTAATCTCTACACCCGGTGTAGGTATGCCCAATATTATATATATTATAGTTAATTGTTAACCAAGTCCGGAGGTTATGTTAAAAGGAGGTGTCACAACGGGTTATGGGTCGTTGGGTCATCGTGTCAGTTTTTGAAATTCAAATTTGACCCACGGAATTATCTGTCAAGAATGGTAATAGTTGGGTCTGATTCGCCCTCGCACCATTTTAATAAAAACAAAACACACGGAAATATATAAATGAGACGGCACCATTTTAATAAAAGCAAAACACACGGAAATATATAAATGAGACGGGTCATGGGTTCTCTAAGCTTTTGATCCAAATTTAGTTGATCCGTATTTTTACAGGTCATTCATGGGTCGTGTCAAAATAACACAGTTAAAAATTACAATTCAAACACGCCCGTCACCAACGAATTGGGTCAAATTTTGTTAAAAGATACTCAACCCGTATGGCGCGCCAGGTTAATTTCTAAGCACTTGATGTATAGGAAAACTCATTCTAGTTTGCCCCTAATAATGCCGCAACTGGTTGAAAAACACCATATTGTCCAATAATATAACACCAATCAATCATTTCAACACATTGTTGGGATATTAAGTGAAACATTTCAAAACAATCGTTTCTCCGTTACATAATTCTGACCAACGGGAGAAAAAGGACCAAAACTTTTGGCATATCGGAGCAAAGATCATGCACCACCTGTAAATCTCCCAATTCTACAGAGTACAAATTGAGCAACAGACGAACAGATTTTGCGCTATAAGGGAAAATATTTTTGAAGCTTAAGGAGATTGTACACTGCCTGATTGTAACGCTTCTTGGAGGCAGTTAACGGCACCTTCGTAGTTTAAGAAACCCATGAACCAGAACTCGTGGTTGTCGACCGAGATGACCTGAATGTACTTTTCAGACTGGTTGGATCTGCTTGCTGATGGATTCACTGCCTTCAGCTGATGCAGTGGAATCACTACCTAATTATACCAAAAAAGGACATAAAATGATCAGAAGATTAGCATTTTGCTAGTAATTCAATATTATATGTTCATTTCTAAAGAATTAAATTATTACCATGTTGAACTTCTCCAGCAATCCAACTAGCTAACAAGCAAAAGGTAGTGATTTCGAAGATTTTAAATGATTTTAGATTATTTCTGTGGATGATTTATCTTTTGATCTTTCTCTTCTGGAAGGTTATATAATGTCAAGGACCACAAATTCATTTGTCCAAGTAAATAATTGATTTTCAAATAAGAAATAGAGTAGCAATTTTTCATTTGTAGTCATTTCAGCTGTATAATCTACTTAATAACTTGGGATCTACATATGTTCTTCAAATAAACTTAAGTAGATTAATTAGAATAAGCACAACAGTCCACAATAACAGGCATTGTCAACGAATTAGGCTAACCTTGTAATAACTCCATTCAGTCTGACTCCCAGATTTGTATGACAGAGGACTGTCGCTGCAAAATGCAAGTTTTGCAGTAGATGCGTAAAAGGTTCCCATGACTGGACCTGCTGAGGTGGATAAGTAGCATGCAAATGAGTTCTGCAGAAGCTCCTCAGGCACTGTCTCAAAAGTTTGGCGAAAAACCTTTTCATAGCCTCCTTCAGCTAATATTTTGGTCCCTTGAGCAATCCGACCCATAGCAGCTTCAGTGAAACTGGGACCGGTTTTCACTGAATCCAAACAGAGTATTGATTTAGGGAACTTTATAAATTCTAATATGATACTGACAGTTGAGCAAAATGAGCGTCAAGTAAGAGAAGTAGTGAATTAAAACAAGAAAATCACTCCAGGAGAGAATTTACCTCACTGATTCATGACTCTCTGATGCATTAACCAAAAGAACGCTTCTAATTATTCTAATAATAATAAATTACACTAGAGTGACAACAACAGTGACATAATCCCATAGCAATGGAAAAAGTTGATGCGGAAGCTTGTGGATCCATGATATATGTTTGAATTTCTATATCCAGGTTCTATACTAGCATATTTTATATCTATATCTAATATTAGGATACGAGAATACGCTTTTTGGTGTTTAAGGACTACTTTCAAATTTTCAATTATTATTCAGACATTGTTCTCGAGTGCTCAATTAAAGTACTTGTTTAACAACAACAATAGTAGCACAAGCGGTTTTAGACCAACAGAGAAAACATCAATTAGTATTGGAAGGGAAGGGACTATCCATTATTATTTCAGACATACTCGTTTGTTTATTTCTATCAGCATTCGCTGAGTCAAGAGTATTCATCAAGATTGGAGATTTTAAATGTATTTCATCTCCAGTTAATTTCTTCATTGTCTTAACTTTTCTTCAAAGAATAATTTCAACTTCCATTTATATCAAGAAACTTGACATGGCAGAGCCTTTGGTCTTTTTCCGCTAAGTAAGATAAACAGGGAGCAGACAACATGGAAAATACTTAGATGACGAGACAGAAACATCTTAAGACATGATAAACAACCTTTAGAAATTTTATGAGACTAACTTCCCAATCTTGCAAGAAAATACAGCAGTGGAAAAGATAACATAAGCAGAAGATGTCACGTGAAAGAGACATAAAGTATAAATCCCAAATATTCTTATTTTACAGTAGTTCATGTTAATCCAGTAATTGCACGGTTGCTGAAAATCTACTAAAATTCCATAAATGGCAGTAAAATCTCATAAACGACAAGTGAACGGAATGATCTTAAAATGTTCCAAGATCATTCTGTTCTAACATTTCTTGACGTAGTCCTAACGTGTTTAAGTTGCATTTATATAAGAACACATAATACATATCTAGAAGTCAAGATAGAAGTATAGGCGAAAATCAAATCAATAAGAGAATGCTCAAATGAAATGGAAACCATTCAAGAAGAAACTGATCAAGAATCAAATCAACCAGCAACCGATCACATGCAGCACAAAGTACTGAAAGAATCTCACAGTGTTGCCATGTGTTTCCAGCTAAATCCTCAGCTTTCTTCGTCGTTTCAGCGACCTTCTTCCCCCACTTTCCGAGCACATCCTTCACCGTGAACATTGATTCTGATCACAGTAAATATTCTGCATCAATATAGCTCCAAATGTATACAGGAATGCTTCTCATCGTACAACTAATCCACTACCTTTGAATGAGAAGGAATTGGCGGGGTACGCAGGCGCCGATCTCAAGTACGGATTCGAACCATCAGGAGGAGCCATTTCAGAGTAGTTATTCTGCCGTGGAGGCGGAGGAGATTCGGAGATTAGGTCGGGGCTCCAGTGTACGGATTTCCTCAAACCAGAGCGCGCTTCCGATCCAATCACCGTGCTGTCTTTACTGGCATGGTCACCGTTAGGAGCATCTGTCGCGGCCGTCCGATCGGGTACAGAACCGGGATCCTTACTGGAGGTTTCCTCCTTGAGATTTATCTCGGTCTCCGGCTTTAGCTCCGACTCCATCTCCGACGAAGATTGGCTCCCGCGAAGGCGATTGTTTGTCTTTTTCTTCGCAAAGTAATAATATTTGTAATAATTTGTTTGTTCTTTTTCTGTAGTACCTGGTTTGACCGTTAATTTGGTAGGTGTTTTTAGTAACGCGCTTTTCGTTTTTCCGTCTATAAATCAGTTAAATTCGTTACTTGCCCTGGTACTCTAACTATAATACATCTTCGTCCTTAAACTTTATGGGTTGATTAGTAAGCCCAAATTAAATTATATGAACAAATAAACATGAAAATACGCATTTTTACCATACAAACCATGGAAAATGAAGTATTTTTTTTATACAAAATATGCCATTAGTGATATCTTATAGATTTAATTTCTTTCAATGTTGGATTATAAGTCATAGCATTTCAACACTTCGTCCCTTCACTAAAAGTTTTAAATTCAAGCAGTGAGAATGAAAAATTTTGTATGAGAAAGATTGATTTCATCTTCATGATAATAGAAACCTTAAATATTTATGTTTGATATACTCTATTTAATAATAGGGTTAAATACCAAGTAACTTCCTGAACTTTGGACGTTTTACAACGAGCTACCCGAACTTTAAAAATTCAAAACATACTACATCAACTTGGACGAAGATGCAAATAGCTACCTCTGTCTAATTTATGACGAAATTCTATAACAGTTGATTGTAAATTGGAAGGAGGTAAGTATTTGCACCTTCGTCCAAGTTGAGGCAACCCGTTTTGAATTTTTAAAGTTCGGGTAGCTCGTTGCAAAATGTCTAAAGTTCAGGTAGCTCCTTGGTATTTGGTAATAATACTGTATTTTGTTGCTGAGAAGTGAGAAGTCATGTGGAGGAAGCAGTATCTTTACTGTGTCTTCTATACAAAGAGGTTTCTTGGAATACAAGGAACGAAGCTATGTACAGAGAGCAAGCAGTATTGTGAAAGGTACATATGCCAGTAAACTCAAATCCAAGCTTGCCACACCATAATAATGATGTAAATGTGCAAAACCAAAACCCGAAATACGAATTATCAGCTCAGCATGGTTGGATGTCCACTTTGAAGCATCCTCTTGATCATATCCATCCCGAATGCTGAATCCGATGAACTGAATGAATCATTGGAAAGAATAATCCTTGTTATCTAAGTTATGATATTTTGGATGAAGATAACTACTAAAATGCAGAACTATGCAGATATTCTTTGGCTTTAAAGATCTGGTCATGATTTATAGAACAATAGATCTTCTCACAACCCACTAAGTTTGTTCATCTAGCACAGACTATAGCATAATCCAATGAACTCAACTAATCACAGCTATCTAAATATGTAGGATTCTCAAATAGTGGTTGGTTGAGACCACCACATCATTTTCCGTTTATCTGCAATTGATATGATGCACATTTTGTTAAGCATCAACTTCTCTACACACTATAAAGGCATGAAATGCGAGAAGATCTCACCTCGGGAGTGTAATTTCATAGGGAAATGAGATTCAGCCCTCACAATTTGGTATAGGATTGAAAATTGCATTTTTTGACATTAACTAATTAAAATTAATTATTATGACATTAAGAAGTGAAAAAATACTTCAAAAAACTTATTTGTAACAATTGTATACATTCTAACTAAATTAATATATAGATATAAATTCGAGTTTATTATACTCAATTAACATATTAAATAATATCTATATAAACTACAATATGTTTATTGTTAATTTGATAGCACTATGGAGATGCTTTTTTTTTTTGACCGAACACTATGGAGATGCTTATTCTGTCTTCTTTTTCCATCATATTATCTTATCTGGCAAAATGGAATGGGGCTCACATGGAAAGGGCGATGGCCCGTCTATTTCTTGGAAAATTAAACTACAGTTTCCAAACCGCGTTGCAGACTTGAGTCAACCAACTTCTTCAAGAAGGGAAAGGAGGGTATCCTCTTTTTCTCTACCCTTTTTCTCTATATATTTGCTAACCGTCTCTCTTTCCTGTTACCAGCTGGTTCAGCTCCACTAACTACTGTATGGTAGTTGCGTCCAAGTTTTTTCTTTGGGGAGAAGCCAAGCTAAGCTCGTTCTGGTTTTCTGTTCTACTTCTGGGTATGGTGATTTGTTGATTACATTACATCTGCGAAAGAGTCTTGATCTTGTCTTAGAATCAATCATTTTTTGTCATTAGCTGACTTCGTTTTTGATCTCCAAGTTGTCCTGTATTTCGTCATGTGTATAATAGGTGTGTTGAGAATACCACATCTACCAAAATTGTGTCCCGAGGCAGTTCAGAATGATCTGGGCGGGCAATCCTCAGTGTACTCTTAGGTTTATCTTAGTCGAATCCATTTCTTGACAGTTAACCTTTTCAAAAATTGCTTCTTTTTGCATTGACAGATTTGTGGGAGTGCTGAAGACAAGACAGGACTCAGGACACTATACTATACTATGACGAATGGCCTTGTTCCAGGAGCTGTTCTAGGAGCAGTAGTTGCAGAACTCTTCCGAGTGGTGATGCACGGAGTGCAAACTGTTCGAATGTTCAGACCCCGATTCAAGAGCATCGAATCAACCTTAAAACATCTGGAAGATCCCCTTGCAAGGATGGAATCATCCAACGACCAACTCGGCATCTCCAATGAGGAGCTGAGACTGATCAATGATCTGCTAGTAGAATGTCAAGTCCTCACCCTGAAGTGCTCCAGTGTTTGGAAGGTGGACATTTGGCACAGGATGTGTTACTCAAAGAAGTTGCTCAAGCTCGACAATCGCATCCTGAGGTTCTGTCAGCTTAATCTACAAATTACGCTTGGCAAGGACGTGAAGGAAAATAGGGTTGAGGTGGCAGTGCTAAGCAATGAATTCCGTAGGTTGAGTGTGATGCTAGAAAATCAAACTCGGCAAGATGATCAAGATAGAACCATACAATTTCAGAACTGCACTAATGTCCCTCAGTGCCCTGATTTTTTGGTGGGTATGGATATAGCGGTCAAAAACATCAAAGAAAAACTACTTGACGGATCAGAACCCGTGATTGTTATATCTGGTGCTGGAGGATATGGAAAGACCACTTTGGTCAAGAAACTCTGCAGCGATGAACAAGTTACAGGTATAGTTTTTGTGTTATCTTTCTAAATATTAAAAAGAAGAAAAAATGTGTCCTTTGCTGTATCATTACTTAACATGCTTGATTGCTTGAATTTCTATCTGTTATTCATGGTAAGAAATCGTAAATCTTTGGAGTGATATCTTGTTACATATTTGCGTCCTGAACAGGTAAATACAAGGACAAAATCTTCGTAGTTGTTTCAGAGTCACCCAATTTGATGTCAATTGTTCAGAAAATTACAAATTATCTGGGCGGAACTGTTCCTGATGCTGAAGATTATGCACTCCAACATTTAAAGGAAATGCTATCTGAAAGAGGAAAACAGAATCCTATTCTACTCATCCTCGATGATATTTGGTCTGGCTCAGAGTCCATCCTTGAGAAGTTTGTGTTCAAAGACATTCCAAATTACAAAGTCTTGGTGACATCAAGGTTTCAGTTCCCGGCTATCGGATGTTCACATCTGTTAAAAGGTTTAGAACACGAATATGCAGTAAAACTTCTATGCCATGCAGCAACACCCTTGGCCGGGCCCTGCACTCTACCAAATGTCGAGATTATAGATCAGGTAAGGTAATAAAAATACACGTCCTTAGCACAAATAGAGTATCAATTTATTGTGGTTTGAAAAATGTAAATGCAGGTGGTGAGACGTTGTAAGGGTTCTCCATTGGCCCTCACGGTAGTGGGCAAGTCGCTTTGTGGGTGGGGAGAATCTGCATGGAAAAAAAAACTGAATGACTGGTCGAACGGGACATCTTTGATTGGCTGTGATGAGTCTGAAAGTGAAATTCTGAAATGTCTTATGAACAGCTTGAAGGACCTTGATGGTGTCTCGGATGAATCAGCACGACTCAAGCAGTGTTTTCTTGATTTAGGTTCATTCCCCGAAGACTCTATGATCTGTGTAGCTATCCTCATTGATATGTGGTCGGAGTTGCATGGTGTAGATTGGAATGAAGTTGATTTTGTTGCAGACATCGAGGAGCTTTCTGCAAGAAACTTAGTTGATCTCATCATTAAAAGGTATTGATATTGAATTTTGATTTATTACTCAAGTTTTTGCAGTTACAAATGTCTGAATTGCATCTTCATCAGGGAGGATATAAGTGAAGGAGATGGTTACTACAACGATATGTATGTAATGCAACATGATCTACTTAGGCAGCTTGCCATCCATCAAAACAACCAAGGGTTGATCGAAGAAAGGGAAAGAATTAATTTGAATATTCGAAAGAACAATGTCCCAAAGTGGTGGATCAAGGGCCAAAAGCAGACCCTTAATGCTCGCCTTGTATCTATTTGCACAGGTTAGTTTCTTACAATCGTCGTAAAAGTGGTTAGAAATTGACCTAACAATTTGTTGATTAAACCTTGTATTTATAGCTGGAAAGATTCCAAGTTTTGATTTTTATGAGTTTGGTTGCAGATGAAGAGTTATGTTCTTCATCATGGCCCGATCTGGAGTTTCCAGCAGCGGAAGTTCTTGTTTTGAACTTCAGGACAACCAAGAACAACTACGCTTTACCCGATTTCATCAACAAAATGGTAAAGCTCAAGACTTTGATCGTCACAAACAACAGTCCTCTCCCGGTCGAATTAAACAACTTCCATCTCATCTCTTCTTTACCCACCCTGAAGAAGATTCGACTCGAACATATCAAAATACCTTCCTTTAACACAATGAACAACGGTCTGTGCTGGAACAATCTGGAGAAAATATCAGTATTCCACTGCGATATAAGCGAGGAGATTCAGACAACCGATCTTCAAATCAATAAAGTGTTTCCCAAGTTGAAGGAGGTGGACATTTCTTACTGCCACAATTTGAAGACACTGCCAGATGGAATCTGCAAGGCCAAGACTTTGAAAAAGATCAGCATCACTCATTGCCACAAACTGAAGGAACTCCCTGAAGAGATAGGACATCTATTGGAGCTTCAAATGTTGAGGTTGAACACTTGCACCAGTTTGGAACGTCTGCCAAACTCGATCGTAGAGGTTGAAAATTTGGGTTTTCTTGACATTTCTAGCTGCATTAGCATTGTTGAGTTGCCGGATGGAATCGGGAAATTGCGTCAGTTGAAAGAGCTGCATCTGAGTTGGTGTTCGAGTATTTCAACATTGCCATTGTCGGTTAGAAGCCTCGAGCAACTCAAGTATTTGATTGTTGATAAAGAGAAGAAGAGCTTTAGGAGGTTTTTCAAGAAGAGCCCTGAGTTGAAGCTGAAGGTGGCTGCAGAAGACAGGAGCTTGAACTTCTTGGGTCGTGGGTTGATGTAAGAATCTGGACAACGATCTTACTGCCGTCCCTTGTACTTTTTTTTGTTTTTGGCGTGTGTGTATTGTCTAAAACATGCAATGTATAATTTGCATTCATAATTTAAGCACCGCTAGTTTTCCAAGATATGTCATTATGCAGATAGACTAATATTTTTTTGGTCAACGCAGATAGACTAATTAAAGCTATATATATATATATTGAAATTAAACATACACTATAAAATAAGGGGTAAAAGTGAAATTCCAGCATGTTCAATCGTTTGGTTAGGTAGGGGCTTCATGTTAGATGATTTATGTGGATGATTTTGTGTTCAAAAAGTTATCTTTTGATCTTTCTCTGATGGAAGGTTATATAATGTCAAGGACTACAAATTCATTCTGTCCAAGTTGAGGTAACTCGTTTTGAATTTTTAAAGTTCAGGTAGCTCGTTACAAAACGTCCAAAGTTCAGGTAGCTCGTTGCAAATAGTCCAAAGTTTAGGTAACTCGTTGCAAAACGTACAAAGTTCAGGTAGCTTCTTGGTATTTAACCCTTAATAATATTGTATTTTGTTGTTGAGAAGTCATGTGGAGGAAGCAGTATCTTTAGTGTATCTTCTATACAAAGAGGTCTCTTGGATTACAAGGAATGAAGATATGTACAGAGAGCAAGCAGTATTGTCAAAGGTACATATGCCAGTAAACTCAAATCCAAGCTTGCCACACCATAATAATGATTTAAATGTGCAAAACCAAAACCCGAAATACGAATTATCAGCTCAGCATGGTTGGATGCCCACTCTGAAGCATCCTCTTGATCATATCCATCCCGAATGCTGAATCCGATGAACTGAATGAATCATTGGAAAGAATAATCCTTGTTATCTAAGTTATGATATTTTGGATGATGGTAACTACTAAAATGCAGAACCATGCAGATATTCTTTGGCTTTAAAGATTTGGTCATGGTTTACAGAACAAAAGATCTTCTCACAACCCACTAAGTTTGTTGATCTACCACAGACTATAGCATAATCCAATGAACTCAACTAATCACAGCTCTCTAAACATGTAGGATTCTCAAATAGTGGTTGGTTGAGGACCACCACATCATCTACAATCTAAAACCAACCAATCATTTTCCGTTTATCTGCAATTGATATGATGCATATTTTGTTAAGCATCAATTTCTCTACACACTACAAAGGCATCAAATGCGAGAAGATCTCACCTCGGGAGTGTAATTTCATAGGGAAATGTGATGGCACCCTCACGATTTGGTATAGGAGGAACATGCTCCTTTTTGTCATTCACAAACTTTATTATTTGAAACAGAACATCACGAAGGGATGCTTCTAAAGATGCCCTTCTCACATTTCTCTCCTCCACGGAACATTCTGCAGAATAGAAGAGTTATGTAAGAAGATAAGGCGGCTAGAGACTTCAACAGCAAGTGAGGAAGCCTAAAATCATAGATACGTGCGATGATGACTACTATACCCTCGGGATCAACCACAATTTTAGAAATAAGAGACTTGCTGGAATGCAACTTGGGTTGTTGGGCCACATTCAGATTGATATTCCATTGTTCCCAATATAAGCGTTCCATTTTGTTGGTGAACCACGACGCCTGTTTACTCTTAACTTCGTAGAAAGATAAGCATGTCTGCATAAAATCATATAGCAAAGTAAGTTTCTTTACCGAGACCCTTATTCAAATTCATATTAGAGATAGAAAGGAAGGAGACTGGCCATCAATGAGCACAACTCAAATATTAGCTGATCTTGATAGTATTGACAGAATCATGATGCAGAAGAAAAATAAACAGGCAATGGTTCTAGTCTTCCTAGGTCGACATTCCTAGAGGCTAGACGAGGAGGCCGAGCGTCATGGGGATGGAGTAGTCTATTACATGGGCGAGATATCAAGAAGAGAGAAGGGGTGTGGATGATAGGATCGGGCTAAGATATACGTGTGTTTGAGGACCCGTGGATATACTCGAAAGAGGGAGCAAGGGTAAGCAACGAACCGAGAGTGGACCATGGAGGTGAGCTAAGGGTGAGTGACTTGATGAGACCGGACAGAAGGTGGAATGACGAGATAGTACGAACCATCACAAGCCAACAAGATGCAGAACACATCCTAAGCATACGACTACCGAAGGAGGCGACCAAGGACCGGTTTATTTGGCCCCATACGAGGGATGGGATACTTCAAGCATGTTCGGTATACCACAAACTTCGGGAAACAAATGACCGAGATAGAGGTGAGCATGAGGATATATGGAAGGACATATGGGCCACGAAAATACAACCAAAGGTCAAGAATTTCATATGGAGACTAGTCACGAATGCCCTAGCCGTAACAGATAACTTGATAAGACGATGGATGACAATCAACCAAGGTTGTCCAATATGTGGGAAAGCGGAGACAAGGGAGCACATGATTTTGGAGTGCAAGTGGACCGAACCAATATGGTGGGAAACGCTTGGATTGAGGGTGGACCGAACAACAAACACCGACGTCAAGCAATGGCTCGAGGAGGTTCGGAAGGCGACGCGAGGGAGAGGACCGTTGGGTGAACAAAGGTGGATACTAACTCTCATCACATGTTGGCAAATATGGAAAGGAATATGTAAGACCGCATTCGAGGCCACCCAACCGAACACAAGGAGAACACTTATGGAGATCAAGCAAGCCATCGACGAGCAAAAGGGAGAGACCCGAGCCGAACCACCCATACCCCAAATTAAACCAGACCGGATATCAAATGGCAACCACCGGACGAGGGAACCGTCAAGATAAACTGTGATGCATCATATTGTTGCAATCACACAAGGAGAGCCGGTATAGGGGTCATTGCGAGGAACAACGAAGGACGAGTCATCGGAGGCGCCAATAGAAGGTACCAGAGCGGGGATATAGACACCATGGAGGCTATTGCAATCCAAGAAGGACTTAAACTTGCACTACAAGAGGGTTGGCCAAGCATCACTATCGAAACCGATTCCCAAACGGTCCATAAGCAACTTGAAGAGGGACCGACCAATTGGAGGGTATCTACCGTAATATCAAACATATGAGCATTAGCACGACAAATCGAGTGAGTGCAATGACGAGCTATTCTAAGAACGGCGAATAGGGGTGGCAATCGTGTCATGTCTAATCGTATCGTGTTATTAATCGTGTCGTGTCTTAACAGGTTTCGTGTCTAAACGGATAATTTCTAAACGTGTCTCAAAACATCAGACACGAACACGACACGATTAAGTAGCAGATCACACGGGACACGATTAACTTTCTTGGAAATTAAAAATAAAAAAACATAATGGATAGACACGACATGATATGACACGATTAACACGACACGATACTATACGACACGATTAAGAACGACATGATTGATACGAATTTACACGATTAAACACGAAATGACACGTTACACGACACAATTAACACGTAAAAAACATTAATTTTATATATATTTTTGAACGTGTCACAATTAGACACGACACGATTAGACACGATTTGTTAACCGAGCCTTTATCCGTGTCACAGGTATACACGACACGATTAGTTAATCGTGTTTTATCGTGTTTATACAGATATCCGCAGATCTGAGTTGTTTAGACACGATTATTAATCGTGTCTAAACGTATAAGAGTTGTTTAGACACGGGATCCGTTAAGGTCAAACTCATATACGCTTTAAAGCAGATCGTGTCGTGTCAGAAATTGCCACCCCTAACGGCGAATGAATGCGCAAATTGGATAGCGAAGCAAACGCGATTGGGAGTGAGTCTAAATGATTGGATCGAAAGACCACCACTACCATTACTATCTTTAATTGAGTATGATTGTAATCCTGAACTACTATGACACTATGTCACAACGTTTTATTTATAACAAGTAAAGCGATATTATCGACAAAAAAAACAAAACATTTATGGGCCACAATTGGGACATATTTGGGCCATAATTGGGATTTTTTTATTTTGTCGTTTAAGATTCTTAAAAATTTAATTTAAAACTTTTTATTTACAGTGAGGAGTTATTTTGTAGAATTATCTCAATAGAGTTCTGCAATTATATGTTGTTATTAGCTAGTCATTGCCACTAGCTAACGTACTTTGTGCGATAACTATTTTTTATATTAAATGTTAAGAGAAAATATATGTATAACTTATTTATTATTTATTAATTTTTTATTTTATAAAAGTATTTTTAATTAAGAATAAATTTAACTTAATATTATACAATAAAAAATAAGGTATATTTATAAATAATATTAGTACTATGAACATTTGTGTATAATATAATATAATTTATTTTATTTACTTTAATATCATAATTATATTAAACAAAATCAAGATTAAATCTATTTATTTATAAAACTAATTAAAAAAAATATATGAATGATTATTGAAAAGCAATAGTGACAATTATCAAGACAATGTTAATTAATAATTTTAAGTTATTTTTTGTGGTTTTATCACTTCTATTTGTTTAATATGTTAATGGAAATGATAGTAAAAATATCTACATTTATAAGTTTTATAAACTTAGTTTTATATACGTATATAAAAAATATCAAAACTTTATCTTCATATTATTATTATTATTATTATTATTATTATTATTATTCATATGCTAAATTTATATTACGATTTTAATTATAATAAGCTAAACTTGATAAAATTATTATTTAATAATATAAATTTATACTAAATTAATTTATTTAAATTTCAATTGCAAATTTTTATATGTTCATACTTGTTACCTATCCAATACAATATTATCTATTTTAGTATTTTATAATATCCACTATATACAATATATTTAAATAAAATTGTAAATATACATGTAAAAATAAAGAAAAAATGTTAAGAATTTATAACTTATCTTGAGAGTAAATGAGAAAGTTTGGAGGATTTTAAAGTGATTTACATGATATGCCACTTAGGATTGAGAATTGTATGTTTGACATTGACTAATTAAAATTAATTATTATGACATTAGGAGTTAAAAAATACTTCAAAAAACTTGTCACAATTGTATCCATTCTAACTAAATTAATATAGATAAAGATATAAATTTGAGTTTATTATACTCAATCAATATATTAAATAATATCTATATAAACTACAATATGTTATCGTAGATGGCCCCGTCTGAAAATTACACTACAGTTTCCGAACCGTGTTGCAGACTTTAGTAGTTGAGTCAACCACTACTTCAAAAAGTTGCCTCTTTTTCTCTACCCTGTTTCTCTATATATTTGCTAACCGTCTCTCTTTCCTATTACCAGCGGGTTCAGCTCCACTAACTACTGTATGGTAGTTGCGTCCAAGTTTTTTCTTTGGGGAGAAGCCAAGCTAAGCTCGTTCTGGTTTTCTGTTCTACTTCTGGGTATGATGATTTGTTGATTACATTACATCTGCGAGAGAGTCTTGATCTTGTCTTAGAATCAATCAATTCTTGTCATTAGCTGACTTCGTTTTTGATCTCCAAGTTGTCCTGTATTTCGTCATGTGTATAATAGGTGTGTTGAGAATACCACATCTACCAAAATTGTGTCCCAAGGCAGTTCAGAATGATCTGGGCGGGCAATCCTCAGTGTACTCTTAGGTTTATCTTAGTCGAATCCATTTCTTGACAGTAACCTTTTCAAAAATTGCTTCTTTTTGCATTGACAGATTTGTGGGAGTGCTGAAGACAAGACAGGACTCAGGACACTATACTGTACTATACTATACTATGGCGAATGACCTTGTTCGAGGAGCTGTTGTAGGATCAGTAGTTGCAGAACTCTTCCGAGGGGTGATGCACGGAATGCAAACTGTTCGAATGTTCAGACCCCGATTCGAGAGCATCAAATTAACCTTAAATTATATGGAAGATCCCATTGCAAGGATGGAATCATCCAATGAGCAACTCAACATCTCCAATGAGGAGCTGAGACTGATCATTGATCTGCTAAAAGAATGTCATGACCGCATCCAGAAGTGCTCCAGAGTTGAGAAGTGGAACATTTGGAACAAGATGCGGTACTCTAAGAAGTTGCTCAATCTCGACAATCGCATCCAGAGGTTCTGTCACTTTAATCTACAAATTACGATTGCCAAGGACATGAAGGAAAATAGGCTTGAGGTGGCAGTGCTAAGCAATGAAGTCCGTAGGTTGAGAGAGATGCAAGAAAATCAAACTAGGCAAGCGTGGAGCATGTGCTGCTAGGGAATCTTACTTTAGAGGCAAGCATCTCAAGTCACAGGGTACACATATCCGGTTAACACATCAGAGAACCACCGAGAGCATGGGGTTGGACATAGATAAATAAATATGGGATGTAATAATTTTTTGAGTTGTTATGAAAGAATGAACTTATTAATCTCTTGTTCAAATATGTGTGTGGTTGTCTAAATTCAGCATGGTATCAGAGCTGAATTGTTCGATCAATTGATCAGTTAACCTTTCTCGGCGATCATCATTTACCAACCATACCTTAGCCATGACGAAGTCTGAAGGAGACAGCGCCCGCACCAACGAACCGGGCTCAGCGAACGAGTCGATGGCGGCTCAATGGGCGACAATGTTCTCATCCCTGCCACATAACAATAGTGTACGTAATCAGTCCTTACCAGTTTCAAATATCAACTTGAGTGTAAAGTTGAATGAGAACAATCATTCCATGTGGGTAAGACTGATCCGGATGAAGATCGGGGGACAAGGAAAGCTGCATCATCTCACAGGTGTTCTGGCATCACCTCAACCCGAAGAACCGAATTCCCCACAGTGGGAGCAAGACGATTTGATCGTTTGCTCGTGGATTCTAGACAACATGATTCCGGACTTGGTGCACCAATATGCTGAGTTCCCTACAGCAAGAGACTTATGGAATGGGTTAGCCGCAACCTATAGTAAAGGCAAGGATGGAATTCAATTGTTCGATTTGATTGTTCGAACTAACAATACAAAACAGGGAACCGATTCTTTAGAAGCTCTATACAGCAAAATGCAGGGGCTTTGGAGGGACATCGAGTTACGGGATCCAAACCAAATGAAATGTCCACAGGACATACAGATTTGGAATGCAAAAAGGGTCGAAACCAAGCTCTATCAGTTCTTAAGTGCAGTAAGTGACGAATTTGACAATGGAAAAAGAGACTTACTCGGGTACATTCTATTACCGGAGATGGAGGTGGCTTACTCGACCATTCGTTCGGAACGTGACCGGAGGCAAGTAATGGGAGCTACGAGAAGAGCAATCGAACCTGTTGGGTTCGAATTAGGCACGGGACTGTCAGCTCGACACTTCCCGGAGGAAGGAGCTGCAAGAAACGGAAGCGCCTCCAAGCCCCCGATGTTTCCCGGCAAAGGGGGAAAGCCAGTCTGGAGCGGTGGCGTCGATCGCAAGACAATCAGGTGCAACCACCGCGGTAAGATGCGTCATGACCGAGCAGAGTGCTACCAACTCATCGGTTTCCCCGATGGATGGAAAAGCCATAGGCGAGACGGGAACGGAGCTGCTCACCCAGTCACGGCGGCGAATAACCGTGACGGAGGGTGGAGGAGCACTTAACCCATGAGAGCAGTAGCCACGACGGCTAGGGTTCCAACCGAAGGTCAAGAGAGGAGCTTACCTGGCCAGATCAGAATCAAGGCGAGGATGAGAGGTCTGGCACCTTCATGACTCGTCCCTGTCCACCGGAAGACATCCGGCGAAGAGGCTCGGCGGCAGGCTCGGTGGGAACCCTAGCTCAGCCGAGAGAGCCAAGGCATCAAGAATGGGAGGCGCGGCAAGGGGCAGAGGACACCAACGAAGGTATAGGGTTAGGAATGAGTAAATTACCTTCCTACCCCTGTCGGTTTAATACTGGTTTGTTGAGTGATTTGTGTTTAAAACCCGATAAAACCGATAACGATTATGATGAAAAAATAAATCGGAACCCAATTATTGGTAAGACATTTATTGCTCAGGAGAAAACCGCACAAAAGGGTGAACAGTGGTTATTTGATTGTGGAGCCACGGATAGCATGACCTTTGACAGACGGGATTTTGTGAGTCAGTCAAAATCCGAAAGAGAAATGATTCAGACAGACAATGGAGAATTAGTATCGGTTCAAGGAGCAGGAACCGGTACGTAAATATTTTTTCAGATATTAAATTGAAGAACTTTCTTCATGTACCTAGCTTAGCATGCAAGTTACTATCCATTACTCATGTAACGAGGGGCTAAACTGTATGGTACTAATGTATCCAAATTTCTGTGTATTACAGGATATTCAGTCGGGGAAGATTATTGGACGTGGAGTTGAATGTCAAGGCCTGTATTATGTGGAAGAAGTGGCTCAACACGGAACTGCAATGCTTGCTCACGGGACAGTCACTAGACAACAGTGGTTGTGGCACCGGAGATTGGGTCATCCATCTGCAGGGTACCTTCATAAATTATTTCCAAATTTATTTCCGTCGAATAAAGAAATTCTGTGTGAGACCTGTATTTTTGCTAAAAGTCATAGACAATCGTATTCCATGTCTGAATCCAGAGCCAAAAATATGTTTTCGTTAATTCATTCTGATGTTTGGGGACCAGTTTTAAATAATGGAACATATATGTCAAATACTGGTTTTAAGTATTTTGTCTTGTTTATCGATGATTATTCTCGAATGACCTAGGTATACTTCCTTAAGCATAAATCCGAAGTCTTTACTAAGTTTGTAGAATTTAACAAACTTATTCAAACCCAGTTTAGTAAGCAAATTCAGGTACTCCATTCTGATAATGGTGGAGAATTCGTTAATTCTTCACTACAACAATTTCTTAAATACAAATGTATTATCCATCAGACATCATGTCCTCAATAGAATGGAGTAGCAGAAAAAAAAACTGTAACCTTCTAGAAATGACAAGAGCAGTAATGCTGGAGTCAAAAGTTCTCAGTTCATTCTGGTCAGAAGCTGTTGCAACATTAGTATATCTTCTTAATCGTCTGCCCACCAAGGCGATTCAGTTCCAAACACCTCTAAAAATTCTATCTAGTCATATGAGTGTTCCCACAACCTTAACATTAAAACCACATATCTTTGGGTGCTCTGTTTTTGTACATATCCCCAAGTCGGATCGATCCAAATTTGATCCTTGTTCAGTCAAATGTGTGTTTGTCGGGTATGCGATTGATCAAAAAGGTTACCGATGTTTTAATCCAAAAACCAATCGCATGTATGTCACGATGGATTGTACTTTTCTCGAAACAGAATTCTACTATTCATCCCAATCTCATGTCCATGGGAGATTATTAATGAAGATAGTCCATTAGATTGTTTGAATCTGACGGCTTTAACCACACCAATGTTGATTGAGATAGTTTCAAAAGAGCAAGTTGGTGGAACCACTGAGACGTTGACTCCCATAATACAGGTCTCCAATGATTTAGCTTCCACGTCAACCTCTACTGATATCACTGAGGTCAGTAATTCTACTGCAACTCCTTGTAATGATACTTCTAATGTTGTGTAAGAATCACCAGTACATGAGAGATACGTACTTCTAGCTAGGATAAACAGAGGTGTTCCTCCGGTACGATACGAACCGGAGTATAGTCTAAAAGCAAGCCGATATCCAGTAGCAAAACTAGCCTGGGGAGCTTATCACCAATGGCGCGTGCTTTTGCTGCTGCAATATATTCTCAGGATATACCAAGTACGGTGGAGTCAGCAATTAAACATCCGGAATGGAGGCAGGCAATGCAAGTAAAAATGGAGGCCTTAGAGAAGAATAAGACGTGGGAGAAGTGCGATATTCCATACGGGAAGAGGGCGGTTGGATGCAGATGGATCTTCACCGTGAAACATAAGGCAGATGGGACGATTGAAAGATATAAAGCACGGCTCGTGGCGAAAGGGTATACTCAAACCTATGGTATTGATTATTCAGAAACTTTTTCTTCTATAGCTAGAATTGATACTATAAGAGTCTTGTTTTTTATAGCGGCAAATCAGAATTGGCCGCTACATTAGTTTGATATAAAAAAATGCATTCTTACATAGTGATCTAGATGAAGAAGTCTATATGGAACCCCCACCAGGGTTCATGACAGGGTTCCAGGGATCAACGGTATGTAAATTGAAGAAAGCTCTATATGGTCTCAAACAATCACCCAATGCATGGTTTGGGAGATTTACTGTAGCCATGAGAAAAAATGGTTACAATCAGAGAAATGCAGATCATACCTTGTTCTTCAAGAAAAGAAGAAGCCTAGTAACCTGTTTAATTATATATGTGGATGATATGATTATTACATGTGATGATGCAGAAGAAATATCCCTACTCAGGAAGAACTTATTTCAGGAATTTGAAATGAAGGACTTGGGAGAACTCAAGTATTTCTTAGGGATTGAAGTTCTACGATCTAAAACAGGTATTTTCATTTCACAGAGAAAATACATTTTAGATTTGCTAGTAGAAACAGGATTGGTGGATTGCAAGCCAGCAGAGACACCAATTATATTAAACCACATGCTTCAAATAGTGGAGGGAGCTGAACTGACAGATCAAACTCGATTCCAACACTTAGTAGGAAAGTTGATCTATTTATCCCACACCAGACCAGATATTGCATACAACACTTAGGTGGACATTTCTTACTGCCACAATTTGAAGACACTGCCAGATGGAATCTGCAAGGCCAAGACTTTGAGAAAGATCATGTTTGTGGCATCACTCATTGCCACAAACTGAAGGAACTCCCTGAAGAGATAGGACATCTATTGGAGCTTCAAGTGTTGAGGTTGAACACTTGCACCAGTTTGGAACGTCTGCCAAACTCGATCGTAGAGGTTAAAAATTTGAGTTTTCTTGACATTTCTAGCTGCATTAGCATTGTTGAGTTGCCGGATGGAATCGGGAAATTGCGTCAGTTGAAAGAGCTGCATCTGAGTTGGTGTTCGAGTATTTCAACATTGCCATTGTCGGTTAGAAGCCTCGAGCAACTCAAGTATTTGATTGTTGATAAAGAGAAGAAGAGCTTTAGGAGGTTTTTCAAGAAGAGCCCTGAGTTGAAGCTGAAGGTGGCTGCAGAAGACAGGAGCTTGAACTTCTTGGGTCGTGCATTGATGTAAGAATCTGGACAACGATTACTGCCGTCCCTTGTACTTTTTTTTTTGTGTGTGTGTATTGTCTAAAACATGCAATGTATAATTTGCATTCATAATTTAAGCACCGCTAGTTTTCCAAGATATGTCATTATGCAGATAGACTAATATTTTTTTGGTCAACGCAGATAGACTAATTAAAGCTATATATATATATATTGAAATTAAACATACACTATAAAATAAGGGGTAAAAGTGGAATTCCAGCATGTTCAATCGTTTGGTTAGGTAGGGGCTTCAGTTATAATTTGTGACCCTGTTGTTCATTTTGTTTCGACCGAGATTACCTGAATGTATTTTTCGGACTGGTTGGATCTGCTTGCTGATGGATTCACTGCCTTCAGCTGATGCAGTGGAATCACTACCTAATTATACCAAAAAAGGACATAAAATGATCAGAAGATTAGCATTTTGCTAGTAATTCAACATTATATGTTCATTTCTAAAGAAATAAATTATTACCATGTTGAACTTCTCCAATATCCAACTAGCTAACAAGCAAAAGGTAGTGATTATGAGGATTTTAAATGATCTTAGATGATTCATGTGGATGATTTTGTGTTCAAAAGTTATCTTTTGATCTTTCTCTGATGGAAGGTTATATAATGTCAAGGACCACAAATTCATTCTATCCAAGTTGAGGTAGCTTGTTTTGAATTTTTAAAATTCAGGTAGCTCGTTGCAAAACGTCTAAAGTTCAGGTATCTCGTTGCAAAACGTCCAAAGTTCAGGTAGCTTCTTGGTATTTAACCCTTAATAATATTGTATTTTGTTGCTGAGAAGTAATGTGGAGGAAGCAGTATCTTTAGTGTATCTTCTATACAAAGAGGTTTCTTGGATTACAAGGAACGAAGATATGTACATAGAGCAAGCAGTATGGTCAAAGGTAAATGCCAGTAAATTAAAATCCAAGCTTGCCACACCATAATAATGATGTAAATGTGCAAAACCAAGACCCGAAATACGAATTATCAGCTCAGCATGGTTGGATGCCCACTCTGAAGCATCCTCTTGATCATATCCATCCCGAATGCTGAATCCGATGAACTGAATGAATCATTGGAAAGAATAATCCTTGTTATCTAAGTTATGATATTTTGGATGAAGATAACTACTAAAATGCAGAACCATGCAGATATTCTTTGGCTTTAAAGATGATCATGATTTATAGAACAAAAGATATCTTCTCACAACCCACTAAGTTTGTTCATCTACCACAGACTATAGCATAATCCAATGAACTCAACTAATCACAGCTCTCTAAACATGTAGGATTCTCAAATAGTGGTTGGTTGAGGACCACCACATCATCTACAATCTAAAACCAACCAATCATTTTCCGTTTATCTGCAATTGATATGATGCACATTTTGTTAAGCATCAATTTCTCTACACACTACAAAGGCATCAAATGCGAGAAGATCTCACCTCGGGAGTGTAATTTCATAGGGAAATGAGATGGCTCCCTCACGATTTGGTATAGGAGGAACATGTTCCTTTTTGTCATTCACAAACCTTATTATTTGAAACAGAACATCACGAAGGGATGCTTCTAAAGATGCCCTTCTCACATTTCTCTCCTCCACGGAACATTCTGCAGAATAGAAGAGTTATGTAAGAAGATAAGGCGGCTAGAGACTTCAAAAGCAAGTGAGGAAGCCTAAAATCATAGATATGTGCGATGATGACTACTATACCCTCGGGATCAACCACAATTTTAGAAGTAAGAGACTTGCTGGAATGCAACTTGGGTTGTTGGGCCACATTCAGATTGATATTCCATTGTTCCCAATATAAGCGTTCCATTTTGTTGGTGAACCACGACGCCTGTTTGCTCTTAACTTCGTAGAACGATAAGCATATCTGCATAAAATCATATAGCAAAGTAAGTTTCTTTACCGAGACCCTTATTCAAATTCATATTAGAGATAGAAAGGGAGGAGATTGGCCATCAATGAGCACAACTCAAATATTAGCTGATCTTGATAGTATTGACAGAATCATGATGCAGAAGAAAAATAAACAGGCAATGGTTCTAGTCTTACTATAATTGTATGCATCATCAGATATATGCTAAGCACACATAACATTTGGGAAAGTTAACTTAGAAATACCCAAAATTCACTTAAAATTCCAAACCTGACTTTTCTTGTTCGGATGCTTCTCCACCCAACAGATGAACTGCTCAATCTTCTCATCTATTTTCTTCTCAACATCCATGTCCCCACATTGTACCTATGCCAAAAACAGAATTTTTTATCAATTAAATCAAAACGATTTAAATAGCAGGAAGGGAGTAGACAGAAGTCACAGTTATTTACATAGGTGATCTCGAAAAGGTCCAAGTCAATTTCTTTAGGCCGCACAAGGCCTAGAGCTCGATGAAAAATAATAGTATGCAGAATACCTGCACATAGAAGAACATAAAGAAACACCATATCAAACACAATGTATCCATAAAAAAATCAAATTTGATTCAAGATGTAAATATAGCCACAAAAAACTAAACTTTGTGGGATACAAAGAGATAGAGTGAACTACTACTGGGTTCAGCATCCCCATCACCACAATGTCATGTTCTTTAACTCCAATGAATTCAATAACAAGGGTCACTACCAAATTGGCGCCTTTTCAATTGCTTAGAACAACACAACATACAGCTAAAAGCATCCCTAAAATCACAATCAGCGGATCAAAATTGGGATAATTAACATAACATTAAAGGAAGCAACTCACAGCGAAGAACTTCTCTAATTTCGTAGTGCTCCACCTCCTACACGAAACAAGGCCATTTTTTTCTCATGTCAAAACTCAATAAAGGCAATCCAGAGCAACCCGCTACCTCTAGCTCTAAGCACGAATGATCAAAATTGAATGGTCGGGCGGATTTCAACTGACCAGTTCCTTTAGTTGGCAGACTTCGCAGTTCATGATGGGGAGAACTGTGGGTTGTTGTTTCCGATCACAGAGCGCAGATGTAGAGACAGACGGAGACGTGTAATGTTTGGTGTTTGCGAATTGAAGCTAGCAAAGAAAATAAAGAGGATATGAAGAAATGAAAATCTTCTATCTGAAGTTCGGTTGCTTCCTGATCGGTCCCCGGCAAATCTGATCGAATTTAATACTTCTTTTGTGTTCCATAAAGTGAAATTATATATTTACCCTTGAGAGTAGAAAGCGTAACTAATTAAAATAAGGGAAAATAGTTTTTTTGGGAGGTGAATTACTTAATTGGTTATACATGTTTTACCATTATGCAGAATGGTTACACATGTTTCAAAATGTTATTAATTGGTTTTGGAATGTGACTAATTGGTTTTTTTACTGTTCATCGTCAAAAATCACAGTTAAGTCACTATTTAGATACATAAAATGACTTAATTACCCTTTCATACACCCCCTGAGTTGTTCTTAAGTTGTTCTTCATTCTTCTCCTCGTCTTCATTTTTCATCTCCTCTGTGGTCAGGTACGTCTTCATTCTTCACCGAGCTCTTCCAGGTACGAGTTGCTGGGTTCGTGATGAACCCATAATTGCGATTCTGGATTCTTCAAGAACATCGAATTTGATTCGATTTTGGTTCTTCAAGACGATTTTGTGTTCTTCAATACAACTAAGGGCATAATAGTCATTTCACAATTCAATAATATGTTTAAAAAAATAATTAACGTTAAAATTAACGGTTTACTATCAATTAATCACATTAAGAAAAACATGTGTAACCAATTAATCACATTTTGAAACATGTGTAACCATTCTGCACAATGGTGAAACATGTGTAACCAATTAAGTAATTAACTTTTTTTTTTTATCTCTAATGTTTCATCATGTAAGGATTCTAAAATTTAGAGGGTAGAAGGATAAAAGTTAACACACAAAACGTTCCAATCAAAATGTATAATTAAACACAATTTCATCATAAGTTCTCAAATACTATGTGGATTGTTGAAAAGACTGCAACATCAGAGTCTTATCATAAATGTAAGACATTCGAAAAACTACATTTTTATTGGATTCCGGCAAACGAAACACGAAATGTGTACTGTAGAATGTATCAAATTGGAAACTCAGAATCGTCCCATTGAAGAACAGCAGATTCAATGTTTTGTTCCCTCTTGAGCTTATCCTTGAGAAACCAATCGCATAGTTTCCCAGCATTTAACTCCTCTATTGAACATCCTTCTTGCTCAGCTATCACTTTCAACAGATTCAACGATGATATCTGCATATATTATTGCATTAAATCATATATCTATACAGGAAATAGTATATATTCACTGTGATGATACATATATCAGAGTTCTGCACCGTTAATCTGCAGAGAAAACTTTCGTGGGTGCTTAGTCCAGACATTTCAACAAGTCCCGCTTCTTCTAATGTCAAGAAAGTTCGCCTTTCTGTACTGTTATTCTCTTCTCCGCCACCCCCACCGCTGATGCATCTCACCGCCACAAAGTTTGGCAATTTTTGCCTTCTGCTAGTACCATTGGAGCTGCTCTCTGAGAAGCTACTAAACTTGTGGTGGTTCGAAATGGGGGGAAGAAATGTTGATTGGCAATGATGAATCTTACAGTTGCACCAACCATTTCCAAGAGACGCCATAGTTGGTTTCTAGGAGATGGGCGATATGTGGTGGGTGCTTTCTTTATCCTCTTGATGAATACGAATGGAATAATTAAAGCTATATATATATATTGAAATTAAACACACTATAAAATAAGGGGTAAAAGTGGAATTCCAGCATGTTTAATCGTTAGGTTAGGTAGGGGCTTCAGTTATAATATGTGACCCTATTGTGTTCGTTTTGTTCAAATGGGCTTCCCTCTACATTTTTAAAATAAAATACAGGCCCAAGACCAAATTAATAGTTCTCTCAAGACTGCCTTTCCCAGATAAACATGTATATTCCACTTTTGCCCCTGAAGGTTGTTTTTTCTTTTTCTTTCAGCCATACTATATGTCAGTTGATCAATTAATACTAATTACGGTAAAATGATAACTTATCACATTTTATAAGTCTAATATTACATAAAGTAATAAATTAAAGAGACAAATCACATCGTCCCTACATGGCTCCATACCTGCCACCACTGTGTTGACACTCGTACCTTTCATAGTATGCATGGAACAAGTTCTTTTGAGTTTCACTTATATTCTCATTTCTATTTTTATGAATAGAATCTAAATTATTTCCATGAATAAAAAGTAAAAACTATAATAATAATTACATTAAAGTTTAAACCACTTGAGGTGGTGAGGTGGGGTACGATACAAAAAAAAATGTTTTCCAAATCCACCTTGTTATTTTGTAATTTTATTTAAATGGAAAAAAGGATTGAAATTCATTAATAAATAAATAAAAAGTGACTGCAAAAGAAAGTAGCAAGAAGTGACAGTTTGGGGCATTGTGCAGAGAAAGAGACGCGAGAATTTTGGGCGCCGCGAGCGATAGAAATGGCAATCTATCGTTATTCTCACTGCCACCATGATTCGTTTTCAGCGTGAACGACAGAACTATTCTGCTTCATCTTCCTCTCCGTATTAATGCATAAAAGATAACGACTTCATCATCTGAAACTGGACAATGGAGATTTGCTCAAGTTTATTTGACTAACTACGTAAACTGTCAATCCTCAACTTTAACAAAATGGTGCGTGATGATCAGTTGAGCAGCATTCCTGTTCGTGGAGATTTTCATCACTTGCAGTTCTCTTGTTCTTATTGACGCCACTCGAATCGTCCTTCCAACGGCTCCTCCTTGGCGAAATCGAAATTGTACCTGCGTTTCAATTTCAGTTTTGAAATTAAAAAGTGAAAATCTGCGTTCAATTTACCCAGAAAGTTCGATCGCAAGTATTTCTCACTTTTTCGTGAAGTATTGGAGCTTGTAGAGATTTTGCGCCTCGGCGACGGCGAAAAAATCCTCGATGTCAGCCTTAGTTGGCTTCATATTCTCCGGAGCTTCAACTTTCGGTAATTGGAGGCCATGACCGTCCGTAGGGATGCAAAATCCATCCTTCGACCTCTCCTCCGATAACGTTGCCTTAGCCGAATCCATGTCTTTCTCCTCCAACTCTTCTTCTACCTCGCTAGAAGACGCGTCGTTTCCGCTTCTACAATTCAAATTCAAATCCAGAACAGTATCTATTCAGCGAAGAAGACGGGAGGGAAGAGATTGAACTTCTATATAGTACTCGTATTTATAGCAGTGTAATTAAATGCAGAACTGCCGACGATCCATTTGAATTCCGAATTTAAAAGAGATCGGCAGTTTCATTTCAAACTGAATTTCGGAAATCGTGCAGTGGATTATGTTCCCTGAGGAATGTAAGACCTTGGATCTCCACGTAAATGCGGCGGCGCCGATCTATCAACTTCAGCAATCCCATCCTCATAATGCTGCAATAGACGAAACACAGATCATTCTAAAACCTCGAATTAAATGCAAGCAAAGAGATGATCAATCATAATTCACTGCAACATCTATTCAATTCCGAAACTCCACCTCCAGATCTGCGGACTTTTTCATTTTCTTCCTCTTCTCCGTCTGTTTCGATCCTTTGCTTGAGCAGCACGAAACTGACACTTTATCGTCGGAGCTTGGCGTCGCGCACCTAGTGTCAATTCCGATCTTCCTTCTCTTGCCAGATCCGCTGGATTTTGCATGGGCAGGTGATCGAGCTCGCCTTCTGACTCCTGCCGTCGCCATGTCCATTACTACGTCCCTCCGCAGTTAGCAACTCTACTTTCCTTCCTTCTCTAGAACGATGTTGTCATCTGCTTCTCATCTCAAGTTGATGATAATGAGATTGGGCAAGGTGGTAGTAATGATGATGGAGAAAGCCGAAAAATTGTGGTCCTTCTAAGTTTCCATAACAAGGATGAATTTAATAAGCTGATCTTTATAGCAGCTAAAGTTTATTTCTGTATGGATGCAAAAATCCGTAATATCCTATAACGGATGAGCTGCACCAACTAGCCTTTGAGAAGAAAAAAATTGATTTCTTTATAGAGGAAGAGGATCAATGTTGAGATTCTTTACGGTATGTTAATTTTTTTTGTTCTTCGTAAAAATGAATGGGCTACTAGTAGCAATTAATGTTCATTCCACTACGTAATGTTCAGACTTTAATTTCATATTGTCGCCTTCGGGCATGGGAACCAGCGCAAAATGTAACCCCACCAGCATTCTATGATTGAGAGGTCGGTTCGTTAGGCCAGCGGGCCCCGTCAACGTAGCTCCACCAGCAGCGTGTGATTAAGAGGTTGACCCGTTAAGACCCAAGTCGTAATCATTTTCTCACGTCAAACCTTCTTTTGCACTTGGGGAATTCGAATTCGTGACCCCGGAGCCAAACCACTTGGGAGTCAGCGCTCTCAACCACTAGAGCACACACCACTGTTGGTGGTGGGTATGTTGAGTTCAATCGTTATTTTCTACACTTATTCATAACATGAACACGAACAATTAATCCGTGATTATATAACATTTTTTTTTTTAATCCAATATAATGATTTTAATAAGTTTTTAAAGAAAATATATATCTACACAAAAAAATTAGTTTTGTCAAAAATATGTATGTGCATTGGAAGGGTGCGATCACTTCGCGTGAGTTATCTCTCATATTTTCTTCTTTTATGTTCTTAATTTTGAGAAGAAAAAAAATAAAATAGGTTAAACATTGAGTTCGAAATAATATATATTAAGTGTTGACTTACGAAGTGGTCATATGTTATGATTAAAATTGATTAATTATGGATCTTAACTTTGATGTTTGCGTGTGGTGAGTCCAAATATTACTTCAATTATTTATATATTTTATATAATAAAAAGTCATCCAATTTCTAATATTACAATTCGAATTTTCAAAGTCTGAAGAAAAAACTCACATTCCTACAATTTTACCATCTAAATTAAGTAAATAATAATTTCACACTCCTACTATACAAGTTAATTAAACATGTCACTGTCAAGGAATTAAATATTTGGTTATCGTTTATTTATTTATAAATAAATAATAACTAAATATGTATAGTAAAGTTGTCTATACATAATTATTCTTATATCCTAATAATTTTGGTCTTGATGTCCAACTGTCGGTGTGGAGTCTTTCGGACTCAAACACGTGGCGGTAAAAGTTACGGAGACTAACGGGTTTACGTTATGTCTCCAAATGTTTTAATGACGGTGGTCCATGTATGCATGTCAATCAACGTTTGTCTCCATATTAAATGTTTGATTTTTTTTTTTATCACAATATTAAATGTTTGATAAGGATAAGGTTTCATGCATAAAACATTAACTAGTCCTCCAAGTCATGACTTTTATTTATTTCATCCTCAGAGTTCAGGGTTGGATTCATATTTACTTTGGAATGGGAATTAAGTGATGATAATAATATATGGATTTCACCTATTTAGGCAAGTGGGAGCAATTATTAGTCTAAAAGCAAATAGTTGAAGTCAAATGAAGGTAAATGTAAGAATTTAAATGGCTAAAATGAAAATTAATATATTTCTAGAGCTAAATTTACACAAAACTCAAAGTTGAGAGGGGTAATTGCCCCCTCTATGGCTTCGTGTCGGCCTATTCCTGAGCTTATATAACACGTTGAGTTAGACTTAGTTGAGATAGTGTGAATAATTGTTCAGACTTAATGCATTATATATGAGTTTGTATGGTCAAATTGTATTGTGTTTTTATCTATGCATGCATTATTGCATTGATATGAGGAAATGTGGTCAATTTATATTATATCATGAACTCATCCTTATTACTAAAAACATATATATGATCCCCCAAATTAAATCAAAAGGATCATAATTCACTTACATTATTATTCAGTGGTATATATGGAAGGCAAAGCAAAATATTAATAAGAAATGGTGATTAAGCTGACTGATGATCATAATTGCATGGTACATTAGATTCTTTGGGAAATGGAAAAGGAGGAATATAGTACAAAAACACCATTATCTTACTTTAATCAACACTTCAATTGACTGCCAATACACAATGATGGTAGGTTAAATGAGACTTTATACATATATCAAATGCCATTAACTAAAGGAAAGGAGACATGTGGGGGGGAATGTAAGTGCAAAAGCAAGTGAAAGGAATCTATAACATTTTTCAAAATGAGGGAAGACAGAGTGATAATATATATATACATATAAAAGAGTGAGTGTGTTTTTCTTTCACAATTTTAACATTAGATTTATCTTTAAATGTCTTATATTTATCTCTCTCTATATTTTTTACTACATTTTTTTTACCTCTCTAAGTCAAATTTTTAACTGTCATGTACGTGGGAATATGCATGACTGATAATGAATGGGATCAGATGGTAACTTTATCGATCGTCAACTTTGGAATCATGCTTGTTTCCCTTTGTGTATTGCAAGTCTGATCAAAATCTATCTCTTCTCTCGATCGTCCTTTCCTATAAAAGCAATAGATTCATCTTAAAACATGTTTTCTTCTTTTATATTTTAAAAAAAAAAATCCCTCCTTTTTCACTTTTCTCTGTTCTTCTCTTTTCCATCTCCCATCAACCACAATGTTTGCCCCTTGGTATCTTTAAAAGGAAAATACTTTGGGGTGTTTATTTTCTTTTCTTTCCAAGAAAGTTAGGGTTTCACGATTGCGACTGTTCAGAAATTGACTACATACAGGCTTTCTTTCTCCGATCTGAATGGGAAATCTGGCTTCAAATTATTGCAATATGATGCATTCCATGCAATAATGGATCAAGGACGATCTCAGTGGGTGCACTTAAAAGGGAAGAGTAATTAACCAAATGGGAGACACGACTTGAAAAACGATTCAAAGAACCGGATTGAGGATTTATTGAGACATTGTTGTTTTAAACAAACTTCTATTAATGATTTAAGTGAGGGTAAACAAATAGGGTAGAGGTGATAAATTTGTTAGGTAGTGGAGCCTAATTAATATGTAATGTTAGTTTATGTATTAATGTACGTGTCTCGCGGCAGCGCCCCGAACCCGCAGGTTGTACTATACTGTATTTCTCCATGTATATGTATTCTGTAACAGTGTATTCTCATCAATAAATGAATCAAACTGCGTCGAGGTTACCCCTAAGAGGTGTTACCACATAAACCTAGTTCTCTCTCAATTTATCTCTTCTGAAGCTGCGATTTCAGTGTGTGTAGAGAATCGATCCTAACAAAATTTAAGTCTTTTAAAGGTTTGGATTGAAAATACTTACATTTTTGACGTCTAAAATTACACTACGTCAAAAGTGTTGATGGTGCAATTCCCATTTCCCCCTTCATCCTCTAGTTTCTCCCTCCCTGGTTATAGTTAACATTATTCTATAAGAGTAATATATGCATTTGGCCAAAACTAAAGTTATATCGTTGTTTGTAATATGGGAAAGGTATCCATCATGCATGCATGGTATCCAAAGTTCCATGCAGAAAGGACATACGTACGTAACTTCGGCCCAAATAAAATGAAAGAGTTTTCGGGCCCGGCCCAATATCATAATGTGTACCCCTCATTCATTGCCCGTGTATATAGTATATACTATACATATGCTTATTAATAACAATGGGAAACACAACCCTTTGTCATTATTACGAGACACGTGCATGCATGGTGAATAGTAATAGACAAGCTAGCCATCAAAACATTTTTTTAAAAGTATTTCTCCTAATTAGAATAAATTTTCAAGTCGGATAAATCCGTACGTATAAATTAATAGACATTTATGGCATGTTCTTTTCACGGAATGGAAAATGAATTCGACTTACGGATTCCGTAAGAAGTTGTTCTTTTCGCGGAATTGCAAAAATTTGGCTTACGGATTCCGGGCGGGGTAGACTTAGACATTCCGTGTGAAAAGCTCGGAATTCCTAAGCCGGGCGCGCTAGGAATGAGGAATAGGAGGCGAAATGACCGAAATGCCCTTACTTTAAAATTTATATTAATTCAACAATTTTATCTTAATTAATAATTAATTAAATAAGTTATTTTTTTTCAAATTATTAATTAATTATATTATAAGTTTTTAATATTCTTAATTTTAAAATTAATTAATACAAATTATATATATTATATACTATACATATAAAAGGAGGGGCAAATATGTCATTTTACCACATTCCATTCCCTTTCCATATACAATTCCACCAAATAAACAACAGAATTCCTTATTCCATTCCACTAAAGAAACAACTTCATATTCTTATCTACTATTCCTTATTCCTATTCCCTATTCCGAATTCCATGAAAGAAACGCCCCGTTAGATGTAAATAAATAAATAAAATTGGCAAAATATAAAAAATGTGCACTTATTCGAATGCGTGAATCGTGATCTTATTCAACAAAATTCGTTTTTTCAGTTATTCTGTCAAGAGAGAGTAACAGTAGAGACACTATTTTAACTATCGACATTTGTTGTTTAGGTGATCACGAGAAACCGTAGCAAACTTTTGACTATATGTAAATTAAATTTTAAATAATGTAATAATTTTTAATTTAACTATTTTAAATTATACATTTATCTTTTTTTTTTTAGTTCAATTATTTGTCCTTATTCTAATACTTGCTACCACTAAATATATTTTCTAACTTCGTCCCTCCTTTCTCTCACCATTGTTTTTGAAAAATATAATCTATTCTACATATTTAATTTGTTCAAAAATATCCTTAAAAGATATTGAGTTGGTGTTAGTAGTTAGTACCTAGGGGTGTCAAAACGGGTCATGGGTCGACCCATGGGTCGTGTCGACCTTGGGTCGTGTCGACCTTGGGTCGTGTCAGGGAACCTCTGACCCAAACCTGACCCGTGTAATGGTATGGGTCAGTTTTTGAAACCCAAACCTGACCCGCGGGTTGGTGGGTCAACCCGCGGGTCAGAATGACCCGTCAGTAAGGGTAAGGGTTGGGTCAGACTGATTCGTTTGACCTCCATGACCCGCAGGTCAATCTGACCCATTCGACCCATCATTTCAATAAAAACAAAAAATAGACTAAAATATATAAATGGAACGGGCAGGGACGAAGCCAGAAATTTAAGTCAGTGGGGGCAATAATTAGTAATAATTAGTATAAGGGCAAATAGTTAAAATAAAAAAAATTCAGAGGGGGCAAATGTAAGAATTTTTAGGACTAAATTGACACAAATCCAAAAGTTCAGGGGGGAATTAACACAAATCCGAAAGTTGAGGGGGGGCAATTGCCCCCACTCACCCTCACGTGGCTCCGTCCCTGGGAACGGGTCATGGATTGACCCGTGGGTCAAGGCTTCTGACCCAAACCTGACCCGTATTTTCACGGGTCATCCATGGGTCGTGTCAAAATGACCCATAGGTCAAAAACTCTGACCCAAACCCAACCCGTGAGCGGGTCAACCATGGGTCACCCACGGGTTGGGTCAAATTTTGACACCCCTATTAGTACCGATGATTTAGATTTTATGAGATGATTAAAATTTTGGTAATTGATTTTCCACCACTTTTATTTTACGTAAACCAAGAGGTAAATTTTTTTATTCTTCCAATAAATAACTAAAATATGCAGAAAGTTGTTACTTGTTAAAAAGAAAAGGAATTGACTATTTAATTTTTGTTGAAATATTTGTTTGTTTTTAATACTATTTGATCAATGCATACACCTGCCGTATTCATACTTCTGCAAATGCTATTTCTGTTTGTTTGTGTACATAGATGTCATCGCTGACGCCGGTTGGTTAAATATTTTGCAGTAGATAAAATATTTACATTGATATTATCTTAATTACAAAATTAAATATATTATGAATATGAATAAAGTAAAATTATTTTAAAAATTGGGGATAATATTTTTAAATTTAAGATTAATATAAAATATTTATATAAAATCAGTTTATATATATATATATATATAAATATGCTTTAACTTATTTCATATTTTATAATATATTGTATAAATAAAATATTTAGGTTACAATTTTTTATTTCATATTTACAATAATGTTTTTTATATTTGTATTATATTTTTTAAAATAATTTTATTTTAATACAAATAATTTTAGAAAATAAAAAACTTATTATTTTTACTCTTTCTATTCTTTAAGTAATATTTCAATTTTCTTAACATTTTTTTAAACTCATCACATCATGATCACATAATAATCATTAGTATTATTTAACAAAAATACTCTAAAGTTAATAAAATAAAATGCATTACATCTAATCATCTATAATATCTAAACTATTAATAATTAAGTGAAAGATATTTTATATTTTTTCTTAGAAACCGAACCAAGGTTAAAGCATAGTCCCGGAAAGAAAAAAGAAACAGCTGTAGGACTACGGTACGTCTCTGCAACGGTGTCAGTGAATTTAAAGGTATGGAAATTCACTTTTCTATCCTCAAATTTGTAAAATGTGTTTTTTGATCCTTATACTTCATTAGTACTCCTAATAGTATTCGAACTTATGAAAGTTATAATGAAATGGGGCCATCAAGGAGGAGCACTTGAAAGATTGAAGAACATTCTTGCATTTTGGGCCAAACATATGCTAGAATATTGGGATAAAAATAGGTTTAATGGTTTCTTAGTGGCACACAATGAAATTATATATAGTACAGGGACCTTTTCGTACACCTTTTTTCTCACTTTTTAATTTAATAATAAAAATCTATCTAATATGATAATAGCTATCTCTCCATCTCTCTGTATTTTGATTTCCACGAGGCACCAATCGGAGTTAAATTCCACCAAGTTGGTTCCTTCTCGCTCCCCGACTGACCGCTCCAATACGAGGAGCTCTAGAGAGAAACAGAACTCTTGTGCCCCTCTTTAATCTGCTCTAAGAACTCGACGCAATGGGAGTCTGAGAAGACGGTTTTGTTCGAAGAACAGAGAGTCTGTTTTCTCTGTTCTGCATACGCTGCAGCCATGGCCGAGCTCATCTATTTTGTCAGCAAGGTTCGTCTTTTTCTATTGATTAAGCTGAGTACTTTATTTTAGTTCCTTAAACTCCCTTATATTCTCCGTGCATTGCTCCTTCTCTTTGATTGAGTAGTGGGTTTCTGTTGAACCCAGCTTACTGCTAATCAGTGACCCAGTACGATCCGTTTCTTCTATTTAGTTGCAAGCTTAATTTCTGGATATAACACGAAGTAAGGAGCTTTGGATTTTTTTTATTCTTCTGGGTATGTGTTCAATGCTGAAAATAGTTGTTTCCTTTTTGGAAATTTTTGGTATTGGGCATTTGGGCTGAGGGTATTCATCTGCTAAAACTCTGTTTTTTTACTTAATTTTTATATATAGCTGCTTCGTCGTTATTTTCTGATGATGATTATTCTCCTGTGGGTATGTCAATGTTGAAATTTTGTTTCTGGGTTATTGATTTATCTTCTAAAGTTCTGATTTTTTACTTACCTTAGATTTAGCTGCTCCCTGGTTGTTATTTTCCTGGGGAAATGATTCTGCAGAATCTTAAATTTCTGCTGAAAGAAGTTTGAGTTTCTATATATCATCCATTGGGTTGGTTTGAGCATTGTTAAAATTGAAATAGTGTTAGTCTCTCATATAAGTCAAAATATCATCCTCCGTTAGACTATAACTTCAGTCTTAGGATAAGGTAAATTTTGGAGACTAAAGGGTACAATTTAACAATGCTGTCTGATGTGTAAAAATTGCTAATGCTTAGGGATGGTGACACGGTATTATACATATATCTTCACTGTTCAGTGTCTCCTCTTCATGTACTGATCAAATCTGATTCATTCTCATGAATGGTAGGATGCTCAAATTCTGAAACCTTCAAAGAAGCCATCTTCCTCATTGCAAAGGATGATTCTGTTGATGTTCTCATTGCTATGCGGAGTATATATCTTTATCTTCTGTATAAAGCTGATAAATTCCCGTGGCACTGGATTCTACGATATTCGAATAATCGAGAGGTCTTCAATTGACAATGTTGATCAGAAACAATCCAGTGGTCCTTTACTGCATTACCCAACACCTAAAACTTTCCACAGGTAACTATAAACATTTTTTTTAGTTTAAAAATCCCATCTTTTTTAGAAAAGAAGTTCTTAAAAAACAGTATTTTTAAAAATCTTATTTTGGTGATGTTACCAGGTTGGAGTGCAAACACAATCCTCTGCGCCTATTTGCAATCATATCTATGCAGAGATCGGGAAGTGGGTGGTTTGAGACACTATTGAATAGCCATACAAATGTAAGCTCTAATGGAGAGATATTCACCAAAGAAAGAAGAGCAAACATTTCTTCAATTATTCAGACTATGGATAAAGTATTCAATTTAGATTGGTTTAGCAGTGCTTCAAAGAATGAGTGCTCTGCTGCTGTTGGTTTCAAGTGGATGCTTAATCAGGTACATTTTTTCTTTATATATATGATATAAAAACTCTACAAACTGTGGTGAGGAAGTAAAAAAATTACCTTTTGCCCAATGAAAAGAACATATACAATGATTTGTACAGGGATTAATGGAGCACCATCAAGAGATTGTAAACTATTTCAACAGAAGAGGTGTCTCAGCAATATTCCTCTTCCGCAGAAACACTCTTAGGAGAATGATTTCAATATTAGCAAATTCCTATGATACCTACACAAAGTTGTTGAATGGTACCCACAAGTCTCACGTACATTCCGTTGAAGAGGTTTCAAATTTTCAATCCATCTCTTTACTTATAAGTCTATTGGGTTTTTCCTCTTATATATCATGCTAAATCTAAATCTTCGTTTCCTTATTGCAGGCTCGTACCCTTTCAAAGTACAAGCCTATAATCAACAGCACGAGTCTTTTCAGTGAGTTGAAAGGCGTTGAGGAAATAGTGGAGAAGGCATTGACATATTTCAATAGCACGAGGCACATAGTTCTCTACTACGAAGATGTAGTCAGAAACCGAACTGTAAGTGCCAATATTGTTCATTGTTTCTGAACCATCTCCATTAGGGCTGCCTAGGTGACCCGACATACCCATGATCCGAACTTTCGAACCTTATCTTGTTTGGACTTTTAGGTATTTGAGAACCCGTATTACTTATATAGTGCAGTATTTAAATTTACATACAAATATGAATGTGTGTATTAAAAATGAAATCTCTATAACCCGATTCAGTCCGTATGTGTTGATTTCACATTCGTAGCTTCTAAAGTTTTGAACTTTCCATAGAATTATTTGTCTTCTGTACCTGATAAGTCATTTTCAAACTCATCCAGTAATGGAACCCGAAAACCCTAGTCTCTACTTGGTGGGTTCTATCATCGTATCTGAGTTTAGATCTTAGATACGGGTTGCTAAATCAGATTATAGTGTACTTATGATCTCATTCAATCTGTAAATTTACTGCAGAAACTAAGAGAAGTTCAAGAGTTTCTTGGATTGCCCATACAGAATCTCACGAGCCGACAAGTGAAAATCCATAAGGGATCATTGATGGAGCTCATCAAGAACTGGGATGAGGTTAGCCGCTCACTTAATGGAACGGCATTCCAGATGTTCACTGAAGACACGGACTATTGATCCAACCCTAGTCCCACCACAATGGTCTGCTAAATAGTTACACCTAACCTGTAATTTGTAAATACTCCATAGCCCTCTCCCGCACGGTAACTTGCAACTCAAGGAACCAACTCAGAATCTTGTTCCCTTAGCTTTTCATTTAACTCAACAAGTCGTTGAGTTCTCTGCAGTCAGTGTAGTTTTCTGTCGTCTCTTTTATGTAATCAGTGATTTGGGTAACAGTAGATGAGATTTTGTTTTGAGTTTCGGTTTTCATGTAATCGAGGATTTTTATTTTATTTTAAATAATAATTAACCCTTTTCGTTATATACTATAATTAAGAAACATTAACAAGAAATCAATCAGCTAAGTAATAACAACGGCTGGTTGATGGCTGGATCGAAAAGCTACCTCTTTTGGTTGAATCACCTGTTCCAATTGCAGATTCAACGGTTTATGAATCAATGAATCATGATGAAATTTATTTCCAACTCAATCCCAATCATGATGGACTTGGAGTGGAGTCATGAGTTAATTGGAAGTTACCTGAGAATTAATATTTATATAAGCAAATCAATTGGATCACCAGCTATCCCGAGATTGGCAACGCTATCCCGAGATTGGAGAATTGCAACGCTAGTCTCCAACATACAAACACTAGCGACTGAGTTCAATCAAGTGCAATGACGAGCTATCCCGAGATTGGCGAATGAATGCGCTAATTTGATCGTGAAGCAAGCTAGATTGGGAGTACGTTTAAACAATTGAGTTAACCGACCTCACTCCCATTTACATGTTTATTAGCTAATGATTGTATTTCCGAACATCCGTGACTTGTACTCACGCCGTTTTATTTTTCAATCGAATGAAACGAGTATTTGAAAAAAAAAAATGGATCACCAGCCGCCGTGAACGAGTTAACTATGATGCTTGAATATTTGAGAATCTAGATGAATGTGGGAAGATTCTTCATTCTTGTGGAGGAAATTCTGTTTACAAATAGTCAAAAAGACTGCAGCACTATCCTTACTTTTTTGTTTTTGTTTTTTTTGGCCAATGCACTATCCTAACTAGTCCACTCAACCAACACAGGAAATCGGAAAATATATGGAGAGAGATAAATATTACATTTTGGTTAATTATTAAAATATATATATATACGGAGAGAAAGAGAGAGAGGTAAATATTACATTTGGGTTAATTATAAAAAGAAAATAATTCAAACTTGGATTAAAAAAAAAACAGTAAATCAATTTTTTGACAAATAAGAAATCAAACTTATGGAATAATTGATTAAACAACAAATCTGTCTCAAATTTTAATTATGTTTGAACGAATTTTTCAATGCTTGAGTGAATTATTAAGTCAGCATTAGTTAAAGTATTATAAGGAAATGGTATGACGACTTAATAACTCTCTCAAACATCGAAAAATTCGTTCAAACATAATGAAAATTTGAGGTGGTTTGTTGTTTGCTCAATTTATCGAAAATTTCGTTTAAACATAATGAAAATTTGAGATATGTTTGTTGTTTGCTCACTTTCAAAAATTTGGTTTATTGTTTGTAAAAAAAATAAATTAATTTGCTATTTATTTTTTACTCAAAGTTCGTTTTTTTTATTATAATTAACCCATCACATTTTTAACTAAACTTGGAGTATTGATACAATTTGTTATTTGATTTTTTTAATTAAATTATTAATGACTATATAAAAAAAAAGTTATAATTTATTAAATTATGAAAAAAAGATGTATAAACATGTGACTCTTAATCCTAACAAACTGGACTTAAAACCGAATTGTATTTGAGCTATTTTCAAAATGGTTTTAGAAGACGTGTTCAATATTTCAACCAAGATAAATTAATATGAAGAATAATTTTAAAATGGTTTTATAATGTTTTTTACTGCAAATATGAATATTGTAAAGTCCATGGTTCCAATGAAAACGTATTTTAAATTAGGACTGACAATTTCTGACACGACACGACACGATCTGCTTTAAAGCGTATATGAGTTTGACCTTAATGGATCCCGTGTCTAAACAACTCTTATACAATAATCGTGCCTAAACAACTCAGATTTGCGGATATCTGTATAAACACGATTAACTATTCGTGTATAATCGTGTTGTGTATACATGTGATACGTTTAGACACATTTAAGTATAATAATAATAATAAAATATTAAAATACTTTACTTTGTAATATTGAACTATGAAGACCTTACTTTGTATATTTTGATTTGTATATATATGAATTTGTGTATATATCTGATTTAAAGCGTATATAAGTTTGAGATTAACGGAACTCGTGTCTAAACAACTCTATACGTTTAGACACGATAAACGACTTATACATTTAGACACGAGACATGTTTAGACACGTTTAAAATTTATCCGTTTAGACACGAGACATGTTTAGACACGACACGACACGATTGTCACCCCTATCTTAAATGGCACCAATGTCTATAAGGTGATATTATTATATTGATAAAATTATAATTATTTCAAACATTATATTTGAAGTTGTTTTTTTTTTGGCCAAGAGAGACATACTAATTCATAAATTTGAACGTACAGAATCTTCTCCTTTCCTCAAGTGAACACACATCTGTTTTGGAAAAAACATCTGTAGTTGAGCAAAAAAACAAAATCTGTCACTGTCCTTCCTCCTCCCTTTGGTCTGAGTCGTGTGACCACCTTTGTCTTTTTTAATGTTTTAATTTCATAGTTGATTATTTTATTTATAATGAGGGATTCAGCTATTCAAGATTTTAGATAGTAAATTCCAACTACCTTTGTCTTTTTTAATGTTTTAATTTCATAGTTTATTATTTTATTTTTAATTATTGATTCAACTATTCAAGATAGTTGATCAAAAAAACAACTATTCAAGATTCTAAATAGTAAAAGTAAATACTGCCAATAAAAAAACTGAATACTGAAGATATAGTGAAAGCATACGCAGCTAATTAAAAGCACGCGCAGCTATTAAAACACTTTATTGTTTATTTACAATCAAATTTAGTTAATTATTATGTTGTATTAAAATTAGGGTGCGAATTTGCAACATTTCAGAAACATGAAGAATCAAGATGCACGTAGTCGGTTCAAGCAGCCAAATTCTTTGTTTATAAATGAACCAAAAAAATGTTTTTTTTAATATATATAATGAATAATTAGGTTATTATATCGATTTTCCTAGGGGGTTTTTTTTCGATTTTCCTAGGGTTGGGTGATGGGATGGATTTCATTATCGGTCTGTTTCATACTTATAGCCTATAGGGTGTATATATATATATATATATATATATATGTGTGTGTGTGTGTGTTTTCTCATTATTTCAATAACTATTATTTGGCTATTGCTACTATTGATTGAAGATTTATTGAGAAATATGCTATTTTGATATGATAGAATATAATTAAGTAAACATATATAAATTTTTAAAAAAAAAATTGTGTTGGTAAAATATTTTTAAGAGCATGCCGAATATATTTACCACAATAAGATCTAAAAAAATCATTTAAGACATTGCAATTGTTCCCAATATATATATATATATACATATTATTGCTTACCCAAAAAAGCTTATATTTTTTAAATATTATATTTGGCTATGCATATAGTATACTAAATCAATAAACAAAATGGGAAAACACATACAATGCCGCATAGTATATTTATACAAAATAATATATAATGGAAGAGAGTGCGGAAATAGATGATATTTACTTCAATAGTTTGAAGAAAATTTGAAAAAAAAAAGTTATACTGTATGTATTTACTACTTCAACAGTTTTACAAACAAATATATTATACTCTATAGCTAAAATGGGAAATAAAATTATTAGGATATTATATATTACATGAGATTATATTCCCTAATGGTATTCTTTCCTATTATTTCTAACATATCTCTCCTGCATTGCCTATAAATAGAGGTGGTCGCTTGAGTTCTCAACTCATCTCTGCAACTTCATTTCCATCTCTTTATACTACTGTATCTCTCTCTTTCTCATTCCCCCAAACACTTCCATGGCTGTAGCAAGAAACCCTAAGATCCCTTTTCTTGCTGCTCTAGTATTTGTCCTCCTTGCAACCTCAGTTTGCGAGGGAAGGCAAATGAAGGATGGCAGAAGGTTGGCGATGGATGCATCCAAGGGTTTGACCACGGATGCTTTTCGCCCTACCAGCCCTGGGGTTAGCCCTGGTGCAGGCCACTCCTTTCAAGGGTCAATGAATCCAGCACCGAAATCACAAGGGCACGGTGTGCAGTTTGACCTCACCGGATCTTCACAGAACGACTTCAGGCCAACCGACCCCGGCCACAGCCCTGGTGCAGGCCACTCCTTTCAAGGGTCAAAGAATCCAGCACCGAAATCACAAGGGCACGGTGTGCAGTTTGACCTCACCGGATCTTCACAGAACGACTTCAGGCCAACTGACCCCGGCCACAGCCCTGGTGATGGCCACAAATAAGGACGCAGCTTCGGAAGTGAAACCGTAGTCTAATGCATGTTTGGTATGACTTGTAATAAACTAATAATGCATTTTTGTCAGTATTTTCCTTTGTTAAGGAACTACTTTCAAATATTGCTAGTATCAAGCGTTGCATGCATGGAATGCATGAATTTATCATGCAAAAATAAAGAAAATATAATAGTGTGTGGGTATATATATTACTTTACATTGAGTTAACATTTTATTATCTATACTTCATCTCTGTACTTCGGTTCTACAGTAGTCATTACAATTAGGGTGTCAATTTTTGACACGACCGGTGAGTGCCCTGCGGTTGACCCGTCTAAAAAAGGATCATGTTTGGGTTGTAACCTTCAACCCACGGGTCAACCCATCGACCCGTTGAATAATTTATAATATATAAAAATAAAAATATTATAACCCTAAACGTAGAAGGTCATGCAGGTCGTTGGTTGACCCATAAATTTACGATATAATTTTTTGATCGCGCGGATTGACCCGTCGATCCGTGGGTCGTATCTGAGTCTTGAGAATTGACTCGTGAAAACTGATGGATCGTGTTTGTGTTTAACAAATCTTGACACGACCCACGGGTCGACACAACCCGCGAAATTTACACCCCTAATTACAATCCTACCCAAAAAGAAAAGTGGCCTGGATTGACTGACGACGTAAATTTGTGGCCCATATATCTCATGATGGGCCGACATAGGTTACATACTAATGCCCATCTATATAGGTTGCACGTATTATTATATCTGCCCACTGAGCTTTTGAAAAGTCTCTCTTTTATCCAAAAAGTATAGAAGTGGTAAATTGTGCCTTCCTTCTGAATTTTTAGACAATTATTATTTAATTTTTATATTATTTACTTAGCTACTTAAGAATTATTTAAATAAAAATAACATACTAATCTAATAATATTATTTATTCTAATATAATAAAAAATTAACTTAATTAGCTACTTAACCCAAAAAATTTAACCCATTAACTCTTTAATTAGAATAGTCCATCTTGTTCAAAATTTTGAACAATTCTCCGCTCAATCATTTGAAGAATAATAAGAAGAAAAGCATGTCACATCAATAAATTCTCAACACTTCTCATTCTATGTTTATCTGCATTTTCATTCAGACAGAACTGCAAAACCATACCGTTCTCCAACAGTCCAACTTCTTCTCACATGGACGAAATTGTTCAGGGTTCGAAAAAGGGGCTTATTACCATTAAATTGAAGGTATACACTACTACCATTAAAAGTCAGCAGAGCAATTGCCCTTCACCCTGAACAACTTCGTCCATGTCCATACGTTAAATGGCAATAAACCCTAAAATACTACTATAGAGAAGAGAGGAAGAAGAGGACCTTCTAGCTAATCTTTCGTTTTTTTGGGAACCATTTTATATTTCATTAGGAACTGTGTCCTTGCGTCGTTGCCTCTGCAGCTAGGTTGATAATGACCTCACCAAACCCCCCATTTCACAATCTCCAACACCACCGTATGTACGTATTTTATATTCTATGAAGACGAATATGGAGATTGGAGACGATCTGCTAGCTAGCGAGGTTGCTGGTCCTGCAACGTGTTGGGTCCACCTCGACCATGCATGCGCTTTCCAGCAAATAAATGGGTCGGACTTAACAAACACTGGGGTCCCTCTAGGCTAGGTAGATAGGCCCGAACCCCTTAAATGTCAAGACGTGCGATATATGTATATATATATATGAGTATTGAGTTGGCAAATTAGGGTTTTGTTGATGTACGACAAATAAAATTTGTCACCGTACAGCTGACAGGTGAAGTCCCTACGATTGATCTTCCTTAGATTCCGGCTCAGTCGTCTTGCGGCCTACAAAGTCAACACCAACCAAAATTATTTAACCACAACTAATAAATAGATGTTAATATATATAAAATAAATAAAAACACGAATTGGAAATAATCTATTTCAAATTATTATTTAAAGGTATATATATATATATATATATCATATTAATTAAGAAAAGAATATAAAGGATTGAAACTTGAAAGAGGTACAATTCCATGTGTAGGGTTCTTAATTTGTCTCGTAGATGTTAATTATGCCACGACTTCCCCCTTTGTTAGGTTCTTGTCCCGATCGGGAACTTGGAAAATTATGCTCGAAATTATTTTAAAAAAACGGAGACTTTTCATTTATTTATTTTTATCAAATCAATTTTATTGATATTTTAATTTGTTTTTCTTCATCATTGCTTCTTACTCTTACGGTGCGTTTGTTTGACGGAATTCGGAATTCGGAATACGGAATACGGAATAGGAATTGGGAATAAGGAATAGGAGTTAAGAATATGAAGTTGTTTTTTTGGTGGAATTGAATAGAACGGAATAAGGAATTCTGTTGTTTCTTTGGTGGAATTGTGTACGGAAAAGGAATGGAATGTGGTAAAATGACATATTTGCCCCTCTTTGTATATGTATAGTATATAATAAAAATAATTTGTATTAATTAATTATAAAACTTTAAAATATTAAAAACGTTTATTAAAAAAAAAAAAATTAAAAACGAATTTTTTTTTTAAATTTTTTTAAAAAGACCAATTTATTAATTCTATTTAAAAAAATAAAGAATGTAAACATGACCACATACATAATACATCTTACATACATAATACAAAATGTTGTTAGTCACCACATACATTATATAGAACGTGGGTTTGTCCTTAATCAGTTTAGTAAATCATTATATAAACATTGTTAAATTGAATTGTTTTATTATTTTAATTTAATTTTAAATACTAATTTTGATTTTGGTATTTTTTTTGAATTTTCAGTTTAAATAAAAAAAAACACTCAAAAATCTATAGTACAAAGTAGGGGTGATAATAAACACAGTTGTTGATATGTCCGAGTGGTTAAGGAAACAGACTTGAAATCTGTTGGGCTATGACCGCGCAGGTTCGAACTCTGCTGTCAACGTTTGCAGAAGTTGTTTATCAGAATTAGCTGATGGCACGCTTGTAAATTTTGCAAAATGGCGAGGGCAATTTGGTCTTTTTGCAGCTGATTCCGGATTCCGACCCGTGTGGGCTTAGGGAATCCGAGGTTTTTACCCGGATTCCCTAAGCCCGGACCGCCCGGATTCCCTAAGCCTTAGCCACTCCAATTCTGTGAAACGAACGGGCTCATATGGATTCCTTAAGCCCAAATCCGGGCCTAATCCAGAAAACGAACGGGCCATTATAGTTTATGGTTAGTGAAAATTAAATTTCTCTAGATATACTGAATTTGAACTTAATTTTTATTAAGTTATTATTTATGAATAATTGTTTAATATTTCCGTTCATTAGGTGGTAATGATTCTTTTGGTGCTAACGGTTCACTTTAGAATGTCGTCGGTGGATATTGTGACGCTGCCGACAATTAACTTTGGAATATTTTTCAATGTTATATTCACTAACTTTACTATTTATGTGGTTCAATTTATATATATAGTCGCTTTTAAAAATTATATTTTAGGATACAGCATTAATTTTGTATTTAATCATATTCAATTTGATAGGGGATTTAAGACTAATGCGGCATTAAACGACTATATATACTTTGTTAGGGGATTTAATTTATTTAACTAACCTTCTTATAATTTAAGATTTGATGAGGTTACATTCTTATTAATAACGTATTGTTTTATGTTTAACTCAAATATCGTATATATATTTTTCTATATCTTTTAAGTTTCCACAAACCCACATGATTTTGGTCATTATCACCTTTAAAATCATTTAAAATGTGAAAAATACAAATGAATCAAAGAAAGGAACACCTTACCTGAAATAAAGAGAAAACAGATCTATAAAGATAAGAAGAAGAGCTTTCCTTTTTGCATGTGGATCATTTCATTTCCTTTCACCAAATAAAAAAAGTAATTCATTATTTATAAATATATATAAACTTATATTATATGATTTTTTTTTCCCAATTATTACCTCTTTCAAAAGGAAACTTGAATAATATATATGTATATGAACCCAAGGGTTGTAATCAAGCCCAAACTTCTATGGTCGGTCTTGTGGGAAAGTAACTTTAAGTACGAAGAGTTGATGTTACTTAATATTTATCCTACAATTAAAATCAATATATAGAAAATAAGAAACAGTTTCTAATTTTCTATATAATATTAAGTTTTTTTTATTCAATACTCCATTATTACAAGTAATTTGCTTTTGGGATATCCGGACAACGACAAACGACATGATCAAACCCGGACCTCGGGGGCGAACCCATCCTTCATTTACAGCTTGGAGCCGACCACCTCAAAACATTATCAAGATCAACTGCGACGCGGCATGGAATAGAACCACATCTATAGCGGGGCTCGGGGTTATCGCGAGGGACTGCGACGGTGTGGTGCAAGGAGGTAACTGTTCGGTTAAACTATCGGGATCGGTGGAGGAGAGCGAGACCAAGGCGGTTCTATTGGCGGTCCGGTTGGCTTTGGATAATCGATGGTCAAATATCATCATCGAGTCCGACGCATCCATCATCATCGATCGTATTCACCATAGGGATTTCGTGTGGCGGGTAGACAACATTTTGTCAAACGCGGTTTTATTATCCTCTTCGATTAGTGAAGTCGCGTGGGTGTTTGCCCCTCAATCCGCTAACTCATGTGCGGATTGGATTGCGAAACATGTTTTATTGGAGTTGTGTCCTTTGGATTGGGTGTCTTCACCACCAACCCCATTACTTAGATGTATTTTTGCGGATAATATTTTGTACTCGAACTCGGTTACTACTGTTGCAATGAATTAGTATGTTATCTTGACCCAAAAAAAAAATTGCTTTCGCTTGCAGCTTTTGGATGAGATTGTCTCACTAACTTCGCACGATGTTTCCGACATACAAAAATACACACTTGTGGTTCGGTTTTTTCAAACCAAACAAAAAAAAAAGGAAACATCATATGGCGTACCTAGTATCTACTAACGTCACATTATTTAGTAGCGTACATTTTAATTTCGCTATACATTTCAACTTACCATTTATAATAATAATAATAAATATATGATAGATCTAAACTCTACTCTTGACAAGATCCGATGGTTGATTTTTATGAATGGAGATTTCTGATTTTGTATATATATATATATATATATATATATATATATATATATATATAAAGAAGTAGAACCATATACAACGATTACTTTGGAACAACTTACAAGCATATGTTTTTTTTTTTTGGCCAATACTTACAAGCATATGTCGGACACCAACCATGTACATTTTATTATTATTATTTAAAAAAAGATCATTTTAATAATTGATCCAAGAAGGAAATTTACTATTAATGGCAAATTATTATTATTATTATTTGAGAGTTAAAAATGCTGATTTTTTAATATGTTTGCTTGTGGACAACTTGTTATTTACCTCCATCATTTATTAGCACGTTAGCTTTTGCTTCGTTGTAAAGGTTGCTTATTTGTGAGTTGGCTCCACTCGTCTCACATCATATATCCATTATTATATATGCGGACAAGCTTTTTTTCATCTCTTAATTAATAATAATAATAATAACTAAATTCATCAAAGTCTTTATTTATTATTACGTCAATCTCGACATAGATATATGGTTAAAAAAAAAGGTGTCATACGAAGCCTAATCAAGCAAATATGATCACTAAATCGAACTTAAATATGGACTATGGATGTTACTAGGGGTGGCAATCGTGTCGTGTCGTGTCATAATCGTGTCGTGTCTAAACGGATAAATTTTAAACGTGTCTAAACATGTCTCGTGTTTAAACGTATAAGTCGTTTATCGTGTCTAAACGTATAGAGTTGTTTAGAAACGGAATCCGTTAATGTCAAACTCATATACGCTTTAAAACAGATATATACACAAATCCATATATATACAAATCAAAATATACAAAGTAAGGTCTTAATAGTTCAATATTACAAAGTAAGTGAGTATTTTAATATTTTATTATTATTATTATACTTAAATTTGTCTAAACGTGTCACATGTATACACAACACGATTATACACGAATAGTTAATCGTGTTTATACAGATATCCGCAGATCTGAGTTGATAATCGTGTCTAAACGTATAAGAGTTGTTTAGACACGGAATCCATTAAGGACAAACTCATATACGCTTTACAGCAGATCGTGTCGTGTCGTTTAATCGTGTCGTGTTATAAATTGTCAGCCCTAGATGTTTACCTAGATTAGGGCACCAATTTTTTATTTTTTTAAAATTTGGCCAACATCACCAACTTTATTAGAATAATAACAAAAATATGAAAAATAAATAAATTTGTTAGTTAATGAAGTAATTCATAAATATAAAATTAACTTATTTTGTCATGTCAAATATATTTATATAATAATTAAGTAATAATATATGCCATATGGGGATCAAGTTATGGACTGTTGCGTTGAGTCTTGGTCACTTCATTTGCATGCATTTGTCTGGATTACACCTACTCTCCAATATTTTAACTTGGCATTAAAGGTCATGCATAAATCGTATATATCAAGTTATTGTATGTTCCGAAATTGATATTCCTCAACATAATTATATAAATATATAACTACCTCTAATAGTAAATTTACTTAATTATATAGAGAAATTTATTAAAAACATATAATTGAGATACATCAAGATAAGTTACAATTAAATATTCCGCATTTATGCGTATATAAGTTTAATTTTAACACATTTTATATATTTAAAAATGTTTAATAACCGTATTTAAACACTATTGATGTGCAAATATATGTATAAACACAATTATATATATATATATATATAATATTTAGATTTGGATTTGTTCTTGCTTTTATTTTTAATTCATTTTTAAATTTCAAAATTAAATTATGAATTTTGTAATTCGTATGACACATTTTATATTATTTATATATATATAAATTTATTTAAAAAATTATTTATATATATAATGTGTAATCCGTTAAATAATTATATTTTAAATTTAGATACACATTTAAAAATTATCCATGTAGTTATTATACACCAAAAATATACTTGCATGAATTGAAAAATCTTAAATCTTAATATAATTAAAACTTTAAAAGGAAGAAAATCAAATATATAAAGGAGGGGGGTCACGTTGGTTGATGATGAGATAGCAGAGGTCGTCTCTCCCACAAATGCACTAAGAAAGTTACAGTCATTCATTCTCCTTCCTCAAAACAGAGAAGAGCAAATGCACTAAGAAAGTTACAACATCCATCTCTACGAAGAAGAAGAATCAATTCTACAGAACAGAAGGCAGTTTTCAAGCTCCATCGCAGAGTGAGAAACTTTGCTTGATTCGGTGACTGCTCTATTCCTCACCAATATTATAATCCTTCCATGGCTGCAGATTTTGAACTTCAAACAAGATGGAAAATTGGTTTCAGAGTTTCAATTTTTTTAATAAAAATCACACCTATAAATTATTTGATCTGTCGGACCTTTCTTGATTGATACCCTGTCGTTTCTCCCTCCTTCTACAACCTCTTCCTGCGTCTCTTTTGTTGTTTAGTCTTCTCATTCTCCCAGATCGAGAACCATTGCTATTTGCTATATATTAATCCGCCAGCTACAGTGCACTGTTTCACTTTTCCCGCTCTGCTGTAACTCTGCACTTCCATCTCTCATCACCACGCCATTTGGTAATTTGCAAAAAAGGTCGGTGCAATCGCTATTTGTTTCAGTCTTATTTCTGCAAGCGCTCTCCAATTTTCGTCAATCGGTAAATTCCCTCATTACTCGGTGAAGAATTGTGGGTTCCTCTGTTTCCGACGAACTGTCTAACGGAGAAGGATGAGTTCCAGAGCAAGAGTTGCTCTTCCACTTCCCAAATCTTTAGCAACTGATGATAAAGTAAGTTTATAATTCACAACCTTTTTGATCTGCATGATTTTTTTTTTTAATTAAAGCAATCACTTTTGATCCAAATCTGAACTGGGTTCTTCTCTTTAGCTTGTTTCAAGAAACGAATAGTTATCACCTTTCCACTCATTTCTTCAATTCTGCTTCTCTGCAAGAAGGTGAAAGTGACGACTCCGGCGAACAAAACCGTCGCTGCTGACAGACCCTGGACTGATCGGCGGCGATTGAACAAAGAGAAGAAATTGGCGTTGCTTGATGATGTAAGTTGAGGTCAATTGTAACTATAATGTGTTCAGAATTGGAACTTTTTGTTCAATTAGTCTATGAGTCTCTGTAAAATACTGTTAATTGGATTTACCTCAGGTTGATAAGCTGAAGAAGAAGCTCAGGCATGAAGAGAATGTTCATAGAGCCCTGGAGAGGGCTTTGACTCGGCCGCTCGGCGCCCTTCCTCGTCTCCCTCCCTATCTCCCTCCTTCTGTTAGTATATCTTGACGCAATTCCCTTCAACTTCAGATCTTTCATTGATTGGGACGTCAAATTGTGTTTCTAAATTTTATTTATCGTTGTGTTTTCTGATCATAGACATTGGAACTACTTGCTGAGGTTGCTGTGTTGGAAGAAGAAATCGTTCGTCTCGAAGAACAAGTTGTCAGTTTCCGACAAGGACTCTACCAAGAAGCAGTTTACATATCATCGAAGAGAAATGCAGAGAATTTGAGCGACTCGATCGATGAATTCCCTGCCAGAAGAACGAAGCACGAGCGATCAAAGTCTCTATGTCAGACCGAATTCAGCTCTTTAGCATCGCCTGCGGTTCCAAGAATCCAACCTTCTGTTAATAGAAGCATATCCAGCAGAAAACTGATGTCATCGGACCCTGCAATGGATCGAGCTGTAACCGGCTCCAGCAGGCTGATAAATGGACGGCTCCTGGCGGTGAAGAAGCTCAATCGATCCCCACCGTCGATTCCGGAAGATGTTCGGGGCAAAGAGAATCGCTCTTCTATGAATTCTGCTAAACAAAAACAGCTCCTTGACAAAAATGCATCCACACCGGTTAAGTGGACACCGATCAAGAAAGAAGCGATCGAAGCCTCCCCGGATTGCGTAAAAGTTCAGGTACCAACAATTTGTTAATGGAAAGTTTAGGGTAATCATAATTTTTTAGGTTAATTGTCCTGTGGTTTACAAGGTTTCTCATTTTTTTAAGCTTTTACTTCAAGTTTTTTTTTTTTTTTTTTTTTTCATTTTTAGTATAATATATGTTTTAAAATGGTATTATTTAATCAAATGTTTAGACGACATTACCTATTTAATAATGTAAAAAAAATATATTAAAATTTAAACTAGGGTATTGTTAGGTATTGAAGTCTGATTATGTATTAATGTACGCGTCTTGCGGTTTTATACTATACTGTACTGTATTTCTCCATATATACGTGTTTTATAACAGTGACCATCGTTAATATATTTTATCAAACCGCGTGGAGGTTATCCAATTGGGTGTTACCACGAAAAATAGTCTTCTTTTTCTTTTCCTTTCCTCTCTGGAAAACTGAGTTGCTTCTCAATTTATTCATCAAATTGAGCGTTCGATCCTAATATAATATATTGTATTAATTTTTTTGTACTGTTTTTCTTTTCTTTTTTATCAGTTGGAAAGCAGATTTGCAGACCAAGAAAAAGCTGAAGAAAACTCCTTTAGTGCATTGGAGGACAGAAATTTTCAAACGGATTACACACCAAACAGAGTATCCGAGGAAATGGTTCGGTGTCTGTCCAACATTTTCACGAGGATGACTACATCGAAAGGAAAAGCTAGAAGATTCGAAGAATTATGGGACTGTTATGAAGTATGTTCGGAGCTCAAGACCAGAGATGTCGGGGCTTATAAGAATTTCCTTGCCGTTGAAGTCGGCTCGGTCGACCTTAACAGAAGAACAAATGCCTTGTTCTTGATCCATCGCATAAAGTTGGTGTTTTTACAATATTTTTTGTTTCGTTTATGGTTTGTTCTGGGTGAGTTTACTGATGAATCAATCTCAGATTCTTGGTCGGGAAGCTCGAGGCGGTTACCTTAGACGGGCTCAGCCATCAGCAGAAGCTAGCTTTCTGGATAAATACTTATAATTCTTGTGTATTGAATGTGAGTCTCCTTCCATTGTTGCTCTGGAAAAAACACAACTTTGCCTGCAAACTTATTCCTTATGTTTCAGGCATTTTTAGAACACGGGCTTCCTGACACTCCCGAGGCGGTTGTGGCGTTAATGCAGAAGGTTTGGATACATTTCTGCATCTTAGAAAACGTAAAACCATGCAATAATCTTTTGCCTTATTCGTGTTTATAATTATCAAAATTGCAGGCGACGATCAATGTGGGAGGATACTTGCTGAAGGCGATGACGATTGAGCATTTTATCCTTCGTCTGCCGTACCATTTGAAATTTGTATGTCCATAGTTGACGATCAATGGGTATTTCTTTAATATTGATCTAATTGTATCTTTACAACTTCTGCTGCACATAGACATGTCCAAAAGCTTCTAAAAACGAAGAGATGAAGGCACGGAGCACTTTTGGTCTCGAGTGGTCGGAGCCACTGGTCACTTTCGCGCTCTCCTGCGGGAGTCGGTCTTCCCCAGCAGTAAGTTGTAATTACACTCTAGCTAGCATCAACTTTTGACGGAAATGTAGTAATCCCGATTCGTTATCGGATTAAGGTGAGGGTTTACACAGCATCCGGAGTCGAAGAAGAGCTAGAAATGGCGAAGAAAGAGTACTTGCAGGCATCCGTGGGCATAACAAAGACCAACAAGGTTGTCATCCCCAAGTTGTTGGATTGGTATCTCCTCGACTTTGCCAAAGACATGGACTCTTTGCTTAACTGGCTATGCCTTCAACTTCCGAACCAGCTCAGGGACGAAGCAGTTCAGTGCCTTGAAAGAAAGGGCAGGAACGAGTCGGTTTCTCAGGTACTGCAAATTGTGCCGTACGATTTCAGGTTTCGGCTGATTTTACAACAAGAATAGTAGTAGGAATTTCGTATATACGTAGCAGCTACGTACTGGGTTGGTTGGTATATATAATGGAACAAATCTATCATAGATTATCTATGTATCATATAGTATGTATATATATATATATATAATATAATATAAAATAATATGCCTGATGATCGGGTATACGTATAAAATGAATGGACTTGGATTAATTACTGTGACTTTACAAAATTCTCCAAACACTACAACCATTATTTTCACATGTACCAACTTCGAAGTGCAGGCCATTCATAATGATTTTAACTAGTCTCAAATATATTGGAGACAAACAGTGCAGGCCATTCATAATGAAATATATTGGAGACAAACATTTAGGGGTGACCAAACTACCCATTTGGATCCGGAATGGGGAAAAAATTTCAAGAACCGATTTATTCGTTTCTGGTTGCGGTTCTCTTATCTGAGTACCCTAAATTAATCGGAACTGGAATCGGTTCTATATATCTATATCTATATTATTAAAAACAACAACTAAATAAATAGAACAAGAACACTTTGAAGAGCTTTCATGCGTAGGTATTGATAAATGTAATAAATGTTGTGATCTTTGATGAGATTTGTGTAAATGTGAATGGAATGACCACATTGAATAATGTATCATCCTTAATAACAAGAACCGAACCATAACCTAAATTTTTTTAAAAAGGAAAAAAGAAAAAATTAAAGTTCCTAATAGGGTACGCGGAACCGTTTATACAAAATGGTTCCGAGTATGTTGCGGTTCCAAAATTAAACGAGTAGGTTCCAGTTCCAAATTTAAATAACCTGTTACATAATGGGTAGGTTTCGAAAACCTCTAAATTTAAAGGGTACCCGGAACCGCGCTCACCCCTATATGAAACACTTATGTTTCGGGAATTAGGGTATCCACCTTATATTAAGTATTAATCAAGGTTTATATCCATAAAAATTATGTATTATTATTTTTAAAATAAAATCAAAATGCTCAACAATTGTACCATTGCATAATTAATTTCATTTTTTATTTTTTATACACAAACAGAACCATACTGAGCATACATATAAGCTAATTGACCTCTCCAAACACATTTTTTTTGGCCATACCAAACTCATATTTAAGTCGACTAACAAGAATGATTTATAAATTCCCAAACACGTCACGGTTCATTAATGGTATAGTCTGTCGGATCCAACATTTAAGGAAGGTGGAGACACTACTGTGGTTGAGACGACGTCGCGGTTACACTCTCCGACAACTTGGGCCCGACTGTCTTAGACCCGATATGAGCCTTCCGCAGCAGACTCTTCCACCTGGTGGCCACCGACCCCTTCAGCGCCACGTCTTCATCTTCGGCAAGAAGCTCTTCCCTCAGGGTGGTGATCTTCCTGCCGTTGGAAGCGTCCTTGAACGGCAGCATCTGCCCCTTGAAGATGAGCTCCTCGGCGGTCATCATGCAGTGGCCGGAAACGGAGAACTCGAAGTCGAACGACGCCGGAGATCTAGCGGCGAGGTTCATTGGGGTCCTGGTGGCGGTGGTGGACGACTCGACGAAGTCGTTGGAAAAGGAGATCCGGTGGTTCATCAGAGGCATGGTGGAGAAGTAGTTGGCGGTGGAGCTATTGTTCAAGTGGCCTTCTTCACTATTGCAGATCGATCGAGTTTATGCGCCTATATATATATATATATATATATATTCTCTAACGTGGGAGACAAATTTTGAGTGGATGCATTGCAATCGTATGCTATTTGTTACACTAAAATGGTAGATAACTCTTAATGATGAGGCCATTTGGTTTTGATTCTAATCCCTACCTAATCCCAGTTTTAAATATGTTTAATTATGTATGATTGCTTCATTTATCTAGTTAATTAACTTAAGGAGAGGATAGAGGCTAAATCAGGGATCATTTTACGGGATATCCAAAAGGTGGGAGATTCTTTGTACTTCAATCAAACCATGTGGAACATAGTTGTCATTCACATGGTAAACTAGATAGACAAATAGGTATTGACACGTGGCTCAACCCCATTAAATCAATGCAGATTAGGAGATGAAGAAGAAGACCAGTCAAATCTTGAGCTGGAAAATGGAAAGATCTATATAATTCTAGTATTGAATAACAATAACATGATGCATTTTATTTGGATATCCATCCCAATCAAACTCAAAAATATCTTTTATTTTTGTACATAGTAAAAAACAAAAATAAAATCACCAAACCCAGTCCTTGTCCTTTCCTTGTCCTGACATTACAACACTTGACTTTGCCCTTTGGACATAACAACTAGAGATTACAGCATACTTTAATAATATCATTAAAAAAACTGAATGATAACTCTCTAAACTTTTAAAATTGTCTATAATCCTACAAAAGCAGACACCTAATACGACTATTTGATCTTGACAAAACACAAGACTTATTACATAGGATAAAGGAATTGTAACTAAATTTAACCATTCCATCCTAATATTAAACCTATTGCTAAATCACTCACTCATAAATTCATAATCTAATCCTATCGATTAGTATATATAAATCCCCCAAAAAAGACCGTACGTCTCTGGGAAAAAAAAAAAGGAGACGCCACGTCACACTGCCATCTGCAACTCTCCAAAGGAAACCTACGAGAAAAATAAGCAAAGATATACTGAAACTGAAGCAAAGATGATATCAGTAGCAAAGCTCAGCGAACCACCGTCCATATATAATGGCATACTCTCGAATCTCCTCTTTCTCTAGAAGCTAGCTTCTGGAACTCATCATTTCCATCAACTCGCATGGTCTCCTTCCTTCACGTTGACCTGCTGAACCTCGGTTACCCCACCTGAGTTCCCCGTTTCACTACACTTGGCGTTCTCCGACGTCGTTGCCCCACCGTCTTGTACAGGGAAGTTTAGCTTCGCACGTCTCCCTCTGAACTCTATAGCAGCCTTATCGTAGGCCCTTGCCGCCGCCTCTGCAGTGTCGAAAGTGCCCAACCAAACCCTAGCTGCCTTGCGAGGATCGCGTATCTCCGCTGCCCATTTACCCCATGGTCGGTGCCTCACTCCTCTGTAGTTATTGTTCTTCTTCTTCTTCAGTTGCTGCTGCTGTTTATAAGGCGGGAAATAGTTGCACCCTAGACAGCCCTCGATTCTGCAGACCTGGCACTTCGCAACATCGGGGAGGGCGAAGATGTCGGAGACAGTGAGCTCTGGTTTCGACTCCGTGGAGCCGAATAGGATCACGTGCGTGAGCGCGGACACGATGATGTTGTGTTCTTGTTCTTGTTTCAGAGCAGTGCACGATGGTTGTTGCATTGTCGTAGTTTTTGAGTGAGTCGGGTGCTGTATATATATAGACTCGTACGTGGGCTTGAGGATGAGCTCAGGTGGGGATGAGATTATTGCCACGTAAGTAGAAATGACTCTGATCAGGTTGTGTCGTGGGGAGTGCACACGTGTCTCTATGATGGTCGATCGTTTTTTACGGTGATGTTGTTTGGGTCATGCATGATGGTTCCATCACGTGCCGGGATGGTTCAGATGTACTACTTCTGGTTAGTTCTAGAAACTGTAGAACACTCCAAAGTAGATCAGTCATCAGTGTTCCCTAGTGACGACACTAGATGTTAAATCCTGAGTGGTGGTTACCAAGTACGAGGTTGTACATACAGATGACGGCGATGAGTTTACAGCCACAAGTTTGGTTCTTCGGTTTATTATTCCAACTACCCACACAGTCTGAGTCGGTCACTGAGAAATGGTTAATCATTTTTATCAATTACCACAAAGGTTAAATACCAAATACCAGGAGCTATCTGAACTTTGGACGTTTTGTAACGAGCTACCCGAACTTTAAAAAATTAAAATATGCTATCTCAACTTTGGCAAATCTGCAACGAGCTACCTCCGTTCAAATTACCGTCAACTGTTGACAAAAGTTCGTCGGAAATTAGACGAACGTAGCTCGCTGTACTTTCATCCAAAGTTGAGGTAACACATTTTGAATTTTTAAAGTTTGGGTAGCTCGTTGCAAAACGTCTAAAATTCGGGTAGCTACTTGATATTTAACCCATTAAACAATTAATATATGAAAAATATCATTCATCTAATTTCCTTTAATGTATTTACACCTTTTTTTATATTTTTACATTCACAATTAATTTCTCTTTTATTATTTAACATATCTCATATGTAACTTGCTTATTTAATTTATATGTTCCTTCCCGCCACCTTTATTTCTTTATTTAATCTTCATAATACTATCTGAATTGATCAGAAAATAATAATAATAATTTGCAGCTCTCTAAAACAGTATGTAAATAAAAAAATGAACATTTTTCTATACTTTTTTTTTTCTTGTGTACACAATTCTTTTTTGCTTCCATTCTTCAATTAATCTCCTAGCTAGATATTATTCTTCAATTTATATATATTTCTCTTATATGGAAGTTAATTAATTACATTTCGTATAGACATTTTCTAAAACAAGTGTCCATACCATAGGAAGGACCATCCATCATTCTTATTTCTTTCGTGTCAGCAACCATCAAATTCAATATGAATATGAAATCATCAATATTTATATTTATCATCCATAACAACATTGGTTATGACTTATTGTGATATGTGTGATCAGGTAATAGCCTGACAGTAAATTTGGACATAAACAGTATCTTTGTCTTACTATGTGTTACTTTTTTATAAAATTTATATACATTTATGTGTGTTATACGTATAGTATTACTTTAACATTTAAGGTAACATATCAAATTAACTTAATTCAATTAATAATCAAATCCGACTCCTGAGTTTAAAATAAAATAAAATAAAAATTGACCTCACCCCTAGTCCAAATTCAACACCTGAATAGCAAGGTAACTTTCAATACAAATTCTCTCAACACAAGTTAAAAAAGCTCAAAGTACTGGTAATTCCCTTATGCACAATCACAGTAAAAACAGACTCTAACTTTCAAAACCCAAGAGATGTTCTTTTCATCATCTTGATGAACTCCTCGGGGCTGATTCCCCCATCGCCTGTTGGAAACTAACTAATCAAATCAATCCCAAATTGGGAATAGAAATGGTAAATGACATGTAAGGATTGAAACTTACGATCTAGGTCTGCTTCTTCAATCATCTCTTTAACCTCTCTATCTGTGAAGCCTTCACCGAGGTCCTTTGCTATGCTCTTGATGTCAGTTACTGATATTTTTCCCTAGAAGTTTTCACAAATTTGTGATAGAGAAATAAATAACTTGGTTATGATGGTAAAGTGATATGTATGTATGTATGTGATTCAGAGGCTTAATTACATCGCCATCTTGGTCGATGATGCGGAAAGCTTTCATGAGCTCCTCCTTCGTATCCCTTTCCCCGATTTTCGCGGTCATCATGTGCACAAATTCATGAAAGTCGATTGATCCACTACCGTCCTTATCAACATCTGCAATCATTTGGTTGATTTGCTGAAATCAACCAAATGAGTTGTGTTCATCACTTAGTCACGGATACAACAATAATAGTTCCACTAATTGGAAGAGAAAATAAGCTAATGTTCCAAGCATAAGAAGCAGTGCCATCATACAAACAACATTCCTTATGAAATAGATTCAAAGTGCAGAAGATAAAATGTGGCAGAACAATTTGATAACATCAGTTCCGGGGTTACCTCTTCAGTCATTTCAAACCCGAGTGCCCTGTTAAAAGAATTTTTTCAGTTTTATCTGCGCAGAATGAAAAATTGGTATATGTAGGGGTTGTTTTAATCATACCTCATGGCAACATTCAGCTCCTTGGCATCAATAGTTCCTGGCAACAAAGTTCATTTCAATGAGGCAGCTTATGATAAAATGAATGAAAAAATTGCACGGATTGAATCAATGATTCAGTTCAAAACCTGAGCCATCGGTGTCAAACAGCTCAAATGCTTCTTTGATCTCTTGTATCTTCTGCTGGGTCAATCCATGATGACGCTTCGGATTTTCCTTCCTAGAAACTGTTCCTCCCCGATACATGGATGCCTGATCATTTACCAGAAATAAAATTATCATTCATTGAACAAATTAAAGAATTACAAGTCTGAGCAATTACCTGACAAAATAAAGTATATGAAATCGGACCTTACTTCAATTTCAACATACATAAATTCGTAACTTCAACCCCAAAGCAAAATTTAATCCATAAATTGAAAAGTGAGATTCTTAGAAGTAGTTTCTAATTTAGAAAGCCCGGAAAATACATGAAATTCCAAATAACTAAGCAACATAAAGAAAAGCAGACAATGATACGCATCGGGACGAATTCCACATCAGAAATTTCAGCCACAGCGCAGCACTAGCCAATGAAAATAGTAGCTGATTTCTCTTCTCAATCGTCAATTCTCCCAAAACCGATTACTCCATTGAAGAATTAACTTACTGATAGAAATGAAGTCGAAAAGAACTGAGATTGCGGATTCAGGTTTTTGCTTTCTCCAAAATTAAAATCACAAATTCACTTAAATTGCATTACCTTTGATTGTTCTGCTGGATGATCTTGGAGGGGAAACGCGTCGAAATAGAGCTCCGGTAAGAAGTCCCTCCTGAATCTAAGAATCCGTCGAAGTCTGAAGATTGTTGAAGAAAGATCGTTACACGTGATAACGCTGTCGTTTTGTTGTCCTTCAATTGTTAAAGGTCCATAAGGCCCACTTATAAAGCCCACTTATAAAGCCCACTTAGGTGGCCCAAGATCATAAAGATGATGCGTTAAGTCGACCCAGGCCCATCAAGGAGTTAATCTTTTTAGGGGTAAATAATGTTTCTTTTACTCCTACAAATGTATTTATTTATACAAAAAAAAATATATATGATAGTCCACTGTGCATGTTCTACTTGACCGTGTAAATAAAACGATATAATTGTGGTTTACGTTAGAATATAGGGATTAATGTAGAACTAGAGAACTGATTGCAACTATATTTACAACCAACTAATTTAGTACCCTTCCACCATTAAAAAGAGTAAGGTGTAAGTTAAGTGAGAGAGAAGTAAAATGAGATTAATATATTTGAAGTGCTGTTGAAAAAACTCTATTTTTTGTACAAAATAATAATTATAATTATTATTCAGACGGTCTTATAATCTTATTAGTTGGGATGATTATGGCAGGCCGGTATTGGAGACAAGACCGAGACTGAAATTTCGGTCTTAACATCTGGAGACCGAGACCGAAATTTGGCAAAAAAGAAAACTCACCGAGTCAGTTTTGCTTGACTCAGGTCGGTCTCGGACTTGGACCGGAATTTTTGGTAAAAAGAAAAATTTAATTGGCCAAAAAAATCACTGAAGTTTTGGTCTTGAACCTGCTCGCTTCTCGTCTTTCATCGCACTTCCCTTATAGAACCGATACAAGGGTTGTTGAATGTTTCAAGGGTTACGCCATGAATTTCTAGGGTTTTCTTCAAGGTCAGACCGATCCAGTCCTAGTCATACTTTTTTTTTGGAGGGGGGGGGGGGGGAGGGAATCGAGACCGGGACCGACATTGAAAAAAAAAACATCTGCTCGGTCATAGTCGGACCAATTTCAGACAAGCCTTGTCGAGAATTCGATCAAACCAGTCTTTTTTTTATACCCTACTTATTAGTTGGCGTGATTAAACCTTATCACGTGTCACCTCTACCGTCCCCCCTGCAACGCCATCTCTTCCTCACGTGCTTCGTGTTTTTTTTCTTTTGGTTTCTTTCTCGTGTTCAAATTTCAGGGCAAGCCTTCCCCACTACTAACTTCAACCCACTAGCAACCACTTCAAACAAACCATTATCTATATTTCGTTTATATATTTTATCTGAATAATATTAAAAATAGATGTTCTTTATTCTGACAACAAATGAATTTTAGCAGATAATTAAGTTTTAGGTGCTTGATCCACTTATATGAACAAGGAAAATGTAGGCAAATAAAAGTAGATTGAAGAATCAGAAGTAGTTCAAGACATGTTTTCAAGAGTAAATGGAAGAGACAAGACACTGTCTACTGTAGTTTGGTTACATCTATTGTCTTATTTTGAACAAACCAACTGCAGAACACATCATAGGAAGAAGATAGATCAATTACCCAGTTCGATCCTTGAAAGTCTTCCTTCAGTACGGCCTGTACCTCATGTCGGCTCTCGATGGCCTGCCACCACCACCACCGAGCCCGTAGCCCCACTGCATCACACCAAAGTTCAACAAATGAATCGGCAACACAAGAAAATATTCAGTGCTCGTAATACATTAAACTCTTAGTATGATCCACATTTCTTAGTAAAGCAACGGCGATGGTGAATGTTGTTTTAACTTACACTGTTGAAATCGAGGGCTCCATACATGCGGCTGCTATAGCCGCGCATTGGACCACCATAGCCCCCACCATACACCCCACTGAATCCCCCAAAAGGTTCGGGATCTGGAACCATAAAGCCTTCACTTGGACCAGCATCTCTATCATCTAGAGGTGCGGCAGAATCAATTGCAACCTAAACAGCAAAATCGTCCCGTCAATCGATGCGCCAGGCAAAGGAAATAAGTTAAGAACGAGAGAGAATATGCATCAATACCGACTGTCCACAAATCTCGTGTGATCTCCTCGCCACACGCTCAGCAACACCATCCTCAGCAAACGTCACAAAACCAAAGCCTCGATGACCACTTCGTTTAGGATCCTGCAACAAACAACCATTAACTTGTCATGAGATTGCAAGCAGTCACACAATTAAGTATTTAAGTCTGTCTGCTTCCCTACCTTAGGAACATAAACATCCAATATATGACCAAATCTACCAAAATATTGGCGAAGATCATCAGATGTTGCTTCCTGAGGGAGCCTTCCAACAAAAATCTTTTTGCCCAAACCGCGAGAAGGAGGTGGTTCGGCTCCTAGTCAGATAAAATTCAAGAAATATGTTAAAAATTGAAACTTTGAACATACACCTGGCATGGAGAAAAAGAAAATGACGTCGTAGCTTACTTCCATAAATCGAGCTTGGATGGTCGTATAAGGTTGGAGCACCAAGAGCAGCATATCTAGTTGCAGCAGATATGTATGCATTGTATGCACCATACCCGCCACCACTATTATGAGGCATCCTGTCCATTCTATCCATTCTGTCCATTCTGTTGATTGGTCTGAATTCGTCTTCCTGAGAGTGCAATGTAACAACCACGATATGTAGAGGTCTAATTTGACATTTTGTACATGATGAATTATATAGAAGGTTTGGCTTTGCTTGTATCTTATTGATGAATTGCTTCTAGCACATTGGCACTGTTTTGGAAGCTCAAATCCACTTACCTTGGGCGTTGCTCGATCAACAACTACTGCAGAACCTCCTAATTCATGTGTCTCAGGCATTAAATTGTCCACAGAATCTGCACATAACATGCCAACGTAGAGAAAGCATATGTAAGTATCGAAATTCATGTTAAAAAGAAGTCTAGGCAATGAAGGCACTGAAAATGGAGGTCAAGAGTCGCAATAACTTGAGAAAGACTAGAGAAAGTTGCCTGACCTGAATTTGCGAATGTGATAAATCCAATCCCACGATGCGTCTTAGTTGCATGGTCCTGAATAATAGATGGAGCCAGTGTCAACAAAACATCGCACAGGACAGGCACAGATTCTTGTACAGTTCTTGTTGGAAAACATACCTTTGGCATATATAAGTCTGTTATCTCGCCATACTGTTCAAAGTGGCTGAAGAACAGAAAATATATATTTTTAAAAAAATGACTTCATAATTCTTTTCAATTATCCTAAAATGGGCAACTAAGTGATCCTAATTCCTCATACCTCCTGAAGGTTGACTCAGTAACAGATGATGGGATCCTAGCAACAAATATCCTAGTAGCTTTCCTTGCAGGTTGCCTCATCTCCTCCTGAAAAGGCAAAACGATGCAAGTCATGAACACTAACCATGCTCTACGGTTTGATTTTGTGAGATGTGTAGTTTTATCTGTATAAATGATACAACACGTATGCAAGTAGATAAATGAAGTTTTTTTACAGAACCTTTGGAGTGGCTACTTTAACTTCCAGCATTCTGTTCCCAAGAAAGTGTTCTGTAGATAGTGCAGCCTGCAACCCCAAAATAATATTGAGTGCTCGTCTCCAGACAACTTTCTTTTCAACTCAGAGTTAAATCACATAACTGCACTTACTTTAGCGTCTTCATCTGCTGCAAAAGTTACGTAGCCGAAGCCACGAGATCTACCCGTTGACCGCTCCTAATGAAAAGACAAAAAGAATACAAAATTCTCTTCATTCAATCTAAGAAATCTCAAAAGGAAGGCTTTGAAGTGAATTATACATGTGACTGAGACCAATTTTGAGCGCCAAGTTACAACCACTAAGATTTTATGATTTCATTTTAATTTTCAGATCCGTTTAGTTTGCTGAATCATAAATAAAATTAGACTTTCAATGAGCAAAGAAGCTCTAGAACAAGTTAAGCACCTATAAATGGAAAAAATCACAGTATATATATGTCACAGATATAGACATACAAATATTAATGAATAAGTATGACAAGTTCATAGCATCACCATAGATTAAGGCCATTCTCTAGAGAGAGAAGATGGACAGCTCTGCTCAACAAAATTGCTGTTTTTTTAGGTTTGATGACAAAAGGAAGATTAGGAGCAACAAACCTTCATCACAATGCAGTCCTCCAAATCTCCAAACTTGCTCATGTACTCTTTCAAACCCTCAGTGTCAATATCCCATGGGATCCCCAAAACCTATTATTGGATACCAAATCACACAAATATCAGCAATAAAAACACGAACCCATTTCTTACTTCTTTGACAGAATTCCAAGATTCAGCAAAAAAAATCGACAGACATGTTTTGGAACATGCAGACCTTGTTCTCTGAAAATGAAATCTAGATCACTTGCTCTGTTTCTGATAGAACTACCATTCCATTGTGTCAAATGTATTACAAATACTCAATAAAGAATTTGCTTTCAAAATAACCGCAAGCCGAGAAATTTGACAACAGCTCAATTCAAATAGCTATAACATAAATTAAATAGATATGATGACAAGAAGGGACACTAACCACAAGCTTTCGCTCCATGAGATTGAGAAGAAGAGGATAATTAGCTCAGCGAGAAAGAATGACCTGAACCCTAACACACTCAAATCACCGCACAATCTCTCCGCTCTGACGCTCGAAGGCCTCACCCACCCACCACAATACACTCCTCTCTTACAAATCTACCACACTCTTCCTCGACCACAACCCCTGTCAATTCAAACAGCTCTTTCTCACACACAATGATCATCATCATCATCAAATACCGAATCAAACTCACCATGTTCTCCATATCTGTCAACTGAAACAGCTCAAACAACATTAAAGGAAACGAATTTCGATAAGGGGACGCGCTCACTGACCTTTTCTCTGTTCGATTGGATTGGATTTCCCCGAAACCCAAAACAACTCAGATCTCTCTCTGTCTGTCTCTCTCTCTCTCTCTCGAGTCTCGCCCTAATTCTCCCTCTTCATCTCAGGCCCTCGCTCGGCTCGCCAAGTACCTGCCGTCTGTATCATTGACCAGCTCCGGTTCATAGAGAAGAAACCAATCAGGAATCGCCACGTCCCTTCATGTTTACTACACCGGACCGGAAACAGAACCGGTGAATCGGATCGTGTTTTCTCGGGTTAAATACAATTAAATTTGATTATGTGACTAATCGGATCGTGTTTTCTGCAAATTACACGACTTTTCCAGGTAACTTCATCTGATTGGATTATAGATTAAGTAAAAATAGACGACTTCACATAAAAAATTAGAAATAATTATTTAACCATTAAATATGACTGCAAAACAGTAGGAATCAACGCCGCTATATTGATTTAAGTTATAAGCAAGTAGTACAAACCTTTGAATTTAATATGGAGCATAACATTTAATATGCATATGTAAAATTCAAGCTTGAATTCAAGAACAATGAGAGAATACAAGGACAATCATATGGATAGTACCACATTTGCTATAAGAAATATGCACTCTTATATCTTACAATTTTCCACGTTTAGTCATATTGACATTAACAAGTCATAAACACATGAAAAATTGAAAATAGGATAACTAACCAGTGTTCATGGACTCAGCACTGAGGACAACGTCACCGTTATAAGTGATGGTGATGATGGTTGTACCCATGGAGTGCTCTCATTCCTTCAAATTCAGATAATTCATTTTCAAATTCCTTACTAGAGACAGAGATATTGTGAATCAGTTTCTCGGAGGAATGGAGAAGGCAAACTATCTTCACTTATCTGTATTTATAACATACTTCTTCTACAAGTCAAGCTTATGATGTAATTTTGAGGCCTAAAACTCATCATGAACTACTACCTTACATGGTTTTTTAGATTCCATCATCAAATTATAAGGTTAATTACCAATTGCATACCACACTTTGGAAAAATTGCAATAAACTCACCGAACTTATCTTTTTGGATAAAGTTGTTTTTCTCTTCACTACTGCTATAATATAAGCATTGGATACTTTTTCATCATTCATACATATAAACAATACATAGACTGATTGGAAAAAAATGGAAATGTTGTCATTGGAGAGCTTCAAATGACATTTTTTGGATTCATAGCAAAAGGGCAAATTTGGCAAATCGCACCCTAATGTTTGATTATTATTTAATTTTAGGTACATTCCTAGACTTTTGTTTTTCTTTAAAAAAAAATGTTGACAATTTTGTATTATTTAATTATTTTAATTCTCAAACGGGAGAAAGTAATGTTTTTTATGGAAGAGGAAGAGATTCTCATATATGACAGAATGGTGACTCCATCATTTCACCCTTATGACAGCGACGACTCCTTCCACGGATGTCAACCTCTATACACTTCTTCGTTGTTCTTCCACAAAGCAGCTTTTTGATTCTGGTTTGAAGAACTGAATTGGGTTTCAGAGATGAAGGAAGAAGGGGAGGCAGAGATTGATCGCTTGCCGATGGACTTGTTAGCTCAAATATTTGTCATGATCACCTCCTTCACGGACTTGGCGCAGTAAGTATCACCAACTCGACGGCTTGAATCCACTTATTTCTCTGATTTCCATTTTATAGGGTATAATCGATTGAGAAAACTTTCTAGGGCAAGCGGCGTTTGCAGGAAATGGAGAAGGGGGGTCAAGCTGTCGTTCGGGAGGAGGGAGAGCCTGAGCTTCGCGGGTTGGAAGATGGATGATGATTCCACCGTTCGTATCGTTCGCTATGCGTACGGTCTCAAAGAGCTCGACATGTAATCTCTCCATTTCATCGTTATCGAATATCTGCTCTATTTCATCTTTGTTTAGCTCAGAACTCAATTGAATACAGAAAAAAAAGGTAGAAGTAGAACTACTCTCCATTGTTTAAATGTCTGGAAATTGAATGAAGCCGTCTAGGATCGATCGGACCTCATGATAGTTGTTGCTGTTCTTGCTCAAAATTTAAATATTTGGAACTAAAATTCAATATAAGTTTATTTTGGGCTCCTCATTGAGGATCTACCAACTTGTAATGTGATTCTATTTATCAATATCTTTAGCAGATTCGAAATCTATTGACATGGAGCTGGTTCTATTGTGTATTGTGATTCTGCTACTCCACTTTTACATTCAGCTGATGAATTTGTTGTGTTTTTCACAACCAACAATAGGAAAGCTAATATTTTGATCCTTAGCAGATGTTTAATTTCTTGAATATCTTATTGATTGCATCATCAGTTCAAGAAGCCGTTGGGGTTGCCAAATATCAGACAGAGGCCTCTGCAGAGCTGCCTCAGCAAAATGCATTGGAAATCTTACATCGATATCTCTGTGGGGTATAACCGGAATTACAGATGCTGGTGTTGTTCAATTGGTATGTTATTCTTCCTCTTTTGTAGTTTGATATTGTGAGATTCTCAAGTATCTTAGCTCCCTTCTTCCATTTCACAGTTTTCACTGCATTGTTAAGTATATGGTGAATGGTCATCTCAATAGATCTGTCTTTAAATTCCTCAATTGAGATTTAATTTTGAATCTGCAGATTTCAAAAGCTGCTTCATTGCGGCATCTGAACATTGGTGGTACATTCATCACTGATGAATCGTTATTTGCAATTGCCATCAGCTGCCCACACTTGAAAGTAAGTGCTCATTCAGATGCTGCAGATATGATGTTGATTACTTCCTTGTTTCTTTCTGATCAAGTAAACTACACCTTTTTTTTAACCAGAGTATTGTTCTATGGAGTTGCCGCCATGTCACTCAAAATGGCCTCCTATTTCTTGTAAATAGCTGTAAAAAGCTCAAATCGATCAATGTCTGGGGAACACGGGTTCCTGCAGTTTGCTTTCTCAACTTGCTCAATGTCCGTCCAGATCTCGAGATCAAAATGTGAAAACCCAGGATAAACAAGCATACAGACCAGTCATAAACCACTGAAGATTGCCAGTTGGTGTTGTACATATAGTTAATGTTTGTAAATATACATTGTTAATGAAATAAGTCTTGTATAGAAATTGTAATGCCCAATGTTTTCCTTTATCTAATGGAAATCATCTCTTTATAGCAAAAACATAGACAAATGTGTTTCCTCTCCAGTTTTTTCTTTTTGCAAACTTCTACATAAACATTCGAAATTAACAACATACAATATATATTCATCTAGAAAGAAACCAAGTACCTTAATGGTGTGAAACACCCACAAATGTCTAGAAGAAGCAAATACCCTAATACAAGGGAAAGAAGAGACTGCTCTTGATCTGAAAGAGCTACAATGTCGTGTAAAAACCCGAACTAAGGAACTCCTAATTTCTAGCTAGTACTTCTTGTTTGACTCGAACACCCAGAAATACTTTGAGACCTGTAAATGATGGGGGTAATATAACCAAGTAAGGGGTAATAAAGAATATCACACTGTGAACATTTGAATGTTGAAGCAAGATACAAGGAAATAATAATAATACAGTGCTTACCGGAATCATGCAATGGTGTATCTCTCAACCATTTGTTGTTGCCTCCTTCCTTTCTCATCCATCTACAACACTGGTCTTATCACAGAAACCTTAACATCTGTCTCATCCCATAAATTTAACCGAGATATTCATCATTTTCTACTGCAAGTTTTAATAAGCCATTGCTCTACACTCCCTAGTACGCCATTGCTATGAGTAACTAACTTAGAAGAAAAATGGCACCAGTAGGAAAAGGAAGTAAATAACCAGATTGTCTGAAGAATGAGCAGTAAAAGCAGAATTTGAAAATTGGACAGATCCAGAAAAGGTTCCAGCAGCAGTTAGAGGACTTCTTGCTGGGGCAGTGACATTTTTACATGATCCATAAGCTGCTCCACTCTGCATCCAAGCACCAAAATTACTGTGCATTTTTCATACCAGTAAATTTCAAGAAATGAGAAAAGGTTTAGTCCTCCCCCAAATTTCAAGATTCGTCCTTTTTTAAAATTTAGCAGACATTCTCTGAAAGATAAACTGCAAGATTTTAAAAAAAAAAAAAAACTTTTTTTATGCCTTTACTTTGCTTATTAAGTGGGTATGTGTTAATAATAATACACCAAATGTATGGCAACCTTATTAAGCAACCCCCCAATTAAAACTACAACAAATAAGTTCTTATGACACAAAGTCAGCATTTTTATGACCTAAAAAGTGAATATAATCTGCAATAGGAGAAAAAAAATATGAAGCCACACCTGACAAGCAGCAATGGTACTACATCCACATAATTGTCCATTCATCTTGTCCAAGTCATCGAAAACACCCCCTCCATCACTTCTCTACAGCATAAATTATCAATTAGGACTCATGTTTATGACAAATTTTTCAATCTTTCACAAAAAAAAAAAAAAAAATCTCCACGAAATTTAGGATCATAGTATATATACCATGTAGAAGTTAACAGCAATGAAGTTAGGCAGGACATTCCCGGCAGCTTTATAGCAGGTGCCAACCATATCTGCAAGTGGAGTCGAATGCTCCTTGCATGCATCAGATTGAACAGGATATGTCTGGAAGTAGTTCATTAGGAAAAGAGAAGCAGCTTTTGAATCCAACGGTTGTGATTCTTTTCTATTAGGGCATGAGCCTTGGACCACCCCAGGGTCTCCAGCTGTGACATAAATTCATTCCAAGCACTCAATAGACAATTAAAATGTAACATTTCTGTACATAATTTAAAATTACACTATTTAAAAAAAATGTGGAAGTTGGGTAATTCTTTAAAATATCAACGCACTTCAGAAGAATGAATTATGGTATTCGAATTCAAACTTACATTCATTTTCAATCATGTACTTCCACTGATAAGCAACCCCTTCTTCTGCTTCCTTTGAAGCAACAGAAGTAAAAACAAGGAGGCGGTGATTATCTTTTACCATATCTGTTACTGTTGGCCAATCCTTACCCTTCTTTGGCATCTCGGAGACAGGAAACCAGTACTTATCTAACCCAGCACTACTGAACAGCTTGATCAAACCCTTTGGAGTATGCACATAATCTTCGATAATAATGGTCACAATTTCATTGGGGTTTTCAGTTAGAAATGTCTCAACTTCTCTTAATGTGTTGATTGCAGGTTGCTGTAAATATCAAAGACTTTATAGTTTCAATAAAATTACATCAAGATAAATAAAACTGCTATTTTTTATACTTAATGGGTAAAATGAAAGGAAGAGGCATACAAAGGCAGTGAAATTGAAGCATTGCCCGTGAAATGAATGACAAAGCCATATATCATTCTCGTATTCGTACATATCCAGCATCAATCCCCGCACTCCATTCTAAATATTAAGATAAGGGCAGAAATTAGAAGATAAACTAAATAATTTTTCAAAGGAAGGATTTAAAATGTAGTTCTTCAGAAGCATGAAGCCATAATAAAAGCATTTTTGAAGTTTAAGCACATTCTTCCTAAATAGCTGATCAAAATGAAATAAATCAAGAAATTTGAAAATTATAACCAAATTTAACTTGATTAAAGGAGATGAAGTCGTACTCTGAGCTGGTTAGTTACAGAATCCTCTTGATTGTAAAATGTGAGTCTCTCCACACCGGGCAAAGGAGGCGTATCGACAATGGCAAAAGAATTATGAGTAACCAACCATGAGTACTTATTGAAAGGCAACCCACCAACCTGAAAAGATCAGTGGATGTTTCAAGCATTCCAATATACCAAACATATTAAGAAGTAAAGTACCTACTAACTACAAGTATATCATATACAAACATGTTATTTTCGGTACTGGAATGTGTACAAATCCATAAATTGTGGCGTAAAATTGTATCTTTTTACCAAAACACATTTGCTTCTGCAATTTTGGAGAATAATTCTTATATTTAGACCAGGATCATATGATAGCTTTCTATATTCCAATGAATCCATAGTATTTTCCTATACGTCAATCAGTGTTTTGAGACCAGCATAACGTAATTAAAAAACTAAAATTTGAGAATCTTACGACTGAAGAGGGTATTGTAGCTTGGCCTCTGGTGCAGATTGGCTGATTTATGCCCAAAGCAGGGCAATTCCCACAATAAAGACCTGACCCACAATCCGTGGCCGCCACACATTTCTCTAGAACCTTAACCTGTTCATAATTTCAACTCAAATAATGCAGCGGATCATAAATCTAATACCCAGCGATGCACAATCAGAATTCTCAAACGAGACGTTTCTATTATTTCTACTGGATCAGTCGACGCAATCACCAGAAATCATGAAGGAAGCGAAACATCAGTTTAGAGTGGAGAAAAGAGAACCTGGCAGACGCCATTGAAGCAAGCAGCGGTTATGGTGATCGGCAGTGAAGAAGACAGCAGAAGCAAGAAGAAGCAAGTGGAAGTAGTGTCGAGTGGGATTCTGCAAAAGATGCGATTTTGAGCATACCAGGGAAACATAGTAACTTGCCGCCTTGTGCAGCTGAGCACGGAGCTCGGCGAGAGAGAGAGAGAGAGAGAGAGAGAGAGAGAGAGCACAGTTGAGGCAGGAAGGAGAATGAAAAAGGCAAGTTTTCAAGTTTTAGTGACAGCACTAATCAACGTATGGTCTGCGTTGCCGTTTTCGTCCAGGCAAGGCAGGCTTCCTTTAGATATTAGATAGATAGATCATAGAATAGAAGCCATTTTGCTTTTTTCAGCTTTTTATTTTTTGGTAATTTGTTTTTTATTTTTTGCCTGTTATTGTATTAAACTACCAGTAAGTAAAGATGGTTATGTATTATTCTTCATTTTAATTTCAAACATAGTGGAATTTTTAATCCAAACAAATAATTAATTTAAATCTCAAATATGAAACCTCCGAACAAATTAGTAAAGAAAGAACAACTTTAAAATTTCTCCATTACATGATATATCATATCATGTCATTTTCTTTAACTTTAAAATTAAAAGGTTGAAAATTTAAAAGGTAAAAATAAAGAGAAATAAAGGGTTGGTAACTTGACCTTATCATCCTCCATTTTATTTTTTTGAAATGGAGATCAACATTTAAAATACTAAATAAATAAAATTACGTATGAAAATCATAAATTTAATTTAGGGTTAATTATCAAAAAAACAAACCGAACTTTAAGGAAAAACCAAACAGCAAACCGAACTTTTTTTTGTTGACAAACAACAAACCAAATTTTTGAAATTGAGCAAAGAACAAACCTAACTCAAATTTTCATTATGTTTGAACAGATTTTTCATTGTTTGAGAGAGTTATTAAGTCGTAATACCATTTCCTTATAATAGTTTAACTAATGTTGACTTAATAACTCTCTCAAACATTGAAAAATCTGTTCAAACATGATAAATTTGAGGTAGGTTTGTTGTTTGTTCAATTTTAAAAGTTTAGTTTGTTGTTTGTCAACAAAAAAAGTTTGGTTTGCTGTTTGTTTTTTCATCAAAATTCAGGTTGTTGTTTTGGTAATTAACCCTTTAATTTATATTAATTACATTATGATATCCACAAAGTTAAATTATATCTAGAACCGCTAAGCCCAGTGATAACTTCGAGTCTCCTGGGCTTCTTCTACTCTAGTCGAACAAGGGAGAGAAACCGATCCTCCTCCATTTCCTTTGCCCCGTCTCAGCCGTTACAACCTCCGCCACCCGGAGGCCGTGGAATTAGCCGCTGCCGGCAGCTGCGGCATCTCATAAATACTGCACTAATTCGTTATTTATAGCACAGGAAGAAGATTATTAATAATCGCTGAAGAATCAGATGGAGTCAGCTCTCGTTCACTCCTACCCCGCCGCTCACTTTCGCCTCAACAATGCAACTCCATCTCGCTGCGTCTTCATACCTTCCAACAGCTCCGTTACTCCACTTTCGACGTCTTTCTATCGCGTTTCTTCAGGTGTCAGACGATCCTTAGCTGTCGCCGCCGGTGCCACTCTCACCGCCAATTCCGTTCCGGTTTGTTTTCTATATCTCTGAAATTGATCTTTATCCGACGCATAATTCAGTATTCGCTGATGAACTTCGTTGAAAATCTATCTTCTTGGTAGTCCTGATGCATCTATATCCTGACTATAATCTGTACATGGCTTCTAATTAATCGGTTTTCTTGTAACAGTTTAGGCATTTTTTTTAAACAATTAGAGAGCTTATTAGAACTATATCCGGTTGATTTTGTCTGTGAATTGCTGTTGATTCCAAAGTAGGAGATCCTGATTTTTAGAGGGAAGCTCCTTCTGCTTAACCTAATTATCGAAGATTTGCTGATACCAATAGTTGGTAGTCAATAAATTGCATGAGGAAATGTAACTGATATACTAGATGTATCTTATAACTATTTTAAAGGGAGTCAGGATTGAAATAATTCGGAACTCGTTCTATCTACTCCATTGCATTGTTCAAGTTTAGCTCAACATGATAGAGTTATTCATTTTCCGTCTTTCTGTAAGCAACCGAGAAGCGGTTTTTACACGGTTGGAGATTTCATGACAAGGAAAGAAGAGTTGCATGTGGTGAAGAGCACTACAACGGTGGATGAAGGTTTGTTTGTTCATCTGAAAAGTCACAGTTCATATATTTTAAGGCTGTGTCAACCTTTTTTTATTATTATTATTACAATGTACTGTTTTATCAGCATTGGAGATGCTTGTGGAGAACAGAATCACTGGTTTTCCTGTAATTGATGAAGACTGGAAACTGGTATGTATGATTCCTGATTACATATTGTTCATGAGCTAGCATCTTTCTATTGTTCAATGTCATTTCTCATTTTGGTGTTTATAATGAGTTGGATTCATAAGTTTCCAAGTAATGAAATTACAATTGGATTTATTTTGGGATTAAGTGATATGCCTAATGTGTGGCAACGACTGTATATCTTAGTCCAACTTGTCTTGAACATTTGATTGTCAATGTGTTTTCTCTCTCTTTAATATGTTTTTTTGTTGCTAATTCCCTGTAAGTAAACTCTTTACGATTTACTGTTGTATACTTTAGTGACTTGTCGGGTTTATTATACAAAATGTTGGCTATTGCGTTTAATCTTGTAAGACAATATCTTATTAGGAGCTTCTTCATCACTTTAAGCTGAAGTAGGAGGATTTTAATGATATTTAATACAACCTGTTATTGCAGGTCGGTCTTGTTTCTGATTATGACTTGTTAGCATTGGATTCCATATCAGGTATTGACATTTCCATATACCCTCTTGTTATTGGTTGGATCTAGATTGTCAAATTATGATCAAAGGAGGCAAATGGACTAAGGTTTCTTGTATAGTATACTTGGTGGACACTGGACAGATTTGTATTTGGGTTTTGAAGTAGTGGGTTCCCCTGAAAATGGAAATTTTGATCTTTTTGATAATAGGTGGTGGCCGAGCTGATAACAGCATGTTTCCTGAAGTAGACAGCACCTGGAAAGTACGCTTTAATTCTTCTCTTCCATTAAAACATCGATTTCATATACGACATAATTCTAGTATGTTGCCTTTCTTTTGATTCTCGAAACAAAAATGCCCAGCAGCATTAAGCAATAACGTGTGATGATTGGATTGATGCTGCAGACCTTCAATGAAGTCCAGAAGTTGCTTAGTAAAACCAATGGACAAGTTGTTGGTGATCTGATGACGCCTGCTCCAATCGTTGTTCGGGAGACCACAAATCTTGAGGATGCTGTCAGGTTCGTTCCTTCACACAAAAAATTACAAAATGTGAAACGTAGTTATAGAGAAAAATGATATTTTCATACCATTTTAGGAAAGGGTTAATAATCAAAAAACAAACCGAACTTTGAGGAAAAACCAAAGAGCAAACCAAACTTTTTTTGTTGACAAACAACAAATCAAACTTTTGGAATTGAGCAATCAACAAACCTATCTCAAATTTTTATTATGTTTGAACAGATTTTTCAATATTTGAGGGAGTTATTAAGTCAACATTAGTTGAATTATTATAAGGAAAGAGTATTACGACTTAATAACTCTCAAACATTGAAAAATCCGTTCAAACATAATGAAAATTGGAGGTAGTTTTGTTGATTGCTCAATTCCAAAAGTTTGGTTTGTTGTTTGTCAACAAAAAAAGATTGGTTTGCTGTTTGGTTTTTCCTCAAAGTTCGGTTTGTTTTTTGATAATTAACCGTTTAGGAAAACTATCAAACTGTAAAAAAGTTTTATTTTTCTCTAAATAATTTCACACGTTTGTAATAGCAATGTCCTACATATTCCCCCCTACTCAATTCAGATTATTGCTGGAGACTAAGTACCGCAGACTCCCCGTGGTAGATGCCGATGGAAAACTGGTAAAAATCTATTCAATGATGGCTTCTCTTAAGAATCTATAATTATCTTTACTACCGATTGTTTTTGTTCTAATCAGGTGGGGATTATCACAAGAGGTAACGTCGTGAGAGCTGCCCTTCAAATAAAGCGTGAATGCGAAGCAAAACCATAGATCTTGTATGTACGTTTGGTAATGACCTGAGAACTTCAAGAAAGCAGTTTCTTTTCCTTGCCGTGTAAAACGTGATGTGGTGATTGCTTAGTTGCAATATTATACTATATGGTGAGATAAATAACATGTTTACGACACTATAACTGGAAAATGATTTTATTTTTTCTAACGAAATTTTTCTCTAAGTTCGTCGTGCAATTTATGTTGGTATGTTAGATATGGAGAACATGCAACAGTGGAGTATCTAGTGAATACGATGGACCTTATCGGAGTGACATAAATTATAGGGAGACAAAATATAAGACAGCCATATCAAAATCAGCAACAGTCCTATGAAACAGGCACCATACCAGACATAATAACACAAACGTCTGATCGTACCAACTGCCTTGTCCTTCGAGTCATTCCTTTTTTTATAAAAAGACAAATTCTGGAGTAATTTTAGTTTTTTAACTAATCATAATTACTGCTTGAATATAAATTTAATAATCAAATTTACATGTTTGGATATGAGATCTCGGGATTTTTATTTTGTATATAATTCATGCTAGATCTTGGGTAATATAGTAATTAAATATTTTTATGAGTTTTAAATTATATAACGGTTAATTACTTAATTGGTTACACATGTTTGACCAATGTTCAGAATGGTTACACATGTTTCAAAATGTGATTAATTGGTTTTGCTATGTGACTAATTTATTTTTTTTACTGTTCACCGTTAGAAATCACAGTTAAGTCACTATTTAGATACGTAAAATGACGTAATTACTCCTGAAATCATCTTCAAGAACACATCATCATCTTCAAGAACAAGAATCGAAGAACCCAAAAATGCTGTTTCTGGGTTCTTGAGAACCCAGAAATTGCGATTCTGGGTTCTCACATAGCAAAACCAATTAATCACATTTTGAAACATGTGTAACCATTCTGAACATTGTTCAAACATGTGTAACCAATTAAGTAATTAACCCATTATATAATTAAGTAACTCCGCTTTTCCATAAGTAAAGAAAAAAAAATGTACACTTTTGATGACGTCATAATAGTTTTTTACAACCAAGCTACGATGGCCTTGTTTAGCCATTGATATATGATCCACTGAGAAGGAACTTTTGCCCTAACTTAGCTCCAAACATGGACCCCACACCCACCCATGAAAACAATTCACCGTTCCATCTTCTTCAATTGCGTGTTCATTAATTCAGAACCCTAGGGTTTGAATCTCTGCAACTTAATCTTTTTGCTCCCATGGATCATCACTATCCGAATCTTCTGGGTCGGGCATCTTATTCAGATCGACCCGATCAAGATGCTGCTGCACACCGCTTCCGCTGCAGCTTCTTTCCATGGCCACCACGGTCATGTCACAGACTCCGCCGCCACTACCACTGCGGTTCAGAAGTGTGGCGTCAACTCTGGTCCCCACCTCTGTCGCCTTCTTCCTTATGAACGATGCCGACACGTCACCTCCTCCTGCATCGAGACTCTCAGCAGCAAGTAGCTCCGGGAAGTTCAGCCTCGCAGACGGACCCCGAAGGTAGAATACGGCCGTATCGTAGGCTCTCGCTGCCGCCACCGGCGATGAGTAGGATCCGAGCCAGATCCTCGATCGCTTGTTGGGCTCCCTCACCTCCGCCACCCACTTCCCCCACTTTCTCATCCTTATCCCCTTATACTGCCTCTCTCTGATCTCTCCTCCCCCACTGCTGGCGCCGCTCCTCCTCCTGGCGTCGGCGCTCACTGCCGTGTCCATAAAATATCAGAGATGAAAGATTCCGAAGAATGGATTGGAAGAGAAAGACTGTGTGGAAGTGTTTTAATGGTAGATTTTCTGCCAAGAAGGGGAAGTAGTGAAGTGAAGGCTGGCATCTGCATCTGCAGAAGGGTGGAGGTTGGGTAAGAGCTACACGTTGAATTCCATGAAAGGAATAAATTAAGAATCTAAGTAGGAAAGAAGACAACACAACATAACTGCATCCAATAATTTGAGAATATATATAAAACTGGTCGGAACTCACCGACACAAAACAAATTACTCTATCAGTAGAAAAATAAAATGAAAAATATTGTTATTCATAAATTCATTCATATATATATATGGTGGCACCCGAACACGTATATTTAAATATAAAGAAGTACTATGTCCTTATGCTATAACTATAATAGTATAATGATAGAGCGGCAAAATATTACATACTTTAGGGTAGGGGTGAAAAAAAAATAGACGGGACCGAATTCCCGACAAGAACGGACGGCTTGAGATCGGACCGACTAGGACTGAGATCGAGTTTTTTTTTTCCAAGATTGAGCTTGTTTTTTTATTTTCAAAAGCCCGAATAGGATCAGACTGACCCGACTTTGAAAAAAATCGTAGAAATTCATGGTGTAACCCTTTCAAAACATTGGTGGGTTTTTTTGCCAATTCATTTGTATTTTTTTACCAAAAATCTCGATCCAAGACCGAGACCGGTCCGAGTCAAGCAAGACCGACTCAGACGTTTTTTGTTTGTCAAAGTCGGTCTTAGACCTCCATATGTCAAGACCGAAATTTCGGTCTCGGTCTCGGCCCTGCCTCCAAGACCGGACCAACCCGCCCATGATCAATCCTACTTTATGTGACCAAAAATAAGAAAATAAATATTTGAAAAATAAAAAAGTAGGGCTTAACCAAAAAAAAAATACTATAACTCATATAGAGTATTTTTGTTTGTCCAACTCATATAGAGTACATGAATGAACAAATGCACTAAAAATAAAAAGTTGGTCGTTATTAATGCATGGAAAATGGCCTAGTTGCGAGGAAACTTGAACTTTGGACGTTTTGCAATAAACTACCCGAACTTTAAAAATTCAAAACGGGCTAACTCAACTTGGACGAATGTGTAAATAGCTATCTCCGTCTAATTTACCGTCCACTGTTGACAGAATTTCATCGGAAATTCGACAAAAATTGGACGGAGATAGCTATTTGCACATTCGTCCAAGTTGAGGTAGACCGTTTTGAATTTTTAAAATTCGGTTAGCTCGTTCATAACGTCCAAAGTTCATATAGCTCGTCGTTATTTAACTTATATATCATAATCCATATGATAAAAGTGGAAATATTTAAATAATTTAAGTGGACAATTTAGTCAATATTTTCTCACATTCATTACAACAAACGCAATTATACTTGTAATTATCTCTTATACAAAAAATTAGTCTTTGTCAGTATTGTTTGTCTTATCGATCACCAAGTTTTATACATATTAATTATCCGAAATTAAATTAATTAATTAACATCTTAATAACAATAATTATAAGTTAGGAGAGAGAAAGATAAGGGAGCAGGTCGGTGGATGGATACCCTTCGGAATTGACTTTTCCTCCACTCCATGACAGGTGTTATCTTGGGATCTCTGTGCGACTGTGAGTTGTGGCAATTTTCTTGAGCATATTCAAAAGTTTGAGGATACACTTAGCTATACAAATAAGTTTGAGGGTAAATTACGAGTTGACTTTCACATTTATCACGTCTACGGTGCAAGGAGACAGACTGGAGTATTCTATTTTCCAAGTACGTTATTTATGGATGGACCACTTTATCATTATATGACACGTCTCCCTTATTATTAATGTTTTCTTGTATAGTGTATTAACTATTAGATTAGATTTCATAGTATCATAACTCTATAGTCTATACTTTATTATTTATTATATATTAATTAATTAATAATTAACTATCATTATTGTATCAAAGTGATCATTATTAATCACCCAATACAAGATAGCAAATAATTAATGATAATTGTAGCTAATTTAATAAAAATATTTAGCAAATAGAAAGATAGTGAAAGTACTCAAAAATTTTACTCGTATAAAAACAAATTCAAACATTAAATATGTATAATTAATTATAAATTGTAAATATTTAATACAATTATTAAAAGTTAAATTTATATATGTATAAATACATATTTATATTGGAAATTTTTGTTCTAATTTCTTATAGTTTGAAAGTCCCCTTACAATGATTCATGTTTATTTTGTACAATAATAGCAGCCCAGAAATAGTGTGGTCTGGCCGCCTAGCCCAAGTCTCTTTGGGTAGATAATAGAAATGTGAGATAACAAATAATATTTTGATTCAGTTCGGGTGGTAGCTTGTAATTTTCAGCGTAATAAAATAATAATATTTAATATATGTAGTAATACGGAAAAAAAAAGTAACAAAATTTGATTGGTCTTTGGTAGTATTTGGTTATTAACAAAATTTAATTAAGTTCGTCTTAGTTTTATTTATTATTATTATTATTTATAATATAGATATGAGGTTCGATTTTTCATGGCTTTAATAGATCCCTTCAAAGACAAGATAGCTGTGTACAAAGGGATGAGATTAAAATTTTATTTTAGAGATGATAAAAAATGAATTTAAAGCAAATAGCCGAACTAAATATTTCAAGAGGAAAATATAAAACTTTTGAAAAACAGTAAATTAAATTATAATTTTTAATCCAAATTCATACCCTACACAAAAATTGACGGAGCCAATTGCTTGTGTACATATTATTAAGGGTGACAATTTCTGACACCACACGATTAAACGATCTGTAACGATATGCAATTTACACGATAATAACACAAACACTCTAAACAATTCTTATAATATAGGGAGTCGAGACATGTACAAGGTATATATATAATATTATATCTATTTAGCTCCAAACTTGAAGAATGTGCCTTACCCCATATTTTTTATTTTTCTAGAAAATAATATAATTCGTATGGATGTATTCTATACTACATCTAGTTACTTCCCAGAGAATTCCCATACTTGATATATTTTTATATGGGATAAAAAATAAATATACAACTTTTTTTTTGGGTCATTATAAATATAAAACTTAAAAATGATAAATCAATATATATATTTTTAAAATTAAACAACACAAAAATTGAGAGAAAGTTGTCCCCTCGTGTTTTGGTAATTCATATTCATCCTCTTTACATTCTGTGAAGAAAGATTTAAACTCTTTTATATATAAAATAAATGGTTAAATAGCAAGTAGCAATCTGAACTTTGGACGTTTTGCAATGAGCTATCCGAACTTTGAAAATTCAGAACGAGCTACCTCAACTTTGAAAAATGTGCAAATAGCTACATCCGGCCAATTTCCGACGACTTTCTGACGGAGGTAACTATTTGCATATTATTCAAAGTTGAGGTATCCCGTTTTGAATTTTCAAAGTTCGAGTAGCTCGTTGCAAAACGTCCAAAGTTCAGGTAGCTATTTGGTATTTAACCCTAAAATAAATAGAACGAACTTTAACTTAATATGAATTAAAAAACATGGAACTTAGTTTAGAATTATGAATGAATCAAACAATGTATCTGTATGTTCCTTTGCTTGTCTTGTTATATATTAATTGAAACATGATCCATATTGCCCATTTCGTTGAAGCTTCAATTTTTCATCGTTTTTATTTGATTGCTGATCACCATGCCCGAAAGGAAGGAGACGAGCAACGGTCCAAATGAAGCCCATAAAATGCATTTCTGTCTGTTTATTAACAATGTTTACATTTGACTGTTAGTTCGTTAGTTCGTTAGATCTATCTAACTTTCAAAAAGAATAACTGTGTGTATGACTTATCACACTGCAACTCCTTCACATGACGTTTCAGGATAAGATTTCTAGAACAGGGAAAGAACATAACTGATCATCTAGACAGAATCCTAAGATGATTGGCTGAAATGGCGGCTTCACTGGTTGTTGGGTCGTGGAGTGGAATCATCTCTTGCAGTTGCAGTGTTCAAATATTCATTATCATTTAGTAGGACCTCTTCAAACTGGTCGGCTCACTAGGAATAAATGCACATTGGTGCAACTTGTCGGGAGTACATTAATACATACGTGCCTACTAACTAGGGTCGTCTAAACCGTCATGGATCATGTCGGTTTTGGGTCATATCAAAGACCCTATGATACAAACACGACTTGTGTAATAATATGAGTCAGTTTTTTAAATTCAAACTTGGCCCGTTAGTTGGTGGATCAATTCGCGGGTTAGTCTGACCCGTTCGACCCACCATGACCCATCAAGAGAGCAACATCAACTTATTAGGGTTACATTCGACTTCTTGATGCGTGACTAATGATTTAATATAATATATAAATGAGACGGGTCACATCTTAATCCGTGGTTCAAAGGTTCTGACCCAACCATGATCCGTGTTTTCACGGATCATCCACGGGTCGTGTCAAAATGATCCATGGGTCAAAATTTTTGACTCAAATACGAGTCGTGTGGGAGGGTTACCCATGAGTTACCCACAGTTAGGATTTGACAACCCTACTGCTAACAATACTGCATAGTATTTAGATATTTAAACGAAACCCTAAACTTCGATTTTTTCACTGTAACAGGGCCATTAACCGACCCATCAATATTTAAACATTTTCCATTGCCTTTATAAACACCGTGGACAATGGCTTTCATTTCACTACCACCAACGACCCTCATCTCCAAGTAAACCATCGATTCTCTCTTTCTCCTCTTTCATGGCGGCTCAGGCGATCCTCTTCCTCCTCCTCACACTGACCGCTACCGCCTACGCCGCCGTCCCAAACACCTTTTCCATCATCAACTACGACGCTCAGCACGGCCTCGCTGAAACTGAGCTCGAGGCGGTCTATGACTCGTGGCTCATGAAGTATGGAAAGGCATATAATGCCCTTGGGGAGAAGGAGAGGAGGTTCGAGATCTTCAAGGACAACCTGCGGTTCGTCGAAGAGCACAACGCCGTTCAGAACCGCAGTTACAGAGTCGGACTCAACAAGTTTGCGGATATCACCAACGAGGAGTACCGTACGAGGTTTCTGGGGACGAGGACCGACGTAAACAGGAGGGTTGTCAAGGGGCGGAACGCAAGCAGACGTTATGCGGCACGCGGCGGGGACAAACTGCCGGCGGCGGTGGACTGGAGGGCCAAAGGAGCGGTGGCTGCTGTCAAGGATCAAGGATCGTGCGGTACGTATTGAAACGCGGAAAACTATATAAAAAAAAATCTGTACAAATGTTGGATTAACTAATGACGATCTTTGTCCTCTACTTATTGCGACATTAATAGGTAGTTGTTGGGCATTCTCAACTATTGCTGCCGTGGAGGGAATCAACCAGATCGTCACCGGAAAGCTAATCACTCTGTCAGAGCAAGAACTCGTGGACTGCGATCGCACGTACAACTCCGGCTGCAATGGAGGCCTCATGGACTACGCGTTCGAGTTCATCATCAAGAATGGAGGCATGGACACGGAGCAGGACTATCCTTATCAAGCCACCGATGGTAGATGTGACCGTTTGAGGGTAAGGATATGCACCAACTATTTCTAAATCTATATATACATACATATATTACTTAATGAATCATTTACTAGCTAGGATACGAAAATTGGGTCATATTTATAAATAAATTAATTTGAGGGTTAATTAAAAAAAAAAAATCGAACTTTGAGAAAAAACTAAACAACAAACCGAATTTGTTTTGTTAACAAACAAAAACCAAACCTTTGGAATTGAGCAATTAACAAACTTACCTCAAATTTTTATTATGTTTGAACGGATTTTCCAATATTTGGAGTTATTAAGTTTTCATTAGTTGAAGTATACTAAGGAAATGATATTAAGACTTAATAACTCCCTCAAACACCGGAAAAATCCGTTCAAACATAATAAAAATTTGAGGTAGGTTTGTTGATTGGTCAATTCTAGTTTGGTTTGTTGTTTGTCAAAATTAAAAATTTGGTTTGCTATTTGATTTTTCCTCTAAAGTTCGTATTTTTTTTAATAATTAACCCTTATCCTTATGATATTTCGTGTTTTTTTTTATAGGAGAATTCAAAAGTTGTCACAATTGATGGGTTTGAGGATGTTCCTCAAAACGACGAAGGGTCTCTAAAGAAAGCAGTGGCGCACCAACCTGTAAGTGTTGCCATTGAAGCCAGTGGTCGTCCTTTTCAGTTGTATGAGTCGGTAAGCTACAATCCTTCATTATTGTTTGTACTACTGCGACAAGGAATATAAACCGTCGCTATATTGTTTTTTTTTGGGTTTGATGAGGGAGAAAATGACAATCAATTCATTGTTTTAGGGAGTATTCACGGGAAAATGCGGGTCTGAATTGGACCACGGTGTGACTGTTGTTGGGTATGGATCTGAGGGGGGACTCGATTATTGGATTGTTAGGAATTCTTGGGGTGCAAAGTGGGGTGAAGAAGGATATATAAGGATGGAGAGAAACGTTGATGATAGTGAATCAGGCAAATGCGGGATAGCAACCGAACCATCGTACCCGACCAAGCGCAACCCGAACCCCTCCAAGGCTTAAAAACGTCATTTGTTTTTGTTAGATTTACATTTTTGTATATAGATTTCATTCGAGTCGATAGAAGTAACTGATGAAAGACTATTTTGTTAAATAAAGATTTTTAGGGGGGAAGATGCCAGCCTCCCCCGCCCACGCGTCCCTCCTGTCCCGAGATTGTAGTTTCTCACACGTTGCTACATGCATGCTGTTAACGCTGAAAAACGTTGGGTGAACTCTTGGCTAAAGGGGAATTTAAGGAAAATTTGGTGGTCGATAAAATGACAAAAATGCCCATACGAGTGAAAAATACCACTTATTTCCCCCTCGGTCCTGCATAGTTCATGGGTTGTTTTGAATGTGAAATCGACTGGTACGGGACACAAAATCAGACATTCTCACTCGATGTAGCGTTGTAATGGTTATGTAATGCTTTGATTAATGCATTTGCTACTTATTGTTTTAAGGAGACTTATTATTTCAAATAATGTGGAAGAAGACATATAGTGACACTTAATTAAAGGTCTCGAAGCTGCCTTAGGTTCATTGGGGATACATATTTTGCATCCCCATCAAGCAGTTGCTTAGCCAGGAGGAGGTTTGCGGCCTCGCTTGGATGGTACGGGTCCCAGAACACGTGTTTCGACCGGTCGTCGCATAAACTCGATGTCGGGCCACATGGGATTATGCCTGCAAATTGTCCTCCGTTTCCGCAACAAGCTTTGCTTGCTGTTTCAAAGCCTACATCACGGTAAAGTCGGAAACAAATGTTAAAGTTTGAGGACCAATTTGATGTCCATCAATAATTGAAATATTTTTCAAAAGAATGTATCAGCTACCGTATTTGTCATAATTGGTAATGACCTCCATGACCAGATCATAGACATTGGCATAGACGAATGTGGACCCATTGAGGTTCGTGTTAAGTTCAGTGACCAAGTCCTTGAGCCGCACGTTGTACTGCCTCGCTAACTGGTTCGGCAAGTCCACACATTCGTCCGCGCTCAGCTGGTTGATCGTCTTCTGGTAAGGTATGCACCCGACTGGACCGACATTCCCGATCACAAATTTCCGAGCATCCAATTGGTAAAGCCTCTGCATTGTATATAGGGAAAAGTCTGAAAATTGTACAACATGTTTAACGAAAATGATTTTTCAACCCAAAAAATTATTTTTGGCCCAAACATGTTTCAAAATAATGGTAATTGATACATCTGTTACTTTTTTGTTAAAAAAATTTGGTAAATATTTTCATATTTGCAAAATTAACCAAATATTTTTCTAAATGGTACAACTAAACCCTACAAAACTTACACTAATGTTACAAACAAGTCCTGACTCGATTCGAGTCACACCAAGGGTCCCTTAGTCAGGTATGAACCTAGACTAGATCGCCCAACCATGGGGATCTGGTCTAGGTTCAGACCCATACCATAGGACCCCTGACTAGGGCTCAATTGTAGCCCCAATCGGTTTAAACCGAACATGGCTGGGTTCTGTTCAAATGTTTGAGGCTCAATTTGAGCACTAATCAGGAGTCCTATGGTATGTGTCCGAACTCAGACCAGGTCGCCCAACCATGGGGACCTGATCTGGGTTCAGATCCAGACCAGGTCACCCATGGAGCCCCAAACGGGGTCTTATGGTTTGAGTTCGGATCTAGACCATATGACTCAATTGTTATCATTTTTAAATATATTGAACCATTAACCATAACAAGAAAACAAGTTGAACGAAAAATCAATTTGTCCAAATATATTGGACAATTTTCAGAATTTTTCCTTATATATATATTCATTAATTGGGGACTCCGATCCGATTGTATATAAAATATGATTTAAATTATAAAATTTTACCGTTAGTTGATTTTTTAAGTGACTGAGCATATCATCGATGAACGCATCGGGTGTCTCCGTGATCCGAGCCCCGATAGAGAGTACGGGGAGCATGTAGTTGTTTAGGAAGTCATTGGATCCAACAGTGATGGAGAATATGGCCTTTTTGGCTAAGTATTCTTTAGCCTTGGTTGGACCCAAAAGCTTATCAATCTGCTTCCTTGTGATGTTGAAGTAGTCCACTTGAATGTCCATGCCTAATCTATTAACCTGCAAATCAAAATGTAGGATTAAAACCAAACATCTTGAGGGAATAAATACTAGGTATTATGTTTTTGAGACAATTAATTAACTAGGTCTAATCATGGACGGGTCGGATCGGTCTTGGAGGTAAGACCGAGTCCGATACCGAAATTTCGGTCTTGACATCTGGAGGACCAAAATCGACTTTAACAAAAAAAAAACGGCCGAGACGGTCTTGCTTGACTCGGACTGGTCTCGGTCTTGGACCGAAAATTTTGGTCTAAAAAAAGAAGAAGCTAGATTGACAAAAAAAACATCGAAGTTTTGGTCTTGAACTCGATCACTTATGGAATCGATCCAAAGGTTGTTGAATGCTTCAAGGTCATGAATTACTAGTGTTTCAAGTTTACACCATGAATTTCTATGATTTTTTTAAGGTTGGGCCGATACGGTCCTAGTCGGTTTTTTGAGGAAAAAAACTGAGACCGAGCATGACCTTGAAGAAAAAAACCGTCCACTCGGTCTTGGTTCCAATTGGACCGATCTTGTCGGGAATTCGGTTCAACCAATGTTTTTTTACTAGTTTTGGGGTTCTTACAAAGATTCGTCCAGTGGCATTAAGGATGCCTCCTCCTCCAGATGCATAGTTAACTCCATAGAGAATGGATTTTCCAGTGGTGTTAGGGGACAGAAATGGAGATGCATAATTGGGTTGTCCCAATTCTTCTCCTGGTCAACAGTAAAATTTACAAATAACATCAGACAAAAGTGAAATTTCTTGAAGACACTAAGAATGCTGCTTGTAGTAACCGTACCTACGACAGTATATGAAACACGTACCGACAATGTCTCCGATGGTCCTGCCATTTGTATACCTTCCGGTGGGGTTCCCACCCGTGGCTTTGAAGTCGATGCCGTTAGGTTTGAGGTTAGCCCTAGAGAGAGTCGGCAAGTAATTGTTGTTCCCTGCATCAACCAATGAATCCCCGAATATGAAGGACGCACCATTGCTGAAATCTACATCATCGTCTCCTTGTCCTAGGCAGCTACCATAGAGGAACACGACACTCAAAACCAGAGACCAACAGCAAGCTTGTTTCCTCCGCCCAACCATCATTACTAGCTATAGCACAAAGACGAACAACTATAGTGAAGAGAGCGAAGAGGAAACGGAATGTGCATAAAATGGCAAAGATGTCTTGTCTTGTAATCTTAGGTTTGACAGCGTTTTATATGGAGGAAGATGACTCGTTGGAGTAAATGGGATTTTCGTTGGGGTTGTTCAGCAAACACTTTTACTTGCAGCTATGCATTTATTTTCTATTTGGTTTATTTCTCACTTATAATAATGATGAGGGTTATTTAAACTGATGAATTAATAAAAGGGTTAAATAGGAAGGAGCTTCTTGAACTTTGAACGTTTTACAATGAGCTATCCAAACTTTGAAAATTCAAAACGGGTTACCTGAACTTTGAAAAATGTGCAAATAGGTATCTCCGTCCAATTTTCCGTCAACTGTTGACGAAAATTCGTCGGAAAGTCGTTGGAAAATCATTGGAAAGTCGTCGAAAATTGGACGGAGGTAGCTATTTGCACCTTCTTCAAAGTTGAGGTAGCCCGTTTTGAATTTTCAAAGTTCGAGTAGCTCGTTACAAAACGTCCAAAGTACAAAATTCAGGTAGCTCATTGATATTTAACATTTAATCAAATTGTAATATTATATAAGAGTTATGGGAATTGCACTTAACATTATATATATAATTGCATGTATAATAGTTATATTGGATATGAATTTACTATGGTTATTGTATCTAGTTAGTTTGGTGTCGTACGTAGGTAGTTCACTAACCATAACCAATGATTCATCTATATAATTTCATTTAAAAAGTGTATCGTAATATAATAGTATTAAAAATATAACGAAAACCTTGTTCACCAGTTGGTCCATGGTGGTTGGTGATCTTATCTATCCATCGGCATAAACCGAAAAGTGCCCATGTTCGTTGAATGGGCCGATTGGACTACTCACAAGTCAAGGCCCCATAAAATATTATTAACGGGCCGGTTTTTATGCATGAAGATCTGTCTTTAATAAGCCCAACAAGACCCTTCGACGACCATTGCTGACCATTTTTAGGCGCATGCCTTATTTGTTTTATCCGAGGTATGCAACGGTACCACACGTGCGCCAAAAGTTAGTTACGGCCAAGCTTTCGAGATATTATAGTAGTAATAAACTAATAATAATAATTAAAAAAAATATAATTCAATGATCAAAGCGAGAAAAAAAATAGGGTCGATTATATAAAGTATATTATATTTATTTTATGTTACTTTTTTTGTCCTTGTTAAATGTATATTTACGTTAAAATTTGATTAATTAATATCTCCATCATTTAATTATTCATTTTTTATATCATTATTTTCTAGTGTATAAGAAAATGCTTTAATTTTTTTTTTTTACGTAAAATGGTTTAATTTTACCACAACTAAGTGGCATAATTACCTAATTAACTCCATTTTTTAGTATTGAGTTTCAATAAAAAGTAAAATTTTTTTTGCCTTTTCTTGGGAAGCCGTCAACTTTACTGGACTGCAGGACTCTCCAGTGTCCAGTTTCCCTCTCGCTTCTGATTTAAAACCCTAATCGACAGTTGGAGTCGAGAAACCTTTGACAGTGGAAGACTGAGAGAGACGAAGTAGAAGGATTCTTGAGCGAACGAGAAATCTCCACTACGATGCCCACTCATAGAAAGAGGAAGAGATCTGAAGAACTCTCTGCTACCCCTGTTCCGAAATCCGGCGACGACTACGCCGAGATCTCGAAAATCTCGCTCTACGAGCAGTCCAGGGAGGAAAGGATCAGGGAGAACAGGGAGAGACTGCAGAAGCTTGGGATCGTTGATCTCTCGGAGAAGCTCAGGAGCTCCATCCCTCCAAAGCGAACCCCGAGGAGGAAGTTGGTCAGTCCGTCGGCTGAAAAGCCTGCTAAGCTCCTACTGATACGTGGACCTACACGGCGGTCGTCGAGGTAAGAATCGCACTCTCTATCCTTGATTTTGGTATTTGACCTTAGATTGTGCATGTTGGTAGTAGTCCTTTATTTATCCACTATATTTGAAGTGTATACTAATCCAGATTTTCAATTTTTTCGATTAGGCTGCAGAATGTGACTCCAATCAGCTACTCGGAAGTACCAATAAAAGAAAAAGATTTGAACTTAAAAAACCGATTAGTAGTGCTTGAAGAAGGGGCAAAGCCCGAGATCTACACTGAAGAGCATAAGAAGCTGTTGGGCAATACTGAAAGAAGCTGGGAGCTTTTTGTCGATGGGTGTTGTAAAGATGGAAAACGAATTTATGATTCGTTCAGGGGCAAGACTTGCCACCAGTGTAGGTGAGTTCGGTAATATCTTTTTTCAAGATAATGTGATAATTTAAGTATATATTACTGAACTAGGAACCACTGTATTCAGCATTTTGATATCACTGAGAGTTTCTTGAATATGTTCCGCACTTCCCTTGATGTTTAAGTTGGTACAAGTAACAAGTCAGTTAAAAAATGACATTGAAAGTTGTTTCTTTGACACTGGTGAAAATATGTAACCATTGAAAATGAGCTATGCGTAAAAGAGCAATCTTTTGCTATGTTTGCGCACGATTTTAAACTGGAACATCTCGTCACTGCAGGCAAAAGACTCTGGGGCATCGAACACAATGTTGCAAATGCAATATGGTTCAGGGACAGTTCTGTGGAGATTGCTTGTATATGAGGTAGAGAAATGTTAACCTGCTTCCATTTCTTTCCATTTGTTTTTACTATCACACGTTTGTAAATTCAAAATCATATTGGAAACCGTAAATTGGTTAACAGATATGGAGAGCATGTACTTGAAGCCTTGGAGAATCCTGCCTGGGTTTGTCCCGTCTGTCGTGGGATTTGCAATTGCAGTTTGTGCAGACAAGCCAAGGGATGGCATCCCACTGGTATGCTATATAAGAAGGTCTGTTAACATAAATCAGTTTCAGATTCCTGTTTCATTTTTATGAACATGTTTAATTTATGAATCTTTTCTGTTCTCATGTTCCTACAACAATATCCCACCAATTTGTATTGGTTGAAGTGATCACAGATTTTGCCTTTCCTAGTTCTGGTAGAAGCATATGACTCAGATGGATCTGATTCTCTCTCAGGTGGCAAACTTGGGCTACAAGTCAGTGGCACACTATCTGATCCAATCTCACTGTGCACAAAACAATTTGGAAGAACAAGAGGAAGAGGAAACCCTGGATGCTGATTCCGTTGCCCATGCTTCTGTTAACAACGCTTCTGTTAAGCGTTCATTGCCTTTCTCTGATCCTGAAACTGTGGATAAACAAATTGGTGAATCTGATTGTAATGATTTGAAGCCCGAAAAAGTGGAAACGCCCGCTAAGCGTTCATTGTCATTTTTCTACAAGGAGGCAGAGGAAGAAGAGATCAACAGGCTTGTCAGCCTCGAGCCCAAAAGTGAGGAAGTCTGTATCAAGGATACTGACAACAATGCAAAATCAAAAACAAGTTGTAAATCTTGGGTTGAACCTAGTCCAGATAGCATTGGTGCAAAGAGAAGGATGATTCAGAATGTGGAAAATAAGTGTTTGGATTTGACCGTAATTTCCAGCAAGGAAGAAGAAGCTACGACTGGGCTTGTCGTACTTTGAGCCCGAAAAATAAGCTTGTTCCAAGGATTATACCAGCAAATCCAGACGAAGTGGCTAATATCAAGATGAACTTGTCCAAAGAGCACTGGTGCAAAATTCTGGAGCATTCAGAGTATATACTGAGGTTTCCTCACCGTGTAAGTATTTGGAATGGATGACCATATAATGATCGCACTGTAGTATTTCAGGGAAAGAATGAAGGTAGAAGTAAGTTTATAGAATCATTTTGGGATCTTTTTGTAGCAGCAAAGAACAACTAATGGGAGCTCTTTTGACGCGGACTTGTGTATTTTATTTTTCTGGGTCTGAGATGAATCGTTCTCTCCAAAACTTGTGTAATGTGTTTCTCAGTGTCTCTAATGCTAATGACGGAACTAGTTGAATGATGTACTACCAAGTCTATGGCATGGCCTGTCAAATTTTCCGTTGAATATTGAGAAAACTTCTGAATTTTGAATATTTATACGATTTTAGAAAATAAATGTAACTTTGAAAATAAAGAACTAGATGATGAATACAAACATAATTAAAATAGTTTATATTTTATCTTCATCTTTTTTTCTTAAGTAACGTCAGTATTTCATTGAAAGTTAAATATAATAACCAATAATCACTAATCAACTTACCAAAACCTAGATTTAGATTTAACCAATTGAAACACAATCCAAGTCTGGTCCCCGCATCGGTTGGGGTTGACTCGACCGTGGGTTAAGTTTTGGTTTGAGCTGCGTTGATTCTGAGCCAACAGACCCTTTTGTCGTTTGGTTCGATTGGCACTTCACTAAAAAATGGGTTTTTAAGTTCTAAAGCGGCCTCTTACTTCGGTGGCACTGCTGCACTGGCGCCTCTCCAACTTCAGAAGCTGCACCTTGAGAGTTGAGAGGGAAAGGAAGTCTTTTGGCGGCAGAGAAGAGTCGCCATAGCGATCTTTATCAATCTCCAATTCTTCAAGATCTTCATTACTCCAATATCAACCCAGAAATTCCACCATATTGCAGCAAACAAGCGAAAGAAAACTCAATTCGAGCTCAAAATTCAAACTTGAATTTCTCATGCAATCCACTCTGTGCGCTAACCCTCGTCAAATCAACTTCCGTAGCCAAACCAATACAACCCACCTCACTACCCAACAACCCTTTTCCAGAAAGTTCGTAAAGTTTCGAACCTTCGCCAATTCATTAAGCACCCCACTTCACCATGAATACGAGGATGAAAGTGGAGAAGTTGATAGTTCGAATGCGCCGAGGAAGCTTCCGGTGGTGATTAGGAGGTCTGGGAAGGTGTTTAGGTTTATCTGGGATGGAAGCGGGTTGAGGCTGGAGAACGCCGCCGCGGCGCCGTTTACTGTTGATTTGAGTCGTGAGGTTAGGAGAGTAGTCAGGGACTTCTTTCTCCCAAAACAATTTAGTAGAAATTATATTGAGTATGTGAAGTGGAAGTTCTTGCATCGAGTGTTCAGCTCTGCCCTCCAGGTTCTTGCCACTCAGGTTAGAAAACGTTATGCAACCGTGTTTGAAGTATATACTGGCAGTAATTGAGATCTGAGGAGCACGTAGAAGATAGGACAGCTTTGTAATTCCTTGAGAACAGCTTTGTAATTCCTTGATTTTGACTTGAATTTGGTACGTAAGAATTTTATGCTGAAATGAGCTTCTTTTTGGTTAAACTTAATGTTTTGCTGAACAAGTGCTGTTCTATTCGCCATTTGTTCATCGGAGTATCCGTAGTAAGTTGAAGTTATTGCATAGATATGTGATATTGCGCTGGAATGCATTTCCATGCCAAGTACACATGCGAAGAATTAAATTTTCATCTCTTGAGCTTGCTGGAGTTGTTCCTTCGGTTTTTGTGTTATAAGTTCATAGTAATTGCATTGAAGAAGTATTTCATACTTAATTTAATCTAATGTTATCTAATTGAAGTGTAGCTAGCGAGTAAGAATCGGTAGGATGAAAGTTCGGGATTAGAACTCCTGTGATTTAGTGGTGGTTGCAGTTTGATTATAATATTTGTTACACTTGATTCATATCTTGAGATCTGTACCCTTTTTTTTTTCTTTCATTTTCCAGGAGTGTTAATAATTGCTAAATATGAAATAAGATTTGGAATTCCAGGCAATGTTTCGAGCTATTGGAATCGGTTACTCCCACTCACTCCCATCTGCTGCTGCTCTAAATTGGGTCTTGAAGGATGGACTCGGGCGGCTAAGTAGATGTATTTACACTGCTAGCTTCGCATCAGCATTTGACACTAATCTCAAGGTTAAATTTCAAATCTTTTCAGATTTACGCATATGTATCCGTTTCTTGAAGGTTATCTGTGATTAGTTATCTCTGATAATTTTTAATCTTTTGAAGAGGGTTCGGTTCTCAACATCAGTTCTCTTCAGCTTGAGCATTGGGGTTGAACTTCTGACTCCTGCATTTCCACAATACTTCTTGCTTATAGCTACTCTAGCTAATGTTGCCAAGCAAATTAGCCTGGCTTGCCACTTAGCTACTGGTGTAAGTCTCCTCTTGTTTAAAATGTTTTTTTTTGCTGCATCTATATTGACTTCTTTGAGTTAATTTTGATTTAATTAGGCAGTTGCTGATAAGTACATTGATATAGTCCATAGAAAATAATAGTATATTTGCAGTAATGAATTCGGGTTCCTACTGGGTAGAAAAATTATTAGCAAATATTAGGAGGGAATCCACTACTCGGTTTCAAAAAGCATTGTCATGTTGTGTTGCAGTCTGCAGTTCATCGAAGCTTTGCCATTGCAGACAACCTCGGTGAAGTGTCTGCCAAATCACAGGTTTTATTTCAAGATCATATTTCTCCTGGAGAATGTTGCAAAATTTTCATTTAATATTGATCTTATTTTGTGTTTCAGATTCAAACCGTTTGCTTTGATAATATTGGTCTTATGCTCGCTGCACTTTTGAACATGTTATTGAAGAATAATCAAAGGTTTATACTCTTTGTCTACCTTTTTTTTCTCTTTGCTTACCCTATTCGTTTTTTCTATCTCACTTAGATAAATAAATAATCCCAAATTGAAGCATGGTATTGAATTTAGTATTTTCCCACTCTTTTATTGATTCTGCTCCCTTCTCAGAATGCAACAAATTTTTCCCTTTCTCGTATATCCCGCTTTCACAGCCATGGATCTGCTTGGTATATATCAGGGACTCAAGCATGTCCATCTTCATACATTGACTAAGGTTAGTTATTTTTTCTTAAATTATTGTTTATTTATTAAATTGATGTTCATTGCCTGTAGTTTTGATGGGGAAAAAATGCCTCTTTATTGCTAAAATTTGTTCTTGAAACATTCAGGGTAGGCTTGAGATTATACTAAACACATGGATTGATTTCAGTTATGTACCTTCCCCTGCTGAAGTTAGTACAGTGGAAGGAATTGATATCTTCAATAACAAAGGTATTTTTTTTATTTAATTGGTGTATTAAATTATTAGTAAATCATATTTTAAATGATTTTTTAATCAGCCAAAGAGATTTGGCCAATCCGAATAGGTTTCTTAAGTACCAAGGTTGACAACTCCGAGTTGTCGATGATGGCAATGCAATCCATAACTAATGAAGATTATTACTTCATCTGCTTGGAGACCCTCCATAGTAAATTCACCCAAACCAAGGTGAGTTCCTGCTGTTTAGTCCATAACATCAATAATTATGATTTGTCCTAAAAATGACAATTTTTCGGTTTAAATCTCAGGAACATATTCTACTCTGCCTCAGAGAAGGTGCTACGATTACAGATATAATCACGGGTTTGTTGCAGGTAATAAAAAGTTGATTTTTCCTGATGAGACTCTATAATTGCAGGTGAAAATAATGTATACAAAATTGTTTTGTGGGCTAAAGTTCTTGGAAAGTAGTAAAGTTCCAATTTTTTTTCAAATGTATTACAAAAAAAACAACTTTTTCATTGTGAATGAATCAAAGCTTCCAAAAACAGCAGAAACTCTACAAGGTTTCAAGAATATTTCTCTCTAATATTATACATGTGTCTTGTTGAAGGCATGTTACTTGCGAAAGGCACTTCTCCAGAACAAGAGCTTCTGGAAGCAGAGATTTGAGACTCGAGTTGGCGGAGATTCGGTATCTGCCATGAAAGACTGGTTCGAGTTGGTGGAGGAGAGCAAGGTATCTGCAGTAGAGAGTCATGATACGGTTATTGAACTGATCTGTTCCGTTGGTTGGGCAGTTAAGAGTATTCTGTTGAGTACTGAAGAACAAGTTCGATACAATTTTGTAGATCATTGAAGAAATGTAATCCGTCGGTGTCAAAATTGTACTACTTGTTGTATTTTGTTTAGAAAATGAAATCAAAAGCAGTCAGTGTTCAACGTAAATTGCAGATTTTGTTTTAAAAAAATGCAGATTTGGACATCCATCCATGGTGGTGGTGGGAATGGGTGCTTTCAAAAGTCAAATTTTTAGCAATCTCGGCTTCAGTTTCTGTATGAAAAATAAGGATGGAGATCTTTGACCATAAGTGAGATCTATTTAATGCTCAAATAATCTTATATTTTTTTTGTCAACAAAAAATAATAAAAAAGAATGGATTAGCAGTGTCGATCCTAATTCCATTCCGCTGTAATATGAAGATTTTTCGTGTCTCGGTCTTCGTACTTCCAGACAATCGCGCTGACCCCATCAATGTAGACTCACCCGCAGTATGTGATTGAGGGGCAGTCCCATTAGGGCCAAGCCGTAATTGCTTCTTTCTTGCATTTGGGGACAGGCAAAACACGTGGAAGTCAGCGCTATTGGCCACTAGACCACCACTGTCGGTGGTAAATAATTTTATAAGAACAAATAAATATCAGGTTGGTCATTTCTATAAATTTTAGTTTTAAAAAAAATAATATGTATAGTGATTTAGTTATTGTTACTTAAGACATAATTTAGTTGTGGTTTGTATTTAAATTAAATTTTCAGTCAATCCCCCCAACTTAGGATTCTTGAGTCAAACCTTGTTTTTATAATAATTGGTTCTGCCATATCTTTCTCTATTGAGTATTCCTTCTTATTGAGGCAAAAAAAAAAGAGTATTCCTTCTTCTTCCCCAGTCTCTGTTTCCATTAGAGAGAGTCCTGTTTTACCAATTTCTCATGAATCTGTTCGTCTGAGCAAATTCCGGACATAATGATTCCCCTCCGCCATGCGATACTCATCATTGCCAACGTCGCCGCGATTCTAACATCAATTAAAGGCGAGAGCAACAGCTCTGCACCCTGCAACCAATCCTGCGGCCAAATCGCCAAATCGGTGAACATCCACTACCCTTTCGGCTTCTCTGATGGCTGCCCAATTAAGCTCAGCTGCCATAACGAAAGCCAGATCAAGATCGGCGAATTCGAAGTCTTCAACTTGACGCAATCGAGCATCTTCGTCCGCTTTCCAGCTCAATGCAACCGAACTATCGGTTCCATCAAGGCGCTCTTCGGTCCGAACTTCGGACCCACTCGGACCAACGCGTTCTTCCTCCAGAATTGCAGAGCGCCGTTGGAGGGCTGCTTTCAGCACGGATTCCTTAACAATCCGTTTGGCTATGGACACTGCAGCGCGAAGAGTGACAACATGACCTGCTTCTCCGATGAAGCTGTGAAGTCGGAGGTGATTCCTTTCGAGGAGGTGAATCGGACGAATTGCGACTTTGTTCTGTCATCTGTAGCGACAGTTGACTACGTCGGGGGGTTGCTGCAGCTCCAAGCAATCGAGTTAGGGTGGTGGCTGAATGGGTCGTGCAAGGCGGTCTGTTTTGATGGTGCGAGCTGTGATACGGTGACCCTTCCCGGCGCTGCCTTGGGGACGCGGTGCCGCTGCAACGGTAGCGCTGAAGGGGATGGTTTCGCCCTCGGCGGCGGCTGCAAGACAGGTCAGTCAACGAAATTGGTCCATAAATGGTTGCTCTTTCTCGTGTGGAGCTAGATTTATAATTTCTAACACGATTAAATGATACGTAACGATCTGCATTTTACACAATAATTATATATATTAACACATTCATTATGAGTCTAAACTAATTTTATCCGTTTATACAAGATTAATAATTGTGTTTAAACGCATCTAATCTACAAATACACACGATTAAACGCAAATAAGTTGTTTTTTCCATCAAATCACAAATAAGTTGACCTTACAAATTTGGACACCATCTCTTTCGTGAAAATTCCATTCAAAACGAATATATATATTTATTTATTGTATTCAGTATATAAAATTATAAATTGGGTGAACCAACCAAACCGGCAATTGGAATTATAAATAATAACAAAAAGACTATTGGAATAAATTTCAAAATATTTCATCTATATAATAATCTTACGTGTCTCTTTGCCATTGGCTCAAACCAATAATGTCTCCCTAATGCTTGAATACGTCATGGATCAGTGAACAACTGCTCTGCTTCGAGTTCCTTCTGTCGGAACACCAAAGTCGGCATACTTATCGCAGGTACGGAACCCTATTCATTCTTCATTCGATAACGTACGGTACATTATTCAACGTTCTTTTTTTCTTCCAAACAGGCCTTATTGGTGGCGCATCCCTAATGGGTGGTCTCATCGTACTATGTTACTTAGTCCGAAGAAAATCGGCTTCCTTGAAAAAACGAATGAGCACGAAACGGCTCTTATCCGAAGCCACGGGAAGTTCAAACATCTCCCTCTACCAATACAAAGACATCCACCGAGCCACGGGTGGGTTCTCCGAGACCCACAAGCTCGGGACTGGGGCCTATGGTACGGTCTATGCAGCCAATCTCGACCATGATTCATGGGTCGCCATCAAACGGATCAAGCGTCACGACGCGGACAACACTGACCAAGTCATGAATGAGGTGAAACTCCTAACCTCGGTTAGCCATCCGAACCTTGTTCGTCTCCTCGGTTGCTGCATAGAGAACCATGAGCAGATCCTCGTTTATGAGTACATGCCAAACGGGACCTTATCTCAACATTTGATGGGGGAGAGAGGGACTGGGCTTCCGTGGACCGTGCGGCTCAAGATCGCCACCGAAACAGCCCATGCGGCTTCCTATCTACATTCGGAGGTTAACCCTCCGATCTACCATCGAGACATAAAGTCGAGTAACATTCTCTTGGACTATAATTATAACTCGAAGCTGGCCGATTTTGGCCTCTCGAGGCTCGGGATGATCGAGACGGACGATTCCCACATCTCCACCGCACCCCAAGGGACTCCGGGATACGTCGACCCACAGTACCATCAAAATTACCATCTGTCAGATAAGAGCGATGTGTACAGCTTTGGAGTTGTTCTGGTGGAGATTATTACCGCGTTAAAAGTGGTTGATTTTGGCCGGCCGCACAGCGAGATAAATTTAGCAGCCCTCGCTGTGGACCGGATCGGGAGGGGTTGTATAGAGGAAATGGTGGACTCATCCCTCGATATGAACCGCGATGCCTGGACCTTGACCTCGATCCACAGGGTTGCTGAGCTAGCGTTTCGGTGCCTCGCGTTTCACCAGGACATGAGACCCTCGATGGTTGAGGTAGCCGAAGAGCTTGAGCATATCAAGGTTAGTCTGTGGGCCTCATCAGACGACACGATATCATCGTGTTCTTCACCGAATATCGGAAGCGAAAAGTCCTTCGGAAGCAATGTCTCGGCAAAGACACCATCTAAAAATCATCGGAGATCATCCAAGCCACCCGATGCTCGAAACCCTAACGGAAGATCGAACGAACTAAACAACCTTGGTTCGGTTAACTATCCTTGGGAAGACGAGAAGGGCTCTCCGTCCGCAAATGTATTGTTAAGTAACATGGTCGCCCCGTGACATCAAAATATTTCAAACTCTTCGGAGTCACGTTAATAATCATGTGTCGTGTAGATGAATCAGTAGGTCATGTTAGTTGAGAAATGTCTTCATTTTGAAAATTACGAACTTTATCGTGTTACAGTACGTGTTACATTATTGCATGTTCTTACACATTCGGTTCGTTCTTCCTGACCGCATTCCACCGCGAGATCTCCTCTGGCAATCGTAACCCCGATCGGGTTCCCACACTTCACAACCTCAGGTGCACGCTGTGTCGGTCAACTCTCTGGGTCTTCAACTGATCAGGCCATGGATACCACAGCACTCACAACGGGAAACAACCCAACACCGTCAAATGGAATCGGTGCCGTGCCTTTACAAATACGATTCGTCACAGTGTGGGGAGTGTTGAAAATTTTACACTGTGACATAATAAATATCACACCGGTGGTGTAATACACATTTGAACACCATATATAATTATATACAACAAATCTACCTCCTCCTATAACCAATTGGTTTTAGGATGAAACCCGAGTTGTATATTGTGGTTGTTATTTGGGTGTAGCTCGGTCCCGATATTAAAATTTAACCCAGCATTCTTTGTAGAATGAATGAATGAATTATTTAATTAATAATTGAATTAACAAAAGGCTAGACAGAATAATTAGCCAACGGCATTTTGTCTTGTCGATTTAGTTGGGTTTCTTTTGGCCAAAAAAATAAGTTGGGTTTCTTGGTCGATCGGTCCCCTTTGACTATGACTAATTGATAAGGACGCACTCCGTAATATTAATGCCCATTCAACAAATCTTACCAATTGGCCAAAAAAAAAAAAATCTTACCATATCGATTTAATTAACAATAAACTTAAAAATTTATTGTAACTCTGTGAGTAAATAATCTACAAAATTTAATCATTAAGTATTTAATTAATTGGGAGAATTTCTCAACGCAGATCAAGAAAATCGATTGGAACACAATTTTTTTTAATTAAAATGAGTAAATAATCTAATTACAATTTAAACGCCATAATCAAAATTGAATTTCGAATTTCAATTCACCACATAATCTATTTATTCACCATAAAAGATGTAACATTTTAATTCAATATATTGGACCTCTTTATGTAGTGATTTTTTTTACCAACCTTTTTGTAGTGATTCGATTTTTATAACTGTTACTGTTTAATATGGTTAACCATATCATTATGTTGTGACACGGTTATTGTGATAATGTTTCTACCCATAATAGTTATGACCATGGTTATTATAGAAATATAAAAGTTATTTATTATTAATAAACTAATATATACTAAATAATGGAAGTTAATGGACATACAAATATAAATAACCATTATGTTAGTTTTATATATTTTTATTGTTGGCAATATAAAGTTATATATATTTTAAAATAAAAAAATTCAGTCTTTTATTATATTACATATGTAGAATAAATATGAGTATACAGGTAAAACTATATTTAATAACTACAGTTATTTTCATGGTTATGGTATTAAAAATTATACTCAAAATAATTATGATTATGTTATATGGTTTAAAAATATAATATTGTCTCCCATCCTCTAAGTATAGAAAATACTAATTGGATCCACTAGATACTCAAGTCGTGCCACATGTCTCTTGCACTGAAAAGCACACTGTGCACCAATCTAGCCCTGCCACGTGTTAAGTAGATCGAATCCTTCGTTGCCGAAATTCAGGAATTCAGTTATTACCGTTACAGAAACAGTTAATACCGTTGATTATTATCATTCTTCACTCTATTTCATAGTACTTGTAAGCGAAGGTTTCTTTAAGCCGAAAGAAATAAAACTACCGATTATATCATGGGGAAGAAGATTCAGTATTTGGCAATGAAAACCGACGATTCAAGCGTCGATCTGAATACCGAAATAAATGAGGTGGAACGCGTCGTTAAAAAGCTCATCAACGATGAAGCCATGCTCGGGAGCTTGGGTTTTGGCACTTCTTTCCTTAAAGGGGTTGCTTCCTTCTCAGCCATGTAACATTTCGTGCCTTACTCTACGTGATCATTGATAAAACCAAACATTTGGACCGAATCGATACGTGTTTTTAAATGATCGTTAGACTTAAAAAGTTTCAAGTTAGAATTTTTTTTAAATCCTTCATTCATTTGATGTTGCAGATACTTGTTGATACTCGACCGAACCAATTGGAGAACCAACATGCTGACTTCTTTGTTAGTCCCCTATATCTTCTTTAGTCTCCCATCTGCCATTTTCAACTTCTTTAGAGGAGAAGTTGGAAAATGGATGGCTTTCTTCGCGGTTATCCTACGGCTTTTCTTCCCTCGACATTTTCCTAGTAAGCCCATAATTTATCACGTATCTTGTTATAGCTTATGATATAATGTAATTTTGACGATAAATGTGTGTTATAGATTGGCTTGAGATGCCTGGATCGTTGATTCTACTACTGATGGTTGCACCGGACTTCTTCGCACACACATTGAGGGATAGTTGGATCGGGATTTTGATATGTTTGCTGATTGGGTGTTACCTTCTGCAAGAACATATTCGAGCTACTGGTGGATTCAGAAATTCCTTCACTCAAGCTCATGGAGTTTCCAACACTATGGGCATTGTTCTTCTGTTAGTTTACCCAGTTTGGGCTCTGGTGTTGCACTTCCTTTAGAGAAATTTGATTGAAATTCGATATGGGTTAGTTGAGAATAATACTTGGGAGAAATAAGATTGAATTTTTATGGATTTGAATTTTTATACATTTACACATTTGCTTATGTTTTTTATGGAAATGTTATTTGGATTTTCCAAGTGTGCACCAGTTGGTAGTGTAAGCAAAAAAAAGACTCATAATTTTCCTAGTAAGAACTTAGAGCTAGCAGTAATATGCCATAAGCAGCTTATTCTGAATCAAATGGACGCTCCTGTTAGTGGTGTCATATCGTCCGGATTATCTTATCGTGTGTATCAATACGTTTATCGTGTGACACTTACCAAACACGAACACACGCTATAAGTTTATCGTGTCATATTCTTCAACACGAACACAACATACAATTTTTCGTGCGTATTCATGTTGTGTTATCGTGTTGTTTTAAGTTAGTCAATTATATATTCACATGCAAAAATTGCTAGAAAATATCAAAATAACGAATTGTTTATAATAAAAATTATCAATTCAAACATCAGATTTCACGAGTCTTTAATGTATAATTGACAAACTTTATAAATTAAATATCTAAGTAGACTTCTAAAAGCTATTAAATAAATAATAGATTTTCAAGTTCAAATTTATAGTTGACAAAAAAAATGTTCATTTTTATCGTGTGTGACGTGTTCTGATACCTAAAAACGAAAACAATACGAAAATATGTTCGTGTTCTCATGCTATCGTGTTAACGTTCTATCCTATGCAATCACGAACACGATTTTTTTTCGTGCGTGTCCATATCGTGTTTCTTGTGAAATTGTCAGCCCTAGTTCCTGTTGCCAGAGAATTAGCAGAGAAACCAGAAAACCCTAACCCTAGGAAGCTTTCTCCTCTGCCCCGTCTCTATAAATCACTTCGCAATCCGCCTCAATCATCACATTCATCTATTCATCTTTGCGTTGCAGAAGTATTCCATTGTCTCTATCGGATTTCAAATCCAATTCTTCATTCCGTCTCTGTGTCACCTCACCTCTAAGTAACCTTTTTTCGTGTTTCTCGTCCGATTAGTGATCGGAGTCCAATCATTGTTTCTCGGTGATGATCAAACTACGATGACGAGTCCGATCCATTCATAATCAAATCGTGACGACAATTCGAGGCATTTGTCTGAGAGAAACTCTATATCCGTTGCACAAGTTCCTACCTTTTTCTTGTTTGTTGCATAAAATCAAGATTTTTGAATTATTTTTACAAAAGTAAGATTCTGAGCATGATGATGATGATTGTTCAATTGACTGACATTACTCGATTGATGAACAATAACCTCCTACTCATACTGAGTGCTCTGCAGTTCCAATTCATCATTTTTGGCATAAAAAATGGCATTTTTCTTCAACATGTGTGTCTATCTTGCAGTTCAATTGATCTCATTTCTTCAAAATAGGTCTCTAAAGAAGGAGATGAAGTTTGGATTTATTTTTTTCTTCCATTTCTCGCGATGCCCATGATTCGGCTATGATGATAAAATCGACTGTCATAATATATGAGGAGCAACAATGATTACTTTCAAGCACTTTTGAGCTGCTGTTCTATCTTTGCTGCCTTAATTTTCGATTAATTTCTGATCAAGTCATTCATAAATTAACGACTACCCTGTTCTTAGAATTCAAAGAGTTGATTAGTCAAGTGATGCATCTGAAAGCATCAGTTATTGCAATCAATATGCTTATGAATTGTTCAAAACAAGTTTTTCGCTGGTTTTTCTATACATAACATAGATAGAAATACATTATGCATACTGTAGAGTAATGTTGGGATGATCTATGTTCATACATCATTCATTATATATAAGGTTAAATAGTAAATACCAAGGACTTACCGGAACTTTGAACATCTTGCAATGAGCTACCCGAAATTTAAAAATTCAAAACGGACTACCTCAACTTGGACGAATGTGCAAATAGTTATCTCTGTTCAATTTACAGTCAACTGTTAACAAAATTTCGTCAGAAATTCGTTAAAAATTGATCAGAAATTGGACAGAAATAACTATTTGTATCTTTGTCCAAGTTGAGTTAGTTTGAATTTTTAAAGTTGGGTAGCTTGATACAAAACGTCTAAAGTTCAGGTAGCTCATTGATATTTAACTCTTATATATATATATATATATATATTATTGAAATGAATTGATTACATTCCAGTCGTGTATATAGTTATTAAAACTTCAATGCAATCACTATAAAAATAAATAAATATAAACCAGGCAACTAGGAAATAGCAGATATGATGGTTTGTTGGGAAGGAGAGGGGGCAGAAGCCCAACAGCCAACCAGGCCAGATCGTATTACGCAGTCTACTGTCGGCTTGCTCCGTAGCGATTTCCGAGGATCTTTCCCATCCACACGTGTGTTCCACCACCCCACGTGCTACTTTGTCTCCTCCCGTTGAAAAATAAATAATATTTTCATAATTTAACTTGAATTTTAAAATATAATTCGATTGTTAATTATTCTTGTGTAAATAATTTCTCTAACGATCTAAAATTAATTTATTGTTTATTATTTCTATCTAATTTTTACTCTAAAATTATGAAAAAGTGAATGTAAACTTCTCATTAGACCTAATACCAGCGCTAAATGTTAGGTATTGTAGTCTGATTAATATGTAATGGTAGATTATGTATTAATGTACGCGTCTCGCGGGGTTCGGGGCAGTGCCCCTAACCCATAGGCTATACTGTATTTATCGATGTATACATATTTTGTAACAGTAACTATCATCAATACAAATGAGTCAAACCGCGTGAAGGTTACCCTATTACGTGTTACCACGAAAATCAATTATCTCTCTCTACCTCTCCCTCATATCTCTATAATTTTTATTATACTTCATCAAAATTCATTGTGTGTTCTAGAATCGATCCTAACACTAAAAAAAGTAAGTGAACTAATTCTTTTAAAAGATCGAGTTACTTGTTGTTTGGCGTGCATGTTACACTTTTTCATCTAGAATTAATTGAGTATGTTGTAAATTTTACTAATTTAATCAGATATATAATTCTCAAAATGTAATTAATCTCTTGTTATAATAAGGATATTTATGTAATTATGTTTTATTAAAAAAAATACTTCAAATAGAGTTGTTAGGCAGGCTAATCATCCACTGGAACACCACCACCCTGGCACAGACCATTTCTCCAGCCTGTCTGTGCCATGGTTTCTCCAACCACTGATCTACTCCATTATTATTTTCATTGGTTTGAGTGCAGCAAATAATAATTCTTAATATTATTTATAATATAAAATCTTTTGATTCCCTAAAAAAAAAAAAAGATGAAGAAGTATTGAACATGATATATATATATATATATATATATTCAGAAAATAATGATATTAAGTTGATGAAATGGAAAATTATAAATTTATTTGTATATACTCCTCGCATTGTGCTACAATTATTTGATATCTATATACTTTTTATATCTAATTATTAGCTAGGGTATGTCTATTTTCCCACCTCTTTTTAATTTTATTGAGCTTTAAAGTTTAAAGAGTATACTTTTTCTTTACTTTTTTAATTTTTTAATCTAAAGGGAAGAATCTTCAATAAATGACAAATCCGACAATCTCCTTCCACCCTCCTTCCCTCTCGATTATACACTCCAAATCTCCACGTTGCTCTGCTCCCTCTTATATATACAACCACCAGAGCTCAGATCTCTCCATCACCCACTCTCGCATCTTCTTCTTCCTCATCATTCCGCCCACACTCATTCCTTTTCATTACACACAACATGGGAATCTGCTACTCAGGCGGAGGAGGAGGACGGCGGTGCTTGGGCTCATCCTCCACCGCGAAGCTGATCCTCAAGGACGGAAGACTAGAGGAGTTCTCCTATCCAGTCGAGGTCTCTGATGTCTTGCAGATCTACGATCCATCCTACAACTGCTTCATCTGCAACTCCGACGAGATGGATTTCAACGACGTCGTATGCGCAGTTGACGGAGATGAGATACTCCAGCCAGGGCAGCTTTACTTCGCGCTACCGCTCAGTTGGCTGGGACGACGGCTGGAGGCGTCGGAGATGGCCGCATTGGCCGTTAAAGCTAGCTCGGCTCTGATGAAGAGCGGCGTGTTAGGGTGTCCGTCTAGTTCGGTGCATCCTCTGAACCTTCCTGATTATAGGGAGGCTAAATCTACAGATGTAGGAGGTGGCAGCGGTGGGAGGAGGAGGACGAGGAGGAGAAGGAGCAAGGGGAAGTTTGCGGCGGTGTTGACTGCGATACCCGAGTAAATGTAATAATATTGACTGAGTAGGGGTAGTTTTGTAAATACACTCTCATGTAAATATGAAGAGTTGCAATTATTTTTTGTGTTAAATATCAAATACCTACTCCAACTTTGAACGTATAGCTACACGAAATTTGAATTTTCAATAACGACTACCTAAACTTTGGACGAAGATGCAAATAGCTACCTCAACTTTGATACATAGGGCAAATCGCTACTTCCGTTAAATTTTCCGTTAAATATGGACAGAAAATGAAGTGTCTGCACATGATTGGTCCATTATTTTAAAAACGATATTATTTTTTTAAAATACTAAAAAAATTGGAAAAATTGGAAAATTAATAGGAAAAATAAGAGTTTGTAATAATTTTTTTGTATTTAAAAATATGAAACAAATTTTTTTAAAAAAAAATAATCATTTATTTTTATTTTTATTTCATAATTTTAATAAAAAATAATATTTAAAACTCTTATTTTTTCTATTAATTTTTCAGTTTTTTAAAGAAATTTTCTGATTTTTTTAGTATTTTAAAAAATAATATAGTTTTTAAAATTATGGACCAATCATGTGTTGACATGTCGTTTTCCGTCCATATTTAACAGAAAATTTAACAGAGGTAGTTATTTGCCCCATATGTCAAAGTTTAGGTAGCCATTTTTGAAAATTCAAAGTTCAGGTATCTATTTGTAAAACGTCCAAAGTTCGGGTAAGTATTTGATATTTAACCCTTATTTTTTATACACTATTGTTCGAATCACGTGTAAAATGTGCCACCACTGCCATTGTCTCGAAACTATACGAAATATGTTTAAGTAAAATTTATATACATATAATATAAATTATAACCTCGTAACGTGTCAGAATATATATCATCTACAATTAGTGGTGGTGGGATGTATTTGTAATCATGCATCACGAAAATCTAAAACTTGAAAGAAAGATTATGCCCCGCTTATAACCATTAAAATTTAATAATGTTGAATTTGACAGTATATTATTATTATTATGTACTTATTGTAATAATATAATTTGTTTCTCATATGTAAAACTTAATATTTTTTTATTAAGAAATAAAATATTGAATGCTAGTTTAGCATATATGTGAATAATATGATATTTGAAATTCCGAGGAAAAGGTCAATCATAGTTGTATGAATATCCAAATTGAGCGTTATAAAATATTTTTATTTTGGGCCGAAGATGGTATTGTAGAGCTTGATCTGACGGAATGGCCCATTCTCAATAAGGCCTCAGCTTAAAACACACACACACTCTCTCTAAGTTGTAAGAATCGTATAAATCAAGTGAGAATTCTTACAATATAGATTTCATCGAGTTAGAATCTAGGTAAATCACATTTTGTCATAAATGGAGTTCCGAGTAAGGAGATATTGAAAAAATACAAAATCGATTGAAACTCAAAAGGAAAATAGGTGATTTGAGATCAAAAAAATAAATGATCACATTATTACTATCCGCATATATTTCGTGGAAATTCAAAGGGGTACCATCACATAAAATAAGTTTCTATGGGGTAAGAAAAATATATCATCGTAATGTTACTACGATCATAAATATCGATTTAGAATGCGAATAAAACTCATTTCAATGAAAAAAGACTTTTGAGTAAGAAAATATTGAAAATATATGAAATTAGTAGAAAATCGGAGGAGTGCCATCACATAAAAATGTGATTTGGGGTTGGGAATAAAAATGATCTAAATGTTATCACAATCGTATAAATCAAGTAAGAATTCTTACAAAACTGATTTCATTGAGTTACAATCCTATTAAATCAAATTTCGTTTGAAACGGAATTCCAAATGAAGAGATTTTGAAAAACTACAAAATCGATTGAACTCAAAGGAGTGTTTTGGGATCCGAAAAAAATATGTGATCATATTATTACTATCCTTATATATTTCGAGTTAGAAGGCGAATAAAACTGATTTCAACAAAAATAGTTCTGAGTAAGGAGATATTCAAAATATCCAAAATCATTAAAAAAAATCTTAATACCATCACGGAAAAAATTGCTTTGGGGTAGGAAATAAAAATTATATAAATGCTATTTTGATAAAAAAATATGTAAATTAAGAGTGCTTAGAAGACCGATTTAATCGAGTTAGAATGCAAATAACCTGATCTCGTCGAAAATGAAGTTCCGAGTGAGCCAACATTGAAAAACTAAAATAACGATTGAAACCCAAGGAGGTATCATCACGAAAAAAGTTATTTAGGTCTGAAAAAAAGATATAATTGTAACATTGCTATGATCTTATATGTCGAGTTAGAATGTGAATCAAATTGATTTCAACAAAAACAGAGATTTCAGTCAAGAACTAATAAAAAGATGCCAAATGAGTAGAAAATACAAGATGTAACATCATGCAAAAAAATGTGTTGTGGGGTAAAAACTAAATGTTAGTACGATCATATTAGTCAAGTAATAATGTTAATAAGCCTCATCTACTCATTAATATGGAGATAATCTTAGTTTATTCTTCTTATGTATTAACATTTGTAGTAGCTATTTAGGGTTTGGAATATGTTAGACAGAAAAATATACGATCATTGGTATTGTTTGATTAAATTTAGTTGTGAAGTGTAGTATGTCTGCTTAAAAAAACATGGAACTTTCATCCGACATTTTTTTAGTATTTTTAATAACATTCTAAATTTATTTCTAAAGAAGAATATATTATAAACCCTTGAATGGCATTCAAATCCATCCCTAATTTTAGATTCTTCATTGTAGTGGTGGTACAAATTTGCAGATAGCATGTGAATCCATTTGGACTGTTTCACATTTGTAGGGTCAAATGGTTACTTGAAAATTACAAAAGTAAGGTCCCCCAACGAAATTAGTGACAATAGTTGTTCATAGTTGAAGAAATATTGGACGAAGCAGGAATTTAGGTAAGTGGTGACAATAATTAGTCTAACAACAAATAGTGAAAGCAAAAAAAATTTAGATGGGCAAATGTAAAAATTTAAATTGAAAATAAATATATTTTTTAAGATTAAATTGACACAAATCCAAAAGTTGAGGGTGGACAATTGCCCCCCTCGTCCTGCTATGGCTTCGTGCGTGGTTCCTAAGTCTATATCCTTAATGAACATAAAACTGTCTCAATATGGTTATGTCTTGATCCAATTCGTGTTGCATGGATTGAAACCTTAATGAACCTACCTAAATGTTTGCATAGTTTTGAATCTTGTGTGTATGTTCCATTTTGAGATAATGTACTCTTATAGTTAAGATGGTGCATTCCCATTAATAATTTAATACATCCACATTCCTTTAATATCACATAGAAAAATAAATCTAAACACTTTGACACAATTTCAATTAGAGGATAATATTCTTTACAAACTCTAAAGTCATTTACATTATTATGATAAGATTTATTAACAGTACTATGGAAAGCAGAACAAAGGAGGTTACAAAGAGAATATTTTATGACACCATAAGAGAAAAGTTGGACAAAGCTTTTAAAAGTTGTTTTCAAAGAGAAAATAATGATAAAAACAAAAACAAAATGCTTTTAAATTTTCGAAAAATCAACCCATTTTGGTTGAAAATATAATATCTTATTATATCATTTCAAATTCCATAAATGAATCATATATATAGTTCATAAATTCAATTAAAAACTGACATAAATTAATAAAAGGGACCAAAACATGAAGAGACAAAAATGAATGGTATCTTGATTGTTCCATGAATTATTGCCAGACTCTCAGCTTGTCCCTACCCTACACTCGCTCGGGACCATTCCTTATCATCTACGACGATACAATAATGTATCTTCTTCTTCTTTCTCTCGTGATGATGAACAGTAATACAAAAATGAATTCAGAATATCTATCTATGCATATAAAATGAAATATTAATTGGACCGTATGGGAGAGATATAATATTTGGTTAGGAAATCATTTCATGCAAAATTATATTATCTATCTATCTATCTATCTATCTATCTATCTATCTCTCTCTCTCTATATATATATTAATTTGGCTAGAATGTATATAATGTTGACAAGTAAGCAAAATAAATTTTTTGTAGATATTAATTTAAACAATTAGAGAACATTTCATAGATAAATGCATAATGATTATGTTTCCACCAGAAAAAATACCAATATATTTATACAAAAGTTTAACTAGATCACAAATTATGTTGAAATTAACATAAAAACATAATAAAACATGAATTATTTTTTTAGAAAAAAATACTAAATAACATCTAAAACTTCAAACATAAAAGTAAAATGTAAAAATACAAAATTATTACTACTATGCCGATTTTTCTAAAAAAATTAACACATAATATCATAATTAATAAATACAAATATTCAAAAAATATAATCCTTTATTAATTAATATAATATGATATTCAATGCTCAAATATTTATTATGTGTGTGCATGTGAAATTATAATTTTAAATAACTCAAATTACCTTTAACATATAAACATATTTATTTAATATATATTTTAAAATATTTTTCCAATAATTTCACTTCATTAATAAATTATTTTGTTATGGTTAGAACTTTCGAACTCAACCCACATTAATCATGACGAGTATAAACTTATATATTTATTATTAAGAAAAATCATACATACAAAATCTATATTTACTATTTCATAACTAATATATATATTTATAATTATTTTGTGTATTTTATAAATTTAATATTTTTCTTATTATAAAATATAATTTAAACTAAATAAAAAATTATATATTTAACAAAGTGTAGACTAAATATCTAGTTGTGGACTAGATATCTAGTATATCGTATGTTTCTTGATGCAAAAACAGTCTTCTGTCATCTTCATTCCTCTACGGCTCTACTCATCGTACTAATTATAACACACAGACTAGAATAATGAAAAGCATGGTGAAAAGGAAAAAGAAACATATATATCTATACATATATTTAATCATGTGGACCCCGAAATTAAGACTGGACATGTTCTAGATTAGATTGTGTCTGGTGTGTTGTCTCTTTTGACTGTCTTGTTCCTTTCCGATGGTCAGACCCTTGAGCATCTGGATCAGATCGCTTTCTGAGTTAATACTGTTTTTTTTCCAATCACTTACAAAACTTCAAGCACAGAAAGACAAAGAAACTATACTCTCATCATAATTAATTTCCCATATTTATTATGCACCTACAACTAAATAGATAGATAGCTAGGGTTTGGTGTCTTCTTCCTCAAACTATTAAATGTAAAATCTCTCTCTCAAAAAATATATGTTTAAGTGGATTGTACTGAAAGATAATTTGACGTTTGAGATTAATTACATTAGAGTGTTTAGCTGAGATTTATCTTATTTTTTTAATAATAATTATGGTATTATAGCTATATATATATTTAAAATTGTTGGTTTTAGGATAATGGGTCGCCCATAAGTAGGAGCCCATTTACATAAGCTCAGTTGTGTATCTGGCCTTAAAACCTATCCCTCTATATATCAGTATATATAGGGGTATTCAGGGTTAGGAAAACCTGATGTCAGATGTCAATGCTAAATAGTTAGCCGCCCTACAGTTTAGACAGAGGTCAGTAGTTGTAGTATTATAGGTCATTGCCCGTCAAACCGTGGCGTGTCCTCCCGTCCGGCAGACCGTGATCCCAACCTCAGGCAGATCCGCTTCCGCTTCCGTTAAGCCAATCACTCAAGGAGGTAACTTAATTATGTATTATGTTGTGCCCTAATCTATTGCATGTTTTGTACATCAATTTCCAACAAAAATGTTATATGATTGACTAGATTATGTAAGAATCTTCCAAAATTTTGCATGTGGGTATATTTTTTAAATGGTATCTTGTGTTTACTAGATTGAGCATTTAGTTATTTCGAGCTATCATCATGTATAAAGGATGACATTTATCCCTCATTTCCAAATGTATTTATTAATACATTATTATAATGTAAAGGGAAAAAAAAAGAAAAGAATTTTTGTATAGAATCGAACCCCATTTTGTCTCCAAAAATTCTAATTATTCAAGCATTTAATATGTTTTAATAATACACCTCATTGCTAATTTTCTAATCCTCCACTATAGTTGATAGTTTATATATCAATATATATCGTATTGCAAGTGACTATCACAACAAATGTAGCAAGAAGTTATCCCTTCGGGAACATCTGTGTGATCTGACAAAATTATTACGATATACAAAGAAGATTATATAGACACGCATATATCAACATATGGCCCAAAATAAATTCAAGAAAATGTATCTAGGGTTTCAAATTTTAGGTTATTACGTACACACTAACCTGACTTATCTAGATACATACATAGTAGGTGTCTGCAAATCCATATTTTTTTACGATTACAGTTATCAATCTTTAGATATACACACTTGTACGTAATAACTCTCACAAGGCTAATATATCATAACTAATACGTACCATGAAAATTCACAAATATAGTCAAATAAAGCTACAATAATCGCATTTATATATAGTTGCTATGTTTCACTTTTCCACCGTGATCAATCAATTTGTATACACTAATATTCCCCGAAATCTCTCACCGAGAAATGAGCCTTCTCTGCCATACTGGTACTGCCGTGCCGGAGACCTAGAGTGAGTGACACGTCACCACCGGCAGCGGTTGTGGTGGTCCTCAACAGCGAAGCAGAAGTGGGTCCGTCAAAGTCAGATCTTGGGGTACTAGCAGACATGGTGGTCCTGTACGCAGCTGCAAAGTACTGTGCACTGCCACCAGCGGCAGGGCCATGATGGGTGGTGGACGGAAAGTGCTGCGGCGTTGCAACCGCGGCGGTGGATGGAGGGACGCGGTTGTTCGGTTGGTTTTCCGAGGTGAAGCTGCATTGAATATTGAAAGCTGTAGGAAATGAAGGGTCGTTGTTGTCACTGCTGTTTGCATTGATTTGCTTATGGCTACTGCTTTCTCTTGCTGATTCCCCTTCGGCTTTGTCTTCTTCGTCTGCTTCAATGTCGTCACTACCTCTCGATTCTTGCTGGTAGATCTCTTCCACCATAGGTTTCCATAGCCTAACCCTTGCATTAATGAACCAGTTCGATACCTGAAAATAGTAAAAAAAATAGTTACTATATACTATTTAATTAATTTGCTAAATTGTAGAGAATTTTTGTAAGTGCCAATGCTTATTTATAATGTGGATAAATGATTGACCTAATGTTCCATATGCCACTTTACTTTCTTATTTTTATCTACCTCAAAAGAATAACACAACTGGCGCATAGCATTTTAACTACTAGTACATATACAAGAAAAGAAGAGACAAATGTTCTTTTAAAACATTGACTTATGTAAAGTACAAAACATATATACATATAATATAAATTCAAACAACATTACGAGGCATATCTCGAAAACTAACTTAACTAAATAGTGATCAAACTTATACTTAAAAATATGAGATAAAGCACTAATTCTAAATTGGTTTAGTCATTGAATAGCACTCATATAATATATCAGTGTTTTTCTTTCTTTCTACTAATCGAAACAGCAAACCCTAAAACGTCTCCATGCATGCATTTAATATACAAACATACATTATTCCAATACGAATTTGTAGGCTCGGTTTTAAACCCTAAATCCAAAAACTCGAAGCCAGCTAGCTGGTGCAAAATGGAAAATGATAACAATGGAGTTTTAAGTTGAAACAAGTAACTAACCTGGTTTCTTGATAGACCCGTCTGTCGTGACAACAATAGTTTGTCTGCGTCGCTTGGGTACCTGAAGAAAGAGACCACAAACACTGACATCATATACAAGATTCCTTTCTCCTTTTGCATTACACGCAATGCTGTAAGGTGCTGTGTTTCTCTGCCTCGATTTTTCCAAGCAGTCTTTTCTGTGTTTTTGAACAGAATCAAACAAATTTCCGTATATGCAATCATCATGAAAGAATCTAAGGATATTTGATGAATTTTGAAGTAAGAAATGTCCCATATTTACTTTAAATATTACTAATGACAGAAGAAACTGAAAAATTTACCGAATTGACGCAAACCCATAAAACACTACTAATGTTATTAATGCAAGTCCTCGAAAAATGGGTTCTGGGATTTATAGAAGCATTGATTGTCAATGTCATGCTGAAAGCCTGAAAAAAAATGTGTTGCTGTCCTCAAGACAAGCAGGTAGATATTGAGGGCAGTGTTTGATCTCACCAGTCTCTCTCTATATGTATATATATCAGAAACATGCACGGACATATATAGATTTTGATAGGTCACTAATTGCCAGGTATACAAAAATACAGTACATAAGTAATTTAATTTGGTACAATTCCAGGTTTCGATGGAATCCTTCTTTAATAATAATACTGTTATTACACAAAAAAAAATGTATTCTTTATTTTATTCTGCATGGATTTGGAGAATCTTCTTCTGATCCAAACAAAATTTATGCAGAAATCAGATATTTTTCATAATAATAATAGAGTAATATAATGATACAGTTATGATTAAGACAAAGCATTTTGGGCAAAAAGGTTCAGCTTTTTTTCTTTCTTTCTTTCTTATTAAGTTTAATTTTATTTACTATTTTTGGTTGTCATTTAGTACTTTTCTGTTTTGGGACATTGATCCTTCGAAATTATACACTAAAAATCTGACAGAACCGACTGATTTGATAGGTTTGTTCCCTCTACCTTCTCCTAACTAACTAACTAACTAACTAACAACCACCCTAAACGAATAGATATTATATAGTTCACATGTTATATGTTTTACCCAATTCGTATATTTGACATATAATAAATCTCTAGCCATGTAGGTGTATATCTCTACCAAACTCTATTCAGTTACCGACAAAAGCAATGCTACAAAATAGGAATCTTAAGTTTTATTCTTTTCAAAGTCTAATAATTAACTAACTCAATCAGATAATGTGTTTACGGAAATGTAAATATTTTAAATTATTAAAAAAACATACTAAATTTCAAACTATCATACTTTGTATATAATATTGTATAGATAATCTACTACATATATAATGTAAGGGTCTACCAATTCTATTAAATTTTCATCATATTAGAGCATATGCTGCACTTCACTCTTGTAAATGAATTTTCATCGTTCATTATAAATGCATCACCTTTATATAAAAAAACGAAGATCATAAAAATGTGAAGAGAGTGGACGTACGGATGAAGGAAATGCTCGAAGAGCCACGAGCGGAGTATATTGACAGAGCGTTCGGGGAGGCCTCGTTGGGGTCTCCATGCTTCTTGCTCCACCATTCCTAAGTGATGGAACGCTCTCTGTCGCCTCAAGCTTTGTTCGAGCATCTTCAACCTTGGTGTCTCCCCTTTCGTCACACCTAACGACCCAGATGCGTCTTTCTCCCCTAACCTCTCGCAGCTACGTCTCAACTCCACAGCAACTGCATCCTTGAGGCAACGGAAATGGCGGGACATGGCCTTTTGGGCTAGGGAGGTGTAGGGTGTAGCTGCTCCGTAACCCATGACTGTGTCGAATGAGTTCACCACCGTCTGCATCTGCTCACAGTAATGGCTGTATCTTCTGTCCACCTGTGAAATATAATCATCATTATGAAAAGACATCGTCTATTAATACTGATGATTGGTGGCAGAATCTCATGTTTCTAACATACATGACATACTATGTTTCATGTTTAAGAGACAAACATGCACCTAACTAGGTTTCAATTTAACTAACTACTTCAAATATATAATTTCAATTTGAAATATTTTATGTTTCTGAAGCTTATTTTTATAATTTCCTTCTTGTAACATATATATTTTATGATGATGATAATGAATAGTAGCAAATCTCTCCCAACTACTATAGTTGAATTTGAATCAACAATCTAATAGAGACTATCAAATTATATGCAAGTTGCTATATTTAAAACATAAATTAGAAGTTTCATATGCTAATTCATGAATGAGGACAAGAAAAACATTTAGAGGAGAGATTTGACTTGCTAATAATCTATGATTCTAGAAACCTATGATGTCTATTTTTATATTAAAGATAATTAAGGAAAGGTGTTTATACAAGGTTTAAGAGGTCAAATTTAGATAGATAGCTATATGTACCCTTTTCTACATGCATCAATAGTACAGAGAGTGATGATAATATAGTTTATATATGTATATAATTACATCAATACAACTTATGATTATTATAAATTCAAATCATTTTACAATGACATAGTAGAAATAGTGACTTTGAATTGTTTCTTCGTCAGAAATTTGAAATTTTTTTAATACTGAGAACTATCTCGTGTCGAAATTAAAAATGTAATTTTATTTAAAAAAAAGTCTAAAAATTACAAAAGGGCAAATGAGGGGACAATAAATGTAGGAAAGCAAGCAAGGCAATGGTCATGTAGAAGGAGAAGAGAGTAGTTTATAATGGCAAACAAGTCCTATCCACATGTTTTTCCTTCATCTCTCATCGTCCTCACCAGACAGCCAATCTCGTTGTTTTGTGGAAGCAAAACAAAGGAAGCAACGTGTATTTTACCCCAAAATATCATGAAAACGAAGTGAATTATAAAATATATTCAACTTATGATTAAAAAAATGCTACAAGTCAACAAGAATATAGTATGGATGACTTGACTTTGGCTGGTGATAAGTTAAAAACCCTTGATCAAGAAAGACAGAGATGAACAAGTTTTGCAGCAATCTAGCTTCTAACAACTTCATCGTGTGTGTTGTTTATGGTGGCGGCTGAGCCGTCGTCCTCCATATCAGAAGGAACGTCCACTTCTTTCACTTATACTGACGTTATAAACCTCACCAAAAATCGATCGAGTAGAGTGAGATTCAATCTGTAAAACATTTAATATGCAGTAACACCAACAACTTCTAATGAAATCTTCAACGGATCAAACTTGTCGAAATTTTGTTTGTCTTCATGGTTGTAAAGTTATAGTATTATGATGGTTGAAAATGGAAAACGAAATTTTGTTCGAAAGAGAGAGAGAGAGAGAGAAGACATGCCTCATCAATCATGGCCAAGAGCTTAGTCTTCCTCCGTTGGTGCTCCGAACGGTCGGCTGCAGATAACGGAGCAACGTCCTTCGAGGAGGACGAGCCACCTTCTTCTCCGTTCGAATTAGGGTTTGAGGAGTTGTTACTTCCAGATTTGTTCTTCTTGATGCTCAGGTCTCTTCCGTTGTTACTAACACTGCAGAACTCTTCCAACAACTCCTTGGCCGCCTTCGCATACCTAGAATTCCTCAAACCATTCACTACCCCAAACATAGAAGACGACGAAGACCCTAAACAACCCCCGAACCCCACGTTGTTCCTGTACGGATACTGGGTTGTTTCTTGATTACCACCGCCGTAAAACATGAAACCGCCACTGTCTCCTAGGTGACTGTTCATCGTCCTAAGTTGTTCCTCAGCTTTCGGAACCTCCATATGCAGCGAAGACGACAGAGACAGCGAAAGCCCTTGATTTTCTTGGTTCATGATTCCGTGGCCGTGGGTCCAGTTATTAGCACCAAAATGAATCCCGGACATGTGTTCCGACTCAGTAGGTGGTGGCAGCGGCCGATGCATCCCTCGATAAGTAGGGGGCAGTGGATGCTCCGGTAACTCCGTGGCTGACCTCGAGATAGGGAAATTAAGCATTTCCGATAACATCCCCACCGTTTCGTAGATAGGAACTCCGCACGAGGCCTCATCTTCGATCCCGACCAATGGAGGAGGCGGAATCGGGTTGAATAAATGTCGGTCTCTCGCGATCTGCTGCTCCGATTCGTGTTCTTGGTATAAGCTAGCGGACCCCGCCGACAAACCATTCGGGAAACCGAAGATGCCGTGGTGGTAAGTCTGGGACATAGATTTGGTCGATTTGTTTGCCTTCTCGAGGGTTTGGATTAGTGATTCAGAGTGAATTAAATCATGAGAAGGCAGTGAAGTTTTTACTGAGTGTGGTGGCGTTGCTACTCCCATATCATTACCATTTCTCTATCTTCTTTTTTCTAACCTTCACTGTGCCTCCTCCCGTTTTTGTTCTTCCCCAACCTGGATCCATTAAAACCAAACCCACCAAGATATTAACAAAAACTCAAATCTTTTACAATTGGTTTCAGTTTCTTCTATATAGTTACACAACTGTGCATGTATGTATGTATCTATATCTATATAAGTATGTGTACCTTGTTGAATTGGGTTAAGGACTCACCTTGTTGTTGTTTGTTGTCCTTGTCTTTCTCTTTCAGTCTCGTTCTGGCTTGAAGCTTGGAATTCTCTTGATACTGGTTTTGCAGTCTCCTTCTTGAAAGAGAGAGTGGAAGAGAGAAAACTATGTGTGGAATTAAATATACGGGTTGCTAGTGACTGCAGAGATATCTCTCTCAGAATGAAGATGAAGGAGCCACTTTCCCAGAGAGAGAGAGAGAGAGAGAGGGGGATTATATGTTGTTTATTGAAGTGAAATTCAATTGACGGAGAGATTAGTTTACACCAAGAAGAAAGAAACAAAAATATAAACAATGGTTGCTTGATTTGGTCTTAGTAATGGTAGGTAATGTGAAAAGACTCAAATACCCCCATCTGGAGACCTTGACGTGTCTCGTCCAAGCATGCTCTTCAAGTGTTTATACTTTATATACTTATTTACATTTGATCGAAATAATATAAAATAAATTACATATAATATTTCACATTTGTATCATTTTATTTATATATCATATTTATGTTGTTTTTTCTCAGTAGATATTATAAAAGATAAAATATGTAATAATTTTCTCTTTTTTAAGGAACAATAAAGTGACCAATAAGTGAGTAGTGGTCCATCCTTACACATATGCAATCTCCATAGTGTCATTGAATTAATTCGACCCAATTTGACGGTTTGGAATATTTTAATATGGTTTAGGACCTTAGGTGTTGATAATATATAATAAAAATATAAAATATTTAAAGACTAAATAAACTTATTAATGCAAGTGCAGGGGCTTCATTGACATTGCACATTATCCTTTGTATACAAACTACTGAATAAAATAAAAATGGTATAAGGTCACCCGTAGCAAGTCATGATCACAATCTACGTACCCACCATCTTCCTCTTATTTAATTAAAAAAAATTATATATGAAATTAAATTAAATTACTGGTTTGATGGATAGGTTTTATGGTTCGGTCGGTCCACAAATTCATCACCTCTCCATGTTATTTTTGCCCTCCTATGTTATGTATGCATATATATATATATATATTATGTATGCATTTAATGGCAACAGTTGAAAAGACAGCAAAGTGCACGGTGAGATCCCTAAATAATTACTTTATTAATTAATGAGGAAAGTCATGCACGAGGGAGAAGAATACAAAGAGGCTTATGTACTTCCAAAATGCATATTGGAAACACTTACAATGGCAATGGAGTGTAATTTTAATAAAAAAACAAGGGTGATTTGATCAGCTAATACATATATTTATTTATTAAGCAATGGAAGATTTAAATGATGAATATTTATCTTTTGCTTCTGAAAATATTTATTAATACTCTATAGTGAGAAGAAAAAAAATAAATGGGATTGTGACTTATATATAAAATCTGTTAACTATATATATATACATCATTTAACGGACACTTGGTCTAGCGGTATCGCACTTGCTTTGAAACAAGAGATCCAGAGATCGATTTTCAGCATGTCCCAAGATTACTTGGATGACAAAAAAAAACACTATTTTCCACATAAAATTCAGCTTATATTATTATATAAGCAATTTATCTCTTCAATATATATACTTAGATAATAATTATTATAATTAAGTAGTAAGAATTTTATTAAAGTGTCTTTAAAATTATAATAATAGGAAATCAAAATAAATTTTCTAGATGATTATAGTAATTATATATAAATAATAATTTGTTTTGATAATATAATTGTAGCCTCTATTTTCTTGTTTCCATTTGATCCTCAATTTTTGCATAGTACCTTTAAATATTCGCAGTCATTTGGATGTAACACATGTAAATGACAAATATTTTTTATAATAAAAAAATAAAATAATATTAATTGTTATAAATTATTAATATGTTAAAGTAGGGGTCCCAAGTAGCGTGTAGGTGCATATAACTCCTTTCACAACTAACTTTTCTTTTTTCATTTATTAAAGAACAAAATTGTGGTCCAAATCAAACGTATAACCTTGAGTTTATAAGATCAACGTACGCTCTAACTAGTTGAGCCATGAAGCGAAAATAAAGAAACATATAATCATAAAATTAAAAACAAATGTGACAAAAAATGTATTTTTATTAGTTTAAAAATAAAAATAAAAATAAATCAAATTACTGAATTTAATTTATTTTTTATAACGGCCCCTCACGTTTTAGGTTTGAGTTTTGGAAAAGGAGGGACACGAAGGGTATGAAAGCCACTTCCAACTGCATGACGGTTTGGGAAGTGACAAGATTAACATGCTTCCCTTCCTTTTTAGCAACACTTTGATTTTGATGTTTTTCTTGAAAAAAAAATTACTTTTTAATTATTTATATATATATAATTTCGAATCAAACGTGTGAATATTAAATAAAATAATAAGATATCTGCCTTCAAATAGAATTTAAATTCGAATCATTTCTAAAAATTACAACTAGTTTTATAAATTGATTTAACCATGTTTCAAAACGAGGTTAATTATCATTTTAAGTTACTGCTTTTATCTATCTAATCTAATCTAATCACAAACTTGTTTAAAAAAAATTATTGTTTTTACTGTAGATAAAATTATTTGGGTAAAAAAATCTGGATAAAAGTCAATCTTATCAAATAAGAACAAAATCATTAAGGGGGTTTATGTTATGTGATTTGACTCCGGTGTCACGAGTTTGAATCCCCCACAGAAAAAAGTGGGGAAATGATTATGACTTGAATCTAATAGACCGACATCTCAACTACAGACTGATAATACTGTTATTGGACTACGTTGACGGGGTCAGTTCATGCGCTAGTTGTTCAAGGGTCTACGTCAACTACATAATATAAAAGTTTGAACGTCACGTAGCAGTTAAGTATCAGAGTGGGTCTTGGCCAAAAAAAATCAATTTTGTTTCATGACAAAGTTGGGCCCAATAATATAATATGGGTTTTCGTAGAGGAAGATATAAAAGCCTGATTACTTTCCATTGGACCCTTTGTTGTTATTTATTGATAGATAAAGGCCTATTTAACTTTTTAGTTGTTTGGGCCTTTTGAATTGTGTTAGTAGTAGGCAGATCTGAATTGATGAGTAGAGAGAATTCCTCTTATCATTAAATTATTAAGTTTTGAGGACTAAATTTAATTATTAAATACTATAGTTGTTGAATTTAATGAAATCATAATATATTTTATGATATAAAAGATTTATTTACTAATTTGGAATGAAATTGCATGCCATCACATGCATTTGTTTAAGAAACAACATACGTTTGAGGAATGTTTGGCTAAATATAATTATTCAAATATCGAAAATGGTAAGTAAATAATGACTTACGGACATAAAATATTTTATTGCAATTATACAATAACAAAATATTATTTCCTGACATAAATATATACTAGAGAGAGTATTTACTATTTACTATTTAGTGATAAATTATAATAATACTAAGATGAATTACTCAAACTGAAACACAAAGGTTAGACGACATTATTGACTTTGACTGTAGTTGTGTTTGTGACCGACCCTACAAATTATTTATTGTATTAATAAATCAATCGAAGACTGAAAATAATAAAACGATATATTATATTTCCAAATAGAAGAAAATATACCCAAATTAAAATGTTTATTATTAGCGCGAAAATAAAATGATGCCTGTAATATAATGTATCATTCTGGTTAGTGTAAATCATGTGAATTTCGATCAAATTGAAGTAACATTTTTTTACAACATTAATTTTTAAACATGTTTCTTTATTTTAGACAATAAATAAATATGCTTTTGACTATTAAATAAGTCGTGTAAAAATATCAGTAAAGCATGGATGAATTTAGTCTATTATGTATAACATTCTGTACAATTATGGGGTATAAATAAATAACAAAAAAACATGGTAATTACCAAGTAGCTACCTGAACTTTAGACGTTTTGCAACGAGCTACCCGAACTTTGAAAATTCAAAACGGGCTACCTCAACTTTGAAAAATGTTCAAATATCTACCTCCGTCCAATTTCTGACGAATTTTCGACAACTTTTCAACGACTTTCCGACGACAGTTGACGGAAAATTAGATGGAGGTAGCTATTTGAACATTCTTCAAAGTTGAGGTAGTTCGTTTTGAATTTTCAAAGTTCGGATAGCTCGTTGCAAAATGTCCAAAGTTCATGTAGTTAATTTGTATTTACCCAAAAAAATATAATTAATACATTTTTCCGCAAGATGCTCAATATTGAAAGATTAAATGGTTTGTGTTATTATTATTTTAAATATATATATATATATATATATCCAAACACTGCTTGAGATGCCGACTCTACCAAACACAGAAGAGGCGTGTTGTTCAGTGCATGATGGAAGTCATCGTTTCTGACGTGGTGTTTGCGTACGTCGTCAAGAGTCCACTTGGCAGTTTCTTACTAGTCCAAAAAGTTTGACTTCCATTTTTTTCCTCGCCTTCCTCCATAAGGAAAGATCTGCTGCGTTGGGACACCGGTAATCCGCCACTGCTGTATAACTATAACGAATCTCCGGAGAGATTCATCCACAGCCGAAATCGCCCACGTGTCGAACCTTTATGGCTGGCTCTATTCTCCCCGGCACCGCTTCAAAGGCCCACTCTGTTTCCGTAGAACTCGTCAACTGCGTGTAAAACAAAACAGGGAGAATAAAATAATCTCAGTCGGAATAGTCGACGTATTCTTGATTTAGAATATAAAGTTGAGGAGACGCTAGATTAAGATTCTGTGTTTGTTTAATAGGATTGTATACTCCATTGATTCTGGATCAGTCGTTAAAGAGCATCACTTTTTTCTCTGCAACTTTCTTGTACACTCTCTGCGACTCTCCGGTGAGTCCTGATTCCTTCTAATACTTTCAATGGAACAAATTATTAGTTTTTGTCCTTTAATTCCATTTGGGTATTGGGTTCTTGCACTTTTTGGTCAGCTGGCTTCATTGCTTTTCCATATTCTTATGATTTATGGTGATCGTCCATTTGGGTCATCGGTGTCTGTATAAAATGCTTTGATTCAGTCAAACAATTTCTCAATCTGCTCAGTTTTATTTTGTGTGCGTTTCTATCAAATTCTGCAGAATGGTAGCAGTGATGATGAATGGGTCAATCAAAGATGATCTGCCTGATGAGTTGTGGACGGTACTTCAGTCGGTTGCGTTCAATCTGGGTGACACCATCCATGATTTCGATGGTGGATTGGAGGTCAGAAACTGTTCATATATAGTTTTACTGCGATAATTGACATGCTTCGTGTTTTTTTGATTTATAGTAAGGTTTAAACTTTTGTGTGAAACCATTGATGCTACGTTTTAGGGCAGGGCTTTGATGAAAAAATATATTTTTACTTCATTAGGTGAAACCATTGAAGGGAGCTATGACAAATGAGGTTTATCAAATAACATGGCCAAGGAAGGAAAATGGTCTCACTAGGAATGTCATTGTTCGGATTTACGGTGAGGGAGTTGAGCTTTTCTTCAACCGAGAAGATGAGATTCGCACTTTTGAGTGCATGTCCAAGCACGGACAGGGGCCTCGGTTACTTGGTCGGTTTGATCGTGGCCGTGTAGAGGAGTTTATTCATGCTAGGGTATGATAAACTTTAGCCTCTTTTTTTATTTTTTGTAACAATCATTCATGAAATTAACATAGAACTTTGGCCTCTTCTCATTCAAAATTGTGTATGTCTTTTTCAGACACTTTCTGCTGCTGATCTTCGAGACCCAAGCATTTCTGCTCTGATAGGAGCGAAACTACGAGAGTTCCATGATCTGGATATGCCCGGGTCGAAAAAAGTACAACTTTGGGACAGAATGAGGTAAGTTTTTTTGTTCTTTTCGAAATGGTACTTTCTGTAGTAGGATGCCAAACATGACATACTTTTTGTTGTTATAATTCCTAGGAATTGGGTTACTGTGGCAAAAAGGTTGTGTTCTAAAGAAGATATCAAGGAGTTCCACATAGATGTAGTAGCAGATGAAATTCATTTGCTGGAAAAGGAGCTGTCTTCGGCCTCTCAAACTGTTGGCTTCTGCCACAATGATTTGCAGTATGGAAACATCATGATGGATGAAGAAACAAAATCCATAACAATAATTGTAAGCTTCCTGTATTTTTGGAAAATGTCTCATTTTCTAATAAAGCTATGGATATAATCGAGGATATGATCCATAAATGGAAAAATTATAGTTCATAATTGTATAAACTGCTGTCATGGCTATTAAGTTGTTCGATTCAGAAAAATGAGATTTTTTAGTTATTTTTCAGGACTATGAATATGCTAGCTATAACCCAGTAGCATATGATCTGGCAAACCACTTCTGTGAGATGGGGGCAAACTATCACACTGAAACACCTCATGTTTTGGACTACACTCGTTACCCAGGTCTAATATTCACCTAACAAAGACTAATATATATAAACTTGAAACGTTGATGAATTTTTGTTCTTCTTTGAATGATCAGATGAGGAAGAGCGGAGGAGATTCACAACCATATACTTGAGTTCTGCAGGTACTTGAAGAAGTTCCATCTTTGTTTTTACTTTTTTAAATATATATAAAGAAAGCTTCTTTTAAGAAATAAATATATGTATATATAAACAAGGATGCTCGATCTTGCAGGCAACAAACCTAGTGACGATGAAGTCCAACAGTTATTGAACGATGTTGAGAAATACACTCTCCCAAACCATCTCTTCTGGGGTCTGTGGGGATTAATCTCTGTAAGCACAATACCCACGCGTCTTTTATTAACAAAAAGTCGAAAAAAGAGAAGGAAAATTGTTTTTGGTCCTTCAAATCATTGATAGAAATGCTGTTCTGCAGAGTTATGTAAATGACATTGATTTCGACTACAAGGAATATTCGAGGCAGAGATTCCGACAGTATTGGTCGACAAAGCCTCTTCTTCTACTGGGTTCAAATGCAGCTTGTGGTGCTGAAACTTGAAGAATTTGGGACATTGAATCTTCTGCTGTTTGCCTCAGCAGTGTGGTTTTTAATTCCATGTAGATAAGACGAACGGATTATACAAGTGATTCTTAGAACTGGGATCAAATTTGATGTATAGATATAATATATGTAATGGTTACTGCTAATGGGCATTGCATCTCAGCAACACCTTGTTTTATTTTCTCTTTTCTGTGATTGAAGTGAAACATTGTTTAACATTACAATGAATGCCACACGACAGTTTGTGTTATGCAAGTTTTCTGTTCAAAATCTTGTCCCCCCATTTATCCTTTTTGGGTTTATGCTCCTGGTGCCGTTTCTTGATTTCACTGTTTTCTCGGTACATACGGCCTCAAAATCCAAAGTTTATAATTGGGGATTCAACAGCATCATTTGCAGATAAGAACTGAATTAAAATGTATACGAAATCGAAAATAATTTAGCTTCAAGGATCCATTGCTAAGCAACACATGTAATAACAAGGATAGTATACTACAATGATTCTGCAGAGCAGAAACACAACAATGTCATGAGAGACAAAAATACCAGCTTAATCAAATCTAATTTACCAGTAGAGATAAAGGCATCGCTTTTACCATTTGTCACAGACAAGTATTTGCTGTTCTTGAGCGATTATTGTGCTATCAATGATTCTTGTTTCTGGGTTTCTTGATCTTCATCTTTTCAATTCTTGGTGATCTATACAGGATCCATCAATTTGCAATTGAATCATCCAAATCCACACTCATTTGCTTGAATTAGCAATGATTTTCTGTGAAATTACCGTCCTAACCATTCGGATCACGTTGCTGCAATTATATGTACATTCCCGAAGATCATCAATCCCCTTCATGAACCCTTCCAACTTCCCCTTGATCTCGACCATGACAATCCCCACCGCCCCATCTTCCTCTGCAAGGGCAAATTCGGAATTTTGCATAGCCGACTCGAGCTCAACATTGAACCTCTCAACAAGAATCCTAATGTTCTCCACATCATGAACTGTCACAAGAGCATTTCCACCCATCATTCCAAGCAACTCCTGCTGCACTCTCAGCTCATTCTGGTAGTTCTTCCACAGAGAATTGCACCACTTCCCAACTGACCCGATCGGAACTGTCAATGCACTCGCCAAAGCAATCACTACAGGAGGGGCTGAAATAGAGGCTGCCACAACTGAGAATATCAGAACAGAAGCAAAGGCAGCAATGAACAAGACATTCGACACCCTTGTCCACGTCTTTGCTCGTTTCAGTTTCTTGTCTACTTTCTGCTTCCGAGCTTGCAGCTTCTTCAATAGCACAAGCTGCTGGGCCGAAACAGTGATCAGAACTGAGAAGAAATCCTCCGTAAATGGGGATCCTCCATTATTGAACTTCTCGAGCTCCTTCAACGTCTTGCTGAAATTTCGATTCTCCCCCGTGACAACCCGATTCTCCTCCTCAAAGTTCTGCACTGCGAATTGGAGCACCAATTGTTTATCCCTTGCTCGTGAGAGGCAGTTCTCGAGGGCTGTAAGGAATTTAAGAGTCAAATCACTGGTCTGGAAGTAATCTTCTACTAATCGAAACAAGCTCTTATCCCATGATTCCTTCTGGCAGTCGAGGATCATCTTGACAATCTCGTGATTCAGTTCAATCTGGCTACTGGTGAGAACACGGAAGGAATCAAACGACACCGACCGTGAAGAAGCCTCTGTGGCGATCGAGTTAATCACTTGATAAGTCTTCTGCTGAAGGTTACGGTCGAAGGTTTCCAATGCTGGGTCAGATTTACAGGCGGCCTCGTACAGGGGTAGATCGGTCAGATGCGGAATTATTGAGCCCTCTACTCCCCCGCCACTGTCCTTGCTGAATTTACTCCCCATTCTTGAATAATAAAAGAAGCAGCAGTAAAGGTAGCAAAAATTGAATCGGGCTTAAACTTGGAACAGTGGATTGAGGATTGAGTCTATATATCCTCGAATTTCAGCAAAACACTTCACTATGAACTCCCCTCAGATAAAAGATGGATGCTTTCTCAATCTAGAATTTCTGGGTACCTGAGAGTTAGCTGGAATTTGCAGATAATACGCGATTACGACAGCTTCGATCTTCAACTCGGAGCAAGAGAAATGTAAATTGGGGAAGAGTTCAACCCAGAAGATTCCAAATGAGATGTATAGAAAAGGATTAGGCAGTGAAATGGAGGAAATTTTGGGTGTTGATTTCTCCGTAACTCCACGGTCGTTGTGGAGAACGTACCGAGACACTTCCTCCCTATGCGGACTCGGACATGGATATGAGACAAAATATTAAAATGAAATATATTTCTTAGAAATAATTCTTTCCCAAGGGAAAGACAGTGACAATTTGCCTAAATCAATGTTATACCACAAAAATAGTTGTCATTCATGGCAACGTTTTCTAAATTTTCTAGATGATGTTGATTAATTGTAATACAAAATATCAGTTTTGCGTGTTTTGGCTCTGCCCTGGACAAAAAGGGAAAGTATTATGACTTGGTTCTAACAAGTTTGTCTATCAATCCTAGGTTGGTAGTGGAGTTACGTTGACGGGCACAGTGCATGCGCTGGTTTCCTAGTGGAAGTTTGAGTATTGTGAGACAAAATCCCGAACATTACATAGTGGAGTAAATTTTATCACCACTACTAATCCCGTCCTTAAAAGTTAAAACCAGATTGGTCAAATATTTCATTTTATTATTTAATCAAAAAAACAATAACATTGTGAGGTGAATAAGTCAATGCTTTGACAAAGTCAAGGGCGTGGGAATGGACCCAACTTACATCTGCAATGACTTAAGCATGAGGAAAATGATGAGACACTTCCTACTTCCTAGTTCCTTCCTCTCCTTCAGTTTTAAATGCCCACAAGCCCCACTTTCACACCTACAGATAAACCCCACTTATTGAGCCCAAGCCCATATTGTTAATGAGTCCTGCAAATAAGGCCCACATACTGGGTTCAAGCCCATAACAATTATACATCATACAAATAAAGCCCATTTTTTGAGCCCAACCCCATATTGTTGATGAGTCCTACAAATAAAGCCCACCTACTGGGTCCAATCCCATAACGATGATGCATCCTACAAATAAAGCCCAATTATTGAGCCCAAGCCCATATCGTTGATGAGTGCTACAAATAAATCCCACATATTGGGCCCACACCCATAACAATGACGCATCTTACAAATAAAGCCCATTTATTGAGCCCAAACCCATCGTTGATGAGTCCTACAAATAAAGTCCACTTATCGGGCCCAAATCCTTAACCATGATGCGTTAAGTCAGTCTTATTAGTACCCTATTAGATAACACGACACAATAGATTAAGAATTAGAGTACTGATAAATTATTAAATTAAATAAATGTGAGAGTAACTGTAACACTTTAAATAGTTAATTTAGAAATAATTACATTTTTTTTTTAATTTAAAATAACACCTCGTCCTCACACTTGCTTCAGTCCCTCTCTCTGTCTGTATTCTGGTAAAATCTCAGGATACATCGTAGTCAGGAGTAAATTTGCAAGTCAGTGCGTAATAGAAAGGGGATTAAATGCGGATGTTGACTCATCTTGATCCTAGAGAACTATATTATTTAAATAATAGTAATAATAATATTTCCATATTATAATTATATATAGAATGGAAAATAAAGTACACAACTCTTCCAACTAGGGGTGAAAGCAAAACTCTAGAGGTCAGAAAATTAGGTGAAAACTGAATCGACCCGAATCGAAAAATCGGTATAAAAATGTATTGTTTGGTTTATGGTCGATTTTTTTTCATTTGAAACTGTTTTTTAGACCATTCGGTCTACAAATCTTAAAGTCTGTGTTTGAACCGTACATTTATACGTATATAATTTAATATATTATATTATATTAATTAATATAATCAATCAATGAATACAAATAAATAATAATTTTGTTATTTAATAGTTATTTTAGTTGTTTAATCAATTTAGTAGAAAGTTATGTAAAATTGTTAAATTGAGTAATTATTTTGTTGTTTAATTTAATTTTGAATACTTATTTTAGTTTTAAATGTGTATTTTTTTGTTTAAAATGAAAATCCAAAATTCGAATTGGCGATTTATTTTTTCCTTATACGGTCTTTTGGTCGTTTTTTGTTTTTGAAGAAAAATCGGCCCGAAAATAGAACGAAATAGTAAAAACAAATTGGTCTGCCCGATCCGGTTTCACCTCTACTTCCAACTGTATACTTTATAGTTTATAAATAGTATTTGAACAAATTGAAAAGCTCTCACAGTAATCTAATTTGCAGCATTTTCAATCTATTTCATTCAAAATTTATATATTATATATAATATATTTGTTTTTTAGAACAAAGACAAACTCATTAAATGATGATGAATTGAATAGATGAATCAGAGAGAGTGTTATTATAGCTAGCTTTTTGTTTAGCTTCTGAAATTGATGACACATTGATGCAAGCCCTTCCAACAACATTACCCCACAAACAGCACAGCACATGCAACACCATTTCCTATCATTCTACATTTTATTTAATATAATTATAATTTTTTTTCACTACTCCATTCAAAAACAAAGTAAAAAAATAATAATTCATGAAACAAAAATTAAGTTATAAAAAAACTAAATCGAAAATAAATATATATTTTAAAACTAAATAATACAATGCAAAAAGTTTACAAATATTCGTCCCTCTCTGTCTACATCTATGTCTCTTGTACTATGTTAAATAACAATCAGACAGACACTGCTAGGGTTTTAGGTGATGATCTATTATTACAAACTAAAAGAGAAAGAACACATAGTTTTTTAAACAATAATTTTTTATAGTTATGTGTAATATACATACAGTATAAATCTAAGTTATACAAATTGACGGCGTTTATAAGGGATGCCCTATGTAATAACAATTATCACTGTCATTTTAAATAAAATCACAAGATGCTATCCACCATATGGGCAACGCCCTAAGTGCCAGAGAGGCGTTACCCTACTCAAATGCGTCGTTTCCGAACGTCAAGATAAGACCGCATTAAATGAGGATTAAACATCTCTGATATTTATGGATAAGACTCTGTCTCATCCGAATGATACAAAGTAACTCTGGTTAAAGGTTAACCACAGTAAAAAAATAGCACTATTCATCGAGTTAAACTAATACTATAAATACAGACATTCATTGTCATTTATTACATTTAGAATTTTTACCACACATAAAAGCTTTCCAAAAGCATGGACTTACTTAAGCTTCGGAGTGGAGAAAAACAGGTCAACCTGAGATTGTTCATATGTGCAGGTCCGACCGTTAAGGATTCTGAAGATCCAACACAAATAAAGATATATTGACAGTCATTATCGTATATTCATATATGTAACCTTGATCACCACCATGATGATAAGGATAATGGTCGAGTGTTTTGTCTTTCATCTTAATAAGGCAACTCTGAACCCATCCGATTTAAATTCCATTGACGAATAAATCTGTATTACAAGTATGATCAGTTGTACTGATCTGATCATGGCAGAAATTAATACGATTTTCATGTCAATAATGTTGTTCTTATGCCAAAATGAATACCATTTTCAAGTTTTATTTCCATAGAAGCATTTTTAATACTTGATATCAGATAACCAACTGCATAATCTTAGAACATGGCACCAACAACTACAGATAAAACACTCCAAGCAAGCTGTTTCAAGTTTCAACCCATAATGTTTTCCCCATTAATGGAATCCACCCAGGAAACTAACAAATTTCCCTATATTATAAAAGAATTCACACATCTCACAGTAAGAATTGGGAGACAATGGTAAGAGTGACAAGGATTCTTTTTGTTACTTCGTTTGTAAGCGAGCTTATTCTCCATACTTCATATTATATTCATAATATATGAGCGAGTTTTGATGGAAAAAAAAAAGACAAGGATTTAATTCACGGGAGGAGTGTTTAGTTTATCAAGATGGATTTCAAGCTATATTTTATTTAGATTCTCTACTTCTGCAGCTGCAACACCAATAAAATGTTGAAACAGCAGTTACACTAAAAAAAAGTGTTAAAAAAATATCATTAAAAGTTTTAAATTTTTTAGCAACATCGAGAACACATAATATGAAGTATTCAATAATAATCTGATACAAAATTTGATTTTGGATGTTTATATTGCATACCAATGGATCAATTGTATGACAATGTTTTGTTGTAGAGTAGCTCTAATATTCATGTACTGAATATAAATGTACAAGACAAGACACCAAGGTCAAGCACAATCACAGGTCTCATCGATCTGGGTCACCTCAGTTCTTGCAAGACACTCAGACATTGTAAAACGTTATGAAACAGTGGATCCTGTTGAATCTGGGACAAGACACAAATGGCTGTCCTGTCCATCTCTCTGAGTTGGAGTGCAAGAAACCTGAAAACACTCACAAAGGAAAGTCGTAATAGAGCACCGTTCAAGAAAATGTTTCAGTAATTACATCTCTGAACATTGTCGCGATCTGCATAAATTGAAAAAAAATAAGCTCCGCCAAGTAACATTTTCGAATTATTGTCTGTTGTTTTATCCTAGGTGAGAAGATGCTTTGCAAATAAACTAGATCAGGTTGAATTCATGGTGGATCTGTACTGAAGAATAGATAGCAGAAACAAGAAACCCTAGAAAGATATGGTTTTGAGAGGTAGAAGCAGCCAAATAGAGAAGATAAGACATCAGAAAAGGACAGTGAATAAGATTGTTGAAGCCCATCATGAAGAAATCATCAGTGCAATGATGATGATGAATCTCTGAATCTTAGTAGTAGAAGAAGCAGTAGACCATGAAAAAGTGTAATGATGATGGGGAAACTTCCTCTCTCTCTTCAGAAAACCAGAAAATAGTCAGTATATATAATCATTACCACAATCTGCCCATGCACCCTTCGAACACATGAATAAATAACCTAAAATAATCAAAATTTGAAACCTTGAAAACTCAGATCTGGGTAGCAACAGTAAGAACAATCAATGGAGAAAATGAATCATCACATGTGGATTTGAAATGAAGGCATAGTGGAAGCAACAATTGGGGGGAATGAAGCCTGGTCCGACGTCACCAATCGTTCGAAAGATCTCTCCTTGATTGCATAGATCTAATCTGTTGAGAGATGGAGGATCAGTGGCCTCGAGCCAGACAACATTCCCCTCAAAAGAAATTGGCTTCCTTCTTCCTCTTGCACTGCCCTCCTCAATTGAAGAAGGGATTTCATGGATGCAGAGCTTTAAAGAAGGGTTCTGGAGAGAGAGAGAGAGAGAGGGATGGAGATGGAGAGTGTGAGGAAAATGAGAAGAGATGGTTGGAGATAAAAGGGCAGGGAAAGGGAGATGGGAAGGGTGAAAAGGACAAAGCAAATGCAAGGAAATTGAAGGACAGAGAGTAGAGACTCAAACCTCCACCCTTAGACCCTACTACTTTATTTGCATTTCCACAAATAACCCTCCCCTCTCTTCTATATCTATATTTAAATGTGCACAAAAATTATACAAAATTGGTGTTTATACTAGATCAATTCATGAATATGGTGTTCTTATTTCCTCTTAGGGTTTTAGAAAGAGAAAATTACTCACAAATCAAATTAACCTAGTGTAAATTCTAAATATAATTAAATACCTATGATTTGTTTCATATTTTTGTAACCATTAATGATAAATAATCTAACAGGATTAGTGAAAACAAATTTAAGAATTAAATTTGAAAAAAAAAATAAACTTTTTAACTCTATCTTCATTATATTGACCATGTAAGCTTGTGAATATCACTTTCAATTGATTTTTTTTAATATATATATATATATATATATATATATATGGGTTTCGATTATTTTAGTTCCCTAAGTTTCTAAATGAATTTAAGGACTAAGGATGATGAATAAGATGATGCAATTAAGGGTGTGATGGGGATGTGATACAAGAGTAGTAAAAAACAATCCAAGGGTCAAAATCAAGGAAGGGCTTTTCCTTCACTAACCTCCTTAAAGAAGCATAAATTTACTTTTTAAATTACTTGTGGCGTACGTTGTGTGTGTGTTGGGTTGAGTAAGTTAATTAATTACTTACTTGTCTGTGATGTTATTTTTGTGTTGTTTTCTACTGTGGGGTATTTTTGGGAATTCACAATTGACCACCCAATAAACTTTGTATGTACATGAAAAAGGGAAACCCTCGGTGAATGAAACATTTTTTCACTTGTTTTCTACACTTTCGGGGGATTCCAGAGATGACGACAGAAAGGACGACTGACATTTAGTCTAGGGGGAGTCAGCGGTCTAGCTTAGTAGTGAAATATGTAAAGATTTAATTATGATGACATGGAAATTTATTTTGATAATAATTTAATTAGGTGTACATCTAAAAAATCATAATTAAATTTTAAAAGGCATGAGCTAGGGTACATACATATTATATAATTTTTTTTTTGAGAAATAGCAAAATCAACAATTATCTTTTGAAAAATTGTCTCAAAAAAATGTCTCTATTGGAATTTTGACATATGAATAACAATATGCAATCACGTAAATACAACATAACACATACTTAAGTTACCTACTTTAATGATTGACTTAGCAGAAATGGATCTGTTTGAAGTTGAGATCACGATCTGTAAAACGAAAGGACACACCATGATTTGACTTGTAATAACCTATAATACCACAGTTAGTGACATTTGTCTAAACTGTAGGGCGTCGGGTTTCTCAGCTCTAAGCGAAAGCTAGAATCTATTATATTATCATCAGGTTTTCCAACCCTGAGCACCACTATATATAATGATATATATATAGATATGTTTTAAGGTCAGGTACACAACTGAACTTATGTGAATGAGCTCACACTTATGAGCGACTCATTATCCTAAAACCAACATCGTCTTAAACCATTCAAAGTCGATAAATCACTCTTTATATTATGAAACATTGAAAAATTAACTTTTAAAAATAAATAAAATAAAAGTGTCCAATAATAACATTAATTAATATCATCATTAAGCTTATGTATTGCATAAGTGTCATTTTACTTTTTTAAAAACATCAAAGTTACCAAGTGTCTATATTCAATCTTCCACCAATATATATATATATTGTATTGTTTCTATCTATCTTGAAACATGCCTTTAAAAAGAAATAGTTCCTTTGTTGATGAATATATGGATCACTAGCTTGAATATGAATCCCCAATTCCCCATTCCTATCCCTGCGAAATTGTCATTGTCTGTCCTTTGTCTTCCTTGTGCACCATCCATGTTTTCACAATTCCCATTCTCGTGTATAATTTATCTCGACATTATGGACCCATGTCATGTGTACCCAATATCTTTATATAGGTATAGTAATTAATTAATACTCGTTATGAAATGTATCAAAATTAAATAAAAAATTAAATGAAAGGAAGGAAGGTAGGACATGATCTTAGCTGTCTATTACACAAAGTAATTTAAAACTAAGATTATAAAGTTTTTTTTTTTTGACCAAGGAATTGAGAGTGGAGTAGTTGAAAAGCAGTATAAAGACAAAAACACTCTTGGAGTCGAGCTTTTGGGGACCAAAGAAAACGAGTCGTTGAATGTTGATCGAGGGAAAGGAGAAGATTCTCTTCAGACCAGACAACGGGTATGTAGTGTATTAGGTAGGTAGCACAATAACTTAAGGGTAGAACTGGGTTCGAATCGAATCCATATGCAATTCTTGGTTCAATTCGAACTCAGTTTTGTGTCAGAATTGAACTCAGGTCTGCAGTTCTGGGCTCAAATCGAACCCAGAACTGCAGAACTGGGTTCAAATCAAACGCAAAATTGCATTTTTGGGTTCGAATTGAAATCGGGAAATGTAGTTCTGCGTTTGATTCAAACTCATATTTGCTTAAATCTGAGTTTGAAATTAGATTTTGAGTTTGAATCGATGGAGAATATAAGTTAAAGAGCATTTTTTCTTGTAATCGTTCAGTTACATTTTAAAACATAAGTAACTGTTCAACACAAGTTTCAATTGTTCAGTCACATGTGCCAACATGATTGCGAGTTAATTTACCCTTAACTTAACGAAATTATCATATATTATTACTAAAATAAGAGTTAATGTTTTTTTTTTACATTAAATATATAAGAGTTAATGTAAATTATATATATATATGTATGTGAGAGGGGACGATGAATAATTAAAATTTAAAAGTAATTAATTGCAGACAAAAACAACAAGTATATATATATGCATGCAGCTGGGCAGAGCTTGCTACGACGACGACACATCGAAGTTCGTTCTACCTCTGTAAATGTTGTCGCCTATGTTTGTTTGACCCTGGTGTGCAATGCAATTGTTGATATGGTCAAGCTCACATTCTAAGTTTATTACCTAATTAATAAATACTCCTTTCGTGGTTAGTAGGTGACTCTTGTGTTTTGGGCCTCTGGCATTTGTTTTAGAAGATACCAACGAGTAGTTGGATAAAGGTAAGCACTCGGATTAAGATAACCATATAGATAAAAGACGGGCGCTTAATATAAAACCTTTCGGACATCGTATAGCTCGAGCCTTAGCATCATGCATGAAGATATTTAAGGGTGAGGGAGGGAGGGGATAATAATTATGGAAGAATTAATGATTACAATTTATAAATAGTATTACATAATTTTATTTTTTATTTAATATATTACTTTTTTTTTAAAATTATTATTATATAATTTGAGTAAATAATAATTTTAAAATATTTTATATTAAAATTCACATGATAAAAATTTAAAACTAGCATGATAAACTATTATTAGGTAGGATTAATAGATTTAGGGTAGTTAAGTAAATTTTTACTATGTATTAAATAATATAATGACTAGATTATGTATTCGTTAATACTTAATTAACACTATAATTGTGTATTAGCTAATACATATGTATTAGTTAATACATACCATTATTTCTAATCAAACATTCTATTAATTAATACATGTATTAATTAATACTAATATATAGTTACCCCAATCAAACACCACCTTAATATTGTTGTATAAAATTAGATTTAAAATGTAATTATTTTTAATATAGCACTTTTGATGGGTAGTAACCCGTCTACTAACATTAAAACTGATCTGACCCAAGTAAAAGGGTGCACGCCCTCGCATCACGCATGACGTCACTTTCCCTTATCTCTGGTCAGCACACAACTCCATGCTGGTTAAGGGGTAGTGGGGAACAGTAATTCGGGACAGGGGTCCGGAAAACTAGGGTCTTATGTTTAGGGCACTATACACAGTGCGCCCGACGCCCTTGGATTCGAGGAACAGAAGGTGTAAAGCAAAATCTCAGTCATGTTAGAGTGGAGGACTATAAAACACCTCCACATAGCTTCATAACAGGTTAAGTAAACATTTACGCACTAAAGCTACACACTACTTCTAAAACTCTTGACTAACTTGATCGTCGGAGGGGAAACAACGGAAACACCCAGAATTTCCTTCTGTGCAGGTTAACGGAGCGACACGAAACCAAGTCGAAAAGTACCGAAAAGATCATACTGATAAACGTGATTCAACAACTTTAAAATGTTATATTTGCACCATCAGAATGTTATTTTATTTTAAAACATTATTTAATACCCAAATACAGGACAATATATACAAAATATATTGGTAACGTAAACATTAATAGGGACGTTAGTGAATCTGAAAGTATACACAATTTACATTCAATACACATATTACTCATTTAAGTATCATACAGAAACCTAAAGAATACTTCTACTTGTTATCGTTTGCAAATGCTTAAATTAGATTACGACGATTAGTCAACTTACATCAACCAAAATCAAGACTCGGTGAACTTCGCAACTAATCTTAGTACCTCGTACCAACATCACTCCTAAAACCCGTCTTTTTTTATCGTTGCAAGACAGAAATAATCGCTGGTAACAATTATAAATTTATGCTAATAGTTTACTTAAGTATGTTTTTTTCTTATAAATAGTTACCTAATCTTATTAGTAGTGGAGTTTAGAGACTTGCTAATTTGGTAAAATATTATATTTCTTTGATTGTAAAATTTACGTGTTCTTTGTCTATGAAAGCAAAATATTATAGCCATTAAACTCTATTTATTGAAGGAAAAAAACGCTTTCAATTCAAAATTACGAAATTACATATATAGCAAAAACAAAAAAGATTTGGTCGAGCCCTAAGTATTAAGGCTTCCTCCTTACGATATCTACTCACCATCTTGTGATCGTGGAGCGGACCCATGCAAATTGGGCCCTTACATTCTTTACTGGGAAATAACGTCTTTTGACCCATGAAAGTTCTATACTTCTAATCTTCTGTGTAAAAGAAGTACAATATTTATATTTAAAATCATAAAATAAAAAATAAAATCGCAAGCAAAAGTAAAGAGGCAAATAATGTATTATTATATGTGAGTATTGTGCACGAATAATTTTCTTTTAAAAAGTTTTTTTTACTATAATAATAGGATTACATTTTTTTCACTATTTTATAATATGAAAATTCGTTAATCATCTATTATATAATAAAAAAAAATAGAAACAGCAGGTTGGTTTTAGGATAAAGGGCCGCCCTAAGTGGGAGCTCATTCACATAAGCTCAGTTATGTATTTGACTTTAAAACATATACCTCTATATATCAGTATATATAGGGGTGCTCAGGGTTTAGAGAAATCAGTAGTTGCTGATAAGCTTGAGAATAGATAGTCACCCTACAGTATAAACATATGTCAGTATCTGTGGTATTATAGGTCATAGCCCGTCAAACCATGGTGTGTCCTCCCGTCCGGCAGACCGTGATCCCAACCTCAGGCAAATTCACTTCCGCAAAGTGCAATCGCTCTAAAGAGATAACCTAAATATGTGTATTTAATCGATTGCATGATGTTGTTCATATATCAATTTCCAACACATCACGATAAAACAAAAGATTCCCCATACTCTTTAGGTATAATCCATATTTTCATCTCTCTTCTCTTCTCTACTTAATGACTTGATTTTACATTGTTATATATTTATAAATTTATGGGTATAAACTAATCTATATCTATAAATATTATCTTTATCTAAATACACAATATAATCTCTAATATTCTAACTATATATTCTTTGCGTAATAAATAAGTTAATTAAATATACAAGCTTTTTTAATATTTTGAATCGGCTAATTCTTCCTCAAATTATTATCATATACTCAGCAAAATCCGACCTCTCTAAACTGCCGTGTTGCTATCATCCTCGACCGATCTAAAACAATAACGGCAACGCAACAGACAACAGTTTCACGTGTTAGATTAAATGTTTCTTTTCTCAAAGTCATTTTTTATTTTAATACAAAACCATGAAGAAATTGCCACGTTACGTTTCAGAAAGATTGTTTTTTCGGAAAGATAAAGAAGAACGAAACAAGACCTAAGCTTTTTGACTGGGAGAATCTGGTTGTCGAGTGTCTATTGGTTGAAAAAGGGACACGTATACATTGCCTTGTCGTCGTCCTCGAACTTGACGGTCCAAATCCAAAGTACCCTTCTACTCAGCAATCAGCTTTTGCGTATATTATAGTTATAAATATATTTGAAAATAACATTTAATATGATTTTTTTTGTCATAAAAAAAGAAATGAGCTAATAGTAGTGATAAGACTCACTCCGATACGTAATATTCGGACTTTCGTGTTACGTGGTTGACGTAGACTCCTAAACAACCAGCGCATGCACTGATCCCGTCAACGTAGTCCCACAGTCCCAAGTCGTAACCCTTTACCCATTTTTTTAAGTAAGAGAATTTGAACTCGTGACTATAGAGCTAAACCGTACGAGAATCAGCGCTCTCAACCACTAGACCACCCTTATTAATGGTTTAAATAAGAACCAAAACATTTAAATATTATCAGCCACAGTAGACTGGCATAATTATATATATATATATAACAACAAGATTAAATTAATTAATCAATTATACATCGCCATTTATTAAATAAATATTTTTGATAAAAAAATTATTAAATAAATATATGTTTTTAGGTTTGACAAAAGCTTTTTATTTAGGGATCATAAATTATAGTTCACTATTCCACTGCAAGACACTCTTTATTACCCACCTCGGAGGAACCAAACCAACATGTTCTTCCTTCCTTCCATCCTAGGAAACTATCTCAGTGCCAATGTTCTCCATGAAAGAACAGAGTCGTCAGACCTTCATGGCGTCTTCTCCCTTGAAGGTAGACAGCCCTTCACAGAGCTCAAGCTTTCCTCTGCAACACTTATTGAGTCTAAGGAACAACATCAAGAAGAAGAGCAAGAAGGAGATGAAGAGAAGGTTCAGTGATGAACAGATTAAGTCTCTCGAGTACTCATTCGAGTCGGAGTCGAGACCCGACTCGAATGTAAAGCATGAAATTGCTGGCAAGCTCGAGCTGCAGCCTCGTCAGGTCAGCATCTGGTTTCAGAACAGGCGGGCCCGGCACAAATCGAAGCAGATCGAAAGAGAGTTTGGATCGCTGAAAGCTGACTTTGATAGACTTGCTTCGAGCTTCGAGTCCCTGAAACGAGAGAATGATTTGTTGACTGTTCAGGTATCAAGGTAGCTATATTGTTTTCTCATAATCAATGGTAGTTCATGTGACTGCAACTTGATGGAATTTTGAATGCAATATGAACATTTCCATATGAGCTTTTCTGATAAACCATCTGTTTTTTTTGCAAAAGTTGCAGAAGCTGAAGAGTATTCAAGCAAATCCAAATGGGAGCAGAAATAGTGAGCATCATCAACGTGAATTTGAAGAAAATAGCATCATCCAATCAAAACCATCGGGATTGAAGGTGGAAATGGAATGTCCAGAAAAATTTACTGCAGATGATAATATGAACAGCAGAAATGGCGAAGAAGAAAGACTCACTGAAGATCAATCAGCTTCAGCATGTGATGACTCTCTGGCAATGGCGTCCACCAACATCATCCGCTTCGATTCTAACTACCTGTTCGAGGAATCAAGTTGTAGCTCACAGTGGTGGGATTTATGGTCCTGAAAAGTTATTATATGAAGCAGATAAAACGTAAAATAACAAAATGCAGTTTTTTATACAACTGATTCCATAACCGAATCTGACAGTTAAGGGTTGGTTGAGTTGATTGATAAATACGGTTGGTTTTACATCCATAAGATCGGTTCAAATGTTACAACACACCCGACCGATATGACAAGATCGGGTATAAAGAATGATAGGATATATTTATAGGCACCACAAACCAGAATATACGAAGAAGATGAACTCCAATTTGGTGCTACGCTTCGAGAGAATGGAGATCGCCTGCAGATTGCTCGGTTCCATCCATTGATACTTTCTTCTGCAGATGCTCGAGGAATTCCATAACAGTAGGGTCGGTCCACGGCGCACCGAGAGGAGCCTCGGATCCTGCAACCCACCCTAAATGGCCTCCTTTGGGAGTCACTATAAGCAAACAATTGGGATTTTCCTGAAAAAAAAAACATAAAAATTTACCATTTTATAATGTGTAGCTAGTTGTTGATCCAGGCAATGCACGGAATATTACATAAATGAAAATATATGTATTAATGACAATTTGTTTTTAAATTAATATACTAAAATCTCATTCTTTGATATTTTGTTACAATAATAAATATAAATTAGAGATATAAACTCTCATAGTCTCATGTCATTAAAAAACTCTCCACATATACTTTAACATGAAAAAACACAGTTTATAAATCAAAGTATCACAAAAAAGTTATGACTGTTTGATTACAATACTAAAAAAGTAGAAAATGTTTTAATAAAGAAAAAGAAAAAAAATATATTAAAATAAAATAATATTATTGAATGAGTTTTTTTTGTTGTTATGTTTTAAAACTCATAACAGCTAGTAATAGAGATTTTGATGCAGAAATTCTAGAATTGATTTTAAATCTCAAAATTATCGATCCTTGGCATGTGTCATTATTTAACTTGATCAAATCGAATTATATTTCTTTAGATATCAAGTGAGTATTCCTTAAATGAAAATAATCATACTTTGATGTCTTGACGCGGTATTCCTCTGGCTGGTGCAATAGGATCATTTTTAGCCTGCAAATATTACACAAATTAAGTTACTGCATATTGTATCAGTTAAAACCACGCCATCAATTTCTGGTAATAGACTTTCCATTTCTATGCTTTGACAGCACAGAAAAATAAAATGACTGAAGCAAGAACTTTTACCTGGATGCAAAGTAAAGGAATACGAACATGCTTTACAGTGTCTGAGCTGCTTGAATTGGAGTAATAATCATCTGCTGATTTGAACCCAAAAGAAACTGCATGCATACATATGCAGAATAGTCAGTAAAAGATATTTTCACTCTTATAGTAAAATGGTGAGTGAAAAGAAGCATTAATTTAAATCATACGCAGTTTAATTTCACCTCGCGTTAGTCCTTCATCAAAGTCTTTGACGGTTTTTGCATTGGCAGCTAACGGTATGTTATATTCACCCCCCATGTCTTCAAATAATAGTCTGTGTCTGCAAATATGTTAGAATCTTGTCACAATTTGAATTGCCCATATTTCGAAATTGTGAAAACAATGCAGTGATATTTTTACTTGTTGAAAATTGTACGTAAGGCACGAGCAAGAGCTTTGTCATAGACATTATTAAAGCCTTTGCGGAAGTCCTCATCTGCAATGACTAAATTGAAAGGATTACACAATGACACAGCTCCGGAAAGACGACAAGTATGAGATTCCTGAAGAGTAGAATATGATAAGGGAAATCAATAAAAGCATAAACAAATTGAGAAAGATCCAGAAAAACAGTGTATTGACAAAAGATATTTTACATCTGATCATAATATATTTGTTATATTATGTTTACCCTATATTTGAATTTGGTAGAATATCTACTTTTAGGTTGTTTGACAGTACACCAAGTACCAAAGATGTTATTAAGTGGTTATTCTGTTAACTTGCTATTCATTTCTGTAAGCAATAAATATCATGTCAAGAACAAAAAAATGTTAATTGTGATCTTGTAGTAGAAGATGGATAGATGTCTCCTAAATGTAAGGACTATAGCCAATTATACCGATGTAGAAGAAGAAGGAATTGAGTTTCATCGGCGGTTTTACCTCGCCCAAGTAGCGAACAAGAATGTTTGCCCCGAGAGACCAGCCAAGAGCATAAAGATTGGATTCTGGGTACAATGCAGCCACATGTGACACCACATCTCGGAGATCTCCAGTGAAGGAAGCTGAATAGAACTGCAGCATATGATCATTCAATTATCAACTAAAATCAAACAAAACCCATCAAGAACATCAAAGCAGTATAGCATTTTACTAGCAAAACATTGCATTTTAATTTTGAAGCTTGAGCAATCGAAGAACCGTTCATAACACTGAAAAATGGTACTGAAGGATTTCCAAGCATATACCTGAGATGTTGTTACCGGGCTGTTTCCACAACCGCGGCTATTGAAAACCACAACACGCCATCCCTTACTTCGAGCTCTCATCAACATATGCCTCACATATGTATCATCGCTACCACCAGTCAGTCCAGGCTGTTCATAATTAAATTCCACATATGAATTCAACACAAGAAACGTAACTGCAAGCTATTCAATGAGACAGTTCAAGAACTTTGCGAGGAACAAAACATTGGATGTGCTAATAAACGCTGCATCATGATCTTGTTTTGATTATTGAGCTTGATTCAAATTGTTACTCAAATCTACTCTAACACTAAATCAATCGGATTAATGCTGAGCTGAAACGTGGACGAGAATAAGATTTATACCAGCAAAATAAGAACGGGGCAATCGTAAGGCAATCGGCGGTCATCACCGGAGACCCAATCGAGAGCGACGGAACCACCGTCTGGAGTGCGAAGGCACTGGCGGCGGAAGCGGATTTCCGGAAGGGCCCGGAAGAACGCAGCGAATATGGTCTCCACGTGGCGATTCCAGCCGACAAGTGGGAATGAATTATAGGGACGCTCGAGAGATTTGAGAACCGGGAGGAAAAGCTCGTTTGATCCGCCGACGATCTCGAGAGAAGGGTGGGGCTGCGGCATGGTTGTGGCGGAGACGGAGAAGATTGGACGACAAATGGAGGTGGAGACCGATGGATTGCTGACGGAGGAGAAAAGGTGGAAGGACAGAAGTGGCTTTGGGGAGGCCAAGAAGCAGCAGTAGGGACGCTGCATCGGTGGTGGCTCTGACTGTGAGTGTGAGATTCGTTGCTTGTGGGTGTGGCTGGCAAAGAGCGGCAAACCAGAAAGAGAAGGATATTCCACTGAATCGCGAGGGAGGGGAACTCACTCAATCAGTCAACGGTAAACTGCCAAAGTCAACTCTACCCGACAGTAACTACTCGTGGGCTGAACTTTTCGGAACACATTTTTGTAAAATCTCATTCAAGTCCCTTCAAGTCTATTATTGGGCCTACGGAAAAATTATACGATTTTTGTTCCATTAAAAAATTATACGATACAAAAATGGACACATTTACGATAACGTAACAAGAACAAATCTATAATATTGTAAATTGTAATATACATATACAGTCATTATTAATGATTTGAATATTGGTATGCTAAAATGTGAGGCGTAATAATAATTATAACATTTATTGGATTATAATTACATTTTGGAATTTGTAGTAATATTAACTAAGGTTGATGGACTACTATTTTCTACTAGGGGTGAGATTGGGCGGTCCGGGTGAGCCTTTTTGGCAAGACTGAGTCCGAGCCCGAAATTTTGGTCTTCACCTTTGGTGACCGATACCGATTTCGGTCTAAAAAGTATGTCCGAGTCGGTATTGCTTGACTCAGATCGATCTCGGTCTTGAACTGGAATTTTCAGTAAAAATAAATAAATGACCGAATCGGTACAAATTCAAAAAGACTTAAACTCATCGGTACAAATCCAAGCATTACAGAGAGGAAGCTGGATCCTAAAGCAGTACAAATCCAACCACTGAATACATCAGAACTTAAGAAGCGTAGAAGACATGACAACGTAAATTATTAAGTATTAGGTTTTAATACAACTTGGTCTGGTGGGAAATGTCTGAAACCGAGTCCGACCTTAGAGGAAAAAATTCACCCGCTCCGTCTCGTCCTAGTTGGTATTTGTCTTAGTCGGGCCGGTATCAAACCAGTTTTGTCGGGATTTCGGCCCGGTCACTCTTTTTTGCTCACCCCTATTTTCTACAACTGAAATAGTATAACCCAACATATGGGTGAACAAATTACCCATTTGGACCCGGAAGCTATCCGGACCCGACACTTAGGGTAGATTATGGGTAGAAGTTTTAAAAATAGGGTAGGTTTGGGGGGATTAAAAACCTATTTATTCAGTTTTGATTCCGGATCGAACGTCTGGGTACCTTAAACTAACCGGAACCGAAACTTACATATATATATATATATATATATAAAAAAAAAACTAATCTGTTTACATGCAGTATACAATCCAACATTACATTATAATTTTAAAAACATGTTATAAAGTGCTCAAAACATTACATGGATCCAATATTTATAACACAATGTTGACTAATATAATAACACAAGTAAATAACGTTTCCAATTTCATTTTTCTCCATTCTCTTTCTCTTTTTCTTCCTCCTCCGTCATAAAAGCCGTCACCGGAAACGACTTCCCGATCCCCAACGGCGTCTTGAAGTATATCTTCCCATTACTCGGCTCCTCCACACTCATCTCGCTAATCGGGACCCACATAAACTGCTTGCTCTTCACTCCGGTCATCTTCTTCATTTTCCCCTTCTCCACATACGCCGTCACCTCCGTGGTGTAGCTCACACGAGTGCTGGTCTTCACAAATAAGTGCTCGTATGGTGCCTTCTGCTTCATCCAGACGAACCCTGTCTCACGAACGCGACCGCATTCCTCAAGGTCTTTCAGTGGAAGCACGCCTTTCGGAAACCCTAGTTCTTGAAGTAGCTGGACGGAGTGGTTGTAGCACTCCTCAGCTCCATACACTATCTCTGCTCCCTCGCGCTCTGGCCTGGCTAGGGTTTTATCCGTCGACATTGCTGGGGTTAGGGTTAGAGGGGTTGATGAAGTGTTTATTGGGTGGGTGTTTGTATATATAGAAGAGGTGTATGAGTTGATGGGAGGAGGTTCATCTGAATTTTGACTTATTTAAATGTGTATGGTAGAAGAGGTTCACCTATTTTGTGTTTTGTAAAATAAAAAAAATATTAAATTTGGCAACTAGTTCATACTTCGTACTACTAAGTAATTCCCTAATAATATTTTTTTGGGTGAAAATGAAATAATTTTAATTTCAATAACAACACAAAATATATAACCGTATTGTTACAACCTCATTAACTAGCTATATTCATAATAATTTAGTCGAGTCATCATGGATCGAGCTCGCTGAGTTGACTGAGCTAGGTCGACCATGGGTCCGCGCTCTTCAATTGAAGGGTTTAATAAAATTTTAAAATAATTTAGTTGATAAGATACTTTTAAAGAAAAAATAGTTGGAGATTCTTGTAATATATATTTATTCCACTTGCAGTGGTGGTCTAATGATTGAGAGCGTTGACTCCTACGTGGTTTGACTCTGGGTTCATGAGATCGAATCCCCAAAGTGCAATAAGAAACTCTGGCTTGAGAAAATGATTACGACTTGGGTCTAACAGGCCGACCTCTCAATCACATGTTGTTGGTGGGGCTACGTTGACGGGTAGTGCAAAACGCTGATTGTCGGGAAGTTCGAAGACCGATACACGGAAAATCCAAACATTACATAGCGAGATGAACCTAGAGTCGCGCCACTACTAACCCATTTGTCTTTTGATGACAAAAAAATCTCTTTATTGTATCATAACATTTGTTTGTTGACCCTAAATTTATAGATAACATTTTTTTTTGTTAGATAACAATCTATTATCTGTTTATAATATAATAAATAAAATGGAATGCTTCATATTAAGCATTTTTTATTAGTAAATATATAATTTGAAAATAGTTAAGTGCCACATCTATATTTTATTGTCACTTTTTCAATATATATATATGAGTTAAATACCAAGTAACTACCTGAACTTTGGACGCGTTTTGCAACGAGTTAGACGAACTTTGAAAATTCAAAACGGGCTACCTCAACTTTGAAGAAGGTGCAAATAGTTATCTCAGTCCAATTTCTCACGACTTTCTAACGAGAATTGAACGGAGGTAGCTATTTGCACCTTCCTCAAAGTTGAGGTAGACCGTTTTGAATTTTCAAAGTTCGGGTAACTCGTTGCAAAACGTTCAAAGTTCATGTAGCTAACTAGTATTTAACCATATATATATATATATATATATATATATATATATACACACGCCGTTAGTGTTAGGGGATCTTGGAATAGACCGGGGGTATATAAGTAAAAATATTAATTTAGGTTGCATATAGTCAAACATTTTTTTTTTGGCCATAGTCAAACATTGATAGCATACATATTGGCCCAAAAAAAAAATTGATAGCATACGGGGTCAGTAACGGCCCATTAGAACGGAACCCATACACAAACCTATCTCTTCTTCACCTCTATTCAACCCTTAATTACAGCACCACCGCGGCGGGGGAGATGGCGGCATATGACCTTACACCGCGCATCGCGCCTCACCTCGACCGCCACCTAGTCTTCCCGCTGTTCGAGTTTCTCCAAGAAAGACATCTCCATCCCGATGAGGAGATCCTCAAATCCAAGATCGAGCTTCTCAGCCAGACCAACATGGTTGACTACGCCATGGACATCCACAAGAACCTCTACCACACCGATGAAGTCCCGCAAGGTTTGTGTTGCATTGAACAGATTAGATACTGCTCGATCTGTTCGTACGGGAGATTGATTCTCGTTGTTTAGTGTTAGTAATGATATTATTGAACTGTGTTTAGAAATGGTGGAGAGGAGAGTGGATGTTGTGGCAAGGCTGAAGTCCTTAGAAGAGGCAGCTGCCCCCATCGTGGCTTTCCTGCAGAACCCCAATTCCGTCCAGGAACTTAGGGCCGACAAGTACTACAATCTCCAGATGCTCAACGATCGGTATCAGGTATCTAATGCATATGAACATATCGATTCGTGTGGTGTGATTTCGAGCTTGTCTACACTTTTTTTTCTAGGCTTACCTAGTTTTGTGAACAATGGTTGTTTTATGTTATAGATTTGTATGGCATTAATTCCAAAATCTGGACTTTGTCTATTAATTGAAATACCCGATCGCAATTGTTGCCATGGCCCTCTGTCAATTCCATTTATAAATTTTGTGAATTTCCAGTTGGAAGATTTTAGGCTAGAGCAACTTACATTAAAGATGTTGCTGTGTATGGAAACGCTGGGCCAAAAAACTGGACTAAGCAGCACACTGCATAACCATAAAAATCTGGACTCGGCAATCTTGATCTAACTTGTTTCAATTAGTCTGCATGAGTTGCTTTAAGGCTCATTTCATCTCACTTAAACTATTACCATACAGTTTTGCTTAAATCTTTACTCTTTTGTGCAATAGATTGGTCCACAACAGATTGAGGCATTGTATCAGTATGCGAAGTTTCAGTTCGAATGTGGAAACTACTCGGGTGCTTCTGATTATCTGTATCAGTACAGAGCTTTGTGCACAGATAGTGAGAGAAGTCTGAGTGCATTGTGGGGAAAGCTAGCTGCTGAGATTTTGATGCAGAACTGGGATGTTGCTTTTGAGGAACTTAATCGGGTCAAGGAGATAATTGACTCCAAGGTTTTGATTATTTTCACTGTTAATTTACTAAAATCGTGTGGCTAAGAAATGGGTTCTAACTGGATGTTTTTTTTTGTGTCAGAACTTTGCTTCACCCCTGAACCAAGTGCAATGTCGAATTTGGTTAATGCATTGGAGTCTCTTCATTTTCTTCAACAATGATAATGGGAGGACTCAAATAATTGATCTCTTTATCCAGGATAAGTATGCTTCAATCTATTTTTCTCCGTTTTACATATATTCCTCACAAATCCCCATTCTTCAATTGTAACTCTCATCCATTTCCATTCTTTAATCGTTTATTTATTTAATTTGGTGGTCTCTCACTTATAGATATATAAATGCTATCCAAACAAGTGCTCCTCATCTTTTGCGCTACCTTGCCACCGCATTTGTTGTCAACAAGCGAAGGAGGAATCAGTTTAAAGATTTCTTAAAGGTGATACAACAAGAGCAACACTCATATAAAGATCCAATCACAGAGTTCTTGGCATGTCTGTATGTGAATTATGATTTTGAGGGGGCACAAAAGAAAATGAGAGAGTGTGAAGAAGTAAGCTCTCTAGTCTCTAGCATCTTCCTTGATTACCTCAAGTTTTTCAATCTCCGCTTTCTGTTACTCTTTACTGTCAGATTAATCTTGTATTGAAAACCTTTCCACCATAGGTGATTTTGAATGATCCTTTCCTTGGAAAACGTCTCGAAGAAGGTAACTTCTCCACTGTTCCCTTGAGGGATGAATTTCTGGAAAATGCCCGCCTATTTATGTTCGAGACTTACTGCAAAATTCATCGTCGAATTGAGATGGGGTATGTCATCTCTACTATTACTCCAAAAATTTATCTATTTTGGTTCAAATCGTACCTGTAGTTGATGATCTTAGGATTCTTAGCTTTATATTGACAATTATAATGATTTCAATTCATCTTTAACAGAGCACTTGCTGAGAAATTGAACCTTAACTACGAAGAGGCTGAGAGATGGATTGTGACTCTTATCCGAAGCTCAAAGTTTGATGCCAAAGTTGATTCAAAATCCGGAACCATTACTATGGAGCCGAACCAGCCCAATGTGTAAGACCCAGAATCCTCTTAAGTCCTATCTCAACCTAAGCATCTATGTACATTGTTCCTCCCTAATGTTGACCATTGCTTTTGCAGGTATGAACAGCTGATAGACCACACAAAGTCACTTTCGGGGCGGACATACAAATTGGTGAGTCAAGTGATGGAACATGCACAACCACAACTGGCTCGATAAATTATGCTTTGGCTGAGAGATTATTGTTAGATCTGAAGTAATTTTTTTTTTGTTTTTTGGAGAAGAATTAATCAAGTTTAAACCCGAAATTTTTCATTAGTTTTTTCTGTGATGAATGTCAATGCAAGTTTTGCCTTGATCAGTATTTCTATTTTCTTTCCATGTGTTATCAGAATAAGCTAAAATAAACAAAAGTTTGAGGACGAAATTACATGTTACATCAAATTTGTGGACGAAAACAGTCTTGACCTAATAGTGAGAGGGGGCCAAAGGTTAAGGATACACAACTATATTTTGTAAAATTGATATTATTTTATATACTATGATATTAATATGATGAGAAAATTTATTTTTGTACAGATTACTTTTAATAAAATAATGAAAAAATTGAATTATTTTTATGTAATTTTCATATTTGACTCTTAATTATTTTTAATTTCAAAATAAAAAGATTAAACTATATGTATATCTGTTTGGGCCAAAAAACTATATATGATGTATATTTAGTGAACTCCGACTCAATTTAGCAAATAATATTAATTTTTAAAAAGTTTGGCAATATGCAAGTTTTGTAGCCTGACCACCCTGAAGTCAGTCGCGTTCATTCCGCGCGCGAGGGAGATTCTGCATCGATGCGAGGGAGATGAATTGGTCGATCATCGATGAAGACGATCGATTCCGTGAAGAACTAAGCGCAAATGTTATGGATTCTTATAGTGATTAGTAGGTAGCAACAGTGGCTCCTCTTTCGTAGCAAAGCGAAGCTATCTTCAAAAGCAGTTGTAGGAGAAGCGGTGAACAAGGGAAGGAGGTGGTGAGGTTTCGATTGGTGATGATATTGGCGAGATTCCTATTCCCTTGAGGAGAAGAGTGCATCAGGAGGCAGCGATTCTCTGTTTAATTAATGCACCTGTTCACCACCGTCTTCGGTGGCAGCTACGGTGGAAAATGGATCCTTTTCTTCGATGGTAGCGGCAGTCGCGGTGGCGGGAGGAGCGGTGGCTGGCTCGTCGGCGGAGGCGGTTTCTGGTCCTCGACGTCTCCTTCCAATGTCGGATTAGCAATTGCTGTAACTGCCATGGCAGGTATAGCCTTGGCTGCCACCGTCGTCTACTCTCGTAGGTAAAACGGATAACCGAAGCTCAAATCGCATTACAACTCTTGATCTAATTTGAGTTGAACGAACGATAGAGATGATAGCAAATGCACCAAAATAATCCTCACCGCCGTGAATTTATCTGTGATCGGTTTCGTTATTAGTTCCTCATCCATCATCCTCAGGAAGTTTCTTTCAACTGATGCGTTGAAATTCCACCAACTACCAGTTGGAGATGGATTTTGTTAATTATAGCAAAATAAAATTGGTTTAGGTGGATTATGGTTACTCTTTTGCTTTCTCTTTTATAGTCATCCATTAAAGTTTCAGTTCTTCCTTTAATCAGATCTGAACCCTTATGAGCATACACTTTTGCAGCCTGCTTAGATCAATGACCTTGGGAATGGAAATAGTAATGAATGGAAAAAACATTGAAACGCATTTTCCTTCACATTTTCCTTCGATTTACTGAAAATAGCATTAGTCGTTGAAAATGTGTATCTGCATGCAGATGTTGAGTTTACCTTGTTTATGCAACTCACTTTTTTTCAGTCTATTGTTTGTTGTTGGTTCTTGCCACCTTTCTTTATTATTATTGCTCAAGTGTTTTCCTTTTCTATACAGGGGTAGTCTTAAATCACCATGGTCGCGAAGAAGGAGAAGACATGCACTTTCGTCAAAGCAGTGGAAAAGTTTATTCCAAACTGATGGAAAAGTTTGTGATGGAGTCAAATTTCTGAAGAGAGTTCGAAGTGGGGTAAGTTGATTAGGCATTTCTTAGGTCATTTATTACTCTTTTTCTTCCATTGAAGGCGAAGTGTTATCTGAAAACACATTACTAACCGCATGATATAGATTTAAATAATTAATGACGAATCCAACCACAGATGCAGAATCATGAACTGTTACTATTTCAGACTTCTGATGCTGTACATGGCTATTTTTTTGCTACTTTCGCTTTCCTTGAAGTTCTAAGGTAGATATTGTTCAGTTAGGTGTTGATCATTAGCAATAACAACTTAAGTATTTCATTACTGCTTTTGATATGTCCTATTCTACTGTTGGCATCAAAAGTTTCCTACACTGCAGGGTGTGGATCCAACTATCAGAGCTGAGGTTTGGCCATTCCTTCTAGGAGTGTAAGCTCTAGCTCCATCTTTTACTTCTAGGAGTGTGGAATATCTTTACTTTTTGTTTAGCACAAATTTTCCTATGCTGACCTTGTCTGGAGAGCAACATTAGTGAAACTCTGAGAGGGTTAGTACATCAGAAAGATAACATGTCTCGTCAACATTTTGGCTGCCACTGTCAAACTTTGTTCGGTTTGGGTATAGAGTCCCATTCTATTTCTTTTATTTGTTAAATAAAAGACGTGATTCAGTTAATAAAAAAAGGCTTATATATATCTGCTTGTTCTTGACAAATTTCAGACTGAACAATAAATTTCTGCACGAAGTATCTCATGTTGAAATTTTATCTTTGATTTTAACAGGTACGATCTTAACACTTCCAAGGAGGAACGCCATTTCATTAAGAAACAAAATAGGTGCCAGTCAAATTACTATCAAGCTGTCTATCTCCTACTTGTGCATATAATGCGTTCATGCAATATAATAACCTCTACAATTTCTCCACAACTGCAGGAAACAATACGAAGTTCTGCGAAAGCAGTGCAGACAAATCGCGAGACGTAACGAGAAGAGTCAAGGGTCAAAGGAATTATCTGGATATAGCAGTGAGTTGAGTGGGAACATTAGTCAAACATCCAAGGAATGTGTTGGATATAGCAGTGAGTGCAGTGGGGACATTAGTCATGTTTTGGATCCTGTTCTAGAAGCAGCAGCTAATGTCAGTGGACCAATCTCCAATGGCAGAGAAGATATTGCAGATTTTCATGGATCTCTCTCCAATGTGAATTCAATGGAAGAAATAGCGAATCTTTCTAAAGATCCTGCAAGTTTGAGTTCGTCGCCATCTAATGGCAGTAAAGAGATTGGTCAATCTTCGAATAGTGCAGAGGTTGAAGAAGATGATTCCTCCGAGTCCACCTTGTCTGACTCCTCAGAATCCAGTGACCTCGAGTATTTGCAGGTGCAGCCGTTTTTATCCTCTGGCGAGCTCGATGGAACTGACACTGACGGGAATCCGTCATCTTCCGAACCCGATTTTGTCAAGAAACCACATTCCGATGAAGATTTTGCAACGTGGCAGAGAATCATCCGCCTCGACGCAGTCCGCGCAAACGTCGACTTCCAGTCCCAGAAACAATCCAACATCACGAGCCTGAAGGCGCGTCGATTCGCTCAGAGTGTAGGGTTGAAGGACTTTGACCATTTGGAGTCGTCCATGGTTTTCCACGCTGCACGGTTGGTGTCTATTCTTGAGGCGTACGCGTTATACGATCCGGAGATCGGGTACTGTCAGGGAATGAGTGATCTCTTATCTCCAATCCTGTCGGTGGTAGAGGACGATGACGAGGCATTCTGGTGCTTTGTAGGGTTCATGAAGAAGGCAAGGCATAATTTCAGGTAAAGCTGACAAATTTTAACACGATACTATAGCACAAAACACTATTACCTAACCAGAGAAGGGATGATTGATGAATGACTTTTATGATATGCATGATAAGCCTCATAGTTTTGCTTAGGAAATTCTTTAGCCAATGAAGAAACCTTTGACCCTGAAGCTATTGAAATGCTGAAAAATGCTCTTAAACTTGTGATTATATTTGATTTGGCCTCCTGAAATTTTGAAATATTATTCATTAAAACTCATAGTTTCTCTTATTTAACCATGCTAGCATTGGTTTCCCTTTCCTGAATTTAGTTCCTGTCTGACTAGAACGTAGAGGAAAGAAGATGAATTCAGCAGGAAACGACACGAATAACACGACAATGTCTGTTTAGCATATTAAACAATTTCAAACTTAAGGCATTTCCCAACAGGCTAGATGAGGTGGGGATCAGGAGGCAGCTGAACATTGTTGCGAAGATCATAAGGTGCAAGGATTCGCACCTCTACAGCCACCTGGAGATGCTTCAAGCCGAGGATTGCTTCTTTGTGTACAGGATGGTGGTGGTCCTGTTCCGTAGAGAGCTGAGCTTTGAGCAGACTCTTTGCCTCTGGGAGGTGATTTGGGCAGACCAGGCTGCATTACGGTTTGGGATTGCCAAGTCAGCGTGGGGGAGGATGAGGTCTCGTGCCCCACCGACCGAAGATCTGTTGCTCTATGCTATTGCAGCAAGCGTCCTTCAGAGGAGGAAGCTGATCATAGAGAAGTACAGCAGTATGGAGGAGATCATGAAGGAGTGTAATTCCATGGCGGGACAGTTGGATGTGTGGAGGCTTCTTGATGATGCTCATGACTTGGTCGTCACGCTACATCATAAAATGTAAGTAAAAAACAAAAAATGTTTTCTTGATTCATTTTGAAGGGCCTGAGGCCACAAAGTTTTTTTTTCTTCTAATTAAGTATACCTATGGAGTTAACTGTTAGCGTTTAAGTATGTTACTATGGAGTCGTAAACTTTACCCGCCCACACTCAAAGATGGAAGGTGATGGAGGCAGGGCTGCGGCAATTAGTAAGAATGGAATATTATGATCTCTAACATCTTTTATGTTTGTTAATCTTAATTACACTACTACTACTGTAATAATTAATATTATTTACGTTTTCCATATTATTATAGTATTTGTGTTTGGTATCCCAACTAGAGACTTCTGTAGTCTGGAATCTAGATTTTACTAAATCTTAACAGTTGTAAATTGGTCTAGATAGGGTTGATTCCGAAGGAAAATAGCATTAGGGGATGTGGTAAAAAAGTTCCCAAAAAAAATGTCAATGAAAGACATCGTATCCTTCCTGAATCGCTCACGCTCCTCTATATCCCATGCATCAACGTCAGCTTCCTCAGATCGCCGAGTCAAAGATCTGCTCCGATCGACTTCATCACCTTGCACGGTGACAAGTCGAAAGCAATGGCGTCCCGGAACTGGAACTCGTCCAGTGAGGACTGCAGTTCGTGGAAGTGGAGAAGGGACTGAAGGGGGTGTTCAGGAAGATGGAGTGCAAGTGCGTGCTGCCGACACCGGCGCTCTTCTGGTGAGGCGGAGGTCTGTGTGTCGTCGGAAGTGCAGGTGGCGATAGGGGAGATGGTGGCTTCCAGTAAATAAATAAATAAATCTGTGTTTAAGATCTAAGATTACCCTACCCTCCATTGGTGTAGAGTGTTTCACGCCACCAACGGAAAGAAGTAGGCCGAGCAATGAGAAAGCAGGTATAAGGACGAGCGATAAAGTCTTCACAAGGCGGTGAGGAGGCGCACGAGGCCGGAATCGGGGACGGGACCTGCCATGGTTTCATCCCCGAGTGCGTGAAGGAAAAACAACAGGAAAAGACGATGAACGATTACTGTGTATGAACCGGGCTGTCAACGGAAGGAGGAGGAAAAAGGTGGGATGGGGAAATTCATACGTTTAAATTATTATTATTGGATTTAATTGTTCTCTCTCTTCATGATTTTATTCAAAAAAAAATCCGGCACCGGTCGGTTCTTCAAAAACCGGCCGAGTTACACCGGTTGACCGGGTTCATATGCTTAAAAGGCTTCTTTTTTTTGGCCAAATATGCTTAAAAGGCTCGTTGGCGAGCAAACTTGACAGTTCTTCGTAAGCTCCGCTGCAGCTGCAGCCAACAAAGAGCGAGCTTCCACCATTTTTATGGAACCTCTCCTTCATCACCATCTCCAGTGGTCCAGTGTCACTCTCTACTTCCCTCTCTGCATATATTCTCCAGAATGAGTTCTGTGCTGGCTCTTCCGTCCCTATCTATTCCTCTCACCACCTCATGCTCATCCAGGAGCAGAATCCGTAGCTTGAATATCAAGCACAATGGACGAGGTAGGGTCTCTACGAGTGTATCCGTTGGATCGCAGACAACCGTTGACGATGCCTTGTTCGTGGATTACAAGCCTAGCACAGCTTTCCTGTTTCCCGGTCAGGTGAGAGGTCGATTTTCGGCTTTCCATTAATTGGGTGAATTCTTGTTATGTTATTCGCTACCTTTTGCAAATTGAGATCTATACCATTTCGACATCTAACTGAAAACTACTGGAGATAGGGTAAGTTCTTGTAGTGGAAACTTAAGAATGTTGGATGGTGATATGCTTCAGATTTCGTTACCGCAAAATCCTTAAGATGATTAGAAATTATTATAAAAAGGAAGTAGCTTAAGAAATTCGGTCAAAGACAATTCTTTGATATGAATTAGTGAAATGAGGAGTTCTTGTTAGTGATTCCTCATGGCAAAGACAATTCTTTGATAAACGAATTCACGATTTACTCTTTGTACCTGATGTTGGATATCTCATTTTCCTGATGCTCTTTAAAATCGAGCATTCATAAATACTGATCAAACCTGGCATTGCAAAAAATTCTACAGGGTGCACAATCGGTTGGAATGGGAAAAGATGCTCAAAATGTGCCAGCTGCTGCAGAATTGTACAAAAGGGCTAATGATATACTAGGGTAATTTGCTACATTTTCAGTATTTACAAGCCAATATCTAAGTGGATAATGGGAGTATATTTTGAGTCTTAATCTATACTTGCTAAATCTAATGGATTTTGCGCTGTTCGGAAAAATTCCGGTTCAGAATACACAATGGCAATATATTGATGGGTGTCATATGCCGGTGTCCTATGCACCGAGTAGAACTCTGCTTTTGAAGTGTCTAACTTTCTTTTGCATTTGGGCTGAATTGATTCATTCTTTATGTCTATGTTCTCAGCTTTGATCTTCTAGACATTTGTGTCACTGGGCCAAAAGAGAAGCTTGATTCAACTGTCATAAGTCAGGTAATATCTTATTTCCTGCAATTTCTGTCTGATTCTCTGTAATTCCTTCTCATGAAGTTGTTAATGTAAATCCATGCATGTTGAAAAGACTACCGTATCTACTTTCATAAGTTGTGGTAATGTCATGTGAATAAAATTTTATTTGGGATAGGACTTGAATCCTGTCTTTGCTATGTTATTGTCCAACCAGATGTATTGTTAAAAACTTCTTCAAACATTCTGTCTCATTTCCCCTTGAGATCTGACAAAATTTTCTATGTGTAATGTGTTGATTAATAAAATGAGCAGAAACAAATAAAAAAATTGTGGTGATGCCAATTACTATGGGCAAACTCTGCAGTCATTTAGGTGGATTTTGTGTTGCAACCAACTACTTATGTCAGGGAAAGAAAGAAAAATTGTGGAAATGTCAATTACTATGGGCAAACTCTGCAATCATTTAAATGAATTTTGTGTTGCAGCCAGCTATTTATGTCACTAGCTTAGCAGCAGTGGAAGTATTACGAGCTCGTGAAGGTGGTCAGATGATAATTGACTCTGTTGATGTCACTTGCGGTCTAAGCTTGGGGGAGTATACTGCTCTAGCATTTGCTGGAGCTTTCAGGTAACACATATCACGCACCTCTCTCTGACTATTACTTGAAACAATCTAGAAACCTTCTTTCTGTTAACATTAAAGACAGTGAAAGTAACATGTTTTGGGCATATTTCTCAGAAACACCGGAATGTAGTCTTGTTTTCGGTCACTTTCACTCATTTGATAGTGCTATTCTATTCTGACCCATCTTAAAGATAACTTTCAGTCTAGATAACTGCCTTTATGAAAAATTTCCTTTTCTCTTTTCTTTTTCAGTTTTGAGGATGGGCTTAAGTTGGTTAAACTAAGAGGACAAGCAATGCAGGTAACTATCTGCTCCTGTACGAATCAGTTTGGTAAAGGTTGGTGTTGTTGAAATGTAATGTCTATACTTGGTAGTGACAGCACTTATTTCTCTGGGATGTTCTTTTCCATTAGGAAGCTGCAGATGCAGCTAAAAGTGCCATGGTTAGCATCATTGGACTAGATTCAGATAAGGTCCAACAGCTGTGTGATGCTGCTAATGCAGAAGTTGATGAAGGCCATAGAGTTCAGATTGCAAATTATCTATGCCCCGTAAAATTTCTGCAATCTCAGTCTCGCTAGTTTCATATCCAGATCTTTAGCTAGGGTTAACTCGTTTCCTTTTCTGTCTGGAGCTAATATATATAATATTTTTCACACCTGGCAGGGGAATTATGCAGTTTGTGGTGGTGTTAAAGGAGTGGAAGCTGTAGAAGCTAAAGCAAAGTCCTTTAAGGCTCGAATGACGGTATCATAAATTGACCCAAACTGCCTTAGACAAACTATTATGAATTTTTGAACAATGACAATGAGAAGATTCAAAAAAGAGTTTGATTTGGGGTTTTGTTTGAACGGTTTGTTAGGTGCGGTTAGCTGTTGCTGGTGCTTTCCACACAGGCTTCATGGAACCAGCTGTGTCGAGACTGGAAGCTGCATTGTATGCTACAGAAATCAGAATTCCTAGAATCCCTGTTATATCCAATGTTGATGCAATCCCACATGCAGATCCAGACACGATTAAGAAGATACTTGCTCGTCAGGTGAGATGCAAGGATTGAGTTTGGCTACTAAATGAAACAAGTGAGGATGCTAATTGATGTATATCTTTCATCACTACTATAGGTAACTTCCCCTGTTCAATGGGAGACAACTATTAAGACTCTGCTAACCCGAGGGCTCAAGAAGAGTTATGAATTAGGACCTGGAAAGGTACGATCTTCAGTATTCATCTTTTACTGGCGATTCTGGTTAGATATAGACCAAAATGTAGAAAAATTTAAATGAAATAACTCGGAGAACCCGTGTTTATAATTTTTTTGCAGCCATAAGTATGATTGATGTCCAAGCTTTTCAGCTACTTCAATTTGGTTTACCTCATTTCTCAGGTTATAGCGGGTATTGTCAAGAGAATGGACAAGCAAGCAGTTCTTGAAAACATTAGTGCATGAGGCTCATGGAAGCTTTTGAAGGCCAGACATAATACAGAATAAGTACTTGCTTGCCTGGGTTAGTATGTATGTTACTAGAGTGATTTCTTCTTTAATTTTGTCTACTTTTCAATTGAGAAGGTAATTTGGATCATTTCCCAAATAAGTTGATCACGGCATTCTGCCAAATAAGTTGGTCAATATTCTGAATTGAGGAATGAGATAATAGAAGATAAAGAAGGTATTTTGAAAAAAGAAAATTGGAGAGATTAAATTATACTTTTAAAATTAAGGAGGAGATGTGATAGTATTTTTGGGTTAAATACCAAGTAGCTACTTGAACTTTGGACGATTTGTAACGAGCTATCCGAACTTTGAAAATTCAAAACGGGCTACCTCAACTTTAAAAAATGTGCAAATAGCTACCTCCGTCTAATTTCTGACGACTTTCCAACGACTTTCCAACGACTTTCCAACGAATTTCTGACGACAATTGACGGAAAATTGGACAGAGGTAGCTATTTGCACCTTCTTCAAAATTGGGGTGACCCGTTTTGAATTTTCAAAGTTCGGGTAGCTCGTTGCAAAACATCCAAAAGTTCAGGTAGCTACTTGGTATTTAACCCATTTTTTTTTTAAGGGTTAGGCTCCGAGTTAATCTGAAAGTTTAGGGGGAAAACTATACCTACGTACATACATACCCACGTGAGAGGGGGGACAAGACTGCTCTAGTGCTCTTTGTATATAAGTTCTGTTCACAATTATTGATATATGTTTGAAGATTTGTCTACTAATTCAAGCTGTAGTATAGCTTGAATCGAGCTGGTATTTATATTTATTTTACAAATAAATAGTTTAAATTTGTTCCAACTTTTCACACACCTCACCTCAATCATGTGCTGTATCATTTATTGTCTGTTATTTATTTATTTTTTTAATAATGAAAAAGAACTAATTTCACTTTATACCCTTTTAATTTAGCAAGCTCCTTGTTGTATAAAACCTAATTAACAAAAATAAAAAGAATACCATAGGACGGATGTAACGTGAAAATTTATAATGACATTTATATATATAGAAGGGTATTTTAGTAAACTTAAATTCAATCAGTAGTCTCCTAGATTCGTCATTCCACCCATAAGTATCGTCTCTCCAGTGTCCAGTCTCCACTGCCATGCTTTCACTCTAGAACAGAGAGAGAGAAAGGAAGAAGAAGACAATGGCCGTCGACCAATGCAGAAACCCAATCTACCGCCGTTCATTGTATCTTCCTCTTCTTGTACTTTTCTTCCTGTTTCTCCAATTCTCTGTTATGAACTGTTACCAGTTCAAGGTCGGAGATTTAGACGCATGGGGGATCCCCACGTCGGCAAATCCTCAGGTCTACGTTCTATGGTCAAAGAACCACGTCTTCAAGATCGGAGATTCTCTCTGTAAGTAGAGGCCACATCTCTCTCTCTCTCTCTCTCTCTTTATCTATCTATATAATATGTATGTATAGGCGACAATGCTTACATTATGTACTCGATCCGTTAACGGTGCAGTGTTTCTGTACCCGCCGAGTCAGGATTCGGTGGTCCAAGTGACGGCAGCAGCGTTCGACAGCTGCAACGTCACGGATCCGATCCTTCACCTGAGTGACGGCAACTCTCTCTTCAACATCTCCTCCGACGGCAACTACTACTTCACCAGCGGCGTCGCAGGCCGCTGCCAGAAGAAGCAGAAGCTCCAGATCGCCGTCGGCAACGGCACCTCAGACTCCTCTCCCACGCCTGGCGCGTCGTCGGAGATTGCTCCCTCTTATCAGAACGTGTTTGGATCCATTCCGGCAGCTCCGTCTGCTTCGGCAGTTGAGAGATTTCCGGTTTCACTGGCGGCAGCGGTGGTTTTGGCAGTGTATTTAGCGATCAGGGAAAGTATTTAATTTCTATATCGTCTTGTAGTAATTTTTTTTATTTTTTTATTAATGATTTTATTTGGCATAGAAATATGGTTCACGTTGGTTGTACTTGAGCATAATGTTTTGATAATGTATAATATAATTATGATAATATATTTTTATCCATTAAATATTAACAAATAATAATAGCAAAAACGAAACTATAAATTTCGAACATGAAATCATTCATTGCTATTTGAAACTTCAAAATATATATTTTAAAAAAAAAATGGGACATCGAATCCCAAATCTCTATAGTATACACTTATGTAAGTTTACTTAACATTTGAATTAATTAACTATTATTTGACTCAAGTGTATTTAATTATCACATGTCTATTCAGTTCATCCAATAATTTTTTACAGAAATTATATAATACTCCACCATTTTGAGGAAATATTAACCTTACAATATCACATATCAAACCTGTAAATTTCCTAATTTTTTAAAGAGTTATTTTTGTCTCCTTATATAATAATATGTAAATATTTCTACTGACTATAATTCACTTTATACATAAAAAAATATTGTTAATAATTTGATTGAATGCAAAAGTTTTTGGGACAAATATTTAATTTTCCTAATAAAATGCGCATTTACTTTGGCATAGACATGGCCGAATATAGATCTGACACGTTTGGTATTTTTTTAATAAAAATATTAATCCATTCCATCCAGATCTTTACTATGGATCAATTATTCACATATGCAATGAAGAAGTTTATCTTTACTAAATAAATTCTATGCATATAATATAAAATATCGACTGACATCATAATGAGTTAGATTGGAGCATATAAATAATTTACTTTTCTGGGCCTACCAAGAGAAAGAACAGTATTTAATTTTATGGGCCTTGAGCGCGGCAATTTCTCCTCGACTGAATAAACCTCGGCTCATGTCGTGTCGTGTCGGTTCCCACTTCATATATAGGGCTGAAAACAGTCGACGCGTGCCGTACCGGCGACCAAATAACGCAATTCAGTCAAGTGGTGGGTGGTGTCGGTAGAAGTTTCGAGAGGATTTCTGAATTTGTGATGACATTTTTAGATTAAAACTATTTGGTGATTTTGTTGTTAGGTTGAATCTTGGTGTTTGAATTTTTTTCAAATTACAACTAGTTTGTTTATTTATGTTCGTCAAGTCATAATTATAAAAATAATGTCCCTATATAGTAGGAGTGATAAAAAGACTAGTTGAACTGAATTCCCGACAATTCCGACATGATTAGGATCGAGACCGAATGAGCGAGTTTTTTCCTTTAAAATCGGGCTCGGTCTTGAATTTTTTCCCCCAAAAGCCCGATTAGGACCGACCTAAACCGAATTTTATTCAACCCTAAATATACTCCAGCAGACCAGCACTCCTCCACGACGAACGATTTCGTTCGTCTAAGACAGATAATTGCTCTTCCATTTGTTACGATTTACAGCAATTGATTCATTTGTTCCATTTTTTGGGGGGTCCGATTCGTGTTTTTTTTAACCAAAAAATTCGGTCAAAAACAGAGACCGGCCAGAGTCAAGCAAGATCGACTTGACCAGACTTTTTTGGTTGAAGTCGGACTCGGTCCTCCAGAAGATAAAATTGAAATTTAGGTCTCGGTCTTGCCTTTAGGACCGTCCCGGCCCAGCCCGCCCATGATCCGCCTATAGTTATTTTTTTTTTTTTAAATGACAGTTTTTAAAAATAAAAATCTTAACAAGAAAGATATTAAAACCTTTCAATTGAAGTCTGCTATCCTCTCCTCCCCTCGCTTATTTCCCTGGGCCTAATCTAATCTTCTATTTCAAAGTGGAGGTAATTGAATAATTTCTCTTATCTCGGCGGAATCAGACTCTGACCATCTAACCGAACCGTCATTTCCTTATCGTCTTCGAAGCTTATTCCTCGCGAAGTTTCCGATCGATCAGGGCAAGCAACAAACAGAAGATTTGCGTGCTGAGCGACCCCTCCATCGTCATTCAAAGTTCCTGCCGAGGCTGCTGGAACTATGTATGTCAAGGCGGCACCGACGACGGATCTGAATCGGAATACAGAGTGGTTCACCTACCCTGGAGTTTGGACAACCTACATCCTCATACTCTTCATCTCATGGCTATTCATCCTCTCCCTCTTCGGTTGCTCTCCTGGAATGGCATGGACTCTTGTCCATCTCTTTCATTTCTTGGTAAGCATTTCATCCTCCTTTAGATATGGATGCACGATTGATACAATCTGATGTGATTGTGGATTTTGGGACTCTTCCTTTCCAATTGGGTTCTTTTTCTAGGAGTTAGGGTTCTTCGTTTTACAGTTATGTTTAGATTATTGATTGATCCAAATAGTTGCTGGTTTAAATGGAGTGATTGCTCGATCTGATCTGGTGCCTCCTGGTATTGTCTTTCATTCTGAGGATCTAATTATCGCTGAATGCTAAGAACCATAGCTCTGTTGATTATAATCTTCGTTAAAACTCAAGTTTCAAAATTTATGGGGAATGTTCCGTTCACCGCTTTTCTGAGTTATTAAACAATAACTAGCATTTTGTATTTGAACATTCTGTTGTTCTTCGTCGTGTATGTGCTTTATTTATAGTAATTATGCGGGTTGGGATTCTTTGGTCCTCGATACGAGAGATGTTGATATCTCCAATTTTTACTTTTCACCTTAATAGTTAGTGCGTAGAGTTGTACAGATGCAGTTCTATTCCAACCATTGAAAGCAGTTATTAGCTTCATCAGATACAGAGTGTAACCCCTTCATATGACATACCTTATAGTGGAATAATGCTAATGTTTAATCTTGGTTACTAGAGAAACTGGTGAGGCGGAGTAGTTAGTAAGTGTAGACACAATAGGTTCTTACTCTTGTGCATCCACCTGAGATTGCACTATATCTAGCTGCTGCGCTGCAGGGTGGTCCATTTTTCTATTAATAAGAGTTCAGGGCCAACTTGATCCTCTTTCACAGGGATCCCGGTTCGGCCTTAATGGGTAAAGGAAATGGAGCCTTTCTTGAACACCTTTGCTTGATACTTTATGGATTTCACTTAACCAAATTTTGACTTACTTGATTTTGCATATCCTTATCAAATTAATTGCAACTAGTGCATTTTCTGCATTCTCTAAAAAATTTCTAGTGCCAAATTTTACCTTGTTTTGAATTCTTGAAGGTTCTCTAAATTCTCTGAATTATGTGTGACCTTATTATGGACTATCTAGAGCATCATACTCTGATAGAATCTTTTTTGTTCTTAGAGGCATTCTTGTATTCTGTAACTATTACATGAATCAAGTTCTTGACTGTTATGTGAGTTGATCTTTTACTTTAAATTTGCAACTCCTCTAATCTCTGTTCTGGTCCCAGTTCTTCTTAAGTATCGGTTACTAATAAAATTATGTCAGAGCCTATTAGTTTAGCTAATTGAATAGTGTTTTCTAGGCAATTATATCATTAGAACTTTGATTGATCTGGTTATTTGATGCTCTCCCTTCCCCACTGAGATTACAACCTAGTAAAATTTTCTTCAGCTGATTGGTAAATGATGATGATGACATGGCAGCATGTGGTTGAGTGCATCATAGTTAGTATATACATATATATAATTTAATATCTCAATCACAAATCACTGACTGCTATATATATATATATATTGACCTTCAGGTGACTTATCAATGCTTCCATTGGAAGAAGGGGACACCATTTTCCGATGACCAGGGAATCTACAACCGATTGACTTGGTGGGAGCAGATCGACAGCGGTAAGCAACTTACTCGCAACAGGAAGTTCTTGACTGTTGTCCCGGTGGTGCTGTGAGTACTTCTGTTTAGTAGTTTATGATACAAATCAACCCTATTCTTCATCCACTGTCCACTTTAAAAGAAACTGAACCAAATTTGTCTGTTTTGCATCCATACATTGCAGATACTTGATAGCTTCACACACAACTGACTACAAAAACCCGATGCTGTTCTTTAACACCCTGTCTGTGTTCGTTCTTGTGGTTGCCAAGTTCCCGAATATGCACAAAGTTCGCATATTCGGCATCAATGCTGATCAGTGAATCTAATCTTCAAATACTACGTATGAATATTTGTTTTATTTTTTGAAAATCTGAATCGATGATCAGTGAAATTCAGTATTGTTAATGTCTCATTTTTGTGGGATGGGGATAGACTGAAGAAGTATATGTTCTTCTCTTTGTGTTTGCTGCTCTTTCTCGCTCTCCTACGTTTCTGTGGCAAACTCTACTATAATCCGGCAAGGACTCCTACTATTGTACATTTGTCTTCGATCAACAGCAACTGATGAATCAAAATGGCCATGCCTGTTTTACCCTTATCATCATGATATTATTAATATGTTTAGGGTTAATTATCAAATAGGTACCCAACTTTACATGATTTGGCAAGTAGGTACCTAAATTATTTTTTGCCGCAAATAGGTTGCTCAACTTTGTGAAATTAGCAAATATGTACCTACCATTAATTTACCGTTAACAATAAACGGAAAATAATGTGAGGAGCAAACAGGTACCTGAACTTGACATGGTTTGACAAATAGGTACCTGAACTTACACTAATTAGCAAGCAGATACCTGAACCGGTTTAAAATTCGGTTCGGTCGAACCATTTTTTTTATAACAAAAAATGTAGGGTTTATATATCAAACACATGCATTATTCAACTCCAGACGGTCTTGGTGCATCTAAGTAGGGTTTATGAGGACTGAACTAAGGAAATACCTGAATGAAATCGACAACCACGTAAACGAAGTCGAGAGCGATCTTTTCCTGACCGGGGATAACAGGGATTGATGGGGTCGGGATGGTGATGAACCTGAGCGGTGAGTTCATGATGCTACCTTAATGCACCGATAACGTCTGGAGTTAAGCCATGCATGTGTTTGGTATATAAACCCTATTTTTTAAAAAAATAACAAATAAAGTGGTTCGACCGAACCGATTTTTGAACCGGTTCAGGTATCTACTTGCTATTTCGTGTAAGTTCACGTACCTTTTTGTCAAACCATGTCAAGTCCAGGTACCTGTTTGTTCCTCACGTTATTTTCCGTTTATTCTTAACGGTAAATTAACGGTAGGTACCTATTTGCTAATTTCACAAAATTGGGCAACCTATTTGCGACAAAAAAAAGTTTAGGTACCTACTTGCCAAACCACGTAAAGTTGGGATACCTATTTGGTAATTAACCCATATGTTTATTGAAAATTTGAATGATTTTATAATGATTAAATCTTATAATGATTTTCATCGTATAATTGCTGAGGTAAGCATCATCTCTGTTGCCCAAACGTACGTTTGAATCAATTGATTACCACGGAATATTTATTTAGGAAACTCGTGTTTCTCGTGTCGATGCCTCTAATATTGATTAGTGTTCGCTATAATATAAAATGTCATTTTCTTGTAGGAGTTGGATCCGTTACCACCCAGTCGATTTGTGCGTATTGAATTTAATCGGGTCGTGTTATGTGTAAATAAATTTGTTTTAAATGTCTTTCAAAACACGAACACAAATTAATTAATTAATATATCACACACTATAAGCAATAGTTACAAAGTGCATATACGATACGAAATAACACAAGACAACACAAAATTATTTTTCTAGTTTTTTCTATTTATTTTTATTATACGTCTGCTAACACGTAACTATTCCATTAATCAAAATTTACGGTCAAAGTTGAATTAAGAAAAAAAATGAAGATATGACCGGCATGAAACACGAAAGGGTAATTAATAAATCTAATAAGTACACATATAATTGATTCACTACATCTATATATAATATAATAATAAATCCTTAATTAGTAATCAGTAATTAATTAAATAATTATGCATAGAGGCACGTTGTTATCAAGTCTCACCTCTTTCTTATAAGATTGAATATAGGGTTATTAAATATGTTATTTGATTATAGTAAATCTATAATATATATATATATATATCGTTTTGTAGAATGTAAAATATAAAAAATAACAAGGAAAGTTGTGATGATATATGATTGATGCATAAATAAAAGATTATTTTATATACATAAGAAAACAATAATAGGGTATCCATTATTCTGGTTCTTGATATATAAAAGGGTCTCCTTCATAGATTCATCATAGATCTCACCCAAAAGGAAGAAACGGGGAGAGAGAGATGGTTAGGGCACCGTGCTGCTCAAAGGTGGGAATGAGTAGAGGTCCATGGACACTCAAAGAAGATACTTTGCTAGTTCACTATATTCAAACTCACGGGGAAGGAAATTGGAGATCGATGCCAAAAAAAGCAGGTACAATGTTACGCATCTGTGTCTTGTCTGTCTGTTTACGTGAGACTTAAGATGTACGTATTAACCAATTGTCTCAAAAGTCCGAACTTGTGAGTGAAGGCGAGCGGTATACTCTTAAGTCATTTTAAGATACTCCCTTAAACTGATGTTTATGAACATCGGTTTACCCATGAGCTTAGTGTCCGACCTCGAACGTTAATGGGAGTGTATCAATATTTTCAACGTCGCTAGGATTTGAACATGCGCGCTCTGATACCATGTGAGACTTAAGACATACGCCTTAACCAACTGTCTCAAAAGTCCGAACTTGTGATTGAAGGCGAGCGGTATACTCTTAAGTCATATTTAACTGTTTCACTGGATACACAATTTAGAAAGACGATTTACAATAAAAACATGTTCCCTGATGATCGTCATTGTAAAACTGTAACTAGGGCTACTTCGATGTGGAAAGAGTTGCAGGCTTCGATGGATGAACTATCTCCGACCAGGCATTACAATAGGAAACATTACATCCGACGAGGAAGACCTCATCATCCGACTCCATTCACTTCTCGGAAACAGGTGGTCACTCATTGCAGGGAGACTTCCTGGACGAACTGACAATGAAATCAAGAACTACTGGAATTCGAAAATCAGAAAAAGAATGCCGTCATCAAACAAGAAGAATGGAGAAGAATCGCATAGGCATAGGGGTAAGGCTAGGACACTGCCAGAGAATATCAAAGTCCATCGACCCAAGGCAACTAGGGTTTCGGTTACACCACCACCTCCTAACCTAACCGAGGAAACGGAGAAGAACAACGACCTCCATGAATCTTTAGACATTGAAAAAATCTTCACTTCATTTGAGTTACCTAACAACGACAGCAACGGTAGCGACAAGAAGAACGAAGGCACGGATCCACTTGCTGAAGAAGAAGAAGAAGATAATGATCGTGATCTTTCCTTCTATAACAATTTGAAGGACCAGACACTGGAGAACATCATCAATGAATACCAGGGTCTTATTGGAGAAGATGATCACGTGCCATTATCGGAGACTTTTGTTGGTGCATTGCTGATTTGACTTTCTTTTAGTGTGTCTGAAGTTCGTAGTCATTTAGAGTTTTGAGCTTAGGGCGAAGCGCTGCCGGTGGAGAAATTAATGGCCCAAGCATATGTAATTATGTATATATAGTTACAATATTATGAAACCCTAATATAAATGGGACCAAAGTATATATACACGGCCAAAAGTATGAAAAAACACCCGATTTTTTTTTTTTGCAACTATACCAAGATGTTTTTCGACGCAAATAAGTCCACCCAGATGTTTCATTTTGTTTGTAATTGCACCTAGGGCTGATCATGGGCGGGCCGGTCCGGTCCTGAAGGCAAGACCGAGACCGAGACCGAAATTTCGGTCTTGTCTTCTGGAGGACCGAGACCGACCTCGGCCAAAAAAGCCCGCCCGAGTCGGTCTTTCTTGATGCAGCTCTATAGAGATAGAAAACCTCCAAAATCCACATTCCTTTCGGTGTGGTATTATGAAATTCTCAAATCCACATACATTCGGTCCGGTCCTAAACGGGCTTTCAGGAAAAAGCCCGTGACCGACCTTGAAGAAAAAAATTCGTTCGGTCTCGGTCTTAGTCGGGCCGGTCTTGTCGGGAATTCGGTCCTACAGTCTTTTTTTATCACCCCTACCACAAGGTGTACTTGTGAAGGCACCACCATAAGAAGGGAGATGATGAATTTGAATAAGGTGGGGTAAAAACGTCTTTCTACATTGTATCGGTTCAAAATAAACAGTTGCACATGACTTCCACATTACACTTAACGGGTAAAATTAACGGAAGGGGCAAGGGGGCAAGGGGTTGTGGCATTTGAAGTTAGTAAACGGACACCACTCAAGGTGGTGGTGGCTGGTGGGTGTTGTCTGCTATTCCTTTTTGTCCTTTTTGAGGACAAAAAGGACAGTTTGCGACCAACAATTAATAGTGCTATCCTATGTCATTGCCATGGGAAGATCATTAAATCATTCGCACAAAAATGTTTATGAAGACCTTTATAGCAAGAAACTGATCAAGATAGCAAGGAAGTGGCAGAGAATGGCTGCTCTTGGAAGGAGAAGACTTTCTATTCCAAGAAGAGCAAATATCAATGTTACACCCTTCATTGCCGACAAGGGCCATTTTGTGATCTATACGTCTGATAAAAGGCGGTTCATGGTGCCTCTACAGTATCTATGCAATAAGAAGGTAAGTAGTCTCTGCATAAACGCGAGAATATGCTTTATAAGAAGGTAAGTAGTCTCTACATTCAACTCCATTTTATTTTAATTATATTTGTTGTGCTCCCTACTATACCACTTAGACAAGACATACCTTGGCCCAAGAGTAAATGATCCGCACATGGTAATGCTATCAAGTAGAATCTAATTCATGGTGTTCAAAACAATGATACCAAACTGTATGATTACTGATATATCCAAACCATTTTAGATTACTGGACAGTAACAATCAAACAGAAAATCTCCATGCATGCATATCTTTGTGTTTGAAACTGTGAATGCAGGAGGTGGTGCTATGCAAAATACACAGGAAAACGATCCCCTTGAAGGTGATGGAGGAGAGGGCAGCCATGGAAGAAAGCTTATTAAGGAACGGATCTGGATCGGAGAGAGAGAAATTTTGTTTCAGACAATTTGAAAGAGGAAGATGGTGAACAAGCAAGAACGGGATAGATGGAAGATGGGGAAGGATGATACAAGCAGATAAGGGTATTTTGGTCATATAAGTTTATAATTACATCACATGCATTGCACGTAATTTCTATTTAACGGGAAACTAAAGACAAGTGACGAAAATGTGCATTTACCAACAAATGAACACATATGAGTGTTAAGACAAACATTATAGGTACAATTAATTATCTCATCAAACATCCGAGTGTTTTTTTATATTTTTCCCATATATATATATATAACAGTTAAGTGAAAGACTTCAGTATTAGAGAATTCCATAAAAGATGAAAAATATGAAGTAATATATCATATCTATACATAAAAACATATAATTATTATAGACATCTATACAATAATTAATTGGTTGCCGGATATTTGGAGACCTGCTTCTGCAAAATTGACTGTTTTAGTTTTCACGTGGAGTTTTTAATATCTTTACCATGTGTTGGTTCTTCCCTTCTAGACGAAAAAAGTGACATATATAGCATTCTATATATGTGTTGTATGTACCATTTCTCATTTACTGGTTGAATATATATTAGGGTTTGTGGGATATTATTACAGCATTCTCATCATTCCGACATTTTCACCGTCGCCACTCAGGGCAACGATGAAAACCCATAATGATTATAATTGTTACTGTTTAATATGATTAACTGTACCATTATGGTGTGATACGATTATGATGATGAATTTTCTATTCATAATGTTTATGATATTTGAGTTATACCCATAGTTATTATATAAATATAATAATTATTTATTATTAATAAACTAATATATACTAAATAATAAAAATTATTGTACATACAAGTAATAAATAATTATGATGTTAGTTTTATATATATTTATTGTTGACAATATAAATTTATGTGTTTTTTAAAATAAAATTTTCGGTTTTTTATTATATTAAATGTGTAGAATAAATATGGGTATACGGGTAAAACCATGGTTAATAACCAATATTATTTTAATAGTTATGATATTGAAAATTGTACCATAATGGCTATGGTATTTGATTTAAAAATATGACATAATTGTAGTATTTATGGACCATTCTTGTACAATACTCTACAGCCTTAGTCACATTTTTACTATCACGTGCTACGTGGTTTATAAAAAGTACCTCATAATTTGTGAATAGATTTTTTCCCATGAAAATGTATAGAAATTATTAACTAATAATTATTTTTTAGATCTAAAAAATTGATTGAATAACAACTTAATGGAGTTGCTTTCAGCCGAGACAAATCAAGTTGGATCTTGAAATTTTTAAAAGTAATTTTGTAAATTAAAACAAAACTAATAATTTAATTTATAGCTCAATAATCCTTGTTAGTTAACTAGCTAGCGGGCAAACTACAGCATCAAATCTTTAATCAGATTGGATGTACCCATCAATATAGTGTATATCACAGATCTCAATTAAGGACTGAACAAAACTTAATCAATCTACTCCAATAATATTAATATATATTTAATTGCAATTATATGCCTCGTCTTTGTCATTAACGACCTAATACATCACTGATTGAACATCGTCCAAGCAAGACTGACGTGTTTTCCGAGAAAAAAAAATATTAACCGACATTTTTTTTTCAATTTCACCAACAACATGACCCCATAAGATACGCATACTCTGATAATAACATTTTAATAAGAGTTAAATACTTGTAACGAGCTACCCGAACTTTAAAAATTCAAAATATGCTAAATCAACTTGAACGAGAGTGCAAATAATTACATCCATCTTTTATCATCAACTGTTGACAGAAATTCATCAGAAATTAAACGGAAGTGGCTATTTGCACCTTTGTCCAAGTTGAGGTAGTCTGTTTTGAATTTTTAAAGTTTGAATAACCGTTGCAAAACGTCCAAAATTCAGGTAACTAATTGGTATTTAACCTTGTAATAATGATATAAAATCGACCGACGGATGGATCCACAGTTATACAGAAATACTGTAGTACTCGTATGTCACTCATTCATCTCCATCCCCAGATGCATTTCTTTCATCAAATCTTTGATAGGGAAGAAGATGAATTAAGCTCCTCCAATTGCATGCTGCTTTCATCTTCTTCAAGCTAGGGTTTGGGGTTTTGGACCATCCCTCCCTCCTCAAAAGGGCCACAAGTCTCCCCAGAGAGACCTCCGAGCTTGATGATGTAATGTGGGGTTTTTACTCTGTGTGACCACAATGTGTTCAAAGGCACCCTCCGACCCGTCCGGTTTGGTAGAACGGCAAATGTCCATGGCAACCTGACGACCCCTACGAACTGGAGAATAAATAATCCTTCCCCAACCGCCACCAAGATCAGCCCTATCAGTTTCTTCTTCTTCCTCTTTCTCCAACTCGGTTTCAGTATCATCATCTTCTATGGCATCAGAATCATAGGAAGATGGGTCCACTTCTTCATATGGGGTTTCCACATTTTGCATCTTCATGAAGTCCTCTAGTGAAGAAGATGCGAGTTAGAAAGGAAAAACAATACATTACGAAGTAACATAGAGATGTCTATAATACCATAATCAATCTCAAGGTCTTCGGGTTTTCTCTTAGCATGTCGCTCTTTCAGTGTTTCAAATGTCATGCCATCAAGAGGCCATGCTTTTCTGCTCACATATGTCAACAAAATTAATAGTCAGCACCCATTAGTCTTTCAACTTGATATGATCTGGTTTAAGAGATTAGTTATGAGACAAAATTACAATTTTGAAGACAGATTACTCTTTACCTTGGACGTTGTCCTCGTCTAAATACAACATAACAGAACTTCTCATCCTCAAACCCACGCAAAGGTTGTCCTTTTGAGCGCTGCAGAAGGAGTGGAACTATCTCAGCATCAATTTGACTACACTAATGGACTTCTGGAAATTTCACGTATAGCCAAGAGAAAAGGGAATTAAACCTTGTAAGCACGTTGAGAAGACGTCCTTTCCAAGCGTTGAACAAAATGGCAGTACTTTCCTGTGTTCTCTAGTGGACAAGCGCCATCATGAGGACACTGCATCATCAAGCAGATCATGAATGGAAAGCCGGACCATTGAAGTAAAAAGAAGAAGCAGAGCAACCATGGAAACCAATCCGGAAATAATAGGTTAAAGTAGTATAATAAGCCTATCTTCTCTGTCAATACTTACAGGAGCAACTATATAGACACCACTCTTAAGAGACACCAAGTCCTTACAGTCCTCACCGAGCTTCTTAGCTTTGCGAAGCTTCTGAAAAGACGTTGGTCAGCTATTACAAGGACAGAATAAGAAAACATAAATGACAGCATATAATCACACTCTCATCTTGGAGCTTGGCTATAAATGAAAGAACTGCTGCAAAGAGCTTACTCTTTTCTCCATCCATAATATGTGAGATCGCATCTGAGAGATGATCTTAGATCCATGTGGTGTACCTGGCTCGACCAAAACCTGCAGAAAAATTGCTCGATAATTAATCAATGCATTAACAAGATGCATAGCAAGGAAGAGTTTAGGTGATATTCTAAGTCTCAGAACAATTAAATAAGAAATGAAAATCATTCCTCAGAGTGAAAGGTACCAGAACATCAGTTGTTAGGCCCCATAGCTGTCGAACTATCGAAATTCGGTCCTTTAACGATGGTATCTCCCCGAGAACATATGACTTCAGCAATAAAAACAGGAAAATTAGTGAAAGTAGACTAAAGTGGGCAACAGAAGCCTGAACTTTAGCAGAGGTGTAACTTACAGCGATCACAAGATCATGTTCCCTGTCAGACTTTTTGGCACTCTTAGTAAGAGACTCAATGCTGTCATAGCTATGAATAAGTGGGAGGTTCTTCATATCTATAAAATGGTGATGAAAGACCGGCCTCATTAATCATTGTACTGCCATAAAAAATAAATCTCAAATGTAGAGCCATACACCCTAGAAATTGCTGAAGATTTAGGTGTTTGTTCATGATAAATGCTGAAAATCGTCAGCAATCTACCTTGAATGAGGAGTCGACCTGCACGTTGCATGGATTGTGATGGCTCAATCAAATTAACCTTCTGCAATGACTGGGGCCAAACATCCCGCAGCGCCCTGAAGTGATTGATCAAAATTAAACAACAACAATAGCAATGGCAATAACATTACACATTTCAAAGAAAACTATTAAAAGAGATATACACTCACCAGAACGCTGATCCCGTCCCAGCTCCAAAGTCCAAGACTTTAGTAGGAGAGAAATCGGGAAGTCTTTTCCGCACCTTAAACAATAAAGATAACAGTATCAATTCACAAAGTATAGTCACGGTCAGCTATCGTGGTTAGTTACTACCTCCTTGAGAATTCTATAACAAGCAGAGTACACAGCAGGCATTCTTGAAGCCAAATAAGCAAGAGACTCATCATCCTTGTACTTCAGGCCAATGTCACCATACGAGCTCGTGATCTTCCACCGCTTGGAGCACACCATAGATTTGAGAGGATCTTCCACGAGCTCCTTCGAGGTGGACGCCGTCAGCTGCAAATTCACATCTTTGATTTCATTGAAGGCGCCAGACAGCCTGAGCACCTTCCTCCGAAGGAAAGGCTCTTCTTGCTCTGCAATCGCGTAATCACATTACCAGAGCTTAATCAACGATAGCGTGGAGTATAAATAACCGGAAATAGAAGTCTTGACGCGGAAGGATACCTCGGAGGTACTTCTTGATGGCTCGTCGGAGGCGGACAGGAACGACGAGGCAGCCTTGAGATTGCTTAGCGGCGGACCGAAGAGTTTCTGGTGTGAATACTCTCTGGACCGTCTCCGGTATCAGGGCGGCCATTCCCGGTGATGTTCAGGCGGTCGCAGTGACCAAAAGTTGAAGCTTTGCGTCGCTGTGGGGTTTTAGGAACTTGAAATACGCATCAGGGTTTAGGGCTCTCATATTATATGGGCTTAAACTGCACAAAAATGAGTTATGGGGAGATCCATAAAATACCCCATCAATTTGAATAAAATCTATAGCCCAATGAGGATATTATCATATGTATCCTTGTTAAATTTTAATATGAGTGCCGAGTCACACTCAAATAGCAACCATAATATACAATTTAGGTTTCATCCTAAAACCAAATGGTGATAGGAGTAGGTAGACTTGTTATATATATGGTGCCTAATATTTTAGAAACTCACCAGTGTGAGATTTCTATCACAGTGACTTCATTTAATCCAGACGAAACTCCCTCGCACTGTGATAACTCAATTAAGATACGGCACCAGTACATTTAATCCAGTTGGGTTGGAACTCCATTTTTTTTATTAAATAAAACTGTTTTTATATTATTTTATCATTATATAGAGAATAATTAAATATAAAACTGGCGACATCCGATACTTATCCGTAAAATAAAAATAAAAATAGTTCCTATGAACATTGACAAGCTGACCTGAAATTGTCATATCAACGTGTCCAATAAGAAAAGCAATGTCCCACCCGAGAATTTTTCTGGAGTCTCCATCGACAAGTAAACTAACGACACAGACAGAAGACGAAAACAGTGAAATCCATGTTCATAGTGGTCGGAAGTGATGTTAATCGTCGGAGTCTTGTCGGGTCGATTGGCTGGCAGACCTTTTCATCATATCAGGACGAAACAAATTGACCAAACTAAATCAAATTGACCCAAAAAAGTTGTACGTGTGATAATCTTAGTAAATTAATAAATTAACAGTTTACATAATCAGTTTGTCGGATTCAATCTACATATTACTTTTATTTTATATATATATATAATTTCAAAACTCCTTTAGATCATCCTTATCCTATGTGGGATATCAAAGTTTATATTTATTTTTTTCTTCTAATATCTCAAAAATAAGATTTAAAAACTAAATATTTAAAATAGTTGTGTTTTTCTAATTATTTCGATGTAAAAATTATTTTTATAAATTATTTTTATTTTGTTTTGGCCAATTATTATTTTTATAAATAAAAAATTCCATTTTTTGGTTGGCCATTTTGGTCCCAAGCTTTCCTCCACCACCAAGGTCTTCTCCACAAACAAAAGATACCCTTTTATATATTTAAAAAAAAACACCACATGGTGGAAGAGGTAGTGGCTGACCCCATGTTCCACTTCTCTACCATTAATTATTAATTTTAATTTAAAATATTAATAATAATTAATTAACTTAATTAGTTGATCGATTCCTTCCTCACCAATTGTATTGTACTAGATAATGGATCCTTATTTTTAGGGGTTCATAAAAAAAAAATGGTTGGATCGAATTTCTGACAAGATCAGCTCGATTAGGACCGAGACCGAGTGACCGATTTTTTTTTTCAAGGTTGATCTCGGTCTTTTCCCCCAAAAGCTCGACTAGGACCGAACCGACCGTTAAGAAAACTCTAGAAATTCATGGTGTAACACTTAAAACACTAATAATTCATGACTTTGAAACATTTAACAATCCTTGAATCAGTTCCATAAGGGAAGTGCAATGGAATACGAGAAGCGAGCGGATTCAATATTAAAACTTCAGTAATTTTTTTGGCAAATTCAGTTGATTTTATTTTTTTACCAAAAAATTCGATCCAATACCGAGACCGGTTCGAGTCAAGCAAAACTGACTCGGTCGGATTTTTTTTGGTCAAAGTTGGTCTCGGTCTCGATCCTTTAAATGTCAATACCGATATTTCGATCTCGGTCTCAATACTGCCTCCAAGACCGACTCAGCCCGCCCATGATCATCCCTACTTATTTTAGATAAATAAATAACTACATTGAGAGCCTTCAAGCACCTCATCTTTACTCAAACCACAAGGGTATCCCCTTTAATCATTGAATCATGATCACATTACTTAGTCCCCACAAATCAATTCTTTTTTTATTAAATCATCTACTTACCAACTAATATAACAAACCATATACAACACTATTGATCTTTCTCTATAAGATGCTTATTACATTTTAAATGAACACATATTAATCAAAGCTCTAATAATATAACATTTTCTTTATCTTCTCTAATTTATAAAATATAATTACATTTTATTGGTCCTCCTTCTACTGCATGGTTTCAATTTTATGTACTCTTTTTAATGATAAGATCTTAATAAGGGATAGAGATGTTCATCAAAAGCCACTTTAGGGTTTCTAGAAACCATGGTCTCTGAGAATGACCAAAGCCTTGCAGCTTCAGATAGGTCTGATCCTAATTTAGAAGGGGAGGTTTCGTTGCAGTCTGCAAAGTATTTCGACGATACGTTCTTCAGTCTCGAATGGGTGGCGACGTAGCATGTGGTTGCTGCTGCCTGCATGGTATTAGAGATGTTAAAATAATTAAGGGATGTATAATTATCAATTAACCATTAAATTAATTAATGTTTAATTAAAAGTAATTGAATTATTAGAAAGATTCATTTGTGGGTGTACCTGAGGGATTGACTTCAGAAGCTTTGATGCCAAGAAGAAGACAACATCTGCATAAACACAAGCAAAAGTAGTGGTAAATACAATAATAATAATAATAATAATTGACATAGCTAAATGGGAAAAATAAAGGTATAGTATTTACTAATTAAATCTATTATATTCCAGAAAAAATAATTTTATCAATAATTAATTACTCTCACCGGTAATGAAGCCTTCCCGCTCTCTGGTGAGCCTGGTTCTGACTATCCCTGGATGTACACAATTGGCAGTCACATTCGCGCCCATTTGCTGCATCACCCAATAATTAATGTAGTTAGTTAATAATAATAAATTCATTAATGACACAATAAAACAATTTCAGACAAATAAATAAATAGCGAGAAGGTAGGGAAGTGTAAGTCACAAATTTCTTATTTTTTCTTCGAAAAAATTATATATATATATATATGATAAGAGTGTATAAAATATTGTAAATTATCATATAAAGATGGATTAAATACCAAATAGCTACCTGATCTTTGAACGTATTGCAACGAACTACCCGAACTTTGAAAATTCAAAACGGGTTACCTGAACTTTGAAAAATGTGCAAATAACTACCTCCGTCAAATTTTCCGTCAATTGTCGTCGGAAAGTCGTCAGAAATTGGATTGAAGTAGCTATTTGCACCTTCTTCAAAGTTGAGGTAACCCATTTTGAATTTTCAAAGTTCGGTTAGCTAGTTGCAAAACGTCAAAAGTGCAGGTAGCTACTTGCTATTTAACAATTAATTCCATGCATTTTCTCTATTGTACAAAATTAATCTCGTCAAAGTGACGTATTTAACAGAGTTAAAATTTACTAATACGGGTTGTCCGAGCTATTATTATGTGAAATGGAATGGATCCTATGTTTCCCAAAATAAGAATACTTCCATGTTGACCGTACTATACCTTTCGTCAATAGATCCAGTGAGTTATTATATAACACTAATTGTTTATTTATTATTTTAGGGTTTTATGTTATTATAATATTTAAATTATGAACGATATAATCATAGAGAAAAACTCAATATTTATTATTAAATACTATTTATTAATTACGAAAGTCCACCAAACCTTGAGTTTGTGAGCGAGCTCCTTGGTGTGTAAGACGTTCGCGAGTTTCGAGAGAGCATATGCACGTGTAGCATCGTAGTTACTGCGTCACGGTCAAACCATTAGTCAACTCACGCATTTATTACCATCCAAAGGAAATATTTGACTAGTTAGTTAATTATTAAATCATTTAAATATTTAATTACCTCTTGTTTCGAGTAATTAGTTCAAGGTACTGAATAATGTCTCCCGAGAACCAACTATGGATGGCCGATGATACGTTCACTATTCGGCCCTGAACTCCGGTCTCCCTCGCCGTCTCCGTCATCTTGTTTAGGAGAAGCTTCGTCAACAAAAAATGGCCTGCAATGAAAATATATTTACCTTCAGTAATTCTTTAAATGAATCAGTTATATTAATGACATAAAATTGATATATTAATTACCCAAGTAATTAGTTGCAAAAGTCATCTCAATGCCATCTTCCGATATGGCATGGTCGTGGGTGAATTTTCCGGCGTTATTTCTGCAATATCACAGCATGGTAATTTTTTTTAGCTGGAATCAAACTATGATCCATAGCATGTTAGGCTAACCCTACATTATTTTTATTTTTTTATTGAGTAAATTAACTGCTCTCCTTGCTTCCATATGATCCATGCTTGGAAGATACGTTTGGAAGGCAGGAAATGAAAAGGACCAGACAAAAGACAAGAGCATGACTACAAATAATATATGTCGTGTTCTTTGCAGTGTAGTAGAAGATAGAACTGATAAAGTGCATGCACTTGTTTTTAACGTACATGAGGAGATTGAGAGGCAGATTCAGCGATTCGAACTCCGACACGAACTTCCGTACAGAGTTCAGGGAGCTCAGATCCAGCGACATCACAAAAATCTCTGACTCCGCCCACTCCGACACGATCCGCGCCCTCACTTCCTCCGCCGCCTTCACGTTCCGGGCCGGCAGCACCAGCCGTGCCCCTCTCTTCGCCAGAACACGCGCCGTCTCCGCTCCGATTCCCGACGTAGCACCTGTGATGATGGCAGTAATGGAACGGAGATCGGGCGTGACCTGGTCGGCGGTGGACTTGGAGCCGTAGCCGCTAGGACCGACCGAGCCGACAAGGTACTTGACTATGTCGAGCATGTTCTGAGTTGTGTTGTAGCTAGTGTACGTGGTGTCTGCAATTAAGCTTCTCTCTCAGGGTGGTGATGAGGAAGAAGAAGAAGAAGAAGAAGAAGAAGAAGAAGAAGAAGTAGAAGAAGAAGAAGAAGAAGAAGAAGAAGAAGAAGAAGAAGAAGAAGAAGAAGAAAGGTAATGATATGGGGGGAGTTGGAAAGGAGAGGTTGGACTTTATAAGGGTCCAAACGCAGAGTTGGATCAGAGAAGGAGATTAGAGATTTGTCATGGATTGATTCATGGAAATGAAACAACTTTGCATGATGGAGTTTATTATTAGTTTAATTTAAAAAAGTATATTAAATAATAATGCTATTTATTAGTAAAAATATATATAATTAAAATGTTATTGCCGTATGCAGTTTCTTCTTCGCGTCCAGTACTGACGTAGGGATAATGATAAGAAAACACACGGTAATAATTAATACAATACATCACTTTTTATTACCAAATGATGTTTTCATTATAAATTTTGTATCAAAGTTTGCACGTGTCCGGTCTACTATTATTTTCCTGCTTTAGACCAGACAGGTGACATTTTGCTTTTTATCGACGAGTCCATTTCATTCCCCATGCTTAACTTATAATTTCACCTTTTTTTATTATTTGATATTTTTTTAACAATGCTTAAGCATACACGTCTCTAAGATTTCGAGTTCATTATCTATAAGTATAGTTTATGTAAAATAATACAAAAAAATTATAATTTAACTAAATTTCTTATAAATTATTTATATATCATTATCAACTACTTGTGAGATATTTCTATATCTCAAACAATTTCAAGATAAAATATATTTATCAGAGGCCATTCGGGTGGGTTGGATGCCTCCGGAACATGAATGAGTTAAACTTAATACGGATAACTCAGCAATGGAGAACCCAGACCCGGTAGGAGGAGCGGGGGTAACGTGAAATGAATGAGGAGGTTGACTAAAAAGATTCCAAAGACGTATCAGAATCACCAATAGTCTCGTGACGGAACTGTGAGTTATAAGAGACGACTTAACCATGACAGCGAATTTGGGTGTGTAAGATCTGCACGTCGAAGCAGACGCCCATAGAATAATTAACTTGATATTTGAGGACTCAAATGCGGATAAACCACTATTGTATCTCATTTTGGATTGCAGACATCTTATTTTGAATTTTAACAAATTCAAAATCAGACACGTATTCCGGGAAGCAAATTGGGTGACATATGTTTTGGTTAAAAAAAACTGTTAATCTGAATGAGTATTTTCATATTCTAACGAATTCTTCCTCAGACATTTTAAAGCTATTGATGTTCGATAGTCAATGAAAATTCACTACTATAATAGTTAAAGACACTAGTTATTTGTTTTGGGTTTGTAGTAGATTCTTATTCCAAAATAAAATCAAGTACTTGTGGGTGCAACACTTGATCTGAAAAAGGGTCATGGACAAAAGTAGTTTACATTAATTATCAAATTAGGATTTAGAAAAAATTGTTTATATATTTGTTTTAAAAAAAATAATCAACTTTTTTTTTTGAAGCACTTCCTGCCCCGATTAGTAGAGGGAGGAGGGTCCTCCTTATATTCTTTTCTATCCTTTCTCCACTCCCACTATTTCTATATACACACACCTTTACATGGATGAGCCCCCCTCGTCCATACTTTCATTATTCCTTATGACGAACTCAAAATTTAAATTCAAAAAGGTAAAATTTTAAAAACAAAATATCATCTATGCATACGATTGTTGTTCTCTTGTGGATCATATAATAAGTTTGTTTATATGATATATTTATAAAAAATCAGAGAAAATTATCATCAACTTACATCTCAAACTCAGTCTACTCCAAAAAAAAAAACTTTCAAATTCCTTAATATTCATATCCAATTTGAAGGAATCTCCTTTTTCATGATTTGAAATATCCCAGTTCCAAGCCACAAATCCAACACCTTCTCCCGCGTAGTGTACATATATACATGTGATCTAGGTTGAATCACGTTTTCTGATAGGACTCTTTCCGATGTGTTCCGGGCCGGTCTTCTTACTGATCCGATAACCTGCACATAAGAAAAATCGGGGGAGTTTCCGTTGTTTCCCTTACGATAATTAAGTCAGTCGGAGGTTCGTTTATGGAGAAAGTATATGGAATCACGTATGCAATGTTACATTAGTTTAGAAGAGAGATGTGTGAGGGTATTTATAACCCTCATTCCTAATTTGACCGGAGTTAATCCTTACAATGATCATCTCAGGTGTCACCTATTTAACTGACCATGGTTATGCCTTGAGTCATGTGCTGTCTGGTGTTCTGTGCATAGTGCTTTTGTGTCATGTGTTCATTGTGTCTCATGCTTTCTGAACCTTTGTCCCGCGTGACTGTGTCCCCAGTACATTCTGTCTGACCTCGAGACTGACGTTGTGTTTGTGCTGAATGAATGTTTAAGGTTGGTTTAAAGGGGCGCACCTTTTATTTGTCTGATTTGTATTTTCATTACTTATAAATTTACAAATGTATTTGAAACCGTCATTTCAGAATATTTTACGAGTATTTGATTTGGTCATTTTTGTGAGAGACGATCACATGAGGTTTGACCATCTAAACCCTCAGATTCCGGAGGACAGAACACAAGTCATCACCTTTGTCTTTGAATAGAGGTATTATATTATTTCATCGAGCCCCATATCATTAGCTTCATCTCCTCAATGACACAACTTTATTGACTTATACTCATCATTCATTATATAATAATAATACATGCAATAATTATAGTATGATTAATCCAGACAAAATGTACTTAACATGTTAAGATCTCTTGATAATTGGGAGATTAGTACGATTTGATGGGGGCAAAAATAGAGATTTCGTAGACTACAAGGTTAATTAATTTAATTAGGTTTTAATACATATATATATATATATAAGTGAATCAATATAAAATAAAATAATTACCCCGATTGATTATTGGGTAATCCATGAGTTTTTGTGTAAACTTTATTCCATAATCCCAGGATCATGCTAGTGCATAATTACGAATATGATTCTGAAAATATATATGATATGGAAGATCCATTAAGATCTCACTTATTTCATAATCTCACTTATTTAATTCCACCTCTATTTCTTGCTGGAATGAAGATGGATGGCTTCATAGAAACAATCTCAATGGGCAGGGAAGGAGGTGACTAATTTACAGGGTTAATTGTATTCTTAATATATTATTATTATTTGACAGGATTAATTGTATTAAGAATTAATATAAATAATCTCTAACCCATAGTATGGATTATTTTTTGGATATCGTATCTCTAATATATTTTTTTCTTCATTAATTATATTGCTCCACTGGACTCGGTGCAACTATTTAAAATAGAATGAAATCATGTGTAAAATTAAAAAAAAAAATTAAAAAATCGATCGTCCAATGTTGTATATGCAACTTTAATTATTAGGTCAATCTAATATAATCTTCGGCATGTAACACATTTTGTCTTGAAGTAGTTTATCATATTAAACAACAAGGTCCCATTTTTATTTTACAAACGTTATGTTAAATAAATGTTCATAAACGTAAGATTATTTATTTAAGAGCAGTATATAAACGTTATGAAAGATCAATCCTTTCCCAGAAAACAATTCTTGGGTCATCAAATCTTCTAAAGATATTAGTGAGGCCATCGATCACTAGCTAACTTGGGGATTGGCTAATCTCCAACTAAAGAAGATAAGAATTATATACAATATATAATAAATTGTTAATAACTAAATTGTTGTTTGAATTCTAATTATTTTATAAAAAATTATCTATTTTTTTTAATTTTGTTTCTTATACTTTCAGACTTAAGACAAAATACTGTTTCATTTATTTTTTCCCTTAATTTGTATGAAAAATGACTTAACAAGTAACAACTTATGATTTAAAAAATATATTATTATTTTAAAATACCATAAAAATTAGAAACAAATGATAAAGTTTCCGAGTACATATGGCGACTTTGTTATTCTCCTTATATACAATCCTAAATCCATTATTAGATAATGATTTAAAAATAATTAGCGATTAATTAACATCTCTCTCCTTTTCCTTAAATAATTATTATGTTTTCAATTAGGCCACTCCATTTGACTGTTCAAGCACCACTAATGAGGATATCGGATCTTGTGGCCGGTTCTTGGAAGTTTGAATATTCCTAATATAACATATTATATGCTCGATCGTCCATCGGGTATTTATTGAATTTCGAGATGATTTATTGTATTTATTATATTTAATTAGTATGTACTAATTTACTATAATATTGACAATTAGCATGTAATTAAATGCAAAAATCCTACAATTTATTTATTCAAATCAGAAGAGAATTTGGTTTTCGTCATAGTTTGTGGCTAAAAGACACCATAAAAAAATACAAACATTACCTACCACATACCCCACTAACGCAAGTAGATCCACTCTTATACTCTATATAGATTCTTACACGCCATTGTGATGATTATATTTATATATATATATATAAACAATTCTTAACAATCAAATCAGAAATTAAATTTACGAGGTAAATCAATACTTATAGATAGATATAACGAGTGAAATATAATTTTAATTAATGGGGTATTCGAACTTTAAGCAAAATAAATTTGAATATAATCATAAACTTAATGGTATTTTTTTAATATTTACTAGAAAAACAAATCTATAAACCTCTTGGACCACGAACAACTTCGTCTATAACAATACTTATATCAAAGACATGGACGTTGAATTTGTATTTATTTAATGAAATTTAAATGAGTCATTTGATAAAATAAACTAGTCTACAAGCTTGAATTTTTCTTTTTGGCCAATAGTAACTCCGATTATCATTAAATAACAGTTTCGGTTCGGGAAAGATCCCGATACAAATCACTTACAAGCTTGAATTGAGTATGTGAATTGTGAATGTATAATTTAATATTGATTATTTCAATAAACATCCCGATTAAATTTGGAAAAATTAACGACTGATAAATTATATGATTAATTAATTTAGATGTTGACATCAAAAGTAGTTTGGTGTTAATTAAGTTCCAAGGCAATCATCTTTTTTTGGTGATTATTATTATTATTAATGGAATCTCTCTCTCCCACTATCTCTATTCTATGTAGTTAGTGTTGTAATGATTGAGAGTGAGCCAAAATGCCAATCCAACGTCGTCTTCCATCCTATCTCAACGTCTCTTTTTGTTTTGTTGGATTTAAGTGTGTCAGTGTCTTCCTTTTGGAAGCAATTTCTTTCAATGGTGAAAACACTTAGCTAGACACAAGGATTAACACATGATACACGGTGCAATGTTGGAGTTTCAATAGGGAAACAAAAAATGATTTTAGAAAACGAGTTATGCCCTTCGAAATAGATTAAATGTGCGTAAAAAATAATTTCATCATTCACTAAAATTATAACGTATATTCATCACTTACAAATAATCCGATTCCATTTTTACATATATTAAGAAATAAATCTTGTCCATCAACAAATGATCAATGATAGAAACCCGAATCAACATAAGGAAATCATCAGTATATCGGATTTTATATCATGACTATCCATCTTATGTTAAAATCAAATTTTCAGGATGGGCGTGGACATTGAAGTTGGTAGATTTCAAAGTTTAGAACAACTAACCTAAATCGTGACCCAATAGTTGAGACATTGACCCACGGTGCACGAACCATTACTGACCCAATAATCGAGCTACTGAGCCGTCTTTTTCGATCCACAAGGTAGATGAAATCGCCTTGATATAGTCATTGCCAAGTCTAATAATGTTCTAGAAGGTGATGTTAAAAAAGTTATTTGACATATATACCCTGGCTATGTAGAGATTCCGATCACCCGACAAACTCGCTGGTAGGGACAATGTGGTAAATATTAACACATGGAGCACAAACATTTATCATGTTCTATGCAATGACCTGACATGTTGGAAGCAGAGAGAGTTTGTTCTTGAGGTAACTGCAAACAAATCTAATGGTGATGGTTGGAAAATGGAAAGTATAAGGTGCAATACAGAATTTTAAAAAGATAAGGATGTATTTCATTTAACGAAAATATCAGGGATCGAGGGTAGCAATTTAACGGAAGTTGTCGGCGTTTTTTTTTTTTCGAACTGAAGTCATTGGCCAGAAAGAAAGAAAAAGAACAGAAAGGTCAAGGGTTTGAGGGCATGGAAGACGGCAACGATGGTGGTCTTATCTCTCGCGAGAAGATCGATCAATTAGCGAATTGGTTCAGCGACACAGTGACCACGGCCTTCTTCTCTTCCCTCGATCGCTTCGCCTGCGTCAATTTCGCCACAATCGATTTTGACGACGACGATGACGACCATCCCATTAGTCTCGCATCAGAATCGCTTGTGATCGAATCTCCGGATGAAGATGCCTCCAAGCTGCCGGTTTGATCGCGACTCTCTATTCCATTCGTTGATTCATGTTGTCGTCAAAGTGAGATTAATTGCACTGTGTAGATTAAATTGTGCTGATTGATGCTAAAAAGTCATACATTTGAGAATCAAGAGCAGCAAAAAGAAATCCTTTTACCTGGAAGACTGAGATTTCGTTCTTAATTGCAGTAATTAAAGGTTTTCTTTATTTCTATAATCTGGATTCGTATATTCATGTGAGTGCCTGAGTTTGTGAAAAAAGAAATGGAAAAATTCATCACTTTGATGGAAAATTTATACGCTTTCGTTTTTACTATCGAGTGCGTCTCCAGTGATGATGGTTACTTCATATCGTTCCAATTCCTGAATTTGATGCCCTAATTACTGGAGCTCAAAGAATATGTGGAACAGAAGGGACAACTGAGGAGCTTTCATGACAGTGACTGAAAATGAAACGTTTTGCTACCAGCTTTCTTTTAAGAGTTTTAGGGATGCAGAATGACAAAGCTCTCTCCTGGGAGAGACGGAGTGCTTATTTGATTTGGCGTTTTGAAGCTGCATAAGATGTCTGTTTAGACATACGTAATTTTAGAATTTTGACCTAGTTATTCCGGTGTAATGTTATTTTCACTTTTGTTAATTTTAGACGATGATACAGATCTTATAGACTTATAGAAGTATGATCATGCACGTGTATGCAAGATATGCAAAACCATATGCAGATCATGATAATGTCTTTGGAAATTGGAAGAAAGATAGATGTCTATAAAAATGTGGAGTTCCTTTCTCTCCTGTAAACTGTTGTCTTCTTAGTTCTTACAAAATTACAAATAATATGGTATTGATAAGAGGCATCCAAGCAAAAGAGAGTAGAGGAAGTTACAAGTGTTTACTTTTGAAGATCTGAGACTATTTATTTACCAATAACTTTAGTTGAGAAAGACAGGATGAAGACTAGTGACCATCAAGCTGCCATTGGCGAACTACCTTTATCCAGAAAGTGGTACCGGCATTGACAAACATCTGTGAGTATCATTCAATTATCCCTATCCTAATTACTTGTATAGTCTGAAAATCTTATCCTTAATCATGAAATTATGTTACTGTTATATGTTCATCCAATCATCAACACAGATGGTATGGATCTTAGTTATTAGAACTCTCATGTCATGTCATATATTTTTCTTTCCTTTTCTCAAATCAGGATTCAGAACAGCAGGTATTACAGAGAATTGAAATGTTTTTCATGAATTTAAGGTGTTTTATATCAAAAAATTATTTCCATGGGAAGATCAGTAAAAAGTCTAAATTGTGCATCTGCTTCTGGAGCAAGACCCGAATTGCTATTCGGAAGATGGTGTCGACTTCATGAAGATGATCGATCTTACATGTTAGGAAAAAGTTTTAGTCGGGTTGTGAAAAAATAAAAATCCTACAAACTGTGTCGTTTATTATCTTAGTTGAGAATTCTATTTCAATGTTGTGGTGTATTGACTTCAAATTCATTTAAGGATGTAATTCAATGAAACTGGATGAGTTCGAGGATAGCATTGAATGAAGTTAGAGTGAAGGACTAAACGGAGATTTTGCCCAAATTAAGGACTAAATTAGACCTTACCCTTTTCAATAGGGATGTCAAAATGGGTCATGTGTATGTGTCAGGACTCTCTGATCCAAACACGACCCGTGTATATAGTATGGGTTAGCTTTTGAAACTCAAACCTGACCCGTCATGAATAGTAAGATTTGGGTCAGACTGACCCGTTCGATCTCAACGACCCGAGGACCAGTCTGACCCGTTCGACCCACCAGTACATAAAAATTCAGAAACAAACTGACTCATGGGTAAGACTACTGACCCATGGGTCATAATTATATATATTTAATATAATATACAATTCGGGACGGGTCATGGGTTGACTCATGAGTCAAGACCATTGATTCAAACCTGACCCGTGTTTTCACGGGTCATCCATGAGTCGTGTCAAAATGACCCGTGTGTCAAAAAGTCTGACCCAAACACACACGGTCACTCCTACTTTTCAATATATGTACATATATATTTATGAAAAATGACAGGAAAAAAGTAGTCAATAAGATTTTCTACGTGCATGCCGTGTCCAGCAATCTTGGACTGCACATCTGAACCGGCTCGTAACCGGTTCAATGTTTATGGTTTAATAGGCAATAGCTACGAACTCGGGCTTCTTTTTACTTGGAGGAATGCTTTCCAAGCTCAGTTGTCTCTCAACTGGTTAAGATTGGATCCGGTCCGGTCGGTTGTGAGGACCGGTTATAATCCGATCAGACCGGTTCCGAGTCCTCTCGAACTACTTCTGCATCTGCCGCTTCCTCTATATAAACGAGGTAGTCTCTGACGTGAAAATAATCTGATGCCAAGATTCTGAACACAAGGCCTCAAATCAACCGTTCGTTGATTCGTTCTGGTACCTGACATCGTTACCTCCAAGGTACTGACTGAGCTCCATCTTTGAGATTGTCTCTGCTCTTCACCTGGGTGCTGGTCCGATTTCGTTGAAATTCGACTATGAGGCTGCTCAAAGTCGCGACTTGTAATTTAAACCAATGGGCTATGGATTTTGACTGCAACTTGAAGAACATTAAGGAGTCGATATCCAAGGCGAAGGAGGCCGGGGCGGTTATCAGGCTTGGACCTGAGCTTGAGATCACTGGCTATGGCTGCGAGGACCATTTTCTGGAGCTTGACACCATTTCTCACGCGTGAGCTGCTTTTTCCTCCCTTTGTTTCGTTCGCTTCATTGCTTGTTGATTGAAATGAATTGTGCACTTTTGAGGATCCTGTCAAAAAAAATAAAAATGGTCAAGCAAATTCTATGGGATGAAGTCAAAGGACCTGACTTTTAGTTTGGTATATTTCTAAAGTTGAAATTCTGAATTGTGCTTTAATTTGACTGAAACGTGCATTAGTTTGATTGAAATTTAACTGATAGTGAGAAATTTTGAATGAATTTGTGCTTGCTTCTTACGTGACTTTATTGCATAATTTGCTTGTTGATCATTGTTATCTCTATTGCATAGTTTTGATCTTTGTTGTTGCTGTCTCATTATAATTGATTCTTGGATCTGCCTTATACATAACATTTCAATTGCTTGACAGTTCAATTCACTTCTTGCAGATGGGAATGCTTGAAAGATATTCTGCTTGGTGATTGGACTGATGGAATATTATGCAGTATTGGCATGCCGATCATCAAAGGATCCGAACGTTACAATTGTCAAGTTCTGTGTATGAATAGAAAAATTATAATGATACGCCCAAAGATGTGGCTCGCAAACGATGGAAATTATCGAGAACTTAGATGGTTTACAACATGGAAGGAGAAACACGAGCTTGAGGACTTTCAGCTCCCCCTTGATCTCTCTGAGGCTCTATTGCAGAAATCAGTACCTTTCGGATATGGATATATTCAGTTTCGTGACACGTAAGTAGGGCATCACAGATTGGCTTAAATAGGAGAAAACTACATGCAAAGTTTGTTTTTTTGTTAAATCAGATTCTAATTAACACGGATTTATTGTTAAATTCATGGTAGAGCCGTTGCTGCTGAAGTATGTGAAGAACTGTTTACCCCCGTGCCTCCTCATGCTGAACTTGCTTTAAACGGTGTTGAAGTGTTCCTTAATGCAAGTGGGAGTCACCATCAACTCAGAAAGCTTGACCTTCGACTCCGATCTTTTATTGGTGCAACTCATATTCGAGGAGGAGTTTATGTTTACAGCAATCATCAAGGATGTGATGGTGGTCGTCTTTATTATGGTAAGCAGAAAGCATAATTATTAAAACACTCTATAAACTCTTCCTAATGGACTGTCTTTCTTACATAATCGGGTGTATTCTTTCAGATGGTTGTTGCTCTGTTGTAATAAATGGTGATGTAGTTGCTCAAGGATCTCAATTTTCTTTGAAGGATGTTGAGGTTGTTATTGCACAAGTCGATTTAGATGCGGTAGGTACTTTAGCAGCTTTATTTGTGCTCTCTTGTCTTTTTGAAGCTGAATTTGTTTATTTATAGATGTTTGAGTCTTTCTGTAATGAGTGTACTAATATCTCCAACAGATGTCCACAAATTTCTGTAAGTTCTTAGAATCTTATTGAATTTAACTGCAGGTTGCTAGTTTCCGGGGTTCAATAAGTAGTTTCCAAGAACAAGCAAGTGGGAAGATCAAAGTACCATCAGTGGAAGCTCCATACAGTTTATGCCAAGGCTTTAACCTTCAGATGTCCCTATCAAGTCCACTTAAGGTTCATTTTCTTTCCAAGTAGCTATAGTTTAATAAAGTATTGAATCCTGTTTGAAAATTATATAATAATTTTATAAATTAGAAGGCAGATTAACAGAAGTTACTGGTGTCTCCTTCAAAATTAGCTTTAATCCAACCTCGGCTACAAATGATTGCAGATCAAGTACCACTGTCCTGAGGAAGAAATAGCATATGGACCTGGTTGCTGGCTGTGGGACTATTTAAGAAGAAGCGGGGCGTCAGGATTTCTTCTTCCACTTTCTGGTGGAGCCGATAGCTCATCTGTTGCAGCTATTGTTGGCTGCATGTGTCAACTTGTTGTAAAAGGTTAAATTTTGAAGCTTTGGGTAGTTTTATTTGCAGTACCCAAATACATGTTATGCAAAACTGTTTGTTTGGTGCAGAAATTGCAAGTGGTGATGAACAAGTGAAAGCGGATGCTATACGGATCGGGCAGTATTGTGATGGGGAATTTCCCACTGACAGCAAAGAATTTGCAAAAAGAATATTCTACACCGTTTATATGGGAACTGAAAACAGGTAGATTCTTCTATCAGTGTAATTGAATTTGCTTAATGATCAGTTTGAACTGTTTTACTTTCATTGATACTACACTTCTGTTCCCGTTGATCATTATCAGTGATACAACCCAGTAATCATATTGTACTTTCAGTTCTGATGCCACCAGGTCTCGAGCAAAATTGCTGGCAGATGAAATCGGCTCATGGCATCTTGATGTTTCCATCGATGTTGTTGTATCTTCCTTCCTATCTTTATTCGAGAAGTTCACAGGAAAGAGGCCACGGTACAAGGTATGCTATAAATTGCCCTTCAATCCAAAATTGTGAAACCAAGTGGAACATGCAGTGATAAAGTGAAAAAGGATTAATTTTACAAATTGTGAAACCTAAGGTGGAACAATGTGTTAATTTTTCAAGAATGAAGTGTTTGAGCAGATAGACAACAGTTCCTAAAATGGTGCAAAGTTGTGGAACCTGGAGTGGAACACAATTAGAAAATGAAAAAAAAAAAGAAGTTAAATTCCAAGTAGCTACCTTAACTTTGGACGTTTTGCAACGAGCTACTTAAACTTTGAAAATTCAAAACGGGCTACCTCAACTTTGAAGAAGGTGCAAATAGCTACCTCCGTTCAATTTTCCGTCAACTGTCGTCGGAAAGTCATCAAAAAGTCGTTGGAAATTTGACGGAGGTAGCTATTTGCACCTTCTTCAAAGTTGAGACAACCCGTTTTGAATTTTCAAAGTTCGGGTAGCTCATTGCAAAACGTCCAAAGTTCAGGTAGTTACTTGGTATTTAACTCAAAAAAAATATTTTTTTTAATGAAATGATTGAGAAGATATACAACTGATTGCTAGAATGGAAAAAGATTTTATTTTCACTCCGGGTTTCATACCTTTTTCTTCCCAGGTAGATGGAGGATCCAACATTGAGAACCTAGGTTTGCAGAACATTCAAGCTCGAATAAGGATGGTGTTGGCATTTATGTTGGCATCACTCTTGCCTTGGGTTCACAGCAAATCAGGTTTTTATCTTGTTCTTGGCAGCTCCAATGTGGACGAAGGATTGCGTGGTTATTTGACGAAGGTATCACAGATTCATCAGCATTTTTGGATTTCTATCCCCAAGTTGATTTTCTTCTTCTTTAAATTGGATATTTCTGCTGATTCACACAGAATTCACATGATTTTCTTTTATAATGCAGTACGATTGCAGCTCTGCTGATATAAACCCGATTGGAAGTATTAGCAAGCAAGATCTTCGAACATTTCTGAAGTGGGCTGCCATCCATCTCGGCTACCCTTCCTTAGCAGAGGTTGAAGCCGCACCTCCTACTGCTGAGCTAGAACCTATTCGGTCCAACTATAGTCAGGTAATTATTTTCTTAAAAAAATAATTGCCAGTTTAATGTAATACCCATAAAATTAGCTACCTGAACTTTGGACGTTTTACAACGAACTACCCGAACTTTGAAAATTCAAAACGGGCTACCTCAACTTTGAAGAAGGTGCAAATAGCTACATCCGTCCAATTTTCCGTCAACTGTCGTCGGAAAATCGTTGGAAATTCGTCAGAAATTGGATTGAGATAGCTATTTGCACCTTCTTCAAAGTTGAGGTATCCCGTTTTGAATTTTCAAAGTTCGGGTAGTTCGTTGTAAAACGTCCAAAGTTCAGGTAGCTACTTGGTATTTAACCCTAAAATTTATCTGATGTTTCCCATTTTCTGATATTATTTTGCAGTTGGATGAAGTTGACATGGGAATGACTTATGAAGAACTGTCTGTCTATGGAAGACTCCGTAAAATCTTCCGATGCGGTCCCATATCAATGTTCAAGGTTTCCTAGCCCATACCCCTCTCCATCTACCTTAGAAAGATACTCCCTTGTGGAAGAAGATGGCATAATAAATTGTCTGAATTTCGATGCAGAATCTATGTTACAGATGGGGAACGACATTGTCTCCATTGGAGGTGGCGGAGAAAGTGAAGTATTTCTTCAAATACTATTCCATAAATCGACACAAGATGACCGTGTTAACGCCTTCGTACCATGCTGAGGTATGTGTTCATCCATAAAGAGCCTAGGGCTGTCGATGGTTAGAGTATGGTACATGTATGATAAATACCATAACCATACCATATTTTTAAACTACATACCATAACCATTACGGGTACAATTTTCAATACCATAACCATTAAAATAACCGTGGTTATTAACCATGGTTTTACCCGTATACCCATATTTATTCCACACATGTAATATAATAAAAGAGCGAAAATTTTATTTTAAAAAATACATAAATTTATATTGTCAACAATAAAAAAATATAAAACTATCATGGTTATTTATTACCTGTATGTGCATTAACTTTCATTATTTAGTATATATTAGTTTATTAATAATAAATAATTATTATATTTATATAATAACCATGGGTATAAGTCAAATACCATAACCATTATGGGTAGAAAATTCATCAACATAATCGTACCGCACCATAATGGTACGGTTAACCATTTTAAACAGTAACGGTTATAACCATGGTTATGGATTTTTCATCGTACCATTGCCGGCTCTAAAAGAGCCTTATGTATTAGATTTTTGATGAAATATAGTTGAAATTGCTGAACTGTGCTCGGTTTTTGGCTAAAGAAAACTACTTTTGATTTGATGTAGAGTTATTCGCCAGAGGATAACAGGTTTGATCTTCGACAATTTCTGTACAATTCGAGTTGGCCGTATCAGTTTAGAAAGATTGATGAGCTCGTGAGTACGATGGGTGGTGACAAAATTGCGCATAAGAAAGGGCCGGGCGATGAGTCAGAGCATGGAGGTGGAATGGGAGTTGTAGCTGCCGGATCGGGAGATCCAAGGGCGGGGATTTAGTGACAACAGACAGCTTAGAAAGTATACACATTGGTTGCTTCTTGCTTGCTGATAATAAACATTGTAGAGTGTCGTGCTTTCTGTTGAAATGAAATTATGTTCTAATAAGAATGGAATTCGTTTGAATCATTTCTCATACAAAGAAGGCTTCATGACCAATCATTTTACACATACGTTTTGTTTGATATTGGAATGGATGATTTATAAATTAAGGTTATCAAATTTTGCCAGACTTAAATCCCTATAGTAAAATGAAGTGAACATTCTATTTGACAAAAGTATATGTTGCATCAGTGTATATATATTATTTTTACGTAATTAAGTACATCTTGAAGTTCCGTAAAAAACTGTCATCTTTGTTGCACGAAGAAGAGAATATAGTAAAGATGTAATCAGAACAAGAATAACAAAAAAAACTTGGTCTGTTATAATAAGTATCATCCCAAAAAACATAGGGAAGATGTCTCTCCCCAATTGACAAAATTACACCAGCATATTTAACTCTTCCTTCTCAATCCTCATCATTCAAAATCTCTTGTTTAGCCCCTGCTACTTCTCACTGTTTGTCTTTGTCGTCCCATGCAGCAATCCTACAATGCCATCTTCAATTTTCTAATCAAAGCTCGTCGTGATCCCCATCTTCATCTTCCTCGGAGGCACCTGCGCCAGGAGCACCACCAGATCGCTGGTACACTGCAGTAATGATGGGGTTGCACACAGACTCAACTTCCTTCAACTTCTCCTCATAATCCTCCTTCTCTGCATTCTGGTTATCGTCCAACCACTCGAGCGCCTCCTTTGTTGCCGTCTCGATCTTCTCCTTCTCCTCTTCCTCAAGCTTGTCAGCAAGCTTGTCCTTGTCACTGACTTGGTTCTTCATGTTGTACACGTATGTCTCCAGGCTGTTTCGGGCGTCGATTCTCTCCTTCACCTTTTTGTCTTCTTCTGCAAACTCCTCGGCTTCTTTGACCATACGATCGATTTCTTCCTGGCTAAGGCGACCCTTCTCGTTGGTGATAGTGATTTTCTCAGACTTTCCTGTGCCCTTGTCTTCAGCTTTCACGTTCAGAATACCATTCGCGTCCACCTCGAATGTCACCTCAATTTGTGGAGTTCCCCTGATTAAATTACCAAAATTTAAAGGTCAGTCCACTGTACAATGCTATATTTATGGGTAATTCTGGAAGGCGAGTGTGTCCAATACAATACGCCAATCTAAGAAAACACCTAAAGTGTCAGATACCAAATTGCGACCTAAACTTGCCACTGATGAGCTATGCAACTCCATAGTTCGCCCATTTTTCTATTAACCTTGAGCATCATTTGTGTTTTTTCCATTCGAAAAAAAATAAAAGAGATACACGGAACTTGCAAATTGCACTAACCTATTCGTTTCACTCTCCAGAAAGTAACAAAGTTCAACTTGCACAGCACCCACATTAGTCATAAGTTCAGCTAGCAACTATGTTGTCCTTTTTCTATCTAATATATATCCTAAGAGAATTTATGAACCCTAAATGGAAAACAGAACACATGGCACGTTTTGATTGACTTGAAAATTTTATTCTATTGAGAAAAGATGGGCACGGAGGCAGTACCTTGGAGATGGAGGGATTCCAGACAAGTCGAACTTCCCCAACAGTCTGCAGTCTTTTGTCAGACTCCTTTCACCTTCAAAGACCTGTTAAGAAAATTGAATCGGCACAATTTAGTATTCGGATTGCAGTTGCTTCACCACCAAAAAATGGAGAATGCAAAAAGGTTGGTACCTGAATAGAGACAGTGGTCTGCTGATCCTGATAGGTAGTGAAGACTTGGGACTTCTTGGTAGGGATGACACTGTTTCTTGGGATCAGCTTAGTCATCACTCCACCTACAGTCTCGATTCCGAGGGTAAGTGGCGCCACATCTAACAGAAGGATATCTTTGGTTTCTTCACCACCTTCACCGCTCAAGATACTTCCTTGAACTGCAGCACCATATGCAACAGCCTCATCAGGGTTCACACCCTTGTTGGGTTCCTTGCCCTCAAAGTAATCCTTGAGGAGTTGCTGAACTTTGGGAATTCTGGTGCTACCACCAACAAGGACAATCTCATCGATCTGGCTCTTAGCCAATCCAGCGTCATCCATGGCCTTCTTGACAGGTCCCATGGTCTTTCTGAACAGATCGTTGTTCAATTCCTCAAATCTGGCTCTGGTCAAAGGCTCAGAGAAGTCAACACCGTCGAATAGAGACTCGATTTCCACACGGACCTGGTGCTGGGAGCTAAGAGCTCTCTTGGCACGCTCGGCTTCCCTCCTGAGCTTACCAAGAGCCCTGTTGTCCTTGCTGATGTCCTTGTTGTGCTTCTTCTTCACTAATTTGATGAAGTACTCCATGATTCTCTGGTCAAAGTCCTCACCTCCCAAGTGGGTGTCTCCGTTGGTAGAAAGAACCTCAAAAACACCATTGTCAATTGTCAAGATGCTGACATCGAATGTACCACCTCCAAGATCAAAGACGAGGATGTTCTTCTCTCCACCTTTCTTGTCTAGACCATAAGCGATGGCAGCTGCAGTTGGCTCGTTGATGATCCTAGCAACGTTTAGCCCAGCAATGACACCGGCATCCTTGGTAGCTTGCCTCTGTGCATCATTGAAGTATGCTGCAAATAAATTCAGCGTTAGATTAAGAAAGAAGTATAAAAGGTTTGATATTTAGTGACAAATAACAATGTAATTACCAGGAACAGTGACAACCGCATCCTTGATTTTCTTCCCAAGGAAAGCCTCGGCTGTTTCCTTCATCTTGATCAGGATCATGGCACTGACCTCCTCTGGACTGAAAACCTTGGTCTCTCCATCCTTAATTCTGACCTGAATGTAAGGTTTACCATCCTTGTTCACAATCTTGTAAGGAACAAGCTTCATGTCCCTCTGAACCTCTTTGTCTTCAAACCTATCATGAGAAAAAACATTCCATATCATGTTAATCATATATTTGTACCCCGCTTATGGAAGAAAGTCCAAAGGAAATGACGCTTACTTTCTTCCGATAAGTCTCTTAACATCAAAAACAGTCCTCTCAGGATTTACAGCAAACTGATTCTTGGCAGCCTCACCAATCAATCTCTCACTGTCAGTGAAAGCAACCCATGATGGGGTGATTCTGTTTCCCTGGTCGTTAGCGATAATCTCTACATGCCCATTCCTGTAAACACCAACACACGAATATGTTGTGCCAAGATCGATTCCAATTACTGTGCCCAACTTAGTGGCTTCCTCCTTTGCGATGGAAACTGCAAAAAGAGATCCTGCAATGGTATAAGACAAAATCAGTACTCCAACAATACCCACATAATCAAAACTGCACGAACAAGGTCTACAAAAATTTAATAACAAGTAATGAGTACCCAGTTTTCTAAATTTTATGAACTAATCTGCAGTTTTACACGTTAGATTCCATATTCTTAGTAAGCTTTCGATGTAAGATCTCGACACCATATCCATACCATATAGATCTTATATCCATACACCATATCCAGGAAATTAATCCAGTTTCAATGAGTTAAAACATAGCAGATATTTTACATTATTAGATCTGACACCACTTAGATAAAAAATTTAATAATAATAAATAAAAAACAAATGCACAGTATGTAACTCCGAAAACATGGTATAGTCATTTCTTCACCATCCATGCCAATGAAATCAACAAGCAGCTAAGCTGCACTAAAAATATACTGGCGTTGCACAAGTTTATTAAAGCTTAAACATCAAAAACATTTTGAGCTACATTACAGGATTATAGCATAGATCTAATACGATCGTCCCATTTGATCCCAACAATCATGTCTCTATCGCAGATTCAAATGTAAGACAGAGTAATCGTAACATAGATTGATAATCCACGCAAATCATTAACAGAAACGTCTAATAATCTAGATCCAATACAATTATCCTACCATCATCGCTGATCGGAACACCAAAGGCAACAAACAATCATAGCAGATCAAGTGCATTGGAAACGAAAGCTTACCAACAAAAAGAATGGATAGTACGATCAACGAGCTGCGAGCTCTCCACGAGCCAGCCATGGTGCCTTCCAACTGTCTGTCTCTCTGTCCTCTTCTTCTCCTTTGCTCCACAACTAGCTTCAATGGCGCTGAAGAATCGTAGTTTCAGCTCTTTCTGCTTCGAAGTGAGCCTATGATGGTTCGAGGGTCGAGACTTTCCTTTTATATATAGCTATTATTATAAAAATAATATCAATAATAACGAGCGATCTGCGGTATTGTCCGGTTCCAACGATTGCACGTTCCCGATCTAATAAGAAAAGGAACTGGCGAAACATGTCATCGCCAGTGACGTGGACCAATGATAATTCGGAGGTGATGTAATGAACCAATAGCATTGCATCTTGCGTTGGGGAGATGCTGGCCGTTGATTGCCATATCCCCATGCGTGTTGGAATCCTAAGGGGCTAGACTGTTGACTTTAGTTTCGTAGGGTTCCAGATCCGGATTTTCAGAACCGCCTGCAACGGCGACTCGTGGGCTTGGTTGGGCTGACACAGTAGTAATCAATAATCATCTAGGGCTTAAAATTCCACAGGCCTACTATAAATAGTTTGGATTAGGACTTATTTCGTCCTTGAACTTTACAATTACTCATGTTGTTCTCAAACATTTTCTAATAACTTAAATCTGTCCTCGAACTTCTATTTGCCTAGTCCGCAATACAGATTACTTTGCAGCGGGTTACTTTTCCAAAAATTTACGGTGTTACTTCTTCTCCAGTCAGTGGCCGCCAGTAAGTAAAAAATCACTTATCCACTACACCTTAATACAGTCTGAATTGGAACGACACTTGTTTTACATTGACAAAAAACTACATTATTCTTCAGTTACACCTGACGTGGGGGTAAAAATAATTTCTTACAGCTTTGAATAAACCCTAAACAGAAACAACCCCAAAAACCCCGCAAAAAACTACAACAACATAATTACGAATGCCTTGCACTTTGCATAACAAAAACTTTAACATACAATGAATTACATTCCCTACCAATCCAATCACTCCCCCGAGCTTTCGCACGAACTTCCTAGAATCGCGTTAATGTCGTGAACCAACAACCGTATCATGTTGCAACCCGAAGATCGCGATACATCCACGCATTCTTGCCAATCTGCATCACACGCAATCAAAACCCATTCGTGGTCATCGTCCAGATACTTTATATCGAACGTCCCGATTTCTAATTTCAGCCTCTTTGCAACCTGCTCTTTCAGCTCCACCACATTGGAGGTCACCAAGATTCGGAACCGAATTATGTCTTCTCGGTAGGTTGCCTTTATAGTGACACTCTTCATGTCTTGTCTTATCGCGGTTTGTGGGAGAAATGGAGGGGCAAGGGGGACTTGACCTGCATTAGGGTTAGGGCTAGGGTTTGTCCAGCTGGATTCCGGCAGCCGCTCGAGGTCCCTTAAGTCCTTAGAGCTTCCAGCATCTTCTATCAACATTCCTCCAAACGGTTCTTGTAGTTCGGTGGTTAGGAGGCCGTTAGGGATATGACTGGGGACTGGGAAGTTCAGTTCCTTGGTTGGCAAGTTACCGTTGTTTGACGAACCATGCGAGGTCGGTGAACCACTGCTCTCTTCTCTTGAACTGCTTCCAGTTTTCACCCGGTTTGATAGATTCAACATTTCAGGTTTGATTCCTTCGTAGATGAGTTGGTCCTGGCTCGATAATCTTCTGATGATTGTTTGGTTGGGCCCCGCATCGTCCTCACTTCCTGGTGTATTTGGGGAAGGCGATTGAATCTTATCAATGAGAGGTTCGGGTGGGCTCTGGTCGCTCGAGCCTTTAAAGTTTGATGGCCAAGAAATCGAACCGACAGCAACCGGTAGTGGGCTCATGGAGAGGCCACCTAACCCAAGTGCTTCTTCTGTGCCCTGAACGGACTCGATCACTCGCTTTAGCTTTGTTAGAGAGCGGTTTACTTTGTTGATCTTCCGAGATGGCCACCTGGAAATACCATGTTGTCGACAGATTCGTTTCATTGTGGTCGGACAGACTGCAATGGAAACATCAGGATCAACATAATTGTTACGGATATAATATTACACTACGCATTCTATAAATTCGAATCAGGCAAAAACATGGCTAATTACCAAAATGCACATGGAACTTTCGACTAATTGTCACTTGTAAAAGGGGGCATTCAGTTCAGTATCCATACTAGTATAAAAACATTACCTCCAAGGCTCTTTGCTGCATCTTTAAGACTCCCCGCAAAATACTGCTGAAGAACATCCAAACTAATCTGTTTCTCAGCTTTTCCACGCTTCTTCTCCGATTTTTTAACAGATTTGGTTTCTGCACACGAAGCAACATTCTCATTTCCAACTGCTTTCGCACTATTTTCGCCATTATCGCCTCGTTTGGCCTCCGTAACCTTCACCTGCTGCTGCTTCGACCCATTCCCTTCATCCATATCCCTCACACCATATGAAGACGGTCCTTCTGCCGATTTCTGAACAGGTTCAGGTGATGTGGCATCAAGTCTCTCACTGATGGAAGAAGCATCGATAATCTCGATACACATCTGTTCCTCATCGAGCTCTTTCCCTGAGGCGACCCTCAGGCTCTTCATATGCTGCTTCATTGTGGCTAACAGGGACCCCAACAAAGCATGTTGTTCATAACTGTCTGTTTTATCCACAGGCAGGAAGAATTCCAACACATATTCATCATTCCCTGTGAAACCACTCCTCAAGCAAATGGCGAAACAGCTCGTTAACTTGAACATCCGTGCATAGTGCACTAATGGGTACTGGGTCTTGCAAAACTGGGTAATGTCCCCACAGAAGCAGGAGCCATGGGAAAAAAAAGCTCGTCCTGCAACTCCTTGTCCTTTCTGGAGGTGGTGTTCGAGGCAAGCGTCACGAAATCCCCACACTTGGGCATCAACGAGGTAACATGCCACGTCGGTGGTGGACATGCAGATTTGGCCCATGCAGTTTCCATCGAAGCTCGAGCAGCTCTTCTTTAGGCCGCCGCCATCAGCTATGACGCTTCGGTGCCTGCATGGGACCCAGGTTTGAGCCAAGGGCAGCTTGTGGGTTTCGCAGACTACAGTCAGGATCTCCAGGATTTCTTCTAACGCGATGTGGCGGCCTTCGTTGCATATCTGGAAGAATTCAAAAACCAGTGTATTAGGGAAATCGAAGATTAACAAAATATGTCATTACTTGGGTTAGGTTTGGTGATTGTTTAAGGAATATTCTCAACTGAATGAGCTTCCCTTTGGATATATTTCTTGAAAGGAAGCAATACTAAAAGTTGTAAAACGTAGAGTGAATTCTCGTGAGAAAACAGGATTTTATCCATTTCAAGTAAATATAGACTATCTCCTTCAATCACTTTTTTCTTCCTCATTAACTTTTTCGACAAAGTGAAAAGGTTACATTTTTAGGAAGCCAAATGACGATTGAATGGAATAGGTTACATTATCCTGAAAAGGGAAAAATAGTATATTTCCTTACTAAATCTCGCGCCAACACTAGCGATTTGTAACATGGCTCTGAAAGAAAAACAAGAACAAAAGAAACATTTCTACACATATGCAAACAAATTTTCCTGAATCTATTATCCTTACGTGCGTCTCTAAGTTTTCCATATTTCCAGAAGAATAATAGATAGTTTCTCCTCACAAAACAAGACCAAAAATCGTGAGAAACAATTACCATGTTGTCGAAGAACACCATATCCTTGCTCACACGAGTGTTTGAATGATCCAAATTCTCTGAACTCTTCAAGTTCACTGCCTGCAACAAGACTGAAATTTTGTTACTGTGGAATCTTTTGGTGATGAAACAGTAAAACACAAGCAATGGTAAAAAAAACAACCTCGAGGGCCTTGCAGACTTTATCAACCTCAGGTGCATAATTGATCTTCTGAGAAGTCAATATAAGTTCAAGAACACCAACACAAGCCTTCCCTGTTGGTTCAAACACAGGCAGCGCCAAAGTCCCATGAACATTGTAGTGAAGAGCATGACTCAGCCTCGAATACTCTCTACTACTATAATACTGCACATCAGGTGTCCATTCCGGAACTTTTTGTTTAAAAACACGACCGGGGAGACCAAGCTCTCCTTCGTTTTCACCATCCACAGAGAACATGTACATAAGTGAGACCAATCTGTAACCATGGAGGCCGTTGCTGCTGGGGTCAAGAACAAAGGGCTGCCCTGAAGTTGTAAGGAAATATCTGCCACCGTTCTTTACGGGTGCCCATACTTGGGCTAGGACATGCTGTTCCGTGGATTCTTTGAAGTAACGAAGCGCCTGAGCCATTCTCTGTTTGATTACACCGTATGTATCAAGATTTTCAAGACCTAAAAATGAAGAAGGGTGGTTTCTGCTTTCCTCATCCTCTTCTTCAGGTTTGCTTTCCAAATTTGGAGGGTTACCTAATTGAGAAGAACTCCACAATCAGTTACTGTAACAAGGACCTAAAGAAGCCATGGTGGCAGCAGCTATGGACCAAAACCACAGTATAGAAACAAAAACTTACTGAATTTAGAAGCTCATACTTCATTGGTATTGGTATGGAAACAAATAGATAGATAGTAACTTTCAACATCACCATGATTGTGAATAGAATTGGGTAACTTTCCCAAAACAATAAAGCCGATATCGAAAAAAACAAAAAAAAACTTAATAACTTTTCAAAAGCTGCAATTCCACTATAAGAAGAATAATGGAGAGCATTCATTTGTTAGATGAAATTAAGACAACACTAGTAAAAAATCTAGAAACACACTAATTTTGAATCAAAACTCTCTTCCCCGTATGTGCAATATCAAATCCAATCAATTTCACTCTGTTTTGTATCCACAGTTTAGCCCAGATACTGGGTTTGACCCATGGAACAGCACAAGAAGGAGATGGTGAGCACAAGAAGGAGATGGCGAGGTCAACTCTCATCACAAAGAGTGAAAAAAAACATACAAAGACTGATTCCAATCCAATCAAAACCTCAAACCCAGGAGAAAACGAGATCAGAATTCGAAAGCATAGAAGAGTTTCGAGACTGACTGACATGTAAGGAGACTGGAGTAATCGGGGAGGCGGATTCCTCCGTTGACGGCGGTAACAGCAGTAGGAAGGAGCTTCTCGTCGAAACCATCGGAGAATGCCCAGAGAGGAGAGCAGGGCTGCTCGGTGGAGGAGATGAGGAACGGAGACATTGAGATCTGGTCCAACGGCCACGTGGAATCGAGATCAAGATCAAGGTCCATGATCGAGTGTTCCCTGTGCAGGTCGAGGTTGTACAGCTTGGGAACAGGAGAACGGCAGCCGTCGTCGAGGTCGGGCATGGCGTAGACCGGGACAATGGCAAGGATTTTCCCGGTGAGAGAAAAGGATGTTGAGTTTCAGAGAGTAGACGAATGATGAGTGGATGAGGAGGAGAGATTGTGGGAGAGAAGGACAAAAAAATAATATATAATTAAGAAATATATATTACTGTCACTGAAGATGAGAGGAGAAAGGAGAAGTGGTGATTCTTCTTCCATTGTGGAGAGGAGATGGAATCCAAACAGGTTGTAGTTTGTACTACTGGGACTAGTTGTTGCTGTTGATGGATGATTTGGATTTTGGAATTGAATACTCTTGTATTTATTTATCAGGGGAATTATTCTCTGTATCGTTGTATCGCTCAACGACTAAAATCTCATTTTCCCTCCTTCCATTTATAATATTCTCTCTCGTTATTAATTATTAAATAGGTAGCCAAACTTTACATAATTTGTCAAATAGATATCCAAACTATTTTGTCGCAAATAGGTTGCCGAACTTTTGGAAATTAGTAAATACATTTCTGACGTTAATTTTCCGATGAGTTTTGACAGAAAACTGCACGTGAGCAGTACGTGAGGAGCAACCACGTACCTGAATTTGACATGGTTTGGCAAACAGGTATCTGATCTTACACGAATTAGCAAGTAGAGACCTGAACCAGTTCAAAAACCGATTTGATCGAACCACTTTATTTTAAAAACAAATAATTAGGATTTATATACCAAGCATGCATGACTCAACCCTAAACCCTAAGTCATGCGTGTGTTTGATATATAAACCCTACTTTTTTTTGTTTTTAAATAAAGTGATTTGACCGAACCGATTTTGAACCGGTGTTTGAACTGGTTCAAGTATCTACTTGCTAATTTGTGTAAGCTCAGGTACTTGGTTGCTCCTAACATGCTGCTCACGTGCAATTCCGTCAAAACTCAACGGAAAATGAACGTCAGGAACCTATTTGCTAATTTCCAAAAGTTCAGCAACCTATTTGCGATAAAAAAGTTTTAGTACCTACTTGTCAAACCATGTCAAATTCGACTAACTATTTGATAATTACCCCAATAATTTAGTATCCCAAAACAAGTATTCCAACCAAAATTAGTGGGGAAATTATGTTGATACCCTTTTCCCATGTTTATATTTTATTATTAATTACAAAAACAATACGGACATTTACTTCTTTAAAAATATTAATGTCATATTTAACTAAGATATCTCTTTATAGTTTACACTATCAAGTTTTACTTAACAGGTTGGTTCTGTACTACTTTTATAAATTGACAATTTGTAATTATTTAAAATTTACAATAATCTAACATTTCAGCATGTAATTATATAAACATATGAGATTAGGGTGTCAATACTATATAAACATGACAAAATTTAAATAAAAATCATTTATTATTTTCTAAACATCATAACTTAGGACTATTCTCACTTTAAAATTAAAAAAATGAACGCAATTTTCCTTTAAAATATATATATTATACCTGTCTGTATAAAAATTAAAAAGTATTTTGTAATTCTTCTCAATTTAATTAAATTTTAAAATAGACAAATAATATAACTTAAAGGATAAATTATTAAAATTTATGACTTGTAATCTTTAAAATAATAATTGATCTCCATATAAAATTTCTATCACATATACCAATTAAACATATCGAAAATTATATCCCTCCATATATTCTGCCAATATTTCTCTTTTTAATTCTTTATTGACTTCACTAATACTTCCCATCAAGCTATAACATATCGTAATTTAATTTAAAGGGATTCCTAAACACTAGATCTTTTTATGCTCTTTTGAGATTAGTAATAGATTCTTAGGTTAAAATTCGATATCAAATCAATACATAGTAAAGCTAGAATAATATGTACGCATGCTTCTATAATGTTTCTAAATTCTACGTAATATATTTCATAAAAAAGTAATTTTTTTGGTATCAACATTGCACGTTCTTCATATATATATATATATATATATATATATTAAATCAGACGTTTATATTTACCATGAAGGGATTCCCCGATTGAAGGACCTGACATGGACAATTAAGGGTGAGCTATTAAGAGTACCCTGTAAATTTAGAAATTTTCGAAACTTACCCCGTACAATACAAGGTATTTAAAGTTGGAACTGGAACCTACATATTTGAGTTTGTACAAACGGTTTTGGATACCCTGTTAGGAACCTGTTTTTTTTTTTTACCAAAAAAAATTTCGATTCTGTTTCGGTTATGATTCCGAAACAACAGTACAAGTTGCAGATTTCCGATACTTATCTGCGATTATTCGAGTTTAACTTAACGATCAAAACAAGAAGCAAATGGAGATGATACAGATGAAGTTGATCGTGTTGGTGCTTTCTCATACTTCATACTTATGATATGTTTATGTCGTTATATATATATATATAGAGAGAGAGAGAGAGATAAAACTGGTTCCATCTAATTTAGGGTATCCAGATAGGCAAACCGAAATCGAATAAATAGTTTTTTAGGATTTTTTTCTCCCGAAACCTATCCTATTTTTAAAAATTCTGCCGGGGACCTACCCGAAATGTTATTTCCGAATCCAAATGGGTAATTTGCTCACCCTATGGACAATTAAATGTCATAGTAGAATTTTCTAGTGAATATTTTGTTAAGAAGGAAATATAAATTTAGTCCCCCCAAAATTTAAAAATAAACAAATATATTGAAATATAATAAAATGAGATGGACATACCGAATTACGTACCATTTTTTATCGAATGAACGCGGACAATCTATGGTTAGGGTACGAGCATCAAATCAAGATCTTGGGGTGGTCCTAGCTTGAGACGAATGTGGACCCACTTTATCGGAACATGATGTGGCTGAAATTTGGGCAGTCAATTTTAAAGGTGGCGAAATTGGACACGATCCGAAAATGATATGAATCGGATCCAACTCGGATCATGTTTATGTTAGCCATTATGGACGTGGGTTAGATTCATTAAAAAAATAGAACTGATTCCAGTCTTGATTTTGGATCCCTTATCGATTCATATATATATATTAATAACACTATTAGCTTCTATTATTATTTTTTAGTAATTAATAAGTAAGTTTTTTTCGAGGTTCAATTAAATTTAGAGTTAAATATCAATGAGTTACCTGAACTTTAAACGTTTTGCAACGAGTTATCCGAACTTAAAAAAATCAAAACGGTCTACCTCAACTTTCGCGAAGTGCAACGAGCTACCTCCGTCCAATATCTGAAGAATTTCCGACGAATTTCTGTCAACAGTTTACGGTAATTTGGACGGAGGTAGCTCATTGCACATTCACCAAAGTTGATGTGGTCCGTTTTGATTTTTTAAAATTTGGATAGTTTATTGCAAAATATCAAAAATTCAGGTAGCTACTTAATATTTAACTCTAAAATTAATTAAATTTATTGCTAGCTTCAGTTAAATCTTGATACAAATAGGATCCAAATATGATCCCAAAGAGTGTTGACACTAGTTGACACATCTATCATTTAATAGTTATGAATATTGTTCCTTTTGTAGAAGTGAACGAAAATAAATACACTTAATTTCTATTATTTTCCTTTATTTTCTTTACCTTACGATATTTTTAACGACAAATATCATATTCAGGACAATAATCATTTCGATAAAAATATTGGTTTATTTAATAAGTCATTTTTTAATGTTCTGGAAAGGAAACTAATTTTGATTTTGGGTGGTGGATTTGTATGAATAATTCTTGACCCACTAGCGACAATGACATGCTAATCAAATTATTAGCCTCTAATTATATAGCAAATTAAACTAATCTCCCCATTATATTACTGTCCAGCCTAATGGGGTGAAGGGTTAATATGAGTAGTGATGCGGCAACTTGGTTCATGTCTCACATTTATTTTGTCCTCAAACTTTTATAATGTTAATTTTTCATCATCGAATTTAATTTTTGTATCAGGTTGATCCTCAAAGTTGTACAGAGTTATTTCTCTATATATGTTTTCCTACATTTGATGTCATCGTATGGAAATCCAATGACTGATCTAAGTCTGCAACTTGGTTTGGGGTCTCATTTAAGAGATGTTAATAGGTCATTCCCGACCAATATCTTGTCGAATTATTACATATAATTTAGGGTTAAATACTAATGAGCTACCTGAACTTTGAACGTTTTGCAACGAGCTACCCGAACTTTGAAAATTCAAAACAACCTACCTCAACTCTGAAGAAGATGCAAATCCTACCTCCGTCCAATTTTCCGTTAACTGTTAACGGAAATTCGCCGAAAATTGGACGGAGGTATCTATTTGCACATTCTTCAAAGTTGAAGTAGACCGTTTTGAATTTTCAAAGTTCGGGTAACTCGTTGCAAAACGTCAAAAGTTCAGGTAACTCTTTGGTATTTAACCCTATAATTTAATAAAAATATTTGTGTTAAATAATATACATTGGAAAATTAAATATATTTGGGTATAATAAAATTGTCAAATTACGTATAGCAACATCCAAAAAAGTGGTTGGTCCATTGAACTTATTCAATAGCAAGTACGTATAGAAAATGAAAGATTTGTTTAACTATTAATTATGGACGAAAGTAAAGGTTGTTAGTTGTTACCAAGTAAAGCAATTCCCAACTGTTAATTATTATTTTAAAAAATAGAAACAACTTAATTGAATACCAAAAATGAAGTGATGAATCCAATATATATATATTAATTAAATAAAATATCTTACAAATTAAAATACCATACAAAAAAAGCATCCAATCAGAAAAAAGGGAGGTTTAAAAATTATACACCTTTGTTGAGAGTGCTCGGGAAACTACTGTAAGTGCTAATACGAGTCAGAACTCATATTTTGCAGTAATAAAAGACAAGAGAGAGGCTTGTCTTTGATCTGATCTGCTTATATAGTCTTAAGACTTGAAGAAGATACAACTAGCAATATTAAGAGGTATCGAAACTCGAAAGGGGCAAAGTCAACGGCATCGTTGTTATAAGTAATTATCAAGGTGTTGAAAGTCTACTGCAAGGATTAAATAATAGAGTTGACAGTTGATCATTAAAAGATTAGTCAATCCCTGTATATATAAATGTATGTATTATACAGCGCAGGAGAGTAGCAAGACAATATTAATATTAAGAAATGGTACATTTCTTGCTTCCAAAGCTATTGGAATGAATCTGCAAAGATGTGACACTGAAGGCTAAAATGCTCCGAGGCGGAAGGGAAGGAAATAGCTTCTGTAATTAGGGAAAGTATTTGTTTATTAGTCCCCCAAAGAAGGTAAATCTTTCATATTGGGCCCGTGGCCCAATAGACTATAATTATGTCCTTTGTGGGGCGGCCTGGAGATGAAGCATTTCTGTGATGTAATTCTCTTCTCTAGTTTCAGTTCCCGCCATTGGAGAATTGGGAAGAAGCTTGGGACGAGGTTCAAAAGTATGAGATTCACCAAGAGCGCACAAACCATTGCAGAAGTGAAGTGATGGAGCGCCACCTTCACGAAGTATTTGAAGCAAAAGCGCAAGGTTTATACAACGAAGGTTTCGTAATTCTTCAACCGGCAAGGTACTACTACTACACTCACTCTTACAATTTCTCGCCAAACCATCGACATCGGATTGGAATTCATCTTCGATTCCACTGGAGCACAATCTGAATGATAATATTATCTACAGGGGAAGCTATATGATGAGAGCGATACGCTGTTGGAATGCACGATCCTCGAGGATGGCGAGATCGTCAGATCGATCCGGTGAATTGCTGACGCTTAGTGCTTATCTGGTTGCTGTTTAGATTCCCATTTCATCTATACTTTGGCCTGTTTTCCCAAATATAAATAAGAGATTACGTAGTGGCTCCATCACTCTCATTAATGCAGCAAAATTCTGGATTAACAGTAGGCTTTAAATTTTTCTCTGATATTATTCATGATAAGCTATTTATTACCCTGTTGAGTATAAGTTCTCCAATCAGGGGACATAGCTATCTAATCATGCTTATAATTACCTCCTCAGAATTCAAGATGAAGGAACTGCACAAGTATGTCACTCCGCAAAGTAGTCCAGAGTCCAGACTCATTAAAAGCTGGCACAGCAGGTTAGTTCAGATTTCAAGGAACATGATAAATTCTTCTGTCTTTGTTAGTTATTCATGCTATAGTAGTTCCTTATATTCATGATGCTCAGTAAGTGTTATTTCTCACCATTTCTTGCTACAGATGAAGAATAGTATTGGTTTCAAGTTTTCAACATCATTCTTTCCTTGTCTTAATTGAATTGCTGCTTTATTATTATTATTTTATCGATTTAATTGCTTAGCAGCATTTCTAGCATGAGAATCTAATTTGCATTTAATTGAATGAGTTATCTAATTTGCATTTGAGCATGAGAATCTCGCAATAAGCATTTCTAGCGTCCTGTAATAATTGTATTTTGATATCATATCCCAAAGCATCATTACTTTCTAGCTTCACTGCAAAATAATTCTCTTCTGGATCCTTATAAAAAGGATGATGGAGGTGCGGGGAATCGAACCCCGTGCCTCTCGCATGCGAAGCGAGCGCTCTACCATATGAGCTACACCCCCTTTGTATTACTTCGTTTCTTTCCATTTCAATTGTCCGTGTCTATTATCATCCCCAGCAAGGCTTTAAAGTTTAAACATTCGTTTATTTTTGCTGACATAGTGGATGGAGACACCAACCCTCTTGGTTCAGATGGAGACTAAAAGTACGTTCAATATATTCAGTTAAATTCTTGTCAAAATTATCGTTACGTAAATCTAAATGTTAACAGAAGTCCAGAATTGTTATTTAGCTTACCTGTCTTTTCGTATTTGCAAGGTTTGGCGAGGTCGACCGATTGACAGATCCAGACCGTGTTAGATTAAACCGATAAGGAGAGGCTTCTCTTCTCTATAAAAAGAGAAAGAATGAGGTTAGTACTAATTAAATCTCCTGCTCAAATAAAACTAAAAATTACTAAATGCTGCAGTCTGTTTATACGAACCGGTATTCTGCTCGGTGAAGCTTTTGTGATTGAGAAATTTCTTGATTCTACGGACGTTGACAAGTGCTCTTTTCTGCATTAGAGTTCTAGTGTTAGCAAGTAAGGATGGTTTAGTTATTTCATACTAGAGAGTCATATAGTGAAAAACAAAACCTTACTTCACAGATATAGAAGTCTCTCGACCTCTTGGTTGAAGATCTGCAGCAAAACATTAATGGAAAAAATCATCAAAATTATCAATGTGAACTAAAACACTCAATGCAAACCACATTTTACTGTGCCTTTGCTATCAATCTCAGTGTCTGCTCTAGTCTTCACAAATTTCGAGTTGACTCTGCTACTGTTGTTTATTTCTTCTGAAACCAAACAACAATGGCATATAACCAATAAGTTGTAATATCTCCTTTTCTGTATAAAGCATATCCTACGTGTTTGGGTGTGGTGTTTGTATTTGGGATAATGATAGTAGTTTGGCCAGGAGTTGCTCTAAGAGCACACGATACTAGCCAAAGCCTTCCTAAGCTCGTTGACTTAGCCCCTAAACAAAAGTTTTTGTTGTAATTGAGTAGTCAACTCTATGCTTTATTAGGTGGTTCAATTCAATGGTATCCAATGTGTGACAGAACATTAGATTAAAAATCATTAGGGTAGCAAAGTAATAGGAGGAACTTGCCTGGTAAGATAGACCTTGTATAGTACTTGGGTATTTCTACCATGAACAACTCCTGGGAAACCCCCGATTCATGGTCGATGAATTGATGGCAAGTTCGGAGTCTCTGAGAAACCGTAGAAAATGGAATCAGAGATCCTCTCTAGTGATATTGCATATCTGGGGGCAATTAAACATAACCTGTTCGAAGCAAGAGAAAGGGAGCTCAATATTGGAGAGCTCTTGGGATTTGTCGTTCAGGAGGCAGTTAATCTTGTCGGACATGGATCCTAGGTGGTCCACCGTGTTAATAAAAGCCTTGAGAGTATAGTCTTTAACTCTCGTCATCACTATGCAAACATAACATTTTGCTTGATCGTGAAAGAGAGAATATACAAACTCAAACTTTCATTAACATATGAATTTTACAGACTCGAACACAACTCACACATACATGGAAGCTTAAACACTCATACTAAAGGATTCTCACTTGTTGGGTCTCAACTGTGAGTCCCCTTTCTATATTGTACTCTATTTATGGTGGAAGTGATAGAGTAGATCGAGTGCGCTCTGAGCCCCATCGTGATCTCTTATCCTTTCATAGACAAATTACGCTTCATACAATTATTATACAGTGGAAGAGAAGGTAGATCTGGTGCACTCTGGGGCCCATCTTTATTCTTATCTTTTTACACACACTATGCTCCATAATTATTCCATACCATACAATTATTACAAACACTTAAAACATACACCGTTTAAAATATATAACCTTACCGACTATCCTTCATGGGTTGGTCCACCATTCTGATCAAACCTCAAAACATAAAACCCACCATTAAAGACCAAGGTGACACTTCTTACACTTGCTTTACTTCTTGTTTCCGATACAAAGTTCAAAATAGTCAGCAGCTGAATATAACTGCTTCTTTAGACTTCTCAAGTCCTTTGTCATCAGCTGAATATGATCTCTTTCTACTTTAATGCAAGATTTGAAGATATATTGAAAATCAGGTAGTTGCTGGTTTTAGAGCAGTCCTTGTTGTTGTCCATCAACTCTTGGGACCCATTGGCTTTAAGGGTGGTGTACAAAAGATGCCTATAATAAGCAATGCCCACGCCTGCATGCTGAGATATGACCCAAATGAACGTCAAAATCGAACCGTTGGTTCAGCAGGTGGGCATATCCCTATTGATTTTGCCTACCTCAAAGTTAAAACTGAATCCGTTAATTGGACCCATCAACGGAGACTGATTCTGTTACTAGTTAAGTCGATAGCAAAGCCAATAAATGATAAGGTCAAACCTTTAGCCAAAGAAATCACAAACTGAGTATATTCCTTACAAAATGTAATCATCTTCAATTGCCAAATTTAATTCCATAAGGCAAAGATCCCATAGAGAAGCAAATTTGATAACAGTTGGATATATAGAAAGAGCAGATCAGGTTGCTTAAGGCAACGGATGAGAACAGAAATTAAGCTGAACGGGATCTCCGTCTCCGCTTCAACTCTGGCGTAACTGAACGAATGAGATTAAGCCCAAAGGGATCATAGTCAACCCAACCCGACACCTAAACAATCCGCTCCAACTCTCTGGCGTAACTGAGCGTCTGATTGATAAGCAGCAGGGAAGGAATCTCCTTGGAGGTAGCAAACTCCTTGGCCTTCTGGAAGTATACTTGGCCATTCTCTACCACCCACTCCTCGTGCTCCTGTGTTCAAACCATAAGAGTCTATTCCTTTCAAGAAAAATAATACTACAAATTTTCTGTTACCTTCTTTATGTATTCAAAGAGTTCTTTCTCAGAGGGGAAAAGCAATATCTGTTGAGCATTCTTGACAGAGAGAAAGTCATATGCCTTTTCACTGCAGCCAGCTATTTCGTCTCTGCGTTCATGAAGACAAAAACCGAAACATCTTAGGCAACAAAACTCTTTTTTTGGCATTGCTAGGTGATCCTCTTTTGATTCCGTGCACATTTGATGATTTATGATCCAAATCCAACATGGGTATTCAAAATGGGCATGAGCTTCAGTAAATTACCTAACAGTCTTGGCCAAGAGATCCATGAAATATCCGTAACTCTCATGAGGCACAGTCTGTCTTGCAATCAGCACACGGTTATAAGCACCTTCCATAAAGGATTGTTCCAACTCTACTGCGTGCTTGATGCAAGGGTTTTCCAGAGCAGCAGATGGCAGCAGTTCAAGCTCAGTATGGAATTCTGCTATTCTGTTTTGCACAAGGAGTCTCAACAAGTTCAGACCCAACATGGGGTATTCTTGTTGTGAGGGAGGGATATGGCCACTGTGTGATCCAAAAGAAGAAGAAAAATTAGCACAAAAAGAGATATGGCCACTGTGTGATTCAAAAAGAGATTCAGGATTGATATTGGCTAGTTGGGTTGGCAATATATTTCCTACATTTGAAGGTATAAAATATGCATCTTCCTGCAATGATTGCAATAACAGAATTTAATGAAATTACCTTGCATCTGTATAGTAAGGTTTCAGTTGAAAAAAGTCTCTCTCAAAGGCACCCTGATCTTCCATCTTCACACTCAAAATAACAGCATGTTCGTATATATCCCCTGAATTTAACAGCAAACAAGTCCCAGGTTATATTACAAGTTGGATATAAAATTCAGAGACATGGAGTTATTGAAGCAAAAAAATACTTCCATGTTTATCATATTCATAGTGGTTTAAAAATGTTTTTCCAATATAAATTACAAACTCAACAAATTTGCCTCCTAAAACTAACTAATTTTCTCAAGAGACTCAAAACAAATATGTTAGACAAGAATACTACTTGCAAGCGTCAGTTCCTGGACAGCAGTAGGTGTCTTTTCGAACAAGGGTGGGAGACTTTTAAACTCAGTCAACAAGACCTGCACCAGAAACAACATTGTCATTGCAAATATTTTCATGAAAAGCTCTATACATTCAATAATAAATCACTGTTCGTCGTCGCTTTAACTGGTTTAACATGCGTCTGGATTCAGTTTATACTTGCATTGTCATACCAGAAGTTCAAGCATACGAACATCAGCACATAAACATAGAAGATTAGATCTTCTGTAAAGAAAGGATGAGAAACCAATAACTGGAACAGATAAACTAAATCTATTCCAAAGCAACTTGAGAACTAGTATGCATTATTAGCTAGAGTAGCGATTCAGATTAACTAAATTCTAGTAAACAAACAAAATCAAAACGATTTATGCTCTAAGAATTCATGAAATCAAGCTCATATTATGGATATGCTCGAGTAGATTGAAATGCGGCGTTTCAATCTAAAATTAGGGCTTTTGAGTACCTTGAGCTGGGAGAGGAGATTAGTGCAGGTGGAGAAATCGTTCCTCACAAACGCCGCTTTAAACTGATCGAAGAGCTGAGAGATCTCTATTATCTTCGAATCCATGCCTTAGTTTGCTTCCGGTGTGCGCTCTTCTCTTCGGCTTCTTCTTTCGCGCTAATCGGCTTCTTCGCCTTCGTATTATTTGTTCTAGTCCTCTTAACAAACAGTTCTGCTCTATTTTAGTGCCATTCTTTTCCGTAGTTTTGCATGTATTAAAATATAATTATTTCAATGATCAAGAAACCAATCAGACATTGATTTCACTTCCCATAATAAAACCATATATTTACAATAAAATGAAAACAGACCCATTAGAAACCAAAATATTAACATATTCCAGTTTCAACCCAACCTGACATAACCCGACTCGACACCACGAGTTTATCAAGAGTTAACTCTTAAAAACGAGCTATAAATAGATGTCTGGTCACTTATCTGCCAAACTTACACAAGTCTCCCCTCACAACAACAGCAAGCCTTCCTACAGCAACAGAACAACAAGCAACAAAACAGTAACCTAGACTTATCCAACAACAAAGGTCAAACGTGGTCAGAGCTCAGTTTTCAGTAGTATCCGAGCTTATCACGGTCCCTTCCCCTTCTAATGATGACATCGGGAGCTTGCCTCGCGAACCCATCTTCTTCACATCTTGGCTTGAGCATATCAAGATCCGTTTCACCATGTTGCAGAATTCCCTGGCATTGGAAAATGACAATACAATCTTGATCAACAATACTTATTGGATAATATGTCTAATTTTTGTTTGTGTTTCAAAAGGGGTTGGGATGTTTGAGTTTGGGTGAGTAATGCTTACGTCCAAGGATCATCGCCCATAAGCATCATGTCCCCTTCATCATCCGTGAAGACAATTTCCCACTTGTTCCGGGACCGGAGCTGACCCTTGATTTCAAACATCTCTTCCAGCTCGTCTATGAGCTGATCATACCCTTCCAATACGGTTAGATCCACAGCTCGCCCAACTGCAACTCCTTGCATTTGAACCTTTGGCACCAAAACAAATCAAAATCAGGAAGCAACCATAAGATCTATGGAGATGTGGGTCTTAGTTTCAGGAATGTATACCTTAGTACGGCTCCTTGTAGAAGATATTTGCTTGGCCAGAGAATCCTTTCCTTGTATCTGCAACTGTCCCTGTTTCTTCTCTTTGGAAAAAACATCAGACTTTTGGTCCACATCAGCAGCTGGTGAGACCAACACGGGTGCAGCCTTTTCGACAGAAGGTGTACTTGGGGACTGATTGATCAGGTCAAAACCAAACAATCTGCAGCTTGAAGTTCTTTCCATCTTCTTACCCTCTTCCGGGGAGAGAAACACTGATTCATTGCTTGGCTTTTGTTGTTGGGTTGTCGGGAATCCTTGTAAAACAGCTCTTGCAGGAACAGTTTTGCTGTCCTCAGCTGCTGCATCAGGCAACAGATGTTGGTAAACATTCAATCTTGGAGATGAAGCCCAACCTCCCTCAGCCTGCCAGTTTCCATTAGCATTCATCTGTCTCTGATGCCATGTAAAGTAAATTTCACTCCCTTTTTCATCCTCCGTGACAGTGGATTGAGCAACTGCCGTTGTATTTAAACTGTCTAAATCATGCCAAGCAATAAGTTAACAAAAATAGTTATTTTGTCCAAAAATATCATTGAATGAGGCAGAGGAAGTACCTGGGACGTCAAGGGTTGCTCGAGGCCTCTTGTTCTTCGGATCAGATATTTGAGTCACACTAGGAGGCACAGAAGCTACATAGGGTTCGATTTCCCAAGGGGAAACCCTATCGGGTCGGAGAATATTGGCGTGTTCGTCCCATTGCACCTAAAAAACCAAACAGATCAGTAAAAACCAAACACTGTCTCTTAACTGTTGGTTGATCAAAGAACAGCATTGGATCATGACATTAACCTTCAATGACCGCCATTTTGAATCTGCCCAGTGTGGAGAAATGTCTTCAAGTCCTACTATTGTACCGGAGAATCTGGTAAGACAAATTACAAGGTTATCTAAGTCTTCCTACTTATTAAATATAAATAAATTGTGATAAGAATTACTCTAAAGATCATTACCTTCTCTCTGGAGAATCCTCACCCTCAAACCTCATCTTGAATCTCATTCCAACACTAAACTTGTTCTTCACGGCCTCAAGATACTTGTTCAAGCTTATGATGAATTGGCTTGTCCTGATGATTGAAAGGACTAACAGTTTATATTAAAACGAACAAAACATGGACAGTAATCGCAAGAAACATGAGCTGGGAAACACAGTACCTGGGTTTGTAATAGACCACGAACCGGGTTCTTGTCGAGACAGCATGAGAAGCAGTTGCTAGAACACCAAGGTGCATGCTTTGGCTAGATATTACAGAAGAAGGCATGGTGCTTTGCTGACGAGCAAGACGCCTCACCCCAACATGTAGATCTCCATCCTCTCCCCTTTTTTGCATTAATTGTCAAAATTTTGTCCTAACATAGAAGTTCAGAGAAAAACTATTGGCTGAAATTGAGATATACCTTAAGAAAACAAACGAATCACCAGCTACTAATCTTTTGGATGTTACAAATGTGCTCCATCCAGTAGTAAGTAAATGCCTCCGTGGTTGACCTGTTAATATGTTCAAGCAAAATAAAACCAAAATTCATAATTAGACCATTGATACCTAATTCTGGCATCATCTAATAATTATACAAAATAACACTAATATGTGACCATGAGTATGCAAATTTCCATTCATTGAGAATAACTTTAATACAGAAGAGGTGAAAAGGTCACACCTCTAAAAATATGCTTAAATTTCCACTCATATCTATGAAGATCTTTTGCAGCCAACTCCTGGGTTGGAATCGCCTGGGTCATATCCTGAAGAATAGATTTAAATTTGAACCATGTATGAGGTTGTCGGAATATTAGATGTATTCAGATAGGAAAAGCTGAATAATCTATCATTTTTACCAGGGCAGGGAGGCATTCAGTTGCGTGTTTCCTTAGAACCGAAAACCCGCCATGAGTGCTTGTATCTGACGCAGTCAAGACCTTGCAAAAGGAGTAAACTTTCGGTCTTGGAGACTCCGGCAAGGATTCATCCGGGCTCGTAGGCTCCGTTTCCTACATGAAATAGATCATAATAAGTAAAAGGAAAAGAAACATCAGGGCGGCGAATTTGAGACAAGAATACTGGATTAGAAGGGACAAGACATGAAACAGTTCACTAGATCTTACATCGCCTTCTGGTATAAGGGTAATCTGAGCGTAGACCTCATCTGTTTCTTGCTCAGCCTAAAAAACACAGAACGGATTGGTTGTTGAGGAATTGGCAAAACTTACAAATTTGTTCGCCACTTTGGCAGGCAGAATTGGTAGAATCAGACAGGAATACTAAGTTTCCTTGACAGAATTGGATCTAATGAACAAAAGATACCTTTTACCATTTCTAGTAAAACCAGGTAGCAGCAACATTTGGATTGAGGGCCAAAACATAAAACAACTGATGTATGCAACATTAATGAGAGACCAAATTACCAAAAGATCAACGTTTATAACACGACAGAGAATCTTTGCCGGAAGACCGAAGCCGCTAAACATGGGGACACCCTGATTCAATCCCTGATTTGTTGATGCCTCTAGCTACAAACATAGAAATGGAAGCAAAATCAGCTCCACCAACAGAGTGAAGATCTCAACTTTTCAAAGCTCAGTGATCTCACTTGCTCCATGTGTCCTTGTGGAAAATAGTAGACCCTTTCCCATTCGCGAGGAACGTCGACGAGCGGACCAGCACACGCCTTCCACAGCTCTACGTACATATCGTTCCCTATCCAAAGACACCAAACAATTTTAGTCGCGCCCGTGGTAAAAAAACTCCGAACCCGCGGAAATAAAGATCAGTAATTTCACCTCCACCACGATTCTCCATTGTACAACTCTCTGGAGGTCAACGAGATGGAATTAATACCGATGAGCTTCTGAAGTTACTAGCAATCTGCGTCGACACGCTAGAATTGCCTCATTATGTACCCTGAATCTCTTCAATCTTCGAGCAGACGGAACGACTGAATTGATTAATCACAGAGATAGTAACGCTAATCCGACGAAACCTCTGCTCAAGCGTTGCAGAAGTGAGCAGCAGCTGTAGAGCTCCTTTCCTCACCGGAGAATCAACGGCGTTCAGGAAAAAAATCCACCGAAACGCCTTGGTCGTGTCTTATTGTACGCAACTTTGCTGTTCTTTCTCTCTCTCCTCTATCTTTTTCGCTCTTCTCTTTCCCCCTTAAGTTCTCTTTGCAGTGTTGTAGACCGTGTAGTGTAACATAATGGCTCCCAATCCCATTGGTTAACTTCGATACGACTAACCGTGGTTGGGTTAGGGTGAACTGCACCGTTAGGCGTAACGGAAAAGGAGGAAGGGGTGCCGCCACGTAACGGCTTCCGAGGATTTTTGTTTTCCTACTTTTTTTTTGTCAATAAAAAATATTTCATTCAAACCAGTGTTATCAGAACCGGATCAACCCTCAAATCGGTGAGATAGTCGGTTTTCGATTCGGTCGGTCCAACCCGATTCGACGTATGATTCACTGTTCACAAGCAAAAAATAATTGAAAATACAATTATAAACTACGTAGTCTCAAACACACATAATTACCTCAAACTACATAATTTTAAACACACACAAACTACATAGTGTTAAACATATACATTACTCTCAAACACAACATAATTACCTCAAACTTTGAACATACATAACACAATAGTCTCAAAATCAAACGCAATAGGTCTAAACTTAATAACTTCTAAACTGAAAAAATTGCTCGATCAAACCGAAGAAGTCGGTTTAAACTGAAGAAAATCACCAAAAAAATTTAAACACACCAAAAAATCTAGAACCGCAAACCGTACGATTTATAAAAACGATTGGTCCAACCCGGTTCAAACATTATTCATATGCATTTTAGTTTTTTAGCTGAATCAAACCGAACAGGGGTCCGATTCCCGATTCGATTATGATAACACTGATTCAAACAATACGATAATCAGTTCGAATATATCTCATAATCCAAATTTAACAATCTAGAAAGAGGGGGTGGGGGTCTTAAGACCCAATCCGCAGGACACAACCCATGCATAGCTCTCTTGGTTACCCAATCAACACAACAATTCACCGACCTCGACCTAGGAGCAAATTCTCAAGAAACATCTTCAATTGATCTTGTCAAAACCAACGCATTTGACATAATGACCTCAATCCTCCAAGAGAATTCGGAACCTCTAAGGTGCTTAAAGATCGTCTCCGCGTCCGATTCTACGATAACTCTTTGCCCTCTTTGCCACCTTTTCGAGATGGCTAACTTAACTCTTTCAAGTATTGTATTCACCTCTAATTCCTTAATAGAAACTCCCGACAATTGGGTCATTGTTATCCCACATATTCTCCCATCGTGGCATCTCGTTATGACACTGACTCCCCCACAACCTGAATTTGACACCCAAGATGCATTACAATTAATTTTGATGACTCCCTCATCCTGTCTTTACCATCTTCGACAACATGATTGTTGATCCCTTCTTGGTTGTGGATTTCCTATTGCCTTTATCTCCCCGAAAGATCGGATAATCTCATGTATATTCGATACTGTGTTTGACACCCTATCCTCGAACACGAGTTTACATCTCGATTTCCAAATACACCAACATGTGTAAAATTATATGTCCCCCATCCTAGTTTTTTTAATTATAATTATTTAATTACTAATTTCAGTTCTAAGCGATTTATCCTAAGTATAAATAATATGTATAGTCTATACTATAACTAATTAACTATAGTACTCTTTTTTTTTTTTTTTTTGGTAGAAAACTATAGTACTCTAATTGTATGGAAAGGACATAGGGATGAGGGTGGTCCGGGTAACGGTGGACGTTACGTTTCGTAAGCTCCGTCACCGTTACCTTCCGTCGAAACTCTTTCGTTGTCTGCTTGGGATCAGGCAACAGAGTTGGCTCGAGTTAACCCGGCAGTGGAATTAATGATGGTCGCAATTTGACCCTCATAGCAGGTGTTGAATTACTGTTTTGCCCTTATGTGTGAAAGAGATCACTTCCATTCCAATCAAACTTGCCCTCAAAAGATTCCAGACTAAGATACCAAGTCCTTTATAGAAGTTAGGTCTTCATAAAGAGTGTAATTATTACGTTAAACTCATTAAATGTTAAATTTAATTGATTAATATCACCGCATAGAATTCTTAAGTTTAGGAATGGATGGGTTTGTATATTTTAAAAAAAAAACATAGCAGAGTAGCAACTAACAACAGTGGTCCAGATAAAGACACGTCAGCAAAGGCTCACCTGGAGCACACACGTGGATCGTACAGAGTTGGTCTGGATCACGTAGACTCCTGCTCCAACCGCTATTCCAAAATTTGCACTCACGTTGTTATATTTTCATGCTATAGATTGAAAAACTTTATTTTGTTGGTACAAAAATATGAAAACTCTTGTCTCAAACCATCGTTTTTATTTTGTATCCATTATTAAACCATGCAGTTTGTATATTAAAAACCTACAATAACGTTCATATATTATGTATATTTGTATGTTATTGTCTTCAAACTTATAACATACCAGTTTTTATATCGACGTACGTATTAGTAAGTATGCAGTTGTTGTTTTTCAGAAAATGTAACTGTCGTACGTCGACCAGATAACGACCGTGTTGTGCTTCGTTCGATCCGTGACCTTTGAGCCTCACTGATTTCGACAACACTTTCCATGTGTTCCATCCTCCCATGCATGCACCCAAAACTCTAACTTACAATAGGTGGCAATGGCATTCCAGAATATCCAACACGACAGTATACATATATAGAGGGAGCTAGACATTCACGTCGATACGGAAATGGTAACTAAAACGGTGTGTTTCTTTCACGTAATTTAAAATAAACAATACGAAATATGAAGAATATGGAATAAGAAATAAGATATAAGAACATAAAATTGTTTTTTAGTGGAATGAAATGTAATAAAATAAGGAATTATGTTATTTATTTGTGGAATGGTATATGGAAAAGGAATGGAACGTAGTAAAATGATATGTTTGTCCCTACTTGGATATGTGTAGTATATAATACATATAATTTGTATTAATTAGTTTTAAAAATTAATAATAATAAAAACTTAAATATAATTAACTAATAATTAATAAAAAATAAATAATTTATTTAATTAATTTGAAAGGACAATCCCTAACTTTTTTTTTAGTAAATATGACTTCAAATCAAATACAGAACAATATCATATTTTAATATGTATGACTTCGGATGGTCCATTGTATGTACAATCAATACTATTTTAAATAATGTAAATTATAAACAACAAACCAGTATCATATTTCTAAAGAACATCAATGAACAAGATTGAATTGAAATGAACAACATCCAACATTCTTCTGGAACATATTCCAACAACAACTTAACCATGTCTCTGCAGTTCCTGCAAGATACATAAATTATCATATTCCAACAACTCAATCAACATAAACACACACAAACATCATAAACACACACACACAAAATCAACTAAACAAACACAAATCAACCATTTAAACACAAAATCAACAATATAAATACAAACACAAACTCAACAATCCGTGAAAAGAACATCTTTTTACAAAATGCGTAAACCGATTACGTTACCCATTCTGCGAAAAGAACATGCCATAAATAAGTTAAATTTAATAACAGACCAAATTATGTATGGTTGCAGGCAACTGTCAGAATGCGAGACACAGAAGAACTCACATGGTGAATAATGAAGAGGAGAACAAATTCAAACGGAGGAACCTCACACAGAAGAACTCACATGCTTGCAGTCAACCGTCAGAAAATAATTACGTTTTTTCATATAAAATAATAATAAAAAAGGTTAAAAGATGTCAATTGGTCTCACTCGTTTTAACTAGCTTTATGACTATATCATTGAGATGATGATATATATATATATATATTTTAAATTGGTCAACTTTAAATGTTATTAAGATTTCCAAGATAATGCATTAGAAAATCTCATTTGCGGGAAATAAGATTTAGTTAACTTCTATCTTACCAGCAAATGTAATTTGCAAATAAGAACTTTACTAAAATTTTAGTTAAATGTGAATGAGATTCGTAAGTGTTGGGTTCTGAAAATCTTCTTCTCTACATGCGTCGCTCCTCTCGGTTCGGATATGTGCAGAAATGACAACTTCGGGTTTACACGCTTATTTCACTCCGAAGCTTAAGTCAGTTCTAAGGCTATGAAGAGTTTTTATGTGAATGTGGTAAAAATTAGAATGTAATAAATGATAATGAATGCTGGTATTTATAGGCTTTGCTTAACCTGATGAACATTGCTTTCTTTTTACCTTGGTTAACCTTTTTAACTGAGGTCACACTGACCTTCGGATGAGACAAGGGTCCTTATCTATTAAATATCAGAGATATTTAATCTCATTTAATGCTGTCTGATCTCCATTTAATGCGGCTTTATCCTGACACATATGAGCGACGCCTTGTATAGGCTGACGCCTCTCGCATATATTTATGGGCGACGCCTTTCATAAATGGTTTGTATAAATCTTATTGATTTCCTTTAGGTCAGTGATATAATGGTTTATTAAAATAAGACGTCCCTTATTATAAACCCCATCATCTGACCTGGGAAAATTAAAGGCTCATCGACACCTAGAAAATTCCAGGTGTATCAACACATGGGAAAATTAAAGGCTCATCGACGCCTAGAAAATCTCAGGTGTATCAACACCTGGGAAAATTAAAGGCTCATCGACGCCTAGAAAATTCCAGGTGTATCAACACTTGGGAAAATTAAAGGCTCATCAACGCCTATGAAATTTGCAAAAGTTAGTAAATCTCATAGCAAAGCGACGCCTATTAAAACAAGAACCCAGTTGAGGCAAATTAAGACTTATAGAAAGTTGAACTCACAGAGAGATTCTATCCAATCAGGACTAATACTCCTGCTTGACTTGGGGGGCAGATGATGGGGTTTATAAGGGACGCCTTATTTTAATAAGCTATTATATCACTGACCTAAAGAAAATCAATAAGATTTATACAAACCATTTATGTAAGGCGTCGCCCATAAATATATGCGAGAGACGTCAGCCTATACAGGACGTCGCCCATATGTGTCAGGATAAGACCACATTAAATGGAGGTCAGACAACATTAAATGAGATTAAATATCTTTGATATTTAATAGATAAGGACTCATGTCCCATCCGAAGGTCAGTGTGACCTCAGTTAAAAAGGTTAACCAAGGTAAAAATGAAGCATTGTTTATCAGGTTAAACAAAGCCTATAAAATATAAATACCAACATTCATTATCATTTATTACATTCTGATTTTCACCACATCCACATAAAAGCTCTTCAAAGCCTTAGAACTGACTTAAGCTTCGGAGTGAAATAAACGGGTCAACCCGAAGTTGTCATTTCTGCGTAGGTCTGAACCGAGAGAAGCGACGTATGTAGAGAAGAAGATTTTCAGAACCCAACGGTACGTATATTTAATTATAATATTTTGAAAAATAATATTTTTTTAAATAAAAAATGATGGATTGGCAATTTCAAACTTATACGAATACAACCTAGTTAAGTAGAATTTGCGACAAATTATTACAATTATTTGATATATACTACGATGAATTATGGAGGTATGAAGTGCAAGTATAATTAATATATAATAATAATAATAATAGTGTTGGTAATTATAGTTTGGGTTTAGTGATAATAAAGGCAAATCAAATGGAGATATGATCCTTGATTCCCTAGCACACCAGTCAAAAAGAGAATAAGGTGCCAAAGACAATTTCCCCAATTAAGAGAATACAAATATATAATGTGATCAACTTCTAAGCATTTATAAATGTTTAATTCACGTACTATAAAATTTGTCTTCTAAGCATTCTTAATTTATTTATTTGATTAAAGTAGCATTTAAAAAAAAATAATTTTCTACCCCAAAATATATATTTTTCCGTGATAGTACCACTTATTTTTTTTTTAATAAAGATTTTAGATATTTTTAATCTCATTTTTCGAAACTCTATTTTCATTGAAATCAATTTTATTCGTTTTCTAACTCGAAATATATGATAGTAGTAATGTTAATATCATATATTTTTAAGACTCCCAAACACCTATTTTCTGTGATGGTACCCCTTTGAGTTTTAATCGATTTTATAGTTTTTCAATTGATTCTGTATCTTTTTAATATTTCCTGACTCAAAACTCTTTTTTCGGTGAAATAAATTTTATTTTCATTCTCACTCTACGTATATAATTTTAGTAACGTCACAATCATATCTTTTTTTCAAATCACATTTTTCCGTGAAGATCCCTTTGATTTTCTATTGATGTCGTATATTTTTAATATTTTATGCTCGGAATACTGTTTTGAAATGAGTTTTATTTCCATTCTAAATCAACATATATGATCATAGTAACGTTACAACGATATCTTTTTTTCAGACCCCAAAGAAATGTGGTTCATCTGGATTCTATGTTGATGAAATTAGTCTTGTAAGAATTCTTTCTTCATTTATACGGTTCTGGTAACATTTAGATTATTTTTATTTCCAACCTCAAATCACATTTTTACGTGATCACACCCCTTTTTGTTTTTCTACTGATTTCGTATATTTTTAATATTTTCTAATTAAGAACTCTTTTTTCATTGACATGTCATGGTAACATTATGCCCACATATTTTTTCAAACCCAAAATCACTCAGTTTCCATGATGTTACTTCTTTGAGCTTGATCAATTTTTGTAGTTTTTCAATATATAATTACTCGGAGCTCTGTTTTCGAAGAAATGTGGTTTATCTCGATTCCATCTCAATGAAATCACTTGTAAGAAATCTTTCTTGATTTATACAGTTGTGGTCACATTTGGATTATTTTTGTTTCAAACCTCAAATCACATTTTTACGTGATGGTACTCATTTGATTTTCTATTGATTTCGTATCTTTTGAATATTTTCTAACAAGTAACTTTGTTTTCATTGAAATGAGTTTTATACGCATTCTTGATCAACATATAGGCTCGTAGTAACATTACAATGATATTTTTTAGACCCAAAATCACTCATTTTCCGTGATGGTACCCTTTTAAGTTTGATCAATTTTGTAGTTTTTCAATATCTAATTACTTGAAACTTTATTTTCGAAGAAATGTGGTTCAATGAAATCAGTCTTGTAAAATTCTTTCTTGATTTATATGGTTGTGGTAACATTTAGATGATTTTTGTTTCGAACCTCAAAAAATGGTACCCCTTTGATTTTCTACTAATTTCGTATCTTTTGAATAGTTTCTGATTAAGAACTCTGTTTTTATTGAAATGAGTTTTATAGGCCTTTTTAATCGACATATAGGCTCGTGGTAACATTACATTGACATTTTTTTTTTCCAGAATCATTCATTTTTCGTGATGATACCCCTTTAAGTTTGATCGATTTTGTAGTTTTTCAATATTTAATTACTCAAAACTTTGTTTTTGAAGAAATGTGGTTTATCTGGATTCTATCTCGATGAAATCAGTCTTTTAAGAACTCTTTCTTCATTTATACGGTTGTGGTAATATTTATATTATTTTTATTTACAATCTCAAATCACATTTTTACGTGATGGTACCCCTATAATTTTCTGATGATTTTGTATATTTTTAATATTTTTTGATTAAGAACTTTGTTTTCGCTTAAATGAGTTTTATACACATTCTTAATCGACATATATGACTATGGTAACATTACAATGAGATATTTTTTCAGACTCAAAATCACTCATTTTCTTTGTGGTACCCCTTTGAGTTTGATCGATTTTTGTAGATTTTAAATATCTAATTACTGGGAGCTCTGTTTTCGAAGAAATGTGGTTTATCTTGATTCCATCTTGATGAAATCAGTCTTGTAAGAATTCTTTCTTGATTTATACGATTGTGGTAACATTTGGATTATTTTTGTTTCAAACCTCAAATCAAATTTTTACGTGATGGTACTCCTTTAATTTTCAACTAAGTTCGTATCTTTTGAATATTTTTTTTGTTAAATAACTTTATTTTCATTGAAATGAGTTTTATGCGCATTCTTAATCAACATATTGGCTCGTGGTAACATTACAATGATAGTGTTTTTAGAACCATAATCACTCATTTTCCGTGATGGTACCCCTTTAAGTTTGATCGATTTTGTAGTTTTTCAATATTTAATTACTCAGAACTTTGTTTCCGAAGAAATGTGGTTTATCTGGATTCTATCTCGATGAAATCAGTCTTTTAAGAACTCTTTCATCATTTATACGGTTGTGGTAACATTTATATTATTTTTATTCACAATCTCAAATCACATTTTTACGTGATGGTACCCCTTTGATTTTCTACTGGTTTCGTATCTTTTGAATATTTTCTTATTAAGAACTCAGTTTTTATTGAAATGAGTTTTATAGGCCTTTTTAATCGACATATAGGCTCGTGGTAACATTACATTGACATTTTATTTTCAGACCCAAAATCACTCATTTTCCGTGATGGTACCCCTTTGAGTTTGATCGATTTTTGTAGTTTTTCAATATCTAATTAGTGGGAGATCTATTTTCGAAGAAATGTGCTTCATCTTGATTCCATTTCGATGAAATCAGTCTTGTAAGAAATCTTTATTGATTTATACGATTGTGGTCACATTTGGATGATTTTTGTTTCAAACCTCAAATCACATTTTTACGTGATGGAACTTATTTTGTTTTCTACTGATTTCGTATCTTTTGAATATTTTCTGACAAGTAACTTTGTTTTCATTGAATGGAGTTTTATACGCATTCTTAATTAACATATAGGCTCGTAGTAACATTACAATGATATTTATTTAGACCCAAAATCACCATTTTTCTGTGATTGTACCCCTTTAAGTTTGATCGATTTTGTAGTTTTTCAATATCTAATTATTCCAAACTTTATTTTCGAAGAAATGTGGTTTGATGAAGTCAGTCTTGTAAGAAATCTTTCTTGATTTATGTGGTTGTGGTAACATTTAGATTATTTTTGTTTCATACCTCAAAGCACATTTTTACATGATGGTACGTCTTTGATTTTCTACTGATTTCGTATCTTTTGAATATTTTCTCATTAAGAACTCTGTTTTTATTGAAATGACTTTTATAGGCATTTGTAATAGACATATAGGCTCGTGGTAACATTACATTGACACCTTTTTCAGACCCAAAATCACTCATTTGCCATGATGGTACCCCTTTGAGTTTGATCGAATTTTGTAGTTTTTCAATATCTAATTACTAGGACCTCTGTTTTCGAAGAAATGTGGTTTATCTTGATTATATCTCGATGAAATCAGTCCTGTAAGAATTGTTTTCTTGATATATACGGTTGTGGTAACATTTGGATTATAATTGTTTCAAACCTCAAATAACAGTTTTACGTGATGGTAGTACCCCTTTGATTTTCAATTGATTTCGTATCTTTTTAATATTATCTGATCAAGAACTTTGTTTTCATTGAAATGAGTTTTATACACATTCTTAATCGACATATATGATCGTGGTAATATTATAATGACATTTTTTCAGACCCAAAATCACTCATTTTTCGTGATGGTACCCCTTTGAGTTTGATCGATTTTTGTAGTTTTTCAACATCTAATTAGTGGGACCTTTGTTTTTGAAGAAATGTGATTTATCTTGATTCTATCTCGATGAAATCAGTTTTGTAAGAATTCATTCTTCATTTATACAGTTGTGGTAACATTTAGATTATTTTTATTTCCAACCTCAAATCACATTTTTACGTGAACGCACCCCTTTGATTTTCTACTGATTTTGGTTATTTTTTAATATTTCTCATTAAGAACTCTCTTTTCATTGAAATGAGATTTATACGCATTCTTAATCAACATATATGATCATCGTAACATTATACTCACATATGTTTTCAAACCCAAAATCACTCATTTTCCGTAATTGTACCTCTTTGAGTTTGATCAATTTTTATAGTTTTTCAATATCTAATCAGTGGGAGCTCTGTTTTCGAAGAAATGTAGTTCATCTTGATTCCATCTCGATGAAATCAGTCTTGTAAGAAATCTTTATTGATTTATACAATTGTGGCCACATTTAGATTATTTTAGTTTCAAACCTCAAATTACATTTTTACGTGATGGTACTTATTTGGTTTTCTACTGATTTCGTATCTTTTGAATATTTTCTTACAAGTAACTTTGTTTTCATTGAATGGAGTTTTATACGCATTCTTAATTAACATATAGGATCGTAGTAACATTACAATGATAGTTTTTAGACCCAAAACCACCCATTTTCCGTGATACCTTTAAGTTTGATCGATTTTGTAGTTTTTCAATATCTAATTACTCGAAACTTTATTTTCAAAGAAATGTGGTTCGATGAAATCGGTCTTGTAAGAATTCTTGCTTGATTTATACGGTTGTGGTAACATTTAGATTATTTTTGTTTCGTACCTGAAAACACATTTTTACGTGATGGTACCCCTTTGATTTTCTACTGTTTTCGTATCTTTTGAATATTTTCTGATTAAGAACTTTGTTTTTATTTAAATGAGTTTTATAGACCTTTTTAATCGACATATAGGCTCGTGGTAACATTACATTGACATTTTTTTTTCAGACCCAAAATCACTCATTTTCCGTGATGGTCCCTTTGAGTTTGATCGATTTTTGTAGTTTTTCAATATCCAATTACTGGGACCTCTTTTTTCAAATAAATGTGGTTTATCTTGATTCTATCTCGATGAAATCAGTCTTGTAAGAATTGTTATCTTGATATATACGGTTGTGGTAACATTTGGATTTGTTTTTTGTTTTGAACCTCAAATCACATTTTTATGTGACGTGCCTCTTTGATTTTCTATTGATTTCGTATCTTTTTAATATTTTATGATTAAGAACTTTGTTTTCATTGAAATGAGTTTTATAAGCATTGTTAATTGACATATATGGTCGTGGTAATATTACAATGACATTTTTTCAGACCCAAAATCAGCCAATATCCGTGATGGTACCCCTTTGAGTTTGATCGATTTATGTAGTTTTTCAAAGTCTAATTACTATGACCTATGTTTTCGAAGAAATGTGATTTATCTTGATTCTATCTCAATGAAATCTGTCTTGGAAGAATTCTTTCTTCATTTATACAGTTGTGGTAACATTTAGATTATTTTTATTTCCAACCTCAAATCACATTTTTACGTGAACGCATCCCTTTGATATTCTACTGATTTTAGTACATTTTTAATATTTTCTAATTAAGAATTCTCTTTTCATTGAAATGAGATTTATATGCATTCTTAATCGACATATATGATCATGGTAACATTATACTCACAAATATTTTCAAACCCGGAATTACTCATTTTCCGTGATGGTACCCCTTTGAGTTTAATTGATTTTGCTAGTTTTTCAATATCTAATTACTAGGACCTCTGTTTTCGAAGAAATGTGGTTTACCTTGATTCTATGTCGATGAAATCAGCCTTGTAAGAATTGTTTTATTGATATATACGGTTGTGGTAACATTTGGATTGTTGTTGTTTTGAACCTCAAATCACATTTTTACGTGATCGTACCCCTTTGATTTTATATTGATTTTATATCTTTTTAATATTTTCTGATAAAGAACTTTGTTTTCATTGAACTGAGTTTTATACACATTCTTAATCGATATATATAATCGTGATAATATTACAATGACATTTTTTCAGACCCAAAATCACTCATTTTCTGTGATGGTACCCCTTTGAGTTTGATAGATTTTTGTAGTATTTTAATATCTAATTTTGGGACATTTGTTTTCAAAGAAATGTGATTTATCTTGATTCTATCTCGATTAAATTAGTCTTGTAAGAATTCTTTCTTCATTTATACAGTTGTGTTAACATTTAGATTATTTTTATTTCCAACCTCAAATCACATTTTTACGTGAACGTACCCCTTTGATTTTCTACTGATTTTGGTAAATTTTTAATACTTTCTGATTAAGAACTCTCTTTTCATTGAAATGAGATTTATACGCATTCTTAATCAACATATATGATCATGGTAACAGTATACTCACATATATTTTCAAACCCAAAATCACTCATTTTCCGTGATAGTATCTCTTTGAGTTTGATCAATTTTTGTAGTTTTTCAATATCTAATTACTGGACCTCTGTTTTCAAATACATTTGGTTTATCTTGATTCCATCTCGATGAAATAAATCTTGTAAGAAATCTTTATTGATTTATACAATTGTGGTCGCATTTGGATTATTTTTGTTTCAAACCTCAAATCACATTTTAACGTGATGGTACTCATTTGGGTTTCTACTGATTTCGTATCTTTTGAATATTTTCTGACAAGTAACTTTGTTTTCATTGAATGGAGTTTTATACACGTTCTTAATTAACAAATACGCTCGTAGTAACATTACAATGATAATTTTTAGACCCAAAATCACCCATTTTCCGTGATGGTACCAGTACCCCCTTTAAGTTTGATCGATTTTGTAGTTTTTCAATATCTAATTACTGGGACCTCTGTTTTCGAAGAAATGTGGTTTATCTGGATTCTATCTCGATGAAATCAGTCTTTTAACAACTCTTTCTTCATTTATACGGTTGTGGTAACATTTAGATTATTTTTATTTCCAACCTCAAATCACATTTTTACGTGATGGTACCCCTTTGATTTTCTACTGATTTCGTATCTTTTGAATATTTTCTGATTAAGAACTCTTTTTTCATTGAAATGAGTTTTATAGGCCTTTTTAATCGACATATAGGCTCGTGGTAACATTACATTGACCTTTTATTTTCAGACCCAAAATCACTCATTTTCTGTGATGGTACCCCTTTAAGTTTGATCGATTTTGTAGTTTTTCAATATCTAATTACTCAGAACTTTGTTTCCGAAGAAATGTGGTTTATCTGGATTCTATCTCGATGAAATCAGTCTTTTATGAACTCTTTCTTCATTTGTACGGTTGTGCTAACATTTATATTATTTTTATTTACAATCTCAAATCACATTTTTACGTGATGGTACCCCTTTGATTTTCTACTGATTTCGTATCTTTTAAATATTTTCTTATTAAGAACTCAGTTTTTATTGAAATGAGTTTTATAGGCCTTTTTAATCGACATATAGGCTCGTGGTAACATTACATTGACATTTTATTTTCAGACCCAAAATCACTCATTTTCCGTGATGGTACCCCTTTGAGTTTGATCGATTTTTGTAGATTTTCAATATCTAATTAGTGGGAGATCTGTTTTCGAAGAAATGTGGTTCATCTTGATTCCATCTCGATGAAATCAGTCTTGTAAGAAATCTTTATTGATTTATACAATTGCGGTCACATTTGGATGATTTTTGTTTCATACCTCAAATCACATTTTTACGTGATGGTACTTATTTTGTTTTCTACTGATTTCGTATCTTTTGAATATTTTCTGACAAGTAACTTTGTTTTCATTGAATGGAGTTTTATACGCATTCTTAATTAACATATAGGCTCGTAGTAACATTACAATGATATTTTTTTAGACCCAAAATCACCATTTTTCTGTGATTGTACCCCTTTAAGTTTGATCGATTTAGTAGTTTTTCAATAACTAATTACTGGGACCTCTGTTTTTGAAAAAAATGTGGTTTATCTTGATTCTATCTCGATGAAATCAGTCTTGTATGAATTTTTTCTTCATTTATACAGTTGTGGTAACATTTAGATTATTTTTATTTACAACCTCAAATCACATTTTTACGTGAACGCACTCCTTTGATTTTCTACTAATTTTGTACATTTTTCATATTTCCTGATTAAGAACTCTCTTTTCATTGAAATGAGATTTATACGCATTCTTAATCGACATATAGGCTCGTGGTAACATTACATTGACATTTTTTTTCAGACCCAAAATCACTCATTTTCTGTGATGGTACCTCTTTGAGTTTGATCGATTTTTGTAGTTTTTAAATATCTAATTACGGGGACCTCTGTTTTCGAAGAAATGTGGTTTATCTTGACTCTATCTCGATGAAATCAGTCTTGTAAGAATTGTTTTTCTTGGTATATACGGTTGTGGTAACATTTGGATTATTTTTGTTTCAAACCTCAAATAACAGTTTTACGTGATTGTAGTACCCCTTTGATTTTCTATTGATTTCGTATCTTTTTAATATTCTCTGATCAAGAACTTTGTTTTCATTGAAATGAGTTTTATACACATTCTTAATCAACATATATGATCGTGGTAATATTCCAATGACATTTTTTCAAACCCAAAATCACTCATTTTTCGTGATGGTGTACCCCTTTGAGTTTGATCGATTTTTGTAGTTTTTCAACATCTAATTATTGGGACCTTTGTTTTTGAAGAAATGTGATTTACCTTGATTCTATCTCGATGAAATCAGTCTTGTAAGAATTATTTTTCTTGGTATATACGGTTGTGGTAACATTTGGATTATTTTTGTTTCGAACCTCAAATCACATTTTTACGTGATGGTACTCCTTTGATTTTCTACTGATTTCGTATCTTTTTTATATTTTCTGATTAAGAACTTTGTTTTCATTGAAATGAGTTTTATACGCATTCTTAATCAACATATAGGCTCGTGGTAACATTACAATGATAGTTTTTTCAGACCCAAAATCACTCATTTTCCGTGATGGTAGTACCCCTTTGAGTTTGATAGATTTTGGTAGTTTTTCAATACCTAATTACTGGGACCTTTGTTTTCGAATAAATGTGATATATCTTGATTCTATCTCGATGAAATCAGTCTTGTAAGAATTCGTTCTTCATTTATACGGTTGTGGTAACATTTAGATTATTTTTATTTCCAACCTCAAATCACATTTTTACGTGAACACACACCTTTAATTTTTTACTGATTTTGTACATTTTTAATATTTTCTGATTAAGAACTCTCTTTTCATTGAAATGAGATTTTAACGCATTCTTAATCGACATATATAATTATACTCACATATGTTTTCAAACCCCAAATCACTCATTTTCCGTGATGGTACCCCTTTGAGTTTGACCAATTACTGCAGTTTTACAATATTTAATTACTGGAAGTTCTATTTTGGAAGAAATGTGGTTTATCTTGATTCCATCTCGATGAAATCAGTCTTGTAAGAAATCTTTATTGATTTATACAATTGTGGTCACATTTGGATTATTTTAGTTTCAAACCTCATATCACATTTTTACGTGATGGTACTCATTTGGTTTTCTACTGATTTCGTATCTTTTGACTATTTTCTGACAAGTAACGTTGTTTTCATTGAATGGAGTTTTATACGCATTCTTAATTAACCTATAGGCTTGTAGTAACATTACAATGATATTTTTTTAGACCCAAAATCACCCATTTTACGTGATGGTACCCCTTTAAGTTTGATCGACTTTGTAGTTTTTCAATATCTAATTACTCAAAATTTTATTTCCGAAGAAATGTGGTTCGATGAAGTTAGTCTTGTAAGAATTCTTTCTTGATTTATACGGTTGTGGTAACATTTATAGTTTTTCTTTAACCTCAAAGCACATTTTTTCATGATGGTACCGCTTTGATTTTCTACTGATTTCGTATCGTTTGAATATTTTCTGATTAAGAACTCTGTTTTTATTGAAATGAGTTGTATAGGCCTTTTTAATCAACATATAGGCTCGTGGTAACATTACATTGACATTTTTTATCAGACCCAAAATCACTCATTTTCCGTGATGGTACCTCTTTTGAGTTTGATCGAATTTTGTAGTTTTTCAATATCTAATTACTGGGACCTCTATTTTCGAAGAAATGTGGTTTATCTTGATTCTATCTCGATGAAATCAGTCTTGTAAGAATCGTTTTTCTTGATATATACGGTTGTGGTAACATTTGGATTATTTTTGTTTCGAACCTCAAATCACATTTTTACGTGATGGTACCCCTTTGATTTTCTACTGATTTCGTATCTTTTTAATATATTCTTATTAAGAATTTTGTTTTATAGGCCTTTTTAATCGACATATAGGCTCATGGTAACATTACATTGACATTTTATTTTCAGACCCAAAATCACTCATTTTTCGTGATGGTACCCCTTTGAGTTTGATCGATTTTTATAGTTTTTCAATTACCTTTGTTTTCGAAGAAATGTGGTTTATCTTGATTCTATCTCGATGAAATCGGTCTTGTAAGAATTCTTTCTTGATTTATACGGTTGTGGTAACATTTGGATTATTTTTGTTTCGAATCTCAAATCACATTTTTACGTGATGGTACCCCTTTGATTTTCTACTTATTTTGTATCTTCGGATTTATTTTACTAAGAACTCTATTTTCGTTGAAATGAGTTTTATACACTTTCTTAATTAACATATATGATCATGGTAACATTATAATGACATATTTTCCATATCCCAAATCACATATTTTTTCGTGATGTTATTTTGAGTTTGATCATAGTAATATTAAAATGATATTTTTTTCCACTTGACTCCATCATTATCAGCTAAATAAATTTTATTCTTGATCAGGAATATACATTGCCATGTTACTTTACATATTTTGTTCTAATTAAGGGTATATATCACTTTTTAGTATAATATGATAAATAATGTTTTATTTAATTATTGCCATAAATTTTATTTGAGACGCACTCATTTTACATAACTTTATTGCATATATTTTAATTTGATCAAACTTTTGTCTCCTTCTCTCGTTGCCCAGTTTGCCCTAACTACATATATTATTATTCCCCAATTAATTAATATTTAATTTATTCCCATCTTAATTGTACCAAAAATATTACTAATCCGACTAATAATTCCGTGGTAAATTGTTTCCACTAGTGGATTTTCTTTTTTCGAATCTTTGTGGTCCTCTGATCTCAATTGTCGCAGCCAATCTAATCTCATTTCCATGGATGGATTCACTCGGCACTACTCTTTTGTTTTGAGTTTTGACCATTTCTTTCGTTTTAACTCTACTAACCAATTATAGACATAACGGATATAATGTATTTTATTTCGTTGAATATGATATAATATATTAATAATAAACACAATTATATATATATAGTGACTAGTGAGTGAGTGTAATAATAGAGTTATGCATTATATTCACTTACATTCTTTATTGGCAACAATTTTAAACTTAATTTTCCTTTTTTAGAAATTTATTATTATTATTATTTGCACTTATAATGATGATATATAGTAAATAATCAACTCTATTTTTCATAACAACTCATACTATTCAAACCATATATTTTTAGTAATCTCTAATAATTTGGTTTTGTCTATTTTATTTTAAAATTATAATGAGATTTATAAAAATATATAAATTAGTCAAATGACTTCTTTTTTAAAAAATAAATAAATTATTGTATGTTTAATACTATAAAATATAAATAATTTGTAAATTAAATCTATTAATTACTAACGCAAAGCACGGTCAGAGAGCTAATTATCAATATAGTATTTATGTTCGCAAGAACACTGAACACAACTTCGAAGAAAGTGGCTGTATCAGTGCATCTGCATTGTAGATATGATCAAAACTGTTCAAAACTTAGGTGCACCAGGCTGACGAGAAAGCTCCCCCAAAAGAATTAATTTGATTGTTTTAGAGCTTTTAGTATGGGGTTGACTGTACACCCGGTGTATGTAAAATTGTTCATCTTTCTCCATAATTACCATAATTGCTGTAAGTTTTCCTATGAAATGTGTACTCCGGGTGTACTAGCACAGCTAAACATTTGTTTCTCCTTATCAGTGTCATTTAGACATGACCAGTTGTTTACCCGGAGCATGTAAATACCGTACTATTTTTTCACAAATACATGTATTATTTATATAAAGGTTTCGAGGGAAATTGTCTACTCCTGGTGTACGAGTACTCGTACACCCTCCTAAAATAATTATATCACTTGTATATATATAATAACGTTAACGTTAACTTGTATATATATAATAACGAAGTAGGCTAGTCTAGAGTAAAAATACACGAGATTAATTAAGGTTCATTATTACGCAACCACTTAATCATATTACTAATAGTTTAATAATAATAATTAATATAGATAAATGAAAAGCTCTAAAGCTTTGGTGTTGGATTCCATGTGGGTAAAAAGCATTCACAAACTTTTGACGATAGTTATATATTAAAAAAGGGTATATATACATAATTTAAATGGAATGGAATATAATTTAAAAACTTACTCAGCGCTGACATGACAATCTTACGTGGATTAATTAAGTGGCTAATACATAATTTCTCACCCACAGTGGTCTCTGTGTGGTCGTGCCACGTACGAAATTCCAACTTCGTGTTGGCTTTGAAATATTATTTTTATTATTATCTTATTATTACAAAGTTGTTATCGTAATTGCAAACTCATCCGCGTACTTCGGTTTCTCCGAGAATCAACCCTAGACTTTGGAATTATGAGTGTTTACGCTCCTCCCATCATCATCGACCTGCTTCTGTCACTAAATTGACGAAGTGAATTTGTGTTTGTCTTGTCCTATTATTGGTCCACGCACATCGTCGGGATGATAAGCCCGCTGGTCAGCATGACATCTTAGTAACTAGGGTCGGCAATAGTGCGGTGAAAAACTCATAACCATGGTTATAACCGTTACTGTTTAATATGGTTAACCGTACCATTATGGTGCGGTTATGGTGATGAATTTTCTACTCATAATGGATATGGTTATGGTTATGATTATGGTATGGTTATGGTATTTGTCATAACATGATCATACTCTAACCAATCGATAACTCTATTAACTCTATTAGTAACGTTGTCTTATAAAGTAATTTTATACTAATGATGAAACTGAACATGGTTTTAGCTAATAATACGTACGTTTTATCTAATTTCCAAAAAAAAAAAAAAAAAAAATCAGCAATATATTATATAACATATTTCAACAACTATAATCGCTCAATACATAAAATATTTACCACTAGAGGTTGAAGTCTAGGGCTACACTGGTGCAATCTTTGGGTTTTCTAAACATAAAATTTAAGTATTTTTATACCAATTATTTAAAATAAAATAAAACATAGCTAATTACATTTAATTAGGGTTTTATACTCTTCCTTTACCTTCATTTACGTAGCAATAATATTTATAATTAATCCGTACTTGGAAAAAGAAATTTGTCCTAATCTAGTACTCTAATATTATTGTTAGCAGGTGGAATGCGTTAGCTGTCAAAAACCACAATAAATATAGTATTAATAAATATATCGTCTTGTAATTTTTTTTATAAGGAATCGACAAAATAAAGGGCTGAGATTCTATTCGCATATTCCAATACCTCGGACTTGATTTGCCGAAGCTTGTGACGCTTCCTCGTCACTAAACAATGGGGTGTCTTCATATAGGATTAGATAAATTAATATTATCATCATATTTATTAATTAGCAATGACTTTCACCATTATGGGATTTAGCGTGATATAAAAAAAAATCTTAGTTATTTAATATACATTAGGTTAACGTGCAAGGGATTTTTATGCGTTGACGGTTTATCAAAGGATTTATTAATGGTAAGAAATATAATTTTATTTAAGTAAGTAAGATGATACATTAAAACTGACAAGTTTAGACATATAATTAATTATAAATATATATTGTAAGACCATCAATAATTTTCGAATTCCAAAACACACTAGAAATTACTAGGGGTGAGCAAAACATACTGGTTGGCCCGAGACCGGCTCGAAACCGGTCCAACTAAGACCGAGACCGAGCGAGCGGGCGGATTTTTTCCTCTAAAGTCGGGCTCGGGTTCAGGATTTTTCCCGAAATTCCCGATTAGGACCGGACCGGCCCGAGTTGCCTAAAAACCTAATACTATATATACTATACAAGTATAGTAGTATACAGCAACTCACAAAGTCTCCATGTGTGTTTGGATTGTATATTCTATATTTATAATGTGTGTTTGGATTGTATGTTTGATACTTGATTTATTGTGTTTGTATCTTCTAAATTTGGTGAAAATTGGACATTTTTTTTTTTAATTTGGACTGAAAATTTCGGTAATGGACCGAGATCGGCCCGAGTCAAGCAAGACCGACTCGGGTGGGCTTTTTATACCGAAGACGGTCTCGGTTCTCCAAAGGTGAAAACTGAAATTTCGGGCTCGGGCTCGATCTTGCCTAAAAAATCGGCCCGGCCCGCCCAAGCTCACCCCTAGAAATTACTAAGATGGAACCATACGTTTTGAACTTTTTATTTCCATCTAACATTTATATATATGTAAGTATAGATAATAATATTATTTCAACGAAATTGTATAAATATTATCTTGTTCACATATTCTTGTACATGGTCTGTCCCTGTCAAAGGAAGCCATGTGATTCTCTTTGCAAATTTGTAGGAATCCCTGTAAAAAATATTGACTTGGAAATTGGAACATGTTTCTTGAAATACCCACCAAATATACCAAAAAAAAAATATATTATTATTATGTGCTGAGCAATACATTTATGGATCAAAATTCAACACCAAACTTTATAATATAGATGCCATGTCAGCTTTGAGTAGTTTAGATAACATCACTCTTTATAAATATTTAAGAGTTTTTTTAATTAACTATTAATTGATTCCATAATCTCATAAAAATATATAACTAAATTCACTAAATATGAGAATTAACTAGAGTCAAATCTACGTCACTTATGAATATCCACCGACAGAAACTAAAAATGCTCTCGTAAAGGACGCTGTGAGTTTTGTGTATTCGAGGACAATAAAGTTTAACTAATTATTATGTTGTAGTAAGGGTTAAGGTGCGAGTTTCTCATCACTCAGCTTGTTATTTTTAATTTACCTTATCTATCAAAAAAGAATTTACTAAATAGTAGCACGTTCTCGAGGTCATTTCTTAGTTATTACTCATCAATTATCTTCTATAGCGCGGAATCCATCCAACATGGCCCAAATTCTCCAAAGCCCAAATACAAGCATCCTTGTTGATTAATGGGCCACAATATTGACGCAGTGATATGGATTTGGGCCCTAAAAACTAATACGTGGCCCAAAATATCAAACTGGGCTGATTGTTGGACGTGTTAGAATCTATGTTACACGTGTATGGATGACGGTGTAATTCGCTACCCAACAAATCATCAAGCTCCAGATAAAACAAGTGTGACTCCACAGTCATGTGTCAAACTGTCAATCAATTAAACAAGTCAATTATTATAGAAGATTATTGAGTGCAGAATACTTTACTTATTAGTGTCAGAAAAAATATATTAAATTATATGCGTAAATCAAGGAAAAAGGTGATAGGAAATAGGAAATATAAAGGAGTAAATTTCTCTCTATAATTAATAATTATGAAGGAAAAAAAGAGAGAAAAATCTTAGCATGGAAGGAATGAGTCCGCGTCAAATATGAACACAAAAAGGAGCAATTGGACTTTCTAGAAACTTGGGTAAATTCGTAAATAATAAAGACACTTATGACTCTTTTTTGGCCAACAAGACACTTATCACTTAACGATGCAAATTAGCACATAATTATTATCTTTTTATTTGGCGTGAGTATTACTACACGCTAATATGATATATGTATTATTATTTTTTTTACTGCAAGAGCTTTTATATAAGAAATATTGGGAAAACTAGCCAACATGTACCCGAATTTGTGAGTGATTAGTAAATAGGTACCTAAACTTTTACTTCTTTTTTTGTAGCAAATAGGTTGCTGAACTTTCTTAAATAAGCAAATAGGTACCTACCGTTAATTTCCGCTAAGAATAAACGGAAAATATCGTGAGGAGCACATGAGGAGCAAACAGGTACCTGAACTTACGAATGATCAAGTAAGTATTTGAACCGGTTCAATCAAACCACTTTATTTTTTTTATAAAAAAAGTAGGGACTCAACTCCAGACGTTCTCGGTGCATCAAGAAACACTCCGAGAACGTTTGGAGTTGAGTCATTCATGTGTTTGGTATATAAACCCTATTTTTTTATTAAAAAAATAAAGTGGTTCTACTGAGCCGGTTCAGGTACCTACTTGCTCATTCGTGTAAGTTTAGGTACTTGTTTGCTCCTCACGTGATATTTTTCGTTTATTCTTAACAGAAATTAACGGTATGTAGCTATTTACTAATTTTCATAAGTTCGTCTACTTATTTGCTACAAAAAAAAATAAGTACCTACTTGCTAATCACCCACAAGTTCGGGTACCAGTTAGTTTGGTAGTATTTCCAAGAAATATATGAAATAACAACTTACTAACTCAACTGTGTCGTAATAATTTTGTACATATAAATAATGCGGTTCTTAGTTTTTTTTGTAAAAATGCGGTTCTTAGGTTAATAGTTAATACTCATTTAAGTATACATTAAAAATTCCATTGTGAGTGTAAGAGTTTCTAATTTCTATAATCTAATCGACACCTATAATCATTTTCACTTGTAATACTTATTAGACTATTTGTTTGATTGTGTCCATCTTCTGCCACGTGATTGCATTTAACGCGTTGCAGTCGTCACTAAGGTCGTCACTGGTCAATAATACCAAAAATTCGTCCGCACCCTCTTAAAATATATAGATAGATAGATAGATATTTATGTATATTTGACGAATCAACACGCAATGCTCTCATTTTCTTCTGCGAAATTTCCTTCTCGCTTCCCTCGATCACCCACACTATAAAAGCTTAGACGTCTGCTTAGATTTTCTCACTCTCCATTTCAATTTCGTGAACACAAGGATTGACTTTATCTTCAATTATTCAGAGTTCAGACGGTTGATTCGTGTCCCTTTGCCGGAATTTGAAGTTACTGGATATGGAGAACAATCAGCAATCCTTCTGGCAGTTCAGTGACCAGCTCCGAGTCCATACCTCTAACATGGCCAATCTGTCCCTGAACGAGTCAATTTGGAGCAACGATTACGCGTCCAAGCGTCCCGACGACCGGCGGAATTTCGACGTTAGAGTTGGCGCTCCGGTCAATTCATTGAACACTTTGAAGGCGAACGCTTACGACCTGAACTCGGTCTCCGATGGTTACAAGGTCGGTGCTGCTAACATCGGAAACGATAACCCTGGATTCGGAAAGGATTTCAACGGATTCAATTTCGGATGGAAGAACGATCTCAACGGTTTCGATGATGGCTGGAAGGTTAACAATATCGGTGTCTCTGCGTCTCGGATGAATATGAATGTTGGGGTTAATGGTGGCTTCAACAAGGGGATTTACTCCAATTCTGCGGTGAATTATCCGATGAACGCCAATTTGAATGCTAGCTTGAAGGGGATCAAGAACAAGGCTGAGACTGATTTTGGCGGCAAAGGAGGTCAGAGGAAGAATGGAAGTAACAACAGCAAGAAGAACAACGAAGGAAATAACGAGGGGAAATCTAGTGCAGAGAAGAGGTTCAAGACGCTTCCGGCGGCTGAGGCGCTGCCGAGGAATGAGACGGTCGGTGGATACATCTTTGTCTGCAACAATGATACCATGCAGGAGAATCTACAGAGGCAGCTCTTTGGTATGCTCCATCTCTTTCTTTTCTCTTCAAAAACTATATTTATATAGTTCAATTGGATCTAAATAAGCTGAATTGACACTTTCTGGTTGAATTATCTTGAAAATCATCATCAAGAATTGATTTTATTCGAGTTTTGCATTGAGTTGCTATTAGTTGAGTGCATTATGGTTCTCTGGACAGCATATAGCTTGCTCTATGGCAGATTAGTGGGCAGTGGTCACATGAAGTTTGATTTAGGATAATTCAGTTTGTCTCTGATTGGGGTTTGAGGTGATTAACTATATTTAGGTTGAAATTGATGAGGGATGATCACCATACTATATAGGCTTATTATTATTATTATTGTAAAAGAAGAACAATTCTGTTTGTTGCAAGTTTCCATTTTTTGTACGCAATTGAATAGTATAGGATTTTGTGGTTAGTTGAGTTGGCCATTTTCTAATTGATTGTAATCACAGGTCTGCCACCACGTTACAGAGATTCGGTGAGGCAGATAACTCCAGGTCTGCCTCTTTTCCTCTACAACTACTCCACCCATCAACTCCATGGCATCTTTGAGGTTGGTATTGGTTTGCTTTTCTCTACCTAATTCAAGCTACTTGCTTATTAAGCTGATCTTTTGTACCAAACTTGATTAAATTATGCATAATGTGACATGTCCAAACCAAATATTCGTCGACCTGTTACTTTTGGAGCTTCAGTAATATTATTGTAAGGGAAAAAATCTAACAAATTGTGCTGTTTAGTGGTCAACTCTGTGACGAAGTTTTAGGGAATAGCAACTCTGTTCTATTTATCTGTTAAGTAGGGTTGTTGTTCATTTGGTAATAAGCTCCTTATTTACCTTTATAAGCTCCTTATTTACCTTTATAGGCTGCAAGTTTTGGAGGTTCTAATATCGATCCGACTGCATGGGAGGACAAGAAGTTCATTGGTGAATCTCGCTTCCCTGCTCAGGTACTTCCACATATATATATATATATATATTTGGTAGAATCTCTACCTTAACAGCATATATAGATGTAAATATTGGTATTCTATATATATCAAAATATGAGTTTACTTGTTGCTAACTTAGATACGTTTTGATGGACAGGTTCGGGTTCTTACAAGGAAGGTTCATGAACCATTGGAAGAGGATTCATTCAGGCCGATCCTCCACCATTACGATGGCCCTAAATTCCGCCTTGAACTGAATGTGCCCGAGGCACTCTCTCTGTTGGATATTTTTGCAGAACAAGAATCTTAAGTGCTGCTTAAGGCATCAGATCAAGTAACAAATCTACTGGGGAGTATATATATATATATATATGAAGATTAAGTAGGGAAATTTATTGAGCAAGTTCAAAAGAAGAGCGTGTACCCATGGCTATGCTTTTGTGGGCTTTCGGTCTTGTATGTATCTGTTGCCATGTAAAGAAACAAGAGAATCTATTATAGGGAGGGAGAAGCAAAGTAGTAGATACGGTCGTGTGTGTAGAGAGCACTACTTTTGGCCGTATTTTGTTTGTTATGCTCCTCTAATACTTTTTAAAAAATAAAAATATATGTGAATTATGTTGTAGCTATGGCTCAAATGGCAAGTGTGCTCAAATGAAAGCAGATCGACACTGGTAGCGTAAAAAGTATGCAATCCATTACCATTCTAGGCTGCCTTTCATAGCAAGAGTCACATTAGTTCTACACATAGCAATAGCATTTTTGAAGATGCGATGAAGTCAACTTCAGTATCAACATATAACTAACATAGATGAGTGTCGTTAGGCATACCCGACTTACTTCTGGGAAGTGGGAACCAAAAAGGAGATAAAGGTTCATATAGGATCATAGATATCTACTGTTATAGCCCCATCATTATATATTAAGTTTGAGACTGCATCTTCTTAATGGCTTTCTCAATGGTAGGTATGTTCTTTCTGAAGGTTGACCACTGCTCCTCGGTCAAGCTTATGCCTGAGAATACAACATAAGGTCATAAGAACATTACATAAATTATGAACCATGAACACAATCGAGAGCAATAACCTGAAGCCTTCGTAAGTTCATGCATTGTAAGCACAAAATAGTAAGATATGTTTCCATAGAGGAGGGCAGTCAAGATGGACCTTCTTCTAAGTTTGTTGTGTTTCACTTTCATCTATTGGTAGAATATAATGTATGTAACTATGTATAGCAACTGAGAGATGTGCCAAATCAGTTCTATAGAGAAAATTACGATGCTAGAGAATGTCAACAGAGTCTAGCAATATATAAGAGCTTTTATATAAGAAATATTGGGTACCCGAAATTGTGGGTGATTAGCAAGTAGGTACCTAAACTTTTTCTTTTGTAGCAAATATATTGCTAAACTTTCTTAAATAAGCAAATAAGTACTTACCATTAAGAATAAACGGAAAATATCACGTGAGGAGCAAACATGTATATAAACTTACACAAATGAGCAAGTAGGTACCTGAATCGGTTCAGTCAAACCACTTTATTTTTTTATATAAAAAAGTAAGGTTTATATACCAAACACATGCATGACTCAACTCCAGGCATTCTCGGTGCATCAAGAAACACTCTGAGAACGTCTGGAGTTGAGTCATATGCATGTGTGGTATATAAACCCTATTTTTTTTATAAAAAAAAACAAAATGGTTCGACCGAGCCGGTTCAGGTACCTACTTGCTCATTCGTGTAAGTTCATGTACATGTTTGCTACTCACATGACATTTTCCGTTTATTCTTAACGGAAATTAACGGTAGATACCTATTTATTAATTTTCATAAATTCAGCTACTTAGTTGCTACAATTTTTTTTTTAAGTACATACTTGCTAATCGCCCACAAGTTCGGGTACTAGTTTAGTAGTTTTCCAAAAAATATATGAAATAACAACTTACTAACTATCTCGTAATAATTTTTTTAAAAGAATTTTGTACATATAAATAATGCGGTTCTTAGGTTAATAGTTAATACTCATTAAAGTATACATTAAAAATTCCATTGTGAGTGTAAGAATTTTTATAATCTAATCGACACCTATAATTATCTTCACTTGTAATACTTATTAGACTATTTGTTTGATTGTGTCCATCTTCTACCACGTTTTTTGCATTTAACGCGTTGCAGTCGTCACTGGTCAATAATACCACAAATCCGTCCGCACCCTCTTAAAATATATATGTATATTTGACGAATCCACACGCAATGCTCACATTTTCTTCTGCGAAATTTCCTTCTCGCTTCCCTCGATCACCCACACTATAAAAGCTTAGACGTCTGCTTAGATTTTCTCACTCTCCATTTCAATTTCGTGAACACAAGGATTGACTTTATCTTCAATTATTCAGAGTTCAGACGGCTGATTCGTGTCCCTTTGCCGGAATTTGAAGTTACTGGATATGGAGAACAATCAGCAATCCTTCTGGCAGTTCAAGGACCAGCTCCGAGTCCATACCTCTAACATGGCCAATCTGTCCCTGAACGAGTCAATTTGGAGCAACGATTACGCGTCCAAGCGTCCCGACGACCGGCGGAATTATGATGTTAGAGTTGGCGCTCCGGTCAATTCATTGAACACTTTGAAGGCGAACGCTTACGACCTGAACTCGGTCTCCGATGGTTACAAGGTCGGTGCTGCTAATATCGGAAACGATAACTCTGGATTCGGAAAGGATTTCAACGAATTCAATTTCGGATGGAAAAACGATCTCAACGTCAACGGTTTCGATGATGGCTGGAAGGTTAACAATATCGGTGTCTCTGCGTCTCGGATGAATATGAATGTTGGGGTTAATGGTGGCTTCAACAAGGGGATTTACTCCAATTCTGCGGTGAATTATCCGATGAACGCCAATTTGAATGCTAGCTTGAAGGGGATCAAGAACAAGGCTGAGACTGATTTTGGTGGCAAAGGAGGTCAGAGGAAGAATGAAAGTAACAACAGCAAGAAGAACAACGAAGGAAATATCGAGGGGAAATCTCTTGCACAGGTGAGGTTCGAGGCGTTGTCGAGGAATGAGACGGTCGGTGGATACATCTTTGTCTGCAACAATGATACCATGCAGGAGAATCTACAGCGGCAGTTCTTTGGTATGCTCCACCTCTTTCTTTTCTCTTCAAAAACTATATTTATATAGTTAAATTGGATCTAAATAAGCTGAATTGACACTTTCTGGTTGAATTATCTTGAAAATCACCATCAAGAGTTGATTTTATTCTAGTTTTGCATTGAGTTGCTATTAGTTGAGTACATTATGGTTCTCTGGACAGCATATAGCTTGCTCGATGGCAGATTAGTTGGCAGTGGTCACATGAAGTTTGACAACGTCAACGGTTTCGATGATGGCTGGAAGGTTAACAATATCGGTGTCTCTGCGTCTCGGATGAATATGAATGTTGAGGTTAATGGTGGCTTCAACAAGGGGATTTACTCCAATTCTGCGGTGAATTATCCGATGAACGTCAATTTGAATGCTAGCTTGAAGGGGATCAAGAACAAGGCTGAGACTGATTTTGGCGGCAAAGGAGGTCAGAGGAAGAATGGAAGTAACAACGGCAAGAAGAACAACGAAGGAAATAACGAGGGGAAATCTAGTGCAGAGAAGAGGTTCAAGACGCATCCAGCGGCTGAGGCGTTGTCGAGGAATGAGACGGTCGGTGGATACATCTTTGTCTGCAACAATGATACCATGCATGAGAATCTACAAGGAAGGTCATGAACCATTGGAAGAGGATTCATTCAGGCCGATCCTCCATTACGATGGCCCTAAATTCCGCCTCGAACTGAATGTCCCCGAGGCACTCTCTCTTTTGGATATTGTTGCAGAACAAGAATCTTAAGTGTTGCTTAAGGCATCAGATCAAGTAACAAATCTACTAGAGAGTATATATATATATATATATATATATATATGAAGATTAAGTAGGGAAATTTATTGAGCAAGTTCAAAAGAAGAGAGCGTGTAGCCATGGCTATGCTTTTGTGGGCTTTCAGTCTTGTATGTGTGTTGCCATGTAAAGAAACAAGAGAATCTATTTTAGGGAGAGAGAAGCAAAGTAGTAGATACGGTAGTGTGTGTAGAGAGCACTACTTTTGGCCGTATTTTGTTTGTTATGCTCCTCTAATATATGTGAATTATTTTGTAGCTATGGCTCAAATGGCAAGTGTGCTCAAATGAAAGCAGATCGACACTGGTAGCGTAAAAAGTATGCAATCCATTACCATTCTAGGCTGCCTTTCATAGTAAGAGTCACATTAGTTCTACATATAGCAATAGCATTTTTGGAGATAAAGGTTCATATAGGATCAAAGATATCTACTGTTATAGACCCATCTTTATATATTAGGCATGTGATTGCATCTTCTTGATGGCTTTCTCAATGGTAGGTATGTTCTTTCTGAAGGTTGACCATTGCTCCTCGGTCAAGCTTATGCCTGAGAATACAACATAAGATCATTACATAAATTATGAACCATGAACACAATCGAGAGCAATAACCTGAAGCCTTCGTAAGTTCATGCATTGTAAGCACAAAATAGTAAGATATGTTTCCATTGGAGGGCACAAAATAGTAAGATACCTTCTTCTAAGTTTGTTCTGTTTCATCTATTGGTAGAATATAATGTATGTATAGCAACTGAGAGATGTGCCAAATCAGTTCTATAGAGAAAATTACGATGCTAGAGAATGTCAACAGAGTCGAGCAATATAGGAAACGAATGAACATGGTAAGCGTGAAAGGCGATAGTTGAGAGTCTACTACATTTCTGCCTCTTCATAAGTCTCGTTCTGAATTTCTCAGATTGAAATTCAGCATAAAGATTAAGTAGAGCACTGACAAAGGGTTCTCGTACTTTCCATTGTTCTAACTAAGGTCATATCTTAATCATCATAAGATGAAAAATATAAGACTTCAACGCTTACTAGGATAAATCCTAATATGATAAAATCAACCAATATAATGACATCTGTAACAAGTCAATGTAAATTTCTTTCATATCCAGTCTTTAGGTTTCTCCATTCTGTTCACAAAGCATATAACTGAGAAAAGTGGCAAAACTCATGCATTTAATTAAAAATTGTTCATATAGGCTGCCTAATCAAGATACAGAATCTGGCATATATCGAATACTTCATTGATAACATAAGAAGACACATACTCATGAATATCATAGCAGATACCGAACATGAATAGGAGGAAAGCTTAGAGATAGACGGTACCCTTTGCAGTAGGCAGTTCCTCGCCTCCTTTGCTGTAGAACTCTCTGATAGACACCAAAGTTTTGCCCTTAAACTCCTGCATCGTTACCTTCCTCTTCGCTGAGAGCTACACCAGAACAAGCAAAGGATGGGAAACTGAGTCTTTTGCGTATAATACTATAATATAATCAACAATTCAAAGGAAGAAAAGCATGAAGCTGCCTCTTTCTTGCAAAAAATCAAGGAGACTCAATTAATCAAACCCTAGTTCAAACCCTAATCAATCAAACACTAAGAAAAAAAGAACATCAAAACGAAAATCAACAAAAAAGAGAGAACTCTGCTCACATTGCAAATGATAAGTTCTCCTTTATCGTTGAACTTCTTATCACCAGCAGATCTCTTCCCGCGTTTATCTTCCTCCTCCTCCTCCTCCTCTACTTCTTCTTCTTCTTCCTCTTTAGCTGGCTGATCTTGGTCGGCTTTCTGCTGGAGGAAGGACTCGACAACCTTCCTCACGAATGCCTTGTACTCGCGCGACGAGAGATCCATGTTCAGCTTCTCAGCCGCCTGCATTCGGACTTTGTACTCCGTTGTGTTGTCCATGTCCGATTGTTCCAGAACTTCGAGCACTGTCTTCTCAATCCTCTGCTGCAGCTCTGGATCCATGGCTCGGTGGTTTTAGAATCAGCAATCTCAGACACAAGGTACGAATTCGGAGAATTGATCGAGAGTGACTACTGTGGCGACTGCTGCTTGACGCAGAGGGGGTTTGAACTCAGCTTCAGAATCGGGAATCGGGAGTCGGGAGAATGTAATATGAGATATAAATTTAATTGCGTTTTAAAATCTAAAAACATTTATATAAGAATAAGAATACTTATAATAAGAATACTAATAATAAGAATAATGTTTTTAATCCTCAATTCCTCAGTCTATCAAATTGTTTTTACTTAGCATTTGTGAACATGTACCAAAAATTAGTGAAAGCATAGAATTAAATAATAACACGATAATATAAAGAAAATTGTATGTTATGTGTGTATTTAAATATTACAATACAATAAAATTATATTGATAAGCTTAATTGTTACGTATTTTTTGCTAATTAGAGCACTTTAAGTTTAAGTTCTAACCCTCAATAAATTTGAGATTTGACCCTCCCTCCGTAGTCAGTAAAAACTAAGAAAACGCTAAAATTCACATGTTACCATTGTGAGTGTATACTCCATAATTAGGTGTCAGATTTTTAAAATAACTTCAACTTCGAAAGATGACATATTTGAAGTACTAATAAAGCAACAAAAAGGAGTTAAAAATAGCCAAAATTTAAAAGGGCACCATAGAATATCCGAAAGAGATTATAAATAGAAATAAAAATCGAAGGTTAAAAGAATATCCACAAATATTTCTTTTCAAATACAAAATATGGTTAATCATGGGTTCTTTATTGATCACAAAAGTAATGTACAATGCCCTAATCCCAGGCAAGATCTTGTCATGGCAATTGCCTAACTATCAAATTGACCATTCAAACTCCTCAGCAACAAAGATCAGAATGCACATCACCTAAATCCTATTCATATTGATACCCTCAACCGATGATTGAAGTCATAACAATATCTGTATCAAAAACACGATAGAAACAAGATCAGAATGCACATCACCATCAGATCCGAGTAGTATTTACCTATCATGAAGCAATAGACAAAGTTTCAAATTTCACTTACTAAGAAGCACTAGCAATATATTTGTATGTTGTTAAAGGCTTTTCTTTATCTCCGCTCTAAACTTGCACATGCTGTTCATCCTCATCTGCATCCACAGAGCTGTGGTGATGAACCATATACCACTGCCCGTTGTGAAACTCAAAGGCATTAGTCATATTGAATGGTCTAGAATTGTCTATGTCCATTAGAACTTTCATAGTGACCCAGGCCATATTAGTCAGCACTCGAGCTCGAACATCCCTAATTTGGATGTCAACCCATTGGTCCCAGTTAAAGGCTATCTGCCAACTCTGTATCACAGCATTATACCTGCAGATAGAGAGGGAATTGAGGTTGGTCAGCAAGTGTCTCGAGCAATTCTTGGGTCCGAATTGATGGGGAAGAAATTGTCTCTATGATGAAGATTTTAAATTTACATATAGAAAACACGATTGTCATATGTAAATCGTAAGGTTTTATTCCATTTGAGTTTCTCTCTCAACCGCCTGAACCATAAAAGCATTGTTTGCTGCTCACTTCGTAGGGGAAATAACCCCTAATTTTTAAGATTTTTTCCACATTCCAAACTTAGTTAATTCCTTACAAGTTTCAATGCAGAAGCAAAACACGGTTGCATTTTCTAGAGTGACTAAAAAGTATCAGAAATGGAACACCGCAAGTATGCACACAATCTAGATGAGAAACGTACCCAGAAAAGAATTCTCCAGAAGCATGAACACACTTGACATAATCTGCATTAAGCCAGAAACGACGCATCGAAGAAATAGATCTTTCTCTAATGATACTAAAGAATTCTGAGTTAATATTCACAATTGACCTTGTAGCTGCATAATAAACCTTCCATCCGTTGACTGGTGTCACACTGTCTTGTTCCAGCGTAAAATCCTATGAAGAAAGTAACAATGCAAAGATTTAGATTGGCAACATTACCCAAAGCTAGTTTTTTCCACTGGAATATAATACAAAGAAGCAGAAGTTTTGAAGTTTACAAGTGGGCATTAACATACAAAAATCAGGTAATCATGATAGAAAGAAACATTTACTGTCCTTGCCTCTGGTTAATAATTCAAAAGAAACTTAGAAGAGAAGGTAAAAGTATGAATGAGGAAGAATAAAAGAAAACAAAACTATTGGGACAATGATTTCAGCATAAACACCTATTACAGCTTCCTAGTGACGCATTAAATTTGTCTGTTCAACCGAGCATCTTGATTTTAAATTATTCACTCATCAAGCTAACATAAAACACCCAACTGTCAGTCTTAATTTCTCATGATAACAGCTCCTCAATTTGTAATCACCATTTCATGAACTGAATCAGCATTTCATGTATCGACTATGGATATAATATAGCTTACGAGCTTATTTTTTATTTGAATTTCCACAATACAGGGGAATCAAAGAAGATTAAGCATCATAACGTTATCGTCTAGACAGCAAAGAAGTGTAATTGCTAATACGAACTACCAAAGAAACTAGAGTACCATTATAAAATTTTCCTAGGCAGAGACTGAAGGAGGAAGAGGCAGTACTGAATACTAACGAATATTATGAACAATAAAGAGAATTCGCCATAGCTGCGTGATAAAATGCGTGCTCAGAACAAGTACGTATAGAAAGCCCAGATGCAAAAATAGACGTCTATGAACTAATTAATAGTGGCCCAAACAATGTCTTGATTCATCATGCAAAGAAATCAGGCAATTTTCATCTATGATCTAACTTAAAAATTTAGAATGCTGCAGCGAAATCTTAAAGATATCATCACAACATGACATATCGAGACTTTTAGGCATGAACACACCTTATGGTATAACGCTTTCCATGCATTATCATCATTGGCCGCTTTCCGCATCAAAGAGTTAGTCATGGAGAGTCGGCACAAGCTAGGATAATCCAAGTAACTGAGTGCGTGGGTTGTAATTTCCGGCACCAATTGCTCCATCATCGACGCGCCAGTCTGCCTCTCACGCACCACAGCCACCGGTCCTCTCTCCAGCATCTCCGTTGCAGCTGCTGTGCCGCCGTTCAAGTATGCCCCTGCTATCCCGGAATTCGATCTGCAGAAGCAGGGGCAATTGCAAGCGCTCCGCTTTGCTGACTTCCGTGCCCTTGACTTGGACGATCGGACGGTGAGTATAAGGCAGAGAACGGTGGCTATGGCGGTTATAAGGTAATATAAATTTTGCAGAGAAGGGCATGAAGGTGAGAGACTAGAGAGCACTTCCATCGGCAAGACATGAACGCAGCAGCGATCATGTAAAACCCTAGAAACGAACAGAATCGACTAGTGGATCAATTTGATGCGACGAAGGTCCGTGGACACAGCTGTGTACCAGTTCGAAAGGCCCAAAGGTGTTCCTACTTCCTTCTTCTTCTTCAGTTAGGGTTTTGATCCTTGCGAATTCCGTTGCCAAGCTCCGTCTAACTTAACTTTCAGAGAGCTTGTAACTGACTCGGAAGAAGTAAAGACTGAAAGGAACACTTTGGAAATACTAAATTATCAAGGGTTTCAAGGGCAAAACTTATTCACACAACTGAAATGACTCATTTACCCTTTAAAAGTAAAGAGTACGACGAGAATATAAAGGTGGGATGAATAGAGAACTATAGAAGAGACGGGAGCACACGATGGATTTTTTTTTTTTACCAAATAATAAGGAATGGGCTAGTAATGACAAATATCGTAGTTTTCCTTCTGAGCAACCAGCGCTTTCAGAGTTCTCAGTTGACCATTTCCCAAGAGCACTTGGAGGGAATCAAACTCGTGACCCTGGAGCCAAACCACTTGGGAGTCAGCGCTCTCAACCACTAGACCACAACTGCCGGTGTAATAGTACGATGGATTAGGGAGTCGATAGTTATAGTACGGTAAATATCATAATTATATTATATGTTTAAATCATATGTCATAATCATAACCATTATGTGTGTAATTTACAATATCATAACCATTAAAATAACTGTGGTTATTAACCATGATTTTACTCGTATACTCATATTCATTCCACGTGTAATATAATCTAAGACCAAATTTTTTATTTTAAAAAATACATATAAATCTATATTGCCAACAATACAAATATATAAAACTAACATCATGGTTATTTATTACATGTATATTGAGTAACTTTCATTATTTAGTATATATTAGTTTATTAATAGTAAATAATTATTATATTTATCTTATAACCTTGGGTATGAATCAAATATCATAACCATAACCATTATGGGTAAAAAAATCATCGCATTAACCGTACCACACCATAATGATACTGTTAACCATATTAAACAATAACGGTTATAACCATAGTTATGAATTTTTTTCCGCACCATTGCCGGCCTTAGTCACGGGATAAGGGAGGAAGTTGGGAGGAGAGATGGGATGAAATAAAGAGGAAATGGGAGAATAATAGAAATGGAGGATAAATAAGTAAATTATTAAAAAAAAAAGTTAGATAAGTCGGGTGGAATTTTTCGAAGTGTTGGATTGTAAGAGGCTAAGAGCATTCTGTCGTACGAACAGACCGATTAAGTCGACCCGACCCGACTAAGGTGATCAGGCTTGCCAAGCTCGAGCTCACATAAGTTCATCTGAACAAACTTGAGATCCATTGAAGACTCTATTTCTATAATACATATATAGAGAGAGAATAGATTACGAGTTAGTATTGCTGCTCATTGGATCATAATATAATTGTCCCAAGTTCAAGTCTGCCACGCCCTTTAAGATCATCATCTATAGAAGCAAAGCAAGAAGGAATTGGCCATGCCTCATGCAAATTCAACCAATTACTTATTTTTCAGAAAGCGTAGAACATTAAGAGATCAAACAATGCTTTCTATTACCAATAATGATCGAATTAAGTTCCGATATACAGTAGCTAATAGTCAGATTTTCTTGAGCAGAACAGTAGCTAATTCACAGTTCACCTTGTAGGATTTTCAATTCTAAAGTTTGCTTCAGATCATACCCGACCAAATTTTCATTAACAGAAAGTGAAATATCGAGGCGTTGATTGATACAGATTCTGAACCTGGGCTAGCTTTTGAGCAGAATTACCTTCTCTGTAACAAGAAACTCAGATACCATTGGCCAAGAAATATCAAATCCTGCAGTTAAAAGACATCCATTGATCCTCTTATCTGTACAGTAATACCTGTGATAAGTAACCAAAGCAGTCAAAAATGACAAAGGAAATTACAGAATCTGCAGAATATCAGCTCTTATAACTTTGCAATTTCATGGTGAAAAGTAATCTCTCTGAGCATAGCAACCCTTAACTTAATAGTTGCAGTAATGACGATAAATAATAAAAATGATTTGACAAACGCACCTAAAGCCTACATTGACGAGAGAGAAGACTGTAGTACTTGCAAGTTACTGCTGTGAATCACTCTTGGTCCTTTTTCTGAGCTGCCTCCACATACTGCTCTGCAAGTCTCTTCACCTTCACACCCTCCTTAATAAGGAAATTTGCATTTTTCGCTTTCGAGTGAAATCTCATTACTTTGTCAGTAGTTTTTGTGACAGCCCACCTATACTGGTCGGGTGTTATCACGCCACTCTTGCATAGTGGCCTTATATGCTCCTTAATATATGCTTCCACCTAGAGGCAGATTGAGATGATATCCATATCGACTTTGTCGTCAGTAAAGAAAAAGCTTATGAATCAAGTATGTATTACAACTCATGATTGGAGAAACGTTTAGGATGAGAAGTCAGAGCTAAAATATGAAGAAAAAAAAAATCCAAACCACTCCCAATAAATTGCCCAAAAAATATGCCAAATTCTAGGAAAAAACCATTGAGGACAATTCTCAAAAGCTTAGTTAGACGTTTACCATCTTGTAAATGAAATGGTTTACCCTTAAGGACAATTAGATATTTGGAAAGCAAAAATAAAATGATAAGGCAAAAGGGTTATGTATTGTACCTTTCTAGCGATGGGATCAGGACCACCAGATTGTTTCTTTGCATTGCTGTCAGCTTTCTCCGCATCAGCTCGCTCATTTCCATTCATCTTTGATTGAGAAGTTCCACGAGAATGTTTTCCAGTGGGAGACTTCTGATCAACTGATCGTGGTCTACCCTTTTTCACAACATGGCTTGAGTCGCAACTTTCACAATCTCCAGCAATTTCATTCCCATTTTGAGTTTCTTTTTCATTAAGACCATTATTTTCGACCAATACCACTGGACAGTTCATGAACAATGGCTCTTTGTCTGGACCATATAATTCTTCATATTCTGCAACAGAAGGCTCTTCACTGTCTCCTTCACCAGGCAATAATTTGTCAGATGCACATGGCTTGTTGCTAACACCAACGTCCAATGATGGCACTTCAATGCCTATTATCTTATCCGGTGTTTCAAATTCACATGGCTTATTATTGATCAAGGAGGAAGGATCATCTTTGGGATCTGGAACATCATTAGATCTTTCAGAGGCAAAAGCGGAAAAAACAACTTTCAATTTCGATACACCTTCTTCTGGTTGTTGTATAGAGGATTTCATTGCAGCGGTACCAACATAATCTTCATCTCCCAAATCATACTCAAAGTCTCCATAAATATCTAAGTCGGGATTAGAATCCAATTCTAGAATATTTTCAGACCCTTCGGCCCTTAAACCTTCATGGGGTTTACCACAGTCCACAGGACTACCTGGAAGAGAATCAGAATCAGAGAGGAGGCCTGCAGCTTTTAGTGCAGCTTCTGCTTCAGGTGCCAACTGTTGACCAATTTCTTCAACTTCAGGTTCCAACCATTCATTAATTTTTTCATCTGCTTTCTCAGTAGTGGTTTCTGGAGAAGTTGAAGGATTAGACTCTGATTCTTTAGTGGAATGACTATTACCAGTTCGATGCAATATCTCCTGGGAGCACAGATTTACATAAACAAGCTTGATGTTTGATCGATCTGCAACTGACTTCTCAACATTAATTGCATCTGCAACAGCTAACTCAGCTTCTGCAGTTCTGCAATTAGATGATACATTTGCCTTTTTCAAGAAGTGCTCTGTCAGACGATATAGCTGTGCCTGCAACAAGGATGATTCTCAATTACTTAGAATTTCTGAGAATCCATTCGTCTAAATCAGTTTATCTGACTAATAGAATTTCATCAGAAATGTCTTATCTTTAGCATTTCTGCATCGAAATGAAACAATCCACAACAAAACTATGTTAAGAGATTTTGACTTGGAGGCTCTAAATTCCACCTACAAGCCAACTATCACATACTTCATCACATCTTTAGCAAGAAAAGTCGTAGCACCCAGTGCTCTCATACACGATAGATCACATGACAGGGCAGGGAATGAAATTGTTGCTTGAAGAAAAAAAGGGAACAGAATCCACACGGTGAATTATGGTTGTCAAAAACAGAGCTTACCTGCCTCACAGATTGAGGAATCTTATTATGTTGGGCAGGTGCAAGTGTGGGTCTCATATTTGCTGGGAGTTGAGCCTGCTCAAAAGTAAGAAAAAAGTATTCATCTTCGGTATATTAGTAATTAAGTCTCATGATTTATCATTATGCTAAAAGAGGAAAGTTCGACACACCAGAAAGGGATAATTTCCTTTAAATATGGCATTGTCTCCATGTTCAGATGTTGCACCCTTGCCAACAGATGCAGTTTTCCTGGCCAGGACCGCAAGGGCCCATTTCTTTTTATCACTCTTTATATCACCAGTGTCTTCAACTGTTTCTTTATTAGTATTTCCTTTAGAAACACCTGTTGGAGGTCTTTCTGGTCGTTTACTTGGTGCTCTAACACTGGAGGCACCGTTGGTTGTACCTAACACATTCTTGTTTGTTTCTATGGGTTTGTGCTGAGAGGTGAGAGTGGCCTCACTATTTGAGAGAGGCTTTATGTCGTCCTTGCGAGGAAATATAGATGTATCTGCCAAATATAACCTGGAAAGGATGGAATCTTTTGAATGCTGCTGAGATCCCTGCATCACGTCTGAGCTGATCTCTGTGCTCTTTTTGAGGAGATCAAGAACAGATTTCAGAGTCTCGATTTTCTCAGGTCTCATAGATGTCTTGCAACGGTATTTCCAAAATTCTACCTCACATTCACGGTCCCATGCACGTTTCCTTTTCCCACTGGAAGATGCATAAATTTTCTTTGTTAGATTTTCACGTACTTTCCCCTTTTGCAACATGAACTTCTTTGCCTTTATAGCTGCAGTAGGTAACTTTTTAACAGGCTCACCACTATCAGTCCCTGTTACTGCAGCCCTGAAAGCAGCAAGTAGCTTAGGATCAACCATGCGTTCTCCTAATTCCTTTGAGAACTTGTCTCGAGCAGCTTCTCTAATTTCTTCTCTTAATTTTTGAACAACCGCTTGATCCTTGTCCTCAACAGCCCTCCTCATGATCTTCTTGACCCTTAATCCAGATTCTCCTCCAACTGATGCTTTTTCTGTGTTATGGCCTTTAAGACCCTTAGAGGAGCTACGTTTTGTTCCCCGTACTATACTCATTATATCTAAACTCCCGGGAATGTCTTCATTATCTGATTTTGATGTAGGAGAGCTTTTAGGATCCTCAGGCACCAAAGCGCTAGATTGGTCCTCAAGAAGTCCCATGTCAACCTTAAACTTGGTCTGTCTTCTCTTTTTAATACCTCCAGATTTAGAATTGACTTTGATTTCTTCACTATCAGCATCAATATTGCCACTTCACAAACAAAAATTCAAATTGAAAAAATAGAAGATCAGAATCATCCTTTTACATTGCTCCCGAAACTTTAATCTGAAGCAATAATACAGCAGCAGGTGGCAGCAATAGCTCCACTGAGTAGTACAACTTCAAAAACAATATCTGACAGGAAAGAACAGCTCAGGGAAAGAAAACATATATCAACAGGGTTTCTTTTACCACATAAGTTTTTGTTGAGATCCACCTATGTGGTGGCTTATTAGCTTTTACCCAAAAGAAGATATCAGCTCAAATGTCCAATTGAACTAATTCTGAAGAGCACAACTGAAAAAACAAAATTCTATTTGTCTCTTGAAAGTTTTGACATGCAAGGATTCATTACCTGGATTGTGCATGCTTCCTCTTTCCACCAATTGCTTTGACAGCATCATCTTTAGCGTCATATATGGTTTGCTCATCTGACAATACTTAGGCAAAATATCAGTTCTATTAGCAAGAGTCTCATCTAGCGTCCAAGTAGACTCAATTTCTGCTCTATATAACTTAAGACTTGGCTCAGAAAGAAAAAGGCAATGTCCAAGAAATCAACTCCCTACCTTTTAAAATAATATTGTCTGAAGGAGTTTCCCATCCCACCTCTTCACTAACTCTTGCTTTAGTTCTATCAGCATTATTCATGTCAAAACCTACATTCATAACAAACTGTTAAGCAACCTACAACTGAAATGACACCTACAGGTATAGTTGAAAATCTGCCAATAGATTGACACCTTCTACTAGATTATCACCATTTAATGTGCCAGATGCAAGGGTATTAACTACATGCAAATTGAAGGATGGATCCTGAGGGAGAGATACTTCTAGCTCCTGCGTTTCCAATTTTGGACAAATTTCTCCACTCTTTGTTGATGGTGATTCATAAGTTGATGAGGTTGTCTTACATTCCCTGACTACTGTTATTGTTTTTTCGCTCTCATATGGCTTCTTGGTTGAGTGATCATCCACTACAACCATTGAGACAACTAGGGCAGTCTCACCAGCATCAGCAAGAGATACAGACACTTTTCCTGACAAGGAATTCTCGACAGAACATCCACTACTGCCGAGCTCCTGATAGGTTAAGTGAGATTCTTGTGTTGAGGAGGCATTTAAGTTCTTCTGAATCTGTTGATCGATACATCTATAACAAAATCACAGGAAAATTAAATTTTGAACATAATAGGTCTTATAATTTCTAGATTACAATAGAGGCCAAAAAAACTAAAAGTAGCAGTTCTTTAAGTACAAACAATACCCTCTTGTCACCAGCATCAGTTTAGCTAGTATAACGGATTAGAGTATTTAACACCCTTGACAATTTCTAGAAAGGAAACTAATAGCATCTAACTACTGCTCTCCAACTTTCCTCCACCCCTATATAATGTGCATAAGGCTAATTTTTGCTGGCTTCCCCATAAAATACACATCACATACACTAATTGCTATTTCACATTCATTAATGTAGAGTCTACTTGAGTGTTTAATGAAAATACAAGAAAACTATTGACTCCAATAAACAATCTGAAACTAAACTGTCATACTTGCCTCGGGCATAACCATGTGTCCTCAGATGAGCCTTCAGGGTCAAACCCTACACAAAATGCATGATACCTGCGATATGACACTACATTTTTAGCATTTTTTTATTGAAAATTTCAACAAGTGTATGCAACATGTGTATTATGTTGTACGATTTACCATATATCACACGAATCACAAGCAATTGATGTATCAAGATAAGAATCTCCCTCAGCATTTGAGGAACCAGCGCGGACTTTACAGCCATTTCCTTCCAAGCAGAAAACTGCCTAAATAATGGTGGAAAATATAATAAATAAGAAAAAGACAGCAGGGATTTGCAAATCTAAATGAGAGAAAGCTTTAGAAAGCGAGTAAGAGAAAAAATAAATTTAGCAATAGCCTATTTTCTTTAAGCACCAAATTATCGATCATGCATCTTTAAACGGTCACTGATTTGATCATAAGCTACTTAAATGGCTACATGATGATGAGATTACATTTTCATCAATATAGTATGATGGAAACGATAGAGTATTGTTGCTCCCATCAACACACCAATCGTCTTCCCTGCACAAGTTAAACAAAAAGATCAGGATCCTTCAGAATCAGAGAAACATGAGTCACAGAACCATATTATAAGTAAAACATCAAACTCTACATCATTTTAAGAGAGCAATAGAAAGTAAACTTTCAAAATCATATATAATTTTATGTTATTGTTCTTTTAGTAGAAAAATGTTAAAGGTGATGCACGATAAATAATTGAAATTACCTTGAAAATGATTCCTCTTCAAAGTTGTTGCTTCCAATTGTATCAAAAACCTGATTATTAGCAAAGTAAATTCAAAGTTCTAAATTAGACGGTAATATCTATAAAAAAAAATATATAAAATATCTATTCATTTCACTAGAACAGTCTTTACTCTGGAAAAAAACAGAACTCTTCATCCAGAAGCATTTAAAGATAATTGCGACTGAACTTTGAGATAGCACTCACAGGAACACATGTAATCAACTGGAACTCGTTTTGGCATAGAGGGCAGAGGTTGGTGATGGTAGCCCAGTTGTCAATGCATGCAAAACAGAACCTGGATTTTCAAGAAAATCAATTGTATACTCTTCTCAAGCACATTCACAGGAGCTATCTCATGTATTTCTCATCGTAAACATCCCCCCAATGCATCACAATAACTTATAAAATTTAACAACAAAGGAAGCCTGAACAAATGAACAAGCACGTGATGCCAAACTCAGGAAGATAAAGTATGACACAGAGGGGCTTGGCATGCTAATTCTTACTGCATCCACCAGTCTGGTATACTATCTCTTTAACTAATCAAAGAAACAGATTGAACTAACTTCCAGTGCAAAGTGGAGATGTACCAGTGCTGACAGCAATCCAACAGTCCCCTGTCAATAACTACATCCATGCAAATTCCACACCTTTCAGTCTCTAAATCAGCAGTGTCCTGCAATAGCAAAATTCAAGATTTTTCTATCATACATCCTCGAGTAAACATCCTTAAAATGAGTTCAACAATTTCCAGAGACACACACCGAGCTTGATACGGAATATAATTTCTGGATTGCAAACTACTTACACCGGTATTATCAGCTTCGACCATACCATCCTCCGATGCACCAGCTACCACCAAATCCAGCTCCATCTCTTCAGCTCAGAATGGAACTGCAGAACCCAAAATCGTAAGAGCATAGATATTAGCATACTACAATTGAAGCGATGAATTAAAACCTGATGCAGTGGAGCAAGTTCTGCTTGCAGGTTCGGTCTATATGAAGCTAGGAATCAGAAACAGAGTTAAACTTCCAGGAAATCCAGTGGCTGAGAAGGTCAATAAAAATGGAGATTGAGGCTAACTTGGGAATTCAAAAGAGACAATCAGTGATCACTGATCGTCTCTAGACTTGAAGCATCAGTGAGGAATCAATTGGGTTCTCCCAGAGGTATTGACGAGTATAATGGAACTCGAGGAGAAGAAGCGAGCGAACCAGAGAAACCAACGTCGAAGCGGTGCGGCGTTTCGAAAAAGTTTAGGCACGAAACGTCCGTACCATACTTCCATCTTTGGAAAATTGAATCTGTACTTTGCTTCTTTACATAATTGTCCCATACTTTCGTAGTTCATCCAAATTTGATCATTCATATAGATTATTTTTAATTAAAAATTGTATTATTTAATTATCTACATTTTAAAATATTACTATCATAACGAAAGTTGAAAAAATGATAAATTGAGACTCCATAATTTGTGACAAATAAAGAACTTATGTAACATTATTCATCAATTTCATATATTTATTATATAATATAAGTTTGAGGATAAAAAAATATATATATAATTAAAATAATATATTTTGTTATCCATGTATCACTTTTTTTTATGTGTGACACTACCACTCCAAAATTTAACGAAACTTTCAATGAAAATATAATAATCATCTAGTAAAATCTTTATATTTAAATAGTCATTTAACAACTAAACTAAAAAGGGATAAATAATAAAAATCTAATATGAAATAATTATAAATAACAAAGTAGCTATAATACATATAATCAAGGGTCTATGTGTAGAACCATTAGATTACATGATAAGAGAAGCACTAGGGGTGATAAAAGAAAAGATTAGCCGGACAGAATTTCCGACAAGTCCGACTTGACTAGGGCCGAGATCGAGTGAACATTTTTTTTTCCTTTAAGATCGGTCTCAGTCTCGTTTTTTTCAAAAGCCCGACTAGACCGGACATGAACGTCCTTGAAGAAAACCTTAGAAATTCATGGAGTAACCCTTGAAAAACTAGTCATTCATGACCATGAAGCATTCAACAACCCTTGGATCGGTTCCATAAGAGAAGTGCGACGGAAGACGATAAGCAAGCGGGTTCAAGACAAAAACTTAAGTGATTTTTTTTAACAAACAAATTTGATCCAAGATCGGCCCGAGTCAAGCAAGACCGACTCGAGTTTTGTTGTTGTTGTTGTCAAAGTCGGTATCGATCTCGGTCCTCCAAATGTCAAAACCGAAACCTCATTATTAGTCCTGCCTTGGTATGGCCTGAACATGATCAGCCCTAAGAATAACTGTTATTACTGCTACATTTCTTTTAGGGTTAATGGTCAAAGTGACCCCTAAAGTTTGGTCGAAATTTAAGAAACCCCTTAAAGTTTAAAATTTGAAATTTTAGTCATAATGTTTGGACGAAATCAAAAATTCTCCATTTCCGTCCTAAGTCCGTTTATTTGAGACGGTAAACTGACATGTGCCTAGCACGTGACTTGACTTAAATTTTAAAGACCAAAATGCCCTTATGTCATAAGCTTTTGCAGCTCAGAACAACAATGGCGTCACGGAGGCTCTGAACAACAATGTCCTTATCTTCAACGGAGAAGATAATTCCTTTCAGTCTCTTGGGCCATCAATGAGATAGATTCTGCTTAATGTAGAGCATTTGAACTAATTTGTTATGCAAAGTCTTAATTTTAACTAAAAATCACTGTAAAACGGGTGAGTAAGATTTGAATTGCTATAATTTTCAGGGTGAAGAAGGTGCATCTCGTAGACCCTGCCCAGGGTGCTAGAAGTCCGATAAGACACATGAAACGCATTAACAATCCAAATGTGAGCTTTTGACTTGATTTTCTTGGTGGTTTGGTGCAAGTGCGGGGTGTTAAATCTCAAAGAGTTAATTGCAGGCTGAAGCTGCCGAGTCTGCTAAACTTTCCAATGACACTGATTACCAGAGCCCTTGTGAGGCGGATATCAATGGCTGTACATCCGTGAGTTCTGAGAATTGGATGGTGTTGTCCATCGCTGGGGAGAAACCTGTTCCTCGCTGCAATGTACAAATCTACTTTCTTTGCTGAGATTCTAGTTAGTTTATCTTCTCCCATGAAATTTAATGCATGAACTAATGAACATCAAAACAATTTCCACTTAGAAATTTCAGCTCAGATGGACCAGTCAAAAGATGAACACTATGGACTGCACGACACATCTTCACCTAGCTCTCTCTACCTCATACAAGCTTGAGGAGTTGCACATACACATAAGTACTACGGAGTAAGACATTACTAGAGAACCCAGAAGCACTCATTCACCAACAGATCTACATAAACCCTTCACCAACAGATCTACATAAACCCTACGTCCGATAGTGAATGAGGAGGAGAGACGCGCAATGCGGTACTTTTACAAACATCGGGAGGCAATGGAGGGAAACTAGGAAAAACGGAGTAGATGAAGTCTCCCAAAGCTCAGAATTGACTTCCGATGGAGAAGAAGATGGATTTTTGGTATCGACTGAAAGGAATTATCTTCTCCGTTGAAGATAAGGGCATTGTTGTTCAGAGCCTCCGTGACGCCATTGTTGTTCTGAGCTGCAAAAGCTTCTGACACAAGGGCATTTGGTCTTTAAAATTTAAGTCAAGTTACGTGCTAGGTACATGTCAGTTTACCGTTTCAAATAAACGGACTTAGGGCGGAAATGGAGAATTTTTGATTTCGTCCAAACATTAGGACTAAAATTTCAAATTTTAAATTTTAATAAAAAATTTAAATTTTGACCAAACTTTAAGGGGCACTTTGATGGTTAAACATTTCTTTTAACGTGGAAATTAAGTGGTATAGTATAGTTAGGTAAATTTAGATAGATAGAGGAAAGAATATGATTTAATAAAAAAAGAAAAAAGAAAAAAGAAAAGAATAAAAGAGAAACAAAGTCCTGCTTTCTTCTACACCACTTCTTCCCTCTCCTCCTCTCATTCTCACTAGCAATTCCACTTTCTCTACGATCGGAAAATTCAGTTAATCCCCTCAACATGCCCAACAAACCTCACCATCACAGGCCACCGCCTTCTTCTTCCGGCGGCACCAACCTTGCCTCCTGCGCCGTCGCCTCCATCTTCCTCATCTTCGTCGTCATCGGCCTCCTCGTCGTCTTCTTCACCGTTTTCCATCCCAAGGATCCCGAGATCTCCGTCAACTCCGTTCAGCTCCCCTCCTTCTCCGTTGCTAACTCATCCGCCACCTTCACCTTCTCCCAGTATGCCACAGTCCGGAACCCCAACCGCGCCGCCTTCTCCCATTACGACAGCTCCCTCCAGCTCCTCCACTCTGGAAACCCGGTCGGATTCATGTTCATTCCAGCCGGAAAGATCGACGCTGGACGCACGCAATACATGGCCGCCACCTTCACCGTCCAGTCCTTCCCCCTGGCATCTCCTTATGCCACCGCCGTAGCGGAGCTGGTGGATCCTGGAACGGTCCCGATCGTGAATGGCGTGGGCGGTGATGGGTTGGGGAATGGAGGAGTCCTTTCCAATACGGGACCGACGCTGGAGATTGAGTCGAGATTGGTATTAGGAGGGAGAGTGAGGGTGCTGCATTTCTTCACCCACCGTGCTCGTACCACCGCGGATTGCAGAGTTACCATCTCCATCACCGATGGATCCGTTTTAGGGTTTCACTGCTGACGCCGTCCGTCTGTAGAATCTACTGCAGTCAACAGTCAACTCACCTCAACTGTGATAAAGAATGTCTTTGGCTTGGTTTGTTTGTAGCTTTCTTAATGGAGTAGTTACTAGTTACTGCCTTTTTGTGTGCTCAATTCATTTAATTATGTGCCCAATTATTAAGATGAAGCAAAAATGTACAAATTGATCCATAGAGCACATAATGAAATGATTTTCGTGGTCTAATTTAAAAAATTTATTATCATTAGTCTCATCAATTGACGTTTCAAATTAAACATTTATGCAATTTTAGTTTTGAAAAATATATATAATTTTGATTTTATTTTAGGAGACCAAAGAAGAATAGTGTGAAAAAAGGGAACGAGTTGTTGACTTTAGTGGGAATATTTGTAGTTGAAGCCTTGAAGGAAAGCTTAACGACGTCATTACCACTGACACTTATTGGATCCTCTTTTCCTCCCTCTATATAATAATTAAGGAAAAAATCATTTATGTATTAGTTAGTCCCATAGTTTGCACGTGATGTAGTATTAGTCCAATAATTTGTACAAGATGTATTATCTTTTCTAAATGGCATTAATTGACACTCCATTTATCCTGATAGGATTGCATAATTAAATGAACGAACTTTTGTGACATCACCAATATTACTTTTAGCTAAAGATAATGAGGCCGAACTCAATTATAAAGAAACATAATTTGCGAATAAATACCATCATAGTTTCCCAGATATCAACTATGAATTCGATAAAATCAAACAATGAAAAGAACACATGCAATGGTAAATGAATTATTATTCGTACCTATACACATTGGACTGCAACTGAAGATCAGCTCGCCACCATTGATGAATTCCATGAGCAGCTTTAAAATCCAGGCAAGGACTCAAATTAATAACCAGATTTGCAGAAGGTATCAGGTGCAGAGGTTCTGCTGCATCGTCTTCACCACCACCTCTCGAGTTACTAAGCAGAGCTCCAATGGAGTATTGATTTGCTAATTTCTCTATAGCTCCTGCCCCAATATCCTCCATCCTCTTCCGATGCTCAAAATACCCAACATACTCCGCACATAGATGATCCGCTCGGTTCACAAAAAGATTAGGAACCCAAGAAGCCACTGCTGCAAATTGATGGTCCTCCTGACTAGACCGATTCATCAACTTTGGACCCTTTACAGCAGCTGTAACCCCAGCCGAGATCAAGCTGCTAGCGAATCGGAGACCAATTTTAAGTTTTGGGTTTTTAATCTTTTCGATTGGAGGGGCTAAGTAAGGGGGGTTAAAAAGGAAGGATTCCAGAAATATTCCAGTCTTGGCCATGTTTTTACCAACCACCATAGCAATGGCTGAGCCCAGTGAGTGACCCGCCAACCACACCCTAGGCGGGCCCGGGAAGGCTGCCACCATGTTTCGGACAGCTTGCATGGCAACCTCGACCCGACATGTCTCGTGTAGGCGGTTTCTGATGATGTGGAGATCGAGCTTGATGTCTTGGGCGATGGAGTCCTTTTTGGTCATTGTGCCGCGGAAAGCAACCACGTGTCTTGGGGAGTTTTGTGCCTGGTTGATTGAAGATTTGTATTCATATACAGCACCGATGATGGAAGAGTCGATGTTGTCTATTAGGGGTTGGACCAATTCAAATTGAAAAAACAGCCACCATGAAGGAGCAAGAGCTTCAGGACCAATGCGTTTATCTTGACGATCACGTTCCAGTATGTACACACCTTGTACCAGACTGGCTGCAACAGATCGTCTATGATGCTGATTATCCCTGCAGGAAAAAAAAAACTTTTATTTTTCCCAAAATGTTTGATGCTCTATTGTAGCAGTTCTGAGTAAAAAGGATGATATTTTCTTTGAAAAAAAAACAGAAGCAAGAACAAGGTTAGTAGAAGCAGTAGATTTTTGTTGGCTTGGGGCCTCAAAGTTAAAAGATGCAAACTACAATAACTTTACTGCACCATGCAAGCCATAGATATGAATCAGGTCAATAACTCTACTAAGCTTTACGTAAAATGGTAAGATGGCAGCAGAAGAGACGCAATCTTTATATCATTTTAAAAAACTTAAACTACCTAATACCAGATAAAATTTCATGAAAAAATAAACATGCTCGATAATGGTCAGAAGGAACTGAAAGGTCTTATTACCAATCAATAGAAGTCAGGTGTAAAGGTCCTGTAAGGTGAAAGCATTCCCTCTCAGAAGCCATGATGAGCCAGCCTATTATAGGTTCATTTCAGCATTATTTTCTTCAACTTTGGGAAGGTATCTGCACTGTAAAGAGAGAACTATGAAAAAACCCGCAGATGTGGTGCATTGGAAGATGAATAAATAATTGTCTGCTCTGGTATAAGAACAAACTTATGCTCAGCACAGCTTGAAAGCCTGTTGTCATTAGATTTTTCACCCTCCAAAATGTGAAATTTCACAAGCCATTTTAATGCGTAAAGAATGAGTATCCATCTAAAGAATCTAAAAGAAGTGGACTATTCCCACATTCAGTTGTTACTTAGGTTCAAATGTAAAACTAAATTACTTGATATTGCTACAATTGATACTTTAATTTAGGTCCAACTCAGGTATATCAAACCCATAGCAAGTTCACATATAGAGCAGCCAAACATTATCTGGATGTGAAAAAAAAATTATCCAAGTTTCAAGTACTTAAGTTACCTTTGATGAAACATCATTCTTTTTTACTTCTTATGGTATTGACTCAAATAATACTTTCCAAAAAATCAACAATTTCAATAAATAATTTCGCATGAAATGAGAGTAAAAATAGAGGAGATTTTGTAACACTTATCTCAGCAATATTAGCCTTTATCATATTCAGTACAAAGCAATCAAAAAATCACGTAGCAATCTAATAGATTGACTTTTCATCCTTTTGTATAAACGATGACCTTAGTTCATTGATGAAAAGGCAGAACTCCTATGTTACGAAAGGAACGAACATCACCTCCCAATTGAAATCTCTGAATACTGTACCCCCATTCATCACACTCCTACTAGCAAAGCCAATATAGAGAGGCAAAATGGTTCTTCCAAAGGCAAAAGTCACAATCAAATCATAAAAGCCTGAAAATTTCTATCACGCCTAACTTAACGACTGACATAATTTCATAACTTCCATCTCTGCTCTTTTCAAGGACTAGATCTAGATAGCTCAGCAGATCAGATTAATCCATACGCAAATATCAGTTTCAACAACGAAGCATTTAAAAAATGTCATAAAAAGATAATAGTCACTAATCAAACTGCATGTAACGAAAAACCTTATCTTTTGCTCCTTGTACTCTCTATCATAATCAGATTTGGAGAAAGTGAGAAAAAGTAATAGTCAACCAAATGCGGGCCAAATATTGAAAGAATCAGATCTTGTATCATAGTATTACATTCGCAGTAAAAGTGACGCAAAAACATCTAAAATTTAAAGCGGAGCAGCAAAATCCACATAGCACAAGAAATAGCAGAGATTTAATCGACAGAGCAGAAGAAAACATCCCGATAACAGCATTGCAGAAAGAAAACATTACAAGCTCAAACGAATCAAATCAATCAGACTTACGACAATAACCTAGAACAAGGTAAATTATACCTAGGATAGGGATCACATTGATAAACGAAAACTCACCATGAAAAAGGAGGAACCACGAATGACGAATGATTCCGACGATGTTCAAAAGGATCAAAGCCAAGGCAATGACTACGGAATCCTTAGTGACTTGTCGATTTTTTGTTCTCTCTCAGTTTTCGAAACGTTCTAGGTTTGTTGGTAGCTTTCTGGTACAGGCAACGTTTTCAAGGTGGCATTTTGAGAATTTGCCCCTTTTTCGAGAAACTGGGAAGAAAAATGATATCTCTCTGCTTAGCCTATAAATATAAGCAAAAGGACAAACCTGGCTCAGTACACACCTGAAATGATTTTTTTTGGCCAAAAAAAAAAAGAAATGACATTTTTTAATCTTTTGAAAATTTGCCTCAACGGAAGATACCTGAAATTAGTGTTATCATAACTGAATCGGCTCTCGAACCGGTGAGGGGGTCGGCCCAATTCGGTTCGACATATGATTCACTATTCACAAACAAAAAGAATTGAAAACACAATTACAGTCTTAAATAGACACATAATTATCTCATACTACATAGTCTAAAACATACACATTACTCTCAAACTTTGAACATACATAACACAATAGTCTCAAAATCAAACACAATAGGTCTAAACTTTAAACATAACTTCTAAACTAAAGAAGTTGCTCGGTCGAACCGAAAAGAATCACCCAAAAAAATTAGAACCAAAAATCGGCCGTTTCAGGCTGAAATGAACCTTTTTTAATCTTACCGCTCTTTGACCCAAAAAAAAATCTTGCCGCTCTGAAATCGGTCTAGAATTGTATGAGCAATCTAATATACTAGTAAAATGGACCGATCTTCCGTTAGTTAGAACTTTTAACTAAATTGGAATTGGAAATATTAAATTCTTAGTAAAGTATCAACATGGTAACCATCAACCGTAACTGAGATCGGCCAGTCGGTAAGCGTAAGCCAAGAAATTTGTCTACCCTTTTTGCAGATAATCAAAGGGTAACATATGAAGTACTGAACTCGAATTCAACTATATGATATGAGGAGCACCCAAAATAAGAAGAAAAATATGTGCTGTGGAGAAGCACACAGCGTAAACTGGCGATGATATCGAACCAATCATTGATGATTCGCCCAAAACAAACCCTGCTTGAGATAGCAGACACTAAATAATCTTCATCTCGCTCCGATCGCTAGATTACAAGAATATCACAGCCATCATCTGCTTATTTGGACCAAGCAACAGCGTCAACATCGGCTTGAGCACTCCTGTATAACTCGAGTCTCTTTGCAAGCTGTGAGCGCCGTTCCATGACTGCTGGATCCTCGTTCAGTAAAGATGATAGGTACTTCGGCTGCAATGCAAGTTTTTTTTTTAATCAATCTTAAAATGCCAAAATAATTGCAGTCACCATATACAAGCATAGGATTAATACTTCGCTTTATTCACTCGTGTGAAGGTATACTTTATTATATCCTTGATTGTACTCTACAATGATAACAGTATCTTACCGTTGTATCTTACCCTCATTTTTGGCAATAGACTTGATAAATTATGTTGATAAATGATACTAATGATCCACACAAATTGCATTTGAAAGTTTTACTTTATCATTGAAGTTAGTAAGAGCTTTTGGAAGTAGTTGTGGTTAAGACAAAAGGTAGAAGTAGAGTAAATTATTACCTCCATTTTTCCAAGATCAGTGAAGAAATGATCAAGAAGGCATCTCTTGGCTTCACGCACTTGACAGTACACGATGGACTTCGGAATGGAGTTACGAAGACTCGCACCAACCATATTGACGTAAGACAAAACCGTTGTTCCTAATTTGACAAATTAAAGGTTGATTTTTAATTATTTGAAGCAAATACAAACTGAGGTTAGAAGCAGAATTATTAAAGAAACACAGTAATTCTAAATTTACCGATTCGCCTGAGATATGTATCGTGGTATCTATCAAAAAGCGATTGACTTGGGTTGCCACCCTTGTCGATATCCTGGGGAAGTTTCCGAAAGAAGTCGACTGTCAGGTAGCCGCATTCCATGTCGACTAGCTGCAGGGTCGCTTTTTTGCTTGCATCCCTCATTCTATCAAGGGATTCAATGGCTGCATTGCTGACTTCTGCTCTGAGGGCAGGGTATTGCTTTAGCTCCTGCATGATATTCAAGATTCACCCTAATTATAAACCTTTCTGAAGCAAATCCATAATCGGAAGAAAAAAAATACAGAAACTGAAACGTAGTAAGTGAATTTCTTTTCCTCCTTCAAGTGATTAAGTGGGATGAAAGTTTCTTGAATAGTAAAAGATTTCACTTTCTCACTAAATTTTAAACTTCATAGCATTACTACTCTTTATATTAATAACAGTAAAGAAAATAAAAAAAGCTTGAGAAGACATACAACAGTCTCACTGATAGCCTTGTGCACTAATTCCTTCAATAGGGCATGAACCTACATATCAACAAACATTGAGGCATTTATAATTTAATCACCATGAGCGCAATAACAGAAGAGTAGAGATTGAACAGATCAGCTGAATAATACTGTACCGCATCAACAGCAGCCTCAGCAGGACCTCTAATAGAAATGATAGTGGACTCGATAAGGCGACGATATCCCTGTTCTGGAGCTATTAAGTGAGGCTGATAGCCATCGGCTTCGGTAATAAGCTTTCGTATATTTTCCATGGAAAGTTGCTTGTCAAACTGCAACCGCTTTAGAGCAGCAGGAAGCTGATTGTCAAAGACATAGTAAATTTTGTCACCACCAGGCCGTCTGCATAAAAAGTGCAAGAGAAAAAACACAATCACAATTTGCATGTAAGAAAATAAGGTGATTAAGAAATAAGAAGAAATCACTCTAATATGAGAACTGAGAAATCATACACGCCATCCAAATGATCCTTGTAAATTTGGTCAAAGAGACGGCAGATCTCCATGATAGTGTACAACTTTCCCTGCATTAATTGTGCCATCAATTTAGTAGCGATTCTTGCAGATGAAACAATTCTAATGACAGACAATTTTAACAGTAAATTATAAAAAACGCAATGAGAAATAAAGCACAACCCGTGAAATTTCAGGTAGGGACAATGAATACTTACTCCAGCATCAGCAGCAATAGGTTTCCCGAGGCGACTCAGCTCTGTCTCTAGATCAATGATTGTCTTATTTATAAGGGACTGTATTCCAGGAATTTTGGATTTGATGACATTTTCCAAGTGCTGCACCATTAACAGATAAAATCAGTTAATATATTACATAACATCACAAAATTAAGTTAGGGTTTAAGAATTAGACTTATCTGCATACCTTTGAAAGCATCTTTGCTAAATATTCAGAACCCATTCTAGGAGCAAGGTGCTTGTATTCAGGGGTAGAAGAGAAGTATTCACGTTCTCTTCGGCGAGCAGCAATCATGTCAACATTCTTGTTGATATCAGCTTGTGAACGATTCACTACACCAACCCACGGATACTTAAGCCGCATTTGTCTTCCTTCAAGTATCTATATACTCCAAAAATACATTAGTCCTGTTGTGCACTGTCATAGTAACATACTTCACAATGCATGCAAATGAAACTTACCTCAACTGCATCAGTACCCTTGTCCATCAGGTCAATCTTCGTCAAGACACCAAATGTTCTTTCTCCTGTAAAAACTCATAAAGGTAAGCCAGCTGCTTGGTTCAACCTCAAGAATGCCAGTTATTAAATATGCTAGACTAGCACCACAGTATGGATATTTGCTGTTCAATGTTTGATATGCTAATCACGATAATTTTTTAGGGCAAAACAAACTCCGGATAAAGCAATAGTATCTGCAGACTAAATTGACAAAAAACTATATGTTGAAGGTTACCCGTAGGATCAACTTCACGGGAAATTTTAATTGCATCAGAAGTAGCAAGATCTTGATTGGCTGGTGAAATTGCTAAGATTATACAGTTAGGCTGCATAAAACATTCAAAACCTCTAAAAGTTAGTAGCCATCATAAAATAATGGTTAAAAACTAGAGCAAAAGGCAGAATGACCACAGGTGGAAGCAGAACTAAGTAGTAGGATTCAGATGGAGAAGCAAAAGCGACAACTAATCGGAGTTTTCCATGAGTAATACCTTCTCAATGAAGGAGCGGACCATATTCTCAATATCTGCCACAATACTGTCTGGTTGTCCCTCTGCAACAAAAAAAACACATATATTAATGAGAAATACATAAAAGAAGAGTTTGGATCTTGCAAGGTGAGAAAGCAAGCATCCTGCAAATTAATTTTCTCAAGGCCTACTACAAGCATCCTGCAAGGTGAGAAAGCAAGCAAATGTTGCATAGCATGGGAGGGAGCAACTTACCGACAGCCACCTTTGTCAGCCCAGGAAGATCTATTAGAGTCAAGTTAACCACTGTCAAAAGAGAAAGAAGCTGTAAGTGCTTAAGATACAAAGTGTAACTACTCTAGCAGCTAAAAGTAAAAAGAGATTTAAGAGACATTAAACTGAAATGAGCTAACGAATCACTTATAAGCTAACGAATATCTTATAACATGTAAAAACATGCTTTTACATACTTTAAGAAGAAAAACTGTGGTACAAATTATCATTCACCTTTTTCATGAACTAATAAATATAAAAATTAGAAGTAAGATAAAACAGTACATCCAGAAATAATAAATTCAAACTGCTTTCATACCAATTGGCGAGTAAATACTGAGGTGAATTGGCACACTTGAGATTGCCTTGCTCCTCCCTGTCTCTCTATCCGTTTCATCAGCAATCTCCTGCCTTACAGCAGCTAAAAAAATATAGTTGGTGTTAGAAGTTCGAGCCAGACTTATCAATCATGCATGAAGGAATGCTTAGGTGCAATTAGCTCATGAATGTGTGCAGTGCAATATGTGCAGCACGAGAGAATGGAGGAAAAATCTTTTGAATCATATTAATTATCATTGTTACATGGCGATAGCATAACATTGTAGGAACTAGCATGTATAGAAAAAGTGAACCTTTTACGAGATTAAAAAGGAATTCTAGTTACAAAGAAATCTACCAAAATCAGTAAATCTCTTCCGAGGCAAGTGGAGAAATTCTGCATATTCTCTGCTTCCTTCTTCAAGCTTATGAAGCTGCAAGACAAGGGGACGTCGAGTAACAATACCTGAATATATCTGAGAGGGTCAATTCAGCTTTGAAGCTAAGTAATTAATAATATTTTCAGACGTTATAAAAATAGCAATTACCAGAGCCACGAGGTAAAAAGTCTTTTCCAACTACGCTCTCCAATACGGATGACTTCCCAGAACTCTGCAGATTAACCAAAAAGCTTGTGAGGATAAAAATCGCATTTCAGATTCAATAGAATGTTCCAAACGATTTGGATTGCCAACTACAATCCCAATGAGCAGTGGAGGACATTGATAACCAGTCAGATAATTGAGCTGATAATCAGACAAAATGATCAGATTTTACAGTAACATGGAGGACATCACTTTTGTCAACAGCTTCATTGTTATCCTCGAAGAATTTTCAAGAAATGATGCCAACTTAAATATCTAAATACTGAAAAACTCGACGAACAATGTGACATCGGAGCAGGTACATATCACACAAAAATGAACACCCATCTAAAACTTAGTAAGGAGTTTATTCAGCTCGATAACTCAACCGACTTATTAATCCCGCAATGAACCGCCAAACACTCACAGACTCAGGAATGATTTCGCAAGTCAATCGAAGTAAACGCAGCTCAATATAGAAGAAAACGGCGATTGTGATATTGACAATGAGAGAAAGAGAGATGACCTGGCCACCAACGACGGCGATCGCCGGTAAAGAGTCCCAGAGAGTGGGCAAGGCACTTCCTTCCCCATGGTCGCCGAGAGCTGTGCAAGCTCTCTGGATTTTGTTCACCAAAGAGATCAAGTTCTCCATTTCTGGTTTAGCGTGTACACGATCTCGACAGACGATGCCGCAAGATGAATCAGATCAGCTGGATCTGAGCTGCCACGGTAACTAAGAGCTCGCTCACAGAATCAGATCTCCGGTAACCGACTTCGGCGATTTGATACAGAAAGCAGCAGTTGCCAGTGCAGAGAAAGAGGAGGGTGGAGAGGTAGTGGAGGCTTTTGTATGGAAGATGGAGCTGTGAATAAGTAAACAGAAGTCACGACGGAAAAGCACTGGCAAAGGGACAAGGTAGAATTCAACGGCCGGTGATTGAATGGTCAGAGGTCGTCCCTCTCCTCTGCAAGATTCGCCATTTTTTTCGATTAAATTTATTTCATTTTTTAGAATTTGATATCGAGAATAGTAAATGAATCAGCTGCTGCTGCTGTTTTTGCCCAATTTTTAAATTTTGAAAATGTATATACTCAAAACACAAAAGCAGATTTCGAATAAAGGTCTCATATACCCACCATGAGATGAGGATGTGGACGTGAAGTAAAAGGAAAGCTAATCCAACGGCACAAAATGACACATGATGGCTGAGTTTACAAAGATAGCTGCCCCAATGTAACGTCCTTTTTTAACACTATTACCAACTGAATCGAAACAGCAAGCAACACACACCCATTGGCTCTCATGTATGCAAATTTTGTCACGTCTTGTAAACATTATTTAATCAGTTACGCATTTGCATGAACACGGCACTTATGGTTAACAAACACTTTCGTGTAAACTTATTCAATCGCAGCACTCCCCTATAATGTGGATTGCAGTTACTTACATTATCAAGACAAAGCAAAGAAGTGAAGGTCAATTATGAGGATTTCAATCAAGACCTGCTCTATGCAGATTCGTAGCCGTATGGGTTTTTGCTTGCCCAGTTCCATTGGTCCCTGCACATCTCGTCAATTCCATATTTTGCCCTGAAGCAACAAATTCGTCAACACCATTACCAGATCATTTTTGGTTGGGTAAATTAGCTCATTGAGGTTCTTCTCCAATACAGAAAAACTTCAAAATCATGATTTTTACCCAAAAAACTTAACTTGCTGGACAGTTGATCAGTTGTAAATCAAAATGCATGGTAAGACGGTGACTTACTTCCAGTTTAGTTCGCGTTCAGCTTTCTCTGTTGATGCATACATAACTTCTGCATCACCGGGGCGCCGCCCAGCTGTCACCAATGGAATTTTCTGTAGCAGAAAAACAATCAAGAACATGGTAAATACTAAATCTAGAGAGTTGTGGGTAAATCAACTAATAATATATGTATACACACATCGTAGTATTAAGTCCAGTTATACTGGACAAGTCTGGTAAACGTAATTGTTTTTCACCTTTACAAGTTTACATGATTTCAAGCCAATCTGTAAATAACATGCAACATGTCAATCCTAGTTTCAAGAGTTGGGGTCTACAATTTTAAGTATCTAAGGCCAGTAGCTATGGGCTTCTTAATGAATCTAACTGCTCTTAGTCTTAAATGCCTCCAATCAAATCTAGTAAAGAACAACAATGTTGATAAATAGAAGTAGAAGATTTTTCAGACAACTACAGCAGTCCACTTGATATGGATCTCAAAAGACTAATACGAACTAAATAAGTAGATAGAAAAATAGAGTTTTCGGTTCAGATGGGTACCTTTCCAGACGCTTTTTCAAATGCTGCGACCATTTCAAGCACGGATGTTCCCTTTCCTGTACCCAAATTGTACACCTCGCATCCTAGAGGGGCAATATGTAATACGAAAAGATGTTAAAAAAATATCCGAAAAATCTGAGAATAACAAAGAGAAAATACTCTGATATTTACTGATTGATTATAGTGACTACTATTATTGCTGTTTGAAAAGAAAAAATAGCACGTTTTATTAGTGAGATACGAATCAGAGGAAGTCCAAAACTCAAAAACAGAAACTGACATCAAAGCAGTTCTGGGCCTGCAATAGGATCCAAGGCTTATTAACTCAAAGGCCTTACCTACACCTGATTCACCCAACTTGCGCACTGCAGCGATATGTCCATCAGCCAAGTCAATAACATGGATGTAATCACGTACCTGAACCAAGAAAATACAATTACACATTTATATACCATACGAAATCTCAAAATGTTAGTTTGCACTTCTTATCAAAGGTTGAAATGGGCAAGATTAGGTAATGAAATAATTCTCCAGACGCTGCCAAAAAAAGGAACACATACCCCAGTACCATCCTTTGTTGAGTAATCAGTTCCATAAACTGTTAGTGCAGGTCGCCTCCCAACAGCCACTTGCTGCACAAATGGCATGAGATTGTTTGGAATTCCTCTAGGGTCTTCACCAATGTGACCACTTGGATGAGCACCAACCGGGTTGAAGTATCTTAGCAAAATTATTTTCCAGTCAGGGTCTGCCTTGAACACATCACGGCATATCTCTTCAATGAAGAGCTGAAGAGAGCAGAAACCATATTCAAGTTACTGTAAGAGTACTTCGAAGAACTTAAATAACAATAACAAATGAACTAGACTGAGTTGCTAATAATATAAATTATAAACACAGAGAGCAATATTCTTCTTTGAAATTCCAAATACAAAAAGGCTGAGCTTGATTGAAGCTACATTGACTTCAATAGCATAGGATCCAGGTAAAAGATTTCAAAAGCTAAACATAACCAGTCAGTGAAAAGGAAAATGCAACCTAAAACGTCCATCCCATACCTTGGATCTTCCATATGGGTTTGTTGCAAAGAGAGGGAACTCCTCTGTACATGGGACCTCCTTTGGCCAACCGTAGACGGTGGCTGAAGAGGAGAACACGAGCTGAAATGTACATAGAAGACATAAATATTATTGAGTTGAAAGATGATCTGAAAGAGAATCCATCCCATAAAGACAAAAGTAACTGCGATGCATGAGCAGTTAAGCAAATCATCCTAAATATAGTGAACATTGTGCAGAAATCACTTAAGGAACTTCTATGGAACATATTAATGAAACAGAAAAGCGTTAAACAGCTTCAATATATACGTTTTACTCTAATATCATGTGTTTAAAGGAAGCACCTTCTTGCATCCATGTGCAGACATGACTTCCAACAGGACGATAGTCCCAATAAGGTTGTTATCATAGTAGAGCAGTGGTTTCTGGACGCTTTCACCAACAGCTTTAAGTCCAGCAAAGTGTATCACAGAATCGATCCTGCAATTCTCAAACAGGACAGAGATAAGAGAATCCATTATAGTAAAAATGAGAAGAAATGAGGCTCTAAATTTAATAAGAATGTTCATACAGCAATTATAAAGATTCCAAAAATACGAACACTGAGAGTAAAGAGTTTTAAGGACTGCTTTACTAAGTCCTACTTTGTCAATGAAAACACTTTCTCCAATGCTGGTCTGTCGCGGAGATCCAACTGCAAAAAAGCAGAGATCAGAAGTCAGTATGATCCTTTCAGAAGACGTACAGCACATGTGACAAAAATCGAACCTCTTAAGATGACTTAAGATTATACCGAATGCCTTCAAGTTCGGACTTTTGGGGCAAGTTGGTTAAGGCGTAACGTCTCACGGAACCGATCACTGAAAGTAGCTACTCTATCTCAGAATTCAAATGTAACGACAGCAATCCAACGATCACTTGAATACTCGCCTCTGCTAGCAAATAGGAATCAACTCTATAAAAATTCTAAGTGATCGACCTACATACCTTGTGGAAGGAAAGGTTAGCGCCATGATCGCCGGCGAGTTCCTTAACCCTTTGAAAAGCGACATCGGAGGAGTTATCGAGAATATCGACCACGACGACCTTGTAACCGCCGAGCAACAGTTGGAGCACTGTGTGACTGCCATTGTATCCGGCACCACCGGTAACCAATATGCTCAGCGCCATGCCCAACCTCGGATCTCTGCACGCACACGACTGAGAAAAAAACGGCAGTGGAAGGAGCTCTAAGGACGGAGTGCTGACAACGGTTTACAGTGAGTGAGGGATCGGAGAGGGGAGTGGTGTGTGGATGAAGCGAGAGAGGAGAGCAGCGAGGGCGTGGTTTTTATGGAATATGGAGGAAGAGAAGCTGGAGAATCTGACACATGGCTCCAATTTGGCGTCTGCTTGAAGTTCGAGGAAGCCGACGACGGCGACTTAAAGCACCACCGACCCCCTTTGGTTTGTCGGGATGAGCTTTCTCAGGAAGCGTATTGCATTTTGCTTTAGGACAATGATGATTGATGTCCGACTCCCCGATAATCCGCACGCGCGCTGGCGGGTTTATAGATTGCACCCTAGACTGTCAAAAGTGTTACAACGTGCACTTTCCCGCCAACAATATTACATGGCAATTGGTATATACGAAAAACATCGAGTGGGGAAGTAAAGGAATATTCTCTTTCATGAATGAGGTAGCGAATTTTTATTTTTCCTTGCAATGGATGAAAATGCACGCAACTTGTCTTGAACGAAGTATCGAGACAAAATAGAGAGTAATATAATATTATTTTAGGGTTAATTACTCAATTAATATTGTGCAGAACACATGTTTCAAAATGTGATTAATTGGTTTTGTTATGTGACTAATTGGTTACACATATTTTTTCCAATGTGATTACTTGATTATTCTGTTAGTAAACCGCTAGTTTTACCATTAATTAATATTTCTAATATATTTTTGAATTGTTAAATGACTATTATGTCCTTAGTGATATAATACTAAGGCTTAATGAGAAGAACATGATGAAGAACCCTTAGTGGCATTTCTGATTCTGGGTTCGTACCTAGAAGAGCTCGATGAAGAATGAAGACGTGCCTGGCCACAGAGGAGGTGAAGAATGAAGACGAGGAGAAGAATGAAGAACTCGGTGGTGTATGAAACGGTAATTAAGTCATTTTATGTATTTAAATAGTGACTTAACGATGATTTTTTACGATGAACAGTAAAAAACACAATTAGTCACATTCCAAAAACAATTAATCACATTTTGAAACATGTGTAACCATTCTGAACAATGGTCAAACATGTGTAACCAATTAAGTAATTAACCCTATTACCTGAATTCAATGTCTTCACGTTGCATACCAGTATACCACCTTCAACAAACCAAAGAAATGATCACAAAAACCAGATTCCTCATGAGTCCTGTCCTAGTTGTAATACTTGATAACATAAAGCAAAGGGAAACAATCAACATATCACAATGAAATGTAAGAATGCATATGACATTCATAACTTAATCAATCGACTCCTTTAAACTGTTTAAAAATTGATAATGAGCAACAAGATCTTATAAGGGATTAACACTGTACAATGTAAAGAAACAAAGGCAACTATCACATGAAATGCCAAGGATGATAAAAGTGATGAGACTTGAGAGAGGTAGGTTTTCATACACGGATGAGGGACTAGATTTGCTTTTTTACTTCCCGAATCGAGCCCATGGGGGGATTTTACTGTGGCCTCCTCCATTATGACGGGCAGGGTTGTTGTAGTTTGGGCGAGAGACTCCCTTCATTCTCTGCTCCTTCAAATTTGCAAAAAGAGCATCCAGTGTCTGTGATTTCTGCTTCGTTGATGGATTTCCACCCTCTCTCGGTTCCTGCTGCTGTTGCTGCTGCTCAGAAAAAGCACAAACAAATGCCACATTCAAGAACCAAAGACGAATGGTCTTTATTTATATCAGAGAAATAATGATTATTTCACCAAATCAATTATTTTTCCTGAAAATGTAAGTTTCTGCACTTCAGCAGAGCTTCTCAGTTGGTAGAATTTTCCAGTATAATATGAACGCCACCGACCTTGATATCAATCTGAGCAACAAACAAATCCCTATCTATTTCAAAGCTAGAATTGAGTATCAGGGCTTTGATAATACAAACAATCCTCAGTCTAATTCACTCTCTCACAAACTAGTGATCGTGCCAAGCACCGCAGAGTTAAAGAACATTACCACATTTCTTTTTGAAAATTGTACCTTTATTGATGCATTTCTTTGAGGCCTAGTGTTTGCTCCACCCCTGCATAGAGAAATAGATGTGAATCATACACTTAGCAGTAACAACCGTGGCACGTAGGAATATAGGTTGCAGAATGTCCGAACCAAAATCATAAAATCGGGCTTTTGAGTGACTTACCTTTAATGTAAATAACAAGAAAGATTAATACAAACCAAAGAAACAATGTAAGAACCATCTACAAGGTACGACTTCATGACTTAGTTCTATTTCTCAGCAAAGGTCTGTCTAGTATATACAATCTATTCCTTCCATCAAAAGATACTTCAGAGCTTCCAAGTGTAGAAACTAGTTCTTGGCCATCATACTTCACTTACACCGTTGCTAGAACCAAACGTTTTATATTTACTGCAGACTTATCCGGAAACATGTTGCTTAGTATGAAACTATGAAATAAATCTGTAGCTTAGAGCTTTATTTCCTCTCTTTGGCCGAACAATAAAAAGTAATTTACTGCTTGGTGGATACAAGAGCTGCTAATTTGACATATGCATGCAGAATGTTTCAGCCCACACATGTGAGAACTCGAAAGTTGGACTTTGTTAGCATTTTGGAAGAATGGCTTTAGAAAGGGTTCCGCCATCAAAACCAGCACCAGGAACACTCAAATCAGTAACCTCAATGAATGAAAGTACTTCCCAAAATACATGATTCTAGACCCTAGCATCCTCCCAACATCTTCAAACTACCTTCACCAGCAACTACTTTCCAGCATCACTAACAGCTGAAAGTAGTATGATTGGCAGAGCTTAAACAACGCAACAAATTGGATAAGTTGATGCACGATCACAGCTCAATGATTTAACCAAGAATACAATCCCTTGACAGAGGAAAAGACCAACCATCAAGCACTACGGTCTCCTAAATAGATGTTTAATCACAGCATATCATGCCACTACAATAATCCATAAGTTTAATAGTCTTGAAATGCCAGACAGATTATCATTAGATTTATATGTGTTAACCATAAGAAAACCAGAGTTCATCTCAAGGAACTGATGTTACCTGCAAATCAATGTATGTAACAGCATAAGATGGAAATATCTAAATTGAGATCATCATCATAATCAATAAGCCTAAAATCCAACATCTGCACCAGTATCACACCTTGCTCTGTTGGAATTGGCCATCCTGTCACGAGTAACAGTTGTTCTACGAAAAGGAGCAACTGCAGCCTTCCTTGCAGCCTCATTCACCAATGGGAAGTGGTTTCCTTGAAAATGTGATCTTCTGTTAGCAAGAGCTCCCTGAAAGAGGCGAAGTTTAAGGAAACTGTAAGGCAATAGCCACATATGAAAACTATTATCTAACATAAGCAAAAAACCAGCAGTTATAACCACAAACCTGTCTGAGCGAGGCTCTTGAGTTCATAAACCTCCGCACCCTGGTGGATTTATCTTGAGGCGCACTATTAATCGTTCTCTGGCTTTTATTCTGTCATCAAAGAAAGTTAAATAGCATATCAAACATTGTGAAGAAAGTCATGAAGAGTAAAATAATTTCAACACGAAAGTAACTTACAGGGAACCTTAGATTTTTGGTGGTATTGCCTTTGTTCTTTGACATTTTGATTATTTGATCTACAATACGAAAATCAAATTTCCTGACAAGCCCAAAAAATACCGAATGATGAGGAAACCGCACAGGCAATTAACATACCTAATGACATATCCATTTTCTTCTCAGTCAGAGCAAGAGCTTCCTTGGTCAGTGGTTTAGCTTCCATCTATCAAAGCATAGAAAGCCCTATTCATTAACTGCAAAGTTCATAGCTATATAGCAACAACAGCAATTTCGAGCAAGTAACCTCAGTCTTACAATCGTTTCGTGAGCCTAAAATCAATCAAGGAATAGGAATCAACCAACATGCACAGAATCGCTCACCAAATTCCCAATCTCCCAAATCGAAAAATGCCAACTAATATACCAAAGAAATTGACGAATGCTCCGTGAACAACATAAGCCACAACACGAAGCTCAACAAAGAGATTAATCTCTACAAGGAAGAACGGTCATGAGCACAAATTTACCGATTATGATGTAAAAGCGCCGAATCCAGCAAATCAGTCAGAAGGAGATGCTCTAGGGTTCAGATACTGTGCTGGGTCCAACCGAAAGCAATAGTAGTTGTGCTCTTGTAGAAAATGAAGCTACTGGGCAGCTCAGTGAAGGAAGGTACTTGTCGAGGCGGGAGGAGGAATGGAGGACAACCTAAGTGAAATGAGTAGGAGGAGATCGGCGGAAATGAGTAGGAGGAGATCAACCAATCAGATTTTTTCCCTTTTTCTTTAGCTAAACCCCGCTGTCGTCCCTTATTAGTTATAGTTATTATGAACAATTGAACATGAATATTTTATATCTATAAAAAAAATGAATATTTTAAATCGAAAAGAAAAATCAGTTTGATAAAGAAGTCCTTGATGTCAAAGCCAAAACTTTGAGTTGTAATCGTATTTTATATTTTTATTGAGAAGTGAGAAGTGAGAACCATTACTGGTACATATAGTATGTATTACTAATTTTGGACACGGTCCGCTGTGTGTGATTCGGACCCCATTGTTAAAGGTTGTGTTTTCTTTAAGGCTACAAGAATTGTAGGTTATTTATGGGTTAGATCCGTTTAGACTCGTGTAGACTGTGAGTCTGTGTTTGGACTTCACTTTCAAACCTGTGTGTTAGGGTTGACTTGGATTCAATCAGTTAATATGTGACTGTAGGGAGGTATTTTGAATATAACATCGGGTTTCATTCTTCAAAATCTTAATTTGATTGGAATTGACAAACCCAACCCATGTAGTTATTATGTATCATATTCACTTTGTGTGATTTGATACCATAACGAATTATTGACAAATATAAACTCGAATTTCTGGGTACAAAGGTTAGTTTAACTTTATAACCTTACCAAGGGATAAGAGTATTTCAAGCAATTGAGTTAGAAAAAGAAAATCATGCTAGGAAATGGCACAACAAAAAATGTGTATTTATTTGATCTACTCAAGAGAGAGGCAAGTTTGTTATTGCGGCTTTTCGCCTCATGAAAGATAAGTTTATAGTTTATACTATCGCTCTATGCTTATGATGTCTGGAAAAAGACATCATCTTATCAGTTATTTCCATAGATCCACTTCTCTGCATTGCTACTGTAAGCAACCAATTCTTCTGGCTTGAACCACAAGTTAATTTCATCCTTGGCGGTCTCTGGGCCGTCGCTTCCGTGGATAATATTCCTGCATTGCAAAACCACCTTTCAATCTTATCCCCATCCAAACAAATCTCCAAACCTTTTTCAATGCTCGGTAAAAGAAGGCGTCAAAGTTCTGGCTTTAACATTCAAACACGAACATAGCAGACAATCTGACATGTTTGGCCTCCTTCTAGTTGCTTGGTAATGAAACCAATATATTTTTTTCTTCTGTTTGATATCTAAGTTGCTTGGCGATGGAGGAAATGACAACATTAAAAGGGCAAAAATAATGTAACTGTAATGTACCTTCCAACGACAACTGCTAGATCACCTCTAATTGTTCCAGGCTCTGATTTCTGAGGATCTGTGGCTCCAATAAGCTTCCTACCATACTTAATCACCCCTTCTCCTTCCCAAACCTACATGATATTCCCCTATGGATAAGAAATGTGCAGTTGAATCGAAATGGTTCATGTCAATTTAAAAGTGGTTAAGGGATCAAACCATGGCAAGAACGGGTCCAGAGCTGAGAAAGTCACAGAGCCCGTTAAAGAATGGTCTTTCACTGAGATCATGGTAATGCTTCTGAGCAAAATCCTTTGAGGGGATGACGATTTTGATGGCTACGAGCTTAAATCCTTTCCTCTCGAATCGAGATACGATCTCTGATATCTAGAAGACGAAAACAAAGACTCAGTGTCATGCAGTTCATACTAGACTCGCTAAAAGATTTTGCAGTACAGTTGAGGTTATGTATTTACCAGGCCCCTCTGCACTCCATCAGGTTTGATGGCAATAAATGTGCGCTCAAACTGTATGGATGGAGCCATAATGTTAGAAAAAAAAAAACATCTAGCTAAAAAAGGAAAATTTATGTTACTGATAATGCGTAGAAGGAATCAGATTGTACCTCAGCCGCACGTGCTTCTTGATCCTGGAGCATGTAAACTGCATAATATGAAGCAATTAAAGTATTAGAGATGGATGCGTTTGATAGTTGCCACACTTATACGTAGCATGATCCTATTTAGCACAGCTAGAGCCTTCTCTTCTTGGTGTTCGAAAAACATTTGGCCTTGGAAAATGAAAATGAGATAGCTCTGGGCAATGAAAAAAAAAAGTCTAGAGATCTTGCAGATACTGTTGTATGAAAAAAGTTTGACAAACAACTTCTTGTACAAAATGTCTGGAAGGGTGAACGTTTTTTGGTGTCAGGATAATTTGAATGTTTTGCTCCTCCTACTAAGCTTGAGCATATAGTATTGATCATTATTGAAGAGACTCTAGATGCAACAGTGCTGAAACTAAAGCAATTGATAAGGATGCTCTTCAGTGTAGCATTTTTATTCAGTGTCTAAGAAAATATTTCAAATCAAACTTAATGACTTTCCTCTGTGCAGAAAATACAGAACACATTATTCTTCTTTTGTAAAGCGAAAGAAAAGAGTCCGTACAGTCATAGATTATCAATTTAAAATGGTATTTTGCACGTTCTAATCGAAACTTAAAGGTATAGCTTACTGAAGTTCATTTTGATGAAATTAATCTGTTTTAACATGGGAAACATTACGCAATTAAATGAAAGGGAAATACATCAGAAGATGAGTAGAGGGTATGAACCTGCTGCAGGGATCGCAAGGGCGCCTGAGATCCATGCGCTTGATGCATTTTCAGAACCATACTTGGCAGCATTTGCCAACAGAAACGATGACTTTCCACTGAATGTAACCGAAGCAGCTGAAGCAGCAGTTCTTCCCTCTGTAGCAAACCATACACAATCAAAGAAAAGCAGCGGCACCATAGACATTGTAACAGTTGGGTTTTATCAGCAGAAAATTAATCTTCTACAGAGTAAATATTTCAGCAAGATCTACTCCAGATCCGGAAATGAGCGTTTAGACTTTAGATTGAAAAGACTTCCAATAACATGAACTGATAGAAGAGGAAGCGATTCAAGATGAAAATAGAATGTCACTCGTGAAGTGGAAACAGAATATATCAGTTCAGGCCGATATAGTAAATGACACGATGTAATATCAAACATTAGTCAACCAAAACAGTAAACGATTCGTAACTTGAGATAACTGATTACTGCTACGCGTCAGAGAGAATCGATTATCCCAAGGGACTGGAATTTAGTCCAAATAATCATCCGCTTAAATTTACGCGAACGATTCTAGATTTGAAGCTCACTGAAATCCCATGAAACGTGTACTTAATACCACTGAGATCAGCGTTTCAGCTTCACAAAATCACAAATCAGGAACTAATCTATCAGAATGATTATACATATAGATCCAACAGCAGCACGTATCACCATATGAAAACTGACGTTTCATTGCTGGAAGAAGAGAACAAGCAGGAAAACTCACCAGAGTAGAAGCGTGAGCTCTTGGAGGCGGAGAGTAGGGACCTGGCGGCTCTGGAGGCCGATCGGCAAATCTGGGAGCTCATTTCGGATCCGCTCTAAAGAGAAAATCTCCACAAGCTCTGGCTGTGGAAGGAAGCAACTGAACGAACAGCAACACCAGTGAAAAATGAATGGAACAGATGATTGGGTGTGATATCAAGACAAATTGTAAAGAGATGATTGGGTCTGCCTTTTATATTCGTCACGTGGTTTGCTGGGTCAACTTAACAAACGTCAAACCCTACCTGACCGAACGCAAGAAGGTCGGACCGGTGACTAACCGTTTCGGAGAATTTGAAGGGTAGGTAGTGGTGCCCCTGACTTAGGGTGATAAAAAAAGACTAACTGGACCGAATTTCAGACAAGACCGGTCCGACTAGGATCAAGATTTGGTTCATACTTTTTTCCTAAAAGCCCGACTAGGACTGAATCAGACTGACTTTGAAGAAAATTCTAAAAATTCATAATATAACCCTTGAAACACTAGTAATTTATTACCTTTAAGCATTCAACAACCCTTGTATTAGTTTCATAAGGGAAACTGCGACGAAAAATGAGAATCGAGCGGGTTCAAAATCAAAACTTCGGTTATTTTTTTTACCAATCCATTTTTTTTTGTTTAGCAAAAAATTCAGTCCAAGACCGAGATCGGCTAGAATCAAGCAAGATCGACTCGGATGAGCTTTTTTGGCTAAAGTCGGTTTCGATCCTCCAAATGCCAAAATCGAAATTTCGACCTTGGTCCTGCCTCCAAAACCGGACCAAACCGCTCATGATCAGCCCTAGACTGGCCGGTTGGTATGTTTGCAGATGCATCCCTCAACTATGGACTTGTGGTTAACAAATCCATATGTATTGAATCATTGATATGTGGAGTGCCGATAGGCGAACTGAATTCAGCAAAAAAAGGCATGCATAGTAAATATAGTCAATCAAGAGGGCATTTTAAACTGAATTTAATTTAGGAATTATTTTCGAAAGGGAAAGTTGCATTATTTTTTCTGGTAAAATTGTATTTATGAAGTTTCTTGGCATCACATAAAACATTATTAAGATTTGGTTCCTGGAAGTTTCTTTTCTGGGTTGTTCTTCATGCGTGTAAGGCAAGCTAATCCAAGCCAAGCAAAGAGGCAATGGCGACATTCAATTTTGGTTTGTACTATATATTGAAATTGAATTCATTATTATGGATGTTTACTTTTAATAAGATAAATTTTACATTTGAATACCCATAATCCATAGATAATAAAACTTGCTCCATCCTTGCTTTCTCCTTTTTATTAAAAAATAAAATAATAAAGGAATTGAAGTATTTAGGGGAAAAATTCTTTAAGAGTATCTTAAATTCGAACATTGTGAACATACTTCTAGAAAATAATTAAAATGGAAAAGTTAATTTATCAATAACAGTTGTATATTTTTACTTTAAATTTATATCGTCCGAAAAGAAAAAATACTTATTCTTATAGAAAAGTTGGATACTTTTTATCTTCAAGAATAAAGATAAAAATAAAAATCACAACCTTTAGTGGATGAGGCTACCTAACTTATAACCATCCAAAGATTCCAAACGCAAAATATTCTCACTTTAAGCCTCATAACTTCAACTTTACAACTGAAAAAACCTACCCAGGAAAAAGAAGCTCAAAGCAAGATGCAGGCAGATTCATAAATTCGTTTTTAACTGTCAAAGCAAAAGCAGCTTCATGAAGCCAAACCAGACATATGAGGTGACCATATTTCGTATCAGTTATGTACAGAAACATGAATAAATTTTCCTTAGCAGTAGAAGTAAATCACTAACATTAAACCCTATCTACAGTTTGTGTTTTGTACACCAGTGGCAACAAGAGATGATTTTACATTACAGCATTGCCATTCGGGATTTTTGCAACGGACTTCTGTTGGAAATCAGTTTGCAGGGCTGATAGCCAAGAATCGACCTGACAGCAAAGATACCTCAGATTATGTAGTTCCTTTCGACATAAATTAATACAATATCGATGAGAAATATAAAGAACAGACAATTCATTGACATATCATAACTATTTTGAGATGATATAAATCATAGCTAAAATTAAAAAAAAAATCGGACATTTTGGTACTGTGCGAGGAAGAACAGTCTCTTGTGGATTAATCATTACAGAAAAACATACCTGTATCTTGGAGGAGCTGCAACATTCAAAGCGCAAACCTTGCCGAGTTAAAATATAGAAGCAGTATTGTGTTTCGTCATTTTCTTCTCGAGTAAAGCTTGGCAGGGATCCTACCTCAGTGATATCTTCCAATAAAGTAGAGTCCTGAGGACTTAAGTCTGCACAATAAATTATTCTTCTAAGTCCTAAGTAATATCTATATACATTAAATTAAAATTGTGAACTTGAGACAAAATTAAACCTGTGCAAAGTAAATAGAAGAAGATACAAGAGCCGTGAAGAACAACAAATCGAGGAAGCCAATCATCGACATCACTATCATCAATAGGAGGCTCTCCGGGAAGAGCTGTCCATCTCTGTGGTAAAATGGCAGAAAGAAACATAAACAAGATAAGTCATATAATCAAATGCCAGATCATCACATAAGGGAATTAGAAAATGAACAGGATGTTCTTACTGTTCGAATGTGCAAGTAACCAGACAAACGGGAAGACCGCAATATTTCATCGACTTGTTCTAACCTGTATGCAACATAAAAGTTTCAGATTTGTAAAATCTTATAGATAAATATTTATAGACATTTGACAATACGAAATGGGTATAGCAGACAAATTTCACTCGATCTGATTGTTTTAGTGTTAGTAATTTTTGTTTTTAAAAAAACGTTGTTTTGTAGAAACATAATGAGCTTCCTCTTTAGTTTGGCATACTAAACTTCCGTTAATGCACTATTGGGATGTAAACTCTTATGCCTTCGTTTAGTTTTGGTAACTCAATTACATGAAAAGTTTAGGTATCAATCATGCATTAGTTCAAGTTTAGCATGAAAACTAGACAGATAAAAAAGTTTTGTATGCATAATATGTATTTTCCAATAAGAACGTGAAAAGAAAAATAATAATCTTGGTTTATAGATAGAAAAACATTGTTAGAAAAAGGAAATTTAATTCTAACAAGTGAATATTTCTTACTGAGCCTTCAAATGTGCATTCCTTTCTTCTAAATCAGCAAGTTCCGATTTGAGGGATTCAACCTCAGCAACAGTCAGCTCAATCTGCAGTAAAAACCATTTAGATTATTACCAAAATGAAAATCTAAAATCTTCTAGTGAAAAATTGTCAATTTGCGGGAAAATCTATATTGATTACATCCAGATAGATAACAGAACAAACCTTTTCTTGGCCATCAGAGGTCCACGGCAACCCCCGTAAACTAAATAGATTCAACATGGATACAGGACGAAATTTCCTACAAGTTCGAAACTGGCTGCAAAATCTACTCAAAATAAGGACAAAAGCAGAAATCAAATGAGGAAAGTCCCCAAATGTGTCTAATAATAAGTTTTATCCATTCTAAGTGAAAATGTACCTCGGGGAATTGTCTAGTGTAGATGGCGAGCTAGATTGAGTTCTGCTTTGAGCAGGACTAGGAGTATCGTCACTGTTTGATGCTTGGAAGTGATTTGCAACTACTTTTATCTTCCCAATACTATCCTCCATGAAGCAGCAGCCGCATTCTAGCTTGCAGCAACACATTTAAAAGTAAAAACAATAAGATAATTCTTCAACAATGTACAGACAAGACTCAAAATAAGTAACTGGAATTGCGATCAGTTGATAGCATCTCCATAAGAAGGGATTTTCAAAAATGTTTTCTAGTAGGATTCACATCTCATTTCCGAGCTTTTTATTTGACATATCAAATCAGTAGAACGTTCGATGTTGTATTTCATATCTCAAGTGGCTAATAAGCTTCATTACCGAGGCAGATGGAAGTCCTGAATGCCTACGTTCAATAAGTTACAAATTCTCTACATAATGTCTCCATTCAGTATTGAGGAATACAAAATTTAATGACTATTATGAGCTCAATCAAGCTATCCGATAACAACAATCAATATCATTTTTGCCCTAATTCATGAAAATCCACAACGCAAAAACACAGAACTGAAGAAGAAAACCATGATAAACATCACGTACTCACCGAATCAAGACGAACCGCTCAACCAAAATACCGGATCATCGCTCTGACCTAAGATCACACAGCAGCAGCAGCAGTTGATTCGATCGACAAGGATTGAGAGATCACAGAAGTTTGTATGGCTACAGCCGAAATTCGACTTGGCTAAAGTAGAAAAGTGGAAAATCGAGAGGGCGTAGACCAGGAAGAGAAGGAGGAAGAATCGGAGAAGACGAGCTAGTCGACGATGATGATGGAGTTGTACAATATACGGTGGTGGTCGATGGTTCGCGTTAGTGTTTTGGTTTGACCAGTCGACAAGGTATCCATCCCACGAAAACAGTCCATAGCTAGCGTATGGACTGGTCGGTAGAGTAGTTTCCTCTGGTTCCGTATTGGGTATTGGGATTTGTTTAGCTGGAGTAGACGATAATACCCCTAAGCTGGAAAGTACCTTGGAAATTAAAAGATTTCAATTAGTTATATATTTAATGGTTAAATATCAAATAGCTACCCGAAATTTAAACGATCAGAAAATTTCTTTAAAAAAATGGAAAATTAATAGAAAAATAAGAGTTTTAAATATAATATTTTTATTAAAATTATAAAATAAAAATAAATGATTAATTTTGTTAATTTTGTTTCATATTTTTCAATACAAAAATTATATTATAAACTCTTATTTTTCCTTTTCCAGTTTTTTAAATATTTTTTTTTTAGTATTTTAAAATAATAATATAGTTTTTAAAATTATGGATCAATCATGTGCTGCCAAGTTGTTTTTCGTTCATATTTAACGGAAAATTTAACGGATGTAGCGATTTGCCCCATCTGTCAAAGTTGAGGTAGCTATTTGCACCTTCGTCCAAAGTTTAGGTAGTAGTTATTGAAAATTCAAAGTTCGGGTAGCTATTTGTAAAACGTTCAAATTTCGGGTAGCTATTAAGTATTTAACCCTATATTTAAGCTTTAATTAATGGGAATTTTTTCAAAATGCAGTAAGATTGATTTTGTTTTTTGAAGTGTTAGAGGATACATAAATAATTTAGGTTTGCTCATATAGGGGTATTTGGGGTAATTTCTATTTTGTATTAGGTCATTTAACAGTAATGTAATGGAAATGACTAAAAAATTGCAAATACAAATATAAAAAAAAAGTTTGCAAAAACAAACATCATAGATGTATTTACCAATCAATAGTAGCAAAAATCTAAAATATACTTTCAGACTTTTTTCTTAATAATTACACAGATGAAATCAAACATAAATTTAAGTAGATTTACCAATATCAAGGTTCTTTATAGATTATTAACCACACTATGTAACTAGCATATAAAATATTTTTATATACTATAAATTGCAATATATCAAAGAAGTTTCACTGCTTATTTCATTTGATAAATTTTATATGAGATCATTTGAATATATTTGTTATGGTAATTTCATGTCGAGGTGAATTTTGAAATTTTCAGTCTTTGTGTTTCACAAGGATTGTTAAACTTTTTTTTTTACTTAATTATAATTTATATACTATATATATTATTATTTCACTTTAACTGCCAAATTAAAGAGACACTACTTTTTATATGGTATTCTTCTCTTCTTTTATGTAATGTTAGAATTAATTAATTATACATATTAATCTAATAAATTAATCAATAATAATGTTCATATATTATTTAAAACAAAATAAAATCACGTGTAAACACATGGGTTAATAATTAATATATAACATACGATTTTTATTTGAGTAAAATCCTTGCAACCTATAAGTTAATAATTATTTTAATATATTACACAAATTAAATTTAGGGTTAATAGGTCAAATGGTACCATATGTTCGGGTCATGTGATCGGTTCGTACCATATGTTTTTTATGTGGTCAAATAGTCTGTTATATTTGGAGGATGTTGTCCTACGTAAGGTATTCTGTTAATCAATCGTTAAATTTTTCTGTTAAATGGAACACATCAGCGCCACGGCACATAGAATTTTCGTGTTTTTTTATTAAAAATAAATTTCTAAACAATAATTTTTATTAATATGTAAAGTTTTAAAATGTTTGTTTAAATTTTTTCTATTTTTTCCGATTTTTCCATGTTTTTTCCTATTTACTTTTCATCTGCCACATCAGCGCTACATCAACATTCTGTTAATTAAACTTGACGACAACAGTAATTTAGACTAAATAATAACATTATAAAAACATAAGGTACCAAAAAATAACATAAGAATATCATCTTATCACATGATTCAACCATATGGTACCGTTTGACCTGTTAGCCCTTAAATTGATAAAATATCCGAGTTGGGTTTTGAACTACTCACGTTGATTCTCTAGAGACTGCCTGCATGCATCTGATTTGACTGCTATATACACGTTGTGTCTGATTGTCAATAGTCAACAATATAACAAATTTTTTCAGTAGACGACATTGATCCTAAAGTCAACCCTAAAAATAAGACTTAAGAATAATTCCACAATATATATCAAGTTGAAAAGGTTCCATTTATACATGGATTTTGACATATATATTTATACCATTCTTTGTGTCCTCCTTAGGTAGCTACTATATCAAAGCCCGCGATGGGGAACTACGTCACGGCATGCAGAGACGTGGGGACGAACCATGAAAGTATCATCGTTACTGCAAAGGAATATTCCTCCACTGAGAATGAATCGAGTCATCGACTGTTACGTTCTGTAAGATCACAAACAAGTGAAGTTATCAAGAGTGGCTCGAGGTCAGGCGACAGCGGTGTCACGAAGGTTAAGGTCGTGGTGAGAAAGGAGGATCTGTCGCGGTTTCTTCAAGAGCTAGACGCCATTAATGGCGGGAAGAGCTTTAGCTTAGGAGGTGATTTGCATGAGGTTGGGAGGGAAAGAGAACGATGGAGGCCTTCTCTTAGTAGGATTAGTGAAGGGCTTGAAGGAGATGTCGTCAGTAATAGATAGATATGTTTTTTTTTAGACAAGGAAGAACGTCCCGTGTTTGAAAATGGATTTAAGCCTAAAATATGTGATTAGTTTTGTTGGATCATGTAGATCTTCTACTCTACATGCGTCACTCTTTCGGGTTGGACCTGCGTAGAAATGACAACTTCGGGTCGACCCGTTTATTGCACTCCAAAGCTTAAGTCAGTTCTAAGGCTTTTAAGAGTTTTTATGTGGATGTGGTGAAAATCTCAATGTAATAAATGATAATGAATGCTTGCTATTTATAGCCTTTACTTAACCTGATGAACAAGTTTTAATTTAATTATTTCAATTTTTATATTTGCCTCATTATTATTATTTTTAATTAATTGTTTGTTCCTGTTCTAATTTTCGTCTCCACTTCAATAATTTTCTGGTTTCAGTAGATGAATTGTATTGAGGCGAAGAATACATTAATGACTCTTTAATAAATACTTTAAATTGTGAAGATATTTTAAGTAGTAATGTCGAATATCTTGACTTACAAATTTACATTTATGAAAAAGTTGGTTAAGAGTGTATATTTTAAATCTTAGCTAATTAATTATCCAAATTCAAATGGAAGACCCTTCAAAATATTCTCCATATATATAATAAATATCACAATTAATTAGTTCCTTATTTATTTGAGTCTTGGAGACTTCCTTTTAAGTGCTTTGCTCCTCACCATCAAGAACAGGAGTCACCGCTTTAGATCTGCAGCGACTCAAGTTGTCAATGGCGAAATCGCGACGTTCTCTGTCTCCCACAGTGCTCTGTGTACGAATATCTGATGTTAAACGATTCGAGAAGACAGAAGATTGCTTCATTCTGGAGTTCGATCCCTGCAAACCGATCGAAATTTCGGACGATGATCCTGACGACGACGACGATGTCACAATCGTTGCTGAAAAGGATCAGATTGCTTCCAGACATTACCCTCACGCACGACACCTATGTCCCCAATGTCCATTTGCGACGACCCAACACCAGAAACACTGTAAAAAGGTAAGATCGGAGGAACCGTTTATAACTTACATTAATGTCGTCAAATCTATCGATGCTTAATGTTCGATTTTGTGGTTAATTATGTATGTGCAGTGTTATTGCTACGTCTGCGATTTGGCTGCACCGTGCGATGACTGGATGACCCACTGCGAAGCAACGGATCAAGGTGAACTCAACTGGAAGTGGAAGTGTCTGAGAGATTTAAAGCGGCGCAAGGCACGCAGAGGCTCTTAAACCTGGCGCATAGGGCCAAGGAGGATGTCTTCTAGTTCTATATCGCAAACAGATTTACAACAGCCAGACCAAAGTTAGTTACGGTATAGTGGTCTGTCTTGTTCTGAATACCCGATGTATGAATTTGATGTTGCGGCGTTCATAGACAAAGTTTGACATCATGGCGTTCTAAGAGATTCTGAAACTTCGTTTGACAAGGAAAAGGAACGCATAGCTTCTTTACTTGTACACCAAGCAAACCCAGACCCACAAAAGAAACGATAAAAATAGGAAGAAAATAGTTGCAGAGTTTGCAACCCAAAAAAACGGTAGAAGACAAGGACTAGAACTTCTAATAACAAACTTCAGAAGGAAACTAATCGCTCTATTGATTCCCAAAAGATATGGTTTTCCTCTGGGATGGAGGGGAAAGAGGATGAGCACTTGCCATCTTTTTTCACTGTCTCTTCGCTCCTTTCACCCTTCCATCCCCTTATTATATCCGAAACCCTAGTTTGACCATTAAAAACCATCAAACAAGAAAGGGGGACATGTCTTCATGCTTCTTCCTGTCGCTGCACAAGCTTTTGTACATAACAAACCCAGCAACGGCTAAGTGGTGTAACTTTGGACAGAGATGGCAGCTTGAGACGAGGTGTGGATGTAGACGAACTCAAGGCTTTTTCCAGAAGGTAAAGATTGAATCCATGATGGGAATGTGTATGAATCTCCAGATTTGGTAAGGCCCCAGAGGGGGCCGTACAGGTTGGTGATTGAGAGATTGATGGATTTGAGATCCTTGTGTGAGTTGTTGGTCACAATAGTGGAGTATCTGAAGTAGGTTTTTCCATTTGAGACCCATGAAGCGGTTTGGGTCTGCTTGATTAAGATTGAACTCGGAGCAACACCTATTATGAACAAAAAACTTGACTTAGACCCTAAGAAAACAGTTGTTAGAAATCGAGATCAAATGAAGTTGTTCGTACCAGGAGCAGTCCCTGGAGCAGGCTTTGTCACGACAGCTTTGGGAGTTGGAAGAACCACTGCAACGCGGTGAATTGCTTCTATTAAATACTGAAAACTATGAAACTTCAACATGCTCTTAGTCTCTACTGTTAAGTTTTGGCAAATCGTATGTTAGTGTCCTCAGGCTGTAATTGTTAAATTAAAAATTTGCAGTGCAAGAACCATTTTTTCTATGTTATGTTTCTTGCAAAACTATATTTAAGAAGTGTCCCAAATTATCAGTCCTACTGTTAAATACCTGGAAGCAGTTGGTTATAGCCGATGTTGCCGCCGCTAAGCCGCGCCAGAATTCCCAAAAGCGGTGCATTGTTGTAAGTGGCTGGCTCGGTCTGCTCAAAGTTGTCCCTCTCGTCAGCAAAGTTGTCATACGCATCGGGCCCGCCAACAATGGCACCGGCAAGGAGGTTGGGATCACTTGACTTCTTCCCATACCATGTGGCGTACCCTCCACGGCAGCTCACAAACGAACTATCGACCTTGTAAGACACGATGGAGGCCGCCCTGTGATGCACTTGTCTAGGGTAGTTGTTACCGTACCCAACCATGTAGCTTGTGGCTCGAGGGTTATCTCCAAGGATATAATCCACCTGAGACTTTGCAAAGGAGAGAAGCTCGGAGGGTTGGACTCTGCCAGAAGGGCACTGAGCGGTGGTCCCTGCAGAGGAGAGGTAATCTGAATAGACTGTCAGGAGGAAGGAGGCGGAGGTGACGAACTGGAGGTTGTTCCATCTTTGCCGGAAAAGGAGTCCTCCGGGTGTCCTCTGGATGCTCCGGCCATTCTTGCCTATGCATGAGCACATGAAGTATTCTGCCTTTTGTTGGACCTTTTCGAATACTGCGGTGTGGGGGCCTGCCTTTCCTTGTAACAGAAACTGCATCAAATGAAATACCCAGATCGTTATTATACTGAAATTTAGACTACTACTAGCATTGATACTGATTAAGAAAAAATATGTATACCTTAGAAACAAGGGTCTGAACACCAGCGTATTTCACATCCCAACTGAACTCGGTCATGGCCCAACCAGTGGCACCCATCGACTCGGCATTGTTACCGAGGTAGTCCAGATAGTACTGATTGTTAGTTGCTTGGTACAACCATGCTGCCGCCCATAGAAGCTCATCCTGACAATTCCGATCCAGTTCATTCAAATTAGTAAAATATAACTACGGACAAATGTAATCCAATATAATCTACCGCGGATTATCCGACTATCATAATTTTATATGTTTCTAGCTTGACTTGATTCGCTGAAGCAATGAAATTTATGATTAAGAAGTTGAGCAGTAATGTACATTGTAGCCACTGACGGATTGATAGTACTTCTGAGCTACAATGATGCTGCTATCGTATTTACCGCGGTACTTATCAGCGAAATCGAACAGCTGCAAAGAGAAAGAAAGAGACACACCATTAGATATTTACATTGGTAAATTCATCAAACAGACAGCACCACATAATGCGACAGCGACACGGAGTAATCTACAGAATTCTACGTGTTCGGGAATTTGTCTCTTTCGGTTGAGCAAATCTAAATCTGAGTTAACAGGCGAATCGGCGCTATTGGCTCAAGTGTCGTAGTTTGATCCTAAACAAGAGGCGATTAATCAAATTCTAAGCTTTTTGAACGCACGAAAATTCATGAAAGTGGGATCAAAGTAGAGTAATAATATTCCTTAAATTATGTTACATCTATATTCGAGATTTATGTTACGGTATGTTAACTTTGCCAAGTAAATATTACAGTATAAAGTGACGAATTATCTTATGAAAAACTTTAGGCCAAAACGATTTGCACTTAAGATTAGGGTGAGCAAACCGAATACAAAACGATTTACACTTAGGATTGAAACTCCTAAATGATAAGATTCGTTCAATTAAATTTACGAGGTGATACATTTGAAGATTTTGGATTTAAAATCTCTTATTCTCACTATTTCTAATTAAAAAAATGGAAAATGTTGATTTATATGAAGGTTATTGAGTAATAAAGGACTATAATTTTTCGCATTTAGTATGAGTAACTTCATTTTTTGTTGTATCTAATTATTCGAGTATTTACACTAAAAATAGAGAAGTTACGTGTCAGAATAATGAGTTTTGACAACCTGACAAAATCGCTGCTTGACGACATGTAATTAATTACTATTGACGGACAACGTAAAACCCGTTCAGTCATCCATTAACGGCGGCGCATTAACTGTGGCGTGAAACTAAACGTTATTAATGCAAAACTGCCTGCTGGGTGCTAACATGCACCTAGGGCTGGCAATGGTTAGGGTATGGTCAGGGTATGTCAAATAACATAACCATACCATATTTTTAAACCACATACCATAACCATAACCATAACCATTATGGGTACAATTTTCAATACCATAACCATCAAAATAACCGTGGTTATTAACCATGGTTTTAACCGTATAACCATATTTTTTCCACATGTAATATAATAAAAGACCGAAAATTTAATTTTAAAAAAATACATCTATCTATATTACCAACAATAAAAATATGTAGCACTAACATCATTCAACATTAACACTAACATAATTCAACATTCATATGATTCAACATTAACATTCACATCACTGAATTAACATTAAAATTCAACAAACACCCATAACGAGTAATGATTCTACACCCCTAACCATTTCACACTTGTCGTATTTGTTTCTATCAATCACCATCTTCCTCAATATCATCAATTGATTTCACTTTTATGCTGTAATTTATATTTAGTATAATATATATATATTAGTTTATTAATAATAAATAATTATTATATTTATAAAATAACCATGGTTATAACCATGGGTATAACTCAAATACCATAACCATAACCATTATGGGTAGAGAATTCATCACCATAACCGCACCGCACCATAATGGTACGGTTAACCATATTAAACAGTAACGGTTATAACCGTGGTTATGGTTTTTTCACCGCACCATTGTCAGCCCTACATGCACCAGCAGGCAGCATACTGCGCATAATCTAAACTAACTCAGTGGCATTATAGTAAAATTATGACTTTCCCTTTCCGGCTTTCCCTCCCTTTCCTAATACTGAAATGAAAAAGAGAGGTATGGGAACAAACCTGCTCGGCGTGGCGGAGAAGCTCGGCGGAATATGCGGGGTTTTGACGATGAAAGACCATGGAGGCAGCGGCCATAGCGGCGGCGGTTTCTCCGGCGAGGTCCGATCCAGGATTGCTCGGGTCAATCCTGTACGCCCTCCGGTCCGTAGTCATGTCCTCCGGTCGCTGCCAGCAATAGTGATCAGTGTTCCCATCTCCGACCTGTAAACACCGTCGACAAAACGATTCGTCAATTAAAATGCACTTTCTGCAGAGATTCGAGGACGAGGAAGAGTCGGGATATATATTTACAGTACCTCTCCGTAGAGAATGTTAGGCTCGGGGTGAGCTTTGATGAAGTAATCAGTTCCCCACTTGACAGCATCCATGGCGTGATTCAGCTCTCCACTCTTTGCCATCTGTTTTCCGTACTCGAGGATGCTCCATGACATCATCGTCACCGTGAACGCCATTGGGAGACCAAACTTCACATTATCCCCTGCGTCGTAGTATCCTCCCACCAGATCCACCTGAAATTCCTCACCACAATCAATCGCCATTTATGTCTTGAAAATACCGAGAGAGAGAGAGATAGAGAAATTACGCCGCTGGCTTTGCCGTCGCTGAGTCCTGAATTGGATCTCCACGTGACTCTCTGACTTATCGGTAAAGGTCCAGATCTCTGAGCTTCAAAGAACAGGAGGCTCTTCGACAATGCTTGGCCGTAATCGTGAGCTGCCATTGCTATAGGTAGCCAAAAGCACATAAGCAAAATAGCCATGGAAATTAGGGTAAATCTGGGACTTGTCTTCTCCATTTTGGCACCGACTGCGAATCAATGTGGTTGCAGATATCGGTGAAAATGTCTGATCGAGCAGCGCTGAGAGGAAAGGAAACTGAGCTCTGTCTCTGCAGCAACTGTCTCTGTGAAGGAGAGAGTAAAGCGAGTGGGTTGGGAGTAAAGAGAGAGGATCTGAAGAGTTGGTTTTATATTGTTGGAGGCGGAGGAGAGGAAGGTCCCACGAGGCCGCGATTCGGCAAGAATCCATGAATGCCATGCATAGAATAATAGATATTAAATACTTCTTGTTTAATTTTCACTCTTAAAGTAAAATTGATTTAACTCGTAATAAGTCGGAACATTAATTAATGTGGGCTACTAAGTTAGGACCAAGTCGGGACTAACGTATTTATTCATAAAAATTAAACAATTATGTTTTGAAATAATTTGTCTCCTTATAAAATAAATAAATATATATTGTTTTTATTTTATTAATAGCCTTTTTGAGAGCTCGAAACGGTTGAGGCCTTGAGGGAGGAGGCGAAGAGCTGGAGGGAAGTGAGAGAAGCACCCATGTGAGGAGTAGTCGGTGTGGATTTTAATGGGTTCATGCAGGAAAAGAAATCATTCGGTTATAATAGAAATTGAATTAATTTTGTAAATTTATTAGGGAAGGCAAATAATTTACGATCTTAAATATAATTTTTGTGTTTAAATAAATTTTAATGAACATGTCTTAACCAATTTTAATTTGCAGGTGTATGAATAAACATGCATAATTATTATTTTTGTAAGTTAATATTTTAAAATTTTAATTGATGTAAGTGAATAGTTGGTTTGTTTGATTTGAGTTTCATATTCATATTTTGGGCCCATGGAAGCTTCTAACTCATTTGAATATCGATTTTATTTATTTGCTTTAAAATTGTAATCTTGCACATTTCATATTTACTTACTTGTTTATTCATTTATTGTTTTTAAAAGAGGGGATGGAATTTATTTGTCAAAATATGATATGGGTAATTTTGAACCATTTACCTCCAATAGTATGATCTAGTGATCTCTAGCGTTTACTCTTAATTGGTTTGACTTCAGGATCACGTGTTTGAATTTTCCAAAACAAAGTTTGGGAAAAGAATTACAACTTGATTCAAACGGATCGGACTCTCAATCCTAGGCTACTTGTTGAGTTACGTTGACGGGGCTAGTGTAAAATGTTGATTTTCTAAAGAAAGCTGGAGTACCGTGAGACGAAAACTCGAACATTACGTAGTGGAGTGGAGTTTATCACCACTATTAGTTCATTTCTTTGGTTGACCTACAAAAATGTTAGACCATTTATACCCTATTGGAGCTATTAACCCTATTGGAGTTATTAACCCTATTAAAAATCACTAGATACATTTTTATATTTGAGATAATAAATAACTGTTTCTTTTATTTCTTCCTATATTAGATAGATAATACTTAATAGATCGATTAAAAACTTACATTCTCTGTCCACCGACGGCTTCTTTACCTATAGTCATGTGAGTGCGAGATTCGGCTAATGGGCCGTTAAATCTGATGGCAATTTCGTAATATTGTGTTCTGCAGTCCCAAAGGCATTAATGAAGTCTGCTAAAAAATTAATAAAAAACTATATTTTTTCAAAAGGAGTCTCTAACTAAATTTTCAAACTATAATTCACAATGCAGTGTAAGAAAATACGAACGTTCTTGGTAAATAACTAAATAAGTCACATTTTTTTTCCCAAATTAAATCCGCATTGAAAAATAAATAGCAATGACGTCTGAGGTGGTTGCGGCTGTCAAGGTTGGGCTTCGAGCGGCAGCTTTGGGCAGCGGTTAGAGACGGTGGCTGGAGGCGCGTCTGAAACAAGCTGCCGCGGTTAGGGTTTTCTTTCTTCTCTTAGGCTTGGGGAGGAACCGAGGAAGTAATTTTTTTAAACTCGCAAATATGATTTACTAGTGTATTTTGATAAATAATAACTTGGCCAAAAAAAAAAAGATAAATAATATAATATTTATTTTTTCTTAGACGTCTACTTTAAAATATAAATCAATAAGTCACTTGAAATAATAAATTAGTAAAGACGTAAAAAGCGAAATCCCTGCCGAAAAAGTGCTAGACCAGAGTAGAAGATGCGGTCAAAAAGGAGGTCGATTTGTCAGACCTAAGAACAAACCACTTTATTTTTCTAACCGCAATCAACGGTCTTCGTAAAAAAAAAGATTAATGGCAGGGAAATATTTAATTTATTAGTTTCCAAAAAAATAAAAATATTGTCAAAAGGAGGCAGAGCTCCGCAATGACCGTTCGGCGCCGGTTTTGTGACGGCCACGGCAGTCATTTCTGCCCTGTCAGACACACGTTGTCGAGGGGGCTGGCATGCCACGTGTCACCGACATTATATTATGGACAATAAAATTACTGTTTACTGTGTATATATACGTAAATCTAATTTTTTACGTATCGTATTATATGGTCAGTACGAAAGAAAAAAATTAACGTCTAGTTATAATCATTTAATTCGTAATTAAATTATATACACACTGTAATTTTTTGATTTTTTTTAGTAATTATATAATTCAATTTTTTATTTACTGCATTTAATTATGTCGATCAAATTATATATAAGACAATTGATCTTAGGTGAAAAAAATTAAATATATTTCGAATAAAAAATATTCAAAACATTACCCTAGGTACATAATTGAATTACGACATAAATGACGTTAACCATGGTCAATTTGGACTTACATAGTTTTAGTTATATTTTTTATGTTAAATTTTTATATCTCAACTTACGGCATAGCGTACTGTCAATCCGTAAGTCCAAATTTAATATTTTTTTCATCATTTGAATCTCAATTAAAAATTGAGACTTTTTATATAAGTTAATGTGATTACATGTGTAAGTGTATGTACTCCACTTAGGTCATTAGGTCAGGCAAGTTAGTTGGGGCCTGGGGGCATATCAACTTTTAGGTTAGGCAAATTTTACTGAGCTCACTATAATTAAGTGACATAATAATCAATTATTCTAGTCTTAGCTAGGTAGCGTGCTCTAGTTTAATGTAGGGAACTTTCCAACTGGTGTAAATGCATGTGATATTATTGACCAATTCATAATTAATTATTATAAATATGTTCTTATTCTCCATATGCCTTGGCTGTTCTTTTATATACAAAAATGCTAACTATTATATTAATTATAAAAAAAGAACTCAAGGTACAATTTTACCATCGAAGCCATATTAATAAATTACTACTTGGTAACGAAGCTTCGTACTCTTCCATTGTATATATGTTATACTAATTTGGAATGAAATTTGAATGAATAATACTATATGAGCTAGAGACTATTTTTTTAATTATGTTTACTGACAAAATTTCTTAATTTAATTTAGATAAATATACGGAGTTCTGTGATGGAGAGTTGACAGCTATATACGTTATTTGGAAACAGTTCCTGTATAACTGTATTGTTGATCCTTCTTTGCCATCGCCGTATATATAATTCCAATTTTTTGTCCCTACGAAGCTCAAAGGAAGCTCGTGCAGAAGCCGATATAATTAATGGCACTGTAGAAAGTGAACAACGCATATGATTCTTATAATAATCGTCTCGTACTATTTTCAGTTAATAAAGACGCATACATATACAAGGAGAGAGTTGATATATAGACATATACAAATTCAGAAAAATTATTGAGTGAGCGTGAATACAAATAATTGAACTAAAAATAATTAAGTGGTGATAAATATATGATTCAAAATGGCTAAATTGAAAATTATTATATTTTTTGGAGTCAGATTTATACATAACTAAAAGTTGTGGAGGTCATATACAAGATGTCGACGCCTTGCAAGTGCAGAAACTCGACAAGTGGCTAGAACTAGAAGAATTTCGCAGGAACCAACAGTAAACATATGTTTTCTTGCATGTTTTAAAAAAAAATCATACGTACATGGCATATGGCCAAGCAAATATTGTTGAAAGCCACCCAATGTCCAGTTGCCCTCGTGCAAGAAATCAGCCGTCCACTTGCTCCAAAGTAGCAAACCACATTCAAGAAGCAGCCCACGTTTTTCTTGATGTTTAAGAGATATTCTCCTATAAAAGGAGAGTTCTGATTTGCATATGGTATGGGGAGGAGTTCAAGGAGAAATTGAGTGAATTTGTAGATTTTGGAAATCTTGTAACAAATTTTATCAAAGAGACTCCAGTGGACGTAGGCAATTTGTCGAACCACTTTAAAATCGTTTTGTGTGATTTTCGGTAAGGTGAGTGAAGCATAACAAATATATGGTCGATTCTCTCCCGTATATAAGTGTTGATATTAGGTGACCTCTTGATGTTCCCATACTTATTTAAAAAAATATTTCTAAAAGTTTTTAATTATGCTTAATAAAATAAATAATTAACAATAATAAATTATGTATGCTTTATTCCCCCAACAAAAGGATGGTCCTCGACTACACATCGATCTAAAGAAACAACATCGACCAACCTTCTCTTTAAGCCATCGACAGGTCCGGTAATAAATTTAAGTTATCTCCAAATGGTACGCATGGACTAGGATATTTCTTTTTTACCTTTATAACATTTATTTATATTTTAAGCAAAAGTGTAGATTATGTAAATAAATTAGTGATAACGTTTTGAGTGTAAATTGAATGGCTAAACTCGCTAGAGATATAATTATTCCAACTTTATTTATTTATGGATAAATACAAGTTTATGATTTGTTGGAAAACATATTGGATGGTGCATTTAATTATAAGCATGTATATTAATATAAATAACAAAGTAAAGCATATATTATCTTAGTGTGTGTATTTATGTACGGGGTGAGCAAATTACTCATTTGGATCCAAAATCTATCCGGAACCGACACGGGTAGGTTTCATATAGACGTTTTAAAAATTGGGTAGGTTCTGAGAAAAAAATTTAAGAACCTATTTATTTAATTATGGTACTCCTATATGTTTACTCTAAAATAACCGGAATCAGTTATATATATATATATACATAGGAGAAACCTCTCACCGGTCAGTCTTTTTGAAGAACAACAAACAAACCGGAAACGAAAAGAAGCAAGTTTCTAACAGGATACCTAGAACTGTTTGTGCAAATAAGTTTCGGATAGATTTTAGTTCTAAAATTAAATACTCTGTATTAAATTGAGTAGATTTCGAAAATTCCTAAATTTACGGGTAAACCGTATATTTATGTATAGAAAAATCAATATTCGAAGATATTAATTGTCTTATGCACTCGAGGAAGATAATGGTAACAGTCATCCTCAGAAGTCAGAACTGAAACCTATAAGGAAGGAAAGACTAGTCGTCGGCACGTCGTTCATTGAGACCCACAAAAATTCGCATGTAACAGACATATCTGTGTCTCCTGTCGTTTTCTTCTACCAGTACACCTCAACAATTAAAATTCATTTCCCATTTATAAACAAAACTATATACATCAAAAAACAACTAAACCCTAATTACAAACAGTTTAACCCTCGAGTAATTACAAATAGTAATAGTTTAACCTAGGGACGAAGTCAGAAATTTAGGTGAGTGGGGGTAAAATTAGTCTAAGGGTAAATAGTGAAAGCAAAAAAAGTTCAGAGGGGGCAAATGTAAAAATTTAAAGAGTTAAATTGAAAATAAATATATTTTTTAGGGTATAATTAACACAAATCTAAAAGTTGAGGCGGGGGCACTCGTCCTAATGTGGCTTCGTGCCTGGTTTAAACCTAACTATTAAATAAAATTATCGTTATGTGTCAAGTCTCAACCCTTACAAATGAACTCGACAAATGACAAATATTAAGAAAAGAAAACTTTAGAAATAAATATGAAGAAGAAAAGGCAAATTGTACTCTAGCATTAGAGGAAAAGAAGCATATTTCACCGTAACGTATCTGAATTCTGACCTAACCGGTTAACCGATTTAAAACATCAAAATAACTAAATGGTAAGTGGTGTTTGAGCTCTAGCAAGCGAGGTTGACCATGTGCTTTGGAGTGCAATTCTGAGAACTGCAAATGAATGCGCCAATTTGATAGCAAAACAAGCACGTATGGGAGTGCGACTAGATGACTGGGTCAACCGATCCCCACTCCCTCTAATTTGTTTATTAGCGAATAATTGTATGTTTGAACATCCGTGACTAATGTCACGCCGTTTTATTTCATCAATTGAAATAAGTATTTGGTAAATAAAAAAAGTAAGTGGTGTTTTACTGTTTACATAGTTTAACAGTTAAACTATGTAACAGTTCAGATAATATTTATTATATGTTGCCCCATTCCCCACTGAAGAGGTCCCTGGATCCTAGCTAGGCTTCTTATAATATATATAAGTAACTTTATAATTTATATAGTATATATATATGTCGCTATAAGCTGATATATATATTTATAAGAAAGGGAAGTTTCATATATAATCCGACACAAGAATCCATCAAATCCTAACCTACAACTGCAATCAGATTCAGGACCCCCCCTGTGTTTGTATAAGGTGACTATTCATTAAGCATTTATGGGATTTTATGAATATAATAATTAGGGTTTCTTAAGCACATATAGTGCAGGTAAAACTGATTAGTTTTTTTAAAAACTGATTAGGGTTCAAATAATATAGTGCGGGTACAGTTTCACGATCAATTAGGGTTTCACTATATCAATTAGGGTTTCACAGGTATTTACTTAATTACCAATCGACTTTATTCTCCATCCACCAAGTGTTCTACAAAGTTAATATTGGGATGAAGATAGATATAATATAGTATGTGGAATAAACTGGTATTTTTAGTATTATTTAGGTAGATTATATAATAAATATAACAAATTAATATATAAAATATGTAATATAAGTATAAACTCCTTTAATTTATTTTTATTTGCTATATATATAGCTCTTTTAACAATGACACTCCATTTAAAAAAGTGTAAAACTATCTATCTATATTCCATACCTCATCTTTGTAACTAGTAAGCTATTTTCTCAAGATGCAAGTGTTACCACTTTCATGCTTTCCTTATGTGGGATTTATTTATTCATTTATTTCAGAAGAAACCTTCGATCAGTTGGAAGCTTTGCTATATTTAAGATCTCATGTTTTTCATATTTTCATCATGCGATATATACACACACATATAAATATAGAGATAGATAAAATAGAAGCATGAGATTTTTTTTATTTTTTTTTTGTAAAACATAAACTACAACAACAATACTAAATGTTAATTGTTTTTAACTATTCTAGTAGTGAATTTCCCGTATCAAATGTCTGAGGGAGGATTCGTTAGAGTATGAAATGACACATCCAGATTAACAGTTTCCTTAGCCAAAACATCTCACACCCCATTTGCTTATCGGAACACGTGTCTGATTTTGAATATGTTAAAATTCAAAATAAGTTTTCTGCAATCCCAAATTAGAGACATTAGTGGTTTATCTGCGTGTGCATGCTTAATTATCAAGTTAATTACTTCTTAAGTTTGATAAAGTTTGATATTATTTATATCTATGTATATCTATCTGCATCTATCTAACTATCTATCTATATTAATTTCAAGCAACAAGTAGTCTGTACCATGTCATATGAGAAGACAACAATGATAACTGGTAAAAAGGAAATTTATACAATAATTTCAAATTATTGAAAAATAAAATTTGTGTCTCCATTTACAAAAACAAAATTTAACTCCCCACTTAATTAAACAGACGTTAATTAGTCACGTTTGTCGGCGGATGAGAATTCTATATTTCACGCGCTACGATACAAACTGTACTCCAAATCTCAACCGTCAATTCCCCGTAAATCAAGCTTTCCAGTACACGCTCCCTCCAAACGAACGGTGATCGCGTTCCGCAAAATCAGGAAAGGAACCAACACCCGTATTCCGTTTCAGTACACCGGGTCTATGTGCGCCCCAATTTAAGCATGTGAGTCGTCGTGCATTCGCTGACAATTTCCATCCTCCGACGGGTCCCGCCACGTGCATTTCGGAACTCAGGCAGCTTGTAACCGGAAAACACACGCGCTGTGTTTACGTGACCCAATTAGAAACGGCCACATGGATAGAACAGACGCACATGCTGTAACTACTGGATTAATTGGACGTATTTGTCTACAATTAATTGAATTTTTTCAAAAACTGTTTAGTTTAGAAAAGATATTTAAAAAAGTGTATATCGAAATTTTTTTTTTAGAAAAGTATGCATACGCGCGACGCGCCTATTGAATAGGCGCATCCTTAGGACGCGCCTATTCAGTAGGCGCGTCCTAGGGATGCGCCTACTCAGTAGGCGCGTCCTAGGGATGCGCCTATTCAATAGACGCATCCCAGGGGTGCGCCTACTGCCTAAATTTTTTTTTTTTTTCGCAAAAACACCGGTCTATCAGAAACCACGTTGATTTTAAGTCTGCTTATGGTTTTCCTCCTAAATAGAAATTGAGAGATAGTCTCACGCGTATTCATAGGTCCAAACTACAAATTTTCCAACTTGTTCTGAACAACAATGAAACAAAGTTGTTTATTCACAAGTTTCTGAATGAGACTTTTCTTCAAATACACTAGGTAGTTTGACATTATCAGGCATTACTCCTGCAAAAGAGCTCTTTGGGGTTACTTTAGGTTCCTGTCCTAAATTTTCCAACTTGTTCTGAACAACAATGAAACAAAGTTGTTTATTCACGAGATTCTGAATCTTCCGAATATCTTCTGTCGTACGGTGAGGACAGAAGAAAACTGATCCCCTTCCAATGGTTAGGAAGGGTCTTGGATCAAGAGGACAGAAGATCAATTTGTTAACAAAAGGGTCTTGGATCAAGAGGACAGAAAATCAATTTGTTAACAAACCACCGAGATGATTGTCTCACGCGTTGCTTTATCCCAGTATTTACAAGTCCAAATTCCTCTACGCGCACCAAATTCCTCCATGTATGCTTTTTTTCCTACTATATGCTTACTTTTTGAAAAACATCTGATTTTGAGCCTGTTTATACGGTTTTCCTCCTACATAGAAATTGAGAGATAGTCTCTCCAATTAAGAAGAAAGGAAGTTCTCAGAAGTTAAATACTTTAGGTTCCTGCCCTAGATTTTCCAACTTGTTCTGAACAACATCCGCGAGGTAAAACATTGAAACAAAGTTGTTCATTCACAAGTTTCTGAATGAGACTTTTCTTCAAATACACTAGCCAGTTTGACATTTTCAGGAGGAAAACCATTTCTTCTTAGAACTTCCTTTCTTCTTTACTGGAGAGAGTATCTCTCAATTTCTATTTAGGATGAAAACCATAAGCAGGCTTGAACTCAGATAAAAAGCTATAGTCATTGGAGAAGCTTTACAAGATATTCGGAAGATTCAGAATCTTGTGAATAAACAACTTTGTTTCATTGTTGTTCAGAACAAGTTGGAAAATTTAGGACAGGAACCTAAAGTAACCCCAAAGAGCTCTTTTGCAATTATCTTCGTGACAGTTCAATGTGACGGAATTTAACCTCATTCACAACCAAAAAGGAAGTACCAATCAAGAAAAATGGAATTTGTTAGATGGGGATCGAGTAATCTCATCGAGTTTCTCAAATCGGTTGGTGTAGAGACGCATGATTAGATCTCTCAGCAAGATGTTGGAGCAATTATAGCGCGGTATATCAATGACAACAAACTGAATCACCCTACGAAGAAGAGAGTAGTTTGTGATGAAATACTTCAATTTCTATTTAGGAGGAAAACCATAAGCAGACTTAAAATCAACGAGTACACTATGCAGAAAATCAAGAGTCTTCAGATGCCGAAGAAAAAGGCAGTGGAAACCCCAAAGAGCTCTTTTGCAGGAGTAATTCCTGAAAATGTCAAACTAGCTAGTGTATCTGAAGAAAAGTCTAATTCAGAAACTTGTGAATAAACAACTTTGTTTCATTGTTGTTCAGAACAAGTTGGAAAATTTGGAGGAAACCCTGTGAATACTGAGATAAAGCAACGCGTGAGCATCTGAAGAAAAGTATCATTCAGAAACTTGTGAATAAACAACTTTGTTTCATTGTTGTTCAGAACAAGTTGGAAAATTTGTAGTTTGGACCTATGAATACGCGTGAGACTATCTCTCAATTTCTATTTAGGAGGAAAACCATAAGCAGACTTAAAATCAACGTGGTTTCTGATAGACCGGTGTTTTTGCGAAAAAAAAAAAAATTTACGCAGTAGGCGCACCCCTGGCGTGCGCCTATTGAGTAGGCGCATCCCTAGGACGCGCCTATTCAATAGGCGCGTCGCGCGTATGCATACTTTTCTAAAAAAAAAAATTCGATATACACTTTTTCAAATATTTTTTGAAAAGTGAATAGTTTTTGAAAAAGTTCCAATTAATTGATATCTTAACATTGGAAAATAATAATGGTATCGGATGGAGACATCAGAAATAGGGGTGAGACCATAGTTATAGGTACAGGATCGGTCATGGAACCGACGAGGAGATCGGTCATGGAACCGACGAGGAGATCGGGTCATGTTTGGTCGATTCAACTCGGTCCAACCCGGTTTAGTGTGCATTTCACTGTTCACAAGGGGAAAAAAATCAAAAACTTAAAATCTATACATAGTCTCAAACACAAACATAATTATCTCAAACTATATAGTTTCACACACACACAAACTACATAGTTTCAATATCAAACACACATTACTCTCAATTCTCAAACACGATACACAATAGTAGTGAACCGGTTTAACCAATTAGGTTAAGCCGATTGGTTTGTGCAAAACCAAAAATCGGGAAAAACTGGCCGGAAAAAACCCAGCAAAAATGTGAACTGAAAACTGACCGGTTTTTTAAAAACCGTCCGGTTCAAACACTGTTTATTTGTAAAATAGTCTTTTAACTGAACTAAACCGGGCAGGGATCCGATTCCCGTTCGGACCGTCAAACCGGGCCAATTCTGATAACCATGGGTGAGATTAGGGGCGCCGAAATGGTCTTTTTGACAAGATCGAATTTGAGTTCGAAATTTAGATTATTTGTGGAGGACCGAGATCGACTTGAGTCTAAAAAGCTCCTCCGAGTTGGTCTTGTGACTCGGGCCGATATCGGTTTTGGACCGAACAAATCATAAATAATATGTCTGAAATTAGCTGTAATTTTTTTTGTTGTCTGAATCACTACATCACTACTGTTATCGATTCACGTCGAAACATCACTACTTCAGTACAAACCGAATATTAAACAGTCAAATATTCAAAGTGAAAGTCACTTCCCAAAACTAAAGACACTGAATATTTAACATAAGTATTGTTAGGTTTTAATACAACTCGGTCTGGGCCGGTCCCAATCAGATTTTTTGGGAAAAACCCGAGCCCGAGTATGACTTAGAGGAAAAAAATCGAAGAACATTATTGGAGTTTAGTTTTCAGAATTAGAGTCGGGTTAGAAAATCGTTGGCTCTGGATTATGTTTGGACTCTATTAAAATCATGATCTATATAACTAATGATTGAACAAATAAAAGCCCATTGGGCTATTAAGCTATTTACACAAGCCCACTAATGAATGATTCTCTGAACACGTAAAAGCCCATTGGGCTATTAAGCTATTTGCACAAGCCCACTAATGAATGATTCTCTGAACACGTAAAGCCCATTGGGCTATTAAACTATTTATGCTAGCCGACCAATGTGCTTTTTTTCAGAACGTATAAAAGCCAATTGGGCTATTAAACTATTTATGAAAGCCCACTACTGAATTATTTTCTGAACATACGATGGCCCATTGGGCTATTTATACAAGCCCATTAATTATTGTTTTTCGAACGCATAAAAGCCGATTGGGCTATTGAACTATTTATACAAGCCCCCTAATGAATGATTTCTGAACATATAAAAGCCTATTGGGCTATTAATCTATCTATAGTATACAAGCCCACAAATGGATCGGCTCAACTCTGTTCGACATGCCCAATCAGTCATCAACCTCTTTCTTTCTGCAGCGGACGATCAGCTCAGGCTCAGCTGCTGTCCGATCTGACATGCCTCATCCTTGTTGATTGATTCCCTCCCTTGTCTGCGGTGTCTGTCTTTCGTCAGCATCTCCTTCACAACGTCGTCGCACTGGGATTCGATTCTCTTTACTGGCGTGGAGGATACAGTCCGTTGATCTGGTAAGTGAAGTGGTATACTGTCCGGTATAGCTCGTCTGTGCGGTAATAGCGGATTCATTTTAACAGTTTGTTTTACTGTGCCGGCGTCGACTGGTCCATGCATTGAGTGATATCTGCACTTGCTGTTTCTGGTTTCAGACAAATTGCTGAATCTATGCTTATTGGTCGGTGTTTGTATTGATTGATTAGAGGTCGAACAATTCTATTTCTGTAGTTAAATGCGGAGTTGTGTTCAGTAAAAAGTGCTTCATTGCTGGGATGAACAAGCTCATGTATTCTCAATCTGCAAGGACCCACGTATACGGTGTCCGATTTTCTCGATCAAATAATTTCAGTTTCAATTTTTCGTGTTCAGGCGTGTGGCAGCAACATGCAGCAACGTTTCCTTTCTTTCGTTTGTTAATGGTTTCCTTGTTCTCGCATAGGATGTTGGTTAGAGGACTTCAGAGAAGTATGGATACATTATGTAGCTTGTTGTATATCATAATAAGATTCACTGCCCATGACAATGTAGAATCTAGTAGTTTAGAATTAGGAGAGTTAGCTAACATATCTGTAATCTACTTCTTTGTCAACAGTCAAAGAAACTTACACTCACACAACTTAATTAGATAGTGCTTTCTCTCTGCACTTGACTTTGAATGTAGTTTTCCCTTATTATTTGTATAATTGTTGGACTGATTGATATGATACATCAATTGCAGATATATCCACTGTAGCGACGTTTAAGCTACATCAATCTAATGCATCCAACAACAATCCCCCAACATATAAAGAAAACAATTTCAGGTCTTATCCTTGATTTGGATGGGACCCTTCTTAACACAGGTCAGTACTACACTAACCCCCTTTTTATTGTAAGGAATAAGGTATATGTATCTCTCTATACTTTCAAATTTAAGTAGACATTTTGACTTAGTTGATGGCAATATTGAGCCTGCTTGGAATTGGAAAGTGTAGCTAGAAATTGGAACTTGTATTAAATTTTAAAAACGATAACCGTGAGTAGTGGATGAAGGAGGATTTTCATGGAAAAGCTTGAAAAACTTATAGCCAAAACTAAGGAACTATCTATTTTGATATTTTATCTTCTCGTTCTATAATCTTACAGTCTTTTCATTCTCGCACAGATGCTATTGTAAACGATGTGTTAAAGTTATTCTTGGTCAAGTTCGGAAGACAATGGGATGGTAGAGAAGCTCAAGATATACAAGGGAAAACACCTCTTGAAGCTGCAGCTGCTATTGTTGAAGATTATCAACTTCCATGTTCATGTGAGGAAGTTATCTCCCAAACGACTCCAATGTTTGCTGATCAGTAAGTTAACTTCACCGTTTGAATTTAAGCTTCTTATTTAGGGTAGTTACTAAACTTAGCACATTGTTTTTCACATCTACAATTCTGCAAAGTATGTATTGCCATATCATTAGCAATTTTTGTCTTAAGTTATCTAGATGTTCCGAGATCATCCTTGGATAAATAAATTGTTGCATTGTGATCAAAGAATAATATCTTCTTTCCCAATAGTAACGTAACGGCATGTAGGAGTTCTTTCTCATTTCGGATTCACATGAATTGTGACAGATGGTGCAATATTAGACCACTTCCAGGGGCCAATCGGCTTCTCAACCACTTCAAAAGTCACGGTGTGCCAATGGCACTGGCATCTAATTCCCCAAAGGCAAGCATAGAATTGAAAATATCTCATCAACAAGGTTGGTCTTCTACAAAGTACAAACCCTTCTGGTTCTCTTTTAATTAATAATTAATAACTAATGTATTGGTTGGAATTCACTACAATTTCATAAACTATAGGCTGGAAGGAGCTGTTTCCTGTCGTAGTTAGTGGCGATGAAGTGCAAAAAGGAAAGCCATCTCCTGAAATGTAAACTTTGAATTGTCGTCTTCTTATATTGTGCTTAGATATGAAATTATACTTTCCGTCTATAAAGTAATTTCTTTCTCTGAAACTTAAGGCTACTATTTTTCATCAGATTTCTTCAAGCTGCTAGAAAGCTCAATATTGAACCATCCAGCTGCCTGGTCATTGAAGATTCTTTGTAAGTGACAAATTTTTTCTTACTGATACTTTTAGTTTATTCAAAATTCACCTTTCCTAGTAATTCATATCTGGAAGTAGTGATCTTAATGTAAGAACTTGAGCCTTATCATTGTCAACTGCACTTAATAATTTTAAGAAGTATATCTAAAGTGCGTACTAGTTGTAAGTGTAACTAATGGTGATTGAGTTATCTCCTTGATTGAGAAAGCATCATTTCTATTGTGCTTTCTTTGGGGTTTAAAGTGATAATAAAGTGTTTCTTTCTGCATAAATTGTTTCTGATTTGTATTCTCCTTTTCCCTTTGTTAATTCCAATGTCAGACCGGGTGTTACGGCTGGGAAGGCAGCTGGAATGAAGGTAGTTGCTGTTCCATCTCTGCCAAAGCAAGCACATCTTTATAATTCAGCTGATGCGGTCATCAACTCCTTGCTTGATTTTAGACCTGAAAAGTGGGATCTACCTCCCTTTCAAGATTGTAAAATCCTCAATTCTTTACAATATAGCATCCATTCATTTCACCTTTTAAAAAAGGTACTGTGAACCCCGACCATTTTTATTTTACTCAACTGTTCTCTAATGACAGGGGTAGAGGGCACACTGCCAATTGAACCATGGCATATTGGTGGTCCTGTCATTAAGGGTTTTGGCCGTGGCTCAAAGGTGCTCGGGATCCCTACAGGTATGTAGGAATTTAGCATTTCATTTTCATAGTTTTACATCCCCTGTAATCACCATTGCAAAGCAGAAACAAGAGAATAGATTGCAGAAACTATGCTGAGATTGTAACCTCAATCTAAATGCCATTTATGTGAATAATGTTCCACTTACAAAGGATGCAGAATTGAAATTCTTACTTTTGCTCGTGTATTTACTTATTTATCTGCATAAACTTATCTTGATTATGCTATCCATAATTGTGTGCGCAAATTTGTTTCAGCTAACTTGTCAACACAAGGATATTCAGCCCTACTTTCAGAACATCCGTCAGGGGTATACTTTGGATGGGCTGGATTATCCAACAGAGGTATTTTCAAAATGGTGATGAGTATCGGGTGGAATCCGTACTTCAACAACAAAGAAAAGACTATTGTGAGTGAAACACAATCATTTATGCAATCTCTTGATCATCATTTTCAAAGTTCCCTTCTTTTAGCTGAAGCTATAATATTATGCAGGAACCATGGTTGCTGCATGAGTTTAAGGAGGATTTCTATGGAGAAGAACTTCACCTTGTTATCGTTGGCTACATAAGACCCGAGGTAGCATATTTGCCATTCCACCTTATTTGGTTAAGCTTTTAGAGCTATTATTATTATATGGGTCCAATTTTTTCTGGTTACACTAGAGAATTTGCACTGTTGCAGGAGAATTTCCCTTCTTTGGAAAGTTTAATAGCAAAGATTCATGAGGATGGGAGAATGGCTGATGCAGCTCTCGATCTTCCGTTGTATTCTAAGTATAGAGACGATCCGTATCTGACACAGAGCTCATGAGCTCTGCGGTATGTTTGATCATCACAAGAATAATTCCTTTGGAAACACTCAGATTACTTCCAACATATTATTGTATGTTATTTATTATACTACGTCTTACAGTGTATAAGAAGGTGACCCTTCACTATGTATAGTGTGAGACTCTGTAGAAGGCTCTTTCTAGAAAGAAGCATGTTGATTTCCAAATTCTCACCAGTGAATTCATTTTCATACTGCCACCCACATTCAGGTTTAAGCAAGGCTGACACATCCATCTAATTAAGGAAGGTGGGTGGTTGTGTGTTCTTAATACTATTACATTGTTATGATTTAACGTCTTCCTGATTATTGACCAAAATAGAAATATTTTCGTTATTAGTTTTTCTAATTAGGAAACAGACCATAAAGGAGAATAAACACAAACCTAGCTAAGTCAAACCGTCCAGGGCCACCTCACTTGGCGTGTCCCATTATTTTATCACCAAGGCAATGACAGACATAACAATAATTCATTAACATGTAGCTGTGCCGATATATATATACATTATTATTATTAAAGCCAAAACACGTTATACTTATAAGTTATAACGGAGCGTTAGAGTTTAAATCCCAAGATTTGCTTCCGGCTAGTATGTAACTAATTTTGCTACCATTTGATATGTTGAGTTGGAAAACAAGGCTACCACTTGATATATCGTTTTAGCTCAAATATGTACGTCGATTTCGTAGAATTTACATCATGCAAAATGTTATTGACACCTCTGAGTTAGAGGTGTCAATTCGTGTCGACAGATTAACCGTAGGTCGTGTCAAATACAAACCATGTTAAAATATGTTCAATCCAAACACGACTTGTGATTAATGATGGATACATTTTCAAGACTCACACGACTTACGAGTCCACCATTCAACTCGTATAGGTATAACACGTGAATCCGTGTCATTTTGATTAATACAATATAAATTTTGCAAATAGGCATCGACCGTCAACTGATATGATCTACTAATTGATGCAACTCACGCGACCTATGCAATCTATGTGACTCATGCAACCCACAACTCGTGTGACCCATGAATTTTATATAATTTATTATAATAAATATCTAATTATATGAATCCACGGATTGACCTAAGTCAATAGGTACGTCTCAACCCAACTCTATTTTTTATGTGAGTTGAACAAATCATGTCAAAATGACTCGCAAATCTAAAATATTTGACTAAAATACAACTCATAACGGGTCACTACGTTCGGTTACTATAAGTTCGATTTCATATTCATTTTCATCACTACGGTGGATGTGGAGTCTGATTTTTGTATAATATTCTTTTCCGCCCCGGCAGTGATAACGTAACACGTGGTGGTTTAGTTGAGATGAAAATCGAGTGCCGACCAAGTCACCAAAGGCGACGTGTAGCCGTCAGGAGATAGGACCACGGCGACAGTCGGCGACGGTGGGGTAACTTTAGTTTGGCACCAAGCCCAAGTCAGTGTAATGCCAAAGGACACCTTTTCAGTGTTGTACATTCTTCTGTCACGCAACTGAAATAGATCAACCACAAACCATAATATATACAACTTTATACCGGTTTTAAATTTATTATGTAGTCTTTAAAAGCTTGTAACGTTAATATATATAAACTTATATTGTTATTTTTTAACAATAGTTTAATTTTTTTACCTGAGTATTCTTCTTAAGATAAACAGATGTTGATCCTTTCTTTCCATAGTGTAATTATGCATTGAAATTGACATTTATATGCATTGAATGCGAGAGCGGTAGGCCCACAGCTTCTAGATGGTTAGAGAGCCTTTCTCTCTACATGTTAAACATCTATGCAGAGTCTATCCATTAAACTGCTATCTCTAGTCTATACTAAGACTAAGAGGTTGGCAAAAAAAATAAAAATACTAAGACTAAGAGTATCTCAGATGATTATTCAGCAGAAAGACTCTAATTATTTAACTCTAATCTTTTATAATAAATAATGATAAAAGGGACGAAATTTCAAGACTATAAAAGTAAGAGGTTATCAAAATTGCACTCACTTTGTCATGTCTTGTATCATTTGCTGATCTTTTAATCATGAATGGATTTCTGTAAATCAACATAAATACTGTTAAGTTTAAAAAGTTGATCAAAGCACTATGTATAGAAGTACCAATAAAGTAGACCTTTTGACTAAATGCATGGGGCAGGGGACGAAGTAGCATCTTTCTTCCTTTTCGTTGGAAGCTGATGATTCCAAAAGCTTTGCCTGAACAAATCCGTGCAAATCAATTAAAGATTGATTTTTGCATGGTACAAATATCCATACCCACTTGCTACCATAGAAAAAAATATTTCTTTTATTAGCAAAAGCAAATGCACGAGCTCCATTTATTAAATTTGACTATCACTATACTATACTAACATATGGTATTTATTTTCCCCAAACTATAACCCTAACCAACCCATGTTACTATTTTTCATTGTCCACTCTATGCACCAAACACAAATGATAGGGCATATCATGAATACAACACAAACTTAAACAGCTTTTTGTTGTCTAAGGATCTTCTCCAAAGAAAAGGGATGAGTTGTGTATGCTTTACTATAAAACGAATGCATACCTCAAATCTACTCAATTCATCTTAAGACTTAAATCAATCTAACCTCTACCATGAATAGCTCATGGAACACTTATTAAAGCTCGAAAAGCAGTTTCATACCTTAAAATTAATAGGTGAATGCGTGATTTAATATCATAATTTCAACAGACTATCTATCTTCACCTATTTCTATTAAGAATTTGAACTTTTAAAAGTCAGAAGAAAAAAATTACTAAAAATTGTCCTCAGTGTCCCTTCAGCTATAAATAGAATTGGGTGGAAATGGAGTTTGTTAACTCTTTCAAGATGCCCCACACAACAACAAATTCTCTCTTCCATCACCAAAACTCTTGAAACACCTCTCTTTTTGAACTAGAATTTCTTCCTTCTGCACCAAAAAAAAAGCCTTGACCTTTTCTTTTCCACTACAAATCCTTTTTGCCCTCCAAAAGAGATGCAAGAAAATCAGCCTCACAATCCTTTTACCAATGCTCTCAACATTGGATCATCCCTATCTCAGCTCATACTTACAGGTGGTGGCAACACCTTGGACTCAATCTTCTCCTTCTGTGCCCCAACACCCTCCACAGCCACCACCCCAATGCCCAAGCCATTGGGGGCCTCTGTGTATCTCCTACAGAGAGACATTCTCCACAAGTTCTGTGAAACCAACAGACCAAGCTATGCTGTCCACTTCCGTACTCCATTCTTATCAGCACCCGTCCTGCCCTCGAGTTACATGACTCCCTACAAGAAGAAGCTCTACAGGGGAGTGAGGCAGAGGCACTGGGGCAAATGGGTGGCTGAGATAAGGCTGCCCCAGAACAGAATGAGAGTTTGGTTGGGGACTTATGACACTGCTGAGGCTGCTGCCTATGCTTATGACAGAGCTGCATATAAGCTAAGGGGAGAGTATGCAAGGCTCAACTTTCCGAACCTCAAGGACCCGACTACCCTAGGGTTCACAGATTGCACCAAGCTGAATGCTTTGAAGGGTTCTGTGGATGCTAAGATTCAAGCCATTTGCCAGAAGGTGAAGAGGGAGAAGGCAAGGAAAGCTGCAAAAAGTCGTGGTAGCAAAGCATTAAAGGATCAATCTTTAGCACCACTACCCTGTTTGTCTCAGCCCTTGTCTAATGGTTTGAGTGATGAGTGGAACAATGAGATGATATCGCAGTCAATGTCCGAGAATGGATTGTGGACAACTGCTAATTCATCTTCAGTGTCCATGGATTGTTCTATGGTGATGGTAGAGGATTCGGAGTTTGAAGGGTGTTCATTCGAAAAGCTGCCATCTTTTGATCCAGAGTTGATTTGGGAAGTTCTTGCAAATTAGAGGTTATATTAGTTCCAATAATCTTTAGAGTTTCCTTAGTTTATTTTGAAAGCTCCCTTATGTAAGTCTATTATTATGCACCCAGTATTTGCTTCTGTCTTCTTATTAGTCTAAACTTAGGGCATTTTCCTATAGCCAGGGAAGTCTAAGGTCATAATTTAATGTTCCTAATCTATAGCAGCAATGGCTAATGTAGCAAAGAGAAAGGAATGTCTTTAAATCCCATCAATCCAAGCAAATTCAATTACTACCACTTATTGCCAGAGCTTGATTCATTTTCAGCAATCAAAAGGATGAGCAGAGCTAAAAGGACTAAGCAGCAGAGTTCCAAAAAACATGGGATACTATGGACAGAAGGCAGGAGAAAGAGAGAGAAAAGTGAAAAGATTTCTAACGGTAAAGGCTGCACCGCAGCAGACTGAAATCTGAAAAGAAAAGGATACATGGTACATACCTAAAGGCATTCCGTGGACAGATCTGAATCTGATCGGTTTGGTAAAAGGATATCCAAGAGTAGCATCAGCCACTTTGACAGCACATCTGTCTCCAGCATTAATGTTGAGAAAGAGACAGTTGAATAGATGGTGGTCCTCTACCTCGTTGATCCAAAGAAAATAAGACAGTAGCTTCTTGATAGAGAGACTGCCTGCTGTCTAAGAAAAGAAACGTTAGGAAAAAGTAGTTTTGTGTTGTACTTTCTCTTTGTCTTGCTTTGGCTCTGTAACTGTACTATGTGGTATTGACTTTGTTGTCAGTAATTACTGCATGGCATTATGAAGCTTCAAAAAGTCTTATCATAAGCAACTACGTTAACTGTCAGTGTCAACACATTCCGACCTTTGATCAAATAAGTATCACACCATACATATATTACATTAAAGGATAGAGCATAATTAAAGCTTCACTTGCTAGCATTAATCACCAAAAACTGTCATTCCGAAGTGGAGACTCTAAGCAGGACCTATGATATGGAGAGGACTACCAATTGAAGGGATTCTTTGATCCCTGCATTTTTGCATTGTAAGAGTTTTCCATCTCCTCCTGCAAAAAAATGGACCATCGCATTTTAGGTGCCTCTGTTAAATGGTGTCTAACTTACTACTTTCTGCTTAGAAGTTCAGCATCTCTGAATCCTGATTGATATGGTGATTCTCATAAGAGATACGAAGACCAAACAATGGAACATTTGAAGAACATATGTCATAGAGTTGCAGCCATATAAGTTATTTTGGGAATAATATAAGAGACAACACGAGTAATCCTATTAATACTTAACTTAAAGGGACTGTTCATGAGTTGGTAATCCTATTAATAGAGTTCATGAGAAATTAACACATGTTTATATGGTAAAAAAAATAAGTAGCATATTTTAATACTTAACTTAAAGGAACTGTTGATTTTCTCATCTTTCATCAAAGTCTCTATCTCACCCAATCATCTCTTTTTCATGAAATTTTTAAGTTTTTCCCTTCCTCAAAAAGTTTCTTGTTTTCTCATGTCGTAGCGGTTTCCTTAGAAGGATAAGAGGTGTATACCTTGCATGATCTTAGTAGAGGCTGCAAGAAGGATGACCTGAAATACCTAATTGACTTTCCAAGTGAAGTTCTATCTAATTCTGTGATCAATGGAAAAGGACAACTTAGAAGGTGGGAAATAGACCATATAGATATAGTTAGTCAACACTTGCTGCATACTCCAATTCAGTTTGCATACATACCATCACTGGTGGCACCTCTAGAAACTCCCATATTGAGTTCGTCTAGAAGCTGCAAATTGAGAGATACAAGAAGCATCATTTAATTGCCATGTTCCAGGCATAAATAAGAATAAAACAATGCAACTGGAAGACCTCGCTAAAGCAGATATGAGTGGAAAAATATTTTTAAATCACTCATGCAATTCATCCAAGATAACAGCACATCAGAGGTATAGACTTCACAATTAGCTTCAAGAAAAAAATTCAGGTAGATCACGCATACCATGGAAAGCGTTGGTACTGAGGTGGGGTCGAATTCTTCACAATTATTTGGGTCAATAGGAACGCAAACACGACCTACATCAGGACACAAGCAGAAGGTTAAACAAGCCAAAATGGCCCTTAAAAAGTAGAGAATTATGGAATTTCTCATAGTTTTTATAAGCTAGAAAAAGTTTATCTGAAATTAAACCTTGGATTTTTCAAATGGTAATGCAAGTAAACTGAATACCTGTCTTCGGATGCACGCAGAATGGGGCCTTTAGTAAATGGTTCATGTGTTTCGATACCTGAGGAGATTAAATGTTATCAGTTGTTGAATAAAAGCATGGGTTTGAATTCAAATATTCTTTGCATTTAAATTATGATCTAGAGTTAAAAAAATACATAAATCAAGAATCATTTCTTGACATTTAAAGCTCTCTACAAATTGTAGGCCAAATAAGTTAGGGGAGAAAAGTGCATGGATGGACCTCCATATCAAGCCTTGGATACGTGTAGCAGAAGATAATCTCCTCAATGCACCTTCGTAATCCTTGCGCCTGAAATACAAAATGAGCAAAGATTGAATTTGAAGATTAAACATAAACAAATTAAAGTAGATAAAGTTCTTGGTTCAATTTTCAAACACGCACAATAAGTAATTTTGCATCCATGCCAGCAACTACAAGTCGGTGGCAATGCCTGGTATCTTCTAAAACTAATATTCATTAACTGACTGTCATAATACCTTATGCCTTCCAGACTGAAGTACTTGTTTTAGTTGCTCCCATCTAACAACATTAATGTCCTTTGAAATGGATGACCTCCGCTTCTCCTGCCATTTACCCCGCAACTCAGAAGTAACAGCTGGTAAAAATATAGGATCAGTAACAACATATCAAGCAAGAGTAACAATTAATTAACGAAAGGATGATGGAAGGATAAAATCCTCTTGACAAGGTGGAAGTTAGATACATTCGTCAGGAATCATATCCAGAATCTTCTCATATTTCTCCTCCGTTTCAAGACTGCATTGATTCAAAAGCAGTTTCTCCTCAAAGAAATACTTCAGGACTTCTGTATATGACCTCCTGCAGGTAAATAGTATCTCAGTCAAGAAAAGAAAATAGTAAATTGGTTAGAAAAAGGATAAATGATTCACAACTTACGCAAGAAAAGGATGAAGAGCAGGACCAGCCAAAGATACCTTTTTATTACTATTTTCACTGCCCTATAGATTAAAAAAGAATATTAGACAAACAATTATGACTAAATCCAGAAAATTTATCTGAACTTTTAAAACAAACATTTTTTTACCCTGTATACACGGAAGTAGTCAGCTATAGAAGCTCTCTGCTCATTAGACAACCTGCATTATTATGAGCTATGCACTATAAGCCTTATTCGGTGCTAAGTAGGAAATATACAGAAACATCCAGAACTGTGTATTACCTTCTTGCTTTTCCATCACAAACCCAACAATGAACACCACGCCGGCCACTGTAAACCCAAAGAATGTGACTGAAACCAAAGTCATCTGCAGAGGTGATCACTCAAAAATGAAAACCATCTCTATCTTTTCTTTTTTGCCAAATATGTTTTTGATGCATATTTATGTTTGGTGTTAGATCAAATCCTGGTATTCAATGATTCGTACAAAATGTCCAACATCTTGCTTGCCTCTGTCCATGGACCCCAAATTGAACTTCCTTACTATTTTATTGGAATCCTTTCCAGAGGTAATTAAATAATTCATATTAAGAAAGTTATATTAACAACTAACATGAGCTGGGAAACTATGATAAAGGGGTTCCAAGAAGTCATTTTTCATACGGATGATGGCCAAAAAATTGCAGTAAAGAGATGATATTGTAGCGAAGGCAATGCCTCAAGGGAGAGGAGCAAGAGATGAATACCTCTAAGAGCAGTATCGATGACTTTGATAGCCACGGTCATCAATGGCCAACAGTCCAAGCAAACATCAGCTCCAGAGCAGCAATATCTAACATCATCATAGTCTGACATATCCTATTGCAGAAAACATACTCAGAGAGGTCAACTACTACAAGGAAATTTAAGTTTAAGGAGAATTGGCTGGTTGAATTGCCATAATCTAAGACTTACTATATCAAAAATAAGCTCCCTCTCGACTGGAGTGAAGACATTATCACCAGATTGTGCATAAGCGTGCCTTTTGGCAGGCTGTAAAGACAGATGAGATAAATCAGGTTCAAGAAAGTGAACAATGAAACTTTGGAGAAACGTCTAGGTCTAGAGTGTGATGGGTCAAAATAGTTTAAGCTTAATTGATTGGATAACTCATATGCCTTTCTGATATAGACACCATCGGCAACCATTCTAACAACTTCAAAAAAAAAAAAACTACTCGGAGAAAGTATATCTTACATCCACACTGTAAACTGGTCCAATATCTATTTTGAATGGACACTTCTCTTTGATTGAATTTTCCAGTTCTGATGCACTGTTAAAGGACTGGAACCTCAGGTAAATGTCATTATCTAGCGTGAAGGAGAATTCTCTGCGGCCAAAGTATGTCTGATCGCAGGCAGGGTGCTTGCCATCTGCAGACGTGTAAAGAACTAGCACGTTGAACAAAACAAAAGAGGTACAAAGGAAAAGAGTTTAGATAGATAAACTTGTCACATTACCATGTCCATAAGACATCCATTTGAACATGTCGGAATATGGAAAAAGCTTCCCTGCAATAATAAATTAATGTTCAGAATACTATAGAGCATGTCTGTTAGCTTAAACTAATATTGGAGTGATAATTATGGCAGAACTGTCAAAATAGAGAACTGTCAAGGAAAACTTTCATGTATGTTTATACTTAAAAACTCTATCAAATAATTGCAAGTAATAGACATCAGGTGTAAGTACATTATTCATGGAGACTTGATCTGTGCATTAACAAGTGACAAGGTTTAGGCTACCAAGATGAGAAAATTGATCATTATGTTGCAGAAAATTCATATTATCTATATCTTCCATTGACAAAAATTGAACAAAAAACCACTGAAAGAGAAAATCAATATATGTTCATCTCTTGCTTCATTTGAAATGCAGAGACCAGAAAAAAAATGCTGCAATACAAGGAGACTATAATAGTTGAAAACAAAAATAATTGTATTCAGGAAGCCAACACGGAAATTTTGAACATCACCATAATAGACTTTGAGGTAGTTAGTATTGAATCCATCAGGGATGACATCTACATTCTTCTTTTCAGGAGATTCAGCTTCTTGGCCATCAATTACCATGTTGTCACCACCATTGACATATTCCATCTGTGTCATGTTGAACTGCTCCAAAAAACGTAGTCTCATTTAACAAAGTATATACAAAAAAAAAAAAAAAAAAAAAAATTATATCAGCATAACGAAAGGAAGCAGTTGAAGATTTTCACAGTTAATTCAAATACGACATCGATCAACATATCTTTTTCGATTAAACCATCTAACTATTTTCAAATCTCATCAGGTAAATGGAAATAAAAAGGTCGTCCAACAGATCCGTTTTAATCATCTGATTACTCAGCAGGTACCAACAGGAAACCTTAAATCTACGAAGGGAGTGGACGATCAAAGATGAGAGTCAAATCATTAAGAAATTCAATTGCAGAAATCTTACCTCGTATGGATCCGTATATACCAACGTCAGCGGCTTAGGTAGTAAACAGTAAGAAGAAGACGGACTGAGAACTGCAGATGCTGTAAGATGCGGAGATGGTGCTTCTCCAGAAATGGCGCGAATTGAAAGAAAGTTCTGTCATCCGCATTAACTAGGCGGGAAACGCTTTAGCCATTGGGCATTTTATTGGGCCTCCAAGGCAAATAAAAGTTTTAAGAAAAGAAACAGTTTCGGCCCAATAATGTTAGGAGAGAAAATAAGTTTTGAGTTGATTAAAAAAAAAAAGAATAATCCGTATTTTGAGGGTTTCGAAAAGTACAAAAATTAAACTTCTTATTTTGAGGGATAGGAAGTTAGATAGGTCATGCATTTTAATAGAAATTATATTAATTTACATGTTTGTAAATGTGTAATTTAATCAGATTTTAAAAAAACAATCAATAATAGAAAAATTACTGTAATTCAATTAAAAATTAATTATATCTTTTTTCAATTACAATAATTAAATTGTTTTTTTACCAAATACATAAATTTCGATTCATTTTTATTTAAATACACTCGTATCGTCACATATAGATATGATCCCATGACAAAGTACGATTAAATTGAACGAAAAGAATAACATGGTATATATGTCTACAAACATCGTGAGAACAGAACATTATGAGACAACAAAACCTAGGAAAGTAAAAAACTGATTCCACATCACTGAGGATGCGAAGTTATTATACAAGACATCATATTAATATTAACATTATGCATCAACACTCCAGAATCTCCACGTTCTTCTGATACTCAGAAACGACTCATCAGGAACTTTCGCATTTTCATCACGACTCTGCCCTCTTCGTCTTGGTCTTCCTCGTCGTGGTGATGGTGGCGGTGGCCGTGATGGCGGTGGTGGTGTCCATCTCTCTCCTCATCCTCGTTTCTTTCAAATCGCTGACGGCGTCCTACTCTCTTCTCGTCGTCGGATCTCTCAAAGCGGTGGTGGTGGTGGCGGCGGTGGTCTTCTCTTTCATCATCACCCTCTCTCTCAAAGCCGTGGTGGCTGTGACGGTGGTGATCTGGCCTCTTCACGTCATCGTTCTCCGACACGATCTCCATCATGTCGCTCCCGTCACTGTTACCTAACTCGTGCTCCCCATGGTGATGGAACTTTACCCACCTTTCTTGCTTCTCCTCCTCCCCATCATCCGATCCCTTATCGTGACTGGACAGGATCATATCATTGCCAAAGGACAACTCCTCCGTCTTGAAGTGGTGGTGGCTGTGTCTGTGGCGGAGACGCTTCCCCTGCCGTCCATTGAGGCGATCGTCTTCGGGGCGGAAGAGGACGGATGTTAAATCCTCCTCTGACTCGGTGGATTCCGGCTGTTTGGGGATGACGGTGGTCTCCTGATCAGCCTGGGGAAGCTCGATCAGCGGATTGAATGTGGGCACAGATTCGGACAGATCTCCGGTACTGAAATCATTCACCTGCGGCTCTGCAGCCGAGTTGAGAGCAAGAAAGCAGAATAGAGCAGCCAATACGAGGTTTAGTTTCGCCATTGTTGAAGCAAGAGGACTTCTGCTGTGGTGAACTGATTGTTGAAGGAAGTAGACAATATATAGGAGATATGTTCGGTGTGAAAAGGAGCAAACGAGTGAGAGAGAAAACTATACAAAATTGGCGCAGTGCATATCTGCCGGTTAATATGTATTGACTATAAACATACACCTGGTGTTTCGTGCACCCAAGGTTTAAAGCCACCTTTATCTTAAGATAAAATGTGAGGTCGGAGTAAGTTTGTTCATTAACCGGTTCAATCCGAACCGGTGTAGAACTGAATTAGTTTATAAAAAAAAACAGTATTTTTAATGTTTTAAAAAAAAATTGTCTGGTTTATGTAAAAAAATTTGATATGGTTCGACCCGATTCAGAACTAGTTCGAACTAGTCTGATCTTTTTTTTATAACAATTTTGATTAGGAAATAATTTTGTTCAAACCGAAACTAAACCAACTGAAAATCATGTCCAATACAATGAACCAAACAAAAATGCATTGAATCAACTGAAAAACACACTGAACCGACTGAAAATATATTCCACAACCAATATCAACATACGAGAGTCCAATACATCTTTATGTTTGGTTTATTGGAGACATCTCTATGTTTGGTTTAATTTCAGTTCAGTTCAGTTTGATTTATTTTGCTTCAAACCAGTTCTAAATTATATAGGTTTAAAGTGATTTTATTTAAATTTAAGTATAAATCAATACAAAAAAATGAGTCGATTCGAATCAATTCGAATTAAATTGAAACTACTATTTTAAATTAATCTACTTAAAGCCTAAAAAGTGTTATGGTTTTAAAACTAGTTCGGTCAAACCGATTTAATACAAACCAGAATCATATCAGTTCGACCAAACCGATTTAAACGAACAACACGGCGTTAGTAGTGTGCCCAATTTTGAAGTAAAAATAAGAAAAATCACCGAAATGACGTCACCTAGTACGTGGGACGCGACAAGACTGGAACGTGGGTTGACGTGTTTACCTTTCCCAGGTTCGCCGTATTGTTTGTTAAGAAAGTCCACGAGGCTGGGGATTATATGAGGACTAGACCGTGGAATTTGAAATATTTTTTTCTTACACAATAAACATAAATGCTTATCATTGAAAACACAATATTTTATGATTTACCTTTCAAAATAAAAAATATTACCCCGCAGCTTACTTACCTGCGATATGTATAATATATGTGTGTACGGGCGACGATGGATCCTTGAGATTGTATATATAAAGACAGCTGAAGCACTATCCACTCTCACCCCTAAGAACTTCAGTACTGTTTGCCTCCGAGTTTATCGAATAATACGTACGGAAGCCCTTGAGGGAGAGTGAGTAGTTCTAGCTATCGCAGAAGAACATGACAGATTCTATGTCGGAGAGAAACAAGCTTTTGTCTGCCCTCCCTCCATTTGCCATGAAAGATTCTACCACCACCTTCAACCTCTGTCTCGAGCTAATTGGTTCCTTTGTAGCTTATTTGGACGAAGAGGCGCCCTTTTTATAGGTCGTAAAAGAAGAGAACAAATAATAAAGCTTAAAAAGAAGAAAAATAAAACTGTATATGGAAGGATAAGGTTCAGGATTTCTGTCTATTTATGGAATAATATATAAGTATTAGAATTATGATGTTTTTAAGTGACGTATGTGAAATTTCTCACCTCAAATTTTATGATCATGCGAATTATTAACTGATTAGTTTTATTTTTAATAGATTATAACAATATTACTATTTACAATAAATTGTGTAGATATAACTACTTGCAATATTAGCTACAACTACAAGTATATATAAACCATTTTCCAACTTAGTTATATATATATATATATATGTGTGTGTATAAATGTCTAGGGTTGGTACTAGGGCCGGCAATTGTACATAATCATTGTTATAAATGTTACTGTTTAATATAGTTAACCGTATCATTATGGTGCGGTGCGGTTATGATGATGAATTTTCTACTCATAATGGTTATGGTAATTGAGTTATACACATGGTTATAACCATGGTTATTATATAAATATAATATTTATTTATTATTAATAAACTATTTTATATAATATACTAAATATAAATTATATAATTGAAAAATTGAAATTGTTAAAAATTGAAGGCGTCAAAGTCCGACGATGGTAATATAGATTGATGTATTTTTAAAATAAAATTTTCGATATTTATTATATTACATGTGTGGAATGAATATGGGTATACAGGTAAAACCATGGTTAATAACCACAGTTATTTTAATGGTTATGGTATTGAAAATTATACTCATAATGGTTATGATATATAGTTTAAAAATATGGTATGGTTATGGTATTTGTCATACTCTGACCATACCTTAACCATACTCTAACCATCGAAAGCATATTGGTCCTTTATATCTTGCTATTTGACTTTTTATTGGTTAAAATTCGATTCCATATATCTTTCCATTAGGTTATTTTATCTCAATATATAAAATTGGTAGTGACCACTCCATATTCGTAGAGCCAAGAATCACGAATATTAATTGGTCTGCGAATTTCCACTTGCCTGATCTTAAATTACATTTCTAACCAGTGCCTACGAATAGTAACACTGTCGTTTGGATATAAAAAATTGTCTTACAAAATAAATACGTAGTTTAAAAAAAAAAAAAATATCACAAAAATTATGGTTGATATTCTTAATTATTTTATTCCCACAAAATTTTAAAATATGGAAAAAGTTGTTTGTTTCCTTTCATCTCCACTTGACTTGTAGTAGATATGATATGGTGTTGTCTTTCTTTATTCGGATAATATATTCCTTGTTGCTAGAACGCAACTGATTAGACATGCAAGTCACATGCTGAAACCAATCTATTATAATCCATGACATTTCATCTAGACACAAGGATCCAAAACTTCGACCCTGTTATATACATTAGTTAGGTAATAAAGTTCATACCCATTTTAAATATTGTATTTAATTTATAACTATTCTTATAATCATAACTATATATGAAGTTATATAATCACATTTTTGGGACAAGTTGATCTCATTCTCAATTTTATCATCTATAGTTATAATAAATATACATTATATTTAGTTGATATATTTGATTGTACTTATTTAAATCTTCTACTTTGTATGAATGGATTTAATCCATCAAGGTCGGATCGCTAACCTTCAGAGCAATATGAATGGATTTAATTCATTTCAACACTTCGTGACAACTGATTCCATTAATTTCACACCAGCTACCAATCTTGGTCGTGGTTCCACACTCTTACCAATTGCAAATAAAGTAAGTATATATGTTATATTTATCACTTATATCACTAGAATTATACATAATGTGTTCGACTGCTATGTTAGTTCACTTGTTAATAGAATATGATTATGTTAACCACGCATGCTTGTTTGATGTCTAAATGTGATACATCTTATATATAATACTTTGTTGGGATGCTTTTATAGGATAGTCAGACAACTCAACCAAGTGATCAGTCCGCCGAGTGTGGAAGTGAAGATGATGATCAAACAGATGATTGAAGATTGATGTTCGAAATTGTTTATTTATTGCTTTAGGAATTGAACAACGTATTGTAAAACTGGTTCTGTTTGGTTTATATTTACAGATTTTGGTTTGTAAAACTATTCAGGTTGCAAATTTATGATTAGGGGTATATTAATTTATAAATGTTTTTATTTTTCAAAAATTCGAATAATTACGACTGGAAAATGTTGAGCCATCAAAAATAAATTCGAATAATCTAATTTTGACGTCTCAAACTAAATGAGTCGTCACAAATAAATTAATATAATTAATTTAGACGGCTCATTTCTAATTGAGCTGTCATAAATAAGACGACACTTATTATGACGGCTCGTTTTTAACTGAGCCGTCTTGAATTAACGACTCAACAAATGAGCCGTTATTGAAACAAATTTCAGCCGTTAACTAAGATTTCTCTCGTAGTGGTAATTCGGTATTTTAATTAATAAATTTTGTCATGCTTATATTCACTTCTTTATCAATCAAACTTATTTAATTTTTAATTTTTTAAAAATTAACTATTTCAGTCTCAATCTTAATCTAGATTAAAAAAATACTAAATCCAAATTTTCCAATTCGGATTTTTTTTGTAGCCCACCCAAACCGTCACAACGTAACCTAAAGGCCCTAACCCTTACAGACTAAGACTGGCACTAAAAGACGATGTTATTAGGACTTTTCAAACTTTGGGCCTAACTGGATTTTGCATCGAAATTGGGATATTGCCATATTGGGATATTATCTGCTACAGTCAGATTCAGCGAGAGCTTCGTAACTCAGCGTTTAATTGGCCCGAGACTGATCGGAATTCGATCAAATTCTATACATTACTTTGTTATATATGAATAGCTAAACTAACTCTACTACTTATTTTAAGTTGACGAAATCTAATTAGTTTCAATAAAAGTAAAATATATACACTTTTAATTTTGACTAATTTTAAAAAAATGTGAATATTAGATTGTTGGTCAAGCATAAGAAACCCATAATATAATGATGAAGCTACTAGTCTACTTGAAGCGAATATTATTGTATGAATTCTGTCTCAATCCTTACAAAACTAAACTTAAAATTCATTATAAAAAAAACGATGTTGTGTGGTTAATGGAGGATATCTTAAAATTGTTAAGAAACTTAAGAATATACCGAATATTTTCACTTATATATTCAGATTTATAAAATAATTAATTAAGGTGTACGTCTTAAATCTCACATAATTATCCGAGCGTACAAGTTCAATTTTTTTTTTTTTAATCTAAACCGTCTTGATAAATTTATAGAGTTGCAAGGAATATTTTTTGTACTATTTAGATTGTCTATTAATTAACATATTAACCTAACCCTAAATAGATGTTAATAAATGAAGTTAGGTAAAAATATATATATATATATATATACGAATATAATGAATGTAAACTTGGAAAGCGATAATTGCAATCCAAATTTAGTGTAATTTTCGTTAATATTTAATGGAAAAAGAAAAAGATTTTAAGCTTCTAGAAGTAAGAAAGGAATGTTAAACTTTTAGAATTTTCTTTTTATAAAAAAGGAGGAAAAAAATTATAAATTTTGGTCCAATCACATTTTGTCTCTTTCTGTCCTCAAGTACTATAATAGAAATTTCCAGGCAACGTTTATCAGCATACATTTTTACTATAATCTTTAAGCTCATATATACCATTTATGTGTAAAATTCATAACCCATTTAGATTATTATTTATTATCCAGGGTTGGGTATCGATAGTGACAGCTCAATAAGAGTAAGACCTCAAAGACCCAATAATTTTTCAGAGGGAGCAAAACTCAAATAATTCAGAAATGGGTCGACCCACATTAAGGGTAAAACCGTAAAATGACATTCATAAAGCGGTTCAACACCAAACTCAAAACTAAAGTGGACGTCAAAACAATATTACCGGTCACCATCGGCCAAGGCCAAAGTCTTATACTGCTCGCCATGGGAGTGTTCGCCATGATAGTCAAACCTCTCAACTCTGATCCCATAACCAACACTGAATATATAGTCATGATATCCCACATATATCATACACATATTCTATAAAGATTGCATAAGACAACTGCAATATTATGTAATATATGATATCTTTATCTTTAACGACACAATATTCACAAAGATATTCAGCTCCCTAAAACGGTTTGGTCTTCCATTCCTATAAATACTATTGTTTTACATACGTTCATTACGTTTTAAGTTCATACACACAGTATACTCATTTAAGCATCGGAGTGGGACCTAGAGGTACCCATCTATTGCACTCACCTTCTTGCATGTTCATTGGAGCTCCGACGAAAGTTTGCGGTCATCAACCAATTAACATTCAAATCACTGACAAATCAACATTAATGAAATTAAAGTTATTTATTTATTTATTTTAAAAAAACCACTTAAATGGATAAAAGCTTTTAGTATATTTATTAATATAGTCACATACATAGTAACTGAGAATATTGGTATACAGTGTACCCAATTAAACCGAACGCGCCAAAGTTTTTCCTAATATATAATACAAATAGAAGAGTGCAGTGACTATATGTAAATACATACGCACATGATATAAATGTAACATAAGAAAGTCTTTGTCAACTCATAATTTATTTAATTTATGCTATTTTTCTAAGGAAAAAACGCGGTTACTCAATAAATTTATTAATGTTATGTGCATTAAATAATTATTTGCATATTCAGATGCAGAGATCTGATAGGAAGTAAGAAATACGCATATGTAATATAGAATACATAAACAGTTAGTGGCCAAAAATAAATATAGATTACATACAATATTTGTTGGGTACCTAACGGACGTAAGAGATTGTTAAATGGGTCGAGATCAATATTATTAATTAGGAAAAATATATAACAACTAGTGTTATCCTAACCGGACCGGTGGACCGGCCGAAAATCAGACTCATGTCCAATTTGGTTCAATTAAAAGACCAAAATAATAAAATGCATATAAATAATATTTGAACTGGATTGGACCGATTGGTTTTTAATAACACTGCTAACAACTTTAAATGGGCGGAGATACTTATACAAACACCTGACAAATAAGAGGTACTATTATCTTAATTGAACACAAGTTGTACAAATATCTCTGGAACAAGCTAACAACTTTAAATGGGCGGAGATACTTATACAAACACCTAACAAATAAGAGGTACTATTATCTTAATTGAACACACGTTGTACACAAATCTCTAGAACAATTTTTTTTTTTGTCAACAAAATGAATGGGCTGGTAGTGACAATCTTATGCTCATCCCGCTACGTAACGTTCGAATTTTTTGTGTCTCGATCTTCGGACTTCCCGACAACCACCGTTTTGCACTAAACCCGTCAACGTAGCTCTACCAACATCATATAATTGAAAGGCAAGTCCGTTAGGCCCAAATCGTAATCCTCTCCCCAAGTCAGAGCTTCTTCTTGCACTTGTGGAATTTAATCTCATGACCCCGAAATCCAACCACGTGAGATTCAGTACTCTCAACATTAGACCACCAATAATAGTGACTTAGAACAACTTCACAAGTCAAAAAGGTAACACTAAGTAATAATTATTTTGGTATCTATATTTATATTAATTTAGCTAAATCTTCTAGATATTTTTTTTTAATCTATATATAGATACTAAGTAATAATTATTTTGGTATCTATCTATATATTAATTTGGCTAAATCTTTTAAATACTTTTTTTTTTTTGCCAAATGTATCTAAAAGATTTAGTCAAAATAATATATATATAGATACCAAAATAATTATTACTTACTATCTTCTAGATACTTGACAAATAAGTTTTTTACACCATTTTCTCTTTCATATGTGTCAAAATAATACAATTTAATTGGTCCATGTCAAATTTTAATAAGTTATATCTTTGTCATCATCATTTAACCTCCACATGAGTAGTTTAAAAGCACTCCAAAACTCCCCATTCACTATTAAAAATCGTTTCATTTATCTATTTATTAAATTATACTTCACCCCAAATAATATAAAAATGTAAGTTTTAGACCTAACAATTTACTATAAAAAATTACACTAACATTTAGAGTAAAGCAAAAAATTATGATAAAATATGAAATTATAAAAAAATACAAAATAATTCTAAATAAACTATATATATCTATATTAATATGGTTGAATCTTCTAAACACATAAGAAAATGGAAATTTCAACACATAAGAAAATTTACACATAAATTTCAACACATAATAATTTTTTATATGGAAATTTCAACATATCATATATGTTTCTACATTACATTCTTATTCTATAACGATAATATAATAGTTCAATATGAAATAAACGTAATACTGTAATTTCACATAAAGAGAAAAGAATAAACTAAAAATAATATTACATCTATTAATAAATAAGTGTAAGTGTTTTAAAAACAATATCGGACACTAATACTAAATGAAGTTAATATTCAATAAATTATAATATCAAACTTTTAATAATTTTCTAAGTTAATCCATATTGCATAAATATTATTAATTAAATTTAATATTTTGAAATCATTTATAGTATATCATTATTTTGTTATATATGACATTAATTATAATTAATTAGATTTAATGCTACAGTTATTAAATATATATTCATAAAAGGTCTTAAATCATTAATACTTTTTATTAGTTATTTTAGAATACACTTATTTTCAATAGATGTTCTCATTCAATTTATTATTTATACTACCTAAGTTAAGCTTGATACTTAAAATATATCTAAATTATATATATATATATACTTAACAAAAAGTTAGAAGTTAATTTAATAAATAAAAATATATTATATATGTTTCTTGTATAAATTATTTATATTTCATGTTGTATGAATTTTTTTGTAGTATTTATTTGTTGAAAATAAGTGCGAAAGAAAATTATTTAATATGTTTTATTTTTCAATCAGAGATAAAAAAAAAAAACTTAGTAAGCTTTCACTAACAATAAAAGTGTGATTTTAAATCCTTTGTTAGTTTTAATCAGGCTTAAAAATAAGAAAGATATAAACAAATATTTCATCTCTATTTATACACTTTACAAAATATTATTATTCATTTCCTTTTATAATGTATACATTTAATTAGAACCAATTGTAACTTTATAAAACACTTAAATAATTTACTTATTTGTAATTAACTTATTCATTAATTTTTTACCTTATTGAGCTACTAGAATTAACTATTAAATTATTTCTCAAGATTAATTCATTAATACTTAATTATAATTATATTGTAATTAATTACTTATAACTTAATATTGAAATAAATAAATTATATTCTATTGGTAATTAATTATTACCATAACTGTTGGACTAATTAACTCTTTTGGAATTAATTATTCATTAGTCTTTACCTCAATTATAATTTATCTATATTTATGTTTTTCGGAGATTATATATAAATACAAATACCTAATTATCATTTAAATTTGTTATATAATTTGTTAAGTTATATTATTGTATATAAATAAATAAAATTATATATAATTAACTACTACGAAATAAAGTATTTGCAATGACGTTTTATACTCATTTGTTATGAATATACAATAAATGATCATATTATAAACTTAAGAGGTAAAATGAATAATATTAATTAAAACTGTATTAATAAGAAAAATATTTTCATTTTATAAGTTGAATAAATCTTATCAATATAATAATAGGATTAGAAAATTATTTTATATTTGATTTTTTTTCTTATTGATATAAGAAATTAAAGTTTATAATTAAACTAAATACATGTAATATTGTTTTGAATAAATTTTATATTATCTGCAAAAGCACAGGTCAGTTTTCTAGTATACTACTCATCTTTCTATAATAAACGAAAACGGACAAACACTCAATATTTTCATAATTTTTTCTTCGAATACAAAACTAACTTAAAACATGGAAGTAAATTCCCTCGAAACACCTCCAATGTTTATTTTTAGAGGTACCTGAGCAATTCTACAAAGTCTCATAACAAATTTCCGGACATGTTCCAACAACAGTAAAAGCCTAAACCATTAATTACTTCCCCATCAATCATAGAGACAAAGACGTAATAAAATAAATATGATAATGGTTGGCTTCAACTTTTCATATTATATAACTTTTATATTAAAAGCCCTACTTTCCTTATATATATATATATATATATATATATATATATATATATCTTAACCCTAAAGTTTCGAAGATTTTGAAAAAGTATTTATTTTAGAATTTTTTTTTTGAAAAAGTATTTATATAAAAAAAAATATTTAGCAAAATGTGCATCTGCACAAGTAGGTCAGTAGGAATTTTCTTAAAATCGCTACTGGTAGTAGCAATTGTTATTATTATTTTTTTTACGTTTTTTTTTTTTGAGAAGACACATCAGAGTGTAGATGGATTTTGAAAATCGCTACTTTGAGAAGACACATCAGAGTGTAAATGGATTTTCAGTGGTTGGAGGAGCAGGATACAGAATTTTAACCTCATTCACAACAAAAAAGAAAGTATCAACCAAGGAAAATGGAAGGTTTGATCAAGAGAAATGAGTCAATTTTGATTACTTTGAGAAGACACATCAGAGTGTAAATGAATTTTCAGTGGTTGGAGGAGCATGATACAGAATTTTAATCTCATTCACAACCAAAAAGGAAGTATCAATCAAGGAAAATGGAATCAAACTGAATCACCTCACGAATAAGAGAGTAGTTTGTGATGAAAGACTTCAATTTCTATTTAGGAGGAAAACCATAAGCATACTTAAAATCAACGAGTACACTATGCAGAAAATCAAGAGTCTTCATATGAGGAGTTTTGGAGTTCAGGTGAGGATGCTGCACCAGTTAAAGTCAGACGCCTTCTTGCACCTAAAAAAGTGCCAAAGAAAAAGGCACTGAAACCCCCAAATAGCTATTTTGCAGCAGTAATTCCTGAAAATGTCAAACTAGCTAGTGTATTTGAAGAAAAGTCTCATTCAGAAACTTGTGAATAAACAACTTTGTTTCAATGTTTTACCTCATGGATGTTGTTCAGAACAAGTTGGAAAATTTAGGACATGTAATATTTGCCTAGGGAAAAATTATTTAACTTCTTCTAACTTCCTTCCTTTCTCTAGGTGAGACTAGCCTAGAGAATGAACAAGCATCAGTTCGCTTGAAAGACCTTTGTTGCTGTACCTATGAATACTGAGATGGAGCGACGCAAAGTCCCTGTCCATCGAAAAACGCCATGTAGTGGTGAATGAGCGATTTTTTTTCAAAAAGTGTATATTTTAGGAAAAAAAAATTCAAAATCGCTACTACCAGTAGTGATTTTCAGAAAATCGCCACTACCAGTAGTAGCGATTTTGCAAAATCGCTAATACCACATGCGCAGATGCACATTTTGCTAAATATGTTTTTTACATATATACTTTTTCAAAAAAAAAAATTCTAAAACAAATACTTTATGAAAAAAGTCTATAGATTCACATTCTTATTTGTACTATGTACCAAATTTTCGACCATATTAGAATTTGCATCTTGTCTAGTAGAACAACTCCATTGATATAATGATATAGAAATTGCATTGTTTTTTCTAATACCATGAATGTGAAAATGTCTATATCTTAGTCACATTGGAAAATGTTGCAATCGATTGGACAATCAGTGAAGAAAGAGGTATATGTTTTGATAGGTACCGAGTAAAGATTGATAAAAATGATCTACAAATAAATATAGGGGAAATTGTGCCCCCGTGTACTCACTTGTTTTAAAGTGTTGTTTTGTGTACCGTGATATTTGAAGATGTTGTCAAATGCATCACACATGTTGTTTTGTGCACATGCATGTTTGAAATTGTTGTTCTTTGCATCACCTTCACCTTCACTGTTACTTCCATCCATTATCTCGTCACGTAATAGTTACATGATTCTCAAATTCAATTGATTTGAACCATGATGATGAAATATGTAAAACGACGAGGTGTCTGTGTGGTCACATGAGACAATCACGTGTCTTTTAACGGAAAGATAATAATGAGTGCATTTAATTATATATTCAAAATTCACGGTGCACAAAACAACAATCTAAAACAAGTGTGTGCATTTAACAACAATTCCAAACATTCGTGTGCACAAAACAACATATGAAGTACGTTTAACAACATCTCCAAACCTGTGAGTGCATTGGATCAATTTTACCCATAAATATAAGAGTTAAATACCAAGGAGCTACCTAAACTTTTGACATTTTGCAACGAGCTACCCGAACTTTAAAAAATCAAAACGGACTACCTTAACTTTTGTGAAGGTGCAAGTGCAACGAGCTAGCTCTGTCCAAATTACCGTCAACTGTTCACAGAAATCCGTCGGAAGTTCGTCGAAAATTGGACGAAGGTAACTCGTTGCACCTTCGTCCAAAATTGAGTTAGTCCGTTTTAATTTTTTAAAATTCGGGTAACTAATTACAAAACGTTCAAAGTATAACTCCAAGTTACTTAACTCTACCTATAAACAAACATGACATAGTATGAACACGAGTAAAGATTCATAAAGTGATGTAAAAATAAATATAAATAAACCTGACATAGTATGAACGCGTTTGCCAGATTCCACTAATTCACATCCTCCATCTTTATTTCTTTGACGCAAAAGTGAAGAACGCGGTGTACTGAAATAAGAAATCAATCATTACCTACACAATATAGTCGCATGTAATTTCCTCGTACTTGTTCCCTTCTTTGTCCGACTAATTAATATTGATTCAGTGCAGTTTAAATTTTTAATTAGTGTTAGAGTATATATATATTAGGTATTCAATTTATTTCACATTTACTATCAATTATGAACTGTTGTATGAAAAAAAAAACAATTTATTATAAATTTTAGATGAAGACATCTCCCCTAGTCCCTAGTGGTGAAAGAATAATTCATGTGGTCCCAATTTTGGTGAAAACCGAACTTAAAATATACGGTTTAATTTACAATCGTTTTTTTTATAGTTTAGTTGCTTTTTTGATGGCTCAGTTTGTTAGCCTAAAAGATCGCCACCGTTAATATGTATCTAATTTTATATATTATATTAATTAATGAGTACAAATTAATATTAATTTAGTTATCAAACCTTTTAGTAATTCAGTCGATTTTAATAACAAATTATAAATCAAATTATTTTATTGTTTAATTTAGTTTTGAAGGTGTATTTTCCAGTTTAAATCAAAAATTCGGTTTGTAACAAAAATGATAGGTTTAATTTTTCTTATACATGTTTTTGGTCAATCTTTTTTGGGAAAAAATTCTAGTTCGAAAATATAGCTACTTTTTTTTTTTTGGTAAATAGAGAAATACTTGTTACAAAACTAGAGAAAACTACAAAACTACCCGTATGTTGGCAAAGCCAATAGCGTCTAATTTAAGGATCGATAAAACAGTTATCGGAGGATGAACTAGCTCAACAAAATTTGCTTCCAAATTGACTGCTTCCTTGGCCACGATGTCTGCTGCTCCATTTTCTTCCCGGAACACATGTCTTAACTTCACTCTCTTAAACTCCAATATCAATTTCCTGCAATCTGAAATAAGTGGCATTAGAGGTCTATCTTCAAAATTATCATCCACTATCATACTTATCGCCTCTTTGGCATCCGATTCCACATGTATGTCTTGAATTCCCATGTGTTTAGCCAAAATAAGTCCATCTCTGATCCCCCATAATTCTACGACCAAACTGTTTGTGATTCCCAGTTTTCTTTGCGATCATTTCACCCATCCTCCAAGATGGTTTCTTAGTATCGTCGCACACCCTGCCGGTCCCGAATTTCCTAACGCCGATCCGTCTGTATTCAATTTGATCCATCCAACTTCTGGTTGAATTCACCGAACTTCAATTTCCGTTTTACTCCGAATGCTATTGGACTTCACCAGAAGAGCAGTTACATCTCTAACCTCCGAAAAAGTTAGACTCACAATATCTATATCTAGAAATCTGTTATTGAAAATAATAGAATTTCTATTCTTCCATATAAACCAAACTGCAAACACAATTTTGCATCCCTTATTTTGTTCAAAATATAGCTACTTGATCAATAGAAACAAAACATAACAAAAATTTGAATGACCGATTGACAAGCCACTCCAACTATTTTTTGTTATATTACACTGCTCCTGCATATCATTTTGACTCATTCCTATTCGATTTATAATCAACATATATATAAGATTTATAGCAATAATGTTTTAATTACGACCAGATACTCCATTTTCATGGACAAAAAGACCTACTTTCTACGTTTATGAAGTTTGAATCGGTCAGCGCACTATATTCTCCACATACTCCTACTATACTCCCTCTCTTGTCACTACCAGTACTTAGTATATTGGTCTGACCAATGACTAGTCTATGCTGAAAAACTCGGTTTCTCTGGTCAAAATTCAAACCAAACCTTCATGCTTTGCCCTAACCCACCTTATTATTCCATTTCTTCGTCTTCCTTTAAATACACACCCTACCACTCCCACTCCCTATCCATTCCATTCATCACAACAACAACACACTCTCTGAAAATCCAGTCAAATGTGATATAAGCCGATCGAGACCGGTCGATTCTGCAGTTTCCTACCTGCATTTCTTTTACTTAGCTTAGCTGTTTATTGCAATGGAGAGCAGTTTGAGCCACGAGCAGAAGATGCTGATCAGCGAGCTGATTCAAGGGTTGAATTTCGCGAAGCAGCTGAGGTGGCAGTTAAATTCGGCGTCCACGGCTGAATCCAGAGAGGCGATGATGCAGGGGATTCTGTCTTCCTTCGAGAAGGCACTGCTGATCTTGAAATGGAGCGGACCCACATCGGGGCAACCTCAGGCTACGTCAGCGGCGGTTCCTGCCGTACCGGAGTCTCCTCTGTCGGTCAACGGGAGCACACAGAGCGAAGACTTCGAGAAGGGTGTAAGGGAGCAGCAGCTTGATAATAGAGATCAGACGTCAAAGAAAAGGTGAATCTCCTTCCATACACTACATTTCCTTTTTAATGGAATATTACCCTTAAACTTGTGATCATTTTCAAATTTACCTCATTTTAAAAAACACATAATGAACTATTATAATAAGCCAAATGTGTTCGTTTTTTAAATAAATACCTTCCAGTGGTTCGACCCGACCATTATCCAAACACAATATTAATTCTATTGTACATGTTTCATTGTACTTTTAGTGACATGTTTTATGGTAATTTGTGTTGCAGAAAAATGCTGCCGAAGTGGACGGATCATGTCAAAATATGCCCCGAGACCGGGCTAGAAGGTCCCCACGAGGACGGGTATAATTGGAGAAAATATGGTCAGAAAGATATTCTTGGTGCAAAATACCCGAGGTAATTAAATTACCACTAAATAGATATCTCTATTACCATGTCAAACTATTTTTTATACAAATAAATAATTATACGGTATATCTGATACCATGTTAAATTTATCGAATGAATTTTACAGAAGCTACTACAGATGCACGCATCGAAACACACAAAATTGTTTGGCCACGAAGCAGGTACAAAGATCTGACGACGACCACACCGTGTTCGAAATCACATACAGAGGAAAACACACTTGTGGCCTCGGAGTAGGACCATCAACTCCAACCCTAATGTCCCCAGAAAAACAAGATCCGAACCAACCACAACCGCAACCACAACCACACGATGTTCTAACCAAGTTCCGGTCAGAGCTAACGGTCGAGACATACAACTTAGGTTGTAACACGACCGAACTACCCTGCCCGTTTGCTTTCCCGCCATATTTTGGGTACCTTCCAAGCGAAAACCTTAATGAGAACTTCTCTTCCTCGTGTTTTGCATCTCCTTCCACACCCGAAACGAACTACTTCTCGATCTGCCCGGAAAATGAATTGGGTCTGCTAAACCCTACACACCGGGTTGACTCAGGCTTGACCATATCAGGCAATACTTCTTGTGCGAATTCCCCAATTTTGGACTTGGATTTCTCGCTCGAAGCCGTGGGGATCGACACGAACTTTCAGTTCAATGCGTCCGATTACTTCTAATAGTTTTCCAAGTATATGATAAGGATATGAAATTGCATTATTCTCATTAGACATGTAGAAGAAAAAGAATATTGTTTGTAGCTTCCAAGTTATAAAGAGGGAACTGCTTGTAAGTTGGATAGAAGCTTTTACCTCCTTTGCCTTTTGTAATGGCTGATTATTTTAGTGTTTTACCTTGTGGTAATGATAAATCTTATATTTTTTATTTATTCCTAACTAATTAAAGTAATTTTAAATTTTTATTATTAGTTTTTTATTTGGTCATCCAAAGAATACTTTTAGGACATACCAAGCAAGTTCGATAAAGTTGGATCAAGTGTCTGGTTTTTTTATTTTTAATTCATTCATGATTTTACCCATAAAAAATTATCAGTACTTGTCAATCGTTGACCAACAGGCATTTGTTTGGTGGGCCAAACGAGAAACAAGTAAGCCCAAACCAACGAGGCGCAGCCCATATAGATGAGCCCACGGTTGAAGCCTGGTTGTTTGAGATTTTAGGAAGGGTTAAATTACGCCTGATTTACATCTATAATCTGTTATGAATACTAGGATGTTTAGTAATTTAAACCATATTACCTTAAATTCGGTAGTTTTTAAATTAGATTACTTAGCTACATTATCCCTCCCAAAAATGTAATTTCCATTACAAAATAAATTACATTATATAGTATCGCACACCATTCTACATTGTTGCATAGGGTAAAATACGACATTGTAATCTAAAGTTTACGCAAATTTTAAAATTTTTCCTTAAAATTTAAAGTTTCCCCTAATGTTTGAAAATAATGAAAAATTCCATTTGTCAAATTTTCTTAAGGGGAAATTTTTCATAATTTCTAAGCATTAGAGAATATTTTAAATTTTAAGGGAAAATTTTAAAATCGACCTAAATTTTAGGAAACAATTTTGTATTTAACCATTGTTAATGTCGTATTTAACCATTGTTGCATATATTAATAGATTAATATTATATTTTATATACATCAACTACCGCAATCTAATAATTTTTATATTTTATCAGAAATGATCAGAAATTTATTTGAGCCAAAATAATTTAAAAGGTAAACTAAATCTCTGAATTATTTAAGTTGAATCCGGAGATACTTATGTAGAACTACAAAAGCGGAAAGTCAAATAGCTTCCTTTCTACAGAAGTAATTAACTGAACTGTAATACCGACAAACTAATTATTTTTCACTAATACCAAATAAGCACCGCACGCCAGCCACGATGACGGCGGTTCATGAGCATAAAACGCCGATGGAGTCTGCCGTGAACCTCTCTGAGACTGTCCGCCTAACAAACGATCCTAACTCCGGCAAATCACCATATCCCTTCTGCGTATCCACTCTCCCAGGCCGGCGACAGAGCCTGCTTCTGCCGTCCATCGACGTCCGCCTCTTTTGGATATCGGGAGATTCAGGCACCGGCGCGTTCGACTTGGTCGTGAAGACCGATCGGAGGAACTTCCTGACGGAGAGTGAGATCCGCTTCGAGGCCTTGGCAGGTGGAGCTCGGGGCCAGTCTGAGTCAGTGGTGGAACACTGGCGCAGTGAGAAGCTTCGGGAAGCTATGGCGGAGTCAAGGTGGCGCTTAAAGGAGTGGAGCTCGAAGGAGTCGTAAAGAGTGCTGCCGCTGTCCCACACCGGCATCTCGAGCTTGTTTTGCTCTTTCTCCATTGCTTCACTGTGCAGGCTTAGAGAGAGAGAATTTCAGAGTCATTTCTAACGATTCGAACAGAATTTGAATTTGGCCAAAAAAAGAACAGAATTTGAATTTATGTCTCTCGAGAAACAGAAATGCGGATGAATTTAATTAATGTAGGGCTCGAGCAGAGGCATTGTCTGAAGTTTTTTTTTTATTATTAGAAAAAACTTTGATTTTCCATGTAAAAAAACAGAGTTAGGATACACAAAATCAAAACGGAATATATGAAAAAGTAAAAAAACTGTGTTTTTAATATGATTTAATATTGAATTTAGGGTTAATAATCAAAAAAATAAATCGAATTTTGAGAAAAAATCACAGCAAACCAAATTTTTTGTTGTTGACAAACAACAAACCAAACTTTTGGAATTAAGCAATTAACAAACATACCTCAAATTTTCATTATATTTGAATGAATTTTCCAATGTTTGAGAAAGTTATTAAGTCAACATTAGTTGAAGTATTCTAATGAAAGTGTATTACGACTTAATAACTCCATCAAACACTGAAAAATCCGTTATAACATAATGAAAATTTGAGATACGTTTGTTAATTGCTCAATTCCAAAAGTTTTGTTTGTTTTTGTGAATAAAAAAAGTTTAGTTTTCTGTTTGGTTTTTTCTCAAAATTCGTTTTTTTTTATAATTAAACATATCTGTATTTTTTTAATGCTTAAATTAGGATATTGTGTCCCTAATCTATTATAAAAAATTTCATATTTTTGGAGCATCCTTATCCTACTAGCCAGTATTCCAATATTTAATGCAAAACATTGAATAATGGAATTAATGTTGTACTCAATTATGTACCTACCAAAAAATATGTGGGCCTCCAACGTCTGTTAACTTACTGTATCTGGACTGGAGGGAGCAATTCAAATTGCAGTGCCAACACTATACTAACAAAGAAAAGGAAGATAATTTCTCCAAGTTGGAAAATTACATGCTTACTAGTTTAGATTTAGACTACACAATGAGAACTCTGCTATATAAATATATAAAATTACATGCTTAGGTAAAACGGTCCTTTTCCGTTCGCTTTGAGGGGCAAAAAATTCACCATTGGTCAAAATTCCAACATTATTGCAATTTTAAGGCCAATAAAACCATATGATGCTTAAAGAACATCATTATGTTAAAATCTTCCAAACCAACAGTTTTTTGTTGTTGCTAACAAAGTTAGAACTGGAGAGGGACAAGAACAGATTCAACATTAATCTTAAATCAGCATGAACACAACATGTCTGCTGCCATTGAATCGATGGCTTTGTCACATATCAGTACTAGACTATAGTAGAAGAAAACAATCATTGCTGCTTTTATCAGAAGCAGACTATTTGTTGTACTCTTCCATTTCCTTCTTATAGGACTCCATTGCTACCGCAGCTTTTGCATTCCATTTTGCTCTCTCCTCTTCACTCAATTCCTGAATCAAAATCAACATCCGATCATCATAACTGTAAAAAGCTACAGAATTTGAACAATCTGATTTTTCAGTTTCCTGACCTTCCATTTCAGTGAAATGAGTGCAGTTAATGTGGAGTTGTTTGTCCCCGGCCTTTCCTCCTTCAGAGATTTCCTTTCTTCCATGGAGAATAGCAAGTACGAGGATGCAGGCTTCTTTGGCTTGTTCGGGTCAACTACCTTCTTCTCTCCCTTCTTCTTCTGTTGCTCTTCCTTATTTTTCTGCAGTTTTTAAGTTCAAAACCTCGGTTACGCTTCTACAACTCTGCAATTGTGAGATATTTCACAATAATTTACTAAATTAAGGACCTTGATGATGTTGTCCGTCTTCTCTTTCTTCTTCAGCAGCTGTAAAGCTTCCTGCTTTTGAAGTTTCATCAGCTCTTCATCTTCCTTTCTGGAATTCTCGGCTTCTTCGGCTTTCATTTGCTTGTAAATCTCCATTTCTTCTATGTACTTATCCTTGTTTTTCTTGGCCATCTGCATTTTACCCAATTCAATATATAAATAAACTCACTTTAATCTTTTTCATTTCTCATGTAAAAAAATAAATTGTTGTTCCTATTATGAAACAAGATATCAAGTATCAACCTCTTCGTAAGGCTTCTTCTTCTTTTCGGACATATTCTTCCATTCTTCACCCAACACCTTAGCGAGCTAAAGCAATTAAAGAATCAAATTAGCCAATAAAAAGCAATGGTTCAAGTTATATTCCCCATATGTGATGTGGTCAATCACCTACCTCTAAAACATTCTTGTTTTCTTCAAGCAGCTTGGGCCGCCTGTCGTTGGAGAACAGGAAAAATGCAGACATTGGCTGCTTCGGTTTCATCGGATCTCTCACTTTTCTGGATTGAAAAACATCAGAAGTTAGCAACCTCTATGTAAAAATTGAATCTATAACAAAATTTGAAGGTTTGATAGGGGTACTGACTTGGATTTCTTGGTCTCCTCTTGCTCTGTTTCATGCTTGAACCGGAGATACTGCTCGAGTAACTCCATGGCTGTCTTCTGTTTGTGTTCGTCTTCTAGAAGCTTCATTGCTTCTGCTTCGCGCTTCTCCTTGTTGATGATCTGCAGATAAGCTTCCTTCTCGACTTGGTACCTCTCCTCATAAGGCTTCTTTTCTTCAGCAGTGACATTCTTCCACTTCGCGCCTAAAATGTTCGAGATTTCCTTGAAGTCTGCTTCAGGCTTCTCCTTCTTTATCTGCAGTAACACAATTTTCGATAATTAAACAAAGAATCGATCCACAAACAAGATAACTACTGTGAAATGACAATGTTTAGTACTAGCCTCATTCCACTGATCTTTGCACCAAAGAGCGTAAGCTGGAGACGGCCTCTTCATTTCTGGGCAATTCTTCTTCTTCTTCTTTTCTTTCTTGTCTAGCTCATTCTCTTTCACAGCTTGAGCAAATGGAAATGTCTGAAACAATTTTCGAGAAACCACATCTAAGTTTAAACCCTAACTCTTGATTTCTTTACAGAGAGAAATAAAGCTCATAAAGTCAGGAGATCCGAATCGAACACAATGAAATCAATTGAAAAGAGCAATTTCGTTACTGCTAGGGTTAAATTTCATTCAAGATGAAAGACAACAAGTATCAGCCTCAAATTGCCTTAACATTGAAATTGCAGATTGCATTCGAACACAAAGAAATGAAATCGCCAATAGAACAGCTTTGTCCATGTTAGGGTTAATTACATTCCAGATGCAAGACACAATTAATTAACTTCAAATTACCTAAATATCTCATGAAGTCGTAGGTCAGATTTAAACAATTCTGCTGCTGGGAAAGTTAATTCACTACAGATGCAATAATCAATCTCAAATTGCAGTTAGAATTTTGATAGAGAGAGAACTAACCACTGTGGGCTTAAATTCCTTCAACTTCTTCAACTTATTGAGCTCAACCTGGAGTTTCTCCTGATCCCGCTCCCTCGATTCTAGTTCCTCCTCTCTCTGCTTCAGCATCTCGTCTTTCTCCTTCAGTAGATCTTCCGTTCTCTCCTTCTCGATCCTCAGCTTCTCCATCATTTCCTGCATTTCCTGCATCTCCTTCTCGAAAGAAGACACCTGCGTCTGCTTCTTGGCCTTGGATGCTGCCTTCGATTTCCCTTTCTTAGGTGAAGACCGAGACTGGGAAAGGCTCTCACGGTTCTCCTTGGATGATTCATCTTCCACTGACGTTGGAGGTAGAATCGGCGATTGCTGTTCGGAAACCTTCGGCACTGAGATGTTTGCTTCGTTAGATGACGAATGTCTATTCTCCTGCAGAGCCTTTCTGCTGTTCTTGGATTTCTTCTTCGTAGGGATGATAGGAACCTCGACAACTGCTGTATCGGCCATGTCTCTGCGTATTGGATCTCGGAAGAGAGGTTCAGAGAGGCTCTTTCTGGGTGGGGCTTTGGTTGTGACTTGTTGAAGTTGAGCGATTAGGGTTTTTAACGAGAGTGGAGATACAACGGTCGAAATTTTGAAATTTGAAAAATAGAGGGAGATTAATTGTTTTCTAAATCAAATTTGACCGCCCATGAGAAAGTATACTTTAACTAGTTAACGTAATTTTAACTTTTTAACGGTGTCATTTCGTGTTAAGGGTCGACCCATGAGTCTTGTCATAAATTGTCTGTGTATTTGTATGAGTCAATTTTCGAAACTCAAACCTGACACGCGGAGCGGGGGTCAACCCGCGGGTCAGTCTGGCCCGTCAGTAATAGTATTGACAAAGGCATGGGTCTGACTAACCCATTCGACCAACCATCGGTTAAAAAGTCATAAACAACCGCAAGCTTGACTCATGGGTCACGGGTTGACCAAAAACAGAAACAGTTATAATACTTTATTTAATAATATATAATAATTCAATGGGTCACGGGTTGACCCATGAGTCAAGACTATTGACTCAAACCTGACCCGTTTTTTCACGGGTCATCCATGAGTCGTGTCAAAATGACTCGTGAGTCAAAATGTCTTACCCAAACACGACGCGTGGGCCACCCACGAGTTGGGTCAATTTTTGACACTCATAATAATTTTGAAGAAAAAAACATTATTTGATTGTTGCATTTAGGCTTGTTCATGAACCGGTTCGACCCCGAACTGGTCTGGTTTGAAAAAAACCATTACATTTTTCTGTTTCTAAAAAAACTGGTCTGGTTTAAGGAAAAAGGAACTGGTCTGGTTCGAACCGGTTCGAACTGTTCTGGTCTGTTTTTTTTAATATCAATTTTGGTTCGAAAATATTCCGGTTCAAACCGAACCTAAACCGGATGAAAATTCTGTCCAACACACTGAACCGTGTTAAAAAATACTGAACCAACTGAAAAACACTGAACCGGCTGAAAAAACACTGAACCGACTGAAAACACATTGAACCGACTGAAAAACACATTGAACCGACTGAAAAACACATTGAACCGATTGAAAATCTGTTCCACAACCGACTAAAATCTTGTCCAACATCAACATACGAGAGTCCAATATATCTCTAGGTTTGGTTTATTGAAAACATATCTAGGTTTGGTTTAATTTCAGACCGGTTTAGTTAATTTTGCTTCAAACCGGTTCTAAAATTATATAGGTTTAAAGTGGTTTGATTGAAATTTAAGTATAAACCAGTATAAAAAACGAGTCGAGTCGAACCGGTTCGAACTGGATTTTTGATACTATTTTGAACTGTTCTATTTGAAGGCAAAAAACACTGGTCTGGTTTTGGAACTAGTTCGGCCGAACCGGTTCGAACCAAACCAGACCAGTTTGCCTGAACCGGTTTATTTGGCTAACCCTAGATGCATTAAAAAATTATGATTTATATAATATAAATGAGTTAATTATGAAAAAAAAAACAAATTGAACTTTAATGAAAATACAAAGAATAACAATTTTTTTTTTGTAAAAACAACAAACCAAACTTAGTAAAATTAACAATTAACAAACTGACCTAAAATTACAGATATGTTTGGATGAATTTTTTAAAATTTGTATGGAGTGATTTGTGGGTGGTGAGCTCGGGACGGGCGAAACACGCTTTTTTTAAAAAAAATGCTCGAGCCTGAAATTTCGGGATTCATTCCTGGAGGACCGAGCCTGAGTTCATTTAAAAAACCCAGCCCCAAGACGGTATTTCTTTGACTTAGATCGGTCTCGGTCCTGGACTGTCTTTTTCTCTTAAAAAAATATCAAAAACTTTTAAATACAAAACACAATGCAAATATTATACCTATTATCCAATACAAAATAAAATATAAATATTATACTAAATATCCAACACAAAAAAGTTCAAATTTCAAATACAACTCTAAATACACAATAAACTAATTAAAAAAACACAATAAATGTTAATTTTAATTTATACTTGAGTTAGATCGGTTTATTTCGTATTTTGGGTGAAAAATCCTGCCCCGAGTTTGGGATAAAAAATCGTTCGTTTTGACTCGTCTTAAATTCGGAACGGGCTATTCAGAATGACCTCAAGACGTTTTTTTTTTCGATTTTTCGATCAACTAATCTTTTTTGCTCACCCATAGTGATTTGTAAGATTTCATATAATTCCATCTATAATGTTGTTGTTGCACTTATAATTAGATAAATCACTATGTCCAAATTAGAAAAATCTATATAAACATAATGACAATTTTAGGTAGATTTGTTGATTGTTAAATTTATTAAGTCTGATTTGCTGTTTGTAAAAAAAAAAAAACAGTTTGTTCTTTGTATTTTTCATCAAAGTTCATTTTTTTTTATATAATTAACCCTAATGTAAACTATCTTTTTTTATGATCCGAACTGTCGAGTCAACAAAATTGTTTGGACAAACTAATAAAACACAAATCACGATCTTAAAGACGAATGAAGTTTAATTAAAATCTTCTGTCTAATCTTTTAAAATGTGGCAAAAAACACAAAATTATGGTAACACAATCATCAATGAAATGACTTCCCACCAAGTTTTTTAACAAACACTTCAACTTCAATTACCATTGACCAACATCTGCATGATCACATCATTCCACGCATCTATCGGTCCCGGCAGACACCAATGCAGGCAATCATTCTGAACCTCCGCATTCTCATCTTCTGCAAACGGATAGAAATGGCGATAAGGTCCGGGATGCCCATCAGGTCTCTTCTGCATCATCCTCAACAAATCCAGAAACATCAGCCTCACTCCATTCGTCTCAGCCACACTCGCTGCCTCCTCAAACTTTCTCAACTCAATACTCCTCAAAGTCCTACTTAATTCCTTCAGTTCCAGCTCACCCTCCATGTCAGGTTCCGTTCTAGGGCATGTCCCTCCAGTGTCCCACTTCCCATCCTCAAAATGGTCTGGCGTGGATGTCCTGAAGAAGATCAACCCCTTATGAGGGGTCGTTGCAATGAAATCCATGACCCTTTTTAGGGTTTTTTCGTAGGCAAAGTCGTATCCCAATGTAGTTAGGTTTCTCTCCTCTTTGCATTTGTAGCACCCGATCAGGGTTTTGTTCTCGTAGTAGACTGTAGGTTTCTGAAACCACTTTCCTGTTGATATTATCATGTGGTTGAGTTTAGGGTAGAGTTGGGTCCAGATTGGATCGAGCTCATCGAGGTGGAGTTCGACTTCTGAGGTTGAGACTCCGTTGTTATCTTCGAATATGGAAGCTTTGAGTAAGAATGGGGACCATATTGTGTAAATGGTGAAGTTGTAGGATGGAAAATGCCATGTCCGGGACTTGTATTCTGCGTCATGGTAGACTTCAGCAGGTGTTTCCTCCTGAAGATAAGTAGAATACACGGTTTAATCTGATAAATAAATAATCTTTTCCCCTTTCCTAGAAACTGATGCTAAAAACATACAGGTATTCCTATTCCACCGTTGGAAAAATTTGTAATATAGAATAACAACTGAGAAAAGTTACATTTTTTTTAATAAAATGTAACGATTAGAGTGAGATAGTAATAGTTTTAAAAAATGGAAAAAAAAACACATTTTTTCACTAAATTTAACATTTGGAAAACTACCAAATTGGTAACCGGACTTGTGGGTGTAGCAAGTAGGTACCTAAACTTTTTTTTGTAGCAATTAATTAGTCAAACTTATGAAAATTAGCAAATAAGTACCTACCGTTAATTTCCGTTAAGAATAAACGGAAAATATCGCGTGAGGAGGAAACATATACATGAACTTAGACGAATGAACAAGTAGGTACTTGAACCGGTTCAAAAACCAGTTCAAAACCACTTTATTATTTATTTTTTTAAATAAGATTTTTATACCAAACACATGCATGACTCAACTCTAGACGTTCTAGGAGTGTTTAGGATTTAGATTAAAAAAAAAAGTGGTTTGACCTAACCGGTTATGAACCGGTTTCAGTACCTACTTGCTCATTCGTGTAAGTTTAGGTATCTGTTTGCTCTTCACGTGATATTTTTCGTTTATTCTTAACGAAAATTAACGGTAGGTACCTATTTGTTTATTTAAGAAAGTTCAGCAAAAAAAAAATTAAGTACCTACTTGCTAATTACCCACAAGTTTGGGTAGTTTATTAACATTTTTACAGCGTTGCTCATTTGGGGTTCTGGTTCGTTATCATAATAATTGATCACCCACTAGGCCACTAGACTAGCTATGCTGCAATCGCTTGTTCTGCACAATCTTTATGAATTAATCATGGTGATAAATGGATGCATACCGTTGCAAGCATGCACAGCATAGACTGAACATGGTTTCGAGAAATCGAATCACCGATTAAAGCCCATGACTTGTTCCTCATTAGCTCAAGGAATCTTCCTGCATCAAATGCAGGGAGCTCACAGTTCTGCGGCTTCCATCTCCAGTACAGATACCTTGAATCTGGGCGGCCATTCTTCATACAATTCTGATGGTCTTCAATAAAAGGGCAGCTCTCATTTGTATAAACTGGGCCCGAAGGGTTCTGGATCCAATCTCCGGTGAAAAGATCACATTTTTCTGCAGAATACGAAGAAACAACATAAATTTCCAGATGGGTTCAGATCATACTGCTGAATCCTTGCCGAAAAGTTGTAAATTATTGGGTCATAATCATGTATAGAGCTAAATCCAATTACCTTGACCAGTGACTTGCTCTTGCTCTTCAACAGGTGAGTCCTCTACAGCAGATGAGTCATCACTGGGAGCAGCAGGCGCCAGTTCTTTCGGCACGACATTAGCCTCGTCGGAGATCGAAGAAACTAATGGAGTTTCGATCTCGATTTGATTCAATTCCGGCGATGAAGGTCGAGAAAACAAAATGAAGCCCAGACCCAGCAAGAGAAGCAGAGTGGTTACTTTCAGCAGAAGATTGATTTGCTTTTGGAGAGACGAAACTCTCCAATTCGAATGGAAAACCGCCATCTTTGTGAAGGAAGAGCAGATCTCAAAGAAAAGCCGCCATTTTTGTCACTCATTTCTTGGGGAGACCATTGTATTCAATGCGTATCTGGAGGCAATACCCAGAAATGGAGATGGGATCAGTGAACAGTGAAGTGTGGGTTGAGTTGAGTGAGGTGGGTGGGATTGGATGAAGTCGTGATAATAAGAAGAATTTTTGTCTCTTTCTCTGAAATCAAATTAATAATAAGATTCTCTCTTTCCAGCAATTAATAGTTTTTACATTTTATCATTTCATAGGAGTTATTATTATTATTGTCTGTGCCTGAAAATTTGAAAAATCTCTCATTTTGGTAAATCCTATAAACACGAGGCATGTGCATCATTTGTTCCGTTGACATACAAGTAATATTAATATGTATTAAATCACTCATATATAATAATAAGAGTTAAATATCAATTAACTACACGAACGTTTTGCAACGAGTTACGCGAATTTTAAAAAATTAAAATAAGTTACCTCAACTTTAGCGAAAGTGCAACGAGCTACCTCGATCCAAATTACCGTCAACTGTTGACAGAAATTCGTTGAAAGTTCGTCAGAAATTGGACGGAGGTAACTCGTTGCACCTTCGTCCAAAGTTGAGGTAGTACGTTTTGATTTTTTAAAGTTCGAGTAGGTCGTTGCAAAACGTACAAAGTTCAGGTACCTCCTTGGTATTTAACCATAATAATAATAATAATAATAAGAAGAATATTACTGAGTTTTTTTACAGACGCTCATATTTTGTTTTTTCTTTTCAAATTGAATCTATTTTTTTTTAAATTTAAAATTGCAGTATTTATAAAATAATAATTAGTTTCTTCATTTGATTAGTATAATCCAGCTCATATATCCAGATCAGCACTTTGATGACTAGATTGTCAGTTAGGCCAACTAATTATTTCGTCGTTAATTAGGAAGTTTGTTAGGGCAGTTAGTAATTAAGTGGAGCTTCTTTTGTATATACGCATACGTAGTAAGTTGGTAGAATCTCATTAGCCTGTTATAAAGATATTGTGCAGTGGTAGGTGAAAAACTGCTATAACAGTTAGTTTGCCTTTAACATAACCGCCGCCAGTGGTAAAGAGAATGACCGGAGCTCCGGCGATAGATTCATAGAACTGCCTCTGCGTCACAGTTGACGACGACCCATCATCCTTCCCCTTCTCGCCTCAACTCAAGAGAAGAAGGATTCATAGTTACAGTGGAGTCGAGAGGAAGAAGGGAGTGCAGTGTGTGGGCAACAATGGAGTTGACTTTGGCAAGAGATGAAGCTTGGCCAAGTCCAATCTGCAAGAATAATGCCACCACGTCGCTGTTGATGAAGGAGATGATCTATTTAGTATTGCCGGGAAATTGTTTTTTCACTTTTTAAAATTTCAGGTTCTTGAAAAACCTGGCTTTTAGTAAAGTTAACATATTTATTTTCCTTTATAATAATTTGATGACCTCTGCCAGTTGCTTTCACTTCGAGTTTTGACTTTCTATTTGATTGGTGCATAAATATGATAGAATTTATGGATTGATACGAAGTCGTGATTATGCTTTCAGATTGAAACTATTTGGTGGTTCATCCAAAATTTCAATCGGATAAAATCAGAATCTGACCAATAAATGAGTATGAATAGATTGTTTGTTGTGTGATCTTCGAACGAGAAACATGACCAATTTATAGAGTGTCTCGCTCATTTTGGACGAAAACTTGGCGTCAAAGTTACCTTGCACCTTCTCGGATCAAACTTAGCGTCAAAGTTACCTTGCACCTTTTCGGATCAATCTTGACACCGAAGTAAGTGATTAGAGATTAGTGTCCAAAACCGGAATTTTTGGGGTCATAAATAAGTGATTAATTCTAAAAATTCAAATTTATAATTAATTTTTAGAATAATAACTTTATCATATATATATTTTTTTCCAAAATAAAATTGATCGACACCGGTCAAAGGCGCTGCCCCTGGACCCCTGCCAAGGTTCCCTCTTCTCCTAACTTGTTTGATTAAATATTATGATTATATTAGTCAACTAGTTAATCTAATTACAATCAAATATCTAACAATTGGTTGGTTATCTAAGTGTAACATATCTTATAATAACATTAAGATCTCAGTCTCAAAGTTGTTATTATTCGTAAATAAATATATAGCAATAGCGCATTACTCAACCTAGCTTCCAATTAACAAATAAAGTTCCATTGATCAAACCAAATAAAAAATTTATTGAATGGAAAAAGTCTGCGAATATTGAGAATTCAGAAACAAACACACACTTGAATTCGCACGAAAGGTCGGTCATTTTATCGACTTTCACATTTGACTGGCAATGCTCTTATTACTACAAATTTACTTAGGAACGACTCTCTTACTTCTATAATTAGCAACGGCGAACCACATTGCATGAACCGCATGGCCGAACTTTACCATCCTTCGCTGTGCCGCCACCTTCTCCTTCCACAGTCGACGACCCTTCCCTTTCGATGCCATTTCTGCAGAGGTTGACTTGGTCAACATCTTGTCATGATCAGAGGAAGAAGATGAAGATGGCGCCGGTAAGAAAACCCTCATGTGTCTGTCAAGGAGATGACTCAGTGAAGCCAACTCGTAGGAGTCGTACAGTGGGCTGCCGCAGTCCCACACTCTCTGGTCGGTGCCGGTGCTGGCGCTGTCGTAGTCTTCTTCTTTCTCTTTCATGATGATCTGTTCCTTCTGCAACATGTTCTCTGTGGTGTTCTTCGTCGTCCTTCAGTCTGTCTTGTCTCTATGTTAGTGTTAATTATAGAGGGAGGCTGAATGGTGACAAAACAAATGTCGTGTCTTTGATGTTCGATCTGGTGGTTTGTGGTTGACTGAATCGTTACGTCTGTCGGGGCCGAAGCGTGGCATGTGATGTCAAGCGAGGCTGTCGTGAACAAATCTCTGTTGGGTTGATGGAAATGGAATAGCCCTTAGTTTTATATTCGACCCTCAAACTTTGGAATGAAGAAAAAGAAGTCTTAGGTTTCTTAAACTAAGCAATAAGGTCCTCACCAGAAAATGTTTTACGTTGATATTGTTTAGGAAAGAATTTCAAGTGAATGATGGGTCATAATTTGGGAGGAAGAACTACAGGAAAACGGGTCATGGGTTGACTCATGGGTCGTGAGACTCTGACTCAAAATTGACAGGTGGAATAGTATCAATCAATTTTTCAAACTCAAACGTGACTCGCGGGTTGGTGGGTCAACGCTCGGATCAAAATAACCCGCCATAAATGAAAGGGTTGAGTCAGACTGATCTATTAGACCCCTATGACTCGCGGGTCAGTCTGACCCGTTCGACCCATGCATCCAAAAAAAACTCTTATTTTAATATAATATAAAAATATCACGGGTAACGGGTTGACTCGTGGGTCAAACCTTCATACTCAAACCTGACACGTGGTGTCACATGTCATCTACGAGTTGGATTAAAATGACCTATGACTCAAAAATCGGGACACCACGGGTTGAGTAACGTTTTGCTACCCCTGGGAAGAACAAATAGGAAATATAAATTCATTCTAGTTTTATATTTGTTAGAATAAATCAATAAAATGTTTAACTAATTCCACACGACTAATTAAATACTTCTTTTTTGTCTAATTTTGCGATGTTCCTTTATTACCCCTCGGTCTTTTTTCCTTTAATTCTTTCCACTTTATTAATAAATCATCTATAATAATTAAATAGATACATGTATTCTATTTTAATGTAGATTCTAAAATATCACAACTCATTTATGGTCCAATTAATTTTGTAACGAAGTGCTGTACAAACAAACCAAGCAAAAGAAAAAGGGAACTCCATTAATTTGTTGGGAATTGTTCGGGTTCCAAGTTTTGGGTACAGTATAAATGATTAGAGACGAAGCTTACATGTTAACACTTTGCTATTTTTTGGGTAGTAGGAAAGATATTGGATACACTTTAGATTTACCTTTTGTCCACAATGAATTGGACGACTCTTCTTTGCCAGGGAAAAGCTTTGTACCTGCCATGTTCATCAATGAAAGCATGTTATATTCGGATAAGTACGACCAAACGCATCATGATTTGGAAATAATGAAACCAATTATTGCACATAAATAAATTATAAGTCGTCCACATGGAATAATGAATTGTGAACAGATGCATGAGGATGATAAATTAACTAATGTTCTGTAAATTACATGATAAATAAATAAATTATAATGTTCTAGAATTGCGGATGAGAAAAATAAAATAAGAATTACATTTACAAACACACCATGCCCTAAAAAATTGGGACAAATATACACGCAGCAAAAACTAACATTATGAATCTGTAGATTCTATAAATGCACATATTCAACAGCCTCCAATACCAATAGCACAAAACAGCGCGGAATCAGCTTATCTTGCCACCGGCACCGCTGATCTAGCCTTGAACTTCGACAGCACATCCTTAAGATCCTCGTACCGGCTCCGATGATAATCAATCCAAATGCAAAGCTGCCGAATCGCCTCCCTCTTCTCTTCCCCGAGCGCCGCTGCTCCCTGGCCGTGATCCTTAAGTTCCATCTCTAGTTCTCCGATCTTCTTCCTCAGGTGGTTCACCTCGGCCGCCAACTCTACTTTCTCTGCTTCGCCCGCCGCCACCTTCACTTCCAACTTCTCCGCTCGATCCCTTAGCGATGACTCCTTCTGCTTCATCTCCTTCATCTCCTCCTCCTTCGCGACCTTCCCCTCTCTGACCAAACTCCTAACAACCTGAAGATCATCCCCCACGCGCACGATGCAACGAGCGTACGTCCCAAAATCCCCTTCAAGCTTCTTCACCGTGGACTCCAGTCCTTCCATGGTGGCGTTCACTTCTCCGGCGACCTCCATGATCATTCTATGGTAACCTCCAATCGTTTCCGACATCTCCGCCACTCGTTTTCCGAATTCCTCTTCCCTTTCCGACAACAACTGCTCGGTAACCCTAAGCTTTTGATTCGACAACCTTAGCTTTACCTCGATGTTACGGATGTTATCCACAGAGTAGGCCAACTCATCACCTTTCATCTCTATCTCCCTCTTCAGCTCATCCACCATAACTTCTAGCTCAGCCACCTCCTGCTCTTTCGCCACCTTCAGGAGGCGGAGCTCTGTCTCCTTCTCCTCGATTTTGCTCTCTGCGTATTCCGCACTCGCCTTGTATTTCTTCAGCTGATTCTGCACAATTTCGTAATCATCGATCGATCTCTGTTGATCCGCTATTCTTGTTGTCAATTCGGATTTGTGATACTCGAGCTCAGATTGTAGGTCATCTCTGTTGCTCTGGATAGAGGCCAAATCTTGTTCCAGCTGCAGAATTGCGTCATGCAGCTTCCTGTTCTCTTCTTGCAGAAGAGCGGACTCCTCGATTTGGCTCTGAATCTGTTCTTCGAGCTCGACCTTTTTCTGCTTCAAGCTCTCCTTTTGGACTAGAAAATCTGTGGCATCTCGGGATTTCGTGTCTAGCTCCAGTTCGAGATTACTTTTGTGGCCGTGTAAAGACTCCAGCTTTTCTTCAAGCTTCACAACTCGACTTTGCAGCTCTTCGTTTTCTTCCTTGAACTTCCCGGTCTCGTTGATTAGAGTCTGAACCTGAGCTTCTAATTCAGTTTTGTTACCTTTCACAGATTCGAACTTCAGTTCCAGTTCCTTCAATTGAACTGCTAAATTTTCCTTCTCCTCAGCATTTCCAGCCAAATCCTGTTTCAGGGTCTTCTCCAGAACCAGAAAATCTGCAGCCTCCTGAGATTTTTTCGCGAGCTCCAGTTCTAAGTTACTTCTGTGCCCTTGTGAAGATTCCAGCTTTTCTTCGTAATCCAGGACTGTTTTTTGCAGCCCTTGAACCCGATCTTCTAATTCACCCTTTAGCCCTTTTACAGACTCCAATTCCATTTCCAGCTCCTTCAGTTGAGCTGCTAAAGTTTCTTTCTCCACCAATATGTTCTGTTTGTCGTTAGTATTTCCTGCCAAATCCTGTTTCAAGGTCTCTATTAGAACCAAAAGTTCTGCAGCATCACGAGATTTTGCCTGGAGTTCACCTTCCAAATTACTTTTGTGGCCGTGTAAAGACTCGAGCTTTTCTTCAAACTCCACAACCTTACTCTGCAGACCCTCATTTTCTGCCCTTATCTGCTCTCTCTCGTTCACCAATGTTTGAGCTTGATCTTCAGATTCCTTCTTCTGACTCTTTACAGATTCCAACTCCAATTCCAGTTCCTTCAGTTGAGCTGCTAAGCTGTCCTTATCCACCAATAAATTCTGTTTCTCCTCAGTGTTTCCCGCCAAATCTTGTTTCAAGCTCTCCATTAGAACCAGAAAATCTGCAGCATCCCGAGATTTTTGCTCGATTTCCTGTTCTAAGTTACTTTTGTGGCCATGTAAAGACTCGAGCTTTTCTTCAAACTCTGCAACTCTTTTTTGCAGCTCTTCCTTTTCTTCCCTTGTCTGCTCTTTCTCAATCACCAAAGTTTGAACTTGATCTTCTACTTCTTTTTTCAGTCCTTTCATCAAGTCCAACTCTGTTTCAAGTTCCTTCAATAGAGCTGCTAAACTTTCCTTTTCCACCAACGCGCCCTGTTTCAACGTCTCCATTTGAACCAGAAATTCTGCAGCATCTCGAGATTTTGCCTGGAGTTCTCCTTCCAGGCTACTTTTGTGGCCGTGTAAAGACTCGAGCTTTTCTTCAAACTCCACAACCCTACTCTGCAGACCCTCATTTTCTTCCCTTATCTGCTCTTTCTCATTCACCAATGTTTGAACTTGATCTTCAGATTCCTTCTTCTGACTCTTTACAGATTCTAACTCCAGTTCCAGTTCCTTCAGTTGAGCTGCTAAGCTTTCCTTATCCACCAATAAGTTCTGTTTCTCCTCAGTGTTTCCCGACAAATCTTGTTTCAAGCTCTCCATTAGAACCAGAAAATCTGCAGCATCCCGAGATTTTTGCTCGATTTCCTGTTCTAAGTTACTTTTGTGGCCATGTAAAGACTCGAGCTTTTCTTCAAACTCTGCAACTCTTTTTTGCAGCTCTTCCTTTTCTTTCCTTGTCTGCTCTTTCTCAATCACCAAAGTTTGAACTTGATCTTCTACTTCTTTTTTCAGTCCTTTCATCAAGTTCAACTCTGTTTCAAGTTCCTTCAATTGAGCTGCTAAACTTTCCTTTTCCACCAACGCACCCTGTTTCAACGTCTCCATTTGAACCAGAAATTCTGCAGCATCCCGAGATTTTGCCTCGAGTTCTCTTTCCAGGCTACTTTTGTGTCCGTGTAAAGACTCGAGCTTTTCTTCAAGCTCCACAACCCTACTTTGCAGATCCTCATTTTCTTCCCTTATCAGCTCTCTCTCATTCCCCAAGATTTGAACCTGATCTTCTAATTCATTCTTCTGACTTTTTACAGACTCCAACTCCAGTTCCAGTTTCTTCAGTTGAGCTGCTAAGCTTTCCTTGTCCACCAATAAGTTCTGTTTCTCTTCAGTGTTTCCCGCCAAATCTTGTTTCAAGCTCTCCATTAGAACCAGAAAATCTGCAGCATCCCGAGATTTTTGTTCGATTTCCTGTTCTAAGTTACTTTTGTGGCCATTTAAAGACTCAAGCTTTTCTTCAAACTCTTCAACTCTTTTTTGCAGCTCTTCCTTTTCTTCCCTTGTCTGCTCTTTCTCAATCACCAAAGTTTGAACTTGATCTTCTACTTCTTTCTTCAGTCCTTTCACCCAATCCAACTCTGTTTCCAGTTCCTTCAACTGAGCTTCTAAACTTTCCTTTTCCACCAATGAGCCGTGTTTCAATGTCTCCATTTGAACCAGAAATTCTGCAGCATCCCGAGATTTTGCCTCAAGTTCTCCTTCCAGACTACTTTTGTGGCCATGTAAAGACTCGAGTTTTTCTTCAAACTCCACAACCCTACTTTGCAGCCCCTCTTTTTCTTCTCGTATCTGCTCTCTCTCATTCACCAAGATCTGAACCTGATCTTCTAATTCTTTCTTCTGACCTTTTACAGACTCTAACTCCAGTTCCAGTTCCTTCAGTTGAGATGCGAAACTTTCCTTCTCCACAGATGAGTTCTGTCGCTCGACAGTGAACTCTTCTTTCAGTCTCTCTATCTGAACCAGGAACTCCGATATTTCACAAGACTTTTGCGCAAGCTGCAATTGCAGCTCACCCTTCTCATTCTGTAGAGATCCAACTTGTTCCTGAAGAGCAGCGATCTGATCCCCTAACCCACCAAGCTGAGTGGCTGCTTCACTAGATTTTAACAGGATCTGGGCTTCCAATTCAGCTTTCTGAATTTGTATTGATCCTACATCACTCTGTAGATTCTTAATCTCCATGGTCAATTCCTGTATTCTAGAAAGCGACTCGCTTTCATTTTCCTCGATTCTCTTCCTTAGAGAAGAGATGTCATCTTCTCTCTCTTTTGTCACCTGTTCAAATTCAGCAATTTGTGCTACTAATCTTCCTTTTTCTTCCTCCAGTTCTTTCACTTCAGTTGCTTTACCTTCGAGCTCTTCTTCCAATTCCTTCTTCTGCTTGCGGAATGATTCAAGCTTCAGTTCAAATTCTTCAGTCCGTACAGATGCTTCCTTTTTGTGATCCTCATGCACTTGAACTAGTGTTAAATGCTCTGTTTCCTTGCCCTCCAAAACTTTCTTCAGTTCACTTGATTCATTGAGGACCTCCTGTATCGATTTCTGTGCTTCCTCAATCTCAATGGAAAGCACTGAAGCCTTTGAGGTTAGAGATTTGTTCTCCTCCTTTGTTGTCTCCAGAAAAAAGCTCAAATCAACCATTTTCTTCTCTGCAGATTCCAGATGCTCCTTCATGTTTGAAACCTCTAGTTTAACTGCTTCAAGCTCCATCTCCAGAGAAGTCTTTTCCTCTTGAGAAACTTTTTCCACATCTTCAATCCTTTTCAACGCAGCTTCTTTCTCCATGATGAGAATCTCTTTCTCCCCAATCACATCTTCTACTCTTTTCCTTAATTCAATTTCAGCCTCACCTGCTGCTTCCAATTTTTCTATTAGCTTTTGATTTTCAGCTAAATAGCTGCTTTTTTCCTCATCAAACCTCTCAGCAGCCATTTTCATATCGCTGATTATATTCTCAGCTTCCTCTATCTTGATCAAAGCTGCTTGATGATCCAATTGTGTAGCTTCCTTCTCTTCAGTCAACACAGTTATCATCCTCTTCGACTTAACAACTTCCAAATTTACTGATTCCAGTTCCTTCCTCAACTCCTCTACGACTCTCAGTGAATCATCAGTTTTTCCATTTTTGCTGCTTCTCTTGGAGGAATAATCATCAGAATCCGAACTGGATGAAGATCCGTCCTTGTCTTGTTTTCCATGGGCTTTTTTCTTGAGCTCTCCAGTGAGATGATCATATTGGTCACAGATTGATTGGTACTTTTGGTGGAGGTCATCTAATAACTGGACGAGTTGTTCTCTATCAGCATTTGCCCATGGATCCTTGTCATTTTCCTCAGAATCTTCGCCTCTGAAAATCTTCAACAACCCCTTCACTCTGTCTTCGATTTCTGAAACCCCCCAAAAAATTCAGCTAATTAGAATGAAATTGAGGAACAAGAAATGGAACAGTAGAATCAATAAACTGACGTATATCAGTTTACTTACAAGTTACAAATTGTCTCTACGACTCTCTACACGTTGAATTTCTAAGAATCTTAGAGAACGCAGAGAATGGTGTATAGTTTTTATTAGAAACTCACCTGATCTTGTTCCTTTAAGCTCCTCATGCTTTTCTCTGTCAACGTGACTTTCAAATAAGGACTTTATTGAGTCCCTGATTCGATGTTTTCTCATATCTCTTTCAGGTAACGCTGTTTCAACAGAAGATACAGAGAAATTAAGAAATCTTAAGAGAAAGATGCTTCCGATTACCAAGTTGCTTAAACATTGATGTAAAATCAACAACAGAGGAGTTTTCATTCACTAGCTCTTTGCATTTTCCTTAGTTGCGGAATCGGCGATTATTATATGCGACAATATCCAACAATGACTCTGTTTTATGTTTGGTATATACATACATATTCAACACAAAGTGTTTTCGGTTAATCTTTTGATCTGGTAGCCATTAATTAAGGATTAATAACCATAAGTATTTTATTTTTTAGCTGCATAATTATGAAAACTAATTAAAAGAACATAAAAAATCACACCGCACCCTGTAAGGCGGTGATAAATACTAAATTATCTCTGGCGAATTCATGATTTGTTCAAAAATAGAATGAACGCTGTCTGATCTGATGTCGTGCACGTTACACTATTTCTTGCCACTACTCTAGTCCATTTATGTTGTGCCAGTTTAATTGGACAGACAATGATCCCTCTCCAATTTGACGAACGTGCATTATTTTGTGTCCGTAAACAGATCCCTCTCCAATTTCCAAGTACAAATAAATTATGGCATCTCGAATATTCAATGACTATGCAACCGACGAGTTTGTTCAGAGAAGTATGAAACTCGAGCATTTTCAGTACAGTAGAAGATCACTAACCTGAGATTCGTTCTCTTCTTTCGATCGATCTTCAGCTACCGAATCGTTTACAGTGAAGAGAAGTCTGCACATCAACAGTGAATTTCAATCCTTATGATGCCAGAAAGCGAGAAACAGAAGCTTCGATGCTCTGAGCAAAGGAGAATCAACATCTTAGACAAAAATATTCTAGTTTCTTTCATTAGCTTCAGACACGGATTGAAGCTCCGCGATCAATTCAACCTTGAAATCTTAATAACTAGACTAAACTGCATCGAAATTCATCTATGTGCTCAATTTCGCCTGAATTATCAATTATTAGACGGAAAAAGAAAAGAAGATTAACGAATCAGCACATATCCAGTAGCTTCCAACATCAAGTATCTATAACCGAAGATTCAGCAGCAGAAAATAGCTGGAACGAACAACGATCAGGTATGGACGATTGCTTACCGGAGAAGCCTTGACTTCAAGCGACTGGATGTCCGACTGAAGCACTAGCGTGGAGAAGATGGAGATAATAGTGGACGCGGAGCTTCTCTCCTATTACATGAAGACACCGCTGGAATGTGGACGCAGACAAAGTAAGAGACAGAGCAGGGGAGAAGAGAGTGGAGACGAGCAGATTCAAAATTAATTATTAATGAAAATAGAATAAAATATGTTATGGCTGAAGGAAAAGTGGTTTTATTTGGATTTATTAGAGAGGTCTGTGCTCCATATGCTCCTACAGATTTATGAAGGACTGAATATCCAGTCTCCACAGAGCATGTTGCTATATATATGCCACTGGAATTTGTAATAATATCGTTAATGCCACTTAGAGCGTTTTTCGTTTTGGCTCCGAAAAACGGATAAAACGTGGATGAAACGGACAAGGAAAGCTGGCTTTGGTTAGCAAATTTTGACAGTTATTATGGAAGAAAGGCGAGATATCGTCTGTAAGTAAAGTATGGAGGCTGAAAGCGTAAATATCGGGGCCCTTTTTTTTGTTTTTTTTTATAATATGGAATGATGATTAATATGGGACCATGGAAAAAATGTAGGCCTGACGTTTTTTTGGCTGTCAAATTATGTTGTGCGCGTTACACTATAAGTTTGAAGTTTCACGCTAGTTTAAGCTTTTGAACATGATAAGTTTTGTTTGATAAATGGTATGCTTTTCTTATATATATATTATAGGGTTAAATATAACTATCTGAACTTTAGACGTTTTGCAATCAGCTACCCGAACTTTGAAAATTCAAAACGAGTTACCTCAACTTTGAAGAATGTGCAAATAGTTACCAACGTCCAATTTCTGACGAATTTCCGTCAACGGTTGACGAAAAATTGGACGAAGCTAGTTATTTGCACTTCTTCAAAGTTGAGAATTTTCAAAATTCGAATAGCTTGTTGCAAAACGTCCAAAGTTCAAGTAGCCCATTGATATTTAACCATATTATATATATATATATATATGCACCGTGTAATCGAAATTGTCATTTATAAGAAGAAAAAAATACATGATTTGAAAATTGGGTCTTCTTACTGGATTATAGTCCCAAACTTTTTAAAAATTGCCTCATTTCCTTCACACGTAAAAGAATGAAAGAATCACACAAAAAATGAATGTAACTTCTACACCAAGCTTGCTATCTTCATCAATGGCAACTATCTTCTTCCTCCTTGAGTCATCTTCAAGATTGCTCCCTTGTAATCATTGCACCGTGTCCTTTGATACTCAACTTGAATGCACAGCTGCCTTATTGCCTCCCTCTTCTCTTCTCCAATTTCCTTCACCAATCCCTCCAACTCCACCGCCTTCTTGAAATTTTCTTGGTCCTCATTCTTCACATTATGTTCGTTGATTAAGCTCTGCAGATCTCGAACTGTGTTCTTCAATTGAAAATTCTCATTCTCCAATTCAAGCTTCCGTCTTGAAGATTCTTGTTCCAACTGGCTACTCTGATCTCTCATTGATTCGAGTTTTTGAAGGAGATTCTCAATTTCAATCTTAAACCTTGTTAGATGCGTATCATATGATTCTCCATCGGATCTGATCTTCTCCTCAAGAATGATGACTTCATTGGTTTTGGAATCCAATCGCTCTCTCAGATCTTTTACTTGCACTGCAAAACACTTATTCTCTTCAACTTGAGAAGCCAATTCACTTTTCTTGCTCACCAAGAAATCCACTTGCTTTTTAAAATTCTTCTCCAAAGCCATCTTTTCATTCATCAAACCCTCGACCTCAACCTCGAGCTCGGATTTCTTGACCAGCAAAAAATCCACTTTCAACTTGACTTCATTCAGCTCTGCAGTCAACTCCGCCACCTTCAAAGCACCACTATTCTCTGAATCCCTCAAATTCTTCATCAGCTCCGCCATCTCATTCATCTTGTTCTTTGACACCAATTCGAGCTCCAATCCTCGAGCTTTAAGCATCGAATTTTCCTCCTTCAGCTTCTTGGCCTTTGTTGCTTTCTTCTCAAGCTTCGATGCTAACTGTCTGTTGTTCCTCTGCAAAGACTCTGCCTCGGATTTCATTTCCCTCATCTTCACCGAGGCTTCCATCATCATCTTCTTCATCTCGTTATCCTCAAATCTTAGATCATGAATCAAAGCTTCTGCTTCTTCAATTTTAGTAAAAGAAAGAGTTAACTTGGATTCCAAGATATCTCTTTCTTGAACAGTTGAGGCCAAAAGGTTCCTCAAGTTGATCAGTTCTTCTTCAGTTTCCTCTGACGAGAAGTATTCTGATTCCGAGTGCGTGGGAGATGCAGGAGGAGGTTGGAATCTGTTGATATCTTCTATGTGGTTACTGATTCCCGATACTTGTTTTAGATGATCGTACAATGCGAAGAGTGATTTGTACTGCTGATGTAAGTCCCCGATTAGCCCGAGAAGCTCAGATTCTCGGGTCGGGCTTTTCGGTTCTCGGGGTGGACTTCTTACTCCTTCATAACGTCTATTCTTTACTAGATCTAAGATCCTCGCTACCATCGTGTCGATATCTACAGGTAAAAAATAAATAAATAAAATTCAAACCCAAAATTTTGAAATTTTACGAATATTATAAAAATGAAACCATGAACCAATCAAAGATTTGTCCACGCTTTTTATCAGCAATTCAATAACACTGTAATATTAACTGCAGAAACGTTTACTATGAAAATAGTTCAATGATCCAAATACACATGAACGTCTCTACATGGGCAAACAGTGGAAAATGAGATCCCTCAAAATTTATTTACGGGTCTGGAGTTAACTTGTGTGGCAAGGTAGGCGTTCGTTGATAAAAATGAAGTTTGTTAAGAAGAGAAGTACCTGGTTTAGTTGTTTCACCCTCGATCTTTTGGGCCTCGGGTTCTGAGGAATTTATTAACTGCATCGATGGTTCAATCCCTTCCATCTCAAGTTAGGATCTTTTAGCTAATCTTGAAGAACAGTGGATTAGCATATCCTTTTAATTCTGTAAAAATAGCTTATGAAATTCAGGGGTCACTTGAAAATAGTACAAAAACATGGGTCTCATATGTCATCTTCTGACAGTTCCATAAAGTTAAGCAAGGCGTATGCACTAATAATTTATCCAAAATGAAGTGCATAGTCCTTTAGGAGGTTAATAAACTTAATATATTAAACACAATGAAACTAGGGAAGGTTGCTCATACTAAACAAAGAACATGGAAATCCAGAGAAACAAATTACAAAACCCAATATTATATTCATTTTAAGCTTGATCTGCAGCAGAGAGAATCAATCAACTAAGGAACAATTAAGTGATTAACTGTATATAATAGATAATATATATATATATATAAGGGGACCACTTAAGAAACATGAACTCATTCCTTACCGGAGGTGGATCATTGTCCATAAAGGCCATATACGTCAACTTCACAAGAAAAAATTGGATTTATTTCACCATCTTCATGACATGTTTTCAATCTGAAAGTATTTATTTTTCTTTAAAGCAAACGCATGTGTCCAAGTTCCATTTCTTTTCTTTACCATGCACACCTAACCCAAATAAAAAAGGCAACCACATTTCTACAGTCAAAAGGCTACCATATTTTTATAGTCAAAAGGCAACTCCTCATTTAAATAGTATTTCATTGACCAAAAATCGTGTACTGTTGCATCATCCCTGAGATTATGTTCTTGAATAAGAACTGAGAACGGCTTTTCAGTGCTTTTATGACCAGAAAAAATACCATAATTTCTACTGTTTTGACGATTAAGTAAAGTAGAGATAGATCAAATGGAGCTTTGACAACTCCACTTCTTGTTTTGGGACTAATTTCTAATGCAGAAATTATAAACAATCGTGGGAAAACTACGGGAAAAAAACGAATAACAGAATGATTGAAAATGCCCAGAATGTTTGTGATACTTACATATCACGTCACTGTAAAAGGTCTTAGATTTTTTCGGATTTCTCTCTACAGTTAAAACAAAGTTGTCTTATTTCATCCTCAAATCACTCTCTCTTGATTCTGATGTGCGGGGCCATCCCATAAACCCTGATAAATATTAAATACTATGGAATAAACTTAATAATGGAAGAGTAAAAGCACATGATGCCTGGTGGGCTCATCCTCTGCATAGTGATTTTCTCAAAATTTCATTATTTTTATGCACAGACAAATAATTGAAGTCACATTCAATAGGCACCATAAAGAAATTCAATGCGTTGAACATAAGTAAAATCTACTTCAGATTTCAATAACTGATTGCTACATCAAAACAGTAAAATTCACGGAAATTACAGAATTTATCACAAATCAATAACATTAAGCAGCTACGTGACTCAGTATCGTAAATGTACCGATCTGCAGCATCCAGGCATGAATCACAAGAACAAAGAATCTACTTCAATTTCCATCATCTACGTTCATTTAAGCAACAAATCATTAAGGTTTCCGCTTCAGTTATTTGCCAAATTTCTTCATGAAGGGCATCCGTTTTTTACCGTTTCGCATCAATTTATTACCAAAATCGAGCAGATGAACAGCAAAGCAACAGAACTAGAAATTACCTCGAGATTGAATCTGTCACCTTCGCAGATCTGGGAAATAAATTAATGGAAAATAATTGACTTAAAATAATCCAAGGATTTGAAAAAGAGACTGACGCTTCTCCTAAAATTTTCGCCCTCTCCTAAAAAGTCCGCCCTCAATTTGGCGCTAATTAACTGAACTACCATTCGGCCCAAATGATCGTACCTCTAGTCGCATTTTTATGATTAAGAAATACATACGTGTCTAATGACTCTAATCTCCTTCAATTTGGTGTCTAATCATACTTATGTTTAATAATTTCCATTTAATAATAAATATAAAAAGTCTAACCTAATATTTTGGTTCGGACACTACTAAATTCACTAATTTAGTAAGTTTTGTATGTTTTCTAGTAATAGTAAATAGTAAATAAAGAATATTAATATGTAAATTTGAACAATAAAATACAAAAGTAATAAGACCAACTAGACTAGAGGGATTGGGGTATGAAGACTCAATTCAACAAATACAATGTTTGGCAATACAATCACACATATATTCGCTGTTTTGGGATAGACACTTAAAAAATATTACGAATTGCTCTAATCAGAACCAAAGCATTTGAAATAATCATATTTGTCCTCCACGAGAATTCAACTCCTCTGAGTTGGTTAATGACTGATGCTGCATCCCACTCCATAATGATATTTTGCCACGGGTTAGCTACCGCAATACAAAATTCCTAAAAAATAGTCTTGACTTCCAACTCCTCGACAGACCACCTGACGTAGATCACAGAAAACCATCGAGCATTTTTCTGACATATCATTAATGTATACAAATTAGACGTTCTATATACAATTTTCACAAAATAAATTAATTATTTTTCTTGAAATCTTCATAATTCTACATCCCGATAAATAACAAATCCGGCTTTCTATATACAATTTGACTCCCCTTATCACTAATTGATTTTAGGATATAATTCAAGTTGTATAAAAAATTATTATTTGTTTATTCATTGAATTTGACTGTATCTAATATAAAATTTAATAGTTGTGTTATACGTAAATATAAGTAGTAAATATAGAATTTTCACGTTTAATTGACACTTGAGCCCTAAAGAGTAAAGATCGAGCTCGGTCATCCTAGGCCTTTAGGTTGGTCGGTCGATCGTTATACGGTTGACCAATTGAGGAATGATATTACCTTTATTCTAAGAGATTTAAGGAGGAAAATACATTTATTCTAAGAGGTTGAGGACTAAAATACAGAATTAAGAAAATAGGGACTGAAATATAATTTTATTAATAGGTCGAGGTCTCCAAATTAGCAATTTTCTGTTTTCCCTTCCTCTTCTTCTTTTTTTTTTTTTAATGTTTTTGTGACCAACCTTCCTCTTCTTCTTCGATCGACGTTTTTTTTATTTATTTTTGGTATATGCACAGCTTCACTTCACTCGCAGAAGCGCGTCAAATCTATCAATTGTTGCGAGTATGCTCTGATCATCGACAATGGAGTGGTACTTCGTGGCGGCGCTTCTCACTGTCCTCACCAGCTCTCAGGTTCTTCACCAATTTTTGAGCTCTCAATTCAACCCCTCTTTTAGATTTTGCTTTGAAACCCACTGTAATGAGGTACTGATTGATGGAACTGATCAGCTTAGGTTTGAGCTTGTGGATTGAATTGCTTGGCTTCTGATTTTTTGATATGGATAGATTAGGAGTCGCTTGATCTCTGCCATTTACTGCATTTATAGCTGCCTAGAGCTTTCTTGCCTAATTTGATTAAAGTTGATTCTTTAGTGGTTTGCAAGTTAGAGACCCGAATGAGCTTCTCTTCGAGGTTTTAGTTAGATTCCAAGCTCCCAAGATGATTTTGTTTTTTGAAAAACATGTAAAAACAGCATAAGAATGACGAATGTGGTTTGCCAATTTCTACTAACCAAATGGTGGTTCCTGTTCACTAGGGCATTTTAACGACACTCTCTCAAAGCAATGGAGGGTATAAGTATGACTATGCGACTGTTCCATTTCTTGCCGAAATTTTCAAGGTACTTATGTTTCTTCATCAGACCTATTGTTTCACCCATAACTCCAGTTTGTAAAGAAAAATTCTTCTCAGTTTGTTCGTTCATAATGTGCTTCTATGGTACTTATTGTTTGTTTTGTATTACAGCTTGCTGTTTCCAGTTTGCTTCTGTGGAGAGAAATCAAGTCATCATCTTCTCCAAGGATGACTACAGACTGGAAAACCATTCGTCTCTTTCCTATTCCCTCCATCATATATTTGATTCATAATAATGTTCAGTTTTCTACACTCACATATGTCGACACATCCACATATCAGATAATGGGAAATTTGAAGATTGTTACTACTGCTATATTGTTCAGGTGACTACTGTGTCTCAGCTTATACCAACAGCATTCCTTTTAGGGAATTTATAGTCATTATCCATTTCTTGGTTGGAAGGATTTTATTCTCTTTGCAGTAATCACAGGTTTGGTGATTCAGGTTGTTCCTACGGAAGAAGCTCTCAAATCTGCAGTGGATGGCAATTGTCCTATTAGCTATTGGAACAACCACAAGCCAGGTATTCTTCTGTCTTCCTTGTTTTATTAACTAACATAGCAGAGAGTTTGTGAATGGTTTACTTATTTTTGGTTTTTCCTCTTTATAAATTGCAGCATGTTCATGAATCTTTCCTGTACTTCTTTTTGGTTTTTCCTCTTTTATTTAAGGTCCTACTACATGTTATCTTTTCTGTAGAAGATAACTCATATATTACTTCTAGCACTGTAGATCAAAGGTTGTGGACAAAGTTCATGCGACTCTCTGTTCTCAGCGCCAATGCAGGGTTATATGCTGGGCTTACTATCAGCTTGTCTCTCAGCACTCGCTGGTGTTTACACTGAGTTTCTCATGAAGAAAAACAACGATAGTCTGTATTGGCAAAATGTACAGTTATATACGTAGGTATCTTATCTCAGTACTGGAACTAATCTCAATCTGTTTCTTGTTATATTGTATCTTATCTGAAGCAGTCTCCATTTTTCTTCCTGTTCCTATACAATGGAGATGCAGAAATGCATTTTTTTTATTTCTTTTAGAGATAATGACATAGATTATCCTTTGCTACAGGTTTGGTGCAATTTTCAACCTGGGTCGGCTTCTAATGGATGATTTCAGAGGTGGATTTGAGAACGGGCCTTTTTGGCAACGGCTTCTAAGTGGGTATGACATTACGACTTGGATGGTGGTGTTAAACCTTGGGTCCACTGGGTTACTTGTCTCGTGGTTGATGAAATATGCAGATAACATAGTCAAGGTAACACCTTTAAGATATCTCGTGGCCTATAGTTAAGTTATCGTATATAAAATACCCAAAAGTGCCATAATACACGACATGACATCGAATGGTACATTTGATAGTGTTTTGATTAAACGTTTTTTTCACAATTTAAACTCAGATACTATTTATTTCGTCTAACAGGTATATTCCACGTCAATGGCCATGCTTCTAACGATGTTGCTCTCCGTGTATCTTTTCCACTTCAAACCTACACTACAGGTAACTTTCTTCCATTCCATACCATGAATGTTGCCTAAATCGATTGCTTCTCCTCGTGTTATAATTGAAGGATTCATGATGGGTATGCAGAATTTCTAATTGGTCTATAATGTTGAATCATCTTTTATGTTGCAGTTGTTCTTGGGTATTGTTATCTGTATGATGTCGCTGCACATGTACTTTGCCCCGCCAACCATGCTCGTGGGTTTGCCCCCAACAACAAACCCGCCTCCCAAAACGCTAAAAGAAATCTCCATTGAACGAAAGAGCGATTCTTGATTTAGTTGGTAAAACGATGAATTATGATCACTTTGGTAGAAACATTTGGTTGTTAATTTTCCAATGTCATTCTGCAATCTTCTTAGAAGTAATATTTGTTCAAGTTGCATACGATTCAATTACTTGTTGAAGGGGTTGTGGATATGGTGGATGAAATTTCTCAATCACATTAAATGAAGCATGGTGTCTGTAGAGTTACCTTCTGCATAGGGCACTCGTTACTCGGTTCAGTTTGTTCGTCTCAACCGTGGCTTGCTTGTTCGTCAACCTCTGTTCGTGCGCCGTGATGTTTGAAGATGTTAAATGCACTCATTGTTATTTTTCAGTCTCGGTTTTCCGTTATAAGATACGTGATTGTCTCGTGTGACTACAGAGACACCTCCTCGTTTTACCGACTTCATCACCATGGTTCAAATAAATTAAATTTCAAAACCATTTGACTAGATAACGGACGAAAGTAACGGTGTAGGTCGATGTGGTGCAAATAACAACAATTCCAAACATATGAGTGCATAAAACAATAGGTGTGGTGCATTTAACAATAACTTCAAACATCACGGTGCACAAAACAATCCTTTAAAATAGGTGAGTATATTTAACAATGGGTTAAATACCAAGGAGCTACCTGAACTTTGGACGTTTTGCAACGAGCTACCCGAACTTTAAAAAATTAAAACGGTCTACCTCAACTTTGACGAAGATGCAACGAGCTACCTCCGTCCAATTTCTGACGAATTTTCGACGAACTTCCGATGAATTTCTGTTAACGGTTGACGGTAATTTGGACAGAGGTAGCTTGTTGCAACTTCTCCAAAGTTTAGGTAGCACGTTTTGATTTTTTAAAGTTTGTGTAGCTCGTTGCAAACGTCCAAGTTCAGTTATCCAAACATCTGGGTGAAGTGGTACAATTTACCCTCTCTCTATATATATTTACCATTTGAAGAAGAAAAAAAGTGACTCCTTCAGTGCGATAAATGGAGGTAGTTTTTTTACAATCGAACCTCCTAGAATAATGCTGGCTAATTCAAAGAGAGCTTTCAAGCTTTTATTATTATTCTTGTGATGATTCATTGAATGGGAATAACTGTAGCTCTCAAGATCATCCACCACCACCAGTTGAGTACCTTCTCTGATCCGATTACCGTTTGCCACATTTATTGTTCTTTCTTCTTCATTCCATTCACTACGTGCTCTAGACAAGTCTTCGGATCGGACACAGTCGCGACTTTTGTGGATATTACAAAAATAATGTAAAGAGAGTTATCATAGAGAATGTTTTTGAAAACGGAAATATTAAAAACACGCCTTAATATGATATTGTTGAAGTAGGCACCATATATACAACAAGACTATCTCATTTTATTACCAATTGATTTTATGATGAAATCCAAATTGTATATTGTGATTGTTATTTGGGTGTGAATCGATATTGATAATAAAATTTAACATGGTATTAGAGTCCGGTTTCGTTTGACGGTCTTGGGTTGTTTCCCGTTATGGGTACCCGAGGTGGGTTTGTTGTGTCTCATTTACTCCGCGTACCAAAGTTCGGATCGAGCCTGGACGTGAGAGTGGATTTGTTGAGTCTCAACCCGTCTGGATTAAATGTGTCGGTGTCGTACCTTATTCAAGTTATCATAGTGCGGGGGAGTGTTGAAGTCACTGTGAAATAAATCTCACATCGGTGGGTTTCTAAAATATTAGGCACCATATATACAACAAGGTTACCTCATACTATCACCAATTGATTTTAGGATGAAACTCAAATTGTATATTGTGTTTGCTATTTGGGTGTGCCTCAACCTCAACAGATATATTGTTTTATCTGAATTTCTCTTATTCATCTGTTATATATATTAGAATATTGCGTGTACGTTGTCGTCGTTGATCGCACGTGAAGTATTGATCGTTCTGACTCCTAAAATAATAATACAAAAAATAAACATTTTATTATTTATATAAAACTAAGCTTAATTTATATAAAATAATAAAATAGAATTTTGAATATTTTTAAGAAAATATTCAAATAAACAGAAACTCCTAATTCATAATATATATTCGAGCGTAAGTCGGTTGTGAAGTAACAAGTAAGTTTCTCTCTCCGTATAAGTTTGAAGTGAGCCGTTTCTCCTCCTATAATCCTCATCGCCTTCCTTCCTTTTCCACTATGTCCACTCCTCCTACCCCAACTTCCTCGCTTAAGTCTGTCACCAATTTCTCCTTCCAGATGCCGGTTCACTACCCAAGGTACAACAAAAAAGACTATGAGCAGATGCCGGAGTGGATGCTCGACCGGTTGCTGAGTCAGTACGGATTGACTGTCAATGGAGATGTCGAGCAGAAGCGAAGGTTCGCGATGGGGGCCTTTCTATGGACGGATCAGACAGACGACGGGGAAGATCGAGAGCGTTAGTTGAGGAAGGAAATATTGGTAAATCAATAATGATCAGTCTGGATTAATTAGTAAGTAAAGATATTAATTAATGGGTTAATTATCAAAAAAATCAAACCGAACAGCAAACTGTTTTTTTTACAAATAACAAACCAAACTTTTGGAATTAAACAAACAGCAAACCTATCTCAAATTTTCATTATGTTTGAACGAATTTTTCAATGTTTGAATGAGTTATTAAGTTGTAATATATATTTCTTATAATATTACAACTCCCTCAAACATTAAAAAAAATTGTGGTAGTTTTGTTGTTTACTCAATTTCATAAATTTGGTTTGTTGTTTATAAAAAAAAAAAATTTAGTTTACTATTAAATTTTTTCTCAAAGTTCGGTTTATTTTTTGGTAATTAACCCTTAATTAATTATACGAAGTACTTAATTAAGGGGGAAATTGTATGTAATTTGAAGTTATTGATAAAAATGCATGTAAAAACTTTAAATTTACAAAATTGCTTCTTTCTTCTAATAATACAGATCGTGATCGAGCAAAACAAAACGATTTGTTAATTCAAAAATTAGAAGAGAAAAAATAATCTAAAATTGTTTTGAATAATCCATTTTCGAATGTTACGTCTTTACGTGCCTGCATTAGATAAGTATATTTTGAATCCGGGCCCACAAATCCTAGGAGGAGACATACTGATTTTTTTTCTTTCTACTTACAATAATTTATAATTGATAATAATATATATATCATAAAAACGTGTGTTTTTTTTTTTGCCAGAAAACATTCAATCAATGTCTCAAAACGGAAAGTCCGACAATCCATAAACCATAAAGAAAATAAACTAGAAGGTAAATTAACAACCCAATCGATTGGACAAAGTCCCTGCCTAGATTCCGATGCTACCCAATGGGCGCACCGGTTCGCCTCACGACGAACAAAACGTCAGTGGATCGTGTCTTCTCCAAGATATCCACTAGAATGTTCTGAAGCTCCTAATATTTGTCTGCATTACCTTCTTGAAGATGATTGATTACTTGCTGCGCGTCCGACTCGATAGTTACTTCAGACCATCCCTTAGAACATGCCAACACCGTTGCTTGGAGAATCGCCCTCGCCTCAAGTGCCTTAGCACTCGTTCCTATCCCGGTTGAGTTTCAACCTGCTATGATCTTCCCCGTCCAGTCCCGCACCACCACTCCCGTGCCTCCTGCACTAGTATGGACGTCCCATGCTGCATCATAGTTCATCTTAATCACCTCCTCCGCGGCCGCTCCCATGTCCGCACAGCGACCTCGCGCCCCCGAGCCGTGTGAGCCTCCCCTCGTTCTCTCGCGGACCACATCTCCTCGGCCATGGTCATGATGGATCGTATGGTGACCTTTGACCTCGGATTGTCCTCCGCATAATTAGCTCGGCACCGCTCCTACCACACCTCCCATATAGACATGTGTTGAATAAGATTAAATCTACGCTTGTCAATATTTCCGCAATCGTAGGTAAATTCAAATGGGATGGTACGAGAAAAAAGCACAAATTGAATAGTACGAGAAGAATAAAACTTTGTACACTTATAAGAGACAATTTTTTAAATAATTAATATTACTTATATTCAAATTTCAAAATAATAAAATTCATATGATAAGTTTTTGGCATTTGTATTATAAAAATTTAAGATATTTATAAGCATCCCGTTATTGGCCAAACAAAAGAAAAACAGCATCCCGTTTAGCATAGCATTTTGTATTCATCTCTCTATCTCTCTCTCTGCGTCTTCTTCGTTGTCGCCGAGAGAGATCGATCCAACCTTTTCTTCTTTCTCTGCACGTCATTCCCTTCTTCTTTTCCTTTTCCCTGCTAATTCGATAAGAAAATCGCAGTCCTGAGTGAACAAGAGTGACAGGCATGGCGGTTTCGAGGGTTTCTGTTGGAGTTATGACTGCCGCTGCCACTCTGCTTTTCCACATTGTCTTGCCAGCAGCGCACGCTCAGTCCATGGCTCCTGCTCCTTCCCCTACCAGCGACGGTCAGCAATCTCTCTCCATTTGAAATTAAATCTGTAGATCCCGTCATCACTTCCGCAGAAATTAGATCTGTTAATTCATATTTTCAGTTTTCTAGGGTTACTTGGTGTGGCTTTTCAGATTTTGAATTCCTTTTTTGGATGGCGAATGTTTGGTAAATTTAACGAAATTGACTTGGAAGAATCATATCATTTGCTAAAGGAGCATTCAAATTTATTTCAAAGTAATTATGAAATCGTTGAGGATGGAAATGAATTGTATTGGTAGACGCATTATGTATTCTGCTAACATTATGAAATCCATCACTAGTGTTTGTTGAACTTATTCAATCGTGAAGCAGAGACTGATGGAAATTAGGTTTTCGTGGTCTATTCGATCGAACTCGTCATGATTGAATATGATTCACCCTTAGCCTTAACAACCACATCTCCTTCCTGACGTTCTTCAGTTCGTTTTCCGGTTTTGTTTTCAGGGACATCAGTTGATCAAGGAATTGCATATGTGCTAATGTTGGTAGCTTTGGCTCTCACTTACCTCATTCATTGAGTTCTTATCACATCATCATCCACATTCTGCTAGATTCAGTTTGCTTCATTTTTTGGTTGCAAGATGATGTTTGTTTAGTCAATGATTATGATCAAATGTATCTCTTATTTCATACCACCTCCACTAGTTCTTGAGTTAAAAAGATTCAAATACTTGCTCTTGTTGAAATTTGATCTTGATGAATAGTAGTAGAAACGTTAAACATCTACATTCAATGAAGGGATGTACTTACTTACTACCACTAAACTTAAAATTTCCTCATAAATCAACTGAAAGTGTAGTTGATCACAGTTAATTGACGCGGATAAAGAAGTACAAAACATGTTTTCTTCCTTCTGGGAAGTCTCAATTTGGTTTTGCACATCGAGCAAATTAAACTTTCTTTGCACTAGGGCTTGCAGGAGGAGGTAACTCTTGTTCCGCTAATGAGAACTTCTTCACTTTCTGCAGATGAATTAAACCCAGAAAAAAAGGACTTTAGGCATGAACAGAAGAAGAGTTTTCAAGCAGAGTTAGTATGGGCACCATCTGAACATCATCTCCATAAAATAAGACAAACAGAGATAATCTAAGCACGTAGATGGTTTCATGCCACAGATTACCAAATATGTTCAAGTCATCTCCAGTAACCATTTGAACTCAGAAACACGATGCATTTCGGTAATTAGATTAACTTTTTAAGGATTCTGCACTCATCAACCGGCAAAACGAAACAACAAACTGCAAGTTCTTGAAAGTTCAAAAATACTCACTAATTCTGTCTACTAAATAAAGGATAGTACATTACAAGACTGACGATGCAGGATTGAAATTAATCAAGAATATTCTTCTTCTTCATCATCATCATCATCTGTAGAAACTATTCATATTCAATTCCAAGTCTATCCAGAATACTGAAACGTCTCTTATTTAAATTCTCCAATATTCATTGATAACAAATTAACAATTGTTTCTGAAACAGAAATTTTCGGAACACTCCATTGATTATCAAATGATTCGCAATTTATATGTTCTAAGAATGGTTGCATCTAAAATTGCCCAGAACAATACTAAAAAAGGGGCAAACAAACCGAACAAATCCAGAAATTACGATCCAAAATAGCTACTTAAAGAGCATAACTGTTCCAAAGCTTAAAAGGGTAATTGCAGCTAAAATCCCCGTCAATTTGTCACTAAAACCATTTCTAACGAACCCTAGAAGCACAATACATAGAGCATACAGAAGAAGAAATTCAGAAACCGAACATCGAAAACAATCCATTGCTACAATAATACTATGCTCAATGCGATGTGTACTGCCACCAAGTCAATCGTGATCTATACAACTAAGGAAGAAAAGAGGAACTGCACCTTGTTGAGGACGCAAGCGCGCAAGGACTGCAACAGGAGGACGCACTTCTCCTGATCGTAAGGCGACTGAGTGACACAATTGAGCAGATCAAGCGCCTCCTGGCCGCACACGGCCGCCTGAGCTCCCGCCTCACTCATGATTCCTCTCGTCTGCCTTTTTGGCCAATCTGCCTGTAGGTCTGGATCGACGGACGTAGTCACTACTAAACTCGATGTCAATCGTAATAAACATCTATATTAATGCGTTTAGGCTTGTAAAGTGAACGAGATATAATAAATAGTAATAATTGCTTAAAGTCTCGATTTTTATAAGTGGGCCAGAGGCCTGATTGCATCCCATTTTCACAAGCAAATGTTAAATATTTATTAGAGCCCAAATAGTTTCACAGTTTTACCTGAAGATTTTGAATTTTCGGCTGAAATATACCTCAAAATAAAAATAAATACCAAAATATCTTCAGTTTCGAACAAAAATACCTTCAATTTCGAATGAGACTCGCGGGTGAGTATAAAAAACATCACTTGTTAGGCTTGTCCAAATGCACCGGTTCAGATGAACTGGTCTGGTCTGGAACTGGTTTGGTTCGAACCGGTTCAGCCGAACTAGTTCCAAAACCATACCAGTATTTTTAGCATTCAAATAGAACAGTTCAAAATAGTACCAAAAATCCAGTTCGAATCAGTTCGACTCGACTCGTTTTTTTATACTGGTTTATACTTAAATTTAAATCAAACCACTTTAAACCTATATAATTTTAGAACCGGCTTGAAGCAAAATCAACTAAACCGGTCTGAAATTAAACCAAATCTAGAGATGTCTTCAATAAACCAAATCTAGAGTATATTGGACTCTCGTATGTTGATGTTGGACATGATTTTAGTCGGTTGTGGAACATATTTTCAATTGGTTCAGTGTGTTTTTCAGTCGGTTCAGTGTATTTTTCAGTCGGTTCAGTGTTTTTTCAGCCGGTTCAGTGTTTTTCAGTTGGTTCAGTATTTTTTCAGACGGTTCAATGTGTTGGACAGGATTTTCAGCCGGTTTAGGTTCGGTTTGAACCAAATTATTTCCGAACCAAAATTGTTATTAAGAAAAACAGACCAGAACAGTTTGAACCGGTTCTGAATCGGTTTGAACCAGACAGTTCTTTTTCCCTTAAACCAAACCAGTTTTTTTAGAAACAGAAAAATGTACTGTTTTTTTTCAAATCAGACCAGTTCAGAACCAGTTCGACCCCCGATCCGATTCATGAACAAGCCTATCACTTGTGAATGGTATTTGCGGGTAAAAATAAAAAGTTCCAGATGCAGTAGGGGTGTCAATCGTGTCGTGTCGTGTCATAATTGTATCGTGTCTAAACATATCTCGTGTCTAAACGGATAAATTTTAAACGTGTCTAAACATGTCTCGTGTCTAAACGTATAAGCCGTTTAATCGTGTCTAAACGTATAGAGTTGTTTAGACACAGGATCCGTTAATGTCAAACTTATATACGCTTTAAAGCAGATATATACACAAATACATATATACACAAATTCAAATATACAAAGTAAGGTCTTCATAGTTCAATATTAAAAAGTAAGTGAATATTTTAATATTTTATTATTATTATTATACTTAAATGTGTCTAAACGTGCTACATGTATACACAACACGAATAGTTAATCGTGTTTATACAGATATCCGCAGATCTGAGTTGTTTAGATACGATTAATAATCGTGTCTAAACGTATAAGAGTTGTTTAGACACGGATCCATTAAGGTCAAACTCATATACGCTTTAAAGCAGATCGTGTCGTGTCGTTTAATCGTGTCGTGTCAGAAATTGCCAGCCCTAATATGCAGTATTTGTGTCAATCAGCATTGTCTAATCCATGTGCCACCAAGTCAATGCGATGTGTACTGCAGTATTGTCTAATTTAGCTAAATTGTTGTGTGCAAAAGAAATCATTAATTAAATAAATTACTAGTTGATGATTTTTCTACTGAAAAGCTGCAGCTGCTGAAAAGTTACAGCTTTTTTTTACCCCAATACATTGTATTTTCCTCATGTCTTAGGTGCAGTGGGTGAAGAAGCTCCACACGCGAATACTATTCTCGTCTGGCCAAAAAAATAAAATTCTGCCTGCACGTATACTTTTATAATTTTTAAAAAATTGAGGTTATTTCAGTATTAATTTTTTCCCGAGTATATTTGGGCCAAAAATTCGAAGATTTTGATCAATGTAGTGGATAAAAAGAATATTATTATTTTTTAAAACGCTAAATTTTGGTTACGCTAATTATATTCCAAATCATCACTAACCTAGTAAATCAGATAGGCACATGATTTGCTTATGTGGATGATAAAAACATAATTAAGAAATTATTTTTAAAATCGAGAGTACATAAACGGATCAATCTCAAATCACAGGGAATAAATGAGTTAGGGGCAACTAATTAAACTGAAAAAAAAATAGAGGAAAAATATAATAATTTAAAGAGTTAAATTAAAAATAATATAAATTTAAGTTTAAATTCATCCAACTTAAACTTTGAGAGGATAATTGTCCTATTTTAACTCAACTCCTAAAGAAAAAAACTTAATCGGGATAGCAATTTGCATCAAATGTCAAAGTTTAGGTATTCATTTTTTAAAATTCAAATTTAAGATAGTTATTTATAAAACGATCAAAATTCGGATAGCTATTTTTTATTAAACATTTTATTTTATATACAAACTATATTCTTTAAGAAGCCCAGATAGATTGCATTGACCACTGGGATTTTAGTGTCTCTGAGTGCACCTCTGCAGTCTGCACTGCCATTACCCATGGGCCATGGCCATAACTATCCCACTTTCCTTTGGGATAAAGAAAACTATTTATTTATTAGGAAATTGGGAATTAAAAAAAGTAGAGTTATCTATAAAAATATATTAACAGTTTATATATATATATATTATACTTACGAATATAATATGTATTTTAAAAATATAGTACAGTTATAATATTTATTATATTTTAACAATTACTCTATATTAAACTCTAGTTATTTCTATAATATTCTTTAAATATATAAATATGCTGATACGATTATGTCAATTTGGTATATAAAAGCGTAATGCAGGTGAGTGTATTTATATATTGTATGTATGTATAAATATATGATTTGGTTTATTTAATTATTTTCTTCGATCTTATTATATATATATATATGGTTAACGCTTATTGGAAGCTTCCCTCCAATTATGCAAAGCTTTCCCATAAGATGCCAAAAAAACACGTGCGACATTAATTAGTGATTTATTAAGCTATGCTGTATGCTCAAACTCTGCTGCACACAAAGTTTTTTTTTTTTTTTTGACTCATATCACTAGCCATTAAACTAGATAGAGGGGGGTTGGAGGTCTACTGTCTACACAACCCGATATTACATTATTGGCTATCCAATTCGCGCATTCATTACACGTTCTCGGAATGTGATTCCAAGAAACCTCTTCAAAACCTTTCGCCAATACCTTCGCATTCGCAAGAACTGTGTCCACCCTCCACGAGAAGGCCAATCCTCGCATATGGTCTATAATCGTGGACGCATCGGATTCGAAAATCACCCTCGACCAGCCCTTCTCCAAGGCTAGGTTAACGCCTTCCAGGAGAGCCTTAGCCTCGAGTTCCTCCGATGACCCACCCCATAGATGCCTGGTTAAGCCCTGTGTCATCGCACCTCGGCTATCCCTTGCTACCACCGCTATTCCACTTTGGTCTGATCCTTGTGTCCAAGTTGCATCGCAACTGAGCTTGATCACTCCCTCCCTAGGTGCAGACCATCGAGCTGGACACACCCGTGGCTGGTCCCTTCGCTGGGGTATCCGAGAACCTGTGATTTCAGCAAAAGCCCAAGTGACACCTGTTTGTATGTATCCAAGCATTTCGCCGCAAGTGTCATTTTGGACTCGACCAAAGATAGCACTAAGAAAATCAATAATCCTATGTAATTGTAAGTCGTAAAACAAAAAAACGTGATAAGAATATTCTTGCGTATTAGTCTGACATCTCTTGGGTGACCCGACCGAAAAATGACGTGACCCGAAGGAGTTAGTAGCGATGCTACTACCTAGGCATTTGGGCGCGCCACAAAGATCGTGTTCCAGGAAGAAACAGACCTTGAAGATGACTCGTGACAGACCCATATGGCTCCTGGGATATATGGCGTTGCTCGTGGGATATATGGCGTGCCATTTGTTTGTCCTCCACCTACAAGATCCGCGAAGCCCCTAGGCAAGGCAACAATTAGACTCGAAATGCTTCATTGCCTTCGACTACCTCTGGTCAAAGTTAGGGGGCGCATCTAACATGGGTGCGCCATTATTGGGGTCGCCACCTCCATCCTTGGTTTCCATTATGTAGGGGACAAGATGAAAAAAAAAATGCATGTCAGGGGGACAGTTGATGAGTACTTACAACTCCTAATACGGTGCCTCTTCACCTACTTACGACCATTTAAGAATGATACAGAGAGGTCTGACAAAAAAAACTGACAGGACAGTCTGTCAAAATCACATGTCCACTCAGCACATTAATAAGCACTCAATCATGGTCACTTAATCAAATAACACCTGAAATGACCATGGTTAGGACTGACCCGACTCAGGTTAGAGATGAGTGTTATAAATACTCACACCCATCTCTCTTTTCATTTTAATGTTGCATTGAATACTTACCCTACATATTCTCTACATTTACTCTCCTGTAAACGAAACTTCGACTCACTTTATCATCGGAGTGAAACACAACGAAAACACTCCGGGCTTTCATTATGTGCAAGTCACAGGAGGAGCAAGCGAACCCACCTGAAACGCTCCAAACCGAGTTTTATCGAAGTACGTGATCCAACATGTATACAAATATTTTTTAATTTAAAGACTTCTTATCTCCTTTAATGTATAAACATTAAAAATAATTAAATTTTTATATTAGGGCGAATGTGATGAATTTGACTAATTTAATTAAAGGTTAATAGGTCCAATGGTACCATAAGTTTGGGTCATGTGATCGGATGGTACCATATGTTTGGGCAATGTTGTTATTTGGTCTAAATTACTGTTGCCGTCAAGGTTAACTAACGGAATGCTGACGTGGCACTGACGTGGCGCTGACGTGGCACTGATGTGGCAATTGGAAAATACAAATAAATAGAAAATATAATAAAAATAGGGAAAAATAGGAAAAAAATAGGAAAAATCGGAAAAAATCGAAAATAAATTATAAAAATATTTTAAAACTTTAGATATTAATAAAATGTATTTTTTATAAATTGTTTTTCAAAAAATCGAACATTGAAAAACAATAGGAAAAAATAGGAAAACAAATCGGAAAAATTATAAAAACTTTCAAAAAATATTTTAAACTTTATATATTAATAAAAGGTATTTTTTATAAATGTATTTTCTTTTTTAAAAATCGAAAATTGATAAAAAAAAAAAAAACTAGGTTGGACCTTTGGGGTCCAATTGACCCAGCCAGGGTCGAACCCAGGGCTGGGTCAGACCCAGACCTTGTCGCCCAGGTCAGGCGACCTGGTTGGGGTCTGACCCAGCCCTGGGTTCGACCCTGGCTGGGTCAATTGGACCCCAAGGGTCCAACCTAGTTTTTTTTTTCAATTTTCGATTTGTTTTTTAAAAAAATATAAAAATACATTTTATTAATATATAAAGTTTTAAAATATTTTTTATAATTTTTTCCAATTTTTTCCCTATTCTTTTAAATTTCCCTATTTATTTTTATTTTTTAATTTAAATATTATATTATATATCTACGTGGCGCTGATGTGGTGCTGACATTGACCATTTAACAGAAAAATCTAACGGTTGACTAACAGAGTACCATAGGACAACATGCTCCAAACATAACAGACCATTTAACCACATCAAAAAACATATGGTACCATCCGATCACATGACCCAAACTTATGGTACCATTGGAACTATTAACCATTTAATTAATGTAAAAGAATCTACAGTTATTGGTATATAATTGAGTAAAAGTTGTGGAATAACAATCTACAGTGTATCGTCACTAAATCTGAATTCTATGTGGAAATATCTGGAGGAGATCATGGTGACGGTGATAGGGCCTCGATATCCGTTATGGATCTACACGACAAGTTGGCGGGTGGTAATGGTAACAATCTTTACCAACTCTTAAAACTTGGTGCTTATTAAAATATAATTACAAATTATTAGCTTAAAAATAGATATGATTTTTTTTAGTTGTATATTTATTATACTTTAAATATCTAAATATTATCATAAACAAATTTAAAAAATGAATTAACTGTACATAATTATAAAATTGACACTACAAAAAATGAAGTGCAATTTTTTCTTTAATATATAAATTTATATTATTGTCCCACAAAATATCTACCAAACTTAGCTATATGCTACAAGTCTCGTCTTAACTATGTCAATATAGTCCGATTTTAGGATAAGCAGCACGCCTAAGGGCGGATTTAAAATTAACACATTTTTTTTTTAAGTTTGACCGCATCCTTTGCAAGTAAATCCCCTACGTCATTCGTTTCCATGAATACGTGCTTGATTTTGAATATTTTAAAATTAAAGAGTATCTTTCTGCAATCAGAAATTAAATGCGTTAAATGTCTATCTTGGCTTGGTATTTCTGTAATCAAACTTATTGATTCTTTTACATGTGATTTCACGTAGATGTGTTGATTCTCATGTTTTTGTCAAAGTTAAACCATCTCTTATTCTCCAAAGTTATGCTACTAAGTTGTTCGTAGTTCCCAATATAAAATTCACTGAGAATGTATAAAATACACCCTCTAACTCTATGCATAGTTTATTCTTTTTGCAAGTAAGTCAACTACGCCGTTCGCTTCCCTGAATTCGTGCTTGATTTTGAATATTTTAAAATCAAAGGGTATCTTTCTGCAATTAGAAATTAAAGGCATTAAATGTCTATCTTGGCTTGGTATTTCCGTAATCAAATCTATTGCTTTTTTTTGTATCTGATGTCACGTAGATGTCGTTGATCTCCATACTTTTTGTCAAAATTAAACCATCTCTTATTCCCCAAAGTTATGCTATCATAGTTCCAAATTTCCTCTGAAAACCCTTCATCCAGTCTCCTAAGTGGTTACGAAGGACTCATGCGCAACCCGCTTTCCCCATATTCCCATTAGTTGATCCCTCTGAGTTTAGTTTGATGTGTTAGTTGTCTCAATCATATTATCCTTCAACGGTGCTTCATCATCTATTGTTTGATGAACTTTGGAAAACTCATTGTCTATTTAGTTTTTTTTTTAATATGTTTAACTTAATTTTCCAAAAAAAATATTATCTCTAAATAAATTCACTAGTATTTTGAACTCTACTAAATTACAAAAATATACACATCTTCCAACGTTGTTGTAGCCGCATTTTTTTTTATTCATCTTAATCCTAATAATATCCAAATGTAAGAAAATATGTTATTTTGGGGAAAAAAATAAAAAGATAAATGCAGGTGGCTTTCGTTGGTGGGACCAAACGTGATCACCGTACCTAAAGAACAGTGACCGTGCTGAGCTGGACAGTCATCTCAGGTGGACCACTGGAGAAGGCCACTTGCTCCGGAGAGACAGTCCTACGAATAGGATGATTCCACGGCGGTAGCTTGACGGCGACGTGTGCGGTGGGGATTGAACGGTCGTGTCCTGTCCATAGAGAATGACGAAGAAGATCCCTCCGATGGTTGGCTTTTCTGGAAGGATTCTGCAGGGAAGAAGGAGAGTCTGTTAAATCTTGTTTGTGGCTTCCGGGAAACGTCCGTTACCGTCCGGCGTCCGTTACACTAGTTTATATTATTTACCAAAAAACATGGTTTATAATTTATATTGACAGATATTATTAAAGTTACTCCATTTTATTGACGTCAGCACATCAAAAATACTTTAATCTAAACATGTTTTTATTTAAAAATACGGTAGAAATATTATAACAACAAATTAAGTTGACGCACTAATACTTTGTAGTTAATTCCAAGGTATTATTTATAGCCATTTTTATATATTCAAATTCCATGTTTCTTTTTATTCCTTTATAGTTGTTTACAAAGTAGATTCTATATCCGCTATATATGATTGAAAACTCAGTTAAAGCACTATGTATATGCTAAAGCCACTCAGTATACACCATGCTTCTTGATTGTGACATTAGATTAGTTTGCGACACTTTGGAACCGTCGCTATATGTTGATACACTTCATCATATCATTAATTGGCAACAAATAATGTAGTTTACACTTTTTAACTAACACTTTACACTTCCACTTCACGCACCATGACGAGGTGCTTATGGGAATGTTGTAGGAGTGATAAAAAAGACTGGTTTGACCGAATTATTGATAATACCCGCCCGATTAGGACCGAGACCGAACAATTGTTTTTTTTCCATCAAGGTCGGGTTCGGTCTTGATTTTTTCCCACAAAAGCCTGACTATGACCAGACTGGGCCGACCTTGAAGAAAATCGTAGAAATTTATGGTGTAACCCTTGAAACACTAATAATTCATGACCTTGAAGTATTCAACAACTATTGGATCAGTTCCATAAGAAAAATGCGACGGAAGACCAGAAGTGAGCGGGTTCAAGACAAAAAATTCAACAATTGTTTTGTCAATCCAAGTGATATTTGATTTTTTTACCAAAAAAATCAGTCCAACACCGAGACCGGTCCGAGTCAAGCAAGACTGACTCATGCGAGTTTTTTTTGTCAAAATCGGTCTCAGTCCTCTAAATGTCAAGACCGAAATTTCGGTATCGGTCATACCTCCAAGACCGGTCTGATCCGCCCATGATCAACTCTAGAATGTTGTATTGAGAACACGGGTATGTCATCATTAACATGATAATATATTCAACAACACAATTATATGCAAGTAAATTGTGTAAATCCATAGGTTCGCAATTATTGTGCAAGTATAGACGTGTTATAGAATATAGGGTTAGTTATTAAATAATAAATATATAGTTGAACTTTGTATAGTTTGTAAGTTAGGTAGTGAAGCTTTTTTGAATGGACAAATATATATCTTTATTTAACTCGAAGTCCAAAATAGATAGAACTAATCACGTACTTATTAAGTGATAAACAAATTTGACTATTTTTCTTACAACTAAATATATTTAACTTGAAGTAAACATGCATGACTCAACTCCAAACGTTCTCAGTGCATCAAGGAACACTCTGAAAACGTCTGAAGTTGAGTCATGCATGTGCTTGGTATATAAACTCTACCTTTTTATATATAAAAAAGTCGTTCTACCAAATCGGTTTTTGAACTAGTTCATGTACCTACTTGTTCATTCGTATAATTTCAAGTACTTATTTGCTCCTCACGTGATATTTTCCGTTTATTTTTAACGGAAATTAACGATACGTACCTCTTGACTAAGTTTTATAAGTTCAGCTACTTAATTACTACAAAAAAAAATTTATATACCTACTTACTAATCACTCACAAGTTCGGATGCGAGTTTTGTGAGTTTTCCATATATATATAAGGTATTTTGAAATGTCTGGTTTTTTAGCATGCCAATCGAGGAAGTCCGTCTGTCTCCAACCCAATGCATGGACCCGATTTCTGAGAGCAGCATGCAGTTTGCAGAGGACAAGGAGCTTCCTTTGCTGTCGGTGTGCGTCAACTTGTCACGACCGTCTCTCCTAAATATTTGAATTCCTTTATTTCCTCATTTATATACAAAATCAATATTTCAAAACTACAGAGACAGAGAAAGAAACACACAGAGACACACCGTACAATACAACAGTAGGTGTTGGAAATAGTGTCGTACGTAGTGTCTTTTGGGTTATGTATGAGGTACGTAACTACGTATAACGTCGTATGTATCTATGTATATGTATACCAATCCGCTCCCTCGAAGTAATACCTGTCCTCAACTTGGCAACTTGCTCTTTCATTTTCAAAACTTTAATTTTGTAAAATAAATGAAAGAAGGTAAATCTTGGTGAAAGGAGATACTATCTTGAATAAAAACAAAAAATATATATATTTATACTCTTTATTTTTGAAGTATATATTCTGCACTATATATAGAAACATTAATTTTAAGAAACTATATTGATCATGTAAATCATCCAATTGCTCTATTTTTGTAGTGCATAACGACTTTTGGATTGGACTAATTGATAAATAGACTATAATTCTGAGAGTGCGAAACAAAATTTGAATTTTACTGTATGTAATGAGGTACTATTGTATAATAAGTTTAAAGTAGAGGGGGCCAAAACAAAAGGTTATGAAGTATGGAACTCCCCCGTCTAATCTCACTTTCGGAAGGCTTTACATAGCCCACATGCACAAGAATTTTACAGAAAATTAAGAGCCCATTTAAATTTTAAACTTTCTTCGGCCATTTTTAAATTTTAAATTCAACAATAGCTAATCACGTGCAGACCTACTCCAAATTCAAAAATACCATTCACGTGTATCATCACGTGCATTCATGACAAAAGAGAATAATTAAGATAAAATTAGAAAATAGCTAATAATATAAAGTCAATAATAATAACGAAAAATAACTCTCCAAGGCAAACTAGACAGTAGACACTAGACAGAAAAGGTAGCAAAATTCGTTCGTCACCGTTACCGTGACGAAGACAGGTCCTCAATATATTCTAATATTCTCTTATATACTCTCACTCATAATATATAATAATAATAGTTAATAACATATTATATAATTATATTAAATAAGCATAAAATATTGGATGTAACGAAAACCCCGCGGTTTCCCGATACAAATTTTTGCCTGGAAAACGTACTGGCACGCCGAACGATGACTCGGAGCTCCGTTTCGATTCAAACCATCACCATAGGATCCGACCCGAATAAGTCGCCGATATCCTGAAAATGGTCGTCAACGGTCCACGTGGAGTACCCGAACCCGAAGTTCTCCACGGCGGGAAGCTTCACGTCGCCGTACCACTCTTCTTTCAAAAGGCTGTCGTCGAAGCAGACATGGTTGTCGAAGATGTCGGGAATGGAGCTCCGGAAGTCGAAGATATCGTCGTTGAGCAGCGTATCGAACGGCGACGAGAAGTTGGAGAAATCCGACGACGTCGAGGTCACGGTGTTGGCTGGGTACTGTGATTCGGCTTCTTCGTTGGAGCGGGGTGATAGCTGGCACCGTAGAACGGATGTCGGAGAGCAGACGTGGTGGGATTCATCGCCGGAGTTGTACCCGGAGCTCGTAGCCGCCTTATGAACAGGTTTCTCCACCATCAAGTTCTGATGCTTAGTGGCAGGGAGTGGCGGCGGGTTCGAGAAGTTAGTCAGCGCGTCGGGGCCGCGAAGCTGGATGGCGGCGTTGTCGTAAACGATGGCGGCCTCCTCCGCGGTGTCGTACGTTCCGAGCCAAAGCCGTACACGCCGCATAGGGTCCCTGATCTCCGCCGCCCACTTCCCCCATGGTCGCTGCCGCACTCCTCGAAACTTTTTCCCCGACACCAACTTCATCTCTGGTCGGGCCACCGTAAGCCCCTTTCTCGACTTTCTTGCCGACCGTCTCTTAGACGCACCGTCGCAGGACTCAATAGTGATCTCATGAACAAACCTCTTCACTCTTCGGCGACGGTGGAGACTGCACTCCTCGTCGCTGGAGGAGTCGGTCGCGTCCGCATCGGTAAAGGACACCCGCAGCGTCCGCAGCCTAGACGACTCGAAGCCAACCACTCTGGTACTGTTACGATGCTCAGTCAACTTCACCGTATTCTCCATTGTTAGGGCACAATGTTTCTGTGTTTCACACATTTTTCCACCATTAACGACAGGAAGCTCAGTTAAGGTAGAAATACAAAGAGGAAAGTGAAGATGTACAGAGATTAAAGAAGGAAAAGGAAGGAAAAAAGCTTCTTGTGCGTGCAAAATCGAGGGAAATCAAACATTTATGGGTTGAATCCAAAGGAGGAGCAATTTCAAGGAAAGTCTCACCGCGAAAAGCAGAGAATTTCTAGAGAGAGAAGCACCCAGAAACGGAAAAGCATAAGAATTTGCAACGGAAAGTTGAGAGAGAAAAGGCAAATGGAATATATGTCTGACCAGAAACCACCACTCTTCTCGGCCAAGCAAGACCACGCTCTGTCTCTGTTACTGAAGAATTTCTAAAGAGAGAAGCAGTTGCAGCTATGGAGGAGGAGGTAGGAGAGAGAATGCAAATGGCACGACACAAGAGCTCAGTGTGTGATGACGAAGACTCTTATATAGCAACTCGAAGTCGTAATCAGATAAATCCATTTTTTAAATTTAATTAGGTCGTTGACAACCTCTTTCACATTCTTATAACACACGAACACTCATTTAATTTTAATTTCTACTTATAAAATTTTGTACACAATACACACTATCAAGTTAAGTCAATGTAAATATTACGAGATCACTCAATTCATACTTAAGAAAATGGAATAGGGTGATTAGAATAATGACTTAATTATAAAAAAAAAACCCGAACTTTGAGGAAAAATCAAACAGAAAATCGATTTTTTTTTTGTTGATAAACAACAAACCAAACATTTAAAATTAAGCAATCAACAAACCTATCTCAAATTTTTATTATGTTTAAACGAATTTTTTAATATTTGAGAGACTTATTAAGTTGTAATACAATTTTCTTATAATATTTCAATTAATATTGACTTAATAACCCTCTCAAACATTAAAAAATCCGTTCAAACATAATAAAAAATTGAGGTAGATTTGTTAATGGCTCAATTTTAAAAATTTAATTTGTTGGTTGTCGATAAAAAAAAGTTCAGTTTGTATTTTTCTCAAAGTTCAATTTACTTTTTAGTTATTATTCATATAATAATATCACGTTGGATTTTTTAAGGTCTAAGTGTAAGAAAAATGGTGTGGAGATTTTTAATTTTTTTTCTTTTTAACTCCGACGAGAGCTCCGACGAAGGAGGATAATGAGATATTTTAGGAGGCGCCGCAAAGAACGGGAACTGGGATTTCGACACGTGGCAATGTAGTTCCGGTCAGAGGTTCATCCAATGGAGAGAGGTGTGCTGACTCAGCAACGATTTGTTATTATATCCCTCGAAGTTTGAAATTTTCAGGTCACGTGACATGAGAGAGAGAAGAGTTTCTGCGGTTCAATCTTTTGTTTTGACTGAAAAGATCACGTTAATCTCTGAACCTGATGTCGTTAAATTACAGTTCGGTATCTTCCTAATTACACTCTAATCTAACCGTTATCAGGTTAATTCCGAGGGGATGAAATGGTAAATTTGGTCAGAAAGCCGTTACTGCGTGAGCTGGCGCATCTGTGTTTCTTACTTTTTACTATTGGCCATTACATTTACAGGCTGTAGTGTCGTAGTGACGTGGCAAATGGTAGCAACCTTGGCCTTTGTGCCGCCGTGTCCCACGAGTTATGGTTTTTACTAAATTCATACCCATGCACGTCGTCATTCATAAACTTTGCTTAGTCTTAATTAAAACTTTACATATAATCCTAAATATTCTTAATTATATTCGACATATTCATTAGATAGTAGAATGCTGACTTTACCCCAAATTTTAAATTATCTGTGAATTTAACTCTAAAAAAATTCAATAATTTTCAATTTAGCCAATTTAAATCATATATTTGCTCTCACTGAATTTTTTTAATTCAACTATTTACCCTTACTCTAATATTTGCCCCCACTCAATCATTTTTATGGTTTCGTCCATGATATAAAGTATAAATAATACGTCCTATGCACTAATATTAGCTGGATATTAGAAACAGGTGAATTTAATTTATTTTTTTTGGCCAATAGGTGAATTTAAATTCACTAATGATACGTCCTATTCATTGTATTAAATAATAAGAACTTTTTCAAAAACTATTCACTTTTCAAAAAATATTTGAAAAAGTGTATATCGAAATTTTTTTTTTAGAAAAGTATGCATACGCGCGACGCGCCTACTGAATAGGCGCATCCCTAGGACGCGCCTATTCAGTAGGCGCGTCCTAGGGATGCGCCTATTCAGTAGGCGCGTCCTAGAGATGCGCCTATTGCAATAGGCGCATCCCAGGGGTGCGCCTACTGCCTAAATTTTTTTTTTTTCGCAAAAACACCGGTCTATCAGAAACCACGTTGATTTTAAGTCTGCTTATGGTTTTCCTCCTAAATAGAAATTGAGAGATAGTCTCACGCGTTGCTTTATCTCAGTATTCACAGGTTTTCCTCCAAATTTTCCAACTTGTTCTGAACAACAATGAAACAAAGTTGTTTATTCACAAGTTTCTGAATGAGACTTTTCTTCAGATACACTAGCTAGTTTGACATTTTCAGGAATTACTCCTGCAAAAGAGCTCTTTGGGGTTACTTTAGGTTCCTGTCCTAAATTTTCCAACTTGTTCTGAACAACAATGAAACAAAGTTGTTTATTCACAAGTTTCTTAATCTTCCGAATATCTTCTTTTGGCTCAAGATACTCCATCAAGCAATTATGTTTCTCTTCCAACTCAGGGCTACCATTCTTTTCCATCTCCATCTGGAAATGCAGAAGCTTTCGTACTTCTACAAAGCCACTCCTCCATGCCTCTCTCCACAGATATCTCACTACATATCTATATCTTTCATTAATGAGACAGAAAAATCGAACAGGGTATAGGCTAACTAACAGCTGCAACACATTAGAGGCAGGCATGCTAGAAAGGTCCTGCAGCTGCAATCTTCCGAATATCTTGTAAAGCTTCTCCAATGACTATAGCTTTTTATCTGAGTTCAAGCCTGCTTATGGTTTTCCTCCTAAATAGAAATTGAGAGATACTCTCTCCAGTAAAGAAGAAAGGAAGTTCTAAGAAGAAATGGTTTTCCTCCTGAAAATGTCAAACTGGCTAGTGTATTTGAAGAAAAGTCTCATTTAGAAACTTGTGCATAAACAACTTTGTTTCAGTGTTTTACCTCGCGGATTTTGTTCAAAACAAGTTGGAGGGCAAACTATGTATACGCGCACCCCGGGGTCGCGCCTAACGGACATAGTTACTTTTTGAAATTTATCTAAAGTAACCCCAAAAGAGTTATTTTGCCGCAGTAATTCCTGAAAATGTCAAACTAGCTAGTGTATCTGAAGAAAAGTCTCATTCAGAAACTTGTGAATAAACAACTTTGTTTCATTGTTGTTCAGAACAAGTTGGAAAATTTGTAGTTTGGACCTATGAATACGCGTGAGACTATCTCTCAATTTCTATTTAGGAGGAAAACCATAAGCAGACTTAAAATCAACGTGGTTTCTGATAGACCGGTGTTTTTGCGAAAAAAAAAAAAAATTTAGGCAGTAGGCGCACCCCTGGGATGCGCCTATTGCAATAGGCGCATCCCTAGGACGCGCCTACTGAGTAGGCGCATCCCAGGGACGCGCCTACTGAATAGGCGCATCCCTAGGACGCGCCTACTGAATAGGCGCGTCCTAGGGATGCGCCTATTCAATAGGCGCGTCGCGCGTATGCATACTTTTCTAAAAAAAAAATTTCGATATACACTTTTTCAAATATTTTTTGAAAAGTGAATAGTTTTTGAAAAAGTTCAAATAATAAGCTTGACTTACACCAATAAGGTAAGTCAAGATTCCATAAAAGAAGGTCAGTAACATATTTGAACTTTTTCAAAAACTATTCACTTTTCAAAAAATATTTGAAAAAGTGTATATCGAAATTTTTTTTTTAGAAAAGTATGCATACGCGCGACGCGCCTATTCAGTAGGCGCGTCCCTGGGATGCGCCTACTCAGTAGGCGCGTCCTAGGGATGCGCCTATTGCAATAGGCGCATCCCAGGGGTGCGCCTACTGCCTAAATTTTTTTTTTTTTTTCGCAAAAACACCGGTCTATCAGAAACCACGTTGATTTTAAGTCTGCTTATGGTTTTCCTCCTAAATAGAAATTGAGAGATAGTCTCACGCGTATTCATAGGTCCAAACTACAAATTTTCCAACTTGTTCTGAACAACAATGAAACAAAGTTGTTTATTCACAAGTTTCTGAATGAGACTTTTCTTCAGATACACTAGCTAGTTTGACATTTTCAGGAATTACTGCGGCAAAATAACTCTTTTGGGGTTACTTTAGATAAATTTCAAAAAGTAACTATGTCCGTTAGGCGCGACCCCGGGGTGCGCGTATACATAGTTTGCCCTCCAACTTGTTTTGAACAAAATCCGCGAGGTAAAACACTGAAACAAAGTTGTTTATGCACAAGTTTCTAAATGAGACTTTTCTTCAAATACACTAGCCAGTTTGACATTTTCAGGAGGAAAACCATTTCTTCTTAGAACTTCCTTTCTTCTTTACTGGAGAGAGTATCTCTCAATTTCTATTTAGGAGGAAAACCATAAGCAGGCTTGAACTCAGATAAAAAGCTATAGTCATTGGAGAAGCTTTACAAGATATTCGGAAGATTGCAGCTGCAGGACCTTTCTAGCATGCCTGCCTCTAATGTGTTGCAGCTGTTAGTTAGCCTATACCCTGTTCGATTTTTCTGTCTCATTAATGAAAGATATAGATATGTAGTGAGATATCTGTGGAGAGAGGCATGGAGGAGTGGCTTTGTAGAAGTACGAAAGCTTCTGCATTTCCAGATGGAGATGGAAAAGAATGGTAGCCCTGAGTTGGAAGAGAAACATAATTGCTTGATGGAGTATCTTGAGCCAAAAGAAGATATTCGGAAGATTAAGAAACTTGTGAATAAACAACTTTGTTTCATTGTTGTTCAGAACAAGTTGGAAAATTTAGGACAGGAACCTAAAGTAACCCCAAAGAGCTCTTTTGCAGGAGTAATTCCTGAAAATGTCAAACTAGCTAGTGTATCTGAAGAAAAGTCTCATTCAGAAACTTGTGAATAAACAACTTTGTTTCATTGTTGTTCAGAACAAGTTGGAAAATTTGGAGGAAAACCTGTGAATACTGAGATAAAGCAACGCGTGAGACTATCTCTCAATTTCTATTTAGGAGGAAAACCATAAGCAGACTTAAAATCAACGTGGTTTCTGATAGACCGGTGTTTTTGCGAAAAAAAAAAAATTTAGGCAGTAGGCGCACCCCTGACGTGCGCCTATTGCAGTAGGCGCACCCCTGGGATGCGCCTATTGCAATAGGCGCATCCCTAGGACGCGCCTATGCATACTTTTCTAAAAAAAAAATTTCGATATACACTTTTTCAAATATTTTTTGAAAAGTGAATAGTTTTTGAAAAAGTTCTAACATATTTATTACCACGAACCGTAGCCGTACGATATCGAATATTAAGTGAGATTTACAAATGGTAGGGTGGTGGACGCAGTAAATTAAATACTCGTAGAGGCACCACTCGTTTTGTAGATGGTGGAAAGTTATTAATACGGCGTGATTATATAATGGCCGCCTTTTAATAATTATTTAGTTAATTAAGGTTTCATAATTATTATTTTTTGGCCAAATTAAGCTTTCATAAATTCAAACACATGATTATTCTCGTAACCTGTCGTTGATAGAGAGAGACGTCATTACAAGACATAACATTTATGAACAACACGTAAAACAAAACGATGCCGTCCCGTCCTTTGTTTACTACTAATCAACCATATAAATACAATTGGGTGTTTATTATATCCCTATACATGTTTAATTAGAGAGTTCAGAGAATTATTAGAATGCCATATACTATCGATCGAGGGACGAGTATCTTGTCATTAATATTACGACCATCTTGCTCGGTCGATAATTCCGAAAGATCCATTTCCTAATTTATGTTAAAGTCGTTCTAATTATGAAGCATTCTTTTGTGATGTTAAGATGACTTAAGAATATAATAGTCTCACATGGTATCAGAGCATGCAAATTTAAATTTTGGCGACGCCGAAAATATTGATACACTCTCGTTAAAGGCTGAGGTCAGACGCTAAGACCGTGGGTAAACCGATTTGCATAAACATCAGTTTAAGAGAGGATGTTAAAATGATTTAAGAGTATATCAGTCGCATTCACCCACAAGTTCGAACTTTTAAGACAGCTGGTTAAGGCGTACGTCTTAAGTTAAGTCTTACATGAAGGAATGAACAATCTATTTGATAGCTAAGTATGTTTTATTAAATCAATAATGATCCATTGAGTTAGGTGTCTAGTTGGCTAGATTGCCACCTCCACATTTTGTTGAGGGGGAAAAACCAATGAAGGAATTGTCATGTTCTAGTTAAGTATCCTCTATATGAGTTTTTCCTTTTCTCTCCATACGCTCGAGTTTTTTTCATGTATGTGAATATCAATTTACACTAAACTTTTCACTTAAATATATTCCATGTGGAGATGTGTACAAATAGTTCGAGGTCGATCCCATTCTGAATCGTACTTTATCTAAAAAGTGGTAAATATACTGTTCATTCTCATAGATTGAACTACTCCATATTTTTGCTAAAAATACCATAATTTTTTTTTCAAACTGCTTCTAAAAAATAATAATAAAAAAACTAATAATTTATCATTAATAAAAAAAATATTTCAAGTCTACACACTTCAATAATCCATGAAATGTTTAAAATTAATTTTAAGATTAAAACAACTAAATATTGTTGAAGATCAGTTCAGAATGTAAACGACACTAAAAATAACATACAAATTTTAGAAGCGATATTAGACACTTTATTAGAAATAGTATGAGAATGACATTAGAAAACGATAGTGTACTACATTAGAAACAATTATATTATATTAAAATAAATAAAAAGAAAGTGGAATATATATAAGAAAAGTTTTTTTTTTCAATTAAAAAGGAATATGCTAGTAGTGGCAACCTTAGAGTCATTCTGAACCGAATTAATAAAAGGTATAGTTCACTTTTTCTAAACAATTTATTTTTTTAATATAGTTGATTTGAACCGCTTCATATTTTCTCAAATTTATTAGTAGTTTAAATCGTTACAGTACAGAAGAGGTAAGGTCCACTCGAACCGAATTTTATACCCTACCTAATTCTATGGTATTTTTGCCTTACCAATTTGACCTTTAAAGTAGTTTTTTTTTTTTTTGCTTAATCAAAATTTGATAATGCACGTTCTTATACTATTTGTTAGTTTTAGATATATACCATAACCAATTTTTTTATAAGTCCAAAATTACATGTGAAAACATTTATTATAATCTTAATTATAAACATTCATTCATCATCAAGGGAGATTATGATTGCGCAATAACACAAATGTGTACTTGCTTGATCCATACAAATGTGTTTCCACGTGTTACCTATACCACAAATATACAATATATTTATATATATATATATATGGTCGATACTAAATTCATTTCAATATTCAAACTATTATATATCTTATCTTATGCACCATTATTTACTATCAATATACACTCCCACCGACATATATAAGAACAATATTGTATTTTTATTTCCACAAATAGGAATCGGAAAATGGGACGTAACTTCTCCGTAATTCGTTGCATTGTCATTATATGACACCTTTTTGTTTCCATTTTATGTGTATAGAGATTACGAAGTTTCTAAGAAAAGGACAAGATTTTATTTGGTAGCTGCGGGGTGTACTTTAATAATTAGGGTGGAAAATATAATAATTATAATTAAATTACACAATTCATTAATCTACAATCTAAGTTCTTACATAATTCAGTAGTCAACAAGTGAGTAACGATACACTTGAGCATTCTTTTTTAAATCTCGAAAGAAATTAACATTTATATGTAAAATTAATTTAGAATAAAATTATCAATTCATTAATCTTATACATTATTTTCTCTCTTATACTATATTGGTCGATAATCCAATCCAATCTGTTATGTTTCACCCTTATAGGGTGTTAAAAATTGACCCAACTCGTGGGTGACCCACCCATGAGTCGTGTTTGGATAAGATATTTTGACCCACAAATTATTTTGACACGACTCATGGATGACCCGTAAAAATACTGGTTATGTTTGGGTTAAAAGGTTTGACTCATGGGTCAACCCGTGACCCATTGAGGATGGTTGCTCTCCATTTTCAAGACTACTTTTGTTGGTTGCGCTTCTGACCTCGGTCTGTGGTAAGAGAAGGGACATGGAGGACGTGGTGGTCGTACACCCGTTGTTCCACGTGAGAGCTCCAAAGAGGTGCAATATTTATGCGCTTACGATCACTGTTATCAGAACCAGACTAACGGTCTGATCGGGAACCAGACCCCTATTCGATTTGGTTCAATTAAAAGACTGAATTGCATAGCAATAGTGTTTGAACCGTTGTGAACATACCAGTTTTGCAAAAAACGGTCGATTTCCGATTCGTTTTTTTGGATGATTTTTTTTAACAGACCAATCGTTTTTTTTGTTTTTTGTTTTCATTTTAGACCGATTGGTTTTCAGTTATTAGGTTTCCAATTGATTAGACCAATCACTGTTTTTTTTAACAAGCGACCGGTTTGAAACTCATGTTAAGTTTGTATGTGTTATATTGTGTTTGAGAGTAATGTGTATGTTTGAGACTATATAGTTTGTGTGTGTTTGAGACTATGTAGTTTCAGGTAATTATGTATGTGTTTCAGACTATGTAGTTTGTAACTTTGTATTTTTAGTTGTTTTTTTTACTTATGAATAGTGAACCGCACATTGAACATGATACGACCGAGTTGGACTGACCGAACCAGGAATCGGCCCCCTCACCGGTTCGAGAATCAGTCCGCTTATGATAACATTGTTTACGAAAACCATGGTTGTACCCACTTGGCGATGAAGTGCAGAGAACAGCTGCACGAGCTGGTGAAGGAGGAGCTGGACGGAGAGTGGAAGGAAGCCATGGACAAAGAGGCTATCACATCGAACAAGAGGAGTGCTTCAACCCGAAATAGTTGTCGTTGCAAGCTTCAGTCTGACACGACTCACCGACACGTGGGTCAGGTTTGAGTTACGAAATTTGACCCATATAACTAAATAAGTCATGTTTCGGTCACACGATTCCTGATACGACCCGTGATATCATCCATAACCCAACTCGCAAATTAACCCTCCTAGCTTTTGTGATGTTTGGACACTTGTCCTATGAAAAGACCAAAACAAACCATGATAGATATAAGATTAATAAAGGTAATTAATTTGATTGATTCCCGATAGATAGATATCATGATTAGAGCATCATAGAAAAGACAAAGGGAAGAAGATTAAAGATACAGTAATTGAATACCAATGTCCAATATATATAGAGAATAGATAGATCGATTAATATCTCGACACGACATGACTCTGGATGACAAGTTTGTGTTTATGAAACCAATCAAGGGTCATGTGTTGGAAAGTAAATAGTTCCATACCAAATAGAAAATAATAATATTACTTCGCACTTTAAAGTTATATCGTGATATATTTACTTTATTCTACAATTTCTTAAAAAATTATGCACTATTTAAGTTAAATATGAAATTCATTTTTTTTTTTATTGTGTGTTAGATGTCAATTAACATTTTAAAAAAAAAAGTATACATGCATTAAAATAACTCCTAATTAAGTGGGGGGAAATTAAGACAGTGTACGGCATATAAATTGGACTGACTGACTAGTCTAACGAATTAATTAATTACATATAAATAAAGATGATTTAAATGCAGTTAAATATGATTAGTTAGGTAACCTACACTCCGCCCACCCGATTATCTGGCGCCATGTCTTCCTCCGCTGCGCCTGCGCCTGCACCTGCGCACGACTCATGAGATTTGAGGTAGCGGTGTCATTTTTTGGCACATAGGATTATTTTGGGATTGAGAGTTTAAAATTTAAATCACTTTTAATTTAAGATATTAAAATTATGTGTATATAATAAGTCATTTCCATTAAACAACAGTTGAACCATAAACCGAACTAACTGCTACCTGGTTCACTGTTTGATCGATTCTGAAAATGCATCATCTGCATAGTGCGGGTATTTTTTAGTATATTTGGAAAGATAGAGGACTTGGAAATGAAATATTCATACTTTGATCCACAAGGTTTAGCCTAAAAAGTCAGATCCTAAGCATGATAAAAAATTCTACCCAATCCTCAGGAATTAATGGGTTATGAAAATAAGGCCCAAAGTAAAAAAAAAAAGTTAAAGCCCGTTAGTAAGAACGAATAGTCAGTCTAAGGAGTTATTATTTTTTTATATATATTTTTAAAAAATATAATCCGATTCGTACGAGTGGGTATAATCATTTAATTGTAGATGTAGATTTGTTTTTGATAGATTAGGTAAATTAAAAATAACAAGTTGACTGACGAGAAACTCACACCCTAATCCTTAGTACAACATAATAATTAGCTAAACTTTATTGTCATTGAGTAACCAAAACCCACAACGTTCTTTTGGATATCATTTTTAGTTTCCGACTATGCATTTCCATAAATGACGTAGATTTAACTCTGGTTAATTATCATAGCTGCCATGATGTCAGCAACCTCATTTGTTTCTCGATAGATATGTCGTAACTTCACTCTGTCGAAACTGCAGCATGAGTTTCCTATAATCCATAATGATGAACATTAGTTTAAGATTTAAAGAATTTTCATCATAGATAAGCTTATGGATTGACTAGTCATCTGTTTCTAAGTGAATTATTTTAAAATTGAGATATTTTGCCAGCATTAATCCATCTATGATGACCGGTTTAATTGTAGATGATAGGATACTTGTTTGCTAGTGTTTAGCAGCATTCAAAGACCGCCATATGGACCGATTTATTGCCTAAATGATAATTTACGCGAAGGACCTTTTTTAGGTATTGGTGGGTCTTATGATCTTAGTGAAGCGTAATATATATAAAGTCATATCGTTAGATACATAAATATTATTGTAATTGGACTGAATTTAAATTATGTTGAAATTTTAGCTTGATTCTAATTTCTAACAGTCTCGAGTCGAATACCTTCGATTTTATTATTTATTTATTCAATAATATTATCAAACCCGGTAGGTATATATCTTACCTTTTTTTTTTGGGCCATTAGAAACATGCTAATTCATTTCCACCGAAGTGTTAGAGTTCGAGTACAATATGTTATCCGCATAAATACATCTAAGAAGAGGGGTTGGGGGTAGAAGTACCTAATCCGAAGGACACAACCCTAACAAAGTGTTTCTCGCTATCCAATCCGTACACGTGTTTGCGGATCGTGGTGTATGGACCCACGAGATATCATTAATCGAGGCCGATAATGATATCACGTTAGACAAAATGGTATCCACCCGCCAAGCGAAATGTCGAAGGAGAAGATGGACAATAATGATAGTAGAGTCCGACTCGATAATTACCCTTTGCCAACCCATTGCAATCGCAAGTCGGACCCCCATAAGCACCGCTTCCGCCTCGCTTTCCTCCACGGATCCCATGTTCCTAACCGCACAGTTGCCTCCAACGACCGCCCCCGATTCGTCTCTCGCGATAACGCCGAAACCACCACGAGAAGAGACACGGTTCCAAGAGGCGTCGCAGTTGATCTTGATGTAGTCTGTGGGAGGTCTTGACCATGGCGTGAAAGAAGACCTAGCGTGAGGGCGAGGTCCCTTGTTATCCATCTCGGTCGCCGTCGATATGATTTCCCGGATCATCGATTCCGCATGAGGTTGCACATTGTCAAAGGTGAGGCGACATCTGGCCTTCCAAATGACCCAACATACTACCATCACGAGCCGCCAATTATCCAAAGCATGTCAAGGACGAGCGAGCTGTTGGGTGGCTTCGGCCATCCACCCATCAACCGAGGTGCCTCCTAGATCAATCGCGTCCTGTGAGATGAATCGGGACCATACCTGAGCCGACCAAGGGCAGCCAAATAACATGTGTTCCCGGGACTCCTCGAGGCTGCAAGTAGGGCATAAGATATCCAGTTGAACCCCTCGACGTGCTAGCGAAGCCCTGTTAGGTAAGACGTCGTTCGCCAATTTCCACATGAAGGCTTTGATTTTTGGCAATGCATCAGAGTTTCATATAACCTTCCATACGTGAGGGAGGTCCAAAGGTGGTCGGTTGTTGATGTTTACCTGCGGCCGTGGGCGTGAGGAATGAATGCGGTGGTATGCCGATCGGACCGAGATGGCCCCGTTTCTGGTGTGGGGCCATCTCAGTCGGTCAGGACTCGGCTGAATCGGTATATATCTTACCTCAAATCTCTTCCCCCTACCCCCTTAATAATGTGAAAACGACAAAAAAAATAAACGAGCAAATTTTTTAAAACGAAAATAAAAATAAAATAAAAGGCGTCAGAGCGAATCATGAGGTCCCACATGTTATCATACAGATAGAGATATAGGAGCGAAACTGCTGCTCTGTTTCTTGGCGCAAATCAATCCGCCTTATTTCCCAGAGCTCTCATCCACTTCAGATCCTCTCCAGCAGCGAATCACTCCGGCAGCGATGATGAATGACGCCGATGTTTCCAAGCAGATCCAACAGATGGTCAGATTCATCCGCCAAGAAGCGGAGGAGAAGGCAAATGAGATCTCCGTCTCCGCTGAAGAGGTGAGACTTTCGTTTACCTGATCATCAGTATCGTCAGTTTTGATTGGTAATTCAACCGCGGATCGTTGAGCTACTGATCGAATGGACTAGTGTTATATAATTTGACGCTTGTTAGAATCTGAAGTGACCATTTGGTTTCCGGTTCATCTGGTACTATATGATATCTATGTGTATCTGACATTGAACCGTCGCACTGTCTTAGGGTATTTTCTTGGAGCTTCGCCAGTAAAAATAGTGACTGGTTTTTTTTTTTTGTACAAGATAAGATATTAGACAGCCATTTTATCTCTCATTGTGAAAGTGAATGGTGTTATTAAGTATTTACTGAAGTTAGAGAGGTGACTACTGCAGGAGTTCAACATAGAGAAGCTGCAGTTGGTTGAGGCGGAGAAAAAGAAAATCAGGCAAGAGTATGAACGCAAAGAGAAGCAAGTAGAGATTCGTAAGAAAATGTAATATCTTCATTATGTTATCCACTGGAATCTTTTGCTTTAAATTCACATTTTTGGATGTAAGAGTTAAAATTTGAATGCTACAAATACTTGCTAGTGGATGCTTAATTTATCTTCAGTGCAATTCGGTGAATAGAAATTGTTTCATCAGAATGATAACATACCTATGTATCAATATTCATATTCATATGGTGGATGCTGGTGTTAATGTTATGATGATATCTGGTAGAAATTTTGGGGGTCGGTACAGCATGTTATAAAATTATTGAGTCGTTTGGTTTGGATGAGGTAGGAACGTCAGATTTGTTTACGTGTATCTGTGTGATAATGTTGTTGTGACAAAGAGTTAGATTGGAGATCAAATAATTTATAATTCAATTTGGGTAAAACAACACAAGTTACCTAATCTCTCTATTCCTTCTGTTTTGGCAGTGAGTACTCCATGCAGTTGAATGCTTCGAGGATCAAAGTTCTTCAAGGCCAAGATGATGTGATAAATTCCATGAAAGAGGCAGCAGCAAAGGAGCTTCTTGGAGTCAGCCGTGACCACCATGTGTACAAGAAGCTATTGAAAGATCTCATTGTCCAGGTTTGTATTTGATTTTCGTTGCTTGTTTAGTGTCCTGGATAGTAACATTGTTGCAATTGCCTTCCAATGTCCACTTATTGATAACATTTAAGGTCTCTTGGAGATGCATTCAACTTTTTAACGTGAATGGTACTGAGGTACTGTTTACGATTTACTGCTTTTGAATAACATTTTACATTGCAGAGTTTGCTGAGACTAAAAGAACCTGCTGTGTTACTGCGCTGTCGGAAGGAAGATCATCACCTAGTGGAGTCTGTACTGCATTCAGCAAAGGAGGAGTATGCACAAAAAGCAAATGTTCATACTCCAGAAATTTTAGTTGACCATCATGTGTATCTTCCTGCAGCTCCATCCCACCATAATCCCCATGGTCAATACTGGTAATGTCTCTCAAAATTGCGAACATATATGACTGCCGAAATTAATAAAAGTGACTTATCATTTTTTGTCTAATTGCATAACCTCACACAGTCACACTACTTGTTCTCTTGATGAAATTTTGGTGCAAATGTTGCTGACATATATATCTTTTGTTCCATTGGCTAGTTCTGGTGGAGTTGTTTTAGCTTCCAGAGATGGAAAGATTGTGTGCGAGAACAGTCTTGATGCACGTTTGGATGTTGTATTCCGTAAAAAGCTTCCAGAGGTACTAACTCAACTCCGTACTCTTAGTCTCCCTTTTTGAGCGGATGTGAGATACTACTTCCATAATATTTAGCATTTGCTTGTGAGATAAAAAAGAGTCGGATTTTGTCATTAGCTCTGAAGCTTGGGATCAGTTAGGTTGATGATAGGCTTACTAGTTACTACTGATGAGTGATGTCTGCTGCCCAGTGCCCCATGCAATCCTTGCTTGTGCTCAAAGGACATCCTAGGGCTCTTTTTTTCTTCTTTAGTTGAGCCGTGGGCGGGTTTGTGAGTGCAACTGACCATTGGTTGCTTGTCACCTCCCATTAGTTTCTTCTTTTGCTACCTGGGACTAAAATCTTTCATTGGAAAACAATGTTTAGGGATCAGAGAACAGGAGTGATAGAAAATTGAATGTAAAAGTAGATTTAAAACGTATGAGGCTTTAAGTTGGTCTAGACAATAATTTTCTTTTTGTTTGCCGTACTATAACGAATAACCTTAGCCTAACAGAGGCCATCCAAGGCCCAATCTTGGGCGATTTGCTGAATCAGACTGTCTTGACCATGTCTGGTCAAGCTCAAGCAAGAATATATGACATCATCCGACATGCTTTATTTGTATTTTATTGGGTTATTTATTTATCGAATTGATATATCTCCCACCACGTCTGTGGAAATCGAATCTGCATGGCAAAAACACACTTAACTAATTATTATTGTATACTTTCTGCATTGCAGATCCGCAAGTGTCTATTTAATCAGATTGCTGCATAATTATTTGGATCCTTGTTCCTTGCCTCTATCTACTACCCATCCACCCCTAGTGGAATGGTTAATTGAGTGGCAAAAAGATATTCTTTTTTCATTGTAATGATGATGATGTTTTCTTGAGTGCTCCTACTTTAGTTGGATTGCTCTTTTGTGTCCAACCATGGGTCTTGTCCATTGTTGTTATATGTATGTGGCATGAATGGATTCTTATGATTTTCAATGAATTATGATTGAATAAAGTGAGTTGGGTACTTCACCATAGATTAGTGAATGACGAGTATAAGTGCCCCATTCATAATCACCAGCTTTTGTGTGTACGTTTTCAACGCAATAAACAAAGCGTCCAGATTTCGTAGATTGCATCACATGCAAGTGGATCGCTGGATCTCAACATTTGCAATAAGTACATGGTTGATATGACTCAGACTGCAGTGTAAATGATGTTTTTATTTGAAAAAACAATAGGGCGGTTGAAGTCACCATTGAGTTTCGTAGGTTAAGGTTAAAATTTAAGAGTTTGAAGCTTGAGCTTACTTAGAAAAAAAATAGATCTAAATTTAGATGTATCTACAATAGTAAAATTATAAGTGAAGTGAAGGTAATTTTGTAGCAAGTGTTTGGAGGATAATTTTGTAACCTTAGTAGTAGTACTGCCTAAGAGCTTAATTCCCTCTCTTTTGTTTGATTTGCCTGGTTTAATTAAGAATAGATCAGTTGTTATGTAATCCTTTGAAACTTTTTACCAAAAAAATACGTTCAAACTTTTCGTGTGAAATAACTGATCAAAAAAACACTTTTCGTGTGAAATTGTTTTTTATTACTATTTGAACAAGTTTAGTTTATATAAAGTTTTCATAATAAAACTTTAGACGGTTAAAACGACTTTAATAAAGTGTATATTTTAAACGAATATTGAGATTACTTTATGCGTATGTTTGAATTAATAATCATTACAAAGCTTTTTTTTTACCAATATAATCATTACAAAGCTAAGGAATGTTTTATTTGAAAGAGCTAGTCCACGAAATAGTATATATATATATATATTTTATGATATATACAATAATTTTTTTTTTTTGGGTCTAGAACAAATGAACAATATCTAAAATATTTTTTATGATATATACAACTCATTTCTTTTTAAATTTACAATATCTAAAACAATTTTACAATTTTTCTAGTGATATTCCATGTATTTTATACAAAAACCGATTATTCTTTATTTAAATATAAATTACACAACTGTAGTGTGAACTTTCAATTATTATTATCATTTGGGTCTTTGACCAGCATGGTTAGTCAAATTGAGACGCTGTGTTTCACGAGTTTACTATTCAAATTAATTATTAAACTTTAATCATTTTACAAATACCAGTTAAACTTTTTTTACAGCAACAAATGGAATAAATTTTTCACAGATCAAATTTTCAATCCCTATTTTACCTCTCCCACTAGACCAGTCTCCGTCCACCTCCACCCCTCCCGCTAACCCTCATCGCTATCCTCCCACTGTCCCTTCCTTTTCACTTCCTTCCCTTCTTCCTTTCATCCCCTTCTTCCTCATCTCCTTCCCTTTCTCCTCCTCATCCTGGTATCTCTAAAGTCTTTCTCTGAATATATTTCCATGTGAATTGTGATACCTCTTTGTGTCGTCAGCTTCAGCAATTTCAAGGATCTTTGCAGGCTCGATAGCTGGATGAATTTAGGACGTGCTCCACCGCAGGGATAATCCTTTTGGAGTGGATGTTCTCCTTTACCAACGACAATGGTATCTGAAGCTCCAACCATTCTCCCAAGTGTAATGATGATGATGATGTATCTTCATCTTCCTCGTCAACTTTCGTAAGTTACACAAGTTTACCTCTTGATCATGCACCCTCTTATATGGATCATCCCATTTCAACATCCTCCCTGACTAATGTGTTTAATGCAGTCAAATTGGACACACTGTTTCTCAAAATATCAATCTTTAAATCGTTACCAAGTACTGTCATTATTACAACTCCCAATACCACCTTACCTCTTGAACCGGAAGTCACCATGTCTCTATCGGGGTTAGGAAAGTAAATGTTGTCGATAAAGAACCTTGTACTTAGGAGTACGAGTGTTAATTTTGGATATGATCCATGAGTGACTTATTTATGAGTCGTGTTTGAATTGAATATTTTGGATTTGTGGGTCATTTTGAGATTCGCATAAAAAAAATTGGGTCGGTTTTAATCGTACGTATCGACTTGTGGTTCAACACGTGAACCCGTAAAATTATATATATACATATATGTAAAAATTATAATAAAGTTTATATGTCACACATATCGTATGGGTCATATGGATAACATGGATCATGCGTCTTGCATGAGTCACATGTGTCACGTGAGTTGCATGAATTAGTGGATCGTATAAGTCGATGAGTGTGTATTTATATGAATCAGTAGGTCGTATGAGTTAATAGTAATGTGAGATGAATTTTTGACCCAGAAAGTCTATATTCTACAAAGTTTTAGTTTGTTAATTATAAAATTGTTAATTATTATTATTATTATTTATATAACCCTTACTTTTCTATTCTAATAAAACAGGAGTTAGCTAACTACTGCAAATATATAGGGTGAATGTCTCAACCATTTATTTTCTTTATTATTAATTTATTGGCGGTAGTAACCACTAACCATTGACTTTATATAGTGTTCTAACACCTTCAAATTTTCTAAAGTGGGTATCAACCTTTATAAATAATAATAGATAGTCTAACAATATATTTGATATAGTCTAAGAAAAACTCATATTATAATGCAATTAATTGTATATGAAATGGCTTGTAAGTTATGGGACATAGAGATATATACTACATATGAATTGTATTGTGAACCATATGAATCAACTTGACCAAGTTACTATATATGAATGCAGGCTGCATTAACACAAAAAATACCATTTACATATGAACGGGTCTGGATGGAGAGATACTACCAAGGAATATAGCTTCTCCTGCAGCACCTCAACTGAAACTACGTCGATCTGAAGACAAAGGTGAATCAATGGAAGCTGATGGCGGTCTTTATGAACCCTTGAAAGGGAGGGAAATCAATGAAACTATCGAGAATGATGATGTTGAAGTTACTCCTTTTGCTTATGCGGGATTTCTCAGCAAAATGTCATTTTGGTGGCTGAATCCATTCCTGAAAAAGGGCAAGCACAAGACTCTTCACCCCGAGGATATCCCCCACCTCAGGAAAGAGGACTGCGCTCGAACGTGCTACTCAGCCATGATGGAGCAGCTGCAGAAGCAAAAGGAAGGGGGAAGTTCAATCTCATCCTCTGCAGTTGTCTCTGCAATATTCCATTACCAATGGAAGGATATTCTACTTTCAGGGTTTTGTGCATTTGTTAAGGTTGTCACTCTATCGACTGGTCCATTGTTCCTCAGAGCCTTTATCCTTGTGGCCCAAGGCGAACCGACGTTTGAATACGAGGGTTATGTCTTAACGGTCGGGTTGTTTTTGGCGAAGTGCTTGGAGTCTTTGTCTGAGAGGCAATGGTATTTTAGGGCTAGACTTATCGGCCTGCAAGTGCGATCTTTCTTGTCAGCAGCGATATGTCAGAAACAATTAAAGATCTCCAGTGCATCCAAAATTACACATTCTCCTGGCGAGATTGTGAACTATGTAACATCAGATGCATACCGGATCGGGGAATTTCCATATTGGTTTCACCAGATGTGGTCGACAAGCCTACAACTGTGTCTGGCACTGACTATTGTGTACTATTCAGTTGGATTAGCAACGTTAACTGCCTTCCTCATCATTGTGCTTACGGTGGTTGTGAGCTTACCCCTGGCAAAACAGCAGCAGCAGTATCAGAGAAATCTCACCATGGCTCAAGATCGAAGATTAAAAGCAACAACAGAGTCACTCGGGAACATAAAGGTCTTGAAGCTTTATGCTTGGGAGAAGCATTTTAAGGATGCAATTGCAAAATTCAGGAGAGAAGAGTCGAAGTGGATTGAAGGGGTTTTAGCTCAAAAGGGATACTATATGATCTTATTTTGGTCGTCCCCAGTTTTAGTCCCGGCTGCCACATTTTGGACATGCTATGCACTAGGAATTCCTCTCACAGCAAGCAATGTGTTTACATTCTTGGCGAGCCTACGGATTGTTCAGGAGCCAATCAGATTGATACCTGATGTTGTTTCGGCATTTGTTCAAGCGATGGTGTCGCTCTCTCGGATCGTCGAATTCCTTAATGCACCAGAGTTGCAAAATAAGAACACACGACAACTAAATGAGTCTCCACGCCATGAATTTTATGTTCTTATGGAATCTGCTGAAGTTTCTTGGGACGCAAGTTCTCCAAAGTCTTCTCTAAGAAATATCAACTTGTCTGTCAAATTGGGAGAGAAGGTAGCCATATGCGGAGAAGTCGGGTCTGGTAAATCAACCCTTTTGTCTGCTATCCTTGGTGAAGTGCCCTACATCAAAGGAACAGTAAGTCATTATTCATAACTGTTAGATATTTTAGTGTAATTGGATTGATTAGTCAGGAGGGTGCGGAGTGCACGCTTATTTAAGTATATTATGATTCACTGTATCGGAGATTCATCAATTGCTTAGAGACGAGTAATAGGGGGTCCGGGGGTTTACCCCTTGTAGGGTCCAAGGGGCAGAGCCCCTGTCTGGGGTCGAGCTGACCTAGGAATTTTTATTTATTTTTGATAAAGTCAATATTCTAAAACTTCATGTAAATTTGAATTTTTGGAATTAATGACTTAAAATTTTAATCTCACAATTCCCGGTTTTTGAACAATTGCTTTGGAGCCTTGGCAATGCCAAAATATTGCAATGACTTCGGCTCCAAGTCATCATCCCAAGGTGTCCCTTTGTTTTTTAGAGCCAAATTTTGAATTGAAAGGACATGGTTTGGCTGAAAGGTTATATGGGTTGCCAAATGGTGTAGTGTCTCTTCCAAAGGGTATAGTGTCTCCAAAGTGTATGGTGTCTCTTCCAAAGGGTGTGGCAAACACTATAAATTGGTCATAGGGGAGGTCCGAAAATTTCATCTCAAACATTCACAATCCTTCTCAAGTTCTAGTTCAGTATTCTGATTTTATCCGATTGAAAGTTTGGGTGCCACCAAATTGTTTCAATCTGAAAGTGTTGTCACGACTTCAGAACAATCCAAGAATAACTAGGAAGACTTTATCTTTGTTTGAGATATCTTGAAATTCATAGTTGCTATGCAGGTTCATGCTCACGGAAGAGTAGCTTATGTTTCTCAAACAGCTTGGATCCAAACAGGAACCATTCAAGAAAACATTCTGTTTGGATCGTCGATGGACCCTATTCGATATCAACAAGTGCTTAACACATGTTCCTTAGTAAAGGATCTTGAAATGCTTCCTTTTCTCGATCTGACCGTGATTGGAGAACGCGGTGTTAATTTGAGCGGCGGACAGAAGCAAAGGATTCAACTTGCTCGCGCTTTATATCACAACGCCGATGTGTATCTCTTGGATGACCCATTCAGTGCAGTAGATGCCCACACAGCTGCTAGCTTGTTCAAGGTTTTTAAAACAATGGTTCCTTAAATGGTTTTGAGTAACTTGTTAAGCGCTAATGATGTTTTTACTTCTCTCAGGAGTATGTGATGGGAGCATTATCTGGGAAGACGGTTTTGCTAGTGACTCATCAAGTCGATTTCCTCCCTGCTTTTAATTCGATCTTGGTTGGTGATTTCAAGTTCCAAACTAAATCTTCATAAACTTTGAGAATCTATGTTCTTAAGGCAATCTAAATCTACATTCTTACTCTCTTTTGGCCTTGCAGTTAATGTCATCAGGAGAAATCTCGAGTTGTGGTTCGTATGATCAATTAATGACTTCTTGCAAGGAATTTCAAGATCTTGTCAATGCACACAAAACAACTGCAGGTTCCGAAGAGAAAGTAGAGGTGGTTTTAGTTCAGAGAACGACGCAGAACATAAAGGATATAGAAGAGAAAGAACATTCTGAGGCCTCTTTAGGAGATCAACTGATTAAAGAGGAAGAGAGGGAGATTGGAGATACAGGTCTTAAGCCTTACCTACAATACTTGCGCCACAAGAAAGGATTCTTGTACTTCACGTTAGCGATTTTCTTTCATGTCTGTTTCATATTGGGGCAAGTGTCGCAAAGTTACTGGTTGGCTTCCAATGTTCAGAACTCTAGTTTCAGCAGAATAGAACTTAACTCGGTCTACACCGCGATTGGGATAGTACTTGCGTTTTTCTTGCTCATAAGGTGCATCTTTGTAGTTCGTTTAGGTTGTGATGCATCTGAGTCAATCTGCAGTGAGTTGTTGAGTTCCCTTTTCCGAGCTCCGATGTCTTTTTACGATGCAACACCTCTTGGTCGGATCTTAAGTCGGGTAAGATTACATAAAGTTATGGCTTAAATACCAGTAAGCTACCTGAACTTTGGACGTCTTGCAACGAGTTACCCGAACTTTGAAAATTCAAACGGGCTACCTCAACTTTAAAGAAAGTGCAAATAGCTACCTCCGTCCAATTTCCAACGACTTTCCAACGACTTTCCGTCAATAGTTGACAGAAAATTGGACGGAGTAGCTATTTGCACCTTCTTCAAAGTAGAGGTAGTCCGTTTTGAATTTTCAAATTCGGGTACCTCGTTGCAAAACGTCCAAAGTTCAGGTAGTTGCTTGGTATTTAACCTAAAGTTAGCACGTTGAAGAAAGATTGACAGAACTAAACTATCATCTTCTTGCAGGTTTCTTCTGATATAAGTATCATTGACATCGATACAGCCTTCCAGATTAGTATTGCTCTCGGGACAACAATGAACACTTACTTTTCCTTCATGGTATTGGCTTTTCTTACATGGCCAGTAGTGTTCGTTATCATACCAATGATCTATCTCACACTGGTCATACAGGTATATTCATATTCTCACCATTTTGTTAAATATGATATCATTTTGACCATGTTTCTTTGATTCCAATAGAACTACTACTATGCCTCTTCAAGAGAGTTGGTGCGGATAAATGGTACCACAAAGTCTGTTGTGGCAAGCCATCTTGCAGAGTCTATCGCTGGAGCAATCACAATCCGAGCTTTTCAGGAAGAAGATCGATTCTTCTCCGAAAGTCTACAACTTATTGACTCAAATGCAAGTGCTTACTTTCATAACTTCTCCGCAAATGAATGGCTCATTCAACGCCTTGAAGTGCTTTGCGCTGTTGTTCTGTCCTCTGCAGCTCTTGCAATCACAATGCTTAATCTGGGATCTTCTGCCTCAGGTTCCTTCTAAACTTTTATTGAATAGGAAGTAAGCAAGGTATTTCATTTCATGAAAAGTGGTTATGATAGGCTAAACAATGCTTGAGAAGTATGGATTGCTTACAAATCCTTACTCCTGAAGAATAATAATCGTATGTCTGTGTGATAGGATACATTGGAATGGCATTATCGTACGGTTTGTCCCTGAATGTGTTCCTAGTATTGTCAGTTCAGTTTCAATGCAATCTGTCGAATTTGATCATTTCTGTGGAAAGAGTTGAGCAGTACATGCACATTGAAAGTGAAGCACCTGAAGTAATAGAAGGAAGCAGACCTACAGAGGAATGGCCTATTGTTGGTAGTCTCAGTATATGCAACTTGAAGGTATATACATACTTACATCGATACCAACTTCCGCCATTTTCAAACACTAGTTTCTCTGATCTTGTTGTGATCTTCTGTAGGTAAGATATAGACCAGGTGCACCGCTAGTTCTTCGAGGGATCAACTGCAATATTGAAGGAGGGCACAAGGTTGGGATTGTTGGGAGGACGGGTAGTGGGAAAACAACTCTTATAAGCACGTTGTTTCGTCTAGTCGAACCGACAGAAGGCAAAATAATTATAGATAATGTTGATATTTCCACAATTGGGCTTCATGATCTTCGATCACACTTTGGGATAATCCCACAAGATCCTACATTGTTCGGAGGGACAGTGAGATACAATCTAGATCCTTTATCAGAGCATACAAACGAAAAAATTTGGGAGGTAAATTTTCAATGCCACTGCCGGAACCCTAAGGACGTAAGAAATTAATTTTCATTTGCAAACCCTAATCGTATCTAGTGATTGTTAATGAAGGTTCTCGAGAAATGTCAGCTTCGAGAAGCTGTGCAGGAGAAAGAACGAGGTCTAGACTCTCCTGGTAAGAATATGCAAATGTAGTAAATCAAGAGATATTAGTAATTCTTACTCTAAATTACTGATACCAGTGGTACAAGACGGATCCAACTGGAGTATGGGTCAAAGACAACTTTTCTGCTTAGGTCGAGCATTGTTGAAGAGAAGAAGAATACTGGTTCTCGATGAAGCCACTGCATCCATCGACAATGCAACTGATGCAGTCCTTCAACAGACGATTCGAAAAGAATTTGCAGACTGTACGGTCATAACAGTAGCTCATAGAATACCCACCGTCATGGATTGCACCATGGTGCTTGGTATGAGCGACGGTAAGGAATCCAACTTGTTTTTTTTTTATCTTCTTTCCTTTTCGTGAAAGTAAATCGTTCAATGGATTATGGTGTATGCAGGGAGAATGGTGGAATACGATGCACCGATGGATTTAATAAACAAGGAAGGTTCTTTGTTTGGACAGCTTTACAAGGAGTACTGGTCTCGAACTGCAAATGCTAGTGATTTCTTGGGGGAGGATTAAGCAGAAGCTGCGATGCAGTTCACTAACTTGAAGCACAAGCCACCCAATCTCTCAACGGGTTCGTTCATGTCCAAGCTTGGGCTTTGGATAGATGAAGAATGTGTACTTAGTTATTTTGAATAAGCCAAATTATTTTGGTAAATAATGGTATTAATAAATTAATTGTTTCAAGAAATAAAAATTCTATTTGAAGACTAACTAGTAATTATGACAAATCGTGCATACGTGTGTGTTATTCGTGCTCGTGCGTATCAATTCATAAGGAGTGTTATTTGAAAAAGCTAGTCCACAAAATAAGGAGTATATATATATATATATATATTTAATTATATGTACAGTAAAGTTTTTTTTGGGTCTAGAGATTTATTTAAGTATAAATATAATTAAAATAAATATAAAAATAACTCATTTCTTTTTAAAGTTACAATATCTACAACAATTTTACAATTTATTCTAGTGATATTTCATGTATTTTATACAAAAACTGATTATTCTTTATTTAATATTAATAAAAAAAAATTATTATTATCACTTGGGTCTTTGAGACGCTGTTTCACGAGTTTACTATTCAAATTAATTATTAAACTTTAATAATTTTATAAATACCACTTAAACTTTTTTTTACAGACAATTTCACAGATCAAATTTTCAAACCCTATTTTACCTCTCCCACTAGACCAGTCTCCGTCCACCTTCCACCCCTCCCGCTAACCCTTATCGCCATCCTCCCACTGTAATTTCCTCTTCCCTTCTTTCCCTTTTTCCTTTCATCCCCTTCTTCCTCATCTCCTTCCCTTTCTCCTCCTCATCCTGGTATCTCTAAAGTCTTTCTCTGAATATATTTCCATGTGAATTGTGATACCTATTTGTGTCGTCACCAGCTTCAGCAATTTCAAGGATCTTTGCAGACTCGATAGCTGGATGAATTTAGGACGTGCTCCACCGCAGGGATAATCCTTTTGGAGTGGATGTTCTCCTTTACCAACGACAATGGCATCTGAAGCTCCGACCATTCTCCCAAGTGTAATGATGATGATGATGATGATGCATCTTCATCTTCCTCGTCAACTTTCGTAAGTTGCACAAGTTTATCTAAAATACTGTTTTTTTTGCCAAACTTTTCACAGTCATCTTGTTGATCCTGCGCCCTCTTATCTGGATCATCCCATTTCAACATGACAAATTGGACACACTGTTTCTCAAAATATCAACCTTTAAATCGTTACCAAGTATTGTCATTATTACAACTCCCATTACCACCTTACCTCTTGAACCGGAAGTCGCCATGTCTCTGTCGGGGTTAGGAAAGTAAATGTTGTCGATAAAGAACCTTGTACTTAGGAGTAACAATGTTAATTTTGGACACGATACATTGACCTATTTATGGATCGTGTTTGAATTGAACATTTTGAATTTGTGGGTCATTTTGATACGAACTGTCCAATTCTCATTAAAAAAAAAATAGGTCGGTTTTAATCGTACCTATCGACTCGTGGTTCAAGCTATGAGCCTGCAAAATTATATATATATAAAAAAAATTATAATAAAGTTCATATGCTACACGAATCGTATAGGTCATATAGATCACATGGATCATGCGGCGTGCATGAGTCACATGTTTAACGTGAATTGCATGAATTAGTGGATCGTATAAGTCGATGAGACACGTGACTTACATGTGTCGTTGCATGAATAAGTAGGTCGTATGATTCAATTCTAAAGCAGGATAAATTTTTGACGAGAAAGTCTATATTGTACAAAGTTTAGTTTGTTAATTATAAAATTGTTAAAAGCTTTTTTATTATGATTTATATAACCTTACTTTTCTATTCTAATAAAATAGTAGCTACCTACTGTAAATATATAGGGTGAATGTCTCAAGCATTTGTGAGTTAGCTACCTACTGCAAATATATAGGGTGAATGTCTCAACCATTTGTTTTCTTTATTATTAATTTATTGGCGGTAGTAACCACTAACCATTGACTTTATATAGTGTTCTAACACGTTCAAATTTTCTAAAGTGGGTATCAACCTTTATAAATAATAATAGATAGTCTAACAATATATTTGATACAGTCTAAGAAAACTTCATATTATAATGCAATTAATTGTATATGAAATGAATCTGTGCATATCACATGGATCTGTTTACCTTTAGCAAAGAAAAGAATTCTATTAGTAATATAAAGTAAATACATTAAAGTAGGATTACGTATTCAAGTTAGTAAGGTATGGGACATAGAGATATATACTACATATGAATTGTAATGTGAACCATATGAATCAACTTGACCAAGTTACTATATATGAATGCAGGCTGCATTCACACAACAAATGCCATTTATACATGAACGGGTCTGGATGGAGAGATATGACCAAGGAATATAGCTGCTCCTACAGCACCTCAACTGAAACTACGCCGATCTGAAGACAAAAGTGAATCAATGGAAGCTGATAATAGCGGTCTTTATGAACCCTTGAAAGGGAGGGAAATCGATGAAACTATCGAGAATGATGATGGTGAAGTTACTCCTTTTGCTTATACGGGATTTCTCAGCAAAATGTCATTTTGGTGGCTGAATCCATTCCTGAAGAAGGGCAAGCATAAGACTCTTCACCCCGAGGATATCCCCCGGCTCAGGAAAGAGGACCGCGCTCGAACGTGCTACTCAGCCATGATGGAGCAGCTGCAGAAGCAAAAGGAAGGGGGAAGTTCAATCTCATCCTCTGCAGTTGTCTCTGCAATATTCCATTACCAATGGAAGGATATTCTACTTTCAGGGTTTTGTGCATTTGTTAAGGTTGTCACTCTATCGACTGGTCCATTGTTCCTCAGAGCCTTTATCCTTGTGGCCCAAGGCGAACCGACGTTTGAATACGAGGGTTATGTCTTAACGGTCGGGTTGTTTTTGGCGAAGTGCTTGGAGTCTTTGTCTGAGAGGCAATGGTATTTTAGGGCTAGACTTATCGGCCTGCAAGTGCGATCTTTCTTGTCAGCAGCGATATGTCAGAAACAATTAAAGATCTCCAGTGCATCCAAAATTACGCATTCTCCTGGTGAGATTGTGAATTATGTAACTTCAGATGCATACCGAATCGGGGAATTTCCATATTGGTTTCACCAAATGTGGTCGACAAGCCTACAATTGTGTCTGGCACTGACTATTGTGTACTATTCAGTTGGATTAGCAACGTTAACTGCCTTACTCATCATTGTGCTTACAGTGGTTGTGAGCTTACCCCTGGCAAAACAGCAGCAACAGTATCAGAGAAATCTCACCATGGCTCAAGATCGAAGATTAAAAGCAATAACAGAGTCACTCGGGAACATAAAGGTCTTGAAGCTTTATGCCTGGGAGAAACATTTTAAGGATGCAATTGCACAATTCAGGAGAGAAGAGTCAAAGTGGATTAAAGCAGTTTTGACTCAAAATGGATACTATATGATCTTATTTTGGTCGTCTCCAGTTTTAGTACCGGCTGCCACATTTTGGACATGCTATGCACTAGGAATTCCACTCACAGCAAGCAATGTATTTACATTCTTGGCGAGCATACGAATTGTTCAGGAGCCAATCAGATTGATACCTGATGTTGTTTCAGCATTTGTTCAAGCGAAGGTGTCGCTCTCTCGGATCGTCGAATTCCTTAATGCACCAGAGTTGCAAAATAAGAACACACGACAACTAAAGTACAATGAGTTTCCACACCATGAATTTTATGTTCTTATGGAATCTGCTGAAGTTTCTTGGGACGCAAGTTCTCCAAAGTCTTCTCTAAGAAATATCAACTTGTCTGTCAAATTGGGAGAGAAGGTAGCCATATGCGGAGAAGTCGGATCTGGTAAATCAACCCTTTTGTCTGCTATCCTTGGTGAAGTGCCCTACATCAAAGGAACAGTAAGTCATTATTCATAACTAGGAATTAGGCTTTCTCTTTGTTTGAGATATCTTGAAATTCATAGTTGCTATGCAGGTTCATGCATACGGAAGAGTAGCATATGTTTCTCAAACAGCTTGGATCCAAACAGGAACCATTCAAGAAAACATTATGTTTGGATCGTCGATGGACCCTATTCGATATCAACAAGTGCTTAACACATGTTCCTTAGTAAAGGATCTTGAAATGCTTCCTTTTCTCGATCTGACCGTGATTGGAGAACGCGGTGTTAATTTGAGCGGCGGACAGAAGCAAAGGATTCAACTTGCTCGCGCTTTATATCACAACGCCGATGTATATCTCTTGGATGACCCATTCAGTGCAGTAGATGCCCACACAGCTGCTAGCTTGTTCAAGGTTTTTAAAACTATGTTCCTTATATGGTGTTGACTAACTTGTTAAGAGCTAATGATGTTTTTGCTTATCTCAGGAGTATGTGATGGGAGCATTATCTGGGAAGACGGTTTTGCTAGTGACTCATCAAGTTGATTTCCTCCCTGCTTTTAATTCGATCTTGGTTGGTGATTTCATGTTCCAAACTAAATCTTCATAAACTTTGAGAATCTATGTTCTTAAGGCAATCTAAATCTACATTCTTGCTCTCTTTTGGCCTTGCAGTTAATGTCGTCAGGAGAAATCTCGAGTTGTGGTTCGTATGATCAATTAATGACTTCTTGCAAGGAATTTCAAGATCTTGTCAATGCACACAAAACAACTGCAGGTTCCGAAGAGCAAGTCGAGGTGGCTTTAGTTCAGAGAACGATGCTTAACATAAAGGATATAGAAGAGAAAGAACATTCTGAGGCCTCTTTAGGAGATCAACTGATTAAAGAGGAAGAGAGGGAGATTGGAGATACAGGTCTTAAGCCTTACCTACAATACTTGCGCCACAAGAAAGGATTCTTGTACTTCACGTTAGCGATTTTGTTTCATGTCTTTTTCATATTGGGGCAAGCGTCGCAAAGTTACTGGTTGGCTTCCAATGTTCAGAACTCTAGTTTCAGCAGAATAGAACTTAACTCGGTCTACACCGCGATTGGGATAGTACTTGCGTTATTCTTGCTCATAAGGTGCATCTTTGTAGTTCGTTTAGGTTGTGATGCATCTGAGTCAATCTGCAGTAAGTTGTTGAGTTCCCTTTTCCGAGCCCCGATGTCTTTTTACGATGCAACACCTCTTGGTCGGATCTTAAGTCGGGTAAAATTACATAAAGTTATATATTCTCATGCACGTTGAAGAAAGATTGACAGAACTAAACTATTATCTTCTTGCAGGTTTCTTCTGATATAAGTATCATTGACATCGATACAGCCTTCCAGATTAGTATTGCTCTCGGGGCAACAATGACCACTTACTTTTCCTTCATGGTATTGGCTTTTCTTACATGGCCAATTGTTTTCGTTATCATACCAATGATCTATTTCACATTGGCCATACAGGTATATTCATATTCTCACCATTTTGTTAAATATGATATCATTTTGACCATGTTTCTTTGATTCCAATAGAACTACTACTATGCCTCTTCAAGAGAGTTGGTGCGGATAAATGGTACCACAAAGTCTGTTGTGGCAAGCCATCTTGCAGAGTCTATCGCTGGAGCAATCACAATCCGAGCTTTTCAGGAAGAAGATCGATTCTTCTCCGAAAGTCTACAACTTATTGACTCAAATGCAAGTGCTTACTTTCATAACTTCTCCGCAAATGAATGGCTCATTCAACGCCTTGAAGTGCTTTGCGCTGTTGTTCTGTCCTCTGCAGCTCTTGCAATCACCATGCTTAATCTGGGATCTTCTGCCTCAGGTTCCTTCTAAACTCTTATTGAATAGGAAGTAAGCAAGGTATTTCATTTCATGAAAAGTGGTTATGATAGGCTAAACAATGCTTGAGAAATATGGATTGCTTACAAATCCTTACTGCTGGAGAATAATAATCGTATGTATGTGTGATAGGATACATTGGAATGGCATTATCGTACGGTTTGTCCCTGAATGTGTTCCTAGTACTTTCAGTTCAGTTTCAATGCAATCTGTCGAATTTGATCATTTCCGTGGAAAGAGTTGAGCAGTACATGCACATTGAAAGTGAAGCACCTGAAGTAATAGAAGGAAGCAGACCTACAGAGGAATGGCCTATTGTTGGCAGTCTCAGTATATGCAACTTGAAGGTATATACATACGTGCATCGATATCAACTTCCCCCATTTTTAATCATCAGTTTATCTGATCTTGTTGTGATCTTCTGTAGGTAAGATATAGACCAGGTGCACCGCTAGTTCTTCGAGGGATCAACTGCAATATTGAAGGAGGGCACAAGGTTGGGATTGTTGGGAGGACGGGTAGTGGGAAAACAACCCTTATAAGCACGTTGTTTCGTCTAGTCGAACCGACAGAAGGCAAAATAATTGTAGATGATGTTGATATTTCCACTATTGGGCTTCATGATCTTCGATCACACTTTGGGATAATCCCACAAGATCCTACATTGTTCGGAGGGACAGTGAGATACAATCTAGATCCTTTATCAGAGCATACAAACGAAAAAATTTGGGAGGTAAGTTTTCAATGCCACTGCCGGAACCCTAAGGACGTAAGAAATTATTTTTCATTTGTAAACCCTAATCGTATCTAGTGATTGTTAATGAAGGTTCTCGAGAAATGTCAGCTTCGAGAAGCTGTGCAGGAGAAAGAACGAGGTCTAGACTCTCCCGGTAAGAATCTGCAAATGTAGTAAATGTTAGATATTTTAGTGTAATTGGATTCACTAGTTGACCAATATGATCATAGTATTTCATTAAACAAGTCAGGAGGGTGCAGAGTGCACACTTGTTTAAATATATTATGATTCACTCTATCTTAATTAACTTCACCAGTTGCTTAGGGACAAGTAATGGGGGTCAAATTTGAAGGGGTCCGGAGGCAGCGCACCTTGTTTGGGTCCTAGGGGCAGGAACCCCTGACTAGGGTCGGAATTTTTTTATTTTTGATAAAGTTATTATTCTAAAAACTCATTATAAATTTGAATTTTTGGAATTAATGACTTAACATTTTAACTCAAAATTCCCGATTTTTGGACACTTGCTTTGGAGTCAAGTTTCAACCGAAATGGTGCAATGACTTTGACGCCAAGTCATCTTCCCAAGGGGTCCCTTTGCTTTTGAGCCAAATTTTGAAATGAATAGCTACAACAGAAGGGTGGTAACTTGGGCGGCAATCCAAGGTCAAAGGGTGGGGAGTCTCATTCAAAGGGTGTGTCAAATACTATAAATTGGTCATAGTTGATGTTTGAAATCATCATCACAACAACACACATTTCTTCTCAAATTCTAGTTCAGACAGATTCTGATTTTATCCGATTGAAAGTTTGGGTGAACCACCAAATTGTTTCAATCTAAAAGTGTTGCCGCGACTTCATATCAATCCAAGAAATCCTTTCAAAATTCAACAGTAAATCAAGAGATATTAGTAATTCCCTGAAAGATTTTTACTCTAAATTACTGATACCAGTGGTACAAGACGGATCCAACTGGAGTATGGGTCAAAGACAACTTTTCTGCTTAGGTCGAGCATTGTTGAAGAGAAGAAGAATACTGGTACTCGATGAAGCCACTGCATCCATCGACAATGCAACTGATGCAGTCCTTCAACAGACGATTCGAAAAGAATTTGCAGACTGTACGGTCATAACAGTAGCTCATAGAATACCCACCGTCATGGATTGCACCATGGTGCTTGGTATGTGCGACGGTAAGGAATCCAACTTGTTTTTTTTTAATCTTCTTTCCTTTTCGTGAAAGTAAATCGTTCAATGGATTATGGTGTATGCAGGGAGAATGGTGGAATACGATGCACCGATGGATTTAATAAACAAGGAAGGTTCTTTGTTTGGACAGCTTTACAAGGAGTACTGGTCTCGAACTGCAAATGCTAGTGATTTCTTGGGGGAGGATTAAGCAGAAGTTGCAATGCAGTTCACTAACTTGAAGCACAAGCCACCCAATCTCTCAACGGGTTCGTTCATGTCCAAGCTTGGGCTTTGGATAGATGAAGAATGTGTACTTAGTTATTTTGAATAAGCCAAATTATTTTGGTAAATAATGGTATTAATAACTTAATCGTTTCAAGAAATAAAAATTATATATGAAGACTAACTAGTAATTGTGACAAATCGTGCGTATGTGTCTGTTATTCGTGCGTATCAATTCGTTTATCGTGTAACACTTAACAAACACAAACATGCACGATAAGCTTATCGTATCATGTTCTTCAACACAACACACAATTTTTCGTGTGTGTTCATGTCGTGTTATCGTGTTCTGTTAAGTTAGTTTTATCATCACATGCGAAAATTATAAGAAAATATCAAAATAACAAATTATTCATAATAACAATTAACAATTCAAACATCATATTTTATTATTTTACGAGTTTTTAATATAGAATTGACAAACTTTAAAAATTAAATATCTAAATAAAATTTTAAAATATATTAAAAAAGACTTGTTTAGAAAAATATTCAAAAAAATTGTCTTTCAAATCCAAGTTTATCGTATTATTGTGTGTGTCATGTTCTGATACATAAATATAAACACGACACGAAAATATTTTCATGTTATTGTATTTGTGATATCATGTTATCGTTATGGCATATGCTCCACGAATACAATTATTTTCGTACGTATTATATTGTGTAAGAAATTGTCATCCCTGCTAACCAGGATAGACATGAAAGTTACGAATAAAAAGACTCAAACAATAACGTGGAGGAGTCAATTTGGACTTGAAGATAACTAAAGCGGTAACTTTGATGACGTAAGTACAAATAAATAAAGTTGGACAAATAATGAGCTCCCTCTCGGCTCTCGGGTGACGGGGTGGTGGAGAAGGAGAAACAATGGCACCAGCTTCCTTCAAGTGGATACTGCAGTTGCATAAGGATGTCCCAAGGGCCGCTCGATTCTACTCTCAGGGACTCGAATTCTCGGTTAATGTTTGCACTCTCCGGTGGGCCGAGCTCCAGTCTGGGTCTCTCAAACTTGCCCTGATGCAGGCACCGAGGTAATTCCTCTCCATGCCTAGCAACTGTTTGATGAATTGTCTGACAGAAGAAAATTGTATTATGCAGCTTACTCCACTCCTCTTCTGGGATAATGTTGTTCTATGGTCCGGAATGAACCATGAATATAGCATGATTATGAAATTGAGTGTACTGGGAATATAAAAATACTATTGATCTTTGCATCTTTGCCAGTTGAGAGTTTTAGATTGTAGTAAGTAGCTGAAATTGCTATAGAGACCATACTGCCATGCTGATCATACATACATACATACATACATACATATATGTGTGTGTGTGTGTGTGTGAGGAGTCATCTAGATTCGATTAAAAAATGTGTCTTTCTATGTATTTCAAGATGTTGTAGAGAATCAATAAATATGTCTGCATTGCTTTGCCTAAGTTGTTGTCACTACATTTTTCTTGGTGTTTGGGTTATTGCCTCATGATGGATATTGCTCCAACTGTAATTACTATTCGTGTCATTTTAAGGTAGAGAACTGTTGTCATACTTGATTGACCTCTTACTTGGATTGGCTTGTTTGGTTGTGCAAATTCCATGATTATTAATCTGTAATACTCCAATTCATGTTCATCAATAACTGACAGTCAGTTGCAGTGATCACGTTGTGCAGAAGGGGTACTCCTCGCTCTTATCTTTCACAGTGACTGATCTGAACAGTACAATTAGCAAGTTAATGGCATTAGGAGCTGAACTAGATGGACCTATCAAGTATGAGATCCATGGTAAGGTAAATGTCCATGACTTAACTTCAATGCACATCTTAGGAGTTTCTGCTCGGCTGGAAGTCGATTCTGAAGTGTTTATTGGTCTGTTTGTCTGTCTTATACTCAGGTTGCTGCCATGAGATGTATTGATGGCCATGTGCTAGGTCTCTATGAACCAGCTTGAGACCGACAAATGGCAAGACTTGAAGAAGCAATAAGACACGATCTCGCCAATCCAACATTGCTTTTGAGTATTAATTTGATGTAATCTTAAAGCTTTCATTGGATACTTTGTATAAACGGGTTGATCAGTATGTATGAGAGATTCGTGATTTGTTAGAAGATGATTCAATCTTTCGTACATTATATCATCACTTCCTTTTATATACTGAACCTTTACAACAACTTTTCCCATCCAGTCATCTTCTTCAAGTTACTTCCTAGCTTGGTGGTGAACCCTAACAATGCTCAATATAAAGGGTTTGTCCATGTTGACAAATGAAATCTTCACTCACATGTCAACAATGGCGTCTCACCATTGTCAAAGTATGATCTTCACTTTATCAACATTGTCAAATGAAATCTTCACTCAAGCATGCAATTGTCAAGTTGTCTTCTTAAGACTTTTGTTACATAGCATGCAAATCATGTCAATGTACGATTGCATGTATATATATATGCATGTATGTAAAGATCTCAATGTAAGCAAAACAAATTGGTGAAAAACTTCTCCATTGCCTCACTTTCATTTTTCTCCTCATGCTCATCTTTCATACCAAAGCTTCATCCTTTCCAAGAGTCCGAGCTTGTTTAGACTGTAATCGAACTTGCCCAGAACTTCTTTTTCCTTTTCTGGTATATATGTGAGTGTTTAAAGTATTGTACAACATTAAGAAAGCATTTATAATGAAGAACAAACTGATTTACACCCTTCTAAGAATGTATATAATACAAATAATATGACTAGAAACTGAAACTGAAATCCAATTAAGCTACCACTCACCTCGAACAGTTCAGTGGTAATCCGCTTTGAGAAAGAGGAACCTTGGAAATCGTTGCAGAAGAAGAGACAGAAATTTGGTCATGCATGCTGCCTCTTTTATGGCTTCAATTGAATGTAATTTTGGAATCTCAAGACCAACTATATATATATATATAGTTACCTGTGATTTTTATTTAAGCCTTACTATTAATTATTACCTAGTCAACCTCGGTTTCCAATGGCAATGCCAACAAGATAAGCTTCTCCATGTAGTAGTAATCAACTAGGTTTTGAAACCTAAATCAGACAAAAGAAAAGAAAAACCAGAGAGATGAAGAACATTAATCACATCCGCATATATAGATAGATAGATAAATAGAGGGAGGGAGCTCCCTTCAGTCCAAGTACAGAAGGCTCAAGATCCAACAAGTCTCCCGCTTCATTCACTCATTTACTGGGCAGTGCATACGATCTCCGCTCAGTATTTGGATAAATGAGTCGGCAGCCAGTTAAATCCTATCGCCACCCATGTTTGAACCGAAGGAAAGCTCTCTCTTTCTGAACAGATAAATCACAACAATATATAAAAGTTTTGAATTAAAGAACAAAAACCCTAATTCTGCAGTTCAGCACAGAGATTTGCTTCTACTTTATGATGGTGAAATAGGAGGAGAGGAGGGGCCGGAGTTCAGAAGTACTAAGATATGGAGAAAGCGACGGTTCTGGGGAGGGGGAAAGGAGAGACTGGAAGGAAGAGGTATTTATGGATCGGAAGAGAAGTGAAGCTCTAATGGAATGGATGTCTGAGATGGGGAAGGAAGTGGCTTTTTATACTAAAAAGAGGGAAGACAATGAAGAAGGGTTTTCCTAACATAGTAGCTCAAAGTTTATTCTTTTTTGTTTGTTTGTTTTGCATTTAAATGGTAAATATTACAAAACAATAATTTACAATATAGAATGAAGCCGTTATTTATTATATGAAAATGCTCTTGGAAAGAAATCAAAATTACTGCAATTGCTATTATCACAGTTAATAAATAATAAATTGTGTGGAGTTATTAGTTATTAACACTTTAAAATTAAAATTAAAATTAGTGTCTAATCTAATATCTAATATAAAAAAATAGTTCACTTTTATAATATGGATTAATTATAAAATAGGTAGCCGAACTTGACATGGTTTGACAAGGAGGTACCCAAACTTTTTTTTGTATCAAATAGGTTGCCGAACTTTTCTTAGTAAATAGGTTGCCTAATTTTCTGAAATAAGCAAATAGGTACCTACCGTTAATTTTCCGTTAAAAATAAACTAAAAATATCACTTGATGAGCACGTGAGAAGCAAACAAGTACTTGAACTTGACATGGTTTGATAAACATGTACCTGAACTTACACGAATTAGCAAGTAGATACCTGAACCGGTTTAAAATTCGGTTCAGAACCGGTTTAGAACGAACTACTTTATTTTTTGTTAAAAAAAAAGTTGAATTTATATACCAAACACATGCATGATTCAACCCTAACCCCTAACCCCTAAGTCATGCATGTGTTTGATATATAGGCCCTACTTTTTTGTTTTTAAATAAAGTGGTTCGACCGAATCGGTTTTGAACCATTTTTTAACCAGTTCAAATATCTACTTGTTAATTTGTGTAAGTTGAGGTACCTGGTTGCTGCTCACGTGCAGTTTTCCGTCACAAATCAACGGAAAATTAACGTCAGAAACTTATTTGATAATTTTCAAAAAATTGTAAACCTATTTGCAGAAAAAAAAAATTAGGGTACCTACTTGTCCAACCATATCAAGTTCGACTACTTATTTGATAATTAACCCTTATAGTATTATATTAATAGAAATCAAACATATCTCACTTTACCTTGAAACATACTGAACACATCAGTTTAAACTTACCTTACGCATTTATTTTTTAAAATAACACTGTCGTTATTCTCTAATTAGAATATATTCCATAAAATTATATAAATGTTGAATCATTCTAACCCTAAACCCGTTTAGTATTTAATTATTTATCCCATCTGATTACTTCATTAAGCAGTAAAAAACGATTTTATGTCTGCATTGCCATTTCCATACAAATTACAATGACCTTATGGATGGAGTAAAATTAGGTCAAATCATGTACCATCACATACAGTTGGTTGTAATTATTTGAAGCAATAATGAAGTTGTATATATATATATATATTATATATATATATATATCATGAAAAGCTCGACTGAAGCTACTTACTAGCTGGGTCACTATTGTCAGACATGTCAATCAAAACATCAAATCTATATTCTGTTTCTTCAGTCGTCATTCATGGTTTCTTGTCTGCTGTGAATATTCTTTTGCTGTTCATCAAGCTTGAATTATTACAATAATAAATAATAATTACATTTTATTTTTTCGGCACATATATAATAATGATACTAAATAAAAAAATCTTAAACCATTCTTAAAATGTTGGATGATCCAGATAGGGGCATGAATATGAATATCGATATGGACTGCCCAATTATATTGTCCTGTGTTTTATATTTATTTATCGTTTCAATCACATGGTCTGTCTCTATCTAGTGTATCAACCATTGATGTTTCGAGAAGACAGAAATGGGTGGAGGTTTCTAGGGTTTGTCATATGGAATCCTAAAAAATAAAAATAAAAATCTAATATTGAGTCATACTTATTTTAAAGCAATTAATAGAGGATACAAAATATTTATTTTTAACTATTTTTGGCATGGTAAAACTATTTTACGTATGAGTAACAATCGTGTCGTGTCTAATCGTTTTCTGTCTAATCGTGTCGTATTGTGGTTAAATGGATAAGTCTTAAACGTATCTCAAAACTTTAAACACAAACACACGACACAATTATTAATTGTGTATAACTATAAGAGTTGTTTAGACACGAAATTCATCAAGGTCAAACTCATATACGCTTTAAAGCAGATATATACACAAATTCATATATACAAAGTAAGGTCTTCAAAATTCAATATTAAAAAGTAAGTGTGTATTTCAATATTTTATTATTATTATACTTAAATGTGTCTAAACGTGTCACATGTATACACGACACGATTAGTTATCGTGTTTATACAAATATCTGCAGATCTGATGTGTTTACACACGATTATTAATTGTGTCTAAACACGGGATCCGTTAAGGTCAAACTCATATACGCTTTAAAGCAGATCGTGTCGTGTCGTTTAATCGTATCGTGTCAGAAATTGTGAGACCTACTTTTATGGTGTCATTATATATATTGTTTTTTAAGTTAATTTTCTTTTTAATAAATAAATGATTAACAACAATGTCTAGTCTAGTATCATAATCCGTACTTCAACAACCCATTACATTCAAAGCCCGGTATCATAATAATCGGTGACTTCCTTGTAAATGTCACTGTAGATACTATACAATACATAGCCTTAATATTTCGATATTTGTCTCAAAAAATATCATGAAAATATTTAGTTAAAAGCGAGCAGTATATATATTTAGTGTATGTTTCGCATCGTTATTTGGTAACGGTATAGATATTAGAGAGTTAAATATGAAGGAGCTACATGAATTTTGAACGTTTTGTAACGAGCTACTCGAACTTTGAAAATTAAAAATGGGTTACCTCAACTTTGAAGAATGTCCAAATAGTTACCTCCGTCCATTTTTCCGTCAACTGTTCGTCGGAAATTCGTTGGAAATTGGACGGAGGTAGCTATTTGTATATTTTTCAAAGTTGAGGTAGCCCGTTTTGAATTTTCAAAGTTCGGATAGCTCATTGCAAAACGTCCAAAGTTGATGTAGCTCCTTGATATTTAACCCTAGATATTATTTACTTATTAATGATAAAATATTATTCAATTTCCCTCATTTCCTTTTACAAGTAATTATATAAATATACAATGACTCGAATCTCATTAACTAGGATGATCTTTCAACAAGTCTCTCGTCTAATGTTATGATTCATCATATCAAGAGTCTACCGACCTTTCCTTTTGATTGAATACGTCCGTACGTAGCAGATAATATTTTCACGTAAATTATATTCTTAAAATCTTATTTAAATTTTTATCTGAGTGATATAGGAACTCAGTGACATGACATGACATGACAAATCAGTGACATGAACTCACATAAACATGATGGCGGTGAGACGACTTCATCTCTGTATTGTGTTGTCGGCAATGCTTTGCCTGCTGGATGGAGGTTGAAGAAGAAGAGGACCGAGAATTCATATTTCAGTTCGATAAACAAATCAGATTCCTTCTTATTCATATGGTTCAGTTAACAACTTGGGCCGTTGGCTTAAAATTGTTAAAAGAAAACTAACTGAAAAGCCCGAACAAAACAACGAAACCTTAGTTTCTACAAATCACTAGAGGTGACAAATAGTGTCTACAACATGTTATCATGCGTATCAATATGTTTATCGTGTGACACTTATCAAACACGAACACGTACGATAAACTTATCGTGGCATATTCATCAATACGAGCACAATGTTGAACTTTCGATGGGGTTTCTTTGATTAATCTGAAGTAGTGACAACACTTTCAGATTGAAACAATTTGGAGGCACCCAAACTTTCAATCGGATAAAATCAGAATCTGTCTGAACTAGAACTTGAGAAGGAATGTGAATGTTTTTGGATGAAATTTTTGGACCTCCCCAATGACCAATTTATAGTGTTTGTCACACCATTTGGAAGAGACACCACACCATTTGGAAAAGACACCACACATTTTGGAACCCATAGGAACCATTCGGCCTAAACATGACAATTCATTTGAAATTTTGGCTCCAAAGCAAAGGGACTCCTTGGGAAGATGACTTGGTGCCGAAGTCATTGCACCATTTCGGCCTAAACGTGGCTCCAAAACAAGTGTCCAAAAAATCGGGATTTTTGAGTTAAAATGTTAAGTCATTAAACCGGGAACCCCAGTCAGGGGCTCTGCCCCTTAGACCCTGCAAGGGGTAAACCCTCGGACCCCTGCAAAGGGGGTGTTGCCCCCTTTGACCCCTATCGCTCGTCCCTAAGCAACTGATGAATCTCCGATACAGTGAATCATAATATACTTAAACAAGCGTGCACTTCGCACTCTCCTGACTTAAAATACTATGATCATATTGGTCAACTAGTCAATCCAATTACACTAAAATGTCTAACACACGACACAATTTTTCGTACGTGTCCATGTCGTGTTATCGTGTTGTCTTAAGTTAGTCAAATAACGAATTGTTCATAGTAAAAATTAACAATTCAAACATCATATTTTACGAGTGTTTAATATAAAATTGATCAAATTAAAAAAAAAAATCTAAATAGACTTTTAAGCTATTAAAAGAGGTTTGTTTAGAAAAGTATTCAAAAAAAATGACTTTCAAGTCTAAATTTATCGTGTTATCGTGTGTGTCTTGTTCTAATACCTAAACACGAACATGTCACGAAAATACTTTTGTATTATCATGTCCGTGCTATTGTAATATCGTTCAATCATATGTGTAATATGATATAAAGATTCAGTATTTTGTATTTTTTACTAAAATTGAGTTTGAGTCTTCAAATTTTGGTTAATCCTCTGTCGGTTTGTGGGTAAAGCCTGACTCTTGATGATATTTACTTTTCTCCATTAATGGCAGAAGCCAGAAGCGCGTAAATGGAGACGACGACGCTTAATCCTCTAAAAATAGAAAGCCCGTGTTGATCGAATGAATCTAAACCCTAATACTGAGGTTGGTTTTAACTGGGCAGACGTGCAATAAATTTGGGTATGAGAAAAACCCTATTTATGTTGCAATTAACAACAAACTTAATGGAAACGTACGTAATATTAATTAAGATAGTCTTAGAATAGTCGGTTCCCCATGTTTCAAATAAACAACAGTCTGCATTACTAATACAAACATTAATTCTGCGGTACAAAAAAAGAACATAATACATATATTATATATACAATAAGATATCATAATTAAATAAATGATAAATCGTGGTCAAACAAACTACTATTTATTTATTTATTTATTCGGTGTTTGATTATAGCCTTATAGGGTTAAAAAGGCTTCCCGCACGTAACGTTAGTCCATTTTTTCTCTCGAGATATATCTATTCATAATGTATATAGAGCCGTCAAAAATTTAAATCATGATTTTACATTTTTTATTCATTATTAATTAATCAAACATTGATGGTATGATTTGATGATGATCATTGTTTTTATAATAGTTATAGTATTGAATTTATAATTATAATATATTCAAAATTAATAATTGATTTGTAATATAAATATTATTTAATTTTAGTCGTTTGCTTCTAAAACTAAAAATGTCACAATTAAAACAACGATTATAGATACAATATAATAATATAATATATAAGTAAATAAATATACATTATTAAAATTCAAAATTCCTGATACGGTACGGTTAAATAATAGATAACTATTTATATTTATATGTATATGAATTTCAACTTAACATATCTCTTTTTTAATTAAACAAGTTGTATACGTTTTTACATAATTAATATTCGTATCTAAATACTTTTGACTCCAAGTATAGACATAAACACGGTTAAGTATATGTATCTATTTTTTGAATTTATTTTTAAATCACTTGTGAATTTTAAAGCTTAATTATAAAATTAAATTATAGATTTTATAGATTTCGTAACTGTTCAGGCATATAATCCAACATAATTACACAAAATACACAATTTGTAGGGTTATTCAAAAAAACTGGTTTGAGCAAACCAAACTAGCTAGATCTGGTCTAATTCTGATCTAGTTTGAATTGGTTCGACCGAACTAGTTCCAAAATAAAACCAGTTTTTTAAGGTTAAAGTAAGTCGATTCAAAACAGTAGATTTAATTTAGTTCGAATCGGTTAGTTTTTTGTACTAGTTTATACTAAATATTCAAATCCAACCGGATTAAACCTATACAATTTTTTGAACTGACCAAAATAAACAAAACCGGTCTAACTTAATTCATTAAATAGTAAAGAAGAGTATTGTTTGTGTATTCTGCATAATTCAATGTTCAAGAACATCCATTTATTGCACTGGTTGTATTTTTAGATTGAACATGATCTATTTTTTACTAAACCAGAACTATGTGTTTATTTTTTTGAAAAAACAGACCAAACCAGTTTGAATTAGTTTATGAATCGGTTCTAACCAGACCAGTTTTTATGTGTTAAATAGACTACTTCTTTTAGTGAACCAAAAAATAGTGATAAAAAATAGTAATTGTTTTAAACAATTCTAATTCAGTTCGTAACCGATTTGGCATCAAACCGTTTCATCAACCAGCCTAAGGATTTGTCACTCTTAAATATAATATATAATTATAATATTTGTTATATAATTTCTTGTTGTGATTTTTATAATTGCTGCCTCTAACGAATGACAGCCGCCAGAGAATCCAAATACCAATTTGGTATTTGCAGTCTATTGCAAACTCGTAACGTTGACCAATCCTAAACTGCACTATCTCGTATCCTCAAAAAACTACATACATGAATATGTATACATACATACGTATATAAATTATGTATAATTTTTGCTTATTGGTTCAGAGTTTCACAAAAATCATAACCTTTTTCTTTAATAACCTTTTTCTTTAATAACCTTTTTCTTTAGACCCACAATTTGAATGATCAGCAACAAAAGTATCCTAACTTGTGAATCACATGACATTTCTCACCCGCATAGATAATGACCGAACCGAAACGGAGTTTATGGTAAGTGCGCACCTTTGACAATTTCCTTCCCAATAATTCATCTTCATCATACCTTTATCCGTGAATACTAAATACGTATACTGAAATCTTACAACATTGAATTAAGCATAAAATCCGTGAATTAATTTTGCTAGAGAATATGTAAATATCTTATTAGGATTACTGTAGAAAACCGAGATTTCCCCCTCAAATTTTCATTTTTTTTCCTTCTATTTTTTAATTAATATAGTTTTTATATTATGGATCAATAACATACTATTATATTAATTTATGTTCAATTTTAACGAAAATAATTTATTGTTTTAAATAATAGCATACAAGTCAACACATTTATTTTATATTGAAATTTTTTACTTGGCGAATTCTAATATAGATGGGTACAAAGATTGTTTTTAGGCCTATTTATAACTTTTAGTAAAGTTCTGGAATTGTTAAAAAAAAATGTATGATTAAAGTTGGGGTATGAGCTTACCCAAATTTCTGAACAAGAAAACATAACTAATAACAGCAAACCGAACAAATACACTGAAGAACAGACCCCATTATCACATGTTCAATGTTATGGGTTCGAATCAGGAATCATTGGAGCTTCAAACATACTTGAGGAAAGGGAGCTTCGAACATACCCAGAACTAGAAGGAGAGCATCGAACGAAGGCTTCTTCGGTTGGTTATAACAGCATAAGGGTAGTTTGAGTTTATGAAAAATTAATGAGGGCAAAATAGTCATTTGGTCACCTATTTCGAATTTCTTACCCGGTCTCCTTACGAATTCCTTAATTTTCACAGCGAATGTCTAACACTAGAGGGTCTCGATTCCGTAAGCCGATTTTTTGCAATTCCGCAAAAAAAAAAAAAAAAAAAACTTACTGAATTCGTAAGTTGCATTTTTTACACATTCCGCGAAAAAAAAAATGTCATAAGGTCTTTATTGAAAATGGTCATAATCTTCTCTAGATTGACTCGTAATACTCATAAAAATCAGTTACCTCCCCATAATTTTTGAAGATGTGTGAAAATGAGCCTAAAGTTATCCCAAGAATCAGGATCGAGATTTTTTATATGATTAGACACCAACCGTTGATGTTTGACTTCAAACTAAAAGGAGAGGCAGCTATGAAGTATGAATAGAAGCGCTCTCCTCCATTTGTAGTGTTGAATGACATGGCTTTACACGTGTCTAGAGTAGCTGAACGAACGTGGCATTCTAAGTTATTCAAGTCATGCTTTTCAAATATATGCAAAATAAAAGATAAGATAACCTTCGTTTACTTTTTTATTAACTGTAATCAGAAAATGATACGTTAGAATATGATTGGTTTATAATTCTAAAAATTTATATAATTTGTCAAAAAATAAAGAAAAAAAACTTTAAATAAAAATGGAAAATTAATACAGAAAAGTGCTTTTTTAATAAAAAAATAATCATTATTATATTTTTTTATTTCATATTTAAAATAAAAATAGTACATTAAAAATTCATATTTTCTTTCCAATTTTGTTAGATTTTTTCCAGTTTTAAAAATAATATAATTTTTTACAAGACTAAAATAGATGAATGTATCATTTTATCTAAAGTACGATAGCAAAATTTAAAATAGTAAAATTTAAATAGAAATTTATAAAATTATTATAGTATATATATCCCGATATGATTATTGAACAATTCTCCTTCCTCGGAAGAAACCTCCTTCAAAATCATTTCAATTCTCCAATTAAAACCTTTTCACATTGTCGGGAAAAGAAGAGACTTTTCTCTTCCTGCCTTTTATTTATTTAATTAATTCCAGAAAATAACAAAATAATAATCAAATAAAGGAGAATAATCAGATATTGAATATTTAAAAAATATACGTCCTCTTCGTTTTTGTTTTTGTTTGAAAAAATTATTAATGTAATAGTGATAATGTTTGTGACGAATTACTCTATTTTTTTATATAAAAAATGTTATCTTCTAATTATAACTTGAAAGACAGATGAAAAATATTACCTCTCAAGAGATGATTGTGTTCTATTTATATTAAATTATCCATTTAACGTTACGAAATTATTATAAAAATTAACTTGTTGAAAAAAAGCCCACAGTTACAAATTGAAATACCACATAGGTGGATTTCAAAGAATTTGGGCACCATAAATACACTAATGTCAACTCCTCCTATCCCCCATTGGTTTTAGGACGAAAACCGAGTTGTATATTGTAATTGTTATTTGGGTGTAGCTCGACCCCAATATTAAAATTTAACATGGTATCAGAGCTTTGTTCTGTTTGACGGTGTTGAGTTGTTTCTCGTTGTGGATTTGTTGTGTCCCGTTTACTCCACGTATCAGAATTCGGGTCGGGTGATTGATATTTGAGTGTTGCTCGACCCCGATATTAAAATTTAATATAACTAACAATAATACACCAAAAATTAAATTAAATTCCAATCAGCACACGTGGAGCAGTATGGCATTAACTGCAGGGGGTAAAATAGGTAAATCACATGAGGTAGCTGCTCTCTATATAGAGGAAGTCTTCTTTTAAGCGATTTGACTCTTCTTCTTCTTCCCTCTCATTCATTCAGTTCTGCAGGTGACCATCGGCAATCTGCGTGGACTTCAAAATAATGCATCTCCCTCTACATTCATCTCCTCTAAGATTCTCAGGTCACCTGAACCAAATAGACTCTCTGTGAATGAATCATAGTCAAGATTGTTGCAGAGACTCCATTGAAGAGGTGAAGAAGAAGAAGACAGGATCTCGGTTCTACGCGGTGATCCTGGTGAGTCATCTCGACGTTCTGTTTGTTTCTCCAGATAATTTCTGAGAAATAGAAGCAAAAATTAATAACGGACTGTAAATTCATTCTTCAAAAGGAACGCTGATTAGCAGTTATAGTCACAGTAATTGCTTCAACGATAATAATTTATTTATTGTCATTTGAGATCGCTTTTCCTATTGACTTTTTTATATCTAAGATTAATTCCTATAGGATGATAATTGTAATAATCGTAGTATATACTATGAATTTTAGGTGTAATCTCTTAATTATTAAGTATATATATATATATATATATATATACCGAGTGAAGGAGTAACTTTGCTATTATAATAAAGTAATCAATTATTTATGTGGGTGAAAACTTTTTATGGTAAATAAGTTGCTGCGTGATTCTAGGGTCATATTAGTCTTTTCACACTGCCGTGTCTCCGTAGTTTAACATCGGTTCCTTGAAAAGAAGCCACGAGACACCTTTGCGTTGACTTTTTTTAATAGATTTCCTTGCTTTTTCTTTTTGCTCGAATATACTGGCAGATTCCTTACAAATGTCAAATTATAATCATTATTTTTGTATTTGATACAATTCATTCAATTTTTTTCTGCATATGTAAGGACAGTATTCTTATTTTTATAAGATATGATTTCTTTTTGTTACGTACCATAATTTTATTCTGAAAAACAAAAAACTGCTTACGTGTTGACAGTCCATACATTGAATGAATATGTGTTAGAGATAAGAAACGTTTCAAACTGTTGACTAATAATCTATTATTATTAATCATTCCGTATATATGTATTCTGCAGAAGTTTGAGTTTTAGAGGCATAGTGTAAGAACACGCATAAGAACAATGTCCGGAAACAACACGACCACTGCAACTGCATGTCCCTCGCCGATGACGGCGACCTCTAACGGTGTCTTTCAACACGACAATCCTCTCGATTATGCGTTGCCTCTTGCAATCCTGCAAATATGCCTTGTCGTTCTGCTCACCCGAATCCTCGCAGTTCTTCTAAGGCCATTGAGGCAACCCCGAGTCATTGCCGAGATTGTGGTACGTGTCGGTTTAAGTCGTGCCATACATTTTTATTTTTATGAGAAGTATTTTAATTTGTTAGGAATCACATGATACAAGTCAATCGTGCACTTTGCTTGTATTGAATGACTGCATTTCAATGTAGGGAGGGATCTTGCTCGGTCCATCCGCTTTGGGCCGCAGCACGAACTATCTTAACACGATTTTCCCGGCACGAAGTATGACTGTGCTCGACACATTGGCTAATCTCGGCCTTCTCTTCTTCCTGTTCCTCGTGGGGCTTGAGCTGGATCTAAAATCCCTTCACCGAACCGGGAAAAAAGCCCTATGCATCGCCATGGCAGGGATTAGCCTCCCCTTTGCCCTAGGCATAGGGACCTCCTTTGTCCTCCGCGGCACTATCTCCAAGGGCGTGGACCAAGCACCATTCCTAGTATTCATGGGTGTTGCCCTATCTATCACGGCTTTCCCTGTCCTAGCTCGTATTCTTGCCGAGCTCAAACTACTCACAACCGAAATCGGCCGCATGGCCATGTCAGCAGCTGCGGTCAATGATGTAGCGGCGTGGATCCTGCTCGCCCTCGCTATTGCTCTGTCAGGGAGTGGCAATTCGCCGCTTGTCTCCTTATGGGTGTTCATATCCGGGGCTGGGTTCGTCGCGCTCTGCTTCTTGGTGCTGCCTTCGGTCTTCAAATGGATGGCTCAGAGGTGCCCCGAGGGCGAGCCTGTAGACGAGATATATATCTGTGCAACCTTAGTTACGGTTTTAGCAGCTGGGTTTATGACCGACATGATCGGGATCCATGCTCTATTCGGTGCTTTTGTGGTCGGGGTCCTTGTCCCTAAGGAAGGACCATTTGCGGGTGCCCTTGTTGAAAAGGTTGAGGATCTCGTAACGGGCCTCTTCCTTCCACTCTACTTCGTCTCGAGCGGGTTGAAAACGAATGTCGCAACGATTCATGGTGCTCAGTCGTGGGGTCTCCTTGTCCTGGTCATATGCACGGCCTGTTTTGGTAAGATTGCCGGTACAGTCGCGGTGTCCTTCGCCTGCAAGATTCCCTTTCGTGAATCTCTTGCATTAGGGTTCTTGATGAACACCAAAGGGCTAGTTGAGCTCATTGTACTTAACATTGGGAAGGACAGAAAGGTACGTTACGTACGTACATTTCGTTGATGTATGATTCGATGGTTTTGACAGAAAGTGTTAACGTATGTAATAATTGCAGGTACTGAACGATCAGACATTCGCGATTATGGTTTTGATGGCCGTTTTTACGACGTTTATCACGACCCCACTTGTTATGGCAGTTTATAAACCCGCCAAGCTTAAGGGCAAGTCCAACTACAAGTACAGATCGATCGAGCGAAAGGACCCGACCACGCAGCTTCGAATTCTTACCTGTTTCCATAGCTTGAGCAACATCCCGACCATGATTAACCTAATCGAGTCATCTCGAGGAACGGACAAAAAAGATGGTCTCTGCGTATACGCAATGCACCTCATGGAGCTCTCAGAGAGACCGTCTGCAATTCTAATGGTTCACAAGGCAAGGAAGAACGGGCTCCCCTTCTGGAACAAGGGCCAAGGTTCCTCATCAGACAACCAAGTCGTGGTGGCCTTCGAGGCGTTCCGCCAGCTCAGCCACGTCTCAATCCGTCCGATGACCGCAATCTCCGCATTGTCGAACATTCATGAAGATATCTGCTCAAGTGCAGAAAGGAAGCGAGCCGCAATTATCATCCTCCCATACCACAAGCACCAACGGTTTGATGGGGCTTTGGAGACCACTCGTACCGATTTCCGTTGGGTCAATAAACGGGTCCTTGACCACGCACCTTGTTCGGTGGCGATTTTAGTGGATAGAGGGTTAGGTGGTGCAGCACATGTTTCAGCTAGCAACGTTGCGTTTTCATTGACTATGTTGTTTTTCGGTGGACGTGACGATCGGGAAGCGTTAGCCTACGCCATGCGCATGGCCGAGCATCCCGGTATTAACCTGACGGTGGTTCGGTTCCTAGTGAGCCCTGAAGTTGGAGGAGAGATCCTTCAGATCGATCTGCACGACGAAAATGACAAAACCGTCCCTGCATCTTCTTTGTCCATCGATGAAGCTCGGGTTGGTGCAGTTAAGGCTCTGAGCTCCGAATTGACCTCGATAACGTATCACGAGAAGCAAGTGCGGAGTCCTACTGAAGTCGTTAATGTGGTCAAGGAGTACAGTAAATGTAACTTGTTCCTAGTCGGTAGGGCACCGGAGAGCGCACTGGCGGGTGCCCTAAATGTGAAGGGCGACTGCACCGAACTGGGTCCTGTAGGGGGTTTGTTGGCTTCTCAAGAGGTTGTCACTTCAGCGTCGATCTTGGTGGTTCAGAAATATCACGGTGCAACATCCTCGGACGTGTCGGCGACCACCACGAAAGGGGAAGTGCTTCCGGAAGAAGAGTTAGAGCAGACTTGAAGTCAAATGACACAGTATACTGTATATTATCCTTGAATAATTACGTTGATGATGAAAAATAAATAAAGTTTAGAATCAATTCCACATTGATGGTCGTGTTATATTATTATCTATACTATATGTTATTGCTATTGTCTAGTGGCGATAAAAAAAACTGGTTGAACCGAATTCCCGACAAGACCGGCTTGATTAGGACATGCCCGAACCGACCTTGAAGAAAACTCTTATAGAAATTCATAGTTTAACTCTTGAAACACTAGTAATTCATGACCTTAAAACATTCAACAACACTTGAATTGGTTCCATAAGGAAAGTACGACGGAAAACGAGAAGTGACAGGATTCAAGATAAAAACTTCGGTGATTTTTTTTTGTCAATACAACCGACTTGTTGTTTTAAACAAAATGTTAGTCCAAGTCCGAGACCGACCCGAGTCAAGCAAGACCGTCTCAAGTGTTTTTTTTTTTGTCAAAGTCGATCTCGATCTCGGTTCTCCAGATGACAAGATCGACATTTCGATCTCAGTCTACCTCCAAGACCGGACCAACCATTATTATTATATATATTTTTGGCCAACAACAATATTCAATTTTCATAAATGAAAACCAACCTGTTACAACGATAAGTCTAAATGATTGAAACGACAAAGATCGGGTGGGGGTCTTTCGATCCAATCCGGCGGACACACCCTTAACATAGCAAGATTAGCAATACAATTCGCACGTAGTTTGCCATTCTCAGAATGACTTCCCAACTAACATTATAATAGATGACGCAAGCATGATATTAGATGAGAGTCAAATCCGAATGAAATAATAATTAAGTAGATTTAAAGTTTTAATTAATTAAAACGACTAATAAACCATTAGTGGACCCACTCACCCACCCATGATTAATTAGGAAACAAGCTAATCTGACTGAATATTGGTGGGACCGGACCCACAATTACTAAATAGGAAACAAGCGAATCTGTATAATATATTAATATATATATATATGTGTATATTTGGAAACAAATATTCACTCTCTTAATTAGGGTGAAAATATTCTGCTCTATTTATAATTAATTTAGGGCTTCTATGAAGAGATGATTATCTTACAATTATGGAAGTCGGCAATAGTCCATTCGGTCCAAACCACCTTCCGCTTAGTTTAAGGGTTCTTGTCGTCGATAGCGACATCAACCACCTCAACATTCTGTCTCTGACGCTTCCCTACTTCGGATACCAAGTCATTACTTGCCAAACCGCCACGGAAGCTCTGTCGCTGCTTCGGCTGAATTCATGCGGATTCGATCTTCTCTTGACTGAGGTTTTCTTGCTGGACAATGACGGTTTCGAGTTCTTGTCCGCGGTGACGGCGGAGAACAAGTCCCTGCCAGTTGTTACGTTCTCCGCGTATCGAGGGCGATATGTGGCAATCCAAGCTCTCCGGCAAGGCGCTTGTGCTTTCTACCCGAAGCCCATTGCGATGGAGATTCTACAACATCTCTGGCAACAAGTTTTTCACAAAAAGATTCAATCTTGCAGTGATAATCATGTCGTGCAGGTGCACACGCCGTCGCTGACGTCACCGACGAAGTTGTGCCCGGCGACCAACACTGAAGAACCGAAATCGAAGAGTAGATTGGACGGTTCGAAGAAACCTCGACTCAGATGGTCGCAGGAGCTCCACGAGAAGTTTCTCGCGGCGGTTGAAGTTGTCGGCGCTGATAACCTTGTTCCTCAGCGAATCATGGAGTGCATGCAAGAAATGGGGGTCCAGGGTCTCAATCGACCGCAGATATCCAGCCACCTGCAGCAGTATCACAGGGCCATGAAGAAGAAGAAATCTGCAGAAGAACAGACCCACTCCGACAACAACAACAATTCCGATTCAGGCAGAACATATTCGAGTTCCTCGATCGGTAATTATTCCGTCCAGGTCCCAATAACGTCGGATCATCATCAAAATTGGATCTTTTCTTCTCAACATGGGACGCCTGATCAGTCCAGTTCCGGTATCATGAGCCAATGCAGTGATGAACCTCAATCTCAGGGAATGCCGCTGCCATCGAATGGAGTTAAGAATTCGGAAAATTCCGACTGGACCATGCAATTTTTAACGTTTGACTGAGAAAGATAAGATGAAAGCTCATTAATCTAGCTAACTAGCACTATACTAGCTAGTATATGAATCGATATGTTCTGATTGAAGTTGTATTTTAGACACAAAGTTTTTTTTGTTTTTTTTTTTAAATATGACATTTTTGTTCTCCACGGACCATTATTGTATTTACATGTTATAGAATGAGTTTCATATACCATTTATATATGAATACCATCGTGTCTTATTATTTATGGGCAGGAGATATATTCAGAGTCTGCTGATATAACACATATACAACCCACTTATCTACCATAGATAGCTTAATTACCTTGGGTTATAGTTTTTTATAGGCAAAGAAACGTTCACCAACCCTCATTTCTAATCAAATCATTCTAAAATCCAAAACTTTAATTCTATAACAGAGGGGTTTGTCCTTTTTTTTTGTTACAAAAATCATAATAATTTATATGTTAAAATTAAGAATCATGTTAAAAATGTGATATTAATATTATTACTGTTATCGATAGATGGACGTTCACTTACTTATCTATATTATATATATAACAAACATAATAAAATATATAGAGTATCCATCGAAAATCTGTCTATATAAAGTCTCCACCACTCTACGACCAAAATATTACACACAACGAACTAGCTATCCATGACGAAGCTTGGTCGCCATTGTTGCCTTCATCTCCTTCTCCTTTTCATCTCCCCACCCACCATTTGGTCTAGAAAGTTGACCTTGGACCCAACTAAACCTTGTAAGAGATTTTTCCTCTACTTCCACAACATCCTCTTCGGTGGTGATGACGTGGCCAACGCAACCTCAGCCATTGTTGCCAACAAGACAGGTCTTGGCCCCTTCAGCTTTGGTAGGATGACGGTTTTCGACGACCCCATGACCGTTGATCGTCACTTGTCATCTCCTCCAGTCGCTCGAGCTCAGGGCTTCTACTTCTACGATATGAAAACTGATTTTAATGCATGGTTAGCGTATACCTTAATCTTCAACTCGACCAATCACCGTGGCAGTGGCACGTTAAGCATTATGGCAGCAGACATGATGGAGGAGAAGACGAGGGATTTGTCGGTCACGGGTGGGACGGGAGATTTCTTCACGGTTAGAGGGATTGCGACGATCGGGACAGATGCTTTTGAGGATGATAAATATTTAGACTCAAAATGGACATTAAGTTGTATGAATGCTATTAGATTAGGTGACAAAGATCATATGCTTGGTCAATTTCAATTTAGTCTACTCTCCCTCCCCTTTGATCCACAAATAAAATGTTAGTTTCCTTTCATGAGTGACTAAAATCACGTTTTATATAGTTCAATCCATGCACCCATTGGACACACATATCTTGTGATTTTTAATTACGATTTCTATTATTTGAAAAATGGAGGTGTAAGTTAAAAAAGGTTTACCACTTCCCAATGTTCCCGTTCATTTAGTTGTTACTCCTGTTTTCTAAATAGAGCATTCATTCAAATATATATTAAAGGGTTAATTACTCATATCCTACATGAACTTTGGACGTTTTACAATAACCTACCCGAACTTTAAAAATTCAAAATGGGATACATCAACTTAGACAAATGTGCAAATAACTAACTCTGTTCAATTTCTGACGAATTTCTGTCACCAAATGACAGTAAATTAGACGGATGTATCTTTTTGATCTTTTGTCCAAGGTGAGAAAGTTTTAAATTTTAAAATTTGGATGAGCTCGCAAAATGTATAAAGTTCACTTAGCTAGTTTGTATTTCCCCTATATTAATTGTGTTCGGTCGATTTGAGTGTTACTTTTTCAGATACCACACTAACTTTCAATTAGAAAAGAGCGAATCTCAATTCCAAATACTTACCTAACTCCTTCACCAACCCCAAATTTTTTAGTTTTTTCCATTGTCTTCTTACCTTTCTGAAAAGAGTTATGAGATTGTATCACTTGATTGGCTACTATCTTATATTTAAGGTTGGATATAAATTAAATTTAAATTAATGTACAATGACGTGATTAAGGTCCAGGTGCATTATTCTCTTGAACAAAACACATCTGTTGTTCATTTCTCTAAACTACAATATTTATCCTAATATTATGGAAAGTTGCATGTTTTTAAAATCATTAATAATTAAATTAAATTAAAACCTAGAAAGCAAATTGGGATGTAACCAAAATCATTAATTAACCAAAGTAAGAATAATTTACCCAAAAAAAACAAAGTAAGAATAAGGTTTCGGTTGTGCTCACGTGCGTGTCTCGCGTGCGTTATTAAATTTAATAACTGCCACGTGCGTAAATCCAGTAGACAGACAGAGACAGGGGAATATTAATCAGCATATTCTTCCCGTGTCTTAATTTAGTTGTCCTTTTAAAAAAACAAATAATGGAGAGAGAAGAGAACTCGTATTTGAATAGAGATGTGGGAACTCGAGTGTCTATCCACCGTCTTATATTATTAATTAAAGGATAATTTAGTTTATGATAATAGAATATTTTATAATAAAATTTCATCATCTAAATAAGTACGGGCGTTACTATCCCGAAGACCGATAATAATTGTGCGAATTGTGTAGCTAAGTTAGCATTACGGGGGGGTGTTCTCTGAATTGGATCGAAAGATTCTCACCCGATCTTTGTCGTTTTATTGAACTTGATTTATCGTGTAACGGGAATGGTTTCAGTTAATGAATTTAGTCTTGTTGATGGCCAAAATATATATATATATATAAACATAACTAATAAATATAATACACGTATAAACACAATGTAAATTCGCAGTTATATATATATATATATATATATACATAACTAATAAATATAATGCACGTATAGAAAAATGTAAATTCCATATATATAGTTTTTTTTGGTCAACATTTGTCAATTCCATATATATAGTTAGGTCCATCCATTCATGCCGCCAATTGACATGAACAAGTTGGTGGCATCTTTACTTAAAAAAGCAAATTCATTTTCGTTTGTATTACATAGTGTGAGGGAATATTTGGTCTGGTTAGGGTTCGGATGCCATATAGATATTTTACTTATACGAAGCAAAGGGAAGACCACTAAGTTTCGTATGCGATATATATAAAGAAAGATAAGATGATTGATCGATATATATAACATAAAGCCATAGGTCAATAAATTAGTAACTCTTAATTATGTTATGTTATTTATATAAAGTGGTCAGGCGTGCAAATATCTATTTAATATTTTTAATATATAATTACATGTTCTAGTGTTTTTTTTAACTAACACATCTGCGAATTGGGTAACAAAACAAGTTATGCAGATGTTGTGTTCTATATGGATTGAGTCTCGAGCCCCACCCCTCTTTCTAGTTTTTTAGAATTGGGTCATGAGATGTATTTGAACTGATATTTCTGTTTTTACTTGAATGAAAAGATGTTGAAAGTAAAAAATATATATATATATATCGTGTATGTAGACCGAACTATGTATATCTATCAAAAAACAATGTAGTCGCGTCTGCCTCTGCATGGAATTGGAATGGAGTGGAGAATCATCTTTAAAGCGGATGGAGAGATGTGTAGATAGTAAGATAGAAATTATTACGTTGGCTAAATTATTATTGAATGTAACTTGTTTTGGATTAAACTGACGTTATTTAGTTGCTTATATTTAACAATATTACCTTTTGATTGCAATAATAATTTTTTTACGAGATGAATTTTTCAAAATACCAAAAACAAATTATTTTCATTTCGAACCCAAATATTAAGAATTAAATTTTCTGTGTTCGTTTGTTTTTTAAGATTTAGGGTTGTTCAATCGAAGATGAAAAGAACATGGAAAATATAAGGGGAAAGATAAAATTGTCATTTAATTTTAGTATTTATTTAATAACATTAGTTAAACATAACTGATTAAATAACACAAATTTAAATAAAAAATTAATATTCTAAATAAATAAATAATCAAAAGTTAATATTAATTAAATTTGTGATCAAATAGATAATTAATTTTTTTTTTCTCATCTCAACACGTAATTGATAGATTATATTTATGTGCATATCAATTATCAAACACTTCAATATGCTCTCCACTCACAAAGTCCATTATTTAAAAAGTGAAAAGGATTTTTATTCATTTTCTTTGTGGGAAGGGACATAAAAATAGACACATGTTCGATGGTTAATTGAGATAACAATCGGACCATAATAGTCAAGATAAAGCTAGAGCGTTCAATAATAGAGGGTTACATTTTTTAGATTGTTATTTATTTTTTATTTTCCTATTGTGTTATTTACCGAAAAAAGATAATAATTAAAGAACCAAGAATTGAGAATATAACCATTATAATAAATGTCATAAATGATTGTTTTTTGACATATTAAAATATTCTCTCTATTAATAAAAATATATTTTAAACAATTAATTTTCAGAATTTATACCTCTGTTATTGATTTCATTTGTGTCAATGAATTGTGGAAATGGTTGGTTGGTAAATGAAGCGAATGGATTCCGATGCCTCTTTGAATGTACATAAAGAGAGTTGAAAGTTGAAACCTTTGACTTTCAAACGTATGACATGGAATTAAACAATTTCTTCTTTGTCTGATTATTATTTTCTAAAAAAATATATAATAATTGAAATATAATGGAATTTAAATATTTTATTTGATGCATTCCACTCTTTTCCTTTTCCAAAGAGGGGTATTCTTTTTTCCTGTTATATATAAAAAGGAATGTGAAAAAAATATGGGTTGCCAACTAGTTTAATACCCACTTTCATTTCAATGTAATTTTTTTTTTGCCAAAGAACTCCGTATATTACTTAATCAACAGTTTGGGTCGATCACGATCCCGATACATTTCACTATCTATCTGCAAAATTTCCAATATAGGGGATGAGAGTTGGTCGATCCAATCCCTATTGCACATCCACACATTGACTTGTTTCGCTAACCAATCCGCCGCCCCGTTCGCGGTTCTTGGTATCCTATTCCATGTCGTATTCCCAATAGTAACCGTCAAGAAGATACTATTTTGAATAATAGTCTCTATTTGCCAAAATTTGGCGGTTCCTCTTACTTGGTTGATGACGACCTCCGAGTCTCACTCGATCACCACCGATTTCCACCGGTTCTCGATTGCTATTTTAACACCTTCGTAGACAGCCATTACTTCTAGTATATCACCCGAAGCTGCAAATGCCGGCCCTTGAAAGCTACCTACTATCCGCCTGTCATGGTCCCGGGCTATGACTCCTATCCCGCCTCGTCCCGAGTCTCTATTCCAGGCAGCATCACAACTGATTTTGATGCTCCCAGACCTGGTCCACCCCTGTTCGCCCCTACCTTGCTGCACAACAGAAGTCACCTGGTTCGGATGACAATTCTGCAGTAAGCTGTGACTTTGCTGCAGAATTTGTCTCTGCTAGGATCTTCCTTAACGTTGCAATCACTTGAGTAGGGTCCGGTTGTCTCCCTTCGAATACCTGTCCACATCTCACCTTCCAAATGCACCAACATGTGTTGAGCGTTTGGATAGAAAATATTTTTTTAATAATTAACTATAAGTCCTAATGAGATTTTGACACGTGGGCAATCATATTATATACTATGATTACTATCCTTAATCTTGAAAATATTTTAACACTTTCAAAAAGAATGTACTCTACTTATTTGTTAAGTAATGATGCTGCCCTTTTGAGTAAAAGATGCTAGGTTGAAATATTTATTGTTGATTTGAAGAAAATATTATCACCTGAATTTAAAATTAATATATATTTTTTAAATTCAGGTACCAAACATGTAATAGTGAGAGCTTTTAGGTTATTTTAAAACTCTCTATAATTAGTCATTTGAAATTTGCATAATATAATTATATCGCTACTTCATACGAGTGGGAAAAAATATTTCTTTGAATCGACCAGACAAATTACGAGTGGGAAAAAAAAATCAACTGTCAATAATAATATAATATTAAAAAATAACAACAAATGTCGCGTGGACCCCACTCGACAGAGCACCATGAGCGGTTACGAGGCGCTACGGGAATTTTAGTCAAGAAAAATAAATAATAGCACATCGCAATCACGTCAGAAATGACGTGGCGATGATCGGTCCCACGTCTTACCGTCTTCATCACTTTGCCCGTTTGCGGTCGCGTTTCGCCACGCAGCAATTCAGAAAAGATAACGGGGTTTGACCAAGCATTAATTTTGCGTTTGACCGCCAATTATTTTAACATATTTTTAAAATTTAAATGATTTTTTTTTACATTGTCAATTATTAATATATCAATTCTTCGTGCTATTTTTCTTCGATCATCTTTTTTTTCAAAAATGATTTAAAGACTAGAGTTTTAAGTGTGAGTTTGATTATTCATATATGATACTTTGTTTCTTCATCTTCTAACCCAAATTCGTTTATGGGTTGAATTTCATATTGAATCAATTTTTCGCAGTAGGAGCTACGATTGAGGATGAAGCTGAATTGAGTATGATGAGTGAAGAATCGGAGTATTGAGCGACAAATTGAAAATGATCGCTCTTGTGCTAATTCTGCCTATAGACCTATGGTTGTCGAATCAAAAGATTTCTAGAAAGACGGGGTTAAAAAGAATTTTAAGAGTAATTTAGTCATTTCAATTATTAAAATAGTTAATTAACGGAAAAAATAAAAGAAAAATAGTAAAAATACTAAATAGTCACATGTCAAACATGTGTAATTATAACCAATTAGTCACATAAGTAAAAGTAAATATAAATAACCATTAAGTATTTATATATATATTCTACAATATAAGGATCAAATTATATTCTACAATATACACGGTAACACGGATTAATATCGAAAATATAAGGACCCCCCGAAAGAATATGCTAATTGCACATGAGGGTCTAATCGTCTCACGACCGTCGATCACCAAGAGCATGGAACCTCATTTTGATCGGACGGTCAAAACGTTCGCGGTACCGACTGTTATATTGCAAAAGAAATTTCTGCTCTAATTTTTGTTGGTAAATCGCTCCAAATGTTAAATTCGACAGTCTGCACTTAAACGCGTGCCGTCGTTCGTATTTACGCATCGCATCTCTCGCTCGCTCGCGTTGCCGCTGCCCATAAATCCCAACTCTCCTTCCTCAAAATATCGCCTGATACATAGATCTTCCTCTCTGCATCGTCGTTGTGTCAGAGAAGTTTCTTCGATCAAGTAGGCGGCTTCTCGAGGTAATTAGTTCGAAATTTTTTTGTTTCTCAATCCTGAATCAACGTCTATCAAGTACTTGATTGTGGATTTCGGAATGTTTTGGGTCGGGAGTGTGTGATTTTATCTGTCTGAATTCTTGTTATTGTTTTTCAATCCTCAAATCGACTTGTTTCTCCCCTCTGACGTGAAGATTTGATTTTGTGTGTCTGAATCTGTTCGCTGGGAACATTTCAAATACCTGTTTTTTGTTGTTTGGATTGTGAAAATGAGAATTCTTGGATTTGGTGAGATTTAGTTGTCTTTCTGCCTTTGTTAATCGATTTTGATGTTGTTTTGGTTTGTAACTTTGGCAGCAATCAATTGGGTTGTTTTTGTATTTGCCGTGGAAAATGCTTGATGGATTCTTTTGGAAATGAATCTTTTGAATGAGAATCCTACTCGAATTCTCTTGATTTCTTCTTATCATATTTAGGTTCAGTTTGAGTTCATCTGATGTCTATATCTGCATGTCCATTAGTCTATTCAGATCTTGAGATCCTATTGTTTTTTTTGGATAAGCAGCTGTGGACATCACGTATCTCATGACATATAAAACAAAGTATTTGTGTAAAATTCAAATCAGCAATTACTTGGCAATCCATCGGAGTTCAGTTAGTCTTTTATTAAGTGGGAATTTGCAGGCATGAGGGTGGGGATATTTTGTAGAATATAATTGGAGTTGTGAAGTGCTGATTAGTACATACATGCCTGCACTTGGTTCTCATAAATTTAACGTTCTTCTGCCCTGTGTCTCCATAATGGATTAGTCACACATCCCTCAAAAAAAACAAAAAAAACAACGATCCCTATTTCCCCAGATTAAGCAGTTATTTGTTGATTATTTCCCTGATGTTGGAATAGATCCAAGGGTTTTCCTTTAAGTGAAGCACCTCGGCGGCTCATTTTTATGTCTGTCACCGTGGTCCATGATCTCATGAAAATTTCTTTTTCAATTTTTTCTTTATAGTATGCTGTTTTTCAGTTTCATTAAAATTTGAAGTACTAGTGATATTGGTCTTTCTGATCTTTAATATCTGATTTTTTTTCTTCTGCTTCTGCTATTGTCATGTTCTCTTATCTAATATCTAATGCTTATCTCAGCATTCAATCATATGCATCTCCAGATCAACACAACTAGTTCAATTTCTCTTTCTATGATGAAGTCTTCACCAAACTGGTGACTGGACAACCTTAGAACCTAGACTCTTATACCCCTTAGACTGCTTCTTTATCTAGTTTGCTGAACTAAGTAACTTAACTTCTTCACTGTTTATTAGTTTACGACACAATAATTGCTCTGTTATGAACTGCTATAACATTTTGATTCAGACAGACAATTTATTGCTTCTTTTTTGACATTTACATTCTTGTTGCAGGTTTATAGATTTCTATGCTCTCATCTTGCATCGTGTGGATTCAGTTGATGTTAGGCCACTGCAACTGATCAAAGATTTCCTGGGTTGAACTTCCTTTCTACACAATGGATCGCCGTGACACCTCAGGTTTCGTTAGCGGTGGGGGAATTTACTTTCCCAGTCACATCTAACCGTAGTTTGTAGAACCTATTTACATAATTATCCCGGAAGTCAAGGCAGACTATTGTCTTTTTTCCTTCAGAAGACAGGTTTGGAATTTATTTATTTTTTACAGAAATTTGGTGTTCTGACATGGACCCTCGGGACCCCATTTTACGTTCTGCTGCAATTCAATCATACTCATCGAGGAAATCAACGGATATGGTGCAATTTCGTGATGACACCAGTTCGAAATTCGATTATCTGGGCCCATGTTTTCAGTTCCCTACTTTGGGGGGTCTGAAGCATAACTTTGGATTGATTGATGGAGGCTTGGCTCTCGGGCTAGGAAATTCATCGAGCTTTTCTGACAGCAAAGGAACCTCCTTTTCTGCAGTTTGGTCGGGCAAGGAAAGTGAGGAGTCATCGAAGGAAGTTGAATTAGACTTCACTTTGCATCTTGGAATTGAAAAGGCGTTGCCTCTCCCCAAAAAAGTAAAAGAGATTGACTTGGAGCTGAGCCTCACTACTGGACATTCAGAATCAGACATCACCGACCACGACTCGCCTCGAGTTCAGAAAGAGATGCCTCTTGCATGGTCTGGGCCCACAAATGCTTATGAAGCACTGCAACTTTCAAATGGTGGAATGTCCATAGCTCCGTCTCTTAGTTCACAGAGTGTAGAAAGCAGCTTCTTTCTTGGTGAACTTCGAGAAAAAATTTCTCAGGACTTGTCTTCAATGGCCGCCACGAACAGCTCAGTCACCTTTACTTCCGGGATAAAACAAAAGCCGCAGAAGCGGCACTGTAGTATTAGTATTAGTAATGCAAAGATCTGTCAGGTTGAGGGATGTGGAAAGGGGGCAAGAGGGGCTTCTGGCCGGTGCATCTCCCATGGAGGTGGCCGGAGATGTCAGAGACTTGGGTGCTCCAAGGGAGCCGAGGGGCAGACCCCGTACTGCAAGGCCCACGGTGGTGGCCGCCGATGTGACTTCCTCGGATGCACTAAAAGTGCTGAGGGCAAGACTGACTTTTGCATTGCCCATGGAGGAGGACGGAGGTGTAGTAACGAGGGGTGCACCAAGGCGGCCCGAGGAAAGTCGGGGTTGTGCATCCGCCATGGAGGTGGGAAGAGATGTCAGTGGGAAAACTGCACCAGGAGCGCAGAAGGGTTATCCGGTCTCTGCATCTCTCATGGTGGAGGCCCCCGGTGTCAGTTCCTCGGATGCACGAAGGGGGCTCAGGGAAGTACCATGTTCTGTAAGGCACACGGCGGTGGAAAGCGATGCACCTACATCGGGTGCAACAAGGGGGCAGAGGGAAGCACTGCCTTCTGCAAGGGCCATGGTGGAGGGAAACGTTGTTTATTTGGGGGAGGCAATGTGTGCACCAAGAGTGTACACGGAGGCACCAACTTTTGCGTGGCTCATGGAGGTGGAAAGCGGTGTGCGGTTTCTGAGTGCATCCGGAGTGCGAGGGGTAGAACCAACTTTTGCGTCCGCCACGGTGGGGGCAGAAGGTGCCATTCTGTTGGGTGTGGTAAGAGCGCCCAAGGGAGCACAGATTTCTGCAAGGCTCACGGAGGTGGCAAGAGGTGCTTGTGGGGCCACTCCTCTGGGTCGGGTCACGGAGAAAAAGGTTCTACCCCGTGTATTTCTTTCGCTAGAGGGAAAACGGGTCTATGCACTCACCATAGCGTCTTGGTTAATGACAAGCGGGTGCATGGATCAATCATGGTGGGACCCATCCTATCGGATAAGTCAGAGGACATCATTAGCTTTGAATACCCAGGAGGCAGCGACCAGTTTGTGCTGCCTTCTGCAGATCCAGAGGGCAGAGTTCATGGTGGGAGTCTGATGTCTATGTTTGTTGATGGCATCAGCAGCAGTGAAGGTGTCGTTCTGAACTCGCCTGATCCCGAGAAAGTAGTACGATCGGCGCCTGAGTATAGCGTTTAGTATCCTTGTAAAAATTGTCTGATGATGTTCAGTGGTATGTTTTTAGTCTCTCTATCTCTATTCATTGAAACCTCCCTTGAAAAGGATACAATACTATTTGGGGGGGAAATATGGAGTCTTTTGTTGTTGTCTTGTTGTAGAGTCATGGTTCGTGTGGTGTGTTTGTTGTCAACTTTTTAATGGTCGGATTGCTGTAAATAGAGTCGGTCATTTTGGAATTCAGTATGTTGTTTTGACTGAAAACAAGGAAGAACACCCTTGTCAGGGCCTATGGCATCTGGTGATAATAAAAGCCTTTTCTTTGCGTCTTATTCTCTTTAGATGGAGTAATTTGGTTTTGGTATATCTTTTAACTTGTAGGAGACATGTACAGTGTACTATAGGAAGGACTTTAACCGTTACAAGAGAACAAATAATTGTACCAGTCGAGTATTATTAATTAGAAATAATAGTATAGTAAATGAACTTCTATGACCTTTTGAAGAAGAAGTAGCACTGCACAGTTCAAGTTACAAAACAAGAGACTTCATTTATGGGGTAATTAACTTTAAAAATGAAAGTTTGTAGCCAAATTATGCATGACCTGTTAGTTTAAGGGGTCTTTTGCAACAACCCATTTCTACTCCATGCCTTCAGTTCAGTCGAAAGTTCAGAGTCCAGACAAGCTACCACCATCTGCGGTCGTCAGTCAAATCCCTTCCCTCTCCAGCTGACCCAACTTCAAATGGGCAATTGCAACGGCCTACCCACTTCATACGGCCACCAGCCGTCCGATGGCTCGCCCTCAAACGACGCAAATCAGCACTCCAATGACATCAACATCCGCCCAACCACTCCCAAGCAATCTACTCCTCCGCCTGCTGCTCATACCTCTCCTTCCGCAATTCCGCCGCGCCCACGCCCACGCCCGCCGTCTCTTGCATCATCCGCTAACGTTGGAGTTGGTCGAGTCCTTGGCCGGGCGATGGAGGATGTTCACGACACCTACATCTTCGGCTGCGAGCTCGGCCGCGGCCAGTTCGGAGTCACCTACCTAGTGACTCACAAAGAGACTAAGCAGCAGTTCGCATGTAAGTCCATCGCAACTCGCAAGCTCATCAACAAGGATGACATCGACGATGTGCGACGCGAGGTCCAGATCATGCACCATTTAACTGGCAATAGGTATGGGCATTACAGATTGATTGTGGGTATACTGTAACGGGACAGGTCTCGTTTAGTCTGAATCGAATTTGATTTTTGTGTAGTGTTCCTCTTTCGTTGTCAATAGGAATATAGTGGAGCTGAAAGGTGCGTATGAGGATCGACACTCTGTCAATTTGGTGATGGAGCTGTGTGCTGGAGGTGAGCTGTTCGATCGGATCATAGCCAAGGGGCATTACTCGGAGCGAGCTGCGGCGAATCTCTTTAGACAGATTGTTACTGTGGTGCATACTTGTCACAGTATGGGAGTAATTCACAGGGATCTGAAACCTGAGAATTTTCTACTTCTCAGTACTGATGAGAATTCGCCCTTGAAAGCTACGGATTTTGGTCTTTCAGTCTTCCTTAAGCAAGGTATTTCCAATCTTTAGTACTTGCTCTATATCATTAATAGCTCTTTATGTGGCTATTGCAACAACTGTACTCTCTCAAGGATAGTGGATCCTTCAATCCTATGTTTTTCAATTAGAAGACTGGAACGTAATATCTTATATACTGATCGAATTTCGTGATCACAGCATGCCTCTGTATTAGGTTATAGTCCTTGGACAACCTTAGGCCAAAAAATGTAAACATTCTCGTATAGATGTTATAGGTAAAAACAAGTAAAGCTATGAGCATGAACCATGCTACTAGTGTTGCTACTCTTCTCGATCTAAAACGAGTATACAGGTTCTATATTTGCTGGAGCGCCTGTACTAGAGTATGCATTCCCGAGTTAGTTATACTTTGGCACTACTTTCATCTGAGCTCTATTGTCCAAGATAGTTTAAATAGCTTCAGGTGCACCTCTATTAATTTTTTCAGCTGACCCATGAGATTCTTCCAAGATACAGTGTCCCTGATTCTTACCACTTTTAATTTGTTTAAGGAGTATCAATGGATTTGGATGTCTATGTTCTGCCTAATATGTAGGGGATGTGTTTAAAGACCTTGTTGGAAGTGCATATTATGTGGCTCCTGAAGTACTGCACCGCAGCTATGGAGCTGAGTGTGATATTTGGAGTGCCGGTGTTATTCTATACATTCTCCTTAGTGGTGTCCCACCTTTCTGGGGAGGTAAATTTGATGCCTTGTGCAACCAATAAATGATTTGTTTGTGTGTCAGTGGTAGCTTGTTGATCATCCGCTTATGGTTTTCATCACTACAGAGAATGAGCAAAGCATATTTGATGCAATTTTGCGAGGACATATTGATTTCTCGTCTGATCCTTGGCCTTCAATATCAAGTAGTGCTAAGGATCTTGTTAAGAAGATGCTACGATCGGATGTGAAAGAGCGTCTTACTGCAGTAGAAGTGCTACGTGAGTTTTTGCTTCTGAAAGCTGCTTTCTTTTCAACAGTTTTTTGTTGTTCATATCCCTTTCTGGTGTTTGGTCTACCTTCATAACAGAAAGCGAAAGCTTCATTTTGGTTAATGTATTTGGATGGTTACTTTGCCTTTTTAGTTGAATCATTACATTGCTTGATCGATTTTCAAGTAGTCAACAGTATCTGTTATTATTTATTGTAAAGATAACTGGTTGAGACTGAAAACACAATGCAGATCATCCATGGATGAAAGAAGATGGGGTTGCATCTGATCAACCTCTTGATATTGCTGTCTTAAGTAGAATGAAGCAGTTCAGGGCAATGAACAAACTAAAGAAAGTCGCCCTAAAGGTAAGAATTTTCAGTCTAACAATGATATTGACTGTGTTATTTAAGCTGAGAGTTGTTACCCTTTATGATTTTAGGTAATTGCAGAAAACCTTACTGAAGAAGAAATTATGGGGTTGAAGGAAATGTTCAAATCCATGGACACAGATAACAGTAGAACAATCACGTATGAGGAGTTGAAAGTGGGTCTTCACAACCTAGGTACCAGGCTCTCGGAACATGAAATAAAGCAGTTAATGGAAGCGGTAATGATCTTGAACCATAAATAACGTATAAATTATCTTTCAACTCCAACATAACATGTTTTTACAGGCGGATGTTGATGGGAATGGAACAATTGACTACATTGAATTTATTACGGCTACAATGCATATGAATCGGATAGAAAGAGAGGACCATTTGTATAAGGCCTTTGAATACTTCGACAAGGACCGGAGTGGGTAAGTAAAGTTATTTTTATTATGATTTTTTTATACCGTCTTTAATGGGAAAATGGGTGTTTATTTATAGGGTTAATTACTTAATTGGTTACCCATGTTTCACCATTGTGCAGAATGGTTACACATGTTTCAAAATGTGATTAATTGAGTTGTGCTATGTGACTAATTGGTTACACATGTTTTTCCCAAATTGATTAATTGATTATTCCGTTAGTAAACTGTTAATTAATTTTTTTAACATATTATTGAATTGTGAAATGACTATTATGCCCTTAGTGGTATTGAAGATCCCAGAATCGTCTTGAAGAACCAGAATCAAATTGAATTGAAGAACCCAGAATCGAAATTCCGGGTTCCAGAATTGCGTTTCTGGGTTCTTCAAGATCCCAGAAATTAACCCTTATTTATATTACCTTGCTTATTGTTCTATTTTTGAAAAATTTATTCTTCAAGGTACATAACAATGGAGGAGTTGGAGCATGCACTGACAAAGTACAACATGGGTGATGCAAAAACCATAAAGGAAATCATTGCTGAAGTCGACACCGATCATGTACGGAAATTTATTTTCATCTTCTGAGATCACGAGTACATCAACCTAAATATGGCATTCCATTTTTCTCTATTCAGGATGGAAGAATAAATTATGAGGAGTTTGCAGCAATGATGAGAAAAGGCAGTCCTGATTTGGTAGCTACTAGGCGTCGGAAATGATCAGCCGAAACTTGTCAAACTGTACATCATCAAGTAAATTCTCTACTTTGCATAATTACTCCGCGCTTACTGCATCTATTGTTCGTGTTTTGATTTCACGGTTGTTGTGATACGAACCGAGTAATGAGGTTGGAGCGACGGATCTTGTGTCTTGATATTGGTTGCATTTTTTTGCTCCTTTTTATGTGCCTTTAAAGAAGTTTGTGAATCATGAGTTGTGAATTATTCTACTAGCTTTTGCTTTAGGTAGTATTGTGGAACCCATATCATCAACATTACCCCAGAATATACTTTACTTTTCTTTGTCAGTAGATATAATCGTCTTTGTGAAGTCTTTCCCACACTATCAAATCTAGTTTTAACATAATTCTATTCCCTGGTGTAGGAATATTTATAAGATAAGAAAGTATTGGACCATTGGTTACTTTATGTTTGACTTGGAACATTTAAAAGCCAAGCCGCTTGGCACATTGTACCGATCATCTCTTCTTTCCTCTTCACCCTTTCATTCCTCTCTTGCTGAAGAACTTCCCAGCAGCCAAACGCTGCGTTTTTAATCTCCTAAACAACATCGTTGGTTAAAGCTTCGTCATGGGATGCAGTAACTCAAAGCTTTACGGTCTGCCGGCGGTGGTTCTCTGCCGTGATCGCTGCAAGTTCCTCGACCATACCCTACGCCACGCCAACACTCTCTCCTGCGTGCACGCAGCATACACTTGCTCCCTCAGCAAATTTGGCGATGCCCTCTGTAGATGCACCGACACCAACATCCCTCCACACGGCCCCGATCTTCCTCTAGTGGTTAACCGCGATCATCAAAAGAGTCCTCCGAAATCCGTGGGTGCACTCAGCCGCTCACCTTCTACCGATTCTCACATCAAATTCAACTCCAATGCCGATGAAAGCTTCGACAAGATCAAGTCCGCCTCCTTCAACAACAACAACCAATTATTCCCTTACAGCCACGATTTCGAAAGCCTTGAGGAGTCGCTCAGCACAGTCTTCGACAAATTCAACATCAGCTACATGAAGAAAGAGCCGACACAGTCGATTATGCACACCCGCCCAGTCTACGACAATAACCACTACGAGATCAACGAATTCTCCCAGACCGATTCCAGCTGGAACCTGATGAACTTCTTTGATCCGTATGATCTGACGATCCGGACAAACAGTCGGAGGGAGGTTAGGGCGCTGACGCGGATGGGAGATTCGTTCCGTCGCTATGAACAGAAACCAACGAGTGAATCGGTCAGTGGAGAGATGCAGAGTCTGCTGCGGAGTGCGTCGGAAATCGAGAAGGAGATCAAGAAGGATTTGGAGAAATCGACTGAAACTCAAGATGAAAGCAGTAGAAGAAGCGTCGTGTCGGAAGTGGTGAGAGAAGTGAATGCTCTGTTTCAGAAGGCTTCAGCTTCTGGAGATGGAGTCGTCAAATTGCTTGGCGACGACGATGAAAAAGTTCGTTATACTACTAATAACGGTTGCCAAGGTATACCATAATTTGAATATTCGCAGAGCAGACCCTCTATGTTTGGATATTGAAAAGTTATCCTCATACTTTTATTTTCGGAAATTTGATGCAAAAACTTCTTCCACTAATGGAGTTTAGGTATAAAAATATCAGGATGAAAAGGGAAATGGTGAGGCTAAAACAGTTTTCTTTCAACCATAGTTGCTTACAGAAACACGGGTTCGAATTTGAGATCATAAACATTAACATCCTAAGTGCATTTATTACTTCAATGTGAAAGTATATAGATATATCTTCTTAAATTAAAAGTTTAGGGGTAAAGAAGAATAAGAATATGGGTACTGCAGAATATGCATGGCAGCCTTATTCCATGAGTGCTGCAAATAAAGGAGTATCTTCTTCAGAGACCACGCGCTTTATCGAGAATAAAACCATGGACGGAGACAGCAAGGATACGACTGCAACGACGAGGGCAAGTTCGGAGGATAATAATATGGTATCCACTTTAAAGAAGCTCTGTATGTGGGAGAAGAAGCTCCACCGTGAAGTCAAGGTGTATATATACTTCTTCTTCTGTCCTTATTTGATTTTACTAGGAAAAGAACGTGTTAAGATGACTTAAGAGTATACCGGTTGTCTTCACTCACAAGTTCGGACTTTTGAGACAGACAGTTGGTTAAGGCGTACGTCTTAAGTCTCACATGGTATCAGAGCGCGCAAGTTCAAATCCTGGCGACGTTGAAAATATTGATACACTCCCATTAAAGACTCGGTCGGGCACTAAGCCCATGGGTAAACCGATGTTCATAAACATCAGTTTAAGGGAGGATGTTAAGATGACTTAAGACGTACGACTTAACAGTTGGTTAAGGCGTACGTCATAAGTCTCACAGAACGCCCAGTAATGGATGGCTTCTCTGCAACATGAACTTGTAGTTGTGCATCTCTATAATACAAACTTGCATGTACAGGCCGAGGAGAAACTACGAGTATTCCACGCTAGGAAGTCCAGGGAGCTGAAACAACTGGTCGAGAAGGGCGCCGAGGCAAACAAGATTGACTCGGCTCGATCCTTGGTCGACTCCCTGTCAATGAATCTCAAGATCTCTATCCACGTCATTGCCAAGATATCCACCAGAATCAACAAGCTCAGGGATGACGAGCTCTGGCCCTTAATCACCGATTTCATTCTCCGGTGCGGTACCTATAATAATAACAACACTACAGACTGCGAAATGGCAATCATCATAATTAGTTTTCTGATACTATATGTTGTTATATATAGTCTATCTGAGATGTGGAAAACTATGCTGGAATGCCATCGTCGTCAACTCCGTGCAATCACTGATGCTAAAGTGTTGGATTCGATTGAGGGTAAGATCGGAAGTGATGCTTCTCTTGAAGGGTTTATGCAAATTCGACTCGAGCTTCATCGATGGAACCTGAATTTCTTGAGGTGGGTTGATTCTCAGAAGTGTTTTGCCCGGTCTTTGAACGATTGGCTGCTTCGGTGTCTTACCGACGAACCCGACACAGCTGCCAAGTCTTTGAGATCAAGTGCGATGAGAGGTGCTCCTCCTGTGTTTGCCATTTGTAATGAGTGGGTACAAACCCTAGAAGGTACACTATGATCAGCCTCACATCTTACTTCATAGTTAGGTTCGATTTGTTAAAATGACTTAAGAGTATACCGGTCGCCTTCACTCACAAGTTCGGATTTTTGAGACAGTTGGTTAAGGCGTACGTCTTAAGTCTCACACGATTAATTAAGATTCGTTAACTTTTGAACAGGAAGCATCAAAGAGAAATCAGTGATCGAATCGATGGGGGGCCTCCAGGACTACTTGAAGCAAATCACCGAAGATCGCATCAGTCTTTACTTGCAACCCAAGAAACCAGAAGACAGCAAGGAAATGGAGAAAAATGTAAATATTTTTATGAAGGAGTATCAAAAGATACATAAAGCAATGCAAGAGATAGATAAGAGGGTTCATCGTCTAGGAAAGTACTCGACACCGATGAAACACATCGGGTTGCAGACGGGTTTGGAACATGTTTTGGAGGCTGTCGAACAGGTTGCTCTCCATTCCACGATGGCTTACGATGAGCTTTGTTCGAGGATGAACAATGACATGATGTATGATAAGAATCAAACCATCTAATAATATTTTGATAAGTAACCTACCCTACATAGATTATTGTCTTTGAATCCAGGTTAGAATTAACAGAGACTGACTTCATCTAGGTTAGAATATCCAGGTAAACCACATTTCATCATAAACGAACCTCCGAATAATGAGAAATTGAAAAATTAGATTGAAATTAAAGGGGTACCATTATGGAAAATAGAAGTTTTGGGATCTGAAAAAATATATGATTGTAATGTTACTACCGTCATATATTTTGAATTAGAAGACAAATAAAACTAATTTCAACGAAAATAGAGTTACGAGTGACACAATATTAAATAACTTAAAAATCAATGAAAATTCAAAGGGTTACCTCGGACAACAGTTTTACTTGAGAGTTTATACGGCGTCGACCTCTTTGAGAGACGAGTACCCGATCCCGAAGAACGCGCTTCTCTGCGGCCGGGCAACGGGAAGATGCACACGTCCTCTTTAGAGGGCAATGGAGAACCAGAACAACGATGGACACACTGCAGTTGTTGAGATTTTTGTTTTGAGAAACTGACCTTTAGCTGAAGGTCGCATTCTTTGGAACTAGTTAGGGATATTGTTTTCATGATTAATATATATTAAGGAATTTGATGAGACATTTCATCCAAATTAAAGATTAATTTCGTCCCATTTATTTTGGATTATGTGTAAATGAGAAAATAAAAAAATTATAGGTAATCTTTTCAATGTGCAAGTATGATAAAGCTTCAAATGATTAAACTAATAATAGATGTATCTTTAAGAATTATAATGATGCAATATCAACGACGTAGGGTTAATAACCAAATAACAAACCGAACTTTTAGGAAAAAACAAACAGTAAACTGAATTTTATTTGTTGACAAACAACAAACCAAACTTTAGAAATTTAGCAAACAACAAGCTTAACTCAAATTTTCATTATGTTTGAACGATTTTTTCAATATTTGAAAAAGTTATTAAGTCGTAATAATTTATTTTTTTAAATAGTTCAACTAGTGTTGACTTAATTAATCCCTCAAATATTGAAAAATTCATTCAAACTTAATGAAAATTTGAGGTAGGTTTGTTGATTGCTCAATTCTAAAAGTTTGGTTTGTTGTTTGTCAACAAAAAAAGTTCGGTTTGCTGTTTGTTTTTTCCTTAAAGTTAAGTTTGTTTTTTGGTTATAAACCCTATCAACGTAAATCACAAGTTCACAACTCCAGTTGAACGAGTTTTATATCTAAATTATGATATTTTATTAAGACAGAAAAAATAAAGTTAAGACAAATAATGAAAAGGGTCTAACATAAGGATAAAAGTTAAAAACAAGTACATTTTTATTTTGAAAATTTACTATATCAAAAATTATTGAGGAAATTGCTTTAGTTATCTCAAAATATTTTTGTTATTGTCTTAACCTAGACGATCAAACCAAGCTCTAATGTAGGTGTGTCAATTTATGATTTATGGGTGAGTTGTGTTTGAGTTGAACTTTTCAATTTTGACACGACTTGTCCAATAAATATATAATATATTTTGTATGGTTCAATCAATGGACCGTACAATAAATAAATAATATATTTTGTGAAAATTCATGAATCATACTAGCTGTGTGAATTGTACGGATCATGTGAGTTTATGAGTCAATAAGTCACACGAGTTCATGGATTGCGGTATTGCACAAGTCAACTGTTGACCCACACATTGAATTTGACACAGATTTACAAGTCATGTAGATTGACTTGTGAATCGTGTTTGGGTCATAAAATTGACATGTTAATAATTACGAGTCGTATTTGGATTGTAAACATATTTTGACCAAACAATCTCTAACACGACTCCAATTGAATCGTTAGATCGAATTGACCCCCCCTAGTAAAATGTTTACTATCTACTTGGCCTAGACAAACCTTCATATAATCATAATTTTGTCTCTATTTTCATTAAAATATAAATCAAAATTCTAGGTGACATCCAAAAAGGGTCATGTGATTTCGAGTATGAAATCAAACTAAATTAGAATTGGAGGATAAATATACACTAGCTATTAGTCTAAGGACTAAAATGAACTTACAAATTACAACCCATAAAAAATAATTCGCTCCTTTTTTTCTCTCTCCTGACACTCTCTCAGTTTTTCAGCATCGTTTGCTCGAAGCTCTCGAAAACCCTAACTTAACCATTTTTGCAGCTGCCACTGCTGCTGTGGATATCAGGTACGTAGCTTTGATTCATATTCCTTGCGTTTACATCAGATAATTTGATTGTATTCTGAATCCGACATTGGTGTAACCTTCTTGTCTCATTTTGCATTTCCGGGTAGCTCAGTTGCAGATCAATTTATACTGGAATCGCGTAACTGATGGCGGTGAGCTGAGATCGTTAATAAAAAGTTTATGCAGACGTCCATGGCCATTGCCTGATATTTTTCTGTTTTTTGGTGAATGCTGTAGATTGAAAGAATTTTAAAAGATGAAGCTAGTGAAGAGAAAGGGGAGCGCGCCAGAATGGTGAGCACTGCGAGTCCTTCTTCGGTCATCGATATTCATCTACCTTAAGTAGAAAATGCATAGTTATTGTTTGATAGCATGGTTAGTTCTTGACAATACGTTTTCTGGCCTAGGCATCCTTTGTTGGAGCAATGGCGATTGCTGACTTGGTTAAAACCACACTGGGGCCTAAGGGAATGGTAATCTTTTAACTCCGTATTCTGATTAATGGATGGAATTATAGATACGGCTTAAATGAACTTGCTTTTCTCTTATTGGTTTGCATTAAGTGATTCTGCTTTGTATTTATACAGGACAAGATCCTTCAATCAACTGGCAGAGGTCGGGAAGTGACAGTCACAAATGATGGTGCAACCATCTTAAAATCACTTCACATAGACAATGCTGCAGCTAAAGTTCTTGTTGGTATCCTTATTAATTTTCTGTTACGCATAAAATTAATCTCTATGGTTTGTCTTCCACATGTAGCAGTAATATATGTTTCTCAAGGGAATTTTACATTTCATGCGATTTGGGATTTTCTTGTTATATAAATCTGTATTTTCCATACATACTATGTCACCCTTAACCCAAATCAGATATTTCGAAAGTTCAAGATGATGAAGTCGGGGATGGTACTACTTCTGTGGTTGTTTTGGCGGGTGAACTTCTTAGAGAGGCAGAAAAGCTGGTTGCATCAAAGATCCATCCAATGACAGTAATATCTGGTGTGTGCTTCTGAAATTAGTGTCTTTGTAGGATCACTAATTTTTTTTTTGTCCTGCACAAGTGATCTATTTTCTTCTTTACTTTCTACATTCCTTGTTGTTAATTTTGATATCTGCTATCTGGTTTTCTAGTTTTGTCTCTGCCACCATGCTAATGCTAATCAAGTAGTAATTTAGTCAGTGCATTGTCGACCTGGCTGCATTTCTATTAGTAAGTTTGAGATAATCATACTGTTCTTAAATTTAATTTCAACTGTCAAATTTCAATCTGCCTTATATACCAATTGGTGTTTATTTTCAATCTTAGTATTTTTTAAAGCATGTACCAAACACTGAGCTTTTTCTAAGCGATATGCTCTATTTTTGCATGGATGTCGGTTCTTTAGCAAACTTCCTTACAGTCATTCTAAAATAATTTCGTAATGGTTGCAGGGTAGTACGAATCTAGAATCAATTCAGATAATTAAGAAGCCTGGAGGATCTTTGATGGATTCTTTCCTGGATGAAGGGTAATGCTACAACCTTATAACTTTTGAATTTTCTGTTCCAGCAATGCCTTTCAAAGTTAATGTAGAGCATTTTTAATTGCTGCACAAAGGTTTATTGTTGTCTGCAATGGTTTCTATGAGAAGCAGGAGAATAATTTGTATGGTGGAAGCTTAGGAGAATAATTTTGTTCAGTTTCATGTGATATTTACAGTTGTTTATTGAACGATATCTGTTTGTTTCTCTGAATAATGTTTCGTGCCTTCTACAGATTTATTCTTGACAAGAAAATTGGAATTGGGCAGCCAAAGCGCATAGAGAATGCAAAGATTCTGGTTGCAAATACTGCAATGGACACTGATAAAGTGAAGATCTATGGGGCTCGTGTTCGTGTGGATTCAATGTCTAAAGTAGCTGAAATTGAGGGGGCAGAGAAGGAGAAGATGAAGGAAAAGGTGCAAAAGATCATAGCCCATGGGATTAACTGCTTCGTCAACCGACAATTGATATACAATTTCCCAGAAGAACTTTTTGCAGATGCAGGAATACTTGCTATCGAGCATGCTGATTTTGATGGTATTGAGCGCCTAGGACTTGACACTGGAGGAGAGATCGCATCCACCTTTGATAACCCAGAGTCTGTAAAGCTTGGCCACTGCAAGCTCATTGAGGAAATCATGATTGGGGAAGACAGGTTGATTCACTTTTCTGGTGTTGAATTGGGTCAAGCATGCACTATAGTATTGAGAGGGTACGATATCTTTTATCATCCATCTCCGCTTTGTTATTTCAATAGATTGAGAATCCTAGATATTAATGAAAATCAAGTTTAATCTTAATCTCCCGTGAAGATGATCTAAATAGTAAAAGTAATCCCCTACCTTTGTTTATTTCTTACATTAATTTTTTTTTACCTGCCATGGCAGCAATCATGTGCTTGATGAGGCTGAAAGATCACTGCACGATGCATTGTGTGTGCTATCACAGACAGTAAATGACAGCAGAGTCTTGCTCGGTGGTGGATGGCCTGAGATGATAATGGCAAAGGAGGTGGATGAATTGGCTCGTAAAACACCAGGAAAGAAGTCCCATGCCATCGAAGCTTTCTCGAGGGCACTTTTGGCAATCCCCACCATCATTGCTGACAATGCTGGTTTGGACAGCGCTGAGCTGGTGGCTCAGCTTCGTGCAGAGCACCACAAAGAAGGATCCACTGCAGGCGTTGATGTCATCTCTGGAACTGTAAGTTTCTTCAAGCTCTTAATTAATTAATTTCACTATAGGAATTGTGACATTTTTTTTGTGATTGGGTGAGATAATCTAACAATTTATTGAAATCCTAAAAGTTGTCTCTTAATGCTGCGTTCTGTATCCATAGGTGGGAAACATGAGAGTTGGGAATATCGGAGGCGTTCAAGGTGAGGCAAGCGGTGTTGCTTTCGGCAACAGAGGCGGCGGAGATGGTCCTTAGGGTTGATGAGATCATCACCTGTGCTCCACGAAGGAGAGAAGATAGAATGTGAGGTAGAAATTAGAACTGATAACAATCGAGTCTTTTTATTATATGGGTTTCTTTCAAGGGGAATTCCATTTTTTGTGATGGTTCCGATGCTGAGTCTGATAGAAATTAGAAACTGAGAAAATTGTTTCTTCTACAAAATCTTGGTTCTGACGCTGAATTTGATGATCACGGTGTTTGGTTTGATGACTTTTGCAATGTTAAGAGTTATTTGTAAACTTTGTTGTCTTTCGAAAACTTCAAACTTTGAATGGCTTGCTCCAAACTAGTTGTCGGTGCGCTCGAGTCCTAGCCATTGGGTCCAGTCAGGATCCGACCAAGATCAGGGTCCCTTTGGTGAGACTCAAAGGAGGATGGGGCTCACTTTGAGCTGTGCAATGTGTTGCAGGTCGTCTCGTGGCTGACCAAACATTCTTTAGTGGCGAATTCCATCGTAATTGCAAATATTAAACTAAATTTTAATTCTATTTAACGCCAAGTGGCAGAAAAATCTGAAAATAACTTTAAAATGAAATACCCAAGTTCGATGCAGTTTTGGACGAATTTGGATTTTTGCTGTGGCATACTAATTAGTAATTAATTACCATAATTGGTGACGTCATTGGATCTCGTTCCACGACTTGCTGGATAAATAATTAGGATAACGCAAAGAAAAAAGATACGATGGCGTAAGTCATCGTATCTTTTTGGATCAAGATACAAAATGGCGTAAGTCACGAAGAACACAAAAATGTCATTTTTTTAATTTTGTGTCTAGAATACAACTCATATCCATTCATATGTTGTTAGTCTACTGCTATTTAGCTAGATTAATGAACTTTTATCTTATCTTTCTCAGTCAAACGTTATAAATTGCATGGTCCAGTCGAAATTTTCCGAATTGTTAATTCCCTTAGATGGCGGCGGCATTCCTTGATATTGAGGTTCTTCACTGCATTGGCTCGAATATGTTATGCCTGAATCGGAATTGTTGTTGTGGGAGTGGGTCTGTTCTTCTGCAGATTTCTTCTTCTTCATGACCCTGTGATACTGCTGCAGGTGGCTGGATATCTGCGGTCGATTGAGACCCTCGACCCCCATTTGTTGCATGCACTCCAGAATTCGCTGAGGAACAAGGTTATCAGCGCCGACAACTTCAACCGCTGCGAGAAACTTCTCGTGGAGCTCCTGCGACCATCTGAGTCGAGGTTTCTTCGAACCGTCCAATCTCCTCTTCGATTTCGGTTCTTCAGTGTTGGTCGTCGGGCACAACTTCTTCGGTGACGTCAGCGACGACGTCTGCACCTGCACGACATGATTATCTCTGCAAGATTGAATCTTTTTGTGAAAAACATGTTGCCAGAGATGTTGTAGAATCTCCATCGCAATGGGCTTCGGGTAGAAAGCACAAGCGCCTTGCCGGAGAGCTTGGATTGCCACAGGTCGCCCTCGATTAGCGGAGAACGCAACAACTGGCAGGGACTTGTTCTCCGTCGTCACCGTGGACAAGAACTCGAAACCGTCATTGTCCAGCAAGAAAACCTCAGTCAAGAGAAGATCGAATCCGCTGGAACTCAGCCGAAGCAGCGACAGAGCTTCCGTGGCGGTTTGGCAAGTAATGACTTGGCATCCGAAGTAGGGAAGCGTAAGACACAGAATGTTGAGGTTGTTGATGTCGCTATCGACGACAAGAACCCTTAAACTAAGAGGACTGTCGTTTGGACCAACCGTATCCTGGAGTTGAGTCATTATAAACGAATTGAATATAATAAAAGATAGTAATAATAAGTAAAATGCACCAACCCGAGCTTCGTCGTGCAGATCGATCTCACCAAGGACAAAGAAGTTGTTGTAAAGGTTCAGTATATAAAGGGAAGTGATGATATAAAACAACGGTCACACGAGAGACGCCACTGCGTTCATGAGCTGTCACGAGCTGTCATGAGCTGTCACGAGCTGTAATGGATGTCCTGCGTTCACATACATGAGCTGTCGTGAAAAAAGAAGAAGCTTAATGTAAGAAATAAACAAAGGTAGGGGATTACTTTTACTATTTAGATCATCTTCACGGGAGATTAAGATTAAACTTGATTTTCATTAATATCTAGGATTCTCAATCCATTGAAATAACAAAGCGGAGATGGATGATAAAGGATCGTACCTTGCACCTCTCAATACTATAGTGCATGCTTGACCCAATTCAACACCCGAAAAGTGAATCAACCTGTCTTCCCCAATCATGATTTCCTCAATGAGCTTGCAAGTGGCCAAGCTTTACAGATTCTGGGTTATCAAAGGTGGATGCGATCTCTCCTCCAGTGACAAGTCCTAGGCGCTCAATACCATCAAAATCAGCATGCTCGATAGCAAGTATTCCTGCATCTGCAAAAAGTTCTTCTGGGAAATTGTATATCAATTGTCGTTTGACAAAGCAGTGAATCCCATGGGCTATGATCTTTTGCACCTTTTCCTTCATCTTCTCCTTCTCTGCCCCCTCAGTTTCAGCTACTTTAGACATTGAATCCACACGAACACGAGCCCCATAGATCTTCACTTTAGCCCCATAAAAATTGAGAAAGATTGTTTTTCTTTCCTATAATATATTTTATTTCTCCTTAATAAATATGTATTACGAATATATATTAATATATATGTCCAAATAAACAATAATAATAGTGCTTGTACTGTCTCCCTATCTGATTGTACGTTATTCTTCTTCTCTCTCAGTTCTAATTGTCCTGGTGGCGTCATCGAATTTGTGAACTCCTTTGTCCACTCGTTCCGGTGGGGTTTAGGGTTCTTGCGGTGGAAGAGGCACGAAAGGGTAAAGTATCGGGAGGGAAGAGAGGCTTGGGAGGGATGTGCATATAAAGAAAATATGTAAAGCGCAGTTAAGAGGAGCATGAGAGGATATGCGTACAGAGATAGAGAATACAAGTAAAGCGCAATTACTAAACTTTTATTAAAAAAATGGTATATAAAAAGTTATTATTGGTCTGTAAATGGTATATAAAAAGTTATCCGTCGGGTTGAGGAACCACAACAACTCCAATTGGCGGACTCCTATTCGTTCGCCCAGCAGTTTGATTCCAGATCTTCGATTTCTGGGATCGTTGCAGGAATATCCTTCATACTCCTCCCAATTATGCAGAAATTTGGATTCAGAATTTTGACTAGTTTTCTTAAGTTGCAGATAACCCTTTATTATTCGGAATTTTGACTTTACTTCTGTCGGAGTACAGAGATCATCTTCTACTGGTATCACTGTCAGAGTCAGAGATGGTGTTTCATCTGCGTGTTGGATTGAAGTCATCTTAGATTGAGATGAAGAAGAGAAGAATTCAGAACCAGAGGCAACAACAGCAGCATCCGAACTGGTCTGGACCAACTTGAAAGTATTAATGCTATCTTCTAATTCTGATTCTAAAGAAGATGATGATGATTTTTTGGTAGATTTAACAAGAATCCTCTTGCGATATTGTTGAAGGTGGTTGGATACTTGGGGAATGCTCAGACCCATTACTCCAATCTTCTCCATCACATCTAGAATTTTACGAGGAGTAAGACTGTCCCTGGTGCCAATGAAGAATTCAACCGCTGTAACAAACTTCTCTGAAGGGTAATTTGGTATAGGAATGGGTAATTTCGTCATTTTACCTATTGGAATAGTAATTTAATCGAGAAAATAAACTGTGAACAGTATACGATGACAAGTGAAGATGTCCGAGTGTGCGACTGCAATCTCCCGGTGGAATTGAAGACTTCTTGAACCAGATCTCCCGGCTGCAATCTCCCGGCTCCATTCTGTTACACCGCACCCTTACATATATCCAAAATGGGACTACCCAAAACTATCCAAAATGTGACTACTCAAAAGTATCATTTTTTTTTTTTTTACTTTGATCTTGTTTCCACCGGGAGATTGCAGCCGGGAGAACTATCTTTCCAAGCTTAAGTCATTAAGCTTTGTAATCTAATATATTTAAGTCCTTAAGCATACATCTCAATTCGCGACACCTATGAACTATCTTTCCAAGATACACATCAAAACCTTCGATCGACGAAAGGCGACGGTCCCAAAAAGGTCTGCTTACGGCAAAATCGTATGTTGCTCCCTTATAACATTACTATCACAAAAAGAACCAATCTTTTGCTTGAAAACAAGTTGCCACAAATGTTTCAGTACCTCCATGGGAATGGGTTTGGTGTAAAAGGCACTAGCACCTTGCTTCATCGCTCTCATCGCTGCTTCATGGTACAAACAGAAGGAGGAGAAGAGAACCACTTGGACTGAAAACTGGAACTCAGCTATCACTGCTGCCAAAAACTTAAAACCATCCATATCCCTCCCCGACAAAAAAGCCTCGGTCAGGACAATTTGAAACTCGCCCGAATTTTGTCGAAGCAGATACAGAGCATGCTTCGTCGTTTCACTAGTCCTCACCTCGTATCCCAACAACCCAAGCATTCTACTTAAATACGAGAGACTCTCGCTGTCGCAGTCCACTGCAAAAACACTAAAGCCCGTCTATATGAGTGAATGAAGGAGTTCAACATTCGACCATGCCATCAGGAGTCTAGGACAATTAGAACTGAGCTTTGAGTGAGAAGAAGAATACTGTACGGTCGGAGCACTATTCTTATTATTTATTAAGTCCTTTGCCGACGAAAGACAACAGTCTCGAACAACTCTCTTTCCATTTTCTGGAGCTCCGACGACCATGGCGGCAAGCCGAAGCACCAGTTCGCACTACAGGGAATGGCAACACTTTACAGAAGAAAACGACGCATTCGAGAAGAGAGCAACTCATTCTCGAGGATTTTGCAGCGGGAATTTCGAGAATTTTGCAGCAAGAATTCAATCGACACCAGACCGTTCGTATAAGTGATGGCGGTAATTGAGCCACTATGTCTGTAGTTTCGGTAAATTGAAGACAAGTGAAGATGTCCGAGTGTGCGGCTGCAATCTCCCGGTGGAATTGAAGACTTCTTGAACCAGATCTCCCGGCTGCAATCTCCTGGTTGCATTCTGTCACACCGCACCCCTACATATATCCAAAATGGGACTACCCAAAACTATCTAAAATGTGACTACTCAAAAGTATCACTTTTTTGACTTCGATCTTGTTTCCACCGGGAGATTGCTCCCGGGAGATTGCAGTCGGGGGATCTGGTTCAAGAAGTCTTCAATTAAACCTGAAGATTGCAACCGAACACTCAGACATCTTCACTTGTTATCGTGTACTTTTTTCCTCTTCTCAGAAAAATTGTATATGTTACAAATAATAATAATAATAAGGATCAATCTGTATTAATCAAAAGTTCAAGGATTAAACAGTAAATAAATTTATAACCATGCAAAGGTGGCAATAACAAGTTGAGGCCTGTGTTAAGCACGGTTTCCTTAAGGTAATTTAGTCCTACCCAACCGTGAACGGTTTGTGCAAGGGTATATCTTAGGCCTACTACCTCCCAGGATTCAACGACGACACTGATTTTTACTTAGCACGAAGTAGTGACTGGCTGAACTGAACCAAGTTCGATTTCCAAAGAAATCAGTCGAACACAACGACTACTTTCAACACCGAACACGACGGCTTGAAAATTAAAAGACTAGAAAGATCGAACACGCCGACCTTAGAGATCTTTGTCAATCGTCAACACGAAGAGCAAAGGAGGGGATGAAGAACACGAAGAACAACTTCAAAAATATGAGAGGATTTGAGAGTTTTTTGTGTGTCAAATGACAGAAATGATAGAGATTTATATAGGCTCAATTTTGAGGTTTGAAATAATTGCAAATCTGTGATTAATTCCGAAAATTAATACAAATTGTAATTAATTTCGAAATTTAATACAAACGGTAATTAATGAATTAATTACACCGGTTCAATGTATTTAGACAAAATGAAAATTACATTGAATCTGAACAACTTTTATAATCCGGTTTAGCAAAAAAACGGCTCGCGCTAGGCAAGTTTTCCGGTCCGACAATCGTGTACGCATGTCGCGGGCACGCACACAAGCCAAATGGTTCGAAGTGCTAACCAAATTCGTGGTTTGCACCCCCCCCCCCCCCCCCCCCCCTTGCGCACAAGAGAGAGCATTTTGACTTGATTACTAACACTTGAGAAGTGAATTATCATATATATTCACCCCCAATAGCATATCCGGTCGGTGTGGTATAGCTTTTCACAAGAGAAATACACTTCTCTTCCATTCCACATTGATTTTGCAATTTGAGCCCAAAGCCCAAAACTTGTCCAATTTGCTTCCAAGACCTTTTTAAGCCCAATATTCCAACAGTATCTTCCTCACTCTTTGAAACAACGCAGTCTTTTCGAAACCCTAGAATTCGTACGTCGTTGATAAGCCATCCAAAAACTATTCCTTTTCCTCTTATTGTAATGGAGAAGCAGTGCAGGCGCTGGAAAATTGAGTTCATTTAAGATTCCAGGACTCGCGACATAACCTTCGTTAAGTGGAGAGGAGGTATGTTCAGACAAGCTAGCGAATTGGCGATCCTGTGCGGGGCCCAGTGTGCGATAATTACGATCATCTTGCTCGATCAATAATTCCGAAAGATCCATTTCCTAATTTGTGTTAAAGTTGTCTAATTAAGAAGCATTCTTTTGTGAAATAGAAGGAAGGAATAATCTATTGGGAAAAGTCTGAAAAATGTCCATCATGTTTGGCGAAAATGGTTTTTGGTGCAAATTGTTTTTTGACGATGGTTTTTGGTATAACATGTTGCAAAGTGGTGGTAATTGAACCCTCCGCTCAACTGACGTTTGATTGTCCCGGTAAGTAGTCACGTTTTTTTCACGTGACCTTGACCATTTAATTTTTTTGTCGAAAAAAATTATGAAAATACATAAATACATCTAAGTTGTTCCTTTTCCTTTTGAACTTAGTATTCAGTTTTGGTGTCCTCTGTCACTCTTCTCTTCAAGTTCCAACTGGTGCACTCTTCCTTCGTTTCAGTTTGAAGTTCCAGCCCTCCGATTGAAGTCCGTCGAAGTTCCAGCTCTCCCTTTTGCGTTTGCTTCACAAAGTCGTAGTGCCTTGCCGCTGGAGAATCCCCTTATGTCGCTTCATCTTCTTTCGCACGCTCCATCTTCGTCTGTGAGAAAGGAGGCTCGATCATTTTGCTTTTCGGTGTTGCAAGTTCATCAAAACCTTCAGGTAAGTATTTTCTTTGGTTTTATCACTGAAAGTCTTGTCTTTTATGTGTTTAGGGCATGGTTAGGACTGCAATTTTGAAAATCGTTCTTAGACGTTGAAATGTTCTATTTATGAAAAAGGTGTTTGAGTAAAGAAAATGTAAAAGAAAAGTCTCTGAAAATGTTCGGTTTAGGGTGTTGATTTGGCTAAATGTTTGATTTCAAAAAAAAAAATCGATTTTAATGATTTGTTGAAAGGGAAATGATTTGTTTGTAAAAAAAAATCGATTTTAATGAAGGAAGTATTATCTCAGAAACTCTCAGGTGGCATTTCTGTTCATACTGTGCTCATCTTTTATCTTCAGAATTCAGTGCTAGCAGTAAATATTGATTGCAGATGGATGAAAATGTGAGTTAAAAAATGGACTACTACAGAGGAAGGGGACGTAATCAGTAAATAACTTCATTTTCTCCTTTCATTCTTGTTGTTCTCATTTGTGCTGCTTTTACTTATAAGAGTATCTTGTCCCCATGCAGTGGAATATGATTCCCCAACATCCAATTAAGGAGGCAAATGCATTAATTATGAACAAAAAGATAATGTCCATCCTGGTTGACACCAAGACTGCTATTCGAGAGAGAAATGAAGCAATGGTAGAAACAAATGAAGCAGTGGAAGCAAGGGATGAAGCAAGAAAGCAGTGACATGATGTACTTTCTGAGCGGAACAGGGCTCTCATGGAGCGAAACAGTGCTAGGGAAGCTCTCCGGTACTTGGAAAATGCTATGAGCTTTCAACAGCTCTCAGGAGGTGGGTCCGGGCATGAGCGAGGGATGAAGCGTTTCCACCACCACGACATACCTTATGCTCTTAACCATGAAGAGACTGTTGCTCCTACATAATTTTACAAACGAAAATAGAAGTTCCAAAATGGTGAAACCACACGAAAAGTAAAGAAAATGGGGGAGGATCTAATGTGCAAGCTTCGTACGATGGAGTGAAGTTCAAGTCTGAGTGGGATATTCATGATGTTTGATTAAATTTGATTGTCTTTGATGACTCCACGATGTCGGTGCCAGTCAGGAGCTCCTACGGAGGATTCGACACCAACAACAATTATTTTGGGCTGGATCCTAATCAGGAGCATAGGGGCAAAAAATGAATTACAAATTATTATTTTTTCAGGGTGGGTCACGTGACCTTGCACGTGATATTTTAACGTCTAAATTGAACGGCAGTTAGACGGATGTACCAAAAACAATTGTGTTCAAACATGTTGTACCTAAAACAATCGTCAGGGTTGAAAAACTATTTTCGTCAAACATGATGGACGTTTTTCAAACTTTTCCCTAATCTATTTATTTGATAGCTAAGTATTTTTTTATTAAATCAATAATGATCCATTGAGTTAGGTGTCTAGTTAGCTAGATTGCCACCTCCACATTTTTTTGAGGAAAAAAAAAACAATGAAGGAATTGTTTTGTTATAGTGTCATTAAGTCTCCTCTATATGAATTTTTCTTTTATTCTCCACACTCGAGTTTTTTCATGTTTGTAAATATCAATTTACGCTAAACTTTTCACTTAAATATATTCCATGTGGAGATGTGTATAAATAGTTTGGGTCGATCCAATTCTGAATCGTACCTTATCTAAAAAGTGGTAAATGTACGGTTCATTCTTATAGATTCGAACTACTCCATATTTTTGCTAAAAATACCATAATTTTTTTCAAACTGCTTCAAAATAATAAAATAAAAAATAAGATACATCAGATTCTGCGGATCATTGACGACTAAAAGAACGGTAAGATCACTGCACATTAGAGAATTTTGAGGGAGTGGAGCAGGAACACAATAATTGAAATCCATAACTGAAACACTAAAAGAAACATAACAAAGCGGATGGTGTACTAAGAACATCTCTCTCTATATATAGAAGAGTAGTTGGGACCCTAATCCCAAAAGACAAGAGAATTTGTGTCCTAATATGATATATCAGATTATTTAATATTATATACATATATATATATATATATCTCATTTTATCAGTATTTCTTAATATTACCGTTAGGTTGTTTCCTAATATATTATTACCGTTAGGTTGCGAAAATATCTAATTTTCCTCTTGACTGCTTTTTTAAAACATAGTTTTTTTAGAAATACATCATACAATGAACAATATGGCCGAAAGATACAATTTTTCAGAGAAGATGAGAAAAATACAAAAAGACATGTTTAAAAACAAAAAAGACATGGCTTTTTACACACGCGTAGAGTGGTTGAACGAACGTGGCATCCTAAGTGATTCAAGTCATGCTTTTCATATACATGCAAAATTTAAAAAAAAAATATATAATTATAATTAGCTTCTATCTCTCAGATCCACCAAAAATTGAAATTTTTTCTCCGTTACTGAACAACTCCTTACTCTAGGTGAAGTCGAGTTAGCTTTTATCAACCAACCCCTATTCGATCTTCTCCTTCTTGAGCTGAATGTTGGTCAGCCATGGCTATGGCGCTGTACAACTCCAATTTGCTCCAATTCGTTCGGGTTGAAGAACCGCATCTCCAAATGGTGGACTCCTATTCGTTCGCCCAGCTGTTTGATTCAAGATTTTCGATTTTTGGGTTTGTTGCAAGAATATCCTTCATACTCCTCCTAATTATGCAGAAATTTGGATTCGGAATTTTGACTAGTTTTCTAAGTTGCAGAAAACCCTTTATTATTCGGAATTTTGACTGTACTTATGTCGGAGTACAGAGATCATCTTCTACCGGTATCACTGTCGGAGTCAGAGATGGTAGAGATGGTGTTTCATCTGCGTGTTGGATTGAAATCTTCTCAGATTGAGATGAAGAAGAGAAGAATTCAGAACCAAAAGCAACAACAGCATTATTGCTAATTCAACTTGCATTATTACCAAATGCATCTGAATTGGTCTGGACCAACTTGAAAGTATTATTGCTATCTTCTAATTCTGATTCTGAAGAAGATGATGATGATTTTTTGGTAGATTTAACAAGAGTCCTCTTGCGATTTAACATTAGATTATTTTTAAGAAACTATATATATAAACTTTTGCTCTTTTATATTTCCGCAATTTTACGAAATGCTCGGTGATATTAGTCTCGTCTCAGTGTGTTATAAACAATATAAATTAACATTATAAAAATAAAATTAATAGTTATAATAAAGTAATGTTTCGGCTAATTTATAATAAAGTAAATACAGAAAATAAAGGGAAATTTAATTTTGGGCCCAAGGTTCTTAGTTTGATATGTCGCCCCAAGATCGCAAAGGATCCAAAAATATTTCTTTATTAGGCCCAACTTGACAAAAGAACTGACTCTCTATTGGGCCTGAATTTGATTATGGGCCTACGTCCTGCTTTGATGATTCGGCCCATTTTTTTATCTCTTAAACATGATTATTTGTGTGCACCCGTCCTTTCTCACTGCCGTATCAAAATGCCTCCGAAACGGCCAAAATAATTATATTTGGAGGGGTTTGTTTGTAAGCTCGGTGTATACAAATATGACAGATATGAGAGATTCCCTCCCATTTCAGTTATATACTAAATATGGTAAAATATGAATTTCCCCCATAAACTGTTTAAGTCGAATTTAAGATTCTCTCTTAGTATTTGAAATTTAAATTTTTAGTTCTAATGTTTGGACTGGATGAAAACCCCCCATTTCCATCCATTTGTCGTTTATTCTAACGGATTGAAGGTCATGTGTCAAGCACATGTTTGTTTAATATTTTGAAGTGACCAAACTGCCATCCATACCCATCTTCTTCTTCACGCCAACCAAACCCATTAAAACAGTACCCACAGATAATGTCGGTGAGGAGGTTCGTGGACGGCGGAGAAAGCGCAGGCTGAGGCGGAGAAGTGGCTGCAGCATATGCGGCCAGCCTCTGGATGGTTTTAAGAGAGGGGGAAGGATTTGCAGCGACGGGGCCCTTGATGCAGAGAAGTGCAGCGTCATAGGCTCGAGCTGCTGCTTCCGTCGTCGAGTAGGATCCGAGCCAGATTCTTGCCTTATGATTCGGGCCCTTTTAGATTGTCTAACTTGATTTGAATTTCTCCACTGACTTGTGATTTGCAGTAACAGAGAGAGTCTCGGGGATGCAGTGGTCATTCTCAAACAAAGGATCTACCCAATCTCCGTACATGTCTTTTCAGGGCATCTCATGAAGAGAAGCTGCCTTCTGGATTCATAACGATTTCCACTCTTGATTCCTTAGATGTTAATAAGAAATTCCAGGTTTTTGTCAAAAAAAAATTGGGGTCTTCCAATTTTGGTCTTTCTTGTTGTTGGCTGAATCAGATCACTGTTTAACAGAAGATAGAGGGGCCCCCTGACAATGTTGGAGCTGCACAGCAGTATCAATCTGCAGCATACCCTATGCAATAATTTAGTGACCATTCCGTAATCCGATCTCAAGAGATGAAGATGTTTCCTTCTATGAACCAACCAAGTCAAATCTTCACGGCACAGAACCAAGTTAGCTCTACCCTAAATCGGGTGGAGAATTGCTTTATGGTTTGGAGAACTAGTTGAATCGACAAGGAAGATGAAGAGGTTGGCATGGAGGGCAATTTCGTCCAGAACATTTGTTAAAAACGCATGTGGGCCGCACATGATGTGAATTTCATCCGAAATAAACGTGCATTTGACGGTAGGTGGAATTTCTCATCGGAACCAAACATTAAGACTAAAATTTTAAATTTCAAACATTAAGGGAGAATTTTAAATTCAGCTTAAACTTTAAGGGGAAAATTCGTATTTTACCCTATTAAATATAACTCATACTTTCACTAAATTATGGAACAGTCCCGTTTAATTTTTTAATCAATATGCGGTTTAAACCTTTAGAAAAATAAAAAAAATAACCCAATCATTTTTCATTTTCGAAAATTACCCAGAGTAAAAAAATCTGCTAAATATTACTATGAAATTATCCTGAAACTCGTTTACTTTATCAAAATTAGACAAGAAAACGATTAATTTTTTTTAAGTGTCAAATTACCCTCAAACCAATTCAATTTGTTTCAAAATTCACCAAAAAGATGTGTTATGAACAAGAAAAATTGAAAAGGTAGTTTAATGTAAAATATTTTATAGTATTATTTCAAAATTACGGAGAAATTGAATATGTACATATATCTCCAAAAAACAATTTAAAGACTTTCTTTTTCGGATCATAAATTTTTTTTTTTCGAAGTTTCGTTTTAGCCCAACAAAATAAATTAAGGCATTTCTTCCATTACGGTTCTCATTTAAATTTCGTTTAGTTTTCTTGTATATTTTTCACTTGATTATTTTCGATTGTAGTCAAATCAGTTATATACTATAAATATTGCCAATAGTAGAAACACCAACCAATCAATATTTAAATCCAAAGAGGAAAAAATTATATTTGTACTTATTTCGTCGCAACAGTTTCAGTCCATCTTTGTATACACCCGTCTGACAAATAACCCCTCCAAAAATAATTATTTCAGCTATTTTTTAGGCATTTTAAAACGTTTGCTTGTTACGCCGGGTGCACACAAATAATTGTCTCCATGCGCCAAGACTGAAGCCAACTCTTGGGCCGAGGCATTAAAGCAGAACTTGAGGCCCATAATTAAATTCTTGCCCACAGCTCTTTAAACTAAAGCTGTAGGCCCAAGGTAATAATCTAAAGTTGTAGGCACAAAATTAAATTACCCTTTATTTTTTATTTTCTGAATGTACTTTATTATATATTGGAGAAAAAAATACTTTATTATAATTACTTATTATAATTTTTTAATGTTAATTTATATTCTCTATAATTTTCTAGGGAGTAATCCACCTAGACGAGCCAAACGTCAACTCATGACGTAGCATTTCGTAAAATTGCGGAAATATAAAAGAGAAAAAGGTTTTAAAAAATGATAATTTCTTTAAAATATATAAATATTACATTGCATAGTAAAATATATTTTGTTTCGGCCAGCTTAGAATGAAATAAATAATTTGAGCATGTAAAAAAAAAATCGGACAATTTGTTACAATAAATTATGCATTAGATATAACACAATTTACTAAAATACGAAAAGTACCAATAATTTATATAAACGATCGACAGGAAATATTAAAGGCTTACTTTTAGATGCAAAAGCAGCCGTTGCCAGAAAGTAATCAAAGGCTTTCATTTGGGCCTTAAAGGTATGAAAGGATACTTTTTGGCCCACAACGTAAGAAAAAGGCTTGTAGGCCCAAATAATAAAACGACTTTTCGTTCCAGAAATTATGTATCTATTAAAAAAATTATAGTAAGTAGATATTTTAATTAAGATTCAAATAATGAAAAAATATTAAATTTGGACTTACGGATTGACTGTACGCTCTGTCGTAATATGAGATATGAAAAATTGACTTAAAAAAATATAACTAAGACCCTGTAAGTCTAAACTCAACACGGTTAACGACATTTATGACAAATTCAAGTATCTACCTACTATAATGTTTTTTGATATTTTTTATTAGATATATATTTAATTTTTTAGCCTAACATCGTTTGTCCTATAATTTGACCGGAATGATTAAATGCACTATCTGATAAATTTAATTATATACTTACTCAAAAAAAAATACAAGCCGTAGATAATTTAATTACGACATAAATAACACTAACTATGTGTTATTTTTTGCGAGCCGATTCGAGCTTCACAAAAAATGAGTTTGGAGCTTCCGATTGCCGCAGGACAATTTCTGCAATGGATTCTTGAATCTGTTTGAAGATAAGTAATAACAAATTTATTCCCTAAAAAATTCTTTACTTCCTCACCTATTCTTGAATCTGTTTGAAGATAAGTAATAAAAAATTCATTCTCTAAAAAGTTTTTTACTTCCTCACTGATTCTTAAATTTGTTAGAAGATAAGTAATAAAAAATTTATTCCCTAAAAAGTTCTTTACTTCCTCCCCAAAATTATCATAAGAAAATATCTAACATGCTTATTGCTTGCTTTCTCTTCCACGTGAAAAGCCAAGTGGAATTTGGGTTTTCTGCAGAAGGTTACCCCAGGCGCATTGATTTGTCGATGCATTCTCTGCAGAAGCTCTCCGTCAACACAAGTGGAATCTGGGTTTTCTTTCTTCACTTAAGCTCTCCAACCATCAATTAACAATGAAGAACTGCAATAGTTGTAGCCTGAAAGAGCAGTAGTGGCCGAATTTACCTTCATGAACTGAGAATCCCGGGCTTCAGTCTTCATTCATGAACCGATGAACTTGAAGAACAGAAGAAGAACCACACTTGAATAACAAAGAACATGGAGAATGACAGTTTTGTCCATTTAGAATATTAATCAACCACGTGTCACTCACGTGACAAACAGTCCGTCTGAAATAAATAGATAACTGACGGAATGTGGGTATTTTTCATTCGATCCAAACATTAGGACTAAAATTTAAAATTTTAAACTTTAAGAGGGGAAACTTAAAATTGACCTAAACTTTAGGGGAAAACTTGTATTTTATCCCAAAAACAATTATGCGTTACTACTTAAATTTCTAAATATATTATTTTGGTAAAACAGAAACTAAAACAAATCAAAACTAAATACTAATTGTTTTTAACTATTATAGTAGTGAATTTTCCTTCACTATCAAACATCAGGTGCTTAAAATTTTCGGGGGAGGATTCGTTAGATTCTGAAAGTGTTCATCCAGATTAACAACTTCATTTGCCAAAGCATCCGCCACTCCATTTGCTTCCCGGAACACGTGCCTAATTTTGAACTTATTAAAATTCAAAATAAGTTTCGTGCAATCCAATATGAGAGGCGTTAGTGGTCTATCTGCATCTGGATCCTCAGTTATCAAGTTAATTGTTTCCTGTGAGTCTGCTTCGACGTGGAGATCCTGTACTCCTCTTGAAGTTGTGGAGATGCTCTTAGCCTGAATCAAACTTAAAGTATGGACATCAACTGAAATATGATAGTTATTGAAGCATAAGAATTTATGTTCTTCCATAGGAACTAAATGATCGATGGGAAGATAAATCTCCATTCAATTCCTTTCGCATGAAAATGTTTGAACCTGCAATTCAACTCAAGTCAAGATGAAAGATTAGACAAATAGAAGTCATTTAAACCATAAGGAATACCAATATCATTCCAAACTTTCCTCGCAACCATGCATTCCAAAAGAATGTGTATAATGTTTTCCTCATGGATACTACAAGCGTGACAAATAAGGTTAATGTTGATGCCCCTTTTGTGAAGTAACTGCGTCGTGGAAAATCTATTATGGTTACACAACCATAAGAATAATTTTATGCGCGAGATGGTATCACACTTCCAGATCTAGTCCTAGTTTCCTTCGGCCATTTCTAAATTCATGATTCTCTCTTGCTTTATAAAATGATGAACATAAGAAACAGACGTAATCTCTTTCGTGTCTCCCATCCAAACTAACCTATCCTGACTAACAACCGAAGAACCTCTCGGAATTGCCCAAATTTTCTCTTTGACTTCATCCAGAAGATGGAAGGAGAAATGCGAAAAATCTCATTCCCTCGATTCCTGCATTAAATATTTTACAAGAAGTTTTTCCTCATTCCGATTTAGGGAATCACTAATGATTAATGTAAGATTTTTTTTCTTATACGACTCATACCAAACATTAAATTTTTTTTCTTCTAAATATATATTTTTAAATATATACTTTTTTAAATTTGTTTTGTACAGTATTTTTTCGAAAAACTCCAAATAATCATACGTTCGAATCGATGTCATTTTAATTTAGTACTATAATACTATAATAATAATGATGACAGAGAAAGTGTGTCGAGTAAGTATGAACTGGAAAAATGATATCTTGCCAAAAGATTGAAAGCATCTGTTCGTTCTTCTTCGTCTTCTCTGCTTCGTCTTCTTCTTCTCTCTGGCAAACGGCACCACGCGCGGATGGTGGATACGTATATATCCATCCAAACGGAAGCACCTTACCCTCTCTCTCTCTCTTTCTCTCTGTGCTTTGTAAGAATCTTTACTTTACTAGTTGAAAAGGGTATCAGAGAGAACCACCAAGTGTGGACAGAGCAGTCATGGGATGCTGCGAGTCGCTCTTCATTAAAGCGACCAACTCAGAAGACAAGGACCGTATTCCGTGCACCACTGCTGCCAGCACCACACAAGCGCAGCCCTCGAACGGCGCCGAGGCCGGAGCGGGGGCACCAGCCTTGTCGGAGTTCTTTCTGCCCGACTTAAGGGCCGCTACCAACAACTTCAGTTCCGATTACATCGTGTCGGAGAGCGGTGAGAAAGCACCCAACGTCGTCTACAAGGGACGCCTGCAGCAGAACCGCCGCTGGATCGCCGTCAAGAAGTTCACCAAGCTGGCGTGGCCTGATCCCAAGCAATTTGTTGTAATGCCAATTTTATCCCTCTCCATCCAATTAATGCTCCATTTTCCTCTCCTGAATTTTCGATGATTCATATGCTTTCTATTATTTTTATAATAAAATGCGTTTTCAATGGGGCTTGTCTACTTTAAATGCCTATAATTCATCGACAAGCCATTAATAAAACAGTATTTAAATAAACCAAAGATCATATTTTTTTTTGGTGTCCAAGAATTGTCATGAGCGTTAACGTGCATTTCCGACAGGATTCAGACTTTGTTTGCATCTGGTGATTGCATTTCGCCTGCCAGATTATCTAACCAATCCCGGTTGAAACGCATCATTTGATATCCTATAATGTCAAAATCATGTCGAGTTTTTCTGGAATTGGCTAGCTTTGCTTACTTTTGTTCTTGTTTTTGGTAAACGGCACTAATGACATTAGCTACAGGGTGTCAAAATGAGTGTAGAATATGATAGCTTGACAGTCCATCTTTGTGGTGCTGGATATTATTATATAATCATTAATATAAATATATATGATAAACAGATTGGAATTGTAATATGTTCTTTTTTTTTGGGTAGGAGGAGGCATGTGGAGTGGGCAAATTGAGGCACAAGAAGGTAGCCAACTTGATAGGTTACTGCTGTTATGGAGATGAGAGGCTGCTAGTTGCCGAATACATGCCAAACGACACTCTTGCCAAGCATTTATTTCATTGTATGTTGTTCTGTCCAAACATGTCGAGATTACCTCAATTTTTAGGCAACTGTATGAATCGTTTATTGGATTAATTTTAAAGAAATCATTTGTTGGCAGGGGAGAACCAAACCCTAGAATGGGCTATGCGGTTAAGGGTTGCCTTTTCCATTGCTGAAGCTTTACACTACTGTGGCAAAGAGGGTTACCCGTTGTACCATGACTTGAATGCATACAGAGTTCTCTTTGATGAGGTCTATTTGATGCCTCTCTGTTTATTATTATTATTATTATTATTATTAATGCTTTGTAGTTATGAATGCAATGTGTTATATGCTTACAACCTGAGTTATTTGCGTATCTGAATGGTTTTTAGAACGGAGATCCACGCCTCTCTTGTTTTGGCCTGATGAAAAATAGCCGCGACGGCAAAAGTTATAGCACAAATCTTGCATATACACCGCCTGAATATCTTAGAAATGGTAAGTTATTTATTCCTCTTCTAAGTTGCTCACACTTTGTATGCATCTTTCATCCTCTGTTCAAGTATATCTATGACCTGCATTCTTTTCCTAACTTAATTCTTGACAATGGTTTATCAAAACGTTTTCTTTAGGATCGAATGCTTATATGTGAATGACAAAAAGATAACTTTTTTTAACTCTCTTTAGTTTGAGACTAGGCTTAACATGGATATGAAGCGGTAAACACCTAGATTAGAATAAGGTGCAGACTCTTTCGCTCTTGATAATGAGTTTGATGTGGTGAGTTTGTAAGGGTCTTAAGCATGTTCGGATACCATGTTAAATTAATAATCACAAGCTTTTTAGAGATGATGAAAATGAGCATATATAGAGAAATTGTATCGGGTTGGTCAAATATATAAGTCTGAGATGATGGAAGCCCGACCTCCAATTTAATCTCCATATTTTCTCTTTGTTCCATCAACTCCTAATAGTCCCAGAAATAGGTGGAAATGATGTTGCATTCCATAAAGATATGTGAATGAGATAATTTGCAGTTGATTTGATGTGTTGTATTTTTTCAGGAAGGGTTACACCAGAGAGTGTTGTTTTTAGCTTCGGAACTGTTCTTTTGGATCTACTCAGTGGAAAGCACATTCCTCCTAGCCATGTAAGTCACTGTAGTAAGCTTGTAGTCTGAACTCTATTAGATGGTTGAAATTGAATGTCGGTAAAACCGTGTTACTTCGAAAGGTCTGTAACCTCACCAACCAACTGAGCTATTCCAGCTTTTGAAAGTTACTGCTATCTGTCTGAGAAAGTTACTGCTTATTTGTGAAGTTACTTTCTTTTTAGGGTTAAATACCAAGTAGCTACCTGAACTTTGGACATTCTGTAACCTCCACAACCAACTGAGCTATTCCAGCTTTTGAATGTTACTGCTATCTGTCTGAGAAAGTTACTGCTTATTTGTGAAGTTACTTTCTTTTTAGGGTTAAATACCAAGTAGCTACCTGAACTTTGGACGTTTTGCAACGAGCTATCCGAACTTTGAAAATTCAAAACGGGCTGCCCCAACTTTGAAGAAGGTGCAAATAGCTACCTCCGTCCAATTTTCCGTCAACTTTCGTCGGAAAGTCGTCGAAAAGTCGTTGGAAATTCGTCAGAAATTGGACGGAGGTAGCTATTTGCACATTCTTCAAAGTTGGGGCAGCCCGTTTTGAATTTTCAAAGTTCGGATAGCTCGTTGCAAAACGTCCAAAGTTTCAGGTAGCTACTTGGTATTTAACCCTTCTTTTTAAGCAGTTTTTATTGATGATACTCTTATCCATTTCCGTGCATATATATATATATATTGATGTAGGCATTGGACATGATACGAGGCAAGAACATCCTCCTTTTAATGGATTCACATTTGGAAGGCAACTTTTCAACTGAAGAGGCAACCGTGGTTCTGGATCTTGCCTCACGGTGCTTGCAAGACGAACCCAGTTCTCGACCAAGTACCAAAGACATTGTTGCCACGCTTGCTCCTCTTCAAAATAAACCTGATGTAAGCTCTCTCGATGCAATTGCAGGCTGCATGTAGACCTTTTTACATAAATAATTGTTCAGGTTCCATCTTACGTCATGTTGGGCATCCCAAAGGATGAGGAAGCACCTCCAACTCCTCAACACCAACTTTCCCCCATGGGCGACGCTTGTTCTAGAATGGACCTTACGGCCATCCACGAGATTTTGGTGAGGACACACTACAAAGACGATGAAGGAACCAACGAGGTATTTTACATAGATAGATATACAGAATGGAGTGTTGTTTGAAACTGGTTCTATATCCTTGTCCCTGTTTCGTTTGGTTTTATATTTAGCTATCTTTCCAAGAATGGACCCAACAAATACGAGATATGTTGGAAGCAAGGAAGCGTGGGGACTCGGCCTTTCGTGATAAAGATTTCCGATCTGCTGTTGATTGCTACTCTCAGGTTGGTGTTGGTCATCTGTTTTGGTATGAATTTTTGTGCTGTCCTCGTTCAATAAACTATGTGTTGATTTGCAGTTCATAGATGTTGGAACAATGACTTCTCCAACAGTATTTGCACGGAGGAGTCTGTGCTATCTGATGTGCGACCAACCAGATGCTGCACTAAGAGACGCCATGCAAGCGCAATGTGTGTACCCTGATTGGTCGACGGCGTTCTATATGCAGTCGGTGGCACTAGCGAAGCTAGACATGCACAAGGATGCTGCTGATATGCTGGCGGAGGCAACGGCTTTGGAACAAAAAAATGGAAAATAAATCGTCTGTTCTTCCAACTTCCAAGGAAAGGGAATACATTTTTTGAATTATATAATTTTTTTCTTGTAATGGATATTTATTATACTTTGGAAACTATATATCCCTTAATTAATTATATTAATAGTAGTTAATTAGTTAGGAGTTGGATATGCCGACACCCACCCGCTGCCCATCAGAGGATCATTCTTGCTTCAGTCTTGGAGATCAAACGAAACGATGATGATGGAAACTGAAACGTCGTTTCACTCACTGCAATGTTAGCCATTGGGGTGACAATCGTGTCTAATTGTGTCGTGTCATTAATCGTGTCTTGTCTAAACATGTTTCGTGTATAAATGGATAAGTCTTAAACATGTCTTAAAAATTCAAATACAAACACGACACAATTATTAATCGTATCTAAACGTATAAGAGTTGTTTAGACACAAAATTTGTTAATGTCAAACTCATATACACTTTAAATTAGATATATACAGAAATTCATGTATACACAAATTCACATATACAAAATAAGGTTTTCAAAGTTAAATATTAAAAGGTAACTGAATATTTTAATATTTTATTATTATTATTATACGTAAATATGTCAAAACGTGTCACATGTATATATAACACGATTAATTAATCGTGTTTATACAGATATTTGCAGATCTGATGTGTTTAGTCTAAACATATCAGAGTTATTTAGACACAATCCGTTAAGGTCAAACTCACATACGTTTTAAAGTAGATCATGTCGTGTCGTTTAATCGTGTTGTGTCATAAATTGTCAGTGCTAGTTAGCCAGCCAGACACGGCATATCTAATTAATCCAAAGACGATTCCATGCCCGATCACCTCTCGCGCTGACAGCGAGCAGAGGAGAAGTCTTTAACTTTCCTGAGAAGTCTTTAACTTTCCTGTGACAGAGCGGCGACGATAGGTACATTGTGTCTGACTGAAGTTATAGTTGAAACATGTTTCTACATTATTCTTTCGGTTCCTACATCTTCATCAGCTATTCACCACAAAAGAGCATTTGGAACTAAGCATCACAACTACTTTCTAGCGTCATTTTCACCAGAAACCATAGTGTTTTCAACACCAGAAAGATCTCTCAACAGTGAAAAACATTAAATGTAACATAATCCGACTTTTGATTAATCTTGGAATTATCTAAAGGAGAACTATCTAAGATTGACTACTACCATGGAGGAGCTTCCATCCACGACCAGGAGTCTTGTTGTTTAGTTAGACTTGACGTACTCAAGCACAACATGGCGAGCCTCAGACTCTTCTCCAAAGTCCTGCAAATCAACCAAAAACCATATTTTGTCACCTTAAAAGGACACAAGGAAACAACAATGCAAAATAAGAATACTACGTTAGGTTTCAGACATTGGGAAAAGGAAAGAATCTGCAGTATGCAATCTATGCATGCATGATCTTGATCAATTTTCTCGGGATATAAACACATTGAATCAGAGGGTCTTTTCACAACAGTTTAGAAAGAGATCATTGAAGTGAAGAAACTAAGAAAATAGTGTGAGGCAATGATAGGACGATCCAGCAATATGCAAAAATTAACACATTTGAGTTCAGATATATTTATATGAGTGACGAATCAACAGAAATCTCAATCAATTTTCTCGGGTTATATACAAATACAAACATATAAAAGCAACCAAATTTTCCAAGAACCTAAATGTCAAAATCTACTGAGAGCAACAAGAGTTATTTAGTTTTTACCTTCACAACAGCACATGAGCAACCAACAACCTTCCTTGCTTTTCCCTCAGAATCGATCTTGCAGAGCTGATGACAAATCGATGCCGCAAAACAAACATTAGTAGATTATCTGTCAAACGTTTACACAAAACAACACATGGTCTAAAAATCCAGAAGAGAAAGGCAATATTGTTGAATTGGAAATATAACTTACACCACACCACTCGCCGAGGGTCTTAGCACTTGGAACGTTGATCAAGTTGACATTGTGTTCATTGCAGAGTGCTTTCACAAGCTTGATATAATCAGCTTGGTTGCAGTCCTCAGCTAGAAGAACAAGCTGAGCTGTGCGTTTCTCAATCACCTTAGCAGATTCATGGAGCCCACGGATAAGACCGTTGTGGGCTAGGGACTTCCTCAGGACAACCTGCAATGCTGTCATCAGGTCCATTGGCTCTCCTGGAGCTGCTACAGGTGCTGCAGCCTCAGCAGCAGGAACTTGAACAGACTCTTCACTGAAAATAGGTGACAATACAATATTTTATACTTTTAGTTCTCTCAAGGAGACAATATTATCCATTAAAGCATCAACATTTTTTTTTATTACCAAAATCAGGGCAAGTAACTCAAAACCTGTCTTAGATATAATTCAATTAGGAAGCTTTTCATGGAGGCTAAAACAACCTAAACGCATATGAAAGCAGATGTTTGAGCTGAGGATATTCTGTTTCCAGAGTCAATTCAACAGAGCTACTTTTTTTCTGATAATAAGTTTGGCATCATTCTGCACGTTGTTCTAGCAATGAATGAACTGTGGCCAGAACTCAATTTTGTACATAAAAATTTCACAACTGAACTATTCAGAAACAATGCAAGACGTAGTGAGACTTGAGACATAGATGTGCCCAACAGTAGTAATACTTGTACAATGTGTAATAATCGATAAAAGGATGGAAATCAACATACCCCGACATCTTCTCCGTTGATTGGTGGACACGAGATTTCTACATAATGAAGATACAAAACAGGTCAATCACGTAAATTTCTCTAATAAATACCGAAAAAAAGGGGGGGGGGGGGGGGTAAACTCAACAACCTGAATCAACTTAACTCAACTAAAACAGGTAAACTTGCGGAAATTTAAAGTAAAGCATCATACAATACATTACTACTCCGCAGCTGTAAATTTGAAAATCAATAAGATTATGAAAAAAAATGGAATTCATCAGTAAAAGCGATGACGGCGAAACCAGATCAAATGCTCAACCATATTCAGGTTCACGGATAGAATACATCATTTCAAGACCGAACTGATTGTTGTCGATTACTCTCTTGCATACCTGTTGTAAGAATGTCTGTATGGGCAGAAGAGCTGGAGCAGCCGGCGCTTGTGTTAGTGGAGACGGAGGGAAGTGGCTCTGGCGTTTAGTAAGAGAAACCCTCAACTATCCAATGCATTGTATGGGCCAATACTTTCGGCCCATCGTAAGAGAAAGTAGCAAATTTATTGACTAGCGGCCCATCATAAGGGAAAGTTAAAAGGAGCAAATTTAGCCCTTCTACTATGAGTTTTTGACAAAACTACCCATTACTTTTTTAAGTTTAGAATATTATTATTTTCCCCAATCAATCCAAAATCACGTTCTCGGGTTTACGATTATTCGTGGAGTACAGTTAAGAAAAATACATCTTATTTATTATAATAAGTCATAGGCTGAATGTTTCTCTGGTTCATAGTGCCATAGACCTTAACTAAGCCATCAATATTATGCTCATATTAGCCTCTATTTTCATGAGAATATTATAGGTGTGGATACATGTGGAGAAACCTTATCAGCCTTCATCTGGGCAAGGATCTTCGGGATGAACTTCCTAAGACTGGGTGATAAAAAAAACGAACTTTTTCAAAAACTATTCACTTTTCAAAAAATATTTGAAAAAGTGTATATCGAAATTTTTTTTTTAGAAAAGTATGCATACGCGCGACGCGCCTATTGAGTAGGCGCATCCCTAGGACGCGCCTATTCAGTAGGCGCGTCCTAGGGATGCGCCTATTCAGTAGGCGCGTCCTAGGGATGCGCCTATTGCAATAGGCGCATCCCAGGGGTGCGCCTACTGCAATAGGCGCACGCCAGGGGTGCGCCTACTGCGTAAATTTTTTTTTTTTTCGCAAAAACACCGGTCTATCAGAAACCACGTTGATTTTAAGTCTGCTTATGGTTTTCCTCCTAAATAGAAATTGAGAGATAGTCTCACGCGTATTCATAGGTCCAAACTACAAATTTTCCAACTTGTTCTGAACAACAATGAAACAAAGTTGTTTATTCACAAGTTTCTGAATGAGACTTTTCTTCAGATGCTCACGCGTTGCTTTATCTCAGTATTCACAGGGTTTCCTCCAAATTTTCCAACTTGTTCTGAACAACAATGAAACAAAGTTGTTTATTCACAAGTTTCTGAATTAGACTTTTCTTCAGATACACTAGCTAGTTTGACATTTTCAGGAATTACTCCTGCAAAAGAGCTCTTTGGGGTTTCCACTGCCTTTTTCTTCGGCATCTGAAGTCTCTTGATTTTCTGCATAGTGTACTCGTTGATTTTAAGTCTGCTTATGGTTTTCCTCCTAAATAGAAATTGAAGTCTTTCATCACAAACTACTCTCTTCTTTGTAGGGTGATTCAGTTTGTTGTCATTGATATACCGCGCTATAATTGCTCCAACATCTTGCTGAGAGATCTAATCATGCGTCTCTACACCAACCGATTTGAGAAACTCGGTGAGATTACTCGATCCCCATCTAACAAATTCCATTTTTCTTGATTGGTACTTCCTTTTTGGTTGTGAATGAGGTTAAATTCCGTCACATTGAACTGTCACGAAGATAATTGCAAAAGAGCTCTTTGGGGTTACTTTAGGTTCCTGTCCTAAATTTTCCAACTTGTTCTGAACAACAATGAAACAAAGTTGTTTATTCACAAGTTTCTGAATCTTCCGAATATCTTCTTTTGGCTCAAGATACTCCATCAAGCAATTATGTTTCTCTTCCAACTCAGGGCTACCATTCTTTTCCATCTCCATCTGGAAATGCAGAAGCTTTCGTACTTCTACAAAGCCACTCCTCCCTGCCTCTCTCCACAGATATCTCACTACATATCTATATCTTTCATTAATGAGACAGAAAAATCGAACAGGGTATAGGCTAACTAACAGCTGCAACACATTAGAGGCAGGCATGCTAGAAAGGTCCTGCAGCTGCAATCTTCCGAATATCTTGTAAAGCTTCTCCAATGACTATAGCTTTTTATCTGAGTTCAAGCCTGCTTATGGTTTTCCTCCTAAATAGAAATTGAGAGATACTCTCTCCAGTAAAGAAGAAAGGAAGTTCTAAGAAGAAATGGTTTTCCTCCTGAAAATGTCAAACTGGCTAGTGTATTTGAAGAAAAGTCTCATTCAGAAACTTGTGAATGAACAACTTTGTTTCAATGTTTGACATCGCGGATGTTGTTCAGAACAAGTTGGAAAATCTAGGGCAGGAACCTAAAGTATTTAACTTCTGAGAACTTCCTTTCTTCTTTATTGGAGAGACTATCTCTCAATTTCTATGTAGGGGGAAAACCGTATAAACAGGCTCAAAATCAGATGTTTTTCAAAAAGTAAGCATATAGTAGGAAAAAAAGCATACATGGAGGAATTTGGTGCGCGTAGAGGAATTTGGACTTGTGAATACTGGGATAAAGCAACGCGTGAGACAATCATCTCGGTGGTTTGTTAACAAATTGATTTTCTGTCCTCTTGATCCAAGACCCTTTTGTTAACAAATTGATCTTCTGTCCTCTTGATCCAAGACCCTTCCTAACCATTGGAAGGGGATCAGTTTTCTTCTGTCCTCACCGTACGACAGAAGATATTCGGAAGATTCAGAATCTTGTGAATAAACAACTTTGTTTCATTGTTGTTCAGAACAAGTTGGAAAATTTAGGACAGGAACCTAAAGTAACCCCAAAGAGCTCTTTTGCAGGAGTAATTCCTGATAATGTCAAACTACCTAGTGTATCTGAAGAAAAGTCTCATTCAGAAACTTGTGAATAAACAACTTTGTTTCATTGTTGTTCAGAACAAGTTGGAAAATTTGTAGTTTGGACCTATGAATACGCGTGAGACTATCTCTCAATTTCTATTTAGGAGGAAAACCATAAGCAGACCTAAAATCAACGTGGTTTCTGATAGACCGGTGTTTTTGCGAAAAAAAAAAAAAAATTTAGGCAGTAGGCGCACCCCTGGGATGCGCCTATTGAATAGGCGCATCCCTAGGACGCGCCTACTGAGTAGGCGCATCCCTAGGACGCGCCTACTGAGTAGGCGCGTCCTAGGGATGCGCCTATTCAATAGGCGCGTCGCGCGTATGCATACTTTTCTAAAAAAAAAATTTCGATATACACTTTTTCAAATATTTTTTTTAAACTAAACAGTTTTTGAAAAAATTCAAAAAAAACAGATACAATATAGAGTACCCCAATTCCCTCATTTTCTTCATATATGTCAATGGAAGGTTTATTAGACCCTTTTCCAAGCGCACAATCACAAAATTGTTGGATAGCAATTCATTCTGAAACTCTGTAGGAATTCGAGAGAAAAGCTTCTCTCCATGGGATATCCCATGAAGCCTTGTCGTAAATTCCAACCAATAGGAGGTATTCAAGTTCATTTTACTTATACGGCCTCTCCCTGATCACCCATTCCATCATCTGTTCAAAGATTCACAAAACCATGAACTTTAAATCAAGGATGATCAAGCTTTCATCTTTAGATTATGCAGAATAGCATATAGCTGAAATGCATATATTACTGACATGGGGCAAAAAAGTGGAGGAAGTATCACCTCAAGAGCTCATCTGGCAAGCGGCTCCAACTGGTTCTCCCCGGCCGCTGCAGCTTCTCTATTCGATAAGATAAGCACTTAGGTGGTTCTACTACTTTCGGAGTTTCTTCCTGAATCAAATGTGGTGATTGGGTTGCAGAGAAGATTGCCAAGAATCTGGTGAGGAATTGAGGGAGCGGAAGGTGTTCGATGCAATGCATTAACGACCCTCAAGCTGAAACCTTGCCTAAGCAGGTTCAGTGCTCGCATGCTTTCTTTTGCCCTCTGGAGTCTGGACTCTGACCTCCGTCTGCACAAATGAAGAAAGCGTTGACTGTTAAGAGTTAAGACATGTTTTAGTCCTCAAACTAATTCCAGATCTCCAGCTTTGTCCTAAACTTTTTTTTTCATTCATTTTTATTCTAAAAATCATCCATGCTTTTGAATTTCATCCTTCTACTCTGTGTTTAAATATTTTAAATAATGTAAATTAAAACTAGAAAAAAGTCGAAAATTTAAATTTTAAAAAACGATTATTGACATGAGAAGTCTCACATAAAAAAATTGAATCCCACTTGAAACACTTGTACAAATATGAAATAACCTTGTGTTTGAGCTGCTGCTGATCAGACTTTCTCAATCTCTCGAATGCTCGACCCGACACGCTTTAACACAGAAGATGTTGTCTTTGCCCGATTTCAGACCAAGCAATTTCCACATCCAACTCTCAAGACGAGACAAGAAAGCTCTACTAGACGCACACTGTCCAACAGAGAAGAAGCATATGCTGTTTTAAAATGCAGACCACGTTTCCTGTCTGCAGAAAGAAGATGGAAAATTCACAGACACTCTGGAACTGAAGTTCTTTATAATGGAGGCTTTTAAAGATCAGAGCAGATCTCACATGGAAAATTAATGAATAATCAATGTAAAGAAGTTGATGGCCCTATTCTGTCTAGGGATCATGGAAGAAGTAACCCACTCTTGCAGATCCATAATTAGGATATCACCAGATAAGCAACTGCTACAAATTGATTAATGATAGAAAGTTGTATAGTCCACTGTGCTGGGGAATGAAAACATGCTAGTTCAGAGTCTTCAGACCTAAAAGGATGTCAAGATAACTTACTTGAACATGTACCTCAAAGAACCGTCTTGAGAAGGCTGCCATTCCGATCCAGAAAAGTACCGAGTCTCTGTCACTGAATCCCTAAATTGACAGCTGAAGATCTCTTCAGTTAAGAATGTGACTCAAAAATCGACCAACATCATGGTTGGAACGATTTTTGTGTTTACACCTCCAGGGTGCATTAAACAACTGATTCTTCAAACAAAGGACAGTCTAATGTCACATGGTTAACCAAGTACAATATTCAACTTCAACCATTAGCAGTTTCAGAGCAAAAAACAACAGATAGAACATAGATTAGTAAGATTTCCAGAAATAGAGGATGGGATGATCTTTATTAAAAAGATATATCTTTTTCGTTTAAAAGGTAACGCTAACACAATCCTGATTCTTTTAAGAATGGACACGTAGATCACCAAACTCAAGCATGCTGATAAGCTAAAGCATCAAATCTAGTTCCTCCTATGATCTCATTCTGCATAAACCTACCAGCCAACACTATCTGGAAACTTTCCCAACAGAGGAAATATGTAGTTAAAGTAAAAGACTTGAATGTTAACAAGGCTACTAATCTAGCAAAATATCACTAAGGTTGAGTCTGTATGATACTTCACCGCTCACAAGACCCCTAAGACCATCTTTCAGCTCCGGGACCCCTTCCTCAAGAACAGCACAAACAGGATAGACTGGAACACCTTGAACCCTCCTCTTCAACTCCTCAAACACCTCGTCAGCCCCTTCTTCATCAATTTTATTTGCCACGACCACTGAAGGGCGAGTAGATAACCCTTCTTGATGGTGTTCAAGCTCCAAGATCAGATCTTTCAGCTGCTCCCATGCAAGAATTCCCTGTCTGCCCCTCGATCCTGCAGCCAAGTCAACAACAAAGGCAAGAACTTTTGTCCTCTCAATGTGTCTCAAGAAGGCGTGTCCCAGTCCACGGTTCTGATGGGCACCTTTTATGAGTCCTGGAATGTCAGCCACTGTGATTGAGAAGTCTTCATAGTTTACATTACCTAAATTTGGTCTTAGAGTGGTAAAGGCATAATGGCCTACTGTTGGTTTAGCCCTTGAAAGCGCCCCTAAAAGGGTACTTTTACCCGCATTTGGCATCCCAACAAGACCAACATCAGCTATGCTCTTAAGCTCTAATATAAGGACTGCTTCAGAGCCAAGTGATCCGAGGTTTGATGAGATTTCATTGCCATCAAGATCAAATGCAGCCTCATTGTCAATTTTAGGTACTTCATGCTTTAAGAGCTTAGACTCTCTCAAGATTTTTATGGAAGAAAGATTACCCTTTCCACCTTGACCTCCTCGAGCTACAACCAGTCTCTGACCCTTTTCCTTTAACTCTGCAACATCATACTGTATTTGCTCAATTTCATCTATCTCTCCACCCATATTTGTCTGTTCTACAAGAGATAGAGAAGAGGTAGATAAGACTCGATCAGTTCTAACATCTTGAGATTGTTCTGTCACTGCCATGCCCTCTGAAATTGTTAAGCTTTTATTAACACCGGATTCACTGCCTTCACTTAAGTTTAGCTTATTCGAGTTTGATTCGTCAGCCAATACCGATGGAGCAGTATCAAGTGACCCTGGAAGTTCCCACGGATCTGGATCTGCGGGAGTGGCTTTCTCAACTACACAAGGGATTTCTCCCTTCAACAGGTGAATAACAGTTCCAAGAGGTACGTAGACAACCTACAGCAAGGATAAGTTCCAAAATGCCACGTCAGCACTTGACAATTTGGCTAAGCATAACAGAGTTAAGAGTATTTCTTTATCCTTTTAGGAAAATGAAGTTGGAGGAGAAAAGAACCTTATCTGTTCCGCGGGTTCCTATTCTGTCCTTCGAAGTACCGTGTCCTCCTCTACCTGCATTCTGCAATAACAAGAAGTTCTGTCAGAATCTCTAAATCCAATACAATACTGAAACTGGCGCTGCCAAGGAAAAGGGAATAGTATAACCAGAAGAAAGAACCACATACAACATGATGCTGCACAGAGCTGAAGTCCCAGACTGTATGGGAACACTCGAGGATGACATCTCCACCTTTCCCACCATTCCCACCTGCATTTTAAAGTCAATATTAACTAATATGATTATTGAATTTCCTTTCAGCTACTCATAAACTAATCGAGAAAATTAGACTTTGCATGGCATATCACCATGTGTTTTGAAGTAAAGAAAAAGGCTTTAAGGTGAATAAAAATGTGCAGAATTCTGACAATTTGGTAAATGCAAAGGGTCCAAATATTGGAAACTACACCTACCATCAGGTTTGCCACGACGATCCTGTCGACTACGACGAACACTGGAGCAACCACTGCCACCATCACCGCCTTTAACATAGATCTTACACCTATCTATCATTCTCCTCTCCTTCAAAAAGATTAATGAAGAAAATCTCAAGAAAAATATGCAAAGAAAAAATGAACAGGCAGTGGATGGTACAAGTAAAACAAGATAAATAGTAAGTACGCTATATTTCTTCTCATAGGCTAATTTACACGACTAAGCTCCATATACGATACTTATAAGTATTCAAGAGAATCTTAAGTTCCTAACCACCAAATATGCATGTATACCGTAATACAATTGTCCATAGCACTGGAAACCAATTTTTAAAACCTCCATGGTCCTCTTAGGGACCATACTCAACACTCTCAGCAGTATACTTCTCTATACTGTTACATGGACAAAGAGATTGAGGCTAACCTGCAGAGGAGCGGCCTTGGCTTTCTTCTGGGGGATCTCCGGCAAGGAAGAAAAAGACATGCGAAACCATGATGTATCTGAAACTGTACTCAATTGTTCCAAGAACCGTGAGGACCTTAGGCGATGCATCCACATGAGATACTTGTACACTTATAGGCCAACCTTGGGAATGTTCTGCAGTAGAAAACCAAAATAGGAATCCATCTTTTTCAATAAAATGTAATAGCATATTAAGTATTGAAATGCTAGAAGTCAGACTAAAAAATTGCATTTTCAGTATCATGAACACCAAGGTACAGTGGGAAATGGGAATTAAGAATTCAGAGGGGAGAATGGCATGGAAGTGTAGAAAACTAATTTCAAGTACAGTGATTTAAATCTCAGGATATACTCCTATTCATGGGGTGAGAGAAACTAAGGTGTTAAGGATCAAGAAAGTAAGGCCACGTTTACTATAGAGAATAATTTTACTTGAGATTTCAGCATCATCAACAATTATAAAATAGTTTATATGAACGATCTTTCTATCTATGGCTTTTCTGGATTAGGATTTAGAACAATCTGAACAAAAGACGTTTTTTTTTTCACACAGAACTTCTGTCAAACATATTGTAGGCATAAAATGACCGATTGATAACGCAGAGAAGACGGGAATTTGCAGACAAGACCCAAAAGATATAAGAACAGAAAACACCCAGTCTCCATCGGCGACATGGTAATCCCAGTGACCGGACCGGAAAGGCTACGTCGATAAGCCAGTGTGTAATCGATTGAGGACTTAGCCGTGAAAAAAATAACATTTCGGTACAGCAGAGGAGCATTTAAAAATGACTCACGCGAGTTTCTCGGCGAAGAATGATTCCAGCACTGTATATGCTGGTCGCTGGAGGCACAACTTGATGAAGATGAGAGAGAGTTGATTTCAGTGAGTTGAGCAGCACAGCAAAGACGCTGAAGAGTTCTAGTTAATGGTAATTCCGTACTGCATGCCACACTATGAAGAGAGACAAAATGGCCCCTATACTATTTTGTTTTAACCTCTTTGTACCCTTCCTTCTTCTAGAAGCTGCACTGTTGCATCCTTGCAATGAAGACTTGATCGAAGACATAGAAATGAAAATAAACCATCATTGGTCGATCGGCTTCTAATCAAGGGGAGCGTCACCAACCTTCAAGTTCAACGTTGTGTTTCATACTCCCATAAGCAACGATGATAAGATTATTTTATCGGGTATCCATATAATGTCAACAAATTTTATGTTGATAGATGATTGTAGAATATAATTGGTACTAATATAGAGCAAATTTTCAACAGTTTTGGCATCTCGCTTGGTTGCCAATGTAGCACTGAAATTAAACCGACCATGCACATAGCGACCCACTCTCACCCGTAATTGCTGCACCTTTGTAAGCACAACTCCATGTATAATCAAACAACCACATGGTCGAGCTTGCTAACCTCAACAAGAAATGTCTTGGGATGGAATTATGGGTGACAATTTCTGACACGACACGATTAAACGATCTGCAAATGATCTGCAATTTACACGTTTAGACACGACATGATTACTAAGCGTGTCTAAACACATCTAACATGCAAATACACGACAAACACACGTTTAATTGGATAAAGATTGGGCACCAAAGTCCACGTGTCAATCCTAATTCACTTAAGACACAGTTCAAGGAATTGCTTGGAAGATACCTACCTGAGAAAAGAAGATCTGAGGTGAGATTGCAATGCCTTGGAGGTACATAACAGTAATCTAGTACAGCTTGTACTGCTTCGCAAACAGATGAGATTCCATACATGCATGCACTCACCATCACTTCTCTTCTTTCTTTATTTGTTTTATTTGCAGTTGCAATGTCTTCATCTTCTCCATTATTGATAATCCCAGTCTGTCATATCCTAACCCCCTCGTGCACCTCTCCATTATTCAATCCACAACTCATAACAACCACTTCATTGTGTGCTACCATGTCCTACTAATTATGTGATATGACAAACCCAATGAAAATACATGAAATCATATGAACTGAGACATTTATCGGCTAAGCATAACACAGAATGTTGGTTCCTAAAAGCAGCAATCTTACAAAGTGTGAAACTTACACTAAAAACTGAATCTTTTCCAATGTCAGAAAACTATTTTGAATCATTTTTTTACCTGCCATTGTAACTTTTTTTCACTCACCAAATCCAGTTTCACAATTTGTAGAATTTTCCTTTACTCACAATCACATCACCTCTCTTTACAGTGGAAGCTTCTTCCTGCTACTTCCTAGATGTTGGTGGGGTTCAGACCTTTGTACAAGACAAGATGATTCACCTTACTTTCCATGTCTGAAGATATGCATGATCAGGACAATAATGCTGTCTCTACATAACCAACTCTATATAAATCTATCACCCCATCCCCATTTAGCTTAACTTATCCCCTTCTCTCTCCCTAATCCACTTTCACTATCAGCCACCAATACTACTTTAAATCTTTAATATCTTCAGCAGTAACCAAATCTTAATCAAAAAATGGCAATGGCTCACCTGAACTTCGAAGCTCTTAGAGACCTCCACGACAGTGCCAACCACCTCCTCCACTCCGCTCAGACCAAACAATCTCTCCACCACGAGAAATGGGTCACTGGCATATGTGAAGCATCCCTCACAATGCTAGATGTCTGTTCCATCTCCAAGGATGTTCTGTGCCTTGTCAAAAAACACACCCAAGACCTACGGTCCACCCTGCGAAGATCCAACAGCAGTGAAGCAGGAGAATACGGTGACCCAATTTCAGCTTACAACAAAGTAAGATGGAAACTAAGGAAGGAGACGGCGAAATATCTTCGCTCCCTCAAAGGAATGCAGAATCGATCCATCAGTTTAGACTCACTGCCAACAAATCACAGCCTCAATGTGGTGGTGGAGATGCTGAGAGAAGTGAGGGCAACGATTGTAGCCATTGTTGAGTCGATGTCTACACTGATCTCGATTCCATGGCTAGAAGGAAAATCAAATAGAGGGTCATTGATCGCAATGTTGATGGGGTCAAGAAGGCTTAGTGTTGAAGATGTTTGGGATGCAACTGCAATTCACAGAGCAAGTAAGAGGTTGGAAGCCATAGAGATCTCCATTGAAGATCTTGAGATGGAGATAGAGTGCATGTTCCGGCGACTGATCCAAACCAGAGCGTCACTTCTCAACTTGCTCACCTATTAGAAGCACAGTGTATAAAAAACAGATGTAGATGTACATGAATATGAATAGTCCAGCACCAGCTCTTGCTTTGCTTCATCACGGAATATGATTTTTTAATTATTTTAACTAAAGGATTGTTCTCAACAACATCCATGCTGAATGTGATTTGAATTACCTTGAGATGTAACCAACAACCCTACGGAAAAGAAAATTGATGGCATTCATGACATCAGGAAATGTGTTTTAAGTGCTCGTTATAACAAAGCAAACATAGATATACTGAATATATCAGGGTCTCAAGCGATGGTGATCATAATCCATATTGATCATTTTATTGAACAGAACAGATAATCATCATGTCAACTGAGAGAGTACAGCAGCATCCTGCTACGTTCTGCTGATCTTCAAGCTCTTTAATGAGACGCCTGCAACATTTCAAATAAATAAAATTATGAGTATGGGGTTTCTTTTAGTAATCCAGTACATTTTGTAGTTTTGAAGTTTCACAGTGAAAAGAAACAGCTAGTCCAAAAGATTTACAGCAACTAAATTTGCAAAACTTAAGCAGCAAGTAATTGAGCATATCGTTGATCCCTGAAAACACAGTTTCAGATAAAAATTTCTAAAATAGATCCGTTGAATATTGGTCTTACATGTACCTCATCATGACCATGACCATCAGAATGATCTCCATGGCCCTCCCAAGGGTGTCTCCAACCCTAAAGGCAAAACATAGTTGAAGAACTAGATCAGCTAAGCGACACAACTTGACTTGGGAAGATATACATGCCATTTCTTAATAGAGTTAACTCATACCAGTACTACAGGTCCATCTTGCTTAGCACGATACAGAATCCAAAACCTGAAACAAACCAGTTTTAACAATAAGATCTAAAAATCGAGAATCAATTATTACATTTCCATCATATGTTTTAGAATTAGGATTGAGGATAAGTGCTTCCTCGTAACACGCTCCCATTAAACGGCTGCAGTAGGTTCAGTGAGTATTAGCTTTGTCAAGTACACCACCTCCCTATGCAAAAACTCTTGCTGTAAACAGCTTAAGAAGTGGATTTTCTTCTTCCAAAGGACAAATTTGAGCATATATCCTTGTTCACATCTTAGCTAAACTATCGAAAAATAAATTACATAAATATGATTCTTCAAAGTTAGCCAAATGATGCTTCCTTAATCACATTGATCATCCTAATTTAATAGTTGAGGCAACATATAGATTAAATTTAGCACCACAGTTTGTATCCACACTATTTCAGCTAAGATCAACCGCAGAATCGGAAATGACGGAAATTCAAAATTGCAGCCTCAAAGATTGTAAGTGTTCGATCCGAAAAATAGATCAGTAGCTAAATCATACCTAACAGATAACATTGAGGAGAAAACCGAATTGGATTGAATAAATGATGTTAAGTTACCACATGACCGCGCACAGTCCTTTTCCAGTGACTGTATGCCACCGCTTGGGGTGATGCATGGTGACTCCCTTGTACGTCGTGCTTCCTTCATGACCTCCTCCTCCACCCATCCTTCTCACTCCGCGTCTCCGTCCCCTCTTCGGAAGCAAAACAATAGCCAAATACTCCGGTGACTACTGAAAGTCCGAAATAACAACTACGCAATGGTCGAATCGAATCCTCGATTTCGGATCGGTGACCGGTCTCCCATAAGACCAACAGTCTCGAAGCAGTGGATCCAATTTCAAGGAACTCGATAATACCAGACCAGGCCCGCCATGGATGAATGAAACAAATAGTCCTGAGTATGGGCTGAATTCAATAGGCTTTTATGTTTTTCAGTTGGGCTTAATCCCCTCAATGTAGGCCCCAAAATCTCCAGTTGCTTAGGGCTCTCCAGCGTAGGGGTGAGCTTGGGCTGGGCCGGTCTTTTTGGCAAGACCGAGCCGGAGCCCGAAAATTCGGTTCTCACCTGTGGAGGACCGGGACCGAGACCGACTTGAGTCTAAAAAGCCCGCCTGAGACGGTTTTGCTTGATTCGGGCCAGTTCCAGTCTTGGACCGAAATTTTCATTAAAAACAATTTTTTTCTAAAATTTGTTGTAAAAAAATAATTATGAATCACTATAGTCATCGATTTAAGTCCAAATATCAATACAAATTCAAACATCACTATATCACTACAAACCGAATATTAAACAGTCAAATATTCAAAGTGAAAGTCACTTCCCAAAATCAAATACAATGAATATTAACAAGTAATGTTAGGTTTTAATACAATTCGGTCTGGACCGGTCCTAACTAGGCTTTTCGGGGGAAAGCCCGAGACCGAGACTGACCTTAGTGGAAAAAACTCGCCCGCTCAGCTCTAGTCGGTCTTAGTCGGGCCAGCCTCAGTCCTATTTTATCGAGCTTTCGGTCATGCCCGTCTATTTTGCTCACCCTTACTCCAGCGTAGGCATGGAGATCTTTGACATAGGGACCCGGTTTATGACTCTACAAGAGACCCGGTTGGACTTGAAACGGTTCAGTCTGATCCTTAATTCCTTATATAGTAATCTAGAATATGAATCCATCAGTGATGCCATTTTGTTGACAAATACGGCAAAATGTTGGTTAATCCAATTATTTTGACTTTCTGGTCATTACAATATATTGTTTATTGTCACCTATATTATATATATATGGTTCTTGCTTAGAATAAAAAAAAATAAAGAAAGACGAATATATATATATATATATATATATATATTAAAAAATCGTCTCTATTGACTTATGAAAGTGATAAATTAACTAATCTTAAGCATAAAGCGCGTTTACACTTTCTACTATTATTGCCTTGCCATTCATTATGTATATTATTTTCTCGACGTTGTATATTATTATTATCAATTATCATAATCATTTGGTGAGCGATAATAGAAGTGTCCAAGGAAATGGGAGAGAGGAGATTGAGGCAGCTTTTTTCAACCCTTCGAGAAGGAAGGATGGCAGAGTCAAACATGCGGGACTAACACGTTATTACTAATGTCTGAGACCCAACCATATAAGGCTTCTGCATGGATTGATGAAATGTTTCGCACTCATTTTTCAACGTGACTAATTTACATTCAAAATTGGAATATATATTCTTGTTCCACACCCATATATAAGTATATATGATTTAGTTCCCTTGTTATTGATTATAGATGTCTTTCGTTTCACAAGCATATACCCTACGTGAATGAACAAAAGCAGCGACAAGAAGTTGAAAAAGGGAAGTTTTTTGTTGGATATTATATATTCATCCATGCATGCATGTCAATAATACAAGGAATCTTCATGTGTTCTCTATCTGTTATTAGTTGGTAGTTCAGTTAAAGTGGTTGGATCTATCGAGTGTCTCACGAAATACATATACAAGTTGAATTTACAATTAAGGGTTTTGATTTTAGTCGATGTAAATGTTGTATAGATTATTGTGTAGTCCAACTCAAGCAAATAATTGTTGGAAAATTGGACGCTGCTAATTTCCGTCTTGCAGCACCTTGAGATTCAATGGCTCAAGATAAATGTACACGGCACAAGGATTTACGTGGTTCACCAATTTGGCTACGTCCACTGCTCACACTCAGATTTTCACTATAGATAAATAGTGTTACAAATAGTGTATCACTCAAATATACACTATGTATCGCTCACACTCTAAAATACTCACTCTGTATTTTTTGCTCACATACACAACACTATTTTTCTCTCACGGACTCAACACTCCAACAACTGTTTCTTACTCTTCTCTCTTTATTGTGCTTATTCTTTCATTCAACATTGTTGATTTTTTATAGACCAGAAAAGCTGAAAAGATGACAATCATCATTGGTTTGACCACTTTGCTGAGTGTCTTGACTACTTTGGTAAGTGGTTTGCCCACTTTCGTGAATGACTTGTGTATTTCAGTGAGTGACTTACCCACTTCAGTTGAGTGGTGGTGGTGACCCGAAAGTATCCAACAATTGTGTAGTACAAGTCAAGCAAATAATATCATATCTATACCCCGAAAATGATGACGGGCAACCATTACAATCTTCAAAGTCATTGCAAGTAATTTCACAAGTGCCGGTCAACCAATGTTATCTACTCACCACCTCTGCAGTTCCTTTCTAGAAATATTAAAAAATAAATATCACATATTATAGAGGGTTTTAGAATCGAACCACAAATAATTAAAACTACTCAAGTTAATTAGTGTGTTAAATTTAATCATTTATGCATGATATACGTTATATATGATATTAAATTTAATAATCCTATAAAATATTGCGATGACACCTCCCAAAATGTATCAATTCAACCCCACACCATGCACGAGAAAGCTGTGCATCCTATATAAGTAACACTCACGACGTTGAAAACCTAACCAACGCCTTACCTTTCCCCGAACCCTCAAAACAAACCAAAGCTGCATCGCGAGAATGGCAGAGGTGGTCGAGGATCATCCCTCCTCAGCCATGTCGGAAGTTGAACTCGAAGCTGCGCCCACCCATGATCCACCACCTGTCTCTTCTCCTCCCATGCAGACCTTGGCATCCCTGTCGGAGAAACCATTGCTTCTGACAGTGACGCGTACACCACGATTTCACACACCGAACTTCCTCACCCCGCTCGGTAGCCCTATTCGTAGGGCGATTCGGATGACAAAGCTCGACAAGCACGATGCGTGGCTCCCACTGACCGAGTCCAGGAATGGGAACGCATACTACTCCGCCTTCCACACCGTGTGTTCCGGGATTGGGATTCAGGCGCTTGTGCTCCCTGTGGCTTTCACCGTTCTTGGGTGGTAAGTGAAGGGATTTATAAATTAGGGTTTAGTAGTTCTCAATTAATATATCCGTGTTGATGCTCTAGGTCATGGGGAGTCATAAGCTTGACGATCGCGTTCGTGTGGCAGCTCTACACCCTATGGCTGCTAGTCAAGCTTCACGAATCCACCGAGACGGGGATGCGTTACAGTCGATACATTCACCTTTTCAATGCCGCATTCGGTTAGTGACCGGTCGATCAATGGTTGTCACTATGATTGCAAAATGTTTTAATTTCTTCCATTTTGAAAAGTATTTAACCACATATTTGGATGGAAGGTTTAATTACCAGGGGTGAGTAAAAAATCCTGACGGACCGAAAAATCGAAAAAATCGTCCCGATCGAGACCGTCTCAAATTTAAGACCGAATTAAAATGGGTAGTTTCTAATTTTTATCTCAAACTCGGAATCAAATCGGTTTTTTACCCAAAAGACCGAATAAATTGGACCAATACGAATATAGGTTTAAATCAACATTTATTGTATTTTTTAAATTAATTTGTTATGATTTTAGAGTTGTGTTTGGAATTATTTTTTTTTTAAATTGGGTATTCGGTTTGACATTTGTATTTTGTTTTGTATTGGATACTTGATATAATATTTGCATTGTGTTTTGTATTTAAACTTTTTGAATATTAAAAAAAATTGTGTAAAAGTCGGTTCATGATCGAAACCGGACCGAGTCAAGCACGATTATGCTTGTTCATGAATCGGTTCGACCATAAATCGATTCAGAACTGAACTGGTCTGGTTTGTAAAAAAACAGTACTTTTTTCTATTTCTAAAAAAGCTGGTCTGGTTTAAGTAAAAAAACTGGTCTGATTCGAACCAGTTCGAACTGGTTTGGTTTGATTTTTTTAATAACAATTTTTGTTAGGAAATAATTTGGTTCAAACCAAAACTGAATCGACTAAAAATCATGTTCAACACACTGAACCGGAAGAAAAAACACTGAACTGACTGAAAACACACTGAACCGACTGAAAATTTGTTCCACAATCAACTGAAATCCTGTCCAACATCAACATATACATCTCTAGGTTTGGTTTATTGAAGACATCTCTAGGTTTGGTTTAATTTCAGACCGGTTTGGTTTATTTTGCTTCAAACCGATTCTAAAAGTATATAGGTTTAAAGTGATTTAATTTAAATTTAAGTATAAACCAATATAAAAAAACGAGTCAATTCGAACTGAATTGAAACTACTACTTTGAACTTGTCTACTTGAATTCTAAAAAATTGGGTTGATTTTGAAACTAGTTCGGCTGAACCAGTTTAAATGAACAAGCCTAAGCAAGACCGACTGAGATGGTTATTTAAGATGAATTCGGGTTCGGACTCTCTATCTGTTCTCCAAGCACAAGTCCCAAAAATTCGGGTCAGACTTTTTAAAAAAAAAAAAAAATCGTCCCGCCCGTCCAAGTTCACCCTATTAATTCCTACGTTTTTTTCCCCTTTGTAAACCTTATATTTACTCTCCGAACACGTGTACTGCAGGAGAGAAAATGGGGAAGATATTTGCTATTTTTCCGATCATGTACCTGTCGGGTGGCACATGCGTTGCACTCATCATCGTAGGTGGCTCGACCTCGAAGCTCTTCTACGACATCCTGTGCGGCCATGCTTGCACCGCAAAGCCACTAACCACCGTGGAGTGGTACTTGGTCTTCACCTCGGCAGCAGTTCTGCTCTCGCAACTACCCAATCTGAACTCCATCGCGGGTGTCTCTCTAGTGGGCGCGGTTGCAGCCATCGGCTACTGTTCTATAATGTGGTTAGTCGCGGTCACAGAGGGAAGACTCGATGGGGTCTCGTACGACCCGATCAAGGAAGAAAACAACATGGCTTGGATCTTTAGCGTCTTGAATGCGTTCGGAATCATTGCTTTCGCATTCAGAGGCCATAACCTTATATTGGAAATTCAGGTTCGTAGTTAATTAATTTGAACACGTTGGAAAAATGTGAGAAAATGAATTTTTGTGGGAGTTTGTTATGAATAGGGAACGATGCCGTCGTACGAAAAGAAGCCGGCTTACATTCCGATGTGGCGAGGAGTGAAGGTGGCTTATTTCATCATCGCGATGTGTCTGTTTCCACTTGCTATCGGCGGGTACTGGGCCTACGGTCACAAGGTACGTCAAACCTTCGACGATCGAAAAAAGTATATTCTGTCACAATTTTTCAGTTAAATTTGGAAGATTTTTCCCAAAAAAGACAAAAATATCCTTAATTACACTTATAAGTATATATATATAGCATATATTAGGAAAAAAAATGTTAAAAATAAAACAAAAGATTTATTTATTGTTTTTGAAGATGAAAACGTAAAGAAGAGAGGTCTCAATAATAGCTTAAAAAGGAATTGTCTTTTTCGAGAAAAAACGCTAAAAAACTACCAGAATGGCAGATGGAAATTTAGGAGTTTGTTTTTTGCAATTTGAAAATTAATGTATTTTTTATTAAGAAACTTACCCTTTTTTTCAGATTCCACCAAACGGAGGAATGATGACCGCGATTTACCAACTCCACGGCCGAGACACGTCACAGGCCATCCTCGGCCTAGTCAGCCTCCTAGTCATCATCAACGCCCTGAGCTCGTTCCAAATCTATGGCATGCCCATGTACGACGACATGGAGTCCAAGTACACCACGAGAATGAACAAACCGTGCCCGTGGTGGCTCCGTGCATTTTCCCGAGTCATGTTTGGCTACGGTTGCTTCTTCGTGGCGGTGGCCATTCCTTTCCTCGGCAGCTTCGCAGGCTTGATCGGTGGGGTTGCAGTTCCAATCACTTTTGCCTACCCGAGCTTCATGTGGCTCAAGATCAAGAAACCCAATGGGTTCATGTGGTGGCTGAATTGGGGGCTTGGGATGGCGGGTGTAGTCCTCACTGTTCTGTGTGTGTCAGCTGGGGTCTATGTGGTCATAGATACTGGTATCCAAGTCAGCTTCTTTAAACCTAGCTAGCTATAAAGCAGAAGTTTAAACCTAGCTAGCTTCTTTAAACCTAGCTAGCTAACATATGTGTTAAATATAGTGAACATTTTGTATAGCTGGACATGTTTGGTCTCATTTGTAATGGTTCATTTCTCGTCATTCTATAGTTTTCATATGGAAAGTTTGGTACATTATTATGAAACTTAGACCGTTTGGTAAGCACGAATTTACGTTCTGCAAACTACAGGGAGTGTGCAGAAAAAAAGAGTTAAGTAACATACCAGGAAGCCTCTTAATATCATCTATCATATTCTTCCTCAATAATTGCAGCAACTTTTGGACCATCCCTATCCTCAGCGACTAAGGAAATATCATAAACAAATCGCCACCTGGTGCAGGAAAAAAGATGATCAAAACTAAAGGCATATAAAGCAGCCACCAGACAGCAAATTAAAAAACTTGGAAGTGAACAACTTTATGTAGATACTATGCAATTTCAAACAAATCAAGCCTGCTTCTCGGAAACTATGCTGTTGGAAAACTTTTAATTTGTGTACGTGCATGACTAAGTGAATAAATTGTATTGACTTATCTCTTCTATGTTTTTTAAAAAATAAAAATAAAATAAACTTACATGAAACTTGTCTTTGTTACACGTGAGCATGACTGTCTTATCCAAAATTTCCAGCCCTGGCTAATTAAATTAAACCACTTACTGAATGTGAGCATGCTTCAGAGTGAGAGAGTGATAGTGAAAGTCACAAAAGGGGAAATGGGGAAAGAAAGTAGCAAATATAATTCTCTTAAAAGAAAAAGCAGCCATGGAAGGAACACAGAAATTGTTTAAGAAAGAACAGGGACAAGCTTCCACCCCTTCTGTGATACACATGGTGACATGGACAATTAGGTCACGGTTAAGATAACATAAGCAATTAGCAGCAATTGGGATATCGTGCAGCAGATAACTTATTCACAGAATCAACATACCTTTTTTTCCAACATATATTACTGGTCATGCACAAAGCACAAAGATGTAGGAAGAATGATTATAGATTTATTATTTTCAAACTTTGTAAAGTAGATTAAAGTTATTACTTCACAGGATGCCTGAAATATTTGTTATGAAACAGCAGCAGCCAAAAATGGGACCAGTCAAAGTAAGCTCATTTTTCTCTGACCCACTACTGCCTTAATAAGGAATCAAATCAAAGACTACCTACTCAGCAGCACTACTCTCATCTTTACATTTTTTGTCCTTTATGCTACAAATTTTAGATCCATCGTATATAAATACGAGAACCTTAGGAGAATGCAAGCACAAATTCTTAAAATGACTGAGATGGTGGAGGAAATGGCTGGGAAGCAACAAAGAACTCTTGCACCGATATCGGTCCCACCATTTCAGCTACACCATTGTCCCTCACTAACACGTTCTCCTTTCCTGCATTCAGCTCCAAAGACCCCTAAAAGTCCATTTACCTCGCTTTTGATGACTCCTATTGCTAGCCCCATGAAGAAGGCCGTTACTAACATGCAAGGTTATTTGGGAGAAGTTGGCCATTTCACAAAGCTAAATCCCCTAGATGATTGGCTACCTATCACTGAATCGAGGAATGGGAACATGTACTACTCAGCATTTCACACTCTAAGTTCAGGAATTGGAGCTCAAGCTCTTGTGCTTCCCTTAGCTTTTGCAACTCTGGGATGGTAAGTTTAAATTTGTTGAACAGCAATAGACTAATGGCTACTTCATCGTTAAGAGTAGATTACAAATTTTCGTAATTTATAATATATACGTAATATCAGTAAGCTTGTAGGGAAATGAACAATATAATATTATGTATTCAACAGAGAATCAAATTCAGAACCTGACCAAACTCAACCTGTGGACCAACAAAAGAGCAAAAGCCAAACCCACACACCACACTTCAATATGATTTTGTGATTGGTTCAGTGTAGGTTTGAATTTGTATAGTGCTTATATATATGCACTCGAACAAACTTACTCTAAACTTCTTCAATGAACTCGACTACAGGATTTGGGGAATACTTTGCCTGTCACTGGTGTTCACATGGCAGCTCTATACCCTCTGGCTGTTAATACAACTACATGAGTCCAACACGGGGATACGGTATAGTAGATACCTCCGGCTTTCCATGGCAGCTTTTGGTAAGTAAACAAAATAACAGTAAAAGCATAAAGGTTCATAAATGGTGGTAATTAATGGCCACAGACCCAAAATCTTCCGGTCTAATGCTATTAGCTAAACATGAGAAAATGAAATTTTACGATTTAAACTTTGGATGTATGTTAAAAAATGCTATTAGTGCATAAAATACCACCAAGGATCGAATCTACGAATGAAAAAGAGTCGAACAAACATGTACATGAACCTTCTGAAACTGACTATATTTCCTTTCCAATCAAAATGAATTGTAACCACAGTTTTGTGTTGCTTTACAGGTGAAAAACTGGGAAAGTTACTAGCCCTCGTACCGATAATGTATTTATCTGGTGGAACTTGTGTGACCCTAATCATGATTGGTGGCGGAACCATGAAGCTATTCTTTCAATTAGTATGTGATGATACATGCAAAATACATCCGCTATCAACAGTAGAGTGGTACCTGATCTTTACTTGTTGCGCCATCATTCTTGCTCAGCTTCCCAACTTAAATTCAATAGCTGGAGTTTCTCTGGTGGGGGCTGTCACAGCCATCAGCTACTGTACCTTAATCTGGGTACTCTCCATTGGCCTAAATAGGCCTGAAAATGTGTCTTATGAACCAATAAAGGCAAAATCCATATTCGCTCAGCTTTGCAGTATCCTGAATGCAATTGGAATAGTAGCTTTTGCATTTAGGGGCCACAACCTTGTCCTTGAAATACAGGTGGAAATTGCTACTCACTAGTGAATTGCAGTAACTTTAATGTTAGTATACTCACATATTCTTTGCACATTGAAGGGAACTATGCCTTCAAGTCCACAAAAACCATCACGCCTACCAATGTGGAGAGGGGTGAAATTTGCTTATCTCGCCATTGCCATGTGCCTCTTCCCCCTTGCAATTGGTGGCTACTGGTCCTACGGAAACCTGGTGAGCAATAGCATGGCGTATTACATCAATTAGATCTTAATAATCTACAAGACGAGATCAAGAATTCCAGAATACTGATAAGAAATTTTCAGAAGTATAAAAAGGGGGGGAAAAAATTAAAATAAAATACTATCATCTTGAACAACAAATAATGCAGCAATGTATAGGTTCTTTTTTCTGCTTACCGCAATTGTTTTCAGCATTCTAATAAGCTATGACATACTTGACAGGTAGCTACAAACGACGGAATGCTAAGAGCACTGTACAAGTATCATGGACAAGATACATCAAAAGTTGTACTTGGATTAACAAGCATACTAGTAGTGATCAACAGTCTAAGCTCATTCCAGATATACGCAATGCCTGTATTTGACAACCTGGAATTCAGCTACACAAGCAACAAGAACAAACCATGCCCACAGTGGATGAGAACAAGTCTGAGAATCTTTTTTGGATGCTTAGCATTCTTCATTTCAGTTGCATTCCCATTTTTGCCAAGCCTTGCTGGATTGATTGGAGGAATTGCTTTACCAATCACACTAGCATATCCTTGTTTGATGTGGATTCTCATCAAGAAACCCAGCAGATACAGTGCAATGTGGCTCATCAATGGGGGTTTAGGAATCTTTGGGTTGGTTCTCAGCATTCTTGTAGTCACTGGAGCAATATGGAACATCGTGACCATCGGGATCGAAGTTCATTTCTTCAAGCCCATGTAAGCCACCGACAACTCAGTGTAAGCTGTGTACTCATTGTAAAAATGAAGATCATAGCAGATGTATGTATCTAAGATGATGTTGTTAAGTAAACAAATCTCTTTGCCGGGTTCGTCACAGAGTTGATAAGAGAAATCAGATTTTACAAGACACGGAACAAGCAACGATAAAAATGATTACCCGATGTCAAATTCGAGCATAGCCTAAGCGGATTATGAGACTATAACACAAGCTGCTAATTGTAAAATGGATGCACACTACGTATTGCGATGTTCAGTGGAAGTATTTACAACAAACAGTGTAGGCTTTCCAAAACATGATAAACGCCATTGAAACCTTTAAACTGTATATGATACTAACTCGCATCAGCAACAAGGTGTCAGACGCCAAAATTGAGATCATCATGAGGAAGAAAAATTACATTGAAGAGATCGATCAAAGCAGGAGGAAACAGTCGGTCGGTGGCACAACGATCGTATCTGTACTGTTGAATCGGCTGGTTTCAAAATAAAAATTGGCCAAAGGCTGGTTCCAATTCACCATAGCTGGCGTCGTTCTTCTTCTCCTCTCTATTCAAAATGACAGTGACGGTTGGCTTGGCTAGTGCGCCATTAATTTCCCTCGCTGTCCAAATACCATTATCCTTTTTGTTGCTTTTATTTACGTTATTTTGGGTTGGATGAAAATGATCCAAATTAAATTATTATTGGGCCTAACCTAACTTATTGGGCTTGTTTTATTTATTTTTGCTGCTCCACGAGAAAAACCCACTTAAAAACCTTAACCATGTTAAGTTAATGAGTATCACGGCCGAAGTCCAATCTTGGTCAGAGTACTCTTATTAATTACTTCAATAAAAATTTATATTATAACAATTGTTGACTCGTTCGTTGTGAGAACAATAATTTTAAACTAATATACTATTATATTAAATTAAAATATAAGAGAATACATATAATATATATATATATATATATGTATACATCTATTTAGATTTATATTATTAATAAAAAATATGTTTTACAATCTCTATTTTGAATAATATTTTCGTACTACAAATTCTAAATTAAAATGACAAATAGTTATAATCACAATAAGTGATAGTTTTGTTAACGATGCAATTTTTTCACATTTTTGTACACCAATTGGAAATTAACTTGAAAAATGTGTTATGACCAACATTTTAATTTAGGTGAATTATCAAAAAACAAATCGAATTTTAAGGAAAAATCAAACAGCAAACCAAACATTTTTTGTTGGCAAACAACAAACTAGGGTTGATCATGCGCGGTCCGGTCCGGTCCTAAAGGCAAGACCGAGACCGAAATTTCGGTCTTGCCTTCTGGAGGCCCGAGACCGACCTCGACCAAAAAAATCTTGACTCGGTCCTGGAACGAATCTGCACCCAAAAAAAAAAACTATGAGGTCACGGTATTCTTTAGTAAAAGGCGAAAGAATAGTTCGCTATGAGCTTGCCTCATGGCTGCGTTTTTTGTAAATTTATCAGGATGCAGTTTTTATAGAAATAGAAAATCTACATTCAATTCGGTGTGGTATTATGAAAATCCCAAATCCACATTCCTTCGTTCTAGGCCGATCCTAAACGGGCTTTCGGGAAAAAAACTGAGACCGAGACCGACCTCGAAGAAAAAAAAAAACGTTCGGTCTCAGTCTTATTCGGGCCGATCTCGGAGCGTGTAGTTGCCGAAGCACGCCGAGCAGCGCGCGCTACCTACCACGATCGCAACGACGATGTTTCCGCGAGCGTATCAAAGACTCGGGCTTGGTCCGCCGCCGCAATCCGCATCGGTCCACACCCCAAATCGATCGATGGACTGGCTTATCACCGTTCCACATCCGACCGGGGCGCATCGCCGACCCCCATCCGCTTCCCTCCCGACAATTTCAAGCACTCTTTGACTCTCTTTTCAAAGTCCTTTTCATCTTTCACTCGCGGTACTTGTTTGCTATCGGTCTCTCGCCCGTATTTAGCATTGGACGGAATTTACCGCCCGATTGGGGTTGCATTCTCAAACAACCCGACTCGTCGACAGCGCCTCGTGGTGCGACAGAGTCCGGACACAACGGGGCTCTCACCCTCTACGGCGCCTCTTTCCAGGGGACCTGTTATGGTCAATGATCTCCGTGTTTATTGTTGTCATATGAATCTTATCGAATGACAAATATAATCTTTCATGGTCTTGTATAACTCCACTTGAGTGATTCTGGTGTTCATTTGCACATATTAAATCAATTTATGTGTACACAATTTTAATATTAAAAAACAAATTAAAGGGTATTAATGTATTTTTGTCATTTTACGAATAATTGTATATTGAATCAAACACTGTATTAAGTTATACACGTATAAGTATATCTTAATACATGTTCCATTCAAACATAGTATTAACTAATACGTGTATTAATTAATACGTGTATTGACTAATACATGTATTAACTAATACGTGTATTAACTAATACATCCAATCAAACGCTACCTAAAGGTTTCCCCCATGTCACTTGAAATTTTATCACAAAAGTTATAAATAAATGTACAAATTAAATAACTATATATTCCAAATAGAAAATGTGTCCCGACAACTAGGGTTAACTGGTAACCTTTTTTTTGTCAACCAAAAATTAATCTTGGATATGTCGATAATCGATTTTGAAACCTATTGCATCCAAACAAGGTCGATACCGTTGTCAACTGATACATATGAGCTTGAGCTCATACCTATGTCAACTGATAACTCAATCTCATCTTTTCTTCTCTTATTAATTATATTGAACAGGGATTCCATCTCATTTGAACTATTTTATTGTTTTCGGAATAAAAGATAATTATTAGCTGGGAAAAAAAGTTGTATTTATTTTGTCTTGGCAGAATAATAAATTGTGGTTCATTATTTAAAAAACAAAATATGAAAGAGAAGAAATCGTGTACGTATTAAATACTTTATTTTCCACGTGTCAAAGTTTAAATCTCTCAAAACATCCCTTGAAAACTTGAAAAGGAATAGTATGATGTCGATGAGCCAGCAGGACTTTATCTTAATTATAAATTAATATAAAGCAAGATTAAAATTAATAAAAACAAATGAGTTTGAACTTGAAGTGAATAAACTTTAGAAAAGTGGATAAATACATTAGAAAATGGACAAATACATTGCCAACCCAAACCGACAATCTGTCCTGACCACGAGAGAAGAGAAGTAGTACCTAAAAGTCTAAAACACTTCCCCAACAAGGCAACAAGCAGTAACGTACGTAATCTATATTCTATATTGACAAATGGACAACCAAAGCATTATTATTTATTATTGTTATTATTATTATTATTATTATCCTAATAATAATAATACCTTTAAAATTCAACCACATCTCTAGAAAATAATATATCCTTATCGTCCTCTATTTATATTGTCTGACGTCCTTCCGAAAATGACAAACTAATGTGCGGATTATATTGTTAATCTAGCGAAGTTAATGGTGTATTCGTTGGATTGGGTCGAAAGACCCCACCCGATCTTCGTCGTTTCATTCAGTTAGACACTTATTTGTAACAGATTGGTTTTCATATATGAAAATTGAATCTTGACGTCATTCCGAAAATGGCAAACTAATGTGCGGATTATAATGTTAATCTAACGAAGTTAATGGTGTGTTCGTTGGATTGGGTCGAAAGACCCCACCCAATCTTCGTCGTTTCATTCAGTTAGACACTTATTTGTAACATATTGGTTTTCATATAGGGCTGACAATTTCTGACACGACACGATTAAACGACACGACACGATCTGCTTTAAAGCGTATATGGGTTTGACCTTAATGGATCCCGTGTCTAAACAACTCTTATACGTTTAGACACGATTATTAATCGTGTCTAAACAACTCAGATATGCGGATATCTGTATAAACACGATTAAACACGATTAACTATTCATGTCTAATCGTGTTGTGTATAGATGTGACACGTTTAGACACATTTAAGTATAATAATAATAATAAAATATTAAAATACTCACTTACTTCTTAATATTGAATTATGAAGACCTTACTTTGTATATTTGAATTTGTGTATATATCTGCTTTAAAGCGTATATGAGTTTGACATTAACGGATCTCGAGTCTAAACAACTCTATACGTTTAGACACGATTAAACGACTTATACGTTTAGACACGAGACATGTTTAGACACGTTTAAAATTTATCTGTTTAGACACGAGACATGTTTAGACACGACACGATTATGGCACGACACGACACGATTATCAGCCCTATTTTCATATATGAAAATGAAATCTTGTGGTTGGAAAAAAAAAAATCAATAATAATATTTTATTTTAAAAAATAATATCTTAATTTCCTTATCAATAGACAACGTCCCACGTGGCACTGCATACTCGACATGTCCCGCACCGACCTTCTTCCTGATTTATCCGATCAAGGCCGACACTCTGGGTCCAAGAACAAGCCTCCCACGCCGTCCATCCACGTGTCCTAGATTCTATTGGCTGGTGGACGCACAGTTCAGGGTCTCTTTCCACTTTTTTCTACTTTGTTCTTCTCTCTCCAATCGACGCACCTTTTGCTTGACGACATCCACGCTGGATTCACGATCGACAGACTACCACGTGTCGTTCATAGAGAGCGAGTGATGAGAGGAGCGCGTCGAGGTTGGTTCTGTACACCTCGACTCAATGCACACGTCGGTAGCAGTAGTGGCACTGTAATCTGTCTATCTGTTCATACTCCATACTGCAAGTGTTAGAAATTGCAATTTACCCCTAAACTCTGTGCCGTGAACAAGGGGAACGGACTGCCGTTACCGACACGCATTTTCATTTTCCTAACAAAATTATCATGGATAGATTAATAAAGGTAGCTTATAATGAAGGATCTTATTTGGGCTAAAAAAAATAAAGATCTTATAAATAATAATAATAATAAATGATAAAGACTTAAGAGATACGGTAATAAGATTATATGAATACACATAAAAATTATATTTATGTGTACATGTAAAAAAAAAAATACCACAATACAAGAATACAAAATCACTTTTGCTTGATATTCATATCCACACAATTCAATTTGATATACATATTATAAAAATATATGTCGATAGATATTATTCTTAAATTCATTTTTTAACAGGTATTATTTAACAAATTTAAATACATTTTTTTAAAAGTTAATCAATTTTACATTCAAATTTAAAAATACTATATACCAATTCATCTTTAATGTATATTATTAACTTAATATAACTTGATAGAAAATAAACAAATAGAAAATATTGGGTCGATTTTGTATTTATAAACATAATAAGTTAAAATTATAATGTGTTATAGTAATATGCATGTATAGACCAATTGTACCCTGATTATACATCTCTTGAAATTATACAAAAGTTTGGGGTCTACATTGCAATAAATGTATCTTATTATTTCCTTAGTTGTGTCAAATCCGCGTGTTACGACGCTATAAAACCCCACTCACTCACTCCACTTCCCATCCAGACCAGCAAACATTTTCAACACACTGATCAGAAATCCAACCAGCTCAGTTTCATCGATCATCAGATATGTCGTCGGAGGAACACCACCACCACCATGAAAGCCACGAGGCCGAATCCCCGGTGGTCAGAGAAGAGGAGTGCGCTCCGGTGGAGTCCAAGGACAGAGGTTTGTTCGACTTCATAGGAAAGAAGGAGGAGCAGCACGAGAAGCCGCCACCGCCGCCTCAGGAAGAAGTGCTCGTGTCGGAGTTCGAGGAGAAGGTCACCGTCACCGAGAAGCCTGAAGAGAAACACAGCAGCCTCCTGGAGAAGCTCAAACGTTCTGATAGCAGTAGCTCTAGCTCTGTTAGTTTTCTTTATCTATATATATAGTCGCAGTGTTTCAGTTAATCATATATCTCTAGGGAAATATCCTTAACCTTCATGTAATTTTTGCAGTCTGATGAAGAGGAAGGAGAAGAAGGGGAGAAGAAAAAGAAGAAGGGTTTGAAGGAAAAGATTAAGGAGAATATCTCTGGAGAGAAGAAGCACGAGGAAGCCGTTGATATCCCTATTGAAAAGTACGAGGAGGATTTGGCGCCGCCTCACCACGCACCAGAAGCTGTTTCGGTATCACCTCCTGCAGAGGAGAAGAAAGGGTTTCTGGAGAAAATCAAGGAAAAGCTTCCCGGCAGCCATAAGAAACCGGATGAGGAGGTTGTCGTCGTCACTGCCCCAACACCGCCGCCACCATCTGTGTTGGATGAGCAGCCACCGTCTTACCAGGATGCAGAGAGTCCGAAGAAGGGTCTGCTGGAGAAGATAAAGGAGAAGATCCCTGGGTATCACCCAAAGAGTGAGGAGGAGAAGGAGAAGAAAGAAGCGTCGGAATGAAATTATTTTATTTTATGTTTACCGTATTTTTATTTGTTTTTGGTGTATATCTATCTGGCTTGAATTGAACTTTGAAGTGTCTTTGTTTGCTTAGTGGATGTGATGATCATCACCATGGTGCTTTGGTTGTATTTCTTTCATATTGCTTTCTATTGTGTATTTGTAAAGCGTGTAAAGAAAAAGAAAGAAGGGATGTGGTGGGTAATGTGTAATAATTTATGGGAGCTTTGTATTGTGCTTGTGCAACAAGGTCATTGATCATATTAAGTATCTTTATTTGCTTTTTTTATTTATATGTTTACATTTCATACTAATTACTTTTACAGGAATACATACTTCTGTTGCTCAAAATATTATTAGGGTTGTATATTAATTCGTGTAGGACTCTATATAATACTTTTTTGATATTTTAGTGTAATTGGATTGAATAATTATTATTGTAGTATTTTATTAAAAGTAAGAAGGGTGAGGATTGAGTTTAAATATATAATAATTCACTGTATTGGTACGAGCAATGTGAGTTGGATTGAATGGTTATTATTGTAGTATTTTATTAAATAAGTAAGGACAGTGAGAAGTGCGTTTAAATATATAATGATTCACTGTATCAGAATTTTATCAGCTTAGGTATGAGCAATGTGGGTTAAAGGGGCGTCGTAGAGGTCCGGGGGTAACACCTTCATAAGAATTCATGATTAACATTTTAACTCAATTTCTCGGTTTTTGATTAACATTTTAACTCAAAATTCTCAGTTTGGACACTTGTTTTGGAGTCAAGTTTTTAACGAAGTGTTGCAAGTAACTAACATCAAGTCTCATCCCAATGGGTTCTTATTTTTTGGAGTCAAATTTTTAAATAAAAGGTGCAACAGAAGGAACTCTTGTTATTTGGAGCCAAGATTCAAATGAAGAGTCATGTTAACTTGGGCGGCAAGCCTCTTTCAAAGGTGTGGCAGACTCTATAAATTGGTGATGGTTGAGGTTCGACATGATCATCACAAAAACACACATTCATTCTCAAGTTCTAGTTCAGACAGATTCTGATTTTATCCTATTGAAACAATTTAGTAGTTATTGTTTCAATATGAAATGTTCGTATCAATCCAAAAAATTCTCTCCAAATTCAATAATATTTTATGTATATTTAGTAATTAAATAATTTACTAACATATGGTTCGGCAAACCCACATCAATTCGCATGAATCCGACAAGATAACTCCTTCGTCGGTTCTTGAATTTCGGAGCAACCCATAGAAAACTGACCACTTCTTGTTCCTAACTCAAACACCTAAGTATTAGCTCTCTTTATTTATACATGAACAACTCCACTTAGACCTCCACTTCTTTATCAAAGGAACAAAAAATGGTAACCCTATCCATATGGCCGTGCCTCAAACATGGTTCAATTGCTTTCCAAGTACTAGTCTTTATCATAGTTAGTATAGCGGTCGGTTATGGGCACGCGAATGCTGATGATGTCAGCAACTACCTGATCGGAGTAGGCAGCTACGACATGACTGGTCCGGCAGCTGGAGTGAACATGATGGGTTACGCTAATATGGAGCAGATAACGGCGGGGATTCACTTCCGACTTAGGGCGAGGGCTTTTGTTGTGGCGGAAAGTGGTGGGGATGGGGCGAGGTTTGCTTTTGTCAACCTCGATGCGGGGATGGCATCGCAACTCGTTACCATCAAGGTACTCGAACGACTTAAAGAAAGGTACATACGTCGTGCGAGTTAAGTATAATAAAAGGATATATAGGATTTTGGGAAAACTATCAAACTGATACCCGAATTTGTGGGTGATTAGCAAGACCTAAACTTTTTTTTGTAGCAACTAAGTAGACGAACTTATGAAAATTAGCAAATAGGTACCTACCGTTAATTTCCGTTAATAATAAACGGAAAATATCATGTGAGGAGCAAACAAGTAACTTAACTTACACGAATAAACAAGTAGGTACCTGAATCGATTCAAACCTGGTTTAGAATCGGATCGGTCGAATCACTTTAATTTTTTTTTAAAAATGAGATTTATATACCAAACACATGTATGACTCAAATTAAAGTGGTTCTTGATAAATGAGAACGTCTGAAGTTAACTCATGCATGTGCTTGGTATATAAACTTTTATTTTATAAAAAATAAATAAAGTAGTTCGACCGAACCGATTTTGAACCAGTTCAGCAGGTATCTACTTGCTCATTCGTGTACGTTCATGTACCTGTTTGTAGCAACTAAGTAGACGAACTTATGAAAATTAGCAAAAAGGTACCTACCGTTAATTTCCGTTAATAATAAACAGAAAATATCATGTGAGGAGCAAACAAGTAACTTAACTTACACGAATAAACAAGTAGGTACCTGAATCAATTCAAAATACGGTTCAGAATCGGTTCAAACCTGGTTTAGAATCGAATCGGTCGAATCACTTTAATTTTTTTAAAAAATTGAGATTTATATACCAAACACATGTATGACTCAAATTAAAGTGGTTCTTGATGAAATGAGAACGTCTGAAGTTAACTCATGCATGTGCTTGGTATATAAACATTTATTTTATAATAAAAAATAAAGTAGTTTGACCGAACCGATTTAGAACCAGTTCAGCAGGTATCTACTTGCTCATTCGTGTACGTTCATGTACCTGTTTGCTCATCTCGTGCTCCTCACGTGATATTGTCCGTTTATTATTAACGGAAATTAACGGTACGTACCTATTTGCTTATTTAAGAAAGTTCAGCAACATATTTGCAACAAAAAAAAGTTTAGATAGATAGTTGTTAATCACTCAAGTTTGGGTAATAAATTATTAGTTTTCCATAGGATTTTAGTATCATTCAATGATTTGTCTATTTTTTTTAGATATGGAGACTTGTATACAGAGGATAACGTGGTGATTAGTGGGACCCACACACACGCCGGGCCGGGAGGCTACTTGCAATATGTGATCTACTCAGTGACCTCCCTTGGATTCATCCAACAGTCCTTCGACGCCATTGTTAATGCAATCGAGCAGAGCATTGTTCGAGCCCACGAGACCCTCAAGCCGGGATCTATTCTCATCAACCAAGGTGATCGTATACTAAGAATATCCCTTCTCTATGATGTACTGATGTTCTCTATAATCATGCCAATGTCACAATGCGAGACGGGTTTGAACAGTATCAACTCCGCATCATGAAGTTGATACCTTATTAATTTCAGTACAATAGTATATTAATTTGAGTATGGTTAGCGGCGACAATGGTGTAGTGAAAAACTCATAACTATGGTTATAACCGTTACTGTTTAATATGGTTAACCGTATCATTATGGTACGGTACAGTTATAGTGATGAATTTTATGTCCATAATTATTATGGTTATAATTATGTTATTTGAGTTATACTCATTATTATTATATAAATATAATAATTATTTATTATTAATAAACTAATATATACTAAATAATGGAAGTTAATTACATACATGTAATAAATAATTAACTATGATGTTAGTTTTATTATTGACAATATATGTTTATGTATTTTTAAAATAAAAATTTCGGTATTTTATTATATTACATATACGGAATAAATATGGGTATATGAGTAAAACTATGATTAATAATCACACTTATTTTAATGGTTATGATATTGAAAATTATACTCGTAATGTTTATGGTAATGGTACGTGATTTAAAAATATGGTATGATTATGATATTTGTCATATTCATACCATACTCTAACAGAGTCCTAAGACAGACACCTTAAACCACTCAACATTCTAATTTTTGTATTCCTAATATTATTAAAATTAACGACATACTTAGTACGAGGAATAGAGAATATGAAAAAACTATGGTTAGTCTATAATTCGCTTAGACAATTATTATTATTACTGTTGATATGATAGGTGAGGTGGAAAATGCGGGAATTAATCGGAGCCCAAGCGCATATCTACTAAATCCATCGGCTGAACGTGCTAAGTACAGGTCCAATGTGGACACAGAAATGACGCTTATCAAGTTGGTGGTGGGTTCGACCGGAAAAGCCATCGGCTCATTCAACTGGTTCGCGACTCACGGAACTTCCATGAGTAAAGACAACAAGCTTGTTAGCGGCGACAACAAAGGTGCAGCCGCTCGCTTCTTCGAGGACTGGATCGCTACCTCTACTTCCAACAGATCCGCCAACACAGGTAAGATATTAGTAAATATATCAGTAATCAGATGTGCGATATCACATTTTTCTGGATATGTTTGCTTTAAAGATCTGTGAATTCTAGTAGATGGTAGATCGTCGGTAAAGAAGGCGGAGGCGATTAAACCGACGGGCGGGAAGTCGTGTAGTAAAACAAGCAGCCAGGACTCGAAGGTTAGGAAGAATGACGGGTCCCTCTTTGTCGGTGCTTTTTGCCAATCCAATGTCGGTGATGTCAGCCCTAATGTCGTCGGCGCGTTCTGCGCGGATAGCGGAAACCCATGCGACTTCAACCATTCCTCGTGTAATGGAAATGACCAACTCTGCATCGGTCGTGGGCCAGGGTATCCAAATGAGGTACTGAGCACGAAGATCATCGGAGAAAGGCAGTTCAAAACCGCCGTCGATCTCTTCACTTCTGCGAAGGACCAACTTTCAGGGAAGATCGATTACCGACACGTCTACTTAAACTTCACGGACATCCAAGTGGAGTTGCTGGGAAACAAGATCGGTCGGACTTGTCCCGCCGCTTTGGGCCCAGGCTTTGCTGCTGGAACCACGGATGGTCCCGGTGCTTTCGGCTTCCAACAAGGCGATACGAAGGTTGTTTGATCAGTTCAAACGACGACTATTGATGATACTATTATCGCTAAAGCACTTGAATCTCTTTTGTAGATCAATGAGTTCTGGAAACAGTTGAGAGACTTGCTCAAGGAACCAAGTCAGTATCAAGAGGAATGCCAACTGCCCAAGACGGTCTTGCTCTCGACTGGTGAAATGTTCCAACCTTACGCTTGGGCGGTAAGATTGCTATGACCGAATTGTTAAATTTTAATATCGGGGCCGAGCCACACCCAAATAGCAGTCACATTATACAATTCGGTTTCCATCCTAAAACCAATTAATGATAGGAGGAGGTAACATTGTTGTATATATGGTGATAACTCGATTAAGGCACGGCACTGACACACTTTTAATCCAGACGGGTTGAGACTCAACAAATCTCCTCACGTCCATGTCTTACCCAAACTCTGTTACGTGGAGTAAACGGGACACAACAAACCCACATCGGGCACCCATAAATGGAAACAACCCAACACCGTCAAATGAAACTGGGCTTTGATACCATGTTAAATTTTAATATTAGGGACGAGTCACACTCAAATAGCAATCACATTATACATCTCGGGTTTCATCCTAAAATCATATCAGAGTCCGGTTCCATTTGACGGTGTTGAGTTGTTTCCCTTTGTGGGTGACCGATGTGGGTTTGTTGTGTTCCCGTTTACTCCACGTACCAGAGTTCGGGTCGAGCCTGAAAGTGAGAGAAGATTTGTTGAGTCCCAACCTGTCTGGATTAAAAATGTGTCGGTGTCGTGCCTTAATCGAGTTATCACCATATATACAACAAAGCTACCTCCTCCTATCATCAATTGGTTTTAGGATGAAAATCGAGTTGTATAATGTGGTTGCTATTTGGGTGTGGCTCGACCCCGATATTAAAATTTAACATCTATCACCAATTGATTTTAGGATGGAACTCGAGTTGTATAATGTGGTTGCTATTTGGGTGTGGCTCGGCCCCGATATTAAAATTTAACACGAATTATGTGGACTAATCATATGCATTGGCTTATTCTGTGTACAAAATGCAGCCTGCAATTCTTCCCATTCAGATACTGAGGCTAGGGAAGCTCATCATCCTCTCTGTGCCAGGTGGTACGTATTGTGGATAGCAACGGAGGTAAGACTGTGGGCCGAGTGACGAGTCGAGTCATTCTAAAGCTTTCATTTTTATATTTTTTGACAGAGTTCACGACAATGGCCGGGAGGCGACTGAGGGAGGCGGTGAAGGAGACGCTCATAAGCAACGGAAATGGAGAATTCAGTGACGATCTCAAGGTGGTCATCGCGGGCCTCACCAACACTTATTCGCAATACGTGGCAACATTTGAAGAATATGCACAGCAACGATACGAGGTAATAGCATTACGTTGCTTTATCGCTTCAAGCAGTGTGACTGGAGGTTATATCGACGTATGCAGGCGGCTTCCACACTCTACGGCCCTCATACACTATCCGCATACATCCAACAGTTTCAGAAACTCGCCAAAGCGATGGCCAGTGGAGAGAGAGTCACCAAAGGCCCAACACCACCGGACCTCTCCTCGTCTCAACTGAGCCTCCTTCTGCCCCCTTCCGGCGACTCCCCACCTCCCGGGACCAACTTCGGCGACATGAAGCAAGACATTATTACAGAACCCGGAAAATCTTTCAAGAAAGGGGATATAGTAAACGCCACGTTCTGGAGCGCAAACCCGAGATACGACTTATTAACAGAAGGCACATTCGCAGTAGTGGAGAGGCTGGTGGCCGGAAGGTGGGTCCCTGTCTATGACGACGATGACTTTGGGTTGTTTTTCAGGTGGGGGGTAGATGGAACCGGGCTTTATGGTTCTGCAACGATAGAATGGGAAGTAGCCGAAGATGCGAGTGCTGGGACTTACAGGATCAGACACTTTGGCTCTTCTAAGAAGACGATGCTTTCTACAACGGAGTACTTCACTGGCGCTTCGAGCTCTTTTACAGTGTCCTAAAGATCTGTGGAATGTGGTATTTCACCATGGTTCAACAGTTAATTGTACAAGAAATAAGACGACATATGATATGATATGAGCAAATGCTGGCGCCAACCATTCGCAAAAATCAAGGGAAAAATAAGAAACATGAACCCTAAAGTGTTAGATTATAGGGCATAAATTTTCAAACACAGAGACAGAAACGAACTCACTGAACGAGAATTACTTCATCCAAATCACACAGCGCAGACTTTCCCCTTCAAGGAGCATCTCGAAAGCCTTGTTGATGTCATCGAAGTTAACTTCATGAGTCACGAATTCATCCAACCGCAGCTCCTGGCATCGTTGTGAATGAATTAATGCATTATGATAAAGCAATCGAAAAAGTTACCAATAATACATAATCATGGTAACCCACCTTATCCATGTAGCGCTTAAGGAGGATGGGAAGATCGGACTTAGGTTTAAGGCCTCCAAACAGGGATCCCATAAGGCTTTTTCCGCTGTGAAGGACCTCACGAGAGCTCAATGTTAATTGGGAGCCAGGCCTGTCGACTCCTAGAACAACTGTTTTACCCCATCCCTGAAATTTGTTGCAGGATATGAATAAAGAAAGTAGCTGGCTGATTCAACTCGACTTGGCTAGAGAAAGAGTTTGGGACCTTTCGACAGCAAGCATAAGCCTCTTGCACAAGAAATGACATGCCAACGCATTCAAAGCAGTAGTCTGCTCCATTACCGCCAGTCATTTCTTTGATGATCTGCTCGGTTTCAACAATAAAACAGTAAATCTCAAGAAAAGTATCATCAATGAACTGGAGATCTGGTGATATTGAGAGTACACGGGTCCGAAAAAAGAGTTGTAAAAGTCGAATTTCCAACACAATCACATAGAAACTAGCGTGTCTTTCCAATCAAAATTGAGAGTACCTGGCTTATGGACTTATCACCTGTCTTTCCGGAATCAACAAAGTCTGTCACTCCAAACTTCTTCCCTGTTTCAATGACAAACAGTGATCGCTACATTTGGTTAGAATACAAAATGGTCTTGTTTTTACATTTGGTTTATTGACAAGATTAGATGTTTCTGAATTTCAACTTATATGAATATCTCACCGATTTCAAACTTTTTTGGGTTCAAATCAACGCCTATTATTCGAGCAGCTCCACATAATCTAGCACCCTCGGCAACCTATGAAAAAAAATGTTTTTTTTTCTCATAAGGTGATTAATTTCCCACATCATCTAACAAAAAGAGAATTGCATGAGCTAAAGATTCATCAATCATACAGCTAACCCAATTGAACCGAGTCCAAATATTGCAACAGTTGATCCTTCTTCTACATTTGCTGTTCTCCATGCAGCACCAACCCCTATATGCCATTGAGCTTTATCAGATTAATTAATTAAACTTCTGATATGTGAGATTAGAGCTGCAGAGTATCATATAACTACTTACCAGTTGAGACTCCACAACCGAGGAGGCATGCCTTATTTGGAGGAGCATCTCGTTGTATCTTGGTTACATGAGCAATATCTACTACCGTGTACTCAGTAAAGCTCGACACAAACAGAAAATGGAATAGCGTGTCTCCTTTAAGATCAGTGAATCTGCTTGTTCCATATCGAGGCATCCAAGGAGATACACTGAAGGGAAGTTTCGAACATAGGTTGCTTTTCTTTGATAAGCAATCTTCACACTCACCACAATCTGCCATGAAAGTTGGGATGACTATATCTCCTTTACTGACCTCATCAACATACTCTCCAACACTTTCTACTTCCCTGCTCTCAGTAAGTTCAGATTAAACCCAATTCAAGCATCGATTTGGTTAGCAGTAGAAAAGTAAACTCATATTATTGTGATCAAATATTAAAAATACATTTCTCCCATTCATATCCACTTAAATGCATACATTTTGAAATTAATATACGAGCTCAAAAAATGAATTTAGCTTACCCGACGGCCTCATGACCAAGAATTCTGGGAAAGCATGCAGGAGGAACCTGAAAATGCAGCAAAAATAAAATAAAAAAACAATTGACATGAAGATCAACAACAGAGCACCATCATTGCGCTTGGATCAGTAACGATTAATATCGAGATAGAGACCTGCAATTTCCAAAAGGTGATGTCGCTGTAACACAGAGAGGTACAGATGATCCGAATCCGAACTTCGTGCGGCATCGGTGGCGCCACCAGCACCTCTTCTATCACCAGAGGAGCTCTTGGTTCGCGAGCTACGGCAGCTGCGTTAACATAGTTCAACGCCAATGAACTATTCAGGCAATCACATAACACTAACACTCAGAGAGTAAGTAGAATGACATACCTCGGCAACGAATCGGCTTATTCGAAGTCTCCGCCTCCATGATAACCACAATTGCTACCCACGGCGAGAGCGTCTTTGCTCCGTATGGGTATCTGCTGCAGCGTTGACTCACGAGGAGATTGTTCAAGGAAGAGACAGATTATATGAGGAGACGCCGAGTGGATATTTCATTGAAGTTGGGACAGGGGAGTTTGGTGCAACGTGAGCTCTGTTTGGTAGCTAATGACTTCCTTTTTTAGCACTGATCTGTGATTGACTGGAGGACACCGGTTGGGAGGAAAAATAAAACACCACACGACACGACAGTTATTATATTTTTTAAATAATATTATTTTAGGGAGAGAGAAAGGGGTAGGTAGAAATATTATAATATTGAATTATTTTTAAAATAAAATTGTAGACTATAATCCTTTATTTAATACAAAAAATACAAATTTCATTTATAAGATTTCCAAAATAATAAATTTTAAAAACAATAGTTAATTAAAAAACAAAGGGTAGAATTCTGTTTTGATAGGCCCAACCAATGTTGAGATCTGGACTGGGAAAAACTAAATATGGGCCTTCCAGATCAGGCCCACTGTTTTAGATTAAACACACCTCATTGCTCAATCTTGATTGGATCCACCGAGGCAAGGGTCTTTTTAGACCGTAATTAATTATTTTTTTTACAACTTTAAAATAAATGGACTAAACTACACAGAATGAGAAAGTAAAGACGTATTTGCAGTGATACTTTAATAAAACCAAAAAATTGACCCAACCTGATTTATAAAAGAATATTAATTTTTAAAATGTGTGGTATATATGAGTATATTTTCTGTTTTGTGCCAAAATTGAGTTTCTCTTTCAAAAAATTATTTTATTATTTTTTGTTTCTGTCATCAATCGAATTTACTATTTCCGTTAAATTTTCAATCTAAAGTTAACATATCATGTTTTGAAAATTGCAAAAATAATTTTAAAAAACTTCTAAAAATGACACAACAAAAACTTTTAAAACTTTTTTTTATATGTTACAATTAAATTATAATTCGATTGAACTCCAAACGAAAAAGTTTAGGGTTTGAGTCTTGACATAAACCAGCTCACTCGTGCATAGAGTATTATATAGGTCAAGACTCAAACTCTAACTCTTGATTGGGGCTAAACTAAACATCAATTCGATTAAGACTTAACTGTAATATATAAAAAGTTTCGAAGGTTTTTGTTGTGATATTTTTAATACTTTTATATTGTTTTTTTAATTTTTGAAGCATATTCGGTTAGTTTAGATGAAAAATATGAAGAAAGTGATAAATTCTATTGATAACTAAATATGAAAAAAAAACACTCAATTTTAACCCAAATATTAAAGAATACAATCATATTTTACCTTTGTATTGTAGTCTAGGTTTCGTTTCTAGATCAGAGATTTTAGTCATCATGGTGTTTAGGCCCAATCGAAAGGAAAGGACTGGGGTGTACAAGGAGCTGTTCAGGCCCATAACTGGGGAGACGACCGAGCGCCGAAAATTGCACGTGTTTTCTTTCTGTCGAAAACTTGGGAACACTGACACTGAGCTGGAAGATTGTCATCATTCGTCAACCGCGTGGAGACGTGTCTGAAATTTGCAAGTTGTCCAAAATCAAGATACAGAGGATTCAACTTATTATTATTATATATAATATCAAATCTATTTTACTTATTAAAAAATGGTAAGTGCACTTCTATTTACCTATTTAAAAAATGGGTATCGATAGTATATCTCAGTAAGGGAAAGAGTACATAAACTCAATAAATTTACAGGGGTAAAACTCATATTATTCAAATTGGATCGATCCATATTAAGGTTAATCTAATTATCATAAAGCGGTCCAGTATCGAACCCAAACTAAAGTGGATCAAGGTCAAAGCTTCCAAAAGAGTCTAATCTCTCAATTCTGGTCCCACAAACCGACACTAAAAATATGACCACGATATCCTGCGTATATCAGGCACATATTCTATAAAAAGTACATACGGTAACTGCAATATTACCTCATAACCATAATATCTGCTATCCTAATATTTACCGGCATAATATTCCCCAAGATATTCAGTTGCCTATAACGGTTTGATCTCCTCACTCTATAAATACTCTTGCTTTTTAATATATTCATTATGTTTTGAATTCATACACATAGTATATTCATTTAAGTATCGGAGAGGGACCCAAAGACTCTACCTCTGTTGCGATTCCCTTCTTGCATGTTCACCGGATCTCAAGCGAAAGCGCGTGATCATCAATTTTTTAGCATTCAATTCACTGTCAAGTCAGCACACGAGAGTTTCAGAACCAATAATCAGTAATATATATATATATAGTCATGTTAATCTAATACCATATAATCATAATTAATATTTCCCCTAACATGCCATAATTAGATTGATTGTAACGCGCCCCTAAATAAACACTTATAGACAACAACAAAAAAATGTTTTAAATATATTATTATTAAGTCATAAAATATAACCGCGTCCTTGTAATCATGAGTATGGTTTGTGTTTTAAATGAACATAGTAATGTAGTTAATATACAGTTACAATAAATTTACAGAAGCAAGTGAAAGCTCATCACAAGGGTATTCCTCTCCAAAACTCAACCAACTCTTTTCTCTCGATCGACACGCAGTTCAAACTTCAAGCAGTTTTACTGTACCAATACGTCCCTACCACCGACATCGACACCTTCTTTCCTCTTTCCTGTGTGCTGTGTGGCGGCTCTGTGCTCCACTGCCTCGTTAAATACTCTTCCTGAACCTCTCAATCCTTACTCTTTCTAGAAACTGCTTTGTCCTTCCATATTGACCATAAGTATGCACGGCGCAGTGCTCACCGTATCCTTACTCCTCGCCGTCGCCGCAATCGCCGGAGCCGAGGATCCTTACCGGTTCTTCGACTGGAACGTCACTTACGGCGACATTTACCCCCTTGGAGTCCGACAACGGGTACTAAAATATTCCACCGTCGCTATTTCTGATACTCGTATTACTGTCGTCTAATGTAACATTGTAATGTGATGTAGGGAATACTGATCAACGGTCAATTTCCGGGACCGGACATTCACTCCGTCACCAACGACAACCTTATCGTCAATGTCTACAACAACTTGGACGAACCGTTTCTTCTTTCCTGGTACGAAACGTTTTCATTATTTCTTTTGCAATTAAGAAAGATGATATTTTCGAGGGTTGAATAAATTCACACGGTTTCTTTTCTGCCATGGCTTCCTCACTTTCACTTTGTCCCTTGAGTTGGCACTTGCACCAATACGTCCAGCGCCATGAAAGTGAAGGCATGCATGTGGGCATTGTCTCAACTCAGATCTAGTCATTGTCTCGGTTCCATACTAGAAAAAGAAATAGATATTGTCCTTTTTATTATAAGCAGAGTTTTCCTTTTCCAAATATTCTGATAGTTTTATTATAGTAAATATATATTATATATAACTACAATTATAAACAAAATAATTTATTGAATTATTTGTTCAAGAATTGTTTCTTTGCTAAAAAGTTAATTATAGTTAAATTAAGATATATAAAAATAAAATATATTAATTAAATCTCTACGCGTAGTGGAAGTTGCTTTCTAATAGCTATATATATATATATTTTTTGAAAGTAACCATGTTACTTTTTTTATTTAAAAAAGTAATGTACAAATTTTTATTTTATAAAAATAGGTATACGTGCACCCCGGGTTACGCCTATTGGACATAGGCGCACTATCTACTTAGTATAATTTTTTTAAATTTTTTTTAATAGATACATAATTTTATTTTTAATTAAACATCGAGTCATCATTATCGGAAAAAAATAGTGTCAGCCTTTATAGGCGCGACTCCGGTGTGCGCGTATACCTATTTTTCTAAAAAAAAAAATTGTATACTTACTTTTTAAAATAAAAAAAAGTAACATGGTTACTTTAAAAAAAAACTCCTATATATGTGGCTCCACTTTCCCCATCCAATGATCTTTATTTGTTCTTTTTATAATCTTTGATAGCTATTTATATTAATTTTTAATGGTAAAATACGGCATTACCACACGTTGCTTTTAAAATTCTATTTAAAGTTTAAAGTACTTCTAATGTTTGAAAATAATGAAAAATACACACTGAAAGAGCATAGGTTAAGGGAGATTTTTTTATCATTTCTAAACATTAGAAAACTTTAAATTTTAAGAAAAAAAAATAAAATTGACAAATTTTAGAGGTTATTTAACCATATTTTTAATGATTCTCGGGAATATTATATGTTTGAAGACTATGGGAGGGGAGGGGGCCCAAATAATTAACACGTGATCCATTGTCAAATGAGCTGACATTGATTCATTTTAGCTGTCTACAGCCAGACACTGGCCCACTAGGGTCGGATCTTTATCTCCAAGAGTGGAAATGGAGTAATCGAACTGTCTAATAATTGCATAAAGAGACTTTAATTTTCAAATTTTAATGAAAAAGCTCGCCAACATTAAAATTGCATCCACCATCCATTGATGATTCAAATATTTTTTCTCAGGAATGGCATTCAACAGAGGAGGAATTCCTACGAAGACGGCGTTCTAGGAACGACCTGCCCCATTCCTCCTGGAAAGAACTTCACTTACATTCTCCAAATGAAGGACCAAATTGGAAGCTTCTACTACTTCCCATCCCTCGCGTTCCACAAGGCTGCCGGAGGATTCGGCGGCATCAGAATCCTTAGCCGACCCATGATTCCAGTCCCTTTTCCCGACCCAGCCGGTGATTACACCGTCTTGATCGGAGACTGGTTCAAGGCTAACCACACTGTAAATCTAAGTTTAAAAAGTTCCTTGTAGACCCTTTATTATCGTCTTGGCCTGAACCAATGAACCATCCTCTTCTATTCATGTAGGACCTTAAAATAGCCCTTGACAACGGTACAGGGCTGCCCTTCCCTGACGGAATACTCATCAATGGGGTAGGAAATGGACTCATCAGTGGGTTCGGAAATGGCGCCACCTTCAATGTCCAACAAGGTATGGGACGATGAATTTACGTTAATATATATTTAGAACCGTGTCCTAAGTTGTCGGACGTTACAGGCAAGACATACAGGTTAAGAATATCCAACGTGGGACTCGTGAACTCACTCAACTTCCGTATCCAAGGGCACACGATGGTGCTTGTTGAGGTTGAAGGAACACATACTCTTCAAAACACTTACACATCACTAGACGTGCATGTCGGCCAGTCGTACTCCGTTCTAGTGACAGCGGACCAACCCGCTATGGACTACTACGTTGTGATCTCGACTCGATTCACAAATCCGGTACTAACCAACACCGGAATCCTTCGGTACGCAAATGGTGCGGGTCCGGCCTCTGGTCCGGCCCCTGGTGGACCAACTATTGAGGTTGATTGGTCCCTGAACCAAGCCCGTTCGATTAGGTAAACTAAAATCTTAAATAATTTTAAAAAGGTTTAAACACCAAATAGCTACCTGAACCTCAGACGTTTTGCAACGAGTTACTCGAACTTTGAAAATTCAAAACGATGTGCAAAGAGTTACCTCCGTCCAATTTTCCGTCAGAAAGTCGTCGGAAAATCGTTGGAAAGTCGTCGGAAAGTCGTCGGAAAGTCGTTGGAAATTCGTTAGAAATTGGACGGAGGTAGCTATTTGCACATTTTTCAAAGTTAAGGTAGCTCATTTTGAATTTTCAAAGTTCAGGTAGCTCGTTGCAAAACATCCCAAGTTCAGGTAGCTACTTCCTATATAACCCTTTTAAAAACCATGTATATATATACGCATCATTGTATGATGATTGACTTCCATCTTTTTTATTATTGCAGGACCAATCTTACGGCGAGTGGACCGCGTCCGAACCCACAAGGCTCTTACCATTACGGTATGGTGAACACGACCAAAACCATCGTACTCGCAAACTCCGGCGGTTTTGTCAACGGCAAACAAAGATACGCGGTCAACAGTGTCTCCTTTATCGCTACGGACACTCCAATGAAGATCGCTGACTACTTCAAGATAGATGGCGTCTTCCGTGTCGGAAGCATACAGGACTACCCAACCGGCGGCGGGATATACCAGGACACCTCAGTCATGGGTGCCGACTACAGATCGTATGTAGAGATTGTTTTCCAGAACAATGAGGACACTTTGCAGAGCTGGCATCTCGACGGCTACGCTTTCTTCGTTGTCGGGTACAGTAATATGTAGTTAGGTTTTTTACCGGTTTGAGGTCTAGTTAAGTCTCACACTATTTCTTAACCGTTTTCTCTGTAAAATTGCAGGATGGACGGAGGGAAATGGTCGTCGGCGAGCCGAAGTGGGTATAATCTCCGGGACGGGGTATCTCGGTCGACGATTCAGGTTTACCCGAACTCGTGGTCCGCAATCTATATCCCTCTTGACAATGTCGGAATGTGGAACTTGAGATCGGAATCATGGGCTAGGCATTACCTCGGACAACAGTTTTACTTGAGAGTTTATACGGCGTCGACCTCTTTGAGAGACGAGTACCCGATCCCGAAGAACGCGCTTCTCTGCGGCCGGGCAACGGGAAGACGAACACGTCCTCTTTAGAGGGCAATGGAGAACCAGAACAACGATGGACACACTGAAGTTGTTGAGATTTTTGTTTTGAGAAACTGACCTTTAGCTGAAGGTCGCATTCTTTGGAACTAGTTAGGGATATTAATTTCATGATTAATATATTTTAAGGAATTTGATGAAGCATTTCATCCAAATTAAAGATTAATTTCGTCGCATTTATTTTGGATTATGTGTAAATGAGAAAATAAAAAATAGAGGTAATTTTTCAATGTGCAAATATGATAAAGCTTCAAATGATTAAACTAATAATAGATGTATGTTAAGAATTATAATGATACAATATCAAAATAAATCACAAGTTCACAACTCCAGTTGAACGAGTTTTATATATAAATTATGATATTTTATTAAGACAGGAAAACAACAAAGTTAAGACAAAGAATGAAAAGGGTCTAACATAAGGATTTAAAGGATAAGTTAAAAATAAGTACATTTTTACTTTGAAAGTTATCTCAAAATATTTTTGTTATTGTCTTAACCTAGACGATCAAACCAAACTCTAATGTAGGTGTGTCAATTTATGATCCAACTTATGGGTGATTCATTTATGGGTGAGTTGTGTTTGAGTTGAACTTTTCAACTTGCGAATCATTTTGACACTCGTCCAATAAATATATAATATATTTTGTATGGTTCAATCCATAATTATCAGAACCGGATCGGCCATCGAACCGACGAGGGGCGGGTTCACGGTTCGACCGATTCATTCCGGTCCAACCCGTTTTAGTATGCGGGTTCACTGTTCACAAGGGAAAAAAGTGAAAACTTAAAATACATACATAGTTTCAACACACAAACATAATTATCTCAAACTGCATAGTTTCACACACACAAACTACATAGTTTCAATATCAAACACACATTACTCTCAATTCTCAAACACAATACACAATAGTAGTGAACCGGTTTAACCAATTGGGTTAAGCCGATTGGTTTGTGCAGAACAAAAAAACAGAAACCCCAAAAAAAGCAATCGAACCCCCCCAAAAAAATGCAGCTAAAAAATGAACCGAAAATCGAACGTTTTTTAAAAAATCGTTCGGTTTTCCAAAAAACGCTCAGTTCAAACACTGTTCATTTGTAAAACAACATTTTAACTTAACCAAATCTGACAAGGGTCCGATTCCTGGTCAGACCGCCGGTTCAGTTCTGTTAACTATGGTTCAATCAATGGACCGTACAATAAATATATAATATATTTTATGAAAATTCATAGATCATACTAACTGTGTGAATTGTACGGATCATGTGAGTTTATGAGTCAATAAGTCACATGAGTTCATGGTTTGCACGAGCCAACTGTTGACCCACACATTGAATTTGACACAAATTTACAAGTCATGCAGATTGACTTGTGAATCTTATTTGAGTCATAAAATTGACATGTCAATAATTACGAGTCGTATTTGGATTGTAAACATATTTTGACCAAACAAACTCTAACACGACTCCAATTGAACCGTTAGATCGAATTGACCCCCCCCCCCCCCCTCCACACACACACACAGTAAAATGTTTACTATCTACTTGGCCTAGACAAACCTTTATATACTCATAATTTTTCTCTATTTTCATTAAAATATATTAATGAAGCTAAATCAAAATTCTAGGTGACATCCAAAAAGGGTAATGTGATTTCGAGTATGAAATCAAACTAAATTAGAATTGGAGGATAAACGTACACTAGCTATTAGTCTAAGGACCAAAATGAACTTACAAATTACAACCCATCAAAAAAATTTCGCTCCTTTTTTTATCTCTCCTGAGTCCTGACACTCTCTCAGTTTCTCAGCATCGTTTGCTTGAAGCGCTCGAAAACCCTAACTTAACCATCTTTGCAGCTGCCTCTGCTGCTGTGGATATCAGGTACGTAGCTTTGATTCATATTCCTTGCGTTTACATCAGATAATTTGATTGTATTCTGAATCCGACATTGGTGTAACCTTCTTGTCTACATTTTGCATTTCCGGGTAGCTCAGTTGCAGATCAATTTATACTGGAATCGCGTAACTGATGGCGGTGAGCTGAGATCGTTAATAAAAATTTTACGCTGACGTCCATGGCCATTGCCTGATTTTTTTCTGTTTTTTGGTGAATGTTGTAGATCGAAAGAATTTTAAAAGATGATGCTAGTGAAGAGAAAGGGGAGCGCGCCAGAATGGTGACCACTGCGAGTCCTTCTTCGGTCATAGATATTCATTTGTCTTAAGTAGAAAATGCATAGTTATTGTTTGATAGCAATGGTTAGTTCTTGACAATAAGTTTTCTGTCCTAGGCATCCTTTGTTGGAGCAATGGCGATTGCTGACTTGGTTAAAACCACGCTGGGGCCTAAGGGAATGGTAATCTTTTAACTCCGTATTCTGATTAATGGATGGAATTATAGATAGGGCTTAAATGAACTTGCTTTTCTCTTATTGGTTTGCATTAAGTGATTCTGCTTTGTATTTATACAGGACAAGATCCTTCAATCAACTGGCAGAGGTCGGGAAGTTACAGTCACAAATGATGGTGCAACCATCTTAAAATCACTCCACATAGACAATGCTGCAGCTAAAGTTCTTGTTGGTATCCTTATTAATGTTCTGTTACGCATACAATTTATCTCTATGGTTTGTCTTCCACATGTAGCAGTAAAATATGTTTCTCAAGGGAATTTTACATTTCATGCGATTTGGGAATTTTTTGTTATAAAAATCTGTATTTTCCATACATACTATGTCACCCTTAACCCAAATCAGATATTTCGAAAGTTCAAGATGATGAAGTCGGGGATGGTACTACTTCTGTGGTTGTTTTGGCGGGTGAACTTCTTAGAGAGGCAGAAAAGTTGGTTGCATCAAAGATCCATCCAATGACAGTAATATCTGGTGTGTGCTTCTGAAATTAGTGTCTTTTCAGGATCATCAGTTTTTTTTTTGTCCTGCACAAGTGATCTATTTTCGTCTTTACTTTCTACATTCCTTGCTGTTAATTTTGATATCTGCTATCTGGTTTTCTAGTTTTGTCTCTGCCACCATGCTAATGCTAATCAAGTAGTAATTTAGTCAGTGCATTGTCGACCTGGCTGCATTTCTATTAGTAAGTTTGAGATAATCATACTGTTCCTAAATTTCATTTCAACTGTCAAATTTCAATCTGTCTTATATACCAATTGGTGTTTATTTTAAACACGTGAAAAGCTTCTTTCTATTTATAATAGGTCTATTCAGAACTTTGTTGCTCTAAAGAAATTACCTCTGCTCTGGCATGGCATTTACTCTCTGTGTTTGCTATATGAAATTAAATAGCTGCAAAGCAAGTCTTTGATAAGATGAAACTGATGGTTACATCTGCTTATAGGATGTTTCATCTAAATAGCTTTTGACAATTTATTTATTTATCTTATATGCTTCATTTGATCGTTATGACCACAATAAATGAATTGGAGTATGTTTTTTTCAGGTTATCGGATGGCAGCTGAATGTGCTCGCAATGCACTGTTGCAGAAGGTTGTGGATAACAAGGAGGATGCTGGTTGGGTTTTATCTTAAATGGAAACTATTCTTCACTTGCTTTTTTTGGATTCCTATCTCTCTAAGTGTAGTTAATTGTCCATGATGATTTCAAGTGGATATTTTATAGGCAAATTGACTGATTTGTATCTCATACTTGTTGGATGGTGCAGAGAAATTCAAGGCAGACTTGATGAGGATTGCTAGGACTACGTTGAGTTCCAAAATTCTATCACAAGACAAAGAACATTTTGCTAAATTGGCAGTGGATGCTGTCATGAGACTAAAGGTACATCTAAATTCTTTACCTAACCACCTAATGAACTCTTCTCTTTATAGATTCAAGCATTTTAGCTGTTCTGTGGTACTTTATTATCTGTTAAACACACATAGGCCTACATAGAAGATAACCCATCAAACCTCACATCCAACTGTAGAGCTTAAAATGATGAATAATGAAATCCGTCCAACATAGAGACATGGAACAGCTCTTTCTAGACTCCCCTTGACGTGCCAATGTGTCTGTTTATGCTCATACTCTATATTGGGCCTGGCCTGGTGTTTCCAAGCATTTTAGCTGTTCTGTGGTACTTTATTATCTGTTAAACACACATAGGCCTACATAGAAGATAACCCATCAAACCTCACATCCAACTGTAGAGCTTAAAATGATGAATAATGAAATCCGTCCAACATAGAGACATGGAACAGCTCTTTCTAGACTCCCCTTGACGTGCCAATGTGTCTGTTTATGCTCATACTCTATATTGGGCCTGGCCTGGTGTTTCCAGTCATAAAACCAGGCTCTAATACCATATTGTATTTAGTAATTGATTTGCAAATGGGATATCCAATATTCTTATCAAATGGTTAAAGCTAATGGTGGTGGAGTTCTCTAGCTGTATTCCTAATACCTCCTTGCTTTTCCCTTACTAATGTGGCATTCTTAGTATTTTTTTAAAGCATGTACCAGACACTGAGTTTTTTCTAAGCGATATTCTCTATTTTTGCGTGGATGTTGGTTCTTTAGCAAACTTCCTTTCAGTCATTCTAAAACAATTTCGTAATGGTTGCAGGGTAGTACGAATCTAGAATCAATTCAGATAATTAAGAAGCCTGGAGGATCTTTGATGGATTCTTTCCTGGATGAAGGGTAATGCTACAACCTATAACTTTTGAATTTTCTGTTCCAGCAATGCCTTTCAAAGTTAATGTAGAGCGTTATTAATTGCTGCACAAAGGTTTATTGTTGTCCGCAATGGTTTCTATGAGAAGCAGGAGAATAATTTGTATGGTGGAAGCTTAGGAGAATAATTTGTATGGTGGAAGCTTAGGAGAATAATTTTGTTCAGTTTCATGTGATATTTACAGTTGTTTATTGAACGATATCTGTTTGTTTCTCTGAATAATGTTTCGTGCCTTCTACAGATTTATTCTTGACAAGAAAATTGGAATTGGGCAGCCAAAGCGCATAGAGAATGCAAAGATTCTGGTTGCAAATACTGCAATGGACACTGATAAAGTGAAGATCTATGGGGCTCGTGTTCGTGTGGATTCAATGTCTAAAGTAGCTGAAATTGAGGGGGCAGAGAAGGAGAAGATGAAGGAAAAGGTGCAAAAGATCATAGCCCATGGGATTAACTGTTTTGTCAACCGACAATTGATATACAATTTCCCAGAAGAACTTTTTGCAGATGCAGGAATACTTGCTATCGAGCATGCTGATTTTGATGGTATTGAGCGCCTAGGACTTGTCACTGGAGGAGAGATCGCATCCACCTTTGATAACCCAGAGTCTGTAAAGCTTGGTCACTGCAAGCTCATTGAGGAAATCATGATTGGGGAAGACAGGTTGATTCACTTTTCTGGTGTTGAATTGGGTCAAGCATGCACTATAGTATTGAGAGGTGCAAGGTATGAATCCTTTATCATCCATCTCTGCTTTGTTATTTCAATGGATTGAGAATCCTAGATATTAATGAAAATCAAGTTTAATCTTAATCTCCCGTGAAGATGATCTAAATAGTAAAAATAATCCCCTACCTTTGTTTATTTCTTACATTAAGTTTTTTTTTTCACCTGCCTTGGCAGCAATCATGTGCTTGATGAGGCTGAAAGATCACTGCACGATGCATTGTGTGTGCTATCACAGACAGTAAATGACAGCAGAGTCTTGCTCGGTGGTGGATGGCCTGAGATGATAATGGCAAAGGAGGTGGATGAATTGGCTCGTAAAACACCAGGAAAGAAGTCCCATGCCATCGAAGCTTTCTCAAGGGCACTTTTGGCAATCCCCACCATCATTGCTGACAATGCTGGTTTGGACAGCGCTGAGCTGGTGGCTCAGCTTCGTGCAGAGCATCACAAAGAAGGATCCACTGCAGGCGTTGATGTCATCTCTGGAACTGTAAGTTTTTTCAAGCTCTTAATTAATTAATTAATTTCACTATAGGAAATAGGAATTATCACATTTTTTTTGTGATTGGGTGAGATAATCAACAGTTTATTGAAATCATAAAAGTTGTCTCTTATTGCTGCGTTCTGTATCCATAGGTGGGAGACATGAGAGAGTTGGGAATATCGGAGGCGTTCAAGGTGAAGCAAGCGGTGTTGCTTTCGGCAACAGAGGCTGCGGAGATGGTCCTTAGGGTTGATGAGATCATCACCTGTGCACCACGAAGGAGAGAAGATAGAATGTGAGGTAGAAATTAGAACTGATAACAATGGAGTCTTTTTATTATCTGGGTTTGTTTCCTTGTGCGCTATCTATCTTTCAAGGGGAATTCCATTTTTCGTGATGGTTCCGATGCTGAGTCTGATAGAAATTAGAAACTGAGAAAATTGTTTCTTCTACAAAATCTTGGTTCTGAGTCTTCTGACGCTGAATTTGATGATCACGGTGTTTGGTTTGATGACTTTTGTCTCTTTTGCAAATAACTCTAACATTGCAAAAGACTTTTGCAATGTTAGAGTTATTTGCAAACTTTATTTTCTTTCGAAAACTTCAAACTTTGAATGGTTTACTCTAAGCTAGTTGTGGTGCGCTCGAGTCCTAGTCATTGGGTCCACAGTCAGGACCCAACCAAGATCAGGGTCCCTTTGGTGAGACTCAAAGGAGGATAAGGCTCACTTTGAGCTGCAATGTGTTGTAGGTCGACTCGTGGCTGACCAAACATTCTTTAGTGGCGAATTCCAAATACCAAACTAAATTTTAATCCTGTTTAACGCCAACTGGCACTGAAAAATCTGAAAATAACTTTAACATGAAATACCCAAGTAGGATACAGTTTTGGACGAATTTGGATTTTTGCTGTGGGATACTAATTAGTAATTAATTACTATAATTGGTAACGTCATTGGATTTCGTTCCACGACTTGCTGTTGCTGGAAAGATAACGCAGAGAAAGAAGATACGATACAAGCAACAAAAAGCATAGCTCGATATAGAGTTTATAAAGACGCCTTATTTAATAATCATTTATTACTATTCTTTTAAATAAAATAAAGAAGATTATGTCCACTAAAGGGTACGTCGCCACCACGTGTCAGGATAAGACTGCATTAAATGAGGATCAGACAGTATTAAATGGGAACCAGATATCTCTTATATTTATGGATATGATCTCTGTTCTATCTAAATGACAGTTTGATCTCAATTAAAAGGTTAACCATATTAAAAAGATAACACTATTTATCAGGTTAAGCCAAAACTATAAATACAAACATTAATTATCAATTATTACATTCAAAAATTTAACACATCCACGTCAAAACTTTTCAAAAGCTCGTACTGACTTAAAAACAAACGGGCGAAATTGTCTATCTGTCCAGTTATGCCCCGAAAGACCCGAAAGAGAAATAAATTTTCAGGATTCAACAGCTCCTATCATCATCCATTTTTGTCAGAAGCTACATCAATCTACTAGTCATCTCTTGCTTTGCTTTTCTTGATTGCTTCTCTCGTTTTTCTGGATCGTTGTCGGGTTTTGAGCTTCAAATTTGTCATTCAGGAGCCAAGTTCGATGGCAACAATTGATCCGCAGCTTCTGCTCTCTCACAAGTTCCCCGAGGCACGTATTCTATCTTTCTGCCAATTACATATCTCTGTTTGATCTCCATTTTCATTTGATTAACCTGATCTGGCCTCGCCGCTGCGTGTTGCAGAGAACGTACAAGTATTCCGAGAGGTAAAATGCACTTCTTTATAGGTTAGCGGCAGATTACAGAGCTTCTGTGTTGGATTCTGATATATTTTTAAGCTTACCTTGTCCATAGTGAATTGATTGTTTGATTATGCCACATTTATTGATCCATCAGAGATGTCGCACTGTATAATCTGGGTGTCGGAGCCTGCGCACACGATGCTGTCGATGCTGATGAACTTAAATACGTTTACCATGAAAAGGGGCAGGAGTTTATTCAGGTCTCCATAGCTCTCGTGTCTCCAGTTTTGGTGCTGAGCTTCCTCTAATAAGCATCAATATTCATAATCGCCTCATTTCGCATTATAGGTCTTGCCAACATTTGCAGCTCTGCTGTCGCATGGCGCGTTCCCGATAGGGACGAAGATCCCCGGACTGCAGTAAGTACCGTCGAACCCATCAATAGAGTTGGAGATCCATGCTCTTCTTGTTAATGCATTTCGACCTATTTAATCAAATTAAAAGCTGTATGATTGAGATGGTATTTTTGCAAGAAACCCGATCTTTTGATCTGTCAATAATTTTTAATCAGAACAATTCAGAAGCTATATGCATTTTTGGCAGGTTCGATGAAAGGCTCCTTCTGCATGGACAGCAGCACATAGAACTTTACAAGCCACTCCCTTCAAATGCCACTGTAAGAATGATTGTCTCGTTTCCATTGCAGCTTTTTGAAGTGTTGTGATTCAAGTGGAATTCTCGCCTGTATACTGTGATTCAAGTGGAACTTCCATATATAAAACAAGTTCAAACTTCTCCAAGTGGAATTTGCTTCAGGCACCTTAATGGCTTGAACCTTTATATAATGCACACTTGATACTTCTATCCATGTGGGACACTCTGATTCTTTTACTTGTAGCTCCATTTGGTACTTAATGACATAACAGATCAAAACGGCACTTTGGAGTATAATATATATGATTTAAATATTGATGCAGCTGAGAAATACAATAACCATCGTAGGTCTGCATGATAAAGGTACTCTATCAATAGACGAAATAACTTAACTTTCGATAGCATATGTTTGCAATTTTGATTCATTCTGTTCTTGTTTTGATTCATTTTAGGTAAAGCTGCACTTTTGGAGATCGAAACTAAAAGTTTCGATGAAGCTTCGGGTGAATTATTGTGCATGAACAGGTTACTGTCCCACTCCATTGTATCTATTAGAAGCATCCAATTCCTAAGATACTGATCATTTTGCAACCTTAGATATTACTTGTTTCCTATGTTAATAAGCAGGAATACTGCGTTTCTCCGGGGAGCTGGTGGTTTCTCAAAATCATCTCAACTGTATTCTTACTCAACGTACCCGCACACACAAAACCCATCGATCAAAATACCCAAAGATCGCCCTTTTTGTGCTTTCGAAGATCAAACTCAACAATCACAGGCATGTATCTATAAATGACATCACTTTCTGCAGGTTGTTTTCATACGTTTTAGTGTTTTTATTTGCTCATTCGAACCCATTTTCTCCTGAATTAATAGGCAGTACTGTATAGACTATCAGGGGATTATAATCCTCTGCATTCCGATCCGAAGGTAGCTGAAGTTGCCGGGTCAGTCCAACTTTCATTAATCTTGAATCGCGATCGAGAGAAGTTACTAATTACTTACCAAGTTCATGTTGATCTGTTGAATTAGATTCTCAAGGCCGATACTTCACGGATTGTGCACCATGGGTTTTGCAGTTAGAGCCATCATCAAAAGCATCTGCAGAGGCAATGCAAACTTGGTCAAGACCATATCGGGGAGGTTCCTTTTACATGTTTACCCGGGCGAGACTCTGATCACTGAAATGTGGCTCGAAGGCTCGAGGTATTCGTTAATACCCCAAACCATTTCCTACTTTATAGTTAAATTTGATCAGAGTTAGCAATACATTGTGGGTTGTAATTGCAATTTGCAGGGTGATCTACCAAACGAAGGTGAAAGAGCGTAGTAGCCGAGCCGTGCTGTCTGGTTATGTAGATCTTCACCGACCGACATCGTCACTCTAAAAATGTCGACATAAACTCTTATGTTCAGATAAAACAAGATCGTTGTTTCCGCAAGACATTATTACTCAGTTGTCCTGAAATAATAATATCCATTTCTTAAAGAATTACTTGTTATTGAAACATATATTCTTAATGATTCTATAATTTCTATAATTTTATATTCTGTCATTATAAATCGGTCCTGTATTCATAGGATTTGAACCTTCTTATCGAAGTTGTTGATACGTACCACTTTGCCCAATAAATCTTACGTTAAGAGTTACTCTTCAGAACTTAATTATAATTAGATATAGCCATATAGGGTTAAGTATATACTTGCTACATGAACTATGAAAAACGTTTGACTATTTGTTTACCAACTTTTTTATTGTTATAATTTGTGATCTTGATCTACTTTACTGTGTGTAATGATAAAAATAACATTTTACTTATGATATTATTATACTTTGTTTTTTAAATTACTAACTGAACTTTTAAAAAAATTGCAACTTACTATTTAAATTTTGGGAAAACTAAATTCTGATGATATATGAGTCATGACACATTCCCGCATGTCCAAGTAGATAATTAAGCCTCAAGTATATTATTATGATGTACTGTTCATTTTGTAGATAAATAATATAATGCAGCCGAAGTTAACCCTAGGTAGCAACTTTCTCGCCTCTCTATATCATAACATTGGCGGTGGTGTTTGGAGTGCTTGTTACAATAATGCAGTCCGCAAGCTGATGTAAAACATTCTACAGATACGAATTTTCCTACTATAAGTGAAACCTCAGACAAATTTTAGAGATTGAATCTGACTGACACGATGAGAAACTTCAGAAATAATACATAGATAAACTTTGAACCCCAATAGAGTGCTTCATAATTTCTAGTCAAGTTTACTTTAAATTCCACATTTTTGTAAATTATTTTCTGTATAATTGTTCAAGATCAAATGCAAGACCGTAGAGGACGCAGGGGAAAGGGAACAGTCACGACCCTTGAATAAGTAAGAAATTTACTTTCGTTTGTACGTACAAAATTATATAAAATGGCATGCAAGTACATCTCCAAAGAAACATCAAATTCTGTAACGAATCAATGAGGTCGATATATATGAATTACAGCTGCCGATCCTGTGTAGTGTGTACTAGTACTGACCATATCTAGATATTCATATACTTCAAAGAAGAAACCAAAGTAAAACCCAGAGAATAACGACTGGTGTTACGTATGAAAGCTCATACAGAACGAAGGGAGAGAGCTAGGGTTTCCAGCTAGGTGGTAGTGAGAGATTAACCATAACAAGTTAGAAGAAGACAGAAGTATATATATAATGATTATATTCAATTAAACCCCTAAAGATCATTTCCACCTTGTGGTGGATCAAGTTTATAATAATTAGTTGGTTTAGGATTAAAATCTCATCAGCAAGAGTAAGAACAGTGTGTTTGGCCACCCACCAAAGTAAAAGTAAATCTCTTGCCTTAACCACGAGTCATAAGCCCAAGACTTACACTGCAAAGTCTATGTTTTTCACTGAATCTTTCACAAACAAGAAGGAAGAAACATGAGCACTTTCTCATTATCCAAGAAGAAATTAACATAATCTAAGTATACACAGCACAGAAAGAGATAGAGAGAAGGGGGAACCTTTAGCTGCGTGTTGTGTAGTTAGAGAACTGAAGCATCCAAAAGGGTTTCGCAAAGAGGACCTAACAAAGCTCCGTTGACAGTATGCCCACCTCCACACTTTCATGATCTCCTCCAAGAAAGAGAGGGAGGGAGGTGGACAGAATGCCAATAAACTCTGTTAGAAGCCCTTTGAGAAACCCTAATGAAGAAGATAAGCAAGCAGATGAAACAATCATCTGTCCATGGATATGCAGCTAGCTCCTTATGAGAGAAGGGAGGTTGGGGAAGAAGAAGCTGTGTGTGGGGTCCTATTTAAGAAATTGGATGAACGGACGATGGAGAGAACAAGCTACGCTGCAGCAATGTACAGTAATATGAAGAGAGAGACGGAGGTGGGTTTGGTGTGTGCTATCATAATTACTCCTACTGTCCATTATATTATACCACTACCAGAGAGATAGATGTGAAGTGAATTATCAGAGAGAGAGAGACATGACGACTCTTCGTTTTCATTTTCTTTTCATCAATTATTAAAAAAAGTAAGGTTTTTCGAGGGACATGGAAAGGAAGGAACAACAATAATCTCTGCATCTGCATGTATGTTGGAAAAAGATAAAGAAAAGAAAGAATCATCATAGTTATTCTCACATCTCATCAATTTCCTCGTTACCGATGAAATGAATATATATATATATATTATATTGAGGTAAAAAAAATAACTTCAAAATCATTCATTGAACAAAGAAGTCCTGAATTTATAAAACCCTAGCATCAAAGTTCAGCTCAGTCCAAACTTATATTACTCAATGCTGAATCTAGATAGGGTTGAGACTGCAGGAGCATTATATTTATGACAAATTTAATATTTAATGTGAAATTAACATACTTATTTATATGATATATTTTTTAAAATGCGAGTTTTTTTTCATCATATTTTTCAACCAACCCTCTGTAAATATGTATATGTAGAGAAATTATTTTGAATCAAAATATATCAAGTATAGAGAATATAGTACGGTTGATCTCTTCTACATTAAGTCGCTGAATCAGAGAGGGTTCTGGAAAAATTAACAGCAAAACACAGCATTATTTGGTGCTGTCTTTTCATAGTCTCTTAGTCTTGCTCAAGGAAATGCTGTATGTGCATTTCCACAATTCAATATTTCAACGATTCAATGATGAGAGCAAAGATTGTGTAGTCTGCCAGCAGCTGATTTATTATTGCTAATTTGACCCACTTTTTGTTATTTATATATATAATATTAATTAAGAACCTATCAATTTTCATATACTTCTGTTTCTGAATTCTTTTCCAAAATGTAGTGTTTTTTTCTTCTTCTTATAATTAAGTATATTATAGTATATATAAAAAAGTGAATACAAAAAGTGATATGATCAATAAGTAGAATTGATATATACCATTTACGATGGTTGATAAAGAAAAACTCAAATCTACATATAACATTTGCAACTGTAATTATATTTAATTGTATTCAGTTTTGTTACTTGCTTTTGTATTTTAGAACTATAATATACTTATTTTGAAAGAAAAAAAAATCCAGATTTTCTAGTACAAAAATATTTGATAAAACATATGTACGTAGGTAGAGATTTTATAACATTTAGAGGTAAAGCATAGGGGTGAAAATTAGGGTTATGATTAGGGCACAATACATTTGATCTGGATCTGGAGTATGAGAATTATACTTTTACAAAGAACAACAGTTGACTGGTGTAAAAACATTCCACAACAATGAAGAAAGCAAGCAGTGAGAGACCAACCCAAGTGGTCAAATTATAATTTACTCTCCTGGGTCCTACTTCTACTCTATATTTCTTCACCACTATCCCCATTTGAGGAATCCAAGGTGGCATGAAGTGTCTTTCATTAAAGTTGAAGAAGAAATAACACCACAACCCCACACTTTTCAAACCTACCTTCCGGTGTCTGACTTACAGTGATTAAGCATGCTATGACAAATAGTAATTGTGATTATATCAAATGTAGTAGATGTAGTTAGTCTAAGTTAAAAGAGAAATAAATAAAGTATGAAGCTTGGTGTAAAATTGGATTTTTCGTTGTTGGAAACTATTGACTGAATTCTATCTTTCTTGAAAATGCACTGCTTGTGGTGAAAATATGCTATGAGAAGTAAAAATACTAACGAGGCGTTTCTTTCACGGAATTCGGAATAGGGAATAGGAATATGAAATAAGGAATAAGAGATAAGAATATGAAGTTGTTTATTTGGTGGAATGAAATTGAATGAAATAGGGAAATCTGTTATTTGTTTGGGGGAATTGTATATAACAATAAAATGAAATGTGGTAAAATGACATATTTGTCCCTTCTTATATATATATATAGTATATAATACAAATAACTTGAAATATGGAAAGATAATGAGGGTAAAATAGTATTTTATGACTCTATTCCGGATTCCTTGCCTTCTAGGCTTAGGAATTCTTTGATTTTCATACGGAATGTCTAAGTCTACCCCGCCCGGAATGTCTAAGTCAAGTTTTATCAATTCCGCGAAAAAAACAACTTTTTACGGATTCCGTAAGCCGAATTCCTTTTCATTTCCACGAAAAGAACATGCCATAAGTACTTGCAGAGCTTAATTCTTATCGTCTGTAAATCATTCATGCAGTTGAAGTAAAAGAGAAGAGCATAAACCATTTCCTTGTACTTACTGATGTGCATATAAAATATATTTGTTTGGTCGTTCAATTCATTAAATATGTATGCAGAGAGAATTTAAGAAGAAATGCTATTATTACGTTTTGTCGAGTGAGAAGTCACTCTCATCCCAGCCACAACATTTTCTTTGAATGTGGTGATCTTTTTTGCACTACTGCTAATTTCAGTATAGCCTCACCTATTATCTTCCCAAATGGTAAATGAAAATGACAAAACGAATTATTAGTATGTGTTTTTATGATGCAATTACAATAGAACACGTCTCATATATGCCACTGAGCAGTTTATCATTAAGGAAAGAGACAATAATATATATGTACGTTATGAAAATCCAATGAATTATCTGTCTCCTATGTGTTGAATTCTGCTGCAAATAGTAAGTGTAAATAGCATTATGTTTAAATTATATAGTAAAACTTGATGTGTTACTTACCCAGTTACCAATTCATAAGGTTTATATGAACCATTTATAAAAAAAATTGTGAAATTCAAGAAATAAATGTAAAACAATATTTGATGTAAAATCTTCCATATGGGTGTATATATATATACCCCAAGCCTAAATATCATAATGAGGTACCTTTCCTTCCTAATGTTTCAATCAATTTAATGCAGTGAAATCTACCTCTCCAACCCCACCCTCCACAGCTAGCGTTATAAATATTTAGGGTGAAAATATCACGTAAAAGATTACACAGATTGAATCCATTCTCACTGACAGACAGGATCGCACGTTGATGATATTGACTTTTGTTCCTTCGTTCTTCTGTTGTGAATCAGATCAGTGCTGTTAATATTTCTGTCGTAGATCTAGCTTAGCTAGCTAGAGACATGATTGTTCTCCCTTAACATCCTAGAAAAACATATATACAATTACAAGCTACTTTTTTATAGTGTTAAATACCAACTAACTACCTGAACTTTCGACGTTCTGCAACGAGCTATCCGAACTTTGAAAATTCAAAACGGGCTACCTCAACTTTGAAGAATGTGCAAATAGCTACCTCCGTCCAATTTTCCGTCAATTGTCGTCAGAAGATCGTCGGAAATTTGTCGGAAAGTCGTCGGAAATTGGACGGATGTAGCTATTTGCACCTTATTCAAAGTTGAGGTAGTCCGTTTTGAATTTTCAAAATTCGGATTGCTCGTAGCAAAACGTCTCAAGTTCAGGTAGCTAGTTGTTATTTAACCCTTATTTATAAAACAATAAAAATATTCATGGATTATAAATGATACATCGATTCACTGATCGTGTTTTTTTAACTATACATATATATATATATATATGTATATAAAACCGATATACTTTGTGGTAATGAATTGGTTGCTTTCATCTGCTCCTTTTTGTTTGCTAAGTGGTACCTTCCTTCTCTTCTTTTTATTGTTCCTTTAGTAGTGAGAAAGGAATAACTAAAAAGGTTGTTGGTTTGGTGCAATGGTGGGCACAAAAGGTCTTCAGCTAAATGTCTGACCTTTTCAACTAGAAAAGAGAGTTGAAAAAATCTTAGGGTTTGGGGTTGACAATTTGGATTGAGGGGGTGTTTGAAAACTTAGTTTTTACTTTTTACTCTTACCCTTTAAAATAGATGTAATGATAGAAAGTTACAAACAGGGACACTGGATATTTTTTATTATTTTTTAAATAAACTAATTTAATGAAGACAGGTCTGTGTATCGTCCTTCCTTGAAATAATGGTGGGAGATGGGTAGCCCACGTCTACCATAAATGAGCTCTTGCTTTTGATGGCAGAGGTCTCGATGCATGTCAACTTTGCCACATCTTTTTCATCATTAGCATTAGCATGGAAATGGGATGTATAGATATACATAAGAAAGAAGAACATATATATCCATGCATTGGAGTTTGGAGGTATCAAAAATATTAAATAACCAAATACATATTTATAATAATAAATAAGGTTAAATACAAACTAGCTACATGAACTTTGGACGTTTTGCAACGAGCTATCTGAACTTTGAAAATTCAAAACGGGCTACCTCAACTTTGAAGAAGGTGCAAAAAGTTACATCCGTCCAATTTTCCGTCAATTGTCGTCGGAAAATTGTCGAAAATTGGAGGGAGATAGCTATTTGCACATTTTTCAAAGTTGAGGTAGCCCGTTTTGAATTTTTAAAGTTCGGGCAGCTCGTAGCAAAACGTCCAAAGTTCAGGTAGCTACTTGGTATTTAATCTCATATAAATAAAGAAGTTTTGGACACACATGTACGTATATGATTGCATATTCCTTATTGTATATAATAGATAAAAACAGCAATTATGTTTCTTGGTTATGTTCACTCCAATCATAGCTACAAAGATTCTTTTAGATTAGTAAAATGTAAGATGTTGGCTAATATTATTTGTTTTTTCAAAAAATGAAGGTAAAATTAAAATTTCAGATCTATTGAATATGTCAAAAACATTATGATTTAAATATGCATATGATTTTGAGGTTATGTTCAAGAATCAAGACTATCAAGCTAATCATTCTTGTCTTTGCAAAATCTTCTGCATGCTGTAAAAGACTATTTCCTTTTATCTTTCGGACAGCTTTTACTTAGGATACGACTTCTTTGACCAAAAAAAAACTTAGGATACGACTTTGAATGCTATAAAAAGGTAAAACCAAAATTACAATGAGAGAAAAAGTTAAGAAAAAAAAATTGCAAGTACAATTTTGTTTTTTGACATAGAAAAAAATTAATCTTGGTAATCAATCTCGGACATCTTGTATCCAAGCAAGAGCGATATTGTTGGACTAAGTGTTCATTGAATGATACTATATATAATAAATAATGTTGGAACTTAAAATTGAAATAGTTTTTCAGTATTTTCGTTTAAATAAGAAAAATAACATATATGTTTTTTACTTCAAAAAATTAAATAATCAAAACTTTTTAAGTTTTCATATTTAAAAAATGACATATAATAATATCACTAAGAATATTAGTTCCCATTTTATAAATATATACATTTTATATAAAATAATTGAAGACACTTTGTGCCAATTATTTTTTCTGTTTGTTTTTAGTAGAACATTAATCAAGTTACACTGTTATATGACTGACTTAAAATTAATCCTAAAATAAATTATATATTTTCTATAAGAGGATTAAATTTATAAATAACAGATTATTTATAAATATTAAGTAGTCTATTCGCAGTATCCATGAGGAAAATACTATCCATATTCTTCGGGATTGCGTGGTTGCGAGAAAAGTTTGGAATGATATTGGTATTCCTTACGATTTAAATGACTTCTATTTGTCTAATATCTCATTTTGACTTGAGTTGAATTGCAGGCTTAAACATCTTTATGAGAAATGAATTGAATAGAGATTTATCTTTCCAGTGACAATTTGGCTTCTCTCGAAGAACAAAAATTCATATATTTTCAATAATCCTCCTATTTCAGTTGATATCTTTACTTTAAGTATGATTCATGCAAATGACATCTCAGACAACTTCAAAATGAAATATATCCATCCGGGTGGGTTGTACGCCTATGGAACATGGACGGGTTAAATTTAACACGGATGCTCAGCAAATGGAAACTCACGTCCGACAGGAGGAGCAGGGGTAATGCGAAATGAATGGGGAGGCTGTCTAAAAGGATTCCAAAGGCATATCAGAATCACCAATAGTCTGGTGGCGGAACCGTGGGCTATAAGAAATGGTCTCATCATGACAACGAATTTAGGCGTGCATGATCAACACGTCGAAGCTGACGCACAAGAAGCAAATAACTTGATAATTGAGGATTCAGATGTAGATAGACTACTAATGCCTCTTATTTTGAATTGCAGGAAGCTTATTTTAAATTTTAACAAATTCAAAATCAGGCACGTGTTCCGGGAAGCAAATGGGGTGGCGGATGCTTTGACTAAGGAAACTGGTAATCTGGATGAGGCTTTTCATATGCTAACGAATCCTCCATCGAACATTTTGATGCTCTTGATGTTTGATAGTAGATGGATATTCACGAATAGAATAGTTAAAAGGCAATTAGTTTTGCTTTTGATTTGTTTGTAATTTACCAAAAAAAAAGGAGTCTGAATATTATATGAAAAAAATGAAAAGGAAAAAGAAGTTGGGCCGAGTAGTGATCGATCTCCATTCCAGAATCCGTCATCGGATGGTGATCGATCCCCTCATCGTCATCATAGGTACACAAACTCCGGCATCTTCCCCATCTCCTTCCTCTTGACGTGCTCCCACAGACACTGCAGTTGCAGTGACATGTCCATGAACGTTATAGCTTCACTGCAGACAATGCAGTTGTTGTCCTTATAGAACCTAAGAAACTGCACTTCTAATTCAAGTGTCCTTCAAAACTCAAGTATTTACCATAGTGTTGTTACATTACAAAATCACCCAAAATGAGTTGCATAACTGTCTCTATAACTTACATTATATGCCCACTTTTGGTCTCCTCTTCTCTATATCTACAGCTATGATTGTTGTGGGACTTAGTAAATTCTAATTTTTAACCGACTGCTAAGAAACTGCAGTCTGTGTACTCTACCCAACCGCGACGCTTCAACTCCATTATCAGGCTGATAGGCATGCTTGATCTGTTCTATTGGCATAACTAGAAATTCCATCGTGATCTAAGCATTGAAAGGACCGGCAATGGACCTACTTTCTGGAATCGAAGGAGCTACTCTGATCATGAGGCTCTGCATGAAAGCGATCATCTGCAAAGAAAAACAAGCATGGATTACATATGGACAATAGCTTCAGAAACAACGTCGTTGTAAGTAAGTTTGGTGCTAGAAATATGGTGTTCACTGACGCAAAAAGAAGCGTCACTAAAAGAACTTGTGCACATACCAATTTATTTAGGGTTAAATATCAAATAGCTACCGGAACTTTGGACTTTTTACGAATAGCTATCCGAACTTTGAATTTTCAATAATGGCTACCTAAACTTTGGACGAATGTGCAAATAACTACCTCAACTTTGTCACATGGGGCAAATCGCTACCTCCGTTAAATTTTCCGTTAAATATGGACGGAAAATGACGTGTCAGCACATGATTGATCCATAATTTTAAAAACTATATTATTTTTTTAAAATACTAAAAATATCAGAAAAATTCTTTAAAAAACTAAAAAATTAAATGGAAAAATAAGAGTTTGTAATATAATTTTTGTATTGAAAAATATGATACAAAATTCTAAAACACTAATTATTTATTTTTATTTCATAATTTTAATAAAAATATTATATTTAAAACTCTTATTTTTTCTATTAATTTTTCAGTTTTTTAAAGAATTTTTCTGATTTTTTTAGTATTTTAAAAAAAATATATAGTTTTTAAAATTATGGACCAATCATGTACCGCCATGTCATTTTCCGTCCATATTTAACGGAGGTAGCTATTTGCCCAATATGTCAAAGTTTAGGTAGCCATTTTTTAAAATTCAAAGTTCGGGTAATTATTTGTAAAACGTCCAAAGTTAGGGTAACTATTTACTATTTGATTCATTTATTTATAACTAAACTAGCACTTACCGCGGCAAATCCAATGCACATGATGCTGAACCCAGGGAAGTAGAACGGTGCTCGGTCTGACAAGAATAGAGCTTGACAAGGCAAAACCCAAGATTCGTCAGTTTAGTTTGTTGAAGATTGTGTTAATTAAGTTCGGGTTTGCGTCTCGAGTTACCTGTTAATGGAGAGAAAACGAACGGGGAGATGACATTTGCGAAAGAACTTATTCCTGAAATGCAGCCTTGTGCCTTACCCTGCATTATTAATATAAGTGTAGAAAGAGTAAGGTATTAAGTGAAAACTTAATTAACACTATTATTTTTTATAGTATTATATACCTGATCATGTGGGCCGACTTGTTTAGATACAATGCTTCGCATCTGCAATACAAATAACTATAACCTTAAAAAGATGTCTATGGTAACAGATGACGTAGAACACGGGTACGAGATCGATGAACTCACACACGGGTACGATATGACATAGAAGACGGAGAACATAGCAGCAACATAAGGAACCTAATATTGAGAATCGCCATAGAGTTAGTTCAATAACTCTATCATGATGGTATTGTATAACGAAGAGAACTTACCCAAGATGCCCACGCGATACTGTATAGAAACATCTGCAGCAAGGAAATAAGATCGAGACGAGATCAATACAGTAAAATTTCACAATTCCAAATCGATAAGAGTCGTTATAATGTACGATGTTTCTTACATGTGCGCAGCTGAAAAGGAGACCGATCGAGAGCAATCTTGCTTCTCCTAGGACGGGAGCTACAATAGGCATCACAAGAAGCTGCAACCGAACATCGATCGGTATTAGAGTATACAGTAGGGGTGATAAAAAAAAGATTGATTGAACCGAATTTTTTACAAGATTCGGACTGATACTGAGCGTTTTTTTTCTTCTTCAAGATCGGTCTCGGACTCGTTTTTTTCTCTCCCAAAAGCCCGACTAGGACCGGACCGATCTTGAAGAAAACCCGAGAATTTCATGGCATAACTCTTGAACCACTAGTAATTCATGACATTGAAGCATTCAACAACCCTTTGATCGGTTCCATGAAGGAAGTGCGACGGAAGACGAGAAGCGAGCGAGCTCAAAATCAAAACTTCAATGATTTTTTTTGGCTACTCCTGTTGATTTTTTTTTTTACCAAAAATTTTGATCCAAGACCAATATCGACTCGGCCGGTTTTTTTTAGTCAAAGTTGGTCTCGATCATCCATATGTCAAGACCGAAATTTCGGTTTCGGTCCTGACTCCAAGACCGACTTGGCATGCCCATGATCAACTCTAGTTTATAGTCTGTGTTTGTTCCTTATTAACTATATTTAAAAACCAGGTGTAGTATATAATTATGAAAGATGATGAATAGTACATAAATACAACGGACAATGGATCGGATTGTAACTACCTGAGACACGGTTCCTGCGATCCCACTGATCACCATTAGCTCCGCGAATTGGTCCTTACTGAAGTGGAATCGGGCCTTTAAGTAATACTGCATGGACGATTTTAATGACTAAGTTGGGTTCAATGTGTAGAGAAACAGAAAGCATCAATCGAGGGCACGATTCAGTTAATGGTTTTATTATCTAGTAGATATATATATACCATCATTGAAGCATGAAGGCCGACGTCCGCCAGATTCCCGAAGAAGGCCACCACAGCTGCTTGCAAGAACGTCACGCTGCAAATTCATCTCATATTATTCAGTCAAATACGTAAGGCAAAGTGATGTGTTTATATAGAGTAAGTATGGATGATGTAGAGAATCAGACCTGCTGTTGACGAGACAAACCATGTCGTCAAATGAAGGCACTGTCTTGAAGATGTCAGGATTGATCGACGAATCTGCACTACCAACGGAAGCAGCACATTTGGTTTCCGGTTTTGTGTTGGAAATGATCGGAGTTGAGAGGTCGGTGGTCATGCCTGATTCGGGAAGGAAAACTGTCATGTATACCAACGCTCCCACTGCAACTGTCGCTGCAACTTGGAACGTGGACGAAGTGGAGAGGAAGCGAGTGGAGAGGTTCCCGCACACGAAGGAGGCAGATCCAATTCCCGTCAGAATCCCGAAAGCAGAGGCTCGTCTTCGTTCAGGAATGTTGTCTGCCTGCAGTGCAGAGTTCGAACTTTTTACGCATATTGATAAAATAAAAGCAGCCCAACAACTTTTAGCGACGGTAAGGATGTTTCCGCTGGTAAAAGTATGTTCCCTTGTTGTGGGAAACTTACGACATAAGCAAGAGCGAGGCAATGAACGCTGCCTTCACAGACGATGGCTGTGAGAGTCCGAAGCACGTAGTATAGGTAGAAGAAGTTTCTTGATCTGCTGTAAGCCAATATAGCTACAAAGAAAATAAATGTTGGTAAAAGTCAATTAGAGTACACATTAAATGATTTGGGACATATTAAAATAAGGATTTACGGTCGGGAACATACCCAAGGGTATGATGGTTAATACCATAGGTGCAGTCAGCATGGCCTTTCGCCCATATCGGTCGGAGAAGGTCCCGATCAATGGCACCAGCACGAGCGAACCGGTTCCTATAATCTGTACAAACCATTGTACAAACCATTAGTTAGTTATATAATTAATTACTCCCAATGTATAATGTTACCATTGATTGTGTATTGAGTAGCATGGATATGATATTACCTGACTATGTTCTAATTATCAGAGTTTTTTATTAAAAATAAATTCATATCATATTCAAATGTGACCAAATTTTACTTAGAAACAAACAAAAGTACTTATAAGAACGATGCTTCCAATTTGTTACTATTGGCGATTTCAGTTATTTGTCTGCATGTTGCATATTGCAGATGGATCGACCATTTAGTTTGAAAGTGACTAAGAAACTTCGTCCTATGTCTTTATATATATATATATATATTGATAAAAAAAAAGGTTAAATACCAATAAACTATCTGAACTTGAACTTTGAACGTTTTGCAACGAATTATAACAGAGACCTATGTATTTTTTATAAATATAATATATATATGTATATATAGATTAAAAATAGAGTTAAATACAATGAGCTTCTTGAACTTTGAACGTTTTGCAACGAGCTATCCGAACTTTAAAAATTCAAAACGGGCTACCTCAACTTAGACGAAGGTACAAATAGCTATCTCCGTTTAATTTATCATCAACTGTTGACAGAATTTCGTCAGAAATTTGACGGAGGTAACTATTTGCACTTTCGTCCAAGTTGAGGTAGCCCGTTTTGAATTTTAAAGTTCGGATAGCTCGTTGCAAAAAGTCCAAAATTCAGGTAGCTTATTGTTATTTAACCCTAAATAATAATAATAAGATTCTAATTTCTAATCTCAAATGAGAATAATACTTATGAACTTTCATTATTTCATTATGTATATATATATATAAAATATATTGTCCGAAAATTGAAATTGAAGAGTTACGATCATAGTTATCAGAACCGGACCGGATATCGAACCGGCGAGGGGGCCGGTTCACGGTTCGGCCGGTTCACTGTTCACAATGGGTAAAAAAATTGAAAACTTAAAATACATACATAGTCTCAAATACAAACATAATTACCTCAAACTACATGATCTCACACACACACAAACTACCTAGTTTCAATATCAAACACACATTACTCTCAATTCTCAAACACAATACACAATAGTAGTGAACCGGTCTAACCAATTGGGTTAAACCGATTGGTTTGTGCATAACCAAAAACCGGAAACCCAAAAAAAAAAAACAGCCGAAAAAAAAAGGAAATCGGGAAAAAAACGAAAACCGAAAAAAAATCAACTAAAAAGTGAACCGGAAACCGGGCGGTTTTTGGAAAACCGGCTGGTTTTCTAAAAACCGCCCGGTTCGAACCGGTTCAAACACTGTTCATTTGCAGAACGGTCTTTTAACTGAACCAAACCGGAGAGAGGTCCGGTTCCCGGTCGGACCCGGTCCGGTTCTAATAACTATGCGATGTCACAAGTATAGAGGCTCTAGCACTTTTTCTTTTTAGATAAATAAATCGTAATGCGTCGGTCCTTTTGAAATCATTAGATATGGGAAAGAGGTCCCTATGTCGAACCTGTACACGTGTCCTATTTGCTAAAGACGTGTCTGTAAATCGTAAGCACAACAATATGGTTTACCGGTCGTAAAGGACGTAATATTTGAAATAACTGGTAAAGTTAGTATAAGCATGGGGTTGATGCAATTATGGAAAAGTATAATTATACCAACTTCTATAGGTACATTTACACATAAATATTAAAATTGAAGGGTTTTCATATTTGCAGTGACTCGTTTAAACTACTTTTAAACTATTCCTTAAAAAACCAAACCAAACAAAATGAATTGAATCTTAATTATTTTTTTGTGCATGAATTAGGGGAGGAAGATGCGGTCAGTGGACCCACAGACATAAATAACAAAGGAGTAAAAATACCATACGGTGTCGTGACATTGAAGAAACTTCGTGTCATAGAACCCCAAAACATGCAAAACCCCTACGATAGTGACTTCAGTCTTCACTATAGTATAACACAACTCTATTTCACCATACTGATTCATAGAATATAATCTCGTTACTTACTTAATTTTAACCCTTAACTTAAGTTTTTATCATAAATTCGACATTTTTCATCGTTTGAGGTTGTAACTTCAGACATGCATGGCACATTACTGTCGAAAGTAATATTTCTAAGGGAGCGTTTTGATCGGAAGTTACCGCTTGTTGAAAGCCAGTGAGGTAGATAGCCAAGGAGCACTCGTCTTGTCCAGGGCAGAGCGCCGTCATGGTGACGTCGGTGATGGCCGGAATCACCATGTAGGTGGAGAAGTTGTGGAGGAATATCGTCATCAAGAGGTGGCTAACGCTCGAAAGTGAACCGTTCTTCTCCATCTCTCTCTTGACTCTGCTTCTGCGTTTTCCTCTCTTCTCTCAGTTCACCTGCCACCTTTCTATATATGGTTCTCAGACAGAGAGAAAGAGAGAGAGAAACAATGTAAGGTGATGCTTAACGAAATAAACAAGGAAGACGTCCATTTAAAGAGTACGAGAGACAGCACAGTATTATTATTATTATTTCATGTACCATTTTTTTGTGATGCCTTGAGGGAAAGCTTCATTTGTCGTACTATTATTAATAGACGATAAATGATAGTTATAGGTATTACATTCAAATATTATCTGAATTAATAATTTCATTCATCCGACTGATATTCACATGATGAGAAATGGCCCCGTACACATATTAAATGTACGTATTATATATCTTTTATTTGGTTACGCCACTAATTACCTGTGTACTAATTATTTCTAATAGTAAAATATTATTACAATGTGTTAGAATAAGGGAGGAACGGGGAGAGTTAGTTGTCTCATTCCACCTTTTAATAATCATACTAATTATAAAAATATATGAAGGAAGTCGTTGCAAATTAGTTAGTTAATAAAATGTTTTCTGTAGAAAATTTAGATTTAGATTTTTTTATTTTATGTTATGTATAATAATATGTATTAAAAAATAATTAAGTAAGAAGAAAACGAGGTGAAGATGCGTAGCTTGTAAGGGAGGGAATGGACAAAAAGGTCCGCTTAGGGTTCTTCATATTGGGCCCATTTTGGACGCTTCACTTTCCTCTTTGATGCGTACAAGCTTTGCTTTTGCCCTTGCCCAATTGATTTAACTCGAGCTCCCTTTTATTATTATTATTATTACTACTTTTTTTTTTCTTCTATTGCTGGGTATAAATATTTAGGTATGAACATCTCAATGAAAAAAAAAATGTAATTTCTTAGTGATATGTCTCTTCTAGATTGCCAATTCAATCTGCCAAGTGACTTGAACATGTACTAGTGTAGTGTGTTAAATTTTAATATCGTCGGGCCGAGCCACACCCAAATAGTAACCACGTTATACAACTCGGGTTCCATCCTAAAATTAATTGGTTATAGGAGGAGTTAGCCTTATTGTATATATGGTGCCCAAATTATTTGAATACCACTGATGCGGTATTTATATTTTCTGTCACATTGGGCTTACTTCAACACTCCCCCGCACTGTGACAACTCATATTTTTAAAGGCACGGCACCGACACATTTTAATTCAGGGTTGAGACTCAACAAATTCTCTCTCACGTGCAAGCCCGACACGAACTCTGATACGTGGAGTAAACGAGACACAACAAACCCACATCGGGCACCCACAACGGGAAATAACTCAACACTGTCAAATGGAACCGGACTCTGATATCATATTAAATTTTAATATTGGGGTCGAGCCACACCCAAATGACAACCACATTATACAACTCGGATTCCATCCTAAAACCAATTGGTTATAGGATGAGTTAACTTTATTGTATAATGGTGCCCAAATTATTCGATTACCACCGATGCGATATTTCTACTTTTTTGTCACAGTGGACTTACTTCAACATAGTACATAGTGGAATGTATTGCGTTCTCGTTTTAGAGAATATGTTATTGCTCAAAGCTTCACTGCCTGCATATTTGCAACTTTAGAATTGCTTATTGCCTAATTCCATGAATGGAGAGTTAAGTTTCGTGAAACGAATTCCAAATTGATCATCTTTGTTTGCCTTCATGGTCGTGCTGTGTCCTCATCATCGTGGCAAACTCTTCGTAGTTGATTTTCCCGTCCTGCGATGAATCAAATTGAAATCTTTGTGTATTAATTTCGACAGAAAAGTGGAGTGAGGGTGGTAACGGATAACCCTGCATTTTTCATTACCTTATCAGTATCAACATCCTCGATGATTTCATTGATAGTAGCTTCGTCCCCCATTCCATGCTTTGTCATTGCATCCCTTAGCTCGTCCTTCGTTATAAACCTTAGAAAACAATCCACGGTGACTTGGGAGTCAAGAAACATCGCCTATATTTCACCGACGGTCTTTTAATAATAGACTTGTTCATGAACCGGTTCAGAACTGAACTGGTCTGGTTTGTAAAAAATCAGTACTTTTTTATGTTTCTAAAAAATTTGGTCTGGTTTACGGAAAAAAGAATTGGTCTGGTTCAAACTGATTTGAACTGTTTTGGACTAGTTTTTTAAATAACAATTTTGGTTCGGAAATAATCTGGTTCAAACTGAAACTAAACCGACTGAAAATCATGTCTAACACACTGAACTGATTGAAAAACATATTGAACCGACTGAAAAATACACTGAAACGACTGAAAAACACACTATCATGTTCAACATCAACATATGAGAGTCCAATACATCTCTAGGTTTAGTTTATTGAAGACATCTCTAGGTTTAGTTTAATTTCATACCGGTTTAGTTGATTTTGCTTCAAACCGGTTCTAAAATTATATATGTTTAAAGTGGTTTGATTTAAATTTAAGTATAAACCAGTATAAAAAAACGAGTCGATTCGAACTGGATTTTGTTACTATTTTGAACTGGTCTATTTGAAGCCTAAAAAATTATTTTGGTTTTAGAACTAGTTCGGCCGAACCGTTTCGAATCAAATCAGTTCATCTGAATCAGTTAAATTGAACAAACCTATTTAATAAGTAGTTAAACTTACCCGCTGTGATCCTTGTCGAAGTATTGGAAAGCTTTGAAAAGATTCTCTTCCTTCTCCAACCGATGACGCTGCATCGTTGCAGTGACAAATTCGATGTAGTCGATAGTCCCGTTTTTGTCAACATCGGCCTGTTAAAAGTATATTCCGACGTTAAAATAGTGATATAAAAACGCAATAGAAAGTTCTAGAAGTTCTTACAGCATCCATCAGAGCCCGCGTTTCGGTTTCGGATAGCTTGGATCCCAATCTTGTCAATCCTGCCTTAAGTTCTTCATACGTGATGGAGCCGCTGCCATCGGTGTCCATGTTCTTGAACATTTGTTTCAATCCTTTGATATCTTCCTCGGAGAGATTCTCCGCGATGACCTTCAACCGTGTAAAGATTTAGGGTTAGAGAAATGCGCAAAATGTTTCCTTGTTAACCAAGTAAACCTTTCATTGAGGGAAAGGGAAGATTACTTTGTACGCAAGTTTCTTTAGCTTGTTCATGGCTCGGAACTGCTTTATCCTCGTAAGGACCGCATTTGAAATAGGTTTGTCAGATGCTTCCTCGACATTCTTCAGCCAACGATGTTCTATTTCGAGAGATTTTTACAGAAAATATGTGAATATCGGTGTTTGTTCCAGAAGAAGATGGCAATTTAGTTAACTTACGGAGAGCTTCGGCGGCAGTAATCCTCTTCCTAGGATCTCTCGTCAACATCTTTCGAAGAAGATCCTTTGCGTTATCGGAAATACTTGCCCATTGTCCGCTTTCCAAATCGAGCTTCCCTTCCAAGATCGCATCGAAAATCCCTTTCTCCGTCTCTGTAAATTGGGTTTGCATAAATAAAGACGATCATGTGGCGGAGGGATAGCTTGGAAGTCAAGCAAAATACCAGCCCAAAACGGAGGAGCGCCGCTGAGGAGGATGTAGAGAATGACTCCGGCGCTCCAAACATCAATCTCCTTGCCGTAGTTACGTTGCAACACCTCCGGAGCAACGTAGTACGCACTCCCGACAATGTCGCTGTACAGCTTCCCTGAAACATAGGATTGGTCTGGTTACTTGCCCCGCAAGAAGCTAATAGAGAAGAGAAAACATGGGAGACAAGTTTCAAGTAATTTAACCTTCCTCGATGAAGACGGAAAGACCGAAGTCGGTGGCCTTGATGGAAGCGTCTTCTTCCTTACTGGCGAGCAAGAAATTCTCGGGTTTCAGGTCGCGATGCAGCACTCCCATGAAGTGGCAGACGTGAACTACGTTCATGATCTGACTGAATATCTTCACTGCCTCCTTCTCCGAGTACGAACGCTTGGCAATTATCCGATCGAACAGCTCACCACCTACCGACAACCATTGAAACCGTAAATTTCTGCGCACCTCATCAAGACTAGGGTTTTGAAACATTACCTGAACAGAGCTCCATGACTAAATGGATATTGTCCTTGTCCTCGAACGCTCCCTTGAACTCGACGATGTTGGGTTGTCCCGACAGGTGTTCCAGGATCAAGATCTCCCTACGAGCATCCTCCTTGTCTTTCTCTGTGGCCAGCTTCCGCTTCGATATCGACTTGCATGCATACTTCATCCCCGTCGTCTTCTCCGAACATAGGTATGTTATTCCGAACTGACCCCGCCCGAGCTCCTTATCTAGGTTGTAGAGCTGTGTCACGTCCTTGTATGGCTTTCTCAGTATGGTGCTCACCCTGTGTGGCGGTGGAGGCGGTGGTGGAGGAGGATGTGGCTGCTGCTGTGGCCTCTGTGGAGCAGTGATGGGTCGTTTCGGGATCTGATCATCATCGGAGGAGTAAATCGGTATGTCCTGAGATTTGGACTTCCATGGGCACCATTTTGAGAAGCAGAGTCCCATTTTGATGCAAGAGTGTTTGTAGAGATGTTGACGGGAAGAGGGGATTATAAAGTATGGTTTGTGGGTGTCCTCAATTATGTAAAACAAGCTTTTTATTTGCTTCTTTTCTTTGGCATTGGATTTGTCCAGAGTATTATTCCTCTCTTACTTCTCTTTTGGTCTGGAAGTTATTCCTTTTGCTTTGCATGGAGGATAACTCTTTGCCCATGAACTTGTCTAATTTCATAAATTATCGTGTTAATCCAAAGTTATTTGGTTAAAACTGTCTTATTAACTAGTTGAGCCGTTTCTTCCTTTGAAATCAAATTAACCTAATGGTAACTTGTTAATATATATATTTGATAGGAACATCGATCCAAAATGTTGACACAAATAATTGATTATTATTAATCCATGTCACCTTTAGTTTTATTTTTTTTTAACAAAAATGTAAGTGATGCCATTTGGATACTTTAGAATTCATCATAAGTTTCTCATTTATCTTCAAAAAAACGTTACAAAATAGTTATAATTTTAATTGATAAATTTTTTATTTTATTTTTTTCTTCTATAAAACACAATTTCTAATCACTTATTTCCATCACTTTATCATTCCATAATTTTGTGATACGATCTAAAACTATATTTATTCCATAATTATGTGGTAGAAAATCTAAGTGTATATTTATCTATAAAATGTTACAAAAATCATTATAATTCTAATTGAAAAATATTATATTTATACACACGTATTGTTTATATACAATCTAACATATATCATTTTTAATTAATTCCATTATCTTTGCAACACATAGTCAGAGTTATAGAAAAATATGTATACATAAGTGGTAATCTAAATGTCATACTTTAAAATCTAAGTTGAAAAGCATAATATTTTATTAATAATAGTTGATATCACTTTTTAGCTTTATATCTGATAAGTTATATTTACATATATATATATATATGTAAATTTAATTTTTATATTTTATAAAAAATTATAATGTATTTTATAATAAATTAAAAAAAAAAAAATTATACTCTAAGCGCAGATGAGTTTCCTACTTTCTTAATCATCTAAGCACTAAACCCTAACTTACCTCCACTGTGGTTACAATAGCGGTTACAATTAGCAGAAAATCGAAGCTCCAAAGCAACGATGAAGAAGAACTCGAAGGTTTATAGTATGAATGATTCGTATTGGGCCTAGTCACATATATGGGCCTAATAATAGCCCATACGTAAGGCCCATTTACTGCCTTTCTTAGGCTGAAACTAGGCCTCAACATCAATTGTATCCCAATGGTATACCCTGTAAATAACAGGAACAGAAAGGGCTAATTTAGTTATGAAAGCGTGGGCCAATCTAACCCAAGTAATTAAACACAAAACATTGATAATTACAACAGTATTTGCTTATCATAAGCCATAATATAGAACAAACAAACCCTTTTTTTCCTATCACGTACCCACACAAACCAAATACTAACACTCAGCCGGTCGATCGATCAATCATCAACGAACCACCCTGCAATCCTTCCTGATCTCGGTCCCTCCAGTGATGCTACTCATCTTAATCATGGACTTGACAAACGCAGCCTCGAACGCCTCCTTCGAAGCAGCGTACTTTACGACAAGCGCCTTTGTCTTCGCCGTGTCGAGGAGGGCTTGGTCGGAGGTGAAGATACTCTTACCCTTCAGAATCATTTTGAAGTAGGCGTTGTCGAACAAGGTGGTGGTGGGGTCCAATGTGGAGCCAGCGTTCTTGATCGTGTTGTGCGCCGCGCACACACTGCGAAGGCTAGCCGCAAAGGACGGGCTTAGGGTGGGATCCACGTCGTGTGTGGTGTCGAAGTTGTGAATGCGGTTCTGGAATGAGGAGCAGTGAGCAAACCCTAGGGTGTGGCCTCCTGATAAGGCGACTAGGTCTTCCATTGATAGGCCTCTTTGAGCAAAGTTCTGTTGGAGCTGAGAGATGTTGAAGACGGGAGCAGGTAGTTGTCGGGTATCAATGGCTTTTGATATTCTTCCATCTAGTCGTCCTTTCGGCACGTTCCAATTTGGCCCTCCAGACTGTAAAACCGAAATAAAAAACTCAAGTTTTTCTCTAAAACAAATCTCTGGAAAACTATAATTTCATATTAGGGTTAAATATCAAATAGTTACGTTTTGTAACAAGCTACCCGAACTTTGAAAATTCAAAACGGGCTACCTCAACATTGAAGAATGTGCAAATAGCTACCTCCGTACAATTTCTGACGACTTTCCGACGATAGTTGACGGAAAATTGGACGATGGTAGCTATTTGCATCTTCTTCAAAGTTGAGGTAGTCCGTTTTGAATTTTCAAAATTCGGTTAGCTCGTTGCAAAACGACCAAAGTTCAGGTAGCTACTTGGTATTTAACACTTCGTATTATTATGGTACTGTGTATTATTTCATAGTTGGATTTTTTAAGAATTTTGCCAAAATATACCAAATGAACTGCATCGCGAGCAGCTATTGCTAATATATCCGCACACGAGACCACGCCAGGGCATGCTTCTTCAATGGCCTTCTTTGCGTTGTCGATTACGTAAAAGGCATGCAACGAAATGTTGGGAGGTCCGTCTTTTTCCGCTTGGTTGGATCCCTTGGAGTTTAATAGAACCGAACCATCACATCCCTATACAAATAAACAGTTATAGATTATCCTCTGAGACTTTAAGGTAAGGAAAATGGAAGTTGGATAGATAGTACGTACTCTGATGAAGCAATCATGAAAATGCATGCGTAGAAGAGCAGCTGGAACAGTGTTGTCGTTCTGCATGGCTTTCTTGACGACAGCTCTGACTATGGACTCCAGCTGCGGACACGAATGGTCGTGATAGTTTGTGGTTAATGCAGTCACTGTCACCGTGAAGTAACCTATACTGCACATGACCAAACCAAGAAACAGAGAAACTAAGAAACCTGCCATGGCTGAAAAGCAACAGATAGGGAGAGAAAGAGAGGCTTGAAAGTGTTTGTGATGCCAAGAAAAGGAAGATGATTTAGGTATATATACAAAGAGAAAGGAAGGGGGGTGAATGGAGTAGTTAAGTAAAGAGAGCTGTTCGTTAGAGAATTTGGTGATCAAGACTAGGGTTAGATGGATGATGCATGGAGCAGTGCTTTTCAAGCAAAATGTTACCTTCTAATATGTAGAAGACGACATATCTTGTCTGTTGTTAAATGTTGCTACATAAAGAAGCAGTTGGTTGACTAAGATTCGGTCATCGTACTTTGAGGGTTGGATGGAGTGAGCTAGATAGCTTTGGGTATAATTAATGTAGGTACAATTATAATTAACAACCCATGAATAAAACTCGAACTTTATTTATTAGGAGCGTTGCAATCTATTTATTAGTCAGTATAATCGAATATTCAAATAAAAAATCTTATATATATATATATTATTTTCTATAAAAAAAATTTTTAATAAAAATCATGTATAAAAAATTTTCACGCAATCAAAAGTGTTTCCATAATTACTTTAGCAGCACTTTTAATTTTGAGTCGGAAATTATCACGACTCATTTTATATTGAGACTAGGGGTGGCAATTTCTGACACGACACGATTAAACGATCTGCAAACGATCTGCAATTTACACGTTTAGACACGACACGATTACTAAGCGTGTCTAAACAACTCTTATACGTTTAGACACGATTAATAATCGTGTCTAAACACATCTAACCTGCAAATACACGACAAACACGCGTTTAGACACGATTAGTAATCTATATCAAGTATTAACAAGCATGAACATGTATTATATACTATATAGACTAAAATATATAATATTATATTTGATGGATAATAAGTATGAACATATAAATATTTGTAATTAAAAATTAAATATATTAATTAAGTATAAATATAGATTATGTGAGTGTATAAACATTTTTTGGAGTGTATAAACATTTTTGGGAGTGTATTAACTTTGAAGACCGTACTTTGTATATATGTATTTGTGTATATATCTGCTTTAAAGCATATATGAGTTTGGCATTAACGGATCATGTGTCTAAACAACTCTATACGTTTAGACACGATTAACGACTTATACGTTTAGACACGAGACATGTTTAGACACGTTTAAGATTTATCCGTTTTGACACGAGAAATGTTTAGACACGACACGATTAATGACACGACACGACACGATTGCCACCCCTAATTGAGACGTGATAATTGTCCAGACGTTTCAATTGAATTTTTCGGTAGTTAAACGGTCCTTCTCCTCTCCGTTAGTGTAAAAATAATAAGTCTTTCAATTGATGTAACCAATCAACTAACCCGTGATAAAGTAGAGCATTATACATGTGTTTTGGATATTTCAATCATCTATGGTCTAATATATTTCAATCAACCATTTTCCTCGACATTTCACTTCTTTATGATTGGAGATTAAGTAAGAAAATGGCAAAATTCGTTAGAAGGACGGGGCCCAACCGAAAGCTTAGCATAAACAATAAGTTGGGTGGATAGAGTTCAACAACTACACTCTTATTTATATTTTATACTAAAGAAATCAAGACGGTCAAAGCATGAATTTTAAACTAGGACCTTAGGTCCTTAACACATAATTAGTTATATTATGTATGATCAATTATAGAATAAGATATCTTATTAAAATTTAGAAATTTATTTGATTTATTGGTATAGTAGGTAATTATTTTTATTATTGAAGTTTCACTTATTTGTAAAGGGTTGTAATTAAGAATTTAAAAGAAAAAAAAAAATGTTTCTTTTAATTATTAAAGGTATAAGAAAAAGTTGGATCACTCAAAGTAAGCTCTTATTTGCATGAGCATACAATTACTTTATTCATCATTATTTAGGAATCCCTATTTAGCATACAGTATATTTAATGTATACATTCATGCTAATATTTTCATAAATTAAACTCCATAATAATCATTAACCCTAAAGGTAAAGGATGCTGCTAGCTATATAATGCATGTTCAAGAGAATATATTTAGGGTTAAATACCAAGGAGCTACCTGAACTTTGGACGTTTTTCAACGAGCTATCCGAACTTTAAAAATAAAAACGGACTATCTCAACTTGAACTATAGGTGTCAATTCGGGTCAACCCGCCGAGTTCGTCTCGATCTGACCCACAATACTGTGCGGGTCAACCTGAACCCGACCCGTCGTACTATACAGGTAAGGTTTTGTAACCCGAACCCGACCTGGCGGGTCGACCCGCCTGACCCGCACGTGGATAAACAACCTAAACCTTACACAGTTGTGGAGAAACAAACTAAGAAGAATAAACATACATAATTCCTGAATTCCAACCAAAAACACACATAATTCCAATAAAAAACACACTAAGACATCTAAGCCGTGGAGAAACCTTGCCTAAACTACAAATGATAAACGCAGAAGAATCCAAATTCCAACAAAAAAACATCCAAATTCCAAAGTTCAAACGCACTAATTTCACCTCCACGCAGTAAACAAAAGCATTCCATACCAAATTTACCAATTGATCAAAATTTCACCTTCGGTCCTTCACGCAGACCTGGGCGAAGACGGAAGAGCCAGGTCATTCATGCAGGAGCTATGTGAGCACGAGCAGGATGAGAACGAGAAGGCCGAGCAGCAGGAGTGCATCAGGAACACAGGATGCAGGAGACAAGCGAGCACGAGCAGGACGTGAACGGAGTGCAGCAGCAGGAGGCGAGCACGAGTAGGCGCCACGCGAGCAGCAGGACTGCAGGAGTAGGCGAGGCGAGCAGCAGGCGGGTCAGACGAGCACACACGAGCACGAGCAGCTGATGACGACCAACTGAAGAGATGTAGAGAAAGAATTGAGGAAGTGAGACCACTGGTTTAAGAATTGAAGAAGTGAGAACACTCAGTATGTCTGTATTTAGGTTTAGGTTTAGTTTGTTTTTTCTTTAAAAAAAAACATGGGTCGGGTCCGGGTCATGCGGGTCAACCCGGACCCGACCCGTCTCTCGCGACGGGTCAACCCGAAAATGACCAGCCACGCTTCTTTTGTGACCCGAACCTGACCCGATCCCGGGTTGATTCTGGGTCATTTTCGGGTCTGGTCATATTTTGACAGGTCTAACTTGAACGAAGATGCAAATAACTACTCTGTCCAATTTCTGACGAATTTTTGTTAACAGTTGACAGTAAATTGGACGGAGGTACCTATTTGCACCTTCGTCCAAGTTGAGGTAGCCTATTTTGAATTTTTAAAGTTCGGGTAGCTCGTTGCAAAACGTCCAAAGTTGACGTAGATGTTTGTTATTTAAACCCATATATTTAATGATAATCTATATTATAACAGTTTTAATCATTTTCTATATGTGGGCCGATTAAGCCCAATCTATACGACAAATGAAGTAGATACCAGTCACCAAAATAACTGGTAAATTTATTACAAATTCACTAAATAAAAATGAAATAATTACATCAGGTGTATAACTTTCGAGACATTAACAATCCCAAATTATTAATCCGTAATTGTTTTTACTGAAATCAATAATGCAATACTAATTTCTTTTTTCTACTTATAATTGGTTAATCCAACAAGTAAAACGATTTACGATCTCAATTTTCCTATTCCCGACCACGAAAAAATGTTGTGGTTTACTTTTAACTAACCACTTGTTTGGTTGCAGGAATAACTCAAATATGAGAATGGAATTCCTTATTTCTTAACCGGTCCATCCATAGCCAACCATTGTAGCTGCATCGTCAACGTTCTTAAAACTGTATTGAAGTTTTGAAGGTCTGCCCAAACTGCCAGTTGGAAGGGACGATGTTCGTGAATTCCTTAGTTCCGCCGTCGGTGGTTGTGACCCTGAAGGACAGGGATTGGCCATTGAGGTAGGAGTTGGACTGCCAGTTGGCACCCCAATTGCGTGACAAGGCGCTCCACGTCCCTGTCTTCGAGCCCTTAACGGAGACGGATTGGATGGAACCGGCGTTACCCACGTTACTGATGAGGACGAGTTCGAAGTAGCTCCTTCCGTTGAGGGTGAACCGAACGCCGTGACGCTTCTTGCATGGAACTCTAAAATGTAAAGAGAGAAAGGGAAATTAAACTATAGGGGTTAGGATCAAGAATGAAATTTTATGGGATCAAATGGATACTATAATAATAGTTGTGTACCAATTTGTTTCAAAATGAATATCGGTCGTATTTTTTGCCAACCCAATAATGTAGTCGAGTAAAAAGTATAAAATGAAGATACTTAAATATTCAATCACATGCGCATTTTCTGTCCAAATTATATGTATATTGTAAAGATAATGAAGAAAATGAATTAAAATATCAAGAAGTAAACTTTCTAATTAAATAATTTTTTATTTTAATTTAATGTATAGAAAAAATCCATCAAAATATATATAAGAGAAAAGTGATGTTTATTTTATATATAGTTAAATACCAAATAGCTACCTGAACTTTAAACGTTTTACGTATAGATACCCGAATTTTGAATTTTCAAAAATGACTACCTAAACTTTGACATATGGTCAAATAGTTACCTCCGTTAAATTTTCTGTTAAATATGGATGGAAAATGACGTGGCAGCACATGATTGGTCCATAATTTTAAAAATTATATTATTATTTTAAAATACTAAAAAAATCAGAAATATTCTTTAAAAAACTGAAAAATTAATAGAAAAAATAAGAGTTTTAAATATATATTCTTATTAAAATTATGAAATAAAAAGAAAAATAAATGATTAGGTTTATTTTTATTTTTATTTCATAATTTTAATAAAAATATATATTTAAAACTCTTATTTTTTCTATTAATTTTGCATAGTATTTTTAAAAAATAATATAGTTTTTAAAATAAAGGACTAATCATGTGCTGCAAAGTCATTTTTCGTCCATATTTAACGGAAAATTTAACGGAGGTAGCGATTTGCCCTATGTGTCAAAGTTGAGGTAGCTACTTGCACCTTCGTCCAAAGTTTAGGTAGTCGTTATTGAAAATTCAAAGTTCAGATAGTTTTTTTGTAAATTTTTTTGTAAAACGTTAAAAGTTTATGTAGCTATTTGGTATTTAAATCATTTATATATAGTGGTTGTAATTAATGGAGAATTGACAACGTAATGGAAACTAAGCATGCATTGCAAGCCTATTCCGCACCTTTGGTACAAGACAGGAACAATGCCGCCTGCGTAAATTGCAATCTTCTCCCACGCGGGCTGAGCCATGTCGAAGTGCTGTAGAGGAGGGTTGCACCATCCTCCATTGTTGCTCGCCTGAGCAAAGTTGGGAGGACAGAAGTTGGTGGCCGTGATCGTCACCGACACACCCTTCTTACACCACTTAGAATCCGCATTGGTGTCGCAGACAATCTTATAGCACTGTCCACACGAAGCCCCGCTGTTGAACAACGCTGTACTTAATGCTGCCGTCCTCGTGCCGTATCCTGTAGAATATAAGTCTCCATATCCACAAGCTCCACCTGAAAGAACAAAACAGGAAAAATATCAGTTTTTTTGAACAAATTGGTGAAGTTACCATGCTTGTCTGTTTCAAGTTTCAACAGTTTTTGTTTCAATGAAGATGGGTGTTGTAAAACCCTACTTACCCATTGTTCCAGAAGCGTCACTTCCACCATAGAAGGTGGCGTGAGCTTTCGTCCAACCAGAAGGCTTGAATGCATTGACGACACCGACGCCGCCATTGATGCTGAGATACAGCAGATTTCCGAGCACCAGAGCTAATGTAACCGTGGACATATTGGCCATTGATGGATTATCTCTTCAAATGCTGTTCTTTATTCTTTATCGGAGAGAAAGAGAGAGAGATGTCCAAAATTGATGGGATTCTTGTGACAATATATAAGGTTAAAGAAGATGAGACATGAACTCACATGTCATCTCTCTGCAACTTGCAAAGTAGTCAGAGAGAGAGAGAGATGAACCCCAGTTGTTAGTTCTCTTCGCTAGGGTTTATGATTGGGAAGTTATAATATAGATTCTTTCCCATGTTCTTTTAGGGTCACCTCCATAATCACATGCAAGTACCCAACTTAAGAGACGCCGGGAATATTTCATATATGTTTCTCTTTTTATTTATCAATTGGAGATCATATTTATAACAAAAGTATTTAGGGTTTTGAGCGTTGAAATGAAGGTGGCACTGCATACATATATATATATATATATAGGGTAAATAACTTCACGCTAACTTATGTTAGGCATATGTGACTGAATAGTTAAAACTTGTGCTGAACAGTTACTTATGTTTCAAAATGTGAGTGAACAATTATAAAGAATGTGAAGAACAAGGGGAAGGGTAAAATTATCACTTTTGTGACCAGGGGAAGGGTAAAATTATCACTTTTGTGACCATTTAATCACATTTCTCAAATATATGTGACTGAATAAAATACGTTTAACCAAAAAGTCACATTTTTAAAACATTCATGATCATTTAGTTACAAAAAAAACATAAGTGATCATTTAGTGTCATATGGTCACAACATAAGTTAATATATATATATATATATAAAAATTGATTATCATTATGATTTTTTTAGGTAATCAATGTAATTTAGATTTGAAAATTGCTCTTAAAAAGTAGTGCAGTTATTAATCTTTCTTTGGGAAAAAAAAAAGAGAGAAAGATTTATGGATATTACTTTGCCTCAACATTCATTTTTATCTCCATAGAATCATTTCTCATGTTTTTTATTCGCATGACATGTTTATGACTAAATGGGTGTGGTGGGTTAGTACATATTCTGTACGGTTCCACATGGTTCATGTGATCCATAATCCTGACATTAAATGGAACATGTTTTCTCAAAGACTAGATAGATGATAAGAAGGTTGGAAATGAAGTATAAATTTTTATTTAACCACCATCCCCGACATAATAAGAGCATCTGACGGTCATACACATAGACAGTTAAGATCATTAAGAGTTGCTTGATTTGGGTGTGCACCGTCCAGAATGTGTCCCTTTTTAATGCTCTTATTTCGTAATTATCCTGCAGAATGAGACAGATCTTTTCCTCTATTTCATATAATTACTACAAATAAATATGTCAGAAAAGAATCAGATAGCTTTGGTCCTACACCGTATCTGTACGTACTTACTGCATCAAACCCTAAACCCATGTGGATGGATGGATCTTCTCTGAGATCAGCTGTCATATCATCAAGATTGGGAAGCTGATTACAATCATGATATACTTATACTACCACCACATGGAGAAACAACATTTATTATTATAATAATAAAAAAAATCGGTTACTCATGTGTTGCGTTGTGCGAAATATTTAAAAAAATAGTAAAAATGTTTTAAAATTAACCTTAAATTATGTTGCTGTCTGCGGGTTCTGTCCGAGTTGAATGTATCAAGCCACGAATCTGAATAGCTCCCGTCACCCATACGAACAGAAATCTTGGTGGTCATATTTGAAATTGTAATATTTAAGCCTACTTATGTTCTCCAAGACTATATTTTTGAAAAAGTGTTGATAATATTTTTCTAAATTTGTTTTTTAGAAAAATAGTTATAAGCATTTCCCGTATATTAGATTTCAACTTGTGTAGTGCACAAGCCCAATTAAAGTTAAAAATTGAAAATTTAATTTGAAAGTCGAGATCTAATTTATTTATTTATTTTTAACTAAAACTATACTAGAAATGAACACTTTTATTATTAAAATTAAAAAAAAATAAAAAAAAATCATCTAATTGCTTGAGCTTATTTTTTTGAAGTCTTATTTAGTACATTCTCAAAATTTCGTCAGATGCTTAATTTCAAGAATCCGTCATTGCAAAATAAATTAAACCATTAATTAAGAATGAAAAAAAGAATAAATAGAGAGATTTCAGTCAAAACTGAGATTGTCCACTTTATCAACCCTACCGACTTCTACGACTGAGAATTCTACAAAAAGGAAAGACCAACCAACAAGAGGAGCAAGCCATCACATAACTAACACCCAACTTCTCTAAAAACATCGGTTACAAATGACAACTCCCTAGAGATATTATCTGCTATAGCTCGCACTAAACACATTAGTTGTTGGATAATAAAGCTGCAAAAACATAACCATAGGCGAGGACGGCAGTACAATGCATGTGTACCAATAATCATAAGCCAAATAAGCGCGGACACTATCACAGCTGCCACATCACCACACATTTCCTTCTACCACACTCAGGCAGCAGCAACCCCACCCTGCTGCATCGCTGATGCTGATGCTGGTGGTGGTGGTCTGTTTGATCTATGGCCTCTACCACGTGGCCTGCTCCTGCCACGTCCTCGCCCTAAGAGATAAAAGGTAAAACCAAACCAAACCAAACCATTTCATTCTCAATCTCAAATATATAGAAAAATCACTTTTACAGAGGTGTTGAATGGAGAAATTACCTCGGGCTGGAGGAGGTGGTTGTTCGTAACTGTATTCTCCTCTGTTGTCTTGAAATGAATCAACTTGGGGACCGTTGTAGCCTCCTCCTCCACCACCTCTTCCACGGAATCCACCACGGCTCCTTCCACGCCCTCTTCCTCTGAAGCCTCCTCGGTTGCGATTGTCCCAGCTTCCATCATCGTATTCACCATTTCCATATCCACTATTCATCACATATCCATTTCCTATAACACCAACATATGCAATTTCAGTTCACTAAAAAAATTGAAGTTCTATCAGTTGAAGTTCATGGCAAAAGTACCTCTACCTCTCGACCTTCCACGGCTACCACGACCCCTGCCTCGACCATTAGGAGAGCCTTCTGTGGCAACATAATTTAATTCAGAGGAAATTGATTAGTCAGAACACGGATTTGAAACCAACTGATTGATGCCCACATTAGGTAGATACATAACAAAGGAATGACCAACCTCTTCCTTCATACTCGAAGTCAGTAGAAGCTTTCACTTGATCTGCAGGCAGCGGAGGCTGGTATCTGATGCAGAAACATGAATTTATAAACCACACTTGGCAAAAGTCTTAAGTTAACAAATCAGAATCACAAATTTTTGGACCACAGCAGCAACATAAATAAAACTATAACACAATGGAAGCTACCAATATAGTCCAATAAAAAAGGTAATCAAGAAATGGTGCACACAAACAGAATCAACTGCAAGCATAGCTAAGTAAAGCTAGCCAGACATCAAACAATGACAAACCATTTATTCATGATACAAAACAACATTAAAATGAGGATAACTACCAATTTAGAACTTACCCTGATGCTGACGTGTTCAGTTCCTTCATTGAGAGGATAATCGATATCATAGACACATGCCTTGTGGTTTCCAGGCTGTGGGAAAAGCAAAAACAACATCAACGCGAAATTCTGAACTAATTTCCAAAAGGTGATTCCAATACAAATTAGAGAAACAACTAGTTAAAATTTTGCTCACGTGACGAGGCCTTCCTCTAGTGGCTCCCAGGTATCAGTTATATCAATTGATCCAATAGTAGTTAACTGGTGAAGACCAACAATTCTTCTCTGCAATCCAGTGCAATGATCCAAATCTAATATAAGAAAACAAATATAACAGGAAAATAAAATTCATGCCGAAGAAATCCACATGTAGGATAGAAAAAAAAAATACCTTAATAAGCTCCACTATGGTGACAGTCTTGTTGATTGCTCTTCCCATGGCCTTGAACACTATCTCTTCTGATCCGTTCTCCTGAAACAGTGAAACCGACACCACAATATATATGATGACGATAGCCATAAAAGATTGGAAGGAAAGCAAGGGATGAGAACGTTTAATAATCCTCAACACTTTAAAAAGATTAGCTGATAATTGAGTGCATGCACTTAATTTACTGCATGCGTTCCACCAACAAAACATGTCACATTGTCACTGCATAGTACATCAAATTATGGAATTTGACTAGGATATGTCACTTTTTATTTTATCATTTCCGTATAAGCCAAATCCTGTGGAAGCCAGAAAAGTTTCTCCAAATCCTTCTCCCTAGATGAGTACAATCAAAACTTGGAGAACACAACGCATTCACGTTGGCATATGCATAATCCAATTGTCGCATGCCATATAAGTCTGGGACCTAAGATTGTACTATCGGATTGCCCCTCTTATTAATTCTAAAAATCTATTATTATCCATATTCTAATAACAAGCATATATTTGGACAATTCAAACAAATACCTGATAAGCAAACTGTTGAAATAATTTCATTTTACACATAATGCAAATGGCAGTTCCTAAACCAGAAGAAGCTGTACCTGCAGCAGGCTCATGGCATAGGTGATGTAGCTGCGCATCCTTCCCTGACTTGTAATCCTAATCTCATTCTCGTCAATTGGAGTCTCTTGTCTCGGCTTCTCGACCCTCTGGTAACGATCCATATTCTTCCTGAAACACATCAATCAACAATTAAACACTACAACGCAAAAATCCGCCAGCCATAGAAACTCGAGATTGAGCTACCAGCTCCAAGCGACGCGGGAGGACAAATGCTGCCCTTAAATATCGAAGTTCGAAACTGCGTCATCAATCGACATTGAAGAATGGAGAAAAGCTAAGGTTATGGTGAAGAGATCGATGCGTGCACCTCTTTGTGTTAATGGACGGGACTTTGCTCCACGGAGAGAGCCCTCTTCGTTTCTTCTACTGCTTCGACTTCGTATCTTCTTCTTTTATGCCCAAGTAGGATTAGGGTTGTCTCCTGCAATTTATACCCGCCACCACTACCCTGAGAAACTGCCCTAACAAATCCGTTAACCGGTCCAATCGGATCTCCTGTATGAACCGCTTGGCCAATTGTGCTGAACCGTTTGTTTGCTTTATTTGGGTTACCCGTTATCAATATTTATGAGAAATTGAGAATCAATATTTATGAGAATCATTCTGAATAGATTTTAATTCAACCCAGAAAAAATATTATCATAAGATACCACCGACCCCATCAATCGCACACGAGACAGGATCAAAGCTGTCCTTGAACACTCGCGAATGTTGTTGCCGGGATGAAGATAACACTTGCACCAAGCGGAGTTAATGTAACGGTTGAGCCGGAAAAAAAATGGTATTCAATGGATGGCGACAGCCAAAGCTATAATGAGATCATGGCAACACCCTCTGATACACAATATTGGTTTCGGGACAAATGTGTGGACAAACATGAAGCAACTAAGCATTTCAATAAGGAGGGTTGAATATCAAGGAGCTACCTCAATTTTGAACGTTTTGCAACGAGTTACCTGAACTTTAAAAAATCAAAATGGGCTACCTCAACTTTGGATGAAGGTGCAACGAACTACCTCCATCCAATTTCTGACGAATTTCCGATGAATTTCCGACGAACTTCCGACAGATTTCTGTGCACAGTTGACGATAATTTGGACAGAGGTAGCTCGTTGCACCTTCGCTAAAATTGAGGTAGTCCGTTTTGATTTTTTAAAGTTCAGGTAACTCGTTGCAAAACGTCCAAAGTTCAGGTAGCTCTTGGTATTTAACCATTTCAATAATCATCAAGAAACTGATCAATCTGCAGTTCTGCACCACTATAGGTGAGCAGATCTCAATGATAGACGATTGCAGTAGAAAAGAAGTCTTTGGATATACATGCATTAAGAGAAATGGACATTAGAGAGTTGCATGATATCCATTCACTGAGGAAGCACAGATATAAGCAGCAAAGTTGTAGTTCCATTACAGAAGCAAAAGACTCCATTTTACACAAGTCAAGAGTCTTCAAGGACAAAACAAAGTCCAGCGTAGAATTAAGAGGGCAGCATGCTTACTCAAATGCCCACTGGTTTTCCCTTCGCACCTCTTCCTCTTCCTCAGGGGTGAAGTCGTTCTTGATGTTGAATGTTTTACGGATCTCCTCAGGTGTTTTGCCCTTGATCATATCTGCTACTGTCTGGCATGTTAGGTCCAGCAAGCCCTTGATGTTCAGGTAATTGGCAGCCTAGCAAGCAAATTCAAAACACAGCATAAAAAATATTGCCTAATGTACTTTATGCACAACTATCCATCAAAATCATCACAGACTGTGCAATCACATATCTAAATTACTGTTGAATATCGCTACTTAAATTTTTTACTAAAATATCAATCCACAAATCCAGAAGAACCCACTTAATATCAGACAAATCCGGGAGGAGTTGGCCTTAGTAAGATAGTACAGGAATCAAATTACACCCTACAAAAGCTACTCGGACAAAGAGGTCAACTCAATCGGATTGCAAGACGTGAATTCCGAAAGCTATTGACTACAATTAAGACCACTGGTAAAGTCTTGGTACTATGCTTGTTTACCAAATAACCGCAGTTTGCATAAATAAGACTACACGGCACATCAGTAACCTAAGCCACAACCGTCAACATAACCGAGTTGTAATGTTGTAAACTGCCATACCATACAAACCCAGCTCTGGAACAATATATCACAAATTCACATACGCACTAACAAAAAAAACTTATATAGGAACAGACTATAACTTAACTGTAAAACATTACTAAGACCTGAAAAAAAAAAAAAGGCATAATAGCCGGAAAAAAAAAATGTACTAACTGGCACACCCTCGATTCTTCATTACAAATACAAGCAAAACTTCACCAGAAAAGAAAGAATTCAAGAACATTTCTCAGTTAACTACTAAATACAGAAAGAGAAAAAGCATTCCTCTGTTTCAAGCCTATCCACTCAGACTGGGTTTATTACAAAAAATTATCACCTGCTTCGTTACAATAACAAATATTGCAGAAACTAAAGCAAGACCAATGCAAGGTTTTGGTTATTTGGAGTTTGGACAGGCTACATGGACTAATGGTAATTCACCAAGTTTGAACATCCACAAAATTATCATTAAAAAACCAACCATTTACCAGAATCAAATATTGCAACTAGAGGCTGTAGCTCGTCAGAAACAAACATAACAATTATGAAGGTAACAATTTCATCAAAACCAATTCCTGGATGTGCAATAATAAACCCTTAATCCAACACCGTATATGAGCAAACAACATAAATAAAGCAGTGAGGGTTAAATTTCACCCACTAGGATGAGATCAAAGAGAGTGGCTTGGTCGACTTTCACGAAGTCCGCGTCCCAGTTCTTGAGCTCGTCCTCGACAGTGCCGGAACCACGGTCCTCTCCCTTAGACGGCTCGGTATGCTTCTTGCAGTACTCGATGACCTTGGACAATATCTTACTGGTGACGTTGGGTAGCGGGATTCCGTTATCAGCACAATCGTCCTCGATCATGTGCTTGATGGTCTGAGACTCCAAAGCGACCACCTCGTCAACCTCGAAGTTCTCTCCGTCCGAGCTCCTGAGCGTTATCTTGCGGGTCTCAGACATGGCTGCTGCTGGAGCTTGTGCAGAGAACGAAACCCTAGCTGCTCTCTCGCTATATCGTTCTTCGGGCAGATATGGAGGAAGGTAAAAAAACGTAAAATGACTGTTGTTCTATTAAGGAAGTAGAGAGTGAGTAGACTGCCCTTATTTATATGCGGATAAAATGATATTTCTTTAAACGAAATTAGATTATAGACTATGATTTCCCCCTCCTTTACAACTACAAATATAAATATATACTATTGTATAAGCTTGTACTGTATAGCAGTGAAGGAATAATTGAAAAGATATCTATAATACATTTGAATCTATCAATGTGGCAGATTTCTCAAGAAATTTGGTTGCTCAAACAGTTTCACTGCGGAATGTTGGGTCATCTGAGATGGGCTACTACTGGTAATGACACTCGTATTAAAATTTATTCACCTCGAAACGAACGTCCTCTCAGCTCATAAGGTAATCTCTGATGGAAATACGTAAAATCTAAAACTAATGTTCATAATTATGGATTGCAATAAGTTTTTGATACAATTCGAAATAATGAAATTCATACATAGCTTATATCTTTCGAGAAGCAAATGCGGTAGCGGATATCATGACGGGTATAACGATTAACCAGTGACATGTTTTTTAACTCCATAGCTCAACTCTGAAGGAAACTACTAACGCACTTCGAAAAGACGTTAGTTTTTTTTTTTTAGAATTGTTAAAGCTAACTAGTTTTGGTTGTATAGTTTTTGAACTTGGGTGAAAAGTTTGTCACCTATAGCGGTTTTAATTCATAATTAAAAAATATATATATATATAAGGTAGATAAATAATGTTTGGAATGTTTATTTTTTGGTATACATTATTATTCACGCGACTTTTGAGTCGAACTGTAAATGTCAAAAAGACTATTTTATTGTAGCATAATCTGTTGGTTTTAATTTCCAACATAATCAATGAAATTTAAGCTTTATAAAGAGTGTAATTCGTTTACTAGTTAACCCTCCCAATGTTGCATGATATATATTTAGTTAATTTATTTATGCAAAATATATTTGCATTTAATTTTTCCGTTTATTCTGACAATATTATAGAATAAAATGAGTAGGATAAGATTATTAAAAAATAAATAGGGAAACTTACATAATGAATATATATATTAGTATTAGAAGAAATATAAGATCACAAGATAGTTAAGAATTTAGAACTTGATGAGAAGTATAGCACAATAATAAATTTTGAAATGTTGGGTGAACAACTTGACACTGACCCAACTACAGTGTAAATATATAGATATTAAATCCAATAGTCACCCCGCCATTTTCTTTAAATAGCTAATACATCCAAGTATACTAATGCAGGTGTTGAAATTGAAAAATTATTTTCTACAAGTGTTTATTATGTTATTATTAATTTATTATGGTTCATTCATACAGATGTTCTAATTTTATTCCTAGAAGTATTATATTAATATCTCACTTTTTTTCTTTCTAGAATGGTGTCTATTTGTGTCGGGTGATGAAAGCATAATATAAAATTATACCATAAATATATTAATATACTTTTTTAACGTGATTAAAAGTACTATTATGTTTTACACGTGCCGTCCATTTTTTTTAATAGTTGTAAAATTAACATATATTTTTTCTTCCCAATATCATAATTAAACAATCCAATTTCCATATAAAGGTAGAAAATCCTGTTTTAACAAAAGTGGCCCAATATTTACCAAAAAAAAAAGGATTTGCCCATTGCATCTTCCGCCTTGTTTAAGGGCCCAATCGTTAGATTCTTAGGAGTTCAAGGCCTGAATCCAAAACTTATTTTGTTTTTTTTTTGGTAGATTTTTTTTTTGTTTAAAGTAGGATTGATCATGGGCGGTCCGGACCTGTTTTGGAGGCATGACCGAGACCAGAATTTAAGTATTGACATCTGGAAGACCGAGCCGACTTTGGCAAAAAAAATCTGTCTGAGTCAGTCTCACTTGATTAAGACCGGTCTCGGACTTGAATCGAAATTTTTAGTAAAAAAAACAACAAGATTAACAAAAAAAAATCACCAAACTTTGGGTTTTGAACTCGCTCACTTCTCGTTTTTCGTCGCACTTTTCTTATGAAACCGATCTAAGGATTGTTGAATGCTTCAATGTCATGAACTACTAGTGTTTTAAGAATTATGCCATAAATTTCGATATTTTTTTTCAAGGGTTAATTACCAAAAAGCAAACCCAACTTTGGACCAAAACCAAAAAACAAACCGAACTTTTTTTCTTCCCAAAGGCCAAACCGAAGATTATGAAATGAGCAATTAGGAAACCCGACCCAAACAGCCGTTAATTTCGACGGGAATTGTAACAGTTTTGAAGATTTGACGGTTCTGCCTTTCTAAGGTTCTTCAATTAAGATTCTGCAACATGTATGCAAGACATCGGAGTCCTGGAAATGGGTTCAGGTCCAACTCGATGGGGTCGGGGATGGCTCGGATCTCCCCGGATGGTGGTTCTGTAAGAGGCCATGGGTTTTACAACTTCAAATGAAGAACCCTAAAATGGCAGAACCGTCAAATCTTCAAAACTGTTACAATTTCCGTCAAAATTAACGGCTGTTTGGGTCGGGTTTCCTAATTGCTCATTTCATAATCTTCGGTTTGGCTTTTGAAAAAAAAAAATCGGTTTGTTTTTTGGTTTTGGTCCAAAGTTGGATTTGCTTTTTGGTAATTAACCATTTTTTCAAGGTCGGGTCAATCCAATCCTAGTTGAGTTTTGGGGGAAAATGTCTGAGACCGAGCTCGACCTTGAAGAAAAAGACTCGCCCGTCTCGAGCCAAACTTATCTGGAATTCGATTTAACCGGTTTTTTTTATCCCACAAGTTTAAAGGGCCAAATCGTTGATAGAAGTATAGAACAATCTAGAATTCAAGAATTTCTCCACATAACAACACCCAATATCCTTTCGCCACGTACGAGAAAGGAGCGTCATGATTCCACCGTGGATTTCCCTTAGCCAATCAGGTGAGCGTGTGCTGACATTCTAGGTCTCTTGTGTGCTCTTCCACTTCCACTGTACCATACTTCCTACACGTCAAGGTTGTAAATGCCATCCACTAGAGTCTCGCCACGTGTCCATCATTAAATCTGCACCGTCAGATCCCCCACGCTGTACCAATCGGAAGCAGTCTCCGCTTCCCCACGTGTCGCGTGTCTCTGAATTCTAAACCCCATTGAATCGAATTTATACTTGGCTATATTATTATTACACTCCCAAAGGAGCTTCCCAATCTGCTAGAGAAACTCACAGAGATACAGCAGCAAAGAGTGAAGACGACTAAACGATGAGGAAGTGGACGATCCCTTCCGCACTTCTCCTCCTCTGCCTTCTCTTTGTTCTTCCAGATCAAGGTAAGTCGATGAACCCTGACAGTTCTGGTTTCTCCTAGTGGGATCTGCTCTTGGTTGGATCTGTCCTCATCGTGCAATGCGTCTGATGATAGTTCAATCTTCAACTTCTGTTGATTTCGGATCAGTTTGATGTTTATCCTTGTGATTGAGCTTGTGAAAATGATTGATCTGTACATTCGATAAATTCTGGATTTAGTTTAGATATGGTTATTTCTGGAGATTAATGAATGGATCTGTCGATGTTCAGGAAGAAAGTTACATGCTAATGCTGAGGGCGAATCGGAGGAGCTGACGAATCCGCCTAAGATTGAGGACAAGCTTGGAGCGGTTCCGAATGGTTTATCTACTGATTCCGATGTAGCAAAGAGGTTTACAGCTTTGTGATTCGTTGTACACTGTACACTGCTTACTTCGTGATGAGGTGTGCTAAATTTTTTGGTTGAACTTTGTGTAGGGAGGCGGAGTCGATTTCCAAGAGGTCACTCCGCAGTAACGCACAGAAGTTTGAGTTCCAGGCCGAGGTGTCTCGGCTTATGGATATCATCATTAACTCTCTGTACAGTAACAAGGATATTTTCCTCAGGGAGTTGATATCAAATGCTTCTGATGTAAGCTGGAGCTTCTTTGATACTGCAAATTTGTTTTCGGTTTTGTGATGATCCTGTTTAACTGTGGTGCTGCTCCTTGATTTAGGCTCTGGACAAGATTAGGTTCCTGTCTCTCACAGATAAGGAAATTTTGGGAGAGGGCGATAACACTAAGCTCGAGATCCAGGTCAGTGGAAACGGATTTAACTTTTTTTCTCTAATGATTTATAATGGATGTGCATTATGATATAAGAAATAAATAAAGTGCGGCTACACTAACTTTCCTATAACTGCTTAATTGTATGCAACCTTTATTCCTGGTAATTGTTAGATGTATCATTATTAGGTGGTTGAACAAAGCTGACTTGTGTCTGATTATAGAGGAAGAAGCGTTGCGCTGCAACAAAAATGGCTATACAATGACTGACGGGTAATTTGAAAAAATGTTAATTTTGCAGATTAAATTGGACAAGGAAAAGAAAATCCTCTCTATTCGTGACAGAGGTATTGGCATGACTAAAGAGGATTTGATCAAGAATCTGGGAACAATAGCAAAATCTGGAACATCAGGTCAGGCTCAGCAATCTCATAGTATAAATTAGTAACGATAGGGTGGAGGGTTTCCTCCAGTGTCATGAAGTTGTATGTTGACTTAGCACCACTTTTTATCTTCTTGCAGCGTTTGTTGAGAAAATGCAGACAAGTGGAGACCTCAATCTCATTGGACAGTTTGGAGTAGGATTTTACTCAGTTTATCTTGTTGCTGACTATGTTGAAGTTATCAGCAAACATAACGAGGATATACAGTAAGCCACTTGAATTTAATTTATATAAAGATGTAACAGAAATATTTTGTCGTGACCTTGTATTTGACTGGATTACCTGATCTCAGGTATGTGTGGGAATCAAAGGCTGATGGAGCATTTGCTATTTCTGAGGATACCTGGAATGAACCACTGGGACGTGGAACTGAGATCAGACTGCACCTTAGAGAAGAAGCTGGGGAATACTTGGAGGAGAACAAATTGAAGGTGCTTTTTTTTACTATCTAATAATTATTTGCTACTCACTGTATTATTTTGCTTCTGTATTTGTGCTTTTTATTACCTTTCTATCTCATTTGTTTTGTTCACATCTTAACTAAGAAATTGAAATTGACAAGCAAATTTTCAAGGTCTCTGATGATACTTTTGATGTTTAAACTTGACGATGAATAAGTTCTATATATCCACACTACATACATTCTGCACTGTAAAAAAGATTGATTTTTCTGGGAGGTGTAAGAAGAGTAGGTTGTCATCCTACATCATGTTTTTGGATCTGTTTGACTCAGTTTAACAATTAACAGTTATATTCCTCTGGTGATGGGTTGCTTATAACTGTGGTTTCGTGACAGAATATTGATTTGTTCTTTAGTTCGTTTATGATTTATGATATCCTCTTATGTTCCATTGCATAAAGTTCTTTCTTGGTTTACTCCTTGAATGGACACTACATGTTGGATATTATCCTATTTCTGTTGCCGGATTTATGACTTCCTACTTATTATCTACGTTTACTTCTGTGCAGGATTTGGTGAAGAAATATTCTGAATTTATCAACTTCCCAATTTATCTCTGGTCTACCAAAGAGGTGGATGTAGAAGTCCCTGCTGATGATGACGATTCAAGTGATGAAGAGGAATCAAGTAAGCTGATTCTGATCTCAGCACTCCACTTAAACAGTTGAATATCATTTTCTGCATACCACTAATTATTTACGTAATTGCTTTAAATAGCTGAAAAGAGCACCACTGATGAAGAGGAAGAGGATGCTGAGAAAGACGAAGATGCAGAGAAAAAGCCTAAGACGAAGACAGTGAAGGAGACAACCTCTGAATGGGAGCTTCTGAACGATGTTAAAGCTATATGGTTGAGGAGTCCTAAGGATGTGACAGAGGAAGAATATACTAAGTTCTATCAATCCCTAGCAAAGGTGATTACTTGATAGCAGAGAAGATCCAGATATTTTTGTGGCTTTATGTTTCTCTGAACTGTGATTGTCAGTAAGTTCTAATATCATAACGACTTTCTAACAGGATTTCAGCGGTGAAAAGCCCATGTCAACGAGCCACTTTACTGCTGAAGGTGATGTTGAGTTCAAGGCAGTGCTATTTGTGCCGCCTAAGGCTCCTCATGATCTATATGAAAGCTACTACAACACCAAGAAGTCCAACTTGAAGTTATACGTTAGACGAGTATTCATCTCTGATGAGTTTGATGAGCTTCTACCCAAGTACTTGAACTTTTTGATTGTAAGTGGTTTTGTTACTTTTTTGTTCCATTTAGTAAGCCATAAAAAAAATTGCTAATTTGAATGGACTACTAATCCCAAAATATTATCTTTCCAATAGGGTCTTGTTGACTCCGACACTTTGCCCCTCAATGTTTCTCGGGAGATGCTTCAACAACACAGCAGCTTGAAAACTATCAAGAAGAAACTCATCCGCAAGGCCCTTGATATGATCCGTAAACTCGCCGAGGAGGATCCTGATGAATCAACAGACAAAGACAAGAAAGGTAGGCATCATTTCATTATAACAAAACTATTCATTAACAGGGACCATTTCATATTGCCTATAACTTTTCCAAAGAAAAAAATATTGTACATGCTCCAATTCATCATTTTGCTTTAAAATCAGATGTTGAGGAATCTAGTGATGGCAATGAGAAGAAGGGACAGTACACAAAGTTCTGGAATGAGTTTGGCAAGTCCATTAAGCTTGGAATCATTGAAGATGCTACCAACAGAAACCGTTTGGCGAAGCTTCTTAGATTTGAGAGGTAAATAGACTTTGGAGAATATCCTTCCACATTTTTATACAATATAGATAGACATATCCAAGTTCTAAAATTGCATTTGATCCGAAACAGCACCAAGTCAGATGGTAAACTGACTTCCCTCGACCAGTACATCTCAAGAATGAAATCAGGACAGAAGGACATCTTTTACATCACTGGATCAAGCAAGGAACAGCTAGAGAACTCTCCATTCCTCGAAAGGCTCAAGAAGAAAAACTATGAGGTCATTTTCTTCACCGACCCAGTGGATGAGTACCTGATGCAGTACCTGATGGACTACGAGGACAAGAAGTTCCAGAACGTATCGAAAGAGGGTTTGAAGCTCGGAAAAGACTCCAAGGACAAGGAACTGAAGGAGTCTTACAAGGAATTGACCAAATGGTGGAAGGGTACCCTTGCCAAGGACAACGTGGATGATGTGAAGATAAGCAACCGTTTGGACAACACTCCATGTGTGGTTGTGACCTCCAAGTACGGGTGGAGTTCAAATATGGAGCGGATCATGCAAGCTCAGACTTTGTCAGATGCAAACAAGCAAGCATATATGCGTGGCAAGAGGGTGCTTGAGATCAACCCGAGGCATCCGATCATCAAGGAGCTTCGCCAGAGAGTCGTGAAGGATCCTGAGGTAAGTAGTGTAATTCGGTTCATTCTTTGCATTATTAACTGGTATTATTATCATCTTATTACGCTCTTTTTATTTATTTTTATATTAAAATTGTGTTGCTGCTCTACAGGATGAGACTGTGAAGGAGACAGCTCAGCTTATTTACCAAACGGCACTCCTGGAGAGTGGTTTCATTACGCAAGATCCAAAAGATTTCGCATCTCGGATCTACAGCTCGGTTAAATCCAGCCTCAACATCAGCCCCGATGCAACTGTTGACCAGGAGGATGAAGTTGAGGAGACTGCTGAGGTGGAGGCAGAAAGCGTAGAGACAACCTCCGACTTGAAGGTGGAGGCAGAAAGCGCAGAGACAACCTTCGACTTGAAGGACGAGTTGTAGATGATCATGGCTTAGTTTGACACTCTCTGAGACAATTTGAAAAGCTTTAATTTATGATGGATAGAGAAGTCGGGACTTATCTTATCGGTGATAGTGGTCGATCTAGTGTAGGGTCCTGAGCCAAGAGAGTTCGAGACCGAAGAGGATTTTGATTTGCTTTTAGTTTGGAAAGAAAGAATGAACATTGTCTTTACATGCCAATGTCATTTTAGTTTGCATGTTGCAATCTGTCTTCGTCCGCTAAGGGCTAAGTGAGGTTCAAGTTCAAATGCGTGGTTATTGCTATACGCCCATATCATTCAATAATTTCTCAATATAATCTCGTTTAAAGGGTAGGTACACCATTACACCTTCACCTAACTAATTGCCCTACTGTCGTTTACTTTTCCTTTTATAATTATAGTCCCCACGTCATGGTATCTCAACCATTGGGCCCCACTGGTTGGTCCAAATCCAAAAGAACTAGTCTTTACTTGGACCATGTGGGCCTGCCCTTAACAAATTCCAATCCACTGCTCAGCGTGGGGGAGGAAGCATAACGGGAAACATTGGGCGTTGTACTTGCCGTAATAACATATGTAAGGTTGACTTTTAATTCCACCGAAGCTGCCATCTCCACCGTGCCGCCACCGAGAAAGCGACAGAACCGGTGGTTATTACTTGGGACGGTGAGGCGTGGATACGTGAGGAGCTGCTGAAGTCCGGTTCTCCGAAATACACCATTGTGCTGTCCATCTGTGGTGGTGGTGGTGACGTGGAAGAAGCCGTCTCCGGAGAGTCACCTGATGCCGACTTTTTGCTACATGCAAAAAGGTGAATGAGTCAAATTTTCTCTAGTACAAAAAGGCATTAAGTTTGCCGTATTTACAAAATTACCGCTGTATTATCTTTTATTTAACAACACATCTTAACAGTAAAAGAAGACGTGATTCTGAAAAAGAAAGATTATGCTTTGTCAGTAAATAATGGTGTTATTCAGTTTTTCTGTACGTCATACAGAAAAGAAAATGTTTAAAGATAAAATATTCAGAAAAAACAATCATTAGTGAAATTACTTAGTTGATAGTTTTATCTTTTGCCATTATTCGCTTTTGTGTTGTATCAAAAACCTTTGTTGCTTCATATGATTTGGATGCACCACCAACTATGGTTGGAAGCATCAATAAATTAAAGTTATATAAAACAATAAATTCTGCATCTACTTCACAGAAATTCAATAGAATACGTGCGTGGCACTAAATAGAGAATTGAGATCCCACCTAGAAAAACGTTAAAAAGTAACAAGTCATTAAATTTGGATAACACTCATTATTTTCTTTATTTTAAATATTTGCTTGGTTGAAGATCCACTGAAATCCTAAATCCAACAAACAAAAGAATATCCCAGTCGAAAATCAAGTCGGTATGACTCATCATTCTAGTATACCCTTTTACCAACCTTCATTTGGTTCCTTACCTATACCAGTCGAAAATCAAGTAAGTATTACTTTTAACAGGATTTTTAATGTTTTGAATATTTTAGTTTTGCATGTGAATTGAGGTTTACTTTAATAAGTTAATTTGCTTAATTGTTGAGTATATTATAATTTGAAATTTGAATGTTTTTATAGAATAATAAGGCAACTCATCAATCATCAGCATCTAGTAGTGAACAATCTGCTAGTGGAAGTCAAGAAAACGACGAAGAAAATGAATCGTGTTACGAATGAAGAATTCTTATACTATATTATATATGTTTTTGAATTAATGAAGCGAACTGACGGATATGTAATGTATTGTATGCAAATATTATGATTTTGGTATGTAAACCATAGTTATCAGAACCGGACCGGACCGGCGGTCGGACCGGGTCCGACCGGGAACCGGACCCCTCTCCGGTTTGGTTCAGTTAAAAAACCGTTCTGCAAATGAACAGTGTTTGAACCGGGTCGAACCGGGCGGTTTTTAGAAAACCGGCCGGTTCCCGGTTCACTTTTTAGTTGATTTTTTTTCGGTTTTCGTTTTTTTCCGGTTTTCTTTTTTTTTTGGCTGATTTTTTTTTTTTGGTTTCCGGTTTTTGGTTATGCACAAACCAATCGGTTTAACCCAATTGGTTAGACCGGTTCACTACTATTGTGTATTGTGTTTGAGAATTGAGAGTAATGTGTGTTTGATATTGAAACTAGGTAGTTTGTGTGTGTGAGATCATGTAGTTTGAGGTAATTATGTTTGTGTTTGAGACTATGTATGTATTTTAAGTTTTCAAATTTTTTACCCATTGTGAACAGTGAACCGCACACCGAACCGGGTTGGACCGGACGAACCGTGAACCGCCCCCCTCGCCGGTTCAATGTCCGGTCCGGTTCTGATAACTATGATGTAAACTATTCAGGTTATTGTGGTTATTATTGTATGCTTATAATATAAATTATTATTGTATTTATTAATAAAAAAAAAAATTATTCACGGCTCGTTTAATTCATTTTTCACGGCTCATTTGAGTTTGATCCGTGAAAAATGAATTAATTGTTTTTTAATTCATATTTTTCACAGCTCAAATCCAAATGAGCCGTGAAAAATAAGGGTTTAAAAAAAAATTATCGCGGCTCAACTCAAAAGCGTCGCGATAATTATTTTCGCGGCTGTTTTGAGTTTGGGACGACAATTATCACGGTTGAATTGAAATTGAGCCGTGATAATTGTCCCAACACTTAATGTTACGGCTTAAAAAAGTTTGAACTGTGATAAATTAGTGGCTGAATTTTCCAGCCGTTAAAAATACCATTTTTGGTCGGTAAACACCATCTCTCCCGTAGTGTCCACAGTAAGTGAAGTCATTTTTTTAATGGCATTTCTAGAATTTAAATTTATATTGTCTGATGCAGTTCTTAATTTAAAATATACGAATTAATTAACTTTATTGTATGAAGAAAATAAAAACTTAGAAATAAAAGTCTTATATATATATATTAAAATATATCTCAACACTAATGATCTTTTTTATTGAATCCGAAAATCTTATCCATGTCAAAAATTAATTACTTAAGGAGTACTTCTAAAGTAACTAATCTCTATTTGCGCCTTTTTTCTTATAAAATTATTCTATAAATAGTGTTTTTTTAACCTTCTATAAACGTTTATAAAATGTATATCCTTGGACGATATTAGCCCTACATATTACGTAATATTATTGACTATGTATGGGTATAAGAGTAAATCCAACCTGGTGTTCGGCGAGGGGCAGAATGTGATGACGTAATCCGCATTGGCGCACGTGAACGTGCTGGTCCCGTCGTCGTAAGCATAGCTGTACGCCGTCGGGCACACGCTCTTGAACACCTCCGAGTAGGAAGACGGCTTGCACGTTTGCGGCGAGCCGTACGCGCCGCTGCAGCAGTACTTCGGCTGCCCGAACGCATCGCACGCGCTCCTGCACGCCACCGTCCCGGACTCCTCGGTGCTGGTGACTCGAAGATCCGACGGGCAGCTGCCGTTCAGGTCCGCCACGCAGCCGGCGCTTGTGCAGTTCTTGCCGGAGCCGCCCTGAGGAACCACCATCATGGGTAGGTTATAGCCGTCCACCAAGCTCACGTCGAAGAAATCGAGGCCTCTGTTCGAGACAGGTACACGTCGGCCATCAACGTTAGAGGAATAAGAAAATCCAATCGTAAGTATCGAGAGTTAGTTCGGTATTTCTATGTTAATTAAAAAAGCCATAATTATGCTTAGATTGCACGTACGCGCTGCCGTCGAGCTTGAATTCAGCTAGGGTGGCGGGAGGGGTAGCGCCGCTGCCGGAGCACTCAACCTTGCCAGAGGCGCAGTCACCGGTGATACATGAAAACGTACCGTTGGAGTCCTGAGAGCAGTAGGTTCGGCCCCAGAAGCGGCCGCCCCAGCCGGAGGGGGCGGGGATAGCCCTCGATCCGCCCGTTTGAAGTGAGAAGCCGGTGGTAGAAAGAGGCGGCTCGCCGGCGCTGGAAAGAATCCCCGGCCAAACTGTGTACTTGCACTTATTGACAAACGTGAACGTTGTGGATTGAATCACTGCAGACAAGAACCGAACACCAAATCAGAACCAAACTGCAAAATCGACAACCTCCGTTAGAATTTATAAAAGATAACCTCGGAAATTGTCGATACCTGGGGAAAATGTTGGAGAGAGAAGCATCATCAACGTAGAAATCAAACGGGAGAAGTTCTTCTTCATTGAAGAGGAAGAAGACGATAGAAGGATTGAAGGGCCGACCTTCTTCTTCTTCCTCACCAATGAAAAATGGAGCAGCGCAGAGCAGAGAGTATGAATTTTAGGTGCATGCATACAGAGTTTAGTTTAAATAAAGGGTCGATTAAAAAACATTAACGAAAATCAAATACCAAACCGATATTTTTTGTTAACAAATAACAAAATAAACTTTTGAAATTAAGCCATCAACAACGCTATCTCAAATTTTCATTATGTTTGAACGAATTTTTCAATGTTTAAGATAGTTATTAAGTCAACATTAGTTGAATTATTCTAAAGGATGAGTATTATCACTTAATGACTCCATCAAACATAAAAAATATTCATTCAAACATAGTAAAAATTTGAGTTAGGTTTGTTGATTGCTCAATTCCAAAGTTTGGTTTGTTATTTGTCAACAAAAAAAATCGATTTTTTGTTGGGTTTTTCATCAAAGTTCGGTTTGTTTTTTTGAACCCTTAAATAAAATCTAAGTGTCTTCGTAATTAAATGTTTTTTTTTACTAATTAAATAAAGTGTCAAAATATTGAAAAATGATTCTTTTTTGAGACCTAAGCCAAGAACTGCAAGTTAAATTGGCTCCCACTTGAGATGATGGGGACATTCTTGGACATGAGCAAATTACTTACAATTCAATCCAACTCCTTCCCCAAACTCTTTTCACATTGAAAAAAACCCAAAAGTAAATGTTTCTTTTTTATTTTCTTAATTTTACAGTAACTTCTGATTCAATCTTTGGTTCTTTATCTGCATAAATCATCTGTTTTTGCAATCATCTGTTCTAAGCAACTATCATTGGCACTTAGTAGTGTCCCTTCATTCTAAAACACATCAAGTTGATTAGAACCGCACACTGAAATGAATAAGATAAAACACAATCTGCATTATTTGGTGCAAAAGTCTCTCCTTTCCCACTCCATGCGATCGATTTCATAACCCTATATTTAAAGGAGTTTAAGGCCGAGTGAAGTTACAGATTTCTAAACCAGAAAACGGAAGAAAAAACGATCCTTTCTGTATAGAGTAGGGGCGATAAAAAGACTGGTTGAACCGAATTCCCGACAAGACCGTCCTGATTAGGGCCGAGACCGAGCGGACGATTTTTTTTCTCAAGGTCGGGCTCGGTCTCATGTTTTTTTCCAAATGCCCGGCTAGGACCGGACCGACCCGATCTTGAAGAAAACCCTAGAAATTCATGGTGTAACCCTTAAAACACAAACAATTCATGACATTTAAGCATTCAACAACATTTGGATTGGTTCCATAAGGGAAGTGCGATGGAAGACGAGAAGCGAGCGGGTTCAAGACCGAAATTTCGGTGATTTTTTTGGCAATTCAGTTTGTTTGTTTTTTTACCAAAATTTCGGTCCAAGACCGATACCGGCCCGAGTCAAGCAAGACCGACTCAGACGTTTTTTTTTTGCCAAATCGGTTTCGGTCCTCCAAATGTCAAGACCGAAATTTCGGTCTTGGTCCTACCTCCAAGACCGGTCTGACCCGCCCATGATCGACCCTAGTACAGAGTGCAGGCCTTTGGGGGGACTTAATTAGGGGTCCCTTCTCTGTCTATATAAGGGAAGAACACAAATTCAATGCATCAATGAGAGTTCTTGAAGTTGTTTAGGAGAGTAAGGCTCAATGTGTGAGTGACTCGTTCACGAGTTGGGTTTGAAATTTTTATATAAATTGGTCATTTTTACACGTTTCATTCAATCCGTACAAAAAATGGATCATATTTGAGTTCACCACCGCGACTTAGAACATTATTCAACTACTATCATGACACTTGATATACAAAGAAAAACAATATCTTGGAACACAAGAAATCCAAAATTTCAGGTCAACTCCGAAGAATGTCATCAATACACGTCGTTCTTGAAATCATGTCCAGTATCCTTGCTTGGTGAGCTTTTCGCGCTCTGAGCGAGTAGATCACCACGGTCTTCCTGAGAAAAGTTGCTCGGTTTTGGAGTGGTGTAACTTATTGGATGAAACTTCAGCACCAGTGTATCTGGGTTTTTCGGTTTTCTATTGGTTGAAGATCTGATGGGTGGCAGAGGCGCGATGGCATCGATCCGCTGTTTCGCAAGGAAGATCAAGTGGTGAAGCTGCGTCACTAGTTCGAGGATGTAAAGCTCGGTTTTTGCCTTGTCGGCATGGTAAAGTGTTCGAAGGCGAACCAGTTCGTTGCTAGAAGACGAGTTCTTTTTCTGATCCTTACTGTAAAGTCAAGAAAATAACTAAACAATCCAACACTGTTCTTTCGAATAACCATAAGCCGAACTGTTTGGCCGAAGGAACGTACCTTGAGCTCGCCCAATCCCCGACCCGACCGAATTTCTGGTAAATTCTGCAGAAAGGAAGATAAATTTATTATGCCATGCTCATAAAAACGAACCTAACATAAAAAAATGAGTGTATTCAAGTTGTATTAAGTTAATCAAATGTAATGTGCAGTGAAGAACAGCATACTTGATAGTATTTGTTGCAGCCGGAACCAGCCATTTCGATATCTTATCGATATCAGCTTTGACACGAGAAATCGTCAACTGCAAAAAACAGCAGAAATTGGAACCAATATACACCTCAAGAATGAACCATTTAATCCTAATCCAGGGGAAAATCTGAATCCCACCCAGTTCCCGTACTACCGTGTTCATTTTAATTTGTACAATATGAAATTTTCAAGTCAACCCACATGACCCGTATAACCCACTGAATCATAGGGTGAAGCCAAAAATACTGACTGAACCAAAATTCTGACAAAACCGGACCGAGACCGGCCCGATTAGGATCGAGACCGAACATACGTTTTTTTTTCCTGAAGGTCGGTCTCGGCCCCTGTATTTTCCACTCAAATCCCGAATGACCCGGCCCGACTATTTTATATAATGGGTTGATATATGAAAAAAAAAGAGCCCACTAAGCCCACTTGAATAAAAAAAAGCTCACTTAAACCTCAAGTTGAGACTATGTACTATGTAGTACTGTCTAGCGGCCGTCTCCTCCATTTTCTATTTCTCTCTCCTCCCCTCCATTTCAATCTCCGCGTCGGAAATTCTCTTCTTTTCCTACCGTCGGAAATTCCTCCTTGCCTATTCAACCTTTCAATTTCGGTCCAAGACTAAGACAGACCCGAGTCAAACAACACCGACTCAGACGGTTTTTTTTGCCCAAAATCGGGCTCAGTCCTCCATAGGCGAGGACCGAAATTTCGGGCTCGGGCTAGTAAAAAATATACTGTCCCGCCCGAGCTCACCCCTAATTCATACAATTCACGTGACTCATGTAACCTACGTGACCCATATGACACACACAACCCGTGTGACCCATGAACATTTCTATAATTTATTATAGTATATATTTATTATTTAGTCACGGGTCAATACGTACGACCCAAACCCGACCCCATTTTTCATACGGGTTGGATGGGTCGTGTCAAAATGATCCACAGATCCAAAATTTTCGACCAAAGCACGACGGGTAGTGTCCAAAATTGACACCCCTATAATCCTAACGAGGAGAAAAATTGAATCATACCCCAGTTCCCGAATATGTTCGTAAGCTCGAACGTAGAGCGGTCTTAACCGGTTGAGGTAGACCATGAAACAATGAATCTCTCACATTCGGAGGAAGACATGTTGGACGAGATGCCTGATATGCAGTGATAAAACATAGCAATAAACATTACCTTCGCAATGTCTTTGGAAAAAATAAAGGGTTAAATATCAAGTAGCTACCTGAACTTTGGACGTTTTGCAACGAGCTACCTGAACTTTGAAAATTCAAAACTGGCTACCTCAACTTTGAAGAATGTGTAAATAGCTACCTCCGTCCAATTTTTGACAAATTTCCAACGACTTTCCGACGATAGTTGACGGAAAATTGGACGGAGGTAGCTATTTGCACATTCTTCAAAGTTGAGGTAGACAGTTTTGAATTTTCAAAGTTCATGTATCTCATTGCAAAACGGTCAAAGTTCAGGTAGCTACTTGGTATTTAATCCAAAAATAAATTTCGAATTAGAAGTAAAATCAAACTCACAATCGTATCGATCTGGACGATTAAGTTTGCGTAGTGTAGGGCAAGACCTTCCGGGCCTAATCTTTGCGAAGAGTCGGAGTTTTCACTCTTACCTGCCATTCGATTACTTGATTAGCAAGATACATCTTATACTAAATACGGTTAAGTAATTTTGTATGGTAAATACCGTTGTTTCCGAAAGCTTCTACGAACTTTTGATTTATGTAAGGAAGTATATCGACGAACTTCAGCATTATCTGATAGAAATGGCATATAAGATGAAAAACTCGAAAATATTGCATAAGTTGATCGAATCAAAAGTATATTATTACCTCGTACATTTTCTTTGACCATAGAGATTTCTTCTTCAAGTTCTTTACGTGCTTCCGTTGAAGTTTTACCTCGTCGTGTAGCATTTGGAGATCCTCTCCTATGATTCGAACAGGACAAATTGTAAATCTATGCTCGTTCAACGTATTACTTGCAGCACAAGATATCTATTGGCTATGGTTTAGGGTTTCAAAATTATACTTCTTTGAGGGAGATTGAAACATTTGGCTTCTTCGAGTTTGTGCTTGTAGTCCTGCTCCAATCTGTCCAACAAATTTAACTCGTGGTATAGTTCCTACAACGTAAGAGAATCGAAATAAATATGATTTCTTGGAGGCCAAGAAAACTCAATCATCAATGTTATGGTGGAACTTTACAGAGGTATGTTGAGCAAGAGAGGTTAATTCTCGCAGCGTAGCTTCGGCTTCATCATTAGAAATCTTGAGGCTCGAGTTACTTGAATCTGATCTGCCATCCCCAACAACACATCATTAGAAGCAATTAAGACTATATAAACCACAGTTCTGCGATAATCTTACCTCGAAAAATAGTGATCCAAGTTATGTTGTTGAGTATCTTTACATCGATTTCCAAACCGAATTACCTCCTTTAAGACGACATCGAATTCCTCCCTGAAGACAACCCGAAAAACTAGGGGTGATCAAAAATACTGTTGAACCAAATTTTTGACAAGACCAGCTCGATTAGGACCAAGACCGAGCGAGCGAGTTTTTTTTTTCAAGGTCGGGCTCAGGCTTTTTTTTCCAAAAGCCAGATTAGGACCGAATTTACTATGCAAACCCTAAAAACCAATTATGTATGTTTGGAACTATGAGAGAAAATGAACTTTGTTTAGAATCTTATATGTTTGTTACTTGGTTGATTTTGTACTTTGTATGTTTGTTATTTTGATTCTAATGATATTTGTATTTGGACAAATTCATTTTTTTTTGTCAGATTCGGTCTAGGACCGAAACCGGTCCGAGTCAAGAAAGGCCGACTCGAACGGACATCTCGGTCTCGGTCCTCCATAAGACAAGACTGAAATTTCGGTCTCGGCCTTGCCTTCAAGACCGGACTGGCCCGGCCATGATCAGCCGTACGAAAAACATAATTTAACTTGATAGACAAGGCATGATGAGACAGCAAGAGTAGTTTCTTACACAACCTTTTATCAGCAGCAGCAATCATCAGCAACAAATCCATGTCTGTGGAAACAAGTTGCTGAACGGCTTCTGAAAGGAGAATCTCTTTGAGGAATTTGATGTTTTTCTGGGAAAGAGATTCGATCAAGTTTGCTCCTTTTACTATTGTGTTTGCGACCTCGAATCCGATCACTGAGATACTGTTTCCTCTAGGCTCCTTGATTGCTGCGTTCAGATTCGGAACATTTCTCCCGAGATTATCAAGAGCTTGAACTGCTTTTTTGATGTTCATCGCTCCAGTTCTTCCAAGAAGTGAACCCTTATCTCCAATCTGCAAATTCAAGAACAACAAATCGACAATGCAATTCTAAGACTTTGATTATTGTTATGCCTTAAAGATAGAGTGAACTGATTGGGGGTGATAAAAAAATACCGTTGGACCGAATTCCCGACAAGACCGACCCGGTCAGGACCGAGACCGAACAGACGGTTTTTTTCTTCAAGTTCGGTCTCGGTCTTTTTTTTTTCTTCTGAAACCCGTTTAGGACCGGACCGAAGGAATGTGTATTTGGAATTTTCATAATACCACACCGAATGAATGTGGATTTGGAAAGTTTTCTATCTTTATAAAAGTTACATCCTGATAAATTTACAAACCACACAGTCATGCGGTGAGGTCATAGCGAACTATTCTTTTGCTTTTTACTAAAGAATACCGTGAGGTCATTTTTTTTGTGTCCAGATTCGGTCCAGAACCGAGACCCGATCCCAGTCAAGAAATACCGACCCATGTTTTTTTTTGCTGAGGTCGGTTTCGGTTCTCCAGAAAGCAAGACTGAAATTTCGGTCTCGGTCTTGCCTTCAGGACCGATCCGGCCCGGCCATGATCAGCCCTAGAAATGCTCTACTCAACTCCACCCAATTTGCATGGTTTTCAAATCACATACAGTGATACTCCTTAGGGTTGCATACAAGAGAAGTATGTAAGTACCTTAATAGAACCTTTCCCATGCGGTGGCTTCTCATAATGATTCGTGGTTGAATGTTTTTGGTTGCTGAAGCCATTGATTAGGTCGGATTTGGTTGTTGCAAAACCCTGAACAGTCGTCGATCCGGCCTCTGTGTTCTTTATTAACGACGTTCCACTTGAACAAACCCCTCCCATGGCGTCCTCTCTCTCAACGATTCATCATCCAGAAAGTAAGCATGTTTCTGGTTTTTACCAACCAAGATGAAACACTTGGAGATGATCAACAAAGATACAACCTTTATACCATTTTGTTACGACTTCTTCATCGACCAAACGGAGGGTCAACAGAAAAATCAAATCTTTACAAACAAGAAGCAACAGAACAAGAGATGAGCTATATATATATTTACAGAAGGGGACAAAGAAAAGATGAACAGGAAGGGATATGCTTGTTGGATTAGTTGTTGATATATCAGAATGACGAAGGAAGATTTGGCAGTGAGAAGGTAGAAGAAGACAGTTTATTATAAGCGGGTGAGGTTTGAAATATAAGGAAAGTGAGATTGATGATGAAAATCAAGTGATGAGGTGTTTGAATTTCTGGAAAAGGGTTCGAAGGAGAAATTCCAAGAGTTGATGATTGATGCAATTAGTGCAGGCTTTGACATTGACTTCTTCTTCATCTTCACTCCACCTAATCTATATATCTATATCTGTAAGTATTTGATGTGCATATATATATATATATAAGAGAATCAAATCTCCATTTTAACACAAAAAAAAAGTCAATTATTTAATATTTTAAAAACAAATACTAACAACTAATTATCATTTAATAAAAATAATGAGAAAAAAAGGATATTCGAGGCAAGGATCCGAATTATGACCAAGTTATGAACACTATCCAATAAAATAAATGCGTTTTGACAAAAAAAAACAATAAAATAAAATAAATACGTTAATCAACAATTAAGTAAACGTTGACTTTTTAGTTTCCCATTTATTTAACACAATGTACATACCGGAATCGGAAGGGCTATTATTCACGTTAGTTGACAAATTTCTTAAACTTTACAAAAATACGATTAAAATTTTAAGATATCGTATATATATATTAACAGATAAAATAAATAGTTTAAAATGTTTTTTTTTTAATATTAATATATAAACCCTCTTTTATAGATATTAATCAATTAAATTCTAGACTTCTAGTTAAGCTCATTAGGCCCATATATCTTATATGTCCAAAATCTAAAACACGAGATCAGCTCCATACTATACAGAAACATTTGGTCCAATACTCACTTTGATGGAAAAATAGCTATTATTATTTTATTTATATATAAAAAAAAAAAGAGAATTAAAACTTAAGATAGAACGAAACAAATGCCACATACTTTATAATTAATATCAAACTCTTTTTTATTTGTTCAATAACCAATAAATGGGCTAATAGTGGCGACTCTAGACTCATTCCGCTACGTTAAGGGTGTCAAAACGAGTCATGGATCGACCATTGGGTCGTGTTAGAGACCCTTTGACCCAAACACGACATGTGTAATAGTATGAGTCAGTTTTTGAAACTGAAACCTGATCCGTGGGTTGGTAGGTCAACCCACGAGTCAGAATGACCCATCATAAATGGTAAGGGTTGGGTCAGATTTACTCGTTCGACCTCCATGACCCATGGGCAGCGGCGAATCTAGGAACCCAGACAAGTGAGTTACCGTTCCAAAGCTGCTCTGTTTACTGGGGTCCCTGTTCCAAATGGAGTCCTCAAGTGGGGCCCCTTTACAAATTTTAGTCGGTCCTCAATAAAAAAATTAAAAAAAAATTGTGTAAGTACAAAAAATAAGTGGGGTCCCAGGCCCCCACTTGTTGTAAGCCAGATCTGCCACTGCCCACGAGTCAGTCTGACCTGTTCGACCCACCATTTCAATAAAAACTAAAAATAGATTGAAATATATAAATGAGACGGGTCATGGGTTGACCCGTGGGTCAAGACTTCTGACCCAAACCTGGCTCGTGTTTTCACAGGTCATCCATAAGTCGTGTCAAAATGATTCATGAGTCAAAAACTCTGACTCAAACACAACCCGTGGGCGGGGCACCTATGGATTGAGTCAAATTTTGATACCCCTATACTACGTAATGTTCAGACTTTTCGTGTCTCGGTCTTCGAATTTCCCAACAACCAGTAATATGTGATTGAGAGACCGACCCGTTAGGTTCTTCTTGTACTCGGGGATGTCAACTCTATTAATTAAACGAGTTATTCCGCTCTATAAAATATTCGTTTTTATTTTTTGCATGCGATCCATAACCTCTATTTTTGTGGGGATAAAGATTTAATTTATTCTTATCCATACATCATCTTTATTCGTTAGAATTTATATTTGATACATTGAGAAATACTGAACCACAGTTTATATATATAATCAGCATTTCATTTCCATGCATGAATATATTAATACAGCAATGGAACTTATTTTAGTAGCAAACACAAAGTAGTAGGGTTCCTATAATTGAACCGGCCGGTTTTTGTCTTCGAGAGTTTTTAACCAGATCAGAGCTGACCACAATCCGCAATCACCACGGGCTTGGAGGTTCGACCCGAGGAGGACCCAACCCGCTCAACTGCCTTGAGAACATCCATTCCTTCAACGACACGACCAAACACCACGTGGGCCCCATCGAGCCACTCTGTCTTGTCTGTGCAGATGAAGAACTGTGACCCGTTTGTGCCAGGACCCGAGTTAGCCATAGACAGTACGCCGGGGCCTGTGTGCTTCTTGATGAAGTTCTCGTCGGCGAACTTGGCCCCGTATATGGATTCACCACCTGTCCCGTTTCCGGCAGTGAAGTCTCCACCCTGGCACATGAAACCGGGTATGATCCGGTGGAACTTGGAACCCTTGAAATGGAGCGGCTTGCCAGACCGGCCCTTGCCCTTCTCACCGGTGCACAGGGCTCGGAAGTTCTCTGCGGTTCGAGGGGTTGTGTCTGCATAGAGCTCCATCACGATCCGACCTGCTGAGGCATTGCCGACCGCCATGTCAAAGTAGACCTTAGGGTTAGGGTTTGCCATAGTTTTTTTTTGAAGGGTGAGTGTGTATTGATGTGGGTTATTGGAGAGGTATGGATTGTGCGGGTTGGTGTTATATAGATATTTGATGGTTATTGAATGAATTTGGGAGCTTTTCTTTAAAAAGGAGCAAGAATAATATTATTGGGAGAGTGGACACGTGTCATGGTTTGATTGGTGAAATTTGATCAAATGGGAAAGTTATAGATTCGATTAAAATATAAATAAGTATAAAAGTTTTTTCCCCCATCAAATATTATTCCATTTAATATTTTGTCTTTGTATACTTTTAGTTATAGATTTATTCTCGATTCAACACTTTAAAGTCTTATATTTATCTCTTTAAATTTCTATCTAAAACATTTATCATATTAACATTCCAAACTTACTAACATGTATATATAATTTTGAAAAATTCCATGTTAGAATCTCTTATGCAATAAATATTTGAAGCTGATTAAAGTTTTCATTAATGTGACAGACAGTCTTATGTTGGATTCAAACTTTGTGTACTAATTGTAACTCGTTTTATGAACCGAACCAAATGGAATATGTATATCAAATGAAGTAAGTGAGTTATTCTTCTATCATAATATGATTTAGTAGTTGAACATTTTATCCATTAATCAGTCTCGAATTTAAATTTCAGAAATAAAAAAGACCATACATCAAGAGTTATTGTTATTGGTTGAATTGAAACTTGTCCTTATACTTTTTTTTTGTACACGTAACTTGACTACTTGAGTACAGACCGGCAGCAAGTGGGAGAATATTCGGGACAGTTGTTGAAAAGGACATTCAGTCCCCGAAGAAGAATCTTCCATCTCCACCTTTTTCGGGGGAAAAGGACAACCTAGGATAAGAGTTAATATGGGCCGACGGTCAATTGATGACCCAATAGTATGGGCTTCCCTTTGAAACGGGTCGGTCTTTTGAGGAGGAGCCCGCGCGAATTCCCGCCAGAAACAGTTGGTAGTTTAACTGTTTAAGAATTTGCATGGAAATTATAGAATGATCCTTCAACTATTTTTCTTTATTAACGTGGTTCATCCTCTTTTAATATAAGTGCACACGACAAAGTATACGACAATTTTGGACAAGTTTATGTGTCGGAATTGTCAACTACAAAAATGTTTTGTTGAAATAGTCTTTTCTTAATGACCTATTATTATAGATAGATAAACAACAATTTGTTAGTAATAAAAAAATGTATAGGGAGAGAACATCAATAATAATTAAACCATTTTTTTTAATTGAACTATCATAAGGACTTTCGACATAAAACAAATACCTTCATAGACTCATTTTATTAATGAAATGATAAAAAATAGTACCCGCTATTTTTTTAAGGAACCAATTGCTAATGTTTTATTATTTAATAATGTGACCATTGGAGCTCAAGTAATGGCTCCATATATTTATTAATAATTTGCCATCTTTTGAAGAAATTAAATAATTAGTCCTCTCTCTTCTTCAATCATCAACATAGCAACTGACATGGTGGCCGGCCATAGCTACTGCCCTCCATTCAACCACATTCGGCAAACGACCGTCTCTCTCTCTCTCTCTCTCTCTCTCTCTCTCTCTCTCTCTCTCTCTGTGTCTGTCAGGGACATGAACGAAGCTGCAAACCCTAGGTTCTCAATGGAACAGAAAGATATAGTTCGAGTTCTTCTCACAACAGTCGGGATCTTCATTCAAGACAGACTAATCAACAAAGACCAAAGAACCCAGCAAAAAGATCACTGCGCGGAGCGGTTAGCGGCGGAGGGAGCATCTTCCGGTGGAGAATCCGACGTCCGCTACTCCGACCAAGCAGTTCTCGCCAACCTAGACTGGGGCATCGACGCCCTCGAAGAAGCCATTAACACTACCAACACCGAGACGAAGCTCGCACGGCTCGACTACTCCGAAAAGATGCTCCAAATCTGCGCCATGCTCAACTCCAGCCAGAAAACCGCCGGAGTTCCCAACTTCTACCTCTCCGCCTGGGCCCACCTCAACCTGGCCTACCTATGGAAGCTGCGTAACGACGCACACAACTCGGTCCTCCACGTTCTTGAAATGTTCATCGTGGACCCGTTCTTTTCACGGATCGACTTTGCCCCCGAACTTTGGCAAGAGCTCTTCCTACCTCACATGAGCTCGATCGTCGGGTGGTATTCGGAGGCGAGGCACCGGCTTGTCATGGAAGTGATCCCCGATTCCTCAGACATGTCTTTCACGGCTGACATGGACCGGTTCTTCGATGAGTCCGTTGTTTTTGCGGTGAGGCCCGATCAGATCGATAAGGTGCAGAAGTTGGAGGCGATTTATCGGAAGTCGTTGGATGATAATACGCGTCTTTTCGCAAAATTTTATCGGGATTGCATGGATGGTGATTCGTGTGCCACGATGAAAAAGGGAGTTCCGATGATGCCGATCGTGGACCCGCCGATGACTCCTCTGCACGAGGTCAGTAGGTCGATCCCCGATTACGTTAAGTTCGGGCCTATACTACCGAAGAGCGTCGGGATTTCCACAATCCCTAGATCCGATCCTTTTTCCCCAAATCCTGCCTCTACTGCAGAGGACGAAAGACCGACGAACGAACTTCATTCATATAAAGGAAAACTAGGAGCTCTAACTCTGAAAACCGCCACCACATCTTCAGGATCCCCGAAAACGCCTTCGCCGAAGATTTTGTCCCCGAAGCCAGACCCGCGCCGGAGAAGAGAACCGATCTCTATATTACGCCTTTCTTCGGGCCGAGCTCTCGATTCCACGATTTCTAATTCTTTGCCATTGTCTCCAAGAATGAGCTACCACAAGATGAATGACGTTCGGTAAATATACTTGCATTCCTAGTTAAATTTAATATCGTGTCGAGCCACACTCAGATAGTAACCGCATTATACAACTTGGATTCAATCCTAAAACCAATTGGTTATAGGATGATGTATCCTTATTATATATACGGTGACTACTTGTTTGGAAACCACTTATGTGAGACTTATATTTCAACATTCTCCCACTACCGAAAGCTCTAAGGTACAAAACCGACACTTTTAATCCACATGGGTTGAGACTCAACAAATTCCCTCTCACTAGGGATGTCAAAATTTGACCCAACCCGTGGGTGACCCGCCAACGAGTCGTGTTTGAGTCATATTTTTTGACCTATGAGTCATTTTGACACAACCCATGAATGACCCGTGAAAACACGGGTCAGGTTTGGGTCAAAAAATTTGACCCACAAGTCAGCTCATGACCCATCCCATTTATATATTTCAGTATTTTTGTGGTTTTTATTGAAATGGTGGGTTGAACGGGTCAGACTGACCAGATGGTCATGGAGGTCGAGTGAGTCAGTCTGACTCATCTCTTACCATTCCTAACGGATCATTTTGATCCGCGAGTTGACCCATCAACCCGCGGGTCAAGTTTGTGTTTCAAAAACTGACTCATACTATTACACGGGGTCGTGTTTGGGTTAGAGAGTCTCTGACACGACCCATGACTCGCTTTGATACCCCTACCTCTCACGTCTAAGTCTGATCCGGACGCCGGTACACAGAGTAAACAGAACACAACAAACCCACTTCGGGTACCCATAATGGGAAACAACTCAACATCATCAAACGAAACCGAGCTCTGATACCATGTTAAATTTAATATTGGGGTCGAGCTACACCCAAATAACAACCACATTATACAACTTGAGTTCCATCCTAAAATTAATTGGTGGTAGGAGTATGTAACTTTGTTGTATATATGGTGCCTAATTATTTAAAAAACCACGTATGTGGGATTTATACTTCAACATTCCTTTCCAATTGATTCAACAAAGAATTTAGGATCATTCGGGTCGGGCTAGTACAAATCCGATTACTTAACTCGACAATCTGAACTTAGCCCGGTTCAACCCGATATAACAAAAATGTTTGATTGTTTTAGATTGCTAACTTGTTTTGCATTTGTTGACAGTTCCACGAATGAAAACGAAGAAGAAGATACAAGTTGCATTTCGTATGCCGATTCCGAGAACCAAACTTCTCGATCGAAACCGCCGAAGGACTTCGTGTGCCCGATCACGGGCCAGATCTTCGGCGATCCGGTCACCCTCGAAACGGGCCAGACATACGAACGTAAAGCGATCCAAGAATGGATCGAGCGTGGAAACACGAGTTGCCCGATAACCCGACAGTCACTCGCCGCAAACTCGTTGCCAAAGACGAACTACGTCTTGAAACGACTCATCACGTCTTGGAAAGAACAGCACCCTGACCTCGCTCGAGAATTTTCGTACTCCGATTCGCCACGAAACTCTTTCGTTCCTCCTTCGGCTCCCCGAGCTCCCCCGACCATACGAAGCTTACGGGCCGAGGGGTTCGTTAGTCAGAGAAGCAAGCAGTTTTCGCAATCGCCAACCAGCGTAATCTCTCAAGCCGCGGCTGAATCGATCATCAACGGGCTAAAACCGTTCGTGTCGTGTCTTTGCACGTCAGACAAGATCCAAGAATGCGAGGCGGCGGTTGCATCGATCATGCAAATGTTGAAGGACGCCAAATCCGATCCGGCGGTGTATTCTTTCTTGTCCAAACCGACGATCGTCAATGGACTAGTCGAAATATTAGCGGTTTCGCTCGATAGAGAAGTTCTAAGGATGTCCATCTTCATCCTCTCGGAGCTGATATTGGTCGACGTAAGCATCGCCGAAACTCTGACAAGTCTCAAGTCAGACGTCGACTGTCTTGTAGAGCTGTTCAAGAACGGCCTTGTCGAGGCCGTTATTCTGATACACCAACTGAGGCCATCCTTCGCGCGATTATCGGAAAATGATCTCATACCGTCGTTGAATCGATTGATAGCAAGCACCAATCAAGAACCAAATGACAGTCTTAAATTCTTCATAGAACCGAAGGACGCCGGCATATCGATGCTCGAGCAGATCTTGGTCGGAGGCGACGAGCATGTCAGGTACAAGGTTTATTGAAATACTGATTGTGATCTACGATTTTACGATCTCAATCGATTCAAATAATTATTATTTTGCAGAGTTCGAAATCTTCCAATTTCATTATACAATTCCAATTTTGAAACCATTGTCAGGTATCGAAATGCTCGAACCGTTATATCCGGAGGAGCGATCCCGGGTTTGATCCAGAGCATGAACAAGGTTGAGACGCGTCTCTCCGTTATTTCGATACTAATGTGTTGTATCAGTGCCGACAAAGGTTGTCGGGCCGTAATAGCGCAAAGGATAGAGCCGTGCTTGGTTCTCGAGCTTTTCCATGGGGGAGACGACAGTGTGAGAGGCATCTGCGTAGATTTATTGCTGGAGATGGTTTACTTAGAGAAGAGGACTATCTGCAACAAGATCTTGGAGATGGTTAAGGAGGAAGGAGCTTTTAGCACCATGCATACCTTTCTTGTGTATCTTCAAATGGCACCCATGGAGCAGCAACCCGCCATTGCAGCTCTTCTACTGCAACTCGATCTTCTGGTACGATTTCTTCGAACATGTACGAGGTTATTCAGTTGCTGACATCATGGTTGGGGAACAAAGTGAAACACGAAATTTAACATTTTTGTAAAGAATCTCAACAAATATCACCTCTTCTTAAAAAAATTTTTATTAATATTATCATGTAAAGTTTTCAAAACGTGCAACTAGTGAGAAATCATAAATTTTAGTATTTCGTTTTTTTTAACTGTCACTTGTTCAATTTAATTTAGGGTTAATTACTTAATTAGTTACACATGTGTTCCAATTGTGCAGAATGGTTACACATGTTTCAAAATGTGATTAATTGGTTTTGCTATGTGACTAATTGGTTACACATGTTTTTCCCAATATGATTAATTGATTATTCCGTTAGTAATCCGTTAATTTTAACGTTAATTATTTTTTTTAACATATTATTGAATTGTGAAATGACTGTTATGCCCTTAGTTGTATTGAAGAACACAAAATCGTCTTGAAGAACCCGAATCAAATTTGATTCGATGCTCTTGAAGAACCCAGAAACAACATTTCTGGGTTCTTCGATTACCCAGAAACATCATTTCTGGGTTCTTGTTCTTCAAGAACCCAGAAACAGCATTTTCTGGGTTCTTCAATTCAATTTGTTGATGAAAAATAGCTTGGTTGATGAATAACACAGCTTGATTGATGAAAATGGTAATTACGTCTTTTTACGTATCTAAATAGTGACTTAACTGTGATTTCTAACCAATTAGTCACATTTCAAAACCAATTAATCACATTTTGAAACATGTGTAACCATTCTGCACAATGGTGATACATGTGTAACCAATTAAGTAATTAACCCTTTAATTTATGTAAATTACTTTTATTATAAAAAAATATGAATCGACACTGATATTCATGTCTTTTCTAGACAGAGCCGAGGAACATGAGCATTTACAGAGAAGAGGCCATTGAAGCCCTGATCGAGGCCCTGCAGAGGAAGGAGTTTCCGAACCATCAAACCATGGCGTTGGATGCTCTGTTACATCTCTCGGGTCGATTCACTTCGAGTGGTAAACTCTATACCGAAGCTTGGTTACTCAAAACTGCGGGATTTGATGAACCTTACAACGCATTATTGAATGCAGAGAATCCAACAGAAGAAACAGCGGTTTGAAACGATTCCTTATCTTTATTTCAAAGCTAAAATTCTACAAAATGTAATCATGTTTAAATATCTTTGGTTGCTTGTAGGAAGAGGAAGAGAAAGCTTTGATTTCTTGGGAAACAGTGGTTTCTTCTGTACTATGCAACCATGAGAAAGGTTCCATTTTCAAAGCACTGGAGGAATGCCTCAGGAACAACTCCATAGAAATCGCAAAATCTTGCCTTGTCGTTGCTTCATGGCTTATTCACATGTTGTCTGTTCTTCCGGACACCGGGGCAAGAACATCGGCTCAGAAATACATGCTTGATGATTTCAGAAACATTGTCCAGTCTTCCAAGAACATGGAGGAGAAGATCTTGGCGGCTCTAGCCATAAAAACCTTCATTACTGATTCAGGTACCGTGATTCCGATTAAATTTCATGATCAATTAACACAAGCAAATCCTGTAAATCTAAAACTTTGAAACGTTGCAGCTGCTCTAGAGTTACTTGGAGCCTACGCCAAATGCATATACAAAAATCTGAAGAACCTGAAGAAGCATTCTGTAATCGTTTCTGATATACTTAAGGCTTTGATGAACTTGACATCTGTAAATGCTGTAAGTAGATTTTACCCTTCAATTGTTGCTATTTTAAAATCAATTTTTTGTTACAAAATACGAAATTTAGAGTGAAAATGAAAAAAGATCCCATTTTCGCACTAAATTTTACAGTTGTTAGAATTGGTCGATTCAAATCAGTAAACTGAGTTTGCATAAATATTCTTTCATGTTATCAGGCAGAGCTATGGAGTTACACTGATGTTATTGAATTGGACTCATCTGCAAATAGTGAGGTCTTGTCATTGCTTCATTTGAAGAATAAGCTTTTGAGCAGCCATTCAGATGGAACAATCAAGGTAACAAGCCGATAACAGCTCAGAGAAACACACCCACACAAAATCGCAGACCGATTTCATCAAAAGTTTGTTCCTTTTTTCTTGCAGATGTGGGACACTGGGAAAAAGAACGTACCATTTATTCAAGAAGTCCAAGAACACGCCAAGGCTGTCACTTGCCTCTGTATCTCTTCTTCTGGGGACCGAATCTACAGTGGCTCCTTAGACAAAACCATTAGGGTAAATCATCTCTGCTGTCAGATTCCGGATTAAGGAGACAAGATGTCAAGAATTTGATCATTGATTTGTTTCATCGTGTCTGCAGGTATGGACCATCACGAACGAAGAACTCCATTGCATTCAAGTTCATGAAGTCAAGGAACCGGTGTACGAATTGTGTGTCAATAACAAAGTAGCATGTTTTGTCTCACATGGAACGGGAGTCAAGGTAATTCTGGAAACTCAGTAAGGAAACATCTTTTAACAGATCAAAGGTTGAAACTTTGTTGCCATGTTTGATTTCACAGGTGTACAACTGGTCTGGAAGTCCCAAGCATGCAAATTTCAATAAAACTGTCAAGTGTCTGACCATGGTTGGTGATAAGCTATACTGCGGATGCTCAGGTTATAGTATTCAGGTAACCATCCTATTCCTTGTTGATTCAAATCATAGACAAGAACGAACTCCCGAAGCCAAACAGATAATCTTGTCTAGTCCACCACTGCAATGTTCACAGGAAATAGATTTGGAGAAATCAACATGGTCTTCATTCTACTCCGGCACACGAAAACTGTTAGGAAAGCAAACCATATATGCACTCAAAAGCCATGAGAGCAGACTCTTTGCAGGTGGCTCCTCAGTAGATGGTTTGGCTGGAAAGGTATAACTAAAACTTTAATCACTTCAAAAAATGTCAGTTATTTAGCATATTCTGAAGTGCTCAAATTGTTGATTCAAATGTACTAGGTGTTCTCTATCACCAACAAGACAGTCCTCGGTTCATTCTCAACAGGGTTCGATATCCAACACATTGCAGTAAACAATGACTTCATATTCACGGCAACAAAATGTGGGATCATTGAGGTTTGGTTGAAAGAGAGGTCTGTGAGAGTGGGTTCAATTCGAACAAGCTGCGGAGGGCACACAAAGATTACTTCTTTGGCCACAGACGTGGTTGGAGGGCTGTTTTTTGCAGCCTCCTCAGACGGCAAGATACAGGTTTTTGATTCAAAACCATGATCTCGCAACGCAATTCTTATCTTTAAGGGTTAAATACCAACTAACTACCTGAACTTGGGACGTTTTGCAACGAGCTACTCGAACATTGAAAATTCAAAACGGGCTACCTCAATTTTGAAGAAGGTGCAAATAGTTACCTCGGTCCAATTTTCCGTCAATTGTCGTCGGAAAGTCGTCAGAAATTGGACGGAGGTAGTTATTTATTTGCACATTCTTCAAAATTGAGTTGACCCGTTTTGAATTTTCAAAGTTCGGGTAGCTCGTTGCAAAACGTTCAAAGTTCAGGTAGCTACTTGTTATTTAACCCTATCTTTAATCATTTTTGGTCATTGATTGAATCACTCTCAAAACTATTGCACAGGTTTGGGCGATAGAGTAAGATCCATTGAAGTTAAACAAGAGGGATAAAGATGCAATTTTTTTTGCTCTTTCAAATCAGATGTGAATATTAATGCTCAATTGGTTACAATCATTGTAATTGTAATCATAAAAAAAGACGTTCAAGTCAACATGAAGCCGATTGGAGAAAATCTAAATTCAAATGATAAATAATCAAAAACAATGTTGTAAAGTTTGACCCTTGGAATAAAAATGAATAAATTTCTGAATTCACAGTACATGTTCTCAGATGTGTAGATTTGTCTCTTCATTGTGCCAACAAGTAAGGGTAAACAACCCCAGAAAGAACGAAAACCAATCGTTATGAAGATGTCATAATACATAATCAAAATTGATTTACGGATATTGAAAATACAGAGTCAAGAATCGTAAAATTGAAGAAAATCATCAGAATCAAGGATTAATGCATCAACGAATGTCAGACGACCGTCGTGAGTTCTAAATCCAATATTCATCATCTGAAACTAGTAATTGAAGAGCGAACACAAATTTCAATTGAAGGAGAAAGAAGATCACTAACCACAGAGAAGAGAATGAATACCGCTCCGTCGCCTGTCTAGGTTTGTTCGTTAGACTACAGTATTTGTTGGATCACGTGTGGTGCGTTCCGTGTCCTGCACATAACGAAAGCCCGAGACAGGCTTGTTTATGGAGAAAGATAATATAGGTAATATATGGAGTTAAGTATGCAATGTTGCGGTAGTTTAGAATGGAGTTGGGTGAGAGTACTATATTTATAACCTTCATTTCTAATATGATGGGTTAAACTTGACTCTATCATTCCAGGTGCCATCTAGTTAATTTATCATGAGCGTGCCTTGAGTTATGTGCTGCCTGGTATCCTGTGCGTAGTGCACTTGTACCCATGTTTTCTGAACCTTTGTTCCGCATGTCTACATCCCCATTACCTTCTGTCTGGCTTCGAGACTGGTGTTATGTTTGTGCTGAATGAATATTTAAGGTCGATTCAACGGTGGCGTGCCTCTATAAATGCCTGGGCACGTCTCTACCTTATGGAGTCCAGAATTTTATCATGAAATCTCCTAAAGTTTGGATTATGCATGTTGTGGGGCGTGCCTTCCCTAGGCGGGTCAAGGTAGTGTCCCTAATTTCATCATGTCGGGTCGGTTTTCAACCAGGTCGAGGACAGGTGGACTGATACCTAACAGTATTAATCGTACTTACTAAATATCGTATATGGAATGTAGGGTACTATGTTAACGGACTTGAGGATTGGAGGGTGCAACTTAATATTTTGACAATTACCGTGCAAATATCAGATAAGTATATAATTTGGAGGCGTGCCTGATAATAATTAAGCATAAAGGTAAGGACCGGTTTGATAGGCCGCCGCATCCAATTCTCGCAGCGACGACAACCGTACTCCGAGCAACCAAAATCGAGAGATTGGCGCGGCAGTGTCAATTCCAGCTCATCATTCGTCTCCTTCGCGATCAACTGAAGCGTGCTCTCTCTGTGCCGCAACCATGTCCTCCGATTACTTCCCTCCTTTCATCGCCGCTCAGCTTAATTATCTCTTCCAGCACTTTCCGCATCTCGTCAAGGTATTCCCCAACAAACTGATGAAAATGGAGGTAATTTGATTATCAGTTGCAAGGTCGTGAAGTTTTCTTAGTTTCAGGTTGAGCAGGCATGGTCGGGCAGCAGGAACTACCCGAGGGTGCTCGATCGATTCACTCTGTGCATCCCTTACTGTCTAGATTACGTAAAATGTCTGTCACATTTAGCTGGATTGTGCTTCAACAATATTAGATACACAGAGATTAGCAGCTGAGCTTTCTGTTGTTTGATTTGCCCAGGGGATGTAATCTACAATGCGGAGTTTCCTCTATGCGCTCCGGACCTTGTTTTCGCACCAGAAGATGAGGGTTTTCATCCTTTTCGGTCAGTAGGGACTCAAGGAGAAGAAGGTATGGGGCAGTCGAAGAATTTGTTGTCTGATTGGAACTACAAGGACCCGACACGGCTATGTGCTCTCATTCAGGAGATGAGGTTAGGGTTTATTGCATTGCAGATTGTATTAGATGTCTGCTGCATAAGTATCCTTTTAATGGAGATGAAGCTTCAGTATTTAGTAAGCTTCTTCGTTGACCAGGGATGAGTATATGCTGTACCAAAGAAGACGTGCTTCTGAGGTTGATGACGATAGGCTTATATTCGAATTGAGCACTATGCTGTCTAGAGAGGTAATTCGATCCTTTGCACCAAATGAAAAAAGGGAATCTTGAACGAATATTTTCAACTACTTCGTTTTGGAGTATGGGGTCAATAGTACCCTTCTAGTTGTTACATCTCGAGCATGCACTGCTAATATGCTGAGAACAAAGTCTGGTTAAATGGACAATGTGCTGTTGAGTGCTGAGTATATGAAGTATAATCTTTCAAATATTTGCTGTGCTATGGAGAGAGTTTTGCATTTCCATACTTCCCCACTTGACAATTGAAAGAAGAAGAGATTTCATTTCATGGCAGAAGTTTAAGTTTAGATTACGAGGGATTGCATATATTGTGTGAATGAAGAAATGTGATTCCCGTAGTAATATTTCATCATGTTAATTAAATAACTTTTCCGTTCTATACTTCAGTTTTTATCTGAAATTTGAATGCTTGGTACTTTTCAACAGCTGTGTAACATGCAAATTTAACTTCACTGCCGCATTTTGAAAATGCTTCTAGATCTTGTTTGCAGGGAATTGAGATCCACGTGAGTTCTGGTTCTGAGAAGGTACCGATGGAAGAAATTGCTTTACTAATTAGTTAGGAATATGATGTTTTCAATTTCTATCCTTGAATTTTTAATCATATTTGGGGGGGTTTGATGCCTTTGAATTTTAGTGTAGCCAGAGGAGGTAAGATTTTCGGTGCCTCTACTGGACATGAACATAAACAAAATGGTGCATGCATGTCCCTGGAGAAGCCTTCAGAAAATACAGCTACAGGTTTAGTTCCTCCCGTCCCCACACTTCCCCCCTCTTTTCCTCCCCATCATATGAATACATCCATATGTTTGTGTGCTTGTTACAGGTTATATATCCTGTTGGAAAGAGATATGGCTCAGTTCCTTCACCTCCTCGGCTCAAATTAGTCTCTACTCCTGAACTAAAGTGTCTGTTTTCTGTTGAAGATGTGAAACTCCCTTCATGGGTAGATGGAATGTATGCACTACTTTCAATCTCTCGGTCCATGTCTCACCATTGTTAAGAGGCCTAATTTATTATCTTCTTATTTTGTCTTGTTATCTATCTCTCGAAGGTGTATGGCTGAGTATCTTCCTCATCTTGAAGAATCACTGCAGGGACAGGTCAAATAAGTTCTCTTATTTAGTTTTTACCTGAAATCTTCAGTTGATAGAAATTTGTTTTAACGCCTAAATACTGTTCTTCAGATTATGGAAGCAGTATCACTAATTGAGGCTAGAAGACACTTCATTGAGGCATTAGCCCCTGTATTTGGGAGGCCTCTAGAAGCTGATCCGGTATGCATTTTGTATTCATGCATATTTGCACTCTATTCTTCCCTCTTTAAGCTCTTTTTTTGTTTGTTTGCTAGATTTTCTGTAGAAAGGCAACTTTTCTGGTGGCTTCTGGGGTTTTCACATTCCTGGTAAGTGGTAGATGCTGCACATGCTCTATGGCTCAAATAATCTTACTTTGGATAAGCAAAGAAGGGTTACTAATGGTGCCTCTATAGGTGCACTTTTCCATACCAAGTCAGTTCCCGAAGAGCCAGCCAGTGTTGGTGCTGATGAGTTCTCAGGTAATATGCTTCTTTTCTGTGTAGTCTTCTAAAAATTGTATACTTCCTGTGCTGAAGTTTTTAGAGATTATGAGAATTAATAGATGTTCATTGTTCTTGTCAGCACTTCAATTCTCAAGGAACACCGGTTAAGTCGTCCCCTCTCTCAGGTTACCCATGGAGTCCGAGATGGGAACTGTCACAGATGTCTGAGAGAATATTGTGAGTTTTTTATATACACACTTTACAGTTTAATTCATTGATTAGCTATTATTTGATCACGAATAGAACTAACCCGAGTCCATTTTCAATAGTGAGTTCTTGGTGGATGAATCTGTGGGCTTCAAGAGGTACTGCAACGAGATGCAGGTTCAACTTTGAACAAACCGCAGCATTTTCTACATCTTTCATCGCCTTTGGTCTCATTTTGTGGCTCCATTCTCGGTATCATCTATAGTCCGGAGCTGTTTGGTGTCTGTTGGAATTTGGATGATTTTGTATAGATTGGGGTTGCTAGTTAGTGTGTGTATGTGATTTGCTACAACGTTTGGGTTGCTTCTTGCCCAAGTGAACAGGAGATTCATGCCACTGATAACCCTCGACCTTTTGAATTTCTTGATTATGGTCTTGGGGGCAATGTGGGACTCGTACAGTTGAATCTTAAGTCTATTCGGTTATCAGAACTTTATTCTGAGATTTGTCATCTCATTCATATCACTCAATGTTGTGCAATATACCCTTATAGAGAAAGTATAGATGTGGTAAAATCGCACTGTGGACTTGTTGAACCGGTTCGAATCGGGTTGGACCGTCTTATTGAAACCGGCTATCATGGATTCATAATATATAGCCTGTTCCCTCCATAAACATATCTCCCTCCATCTATTTCTCCCTCCCTTCCGTTATTTGCCTTCCTATCACCTCTCCCTCTTCTCTGTCTCCTTCCGAGCCCGTCCGGCCATGAGAGAGATCCTCCACGTCCAGGGTGGCCAATGCGGCAACCAGATCGGGGCCAAGTTCTGGGAGGTCATTTGCGGCGAGCACGGCGTTGATCCCACCGGTCGTTACCAGGGCGGCAGCGACGCTGGCGCCTCCGATATCAAGCTTGAGCGCATCAATGTCTACTACAACGAGGCCTCCGGGGGCAGGTACGTGCCACGCGCCGTCCTCATGGATCTCGAGCCCGGTACCATGGACAGCATCAGATCAGGGTCGTACGGTCAGATTTTCAGACCTGATAACTTCGTCTTCGGTCAGTCCGGTGCCGGAAATAATTGGGCCAAGGGACATTATACAGAGGGCGCGGAGTTGATCGATTCCGTACTGGACGTTGTTCGGAAGGAGGCTGAGAACTGTGACTGCTTGCAAGGTAAATACAGTTTTTATTTTACTCGTACCGAAGGCCGAAACTATGTTAAGGTGAGGGGTATTGCCCAAATCCCTAAACCAATTTATTTTATGTTTCCTAATACTCTACTTTTGTTCCCTGCTTCGTCCATCTGAGTCGTACTTGATTCCGTCTGTGCATATTCTGTTGAATTTCTGTAAAAATTCATCTGAGATCCGAACGTCCAGAACTGTGGAAAATGAATTTGAACTGCAATATGATTTCTGTTGATTTTTCTGGATTTTCTTCCATTTGGATGAATACAATCAACTTCTCTTGTTAAATGAAAGTCTCTTCTGCTGCATTAATCAATGGAATTAGATTGGCAATGTTATTTCGGTTTATCTAGTCTAGAATCAACTTCTCTTCTTAAGTGAAAGTCCCTTCTGCTGCATTAATCAATGGAAATAGATTGGCAATGTTATTTGTGTTGATCTAGGCTGGATTTTCTTCCATTTGGATGAATCAAATCATATTCTCTTCTCTTCTAAAATAAAAGTCTATCAATAGAAAAGGATTGCAATTGCAATGTGATTTATGTTGTTAGTCAGGACATCCTTCTATGGTATATGTACTATCCACTCACGTCTTCGATCTCAGATAAATTACTACACAAACATAAACCAATGCGCATAATCTCTGTCATTGTTAATCTTTTCGCTGCATAATCTCATGACTGTGTTTTACTATACATCAATTAGTGAATCGCATCGACGAGGTCCAATTTCTACGAATCAATGAGACAAAGTATTCCTTTCCGTGTAAACAGACCCTCTTTCCAATAACATGCCATTAACAGAAAAGAACTATATTATTGCAAGTTGGCATGATGGTTCCAACTTCCATAATAATTGTCCTATTAGGAAGAATGGTTCATGTGTAATGTTTTATTCAAGTCTTCTATGATCTATTTCGCGTGATTGTGACTCTTATTGTAAGTGACCTGCCGGAGAAACTAAAAACATAGGAGGGCACTTGCAATAAGTTAGTCAGTGTGGATTAAATATGGTCTGAATAGCAATAGTATTTGCTTGCCTATTCTCAAACATGATTACCGAATGTAATTTGAGGCAAAGTTTCACTTCTTGATGTGGTGTAATTATGCAGTAGCTGGTGGTAAAATCATTGATATGGTCGTTAGGGCTAATGCAAAAACAGTGAATCCTACCTTAACTCACTTATAAAAAAGACTTCTTTTTTTAACAGGTTTTCAAGTATGTCACTCGCTTGGAGGCGGCACAGGCTCGGGAATGGGAACACTCTTGATCTCAAAAATCAGAGAGGAATATCCAGACAGAATGATGCTCACCTTCTCTGTGTTCCCTTCACCAAAGGTCTCTGACACAGTTGTCGAGCCCTACAATGCCACTCTCTCAGTCCACCAACTTGTTGAAAATGCAGATGAGTGCATGGTTCTTGACAATGAAGCCCTCTACGACATTTGCTTCCGCACCTTAAAGCTCAGCACCCCAAGCTGTACGTATCTATCTCTATGCTGCATCTCCTACTTGCCTTGGAGGCTAAGCTAGTTCTGCAAAAGATGCAGTAACCAAGAGCTGATCAATTTAACTTTCACACTGCTGTTTTAAACTGAATTCAACTTTCTCATTAAGTTTTCACGTAATTTACAGTTGGGGATCTGAATCACTTGATCTCTGCCCCACCATGAGTGGCGTCACATGCTGCCTGAGGTTCCCAGGACAGCTAAACTCCGACCTGAGAAAGCTAGCCGTGAACCTAATCCCCTTCCCCCGTCTCCACTTCTTCATGGTCGGTTTCACCCCTCTGACCTCACGCGGATCCCAGCAATACACCTCCTTAACCGTCCCCGAGCTGACTCAGCAAATGTGGGACGCTAAAAACATGATGTGCGCTGCAGACCCATGCCACGGCCGCTACCTCACCGCCTCTGCCATGTTCCGTGGCAAGATGAGCACCAAAGAAGTGGACGAGCAGATGATCAATGTCCAAAACAAGAACTCCTCGTACTTTGTTGAGTGGATCCCGAACAATGTGAAATCAAGTGTTTGTGACATCCCTCCGATGGGTCTGAAGATGGCTTCCACATTTGTGGGGAACTCAACCTCGATTCAGGAGATGTTCAGGCGGGTGAGCGATCAGTTTACGGCCATGTTCAGGAGGAAGGCTTTTCTGCATTGGTATACAGGTGAGGGGATGGATGAGATGGAGTTCACGGAAGCGGAGAGCAATATGAATGATCTTGTAGCGGAGTATCAGCAGTACCAAGATGCCATGGCGGACGAGGAGTACGAGGAAGGAGACGAGGAATACGATAATTGAGAGGGAACACTGAGTTATGCTGCCACGTGTTTCCATTGATTTCTCACTGGTTGCCGATTAAATAGTAAAAGAGAAAATCTACTAAAGATGAATTCTAATAATTTAAAAATTCAGATAAAATAATTAATTGTATATATATGCTAAACAGTGTTTGATCATATATAGGGGGTTTAAATACCAATTAGCTACTTGAACTTTGAACATTTTGCAACGACCTACCTGAACTTTGAAGATTCAAAATGGGCTATCTCAACTTTGAAGAATGTGCAAATAATTATGAACTATCTCCGTCCAATTTTTCGACAATTGTCGTTGGAAAGTCGTTGGAAAGTTGTCAGAAATTGGATGGAGGTAGATATTTGCACATTCTTCAAAGTTGAGGTAGCCCGTTTTGAATTTTCAAAGTTCGGGTAGCTCGTTGCAAAATGTTCAAAGTTCAGGTAGCTACTTGGTATTTAACCCTATATATGGGTGTTTAGTGTCATTTTCAAACCATTAACTTACTAAGTACCATTCGTTTCTATTGAACATGATTTAAACTCCAAAAACAGGTGAAGAATATTGAAAATTTAGGATGCATTGTTGAAAATTTACATTTTATGGCACAGTTTTATATTTGCTATATATACCTTAGAAGCACTACCATTGTATGTGTTGAAACTTGAAACAAATCCATTTGACATGCTAAGCTTGCTTAGATAATAAGTTTAGGATGCATACACATCAAGGTAAGAGTTCAGGGTGCGCTATTGCAAATTTACCCTAATATCGCTTGGATAATTGGATGCGTGTACGGAAACAATCCATCATAAGCTTTTGTTTAGGTGAACTAATCTCAAGTACTACGAGGATGTTTGTCGTGTTGTCGGTCGTGGAGTCGCCGCCGTGCACGGTGGTTGTTGACCCACCATTAGTCATCCGTCAAGTCCCGCTACCTAAACCACCAGCACTTGTCCAACTCCCTATCTACCATCCATCTGTCTCATCAATGCACCATCCGTTGAAATCTAAATGCGCTGAGCAGAGAGAGAGAGAGAGAGAGAGAGATGAAGGCATCGAAGAGGCCGCTTCAGGCTGTAGCCTTATGGGTCCGCCGCCAACCACCGACGTTAAGGGCTTTCTTGGCCATGACGGCGGCGGTTGCTGCCATCGTGTTCCTTCGCATGGTGGTTGATGACCACGACAACCTCTTCGTCGCCTCTGAGGCTGTCCACGCCATCGGAATCTGCGTCCTCATTTACAAGCTCACCCAAGAGAAAACTTGCGCTGGTAATAATCGTCTTGATCTGCACTTCCATCTTCTTGCATGCTTGAAACAACGTCCATTTCTTCATGAATTCAATCTCTAAATCTGATTTTGCCGTCACTTTTGCTTGATTTTGACCTAGAATTCAACCAAGCAGCTGGTTTGAAAAGTAATATACAGTGATTATGTCCAGTATCAATGAATGCTGTTCAATTTTTGTCCATCATATTCTCTAATAAATTTGAATTTGTATTCCAGGGTTGTCACTGAAATCACAAGAACTGACAGCATTGTTCTTGTCTGTAAGACTTTACTGTAGCGTGGTTATGGAGTACGATATCCACACCGTGCTCGATTCGGCCACACTAGTGACTACACTGTGGGTTATTTACATGATTCGTTTTCGACTGAAGTCCAGTTACATGCAGACCAAAGATACCTTTGCCATTTACTATATGGTAGGCCATTCCTCCATTTCGATCCATAGCTTACATTTAGGCACCAAATAATTAGACATAACTGCCTGAACTTTGAACGTTTTGCAACGAGCTACTTGAACTTTGAAAATTCAAAATGAGTTACCTCAACTTTGAAGAAAGTGCAAATAGCTACCTCCGTCCAATTTCCAACGACAGTTTGACGAAAAATTGGACGGAGGTAGCTATTTGAACTTTCTTCAAAGTTGTGGTAGCCCGTTTTGAATTTTCAAAGTTCGGGTAGCTCGTTGCAAAACGTTCAAAGTTCAGTTAGCTACTTGGTATTTAACCCTCAAAACAAATGCTTAGACTGATATGGCCTTGGTAAATGTATATAGTAAATCTTTTGGGTGTAAGTGAATGCAGGTTGTACCCTGTGCATTGCTAGCTCTTCTTGTTCATCCTTCAACCCATCACAACATCATCAACCGAATTACCTGGGCTTTTTGTGTTTATCTTGAAGCTGTTTCCGTGCTTCCTCAGCTACGTGTTATGCAGAACACAAAGGTAACTAACTCATTCGACTGCATTACTTCCAAAGTTCAGTAAATAAATGAACTCCATATGGTGATTCAACTTTTTACTTCGTTTTGTTTGGTAGATTGTTGAACCATTTACAGCACATTACGTATTCGCTTTGGGAGTGGCAAGGTTCTTGAGCTGTGCCCACTGGGTCTTGCAGGTTCGACGAAACATCTCATATTGTTTAATTACTTGTGATTCAAGTAACTTTGAAAGTTTATGAATAGGGTTAATTACCAAAAAAACAAACTGAAGTTTGATGAAAAATCAAACAGCAAACCAAACTTTTTTTTGTTGACAAACAACAAATTTACCTCAAATTTTCATGATGTTTGAACATATTTTTCAATGTTTGAGAGAGTTATTAAGTCAACATTAGTTAAAATATTCTAAAAAAATGGTATTATGACTTAATAACTCTATCAAACAAACATTGAAAATTCTGTTCAAACATAATGAAAATTTGAGTAAGGTTTGTTGTTTGCTCAATTCCAAAAGTTTGGTTTGTTGTTTGTCAACAAAAAAAGTTCGGTTTGCTGTTTAATTTTTCCTTAAAGTTCGGTTTGTTTTTTGATAATAACCCTAGTGAATAACTAAATTAGATAGCTTTGCCTTTCTTCACTTCTTTGTACGAAAACAGGTATTAGATACCCGAGGTCGACTTCTAACAGCATTAGGTTATGGATTGTGGCCTCCAATGGTTCTAATTGCTGAGATAGTCCAGACCACCATCCTTGCTGATTTCTGCTACTACTATATCAAAAGGTACAAATTCTTCTGATTGAATCAAACTCGAATAGACGTGGTTGATAATGAATTAATGTTTATTTTCTTCAGTGTCTTTGGTGGACAACTCGTCTTGCGGCTTCCCTCAAGCGTGGTATGAGTTTGGTTCGTGAAATCAGACATGTTTCCCATGTTTATGTCAAAACAACCTATGGTATGTTGTGTTCATGTTTGACTAGGTTAAAGTTTTTTGGTAGTAGTAGTAACTTAGATGTAAATCGTTGCGGTTTCCTCTGTTGTTATATTTTCGTCAACTTTTCTATAAGCTCGAATTTGTATTCGTCCACTTCAATTATTTCACCATTCTTACTCGGGGTGATAAAAAAAAGATTGGTTGAACCGAATTCCCGACAAGACCGGTCCGGCTAGGTCCGAGACCGAGCGGACGTTTTTTTCCCTTCAAGGTCGGGCTCGGTATCGGTCTCGAGTTTTTTTCTCAAAAGCTTGATTAGGACCGGACCAGATCGACATTGAAGAAAACCCTAGAAATTCATGGTGTAATCCTTTAAACACTAATAATTCACGACATTGAAGCATTCAACAACCCTTGGATCGGTTCCAATAAGGGAAGTGTGATGGAAGACGAGAAGCGAGCGGGTTCAAGACCAAAACATCGGTGATTTTTTTGGCCAATTTAGTTGGAATTTATTTTTACCAAAATATTCGGTCTAAGACCGAGACCGACCCGAATCAAGCAAACTCGGGCGAGTTTTTTTGGCCAAAGTCGGTCTTGTATTCGGCGGTCCTCCAAATATCAAGACCAAAAAATCGATTTCGGTCCAGCGTCCAAGACCGGCCCGCCCATGATCAATCTTAATTCTTACCATCTCTATAGATAGAAATGCATGCATGCATGGTGTACTGTATATATCTTGCTTATATATAAAGGAATCTTGACAAGAGAAACATGGCATGGAGAACCCAATATAAGATACCCAATCTACATACATATTCATTATTCTTACCACTTCAAACCATCATATTCTGGATTTCCGACCATCTGAGAACCATTCTTCCTGGTTCGGCGATGACCTGTTGAAGAACTCAATGCAGTCTGCAATGGCCTCATTGTAATGCGAGTGAGACGAGTAATAGGAGCTGCAAGAGTTCTTTGGTGGGTCGGGTTTGTCACACCCTCCTCTCTGACCCGACGTCCTGCTAGAAGGGAAAGAAAAGACTAACCTCATCAAAATCTTTCTGAATCTATGGAAGATCTTCGCCATTGCTGACAAAGTGAGGGTTTTGAAAGGATAATGAAGGGTGGTCTTCACCTCTTGTTGTTTATAACTTGAATGACAAAGCTTCTCTTTGAAACTTGTGCATATATATGTGTATATATGGGAATTGTAAATGGTATGATTTATGTTGCTTTGGGAGAGAGATTTTGAGTTACGCAAAAGAGAGATTCTTTGTAGGAATCATGACTTCTGTATTCAATGTTTGTGGGAAGACACAAATAAAGTATAATTAGAAGGTAGAAGAATGGGAATGTTAAGCAAGTACCATGTGCTAAAATCATTTGTTGGACCATTAACTATACTAGACCCCGGCACACGCTACGCGCGTGCACGTTGTCGTTGTTGGTCGTGTGTGAAGTCTTACGAGAACATGATCAACCCGACTCCTAGGATAATACAAGAATTGATCACTTCATACAAATATTATTAATGTAAAACTAAACTTAATTTGCATAAGATAATGAAATAATAAAATTTAAAAACTCTTAAATATTTTTAAAAACTTGCTCGAGCGATCGGGAATCCTTTTGATAGTGTTATATGCTCCCGGTCGCTCGAGCAATTTTTTAAAAATATTTAAGAGTTTTTAAATTTTATTATTTCATTATCTTATGCAAATTAAGTTTAGTTTTACATTAATAATATTTGTATGAAGTGATCAATTCTTGTATTATCCTAGGAGTCGGGTTGATCATGTTCTCGTAAGACTTCACGCACGACCAACAACGACAACGTGCACGCGCGTAGCGTGTGCCGGGGTCTAGTATAACCATTAGGGAAATACACTTAAGTGGATTACAAAAAACTCAGTATAGTTTAGTAGTTAATTAGATATATCTATATATATGCAACACATATCTACATATTATGAAGGTACATCGTTGAGTTTATTCCAATTTTACTCTAAACACTTGATTAAAAATATTATTTGAATTGTAAAACTAAACTTAAATTACCTAATATAATTAAATAAAATTAATTTTGTTTTAAATATTTTTAAAACATTATTCGAGCAACCGGGAGCCTCTTTAGTAATGGTTCTTGGTCCCAGTTGCTCGAGCAATTTTTTAAAAATATTTGCTACTAAGAATATGATCAAACAAATATATGTCGATATTTGAAAAAATTGACATTGCAAATTGTTTATAGTCATACTATGAGTATTTTCACTCACATACCATGTCATAATATCTCATCTCATATCAACTATCGCGTAATGCCCGATCTCGAACTAATTTCTATGAGTATTCATACATGCTATTACAACGACTATTACAAATCTATCATGATAATATCAACTATCCTTTAATGCTCAATCTCGAACATTTTATGAGTACTTTTCACTCATGTATCATGTCATACTATCTTATCTCATACCAACTATCGTTAATGCTCGACCTCAAACTTTCTATGAGTATTCATACCAACCTCGAACTTTCTATGAGTATTTTCACTCAGACAACATTCGTAGGATTCAGTCCTATGCGCTCATACTATTTGAGATTTAAGACGTACGCTCATAAGTCATAACTCGTCAATGAATGCATTCAATATACTCTTAGGATATCTTAACACGTACACTACTATGTCTATAAAATAATGACTATTACAAATCTACCATGACAACATCAAGAAATTCCTACTAATTTTCACAAAAAAATAAAATTATATATTTGATCAATTTATTTCATGTTTTATTACTTTGATATTTTCAGAGTTAAGTTTAATTATATAAACATTTCAGATATATTTATCAAATGTTTAATTCTCATATCAACAGCTAAAGCATGATACACATTTATCATATTTGTTTATAAGAATATAATCAAAAAATATATATGTCGATATTTGGACAAAATACGTATTTTACTTTCGGCATCCAACCATCCTTTCTTTGAGTATTTTACTCCCGACATCCGATCGACCTTTGTTTGAGTATTTTACTCCCGACATCCGACCGACCTTCGTTTGAGTATTATAGTCCCAACATCCGACCTTTGTTTGAGTATATTATACTCCTGGCATCCGACATTTCTTTGAGTTCTATACTCCCCCCGACATCCAAATTTTTTCGACATCCGACCTTTCTTTGAGTATTATACTCCCGACATCCAACCTTTCTTTGGTTATTATACTATCGATATCCCCGGGATTTGAACCTGGGCGCTGTCAGTATCTATAATTTAAGACGCACGCCTTAACCAACTGTCTCATAAGTTCGAACATGTCAGTGAATACATTTAATATATTATTAAGATCTCTTAACAAACTCACTACCATGTCTATGAAACGACGATTATCAAAAATATACTGTGACAACATCAAGAAATTACCAGAACAATTTACCCAAAATATAAAATTAGATATATTTGATTAAATTTTTCTTATTTGTTTATTTTGATATTTTCAGAGTTATTTTACTTTAATATTTCCTGAGTTCATAAAGTAGGGTTGAGATTTAGGTAAATTCGTATGTTAATTTTAGATATATTTGAAATGTAGAGTTTAGTAAAGAAATACTCATAGAATCTAAATTTGATCAATCCAAAAAATATTTTGTAAATATAATAAATAATAAACACTGAAAATTAATATTGATTTTTATATTTTAGTAATTCGTAAAATAGTATTTCAAGACATCACCGGAGTTATTTTAATTTTGTAGTAATATATTTTTGTTATTTTTTTCTCGACATGTAATACCTAAATTTTGGATATTATTAGTTTGGAGTAATAACATATTAACAACTTTGGGCAGCTGGAATCATTTATGCATTAATATTAATAGTATTAAAAAAACCATAATCTTTTAAACATTTTAATAATATCATTATTTGAAAATACTACATAATTTATAATTATCAATATAAAAAATATATACATTAATCAAATATCTCCTTTCAAATTTGTTTTTTTTTTTGTATTTATTGTTTCACGCGGTAGATTATGTATATTCAACATATAAATATAGTAAATTTTGATCGATTATAATTCTATTTTAATTTATAGATGAAATGTATTTTTATAATGACAATGCTCACAATTATTTTATTTTTAACTTCTTGGAAAGAAGAGAGAATGTCTTGGAAAATAGTCACAATTATAATTTCATTTGTTAGCGATATATAAAAAAAATGGTGCATGAGAAAAAAAGAAAGAGATAGTGATAAGAGCGTAGCTGGTTAATACGTATGTCTTCAATTATAAGGTCATAGGTTCGAGTCTCCGTAGACATTTAAATGACCAAAATAGTCATGATAAATGTAAACTAATTAGATTATTAAAAGGTATTTGTGTCAATTTACAGGCGGCGGTTACAAAAACATGTTCAGCCTTAATAATATAGATATATATATATATATATTTTGTCATAAAAGAGTAATGGGGTCAGTAGCGGCGATCCTAGGCTCATTCCGCTACATAATGTTCGGGCTTTTCTGTTAACATTTGTGAGTTCTATCTACCACATCTGAGAACAACCAGTGTTTTGCACTAAAGTAGCCCCACCGACAGCCTAGAGTTGAGAGGTCGGCCCTTCGGACACAAGTTGACCATTTCCCAAGAACACTTGGGGGATTTGAAATCGTAACCCTGGAGCCAAACCACTTGGGAGTCAGCGCTCTCAACCACTAGACCACAAGTGCTGGTGGTCATTAACTATACTAATTAATGCTTTCTTATATCTTAATTATTATTGAATTCACTATAAAAAAAAACGTATATATGTTTTGAGTACTTTTATTTAATTTTAGAATGAAAAGAAGGAATGACTTATTATTTGTGAATTTGAGTCACTTTCAGTTTTAAAAATATTATCTACAATGTAAAATGAGGACATTTACCGCCCGTTTTAAAAATACATTTATTAATATTTTATATAAATGTGTACAGTATAAATATTTTTTAAACATAATTAATTAAACTCTTATTTTTGGCTCCAAAAAGCACTTAATTATTCGATTTTTTAATATATATATCTACACAATTACTATTTCTTAAAAAAAATCTTCTTAATTTTTTTTCCAAATTTTCATTATTAAAAATTTGGATAGATTTTCTCTATAACTAATGATAAAAGACCTACTATATTCTAGCAATCTAGGGTTAGTTTCAAGAGTGCATGCATGTATTTGCAGACATTTTCATTTCTGTCCTAAATAGACACTAAAAAATTAACAATTAGGGAAGCAATGATTCTAAGAATAGGCCTCAATGTTCCCTTGACTTTATAAAATGTGTCTTTATTTTTATAATTATATATAAGGTAAAGATTTTTTTTTTTTTGGCCAATATATAAGGTAAAGATGAAGACTAATATAATTAGAAGTATTTTTTTTTTTGCCCAACAATATGATTAGAAGATGGAAGATAAAATTATTGGTATACTTGTTTTACACCTAAAATAATCTTCATTTATATTGGGTGTTGATTAAGAAAAAAAAAATCAATTTTCAAATCGCAAACCTGAAACATTTAATTAAGGGACGAAACGTTGAACCGTTACGTCATCTTATAAATGGTTTGATTAGAATAAGTTAATAAAATAACCAACAAAAAGAGTAAACATCTAGTCAAAATGTTATCCTTCATGAGCTATCAAATCCATAATGTATCTATAACATAATAAATTGGATTTATTAATCTATCTTTTTATCTTGTTGGGAATAATGATAGCATAATAGGTTAAGGTGAGATTAATTAAGAGATTTTATGGAAAGACATTATCATTGCTTAGCTTTGGTATACTTTATAGCTTGTCCCCGAAAAAATAGAGCGCCGAAGACACCTTTAAGTTTGTGAATAAAGATTTAGAAAAGAAACAATTTTTTATTATTTGGAAAAACTATATTGATTGTCATCTTTATAGGGAAAAGAAAATATCAGATTTGCACTTTATAGGGAAAAAAAAAATATTACGCACAACATTTTATTTTTTAAACAACTATTATTATTTTTAGGGATGTAGGATAGGTGAAATGGAGGAGGAAAGATAACACATGTTATACAAATGTGGTGTGGTTGAACGGAAGCGGTATGGCTCGGGATACTAGGGCTCGAACTGAACCACCATGTCAATCACTCTTTTGACGAATGGATGTGAGAAAGAAGAGAGGAGTCAAGTGACATGAGGAGCGTCAAAGAGACGAGATGGAAATTGTGTATGATAACGTGTTGGGCGATATGGAAGGCAAGGTGTCAGACTGCATTTGAAGATAAGATGCCCAACCCGAATGCGACTATGGAGAAATTGGGACGGACCCGAGAGGAATGTATGGGAGAGTCTATCATAACCCTGGGGGAGCAGGAAACGGAGAGGACTGATAGATGGAAAGCTCTGAGCGAAGGTGTCATCAAGGTAAACTGCGATACAACTTGGTGTAGACGGACCAAAATGTGAAGAATCAGAGCAATTGCTAGAGACTCAAATGGAGTAGTGATAGGCGGGGCAAACAGAAGATGTCATGGCGCGGATGTGACATCAATGCCTCAATGGTGGTTGAAGCTATCATGATCATGACAAAACTCACTATAGAGAAATGATGGAACCATGTAGTGATCGAATCAGACTCTGAAGTAGTGATAACCAAATGAAGAACATAGCACAACATTGGAGGATTGAGACGGTATGTGAAAACATCAATTCGATAGCGACATGAATTGAGGAATTGAAACCATAGAATGAGAAACGGTTCGACGATCGGTGAATAAAAACGCAAATTGAATCACGAAACAATACCAACTGGGAGTGCGACTAGATGATTGGGTTTATCAGCACCCGTTCACCCTTAGGAATATGTTAATTAGTGTTTGTAATGACAATGCCTAGTATTGTTTCGGAATGAAAAATGCATGCGTTTTTTAACAATAAAAAAATAGGGACGTAAATCAAGAACATTATTTAGTAGTTTTTCAATTTATAATTCATTAAATTAATGTAGGTTGTTCCACTTGGAAGTACATCATTGGACAATTTCCACTTCTAGTCTTCTACAGTCTGCTGTATAATGCATGCATGCATGCATGCACTATGAATCTCCGACATGGTCAATATATTGACGAAGACTATTGATTTACAAGAATTGGGCCATTTATATTGATTGAGAAGCCCAACTAAAAAAATCAACTGATCTTACTGAATTTTTTGTGAAGTATAATTCTAATTAATTCCATTTTTCAACCAATACAAAATGATGCACGTCACACGTGTGAAGATTCTCTATTATAATTATAATAGATGCAATGCAACTGTCGGTTGCTCCTTTAATTAAGACATTATTATTATTTTTTCTAATTAAAAATGTAGTAGATGAAATTTGGTTAGTGGCCTCAAATTTCATGACCTCATATTTCATTTATTTCTCATTTATAATATAATATTTGATTTATTTCTCCTTATAATATATAGAAAAATGACATAACTGGATTTTTTCCCTTGTCGTGATTAGCTGATTCAATGAACTTGCATCTTTATATATAGGGGTGATAAAAAAAGACTTTAGGGCTGAATTTCAGACAAGACTGGTCCGACTATGACTGAGACCGAGCGGACGAGTTTTTTTCTTCAAAGTCGGTATCGATCTCGGTTTTTTTCCTGAAAACCCGTTTAGGACCGGTTCAGACCGAATGAATGTGAATTTGGGATTTTCATAATACCACACCGATTTTTTTTTGGATTTTGGAGGTTTTCTATCTCTATAAAAGTTGCATCCTGATAAATTTACTAAAGAATATAGTGAGTTTAATTATAGTGTTTTTTTGAGATGTGAACTATTCTTTCGCCTTTTACTAAATAATACCGCGAACTCATAGTTTTTTTTTGTGCAGATTCGGTTCATAACCGATACCGGTCCGAGTCAAGAAAAACCAACTCGAACAGACTTTTTTGACCGAGATCGGTCTCGGTACTCCAAAAGGCAAGACCGAAATTTAAGTATCGCCCACATATCAGCCCTACTTATATATAGTTGGAAGAAGTAGCTGTCACACTCACACCTCTCTTACTAATTCAATCAAGTGAGTACCCGAGATTCCATCATACAATGGAGACAAAGATACACTGAGATACTTTTTACACCCTCAACTTTGACCTCATTATCATCTGAAGTTAATTAGTAACATTAAGAATTTGGTCCAAAAAAAAAGTAACATTAAGAAAGAAAAAAATTAAAATTTAAAAAGAATATAAAATATTTTTTTTATAATAAAAAATGCACAAGCTCACGATGAATAGATGCACAAACTATTACACTCATATATATATATATATATATGAGTGTAATAGTTTGATGATGATGAGTTAGTGGAATAGTAGTTCGACAGGTCATGGAAGAGCACTTCTGCAACTGCCCCGCTCGGAAATATTCCTTTGTTTAATTTGTCGACTTCGTCTCGTCTTCTTCCACCTCGCATACACTACTACTCAATGATTTCAGAGATTATTTACATTTGTACATACTTTATATATATATGTATTTATGCAGGACAGTTCAACAAATGCATGGATAAGAGTTGTTCAATCGTGTTGCGATTGTGAAAGTTATCTATCTATCTATATGTTAATAACCAAATAACAAACCGAACTTTGAAAAAAAAAAAAACAGCAAGCTGAACTTTTTTTTGTTGACAAACAACAAAACAAACTTTAGAAATTTAGCAAACAACAATCTTATCTCAAATTTTCATTATGTTTGAACGAATTTTTCAATGTTTGAGAGAGTTATTAAGTCGTAATAATATTTCCTTAAAATATTTCAACTAATGTTGACTTAATAACTCCATCAAACATTAAAAAATTCATTCAAACATAATGAAAATTTAAGGTAGGTTCGTTGATTGCTCAATTCCAAAAGTTTGATTTATTGTTTGTCACCAATAAAGTTCGTTTGCTGTTTGATTTTTCCTCAAAGTTCGGTTTGTTTTTTGGTTATTAACCTTATTATAAAATCATAATTTCATCATCCATCCATGTATATGTATAATGTTAGGATGGAAGAGCATGGAAATATCTTAGTCAAATATAATGTTATTATTATTTTTTTGGGTGGGGTGAGGGGTCAAATAGTTAGTAATTGACATCATAATTATGTTGATTAAAGGGAAAAGTCTGAAAAACGTCCATGATGTTTGACCAAAATGGTTTTTGGTACAACATGTTTTTTGGTGATTGTATTATGTATCATATGTTGCAAAATGGTGGTAATTGAACCTTCCGTCCATGAACCGTTTGATTGTCCCGTTAGTTGGTCACGTTTTTTGCACGTGACCTTCACCATTTAATATTATAAAGAAAAAAAACTGAAATTACCTAAATGACCCTAAGATGTTTCTTGTTCCTTCAACTTCCACAATTCGGTTTTTGGGACAGAAGAAGCGTGCTTGAAGACCGTGCTGTTGAGAGTGAAGGTGGCATTTGAAGACGAAGGCGAATCCCTCGCGACGATTTCCAGCGACACGAAGACGAAGGCGAATCCCTTCCAGCGACACGAAGACGAACTACCAGGCACTGTCGAAGTTGCAGCCACGGTCGAAGGTCCTCTGCAGCAGCCTTCGGTAAGTGACTCTTCCTCTGACTGAAAGGAAACCGATCATCGCCTTTTTGTTGCTATGGCTTCGTGAAATCGTTCGACTTAGGGTTTTCGTTGGGTTTGTGGCCGAAAGTCGGTTCCTTTATGTGGTTTCTGTGTTTGATCTTTGTGTTTAACTGTGGAGTTAGGTGTTTGAGAATGTTGTTTGATATTGCGGCTTTGCTTGATTTTTCTGTGCCTATGTTCGGTTTTTATGTGTTTTCTTTATATTTGGACAGCGAAAGACGAAGCCCAGAGCATCTCAGAAGACGAAGCCCAGAGCATCTCAGACGACCGACGGGAACCCCAGCAGTCAAACCTCTCAACCCCCCACGCAACAGGTACAACTGATTTGTTGAACCAAAAAATGGTGACCAAAAAATGTTTGCTGACTTGTTTCCGTATTGTTGGACAGCGAAAGAGGAAGACTAGAGCACCACCACCCAGAAGTACAGCTCCAGCACCACCTATGGAACCACCACCACAACAAAGTGACGATGATTTCGTCGAACCAGCAGCACCGCCAACTAGGGAACCACCAGCCCACACAATCAACCTTGAAAGTGACGATGATTTCGTCACCGCTTCAACTGCTCCACCTGTGCTGTCAAGTTGCAGGGACCTTGTGTTGTTGCCACAACCCCTGAAGACTAAGAAGACCAAAGTATTTCGGACAGGTTTTAGAAAATCACCGAGGAAAGTGAAAATACCGAGGTCTGCCAAAGATAGATCCACTCAGTGATTTTCTGTTTGTGTAGTGTTCATTTTGTGTGTGGTAACATTTTGTGGATGATACCATTTTGGGTTGGTTTAGGTCTTGCTGCCCATGTTTTGTGTTGTTTTTTGGTTTATTGACATTGGTATGTTCAGTGTTGGATTATGGACAACGGTATGTTTATTGACAATGGTATGTCTATTGACAATGGTGTGTTTAATGACAGTAGTGTTTCAGGTCTGTTATATGTTGGTGCAGGTTCAGTTTCATGGTTCACTTTACTGGTGTTTCAGTTCTATCCTAGTTAACATGCTGGTGGATTCATCCAAAACTTGATGGATAATAGGACTTTATGTTTGATTTGTGGTATTACTTAAGCCCACATGTTTCGGTCTATGCATGCCTTATGTTCAACATGTTTCAGTTATGGTGGTTTTTGGTACAACAAGTTTACCATTTACGTGCTGTTACGAAAAATTGACAGAAACAACTGATTTGCAACACAATGATTTGCAACATGTCCAACATTACATTTGTGCTCCTATTACACAACATAAAACATAGACTGAAGTACATTACATATTCACACAAACAAGAACAACAACAACTAACATCACAATCGTTATTATTACAACTTTTTTGAGATATTGCTCCCTACGACGCAGGGACACAATTTCTTCATTCAATTCCCTTCGGATTGTGTCGAACTTCTTCAGAGCTCTCATTCCATAATCGCACATTGGAGGGTCTGCCCATTCAAAATAATTGCAATGCCCACCACTTGTGGACGTTTTCCACTAACGAAAACAGGAAGATTGAAATAATTAGGGTGAATTAGGGTTTCAGACAAATCAGACAAATTAACATCAAATGAACATCTAATTACCGAGTATCTTGGGCATCCATAAAACATCCGGCCGAAGTTCTTCGAAGTCCCAGCTGGAATTGCATGCGACAGCAACCCACAATGGCATAATCGGCAATCATACTCCGGGGATGGGTTCGACACGTACTTCGGATTGGAAGATGAAGACGAACAATGAGAGTACTTACCAGGAGCCATGAGTCGCAGCACTTCAAGGATCTTCAGACGCAGCTTCAAGGATTCCAACGAGGAGGCTCTGTCAGACGTAGCTCTTCAAACTGGCGGGATCTCCTAAATACAACCATCAGGGCAAAAAAGGAATTACAAAGTCTGACTTTTCCAGGTCTGGTCACGTGACCAATCACGTGACAATTTAACGTACAAACTGAACGGAAGTAGACGGAGGGACCAAAAACCATCGTTTCAAAACATGTTGTACCTAAAACAATCGTGACGGTTGAAAAACCATTTTGGTCAAACATCATGGACGTTTTTCAGACTTTTCCCTTGATTAAATAAAAATTATTACGGGATTAAACAAAACTAATTATAAAATAAATAAATAAAGTGTTACTAATAAGGCGAGCGATTTTAAATATTCTATACAAAATATTATTTGAACTCTACTGAATTAATACTAGAATCAGAATTAATAACCCTCAAGTTTGATGCTAATACAGTACTTATATAAGATAATAAAAACATTAATAACCTTAATGATCGATGTCGGAAGTCACTGAATGAAGAAAACAAACTACAATATCTTACTAATCTAAATATTTAGAAGTGGTACTTTCCTTCGTATTATTATATATTTATTTGTTTAAATACTTATTGTTTTTTCGTGATAAAATAAAGGGTTAAATACTGACTAGCTACCTGAACTTTGAACGTTTTGCTATGAGGTACCCGAACTTTGAAAATTCAAAACGGGGTACCTCAACTTTGAAGAAAGTGCAAATAGCTTTTCAACGACTTTCCGACAGATTTCCGACTACAATTGACGGAAAATTGGACGGAGGTAACTATTTGCACATTATTCAAAGTTTAGGTAGTCCGTTTTGAATTTTCAAAGTTCGGATAGCTCGTTGCAAAGCGTCCAAAGTTCAAGTAGCTAGTTGGTATTTAATCCTAAAATAAAAACAAACTATTGCATTAGGACTCGAGAGCTTTGTAAATAACAACAAAACATGGTAATATTGCCCTAGGATTGAACACGAACAGCTCCTCCAGATTAGAATAGACCCCAGCGTTGCCGGCGACCGAGTCGTACGAACCACCTTGACCGGCGTCCTCCTCGCCAGCATTACCGCCGTCATCCGCTGCAGGTGACGTCCTCCTAACCTTTCCAGCGATGACCCTGCAGACCAGCATCGCCCTCCTCCCGTCGGTGCACCTGAGGGAATCATGCGCCCTCCCGCTGCTCGCCGTCGTCCGCACTCCGGCGCCGGACTTGTTCTGGAACCCGTGCCTGATGGCGGTGCAGACGCCGCATCCGGGGACGGATCCGCAGAGACTGCTGGAGCCGCGCGCGCCGAGGGAGCAGGCCAGGGTGGTGCAGTGGAAGCGGAGGAGCTCGTTACCGTCGGCGGCGCAGCGGGGGTTCTTTCTGGTGCTGCCGTGCGCACGAGCCTTGACTGCGTCACGACAGTCCTCGAAGCGTTGGATCGTTTTCTGGGTGTTGTGGACCTTTAGTATCCGTTCGATCTTGCAGATCGGGTTGTCCTTTTTTAGCCAGCTGGACTTGAAGATGATCTCTACGATGTTTCGGCCCGAATCTTCCGGACCCAGCTCAGACACTGTACGAGAGTGGAATATTTATTATTTAACTGTCCATATAATATTCGCACTAATTATATAACAGAAGATAATAATAAATAAAAATTAATTACTTCTACCATGTCGGTGGAGCCACAAATTGCCTGCAGTAAATTTTGTAAAAATCCATATATACTAATAATTAATATGGATATGCCACGTCATGTGATACATCAATTTGGGCTTTAATGTGACAGCTATTGTGATGGTATATGGTCCCTAAATAAAAGGAAGAAATTGAAGATCACAACACCGGAAATGACCCAAATGTGGTGGAATTGTACTACAATAATAATGAGCAAGAAATCAGTAAATAATTTTCAAGTTTAATGTCAGTGGATTCGTTATTTTATAGAAAAATTAGAAAACCACGTGAATTTGTTTAATATAAGTTTAGATTCGTGGGGTAATAAGTAATTTAATATTATTTAAACAAAATATTTATATTTGAAGATATTACTATTTTTCAATAGATGATTGAAATAACTCATTTTTCAAAAATAAAAAAAGGTAACTTGGAGTATGTTGTTGTATCGTTAAAAGGAAACCAATCACGTTCATTTGCAAACTATGGAAAACTCAAAAGGTGATTAATTCGTCTAGTTTGAACAACTTTATGTAAGTGACATGAAATTAAGTGATTACATTCCATGCACCTTATCTAATCTTATATTAATTATGCAAGTTATTTATTTCCAGTGTTCGAACTAATTTAATTTAAAAATATACAAATTATTTTAGTGGTAGGTTTACAAACTATTTATTCAGTTCAATAAATAATGCAAGAATGATCTAAATGTCTCTATCGCCATAATCAAGGTGGCAGATAATTGATATATTTTCGTATATAATAAATATATTCGATCAAGCTGACGTGTATATTACATGGGATTAATCTAAATTTAATCGAGTAAATGGGTAAAACAATTTATTAATTAAAGATAAGTAAATGTAGAAGTACCAGCATGGCGAACAGCTTGATGAAGCTCCAAGCTCTCGATCTTGGGAAACACTTCTCCGCACTGCGAGCAAGCGCAAATGGTGGCTCGTGGTGTATATGGGTACCTATTTTTAGTTTATTAAATAACTATCATTCATTATTTTGAGCTATTTAATTAACCTTAGTCCACTGTAATTATATGTTTTTCATGAATAATCATAATTTAATTTTGAGGTTGAAAAAACTGAACACCTGCTAGGATCGACGATCATTCGGCACTCGTAGCAGCCAGAGAGCTTCCCGAAATGCATGCCTCGTGAAGAAGAAGAGGTTGAGCCACCATGGTGGTTCGATCTGACTGTCGACCCAGACAAGGAGCGAGCCGAGGTTGAGCCACTACCTGCCTTTCGTGTCAAGAGTCCGGTTACTTGGCCAAGTGTGCTGCTCTCAGGGGAGTTGTCGGCTCGATGAACCACCCTAGCGTTGCCATGCACCACGTCCCTGAAGCTGCATATGGAGCTGCAAGAGGACCCCAATCTCGAACTAGGGTTTGTGGGTCCCACAGGTTTGGATGGGTCGTGGACTTGAGAGCCCTCGACTTGCTTGCAAGTAAGTAGGTTCTTGAATTGGTCCCAAGAGGACGAGGAAGAAGAAGAAGAAGAAGGTTTCTCCTTTTTCTTTTTCTTTTCCTTTTCCTTTTGCTTCTCCTTTACCTCCATCTTCTCCTTTTGTTTTACCTTGTTCTTGTCCTGTGTTTTTTGCTGTTTTGAGTTGTGTCTTGGTGGATTTGGTTGTTTCTTGGGGTCTGAGGAGCGTTTTGGTTCTTGAGGGCTGAAAGTGAGGAGAGGCATGGCAACAATGAGGATATTTAATATTGAGGAAGGGTGTCTAAAAATGGTGGTGAACACTGAACAGAAGAAGCTCTCTCTCTTTGTTTTGAAGAGAAAGAGAGGGTTTTGAAAGTTCGTTTGGAGAATAAGGAAGTGAAGAGGGGAGAGATCCAAGAGAGGATCTTAAGGAGGGGAGGGAAGGGAAGGAGAAGGTGAGGGTAGAGGTGGGTTGGGTTGGGTTGAAAGGGGTGAATATATATATATATATATATATAATGGATTACAATTAAATTTAAGTTGTATAAATAATTGTTATTTGTTTGTTTATTGGTTGATTCGGTTCAATGTAAAATTTAACATGATATCAGAGACGGTTTCAATGGATAGTGTTAAGCTGTTGTTTCCCGTTGTGGATACTCAACTTTAGTTGAGTTTGTTATTAGGAGTATTATTAATAATTAAGGATAGTATATAAGAAGTGACTAACTTCTCTTATCATTACTTAATTTTAAGATTGAACACAAATTGTATAAACTTTGTTTGAGCATTAAGTTTGACTCATGCACAAGGTAGAATTTACCTTCCAGTCCAACAACCTTGAACCTTTAAGAAAATATTCTTTTTTAGGTATCATTTTAAGTTTTAAATTTACGATTTAATCAGTTTTTTATAAAACTGTTTTTTTTAATATATCCTAACAGTTTAGTCCATATATTGAACTACATGCACTATTCTTCGGGTATTTATTATCACATAAATTTATCTTCTGGGGAGACTGAATATTTTTGGTTTATATTTATATCTACATTATATCACATAGACAAATTTCTCTTTCTATGACTTTGTTAGTTTGTTTTGGATCGACGAAGTCTTCTCTATTTGTCTTATACGTGTCAGTGGATGCTCCATGATCATTTATGTATTTTGACTTGTTATTGACCCACTTAATTAATTAATGGTGTCAAATAAAGTTTCTTAAGATCTGGATCTTGATTTCTCGCGAGAAAAACGGTCAATTTTCATGATTTTAGTTCGTTATGAAATATATAGTCAAATTAAAGGATTAATTTGTTAATTAATCAAATGAATTGTATCTTCATGTGATGTCCCGACAAAGAAACGGAGCATGTAACATGTTCGGATGGTCTCTCTTGTACTTTGCACTGTAATTTTCTTTTGTTCTCTTGTCTCTCTAAGTCTAGCTAATTAACTCTCTATCTACGAACCAGGACACTTTGCTATCTAATCATTACACAATAAAAACGTAATAATAATTATTACTTCAACAAAATGTACGTACGTATCATGTGTAATTATTTTTTGGGGGAAAATAACGTGTCAATCGGACACTAGGAATAGAGATAAGTCAGATTCCTTGGGGGGATAAAGCAAAAGGGCATATGACAAAGAGACTCTTCACGTAAGATATAGAAAAGTAAAGCAGTGACTTCCACAAATAATAGGTATAGATAGTGACGTCTAATACGTAATAAAGTTTATTAGCATTCTGAGGCCTAATAACATTTCAAATTGGTAAAACTCAAACCATTTAAGACTGGGTCAACCCACACTAAGTGTAAGCTGGAACCCATAAAACGGTTCAGTATCCAACACGGAATCAAGGTGATCACCCAAGTCTCTACTGATCGTCAAATACCAAGGTCAAAGTAATTCACTGCTCGTCATGGGAGTGTTCGCCAAGAAAGTCAAACTTCTTAACTCTGGTCACACAACCGACACCGAACATACAGTCACGATGTTCTGCATATCTCGACGTCCATATGATAATGTTGTTATAATCGGATTTTGGGCACTAGATGACCGTCTAATACTTCAGTACTCATTTTTAGGGATATTGACGAGCGTGTGAGACAATAACCTTCGGTTATCGCCCAACTCAAAGTCTTAGTGTTCTAAGCACTTGAGTCACTCCCTCTAATATGATGCACAAATCTTGTTTTAGAGTAATGACTCTCTTCATATTCCGCTTATTAAAGATGAGATTATGACTCATAAAGATATACTCTATTATTAAGGAATAAAAGTACCATCACGGTAAATGACCTTACAGTAAACACCACGACTAGGGTTTTACCAATTTAAATATGTTGTGACTCTCTTTTTATTTTACATTCAATATTATTCAATATGCACTATACTCAATTAAGACTTCTTCATTTTACAGGGGATTGGATCAACCTACAACAGTTAAAATCATGCTCACTAAGTAGGAGTAACTACCGACAACAGTTAAAATCTATCTATCTATCTATATTGTTGTTTAATAAATATTGTAGTTCCTTTTTATCTGTTTTAGACACTATTTTTGGGAGTGGTTAGAAGTAGATATAGACAGACATGGGGACAACTATTTGATAATCTAATGATTTAGCATTGCATGCTTTTATCCTACTCCGACATAATATAGAGAGAAAGATAGATTTTCATTGTGAATAATCGAATCACATCACGTGGGATCATGTGTACTTATTGTTCAATAGAAATCTAAAACTAACAACAAGTTAGATAAGAAAAAATGTCAATAGTATTATAAAAAAAACGGGAAATATAATTAGGCATGACGATTGTTAATAGCTAGGTAAGTGAGACATCACAATATATCGTATTATTAAAAATAATAATATAAGGTGTACAGTACCTTTTTTAAAAAAAATATTAGAAAACAACAACAATAATTAATTATGGATATTAGGTTTGTTCTCAATAAATTAGATTACACTTTGTATTATAATTGTAATATTCCTGAATGCAGTTTTAATTTTAACCACCACGTGAATTTATGGGTTTCAACTTTCAACAGAAAGAAGCTTTGAATGATCCTACGTTGGAGAATGGTTAGTGTGCCGTGGAATTTAGAATTTTACTGAAATTCATGCAATCAATTAATGTACACACTCTCGTAATTAGGGATAAAGTCATAATTTTGTCTTGGGTCAACATTATAATGATGACGAACTATTAAAATAAAAATTTGGGATAAATATAAAATTTAAATAAACTAAAATTTTGTATATTTATAAATTTTCCCATTGTTGTGGCAGAGATGTATCATGTATATGTTACTGTCAAGAAATGGTCCATAGTCATATAAGAAGGCCAAGAAAATTAGAGGGCAAAATCTATTTTTATTTTTAATGTTGCCTGATTTTAAACTTAAAAATATTATTTATTTTTTAATTAACCTTTTAAAATTTTATTTTTTTATTTTAAATATTAACGCTTCTCTAACATTTGTCGAACCTAAATTTTTTTTCTTTCGTTCATAGTTACTGTAATTTTCCAATCCCCATGCAAATAAATGAAGCTTATCTTTTGACACATTAAAGAGCAATATTGCATTCACTGGTCCCCCGTTGAAACATACATGACACAGAAGTTCCCTGTCCCTTAAGTAAGGGGTGTAACGGGTTATGGGTCGGTCGTGTTAGGGACCATCTGACCCAAACACGATCCGTGTAATAGTATGAGTCAGTTTTTGAAACTCAAACCTGACCCGCGGATCAGAATGATCCGTCAGGAATGGTGAGAGTTAAGTCATACTGACTTGTTCGACCTTCATGACCCGCGAGTCAGTCTGACCCGTTTGACTCACCATTTCAATAAAAAACAAAAACAGACTAAAATATATAAATGAGACGGGTCGTGGGTTGACCCGTGGGTCAAGACTTCTGATCCAAACCTAACCTGTGTTTTCACGGGTCATCCATGGATCGTGTCAAAATGATTCATGGATCAAAACCCTAACCCAAACATGACCCGTAGCGGGTCACCCACGGATTGAGTCAGATTTTGACACTTAGTATGGATACAAAATTCATAAACGAAACCTGACAAATGACAGCGTGACTTCGAAAAATTGAAGGGAAGGAGCAAATTGTAGAACTGGTAATAGTTCGAGGACCAATTGTTCAAAGGCTTTCAAATTTATAACATTGGGCCGAGTTATTGAGCAGGCCCGCATTGTCTACTTCTCGGTTTCTTTTCTTGTTCCCCCACCCACTCTGTTAACCGTTGCTAAACCCTGATGCTGAAATCAGAGCTAGGGTTTTGAGCTCTTACCAGTTTTTTCAGTTTTGGTTGATGTTTAAATCTTAAATCCCAAACTATAATCATGTCCGAAACGACACCTGAATTAGAGAAGTCCAGAGTGACCTGGGAAGGTTGCAGCGTTTTGCTGGATGTCAACGATGGAGATCGTCTGGTCTTTGCTCGCTTGACGCAGGGCTCGTGAGTCCCTGATCTTAAGCTTTATAAAGCGATATATTTCTCGCATTGAATGTTTTGGATTGCTCTATCGAGTTGCAGGACGCTGAAAATTGGGAAGAAGAATTATTCCTTGAAGCCACTGATTGGTTGCCCCTTTGGATCTCTGTTTGAAGTAGAAAGTGGAGCTCAGGGGTCGTGGTTATCCCGTGTTTTAGGATCGTCCAGAGAAGGTTTGACTATAACTGTATTTAAAAATCAGTTCAAGTTATACTTAAGTAGTATGACTCTCGGATCTTCATTGCATATATGTATCTGTAGAACAAAATGCAAATGGAAACCACTATGAAGCATCAAAGTAATTGTTATTTTGGATAAACTCGGGCTCATAGTTCGTGGTGGCCCATACTGTGGAAGTTGCTTACACTACTATTCAGCACTAGGGAAACCTTCCTGTTATATGATTTAAAGTATATTGGCACATTTCTGTGATATTTTATCCCTGTTCATGCTACGTTGCTCTTTTAAGATTGAGAATTTAGTATGAGACCTTAAATGATTGTTTATCAAGGTAAATGCATCAACGAAAATGAATCCTCTGAGCAGCAAGATGAATGCAGAGATAACCGAGCGATAGTTGATAATAACCTGGCTCAGACACTTACTGGAGAAGATATAGAGGCACTACGGAGGTGACACATTTATTGTGCTTATGATGTTCTTTAGTTGAGGCTTCTCACTTGCATCGTCAGTCTCAGAAATGCTGATTAATGTGTGCAGTGAAGGTGCAACAGGTGAAGAAATTATTGACGCTTTGATTGCCAACAGTGCCACGTTTGAGAAAAAAACAGCTTTTTCACAGGCTAGTCCAAACTCAAAATTTTTGTTATTTGTTGATGGTTTTTCCTTATGCGTGCTTGGTTGATTTTTCGATCTGTCTTCAGGAGAAATACAGGCTAAAGAAACAAAAGAAGTATGCACCAAGAGTACTTATGAGGCGACCTGTCAGTAGAAGGTAATTTTCTTATATTTCACTGCGTTGCTGTGAAAGTAAGTCTTCATGACTGCTACATAAAGCACAACCTGCTACATAATAATCATTTGGCATGTCTGGTTTGAAAATTACTCTTTGTTTTATTTACTAACAGGCAGTATGTTATTCTTTCAGCATCTGTGAGGCGTACTTCAAGAAATATGCTCCTAGAATTGGGTAAGACAGTGACTCGTGTCAAGTTCTTACTTGTACAGTATTTTTTTAGTTGATCTCCATCTACCCCAAGCACAGAAACAGAGCTCAGAATTTTCTATGTTTCTACAAGAGCATCTCTTAGCTGTGTAACTGGGTTATATGTGCTAGTAACCTTGTATTGCGAAGATTCACATAACAGAACATCGGAAATGATGAATTTGTGATAAATTATTAGTGATTTTTTTTGTTTGGTATTAGGTTTTTGCGAGTGGATGCGTTGTCTTTGCTTCTTTCCATGGCTAATGTTACTGCTAATTCTGATATTCTTGTATTGGATATGGTCGGCGGACTTATCACTGGTGCTGTGGCAGAACGTTCAGGAGGTATTTTCTTTCAAGAGAATAATACGACTTCCTTGTTACTCTAATCACAGAAACTAATTGCATGTAAATCAATTCAACAGGTTCAGGTTATATCTGCAGTACATACATCGGGAGCACACCTTATCCTATTGAGATTGTGCGCATGTTCAATTTCAGTGATCTTGTCTGCAAGAGGTACATGCATTTCTTTTACTTATTGAATAATAATTTGGAATGAATAAATAAACGACCTTACTTGCTTCTTCTTTCTACCGACAAACTAACGGTCTTATCTATACTTAGGATTTTGAGGTCATCTCTGAGTGAGCTTGGTCCCATCCAAAATGATGCACAGGAGATAAATACCGATCCCCCTCCAGTTACTTCCAATCCGGAAAATTCATCAAACGTAGGTGTTGTCATTATGAATTAATTTTACTTATCTCCAACCCCAAATGATCAATGTGTTCCACTTATGCAGGATCAAATGGAATGTAATGATCCATTAGGGGAAGAGGAAATCCCTACTAAAAATGAAATGCTAGACCTCACTACCAAAAACTCTGTAGATTTACCCAAAGCATCCAAAGCAGGGGAGAAGGCTCCTGAAGAAATTATTAAGTCGTGGAAAGAAAACGGTTTTTCTAGGTAGCTATGGATATTTGGTTGGATAGCTGCTGTTTTGATTTCTCATTTAACAACAAAAAAAGAAAGTCCATTGACCCAATGTTTGATCTGTTCCTGCAGTCTAGTAGTTGCTGCTCCAGAGCTTGATATTTGTAGCGTGATTAAGGATCTTCTGCCCCTTTTGGCTTATTCAGCTCCGTTTGCAATATATCATCAGTATCTCCAGGTCGGTTAAAGTTTCCTCTTTTACATGGTGGATCCATTTCATTTATACAATTAATCTATGATGCAGTGAAACTATTATTCTTTCATTCTGATTGCAGCCTCTAGCAACGTGTATGAACTATCTGCAGCGTGAAAAGATGGCAATTGGACTCCAAATAACCGAGCCGTGGCTACGTGAATATCAGGTCTCACTTCATTTCTCTAGTTCCTTGCATTTTATTTTGTGATCTTCAACCTGCTTTTTGATTCTTTGTTTTTCTCGGGTTTTCACTGACTTTTTTTTGCAGGTGCTTCCATCAAGAACGCATCCACACATGCAGATGAGTGCTTTTGGTGGATACATTTTAAGTGGGACAAGGATTTGTTCTAGCCTGCAGAATTTCTCAACCAAGGAATGAAAGTTTGCCTCTCCTTTTGGTTAATTAATTGATGTGCTCGACTCATCAAAATGTTTCTATTTTCAGTCAACGAATATATACAATACTCTTGTACTATTTTAATTATATAGCGGTTAATGGCTATTTATTTCAGTTGGTGTATCAATTAAGCCCTTGTATTTGTCCTATCTACGATTGTTTCATTCTTTTACAGTTTCAAACTTCGTACTAGGGCTAATCATGGGTGGGCCGGTCTTGGAAGCAGGGCCGAGACCGAACTTTCGGTCTTTACATTTGGAGGACCGATATCGACTTCGGTCAAAAAAAATCCACTCGGGTCGGTCTTGTTTGATTCAGGCCGATTTCGGTATTTGGCCAAAATTTTTGGTAAAAAATAAAATAAACTGAATTGGCCAAAAAAATCACCGAAGCTTTGGTTTTCAACTCCCTCGCTTCTCGTCTTCCATTGACTTTCCTTATGGAACCGATCCAAGAGTTGTTGAATGCTTCAAGTTCATGAATTATTAGTGTTTCAAGGGTTAGACCATGAATTTCTAAGGTTTTATTCAAGGTCGGTCCGGTCCTAGTCGGGCTTTTGGGAGGAAAAGTCCGAGATCGAGACTGACCTTGAAGAAAAAAAAACGTCCGCTCGGTCTCGGTCCTAATTGGGCCGGTCTTATCGGGAATTCGGTCCAACCAGTCTTTTTTTATCCCCCATACTTCGTACCATGTTAAATCAACATGAATTCCTCTTACAATGTCTCGATTATACTATGAGGTTAAATGTCGGATTACATTTCGATTGACATCATTGGCAATGCAACCCAAACAACAGAGAAACATATATAAGATTTGGGGAATTTACATGATCAGTCAGTGCATCAGATTGTTTCTTTTACGGAAGAGTAATATGAAATCACCCGAGCAGCTGACTCCATCATCGCTGGTTTGGTTCAGGCCTGCGTTCCCTTAACCTGTCACCTATCGAACTGAGGGTCTCTTCCCTACTTACCTCTGTTGCAGAGGGGGGAGGGTTTTGGTTGGCAACAGGTGGCATCGACACCACTTCATAGCCCTCAACTTCCATCTCTTCAGCACTGTCTGGAACAGAATGGTAGGTGCTTGCAGATGCAACAGTTTCTTGCTTTGCACTCGAAAGCGTTTCATTTAGTGCACGGGATGGGCCCATTTCTTGTGTCGTCTCTTTCTTAGGTTGACTAGATGATGAGTTGGGCAAGTCGGATGGGGGTTCTTGACCCGGTTGCTGCAATCTTGCAGATTCTGGTTGATTTTGTGGAACTTGTCTCTGTGATGCAACATAGAGCCAAAAAATAAAATGCGAGAAACTTTGTATAAGGAGCAAATTTGCAAAAGGTATGCTACAATGAAAAAGATATAAATAATCGGGTATTTCCAAAAATTCTTCAAGCATCATGGTTATGAGTAGATGAATATGCAACTTTGTACCTGGGGCTGGGCCAGTGGAGCTGGAGGTGCCGATTGGGCAGCAACATACTGCAGAATGTCAAAAATACGGGTTTGCCCATAGCTCAGTGCTCGTTGCCAATAAACAGCTGTGATATCTGCAGCCCTGATCTTTAGTTCTGATAGGTTACGGTCTATATCACTCTCATGCTTCGCAACATATGGCCTGAAGAAGGAATCATATACATATCTTGCTCCCTGCAATAGTATATATCTCCTCAGTGCTAAAATTCAATTCAATAGATAAAATGTGAATCAAGTTATCATATTTATACCTTTGTCTTTGGATACCAGAGATATATGATAAATGCCAACTTTGCTTCACCATACATAGGGACCCTTCACGAATAAATAAGCAAACCTATGAAGATTAAGAATATCATGACATAAACATCTTAAAAAAGAAACGAGTGAACACCATACCATGATATAAAAGCATCACCAACCCTTTCACAGACGGTTAAAATGGCAACCAAAATCCTGCACCGACAGAATATAGTCCAAATCGTTACAATTGTTGCAATTTGCACAGAATCAAGCAACATCACCGGATTTGTTTATTTACCAGTACTGGCACCAGAAGAGAAGTTGCTCTACTTCTGGTTTATTCCTTTCGACAGTCTTATAGCACTCATAAGCTGGATAAACATATCCACAAACCAACCTGCCAAAAGATAATCTAAACTTAGAATTGATACTTGAAACCATTTGAATTTACAATAGAAAGTAAAGAGCTAGTGCAACATACGTAAGTACTCTGATGAGAATAGAGATGATCATCTTAACCTGGCCTCTGCAAGAACTGATCAAAGGAAATGCTCAGGAAACTGCAAACGAAACAAACTGAAGCTACCTCGACACCAATAAAGTCACAGAGGACAAACATTTACACTAAGTGTTTGTCTTATCTTTTTGGAGAGTTCAATCTTGCCAATCAATTTCCTAAACATAGTGCATAAACACTGCTCGGATTGCGTTAGTCAACAGAATAATTTCTTAACTATGGAGCATACACGACACACAATTCGACTACATGTATCTTTTCTTAGTACACAGAAAATCCACTGGCATGAATGGTAAGTTTAACATTGGTACCCCTTATCAATGTATTTCAACTAATACACAGACAAGGCGGAGAAAACAAGATAGGCCTCCTTCATCTGAAATGCTTTTCCTCAATATGAAGCAACCACCAAGCAAATGCAAGAACAAAAAATAAAGAATCAATTGAAGTTGCGGAACAGATTACACCTATCGAAAAAAAATTCCGGTACCAATCAATCAACAAGAAAAAATATCTAGTGCAGCACGAATCATCCTGAACTTCTGAGGAATAATTTCTGAAACCATCTATTGGTGATTACCTTTGAATTTGGGATTCAAGTTGGTGATGAGTGCTCGCCGAGACGGAAGGGAGGATAAGAAGCGCTGAGCAAGCGGACAAACGCTTCCGGTGAACAGAACTCGGCGCGGCGGAGCTGTTCAAGCAGGTCGACGACGAAAACAGCCTAGAGCAAAAGTCTAGAATTTCTTAGTTTAGAGTTTAGACCGTATGACGTATGGCCTCCCAAACCCGCAGGAAAACCCATAATTTATATACTTTTCCCTATTTGCAAATTAATATAATATATCTTATCTTAATAAATGATATTTAATAAATGTGAAGGTCTAGGTTCAAAACTTGCTAGAATCATAATTTTTCACCATTTTGAAATATATTGGGTCAATTTAGTAATTACGAAAATAGAAGGTCGATTTGATAATTAATTTTCTTAAAATTAGTAAGGACAAATATGTAAAAAGCTATTAGGGCATTTTAGTCTTTCAACAAAAGTGGTCTGTATAAAGTAGTCGATGGTCTGCAGATAGAATCTACCTAAATGTTACTTATATCGAAAGAAATTCATTTTCTTTTTGCATGAAACTTTCATCAAAATGCATTTAGAACCCTGAAGTTTCTTCTAGTCACAAATATACTTATTAATTATTATTGGAGTTGAGAATGGTGAAGAATCCAACCAATTTAAGTAGTTTTAAACCAAAAAAATATATTTATGTTTAATTTAACTCCTTTCAAATTATATATATATATATTTTTTTAAATCTAACTTATTACCATTATTTTTGGCTGCGTTGCCCACATCCAATATTACTTTACTAATTTTATACCATAGAATCGACAAACATTAAGGGTTAAAAAAAAGGCATAAGTGCAGTGTTGAGTCCAACAACTTAATAAAGACTCCCTACCCACAAACACAATAATCCCACCAGGCCACCACCAAACATGAAAGAAAGAGTACGATCTCATTATATAGTTTATACACATCATAAAAAAAGAATTTAAAATAACATGATAATTGATATCTTTTATTTTTTAAGGTGATAATTTATTTTTTTATTATTATATATATATATATATGGGTTAAATACCAAGTAGTTACCTGAACTTTGGACGTTTTGTTACATGAACTTTAAAAAATCAAAACGATCTACCTCAATTTTGGTGAAGCTGCAATACTTCCGTTCAAATTACCGTCAACTGTTGACAGAAAATCGGTGGAAGTTCGTCAGAAATTGGATGGAGTTAGCTCGTTGCACCTTCGCCAAAGTTGAGTTAGCTCGTTTTGATTTTTTAAAGTTATGATAACTCGTTGCAAAACTTATAAAGTTTAGGTATATTTAACCCCATATATATATTTAAAACAGAAATTCATGAATGGGCAGTCTCTATGGTTCACGTAAACTTAAAGGATTGTCGGTGATAATCTCAACCGTGTCTACTAACCGCTCCCGAGCCTTCCACTCAATCGAACGGCTGAGCGAGGCCTCAGTTCTACTCCAAATTGACGCCGTCAAAACTTACTAACCATCGAGATAGATGGCGCCAAATCTCCAACAGCACCCCCGCCACAACGACAGCCAAACAACGGTATCAATGAACAATAGGGGTGTTTAAGTCATTTCACTAATTTACTTACCTGAAATATTCGATTTTATTACTTTTTAATTTTTATTATCTCTTGCCAATTCTTCTGTCAGTTGGGAAATCTTTGTCGATCCGACCCGACATCGGCCAGATCTGCTCTGTCTCTCTCTCTCAGCTAATATCATCATCCACACTCCCCCCTCCTCTCTCCACCATTGTTCAACAATTTTTTCGGATCCTTCATTCACGTAGAAGCTCATTGTCGTTCAGGGTGGTGGTCTCAGTCGCAACCCACACTCCAAGCTGCTCCGACCGGCCGTATCTCGGTGGTTTTCTCGGCGCATCCCGCGAAAAATGGGAGGCCAGAAGAAGTCGAGAGGATTCTGCGGGTGGTTTCTCGTGGCGGTTGTCCTGGCATTAGTGGTCACAGCCATTGTCGTTGCTGTTAGGAATAGATCCGGACACGGCGGCGACGACGGCGTTGAGCCTGTCCCCGGACCTCCAGGAGCCGTCGTGGAGAAATACTCTGACGCGCTCAATATGGCGATTCAGTTCTTCGACGTGCAGAAATGTATACACACACTCTCTCTCTCTCTTACATGCATTTACGATTTTCACACTACTATCTTACTATTTTTAGGATTTAGTGTGTGTCTGGCTCGATGGTTAAAGTATCTATTGAGGTTTGAGGATTGATTTACTGTGTAGAAGTTTCTGTAACATGTCAGATTGTTGAGCTTCAATTGGCTTGCATTGAGTAGATTAGTGTGCTATCCTGCGCAAAATTATCGTAATGAATTTGTAATCTGAGTCTGATTTTGTTATATATAGCTGGTAAATTGGTAAATAACAAGATACCATGGAGAGGAGACTCGGCTCTCGATGATGGGAAGCAAGCAAAATTGGATCTTTCTAAAGGGATGTACGATGCTGGGGATCATATGAAATTTGGATTCCCTATGGCTTTCACTGCCTCAGTGTTGTCATGGGCGATTCTTGAATATGGAGACCAAATGGATCATGTGAATCAATTGGAACCTGCTCGAGACTCGCTTAAGTGGATCACTGATTACCTCATAACCGCTCATCCTTCAGACAATGTGCTTTATGTTCAGGTTTGATTACTCATGTCCTGAAAAAGAGTAGTTGGGGTCTTGTTTTCAACTGCGTTTGTTCAACTAACACATTAGGCACAAATCAGATAGCAAATCGGTATTTAACCCTATACAAAGTGTATCCTCTGTGGAGTCCATTGTTTTTTCAACCTTCATTTTCCATTTGACATGCTCATGAACCTCGGATATGTTCCACTGGCAGGTGGGAGATCCCAACGCAGACCACAAATGTTGGGACAGACCGGAAACCATGACTGAGACAAGGCCCTTGACAATGGTGAACACATCCCGTCCAGGATCGGATGTTGCAGCAGAGACAGCAGCAGCTCTGGCTTCTGCTTCTCTTGTTTTTAAGTCTGTAGACTCGTCATATTCAAGCACGCTCCTGGATCATGCTAAAAAATTATTTACTTTTGCGGACAAGTACCAAGGCTTTTACAGTAACAGCATCCCTGAAGTCCAGACATTCTACAATTCATCGGGGTTTCATGATGAGCTCTTGTGGGCAGCCAGTTGGCTATACCATGCTTCTGGAGACGAGTCATATCTTCAATATGTTGCCAAACATGGAAGAGCTTTTGCTAACTTCGGAAGTCCAACTTGGTTCTGTTGGGACAACAAACTTGCTGCAACTCAGGTACTTTTCATTTACTTTTTCAAGAATCATATATCACCAGATTATACGGTGTGATAGAAATTTACTATGAGATCTTTTCTTGATGCAGGTGCTTCTGTCCAGAGTGAGCTTCTTCAGTGCCAATGATGTATCAGATTCCATAAAGAGCAGTCTTCAAATGTACCAGAAAACTGCTGAGGCTGTCATGTGTGGCCTTTTTCCAGATTCTCCAACTGCCACTTCCAGCAGAACTGATGGTAATATTCTGCAAATATGCCACAAATTCCGATTTACACCAAAAAATAAAATATTTTTTTTTACAAAAATTTAAATGTTAAAGCTTAGGGAGTGCTGAACCTATATTCAGAGGATACTAATTTTTTTTTTTATTTGACTGATAAAAATGATATTTTTTTTGTTGTAGAATATTGCTTGTCTTGTTTCTTGGAGCAAAAGAAGCTCTGGACAAGTGGTGTTTCGATTCCTAGGATTAACATATTTCAATCACTTTGGTTTACTAAATTGCATAATCTCAGGTGGTCTTATATGGGTCAGTGAGTGGAACTCCCTACAGCACCCTGTTGCCTCTGCATTCTTAGCCACTGTATACAGTGATTACATGCTCACCTCGAGGACTGCCAAGATATCATGCAGTGGGGAGTCCTATAAACCGTCTGATCTTAGGAAATTTGCCAAATCTCAGGTATACTTGTAGAAGTACATTTTGGATCTGTCAATTATGTTATGGTAGGATTCCTACCCATGGGGATCTGGTCGAATTGGGAGAAGTTGTAGGTATTATTGCAGGGTAATCTATTGGAAAACCAACCGGGTACTCAACTAACATTAAGAACTTTGCATACCAGGAAAGTATCGATAGTTTCTTCTGGGTTGTTGTGAAATTTCTTTCACCAGCCGTAATACCTCCTTCTTGATCAAGGGTTTATGGTCCCCTTGCTCCTTTGAAATCTGCTTCTGCCCTTGTTGCAATATCTTTACTTCCTTCGTCAGATGCTCAAGTTTTTGCTCCTGATTGCTTAAAGTTTGGTGCAAAAGATGGAAGTGTCTTAAGGCAGACTTACTGAACAAGCCTAACCTATCGTAGTGATAATTTTGGTTATTATGAATTCCCAAAATACAATCACACAATAGATTTAGCTGCGGTTTCCTGAGTGAGTTATGTGATTGGCATAAGAATCCCTCTTCCCATGAGTTCTTGATATAGATAGATAGATATAAGATGACTGGGGTAATTATTCCTTAGAAGCATAACCTTCCTATCTAAATTGGACTCATTTGTTTTTCAGGTTGATTATGTATTGGGAGACAACCCCATAAAGATGAGCTACCTTGTCGGGTATGGTAACAAGTATCCACAATTCGTTCACCACAGAGGAGCTTCAATCCCTAAAGATGCCAAAACGGGCTGCGCCGATGGCTTCAAGTGGCTCAACTCAACCAACCCAAACCCCAATGTGGCGATCGGGGCTCTTGTGGGTGGGCCCTTCCTTAATGATACATACATCGATTCGAGGAACAATTCAATGCAAGGTGAACCTAGCACATACAACAGCGCCCTACTGGTCGGTCTGCTCTCAGGTCTGGTCACCACCTCTTCAGTGTCTCAGTCTTTCACCTGAAGAAACTCATAAATACCCAACTACAATACCTCGTTTGCTGTGGTATATATATAGATATATAGATATATAGCTGCTGTAAGTATGTTGTGAGAGTGTTTCATCTGTTGTGTTGGCTGGATGAGTATTTTTAGCGACGGTATTTTGGCATAGCTTGAGCAAATATGAAAGTTGGTTGCAGTTGCAGCAAAAAGAATGGAAGGAAGCAATTTCAGTGATGTTCATAATTCTATGTATACTATATACTTAATATAGATGTAATGTTGACTTTTTTACTGTTGGTCAACGGGCAATGTCCAATTGGGTAGTATAATTAGGTATGTCGATGGTTAGGGTATGGTCACAAATACCATAACCATACCATATTTTTAAACTACATACCATAACCATAACCATTATGCGTATAATTTTCAATATCATAACCATTAAAATAACCGTGGTTATTAACCATGGTTTTACCCGTATATCCATATTCATTCTACACATGTAATATAATAAAATATCGAAAATTTTATTTTAAAAATACATTAATCTATATTATCATCGTTGGACTTTGGCGCCTTCAATTTTCAACAATTTCAAATTTTCAATTATATAATTTATATTTAGTATATTATATAAATTAATTTATTAATAATAAATAAATATTATATTTATATAATAACCATGAGTATAACTCAAATACCATAACCATTATGGGTAGAAAATTCATCACCATAACCGCACCATAATGGTACGGTTAACCATGTTAAACAGTACCGGTTATAACCATGGTTATGGAGTTTTCACCGCACCATTGTTAGCCCTAAGTATAATCCAGCTGCTCATCCATCAGCTCCCAGCTCAGCTTAATTGCCACGTCACATTATGTTGCCTCGTATTCATGCATAATTGACGGTCCAGATCAGTTCCATTCCTTCGTTCATATGGTGTTTAGATTTAGTTCCCTACAAAATTAAGCTTTTATAATTACTTTCTTAATTACAACCGTATTAATTAGATGTTATCATATATTTTAATTTTAAAGTGGCCAAAAAATGTACTTTTATTATTTTAGTCAAATTTATTTACCATGTAGATCCATCATTTGTTTAACTTAAGTGCATATTTACATATTTATAACTATAATTAATTCTAGAATGTACTTTTCATATCTATCATTAGATAGGGTGCAAATATATGGTTTATATTTAGCAAAAATAAAAAATAGTGGGTAATTCCTACGTTGGCTCACACATATGGGGCACACTATCATTTTTTACCTTATTTGGCAGTTCCCGCATTTGTTTCAGTTTCGTGCTAATTTGTATGCACCGGGCGTACAGAAAATCCCTCCTAAAATAATATTTTTTGTTGTTTTGGGCGCATTTCGATGTAGGTTTGTGAAGACCGGGTGCATCCATAAAATTGCCTCTGTTCGCCCTGAACGGTTCCCGGTCCTGGGCCGAGTCATCGAAAGCATTGAATAAGAGCTTCAGGCCCAACAAGAACAATTCCTGTATTAAAAATAATGCTAGGCCAGCTATCTTTATGGGCCTTAAGCCCAAACCCTATTCGTCCTGGATTAATTACGTTTGGGCAACGCCATAATAAAAGGCTTCAGCCCAAAGTAATATACACTAGACTAATAAAGGGCTTCATACCCAAAATGAATTTTCTTTTATCAATTAAACTGAGGGCTTTAATAAAGTGCTTGTATTTATCACTGCAATTTTCTTTTATCAATTCTATTTTAAAGTACAGTTGTAATTAAGTACATGGTGATAATAAGTAACTATTTATGATAATTTTATTTTTTATTCTTATAACTATTTCAAATCTAATTATGATAATATAGGTGATGATAACATCATATCACTATTTTCCTTATAATTTTATTTTAAAAATATAATCAACATATCTTTCAAATTAATATTTAATTACACATTCTAAAAATTTAAATAGATATTTTTTAATAAAAAAACGTAGATAGGTGAACTTGTAGATAAACTAAAAACATAATGTGATAAATTAGTTTGTAAGTAATGAGATAAACAAATATGATAAAATAAAACGGTTCCATATGGTATTTTCTACTTTTGAGTAATTTTTAGCAATCAAATTATTATTAACATTTTATTATATACTTCAAGTTTAGTTTAAATATTATTTGGTGAAGGAGCATCGTTAATTTGAGTAAACTTTATTTATTATGTATATCAATCATTTGTTTAACTTAAGTGCATATTTAAATATTAATAACTATATTTAATTATAGAATATATTTTTTATATTATCTATCATTAGATAGGGTGCAAATATGTACTTTAAATTTAGAAGAAAAAAAAGTAGTGGGTAATTCCTACAGTATATGGGGCAAACTATCAGTTTCGTGCTAATTTGTATACACTGGGCGTACAGAAAAACCGTCCAGAAATAATAATTTTTCCTTTTTTCGACACATTTCGATGTAGGTTTGTGAAGACCAGGTGCATACAAAAAATTGCTTATGTTCGCCAAGAACGGTTCCGGATCTTGGGCCGAGACATCAGAAGCAGCGAATAAGAGATTCAGTCCCAAAAAGAAATTTCCCTTTTATTAATAATAATGTTGGGCCAGTTATTTTTATGGGCCTTAGTCCAGGCCCAAAACTGAATTATTTTCAATTAATTCTTTTTGGGCCAGGCTATAATAAAAGTCTGCAGCCCAAATCAGGCCCAAAAAGAAATTTCCCTTTTATTAATAATAATATTGGGCCAGTTATTTTTAAAGGCCTTAGGCCAGGCCCAAAAGGTAATTGGTTTGAATTAATTCCTTTTGGTCCACGCTATAATAAAAATCTGCAGCCCAAAATAATATACACTTGAATAATAAAGGGCTTCAGGCCCAAAATAATTTTTCTTTTATCAGTTAACTGGGGCTTTAATAAAGTGCTTCTATTTATCAATTCAAGTAGGGCTTTAATAAAGGGATTTAGTCCCAAAAATGTTATTTTCTTGATATTTTGCGCCAAGATTGGCTTCAGGCCTAAATGATATTCTCTTTTATTATTCTGGGCTGCACAATAAACGCCATCGGGCCCAATATTAGATTACCCTTGCTCTATTAGTCTATTGCGCTAAGCTATAATCAAGGCCTAAAAAATAAGTTTCTTTTATTAATTACTTTTGGTCACTATATAATAAAGGGCATCATCAGAACCCAAAATATTTTCTATAATTATATTCTTGGGATTTTAAGTTTAAAAGTTATTTTTTCAAATTTATGTATAAAAAAATATTTATAAAGTTGGTCAAATTATCGTTTGCATATTTTTATTTTTACTTCATTACTATTTTTAGTCAATATCAACTATAATTTAACCTAAAGAACAACATTCTAAAATGTAAAATATTATGAAACAATATAAGGTAATTACTGAAATCTTAACACTTATTATAATGACTAATTCACTTTTGTATATATGTGTAAAAAAAATTCAAACGCTAGAAAATCATCCACGTATATATTCTAGAATAGTTAATAGTTAAACTCGAGAATTGAAGTGATTGGAAGGAAAATAGTTAATTATACGACATTGTTAACCTTTTGTTTTTTAATTTTCTTTAGTGAAGGAGCATCATTAATTTGTTTAACTTAAGTGCACATTTACATATTTATAATTATATTTAATTATAGAATGTATTTGTTATATATGTATATATATATATTATGTATATCATTAGATAGGGTGCAAATATATGGTTTATAATTAATAAAAAATAATTGTTGGGTAATTCCTACATCGGCTCACATTCCTATCATTTTTCACATTATTTGGCTGTTCCCGCTTTAGTTTCAGTTTCGTGCTAATTTGTATACACCGGGCGTACAGACAAGGCCTCCAAAAATAATGATTTTTGCAGTTTTGGACGCATTTCTATGTAGATTTGTGAAGACCGGGTGCATCCATAAAATTGCATCTGTTCTCTCAGAACGGTTCCTGATTTGGGGCCGAATCATCAAAATCATTGAATAAGAGCTTCAGGCCCAACAATAAATTTTTCTCATCCTGGGCCTTAACTTATTCATTTTGGCCCATCCTATAATAAAAGGTTTCAGCCCAAAATAATATACACTTGACTAATAAAGGTCTTCAGGCCCAAAATGAATTTTCTTTTCTCAATTGAACTGGCTATAATAAAAGGGCTTGAGGCCCAATATTAAATCACACTCAACCAATAAGTCTATTGGGCCAAGCTATATACCCTTCATTATTCTTGGGCTGCACTATTATATTGGGGCAATATGGGCTTCAGGCCTAAAATGATATTCCCTTCATTATTCTTGGGTCGCACTGTAATAAAGGGCTCGGAGACCAATATTAAATTACACTCAACCAATAATAAGTTTATTGGGCCAAGCTATATACTCCATATAATAATTATATTCTTGGGCCGAGCTATAATCTTAGGGATTTAGAATGCGACTATAATCACTGGATTAAATCGACACTAGACTAAAAAAATTAAATGGTTTGATAGTATTATTTTTTAAAAAGTACTATTATCTTTTTTGTAATTCCAATACATTGTATTAAGAACGGGAATCTTATTTGCTGTAACTTTGGACAAAAGAGATGACAATAACTCAGCACTAGTAAATAATACAAGTTGGAGAGAAATAAAACAAACATTATTCGTTGTTGGATTTCAGCTCTGCCATTACATAACAAACAAATTAATGCTACACCACATACTACTCCCTAATACTTGCTCATTCAAAACGGATCTTCAAAAGGCAACAGATTCTGTGTTGTTTGTCTGTCTACCTGCCGCAAGCCCCTGCAATGTTGCCATTGTTGCTGTGGAAACTTTTTGCCGGTAATGTCTGCGCTCCATCATCAACACCACTGCTGCACATGCCGCCTTGACAGCACTACTCACTCTTCTGGTTCTGTTGAGGATTATTGGCAACAGGGACTGACCCAACCTCTTGATTCGGGTAGGAACCAAGAGATTCAGCAGCCAAGAGGCAGAGGTAGCCGCAGTGCCTCGTTCTGTTGGTCTGTATGGAACACATGAGAAGCAGCAGCAGCCACCACTACTCCACCATCAGGAAGGGGCAGAGATGGCGTAAGTGCCTTTTTCTGTTGATCTTTATGGAACACATGTGAAGCAGCAGCAGCAGCCACCACCACTACTCCATCAGACAGAGGTGGCAGCTGCTCTGCTTTACTTCTTAGGGCCCCCTCGTAAACAGTAGTATTGGTATCGGAAAGAGTTGCTGGTTTTGATACTTGGAGTTCAGACTCTGGACAATTTTTGTCAACAACTTGCTGTTTTTGCTCTCCATAATCAAGGTTGATGATACCCTTGCCTCGAAGGCGCTTCCGACTCTTAAGAAGCCGCTGAGGTTTATTGTCACTGGAAGCAAGGCTTGACTCGTTCTGTTGATTTGAATGGGACACATGAGAAGCAGCAGATACCGTCGTTCCAGCTCCTGGAGGTAGACGTGGTGGTGGTAGTTCCCAGTTTATTGGGTTATCCTTGTGAACAGTTGTAGTAGCAATAGTATCGGGAAGGGCTGCCGCTTGATGTTCAGAGTCAGACTGTAGACAGTTTTGGGTAATGCTGTCCTTGTTTCGATGACGCTTTCGACTCTTAGGATACGGTTGAGGGTTATTATCATTGGCAGCTAGGCCTGCCCCATTCTCTTTATTCGAGTGGGACCCATCAACTGGACGGCCCTCCTGAATAGAAGTAATAGTAGTATCAGGAAGGGCTGCCACTGCTGCTTGAACTTCAGACTCTGGACAGTTTTTAGCATTGGTAGCGGGCCCTGTCTCGTTCTGTTGACCTGGGTGGGACCCATGAGAAGTAACAACACCTCCGGAAGGAAGATTCAGAGATGGTGGCACTATCACATTCTTGCGTGGAGGACGCTGCCGAATCTTAAAAGGCCGCTGATGGTTATTACTGTTGGTAGCAGGGCCAGCCTCGTTCTGTTCACCAGGGTGGGACCCACGAGAAACAACACCTCCGGGAGGAAGAGTCAGAGGTGGTGGCATTACCCCATTTATTGGGTGGTGCCCCTCATGAATAGTAGTAGAGGTAGTAGTATCAGGAAGAGCTGCCTGAAGTTCAGACTGACAGTTGCTGATAACTTGCTGTCCATTATCAGAGCTTATTCTCCCATTCTTACGTTGACGACGCTTCCGAATCTTAAAAGGCCGCTGAGGGTTATTACCGTTGGTAGCAAGGCCTACCTCGTTCTGCTGATCTGGGAGGGACCCATGAGAAGCAACACCTCCGGGAGGAAGAGACAGAGGTGGTGGCACTACCCCATTTATTGGGTGGTGCCCCTCATGAATAGTAGGGGAGGTAGTAGTATCAGGATGTGCTGCCTGAAGTTCAGACTGACAGTTGCTGTTAACTTGCTGTCCATTATCAGAGCTTATGCTGCCATTCTTGCGCCGCCGATGCCGCCGATTCTTAAAAGACCGCTGAGGGTTACTACCGTTGGTAGCAGGGCCCACCCCGTTCTGTTGGTAGCAGGGCCCACCTTGGGGAGGCAGAGGTCGAGGAGGCAGCAGTAGAGTAGTAGTATCCGATAGGGTTCCTATGATGTGTGGCCCTGGATAAGGAAAAGCCAATTTTGAAGTGGGACCTGTCGTGTGATCAGCACTTCCATTTTGGTTACCCAATTGAAACTGCAAACTCTTGACAACAAGTCGATGAGCTTCTAATCCAAGCTGGGGCCCTGATATCGATCCAGGTGGGTTCGGCCTGCAGTAGTGTTGAAACAGCAGCAAAAGATCATACATATCTCATACGGTCTCAATCATCAATCATCAATATGGACCTATGTTTTTTAAGAAGCAAAATTAAAATCAACGGTAAAAGGGATAGAATTCCTTATATAATATCTGTATACCTTCGATTTTCCGATGGCAGCCTATTACGTGAATCTTCATGCCACAGCCCTGGTTCGGGCTTCAAATCTTCTTGTTTCACAATCTGTATTAGTGAAAATTAGTAACTAACAGTTCACCAGTCAGTGCACCAATATTAAAAAATAGCCTATTGACTTTCAACGCGTCAAAGCAAATAGAGAAAACATGCGCGGATATATTCACATTACAGCCTTCCAAGTTATGACCAAATCGTCCCAAATCGTACCACTCACCTTCTTAGGAAATATGACCCCTTGGCATTGTTTGACAGAACGTCTCATTATTTTCGGTAGTTTGTACCATACAGATCTGAAAAAGATACATTTTAAGAAGAAGAAAAAATGAGAAATGAGAGGAACGTAGAAGGGTGAGGTTACTGTAGACGATCATCCTTTCTCGCTAAATTTTTCAGTTATATATGTATATATACAGAGAGACAGGCAATGAATATGTTAAACTTGACCGGGAAAATTATGAGGCCTTACAGGACTTGGTTGTTTGTGATATCTTCCATATCCGCAACAGGGGACTTCAGAATTGGAGGACAAGCATCTCCTCCACATGGAAAAATAAAGCCGTATATCTCATCAGCCCTAATAGAAACCAGAAAACGATTACAGAGTTTAAAGCGATCCGAGTTCAAAAAATATAGCACCAACGGTGCTGTCTTCAACTTTGCACAGATCAATACCACTTCACAGAGTGCAATAATCCACCTTCCCCTAACTTAAACCTTTTGTTTATTAGGTGAATAGTGAATAAAGGATTGCATTTATTAACAGTTGCATTTACCGCAGCGCAGGAACATTCTAAATTCATGTAATAATTATAGTGGCTATGCAAATCCCCCCTATCCCCACCCACACACAATAAAAGCTTTCGCAGTCAATACATAGTTAACATAGAGTAAAGACAAACCCCAAGTCAGGTTTTAGTTTCACCATGTTGTAACATTTCTTTCGTCTCTGTTCAAAGAGACGACTATCAAGAGAGCAAATGGTCTGTGACTGAGGATGTGATCTGGTAACAAAAAGCATATCAGACATCTCACTGTTTCTCAGCGTTTCCTCCTCCTGCAAAGATCAAATTTTATAATAAAATTACTTCCGAAAGACATATTGCATGCATAAAGCATAAGAAAACAACAGGAATAAGATTAGTTTATTACCGTAAGCATACACTTTACTTCTGCAACTGCAGCAAGAAGACGGGTTTCATCAATAAAAGGCAGTTTCGCAATACCCTTCAAGAAGCAAAGACTAAACAGGTCAAGCCCAGTCATAGCGATTCCGAGGATGGCATCATAATCGCTAGTAAAGAAATCCATGCTATTTCAATGTATCCAGCATTTTAATTATAAAGACCAATACCTGCCAGGAGTAGCGTTTGCCATCCATATCAACTTCAAAGTCTGAGTGTGAAGATTAAAAAAAACGTTAACAATACCATCTAAAAGAAACTTAGCAGATGCATGTAGCTTATCAACAAGCAACAAATACATACCAGAAGGGTAAAAATCGATAATTGGGGAGTTGGGATCTGTCATCAATTTTCTGTAGCCCTCAGGGAGAGCATGGGCACTGCAAAATGGACCGCCATCAGTACTACACACCTAAAGGCTAAATCAAATCAAAACTCACAATAAACAAACAAACCTTGCAGCAGGGAAGACACCAAGTAACTGATCGAAAGGTTTGAAAGGATAACCCCGTTCAAATTTTGTATCCACCTCACAAAGTTCCTTCAGATCAGATGCAAATGGAGCATAATGGTAAGGATAAAACCTGAAAAAAAAGGCATGTTATAGATTGATAAATATTATAATCAAGAAAAACTACCACCTTTATATCTTGAGTTCTTTGAGCAGATGAAATTACAAGTCTAAGTCTGTAACCAACTGAGCGAAAGCCAGAAACAGTGAAATCCTATCCTGAAGTCTGTTAGTTATGGTAATGCTTTAGAGTGCTAAGGAAATGGGCCAGAAACGTAACTAAAATTGTACATAACACATCTTATATGTCAAAAAAATTTAAGCTATTGAAATCACCTAATGTGCAAATTATTTTTTAAAATGGTCCTAATGTTCGTAACTATATTAGAGGAGAAAGAAAAGAACACTGAAACTAGAAGAACAAAAAAAATGCAAATACATACCGCAAAAAATGTACTTTAAGCTTATCAATTAGTCAAACAGACTATTTGCAGCAGAAAGTATGTAATAAAATATAGGGAAAAGACTGAATATTTTTGAAAAAAACATGTTTGAAAATGATGATAATTGGTACCTCCGTTATTTTTTTGTTAAAAAATTTCGTTAAATATTTTTCATATTTGCAAAATTAACTAAATAAGTTTCTAAATGTTAAAACTAAACCCTACAAACTTACACTAATGTTACAAACAAGCCCCAACTCGATTCGAGTCACACCAAGGGTCCCCAGCCAGCGTCAGAACCCAGACCGAGACACCCAACCCTAGGGACCTGGTCTGAGTTCGGAATCAGACCATAGGACCCCCATCGGGGGTCCATTGGAGCCCCAATCGTTTGAACCGAACCCCAGCTAGGTTCGGTCCAAACTGATTGGAGCTCCAATTGAGCCCCAATCGGGGGTCCTATGGTCTGGGTTCGAGCCCATACCAGGTCACCCAACTATGGAGACCTGGTCTATGTTCAGACCCTAGTTAGGGGACCCTTGGTGTGGCTCGAATCAAGTCGGAACTTTTTTGAATCATTGGTGTAAATTTGTAGATTTTAATCGTAACATTTAGAAAATATTTGTTAATTTTACAAATATGAAAAATATTCAATGAAAGTTTTTAACAGAAAAGTAACGAAGGTACCAATTACCATCATTTTCAAACATATTGAACCATTAATCATCACAAAAAATGCAAAGTAAACGAAAAAACACTTTGAGCTAACATGTTGGACCATTTTCAGACTTTTTCCTATAATATATTTATTGTTTTGCAAAAGTACACCACTGCACTTCCCATACAAATGACTTTGCAATGTTAACCAAACAAGTGATGGCGACAATCACATGATTAATTAAATAAACAATATTAAAATAATTGATTACATAAAAAAATTACTTTTTGTCTTTGCAATTTGCATAACTTTTCTATTGATATTTGATTTATAATTTGATATTCACTAGGTGCACTGTCACATGGCCGGATTATGAGCTTTTAGTCATCAATTAACGATTAAATAGATGGGATATCTAGAGGTTATTTGGTGTACGTACTCTTTGGTGCAACTAGATCCATTTTTGGCTAAATTTGCAAGAATCCAAAAATACATGAATTCCCTGTTGTAAATTACCGATGAAGAAAGTCAGGGATTACTTACCATTGCCAAGAAGGCACCCCATCACAATAGTAGTGCATTACCCAACATAGACCTTGAGCATATTTCAAGACCTGCTCAGAAAGGTAAAACAGATTAGAGAAGTTCACAAAGAAATAGAACCATTTACTTGAAGCCCTGAGGGACTCACAACATCTCTTCGTATTTCTTCAATCTCTTCGGGAGTTTTTGCACAAAACTTTTCTTTATAATATCGTTCCTTCCACCCCGGTTCTCCCAATTTGATCTTGTAAATTCAGAAATATAATTAGTGGAATTGTTTTTTAAAAAAAAAAAGTGAAAGCTGCTCCCTTTCAGAATTAGTTAGACTTCACAGCGTACACCTCGATACATAAATGATCCACTATTACTGAAAGTAACATGATCCTAGCTCATCGACTGTAATGGCATGTCATCATCAACTTTAAAATTGAGAAATTTGCTAACAATAATTTGCAGGTCCCACGATTAAATTAAAATAAATAAATAACCAGATGCGAAAGTCAACTTAATAACATGCATAGACCACACAAATTCAATATGACAGTCAATTGGCAGATCTTAAACAGCAAAAATACACCAAGCACCTAAATAACAACACGGTTCTGTCAATAGATCTATACCTTGTCTTCTTGTCGATTGTCTGAGTTAAAAGCATCACCCTTCTCACGTAGTAATCCCTTCAGCTTTATTTTCAACTCCTCGTTATTGTCAAATAACTGAGAATTCACAATATTAGACTACCAAAAAATGAGGATGGAGTTGGTTTTTGCATTCAGAAGAAGACATACTTCTGTTTCAACACTGTTCTCAAATTTAACAATAGCAGCACCTATGGTAGCACCAGAAGACATGCGTGCGACCTTTTGCGCACGAAAAGATTCAAAATTATCATCATCCATCCTTTTTCTTTTGTCTCCACTACTCTGACAAGGGGGAGGCATCGGACCAGAGGGAAGACGAAAACCCTCAGAGCGAGCAACCATCTCAGTATTTGATACTGCAGAATCTCTCCTCTGTTCCTTTTCACGTTTAGTTATTCTTTCTGCTTGCCGCTGTTAAGGATAGAGCAGGAGTATCAGAAACCAACTCTAACATGCCAGAAATGCTGACTATGTTAGACGTGAATACATATACCTTATTGATAAACCAAAACATAGTGTACACAAAGAGTCAAAGACACAATAGGAAAAGCCTGTCTCGTAACCACTACTAAGAAAGAAAAACATAGGAACCCAATTCCAAAGAACTTCAAATAGCTTAGAATAGATCGCCGGCATAATATGATACCCTCAGCAGGATAATAACCTGCACACACTAGGGCAATGACCTCTCTTTTCATTTCTTAAGTAGTAAACCATATACAGTTTGATGATAAAAGCCATCAGAAAAATTAATCAGTTAATATTTGTGACTGTTAACGATCAACCAACAATGTTAAGGGAAGTTCATTGATACAACATAAATATATTCAAGGAAAAAATAACATGTGAATTGTATTATATTGTAATTTGTACAAACTTAACAGTCCACTGAACCTAGCAAACAAGAAATCAAGACTGGGATACATCTTATGAAACATATGACACACCTGATGTAATCGTGCTCTTTTCTGAAATATTTGATCTTCAAACGATCCCACCAACTGCATAAAAATCTCCACCCGATCGAGAAATATCTGAAAAAGAAAGTAGTGGGTAAATAAGAAAGCCAGAGAGGTAACCTGGCGACTCAAGCAAATGCCTATGATATTCAATAGAATACCTTGCTTCCGCTAGTCAAATATCCACCTATTTTCCCTATTTCCTTCTTGTAAATTGCCATAAGCAAGTTAAGAGCACCCTGACACAGTAAATAGAAATCTCTCAACAACAGGCATCGTTGACCAAAAAAAAAAAAGAAAAAGTATGATTTATCTAAAAAATCCCATTAATCAATAAGAAATCTCAGCAAGTATATGACTCATAGCGAAATTTCAACGAATGTTACATCATAACAGCCAAAAAGGCAAGTTGTTCATCCTTTAATAACATTTACTTTCTTCAATGGTCTTTCCCCTAACAATTGTCTTATGTTAGATATGAATATACAATGTGAAATGTCTTAATAAATAAGATTTGTAGCATAACCTTACCCAAAGTATCACCGGTCTTTTTAAAAAACTAGAGTTAAAATGATTTTCTTCCGTGAGTTCCTTTGCTTTGAAGAAAGATAAAGATTGAATACCTCACGAATCTCAAGAGTTGGCATGTGAGGTAAGAAATCATTTCCCACAAAGAAGCACATGAAGATAAAATCATCTACGATACGCTCAAAATCGATTCTGAAAGAAACATCAGTAATCTTCAACTCAAGCTCCAAATACTCTCTGAGAGTCCAAATGTTTAGAAACTGTTAAGAGATGCAGAAACTTGGTTATAGAAAGGCTCTAGAAATTGTTATATATTTATTACAGGAGACCAAAAAACCTCATCATGCAAACATAGGCTAACCTGGTATGGCTTCTTTGCTAAAGAAGCAGCATCACCCTTTTCATCAAACTCTACTGGCTTCCTCTTTCGCTTGCCTTCACAGTCTGCTGCTATGTGACCACCTTGGCCACAGAGGAAGCACTTGTCTTGTTGTCCAGGGACGAAAACAACCTTAATGCAAAAGGAAAAGGAACAAGGATGTCACACTGAGTGGATACTTTAATTAAATTCACCATGTTTTCATGTTACTGACATGAGTACATTAGGTTACTTCAGGAAAATATGAAAAACATCTGCACTGTCCCGTAGAGCAAAGATATGACAAAGAAAATCAACTGACCTCTCGAAGGATTGAAAAGTGGATCTCGTGAGTAGCCAACGCTAACATAATTAAATCTGCATCCTACAACAAGTCATTAATTGAGTGAGCAATCCAAGGAACTAGTCAACACAACTATCCATTCAACAAGGAAAATCTAAATTAGGCACCAATTACACCAATACTGAAGTAAAAACTCACCAAACCACATAGACAGTGCCGTGTATTTGGATCATAAGCAGGACGACCTCTTTGTTGACGAATGTATGACATAATCTTATGCTCCCCTTCACCAGGAACATTAGCATTGGACAGAATTACCTTAAAAGAAAAAAGGCAAGAGACCGTGTAGAGATCAAATTAATGTAACACCCATTACATGTTTCAACAAAAAGATTTCATTCGACAAAGGCACATTTAAGAGCATTTATCATAATGTCTAAAGAAGGTAGAGTTTGGTTATTACCTTAATAGACTTCCAACCAGGATCGTAGTTAAGTCTAAGATGAATATAATATTGCAAAGCGACAGCTAAAACAGTCATGAACTTAGTCCCAGGAGTAATAACGTTGGAATCAAAAGTTTGTGAGTTTATTTTTGGTGGAAGTTTCCGGCCTTCCCTTTCAAAATCCTCTCTTAGTCGGGCTTCTTCAGCTGCCTATTTGGGTCAATAAGGTGGAACAGCATAAATGGCGATGTATATAGAGACGATCAGTCAAGAGAACAGACAAAGAACACAATGTTTGCACGAGTAGAAATTATTTAAAATTAAGCACACCTACCGCATCTGCTGCATCTTTGGCAGCCCTAAATCGCCTGGAACGTTGCTGATTCATTTTAGCCCTAGGCGCAACACCATCTATTAGAGAGAGAGAAAAAAAAAACAGAGAATCAATTGGATGCAACACAGAAGTCAATATACCCCACACTTTCATCATGACAATAGATTTGACCCATACCAATAGCCATGTACAACAATTTCCTCGGCCGCACCATGACAAAGAGTCTGTCAATGTAATCGAACATACACTTGAACACTTCATCAAAGGTCGTTGGTGAAGGCTGATCATATCAACAAATATCAAATAAGACAAGGCTATACATATGGAATTTATCTACTGCGTTGTTCAAAAAGTAAAGCAATATGAACAGATCAGCAACACACAAAATACTGAGAATCATTAAGATGTAGATTTGAATGTAACGGCTGAAAATGACAATAGCAAACTAGGCATTGATTAGCTTCAATTTTTGTGATCACTGCATTATGAAGTGAATTCAGTGCAAACATGAAGAATTGGTTTGCTGTAACAGAGCATACTCTGTCCTCGGGGTGAAAGCATGGATGAACAATTCCGTTCATGTCGAGGTAGAGATTATCGAACTCCATATTATTGGGATTAGGCTTGCTAGTGTCGACTGGAACGGACACGCCGTCAATGATCACTGGCTCTTCCTCGACGACGTCGACCACCGCCATCGGGTATTTCTCGGCTATCCATCGGTAAAAAGCTGGAACTCCCATGGAGAAGAGCAGAAGGAACTTTCTCCGACAGTGAAGAAGAGTGAGGATCGGAGTTTCGTTACGGAGGAGTCGCGCACGGCCTAAGCCCTAGCCGACTGATATATAAGTGCGTGAAAGAGTAAGCAGGCGGCGGCGTTACGTATATATAAAAAGGAAGGCCCGGCTGGACGGAAACTGAAAGCCCTCGATGACGGTTGGAGATATTTGACGTCCAATCAAACAGAAAAGGGAACTATTAACGGCCCGTTATTTTTACAAAGCGTGAGTCAGGCCCGTGCAAGTCTATTATTTGGGCCTAAACAAACAGAAATATAAAAACGGAAAAACAGTCAATGTGACAATCATGTTGTGTCAATAAATTTATCGTGTCTAAATGGATAAGTTTTAAACGTATATCTAAATGTCAGACATATACACGACACGTTTAATATACGTGTCACACGACACACAACACGGTAACACGATACGATTACGACACAAATAAAACACGACACAGTACAACACGATTAGATATGATAACACGGCAGACAAAAAACGACGCGGTAAAACATAACACGATAAGACACGTCTACTGGGTTACTGGGGTTAGTGAAAATTATACACGATTAATTAATCGTGTTTAAACGTGTGTTTGTCGTGTTTTAGCAGGTTAGATGTGTTTAGATACGATTATTAATCGTGTTTAAATGTATAAGATTTGTTTAGACATACTTAATAATCGTGTCGTGTTATTATCGTATAAATTGCACGTCGTTATATTCATTTAATCGTGTCGCGTGATATTCTCACCACACCTGATTCAAGTCTCCACGCATTCCCTTTCATTCGACGGTCTGGTCCCCTCCGTTACACTCAACTAGAAACCGCTTTCCAACCACAAGTGCAGTGCCACAGAACGTGTGGATCTCCTCTTCCAGCTGACACTCCACCTTCCAGAGATTCTCCTCTACTATTCATCCTCATACCCCAAAATGCTCGCACCATTTCCCCAAATTAGCCACCGTCCGCAGCACCCCGAACCGCCGCAGACATGTCTCTGGCCACCAAACTCCACCTCTCCACCTCCCACTGCCTCCACAGCTCCTCCCGTTATAGAACAAAGATTCCGAGCTTCACGATCAGACCAATTTACCACGCCAACCTTTTACTCCCCTTGGTGCATAGGAAAATAGCTAGAATGAGCAGAACGCCTGTTCCCCCCGTCAAGTGCTCCCTGATCGATCCCGATGGCGGAGTATTGGTTGATTGCATGGTTCCGGCGGCCCAACGGGATCTGAAGGCTCAGGAGGCGGAGGCGCTACCGAAGGTGAAGCTCACGAAGGTCGATCTTGAGTGGGTTCATGTGATCAGTGAGGGATGGGCGAGTCCCTTGAAGGGGTTCATGAGGGAGAATGAGTATTTGCAGAGCTTGCATTTCAACAGTCTGAGATTGGAAAATGGGTCGGTTGTGAACATGTCGCTCCCCATTGTGCTGGCCATTGATGATAGAACCAAGGACGCCATTGGAGCTTCCTCGCATGTGAGGCTAGTCGGTCCGGATGGCGAGTTGATCGCTATTCTGAGGAGGTCAGTATATATATGATAAAAAAGAATCAATTGTTATAAAAAGGAATCGATTGTTTAAGATTAATCACTATTGTAAATGTGATTAGTTGGTTTTGATTTATAAATTAAAATCACATCAAGTTACTATTTAGATATGTAAAATGACGTAATTACCCTTTCATCAATCAAGTTGTGTTCTTTATCAACTAAACTGTTTTTCAACAACCATAATCGATTTTCTGGATTTCTGGGTTCGAACAAAATCCATAAATTGCGATTCTGTGTTCGAACAAAACCCAAAAATCGCGTTCTAGGTTCGAACAGAACCCAGAAATTCGATTATGGGTTCTTCAATTCGATTCGAGTTTGGGTTCTTCAATTCAATTCGAGTATGGGTTCTTCAATACCACTAAGGGCATAATAGTCATTTCACAATTCAATAATATGTTCAAAAAATTAATTAACGGTAAAATTAACGGTTTACTAACGGAATAACCAATTAATCAAATTGGGAAAAACACCAATTAGTCACATAGCAAAATCAATTAATCACATTTTGAAAATGTATAACCATTCTGTACAATGGTGAAACATGCGTAACCAATTAAAGTAATTAACCAATTGTTTAATTATTCTGGAAAAAAAAAAAGTTTTTAATATGTATCTCAACGTAATTCGATCAGCTCCAATACACATTGGCATTCCTTTGTTAATGCCCACTGTTTTTTTAATTATAAAATTTGCCTACAGGCTATAGGTTTTCAATGGCATTCCTATATTTTGAGGCCAATGGTAATCAATGTCTTGAAATATTTATTACAGCATTGAAATATACAAGCACAACAAAGAAGAAAGGATAGCTAGAACATGGGGAACAACTGCACCAGGCTTACCCTACGTTGAAGAGTCTATTACGCCATCTGGGAATTGGCTCATTGGTGGAGATTTGGAAGTGCTGAAGCCAATCAAGTATAACGATGGACTCGATCATTACAGACTTTCACCAAAGCAACTCAGACAGGAATTTGATAAGCGCGAAGCAGATGCAGTCTTTGCCTTTCAACTTAGGAACCCAGTTCATAATGGACATGCCTTGCTAATGAATGACACACGGAGGCGACTGTTGGAAATGGGTTACAAGAATCCGATCCTGCTGCTGCATCCTTTGGGAGGGTTTGTGAAGGCCGATGATGTCCCTCTTGACGTTCGTATGGAACAACATAGCAAGGTCATTCCTCGTGTGCTGCTCTCTGCTTAACTTTCTAAAGTGTGTGATTCTTTATGATGGTAGAAAATGGATATAGGGTTAATGGCACTAATGTACCCAAACTTTAATGCCTCTATAGTTTTGCATACTAACCTTCACATAATACCTTATTGATTCAAACGTTATTATACATCTTATCATTTCCTTGTTCCGGACTTCAATCATTGAATCTCTAAGCTCGTATTGCTCTGCAGGTCTTGGAGGATGGTGTTCTTGACCCAGCAACCACAATTGTAGCAATATTTCCATCTCCAATGCATTATGCAGGTCCAACCGAGGTGCAGTGGCATGCCAAGGGAAGGATCAATGCTGGTGCCAACTTTTATATTGTTGGCCGGGATCCTGCTGGTATGGGTCATCCAATAGAGAAGAGAGATCTGTACGATCCTGATCACGGAAAGAAGGTGTTGAGTATGGCCCCTGGCCTTGAGAAGCTTAACATTTTGCCCTTTAGGGTCAGTATACTAGTTCACTACTCGTCTCTCTCAATCTCATATTGGTACTGGAAAATTTTCATGGGCCAGTCCAAGGTCGGGTGTTACACCTTACCTACAGAATCGTATCTCTGATTGCTCACTTCTCAGATTCTTTTACCTCCAAACTGAATATTTTCAAAAAAAATTGCAGGTGGCAGCATACGATACTGTGGCCAAGCAAATGGCGTTTTTTGATCCTTCCCGCGCCCAAGATTTTCTTTTCATTTCTGGAACTAAGGTACTTGAAACTATCTTGACAGGCTCTATCAACCCAGATAATGTTTTCATCATAGCAGTGCTACAAAGCTTGAAACTTGAAGTGAAATCTAGCATAAGTATCTTCTTCACTCCATCTGCATGAATCACCTTGAATATCCAATTGTTCTTGTTCTTGGCCAGATGAGAAACTATGCAAAAACCGGCGAGAACCCACCTGCGGGATTCATGTGTCCGGGTGGATGGAAGGTTCTGGTGGAATACTATAAGAGCTTGCAAGCTGAGGAAGCAAATCAAAAATCGACAGTCATGCCCTCGTAATAAGATCAAAATTCAAACTTTTATTGTAAGTGATTTCGCGCAACAATGAGACTGATATTACTTTGGTAGGTGACAATCGCATTTTGTTCATACCACTAAAATGAGTCCGATTTAAGCTAAGTTACTGTCTTTTGGATAAGCGAAGCATTCTTTGTCTCTGTAATTTTTCATGGAGAGAATTAATGGTGTATTGACAGAATCTAGTTTATGGTTTTGGATGGTTCCTTCAACTTGTTCTTTCACGTCCGACAACAAAGTGCTGTCAGAATGAATAATTTTCGAATTTTCAAAAATCAAAATAGAGTGTAAACTGTAAAGAGTTGAATATATAATAATAATATTAATAAATATAGATGATTGTGATTTGTGAAGTCAATTGTTTGGACCAGAACCTTTCTGGGATTCCTGATTAAAAAAAATAGAATTGATTATTTTAAAAAATTGGACCAATAAGTATTGATTATTTTGGAAAGTATGATTATTTTGTTTTTCCATATTCTAAAATAGAAAAATATTATTTAAAAGAAGAAAAAAAGCAAAAAAAAACACAGGAGTTTCAGACTTGCAGTTGAAGTCGGTGTGTGTTTGTACACTACATGTGCACCAGCTTGGCGTACATCGTGGATGAAACTCGCATTAGACCAAGTCCATCCATAAAACATTGAAATGGAAATTAAATACATTCTTATATTTTAAAAAGACTGTAACGTTGTAAATTCATGTAACTGCGGTAATTAATCTAATTTTTACCCACATTATTAGAATTATTGAATGGATTCATTAATTAACCAACTAACGTAACTAAATATATTCTACAGAATCTTTTGTTAATGAATACTGGCTCATCAACCATGTATATCACTCAAGAACAAAACCATATTGTTGACAATGGAAACTTTCAGGCAACCATCACCACTCAAGAAGTGGTCAATACATTAACAAAAGTGGGCAAGTCACTAACGAAAGTGATCAGGTCACTCATCAGAGTGGTCAAAACACTCACTAGAGTGGACAAGACACTCAGCAAAGTGACCAAACCACTCAAGATTGTCATCATTTTGACATATATAAGAAGTCAACAATGTCAGAAGAGAAGTAGAGACAAAGTGAGATGAGTAAGAAACATTTGTTGAAATGTTAAGTATGTGGGAGAAAAATAGTATTGCGTATGTGAGCCAAAAATACGGAGTGAATACTTTTAGAGTGCGAGCGATACATTGTTTGTGTTGGTGTGATACACAATTTGTAACATTATTTATATATAGTGAAAGTGTGTGTGAGTCGTGGACGTAGCCAAATTGATGAACCACATAAATTATTGTCTCGTGTGCATTTATATAAGGCTGAAATTAGAAGCATCCAATTTTCCAACACATATTAATGATCCTATCCAGTTTACATGATAATCTTAACCGAACATGATAACACGACTATGATGTTGTGTGTTTCTCGTGTAGTTTATACGTTAAAAATAGAACGACAGTGATAAATCGAATTAAAGTAGTTTACTCGTTTCGTATAATATAACAAACATAATACATTTTTTTCTTCCGAAAATGATTATTAATATTTTATATTATAAATTTATTACCCAGAAAAAGAGAGATTGTTTTAGGGCGAGAACAACTAGGCCATCCTTTCTCGATTACTTTCTGTTTGTATTCACCATTAATAGAACAACCTGAGTCACAGAACATGGAGGGGGGGAGCTTTATTAGAAAAATAACAATATTGAAGATAAATTACATTCACAATTATTATTTATTTTCGTCTTTACTTTTTTTTAATACAAAGATTTTATTGCTTTTCTACTTTAATATCGATATTAAAATCCAAAAAAAAAGACTAATAAAATCTGAATATCTCATATTCAACATCATAAGTGGTCCTTATACTTATCAGTTTCTCCTATTTTTGTCCTTGAGCTTGTATATTTTCTGTTCTAGTCCTTGAACTAGTAAACTGTGTTGTTCATCCTGATCCATGACTCTCCATTGGGGAAGATGAAGTATATATAGGAAGATAGCACAAATATACATGTACAACCATCAATAAATCAGGTTAGTGTTTGGTAATTAAATATATACTTAATATGTAAAAAAAAAAGTATAAAAATATTTGTTAAATATAACTATATATATATAGTTTACCCTATCAGTACAAATTTTAGATATTAGGGTTTTGAATTTTACTCAAAGAGTTAATATAGGTTTAAATGTTCTGACCGGGTTAAGGTTAACCCTTTTGTAACCTATCCTGTGCTCGATCAAACCCGAACCTAACCGATCGACCCAAATTGACTTGTCTAGCGTGTGTCACTATCCCTTCGCTAACTCTTGTAACTAAACACAGTTTCAGATCTAGTTCAATTATCAGCTCTAGCTGTCGAGCCAACACTGAGGGTCTATTACTTAAAATAAGAGAACCGCCATTGTTGTCTTCTTGGTGCAAGAATTGCAGACCAGCCACCTTTTTCTGTCATTGTAAGATATTAAGAGATGCAGTTTCGTTTTTACAGCGGCTCTCATTTAATGGGATCTAACCAATGAATTTCCCGTGTCTTTAATTTCACCAACCAACTTAATTACAACGATAAGAAACCAAAACCAGACATGGTAAAAGGTTTTTCATGTTACAAAGACAAATCAAAGTACGTCCGTCGGGTACATCGACATTGTGCATGCGAATAAGCTCGAACTTAGCTAGTATGTACTGATATTCGGGTCGGGTGCACACCATATGTGTTATCAAATGTGGCACGTACATAGTATAGTACGTGCATGCATGGGGCGTCTACTATAAGAAGATAGACATATATAATAAATGAAATCATAATTTATTAATGGGTCAGCCAACTCACAGACATACCTTTAGGCGTGAGTTCGGGTCACGGTTATATATACTCCTGATGTGAGGGTTTGAAAAATCATTACACATCAGTCTATATTTACATATGCACTTTGAAAACATGATTGATTCCGAGATACATGTATGAAAGAAGAGTTAGGACCATGAAAATGACATTTTTTAAAACAAGCCTAATATTTGGTGAAGTTTTTATTTATTTATTATTATTAGTCAACAAAAATATTTAATATTATTCAACGGATAATTCTCACTCGCACTAGAGATCGGTCTTTAAGGGGTACTACAAGTGGTAACCATGAATATTATTTCATTCTCGGGTTTCAAACCAGAAACTTCTGATTAAGGAATAAAGCATTGAACTGTTACATCATATTGCGACAATAATTAAGAGTATGTTTAATATACAAGTACAAAAAGAGTTACAAGACATTAGTTTTATCTTTTTAAAAATATTTTTCTCACGTATATATTCATTCCACGTCCTCAATCAACCCTAGACAAGACTAGGGGTGACTAGAAAAGACTGACTCGACAAAATCGGTTTTAGACTGGCCCAAAGTACCTGACCCGAGCTTAAGACCGAGACCGAACATACGGATTTTTTCCGTATAGTTCGGGCTCGGTTGTTTCCAAAAGCCAACTAGGACTGACCCGGTCTGACTTCAGTGAAATCTCTAGTTGTTCTAATTTGCTTAAGTGAGTCTCTCGGTGGTCATTCTATTGATCACTCTCCTGTCTTCCATTCCGTTTGTCACTCTCTTCCATAGTTCCATTTCGTCTCATCGTCTGCGTCTCGACCATTCCCTCTCCAGTGAAGTTGTGTCTCCTGCAACTCTCTGTTCCGTCTGCGTCTCAGGCGTCTGTCTCAGCCTCAGCTTCCGTCCATCTCAGATAACAACTGGTTCTTGGTCATTCCATTTGCTCCATCTTCGGTCGGTTCGGTAGACACAAAAAATGTGTAGTTTTTTTTACCCAAAATTTCGGTTTAAGACCGAGACCGGCCTGAATCAAGTAAGCCGACTCAGACGGTTTTTATGGCTGAAGTCTGTCTCCAGAAGTGAGGATCGAAATTTCAGTATCGGTCTTGCCTAAAAGACAGGTCGTCCCACCCATGATAACCACAAGACAAGACCATTGGCCCCGACATCACCAAAATTTTATGGGAACCCAAATTTTCTACAATGACTATGAAATTAAGTGTCGAGGGACCATGTTGTCCTTTGCAAGGGCAACAATAATGGTGGGTTCCAACATCACTGACCCTTCTATGCTTTCCCATCCCTCACTCCTGTCCTTGGCAAGCTCCTCCTCAGACCTTTTCACAACCACCCCACATGGCTCTGCTTTCTCCCTTTTCTGTTTTCCATGACTTCACTAGACATTATATATATATAATTTGTCAGATAAGTGTGAAATCATCCGATACAAACTTCATGTTCTTCCTAGGGTCTACATAATTTAGGCACAAAAATTGATGTGTCGAGGAGTAGGAACGTATGATTTGTTCATCGTCGATGCATCCCCTTTAGGTGTCTTTAACACACAATAAATTGGGACTCCATGCAAAAATGAGATGAAAACTAGACGGATAGTTTTTCAACAGTAAGTTAGAGAATTACAGTGCAACTGTAAAGAAAAGTAAATTATGTAGGATACTAATGCAAAGTAATTAGGGTTAATTTACTATTTCATCACTTATGTTTACCTTTTAAGTATGTATTTTTATTTGTTTTATTAAATGATTACCTATATTTCATAATGTGATTAATTGGTCACTTCGTTAATGGATTGTTCATTTTTTTATATCATCTATTCTATGTGTTGCATAACATTAAAAGGTAAATACTTAAGCTTAAAAGATAATATTTTTGTAACTTCAATTCATATATAATCACATGTAATACACGTCATGAATTAACATGACAAATTAAACTAACGAAAAATTGTGAGTTACATTTTTTTAAAAAAATATTTTTAAACATAAATGACTAAATGATATAAGTTTGAACGAAAAAATAACGTAAGTGACCAAATAAGTAATTTACCGTGATAATTATTCATAATATGTGCCCTAACCTTGACTATTTGATTATGATAACTATAAATAATCATATTAAATAAGTTATGAATTGGTTATGTTATATCTAGAGAGTTTTGTAACTGCAAAATCATCATGTTATTATATAATATATCATCATATTGTCTGGTCATGAAACCTAATAAAAGACACTTCACAAATACTATATAATATTGATGATGTGATCTCACCATATATACCCTCAACCTCCTCCGCCCCCTTACGCACACAACTACTCTTACAGTTATTTCTCTCTCTCTCTCTCTCTCTCTCTCTCTCTCTCGCCGGAGTCTCGCTAGCTCCTTTAACAAAATGGCCATTAGGAAGCCATCAAAGCTGACCCAAGCGGCGGTGATCAAGCAAATCATGAAGCGGTGCTCCAGCCTAGGAAAGAAGAACGGCGGCAATGGCGGCTACCACGACAGCGATCTCCCTCTCGACGTCCCTAAGGGCCACTTCGCCGTCTACGTGGGGCCAAACCGGACCCGTTATATCGTACCCATCTCCTTCCTTACCCGACCTGAATTCCAAACCCTCCTTCACGCCGCCGAGGAGGAGTTCGGGTTCGATCACGACATGGGCCTCACCATCCCCTGCGACGAGGTGGTTTTTCTCTCACTAACGTCCATGCTCCGATGAACGAAACGACGACATGCAGCTGCGTTTTTACCGATGGAGTGGAGGGTTTTTCAACTATGATACAGAAATTTATTATTAACTAGTTTCTGAAGATCTCTGACTCTCTCTATAAATATATAAACTATGAAGTGAAAGTTATCCAAGATGCATGAAAGAGTAGTGAGTACGAATTGTTAGGGTTTATATAATGTAAAGTTTGTAATATTTTTTCCTCACGGCGGTGTGGTCTGGTGAATTCCACCTGATTTACCCTGTGAGAGAATGATTATGGTATTATGTAATTAATTAATTTTTAAGTATTATTATAATTTTAATTAAGTATTTTAAAATTCCTCTTAGTCTTCTGTGTCTCTATCACGACATTTATATTACCCTACTCTTGATGTAATCAGCAATATGTATGGGAACTGATCCAATTATATCTATATTATGATCTATGAAAAAAACATATATTTTAATTATAATGAAAAAAATTATTAGATCAAACCTCATTCTGATTTTGACAACAATAATAAAAACTTAAATTTTATTATTTAAAGAATATTGATTGTAATAAGAAGTTAAAAAGATGTAAATGGCAGTGGCAGATCTCTCGTAAATTCAAATTATATAATTAAAGAAGTCTTGTTTTTTAAACATAACATTATGTATACAAAATGTTGTATGTTATGTGTTAAATTTTAATATTGGGGCTGAGTCACAACCAAACAATAACCACATTATACAGCTTGGGTTCCATCATAAACTCAATTGGTGATATGAGGAGTTAGCTTTGTTGTATATATGGTTCATATTTTGTGTATACCAACCGGTGCGGTATTTTAGTCACTGTGGACTTCAACACTCTCCCGCACTGTGGTGACTCGTATTTTTAAAGGCATGACACCAACACATTTAATTCAGACGAGTTGAGACTCAACAAATTTTCTCTCACGTTCAGACCAGATCCGAACTCTAGTACGTGGAATAAACAAGACACAACAAACCCACATTGGACACCCACAACGGGAAACAACCCAACACCGTCAAACAGACCCAAACTCTGATACCATGTTAAATTTTAATATCATGGGCGAGACACACTCAAATAACAACCACATTATACAACTTGAGTTTCATCCCCAAACCAATTGGTAATAGGAGAAGACATATTTTATTACATATATGGTGTATATTTTGTGTGTATACCAACCGGTGTGATATTTTAGTCACAGTGAACTTCAATATATTTAATGTTATTTAATTCTTATCTGAATTTCAAAACGATTATCGGGCCACGACATAATGGTGTAGCACGTTTGTACTAACATTGTCCTTTGTGTTGCAAGGAAATGACATTATTAATTATTACTAGCTACCATCATTTATCACTGCCTAATAACTCCATCTTGAGTCAAAAAAAATATAATTACTCCACACACAACAAAATTATAAATAATTTATTGCTTCATTTTTTTAATTTTTTATATCAACTAATAATATAAAGCTTCGCCTCTTCCACGTCTCTATTGGGTAGTTGATGATTGATGGAAAAGAAGGTGGTGGTCCAACGGTCATATTAAAAGCCATGCATTAAACGAGTCCACGACCACCGTACATACTGACCGGACACAGATTCCGGTTTGAAAGAAAAAAGTGGTTTCTTAAAAAAAATATATATATATATAACCCTAAAAACATTCTTTCACGATGATGGTAAGTGTAAACTGTTTTCATGTCTTGACCATTTCATGGGTTGGAATTTTTGCCTACTCCTTTATGGCATACTTTCTGACAATAATATTGTTGTTTATATGATGGGTTAATAACCAAATAACGAAAAAAAATCAAACAGCAAACTGAACTTTTTTTATTGACAAACAACAAACCAAACTTTAGAAATTTAGCAAATAACAAACTTACCTCAAATTTTCATTATGTTTGAACGAATTTTTCAATGTTTGAGAGAGTTATTAAGTCGTAATAATCTTTCCTTAAAATACTTCAACTAATGTTGACTTAGTAACTCACTCAAACATTGAAAAATTCATTCAAACATAATGAAATTTTGAGGTAGCTTTGTTGATTGCTCAATTCCAAAAGTTTGGTTTGTTGTTTGTCAACCAAAAAAAGTTCGGTTTGCTGTTTGGTTTTTCCTCAAAATTCGGTTTGTTTTTTTGGTTATTTACCCAAATATTATCTCTAATTTTCAGAGATTTGTAAGAATTTATTATAATGTATGTATCAATAATTCAGTGTCACAAGTGAATATTCGTTAATTATTAATTAATCACCAATCTCTTAAAGCTTTCTACCTTTTTTTGCTAATAAATTAATTAAACCTTAATTTGAAGGGGTTATTTGAATTTTGGCAGCTGAATAAAAATAATTTTCTTGTTGCAATAGATGAAGTAACATGGCTACTTCCATCTTTTCAGAGGTAGAGGCACTAGCCTAGTAGGGTTGCTAGCTAGGGAATAAAAATAGTAATAATATTTATTAAGCATTCTCAACAAATGGTCAAAAACATATTTTTTAAGACAAGTTTGTAGTACAAGAGAAAGTAAACCCTAATAATTTTTTATGAAAATAATTAGTAAGTCGTATGATAATAATTAAAGATTTTTAAAATATAAAAATGTTTTTATTTTTACTGTGAAAAAAATTTCACATTTATATAGTTTAGTAACAACAAAAGATTACTAGAACATTGACAACGTTTTGTCTTAGTTGACTGCACATGCTCCACAACTACTACGAGCTATGCCCAAACTTAACCCCCCTGAAAATATGGTGACAATTTCTGACATGACACGATTAAACTACCTGCAATTTACACGATACGATTACTAAGTGTGTCTAAACAACTGTTATATGTTTAGACACGATTATTAATCGTGTCTAAACACATCTAACCTGATAAAACACGACAAACACACGTTTAAATACGATTAATTAATCGTGTCTAATCGTGTTTAATCCTGTATAATTTTCACTAATCCAATAACCCAATAAACGTGTCTTATCATATCGTATTTTATCGTGTTGTGTGACACGTTTAATTACTAAACGTGTTGTGTACGTGTCTGACATTTAGAGTCACGTTTATCCATTTAGACATGACACGTTTATTGACACGACACGATACGATTGTCACCCTACATGAAAGTATGCAATCAAACTATGCATAAATACGTATTATTATTATAAGTTTTTGGGTTGAAAATTCGTCCAATATTTCGGTTGGATGATATGATTAATCATCCATTAATAAATGAAGGGGCCAAAGAAGCCGCATTCAACGGTAATACTAATATTGAAACTTGAAAGTTGAAAGTCTAGTAGAGTTGAAAAGTGTAATAGTGATATGAATAAATGGACGTAATTATTGATATGAGTTGATAGTCAAATTATATATATATATGACTATTTTTATTTTTAAAACATATCATTTCTCCTTCAATACTGATAATTATTTATATATAATTTTATGTATTTACACCTTATTATAAACTACGATTCAATGTGAGTACGACCAATACAATCGACCAACGTGACTCTTCCGTAATGACAACGTAAGTTCCATGCAACTTCTTGACGCACAATCACATGTGAAAGAGGACGGTCCTCTTCGAGAGAGAGACACGTGGGCACAAGGGATTGATTGACCGTACAATACATTCTGTACAAGTAGAGGATAAAAGTTAAAAATACAAATTGGGTCCTCAATCTATTATATTTCTATGTTTGGCTTTACCTTTTTTATTTGCATCAATTGAGTTCTCAATCTCTTGAGAATAGACCAACCAAGTCCTCTGTGTGAACACTGAACTTTCAGGGAAGACCGTTACTCATTTTCCTCATCTTTTCTTTTTACATTTTTTTATATATATAATGTCTCCATTTTATATTATCTACATATATTGTGTACGTAATTTACATATAATGTAATAAATTATGACAAAAATAAGTAATTATGGTTAGTTGCTACACTTAAAGACAGATTAACCACGGTAATAAGTTGACCCGATCAATGAGTTAACTTCTTTTATAAATAGAATGTATTTATTGCACTTAGTCTATACATAAAAATTACTTCATATATTTTGTTGATACACTGCTTTAAAGTTTAGCCCCGACTTTTAGAGGGAAAACAAACGTGTCAATCCGAGATTTTTCTTTCTACAATTTTTACGGATTTTGAAGAGTCGTACCAAATTCAAAAATACTAATATCCAATACTATGATTATGGAATTATTGTTGTAAATTAAGCAAAAATAGGACTACTGTCGTCATCAAACTTTTTTTTTTTTGCCAAAGGTATTTTCATGACATTGACATATAAAAAAAATCCAATTGGCATACCATATGTATGACAAAAATATTTCCATCAACTGATTTAACAATACATGGGTTTTGCTAATACTTTTTATAGAATAAACGTGTCAAATTATTTAATATTTTTAATAAATGTGAAGGAAACTTCGATAGGATTTTTTTTTTGGGTCAATTCGATAGGATGAGTTGTATGTACAATGACCTACTTAGTTGATAACAACATAAAGATAAGGTGGTGTGTATCATGCATGAGACTATAGATTTTTTTTTATTTTTTTAAAAGGATAGTATTTGATTAATTAAGCTTATTTAAATAGATTAATTAAATAGCACATTTTTTATTTAATTTCAACCGTTACAAAACCATTTTGAGTTGTAATGTTTCCATTAAAAATATATATGTATTTTCAAATTGACTTAAAAAAGTAAACTAAACGACTTTATATTTAAACTTGTTGGTTTTAGGATAATGAGTCGCCCATAAGTGGGAGCCCATTTACATCGGCCTAGTTGTGTATCTGACCTTAAAACATATCCATCTATATATCAGTATATATAGGGGTGCTCAGGGTTAGGAAAACATGATGATGATGTCAATGCTAAATAGTTAGTCGCCCTACAGTTTAGACAGAGGTCAGTAGCTATGGTATTATATGTCATTGCCCTTCAAACCGTGACGTGTCCTCCCGTCCAGCAGACCGTGATCCCAACTTCATGCAGATCAGCTTCCGCTTCCGTTAAGTCAATCATTGAAAGAGGTAACTTAATTATGTATTATGTTGTAGCATAATCGATTACGTGTTTTGTACATCAATTCCAACAAAACTAATTTTCAAGAATACCTACTCGTATTACGTATAGGACAACTGCTTTCCAACGTGATACTACAATAGATAGAAGTATATCACGTGGGTATAACCCCACTTTGGACTTATGGAGTAGCCGGTTAGTTTCAATTTCATTCGACTTGGCAGCAGCACGTGACCTTCCCTCTCAGTTTCCTGTACTACATTACAATACAACACTTTTTGGTGTTTCACGCAATAATAACAAGACAAATGGATATATATTATATTCAGATAAGTAGATTTATAGAAAAATTTGGCTAACATATCAAATATGTCTTAAATTGAAAAAAAAATAATATTCGCAAACATTAAATTAAGTTTTACACTTATATTCATATATATATATATCAGTTTAAAAAGAAAGTATTGAAATACATTACAAATTACTGACAGTGGTGGTCTAGTGGTTGAGACCACTGACTTCCACGTGGTTTGACTCCGTTGTCACGAGTTCAAATCCCCTAAATGCAAGAAAAAGCTATGGCTTGAAAAAAAGATTACGACTTGGGCACGGGAAAAGATTACGACTTGGGCACGGGCCGACCTCTCAATCCTAGTCTCTTGGTGGGGTTACGTTGACGGAGTCAGTGCAAAACGCTGATTGTCAAAAAGTCCGAAGACCAAAACACGAAAAAAAAATCGAACATTACATACCGAGATGGGTGTATGGATGTCACTACTAACCTATAGTGAAGAGCTTAGAGACGATTGATTAGTACTTACATATTTACTCTCACTCCTAATTAAAAAAAACAAAAAAAACATAACAACTTTTGATCATTTAATTTCTTTTTATCAACTCTTAAAAAGTAATTTGCTCGTCAATAAGATTTTTCATTTTCATAACTGAAAATTGTTGACCATTCAATTCCTTGCCTTCATCGAAGTCTTAACAAATGGTAACATATAATCATCTCAAAGTATTATTATACAGAGCAATTTCATCCACCCATCACACAAAACAGCAATTCCAATAATATTATTTTTACTTTTTTCAAAAAGTAAGAACCAAACACTACTTAACAAAAACAGTGACACACCATGTAACTCAAAGACCATCCATATATACATACGAAACACAGAACGCTGTCAATTACTTTTTTACCAAACCAATTACTTTACGCGCAAGGCACCATCATTCTAGTGCCCGTTCTTCCCTTTCGAAGAGAAGAACCTGCTGAACCCCCGCGAATGCTTCTCAGGCGTGACCGAGGAAGAAGAAGAACCCGATAAAGTGCTCCGATGCTTCGGGTTCCTTGACCCCAGAGGAGATCTAGGGACGCTAAGTTCGGTCTCAGACGGGCTGCATGGGAAATTATAAAGATCCATTGGAGATTCCGAACCTGGTCTGTGGTAAGTGGGGTCCGTCTCAGCTCGGTCAAAGTCGGGTCTGTAGTTGTAGTCATTATGGACGGGTCTCTCGCTTTTCGGCGAGCCGATGAACTGTGGAGGGCGGAGCGAGTTCAGTTGCTTGCCGAGGAGAAATATGGTTTCTTGACATTCTGCGAGTTTCTCTGCTGCTGCTGTTAACTCCTTTTCCTGAGGGACAAGAACATACAATGAAACAGAACAGTTTTTTTTGTACTATGATTTCGTAAATCTTGATTATGATCTAAAGCACCTCGAATGGTTACATATCCATAATCTTTGCTGTTCTTACCTGATTGTTTTCGACATCCGCAGTGGATTTCTGCAAGTTATCCTCCAGACTGAGAATTAAAGAGACAGGAGTTATAGAAAATTGCTCGGCTTGTCGTCTATTTATACGTATAATATATAGATATTGATATTTGCAAGAAAACAAAGTTCTAACCTTTGTAATTGTATTTGAAGATCCTCACATCTATTAAAAGCTTCCTGGTGATGCTTCTGCTCATCCAGAAGCTCACTCTCCAAACTTTCGTTTTTTGCACGAAGCACACTAACTTCATTTTCTAGCTCCTCGGCACGAACCTCGAGCGTCCTGTATGATTCTGCCATGCATTTGAGCTGCGTTTCGCCCAAGCTCTTCGATCTTTGAGCAGACGCCAATTGTGATTGAATTTCTGCTAGCAATTTCTCAGTTTCCTGCATCTGGGACTTCAAATTCTCCAAACTGTCAGTCGATTCGGCCAAAACTTTCTCCATTTCGCCCTTCTCTCGTACCAATATCTCGTATTCCTCTGACGAAATTGCATTTTGAGTAACATTCTCTTCGCCACCAAACTCAATGTTACCGTCGTCTGAAACTTCGGGATGTGAAGTGACATCGGATATGCTTGAGGGGGAATTTCTGGATTCCTTATTCTCGGGTAACACAACCTTGTCAATGCAATCAGCACCATTTACTTCGGATTCCTTGTATCCCAAGAAATTGAATTTAAGCTCACTTGCCTTTGATAAAACACGAGAGAGATCAAGCATCAAACTGTCCCAGCATGGACCGTCACTCAAAACACGATTGTAAGTTGCGGAGAATGCATTAATCATGTGGTCCAATTCATGATTGTCAATCGATATATCGTGTACTGACATTGCCTCTTTTCCCAGAAGCAGTACAAAGTCATGAATCTGTAAAATGGCAGCTTCTAACTCTTTGCTCATTGCCTGGTTAGCTTCTGCCACTTCATCCTGGGACATATTGACATCCTTGGTCTGTGTCTTGCCCGAGACACAGTTTTCACTTTCAGAGCCACGTTGCAGATTCTCGCAGACATCCAACACAGCTTGCTTGATGTCCTCCAAAGCTTTGTCGACGCCATCCGATACAGAATCGAATATTGTTAAGATTCTTGATCGGAGATCTGACAGTAACAGCCTCGAACTAGCTTCCACAGTTACTGGTTCCACAGCATTAGAAGCATCGGGTTTCACCAATGAACCGGCATCGGATGGGGACCCACAGGCTAACTTTTCCATTTCAAGGAAATCATCCATAAGGTCCAAATGGACAGGACTACTAGCTTTCTTGGGTTTCAAGCTACTCCTATCCTTAATAAAAGGAGAGAATTCAGAGACCGATGTTGCCACGTATGATTCAGCATAGCTTCGGTCATCATCGTTATCTTCAGACATGGAGGTCAAACTCGGCGAATGATGCGAGCGAATCGTTTGAGTGCTTACGTGGAGTTGTGCTTCCAACAGCTGGACTCTACTATTGGTCCTCGCGCAGATGCTTCTGGAAGCTTGTAACTCACTGTTCCGCTTTGCCAGAGCTTCTTTCAACATCTTTGTCTCTTCCTCGGTCGCCAATAACCGCTCTGTAAGGAACTCGGATTCCCTCTGAAACTTCTGTAAAGAATCAACAGAAAATTCCGGAGAAAATCGATGGACCGGAGACTTAGCAGGAGACCTTCTGAAATTTGAATCACCATACCCTAAATTTTCCACCTCCATCTTCATTTGAGCAAGCGCAGCCGGACCTGGTAGTTTCTTCCGCACTAAGCCACGTAGCCTCTGAACCTCCGCCTCTAGCTTAGTTATCTTCTTAGTCCCCTCCATTTGTTGCTTGGTCGCCACATCAGCAGATTTTACACTCATGTTCTTCTCCTCAGTCCGAATCTCCAGTTCTTTAGCCGCAACATGGAGCTCATATTTAAGGGATTTAATTTCCCTCTCGCACGATTCGATATTACCCTTAAGCATCTCGATCTGAGTCTCTGCGTTTGACTTCTCCTCGCTTATGTTGACCAGCCTGTTGGACCGCTCCTGCAGGGACCTCGATAGTGCAGCATTATCCGATGCGGATTTCTTGAGTTCATGGTCGAGATTAGCTATCTTGGCCTCAAATTCGTGCTTGATTTTTTCCCACTGCTTTGTCTTGGTGTGTATGACTTCGAGCAGGTTTCTGTCGTGTTCTTCTTTTAGATTGCGGATCTGCTTCATGCACTCTTTGAGAGCACCGTCTAGGTGTGATGCTCGGTCGTCAGTACTAAGCTTTTCGAGAGTGACGGTCTCTAGATGGTCTTTCAATGCTGACGCTTCGGCTTCGGCTTTCTCCCAACCTGAAGGATCATACTTATTAACCAACTATAGTCCACCAGAAAAAGGAAAAAAATACATTTTTTGTCACATAATATACCTGAAACGGCTTCTTCAGCAACCTTTGCATGCTGTTTCACTAAATTCTCCTTAATTGTCATCTCTGATTCAGCTTCAGACAGTTTTTCATCTAACTCTTTGTCTTTGTCCTCCAGTTTTTGGCTCAACTCTTTAACTTTGTCCTCAAGAGTTTGAACTTGTTCCTCGTATGTCTTCACTTGATCCTCAAGACCAGTCAAGTGAGAGTATGACTCAATGGTAATCTGAACATAAGTGGGTTTTTTGTAATTTTCCTGCATACAGAAAATGATGCAATCACAGACAGGAAAAAAAATGTAGAGGACAAAGATCAATGCACAACTCAACTCCGAATCAGGAGACAAATACAGTTGTGTAAAGATACAAGGACAAGGAATAAGGTTCGACATCCTCCAACAACCGAAAACAGACATGATGGGATCAAATCTGAATAACTAATGTCATGGAAATTGTTAGATATTTTTTCCACAGTTAAAGTAAATCGTTCTATTTGTGCACTAAACTATCCAAAGTTCAAAATTTGCAGACGTTAAATAGTAGCACTAAAGTAAGGGGTCCATTGATAGTCAATTAAAAACATGTCATTGCTCGAGCTGAAAGGAACATCTTTTGCTTGATATGGCGAACTAACCTGGTCACTCTGGGGTCTAGTTAAAGCTAAGGTTGCATCAGCAGAATCTAGTATAGCTGCAACTTTATCGACTGCTGCCTTGTCAGATGACCTTCGTTTCCAGGGCCAACTACGGCGATCCATCTTTGACGAATAAGTAGGGATGACTACAAACTGAACACATATCAATGAGATTTAGGAGAGTATAAACATGAATTTAGTATCACCTGTAATTCAGCAGTATACCAGAGATATATTATTATTCAGGAGAGCTTGAGTGAGAACTTTTGCAAGCAAAATCTGCATCAAGACACAACACATTCAGCTCAGAGCATATAATAAAATCATCATAAATATTACATCCAATCAATACTATCATCCATGGCCTGATTAAGAATAGAAGAGGACTTTGTCTTGGGGGGTTTACTTATCAGTCACTCCCAATTTGACAAGGAAGTTTGCTTGAAGAAAGAATCATATTAGATGATAAATCAACATCTAATTAAGCATATTATGGAAATATTAATTACTTCCAAATGAAACTTTCCCATTAAAAGGGACTTGATACTCACCATTTAAAACTGACTTAGGAACCTATACTAGAACTCTAGTTTTATTAGTCATCTATCAATCAATCTCTAACAAGGAAGAAGAAAAAGACAGCAAAACCAATGAAATAAAAATGGAAAAAATAAATTAATTGAGTCAGTAGTATAGATAATATTAGTAAAAAGAATAGAAACTGAAAGAGAGTCCAGGCTTCTGATGCACCCACAAACCCTATGAACAGGTTAGTCTCGGGTGAAGTCTCTCATATACTATACCCCAAAGTTTAAGTTAATGGGTTGTAAATCCTTCTACTTATATACTATACCAACTTCTCAATTCTAGTCAATGTCGGACAAATACACACTACTTACTATACATTCTCTTATCTCTAACAACCCAAAGACGGGCTTATGGCGAGATTTAACCCCTCAAAAATCGCTCTTGAACCAGATCAGCCAAACGCACCCCTGTGGGAGTAGACTAAATCCTTTTCTCTGTGGCTGCAGCTCTGAGCAAACAGGAACCAACTTAACTCCAGAAACAGAAATGAAGACCAAAAAAATCTGCTAAAGAAGAGAGCTGAGCTCACATACCAACATGCATTACTGTCTACGGACAGCATACGACGATGTTTCTAGAGAGTACTGATTGAAGGAAGTGTGCACGTCGGAAGGCTCCACAGGATCTTACATTAAGCCCCGTTTCAACAGATTCGAAAGAAAAAAATGACAACAAACGATTAAGGAGTTGAGAAAGAGCCAGAAATATCAAAGATCCCAGAGATGGACCAATTTATGTTAGCCTGAACCAACGAACATCATCTCCAACAATGATGACAGCATGTAAGGTCAGTGATGCTGTTCCAGTGCCGTAAAGAATCGCGGTTCAGGCATTTCGTTGAGCAGATTGAAGTAAAAAGCACAGAGATTATTACAGAAGCGAAACAGTAATCCAAATCTGTAAGGACCTGACAAAGGAAAGGATTCAACAAAGAATACCTCGCCGACACAAAAAGGTGAATCCGAAATCACTTCAATCAAGGAAAACAGCTACTCCAACAGTAATCAAACGCGTAAACAGTAAGTCAAGGACGATAAATTTACGCTCCTTTTAGCTGACCACTACTGATTCTCAAACCGACGCGATATTAAAAAAATAAACACGAAGGATAAGGATCCTGGAGAGATCGGAGACTCACGAAGTAATGCAGCTCCCGACAAAGAAGCTCACTCCGACTCCAACAGTAGCTTGTCTCGAAGAAATATTGCAGTTGCCTCCTGTTCAGTCTCAACTCAACATTTTCAGAAATTCATAGTGATCTGAGACTGATACGGAGAGAGTAGAGTCCCCGGAGCCTGCGGCGGAGGTGCCGCAGCCGTGGTGGTGAAGGAAGAAAGTAGAAAGGTGGGTTAAAAGAATTACAGAGAGGAAGATATTCGCACTCAAAGTGACTCATATTAAAAAGGCCAAGACCTCTGCATTTTTTATTTCATTTATGAATTATTTAATGTGATGTTTTTGTTGTGTCTTATGCGTGGTGTTTTGTTTATCGAAAGTTGTTGTGCTTTATTTAGTCGATCGATAATGTAGGATATTATTTGAGAATTAATAATTAAAGTAAGCCATACACAGTCGAATAGGTTGAATGACGATTCTACCCTTATAATTTCGGAACCCACGAAATGAGTTGAAATTGGATACGCCACACAAATAGGGCCGGCAATGGTTAGGGTATGTTATTACGGGTATGATAAATACCATAACTATACCATATTTTTAAATCAAATACCATAACTATAACTATAACCATTACAGGTACAATTTTCAATACCATAACCATTAAAATAACCGTGGTTATTAACCATGATTTTATCCGTATACTCATATTTATTTCACACATGTAATATAATAAAATACCGAAAATTTTATTTTAAAAAAATACATAAATCTATATTGTCAACGATAAAAATATATAAAACTAACATTATAGTTATTTATTACATGTATGTACATTAACTTCCATTATTTAGTATATATTAGTTTATTAATAATAATTAATTATTATATTTATATAATAACCATGGTTATAACCATGGGTATAGTCCAAATACCATAACCATAACCATTATGGGTAGAAAATTTATCACTATAACCGCACCATACCATAATGGTACGGTTAACCATTTTAAATAGTAACGGTTATAACCATGATTATGGATTTTTCACCGCACCATTGTCGTCCCTACACACATACGCTTGCATATGCAAAATCTAATAGAGAAAAAAGAAATTGCACTAATGCACCCATTTTTTTTATCTTGAGGAAACTTGGCCCTATAATTTTTAGGAATTAATTAGAAAGGGTAGAATTGAAAATTACTCAACATTGACACCCTAATATTTTACAATACCAACATATATTGCCAAAAGGTAAAGTTCAAATGAAGTGCAAATTATTTGTTTTGGTAATAGTCAAGGACAAAGTTTTAATTTTTAAAGGTCCAGTTTGGAACATATATCGCTGAAAAATATATATGCCATGGTCCACATTCCTAAGGAAGCTTTGACAATAGATTGAAGGAAGGAATCCAATCTTATCGAAAGAAGCATAATTTATTTATTTTGACCAGAAAAAGAAGCATAATTGACAGGTAATAATAATATTAGAAAAATTGGTAAATTTTTTACATGTATATTATTATGTTTGTCGTATTCTGATATTTAAATACACATACGATACAAAAATAGTTTCATATTATTATTTATACTATAAAAAATTATCAAACTCGTACCCGAACTTGTGGGTGATTAGCAAGTAGGTACCTAATTATTTTTTTTAGCAACTAAGTAGTCGAACTTATGAAAATTAGCAAGTACGTACCTACATTTAATTTATGTTAAGAATAAATGGAAAATATCACGTGAGGAGCAAACAGGTACCTGAACTTACACTAATGAGCAGAAGTAGGTACCTGAAAAGGTTCAAAAATTGGTTCATAACCAGTTCGGTCGAACCACTTTATTTTTTTAATAAAAAAATATGGTTTATATGTCAAACACATGCATAGGTCAATTCTAGTTGTTTTCGGACTAGTTTGACCGAACTAATCCTGAACCGTCTTTTAATCGGTTCATGTACGTACTTGCTCATTCGTGTAAGTTCATTTACATATTTGCTACTCACGTGATATTTTCTGTTTATTCTTAACGAAAATTAACGGTAAATATCTATTTGTTTATTTAAGAAAGTTTAAAAAATTATTTGCTACAAAAAAAAAATTTAAATACTTAATTGGTAATCACTCACAATTCGCGTATCAACTTTCTATTATAATTTTATATTATCGTTTTATAATATTTTTTATGAACATTTTTTTATATATATTTATTACATTTGTCATTGTCAGTACTGTTTTTTTCCAATATACTTCTGTAAACCACCGTTTTTATTTGAAGAGAAAAAAAGTCTATATTGCATTTACATCATCTCAGTAAGCCGTATCCTATGTTCCTTTTTCTACCAAAAGTCAAACCCTTTTTCTTTATCATTTTCATGCATGCATTCACCATTTCAGTCCTGATTTTGACACTTCTGCTGTACCTGTACGTCATTTCCTTTGAGAAAAAAACTGTATGGAAAAAGTATTTTCTGTAAAAACTAAAAAGGCTGAAACTTATAAAAGTTCGTGAAATACAAAAATATTTATATATAATATATTATGTAAAACGTGATTAAACATAGTCAATATTATTTAAAATAGACATAAATATATCACTGATTAATATTGTAATGGCATTTCACTTATAAAAGTATATATGGTTATTCTTCTCGAAAAAATGAATTCCATCAACCCCCATATGTATCTATTACACATATTGATTGGCCAAAAAAAAAAAAAAATTACACATATTGTGATGTCATGTCTATTATAGCTAGATTAGCTATAATGGATTGTGGTCCAAATTCTATATCATCAAATTTATCATTTTTGTGTTATTTTTGTACATTCAGTCAAAGTACTACACTGCGATTTTCAATCTTACGTATAATGAATATATATATAAATACTGATGGTTGAAAGCACTGTGATTGGGTATACCACACCGGTACCGGTGGTATACAACAATTTTGAGCACCATATATATAACAAGGTTACCTCCTCCTATCACCAATTGATTTTATGATGGAACCCGAGTTGTATAATATAATTGCTATTTGGGTGCGGCTCAGACCCAATATTAAAATTTAACATGATATCAGAGCTCGATTCTGTTTGACGGTGTTGGGTTGTTTTCCGTTATTGGGTGCCCGATGTGAGTTTGTTGTGTCTCATTTACTCCACGTACCATAATTCGGGTCGGACCTGAACGTGATAGATAATTTGTTGAGTCTCAACCCGCGTGTGCTGGACGTGGTGGGTCACGCATATGAATGCAGTCATTTAACCTACATACGTACGTGTGGCATTATAATTCTCAACTATTCACAAGAAGAAGACTTTGGATGGAATCATGAGACATGACATTAAATAATGAATGTCCTCATATAGAAATTCATTTGTAGATCAATAAATTCACTGGGGTACGGTACCTCCATTATGTTGTTTTAAGTAATATATTTTGATAAAAACATGAAAATGAAAATTGAAATTAAATATAGAATATTTGAATTCAAAATCATTTTATTTTAATTGCGTTGCACGAGTATTTAAATTAATTAAAAACAATACTACGAATCCATTTTTCATTATCTATTTATTTTTAAACAAAATTATTGCGATATATATATATATAAATGTTTAATGAGCTCCGGCCACAAACGCACGGGTATAAATTTTGGACATGTGGCTAACGGAGCAAACCACGTTTAAGTAAGGCCCGAGCTATATGGGTCCCCTGATCTGGACCCTTCGCAATCAAAACCAGAACGTCGGCAGAGAGAAACACGCGGAAGAAGAAAATTAATTAATTTAATTATACTCTTCTCGTACTGTCGGTCGTCTCAGATAAATAAAGAAACATTATTATTTACTAAAATACCAAGTAGTTATTTAAACGTTTTGTAACGAACTACACGAACTTTAAAAATTCAAAACGGGTTATCTCAACTTGGATGAAGGTGTAAATAGCTACATCTGTCCAATTTACCGTCAACTGTTGACAGAATTTCGTCATAAATTTGACAGAGTTAGCTATTTGCACTTTCGTCGAAATTGAGTTAGCATGTTTTGAATTTTTAAACTTTGGGTAGCTCGTTGCAAAATATATAAAGTTTAGGTATCTGCTTAGTATTTAACTATTTACATTACATTACGAAACGAACCGATAAATAGACTGAACTTTGGGAAGCATGGAATACCTTAAAATACAAGAGTAACTATTACCATTTAATTAATATTAATTAAATACAAAATAATAGTTGATATTAATGTTAATAGTTAATCTTGCATTTTAAGGTATTCGATGCTTCCCAAAGTTCATTTTAGCATCGGTACTCGTTTTTATTTGAAAGACGATTTGGTAGTTAAAAATAAAATTGTGAGAAAAAAAAATTGTAACTTGCTAACTAATACATAATGAATATGCACATGTCTCTGACAATATTTAATAATAAATTAAACGAAATTAATAACTTACAACTTTATTTAAAGTTGACTTATAATTTTGTTCAGAAAAAAATTCAATTAACAAATAAGAATTGATATTCAATTTGTATATGAGTCGATTCGTGTGACCGATCAACAAATAAAAAAAAAACGTGAAAAGTAAATAATCTTGAATTGAATAAAACTTATTTTCAACATTGACAAATAAAGATGGCCAAAAAAAAAAACATTGACAAATAACTTAACTATCAATCTCCTCAATATGATAAATAACTAAAATATATCAATAATAATGTACTATACAAAGTAGTAGGTGTTACAATTGAATAACCTTCACTTAATGTATGGATCAACGAATCAAAATTAGACTTGCAAATTCATGATTCAAACACATACATATTTTTAGATGGACTAACTCGAACCTAATCTCACCCATTAGTGTTGGATATAAGGCGAGTCACCTTCCTTGACCGGGCACGCCCTCCCTCGAAGCTCACTTGGCGCGCATCACATCGAGTCACCTTGGGCAAGACACGCCACCAGCAAAAGCCCCACCTGGCGACACCCCTTCAAGGCCACCATGCGTCGCCCCGCCATGGCCACCTGGTGTCACCTTCACGTTCCAAGGGAGCTCCAACTTGGCGCGCACCTTCAGATGCCCACCTGGCGCGCCAACCTGGCCCGAGCCCCACAAGGGCGAGGCAACCTCGACGCACCACCTCCCAAGGCAACCCATGCGCTTGGCGCACCACCTTGTAGCTCCAGGTGGGCGCGCCAACCTTGGACACCAGCTTCGCGCTTGAAGGCCCCTATGGCACGCCAACCTGAGCCCCCACCCGGCATGCCACCTTCCCATGGAGCTCCACCTGACGCGCCATCCTTAGACCGTCAAGGTCACCCGATTTCTCTTAGATGACTATGTTGTTGTCATTCGAGCGTCAACGATAAGGAGCACCCCCCCCAAGTGGAGCACTAAGTTACACATAACTCGATGCAACACAAAGCTCAATGTCAGACAATATGACACAAAGCACAATGCATGATAAAAAGTTATCACGGTTAGTGGTGTTAGCCTCACAAAGGACTGACTATGGTAAATATTTGATCATGAACTCATGTTAAGTATCTATATATATACTTTCTTCCCCCTTTATTTGATGGGATTGATTTTGGTACATGCTATTCTGCTCTCCAAATAACAAAATTCCGACTGACTTAATCGTTGGAGGGAAAACCACATGCAAAACCCGAAGTTTCCTTTCATACAGGTCTTTGGAGCGCCTGGCGAACAACCCGATGAGCATTGAACCAAGGAGAAGCGAAAAATCAGGTTCCAACAATTAGTAAACTGACTCGAGTACAACCCGAATTGTGTTTAGGTCATTTTTTGCCGTGCCCAAATTAAAGTAGTAAGTTTTGAAGAGGTGATTGGTGGTTCATTATTATCCACTGTACTTATTCTTTCAAGAGATCTACATAACTTGAAAAATTATGTATGGTTATGCAAAATAATCTACCAATTAATATTTTTTATTATTTCACCTACATATTTTACATTAGCCAAATTAAAAATAATCTAGAAAGCTAAAACTTCACTTCATGCACTATGTTACGCGTCCTCGGTTTCGATCGTATGTTGTCAATTGATGCTGACAAGTTATGGAGTTGGTAGGGATGGTTATTATCGTATGGTGTGAGCTGGTATTGTCTTTAATTAGTTTTGTTAATTACATCATTTACATGTTAAAAAAATAGATAATTTTTTGTTGGTTATTATAAATTGGCAACAGATACAAATAATATTGATTGTAAATAATTAATTTGGAAAAACACTCGTACCATCAATAAGGTTCCGTGGTTCTAAGTCTAACCACCTAAAACCAATCGCAATCGTCTCTGGCTTTATTTTTTATTTTTTGGTCAATTTTTTTTATAGAGTTAGGTAATTGATTTTTATTAGGGATGAAGTTGATCGGGCTGAGCCAGTCTTTTTGGCAAGACCGAGTCTGAGCCCGAAATTTCGATCCTCATTTGTGGAAGACCGAAACCGACATGGGTCTAAAAAGTATGTCCGAGTCGGTCTTGCTTGACGCGGACCGATCTCAATCTTGAACCGAAATTTTCATTAAAAACAAAATTGTTTGAAATTTGTTGTAAAAAAAAGTTTTGTCTAAATCACTACAGTCATCGATTTAAGTCCAAACATCACTACATCAGTACAAATCGAATATTAAACAGTCAAATATTCAAAGTGAAAGTCACTTTCCAAAATCAAAGACACTGAATATTTAACGTAAGTACTGTTAGGTTTTAATACAACTCGGTCTGGTTCGGTCCTAATTGAGCTTTTCGGGAAAAAAAAATCTCGAGACCGAGCCCGACCTTAGAGAAAAAAACTTGTTTGCTCGGTCTTGTTCTTATTCGAGACGGTCTCGGGACAGTTTTGTCGAAATTTCGGTTCAGCCAGCCTTTTTTATCTCACCCCTAATTTTTATATACAAAGTTTTACTCTTCATTATAAAAAACGTAGATTAATTAATGCTTATGACTTACGTTACCGATAATTAAGATACGACAGCTACGTGCATATATCTATCTATATATTATTCAACTTCAACTATATATTACAAGAAATTTATCAACTACCCACAACAAAAATAAAGGAAATAAGTAAGAAAAAAAGTTGTACAATTAGGGATGATAATATTGCGGGCAGACTTAATTTGTCTAATACCATCCCGCACTGCGGGTTAGATGGTGATGCGTTTTTTTTTTTGCCAACTCATTTTCACTCTTATTTGCAATTAGCTGAATTGATTATAGTTAATGTTGTGGTTGGGTTTGCTAATTAAGTTAGTGATTTTACATATGCACGAAATAGTTAAATATAGAAACCATAGTCTTATCGATTAGTACAAAAAAATTAATTGAAAACATTAAATAATTAGAATATTCATAAATAAAGCAGATAATTAGGAGTTAGGGCAATCAGATGTATGGTCTAAGTCTATCCCTCGACGATCCACTAGCTTATGTATTGTCCACGTTTGAGGGTTTCCATTTTCTATTAGATATTTATGATATTAGCAAAGAATAATATATGTACACTTGTAACGAATATTTATATATATATATATATTTATATATATATATATATTTATTTATATATATATATATACTGTGTTTGTGTGTGGAATTCCATCATTGACAGCCATATAAATCATGGACAGAATTACTAGTTAATCATTGGTACATATTCTAACATATGATGAATAAATAATAATAATGTAGATATCGTAGGATGAATTAAATTTTCATTCTGTAGATACCAATTAATAATCTTAAAATAAAATTCCAATCAAAGAGCAGATACAATTGAACATATACATATAACCATACTTAAGGTAAACAAAAAATAAATTATTTTGGATTAACCATATACAAGTGCAATTTTTTAAAATGAAGTGGTATTTTAATCTATTTGGTCTGTATTAATGGTACATTTTTAGGGTTTTGATATTGATATTTACTTATAATATACATAAAAAATTCTAAATTTGTAATAAGATGATAATTAATAGGGTTAATCACATATTTCACCATTGTGCAAAATTGTTATACATGTTTCAAAATGTGATTAATTGGTTTTGATATGTGACTAATTTTTTTTACTGTTCACCGTTATAAATCACAGTTAAACCACTATTTAGATACATAAAATGACGTAATTACCATTTTCATCAACCAAGCTAGGTTCTTCATCAACCAAGCTGTGTTCTTCATCACCAAGCTGTTTTTCTCGAATTTATGGGTTCTTCAATTCAATTTGATTCGATTATGGGTTCTTCAATTTGATTATGGGTTTTTCAATACCACTAAGGGCATAATAGTCATTTTACAATTCAATAATATGTTAAAAAAAATCAATTAACGGTTTACTAACAGAATAATCAATTAATCATATTGGAAAAAACACGTGTAACCAATTAGTCACATAGCAAAATCAATTAATCACATTTTGAAACATGTGTAACCATTCTGCACCATGGTGAAACATGTGTAACCAATTAAGTAATTAACCCTAATTAATATGATATGGGTTGTGATTTGTGAACACTAAATATTTCTAAAAACATAATTTTTAAATATATTTTTGGAGAAAAGAAACTCAGCAATCCAACTAAATAGAAATCAACATCAAACAACTACTGACATTGAAGCCAAATATTATAAAACTCAATGAAGATTACAGAACACCCAACTTTTATTATTAGTAGTATTTATTGTTTTTCTTTATTTTTATTTTCCATATTTTATTTAATTTGATGGGTATTTATATGTAATAAAAGAGAAAAATAGAAACTTTTATTTTGGGCCCCACATTGAATAGATGAAACAAAATCGTGTTGGGTTGGGCTCTACCAACAGACAACGTATTGAAGGGTGTCCGTCCTACAACTTCAGCATGATTGGGGTCATAAGTGATCGTTTATGTTTTTAGGGTTTCATTTTTCGATTATTTAATGAAGTTTTTGTTATTATTATCTGCGGCTATTTTATAGTAGGGTCCACTCAACTTGTACGGATGATTTGAATCAGTTGGGCTAGGACTGGAAATGACAGTTGCCATGGAGCGGGATGGCGGCCCATAGTTCTAGAAGGGAGCTCGAGACTCTTTATAAGGCCTAGGAGAACGAACGTTTTCGATTGAAGGTTTGAACTTTGAAGATATATATTCATTATGGACGGAATATCGTGCGAAATTTGATCTGAAAGAGAATCAGATTTAGGGCTGTTATGGTACGATACGACAAATAATATAACCATACCATATTTTTAAACTGCATATTATAACCATAACCATAACTATTACGGGTACAATTTTCAATACCATAACCATTCAAATAACCGTGGTTATTAATCATGGTTTTACTCGTATACCCATATTTATTCCATATATATAATATAATATAATACCGAAAATTTTATTTTAAAAAAATACATAAATCTATATTGTCATCAATAAAAATATATAAAATTAACATCATAGTTATTTATTACATATATGTATATTAACTTCCATTATTTAATATATATTAGTTTATTAATAATAAATAATTATTGTATTTATATAATAACCATGATATAACTCAAATACCATAAACATAACTAAAATTATTGTGGTAAAAAATTCATCACTATAATCGTACCGCACCATAATAGTACGGTTAACCATATTAAATAGTAACCCTTACTCAGATGGCACATGAATGATGAAAATATGCTTCCGGTTAAAATAGTAACATTGCTTAGATTGCTTAGATGGCACATGAATGATGGAAATATGCTTCCACACGAAGAACTAAATTTTTGACAGCAAATAACTGTCGGTGATCGATTTGGCATTTGGTGCCAATAATTGTTCTTCGCAGTAAAATTAGTGTCCAACATTATCCAATAATAATTGCTCAGTGCTCAGAGGATTCGTCGGAACAAGGATCAAAATGGGAACATCAGCATCAACGGAGAAAGATGAGGCTTCGGAGGAGCAGCGGGAGGTGGAAAAAATAGCTGCTTCCGTGGGAGCACTTCCGGTGCTCCGCCACGCCGCCTCCGTGCTGGTGCATCCCCAGACGAACGAGATCTCCGTCGATTCTCTTCAGGTAACGCAGTTGAGATGAATCTTACATCCATTTGAAGGTGATTCTTCACTTTGATTCCACGTAACCTCTTAATTCGACTGTAATTGACTTTTACGATCTTCAATGGTTTCAGAAATGCCTTACCATAAGCTACAATAACTCGATTGGCGAAGCCACCATGGCGAAACCCCTCGATTCAGTCCTGGGTTTGCTCGATCATATAGGATCATCTATAGCTGACCTGTTCTTCAATTCTGAGAAGGGTAATCTGGATTGGGTTGAATTCGTGAGAGGTTATGTCAACTGTTGTGGACCGATGGCTGCATCTATGCGTCTCACTAATCTCCTCAGGGTGTTTGATGCGTGTTCCAAAAAATCGGGTCTGTCAGTTAAATTAGAGTTTGAATCTGATGAAGATGCCTGTAAATTGAATGGATATCTACTGCCATCAAATGTTTTTTCAATTCTTATGATCTGCTGGAGCATGACATGGAGTACTAAATGTTCCAAGACAGCTATAAAAGAGAAAAAGGCAGCATTCTATGTTCCTGATATCGATAATCTGGTGCTGTCTGCTGTTGTAGCATGCACTGAAGGTGGCAGCAGTTTGGATGTATGGAATAGTGACATCTTTAGCTTAGACGTTCAGATTCCAGCAGGAAAATTCTTGACTTGGGCTTTGGCTACAGTTCCAGGACTCCCTGATTGTTTCTCTCAATTTGTGCTGGATAGTCTTCAACATTCTGATTCATTGGAGGTACTCGGTTTCTTGACGATAACTCTTAATAAATGTTAAATTGTATGGAATGAAAGTTATAAAAGGTAACATTTTCAAGAGAAAAATATAGGGTTAAATACCAACTGAACTTTGGACGTTTTGTAACGAGCTACCCGAACTTTAAAAATTCAAAACGGGCTACCTCAACTTGGACGAAGTTGCAAATAGCTACCTCCATCCAATTTACAGTCAAGTTTTGACAGAATTTCGTTGGAATTGGATAGAGGTAGCTATTTACACCTTCGTCCAAGTTGAGATAGCCCGTTTTGAATTTTTAAAGTTCGGTTAGCTCGTTGCAAAACGTTCAAAGTTCAGGTAGCTTCTTAGTATTTAACCCAAAAATATATGATCGAATGGGATACTCAACAATATCCTGAAATGGAAAAGATTGGATTTTCACTCAATTGGTATATTTTCCATGAGGGTTGTGATCGATGTTCGCTTCTGAGGATAGCTTTCTTCGATTAAATATAGTATGTAAATGTTAACTTAATGTGGTGCATACTGGATGTATTTAATCCGTTCTTTTTTTCTGTTATAGCAGAATGAAGTAGAAACTTCAAGTTCATCTTCTGGAGATACCCAAATCAGAAAGGCTTCAAATTCGGATCTTTTAACATGCGGAAGGGCATGGGCGATCTCTCTTTCGTTCAAAAGTTCAATAAGTGAAGAAATCTTAAGACAATGTTTTCCGAAAAATGGTGATGACATCAACGAGGACCGTATCTATTGGTTTGTCACTGCCCTTCCATTGCTATCCTGCTTTGTAGCAAGCTGATTCATTGAATTTCTTGATGGCCAAGCAATTTCTCTTAACATATACTGTCTCCCCAATTTGCAGTTCATCTGTTCATGGGAAAGGCATGAATCGATTTTGGGCAAATGTCGAAGGGTACCACGGTCCTCTGCTCATTTTAATTTCTGCCATTTGCAACAATCACAATGAAGGTAATTCAAATTCTGGTGGCAAGAATTGGGTAATTGGGGCACTACTGCAACAAGGCTTTGAGAACAAGGATTGCTTCTATGGATCTTCCGGAAATCTCTATGCAATAGCTCCACTCTTCAGTGTCTTCTCAGCTTCAGGTATTAGAAAATTTCAAAATTTATTTTCGGAACGTACAATTGATTTGTGGCTTTTTAAAGATGCAATTGGTAGCAAAATTCATCAACTGCACAAAACATGAACAGGGAAGGACAAGAATTTTGTGTATAGCCACTTGCATACAACAAGTAAGGTATATGAGGCGCGACCAATGCCTGTTGGAATTGGATTCGGGGGGACACTGGGAAATGAGAGGATATTTATGGATGAGGATTTTGCTAAAGTCACTATTCGGCATCACTCTGTTGATAAAACCTACCGCCATGGCCCTCTATTTCCGGATCAGGTAATTCAGTTAGGTTACTTGTTGATCAAGTTACCCCACTTAAAACCAATTTAGAATTTGCACGTCATGACTAAAACTAGAATTCGGTAATGATGGTTAGGGATACCTTGCGGTTGAAGCTTCAGTACTAGAAGTCCAGGTTTGGGGATTGGGTGGGCACAAAGCCAAGGAGAATCAACAATCACACAAAAAGAGGGAAGAACTATTCACCGAGCAAAGACGGACGGTAACTTATAATTACTGTAAAGTGTTAAACTTTTGGTAAATTTCTTTGGTAAATCACGAAAATATGTCTTGGTTTCCTTCCCCTATGCGCAGGTGGATTTGAAAACTTTTGGTAATTGGGAGGATTCTCCAGAGAAGATGATGATGGACATGGTCTCGAATCCCAACAGGGTTAGGAGGGAGGATCGCTAAGAAACATAGAGGAAACAGAAAATAATGTGTTACTCAAAACAGTATGGTTGGTTTGATTTTGTCATGAGTTACACCACAAACTTTCTGCTCTTGTTCTTGAAGAGGAAGTTGATAGAAGTATAACTCTAAACTCGTTTGCAGTTTTTATCAGCATACTCTATGCAATTGTAACTAAACACACTACTGCTTGCAGCTGAACTTCAGGGTTTCACATAATTTGATAGTTGAGTTTTTCATTTGTACAAAATTCTAACTGAAATTATATATAAAAAATTTACACGTTGAATTTCTTGTTTTTTTTTTAATATATAGTTAAACCTTGTGGAAATTACTTTATAAAATAATATAATTTCTTAGCTTTTTATAACATTTTCAACGTTTTATAAGTTCAAATGACAATTTATACCCAAAAAAATTCTTAGCAAATTATTATTAACCCTATAATTCTATAAGAAAGATTATGCATTAAAGAATTTGACATAAAAAGACGAATTCACACCATTTTTAACAAGGTACTCAACTGATGATTGAACTTCGAGCTACTCCGCACAAAAAACATGGCCGGTGGAAGATCCCGAACACCTTAAAACTAAAAGGGCAAAGAAGAAAGTTGTACAGATTTTGCGAATTTTAGAATATTTTTTATTTTATGTACCTGTGATCTCCTCTCTATCAAATTTCATTCTTTTCGAACTCTGTTGTGCCTCTGCCGTAGCCATGCTATTACCGCTTCGTTGGGGCAACGAGCTGTCGTGAAGAAACGTGCAGTTTGCTCCATTTCTGCAACCCCTCGCACTGTTGAAGTACATACAGGGCCTTATCATCTTACCCTTTAAATCCCTCATCTTGGGGTTATTGCCAGTACTTCCAAACTCGGGATTGGGTCTCGCACGGGCACCATTACTGTATTGCTGCTGCTGTTGTTGTTGCCCTTCTCTTCCATGCTGGTGGATCAAGTGTTTGTAGTAGTCCATGTCTCTTGGGGGAGGAGGAGGAGCGAGAGGGGGTTGAACTGACGATAACGGCACAAATGGAGGCGGAGGAAATTCACGATTGGAGGATGGAGGAAGATTTGGTGAAGTAGTTGGATTTGGGTTGGGATTTCCATAATCTGTCACCAATTTCTCAATCATTGTAGGGTTCCTGAGGATTTGGAACAGCAAATCTTGGTCAATTCCAACCCCGGGCTCGCCACCCTTCATTATTGCAGTTAAGGCAGCTGAGGTGGCATCAGCAACATCCGATTGGCTGCCACGCGGGATTTTAGCTGCTAGCTTGTCATTGGTAACTGGGTTTGGTGGGAAGGGGTCTGGTGATGAATCTTCATCATCAGTAGAAGTGATGGGTATTATAGGGGTTTGGGCGAGGTCTTCTTGGTCGGCCATGGAATACAGGGGGCTGCATTAACAAGAAATGGGTGGGAATGAGCATCGATACGATATTTTTTTGGACAAAACTTAGAGACTAATGTTTAATATTGAATATGGAAATTATGGTAAGAACAGATAAATTTACGAACTCTTGAGGTATGGACGATTGGCGAGGATATATTGCTTCGAATACTCTCATCTCCCTCTGGATTTGGTCCTTTGGTTCTGAACTTTCTTCCCCAGTAACGACTCGCCATGTTGGATCCAGTAAAACCTATGGATTATGGAAAAGAATACCTTCAGATCATTTAACTGCTCATGGTCAAATCACAAAATCATGCCTTTTTAACTATTAGGAGAAAAAATAACAGACACCGACAAAAATAGAAACAATGTCAAGAACACAAGAAATGCAGGGGTAAAAAGAGTTCCTTTGGGAGTTTGATTTAATCAACGACAAACTGACCAGGAAATTGGGTTTGGTTGATTGGAAAGTGTTCTTACTCTTAAAGGAGGTCTCCATCGAATCAGGGGAATCTCAGACAAATTAATCTGCAATTGGTTGGGCTGCTGAGGTGCATTGAATCCAGGAGGTAGGTTCTCATCACTGCAATGTCCAATTGAATGCGAAGACCTTGAATTCTTTGGTTGAAGCTGATCTTGAGAATCCAATCCTACCTGAATAGGCGCTTCTTCTTTTAGGAATAGCTTCACCTATTTCATAAAGAACATCTCATTTGTTGGTTAGATTTTAGAAACAGAGTCCAGTGTTACAAAACTTGAAATAACTCAACAATTCATGAACTGAACTACCACACTTGTTCTAGAAGAGATGCTCACATAGACAGGATTTAAACCCCCGAAAAAATACATCTGAAATTTGCAGAAGAACTATCTCTATACAATCAGTGGCTTTATCATGAACCACCAAGGAATGGATTTAACTTGGCAGCACACAAAAACAACTAAGACCAAGAAAAGATCCACAAAGAATGGATAGTTCTATAATCATTGACATTACTTTACATAAAACACATGGAAGGAGCTTTGATATCACAAACACCGTCTGTCTCAAGTTCAAAGAAATCACAATTTAGCAGAAACAGTGTAAGTGATTCATATTCGTATACAGGCCATCAAACACAAATATGATAGAATGAATCAAAGTTCTCCAGTTGTTTCTTGTGACTTCTGGTTGAGATTTCTTGTTTTTTCAGCAGCTAAATAAACTTGTTTATTAATCTGTGCAGATCCAAACAGTGTTTACTGCAATATTCATCTTTCAATCTCTTCATTTCTGTTTTTGGCCAATCAGTCTCTTTACTTCAAGTACTGATTTTGACAGAAATTGCAATTTGCGAATAAAGGGTTTAATCAAATATACAATTAGAAATAAAATTGACGGAAAATTCTTGAATTAAATCGATAAAATCAAAGCATTATACGCAGAAGGGCGTCAATGTCAAGAACAGTATCTGGGTTATTAATCCTTTCAAACAACTAAACTGTGAGTGATGTTCATCTGTTTTAGCTGAAATTCATGACATACCGATTCAAGGCTGAAATTTTTAATCGTTAACCTGAATAAAATTACGATATTGCAGTTATTTACCTGACACAGATTAACATCTGAAGCCCAAGAAACCCTTTTGGATTTGTGCAATCCCCGCATATTATCAGATCAAATAATTTCTCTATCAAACCTCTTTTCCACTGCTCAATGTAACTAATACAAGTAGAACTCTTTGTGTTTCAAAAATGAACAGATTAGGGTTAATCAGATCTCAGACGCCTAACTGTCGTCGGATTCAAATTACGTATCCTCCGCCACAAAACCTTAGTCGGAACTACCGATTCGATTGACAAAGTGAGGAGAGGAGAGGAGAGGAGAGGAGGAGGAAAGGGGAGGCGTAGGAGATATGATCGATGACGGTTTACACCGCAGAGAGATCCAAGGAAACCCTAGATCCTCTGACCTCTGTTCTGTTAAGCTCTATGCAAATTGGTTTGTAGCTCCCTTCTAATATATCTGTTTCTTTCTTTATTATTATATTCGTTTACTAATATATTTTTTTTATTTTTATATATAAAAAACTTGTTGCAGATTAGACCCCAATCTTCTTCTTCTTTTTATAACAGACCCCAACTTTCACTGAAGTATAGACATTACTGTCTTTGGTACTAAATGGGTAATTACTTATTATTTTTATTTTTTCATTCAGCATGTCCATGATTATCAATTTTTTTTTTTGGTAGAAGATTATCAATTGTTTAAAAGTTAATTATAAGTGCCACCGATATATATACATATATAAAGTGAATATTTCAATATCTTCTTTTGCTTGAAATGTATTCTTGTATCATTATTGTCTTAGTCTAAATTTTCATTTATTTAGGGTTAAATATCAATGAGCTACCTGAACTTTGGACATTTTGCAACGAGTTACCCGAACTTTAAAAAATTAAAACATACTATATCAACTTTGGACGAAAGTGCAACGAGCTACTTCCGTCCTATTTCTGACGAATTTTCAATGAACTTTCGACGAACTTCCTACGAATTTTTGTTAACAGTTAATGGTAATTTGAACGATTGGTCGTAGCACCTTCGCTAAAGTTGAGCTAGCCCATTTTAAATTTTTAAAATTATGGTAGCTCTTTACAAAACATTCAGAGTTCATGTAAATTATTGGTATTTAACCCTTTGCTTTATGATTTTACGCGATTTATGAGCAGAGATAATTCAAGAGAAAAATATATTTTTTTTAATTAATCAAAGGATTAAACAATATTTCATGTAAAATTTGAAATTAAAAAAATATATGTATAGTTGGTAATTGATGTTGGAAATATAGCAGAAGAAAAGACCTATCCAGAAATCGAAAATTCACACAAAGAATTCTCTAAATATATGAACAAATAGAAAGACAGATAAAATACAACAGACGTACAAGCATCTTCTTCTTCTTCACAAAAGAAAGTTCCAACTCAGCAGATGATCACATCAGAAAGAGGTAACGTAAACACCAAGAAAAGAAAAGGAGAATCTTCTTCAGTTCTGTACTATACTCGTCGTCCTCTTCCCTACCCCCACACAACTCTTTCTAACCAAAAAGAGAATCTTCATCAGTTCTTACCTTGTTGACCAAGCAACTCCAATCTATGAGACACCTCACCCATCGATGGTTTCAGGGTAATAATGCAATTCCTCCGATGCTTTGTCACCTTAGCCATTTCCTCTCTGGGACGAGCACCAAAAGAAAGAGAAGATAGTAAAACTGTAAAAATTCCACCTAGCCTTTTCAATAAGGTGGGTGTAACGCATTTAATCCAAAGAATATACCTTGGGCGGGTGCAACACTAGCCTTTTCACCAGGCACGGTTTGAGAAGTCGACCTCTGAATCCTTGGAGAACCCTGCCTTCCATTCGCACTAGGTAAAGAAAGCCTTTTCTTTACATGAACCTCTCTGTCTTGAACATCGGGACTTGACCTCGGAGAATTATTAGCACTGATCTTGGCCTTAGCTGACTGTGTGGCTTGCATGAAGTGAGGGACCGAACTGCTGCTGTCTCTCGCTTCCCGGTCAACATTCTCAGAAGTTGTTGGTCCTCGCCTCTTGCTGCTCTTTTCATCTTTCCCAGATTGCTTTGCGCTACTTGAACCCGAATTGTTATAAAGATGTGAGGGTGATGCTTTGTTTGCAGACAACAACTTCCGCTTGTGGGTGGGCCCCCGTTTACTCCCCTTGTCTGTGCTCACCGATGCTTGGCTAGCCGGTGTTCCTTGTGACTCGGGTACTATCATAGAACGTTCGGGTGAGACAACATATGATTCTTGTTGGCTCGTCTCAATTGTGTCTGGTTCCACTTCTTGATCATGGGACTCTGTCTCTGCTGCCACCGTGGACTCTCCAGTTTCATAAGTAACATCGAGCAGAGTCGAATTATTCAATGAATTGCAATCCCCGATTCTGTCATTTTCGATTTCCGCAGCTCTACCATTGAAGTGGTCTGGAGAATCAAGAGTTGAAGAGATAGAAAGCTCAGTTCCACTTTCTGTCTCGGGCTTCTCATCGTTCGAATTTGAACTCAACTCTTCAAATTTGGACTGGGCAGATAGAAAAGCAGGATTTGCGGCCTTCAACCCAGCCTTCGATTTCTTCAAATCATTTTCTAGTTCATCAGAGGCTGATCTCTTCATCGAATGTTTTGGCTCCTCAGTTTTCTCTTCGCCAGCCACCTCAGGAGATTCAGACAAAACAACAGTTTGTCTTGAAACAGAACTGAACACAAAAGGACTGTCCTGTTCTATCAAGGTTCCGACATTCTCGGACTGACTTTCACGGATTTCAATAATATTATCATCTCCCACTGACGTCTTAGTCATTTCCTTACTGATGGAGGGCGTTAAATCAATGGATTTTGAAAGGGTTTCAGGTAAATCTTCAATTTCTGCCTCACGAGAAAGAATATTATCAGATTTCTGCTGATGTGTCACTGTCTCGGAAGTGGGTGATGGCTCAGGTGATGGTGCAGCTGCTGAAGCAGACATCCATCTCTCGAACCAATTCCATGCAGAGTTTGTTTGAGATATCTCGCACTTCATATGGATCGGCTTCTCCTTTGGGGTTGAATCCAAGAGCTTCATTTCAAAACCATAACCCCAATTATAAAATAATCGAATCAAATACAATTATACATAGATATATAAGAAAAAGGGTTAAAATTTAAACTGGCGATACATGAGTTGTGGATTTTCTGTCCAAAACTTTATTAAAAAAAATGGAAATGTACATTTTGCATTTTGCTAGCCAAATGCCATGCAAAAATACACCTAGGTACCAGCACATTGTTCATAAGTTTAGCTAATAATTTGGTATTTAACCTGAAGAAAAAAGGATGCATTTGCTGCCTTACCTGTCGAGCAAACCTATTGCTCAGCAGCTTGTTAATGGAAATATAAGTCGGAGCTGGTTTGTTCTTGGCATTGTCCTGAAAAAGAAAAAAACATTTGTCAAGCATCGCAGGAATCTGTCACAAGAACATGAAGCAAACAGTATTACTAGAATGGAAATTTCTGATTTTGAAATCCGGCATAAGAAAATCAAGCTATTCAGAGACAAGACGGAGTGACATTCATCCAACAAGACAACATTAAATTGCAAAAACTGACCTTATCCTCTTTCTGATCGGGACCACTTCCATGAACAGAATCAGACATACGAGCACGGCGTGCACGAACAAGTACTTGCATTTTCACAATTGCTTGCACGCATCGCAGTGTGCCCACAGCATGATTTCGGACCAAGTGGCCCCGCACCACTGCTTGGAGCTTAATTACCTTCTTGAGCTTTTCGAGTTCCCTTTGCCCCTACAAGTAATGTTCAAAAAATTAAAACAAAAAAACTTTATTTTGAACATTTCAAAGAACACCAAATTGAAAAAGTACCAGAAATGCTCTAACTGCAGTCTGGATCAAAACAGCAGCAGATTCTTCAACCTCGACAGCAACTTCACTCCGGGTATCAACAACAGGTTCAGGATCGAATTCCACTGAATCTTCAGAAGATAGTTCTTGTTGTTTCTCCATTGCAGATTCTTTAACCAATACTGTCACATTAACACAGGACACTTTCTCAGGGACATTTTCCTGAACATCTGGGACTCTCTCTGGAACGTCTAGGACTTTTGCCGGAACATCCAACACTTTCTCTGGAACATCCGAGGTAATGGGAGTTTGGAAGCTGATATCAGCAGATTCAGGGGCTCCTTTCTTAGCGTCGGGAGGACTAGAGGCTTCTGAAACTACAGTATTGCTTAAAACACGATGCCGTGCAGATCTCTTACGAAAACTCCATCCTTTCTTATCACCCTTCACCTGTAAGTCCATTGATAACCAAAAAAATCATAAATTTAACACGAACCGAGTCAAATACCCCTTCATTTGATTCTTTTTCACATATAAGCATCATACCCATTCACGGAAATGGAGAATTTGCATATAATTGCCTACAGAAACTACTAAAAATATACGAACATTAGCGTTGTAGATCTCACATTTCACTTTTACTACGACACGACCGCATTATATGGTCCGACAGAGCTCGTATACAAGTTCCAATTAAGTCAGATCTCATCATTAACCAATCGAGAGCCGGCAGTACACAGAGCATTGGCAGCTGATCGCTACTCAGCTTAGTCAAACAAACTATTTATGCAACATTCATCCTCAAAATACTAAACTTGAACACAACCTCGCCCCTTAATCCTAAATCCTTTAAATGACACAACCTAGGAAATAAATTGACAAGATCACAAGAACGTCGGATAGGAAAGGCAATCGAATACCTCGGGAGCTTCGACATCGTCGTCCTTGTCAGCAGAATCGCTGCCGCAGGTGATGATCTTAAAGCAAGACGTAGATCTTCCCATCCCCGCTCTGCGCTTTGCGCTGACCTCTGTTGCTTCCTCTACTCTGCAATTCCCTGCTTCCAATGAGAGACAAGCCCACTTACGTGCTTACTTTCTGGGTGAGACGGTTTGTTGGGAAATGGAACGAAGGAAAAGTTTGTCGAGTGGAGTTTTTTGGGGGGTTAAAGGGTATCAGTCTAAAGAAGACGGACGTCAATGACACTTCATTAAATCTAGCTGAGTTTGTGTCTTTGGAATCCGCCGTTAGTATTTACTTACATTATATTTTACATGTTCTAAACAGTAAATATATTCAAAAATTGGTATAAAGTTAGGAGTCCCCACCTCACAAAGTAGATAAGAAAAAAGGTTACCAATGGATAACAATCAATGATTAAATAAAGTTGTTATTCGATGAGTTATTAGTTTTTACTATTATGATGAAATATAATTGAAGGCACGGTCATTCCAAACCGGTGGTATAAAAAAAATAATAGGCACAATGTATATAATAAGGATACCTCCTCATATTATCAATTGATTTTAGGATGGAACCCGAATTGTATATTGTAGTTATTATTTGGGTGTGGCTCGGCCCCGATATTAAAATTTCACATGGTATCAGAATTCGGTTCCATTTGACGGTGTTGGATTGTTTTCCGTTGTGGGTGCCCGATGTGGGTTTGTTGTGTCCCGTTTACTCCAGGTACCAGATTTTGGGTCGGGTCTGGACGGGAGAGGGGACTTGTTGAATCTCAACCCGTTTAGATTAAAATGTATCGGTGTCGTACCTTTAAAAATATGAGTTATCACATTGCGGGGAGTGTTGAAGGCACTCTGATACCACACCGGTGATATACAAAAAAAATTAACACCATATAGACAATAAGGATACCTTCTCCTATTACCAATTGATTTTAGAATATAACTCGAGTTGTATATTGTAGTTGCTATTTGAGTGTGGCTCGACACCGATATTAAAATTTCACTAACAAGTCATACTTCAATACCTATAAATTATTATTGCACACTCTGAAATTACGTACATATTCTAATTAATTATAAAAATATTAAAATCATTGCAAAAAATATCATTTATATTTTTAATATAATTGATTTATAACACCAAATTATCTCAAATCTAACATAGTTTCATCGTGTCTCTTTTTTTTCTGACAAAGGTGTGTGCTCTTCCTTTTCAATAAAGATGAGTGCAGAGAGGGTCCGAAATCACATGGTTATGATCTCATAAACGACTATTGCGAATGTATGTGCTTTTCTTGTCGGTACGTCATTTTTTTTAACGCTTTATTGAAAATACATCATTTCTAATCTTGTTATCAACTTATCATAACCAGACTGACGATCGACCGAAACCGTGTCTCTATTCGGTTTGGTTCAGCAAAAATACATATAAACAGTTTTTGGACCAGTTTGGAACGATTGATTTTTGGAAACCTGTCTGGTTTTCGGTTCTAGTTTTTTTTGGAGTTGTTTACATTTTTTTGGTGGTTATCTTATGTTTAAACTGACTATTTCGGTTTGACCGATCAACTTTTCGATTTAGAAGTTATGTTTAAAGTTTAGACATATTGTGTTATGTATGTTCAAAGTGTTAGGTAATTATGTTGTGTTATATTGCGTTTGAGAGTAATGTATATGTTTGAGACTATGTAGTTTGTGTGTGTTTGAAACTATGTAATTATGTGTGTATTTGAGACTATGTAGTTTGTAATTGTATTTTCAGTGGTTTTTTTGCTTGTAAACAGTGAATTGCAGATCAAACCGGATTGGACTGGTCGAACTGGAAACCGACCCCTTCGTCGGTTCGAAAGCGGGTCCAGTTTTGATAATACTTATTTATAATCTTAATGTCCTTCAATGCATACTGGAAGTGGAATTTACTTATGGCTATTTTTTTTAGCTTAAAAGATTCAATCGAAAATAAATATTTTCTTTTTTTAAATCAAAATTTTATATAGTGAAAATTTGAGAGGATAAATTGCTCCTTCTCACTATCTAACTACTCCAACAGAGGTGTTAATCAACACGACCAAGGTAAAGTTGTTATGGTGTTTGGGTATAGTGTTAAGAAGGAGATCCTCAAACTCTTAGGAGTACGACGAACGGTCATGCTAATAAGATAGTGTTCGATGGTTACTGAGGAGATAGTGATAATGGACAGTTAATTTGGTCAAAATAATAATAATGAACACTTAATTATGAAACAAAGTTTATATTCAATCCAAAAGCAACGACATGCCCATCTCTTTATCATCAATTTTTGTTTTAATTATGGAATAGACTGCTATATGTAACAAACATTGCACCCAAGTTTCAAACTACAAATCAAAATTAGTTAATTTTAACAATTCTCGAAAATAATAAATCAACAACGTCTTTACGGAGCGCGTTAATAGTTTTATTCAGAGGAAAAGTATGAAGTTAAAAAACATGACGTTGGTTGATTGTTATTCCCGTCATGATATCATCGACCACATTTGGTTCTCGAAAACTATGTCTGAACTTCATTATTTCGAATTGCATTAATAGTTTTCTGCAATCTGCAACATCAACATTAGTTTTAAATTTGATATATAATCATCAAAAATTACTTTAGGTGTCCAAAGTACATCTATTTTTATATGAATTTAATTTAATTCGAGTGTTTTTATCGTCAATAAACACTAAAGAATAATACACACAACAAACCAGATTTTTTTTGACCCAAAAAAGGATTAGTTTATTTTAATTGTCATGTCGCATCACATGTCCCCACCTTGGACAAATGGCACCCAATGAATAATGCAACCCTTGGCACACAATTAAATATCTCAAACCCACTATACTGTTGTACAGAGAAAAATAGTCAAATTTATCATATTTTTAAACATTAATAACAAAATAATTAATGGTTCTTTAGTGATTTTTATAAACAATTACTTAAATTTTATATTTCAAATTTTATTATATTTTACTAAAATACTACCTCTGATTATTTTTTTAATAAAATAAAATGAAAAAATAACGTAATAGTACATTAGTTTATAATTAAAAAAAAAATTGCAATAGAAAGACATTTTTTTTAATATAATTATTTTATTACAAAAAGAATAAATAATAGAGTTTTATTTATTTATTTTATATTATCAATAAAAATATTATGTTAAAAATAAACAGATATAATATTTTACCAAATTTCGAAAATATATATAGCAAATTTAAAAATGATAATTTGAATAACAATTTATAAATTTACTAAAATATATGAAAGAATTTGGTTATTAACTATATTTTATACATTTAGTATATATATAAAATACCGTAATTTAATATTTATCATATTCTCATTATTATTATTATTATTTTTTTTGGCCAACAACAAGATTTAATTTCCACTAGAGAAAACCAAATCGTTACAAGAGATGTCCAAACTAATCAAACGACAAAGATCGGGTGGGGGCCTTTTGACCCAATCCGAAGGACACACCCTTAACCTAGCAAGATTTGCGATACAATCCGCACATTGGTTTGCCATTCTCGGAATGGCCTCCCAATTAACAAAAGCAATAGAGGACGCACGCAAAATAATATTAGAGGAAAGTCCGTTAAGTCGCCAAAATGAGCTGGTTCCTCTGATGTGCTTAATCACCACCTCCGCATCCGACTCGACCTCAATGTTTTGCCATCCTTTCTCTACAGCTAACTTGATTGCCGCCAAGATTGCTGTGGCCTCCGCTTCCTCCACCGACCCACAAAGCAAAGATCCATGACGACCCCCGGTGATAAGACCCCGATGATCCCGGGCTATCACCCCGAAGCCCCCTCTCAAGGTAGACGAGCACCACGAAGCATTGCAGTTAAGTTTAACCGACCCGACCTGCGGTTTCCTCCATTTGTGTCCGTTCCTAGGCCCAGGCCTTGTAGAAACCCCGAGGCCCAGGACCCTCTCGCCAGCCTGGTTTCGCTCCGCCCAGCTTGAATGGATCTCGTCACGGACATGGGCAGCGCTCGGCCATTTGAGCTCGAACACGAACTTGTTGCGCGCCTTCCATATAGCCCAGCAGCTAAGCATGATTGCCTCCCAGTCCAGCTGCGCGACCCGACTACTCACGCCCAGGCCAAGACGACACTGCACGAACTGGACTTGCAGAATTTCAAGAGCTAGCTGCACTCTGTGCTCGGGCGAGTGCAAGCCGAAGACCTCCCTCCAGACGGAGTGTGTCCAGCGACAGCCCAGGATCAAGTGGCCGGGTGACTCGACTCATTATTAAGTATACCGATTACCGAACATTGTAATACGAACCAAAATATAAATTATAGAAGTTGGTCTTGAGAATGAGGCCCTATAGGCTATTAGGAATTTAGTAGCCCATAAAGAAGTTGTTTTGTTGGGTCCATCTGCACCGTTCACGTGTCACGATCCCCCTCCCCATCTTCAGTCATAAACCCTAGAGCTGGTCGAAGCAGACACTATAAATCATGCCGTCTCTTCACCCCCTCTTGAAAACCCTAATCGCCAAGCTCTTCTCAATCCTTCTCCGCCGGGATTAGTTTGGATTCTCAATCGTCCTATCTGGTCCTCCATCTCTCGTTCTGGATTCCCGTGCATTTGGAATTTGTGTTTTCTTTCTTTTCTGTTCTGAAGCCAATGATGACGAAATTCATTTGAGACCTGAACTGAACTCAATTTGAGGTTGTTGAAAGTTCTGAACTAGGACGGTCTGAGGCTCTGTTCTTCATGTTTTTTTACCAAAAAATGTCGACTTTGGTTGGTTGTTGTGGATGATGAGACATTTCAACATTACAGTTATCCCTGTCTGATGAATCTGTGATGAATCTATGTAATCTGACACTATACAACCTTCTTAAAGGATCAAATCAATGATTTCTAGCTTACATCAGTTTGCAATTAAAGCTTCAGCAGAGCACAACTATGAATTTCAGTCAGCGTTGATCGGAGAAAGAAATGACCGGCCAGACATTCCGTTCAATAGGTCATAGTGAATTTTTTTCCGGTTTATAAAATTGTGTTTATAATTGGCCCAAAATTTAAATTATCTTAAAGCCCACTTTTGGGTATTGATAATTTAAACATGGGCTAAAATTAGGTAAAACAATTTTTCATCGCAGCCTTCAGGATGTCAAACGACAATTTTATTTTATGTATTAATAATGTTTTTATAATTTTGATTTTTAAAATCATAATTTTTTGCAAAACAGTATCTTTTATAGGGTTTAAAGTTGTTTCATCTCTAATAATTAATTAAATTTAGGGTTAAATTTTAAATAGTTACCCGAATTTTGAACGTTTTGGAAATAGCTATCTGAACTTTGAATTTTTAAAATCGTCTATATAAGTTTTTGGATGAAGGGGCAAATACATATCTTAATTTTGACACATAGGACAAATAGTTATTTCGTTAAATATAGACGGAAAATGATTTGGCAAGATATGATTGATTCATAATTTTAAAAATTATACTATTATTTTAAGATACTATAAAAAAAATCAGAAAATTTTAAAAAAATTAGAAAATCAATAGAAAAAATAAAAGTTTTTAATAATATTTTTATATTGAAAAATATGAAACAAAATTAAAAAAACTAATCATTTTTTTATTTTATATTTTTAATAAATAATATTATATTTAAAATTCTTATTTTTCTTATTAATTTTTTAATTTTTTATATTTTAAAAAAATAATATAATTTTTAAAATTATGGATCAATCGTATACTTTATTTTTTAAAATAAAAGTTCGGGACGCTTGAATTTACTATTTTGTCGGATAAACTTATTACATAATTGCAACGAGTGTCCTTCTCACGTGTTGGCGGGACCATTAGCCACCAAACAAAGCACTTTACGTTATGTTTGGTTTGCCGTTCTTCTCGTCATTGGCACTTAGCGGGGAATATTATGTAACTTCACCAAGTTTTTCTTAAAAAAAAAAACGTTTTATATATATATGCCCAACTCAAATTATTAGAAAAATAACTTACATGCAAAAAATTAACCATATATATATATATATATGCATGCAGACGTATAAACACATGCATGTAATAGAATTCTGATTCGTCAACTTATATATATATAGTTGATCAAAAAAAAAAAACTTATATATATATAATGCATTGTCAATTTGGCATGTGATACTCCTGTTCCTGAGCTAATATGTCAGCTTTTTTGCATTTTGGTATCTCCTTCTTCAGACCCAAAACAGGCAATATACAGATCACAAGTTCACATAATTCCTTTATTTATTTATGGAATGATTATCAAACGGGTAGTTCAACTTTATACCGTTTGACAATTAGGTAATTGAATATATTTTTTAGAGTAAATAGGTAGTCAATTTTTGTTAAAATCGTCCAATCACATCTACCTAATAATTTAGACATTTAGTTCTAGAAAAAAATGGTCAAAATCGTTTATCACGTCATAAATACAAGTCTGATTCTGTTTATTTTTAATGTAATGTTAAACAAAAGTCTGTATTTATTTATTCAAAAAGTTTGAGTAACTATTTACGACTTAGTTACAAACTAAATGGATAATTTTTTTTAAACCCAAAACAACAAAGGTCTTCATTTTGGGTGAAATATAAAAGAGAAACAAATGTTTACGGACTGAAAATTAATTAAGTATATGTATTTGGGGGGCTGAAGAATTTTCTTAAAATGGACACGACTGACCACCCCGTGAACATTGAACTTTCACGGGTGTAACAATTTCCCGTGAGGTGCTAGTTGACACCTCCCGCCCACAATATTCCCTGTTCATTCTATTACTTTAAAATTAAATATTTATATAATATGATATCATAATATCCCTTTATCTATACGATATGTAGGGGTGTCAAAAATTGACTAAACACGTGGGTGATCCATCCACAAATCGGGTTTGAATCAGATTTTTTGATCCATGGGTCATTTTGACACGATTCATGGATGACCCGTGAAAACACATGTCAGGTTTGTGTCAGTAGTCTTGACTCATGGGTCAACCCATTACCCATCTCGAATTGTATATTATATTAAATATATGTAATTATGATCCATGGGTCAGTAGTTTTGACCCATAAGTCAGTTTGTTTCTAGATTTTGATGTACTGGTGGGTCGAACGGGTTAGTATGACCCAAGACTTACTATTCCTGACGGGTCAGGTTTGAGTTTCAAAAACTGACTTATACAATCATACTATTACACGTGTCAGGTTTGTGTTAGATGGTCCCTGATACGACCAAAAGTCGACACGACCCATGACTCGTTTTGACACCCCTAATTATATGATATGATACGAGAAGCTTGTACATGTTTCGTTCTCTGATTATATTACATGTATATATAGTGTATGAAATTACTATGTATGCATGTTGTATCGATTTGGCATGCCATTAATTATTTTCTAAGATATTATTTTGATAGGAATATACCCTACATTATTGTACATGCCAACTACTTGGTTATCTGATCATGTCTTGGACCACACGGTTGATCACGAAACCTATCATAAAACAAAACGTTGATAAGGACGGTTACGCTATTACTAGAAAGACATGACCCATTGTGGGTTCCATGTCTTGACGCAATACGATCATCTTCCAAACAAACACTTCTCTACGTTAATAGGTTTATTTGCTTCATATGATAAAGTTTAGGGTTACAAAGCTTTCACAGAAAAAGGAAGAGACATTGTTCTGTGATAACTCTATAGTTGGGGAGGGAAATACTATTTTGCATTTTGCACACCACATTAATACCATCTCAGGAGGTTGGAAAAACTCACACAGTCGCACACACATATATATATATATAAATAATACTAAATGACTCCTCCAAGTATGATAAAATACAAAATCAACTCTTTTACCCTTGTTATAATGACAATGAAGTCCTTTTTAAAATATCCATTGAATAATTATACCTTTGCTTACTAATATTTTTGGAATTGAAATATCATCGAATAGCCATTCTACCAAATTATAATGATAATAGAATAGGCATAGATTTTCCTTTTGTAAATGTAACTTAAAGCATTGACAAGAAAAATTAGGGTTTCCATTTTGTAGAATTAACTTATTAGTTGTCATTGTTTCATTTGTGTCTTGCCAGTAGTTGTGGCTAATAGTGTGGATATCACAAATATTATAATTGTATATATTTTTTTAAATGTATAGGATAATAATCATTATCACGGGTATAAATTTTAATTAATACTCTAAATTGTATCTATAATTGTGGCTATTGTTTCATTTGGGTCTTGCCAGAGTAGTTGTGGCTAATAGTGTGGATATCACAAATATTATAATTGTATATATTTTTTTAAATGTATAGGATAATAATCATTATCACGGGTATAAATTTTAATTAATATTCTAAATTGTATCTATAATTGTGTCTATTGGCCACGATAGTACTCGTATAACAATTTTCGAAGAATCCATATTTTATTATGATGTGTGTCAATCATAAATTATGAATATTTTCGCTCTAAAATATTAACTAAACTATATTAAAACTCTCTAATTCAACACAATTGAATTTTAATTCAAATTTGACTTACATTTTTTAAATTTAATTACATGATAAAGTTTTTATATATATTAAAAATAAATATTATATATATATATATAAGTTATTAATCAAAAACTATAATAAAAAAAAAACTTTTCAGAAAAGTATAAGGTAACGTTTGATTGGATGTATTAGTTAATACTTGTATTAGTTAATACACGTATTAGTTAATATTTTGTTTGAATGGACCATGTATTAAGATATAATTATACGTTTATAACTTAATACAGTGTTTGATTCATTATAAAATTATTCGTAAAATGACAAAAATACATTAATACCCTTAAATTTATTTTTTTAATATTAAAATTGTGTACACATAAAATGATTTAATATGTGCAAATGAATCCCAAAATCACTCAAGTGGAGTCATACAAGACCATGAAAGATTATAAATGGCATTCGATAAGATTCATATGACAACAATAAACACGGGGATCATTGACCATAACAGGTCCCCTAGAAAGGGGCGCCATAGAGGGTGAGAGCCCCGTCGTGTCCGGATCTTGTCGCGCCACGAGGAACTGTCGACGAGTTGTGTTGTTTGAGAATGCAGCCTCAATCAGGCGGTAAATTCTGTCCAAGGCTAAATACGGGCGAGAGACCGATTATAAACAAGTACTGCGAGAGAAAGATGAAAATGACTTTGAAAAGAGAGTCAAAGAGTGCTTGAAATTATCGGGAGGGAAATGGATGGGGGTCGGCGATGCGCCCCGGTCGGATGTGGAGCGGTGATGAGCCGGTCCACCGATCGATTCGGGCGTGGACCAATGCGGATTGCGGCGGCGGCCCAAGCCCGAGCCTTTGATACGCTCGCGGAAACGTCGTCGCTGCGATCGTGATAGGCAGCGCGCGCCGCTCGGCATGCTTCAGCACCTGCGCGCTCCGGGCATCGACCTGTGGGCTCCCTATTCAACCCATCTTGAAACACGGACCAAGGAGTCTGACATGTGTGCGAGTCTATGAGTGGCAAACCCGTTAGGCGCAAGGAAGCTGATTGGTGGGATCCCCTGTGGGAGCACCGCCGACCGACCTTGATCTTTTGTGAAGGGTTCGAGTGTGAGCATGCCTGTCGAGACCCAAAAATGCAGTATGCGGTTACCGGTGGGATCCCGATCAAAATCGAGTAGCTTAATGGCGTGTGAGGACCGAGAGTAACGGTGCCATGACATACATTGAGACAAATTGTTAAAAAAAAGTGATGAACAAGGGTGAGAAATGTTTGAAGAGATGGAGATTGATAGAAAAATCGGGGAATTAAGATGTAAAACGGTGTTTTTAGAAGAAAAAAATTAGCGGGGCAAATCGCCTTACGATAATGGGTTGCATAGAATTCGAAAAGTTATGCGGTTTCAAAAAAAATCGTCAAAAATGATCAAGTAATTGAGTTATAGATAGGAATTGTGTGGGTTAATTAAGGGTAATTAGGTAATTTTTTATTATGTATTAAATAATACCATGGTTATAGAATGTATTAGTTAATACACAATTAACACTAAAAATGTGCATTAGCTAATACATAGGTATTAATTAGTACCACCTATTATTTCTAATCAAAAATTGTATTAGTTAATACATGTATTAACTAATACTAATACATAGTTAATACTTTAGTCAAATACTACCTAATTCTCCTAATTCTCGTATATTCATCGCACCATTATATTTGAAACATTACTTAATTAGTATAATGTATATATATCAACTAACTTAATAAATAAACGGGAAATACGTCTCATGATCGAGCACTCTTATTGTCCATAACTCCATATAGACTGGAGAGAAAGATAACGATTGCATGTGCGCCATTCAATCACTCGGGTCAAACCTTATTTATTTATTTATTTATTTATTTATATTTCATAATAATTAGTTAATATCGAAATAATAATAAAAACAAACTGGAACGGTGGAGAATAATCGATAAAATTGGAATTTTAATTATAGTTTTGCCTTTTTAAGTTTTTTATTTATTCATATTCAATTACATATATACATACAAGAACGAAGCTATGGTTCTATATATCTTTCAATTATGCCTTCTATCCACATGTAATAAATCCAAATTTAAAACATTATATTATAAGAAATTGTAACAATTTAAGTGACACTCTTTATCAAACTAATCAACATCAACCCATCAATAATGAGCTGTCATCTATGGAAATGATATTTTTGTAGGGTGAAATCAAAACTGAAAACCATAACATTATTTTTTTAATTTTTTTTTTGTCGATTTTATGTTTAAAAAAAAGGTTTCAAAATGTCAGGTAAGAGGGTAAATTTAATTTAGTGATGTGTGACGTCATTGCATCCGGACCCATATGCCTTCGCTGGGTATTTCCTGGTGGACAACAAACAATAGATAAAACCCAGATGGTGCAAGGATTGACGAAACGGGTGCGGTGGCGCTGACGGCGTACGTTGATGGGCCAGCGGCGGCGACATTCCCGACACCAATCACCAGCAACCTGTGATTCATGGAGAATGAATGCGTCGTGAACGCTGGAGAAACCATCGTCACCCTCACTGCTGTGGCGTTCGGAGTCCCTGCTAGCGTGAACTGCACGGTGAAGTCTTGGCCGTACCGGAGTTTCGTCTGGGAGCTTGGTGACACGATTTTCGGCCGCAGAGGTGCGAGCTGAGCGTCAAGATAAGGCGGAGAGAAAGCCTCGAGGCTTAACTCCGTAGGAAAAAGTACGCCGGTGAAGTTATAATATATGTGAGGGTTGCTGCCGCCGACAAGCACCCTTCCGTCACGGAGGAGGATGGCCGCTGAGTGATACATTCTGGGGATTTTGCTTGGGTTCTGGATTTCGAACCGCGCGCCAACTGGTTTATCGGGTCTGTAAATGACTGGGTTGAGAACCGGGTTCCGCCCGTTCTCCCAACCCGCTGTTCCAGCTCCGGCGCCGTTGATGATCAAAACATCGCCGTTTGGGAGCAGCATCATGTCGCCCATGGTTCTTCCATAAGGCATCGTCTCCATGACCCATTGCGGGTTTGGATCGGTTATTTTCAGCCGCCCGCAAGTGTCCAGCGCAGGAACGAACATCGATTTGTTCGCTGACTGGAACGAACCCTTCGGTGCGCCACCGCAGACCAACACCTCCGCCTTAACCGCCGCTTCCTGGAGGTTCTTCAATGGAAGCAAGACAGAGGAACCCGTGCTCGGATAACTCCTCGGATCGCCCTCGGGCATCGTCGGAAAAGTCTTCACCACCTTGTTGTTCACGTAGTCGAACAGTATCGCTCTATTGTTAGCAAAGATGAAGAGATTGCCATCCACATTGAGGTAGACGAAGGGATAGAGGTTGTTTTCTAGGCCTTTGTCGTTCGTTTCGACCAGAAACCTGAGACTGTAAACATTCGGAGCTCCATCGCTTTTGGGATAGTACTCATAATTGAACTGTCTCCGGCCGCCGATGACAATCTGCCGCCCGTCGGGGAGTATATGGTTAGTGGCGTACCACCTCCGGGCCGCCAAGCCGTTCTCGATCTCTTTCCAATCGCAGACATTGCCCGAGCAGGGGCTGAAACTTCTTACCCTTCGCTCGCCGTCGTTGAAGCCGCCAGTCTGGACCAAGGTTCCGTCCTCCATTAATGCCCCCGAGGAGCACCAGACATCAGTCTGCACCGTAAGTGGCCGGAAAGTATTCCCAGTAACGTCATATTCGACTGAGTGTGCTGTGCAGTCGATCTCCAGGGCAGTGTCTCTCGGGTCGGAGCGGCATTGGCCGTCAGGGAGAGAAAGGTTGGATTTTCCGAAATCGGTGCGGTCGAAGATGACGACACGGTCATTGTAGAGAAGCTGCATGTGCATGGCGGAAATGCCAATGCTCTGCTGCAGCAGCTGCCACCCACCTCCGCCGGCTCCACCGGAGGCAGCCGAAATGCGGCGGCGTGACTGGACGGTAGCAAAGAAGAGCGAGATGGTAAAAATGAATCCGTATAAAAACGCAGCTCGAGCCATGGATTGAACTCAAATCTGTGTAACCAATGGAGTCTGTTGTTCAGTGTGTATATATAGATTATAGAGATTGCTTCGTATGTGATGACTAAAGAGAGACGTAGAGTCAGAGTGTAGAGAGAAGAAAAAATGTTTTGTTTTTCTTGGCAAAATAAATTCGAGAATGTCTTTATTGACGGAAAACATGTTGGGTCGGGTGTATTTGGACCAATTTTATAAGTTAACTAATTACTGTTGTAAAACATCGAGGAGACGTAAATTTTTATAAGTAAAAGTTATCAATCAACACTAATCAATATGTTCTAAATTCATGCATGCATGGTAAAAAAATTACTCTACGAAACTATTTAACGATAAGGGTGTTCCTCCTTCATAATTTTATAAAACAGACAAATTTTAATATATTTATTAAACTTAATCTGATATTTTTTTAGGGTAATTATCAAAACAAACAAACCGAACTTTAAGGAAAAACCAAACAGTAAACTAAATTTTTGTTGTTGACAAACAAACTAAATTTTTGGAATTGAGCAAACAACAAACTTAATTACCTCAAATTTTCATTATGTTTGAACGAATTTTTCAATGGTTGAGAGAGTTATTAAGTCGTGATACACTTTACTTAAAATACTTTAACTAATGTTGACTTAATAACTCTCAACCATTGAAAAATATGTTCAAACGTGATGAAAATCTGAGGTAGGATTGTTGTTTGCTCAATTCCAAAAGTTTGGTTTATTGTTTGTAAAAAAAAAAAACGATTTGCCGTTTGATTTTTCCTCGAAGTTCAATTTTTTTAAAAAAATTAACCCTTTTTTTAATGCATTTATTTCTCCTAAAGGTTATTTATTTTAAAGTCCTAACCAATCAAAGGTTGCCGTATAATATATATTAGTTTAATAAAGTATCAATGTTTTTGATATGGTGAGACCGATGATCAATCGTTGTTAAGTACCTTATTGATGATTTTCGTGACGTATGGAAATTGTTCAATCGCGGTGAACTTACCATAAATGCGGGGGTAAATTATACAGTTTTCATTTAATATCGCTTGAGAGTATTTTAAGAAACATTATTAGAATATTTTGTTTTTCAAAAAAATGTTTCAAATCTTTATTTTGGAAGATTTTTTATATTCATTTTTCCATTCGAGCCGAAAGTTATATATATAAATTATAGTTAAATATCGTAATTAATTTTGTATTTTTTTCCTATACATATTCGTATCCAAATCTATTTAATGAGTACGTAACTACGTATATACATACACAGTAGCTACATACAAGAATGTAAATCAAATCTTGGCTATTTCATGCACGTGCAATAAAGATGCCATAATGAAAACGAATCATCTTTTTTTTTCTTTTTTTTTTTTTTCTCTTTCTAAATTCTATCTAATTTTCTCCCATCATATCTGTAATGTCGGTGAAGTTATGCATATATACGATTCTACAGACAACTAATTAAATACACCAATTTCAATAAATGATTCACAATATATATATATATATATATATATATTATATTTATATATAATGTGGCATCAGATTCTTGTCTTCTGCAGTCAGCTACCATCAGTCCGAAGCTTCTTTTCCATTAGGGGATCATCACTTCCCTTAAAAATTCCATTATTCCATTTTCACGATCAGTATTTGCTGCTTGTATTCGAATTATATATATATATATATATAATTTTGATGAATTGAATTAAAAATTTTGTACATTTTTTAAGATTATAATACAATCATTTAAAAACTTGAAGGAAGACATTGTTAGCCCTTCGTCTATTTAGAGAGAGAGATCCGTACATACCATACGTAGAGAGCATTTTCATTTAATTTTTAAAAAATATATATTTTTTGGCCATCTAAACATAAATTTTCTAAGTAAATGAAATGTGTCATGAACCACTTGGAATCATTTAGCTTATACTGCCACGTTCAACATATTAATGACAAAGATGATGTACCAAAATTTTAGTTGGTTGGTGATATAAATTTACAATGAATATATATATAGGATTTATTTTTTTTCAAGTTACTTTACATTTACTATCATTTTTTTTTTTGATAATTTACATTTACTATCATTGGTCAACAAAAGTACTTGCCAACGAAAAGTAGTCATGACTGGAACTGTTTACCGTCATATTCTTAATGGATAGTAAAAAAATGTTAAATATATTACTATCGGTTAAACAATATATATTCAAATTGTATTACACCTAGTTTGAGAGGTGGGGTGAAATCTTACATCCATTAGTTTGAACAATAAAAATATATGAAAATTAGTATGTGCGTTACATAATATATATATATATATATATATAATGATTTTTTATATAAATTAAAATGACTAAAATATCCCGTAATTAAAAAAGCTACGTATTCTTTTGTTTTTTGAAAAATGGATTTTGATCACTAAAAACAATAAGAAGAACTATACGTATGATTGAACAAAAATTATGAAATTCTCAACTCTTTGAATTGTTTTTTTTTTTTTTTACTTATCATGCACTTTTCGTGATTATGATGTTCTATATATACCCGTAAAATTTATTCACTTCTAAAAAGAAGAATGTAAGACAGGTCAAGAACGGTAGAGTCGCGACGTGATCATAAACGAATTAAAAAGCCATAACGTTGCACCTGTTGATTGAATCGACATCTATGACGAGCTCTTCTAATTGAGAGAGGTTAGTGATCACATTATGATTTGCCTCCAGCAGGCAGTAACCCATTTCTCGTGTCGAAATTTGATAAGGACATGCGCAAACATTTTAAGCGAGTCAATCCACCAATAAGAGCCGGAAACGGGAGAATGTTGGTGCCTCGAATGTCCAACACCTTGAGTTGATGTAACAGTTCAAGGCAAGGTGGAAGTTGGGTCTTACTCGTACATGAATTCAAGTAGAGTGCATTTAGAGCGGTCTAGCATGACAAAGACGACGGAAGCAATGTGATTCCGATTGTGCAAGTCGAGAACCTGAAGACTCTGTATCGATATAAAGAACATCTAGAATCGCCAACAATATATAAGCATAAAACTATGGATGATATAAAAAATGTTAAATATATTACTATTGGTTAATAAAAAATATATTCAAAATTTATTACACCTACACTTTGAGATTTGGGATGAAATCTTACATTCATTAATTTGAACAATAAATGAATGAAAATTAATATATATGTTTTACATAATGATTTTTGTTGTCATATATAAATTAAAAGGGTAAAATACGAGTTTTCCCCCTAAAATTTGGGTCAAATTTAAGATTCTCCTTAATGTTTAAAATTTGAAATTTTAGTCCTAATATTTAGACAAGATGAAAAATACCCCCATTCCGTTATATATTTATAACGAAAGCTTAGTCACGTGTTTTATATGTGAGTTTCGACATTTTGAATGAACAAAATTATTCTTGGATCCTTCAGCTCCACGGTGGCGTCCTCCAATCCGAGACCAACTTTGATGCCTTCTCCGACGAAGACTTTTTCAGGAAGATCCAATAACTTGCTGTAAGATTCCAGTTCTATTCTTCTAACAAGGTGGGAGATGTCGAAGAGGAAGACATGGTTTTAGATAATCATTGCTACAACAGTAATAGCTCGAATGAAGTAAAGCAACAACAACAGCTCTGGGAGCTGGAAAACAACCGACGACAGGAACCGCCAGGTGGAGCCGATTGCTGGAGCTGGTGCTCGAGCTACGAGGATTTCAGCCTTCTCTGCTTGAGCTTGGTGGACGACGATGAAATGAAGATCCGGTGGAGCTCTGGTTTGAGTGAGGACGAGTGCAATTTTGTTATTTTTCAACTTGAAAACACATGTGCCCGAATCCGTTTGAAAATAACGGACATATGACGGAATGAGAGTATTTTTCATATTGTCCAAACATTAGGACTAAAATTTCAAATTTTAAACATTAAGGGGAAATCTTAAATTCGACCCAAATTTTAGGGGTACACGTTTTAAATTACTTCATTATTAACTGCAAATAAAAAGGGATAAAATTCTTCCTCAACTTAAAATGTTGATATAAAATTTGAAAAATTAAAATAATTGTTTTTAATTAATCTTGGTATTGTTTTTGTTTGGCCAAAATAATAAAAAAAAATGCTTCCTTTCATACAAGAGTCCTGAGTGAGAAATATGTTGATTCGCCTTCGGACTTTTGCACCGTCTCCTGATGTATCAAGTATCAACTTAACTACCGATATAATAGCAGATGATGTACGTAGTTTAAGTTAAGTATATTAATGAACTTATTCTCACTTCCAGTAGATTTATTTATTTTCGGACAGTTAGTCATGTATGTTTATATATATATATATATATTATAAATTTAAATTAATAATCAATTCGTTACTTCTATTTTGGTGACTTTACGAATTGCTACCCGTTTTTTACTTCTTCAAATTTTACTACATGCATTTTAAGAGTTGGGACAAAATGCTACATTCGTTTATTTATTTTTATCAAATCTGAACGAAAATTGACATGAATATATTATTTTTAAAAAATTTATAAAAACAATGGGGAAAAATATAAAAAAAATATAAAATCTGAGTTTTTAATAAAATATTTTATAAATAAAAAAAAACTTTAATGATTTGTTTTTAATTTCATATTTTCAATAATACATTATATTAAAATCTCACTTTTCCCAATCATTTTTCTATTTTTCTAGTATTTTTAAAAAATAATATAGTTTTTTAAATTATGAACCAATCATGTGTTACTACGTAATTTTCCATCCAAATTTGATGAAAAAATAAACACAGATAACATTTACCCAAACTCTCAAAGAAGAAATAATAAAATTTGAATGGGTTAATTATCAAAAAACAAGCCGAACTTCGAATAAAAATCAAACAGCAAATCGAATTTTTTTTGATAAAAAACAAACCAAACTTTTGGAATTGAGCAAACCACAAAGCTATCTCAAATTTTTATTATGTTTGAACGAATTTTCCAATGTTTGAAGGAGTTATTAAGTTGTAATAATATTTACTTACAATACTTCAACTAAAGTTGACTTAATAACTACCTCAAACATTCAAAAATTTGTTAAAACATAATGAAAATGTGAGGTAGGTTTATTGTTTGCTCAATTCCAAAAGTTTGGTTTGTTGTTTGTAAAAAAAAGTCTGATTTGCTGTTTGGTTTTTCGTCAAAGTTTGGTTTGTTTTTTGGTAATTAATAAATCAATAGTTCCTCAGTAGTTCAAAGTGAACTTAATAAAACAATCAAAAGTCAGATAACGATTGGGTTATTAACCGTATAATTTATAAAGAATAGTGTATAATTTTCAGGGCTCTATATTCAGTGAGACATAACATGACATCTAAACTATATATAAGACATGCATTTTCACGTGTGAGGAAAAACATTAAAACACATGTTTCCATTATCACAGTGTCAAAATAATGCCAATTAATACAAAACATCAAGAACACAGTAAAACACTAACAAACACACTCAAATCGTGCATAACAAGCTAGCTCAGGTTGCAAAAGTGGACCAACCTCGATTTAGCGGAGGTTTCTTGCCACTCAAGTAAGTCCCACCAGGTCTGTTGTCCTTCAATGCTCTTCAAATTAATAGCATTAGTCTCAGTGAATGGCAACTTCAACAATGCCCTGCACGATAATACTTCAACCTTCTCCAAAGACGACCAATTTAGTGCATTATTTACTGTAATGCTGCTTAGTTTTGGAAGATCATGGAGAACTAGGGTTTTCAAACTCGGAAGTGCATCTGGATCGAGGCTCGGGTTCTCCAATTCAACAATAATCTCTTCAATGGAGTTGCATTCTTTGATGCTCAAATGCTGAAGCCCTAACATTTGACCTATCAATCCATTAGAGAATATGTTGGTTAGCTTAAGACAGTTTACTAGGATCAAACTTTTTAGTTGAGCAAAGCTTCCTGTCACCACCGGCCCCTTCCATAAACTCTGCAGCTTAGGGCTATTACTTATGTGCATTCTTTCAAGTGATTCGAGTGCACAGTAAGTTCCAATTGAATCCCCGTTGATAATACATTCAATATCACCGCAATCTTCTAGCAGACAACCTCTGAGATTGTTCATGTTCTCCACACCGAAGTCCGACAAACTTACAAAGTTTACGTGTGTGACGAGTTCAACAACCTCAGTCTCTTTGAGAACCTCAATGATTGCAGGATGGGTGCCATTACCTTTTCCGTACTTCAAGCACCGTTGGATTTGGTAATCAAAACAATCGAGTATCGGGTAGGCTGTGATACCAGGGTAACCGACGTGAAACTCGAATGTGAAGTGAGATTCCTTCCATGAAGGGCTTGCATTTATGAACCTGTTAATGAAAAAAAAAGGATTTTGATCAGTAGAAACAATGAGGAGAACGATATGTATGATTAAACAACAATTATGATTTTTTTAACTCTTTGAATTGTTTTTTATTTATCATTCAGTATTCGTGATTATGATGTTCTATACCTGTAAAGGCTATCCACTTCTGGGAAGAAGAATGTAAGAGAGGTCAAGAGCGGTAAGGTCGCGACCTGATCAGAAACAATTTGAAAAACTCTATCGTTGCACCTGTTGATCGAATCGACATCTATGACGAGCTCTTCCAATAGAGAGAGTCTAGCGATCACATTATGATTTTCATCCAATGTGTTGAAATTTGACAAAGACATGCGTAGACATCTTAGATGAGTCAATCCACCGATAAGAGCTGGAAACAGAAGACTGTCGGTGCCTCGAATGTCCAACACCTTGAGTTTCTGTAACTTTTCCACGCAAGGCGGAAGTTGGGTCAAACTCGTACATGAATTCAAGTAGAGAGCATTTAGAGCGGTCGAGCACGACAAAGACGACGGAAGCGATGTGATTCCGGTTCTGTGCAAGTCGAGGACCCGAAGACTCTGCATCGATGTGAAGAACATCTCTGGAATCTCCAATAGTTCACGATTCTTCTGTAGCAACAAAGATGAAAGATTTTCACAATTCGGCGAGTTTGGCAACTCGCACAACGCGTTTTCCATCAAAGAGACCCCATTCGAAGATTCCCATTCTTTCTCGTTCGGCGCCTCCTTCAATCCTTCACGAGTTTTTACTAAATACTTTCGACCAGCGCTTTGAGCGGAAATATGTAATGCCATGTCCCGAATTACTTTGTTCATTCTTATATGTTTCTTCTTTTCGCTAACCTCGAGTAACGACGCGCTGATGAGATCGTGCATAATGGTGTGACCCTTATCACGAGCATCTCTGAATCCTTTCACGTCTTGAATATATCCTTCGCATATCCAACATTCGAGCAGATAATCAACCAATATATCACAATCTTCTGGAAACATCGCCCCATATAAAAAACATAGCTTTTTACCATTGCCATCTAGATCGTCGTAACAATACCTCAAAAACTCAAGCACTTCATCCATGGCGTCGTTACTGATACTAGTCCATCGCCGCAAACTCCTTAGCCCCTCTCTCCAGAGGCGGACGTCGTTCTTGTTCCGGAATGTTCTCGCCACTCTATCAATCAAGAGTGGCAGACCACTGCACTCTTTAATCACTTGTTGTGCGACCGGCTTCACGCCAGGAAGTCGTAAATTTCTACCGACCTTTTCTTCAAAAATCTTCCAGGCATCTGCTTCTGATGCCCGCTTGACGTTTACGAGCTCATCGACGTTCATGTTAGTGCAAACGTGGCGAAATCGACTAGCTAAGACGATCTTGCTATTGTTTCGGTTTGGAAATCCAATCTTAACCAAGTCAAACGAGTCCCATACCTCATCGAGGATCAACAAATATCGCATGTCGTGCAACTCCATCGAGATCCTCTCAGCAACTTCGGAAGGGTTCGTGCCCTCATCGAGTCTCAACTTCAACCGTTGTGCAACTGCATCCTGTACTTTTTCTAGTGATGTTGCTTTCGACACCGTCACCCAAAGTACAATGTTGAACATTTGTGCGACTTTGCTATGGTTATTCAGATTTTGCAGAATCGTGGTTTTTCCAGTCCCGACCATTCCCCATAACCCGATTCTATCCACGCTTTGGTCTGCAAGAAACTCGATGATCTCCTCCACAGTACCGTGCAATGAAGGTTTATCATTTGTGGTTGGAGTTTGCATGGTTCGAACACGATCAAGGCCCCGATCAATCATGATTCCATTCTCGAGCTTTCCGTCTTGTAAGAGGCCATATAATTCCTCCACCTTCATGACCATCATTTTGCTAAGGTTCGCACGTGCCCATAATCGATGAAGTCCCGACCGACGCCTTGTTTCTTTTAGGTACTTTTGTTCCAACTCCTTGCATTTGTCTTGAGCTTCTGCAACTCTCCGTCGCCAGTTATCACATTCCTTAGTAGCCTGTTTGGTTCGATTTTGCTTGATCTCATTCTCCACGTCTGCCTTCCGCGCCGAGAGACTTAAAGCTGCTTCCATCAACCTTGTGTTGTTTCTCTTGAAGTCATTAACATAATCGAATTTACGACTAATGTAGCTGCCGATGGTTCTACCATCTTTGTATGCCTCTATAGCAAGAGCAGACGCAGCTGCTTCCACCATAACTGTGTCATTGAAAAATAAAATTATGCTCAGTAATAATTCTCATAAAGGAAATGGGTTACTAGTATTTTGCTAAAAACATATTAACATATTATCCTGAAAGAATAAGTAGTTCATAATAATGCATCTCCAATTTATTGTATAAGCAAATAAAATTTAACATGTGAATCTTAGGATGTCCTCTATCTCTTTAACATCGTTAACTATGATCGGGAGGGAACATCGTTCTCCCGATCATAATTCGGGAGGGAACATCGTTCTAAAATGGCTCAACCATTCATTCCATTGCCACCTTAGTTCGAAATATAAGGAAGAATGATGAATAGAAGAGGAACAAATAACAAATATTGAACGAGAAGAAGAGTGTGTAGGAATATAAGAATTTTTTTTTAAAACTGTGCATTTTACTTTTTTTATTTAGAAAAGTAAGTATGCAATTTTTTTTTAAAGAAAAATAGGTATACGCGCACCATGGGGTAGCGCTTATTGGGCATACGCGCACCCCTGGGGTGCGCCTATTCATAGGCGCCACTTTGAAGTGGCGCCTGTGGTGCTAAACTTTTTTTTTTTAAAATAATGTTTTTGAATAATGATGACTCGATAATATTGAACGAGAAGAAGAGTGTGTAGGAATATAAGATTTTTTTTTTAAAACTGTGCATTTTACTTTTTTTATTTAGAAAAGTAAGTATGCAATTTTTTTTTTAAGAAAAAATAGGTATACGCGCACCATGGGGTAGCGCTTATTGGGCATACGCGCACCCCTGGGGTGCGCCTATTCATAGGCGCCACTTTGAAGTGGCGCATGTGGTGCTAAATTTTTTTTTTTAAATAATGTTTTTGAATAATGATGACTCGATGTTTAATTAAAAATAAAATTATGTATTTATTAAAAAACTTATAGTAAGTAGATATTTTAATTGCGATTCAAATGATGCAAAAAATATTAATTTTGGATTTACGGATTGACTGTACGACATGCCGTAAGTTGAGATATGAAAATTGTACTTAAAAAATTATAACTCAGACCATGTAAGTCCAAACTCAACACGGTTAACGTCATTTATGTCGTAATTCAATTATCTACCTAGGGTAATTTTTTTGATTGGAAATACAGTGATTTGTAACATAACATCGTTCGTTTTATAATTTGACCGAAATAATTAAATGCATTAGGTGATAAATTTAATTATGTACTTACTCAAAAAAATCAAAAAAATTACGGTGCGTAGATAATTTAATTACGAATTAAATGACGCTAACTTTAATTTTTGACTTTTAGACTGACTGTATAATACGATACATAAAAAACTTTACATACGATACAAAAACTTCCAAATAGTGTTTTGAATAGTGAATTTACTGTCAGTAAATTTAATATTTTTTGTATCATTTGAATCGCAATTAAAATATTTACTTACTATAATTTTTTTAACAGATACATAATTTTATTTTTAATTAAATATCGAGTCGTCATTATCGGAAAATTCTTTTTAAAAAAAAGAGCAATTGCATGAGCGTCATTATCCAGTGGTGCGCGTATGTCCAATACGCGCTACCCGGGGTGCGCGTATACCTATTTTTTGAAATATTTTTTATGTATACTTACTTTTCTAAAAAAAAAAATACATACTTTTAAAAAAAATCGAAAAATAAGGTTGAATAAATAAGATATATTTGATAAGGATCGTATATATGGACACAAATATCTTTTATAAATATAATCAGTTAGAAATAAATATGTATAAATATATTTGATAAAATTTTAATAGTAAATATATTTGATATGATTTTAAGAAGAATATGTAGATGTTACAACCTCTTATTGATAAACTAAGTATCTAGACAATTTCAAATAATCCCCTAGATTAGGGCTGACAATTTCACTCACGACACGATAACACGATACAAACACGCACGAAAAAGTCGTGTTCGTGTTTGCCTTTGATGGTACGATAACACGATAACACGAACATGATAACACAATTGTTTTTTCGTGTCGTGTTAGTGTTTAGGTCTCAAAACACGATAACACGATTGTTTGCCTTTGAGGGGACGTGTTTATGTTATTTAGGCTGTGTTATTGTGCGAACGTGAATCGTGTTACCGTGTTATTTTCGTGAAAACGTGAAATCGTGTTATTGTATTACCGTGTTATTTTCATGAAAACGTGAAATCGTGTTATTGTGTTACCGTGTTATTTTCGTGAAAACGTGAAATCGTGTTATCGTGTTACCGTGTTATTTTCGTAAAAACGTGAAGTCGTGTTATCGTGTTACGACTTTCCACGAATATTTTCGTGTTATCGTGTTCGTGTCGTGTTGAGACAATAAATTTCGTGTCGTGTTCGTGTCGTGTGTCCGTGACACGATAACATTTTCGTGTGTTTCGTGTTGAACTTTCGTGCGTGTTGTGTCGTGTCCTGGTGCACGATAGCACGCACGCAACGAATTGACAGCCCAACCCTAGATATGCTACCAGACTCATCTTCTAGAGTTCTAGCATTCTAGGAATATGACCGATTATTTTCGGACACTATGGATTCTTGGGCTTCCTCTTCCATAGCAGAGATCAAGCCTGAATCAAGTCAGTCAAGCTTGAAAACCTAATTAGTGGAAATTTTAGACTTTTAGATACTTTAGTTAATTGGGAGTCTGAGATATCCTGCTCAAAGAATAGATTGTCATTTTAATGTAAAAATTGATCCATCCTCTTCTGACGACTGCAACTGCCACCCATCGATTATCGGAATTTAGACACCATCTTATTTTTAGTTTATGGCCGGGCTATGGGCATTGGAAGTAATTTAAGAGAAGGCTAAAAAACAAACCAGATTCGACAAAAAATGGGCGTACCTTGTCTTGCCTCTAATCGGGCTTGTGAAATTAGGCAGCAGAAACCTTATCCATTCGCGCGCCGTTGATCTCTGCTTTTTGCTGTTCGCCGCCGGGGATTGCAAAGATGGAGAAGGTATGCCACGATATGTTAGTGCTACTGCCTAATTTTCAAGTCACCTAAAGAGGAATGAGTAACTTATATCCCACCTCTCAAGTCACAAGTCAAGTCAACGGTCTCTAAAGTCTAAAAATAATGTTTTTTCACACCTACCAGTCGGATAACACGTTTTTGATTGTTGGTTTTGAAACTGGTGGTTGCTTGACATTATTAGTTCCGTATCTAGGTTGATAATCAATGGCCGGAGAAAGCTTTGGATGAGGTCTAGCCAGTTCCCGGATTCATCAATCCAAGCTAATTGTTGCTAGCTCTAGCTTTGTAGAATGGGGAAGACCTGCAGCATGAATTGCTTGAACTGCTTTCCAACAGGTTAGTTTCAATTTCAATGAACAAAGTATTTGTTGGATTACAGATGATACAATAGACAGGGTGTATCGTTCGTTGTAGTCGCTGTTGATCTGAATTTTCTAATCATTTTGTTTGTTATTGATCAGTCCATCGTTTCAGTGCGCCAAAAATCCCAGAGGAATTCACTGCCTCAGTTCTTAAAATAAGACGATTCAACTACAAAGAGTTGCGTAAGGCAACTGATAATTTTCGCCTTGACAACAAGATTGGTGCTGGTGGTTTTGGAACCATTTATAAGGGCGTCCTTGGAGATGGTACTTTGGCTGCTTTAAAGGTTCTGAAACATTCTCATCATTACAGGATGGCTTTCGCTAGTGAAATATATGCAATTGCAAATCTTGAGCATGAGAACTTGCTCAAGATGTTAGGTTTCTGCATGGAGGGAGAGCACAGAATTTTGGTCTTTAAATATCTTAAGAATGGTAACCTTATACAGACACTGTTCAGTAAAGAGACTCATGTCATTGATTGGTCGTGGCCTATGCGCCGCAGAATTTGCACTGGTGTTGCGAAGGGCATTCGTTTCCTTCACGAGGAACATATTGTTCATAGAGATATCAAACCTAGCAACATTCTTCTTGATGATGACTTTGTCCCTAAGATTTCTGATTTTGGTATTGCTAAACTCTTCGATTCTAATATTTCTCAAATGACCACTCAGTTAGCTGGTACTATGGGTTACATGGCGCCTGAGTATATCAGTGCGGGCTGTTTGACCAAAAAAGTTGACGTGTATAGTTTCGGTATTCTAGTTTTGGAAATTGTTAGTGGGAGACGCCAAATAACTTCTCTTCACGAAAAGCCTCTTCTTGACATAGCATGGGAACTGTATGAGAAAGGGGAGTTAATTACTTTGGTTGATGAGTCAATGGGTACGAGTTTGGATGTCAAGGAAGCTTGTAGCTACCTTAAGATTGGTCTTCTCTGCACACAAGACAATTATAGGCTCCGACCATCCGTTTCTACTGTACTTGAAATGCTTAGAGGCAAATGTGAAGTTAATACAGATAATATATCAAGATTAGGTGGCACGACTGTCTACGATGTCACACCAGGAAAGAACAAATATGACATAACAACGAGGATATCTTCAGACTCAGACTCAAGCTTAGGTAACTAAAACTTATCTTTCCGATTAAGGAACATTTTTACTTGTGCTACTTATTTTTTGCTCGTCTTTTTTATATTGTGCTACTTAGCTCGGACTAAATTTTATTGCTTCCTGCTAAATTTCTGGACATAGTTCGGACTATGTTCTAGCAGAATATAACGATACCCGGTAAAATTTTACTTTCAAAAGCAATTATGATATTTCTAGCCATCTATGGTGCATTGGTTTCAAACTCCATTCGAGAAAAGGGTAGTTTCCTTTATGATATTGGAATGGCATGCCTGTTTTAATAGGATTTTCATCTTGTTATTAGTGTCTGCTTTTAGAGTTACCCCTCTTGTTGGTTTGTGGAGCAGTTGGCGCTCATTGCTCCCGTGAGGCTACAGTTCTGTTTCTTTGTATAAAACCTGCATCCTTCTATGACAGTTGGATCACAAGAACCTGAATCTTCGATTCAGTCAAAACATAATCAAGATTCAAGACCAAGAAACTGCTTATGTGTAGCCAATACTTATATTCCTTCAACTCTTCTTATTTTTCAAGTTAAGGGTAGGTCCATTTTCAAGTTAACTGCTTATGGTTTGTTGGAATGTTTATGCTTCTGATGTAAGTAAGACAAGATATTTCTGAAAAACAACATTTGAAGAATTATGATTTGTGAAGGCAGTAGAGTTGTTCGGTTCTTGAATTGTTACTAGGAACTGAACAAATTCAGTAATAGGGACATGATCCCCTCTCTTTGCTCTTTGTTGACAGGTAATATAGAGAACTTGAGACCGTTAAATGACCTAGGAAAGAAGGGTTTTCTATCTCCAGGAAATGATAAAGATGTTATGCATCACGATTCAACAAGTTTGTCAACTTCTTTCACATATAAAGAAGTGAAGATAATCACCACCAATTTCAGTCACAAGATAGCTTCTACTGATGGAGACGCGAGTGTGTATTCTGGCTTCATTACAAAGGAATTAAGACAGCAAGTCGGGCCCCGTCAAGTGACTGTTAAGGTTTATGATGGTTCTAAGTATTCTGAAGGCAATAGAAATGAGGTAGTATGTTATTTAATAGTTCCAACTCTCTTAAGTAAACCCTGGAATTAGTCTTTCTAGGTTATCTCCTACTTATGTGATGTTTTATATCTCTATTTAAAATTGGCACTGTCAGGTTCATAACTTTTAGCATGCATGAAATTCTTTGTTTATTTAACTTTGTGATTTCCTGTTTTAACTTGAAAGTTGTAACTTCTCAGTTTCGGGAACAAGTTGACTTATTGAAGAAGATTTCTCATCCAAATTTGGTTGAAATCCTTGGACATTGCATTGAAAGGAAACATTTGATATTGATACATGAGATCATGGCACGTGGAAGCTTGGCAGACAACTTATATTCAGGTAGAACTTATCTACAACTGACATTTTGTTTGCATGATAACTTATAATACTTGACAAGAAACTTGAAACAATAGAGTTGCTTGTGATAACGTAACATATATTATACCAGGTATAGGAATTTACAAATATTTTCTTGTAGGTAGCAGATACAAAAGCTAATTACTAATTTAAAGTTCTAGCTCGAGGTCCCTCATCTAGATCAATGCGAAAGAGACAACATATAGACGTCTAATCATCTTAATGGTAAATTAATAGATCAAAGTAAACAAAACTGTGTGATATTCTGTAGGACACAACAGCAAAAAGGACAGAAAGTAGGTTCTTATTCATTATAGATGATCAGAAATTCAGAATTAGGTTGTAATACTGATATTTTGCAAGTAGTGATATCTGTATGCATGAAACACTGATAATTCTTGTAGATTCTCGAGAGGATTTCTTGGATTGATCTGAAATCGTGACGACACTTTCAGATTGAAACTATTTGATGGTTCACCCAAAATTTCAATCGGATAAAATCAGAATCTGTCTGAACTAGAACTTGAGAATGAATGTATGTTTTTGTGATGATTCCTTCAGATGAGACTTGGCCAATTTATAGAGTTGGTTACCCCTTTGGATGAGGCTTGCCGCCAAAGGAACCACAACTCTTCATTTGAAACTTGGCTCCAAAACATAAGAACCCCTTCGGGTGCACCTCTTCATTTGAAACTTGGCTTCAAAACATAAGAACCCCTTAGGATGAGACTTGGCGCCGAAGTTATTTGCAACACTTCGGTTGAAAACTTGGCGCCAAAGCAAGTGTCCAAAACCGAGAATTTTGAGTTAAAATATTAAGTCATTAATTCAAAAAATTCAAATTTCTAAAGAATTTTTAAAATAGTAACTTTATTAGTTCGACCTCAGCCAGGGGCTCTGCTTCCCGTTGACCCCCCCATTGTTCACCCCTAAGCAACCGATGAAGTTCCGATACAGTGAATCATAATATACTTAAATAAGTCTCCTGACTTGTTTAATGAAATATTATGATCATATAGGTCAATTAGTCAATCAAATTACACTAAAATATCTAACAATTCTTTCACTATATTTCCACTAGAAGCCACTACTGGCATGTTTGTTTTTTCTTATGTATAGTGATGCGACATGCTTCCTGTTCTGTGTAGGTGAATGGAGCTCACCATCATGGCTTGTAAGAGTAAATATTGCAATTGATGCTGCACGAGGACTTGCTCATCTCCACGAGAATGAGAGACCGATCATTCATGGTCACTTTAAGCCGAGTAACATTCTGATGGATATGGTTTGTATATTTTCTAACCTTTTATGTGTTTGATTGATCTACTAAGTATGATTGACATTTTGCTCTCCCTCTCTCTGTGAGGGGGAGAGTCAATTCTGGGCTGTGTTTAGAATTTATACCAAGTCAACTAAAACATGCCAAGGTGTCCCATTATCTTGTCTTGTTTAGTAACCCTAAAGGTGAGACCTATGGGAATGAGAATTGAAGATACTTAGCAGTTCTTGCAATTTACAAAGAATTTTCCAATGGAGAGGGATACTGTACTAATATGAAGGAAGTGACATTTAAGAACATACGTTATGGTAAATTAGCATCTAAGCTATCCAACAAACAACACAATGTTGTACTGGTCATTCCTCTGCACTGACAAATGTTTCCAACATCCCAATTATAGGACTACAACGCAAAAGTCATTAGCTTTGGCCCTGAAGTTGCTGCTACCTCATTAGGAACATTTGGATATGCAGGCTATGCAGCACCTGAATGTAGCGGTGAAGGTACTCTCTTTTCATTGCACATGTTATTCCCGAGTTCAGTTTGTTGATGATCTGTATATAATTATCTTATGCAATTCTTTAAGTTACTTTATTTTAGGAAAATCTGCCGACTAAGTTAAACCCTGTCAATTCAGCAGCAGATATCATAAATTTAGCTGATCGAGCTTTATGGTTTCGTTAAGTTGGTAGAACTTTCTTAAAGTTTCATTGTCATATAGACAATTGAGTGAGTCTTTTGTTACATAATAACTCTTTATTGTTTTTAGGGAGGGTATCCACGAAAGGTGATGTATACAGTTTCGGGCTTGTTCTTGTTGAACTTCTTTCTGGAAGGAGATGGACAGCAAATGAATTACTTGATTGGTCTCGACAACTTTCTAGAGAAACCAAGGTGCTTAGAAATATGGATGCAAGGCTGAAAGGAAAATATCCCATCAAGGCAGCTGAAGATGTTGCCAAGTTAGCCTGTGAGTGCTTGGACCATAATCCACAACGAAGGCCTTCCATGGGAGATATAGTTGATTCGCTGAAAATCCTTCTAGAAGATGATCATTTCATTACAAAAGAAGATTCGTCGACTGCATTTGAAGGTTGGATTTCTCATTTTCAGAATTTCTCATGGTGCATTAATTTGCACTTGCAAAAGGAAATTGACATGCTTTAAGATTCAATTCACTGAAGCGTAAAGCAGGAACTAATTCAATTTTTTTGCAGGTTCATCATCACTGTCTCTTCCCTCTGTGTCCAACACAACTGAACTGCAGAATCAACTTGAGATATGTATTGACTCAACTGTTGAACCAAATCAAGAAATCCATTTGCTTGATTTAGAAATTCGACCACAAGATGAAGGAAGTATCCTAATGCTTGGAAGTTTAGGATTGACCGAGGCCCCAAAGCCTGAGGAATGGCTGAATGCTAGAGAGATTTACTTGATGAACAATCTGCTGAGAGATTTACCTCAAAGTCCAAAATGCCCTATACTCTCCATGTTGTTTCTTCAAGGAAACTGCAAACTGAGAATGATCCCGACCAATTTTTTTGGATCTATGCCTCGGCTCAAAGTACTCAACTTATCCCAAACTCATATAAAGTCACTTCCAGATTCCATATTCGAGTTGCACCATCTGAAAAGTCTTTATCTAAGGCACTGTGGTCTCTTCAGCGCGCTGTCTCCCAAAATTGGACAACTCCATCAACTCGAGGTGCTTGATCTTGAGGGAACAGAGATTGTTGATCTCCCCAAGGAGATACAGAACCTGACCAACCTAGTATGTCTGAAACTCTCGTTCTATGGAGATTTCAGTCCTGAATCGAAACAGAGTAAACCAGAAATTCTGATTCATCAAGGTACGATATCTGCTCTTTCTCAGCTAGGAGAACTAAGTATTGATGTGAATCCTGGGGATGAGAGGTGGGAAGTAGAAGCCATTTTTAAGGAAGTCTGTGGCTTGACTAGTTTACATACTCTAAAACTGTACTTCCCGACAGTAACATATCTCAGGTTCTTCAAAAGGCCACTATGCCTACGTTTTAGATTTACTGTCGGCCCCCATTCCAATCGCATCATGTCTCGTCTCCCACAAGACCTTGAATCACAGCTAGAACACTGGGATAGATGCTTGAGATTTATAAATGGCGAGGATGATGGTATGCATGATATCCACAGGATAGTTAGTCAGTCGTCCTCGTTCTTCTTAGATCGACACAAAACTGCCACCAAGTTATCTTCTTTCGGGTTACAGAACATGCAGCAGCTAAGACATTGTATTGTTGGGGAGTGCAATGCTATGGAATATCTTATTGATGGTATGTCTGACTTCAAATCACTTGAATCTCTGCACTTATATTACATGAAGAACTTGAAAGGCATCTGCAGAACTCGCTCGGTTCATACACAATGCTTAGGTAATCTCACGTTCTTGACATTGCAGACATGTCCACGTCTGATTGTTGTCTTTACACCTGAACTACTTAACAATCTTATAAACTTGGAATGGCTGAAGGTTGAAGACTGTGAGGTTGCCACAAGCTTAGTAATGTGCCGGGATAAGTCCGACTACGAAGGGTATTGTTTCCTGCCAAAGTTGAAGAGATTGTCACTTCAGTACTTGCCCGAATTATCGAGCATAGCCAATGGATTACTCATTGCACCAGAACTGGAGTGGTTAAGCTTATGTGATTGCCCTAGTTTAAGGAGTCTGAAGGAAGTGGGAAGCGGACATTTGAGGAGGATTGAAGGGGAGAGGAGTTGGTGGGAAGGAATCGACTGGTCTGATGGTCGACCGGTTGGGTACGAGGATATCTTTTGTGCCATTGACTGTTGAATGGACACGTTAATAAAGAGACATGCAAAAGGGTAAAAAGCCATGCAGCTACACGTTAATTGGAATTCACACAATCCTTATTCATACAATCCTTATTCATAGAGAATTAGGAGGAGCTATTCCATATGGAAATCTCATAATTGTTATTCCTTGTTCTCCCATAATACTAAATAAGGTCGTCAAATGACAAAAATACCCTCAATTGATCCATTTAATTACGAAAATACCCTTGGATTGTTTAATTATCTATATTTTAATTAATTATATTTTAAGTAATATAATTTTTACTTAATTAAATTATTACAAAGGTTTTATTAAAATATATGTATTAATTTTATTTTAATTAATTAAATTTGTACTTAATTAAATTTTTACATTAAAATATACTTTTTAATTAATGAATTATATTTTTTAATTTAATTAATTATTTTTTATTTTAATTTTTAAAATTATTTTTTATTTTATAATAAAATATATTTTAAGTTTAATTAAGCTTTTCAAATTATTTAATATAAATTTTTACAAATTAATTTTATTATATATTATACATATTAAAACAAAGAGTACATATATCATTTTACATTATTCTATTCCATTTACATATATTATGTCACCAACCAAACATTCAAATTCCATATTTCATTCCATTTCAATTAACCAAACCAATAAAATCATATTATAATATTTTATTTCGTATTTTCTTATTCTTTCTTTTTTTGACAACTTAAATACTTCATTCATTCAACTTCCAAACCCGAGTTCACAATGTCTAACATACATAATGAAAATAACGGAGGTGGATGTATAAGCGTCTAATTGTCTGGACACATCCCCTGTCTTGACTTCCGAACGATCCAGTTTGCACACTTGTTCGCTTTTCTTCGTACATAACTCCACCGATAAAAGCTGGAAATAGAAGACTGTTGGTGCCTCGAATGTCCAACACTTTGAGTTGTTGTAACTCTTCCACGCAAGGCGGAAGTTAGGTCAAACTCGTACATGAATTCAAGTAGAGCGCATTTAGAGCGGTCGAGCACGTCAAAGACGACGAAAGCGATGTGATTCTGGTGCTGTGCAAGTCGAGAACCCGAAGACTCTGCATTGATGTAAAGAACATCTCTGGAATCTCCAATAGTTCACGATTCTTCTGTAGCAACAAAGATGAAAGTTTTTCACAATTCGGCGAGTTTGGCAACTCGCACAACACATTTTCCATCAAAGAGATTTCGTTCGAAGATTCCCATTCTTTCTCGTTCAGTGCCTCCTTCAATCCTTCACGAGTTTTTACTAAATACTTTCGACCAGTGCTCTGAGCTGTAACATCGTTAACTATGATCGGGAGGGATTTAACATGTGAATCTTAGGATGCCCTCTATCTCTGTAACATCGTTAACCATGATCGGGAGGGAACATCGTTCTCCCGATCATAATTCGGGAGGGACCATCGTTCTGAAAGGACTCAATCCTTCACGAGTTTTTACTAAATACTTTCGACCAGCGCTCTGAGCAGAAATATGTAATGCCATGTCTCGAATTACTTTGTTCATTCTTATATGTTTTTTTCTTTTCGCTAACCTCGAGTAACGACGCGCTGATAAGATCGTGCATAATGTTGTGGCCCTTATCACGAGCATCTCTGAATCCTTCCACGTCTTGAATATATCCCTAACATATCCAACATTCGAGCAGATAATCGACCAATATATCACAATCTTCTGGAAACATCGCCCCATACAAAAAAAATAGCCTTTTACCATTACCATCTAGATCGTCATAACAATACCTCAAAAACTCAAGCACTTCATCCATGGCGTGGTTACTCATACTAGTCCATCGCTGCAAACTCCTTAGCCCCTCTCTCCAGAGGCGGACGTCGTTCTTGTTCCGGAATGTTCTCGCCACTCTATCAATCAAGAGTGGCAGTCCACTACACTCTTTAATCACTTGTTGTGCGATCGGTTTCACACTAGGAAGTCGTAAATTTTTACCGACCTTTTCTTCAAAAATCTTCCAGGTGTTTGCGTCTGATGCCCGCTTGACGTTTACGAGCTCGTCGACGTTCATGTTAGTGCAAACGTGGCGAAATCGACTAGCTAAGATGATCTTGCTATTGTTTTGATTTGAAAATCCAATATTAACCAAGTCAAACGAGTCCCATACCTCATCGAGGATCAACAAATATCGCATGCCGTGGAACTCCATTGAGATCCTCTCGGCAACTTCGGAAGGGTTCGTGCCCTCATCGAGTCTCAACTTCAACCGTTGAGCAACTGCATCCTGTATTTTTTCTAATGATGTTGCTTTCGACATCGTCACCCAAAGTACAATGTTGAACATTTGTGCGACTTTGCTATGGTTGTTCAGATTTTGCAAAATCGTGGTTTTTCCAGTCCCTACCATTCCCCATAACCCGATTCTATCCACGCTTTGGCCTGCAAGAAACTCGATGATCTCCTCCACAATACCGTGCAATGAAGGTTTATCATTTGTGGTTGGAGGTTGCATGGTTCGAACACGATCAAGGCCCCGATCAACCATGATTCCATTCTCGAGCTTTCCGTCTTATAAGAGGCCATATAATTCATCCACCTTCATGACCATCATTTTGCTAAGGTTCGCACGTGCCCATAATCGATGAAGTCCCGACCGACGCCTTGTTTCTTTTAGGTACTTTTGTTCCAACTCCTTGCATTTGTCTTGAGCTTCCGCAACTCTCTGTCGCCAATTATCACATTCCTTAGTAGCCTGTTTGGTTCGATTTTGGTTGATCTCATTCTCCACGTCTGCCTTCCACGCCGAGAGCCTCAAAGCTGCTTCCATCAATCTTGTGTAGTTTCTCTTGAAATCATCCACGTAATCGAATTTACGACTAATGTAGCTGCATATGGTTCTACCATCTTTGTATGCCTATATAGCAAGAGCAGACGCAACTGCTTCCACCATAAATGTGTCATTAAAAAAATAAAATTATGCTTAGTAATAACTCTCGTAAAGGAGATGGGTTACTAGTAATTTGCTAAAAACATATTAACATATTATCCTGAAAGAATAAGTAGTTTATAATAATGCATCTCCAATTTATTGTATAAGCAAATAAAATTTAACATGTGAATCTTAGGATGCCCTCTATCTCTGTAACATCGTTAACTATGATCAGGAGGGATTTAACATGTGAATCTTAAGATGCCCTCTATCTCTGTAACATCGTTAACCATGATCGGGAGGGAACATCGTTCTCCCGATCATAATTCGGGAGGGAACATCGTTCTGAAAGGACTCAATCATTCATTCTACTGCCACCTTATTTTGAAATATAAAGAAGAATGGTGAATAGAAGAGGAACAAATAACAATTATTGAACGAGAAGAGTGTGTAGAAAATACGTAAATAAAATTTGCGCCATCGTAAGTTTGACTGGCTTAACAACGAATTCGGTGGACCAAATGTTAAATCCTCATGTCGGTCGTTGCAGTTAACACAGTTAATCGTTCGATTACGTGCACTCACAACGAATTATCTGGAATTGCACTTTGACGCTGAGGGTTTGATAAATTTCTGGATGATTTAATAATTCAGGACTGAACATTCGGTTTGAAGGAACCCATAACCCATATAAGTTTGAAGGGCTATTTGATAATTTCTTAGGAACCCATAATCCATATAAGTTCGTAGGATTTTTCTCTCTGAACCGAAGCTATCGTTTATGGCTAGCCTATGGGCATTGAAAGTAATTTAAGATCAAGGGTAAAAAAACAAACTGGATTCGACTAAAAATGGGTGTACCTTGACTTGCCTCTAATCCGGCTTGTGAAATTAGGCAACATAAAAGATAACTCTTCGAGCTTCAAGTAGATAAATTTCTGACGAACAATTGAATATCGCTCCCTCCCAGTCATAAATCGGGAGGGAACGATTAGGGTCGGTCAAAGTGTCAATACTGCCTTTTATAGTTTGTTATGCCGAGCCATCCTAACCCAATAAAATTTCTAAAGAGAAAAAATAAGGTTGAAGATATAAGAAATATTTGATAAGGATCATATATGGACACAAATATATTTTATAAATATAATCCGTTTTAAATAAATACATTTGATAAAATTTTAATCGTAAATATATTTGATATGATTTTAAGATAGACTCGCAACCCTATAAACCAAGATGAATTATTATGAATGCAGCACTGAAAGGGTGAGAGAATGACTCATACCAGTGGTGTCGAACCATAAAAAAGTTAAGGAACGATAAGAAGAATATGTAGATGTTACAACCTCTTACTAAAATACTAAGTATCCAGACAATTTCAAATAATCCCCTAGATATGCTACCAGACTTATCTTCTAGAGTTCTAGCCTTATAGGAATATGACCGATTATTTTCGGACACTATGTATTCTTTGGCTTCCTCTTCCATCATAGAGATCAAGCCTGAATCAAGTCAGTCAAGCTTGAACACCTAATTAGTGGAAGTTTTATGGCCCGTTCTTTTGACAGAAAATAAAAGGATTTGGGCTTACAGATTCTGTAAGCCCTTATTCTTCTCGCGGAATTGCAACAAATTATCTTAGAAATTCCAGGAGGGGTAGGCTTAGGAATTCTGAGGTTTTCACCTGGAATTCGGAATAGAGGGTCAAAAGACGATTATGCCCTCACTGATTTTGCGAAATGCCGAGCGTGCCCCTCCTTGCGTCGTCTCTTCTCGCGGACCGAAGCTTCTTCAATTCCCTCCCCTGACAGTTGAACCACCCTAATCAATTCATCTCTGCCGAAGACGAACCATCCATTCCGTCTTCAATTGGCGTCTTCGAATTGAACAAGCGTGGTAAATTCTTCATCTGCCCTCTGTTGTCCATTAAATTGTTGTGCCCCTCTCCATTCACTTGTGCATTTAACCCAGACTTCCTCAGTTGAATTGCTTGCGCCCCTATCCTTCAATTGATGTGTTCCTTCACTTGCTGCTTCTCTTCCGTTCGGCGCTTCCTTCAGCTGCACATGGTTCGGTCTGCTCAACATGTTAGTGATTTGGTTCCTTCAACTGCAATTGCTGCGTTCGGTTATGCGTTCCTTTAAATTGTTAGCTGCAGATTATGGTGTTTACGGTTTATGCAGTTGAGTGTTTAGGGAGTTTTGGGTGTTTAGAGTGTTTAACGTGTTTATGTGTTTCTATGTTTACGGTTCTGTGTTTATGCTGATTATGCATTCTGGGTTATACATGAACCCAGAATCAGTTGATTCTAGGTTGAAATGATTCTGGGTTGAACTGAACCTAGAATCAATTGATTCTGGGTTGAAATGAACCCAGAAGTGCTAATTCTGGGTTGAATTGCTGATTCTGGGTTGAAATGAATCAGTCGATTCTGGGTTCCTTGAACCCAGAATTGTTGATTCTAGGTTAAACTGAACCCAGAATCGATGATTCTGGGTTCAGTTCAACATATTTGCTCAGAGATGAACAATGTTGGAACCATGATATCTTATTCGTTAGCGAAGACAGTGACGCTAACAGATCCAATTCAGCAACAACTACCTCTGGTGGATGCATCGGTTCGTAGTCTAGAAGGTGTCACCATGGATGATGTGTGGAAGGCTCACCATCTGTTCTATCGTATTATACGGTCAGTCTAAAAGCAAAACATTAACGGCTAGTTAGCGTCATTTAATTTTTAATTAAATTATCTACTCACTTTGATTTTTTTGAGTAAGTACATAATTAAATTTCTCACCTAATGCATTTGATTATTTCGGTCAAATTTTAAGACAAGCGATGTTAGGTTACAAAAGCATTGTATTTCGAATAAAAAAATTACCCTAGGTAGATAATTTAATTACGACATAAATGACGTTCATTGTGGTCAGTTTGGACTTACAGGGTATGAGTTATATTTTTTTAAGTCAAAATTTCATATCTCAATTTACGGCAGAACCTACAGGCAATCCGTAAGTCCAAATTTAATATTTTTTGCATCATTTGAATCGCAATTAAAATATCTACTTACTGTAATCTTTTAAATATTTTTTAAAATTAAACATCAAATCGTAAAAAAAAGTCAAAAACGTAAAAAAAAAACGCACTAAGGGTAGCGAAATTCATAAAATTTGAAAAACGCTAAAAAACGCTACCCCGAGTAGCGCTTATATACATTTTGCTAAATATTATTTTTCAGTATACTTACTTTTTCAAATATTTTTTGCACAGTTGTTACTTTTTAAAAAATTTATTTTATTAGGGTTAATAACTAAAAAATTATTACTTTGATTATTTCAAATTTGATTTTTTTTTTAAAATATAATATTTGAATGAAAAATACAAAAATAAAGAACTTATTCTTTTTATATATTCTTAAAAATAATATTTTAAAAAATATTTTTTTTCTCTTAATTTTTCATTTTTTAAGAATCTATTTAGTAAAATTTTAAAAACTAAATTTCAAATAGTTTTTGTTTTACAAAATGACTAAAAACATGTAAACTTTTTATTATTTGTCTCGCAACATGTTTGGTTTGCATAATTGGAGTGGAATATGGAATACGAATTCCAAATTTCAACATTTGTTTTGCATGTTTAGAATTCCACGGAATGCTTATTCCTAGAGAATTAGGAGTAGCTATTCCGTATGAAAAGCTCATAATTGTTATTCCTTGCTCTCCAAAAATACAAAATAAGGTGGTCAAATGACAAAAATGCCCTCCATTGATCCATTTAATTACGAAAATACCCCTGTACTATTTAATTATCTATATTTTAATTAAATTTATTTAATTAATTATATTTTAATTAATATAATTTTTACTTAATTAAATTATTACAAAGTTTTTATTAAAATATACTTATTAATTTTATTTTATTTATATATAATTAATTAATTATATTTTAATTAATATAATTTTTACTTAATTAAATTTTTACAATTTTTTATATTAAAATATACTTTTTAATTAATGAATTATATTTTTTAATTTAATTAATTATTAATTATTTTAAATTTTATAATAAAATATATTTTAAGTTTAATTAATATTAATTTAAGCTTTTCAAATTATTTAATATAACTTTTTACAAATTAATTTTATTATATATTATACATATTAAAACAAATAATATATATATCATTTTATATTATTCTATTCAATTTACATATATTATGTCACCAACCAACCAAACATTAAAATTCCATATTTCATTTCATTTCAATCAACCAAACCAATAACATCATATTATTATATTTTATTTCTTATTTTCTATTTCTATTTCTATTTCTTATTCTTTATTCGACATATTAAATTTTTAAACCAATGGAGATACATCTCCCAACGCTCCCTGGTGCGCGTGATCTCATCGTGTCTGTTTCTTCTCCTCCTCCCAGGAAACATCGCGCATAGCTTTGGTTCACCATCGACTTATTGCTTCTCTAGCTCCGACGTGCTTGCTCCGTTTGTGGGTAAATTTCTCCGATTTCCTCCCTATGCAAGTTCATGAATCTTCAAGAATCCGCCCTGCTCTGCCCGCAATTAGAGCATAAACATCAAATTTCTCTTTGCTCTGTTCCCTCCTGCTAATTCAACTCCAGACTGAGCTTGCCGGTGGCACGCTTTCATGGACTTCACTAATTTATCGGTGAATTTTAGACTGTCAGCCCTGTAGGGCTAGGTTTGTGTGTGGATTAATTGTGAATTCTAGGGCTTCTAGGATGGATGGGCAGGACGAAAGCTGTGGGGTGAAGAAGAGGGAGAAGGCAGGTGAGATTGGTTTTGATTCTGATGACGATGAACCGATCGGGGTTTTGTTGAAGTTGACAAAACCCCGAAAAAACAAGAAGGCGGTGTTAGGGTTGGATGGCAGTGGTGGAGAGGGCAAGAAATTTAAGTCTGCTAATGAAGAGAAGGTGGTGGATGCGAAGGAGAATGATCATCTGGGGTGTATGGAGGATACACTAGCTAGTTTCAGGAAGAAATTAAAGGGTCCGAAGAAGGGTGGAGTTGGATTCTCAAGAATAAGGATCAGTTCTTTGGCTTCAAAACTATTAGAGCAATCCCTAAGTGAGCGTTTGACTGACGGGGCTGTGAATTCGACATTACTCAAAAATGTTGTGAAGAAGGGTAGAGATGATATTGACTGCTGTGATAATGAAATAGTTCCTAATAAAAGCAAGCAAAAACATAAAAGACGTAAAGTTAGTCAGCTGAAGACACAGTCTGAGGATACTGCTGATCATCACGATGATTCAGATCATACAAAACCTGCTAGAGATTTTAAAGACCCAGAATTTGCCTCCAAAGATGGGGTTAATGGTAACGGAGATGATCGTTTGGAGGATTCACTTTCATCGTTTTTCAAGAAAGAACAAACAGGTGTAGTAGTAAGTAAGTCACTGAAATGTCCTAGCTTGAAGCCCAAAAGGGGAAAGCAAGCTCCCCTTTCTGGACTGAAGTTTAGATCAACAGATGCTGCAGGAGGTATTCAATTGGTCGCTACTGAGAACCAGAATGAAGAGAATCCGTGTGGTTACTCTTCATCATCTCCAAATGAATGCGATAAGGCTGTAAATAGAGTCTCTGGTGATACTACTTGTTGTGCAAAGGATAATGTGGCTTTAGAGTATACTCTGGACCCTCGTGGTGATCCTGAAGTTGCAGGTACTGCCAGTGAAAGCAGGTCAGATCAGGATCAAAAGGCTATTGTTGAACCGGGAATGGGGGAGGAGGATGGATTGATACGGCATTTGTCAGGAAACACAAACTGTTCAGTGCATGATATTGCAGAGTTGTCCAGCTCTTTGTCCACCCGAAGGTTGAAGGAGCTTGCATCTGAGAAAGGTGAGTCCGGTAAGTATTGCACATACATATCATGTGAGGATAACATCAATTTTATTACCATTTCAACTGTTGGGAAAGAAATGGAAGATCTTGTTCTGATTACTAAGTTGTCAAATGAATCTTCTACAGGTAACATAGAAGGCAGTAATAACATGGGTCTTATCTTAAAATCAGAGGGAAATGAATCATCAAAGGTTGGATATAGTCAAAGTGCTTCAAAACTTGCAGACGACCAACAATTACCGAGTGACACAACAGGAGGGCCTCATTTTCATGGTCAAGAATATCCTCCACTGGATGATACAGCAAGTGGAGTTTCTCATTTGTCTACCCATCCTGACGATAATGGAAATGTCGCTGAGCATACATTGTCTTTGCCTGATTCCAGCAAGAAGGGCAGAAATCCATCAGCTATGCAACGCCCACGGAAAACGAAGAAGTACAGGCATGAAGACATGGCTTATGAGGGGGATGCTGAATGGGAGACTTTGATAAGTGGGCATAGTTTCCTTGAAAGTCACCATCTTGTTGATAGTGATCGTCCTCAAAGAAGTAGAGGGAAGGTTGATTCTTCTGCCAATGGTGGAACAGCAGCTGTATCTGTAGGACTGAAAGCTCGTGCAGCAGGTCCAGTTGAGAAAATCAAATTCAAGGAGATCTTAAGACGCAAAGGCGGTCTGCAAGAATATCTGGAGTGCAGGTATTTTTTCTTCTTTTGGCTGTAACTTTGTCCATTCACACTTAAATTACTGTACATACCAAATAGTGATATTCCTGTTACTACAGTGAACACCACTTCTGTTTTTCAGCATGTTGATTATCTGCAAATCTCTTTGACGAAGTATGTCAAGCTTTTGAATTTTACCTGTTTTCTTCTCAATGTTGAAGTTTATAATTCTACAGCTAGTAAGCAGCCAGTAAAGAATTTCAAAAGAACCATTTCAAGACTTTCCATGGTTTGGCATTTAATACTCTACATGTTTCTTGACGTGTTTGCTGCGAACTGCCATTCAAGTTGCACTCTCTGATATTGCAGATGAAAGACAATTGCTTCTTTCAATTCTTTTCCCAAAATATGCATATAGACCCCTCTTTGCCTTTGTTGACAATGATCTTGCAGTGCAAAGCTCGTTATTTCTTATATTTATAGTTCTCCTCATGATGGTCATTATCAATCTGTAAGGAACCGAATGAGTGTTTTGCATTTTGCAATGTAGGAAATCTAGATTCCATCTAGGTGAGTTTGATAGTAAGTAATACACTCTGATACTGGCCCATGCCTGTTACATTTTATTTGTTCTTTGTGTAATGGACTATGGACATGAGATTCCTGCATCCTCAAAGCTTAAATCTGAGCCTTTACCTTGCTGCTGTTGACTTCATGCTGAAAATTATTGCCCATTTCGTTGCAGAAATTGGATCTTAAGTCTCTGGAGCAACGATATGAACCACATATTATCTATTTCAGACTGTGGTGTTGCAGATATTCCCTCTGAAGATGAGCCATTTCGTTCTACTTTGATTAGGGAGATATATGTGTTTCTTGACCAGAGTGTAAGTCATGAAGTTAAATGTTAATTGATTATATTCCCCAGAAGTAAACAACTATCCGTTTTTTGCTCATCGTGATTGTCTTAGACACCTGAGAGTAGTTTCATAAAATTTCTTGGTATAAAAAATCTCACAGTTGAAGTGTTTCTCATTCTTTGGGAGTAAAAGAACATTATATTTTTACTTGCACAGGGTTATATAAATACTGGAATTGCTTCTGCCAAGCCTAGTGCAGAGCCCAATGCAAACCAAAGTACTCACACGTTAAGTGAAGAGACTTTTGAGAAGCCTCCTGCTGTACCAATTGCTGGTTCGGAAAAGATTTCTGCTGTAATAGAAGTCATTGATAGGTCCAGCATAAATAATGAAAATGTATTCGAGGACGCAGAAAGCAAAGCCTTTTCTATTACAAGGAGGTTGGAACAGACAGAGGATTCTGACAGTAAAAATTATCAAGGTGTTAGTAAAGTTGGACATGACTTTAGTGATCTGATTTTGCTGGACAGACCAGCTGATACAGATATTAGTATCAATGAGGATTTAGCTAATGATCTTGGGGACTGCAGACTTGAACCGACTCCAAAGCTAAAGGATGAGTCATGCTTAACAAGTAGAAATTCCTGCTTTCATGAGGAGAATTCTGATAAAAAACATGCTATTAGCAGTGGAAAAAAAGTTATAGTCATTGGAGCTGGCCCTGCTGGTTTAACAGCTACTCGGCACTTGCAGCGTCAGGGTTTTTCTGTTACAGTACTTGAGGCAAGAAGCAGGATAGGTGGCCGTGTCTACACCGATCTCTCATCATTTTCAGTACCTGTGGATCTTGGGGCTAGCATAATTACAGGGGTTGAAGCCGACATGACCTCTGAGAGAAGGCCAGATCCTTCAGCCCTGGTTTGTGCTCAATTGGGTCTTGAAATGACTCTCTTGAACAGTAATTGTCCCCTCTATGATGTTGTTACGGGTGAGAAAGTTGCTGCGGATCTTGATGAAACTCTGGAAGCAGAATACAATAGCCTTCTTGATGACATGGTTTTGGTAGTTGCACAAAATGGTGAACAAGCAATGAAAATGTCACTTGAAGATGGTCTGGAATATGCACTTAGGAGGCGTCGAATGGCTCGAGGAGGAAATGATGTTGGAGAAGCTTTGTATTCTTCTGTTGTTTCAAAAAGTAAGATTGAGAGTGGAGTTGGAGACGATATATCACTTAGAGAGGATGTACTGAGCCCTCTTGAGAGGAGGGTCATGAACTGGCATTTTGCACATCTGGAGTATGGTTGTGCTGCTTTGCTCAAAGAAGTATCCCTGCCTTACTGGAATCAAGATGATGCTTTTGGAGGATTTGGAGGAGCGCATTGTATGATTAAAGGGGGGTTTAGCTCTGTTGTTGAGTCTCTTGGGAAAGGTATTGATATCCATTTAAATCATGTGGTTACAGATATTACATATAGAACCAAAGACTCTGAAGTGGCTGATAACCAGTTTTACAGGGTTAAAGTTTCCACATCAAATGGTCGTGATTTTCTGGGTGATGCTGTTCTCATTACAGTACCTCTTGGGTGCTTGAAAGCAGAAAGTATCAAGTTTCTCCCTCCATTACCTCAATGGAAGCAATCTTCTATTAAGCGTCTTGGCTTTGGAGTCCTCAACAAAATAGTTCTAGAATTTCCGGAAGTCTTCTGGGATAATTCTGTGGATTATTTTGGAGCAACTGCAGCGCAAACTGATAACCGTGGCAAGTGCTTTATGTTCTGGAATGTCAGGAAAACTGTTGGAGCTCCTATCCTTATAGCCTTACTTGTTGGTAAGGCAGCTATAGATGGCCAAGACAAGAGCTCACATGAGCATGTTAATCATGCTGTGATGGTTCTGCGTAAGCTTTTCGGGGAGGAGTCAGTCCCTGATCCTGTGGGTTCGGTTGTAACAGATTGGGGAAGGGATCCTTTTAGTTATGGTGCCTACTCATATGTCGCTATTGGAGCATCTGGTGAAGATTATGATATTATAGGCAAGCCTGTTGAGAAGTGCTTATTTTTCGCTGGTGAAGCCACCTGCAAGGAGCATCCAGACACAGTTGGTGGTGCAATGATGAGTGGGCTAAGGGAAGCAGTTCGAATCATTGACCTATTAAGCACTGGAAAGGATCTCCAGGCAGAAATTGAGGCATTAGAGGTTGCACAAAGGCAATCAGACAGCGAAAGAGATGAAGTCAGAGACATTACTAAGAGACTTGATGCAGTTGAACTTTCTAATTACTTGTATAAGAACTCATTGGAAGGGGACCAGATTCTATCCAAGGAAGCTTTACTACAGGATTTATTTTTCACAGCGAAAACCACTGCAGGTCGATTATCTGTAGCAAAAGCACTTCTTAATCTTCCTGTTGAGACACTGAGGTCTTTTGCTGGAACCAAGGAGGGACTTAGTACGCTTAACTCTTGGATCCTGGTACTCTTGCCCAGATTTTCTGTTTCTGACTGTTGATTTTGCCCCCCCATATATTACTTCTCTCTCTCTCCGCATCCTCATTCTCTAGTTGCTAATATAATATTTTTATTGGGTACTAGGATTCTATGGGGAAAGATGGTACCCAACTTCTTCGTCACTGTGTTCGTCTACTGGTTCTTGTCTCTACTGATCTACTAGCTGTGCGAGCATCTGGTATAAAGTTCTTACTTATAGTTGATTTTTCTGTCTCTGCTGTAAGTTGAATGATATGCACCTTCCAGATCAGTTATTTGTTTATTTATTTTGACTTAGTTTTGGGTCCATTCTCGAGTTGCATATTGACAAGTTGCATCCTCTTCTCACCCTTACCTTAAAGTATGGTAATTTTCCATCCAAAGATAACTGCATAAAAAAATCATCTGAAAGCATCTCATTCACTAAAAGGGAACAAAAAAGTGAACCTTAAAGTAACTACTTATGTAGTTGTCTTGGTAAATTAATTTGCTTGGGATGGGACCACTACAACATTTCACAGAATCGGTATATATAGGTGGTTTTATTATATTTGCTTATTATCAGACATCAGATTTCTTGTCTCATAGCTATGTTTAAGTGTTTAATGTCTTCGTGGTGAATAACAAGGATTATCTATTCATTAATATATTCATTCTAATGACAGGTATCGGGAAAACTGTTAAGGTGAAAGTCTGTGTGCATACAAGTCGTGACATACGTGCCATAGCAAGTCAGTTGGTCAGTGTGTGGCTTGAAGTCTTTCGTAAGGAAAAGGCTTCTAATGGTCGACTAAATTTATTACGGCAGCCTTATTCTGTCGATTCATCGAAGAAATCTTGTAAAGAGACATTTTCTGGAAGGGTCCCTTCAAGAATGCTACACGGTGCCTTTGATACTAAAGGAAACCCGCAGAATTTTGCTTCTCGTAGCCATGCAAATTCTGGCACAAATCCTAAGAAGACAAAGAGCAGACCTTCCAAGATGATAAATGATTCAAAATCAGAGAGCAATTCATCAAGGTCGCGAGGCTCTATTGGCAGGCTAGATTCTAGGATGGAAATTGAGGAGAAAATTCCCATGTCTGAGGAAGAACAGTCTGCCTTTGAAGCTGCAGATGCAGCCCGTGCTGCAGCAATTGCTGCTGCTGAGGTTTCTTCCTTTCTTTACTTGTTATAGATTACCCACGAAATAGGTGGATCCTTTTGTTTCTCAGGCACCAACAATTTTTTTTTAATCTTTTGGTTTGGGTTTGAAATGTTTAAACTTTAAACTAGTGCACACCTTTTTTGCATATGCAATCACAATACTTTTGGTGAGTTCTTGGTCTTTCATTTGATGTAGGCATATGCATCGTCAGAAGCCAAGGCTAGCATGATGTTGCAGCTACCCAAAATACCCTCATTTGATAAATTCGCTAGGCGAGATCAATATTCTCAAATGGAGGAGTTTGATCACCGGAGGAAGTGGTCTGGAGGTGTTCTAGGAAGACAAGATTGCTTATCTGAAAAAGATTCTAGGAACTGTAGAGTAAGGGATTGGTCTGTTGATTTCTCTGCAGCCTGTGTTAACCTTGACAACAGTTCAAAAATATCAATTGACAACCTCTCGCAGCGTAGCCACTCAAATGAAGTTGCAAGCCATGGCAACTTTAGAGAGAACTCCGGAGAAAGTGCAGCAGTAGATAGCAGCATATTTACAAAAGCATGGGTAGAGGCTGCTGGAAGTGAAGGTGGAAAAGATCATCACGCAATTGAAAGATGGAAGTTTCAAGCTGCTGCAGCGGAGTCCAACTTCTTCCATCAACATGTGCATGTAAACGACGAGGAAGATTCAAACACAAATTCAAGATCTTCAACTTGGAAGCATGATAGAATCGCAAATGGGAGCTCTGTTTCACAAGTCACAGAACACAGAGAGGGAAAAGAGAGTCAGCATAAAGGTGCTGACCGGATCAAGCAGGCCGTTGTTGATTATGTGGCATCATTGCTCATGCCCCTCTATAGAGCAAGAAAGATAGACCGTGATGGATACAAGTCAATTATGAAGAAAACTGCCACTAAGGTTCTGAATCTGCCACTCTTCCTCACATCCAAAGTTTCATTATATTCACATCCCCTAAATAAAGTTATCCTTCTGAATTGGGATTTTGCTGAACTCTCAGGTGATGGAACAAGCTACAGATTTGGAGAAGGCAATGTCTGTTTCACAATTTCTTGATTACAAGCGCCGGAATAAGGTTAGCATGCCATTCTTATCAGTCTCTCTTTATTATGATTTGGTATTTTTTGAGGTGCGTCTCGCTGACTGATCCTGATCCCTCTGATGACACATTGAGAGCCTAACAATTCATTGAAGTTACTGCATTAGTTGTTGTTTTTTATTTTATTTTTAAATTTCCTATGAAAAGCTTAACATTGGCATGATTTAACTGAGTGGTGAGGAAAATGTAACTCACATGATTCTTTTTTGCAGATTCGAGCCTTTGCAGACACTCTGATTGAGAGACACATGGCCAGAAAGTCTAAACCTTGACAGTATCATGAACAGATTGAATGTTTTGTCTCTGATACTTCTTCAGGATTGTCGTGCAGAAGATGAATTCGGGTTTTTCTTCGGACTCAACCATGTGACAATTCACTTTTGTTGGCAGAAAAGGTCATGGAAGGTGTTCAATTGAGCTCTCCTTATTCTAGAACATTGCAGCAAAATCCTCCCAAGCAGCTATCCAAAGGACAGTCTGAAAGATCAATTTTCTGCTCAAAATCAGCTTTGGCCTCGAGGCTGTGCTAACTAATTGCCATTGATCGTTGCTAATGCAGATTTGCATGCACTGTATGGCTTGAGATGACCTCAGAGATTAGTATTTAGTTTCTTAAGCTCGAGGTGTACATCAAAGGGCGAAAGACTTAAAACCCTGATTTCATTATTTTTCTGCAAGAAATGACTTAGTAGAGTGGAAGCTATGACATTCATGTTCGTACATAGTATAAATTTGTCTAGTGGTAAAAAAAAATACACAGATCTTTAGGTTCTTTATTTTGAAGTACCGAGCTGCTTTTTGCATTTAGTCGAATTGAACAGCATTTGCATCTTGTGAACTTTCAGATCTCTCAATATTGAAGAAATAATACCCTCATGTCTTGCTCTGATTTGATGAACCTCATTGATGATCTTCTGTAAATGACTTATTTCAATTTTCAAGAAGCATTCTGGTCAAATTTGATACCTCTGCTGGTGAACTTGTGAAATTTGAATTGAGCGTTCCAAAAAGAAATCGGACTTGTGATTATATTATCATAATTGTCATCGTTGCAGGTAATCCCATCTGATTTCGTTCAACTGTGATGGTAATGCTCTCTGATTCAGTTGAAATGCTTTGATGATTGTAAGTGTTAAGGTTATACAACTTGACTGTAAAGTTATCTGTTCTTGTTCGTGCTACTGACTTTCTATCTTAACCTTTTGCAAGGTTAGCGTAAGTTATGGATTTGCAGCTGCCTTCTTTTCATGGAAGGTATGATCTCTGTTGCCTTCATTTTGATACCTCATTTCGCTCAGAAATATACCTCATTTTTATATCTATCTATCTATCTATGGAGTAAACGGAGCTCCATTTGCCATGATTTTAAAGATTAGTTTTTTTTTTTTTTTCAGAGGTGCAAAATTTGATACTCCCTAGCTCGTTGCTTACTAATTGAGTATCAGTTGGGGCTATATTGGTATACAATGCAAAGATCAACATGTTTTTGTTTAGATATGACCGGTGATTTCCGGATTGAGTTGGTCCTGAAGAAAACGGTACAATGTTGGTGTAGTGTAGCATTGCTCAGTGTCATTGTTGTTTTGATGTTAAAACCTTGGTTTTTGTGGAGAAATCACCAATCCTTCTGTAACGTTATGCATAATGATTGTTCATACCTATAGAGAATTCTCATAGTCTAAGGTTTAAATACCAAGGAGCTACCTGAATTTTGGACGTTTTGCAACGAGCTATCCAAACTTTAAAAAATCAAAACGGGCTACCTCAACTTTGGTGAAGGTGCAACAAGCTACCTCCGTTCAAATTACCGTCAACTGTTAACAGAAATTCGGCAGAAATTGGACGGAGGTAACTTGTTGCACCTTCATCCAAAGTTGAGGTAACTCGTTTTGATTTTTTAAAGTTCGGATAGCTTGTTGCAAAATGTCTAAAGTTCATGATAACCCTAGTTTTAATATTCTTGTCGTTGGAAAAGAGGAAAGTGACCCTAGTCTGAGTTTGGCAGACTAAAAACTTCTGATTGTGCCGGGCCCGAAGATGATCAAAACCACCAACCAGAGGGTCCTAAACTCCTACTGCGTGGACGAGGATTTTTTTCTTTTAAAAAGAAGATTTTATTTTAAATACGATTATAAGTTTGATGTGCTAGAGTTTAGCAGATTAATAACTCGATAGATTAATTATTGAAACATCAAAACGTCTTCGTTTTGGGGCAGAAACATGTCATTATGTAGTTTCGGTGATTTTGGGCCCAAACTTGAAATTGTGAGCTCGGCCCAACAATAGTAAGTGGCAAATTTGTAATTATACACGACAAGCATCATAATAAGGAAGGAGACGAAGGACGAAGCTACCATTATGGGCCCAGAAGACCAGAACGGACAAATGGCTCTTTCCTATCCGTGGTGAGCCGGAGACAGCAGTGGGGGTAAAAGCGTAATTACACGGTCAGCTTCCGGTTTAATTTAAAAGGCTGTGATAAATCAGAGACGCACAAAACCAGGAAGCTCTCATCGGGAAGCATCGTCTCGTCATCAGCCTGAGCGACGAGTAGAATACAATTCTCAGAATAGATCCCTGCAGCTCCGATTCTCCTTCTCCAGTCACGGTTCTGTATCCAGATCGAAGATGTCCTCTACCTTTAGCGGTGATGAGACTGCTCCTTTCTTCGGCTTCCTCGGCGCAGCCGCGGCGCTCGTCTTCTCCTGTAAGATTGTGATCCATTTCGGGATCTGCAGATTTTCTAGATTCGGATCTGATTTTTGATTGTGTTGTGCAGGTATGGGAGCTGCCTATGGAACCGCCAAGAGCGGTGTCGGTGTGGCGTCGATGGGAGTCATGAGGCCGGAACTGGTGATGAAATCGATTGTCCCCGTGGTTATGGCTGGTGTCTTGGGTATATATGGTCTCATTATTGCTGTCATCATCAGTACTGGAATCAACCCTAAGGCTAAGTCATACTACCTCTTCGATGGATATGCTCATCTCTCTTCTGGCCTTGCTTGTGGTCTAGCTGGCCTCTCTGCTGGCATGGCCATTGGAATCGTTGGAGATGCTGGTGTCAGGTATAATTTAATCCACTGCCACGTTTCCTATCTTATAATTCTTTCTTCAATCTTTGGTGACGTTCATTTGATATGATTGATAGAGTGTATATTTCAGTCTCCGCCAGCGCTTTATGATTGTATGATATGCAATCAAGATATTACTTCTTAATTAATTAAACCATCAAATGTTCAGAATGTTTATTGGCCCCTTGTAACTTTCAGTTCTGCTCATCTTTCATGTGGATTTAAGCTCATCTATTGTTACCACTCATGGCTAATGTAGCATAAATGTATAATATCATTGATCTGGTTCATTCTCTCCTCAAGTTTAGATATACTGAAAGTTCATGAATTGGTAATTACTTTGTCTTGCTCAGAACTCTGAATTCGTGCTTACTGCGAAAAATTACCATTAAGCTTCAGATAAGAACCTAATATGGTACCCAAAAAAAAAAATCATGTTAAATCACAATTTAGATGGAGATGAAATGTATAAATCTGTTCCTTTTAATACATGTGAGAACCTATAATCTTGACTCAGATTGCGCTTGATCCGCATCTTATAAGATAGACGGACATAAATTTTGGAGTTTGTAAAAGGAAGGTTGCATGCATATAAAAGTAAAAAGTTTGAACTATTCATAGTTTGTCGATTTTTTGAAGTTGGAGGTTTGTGGAATTTCTTTGTTAATCGCTGATGAAAAATGGTCTCTGTAGTTCTCTTTAAAATTGTCGAGTCATTGCAAGTTATTATGGTCTGTTCTGTCACATACGATTTTAATGAACAACTTCATCTTTATCAGGGCCAACGCACAACAGCCAAAGCTTTTTGTAGGAATGATCCTCATTCTCATCTTTGCTGAAGCTCTGGCCCTCTACGGACTTATCGTGGGCATCATTCTATCATCTCGAGCTGGCCAATCCAGAGCTGAATAGATTGCTCATCTGCTTTTGTTGAGAAGGCTCGGCATCGCTCGAGTTGTATCTGTCTCCGGTGTTGCCTCAGCAATTGTTTGTATGCTTTGAGATCGTCTCTTCATTCGGGAAGTATCTCTTTATGCTGAAATTCTTAATGTGTTTGTTTTTCTGTTCCTAGATGCAAAACTGATTTCGTTATGTTTTTTTTTGTTTAATTAGGATAATTTATGATGATTGGATCTCTTTCTCAAATAAAGACTCAAGTTTCATTTGTTCCTGATATCATGAATTATCTTGTTGTGGTGCGCACATATCTTGATCTGTGATTTGTTCTTGTATGGAGGAATCTTCGAGTGGCAATGTAATGGGAGTATCTGTTATATAGTGCAAGTTCAGTTAAAGGGTGGTTTTGTTTTTCTACATGTTCGTGCTTTCTTACACGACCTTTCGAAAGATTTCACTTTTCTACCAAAATCATTTTCACATAATTTCTAACAAAACTTACGAAATGTGAGTCTCTGTATGATAAAATTCGCCGCACACTCCTTATCCAATTATGCACAATAATAAGCACCAACCATCTTAGACAGATGATCATGGTCAGGGCCAGGGACGAAGCCAGAAAATGTATTCAGTGGGGGCAAATATTAGAGTAAGGGAAAATAGTTGAACTAGATAAAAAAATTAGTGGGGGCAAATATACAATTTAAAAGAGCTAAATTAAAAATTATGGTATTTTTTAGGGTCAAAATTACGCTAAGTTAAAAGTTGAGGAGGGCTGGTTAGGGCTAATCCGAATCAGGTTAGAGGTGAGGGTTATAAATACCATCACTCAGCTCTCTTCTCATTCTTAATGCTGAATTTGAATACTCTCACCCTCTATATTCTCTGCATTTACTCCCCATAAACGAATCTTCAACTGATTTGATCCGAATTTGAATACTCTCACCCTTCATATTCTCTACATTTACTCCCCATAAACGAATCTTCAACTGATTTGATCGTCGGAGGGGGAAACAACGGCAAACCGACTTTCCTTTCGTGCATGTCATTGGAGCAGGAGAGAACCAATCCGGAACGCTCCGAACCGAGTTCCACCGAAGTACGTGATCCAACATCCCCGAGTGCATGCCTACACGAGAATAGTCCGAACTTATTCCACGGAACGACTGGTCCATTCGACGGTCATCGAACATGAATAACCATGAAACGATTTAGAAAAAGAAGAAGAAGAAGCTGACGTCATGGTCTACTTCGGTGCCTAGAGTTATCACAGCAGCAATCACGAAGATCATTGACTTCTCTTCTTCTCTTGCTTGGGACACAATCCAGACTCCCATTCTTCAACCTTCAAATCTTATTTATAGATCAGGATCTGACCTGAATTTAGGAGTAATAATTTAATCTTTTCTCACGCCATTTCTTCTTCTCTCTCTCTCTCTCTCCCGCCAGCAGCATCGTATGAGCGTTCCTCGCCTCCGGTGGACAAATTTAGCTTCCAGAATGGCTGACGAGATTGCTAAGACCGAGCTCGTATCATCTGCTGCTGCTACTTCCACGGCTGCAGCGTCTACGAAGAAGGCCAAAGCGCGGTCGTACTGGCCCGCCATGCTCCGTTGGATCCCCACCTCCACCGACCACATCATCGCCGCCGAGAAGCGGCTTCTCGCCCTCGTCAAGTAATGCCTGCGGCTTTCTTTATCTGATTCAATTATGGTTCTTTTGCTTTACTAGGGAAAATTCAGTTGAATTAGTTCAATTTTCAGTCTCATTGGTCGTCTGTGTTAATAGAAGCGGTTAAGACCTCATAAACGAGATTTTGCCGAATGAAGTTTTTGTCCAACCTCAAGTTTTACCTTCATTGTTAACTTTCTTGGGATGAAAGTTAATTTAAAGTTTTCAAATTCCACATCACTGTTGAATTTAGTTCGTAGATAGTTAACGTTTCTGTAACGTCACCCTTGATGCTGCAATTCAAAGAATCAATGGTAAATATTTTGGGGAGGAATTAGAAACAATTCTTGGGTTGGGATACCTGTCTGAGATTCTAATAACTGATTTTCAATTGTTGAATTTTGTGAACTCAGGACCCCGTATGTTCACGAAAAGGTAGATATAGGTACAGGCCCTCCAGGATCGAAAATTAGGTGGTTTCGATCTTGCAGCAATGAACGAAGGTTTATCAATACAGTTGAATTCGACAGCAAGGATGCTTCCCCCACACTGGTTATGCTTCATGGTTATGGTGCTTCACAAGGTTTCTTCTTCAGGAACTTTGATGCTCTAGCCAACCGTTTCAGGGTTGTTGCTATTGATATGCTAGGGTAAGCTCACATACATGTAAAGGAAATTACTTATACATTTGACGTGGTTTTATATTATCAGAGGATCATACGATGAAAGTAAATTAAAGAGAACAACATTGTATATCACCAAGAATAATGATAGTTCATGATGTACATTCAACAAATTAGTTATACTGTCTTTAAAAGTATCAGCCAACCATGATCGTTTTTGGCTTTTTCATCATATATTATTCATCTTTGTAGATGGGGTGGATCAAGCAGACCTGACTTCACATGCAAAAGTACCGCAGGTTGGTTAAATTACCTTTACAAATTTGGATTCATGTAGCAGGAATCATGTTTTGATTCCCATGTTTGACGAGTGGTGGGTTTCTTTTGCTATTTGTTGTGTAGAAACTGAGGAATGGTTCATAGATTCCTTTGAGGAATGGCGGAAGGCCAAGAACCTCAGCAACTTTATATTGCTTGGTCATTCTTTTGGGGGATATGTTGCTGCTAAGTATGCTCTCAAGGTAATTCATGATAATCTTCAGAAACACTGATGTTTGTATAGTGTAATAAAATTTGCAAATATCTTACACCATTAATCTTCACAGCATCCTGAGCATGTTCAACACTTAATTTTGGTTGGACCTGTTGGCTTTTCACCGGAGTCAGATGCCAGATCAGAGTGGCTTACTAAATTTAGAGCAACATGGAAAGGAGCAATTCTGAATCACCTGTGGGAATCTAATTTTACTCCTCAAAAGATTATCAGGTAGATATGATCTGTATCTGCGCCTTTTGCTATCAGAAGTGACCTTGTGCTTGTCCCTTCTTTGCCTGTTTGAATGAACTAGTTCTTTTTATGAAAGATACTATCATTAGGACTTCTGATTATAATTATTTCTTTTTATTAATCTCTACAGAAGCTTAGGCCCTTGGGGTCCTGATCTTGTTCGTCGGTATACAAGTACCAGATTTGGCCCATATTCAAGTGAATCTACTTTAACAGAAGATGAAGCCAGATTGCTGACAGGTAATATGTCGAGATAAGTCAGATCACACGTATCCAACTGAAAGGTGGATTCATTTTTGTTGACATTGCAGTCTTCTTTCTTTTATACATATAGATTATGTCTACCATACTTTGGTTGCCAAGGCCAGTGGAGAGCTTTGCCTCAAATACATATTTGCATTTGGAGCATTTGCTAGGTCTCCTCTTGTTCACAGGTTTGTTCCTTCTTCCATCTTGAGCTCCTTTGCTTCAATGTGGTGGTCATTTTGTTGTCATTTCCGCTTCTCTCCTTACCGAACATCAAGAATCACTCAGGAAACTTAACCTGGAGTATAGTATAGACTATAGACCTGATCTTCTTCTTCACCCTCCTGTATTATCTACCAGTGCATCAGAGTGGAAGGTGCCGACCACATTTATATATGGAGTCGATGATTGGATGAACTATGAAGGAGCCCAAGAAGCTCGGAAACATATGAAGGTCGACTGTGAAATCATCAGAATCCCTCAGGTCTCCTCCCTTTCTACACCCACATTATTGACATATCTTGTGTTGTGCATTAATGTTGAATAGATGAATCTTTTCTTGACCTAATGGATGTTGTATTTCAGGGAGGGCACTATGTCTTCATCGAAAACTCCTCAGCTTTCCATTCTGCGGTGCTTTATGCATGCCGGAGGTTTCTATCACCCAAATTGGATAGCCAGACACTACCTGCAGGTTTAACTTTTGCATAGGTGGGTAGTTTGTAGTATAAATCAGTTTATCAAATTTGTAGCAACAGATATTTATTACGAGTTTGTGTGTATCTTGTATCATCCGTCACAGTATTATTATTATTATTGGTAACAATTTGTTTGACACTTAATACATATATATATATAAGAAAAAATAAATTCTGTTGCCGGGATTTGAACCCGGGTCCTTCGGGTGAGAAATTAATTTACCTAATTACTACTTATAATTCAACAATAAATAGGGTTGAATTTCAAATAGTTATCCGAACTTTAGACGTTTTACAAATAGCTATCCGAACTTTGAATTTTCAATAACGACTACCTAAATTTTGGACGAAAGTGCAAATAACTACCTCAACTTTGACACATGGGGCAAATCGCTACCTCCGTTAAATATGGACGGAAAATGATGTGTCAGCACATGATTGATCCATAATTTTAAAAACTATATTATTTTTTTTAAATACTAAAAAAATCAGAAAAATTCTTTAAAAAACTGTAAAATTAATAGGAAAAATAAGAGTTTGTAATATAATTTTTGTATTGAAAAATATGAAACAAAATTAAAAAAAAACTAATCATTTATTTTTATTTTTAATAAAAATATTATATTTAAAACTTTTATTTTTCTAGTATTTTTTCAGTTTTTTTTTTAAAAAAAATTCTGATTTGTTTAGTATTTTTAAAAAAATAATATAGTTTTTAAAAGTATGAACCAATCATATGGTGCCACGTTATTTTCCGTCCATATTTAACGGAAAATTTAACGGAGGTAGCTATTTGCCTCATATGTCAAAGTTTAGGTAGTCATTTTTGAAAATTCAAAGTTTGGGTAGCTATTTGTAAAACGTACAAAGTTTGTGTAGCTATTTGGTATTTGAAGAACTCCAACTGAGTAATGAGCTTGAAGCTTGAACTACTAGTATCAGCAGCAGTGGTTTACGGCCAAAAGACAGTTTCTGATGGAATCTCTCAGCCGCATTTCCGTCGGTAATGGACTCCACTCATCACCTCTTCTAGCTCGTCCACACCACAGTAGACTTTTCAGGCCCAATCACGGAAGCTCAACCACCACTATCACTTGCTCCGCCAGCAAGTGGGCAGACCGTCTGTTGTCTGATTTCCAGTTCACCAACGCGGGGCAGGATTACTCCGCCTCCTCGTCTACAGCAACCTCTCTCCTTCCCCCGCTCTCGCCGCCTCCCTCATTCGCTCCTCCCGAGCGCCACGTGTCCATTCCCATAGACTATTACCGGGTTCTCGGCGCTGAGCCGCACTTTCTCGGGGACGGCATCAGACGGGCCTTTGAAGCTAGGGCTTCGAAACAGCCACAGTATGGTTATAGCCAGGAGGCTCTTATCAGCCGTCGGCAGATTCTCCAGGCGGCGTGTGAAACCCTCGCTACTCCTAGCTCTCGCAGAGAGTACAATCAGGGTTTAGCGGAGAATGAAGAGGAGACGCATCTTGCGGATGTCCCCTGGGATAAGGTACAGTTCTGTTTGTCTCTGATCAATAGTTGAATTGTGCTTAGATAAATTGAATTATCGGTTTCAAACTGAGTGTAGGTTCCTGGAGCTCTCTGTGTATTGCAAGAAGCTGGAGAGGCAGAGGTGGTGCTGCAAATTGGGGGCAGTCTGTTGAAGGAGAGGTTGCCTAAAGCTTTCAAGCAAGATGTGGTGCTTGCAATGGCACTTGCATATGTGGACCTATCGAGAGATGCAATGGCAATGAGGCAGCCCGATTTTATCGGTGGCTGTGAGTTGCTTGAGATGGCTTTGAAGCTTTTGCAGGTAACTCTTCAGTAGCTTAATTGATGGCCTACAAATTACCTGCAGTGGGGAGTATGATAAACTAGGGATGCTACATTGAAGCTTGCGTAAATGAATATAATGTTTTACTCCTTTGAAGCTTGGCTTTATTCTCACTACAGGGAGTAAAATTTGTAGCTTATAGGTGTAAATCCCTCATTAAGTGTGTTTATTCAAGGATTACAATTTTGCAGTTATGGTGAAAGCTGAGTATAACTAATCTTAACAAGTTATAAGAAGTTTACATTGTGACGGTAATCATTATCACAATAAACATCTTTGTTACTTGTTAGCTTTCCTACGGAAAGAAATGCACCCAAAATATTTCGCTTTAACTTCAAAGAGACTCAACTCTACTTTGCCATTAATTATCTGTGATTTATAGGAGGAAGGAGCCAGTAGCCTCGCCCCAGATTTGCAAGCTCAAATTGATGAGACATTGGAGGAAATTAGTCCAAGGAGTGTCTTGGAACTTCTGGCCTTGCCCTTAGGTGATGAATACAGGAAAAAGAGAGACGAGGGCCTTCAAGGGATACGTAACATATTATGGACTGTGGGAAGAGGTGGAGCAGCTTCAATTGCGGGAGGATTCACCCGTGAAGATTTCATGAATGAGGCATTTATAAGAATGACTGCAGCTGAGCAAGTATTACATTGTTTCTTTTCCTTGATGTGATAATTGTCCTTAGATTGTGTTGTTCAACTAATATGTTTTCTATTGTTTGCATGAAAGGTTGATCTTTTTGCTGCTACACCACCTAATATTCCTGCTGAAAGTTTTGAAGTGTATGGTGTGGCGCTTGCCCTTGTGGCTCAAGCATTTGTTGGTAAGAAACCTGGTGTCATTCAAGATGCAGACAACCTATTTCAACAGCTGCAACAGACTAAAACAGCTGTTAGAAATGCCTCCTCCTCTCTTTACGTATCACTAGAAAATCATGAGGTCGATTTTGCTTTAGAGAGGGGTCTCTGCTCACTGCTTGTAGGTAATCTTGATGAGTGTCGCTCGTGGTTGGGTTTAGACAATGATGAATCGCCCTACCGAGATCCATCTATAGTGCAGTTTGTCTTAGAGAATTCAAGGGGTGATGATGAGGTCAGTGATCTTCCTGGTCTCTGCAAGTTGTTGGAGACATGGTTGATGGAGGTGGTTTTTCCTAGGTTTAGGGATACCAAGGAAATAGAGTTCAAGCTTGGTGATTATTACGATGATGCCACTGTTCTAAGGTACCTGGAAAGTCTTGAGGGTGTTGGAGGATCACCCTTAGCTGCAGCAGCAGCCATAGCAAGAATAGGAGCCGAGGCTACTGCAGTTCTTGGTAATGTGAAGGATAGTGCAATTAATGTTTTACAAAAGGTATTCCCTCCAGTGCAGAAGGACGTTTTCCAGACAGATAAAAAAGGTTCAGGTTCAGAATCTGTATTTTCTGAATCAGAAAATGTGAAAAGTCCTGAAGTGGATGATCTTGCTGAGACAACTCAGATTTTTGGGTATAATAACACGTCACTTTTAACATCAGAAGTTAGTGAAGAATCATCAATCACCACATCCAAAGTTAGTGAAGAATCAATCACCGACAATATTAAGGATGCTAGTATCAAGATCATGTCTGCTGGAGTGGCAATTGGATTGATCACTTTGGTTGGACTAAAGTATCTTCCAACTAGAAATAATTCATCTTCTTTACATCAAGAAGTTGGTTCAGCAATTGCATCTGAGGTCACTGACATAGGTATGGATTGATAAATACTCTCTTGCTTAAAATATTCTGCAGAATCTTTCTAATTCTATGAATAATGAATCCTGCAGAGGAATTGAATACGATCATTGTAGAAGAATCCCCAAGGATGGATGCAAGGCTTGCAGAATCTCTTGTTCGCAAGTGGCAGATCATCAAATCACAGGCCCTAGGAACTGATCATTGCCTTGACAAGTTACCCGAGGTAAGAAATTATAAATTTTCTTGATCATATGATATGTGTCGATTACTAAGTTTCTTCATCAGCATTTGAGCCCATTGATCTGCAACAATCTGTCACCTTTCAGTCTTAAGGGTGAAATTTGTCTTTTATCGTCAATATCCAGACTTGGATCATCCTCTCCATTTGAGTTGAAATGGACGTAATAGATCTATTTCTGCCATATTATCAATTATTTTAGCCAGATTTTTTTTTACATAGATTTTTATCAAGCCCTTGATGAAATCCCTGTCATTAGATGGACAAACCAAATTAAATAATTGCATATGGATTGCGTCATGACTAATTATATCTGGGCAGGTCTTGGATGGGCAGATGCTGAAGGTATGGACGGACCGTGCGACGGAGTTCACCCAAAAAGGATGGTTCTGGGATTACACTCTCCTTGATGTTTCCATCGACAGTGTGACGGTGTCACTTGATGGGACCCGAGCTACCGTCGAAGCTACGCTTGAGGAGACAGCAATCCTCACCGACTTGAACCATCCAGAGAGCAACGATTCGTACAGCAGAACCTACACAACAAGGTACGAAATGTCTTGTACCAACTTGGGATGGAGAATTACCGAAGGTGCTGTTCTCAAGTCGCAAAATTAAACTGTAACTAAATAAACTACCTCGTTCTGTCTCGAGTACATATTTTCCTTGAATCGGATAGAGTTTCGTTGCTGGGTTTGTTCTTTATGCATGGTTAAATTGTCTGCAAATAATAAAATTCTGGGTTAAGTCTGAATTACTTCATAGATCATTCCCGATAATCTTGATTTGGGATGGGAAAAATGATGTTTTGCCCCATAATCATATGTTCCCACCTATGTGGGAATTGCTCCCTTAATCTTCAAAGGGTTGCTTGATTGGATTTGGGGGTCGAGATTGGGCCCAATCGAGCCCTCCTCAAGGAACATGAACTAAGACTAAATTGCTAGTCTTGTTGGGATTCCAGCGAGCCCATTCTCCTTTTTGGTTATTGAAAAAACAAAACTTGTTATTTTTGAAATATTTTGATAGAAAACGTCAAAGACCTATGGTGATAATTGTATGAGTTTTTTTATATTAAATTATATAAGTATAACGGGATAATCTAATCTCAATATTAACACAATGAATTACTTGAGAAATTAACTTCAATTACCAATAATTCCCACAAGAACATTCCCCATCCTTAAAGTGATGAAACCTCCTCCCATCCCTCACAACGATCTCCCTCCCTGCCACCTTCGAGATATACTTGATCGCGTTATGGCAATCCCCACATATCCTCAGATTCTTGAAAACCCGAACGGTGGACCCTGCAGGAAGCTTCATTAGCCCGAACGCAACCGCCAGCTTCTCACTATGCATCGATATCGCATGCTCCTTGTGCTCCTCCGATTCCATCTCGTGGAGCACAAACCTCGTATCAGGAACATACCCGAGCCTCCTCATTTCCAATCCGACCCCCTCCAGATAACGATAAACCGCACTGATCTCAGAATGTTTCGTATCATCGACAAGAAACACATGAACCTGGTTCTCCACTGTAACCCAGCTACAACCAGGTTCTTTCTTCACTCCTCGTTCCCTCATTAGAGTTCTTACCTGTGCAGCTTCCTTCCAATACCCCGACGAGGCGTAAGTGTTTGATAGAAGCACGTACGTCCCATCGTGCTGCGGGATAAGGTCGAAAAGCTTCTCCGCTGCTTGGACTCCGAGCTCTAACTTATTGTGGAGACGACACCCGGCTAGAAAAGCCTCCCAGATGGGTACACCCGGTGTGTAAGGCATCGAATCAATCACACCCTGTGCTTCAGAGAATTTCCCAGCTCGACACAACAAATCGATCAATCGGGCATAATGATCCTGACCTGCAGGGACGAAACTACGAATTTAAGTAAGAAAATGTCATTCTATCACCTTTTTTTTTCTAGATGAATAAGGGAAAGAATCACAAATTCAGAGTTTTCAAAAATTTAGAAGGGAACTGCCCCCTCTTGTCCCTGCTAACCTGGGATTATACCAAAACGAGTTTCCATTGAGTCGAAGTACCGCTGCCCTTCTTCAACCAGACCAGCATGGCTACATGCCGACAGAATTGTCAGGAAGCTGATCCGGTCAAGTTCGATTTTTTCTACCAACATATGTTCGAACAGCTCTACCGCTTGGGACCCACGACCGTGCTGTCCGAAAGCCGCCACCATTGCGTTCATCGACACAGCGTCCAAGTACGGCATCGTAAGGAACACTCGGTTTGAATCCTCAACAACTCCACACCTTGCGTACATCGTGATCAAAGAATTCCCCGCTGAAAGACTCGAATCGTGACCCAATTTTATAACTTGTGAATGGATCTGGATTCCTTGTTCCAGTGATCCAAGAACAGCACAAGACGTTATGGCTCCAGCAAAGGAATAATCGCACGGCTCGAAACCCCTGATTCTCATTTGATTGAATAATTTCAGACCCTCTTCTGGAAAATTGTTCTGGGCGAATGCAGATATCATCATAGTCCATGTCCGGAGATTCCTCTCCTGCATTGCATGGAAGAACGATCGTGCTTCCTCGATTTTTCCAGTATCGATGTATCCTGATAACATTGTATTGCTGGAAACAATGTCCCTCGAAGGCATCAGACAAAAAATTCTGCTTGCAGCATCGGATTTGCCGCATTTCCAGTACAAGCTGATCAGCGAATTGTTAACCGATAGCGAAAAGTCAGGCATCGGGTTCGGTTCGTTCTTCATAATATAGGCTTGGACCTCCTTACCGATATTGAATAATCCTGCGTTAGCACAAGCCTTTATGATACTAGTTAAAGCAAATTCGTCGATCCGGATCTTCAGAGAATGCATCTTTCTGAGTAATTCTAATGCTTCTTGGTAACGAGTGTGTTGAACATAACCTGAGATCATCGCGTTCCATGAAACTTGGAGTTTTTCAGTCATTCCATCGAGAAGCTCTCGAGCTGAATCAAGATTTCCGTTCTTCACATATCCAGATATCATGGTTGTCCAAGTTAACTCATCTCTCGTGTGCACTTCATCAAAAAGCTTACGAGCAGCAGAGATTAACGATTGTGACGACACCAACGGAGAAGATGCACACTTGACGTAAACACATACTAGGGCATTGGACACTGACGTTACGCTCCTAGTTCCTGATTTCACAACCATGCAGTGCATCTGCTGGCACTGTTCTTCACGATCCGCCACAAGCGCCACTGCACCTAACGTGCTTGTGAATGTGAAATCATCAACCACCAAACCACGTCGCTGCATTTCACGAAAGAGATCAACTGCATGGTGACCATCCTGGTTATGGCAACAGGCAGTGATGATGGCGTTGTAGCTGATGGTGTCTCTCATACCCAACGGAATACCCCTAAACATGGCCTGTGCTGACTTTAAGTCCCCTGAAGAAGAGTAGGCTGCAATCAGGGTAGTCCTGGCGACGACATCAGGTTGGGGAATTCCGTCGAACACTTTCCGTGCATACTCAAGGTTGGAACACTTGCTGTAAATACCGATCAGGCAGTTGATGATGTGACCTCGAGGCTTGAACCCAGAAGCAATCAGCTGGGCGTGGATCTTCTGCGCCATGGAGTGGGCGGCGGGGCCGTGCGGGCGGCAGAGCTGCAGCTGCGCTGCATAGCCGTTGGCCACCGCGCGAATGTCCAATGCGTCGAGCTTCATGTAGGTCACTATCAAGAAAAATCATGATTCTGCGTGAGATACGTTCATCGGTCTGCTATGGCATTGATTGTGGAAGGATCTCCTGAATGAAGGTAGCAGTCGACGGCGGCTTTGGCGTCTCTTTCAATTCCTTCGGCGTTGTTAAGAGGCGGGAATTCCCCAGGTATAACTACCGGTTTGGAACTTCTGTCTGGTCAAGAATTCCGGTCGATCTTCATCCTAGAATAAAACCACACCAAACCAAACCGGAGGTGTAATCCAAATTGATTTTAGGGTTCAAAAGTAGATTTTGCACATTATTAAAAATTTTGAAGGTGTAATTAGGGTTCAAGACTATAAAATGTTATAAATGGTAAAATATTAAAAGTTGGGTTAATTATTAAAAAAAAAACGAACTTTTAGGAAAAATCAAACAGCAAACCAAACTTTTTTTTGTTGACAAACAACAAACTAAACTTTTGGAATTGAGCAATCAACAAACATACCTTAAATTTTCATTATGTTTGAATGAATTTTTCAATGTTTGAGGAAGTTATTAAGTCGTAATACTCTTTCCTTAGAATACTTCAACTAATGTTTACTTAATAAATCCGTTCAAACATAATAAAAATTTGAGGTAGGTTTGTTGATTGTTCAATTCAAAAAATTTGGTTTGTTGTTTGTCAACAAAAAATATTTAGTTTGCTATTTGGTTTTTCCTCAAAGTTCGGTTTGTGTTTTGATTATTAACCCTTAAAAGTTTAGGACAGTCTATTAAAATTTCTAAGTTGAAGGTGTCAGTATGAAGTTATTTGTACGTCTTCCACGTTGAGCTTCTCCAATTTTCCCGCGTGTACATGGAGGAGGACACTTTGCAGATCAACTAGCCGTTTCTACCCCCGTACTCGTCGCATCTTCTTCTTCTTCTTCTGAATCACGAAGCAAGGTTGTTTCTATTGAGTTTCGTCGATTGATGCTTGAGAATTGCATTTCCAGGCCATGGAGTCTCCCGTACTAACACAGACTGAGAGATACGCTACAGCGGCTCTCTTCGCGCTTGCTCTTCACCAGTCCCAGATACACCAGATACGTCCTTCTCATACTTTATCATCCCTTGACGATGAGGCGATCGGAGAAGGTGCTAGCATCTCCCCGGAAATTTCGATCTCCGATAGCCCTGAACTCTGGGTGCACGAAAAATCCGGACTGATTTCACCTGTTTTCAGGTGATCTCCGATATTATGTTCCAATCCACTCGTTATACTCATACTTTTTATTTGATTCCATTTCATTGTTTCAATCCATGATATTTGCTCATGTAATGATTTTCCTTTGTGTTGGGTTCATATTCAATTGCGGCAGGTCACTTGGTTTGGATGATCACACACTCTTAGGATTAAAGGAAACTGCTTGTTCGTCTTCTCAAGCCAGACACCATGTTAGCTCGGTGCGTATGATATGCTCCTCTGTGTTCGAATTATTCGACTTAGAAGTTGATATTCTACCACGAAATTGCTGCCGTACATATTTTTTTGGTTCTATGTTTTTTTGATTCACCTTTTAACCTGGGTGGAAATTTTCGTTTCATACATTGATGTTCTATTTTATTTCAGTTCCTGACTATGCTTTTAGAGGATAAAGACAAAGATGGAAATGGAACTTCCGTGGAAAGAACGGACAAGGGTCTTGGATTGGCAAAACTGGTTGATGCTATGATTCTTAACAAGGAGAGCATTCCTGATATTGAAGATGCGAGAAGTCGTGATTATGAAATAGAATGCTTAGAGAAGTATGCCAATCCTATGACTGATGTAGTGTCTCATGAAGTTACAAATATTAATGATGTCGCTCAGAGAGTAAGTTCCAAGGTAACCTCTCAAGACAATAAATGTTGTGAAGGGGAAGTATCCAAGGAATCTGTTGAAGAGGGAAAGTCGCTCATTCGTCACAGAAAATTGACAATTTGTTATGAGCTTCTTTTAGCTTGCATAGCTGGTAGTGCACAAAATGATGGGAAGTCTGACATAGCAAACCGATATGATGCTCGGCATCGTGTTGCTTTACGTCTTCTTGCAACTTGGCTTGGTATTAAATGGATTGAAATGGTTTGTTTCCTCTGAAACTCTTCATTTTATAGCCATTGTTGATTAATTATATGATACAAGATGCACAGAGATGTAATACTTTTCGTTGGTCTACAGTGGATATTCTTAGTTAATAAACTTTTAACTTCAAGTAGAAAATTTATTGTAGGAGGCTTTGGAGGTGATGGTCTCATCCTCTATAATGTCTTCAATGGAAGAAGATTTAAAGAGAGAAGAAACCAAATCCCAGCAAAATTCTTGGGCTAATTGGAAGCGTGGCGGTATTATAGGTGCAGCTGCTTTAACTGGGGGAACCTTGCTTGCCGTAACGGGTGGTATGGCCACAGCAAAATTTTTGACTGAGAGATAATTGTTGAGGTTGCAAAATCGAAATTAGGCATCATTTGTATGAATTCTCAAATTAGCTTTCGCCAGGGATTGCTGCACCCGCTATTGGCCAGGGACTAGGTGCCCTGGCTCCTACCATGGGAAGTCTTGTGCCTGCAATTGGGGCAGGTGGTTTTGCTGGAGCAGCAACTGCTGTAGGATCTACTAGTGGCTCTGCTGCCATTGCTGCATCATTTGGAGGTGCATAACTTTTCTTTTTTTGCTTATGAAAGTTTATAGATGGTCGTGCTGTACTAAGTTTTTTTTTGTGTGCTTTCAGCGGCTGGAGCTGGTCTTTCTGGAGCTAAAATGGCTAAAAGAACTGGAAATGTCAAAGAATTTGTATTTGAAGAGATTGGTGAAAATCATGGCAAAGGCGTGAGTTGTGGACCATTTCCTTTAGACTCTTTCCCTGTCCTTTGTTTCAATCATCATAATAATTTAGTGGATAACTTATGCTTACGAAAAGCTCATGGCTCTGTAAATTGCAAAATAACCAGTATGCATGATGTAGTTCCCAAAGTCCTCTATTTCCCGTTTCACTTGCATAATAAACTTCCCTTTTCAGTGGCTTGCAGTTGATATACTGATATCCGGCCTGGCTTTCAATCTGGACGATTTTGTTAGGCCCTGGGAAAGTCATGACACTAAGCTAGAGAGGTACTTCATACTTGCATATTCTACCATCTCTCTCAAACATGTCAAGCAGTTCTCAGATTTTAAATGAGTGCACATCTATTCATATTTCAATACATTTTTATGGTTGTATTCTATGACAAGACATTACTCTGTTCCACAAATATATATACAGGTATGCATTGCGATGGGAATCTGAAGTTTTGATTGCATTGAGCACTGCAGTGCAGGATTGGATTACTTCAAGTATTATACAGACCTTTGTAATTCCCCTATTTCTTGAGTACTTTGTGAACTTATAGTTGAAGTTCAGTAAATTGACCTCCTATTCCACAGACCTTGCAATGGAGCTGATGAAAAATGGTGCAATGTTAACTGTTCTAAGCTCACTCCTGACTGCATTAAGTGGGCCGGCGACACTGATTAGTGTACTGGGTCTTTTAGACAGTAAATGGTCAGTTGCCATTGAAAGGTTAGATAAAAAAAAATTCTAAAAACACTTTTTTTTTTACCATGCCGTTGAAATTTACAAATATTTGTCTAGTTTCCTTGCCATTTATTCTATCTTATGCTCTTTAATCAGATCAGACAAAGCTGGAAAGCTACTTGCTGAAGTCTTAGTAAAGGGTTTGCATGGAAACAGGTAAACGGAAATTACTAGAGTCTTTTCACCATCAACTTGTAACTACTTTATTACCAAATTATCTTTTGGGGTTCAGGCCCGTTACACTCGTTGGATTTTCACTTGGGGCACGCGTCATTTTCAAATGTTTACAGTGCTTGGCAGAAACTGGTGAAGAAAATCGTAAGTTGATCCACAGTTTCCTTTTCCTCTGTTTTTTTTAGTTTAATTGCAATCCGAACACTTGCAGGCGGCATTGTTGAGAGAGTTGTACTTCTTGGAGGACCCATTTCCATCAAAGATGAAAATTGGCACATCGTCCGAAAGGTAGATTAAAGAACCCGTCATAATTTCTTTCGTTAAAAACTAGTACATGATGGTATGTTGCACCGCAGATGGTCTCTGGGCGATTTGTGAATGCATTTTCAACCAATGATTGGACTCTTGGGATTGCTTTCCGTGCAAGGTATCCGACACAAGTTTGAGACAATAATACAAACTTGTGATTTCTTGACTGACAAGTTACTATTTTTATCAGCTTGCTATCAGAAGGACTAGCTGGAATCCAAACTGTTGATGTTCCCGGAATACAAAATGTACACCTCTGCCAAACCTTTGCTCATTCTCTTATTTACGACACGACCGATATATATGTGTTCTTTGTGTTGTGCTTTTGAAGGTCAATGTCTCGGACTACATTAAGGGACACGCTTCGTATCTTTGGATGACAAAACACATTCTCAAGCGATTGGAGCTCGACGGCCCTTATCCCGTTTTCAGGACAAAAACATGATCAGAACTAAATTTGCCCTGATTACCTCCGACAGCAGTTGGTCTTCACATTATCTTTGAAATAGTTACAGCATTGCCTCTCGGTCGCTGTTTTTGGATAGATAAATTTGAACCTTGTATTAGGGTTTGTTATAATTATAATAAGGGTTAAATATCAATGAGCTACCTGAACTTTGGATGTTTTGTAACGAGCTACCCGAACTTTAAAAATTCAAAACGGGCTACCTCAACTTGGACGAAGATGCAAATAGCTACCTCCGTCCAATTTTTGACGAATTTCCAAGTTCCAACGCAATTCTGTCAAGAATTGACGGTAAATTGGACGGGGGTAGCTATTTGCATATTTGCACATTCGTCCAAGTTGAAGTAACTCATTTTGAATTTTTAAAATTTGGGTAGCTCGTTGCAAAACGTTCAAGTAGCTCTTGCTATTTAAACATTATAATACATACTGGCCAACTTACAAGAGTTTAAATTCTTTATTATTAATGAAGAAGTATGAATTATAAAAGTTAAAGTGCTCAAAAAGTTAGTACCTACGAATCATGTTACTGTGTATAACTTTCTGCATCTCTAGTTAGCACTGCGTCATTGGTCGATGACAGAATCATATAGCCCAACTTTGACCAAATAACGGCCCATATTTGACAGACCGATTACGTGGCCGACCCATATCCACGTTGGATGCTTAGAAGAAAAGTCGGAATCATGGGTACCATGAAAAGCCAGATCTTATGCACTTACTATTCGGCCCCCCGCTTTATAAATCGGTTAGATTTGAAATCAACTCCTTTTATAAATTAACCATTTCTGCTCTGAATCGTCAATGGAGGCCATCAGGAAACAAGCCACGAAGCTCCGCGATCAGGTCGCCAAACAACAGCAGGTTTGCATCTTCCTCACCTTGTCTCTCTATGATCTCAGATTAACTGTCCACGCGGTTCTTGTTGTGGATCGTTTGCATCTTAAAACTTACCGGAGATCGGCTTCTTCGTCGATTTGAGTGCTTCGATTTTCTTCCTTTTGATTTCATCGTGTTTTGATGCTTCCGAATGATGAGTTGCTTTGGGTGGCGTTCTTGATTTAGGTAGATTGAGTGAATCTGAATATGCTTCTGCTTTGTGTATAGAGGAGCCACTTTGCTCTTAGAATTGCAGTTTTTGGAATTTCCCCTGGGAATTTTTTTCAAATTGAGCCGAATTCTTGCTTAGGGTGCGACGAGTAAAGTGGGCGATGAGCACGGATACTAATTGTTTCATTTATTCTTTATATAAATTTTGTTCATCAGAGAGCTTCATATTCCATTTGGTGATTCTTCTTAAAGAGAGTAATGTGCATAATACCTTTCATATTTTATGATCTACCCTTAGGCTTAGATCTCCCTTCACACGCAAGTAATTTTCTGTTTTTATTGAACAATGCAGGCAGTCTTCAGGCAGTTTTCCATATATGGCGGTTCTGATAATGTTGCCTCTGATGAGTCAGAAATTCAAAATCATCAAAGACTTGAGAAGCTTTACATATCAACCCGGGCTGGAAAAGTAAGCTGTAGTTTGTTTAGGTAGGATTTTGTATATGGTTGTTACTAACTTTAAGTTATTTAATTGTAACAGTATTTTCAAAGGGACATAGTTCGTGGTGTGGAAGGCTACATAGTCCATGGATCAAAACAAGTTGAAATTGGTAAGTTGGTGATTTATCTAGGACATGTTCTATTAATGAGTATTTGTTACTTGGCAGTTTGATAGTACGTACAGATAATATTACCTGTTTACATTTGTTTGCAGGGACCAAACTGTCGGAGGACTGTAGAAAATATGGCTCTGAGAATACTTGCACAAGCGGCAATACATTGTCGAAAGCTGCCCTAAATTTTTCTAGAGCTCGTGCCCAAATGGAAAAAGAACGGGGGAACCTACTGAAAACTCTGGGAACACAGGTGTCTTGAATTTTTGCACTATATTTTGTTGAACATGCTTAGATCTGTACATGGAGTGAACTAGATGCGAGGTTCTTCCTTCAGATATTGCAATGAGACTTTTGAAATGTTTGGCAGAGATCTTCTACCTTGGATACTGCAGTACAAGAATGGGTGTTCCTACTGCTTATTAGATATTTAGATCTATAGTCTTTGTTGGGAAATTACAAAGCATGCAAATGAACTATTTATTACCTCTGTATCCCTGAATCTACCTTTCATATGGTTCTGATTAGACTATTATTTTCTGTTCAGGTTGCAGAACCTTTAAGAGCAATGGTTATGGGTGCTCCTCTGGAGGATGCTCGACAACTTGCTCAACGATACGATAGAATACGTCAAGAAGCTGAAGCTCAGGTAACAATATCTGCAATTGATGGCTTGATCCCTCAATCAAATATTCTGTGAGGCCACCATTCATGACATGAATCAATCCAAAGAGTAGACAATTAGCTGCAGAAGTTATTCTTGTTGCTAATTGTTTATATTTACCGAGAGTCCCACATTGGAAAAGTTTAAAGAAAAATATGGGTCTATAAGTGGCGTATATGCCACTTCCACCTCATGTCAAGATCTGTATTTAGGGTTAAGCTTGAGGCAGTATCTTAGATGGAACAGTCTGCACTAGGATGGGCTAGTTTTATAGGTCATACATTATTCATGTTGAAATGTGTTTTAGATGTTTACGCTGTGGCACGTGAGTAGTTGACCATAGTTCACCATGGTTGACAGAGTAGTTGAATGATAATAACATGTGTTTAATTCCTGGAATCAACTGATTGGATAATAAACCCCCTTCCATTCATGTCAAAGAAAGCAAGTCATAGAAGATGCTTTAATCTGTCATCACTCAAGCTTGTTTTACGTACTACTTTGTGCCCAGCCAGGCTTTCGATGTGTCAAGACGCCAATCCAAAGTGAGAGAAAGCATGGGCAACTCCGAGTATGTCATGAAACTAGAAGCAGCTGAAGCCAAGCTACATGAGCTGAAGACAAATGTCAGAACAATGGGAAAAGAGGCTGGTGCTGCAATGGCTGCAGTAGAAGGTCAACAACAGAGGTTGACACTCCAGCGTCTTATTGCTATGGTAATGCATCTTCTCTTATTCCCATCCTTAACAAGTTGATGAAACTTCATCCTCTAGTCAAACTCATGTTTATGGTTTTGCTTCACTTCTAACAAAGGTTGAATCAGAGAGAAGTTATCATCAAACAGTTCTTCAGATACTGGATCAACTTGAAGGCGAGGTATCAACTTCACTTAACATGTGATCTCTTTCTAATATAAATATTAAATAGTTTTAGGTCCAAAGTCGCCGTAGATTATGATTTTCCTACGAGACTGATATTTGTATACACTATTTCGATAGTTAACATCAGAGCAACAGCGGATTGAGGCATCTCCTAGTCCTAGTGTAGCTCAAGCTGCTGAGAACTCCATGCCTCCTCCCCCTACATATGAGGAGATCAATAACAATACATTTGCAGCTCATTCCTTTGATGATGCGGCAGATGCCATAGACTATTTCCTTGGAGAGGTGATAGCTAATCTTATTGAATATCATTTCACCATTTTGATGGTGTATCTTAGTATTTATACACGTTTATCTGCCAAATACAGGTCATGCATGCATTTCGAGCTGTGTCTGATGTGGAGCTCAATTTATCAGTTGGAGACTATGTTGTTGTCCGTAAGGTTGGTTATTTTCACTGAAATTTTATCACTGGTATCACTTTATTAATGTACTTAATGTGATTCACTTTATAACTAACTTAACCCCGCTTGAAAATAAAATGTCCTGTGAGTTGCATATATAAGTGTTGGTGCATATGTTCAGGTATCAAACAGTGGATGGGCAGAAGGAGAATGCAAAGGGAAAGCTGGATGGTTCCCACTTGACTATGTAGAAAGACGGGATCGAGTCCGTGCAAGCCAAATGACTCATGTCTTTTAGAAATACAACAAGATCCGTCTTTGGCGAATTGAGGATCTATTCAAAGTACGCTGTCTTATCTCTTTAAGAACAGCTACCTGCTTTTTTTTTTTCTTTTTTTATATATATGTCATCCAATGTGCTTTTGTGTATGGCTTTGATTAAAGCATGTATCTATAAAAATTGATCTTCCATATTGCAAATTCATCATTATATGGTTTGGATTTGAATTGGGATGTGTTTAGAACACATCTTCCCTATGTTTTCTTGCATGACAAACAAAGAGTAAGTTGGAGATGCCCCTCATTGCTCTTGTTTGCCTTGTAATCCAAGCCATATAAAAAACCTTTTTGTGTGTGTGTGTTTTGTGTTGTTGATGTTTGTTATGCCCCGCATACACTTTTTTTTTTATAATAATAAATAGTAGTACACTGTTTGTTTGGTTACCATCAGACACCTTCACCTTCGAATTTTCTCTTATTTATCCTTCTTCAGCATTCTTTTTTGTTACTACTACTGTATAATAAATCATAATACTTGTACTTGTTATATTAAAAGGTATAGTTTCTTGTCTAAGGTATCCCCTCAAAGCAAAGCAATATGGCAAGTGGCAACCCACTGATATCCCAAAACGATGCAACCTTTTTTTAATTCCTTCTTTTGATGCGTCTCCGATGGTTGTTTGTGTGTTGTGTTAGTGGTGGAACAGGAGTCGATCTCTTTTTTTTTTGGTCAAGTAGTCGATCTCATTTCAAGAGAGTTCTATCCAGTTTTAATTCATCTATTCTATCGACTCTCTTTTTTTTGGCCAAATCGAGACTAATTCTATGATGAATAATTGCTAGTGTTAGAAAGTACAGATTAATTAAGGGAAGGAGGATTATTTTTTCCACTTAGACAAGGTGGAATTATTTAAGACAAGGTGGGAATAAATAACCATAAAGGAGGCAACCACTATTCCAATGAATATTATAATTATTAATGTTAAATGGTTATGGTGCACTTAAATATTTATTCATGTTAATGTTTTTTAAACCTTTTCTAGACACTTATTTACATGAAATATATATATATATATATGTAAGGGGAATGGATTAGCACTTTTTCAGTCCAATCAAATAACTTTGATAAAGTATTAGAGCTCCAATATCCCAGCTGTAATGGTAGTCTCCAGTTTGATTCTATCTTATTGCTGTGTTAGCGCTAATTAAACAATTAGTTACTTTGGAAATAATATATTATTGACAGGAGCAGGAAGTGTAAGAAACGAGACGAACTTGCTAGAAATGGTCATTTAACTGCATCTTTGAAACTTCCGAGATGAAACTAAAAGAGTACAATGAGGAGGGGGGACAGTTATAAAGAATACACAAACTTTCGGGTGCTTTTTGTAAATTTGAATAACTTAGTTGGCTCGGCTATGCTGACATGTGCTGTCATTTTCATTTTTCAGTAAACTATCAAGGTTTGGTCCACCTTTATGATTATTGCCAAATTAATAAATAATTTAAAGCATAATAATGCTCCCCCTATATGATATAATTTTTGGTTGGTATAATAAGTTTTGAAATAATTTACAAGTTCAATTTCATAATAAACTATCAATTGTAATTTTAAGTAACAATTTATTCAGATAAAATCTAATTAACTAGTACATATGTAATTAACTATTTTTATAGTCAATATTATATATCGTGTTTTGATATGGTGAATCTAGTGCAAATGCCCAATTCAACCAATTAATTATAATTTATACATATATCAAAAACATGAATGGATGCCTTCAGATAGAATATTATTGTATTATTGACATCGACTCAACTTTGTATTATTTGATCAAAATTGAATACTTGTTCAATATTAAGTTGAAAATTGCCCACTAGTGTATAAAATCAGGGTGTTGATTGTACAATTGTAAAACAAAGGGGGTTCTAAGTGTCTGAGATAAACTAAAGGATAGAAAAAGTAATAAATTAACATCTCTTTAGTCTCTACTAGATTAGATTCTCTTCGCTGCTAATTATTTAGCTTTGCCCCATCCATCTTCAACCTTTCTTCATCTCTCTCTCCGACACCTTGCAGAACAACACCGATCAACCAATCAGATCAAGAACTAAAGAACTCTGAGGATCATCATTCAATGAAGATCCAGTGTGACGTGTGCATCAAGGAAGAGGCATCGGTCTTCTGCACCGCCGACGAGGCCGCACTCTGCAACACCTGCGACCACCGTGTCCACCACGCCAACAAGCTCGCCTCCAAGCACCACCGCTTCTCTCTCTCCTCTAAACAGTTCCCTCTCTGCGATGTCTGTCAGGTACTAGTAGCTAGCTAGGTTCAGTCGATCGCCGGATTTCAGGCGTTACCTATATAAACCCTTCCCTGGTCTGTTTCATTGTAGGAGAAGCCAGGGTTCATGTTCTGCCAACAAGACAGGGCGATACTCTGCAGAGATTGCGATGCTCCGATCCACACCGCGACCGAACACACTAAAAACCACAACCGGTTCCTCCTGACAGGCACCAAACTTTCCGCCTCATCGAACGTGTATAATCCACGCGCCACCTCCTCCAGTACCTTCTTCGATATAGTCCCCGATTTCCGGTCGTCAGAAGCCGCCTCAATCGAGAAAACGACTGCAGTGACCTCCGAACCGCAGAAGCTAGCTTCTTCTTCAACGACGACAACTGATCATGGCAGCAGCAGTAGTAATATGAATCCACTGCTCCATCTACAAGGGACTAATGGATCAAGCATATCTCACTACCTTATGGAGATGCTTCCTGGTTGGCACTTCGAAGAGTTCATCGACAACTGCTCGACTTCCTTTGGTTTCTGTAAGGTCTATTGTTCGTCTCATATTTATTTCTTGGTCAGCTGTTAATTTGATCCATCTATAGAATATTTATTAAAGAGAGAAGAAACAATATTGATACACTTTATATCTAGGTTGCCTAGGTTGTCTTTATTGACATTTTTTGTTGCAGACTGATGATGATGAAGGATACTCGTCTTTGCCATTAGTATACACCACCACTACTGATGATCGAATCAGTCCCTTCTCCTCCTTCAATGTAGAGATATGGGTTCCTCCGGCAGCGCCACCTCCATTGAACCCTACGACCGCCCTGTAGATCAATGGTGGTCTAAAGGAGACAACAATGAATATGAAACACAGCAGCAACAAGAGGTGCAGGGATGATAATGACGATGTCTTTGCAGTTCTCAAAATTAACCCAGCGTCCACTGCTTTCAACGCTGCCGTCAACAAGAAATCGATGCCTTTTTAATTCCAGACAATAACAAGAGTTTAGACTTGTTAGGCGTCAATGAGTTATATATATATATATATATATGTGCTTAAACATCGAATGGCTACCTCAACTTGGAGACACGAGTTAAATTCTCTTTAAATTTTCTGTTAAATATGAACGTAATGGTTCATAATTTTAAAAACTATATTATTTTTTTAAAATTCTTAAAAAAACTGAAAAATTCTAAAAAAAACTGGAAAATTAATAGGGAAAATTAAAAACTCTAATTTTTTCTATTAATTTTTTAATTAATTAATTATATGTTATGTTATTTTTTGACCATATTTAACGAAAAATTTAAGTAGTTAGCTTATTTGTCTCATGTGTAAAAATTTGAGGTAGCCGTTTTTTTAAATTAAGTTCATGACTTCATGTATCTATTTGTAAAAGTCTAAGTTCGGATATTGATTTTGTATGTATATATATAATCTACTAATTCTTAGATACCAGGCTATTACCACTTTCCCAGATATCCCGGTACTCATCACAAGGAATTCTAGCGAGCATTCCGACGAAGACGAGTATTAAATGTAATAATATCTCTTAGTCCTCGTCTTAGCTCGAGTTTTAAATAAAAGATTATTTAGGTCATTCCATCTAATACTACGCACAAATTGAACTCTTTAACGTGATGCTTTTCCGCATTATCCACTTATTAAAAATAAAAATGAAATTATGACTTATAAAGATGTAATCTATTATTAAAGGATGAGCCTTGCCTAATACTTGAATATGGAGTTAGATATATATATGGAAATTACTGTAACGGTAATCACCCTAACATTAACATCAATATTAGGATTGAATAAGTATAAATACTCTCTCCAACTAAATACTTAATTCATTCAGTATATTCTCCGTGCTCATTTAAGTGTTAGAGATAGATTTACAGGAAAGCTTCCCCTTTGCATGTACGGGAATCAACATTCATTAGGGTAGGGTACGGGTATGACAAATATTATATTCATATCATATTTTTAAACCACATACGATAATCATTATGTGTACAATTTTCAATATCATAATTATTAAAATAACTGTAGTTATTAACCACAGTTTTACTCGTATGTTCATATTCATTATACACATGTAATATAATAAAAAACCGAAAATATTATTTTAAAAAATATATAAAAATATATAACACTAACATCATTCAACATTAACACTCACACCACTTAACATTAAAATTCAACATTAACACCGATGAAACATTAACACCATTAGTATAATAATAATAATAATAACACCAACTTCAATTATATTTAGTATATATTAGTTTATTAATATACCATAACCATTATGGGTAGAAAATTCATTACCATAATTGCATCGCACCATAATGGTACGGTTAATCATATTAAACAGTAACAGTTATAACCATGGTTATGAGTTTTTCACCGCACCATTGTCAGCCCTAGGATCAACTCGATCCTATCATGATAAGTTTCACAACCAATATTCATATCTTGTCCCAACAGTAACCTTAACAATATGTGGACATTATAGTTAGTAAAACGGTTCTCAGTGAGAAGATGTACTCTTTTTCATTTTGTATTACCGTTGATAATCTTATTTAACTGAGAAAATCTATAGTACTAGTTTTTTTCTTGTAGTATAAAAAGACGAATTAGAGGGGGGCAAAAAAAAAATACTCAAGTTACGACTTACGATCAACATATCATCTAGGGTGGAATCTTCTAACTAGACAAGGTTCACACATTCTAAAAATTTCTACAAAAATATTCCAAATTTTGTCTCAAACCTAATTTGGGACACTAGATAAGCTTTACGTTGCATGGGAAGAAAAAAAAGGATCGTTGCATTGCATGGTAAGATTGAGGACAATTTCACGGTCTCGATCTTATCCCTATTGGGCTGAGTTGAAAAATGATTACCTTTGCTGCGGCCCCCATTTATGTCACACTACTATCACCATATTGTAATGAAGAACACATGTATTGTCTGTCCCCTTCACGTGGATGGAGTAGTAGTTAGTACTATGGTCTCTCCAATCCATGCGCATTAAACACAAATATATAACTTATATTTGAAGGATATGTATATTACAAACTGAAACTTAAGAATTAAGAATTTGCAAGACATGCCCCCAAACTAATCCATATAGGTAGACTAAGTTAATAGTTAATTGTCATATTTTACTTTTGAGTTACATACAACACAATGCGGTGCTGAAAAACTCATAACCATGGTTATAACAGTTACTGTTTAATACGGTTAACCGTATCATTATGGTGCAGTATGAATACGGTGATAAATTTTCTACCCATAATAGTTATGGACTTATGTTTATGATATTTAAGTTATATCCATAGTTATATATATATAATAATTATTTATTATTAATAAACTAATATATACTAAATAATTAAAAGTTTGATATATTTGTATTGTTGACAATATAGATTTATGTATTTTTTAAAACAACAATTTTGGTCTTTTATTATATTACATGTGTAGAATAAATATGGGTATACTGGTAAAATTATGATTAATAATCACGATTATTTTAATGATTATGATATTGAAAATTATACTTAGTTATAATATGTGATTTAAAAATAAGATATGATTATAATATTTATCATACCCTAACAATCGCACGTGTTACTTACATCGTGTTATCACGTCTAAATAACATACAGTAGATTTTTTTCTGTTTAAAAAGAAACCTACGCAAATACATTTATATTGTGCATAATTTATGTAATGTATGTTTCATGATTTGGAAAACCGAACCGATCCGAAGTTGAAAGAATGAACGATTTGATGGGATCTTTTGGTGAATTCTATTTTTCTGTCCCCCATCAACCCTATTTATACTAAAAAACTATTTACAAAATCACTTAATAGTCCAGAAATAAAATAAAAGATAACAAATAAGTCCTAAAACATAAAACTACTAAAATACAATGCCATATAATAACAAATGATCAGATTGATAATATATCAATAATCATAAAAGTATGCTCTAATTTCTGATGTACACAAACAAAAGAAATTTGAATGTAAAGCAAATGAATTAAAATGACATTAATTCATATATTGCTTATAGCTTTTACAATCCATGGGAGACTTCTGATCACCACCCCGACAGAAGAAGAACGTTCGAGGGCACAGATAGAGGCAGTTATCCTCAAGGCTCACGTTAGCAGAGCCCGGTTTTAGTCTGTAAAGGGGACCTGGAATCAGACCGAACAAGTAGTTCCCACCAAGCAGCAACCGCATAAACGACGACGTTCCGTTAACCGGAAACACCGTCTTCAAAGCGTACTGCGTTGGAATCAGACCCGTGAACTTGTTTCGCTCCAGTGACAGAGACGTTAGCTCCGGAAGAAATGCCATGAACTGTGGTAGGAAACCGACGAGGTCGTTGTGGCTCAGGTCGAGGGCGATCAGTTTGCTGTTCCGGAGATTCTCAGGATCCTGCAGAGAGGTGAAACGGTTGTGCGAGAGAGTCAGCTGTTCGAGTTCCGGATGGTCGAAGAAGCTCGCAGGAATCGTGCCGGAGAGGTTGTTATAGGCCAGGTCTAGCACTTGCAGAAACCCTAAGTATCCGATTTTGGAAGGTAGGGTGCCGATGAAGTGGTTGTTTCGGAGGGAGAGTTCCACGATGGATGACGGTAGAGCTGCTGAAAGCTCGCCGGAGAAGCGGTTGCTGCTTGCGTCAAGAAAGGTGAGGTTCACAACGGAGCTTAAGTCGGGTAGCTCGCCAGAGAGGCGGTTGGACTGAACTTCCAGACGTTTGAGCCTGGTTAAGTAGATGAAGCTCGCAGGGATCGACCCGGTGAGGCGATTGTTATCAAGGTAGAGCTCCTCGAGCGTGGAGATGGAGCTGAGTGCGTCGGGGATGGCTCCCGAGAAAGAGTTGACGGATACACTGAGCCGAATGAGCCGAACTAGCCTGGAGAAAGAACTAGGGATGCGGCCGTGGAAGGAGTTTCCGGAGAGGTCGAGGGCCTGGAGATAAGGGAGGGTCCAAGGGGCGGAAGTGAGACGGCCGGAGTATCCAGCGCGATCGAGAGCAAGCTCGGTCACCCGAGAAGAGTTGGATATCGGGTCGACACGGTCACAGCGGAATCCGCAGGTGAAGCGGTCACTGAATAGATTGTCGCAAGGGTCGAGGGAGAAATCCCAGGTGCTGAGACAGGCGCCGGGCCGGACGGACATCGAATTTACAGCGCGTTTCAGACCACGGAGGGCCCTAACGTCTTCTGGGTGGGTTCGGGAGTCCGCCATTGTTACCAGAAGAAGAAAGCAGAGGAGGAGCGGCGGGAAATACGGTGCCATTACTGATCTGTAGGTTGGAGAAGAGAAAGATTTTAAAAGGAAGGAGGGATAAGATATTTTGACTGATGCCGTACAACAGAACGAGTTACGGTCAGAGCAGTCAGAGTTTCCAACGGTTGGATTTTAATGGCCATATGTCAGTCTGGTCCTCGAACAATGCAAGTAATTTTTTAACTAAAATAAATACCTTACCGATGCATATCCCGTCAAATTTAGTGGAGTGGGCCCATTAATTGTAACATTGAGCCGAAGATGACGGTCTCAAAGACCAACAATAATAACCTCACTAGAACATATAAACGTGAGCTACAAACAACTGTCCATAAAGCCCAATAATAAGAAACCCGCTAGGACTTATAATAGCGGGCTGAAAACAACTACTCCCGAAGCCCAAAAAAGGAAGCCACCTAGAACTTATAATAATGGGCCGCAAACAATGGCTCCTGAAGCCCAACAATAGGAAATCCACTAGGAATTACAGAATGGGCTGTAAAACAATAAGAAGCCCACTAGGACTTTATATTTCATGATAGATTAAATAAACCGTGTCAGTTCGAATTTGGGACCCTTCAATTGGGACTGAATATCATAAACCCAACAAGCTAGGTTTGCTATTCTTAGTTTTCTGTCAAATAAAAAGGAATGGGATACTAACGTCGACCCTAGGTCCACGTCGCGTTATATAATGTTTGGACTTTTCATATCTCAGTTTTCGGACTTCCCAAAAACCAGGGATGAAGCCAGAAATTTCATTAAGTGGGGGCAAGTATTATAGTAAAGTCACATAGTTGAACTAAATAAAAATTAATGGGTCAAATGTATAATTTAAATTGAAAATTATTATATTTTATAGGGTAAAAATTGCACAAACTTAAAAGTTGATGAGGCAATTGCCCCTGGTTGGTTCCTTAATGACTGTTTTTGTCGACAACCAGTGATTTGCATTGACCACGTCAATATAGGGTCACCAAGTGATTGAGAGGTCAGACTGTTAGACCCAAATCGTAATACTTTCCCAAGCCATAGCTTATTCTTGCACTTGAGGGATTCAATCTCATGACTCCGGAGTCAACCCACGTGGGAGTCAATGCTCTCAACCATAGTGTGTAATTGCTATTCTTATTCAAAAGTAAAGTATAAGTTGCGGATACTAATATACAACTTACAATTATTGTATGTTATATTTAAAATTACTCCACACTTCATCATGTCATTTCAATTTTGCATACATTATTATTATATGTTAGATATATGAGAGTTGGTGGAGATAGAAGCCACTGTGGACACCATCGAGTCGACCCCACAAATGTTCCGACCTCTACAGATCTTGTAATACCCCTCCTCTCCCCAGTTGATACCCCAAGAGTTCTTTACGATCCAGTAGGGCTTTTCCTTGAACCTTATCGGAGCATACCCTGAAGATCCATACCCCACCAGAAGCACACCGTGATCTAGACGCTTGGCGCAGATAAAAGGGCACGAAACACCATTCAGGTACGTTTGCATGTATGCTGCATTGATACCCACTGCAAAATAAACAAGGAAGATTTCATTAGAATTCAAAACATGAAGGAGATTGATCAGTGTGGTTGCTAACTAGCTAGTATATATACAATTAGTTTATGTTGGTTTTGGGGGATTGACTCACCAATTAGTGGGAGCTAATTCTAATAAGCTCAGTATTAGATACTAATCCAAACCGTTTCCTTTATGTATAGGGATGCTCAGTGTTGAAAAATCTAAGAATAATGACGATGTCAATGATGATCTGCCGCACTACAGTTTAAACTGAGGTAAGTAGCTGTGGAAACCTAGTTAACTGCCCGTCAACCCGTGGCGTGACCTCCCGTCCGGCAGACCGTGATCCCAACCTCAGACAGATACGCTTCCGCTAAGTCGATCGTTCAAGAAATTAACTTAAACATGCGTTTAATGTTGTGACCTAAACGATTGGATGTTTCGTACATATTCCATCAGTTTACCTGCTAGAGGACCGTTCTTAACAAGATTAGCAGCAATTTGATCTTCGTCAAGGGAGACAACACTGAAATTAGCCACGGATGCAGCAATTTTGGTCTTGTCGAACTTGCAGCCGGCACGGTCTCTCCCCGTGTAAGGATAATCAGTCTCTCGTTGGATACCGCCTGCCTTGAGGATGTACTCGAAGGCTGATGTCATAAGACCTCCGTTGCATCCTGAGTCGCATGCACGACGTTCTTTTGGGTCACACTGCAACGCATCATATATATATATATGTCAGCTAGATTCATTCAAAATTACCAACTTTAATGAAGGAGAAGATTAACCAACTTCATGGTCACAGTCGACAAGCTGCTGCTCACTGAGGCTCACGAGTTCTCCGGTTGCTAGAAAGTGAGCTCCTTCAAGTGCTCCGGTTGTGCTAAACGACCAGCACGAACCACAAGCTCCCTATAAACAACAAGAAATATTGGATATTCATAACCATAGAATCGACTAATTCAAAAATAATGATCGAGTTGCCGGTGCAGATGCGACTCCGTCTCCGTGTCATACCTGGTCCTTCACGCCGGTGACAGCTCCTTTGTCACGCCAATCGAAATCCTTTGGGAGATCGTCGGTCGGAAGGATCGGTGCCTTCTTGGCATCGTTGGGGAGGCCGAGTCCTAGCGAGTTCAGTCCGAGGTACCTGCTCTGGAATTCCTCTGGGGTCAGGTCCGAGAATTTGGTGACGCCGTGGATGGCTTCCGGGTCCAGCTTCTGGTGGATCTCGGCTCGGTGGAGGTTATCCCTGAAGACGCTGAAGCGGTAGTCGTGCTCCTCCTCCGATGCGTAGCTCTTGCTGAACTTGAGCTTAAACCTGGAGAAATGGTGCGCTTCAGACTCGAGGATTGCGTCATCGGAAACGATTTGCTGAATCAAAGGATCGTCAAGGTCTCCGGATGGCCGAGAGATATCCAGGGCAGCGATGAGCAGCGGAGTGGCTAGGAGGAGGCCAACGAGGACAGAGAATCGACGTTGAGCCATGGTTGGGTTGGGGATAGAATGATGGAAAGTGGAGGCTGGAAAGGCTGATATTTGAAGTGCAGTAGATCCCTCCCAGAAGATAGGAGGTGGCAGCAGATGTAGCCAGTAAGGTAATTCCACGTGGACATTGTCGCATATGGACTATGGACATCTCTGTGTTGTGGGGCCCAGTTGATGTGGATTTTAGTATTGAATATGAAATTTTTTATATTCTTAAACATATCAAAATCTTCCCAACACGACTTTTCTTAATGAGTATGTGCACGTATGATGAATATTGAATAATGAAAGAAAAGGTGGAGAAGTGTCACCATCAAGGTGCCCACCAAATAGAAAATATTTATTTATATACACATTTTGTCAACAATATGTATATGTGTATATTTATACACATAAATCCGAAAGACATTATTTGTAATAAATAATAAACGTTCGTGGATTATAGTTCTTATTGGGTACGTGACTCCCTACTGCATTATACATACAATCATTAAACTTAGATAGGACTTACGACAAAGGAGAGATGACCAAACCCTTAACCAATACCTCAACCATTCATACTCAATATTTACGTACCGAAATCATTAATTAAGATTTTTTTTATGGAACAAATATATATATATATATAATACAACAATAATATAACTTTATATTTAGTAGTTTAATAAAAAAAATCAAGAGTTTAAATATACGGGCCCAATTGGTCTCATCTCAGAATCTTTGAAGCACTGGATTTGGGCCTTTAACCAACTTCAAATGGGCCTTTTATTGTCTAGTCCATAGATCTTCTCCATATCAACTAATTGGGCCTATTTTAGGCTGATGATTCTGAATGATTTTCTATTTTTCGGCCGAATTTTTTAGATAGCTAAAGAAGAAATATATTACAATTTTTAATACATATTTTCTATCTTAATTTCGAGCGAGGACATCGAAAATTAGAGTTCAGGAGGAATGCAAGAATATTTATGGTCGTACCCTTAAGAATTTATTGCCTAATTAGGGTTAATTCCGACGCGAGTGATGATTATTTTAGGTGTGGAGCAAGCATACTAAAAGAGTTGTTCTCCCGACGGGATCCCATAAACCATAAGAGATCCCAGTATAACAAAAAAAGACTTTTCCCCGAGCAAGGACATAATGACGTAGTTGTCTGCTGCAAAATCAAAACCCGGTTCGATTCAATTGAGGAGCGAGTTTGAGTATAATTAACATGACCTGAATACTAGTATGTGCCATCTATATAGAATGACTTAGCATACTACACCAGATACAAAGTCATAGAGGGATGAGAGGGGGCAAGCCTCAAAGTTTGGTTGTGTAAAATTTAGCATAAAAATATATTTATTTTTATTTTAGTCCTTTAAATTCTTACATTTGTCATCTCTGAATTTTTTTTACTTTAACTATTTGTCCTTACAATAATTATTGTCCCACTTACCTAAATTTCTGGTTTCATCCATGACAGTAATGAATGAATTTTTGGTATAACAACTACGTAAGAAGAAGAGCAACCTTCCATGGTCGGCCACGAAAAGACGCTTCATAACCCGTAACGACTTAACGGAAGTGCGCACCTATTATTATTTCTCACCATCCATCATTTGCACATTGACGCTAGGCATGCACTTTGCATTATTATTGTATCGTGCATGTGTTCCTTTTCCCTGTTAGGACGTAACGATTATTCGACAATATGGATGCTACATAAGGTGTGGGTCAAGTAACGTTTAAGTCTAATTAAATGCATTATATGTCATGCCCTAGGTGAACATCGTCGCATGATTTTGTCGTATGTTCATAATGACGTGGAGATACTATGAACGTAATTCATTAAAGACGTTTTATGGAATTGCATGATTAACGAATTCAAAGAATGCGGCTTAGTCTCCCTTCCTCATCAAGTGGGGCGTTGAATATACCAATATATAATAGAATCATATAGTATAGTAGACTGAAATATATTTTGAATATATATATATATAATTACCACATTTTTTTTCTTTACATTTATTTATTTTAAAAAAATAAATTTATATTTGTCTCTGAAAGGAATCAATTAAGGAAGATTCCAAATCGAAGGTGGTCGTTTTCAAGATTCTCCGAGTGAATCAGTATCCCATATGCATGCTCAGTGGAAAACACGTTCAACTTAGTTGCCTATTCCATTATGAGATAGTAGACACTACAACTCTAAGTCCCTACCCTATCCTAGCAAATAATATATTAATAGATGGACTAATACACACTAGTGGTTATAAAAAAGACTTGTCTGACAGAATTTTTGACAAGAATGGCCTAATTAGGATCGAACATACAACCAACGGACACTTGGTCCAACGGTATCACCTCTTGCTTCTAAGCAAGAAGGTCACGAGATCGATTCTCGATGTAACCAAGATTAATTCTTGGATGGCCAAAAAAAAAAAAGGATCGAACATACAGTTTTTTTTCTTGAAGTTCAGGTTCAGTCTCGTTTTTTTTCCCCAAAAGCACGACTAGAACCGAACTAACCTGACCTTGAAGAAAACAGTAGAAATTCATGGTGTAACCTTTGAAACACTAGTAATTCATGACCTTGAAGTATTTAACAACTCTTACATTGGTTCCATAAGGAAAATGCAACGGAAGACGAGCAGTGAGTGGATTCAAGACCCAAATTTCGATAATTTTTTTTGTTCAATCCAAGTGATTTTTTTTACCAAAAATTCTGATCCAAGATAGAGACCGGTCCGAGTCAAGTAAGACCGATTCAGACGTTTTTTTTTTGTCAAAGTCGGTCTCAATCCTCCAATGTCAAGAAAGGAATTTGAGTCTCGGTCCTGCCTCCATGACCGACTCGGTCCACCCATGATCAACCCTACTAATACATATACTTGATGATTTGATAATTACGTGAATAAACCTTTTTTTAAAACAAATAAATAGTTTTGTTTTTCAATGAACTATTCAAATTTTCATTTACCCTAACATTATAAACAAACATAATCACTGACGTACTTATCACGTTATAAATAGATTTGACCATATTTTTTTAAACAAAAGAAGTCTAAATTACGAGGTAGACAAGACGGAATCATAAAATTCTGTTTATTTTAACATAAAATTAAAGGAAAATCTATATTTGCTCGTTCAAGGGAGTTTGACTACCTATTTGAGCATAACTGTTGGCTATTCGACCGAACTAATTTTTTTGAACAAGCCTACTTCATGACAGCTTGAACTTCAACATTGTCACGAATAACTAAAAAAAATATAAATTGAAAAAATATATATATAAATAATAATTTAAAATATTTTATTGACATTTTAAAGATTTGAGGTTGTTCTCTTTCTAATTTCGATTATTTGTATATACTTACTATATATTAACAACATGTTTCTTTCACAGAATAGGGACAGAATAGGTGAGAAGTATTCTGTATGAAATTGTTTCTTTCACGGAATTGAAAAACTTCAAAATATGGAATTCTAGAAGTGGTGATATGAATTCCGGTCAAAAAGCTCGGAATGTGTATACTTTGCACGCTAGGAATACGAAATAGAAGACAGAATGACCAAAATGCCATCATCTAATCTTACTATTGCCCAAACTACCCTCATATATTCTTACCCTCCTTCCCCCAGAAACATTCAGTCGAACAGAGCTGCTCCTCCCCAAACAACAATCGCCGTAGCTTCCCTCCCCAATCAGCTAAGGTGTGCAGTCTCTATTAACTTTTAATAACCAATAAATTAATTAAATAATGGAAGGAAATGTAAAGAAGACGTAAAATCAAACATATCCATCATGTGAAGTTGGAAAAGTGACATAAAAACGTTAGCGATTCACTTTTTCTCTTTCAAATTCATTTGACTATTCCACACGTAAATATTCATGAGCGCCCATTACATCAACGCTATCTTATCATTATTAATTTATTATCGTTATCCTTATCTCGTATGCCCTGTTAGCACAAAGAGAAGTGAGGGAACAATATATATAATCAATCGGTCAAAAAATATTCCTAAACAAAAGGACAAGAGGTAAAGACTTTTCCACTCGATAGCATAATATATATAATTATAAATATGAATGAAACAATTAATTCCACGGAAGCATTGTGGCAACTAATTAATTAACTATGACGATGGATTAAATATTATAGTGTAAAATATGACTCTATTTTCCAATGTTTATGTTAAAATTGAGTTTTTCACTTGAAATTTGTTTTCGAAATTCTTGATCCTTCATGGTTATTAGTCGACTTTACCTCTTTCGTCAAGTCTAAACTTAACAAAAACATGTTTTGAAAATTATAAAAATAACAGATATTTGTAAGAATGTTATAATATAACCTTTAAATTTTTATTATATGTTACAATTGAGTCACAATTCGATCGAGACTCAATTGAGTCTTATTCGATACGAGGTTTGGTTTAGCCCAAATTGAGGGTGCGAGTGTCTGAGTCAAGATCCAGACCAGACAGATCTATGGGTGAGATGGTTTGGGTTAAGACTTGTTAGAGTAGTATGTAGACTAATCTAGTATGTTCAAGATAAGTCTAGAATAATCAAGATTAGTCTAGGTGATTGATTACTTGTTAGTTACCTAGCATCTCCTATATAAGGACTTCTAGTGTATTCATTTTATCTCAATGCAATACAATGTTCTCATTAGTAACATCATTGAGTTCTAAATTCTCTTTTCACATTCATCAATCCTAACAAGACTCAGACCTTACTTAACACCCTCGATCGAGTCTCGATTGAATCAAGACTTAATTATAACAACACACGTTTTGAAAGGTTAAATTGTGACATTTTAATAAGTATTCTGTTATTTTTGCAACTTTCAAAATATATTATGTTAAGTTTTGATTAAAAAAATATGACGGAAAGAGTATACTCAACCACCGATAACAAAATTAAATAAACTTTAAGAAGAAAACCCAATTATGACCCAAGCAAACAAATTCATATTTTACCCCTTCAAATTAAATTTCTAACGTTCGGATGGACTCTTTATATAAGTGTTATTAGAACCGGACCGACCCTTGAACGGGCGAGGGGGTCGATCCTCGGTTCGGTTGGTCAACCCGGTCGGACCTGATTAAATGTAAGGATCACTGTTCATAAATAAAAATAAAAAAATTGAAAATACAAAGTTACAAAATACATAGTTTCAAATACATACAGAATTACCTCAAACTACATAGTCTCAAGCATACACATTACTCTCAAACACAATATAACACAATAAAACCAATAACTGGAAAAAACGGTCGACTGTTAAAAACCCAATGATTGGTCTAATCAACCGGAAATCTAATAACTGGAAACCAATCATTTTAAATCGGGAAAAATACTGATTGGTCTATTTTAAAAAATTCCAAAAAAAAAGAACCGGAAGTCAACTGTTTTTGCAAAATCGATCGGTTCACATCGGTTCAAACACTGTTCATTTGCAAGTCGGATTTTTATTTAAACCAAACCGGACAAGTATCTGGTTCCTGGTCGGATCGGTGGTCCGGTTATGATAAAGTCATAAAACTGCTTTAGATAGAAAGGAAATACGATTATCTCAGTTATTGGAGGCATTGCTTGCTTTGCTTTTTTTTGAAACGCCAAACAAGCCCGACCAAAAGAAAGGACCGTAAATAGATTTGTTGAATTGCTTTCCCTTGGCGCTACCCTAAAACCGAAAGACCTACAAAAATAAAGCTTCGAAAAGAGACACCCAACTTCAAGATAAAAGGAACCTCCCAAAAGGATATATCTTTCATATGTCCTAAGGTAGGTGTATCTAGCTACGTGCATTTTTTATTTAATTGTACAAATCATTTTGGTATATGACACAAGATCACATCTCTCTCTCGTTAAATTTCCTTGAGAAACCGTTTGTTACTTGAATGATTTCCCGACCACGACATGATGATGTTATATATATATCATCATTTGATGGAGAACAAGTATCAACGACACAACACAATGCTTCATGCTCTGTCGATTTTCCTCAAAACTCACATCTAATTGTGTTTTTGTCGTAAAGAAAAAGGTGGGATTTGGGGAGTAATATCATTGTTTCCTTAACCATGCAATAATAAATACACGATAGTGTTTATGAATTCCAGTGAGTCAATAAATATTTATTATATAATGCATGATAATGATAAATAATCGTATCATTGCACCACGATTCTTCTAGAGGAAGATGTTACGAAGTCAATCTATATCTATACAAAAAAAAAATAAGAGACCGGTCCGGAAGTTTGCCACGAAAGGGAGACTGGCCAGGTGTACGGGATTCGAACCAACCACTACAAGTTGAAGTGCCACGCAGTCAGGGCCCACGTGATGATATCTCAAATGAAGTGGAAATTTATTTAATTTAGGGTAAATTATCCCAACCTGAATGTTCGAAGATATTGTTAATGCACTCACTTTGTTGTTTTATGCATCAGTATGTTTGGAATTGCTGTTAAATTCACTCACTTGTTTTAAAGTGTTGTTTTATGCACCATGATGTTTGAAGATGTTAAATGCACGCACTGTTATCTTTCCATCTCGGTTTTCCGTTAAAAGACACGTGATTGTCCCGTGTGACCACATAGACACCTCATCGTTTTACAGACTTCATCACTATGGTTCAAATTAATTGAATTTTAGAACCATGTGACTATCACGTGACGAGATAAAGCCGAAAGTAACGATGAAAGTAGATGTGGTGCAAATAACAACAATTCCAAACATACAGGTGCATAAAATAATAAGTGGAGTGCATTTAACATCTTCAAACATCATGATGCACAAAACAACACTTTAAAACAAGTGAGTGCATTTAAAAATATCATTCAAACGTTCTAGTGCAATAGGGCAATTTACCTTTTAATTTAATAATAATAAAAAAAAAGTATTATATATATATAATCAAAATTCAGCAAAATGTAATGATCGACCCGACTCTAAGTGTCTAATTAATGGGTTTTGTTTTTGAGTTATTGATGAGTCTGTAGAGCTCGACCAAAGGAGGGACAAAGAGTGCATGATGACAAGATTCTCCCGTGCGCGCAGAATCTATTATTTGCTGTCAGAAACCGACCCGGCTGGCCGGCCGGTCTTCCGCTGCAGGTAGTTGATTTACAACTGTCCTGGTCGGTCTTGTCTCCGACCCGGTCAAGCAGGCCGGGTCAGACCTCAAAGCAAAACACCGCTGTCAGAGATAATCATAATAATTGAAATTTAATATGAAATAAAATCGAATAATGTTTATCTTTGCAGATCTCTGAATCATGGTGGTCTTGATTCAGGGGGAGCATCCTGTCTCTTAAAGCGGAGGACTCTTCCTCCCACAATCGAGTGGGATCCTCAACACCACTCTCTTTTTTCTTTTTCTTCAATAATTATTAGTATTATTATTCTAGTTTACTTTACTTTTTCAATTTTTTTTATAGTTTTGTATTCATTTTGAAGTTGATCGGATTATAGTAAATATGAAGTACAGGAAAGAAAAATAGTATTATTATTAATGGATGTATAAATGCATTGTAATATTGATAATATAATAGACCAAATATAGTTGATAGTTTCTTCAAGTGAAGAGAATAATTTAGATCTAAGATTGCATTAAGTAGTCACACAACATTAAGATTAAAATAATGTCTTAGATAGTGTTAAATAAATTGATTGATTAAAATACGATTTTACTTTTAATATTTGGAACAAAAAATGACATTTTTTCTTATTTTCGAAATTTTTATTACTTTAATTATTAGTTGAGTTTACCCATTTAATCAAATTTTCCAACCAAGCTTAATAAAATATATTTTAAAATTGCAAAAATAATAGAATACACGTAAGAATATCAAATTTTGACTCTTTATTATTTTCTGTCTAGATATGTTACAATTAAGTCTCACTTAGATTCGAGCTTGATTGAACTCCAATTGGTGGTGCTAGGGTATGGTTCTTAACTTAGAGTAGCTTCATACCCAATGACGAACTAATATGTGTCAAGACCTAAACTAGCCTCCACCCATAGACGAGATGATGGGTCAAGACCCACGACTTAAACTTGATAACAAGTGTTAACTTATTTTTTGCAATTTTCAAAATAATTCTTTGAAGTTTTAATAGATAATATGCAGAAAGATAGAAATACGACTTATAACCAAGTATATAGAAACAAAATTTATAGGAAAAATCGATTTTGGCTCAAACGTTAGTATTTTATACATGTATATATTTGTAGCACCACAAATTAGGTATCCTTCGAAAGTCTGATATTTATTTTGTTGGTAAATCATAAACTACAACAACGAAAAGAAAAATTAGTGGTCTTTCCTTAACTATCAAACATAAGGAGCTTCAGAATATCCGAGGAAGAATTCGTTAGAGTATGAAAATGATTATCCAGGTTGACAACTTCCTTAGTCAAATCATCCGCCACCCCATTTACTTCTCGGAACACATGTCTAATTTTGAATATGTTAAACTCCAAAATAAGTTTCCTGCAATAAAAAATGAGAGACATTAGTGGTATATCAGCCTCTAGATCATCAATTATCAAATTAATTGATTTCTTGGCGTCTGATTCGACGTGTAGATCCTGCACTCCCCAATTCGCTGTCATGGTTAGACCGTCTCTTATAACCACATTTCCACCACCAGACTATTGGTGATTCCGATACGCCTTTGGAATCATTTTAGTTAGTATCCCCATTCATTTCGCATTACCCTGACTCATCCTGTCGGACCTGAGTTCCCCATTGCTGAGTCATCCGTATTAAGTTTAATTCATGCATATTCATGAGGCGTCATATCGACACGGATGATCTTTATATTTTTGTTGTTGGAAGTGTCTATTGCCCAAACCATTAACTAGACTACAACCGCTAGCTACATCTTTTTATGAAGGAATCTCTTGAGCAACCATTTTCATTTATTTATTTATTTATTTATTAGTAGTAAAGAGAAAGGTAACTTTAGAGAGGAAAAAGGAAGGAATTGTAGGGTTTCGCCTTATAAGGGGTAGAGGCTCCACCTTGCCCTTCGTGCGTGCTGGTCTATCAATGGCGACCTCTAATCACTCTCTTTACTCTCTCTCCTTTCCTTTCCTTTCCTTTCATTATCATCATTAATGGCATGCTTCCAAAACAGAACTAAACTAATGAATTCACGCACTCTTCTTCTTTTTCTTTACGTAGTGCGATGAGAGGTTAGATTGACAGCTAAAATACCAGAGCACAGAGAAGGAGAAACAAGAAGAAGATGATCTAATTATAACAATGGCCATATTATATATTCTGCAGAATACAATTTTGCATGGAATGGTGTGATATGATCTTTTGTATGTAACAATTTAATTAAAAAAATAGTAATATATACTGTGTCAATTTATATTATTTATATAAATTTTATAATTAAGAATGTATATGAAATCATATATATAATTGATTTACTACACATGCTATAGCATAGTAGTATAAAACTTTTTCGAATGCGGGAGACAAGCCAGAAACATTTGAAGGCCCAGAACAGTTGACACTACCTATCTTCTTCTTCCTCTTCTCCTATGGCGGGTCCACGCTCCACTTCCCTTACCCTTATATTTATACCCCTCTTCTACCTCCACCTTCACCACTCCATATCCATCTTAACTTCATTCCTCTGCAACTCAAGCTCTGTCAAAAATGGCGGATTCGGGTTCAGGACATTCGAAGAGAATGTGGTGTTCAGTGCCGGAACGTTTCCAGCTGCATGCAGCCATGCTGGCACTGCAGTTCGGATACGCCGGATTCCACGTGGTATCACGCGCCGCCCTCAACATGGGTATCAGTAAGATCGTCTTCATCGTCTACCGCAACGTCATCGCCTTCCTCTTGCTCGCACCCTTCGCTTATTTTCTTGAAAAGTATAACTTGATTTCACCATATATTTTTCAAGAAATGAAGTGTTTTTTCTCTCATAATCATTCCTTCTTCTATGTTCAGGAAAGACAGGCCACCGATCAACCTCAACTTCCTCGTCCAGTTCTTTCTCCTTGCACTTGTTGGGTACTTTCAGAATTAATTAACCCTTCTTTCATAATAATTATTATAGTAAAATGTAATTAATTAATGGAAGAATTTCTACCAAGTAAAAAAACACTAATGGGTAAAAAAACAACCTAAGTACGATGTCTTGTTTGTCAAGCTATATACAACTTTGTGGGAAACTAGTAAATGTGTAATTTAATATTATATTTATAACATTTAGACGTATGACTGAAAATCATACATTCTCTGAACGACAGCATAACAGCAAACCAAGGATTTTACCTTCTCGGTTTGGATAACACCTCGCCCACCTTCGCTTCCGCCATACAAAACTCGGTTCCGGCCATCACCTTTCTCATGGCAGCCATTCTCAGGCAAGCTCATTTTCATGCAAAAGACAGCAGTTTCACAAAATAGAAGAAAAAACTTCACTGTTTGGAGTCTGATTTTTTCATTTTTTTTAAATGTTCAAATTTTAGGATAGAGAAAGTCCAGCTGAACCGAAAAGATGGGATTGCGAAGGTTATAGGAACGGTGTGCTGCGTGGCGGGTGCCTCCGTGATCACCCTCTACAAGGGTCCCACCATATACAGCCCGTCTCCGCCCCTCCACGGCCAAAACCAGGCCGCATCCCTAACTCTAATGAACCCCTTCTTATCTCTCCCTTCCCTTTCTCTAGGAGACGCCAAGGGCAAGAACTGGACCCTAGGGTGCGTCTTCCTCATCGGACACTGCCTCTCTTGGTCGGGTTGGTTGGTGCTTCAGGCTCCTGTGCTTAAGAAATACCCAGCCCGACTCTCCGTCACGTCCTACACATGCTTCTTCGGGCTGCTGCAGTTTCTGGTGATAGCCTCCTTCATCGAGAGGGACCTACAGGCGTGGCTTGTTCACTCCGGCGGTGAAGTCTTCAGCATCTTCTACGCGGTATATATATATATATATATATATGATTCGTCATTATAAATAATAATAATATATACAAGTGTTCTGATCCAATGTGTTTTTAGGGAGTGGTGGCGTCAGGGATTGCGTTCGCTGTACAGATATGGTGCATCGACAGAGGGGGCCCGGTGTTCGTGGCCGTCTACCAACCCGTTCAGACCCTTGTCGTCGCTATTATGGCTTCATTCGCCTTAGGAGAAGAGTTCTATTTGGGCGGGTATGTATATTATTATTCTCTCTAAAATAAATTAAATAATCAAACCTAAGATTATATATATTTTTTAAAATCACTAATTTTTTTTTTCTTTTTTATCGCGTCATCAGTATCATCGGAGCTGTGTTGATCATCACCGGTCTTTACCTCGTTCTGTGGGGTAAGAGCGAGGAGAAGAAGCTGGTACTGAGGGAGAAGTCCGTTATCCAATCCGCCCCCGAGCACGGTATTATTAGGGCATCGTCGGGCCATGTTAAGTCGGGATCGCTCATTCAGCCACTGCTGCCACCGTCGACAGAAAATGTTTGACCGACGGAGGAGTGAACGTTGACTCCGTAGGTTGGTGCTAGCTAGCTTGGCTTGGATTGGCATGTGTGTGGAAAGTGGACCGAGTTGATTGCTTAGCCACTTTTGTTTTTTTGGTTGCCTTTTCAATTTGGCTCTTTTTTATTTTTAATAATTATTATTATAAGTAGAAAATGCATGAAAAGGAGAGATGTTGGGGGGATGAATGATGATAATGCCACTAATTAAGACACTGGGGGTTTGATGTGTATCCCCTATATTAATGTATGATTTTATGTGTTAATTAATCAGTGATAATTTTATTAAACTAAGCATCAACCAAGGTCACCATTCCAAGTTTGGATCATACTAAATTCATTTCAATTGAAACTGTATTAATAACCCCAATGCTTTGGATTAAAATCAGTTAGGAGCCGATTGAACTCTAATTAAGAGATACAAGTTCAATTTTATTCCAGATCAGTCTTCCTCATCCATAATGGAAACATATGAGAGATTTTGAAAATCTAATCAAAATATTAGGAGTGACGTCATATTTAATTCTTTTAAAAAACTATCTTGATATATATATATATATATAATAGTTCTTGAGGAAGATATTTATTGTTTCCTGGAACACTTAATGTTAATATATTTTATATTATGATCTTTATTACTTATACTACGGTATCTAAAAACACAATTTTACCAAAAAAACTGCTTACATAACTATAACATTATTACACTTATTCACATAAGATTTACTTAGTAATTTTATATGATACGATAATGATTAATAATGAGCTAGGGTCGGGGCCACTGTTGATCTATAGCCCATGTGTGCTAGTTATAGCCTTTATAGGTAGTATATTTTATTATTTTCAGCACTTTTAATTTTTATATTTCACAGAGTTGAGATTTTTGTTATAATCTTTTATTTTGTATAGAGTTGATATTTTTTGACATTGTATATGCTAAGGCAGCCTCATGTGTGGTGTTGAATGCGCTAATTAAGCCAGAGACGGGGAACCACAGACAGTTGGGTTCCGTTATCTTTGCAACACTTGATGCAAATATGTTGCCTCACTTGTAGTCTTAGACCCTTCCCTCTCTTGCACACAATTCAGAACCACCTTATTTCGGCATATTCAACTGGATCCCTTTGTATCCTATCCAATTTTTGTAGTGAACGAGAGAAACGGAGCAGAAGCAGGAACAGGGCAAGGGTGGCTGTGGCGAACGAAAGTGGGTAGAAAAGGAGCAAATTCAGAGGAACACCAGATTATGCTTCCCAGAACTGGACCTAGCAAATACTGGGCTGCACTGATTAAACATTTGGGCTGCTCCATTTGGATCTGTATCATTAAGTAAACAATAAACATCGGGGTTAATTAATACCATCGTATGCGAACAGTACAGCAAACTCGCGACATTCCAAATTCAATCTATATATATTTACTTGAACGAACAAAATTTACCCAGGCAACAGCAAAATTTGAAAAAACACACCCTCGAAATAGCATTGTCAGATTGAAATTTCTCCATGGCCTCTTCCTTTTGCTGCTTGATTACCTAAGAAAAGCACCTTACACTATTGTTACCTTCTCAATGTAAGATCCGAGGCTTCATCAGTCGGATCTTGGCACTGCCTCAATGCTGCTCGAATTGCATCCAGCATCTCATGGACCCTGATCCCTTTGCTGCAGCAAATAGGTTGAACATTTTCAGTAATGCCTATCAACACAATGTCAAAATCTCTATGCATACAGTGTTTAGAGTCCAGATTCCTAAGGCAATACCGCCACTGAGATTGTATAAGCTATGACACATAAATCTGTACTGATACCCTACCCTACGCTACCCTCAAGTACTTGTGTCAAGAGAATATGAATCTTAAAAGTGGATCTTACAGAACGCTGACGGCCACAACTGCAAGGGGTCGAGGATAGTCTTCAATTTCTTTATCCCCTTGAGCGTTATCAGATGATGATGATACGGAATCCTCAGACATAGTTTGAGTCTCAGTAGGTTTCATTTCAGTTCCTATCTCAAGGATCTTACCGATCAAGTTTGGAATTCTATCACCCGCCTGAAAGTGTTATTTCATCAAAAGCATCTTTCTCAATAATCACCCTCTTGGTTGCAAGCTTGTTTAAATGACAGGTGGTAGCTGGATAGAGAAAACAATCACGGTATTATCATACCTCAGGAAGGTCAATCTTGTTCAACACCACAATGTATGGCCTCTCTAGGTATCTCGGATTGTACATTCGCAGTTCCTACAAAAGTAACAAAACCATATTTTTACAAGTTAGAACCGTAATGCATGATAACCAAATGAAATTTAGTATGCAATCCAAACAATTACCTCTTTAACAGTTCTATAGTCATTAACTGGGTCCACACCAGCAGCATCAACAACATGCACCAACAGCCTTGTCCTCCTCAGGTGCCTTAAGAAGTTGCGACCGAGACCCTAATATGAAAGAAATTTACTTACAAAGAGCAGCTATGGATGAAGATGAAATTGCAAAAATAGATAGCAGAAAAATTTCCCAACATTTTGGCCAAAAAAAAATACCTTCCCAAGATGAGCGCCTTCTATAAGACCAGGCAGATCTGCTAATGTTGTTTCAGATGAATACTGTCCAGACCCTAAGGTAGGATCCCCATCAAGGCGTCCAAGATTGGGCATCAAAGTTGTGAAAGGATACTCAGCTATATCAGGTCTTGCATGTGTAATGGCAGCCAATAGAGTTGATTTTCCAGCATTCGGAAGTCCCTAAAATAAAATCAATTGAGAATTGAAGAATCAGTTGCCATGACGATAAACAAAGTTCAAAAGACAGAATAGTTTACCTAATTCAAGAAGAAGATATGTGAATGATTTAGTGGAAACGTTTAAAAAAGGCAATACTAACCACTAAACCAACATCAGCAACGACTCGCAGAATCAATTCCAAACTGAACTCCTCACCAGGCTGACCAAGGGCTAAAACCTGCAGAGGACAAAAGTGATCAACACAATTACTCCAAGAGTAATATCAATAATCAATGGAAAATGGAGGCAATTGCCGCTCTAAATCTACAAGTTCTTCTTCAGAATAACTTATTAGGTATATTCGCACAAGATCAATGTTAATAAAACTGATAGGAGCACTAAGACTGTGTCTAAGGTCATATATCACCTGATATTTGAGGCGCAAGAGGCTCCTTATTGAAGAAGGCGAGTCCCAACAATTCAATGTTAGACTATATATAAAATAACAAATATACAAAGAAAGAAGATAGGAAAAGAGGGGAGGTAATAATTGAGCTAATTACTTATATTTTCAATTTTATAGGCACATAAATTAACTTTACTTTTTCGTATTTTTAGACCTATAAATATGAAATAATATCATTTAACACTCTTTTCTCATTCATGTTAATTGATATATTATTTCTTCTCTTTTTCTATCTTCTCTATCGAATTGAACAAGCAGAAATTCTAACCGCCATGTCTGCTTCCTATGCTTCATGGTGCTGCTTCACTGAGGAGCACCTGAACACATAGGAGCACCTCGCCTCATGCGCCTAGGCGATGAGGTGCGCACCTTTAATACCTTGTAGAAGATAAGCATTCATCATGTGCTAGCAAACCAAATTCAATTGCTTAGAAAAAGCAGAGGTCATGCTCAGTTGCTCTCTCATCCATGGAGAAAGTATTAAGTACTAATAAGAAAAAAGATTACGTATTGACTCATTGAGCTGTTAAACTCTAAGGATTCACTTATAGCAATACTTTCAGAAGCTAGTACCTAGATACGGATACCTGCTTTAATGTACAATGTATAGAAGTCAACAAGCAACTGGTGAACAATTTCCCTCAGCTGTTTAGTAATTGAATAAACTAGTGTTTCTGAATGAACATGCGTTCTGCTTATTTGTGAAATTGGAATGCCTTCATCAACTTTACCTTATCACTTTCATCTCTCATGACACTCATGCTCAGGGCCATCATCTTCTTTCTTCTATGTTCAGGCATCTCCAGTAAGCTAATCTGCCGCGATCACAAATACAATTGCAGTATAGAATTAGAAAAGTATTAGCAGACAAGAGAATAAAAAAAACATTCTAATCAATTAAACTTAAAATTCACTAGACTGACAAACTAAATTCATTAATCATAAACTTGCTTACCCCTCCCTGTCCACCTCTAGCAACTAAAATTTCATCTCCTGGATTAGCTAGATCTGCCAACAACTTTCCTCGTTTCCGCTTCACTACAGTACCTACAAGAGCAGGTTACTTTCTTCAATTATTTTTCCAATGGATCAAGCTTGCCGCATCATCAATACAGCACACTGAACCTTTAATTTCTGCTTGTTCTATCACTGTTGCACTTAAGTAGCATGAATGAGGCATTTTAATCAATTTATACAGAGACACTTTCCAGATTTTATTTCTTGATCACCAATTACTACGAATTACAAAACAATAAGTGTATAAACTACTGACCAGGAGGCACAGGAATCCGCAAAGTGGGAGCTGCTAAGGCGTTGCGCAATTGAGAAGTATAGACACCCATGGCATCCACATTCCCACCGCGCTTTGCATTATACCTGCTCTGCCTGTGAAATTCCAAGAGTGAATCCAAATTTTCATCAGCATAGATTATCACATCTCCTCCATGACCTCCCATCGGAAGTATGAGAGAGCCGTCGAAATCCCTCTTAAACGAGCTCCTCTTCCTCTGCTTCTCCTTCTCCTGTTTTCCTTGCGGCTTCGTAGCTTGAGGCACCTTGAGGACAGTACCATGGCCTCCATCTCCGGCACGGACGGTGATTACTGCCTGGTCGAAGTACTTGTGAGGTTCTCGTACCAGAGAAGCCGGAGTCGGTGCTACCGAAGACTCCTTGGCCTTGGATATTCTGCACTCTACGCTAGTGAATCTTATGCTGTCGAATCGGTTCCGATGTGTCGTACCACGAAACCTGTCACCGTCACCACATTTGAGAAGCTCGCAGGAGAAGAATTGAACAGTGAAAAGAGGAGCGCAAGAGAGAGAAGTACCTCAGTAAGGGAAGAGAATCGACGAAGCAGAATGCAGTAGCTGGTGAAAGGGAGGAAGAGCTGTGAAAGGAAGACGTTAGATGAAGCAGAGACACCATTATCTTGTTCAGAGAGCAGTAAATGTCTGAATCATCAGAAGAAGAAAGGTCTGAGAGACTGAGACCGACTCCCTGAGAATAGCAATTTCAGGCGGGAGATGGAATGCTTATTAAAGCCCATTAGATGATATTACTAGCCCAATAGACCCATGGGCCCACCAACCCCCCGAACTGTTAGTACGTAAGCAAATAATTAATTACCCGTTATGTTACAGTTGGATTTGAAACCCTAAAGCGGAAAAGAAGCCCCTACCATTGCACGCAGTGTTATATATATATATACAGCATACACCGACATAGAATTGATATTATATCATCATGAAAGAAAGATTATATCACGAAACAAAGAAAGTAAAGAAGAACAAAGATACGATATGTTTGATGATGTGTCGGGGAACGATGCACAAATAATTGTTAACGAAGAGGAAATTGAGATTCCAGATTTGATCATCAGCATAGAACATATGCCCTACTGCAAATAAAGAGAATTGGGTTTCAATGATGCCATAATAAATAAAGAAAAGAGGGGATGGGTCTATGATACGTCTTCTAACATGAAGACAATGACAAAGCAGTCAATCGAGCATCAAAGCTTTTACAAATTTTTTGGCACTTAGTAATTACGCACGTGTACAATAAAGAAAATGATTTGCAAGGTTAAAATGCAGTATTAGAGAAACGACTTCTTTACCCATGACAAGTGAGAATAATACTATCCTCCTTTTCAAAACCTAATAGTGCCACATCAGCATCCGCACATTGCCATTTCTCAGACATGTCTGTAAGTTAGGAAAGGATTGCTGTAAGTAAAGACGGTGACTGGAAGCTTGGCAATCAAGGAACTGAGCACTTGTGAAGGATTCAAATTTCAATCAACTGCTGGTGATTGTCTAAAAACAACAAAAAGGGAAGCTCAAACCAACTTAGTAACACGTTGAAACTGCCAAAAGACTGAACCTGTTACCCCAAATCGCAACGGTAGAGAATGAGCTTCCAGTCAATGGGATCGGATACCATTCGCTCACTTTCAATATTTCCTCTCCTGAGTGGAAACAGAATGAGCTTCTCTTCTTCTACATGATTGATTCCAAATAAAACACTATTTTAATGGGGCAATACCACAGTAACCATCTTTTCTGCCCTCATAAATGCCATACCACATAGGAACCATGATGCAGCTCGAACGAACCCATACCATTGCAGAAACTACACCCATACTACTGCTGCAAGTTGCTGTTTTTTCCACCTTGGATCTTGCTCTTCCTTGACTGCAAAACATGGTAAGAACTGCAGAAAACTATTTCTGGATGAATTAAATTTGACAGTTGAATGATTAAATTGATTTGTATAAACAGCAAACATCCCAGGAGAGTGAGAAGAAGCCGATATTGGTCGGGCCATGGGGAGGTCCGGATGGGTTCAAGTGGGATGATGGAGTCTACTCAACAATACGGCACATTGTGATATCTCATGGGGCAGCCATTGACAGTATCCAAATCGAGTATGACAAGAAAGGCAACTCGATTTGGTCAGGGAAGCATGGTGGAAATGGAGGCAACAGAGTAGACAAGGTCCATTCTTTTTTTTTTTTTTTTTTTTTAATTGGTAGGTTGGTCAAACCTCAGGCTGAGGACCCAACTCATCTGAGCCAATTGCACTGGTGGTGGCTGTTTCTTCTTCTTCTTCTTCCAATTCAAATGATCGGTGAAGTGCACATATCAACAAGTGAATCATCCATTGCAGGTGAAGCTCGATTTGACAAACGAGTTCCTAACTTCGATCCATGGACACTACGGTTGTCTCCATGACCGTGGTGCAGTTGTTGTACGATCGCTTACCTTTGAGAGCAACAAGAGACCTTATGGACCGTTTGGGACAGAACAGGGGACACCATTCTCCTTTCCTATGGCTGGGGGCAAGATTGTTGGATTCCATGGGAGGTCTGGGTGGCTCCTCGATGCAATCGGGGTTTACCTTAAATCGAGTCAGAAACTGAACCGAACCAAGGCCTTGGTTCAACCCCAGAACTATGTTGCTAGTGGGACTGAACAAACTGTTGCTGGATACTCCATCATACAAGGAAGCATTGGGCAGAATTTTGATATTGTCCTTGCAGTGAAACAAAGGGGAGATCACTTCAATGCAGCAGGAATAGGAACAGGAACAGGAATAGGAACAGGAACACAGACAAAGCTACTGAAGGAGACCAATGGATCTCATGAACTTGTTGCGGTCGAGAAAACAAGGGAGAAGGTAAGTTTGTTTCTGTTTTGGATAGTTCTTGGGTACAATGGTTGTTTACATCAAGACAATGAAAGTGCCATGTGTCAAAAATTTTGTTTTTTTACTTCTGAAACTCTAAAGAATAGATGAACCCTAAACCTAAATGGACACATGACTCAATTATGTAGACACGGTCATGGTGTAACCACCAAGCCTATGGTAGACTATGGTTGGGCTGGCAATATTCTGGTATGGCAGAATAGCATAACACAAACATGATTTACGTGAAACACCATAACAGGGAGAAAGATTAGGCACGATATGACATGATAAGACACACGACAAAGTCTGTTAAGCACATGCCTTTTCGTATGGTTATGATTATGTTGCTAAACTAAGCTGCTTACTTGAGATGTTCTTTCAGATACCAATAGCAGAGAAGCTGCCTCCGAAGATTGAAGGGTTGGTGAGCTGTGGGCCCTGGGGAGGTTCAGGTGGGGCCCAGTTTGATGACGGAGTTTATACCGGAATTAGACAGGTCAATGTATCCCGAAATGTTGGGATTGTATCAATAAAGGCTTTGTATGATTGGAACGGAGAAGCTGTATGGGGAAGCAAACATGGCGGCACTGGAGGTTACAGAACTGAAAAGGTTAAGAATAAACAAAAACCCTACTTGGCTCAACCATTCCTTTTTGATTCCACTAATGTTGTTTTTCCATGTCTTCACAGGTGGTGTTTGATTACCCTAATGAGATCCTGACACACATAACGGGCGCATATGGGTCATTGATGTATATGGGGCCAAATATTATTAAGTCGCTCACTTTCCATACAAACAAAGGAAAATATGGGCCATTTGGAGAAGAGCAAGGACAAGCTTTTACATCCAACATCAGAGAAGGGAAGATTGTCGGGTTTCAGGGTAAGGAGGGTCTCTTTGTAGATGCTATTGGGGTTTTGGTGATACAGGGGAAAGTACCTCCATATGTGGTTTCTCAACCTAGCTCCAACAAAAAGAATGAAGAAGATGTTGCAGAAACAGATCATGGTCAATTGACAAACAAGTTAGGGCTTCCAAGGCGTGGACCCACTCAAGAGGTACTGTTGCTTCAATATAATGATATGGATTGGTTAGAAGTAAATCCTTGTCAAGAGCTGAAGTTAAGCTGTAAATTCAGGTAGCTTATGGGATTGTGAAAGAACCAGCCCCATATGGCCCAGGACCTTGGGGAGGAGAAGGAGGACGAGCTTGGGATGATGGTGTCTTCTCAGGGATAAGACAGATATTTCTAACACGAGGTACAGCAATTTGCTCCATACAACTGGAGTACGAAAGAAATGGACAATCTGTTTGGTCTGTCAAACATGGAGGGGATGGAGGAAACGACACACACAGGGTAATAAATATCATAAACTTCACTATATTAGCTCGGTTTCAATGAATTAATTCCTTTACCTTTTTTAAGATTAAACTGGAGTACCCAAATGAAGTGCTGACTCGCATATCTGGATACTACAATTCTCATTGCAAAGAAGATTCACCTAAAGTTATAAAGTCAATGACATTTTATACAAGCAGAGGAAAATACGGTCCATTTGGGGAAGAAGTTGGTACCTTTTTCACTTCATCAACAACTGAAGGGAAGGTGGTGGGATTTCACGGAAGGAGCAGCGCCTGCTTGGATGCCATTGGAGTGCATATGCAGCATTGGTTAGGAAACCAGAAACCTGCCAGGCCTTTTTTCAAAAGGTTTTCTTAGACTAATATATATTGATAAAAGAATAAGATGCGACAGACAACAGTAAAATTGTGCTCATTTATTAGTATTTAGCTCTATGGTTGCTTTTAATTTTCCTTCTCGGAATGTCAAATGTTAGAATATGTCATTAGTAACGCACCACGGGGGTGTAACTACTTACAGAAGAAGGAGAAGAAGCACATTCCTCTCTAAGATCTTACCAGTATTGAGTATTACCTTGAAGCTTGTTTTTCAATACCAGTGTGTCAAAGATAAAAAAAATGTTTTTTTTTCCATGAGTTGTTGCCATCTTTTTGTTTCAAAGCCATCTAGAAAGTGGGTTATCAGTTACTGAGGACTCTAAAAGAAAAGAAGACATCTAGAAGACTAGAAGGAGACAAAGAGCAACTTGACTCTAGCATCTTTCAAATAAGGCTTCACCGACATAATTCAGAGATTCTTTTCTTTTTTTTCGGCTAAGATAAATCAGAGATTCACAATTCCAAAAATTAGCACTACGTAATATCATTGTGGTTACAGGAAGCCCAGTATACTTGCTAATTGACGATCATATATCACGCATGAACTGGATCCAGAAAATGTTGATGAGCTTAATGAACTGGATCCCGAAAAACGACCTCATCCATTTACGGTGTTTCCTTTTGCCATCACCAGTAAGAGAACAACTATTCAGCTGGAGTGCACAATCTCCCGATTAAGAAAACACTCCAAGAAGAAAAGATTATTGTATGAATTACCGAAAGAGGTGATGCATTGATTCAATCCTTTTCAGCCTCAAGCTGCTTCCCGAATTTCTGTAATGCAAGTGAATATATCATCTTCTTCTTAACTGATGTTGCTTCAGCCACCAACTTAACAGCCTATATGAAATCAAAAGAGGTCATAGATAATGTGTATCTGGTGTATAATAAGATAACCATCAGGAAGACATTTAAATTGACACAAATTCCAAAAATAACAATTTCAGACACCTTCGAGTTTCGAAAAGTACATAAAGTTGAATTGAGATATTACCGCTGAAAGGCTGTGCCCCTCGGTGATGAAGTGTCTAAGTCCATTCTCAAGCTCAAGCTCTGAAGGTGATTCAGGAGCACGATGTACTTTGCCTTCAATTAGTACAGTGATTTCTCCCTTTGGTTGACGAATCGAAAATGCTTCCTTGCCTTCATCAAGGGTTCCTCGCCAAAACTAAGAAATGTAACTTTTTTGTAGCAAAACATATGATGTGACACATAAAATAATAAAATTGTATTGTTTTGGAACAGAGACTTATTTAGAAATCAGCAAAACACATTTCCACTTGCATCAACACTGCAATTAGACAAGTATGATGCTAACTGGCACTGTAAAATTAGACAGAATAAAATTGTATTGTTTTGTTGCTTACGTGGCACTGTACCACATTAGCATTGAGCCATTGAATGCTAAAATGGATAGAAAGTTAACAAACGCGATCAATTAGTAACATGTCGGTACTTGGTGTACCCTTTAATAACATAAAAATAAAATGTGCCAAAACCTAAAATCGTGCAAAGATAATGCTCCAAACATACAATTAATCTTTTTTAAAATAGCAAAAAATCTAAAAAGGGACAGGTTGTTAGCAAGAATGAAAAAGGTTTACTGAAACCATTGACACATCTTCAAAAAGATCTCTTCTAAAAGATCATTAAATGATCCACGGCCAAAGGGATCGTGAAAATTGAAAAACTACATTATCATTGGTAACATTACAGCAATTCTGATAAAAGGCACGTGAAAACTTCGCTTCGCCTCATCCAAGTGGATAAGTAAGTATCTAAGTTCCTCACTACTAGCTAGGCAGAGTTTGCAGCTTTAGAAGAATTTAACAATCCAAAGCCTATCCAAATGACTCAGAGAGCTGTTAATGTTTAGAGACATAGTAAAGATATACCTCTTCATGCATTTTTGTTAACTCACGTGCAATGACACATCTCCTGCAACATAATAGTGCAAAAAAATCAGCAAAAGGTGGAAAAGGAAAGCAACAGTATATAAAGAGTGGGTTGGGGACATTAAAATTCCTATATATATGCTGACCCACCTATGAAGCATAATTTTGTACAAATTTAAGCATAACACACTAGTTTATTCTACTTAACAATGATTTAAATCCAAAAAATTCTTGATTTTACCTTGAGCCATTAAATAATGAGGCAGCTTCATCAAGAAACTGAACAAGTTTATGTGGAGGAACATAAAATATCTGAGTGGCTGCTTCATTTGCAGAGATAGCTAGCCTCTCCATCCTTGTTCCAGCATGCTTTGGGAGAAATCCAACTGACAAGTAGACATGCTATTACTTTGAAGTGCAGCTAACAATAATATGAGCATGACGTAATGCAAACAAGTCTCCAGTAAGTAGCATAAACTCCGGTACTCACCAAATGTAAACTCATCTGTGGACAGCCCTGAAGCAGAGAGAGCAGACAACAAGGCACAAGGGCCAGGGATCGGAATGACTGGAATGTTTTCATTAACACATGCCTTTGCCTAACAAAAGCAGAAAGAATTATGTACTCTCTAGCTTTAAGAACGAAAAAAAAAAAAGTTACACTAAGATCACACACCATGCTACTCTCCTCCACAGTAAGCACAATTAACATCCTTTGTAAAGTATATCCTAAATAAATACCTTTCAATTATTGTGAGTCATTATGATCATAGAATCACAAACATGTGTTATGTGGATTATTTTTCAGGAAGCAAGTCTTAGTGCAATCCTCTGTAAATCATGTATTTTTATAAGATAAACATAGCAAGACAATATAATATCCTGAGGCTATTAACTAGATCAGGATAAATTTCTATTCTTTACTATTGAAAGAAAGAAGAGTGGTTTCTGTTCTTCAGCTCATTTTCCCTTATTGTTATTGTGCATTATGCACTATCTGCTGTTCTTCTGGAGCTTAATTGGGGGAAAGAAAGAGTAAGTTCTCATCTTTTCAATGAAAATCCAAACTTTCTTCAGCGAGACGAATAAGCTTTACCCTTTTATCTTCTCCAGAATCAGCAACTTCATAAAATGTTCGAGATTATGCAAATTACCAATTCAGTACCAGGATCACTGATACCAGGTGTTCCTGCATCACTGATTACTGCAACAAGCTCGCCCTCCTTCAACCTCTTCAACACAGCTTGCTCTCTTTGAGTCTCGTTAAACTTGTGATAACTCAGCTGAAACTCTAAAAAACAGAATCAGAATCAAGCAAAAGCAGATGGCCTCAAAATGCTCGAGTCGGTATCACAACAGATTCCACAAAGAACGTACAAGTGGGGTTTTGATATCATAGTGCTGAAGCAACTTCCCAGAATGCCTCGTATCTTCGGAAAGAATCACATTGGCCGATTTTAGTACACGAAGAGCTCTGAATTGGAGTAATCAAACCACGTCATAAAATAATTCAGCTTCTACTAGTGCGAATTCAAAATTGAAAGTTCCAATGGAAATATACTAGGAGTTACCGCAAGGTGATGTCTTCCAGGTTACCAATTGGCGTCCCTACTAGATACAAGCCAGGTTTCAGCGGCGACTGCAAAAATTGTCACGGCAAATCAACTATTGCATCCTAAATAATAGAACCGCCGATTAACATATTAAATGAATGGAAGAATTACGGTTTTCCGAGGTTCTTTACTGACTGAAACATCCGAATCCACCGCGGCAGTCGTCTGCGCGCGAAAACACAGAGAAGGTCGAGGTAGCCAGAGAGAGCAGCGGAAAGAGAAGGAAGGTACTAGTTTACTGATTGGAGTGAATGTGAAATCTCTCGGCCGCCATGGAAGATATGAGGGCGTGCTCAGGGACGTTGCAGTAGCTGCCGGAACCCCGCGCAGAAGCATATCTTCGTCGGCGTCGGGAGTGTGTATTTCTTTTCCCTCGTTTTTTTCTTTCGATTTATTACATAGGCGCTAAAATTTCATTCTAGTCCCGTAACTTTTATATGTTTCTACTTGTGTCCTTTAACTTCCTTTATTCGCAAAATATCTAGTTGGAGTGTTGGACTTGGACCTAAAATTTATTCGGAAGGACTAGGTTCAATACAGAGGGGACTATTAAAGCATGGTAGGCTCACGTAATAGGAAATAACGAATTAGAATAGTGAATAAAGAATAAAAAAATGAGAATATAAATTTATTTGTTTAAAATATAATAGGAATACTGAATTAATTATTTGATTGATGGAATGAATAATATTTATAAATGGAATAGAATTAGATAAATGATATATATATAGTTTACTTCATATGTTTGATATGTAAGTAAATTAAATTATTAAAAATATATTAATGAATTTTAGTTAAAAATATATAATGTATTAAATATTTAGAATAAATTAAATTACAGAAAAGATATAGTTTACCTAAACGGCTAAACCCCAAAACCATACAACGATAGGCTACAAAAAGTTCATTTTTTTTATATAATGGTTAAATACCAAGTAGCTACCTGAACTTTGGACGTTTTGCAACGAGCTATCCGAACTTTGAAAATTCAAAACGGGCTACCTCAACTTTGAAGAAGGTGCATATAGCTAACTCCGTCCAATTTCCGACGACTTTACAACAACTTTCCGACAACAATTGACGGAAAATTGGACGGAGATAGCTATTTGCACTTTCTTCAAAGTTGAAGTAACCCGTTTTGAATTTTCAAAGTTCGGGTAGCTCGTTGCAAAACGTCCAAAATTCAGATAGCTACTTGGTATTTAACACTTTATATAAACCCAGATTGTTACAGTGAGATCAACAATGGATAGAGATACAGAGAAGAAAAAAGACTGTCGTGCATGGGAAGAGCAAGGTAATATTAGTCATATTGTTTATAAATAGTATCATCTCCAACATCATTATACATATAAGCTTACACTCCCAAAAAATAAAATCTGCAATATCTATTTACAAAAACCAAGAACAAGAGACGCCAACTCACTCTTACATCCTGAGCTCGACCCGTTTACAACTGACAACGGAATGAGTGGACTCTTTGTGTTCATTCTGATGACTTTGATCATCCATTATTATTCATCATTTATAACTAGTACAGAAATAAAAATGACACATAGACTGAAAGGGTACCTAACGTGGAAGATGAAGAGACGAAGCAAGCACAGCTTCACGAATACACTTCTACAGTAGCAGAAGCAGCAGCAATGGCTTCTGGGTGGTACTGAAGCATTTCCCTCCACATCATCTCCCTTATCATCTCCTCCCCCAAATCCTCACTGACATCCAAATCGATCGGAACCTGAGCATTAGGATTTTGTGCAGGATTGAACAGTGGAGACATGTAAGGGTGCTGGAGAGCTTCAAGAACACTGATCCTCTTCGTTGGGTCAAAGATTAGCATCTTCTGCAAAAGATCAATCGCTAGGGGATTTGCAGTGGGGTAGAGAAGAGAAAGTGGGGTCCCATGTGAAAAAGGAAGGGTTTTGATGAACTTTCTTGCCTTCTGATTATCGATGAAGGCAAGATCCTCCTCTCTTTGGCTGCCCAGAACGTTGATGATCAGTTTGAGTTGGTTAAGGCACTCTGTTCCCGGAAACAGAGGTTTTCTTCCAAGGAGTTCTGCAAAGATGCAGCCCACAGACCAGACATCGATGGATGTTCCATAGTTGTCGCAGCAGAGGAGGAGCTCTGGAGCTCGGTACCACCTTGTCACAACATACTCGGTCATGAACTGTCCCTCGCCGTTGCTGGTTCGGGCCAGACCAAAGTCACAAATCTTAAGGTCGCAGTTTGCGTTGATGAGGAGGTTTCCAGGCTTTAGGTCTCGGTGGAGAATGTTGGCTGAGTGAAGGTACTTCAATCCTCGAAGCAACTGAAATGTGATCATTTGAAGAAATAAAATAAAATAAAAAAATCTACAGTGATGTGCATTTGATAGAAAATTAACGCTAACACTGACTATAAGTGGGTTTAAAGAGTGAAAGCACAAAAGATGGATTACAATGAAAAAGTTTTGAGTTGTCATGTGGATCCATTCATGAATTTTGTGAGAAATTTGCGCGAAGATGGTTATATAAGCTACTGGAGGCCAAGCTTTTAGTTAGTTAATCACCTGTTATAATTGATAATCTGTTCAGTTAATCAATGGTCGTTAGATGAGAAAGAAATACTTGGTGCTTGAATCAGTCATTAATGAGTATTTGTAGTTTTACTAGTTGAATATACATAAAATGAGATTTATTTCCCAGAAAATTATTATTTTTTGGCCAATGCCTAAAGGTTGATTCAATACTCATTATTGATGAAACGATGAAGTAATAACAGGAACCTCTATAGCCAAAAACAGAGAAATTCAGTCCTAAACCGATCATGAGAATGACAGTATGATCTTTCATGTGAACTTTTCCTAGCATAATCCTACTTTTCCACCAAGCAGTGAAGAAAATACGTAGTAAGTACACAGCATCAAGAGTTCTAGTGATATTAAGCCAGAAACTTCATAGTCCACAAACATAAGCAAATTCCAAAATGGATAGATATTAGAAAGATTAAGGAAACAAGTACCTGGAATAGGAAGTACTGGCAGTGGTCATTGGTAAGTGTTTGAGTCGATTTGATAATTTGATGAAGATCCGTATCCATGAGCTCATAGACCAAATATACATCTTTGAAGCTTCTTTTCTGTATTGGCATCATTACATCTTTCAAAGATATCACATTATCATGCCGAAGATGCCTGAGGAGCTTTATTTCGCGCAAAGTCCTCAGGGCATCCACACGATTCTCAAATGCGTTGTTTATCTTCTTAATGGCAACCTTTTCGTTGGTTTCTCTGTTAATGGAGGAGCATACAACTCCATAGGCACCTCGACCAACAGGCTTGATGGGTACGTACTTTGTGTCAATCTCAAACAAGGTTTGCCACATAGTGAAGTAATGCTTCCCTCTATCGTGTGATCCATTTGGGGGCTCAACTGGTGTTGCCATTTCTCTGCAATTTACAGTCGATAGATAAAAACAGTTTGAAATTTTGGTAAATTCTAACACGAAATTCATTGTCTCTAAAGTTTTATGAAACAAAATGGAAGCTTCGTGTTCAGTCATCTTGTTATGGACTAATAATCTAGTAACACAAGTCTAATCCTTTACAGCTCTAATCACAAGAACAACAGTGAACTAAGAGCCATCGAATTCCTACCTATTAAAGTTAAAACAGTGAAAAAATAAGGAAAATTACCCAATCCCTAATATCCTACTTGATTCAATTACGTAATCTGCATTCATGAAAAAAAATGGGGAAGACGAACACTTGGATTCCTACTAAAAATAATTACCTTTCACGCAATCCTGTGCAAGTTCTCCGCTCTAATTTCAGAACTCAAGCTCCGCAAGACTCCTTGAATTGGCACTACGATCAACTTCACGCGATTCGACCTTCTGCAGCGGCCGGAGCAACTTCCAACGGCATCTAGCACTCAACGAGAAGCATTTCTACGCAGACCTCTAACCTCCGACTCGTCGAGTCAATTGGCGCAAGAATTCAAGGCAATAGGAAGAAGTCGGGACCATCCGGATCTGAGTAGACGACTTGTGGAGCGAAGAGTCCTACAGGAATGGATCTGATGGAGTAGAGGAGACCAGATCGACACGAATATTCGTTATCTCGTCACGGTCAGACAAACAACGGAATCAGTGAGTGACAATGCATTTATGGTTTATTATGTTTTTATCATGGGGTAGAAGTCAAATTAAGTCCCTTAAAAGTTACGTTTTATACCTTTGAAATTTTTTGTTATCAGAAGTCATAAATTGACTTACTTTAGTTGGTTAAACGAAAACAGCAATAAAAATAAATAACAATTTAATAAAAACAAATAACAATTTAATAAATATATCTAAACAACTTAGAAAGACCTTATAAAAAATAGTAAAATAATTTAGTTTAACGAAACAAAATATTATATATATGGCAGACACATGAGCGTAATATTAAACTAGATACATTTATGATTTTTGAGGTATCTGAAAGTAATAATTTTTTTTTAAAATAGCTATTTATAAAAATGTAATTTCTGATGTATGACTTTTATTCATTTTATCATCAAATAAATATTTATTATTATAATCAAATAAGTTGAATGGAAATAAATGGGGATTAAAAAATAATGAAAATAATTAAATGTACAAAATCAGTTATATCTAAAAAATAATTAGTTGTAATGGCATGTTTGGTTCGCAAAATTCACAAGGAATAGGGAATACGGATTTTGTGTTCCGATGTTTGTTTCGCGAAATTGAAAGTTCAACAAATATGAATTCTATAGTTATTAGTTAGAAATAAGTATTTCTTGGTAAAACCTTAGAATTGCTATTTATAAAGAACTACGAATAAGGAATGGATGTCCAAATGACCAAAATACTCTCAACTATTAATTAATTAGTTTTATAATTTAATTAAATTTTAATTACATTTAAATAATTAATTATATTTAAATTTAATAATTATAATAATTTGTAACTAAATAAATTATTTATATTTTAATTAAATAAATTATTTACATTTTAATTAACTAATTAATTACAACATAATTTAATTAATTAAATTGTTTTAAAGTTTTTAATAAAATATATTTTTAATTTAATTAATCTTCATTTTTAAGTTTCCCAAATTAGTTAATATAAAATTTTATAAGATAATTGTTTTATATTATACATATTTATACAAACGGTATATATATCATTTTACCTTCTTTTATTCCATTTTCATATATTATTCTACTAACCAAACAGTACAATTCCATTTCATTTCAATCTATCAAACAAATAACATTATATTATTATGACATATTTTGTATTTTTATTATATTTTCTGTATTCCTTATTTCGTATTTCACCCACCTAACGCACCGTAAAAATGATTTAAAACTGTTCAAGATTAGTATTTGGGTAAACTATCTTTATTTCAATTATGTTTATTTAGTGTGACTATTTGATTAAAAATTTATGTTTTTTAACGTAGTTATTTGATCATTTATATTTCGAAAGATACTTTTTTGACCAAACCTTATATTATTTAGTTATTTCCATCTGACGTGACTCAGTTAAATAGCAGTCTTACCCTTCCTTGAAATTAAACACCAAAAAAAAAATCAAAAAACTGAATCTGATCTAATGTATACACCGATGTATAGTCATACTATTGTCTAGAGATATTATGAGAATAATGATATCTCAACTCCCCTCGACCCATGTCATGAACTTCATGATACCTGCATTTCATAATTTATCAACTGACAACTCATCGTCATTAAATTAACTTTGGTACTTATGGACCAAATAATCCTTAATGCCAAAGTTAGAGTATGAATATTGATTTTACAAAGAAATGTATTCCCTTTTTTAATTTATCATGGTTTGAAGGAGATTGTTACTCGGAATTTAAGCACTTTATAAATTAATATTCAAACTTTACTTTTTCAAAAAGAACTACTTAAATTTTTGGAGTTGGCCGTTGGGGCAATTACTAAATTCGTTAAATTTGAACGAAAAATTACTGTCATCACATAGTTGGTCTATGATTTAAACATTTATATTTGTTTTTGTATAAATACCCAAAAAATAGAAAACAAGGGAAATTAGTAAAGAGAATATGAATTGTTAATATAATATATATTTTTTAAAATAATTAATCATTATTTAATAAAATTACTATATTAAAAACTCACTATTTTTCTATCATTTTTCCATTCCTTAAAGGAAATTCTTCTATTTTTCTATAAAAAAAATATAAATCAATTATGTACTAATTTTTCATCCAAATTTAATGAAAATACTAATTTTCCTTAAGTATCAATGTAGTAAAAAAACAAAGTTTGAATACTAATTTATAAAATCTCCGAAGTTAAACTGACAATTTGGTTAACCTTTGACATTTAATTAGTTTATATTTCAATTTCACATTTTATAAGGTTAGAGGTTAGGTCGAATCACATAAACTTTTTTTATGATTAAACAAATGTTCATACACAAAATTTAATTATTTATATTGTTTATTTTTCTAAAAAGTATGTAATGTTCTTTTTTATTTATTAGATCAAAGCCTAATTACTAATAGAGGGAAAATGGCGGTAAGCGTCGTTCGTGGAGTGCATTTATTTTGGAGGGAAGACAAGTTTAGAATTTGTTGATAAGGAAATAGATATTCTCTGGGAACCTTATCCAAATCGTTCATTGACAGCAAAGACCCCACGTGGCATGCATCGGAAGTCCTTGATATTTTCGGCCGCCGGCAATTTTGTTTCGGTTCTGCTTCAGTCTCTTGTATTACAATATCGCCCTTCCCGGATTGTGAATATATATGTCTAAGGACTTAGTAAAAATAAAATACCACTACGGTGACTAGATGGGTAGAAACGTCATTTCACCAGGAATAGTCTCCCTTCAACTTCAGTTCTTCAAATCCTCCTCCCTTCTCTGTGCAGTGTAGCACAGTAGCAGCATCCTTTCTCTCCAATCCGATACCATCCTTCTCTCTCGGGTTAGGTTAAACTTCATTTACTCACAGCTATCCTTCCTCTGCTCCCTTCGATCATTCTGTTCTGATCGATCAGTTACTGGTTCGCGTCCTCATCATATTCGGTAATCAGCTTCCACTGAATGCGTGATTGCCAAGGAACCTGACGGGAAACTTGGAGGTCACTTGATCTTTGCTGAGGTTTGTACTTAGTCCGGGTTTACTTTATTGTTCGGGTTGATGATTGGTGTGATCAATTTCGTCTGATCGCGCAATTTCTCTACATCGTTAATGCATGATCTTTGCTGAAAATCAGTGTATAGAAGCATGCGTAGGAGGAGGATCCGTTAGGAACATCTATGAGCTGAAAGTTTATTTTATTGTTCTGTGTATTGAGTGTTGTCGCGACTGTAATTTTATTAATTCTGTTTCTGTATTATCTTCGTCTCACAGAAAAGAATCTTGCATAGTAGGATTATCTGTTGCGGACTTGTATGAACTGAAAATTAACTGGTCTGTTTAGTTTTGAATGTTTTGCGGATAGTAATTTTGATAGCTCCAACTGTGTGAAGCTCATAGTCTTGTCATTCTTTCTGACTGCTGTTTCCTTTGGACTAACCATGCGATGTTGTCTGGTTTTGATCTTGTGAAGATTTTGAGTAAGAAGTCAGTATGGGGTCTATGCAAGGACCAGTTATTTGCCCGACTGTTCGGGATAAAAAGGTTGGACTCTACTCGGTCCCTTTGTCAAAACCTAGGATCTACAGAAGTGAATTATGGGGATTTAGAGGTGTGTTTAGGGCTAGAACTGATGTGGGTCGTGCACACCACCTGGTCTCAAGGAGGGGCAAGACACCGCAGTGTTGTTACAACTCATCTTCAAACGGTAATGAAAGCAAGGCAGAGAACTTCAACGAACATGATGAAGATTTCGTCAATTCTACTGTTGTTGAAGCTGGTATGTTGATTAAATGATCATTGGTTTAATGCGTTCTACGTGATATCCTTTTCCTTGTAATATAGATCCAACTTTATTTTCTGCAGTTGAGGTGAGGAGTGGAGCAGATGGCTTCATGATAAAAATGAGGGATGGCAGGCATTTGCAGTGTGTTCATAACAGTCCTCAGGGAGGGCATTTGCCAGATTATGCTCCACATCCTGCAATTGTCCTGAAGATGGAAGACGGCACTGGTCTACTCCTTCCTATAATTGTTAGTAAGTAAAATCTTATGCGTCAGCACTCATGTCTTGAACATATTGTAGTTCTTTTACCTCCAAAGGTTGTTCACCTTGCATGTGCCGTGTATCGTCCTTAAGAGAGTATCTTTCATGATTGCAGTGGAGATGCCGAGTGTTCTGCTCATGGCGGCTGTATGTAATGTTCAGATTGTAGGTTTCGACCTCCTTTCTGGTTTTCTTATTTAGTTGATTGTGTTTCATCATCTTGTCTATTATTGTGTCCCGTGCAAGGGCATTTTTGTATGTTGTTCTGGGTAGTTCATTTGTTGGAAGCTGAAAAGCCTTACTTGGATTATTGTTTTAGGCTCGACCCACTTTGTATCAGGTGGTGAAAGAGATGATTGACAACATGGGTTATGAAGTAAGCCACTTCTCTAAACTCGATCGGCCAATTACTGAGCCACATTCATGTGTGCTTTGTCATTAAATTTTTTGGGCTTTAGTCTAAAGTTTCACCTCTTCCCCTCGCAGGTTAAACTGGTTAGAGTTACAAAAAGGGTCCACGAGGCATATTATGCTCGATTGTACCTGACAAAGGTTTTCCTTCTCAATATTACAATTATGCTGATATATCTGATATCTAATATATTTTGTATGTATGTTGGTCTGTTTCCACGTCAAATTGAATCAGTTCAATTTCAAAAAATTGGCCGGTAGTCTCTGTCAGAATTTAATTGTATGTTTTTTTACTGTGGTTTCTTATCAGATAGGGGACGAGATGAACTGTGTTAGCTTTGACCTTCGTCCATCAGATGCAATTAACATCGCAGTTAGGTGCAAGGTAATTGCTTCTTTTAACTTTCAGCTTAACAGAGGTAATTGCTTCTTTTAACTTTCAGCTTAACAGTAGAGATATCCCGTCTTTTCTTTGTCATTGTTGCCATTGCATGGTGTAAGGTAGATCATGGTGTTTTAGTTTTGATATCTAGACATGGGAAGTGATTTGGCTTGAACTATTATCACTGATGGATTAATGATTTTTGTCGATGATTGTATTGAACCCCTCATTCATGATATATCAACCATCTACAGGTGCCAATACAAGTGAACAAGTACTTAGCTTACAGTGATGGGATGAAAGTAATTGAATCTGGCAAGTTCTCAACACAATCTGTTGCACCAGATGGATTATTATTCACCGCACTTGATAGGTTTGTCTTGTCTTTACTATCGACTAATATGAATTATCTTAAATACACTATTTAAGCTGCCATAATTGGACAATAAAACCTGTGTGAGAGAACCACTTGGTGCAGGCCCACCGGCCAGCCATGCCTCGAGACTAAAGAGTTCGATCTTGTTCGTAACATGCTGATAGCTGCTGTGGAGGAGCGCTATAGAGATGCTGGTATTTTTTTGATTACCATACACGAAATTACATATATTTGCCTATTAGGCATCTCATTTTAGGTCCGTTTAAGTGATTTTCTCTAAGGTAGCAGTAAGTTACACTGAGTGGCTAGAGCAGCTTTTATTTGAAAATTTGCTGTGCATAATAATGCCGTGATATAAAGATAGTCGGCCTATTAGCGTCATGGATGTTCACTTCCTTATAAGTTATGACTAATCAACCAAACGTTTTGGTGGGTTTACTTTTTTTTTTTTTAACTCTGTATGTGCAGCTCAATGGAGGGACAGGTTAACCACGCTTCGAGCTAAGAAAAACTTCATATGACATGTAAGAAGGTGAACGGTATTCTACCACACTATTTCTTTGCTTGCACTAAACTAATTTTTCTATCTTTTCGGTTTTTGTTTTTGTTTTAGATGAGAACTTAAACTGTACATATGAAGCATCATCATTTGAAGAAGACCAAGATACATCCAGCTACCTCCTGCATATATCTGTACGTGCTGAGTTTATGAATGTGTATATATACGTAGACAATCTCTGAAACTATAATAATAGTATGGAACTGCTCATGTCTTGAGTATGTTAGTTATGATATGTGGCTTACTGTACCTGGTGTTTTTATGGTTTTTGTTTGTGTGAAAAGACAAAAAGAGGAAGTGTAATGAAGTTTGCAAAATTTGATGCTGGGTGGGTTAGGTGGGTTAGGCGTGATGGGTGATCATCTTCATGATGTAGGGCTTTGCTTGAGCATTAAGCAGCATTAGCTAACATCAATGAAGATCCATGATTGCTTGTTATGATGTTGCTCAACCTACAAAAAGTGGGTAAGGCAAAGAAAATTGTCGTTGTCCTTTATTAAAGGACCTTCAATGATTGGATTTCCATAAGTTTATTTTGTTTATTTTTCTCCCAGAAGTATAGGACGATGTTACAATCTGGTGTTACTTTCTTTATAATTTTAGCTGAATTCGAAGAGGTGGGTATACATGCTTGGTATCCAAGTTATTCATTTTCAATAGGTTAAATCTCATTTTACCTCATATATTATCTTATCCTTTTTAGAAATATTTTCCATGTTAATATAAATAAGTTTTCAGTCAGCAGCACAGTAGTTTCACTATTGACTCATTTTTATCTTGGATATATACTTAGCCAATAGATAGAGAAAAACTTGGTAAAATAATAAAAAGGAGAGAACATAAAAGGGAAAGAAAAAAGCAGGAAAGAATCATAATTCATTCCCGCCAATTTCACGGAATTTTTCCAACGAATCTCTCGCATGCCAAGGTGAATCACTTTTAGAAACGCACCACTTTAGGGGATACATAAGGAAGATACCTTTACTGCCCCACTCAGCAGCGGTGGCACCTACTCTCTCTCCGTCGGTTGCCTTGTCTCCTCAGGCGTTACTGATTGCGTGTCGGCCTTTACTCCATTTATCTTCTGTTTCAATTTCTGTTACCCGTCGATTCATTCAATTTGCTTGACGCGGTTCCTTGCGTCGTTAGTCCTCTCCAGCACCATTGTTATAGCGTGAGCGTCACTGGACACGCATTGGAGAGAAAATTGGAAGAGGAGGTTTACGATTGCAGTTTGGCCATGTCTGGTACTGTGGATCGGTTTGCTCGGCCTTGTGAGTGCTTCGTTCTTCACTCACTCTTGCTTGTAGCACGTCTGCCGTGCCTTCATTACTGAAGTTTGAGTTACATGATAATTTTCTTGTGAATAATCAATAGATTCTTCTGGTGTTTCAGAGGCGTCATCATGAGATGATGTAAAGCCTACCATGTGCCTGTTCCTTGTCATATACGTTAATTAAGATTCGACGAATTGATCGCTCATAAAATAGTGTATTTTGCGGAATTAGTGTACAGACCTTAAGGATTATTAGAATGGGTAGTTGTTCTTACGCGAGGATTTCTAAAGGCTGCGTAGAGATGCACCTTTGTTTAGTTGGAGTTGTATACGGAGGCTGCTCGCAGATACATGTGTTATTGGCTTGACAATTTGTTCTTTATGTTTAGAGATTATGAATTTTTGTTTGCCAGTCTAGAATCATCTTGCATTGTGAAGTCTACGAGCGACATGACAATCTCTTTGAGTTTTCTTAATGGATGACCTTTTTGAATTACTGAACCTTGTAAATGGTCTTGAAGGCTTTGAGGGATTCTCCGGTCATGAGGAAAGAAAAGAACGAAAGTCTGACTTTGAGACTTCGGAGGATGATCCTAAGACCAAGATTGCAAATCTCAAGAAGAAAGCAATGAGTGCATCTAGCAAATTTAGGCGTTCTCTCAAGAAAAAGGGGAGGAGGAAGAGCGATGTTCGACTCAGTTCTATCTCAATCGAGGATGTTCGAGACATCAAGGAGCTACAGGTTGTTGATGCATTCAGACGAACACTTATTTCTGATGGGTTGCTACCATCAAGACACGATGATTATCACATGTTATTGAGGTGCACTGACTTCCTGGTTTGCTCATTTGTTGTTTTCATAGTTGATTTTTTGTTACGTGCTTTAGTGGGAGCGTATCCTTGTGACAGAATTAAGTTTAATTGGCTTATTCATGATTGCTTCATATTGCATACCTTGCCTTTGTATCTTTGTCTTGTGCTCTTTCTTGAGCCATACGCTCATAGTGTACTAGAGTATGAGCTGAAAAGTTCTGTTTTTAGATTTTTGAAAGCAAGGAAGTTTGACATAGAGAAGGCAAAACATATGTGGGCTGATATGATTCAATGGAGGAAAGATTTCGGCGCAGATACAATTTTGGAGGTAATTTAGTTTTCACAGATGGTTGTATTTTGGTCTCTTTGAGTAGCCATTTTTCAACTCATTAGACTAATAATATTCGATCCATTATTATATTTCAGGATTTCAATTTTACAGAGTTAAATGAAGTGCTACAGCATTACCCTCATGGCTATCATGGTGTTGATAAGGATGGACGACCCGTATATATCGAGATACTGGGTAGTATTGATGCTAACAAACTCATGCAAGTGACTACCATGGACCGCTATGTCCAGTACCACGTTCAGGGGTTTGAAAAGACTTTTGCAATTAAATTCCCAGCCTGTTCCATTGCTGCAAAGCGGCACATAGATTCCAGCACAACAATATTGGATGCACAGGGAGTGGTATGTTGTTGATATCTCTTGATAAAAGGTTATTATGCACAGGTGATATGATCATATTCCTGACTAGCAAATTACAACCGTTTCCTTGTTTAGGGTCTGAAAAATTTCACCAAATCTGCTCGTGAGCTTGTCATGCGCCTTCAGAAGATTGACGGTGATAACTATCCTGAAGTATGTAGTCAAAAGATTATGCATTTATTTCTCACACCAGAAAACATTAAATACTAATTTTTCCTCTCTTAACTCAATGTCAGACTCTCTTCAGAATGTTCATCATTAATGCTGGTCCTGGCTTTAAACTGCTTTGGAACTCGGTGAAATCTTTCCTGGATCCAAAAACAACTTTGAAAATCCATGTAAGTTGGGAAAATATTGAAGCATTTGGTGATATCTTTTATATTTAAGTAATAGTATGCCAGGTTACTATGGATTATCTTCAGTTAGACTTACATGAGTATTTTCTTTCAGGTTCTTGGCAACAAATACCAGAACAAATTACTTGAAGTAATTGATACAAGGTGATTATCAGTATATATGGTTTTTTCCCCTAGAAACTACATGATTATGTATATGATCATAATTGTGAATTTGGTTAGGGTCTTAATTTTTCTATTAAAAACATTTTGTTTGGACAGTGAGTTGCCAGATATTTTTGGTGGTAGCTGTACTTGTGCTGAGCATGGTGGTTGTCTGAGATCTGACAAAGGCCCTTGGAATGACCCCAATATATTACAGGTCAAATCTTGAATAATTTCTCATCTCATGGTCACACTTATAAGTTCAAGTTCTGCTAGACCTTATTTTTCCAATTAGTTGAATGCATTTTGTGATTTGTTTGTAAGCAGATGGTTCTTGATGGTCGAGCACAGTGTTCTACACAAAAAGTGACTGTTTCTAACTCTGAAGGAAAAATTGTTGCTTATAAGAGACCCGGGCGTACAACGGTATGGTCCATTAGAATGAACTGTCCTAGTTCACCTCGTCTCCTCCTGTACTTGTGTGAAATAAACTCTTAACAGCTAAATCCTTCTAAGTTCAGATTAGAGGTAGTGATACATCTACTGCAGAATCTGGATCTGAAGTGGAAGAAATTGCTTCTCCAAACGCAACGAGAAGCTATTCACTTTCCAAGTTGACTCCTGTTAGTGAAGAGGTAAGTTCCAAGTTTCTAACTAGTTAAATTCAACAAGGTGTAAGAAAGTGAATAGTTCAGTTAAATCTACATGTTTCCTGTGTATAATACAGTCGAGGGGGGTTTCTGAAATAAGCATATACGTTCTCTCAGTCTGCTATGTTGATATTTGTTCAGGTGAAGATATTAAACAAGAGCACTCAAGTTGATGCTTTGCCAGAGTACAATGAATACATTCCAATGATTGACAAGGTTGTGGATACGGTATGCGAGAAACAAGTGCCACCTCAAGTCCTCCATGCTTGTAAAGGTCAGTATAAACAGACAAGCTCTCTGTTGAACAAGTTTGTAGGCAAACGATTGATTCCTTGGTAAAAACCTCAGTTGCATCAAAAACAATAATGAGTGGGATGGAAGTAAATCATGATTGGATTCAGCAGCAGCCCATCTCTTAACAAAACTTGCTTGAGGGATGATGCCATTCGTATCAACATTTGAGCAAACTTTACATACTTAATGAATAACTATCTTTTTTCTGGAAAGCATATTCAATACATTTACTGCAGGAACATCAGCAGTAGAGAGATCACCGTTAAGCATACGTGATCGTGCTTGGGCTATGATTATGGCGTTTTTTATATCCATCCTTGGTCTCATTCGATTGGTGACTCTTCCACTGACTGAGAATCTTCATGGTACTAGTAGTGATAATGTTCCTGGGTCCTCCAGTTCAGAATTACGACATCCTTCGCCTACAGCACCAAGCTGCTTCTCAAACACAGAAGTCCTCTCCTCTGTTTGGAAACGACTTGGAGAACTCGAGGATAAAATCGATGTACTGCAGTTGAAGCCTAATGAGATGCCTTACCAGAAGGAAGAGCTGCTGAATGCTGCTATCTACCGTGTGGATGCACTTGAGGCAGAACTCATCTCCACCAAGAAGGTAAGTTAAGTGAGTCCGAAGTTAGATCTATTATGAAAATGTTTTTTTGTAATGTTATAATGCTGTGTATCTGTAGGCACTGTATGAAGCACTGGTGAAGCAAGAAGAACTTCTAGCGTATATAGATTTTCAAGAACAGGCCAAGTTGCAGGTTGGTTAGATTATGTTTTTTTTTTAAAGTTATTTCCTATTACGATATAACTGGAAAGCTGATGATGATGAATGTGAACTCACTTTTTTGCATATTTTTACTGATGATATTGAAGAAGAGGAAACCTTTTTGCTGGTGAAGAGATTATTTCGGTTGGAAGAGCCTTGAGTTCGTAATGCAATTTCCACATTGGAGACCCACTTGTTTCTTGAATCGACTGTTTTCCTTTCCGAGAATCTCTCTCTCCTTTGATACAAGATTTCCAGGTCGGCGGAAGCTATTCAGTTATTGTTGATTCTGCAGTAGAAAAGAATTCAAGCGAATATGTAAAAGCTTTCTTACATTTACTGATAGTTAGATTGTTATGATATTTTCGTGTAAACACTTATTTATTTTATGTACATGTATTTGGTCCTTCAACTCGCACCAATTCTTAGATCGCACTCGTTACCTTCATTAGATTTCGTCATTCCATCAGTTTTGAGTTAAAATCTCCGTTACACCGGTGGCCAATGGCCATGTGTTGAGGATTAATCGTGTTCGACACGTACACAAAAATTAAAGAGAAAGAGTATTCGTTGGAACTCCATGCAAGGGACGACACTATTTAGGGACCGATCATTGGTTCGAGTACAAAATTGTTTGTATTTTTCCCAAAAAATCAGGACTCGTTTTACCAATTACTTTATTAGGAATTTTCTTTTTACCAAAAAAAGGAATGTGGTAGTAGTGGCGAACCCTATGCCCATCCCGCTACGTAATGTCTGAGATTTAAGGGGTATCGTAGTTTTCCCTCTGAGCAACCAGATTGCATTGACCTCGTCAACGTAGGCCCACCGACAGCTTAGAGTTGAAAGGTCGGTCATTCGGATACCAGTTAACCCTTTCCCAAAGCACTTGGGGGAATCGAACTCGTGACCCTGGACCGAACCATTTGGGAGTCAACGCTCTCAAACAGTAGACCACCAATTTATTTGGCTTTGGACAATTCCTCTTCGAGTTGAAGATAATTTTTGCAATTTCAATTAAAAAATCATGAAATCGGTCAAAAGAAGAGAATGCCTCTCCAAAAGACTTGTCTTTCTCTGACTTACACCACCTCCACCACTTCGTCGTCCATTTCGTGCTAACTAGATGAACGAGCATCATCAATAACAGCTCTATCAACCGAATCGCGTTTCTCTCAGATGTCCGTCTGAATGCTGAATCTGTGTCGCGGTCGAGCAGCTCTAGCTAGCAGTCCTTTGATCAGGCATCTACTATGGCGCCAACCTGCTTCCTCCACCGTAAGTCTTCTTCCGCCTTCTGCATCCACGCATATAGAGCTTTTTTCTTCAAATTGTTTGAATCCTTGTCCGATATCGACGAATCTATGCATTCCGCTGAGAGATAGAATTCCTGACATCGAGGATCCTGATTCAAATGTTGTTTTCTTTGACTGAAAGTATCAATCAATCATCATCCTGCATATACTGTGGTCGAGGTTTTTGTTGCTGTTTGGGGATCATTGTTCACACTAGTGTACTTATTTACAGGCTCAGCTGAGCTCTTACCGACCTAAAAGTACCATCATCAGCGGTTGGTTGGGAGTGTCCAACCGCTTATTCTCCGTCAGCACATATTCATCCATAGCTGGTGAAGATGATGGAGGTGCGAATTCCGATGTCCGGCATTACCAAGTTGTGGTAGCTGCAACTCGTGATATGGGCATAGGTAAAGATGGAAAATTGCCATGGAAATTGCCCTCTGAGCTTAAATTCTTTAAGGAGCTCACATCAACTACATTAGACCCGAATAAGAAGAATGCTGTGCTGATGGGAAGGAAAACTTGGGAGAGCATTCCTCTTCACTATCGGCCTTTGCCGAGGAGGTTAAATGTTGTGCTTACTCGGTCGAGGAACATTGAGATTGAGAGGAATGAGGATGTTTTGCTTTGTGGAAGCTTAGATTCAGCTTTGAATACGTTAGCAACAATCCCGTATCACTCAAAAATAGAAAATGTTTTCATCATAGGAGGTGCAGAGATACTGAGGTACTCATTTGTGAACATAATATCAGTGCTTTGCTAGTTAAAGATACATTGTCTGATTGTCATACTGATTTACCATTTTTACAGGGAAGCACTGAATGCTTCACAATGTGAGGCCATACACATTACTGAAATCGAGACCAACATTGATTGTGATACCTTCATTCCTACTATTGATTTGTCTACCTTTCGGCTATGGTATTCATCTTCACCAGTTGTGGAAAATGATATTCGGTATTCATTTGTGACTTATGTGAAGTTCAGTAATCTTGAGAGCTTGCCGAAAATGATCATTGAAAGACATGAGGAGAGTATGTACTTGAAACTTGTTCAGGAAATCATATCAAGTGGGTTCCATAAGACTAATAAGACAGGTGCCCGCTCTCTGTCAAAATTCGGCTCTCAGGTACATCACATTTTAGACCTTGTTAATCCTTGCTTATCATAATACAAGGATACTATTTATCACATTTTACATGTACATGTACAATCCACAGATGAAGTTCAATCTTCGAAAATCCTTCCCGCTTTTCGCTACAAAGGTACTGTTCCTCCACCTGTAATAATTCCTGTTATCGATTTTGTTAGTCTTATCATTTATTTCTTGTTGAGCCCTGAGATTACATAGCTTTCTTGATGGTTATTTTTCTCGATCAAAAGTTATTATTTGTCAGTACGTGCCAAGTAACTTTTTGTTGGAGATTTGACATCCATCTCTTCTAGTTGTTCATATTATGGTGTTGTCTCAGTTATGAGTCATAATTGTTTACCAATGCATAAACAGAGATTATTATATCAAGGAATCCTTGAAGAAGTTCTGCAGTTTATTGCTGGTTCTACCCATGAGAAGGTATTAATGGTAGATTATTCTATCAGGTCCTTAATTATTGAAAAATGTATCTAATCTCTTGAACACAAATTATTTCCAGTAGATTCAAGGGGAAAAAGTAGCGCTTACTCAAAATGACATCCAATACAGAGAACAACTTAACAGGCAAGTTCTAACCGATCAAATGATGCTATATGTCTCTGCTTCCTTTATTCATTCCATTCACCATAATTCATAGATGGTACTTTGTTTTTCTTCAGCATTGCTATGGTAGACAGCGAAACAATAGATCTGGAAGCAGATTCTTCTCACAGCTTCCAGTGGGGACAATTTGGTGCCAGGTCAGACACTCAATTATGAACGCATACCAGATTATTATTCTTATTTATCTCTTGTTTTGTTACCATCTGCTCTTACGATTATCTTGCAGATGCACAGATATGAATGTTGACTATTCCAGCCAGGGATTTGAACATTTGTCCGATGTCATTAACAAGATCAACAATCGATCGAACAATAGAAGGGTTGTACTCTCAGCATGGAGTCCTTCTGATCTCCAACCACTGCTGCTTCCTTCTTGTGACATTTTCGCTCAGGTAGTTTATCCATTACACTTGTTTTTTTGTTTCCGTGCCTTCAATTTTTTCTCAGAAAAGATTATATGATTTTTGCAGTTCTATTTGTCAAACGGAGAACTATTCTGCCAAATGTTCCAAAGTTCAGCAAATGTTGCTCTTGATGTTCCTCGCAATGTTGCATCATTCGCTCTATTGACCCGCATCATTTCTCATGTTTGTGGTAAAAAAAAATACATTTTTTTCCCTGTGGTTCCAATTTTCTATTTTAAAAAAAAACATATTCAGTTGGATGTTTGACTTAATCGTATACTACAGATCTTCGTCCTGGTGAGCTAATCTACGTAGTTGGGGAGGCTTTTGTTTGTGAAAGTAACATCGGAGGGATGCAGGAACAGCTTCACAGACATCCCCGACCTTTCCCAGTACGTAACTCAGTAGAAATTTTACCTTTCAAAATGGACAGTATACTAGTATAGTATGGTTCTAACAAATTACATCACTTTTTGATATTTGATTCATCAAATCTTTGATTTCTTCCACCAATATGGTTGTGCAGATTATGAAGATAAATCCCGAGAAGAAGGACATCGATTCGATTCTTGCAGCTGATTTTGACCTCGTGGGTTATCATTCTCACACCTGAGTCTCTCTCAGGCTCTCAGCTACATTTGTTGACAGCTTATAACAATCGTAAGACAGTAAAGATAACTTTTCTGCAGATTGTAATTGATAAATAATGCTGCATTATTCTGGCGCTCTGACTAATTCAATAACTGAACGCTTCCATCAATTACAGTTTTTGTGTGTTTTTGCTCAATTAGTTGAAGAGAAAACTTTCTGGTTGATATAGATTTTGACAAATCATGTCAACTTAACAATCAATAATAAGCTGAAAACAGCACAAGGCAATAACAATTTTCAAAGTGTTTAAGAATTCATCATAAAAACTGAACGCAACTTACAGGTTGTTCAATTGAAATCTAATCCAACAACCAAATATCCATGACAAAATTGGAATCCAGAAATAGATAGTAATAACATAACAAAGAAATAACTCTTCCTCTTCTATGCTTCAGTGACCGGGTACTCGAAGACAACATCCCTCCCTGAAAGTTTTCTGTACACTGCAGAAAACGACTCCAGCTTGTACTCAGTGTTGTTCCTCTCCTTCGGGTCCAAGAAAACCTAACATAACATAGCAACACATCAACAACAAGTAAAGGGAATTACCAGAAACGAGAACGAAACAAGGAAAAAGGTTCCAAATCAATGGAGTAAAGAGGGTAAAGAGAAAGCAAGTGCTGACCTTCATGATCTTGGAGCCATCGATTCTGTATCTGACACGCTTTCCAACAATCTCAGCAGGCAAGACAACATCTTCCAACATTGCTTCATGAACAGAGGTAAGTGTGCGGCTGCGTGGACGCTGAGCTGCAGAACCCTTCTTTGGAGGTCTCACTATCCTCCTGGTAGCAATGAAGATCACATCCTGTTATGCCCCCAAAAAAGACTTCATTAGATAAGAAGGGTGCTGCTTTATGATTCTTCATCATAAAATCATTAATTAAGGCAAAGCCTCACCTTTCCACTGAACTTCTTCTCAAGCTCACGCACAAGCCTAACATGGATCTTGCGGAAACCTTTCCTCAATCTGTAAGGGACGTGGATAACAACAGCCTTCCGGCCACCAGAAACATCAACTTGCCTGCAGATTAATGGCAAAGCCTCTTTCACATAAGGATAGGCTGCTGTAGTTTCAAAGAGATGCTTTTTCAAACAATAATAGGCATAAACTAGTTCAATAGTACTTACTGAGCTGCATTGATGTACAAATCTTTCAACTCACTTTTCAGATCCTGGTTTGAATTTTCCAAGTCAAATAATGCCTGCAGTATTTGCAAACTATCAATACAAGTGGACTGTGATCAAATTGTATGGCAATAGACAATAGACAATATTCTTTGAGGATAATAGAATCAAGAAAAACAAATAAAACCTGAGCAACAGACTCCTCGAACTCGGTGGGTTCAACATCCTTATCCTTGTGAATCTTCTTCCTGGAGGTGAACATTCTGACAGTGCTGCTGAAAAAAATTGAGCTAGCTCAGTTGAACAATCGGAAGAATTCCACAAAATAAACGAGGAGACACTCAATGCGATATAATTTTCAAAGAAGGGACCTTTAGGCCCTTTATAACGAAAATATTACGAAGTACAGCAAGAAAACATCCAATGTGATCCAATCACAAGCTAGACGATGTACGAACAATATGCAGCTTAAGAGTTACAAAGCATCAACACCTATTCCAGCATTTTCCAGATCTTCTTACAAACCAAATACTACAATTAGCTCATTCCTTTTAAGGCTCGCATTCGACAATGCAAAGGTAACATTCTGATTCAACACAAAGAACATACTCAACAAGACAGCAACATCATACAAAATGTGTCGCTTTTGACATAATCGAAACTGAGAAATTCCAAAACTTGAACCTTTTCAAAAGACAAAACGTAGATAATCAAGCGGCGGCTGAAATAAATAAACTGTTTTTTTGCTTCAGCAATGTACAGAAATGAACCAGAAGTTTCGAAGACATCAAATTTTCGCAGAAACATGATCAACCAAATCGTTACCTGGAGAAGGAGGGACAGTTGGAATGATCTGCACAAGATGAAGAAACCCCCGCGCGCAGCTTCAGAGAAGTCTGTAGGGTTTGTAAGAAGGTTAAGAGCCCTTTATATATGTAACAACAATCGATGGTAGCAATTTAGGGAGAACATTTGACGGCTGCGATGAATTTCTGGGCCTGAGTTTATTTAGGCCGAAGTGGGTCGGAAAGCCGAAATTTTAACCGAACCAACTGAACCCGGTTGATCATCTTATCCGGTTTAGCAAAAACTTGAAATACACACTTATTCATTAGTGGCCTAAATCCAAGCTCATATACGGGTGATCTAGTGGTTGAGAGTGCTGACTCTCAAGTGGTTTGGCTTCGGGGTTACGAGTTCGAATCTCCCACGAAAAAAGTGGGAAAAAGATTACGACTTGAGTCTAACGGACCGATCTCTCAACCGCAGGCTGTTTGTGGGGCTTCGTTGATGAGATCGGTGCATACTCTGGTTGTTTAGGGATTTACGTCAACCGCGTAACACGAAAATCCAAACATTACGTAGCAGAAAAAATCTTAATTTGATTGTTTAGGGATTTACGTCAATCGCGTAACACGAAAGTTCAAACATTACGTAGCAGAAAAAAGCTTGATCCGGGGTACTAACCCGTTCCTTTTATATAAAAAAAATATATATCAAAGCACCATACCAGGCACCCCTAATGTCCGACCACAACCTAACCACAGTCAAAATTCAATGATTAGAATCTCCATAATGAAGTTAATGACCGACCCATCTAATGGAAGCCGTACACGTGTCATCCATATAACCCCCATTCTGTCTATTAAGATGTTCGAAATGGAAGCTAGCACCACCAAGCAAGAAGATCATGGCCGGGATGATGACAACGGTGATCTTTCAGTCGTCTATTCTTGTCGTATCTGTGTTCCTAGTAAGTGTCGTCACCCTCTTCAGGTGGCGGCGGCGGAAAGGCCATCAGAATGTATCCAGAGCCAAGGATCCTCCTGGAAGCAGTGGACTGCCGTTGATCGGAGAGACGCTCCAGTTTATGGCCGCTATCTACAGCGGCAGAGGGTTCTTCGACTTTGTTCACTCTCGACATCTCCGGTAACTTAACTGAGCGCGTCAAAAGCTATATATAAGATTATTGTTCATCATTATTCATTATACTTGTTAAGTGTATAGTTTCGTTGGATTCCAATAATGAAACTCTCGTTTCGGGCACTAAATTCATTGTCTTAATCTACATTAGTTTAACGGAGGATATTAAGATCACTTAAAAGTAATGTAATATCAAGTAGCTATATGAACTTTTGACGTTTTGCAACGAGCTATCCGAACTTTGAAAAATTAAAATGGGCTACATCAACTTTGAAGAAAGTGCAAATAGCTTCCTCCGTCTAATTTCTGACGAATTTTCGTCGACTTTCTAATGACTTTCCGACGTTAGTTGACGAAAAATTGGACGGAGGTAGCTATTTGCATATTCTTCAAAGTTGAGGTAATCCGTTTTGAATTTTCAAAATTTGGGTAGCTCGTTGCAAAACATCCAAAGTTCATGTAGCTACTTGGTATTTAACCCCTTAAAAGTATACTGAATGTCTTCACTCACAAGTTTAGAGTTTTGATACACTTGATTAAGACGTACGTCTTAAGTCTCACACAGTTTCGATATTGACTTACTCAATGTTGTTCTAGGTACGGGAAATGTTTCCGGACCAACATATTTGGCTCGACTCACGTGTTCATGTCGAGCACCGTAGCAGCAAAGACAATCCTGAGCAACGAATGCGGAAAATTTACAAAGAAATACATTAGGTCGATTGCGAAGCTAATGGGAGACCATAGCATATTGTGTACTAAGTCCGATCAACACCACAAGCTCATCCGTGCTCGTCTCAGTTGTCTGTTCTCAACTGCCTCGTTATCGTTGTTTACCCGACAGTTCGATGATCTTGTTGTAACATCCATAAATGGATGGGAACATAGAGACGCTGTGGTCATTCTTGATGAAGCTTCGAAGGTAACTAAGTAGTGTCTAAAACAATCTTTACCGATGAAACACTTCCGTCGGTAAAAGTTTTTAACTGAAGCATTCTTTAGCGATTGAACTACAATTCTGTTGGCAAAAGATTAATTTGGTTTACCATAGAAAATGTTGTGAATATTGACAAAGGATTTCACTTAGATTACATTCAAGGCAATGTGCAAGATCCTTATGAGCTTGGAGGATGGAGACGAGCTCGATGCATTGCAAAACGATGTAGCTTTTGTATGTGAAGCAATGCTCGCCTTGCCTCTAATATTACCCGGGACTCGGTTTCGAAGGGGCATCGAGGCCCGAAAAAGGATCATGATCACATTGGGTAAGATAATCAATGATAGAAGACGGACAAAAACTCGGAAAGACGATTTTCTCGAGCATCTTTTGAATATGAAGGAAACCCTAATCGACGAGGAGATCAAGGACAATGTACTCACCATGATAATTGCGGGTAACCCTAATTCACGACGGCCGACATCAAATTTAACCGTTGTAAAATGCTTGTTTTTTTTTTAAGTTTTAAGATCTCGGGACAGGTCAAGATACTACTGCTAGCGCGATTACATGGATGGTGAAGTACTTAAGCGAAAATCGGGATGTTCTTGAGTCTCTTCGTGTAAGTATATATATGTATAGCATGGAGTTTTAGATTCCATAATCCCTTGTTTTTGAAGATTACACTACTAAGTTTCTAACTTAATGATCAATTAGCATGAACAACTCGGGATCATGAGGGGGTCGGTTCTCGAGCTAGAAGACCTCGGTGCGATGCGGTATGCTTCAAAGGTAAATTTTGTACTAAATTTATCGACTAGATAGTTACCACGATATCGAATCAGAAACTTAACACGCGTTGACGAATCGTTACGGCTGCAAAAACAGGTGGTTAAGGAATCCTTGAGGATGGCATCTGTAGTGCCATGGTTTCCTAGGCTCGTACTCCATGACTCCGAAATTGAAGGTTGGTCTATTGACATATTCCATCTATATGCACAAATAAAAGAAATAATGCGGTTTATGTAACCAAATATTAATTATTAGGGTTCGGGATGAGGAGAGGATGGACCGTTAATGTAGATGCCAAATCGATGCATTTGGACCCGATGTTGCATAACGATCCACACGAGTTTAACCCGTTACGGTTCGATGTACGCCTTTTATAAACTCATTTTGATCCATTTTATTCTATATTCGTGCTATAAGCTAGGTGTGAAAAAACCGGATGATCCGAAATCTGATGAAAACCGAACCGTATCGAATCAAAAAACCGGTTCGAAAATGTAGGGTTCGGTTTATGGTCAGATTTGTTTTCCTTGAACCACTTTTTTAGCATGTTCGGTCTACGAATCTAAAAGACCATGGACTCTGGTTCGACCGTTAATACGTATATAATTTTAGATATTATATTAATTAATATAATTAATCAATAAATACAAACAAATAATAATTTTATTATTTAATAGTTATTTTAGTTGTTTAATCGATTTAGTAGAAAATTGTTTAAACATTGTTAAATTGAGTTATTTTATTGTGTAATTTGATTTTGAATTCTTATTTTGGTTTTTAATGTGTATTTTTTGTTTTTTAATTTTAAACCGAAAACCTGATCCGAAAATCCAAAATTCGAATGGACGGTTTATTTTTCCTTATACGGTCTTTTGTCCGGCCTTTTTTTGAATAAAGCCCGATCCAAAAACATAGGTATCCGACCGAAATAGCAAAAACCGGTCCGCCCGGTCCGGTTTCACCCCTAGTATAAACCCTACTCTTTTACTGACGTTTTGTTTTTGCTGTCACAGAAAGAGGCGACGCCATACTACTTCTTAGCTTTCGGGATGGGAGGGAGGACGTGCCTTGGACTGAACATGGCAAAAGCCATGATGCTCGTCTTTCTTCATCGGCTAGTCACGACTTACAAGTAACGTTTTCTAATGACATGTTATATATATAACACGTTAAACGATTAAATTAGGCTTTGTAATAACTAATACGTGAGACTTCATTTTTTTTCTTCTTCTTTTTGTTCTATAACTTATCACTAGGTGGGAGGTGATCGACTCAGACTCGAGTTTGGAGAAATGGGCAATGTTTTCGAGATTGAAGACGGGTTGCCCTGTGCGCGTAACCCGTATAGCATAGCATAGCATACAAATATTGTATCCAAGGCAATTACACACTCTATTCATACTTTTTTTTCAGCTTTTGGCTAAATTTATATCTATACTATATATCCGTTCTTATTAGTTTTATATCAAATTAATATTTTAATAGTGTTTACTTTAATATAGTAGTTTACTGGTGGATATAGGTTGTAAAAACAGATTTGGGTCGTATTAGGGACTCTCTGACCCAAAAACGAAACATGTAATGCTATGAGTCAATTTTTGAAACTCAAACTTAACTCGCGGGTCAGAATGATTCATCAGGAATAGTAAAAGTTGAGTCAATTTGACTCGTTTAATCTCCATGATACGCTGGTCTGTCTGATCCGTTCGACCCACCATTTAGTCAAAATCATAAATAGACTGACTCATAAAACACAATTTCTATAAAATGCATACATATCAGTATTATTATTTAATATAATATATTTTTTTTTGGTAAATCACTTTAAATCAATTTAATATAATATATAAATATGACAGAATTGACATATGGATCAAGACTTCTATCCTACAAATAATTCGTATTTTCACGTTTTATAAATGAATAGTATCAAATTGCCCCGCGAGTAAAAAACTCTTAGCCAGCGGGTCACAGATTTGGTCAGATTTTGACACCATGTGATCTCTTATGTGCCGACTTCGTGTTACGCTATAGGCTTATAGCCTACGCCTGACATAACCTATCAAATCATTATTTATTAGTAAAACTATAAAAGGGTTAATATTCACAAAATTATCTGAATTTTGAATGTTATATAAAAAAGTAGTTGAATTTTGATTTTTAAATTTTTCTTAACTATACTTTCAGTTTGGAAGGAAGTTTTTGTTATAATTCTAAAAGTATAAATAACAAAAGTTGAAAAATTAAAGTTTTTAAGTATCCTTTTATAAAATGAGCAAAATTTAATTTTTGATTATTTACCCTAAAAAAAAAGTGGTTTACACTTTACAATTATTGTGGTTATCACTTATCAAACGTTAGCAGTATGAAATTCTTGACTAAATTTACGGTTTAAAACACTATTTAAAAGTTTTTGTATCGTATGTAGAGTTTTTTACGTATCGTATTATACAATCAGTCTAAAAGTAAAAAATTAACGCATACTTAGCGTCATTTAATTCGTAATTATATTATCTACGCACCGTAATTTTTTTTAGTATCACCGGTCGTGTCAAAAATTAACGCATACTTAGCGTCATTTAATTAATCTCTTCACGGATTTGTTAGGGCCCTTTATAGTAGGGTCTATCTAATTTATAAAATTATAGGATCAAACACACATTACTAAATATTTTGGAGGTTATTATGCAGTGCAAAAAATATTCAAATGTTTGTAATTTCAGTATTGTTCCTCCTCCTTAGGGTTAAAATTTGTATTTAGATGTTTGTAATATGAATTCCAAATTTATAAATATCCTTCTACTGCATAATATATAACACTATTAAATAATAATAAAAAAAATTGGAAAATCTACTGACTAACGATATTATCGTCTCAAGCTCAATACAATAATTATTCCTATTAATATCTTAGTTGAGTGTATAATTAAATAAAAAAGCATCCACACTCCATTATTGTGCTCGACAGTGAGTCATTTACAGTATATATATATACACCTTTTTGTGGGTGAAAATGAAAGAAAGTGAAAAAAGTAGGGTCAGGAGAAGTAGATCTCCTATTGTGAGGGGTTCAGTTTATTGGGTGCTTCGACCACTTAACAAAATCAGAAGAATATTTCTCTTGTCTGTATTAATTATTAATTATACCCCACAATCAACTCCTTTTTCGCCCACTTTTAAATTCTTAGTGGATAAGAGCAAAGCTGCAGCACAATTATAGTTTGATGATAATTTATTTACAAGATCAAAGTATAATGACTTAAAAATAATATGTAATAGTTAGAGGTTGATATGTTATTATTGCAAAAGATGAATTATCTATCAATATAACTGAGAAAAGTAGAATCATGTGAAACAAGTAGGTTAGGGTTTGAATTTGTTGGTAAAACTCAATGATTGGGGAGTGTATCGTCATGATTTAAAACTCAAGGGCCAATTAGCAACACACCTATTGACACCTTGTAAAATTTTATATATAGCAACTACTATTTTCCCCCCACAAGGCCGGCCAGCAAGGAAATTGATTATTAATTAAAGAGGGAAGCAGATTGTGGCCTGTGGGTGATAGAAAAGTTATATATTAATTATAATATATATAATAAACTAAAAGTGAAGAGTAATACTAAAGAGAAAGCATTACTAATTAAAGTTTATGCTAGTGGCTTGACTAGGAATGACGATTTAATTATGTATAGAAAAAGGATACCTATAAAAATGGTTATCAATTTAAATTTGAAGATTTTTAAAAAATGAATTTTATTTATTTATAAAGACTAGCTATTTTCAATTACATTAAAAAAAAGAAGAAGCTAATTTACTTGAAACTCTCTATATATCACACATGATAATATTGATCATATATATAACTTAAAAGATAAAAGTTTCGGAGACTATTTATGAACTTTAATTAATTATCTCAGGTATGAATAATTAGTCTATGTTTTATCATTAATTACTTTAATCAGTTTTTCTATTTTTAATAACATCATATATATATCCTTTGTTTCTTCGAAGATATTGTTGAATAGAGAATAGAACAATAGAAACATTAATCTTTGGATAAAATTATTTCACTCTTAATATTTCATTCCAGTACATTGTCTATTATAGAGATTACAATAACTTTTTACTGTAAATACTAATTATGACATTTGACAATCTGGTAACTCTATATTTGACAATCTGGTACTCTACTGCTACACCTTTCTGCTCCTTTTAACTGGTAAATACTGTTATTTTGTTGACATTTTATCTGCTTTGATGACATGTATAGGAAATGAAGAAAGACCTAAACTTATGTTGACTTTTGGTCTGGATTAACCACACCTGCAGGTGTAAGTAATAAGTACTATATATAATCTAAGGTGGCGGATAAGAGTGTCTACCATCGTAGAGTAGAAATTCAGTCAGTATCATATGGTTTCAAATAATTTGAAATAACTTATTTTGGATGGTACTGAAGATCGTTTATAAAAAAACTTAGTTGTAGTAATTTGTATTAGTTACGTCTATTTTTACCAACAAAATAAAATAATATATATATATAATTTGTATGACCATGTCATGTACATATACATTATTAACGTTACATAGTTACGTATACCTGCCATAACCTAACCCTAGGTAGTGGAGTTATAGCTTGTTCCCTAAGCCAATCAGGAGACTCCACGTCAACTTTTAATTGCTATGAATCTCAACGCTCTCTTTAATTACTATCTAACCCTAACCCTTTATGCCCTTGTGGGTTACCCTTTCCTTTTGACACAATCAGAGAGGAGACAGAGCTGCTCACACTTACCTACCAAAATACAGAACCATCGGTACGTGTACGGAGGAAGGATACACACGCAATTCACTCTGTCATTTATATATTCATTGAATAGGGATATAAATTAAAAAAAACAAAAAAGTACAAATATAAGATTAAAAAAACTAATTAAAATAAATTACATTTTATAGGTATAAAATTACACCACAAATAATTGAAGAGAAACACACTTCGTCTCAAAAGATTAAGAAAAAATTAGCTAGATCTTAAAAGTTTAAAATAGTAAAACATCAATATTTCAAAAGTTTAGTCAAGAGATTGGAGTTTTTTCAAAAACTGTTCACTTTTGAAAAAATATTTGAAAAAGTGTATATCGATTTTTTTTTTTTAGAAAAGTATGTATACGCGCGACGCGCCTATTGAATAGGCACATCCCTAGGACGCGCCTACTCAATAGGCGCGTCCTAGGGATGCGCCTATTGCCTAAATTTATATTTTTTTCGCAAAAACACCAGTCTATCAGAAACCACGTTGTTTAAGTCTGCTTATGGTTTTCCTCCTAAATAGAAATTGAGAGATAGTCTCACGCGTTGCTTTATCTCAGTGTTCACAGGTTTTCCTCCAAATTTTCCAACTTGTTCTGAACAACAATGAAACAAAGTTGTTTATTCACAAGTTTCTGAATGAGACTTTTCTTCAGATACACTAGCTAGTTTGACATTTTCAGGAATTACTCCTGCAAAAGAGCTCTTTGGGGTTACTTTAGGTTCCTGTCCTAAATTTTCCAACTTGTTCTGAACAACAATAAAACAAAGTTGTTCATTCACAAGATTCTGAATCTTCCGAATATCTTCTGTCGTACGGTGAGGACAGAAGAAAACTGATCCCCTTCCAATGGTTAGGAAGGGTCTTGGATCAAGAGGACAGAAGATCAATTTGTTAACAAAAGGGTCTTGGATCAAGAGGACAGAAAATCAATTTGTTAACAAAAGGGTCTTGGATCAAGAGGACAGAAAATCAATTTGTTAACAAAAGGGTCTTGGATCAAGAGGACAGAAAATCAATTTGTTAACAAACCACCGAGATGATTGTCTCACGCGTTGCTTTATCCCAGTATTCACAAGTCCAAATTCCTCTACGCGCACCAAATTCCTCCATGTATGCTTTTTTTCCTACTATATGCTTACTTTTTGAAAAACATCTGATTTTGAGCCTGTTTATACGGTTTTCCTCCTACATAGAAATTGAGAGATAGTCTCTCCAATAAAGAAGAAAGGAAGTTCTCAGAAGTTAAATACTTTAGGTTCCTGCCCTAGATTTTCCAACTTGTTCTGAACAACATCCGCGAGGTCAAACATTGAAACAAAGTTGTTCATTCACAAGTTTCTGAATGAGACTTTTCTTCAAATACACTAGCTAGTTTGACATTTTCAGGAATTACTGCTGCAAAATAACTCTTTTGGGGTTACGTTAGATAAATTTCAAAAAGTAACTATGTCCGTTAGGCGCGACCCCGGGGTGCGCGTATACATAGTTTGCTAAAAAATTTTTTTGCATACATACTTTTTCAAAAAAAAATTCTGACGTAGTTATTTTTTGAAATTTATCGTTACTTTAGGTTCCTGCCCTCCAACTTGTTTTGAACAACATCCGCGAGGTAAAACACTGAAACAAAGTTGTTTATGCACAAGTTTCTGAATGAGACTTTTCTTCAAATACACTAGCCAGTTTGACATTTTCAGGAGGAAAACCATTTCTTCTTAGAACTTCCTTTCTTCTTTACTGGAGAGAGTATCTCTCAATTTCTATTTAGGAGGAAAACCATAAGCAGGCTTGAACTCATATAAAAAGCTATAGTCATTGGAGAAGCTTTACAAGATATTCGGAAGATTCAGAATCTTGTGAATGAACAACTTTGTTTCATTGTTGTTCAGAACAAGTTGGAAAATTTAGGACAGGAACCTAAAGTAACCCCAAAGAGCTCTTTTGCAGGAGTAATTCCTGAAAATGTCAAACTAGCTAGTGTATCTGAAGAAAAGTCTCATTCAGAAACTTGTGAATAAACAACTTTGTTTCATTGTTGTTCAGAACAAGTTGGAAAATTTGGAGGAAAACCTGTGAATACTGAGATAAAGCAACGCGTGAGACTATCTCTCAATTTCTATTTAGGAGGAAAACCATAAGCAGACTTAAAATCAACGTGGTTTCTGATAGATCGGTGTTTTTGGGAAAGAAAAAAAATTTTAGGCAATAGGCGCGTCACGCGTATACATACTTTTCTAAAAAGAAAATTCGATATACACTTTTTCAAATACTTTTTCTAAACTAAACAGTTTTTGAAAAAATTCAAGAGATTGTTCATACTTTAAAAGTTTAGTGGAATGTGAATTAAGTATTACACAATGCATAATGCCTTGTTTTATTTAGAATTAACTAAAATTTATATTTATATTAATTAATTAACAAAAAATTGCTCCTATCTAATTATTCATTGCTCCTATCGAATGAAGAAGTTTTATTTGTAATGAGAGATAAAAATGATTTTGAATTTTAAAATAGATAAATTTAATATTTTACTCCGGGATGTTTAAATCCGGACACCATGGAATTATTTATATATATATATATATATATATATATAAAAGGTCAAATAAATACTTTCTATTAAATCATATTTTGAGTTGTTTTTTCCCCTAAAATTTAAGTTGTAAAATTTATTTATGTTATATTAATTTGGTCAAAGTGCAAATTTATTCTTCCATAGATCAGTCTGAATAAATATCCACTCTCAAACCCCAATTGAATTCTGAATCAATTATAACGAGTTTTTTCAAAAACTGTTCACTTTTGAAAAAATATTTGAAAAAGTGTATATCGAATTTTTTTTTTTTAGAAAAGTATGTATACGCGCGACGCGCCTATTCAGTAGGCGCGTCCTAGGGATGCGCCTACTGCAATAGGCGCACGCCAGGGGTGCGCCTATTGCCTAAAATTTATTTTTTTTCGCAAAAACACCAGTCTATCAGAAACCACGTTGATTTTAAGTCTGCTTATGGTTTTCCTCCTAAATAGAAATTGAGAGATAGTCTCACGCGTTGCTTTATCTCAGTATTCACAGGTTTTCCTCCAAATTTTCCAACTTGTTCTGAACAACAATGAAACAAAGTTGTTTATTCACAAGTTTCTGAATGAGACTTTTCTTCAGATACACTAGCTAGTTTGACATTTTCAGGAATTACTCCTGCAAAAGAGCTCTTTGGGGTTACTTTAGGTTCCTGTCCTAAATTTTCCAACTTGTTCTGAACAATAATGAAACAAAGTTGTTTATTCACAAGATTCTGAATCTTCCGAATATCTTGTAAAGCTTCTCCAATGACTATAGCTTTTTATCTGAGTTCAAGCCTGCTTATGGTTTTCCTCCTAAATAGAAATTGAGAGATACTCTCTCCAGTAAAGAAGAAAGGAAGTTCTAAGAAGAAATGTTTTTCCTCCTGAAAATGTCAAACTGGCTAGTGTATTTGAAGAAAAGTCTCATTCAGAAACTTGTGCATAAACAACTTTGTTTCAGTGTTTTACCTCGCAGATGTTGTTCAAAACAAGTTGGAGGGCAGGAACCTAAAGTAACGATAAATTTCAAAAAATAACTATGTCAGAATTTGTTTTTGAAAAAGTATGTATGCAAAATTTTTTTTTAGCAAACTATGTATACGCGCACCCCGGGGTCGCGCCTAACGGACATAGTTACTTTTTGAAATTTATCTAAAGTAACCCCAAAAGAGTTATTTTGCTGCAGTAATTCCTGAAAATGTCAAACTAGCTAGTGTATTTGAAGAAAAGTCTCATTCAGAAACTTGTGAATGAACAACTTTGTTTCAATGTTTGACCTCGCGGATGTTGTTCAGAACAAGTTGGAAAATCTAGGGCAGGAACCTAAAGTATTTAACTTCTGAGAACTTCCTTTCTTCTTTATTGGAGAGACTATCTCTCAATTTCTATGTAGGAGGAAAACCGTATAAATAGACTCAAAATCAGATGTTTTTCAAAAAGTAAGCATATAGTAGGAAAAAAAGCATACATGAAGGAATTTGGTGCGCGTAGAGGAATTTGGACTTGTGAATACTGGGATAAAGCAACGCGTGAGACAATCATCTCGGTGGTTTGTTAACAAATTGATTTTCTGTCCTCTTGATCCAAGACCCTTTTGTTAACAAATTGATTTTCTGTCCTCTTGATCCAAGACCCTTTTGTTAACAAATTGATCTTCTGTCCTCTTGATCCAAGACCCTTTTGTTAACAAATTGATCTTCTGTCCTCTTGATCCAAGACCCTTCCTAACCATTGGAAGGGGATCAGTTTTCTTCTGTCCTCACCGTACGACAGAAGATATTCGGAAGATTCAGAATCTTGTGAATGAACAACTTTGTTTCATTGTTGTTCAGAACAAGTTGGAAAATTTAGGACAGGAACCTAAAGTAACCCCAAAGAGCTCTTTTGCAGGAGTAATTCCTGAAAATGTCAAACTAGCTAGTGTATCTGAAGAAAAGTCTCATTCAGAAACTTGTGAATAAACAACTTTGTTTCATTGTTGTTCAGAACAAGTTGGAAAATTTGGAGGAAAACCTGTGAACACTGAGATAAAGCAACGCGTGAGACTATCTCTCAATTTCTATTTAGGAGGAAAACCATAAGCAGACTTAAACAACGTGGTTTCTGATAGACTGGTGTTTTTGCGAAAAAAAAAAATTTAGGCAATAGGCGCACCCCTGGCGTGCGCCTATACATACTTTTCTAAAAAAAAAATTTTGATATACACTTTTTCAAATATTTTTTCTAAACTAAACAGTTTTTGAAAAAATTCAATTATAACATCTGAAATTTTTGGAATAGTTTGATATTTTTTTATAATTTTTAAAACTTATTCTATTAACTTGATAGGCAAATTTGCATTTTGCTTATGAAGAAAATTTTACAATTTAAACTTAAAAATAAATAAATAAAAGATGATCAAACATTTAGGCATAATAATAATATTGGGTAAAATACGACATTGTCCCGTAAACTTTATACTAATTTTAAAATTTCTCCTTAAACTTTAAAGTCCCCCTAATGTTTGGAAATGATTGAAAAATCTCTCTTTACCACATATGCTTTTGAGGAAAAAATTTCATCATTTTCAAACATTACGAAACTTTAAGGTAAATTTTTAAAATCTACGTAAATGGTAAGGGGTAAGGTAATGTAGTAATTAAACCTAATAATATTTTGCCATCTATATATCAATCCACCCGTCCCTTTCAAAAAAATTACGATTTAAACAAGATAAATACTATTTTTGTAGCCATCATAATTGTAACATATTTTATTTTATTTTTGCACTACACACAACTGCGTCATTAATTCCAGACAGTTATTTACTCAATTAAAATAAATATTGAAAATTAAAATATTCAATAATTATGCAAGAAAATAAATTAATTACTCTGTACAATAAAAGTGATCGGACTCTAATTACATGTTATTCGCAGCAATTAATATTTACTCACTCATCCATCATTAGGAATTTAAGATTATTTAAAACTATTTAATTATGCAATAATTAATTAACTCCTAACGACCACCGTCCGATCCGCCACGGGCGCAGTTTCAGTCAGATCAGCGGTTATCTCCTTTTGCAGAAACCACTTCGTCTTAGCAATGTAACTCTCCACCGTCCGTTTAAACTCCTCGTTACTCAAATCGTCCACCGTGATCCGACCATTCTCCGTCGCCGATCGACGAAGTGCCGCCTCTCGCAGCCTCCCTCCTACCAACGCCGACTTCGTTCTCCTATAACAAGGCGACCTTTTCTCCTCCACTCGAAGTACGACTACCTTCTCCACTTCCGCCTTCGGCTCGGGCTGCGGTGATGCCGGAGGGTGAGCTCTACGGCGATACAAATACTCTACGTAAAGATTTTCGGAGATATCCGACGCGGTTGCGGTTTGTTTTTTCTTGTTTATGTTGTTTTTTGACAGGCAGGCAACGAGGACGATGATGGCGTTGCTGAGGAGGAAAACAGGGAATGGTTTTGTTAGAACGCCGGCGAGTTTCCGGTATCCGTCCACGAATGAGTCAATGGCGAGGGAGAGTGGAGTGGAGTACAAGGAGAGCAGAAGAGTGAGCGCCACGCAGGCTTCGAGAACGTGCAGTAAGAGAGGCTTGAGTTGTCTCTTGGATTGGCGGCGGAGAACTGCCTTTGCTTTGTCAACGGAATCCATGAGCGACGGAGGTGAAACGTAAACTTCTCACGACGGTGCAGTGGTTCTTGCTTGTGTTTATGGAGTAGAGAAACGATGGCAGATGGCGAAGAGGAAGCGGGTGGGGGCTGGGCTTATATAGAGAAGAGGAAGTGGATATAAAGAAGATGTATATTTTTTTAAAATAATCATAATCATTGCTCTTTATTTTAAAGTTATACACGTAAATAAATAGATTTTTAATGCAATTTTTGTGGTAAAGATATAACATATAGGATTCAAATTTTATTTATAAGTATCTCAACTCATCTTTAATTAATGTTTTTTGGAAAACTACCAAATAGACCCCGAACTTGACACTCATTAGCAATTAGATGTCAGAACTTTTTTTTGTACCAAATAGATTGTCTAACTTTCTTAAATAAGCAAATAAGTATCTACCGTTAATTACCGTTAAGAATAAATGAAAAATATCACGTGAAGAGCAAACAGGTACATAAACTTACACTAATTAGCAAGTAGGTACCTGAAACGGATCTTAAACAGGTTCAGCCGAACTACTTTATTTTTTTAAAAGAAAAGTAAAGTTTATATATTAAAAACATGCATGGTTCAACTCCATACTTTCTTTGTGCATCAAGGAACACTTAGAGAACGTCTCGTGTTGAGTCATGCATGTGTTTGGTATATAAACCCTATTTTTTTTTATAAAGAAAAAGTTGTTCGACTGAACCAGTTTTTGAACTGATTCAGGTACCTACTTGCTCATTTGTGTAAGTTCAGATACATGTTTGCTCCTCACGTTATATTTTCCGTTTATTCTTAACGGAAATTAACGGTAGGTACCTATTTGATTATTTTACTTGTTAATCAGTGTCAAGTTTGGTAAATTTTTCATGTTTTTTTTTTAAATTACATTAATAAGAATATATTAAGTTTTCAAGCTGTTGATGTTGAATGATGATAAGCACGTGAGTGCCATGAAGAAACAACTGTTTCTTTCTGTATGGAATTCAAAAGAATATGAATGAAACAGCCAAAGTTGGTACAATAACCCGACGTACTTGTGAAATTCGAAAAGCACTACTGCTAAAGCGCAGCGTTACACGTGACCTATCAACTGTAAAAACACAACAGCTTCTTCGGAGCTTATAAACGAGACTTTATATTAAAATTTGTTCTTTAATTAGGCATATATATGATTTATGCAATTTGCCTGACAGATATATATTTAAAGAAACATAATCATCTATCATCTATGTAATATTGATAACTATGCAAAACCCTGACGTTTTATTATGGTGTCTAGCATATATATAATAGATCCTACGTAATGAGGACCATCATAATAGTAGTCTTATAAAATAAAAATGTGATTAGTACTATACAAATAATTTTTTTTATCAAATTTATTATAATATAATGTAGCAGTTTAACCACGAGTTTAATCACGTTTATGTTGGTTTTAGGATAATGAGTCACTCATAATCGGGATACCATTCACATAAATCTCAGTTGTGTGTTTGACATTAAAAATTTTCCCTCTATATATCAATAAGTATATATAGAGGTGCTCAGAGTTAGAAAAAACATGATGATAGATAGACACCCTATAGTTTAGACAGATGTCAGTAGTTGTGGTATTATACGTTATTGTTCGTCAAACTGTGACGTGTTCTCCCGTCTGACAGACCGTGATCCCAACCTCAGACATATCTGCTTACGTACGCTAAAGTAATTGTTTGTGTTATTCGATTGCGTAAATTCCAACAGTTTCATTCTTTAACTTTGATTCGAATCTTATGAATAAATAAAGAATAGACGATGTTTATCCCTTCTAATGGAACCCACATAATACACATTATTTAGATATAGGATTACTGCTGTTGGGAATAAGGCGGTCTTGATCTTCCTAGGCTGTCTAGATCAGATCATATGCAGAAGATTATACTCAAATAAATATTATTATAGTGTAGTCTATATATTGTAATAGTTATAACGCAACTTGTTACTTTTAAGTTTTAATACTTTGCAAGTAGTGATAATTATTTGGCCAAAAAAAAAGTAGTGATAATTATAATATAATATATATTTAGTTCATATATTTATTAATTAACAATATTTAATGGAATTTATATCTATATCTATATGAAAAATATTTGTTACTAGATTATTTTTCTTCAAAATTTCCATACTGACCTTCATGATAATTACTTGAATTTTTTCAAAAACTGTTTAGTTTAAAAAAAATATTTGAAAAAGTGTATATCGAAATTTTTTTTTTAGAAAAGTATGCATACGCGCGACGCGCCTATTGAATAGGCGCATCCCTGGGACGCGCCTATTCAGTAGGCGCGTCCTAGGGATGCGCCTATTCAATAGGCGCGTCCCTGGGATGCGCCTACTCAGTAGGCGCGTCCTAGGGATGCGCCTATTCAATAGGCGCATCCCAGGGGTGCGCCTACTGCCTAAATTTTTTTTTTTTTTCGCAAAAACACCGGTCTATCAGAAACCACGTTGATTTTAAGTCTGCTTATGATTTTCCTCCTAAATAGAAATTGAGAGATAGTCTCACGCGTATTCATAGGTCCAAACTACAAATTTTCCAACTTGTTCTGAACAACAATGAAACAAAGTTGTTTATTCACGAGATTCTGAATCTTCCGAATATCTTCTGTCGTACGGTGAGGACAGAAGAAAACTGATCCCCTTCCAATGGTTAGGAAGGGTCTTGGATCAAGAGGACAGAAGATCAATTTGTTAACAAAAGGGTCTTGGATCAAGAGGACAGAAAATCAATTTGTTAACAAACCACCGAGATGATTGTTTCACGCGTTGCTTTATCCCAGTATTCACAAGTCCAAATTCCTCTACGCGCACCAAATTCCTTCATGTATGCTTTTTTTCCTACTATATGCTTACTTTTTGAAAAACATCTAATTTTGAGCCTGTTTATACGGTTTTCCTCCTACATAGAAATTGAGAGATAGTCTCTCCAATTAAGAAGAAAGTAAGTTCTCAGAAGTTAAATACTTTAGGTTCCTGCCCTAGATTTTCCAACTTGTTCTGAACAACATCCGCGATGTCAAACATTGAAACAAAGTTGTTCATTCACAAGTTTCTGAATGAGACTTTTCTTCAAATACACTAGCTAGTTTGACATTTTCAGGAATTAAAATCAACGAGTACACTATGCAGAAAATCAAGAGACTTCAGATGCCGAAGAAAAAGGCAGTGGAAACCCCAAAGAGCTCTTTTGCAGGAGTAATTCCTGAAAATGTCAAACTAGCTAGTGTATCTGAAGAAAAGTCTAATTCAGAAACTTGTGAATAAACAACTTTGTTTCATTGTTGTTCAGAACAAGTTGGAAAATTTGGAGGAAACCCTGTGAATACTGAGATAAAGCAACGCGTGAGCATCTGAAGAAAAGTCTCATTCAGAAACTTGTGAATAAACAACTTTGTTTCATTGTTGTTCAGAACAAGTTGGAAAATTTGTAGTTTGGACCTATGAATACGCGTGAGACTATCTCTCAATTTCTATTTAGGAGGAAAACCATAAGTAGACTTAAAATCAACGTGGTTTCTGATAGATCGGTGTTTTTGCGAAAAAAAAAAAAATTTACGCAGTAGGCGCACCCCTGGCGTGCGCCTATTGCAGTAGGCGCACCCCTGGGATGCGCCTATTTCAATAGGCGCATCCCTAGGACGCGCCTACTGAATAGGCGCATCCCTAGGACGCGCCTACTGAATAGGCGCGTCCTAGGGATGCGCCTACTCAATAGGCGCGTCGCGCGTATGCATACTTTTCTAAAAAAAAAATTTCGATATATACTTTTTCAAATATTTTTTGAAAAGTGAATAGTTTTTGAAAAAATTCTAATTACTTGACTCCCTTTCCAGAGTGGAGTGGCATCCCTTGCTCGTTAAGAAAGAGACACGTCATCCACTCCTTGCCCCCCTGATGCCATGTCTGCAGTTTCCCTTCTATTCAGTAAATAGTAAATTGTTGGGTTACGAGATAATTGATTAATGTGAGTATATTTAAAATTTAGGAATATTATAAATAAATAAAATTATTAAGAGGTTGGGTATTAAACTTAAGAAACTTAAAATGTATACCTTAATTAACTATTTTATAAATTTACAACCATCTTATACTTTTCAAATTTTGTTTTTAACAAGTTTCAACTTTGATTTATTATTCTGGTTTCCAAAAATAACCCTACCCAATCCAAATCAATCCAGATTTCTTTTGGATTTTCTCAGCTTTCATGGAATTTGATAGACATACAATAATCCAATGATTTATCATTCATAAACCATCCATACGAATCGGTTCGATTAAATATAGTAGAATTTCAAATGGATAATGTGTAATTTTCCACAAAACATAAATGGACAAAATAAAAATGTCTAAACATTTACAAGAGAAAAAATACACGAAAAAGGAGGGGATTGCATGGATATTTGGACCTTGATTGACGTAAGCCCAGTAAAAATAGCAAATCCCCAATAGGCCCAGTTGTGGATTTTTTAGCCTAATCCCAGTGCTGGATTCAACAATTTTTTTTAATTAAATATATATATATATATATTAATTTGGCTAAAACCTCTATAATTAAGACACATAACCTTCTGTCTTGCTTTGTTGTAAAATAAACACATTTTTTTTGGTTGATTAAATTTTTTTGTAACTGATGATGACATGGACTTGCCACACGTACCTCCAGAAGCTCGAGAATTCATTTGAACCTTCTCATCACTTTTTACGGTAATTTTCATAATTTATTCCATAACCACATTTATTGTCTTTTTTATTTATCATTATATTACTATTTACTTTCATACTTTTAAATGTATTTATTCTATTTTAAAAATTCTATTATAATTAGAAGGTATATATTTTTAAATTGATTATAAAATAAAATTAATATTATAATACTAAAAACCTACTATTCTATTTTATGAAAGAATGAATGTATGTTAAATTTTTGATATTAGCATGTGGAATTCTAAAAAATACATTGATACATTTTCTAAATATTATATACAATTTCCAAACTTATTTTTTAATGAGTCTCAAAATAACTGATAACTACTATCAAAGTAGTTACAATTATAAAAACATGTATATTGTTCCTGACAAATATTCAATAGAAAAATAATATAAAAACAAAGTTAAAAAAGATGCATTAACATTATATCCGTAAATATTTATATCATTTTTATCACCAACGTATATTATTTACTAACCTTATATATATATATATATATATATATATTATCAAACTCTAGAATGAAAATAATAATAAAAAAATCATTTTCTAACACTTCGTGTTTAAAAAAAATGCATCTTCCATGTCATGATAAGTTACAAAAAGAGATTAATCAAACAAGAAAAATGTTTATTTTTAACAACAAAACAAGACAAAAACTTACGTGTCTTAATTTTTATAACAACTCATAATTATTTATTATAGACAATTTAAACTTTGTAACACTAAATTTTTATTTTATTTTATTTATTTATTTTATATATATTCAATTAATAAATAATTTAATAATATTTCAACTATTTACTATTAAAAATTAAATAAAACATAAAAAATAATAATTTATAAATTAAACGTATTACTTAAGAATGTCTAGATGGATTAGACGCATTAATTCAGGGACCATAAAGTATAAAGTCAGTGAAGTCAAACCCTTTGGCTGTATCCAAGTCAACAGCAACGAAACAAAGATACAACGTGAAAATCGGTTACTCATCTCTAACTGTCCGATCAATTAGTAGGATTCGTTGCCTTAATAACTTTTATGCTCGCATCATATATATCTGATGGGTTATTTTTTATTTTTTTTTTCCAAAAACACTTCAAATTTCATTCAAACTCCGATTCTACGATGTCCAAAATACATATTGAGATAAACGAAGGTGAATGTATTAACGTCCAGTTAACCGTACACATCCCATGTCTGAACTTCCTCACAACCCAGTTCGCGCATCTGTTTGTGCTTCGTCTTACAAATTCCCATTTAACGCTCGAGTCTTCTCACCATTTCCAAGATATCCTTTAAAATGGGTCGGATTTCCCAAGGGCCCTCTTCTTCCGGTTCCTGTAGACCCTGTATAACTTCTCTAGCATCTGATTCTATTATCACATGATTCCATTTATTATACAAAGCTATGTCAACCGCATGCAAGATTGCTCGTGCCTCCATCATGATTGCACTCCCTTCGCGTCCCGTTGTGTTTCCCCCGGCTACCACGGTTCCCCGCCAGTCCCGTGCCACAACTTCCGTGCCCGCCTTTCCTGTTCCTGGATCCCACGCTCCATCGCAATTGATCTTTACCGTGCCTATGCTCGGTCGGCTCTACCTTGGTTGTCGATTGTGTCCCCTTGAGCTTGTTCCATTCGGTTCGGCAGTTGCCTCCCTCTAGTAATCTTCGGCCAATGTTCGAGCTGCCTCGATCAGGTCACGGATTCGTCCCCTCGTACACGGCTCAGCATCTCTCCTTCCAAATTTTCCACGTTAAGCATTCGGCTCGCAACCTGCGTCTCTCCCCGCCCGGACCTCCCTCGGTTTCCAACCTCATTAATTAATTATCCCAATTTTCTACCCAAAAAAATAATAATTAATTATCTCAATAATTACTTGAAAAAATCATTAACAAAACACTCTTTACCCTCCAGGGATTACTCTCTCTCTCTCTCTCTCATAATATTTAAGCCAGAAGAGTTCGACGACCGGCATCCAACCTCATTAATTAATTATCCCAATTTTCTACCCAAAATAATAATAATTAATTATCTCAATAATTACTTTTTTTTTTTTTTGATCACTTCAAATACTTCATTGATAAAAACTTAGGCACTCGGAACATTGTCTTCCGAAACATCATTACAATCACTACGAATAAGATTACTAAGTGGGAGTGGGGGATGTTCCACCCAATCGTCAAGACACACTCCCAATCTAGCTTGAATTGCAATCCAGTTTGCACATTCGTTTGCCGTGCGTGGTATTGCTTTCCACTCGACTTGTTGAAACACGGACGATTGTTGTCTAATATTATCACAAGTTGTACTCAACCGCCAATGGTTCGTCTTCCCCAGTAGTTGGTCGATAACATGTATTGAGTCGGATTCCACCACGATCCTCTGCCATCCTCTGTCTCGCGCAAGTTGTATCCCTAATCCGATGGCTTGAGCTTCGAGTTCATGTATGTCATCTCCGGGTGTTCTCCTGTTCGCTCCGCCGATTACTGTTCCGTTCGAGTTTCTAGCGATTGCTCCAAGCCCGCCCATCCTCGTACGGTTGCACCATGCTGCGTCTACGTTGAGCTTGATCACATCCTGTTCTGGACGCTGCCATTGTGCTCTCGGTCTCGGTTGAACTGTCACGCCGTTCCTCCTTGGAAGTCTGCTGTATTCCTCGCACAGGATCTTCGCTTCTGTTGCAGTAGCTGATGCGTTCGGATTTGTTTGTTCAAAGGTGGCTTTGCACCGTTTCTTCCAAATCAGCCAACATGTCCAGAGGCACAGCTTCCACCTCCATTCCTTCGTTGCTTGGTTAATCCCTGCTTCGGCTCTTCTATCTGTCAGCCATGTCTGGATCGTGTCACTATTCATGTGGTTTCCTTCCAAACCGATTGATGTTCGCCAAACCTCCTCTGTCCATTTACACCTGAATAACATATGCTCTATATCTTCATTCAGGCCACATATTTGGCAAGCGGGGCTCACCTCCATACGTCTTCTGATCAGGTTCATGCGTACAGCGAGAGAGTTTGTCATGAGCTTCCAGGTGAAGTTCTTGATTTTCGGAGGAAGATTTGTGGACCATATGCACCTCCATATTGTTGTCGCTCGGTTCGCCTGGCCCATGAGCTCTGCTGGATTCCCCTCCTGCTCTTCTCTGATGCGGTGATAGACAGATCGAACTGTGGCCACACCATCCCCTGTGAATGGCCAGATCATCCTGTCTTGTTGCAGAACAAACGGAATAGGAAGCTGGAGAATGCATGCTGCGTCCCGTGTGCTGGCCACAGCTCGAACCCTTCCTTCATTCCATGTTCGGTCAGGGTTGATTAGATCAGCTACCTTCAATGATGAGGGTCGGTCATCTCCAGTCCTCTCCTCCGTTCGCCATCCATTCTTCGTATAAATCCATGGGTCCGTGTGTACATTTATTCTTTGACCGTCCCCTATTAGCCATAGTCCCTCTTTTTTGAGGATGTCCCGCCCGTGTAAGATACTCGCCCATCCCCAAGATGCCCGAGCCCCTTTGTTTGCCGAGTTGAAATCCCCTTTCGGGTAGTAAACTCCTTTCAATACTTTCACCCACAATGAGTTCGGTTCATCATTTACTCGGGCCGCCATCTTTGTTAAGAGAGCCGTGTTGAACGTTTCCAGCTCTCTAAACCCAAGACCCCCAATGTCCTTTGTTCGTGCTAGGATCTCCCATCGTCGCCAATGGATCTTTCTTCCTTCCGGTGTTTGTCCCCACCAAAAGTTTGCTATCATTGCATTGATTTCCGAACACCACGTCTTAGGAACTTTGAAGAGACTCATCACGTATGAAGGTATGGCAGTTATGACCGACTTGATGAGCACTTCCTTCCCTGCCTGGCTAAGTGTTTTTACCCGCCACCCGTTCAGTTTGTCGATGATTCTTTCCTTAAGGTAACCCAATGCATCTCAATAATTACTTGAAAAAATCATTAACAAAACACTCTCTCTCTCTCTCTCTCTCTCTCTCTCTAATAATATTTAAGCCAGAAGAGTTCGACGACCGGCATCCAAGTCCAACAAGGTCTTGGCCAAAAAAAAAAAAAAGTCCAACAAGGTAGAAATGATTTGTACTTTCTTGTAAAGTTGAAAAATCTTTGTTTCTGTGAGATTTGTTGAAGTTATAGTATTTTAATGAATTAGTTTAAAACCAAAGGACTTAAATGTAGAATATTTTATTTGTTGCCTATAAGAGCGGATACACGACATAATTAAAACCTTCAATTTATTCTCCGGACAATGTATCCATACTTCATTACTTCTTAGTATTGGCCAAAAAAAAAAACTTCTTAGTTACTTAGGATAATTTTATTTTTCAACTTTTTAAAATAATTTATTTTAATTTTAAAATTAAATTAAATTAAATTAATCAAAACTTTATATTCATTTAGAATTATTTATTCATGCTTCAAATTTACTCCTCTTAAATAAAATATTGGTTTCGTGACGGATGTAGATTATATAACGTGCACAACAATCCTTGATTGGTGACCAAACATTCTATTTTCTATAGAATAAAATAACTTCAAATCTAGAACACGCAGTGACAAATAAGATTAAGAATGCCCGGCGAGTGGCATATCTACTACGCACGTGCTATTTGGGTTCGGTGATCACGTGAGGGGAAGTTGAAAGTTAATTGAGTGTATATATATATATATATATACATCACTTCCTCTATAAACATATCTTCATATATCTAAAACTCCATTAGAGATCACACAGAGAAGAAGAAGAGATGAGCTGTGAGAGTGACACTGTGTGTGTCACTGGCGCTGCAGGCTTCATTGGATCATGGCTCATCATGCGGCTCCTTGAGCGTGGATACACGGTTCGAGCCACGGTTCGGGATACCAGTTCGGTTTCACTTCTTCATTCCTTAGTCCTAGCTAGCTAGCTCCTCTTCATAAACGTTATTTATTCTTTTAAAAATTAAAATTGAAATGCAGATAATCTGAAGAAGGTGAAGCACCTGTTGGAGTTGCCCAACGCGAAGACACACCTGACCCTTTGGAGGGCTGACCTCAGCGAAGATGGAAGCTTCGACGAGGCTATTCATGGCTGCTCAGGCGTCTTCCACGTGGCTACTCCGATGGACTTCGAGTCCCAGGATCCAGAGGTACGTACGTAACGGACAGTATGATATATATATCGAAGCTTAAGGTTCATTACAATCCTTGTTAAAATGCCAGAACGAGGTGATCAAACCCACCATAGAGGGTATGCTAAGTATACTGAAATCATGCACCAAGGCCAATGTTCGGAAGCTCGTATTCACGTCGTCGGCAGGGACCGTGAATGTACAACCCGTTCAGAAAACCGTATACGATGAAACCTGCTGGAGCGACCTCGATTTTGTCCGGAACACCAAGATGACGGGTTGGGTCGGTATCGATGAAATGATTTTTCGGACAACGTTTGATGTAAAATTATAGGGAAAACTATCAAACTAGTACTAAAACTTGTGGATGATAAGTAAGTAGGTACATACATTTTTTTTTAGCAACTAAGTAGTCGAACTTATTAAAATTAGCAAATAGGTATCTACCGTTAATTTCCGTTAAGAATAAACGGAAAATATCACGTGAAGAGTACATTAGGAGCAAACAGGTACCTGAACTTACATGAATGAGCAATTAGGTACTTGAACTGGTTTAAAACCCGGTTCGGTCGAATCACTTTATTTTTTTAAAAAAAATTAAGATTTATATATCAAACACATGCATGACTCAACTTTAGACGTTCTCGAATTGTTTCTTGATGCACCGAGAACATATGGAGTTGGGTTATGCATGTGTATATAAACCTGTTTTTTTAAATAAATATATAAAATGGTTCGACCGAACCGGTTCAGGTACATACTTGCTTATTCGTGTAAGTTCAGGTACTTATTTGCTCCTCACGTAATATTTATCGTTTAATAGGTACCTATTTGCTAATTTTCATAAGTTTAGCTACTTAGTTGCTAAAAAAATAAAAATTTAGTACCTACTTGCTAATCACCCACAAGTCCGGGTACCATTTTGGTAGTTTTCCCAAAATTATATTGTATGAACTTGTTTTGAAACCTTTTGTTTGGTTCGGTTTTTTTAGATGTACTTTGTCTCCAAGACATTAGCCGAGCAAGCTGCATGGAAATATGCTGAAGATAACAACCTTAATTTCATTAGCATCATACCGACACTGGTGGTCGGTCCTTTCTTGATGTCGTCTATGCCGCCGAGCCTCATAACTGCGCTTTCACCTATCACGGGTACTCCAAAAAATGATCAATTCAGGCTAACCCGACCTAATCAACTGAATCTATGCCGATCATGTGTGCAGGAAACGAAGCTCATTACTCGATCATCAAGCAAGGCCAGTTTATTCACCTCGACGATCTTTGCATGTCCCACATATTCCTATACGAAAACCCTAAAGCCAAGGGTCGGTATATTTGCTCCTCCGACGACATAACCATCCTCGGCCTTGCGAAAATGCTTAGAGAAAAATACCCCGAGTATAACATCCCGACAGAGTAAGTCATTTACTATAGCCACAATGGCACAACACGACCAACATTATATCATATTCGATGGAAGGGAAAAGTCTGAAAATTGTCCAACATGTTTATACAAAATGATTTTGGGTGCAACTTGTTTTTTTAGTGATTGTTAATGGTTTAATATGCTTGAAAATGATGGTAATTGGTACTTCTGTTACATTTCTGTTAAAAAATTCCGTTAAATATTTTTAATATTTGCAAAATTAACCAAATATTTTTTTAAATGTTACAATTACACCTTATAAATTTACATTAATGTTTCAAACAAGTCCCAACTCGATTCGAGTCACACCGGAGGTCCCCTAGCCAGGGTCCAAACCAGACCAGGTCCTCAGGGTTGGGTGACCTATTCTGGGTTCGGACTCTGGCTAGGGGACCCCATGTGTGGCTCGAATCGAGACTTGTTTGAAACATTAGTGTAAGTTGGTAAAGTTTAATTGTAACATTTAGAAAAATATTTAGTTAATTTTGTAAATATAAAAATATTTAACAGAAAAGTAACGGAGGTATCAATTGTCATCATTTTCAAACATGTTGGACCAAAAACAATCGTTTAAGTTGGAAAACCATTTTCGTCAAACATGGTATATCATTTTCAGATTTTCCACTTCATGAAATGTTGTGTACTAAACAATAGTACAATCTTCTGAATAGATTTGATGGAGTGGATGAAAAGCTGCAAAGTGTGTCTTTTTCTTCAAAGAAGCTCATAGATCTGGGGTTCGGGTTCAAGTACAGTTTGGAGGACATGTTTGCCGGGGCGGTCGAGACATGTCGAGAGAAGGGTTTGCTCCCGATTTCGCACGACAAGCCTAAGAAGGTCTAGTCGTGCCAAGAGTGACCCAAATTAAGACTTGTCCCATTTTCTTGTGATCTGAATTAAAAATGTTTCTTCATATCTTCAAGGATGGAACAAGAATCATCATTTAATAATAATGAATAATGTTTGTATGTTATTTTTTTTTTTCAATTTTCAGTGCAAGTATTAGATACATACAATTGGAGATCTTCCTATTTTTCCTCTGCACGAAATCTGTTCCACGCTTCCTGGATAAAAAAAATAACACAGTCGAATCGAATATCAATCAAAGTCATTGATGGAGTATAATGTTGGCAGAGTAATTCAAATTTCATACCTTTAAGAGATCGAAGACCTTCTCGCATATGTACTTCTGTTGCAAGCTCGCCCCGCGTTGCTGCAATTTGTCGGGGTGAACACAGAGAGTCGCTTTCCGATAAGCTTTCTTAACAGCAGCACTTGTTACGATCTCTGTCAGGGTTACTGCTTGCCATCCGCTTTCCGCACCAAGTATCTACACTCACAAACAGAATCCGATAAAAGTCTTTTACAGCACCTAAAAATGTCATTTTTTAAAAAAAGAATCACCAGATATAACACAAATTGCTCATACTTTGCTACCAGTTGTATAAGCAAAAGAAAGTAGCATACATATTGTAGAGTTGACAGAAGAGCACGCAAGTTGCCATGCTTCCCATTCGACCATCTTTTGATGTCGGCATCCAGAGCTTCTGCTAATCTCTGCAATGGAGGAAATCATTAAAAAAAGGTATTTTTTTTTGGGTAATTATTAAAAAAGTGGGAGAAATTAGTCCGAGTTTTATGAAAAGATTACATTTTTCTCTGCTTGCTCTCTCTGAGCAAGAAGATCACGCATGTTCTTCTCTGCAAGAGCTTTTGCCTGAAACAGATCAGCAAAGAGATGTAAGCATTTTGACCATAAAAAGAAGAGAAAACTGTCCATAATCATAGTGCAGCGAAATGAATCATGACAAAGAGCAATACCGCTCTTTCTGCCGTTTTCTGGTGTCTCTCCAACCTTGCTTTAGACCTCTGAACTGATTCATCGTTTGCTCCACCAGACCTCTCACCAGATTGAGGAGCTTCAGTGGATGCAGTAATGGATTGTTACTTACAAGCTATGTGAAATTATAACAGTCTATCTATGAAATAGTTGAACTTGTAGAATCATATATATATATACCTCCATTACTGGAAGAACTTGAATTCCTCGAATTACTGGAACTGCTAGAGCTTTTCTGCTGCGGTTCCTGCATTGCATGGAGTTCAGTTCATTAAATAATTTTTTTTTAAAACAAAATGTTTTTTTTATAGATGATGATCACATGACAACTCACCTTCATTGATCTATGTCGGACCTTACTGTGTATTCCAATTCCAGATAACTTCTCGAATAATGCTTTTTCTAGAGCGCGTTCCCGAGCCTCAGCTGTTGCTCTCTCCACTGCAGCACGTTGAGCCCTGAGTCTTGCTTCATCTGAAGATCTCCTTTCATTAACAGCTGCTGCTGCCTCTGTTTTGGCCATCTTCTCTCGGGCATGAGCCGCCATTCTTTGGCGAGCTTCTTCAGTTGCTTTCTCAACAGCAGCGCGTTCTGCGCGTTCTCGAGCATCAGCAAAAGCCCTTTCGCGTGCCTCTCGGATCGCTCTGTCAACAGCAATCCTCTCCTTTTCTTGCTCTCTTTTCCTTTCACTCTCCTTCTCTTTTTCTCTATCTTCCTCTGTTTTTTCTAAGCATTCCTCGGGTTTTTCTTCTGTTTTCTTGATTGAATCTATCTGTGGCTCCAAGAAACTATCAGATTTCTCACCTTCTTGATCACTCGTTTGGTTCGATTTTGCCTCTATAGTTTCCACCTTCTCAAACATGTTGGATTGCCAATCTGCTTCTACATTGACTTCGCCATCAATCAAACTATCATCATTCTCTGAAAATTCATCCTCCTGATTGATGAAACCTTCGGCTTCTCCTTTCCCACTGCTGGAACTGGAACTTTCTTCTTCTCTTATATCCTCATAACCACCTACTGGAACTGTTCCAGATTTTTCATCATTCAACCCAGTGAGCTCACTTACATTGAGAGAACCCCATGATAAAGAAAATGTTCCGAGTCTACAAGCTTTCTCTGAGCTGGATTCCTCTTCCAAGTCATCAGAATTATCTACAGTCACATTCTCATTGGATTCAACTGATGATTCGAGTTCATTATCTGATTTATCTACATTCGAAGGAACTTGAATTTCTTGACTTTTAGATTCTGTTTGTAAATCAACCTTAGTTTGAATCTCCTCGCCTTCCATTTGTTGATCAAACATGTCCTGCTTCGTCTCTGTATAATCATCTTCCTCTCGACATTCTTTTTCTTCTTCCCCATCACCTAAGCAATCGGATTTCTCAAGCAACTCAACAGCATCTGCATTTATCTCTTTAGATTTATCTCCTAAATGGAAACCACCAGCTTCATTTTCAAAGTTTTTCCCAGAACCCATCCACCCTCTAAAAACTTCTTCCTCCTCTTTATTGGACTCCTCTGGGTTCTTCACTATTTCTTCCCAAACACAGTCCATCGACTGATCTTCAAGTTTCTTCTCAACCTCAGAATCTCGAAGTCCCTGCAATTCTTCCTCATATTGTCTTCGATGATTGTCAACTTCAAACTTCTCTTCACTTTGTTCCTCACATTCATCTTCAAACTCCTCTTTATTCTCTTCCAGATAATGTAGCTGTTCAGCCGAGTCATGATCATCTCCATACACATCACATTCATGGCCCACAATATTTGCAGGCAAATTGTTGTTCTCCAGAATACTCAAACTTTCACTTTCAATTGAGGCTTCAAAACTTAACTCAGCTATAACAGTCTTCTGCGTTTCATAATCATCACTTTTCTTCTCACTAATTTCCATCTTCTTCTCAAGTGTTCTCGATTCATTTTCTTCATCGCCATCCATAGAGGCCCGTTCCCTAATGAACTGCTGTGCTCGAGTTTCTTCACATCTGAATTCAAGGGTCTGTCCTGAAATGTCTTCTACATTCATCAAATGTGAAGTTGCAAACCGGTTTGGTTCTGCATTCTCCTCCATCTCACTAAATTTAATCACTTTCTTAGCTTTCTTCGCCTCCTTCCTTTTCCCAGCTCCCGAGCCATTAAAATAAGAGTTACCCTGAAACATATCCTTTCTCCTTTCCATTATCTCCTTTGCAATTTTAATCTTCTCTTGAGCTTGATCTATCGCTTTCCTCACTGCAGCAGCAGAGGCAGCGGCAGCTGAATTTGCATCCAACTCTTCATCAAAGTAAGATGGTGAAAAATCAAAATTACCCTCACCACCATCAGAAACAGAAACCTTACTCAGAGAAGCCTCGACATCTTTACTGTTAAAGTTATTAGTAAAGAAACGTGACGGAGTACTATATCCATTTAAAGGAGATACATTTTGATCGATATTTCTGTGTGATTTCTCAGGAGTGGAGCCAAAGACATGTGATTTGGCCTTTTCATCACCATCTCTAGCAGAAGCAGCATCAATTCCATTAATTACTCGAGCAAACCCAGGAACATCATGAAGCTGAGTAACGTGTGTGGTTCCATTTGTTCCGTCTTTGCTTCCAAGGCTGCTCCGATTATATGACAAATTGAACTTTTTTGCTTTATCTGATAAGTGAGGTAAAACTTGACTGTCTTCTGAACCACTAAATGATACCTCTGAGGGTGACCTGGTACCAACTCGAGTCCTACACAGTTAAAAATAGACCTCAAAAAAAAAACTTCCTTTGGTTGAGCAATTCAAATGGAAGCAAGTGATGGTTCTGTAGAGTATCAAAGATCACTGCTTCTAACAATTTTAGTTTTCATCAACACTAAACTGCCACAAAGGAGGTTCTCCTCCACCATTAATGCCTCATTTTCGTACTAATAGTCAACTACAATCAAGATAACGAACAAGGAACAGCAGAAAGGCATGAACAGAGTACCAAGCACTTTGGAAATCGATATTTGAACTTACCGTTCCTCTCTGGTAAAATTTCTCATTTTCCTCGACTCGGCCGGCAAGTCCTCGTACGACGCCACACCATCGGAGCCACCGGAACCTCCGAAAATGTTGGTGTACTCGAGCCTGGATCTCCGGGCATCGAATGAAAGCTTCCTTTCTCGGAGCGCAGGGACATCGAGTACCGGAATCGACGAGCTACGGCGCGAGTCTCCGCCGCCGTTGAATATCTCCCCGAAGTCCTCCACTCGGGAGGATAAGCTGGAGCTTCGAACAGGATCGTAGGATGAGAAAACTCCGTCGTATATGCTGGTGCTTCTGGTGGAGCTGCCAAGCTTCTTGGCCAGAGCTGCCTTGGATGAGTCTCGGTAGTCCATGGGCAGAATCAGCTTGATATGGTCCGTTTAGGGCTTTTGGAGGCGGACTGATGTCTGATACTGGTGCAGTGGTCTTGTATGTATCGGAGTGTCTTCTTCTTCGGCTGCTTTTGTCCGTCTCTTTGGCCTCTGCAGTTACTCTGTCAGAGAGAGAACAAGAAGAGGAAGGAGGGGACGGTGAGGAAAATAAAAAGTATATTGGCGATGAATTGACAGGCAAAGTCCAGGTCTAACTGTCAACTACGGCTAAATCGGCGATTTTAAAAATAAATAAATAAACTTAATATGATTGAAAAAATATTAAAATGACAATGGAAGAGACTAATGAATGATATGATCTGGAATCAGGTTAAGATACAGCTTGATTGATATGTGCAATTACCATATCGGGTATTATAATAATTATATTAGATACAACAATATAAAAATATTCAATTTAAAAAACGAAATTAATGGATTAAGATTTTTTTCCTAATAAAATGAATATTATTCCGTCAAATTAAGTTTTCCAGAAGTCAGACGAGGTTATGAGACAATCATTTGTACTTCAATAAGTATAATTATTAATTAAGAAGCATGTTTCCATTGAAGTAGCCAGCTGGAGGATTATTGGGACCACAAATTAATCAATTAATTATATATTTGTTTGTTTGGTAAATTATATATTTCTTTGTTTAATCACGTAATTGTGGTTTTCTAGATAGTAGATACACACCTCACCTGGCGGTCGACATTTTCATGTCGATTTCATTACACGACATTTATTATTATTATTATTATTATTTGGTGTTACATGTGTTGGACAAAGTGTTTTATTAACATGATTGGAACACCATGCAATTGCAATGACGTAGGTTAATTTTCGCCTTAATATGGTCAAGACACGAGGGATAGCAATCGATGACCCCAACTAGGGTTGATTAAAAAAGAATCACTTAATTGAATTCCCGATAAAATAGGCTCGAGACCGGTCCGACTATGACCGAGATCAAGCATACTAGTTTTTTTCTTTAAAATCATACTCGGTCTCGAGTTTTTTTTCCCAAAAGTCCGACTAGGATCGAACCAACACGACTTTTATGAAAACCCTACAAATTTTAATTTAGTTTGTCGACTTCTACATCTAACCTCCGCTAACTCTTGATTCTCCATCACCCTTACCACCTTTGTCATCTTCTCTTCCACATTCTCTCTACTTCCACTGAAGGACGAAGCTACATTAGGCCCAGTGGGGGCAATTGTCATTCCTCAATTTTTAATTATGTATAATTTTGATCCTAAAAAATGTAATAATCTTCAATTTAGCTTAAATTATATATCTGCCCCCACTGAATTTGTTTTAGTTCAACTATTTGTTATTACTCTAATATTTGCCTTCACTCGATAATTTTTCTAGTTTCGTCCCTACCTCCGCACCCCTTATCCCCATCTCCACCACCTCCTCCTTCTTTGCTTCTATCTCTTCCTCCTTCACATCCATCACCACTACCTCTTTCACAACCGTCACTTCCTCCTTTAGAGACTCCTCCTCTGCAACCATCACTTCTTTCACACACAACAATACTCATATCTACCAACGGATTCATAGAGGCAATTTATCTAGGAGGATTCTTGAGCATCATCATCTAGTGAATTTAGTGCTCATATAGAGAGTGGTGCTTTGAAATTGGATGAATGGTGTAAGGGGTTCTTCTTTGGGTGAACTTTTTTTTGTCAATCCAGTTATTAGATTCACCGTTTTTTTAACTAAAAAAATTGGTCAAAGACTAATACCTATCCGAGTTAAACAAGACTGATTCATACGTTTTTTTTGCCAAAGTCGGACTCGGGTCTCTCAAAGTCAAAACCGAAATTTCGGTATCGGTCTTGGCTCGGCCCGCCCATGATCACCCCTGACCCAAAGTTTGTAAATTGTTTAAAATTAGCACAATATTACCTTGGAGTTATCAATTATGTCCGGAAGAGTCACGTGTTGGACTAAAATATAGAAATATACAAACTAATTAGGTTATTTAGCGGTATATTGCGGTTGTGATACCATAAATTGTCTCACTTGTAAAAATGAAAACAAATTGATTCTTTTATTAAAAGAGATATAATATTTAAATTTAATATGATTTTTTCCTCTTTTTTTCTTCTCTAAATGAGAACAACAAGTTAAGTTACGTGAGTAAAAACAATTGTTTAGAATTTAAAGTATTACGAATGGTATTAAGTCTGATTGAGATTATACGAAGCCTTTTCTTTTTCACGATATCAAATTTTGTATTATTTGAATTTAAGGAAAGATTTGATTTGAAATAATTGCATCAGGACCCACAAACAATTTGAAACATGCAGATAGGCCCCTCTTGCTTTAATGCCATCTTCGGTCTCTTTACTTCTTCCAAGTACATCGATCATAACGTTCTGTTTCAAGACAATAAACCAATTCAAGGGAAGAAATCAATGAATCTTGATTTTTATATATATTGCCTAAACTTAATTTAAAAAAATAAAACATCAACTACAAAAATGATTAATAACCACCCTAGTGATGTTGTTTTAAATAGTTTTTTCTCCATAATATTATATTTTCTTGCATTTTTAATGAGGTAAACTAAATCATTCACTTAATACACGTATCTATCGAAAGTGAATGTCTTTTAAAAGAGAGAATCTTAATTAAAATACTGGATTAGATCTCACTGCATGAAACTGGTATACTTAGTAGCCTACAAAGTATGTAATAATGTAAAGCAAAAGTCTGATGACTAGTGGTTATGCTTTCACGTTATTTATTAGGAAAATAAAAAATAAAAGTGTTGTTTGCATGTTGAAATATTATAATTACTTTTGCACATGATCAAGTAGCTTAGTACAAGGTTAAGGGTACTTTTGTTATTTATTCACTTTCATAGATTGTTACAACGTGTGGACATTATTTGACATAAAAAAAAATATAATAATTTTTAATTTAACACTTTTAAATCATATATATAGATCCACTATTTTTTTTAGTTTAACTATTTATCTTTACTCTATAATATTTTTTAGTTAAACTCTAATAAATTTATTAGATTCGTCCCAAATAAACTATGCCATAAGTAGGGTTGATCATGGGCGGCCCGGACCGGTCCTGAAGGCAAGACCAAGACCGAAATTTCGATCTTGCATTCTGGAAGACCGAGACCGACCTCGGCCAAAAAAGACCGTCTGAGTCGATCTTTCTTGACTCGGGCCGGTCTTGGTTCTGGACCGAATCTGCACCCAAAACAAAACAAAACTATGAGTTCACTATATTCTTTAGTAAAAGACGAAATAATAGTTCACCTATCAAAAAAACACTATGAACTCACTATATTCTTTAGTAAATTTATCAGGATGCAACTTTTATAGAGATAGAAAACCTCCAAAATACACAATCTTTTCGGTGTGGTATTATGAAAATCCCAAATCCACATTCATTCGGCCTGGGCCGGTCCTAAACAGTCTTTCGGGAAAAAGACCGAGATCGAGTCCGACCTTGAAGAAAAAAAATCGTCCGCTCGGTCTCGGCCCGGTCTGATCGGGAATTCAGTGCTATAGTCTTTTTTTTATCACTCTAGCCATAAGTAGTTGTTTACGTTTAGTGACAAAATGCTAAGGCAATAGTTAAAACAATTCGTGGAGATATTATTGTTCAAAATCAATGGATTATAAACATAGTTTTATCATATATATAAATAATTAATTATTATAAACTTGTTCATAAATTGTAGGTAGAGGAAAATATAATAATACACTATGAAAAGCAAGCTACCGATGTTGCTGAACTTGTAAAGAACTAAAGTTCAAAGCTGTTACTGTCTATGATAATAATAATCAGAAGATTTTACAATTTTGACCTTTAATTATAAAGTAATTACAAAATAACCCTTGTATTTTAATATTTTCAGGCAAACATCTTGTATGGCCCTAAGATAAAGAGGTCTATCTAATGGAAACTTTTTTACAAAATTTTGTACGAGTCAGGGTTTGGAACTGAACCGTGATCTTTGTTATAGCAGCACAATATCCTACCATTAAAATCATTAGTGTCAAATATTTTGTTATATACTAAAAATATATTCATTATATCAACTTTTAAATGATTATATTAACATTCTTATTTATTATTTAAATTTAGTAATTTATTGTTTAATTATTTAGAGTTTTAATTTAATTATCTACTTTCGTTTTTTATATATTTGGAAAATAGGTAGTATTCTAATACAGATAGTTTGGGAAATATAAAAATAAAATAATTAATCATCGATTAGAAATCAAATTTGAAAAGAATCTAATAAACACATTTTTATCGAGGAAGCACCCGAACAAAGTAAAACTCTTGTAGTTGTCGGGCAATACAATAAATAAATAAAAATATATTTTTAATTGACTTTTTTTTTTTGTATGTATTATGATAAAGCATTATGTATCCACAATGTTGAATTCCTAGACAATCAATTTACCCTAGGAGTGAGGGACTGGTTATTTTTTACTATTTCAATGGTATATCTATATTTTTTGACTGGATATTTTCACCAAATATTCAAAAAAAAAAGTATAAAAATAAATATATTTTTTAGTTCATATTACCAAATATTCTTATATACCTATATGTATATAAGAATAAGCTTTGAAGTCTCTCTCACAAATATCAATTTTATAAAAGATTAAATAAAATAATTTTTATTTTCAAAATGATTATAAATATCCTAATAAATTATTTTCTCTATTATAATATAATATATCGAATTCAATACCTCATTCTTAATTAAAGATTTCGGGTTTAAGAAAAAATTGTCTCATATACATAGGTCCGGCAATGGTGCAGTGAAAAACCCATAACCATGGTTATAACCGTTACTGTTTAATATGGTTAACCGTACCATTATGGTGCGGTGCGGTTATGGTGATGAATTTTCTACCCATAATGGTTATGGTATTTGAGTTATAACCATGGTTATTATATAAATATAATATTTATTTATTATTAATAAACTAATTTATATAATATACTAAATATAAATTATATAATTGAAAATTTGAAATTGTTGAAAATTGAAGGTGTCAAAGTCCAACTATGGTAATATAGATTGATGTATTTTTTAAAATAAAATTTTCGATATTTTATTATATTATATGTGTGGAATGAATATGGGTATACGGGTAAAACCATGATTAATAACCACGGTTATTTTAATGGTTATGGTATTGAAAATTATACCCATAATGGTTATGGTTACGGTTATGGTATGTGGTTTAAAAATATGGTATGGTTATGATATTTTTCATACCATGACCATACCCTAACCATCGATAGTCCTACGTATACCTAAGTATATTTGACCAAAAAATATATACCTGTCACAGTAGGCCTCATTTCCAGGAATAAGTTCTGAAAGCCCATTGGGCTTCATAATGTAGGCCCATGAATAGATCCAATTCTGAGTCCTTTGACTTATTAACTTCGGTCTCCATTTGCACCATTCTCTGCCTTAAAGGAAAAGAAAGACGACACCTCATAGAACAGTGGGAGAGAGCTGCAGAACAAGGACAAAAACCCGGTTCCTTCTTCCATCGATCAACTTCTTCAGTCTCTCCTCTGAATCCCCATCGTCTCCACCATGTTTAGGAACCAATACGATACCGACGTCACCACATGGAGCCCCGCCGGAAGGCTCTTCCAGGTGGAGTACGCGATGGAGGCCGTGAAGCAGGGTTCCGCCGCGATCGGCCTACGATCCAAGACCCATGTCGTTCTCGCCTGCGTTAACAAGGCCAACTCGGAGCTCTCATCTCACCAGAAGAAGATCTTCAAAGTCGACGATCACATTGGTGTTGCAATTGCGGGGCTTACCGCTGATGGACGCGTCCTCTCCCGGTACATGCGATCTGAATGCATTAATTACAGCTTCACTTATGAGTCGCCGCTTCCGGTTGGTCGTCTCGTCGTTCAGCTAGCTGATAAGGCCCAGGTATGTGGTTCATATGTTCTAGCTATTTGTGTATGTTCAAGTTGATCTGCGTGAGTAAAATTAAATTGCTAGGGTTTTAGTTTTGCTTAAAGTGGCTTCTTCGGACTGAATGTGTGTATTTCGCAGCATTAGAATTTAGGGATTGGGTAGAAAGATAAAAACTGAAGTTATCATAACTGGGAGTCCAAATGTATAATCTCTCATCTATGAGCTGAGTTATGGGTTATGTAACTTTGCTAGAGAAGATGAAGTACTGAAAAAGATGTTCCCTATGACAAGATTAGTACAAATAGAAAAGGAAAATTGTATAAGTATGCAAGGAAAATCAATGATACTAACCGCATACTCACAATAAGTACATAATGTCTCTAGATTTATACGAGTTCTCAAACTTATTTATTGAGCCTTTTCTAGACTATGGCAACTTGGATTGACATTTGACGATCAGGACCAGAATTGTCGGAATAAGAGAAACTGTTGCAGCTTATACAATTCATCTTTATGTTTGCAGTATTTACTTTTAATATGCCCTAGTAGGTCTTAAATCTTATATACCGACTTTCATCCGCTTAGCTGCTCCCTTTTTGTTTCTGTTGCACTTGGGCGAGACCTATACTGCTGCTGTAGTTGGTTTGGTTATATATTAGAAACAGGTGTAGGTGATTAAGTTCAATGCAGAATCCATAGCTTAGCATGCATTCTTGCTGGCTTCAAGTAATTACATGAACTGAGTTTTGACCTATGTAATCCTCATACATATAGCATGTCCTTCAGTTAGATCTGTTGCAGTTTAAAATTTAATCTCTTTAGTGGGGCTGGTGGGTTTCATAAGAATATTCTGACTCTGACTTGGGCTATTTGATTTGTGGAACCATACTGACTTTGGTGTTACATTTCTAATTTGTCTAAGCGAAAATGTTCTGTTCTGGTAGCCCATGGTAGTTTTTTTGTCTCTAAATTTTAGTTTTCGTTTGGTTGAATGTCCTTTTCACTCCTATCATGATCCATTTTTTAAACTAAGAAATTGGACTACTTAGAAATTTATATATTCTACCTATCTTGTCGGTTTTTAAATCACAAGAATCCAGTCTTCATAAAATTGATGAAGGCTACAGTAAGTGGAGTTGCATTTTTAAGTAACTACTTTAGATAATGGATTTGATATTATGAGCAACAGATGACTGAGTAGTATAGTCCAATATTGGATTGCCTTCTGCAAGGTGTAATGGACTCTTTTGAAGCATGTATTGCATTATCAGTGAGTGATCAGTGACTGTCTATCCCCAGGTATGCACTCAACGTTCTTGGAAACGACCATATGGTGTCGGTCTCCTTGTTGCTGGGCTCGATGAATCTGGAGCTCACCTCTACTACAACTGCCCCAGTGGGAACTACTTTGAATACCAAGCTTTTGCAATTGGGTCCCGCTCCCAAGCTGCCAAAACCTACCTGGAACGCAGATTCGAAGGTTTCAAGGACTCCTCAAGGGAAGATTTGATCAAAGATGCCCTCATTTCCATAAGGGAGACTCTGCAAGGAGAGAAGCTCAAGAGCTCCATCTGCACCATTGCTGTGGTTGGAGTGGGTGAAGCCTTCAACGTTTTGGACCAGGAAACAGTGCAGAAGCTGATAGATGCTTTTGAGCTTGTTGCAGAAGAAGAGCCACCTGCCCCAGAGGCCGCGGCTCCTGCTCCTGCTGGAGAGGCTGCTGCTGCCCCTGCAGATGATGACGCAGCTCCTATGGACATTTAATTCAAGAATTATGATGATTCCAATTAAACTTCTCGTCTTTTCTTCAAGTCATATATCTAGGAAAATGAGAGTTGAATGTGGATGGGAAGTCGGGCAACTGTGTTTGTTTTGTGTCAAAGTATGTTCTAGTTTGGATGTTACATTAGTAGTGAATTTGCATCTGCTTGAGAATCAGCACACCTGAATTATATGCCTACAATTTGTTGCCTTAGTTTCCAAGGCATTTGTATTTTTTTGTTATGCTAAAGTAAAATTATCATCTCAGTGAAGATCCGTCCTGATTGAGACAAAGGGGGAAAAATGACTTTATTGTGCTATCCAGTAAGTAAAGACTGAAGTACTACTACCAAAATACACTACAACATGTCAGGGATTATTGGGAAACAAAAGAATCCCCTAACCATAAGTTTGCACACAACAAAGTGACAAACATCTCTTCACCAACAACTTATTCCTGAACGAAAAAAAGAATTCAAGATTCAATTTCAAGAACCCGACGAGAGACATCAATTCTTAGGAGCCTCTGTTGGTGCTTTGTCAGGTGAGACATTGTCAGGGAGGATAAACTCGGAAGGAGTTTCATGGGGAAACTTCTTCCTGAGAACCTTCTCAAACTCGTTCACATCGAGAGGCTCTGCGTTCTCAGCTGCATGAGCTTGGGCAAGGTTGGTGTAATTGGTGGCTGATTCTGATATGAATGCTATCTCTTCCTCAGTGAGCTTCCTCAGAAACTTTGCAGGGTTTCCTCCCCATACCTGTGCAAATAAAATTTCTTGCAGAATTCAAATCAAAACTTTAAGCAAAAAAGAGTAACCAAATAGTATCGTATGAACATACACAGTTACCTCCCCAGAAGGAATCCTTGTATTTTGTCTGACAAGAGCTCCGGCAGCAACCATGGCATGTTTCTCAACCACAACACCGTCAAGAAGGGTTGCTGCCATACCAACAAAAGCTTCATCTTCTACAGTACATCCATGTAAAACAGCACTATGTCCTGGCAAATAAAATGTACATCTCAAAGTAAATGAGTTCTGATTTAGTCATGTTGAGGTTACTGACTGAATTAAGACTTACCGACTGTTACATTGTCACCTACGACGGTCGGTAATACCTTTCCACTGAGATTAGATTTTGCGACATGGACAAGTGAATTATCTTGTATGTTTGTTCCACTTCCAATACTGATGCTATTCACATCCCCTTCAAATGAATAAGAATATACAGCATAAAAGGCTCTGTTAATAATGAGGCACTATCGTGATACTATAGAAGATAGCAAAATTTTGTAAAGTTAAGAAGTGTTAAACAGCATCAGTTTTACAATTGAAAGGAGTTACAACATTACTCATGTAGTGGGCTAAGCATTGATATAATTATAACATAAGGAAACATAAATAATGGACATTCATATTCGTGTTAAAACTTTATTACCTCTCAAAACACATCCGTACCAAATGGATGCACCCCGACCCACTTGAACATCACCAATGATGGAAGCACTTGGGGCAACAAAAGCATCCCTATGTACACCAGGAGCTCTGTCAAATACGTTCATAAGAGTTCGATGCCTGGACACTTGAAACAATGGGAAATTAGTCAATACCTGATAAAGGATAAATGCTATGCCATGATTATTCTGAAAGCAAATGAAAAGTAAGATTTCCGAGGTGCAAACAAAAAGAAGCTAAATCATCATACTGATATTTAACAATTAAAATAGAATCAACTAAACAATAGTATGTCCACTTCTGAAACTAGTCCTTTCGGAGATCTTTCCTACTGATGGTTCACTCTGGAAACAGCAATTAGATGCCGATACACGTTTTTTATTCTGCTCACAGATGGATGATCTGTATAATTCTCTAAACATCTCATCACCGCCCATCCATATGGAATACCAAAAAACACATCAATCTCAACATTCCATAGTTTCAATTTTGCTTTTGTATCATCATGAAAATCACGAACAGAAAAGGGAACCTACCAAATTCGTGTTTTTTTTTTGCTAATCGCACTAAAGTCTTTCCCCTATTGATGATATCAACGACCTGAAGAACAAACTTAGACCTGATAACAATAAAAACTGTTAACAAATCAACCTATGCATTTCAAAAACTTGCAATCAGGACATGGAAGGTCGTAAAACCTAATCAAATACCAAAATTTGCACGAACCGAACAAGGATAGCAAGTCAGCAATAGCATGGGAGAACGAATTCGATAATGAAGAGTATATGGACTGCAGCTAGGAACACTAGCTTACGTTGCTCCTGGAAGTAGTAGTTCCCTTGAAGGCGGCATCCGAGACGATCGATAGCCTGACCTGTTTCTCGAATCCAGAATCCAAGCGTGTATATCGCCCTTCCCAACGTCCCCATCCTTCTTCGATCGGCGAGCGTGTCGCGTTCAACTCAGTTGCCACCTGCGCTTCAACTCGCCCCTCAAACTCACTGAAAGCCCTCAATCGCAGTCTCTGATGGCATGGGTTTGTGCCAACTGCCAATTGGTAGGGTAGAATATCCAACAGAAATGGAAGGGCATTGTCGGTATTGCACAAGCGAAACGAACCAAAAATCTGCGTTTTGGTCCTTTTGGAGACGAGCTACAGAGTACAGACCATAAACGACATGAAAAGCTCCGTTTTCCAGACGTCCTCGTTCTGCAAGTTCGCTCTTCGTCTTCGTCGAGTTCCTCCAAGCTTTCCTCAGAATCCGTCCCGATTGTCGCTTCCATTTAGTAGATCTCTTTGTTTGGAGCTCTGCTGATTTCTTTTTTGGATCTCTGTTCTTGCGTCTGGCTGGTATGTTATCTCTTCATGTTTGTACTAATGCCCTTTTCAATCGAATCGCCATCGATTTCCATTTTCACGTTTGAAATTTCAGCTTAGGGTTCCTATGTTTGCTTAATCATGCACGTTTACTAGATTTCGTTGGCCTGGTATCGATTCTGTGATGGTATTGTCAATTATGGTTTGGCAGGGATTTGAGGTGAACTTTGTAATTTGGTCGGTGGATTGAAATGTATTAGCAATGTTCTTAGGATAGGATTCAGTCTGTGTGTAACTTTGGCAGACGATTTCAGGTCTTTGTGTTTTAATTAGCAAGGTTTATCATTTGGTCCTGCAGAGGAAGGGAAGTTGGACTAGCTATGGAAGGAGGAGTTGGAGGAGGTGCTGCTTCAGCAGTGGCACCAATAGCCAAGTGGAAAAACGATTTCTCGAGGATGTTCCAGTATTACCTGGATCGCTCGACTCCTCACCCAACAGAGAGGTGGCTGGGGACTATTGTAGTTGCATTAATCTATGCTTTGCGGGTTTACTATGTTCAAGGGTTTTACATCATCAGCTATGGACTCGGAATCTACCTCTTGAACCTGTTGATCGGGTTTCTTTCACCAAAGGCAGATCCTGAAATGGAAGTACTGGATGAGGCTTCATTGCCAACAAAGGGATCAGATGAATTCAAGCCATTCATTCGCCGTCTACCCGAGTTCAAGTTCTGGTAAGTTTGAATTTGTATCTTTTAAATGTTTTCTTGAGCCTAATATTGTTTGGTCACTCATAGCAACAGAGTTTTCTTAGGAAGTGAGATCTTAAGAACTCTTAATGGATGGGACTGTATCTTAAGAGCTGAAATAGTTCGCTTATAACAATCGTAATATCGTAAATAATTCTCCAAGAAGGGACAACTCGTTTCTAAAAGTTTGGAATGTCAGTAATGAGGTGTCTGACCATGTCTGCATAGAAAAGAAAATGGGTGTCTGCCATTGTAATTACATTACCTTCTGCCTTTGTCTATACACTTATCTGATGCCGAGCTGTACACACACAGACAATGGATTCTGATTAAGCGAGTTGATATCTGAAGTCAGAATTCAGTGCTTAATAACTTCATTCTCTTAAGATGATAAAATTATTTAGAACTTGTATAGAGTTTTAGGCTATTTATTAAAGTGCAGTATCTATCTATATCAAATAAAAGTTCAATCTGCATCATCAAATTATTCAACAGTTTACTGACCTTATTCTTATGTAGCTATCTTATTAATGTCCTTACTGTCTCTCTTTGCTTTGTCAAACTGTAAAATTTCTTTACTATTCTAGAATGCTAAATTAATGTCACTGTTTCATAGTTTGATTACTTTGTCTGCACTATTGTATGCTATCAACATAATAAGAAGCTGAAATTCCATTCATATATTCTTGTTTTGGGTGCTGAAACTCTTAGCTTGTCAACCTGCATATCTTTAGGACCATGTTGCAGCACTTGAACGCAATGATGTTCCCATGCATTTACTATTACACAAATCTTCCAAGCTCTTCAGTTGTTATAACATAATATAATATATATCTAGATATCTCATTCAATTCATGTTAATGGTGAATTCTGTGTTGATGGGTTTTTCAGGTACGCAATCACAAAGGCCTTCTGCATTGCTTTCTTCATGACCTTCTTCTCGGTATTTGACGTTCCCGTCTTCTGGCCAATCCTGCTCTGCTATTGGATCGTACTCTTCTTCCTCACAATGAAGCGCCAAATCATGCACATGATTAAGTACAAATATGTGCCATTCAGCATCGGAAAACAGGTATAAAATTCCTCAAATCTTGATTTTTCTTTGAAATACGATGAACCTTACCCATCTAATTGCTCCAAATTCAACAGAGATATTCAGGGAAGAAATCTGGTGCGAGTAGGAGCAGCACTTCAAGCGACTAAAGTTCGATTATGACTCGCTCGATAGTTTTTTTTTATTTATTTTATTTTAATTTTGAACATGTCAGGAAACAATTGGTATAGCCAAAGATATGATATGGTCCAGCAGCTAGTAGCTTTTATTGCATTGATATTTTTATTTATATCTTTTAGGTAGCTCTCTGTGAAATTTCTGGGGAACTACATTTTTTTTTTTTGGGTCAAGCTGGGGAACTACATGTTTCTGTTTCTTCAATCTCCTTGTACGTATGGATGACCGACAATGGTGCGACAAAAATTCATAACCATGCTTATAATCGCTACTGTTTAATATGGTTAACCGTACCATTATGTTGTGGTATAGTTATGGTGATAAATTTTATATTTATAATGATTATGATTATAGTATTTGAGTTATACCCATGATTATAATCATGATTATTATATAAATATAATAATTATTTATTCTTAATAAATTAATATATATTAAATAATGAAAATTAATGTACATACAAGTAATAAATAATTATGATGTTAGTTTAATATATTTTTATTGTTAGAAATATAAATTTATGTATTTTTTAAAATAAAATTTTCGATCTTCTATTATATTACATGTGTGAAATAAATATGGGTATACAAATAAAATTATGGTTAATAACCGCAGTTATTTTAATGGTTATGATATTGAAAATTGTATCCGTAATGGTTATGGTTATGGAATACGGTTTAAAAATATTGTATGATTATGATATTTGTCATACCCGTAACATACCATAACCATCGACATCCTTATATGGGCCTCTATTCAGCTCGAGCAATAGATCTTACAGTCGTGGTGGATCGGACCGAAATCATGTTCCATTTGGTGATCTCGACCTAGGTTATTATGATCCCTATGCATGGGTTAACTACGTGGGTGTATCCACATTCAGACTATTTATCTTAATTTCATTGGGTGTTAATAAACATTGTTAACTATCAATCGTTCAACTAAATAATCGTATAACAACCCTGTAACTAATTTCATTTTGATATTGTTTATATATGTTGTTATGAAACGGTCCAAAAATGTGGTTGGCCTGCTTCTCTTTTCCCCGCCCGAATTCCAAGTATAATGTATTGACTTTATCTGCCCAACATGGCCAGCTCGGAACTACCAGCAACTCATTCTATCTTGTGATTCTTTAAACTCCTCGTTCATCATATAAATCATGAACACCTCAAAGGAAGTTCTGAAGAATCTCGATACTGATCGATCGATCGATGACTGGAAGAACATTCGTGGTGATCTTCGTGTTCTGGGCTCTACTCACCGTCATCACACCCATCCTCATTCATCTATCCGAGTCTGCCAAGAACAATACAACTCAACATGGTACGAGGAACAAACTTCATATTCATATCCATATGTTTTCTTTTCATTTTCTTGTTTATATGATGATTGACGCAGGAGTGGAGATTGAAGAAATGAGGACAAGAACAATGGTGGGTCATTTGAGAGAGCAATACCTCAGGGTCGTGGTGGTTTCGTCACCAAACCGGCCGCGTAAACTGTCACCGATCTCAGCACCGGCTGCAGCCCCACACAGAGCCCGGAAAAATCAGATCATAACAATGAATCCGGTTTTGTCTCACATCAGATAGGAATAAATGATTTGAAATTCATATAAGCAGAGATGTACTACTCAAGTTCAACGAGAATTCCTCGTTTTTTCTGGGTGTAAGTGAAGACAACGGGCTCAGTCAAACCGGATTGGACTAGTGAAGACAGTTGCTCAGACTTGAGGTGTTACATAAACATGTCATTGATTGAGATTCACTCTTATGGAGAGGATTAGTGAGTGGTTCTCGTCGTCTTGATGAATTTGGTCGAAATGCTTTCGGTTACCAAATGTCTCAAAAGTTCGAACTTATAATATCAGATAATGTTAAACTCTTGAAGTCGAAGGAAATCGTCTACACTGAAGAACGTAACGACGATGCCATCTCTTCAACAAACATAAGTAAATTATTCAAATAAGACTCAACACAACACAACAACAGGAACATAACATTATGGTTCTTATGTATGTATGTATGTCTCTCAAACAAATTGATCGAGATACTCATCCACTGTCGTGTATTTCACGTCCGGGTAAAGTTCGGACGCCTCAACGCCAAAGGACGGATCGATCTCAAAGTTCGTTTGATCTCCTTTCACGAAAACCGAGTGATTTATTCCTAAGAAGATATTAATCGGAGCCGGAGCCTCTACAAGAGAGACATGATACGTTAATTTATGATACTAAACTGATAAGAACAGATACTATAAATGTAATAATACCTTGGATTTCTTTGAGGATTTGCTCCTCCGGGACGTATATTTTTTCGAGTTTTTTGCCGATTTTCTTCTCCCATAACGCGACGAGCTCGTTGAAGGAGTAGATGTTCTTCAAAGGCCTAAGGTAGAGGGTCTTGTTCAGTGTTCTTGGATCATCCACGGCTTTGATTGTGTACGTGCCGATATCGTCCTCCTTGTTGAAAACCGCTGTTCGAGAATTATTTACGATATGAGGTTAGAAATTAAATCGATTTTTCGGGTTTTTCATGGCATTTTAAGAGATATACCTTTAGGATTTCCGTCTCCTGGAATAACGACTTTGTCTCTAGGAGGAGAAGTGGCTCCGGGTTGTACTAGCGTGGGCAGGAAGTAACCGGCAAAGCAGTTGCTTGCGACGTAAGTATACGGGATCCCTTCTGCCTCCACGGCACGCCTTATGTTGGCCTTCACTCCAAATGCTGCAGACTTAGCTGGCTCGACGGCATTGACATGATCGACATCGTTCCCGAACTCCGACGGGAAGAATCTCTGATTATATTCATTTAATTTTACGTTATAATCATTATAAATGTTATGATGACTTAAGAGTATACCAAATGTTTTCACTCAAAAGTTCAGACTTATGAGACAGTTGGTTAAGACGTACGTCTTAAGTCTCACATGGTATTAGAGTGTACATGTTCAAATTCTGATGATGCCGAAAATAATGATAAAATATAATAAAATTATTAATTGCATTTTCAGTTAATATATTAACCTACCTTAACATTGCCTGCCTCTTTGATGGCTGCGATGATCTTGGTCTGACTTTGATCTGCGAGCTGCATAAACCCGACGGTGGAGATCACGACATCGACTTGCTTGATCGCCTTCACCAAGCTCTCGTGATCGTATATGTCTCCCTACATATCGTGATTTCTATAATATCGATCATAATTCATAACACCTAGTGCGAGAGGATGGAAAAAGATTGATTGATCTAAAAATGACTGAAACTATTTAAAAAAATTCATTCCGAATTTAAGATCGAAACCAACAAATGTTTTTTTGAAACTCGATCTCAGTCTCAGTCTCGGGTTCGATCTTACCAACTAAATTTCCAAATGGACCAAAACACCCAAAAATATGGTAGTCTTCTATTATAAACTTTTGTCCATTTGATTTGTTTTTGCTCTTCAACATCGAATATTCATATAAGCAGAAATATATTACTCAAATCTAACTATAATTCATCATTTTTAAGCCCATACGAGGATAACAGAGTTCAGTCATATTGAATTGAGCTAACTGGGTTGAGTTAGTGAGTACCGTCGTTCGGATTCAGCGTTACAGTTTTAGATGGTTGTTATTCTACTATACATGATTTTAAACTCGATTTTTTTTTTAAAAAAATAAAAATATTTGATTAAACCCGTCCAAGTTCACCTCTAAATTAAGACTTAGAGAATACGTATAATATACATATACATATTAGCATTACGTACGTATATTATAGAGACGCCCAAGTTCTTGAAGTTTTGGACGAGCTTCCCTTTGACGGAATCGGAGACGGTGGTTTCCCTGACCAGTGCAAAAGTAGGGTGTCCCTCCCTGACGCTGGCCTCCACGATGAACTTTCCGATGTATCCAGTCCCGCCGATGATCAGAACTTTGCTCTTCTGATCAGCCATTGATGATGCAGACACAGAAGTCAACGACAGTAATAGAGAAAGAATAATTAATTGAGTGGTTGTGTGGTCGGAGAAGAAGGAAAAGGAGCACTATTATATAATGCGAGACCCCATCTGCATGGGACCGGTTTCTCTCTAAATTTCCAGAATGTCTCTCTGTAATGAAAAAAAAGTAATGAAAATGCTCTTCTGCACCCTCAGCTTTCATCTAGGAGCACTTTTTACCCTTAACTTATGGAGTTACAGTGGTACACACTATTTCAACAATTGAACCCGTGGTACTGTACTGGTACCTAACTTCACCCTTACACTGTTTTATCTACAATTTTTCGATATTAAAAGGCAAACAGTTTAATGAAAGGATATGTCCGAAAATGAAGTTAGGTATACAACATAAGGGTGAGATGTTAAAACTTGAACAGTTTGGGATGAAATATGATTTAAGGATAACATTGAGGTCTAATTTTCCAAATTTGCAAATTTTTTTTTCCTTGCTTGGTTTCAAAATTTCATCGTATTAAGAAAAGCATCTGCCTTCTGTTTTCCTCCATAAATGTTTTCTTTTCAATATTATTGACAAACAAAAATGGAGTTTGGTGAGCGGTGATGAGTTATGAATATTAGACTGCGTTATTTTTAATATTTGGCTCAACGTTTTGGACCGAACTTATTAAAAGTTCAATTACATTTGGGCGTCGCCCTTAACTGATGGCCCTTAAAGGTGTCGCATTTAAGAATGCGTCAAAGATGAAAAAACACAGATTAAGTGTGTGACACCGCATTCATTGACCACCTCAGTTGGTGCGCCAGCGCACCTACGTATTAGGTCGGTTACTTTTAGCACGCCTAGGATTAAACAAACTAAAATGATAGTCTTCAGTGGAGTAACTACTACATAAGAATATTCTTTAAGGTAAACACAGTTGGCTCGCCCCAGGGACAGCTCTGATAACTATGGTAGGATTTGACTTTACCATGTTACAGGTATGGATGTTATAAATATAGACTCATCATTATCAGTTAGGGGTAAGGATTCTCTAGTACTAAAACACTTATACAATCTGAGTACTTGATACAACGAACCTCCGACTAACTTTGTCATTGGAGGGGAAACACGGGAACACCCCGGGCTTTCCTTTATACAGATCAACAGAGCGAACGCTATAGGAAGTAGAATTCGGTTTATGTGATCCATTAGGCAGAAAAGACGGGCACCTCTCTCACTCTCATAATTAATTAGTACCCTTTTTCCTATATAGCATTGGATACTCCTATTCAGAATCATTTCGTAAGATATCAAACAAGAACAATTTTTGAATTTTGATGATGAGTTGAATGCAATGATAAATTTGTAATATTATGTAATTTTAATGTTAAAATATATATTAACAAGACTACATAATTACGGAGGTAGGTCGGCTTGCCCGAACGATCAATATAACGTTGTTGATCGTCCGTTTATCAAATGCAAGTCATACACCGGAGTTTATGTCGGCGTCGGTCTTCTTTGTTGACTTATTTCTGTACATGCAACTTATTGATAATAAATGTTAAGTACAGAACACTCTCCATAGATTCCTTGTATTATTTATTGCTTCACGAAATGCTGATACCTTTACCCTTGTCTTTCATCTTCTCGTCACACCTGTATCGACACCCATGGCGGCGCTGCTTTGTCGGGTCATCGGGATCTGACTCGCTCGAATCCATGAACAGTCCTCGAAGGCACCGTCTCTTGACCATGGGTTTTTCATAGGTAAGCTTCTGGGAAGGTGTAGGGCTGAACTCAGCCCTTCGAGTCTCAGGCAATGTCTCCGGCGATTTTTCAGTCGCCGGAGATAGCACCTCCTCGATGTCAGCCACATAGATAGACATGTGGACTCCTGGGTTCTTCTCAGACATTGAGCTGTCGACCACCATCGAATTGTTCACTCCCTGTACATTACTATTGACAAAAGCTTCAACATCTGATTCTTCTTTTTCTTCAATTTGGTTGAACTTTTCCTTATCGTCCTCGTCTTCATCATCAGTAATGCTTGCATTTGGATCGGTTTTGTATTCGCGGTGGATGTAGATCGACTTTTCCTTTGATGATTCAGAGCCTAGCCTTATCATGGCTCCTTTGTTTTCACCTGCTAGGGTTACCATATCAACTGGGGTTTCTGCAATATGATACTCCTTCGGACGCCCGGTGGTTAACTCGTGGATCAGCTTTGACACGTCTTCTTTTATACTTTTCTGCAAGGAAGGTGGCGGTGGCGTCGCCGGCGGTGGCGGTGGCGGCGGAGGTGGTGGTGGTGAAGACCGAGTCTTGATGGGTGGTTTTCCATGGAAAGTGTAAGTATGTGCTGCTCTCCTCGATCTCCTTCTCGATTCTTCCGGTTTAGGATCGGCCTTGCTCTTTTCTCCCTTCAGAGGTCCTTTTCCCTTCTTCAGTTTCTCATCCCCTTCATCGGCTTGATCCTTAGGGCGTTTTTCTATCTCCGATCGGGATTCCGGAGGGACAACCACTGGATTCTCCAAAACAATTTTCTCAGACGGGAGAGTGGTCCCCGTTTGAGATTGGGTGATGTTTTTCGACGGTGGTTCAGGTGTTTGTCGTGGCGGAAACCTAGGACTAGCTTCCAGGTTGGTCTCTCCTTTTGATTCAGGCACAGGTGAAGCCGCTTTACGGTTGGGACTGAGAAGCGGCGATGTCAAGAAGTACCTAGGTGGTGTCTGAGGTGGCGGTGATACAACCGATGTCTGAGGAGCAACTCGAGTCGGTGATGACTGGAGAGAAGCCGGCAACGAAGGCGGTGGTGACGACTGCTGAGGAGACGTCAGTTGGTAGGCACGAGGCACTAGCCTTGGAGAAAACACCGTTCTCGGTGACATTAGCACCCGAGATGGTGTAGGCGAAGGAGGAGGACTCTGAGGAATAGAGCCAGTGGCCGATGGAGGCGCACCTACCTGTGTCCCAGTTGAGGCGATTGGTGAAGTAACCTCGGTGGTGGGTTTTGAGGTTGTCTCATTTCGAGATGTCATAGCACCTGGTCGGGGAACACGTGCAGCACCTAGCCATGGAATTCGAAAGCGGAGCCCGTCTCTTTGATTCAACATTATTGCTTAAAAGATAGGAGAGAAAATGGATAGTTAAGTCTAACCCTGCTGAATTTTGGTCTTTGAATGTGTAATAAATATAGGTTTGGTGAAGATACTTTAGACAAGAATTGGGTGAGGTTTACGTTTGGCTTCTTTCCCTCTCTTGGAGGGTAACTTTTGATATGGTTTAGGACAAGGTCTTTCTTCTCCGGTGAGTCAGGTATCTCACTTTCATTAGAAACGCAGTCCATAAAAGGAAGAAAATAAAAAGCAACCCAGATATTATTCATTTCCTTTCCATAAAAGGAAGAAAATGACCGTTTTTTTCTTAGTTTTTCGTACTCGTCTATTACCAAAGTGATCTGAGATGAGGATTTGGAAGTAGGGTTTTGGTTTGAAGAAGACGATCTTCATGGGAAGGAGGAGAGGAAGGCACGTAACTTAGGGGTGAGCAAAAAATACTGGTTGGACCGAGACCGGTCCGACTAAGACCGAGACAGACTAGGACTGAGACCGAGCGGACGGGTTTTTTCCTCTAAAGTCGGGATTGGGCTCGGGTTCGGAATTTTTCCCGAAATTCCCGATTAGGACCGGACCGGCCCGAGTTGCCTAAAAACCTAATACATAATACTATATATACTATACAAGTATAGTAGTATACAACAACTCACAAAGTCTCCATGTGTGTTTGGATTGTATGTTCTATATTTATAATGTGTGTTTGAATTGTATGTTTGATACTTGATTTATTGTGTTTGTATGTTCTAAATTTGGTGAAAATTCGGGCAATTATATATATTTTTAATTTGGATTGAAAATTTCGGTAATGGACCGAGACCGGCCCGAGTCAAGCAAGACCGATTCGGGCGGGCTTTTTATACCGAAGTCGGTCTCGGTCTTGGTTCTCCAAAGGTGAAGACCGAAATTTCGGGCTCGGGCTCGGTCTTGCCTAAAAAACCGGCCTGGACCGCCCAAGCTCACCCCTAATGTAACTTATAAGCTTAATGGGCTCATAAACTTAATAGGCTTTGGAGAACTGGCCAATAAAAACTACATAGGCCCATATTGAGCACCTTTATGGACCGAATTGGAGCTCAACAAAAAGGCTTCATCGGCCCATAATTTGGTATAAAAAAAAAAATTGCTTTCACCAATGAAAATATTCAGCGATAATCAATCCATTGTGTTACCGTGTGAGGTATTCCCAATGTCTGGTGTATGAAGAATACTTTCAAAACGGTTTTTCAAAATGGGTCATGGGTCGTGTCAGTGTTGAGTTGGGTCAGAGATCGTCTGACTTAAACATGACTCGTGTACTCGTGTGATTCAGTTTTTGAAACTCAAACCTGATCCGCGGGAAGTTGGGTCAATCCGCGAGTCATAATGATCCATAAAAAATAGTAAGGCTTGAGTCAGACTGTTCTGTTCGACCTCATAACCCGCATGTCAGTCTGACCCGTTCGACTCATCAGTACATACAAAACTAGAAGCAGACTGACCAATGGATCAAGACTACTGCCTCATGAGTCAGAATTATATATATTTAATATAATATATAATTTGAGACGGATAACGGGTTGACTCATTGGTCAAGATTACTGACTCAAACCTGACTCGTATTTTCACGGATAATTTATGAATCGTGTCAAAATAACTCGTGGATAAAAAAATCTAACACAAACACGACCCGTTAACGGACCACTCAGGAGTTTGGTCAATTTTTGACACCACGGAAGAACAACATGCGTCTAACCCTTATCTTTATGAACATTCCATAATGATCCCTTCTTTTTTCTTATTGGTTAGATTCATAGAACTGAAAGATTCTCTTATTCTTTCCAAGTGGGTGAGAAAAAAAAGGTGATAATATTCCCTATTTCATATACCTTTATGATAAAATTGACATATATATTGGGCAAAAAAATAAATATACATTTAGCATCCTTTTCCAATTAGTGTGGTCCTGGGATCTAATGCTTCTCGACATAAATTGGTGGACCATTTTATAATAATAATATTGGCGTGGACTCCTCCAACTCCTGTGAAATCGTACCGATCTTATGAAAATACATACTATATATGTCCTCTTTCTTGTCTTTATTATATATATAAATAATAATACCGTAGTAGGACCGAGTAGTCTATTTCAATGCGGTTGTCAATTTTTAACCCAACTCATAATTATCCGCTCACGGGTCGTGTTTGGATAAGACATTTTGATCAACGAGTCATTTTGACACGACCCATGGATAACTCTTTAAAACACGAGTTAGGTTTGAGTCAAAGATTTTGATTCATGGGTCAATCCGTGACCCATTTAATCAACACTTCTTCATCTCCTTCCTTCGACAGCTTTAGTATCGATGCTTTTGCAGCTCTATTGTCCAATGCGATGACTAAAGCTATTTTCACTACCTCGTGGTGGAAGAATGCTCCTCCTAACTATGTAATGCACATGCATGCCTCGAAGGTGTCTTCACGTATTTCTCAGCAGACTGTGTATCTTCTTCTTGACTTCCTCCACTGTTTCTAGCGGGTCAGCCTGACCTACAGGTTCACCTACCGATCCGCAGATCAGGTTTGAGTTACGAAATTTGACTCATACTTATAGATGAGTCGTGTTTGAGTCAGACCAATACTGACACGATCCGTGACTTACACGACCCATGGATCGATGCAATCCACAAATTGACACCCCTAATTTCAACGGGACGACCTTTGTTTTGTGCTACATCAACATTCATGTGACGTGATCTTTTAATTTGATTACTATTTAGTCCCCTAGAAATTATTTGTTACACAAATGCATAAACTTTTGGACTCTGTTTACAATAGAATGAAAGAACAAGTACTTACCCACAATTTACCCAAATTGTTGTCTGACACCTGCATTTACCAATAGCATCAGTGACGTCAGGATCTAGTAATAAAACCAGACGATGCAGCAAATTAAAGCGACCAACAAGCTATCGACTGTGTAAAAGATTCAGAGACAGTATCGTTTTATTAGTCGGTCTCGGTCGTCATCAAGTTCCAAGCATGAACTCAATCTTTACTTGGTGGACAACAAAGCAGAGGATTCCTCCACTCCGATTGGCAGCAATTAGAAGAACCAATTAAATGAATCGTTGATTTCAATGGATCCTTTAATTTGTTCCACCACATCTGATCTAATCTAATCCTATCTAATCTAATCCTATCTAATCTAATCTCATTTTGAATACTTGTTGCACAAGATGAATCTTAAACTATTATAATTATAAATGCTTTGGAGTTTGGATAGATAACATCATGAATCAAGTCACAATATAATTGAAGGTTAGGAGTGAGAAGGAAGAAAAATACAGTAAAGGAACACTTTAAGAAAAGGAAATATTTTAAAAAAACAAAGAATATATTTTTTAAATCTAAAATTACATTATGTAAAATGTGTCTTTTGTTAATTATTATCAATGTCTTTATAACGCGTTATTTGTTTTTCCTAAACTAACCCGTAAGGAGCTTAATTTACAAGAAACCAAACACATTTTGGGTACTAAAATCTAAATGTCCTATCTATAAAAAAAAAAAAAAACTAAATGTCCTATTTGTTTAGAAGAAAAAACAAAATTTATATTTTTAATATGATCTTACTTACTTAACGATTTTCTCAAATAAAATGAAAATAGTATATATGTTAATATGTAACCGAAGAATGGTTTTTCATTACTTAGTCGAAAAAATATATACTCACAAAATAGAGATTAAATGAGAACACGTTTCTTGGGTATGGAGGCACCTGGACAATAAGCGCATGCAGTGATCCCATCAACGTAGCCCCACCAGCAGCCTGCAGTTGAGAGACCGACCCATTAGTCACAAATCGTAATTATTTCCCCACTTTTTTCTGTGGGGGATTCGAACTCGACCCCGGAGCCAAACCATTTGGGAGGCAGTGCTCTCAATCACTATATCACCTATGCCAGTGACTATATCATCTATGCCGGTGGTAAGAAATTTGACTAAGTATTAAATCTGTAATCTCTTTTTCAATGCATTGTTTATGTAAAAGTATCCGATATAGTAAGAACTAAGAACCCTCTTGATAAAGCATCCCCCAACAAGCCAACTTGCATAGATCCTCCTACATCATTCATTCCTCACCCCCACCCCCACCCCCACCTCGATGTATATATAAAGACCATGCCGTTGCCATTCTCTAATTATCACACAACTACATTCTCTTTAGCTCCTCTTCCATATAGGATAGGGATACTAAATTTTACCTTTTGGTGTGGGACCCCAATTATTTAGGTCAAGTTCCTCATACTTCATACCACCCGATGGCATCTCTTACTTCTTCTCAATGGTCTTCTAAGCAGAACAAGCAATTCGAGATGGCGCTTGCATTGTACGACAAGGAAACACCCGACAGGTGGAACAACATTGCTCGGGCAGTCGGAGGGAAGTCTGTTGAAGAAGTGAAGCGGCATTACGAGCTTCTCGTGCATGATCTTAGGCACATTGAGTCCGGTCGGGTACCTTTGCCCAAGTACCGGAAAGTCGGGATTGTTGAAGAACAGAGGTATGTATGTGTGTGTCTGAATGTCTCTAGTGAGGGAGTAACTTGGGTTATAAGTAAGTTAATTAGTTGCAACATTAATGTATTTATCTTCCCATGCATGCAGGCGAATTAGGAAACTATATATATTGCTATACCTACCTTATAACCCTAATCAAAAATAAAATGACAGAAAAATATTTCACATAGTATTAGAGTTGAGAAATTATGTCGTGTTTTATGGTTTTCGTACATATTATTATTTCTAGTATAGTGTCGGAGATGGACGACGCATAATGTTTTATGTGTCGAACAATATGGATACCAAATTCAGTATTTGGATTCCTCTCATGCGCGTAGGCTACTGAAGAATCTCAAGCTCCAATAAGGCAAAGTCGGGATATCAAATGTACGTACTGAAGATCTCCATTAATGAGATGGGGTGTAGACATAAACGGATGTATCCAGTCTAGTTATGAAAGAATGTACAACCTACAGTTGTTGGGGTTCCATCGAATGAAACTTAAGTGTTTTATAACAAGTGTTATAAGTCATATTGCATATTAAGCGTTCTACCATTCCGGGTGTGATACACTGTCTCATATAAACAGAGATGTACTACTTAAGTTCAAAATGAATTTCTCATTTTCTGGGCCCAATTGAGGACAATGGACTCAATCGATCAGGCTGGATTGGACTACTAAGGACAGTCGCTCGGGTTTGGGTGTTACACTGGGAGCGATTTGCGATCTGCAATCCGAATTGAAGACGAGTTTTTGGAGTTCATTCACCCTTTTGAATCACAACCCATTATCCCGGAGCATGTCGCCCAGTACCGACAATCTGTTCAATGTTCCAAGGGTTAAATACGACATTACCCCCTAAAATTTACGTTGGTTTTAAAATTCTCCCTTAACGTTTGAAAATGATGAAAAATCTCCCCTAAAATAGCACCTACAATGGGGAATTTTTCGTTATTTCCAAACATTACGAGAGAGTTTAAACTTTAAGGAAAATTTTTAAAATCGGCGTAAAGTTTAGGAGAAAATGTTATATTTTACCCATATTCCAAACACAACACTAACACTAAAATATGACATATATCAAGTGTAATATTGGGAGTTTTTATGATAACTAAAAAATCATAAATATATATATTAATCATTTTTTTTTTTAATTTAGTTCATCAAATTCCTCCTAAACTGATTTAACTAGGTGCTTGTCTGAAAATCTGTTTTGGTCGGGAAATAGTTGTCTGTCTTTGCCTCTTTGGTATTTATAAAGCAACCATCTTATTTCGACACGTTGCTCACTGTCTATTATAACGAGTGCATCTAATATATACACGTGTATATTACGAATAATTATTATTATGGTACAAATATTATGATTACACTATGTCCATATTCCGACACAATAAAATAATTTTAAAATTACGTAACCTCAAATTTGGTATATTTCCATTCCGTGGTCTCTCTCATTATTATGGTATCGGTGTTAGCTATCTAGCTAGGTGGTCCATAATTAATATTAGACGCGGATTAAGGGGAATTATTGAGGACCGGTAAGGGAACCTGAAAGCAATTAAGGCAGATTTAGCTACCTCAACCGAATCAATGTATTCATGTAGTAAAAATGACATTTACCTATACTACACTATTATTATATGAAGTATTTTGTAGGTTTGAGCAATTTGTTAATTAAATTTTTTAAAATAAATTATTAACATACTTTATATAAAATTGTAATTCGATAATACCGTTTAATTTATTGCTAAATAGTGACAAAAATATGTACTTGTTTATTGCTATGTGTTAGTAAAATGTTATTTTCTCTAGTTCAGCTAGCCAAATGAAAATTTACACAAAATTTAGCTAGCAAATTGTAATTTTTTTTTATAAATTTCAGTTTGTAATTTTGACAAAAAAATAGTAAAATAAAAAATAAATTCACGTCATCGTTTTATAATAAATTAGATAAAACTAATAAATTATCTAATTTTCCAAAAACCATGCAGATGTTAGGAAGGATTAAGAACAGGCCATCAATTCATCATCATCATCATCTTTTCCACAAATCTAATAATATTATAGAGACTAACAATAATTAGCTATATCAAAGTAACAATGATCTCCATTGAAGCAAGAATGCAGATCAAGTCTTGTTCATCAATGTCTAAACATGGATTCTTAACAATATAAACTAACAGAACAAAAACAAGGAGCAGAAATTCAAGGCATTAAATATTGATCAATGCTAATTCATGATCATTTCGTGTTCATGGCGATGGTGGCTGAAACTGAACTGGCGTCGACGACGACGACTTGTTCATGGTGCTCTTGTTATTATGCATCCACACCTTAAAGACCTGTCTCTTCACTCCAACCTCTGCGCAGAACCTCTCCACTTCCTCGTCACTCTGACGCTGCATTTTCCAACCTATCTTCTCCGCGAACTCCATCATCTTATCCTTCTGTTCTGGGGTGAACTTAGTGCGGGACCTTTTCTTCACGCTCATTTGGTTCGACGATCCGAAGTAGCAGCCGCCGCTGCCTGGCGTTGGCGTAGGGGTGCCGAAGAGGTTGAGATCCTCGCTGGAGGACTCTGTCCCAGCTGCTGCAGACCCCACGCCGCCGTAAGCTACGCTCATCGGAGGCACGATGCTGAGGGAAGAGAAATGTCTCGCGTGGTGGCCGTGGGGGTGTTGGACCATTGACGGAGAGGGGAGAGCTGGAGGAGCGGGGAGCTGAAGAGGTGAATGTGGGGAGCTTCGACGGTAGCCGGAGAAGTGGTGGCTTCCCTCACCACCTCCTTCCGTCTCCTTGCGGTGAAAGTTTCGGTGGCAGTCGCAGGCTGCACACTTAAGGGCCTCGAGGCTGCCTTCCTCTCCGGCGGGCATGAACTCTCCACAACCGTCGAAGACGCTGCCTCCGACGCTAGCGGCGTGGTTCCGGAGGCACTCCCGATACCTAACTGCGGCCTTGGGTTTAGATCCAGCGGAGACAGGTGACGCCATCGCGGATGGGCCAGAGCTAGCGGCGAAGGCAAAAGAGACCGGATCTGGGTTCGACGACGACTCAGGCTCTTCCCCAGCGTGGTTTGGATGGCGATGAACTAGGGTTTGGGCACCGCCACCGAATAACGGTGCACCGTTGCGTAACGGCAGACCCTCTCTCTCCCTCCTCCTAGGATCCGCTCCACCTGATGCCTCCATTAGTTAAAGCTCATCGACAACAACGATGCAGCAGCAGAAATCACAACCCTTCTTCCTCCTCCCCCCTCTCTCTCTGTATAGAATTCAGTAGCAGATAACTGTTAGCTACCTTCTAGCTAGCTAAAGCCTCTGCAAACCCTAATTAGCAGCTAAAATCCCTAACATTTGAACAATATATATAATTCTTGTATCTTGTATTATAAATGTTTTGTGTGTTGGCACAAGTTACGAACCAGACATTAACTTACAGGTGGAGTTCATCAATGGCAGAAGCAACAGAAGAAAGCAGAACCAAGCTTAGAGAGCTTTTCTTTAAACCAAGCTTTACTTACTGTACCTCTAATGGCGTAGCTAAGAATATAACAGTTTTTTAGAGGGAGGTAGAGGAAATTAGGGTTAGTGGTTTGAGTGAGAGAGAATATGTGGTTTGCTGCAGTGCTTCCAACAAGCCAACTACATATCCAACAAGAGACAGCTCGGTTGCCTATGAAGAGGCCAGGAGGTGGGAGAGAGAAGAGAAAGACTTCTCTTAATAGAGTGGTTTCTCTTAATAGAAGGGTATCAATCTTTACCCTAAATTAAGTTTCCTAATCCAGTTTGTGTATAATTAGGGTTTCATTAGTACACATAGTTGACTTGACTCCTTAATTAATGATCACATATTAGTCTAGTGCGGGAGAGTTAGATATTTACTAGTTCAATTTACACAAAAAATAAGTCATATTTGAGTCGTAATTTTTTGCAATATGTGAGTTACCTTATAAATTTGTATTTGTGTTGTATTAACTTAATTAAGTTTGAAATAAATGTGAGTACACGAGTCATGCGAGCTGACCTATGGACCTGTCATTCATGTTTCAGTTCATAAAACTGACCAAAAAATTAAAGGTTGGGTTTGGATTGGACATGTTTTGACACGATTTGTAGATTGACTTGGTAACACCAATTGACACTACTAATTTTCACACATACTTATAAATTTAAGATTTAAAGTAAAACTTTGTCTACTTATGGTCATACTATCACCTTTTTTCTAAAAAGAATATGAGCAAAAAAGAAATTTTAATAAAATAAAATTCAAATGAAAAATCTTACAATTATTCTACTTTAAGGTGAAAATACATAGTTTTAAAAATTTAGGGGTATAGTAATTACCCTCTGCCCTGAATAGGGTTAGTGAGTAATTCCACTTAACATTTTCCTTTGTATCCAATGCAGGTGCTAATTACCCAGATTAAACTCCTTCAATTTATGTATTAGAAATTTAGAATCTTCAACATTTAAACAAAATATCATCAAACATGACTCTCTCATAGCTAAAATTTTCTTTAAACTCAGTGTGGTGGATTATCTATTGCAGAAAAATTAGGGTTTTTATGAGATGAATATTTGATGATGATGATGAGATTTAGGGTTGTTTGATCTGCACAAGAACAACCGACAAGGTCATGTTCATCTTCTCCCACGCCCTGCAAACTTGGGACCCCCCCTTCCCTCTAATAATTGTCCCTTTCTCTTGTCTATCTTCTGCAGTTCCAACTCCAATTTCCTATTTGATCCACACACTCTTCTACTATTTCTGTTCATTTTTCATCAGTTTGTTAATGAAGTATTAAAATAGAAATATGATTGTTTACTTACTTTTGGGATAAGAAGTTTCTAATCAAATCTCTCATCACTTTCCTTAATAAAACATGTACTAAGATGTTTGGTTTGGCCCATTGATCCTCATTATCCTAAGATACTCCGGACAACCCATTAAAAAACAAAAGACATGGAATCACAACAGTACTCGTTCTTTGCCATCATCAGATCAAGGAGGAGGAACCTGTTATATTAAGTGTTATTTTCGGTTCAGTATTTGTTTGTTTCTTTCGGTTCGGTAGGAAAACTTATGATTGTTGATTTAGTAATAAAAGAAAGAAAAAACTGGTGCTAGGGTTGCAGCACCACAAAACATTACGTGATTTTCTCTTTTTGCTCTCTAAAAAATTGCCGTTCCTAGGGTTTTTACACCAATCCGGCGATCACAAGAGTGAAATTGAGAGAAATCGTGAGTTCGATCCAACGGAACAAAGTTTCACAGGTCTTAGAAAAAATACAAAAGAAATTAGCAGCTTATATATACACGATGAGGATATATATGATTATATTGTTCCAAGACATTACAATAGAGTGAGTGAGTGAGTGAGAATTCAAAAGAAGTGAAAAATAAAAAAATGGCAGTCAGGGTTTGCTAAAGAAAAATTAACATCTTCCTTAAAAAGGAAAAGGTTAAAAGTGTTCATCAACAGCAAGCATGGTCCATCCATCCAACAAAAGCATCTCTCTCTCTCTCTCTCTCTCAGCAGGAGCAGTGATACCATATAATTAAATTAATTATGCATGTATGTATATGTATATGAATACATATTGTGTGTGTTTTTGAGTGGTCTCTGCAACTTCTGACCAAAACCACGATTTCTGCAAAGCTTCATATTTGTCTTTCTGTGAATCATAATATAGCAGAGAGAGAGAGAGAGAGAGAAATGGGAGCCATATATATACATATACATATGATATAATAATGCTTCGGGTATATATATATATATATTGTTTCTTTGTTAACTCTTGTGGTGGAAGTGTGTTGCAGACATGAACACGCGGGTCATACCCTTTGATTCCCAGAAGAGTGCTGTGTCGGAGACGAGACCAACTGAACCCTATTCGGTCCCCTGTGTATTGAGTTCTGGTGCAGCATACGCGGCTTAATCATCACAAATATTTAGTATTAAATCAAGTTTAATAAATATTCGTAAGAAATATTTAGTGAAATGTTATAATTAATATCACTAAACTTGCATTTAATAAGGTGATGGATACAAAATGTCACATATAGATGTCACATATATGGATCGTTCGATTGTAAGAGTTAATTCAAATTATTCCCTAAATCCTTTTCTAAACAGAAGTAAAAGAATAAAAAAATACCCACTTAAGCTATACAAATAAAAACAAGCAAAATAAAGGTTGAAATATAATTTATTTAATTAAACCAAAATATAATACGTATCAGAATTGATAATTTTATACGTTTAAAATTATTAATAAAGTTTACAGGTTTAAATCATTAATTTTAATATATATATATACTAATTTTGTGTAAAAAAATATATTTTCATAACCAAATAGTCATACATTTTTATGATAGTTTGGTCTTTATGTAAAAATAAATATTCTTAAAGACATGAGATATATATACTTGTAGTTTACGTATAATATTTAATTTGTAATAATTTGATCTAGAATAAGCACACATACCTTTTAAGTATATCAAATAAAAAAATACGTATAGTACAAATTTTCATTTAGGTAGGAAATTTCAAGTCAATAATTTAATGATATTATTTTATGAGTATATATATTATGATCTATCTTCATTCAAGTCCTTTTGAATCTGTCTATTTGTGAATTATTTCCTGTACGAAATTTGCGAGTTACTCCACGTCTATATAAAGAAAACTTGCAGCAGTCAAACTTCCTTTCCCTTTGAGTATGCATGATAGTAGTTGAGCAATATTGATCATCATAATTAATTAGGGTGTAGTCAGACTACCGTCCAGACGAGTATATTATTATTGAAAAACACCCCTACACTATGGGGAATTAGTATATAACCCTTAAACTAATATTGATCATGCACAATTGCCCACAGTAAATAAACGCGCGATTCTGACTCATAATGCCCGAATCACCCTCGACCCATACGAATGCGGGCTAGGCCAGAAAGGTTAGGAGCTTGGCACATATAGGAAGGTAGAGTTCGACCACGGTCCGGGAAAGTGGTTTGCAAACCACCAGCATTATGGGTGATAAAAAATCTGGTTGAACCGAATTCCCGACAAGACCGGTCCGACTAGAACCGAGACCCAACATGTGATTTTTCTCTTCAATACAGGGCTCGATCTCGGGCTTTCCCCCCAAAAGCCCAACTAGAACCGATCCGACCTTGAAGAAAATCGTAGAAACACTAGTAATTCATGACGTATTCAACAACCCTTAGATCAGTTTCATAAGGAAAATGCGACGAAAGACGAGGAGAGAGTTCAAGACCAAAACTTCGGTGATTATTGTTAGTAAATCAAAGTGATGTTTTTGTTTTACCAAAACTTTCCGCACAAGTCCGAGACCGGCCCGAGTCAAGCAAGACCGACTCGTGCGGATTTTTTTGGCTAAAGTCAGTAATGGTCCTCCAAATGGCAAGACCGAAATTTCGGTCTTGGTCCTGCCTCCAAGACTATCCTATCCCGCCCCGCCCATGATCAACCCTAGCCAGCTACCAACTTACTTTTCCTTAGACTGAAGGACAAGAAATTTTCCTTAAAAAGGAATCTACATATAACTCAGACCAGCTTATTTGTACTTGAGATGTCTTAAAAGCATGTTGTTAAAGGCAATATCTACGGAGTGAAAACCACTAATTGCACCTCTTTAATGTTCACATAATAAACAAATCAAAATGAAACCTGCCATGGAACCTAAACACAAGGGAAGCCAACTCGAGTTTCTTTCATCTCTTCATTGCAGCTTCACTTTTTCTACAGATTTTTTACCATTGCGGGGAGAAGAATATTCATCCATCTATCAACAGAGATTTTCCCAAGCTAGCTTCAAGTGTGTTGGTGAAGTTTAGTACAGAGTTGGAAATGAAGTTGCAGTAAACTCTTGTTTTCCCCAGTCGAAGTTTCCAGACCTGGATCAGGATGGGAGAATACAACATTACCAACAAGTACAAGGTGAAAATCTTAAACACAGAACAAATGCAGAAGATTGGCATCACTTCTGCAGCTTCTGAGCTGAGTTCATATCAAAGAGCATGTCAACGCAATATACACCACTTCTGCAGCTGTGTAAAGCTTTCCTGTTTACTATGTGCTAAGTTCGGCATTCGGCAGAGTTAGATTTTCAGTAACTGATTGCTAATCGAGTTGAGCCAATGTTTCAATTTCCAATAGCAATTGCAGATGTAAACTAAAAAATTCATCAGACATGCATGTCTATTATCAAGAAAAAACAAGCATTTACATTTGTCAAACAAGTCAGAATCTTTACTGTAATGAGCTAATTCTCCTTTCAAATGATCATATGCAGATGAGGGTCATCGTGAAGCACACAGCTCCATCAATCATAGTATTGACTATTGAGAGGGGAATTATTCATAATACTTCTACAAAATAACTGAACTCCACCCAACACAGAACTATGTCGTTCCCTTTTCCTTTTTTCCAGGATATTATGATTTACATCTTCATCAATGCGAGTTATATTTGGTTGCTACTGCCGTTGTTCATTTGGGGTGTTAGAGAAGGGGGAAATCAATGAGATATTTATACATTATTATAATCTGTTCATCCATGAAGGGTAGAATATCATAAGGGTGGTGGAATCTTCCCCCATCTTTTAAGAGGTTGTATGGATTGGGTTTGGGACGGGCTTGCTTTAGTTTCAATAGGTTTTCTAGAGACAGCACTTTCATAGTACTTACATTTAATCATGATCTTGATTATGTATGCATTATTCCAGTTAGAAACGACACATACTTCATAAAGGCCAAACAAGGAAGTACGTAACACACAATTAACCATGGAATGAAAACTTGTTTTGATTAATGAGGGCATGAACAATCATATCCAGGAAAAAAAATCACACCAAGGGTTCAGAAAAATACCAAATTTGGAGGGTACGAAAGCAAATGTAAGCAATAATTGAAAGCACAATATGAAGTATGAACTTTAGCACAACAGCCACCACGGAGCAGATTCGCATACAATTGGTAAAGGCACAAAAGGTTTCAGCAACATACTAGGAACTGAAGTGAAACTCATTATACCCAAGATTGAGGATGCTATTGATGGGGTCGACGAGCTGAGGCTGCTCCTCAAGCTGGTGTTGTTGATGCTGATGCTGTTGCAGGCTAGACCCTCCGACTGCAACTGCCACTCCACTTGAAGGAGACCCTCTTGCCTCCACAAATCGCCAGAGATACCATGAAGCTACTGATCTGTACGGCCTCCACTTCTCACACAAATGGTCCATCTGCGACGGCCTCGGCAGCTCCTCGAGGCCGTAGAGGAGCTGCACGCCTTTTCTGACCCCAAGGTCGTTAATGGGGAGGACGTCGGGTCGGTGGAGGGAGAAGATCATGAACATGTGTACAGACCATGAGCCGATGCCGTTGACCATGGTCAGCATCGTGAATAGAGACTTGTCGTCCATATTTACAATCGAGGTGTCAGAGAGAATCCCATTCTGGTACTTCCTCGCTAGGTCGTGGAGGTAGCTCGCCTTGCGGCCGGAAACACCGATCTGACGGAGCTGCTGAGGGTTTAGGGTGAGGACGGTTTCCGGTAAGGCACCGGACTCCCCGCCACAAAGCGCAATAAAGCGCGTGTAAATCGACGTGCCTGCCTTATATGCGAGCTGCTGGTAAAGAATGCTTTTCGTCAGAGCCAGGAACGGGGTATGGAAGGTGTCGAAGGTTGGAGGAGGATGCAGATCGATGAGCGGAGCGAGTAAGGGGTCAACGGAACGGAGGTGTCGGAGGGCAGTCTCTACCTCTCCATCGCAGGAGAGAGAGCGGGCCTCGATTCTCGGCACCGAAAGAGCTAGGGTCTTATTCCCGACGGTCCGACTTTTCGGGGCCTTCGAGGCCACCGCGGGCTTAGCGTTTTCGGCGGGTAAGGGTTTGTGGTCGGGAGAGATTTTTCGAATTTTTCGTGGCCGAAGGGGAATTTTCGCGGCAGGGGCGGATGTCGTCGAGGGCAGCAGCGGAGGACCATTCTCTACCTCAGGGGTGGCGACATCAAGGGTGGTGGATTCATGCTGGGGAGTGATTTGGGGCAGGGGCTGCGATTGGTTTAGCTCGCTCATATGTTCGAGGCCAATTAGGGAGGATTGCAAGAGTAATGCGTCAGCGCCGATGGCTCCCCCCGCCGGTATGATGGCGGCAGCAGTCTCGGCTCAGTGGCGAATAGCCGTCGGCTGTGGAGTTCAGTGGTCAGGTAGAGGAGATAGACTGCGACTTTCTGCTCTTTCTCTTTATGTCTCTCCTTGACTCCATGGAGAATGTCTTCCCTTCAGGCGCCTCGCGCGAAACATTTCTTGCGTCCTTCAGGAAAGGCCCATCATCGAAAGCCCAAATGTGCAAGCTCCATGGATAATTCCGGTGTCGCCCAGCCCAGCGCCTGAGGAAATCGTCATTTTCCGTTGAAAGTGGTCTTTTTGATTCCTTTCCTTCCCTCAAATCTCGCCATTACTGTCTGAACTCACACAGTCACTGTAATTCCGCAACTGATATGATTTCAGCAAAGAAGCGACTAAAGAGCAGGCAAAGCTTCTCCATCACAGAACGTAAGCTCCACACTTCTCTGTTGCTTTTTTTTAATAGAAACGGAAGTTCAGACGTCGACTTTCATTTTTTTGCTTCTTCAATGAAATTATGAGCTGGGCAAAGGCTGATGTCACCACTGAGAACGTCATTTTAGCAGAATTTACTGATCCGCTTCTAAAAAAACTCCAGCTTTTAGCTCCAGTAAGTTCTGGTATAGCTCTTTCATCTTACTTGGTTTCTCGTCACTCTGGATTTAGTTTATCTGCTGCTTGATGTGATCTGTAGTTGTATTGATCGATTGAGACCGACTTCAATGGCGATAGCTCGTCTTGCTCGCTTAGCTCGTCAAGCGAAGCGTCCGTATGGGTTGTGGGTGAAGGTGACTTCTGTGACCATACTTGGTCTGTGCTTTATAATGTTATGGTCTATATTCTCTTCTTCTTCCAATTCGGTGACGACACAGAGGGAGAGCTTCGGAGATATCAATGAGCCAGTGTCTGCAGATACGAAAATAAGTGATTCTAGGTCTCAGTCCAATAAGAAGGAAGGGCCTGGAAAACACGATGAGCAAAGCAAGGAGAAAATGGATTCCGCCATTGGAGAAAAGGACCTGAAATTAGTTAATCAATCTTTTAATCTGTCTAAAGATATTCATGGATCCAATGCAAATCCGAAGAAGGAAGAACAAGTTTCTAAGAAGAAAAAAGAGAAGCCTGGTCTTAAATTGCCGAATGAGAAGGAAGAAGAAGATGAATCTGAGGGCAGAGAAGGAGAAGAGGAACAGGATGAAGAAGTGCTGGTGGATGGAAGTAAAGACGAAACTAATCAAGGTGAAGCAAATGATGAAAAGAGAGATGGAGATGGGAATTTGGGTGAGTCAGAAAATCTAGAACAAGAACCTGTTGAAAATGCTGAAGATCAGGTGGAAAAAACTGCAAAGAAGACAAAGTTTAAGGGTCCCGGGTTCGATCCTAAAGCACATTATAGTTGGAAGATGTGCAGCACGAGAAGCAAACAGAATTACATTCCTTGCATTGACAATGAAGGTGTTCTTGGAAGGTTGCAGAGTTACCGACACTCAGAACGGAGTTGTCCAAGCATGGCTCCAATGTGTTTGGTTCCACTTCCCCGTACGGGTTATGAGACTCCAGTGAAGTGGCCTGCGAGCAAAGTTAAGGTATACTGTGATATATCAGTTTTTGACATCATGGCCTGATTTGATTATGTGGTGACTTAATCAATCATCTATCTTATTGTAGATACATTATAAGAATGTGGCACACCCAAAGCTTGCTGCTTCCATCAAGAAGCATAGTTGGGTGGTGGAATCTGGAGAGTATCTTGTCTTTCCCCAGAATCAATCCGAATTTAAGGTCGGAGTCCAACATTATCTTGAATTCATTGAAGAGGTAAGGAAACTTCGAAACATTTGATTTTAAGTCTTTTCGCCATCATTTTCTCTGTTGCCAGTGCCACTCTCTTGAATTTAGTCATTAAGATTATACTTAGACATTACCCAGTGGATTTGAGAAAGCAACAAGTATGTAATAAAAGCATCAAATTTTCACAACTATATGAATAAGAGTTGAATTTAGGGCGAAGGACTTTGCTAATGACATTTAAAAATTGCTATTCTTGTGATGGTGAATCTATTAAGTGGAGAAAGTTAGTAATAACTTATCTATCTATTAAGTTTGAAAATCATTTGGATTTGATTGCTATCTAAAGGTAGGAAGTAGATAATACTTTCTGGGAGTAAATTACAGCGTGTAATGTAGTTTTTATCCCATATATGAACTGTTGTATTATATTTTATCAGACAATTGCATTTGTTTTGAAGCAGCTAACTTGTAATTATCTTTCTGATATTGTGAAATTTCATCTGCATTGATAGATGGTGCCAGACATAGAATGGGGGAAAAACATCCGTGTGGTATTAGATATTGGTTGTAAGGATTCCAGCTTTGCTGCTTGTCTCCTTGATAAAGATGTCATTATTTTATCTCTTGGATTAAAGAATGATTTGGTCGATCTAGCTCAAGTTGCCCTTGAACGTGGACTTCCTGCAATAGTTAGTCCTTTTGAAAGTCGAAGGCTTCCTTTTCCCAGTATGGTATTTGATGCTATTCACTGTGGTGGGTGCAATATGCCATGGCATCACAATGGTTAAGTTATTTTTTCACCTTCAGATCAATTGCTTACCATCTCGAGCTATTTTAAGTTTACAGTTTTCTTCTACTTGGTCAAATTAAATCAGGTGGTAAGCTTCTTCTAGAGATGAACAGAGTTTTGAGACCCGGTGGATACTTTATTTTGTCCAGCAAACATGAAAGCATTGAAGAAGAAGAAGGTTCAGTTTTTGCTTCAATTGCAAGATTTTCCTTTTCAGTTGGGATGTTCTTGGTAGTTTTTTATAGTATCTTAGAAGTGTCTTTGAAGGCTTAAACTACAATTGAACACAAATGGATTGTAACTACTGCGCATTGAAAATGTATACTTTCCACATGATATAGCTTTGCTTAAATTACATCTTTCTCCTTGCAGCCATGTCATCGCTGACTGCATCTATTTGCTGGAACATCTTGGCTCATAAAACCGATGAAGAAACTGAAGTCGGAGTTAGAGTATATCAGAAGCCTGAATCAAATGAGATTTATGAATTAAGGAGGAGGAAGACTCCACCTCTATGCAAGGAAGATGAAAACCCAGATGCAGCTTGGTAAGCCACAACTTCAGTTTATATTTATTTTGATAATATGCCTTCAATGTTAGTATATATCTCATTATTTACAACAGGCGAATGGAAATGAGCTCTTATTCAGCCTAAACGTTTAAAACTGTTGTGAACAGAAGCAAACTCATTTTATAAATTTTTAGTTCTCTAAGATGATAGTTTTGTCATGAAATGTATTCAATGTTGCAGGTACGTTCATATGAAAACTTGCTTGCATCCAGTTCCTGCTTCAATCGAGCAGCGAGGAACCGAGTGGCCTGAAGAATGGCCTAAGAGACTTGAGTCTTTGCCCGATTGGTTGGAGAACAAGGAAAAGGTGTCTGCTGACACAAGCCATTGGAAATCTATTTTTCAGAATTCATACCTCATTGGAATCGGCATTGATTGGTCAACAATCAGGAATGTTATGGACATGAAAGCCATCTATGGAGGGTACAAAAAGATCTTTCAGCTTTTAAAAATGCAATTTTGCCACAGAAGATTTGAACTTTTCTTCATGTTCTTCACTACTAAGTAAACAAATTGCCAATTTTCTATTAAAAGATCTTGGATTATGCTGGATTGCTTATAGTGGATAATTGTAAATGTCTTTATACATAAATGAATTCCCCGTTTAGATTAACCTTTTTGGACAGATTTGCAGCTGCCGTTTCGGAACAAAACTTGTGGGTGATGAATGTTGTCCCTGTTCAGGCACCAAATACACTCCCTTTCATTTTTGATCGCGGTCTAATGGGCATCTACCACGATTGGTGTGAGTCTTTCGGTACTTATCCACGATCATATGACCTTTTACATGCAGATCATCTTTTCTCCAGACTCAAGAACAGGTAAAAGTTGAATCCTATTAGCTATAAAATTATCATCTCCCTTTACTGTTATTCCTCTTAAAAGTCACATTTCTCCTTGACTACAAACCTAGTTGTAAATGTTATAAAAAAAAATGAAATTTTCTAATGTTAAATATCAGAAAAACTGTTATTAGAATGTTTCATATTTGCAGGTGTAAGCAACCAGCAGCTATTGTGGTAGAGATGGATCGGATACTGAGGCCTAATGGGTGGGCGATTATACGAGATAAGGTCGAGATATTGGATCTGCTTGAAGGAATCCTGAGAAGTCTCCATTGGGAGATTCGACTTACTTATGCTCAGGACAAAGAAGGTATTCTCTGTGCCCAGAAAACCTGGTGGCGTCCTCAGTGAAAACACTTACAACTTCACTCCATCATCATTCGATTCAGTCCATCAGTCATAAGGTTTAAGAATATGCAATGCAACATGGAAAGGGAAACCGAACAGCATACCGATCTACAAGGTTAGAGTTTCTAACTCGATGACACGATTTTGATTCGTTTTTTTTTTCAATTTTTGTAATTAGGAAGACTGAACCATGTATGCTTCCTGGTTCGTGTAGATATAGTCTGAGTATTTATACCAATTATTTATGAGGATGTGATGCGTAATCGTGATACTTCTCCATTGTTGATTGTGGTTTTGAAGTTGCTGTAAATGATTTTTTGTTACTGCCTTGCCTGTGTTTAGAGGGAGGAAGTGCATTCAATAAAGATGGCCAGAAGAAAAAAAAGGCATTAGGATAAGACTGAACCTTTTTTTATAGGGATTGTCTGTCTATGCCATTTGTGTATAATACAATAAAAATTGTGCGTAAGCTTATACTTATAACTTGTTATAATTATTACAAGGGTTAAATACCAAGTAACTACCTGAACTTTGGACGTTTTGCAACGAGTTACCCGAACTTTGAAAATTCAAAACGGGTTATCTCAACTTTGAAGAAGGTGCAAATAGGTACCTCTGTCCAATTTCTGACGACTTTTCGACGACAGTTGACGGAAAATTGGATGGATTCTTCAAAGTTGAGGTAGCCCGCCGTTTTGAATTTTCAAAGTTCAGGTAGCTCGTTGCAAAACGTCCAAAGTTCAGATATGGACTTAGTATTTAACCCTTATTATAATATAAGTTCTCATATAACCAACGTTTAGGTCAATATTTAAACTAATTATAAATAGAAAGACATAATCCTCTATTGAATTTAAGCACGCGGTAGAATTCCATCGATTAACAATATTCAAGATTGCATGTTATTATTTAGTATGAAGTCTCCATCACGCAGAGTTGATTTAAATAGAAAATTTTATATTAATTAACGTAATTTTATTTTAAATTAATATACTATGAGAGTATATGTGCAAATTATTATTATTCAAAATATGTGTTTTTGCACGTATTTTTTTAATTAATATAATAAAAGAATATATAACTTTTACTATTGATTATTTTGTTATAACAACGTATGCAAATTAAAAATATATTATACTACAGGACATTAGAAATCTTTCAACATCTATTCACTTAAAAACATATTTCGTAAATAAGAGCTTTGCAGAAAAAATAATTAATATTTAAAGTTAAGCAATACTGTAGTAAATATATTAAAATTCAGTTATGTATTCTGTGACATGCAACGAAATATTAAAAATTTGAATTAAAAAATTTAATTTCTGAATGAGTAAGTTCATTACGTATAATTATATGTTGTAATCAATTATATATATATTTTAAAAAAGTTAGATACTCATTAAATATACCTGTTTTGACTTTGACCCTCACGCTAATTTTATATAAAATGCTAATTACAAGTTAAACCCTGTCTTAAAATTGGGTAACTTTACTTTTCTCTAGATCTTGGGCGGGCCGGTCCAGAAGGCAAGATTAAGATTTAGATCGAAATTTCGGTCTTGCCTTCTGGAGGATCGAGACCGACCTCGCCCAAAAAATACCGCTTGAGTCTGTCTTTCTTGACTCGGGCCGATCTCGATCCTGTACCGAATCTGTACAAAAAAAAACTATGAGTTCACGATATTATTTAGTAAAAGGCGAAAAAAATAGTTCAGCTCTAAAAAAAACACTATGAGCTCACGATATTTTTTAGTAAATTTATCAGGATGCAGCTTTTATAGAGATAGAAAATCTCCAAAATTCACATTCCTTTCGGTGTGGTATTATGAAAATTTCAAATCCACATTCGGTCCGGACCGGTCCTAAACGGGTTTTCGAGAAAAAGTCTGTGACCGAGACCAACCTTGAAGGAAAAAACCGTTCACTCAGTCTCGGTCATAATCGGGCCGATCTCGGACCAGTCTTGTCGGAAATTGATTTTCAACCGTCTTTTTTTATGCGCCCTGCCCTCACCTCGTGCTTGACAATGTCTTGCCCGTCGTAATCGGATAAGATTGGGAAGTCCATCATGTGTTGGTCAGAGCATACGCCCATTGCTCATTGGCCACTCCCCATCGCCACCTACAAATCACCCAACCACATCCCAGGTTGTCAAATTTCATTCTCTCTTGACAAAAGTTGGCATCTTTTTCACTCCCCTCTCAATCTTTACAGGCCACGAGTCGTGGTGGGAAGTGAATCAAAACCTCTACCATTAGATCCCAGGAAAGCGATTAGTGAGAATCAGTGTCCGTGGCCAGCAGCTGCCGTGCCGCACAAACTGGGTCATTTGTTATTCGTAATTATAAAATTTCTTTATTAATTGTGGATGGAGGATATTATAGGTTTCTGTGATGAAGAAGAAATTAGTGATGACGCAATTAACTAAAATATTTGTCGTGGGGATGAATTATCGTGTGCTTACTTTGGCTGGATCCGTGACGTGTGCGGTTGTTTTATTGGGACAACGTATGTGGCGCCTCTGCTGCTTCTGTAAATAGTTGGGTTCACTCCATTTTGATTTTTGCTGACGAAGCAAGAAAGTTTTGTGGAGTGACACGCTCTTCTCCTCTTCTTGGCTCTTGCAGGCTCTGATGCAGAGCTCGGTCTCCACTTCTCTCCACCAGCTAGCTGCTACCTCTACTCCACGGACTAATTGAAGCTCAGTACATGGTGGGTTTCTCTGTTCTTCCCTTTAAATCTCCTTATATTCTGATATCTCGATCCCAAAGTCGTTGCTTGAATCTTGACTGCATGTACCTTTCATGTTATGTTGAGTTGTTCAGCTGCCTTCCCTTTATTGAACTACTACTCAAATGGATTTCTTTCTTTCTTGGAATTCATTTAAAGAAATAGAAGGAGAGAAAGAAGGAGAGGGAGAAGAAATTGTGGTGCATGTTCATTGATGTGCAGTGGTAACCTACTATTTGTTATTGTTGATGTTATTTGTTTGACTGGTATCGCCTCTGCTTCACTTCTTGTAGTTAAAAAGGGAATCTTGTGGGTTATTAGTGATTTTGCAGTCAATTGGTGATTCCCATGTCAAAATTGCATCCATATATCAATTTCATCAGTTATTTGCTCTTTGTCTCAAGAACAGTGCTCTTTGTCTCACTTTAGTTGTCTTTTGCTGAAGCACATCAATTCTTCATTGCAACAGGTTTCTTTGCCCAGACAATAGAGGCCATTCAGCAAAATGTCAAATTTCCATCCATATCACTGAAGGGTGCGAGTAAAAACCAAACTCCCGAGCCATGGAGCATCTAAAAGGGGCCTCTATCGGTGAAGCTCTATCCAGCAATGGTAGCCTCTATATAATGAGACACTCTCCTTACCAAAACTACACAAAGTCATCATCTTTACCATGGTTCGATCTCAAAGTGTTCTATGTCCAAATAAATAACTTCCATGTAGATGCAAAAACACCTGATTCACTCTTAGTGACCCATATTCCCTTAAACCCCGACACCCTCTTGGAATTCAACGGCTGCAGAATGAAAAACTCTTGCAATGGAGTCAATTCCATCCTCAGAAGGGATCGAGTAGACAAGAAATCCGAAGAGGCCACATTTGTCAGTACAGATACTATAAGGTTGACAGGGAGTGTCAAATTTGAGGTTTTCAATGAAGAAGACTTGGTCCTTTCTGGCGTTCTGGAGATGTCCAATAGCAATGGATTCACTACAGAATCAAAGAACAGTGTGAAGAGATGGAGCATGACCTGTGAGCAAGGGAGCGGCTCTGGATTGGTCTTTAATAAGGGAGATTCTCCAACGATCGAGGTTTATGTAGCTGGAAGCTTTGCAGGATCCCCAATCATCTTGACAAAGTCTTTGCAGATCTGTTCGAGGAAGAAAAACAATAAAGTAAGCTTGTTGTGTGCAATTCCTGAGAATGAGGCCACCGAGGGCCTCAAAGGCGAGAAGTTTGGCTACAATTTACAGGTACTTTTTTTAAAAAAATATTATGATTGTGCTTTTCATTTAAAACGCAGTAAAGGATCCTTACAATATATATCACTCAAAATTGACAAATTTGCTTCAGAAAATAAGAAAAAAGATTGCTTTTCTAAGTTTCTTGATAGGGGTGTCAATAGTGTCGTGTCTAATCGTATCGTGTCTAAACATGTCTCGTGTCTAAACGGATAAGTCTTAAACGTGTCAAAATTTGAAACACAAACACGACACGATTATTAATAGTGTCTAATCATATAATAGTTGTTTAGACACGAGATCCGTTAAGTTTAAACTCATATACGCTTTAAAGCAGATATATACACAAATCCATATATACAAAGTATGGTTTTCAAAGTTCAATATTAAAAAGTGAGTATTTCAATATTTTTTATTATTATTATACTTAAATGTGTTACATGTATACACAACACGATTAGTTAATCGTGTTTATACAGATATCTGAGGTGTTTAGACACGATTAATCGCGTCTAAACGTATAAGAGTTGTTTAGACACGGAATCCGTTAAGGTCAAACTCATATACGCTTTAAATCAGATCGTGTCTTACAAATTGACATACCTATTTCTTGGTGTTATGGTGGCAGCATGAACATGTTTGTTTCCTGTCCCTAAACATGCTCCTCGTTTTCAAATGCCCATAATTTTTATGAAAGTGATGGATATTGGGGGGAAGGGGGAAGTTATCCTTGTCTTTGTCTTGGCTTGGGGGCATGGGCAGACTACTATGGTCCAAAAATACTAAAATCCATATAATATGGAACTTTTCCAAGCCAATTGCCTTTTTACAGCTCTGTTGTTGTTGTTGTTGTTGCCTTATTGAATGTTTTGTTTATGTTCGGGCTCTGATGGGTGCGGGCCCGACTCAGACACGCCGCGGATTAGTCTATCTGAATCTGGGTCCAATCTATCAGAACTGTTTCTTAATAAGATCTGCATCAGATTCTGTAAGCTGAGAAGGCTGGATTTTGAGAGTCTAGTGGATGGATGGTAGGACTATGCATTATTGCATTTATGGGGCATGTGCAACCTAGTGATGCTTGATTACCCATGAATAGGATCCATTTGGTCTGCAAGCATGTGACCTACATGCTAAAATGAAGCCCTCATTATTTTATAAAAATAAAATAAAATAAAATAAAATAGGAGATATGTGGGTTAAATACCAAAGAGGTACATGAATTTTGGACGTTTTGCAATGAGCTACTCGAACTTTAAAAAATTAAAATGGACTACCTCAACTTTGGACGAAGTTACAACAAGCTACCTCCGTCCAACTTCTGACGAATTTCCGACTAATTTCTATCAACAGTTGATGGTAATTTGGACGGAGGTAGCTCGTTGCACATTTGCCAAAGTTGAGGTAGCTCATTTTGATTTTTCAACGTTCGGGTAGCTCGTTGCAAAACGTCTAAAGTTCAGTAGCTCCTTGATATTTAACCCTATATTCATACCTTTTGTTATTTTTCTTTTTCCTTTTTTGTACTTGGTGCTTTGTATTTTCTAGTAACATTTCTGAGTCCATTCCTACTACAAGCATTTCATATGATTCGGACATTGTAGTCTCTTTGATTTGTTCTTGCTTGACAGACTTTTCTAGATGTTATTGTAAGTTTAAACCTTGCTTTATCTTGTTTGGTTTGAATTCAAGTTTCATTTGACATGGTTGACATGAAAAATAACCACGTTTGTGTCGGAATTGCAGGGGAATGACTTTTACAATAACAAGACTGAACATGTAGAAGAAGAAGGCTATGAAGAACAAATGTACTGGAGAAGGCCTGAGTACTTGGAGGGTGGTGAAGAATTAGACGGTGAACTCTCATGGTTCAATGCAGGGGTACGGGTTGGAGTCGGGATCGGGCTTGGGATATGTGTTAGTGTTGGTGTTGGAGTCGGGTTACTCGTCCAGTCTTACCAGGCAACTACCCGTAACTTCAGGAGGCGACGACTTGTGTGAGAAATGGACACTTTTGACTTTGTGCGAATTCATATTCCCATCCTTACGCAGTTTTTTTCTAGGTCCAAAACCAAAGAAGAGAACCCAAAGAAATGAATAGTTTTGTTTGTTGAACCAAAACATCTTTTCCAATGATGTAATTGTGTATTTATAATGCTAATGTTTAGACTTTATTGGAGAAGATCTAACAAATGAACTCTGATTGAAAAGCTGGCAGGTCAGTTAATGTTAAAATGTTTGCAGCATCAAAACAGAGCATTGCAACAAATGAACAGTAGCATTATTGAAACATCAAGTCTCTATGGATTTCATACATAGCAGAGAAAGAGACGGTTTTGTAGTTAAAAAGTAGTGACATGCTGCCACAGATCAGATAGAATGTTTCAGTGCCATCTTCCAATTATCTAACTAGAGCTAGCTCGATTCGATACCTGATATTACTCTTATGCTAGTTACATACTTGACCTTCAAAAGCATACATAGAGAGAGAGAGCAGATATGTGTTACTTAGCTGGCAGGTGGGGCAAGAATCACCGGCTCAGGAGCGACTTCGGCCCCAGAGAGCTTGTTACCGGGGTTGCGAAGGGAGAGCTTCTCATCTGTTTCATGATCTCGCCATAAATCAGCTGCCTTTAGGTCGTCTTGAGTCATTAGCCTCGAGAACTCCTCATGGTCATACTTGAGAAGCGCTTTCCCTCCAAATTCAGTAGGGAGGTTTTCCTCATCGAAGAACGACCTCATCACCTCCACGCTGTCTTTGTTCTTTGGGTACACAAATTTCACCTTCTGGAATGTCTTGGCATCCAAGAAATACTTCACTATCTGCATATTGATGGAGTCACACGAGTTACAGTGCAGTAAAAATAGATAATAGATTTATGGGTGTTAAATGCCAACTGAACCTTTTTTTTTTTTTTTAAGTTGAACTACTACTGCAGTGCAACTTGCAAGCTTCATCCATTTTTCTGTTAACCTTGGACTGGAAAATATAAATGTGTCCCCCTCCCCCCTGACTTAACAGAAAAATGGGCAGAGCTAGCAAATTGAACTAGTATATTAATCTAGCAGCCAACAGAAAGACAACAAGAATTCAGCTAGCAATTTGGTATTTAACACAAGTTATTGCTCTTAGGATAGAAGGTTTACCTTCCAGAAAGCTTCAAAAATTCGAGGGGGGTTGTACAGAAACGCCATAGCAAGCCTCTCAGGGTAATGATTCTGCAAGATATTGATGCTATCTTTGGCAGATTTGACGGGCACGCTAGTACTGAATGACCACCCAGTGAAGTCGATCAACCACACCATTTGCTCTTGTCCCTCTGGGAGATTAAGAATGGCATTCTCTATGAGATACACTAGATGGCGGATATTGTTGTCCAGTGATGCTGTGTTCTGCAGTTTCCAAACAGAGATTAATCTCACATAAAATCCATATGCAGTTGCAAATCTGAGTTAGTCAATCCAATAATACCTGCATCGCTGGACGGAGAATGAGAACAGACCTTCCTTCACGATCATGAAATTTCGCACGATAAACTTTTCCAGTCTCACCTTCAACTGCAACCTCGTCCTGTAAAGGATGGGATGGAACTAAGATAAGGAGAACAGGCATTGAAATGTAGAACTCACACAAACTGTCTCTTTTATCACCAGACATTACTTTATAAAACTGGGTTTATATTATTAATTTATATCCAATATGGAGCAGAATATAAATTAAATTCTCAAAGTACCCAACGGATTTCTTCAGGTTTGTAACTTGATCTCCATTTCAGTGTCTCTTCCAACATCTTCTTTGCCTTCTCCAAGTTCCAGCTACGAGCTTCCAAGTATCGCCTCAGGCATGGTTCAGTGCAATATTGTAAGCTGCGTCCAGACAGTGGTCCCAGAGCAGTATTGAGCTCATTAACCTACATATGCAAATAGGGGTAATGGTCAGCTCACCTTCTGGCTTATTGGTGGCATTCACTATTGATATTCTCAAAAGCATATGTTGATTTGAGGGGGAAAAAGCATGGTATCATAGAATTTGCAGCAGACAAGCAGGGACATTGCTTAATCTTGAAATTAAATGTATGAAATCAAGCATCACCATATCACATATGCAAATGCAGATCATCTGAGAGAAACCAGTCTCAGAAAGACTTTTTGAGATGTACCTTAGCTTCTGAGTGGACAGGCTCGCTCTCATTGTGATTGTGAGTGGTACTCTTTCGGCGAAACATTGTTACTGCAAGGAAAATGAGGTAAGTTAAGTTAGCTCACAGTAAAGCACAAAGTCAATTCTAAGAATAAGGCCAACTACTCCAAGAATATCAGCACCCATATGCCTAAACTGCAAATCATCAGGTAACAAGAAAAATTTCCGGGAAAAAGCATATAGAAGAGTAGATCCTATAATTGAAATTAATTACACAGTAAATATTAGTGAGAAAATATGTAATCTGAGCATGTCAGCATCACTTGATTCCGGGACTAATAGTTTATTCGAGTCAGATTTGTTTCTAGTTTACACTGGTTGGTTAGCATATAATTAAAGGTTGCCTCTGCATATCTCGTATGAAACTGTAAATGCTTAGGATGCATCAGCTAAGCAACCGATCCAACAGATCCAGTGACACGCACACACACGCGAGTGGTTACAAAAGATATAGCTTGACCATAATCAGCAAGGAAATATAATCCAATGGAAAGACAAAATCTTTGCTGCATTACAGAGACAAACATAGATGATCAAGACTCATCTCATAATATCTATTAGGATTCACTACCCAGAAGATAATCAATAATCAGTTCATCCAAAAACCACCATCCAGTAATCAAGATCTAATTTACAAGCCTCAGAGTTCTAAGGTCTTAAGGGACAGAAATCCAACCCCCAGAATCAACAATAAAGAAATCACCAGGTACAATACAGGCTAGATCACCAAATATGCAACCTACTGTACTGAATTTTCCTCGCCCACAACACAATCAACGAAAAGATTTTTCACATAAATATTTGAAAATAGTAATTTCTAAAGAAGCAGAACCTTATATAATAGGTGATTGCAGATGGAGAGAAACGAAACGAAACGAAAAATGGTGCAATCCAAACAGTAGCTGAAATTCACATATAATCCGGCATTGAACAAACAGCTAAACGAGCTAATGGAGCATTAGAGTACTGGAGCTACCAGATCTCAAATACTGAGAAACTCTAAACAGAATTAACGCAGATTACTGTTTACCCCGACGAGAAAGTAGGATAATCAGCTCCTTATTCCGTTTCACACCACCATTTTCACACGCGAATATCGAATACATCATACCAAAATCACGAGGATCACGAGAAAGATCAATTCGAACGAAATCGAGCGATGAAATCAAATTCGATTACAGAGATGTAACAGTGCTAACTACAGATACAGGGAGAGAGAGAGAGAGTACCGAGAGAAAGTAAAGATCCGCGCAGTCTGAGTGACAGAGAAGAAGGTGGGAAGAGAAAGAAGAGACGTCGACAATGGCTTCGCTTCTTCTGTATTCAAGTATCTTCTGTATTCAAGTAGACTCCATAGATTTGGATTTTGAAACAGAACCAGAAAGTTATGTGGAAAGAAGATCTCTGATTGCAGAGACTTATGATTTGCTTCGTTTGTTTGGTATTATTGTTACGTCTGCCTTGCTTTTTCTGGAGTTATATTCATCTATATATATAACTCTTTTTGATATATTTAAAACAAACAATTCAATATTATATTCATTAATTAATTCAACGGATCAGATTTTTTGGGGGGGTCGATAACGGATCAGATTGGACTGAGCTTAATGTGAGAGAATCATTATATAATAATCTTTAAAAAAATCCCCATCAAAGTGCTTCGGTCCTTTAAAATAATTTTTAACCATTCGAGTTGGTTCTGACTCCCATATGATTTGGCTCTATGGTTACGAGGTCGAATTCCTCACGGAAAAAAAGTGGGTAAAGGATTACGACTTTGGTTTAACAGGTCGGTCTCTCAATCACAGACTAGTGGTGGGCCTACGTTGACTGAATCAGTGCATGCGCTAGTTATTAGGAATTTACGTCAACCGTGTAACACGAAAATTCCAACATTACAAAGCAGAATAGGTCTTAATTGCTACTGCTAGCTCATTCCTATTCTTTGGTCAAAATATGTGTTTCGGCCCACCCAATTGAATCATCATGATTTGGAGTAGCAGGACCGAACACCACCACGACCAACATTATTTTTTTACGTTACATTATATTTATTATTATATATATAATCGTGAAACTATGCATGATTATTACAACACTGGATACAAATACATAAATAAATATCAGAAATTCTTAGGACCAAAATACATAGGGACCATTACTAACCGACCGACGATGTCATTCAGATTCTTCTGTTTAAATTGGTTGTTTTGTTTAACGTTATATGCTCTTTTTTTTGCTTTATTTTTTGTGCATATTTGAGTGTCGTTTTCAATATAAATTGGAAGCAAAAGCAAATACCAAATGACTTTAGTCGATGGAAAATATGACGAATTTTTGAATTAACGGGATTTTAAGAGGCGCGTGTTTTTTTCCGGCTTCTAGAAAGATGGAGAAAAACTTAATCTGTGTTATTTTCCTTTTCAGATTGTCGGCTGACAAACCGCTCCCCATAGCCATTGATTTCTAGAAGCTCATAGGAAGGCTATGGAATTTTTCTCACAATTCAGGATACTCCTCTCCTAGGTTTTGAAAATGTTCTCGAGGGAATGGATTCTGCAAGATTTGCAATATATAATAATTCTATATAATGTGGAAGGTGATGAGAATTAGTTTGGTAAATCATTATATTGCGACATACACCTTTTTATGGTGTATAGTGGTGGTTATCTAATAGGATAACATTGATTTCATCTCCTTAAAATTGGCAAATAAATGTGGTTAAAACTTAAAACAAGAGTCTCAAAATAAGGTAAGACCATCAAAAAAACATATAAAAAAAAGAACCATTCAACAGCCTGGAAAGGAGAAATCCCAACAATAATTCTTCAACTTGAAACAGTAAGGTAAGAAGCAAAACTTGAACTGGGATAGCAAAACTAATTCATTCTCCTGATGAGCTCGTTGATGTAATTCTCGCGGTTTCCAGCATCTCCACCCTCAACATAGTGATTCCTCTTCTTCTCCAAACCACCCAATGGAGCTTTGAGCTTGAATGGCCAGAGGAAGTTGTTGGCTTCCTTGAAGTGTGGCCCCACTGTCAATATCTCATGAATGAGATCTTCAGCACAGATGATCCCGAACTTCCCCAGAGCCTAATCATCATCAGTGGACAGATGTGTTCCAAAGTTTAGCTAGACAGCGTGTTTTATGAGCCCGGTAATAGAGTAAAGTAATGTATCAAACAGCAGAAACATTAATAACAGAAGAAAAAAACAACCTGCTCAATGATTGAGTTATCAGTCAAGGCAATCCTCTGATGGTTCAGCTTGCCATAACCTCTTTTGTAGATCAGTTCCTTCACACTCTTCAAGTTAGGGTATCTGGAGATTGGAGATAATCAAAACATTAAATTGATGCAATCCCTGTTAATGAGATCATGTTAAACACAATTCATTTCTATGGATACTCCAGGTGGGTGATGTTATCATTGATGCTAACATTTTGAAGCAAGATTGCATTGTTCACATAAAAGATCTAAACTTTTCTATTTTCAACATGGTCAAAATTGAAACTTGGGAGTGTAGAACCGAATGAATAGGAATGCTTACCCATATGTCACATAAGGTTCAACCCTGTGAAGCATATTAACAGTCGCCTTGTTGACCTTCAGGAAGACACCGTTAAAGATCTGCAAATACAGTAATATTAGCATATACAGAGCTATAGAAACTTTCACAAATAAATTGGCTCTACACTGATTGACAAAGCTTATACTCATAAGCAACCAAATGACAAGGAAAACCCACTGATAGCAGCGAGCATTAGCATGCTAGAGATTGATCAGATATATTAAAGTGAAACAATCATCTTACAAATTACTAGTTAAAAAAATCTTCATGCAACATCAACAAGTTATGGTCAGTGAAACTCGTATCTTACCTGTCTCAAACGCAAGAGCTGCAAGATCTTCCTCGACTTTGGGTCCATGGCATTGATACTGAAAGATGCAATTTCCTTAGATTAGAGTACTAACATCACCAAGAGATCAGTCTTATCTAAACACTAAGCTGCGGCAACTCAAGCACATACCCACGAATCCGAATAATAAACAGAAGCTTAGCTTCAGGGTCAACATAAAACCCTCCATTCAGCTTTGCCTCCCTCTTTAAGGTAATCAACTCCTTCTCCTGAAGAAAATAATTCAAACCGGATCTTAATACAGAAAACTATGCCATAAAATAGATTATAGCTAATGATAGGATAAAAGCAATACCTGATCCGCATATTCAATGGAATACTGCTTTGCCCTCTTAAAGATCAACTTCCTATTCTCTGCACTCTTCTGCTTGGCAGCCTCAACCTCCTGCTTTTTAGCCAACGCCCACTCTTCGTTTCTCTTCCTCTTCTTCAATACTGACTCTGGAACTATCACCTTAGCTTCTGCCATCTCTTACCTCTGGAACCACCAATCGCTTAAAATAATTAATCACAAAGACACTGATGACTGAGAAGCTATTCTCTACAAGTGACATCCTTTTCACAAAAATTCTCAATATTATCATTCACTGAATCTAAAACCAATTAGGCTGCATCTAAAATCCAAATACCGAATCAATCGCCACGCAATAATTCATAAACTCGAAATGCTTGACTGCAGCTATGATCTTAACTCAAATTTGAGACACTACAGATTGAGCCTCGTTTAGATATCATCAGTACGCCGATAAGAAAATAACAATCTTGAGCTGGATCTATGCATTAGATAGAATGAAAAGATTAGGACAAGCCAAAGTAGAGCTAATCTCACTGTTCTTCGTCGTTGGTCTGCTGTGGCGCGTAGGGTTTTCTCCAGCAGAGGCAGACGGGAAAGAACAAGCAGCAGCTAGGGTTTTGTATTGTTGAGAGATCAGGTTCGTGCAAGAGATAGACGGCTGTGATTTCTCGAGTGGTCTGGCTCATTAGTCATTAGATGATCCAAATCAGGTCGAGTTGGGCCTTATATTCGGTCTTAACTGTAGGCTTATATACATGCGCTTTTATCATCAAACAATACCCGTTTATATACGTCTGAAACTTATCTATTTACGTGGGAAAAAATCTAAAAATGGTTACATGTTTGTACAAAATTATTTATCGTCCAGTTTTTTTTTTTATTATGATTAATAGGTTAATATGTTTGAAAATGATGGTAATTGGTACATCCGTTGCTTTTCTGTTAAAAATTCAGTTAAATATTTTTCATATTTACAAAATTAACCAAATATTTTTTTAAATGTTACAATTAAACCCTATAAACTTACACAAGTCCCGACTCGATTCCAGTCACACCAGGGGTCCCCTAGTCAGTGTCTGAACCCAGACCAGGTCGCCCAACCATGGGAACCTGGTTTGGGTCTGAGCTCAAACCAGGTCCCTTGGGTTGGGTTACCTGGTCTGGGTTCGGACTCTGACTAGGGGACCCCCGTTGTGGCTCGAATCGAGTCGGGACTTATTTGAAATATTAGTGTTAGTTTGTAGGGTTTAGTTGTAACATTTAGAAATGTTGAAATATGTACGAAACATGCAATCGTTTATGGCACAACATTAAACACATATTTAAGTTACCTCATTGAATGATCGATTTAGCGGAAGCGGGTCTGCTTGAGGTTAGGATCACGGTCTGCCAGACAGGAGGTCACACCACGGGTTAACGGGAAGTGACCTAGGTTTCCACAGTTACTTACCTCAGTCTAAACTGTAGTACGGCAGGGGATCATTGACATCGCCATTAGGTTTTCCAACTCTAAGTGTCCCTATACATAAAGGGAATGGTTTGGGTCAGTATCTAATACTTGGCTTATTAGAATGAGTTCCCACTAATGGGCGACTCAATCCCCAAAAACCAACAAGAAAAATATTTGGTTAATTTTATAAATATAAAAAATATTTAACATAATTTTTTAACAAAAATGTAAGGAATGTACTAAATGTCATCATTTTCAAACATGTTTGACCAAAAACAATCGTTTAGGTCAGAAAACCATTTTCGTCAAATATGTTGCACCATTTTCAGACTTTTTCCATTTACGTATGGTATTTATTTATATACAATATAATTTATAATATGATACAATACATAAATTGTCATTCCTATTATGTATTATATTTTTTTAGAAAATAAATTATACATTTACTTAAAATTAATTTTAAAATATAATTAAACTACAATTTAACATTTAAAGGAAATTGAGTTTTGATTTCTAATGTAAACAATACACTCCAACTAACGTTGAGATTCAATTTTTATTTAAAATTAATCAATTTTGACGAAAATGATGAAATTCACATCATTTGCATTTTTAAGGTTGTAGTTCAACTATCTACCGTACACTTACCCTTCAATTTGTATCCACTCAAAATATAAATGGTAAGATATACATTAGAAAATTAACTATGTGCTTGTTAAAAAATATTGTACCAGAAAATAAGTGAATTATAACTTTAACGTAAATTGTATTAAGTTTGAATTTTTTAAAAGTAGGTATAAGCGCATTCGAGATGTACTAAAATTAGGGGTGACAATCGTGTCGTGTTATTAATCGTGTCGTGTCTAAACATGTCTCGTGTCTAAACGGATAAGTCTTAAAATTGTCAAAACTTCAAATACAAACACGACACGATTATTAATCGTCTCTAAACGTATAAGAGTTGTTTAGACACAAGATCTGTTAAGGTCAAACACATATACAGTTTAAAGCAGATATATACACAAATCCATATATATACATATATATATATATATATATATACAAAAGTAAAGTCTTCATAGTTCAATATTAAAAAGTAAGTGAATATTTTAATATTTTATTATTATTATACTTAAATGTGTCATATGTATACACGACACGATTAGTTAATCGTGTTTATACAGATATCTGTAGATCTGTGTCTAAACGTATAAGAGTTGTTTAGACACGGGATCCGTTAAGGTCAAACTCATATACGCTTTAAAACATATGCAATATTCCAATATAGGCTACTCAAATATTATACATATGCAATATGTAATGTATAATGCATTGCACTGGATGAAGCAGGAGGGGGAATCCATGAAGTCCTGGTGGAGGCAGTTCGGTGCTGCGGCTGCTGATAAAGTGAGTGGTAGAAATGTGGCGAATGAGTTCAAAGGAGTGAGACACCATAAGGTACAGTTAGACCAGGAGAGGAGGACTGAGAGTTTGGGGGGGATTGTAGAAATGGATGAAGGGGGATGGGTGAGGTTGGATTCCGACTATAATGAGTTTGAAGGTTATATTAGCAATTCATCCAGACAATTATGAATACCAGCCGAGGACAACTGGAAGGAAAGGCAAGTGAAGTAATGGAAGAAGATGAATAACTTAAGATGATCACAATAAAAAGAGAACGTGTGGAAGATCTGAGCTGTGTTAGGGAAATGCCTTTTGAAGATAGATCTTGTTCTCTAGCCTGTGTTCTTGAATTTATGCTTGTTATTTGGAACTGCATCAAGAAATAGATTATACAGACAGAACAGAACAGAGCTGAAAATACCGTTGAATAAGGTGTTCATATGCTCTACATTCAACACTCTTGCGCTACATACTGAGTAGGCCTTTCTGAAGGGGTTCTTCCGAGGAGACGACTAGCCCGCTGAATACATAACAAAGAAATACGTCAAAATAATAACAGAATCTAGTTACGATGTGCAATAGCAGTACAATGGAGTAAGGGTAGAGAATCCAGGTGGATTCGAACCACCAACCTCCCGACCTGAGAAAGACTCCAGGTGGGCGCTCTACCACTTTGAGCTTATGGATCCATTCAGCTTAAAGCCATTCAACATGTCATCATATTAATTAAAACAAGGAACGATACCTGCACATAGTTAATGCAACGCCACACTGCGAACGCATGGAACCTGTACATCGTTACGCAACTCTACAGTGTCATTCGGGGAGAAAACCAAACACAGGTTGATCAGATGTTGAGCTTACTTTCAAAATGCTGGCTCGATCAGCGGTAGAATAATAAAATACAATACCTTTAACATAGCAGCTTTAAACATGAACTTCTTCGTGAGAAAAAGACTACAACCCAAACCTACTATTAACTATTCGCTGGACAATTATTAATGTTCAATGATATAAACTTCTACAGTATCAACGTGCTGCTATAAGAAGATCGTAATGAATTCACACTGCAGTTCATGAGATGATGGTATGTAAACTTGCAAAAGCAAAACAATTGCGTGCGATGATAGAAATGTCTTGCAGCAAAAATCCTATTATAAGGACTCTGTGAAGGCCATTATGCTGCAGTAGACCAACGCCAGTCACCAATCACCAACAAAAGCAGTCGCAATTGCAAGCCGCCACGCAACCAAAGGTGGAAACCTCCATTATCAACAGTCCATACTGCAACACAAGCAAAACTATGTTTAAGTACGTACTCAAACAACATCAATCCAGGATCTCAATCACCAAAGCACTATAACGGATAACCCCAGACTAAAAAATCTTTTCTCCCCGTTATTTTTCTTCTGGATGAACTCTATCAGGTTCGAAACACTCATACCAGTAACTACTTGCAACACGAAGTATATCTAAAACAAGCCAAACTACAAGTGAAATAGATACCCATCATTACCTGCAAAAAAAAGCAGAGGTCATGGCTGAAGCAACGTCACTAATATCTTTCTGTGCACCATAGGATAACCTTCCATAAGTAAACGGCAAAAAAATTAGTAGTTAAGGATCTGCAAGACAATGGTATTTACCATTGTTACAAAACGAACCAGCAAAAGGTAGGAATGACCAGCCTAGACGAGCATCTATACCTGTGTCCCGATAGCTCCAAAGCCTGAAAGCGAGCTACTGGCCGTTCCCCTTTTACACCAGACACCAAATCCTGCTCACAGCCTAGATAGAAAACTATGTACATGCATCCACATACAGCTTCTTTCCCAATTACTCAATACATAATTGTACCAAGTACAACTGTCTACAGATGGACTTTAGTTACTCCTTGCCACTACCACATAAATGGCCCACTTAGTTTATCTTCTGAATCACTATTTTTCAAAGATATACTATAACTGACATAAAAATAATAATAATAACGGATCCAAGAACTTCATTTACGCAGAAGCTATGAAATGAGCATGTATAAAAACTGAGCGTTAGATCGAGGCCCAAAATCAAATTTCTCTCAAACGTGTTGTTTAGCCAACAAATTCACAATTCTTGTTTTGACATGCGTGTTGTTTAGTCAACAATTTCTTATGTTTTCATAAATAATCACGGACTAATCAGACTCTTGAGGTATAACTGGATATTAATGGGATAAAATTCAACAACGCTCAAGGGAAAACCATTTCGCACGTTATCGTTCAGGGTATAAGAAATTTGGCATCGGTAGTGGTAGTCGCAGACATAAAGGGTATATAGAGAATAGTTTCGGCCTAGAGAAGAGTTTGAAATGCCAAGCTAGTAACTCCTCAAGTCAATTGCAAAAAGTTGTAACACATGGAATAGATCGAACGTTTGAAAGTGAGAAAATTGAATTGGTCAAAACGGTACCTTGGTTAAATTTCCAGAGGGCCTTCCAACTTTCGCAAAGCGTGCTATTAAAATATCGAATTGAGCAGTCGGATACCAAGACTCAGTTGATCAAGCTATCTTGGAATCGATTGGTGTCATGAACGAATCTAGGAAAGCAAGGAGATGAAGAGATGCACGCAGGACACCATTGAGGGGGGAGAGCCGGGTAGAAATGATAAGTCCCGTGCCATCTCCACCCCTCCAAAACGCGAAATAATTCTTTTATTAGGTCTCTTGACCTGCCATGCAAGCGCACCTGTCATGGCAAAGGTCGGTAGGTACACTCCTATTTTCCTCTCACAAACAAGAAGTTATCCTCTCACTGTCTCCCATCTTCTACAAGGCTTGCTCAACTTTCATACCTGACCTTTTACAACAATTTAGAACCAGGAAACATCCAAGCACCAATGCCGAGAAACTTCTCCGCAGAAACTGAAAGGCAACCCTCGATCAACAATCTAGATAACAACATAATCACCATAACGAATCAATCTCAATTTAAAAATACGGTATCAAGTTATAATAATTTATCATTACCAGGGGGCAGGATCATAATACACCTCACATAATCTCCAATTAGCAGCCTGTCCGGCATCAAGAAAGCCGTCGAAAGCTGCACATGAAGGATCGGCCAGCCTCATCCAATCTGGTAATCCTCGATCCAGAAGAAGATCTATGATAATCGGCCACCGTCAACGCAGGCGCCACCACACCCTCCACATCTTGCGGCGAAGGGACACGCAGCACAAACCGTACCTCGATCGACAGAACTTCTCCCGATCTACTGAAACCTGGAATGAAAATCAAGCGATCGAACATATAGAGGAACAGATCTATGAGAAACGGCGTAGAGACGCGCCTGCGCAGAAGCTAGAAGAAGTCATATCAGCAACGAATGATGAAGAAGACGAGGGAGACTTTATTGGCGGGGTTTTCTAATCCAAGGGCGGTAGAAGACTTGGCGGTTCCGATATGGACGGTCAGATGTGAGTATCAACATAGATGAACGGTTCTGATTAGAGAGAAGGTTCTCGATCCAGATTTGTCGTTGCCAGTGTGTGGAAGATATTTCTTCCACGTGTTTATGAAGTGGCGTGAAAAATCACGCAAAGCTTTACCCTACTTGTTTGGCTACTGGGTTATCCATATCCTGATCCTGGTGGGAGAATTCTCATGCCGCAGTTCTTGTACTGAAAATGGTTAGTTATCGGCGAAAGCCCACATGGCCCAAGGCCCATATCTCAAGTCTATTTTTTTTTTATCAAAACTCAAGTCTATTGAAAAAAAATGTTCTAAGATTTAGTTTTGTTTATGTTAGGGAGAAATGATAAATATACATTGTGAATAATATTTTAAAAAATATATATATATAAATATTTTAAAAATTATTATTATTAGTGTTAAAAAGTGTATGCGCACATCAACAATTTATTTCAAACATTAATGAACAATTTAAATCACAATCAATCCGAGATACTTACTCGTATAATTATTTTTATATTCCTTTTTCTAATTATATATTTTTTAATATTTATTTAATTTATTTATTTTTACATTTATCTTTGTAAAATTATTAATATTTGTTCTCATATTCAATTATCTTTCTTCTTCCTTCAATTTTCTCCTTATAAAATAAAATATTGTAAAAAATTATCATACTTGTGCAGTGTTATACTATGATTCAATTTTCACGATAACAATGAAAAGATATAAGATTACGAGGGAAACAATACGTAGAGCCCTACCCGCAACATAGAATTGAGAGAACGACCTTAAATATTAGGGAAGTGATTTGCATGTTCAAAATCTTTTCCCAATTTTTTCACTTGGGGGATTCAAACCTTAGTCTCCTCAGTCAAACCACTTAGAAGTCAGCGCTCTCAACCACTAGACCACAACATCGACAGTGGTTAGAGAATAGGTTATTCATGAACCGTTTCGATCCCGAACCGATTCAGAACTGAACTGATATGGTTTGTAAAAAGTCAGTACTTTTTTCTGTTTCTAAATAAACTGAGATGGTTTAGGTAAAAAAACTGGTATGATTCGAACTGATTCATAACCGGTTTTGAACTAGTTTGGTCTGATTATTTTTTATAGCAATTTTTGTTAGGAAATAATCTGGTTCAAACTGAAACTGAACCAACTGAAAATCATGTCCAACACACTGAACCGACTGAAAAAACACTGAACCAACTGAAAAATACACTAAACAAACTGAAAAACACACTGAACCGACTGAAAATCTGTTCAACAACCAACTAGAATCCTGTCCAACATCAACATACGATAGTCCAATACATCCCTAGGTTTGGTTTATTGAAGACACCTCTAAGTTTGGTTTAATTTCAAACCGGTTTAGTTGATTTTGCTTCAAACCGGTTCTAACATTATATAGATTTAAAGTGGTTTGATTTAAATTTAAAATGATTTGGTACTATTTTGAACTGGTCTACTTAATGTCTGAAAACATTGGTCTGGTTTTGATACTAGTTTAGTCGAACCGATTCGAAGCAGACCAAAATTAGACAAATTCAGCTTAACCGGTTTAAATGAATAATCCTATTAGAACATCATAAATACAATTATTTTTCTCGTGACTCATTAAGTATGGTACTTGTACTGTTGTACTCGTACATAATATACACATGACAAAGTACGACGTCCATGTCCCACAGCAGATCCATGAGTCCTGCATGCAACCTAGGAGAAATGCTTCCTATTGGTTCTCCACGTACGTACGGCGTATAAAACCATGCAACCTAATATTATAGTTGGGGAAGGAATAAGTTCTCGTATATGGTTTAATTCTATACTAAACAAGACTCATATTTTTTTAATAGAGATAAATAAAGTTACATCTTTAAAAAACAATCCCTGTTATATATATTAAAAAAAGCACGAGTGATAAGAATAATGCTAAATCATGACTAACTTAAGTAAGTATTTTTCTAAATTTATATGATAGTTTTCTCAAAGGAGTAAAGTTTTAGACTTTTTGTTTTTTTCCCCCCCAAAAAAACACACATTTGAATCCTCCTTAGTCCTGAAGTATTCATTGAATGTTTCCTTATGTGGATGTTCCATCCACTCAAAGCATAACTTGAGCATCAATTAATCGTACTTTATAAGAAATAATTTGGTATAAAGTTGATCCCACTTTATGTAATTGTAACATGAACTTGAACCAAACTAGATAGCAAGAGATATTCTACTTTAATTTTACGATATTTTCCATGAAATTGTGAACTTGTGTTAGTGGAAATGCTTTGCTTCCCACTTTTTGCAAAACCAGTAGCGGATGAATCCCATTCCTTAGTTTAGAAGTAATGCTATTTCAATCAAGTGGCAATTTGAAATTTACCGACGAAAATATAATTGTGTCGGTAAAAGTTCGTAAGTAAATATTAATTTACCAACAACATTTAATTTTGTTTGGTAAAATAATATTTCACCGACCATATCAACTTTCGTCGGTAAAATATAGTTTTACCGACAAATTCCAGAAATTGCATTGGTAAAATCTCAATTATTTGCCGATAAAATACAATTATCGTCGTTAGTTAGGTTTTTAGTGACGAAACTCAACCTATCATCAACCGAAGTACATACCATTATATACTTATTTAATAACTAAATTTTTTTATAAAATTATAACTTTATTAGTTTCGTATAATATATATTATTAAATTGTAATGAAATAATTTTATATAATTTTTAGTTTCGCGTATAATATATAATTTTATAAGTATATTATTTATAATACGCTTTGCATCTCTAATCAGAGTTAATAATCTCTGTATAATCAGTTACTACTTTGCTACTTTCATGTCTTTTCTTGTTCTGCTTTCTTACGAACTCTTATTTTAAATTTCAGGTACCCGCTTACGATAGCCACATCTTCCTTCCCCCCTTTAAATTCTCCCGACATCCCTTCTATCCTGTCCCAAAGGGAAAGACTGCTTTTGCAGAACCAAGAAAAGACTCCGGTTTTCATCAATGGCGACGACACCACGACATCTGCTCCTGCTCTTATCGTTCATTCTCCTCTCTGACGCTGCTTACTTAGTTCGTATGTCCCTTCTTTGACTAAACTTGATACAAATGAGACGAAAAACGGGAGAGAAAAAAAGAATAGATTTTTCATTGAAAAGTTTTGCCTTCAATTTTGCTTGCAGGTTCACAGTCGTTCATCGGAGTGAACTACGGCCAGGTGGCGGACAACCTCCCGCCGCCCTTAGCCACTGCGAAGCTCCTCCAGTCAACGTCCATCGAAAAAGTCAGACTTTACGGAACCGACCCAGCAATTATCAAATCCCTGGCCAACACTGGAATCGGGATCGTCATCGGAGCTGCAAACGGCGACATCCCGGCCCTAGCCACCGACCCCGGCTTCGCCAAGAGCTGGGTTGGCGCCAACGTAGCCTCCTTCTACCCCTCCAGCAATATCATCCTCGTCACCGTCGGCAACGAGGTCATGACCTCCGGCGACCAGAACCTGATGACTCAGCTACTTCCAGCAATGCAGAATGTCCAGAATGCTCTTAATGAGGCGTCCTTGGGTGGAAAGGTCAAGGTCTCCACCGTCCACTCCATGGCAGTGCTTAAGTCCTCTGAGCCTCCTTCCTCGGGGAGCTTAGACCCGAGCATTGGTGATCTGATGAAGGGTCTGCTAGGGTTCAATAATGAAACTGGATCGCCTTTCACGATAAACCCGTACCCTTATTTCGCGTACCGGGATGACCCTAGGCCGGAAACCCTAGCGTTTTGCTTGTTTCAACCTAACGCCGGCCGGGTTGATACGAACACGAAGATCAAGTACATGAACATGTTCGATGCTCAGGTCCGTGATCGGAACTTGTCGATTTATCTGCAGTACTAACCAGTAACAGGTCTTCGGTTTGTTATAGGTTGACGCGGTCCGGTCGGCACTGGATTCGGCCAGCTTCAAGAACGTGGACATCGTAGTTGCAGAAACCGGCTGGCCGTACAAAGGAGACACCGATGAGGTGGGTCCGAGCATTGAGAATGCCAAGGCCTATAACGGGAACTTGATCGCGCACCTTCGGTCAATGGTGGGCACGCCGTTGATGCCAGGGAAGTCCGTAGATACGTATCTATTCGCTCTATATGATGAGGATCTGAAGCCTGGTCCGACTTCAGAGCGATCGTTCGGGCTTTTCAAGTCCGACCTCTCGATGAACTACGATGTCGGACTATTGAAAAGTAGCCAGACTCCGGCAACCACCCCGAACAGTCCACCAACAAGTACTCCAGCAGCAACTCCGGCCAAAAGTTCACCAACTCCGGCGTCTCCCTCACCTAAGCCTGCAAAAGGCGCAACGTGGTGCCTACCCAAGTCCGGAGTATCAGACGCCCAACTGCAGGCAAATCTGGACTACGTTTGTGGGCAGAAAGGGATCGATTGCAGTCCGATCCAACCAGGCGGGTCCTGTTTCGAGCCGAACACAATCGCATCTCACGCCGCTTATGCGATGAATCTTCTCTACCAGAAGTCTGAAAAGAATGCATTGAACTGTGACTACTCTCAGTCTGCATCTCTCTCCTCCAAAAATCCCAGTAAGTTATATGATTAAGTATTTTTGGTAGAGTCATACAAGGAAATCATCGGGTTCCTGCATCTTCAGTTTCGCATGAATTGCAGTGTTGTTTCTCGTCTTGTTTCAGGTTACGGTGGCTGCAATTATCCTGATGGGAGCTGTAGTTAATGGAATGGTTTGAGGAGACCTGGGAAGCTTTCAACTCAGGACTATTCATGCAAATTATGAGCTTCTTTAGAACTGTTTTTTTCTATTCTGTGTCCCATTTCAACTACAAGAGCTGTTGAATTTGTGAAGAATTGTGTGCCGATGCCGTGATCTCGGGTTCGTGTTTGATAGAGGAGAGATTTCCAAGATGATAATGTCATATTTCGGATGTCTAATTAGATTATTATTTTGGTACATATATAGCACGAGTTTTATCGAATTAAATGAACATTCATTACTGGAAGTAGCTAGAGAACGGACATTATACTTTGGGGCTTCAAGATTAGGAACTAAATAAAATATCAAAACTTTAAACCGCAAAGGGGAAATGAACAGAAAATTGCTCCATGTCAAATTCTGGAGGGGGGGAAGTCTCGGCTTGCCGCATCTTCATCTCTTTTGAGAACATTGTAGTTCAGAGAAGGAGAAGGGCCCACAAAAATGGTTCTATAAAGAAAGGAAGACAAGACTCACAACAAAAATTTACACACGAACCTACATTATCTCTTCTTTTGCCTCACTAGTCTTCAATTTTCTGAATCTCGCCCATCATGATCCGGTTACTCACAACATTGAATCCCAAAACGGCAGAGCTCACCTTCTTTCCCTTCTTACCTTTCTTCTTGCCAGTGCCATTGCCTCCCTTAGATGCAGACCCTTTTAGTCCCACCGACTGGTCCATTGAGTCTTGGCTGATTTTGCTGTCAGACTTTGCATTTACAACAGTATTGGTGGTGACCTTCTGCTGGGGGTTACTACTAGGAGGAGGGGTTTGAAAAGCAACTTCAAGCACATTTGCAGGCAATAGCTCCATGTAGTTGAGGAACTTGTCGATGAAATTATGGTCACGATCAAACGAACCCAGGTTGGCTATCAGAAGCATCTCTGCCTCAGACTTTGATTGCTTGAGGCAGAACTCAAGAAAACTTGTATCTATATAATAAATCAGAAGGGAAAAAAGAAGAAGCATTAAAAAAACTTATTTGTACCACCCAACAACAATGTTTGTTCTTCATCAAAAGCCAATATACATTTAATCTGTTATGTATCATTATAAATAACCATACCTGTTGTTCCCAGAAGCCTAACACACTCACTCTGGCACCAATCATGGAAATCCATGGCCTCTGCAAAAGAACATGATTCGGTGATTGCATGAGCAACTAATTAGCTTGTAGTGATGAAGGCATCTCTTCAAATGATGTGCGTGCACACAAAATTTTATGGTAGGATGTCTGCTTACCTTGAAGTGATGACTGAGCAGATGGTGGTGATGATGAAGAAAAAGAAGTCTCAAGCTGTTTGGCAGTAGATTTTTGTCGGGCCCCTGGAGTTCCTTTAGTTGGAGTAGTTTTGGTCACCTTGCTGCTACGGTTAGCAAGTTGAGGAAATCCTGACCTGCTTGTGAAAAAAGGCCAAAGCAGATGAATATATAACAAAAGACTAAACGAGTGAATTCATCTGACCAAATTATTTTGAGTTTATAGAAGTAAATCATACTGCTTATCTGCCTCTCTTGGTGTCTGATCATCATGCGGACCCCAGAACAAGTCATCATCTCCCTTATGCTTGGAAGGAGTTGAAGAAATGGAGTTCACTTGGTTAGAAGAGGCTGCTGCCTTAGCTGCAGATGATGATGACCCGACTACTGATCCTGAACCATCACCACCATGTGCTGCTACTTGAATTGGCTGAGATTTCTGAGCGGCAGGCGTCGGCGGATGGTTCTTGACAGAAGAAGAAACTTTCTTTTCCTGCTCTTTCAAGATGTCTCTCAAGGAACTAGTAGGTTTTGCTACATCTACAGACCAAGCAGGGGCAACGGTAGATGAATTTGCTGACTCTCCTCCTTTCCAAGGAACAAAATCGCCCAGAGAAAATCCTGTAGGGATTGCTGGCAGCACTTCCTCGACCTGTTTTGTAGCACGTGTGGAGCTCTTATTTTTCTCCAAGGGGCTTGAAGTGACGGGAAGAAAATCTGAAGCAACAGAGACTGCAGCCTTGGCCCCAGCAGCATTCTTAGCTTTAGCAGCAGACCTTTTACGACTCCTTTTGGTTTCTTTAGCCTCTATAAAGTTGTCATCTTCCTCTGCAGCAGCAGGTTCTGCAGCAACTTCTAACTGCAGTGAACTTAACTTTGACAACTCTTCCTCTGCTGTTGTAACTTGTAATTGGCTCCGCTTAATCTCGGAACTAATAAGCAGACCATTACCACTACCAATGGCATCTGCATTTGTATCACCGGAAAATTTACTCTCTGACTTTCCCCTAAGACCAGCCCAAGGTGTAGGCACACTCACAGAGCTTACAGAGGTGATTTCAGAGACTGACACTTCCACCTGTGCTTTCATCTCTTCTTCCTGCTGGATCTCCAACAGAGACTTCACTTTAAAACCGCCAGGTGCTTTCCATGCTCTTTGGCTAGGCTGTACTTGAGTAATTCGAGACAAGTTCTCATCTGACTGATGACTGACCTTCACATTTACCCGACCAAAAGTATCTGCAGAAGCTTCTGGTATTGAACTGTTATTTTGCTGGGAATCATAAGTTTGATTATCAGCTTCAGATGATACTGACTGTTCCAAGGGAGGTTTGGATGCTTGTTTTTGGTCAGCGGCAGAGCTTGACTTCGATGTTTTTTGCTTTCTGAGCTTTTTCTCAGAGACCTTTTTCATTTCACTGTGTTCGACAACTTCCAATTCAATCGGCACTGCAGGCCTTTCACTGCTTCTCTCTTCCTCGATCACCTGTTTATCAATGCTCCCTCCCTTGTGAATCTTGTCATCTGCATGAACTAAGTTGGGAGCATCATTCTCACAAGTTTTTCCCGGCGATTGAACAACACCTGATTGAGGTGTAACAGTACTTTCTGAAAGTGGAAATTCAGACCCATCCCTCAACACTGTTTCATGAACACGAGGCAAGGGTCTTTCTAAAACTTCTAATACTGGAGATACCTCAACAACATTTGGAGCTTGTACTGGCTCCTTTTCATGAATATTACTAATCCTATCTGAAGCTAGAGAATCTCTATGCTGGTCAGCATGCCCAACAATTTGGTGAGGGAGAGGGAAGGGTGAGGAAGAGGGGGCAGTACTGTGGTAAAGATTCCCAATTCCAGGAGGAAATTTGGAAGAATTTTCATGCACACCAAACAGCTCTTGTGGTTGCTTCTGCATAGCGTTCATAGAACTCCCCATTTGTAAGTGAGGGAAAGAAGGATCAATAACTTGCTGATTAGACTGGCTGTTCAATAAAATCTGAGAGAGTAACAAATGCTGCTGTTGCAGTATACTTTGTACTTGAGGATCATCTAAAGAACCGGGGCGGAAGAACTTGTCCGGTGTTACATTAGCAGCAGATGTAGACAGTAGGTTAGTTAGAGGTGGTTGATTCGGGTGTATCAAACTTTGTTGCTGCAGCCCAAACAAAGCTTGAGAAGACAGGTTCTGCTCCGAAACTGTGTTCAAGCCGCCAGCCTGGCCAGGAAAACTAGGCCAATTGCCAACTCCGTTATTAACATTATTAGGGGAAGGCCACTGAGGAAACCCTTGAAGATTTGACATGAAGTCCACATTTTGAGACTGAAGTAACCCAGAGATATCAGTGGCTGCTGGATGAACGGAATTTGATGCAATATTGGAAAGTGGTGGTAACACAGAATCTCTTCCCATATGAGAATATGTGTCATGCAAAGACCTCTGTCTTTCAAGCGCTATTCTCTTGGCCAAAAGATATGGATCCCCGCCACCAACACCTCCAAAGGAAGGACCTGCAGTAGGATGCTTTTCCATGTATCCTTGCAAACCTAAAAGTTGAGCATCGGAAAATAAATAAGGTTGAAAAGTCAACAAATATGGCAAATAAAACCAAAACAGAAGTGGAAAATCCTTGCAGACCAACCTTGAGCAAATGGGTGGTTCTCACTGGATGCACTGCTACTTGTACTAGCAGACATAAGTGACTCCAAAAACTTGTTCTCAGCGTCTTTTGCTGAGACAGGTAAGCGATCACCGCTGATAAGATCACCCTCACTCGCCTTAAATCCAGGTGGAGGTCTTGCCTTAGCCCGTAAATGGGGCATTACATCTCCGAGTAAAGAAAATGCAGAGCCACTAGGGGCACCTGCAAGACGGACCTGCAAATCTATGCCAAAGTACCCAGCCTCAAACCATCCAATTATATCACTACCTGAAAAGGGGCCTTGAATTAGGCCCTGGGGGTCTTTGTAATAAAGGTGCAACTTCTCAGGTTGGGTATGGAGGTGCTGCATCCTTGCTGCTTCCTGCTCGCTGGTCAAATATGCAGTAGGACCTTGTCTGGAACCTTCCTTCATCATCCAACTTTCATCTTTTAAGTGTGAGGGTTGCCAACTATCAGTTGCCCGCTTTTGAGGTTGGCTCCAGAATGTTTCCAACTTAACATCACTCCAACTATTTGACTGATCATCTACAGAACCAGCATGCCATTTACTAGCAGCATTATCTCCCTGCTTAATCACCTTGCTCCTATCATCCTTTCTGTAGTTGTTTTCATCTGAAAGTAGAGGGAAAAATAAATAAATCAGAAAGACTCAAGTAGCACCAGCGACCACCTAACATTAAAAATGCAATCAATGACATAACTGTCTCCAGTTGACCAGATGAAACTCATTATTTTAATCGCAATGTAATTATCTGGAATCAACATCATCTAAACAATATCCTCTGAAAGCTGTAATCTTCACTTTTTTACCTGCATCCTTTAAGTTGATGTTTTGTTCTGCCAAGCCACCATGTAACATCTGTGTATTTGACTTGTAATATTGCTTCAGCTGGTCATGGGAAAGTCCCCCGAAGGAGTCGGCATATAATCCTTTGTCATCTTTGGACTCGACAGCAGGAGGTAAATCTTCTCTACTTCCTGCTAATAAAAGACACAAGCCACTTTCAGCATTAATTAAGGCCCTTAAAAATATCAAAAAAAAAATCAAACTGGAGCATTACCATGATTGGCTCGTTTTGATTGTGAAAACTCCATAGAACTTCTTCCAAATGAACCATCTTTAGTCACTTGAGGTGCACCACTGCTAACTATATCCCCTACATCAATGCCCTTCAAAATATCCTAATTCGAACAAAAGACACAGAAAATCAATTGAAAGAAAAGGACTATTATATTTCAACCCTTAGTAACTTAAAATGAATGCTTACTGTCTCCTCCAAACTAAGAGCACATAGAGACAGAGGTTCTAGAGGATCCTCTTGTGTCAGGAACTGCAGTTTTATTAACTCATTTCTAAGATTAGGATATGACTTCATATCAACTGTCCTGTACACATCCAGTAACTGCATTCTATTGTACTTAGATCCCTCTCCATGTCCAATATAACTCTTGTCAATTTTCCCTATAGACTGACTAGCATCGATTGAATTTCCAATAAAACTGCTCCTCCCACGCCCAAAAGCAGCTGGAGGTGTAATCTCCCCTAGTCCACGACCACTGGACAAGGTAAGATTAGAAGCATGTTTGTCTGTGAGGCTTTGATTCTGAGGTTCTCCCCTTGCACGGGCTTGCATTGATGCACCTCTCCATGGACGATAGCGATCAGTCTCCTTCTCATCCTTCATATGATTACTAATATGAAGCATGCCCTGGTCGGTCATTGTATGAATACTTTTCTCAGAGTTCATGTCCTTCTCGTGAGCGACTTTTGCTTCCTTACTGGCAGGTCCCCAACGTGCATTCCATTTGCTCTCACGCTCTAGACTGTTATTGAAATCCCTGTTCCCATAATCAGTTCGGCGCTCTGATGGAACACGACGTCCTTCTCCAAATTGTCTTGTAGATGAGTTCCCCCATTGTTCCACCCTACCACCACCGACCTCTCTATCCCCATCCCTCCAGCGGTCCCGGCGCATTGAACCATTAGCATCTCTTTCTTCATCGCGCCAGTGGTCGCGGCGGCCAGATTCCATGTCAAATAAGGATGGCCTGAAAACATCCTTCTTCTTCTGGGCCTCACCATCTCCTAACAACTTGCTCTCAGACAAATTACCAGGAACTGAATGTGGAGCGAGATGTCCATCCTGTTTAAATAAGACTAATATTTGTTACTTGCAAGTTTAACAGAATTGCTGCTTGTCCATAATAGAAGTTCATCATGAACGCATATGCAGCAACCAACCAATGATGCCTTGAAACAGGCTAAGAATGAACTGACTACATATATGGCAAAATTACATACCCTAGGTGCTCCAAGCTTCTGATCACTTGCCTTTGGCAACAGCCACTGTGGTGAAAGTGGAACCGGTGCCTCCACTCCTTGAGCATCTGTTTAAAAGAAAATATTAGTGTACTCAAAATTATGCAGAATTGAAAAACAATAAGTTCGCGTTATTCCAAATCACCTCCCAAACCATTCTATAAGAAAATACTAAACACCTGAATTTTATGATGCATCAGCCATTCTTTTGTCTGAAACCAATATTCATCAACCAATCACACAAGAAAAATGTTTTCAGTGTTTTACTTTTCTAAAGCAGAAAAAATTGGGACCAAGATCCTGTATTTTCTCAAGCAAACAGGGCAGAAATGGCTAGGGACTTTGAAACAAAACTGCGCGCATGAAACTAAAAAATAACTCCGCAAGCTCGTTCTTCAATTAGGCACCGGCTAAAGAGTAAAGAACATGATATAAGGACAATGCTCCGGGCGTATCAAACAGTTACAATGAGACGCAAATTCGAACATCCGATCATAGATCAAATCCAACATTTTTCGGCGTGCGTGAGAAAGATAAAGTATTGCCGCGAAAAGAGCACCTTTGGTGATCTTGTCCAGTGGAGGATCGGCAGAGAGAAGGGAGCGAGAACTGTAGCCAGTGCTATTAGCCATTGATGATCGATTGAGGTTGCAGAAAACGCGCTTTGCAGAAAAACCCTAATCCTTCTTCTGGTTGCGTTTGAGCGGGGGAAAGTGACACGATGAAGATAATTGCCTTTAACGGTAGACGGAGGTTACGGGCACGGCGCAAGGTAACGTTACAGAGCGCATGTTAGTAACCGCGGATTGACCTTTGAGCGCTCTTATAAAAACTGCAATTGAGTCCCTTAACTTTGCTGTATGGCAATTTGCATCCTAATCATTTTGGATTATTGCATATTCGGTACCTATTATTTTCTCTAATTTTAATCCTTATTTAAAAGCAAAAAAAAAAAGAAGAAGAAAAATAAGTTGGGGGGATAGGCTTGGTGGTTGCAGAAAGGTCCTAATTTGGCAAGATGGGTCATCTCTTTGTATTACTGCTATGAGTTTACTTTTAACAGAATTGTATGGAAAATTCTCATTAACAGGTGGTGATTTCTTGTCACCATCTGATTTAAATCAAGCAAAACTATAGAGATATATTAAGTATGAGATAAGGGTGGCAATTTTTCACGCGACACGATTAAACGACACGATACGATCTGCTTTAAAGCGTATATGGGTTTGCCCTTAACGAATTTCGTGTCTAAACAACTCAGATATGCGGATATCTGTATAAACACGATTAACTAATCGTGTCGTGTATACCTGTGACACGAATAAAAACACGGTTAACTAATCGTGTCGTGTCTAATCGTGACACGTTCAGAAAAATATATAAAATTAATGTTTTTTCGTGTTGTGTAACGTGTCGTTTCGTGTTTAATCGTGTAAATTCGTATCAATCAGGTCGTTCTTAATCGTGTCGTATCGTGTCTATCCGTTATGTTTTTCAATTTTTAATTTCCAAGAAAGTTAATCGTGCCCGTGTCGAATCACGTGTGATCTGCTACTTAATCGTGTCGTGTTCGTGTATGATGTTTTGAGACACGTTTAGAAATTATCCGTTTAGACACGAAACATGTTAAGACACAACACGATACGATTAGACACGACACGGCACGATTGTCACCCCTGTTATGAGAATTGGAAAAGAAATAGAATCAACAAATACTAAGTGATTAGTTTGGCTAAAGAAGTGATTCCTTCTTTATATTTGAACCACATAACTTACTCATTGTATTGTATACTAGACTCACCTTCCATTTTGAAGGGATCGAAGAAGACATTACAAGATCTGAAATAATGACAGAAACGAATAGTAATGACTAATATGCTTAGGATTTGACACATCTACTTGTACCACAACTGCCGATGAGATGCTTCTACCATTCCATCGAGTAATGAAGCCAGTTGAAAAGGTCACAAAACAATTCCCAAGAGACTGCTTGAAGCTTATGGGGATTGAGTTTCACCCTCTGATTAGAAAAACTCATTGGTGTCTCCATCATTCTGAACATGTACAAAAACTAACAAGTTAGCAATGTGCACCAGATAAAACTTTTCTTGGCATTCATGATAGTATAAAGTATGAGGGCAAGTAAATGTTCATCAGCTCATTCTAGAGAAGACACTAATGGCATGTGTACTGTACTAATTTTACAGCATAAACAGAAAAGACAATAGGTAATGATTCTTGTAATAGTTATGGAGGAATTAGGCCAATAAGAGCACTTAAAAGGTTGTTTCTTTTCACTGGATCCAGTAAGTTCAGATAATATTTTCCACTCTAGATACTCAATTTTGAGAAACACTTGTACAAGCATCTGTTAGCAAAAACAGTGATTTACTAACAATGTTAAGAAACTATCTCCAGAAAGTAAGGAACGTCGATAAACCATGAGGAGAAGAGAGGGACTACTAACCAGTGAACGAGACGGAAGAAGAGGGTCTGACAAGAATATGGAACTTAGAGACAGCTTAGCAATCTCTGAAACAGCTTCATCTCGGACAGCAGGGTCTTCACTGGCCAAGGAATCATACGCAGCTTGAAACGCATCCAGCCAGAACCGAGGCAACAATCTGCTGCTGTGGGTGTATGCATCCCACATGCGCCTCACCACCTTCTCTCTCTCTTCAACTTCCTGTAAGTAACACATTTGATATCTCAAAAATTAATGTGTATTCTAAAAAGGAAGAAAGGAAAGGATAAACAATTGTGAAAGGCACCAAATTATTTTAGGTTTTGGTTATTGTTGTGTCTACTTTGAGTGAGATGCCGATATTAACATATATAAATATATGGCTTGCATTTAGGATGTGATTTGTCTGAAAATGATATTTCACAAGTGAAGAAGCTGAATAATGTCTATTTTTCTAAGGTTGAGTAATGCAGTTTCTGAAATACATAAAACTGATCTTGTGTTGAATCAAATTATATAAAAGAACGATCTGTTTTTCTGTTAATAACTCGATTCAGCAACAAGAGAAGATCCTCTAACAAGAGCTTGAAATGAAAAAAGCAGTTCTAAGAATACTTATCAGATCCACTCCAAGCATAAAGAAGAAAAGCTCCCATTTAAGTACTCATGAACCTCTAATGCAATGCTCAGTCATTTGTTACTCATTGTACAAGACCCTTGACTAATATGGGCCTTCAGCAAACTATTAGCTTAATCCAATTGAGTCTGACTTGTATATCTAGTGGTATTCTACCCCATCCGGCTCAACTAGTGCACAACTTATTTATTTATTTGGCCAAACTAGTGCACTATTAGCTCCTCTAATTTGCTTGTGATAAAAGAAGGTTAGTATCCTCCTTTGTCCGCATAAGCATCCAGATTATATGGTCTACATATCTGATAACTCGGTATGCTTGCTTATAATAAGTATAGCTTCATCTAGACACGGGCAAGAACCAAGTATTGGTCTGGACTGATCTATTGTTCATCTATTAAGAAAAATTGTAAGCTGCTAGATTGGAGGAATACTAGAAAGTAGCATAATTTAAAGCATTAATCAATCCTAAGCTGCAATGAGCTACAATTCTCATCTGGATCGAGTACCTTCTATATAACGCCTCATGAATGGCTAATAAGTCACAGTAGGTCCACAAGGGTGAACAAGTATAAATGGAAAAGCACCAAATTTTGCTTATCTATCAAAGGCAGAAACTTATAATTGAAACTCAACTACCACCAAATCATCATTGATTAAAAGAATCCACACAGGTAGATCTACAATAAAATGACCTTCAATAGGCTCAAGCATTAAGCCAACAGAAGCTAAAGATTCGTTACAAAGTACAAACTGCCTCGGCAGGAAAGATTCACAATCGATCAGCGTAGATCGGCAGATTCTGAAGAACAATGTAAACATCCAAAATTAAAACTTCCATAAGAGAGAGGTACCAGAATGTCGAGATCGTTGTACAGAGGAGAGTCGAACAACTCGTTAGAGAGGCGCGTGAGGTTGCCGGCGGACCATCTGAGGGTGACGGAGCCAGTGAACATGGACCAGAAAGCTAGGAGCAGGATCGCGGCTAGCACCCAGACCTTGTACTTGCTTTTGCCAAAGAGGCCTCCATCGGAGCTGCTCTCCCTCTTCGAGGCCAAGGAGGCCGCCGAAGAAACTCTCGGCGGTGAAGAAGTTGTTGTGGTCGTTGTCGTTGTGTAGTACTCGTCTTTGTTCATCTCTGAACTGAAATCGAGTCTGAATTCCCTGCCCACTGAGTACACTATCCAACGACACTTCCTTCTCCTCTGGACAGAGACAAGTGGAGAAAGACGAAGGTTCATTCGTCGATGAAGGCGAATTAATTATTACTTCCATAAATTGCAGTATCAGTCCTAAACTTTGCAAACAATGTATATTAATGCCTAAAGTTTAAGAGTGTTATGAGAGAGTACCAATATTCCCAAGTTGGGTCAATTCAAACTCGCAAAAGTCCAATAACCTTTGTCGGACGGCCCAAAAAATTATCATGGCCGAAGAATATATATAATCTATATAGCTAGAAACTTGTCGGCTAGCGGACGAAGAACACCGACAGTTGTCGGTTGTAAAAAGCGGGACTGAATTTTTCTAGATTTGAGATAATAATTACAAACGTTCTATAAGATTAATTCGGCCAATATTTTAGCAACAATTGTAGTATAATGTTTTTAAATTGGACCGCTTCCAGCCTTCCACTACTACATAAAGCATATTATACTCAAAATAAATTAAAATTTTAATTATAATATTAAAAATAGAGTTTTATTACTTTTAAAATACATTTCATCCTCGATGCTAAATAACCAAAATGTTAGTATACAATTGATAAAAATAATAATTAATCAACACTTACACAATTAAACATTAAGGCGGACATTCTTTAAAAACATCGATCCGACATTATTATTTACCATTTAACAGTTAACACTTAACACACAAGACACCCTGTCTTTGCCACTACTTCTAAACAAATACATGTCTACTACTTTGACATAATTACTCCATTTAAAGAAACCATATGTACTAATCATGGAGTTTGTAGAAATATTCAAATGAAATTTATAATAGTTTTTCATTTATAATTTATTCTTAAATTGCATGAAAATGATATGCATAAATGATATGCATATGACCTCTTATTAAAATTCTTCAAATATCAAACTAATACTCATCATTATGAATTATAGAAAACTCATGTAGGTTGACAAAATGAAGTTCCGACATATCTATCGAGAAACAAATGTAGTTGCTGATATCATAGCAGCTATGGGGATTAACCAGAGACAAATCTACATTATCCACGAAACTCCACATACGGAAACAACAAACGCTATAAAAAAGGACGATGTGAGTTTTGTTTACTTAATAACAATAAAGTTTAGTTAATTATTATGTTGTATTAAGGAATAGGGTGCTAGTTTTTCGTAACCCGCTTTTAAGTTTACCTTATCTAAAAAAAAAAAATCTTATTATTATTTTGCAATATATGTAAATTTGAAAGAATATGATATTATATACTGTTATAATTTGTCTATATCATCGTGGTGAAATAGTTATAGCTTTATCTACTACTTATTTAGGGTTAGGTTTCCATCTTTTTGTCTGTGTGCTGTTGCCCTACTCTGAAATGGGGATGCTCCTTCTCCAGGTTTCTGCCGACAAACAAAATTATAGAACACCACCGTCGAGGATTGGTGGAAGAGGAGATCATCGACGATTGATCAAGACCTTCTACTTCACCGTCGCGGCAAGGGCACCACCGCCACACACACTCTTGGCTTGGGCCATGCTCCTCCTAAGTCCTACAAGTATCAGGAATAATGGCGGTCTCGGGCTGGTGAGAAATCATTCGAGTATGTGAAGAGAAAGAAGGTCCAGAGTTGCAGAGAAACCCTACGGTTGTACCCTTCTTATATAATAATATATTCGCAGATGACTTCCTTTCTTCTGCATTTTACAATTTTCAACGTCTTCATGTGAATATCAATCTTCCCCATTAATTAAAGCTCCAATCCTCTCTCTCTCTCTCTCAGTTCATCTTCATTATCCCCACAAACCAAACCAAACCATGATTTTCCTCCTCTTTCTAGTCGTCTCATCTACCGTATTCATCTTCAAGCTCGGATACTCCAACCTCTACCTCCCATGGAGGATCCAATCCCACTTCCTCAAACAAGGCGTCTCGGGGCCAGGATTCCGCCCCGTGTTCGGAAACACAAGGGAGATCCGGAAGCTGTACGCCGAAGCCCAGGCCAAACCGCTGCCTTCCTTCAGCCACGATATACTCCACAGGGTGGCGCCGTTCTACGCTCACTGGTCGGAGCAGTATGGGCGGACGTTCTTGTACTGGTTCGGTTCGAAGCCTCGGTTGGTGATATCGGACCCTGATCTGATCAAAGACGTGCTGGTGAACTCCACCGGAGCATTTGAGAGGATCCGTTTCAACCCGCAGGCGGCGGTGCTGTTCGGCGGAGGCCTTGTCGGGCTTGACGGCGAGAAATGGGCCGTGCATCGGAGGATAGCAAATCAGGCTTTTACCTTGGAGAAAGTCAAGGTCCCAATCTGATCCCTCTCTCTTGTAATTATTCGTTAAATATTGATAGGCCATAAAATAATAAATAATCTTGTTAGTTCAGAGTTGGTTGTATTATTATATTATTGAATACCAAATGCATTATTGAATAGCTGTTGAAAGTTCTGTGTAAATGAGTTATTTTAAGTTTTTAACTACATAAGCTTTTTGACCAGAAAAGCTTATGTAGTTAAAAACTTAAAATTATAAAGTTTAGTGTGTTATAACTTATAAACATGAATAAAATAATTATTATTTTATTGTATTAAGTAAATGAGTTATACATGTACTATCTATAGGATCATGGTAAGAACTTTCAAATAGGGAAAATTACCAAACTGATACCTGAACTTATGGTTGATTAGCAAACAGGTACCTAACCTTTTTTTTGTAGCAACTAAGTAGTCGAACTTATGAAAATTAGCAAATAGTTACTTACCGTTAATTTCGTTAAGAATAAACGAAAAATATCACGTGAGAAGCAAACAGGTACCTGAACTTACACGAATGAGCAAGTAGGTGTATGAACTGGTTCAAAAACTGGTTGAGAACCAGTTCGATCAAACCACTTTATTTTAAAAAAAATAGTATTTATATACCAAACACATGCATGACTCAACTTGATGCATCGAGAACGTCTAGAGTTCAGTCATACATGTGTTTGGTATATAAACCATACATTTTTAAAAAAATAAATAAAGTGATTCAACTGAACCGAATCTGAAACGGGTTTTGAATCGATTCATGTACCTACTTTCATTCTTGTAAGTTGAGGTACTCTTCGCTCCTCACGTGATATTTTCCGTTTATTCTTAATGGAAATTAATGGTAGGTACGTATTTGTTTATTTAAGAAAGTTCAACAACCTATTTCTAAAAAAAAAAAAAAAAAATACCATTTTGGTTTCTTACCAAATTAAACCTACAGGGATGGGTTCCGCAGATGGTAGAGAGCACTGCAATGATGCTTGCAAAATGGGAGCAAATGAGAGTTGACTCCGGCAACGATAACCTGGAGATGGATATTCTGAAACACCTCCATCAACTCTCTGCAGATATTATTTCGAGAACAGCTTTTGGAAGCAGTTTCAAAGAAGGCCAACGGATCTTTGCACTTCAACAACAACAAATACGACTCTTCTCCATAGCCATCAGAAGTATTTACATACCAGGTTTCAGGTAAGATCGATGCGATGATCAAGTTACGCAACAGAACTATGCAGAAAACTCATCTGTTCGCTACTTGATGACAGGTTTCTTCCGACCAAGAACAATAGAGAACGGTGGCGACTGGAGAAGGAGACAAGGGAATCCATACGAACCCTAATTCGCAAAAACACACCATTCGGAGAAGACTCAGCCAACTTACTCACTCTCATGACCTCCTCCTATAAAAATCAAGAAGGTGAAGACGAGAGGTTGGAGGAGGAGGAGATGATTGACGAGTGCAAGACCTTCTACTTCGCTGGAAAGGAGACAACCGCCACACTCATGACCTGGGCACTCCTTCTTCTAGCCAAGCACCAGGAATGGCAATCTAGGGCTCGTGAAGAAGCCATTCGTGTCTGTGGCGAAAAAGAAGCTCCCATTGCAGAGAATTTGAGTGGTCTCAAGGTTATCAGCATGATACTGAACGAAACCCTAAGGCTCTACCCTCCGCCAGTGATGATCAACCGGGAAGCTGCCAAGGCTGTGAAGCTAGGGAACCTTCAGGTTCCATCTCGGACTCAAATTTACATGGCTCTAACGGCAGTGCACCATGACGTGGAGATTTGGGGAGAAAATGCAAACGAGTTTAATCCTCAAAGGTTTGCAGAGCCGAGGAAACACTTGGCTTCATTCTTCCCTTTCGGGTTGGGTCCCAGGATCTGTGTAGGTCAAAACCTAGCTCTGGCCGAAGCAAAGATTGCGCTAGCCATGGTGGTTAGGGATTTCTTCCTCGAGGTTTCTCCCACTTATGTGCATGCACCCTTCCTGCTTGCGACATTGCAGCCACAGTTTGGAGCTCAAGTCATCTTGAGGAGGAGGATCGGAGGATGAAATCTACCAGACTGTAAAGAATAAACTATAAAGATAATCATATGCCATCACTGTCTTTACTATTTTAGTATTCATATCGTGATCCTCGTTTTATATTTTTCAAATCTTCCATTGTCAATCTTCACCATTAAATACTCAGATTCAGATCTCAGTAGTTTAGAGTCCCGAAATTATGTTTCTACTCATATTTCTGGTCGTCTCTTCCACTTTCTTGATCCTCTTCAAACTCGGATACTCCCAAGTACCACGTCTACCTCCCATGGAGGATCCACGCTCACTTCCTCAAACAAGGCATCTCGGGGCCAGAATTCCTCCCGTAATATCATCGAGATCGGGCGTCTATATACTGAAGTTCATGATAATATCTGCATACCCCCGGTGTCCCAGTTTGAGGCTGGAAATGGATTCAAACTTTGAAAACAAGCTCTTTTTCTCTATGTGGGTGTATATGCCGGGTGTACGAAAAAATTCAGTTGTATGTCTAGGTTGCTTTTTGGGCCTTTTAGTTTTACCGTTCCGGCTCAACATATATCGTCATAGTATAGACCACAGTTATTTCTAAATTATTTCTAGTTTCATTACTAAAATACTTGTACATTTCACACACACACATACATATATATATATATATATATATATATAAATGTATTCGTTAATTGGTAATATTCTAATGTAATATATGGTGAACTTCAAAATATTATGAACATTTTTACAGATTACTTGTTTGGAAAATGAATAAAAACGAATAATAAGGGTATTAAAATTTACTAAACTAACTGATTTTGTGTAAAATATAATTTTCAAGTATATACTCAAAAGTCAAAATTGTTAAATAAGACAGGTCCAATTTAGAATGTCCAAAATGTTGTAATTATGAATCGGTCCAATTATAATTGCGAATTGCCAAACCCATCTGTAATGAGTCATTAGGCACATTTGTAATCTAGAATTCGGACCAATTAAATATGTGTCATAGATTAAGTCATAACCTAACCCAATATAAATCCACTATACTATATTCCTTGTTTTCTTTATTACTGAAGTATTCAGCCTAACCCATGACTTATGGTCGAACAAATGGCGAATTTAAGCACCCCAAATTATACGAGTTTGAATATTTGGGAAAAGTATGAAGATGATTCTAACATGTTTTGTACAAAATGGTTTTCGGTGTAACTTATTTTTTTTATAGTTCACGGTTCAATTCGTTTGAAAATGATGGTAATTGGTAACTTCGTTATTTTCTATTAAAAAATTCCGTTAAATATTTGTTATATTTGCAAAATTAACCAAATATTTTTCTAAATGTTACAATTAAACCATACAAACTTACACTAATGTTTCAAACAAGTCACGACTCAATTGGAGCCCTGATTGATGCTCCAATTAAGCCCCAATTCGAGGTCCTATGGTCTGGGTCCGAACCCAGACCTAGTCCCCATGGTTGGGCGACCTGGTATGGGTCCGAGCCGAGACCTGATCCCCATGGTTGGGCGACTTGGTATGGGTACGAGACATGGTTCCCATGGTTGGGCGATATGGTCTTGGTTCAGACCCAGACCATGTTCCCATGGTTGGTAGAAATGTTCTGGGTTCGGACCCACGATTGATGCTCAATTGGAACCGAACCCCGCCAGGTTCAGTACAAACCCATTGGGGCTCCAATTGAGCCCAAATCGGGTTTCATATGGTCTATGTACGAACCCAGACCAGGTCCCCATGGTTTGTAGACTTGACCTGGGTTCGGACCCAAACCCTAGGACCCCTAATTGGGGCTCAATTGGACCCCCAATGGGTTGGGCGACCTGATATGGGTTAGGACCTTGACTAAGGGACCCCCGATGTGGTGGCTCAAATCGAGTCGGGACTTGTTTGAAAGATTATTGTAAGTTTGTAGGGTTTAATTGTAACATTTATAAAAAATATTTAGTTAATTTTGTAAGTATGGAAAATATTTAACAAAATTTTTTAATAGATAAGTAACGGAAATACCCGTTACCATCATTTTCAAACGTGTCAACTCAATTTACACAAAATTTGAGCTCTTGCGTTAGCGGTTGAGTTTCAATTTGAGCTCAGGATTGAATAGAATTGGAAGAATATGGAATTTGTTCTAATTTCATTAATTTGAATTTAACAATATATAAATACAGAACTACCTATCCAACACACTCGTTATTAGTTAATGTTTTTTTACTATTTTTAGACCATCCATATGTCACACTACCATATAAGATGCTGAACAATTCTATACACCTGGCGTTTCACTATAGGGTCTCAAATGGATTAAAATTTTCAAAATGAACTCGTTTCACTACATGGGTTTATGCGCCCGGTGTATTCAAATTCAAGTAAAACATCTTTTATTGGGCTTTTACTTGGCCCAGCTTTTGTAGATTTAACGCTGGCTCATGTACTGTAATAATGACTATGCCCAACTGTAGTCATTAGGACTCGTCCCAATTGTAGTCATTACAATCCCTTGTATGACTATACTACATCCCTTGTATATATATATATATATATATATATATTTAACTTTTGAAGTGTTCGGCCTAACCACTGCATGTTGGTGGAATAACTGACGAATTTCATCAAACGAAATTATACGATAATTAATATTTCAAACTCAATTCTACGATATTCGTACCATCGAGTTCGGGATCGAGTCGAATCGCAAGGAGTTTGTTCAATTCGTTCGTTTCGATTTAACTATATAAATACATAACTACATATCCCACGCAGTTAGCTCATAATTCTTTTTATATAGACCAGAAGCTTGTTCCATTTGGCCCTAACGATACGCTATCGATCACACTCCCATATAAGATGCTGCGCAGGTATATACACCTGGTGTTCCTCATTGAGGTCTCAAATGGATTAAAACTTGCAATATGAACTCGTTTTATGTACACGGGTGTATGCGCCTGGTCCACTTACTAAGGGATCAATTGGTTTTATGTATCGGGATTTGGGCCTCCCGTTCGGCCTTATTATAGATATTGGGCCGGCCCAATAATATAGGCCCACGCCTTATTAATTACATTTTAAACGAACATTTTATCAGTTACCATGATTTTTCCTTTTCTAACAAAGGAAAGTTATTTATTATTTTTGGCATGTTTTTACGCAGTACATACAGTACGAGTTAATAATCTACCGCATTTCCTCTTGAATTAGAGAGGGCGTAAAGGAAAGGATCATCTCCTCTCCTCTCCATCTCTGCTACATTCCTCTGCTCAGTCCTTACTCCATCTGAACTGCTACCTTGTGGTAAAGGAGGGTTCGTGTGATCGGGCTAGACATGGCTGGTCGAAGAGACGGAGCACTTATTCGGGAGAGAAGCCATTTTCTTCGAGGCTCGAGAATCGCCGTTGCCGTTGCCGTGGGAATCATGCTTGGCTGCGCCTTGGCCTTGCTCTACCCTAACGGGTTGTTGATCGATAATCCCTCTCGCCGATTGGGTCGTTTCCAGAATTCGCATCTTCAGGTCCTTTTTCCAGTCCAGCACTTGATCGAGATCTAATCTCTGTTATAATCATTATTCCATTTTGAAATGGTGATTCGCCAATTGGGGTATGTCACTGGTCTGTCTTCTTTAAGCAAGAACAGTATGAATTCATCGAAATTACGGCTATCTGGAGGCGTTGTTAAGTGAACTGATAACTTTTGCATGAAACCTGTTATGGCAGGAAAATTTGCTCGAATAGGATACCCAAGCAATTTTTTTCTATTTGGTTAGTGATTTACTGACCTGGGAATCTGTTCGATCATTGTATGATCCGTAATAACTCATACCAATCCTTAATAATTCAAAGACAATTTTGCAATCGATAAATTCCTGAAATAACTTTAAGATATCTGAAATTCTCAAAGTGTTATACCGGCTTTTCACTAGGCTGATTCTGGGCGGGCCGGTCTTGTCTTGGAGGTAGGACTGAAACCGAAATTTTGTTCTTAACATTTGGAGGACTGAGATCGACTTTGACCAAAAAAGCCCGTCCGAGTCGGTCTTGAACCGAATTTTTTGGTTAAAAAAAATCACTTGGATTGACAAAAAAATATCACCAAAATTATGGTTTTGAACCCGCTCGCTCCTTATCTTCCGTAGCATTTTCCTTATGAAACCGATCCAATGTATGTTGAATACTTCAAGGTCATGAATTACTAATGTATGTTTCAAGGGTTACACCATAAATTTCTACGGTTTTCTTCAAGGTCGATCCGGTCCTAGTCAGGCTTTTGGAAAAAGCCCGAAACCGAGACCGAGTCCGACCTTGAAGAAAAAAAACATTTTGTTCGGTCTTGGTCCTAGTTGGGCCGGTTTGTCAGAAATTCGATCCAACAAATCTTTTCTGATCACACCCTACTTTTCACCACCAATTTTGAACCAAATGTAAAAATGTGTATATCAAACTATTTGTACTTTGTTCTATTGCTAATAGGTACACGTAATTTATCTCATTATTTCAAACCGTTATATGTAATTTACTTATTGTTTTAATGTGACATTGATATTTTGTCTTATTTTTAACATTTTATCCAAATCTAACTTTTCAAAAGATAGAGCTAACACTTTGAGATTTTGGATATTTCAAAGATAGGATAGGGGGAGCTAAATTGTTGCATTAAAGGTAGATAAAGTCCGAAAATACATTTTTTCGTGAAGAAACGTAGCAAGTCTGAAAAACCAGAGCTTTGGTATAAGTGGTACCTTATCCCCCACTTCAGTTTGTTTTTTATTGTGTTTTTTGATTTGGAAGTCGTACAACTTCTGTTCAACGAACGAATCTCTGAAGTTTTGTAAGCATCATTGTGAAGGCGGGTTTTATTGATGATCCACTCACTGTCTCATTGATCACCTTATTTACTGTTCTATTATCTCTTTGCTGGTGTTTTTGTGGTTCAAGGATATTCAGTAATTCGGCCATGTTGCTGCAAATTTTTGACTTGCTTTTTCATCTCCATTACCTTCTGCTTTGTAGATCTCCTCGTCTTCTTGCGAGTCGCTGGAGCGAGTTAACATGCTGAAGTCAGATGTTGCATCCCTATCTGAGAAAAACATGGAGTTAAAAAAGCAGGTGAGGGAGTTGAACGAGAAGCTAAGTCTGTCAGGACGGAAGCAGTTCATAGTTAATGGTGAACAGCAAAAAGTTGGACCTTTTGGGACTGTCAAGGCTTCGAGGATTAACCCGACTGTCCAACCCGATGACTCAGTGAACCCAAGGCTAGCTAAAGTGTTAGATGAAATCGCCATAGGAAAGGAACTCATTGTGGCACTCGCAAATTCCAATGTGAAAGACATGTTAGAAGTCTGGTTCAGGAGCATCAAGAGAGTCGGTATCCTTAATTACCTTATTGTAGCACTCGATGATCAGATTCTTGAGTTCTGCAAAGCAAACAAAGTCCCTGTGTATAAAAGAGATGAAGATCCACAAATCGACCAGGTTGGGAAGACAGGAGGCAACCATGCTGTCTCTGGGTTGAAATTTCGCATCTTGAGGGAGTTTCTGCAGTTGGGTTACAGTGTTCTTCTCTCAGATGTCGATATAGTTTACTTGCAGAATCCATTTGATTACCTCGCTCGGGATTCGGATGTGGAGGCCATGTCAGATGGACACGATAACATGACAGCTTATGGGCACGACGATGTTTTTGATGAACCTGCGATGGGTTGGGCTCGATATGCTCACACAATGAGAATCTGGGTTTACAACTCTGGATTCTTCTACATAAGACCCACGATTCCTGCCATTGAGCTTCTAGATCGTGTGGCTGCTCGACTTTCTCGGGGAAATCTGTGGGACCAGGCTGTTTTCAATGAAGAACTGTTTTACCCATCACATCCTGGGTACGACGGCCTTCATGCTTCCAGGAGAAGCTTGGATTTTTACCTATTTATGAACAGTAAAGTCCTCTTCAAGGAAGTGAGGAAGGATAGTGGACTAAGAGCATTGAAACCAGTCATTGTACACATTAACTACCACCCCGATAAGCTTCCAAGAATGGAGGCTGTTGTGGAGTTTTACGTCAATGGTAAAAAAGACGCACTGCAACCCTTCCCAGATGGTTCACAATAGTAGTAGAAGCAGACACATATACAATGTTGTTCCCAAAACACAATCTTTTTGGATCCGGGTATTCTTGAACTCAAATTTTATTTATTTTTGATTCAGGGAAGTAGTACTTGAGCTAGTTTGGAGCATTCTTTTATCAAAAAGGCTCCCTTTTTCTTGATGTAAATAGACTTGCTACCATCTTTGTTCCCTGTAGTCTATACCTGGCAATTTGGTGCATGCAATTAGCAGATTCTTCTTCGCATGGTTTTGTTTCTGTTAAGGTCGATCCATTGCCGATGATGCCTTGAATCAAGCAGTAAAAATGGTCTGATTATCTTTAACAACCCCAGTACCTACCAGTTACCAAGTTAGTGTAGAGAAGATGCTTACCAGGGACAGGAAGCTTGACACACTGAAGAAGCAGGTGGGAGCTGTTTTCCAGGTAACATCAGAAAAGCCATGAAATCAGTTACTTGCTGCTGATGTTTGTTTATCTGTGAGACAACAACTAATACATTTCTTATACGAGGTTAAAAATAAGATCTATGTTTTATCATTATTAAGTACTGTGTTGTTGGATCACTAGTAACTGTTATATATCACTTCAACTTGAAATTGAATCATCCTTAACTGAATTCTTCCCACCATGTTAAATTAGGTAACCTGGTCATGGCCAACTAACCTTTCATCACGAAGTTGTTCTCTGGATTCCAAAGTCGAGAACAAAAATCAATTCCATGAGAATCACTCGACAATGGCGAAAACGATAGTCAAATCGAGGAACGTCACGGAAAATCTGCCATTAACTGCCGCCACGATAATTAAGATTATTCTCTGCAACCTGCCAAAACCTCCAAATTTGCCTTCCATGAGCTCATTGGTCTCTTATCCACTTCGATTCTTCTTCTCTGTGTCCCCACCCTACTCTGTGTGGTTTCAGTTCTCTCTTTTCCTTTCATCCACCTTCCAATTGGTTCCGCTCCTCTCGAACTTTCCTTCTCTGCATTTCTCCTCCATTGATTCAGTTCCTGGTCGTAATTCATGACTACTCATCGGCTACATCTTCTGTCACTTCCCGCCATTTCTGGTTTCAAACTCATTCCTGTGTATTCTTCAGCGACGGAGTACTTTAGATTTTTCAACCGCGTTTGAGCATCCACTGTTTCTCAGACCGATGCCTCAAGAATCGACAAATTCTCCGCAAATGGATAATCCTCCGCTCGTAGACTACGGATACGGCGCCCCGTCTCCTCGGGCGGCGTACAGAAACTCCGACGTGGATTTCAGGGACGTATTCGGCGGGCCGCCGCGCCGGGCGTCGGTCCACGACGTAAGGTACAGCTTCACCGAGGGGATAGACTCGGTTGAGAATCCGGGACGGAGGATCCACGAGGCGTCGGCCAGAGATCCGTGGACGGCTACGGAGAAGCCGGTGTTTGGAGAAGCGGAGAGCGTGAACAGGCGGCGCTACTTAAGGGAAGACTTCTTTGACGACATCTTCAAAGGCGGTGAGTTCCCGAGTTCTACTCCAAGGAATGTTTTCTCTTCGTCGCCGGGGTCGAGGGTGCCGAGTCCAGCGAGAACCGATGGCTCCGGGAGTCCCTCACTGCCGTCGCAATTCAGGTTCTCTTTTTCTTCTGCTCCCCCTCCCTGGCCTTTGTTGTTTATTCCAGCCATCAAGTTGTTACTTGTTAGACTATTTTCCCCAGATATAATAAAATTATTTATTAATATTCAAATTTAATTTATATGTTGAAAGATTCAATCTCGACCAAAATTAGGCTATTTCATCGATTAATCCTTAACTATTTTGGAGATGGATTTAGTTTCTCTACTATATGTGGAATGCTGTCACTGAAATCTTAATGGAAGAATCATCTTACCTTTGACTGTTGTTCATCAGCCTCCCTGACAGACAGAGCAAAGGAATGGAGTTACCGACACTTGGTTCCACTGCCCTAAACAGAGGAACCTTTCTCGACCCACCAAACATCTCTGTCTTCGGGTTCTCAAATCGAGCGCAGGACGATTCAAAAACTGACAACCACACATCTTACCGCCCGAGTCCACTGTCAAAGCAGTTCTCTCTTAGAAGTCAAGAATTAAGCGATTCGAACAAGGATTCTGAAGTAGAGACTCAGTTTCACTTCTCTATTTACAAATGGGCCAACCACGGAATCACAATCCCAATGGTTATGCCTCTCAACACAACAACAAACAGTAAGAATCTGAAAGAAAGACAAACGTTTAAGGATGTTGGTGATGATGATGATGCTGTCCAAGATGGGAGTAAACAAGGAAATGAAGTTTCGGAGATGAAGGCGAATCAAGTTTTGAAGGAACAAGTATGCAAAGAAAAGACGGAGTTCAAACCTCTGTACTCGTTTCGCCTTGATGAACAAGATGAGCCAGGTTGGTGATTATTATTACATACTGAAATGTCTTGTCCGGTGAAGATTCCTTAAATTGCAGAAAGATTCTATCTGTTGCTTCGGACATGCAGGTAAAGCCGACTCTGCTACCAGTGGGAAGAACAAGGAACATCAACGAACCAAGAAAGTATCCAAGAACAAAGATGAAGTCACCTTCAAGAAACAAGATGCTGAATTAACAGTGCCAAAGAAGAAAGCTTCATCGCACGAATCACAGAAATCTGCTGGTCTGGAGAGCACTCCGAAAAGAAGAGGCAAGAGCAAGGTGAAGGAGTTCATCAGAATCTTCAGTCAGGAAACTTCTTCAAAACCCAGAACTCCAAACAGCCCCTCGAGTCGGGGATCTAGACGGGAGGAGGAGCCAACACCAACTGTGGAGGCAGCAACCCAACAAGAGAAGAGCAAAAAAAGTAATGCAGATGATGAGAAAATAAAGATATCCAAAAATGTTGAGGTACCCAAGGAGGCAGATGGTTTGAAACCAAGAACTACAAAGAACCCCTCGAGTCGGAGTACTGGACAAAAGGAGCCAGCAGCAACTGTGGAGGCAGCTACCCAACAAGAGAAGAGACAAAGAAGCGAGATAGATGATGAGAAGAGTAACATATCCAAAACTGTGGAGTTACCTAAGAAAGATCCAGATGCTTCGGACAAGGTACCTTGGCGTTTAAGGCATTGTTATATCATTGCACCATATGTTTCTATAGAAGTTGACAAAGTGACTTTGTTTTCACAGACTGACAGCACTGCCAGACGGTCGCAGAAAGAAGATTCTAAGTCCACCACAAATACTGCTAAACTTCCACCCAATAGTCAATCATCTTTGGATCCAACTCAGAAGAACACGACTACTTCTCCAGGAAATGGTGAGTTTCTAAGATTTGATAAAGGAAGCAGAGAGTTCGATTACTCGAAATTCAATAAAGATTTTTTTTTTGAGATTATTCGGATTTTTCCAGAGAACGTTCCTAGGAATGCAAGACCAGCATCAGAAGAAGCTGATGATTCCTCACAAACAAACTTTACGGTAGCTTCTGAATCACTATCACTGCAGTTGTCCAGAGCAGAGTATGGTTAAAGCCACTTTTTTTCGAAATATAAAATATTGAAATGTGATGCAGATCAAGGAACTATCAGAAGAGGAGCAAAAACAAGTAGAAGCTACTGCAAAGAGTGATGAAATCCAAGTAATGCTATTGTCAACAAATATATACGAATCTATTCGGAAATCAGAATGGAATTGAGTTTTTGACAATGAAACTCGATTTGCAGGCAACAGATGCTAAAATACGTCAATGGGCAAGTGGGAAGGAAGGGAATATACGGTCCCTCTTGACAACTTTGCAATTTGTGAGTCTCGATGCTAAGTCGAGAGACTGTTCTTTGGTCTTAAACCAATAGGCTGAACATATCAAACCATTGTAATCCCTACCAAAAAAAGATCTTTGAATCTCAATCTGTAATGATTAGTTAAAATCATGTCAAATCTGTCAAACTTTGACAATTTTTTTGATTCATTGATATTTTTTGCAGGTACTATGGCCTGGGAGCGGGTGGAAACCTGTTGCACTCGTGAATATCATAGAAGGACCAGGAGTAAAAAGAGCGTACCAGAAAGCCATGCTGTGTTTACATCCAGATAAGTTGCAGCAGAAGGGTGCTTCTTCCCATCAGAAATACATTGCTGAAAAAGTCTTCGATATCTTGCAGGTACCATTACCAACTTACAGATATATACATATTAGCACTAGGTAAAAACAAAGATGATCATGTTAACCTTAACTACACAATAAGTCGTAAATATCTTTGTGCAGGAAGCATGGGATCATTTCAACACCCTTGGAGGTTTATAGGAGACGGTCTTCCAACAGAAGCTATTCATCAGGAGAAACTATACATACAAAAATTAAAATCTCAGTTACATTTTTCACTTGTGTTATATATTATTCAGTGTGTGGTTGTCAAGATACATGGTCGATTGCACAAACAAATGTACACAAATTCTTGTTTTGAAATGGAAGAACCTCATACAGACCTGCATGCAGTTGATAGTTATTGATTGTGTTTGATCAGTAAAAGTGAAAAACTACTGCAACTACTTACATATATACAAACAAAAGCCAAGAGTCATTAAGGGTAACCCTGGTAAGAGCCATATATTCGGTCGTCCAATCAATAATCTTTCACATGCAGATCACTAGGCATTGCAGACTTACCGCGTAGAGCATCAAGATATATCCGTTTCTCAGCATATCCAGTCTCATATAGAACCAATTTACCCTACAAGTTTCAAACATCAAGTAGCCAAGTAAAAGAACTGCCATGGACTTACATGTTGTTTATATATATATATATACAAAAAGAGACATGTTGACAAAGAGCAGAGTCATTCAAACAGCAAGTAGCCAAGTAAAAGAACTGCCATGGACCTACATGTTGTTTATATATATATATATATATATATATCCAAAAAGAGACATGTTGATAAAGAGCAGTCATTCAAACATCAAGTAGCCAAGTAAAAGAACTGCCATGGACCTACATGCTGTATATGTATATATCCAAAAAGAGACATGCTGATAAAGAGAAGAGTTTCGCCATGATAAAGAAGACAGATGTGGGATACTAAATTTGAAATTCGAACAAGGAATTGGATGAGTAGTAAAAATAAATACCTCTCTAGACATAAGGTTTCTAACACGATCTGCATAAAGTCTTGGATCATCCTTTTCTTGTTGTGAGGGGTAGTAAACAGGAAATCGGACAACCTCCATGTGATTTACAAATTGACATAAAAGAAGAATCACATGTCGCACCTTTAAACATGCAATTACAACACCAAATTAGAGACTTCAATAAGGATCATTTATTAATTGAAAGAGAAGTAGGGAAAAATAAAATAATATTTCAAGTGTAATTTAAAACGGGAATTACACTCACCCCAGAGATTGACTCCCATGCAAGGCTAAATCTGTCGTGGGGATATCTCAAGACCATCGGAAGCACGGGGGCCTTTGGCAAAAACGCGCCGGTTTTGAATGGAAGAAGAAAGTTCCCATTCGTTGTCGTTCCTTCTGCAAAACGATTCAAATATAATTAATAGCTCTGCCGTGACTTGAGAAAGAGATCACGGCATTTTCAAGAGTGCAATTTAATATTTTTTGAAGGAGCAAAAACATCATCGTCCAAAACTATTGAATACAAGAAAATTAACCTGGGAAAAGCATCACCATTGGAGCTTGTCTATTCCGACTAGCTTCTCGAATTCTTTTCGCCACAATACCTAATTATAGAAGACGAGAAGTTTAAGCATCTTGACTCACTTTTGTTGAGTACAAAATTGTCCAGACAGCTAGATCACTGTACTTAAAACTGTCTAAATCACTTCAATACTTCTGATACCTGAAACACCCCTGTGGTCTGATATCTTTAACTTCCGTTCAACATAGACACAGCCATGACACTTGCTGCCGCCACAATACAGATATGCTCAGCATTGAATTGGACAAGGTAAGAAATTTACGGATATACCAGAACAGAATTGACATAAGTGATTCTTCTGGAAAATGGAAATGGATCTATATTGAACTTCTGGAAACTTTTCAGCATTGAGACCAATAAGATTTTCAGCTATAATTAAGAGTAGACTAACCTGATAAGACCAACAATAGGGAGCTCAGACACTGATTTCTTCAATAATAATGCATAGTAAAAGCAAATTATTAGACATAGAGGTCAGTAAGCGAGTACATATATAAGGCAGCAATCACATAGGCATATGATAAATTGACAGACCTTGGCAACAAAAATCGGGAACGAAGAATACATGTGGTACAAGATATCTATGTAAGAAACATGATTAGCTATTATAGCTCCTGCCATTTCTTGATCTTCAGCGTGTTCTCCTTCCTCGATCTACCAAATGTGAACTAAATCATCGATAAACTTCAAATTCAAGGCAGCTACATAATGAAATTACATGCACTACTACCTCATGATCGGAGCGATTTGAAGCTTCTGGGGATATATTGATCTCGTTAATAGAGTAAAATCCTAATAGAAACAGAAAAACTCTAGTCAGAAACCTGCCGGAGTGGACAATCACCGCCCTCCTCCACCCGCGCATGTGCGCGTAATCCTCCTGATCGTCCTCTCTGTTCGGTTCCTCGAAGAGCGTGCAAATCCTACACAGAGTGTAATAGAAAGCCACCATACCCAAGCCCACAGTTATGCGTGCCGGAACCAGCGTTACCATCGCGATCAGCAGAAGCACCTTCTCCGTCCATGGCAGCTTCCCGCGGCCGAGCGGCCCGTATACGTCGCGGCGTACGAACGGCGCGAACGTCCATTCCAGATCGTCGACGTCATCTGATGCCAACTGTTTGAGGTTGGACTCCATTTTGCAGAGAGGATTTTTGGGAAACAGAAAGGGAGAGGGAGCAGAGACAGTAGGAGTGAAGAAGGAGGGCAGCGTGGCGCTTCCATGACTTTGAATTGACACGTGAAAGTGAAACAGTGAATACGCCAAAAATTTAACTGAGATCTGGTGCATGCTTGTGTAGGATAACGCTGGGTGAACGATCTCTGACCCTACATCTGTGACATTTTTTCAAAATATTTAAATGTAATTTATGGACTAACGGTGCGTTTCTTTGACGGAATTCGGAATACGGAATAGGAATTGGGAATAAGGAATAGGAGTTAAGAATATGAAGTTGTTTTTTTGGTGGAATTGAATAGAACGGAATAAGGAATTATTGTTTCTTTGTGCGTTTGTTTGACGGAATTCGGAATACGGAATAGGAATTGGGAATAAGGAATAGGAGTTAAGAATATGAAGTTGTTTTTTTGGTGGAATTGAATAGAACGGAATAAGGAATTCTGTTGTTTCTTTGGTGGAATTGTGTACGGAAAAGGAATGAAATGTGGTAAAATGACATATTTGCCCCTCTTTATATATGTATAGTATATAATAAAAATAATTTGTATTAATTAATTATAAAACTTAAAAATATTAAAAACGTTTATTTAAATAAAAAAAAATTAAAAACGAAATTTTTTATTTATTTAATTTTTTTAAAAAGATCAATTTATTAATTATATTTAAAAAAAATAAAGAATGTAAATTGTCATGCCAAATAAAATTTCTGAATCAATATTACATCACATTAACATGCTCCCCAAAACAATTATAATCATCAACGCCAAGATATTCAAAAAGATAATAGAGAGATCATTACATGCTCCCCCAAACAATCCCTCTATCTGTACACTTCGCACAGCTTCCTCAAGTTTCTTCATATCAGTCTCATCGTCCCATGGCTTCACATCCAATAGGACTGATGACTTGCCAGCTACAGAAACATAACTCCATAAGACTCACTTTTCAGAAGAAGAAAAAAAGAAGAAAAAGGCACAAAGAAGAACCTTGTACATCCGTACATCATATATCCAAACATAACAAGACAGAATGATATCCAAACCAATCATACAAAGACAAGATACTTGTAAAAATGAAATGCTAGCCCAAAGAGACAAGGATAGAATTGTTTTAAGGGAAAAGTATGAAAAAGATGTAACATGTTTGCCCAAAGTGGTGAATGCGGCCCAATGTTTGTTTTTGATGAAATATGTTTGTTGGTGTAGGTTTTTGATGAATTCCGTCAATTTATGTTTGTGTCCGTCAAAAAAGGCCGTTAGTTGCCTCCAGTCACGGCACGTGAGTTTCCGTCTGTTTGGAAAGACCGAAATGCCCCTGTGGACTTCACCTATTCTAACAGCTTCTCCTTCGTTGAACCCATTTGTTTCTTCTCCAACAATCCCCTCCAAGGTGGCGTCCGTAGCAACGTTTCTTCCCGATTTCGTCGGCCATTCATTGTTGTATCTCCAAGCTGGTCGCCGAGGAAGAATGGGACCGCAGTACTCAGGCAGCAGTACACCAAGCTCGAACTCGAAGTCGGCCGTAGAGTACCCGAGTTGGCATTGCTACTGTGGTTTCACGACACATGCTAAACCCGCATCGACATGGAAGAATTTCAGTCGCATGTTCTATGGGTGTCCCAATTACAAGGTTTGTTTGCCGATTCGTTTTATTTTGAAGCTTAATTTTGAATCCGTCATCTTGAAAATCAGTCATTTTCGAAGCCCTAATTTGGAGTATTTCTGTTGAAGAACCACGGTTGTAGCTACTTTGAGTGGTGTGATCCGCAAATGTGCATATATGGAAGGAGGGCCGTGAACAAATTTCGGGATATGCATGTGAAGATTGAAAGCGAAGTGGTTCTTGTACGAAGGAGGGAGAAGATGTTGATTACTGCTGTTGGTGTTCTGGCGGTACTGCTGTTTGGTGTCAGCCTAAAACTGGTCATTGGGTGAACGTGTTGTGTTAGTTGTATTTTAAAGACTAATGTTTGTGGGTCGAGGTGTTTTAAAGTAACTATGTTTATGTTGTCTAAACACCAGATGACCTATGTTTTGTAATTGTTGGTATTTGAAGAAACAAGTTTGGCCACTTGTTGAGAATAGATGTACTATGTTTGGAGTGACAGGACAAAAATTGGTCGACTAAATCCAAAAGAAACACACCTGCAATTAAATACCTGTCCCACAACACATACACATTCCAGACAACTTCAACAGAACCAAGTACTTCCAGTATGCATATAACATACACAATCCAGCCAACCAATACTAGTCAACAAAACCAACCTACACAATACCAAGTTCATCCTAAACATCCAATGAAAGTTATGAAACCTACTAATATTCACAAAACTAAAGTTAACGCCTCAAATTGACAGCATAACCAACTGTATGCGTCAGTCCAAAATGGCATCCAAAATGGTCTTGAAATCACGGAATATTCCGTGATTTGTGTACTTGCTCGACATTAATGTCTTCATTGAGTCGGATACTTTGTGTACTTGCTCGACTTGAAACGAGGGGAACTCCTCGGCGGCATTGTCGACTTCTTCGGAATGGTCTTCTTCTTCGGTGTGATGGTCTGCAACGGCATATCAACAGGCACGAGAGCTCGGCAATCAGAAAGTTGTGGTGCACTTGAACTTACTCGGACACGTTCAGGCGATTCCAGGTTTACCACCTTTTCCGGAGCATTTTCAGCCTACGACCGTACAAAAGTTAGATTTCCTAACCTGTCAATGTGATAAGTGGGCAGTTAGATTTACAAACCCGAGTTTTTCTTCTCGTCGGCAGTTTTGCCCTTCGGCTTTTTGGAATCCTCTTGGTTGGTGGCTTCGGTACCGTGGGTCCTACTTCGGCTTCCTTTGGCACTTCTTGAGGTATGTTGGGAACGTCTTCACGTACTTCGTCCTGCAAACGTGTAAAATATTAATGAACAGTTAAACAATGTTTTTGAGGAAATACGTGTTCTTACCATCTGAGGTTGGGAATCTGGAACAGACTCAGGAATGTCCGACTCTTCACCCACATCAGTTCTGTCTTCCTCAGTCGGGCATGTCTTGTTCTTCAGTTTAGCTCTACTCGGTCCTTCTTGTGAAACCCTAGGCCGTCTGACCCTTTTGGTGGGTGGCTGTGCTGCGTCAACACCAGGCTGCGACTGTGGTTTCCTTCTAAGTCGCTGCGACCGCTGCGACCGACCCGACTGCTGTGTAGGTTGCGACTGCTGTGTAGGCTGCGATGGTTGGGTCGGCTGCGATGGTTGGGTCGGCTGTGTTGGCTGTGATAAGTTGGTCGGCTGTGTTGGCTGTGTAGGCTGGGATGGTGCACTGCTCTGCGACGGCCCGGGTGTTTGTCCTCTCTTGGGGCAAGCCCTCTTGTTATGACCAGTTTGTCGACAGAGGGAACAAAACTGTGGGAGACCATGCTTCGTCAATTTAGTTCCTGTTTTGTTTACCGTCTCAGTTGGAGCTCTCGTCCGTTTCTTCTTGGGCCTGCCTCCTTGTTTACGCACCAATGGAGGATCAATGGGTAACGATTCCTGCCTAATCCAATCGTCAACCCCCGGAATTGGATGTATGACTGGACCATAGATTCGTTGCATAGTCGCCTTGTGGTACACCGTGTCCACAAAATCCTGCACGTCCAGTCTAGATTTCAGCAAGCATGCCGTAGCATGAGCACAAGGGATCCCGGTCAGACTCCATTCAAGACAGCTGCATAGTCTGGTGTTGATATCTACGGTGTACTGGTGTTGTGTACCCACGAGCACTTCGTACTCACCCTGACCCGCGTAGAGTACACCCATCCCTCTTGAAGCATCCTTCTTTTTCTTGATCTTTTCGAGAACATTGCTAAACAGCAATCCTTCGTGCTTGCTAGCCTCTTCCCTCTTCGTAGTGAAACTATTCATGACGATCCTTCGCAAGGTTTCCATAAGGGTTATTGGAGGCTTATCCCGAGCATCCTTAATCTTCGCATTCCAACTCTCTGCGACATTATTGACGACTAAATCTGTTTTTGAATCTGGATGGAACTCGTACCTGCACCATGTCTTTGTGTCTATCTTGTCCAAGTACTCCCATGCACCCGGATAGTGCTGTTTTAGGTACTCCATGTGGGCCCTGTGCCTATGCAAATTGTACGAACAAGCCGCAGCCCAAAAACGTGACTTCACTCCAGCGTCGTTGTGTTTGGCAGCCAACATGTTCTGATGAATGTGTCGCGCACAGAAACGATGCTCTGATGCAGGTAGGATCTCCTCTACTGCAGTTATTAAACCCTAGCAAACATGTTTCATCAAAAGTTTAGAATTTCAAACATATTACAGCAACTGTTGAAGAATGTCAAACAAAACATATCATATTTTTGAATTATTACGACGTAATACATAAAATACCTTTTGCCGATCTGACATGACGATCCAAGGACCACCATCACCAAGGTCTGTCTTGAAGATGTCCAGGAACCACGTCCACGACTCTCTCGTTTCAGCTTCGACCCACGCATAACATAGAGGGAAGACTCTATTGTCAGCATCCCGAGAAACGGCACTTAGCAGTTGCCCCCCATCCAGGCCTTTCAAGTGACACCCATCCAACCCAATGAAGGGTCGACAACCAGCTCTGAACCCGTCCATACATCCCTTCAAACAGACGTACATACGTTCAAATCTAGGTCTCAAAGGGTTCGGCACCGGATCAACCTGTATGTATACCGAGCTTCCTGGGTTATGCATCAACACTGTCCCGGCGTAGTCTCTTAGGCGTTCAAACTGCCATAATCTATCGCCACGTAACTTCTCTCTCGCTAATCTTATACCTTCACAGATATTCCATCGCTTCACATCGAAGTTGAATCTTTTTTGAATTTCATCTGCTATGGTCGCACTTCGTACCTTCGGTTCGTTCTTAATCAACTCCATGAAGTTCTCGCATATCCACTTACCACCAATCTTCTTGGTGTGGAAGGCTCGACCGCATGAATGCTCGTCCACCAACTTGCGTAACTGAAAAGTCACTTGTTGTGGAACACGGACCGCACAACACTTGAAGCCACAGTTGGCCTGTTTGCACCGGAATTCTACTCGTTTGGGACCATTTGATCCCTTCGACTCCATCTCATACCCCTCTTGGATGCTATGTCCAATCATGTAATCCCTAAAGGCCTTCGCATCTACGAACTTCATACCAAGTTTCAGCTCGTATTTTTTGGTGGGTTGACCCAACTCCGCATTCACCTCTTCATCAATAACTCTTGTCCTATGTCCGCTTGTCACGTCGTCTTCCATGTCTGACAACGGGGGAGTCCTCAAGGTGTCGCTCGGACAGTCATGCTCCAGATTTAACATGTCTACATCTATGTTAAACCCAATACCTGCCGCGGTATCGCCCCACTCACCTTCCATCGCACCAACTACGTCGGGTATATGACCTTCTGCGGGTTTACGTCTTCTTGGTCGCTCCCCATGTGTTTGCGCTCGGTTTGGTGACGTTTCATCACCCTCATCATCATCGGTGTCATCCTCCTCTTCACCCTTTTTGGCTTTCCAATTTGGGTCGGATATGGCCTCGGAGTCGGAAGACATCTGATCCGAAGCACTACTCTCGACCATGGGGGCCTTCCCTTTCGCTTTCTCGCTCAAACGTTGCTTCCTCAGTTCAGCTATTCGTTCGGATGCCATCCTTCTTCGGTTTGCAATTTGCTTCAACAATGTGTTGTTGCGGATTTCTTCCAACCACGGATCTTGAAGACATGCTTCCTCATCAAATGGTGGAAGCACATACAAATTGACCTCCCGCACACCTTGTTGTTTCTCCTTGATTAGTGCAATATCGTCATCGCTACATAACACTTCAATGTCCTTTTTCGGATCTCCATTCGGTGGCACGTACGTTATCACACCATCACTCTTCAAACCGTAATACTCAAGTAGAGCGGCCACATTGCAGTACCAAAAACAATGGTCCATCAAGTCCGTCAAGCATACCTTGCCCTTGTAAACACCGTCAACCCAGTTACCATCGTAGTGGATTTGAAGAAACCACTTGCCCTCATTTGAAGTAGACATTCTGCAAACACACATAAACATACACACATAAACATTCAGTCATTACTCAAAGGGAACCAAACACAATAACATTCGGTAATTTCACAAACAACACACACCTAAACAGCGACCTAATTAAACATATCAGATTTATAAACAATGCTAACGTAACTAATTAACCTTTCAACATCAATCGTTTAATCGTTTTCCTTCGGTTCGTCAACTTTGCCAATGTTAGAAATTTTCATGCAGGACAAAAATTGGAGGGTGACTTTCGGCTTTTATAGACTTGAAACTGAACATGGGGTAGTTACCTTTGAAGAGTAGCTTCGATTCGAGACGGGATGAGGCCAAACAGAGCAGTCGCGCCGATTCTTCAAGGACAGCCGATTCTTCAAGGACAGCCGATTGCAGCACCTCACGCAGCAACGCCTTCCCTTACTGTCTTCAGGCGAGCGTAAAAAATGCAGCAGCAGCTCCGATTACAAGTCTTCACGCAACAGCTCCGATTTTAGGGTTTGGGAATTTCGTTCTTCTTCGGTTCTTGATGGGATGGGAGTTCTTCGTTTTGGAAACTGAACTGGCGTGCTACGTTTGACAGGGGATATGTTTTTGGAGAGAGGGAACGGTTCGGTCTGAGGAGGGAAACGGTTCGGTTCGCACGGAATTAGGAGGGAATACATAGAGGGTAGTTTGGGTATTTTTGATTTTGGTTATTGCAACGTTTAAAATTTCTGTCACGTGACAGGCACGTGATAACTTGTAACGGATAAACTAACAGAAAACCTAACGTTTCTTCAAAAACCTACAGAAGTAAACGTTTTACATCAAATACCCGCGGCCCAAAACAAAGTTCATCGATTACCATTTTGGGCAAACATGTTACATCTTTTTCATACTTTTCCCTTGTTTTAAAACATAACACACATCAGTCATAAAATACTTACATTCCTTCTTTTTTGTAGAAGACTTCACAGCAGCTGCACGTTCCTCAGCAGCCAATACCAATTGCAGAAGAAGCAGTAAGTGCATCAGCACAGCCAAGAATTACATCCGTAACAAAAAATACTTACAGCAACCGGAGGAGTTGCTAGTTCTTCACCAACAGGAGCAAATCCTTCAACTGTGACACCAGCACCTTCACCAGAAACTCCACTGAGATGGGACCAAGAAAATTAATTTATGTTAGAAAAGACGGATGTGGAATAATGGCCTCAAATTGTTTGACTTTCTTAGAAGCCAAAATCATGACATAAGTGATATGCTTCACAGTTCCACTTCTGCTTCTCTAAGCTTGAAACACCACACTTTTAATTTCATATGTCCAACATTACAATGAATTGTGTTGCTTCGCCTCTGGCTAGTCTATGCCTTCAACAACATAAGGAATTTAACTATTAAAAAATAAAAGATATCTATTGTATTGCAGTAAGAACGAACTGAAGCGAACTTACATGATTTTACATATTAAGCTTCAACCTAAGGAGTGATCATGCAAAAAACGAAGAAAGTGCTATCTTCCTACAGCAGCAAGAATAAACTGAATTTAAAATTCGCCCCCAAAAGGAAATAAGTGCAATGCACTCAATTATCAGCAACAAGGAGGTGAAAATACAAAACGACAGACTTTAAAATCGGCTAACAGCTAAGAAAATCAGGGTAGACTTTGAAACTGCACAGAGCATCCACAACCAACTGCATGCAACAATGTTAAGCTCATTTCGCATCATTAAGAACTAATACAATAGACCACTAGATCGCAGTGAAAAGGACGTAATGAATAGAACTTAAAACTAAAGGGTAGCGCTACGATCAATCAAATTAGCAGTTGTCCAATCAGAAACGTCGATACACTACCTCCACGATCAACCAGAACGAAAGTGGGGAGAGCGCTGGGCTTGGATTGAAAGGAGATACCAAAATCACTGAACTCTTTGCATCCCTTTTGATTCTCCTTTGGGTACACAACCGCCCCAGTTGCCGATACTGCGGAATCCCGAAGTTGCCGATAGCACTGTCGTAGGTGCCCTTGACTTTGTCGGGCGAAACCACCCTCAAGCTGTTCTTCTCCACCACGAATCTCGCTTTCGATTTGGGAGGAGTTGAATTGAAGACAGACGCAGGATTCTGGCAGAGAAGCTTCGGTCATCAGACGAAGAAGACTTCCAGAGGGGCACGCTCGGCATTTCTTCAAACAGGCGAGGGCATAATCGTCATTTGCTGCTGAAATCCGAATTCCATGTGGTCCGGGCTTAGGGAATCCGAGGTTTGGACCCGGAATTCCTAAGCCCGGACCGCATGGAATACATATGACATGGATTGGCCATTCCATGAGAAGAACATGGGCTTACGGATTCCGTAAGCCCAATTTCATGGCCAATCCATGAGAAGAACGGGCCATAAGAAGAGGAAAATTGAATCGCAATACAAGCATTCGACACGTGTTGGGCTCAAATTGGCCGATCACAAAAATAAAAGGGCCCGCCCAGTAAAGATCACGTTAAGATGAGCCGTTAGTTGGGCCTTTTCCCTTTGTGTTGCTTTGGGAGTGGCTGTTGGTGGAGGGAACGGAAGGGTCCGTTTGGTCTTTGAATCCTTTTCCTAACAGTAGAAGGCTTCCTTCCCAAGCCACCGTCACCAACTTGACTGCGACCCGTAACCAAAGCTGCTTCTCCTAATTTTAGATCAACGGACACCGTATATTTCCGTTAAACATCATAATTAAACTTTTTAATAAAACAAATGACATAATAAAACGGATTACCTTGACTCATAATATTGTGTTTTTATTATTGTTACCACAAAATATAAAACAAACAACTGCTTATATTTAGTACCAATTTAACCGAATTTGTAAAATATTCAATTGTAATTTAAAATTACATTTATTTTAATTATTGTTTGAATTACATGGATCGGTAAAATTACATCATTTTGAAATACTAAACGTCACAGTATAACTTTTAGGATAAATAGTCTCAATGCATATGAATGTTTGACTATTGTTGTTAAATGCACAAACATGTTTGAATATATTATTTCATGCACATTTAAGTTATAAAAAGTTGTTAAATGCACCAACTCCGTTAACTAATCATCCACTTTTGTCATTAAATATGTCAAAATGACAATTTTACTCTCTTATTCTTTTTCATATCATATTTAACTCCAAAATACAGATTTGAGTTTGAAACTACAATTTGAGATTTAATTCAAACTCAAATATGCATTTTCCAAGTTTGAATTCAACCAAAAAATGCAGATTTATGTTGAATTCAAACCCCAAAATGCATATTTGAATTTGAATTAAATCCAAATATGTATCAATTGGTTGAATTTAAACTCAAATATGTTTTTTTGAGTTGAATTTGAACGTAAGTTTGTGTTCTAGACGTGAATTAAGTGTTGAAGATGAATAAGCTGATAAAAATGTTATTTTGACATATTTAATGACAAAAATAGATGAATAATGAATTATTTTTGTATTTAACATGTTCAAATGTATATGTGCAAATAATTAGATGACCGATGCAAATAACAATATAAATAAATATGGATTGAATCTATTTACCTACATTTTAATGCAAGTTCAATATATAATTAATTTTTGGCAAAAAAAAAATATAGAATTAACAAAGGGAAAAGTATGAAAAAAATGTAGCATGTTTGCCAGATATTGTGAAAGCGACACATTTGTATTATTTGATGTAACATGTTTGATGTTGTAGGTATTTGATGCAGTCGTTAAGTTTCCGTTCAAAATGTCTGTTAAGTGTGCACATGCCATGCACGTGACGTATTTGAAACGTGAAAGTCCTAAAATGCCCCTGTCTTCTTAATAAGACAGTTAGAACACAGCTCTGTTGTAACGCTGTCTTCTCCATTGTTCGTGGCTTCTCCAATCTTCGGCAGTGAGCTCCAATCTTCTCCAGTGTTCGTGTCTTGTCCAAACAATGATGTCACCGCACAAGTCCAGCAGCTCTTCTCGAAGCTCGAAGGCGCATGAAGAGTATCACCGTTGATTTGCTATTGTGGGTTCACTAGTCATGCCAAACCAGCTTCCACATGGAAGAATTTCGGTCGGTTTTTATATGGGTGTCCCAATTATAAGGTGTGTTTGTCGATTTCATTTGGTTTTGACCCTAATTGTAGAATGAATTTGAAAATTGTTGCCCAACCACAGTTGTAAAGTTCCATTCGAAACCCTAATTCCCAAATTTGATTGCAGAACCACGGTTGTAATTACTTCGAGTGGAGTGACCCCCCAATGTGCATATACGGAAGGAGGGCCGTAAGCAAATTTCGAGATATGCATGGCCATATCGAAGACGAAGTTGTTCTTCTACGTAAGAGGGAGAAGATGTTAGTTATTGCTGTTGGAGTGCTTGTGGTCCTGCTTGTTTCTGTAATGTTAAAAGTAGTTGTCAGTTAAGCTGAGTCTGTGTTTTAAGTTTGCGGGACGGTTGTAGGGTCATTATGTTTTTTAGTGTGTTGGTGTCAGAAAACATATGTTTTGTAATTGTTGGTTTTTGATGCAATATGTTTCTGAACAAGTATAACATAGATGTAACATGTTTGGCAAATTTCTGCATAACATTACCAACACAACCGAATAGAATTCCACCTGAAAATCAAAACCTGTAACCCAGACCATACAGAGACCATACAAAACATTTCAAAGTACCTTCATACAATACCTATTCCGCCAGAACACACACTAGTACATAAAAATCCACCAAAATCCACAAAAACAGTATAGTTCATCAAAATGACAGTATGCATGCTGCAAAGCACCTAAAAATACCTAGTTAATCATAATATCTAATCCGCAATGGCATAAATCTTCACTGAGTCGGGAATTTTGTGAACTTGCTTGACCTGAAACGGGGGGAACTCCTTGACGGTCCAGCCCTCTTCAAAATGGTTTTCTTCTTTGGGGTGATTGTTTTCAAAGGCATATCCACGGGAACGATCGCTCTACAATCTGACAGTTGGGGGGCACTTGAGCTTACTCGAACGGGTTCAACATCACTTTCCAGATCAATAATCTTTTCAACCGAACGTTTAACCTATGTATAGATAACAACATTACAGTTCTAATTGCAACATACGGAATGGACTACATTTTGTGATTTGAACAAACCTTAGTTTTTCTCCTCGGTGACAATTTTGGCCTTCTTCTGGTAGGAATGACAGGTGGTACGTCTTCACCCAGCAAACATATGCAATCGATTTCGGTAATAACCAATTACATTCCAAATCCGTCACCTTTGTCAAATTCGAAACGTACAACTACAATCGGACCAAAGCGTGCTTTTATAGAGCAGGTAGGGGCCAAGGAAGTTACCTGAGGCGGGAGAATTAACGGGTAAGGCGACGATCACTCGGAGGAGTCGATTGACGATTCGACCGAGACCTGGAAGAGGCGTTTGCTGCAACAGGGTCTGTGCGAGGAGGCGTTTGCTGCAATCAGTTCAGACTTCGCAAGCAGCAGCTCGGAGGGGTGGGTGACAGTTGATCTTCGCAAGCAGCAGCTCGTCGCAACAAAGAGACTCTTCGAACTAGGGTTTTTACACTTCGCAAGAATGGTTTCAGACTTCGGTATAGGGAAATGCCTTATGGAGGGAAATGGGTGTAGGGGTATCTTGGGCATTTACAAAAATATTTCATTCAGATTTGACAAATAATGTCACGTGCCTGGCACATGCTGTTTTTTAACGGGCAAATCAACGGAAGAACAAACGTTTGCATTTAAAACCTACAACATGAAACGTCTTACATCAATTAACTACACTCCAAAACTAGTTCCATCAACCACCATTTTTGGAAAACATGTTACATTTTTTTCATACTTTTCCCGTTAACAAATCCTTTAACATTAACAAATATTTTTAAAATAAAAGTAAATTTTGAGAGAGTATATTTAAAATCCCGAGGTGGAATTGTTACCGGATGTACCGGTGAACTTCCCCCCAATTTAAATCCGAATATCCCTTCCTTTCTCCTTCATTTTGCGCCATCTGTTCTCTGCTTCTTTCGCCGGAGTCTCAGCTCCACTTTTCGCTGACAGTGTTCCTTGACATACTTCCCTTCGGCGTATTTCTACGGAAGAGCACCGAAGCTCGGATTGAAACACTTGACCACCGACTCGAAGGTCTGTTTTCTGCTCTGTGAGTATGCCTGTGGCCAGTAAGCACCAGCTGGCGGCCAAGTCAGTGGCCGAACCGCGAGCCGTGCTCGGTCCATCGGGGAACAGACTTAGGGTTTCGGAGGATCCCAAACGCAAGAGCGAGAGCCTGAAGAGCAAGCCGTTGTTGCAGCCGAGGAAACCAGCTCCGGAGGTGGTGCTGTCAGGCGTGAAGGACAATGTCTCGGTGGACACCGTATGCTCTTCAGACTCTTCTTCTTCGAATGGATCCTCCGCGAAGCTGGTGAGGTTGAAAAGGGCGACGAAGTGCAATGGAGCTAAGCCAATGAAATTGGTCCGAAATCCGAGTGGAGCTGATGCTGTTGACACTAATGTTACGAATTCGTGTCCACTGACGCGGTGCGAGTGGATCACACCTTTTTCTGGTAAGCTTCAAGATCAATTGTGCTTTCTTTTGCAGTTATTTCAGTCATTTTTCTGTTACATTCTGATAGACCGAATGTTTGGGCTTCGAGTCGAGCAGTACCTAAGTAGACTAGTAGAGTTCTTATAATCTCTTCCGATGAACACTGAGGCCGTAAGGGGCGCTAATGACGATGTTGAACTTCATTATTTAATATGGCTTAATTTTTCACGAACTTTCTAAGTTTTGCACCTTGGTTTAGAATTCTAGTCTTTTTTCTGCTCCTTGGAAATTCGTTACTTGGATCAAATTCCTTGTCACTGAGGCTTAATACAGAACTGACGCTTTAAAATGAAACAATGCTGCAATTTGATCATCCCATCTCTCAAAGTATCTAGAATTTACCTTGACATGACTAATAATGTCGGTTTAATATTCTGTTTAGAATGGTGATGAAATTTCATTGATTGAAGTATTGAACACATCAGTTAGGTAACTAACCTTTTCATCATATAAGATTAACTCTTGAAAAGGGAGAAGGTGTCGCTTTCATCATTAATTCCTGTCACTTAATGCTATTGTTGATTCAAAGTACAAATTTTCTCTGTATTTTGCTTCTTTGGGGAAGTTGGTAGGTGCCCAGTAATGAACTTAATTATTTTACTTCTTTTGAAAGAAAAGTGCCGCTTTTTCAGGTGATTCTTCCTTAACTATAGTCTAGAAGTTTCTTTCTGATACTGGGAGAAGGGTATTCCGGGGGACCCTTTTTTGCAGTAGACAAACTTTCGGGTGCACAATTTGTTGCTAACTATCATGCAGAAGTCATTTTCAAGTTTATGTGCAAAACATATAGTAATCCAGTTACATTAGAAACCTGGAAGGTGAACCTAAAGATTCTACTTTAGAGTCAAAATCGTTGTCCACATATCCCAAACTTGATTTGAGCTATCAAAGAGCAACCTCAAAATACCAAACGATGCAGACACTCTATGATTCATCATCTAATATGAACTTGAATATGATGATTTGCTGAATTTGTCTTTGAATGCAGTGTTGCTGCCTATAACCATGTATCTTCATTGTTCATTTTATGAGCAGATCCTCTTTATACTGCATTCCACGATGAGGAATGGGGGGTTCCAGTCCGTGATGATAAGAAACTAGTTGAGCTACTAGTCTATTCCCAGGCTCTAGCAGAACTAAGTTGGCCTTCGATACTCCCTAAGAGAGACATTTCCAGGTGCTTCACATGTTCCTCTCCATCTCCAAGAAAGAAAATAAAAAAAATGGAACTCTCTCATGCTATCTGATCTTCAAACTTGCGTTTGTTACCTTACCTTATAATTTGGCAGGAGTCACTTTGAGGATTTCGATTCTTCAACCATGGCACAGTTTGATGAGAAGAAGCTGCTCTCCCTGAAAGTAAATGGTTCTCCATTACTGTCTGAACCAAAGCTTCGTGCAGTTCTGGAAAATGCTAAACAGATAGTTAAGGTACCCCCATTGTTCTGCTAGTGACATAACTAAACTCAAGAAATAAAGTGATCATTTTCATATTCAATCTTCCTTCATAAGATAAAGACTTCTGATTTTGTGATTAATTCCTGATGTATGTCAATGTGTTATCTTGTTAGTGCTTTTCAACATCCAAATTAAGTGTTTCTCTTTCTTTTATGCAGATTCAAAAGGAATTTGGTTCATTTAGCAACTACTGCTGGAGCTTTGTGAACAACAAGCCACTGAGGAACGGCTTCCGGTATGGTCGACAAGTACCAGTCAAGACACCCAAAGCAGAAGTCATAAGCAAGAAACTAATGCAGAGGGGATTCTGTTGTGTGGGCCCCACCGTCGTATACTCCTTCATGCAGGCAGCAGGTATTGTTAACGATCACCTCATCTCTTGCTTTCGATATCAACACTGCAGTCTTCCAAGTATTAATCGTGAATTGAAACCTGAGAATGAGGATGGGAACAAAATGAAGAGGCTTAGTTCTACTAATTGTGACTGAAATGCACCTAAAAATGACTAATGGCACTAATCTACATGATGTTATGAATCACTAGGAAAGGATGTTTGAAAGAGTGTGTTTTCTATAGTCAAAGTGTTTTCGTGTAACATCATATGTAACCTGATTCGATTATCATTTGTAGAGTAGAAGTGTAGTTGCAGGTATGTGTGTGTGGCTTTAGTGTATAAGAATCTTTTACTTGAGTTTGTGCTTGTAAACTGTATATTTAAGTTATGCCTTATCCCTTCTTTCGTTCAAGTTTAACTTTTTTTAAAAATTTTATAAATTTAGGGTACCATAAGTGCAACAATTGTAAAGGTTAAGGAGTACATTGCTAAAAATACATAGTTTAGGTGCAATTAGTTTCTAAGCTATAATCTGGGTTGCACCAATGCAACTTTCCCTAAAGTTATAACAAGTTTTTGAAAATGAAAATTCTAATTTGAGAAAACAATACATTTTCTAACTCTCTTTTAGTTAATTAGTTTGTTTCATCATATATGTAATCCCATATTTCTTTTGGGAGTCTTTAATATATATATATAACTAATATTTTGCAAAAGAATTATGGTGTATTTGGCTTTGCCAAGAAGAATTATGGATTGTCTTCACTCTTCAGACAATTATTCCATTTCTTAAATTATACGGATTTAATACGATTTTGTTAGCTTATTATCGGTCTAAAATTTCTACTTATATAATAAATGGGTTAATAACCAAATAACAAACCGAATTTTGAGGAAAAATCAAACAGCAAACTAAACTTTTTTTTGTTGATAAACAACAAACTAAACTTTAGAAATTTAGCAAACAATAAACTTAACTCAAATTTTTATTATGCTTGAACGAATTTTTCAATATTTGAAAAAGTTATTAAGTCGTAATAATCTTTTTTTAAATAGTTAAACTAATGTTGACTTAATTAATCCCTCAAATATTGAAAAAATTATTCAAACTTAATGAAAATTTGAGTTAGATTTATTAATTGCTCAATTCCAAAAGTTTGATTTGTATTTTGTCAATACAAAAAAGTTCAGTTCTGTTTGATTTTTTTATTATTAACCCTATAATAAACTCACATATGAAACCAAACATGCGACAATGACTGAGGCTAAACTTATTTTGGACAGGCGTCCGACAACACATTTCTTGTGTCATAAAACAGAAAATAAAAACCCTATAAATAAATAATAAGAAGAAGAAGAATAAAGCAAAGGAGTCTGAATCTGTTGATGAATTTTTCGACGGTGCATGAACAGATCAGTATTTGACCGCGTTCAATGGACCAATACCCGACAGTGGAATGATTAGCACGTGGGTGTGGAGCTACGCAATCAATCCCTTGTCCCTCCCGATTACCAACATCCTCAATTTTTATATGAATGTTCCTCTCATTTTACGTATATTTTGGTCCATAAATAAAGATATTCGCTCTATTTTTAAATATATTACTCTTCCTTAAATAATATGGTGCATATTTTTTTCGTAAATCAATTTGTTTAATGATTCCCCTTTCTCGAGCTTGAAACAAAGTGTAATACCCATCACATACCACATTCACGTTTGATTTCAAGCAGATGATGAAAAGAAAACATGGCACCGAAGGCTTTTATCACGGCAAATAAATTGAATCATCAATAGAATGTATAAAATGGTAAGATCAACAACTCCAAATATATGTGTATAATAAAGAGGATGGATCACATTGAAAGGTGGAGACTTTTAGTTCCTGCTGTGGAGGAGGATGAGGCCACTGAAACTTAACTATGGAAGTGCTTCCATACTGACTCTACTGAAACACTAAAAACACTCCAAACCTGTCTCTTCCTTTGGCAAACATTCTTCTATAAATGAACCAACACGAACCAAACCCTAATTCCTGTTCTTTGTGTTCCCGAGGGTTAGCTCAAGATCATCCACTGCAACCTCGTGAATCCTCTCCCCTTCCCATGGCTTTACCATGAAGTCGAACTCAGCAGCTCTCTCCTCCATAGTGACATCATTCATGGACAGATGATGGTGATCAAGAGGCTTAACATTAACAAGGTTATAAGTTGGAGAAGTCGGGACAGCATTGGGGGCAAATCTCTTAAACTCAATCCACTGGCCAGATTCCACGGTCGAGGTATCAGATTCTTCGCATTCTGGGATTGTAGGTGGCGTGAATCTTCTGTTACGGGTCGGGCTTGCAGGTGCAGAAACGGCGTGAAAAGGGTAGTTGAAGGTGCTCATACTGGAGTTCTTCGCGATTGATTCCCAAATTGGGATTGGTTTAGGATTTCTGGAGGTTGGGGATGACAGGGGAGGAGTGACTGGAGCACTATTGGAGAAATGGAGGGGAGGGAGAGATGAGGGAATGGCGTTTCTGAGAAATGGGAGAAGGTTGGAAGCGGCATTGGTTTCCCGGGTAGGGCTGGGGAATGTGGAGGAAGACGGGCTAGCTTGGTAGGAGGGAATTGGACTCGGGAATGCAGAGGAGAATGGACTTGGGTTCTGGGAAGAGTAAGGAGTCACCTTGAATGAACTCTCGGGTTGATCGGTGGAGGATGGTTTGAAACCCTGAAATCAATCACAATAGCAACAGAAAATGATATCAATAACACAAGTAGGGAATTACCACGTTTCTCAAAATATTTTACTATGAGGTCTGATCTTGATTGAGTAACCAAATAAATGTCAATCATTTAAACTCTCAAATGTTCTTCACAATAACTTGACCATTGAAAACTTCACGAGGCTTTCTCAACTGATTGCTAGAGTAACTCCTATCCATGTCGCCATGCAATGTAAAAAACTCATTATTTAGGTTTATTCAACAGATTGAGCAACAATGAAAAGGAATCATACTGCAAAAAGATCGATTTTGGGATCTATTACATCCATTTCCTGCTCTTATCAATGAGACAATTGTAGCATAACATAACGTTTCACTACTATTGGGAAATCAATGGACAAAGGCACTCGTAGTAATGCTAAAGAATTTCAAGACAACTTCGTAATTAGTAACCTCTACCATAGCTAATGCAACTACTCTAAACAATCAGCTAGATATATACTAAATAGCTCGAACGAATAAGCAAATTTAGAGCCAAAACGAGCCACAGAGAAATCTAATCGAACTGAGATGAAGAGAATCATGATTCAATTTGAATCCAAACAGAGTGCAGTAGCAAGTGAGCTACAGCTTCGTCCAAAAAGTAAACACACACAATCAATTACAGATCTGAAAGCAATACAGTGATAAACAGTATGTGGATATAGTAGTATACCTTGCGATAAGTAGTGCCGTCTTCTTCAACAACCCATCCAGCCTCCGTGCACAGTGCCTTCAACACCTCGTTGTTGTCGCAGTGCTTGGGGAGGTTAAAGTTCCCCTGAGCTCTGAGGCCGGTGTATATCTTGGCCGCAACCGCCCTCCTCCGGCGCTCCCTCCTTCGATTGTTCTCCCTCTCCCTCCAGGACGGCTTCCTACGCGATGACACCGACGATGTGGCGCCGTCTGACATCATTTCCCGACGACAGAGGATCCAAGAGATGGTTTCTGCAGACTTTGCTGCGCGGAGGTTTATAGCAGAGGAAGAAGAGAAGAAATGAATGAAAAGAGAGACAGAGAGAGAGAGAGAAGGTCACGACGAACTCGTTTCCATCTTCCCTGTTTTTTCTTTCTTCTTCGCTGTGATGTGTAAAAAAATCTCCTCTTTCTACTCGGCACTGCGGGAGGGGTGAACTGAGAAGGGAGAGTTACGAAACTAGCTAGTAATAATAAATTAATAATAATAATTAATTTATTGGGAGGGAAGAAGGGAGCGTGGGTGGTGAGATCAGGTGCGTGAGGGTTCACTGAAGTTAAAGTGAAGGAAGCTTCCTACGTCGGCTTTTAGCCTTTTTATATATATATACATATCAAATTGATTTAAGTAAATTGTGATTTAATATTTATATTAACTCAAAGTCAAGAGGGCGATTTATGTTCATTCAAAGACTTACATATCAATAACAAAATACTTATGGTAATCTCATAATGGAACAGTAACTAACTAATTACTCTTTTGATTTGAATTCAGTCATTATGAATATTAGACACCAACTATGTGTGTGTGACAAATTATTTTTTGTCGAGATGCTATTAATGTAAAATTAATTTCGCTATTAATCACAAAAGAAATTTAATATAATAAATAAGTTACAAAATAAAAAAATTGTCTAGTTATAAAATATAAACCAATCATGTGTTAGTTTTTATATATTTACTTAAAACAAAGATGGAACAGTTAGGGGAGCAAAAATTCAAAGTGCCCGGTTTCAACTGAGTGTTTTCTTAATTATTATTAGTAGGAATAATAAAATAATAAGTTAAGGAATATTATGTTGGGGGCAAATATTTTGAGGAGCGACAGTGTCTCCTTTTAACTAAATAAGAATGCTTAAACATACTTTATTATTTATTAATTATATATAACTAAAAAAAGGGTAAAGTAGAAATTGTTGGTTCTTTTTTTCTTTTTTAAAATCCAAAGCAAACATAGTGATAGGTAAACATAAAAACTAGGGGTGTCAAAACAGGTCATGGGTCGACCCATGGGTCGACCCATGGGTCGTGTCGACCTTGGGTCGTGTCAGGGACCCTCTGACCCAAACCTGACCCGTGTAATAGTATGGGTCAGTTTTTGAAACCCAAACCTGACCCGCGGGTTGGTGGGTCAACCCGCGGGTCAGAATGACCCGTCAGTAATGGTAAGGGTTGGGTCAGATTGATTCGTTCGACCTCCATGACCCGCTGGTCAATCTGACCCATTCGACCCATCATTTCAATAAAAACAAAAAATAGATTAAAATATATAAATTGAACGGGTCATGGGTTGACCCGTGGGTCAAGGCTTCTGACCCAAACCTGACCCGTGTTTTCACGGGTCATCCATGGGTCGTGTCAAAATGACCCATGGGTCAAAAACTCTGACCCAAACCCAACCCGTGAGCGGGTCAACCATGGGTCACCCACGGGTTGGGTCAAATTTTGACACCCCTAATAAAAACAAGGTATATCCCTTTTGAATGTTTCCAAACTTGGCGTTCCTCACTTAATAGTAATATTTTGTATGTGGTAAATATGACATGTTTCTACCCTTCACCCCAAATAACAAGCAGAGGCACTAGATATAACTATTTCAAATAACTTCAGTTTATCTTCAAATAGATGGAGTTCAGAACCACTGACCTTATCTGCCGCCACTCTTCAGGAGACCAATTTTCGGGCATCAATCTTCATGGATTGCAAATGAGGGAACACAATGTCAGTATGAGAGCCATAGTACCGCTCGAAAATTACACGTGATCTTCTAACATTTTCTGCAGAAGAAGAGTCGCCCAAGCACATTTGAATCGATACAAGCTTTAGCAGTTCATATGCAATGACAATATGATGAGGATTATAAAGCTTTTCCAGAATCTCAATTGATGCTCTGCAGTGGTTCAATGCAGCCTGGAGCTCCCCAGTCGAGCAAAGTGCCTGAGCAACAATATCCTCAGCTTCTGCAATTCGTCTGTTGAACAAATGTAACTTTAACCTCAGTAGCTGAAGAGATTCAGAAGCAGTATAAAGTAAAGGTCTCAATATTTCATTTCCGTTTAATATTGTATCTTGAAGCCGTCTGATATCACTCCAAGATTGGTCCACTGCTGCACACAAACTATCCAAGTCACAATACGATCCACAACTCAGACAATATCCTTGATTGGAGCCAAGATTTTTCTCGGGAGCAATATTCTTTAGCTTTTCAATCTGAAGATAAGGTTGTAAGATGCTTGGATTTGTGACATGTTTGATTTTCTGTTTTTCAGACATGACATCAGACATTTCCAATACTATCCCAGAGCAATCTGAATTAAAGCAATGGAAAGCACCCAGAACAAGATCAGATAGAGTCAGAGTTGAGCAGCCAATACATTGACATTGAAAAGAATATTCTTCCTTCAGGAAATTAATTCGGTCCTTGCATTTCCATTCTCCGATCTGTGGACCATAGGAGAATTCGAGGGGAGAACCTGCTGCTACATTTTCTGTTGTCCGAATGTAGAGAGCACGTGACAGAAAATAAGCATGGATGTTTGGGAGACAAGAATGGTTGAACAAACTGCCACTTTCATATATAGCTTGACCAACCCTGACCTGTTCCACTGTACTTGTTGACTGATAACCATTGAACTCAGCTGATTTCATTCGAACAATGGCCATTGAGTTTAACCTGATCTTACACAACAGAACCACAATCTTAGATAAAGAGGCAGCATTAACAGGAATTTCGTATTTAGAAGAAAGCTGAAGACAGAATAATAGTACTGTCGAATATATATGCAGTTCCAGTTTGATTTCTGGGGGCAATCCCACGAGGCTGTGATAAAGATCCAAGGCTTCCATCTGATCAAAGTCATCAGTTCTTTGGTTCAGGAACTTAGCAATTATTCTACCAGCTAAAACAACCTCCGGTGGCAACACAGCGGGCCAATTTGCACCAGAACATTCATGCTTATGTTCTGGAAAGGGCTGAAATTCTTCCAAATTGTCCTTGCCTAATGTAATATCCTTCATATGGTTGATAAGGTCACTGGGAAACTCACCATGGATTCCGGTCTGGGTCGTCAATATCTTTCCTCCTGCCAAAACCCGACATCTTTCTGAGCAGTAAAGGTGTATTGAACACGAAGTGCAGGGGACGACATCAACTGGAAGCTCATTAAAGCAATAATGACAATGCATTTCTCGACTTTTCTTTAAGATGACTGCAGCATAAGGTTCTTCTACATGAACAAGGTACGAAGAAGGAAGGTCCGTGGTTGTAGACATTCCTCTTCCTTTTTCTGGTGTAAATACGCATTTCAAGTTCACTTCACAGGTTTTGTCCAAATTTCTGGAACTAGAGTCATTTTGAGGCGGTGAAGAACAAGACGATGATCCCTTGCACTGGTTTTCAGCGATTTTAAGCTCATTTTCTATCTGCCTCTTTCCATTCAATGATTCCTCTGTACAATTTGCAACTCTAAGGTCAGAGATGGAAGCATTATAGTCACCTAATGCGGCATTTACCTTTCCTCTCCAAAACCATGCCTTTGTGTAGCTCAGAAAAATTTGAAGAGCTCTATCACAATCGCGCCTACACTCAACAAATGAACCTAGTTTGTATAATACAGCAGCACGATTCACATATAACACTGAGACCAGATCTTTACCGCTGTCCTTAGCATCCGAAGGAGCCACACGTAATGCCTTGGAGTAGTAACCCAAGGCCTCGGAATAGTTTCCATTCGAATAACACTGATTTCCCTTCTGCTTCAGCTCCTTTGCGGATCCTTCATCCTTAGCACAAAAACCTCTTTCTGGATCGGCCAAGTAACCAACGATTACGTGAAACTCTTGTAAAGGTAGAAAGAAGTCTATGAGAGAAGACGATACTGAAAGGACTTCTCCGGGACAGCTTTCCGAGATTTGCCGTTTGAGTTTGTACGGAACAAGCTTCTTCAATTGCTCCATGAGCTCAGTATGCGAGTCGCGGCCTTGCTTTCGAACTCAATCACTGGGAAATCTGCAGTAACAGATGCTCTACTCCATAAACAATAAACCGCATAATACAGTTAAAGATTAGAACAACTGAATTAAGAATCAGATTCAGCAGGAGAGAGGAAGCTTACCAGCTCGAGATCAGGCAATTGTTGAATCGACGGAGAGTCGCAGTTGGCGGGGAAGCAGAGGGATGTGACTGCGGTGAGGAGCTGAAATCGTAAATGAAAAATAGGAAGGAAAAAAAATAGTAAAAAACGCCGTTGCCGGGGATCGAACCCGGGTCACCCGCGTGACAGGCGGGAATACTTACCACTATACTACAACGACTTTGTTGGTCATGATTCAAATACTTAAACTTTGTTAGCATATCCTTAATTTTATTTATTTTTTAAAAACATGTACAGTTCTTCTTCCTGATTGATTCTTCACGTATAAATATAACATCATATATAAAATTTGAAAACATGTAGTATAATGAATCTTTTTAGTACAAAATAAAGATGCCTCCCAGCGATGTCACACACATTACTTTCACCCAGATGCAGCTTCCATGGAATTCTACATGCATCAGGCAACACCAGTTACCTATTTGCTGTGTTTAAATACAGCAATGCTCTGCAATTTTGAAAGTTAATAATCAGTTTCATCTTGGCTCTGCAACCTGCAAATTTAAACATTACAGGAACTGATCGACTTTTTTAAATAAAGAGAAAGAAAAGAAAAAGGGAAGGCCACAATCTCAACTGATGAATTGGGTCTCAGTCGAATCTCAGCCTAAGGTTTCACCAACCTCAAGTGTCAAGCTCGTTTCCACCAACAATCATGCAGGTTGTACCCTCTAGTTCAACAAGAACGTATCTTGTTCATTCCCTTTGAAAGTATCTTGTCTCTTGAAAGCAAAGCGGTTCATTCCCCCAAGATAGCCACCCTGCCTTCATTTCTCTAGCAAATAGTTCCAAACACCGCGGTTTACTCCCCGGAATAAGGTCAAGCAACACCTCTATCAGAACAAAATCTTAACTCAAATAATCCTTAAATTTGACCATAAAGTTACTGCAAGTACATATAAATATGCAAAAAAGTACCTTCAATAGGAGGCTTCCTTGAAAAATCACCAGGGACACTTAGAATAACTAGATTTTGCGGTATGTCTTTATTTTTTGGCAGCTTTTCGGAATCAACTGGCTGCAAAGTTCCCAATAAATATGTAACTTCTAACCAATGTACCTTCTCTAAGACAATGAAGAGACAATCGCTTCCTTCGGTCTCACCTTGCTTTTGCAATAGCCCAAGAGAAGGGTTTCATACGGTCTATGATGGAACAAATCCAAATCACTTATCAAAGTGCCATCTTCTCTTACCTGCAGCACACACAAAACAGTATTATTGTACTGGAATGGAGAAGAGAAATGAGAGGTTACCTTTAACCAGTGAAAAGTTGCCATGTGTGTGACACCCCAGGCAGGAAACAACTCTTTCTCAACAAAAGTGCGCAGTTTCTCCCTGTTTGTGACCCACAAGGCTACAAGGGCTCCATCCTTGTGCGCAAGCTGCTTAATTGGAAGAGACAAAAAATATCTACTTGGCAGAGTTGGATATCTGTAATAACAAGAGACATAGCCAGTAAGAAGAGTCAAGGCCCATAAAATAGAGACTATATCATATATAAGTGGAATTCAATTTGTGAACCAATCCATGGAAAAGCTTATACAAAAAAGCACTTAACCAGAAGGGAGCAGAGATAATACTTCCATTTTCCCAGGGCGGATCCACAACCATAAGATGGAAACCTTGGCTAGCCTCAGCTGTATGGAATATAGTTCGACCAGTAATTTAGCAAGACAAATAAAGATAACATTCAATTGGATGAATCTCACTAATTCTATTCAACTGGACAGTATTATTCTCAAACAAGGCTGTTTCAAATAATTTATTACCAGGAATTAGATGGCGAATCTGTTGCAGATCAGACTTCCAAATTGTCATGCAAAAACACAATGCATGAGTGACGATTAGGGTGAATCCACAGCAAGAAAGAAATGGGACCAGTTACATATGAAAAATGAAGGAAATAGAATACCATGTAGAAACTGCTATGGCGTGGAATGATGAATTGGCTATCAAGGAATTCAGCCTCCAACTCATTGTTTGTGTCATTGCTCACTAAGTTGCAAAAGATAGAAAGCTCTCTTCGGTCACTTCCATCAGTGCCAGGGGAGCCTGATGAGCAAATTTGGTATATGTTAATCAGCATAAATATAAGAAATTGAAGATCAGATAAAGGTGTTCGTCTGATTATGAAACAGTAAGTAGTGAGCTAGTGACTTACATTCTACATAAAACGAAAAAGCTCAAATAAATAAATTGAGAAAATGGACACTGATAGATCAGCAACTACCTGCATTTCTACAAATTCATTTACTTTCTTATGAAGAATATTCAAGCATTTCCATCACAAACAGCAATTAACATCTGTATAGACTATAGTTGACTAGAAAAGCTCTAGTAACTTAATTTGTAAGCTTAAAACACGAGTTTTAAGCTCTGAACGAATTAAATGAAAAGACTGAACTTGTTTTCAATTCCAGCGAATCTTCATTGCCGCAAGCCTCCTCACAGCTTGGAACGTTCAAAGTAATTGCATATAGTGGAGCCTGCCAAAGTAATCCAAGTTCCACGAATGATTGGTTAGGTAATTTTGTTTCCCTGTCTTCTGATGACCCAGTCTCACAATTCCTCAAATTTGACATAATAGATAGAAGTTGGTTGGATTCAAGCAAAGACTCGTGAGCCTTCAACAAGAACGGCCTCACTTCCTGAAACCAAGATTTCAGTAATGTCACGAATTTCTGACATCTAATTCAATCGATTGGAAGCTGAGTAGTAACATCAGCGATGATGATCGACCGTACTTACCTGGTGGCGCTGATCAGCAGCTCTTTCTTGTTCGTTAAGAACGGGAGGTGCTTTCTGCTTCCGCTTTCGCTTCTTCTGGTTCGAAGGAGCTGCAGTAGTTTCTCCTTCTCTAGCGACTCTGGGTTCAAAGGAGCGGGAGTAGTAAGCTGAACGAGAAATCTTGAAGCGGGAGTAGGAACGATTCAGCACCCGAACGGGATCAATGAAGACTGCGTTAGAGTCCGGAAAATGGTAGATACCAGAGTCCAGAAACTTGGATAGCTTTTCGCGGTCGTAAGGTTCGGCCATTGGAGCCAAGCTGCAAACGAGCAGAAGAAAACACAGTCCAGAGTAGCGGTGTTTGCGCGCGTAGTGCGGCGGATGACGGTTGAGCCGAGGGAAGCTCTCCGTCGGGTCCAAGCTCGAACCGACAGATAGTGGGCCTACTAATTCTTGGGCTTGATTGTTTTCGGGTGATTAGATTCGACTCATTAAAATAAAATAATAAATTGTTTATAGTAATTACTATGAATTTATACATTAAAATTTACAAATTCTTAATACATATTTGATAAATTTTGAAAATTAACATTAATTTAAATTTTGAAAAATAGTAAAAAGAAATTGATCATAAAAGTATTAAAACATTAGCCTTACTATTAACTAATAACATTATTTTATCGTGTTACAATATGTATCATGTTATAATATTTAAATGTAAACACGACATTATATTACCATCTTACCATTTGTCTTTCATGAATTTCAAAAAACACAGATTTTGTTGTGTGTATTTATTTCGTGTAAAAAAAAACTCCAAACTATGCTTAATTAAAGATCTTATATTGATGGTATAATAATAAGGGAAAAGTCATCAAATTGTATTAACATGTTGACGGAAATGGTTTTCAAACTCAAACGATTGTTTTTGGTCCAACATGTTTAAAATGACGGTAATTGGTATCTTCGTTACTTTTCTGTTAAAAACTTCCGTTAAATATTTTTCATATTTGCAAAATTAACCAAATATTTTTCTAAACGTTACAATTACACCCTACAAACTTACACTAATGTTTCAAACAAGTTCCACATCGATTCGAGCCACACCAGGGGTCCCCTAGCCAGGGTCCGAACCCCGACCAGGTCACCCTACCCTGAGGATCTGGTCTGGGCTTGGACCCAGACCATGTACCCATGGTTGGGCGACCTGGTCTGAGTTTAGACCGAGACTATAGGACCCCCAATTGAGGCTCCAATTGAGCCCCAATCGTGGGTCATATGGCCTGGATCCGAACCTAGACCATGTACCCATGGTTGGACGACTTGGTCTGGGTTCGGACCTGGCCAGGTTCGCTCCAAACTGAATGGGTATCCATTTGAGCCTCAATCGAGGGTCCTATGGTTTAGGTCTGAGCTCAGACCAGGTCCTCAGGGTTGAGTGACCTGGTCGGGGTTCGGACCCTGGCTAGGGGACCCCTGGTGTGGCTCGAATCGAGTCCGGACTTGTTTGAAACACTAGTGTAAGTGTGTAGGATGTAATTGTAACATTTATAAAAAATATTTGGTTAATTTTGCAAATATAAAAAATATGTAACATGATTTTTTAACAGTTAAGTAACGGAGGTACCAATTACCATCATTTTCAAACGCATTGAACCATTAACCATCACTCAAAAATAAGTTGCACCGAAAATCATTTGTGTAAACATGATGAACCATTTTCAGACTTTTGCCTAATAATAATAAAAAATGGTAAATCTTGTCAATCAAGTTTTAACCTTACCTAGGACTTCTCTTTTATTTTTTGTAAAAAATAAAAAATAATAAGCTAGTAGTGGTGACATATATGTATCCCGCTACTTAATGTTCGTAATCTAACAAATTCGAGAATAACCGGCGCTTTATAACGGGCGTTACCTTACCTAGGAGTTAGGACTTCTCAAATCGCAATTCTCGACATGAGCTTGGGGTATTTACATCATTTCTCATGCCCTATAACCTCATCTGGCACCGCCGCACCCGTCTTTTGCTGGTAAATATTTCCCACGATTCCATTCTTCAACTCAGAACAGAAACCGCTCTTCGGTAAATTTGCGTTTTTGCCGCGAAAAAGTCCTTCTTAGCCTGGCCCACCTGAACCAAATTTCTGTCGTCTTCCGATGATGTGGCGACGTCCCATTGGATAACCCTGTGTCGTGGGGATTCACAGCGACTCGCCAATTAATACCACTCTCTCTCAAAACACTTTCCTGTCTCTTCATCGCTTCCCCTACTCTTGTGTTTTCTCTTCTCCCACAAATCAGACTTTTCTCGCCATTTTTGCTCGCATTTGTCTCTCAATTCCGTCTGAGGAATGCATGATCTCTCCATCGACCCCACTTCCAAGCTCTAGCCTAAATTCTTGATCCTTCTCGAAGATTCTTCTACCTTTGTAGTCGAAGGGAAAATGCTGGAACCAGTGGAGAGCTATGTGAATGGAGGAGTAGTGTCTCAGTTGCAGAGCTGTGGTGACAGCAGCGAGGAGGAACTCTCTGTGCTTCCACGTCACACCAAGGTCGTTGTCACCGGTAACAACCGTACTAAGTCCGTTCTTGTTGGCCTCCAGGGTGTGGTGAAGAAGGCTGTGGGCCTCGGCGGGTGGCATTGGCTGGTAATTACACTCTCAGACTTCAACATTTTGATCAATGTGATTAGTGATCTCTTTGGTTTGGCTGAATTTCGGAGTTTTGATGGATGGGTTGGATTCTTATTTTGGATCTATTTCTGGGTGTATTCCAAGTAGGTTTCTTTTTTCTTCTAATTCTAGTAATGTGGGTTAACATATCTATCTAACTAGTATGAGTATCTATCAATAATTACTGCACGTTCTTACTTGCCATAAGATACTCCGTCCGGTGAATTCTAGACAGTCAATGTGGATGAATTTCAATAATCCAATTTGTTATGTTGAAGGTCTTAACAAATGGCATCGAAGTTAAGCTGCAGAGAAATGCCCTTAGTGTGATTGAAGCTCCAACTGGGAACGAGGATGATGATGACGAAATCGATTATGATAATGGACACTGGCATGGATCTGACATGAGTAAGCTCAAGTTTTTAAGAACATTAGCTTTGTCTGGAATTTCGGTTTCATCATCAATTTCCCTTCTCTGACGAATTTACTGATGCTTGAAATAGTGAGGCATGGATGATTGATAAGTTACTGCTCAAGAAAGTGCCAAGTCCCCTACTTTTTTTCTTCTGATACTAATCGAGATTTTTTAAAAAACAAACATGAATTGATGATATTAAGATGAAGACAGTGCATTGTTGGTCGGAAAGTATTTAAGGTTATTACATAGGATCCACTTTTCTCTTTCAACTTTTGCTTTCAAGACACACAGTTTCTCTTTTCACTAGCCCTACCACAAATTTCGTGTTTTTTTTGCAGCATCCGATGACACTCAAAAATTTCACAAACCGAGGCATCGAATGCATAAATCATCTAACAAGACAATGAGCAGGACACCATCATTCGATTCGCAATCGAAGGAGACTGTTTCTACACTTCGTGGGTCCATGGTAATTTTGATATGTTCTTAGTACATCCTGATTCTTTTATCAAAAGCTCTTCCATCTCGCTATCCGCTTTAACTTCTTTTATATCAATTATATGCAGAAAGTTGACCTTAGCAAATTGGAGATGCCTGCTTTATGGAGATATTGTCGCCACTTCAATCTCGTGAGTCATTATACCTTTTGTATAGTGTCATTGCATGGATAGTAACATTGTCGTTCTTCCAGGTCGATGTGATCCCTAACCCATCTAAGGAACAACTCATTGATGCTGTCCAGAAACATTTTGTGTCACAGGTACTTCATAAACTGTCTCAAGATTGAATTTTGCAGAAGAAAAAAAGAATCAGATTTAGAAACATAACATCATCAGACAGACCTGAGATTTTGTCCTTTAATCGGCTAAAAATTGGGAAATATGCAAAATTGGTTCTTTAATACTAGAAAGATTCTACAAAGTTAAAAAAACTCACATATCTAAGTAAAATATGATTCAGTCAGACAACCAACCGTCCCCCCTAAGATATTAAAACGATGTTACTTGTTCCTTGCTATATTTTGTAGTGTTGCTCTTGCTGATATGCTTGTGTCTTCTTTTATTTATTTTTTCCGGCAATGAAGCAAATGGACGAGTTGCAGGTTATTGTGGGGTTTGTTCATGCTGCCAAGAAAATGAAGAGACTTTGCAAATGAATCCAACACAAATGACAAAGGTTCGGTCTTTGTTATGCGATAATGCTGACTGCTACTTACTACCCAAGTCTTCTTCCATCCTAATCGTCTCCCAGATCTTAGCTCTCATAATATGGTAGGTACCACCCACCACCCTTTTGTAAGAAGGTATATATAGAGGTATATTTTTGTAGCACAATTACTGAACTCCAAGCTACTCTTGTTTAGGAACCTCCTCGCATGTATATAAAGAACAACGAGCTTAAACAGTAGACTTGGTTAGACCCGAACATTGCATATGTTGTATCTATCTTAAGTTACTGTCTGGTCCCGACTGCTATAGTTGGGCAGATGTCTGAGCTTTTGGTGAATCCCAAAACAGAAACTTGATTCATGGGTAGCTGCACTGTTCAGTCACATTGTTGAAAGAGACAGCAGTAGTGGATGTCTCGATATGTGTCGATCAATGGAGTGGAAGGTGTAGGTGGGAAGTCATTGTCCTTCTCTAGGAAGAAAAAATGGCCCCTACTAGAAGACCTAGCTGCATGTGCAGTATAATCACGTACCTATAATAAATACAATAATTTGTACATTATTAATAAGATTTTATTTTTACCTAATATCACAAACTTTTATTTAGGGTTAAATATTAAGTAGCTACATGAACTTTGGACATCAACGGAATGACCAAAAAAAACTGAACTTTGGACGTTTTGCAATGAGCTATCTGAATTTTAAAAATTCAAAACGAGCTACCTCAACTTTGAAGAATGTGCAAATAGCTACTTCCGTTCAATTTTTTGTTAATTGTTGATGAAAAGTTGTTGGAAAGTCGTGGAAAATCCTTTTAGAAATTGGACGGAGGTAGCTATTTGCACATTTTTTAAAGTTAAAGTATCTCATTTTGAATTTTCAAAACTCGGGTAGCTCGTTGCAAAACGTCCAAAGTTTAGGTAGCTCTGTGGTATTTAACACTTTTATTTATTATTATTATAATATTACTAATAAAATTTTACGCTTGATATTTTTTGAATTTTGAGATTTACTTTCTTAAGAAATTATTTTATATTTTGTAGGTTAAATTCTATTATAACTTTTCTAGCCACTATTTTAGGTGAAACCGTGAAAGTCTAAAGCTTGGGGAAGAAAAATGGTGTGTTAGGTAAAATGGATTGACTTTTTAACACACACAATAAATATAATATTGACCTCTTCGTGTCGTCCATCTAATGTCTTTGACCTGCCCTATAAATATATAATTACATTACATCCCTCTTCAAACAGAAATCGACTGTCTTTTCATCGTACGATGTCGTTTCACTCGACAATGCTTCCTGTCTCACTCTTTATGCTTCTTGTGTTGAATTGTTACCTGATTGTCTGTTCTTCTCGTCGTCTCAACCACATCTCGGAGATTCCATCTATTGGATCGCCGCAACACCACCGCCACATCATTGAGAGGCCACCTTCGGCCCAAAAGGGTGGCCAACCACCTCAACGTTCCGTCCGGACACCTAAGCACCACCACTCACCTCCACCTCCACCAGCATGGTTCTATTTTTATTCTCCTCCACCACCTTATCCGCCTCCCCACAGACCTTCCTCCCCTCCGAAGAAGCACTTACTTCCATAATACTATATATATATATGTATGTATGTATCTCCCAGATTACTTTAAATAATATATATGAGTACTGGATATCTCGTATTTTTATTCCATTGCTATTGAGGGTACATACAAACGTCCAAGGCTGAGTTTTTTTTTTCCTTTTTTGTTCAAACTTTTTGTGTTTCGATTTTTGAACTTCCTGACCACCGGTGCTTTGCACTGATCCCGTCAACATAGCCTCACCAACCGCCTGTGATTGAGAGGTCGATCCGTTAGGCCCAAATCGTAATCATTTTCCCAACCCAGAGCTTCTTTTTGCACTTAGGAGAATTCGATATCATGACCTCGAAGTCAAACTACGTGGGAGTCAACGCTCTCTATCACTAAAGCACTACGGTTAGTGGTGCTGAGGTTTTCATAAAAGGAGGAAAGAAGAAGTGGTACAGTTTGCAGTGGGTTGCATTCAAACTAGGGTTTAGGGTTGGAAGACTTTTGATTTTATACTTTTGGAGATACAATTAACCATGTTTTCTTTATAATAATAATTTTTACTCGTATCGGGATTAGTTCATAATCTTTGGGTATGGGTAACCATCTGCAAGATGGTGTAGTGGTTCAGTGATTCCTCCCTTAACTAGATGTTTTAGGTTTGAACTATGAGAATTAAAAAAAATCTTTGGGTACTGAGTTTAACCTAGTGTTCAAATAGTTTTAGACATAGTATCCGTGTTAGGGTGGCAAAACGGGTCATGGGTCGTGTTAGGGACCTCCTGACCCAAACACGATCCGTGTAATAGTATGAGTCAGTTTTTTAAACGCAAACATGATTCGCAGGTTGGTGGGTCAACCCGCGGGTCAGAATGACCCGTCAGGAATGGTAAGGGTTGAGTCAGCCTTACTCGTTCGACCCCCATAACCCGCGAGTCAATCTGACCCGTTCGACCCACCATTTCAATAAAAAACAAAATGAACTTGTGGCAAAGGAGTCTGAGTAGGGTTACACACTTACCTTAAGATGTTTGATACATATGAATTCTAATTTAATATAATATAAAAATGGGACGGGTCACGGGTTGACTCGTGGGTCAAGCTTTAAAACCTTGAACCTGATTCGTGGTTTCACGGGTCATCTACATGTTGGGCTCAAAATAAGCCGTGTGTCAAAAACACTGACTCAAACACAACCTGTTGGCAGGTCACCCATGAGTCATCCATGGGTTGGGTCAATTTTTGACACCCTTAATCCGAGTTCCAACTATTATGTACATGGTATTTTTGCAATACTAATTAAGTTTTTTATTTCTTATTTTTCACCATTTGGATTGTATATAAGAGTTTATAATTCATCCTCCTACTTTATTAGTTTTCACTTTAAATCCCCACCCAAAAAAATGCACGTTCTCAATGAACTCTATTTTGTCTAATTTTGTCAATCAATCACCCCATAATTATGGAACTATGAACGAGTTATATATATACATGACCGAAAGCAAATTCCAGTCAAACATCCTTTATTTCCTCCTCTTCTTTCCCATCCTATTGTGTGAGAAGCAACGTAACCCTTTCATATATATCTTGTAGAGTCGGCCAGTCCCCCGGTGCAATATTTCACGTGTGATAAAATAAACATAGTAAACTGAATAAAACATACTCTACCATAGAGAGTTTCTATGTTTCTTTCACAATTAATTCGAATCATTTTGAGATACATTTTCCGAATAAACATACATAATTTAAACCAATCATCATAGTATAAAAATGAGCAATTTTTATAGTGTGAAATACCAAGTTGCTACCTGAACTTTGGACGTTTTGCAACGAGCTACACGAATTTTAAAAATTCAAAACGGTCTAACTCAACTTTGAATAATGTGCAAATAGCTACTTCCGTCCAATTTTCCGTCAACTGTCGTCGGAAATTCGTCAGAAATTGGACGGAGGTAGGTATTTGCTCATTTTTCAAAGTTGAGGGAGACCATTTTGAATTTTCAAAGTTCAGCTCGTTTCAAAGCGTTCAAAGTTGAGGTAGCTACTTGATATTTAACTCATGTATATATATATATATATCGAAACTCAGCAAAGATTATAATCTGTTTCTTTAACATGCTTATCTCTTCTTCCAATTGAGTAATGAAGTGCATCACCTCTACTGTGATTGCAAAACGACGGATTCTTCATCGCTTGGTCAAAGATTATTCAACAAAGTGATATAATTTATATATATATTATGTGAATGAATCTATCATACATGCATAGTGATACACTTTTTGGCTCACTTTTCCACGATGTTTGGCGAATGGAGGTGCGATATTTTGTAGTGCAATCGTAGAAAATGACAAAAAATGGTCAATATAGAGCACGAAATAGAGGGGGAGAATATATGGACATTATTGGGTGATTTATTACATATTTAACTAGTTTAGGGTTACGAATGCATATTCATAAAAATGAGGAATGTTGAGTTTGTCCTCACGGAACAATGAAATCTCTCTATAGATCATCCATATTAATGTAGTTTGACTTCAGGTTCATTTTATGGTGTAAATTCTGAATCAGTCACCAAACTTTACAATTTGCTCCATCTTTCACCATTATGCCAGTTTTCCAACCTACCACATTGATAAATAACTATATACTGCTTGAAGTTCATGTGTGAAGTCCAACAGTCTTACATTAATAAATCTAATGGTTAAATAACAAGGAGCTACTTGAACTTTAAACGTTTTGCAACGAATTACCCAAACTTTAAAAAATTATAAAGGGGTACCTCAATTTTGGACGAAGGTGCAACGAGCTACCTACGTCCAATTTTCAAACAGTTGACGGTAATTTGGACGGAGGTAGCTCGTTGCACCTTCGCCAAAGTTGAGTTATTCCGTTTTAATTTTTTAAAGTTCGGGTAGCTCATTGCAAAACGTCTAAATTTCAAGTAGCTGCTTAGTATTTAACCCTAAATCTAAATGTTAATTTGAAGGCAATGCCTGTGAAAATATGTTAGTATGCGCCTTAAACCAATAGTAGTATTAACTATTAAGGTCAAATAATGAAGGGGATTGAGTTCGATATATACCATTGACCAAAAAAAAAAAGTTCGATATATACCATATTATTTATTGGTCGAGCACCTCCTATTAATTGTCATCTTGATATAATATCAGGCGGAATCTCTATGATTAAGTGACAAACATGACGTGGCAAATCATGAACCATCCATTCAATCTGATGATTCCTGGGACAAGATCCGTTGTCTGGGGCGAGAGGTCTGTCTGCATGCACATGAGGAACACAGAAACTACAGTATCCACACAAAAAATCCATAACAGATTAGGACTAATAAAGGGTGAGATGCGTTCAAAATTTGAAAAACACATGTTTTTTTAAATATATTTGTAAGTAAATAATTATATCGTAATACGATTATAATAATATTTCTTTTATATATAATAGTTATCTATTACCATGATATATATATATATATATATCATGTAAATAGATTTTGTTATATATGTTAAATTTGGACAAAATGGATTGAGTTGACATTAGAGTATTTTAATAGTTAACTTTTTTTTTACGACTAAAAAGTTAAAAATTTATTTTATAAGAACTATAATAAATTATGAGTATTTTGAATATGAATATACGGTTATAAAATAAAAAATTGTACTCACAATGGTTATGATTAAAAAAATTGTATTTCTTAAACACCGCATCATCGCAAGCCCTAACAACTATAATCATAAGTAAATAATTATATTTTTTAAAAAAAATAAACTTCAAACATATAAATTAAAAATAAGTATATACTAACTTTACTAAGTAAATCCTGAATGTATGAGATTATATTAATTTAATGAGGAGGTTAAGTGTAGACTTCACTAAGTGAATAAGTGAGGAAAAAATTGATTTTACCATTTTTTTTTAATGTGATGGATAAATTTATATAGATTTTAGGTTTTGCTATCAAATTTGATATATGGCTAATTGAACGAAGACCCTTTAATTGCGATTATCTAATTATTTCAGTCCTGTCATTTTTTTAACTTAGATATACATTATTTATATTCAATAATATCAACTATATTTATATTCAATAATAATAATAATAATAAATTGTTTTGTCTTTTTAGCTAGTTGGAGGCACTTGGATTCCATACTGTGAATTTAATTGTATGAGATACCCCACCGCTTGTCATCATATATAATTATAATTATTATATTGGTAATTGCACTTCTTAAAATTTGGCAATTGATTAGTTATTTTAAAAAAATCATCATATCCATTTTTTAAGTATTTTAATAATATTTTAGGTTTATTAATGCAGTAAATATATTTTGATTTTAAAATAACATTTTGAAATTAATACGTTGTTCTAAGTCCGACATTGTTAGTGACCGGACTAAAATTAGTGCAAATTACGGCCTTCGGTCGGATTCCCCAGATGAGCAGACAGACAAAGCCATCTCATCAGTGGGCTTACGTCGGAAATGTACATTTAACAAACAATATTATTCGAATTTTTTCAAAAACTGTTTAGTTTAAAAAAAATATTTGAAAAAGTGTATATCGAAATTTTTTTTTTAGAAAAGTATGCATACGCGCGACGCGCCTATTGAATAGGCGCATCCCTAGGACGCGCCTATTCAGTAGGCGCGTCCTAGGGATGCGCCTATTCAGTAGGCGCGTCCCTGGGATGCGCCTATTGCAATAGGCGCATCCCAGGGGTGCGCCTACTGCCTAAATTTTTTTTTTTTTTTCGCAAAAACACCGGTCTATCAGAAACCACGTTGATTTTAAGTCTGCTTATGGTTTTCCTCCTAAATAGAAATTGAGAGATAGTCTCACGCGTATTCATAGGTCCAAACTACAAATTTTCCAACTTGTTCTGAACAACAATGAAACAAAGTTGTTTATTCACAAGTTTCTGAATGAGACTTTTCTTCAGATACACTAGGTAGTTTGACATTATCAGGCATTACTCCTGCAAAAGAGCTCTTTGGGGTTACTTTAGGTTCCTGTCCTAAATTTTCCAACTTGTTCTGAACAACAATGAAACAAAGTTGTTTATTCACGAGATTCTGAATCTTCCGAATATCTTCTGTCGTTCGGTGAGGACAGAAGAAAACTGATCCCCTTCCAATGGTTAGGAAGGGTCTTGGATCAAGAGGACAGAAGATCAATTTGTTAACAAAAGGGTCTTGGATCAAGAGGACAGAAAATCAATTTGTTAACAAACCACCGAGATGATTGTTTCACGCGTTGCTTTATCCCAGTATTCACAAGTCCAAATTCCTCTACGCGCACCAAATTCCTTCATGTATGCTTTTTTTCCTACTATATGCTTACTTTTTGAAAAACATCTGATTTTGAGCCTGTTTATACGGTTTTCCTCCTACATAGAAATTGAGAGATAGTCTCTCCAATTAAGAAGAAAGTAAGTTCTCAGAAGTTAAATACTTTAGGTTCCTGCCCTAGATTTTCCAACTTGTTCTGAACAACATCCGCGATGTCAAACATTGATTGTTTATGCACAAGTTTCTAAATGAGACTTTTCTTCAAATACACTAGCCAGTTTGACATTTTCAGGAGGAAAACCATTTCTTCTTAGAACTTCCTTTCTTCTTTACTGGAGAAAGTATCTCTCAATTTCTATTTAGGAGGAAAATCATAAGCAGGCTTGAACTCAGATAAAAAGCTATAGTCATTGGAGAAGCTTTACAAGATATTCGGAAGATTGCAGCTGCAGGACCTTTCTAGCATGCCTGCCTCTAATGTGTTGCAGCTGTTAGTTAGCCTATACCCTGTTCGATTTTTCTGTCTCATTAATGAAAGATATAGATATGTAGTGAGATATCTGTGGAGAGAGGCAGGGAGGAGTGGCTTTGTAGAAGTACGAAAGCTTCTGCATTTCCAGATGGAGATGGAAAAGAATGGTAGCCCTGAGTTGGAAGAGAAACATAATTGCTTGATGGAGTATCTTGAGCCAAAAGAAGATATTCGGAAGATTCAGAAACTTGTGAATAAACAACTTTGTTTCATTGTTGTTCAGAACAAGTTGGAAAATTTAGGACAGGAACCTAAAGTAACCCCAAAGAGCTCTTTTGCAATTATCTTCGTGACAGTTCAATGTGACGGAATTTAACCTCATTCACAACCAAAAAGGAAGTACCAATCAAGAAAAATGGAATTTGTTAGATGGGGATCGAGTAATCTCATCGAGTTTCTCAAATCGGTTGGTGTAGAGACGCATGATTAGATCTCTCAGCAAGATGTTGGAGCAATTATAGCGCGGTATATCAATGACAACAAACTGAATCACCCTACGAAAAAGAGAGTAGTTTGTGATGAAAGACTTCAATTTCTATTTAGGAGGAAAACCATAAGCAGACTTAAAATCAACGAGTACACTATGCAGAAAATCAAGAGACTTCAGATGCCGAAGAAAAAGGCAGTGGAAACCCCAAAGAGCTCTTTTGCAGGAGTAATGCCTGAAAATGTCAAACTAGCTAGTGTATCTGAAGAAAAGTCTAATTCAGAAACTTGTGAATAAACAACTTTGTTTCATTGTTGTTCAGAACAAGTTGGAAAATTTGGAGGAAACCCTGTGAATACTGAGATAAAGCAACGCGTGAGCATCTGAAGAAAAGTCTCATTCAGAAACTTGTGAATAAACAACTTTGTTTCATTGTTGTTCAGAACAAGTTGGAAAATTTGTAGTTTGGACCTATGAATACGCGTGAGACTATCTCTCAATTTCTATTTAGGAGGAAAACCATAAGCAGACTTAAAATCAACGTGGTTTCTGATAGACCGGTGTTTTTGCGAAAAAAAAAAAATTTACGCAGTAGGCGCACCCCTGGCGTGCGCCTATTGCAGTAGGCGCACCCCTGGGATGCGCCTATTGCAATAGGCGCATCCCTAGGACGCGCCTACTCAATAGGCGCGTCGCGCGTATGCATACTTTTCTAAAAAAAAAATTTCGATATACACTTTTTCAAATATTTTTTGAAAAGTTAATAGTTTTTGAAAAAATTCATATTATTCTATTCTATTTTTTTTTTTAATTAATATATTTTTTAAAACTAATCGACCTTAATGACTCTCTTTTGATTTAATTGTGTTATCAAGTCAACCTAATACATCATCTTATTATTAAGACTGAAAGTGATGTGTCAATGCTCATCATCTTTGATACCCGTGGCAGAGTCGTAATTAATAAAGTAGGGGCCAAATTACTAAATTAGCTTCCAGAAATCACAAGCTATAATTAATAAAAATGTCAATTCGCGTAGATAGATGAATCATTAAATGTAAACTTGTTCATTTAAATTGGTTGGTTGGAACTGTTCTGGTTTGAACCGGTTTGATCAAACTAGTTTCATAACCAAATCAGTTTTTTAAGTTTAAAGTAGACCAGTTTAAAATAGTAGTTTCAATTCAGTTCGAATCAATTCATTTTTATATACTGGTTTATACTTAAATTTAAGTCAAACCACTCTAAACCAATATAATTTTAGAACGAGTTTGAAACAAAATAAACCAAACTGGTATGAAATTAAACCAAACCCAGAGATGTCTTCAATAAACCAAACCTAAAGAGGTATTGGACTCTCGTATGTTGATGTTGTACAGGATTTCAGTTGGTTGTGGAATAAAATTTAGGTCGGTTCAATGTGTTTTTCAGTTGAATCAGTGTGTTTTTTAATCGGTTCAGTATTTTTTCTATTGGTTCAGTGTGTTTTTCAGTCGATTCAATTTATGTTTGAACCATATTATTTCCTAACCAAAATTGTTATTAAAAAAAATAGAGTATACCAATTCGAACCGGTTTTGAATCAATTCAAACTAGACCAATTTTTTTTACATAAACCAGATCAGTTGTTTTATAAACAGAAAAAAAAAACACTAATTTTTGACAAACCATACAAGTTCAATTCTGAATTGGTTCATGAACAAACCTAATTGAATGTGTCGAAATGTGTTATCACAACAGATGAAACAATTTTCAAAACTTAAAAACAAAAGTGGATTCTTAGGTCAACTCCACATGAACCGTGAATTAGTATCCATTTCAATTAGTACTTATGCATTTTGTCGATCACTTCGTTAATTAGTCCGTAGACTCATGTTACCCACAAACTCATGTGAATCTGGATGCATGCTATCCACACAATCCAAATTCATAAACTCTTAGGTAATATAAATAATTGTTCGGGTTCACGTGTCAAGAGATATGACACAAACATAATCCACTATTTGTACGGATTAAACGAATCATGTCAAAATAACATACATATTAAAAAAAATACATAAACACGTCTCGTGAACAGATACAGAATCATGCTAGAATGAACAGAATATTGTTGCCTTCACCTTTTGCGTTGTGAAATTTAGTTTTAAAAAAATGTAATTAATTTTAATTTTTTTATTATTTTTATTTTATTCCATTCATTTCATTTATGTTCATGAACAAACCATTCACGTTATACCAAAAAAAACAAAAAAAACATTCACGAATTGTTCGTTTATACCTAGTAAAAAAAAAAAAAATTGTTCGTTTATAAGTTGTGTCCAAAATTATCACATCTACTAATTAAATATATTATATGAGACATCTATATTGGTGTTTAATTAATTTGTGGGCCTCGTCAGTCGTCACGACAGAAAAGAAGATAAGTGCAATTGTAAGGATGAATTCCACTACTCATTCCCCAAGTTTGTGGAAGTCTCGAAGCTACCGAAGTACCGATACAAAAATTGAAATAAACATATTTTTATTATTATTTATAATAACAACAACAATATTAAATTAATTAATAAATATATAGTTATTTTCCTATTATATATAATTAATACTTACAAAAAGATAAATATAGGAAGAGACCAATAAGAGAGAAGGTGGAACGCTGACATGCATGTCCCCCTCGACGTGCTGTCACACAAGGAACAATATACTACCTCCGTCAGCATGCAGATATGGAATACACATACATATATATATATATATATATACATATACCACTAAACTTTATATATATGCACCAAGGATATTTTATTTATATCATCTATAAATTATAGATGATATCAATTTATTTATTTAATAGAAAAATGAATAAAATTGGTAGAATATATATATATATGGATAATTGGTTAAATACCAAATAGCTATCTGAACTTTTAACGTTTTACAAATAGTTACCCGAATTTTGAATTTTAAAAAACGGTTACCTCAACTTTGCCACATGGGGCAAATAGCTGCATCCGTTAAATATGAACGGAAAATGAAATGACGACAAATCATTTGTCCATAATTTTAAAAACTATATTATTATTTTTTAAAATATTAAAAAATAAAAAAAAACATATAAATAACTGGAAAATTAATAGGAAAAAAAGAGTTTTTAATACAATTTTTGCATTGAAAAATATGAAACAAATTAATGATTTATTTTTATTTCATATTATTAATAAAAATATTATATTAAAAAATATTATTTTTCTTATTAAATTTCCAAAAAATTTAGAATTTTTATGCTTTTTTAGTATTTTTCAAAAATAATATAGTTTTTAAAATTATGGATCAATCATGTGTTGCCACGTCTTTTTTCGTCCATATTTAACGGAGGAAGTGATTTGCTCCATGTGTCAAAGTTGAGGTAGCTATTTGCACTTTTATCCAAAGTTTAGGTAGCCATTTTTGAAAATTCAAAATTTGAATATCTATTTGTAAAACGTACAAAGTTCGGGTAACTAGTTGGTATCTAAGTTCGAATAATTTAGTTTAATAAAAATATCATTGGTTAGAATTCACTTTGTTATTTAATTAATAATCTGTCTAATTATTTGTGAAATTTAAAATAATGAATATGACGGCTTAGGTATCAATTTTAGAAATGGTTAAGTCTAGAATTAGAATAAATCCTATATATATAGATAAGGAGGGCCTATTTGCAAGAGTTCTCGAAATTTTATGGGTGCTTTTATAATTAACTTAAACTACAGAGTACTGTTGCTTGCGTCATCTCCTCCGTCTTAAGGACCCTATAAATAGAAGCTTCTCCTTCCTCAGATTTAGCGCCAAGCTCAACTGACGAACATTCTCCTCTACCTTTCTCTACTCCTCACCTATCTTCTCTGTACCAATGGCGCTTCGCAGAGCTCCATCAAAGCGTTTCTGCAGCTTCAACATTCACAGGAGGACTTCACCGCCGGTGTCGCCGGATCTTACCCCAGCGCCGTCGTTTCATCGGCAGTACTTCTCCACTCCAGATTCCAACGGGAAGGGATTCATCCGTCGGTTCCTCCAGCGGCGAGCGCTGAACCAAGCAGCCGGACGGATCCCAGAGCTCGTCTCACTTCCGGTCGGCGAGAAGCTCAGAGAGAGGCTATGGGGAACTGCAGGGGGCGTCCACCTCGAAGGCCTCAAGCCACCGGTTCCAGCTTCCGTAGGCCTGTCCGTGGCTGACGCAAAGAAGATACTGAGGCTCGCAAAGATGGAGGAGCTGAAATCAGAGCTCCGGCAGATGCCGGAGATGTCCATTCCGTACGGAAAGTACTCAAAGATCTGCGCTAAAGTGTGCGGCGGCGAAGATCAGGGAATGGAGTTTGCAAAGATGCTCGATGACTGCGGAAGCGTCATCGTTTTGGGAAATGTCGTCTTCCTCCGCCCCGAGCAGGTAAAGGAACCAAATATAGAGATACTCGAATATGAGTTTTTTTTTAAAAAAATCTCATTTTTTTCTTCTAAATATAATATTAAAGTATTTGAACGTTTTCTTAAGATTTAAATTATTTTATATTAAAGTAGCTGTCAGTTTATAATTACGTCCCAAAATTAAATTAACTCATTGGTACACATATTTTATTAATATTTATGTAAAATCAATTTATGTTCTTCAGGTTGCCAAATCTATGGAGAGTCTCATCAACCAATCATCAACGCCCACGTGGAACGACCCGAGAAGGGCAGAATTGGAAAAGATGGAGCAGCAAAAGCGACAAATCGATCAAAAAGCATGGGCCCAAGTATGGGCCGAAATATCTACTGGGATGGGCCTTTTCATGGCCCAAACCTTAATCTACATGAGGCTTACCTTCTGGGAACTGAGTTGGGACGTGATGGAGCCCATCTGCTTCTTCACCGGATCGCTCTACTTCGGCATAGCCGCGGCCTTTTTTCTCAGGACATCGACCGAGCCAACCTTTGAAGGTTACTCCAACTGCAGATTCAGGACGAAGCAGAAGAAACTGATGAAGGCATACAATTTCGATGCGCATAGATATACTCATCTATGTCAAGTTTTTTACCCGAATTCAGTCGGGCTTTTGCACAATAAACAGGGTTAGATTGGGTTGGATCGCGAAAATGGGAGTTTAACGTGTTGTTGATAGGACGATCACAAGTTTTTTAGTATGGAATATGTATCAACATGTGATTAAGGGTGGCACAACCTGACCCAACCCGTGGGTGACCCGCCAACGGGTCGTGTTTGGATCAGAGTTTTTTACCCAACCCATAGACGACCCGTGATACCACGAGGCAGATTTGGGTATGAAGATTTTACCCACGAGTCAACCCGTGACCCGTTATATTTTATATTATATTAAAATAACAGTTTTTTTTTGTATGCGTGAGTCGAACAGGTCAGACTGGCCCGCGAGTCATAGGGGTCCAACGGGTCAGTCTGACCCAAACTTTTCATTCCTAACGGAACATTCTGATCCGCGAGTTGACCAACCAACCCGCGGGTCAGGTTTGAGTTTGAAAAATGAACTCATACTAATACACGGGTTGTGTTTGGGTCAGGAATTCCTGACACTACCAAGGCCGACATGACTCATGACCCATTTTCCAATACGTACATATTTTTCTAATATTCATAATTGGAAGAAATATTTGGCTAAGTGTGCTTACTCTACTCCGGCTTTGGGTATAATATTATAATTAAGTTTAAACTTATAATCATTACAAAAATTTATCAAAATCATAAGAATGTGCCTTTTAAAGAGCATCGATTAAGCTTAGGGCGTGTGATTCGAATCATTGGATGTTAAATCCGTATTATGACTATTTTTTAGAATTAAACTTCACTGAGATTATGTAATAAGTTTGAATTCTTCCTTTTAGTTTTTTTTTTTCCAACAAGTACTATCATTATTTTAAAAGTGATGAAATCCAAAAATATTATAATTAAAACTTAAAAGTGTTTATAAACCAAGAATCCATTTATTATAAATTAATCAAAAATAATCTTCCTTAACGAAAAATCTATAAAGCAGCTGTTAATAATTAGATGAAAATGTAGAAAATAATTAAATATGTGTTGCACAAAAAGTTTACTTACACTAACATATCTTCTTGTGATAATGAATAACATTAAGTTTCAAAATAATGATAAATGCACATATCATTTAAATACTTTTCAAAATTAAAAAATTAACCGAATATTTTTTTTAAAAAAATATTACAATTAAATCTTACTAAAGTATATTAATGTTAGGATTAAGTCATGGACTTAATTAAAGAGTCGTTGAACATGGGTCTCTATCCAAACTAAGTCCTCACACATATACCACACCATTACCTAGGTGTGTGTCAAGACTCAATTATAACATTAGTATAATTTATTTGTAACATTTGAAAAAAATATTCAATTAATTGTGTAAATTTAAAATGTATATAATAACATTTTGAATGAAGTGTTAACATAAATATCAATTACTATGCTTTCAAAACTATTTCAAACATTTTCGGTTAATTGTTTTTCTTAATTAAAAAATATTGCAGAAAAGAGTGGTTCATAGTTTCATACTTCATGTCTCATCTCTCCATATGTCTGTTTCTAGCTGACAATTCCAAATGCTCCAACTTAGATTATACCGTCCGAGGTTGTCTCCTCTGTCCAACCCCATCGTGCATGCCGTCTCCCTCTCTTATCACAATAATATTACATCTCTTCTAATCCAAACACACAATACCTCTCTCTCAGTCTCCAATGGCTTCCCGATCCCACGACCCAGCAGTGCTGAAGCTTCAAGACGCCTGTAACGACCTCAAGAGACTCCTCCAAGCCTCCGCCGCCGTGGAAAAGAACCTCGAGAAAATGGACGACAGATTCGACCGAATTGATGAGGCACTCTCTGCCGCCTCGAGACGAGTCGCTCCCTTACAGTCCCTCGCCATGGCCAACAAGGCCCTTGACACTCGAATCAACCGCGCCATCAACCCAGCCCTAGCCCTCCTGGACAGTTTCCGCACCTTCGAGTCCCTCCACGATAAGATCATTGGCCTCACCTCAAAGATAATCAACAATAACGCTGTCTCAACTGGTAAGCGGCTGAAGCGGCTTGATAAGTTGGTAACCTGCGTGAAGTATTTGAAGGAAGCCATAGACTCCATTATCAAAGAGGGTGAGCCTGCGATTCAGAAGCTGCAGGAAGTGGTGGAGTTTCTGAGCAGGACCAAGGCCACGGATCAATTCAGAGCTCACCGACTCAGGTGTAGAGCTGAAACCCTAATTTTTAAAAACAATATGTGATATGATTCCCTGATAGATTAATACTTTTATTATCCAACATTAGGGAAACTCTGGTCACCCTGAAAGCTCTGTACGAGACCGAGGTCGAGGAAATGCGGTTTGAGGGTCTTCTCGACGAATCCCTCCTCAACTTACAAGACGAGTTCGAAACCATTCTGCAGCAGCTGAAGCATCCGAATATTGGTGAGGTCGACCGTGACAGTCCCCAGATTTTCAATCTTGGAACAGATCAAGAGATCGATGTTCTTCGAAAGATTGCCGAAACCCTAGCAGCTAACGACTGCTTAGACATCTGTATCGATATCTACGTTAAGGTGAGGTACAGAAGAGCAGCAAAAGCACTAATGAGGCTGAATCCTGAGTATCTCCGAACTTACACGCCTGAAGAAATCGACGAAATGGAATGGGGGAGTCTGGAGACGGCGATAGCTCTTTGGATCGAGCATTTCCAGGTCGCTGTCAAGATCGTGTTCGTGTCGGAGAAGAAGATCTGCGAGCAAGTCTTGGGTGGTATCATAGAAGGAGAGGTGTGGCCCGAATGCTTCGTCAAGATAGCGGACAAGATCATGGCGGTGTTCTTCCGATTCGGGGAAGGTGTCGCGAGGAGTAAGAAAGAGCCACAGAAGCTGTTCAAGCTTCTCGACATGTTTGATTCCTTAGAGAAGCTCAAACCCGAGTTTGCCTTGATTTTTGATGGGGATGCTGGATCCGACATATGTACTAGGTTTCGTGAACTTGAGAAGCTTCTTGTTCATGCGGCAAGTAGAGTGTTTTGGGAGTTTGGTCTGCAGATTGAAGGCGATTCCGATGGGTCTTTGCCGCCACAGGATGGGTCGATCCCTAAGCTAGTTCGATACGCCATCAACTACCTTAAGTACCTCACCACTGCAAAATACATTGTTCCATTGACAAAGGTACTGATGACTGAGCAGATATGGAGGCAGCAAGTTATGCTTCCAGAACTCGAATCCGAACCGAATCTACTCAAAGCTTCGATTTCCAGCATCCTGGAAGCCCTAGAAAGGAACATAGAATCCAAGAGATCACTCTACAGAGACAATATCCTCTCCTATGTCTTTGCCTTGAACACCTACTGGTACATCTACATGAGGATCCGTAACTCCGAGCTCGGGAAGCTGCTTGGCGACCAATACATGAAGACACAGTACAAGGTTGTCGCTGAGGAATCTGCTTACATGTACCAGAAACATGCCTGGGGTTCCCTAGTGAAGCTTTTGGAGACGGAGGAAGTGAAGAAACCGATGTCGTCTCGAGGAAAGATCGAAAGTTTCTTCAAGGGGTTTGAAGAGATGTCGCAGAAACACCAGAGCTCTTATGTTATAGCTGAGGCTGATTTGAGAGATCAGATCAAAGAAGCTACTGTGAAGTTAGTGGTTACTGCATACACTGAGTTCATCAGCAGCAATGCTTATGTGTTAGAGACAACTTCATATGCTACACCAAACACAATGCAAGGGTTGATCCGTAAGATTTTCGATGGTGGAGATGGAGATGTGAAGATCAGAGACTCCAAAGAGAGAAACTCAAGGCGATCGAGGTCAGATATTAGCGATCTTTTATAAGGATAAAGAAATTTTATGCGACGAACACTCGTTATTAAATTATCTTTTATTTTTGCTACTTTTATCTTTTAAAACTTGTATAACAGTTTTATATGGGCAAATCTTGAATGAATTTTCATACTTGGTTCATTGTGGTTGTTTAAACTAATAGATTATGAACATTTACTATTTGTTATATACTCATTTGGATAAATTATTTCAATAGTCACTTATATTTGCACTATAGGGCTAAATGGTCACTCATGTTTTTTTAATGTCTAGCTAAACACAATCATGTATGTTTAAAAAATGTAACTTTTAGATTAAACGTGTTATATTTAGTCACGTATGTGTTGACAAATGTGATTAAATGGTTAAAAAAATGATGATTTTATGATTCTCTTTTATCTTGTTCTTCATGGTTCTTCTTGTTCGAAATCTGATTTCGAACTTAGATTTGCGCATATCTCGGTTCGAACCGAACTTAGATATGCATTTTTAGATTTGAACTGAACTCAAATCTGCAATTCTGGGTTCAATTTGAACTCAATTATGCCTTTTTGAATTCGATTTGAACTCAAAAACTCATATTTGGGTTTGATTCGAGCAAGAAGAGATTGAACATGAAGAAGAATATTTTGATCCTTTTTTTGGATAATTTCTTTTTGTAATCGTTTAGTCACTTTTTGAAACATAATTAATTGAAACATAATTAATTTTTCAACACAAATTACAAATTTCAACTGATTATTAATATGTGTGATAAGTGATACTTATACAATTTACCTTACTAATTTCTAACTTTTACACTACCTGTGTGGATCCCATCTTCTCAAATATAATATATACGCAAACCCTAGATAGCTGCCCATACAATATAATCATGTTCTCGATTTGTTCACACTTAAAAGTTAAAAACGATTATTTCTACAACTTTTTAAGTCAAACTTTTTTTTTATATTATTAAAATATATTATATTCAATTTACTCAAGTGTCCGTATCCATGAATGGATAGTCTGACATAAATTTATTAAATAAAATGGACCGACTTTAAATTTCATTATAAGGACAGTTCGAAGGTTCTTGGCAACCACCAACATGGTCCGTATATGTACGACGGTAATATGAATTTGCAAATCCTCGTCTATGTTCTTTGTCTGGGTCTTCAGCATAACTTCCTTAATAAATGTTCCTTCCTAGCTAGATGGTCTAAATATGTGGAAGCCATTATTTAAATAGTAATGAAGAAAAAAATCTAGAAATAATTGAGTCAGTATAAGATCTAGAAATGTCTACATCGTATATATATATATATTAGTTAAAATTTTTTTGTAGGATATGAAAAGTCCTCGTATATAATTGTCGAGAGCAGGTGTAACAAATTGTTCATATGTACATTTTACTGGGATTATTCGTGTTAAACTTACCAAACACAAACACATATAACAAGTTTATCGTGTTATATTTCTCAACACAAACACACATGATAAATTTATCGTATTATGTTTTTAATATGAACACGACGCACAATTTTTTATTTGTCTTCATGTTGTATTAATTAGCGGGTTATATATTTAGATGCAAAATTTATAAAAAGAAATAGTTAATTATTCGTAGCAAGAATTATAAATTCAAGTATCAGATCACGGGCTTTTGCTCTTAATGTAAAGTTGTCAAACACTGAAATTAATAAAATTCTAAAACATAAGACGTATCAATCCAACTTCATTGTGTTATCGTGTATGTCATTAAACACAATATGTAAAATTACCTCGTGTTATCATTTTGCATATATTTTTATGAACACTATTTGTTTTATACGTATTTGTATTTAGTAACATTTAGTTATCATGTTACGTAAAAAAAATATATTCTAAAACTATAAACTATTTTCTTAGTGTGATAAAATACTTTATATACTCCATCGGGTGTAAAACTTTGTCACGACAAATATTTTAAAATTCGGATATTATGTAATTTTTTTTTATTGTTAAGGTAATTATGAGTGACATCCTTATACCAGTGCAAATGTCCTTACTGTAAAGGTCATGTGCCTTCTGTTATCCTTTACATTCTTCTTTCTTGACTCGTAAGTTCTTCTCTCACTCGCCCGTGGTCCCCACACGCCAATCCAGTTGGTGGTGGGTCTCCATGTCGGTTCTTTAAGCCAAACCCTAGCTAGCTTTTTCTGACCGGGACCGTACAAATATTTGGCGTTAGAAGAGAATGTTTACGCGTACGGGTTATAAATTAGGGTTAATAACTAAATACCTACCTTCGTTGTGAGCACTTTACAATCACAGTTTATTTTTTTCAAATTTTGTTACTCATGCTTTCGGAGTTTGGGCAAATTGCTATCTAAGTTAACTTTTTCGTTAAATATGAACGAAAAATGACATGAAAGCATACGAAAAAATACAATATTTAAATAAAAAATCTGGAAAATTAATAGATAAAATAAAAAATTTTAATATGATATTTTTATTGAAAATATGAAACAAAATAATAAACTAATTATTTATTCTTATTATTTCATATTTTTAATTAAAAATATATATTAAAAACTCATATTTTCCCTTTTAATTTTTCAGACTTTTTATAAAAAAAATCAGATTTTTTTTGGTATTTTTAAAAAATCATTTAATTTTTTAAATCAGAGACCAATCATGTGTTGACACGTCATTTTCCGTCCATATTTAACGGAAAAGTTAACCGACACAACAATTTTTCCCAAGTGCCCAAAGTTCATGTATCAATTTTTGAAAAAGTAAAGTTCATATAACAATTTGTAAAGTATCCATAGTTTGGGTAACAATTTGGTTATTAACCCTATAAAGGAGATTTTATTTGCATACCATCGACTAGTTTATACAGACCACTTTTGTTGAAAGACTAAAATGCCCTAATAGTTTTTTACATATTTGTCCTTACTAATTTTCTTAAAATTAATTATCAAATCGACTTCATATTTCCGTAGTTACTAAATTGACCCCATATATATCAAAATGGTGAAAAATTATGATTCTAGCAAGTTTTGAACCCTAGACCTCTTACGTACTAACTAAAAGTTTTACCACTACACTAGTAATTCAAATTGATTTCTTATATACTTCAAATATAGTTATCGAAGCAACTCTAATATTATTGTATTAAACACCTCATGTTTATTTATTGATGCTCTTTAGTAATTAATATTTGTTCAACGTTGTTTGTTTAATTATAATTTAAATTTAAATATGTATCTACTGATTAATTTTTTTAAATGGTTGAAAAATAAGTAATTTTCTAAATTTAGTATTTATAGACTACCACAATATTCATTTTGAAAATATCCTTTTCAAATATCTCTATAAAAAATCAGAAAGATTATAGTATTTAGATAATTAAATTAGAACTCTAACGACATATATGGTGTTAAGTTTCAATTTTCTTATCGATTATAAAATTTGGTCAAAGCAGAGTTGGTAATTTTTGACAACTTTTATAATTTTGACCAAATTTTATGGTTGATGGAAAAATTGAAACTTAGCATAATATGTGTTAGAGTTCTAATTTAATTATCTACATATTATAGTCTTTCTGTTTTTTTAGAGATGGTTGAAAAAATATTTTCAAAATGAGTATTCAGGTAGTCTATATATATTAAATTTAGAAAATTATTTATTTTTCAATCATTTTAAAAAAAAATTGATTAGTAGATACATAATTAAATTAAAACTATAATTAAACAAACAACGTTGAACAAATGTTAATTACTAAAGAGCATCAATAAATAAACCTGAGATGTTTAATACAATAATATGAGAGTTGACTCAATAACTATATTTGAAGTATATAAGAAAGCAATTGGAATTACTAGTATTGTGGTAAACTTTTAGCTAGTATGTAAGAGGTCTAGGGTTCAAAACTTGCTATAAGCATAATTTTTCACTAATTTGATAATATGGGGTCGATTTAGTAACTACGAAAATATGAGGTCGATTTAATAATTAATTTTCTTAAAATTAGTAAGGACAAATATGTAAAATGCTATTAGAGTATTTTAGTCTTTCAACAAAAATGGTATGTATAAAGTAATCGATGGTCTGCAAATAAAATCTCCCTTAATGTTTACGAGATCCTAATTATTACATTTTAAATAAATTACGCCCAATCCACAAAACAATAATTAGTAATATAATTATTTCTGCATCTATAATTTATTGGTGACATTTTTTTAATATTTATTTCTCTCTTGCTTTCTGCTAAAACAATGGAGAAACTACTCTAAGCTAAAGCAACAAATTAACCTCTCTGATGTATACATTTATGAACCTGCCATTGGAATATAAATTGTCGGGGTAGGTAATGTTGGAAGCAAAGCAATGGTTTGAATATATAGAAGAAGATCACTAACAATATATGAAACGCACCTATGTGGATTGAGACGGTTTAACATATCTACCTATGAAACATCAACAAACACCAAACTTGGATAGACAGATGATTGATACCTAAAAAATGGATATTAATTGTTTTTAAAGTAAAATTGGTTATTTTTTTAACTAATTTTAATTTATTTTTATTAAGGTTAAATATCAATAAGCTATCTGAACTTTGGACGTTTTGCAACGAGCTACCCAGACTTTAAAAAATCAAAACGGGTTACCTCAACTTTGGCGAAGGTGCAACAAGCTACCTCCGTCCAATTTTTGACGAACTTCCGACGAATATCTATCAACATTTTACGGTAATTTGGACGGAGGTAGCTCGTTGCACCTTCGCCAAAGTTAAGGTAGTCCGTTTTGATTTTTTAATGTTCGGGTAGCTCGTTGTAAAACGTCCAAAGTTCAGGTAGTTACTTTGGATTTCGCATTTTTTATTACTTGATTTGATAAAATATAAATATATTTATGTTATATGTTGAATATCTATGGGTTTATTTAGTACGATGATGAGTGGAATGCGTGTTTTACTTGTTTAACTATATATATTAGCCCAACATACACTTGGTCCAACGATATCGCCCTTACTTAGATGCAATAGGTCCCAAAATCAATTTTGGGCATGCACCAAAATTAATTCTTAGATGACAAATATATATACATATATACATTAAACAAGGTCAATTACAATGGACAGTACAACTTGATTTTCACAAAGATTATGATATTAATTAAATACTAAAGTCAAATAAAAATTTAAGAAAATGAGCGCGTGCATCTCAACTCAGCAACTGAAGATTCCTTAAGTCATTTCCAGTTCCACGTGTCTTCTTTTTTCTTAGCTTCGTTTGAAATGGAAAAAAAAAAAAGCATAAAGAAAAGAACAGCCTTGTGACTTCAGAGTTCAGAATATACTCTTCACGCGGGGTTAAATTATAATTGAATTATTTAAAAATGTACTATTTGTTAACTTAATTTTGTAAAAATTATATTTTATTAGTAAAACTTTATGAGTTTGAATGAATATTTATGTTAATATGGAGGTAGACGTGCATATCTATGTTAATATTTATCAATAAATTAGACATAGCTAATAAATTATATATTGATTAGGTTTGATGCAAATTCAATCTAGTTTTACCCTATCTAAAAAATTTAGTTCAATTGGACAAAACGAATTGACACGTAGACCTAATTGTTGAAAAATGCTCACTGTAACCAATTGAAATAGCACACTAGTGGATTTCAAAGAATTTGAGCACCATATATACAATAAGGTCACCTCATTCTATCACCAATTTGAGCACACTAGTGGTTGCTATTTGAGCGTAGTTCGACCCCAATAATAAAATTTAACACTGATCTCTCATGTCGAGCAATTAATTTGGTTCATTCACAACGCAAAATGACGTAGTTGTTCAATATTTTGTTCCTTAATTAGTTTCTAAATCGTTTGTATAGTTTCCAGAATCCATATTTACTCTAAATCATTGTTTACTTTATAAACCAATTCGGCCGAACAGGTTGAAAATCCGGTATAATATTGAAGAGGTAAGCTTTGGTATGGTCCGGTTTGAGTGCCATGTTTACATTTTTTGAGTCAATAAACTCACTTCATTCGATTAGTTCAAAGTGACAACCTGTTTATCTAAATTAACAACGAAACTAGAGTAGATGGGGGTACGAAAACTCAATTCATCGGACACATATCTTTTTTGGATTGTTTAGCAATTCAATCCGCACACCGATTGATTAGTCTTTTGATCTATTTCCATTAAATTCCCTAAATTCGACTTGCTTTCCTTTTTATTGTGGCTATAAATCATAAATGTGACTTGCTTATCATGCTTACCTCAGTGACTCCCGATACAAGCAATAAAGACATCAAAATCAGACCCTTCCCCTCTGAAAAATTCAAACTTGTCTATATAATTTCAAAGTTAAGAGTTTCATTGAATTCAACACATAAATAATAACCTCCCAAATTTAAACCCACGTTCTGAATTTCAGACTCCTTCAACCTCTACCAGATTATTTCCTCCATTTCTTTATTTATTTCCCAAACCGTGTTATTCCTCAACTCTCCTGTTGAAAATGAGCAAATAAAATCCCGACAGAACACACGATCCAGTTTTCCTAATCGGGGACTCTATCGGATATCAGAATATGCCTGCACCTAGACTGCCACTTCTCTATAGTCTTCTTTTCTTCTACCTTTACTGCTCCGCCTATGCAGCCGGAGATTCCCAGAAGCAGCAGTTCAAGGAGGCGCCGGAGTTTTACAACTCGCCGGACTGCCCTACGCTGTTTCTAGATCAAGAAGACGATGGGTTCGACACAGAAGCGGATATTCTATGCTCGGAGGCGGCGGTCCACGTGGCAATGACCCTTGACAACCAGTACATCCGGGGATCTATGGCGGCGATTCTGTCGATCCTGCAACACTCGTCTTGCCCGCAGAACATCGTGTTCCACTTCGTGGCATCCGCGTCGGCCAACGCCACGCAGCTCCACGGTACCATCGGGGACTCCTTTCCTTACCTGAAATTCCAGATCTACCCTTTCGATGATTCCGCCGTGTCGGGACTGATCTCCACCTCCATCCGCTCCGCCTTGGACTGCCCCCTCAACTATGCGCGCAGCTACTTAGCTAACATACTCCCTCTCTGCGTGCGGCGCGTGGTCTACCTCGACTCTGACCTGGTCCTGGTCGACGATATCGCTAAACTCGCAGCTACGCCTCTCGGGGACAGCTTCGTACTGGCGGCGCCGGAGTACTGCAACGCAAACTTCACGACGTACTTCACGCCCACCTTCTGGTCAAACCCGACGCTGTCGTTGACCTTCGCCGACAGGAAGCCTTGCTACTTCAACACCGGCGTCATGGTCATCGATCTCGACCGGTGGCGTGGGGGAGAGTACACGACCAAGATTGAGGAGTGGATGGAACTGCAGAAGCGGCTCAGGATCTACGAGCTCGGATCCCTGCCGCCGTTCCTCCTCGTCTTCGCCGGAAAAATCGCCTCCGTCGACCACCGCTGGAACCAGCACGGCCTCGGTGGTGACAATTTCCGGGGACTCTGCAGAGACCTGCACCCCGGTCCGGTGAGCCTCCTCCATTGGAGCGGTAAAGGGAAGCCGTGGGCACGTCTCGACGCTGACAGACCGTGCCCACTGGATGCTCTCTGGGCTCCGTACGATCTCCTCCAAACTCCGTTCGCCCTCGATTCCTAAGAGACAAAGCACTTCACTGTAAGACTGCTGCTGCATCGGTAGTGATGACGTGGATGTGTCGGAATTAATCTAGCATAACTCTGCACATTGAAGATCATGAACTTCCGCCGCCATGATCTAGTAGTGAAGTTGAAGACGTAGATACGGAGCTGGAGATTGGAGAGAGGTGCAGATCGACGATCAGATGCTGCTGTGGATCAAATTTTACTGGCATCTTGGATCATCATATCATATATACAACAGTAAATGTTTTTCACCAAATTAAAATTACTATAGTTACTTTGTATATTATGAACGAATAAGGAAGTGACCTGCAAGAAATTATTTTGTTTTTGTACTTTTTACTATGTTCATGAATTTGCCACATTCGGCTTTAATGAGTAAATATATATGCTCATTATTACGTGTGAAATATACGTCTTTAGTTTGAACTTGTGATTCAAAATCTTTCTAATTATCTATTAAAAGATATTTCAACATTATTATGAATTCAATTACTTTAAATCTTAGTTGTAAAATTGATCAGTGAATTGTAAAAGACGATAGCAACACAAGTAGAGAAAACCTCATGGAGATGGGTAAACCGAAAAACAAATAGATGCGCGAACTGGGTTGCCCGACAATCCAGGAGAGAGATGAGTTTGGTAAATTGGTTATGTGAACCACCATTGTTGTTAGATAAACTAGATATTATGCAATTTTAATGAAGAGTACTTTTTTGGCCAAAAAAATAAATAAATTGGTTTCATTTGTAATTATCCATCTCCCAATCATTTTATTTTAAATTTGAAATTGAAGTTTTGAGATCCTAACTTAAGATTTATCAATTCCAATACAATTTTTATTAAACCAGTTCATTTTAAATATTTAATATTAAGTAAAAGCTTAATTATTGGTTAAAAAATCACAATTAGTGCTTTGGTTTAAGTTGATACTTAATATTTAAATGTAGCAAATTCATACAACAAAAATGGAAGCATTAATAGACCTTTTCTATATTTATGAAAGATTTAATCAGAAATCCTAATCGTATTGTAATGCACTAAGTATAAGAGCATTTATTCAATTTTTCTATAAAAAAATAGCATTTATTTATTATTAACACTTTTCCCTTTCAGATAGAGTAGTTGTGTTTCTAGCAAATGGAGGTATCTGGAAATACTCTAGGCTATACAATTTTATAAGCATAATATTATCTGTATTTTCTCAAATTCTAATATTCTATTTTTCCAAGTCTATCTAAAAAAATAAATAAAAATAGAAGTATTTTTTAATTAATAAACAAAACAAATAGAGAAAATATTAGTTGAAAATCATGGAAAAAAGGTCAGTGGTCACTGATTGGTCTGCATCGTGGTTTCAACTATGGCAGCCTGTCAGTTTCAAAGGGATCCACTGTTTATAATTATAGCATCCCTTGATGAATGATTAGTTGTATTTAATTACATTTTTATATATTTATTGAACAAAATAACTTTAGGTAATTATGTTATGAGAGTAGATACATTATTTTTGTTTTTATACATTCTTTAATATGATAAACGGATTTTAAATATTTGTACAGAATGGTGCATCTGTATATTAATATTATTTTAATTTGACCAATTTTTTTTTTATCCCGACGTATCAGTAAAAATTAAACAATCAAATTTCAAGTATTTATAAAGTTCAACTAGCAATTAATAAATGTTATTAAAGATTTACACAACTTTTGCCATAACTTACTAACAAATTAAACATAATTCAATATTATAACATTATATGAATTTAACTAATAATATATGGTTAAATACCAAAGAGCTACCTGAACTTTGAACGTTTTGCAATGAGCTACACAAACTTTAAAAAATCAAAATGGACTATCTCAACTTTGTCGAAGGTGCAACGAGTCACCTCCGTCCAAATTACCGTCAACTGTTGACGAAAATTCGTCAGAAATCGGACAGAGGTAGCTCGTTGCACCTTCGTTCAAAGTTGAGGTAATCCATTTTAATTTTTTAAAGTTTGGATATCTCGTTGCAAAACGTTCAAAGTTCAGGTTGGTATTCGGTATTTAACCTAATAATATATAAAAAAAGAAGTCCACCTAATAATTTATTAATCCTTTCAAAATTAATAATTAGTTCTATAAAGTGTCGGTGAGTCTAAAGTTGAGGTGGTCGGAACTCGGAAGTAGTCATGTTAGGCATTAAATGGTCAATAATAACTTGGGGTTACCAAAGTCTGCCACGTTGTGCAGCGTGACTAAGTTAATACGGAGTTTGAGTAAAAAATATCCTTCACGTGTGGGCCCTATATTCCCGCCAAATCCAGTCTCTGGCTGCCTTTTGATTTTCCTAAGCTGTCAGAAATCTAATCTATTTTCTTAAAAAGTTACCTCATCAACCAATCTCGTGCCTTTGTTCTTCAGCAGTAGATTTGATAAGTGTCTTCACTTATCAGATATTATTACATGGGATGGATGATCTCCAAAAACAAAAATCGATTTTTTGTAGTAAAATTTTGTACAAAATAAATTAATACTGTAATTTTTATTTTAAAATGTAAATTTAATAAGAAATTTGGAAGACATGCATAACCTTTGTATGATTAAAAAAATTGTGTGTTGGATTGAAACATAATGAAGGATGTAATTCTCACTTAACTTCTTACGTTATATATGAATAATTTAAATTTAAAAAATATCGAATTTTTATTTAAACCAGTGTTATCCGAACAGGACTACCTTCGGATCAGTGAGGGGCCGATTTCCTGTACGGTCGGTCCAACTTGGACGGACATGGTTCAATGTGCAATTCACTCTTCATAAGGAAACAAAAAAACTGAAGATACAAAGTTACAAACTATAAAGTCTCAAACATATACATAATTACATCAAACTACATAGTCTCAAACTACATAGTCTCAAACATACACATTACTCTCAAACACAATATAACACACACAAACTTAACCTAATTTTGAAACTGGTCGGTTGTTAAAAAAACGGGTGATTGGTCTAGAAACCTAATAACTGAAAAACAATCGGTTTAAACCGAAAAAATTATTTTTGTTCTGTTAAAAAAAGCATAACAAAAAAGAACCGGGAACCAACCGGTTTAAAAAAAACCAATTGATTCACACCGGTTCAAACACTATTGCTATGCAATTTAGTTTTTTAGCTTAACCAAACCGGACAGAGGTTCAGTTCTCGATCGAACCATCGCTCCGGTTCTGATAACACTAATTTAAACTATTAAAAATTATATTTAATCCTTTATTTAATTTGTAAAAAAATGTTTATATTTTATTTTTTACTCTCATTCAAGTAAAAAATAAATGTGTAGGAGCATGCATCATGGTGACACCTAATCGAAAGTAAGGCATGTGCAATTGTGCATCAGTGCATGACAGCATTGAAGTTTTTGTCTGTTATATTAAATCATTAGATGTCTTTTCCTTTTTCTTTTCCTATTCGTTCTTCCGGCTACATAGTGATTCTTCTTGAGATTATTGCAACTATCCACATCCTACCACCTTAATCATCAATTCTTTCTACAATATATATATATATATATATAGTGTTGCAGGCCATGTCAATTCCTCTTTCTTTTATGATATTTCAAGTATATATATTTCCAAATAGAAATATAAAATATAAATAGAAACGTGCCGACCATAACTAATACCTTGGAAGTACCAGGAGTACATACGTAGAAGCAAGAGACAATCTGCTCCTTATGGAAAAAGCCCGTTTATTGACTCTCCCATGCAGGACTATTGAACCATATACGTTGGGACACGTTTATGTATATATATCTAGCTACTTAAATTCGGAACCTATTCAGAATTCGGTTTTATTTCTTTACAGTATAAATACCAAGTAGATACATGAATTTTGAACATTTTGCAATAAGTAAATCGAACTTTAAAAATTCAAAACGAGCTACCTCAACCGCTCAACTTGGACGAAAGTGCAAATAACTACCTTCGTCCAACTTAACGTCAGCTGTTGACAGAAATTCGTCAGAAATTGGATGGAGGTAGCTATTTGCACATTCGTCCAACTTGAGGTATCCTGTTTTGAATTTTTAAAGTTCGGGTAGCTCCTTGGTATTTATCCCTTTCTGTAATAGAGTACGCACATTCGAATAGAATGTATCTCTAAATAAATAATTTTTAATATGTTATAATTTGTTTTTATTATTATTAATCACTTGTTTTTTTTGCTAGTTTTCTATTATTAATTTTATTTTTAGTCACTATATACTTATATTTCTCACTTTTATTATTACGAAGTACATAATTAAAACCAAATTTGTAAAAAAAAATAGTATTCATTTTAGAAAAAATAAGTTCTATAGTATCCAAATCATGTTAGATATTAATAAGTTCCCAAAAAGTTATTGTAATTTATAAAATTATAGATTATCTGAAATAACTCTCTTAAAAATAAATTGCTAATTGAAATAACGAGGTAGTAAAATGCCACACTCTGAAAAGTTTTGATACAAATGTTCATTGTGTAAAAAGTAGAGCGGCATATTGCTAATTATTACTATAGCAAACTTCTTTCGGTTGGCCAGTTGGGCCAGAAAATATGAAGCCTAGCTTATGTCTTGATCATTTGAGTAAGGACTTATTGGCAAGTATGAGGGCAGAATCGTAATTTAAAAACCAAATTGGAGACCAGCCGTTGGATGGTTGTTTGATAGCTTCGAAGACCAACCGGTGACAGGTTAGCTGAGCTGCTGAGGGCGGTTAGCAGCCGGGACCCACAAGACAAAAGTGAACTCACCACTCAGCGCCGGCTGTGTCGGACTCGCCCAAGTCACTCATCTCAACTCCAAAACCCCACCGCGGCCCACAAACCCCGTCTCTTTCCTCTCTCGTACCCTCTTGAGAGAGACAGAGCGAACCCAACGGCTGCTCCGCCTTGCCTTTCCGGAGATGTTGTCGCCGGCAGCAAAGGTTATGGCGATGAAGCACCAAGCAGGAATACCCAGACAGAAATTTCCTTCGCCGACTCTGAGGCCTATGTTGCCGATAAAGGTTGTTGGGTCTGAAATTCTGTCCTTACCTCGTAAGCTCCGGCGTGGAGTTGGGTCGGTGAAGTGCTCAATGTGTCCGCCGCCTTCAACTGACGGTCTGCAGATGGCTGGCGTTCTGGAGCGGTGTTTCCAGGGTCTGAGCTCGTCGGATTATGCTGATTATGGTCCAGTCATGAAGGGTGGGAAGTTTGGTTCGGTGGGTGCCGTGACTCTTGAGAAAGGCAAGCTCGATTTGTCTCAGAAGCAAGCCAAGTCGAGCCCTGAGGTGCGTGTTTCTCTGTACTAATTGATGCATTTCGTTTTGCCATTCAATTGTAATTCACCATGGTAGTAAATCAAGAATGGATATCAATTCTTAGGAAGAAACTACTTCGGTTCCGAAAATGAAATTTCAGGGTTTGTGCATTGTGTCTAGTTTCTTGTGGCCTCTCTTAAGTAACAACATTTTGAATTTTGATTGTCAGGTAGATAAATAGAACTTAGTCTGGCGAAACAGTAGTCATTTTCTTTTTCACTGTTCAGTTAGATGATAGGATTAGTTCAGAATGGACTTGAAGACCACTTTGTGGTAGAATCAAGAACTTAGATAAGTAACATTACATAATCTTGCAGAACAGATCAAGATTTTACTTCTCTGATGATCCAATTCATTGTTATAGCTGAGTATGTACGATTCATGTACATCTTGTTAGATATTTTAGTGTAATTGAATTAACTAGTTGACCAATAGGATCATAGTATCTCGTTAAACAAGTTAGGAGGGTGCGGAGTGCACGCTTGTTTAAGTATATTATGATTCACTGTATCAGAGATTTATCAGTTGTTTAGGGACGAGCAATGGGGGTCAAAGGGGGCAACACCTCCTTTGTAGGGGTCCGGGGCAGCGCCTCTGGGTTGGGTCCCAGGGGCGTGAGCCCCTGGAGGGGTCCCACGAGCAGAGCCCCTTGCTGGGGTCGAGTCAGGGGCTTGACATTGTAAAAATTTGAATTTTTGGAATTAATGACTTAACATTTTAACCTCAAAATTCCTGTTTTTTGGACAATTGCTTTGGAGCCAAGTTTAGGCCGAAATGTTGCAATGACTTCGGCTCCAAGTCATTATCCCAAGGTGTCCCTTTGTTTTTTGGAGCCAAATTTTGAATTGAATGGACATGGTTTGGCCGAAAGGTCCTATGGGTTGCCAAATGGTGTGGTGTCTCTTCCAAAGAGCATAGTGTCTCTTCCAAAAGGTGTATCAAACACTATAAATTGGTCATAGGGGAGGTCCGAAAATTTTATCTCAAACATTCACATTCCTTCTCAAGTTCTAGTTCAGAATTATGATTTTATCCGATTGAAAATTTGAGTGCCTCCAAATTGTTTCAATCTGAAAGTGTCGTCACGACTTCAGAACAATCCAAGAAACCCCATTCGAAAGTTCAACACATCTGTGTACTGTGTGGATAGTGTGTGACTTCTAGAAAAACATGGGACATTCTTAGTAGATGAGACAATCCTACACTTCTGAGAGGGCATTAATTGTATTTTTGCTAACAGATTGCTACAGGTGGAGGAGGGGGTGATATCGGAAAGAGGATCAACAACGGGGGTGGAGATGGGGGTGGTGATGATGGGGATGATGATGACTACTTCGATGATTTTGAAGATGGCGATGAAGGAGATGAGGGTGGATTGTTCAGAAGAAGGATGTTTCTTGACGAGGTTTGTATCCCTCTTATCTATCTATCTTGGCTTTGAGAATTTGAAGTTGCAATTTTAGTACTTTTTAGTGATTATTACTTGTAAACTTCATGCTGACACTCTTTATTTATTTAGCTCTTTGATCACAAGTTAATAGAAGCGATATTAAATGAGTGGCAAAAGACCATGATGGATTTGCCTGCAGGACTCCGACAAGCTTGCGAAATGGTAACAGTTTTTATTTTTTTGCTTCCATGTTTAAATGTTAAGTTTATGGACTGAGTAAGATTTTACTTGCAGGGTTTGGTCAGTTCTGCTCAAATGGTGAAGTACCTTGCAATTAATGCCAGGCCTACGACTGCGAGGTTCATCTCTCGATCGCTTCCAGAGGCAATGTCTAGGCAATTTATTGGCAGGTAATACAATACTTGTTGCTGATTGCCTGGGTTTCGCTATTATGCAATTAAGAAATGAGTGAATTGCATTAACACTTTAATGTGGGTTGGACATAAAAAAAAATGTTAATTACTTAATTGGTTACACATGTTTCATCATTGTGCAGAATGGTTACACATGTTTCAAAATGTGATTAATTGGTTTTAATATGTGACTAATTGATTTTTTTACTGTTAACCGTTAGAAATCACAGTTAAGTTACTATTTAGATACATAAAATGACGTAATTATCTTTTTCATCAACCAAGCTGTGTTCTTCATCACCAAGCTGTTTTTCTCGAATTTCTGGGTTCTTCAATTCGATTCGATTCTGGATTCTTCAATACCACTAAGGGCATAATAGTCATTTCACAATTCAATAATATGTTAAAAAAATTAATTAACGGTTTACTAACAGAATAATCAATTAATCACATTGGGAAAAACATGTGTAACCAATTAGTCACATAGCAAAACCAATTAATCACATTTTGAAACATGTGTAACCATTCTGCTCAATGATGAAACATGTGTAACCAATTAAGTAATTAACCCCATAAAAAAAATGATCTGAGTTTAGTGTGGAAAGAAGTTTAAATTGCCCAAGGTTTCTTGAAGCATTTTCCACTTGATTAGGTAGAAAGAAAGCATAAATATCGATCTTTTCTTTGAAATAATAAAATTATGCTTCTAAATTACTCAATTGCATGTTGTGGATCCTTTTAGAATGCTGGCAGATCCTGCATTCTTATATCGTTTACTCCTGGAGCAAGCTTCTACTATCGGTTTTGCTGTTTCGTGGGAGTTGAAGAATCGCAAGGAAAGGTATTTTTCCTTCTTAGAAGGGAAAAAAAATCTCTTCCATGTGCTCTATTTATAAATGGAATGATTCACTTTCTATTTGCTGTAATTATTACAGGATAAAACAGGAGTGGGATCTAGCTCTGATCAATGTCCTGACAGCATCTGTGTGTAACGCTGTTGTTGTTTGGTCGCTTGCTCCTTGTCGTTCTTACGGGAACACATTCCGGTTTGATCTGCAAAACACATTGCAGAAGCTCCCCAACAACGTATTTGAAAAAAGCTACCCGTTTAGAGAGTTTGACATGCAAAAGAGAATCCAATCCTTCTTTGTTAAGGCCGCAGAGTTGTCGGTTGCCGGGCTTGCAGCTGGAGCAGCACAGGGTTCTTTGTCCAACATCTTGTCCAGGCGAAAGAAGGAAAGGTCAGTCCATTTCTACCATAACACACATATTCAAAATCTTCTTCTTCTTCATTATAATCAAGGGTTAAATACCACGGAGCTACCTGAACTTTGGATGTTTTGCAAGGAGCTACCCGAATTTTGAAAATTCAAAACGGGCTACCTCAACTTTGAAAAAGGTGTAAATAGCTACCTCTTTCCAATTTCTGACGAATTTCCATCAACAGTTGACGGAAAATTGGACGGAGGTAGCTATTTGCACCTTTGAACAAACTGAGGTAGCCCGTTTGAATTTTCAAAATTCGGGTAGCTCGTTGCAAAACATCCAAAGTTCAGGTAGCCTCCGTGGTATTTAACCCTATAATAACCTTGCCTGAAAAACATTATTTCTCTAAGTCTCATAAGTCATAACATTATATGCACCGGGTCCCACAGGGTGTCAGTGTCGATCCCGACAGTCGGTGCAAATTCACTTGGTTTAGGAGCTTTCCTGGGAATCTACGCAAACTTGAGCCATCAGCTTCTCTATGGATTTGATAGATGGACTACTAACCATTTTGATGTTATTGGAGTGGCACTCTTCTTCAATACAGCAATGAGGTCTTCTTTCTTTCTCTTGGTTCCTGCAGTATTTCTCTCTATCAAGTATCAACAAGAAACACTGAACTTTTATGCCTCTTTAGTTCTGCAAACACTAAAGAAGGGTCAAAACTCAAAAGTAAATTATGTTTTTTTTGGCCAACGAACGCTTCAAGTCTTGAATCATGTTTTAAAGAGAAGAATGTGGTTGACATGTTCGTGATGAATTTCATGCAGGATCATAAATGTAAATGCAGGGGAGACACTACGTCATGCTTGGCTCGGGATGGAACCCGATCCATTGGTTCAATCAGATGAGTTTATGAAGAAGGCTTATAACCGAAATACCGAATCTACTTCAAAGACTGATTCTAAGTGGTTCATATCAAAGAACGCCATCATTTCCAAGCTTGGCCTCTTTGGTACAAATCAAGAGAGTTTAGATTCGAGTGATAATGGAGCAGCTGCTGTGCCTCCAAAAGTGAAGCGGAAGAGGATGGTTCGGAAGAAAGTTGGTGCCAGTTGATGATAGTTCGACCGACGAACAAGCTCTCTTCTTCCCCTCATCATTGCACAGTTTTGATTGATGATGTATTTACATAAAATAGTTCACTTCTCCAGTGAAATGCATTACTATAGTTACAGTATTGATTATGGTGATTCTTAGGATGAGACTGAATAAAGTGGAAAGTTCACGTGGTGATTAACTAGTTGGCATAAGTATGAGGATGATTCGTCAAATTTAATGTTTGTTCCCCACTTGTTAATCAAAATTTAAAGTGTTAAATACGAAGGAGCTATCTAAATTTTGAACGTTTTGCAACGAGCTACCCGAACTTTAAAAATGAAAACGGGCTACCTCAAATTTGACAAAGATGCAACGAGCTACCTTTGTTCAATTTCTGACGAATTTTTGTCAACAGTTGACGATAATTTGGACGGAGGTAGCTCGTTGCACATTTGTCAAATTTGAGGTAACCCGTTTTCATTTTTAAAGTTCGTGTAGCTCGTTGCAAAACGTCCAAAGTTCAGGTAGCTACTTAGTATTTAAATATAATTCAAATGATTCGTTATTTTCCCGAAGCAAGGTACCTATGATTTGATTGCGCAGAAAGTAAAGAACAATTAGACTGTATATATATATATATTTACGAAATGCAACTCCCACCCCCTTCCTCTTCAAGAATCCATAACCAACACGACAATGACTCTTCTTCTTCTTCTTCTTCAACCTCTGACATTGATCCTCTTCCTAGGACTAACAGCGACAGGTAATTGTGTTTTCTGCATTTCTTATTCTTGGTCTCTAACAATGTCCGATGCTCTTCCAATCTATATATAGGGGCTAACTCGGAGGGTACGAGGTTCTTTACTTTAGTAAACATCTGCAACGAGACGGTATGGCCTGGGATCACACATGGCGAGAGCTTCAATGGGAGCGGGTCACCCCTTAAACCGGGGCAGGCCGTTGTTTACACCGCCCCGTCGGGTTGGAGCGGACGGATATGGGGCAGGACGGGTTGCATCTTCGACAAAAAGGGTAACGGAAGTTGCCTAACGGGTAGTTGTGGCACTTCACTCAACTGCACAGTATCGGGAACCCCACCCATGTCAATTGCCGAATTTACCCTCGGGGATATCGATTACTACGATGTTAGCCTCGTAGACGGGTTCAATATCCCGATCGTGGTCACACCCTTGAGGGGAAACCATCACTGTAGCGATGCGGGGTGTGACGGGGATCTAAGATTGAACTGTCCGTCTGAACTCACGGTGAAATCTGATGGGAAGATTATTGCGTGTCGGAGCGCGTGTAATTATTTCAATAACGACGAGTATTGTTGTAGAGGAGCTTTTGGGAGTGCTGAAACTTGCAAGCCAAGTAACTACTCTAAGACATTTAAGGCAGTTTGCCCGGTGGCTTATAGCTACGCTTTTGACGCCGCAACCAGTGTCAAGACTTGCACTGGCGCGGAGTACGTCGTGAGCTTCTGCTCGTCAAGGTAAATACTGAATCTGACACGACATGATAAAACAATGAATATACATATGATTTACAGTTGATCATCATAAATCGAGTCGTCTGTCTATCTTCTCTGTAACGCAAATTTTTGGTTCTTGAATGCAGGAATGGAACGGTGTGCACCTACCACGATACTAACCTTACCTGCACGGGTTATAGTAGTTCGGGTGCAATCGATGTACATCAACAGTGGTGGCAACCGATGATGCTTTGCATTGCCTTCATCTTTATGTTCATCCCAAGTTCGGGTTCTGTAAATCAATTTTGAATTTGATCAAATGTCTTCGTTCTTCCAATTCGGAAACAAATGTAGAGCAATTGAAAGAGGATAAATAGGGTAAAATATTACGTTGCTTCCGTATTGTTTGGACAGATTTTCAGTTTCCCACTAAAGTTCAAATCGTAAATTTTTGTCCATCATGTTTGGCAAAAGTGAAAATTTGCTCATTTCGTTAATTTTTTCATCCAAATTTAACAAAATTGCAAAAATCACATAAATTTTTTAAAAATATCACAATTTAACCCAGTTCTATTGGGGTTGGTTCGACCCCAATTCGATTGAGGTTCAATTGAGTCTCAATCGGGGTTTTTAACCCAGACCAAGTCCCCCACCCATAGGGAGTCCGTCTAGGTCAAGACCCAGACTCGAACCCCCTCCATTGGGGTTTTCCAATCGAATTGAAATTCAATTGTAACATTTGAAAAGGTTTGGGCCGATTAAATTGTGACATTTTTTGAAAGATTTGTTATTTTTGCAATTTTCAAAATTTATTATGTTAATTTTGGATGAAAAAGTTGACGAAGGGGACAAACTTGCATTTTGGTCAAATATGAGGGACATTAATTTTACAATTTAAACTTTAAGAGGGAACTGAAAATCTGGTCAAAACATTAGGAAACAATGTCGTATTTTACCCGGATAAATATACAAAACTTCAACACAGCAAGTAACTTACATCGCAAGCAACTGACCACGGCTATCATTCTGCTTTGACTTCGCCGGAAAGTTGTTTCCGTTCACTTCCAGACCCCGACTCGTCACTTTCATAAGGTAGAACAACCACAGGTGCAGCAGGCAGCATCTTCCACCGTTCACTTAACAAGCTCATGAACTTCTTCACCATTTCTCTTCTGAATTCAAGCTCCCTTGTAAATACATCAAAGATAAAACACCCGAGGAGGTACTTGAACGGAAAAATAAGCATAATTGTTGCAGAAGACAACAATACCAAAGCCACCTCCGTAGTGATCTGGAAAAAATGGAATAATCCATAAAGTTCAAAGGCAGTAAGCTAAATGAACGTATTTAAGTTTTTTTGTGTTTTTTTTACCTGAGGATGCCCGGAAAGCACAATGGTGCGTATTTTCAGAAGAACGACATTTACGTTCTGGAGAAAAGTTTCTACATCGCGCATTGCATCTTTTACAGCTAAAATCTTTTGGATGGTATTTGAAGGTGGCTGATCTCTGATAGTGACTTTGCCAAAGGATCTTCCCAGGCGGCCTTGCTCCTTTAGACCTTTCAGTGTTAGCATAGCAGTTGCTAAAACTATTAAAGCTGCTGGAAATACATAAGACAGCATGTTCCTGCAGAAGAAAAGAAGAAGAAGAAGAAGAAATGGTCTAAATATTGATTGTAACACTATAAATTACTCGTGTAATTATTCCCGGGTGTATGTTTAATGTTTATAGTACCTGAATATAATTGTGTATGAAAATGCTAGAAAGGATATGGTCATGTGCGGTTCCTCCCATTTTCTAAGTTTATCAAAGTTCTTCGCAGCAACGGTTAGAGGAAGTAAAATTTCCTGCAAATGAAGCAAATCCCAGCTGAAGCATATAATATAATTGCAGAACTGCAATGCTAAAAAGTATGAAACTTAGCGTCAAATTGAAGATCGAATCTTTCCCGTTTCTGTAAAATTGTTGAAAATCACACCCAATCGCTTCTTGTCATAAAAAGGTTTTAAAAAAATCCTAAAGATATAACCTTTTTCCTAAAAATGTAACTTTTATCACTAAGTTCCACTCTAAATTTCACATTTTGAACTCACAAGTCAGAAGGCAGGAGCATTCTGAATGGAAATATGAATCTGAGGGAGAAAAGAAACAAACAATATTAATACCTTGAACAGATCAATGTTATTTGGTATACCCTGAAGCATTGCAGCATCAATAGTGGCTTGAGTTTTCTCAACAACTTGGCTCTTCTGTCTAAATTTATTTGCTGCTCTTTGCATCAAACTGTCATCAGCCACAACAAGGGTTTTACTCAACACGAGACCTTGCCTTATTGACGAGTACTTCCAGAAAGCAATCGAAGGACTAGAAACCCAAGACGGAGATCTCATCCACTTCTGCAGGTATATACTTCCATCTATGTCAAAAACATGATTTGCAGATACCTCACTCGAAGATTGCACTTGCTGATTTCTGGGCTCGGTTAATTTTCTGACCAATGGCCCTCCCCAGAAATTTACAGCTAGGGTTTGGCAGACGATATCTCCATAAGGTGAACTTTGCAGGTAGGAGAACTGTACAAGCTTTGTTGGATCATCTAATAACTTTTTCATGAATCGAAGAACTTGAAGACGGGTTATACTATTGATGGCACTGATTGTGGCTCTTTCTTTCCCTTTTTTGGCACCAAACACATTAGACATTGATTCATCGTTGTCTTCTGGTCCATACTCGCGCTTGAAGTTGTGCAAAGCAATGACTTCACTGATAAAAGCATACCAAACATCTCTTCTTGATTCTCCTCCCAAGTCGATAAATTCCAATACCCATTTTTTCGATCTACAAAAGACAAAAATCCCGAATGTACTTCAATTGAATTTCACTATTTTAAATTCTGAGTAAGCAATTGGAAGAAGTAGTAGTGCAGTGGAAAGCAGAGATATTCAGTTGAGACTTCTTAAAGAGAAGCTTACTCTGAAGCAGTAGAAACAGAGATGGCTGAATCAAAGAGAGAAGATCCAAAAGGTCCAACTTTAGCCTTTTCTACCTGCAACCCCTCTCTTGTGAGATCCCATCTTGAAGTCTCTTTGCTCCCAACAGACTACATTTCAGACAGAATCAAGAACATTTCAAAAGGTCAAAATTTCAGAGATGATTCCTCCTCAAAATTGTTCAAAATCATGAAAAGAAGCGAAGTTCACAAAGATAGAATTAGATACCTCAAAATAGATTGCTTTATCTGTCAAAATAACTTTTCCTGGCCATGCCATGTTATTCTCCCATCTAAGAACAGGGCGCTTCCTGCTTGAACCAATGCAAATTATTTTCTCCTGAGAAAGCTGTTGAGTTTCTGACATTTGATACGATTTCCGTTCTTCATGAACTCTACATGAAAATTATCACATAAAATACTTAAAGATATGGCAAAAGCACTTCAAGTGCATAAAATAAATGGTCTCCACGAAATTACTTTAGAAGTTCCTTAATGTAAGTTAACCATGTAGACAAAGAGACACCATTGCCATCATCAGCAAGTGCCTTGAATAGGTTATGCACTGTTGCACAGTCGGCTACACCAGAAATAGCAGGAGCTATTCGAATAAATGCTGCCTCAGTAACACGCTTACTCTGTAACAATCAAATTCAAAATTGCCATATGTTTCAAATAAGGTTCCTACATAAAAAGAAGAAATACATAAACATATTAGGGGGTACGCACCTGGAAAGAAGATTTTTCTGCAGCATAAGCGTATTGTTTATCCTCTTCACAATATGGATTACTCCATGCTAACATAGTTATGAAAAGTAACTTCTGGAATGCAGGTTCCTGCAGACAGATGGCACAATCAACCCACAATGTACGATATTAAAAATGGACGGACCTAGTAAATTTCATCAATGCATTAGTTTAGATATGAAGATGTCACAAAAAAAGTTTAGCAAGCAACAACAACCAGCACATCGTGCACAAGTTCAGATAGCAATTTGGTATTTAACCATTCACTAAAAGATAAGGAACAACAGGACCGAACAGGTTAATATTGCATACCTTCAGGGAGGGATGTATATTAGAGCTGTCCCTTGATAAGAATCGGAAGCAGCAATACTCTATTAAATTGCGTGCCTCTGCATTTACAGATCCTGGAACAAGTTCTTTAAATATTCTTTGCATTTTCTGACCAGTTAACCCATTCATCCTGCATGTCTTAACTCCAAGAAGTCAAACCACAATTCATTCATTAGCCATATAAACTCAACAAGTCAAGTTTATACACAAAAATGATATTCAACTGGATAAGATATGTAAATGATTGCACAAACATCAGAATAAGAAATTACCAACATATCATATACATAATAAGCACAGACCATCCCAATTGCTTATATATGAGTATCCTTTAAATCAGATTGAGCACGAACGACAAGATAATGAGCTTTTCTAATACTTCAAGTTCAATCATACTAATACTACTATCATATATGACAGATAAAAAACAGATGTAAAATTGGCATTTATGATACCAAAGCAATTCAGTATGTTTGTACTCGAACTGAAGTAACTTGGTGCCACCAACAGTAACCTTCCTATTTTTTCTAATAGCATAAAATGTTGTAATTGAACAAAATGTGTAAATTTCTTCACCTGCTAAACTGCTCTATGGCGATGACAGCTTCCATGGATAGATATCCATTTGGTGTTCTCCGTGACACTGTCTGTTCTGCCATAAAAAACTCTAATTCAATTTCAGTTTCGGAAGTATTCTCATCATCGGGTTTCCTACTGCGACTGTTTTTAGAAAGCGAAGAAGTCGCTTTGCTTAGGAAGTTTTGGGTTTTTGACAACCAGGTGTTCACTTGTTCTTGCACGGCACCTGCCATAAGAATACCAATTAGACAACACAAAGTGGAGCTTCCTATGTTCAAAATAGAAAACAAAGGACACATCATATATATTACTTAAAATTGCACAAAGCTATTCATTAGCTTTCTTCACTTCAGCGCCTAAGCTACTTATAAAGCTAGTAGATTTCAGTAGAAGAAAGATTCCTTTAACTGATCTAAACTTATATGTTTCTTCTAACTGATGAGGGCAACATTTTATCAAAACGATGAAAATCTCTCAAATTTCAGCATCTGAAGATTGTGGCCTATGATCTAAGCAGTTCATGAACTCTTACAACGGTTATCCACACTCAATAAACTGTTAAAACAACCGAATTACATCCAATACCTAATCTTTATCAACAAAGTCACCACAAGCTACAGAAAGCTTAGTTATTTTCTATACGTATGCACTACTGGAATCAAGAACACTAGAGAATTCATAATTTCGTTGAAAACTAACAATAGAAGCTACTGAAACTGAATTTCAATGCTTCAACCATACAGAATTCAGTAAGCTGAAACGAAAAAGATCACTTACTAGAGTCGATGTCATTCAGCTTCCACTTGTCACCAAGAGAAAGAGCTACAACCTTAAACCCAGAGCTCTGCCTCGAGCCACTCCAACTCCCCACGGAGCATCCCAACCGGAAGAGTCGACTCCGATGAGGAAACGGAGAGGAAGATGAAGGCGCAGACGCCGTCGATTTCAGACAAGTAGCTGAGAGCTTATCCCAGTGCATCGTGGTATTCGGGTGGGGATGGATCTTGGAGGGTTGAGATTAGAGCTGTGGAGGTAGAAGAAGGTCATGGCTTGCGCCTCTTGCTGACATTTTTAGCTTTCTGGCCGACGCTGCAACTCTACACAGTTTTGGTGCTACGTGAAACAGTAGAGCACAAAGAAAGAGAGAAACGTGTTGGATAAAGAAACCTTTTTTTTCTGGACTGGATTGGTTCAGATACACATAATGGATCTGGTCGGTGGTCGCATCCATGGGAGTCAAGTCCTCAATCTGGATTGCGGCCCTTCTGTTATAACACCGTTAAGATTATTCATGCTATCAGATTCAATCTCAGGCAAGACAGAGAACTGGACATCTTATAATAGGTAAGGCAAGTCCATTAGACGGTTTAGACTTTAGACCATTACAGACACCACATACCTAGTTAGTTATCTAGTTTGGAAAAGGGTATTCATTATTTTTAGAGATTGAGATTATTTGAAAATTTCATATTAATTATATTGAAAATTTAGATTAAAAAAAAAACACGTTTTCTTACAGGGTTAATTTTGAAAAATAAATTTTTCACTTTTTTAAAAAATAAATATTTTACAGAAATTTTGTTCTTTACCTTTTACAAATTATTATTAAATTATAAACAGTAAACTTGAAGGTCCATGATGTCTGCAAAGAATTGCATTTTTTTCCACTTAAAACAGTAAAGCTTAGAAGTGGAGCATAAATATCGATGATCAGACCTTCCAAAAGTAAAACAAACTTTTCATATGCCTTCTCTTCTTCTTCTGTCCGACTATTTCTTACAACGTCATGTCTCCCTTCTATCTCTCTCCTTCATGCTACTTCACCTCCCTCCCTAGGGTTTCTTATGGGTAACAGTTGCAGAGTCATTTTGGCATTCTGTCCACCTCCATATATCACTGGATATTTATCAGACTCAGGAGGTGGCCACCCTGCCAAACTAGTTCTGCAAGTTCTTCACTGAGAAACCTCTCTAGAGTTGAAAAACTACAAGATTCATCGATGAACATCACTTTCAATTTGGGGCCGAATTCAAGAATTGCAGGAAGGAGATGAAAGATTAGTCGGTTTTCTAGGTAAGTATAAGTAATTAGTTATTTTACATAGTTATTCACTAATCACAGACATTCATCTGATAAACCCTGCAGCATATATAGTCTAAAGAGATGAGATGCACATTCTTAATTATTGTTTGAAAAAAACTGGATTTTTTAACATGTTCTTTGAAAAAAAAAACTGTTTTTTTCTGGTGGGGTTCAAATTTTGAACGTGAATCTGCTTTCTTTTTAGTTTATTGAAAAGAAGAGCTTCAACTAATGCTAGTTTCTAAACAATGTCATCATTTTGAGCAGCACGGATTTTAAGTAATGCAAGCTATCGTAATTCATAGCTAATTTGCAGCAATTGTTTACCTGGTTAGAAACCGACAGCAATATAGTCTAAATAGGACAGGAATTCCTGTTCATTCGCATGTTTATCCTTACTATTGGAATTCGGCTTATGATTTTGTGTTGGGATGATTCTTTTTCACTTTCGTAGGCTATAATGCAAGTCAACCCCAAAAAGGAAATCCAAACTGTGTATGTGAGTGAAGGCCTTTACACCGCGGTTATATCATTGGATTCCTAGAAGCATTAAGCTTAGGTTATTATACTTTACATCATCGTGTGCATAGTGCTCCACGACATTTTACTTCATGATGACGTACGGATGACGTGACCATATAGAGGGCTAGCTATTAGGACTGATCATGGGCGGGCCGATCCGATCCTGAAGGCAAGACCGAGACCGAAATTTCGGTCTTGCCTTCTGGAGGACCGAGACCGACCTCGGTCAAAAAAGCCCGCCCCAGTCGGTCTTTCTTGACTCGGGCCGGTCTCGGTCCTGGACCGAATCTACACCCCAAAAAAACAACTATGAGTTCACGGTATTCTTTAGTAAAAGTCGAAGGAATAGTTCACCTCTCAAAGAAACACTATGAACTCTCTATATTCTTTAGTAAATTTATCAAGATGCACCTTTTATAGAGATAGAAAACCTCCAAAATCCACATTATTTTCGGTGTGTATTATGAAAATCTCAAATACACATACATTCGGTCCGGGCCGGTCCTAAACGGGCTTTCGGGGAAAAAGCCCGAGACCGAGACCGACCTTGAAGAAAAAAAACGCTCGTTCGGTCTCGGTCTTACTCGGGCCGGTCTTGTCTGGAATTCGGTCCTACAGTCTTTTTTGATCACCCCTACTAGCTATATATCGACATTGTCTTTTTTTGTTGGCATTTTTAGTCTCCATTCTACGTAATATAGACCGTATAAGGGTAATACATGCAGTTAAAATGACACTAAAATAAATTAAGTATGACCAAACTTAAGAGTGCATTAAGTTAACTTATAAGTAAACATTTTCGTACATTTTTTTTTTATGATTTGCAATGAAAGAATCCATAAGTTTTTATTATGCATTTCTTAACGGAAAAACCAAACATAAAATGAATCAATTAACCGTTTAATTAATTTCTTATTTTCACATGAGTGTTGGATGAAATAATTCATTAATTAGTTGACACTGCACTGCATATCCTTCTGATTTGTCCCTGTGAACCTGTGAGCGGCTCAATATCCGCCATCTTTATCATCGCAGCTGCATAATCCGCCTTGAAAGCTGCTGGGTTCTTACTGTAATCAGATACGATTGTGTCTGTGGATCCACCATTGAAAAGAACTTGATCTGATGTGAGCAAACCCTTTTTTTGCATCAGATTCTTGTAATAGTTGTTATCAAATGAGTTTGGAGTGACCAAATCCAGTGCTGCCAAGTTTGCATTTCCTCCCGAGTTAGGGCACCGTCTCTTTCGTGTGCTAGCGAATCCAGCGTCAATGTTGGTTGCGTTGCTGTAGATTCTGTTTCTGAACGTGAAGCATTGTGCTTGCCCTAATGTGTGAGCACCGGACAAGGCGACCATATCTCGAGCAGACAATCCTTTCTTAGCAAAGTTGGAGATGAGTGTCTCGAGAGGAGACTCAAAGAATGGAAGGTCTGTGTTCGCCTGAGCTGGGTTGGAAGTGGTGGAGTCTCTTCGTCCGAGCTTCACAATCCAGGAAGCACTACCAACAGCAACTGAAGCATCTCGAGCTGCAACTGCCAATATATCTGCACACGACACCACACCAGCACATATCTTCTCTACCTCAGCCTTCGCAGTTTCGATAACATTGAAGCCTCGGACGGAACCGCTATTTGCCGGGGCATTCTGTTCACCACCTGACAGTAATATAGATGCATCGCAACCCTGCATACAATATATATACACATTTAGTAATGAAAATATTATATATATCCCATTCCCATTCCTATATTGATGGTTGCTTACCTGGACGAAGCAGTCATGGAAATGAAGGCGGATGAGTGAGGCAGCCATTCTCCGCTCCTTGGAAACTGCAGTCCTAATGGTGGTTCGGATGGTGGCGAGGGCATTAGGGCAAGTTTTGTCATAGAACGTCGGGGTTAGCTGTGCATGGGATGGAGTGTTCATCACATTGATGAGAAGCACAAACACCAGCAAGATGGAAGAACCATTAATGGCGCCTAAGGGGTTTCGAAAACTTAGAGCTCGTTGAGAAGCCATAGATTAGAGAAACAATTAAGTAGTTGTTAATTATACTTTGTAGGGTGATGATGAAGAGATCAGAGAGGTGAAGTGAAGTGATAATTTGTGAGATGATGGTGAAGAAGATGAAGACAGGGTTGTATTTATAAAGTCTGAATTCCAATCTCTCCACGGTGCAGTCTCAAAATTCTGCAGATAGAACGCGTTTGCAAGCCTCCATCTTTGTTTTGATACTGAAACTTTCTTCACCTTTGAAAGTGCTCTCTCCATGTTAACTCTCTCCTCACCTTCTACACTATAAGCGACCAAAAAAAAAACCTTCTACACTATAATAATAAGATATATTATGATATGATTTCATTGACTTTTCAAGGTCAAATCTGGGTTGTATATAACTATATATACGTACAGAATCTAATTATTAAATCATGAAGAATTAATATATATAATTAGCCTTTTTTTTTTTTCCAAAGTATACATAATGTATTACTCACAAAAATGGAGCAAAGATGCACCCGGTACAAAATCCGTGTCAAACTGTAAAAGACGTAAAAAGGGGTTTGGGGGTCGGAAGACCCAATCACTATGACATATCCCCCTATAGCTTGTTTCGCCACTCAATCCACACAATTGTTAGCGGCTCGTGGTATCCTATTCCAGTATATGTTCCTAATCGACCTACCCAAAAAAAATGACTATTTTGAATAATAGTCTCTATCTTCCAAAATATATGTAACCCAAAAACGTGGTTAATAATCACTTCTGAATCCGACTCAATTACAACCTACTCCCAATTGTTGGCAATAGCCAACCTAACACCTTCAAAAACAGCTCTCGCTTCAAGGATATCAACCCAATTGTTGGCAGTAGCCAACCTAACACCTTCAAAAACAGCTCTCGCTTCAAGGATATCAACCGAACTTGACAACACCGAGGCATGAAAGCCTCTGACGACTCGGACGTCGCCATCCCAGGCAATGACTCCAATACCTCTTTTACCATCGATCCGAGACCAGGACGCGTCGCAGTTGACTTTGATCGTCCCTGCTTGCGGCCTAGCCCAAAGCTGCCCCTGCCCGAACAGAAGTGGTCCTTCGAGAGCCCGATGATGTGCTCTCGAGACGTACATTTGGACATCGTACATATTCAAAAAATTGTCACTAATCTAATGATAGGTTAAAGCATTTTAATATAGAAAACAAATTTATTTTTTCTTTTAACTTTAGATATAATGTAATTTTAAATCTAAAAAAATATTCATTTTTAATTTATTCCTTCGAGCTCTTATATTTGATCTTTTTTTTTCTTCTTTTAATAAAATGTTAACTTCATCCATGCATGGGGTAGTTGGGTACTATACTACCAATCGAGGTTATATACGAAACTCACGTTTTGTATTCACTCAGCCGCCGGGTCCGCCAATGTTTCTTTCCCAAATGTCAACCCCATGTCTGGTCTGGTGCATGTTTGAAGCCGGTGAGCGTGACATTCGAAAAATGTCGGTGTAGTTTTTTTGTTTTTTTTTTTGTCATCCAAGCAATAATCTTGGGACATGCTGAGAATCGATCTCGGTACCTCTTGCATTCAAATAATGACGATACCTTTGAATTAAGTATCCGTTGGTTTTCGGTAGGGGTGTCAAAACGTCTCATGAGTCGTGTTAGTCTTGGGTTGTGTCATGGACCCTCTGACTCAAATATGTCTCGTGTAATAGTATGAGTCCGTTTTTTAAACACAAACCTAACCCATCAGGAATAATAAGGTTTGAGTTAGACTGACATGTTTGACATCTATGACTCATGGGTCAGTCTGACCCGTTCGACCACCAGTACATAAAAACTCATAAACAAACTGACTCATAGGTCAAAATTATATATATTTAATATAATATACAATTCGGGACGGGTCATGGATTGACCCATGAGTCAAGACTACTGACTCAAACCTGACTTTTGTTTTCACAAGTTATCCATGGGTCGTGTCAGAATGACATGTGGGTCAAAAAATCTGACTCAAACACGACCCGTGTGCGGGTCACCCACGGGTTGAAATCAATTTTTGACATCCATAGTTTTAGTGTACGTTGGTTCAAGGAAAACGAAGTTACTTGGTCATTGCGTAGCATGCAAGTAGCTGCTAATTAATTAAAATACGGAAAACAAAGTCCAAAGATCCTCCTTTATAATTATTTGAAAAAAAAAATAGAGACGACCGCCTACTTACCTAACCAACATATATTTGACCAAAAAATTATTTTCAAAATATCAAATTAAGCAAATTTTATGGATTAATTTCTCTTATATTCGAGAGTTCTAATTATTATGTATCGTATGATATGACCCATATACCGTATTCTAATTATTATCTCCAGTATAATAACAAACAAATTGGAGAGGGTATCGTTTGAGACTCATTTTGAAGTAGCCTAGTTTAATACCACTTGCATACAGACAATACGGTGACGAGGGCAATCTTTGAAAAATGTAAGATTATTTTTTTTGCCCAGCAATATGTAAGAAATTAATTAACATTATTATTAGCTGTTTGTGACAATGTCTCCGGGCGCGTGGTGGAGTGTGTCGCAATTTTGACCGAATCCTTAGTTTTGACTTTTGGAGTCCTTTGACTATTGTCTTGTCCCTATGTTCTTCGTTTTTTTAATTTTATTTTCAAATTTAACCCTAATTTTATAATTAATTACGAGAATAACCCTGTAATTTTTAAATTTCCCAAAGTAAACTTAAACGCTAACGACAGTCGCGTTTACAGAGTTTTAGTTTTTGTTGTAAACGCAAACCGAATTCGCGATATTATTATTTTTTCTCTAAATAAACACCTTACTATTTAGCTTTTTTTTTTAAAAAAAAATTATGAAAAAATTAATAATGACTAAATATTTTTCATATATTTATAATAAATATATTAATACTAACATTATGTGCCTCATTGTGTGTGATCTGACCATCTTCACGAGTGGGAGTGAGACCCAATAATTGTGGACAAAAGTTGAGCAAGTTAATTGTGTTGTGTCTATATTGATAGGGTTTTAAACATGCCTCTAAAAAATTCAAACACAAATACGATACGATAAACTAGCAGATCACAAGTGACGCGCTTATTGGGACACACTCCCACTCGTGAAGATGGGTCAGATTACACACAAATGAGACAGATAATGTTTGTATTAATATATTTGTTATAAATATATGAAAATTATTTATTCATTAATAATTTTTTCATACATTTTTTTTTATATAAAAAGGGCTAAATAGTAGGATTTTTATTTAGAAGAAAAAAACGTCATAAACGCGAACGACATTCGCGTTTACTGCTTTTTTGCTGTAAAAGCGAATTCAGTTCGCGTTTTGAGTTATTTTGGGAAATTTGAAAATCACATGGTTATTCTCATAATTAATTTGAAAATTAAAATTAAATTTGAAAATTAAAATTCTTCTTCTTCTCCCCCATTATTAGAAATTAGAGTGGATAAAGTATTTACTTATCTTTGGTTAATGTTATTTAGAGTGATTAAATGGAACATGTTTGGAGAAAAAAATCGTGAAACATAATAACTAAATGCATAATTAAATTTTATAAATTATTATTTTCGAGGACTCCAAATGTAGACGGTTATAATTATTTCCTCCTACTTTAAGTGATTTTGTCAACTTAATAATTCTCCAAAAAGAGTCTTGCAAAGCAACCTGATGAGAGAATATATCTTTATAGTAATTTCATAGAAGTGCGTACGTACAGTTGTCAGTTATTATTGAAAGACAAAATGATTTAGAAATTAATAAATTTATGTAGACTGGTAAAACACACGAGGCATCTTCAATGGAGTGTCACAGACGACACTAAAGCCATCACTAAAAGAAACCTTTAACTTATTATGAGGTTTTAGTCATTGATAAAAAATAATGTTCATTGGTAAAAGTCATACCAACCATGTTATTTTACCCGTAAAAATTGTTACTATAGTACGACTAATAATACGTTTACCGACAAGGTAATGGTAACTAATTGTATATATATATATATATACTTACAGACATATAGTATTTATTCTTCTTATTATTATACTACAACAAAAGAGCAAAAGAGGGACATTTTCAAAGGAGATTGAGGTTTATAAACTAATTAAACATGGAGGCAGGCTGGCAACCGCGTACTGCAGCATTTTGAGACCGTACACCAAAGAGAAGCAGATTGGAATCCAGACTCATATAAATACAACCCTTGTCTTCATCTTCTTCACCATCGATCAGCTCTCAAATCATCACTTCACTTCACCTCTCTGATTTCCTCTCCCTACAGGCTTAAGCTGGATAAATCTATGGCTTCTCAACGAGCTCTAAGTTTTCGAAACCCTCTAGGCGCCATTAATGGTTCTTCCATCTTGTTGGTGTTTGTGCTTCTCATCAATGTGATGAACACTCCATCCCACGCACAGCTAACCCCGGCGTTCTATGACAAAACTTGCCCTAACGCCCTCGCCACCATCCGAACCACCATTAGGACTGCAGTCTCCAAGGAGCGGAGAATGGCTGCCTCACTCATCCGTCTTCATTTCCATGACTGCTTCGTCCAGGTAAGCAACCATCAATATAGGAATGGGAATGGGATATATATAGCATTTTCACTACTAAATGTGTATATATATGTTAGTAAAATATAAGAGAATGAAATAATAATTTTCGAAATTAAAATTACATAAAATTATTGAATGACATGCAAATTGACGAAATGACGAAATTGCCCCTAAAAATGAATTTTGCAGAAAATTAATGAGTCCCTTATTAAAACGGTCTCCTTAAGGCAATTTCGCCCCCTCACCGTAAATGGTTCGTGTAAGAGGAAAATTAGGACGATTAACTCCCAGGATAAAACAGTGTCGTCAAGGCGAAACAAAATGTTTCCCTTAACCGAACTGAACAATACCTGAACTCGGACTTCGACGGAAATTCGAACACAACTGGAAACTCGAATCTGACTTAACTTTTGAGCAATATATCTGTTGGTAATTTTCGGGAGTGTATGAGATTGTTTTTAATTGAGAAGAACCAACCCTATTTATAGGAATGGGAATGGGATATATATAACATTTTCACTACTAAATGTGTATATATACATATTGTATGCAGGGTTGCGATGCATCTATATTACTGTCAGGTGGTGAACAGAATGCCCCGGCAAATAGCGGTTCCGTCCGAGGCTTCAATGTTATCGAAACTGCGAAGGCTGAGGTAGAGAAGATATGTGCTGGTGTGGTGTCGTGTGCAGATATATTGGCAGTTGCAGCTCGAGATGCTTCAGTTGCTGTTGGTAGTCCTTCCTGGATTGTGAAGCTCGGACGAAGAGACTCCACCACTTCCAACCCAGCTCAGGCGAACACAGACCTTCCATTCTTTGAGTCTCCTCTCGAGACACTCATCTCCAACTTTGCTAAGAAAGGATTGTCTGCTCGAGATATGGTCGCCTTGTCCGGTGCTCACACATTAGGGCAAGCACAATGCTTCACATTCAGAAACAGAATCTACAGCAACGCAACCAACATTGACGCTGGATTCGCTAGCACACGAAAGAGACAGTGCCCTAACTCGGGAGGAAATGCAAACTTGGCAGCACTGGATTTGGTCACTCCAAACTCATTTGATAACAACTATTACAAGAATCTGATGCAAAAAAAGGGTTTGCTCACATCAGATCAAGTTCTTTTCAATGGTGGATCCACAGACACAATCGTATCTGATTACAGTAAGAACCCAGCAGCTTTCAAGGCGGATTATGCAGCTGCGATGATCAAGATGGCGGATATTGAGCCGCTCACAGGTTCACAGGGACAAATCAGGAGGATATGCAGTGCAGTCAACTAATGAATTATTTCATCCAGCACTCATGTGAAAATAAGAAATTAATTAAACGGTTAATTGATTCATTTTATGTTTGGTTTTTCCGTTAAGAAATGGATAATAAAACTTATGGATTCTTTCATTGCAAATTATTTTAAAAAAATGTACGAAAATGTTTACTTGAATAGTTTAATTTAAAGTTTTAAATAATCCAATGTTGACGAGTACATATGTTACTGATATGCAAATGTTACATGACAAACAAAATATGTACTAAAATAAAATAAAAAAATGCAAAATAAAAATCTAAGAAAAAAGTGGGAATTATTACAATTAATTAGATGTAGAAGATAAATTTACAAAAATTAAAGGGTTAATTATAAAAAAACAAATCGAACTTTAAGGAAAAACCAAACAGCAGACCGAACTTCTTTTGACAAACAACAAACCAAACTTTTGGAATTGAGCAAACAATAAATATACCTTAAATTTTCATTATGTTTGAACATATTTTTCAATGTTTGAGAGAGTTATTAAGTCGTAATACAATTTCCTTAGAATACTTTAACTAATGTTGACTTAATTTTTTAAAACATTGAAAAATCTCTTTTGGCAAAAAAAAAAAAGAAAAATCTCTTCAAACATGATGAAAATTTGAGGTAGCTTTGTTGTTTGCTCAATTCCAAAAGTTTGGTTTGTTGTTTGTCAACAAAAAAAAGTTCGGTTTGCTGTTTGAATTTTCCTCAAAGTTCAGTTTGTTTTTTGGTAATTAACTCCAAATTAAAATAACTTTATACAAATATTGTCACCAGCAGTGGTCGAGTTTTTCTCTAATAAAGTGTCTTAAAAAAAAACTTTAAAAATATATATGTGTTAATACATTATATAACTTGTCTTGAATTTAATGATGTATTAATTAATCTAGTTTTCCCTTATAATTATACTAATATATAGTGAATGTTGTTGTCTTTAATATTGCTTGATTGATACAATTGTATTGGAATCAATGCTCTTCATGGTAGTATTAAAGGTTGTATTGTGGAAAAAGGTTTATTTGAATTTTAATACTTAAATTACGTAGTTTAAATAATTTATTAATATTTTTTTTTTATCTTTTTACTAATTTTCTATTGTTAATTTTATTTTAGTCATTATATACTCAGATCTTTCCCTCTTATTAATATAATATATATATATAAAAAATAAATTTAAAGAAAAAAATAATTTATTTCAATAAAAAATAATTCCATACCCAAAATCTGTTGGTATTAACAAGTTTTGAGTGTTTATTCCACTACTAATTAGATATAGTCCGAGTACAAAATTTATAAATCATTTTTCATTAAGTAATTTTATAAATCTATAAATTAGCAATGTATTTAGAAACACTCAATCTGTCAACCAATAATGATGATAATACCAAATGAACAAACACTATATGCTACTGTTTTGGTCATTAGGGAAGTTCTTCAAATCAGCAGCAAGATCTTGCTTTCCAATTAAACTGGGACTTACAATATTAGGGCATGCCAATTGCCAAATTATATAGTCAGGTATTAAAACAAGGCAGATATTACCATATAGGGCATTTGGTCTAGTGGTATGATTCTCGCTTTGGGTGCGAGAGGTCCCGAGTTCGATTCTCGGAATGCCCCTTTTTCTTTTTGTCTTGTATTTTTCTGCGTAATCTTTTATAGAGGAGAGGAAATTGCAGTAATTATGTTATAATAATTAAAATTAGTTTACAAATTATAAGAATTTGTAATTTATTACCATAAACAAAATTTACCTTGAATTTTTTGAAAAATTTCAAAATTTCTGGCAGAGTTAATTGAAAAATCAAAGCTAGAAATTGAGCTTGAATTTTGAAGTTCACCTACTTATTTCGTAAAAAAAAAAAAAAAAAGTAGCTTAGAAATCACTCGATTAGTTTTAACTTTCCGTCCTTCATCTTCATGTCTCTCTCGAATCTTTCCCTGTAATTAATGAATAAATAAAGGAAGAAAGGAGAAGCTTCAACCAAACAAAAGCCAAAGAGTCATCTCAGAGTGGTAACCGTAATCCTGTTGTCATTCTGATCTACCTCTCTCCTCTCATTTCTGCATCCGGTCCGCAACTTCCTCCCAGCAGTGAATCGATTCCTTCGCCGGAGCTTCCGTTCCCGCGCACATCTACTCTCTATTCGTCTCAGTTTCCACTGGTACGCATTCCCCTCATTGCGTGATTTTCTTCTGCTTAGCGGCCTTGATGCCGACGTCTCGTCTTCTCAATGATTTTGGGTCTAAGTTTCTCCGAAAAGTCTCAGTTTTTGCGGTTGTGTGGTAGTAATCGATGTTCGTTGTGTAATTTGATGGTCAAAGTTGTGTGAATTTTTAGTTTCTGGTGCAAATCGGAGTTGGTCAATTTTCCCATTCCTTTCCTTGTCGAATTTGATTTTTTTGCTGCCATTTTCGGATTATTCTATTGCCGATGGATCTGAGATGGATCATGAAAACCCATGTGCCGCGAATCCTAGCTTCATGTTCTTATGCTATTTTTTTTTGTTATTATTATTATCCGTCTTTGCTTCTGCAGTTCTGTGCTTAAACATGTACAAAATCTGACCTTTTGCATTGCTGATTTCTACTCTTCCAAAGGACTAGCTAAGTAAGTAACTTTTTTTGTGTGGCTATGTTGCAGTTAGAGTAAATGCAATTTATTATTGGATTTGGACATGCCACTTGATCTGTTCATTTCCTATATCTGTTGTGCTAGTAATTGTGGTAGAAGGTTAGCTTTGAATAATTCTTCATTATAACTTCAGAGTTAGTTAGTTGTTCCTTGGTGGTGGTGTTTCCTTTTGTTTTGGGACAGTGCATCTATTATTTAGTTTATGTTCTCAATAAGATCTGTTATACAGATGATTTTTTTGTAAGACTCGATGATCTCATGACTTGTTAATATGTTTAATTTTCTTGATCCTATTTTCTTCAGATATTGGTCTCTAGCTTAGTTATGAATTGATTGTCTTCTAAGATGTGGGCTGGAAATTACATAGGCAGAGACACTTGAATTTGGGCAAGTTAACGTATAGAAATTTTATGCAACAAAATTACTTATATGTAACGTGTGGGATCAGAATACTTTTCTTTATTTCTCCTAAGAATATTATATCAGTATGACTAAATCATATTTGAGGAGTAGTTAAATATTGGAAATCATCTACCATATATACTATTAATGTGCATTTGTGTTAATTCAACATTGATTATTGGTATCAGGTGACATTGTATGGATGAGTTTGTTAAAGAATTTATAAGAGTTGATTGAAATAAAGGATAAGGAATTGAAAGAGGAGAATGAAATTACATCTCAAGGGAAGGTCTTAGAATCAAGTCCGACTAAGTTTTTACAAAATATTAATATGAGGGGAATTTTAATGAATTTTTGTTCCTGCCCTCACTTCTCTAGAGACGTCTTGATCTATACTTGTTCTTTTTTTTTGTAGCTTATGCTGCCAGATTTTTTGACATCAATCAGTCATATAATCAGTTGCATTTCTTAATGGTTACACATGATTAATTGCATTTTTCGTGATATTATTCCAAGACATCTCCCATTATTGTCGGATAAGTTCCAAGTCTGTAAACTGTTGGGGCATCCATGTGAGGTATTTCTTACTTCCATATGGCTTGGTCCAATTTAATGTGATTTGTATCCCAATGAGTCTTAATAGGATGTGACCTCTGTTTTAACAAAGGAAGTATGAACAAAACCTGCACAAAGTAAATTGCATAGCCATAATGATCTTTATACTTTCACCATTTATATAAGAATCCAGTATCATTCAAAATAGGCACAACCTTGTCTGAAAGCTTCCCATAGATATTTAGCTGAAATATATTGGAAAGAAAGTAAAAGAGGTCTGGCTGAATGCAATCACTGTCTGGCTATTTTCATGTTCAATGGGCACAAACAATGTTGTTCAGTGTAAAGAAAGATGTTTAGATCTGTCATTTAACTTGTTTCCCTTTCTTCTTCACTTCTGTAATTGTTGATCCCTCGTGATTGTTGGATCTGTATTTCATAGCTACCATGTAACTGCCTGAAAAATTGGGGTAGAGTGGCAAGCTTATTCATTTAAAAAAATTCTGGGTGTTTTTCTTAGTTTATAGTGGCATTGATTTTACCGTACACGAGTAAATTTTCTTCTATTTGGATTCATTAAATTTTGAGATTATTCTGTTGTGCCTCTAGATTAACATCCTGATGGCAAAAGGTAGCAGCAGAGGACACCGTAGGTTTGCATTTCGGCAGTTGAGATCAACACCATATCCCTTATCCGACCATACTGAGGCCATCCGTACAGAAAATTTCCCCAAAGCATCCGACAATAAAGATTGGGAAGATGCGATGTGCTCTGTTTGCATGGAGTATCCACATAACGCTGTTCTTCTTCTCTGTTCCTCACACGAAAAGGGTTGTCGCCCCTATATGTGTGGCACTAGCTGTCGCTACTCCAATTGCCTCGACCAGTACAAAAAGGCTTATACCAAAGATACCTCAAATGATCATGATTCTTTAGAAAACCTAAATTCTGAGACCTCGGAGCTTGCTTGCCCTCTCTGCCGGGGCCAAGTGAAAGGTTGGACTGTGGTAGAATCTGCTCGTGAATACATGAATGGAAAGAAGAGAAGCTGCATGGAGGATGATTGTGCATTCGTCGGGCCCTACAAGGAGCTGAGGAAGCATGTGAAAGCAGAGCACCCTTTGTCACGGCCTCGTGAAGTGGACCCAGTTTTGGAACAAAAGTGGAGGCGTTTTGAGAGAGAGCGCGAACACGAGGATGTGCTGAGCACAATTAGGTCAACAATGCCCGGAGCAATGGTGTTTGGAGATTATGTTATAGAAGGAGGGAGTCATATTAGATTTCCTGGTGAAGATGAAGAGGATGATGATGCAGAGGAGAGTAACCGGGGCAACCATGGAGTTGGTTTCAACAGTAATTTGGTCAATGTTTTTCTGATGTTGCATGCTTTTGGCCATAGAGGAAGTGATGATCAGGACAACAATGACAGTCAGAATCACATTGATGATGATGATGATGAAGAAGACGAAGATGGTGGTGGTGGTGGTGGTCGTGGAAGGTTGTCTCTTGTTAGGCGCCTCAGGCAGCAAGGTGAAGTCCTTTTGGGGCGTTCGGGGAGGAGGTGCAGAAGGAGAGAAGTCAATAGAGAATCAAGGTAGAGAACCGTGGTATGCAAAAATAAATACACCACGAAAAAGCACCATTTAGATTATCTGATCTGACTGGAAAAATGGATGGAAATCCTATCTGCTACATCTTCATACACTGTGTATTATTGTGTAGTGATGGCAGCAGATTGGTTCTTTATCACTTATGGTTTGTTCTTCATCTTCTTTTTTAGTTGTCTTTTCAATTTGTGTCCTGCCCTTGAGTGTCAGTCTAAGTGATGTCCAGGTTGTTAATGGTTTTTAAATTAGGGTTTGTCATTGGGAATTGTTTGTATGAACGTTGAGTTATCACATTCTCATCATGTGTATAAGGATTGTTTTCACTTATATTTATTTTTTTGTAATTACAAGTGTTGAAATTAGTTTCACACTGAGAAAATATATCGTGGGGAATGAATTAAGTGACTAAAAAACTATTTATTAACAATGGCAGGTTGAATTGGTTGTGTTATGTCTTTGTTGGTGTTGAGACATTGTTTAGGGTTGAATACAAATGCTGAAGATTGCTGAACAAAAGGTAAAAAGAGTGTCTTGAGGGAGGCAAAACTCCACCATAAAGACAGGTCGACCCTCCGGAGCACCCTTGAAAGGGGCATGAGGCTAGCACAAGAAACGAGGGAGGCAGAACTGCAACAAGAACGGGATCAAGTGGAGAGGGGTGCAAGTAACCAGACTGAGGGCTGGACACCGCCACCACAAGGGAAAATCAAATTGAACAGTGATGGCGCATGGGACCCCGACACTAGGAGGAGCGAAACAGGGGTCATAGTCAGAAACGCACACGGGATGATGATGGATGGACGTCACTCGACGCAGCGTGACACATCGACGATCAACGCAGAAGCACAGACCATACTATAGGCGGTAGAGCTGACGCTACATCAGAACTGTGGGGAAGTCATCATAGAATTTGACTAGAATCTGACTGCGAGCTGATCATCAAACAAGTAAGTGGGGAAACCGCCGAGGTTGACTGGAAGCTCGAGAATATCATTGCCACGATCAGGAGAAAAGCGAACAAGTGTGCAAATTGGATTGCAAAACAACCCAAAAAAGAGATGTGTCCGATGAAGGTCGTTATCAGTTAAGACGTGATGTCTTTTGAGATTTTGCTGGATTGGACGATGGTGTTACTTTCCTAATGAAGGTCAATTCAAGGTGAGAGTCATTTAACCTATTATAACGAGTTGGACACCATAACGAAGATACGTTTTAAATGAAAGAGGGCAACATCCGCTGTCTTAATAAAAAAAAAAGTAATATACTTTTGTTTGGAATGTTTTAAATATTGTGTTTTTAAAAAGTGATAACTATATTAATTATTAAAATTTTCATTATTTACACGTTAATTGGTGCCTAAGCATATAATTCCATACAAAAGTACCATCGTAAAGATAACCATCGTATATATATATTATATATAAGTATTAACGCTCTTAAGTCTTAACTGTGAAAATAATTCGTATGAAAATATATATTTTTTCATCAATCTTGTCACCCAAGAAAGATAATTAAAATATAGAATTTAGAAAGTCTAGAGAGCGAGACTTATTATGCTGCAGACTGCAGAGAGCACAAAACATTCATTTCATACACAACAAAACGCCACAAAGCAACCATCCAGGGAGAGGAGATCGCCATAACTTCCGCTTTCTGTAACGAAATCTCTCTTGCTCCATTTTCTTCGACACGGCACTATCTCAGCCCCTCGACTACTGCCTCCACACTGTTCGTGTTCTCTCTCTCAGGTAAACTATAGGGAATTGAAGGAAAATGCGTCTAATCCATTCACTGTTGCTGAATTGCTGCTCATAGACTCTGCAAAACCACGTTGGAAGTCTGCTGTTCTTCAATTCGCAGGGTTCGCCGTCTTCTCTTTGCTCGGTTGTTTGGATTCCGAGCCTTTTGTGTTTTGCTGATTGGTCTTCTTCAACCTTTTAATCACTTATATTTCTTCGTTTCTGCGCAGACCAAGAACCCTAGGGTTTTATGAATTCCTCTTTGCTGCTCATAGGGTTCCTAGATTGCTTCTGTGAGAATTTCTCTTTCTATTGCCTAGACGCTGCGAATTTAATTAGGTTTCGTGGATAGACTGCCAGCCTTTTTATTGCTCACGGATTGGGATGCCTTTCAAGTTTTATGTGGTACCTCTTCTAGGTTTGCTGTGTATATTGTAGGAAGTAGTCGCAGAAACATCGAGTACGTTCTTATTTAGAAGTTAGAACAGTTGAGAGGAGCAGGGTCTGTCCGTTTCAACGACAAACAGATTGCTTGTTGTGAGAGCCTTGATGATGTATCTTTCTGATTAAGAGTGGGATTGTGCTGGATTTGATTAGTAAATTATAACTCTATTAGAAGACTGCAGAAGAAGTATTTGCTTCGCCCTTTTTGTGGTTTCATTTAAGATCATGTATAACAACAAGCATGAGTAAAAGTGAACCTGTGTTGATTCCGCAATGGTTGAAGAACAGTGGAAGTAGCAATGGTGGTGGAACTAACCGATCTGGATTTTTTCTCCGGTCAGGTATCCTTACTTTTCTTTGTAGTCTCCTCTGATTATAAGAAGTAAGCTAAAATTGTTGTTTTGTTCTAGCAACAAGTGGGGAGGGTTCAAGCTTGATCAGAACCTTTGTAGATGCTTTGAATGTCAAACTAAAAGTAGAAGATATGCTATAGATATTGTATATACTAAACTTTAAGTGAATCTATAGCTTAAAATGGAGATCAGGGTTAATATAAATATTCAGTGGATTCTTATTGAGTGTTATTGTTATCAAAGACCTAAATACTGACTGATGCAAAAAAATTCCTTAACTATTTTGTCTTGTACTGTTTCATATGTATTTGGTTTGAGGTTAAACTAATTATGTTTATAATGGTTCTTTTGTGCTAGATGATCAGTCTGGATCAAAGCGTGGTCGGAACAGGTCCTCTGTTAGGAGCGGTGAACCTGACCTAAGACGGTCATCTGCTGCTCAAACTAACTCACCGTATCTTCGCAGAACTTCCAGCAGTAAGGATTCTACCAGCTCAAAATCATATGGTAGCTCCAGTAGAAGCAACAGGAACCGAGAGTGGGAGGACATTAATGGCATCTGGGACAGGGACAGGACTCTCCAGGCTGAGCGAAGGCACCATGAGTATTCTGATCATCTAGGAAGCTTGCAGTCTGGTAAATATAATAAGGATGTATTACGCCATTCTCAGTCCATGGTTAGTAAAGTTGGTGGCGACTTGAGCAATGTTAGTAACATTAGCTACAGTAAGGCCAGTGAGCAACTACTTTCTGCATCCAGTGTTTCTGTTCCAAATAGCGACCAGGCATCATTTGGACAAGATTTTCCATCTCTAGTAGCTGAACAGAGACAGAGTTCTGATTTAAGTAGAGCCTCTTCTCCAGGCTTTACTGGTCCTGTTCCGTCGCTTTCTAGTGTCAGTTCAAGTGCAGTTAGTCAGGATGACTTGGAGAATCAAGAACTTGTTGGAATTGGTAGGGCAGATAGTTTGCCATCTCAGGTGACAGTTGCTGCAAACTCAGTTCTATTGGCTCAGCGTGTGAATGGCCTAAATATGGCAGAAGCAGTGGTGCAGGGTCCATCTCGTGCTCATACACCTCCTCAGGTAATCTTTGCTCATTGCTGAACTGTCGTTTTAAGTTTTTAACAAATTTATTTATTTTGTAAGAGAACAATTTTATTTTTTGTAAATGAATCACATAAATGAAAAGAGAAAAAAAGTCATGAATACTTGAAAAATAAAATAAATTGTCTGGTCAAGAGATTAGAGAGAAAAAGTGTAAGGGTTAAGTGATAATAGGGTATTCCAGGGTCAGGCACTCAGGCTCTTCAGGGAAGTGAAAGTGGTGTTTGCTTCCCCACCTTTCTTAGCTGTACTTTTCTGTAGATATATATAGTAGTACAGTAGAAAATTGATGGATCTAGACGTATGTATCATTAGGAACCTAAACTACCTATAATAAGACTATAAATGTATAATATGTACACATAGATGTATATATATATATATAGTATCCTCATCACTTCTTAATGTATGTAGTCGTTAATGGATAATCTAATTATACATATGTTGGTTGCAGCTATCTGTCGACACTCAGAGGCTTCAAGAGCTAGCCATTAAACAATCACGGCAACTTATTCCTATGACACCATCCATGCCCAGACCTCTGGTTAGGGCTCCAATCAAGCCTTTTCCCTCTGTTTTTAAATATTTTGAACACTCTCATGTGCCCATATCAAAGTCTAGATTTTATCCCAGTTCTTTATTCGGAGTATTTGGAAACAGTTAGTATGTCATTGTTGCTGTTATGCTTGATTTAGCTTTATCCAAGATATAGATTAAGCTCTGATTTTCTATACCCTCATCTGCTTAGCACCACCACGCGGATTTGTTCGTACTTCGTGCATACTTTTTTTTTTTGGCAATGGATCCTGATATAACTGATGTCAAAACAAATTTTGGCGCATGATAGTTTTTACTGCTGTTGAATTTACAAAGGGGTCTCATTTTACGCCTCTATTTTATTTAATTGACTACTTTGCCAGTTTGCTGAAATATAGCCTATTTAATTTGTCTGTGGTTATTGGTGCAAAAACACATAACATTGATCTCATGCTTCAGTTTTTTTCACATCACATAGGATGATTGTAAATTGATTAGTTCAAAAGTTTACAGTATTCCAGTTTTGCTGTTTTTTTTTTTTTAATCGTAGTCCAGTTTACATAGATTTAGATACCACATGCTTTTGTTCATGTGATTGTTAATGCAAACAATAATATTTCAATTGCCTATGAAGTAGTTATTTCTTCATGCTTCATAAAGTCTGTTGTTTCTTGATAAGGCTCAAAATACTGCATTTGGTATATTTTGTGTAACTTCTATATTGAACCGTGAGGGTCATGTAGTACTCAAGACTATCCTGTAACTCTGAACTCGATGATAGAGTAATAACACGTTTTCCCCCATCATTTCAGAGTCCTGTGGAGAAACCAAAGCCCAAGGCAATGCAGCAGCAGTCCCAGCTACTGCCCAACCACCTTGCTAATCAAACTATACGTGGTGGGGTCCCTGGAGTCGATGTTGGAAAGGCATCTACTATAGGCAAGTTGCAAGTCCTGAAATCATCAAGAGTGCTCAATGGCGTCTCTTCAACTGTGAAAGATATCTCAAGCCCTCAAAACGGTGTCATTAGTCCACTCACCCACCCCCCTGGCGCTACTTATGCTGCACCAAACAAGAACCCTTTCAGCAACCAAAACCCTGCACCTAACGAGCGCAAGACATCAATGGCATCAACAACCTTAGAGAAGAAAACTTCTTTGCAGGCCAAGAGCCGTAATGACTTCTTCAACCTCATAAAGAAAAAATCTTCTTCAAGCTCACAGTCATCTGTTGAGACTTCCAATAATTTTTCAGTTGAAGAAGCTACTGCTGCTGAGGATGGGGCTAAGATAAACCCTAACGGTGAATGCTGCAGTGGTGCTTCTGATTTTGTCAGAGATGGAGAGGATGATTACTCAGACTTCTGTGTTCCTCCTCCAGATGTGGAAGAAGCTGCTTTTCTGCGTTCTCTTGGGTGGGACGAAGGTTCAGGAGAAGATGAAAGCCTCACTGAGGAAGAGATCAATGCCTTTTATGAGGTAAGTAAAACGAAGAAGATTAATTAAGAATGAATCAATCAATTTTCACTTCATTGTCAGTATTGTATGTAGTAGAGAGGGAAGTAACATTTTTTTTTGGTTAGGTTCATAAATTTGCAACCTATCAAAGCAAGGCCCATTTCGGAGTGAACTATGGGGAGAATAGTGGAGCATCTTCATCTGAGACTGTGTTGAAATTTTGAACAGACGCCGCATAGAATTTGCCACAGCTTTATAGTAGTATCTTCTGGAGAATTGGTTCTTCTCCATGTTTATATTTTGCGGTTTCCTCACGTTTAGAGCGAAATGGTGGAACGGAGTTCTTTTTCTTTTTGTGGAGGCGGCTTGTGGGATCTGTTGGGAATAATTGAGTGATGAAATTGATGAGTTGAATGGGCAACTGAGAGTGAGATCAGGGTGACAACTGACAGAAGAGTAAAGAAAAATATTCATTTTCTAGTTGGTTATTTGGACGTTTTGTAACAAGTTATCTGAACTTTAAAAAATTAAAGCGGACTTTTTCAATTTTGACGAATGTGCAACGAGCTACCTTCATCCAAATTACCATCAACTGTTGACATAAATTAGTAGGAAGTTCATCGGAAATTGGACGGAGGCAGCTTGTTGCTCCTTCGTCCAAAGTTGAGGTAGACCGTTTTAATTTTTTAAAGTTTTGGTAGCTCGTTACAAAACGTCCAAAGTTCATATAGCTACTTGTTATTTAACCTTTTTAAATATGGTTGGTCTTTCATATTATATATAACCTTTGATTTTTTTGTTGAAGTCCAAAGTAGGTAAAGCGTAAAGGAGAAGGGGGTCTTTTTTTCTCTCATGACCATTAAAAATGTATTTTAAGAAAACTATTTGGACAAATAACAAGTTTTGTTTCATTAGGTTGGCAAAGGCGCAGGCAGCAGCAAAGGAAAATTTGAGGTTTTTTCTTGTTTGGTTTCTATTTTCGTTTTCTTTAAAGATTTTGGATATTGACATCATAATTTTGAAAATTGTAATATTTCATTATCGGTGATGACTCACCTTTCCTTTAGCATACATTGACTTACTGCTATATTGCTATATTAAACGAAATACCTGGGCAAGTAATGGCAATACTAATTACATACACATCTACTAACATGAGCATATATGTACACTTATCTATCCAATAAAAAAGTCATTTTAATGGATTAAATATTAGGAAAAAAATTATATGGAAAATCTTTTCCATTTTCTCCATATTTATTCCTACTACAAAGACTCACAAATTTTAATACAATAGTATGGCGTGAAAATGTAGGGAAAAAATGTATTTGTATATACATATATTATAAAATGATAATATAAAATAATATTCGTGTTTTGTTTAAATTTCACAATTAGAACACGATAAAATTAATAAGTGAAATCTAGTATATGACCTCATAATTTTTACAATATGATATTTCATAATATTTTTTTTTAATCACATATAAACAAACGTATGAGTCAATGCCTATGACCTTAATTTAATATAGAGTTAATTAATTAATTGGTTACACATGTTTCACCATTGTGCATAATGGTTACATATGTTTTAAAATGTGATTAATTGATTTTGCTACGTGACTAATTGGTTACACATGTTTTTCCCAATGTGATTAATTGATTATTCCGTTAGTAAACCGTTAATTAATTTTTTTAACATATTATTGAATTGTGAAATGACTATTATGCCCCTAGTGGTATTGAAGAACACAAAATCATCTTCAAGAACAAAAATCGAATCGAAGAACCCATAATCTGATTTCTAGGTTCTTGAATAAATAAGATTTCTAGGTTCTTCAAGAACCCAGAAATTCAATTATGGGTTCTTCAAGAACCCAGAAATTCAATTATGGGTTATTCAATTCAATTCGGTGATGAAGAATAACTTGGTTGATGAAGAACATAACTTGATTGATGAAGAACATAACTTGATTGATGAAAATGATAATTACGTCATTTTACGTATCTAAATAGTGACTTAACTGTGATTTCTAACGGTGAACAGTAAAAAAACCAATTAGTCACATTTCAAAATCAATTAATCATATTTTGAAATATGTGTAACCATTCTGCACAACATATGTAACCAATTAAGTAATGAACCCTTTAATATACCACAAAAATAAGCTTACATTTGGGTCTGTTTTCCTATTACCCGTAATTTTATTATATTTGAAATTTGATGCATATAATGGCATGCACGCACGCATAGACGGTAGGACTGGGTTTTTAGGGTTCGACGGTTAGGATTTTCCATCCCGAGAGAAGATATCAGTGAATTGCAAATATAACCGGAAGATTTCCGATTTCTATTGGAGATTCATTTCCTCCATTCCTGTTGCCTTCGAACTTCACACAGATTATCGTCTACTTTTCCTTCTTCCCAATAACAAGGAAAAAACTGCAATCGGAGATCTCATTACGCACCGCCGCTTTTTTTTCTGCGCGAAATACCAACCTTTGGATTCGGGAGTTTTTGCTCTCCCTCTCGACCGTTTCGTTTCAATTGGCGTGAACTGGGCTGGAATTTTCTCGCAGGAAGGGTATTGCGCCGTTATAGGTTGTTGAAGAGTTTTGACAGATGCAGAATTGAATTAAGCTATTGCAGACTCGAGGAGTACTCCCACAATGTTTTATTGATGAATTCGAGTCCATCCAGAAAATATCGACAGTTTTGAGCGACAACCGATTGTGTTGTATCGTCGTGTCTGTGCATTGTTAACGGTGTTCATTCGTTGTTGTAACTCTGGGGGCCGCAGCTATGTCGACTCCCAGTCTGCGCTGTGCAATGTAGAGATAGAAACCCTAAGTTCCTTACCTGGAATAGCCTTAGAGAATTGGGGATCGATTGAAGTTTAGGGGCAGTCTAGGACCGTTACTTTGTGAGTCTCCTGAAGCAGAAGAGCAGAATTAGTTGTTTGATTAAACAGGGTTCACCGTGTCTGGACACTCGTACAAAGAAGAGGGAAGTTTATCCATTCATAAGGGTGAACTTAGAGTGAATTGGCTTAGTGTAAGATATTAACTGATAATTTCTGAAGGGCATTTCGTAAGGGGAGAAAGATACGTTGATTTTTGTTTCAGACTTCCCTTTTATCATGTTTGTCAGTAGTAAGAATGGATAAAACTGAGCCTGCATTGATCCCTGAATGGTTGAAGAGCAGTGGAAGTGTCACCAGTGGTGGCTACGGGAACCACCAATCTGCATCTTATCTGCACTCAGGTATCTTGTACTTCACATATTTTTCATAAAGTTTTGCGAAAAGAAAGAATGTGATTGTGTAATATAGACGTACAACATCTTCTAATTAATTTAAGTGTCACATCACATGTAAAACAAATGCAAAAAATGATCTTCTATGTTTTTCCTGGTTGTTTTCACCTTAAGTAAATCTTTCAAATATTGCATTTCCAATCCTTGCAGTTATCTTCCAGCCTATGCTTGACAGTGCTAACAAATTGGGATCATGATATTTTTGTTTTCTTGTTTTTGATAGATGATCATTCGGTATCAAAGCATGCAAGGAATAACTCGTCCATCAACAGCAGTGAATCATTTCACTCTGATCGAACCACTTCTTCCTACTTTCGTAGAAGTACTAGCTCTAAGGACTCTTCCCACTTGAGATCGCACAGCAGTTTTAATAGAAGCCATCATGATAGAGTATGGGAAGACTTTCCTGAATTCTCAGATAAGGATAAGTTTATTCTCACTGAACATAGGCATCATGAGTATCCTGATCCTCTTGGTGGGGCTTTGTCTGGAAAATTTAGTAAGGAGAATTTACGTCGTTCTCAATCACTGGTTAGTCGAAAATTGGATGCAACTTCATCAAGGAAAGTTACTCGGGATTCAAGTGATGCCATAAAAAGCAGCTCTATCAACAACAGCCTGCTGCTTGCTAGTGGGAGTGTTCAGAGTAGCATGCAAACTGCATTTGGACGGGACTTTCCCTCTCTTGGGACTGAACCAAAGCTTGGTGCTTCTGAGTTAAGAAGAGTCCCTTCTCCAGTTCTGGGCCCTACTGTGCAGAGTTTTCCCCTTGCTAGCGTGAATGTAATTGGTGTTGATGGTTGGACTTCATCTCTTGCTGAGGTTCCTGGACTAATTGCCAATAGTAGTGCAAGTAGTTTGTTGTCTCAACAAGCAGCTTCTGGGAGCTTATCCCCACTGTCTCAACGTGCCGGTGGACTTAATATGGCAGAAGCAGTAGCTCAAGGTCCCTCCCGTGCACGTACTCCTCCCCAGGTAATAATGTTGGTTTAAAATGTTGTCCTCCCCCCCTCCTCTCACAAATACAGTGGTAGTCTGGCAGAGGCATGCTTATACAATTCATGTTTGTAGGCATCTCTTGATACTCAGAGGCTCGAAGAACTTGCCATCAAACAATCTCGGCAACTCATTCCTGTGATACCTTCCATTACCAAACCTGCGGTAAGACCTCCTATGCATGATTTTTAATGCCATGAGAAGTATCTTAATATCCTGAGAAGTATTGAAAATGGTTCAAGAATGATAGCTCATTGAGGAAAGCACTTGTTTGTATCATGAGGTTTAAGGTACATATTACTTGTTATTTTGGTGCTTATAGTCAGTCATGTCATTGTTGATTCTTTTTGCAAATTAATTGTGCATATGCTTGCAGTATTTTTTGCAAATTAATTGTGCAAATTACTTTTCGGCCACTATCTTTAAATGGAAGCATGAATCAGTTATATCTAGTTCAGTATGATATACTTTTTTGTTGAATTTCTGTACTTTCATAAATGGGGGTAACGAAAAAGACCCAGCAACATGCTTTAAATAGGAGATGAATGGCCCACTGGTTCCTTTTCTGTTGCGTACAACAAGTCATTCATCAATACATGATTAGACTTCCTGGAGAAAGACCACTGCAAATTTTCTTCTTGTCTTTATATGTTAATGGAGAAGAAAGATTTAGGACGTTTCTGGTGTTGTTGACTTCTTTGAGCTTAGGCTTGTTCACAGATGGACTAGCATAAATCTTCATTAATATGTATTTATAGATTGATTGAGGATCTGTTTCTTTTTATTTGTTTCTTCTATTATGATATTGCACAAGATATCCAGTCATATGGTTGCTTTTAGAAATTTATGGGTGTGCATAGATGGGCTGGCCCTCACTTAGCACTCCTCTTGGGTTGTCTTCTTAATTCTGTCCTTCCCATGCACATCTTTCTTTCTCATATTATCAAATGCTATAGATTAGGCTTGCTGGAAACCTTGCAAGTATCAAGAGGATGGTTTCACCTAAATTTATAGTTTACTTAGTTAACTGAAGAAATTAGTATATTGGTTAGCTAATTCTAGCACGTGTGGCTGTAAAAATGAGAGACCTGAAACCACCAACATACCTTATTCCAACAGAATGGTTTTGATCATTACATCAGCGCTCCTTGCAAGCATACTTCACAAGTTTGCTGTTTTTTTTTTGTTTTTTTTTTTGTATCCTTGCCTCACTCTTATTCATTTTCTCTTTGTTACTTTCCTTGGTCTGTTAAGACTGTAGTCCCCATTAGTATGTTGTTTTGTCTATCCATTTCAAATGGTTTATGCCCTACAGTGCATTGTCACAATTTCAATGGTGGGAGGGAACAGTCTAGAGTGCCTGCCCATTACCTTTTATGACCTAGTCTTTTGAGATTGAAATGGTCAAAGTATCTCTCGACTTTACAGGGTTAGACTGTATATTGATTAACATCTCTGTTACTGTGAGAACCGGGGTTAATTGAAAAGTTTCAAGATTTTTTTGGAAGATAAGCTTGAGGTTCAGTCATCTTAATCTCTGGGCCTCTGTCTAACCTGGTGTACTATCTTGTGATAATAATCCTAATGATAAAATCAAGGACGTCCATCAGTAGATTATAACTGCGCCGATTTATCCTTAAGGAGGTATCAATTGATTGTTCTTACACATTCAAGGCAACACATTAAGTAGTTTTTTTTTTTGTGTGTGGGCATGATTTTTTACTATTGCTCAACAGTCATTGAGGCACAATATTCGTCACTACAAAAAGGATAATGGTAAACCCCACCATTAATTATTTCTTTCAGGCACTTGGCCCTCTGGAGAAGTTAAAGCCTAAAAGTGGGGTGCAGCAGCCGCTGCAGCAGTCTCAGCTCTTATCTTTGAACCATGGAAGTCAGAGTCTGCGAAATGGACCTGCTAAATTGGACCCTGGAAAGACAACAAATATGGGAAAGCTTCAAGTTCTAAAACCATCAAGAGATATGTTAAATGGCGTCCCTTCTTTTACCAAGGAGACCGTGAGTCCCAAGAACGGTGTCAAAGTTGTACATAGTCCACTCAGTCAAACTCCTTCAAGCGCGGCTATAACTGCTCCCAACAAGAGCCCTGTCAAAGCTCTACACTTGTCAGTTTCTGAGCGCAAGGCAGTAACATTACTGACCGGCTTAGAGAAGAAGCCGTCACAGCAGGTCCAGAGCCGTATCGATTTCTTCAACCTTTTGAAGAAGAAATCATCTGCAACTAACCCTCCTAGAGGAGGAGCTGGGTCTGGGTCTGATTCTTCTTTTTCAGAGAAGAGCAATGGAGAGGCTTCATCATCGAGTAAGCTTGATCCTTTGGGATCATCCGTCGAAAATGGCATCAAGGTGATGAACAATGGACAGGGCAGCAAGGAAAATCATATTTTTGTTGAGAATGGAGAGGAGGAGCATTCAGATGTTGCTGTTCCTGATCCTGATGAGGAGGAAGCTGCTTTTTTGCGCTCACTGGGGTGGGAGGAGTGTGCTGGAGAAGAAGAAGGCCTCACTGAGGAGGAGATCAAAGCTTTTTATGAGGTAATTATATATCTATTGAATAAAATACATTAAAAAAAAACACTTTCTTTTTGGGTCATCTTTTCCATTGATTTTGTAGTTACTGCTGTAGTATCCTGGTCGATGTTAAGATGATGAAATGATTTTGCAGGTTATGAAAGTGAAGCCGCCGCCACCTTCAGAAGCAACAGGAGTCCTCCAGAGAAGGTTGAATAATGGTAGCTGTGCTGCCTCGTCTACCTCTGTGTCCAGGTCATCTTAGTCAGAAATTTTGATCTTGCTGCTGCTGCCTACTGACTTGGGAAAAAAAAAGTAGTTTCTGGTTTTCATTTTGTCATCAGAGGAATATATATTTAAAAAAATGAGCAAAAAAGAATAATTGCTATCATTATTTTTTAAAAGCTCTTCTGCTTCTACCGTTGCCATTTTCATATTTCTCAAGCTGATTTTGTGTATACATCACCGCTGTTCATATGATGGCAAACATTTATACTTAGCCTGTGAAGCAGCACGGCACCGATGGTATCGCAATTGAGAATCAAGTTGAGTCCAAGACGATAGGGATTCAAATCAATCCAGGGCCTTGGATCGAGTCACAATCAGGAGTCTGCTGATATAGGTGAGTGTCCAGTCCAAGGACCCCTCAATCTGGGTTCAATTTAAGTTTCGATTAGAAACTGATCGATTGCGACTCGAATTTGCTTCTCCCCTAGTCCAACAACCCTTACTAAAATTATTAGAATTTAATTATGAAATTTAAAAATTACTTAGTTAATTTCATCATTTAAAATACGTCGCACAAATGATCGATGAAAGTAGAAATATCACGTTTTTAAAATATCTCGATGTAATTAAAATATATTCAATTGGATTACTATTTTCGTTGAACATACTGCATTTTCACGAAGATTTTTTTTAGTTGAGCTGCGAAAAGAATATCAGAGTTGGGCTGTTATGAATTTGGGCCTATAGATTTTTTAGAGTTGGGCTGCGAAAAGAATATCAACATTGGGTTTTTTGTGAATGTGGGCCCATGGGTAATGTCAGGTTGAGTGGGCCCACATTTTGCTTTATTTCTTAAGCTTGATTTGGGCTAAAAGGCCCATTAGGATTTGACGCGCACGGTTATAGACCGCGGCCCATGAACCGTAAAGCTGTTATAGACTACGCTGAGCTGAGACAGAGCGCAGCGTTTCTTCTTCTTCTTCTTCTTCTTCTTTGTATTAGGGGAGTTGGTTGCCGCATCCAGCCAGAATGGGAATCACAGAGGTAGTGGAGAAAACACAGGAGGAGCTCCGCAAAGAGATTGACGAGCTCCACCGCCAACAGCGCGAGGTTTAACTCTCTCCCGCTCTTGCTAGCTACAGTCCCTTACATAGAATAACACATTTTTTTCGATGGATAACGCAGATAACACTGAGACTCCGAGACCCCAGAGGCCTCCGCCGAGGATCCTTCTCCGGGGCCGGACCTCGTAACGCTGCCGCTGACGGAGCTCGTCCACGTGGTCCTGTTCGTCCAGTATGTTTTCTCCGTATCCCTCCTTTCTTTGCTTCTGGTAGTGGCAAGTTAGATTTTAAAGTGGATTTGTTTGATTGGTTACAGGCAGATAGGCCCGATGAGGAAGATCAGCGTCCTGCTAAGAGGAGGCTCTTATCTGCAGTGGTCAAGGTATTCTTCAATCTCTTGCTTTAAGATTTGCCTTGATTTTTTATCATTCTTTTTTTTAATTTGGGAGTTTACTGAGCTTAGTTGAGCCTCTGAAGGTTAGTGATAAAATTTTGATATGACTAACTTTAGTGTTTATAGGAGTCAGGTTTAAAAGGAATGAACTTAAGAAATCTAGGTATGTTAACAATTTATTGTATGTCTTGCAAAGGTGGAAGAGGGAGAAATTGCTGAGGAAGCTGAGATGAACCAGGACCTGGAGAAGAAAGTGGTTGCCGAAAGGGATGGAGCGCTTCAAGATCAAAGGGAAGTCTCTGATTTGCAGGGTGGGAGGACCAGGAGAGATATTAATCGACGACCTGGGAAGGTGATATGGTTTATTATCTTGATGTTATGAAGATGAGTGAGCAGTGCTACTTATGTACTGAATCCTTGTCTCTCCATGATAGGACTTTGAAGCTCCTGCAGTGGAACATGTTCCTAGGATCTTGCCCAAGAATGAAGACCCCAGTTTGGTTAATAGAAATAAAAGGATGCTGGGTCAGCTTTTGGGCACTTTAGAGGTATACACTATTGCTGTGTATTGCTCTTAGTTAAGTATATAATGGCTATTTTCTTTGAATACTTATCTGAATGAAACTTTGTACATGGAAATTTTGCCGTGACCACTAATCAGTTGCACAAATGAATTGTTAGCTAATTGAGAGTTGTTGTTTTGACCCCTTTCTGATTCATGTTTTTGAGCTATTTTGTGTAATTCAACATATATTTATTTTGCATTTCAAACTTTAATTGTTTGACATTTTTATTTTGAACACTTTCCCCTTGTACGTGTTCAATATTCCTTTAGTTTTCTCATTTTTCATTATCCTTTCAGAAATTTCGGAAAGAGGACATGAAGCTTTCTGGAACAGAAGCATTCTTGCGCCGATCAAATACATTACAGAGGGTAATTTCACTTCATCATGTATCCACAAGAAAGTATCTGCTGATAATAACTTCATTTGTGAATACATCGTTTCTCTTCTGGTGTTAAGATGATGCTTCACTTGCTACTTTAGTGTAGATGAGTCCATTACGCATAAGGTAGAGGAAACCACCTGAAATTGGTTTTGATTAAATGGGATGTGCATGTTCTTTACAGCAACTGATAGGTTTACCTTGTTCCATTCAATAAATGGACTAGACGAAAGTTGTAAATTGAATTTTCGCTGTTAGCTGGAATTAGCCTCTTCTAAAAAACGGTTTTGTCCCTAACCTTCATTAAAGTGGAATCTGAGGTCATTAAGCATCTTAAGCTGCTGCATTGCTTTTCTTCATATTTACAACAAAGTTGAGAGGTTGGTATCAAAGGTATGGATACTTAAGTTATCTGACATATTCCAGGCAGAACAACGAGCGCATGAAGAGAGTGAAAAGCTGAGGCAACAAGAGCGTGAACAAATTGCCGAAAGGCGAAAGCAAGATTTGGTCAGTACATCTCGTGATTATATTATCAGTATTTATGAGTTATTTACTGGTTCACCTAGTTGAATCAGATATTCTAGATTCCAAATTAGTAGTAGTGGTAATGTGCAAGATTCTAGTTTGTGGTGTTTTTCTGAGGTGTTTTACTTGCATCAGACTCTTAGGGCACGCCTTGCTGCCAAGGCAGAAGAAAAGAAGTTGGAATTGCTTTTTATCCAATGGACTGAGCACCAGAAGAAACTATGCAATTTTATAAGGTAATTTTTTCTCTAAAGTTTGTCTTTTCTTGCTGATTTTCTCCGTAAGTCAGGATGGTAAGTTATTGTTTTCAGTTGGGTTTGAAACTTTTTTTCTTGGTGGTGCAGGTTATTTTTACTTTGGTCCAAAAGTCTCCATATTCACAATTTTGTTCGCAAAGATAAGTTTCCATTCATGTGCATGATAATGATGAAGTAGCTTCTTATTTAGTTTCCTTATCCCCTTGGGGTCTGGTTAGTAGATGTTCGATTTATAGACTGAGGGTTACATATCTATCTATTCTTAATCATCTCTTTGCTCTCTATCCCTCAGGACTAAAACAAAGCCTCCAATATACTATCTCCCAACCAAACCGTTGGAGGAAGATACAGCTGTTACTGAGAAGATTAGGGAGGAGGTATTTCACATTTCTTTATCAGAAATTTCGAGGATTTAAAATCATTGGCCTTCCATCATTTTTATACCTCTTTTCTGACAGACTTTTCAAGAGTGGAAGGTGAAGAGAAGACAAGAACTTGCAGATTATCAGAAACAGATAGGGGATCAATACATTGCCAACGTTGAAAAGCAACTGGAGAATCGTCAAAATGCAAGAAAAGTCCGAAAAGGAGAGGAAAACCTGTTGAATTTGCAGGAAACAATGGACAAGGAATTGGACACGCACAGGCTCGAGCATGGCCCCAAGACAAGAAAGATCCCAGGTGGAGGCAACAATGAAGATGAGGATGTTGAGGACATTAATGTTGGAGAAGACGACATGATAGACGATGTGCTTGGTGTTGAAACGGCGAAAGTCGAAGCAGGAAACACTAGTCCGCAGCCCGATCAGCAGTAGCTAAAAGCCATAGCAGCATGATTTGTTTGTTTGTATTTTCAGTATTTATGTTGTGTTGAAGTACTTGAATCCAGATTTAGATGTGTACGGTGTAAACTGAAGTATTTTGATTACTGGGTTTCAGATTGCTTGGATTGTTTGGTGTCTACGTTATTATGTGACAGTGGCTAACTTTTCTGTGGTATGGTACACTTGTTTCTTCTTCTTGAGAAAGTTAGCTTTGCTACAGTAAGTGGATCACCTTGGGTTTTAATTCATTCAATGGGTGGTTCAGTCCGGGCTTGGTTGGCCAAGTAAGAGTTAAGTTATTGGAGGACCAATCCCTCCTAAGAACTTGGTGAAAACTAAGGTTGATCATGGGCGGGCGGTCCGGTCTTGGTGGCAGGACCGAGACCGAAATTTCGGTCTTGACATTTGGAGGACCGAGACCGACTTTGACAAAAAAAAAATTGAGTCGGTCTTGCTTTACTCAGGCTGGTCTTGGACCAAATTTTTTTGTAAAAACAAATCAACTGATTTGGCCAAAAAAATCACTGAAGTTTTGGTCTTGAACCTGCTCGCTTCTCGTCTTCCATTGCACTTACTTTTCCAAGAATTGTTGAATGTTTTAAGGTCATGAATTATTAGTGTTTCAAAGGTTACACCATGAATTTTTAGAGTTTTCTTCAAGGTCGGGCTGGTCCTAGTCGAACTTTTGGGAAAAAACCGAGACAGAGCACGACATTGAAGGAAAAACCCGTCCGCTCGGTCTCGATCCTAGACGGGCCGGTGTCGGACCAGTCTTGTCAGGAATTCAGTCCAATCAGTCTTTTTTTATCACCCATAGTCAAAACTGCCCAGCCTGAACTTTATTCTTTGTATGATCGTTCCGCATTACCTGTAATTATAAGGCAAATGGATACCAGACATTAACATATCAATAATATATTTGTTACTCAAACTATAAGTAACAAAAATTGAAACCTGTACTTAGTAGTTATTAGGTGTTGGATTGGACCATATATGTGTCCTTATTAGGGTTCAGATGAGTCGATCACGAACAAAACCGGCTAGAAGTTGGCTGACCGGTTCGATGAAATCATCAAGCCAATTGACATCGTCTAGTGGTTGGTATATCAGTAGAGCTTCGTTGGATCTTGGTTTTGCAGTAGAGAACCAGGATGGATTTCAGTGAGCTGAAGGAGGCTCTGGCATCTCAATCCTATGGCAAAATCGCCGACATCTGCGACGATCTCATGCTCCAGGCACTCTCCTAATTTTCTGGTTTCGTCTTCTTCTTCGATATACATTCAATTCCGCCATTTTCATCGCGCCATTAGTTGGGCTGCAGGTATCGGCGGAAGGCGTGGCTTTTCAAGATGAGTGGCCGTACGCGATCCATCTCCTCGGTTATCTATACTCCGACGATATGTAAGATTATATTGTCCATTCCGAGTTTCTAATTCGTTCTTTCGCGATGAAGTGTTGTGTTGGAAAGATTCAGAGGCGTCTTGTTTAGGGTTTTGTTTTTCACTAGGATTCCAAGTGTTTTGATATGTATGTTCTAAAAGGCTTCCCATGGTTTCTTATGGCTTTTCTTTGATCTGATAGAAACAGCGCGAGGTTTTTATGGAAATCAATTCCTCCCGCAGTTAAAGAAAGCAAAGCAGAGGTTATTGCTGCTTGGGTAATTGGCCAGAAACTGTGGACCCGTGACTATGCAGGGGTTCATGAGGCTATTCGGGGATTTGAGTGGAGTTCAGATGTTCAAGGTCTTGTGAAATCTTTTTCAGGCAAGTCGAGGGTTTGTTTGGGAGGCACTTCTAATGCCACCTCATTCTGAAGATTTGAAGGCAGCTATCTCTAATCACGACCTTCTTGTCGCTGCTCTCACTATACTGCTATTGATTACTAAGTGTTTACTTGTTCTTCCACAGAGCTTTATACTAGGAGGATATTTCAGCTGTTGGCTTCTGCATATTCAACAATCAGCATTCAAGACGCTGAACTCTTTCTGGGGAAGAGCGAGGACGATGCCATAAACTGTAGGTTCTCAAACCATTAATAATGAAACCAAATACTACCAGCAGTTTTCAATATATTTTTTTTCTGGCATGAGAAATCCTTGGCTTGTGGCGTATTCCCCATAGAAAAATCGTACATTTGATTGATTTTTATGCTGTATATAACTGCTTCTACATATCTAAAAAACTGCAAATTGGATGTACCTCAATGATAACAGTCTAAGTGAGAAGCTCTGCCATCTATTGGTAAAAACAGAATGTAAAGTTTGAGTAAGACAATAAAGACACTAAGTACCTTCTATTGGGGTATTTGATTGGGTGGCTAAGATGAGAATGCAAACTTTGTCTTGTTGGAACTCATCTCGCACTGCCGATCATCTACTGGTGCTTTGGGGTGAAAAAGCCTTCATCTGCATCTGTTTACTGGAGCTACTTTTTTCAAATAGAACATCAATGAGAAATTGAGAATGATTGCTGCATTTTTTTTCTTGCTTTTACTGTGATAAGCTATCTACCAAGTATTCATATAAACACCTCATTGCTGAATGCTCCATGCAATTATGCAGCTAAGAACTTTTTTATTTATATGCTTACATCATTATCATTTTATAAAAGGTCTAGTTGTTATATACTACTTTCTTATCAATGTTGCAGATGTGCTCCAGGAAGGTTGGACCCTGGATGCAGAATCCCAAATGCTTACCGTGAAGAAGCAGCTTGTCCTGGCCGAGCAGAAGCTCAACCCCGATAAGCTGCAGCGCCTAACTGAATATGTATTCCACCTTGAGCATTAGATGGACTCAAGGTAGGTTTACTGGACTAGATGCCCATTTGAAGATATCAAACAGAAATACAGCTCTGTTTTTTTTTGTGTGTTTTTTTTTTTTGAAATTTTGGGTATGAGTTATTTTAGTTTGCAGCTGATGTCATTAGTTAAATGTTGAGCTTATGATATATTGGTACTTTGCCGAAGGAAGTAATGAAAATTGTGGAGATGTTTGCTTCTATATGTGGATTAAAGTAGTTTTGCACATTCCCGGTTGATTTAACCAGAATACTGATTTCCCATTACAAGTTTTGGGGTTGCCAAGTCTAGTTGTTTGATTCTGCAACTGACGTTCTGAGCAAGAATGTCTACACTTAAGGGATAACTATTTGTGCTCCACGAAACAATATTACTTATTTTGTGTGTATCCACTTGTGCATTTTGTGTGTATCCACTTCAACATACTATGTGTATAGAATTCAAATTGCATGCAAAGAATCCAATTGAATGAAGGATGAGGATATCATGTACCTACTTGAATTGAATAGGCTTCATAGGAGGCAAATTGACTATCACGACCAAGATTAGTACCAACTCAACTAGTAATGGAAGTAGTCATCAGCGCATAACGAGTTAATCTGAATGTTGTATTGATCAGCGACGTACCTCTCTACATCGTGCGGTGGTGGTCATTTTCCTCCGGTGACCTGTCCCCGTCCGAAGGCCATGCTTCTTCTTGACCTCTCAGCGGCGGTATCACCTGTTGCAGATGTCCATTTTCCTCGTCTGCCACTGATGTTTCTTGTCTGCCATGGCCATTAACCTTAAGTGGAGCTGGAGTTGGAATCGGAGGAATGCCCGGCCTTCTGCGGATTATGGGCGATATCCTCCTCGGAACTGCACCACTGATTTCTGGCGGCAAAATCGCTGGCCGAGGAGGCAGATGTCCGTGAAGGGCCTGATTTATCTGAGATGAATGCGGCATATCTGATATTGAATCAGATTCGGTAGCCAATGTGGGAGACTGCTCAAAACTGGGGTCAACGGAAGGAACCGCCGGAGGAAGAAAGGTGGAACGGTGGTTCGGTGGTGAACTAATCGGATAGATGACCTCGGGAGCTTCAGTTGACGCACTCACCGGATTAGAGCGAAAGGTCAGGACTCCGGCCAGGCCGTGTACTGCCACGTCAGCGCTGTAGTAAATCCCAGGTGTTTCCAAAAGCACGTCGTTCACTGCTACGGTGAAAACTTCCGCTCTGTGAATGGAGATGACGACGGATCGGTTTGGGAGAAGAGTGGGAAGGAGAGAGGAAGAAGGAAGGAGGCAGAGATCGGAGATGAGCAAGCGGTGAGGAATGGCGTGGAAGCGGAGGAGAGAGAGGAAGGAGTCCGGAGGGAGAGTCAATTCGAGTGCAATGAGGGAGGAGTCCGTTGGTGCGAGTAGTGTTAGGTTTTTGGTGGACAAAAAATCGATGATCAGGTGGGAGGTGGCGGCCATGGCGTCTCCGAAGCGAGAGTAACCTCTGGCTCGCAGGACGGGTAGAATCTTTGAAAGCTCATCAATGGATACTGCAGCCGCGCAATCCATTCTTGCTACAGAGATGAGAAGGAACAACGATATGAATACCTGGAATCCTCTCATGAAAGCAGATGACGCCATTGCCTGACGTTGGAGAACTCTGAATACGGCGAAAAAAAATCGAAGAGAAGTAGTTGAAGTTGAAGTAAAAGGATTCAGTCAGTTCAGAGGCGGCAACGAAGTGAAAATCAGTTGCATCAGAAGGATTCAAGTACTTCGCGCTCCACTGCTTTATAGTGGACTCTCTCATATATCCACTTCTGAGTCAGTATCTTCTGAGCGCAGCGTAAGTCGACCGTATTCAATCATTAACCTTCTGAACAACCTCCGTAGAATTCTGTTGCGAAGAGCCCTTCTTCTTTGTCTTTCTTCTACATCACTATCTTTCGTCTTCCTATAGGTTCTTGTTCTTGAGAAAGTTGGATTACAGATAAGAAATAGCGGCGTTCCGGCATTCCTCCATGGATGGCGATAACATAGTCAGAGCCAAAATACTCCTTTTTTTCAAGATATGACTGCACATTGTCATCCTCATCGATGAACCACTTATACAAATGTTTATCAACCCTAAAACCATGGTGCTTAATATTTGAGAAACCGACCGGTGTGGGATTAACCTCACAGTCACGGTGGAGATCTACCTCCTCGGGCAGCATAGGCTCGGCCACCTGAAACATTTAGCAATGTCGCCAGTTCCTTTTCTATATTGAGGAGGCCACTGATCGGACTGTACACGCTCTTCTTCACCGTGCATATGATCTTCTTATAGCTGCTCAATATATTCTTCTTGGCCCTACGACTGGACATGGTCTTAGTCAGTTCTTGGATTCCCATGTTAGTTCTGATTTTGTTTGCCTTTGGTTCCACAAAGCACAGCGGATTGCAATTTACATGCATAAGAATGTATAGATTCATCAAGGAATGAATTGATATTTGTTGGATTTCGAAAAATTTCGTGTATTTTTCATCAGATTCTTTGAGATAGAATGAAAAAATTTTCGGGATCGGACTGAGATTCTTGTTTTTGTAACAAAATGATGACATCATCTCATGAAATGTACACTACAGAATTTGATTACATCGAAAGAAAAGGCACGAACTTCATACTGATGGTCAAGAAACTAAAAAGAAGATCGATGGTTCAACTCTAACAGTGGAGGCATTCACAGCCATCAACACACAGTGGATCGTTCCACAAACCATAAGGATTGCTGCTATACATTTCAAGCAAAGTGCGACGGAGATGATGATCTGTAGCTATCATCTCCTCCACTGGCAGTATCGTCTCAGGTTGCTTTGTTGTTGCCTGAGTCATGATTTTTTCTTGACGTTTCAGTTGATCATCAACCTTCTCTCGTCTCACCGGAGCTGGAAGTTGAATCTGGGACCAACGTCTGATCGCCGGTAGCCTTCTGCGAGGAGGTGGATCGCTGCCATCTCCGATTTCAGGTAGTTGAGCTACTGCTTGAGGAGGTTGACCGTTGCCTTCTCCAACTTCTGGCCACAGCCAACTGGGATCAGTGATGACGATTGACGCCGTCGCCGGAGCTAGAGTGGCCTGGACCTGAACAGGTGGTGCCGCCGGAGGCTGAGCTTCCTGAGACTGAACCGATAAAGGCTCAGTTGAAGGAAGAAACTCAACTGATGGATTTGGCGGTGGCGGGCTGTTGATGAGATTGCTTCTGCCGTCGTCAACTGGAGAATCGACCTCAGCGTCTGATGACGGGACACTATCGGAAACGAACGTCAGAGCTCCGGAGAGGCCGTGAACTGCCACGTGGCTACCATAGTATAGTCCAGGAAATACGATCCCCATGCCGTTGACGGTTATGGTGGTGACGATTCGCTCTCTGTCAACGGTGACGTTGAGGAAGCGATTGGGAAGAAGCGTTGGGAGAAGAGAGCAAGTACCAGGAAGGAGTCGGAGATCGGAGACGGAGAGGCGGCGCGGCGTAACGTGGGATCGGAGGACGGAGATGTATGAGGACGCCTCGAGCGCCATGTCGAGGGCGAAGAGGGAAGCGTCGGAGGGAGCGAAAAGAGTGATGGTTTCGGTGGAGAGGAAATCCAAGCTTAGATCGGAGGTAGCAATGGCGTTTGCTATTCGGCTGTAACCACTGGAACTGAGAACAGGAAACATGGCGTCTAGCTCTTCCATGGATATTGCAGCGGCGACGTTCATCGTTAGGAGGAGATGCAGAGCGAGAAGAAGGAAGACAGTTGACGCCATTTCGTTCTGGACTGGTTCAAGAAGCTTCAAGAAGAATCGAAGATCTTGATTCATAGATCAGTCCATCAATGATGGAACTACAGTTCTGAGAGATGAAATACAACTCGCAAGGAGGCGGCAAATGTCTCTCAAACTCTATTCAGTTACATGACAGTCAGCTTTGTGTTTGTGTATATTAATAATTAGCTTTTTTAGTGTAAAAATACATGTTAAATAGGATATTATCCATCAAATTTCGTCCAATTTTTAATTTTCCTTTTAAAGTTTAAAATTTCCGTAATATTTATAAATGATGAAAAATCTCCTGAAATAGCATTTGATAATGTAAAATTTTTCATATTTCCAAACATTAGGATTATTAGGTCTAACTTTAAACTTTAAGAAAATATTTTAAAATCGGTATAAAATTTAGAAGCAATGTCGCATTTTACCCAAAAATCAATCTCTAAACCCTGACGTCATTACTAATGGTTTAGTTCAACGTTTCTTATCTTAATTAAGTATTTTAATTTTGAATCCTATAAATATACAGATATTTATAATCAAGCCTTACTCTTTATATAGAAAAATAGTATTACTAACATTATTGAATTTAATGAAATATCATTCCACTTACATCATAACTTTCATTTTAACTACTTAAATCTCTTTATTTTAAAAAAAATCAATCAATAATCAAACCCCGCTTGATAGATCCAACCGGGTAGGCTTGTTTTTTTTTAAAAAAATGGGTCGGTTAAATTGAATTAGTTTGACCGAACTAATTCTAAAAATAAACAAGTTTTCTAAAACTAAAATGAGATATATCAAAAACAAATTTCAGTTCATTTTTTTCGAATCGATCCAATCTGACTTAATTTTTAGTACTGATTTATACTTAAATTCAAACAAACTCGGTCAAACTTATCTATTGTTTTTGAACCAATCCCAAAACCAGTCTACAAACTGAAATTAAGCTAGACTCATTTTTGGTTCAAACCAAACCATTCTAAACTGAATTTAAATTGGTTCAAATCAAAACATTTTTTTTTAATATTAAATAAATTAATTCTTTTAATGAGATAACAATTATACTTATTTAAATAAACAGTTTTAGTTCAATTTTGAACCGAGTCAAATCTGTTCAAATACAAGCCTACAACCCGGGTTGAACCTTGAGTTGGGTTTAACCCTAAGAAGTTTGCCTAAATCCTAATTAGGTCTAACTTAGGGGAGTCAATTGAGACTTAGGTTGAGTTCTTACTAGTTGAATTGAACTACTATAAGTTATATATGTTGGGACAGAATTTCCCATGTGCTGACTGGATGCCGATTTAACAGTGATTTGAATGTCAATTGGTTGATGACCGCAAACTTTCGTCGAAGCTCCGATGAAACTGCAAGAAGGGGAGCGCAACAGATGAAGTTCCTCTATGTCCCACTTCGTGTAAAGCTCCGATGAATACTGTGTGTATGAACTCATAATGTAATGTAACTTATGTAAAGCAGAAGTATTTATAGGGATGGTAAACCAAACCGTTTTTGGTAATCGAATATATTTGTGAATATTGTGTCGTTTTATGTAATCTTTGTAGAATATGTGTCGGAGATATGCGGGACATAGTGGTTGTATGTTCGATGTCAGTTGTGAGACCAGAGTTGAGAAGTTTGACTCTCTTGGCGAACGCTCCCATAACGAGTCGTTGGAGACTTTGACCTTGGTCGTTGGCGACCAGTAGAGACTTTGACGACTACTTTGATTCTGAGTTTGACATTGGACCGCTTTATGGGTTCCAACTTACCCTTAATGTGGATCAATCCAATTTTGAATGATTTGAGTTTTACCCCTTTAAAATAATAGAGGGTCTCGGAAGTCTAATGACTTTTGTTATGTAAGTATCAATACCCAACAATATATATTTTATTTTCTTTGTTCTATAGTCTACTCTTTACACTAGATTACATTTTTTTTTTGCAAAAAACTAAAATATGAAACGAATGGACGAACGGAAATTTGGGGTATAGATTAATTTGATGACCAAATCATATCGAATTATAACTTATAGAACGATTTGATGACCAAATCATGTGAACTTTTTTTTTTTACCAACAGATCATGTGAACATGAGGACGGTATTTATTTATTATTTAGAATTAACTCAAGCAGGATGGGTCCCATCTCAGAAGTAAATCATTATATTATACAATGCAAAAAAGTAAAATAAGAAAGGTCAAAAGAGGAAAGGAAAACTGAACCTAAATGACATAAATACCCTTCTTGACTCCTATACATCGAGGGTCGGCAGTGGGCAAATCGTCTTTATCTTCCCGGTTGCATTTCTTTATAATTTTGCTCAACTTCCACTCCGCTTTCTCTTTCTCTTTGTCCTTCAATGATCTGTTCTGCTCTGCTTCTGCACAAACTGTCCGTGAATCTTCTGCTGCTTGTGTTGAACTGTTGATGGCGTCTTCGAAGGTGATGACGTCATCTTCATCTTCCTCGCTGGCCAATTCCGATACGCCATGCAACTCTTCCTCCCTCTCCGCCCTCATGGCCGATCTCCCTGACCCCAGAAGCCAGAATGCCGCTGCCAACGCCACAATTACAATGGACGATCTCCTTAAGAACATCTACTCCGATAATACCTCCACTACCGATCCTTCTGCTTTCCCAAAAAGCGCCGACGATGTCTGGAAGGAGATCGTCGCCGGAGCCGAGCAACCGCCCAGCGATGCTAAGGGAGAGGATTATCCAGGGATCACGCTGGAGGATTTCTTGTCGAGAACTCCCGTTGAGCAAGAGGACGTTGGTGGAGTCGATGGAAACTTCGTCCATTCCAATCCGCTGCCTCCCCCTCAGCCGCACGGTCAAGTGGTTGCGGTGTCAGGCGGGAGGGGGAAGAGAAGGGCCGTCGTGAAAGAGACTCCGGTGGACAAGGCTACCCAGCAGAAGCAACGTCGCATGATCAAGAACCGTGAGTCTGCTGCTAGGTCTCGGGAGCGCAAGCAGGTACCTAATTGGTTCAATTCGATTATACCAACCACTGATACGACTGTATTTTGAGGTGATTTGCTTATCTGCTTACTTCTTTATTGACCTAGAATGATAATTCGAGCTAATTCGGAATGCATGTGGAATCAGCATCGGGAAGTTATGCATTTTAATTGGTCTGATTGCTGAATCTGCTCTAGGGTCCTGATAATTATGAGAGTTATATGGTCAATGCTTTTGAAGTAAAAAAAATGCTGCATTTCTTCTGTCCCCTTCTTCCCCAGTTTATGTTGGTGATGGAAAAACTTGGTCAATTTCACTTTGTAATTATTGGTTTCATATGAAGGGGTTTACAAATTACAACTCATTGGCTGCAAATGGGTTGCCTTTTCATGCTTGATTGGAGCTATGACAGACTAAGATAAGTTAGTGTGAAGCTCAGTGGTGCTGCATGCTTTTTAGAGCTCTTTGAAGGTCATAAATTTATGTTAGAAGGTTTAGTTTGAAATTAGGATTGGTTGGTTAGTTTTATGCTGCTAAGCTTTATTTCTTCAATCGCTTAAAAAATTAATGAAACTAACATGGAAAATACTGGCAAAGATATGAATCTATAGTTTAGTGTGGAGAAATCCGTGTGGACTGTGGAATACTGTTCTAGGACTTATAGTTTATAGATTGATTCACCAGTGGGTTGATATCTACTCTGTCTCTGAGATCTTAGATAACAATGCTCCAATTTCATCATTCTGCCATGTAGATCTCTTGTGGAATTTTGAATGTATGTAATCCACATTCACGTCACACTTGAATGTTGTTTACATTTTAACTAACAATTCAGGCATATACGTCTGAGCTAGAAGCTTTGGTGACTCAACTGGAGGAAGAAAAAGCTCACCTTTTAAGAGAAGAGGTATATATATATTCTTTATGTATCTGCCATCTGATTCTTATGACAAACAAGAGTGATAACTCAGACGAAATTTTCATTGATTTAGTGGATGTGATGAACGTTCATATAAAACTGCAGCACTAAGGTCTTAAGAGTGATGCTTACCCTTCTTGTGTTTGTTTCCCACAACGGGACGCTAATTGAAGTGAACTTAGTGCAGCCTGCATCGTACTTATTAGATGATTTTCTGCTGCATAAGAGTGTCAGCACTGTCTTTTGACTTTGAAAGTTTTATTACTCAGTTAACTAAGTTGTTGTATTTTATAATAATTAATCCTTGCCGATATAATGCTACGAGTAATGTATTCTTTTTGGGGCCCCATGAATGTTTCTGAATGTCTAGTTTCTCCATTGAATATTGACAGTGCTGATTTTATGATCGCTCTTTTGGTGACAAAAGGGAATTTAATGGACAAGTAGCTTCATTTTTCGTATAGTACAGTTTAACAGGATCTTATTAGTGTGAGGCCTTGACCTTATCATTGAAAAGTAGATGATGTTATCTTCTAATACTTCATGGGTAACACAAATACAACCAGGCATTGAAGACGAAGTCTTTTTGTAATCAAAAGATTTTGCTGTTTCGTTGAATGTATTTGCATGTTTCGCTGATATCCTCTTCAATCTTCATCGTTATTACTTGGATTATATTATTTTTTTTAAATTTGTTTAAACTTTCTAAATATTTTCACGTCTTGCAGGCTGAGCACAATAAGGAGCGGTTCAAGCAGGTATAAGTAGTCTTGATTTTTCTAAAAATTTATATTGCTAATCAGTTCGCTTGTGCTCAAATTTTTGCTGCTACGACTGAGTAAAAGAATAGAAGCCTTGTGTGTTTCATATTAATATTGGGGTGGGGGTTTGAAAGTTTGTGCAATTATTATATTTTGTGCTTATTTTGATATGGATATAACAAATTATACTTATTTTGATCAACCCTTGAGTACTACTTATAGACAATTCTGAGCTATAACAAACTCTAGTTTTGGCTCTTGAAATGCAGTTGATGGAGAACGTTATTCCTGTTGGGGAAGGACAAAGACCGCAAAAGTCTCTCAGGAAAGTGCAATCCAATCGGTGGTAGAAGGACAGAACTTCTCAGTTTCCACTTGATTATTTATACAGCAAAGAAAAAAGAATAGAGATGGATCGATTGCTTGAAGGAAGGTTCATTAGTTGAGTTATCCTCTTGCTTTGACAAAAATATAAATAGTGGACAGAATTCAGTAGAAGGAGAAGACATGGTTGTTCCTATAAAAGGAACACTAGAAGAAGACAGGAGAAGAAAAGACCTGATTGTTCCTTATTCAGTAGAATGGATTATGCAGTTAGCCTGCCCTGATACGAGATTAGGATATATATATATATATTTGTGTACATTATTATTATGTTGTAAATTTCATTATTTGGTGACACAATCAAAAAAGAAAGAAGAGGTGTTCCAATAACTAAATTTGCAAATGTTTACGTTGAAGTAAGTCCACTGTGACATAAATAGAAATACCACATCGGTGGTATTCAAATAATTTGGGCGCCATATATACAATAAGACTGACTTCTTCTATCACCAATTGGTTTTAGGATGGAACCCGAGTTGTATAATGTGGTTGCTATTTGGGTGTGGCTCGGTCCCGATATTAAAATTTAACATGATATTAGAGTTCAGTTCCGTTTAAAGGTGTTGGGTTGTTTCCCATTGTGGGTACCTGATGTGGGTTTGTTGTGTCCCGTTTAATCCACGTACCATAGTTCGGATCAGACCTGGACGTGAGAGGGGATTTGTTGACTCTCAACCCCTCTGAATTAAAATGTGTCGGTGTCGTGCCTTTAAAAATACGAGTTATCACAGTGCAGGGGAGTGTTGAAGTAAGCTCAATGTGACAAAAATAGAAATACCACATCGGTGGTATTCAAATAATTTGGGCACCATATATACAATAAGACTAACTTCTCATATCACCAATTGATTTTAAAATGAAATCCGAGTTGTATAATGTGGTTGTTATTTAGGTGTGTTTCGACCCCGATATTAAAATTTAACGGTTTATTTATTTTTCACGACTCATATATATATGAGCCGCGAAAAATATGAGTTAAAAAAAACAATTATTTATGGTGGCTCAACCAAAAGTGTCGCCATAATTATTTTGGCAGCACTTTGAATTTTGGGCCGAGAATTATTACGGCTCATTTTATATGAGCCGTGATAATTGTTTCGACGCTTCATGTCATGACTCAATTTCAGTTAAACCGTGATGATTTAACGGCTGAATTTTTCTGGAAACGGTCGTTGTCACTTAGTGAGACTCTCCACTAATGTCTGCCGGACTTCGGATTTGAGTAATTATAAACATTACAAAGCCTAATCAAAGTTCTACAAGAAGTCAAGAACACATTTTCATTGAAATCACCACTAATTAATTAAAGCAGTAGCACTATACTCCACGCCACAGCACTAACTAGCAAAATATGGCACGTGCTGCTTATTGACGTAAATGCTGACATGTAGGTGTCTGCCGTCGTTAAACATAAATACACCTCTTCCATTTCTTCAATCTTTCACCTGTCCATTTTCCTCCATTTCATATACACATATATATAAAGAGAGAGATAGTGAGTGAGATTAAACGCTTCTTCATCTTCATCATCAAACTTCGTCTGTTCCCTCACAAAATGAGTTTAGAACAGATTTGCAACGCAGTGCATGGAATGAAAGCAGGGCTGATAATGGTGGTTGTTCAAACTGCATTTGCAGGTATCAATGTGCTCTTCAAATTGGCAGCCAACGACGGCATGAACTTGTCCATTCTCATCGCATACCGATTCCTCTTTGCCAGTGCTTTCATGGTTCCTCTTGCTCTCTTCGTCGAAAGGCACGATTTTTCTTCATTGATTGAGAGGAATGTCACTGAATTTGATTCTAATACTTCTCTTTTGAATTTACTGCAGAAAGAACAGGGCGAATTTGACATGGAAGATCCTCATGCAAGCGTTCTTTTGCGGATTGTTTGGGTAAGTACAATAAATTTGGACGTTTTGCAACGAGTTGTCCGGACTTTGAAAATTCAAAACGGGCTACCTCAACTTTGAAAAAGGTGCAAATAATTACCTCCGTCCATTTTCTGACGACTTTCCAACAACTTTCCAACGACATTGACGAAAAATTGGACGGAGGTAGCTATTTGCACCTTCTTCAAAGTTCGGGTAGCTCGTTACAAAACGTTCAAAATTCAGGTATTTACTTGATATTTAACCCATAAATAAATAAATAAAAAGGTGATACAAAATAAAACTGTGACAGAAAAAGTACAGAGATATCTCACTAATCTTAATTAATTTTGTGAATAATCTACTGGTATCTATGGTTTGTATTTTTTTCCAGATCATTGGATTTGATTTTTATATCATTTTTTAAAATAAAAAACTGATGATATCAAGCAAAACTAAAATTGGATGGATGATTTCCTTTACCAGCTTTTATGACGTAATAAATTGGGTGAAAGTCATTTAAGATACGAACTTAGGGCAAACCGCATGCATGCAGTGTCTTTCTTCCATTAAAGAAGGTTTGAGAACCGACGACGAAGCCAGCTGTGCCAGAGTCGAGATCTCCACATAAATGTGGCGTGGCTATACGGTTGGTCATACGTAGCTGCGTACTGACACGTGTCTCCTTTCTGTCGGTCTTCCCCCATATATAATACCTCTTTCTGTCGTCTGTCTCTCTGGTTACGCAACTGTTCACGAGCTCTACGCTCGAAGCAGCAGGAAAGCCATGGATAAAGCTTCGGTAGGGTTTAGAAGAAAGTCGCCGCTTGTCGTCTGCTTTTATGGATGTTCTGCCACGTGAACTTTACTTACGTATGTCACGAAAGACACAGCAAGAAAAACCAAACTCTTTCTCTTCGGCCGACACCAGTATTAATTCACTGATACATGCATACTGTGAATAGCTAGGGTTTCTAGGGTTACTTCCGTTGTTAAGGTTAAATTAGTTCATACTTAGCTTACTGTGAATATATGGCAGAGGTACGATGGGCCAGAACCTGTACTTGGAGAGCTTAGCCTTGACATCTGCGACATACGCGTCTGCCATGTCTAACCTCGTTCCTGGCCTTACCTTCATCTTGGCTGTGTCTTTCGGGTACGTAAGGTGATCTCTTTCGTGATATAATTATGAGAGACTGCATTATCTTTGATCTTCTTCTTCTTCTTCTTCTTCTTTGTAAGGATGGAGAAGCTGAGGATAGGAAGCATGGATGGTAAGGCAAAAGTTCTGGGCACACTACTGGGTATTGGTGGTGCCATGTTGCTTACCTTCTACAAGGGCATGGAGATTAAGGTTTGGTCAACTCGTCTCCATTTGCTGCACCCGTCGTCTGCTGCCGTGATGCACCCGGACCATCGAGCCTTGGGTTCTCTGGTTGCGGTTTGTAGTTGCTTCTGCTACGCTGTTTGGCTGATCCTCCAGTCGAAGATGATCGATCGTTATCCTTACCACTACACCACCACCGCACTAATGACGGTGATGTGTTCGATACAGTCGGTTTCATATGCTCTTGTTAGGGAGAGGGATTGGGTACAGTGGAAACTTGGATGGAATATCAGGCTACTTACAGTATCATACGCGGTACGTACGGTAGCCTAACTTAATTAAAATTTGGGAAAATACTGAAAATGGTACTACCATTTTTTACCAAAATGTTTTTTCAACTCAAACAATTGTTTTTGGTCCAACATGTTTGAAAATGATGGTAATCGATTTGGACCGACCTGGTTTGGTTCGATTCAAACGATTGGGGCTCCAATTGAACCTCAATCTGAAATTCTATGGTCAGTGTCCAAACCCAGGTCAGGTCACCCAACAATGGGTATCTGGTCTGGGTTCGGACCCCCCGATTGGTGATTAATTGGATTCCCAATCGGTTTGGACCGAACCTGACTGAGTTCAGTTCAAACGATTGAGACTCCAATTGAGCCTCAATGGGGGGTTCTATGGTCTGGTTCTGAACCCAGACCAGGTCTCTCAACCATGGGAACCTGGTCTGGGTTCAGACCCAGATCATAGGACCCCCGATTGGGGCTCAATTGGAGCTTCAATTGTTTGAACCGAACTCATCAATGGAGACTTGCTCTGGGTTCGAACCCAGACCATAGCATCCCCGATTGGGACTCAATTGAGTCTCAATCGTTTGAACCGGACACAAACATATCAGTTACCATCATTTTCAAACGTATTGAACCATTAACCATCATAAAAAAAAAAGTTGCACGAAAAAATATTTTGTGCAAGCATGGACCATTTTCAAATTTTCCGTTAAAATTTATAAACTCATTCGTTAGCTCTATCTAATAAAATATTATTTTATTTTTTATAGGGTATTATCGGATCCGGCCTGATGATGACTCTAATCACGTGGTGCGTGCGGATGAGAGGTCCGGTGTTTGTGTCCGTTTTCAGTCCGTTGTTGCTTGTCATTGTCGCCTTTGTCGGGTCCATGATTCTAGATGAGAAACTACACCTTGGCAGGTATATATTACTATTACTATTACTATTACATACATCATCATCTACCATGTATGATATATATATGGTTAATTAAAAGAAAAAATACAAAAAAATTAATATTACAAACAACCTACCTAATTTTTTTTTAAAATTATTGTTACGTTTGGATAAATTTTTCTAATATAGATTGAGTGATTTTTCTAGTTATAAGTGTAGCAACAACATTATGAATGAAATCAGATAAATTACTCCATATAAATATGAAAATTTTGTCTAAACATAACAACAATTTTAGGTAATTTTAAGTAGGTTTGTTGATTACTATTAACATTTGGTTGATTTATTCTTTACAATTATATATATAGTTAGATAGATAGTATCGATATATATAGTTAATTATTCTATACTATATATACATAGTTATCTCTGTACAAAATAACAAGTTTCTCAATACAATTGATTCATCTATTTTTCTTCTTCATCTCCATCACGCTTTCATGTTCTATTAAATTCAAACATTAACCCTGCCATTCCAAATGCATTTTCATATAACCAACCAACGCATATACATTGCAGCATACTAGGGTCCGGGCTAATAGTGTGTGGACTCTATGTGGCGCTATGGGGCAAAGGCAAAGAGATGAAGAGGTTGAGTCAATTGATGCCATCTAGACCGTCGGGTTCGGTCGAGGTTGTGATTGTCTCGGCTCAGGAAGTGAGACAGAAACAGAAAGACAACATTCATGTCGATTATGATAACGATAACACGGGTTTGTGCAAAGTCGTAGAATTGTCGGAGGATGAGGGTAGTATGGATGAAGACAGTGAAATAAGATCTGTATCTGTAGGGGTGAATATGCATACAATATAATTTAGAAGGGGTCTTGTCTTCCATGTTCCTATGCTCCAAAATGTGGGGCATTTTGATAGTAGGTAGGAATGGGAGGACCTTCATGGAATTATTTGTTTAATTTTATATTTATAAAAAAGGAAATCTATTCATATTACATTTACGCCATGAACCTATTTCCTCTTTGGTGGTATTTATTTCCTCTTTGGTGGTATTGATAGGTAGAAAGTGGTATTGATGTAAAATTTATCTTCTATCTAATCATCTTCTTTTCCTTTTTTAAAGGTTTAATTAATTAATTGGTTACACATATTTGTTCATAATGGTTACACATGTTTCAAAATGTTACTAATTTGTTTTGTTATGTGAATAATTATTTTTATATTGTTCATTATAAAAAATCACCGTTAATTACTATTCTAATATATGAAATGACAATATTACAGCTCTTTAATTAACTTATTAACCATAAACTCTCTTGTTCACTTAGAATAAAAGGAAACTCAGAAGAACGGAGAACACCATAAATTTGCATGCAGAGCTGATTCTTCTTCTTATATACTCCTCCAGGAACACATAGATGTTTTCTCCTCCACCTCTCCCTCTTCTTTGATATGTTTTTAAACTACCCATTTCGCTGAATCGTGTAATGGGTCTGCGTCTGGAACCTCACATTAACCGCACAGTAACATTTATAACTATAATTATAATTTTTTTACCGCACAATTGTCGGCCCTAGTCAACTGTCATCAGTATAATATTGGCTATTTGGGTTTCCCCTAAATTAGTCGGCCAATATTTCGGCCCGTAAGATCGGCTATCCCTCGAGTCCTGTCTTCTTTCTTCTCTGCTCCTTGAGAATCAGCCGCAGCCGCAGAAGAAGAATATGTCCATGATTACTGATCTCGCTGCCGGCGACAAAGCGGTGAAGCCTAGGCCTACGCCGAAGCGATTCGTGAAGAACCAAATCCCTGATTCGGTCCTCAACAACCCTTCCCTGAACGCCGCCATCGCTCTCCTCCCTTCCAACTACAATCTCGAAGTCCACAAGTGCGTCTGGCGCATCACCTCCTCCAACGCTAAGCGCGTGGCCCTCCAGCTCCCGGAGGGACTCCTCATGTACTCTCTCATTCTCTCCGACATCTTCACCGCCTTCGCTGGCGCCACCCACTGCTTCGTCCTCGGTGACGTCACGTACGGCGCCTGCTGCGTCGACGACCTCGCCGCTGCCGCACTCAGCGCTGACCTCCTCATCCACTACGGCCACAGCTGCCTTGTTCCTGTGGACACCACTACCGTCCCCTGCCTATACGTCTTTGTCGACATCCTCATCGACGTAAAACTTCTCGTCGACACAATTGCGGTCAATCTTAACGCCGACGATAAACCAAACATCGTACTCGCCGGAACAATCCAGTTCGCAAACGCCATCCGCGCCGCCAAGCCCGAACTGGAGATATTAGGGTTTAGTGTCTTGATTCCTCAATCAAAGCCGCTCTCAGCTGGTGAAGTCCTCGGCTGCACAGCGCCACGGATTCCAGCCACCTACTCCAGCGAGCGGACCGTGGCTGTGTTCGTCGCGGATGGCAGATTCCACCTGGAGGCATTCATGATCGCAAACCCTTTGATCCGTACCTTCCGATATGACCCCTACATCGGCAAGTTGTTCCTTGAGGAATACGACCAGAAGGGAATGAGGCAATCGAGGAGAAACGCGATCTTGAAGGCTAGGGAAGCTGCAAAGAGCTTCGGCATTGTGTTGGGGACATTGGGGAGGCAGGGGAATCCTCGGATTCTGGACAGGTTAGAGGAGAAGATGAAGGAGAAGGGGTTTTCTTACACGGTGGTGATGATGTCTGAAATTACTCCAGCGAGGATTGGATTGTTTGAGGATTCAGTCGATGCTTGGATTCAGATAGCATGTCCGAGACTATCGATTGATTGGGGAGATGCTTTTCATAAACCGTTGCTAACAACATTTGAAGCAGAGATCGCTCTTGGTCTGATTCCTGGGTGGTGGGAGAAGACACATCTGATTGTCGATTCATGTTGTGGGTCAGACCAGAATGGTTCGAGTTCATGCTCGGGTTGTGGAACTGATTCAATTGGAGATTATCCGATGGATTATTACTCTCAGGAAGGTGGGGAATGGAATTCTTCGTATGTGAAGAAGCTGTCTCGGCCCCGACCTCCACGAAGAATGAGTGTCATCTCTTCTGCAGCAGAATAGCAAACATTGCTTGAAGAACAGACCACCAAATCAGCAGCATAGCAATTCTGTTTTCTTGATCTTTCATCGAAGTCGTGTCATTTGATTTACTTGGTTTATGAAATTGCGAGGGATAACAAAAAGATGATTTTAGAGTCTTTCTACTATCTTACATGCTTGTTAAGCACTTGGCGAATTAAAAAGATGATTCTTGTTCGCATATAACCCAAAATCGCATATAACAACAAGCATATGAAATTTGCCCAAGCAAGCAAAATAGAGAATCAATCCCATACACTTGTACTGTAAAAGCGAGCTCGGCTGAGCAAATATCTCTTCTATCTAAGCAAGCAAAATAAAGCACCACAAGAAATATCTTAACAGTTAACCCGGATTTGTCACACCAAAAACTGTCTGTCGACTACTATATTGGATCAAGATTGTGCAGGGACCAACCAACCAAGATTGAAGCTCCATTCCAAATCTACAAGATAAAAAGCTATCATTTCAGGACTTGATAAATTTGAAACCGCAGCCTATCTTAAGACGTAATGTGAAGTATAATACCTTTTATAGTTTACCCGATCAACGAGAACTTCCGGAGCTCCTACGTTCATACGGACCAGAACGGTCACGACCATAGCGGTCACTTCCTGAGCTGCCACGACTACCGCTATCCTTGCGGCTGCTAGAGCGATCACCGTTGCGATCAGGGCCACCATATCGACCACCACCGCCACCGCCTCCTCCTCCATACCTATCTTCCCTACCGCCAGGCCTGCCACCATCTCTGCCACCTTCATTGGGGCATTCTCGAGCAAAGTGTCCGGGCTTGCCACATCTGAAGCAGTCTCCACCACCTCCTCCTCGCCCGCCACCGCCTGAGCCACGATCTCTACCACGGTCCCTACCACCACGGTCCCTACCACCACGGTCACCATCTTGATCTCTTCCACCACCTTGATTAGGCTGAGCTTTTTCCACAATGATGCTCCTACCATCTAAGTCCATTCCATTCATTTCTTCAATGGCTTCTTCCATTGCCTTTTTATCATCAAATGTAACAAATCCAAATCCACGGGATCGTCCCGAAAACTTATCAAGCACAACCTGCATTAGGAAGAAATAAAAGTTTCAGATTCTGATACTGTGAGAAGAAACAGTTCTGTGATATAATTTCAAGAGCATCGACTTGCGCAGAGAAGAGAGATGAAAAAATAAAAACACACAATTGGTTGGCCCTATCTCCTATGAAGAAACATATTTTGGAACCAATACAATAATTTTCTTGCGCAGATTGATACTCGTTCTCTCCATGAATGAAACTCATTTTCACCCTTTCATCCTAGTGTTAACCAACTTAATATGCAGAACAAACTGAGTTTATTGATCACCTGAACCAAATTTTCCCCTCCAATGAAGGGAGGGAATTCTTATTATGATGTTATTACAATACGCACATTAATCTGAGTGCTGCTAATTTGCCATCCACGTTTCACTGCATACATAATCTTAAATTCGTTTAAAAGATGTGGTTTCTGTATAACAGCTATCACTATCAACGAAGTACCGCATAAAAAGGGATAATTTTGATTCTCCAAACACTTCTTTCTTTTGCCACAGCTAGCTGCATTACTGTCAGACACTCTTTCTTCATCCTTACAGTCCACCAGTGCATCTCATCCCATAAAGCAGAATAACTCAAAATTTCCTTGTCAGTAAATCCTATTAACACCCCGAGAAATTAACGGAGTGCCACTACAAATTTAATCACGTCATGAAAGATATTCCATAAATCCAAATGCAGATACTAAAATATTTTCAATTTGGATTGGTATAATCACTCTCTCACAACAAAAGGCTCCTAGAGAGAATCTGCTGTCCATACATATCTTGCTGAAGCAACAATTGTTAAGTGACTGATTTTATTGACTCATGACATGCTTTTATTAATTGACTCATGACATGCTTTTATTACTAGGGTATTCTTTCAGCTGATAATAGAAAGCAGTAAGTGAAAGAAACATGCAAAATTCTTTGAAAAATCCCCAGCCCTCCCCAGCTGGGCAAGAGATAATATAATATGCAATTTATGGAGTACCAGCCGTGCAAGTAGCCAAGTATTAAGTATAAAACACACATAAACACTGACATAGGATAGTTCGATTGGATACCTTTGCCTCCAAAAGGTGGCCAAACTTCTCGAAAGCATCTTTAAGGCCTCTATCAGAAGTTCCCCATGCAAGACCACCAATATAACAACGGTACTCTGGGTCGTCTGACATCCTCAAGCTGAATAATCAACACAAAAGCTTGATTTTTAAAAAGAAGTGCATAATACTACAAATGAACAATATTACAACTATTGGCCAAAAAAAACAATACTACAACTAAATCTGTTTTTTTCTCTCTCTAGAAATTGTAAACATGAAACTGGTTCCCAAAAAAAGCAAGCATAACATTAAGAAATTCCAGAAACATTCATGTATACTGGATTACTGGAGAACATCCATAAGGGTTTTTATTCAAGAATTCGATCAACGAGGCAAGTGTTAAAAGAATTTACACTCCCTCACGCATAGAAACCTAACTCGAAACGAACCGACGAATTGTTTTAAGAATTTGTGAGCATTTTCTCCCCCTTCGGCTAAACCCTATGTGCTGAATTGTTACGAGTTCCGTATTTACAGAGCAATTAGATAGCAAAAGAAACGAGGTACCGCTGATAGACAGCCCTCACGAATCAGGCGTCAATATTCACATCCATAAACAGAGATACGGAGCGCACAGAAAGCGGCCATAGGAGCTACAACAGTGAGGAATAGCAGATCCTATACAGAAGCAGTTCCAGAAGAAGAATCGCACAAAGCAGTACAGATTCCGAGCAAGTACGCAACCATGTCGAAGAATCCTCAGAGCTTACCAGTCGCTAAGAAGTCGAAGATAATCCGCGGCAGAAGAAAGATTCGCCTCCAAACGCAAGGGAGACCTAGAGAGAGTTTACAGCTCTGGTCAATCTATTATCTGAGGGTATAAGAAGAAGAGAGGCCGATTCTCTGAATAGATATTTCCAGCGAGCAACACTGTTTGGCGAACGGGCCATAAAAAAAGCCCCGTTTGGGAATGGATTAATTACGAAATAGTCCCTCAAAATAATCTAATGTTTCGTATACCACCTGGCACCATTTGCTGCTCAACAGAGCAAAGAACAAATAGGGGTCATAAAAAAAGACTCGTTGAATCGAATTCCCGACAAGATCGGTTCGAGACTGGTCTGACTAGAACCGAGACCGAGCGAGCAGAGTTTTTTCTTCAAGGTTGGTCTCGGTTTTTTTTCCAAAAAGTCTGACTAGGACCGAACCGACCTTGAAGAAAACTCTAAAAATTTCATGCTATAACCTTTAAAACACTAATAATTCATGACCTTGAAGCATTCAACAACCCTTGATCGGTTCCATAAGGAAAGTGCGATGGAAGACGAAAAACGAGCGAGTTCAAGACCAAAACTTCGGTGATTTTTTTGATCAATTCAGTTGAATCACAAATTTCGGTTCAAGACCGACTCAGGCGTTGTTATTTTTTTGCCAAAGTCGGTCTCAGTCCTCCAAATGCCAATACCAAAATTTTGGTTTCGATTCTGTCTCCGAGACTGGCCCGGCCTACCCATGATCAATGCTAGAGCAGAGTAAATTTCTGTACTTTTAAATAAAAAAAATGCAGGGAAGAGTAAATTTAAAAATAATAGACCAATGACAATAGTAGATTATGCAGTTCCTTGTCCCCAGGGACGATGTTACTCTATCCTCAAAAATAATGCTTTGATCATCTTTAATTTGAATGAAAAAAAATATTAAAAATGTTGGAAATTCCCTTCGAGAAAAATATAAAAACACAAACATGCTTGTATATATTAACTATTTAAAAAAAAAACTAAATGTATAAAAATTAAAGGATAGAATTTAAAAATCCTAAGATTTAATGTTTGAAATATATTTTATCTTAGTTATGTTTAATCCACTTAATTTTTTTTTTATTTGCTGATAATATATTTCGTTTTAGGTTTATTTATATACAATGTAAATTTTACGATAGGATGGAAAAATAAACTTAATTTATAAAATATTTTTTTAAAAAAATGAAAAATAGTTTTCAGCTAAAATGTCAGTAATGGTGAGAAGACGAGGAAGATACCACAACATGGAGACAAAATGCCATGCAATAGTTTCGACACATATACACGCACTCCCTTCACTGGAATTTATTGCTCTGCTCTGACTACTGATATCATCTCTTCCATTTCCACTGTCATCGTCCTTTTCTTCTCTTGTTGTCTCTTAGTAGTGGTTATAACTGTTTCAGACGACGGCAATGGCGGCGGCGACAGTGGTGGTTTCCGTCACCGTTCTATTATTTATTCTGGTGAAGGGGCAGCTTGAGGTTGGCTTCTACAGAGAAACATGCCCTTCTGCAGAATCCACAGTCACCTCCGTCGTAAAAAACGCAGTCGTTTCCAACTCCAACATGGCGGCCATCTTGCTCCGCCTCCACTTCCATGACTGCTTCGTGGAGGGATGCGACGGCTCGATACTGATCGACAACGGAACCGAGTTGGAGAGACTCGCCTTCGGCCACCAAGGAGTCGGAGGGTTCGAGGTAATCGAGGAAGCAAAGAAACAGATTGAAGCTTCTTGCCCTGGAGTGGTTTCCTGTGCCGACATTGTTGCCCTAGCGGCTCGAGACGCCATAGCCATGGTTCGTTTCTGCTCGACTTGGCTCAAACTGAAGTTTTGCATAGAGAGAATTGAATTGATTTTTCTCATTAAATTTAAACATTCACTGTGGTGTTGACTTTTTGTAGACCAACGGACCACCGTACGAGGTACCAACAGGCAGGAGAGACGGTACGGTGTCGAACGTGTCGTTGGCGGCGGACATGCCCGATATCGCAGACTCCATTCAGCAGCTCAAATTCAAGTTCTTCGAAAAGGGACTGTCGGAGAAGGATCTTGTGCTTCTATCTGGTACTCATCTTTCATTTTTCAATTGGAGTGGGATTCAAGATAACTAAGTAGATTTTATTTATTTTTTAAAGAACAACAAAATTTTACAGTTTTTTTTAGAATATATTTTTAAAAATTATCAAAATAAATACTTTAAAAAATATTACAATTAAATGAATCAAAATTTTATAATATAATTTAGGGTTAATTTAAAAAAACACTAACTTTAAGGAGAAATCAAACAGCAAATCAATTTTTGTTTGACAAACAACAAACTAAACTTGTAGAATTTTTAGAATTAAGTCATCAACAAACATACCTCAAATGTTTTATTACGTTTGAACGGATTGTTCAATATTTAAGATAATTATTAAGTCAGCATTAGTTTAAATATTCTAAGGAAAGGGTGTTGCAACTTAATAACTCTCTCAAACATTGAAAAATTCATTAAAACATAATAAAAATTAGAGTTAGGTTGGTTGACTGCTCAGTTCCAAAAAATATTTTATAAAGTTTTGTTTGTTGTGCTTGGTTTTTCCTCAAATTTCGTTTTTTTTTTTATAATTAACCCTAAAATTTAATTATAATTTGATTGAAAATCTAATTTAAAGGACTACAAATAATTATCAATGTTTTTTTTGTAAAACATGGTATGATTAAACGATCTGTAATTATTTACATTTAAGTGTTTATGAGTTTGAAGCTACCGTATTCTATTTCTAAACAACTCTTATACGTTTTGATACTTATGTACATGTATAATTGTGACACATTTAAGTATATTAATATGAAATTAGTTAATTTCGTGTGACCTAACAACATGCTATTTTTTTTTGTTTAGTAATACTAATCGTGTTTGTGTGTCTGTGTGTCGTGTCGCGTGATCTGCTAGTCAATCGTGTTGTGTTTGTATTTAATGTCTAGAGACACATTTAAGACTTATCAATTTAGACACGAAGATGTTAATGACACGCGACGATTAGTAACAAGACACTACTATCACCCCTCGTAGCTTTAGAATAGAGAAGTGATTCATATTATCTCTAAAATATTTAGTGTTGCAAAATCTTTTATTAATAATGTTTCAATAATGATTAGGATCTGAGTTTTAATCTAAATCAATTCATTATTCATCCATAGATGCTGATACGAGTCAAGACACATCCTCTAATCCTCTAATCCTTTAATTAAAATTAGGTTTAGACTGAATTAAACAATTTAGAGTTTTGGTCGTTATTGAACTCTCCTTCATCACTAACTGATGTAATTAATATGATTTAAAACGCTAAACTACACCTATTAATCTTCGCTCATGCGTTTATGGTGACATTAATGGTGGTTGGGAGCCTCAAATGATATGATTTTGGTGCAGCAGCGCACACAATCGGGACCACCGCGTGCTTCTTCATGACAAAGCGGCTCTACGATTTCTTCCCCGGTGGCGGTGGATCCGATCCGTCAATAAGACCCGATTTCTTGCCGCTACTGAAATCAGAGTGCCCACGCAACGGCGACATTAACGTTCGAATTGCGATCGATCAGGGGAGTGAGCGGACATTTGATAAGCAAGTTTTGCAAAATATTCGGAACGGTTTTGCGGTTCTACAGTCGGATGCGAAGCTGAATGATGATCCGGCAACTCGAGCGGTGATGGATTCATACTTTGGGTTCTTGGCGCCGGTGTTTGGACCCTCGTTTGAGGCCGATTTTGTGGATGCAATTATTAGGATGGGGCGGATTGGTGTTAAAACGGGTTCTGTTGGAGAGATAAGAAGAGTTTGTTCTTCTTTTAATTAATTTTTTTGAACGGGAAAGTGTACTTGTACATGTCATGTTAGGGAGATTCATGGTTAGAGTATGGTACGGGTATGATAAATAGCATAACCATACCATATTTTTAAATCACATAACATAATCATAACTATTACGAGTACAATTTCCAATACCATAACCATTCAAATAACTGTGGTTATTAACCATGGTTTTACATGTATATCCATATTTATTTCACACATGTAATATAATAAAATACCGAAAATTTTATTTTAAAAAATACATAAACCTCTATTGTTAACAATCAAAATATATAAAACTAACATCATGGTTATTTATTACATTTATGTACAGTAACTTACATTGTTGAGTATATATTAGTTTATTAATAATAAATAATAATTATATTTGTATAATAACCATGGTTATTACCCTGAGTATAACTCAAATACCATATCCATAACCATAACCATTTTGGGTAGAAAATTTATCACAATAATCGTACTGCACAATAATAGTACGGTTAACAATATTAAACAGTAATAATTATAATCATGGTTATGATTTTTTCACCACACCATTGTCATTGTCATCCCTAGTCATGTTATATCTTTAAAACTAAATTTTACATAATTTTAAATAGTTTGTTAGTTTTTTTTAATTGTTTAAACTGTTAAATAGGAATTACATAATTAGAAGTATATTTTAAAATCAATTAAATGTAATTTTATTTTAATCCATCTAAAAAGTTATTTACAATAAATCAATTCGGCCCAAAAGTCGTATCTACTGTAGAAAAGCTAAAGTGGGTCAATGCAAAATATAAAAATTAAGTGGTAAGTGTGTATATACGTATTATATTTATCGTGTTATTATATGTATTAATTATATTTATATACTTATTAAATACAAACATGTTTGTAGAAAATTATTTAAAAATAGACTTTTAAATTTAACTTTATAATTAAATAAAAAAATCCAGCTTTATTGTGCATTTCGTGTTATGATACTTAAACGCAAATACAACACAATAATATTTTAATGTTATTGTGTTTGATTTATAGTGTTATCATTCTGTTATATAATATTATAAATACAATTATTTTGCGTAAAAAAATGTTAGCCTAATAAAAAAACTGTTTTCTAAGGATTCATTTCAGATAGCTTGATGCTTCTGGGATGCCTTCATCTCCCATATAGTTACATGTTTTGGTTGGCCTTTTCATTATGGAATAGATTGCTTATATTTGTATTGAGATTTTGTACATATTGTTACCATATTATCCTATGTTATATAATTTAATTTCACTTAAATAATATAATTTGTCCAAAAAAATCAAATAATCTATTTTAAATCTTAAATTATGAAGAAAGGAGAAAAAGAAATTGATAGAGGGGAAGAAAGAAAGAGACGAGGATCCTCCAAGCACAATGGATCCAAAGAACTCCAAGCACCAACAACAGACACCGCCGCCACCGCCGCCGCCGCCGCAGAAGGAAGCGGACGCAGCGATTGCCTCAGTCTCCAGTTTCTTAACCTTCCACCACGAACACAACCAGCAACACCAACCAAGCAGCAGAAACAGTGACACCAACTACAGCAACAACACTGCTAGCAATAACGTTATCAGTCCCACCGCGATCAACGAGTTCCAGATTGTGGTCGCTGACGACCAGAAGAAGCAATCACACGCCCTAGCCCCGATGAGGAGCTCCAGCAAGGACCGCCACACCAAAGTCGACGGCAGGGGGCGCAGGATCCGCATGCCGGCTCTCTGCGCCGCTAGAATCTTCCAATTAACGAAGGAATTGGGCCACAAATCCGACGGAGAGACCATCCAGTGGCTGCTGCACCAGGCCGAACCTTCCATTATCGCCGCCACTGGAACCGGTATCGTCGCCGCCTCCCGTCTCGTCTCCGACGGCGCCTCGTTCGCTCCGTCAGACCCTTCTGTTTCCGCCGGTCCCATGTGGTACCACGGCCGTCCCTCCGCCACCTCTGGATTCTGGCCCGCAGCCCAACCAACCGCCGCAATTCTGCCGAGCGACGGATTCTCCAAAATGGGCTTCCAAGGTTTTGACTTTAATGGTGGCAGCAGCAATAACAACAAAATCAGCAGCAGCAGCCCTAGTGGGGTTCCTACCAGTAACCCTAACAACCCAATGAGCTTCACCTCAATCTTGAATGGGGCTAACAGCGGCAACCTTAGTTCACTGCCTGGTCTGGAGCTAGGGTTATCTCATCAGGATGGCCATGGGCATCATCATGGTGAGGCTGGGAGGTTGAACCCACAACAAATCTCTCAATTTTACCAACACATGGGTCAATCTTCATTACTTGATCATTCACAAGCTCCACTGCATCCCCTCACTTCCTCTAAACAAGACCCACAAGATTCGGGGCATTAGGGTTTCCTGCTTGGTAAATTTTGATGAATTGGTATTGGAAAATTGTTGTTGTTATCATGGTTGGGTTATGATCTTTGCTTTGGAATAGTGCTGAGACCAAGATTGTTTTCTATCTTATGGTATTGGCTAGGATTTAACTTGCCTTTTTCCACACCATCCCTACACATAGGTACCTCTTGAATCTTGATTGCTACTTCCTTTTACTCAGTTTTGCTTCAGTTATTGTACTGATTTCAATTTGTGTATGATTTGCAGGCAAAGTTGTGCAGAGACAAGTTTGGAGCTTCTTCATTTGCTATATCCAAGTAGGGTTAGAGAGTATCAACAAGGTGTGTTAACAGTGTAATGCTAAACTGAGTTGTCCTTTTTGATCATCTCCTTCGGCTAATACTTCAGGAATCCTCTGCACGTGTAAACTTGTGAGTTTGGTTTTCAATCTTCAATGGAAGCTTGATCATTGGCATCAATGTCTCTTCGTTAAAACTTATATAAAACCCTGTTTATGGCCAATGATTCGATGTCTAATCCTTCTTGTATGGGTGTTAATGACGTCTATGAGGTGTGGTGCACCACAAGCCAAGATGCACTGTCTAATTTTAACATGCAGTATTATGATATGATGTATATTTACCTTAATAAAATAAGAGGTTAATAGGTCCAATGGTACCATATGTTTGAGCAATGTGATCTGCGGATGGTACCCCTATGTTATTTCTTGGTACCTTATGTTTTAAGAATGTTGTTATTTAGTATAAATTACTGTTGCCGTCAAGTTTAACTAACGGAATGCTATGTGGCAGATGAAAAATAAAAATAAGTAGGAAAATAAAAGTAAATAGAAAAAATATGGAAAAATTGAAAAAAAATTAGAAAAAAGTTTAACAAATATTTTAAAACTTTATATATTAATAAAATTTATTTAAAAAAATAACGAAAATTGAAAAAAAAAACCAAGGTTAGACTGACTTGGGTCCAATTGACCCAATTAGGTTCGAATCCGGGGCTGGGTCTTATAAAAATTAATTTTTATTAATATATAAAGCTTTAAAACTTTTTTCTATTTTTTTTTTTTCGATTTCCTCCTATTTTTTCTATTTTTTTTTATTTTTTAAATTAGATATTATATTATATATACGTGACGCTGATGTGGTGCTGACATGTATCATTTAACATAAAAATCTAACGGTTGACTAACAAAATATTGTAGGATAACATCCTCTCAAACACATAACGGACCATTTGACCACATCAAAAAATATATGATAACATCGGATTAACCCAAATATATAGTATCATTGGACCTATTAAACCTAAAATAAGACTTTGGGCTAAAAACCATATTAAAATCTCCAAACAAGCCCCAAAGATGTCAACTATGAGAAGACGATTCATATACAGGATAAATCATACACGTGGTAAGACTTATATATAATGGTGAATCATGTATTTATTATTTAAGATATGATGATGAAACAGGGGGGGTGTCAAAAATGTCCACGTTGCTTGTTATGCTATCACTCTTGTAGTTGTCAAACTAGAATAATCCAATCACATGGGGATAAGAAAATAGTTTAAGTGTTTAACTGCATCAAAATTCATTATTGAAGTAATTAATTCTGTTATGTTATACGAAAATGATTTTAGAAAGAGTTCTTTATGTATTCAACAAAATAGCACATCCTACACTAGAAGAAAAAAAAGAATATGGTACCGTGAGTAGTTATTTGTAAAAAAAAAGAAGAAGCATTTTTCTATTTTTTTTTTTTTAAATATCAGTTACATCCACCGTCCATCTAATGAGAGCATCCACGTCGCTGAGTTCCGTTGCGTGCACTGTATTTTTCTTAAACGGTTAATCCTCCCCTACTCTCTCTCTCTCTCTCTCTCTCTCTGTGAGTGTGGTGTGATTCCTTAGGTATTGGAGGAGGGCATCGCCTCCATTGCTAAAGCAGATGAGCATAGCATCTTGCATTTTCTCCAGTGGGAATGGAAGTGGAGGAAGATTGAACAGTTCTTGCGTCTCCTTGTAGATATTCATGTTCCATTCTACTCACTTTTTGCCAATCGTCTCTCCCTTCTACTTTAACTAACCGTTCCGGAACTTGTTGTGATTTTTCCGTCGCCATGGACGACGAGTATGCGAAGCTTATCCGTCGGTTGAATCCTCCCAGGTTTGCAATCCTTGATAATTTTCGTGACGCTCCAGTTTTCGCCATCTTTTTTCCTGATTTTGGTGTTAGGTATCTGGATTTTCTGATTCATTGACGATGTTGGTTGTGATTTCGGTGCCTCAGATTTCGGAACGTAATAGTTAGCATCTTCGCTTGAATTTGTTGAAGATTTTGATTATGACGGTGCGCAGATGGTAGCAATGATTTAGAAGTAGGATTGATGATTGATCTGCTGTATTACGGAGAGTTTTTGCTTATATCTCAGTTACTACTAGGAGTGTGATTACATATGATTGGTTTTCTTTCTTGTTTGGTTTGCACTGCTTAATATATTTGATTATGTCGGAAACCAGCGGTAAGAAATTGTGGATTGTATTATTTGAAGAAATCACAGTTTGTTACCCTTGCTGGAAAAGCTGTTGCGAGTTTGAACTTGAATAACGAAGACATTAACCATTTATATTTTACTCATTGTGATAGATTCTGTACAGTGTTAAAGAACATTTTACAATTCAATTCCTGTAGTTTTATTTATTTCCCATGCATGTATGTCTTCTCCGTTCAAAACTCTCCCTGATTGCGGGGATGGTGGCCTTTAAAGTATTCCACTCACACATTTGTATTGTTGTGATGATTTGTGATATCCAATACAACTTGACGGATTTTACCCGAGAAACTGGATGTGTAAATATATATATATTCTTTCTCGGTCATCTGTTTGGTTGTTTCTAGGTCTACTCAATCTTTCAAATAACAATTATTTATCTAAATTTTTCTTTGTAAATGCAGAGTTGTGATTGACAATAAGTCTTGTGCTGATGCAACCATTATTCAGGTAATGACTTAGCAAATACATCTAAACCTTGTCTTCAAATTGTCAAAGGTCGATTCTGCTGCTGGTTTCTGACTGTTGGTTTTAGTGGTCTTTATGAATATAATCTTTTTAGTGTCATTCATTAATAAAATTAGTTCCATTTATTTCTCTTGTTAAAATCCGTTTGTCCGTTCCAGGTTGATAGTATCAATAAGCACGGGATTCTCCTTGAAGTTGTCCAAGTTCTTATAGATATGCACCTTGTAATAACCAAAGCATATATATCGTCTGATGGGGGATGGTTAATGGACGGTAGCCTGCTTCCATCTTGCTTCTTTGAACAAGAATTTGGAGCCTCTTACTTGGTCTCTCATATTCTTTTCCTTCTCTTTCCTTGCAGTGTTTAATGTTACTGATCATGATGGTAAGAAGATCAGAGATGAGCAACTCATTGAATATATTAAGAGGGTATGATCTAAGGCTTTTGACTGTTTTTTTTTCCTCTTCGTCAACACAGAAAATTATTTCTTTATTGTTTTTCTAGACATATAGATAGAGCAACAGGGTAGTTTGTGTAATTAAGTTGATAAGGTTAAAAGCAGTAATTGTAGAATGTTGTAGCCTTGCATTCTGAAACACTTAGAGATAAATTGACAAGAAACTTGAGCTTGAAAGGCATTAGTTCTCTCCACATCCAACATGAATATTGGCTTAGGAAAGAATTATATGTTCCATTAGTTTCCCTTACATATCATTGAATTGTGTCAAATTCCTGTCTTGACATATCTTTTGCAGTGTATAAGTATTTTTACTTCTTTTTCTTTGCATTTCTTGGCATACCCTGCATTTGTTAATGAAAAATTCTCATATATTACTCTATGAATGTTGCAGAAACTTGAAAGTAATGCAGGATTTTCCTCATCTTTTAGAGAGTCCGTGGGAGTCATGCCCACTGAGGAGCACACATCAATCGAAATGGCAGGAACAGACAGGCCTGGACTGCTTTCTGAAGTATGTGCGGTCCTTGCAGATCTTTACTGCAATGTGGTCAATGCTGAGATATGGACCCACAACGCGAGGGCTGCAGCAGTAGTCAATGTCACTGATGCTTCCACAGACCAAGCAATCAAAGACCCAAAGCGTCTTGCCACCATAAAGGAGTTGCTATGCAATGTCTTGAGGGGAAATGGCGATTGGAGGACTGCAAAAATGATGGTTTCCCCTCCTGGAGCAATGAATAAGGAAAGAAGGCTTCATCAGATTATGTTCGCTGACAGAGACTATGAGAGGGTAGAAAGGGATAGCCTTGGTAGAAGAGATAATAACAATAGTTCAAGACCATTTGTGACTGTGATGGACTGTTACCAGAAGGACTACACCATTGTTACCGTGAGGTGCAAAGACCGTCCCAAACTGCTGTTCGACATTGTTTGTGCTCTCACTGATATGCAGTATGTGATCTTTCATGGGATGGTTGACACTGGAAGGAAGGAAGCTTATCAGGTGAGCTCTCGAGCCTTTCACCAAATAGCCTCCTTTTCTTTCTTTCGCTATATTGTGATTGCTTTTTTTTCTTCTTCTTTTAATGGTACTATAATATGGTCGAGTTCATATGACATTATGTTCCAATTCTTTTGAACCTGAACCCGGCCTTTATCCTGACCTTACACTTGTTTGCAATGGCCTTGGATCCTCTCCATTCATTCAGTCATAAATGGACACGCTTCATTGTTAGGATTTAAATATTAGCATATGTGTTATCATTTTTTAAGCTAGAGGATATTACCTGTTTCGTAAAGTTTTGAATTGGTTGGTTTCGTCTCATCTGCAAATCATCTCAGAACTAAACCCCAACCAATAAATAATGCGGAATGGAAAAGATCCAGATCTGTCTATCAAAATTCAATGATATTGGATATTATTTGATAAACCAATGATAATTTTTGATCCATTTTATGTATGTCTTATGTGTAGGAATTTTACATCCGACATATTGATGGACTACCTATTGGATCTGAAGCAGAGAGGGAACGCATCATTCAGTGTCTTGAAGCAGCTGTTGAACGGAGGGCATACGAGGTAAGCTCCCAATTCTCAATTACACAATTTACAAATATATATGATTAGAATGAAACGTTAAAATCTGAACACCAACTATTTTCTATCTAATGCCTTGATAGGGTTTAGAGCTAGAAGTGTGCACAGATGATAGAGTTGGACTGTTATCCGATATCACCAGAATATTTCGGGAAAATGGTTTGAGCATAAGAAGAGCTGAGATCTCAACAAGTGGCAGGAAAGCAAAAGACACCTTCTATGTATCGGATGTCACTGGAAACCCTGTTGATCTAAAGATCATCGAATCAATGCGCCAGCAGATTGGACCTAACGTTCTGCAAGTAAAACACAACCCTAGTATCTCGTCCCCTAAACCTGCTCAAACAGGGTTTCTTTTCACTAATTTCTTCAGAGCTCGGACATTTCAGAACTTCAAATTGGTCAGATCTCTCTCTTAATTTGGGTCATGACAATTGACATGGTGGAATTTGTGCAGACTAGTACAGAGCAGAATATTTCTCTCTGATCTCTCACAAGGCACACCGAATCCAAACACAGATGTGCATAGCAGCATAGGCATATATACCGAACTTTAGTACTATGATATATACTGTACATAGGAATACAAAGCCACCTCTTTTGTGTAAATATGTGATATATAGTGGTGGTTTTTGTTAAGATTTAGTTTTTAAGTGTGTATACACTATACATGGTAGTGTGATGCTTACTTCAGTTCCATGAAGTAAGCTGTGAATATTCTTATATTGATATGTGCTTCTGTTCAAACTTCAAAGTATTTGGACGCCACCTGTAATTTTTCCGTTCTTTTAAGGTGCTTAGACAATCGAAATTCAATTATTAACATTTAAAAAAGTTTTGAAAAGTTAAATTGTGACTTTTTTTTTAAATAACATTTTTATAAACATTTTTTTAAAATTTATTATGTTAAATTTGAATGAAAAAAAATAAAATTACGGGAAGAAAATTTTACATTTAAATTTTAATTAATTGACGAAAACTTATAATTTGGTTAGAAAAAATGAAGGTAAAAAAAGGCATAAGTGCGTAACTTCTATATTGCCCGCTGGTTTGCTACTTCTTTATTTATCTAAAAAAATGCACCTTATTGGCAAAAAAGCTGATTTAACCCTCAAACTTTGAAAGAGATCTTAATTGAATGACAAACAAAGCAAAACACACTGCAAAATATCAACTTCCATATCCAAAAAAATGTAACAGCTGTAAACTTACTACCTTGTATGATGATAACAATGTGTCATGAAAGATAAAGCAGAACTACCGCTTAACAAGCAATGACAATAACCACAACCAATCAAGATAAGACCGCGACATATCCTAAATATAACTAAACACGGCCAGATTAGTTCATCCTCTGGGCAGCTTCCTTGGCAAGAACCCTCTCCTTTGCCTTGGTTTTGGCCTGTGATTTGGAACCCATGATTCCACCACCCCACTTCTTCCTGTACTCATCGTACTTGTCGTTGAAGTTGGCCTATGAGCAGAACAACAACGAATTAATACTCAACTACCCACCAGCACAACTAATATACCTTAGTAACCTCCAGGGCTCTGCTGAGCATACAATTACCTTAATAGCCTCCAGGACTCTGCTGAATTCCATCTTGTCTTCATTCTTTACTGTGGTCAAGCACAAGACTGAGGCAGTTTTCTTGTGGACAATCTACCATTTTATACCAAGATAAATGAGGGCCTCTGCAGTGTAATTTTGGTATTTATGTAATTTTACTTACCGAACCCAATCGTGCTTTTCCCTTGACAATACAGTATGGGATTTCCATTTTCCTGCACAAGGCTGGGAGCCAAACAACAAGCTCTATCGGGTCCACATCATGGGCAATTACAACCAATTGTGCCTTGTTCTGCCGAAAAAATCATGTTAGAACAATTTAAATAAGGAATGGAACATCGAGTGGTACAGTGGAAGAAGAGAAAAGCGTAGTGAAGGGAATGAATGACCTGCTCAATGAGATAGGTGATATGGTTAAGACCATATTTCACAACAATTGGCTTTGACTTGGACTCAAAAGGTTTCCCCTCTGCCTTTGCCTTTGCCTCAGCTAAGAGCCGCTCCTTCTTTGCTGCTTTGTCCTCAGGCCTATACTTCAGAAGCATCTTGAAGAGGGTTGTTGCTGTATATACAAGGAAAGTGTGTTTATGAATTAAAATGAAACAACAGGGGCATGAGCAGATCATAACTTTACTAATAAGGCACACAACTTCTCTAATCAAATTTATACACCATATTTAGCTGCACTATGGTGAACTGCTACAAAATGACAGACCCAATTCTGATATATAAATTTACAGCCCTAATCCTAACACACTACATAACAGTAGCAGCTTTCCGACAGATGATCAGCTAATTAAAACAGTGCAGATAGACAGGACAAGTCACATACCAAGATTCTTGTCAAGGGTTTTGGTGAACTGGTTCAAAGCAGGTGGTACCTTCAGCCTCTGCCTAAGAATCCTCCTTTTCCTTTGGATTTGAACAGCCTTGGGGAACTTAACAAATCGAGTCAAGTCCCTTTTGGGGGGGAGAGCACCTCCAATTCCAAACTGCTTTGGACGCTTCTCAAACAAGGGATTTGTTACTTTCTCCTACAATTGATCCAAGGGAGACGTAAGCATACTCAAAAGCAATGCCCAGAATAACCACGGAGCAAGTGCACAATTAAATTTTCGTAATCTTGTTATCATTTTGATAAACAACAAAAATGGTTATTTTATTTTTTATTTTGCTGAGATTACCACCCACGTTATCCTTATGAATATTGACCGCTATTTTGCTTGACTATTCTATTATACTATGAATCTTTCTGCATCTGCATTGTTTTCATTTCAATGGATCATTAGCTTATGAACTCTTTTCCTGATTTCAATGCATAAAATTAGTCTTGTGTGATGTAGATGTAGCATCAACTACCAGTCTTTCTTCAAATCGCCATTTATTTTGCCAAATATCAGCAAGAATATCCTGAATAAGAATTAACATAATGCTCCCAAAACAAATAACAGAAATTACCTGCTTCTTCTTAGCCACAGCTTTAACGCCTTTTTTGGGAGCCTGCACAAGAAAAATACGGCATTGAGGATACAATCCAAACTGATCGTTGCTGAGATGAATAATAACAAGAAGCAACGTAGACATATCGATCAGTAAATTAGGCCAACAGATATTCTATACATGATTAAGCTCCAGAAAAGCTAACTGAACTTAAACTACAGCTTAGTAACTGAAGAAACTTAGATGACCAATCAGAGATTTAGTATCATCTATCATGTTCATCAACAAATAATAGCTGAGAAACAAATACAGAGCGAAAAATCACCATTGCAGCAGAATAAGTTGCTGACTGGTTTGGTTCAGCTCCGATGTACCAATGCACTGCAAAAAACCCTAGCAATGGCGAATTATATATGGCCTCCTACCAGTCGGAAGACAACTCTGAAGACAACTCTGAAGTTGAGTTGAATGGGCCTCTAGGCCTAGAGCTGTTTTCCGTATAGGGGGTAAATTGTTTGAAGGAGGATCAAACCGCACGATAAAAATCAAACCGGTCGCTTTTGGCGGGTGGGGTGGTTCACAAAGCAGAAACGGTTCTGTATTGGATCCAGAAACCGGTTAAGGCCAAGCGTCGTTAACTCGCTCCCACCCCAACAACTAGAACTTCTTCAATTACATTACAACGCCATTCAGTTCAGGTAGTGATCGCCGAATCCATTTGCCGCGCATCTGGTGAGATCTGAGCTCACGGAGATATGGATAGTCGGAAAGTCGTTGTCTGTGACAATGGCACCGGGGTACTTCTTCCGCCTCTCTGAATTTTTATTCTGGTTCATGACCAATCAGTTTAGAGGAATGAGCTACTTACTTAATTTGCAGTTGCTTTATGCTTGTTACGCTGTGGTCAGATTTTTTCTCGGTGATTTTGTTGCTGGTTTGAGATGGTTAGACAGCTAAAGTCGTCGCCGTGATTTCGATTCTGGCATTGCTGATTGTTTGATCACAGTGTGTGATTTATTGTTCATGCGTGGTAGCTCTTTAATATTGCGCCATTCATCGTCAGATGATCTGGTCCTCTAAATTGTTCCGATACTTAAACTATGGCATGGCTATGTCTTTTCTTAATCAAATTGTCCACGGGTTAATGGTAAAGGACAATGTTGAATTTCAATGATCAATTAACTGTTAGGGATGTAGTGTTATAGTTCAATCGAGGCTCTTAAGTTGGTTATGTAGTTAGTTGTATGCATATTGTGACCAGCGCTCTTGATTCTGTACTATATCATGATTAAGGATTGCTTGCCTTAAATTTTGTTATCCTGCGCTCAAACAAGCTTTGTATAGTGCAGTATGTGAAGTGTGGCTTTGCTGGAGAGAATTTCCCAACCTCAGTGTTCCCATGCGTGGTTGGAAGGCCCATGCTTCGTTACGAAGAATCACTAACAGAACAAGAACTTAAGGTCAGATTACTCTCTTGTGGGATTCATATTTTGTGTAAATTTCCTGCTAGACATCCCGGCCGACATACTTCATATCTGGGTATAAGGAATGTAACAGTTGCAGACCTTGCAAATAATTCATATGTAAATTGTAAGTAGCACCGCACTCTCCAAACCCATTCTTTGACATATGCTAATACTTATTTTATAACAAGTTTCAACTATTACGTCTGTTTCCACTCGAATTAAATAAACTATTTCTTGTCATTCATCAATTTGGTACCTCTACATGTTATGGTTTTATCAGGATGTCGTGGTTGGAGAAGCATGTGCAGGCTTGCGGAATCAGTTGGATATCTCATATCCTGTGAACAATGGAATCGTGCAAAATTGGGAAGACATGGGTCATGTCTGGGATCATGCCTTCTATAATGAATTAAAAGTAAATTTCATTAGCTCATGATGATTTTTTTAAGCCACTTAAGCTTCATCATTTCTCCAACATCACCTAAACACATTTTGTAACTCTAAATTTTTTTTTGACGCGCCAGGTTGATCCAAGAGAATGTAAGATTTTACTCACAGATCCACCTCTAAATCCATCAACAAACCGTGAAAAAATGGTAAGTGGATCATTATATACATTTTTCTATGGGAGCTCCTTGACTTGGTTTTCAATTCAGAGTTGCACATATAAAAGACAAACAACTCATAGTAAAATTACATTTCACATTATAGGTTGAGACGATGTTCGAGAAATACAACTTTGCTGGTGTCTTCATTCAAATCCAAGCTGTTCTAACTTTGTATGCCCAAGGTGCTTACTATAGTCTTGGAAAGTTTAGCCATGAGACGTTATAACAAAAACCAAGCTGCAAGTTTGTAATTTGAATTCAAGCTCGTTTTGATTGTATTAGTGTAAATTTTTGTTTTAGTTTATGTCTTCACAAGTATTTTTTCACAATCTTTCCCTAAAAAATTCTAATTAAGAGATTGTGAACTATACATTTTTTTTTCTTCTTCAAGTTATGAAACTTTTTGAGTGGATGCAAAAATGTACACTATATCTTCCCTGAGTATGTAGCAGTTTCCTTTCTCCAGTGCTTCTTAACTCTTAAATTTTTTTTCACAGGTTTGCTGACTGGTTTAGTTATTGACTCTGGAGATGGTGTCACCCATGTGGTACACAGTATCTGCTAAAACTATCTTTGTTCTTCTCGTTTACCTTATTTTGCCATTGGACTGATGCCTTACATTGAAGTTGCATAGACCACGATCTACTGAGTCAGTTGTAAAAGTGTCAGGTCTCCTGATTATGATGTAGGCTGATCATAGGGATTGTGAGAAATTTATTAAGAAAATAAAAGCAGGGTCGAGGCAAAGTAAAATGCATTAGTACAATCTCTATTTGATGTTGACATGAAGAACCTTATGTTGTTCCTACATGCAAATATATGCATCCACCAAACACATTTATAGGATACATTTCTAGAATATGGTAGCATGTTGAAACTGATATGCATGATTTGACATCTAATATTTAGATGTATTACGGTGCTCTATTGTTTATTATTCTCTTTATTTTTATTTTTTTTTAAAACATTAAATGACTTGCAAACTTAGGATGAAATACAGTGTTTAACACCTTTTATCTTGATATACTAAAGAATGAATCCATTTTAACTTATGCCTGAATCACATTAGTCGGAATCCTTCAGGTCCCAGTGGTTGATGGTTATTCGTTCCCTCATCTTACAAAACGGATGAATGTTGCTGGTCGACACATAACATCATACCTAGTAGATCTGCTCTCAAGGAGAGGGTAAGGACCCAACCCAAATTTTTATCCAATAAAAAATTATTGTTTAAGGTTCTTCATCATGATTAACACCAGGCTTCCTTACAAAGGTATGCGATGAATAGAAATGCTGACTTTGAGACTGTAAGAGAAATTAAGGAGAAGCTCTGCTATATCAGGTGAAAAAATACTTGACAATATATCCAAGAATGATACATGTTGCATTACTTTTTTATGAAACTATCAATGTTTGGCAGTTATGATTACAAGAGGGAATACCAGCTAGGACTTGAGACAACAATTCTTATGAAGAATTATACTGTAAGTGACACCTATATGTAACTTGTTGTAGATAACATGTATCTCACTGTAAAAAGAGGACTCTGGAGTTAATTGAAGTTTCATCATGTTGTTCCATTTAGCCTTTTAAACTTATGAGTTTATTCCTGCCATGATAATCTAATGCTTGGCCATCACACAATATTAGTTTTTCTAATCAAACCCACATATTAGATTCATATGCAAAACTTTGACATGAAATTATGCTCTCTAGCTGCCAGATGGGAGAGTTATCAAAGTTGGAACGGAGAGGTTCCAGGCACCTGAGGCTTTATTTACTCCAGTTAATCTCTCTCTCTCTCTCTCTCTCTATCTATCTAATTGACCTTTTTTTTATCAAAAAGGTGTTTCATGCTAAGTCTTTGTTGTAGTGATTCTTCTGTGAACAAGTACTGTTAGTTACCTCCTGATTCTAGATGGATCTCCATCTAAGTTACGAATATCATCTGCAATTTATGGGGGTATTTGATTCCAACTAACCCAAAGCTGTTGAGTTTGACGAATTGGGTCTGGAAGTGGTTGAGGAAGTGTTTTGGGGGCTAAGGACTAGCTCTACATGAAAGTCCTTATAAAAAAAATACGGCAAAGGATTTTCAAGGTTTAAACATATGATTTGAGTTCTAGCATATACCATCTTAGCATTCATTCAATCATTCCTTTTTGCAGGAACTCATTGATGTTGAGGGTGATGGAATGGCTGACATGGTATTCCGCTGCATCCAGGAAATGGATATTGACAATCGAATGACGGTATGCAATGTATTATAGTGACATCTTTTTTCTGTATCCATGTTCAGCTACGTATGGGACTCTCTAATTGAATAAAGTCAGACGGACATTCAATATGAGCAATGAAATATCAGTGAGTGCTTATATAAATATTTGCAAATCACAATCTCAGTTATGTTTTCTGTTTACTTTTGGCAGCTTTACCAGCATATAGTATTAAGCGGAGGAAGCACCATGTACCCTGGCTTGCCTAGTCGGTAATATATATACTACATCACTTGTTCAAATTATAGAGGAAAGAAGGATTTCTATATTTCCCTTTTGTCTGTCTACATGTTTTACAATATTTTTTACTCACTGACTCTTATGTGTATACTCTTTTGTATGTTCATTTTCATCCGTATGTGCTTACACCATCTTTATGATCCACCAATGACATTCAGAAAAAGTAAAAAATTATTGTGTGAGAGAATGTAAAGATAAATGCCGTGTCAGATAGATCATTAGAGATGAGAAAATCTTTTGCAGTTATATCATTTAAGTATATCAATTAAAATTGGATAGAAATGTTGGAATTTGAGATCATTAGAGATGATAAAACCTTTTGTGACACTGACTTAAACAGTTCAGAAAATAAGGTTTAAGACTTCATGTACCCTATTTGAGACTTTCTTCTGGACTATCTTAATGTGACTAGGAAGATCTTCAAGTAACTTAACTTCTGTTATTGTTCTTTCTTACTAATAGTAGGCATAAACCTATGTCCTTGGATTGTACAGATATAAGCTATTTCAAAGAAAAATTGGGTGCTATAAATATTGAATCACTCTCTTTGCCTTTTTTATTCAGACTAGAGAAAGAACTACAGGATCGTTATCTTGATGTGGTTCTCAAGGGTAATAAAGATGGTCTGAAGGTAATTTGCATTTTATATATATTTGGTGATGTTTTTACTTTTGCTTTTGAACCTGAGTTAAACATCCATCTATTTTATGATTTCTGATGCATCGAGTCGTGACTTTCTTTTGCTGGGTCCAACATTTGTGATATAGCTCGAGTCTACAGTTATTTTGGTTGAGAAAGGAATCCCCATACATGGGATTTTAGCTATTCTTTGGTGTTATTCTTGGTTGACTCTAAGATTAGATATTGTCCTCCTTCATCTCCATCTTAGGTTTAGCAGCTAAACTTTCAACCTAACTTTTCTTCGTGTTTGCCTCTATGACCACAAATTTGGACTTAATTTATGTTATTTTTTGGTGAAAAGGCTATGCTTGGAGACACTTAAAAGTTAATTTCATATTATTTTTTAGGGAAGATGCATTTTATTCTGTATTATTGGAGCGCATAGCAGGGCATAACCTTGCTGCTCTTTTTCTTCTCATTACTTTCATAATTTGTCTCTTCCTGGTGGCAACAGAAATTGCGATTGAGGATAGAGGACCCACCAAGAAGAAAGCATATGGTGTACCTTGGAGGTGCTGTTCTTGCTGGTATTATGAAGGTCTCTCTCTCTCTCTCTCAAAATAAAAGTAGAACTGAAGTTCAGGTGTTCTAGACTGAGTAACTATATATGTTAAAAGGGATGGAAACTGAAGCGTGCTCCATAATGTGTGTCCTTCTAATACATTAAATAAGTTTGTCTGTCCCTCTAAAGTTTGATGATCATATTACCATTTTAAGCTATTGAACCACTAGATGTTTCCTCTATTTTCCTTTCGTGGTGACAAAGCAAATAAAGTTTAGAAAGGTTTGTGTATAAGGAATTGGATAAAACTAACCTTTGTACTTTAAGTGTGTACAAGCAATAATAAAGTTCAGCAAATGGAAAGAAGACATTTTTAGAAAATTAGGAAGATGAAAAGAAGCTTGAAAACGCCTGTCTGTCGTGCTCCTTTTTTGGTGGATTCTGCTTCTGCATAAGCATAGATTAATTTTGGTTCCTAGATCTGTTCTGGAACAAGAAGTACATTTTGGGCTCCTAATATCAGTAACCATCCTGAAACTTATCAACATATCCAATTCCAACAATTTTGGATGTAATTAACTTGTAGCCATGCAGGTTCCAAGGGTGTGTCCCAGTCCATGATTGACTAAAATCTGGATATATTTATTTGTATAGCATCTAGACAAAGAATGGAGGGTAATATCTTGTGTTGAATGCAGGATGCACCTGAATTCTGGATTAGCCGAGAGGATTATCTGGAGGAAGGAATTGCTTGTTTAAGCAAGTGTGGCTCGTAGTGGCTACTTCACAAGAAGAAACTACGGAGATCAGACCTCATGGTTTGGGTCTGTCATGGCAATCTTCTCTGCAACAACTAACCAGGTGGAACACTTCACTGTTTTTGCTGCACTCTCTATCTAGACTGAGATATGAACGTTGTCAGGAATGGGTGAAACAACAGATGCTTCTCTTGTTCAACCGTTATCTAATCTATAATGGATAATAACAGTCAAATTTTATATTTTTTTTTCTCGTCTGGTACCTTGATACTCGATTTAAGAGAGTCGTCCGTCCAAACTTATGCGCTTCTCTTCTACATTTTGTGATAGCTTTTGTACAAACTTATATACAGCTGAATAATGATGGTGTATTTTACTTTTCGTATTTATTGTCTCCTTTTGCTTATGATTGCCTAATTCCTACAAATCTTGCATAACTCTGCCTGCCAGATTGGTCTAGACCAGGTCAGAAGATCTTATATATGCAGGAAAACACGGCAGCAGGATGAATAAACCCAAGCGTGATCAATCAATAAAAGCCCTAACAAAACATCAAAGTTGGACATAGAGTCTCTTGACATATAAACCCTAATGTCCACACAAGCTAATATCTCGTTTGGACGGCCTGTAGTTGAGAGCATTCAAGCTGTAGATGCAGAGGTGAGCTTTCTTGGACTTGATGGCGATCTCATCTGTTGTGATGCTATAACCCGGGACATTGCACGTAGCAGGGGAACTCCCAATGAGTCTAGCTTGGCAAGTAGACACAATAGCAGTGTCCTTTGCACATTCGATCCCATCTACTGCAGGTATTTCTAGCTTGTACACTCCGTATTTGTTGGTTGTTCTTTTGACTGAGAACGACACTTGCTCTGTGGTCTTGGGAGAGTCTGCCTTGAACTTGCAGTCTATCTCCACCTCCACACCTTCCCCACACAAGAACACTAATGAATGTAGATTCCTAGGACTAGACTAAAACAAAAAGGGTCTGGTTGTTAAGTACCTGGTAAGAAGTAGCTATGTTTGGAGAAGGTGTTGTTGGAGCAGATATCGCAGTAGACAATGCCCATCACTTCGATTTGTGATGTGAGTCTCTCCATTGGATCGGCCTTTGAAGATGACACAGAGTGAATAATGAAGCAGCAAGCGGAAACGAAGAGGAGTATCTTCATGGTGTGGATCTGATGGTGCAGAAAGAAGGAAAGGAAATTGTGTGGATGATGAAGAAGAAGAGTAGTTAAGGGGGGGAGTGGGATAGTGGAAGGAAGGGAGATGTTTTTATCCTTTTGGTAAGAAACAAAGTGCACGTGAATTTGGTTTGGCTGATTTTGAAGGGAAAGAAAGTGGAAAAAGAGAAATGGATGGATAGAGTCATAGAGATGGTAATGAGGAGCAACAGTCAACAGCACTGAAGTTTAGAACAGACATCCTCAGCAAAAGCAAATACACTTGAGTGTATAGAACAATTGGACGGACGGTATGAATGGTACATTTAATTTAACGTGGTTTCATTTTTTAATTCAGGTATCATACGATTTAAATTAATAAAAAATAATTAATAAGTGATGGACTAAAAACATCAATCCGATGACAATTCTAAGAATTAGGGACTACCATTGTGAATGGTCGAAGGATTCCATATTGATGATATGATGTTTTTTCTTAATTTAAAAGAATATGGGGAGGGGGGGGGGGGGGGGGGGGGGGGGGGCTTCTAGCTATGGGTGTCAATTTGCGGATTGGGTCAACCCATGGGTCGTGTCAGGAATCGTCTGACTCAAACACGATTCATGTATTTGTATGAGTCAAGAATCGTAACTCAAATCTGACCCGCGGGTCATACTGACCCGTTCGACCCACCATCAGTTAAAAAACCAGAAACATTTGACTCATGGATCAAAACCTCTAATTATTATTTAATTATATACTGATCCGTGTTTTTATGAGTCGTGTCAAAATGACTCGTAAGTCAAAAAATCTGACTCAAACACGACCCGTGGGAGGATTACCACGGGTTAGGTCAATTTTTGACACTCCACTTCTAGCTAAGCTGCCTCCTTTGCAGATGCTTATATTACACTTACACCTCACGTAAAATTATACTATACAGTTACAGAGATGAGACGTTTTTTTCTAAGCTGTGAAACTTGCATAATTTGACTGATTACCAAATATGTTCCAAATGAATTGTAAAACATGAATTAGGGATAAGCAAAAAACATTAGGTAAGTATGTTTGTATCAAATCATCTCGTTATATTGTATTACATAAACTTGAAAATGCATTAAATTTTAGTGTGACTGCAAAAGAGTGGAGAGGCCTTTGCTTAGCTGCATTTAACCTTTCCCTATCTGCCATCATCTTCTTCTAAAAACACAAGACAGTTGTATAGTTTTCTTACTAATTTTAAACCCGAAAAAACATATTATAATTATATAATAGGTACCCTCACAAAAAACTCTTCTCCTTCGTTGGTGACTTAGTCTCCATTTCTTTCGTCTGTATTTATTTATATATTTAAGAAAAAGCAGTCACATTTCTCTCTGCACCTACCAGAAATTACAACTCAAGAACCAACAAAGCAAAAACCGACCAAAAAAAAACATTACGCACGTGACGGATACGAAAACATTATTCAAATATAGAAAAATCCCAAAATACTAAAATGTTGGTGGGAAACTACTACAACACTAAATGAGTCCGGTTAGTCATCTTCTTCTTCTTCTTCTTCAGGAGACTGTTTTTTTATTATTTTGTAAATCAGTCAGAGCCAGAGAGCGCCAGCTTCTTTAAGAAGAGGGACGAGGGTGCCGTTAATGTGAGAAGCCATGACTCTATCCATGGTTCCGACGAGTTTCCCTCCAATGAACACAACCGGAACAGCGGAGGCTCCGCCGCCGTGGAGCCTTGCAAGGGCCTTCTCGAGGTCTTTTCCACGTGGGTCCTGGTCGATCTCGTATACTGTGGGATGGACGCCCATGCCGCAGAAGAGCTGCTTGATAGCGTGGCACATGCAGCAGCTGCTGAGGCTGAATATGACGACGGCGCTGTCAGCCGCCAGACTCTCTATCCGCTCAAGAGGGTCGGAGCAGGACGCAGGGAAGGTGTACGGGCCCCACGACTCGGTTTGGTAATGCATTTCTTCTGCAACCCAATTAACTACAGTGAGAGAGATCAGTAAAGAAGAAGAAGGCGTGGTGAGTTTTTAGGGTTTGTGGAAGAGTGGTGGAATAATACTAAGGTATTTATAAAGGTCAAGGGTGTACGACAAAGAGTCAGGCATATGCATGCCTTTAAAGTGTTTTTTTCTTTCAAAAGAGATGTTTTAGGATTGGTCGGGACCTTAAAATAAAAAAGTGCAAATTTTTAAACGTGATTTTTAGTTTATTACTTCCATATTTTGGTAGACATTATATAATGGATTAATAGGTTCAATAGTACCATATGTGTTGGGTCATGTGATCGGATGGTACCTCTACGTTATTTTATGGTGCCATATGTTTCACAATGTTGTTATTTGGTCCAAATTACTGTTGCCGTCAAGGTTAACTAACGGAATGCTGACGTGACGCTGACGTTGTGCTGACATTGACCATTTAACAGAAAAATCTAATGGTTAACTAACAGAGTACCATAGGACAACATGCTCCAAACATAACGGACCATTTAACCACATCAAAAAACATACAGTACCATCCGATCACATGACTCAAATATAAGATATCAGTACCATTGGAGCTATTAACCCTTATATATATACATTAATATAACACTTTCTCGAAAACTTACTATATTATATTCTTGTATGTTCAAATATTTCTACAGAGTTTATATCTATGGAAGTACGTATTGCCTCTGATTTTATTTTTTTTGGTTAATTAATTCAAATGTTTTTATTTTTTTACATAAATAGTTGAATATATTCGATGATCATCTGCTGAGTTGTAGAAGAGGTTAGACATGAACAACAGTCTTTATCAGAAGTAATGTTTCAGACAGCCGTCTGAGTGTCCTTGTTGTCGGCCTTTATTAATGACTTGAGGGCTCTTATGTATTTATTTATCAAAGGAAATCAGAAGAACGTGCCCTTACACAAACCCTTAGCTTCTATACTGGTCGATCGCTATATATATACATATACATATACATATATATATATATATATATAAGATGCTGGTCGTCGACAAGGCTGAGGTCTCGTCTTCTTCATCAACTCTGCTTGTTCAATGTTGGAGTATCTGTGTATATATATATATATATATATTCCACAGGTCGGTTTGTTTTGTATTGGAATTATGTGAGAGAGATCTCCATTTGAATGGCTACACAGTAAAAATGTTCGTTTATAGGAGGACACTTTGCATCAGCATGACATCATCCATCACTGCAATGTTCATTTCACTTTCAGCTGGAGATTCTCCATAGACGTTCTGCAGGACAACATTATTGCAAACATACAGAAAACGATGAGGTCATAATCTGTCTTTACTGCTGCTGATTATATATAGTAACTATTCAAATCTAATAAGTATACATAAATTAAAAGGTTTAAATACCAAGTTAGTTACATAAACTTTGACCGTTTTGTAACGAGCTATCCGAATTTTGAAAATTCAAAACGGATTAACTCAACTTTGAAGAAGATGCAAATAGCTACCTCCGTCCAATTTTCCGTCACCTGTCGTCGGAAAGTCATCGGAAAATCGTTGGAAAGTCGTTAGAAAATCGTCGAAAAATCGTCAGAAATTGGTCGGAGATAGCTATTTGCACCTTCTTCAAAGTTGAGGTAGCCCGTTTTAAATTTTCAAAGTTCGGATAGTTCGTTGCAAAACGTCCAAAGTTCAGGTAGCTATTTGGTATTTAACCCTAAATTAAATACTTTTACATTCTAAAGATTTATTTTTTATTAATTTTTTTTTTTTACCTTTTTCAATCATTTTACATAAGTAATAAGGCATATTGTTAGTTGGAATTGAACCAAAAATTGTACCATTTTTACATATATAGCAAATGATTGATTAAAAAAAATCACCTGAAGGCTGAATAGGTTGCTATTTTGCCCAGTTTAAAAGTTTGGGAGCAAACTTGTTACGCCTTAAAATAAGGGATCGGTTACAAATTATCCCTAAACTAAAGCAAGCGGCAGATTTCAATGCTGTGTTGACCGAGAGGGAGGCAAAAAAAGACATACTTTCTGACAAAAACATGTGTTCGAGAGAACTTAGTGGCCGGTGCGAGCTCTGGGTCTGTCTTAGTACGGACGCCGGCCGGTAAATCAAACCCTCCCTTGCCACGGCGAGCGTTGACTGCTTCGATTGTGCTGTTGGTCAAAGCCCTCCCTCCCTAACGTCTTCACCACCTCTGTAATTTAATTATTTGGAAATATCAACAATTTCATTTTATAAACGGAAAACTACTACACTGATAATGAGCAAGTAGGTACTTAAACTTTTTTTTGTAGCAACTAAGTAGTCGGACTTATGAAAATTAGCAAATAGGTATCTACTGTTAATTTATGTTAAGAATAAACGGAAAATATCACGTGAGGAGCAAATAGGTACCTGAACTTACACGAATGAGATAGTAGGTACCTGAATCAGTTCAAAAATCAGTTCAGAACCAGTTCAGTCGAATCATTTTTAAAAAAAAAAAATAAAGTTTATATACCAAACACGTGTATGACTCACCTCTATACGTTTTTGGATTGTTCTTTGATGCACCGAGAACGTCTGGAGTTGAGTCATGCATGTGTTTGGTATAATTTTATTTTATTTAAATAAAGTGGTTCGACTGAATCGAGCCATACTTGCTTATTCGTGTAAATTCAAGTACCTATTTACTACTCACGTGATATTTTCCGTTTATTCTTAACGGAAATTAATAGTACGTAACTATTTGCTTATTTAAGAAAGTTCAACAATCAATTTGCTACAAAAAAAAATAGGTATCTACTTGCTAATCAGCCACAAGTTTAAGTACCAATTTAGTAGTTATCCATTCATTAATAAGGTGCAAGACGAACTCAAACCACAGAATGCTTCGGGCTGAAAAATGTATGTTCAAACGCCAACCAGCAATACCGCATAGATACAAATGTTTACAATGTAGAATGTACAGAGAAGACAAGGATCTAGCTAAATTAATGGAAGAAGAAGAAGAAGATTCAATGGCAGCAAGCAACGTAGATGTTTTACAACTATGAACTGGACGTAAAAAAAGAGACCAAGCTGCTTCTTTTCCATAGATGCATAACTATTAGCAATAAAGAAAAGGGACCCGCCAACTGGGGTGGCCAAGACACTATTGTCGTGAAACAGGAGCTGTCGGTATGGATGGTTGGTGGCCATAGAAGCTTCCCTCCGCCGCTCCAGAGAAACCCTGGAAAGAATTATCGGGAGGAGCAGTGAAGGCAGGGAGGCTGCCGGAAATCCTAACCGGAGTATACTCCAGTGGTGGCTGCAGCACTACCTGAGGCACGTAGTTGAGTTGCACTGCCGGGGATTGTAGCAAAGGAAGAGGTGGTGGTGGCATGGAGAATGAAGCCATGGTGGACTGAGGCGGCAGCTGTGGAGGACAGGTTGGCAATGACAAGTCAGTTTCAAGCTTAGGCCTCTTCTGTGGAGGAGGAGAGTCCTGGCGACCAATCATGGCCTCGGAAGCAAGAGAAGAGAGGACATAAGAGAGCATCTGGGCCGAGGAAGATGATGCTGTTAGCTTCGCAGCCATTGCAGCAGCTGCTGATTTTCTCGGGTCATCTCCACTAGTTTGAATGCTGCTGCCTGCAGTTGAGTTTGTATACATTATTAAAGGTGCAGATTGCTCCTTTATGCTCTCTAATGGACTATAGCTCGGTACGGTCGTGTCTATTGAGGATTGGTTGGACATCATCTGAATGTTGTTGCTTCCATTTATAAGCGGTGGAGCACATAATTTCTTTGTCTGTTCTGACCTTGCTCGGGCAGACTGAAAATGAACCAACCAAAAGAGACAAATACACAGAATTAACTCAAATAACAAAAAATTCTACAAAGAGCAAACCTTCAAACAATTCTACAAGTTTAACACTCTGCACAGATTCTTTTTCTTCTCGTCTGTCTTCCTCAGATGCATTGCAAAATTAAAATGAAGCAGTTGTTGATATTATTGAGTAAAGCATGAATGAAACTCACGGTAAACATGAGAAAAGGTAGAGCTAAGAGCAATCAATAAAGAAAACTTCATTTTGTTTCTTAGCTTAGTTTATTACATTGGTATAGTAGTTGGATGAACCCGAATTGTATAATGTGGTTGCTATTTGGGTGTGGCTCGGACCCGATAATGAAATTTAACAGCAGTGCTTGGAGGCAATAATCTACTTTATATACTCAAGTTTCTAGTTCTATCCAGAGTAAATAGAGGGCAAGAGAAATGGATGATGAACCTGAAGCAGATTGCGGACTTGATCCAATTTGAGTTCCTAGAGAAAGAAACACGAGTCAGCTTGCAAAACATGGAGTTACACTAGTTTTTTTTATCAATCGAGGTTTGATTAATCAAATGAACTAAGACCTGCTCCTGAAGGGATTCTCTTAGCTGTGACACGAGCCTCGTTCTTGATGATTCAATTGTTGTCAGATGCTCAATGCATGTGCTAAGAATGCCATTCTGGCTGCGAAGCTCCTCCGCAAAGGCAGGGTCAAGTAATTTCTCTATAAAAAAGACATGGAAATGTGTAACCAGCGCATAATACAAAGTTACAAAGATGTGTTGAAACTATCAGATTCACAAGAGATTAAAAAAAAATGGACCTTGCAAAATCACCACTACTAAGCCGAAGAAGAAACATCTCTTACTTTTGCAACTGAAACTTTTTAAAAATATTTATCAAACAGTTTTAAAAAATTCAATTACTTCAGAAAGATGAGATGGATGCTCGAGTTGAATTATCCAAAAGTTATTAAATTCTACAGATATTATTGCTATTGAAAAATATATGTACAGAATTACACGTCGGATACCTGAATTACTATGGCTGCCGATTTCCTTCTCCATTTTTTCAAGATAGGCAATTGCATTCTGACATTTGCCTGATACATCTTCATCAACTTGGGGTCCATTAGCCATTTGGTATCCTAAAACTATCTTGTCTGCAGTATTTCCAACAGATGTTTTCTGTATGATTGAACCAATAAGAATAGCATGGCACATTACAACAAGAATCTTAGAATCAGGAAGGGCACACAAAAAAACATATAGTAATGACTTACCATCTTCAGTTCTAAATCATTCCCCTTTTTCTTGGTGCTTTCCATCTGCCTTCCCTGAAATTCCTCCTTCAAAAGTTGGCCCCTCGAACCAAAAACTTTCCGTTCATCCCATATATTAATCTATGTACAGAAACAATATGTAGTTGTAAATAAGTCAAATAGTTTAACATCCATATTTTTTTTTGAAGGCTTCAGAAATATATCATATATGCACATACAGAGTTTGAGCCTTTTCAATCTCTCAAAGAGATTCTTTTTATTCTCATAACATAAAATAATAGGAAAAGTATGTGATAATCGTAAATAGTTTGTCAAGATTGCAGATAAGAAATAGAATTTGCTTACCAATCTCATGGCAGAGCGCCTTCCAGAATCATCTCCGTTATGAATAACATCACGAAGAGCCTCTGGAAGAACTTTCCAGAATTCACCCACAAAATCAGGACCCTTCCTTCTACTGTTTTGCAAAATATCATTTGCAAGATACAAAAATACCAGACGTTGCTCACGAGGTGCTGAATGAAATTGTCTGGCCCATGTTTCAACAACTTGTTTTGCTTTATTCAAATGAAATATGCACCAATGTGATAAAGCTAGATTGTGTTAAGGATACAACTACAACACGAGCAGTCAAGTGACTCACATCACTAGACAGATAGCTAGATAACATGCAGGCTGCAGCCACTATTAATAGCCGGAGAATCAACATATAGAGACAAGTTTTCTCAATAGAAGAAATTGGGAGTTATAATTATTATAATTAATTTCAACAAAGAAAAAGGGTGGTAGAGGATTGCTGGTGGGAAAAATGTTACCTTACTGCACTAAAAAGAACAAAGATATAGCCCAAATAAACCATAACCAAAAATAATAGGTAAAACTCAGAATCATATAATTCAATAAATGAGGATACTCTCTATGCTTGCCTGCGAGCTGTTGAGCTTTGCTAGTTTTTCAACAAGAATCTGAGAATTGAATGCACTACCCATCAATGCAGATGATATCTCCCAAACTGTCAACCACATTCAAGAGCCCAAAGTGAAACAGATATGCCAATTTGTATAAGCACAAAATGTTTTGATAACATGGAAAAGTCCAAGAAAGGACCACTAATAAGGTGTAAAATTTGTCACTATACTTCCAATGTAGCAAACAAAATCAAGATTTGTTGATGGATCAGTGATGACCGAGATACTAAACAGAAATATAAATTTGTTGATGGATCAGTGATGCCCGAGAAAAAAGATACCACTAGATAAGAATCACCAACTAGCAGATTCTAACACAGTAATATCATATGTTCAACAATTTGGCATCCTTTAAAAACCAGTAACAGCAGAAGCAATGAATTGTCAGAGAATTCAGCATGCTACTTACAATCAAATATTTTACCGAATATGATTTTTGAAGACAGTGAAGTTCATAGATCTTCCAGCAGGTAGAGATAGATATGAATGTCTACAAATGTGTACTCTTTACCGGGAAATACATAGACTTTTTGTTTTTCTAAGTAAAACGACTAGCGAGTGTTGAACCTTCTGAGCGCTAAAATCCTAACGGGCAGTCAATTATGAACAACAAGCACTATGCTAAGCCCTACATTAATACTTCGCAACAGTTTCGAAATTAAGAACTATTCTACTCCATAAGCAACCCATAGAAATTACAGCAATAAATAGAATAGTCAATCAATTGGAATTAAATACTTGACATTTTGAGTACCAGAGAGAGGAGCAGACCTGAGCAGTAGTGGAGAGGAAGACGAGTAAGTGGAAGCGACGGAAGCGTCAGTGGCGGTGCGGTGGACGTCCAAGGAGTATTCGAAAGACGGTAGAGCAGACTACAGCTAACCTCCTTCAATTGCAGTCGCAGTTATACTTGGGTTGGGGCCTGGGGAGAAGGAGGTTATGAAGTTTCAAACCAGGTTAGGCCGACTTTTGACCGAAAATATTGTCCGACAATAAAGCTTATTAGCAATTGCACCCTCAACTCTTGGTTATTTTGAATGGAGATCCAATTCAACCTTAGCGACACATCATGGGGAAGAGACAGAAGAATGACAAACTCTAGGGCGATTAGTTATCAGAACCGGATCGGCCATCGAACCGGAGAGGGATCGGTTTACGGTTCGACTGATCCAATCTGGTTTAGTGTGCGGTTCACTGTTCACGAGGAAAAAATAACTGAAAATTTAAAATACATACATAGTTTCAAACACAAACATAACTACCTCAAACTACATATTCTCACACACATACAAACTACATAGTTTCAATTTCAAACACACATCTTGACCAAAAAAATAAATTAAAACACACATTACTCTCAATTCTCAAACACAATACACAATAGTAGTGAACCGATTTAACCAATTGGGTTAAGCCGATTGGTTAATCTACTTCTACTCTTTTTTTTCAAATGAAAGTTGGAGTCTCTTTGAAAAATATTTCAGTGTGTGCATGTCTATATTTTACTAATATATATACTAACACACTATTCATATGATGTTTGAGAAGGATTAAAAATGCCCCGGTTCAGTTATATATATATATATATACACACCGTTTAATATTCTAGTTTGTGAACTCTTCGTAGCATAGTTACCTGAACCAGACCGACCATCGAACCGGCGATCGATTGGTCTGTAAAAAAAATCAGCTAAAAAGTGAACCAAAAATCGGTCGATTTTCCAAAAACTGCCTGATTTAAACACTTTTCATTTGTAAAACTGTCTTTAACTGAACCAAACCGATCCGATACGGTTCTGATAACTATGCTAGGACGACACCACACAATACACACACGGGATACCAACTCGTATGGACCTCTCCGGGTCATGTTTGGGTCAGATTTTTTTATTCATGGGTTATTTGCCACGATCCATGGATGACCCGTGAAAACACGGATCATGTTTGATTCAGAAGTCTTGACCCACTGGTTAATCTGTGACCCGTCTCATTTATATATATTTTTATTTTTTTAAATGGTGGGTCGAACGGGTCAGACTGACCGCGGATTATAAAGGTCGAACAAGTTAGTCTGACTCAATCCTTACCATTCTTGACGGAGCAAATTTTAATTTAAAAACTGACTCATATTATTATACGGATCGTGATTGGATCAGAGAATCTCTTACATGATCCAAGTTCAACACGAGTCATAGACCGTTTTAACACCTCCAAATACACATGGATGAACGCCCTATGCCTGGCGCGTGCCGTCCAAAGACTCCAAACGTGTCTTTGACGGAAAGCAGAGCACGTGGACTTTTACGTTCCACACATGGAAAAGGAAGACATTCAACGCACACACGTTTTCAATGAAAAGACCGTCAACCCTATCAAGGACTTCGCCCTCTTCTCCTCTCAGTCAATAATGGAAACTCACAATATTTCGTTTTTATAATCATCATAAAATAATAATTGATGTTCAGATTATTACAAAAACTCAATCAAGATGTTATTTTTATAATATATATATATATATTATCAGCTATCCTCTCTCTATACTCGTTGACATATTAGACCAAAAAAAAAATACTCGTTGACATACATCTATATGTATATATATGAGATCTGTCTACCAGCTAGTTAACAAAGTTTCCTTCTCCTTCCTCTTGCTGGGCAATACTAGACTATCTAGGGTTAACCACTCAAGAGGCAAGTAGCTTAGTCATGGAAAAACTCTGCTCTACTGAGGTCATCAATGGAGATGTGAGGCTCAAGCTACCAGTAGGGTTTCGTTTCCGCCCCACCGACGAAGAGATCATTGTTCACTACTTGGCACGCAAGGTTCTTGCTCTTCCACTTCCTGCCTCTGCAGTAACCGAGATCGACGTGTTCCGATCCCAGCCCCAGGATTTACCAGGTAATGCTAATTATGATCCTGTAAATCAACTTTTCCTCTCAGTTTCTTACGATTATTAGTTCTTATCTTGATCGTGACTTAATAATATATAGGTGATTTGAAGGAGAGAAGGCACTTCTTCAGCAGAATTAGTAGAGCAGGGAGGGATCTCCATGGAAGTGACGTCAGCAGAAGAATGGTAGCTTCTGGTTCAGGTTACTGGAGGCCGATTGGAAGAGAGAAGCAAATCACAGCAGATTCGGACAGCGACCACACCATTGGAGTGCGAAAATCTTTCGTGTATCGAGAAATACGAAGAAGAGGTTCCGACATCGTGAAAAAACAGTGGATAATGCATGAAATCAGGCTTGTCGGCCTACGTCTCCCCTTATGTTTGACTCTGTCGGGTAACCTCACGGTACGAAATAAACATCTATCATCATCATATAACGGCTAGTACGTAGTAAAATGGAGTTTACCACAGTTATACTGCACCTTTTGCAGTAACTCATTAACCATTGCACCAGCATAATGATGCCATGAACGTCGTCTTTCTTCTTTCTCACCGAGTTGCAGCTATTTTCAAATTTTGAAGTATAAAGCAATTTTGTTTATTCTGCTAAAAAACAATGCAGCTCCCTCGAAGTGAGGATCAAGGAGAATGGGCAGTCTACAGAGTATTTCAGAAGAAGAGAAAAACAAAACGTCGTCATTTCAAAGAGCTCGTATGCAGTCGTCTTGCGACGGTGATTGACTTTGGGAGTGAAGAAGACGCTGTAAGGTCGGACCCTCCTCCACCTTCTTCACCATGTTCGAGCTTGATCATGGAACACGATTCTCCTTTCGGTGTACTACTTGTTGATGAAGATGAAGTAACTAGCTAGCTAGCTCTCATTAACAAGTTAAAGCTTTAACGTGTTCTTGTTCTTCAAGGGTTCTCCATGGAAGAGCTTCCTCAAGAAAACTATGATGTCAAAGAAAGTCATACTTTTATCTATGCTGTGTAATGATTTGAAACATTATTTAAAAATGAACAAAAATTTAAAAAAAAAAACAAATATATATATATATATAATGCAACCACATGGAAAATTCTGGCTTCGGGCTCATGAGGTTCTAATCCTCTAACGGGGAAATGATTACGATTTGAGTATAATGGTTCGGCCTCTCAATCCTATGACCACTACGGGAGAAATAATGTTTACCGGAGGGAAAATGTTTTTTAACAGCTGAAAAATTCACATGTTATATTATAACGGCTCAAATGAAGTTGAGTCGTGACATGAAGTATCGGGATAATTATCACGGCTCAATATAAAATGAGTCGTGATAATTTTCGATCCCAAATCAAAAGTGCCGCCAAAATAATTATGGCGGCACTTTTGGTTGAACCGTGAAAATATTTTTATTTTTTACGGCTCATTTATTAGAGTCGTCAATAATATTTTTTTTAAAAAAGTTGAAGCTCAAGCTTCGAAGCTTCAGGGCGCAGCTCCTTGCACCAGAGCTCAAGCTTCGAAGCTTCTATGCACCAGCTCCTCCGCACCAGCTTCCGGAGAAGCTTCAGGAGCACTCACGGCTCATATTAAAAGACAAACCTAAGAGCTAGTGTCGAGTTTCAGATGAGGATCTTGGAGCGGTCAGGGCTCGGGGAAGAGACATGTCTCCCTCAGTCCATTCCCTACATCCCTACAAGCCAACCATGGAAGTCGCGCGGGGCGAGGCTGGGCTAGTCATCTTCTCTGTCATGGAAGCTTTGTTCAAGAAAACAGGACTCAAGCCGAAAGACATAGACATACTCATTGTCAACTGCAGCCTCTTCTCCCCCACACATTCATTGTCGACCATGGTGATTAATAAATACAAGCTGAGGAGCAACATCAAGAGGTTTAACCTCTCCGGCATGGGTTGCAGTGCAGGTGTCATCTCCATTGACCTTGCTCGTGACCTCCTTCAAGTCCACCCCAACTCTAACGCAGTAGTCGTCAGCACCGACCGTGAAGCCAATGTTGGAGCTCCTCCGCAAGTCGGGGGTCGTACCTCATGGTGAAAGCCTCGACCCAGTGACGAACCCTGCGTCGGGCAACTTGAAGCACAACTGGTACTCGAGTCTTCAGCCAACCTTCAGTCTTCCCCATACTTCAGTCGAAATGAAGGTGAAAGTGGGAAGAAGACAAAGCCACGGCAGGAAGAAGACAAAGTGAAGACTTGGGAAGAAGACAAAGTTGAAATTAATAATTTAATTTCAAATTAAAGTGAAAGCTCAAATTGAAGATTTTTTTAAAAAAGTAACTATCTTACTTTTTTTATTTAAAAAAGTAAGTATACATATTTTTTTAAAGAAAAATAGGTATACGCGCACCCCGGGGTCGCGCCTATTCATGGGCGCCACTTTGAAGTGGCGCCTGTGAAGATGACTGTCCAAATTTGTTATTTTTTTTTTAAATTATTTTTTTCCATAATGATGACTCGATGTTTAATTAAAAATAAAATTATGTATTTATTAAAAAAATTATAGTAAGTAGATATTTTAATTGCGATTCAAATGATGCAAAAAATATTAAATTTGGATTTACGGATTGACTGTACGGCATGCCGTAAGTTGAGATATGAAAATTGTACTTAAAAAATTATAACTCGGACCATGTAAGTCCAAACTCAACACGGTTAACGTCATTTATGTCTTAAATCAATTATCTACGTAGGATAATTTTTTTGATTAAAAATACAATGATTTTGTAACCTAACATCGTTTCCACCATAATTTGACCGAAATAAGTAAATGCATTAGGTGAGAAATTTAATTATATACTTACTCAAAAAAAATACGGTGCGTAGATAATTTAATTATGAATTAAATGACGCTAACTATGCGCTAATTGTTTACTTTTAGACTGACTGTATAATACGGTACGTAAAAAACTCTACATACGATACAAAAACTTCCAAATAGTATAATTTCACTGTCCAAATAGTAACTTTACTGTGAAAAACACTATTTCGAAGTTTTTGTATCGTATGTAGAGTTTTTTACGTACCGTATTATACAGTCAGTCTAAAAGTAAACAATTAACGCATAGTTAGCGTCATTTAATTCATAATTAAATTATCTACGCACCGTATTTTTTTTGAGTAAGTATATAATTAAATTTCTCACCTAATGCATTTACTTATTTCGGTCAAATTATGGTGAAAACGATGTTAGGTTACAAAATCATTGTATTTTTAATCAAAAAAATTATCCTACGTAGATAATTGATTTACGACATAAATGACGTCAACCGTGTTGAGTTTGGACTTACATGGTCCGAGTTATAATTTTTTAAGTACAATTTTCATATCTCAACTTACGGCATGCCGTACAGTCAATCCGTAAATCCAAATTTAATATTTTTTGCATCATTTGAATCGCAATTAAAATATCTACTTACTATAATTTTTTTAATAGATACATAATTTTATTTTTAATTAAACATCGAGTCACCTTTATGGAAAAAATGATTTAAAAAAAAAAAATTGGACAGCCATCTTTACAGGCGCCACTTCAAAGTGGCGCCCATGAATAGGCGCGCCCCCGGGGTTCGCGTATACCTATTTTTCTAAAAAAAAAATTTGTATACTTACTTTTTTAAATTAAAAAAGTAACATAGTTACTTAAAAAAAACAAATTGAAGACAAAGCCACGACAGGAAAATTGAAATTAATAATTTAAAAAGGGACGGTTGAATAGGTTAAGCCGTGGAAATTGATTTTGATTTAAAAAATAAATATTTTTCACGTCTCACATTAAATATAGCCATTAAAAATATAATTCTGAAAAATAATTTAATAATTTAATAAGAATATCTGGAAAAGTTGAGCCGTAGAAAATTATTTTTATTGTAAAAATAATCAATTTTCACGACAAAGTATAATGCGCCGTTAAAATGTCATTATGAAGAGCAATTAAATAATTTAATATGGGACAACTGAATATATTAAGCCGTGAAAATTAATTTTGATTTAAAAATAAACAATATTCTCGGCTTAAAGGATAATGAGTCGTGAATATTTAGCTAAAATTGTTTTTCGCGGCTCAATAATGTTTGAGCCGTAAGGTTGAACCGTTAATTAATAACTCTCCCGTAGTGGATGTTGGTGGAGCTACGTTGATTTACTAGTGGAAGTTTAAGTACCGTGTGACGAAAGTTTGAACATTACGTAGCGGAGTGAACCTTATCACCAATATCATTCCTTTTATGAAAATACAAAATAAACATTCTTTTGAGTTTAATCTATGTCTATGTTCGAACCCACTTTTTAGGGTTTCGTAGATATATGGTGTTCTTTATAGCGTAGATTATTGACTTGAAAAATGCACACGTGGTATAACTATATAAGAGACGCCTCTGTTAGGGTTAACTTCGATTACACGGAGAGAATCTTAGACATTTATATATACTACGTGAGGTATAGGGTATTGTCTCCTCAACTTGTAATTATGTGTAAATTTGACCTTAAAATTGTAATAATTTTTAATTTAGCCAATTTGAATGATATATTTACCCCCATTAATTTTTTTTTAGTTTAACTATTTGTCATTACTCTAATATTTGACTCCACTCGATAATTTTTCTGGCTCCGTATATGTTATTAGTAATACATGTTTATATATATAATGTTTGATAAATACATGTATTAAAATATACTAATACATAGAATTAATGTTTGATTTGTTACAAAAGGAATCCAAAATTTAATCGACCATAAATTCAGATTTTTGAGTTTGTTTTTAGCGCAAAAAATAATTTGAGGTTGAAATTAGAGAAGATAAATATAGTATTTTTTTTTCATTTCATCTCACAAAGAAATTAATGTAACCAAAAAGTAATACATATTGTTAAACATTAATAACTAATAAACTTAAGTTTAAACCAAATAATTATTATATGGTCAAATATAAGTGACTAAATAACTAACTAACTAACTAACCATATTTTTAATATATTTTTATAAATATACTTAATTTTATTATTGTATGATATCCTTAATTAAATATAGTTGTATAAATTAAAAAACCAATATATAACATAAGTAATATATCTATATAGACATATCTTTTATTTAATATTGAATATAAACAACTTATTCATAGCACAAATTACGTATCAGTTGATTCAGTTCTATAATTAATAATTTAATTTATAAAGAGAACATCACCGCAATAAGTGGATAAAGTAGATAGGCCCATACACTATGAGACACTAAAAAATTGACACGTTGAAGTTGTTCTGTCCACGTACTAGCGGCTGTTACAGAAGCACCCCACTGGATGTCCGCCAGATCAATCTATACTGGGTATCGGTCCATGCAACGTGGTGGTGGCTTGTGGGCATTGTGACGTGCGATATAGATTACCATTCCCTTTCAGGACATATCTTTTCTTTCAGAACATATCCACTCCCCCTCTAAATGCTGAGATGCAATGGCACGTGACTCCCTCTACGTATGTTGATGATTGTGCTTAAACTAGGGGTGTTAAAATCGTAATTGTGCTTAAACTAGGGTGTTAAAAGTTGACACAAAACGTGGTGACCCATTAACGGGTCGTGTTTTCGTCAGTGTTTTTGACATATGAGTCATTTTAACACAATTCATGAATGATATGTAAAAACACGGATCATGTTTGGATCAGAAGTTTTGACTCACGAGTCAACCTGTGACCCATCCCATTTATATTTTATATTGAATCATATACATGTGTAAAGTATCAAGAAGTCGAAGACAACCCTATCAATTGAATTTGCTCACTTGATCTCCTTTGTACGGGTCAAACAGATCAATCTGACCCAACTCTTACCATTCTTGACGGGTCATTCTGACCCACGTGTTGACCCACCAACCAGCTGATCATGTTTGAATTAAAAAAAACTGAAACATACTATTACACGAGTCGTGTTTGGGTCAGAGTATTTCTGACACGACCCACATATCGACCCATGTCATGTTTCGACACTCATAGCTTAAAACTAGAGGTGAAATCGGACCGATCGAATCATTTTTTTACTATTTCTGTTGGGTATCTATATTTTCTGATCAGAATTTTTTTAAAAAAAGACCAAAATATTGTGTAAGAAAAAATAAACCGTACATTCGAATTTTCGGTTTAAACCGAAAGAAAAAAAAAACACATTCAAACCAAAATACATATTTAAAATCAAATTAAACAACAAAATAACTCGATTTAACAATGTTTACATAACTTTCTACTAAACCGATTAAACAACTAAAATAACTATTAGATAACAAAATTATTATTTGTTTGTATTCATTGATTAATTATATTAATTAATACTAAATAATATAATATATAAATTATATATGTATAAACGGTCAGACCGGACTTCACGATCTTTTAGATTTGTAGACCGAACGGTCTAAAAAATTGTTTTATATAAAAAAATTCGATCATAAATCGATCCATATATTTTCGGTTCGGTTTTTTCGGTTCGAAACGATTCGGTTTTCGCTGGCTTTTTTGGACCACACATTTTCGGTTTTTACCTTCAGTAAAAAATGCATTAGTATAATTATGTACGAAATTATTATTATTATTAATTTAATAAAAAAAACTATGTCTAAAATAGCGGATTATGTCTTTTTTTTCATCGATCAAATATGAAAAAATATATTCACTAATATACAAAATAAATTTAAATATTATGAAGCATGTATAAAAATGGTCCTCTCTCCCCTCTGTCTGAATCTCTCCGCATTTCATCGCTCGTCTGCCGCTTTCGGCTTTCCTAATCTCATCATCCGGTGTCCTATAATCGCGTAAGCGCTTGTCAGTCTCTAGATTGCATGGGGAGATCAACGGAAGGACTGTTGTGACGGATTGTTCATCGCAAACTACGTTTTGCGTGCGTCTGATAATCACTTTTGGTCCATTTGATTCTTCGTGTTCAATCAACGAGCTTGAGTTTCTACAGAAGTTCTAGGTAGCATTTAGCTTCTACAAGTGGATGGTATGAATTTGGGGATTGATGGATGCGTTTTCTATTGATTGTATGCCGTACAAGCAACGTCTTGTCATCGTCTGCTGCTTAGATTTATTTTCCTTATTGTTATTGATGTTTTAACTCTCTAACTTATATTAATGCTCGAGGAAGCGTAATCTGTTTTTACGGATGTTCGGGTATTGGATGATCGTCCTCAGCATTTTCTGCTGTCCATGTTGCAGTTCTCTAGTGAATATGTTTTATGGAGCAAAATTTGCGCTGATGAATGCTGCTTTTGTGTCTTCTTAGCTCAATGATAATGAGTAAGAGCACTGGATTGGTATGGTGTTCTTTTTATTCAGTTAATCTAATTTTGATTGCAACAGGTTCTGGGATTGGTATCAAGGAAGTATGAACCACATCTATTGGGGGTTGGGCCGAGTGAGATGCTCCATAATTTGTGCACCCCGTTCTCTGTCGGCTAGTTTAAGAACAAGTATGCATTTTAGTGACGGTAACCTGGTTATCATATGGATGCCTGTGTTAGATACATGACCACGGTTTCTCTAGGTTGGGATTTGAGGTTAAGTTGGTGGTTATGTTATGATCTTCTTTGGATTCTTTAGGTGTAAACCGATGCTGTTAGAGAATGTCCCCTGTAAATAGCTTCTTATTTGGTCAAGTTAGGAGAACTTATTTGGTCAAGTTAGGAGAACTTATTTGATTCCTTCTAAAGGTGTCAAAGAAGGAATAGCTTTTCCCTTTAGGTAAATTAGTTTTTGTACAATTTAGTAATGGGCTTGCCCCAAGTTTCCTCCAGTGAGGCTGCTGATGGAGAACCTGCAGCTTCATTAAGTGTGTTTGCTCAAGGCTCATCTCTGTTCACCAGTTTCAGTGCTTGCGATCTGGATGGAATGCATGGAGGTGGTGTGAGTAGGGCGTGTAGCTTAGGAGATTGTGAAAGGAAAAATGAGCAGGTACTAAACAAAATCCCTGATGAATCAAGTAAAGGTGGGATGGATGTTTCTACTGGTGTTGAGAATGGTTGGATTACTGGTAGCGGGGGAAGGAATATTCATGATCCTATATTAAGGATAGTGGGGTTTGAATCTGAATGTGTGGCCCAGGGATTTGAGCTGATTTCGCGTGAATGTGTGCGTTTTCCTGCTGGAGTTGATGAGGACTCAAATGGGTCAGCTGTGAGAAAAAGGTTATTGTCACCGTTGAGTCATGCACTCTTTTCAGAAAAAGTTGGAGGGGATTCTATGGACATAGGCTCTGGCAGCTCTCATACTAATTCCCTCGATTTGATCGAGAGTTTTAGGTTGTCAAGGGTGCAAGATTCTAAGAAAGCTAATCTTGGCACTGAAAATGGTTTTACTGTCCCTGGTTTGGCCTTATCTAGTAACATAGTAGGTAAGAACTTGCTCTACAACGGTAAAAGGACAGGATCCATATTTTTCACTGATGGTCTTTTGCCTGAAAAGAAGGAACAATCGTCTCACAGCAGTAGACTATCTTCATCAACTTCTAATAGCTTTAAGAACATAAGTTATGTAGGATCCCAAAGTGGTGCAAAAGCAATAGCCAGTGAAAACACAATTTCAACACCACTGTCTCTGTCACCTCTTGGTCCAAAGTTTCCAGAAAAAATAAAAGGTGCAGCAAGATGGAAGAATGACTCAGAAAATTGCTATCCTGCATTCATAAATTTGGAGGATTTCTTTGACAAAGGTGATGCAAATGACGCTCGTAGTCATGAGCAAGATGAATTCAATGTGTCGTCTTTATCATTTGAGGATGCTGAAAGTTTAAATAATGAACTCCAGCCTACTTTAGGGAGCGTCAATGGAATTTCCTGTAATTTGTGTCAAGAACCATCAACTCTTTCCAGATGTGCATTCAGGAGGAGCTTGAGTGGATTGTCTGTTAGGAGGTCGTTGGTTGGCTCGTTTGAGGAGTCTTTGTTGTCCGGGCGGCTTATACTTGGTAAAATGAATCAGGTGAGCACCAATCATGCTCCTAACTGTTTCCAGTATTAACGTCATGGTCTCTTAATGACTTGACATCGTGTTCATTTGTGCAGCAAATTGATGGATTTCTTGCTGTCTTAAGCATCACTGGCGGGAACTTCTCTCCACAATCACAGAAGCTTCCTTTTTCTGTGAATAGTGTGGATGAAGATTGCTTCTTGCTGTACTTTGCATCTATAGATCTGGCTAGAAGTTCTTCTGCAAATAAGTCGAGAGACCAAAATACAAGGAAAGGTCTCCCTTGTGATGATCCACAGGCTGTCAGGAGTCGTATGCGAGTCCCCATGAAAGGACGTATTCAGCTGGTACTTAAAACTTAGCTGTCATGATACTAATCTTAATGCAATTGATAACAGTGTCCTTGATTCTGTTTAACTGACAGACGTTTGCTTTGCTGGACTCGTTAATTCCCTCAAATATTCTTAAATATTGTATTATCTTCGAGTCTCCTGTATGTGGGATGCTCCTAAATTTCTTTTTTAGTAAGTAGCCGCGTTGGTGATTGTCTTTTTTCATGTTTAGCTCTACGCTATTGCTTTTCCTATAATCCAGAGAATTCATTATTAACTTCAATCTGTTTGTTCTTGTGTATAGGTTCTTAGCAATCCAGAGAAGACACCATTGCACACTTTCCTTTGCAACTATGATTTGAGTGACATGCCAGTTGGTACGAAGGTAGGAAAATTCAAGCTCATGCATTTTAGTCTTATTTTTGCCATATTAATGGGTACTTGTTTGTTGGTTCTTCACCCGTTCACTTCACCTAGAAGAAAGTAACTTAGCTCTCAGTATTGGTTTGTTTAGGAGCTGTGGCTGCTGCTTTTAGTCTGATGAGCGAGATCTTTAATAGCACTAAAGCAATTGCTTACTTGACAAAATATCCTTTTTGCTCAATAATATCACCTTTAAGAACGTCAATAAGTAATCTGAACCTGAATCTAAGAAGCATATATGGTGACAACTGTTCAAGGGGCACGTATGGATCTTTTTCAGTAGTTCACATTTGCCTTTTTGACTCGAATAAATTATTATCAGATGACCTTGTTTCATTGATGAGAGGACATAATCGGTGCTTGAGCACTTTGAGAGTAGCTCAGTTTATTCTACTTTTCTTTTGTTTAGTAGAAGCGATTCATCTTCTTCATTTATCCTTACTGTACTGTGCCTTGACTTTTGGAACAGACATTCTTACGGCAAAAGGTCATGTTAGCCGCATCTACCTCGAAAGGTAACAATGGTCCCAACAATTCAAGTGGACTTGACGTAAATAATGGATCTTCAGCTTCTAACAAGAGCAATGACGTGAAGAGAAATGAAGCCCCTAATTCAATAATGGAAGGAGAGTCAGATTCATCCTCTGAAAAGTATCAAAATGGGTGCATGAATGGGGCGAAGGACTGCATATGTGATGATATCTTCAATAGATCGAACAAAAAATCATCACTTGGGTGCTCAAAGGTTAATGAGCACATGATGGGCTCTGGTGCTCTTCGCTACGCACTTCACCTTCGATTCTGTTGCCCTTCTCCTAAGAAGGGTTCGAAAGCCCGCTCTGAATCCAATCAGAGTTCTGTGTCGAAGGAAAAGATTTCAGGGCAACGAAGATTCTACTTGTACAATGATATGAGGGTGGTATTCCCTCAAAGACATTCCGATTCCGATGAAGGCAAGGTATGCAATTCATTTTACTATGCAGTACGTTACATTAACTGGGTTATGAGGCCATTAATAAGTTACTCTGGTAGATGATGCAGTGGAACTCTGTTACCTGATTATCTGTATAAGGCGAATGAGTTTTAGATCTTGTATTTGAAAAGGGAACCCGTATGAATGAATATAAGACTAAACAATGATTAATTTTCAAAATTGAATATCTCAAAAGCTAAAGTCTTGCATTTCTGTCATGTTTTCAAACTCATTGTGGCGATGTTTATATTTGGCTTTTCGAATCATATGGCTTTTGCATGTTACTTTTTATGTTCTTTGGCATTTGCATATTCCAGACTTATGTTCCGATCATCGTATCAATGTGGCATACAAACAACAAAAATGTGTGTGTTTTTGTACTGCAACGCAAATTACCATCTCTTTTCAGAATCACTATTTCATTTTCATCTGCAACTCTTTATGTATTTTTATATATAAATATATGCTGATTGAAATGTTTTGATCATGAATGGCAGTTAAAAGTGGAATATCATTACCCAGAAGACCCGAAATACTTCGACATCGACAACTGAAGCAGTTGGAGAAGTAAGTCTCTGTAAATACCTTATGATAGTCTTTGTACTGTTTGTTCATCCATCCCCCTTTGTTTTATTCTTATTCTGAATAGACTTGAACTCAGCACTAGTCCTTCCCTCTGTACAGAATATACATTTGTTAATAAATTGAATCGTTTTCTTTTATTATTGAGTATTGACACTATCAGATATTATGTGTAGACCATTAAATTTGGATAGTGTATGACCTTCTTGTCCACTAATTTATGGAAAGACGATAGAAGCTTAGATTATGTACACATAAAGTTTGGTCCCTTGACATGACTCTTCCTCCTCAATTATTTTATTTTTGCCCTCACCTACTTACAACGCTGCCACGTCACCTTCTTTTGTCCATATAGTTGATTTGAAGTCCACTTAGTCTCCATACATTTCCTTTTCAAGAATGTATCTAATCTATCATCTACAAATTTATAACGTGTCGGTTTAATGAATAGTTTTCGACATAGGGGGTTGTGTAGGAAAAAAATATCATAAACAAATCTATAGATATCCTATTTAAATTAATATATACATAGTGTGTACAAGAATTTATAAGCTAACCGTGGACTCCTTTTATGGTCAACGGTGCTAGTTAGGTGTCTGATCATAAGATTTGGGTAGGTGTGACTTGTGAGCTCGTATGGACGAGACGGTTTTTTCTATATTAAAAAAAAACTGAGCTCAAAATTTCTACTCATGTTTGGAGGATCGAGCCCAAGACCGAGTTCATCTCAAAAAATTCATCCGAGATGTTTTTTTTTGACTAAGACCAGTCTCGGTCCTAGATCGACTTTTTCTCTAAAAAAATATATTCAAAGCTTTTAAATGCAAAATATAATGCAAATATTATACCAAGTATCCAATACAAAACAAAATACAAATACCATACCAAATATTCAATATAAAAAATTTAAATTTCAAACAAAATCTTAAATATACAATAAACTAATTAAAATAATACAATAAATATTAATTTCAACATATATTCGGATCGGGTTGAACCGATTTATTCAGTCTTTTTTTTTGGGGTGGGGGAACGACTCTAAGTTCAAGTCTGAGTTTGACATAATAAAAAGGGTTAATAACTCCAATAGTACCATATGTTTGGGTCATCTAATCGGATGGTACCGTATGTTTTTTGATGTGGTCAAATGGTCCGTTATGTTTGGAGGATGTTGCTCTTATGTTAGTCAACCTTAGATTTTTATGTTAAATGGTCCATGTCAGCAACACGTCAGAGTCACATCAGCGCCACGTAAATATATACTATAATATTTAATTTAATAAATAAATAGAAAAATTAAAATAAATAGGAAAAAATTATAAAAAAATATTTTAAACTTTATATATTAATAAAAAATATTTTTTATTAATTTATTTCTAAAAAACTCGAGAAAAAAAAACTAGGATTCGACCCAAGTCCAATTGACCCAGCCAAGGTCGAACCTTGGGCTGGGTTAGACCCCACCAGGTCGCCTGACCTGGGCGACCAGGTCTGAGTCAAATTCTGCCCTGGGTTCGACCCTGATTTGGTCAATTGGACCCCAAGGGTAGTTCTGACCCTTTGGGTCCAATTGACCCCGCCAAGACAAGCTGGCATTGCCATTTTCTTAAATTCCCATATATCCTCCATAGTTTATAATGTATAAAACAAACAACCTAATACTTTATAACTGCTTTTGACAGCAATCAAGCAGAAATATCACATGGAGCGAATAACAAATTGATTTTGGCCATAATATAGCACACTGCAATATATGAAGTTCGGTAGAGATTAGAAGTTCAAATTATTTAAAATAAAATAAATTGTTTCTTGCCGAAAAAGCTAACATCTTTGCCGAAACAGAGTAACTCTTCCGGGTCTCAGTATAACTGCACTTCATAGCATTCACAATTTTTTTGGTCAACTTATAGCATTCACAATTAAGTTGGCTCTTTCTCGTGTGAATCAACAGTAGAACTGTTAACTACAGAACCAAACGGACAAACTTGTGGCAGTGAAAGAATATGATGAACCAAATGGGCACAAAACTCCATTTACATTTTTACATTTTCATGATGATACCTAAACTTACCACACAAACCTAATTGATTCAGTGTTGATGCTCACTCTGAATTCATCCGAGATTGCAAATGCCACTGTTATGCGGCAATTGGAGAATCCTGCATCCAAGGGGAAAGAGAAATAACAATGAGTCAGCGGATTTGCTCCAACTCTATGACAGAACCATAGTAAGTACTTTAACTAACACGAGATATGAAAATTCCAAAGTCAAGACAGTACAGTCCTATATGTTAGTATGAAAATGTCAACTCGTACAGTAAATCATTATCAGCACTACCAACAATAATGTGACGATAACTGACAACAATTTATCTCATCAATCATATAAAACACATAACCTTTTAATTGAATAATTTATCTACTCTTTGTAAGGATAAAGATCATGCAAAAAGTACCTTTGCAGACAAGTTGGAGAAAGCCATATGGAACCTTTTCTGAGTTTTTGTCCTTGCAACTTTGCTTGCCTTTGACACTTTGCTGAAAGCACCATTGAACCAAGCTGTCCCTGCTGTAACGTACCTGTAATTTTCAAGAGAAGAATGTAAAAACTGCAGTTCCATCACAAAATAAGAACCAAGAGTTCAAAGATAACTGAAATTTGGATAAACCATTTATGCCTAGAATATAGGTAGAGCAGTTTTAAAAGTAGAATCAAGAATATAAATTAGCAACATCTAGATCTGAAGCCTTAAGTAGGTGGTGCTCATTTATAATATCAATGTTGATAACAGTTCGAGCTGCATTCCATCATAATACTCTAAACAGCAGTAGTTAGCATAAGGTACTATTTTTTCTGCATTGTTTTCACCCAGAAGATGAAGTAAGCAGTCTCCTTATTAAGCATGGATCCAGTCACATGGATCTCAACTAACATATATGACATTAAAAACATTGAACTACTTTTTATTGGAGAAAAAATGGAATATGTCAAGGAAAGGACAGAAATTCATACCTGCTTGTTTTCACAGCAGAACCTGTGTCGTTTATCTTCCTTTCCGCAGCAGATATAGCTGCCATTGTCTTATCAGAGACATGAAGCCTTTGATCAACAGACTTCACTTTCTCATTGACCACTGTTATTCCAACTGTTAGTTTCTCTGTCAGACCAACTCTTCGGTCGAATGAAACAACCTTTGCCGATGCAGTGGCAGTCAATTTGTGCTTTTCATCAAATGATTTGGCCTTGTTCACAGCATCTTGTCCAATAGCCGAACCTTTTGCTAAAACACTGGTTACTACATCTTGTGCTTTGCTAACATACAATCTTGGTGAACCATTTTTCGTCTGCAATCACAAGCAACCAAACTTTAGCATGAAGATTGCAAGATGAATCCGTAAGTCTGTGACTCTGTAGTAGTCCTTGATGACATTGATAATATCCAAGTTTCACACATTTGATTTCAGCCAAAATCGAACTAGCTTTTCGGTCCTAAATTAGATAGATCGTAACAAAAAAGACTGACGGCACATTGCCATTCCAAATATATTCACTATAAAAGCATGGTAGGTGCTTCCTGAAGATAATATTGATGAGATGCATGCTGCATTTCACCTACCTCAACATTTATTGTCATACTTTCATCAGGAGAGACGTGTATACTGATCTCCTCCGTTCTAACTTCCTGCATCTCTTGGTTTGGTATATAGCCCTCAACAGGAGTTATTGCCACAATCTGATCTACAATAGTAGCACCCTACCACAGAAACCACAAATGTCACTTAGTAGACGTGGATCAAAAGATCCCTTAAATGTGGCAATACTGTTAAAACAGTAGCTGCCAGCTACAATTTTAAGATAGCAATAGCTGACAGGCGTTCTTGGACATAAATGAGACAACAATTATGATGCCTAATGCATGTAAGAGAATCTTTTCATGCTTAAAAACATGCTGCCTTCATGATTTCTTGGAAGAAATGGGACCAGATAAAACTAAACAGAAAAGACTATAGGAGATGAGCATCTGCTGGTCAGGAGGAGCAAATAAGGAAAAGTTGAAGTTGCTATGCCATTTCAAATGCTTTCATCTGATTCCAGAACAACCCAAATGGACTAGCAGTAATGGAAATTATGAAATATGTATAAATTTCTTTGCTACATATCGCATACATTCCTGACAGGCCATATCAACTTTTCATAAAGTTTCTTGAGATACATTTTCTTAGTTCTAAAAGGTTGCTCCCTAAAATTTGATGATAGGGGTGGGCAAGATTGGTTCCAAATTTCTCCAACTTCAAAATTAATTCTCAATAAGATATGTGAAATATGATCGAGCTGCATCTCAGGGAACAATTCTTCGCACATACAAATAGCCAAATAAATTAGTTTGTTCGTTTTGTAAGCAGAAAGTGGGAACGTGATCTCAATTGAAGGATATTCTGCATAATCCTAGTTTCTAGAGTGAAAAGGTAACATGAGAAACCACAAATAACAGGAGCAAATTCTAGAAAATTAATGGGAAAAGATAGGAGATAAGAATTAAGTCGGAAGCAGCGCAATAGATATCTTCAAGCTTACTGCAACTAGTTAGAAATCCATCCAGTTCTTATTCAATATCACACGAGTTCACAGCAAACATAAAAGCAAATTATCACATACCGATAACAAGAGAGCGATTTCCAATGCTTTCGGATCCTTGAAGGTTACAAATGCAATCCGTTGTTGTCCAGCATCCCTACATCAAAAAAAAATATAAATAGTAGCCCTACTTATACACAAAGCGTCCTCTAACTTCAGTTTCCAGAAATACTAAACAAGCATGTACACAGGTTTTCAACAAGAGGCCAAACCAATACATATTCCTAGAGCAATCAAGAGTCGTAAACAATAGTTTTTTTAGTACTATACACAAATCCCTGATCAGACATCGATAATTCAACACAAATCTCAAAAATAGAACGGAGTAAAAGTAGATATAGAAGCGGAAAAATCTCAAACATAAACATGCATGAACATAGGAGTGTTGAGCGCGAACCAGTACCGTCGGAGCTCAACGTGCTCAATCTCTCCGGAGAAGGAGAAGAACTCGTGAATCTCCCTCTCGGTAGCTAGATCTGAAAGCTGTCTCACTTGAACAGTTCTGATTTGCTGAAACCACACGAAATAAAATCACAGCAACAGCACAAACCATCAACAACTGCGGAGAAGCAGAGCTAGAACTGACGGTGGCAAGTAGTAGAGCTGAAAATCGGCTCAAAACTCACCTGCGGCTGCATCTGCATTGCTTCAGCTGGGAATGCGCTGTCAGATAACTAATTGAAGAGCTAGAGCTAAGCGCGAGGGTGGAACAGAGAATGATATGATTAGAACAGAGAATGTAGGAGGCGACTGGTAATGCGGAAAGGGAGGACTGCATACATAAATGCCCCCGAGATATCTTAATATTCTCGCCTTGACCGGGAAGGTAATTGAAATCTGTACTTCACCTCATGGAATTATTCCTTTTTATTAGTAAAATAAATAAATAAATATTACAATTCGACATTAAACCAGTGTTATCAGAACCGGACTGAACCGATAGTCCGACCGGGAACCAGACCACTATTTAGTTTGGTTCAAATAAAAGATGGTTTATAAATAAATAGTATTTGAACCGAGTTAAATCGAACGGTTTCCGATTCACTTTTTTAGGGGAATTTTTTTTTTTTTTACAAAAAAATCGATCAGTTCAAACTTCAAAGAGTTGAGAAAAAAAGAAGAATAAAAATAAGAAAGAAGACAAGACAAGAGGGGGAGGGGTGGGAACTCAATCGGCATCGTAGAGTCGTAGTTTGTGGAAAAAGGGATGGGGAGGGATGGAGGTGAAGGGCGGGAGGTGGAGGGGAGGGTTTACTTCCATGGCTAAGGGGAGAGGGGGTTGGGGGAGAGGGGGGTTGGTTTGTGGGGAGAGGGAGGGCTAGGGTTTACCTCCATGGCTACAAGATCTGTCCGCGACACAAACCTCTACCCGCCTGCTTTGTCCTTAGTCCTCCTCTTCCTCTTCGGGTCTAAGCTTCCTTGTATCAGGCTCCGACTACGACATCCCATCTCCGACGAAGAAAAAGTAAGGGTCGAAGCGTAAGTCGTAAACTTTTAGCTGAGGGCACGAGAAAGAAGTAAGGGTCGAAGCGTAAGTCATAAGCTTTTAGCTGAGGGCACGAGAAAGAAGTAAGGGTCGAAGTTGTAGTATGCTGCTGCTATTGGTGAATTGGGGATTGCATAGTTTGTCTGACTGATTGTGGAGAAGAAAGATGGAGTCATGGAGGTCGAGGGTTGGGCTGGAGCTGAGGGCTGGGGTGGAGGGTGGGCTGAGTCAAAATATTTTTTAAGTTGTTACCGATTATGTCAAATATATTACATTTTTTTTAAAATAAATGTTATTCGTGTAATATACATCTAGTAAGGCACAAGAGTCATAGATGGATGAGAGTTGCCCCCCTCAATTTTTGATTTTGTGTAAATTTAGCACTAAAAATTATATTTATTTTAATTTTAGTCCTTTAAATTATTACATTGCCCCGTCTATTTTTTTTTTTTTAAACTATTTATCCTTAACTAATTATTATCATGATCTAAAATATTACTTGTTTCTTCCATGCATCTAGTAGTGGACCATCCGTGCAATTTTTCCTTGTTTTAAATTCTCCCAAGTAAGTATTTTTACGTGGTGGAGTGACATGCATCTCTTTTCTCTTCTCTATGAAAAGTTTTGTGGTTCGGAATATGTGTAGTGTATGGGAAAAGTGAGTATAAAGCAAGTATAGCATGTTGTTGGTCGACTAGGATTACCATTAGTTGGATGCTACACAACAAAGCTCACATGTCAAATGCACAATAATACACACTACAGCGTCGCACTTTCTACTCAGACATCAACACTTTACTTGCCCTTTTCGACTTTACACACACAGATTAGGAATTTAGGTATAGTTCATATATTTTGGCATTTACAAAATTAGGATAAAAAAATACATTCAAAGTTTTAATGGATAACTATTGGGTCATTTATGTTAACTAAGATTTTTTTTTAATTTAAATTGGTGTTTTAATCACTTATATTTAAAAATATTATTATTGTTAATTTTACTTCGTAAGTTTTGTTTACGCTTTGCATGTAATTATTATTTGAGTTTAAGTACCGAAATAATATATTTTAAATCAAAGTACTAGCCTTAAAACTTTTTAAGGCTAGGTAACAAGGAAAGAGAATAAAAAAAAATGAACAATTAACAAATTGGTCAATTATTACTATTTTAAAATATACATAATCATTTAATAATTAGAAAAATAGGAACAAATATAAATATTTTCACTCTATAATTTGTTGAAGTATGTACTTACCTAACATAAATGATTTTTTTTTTAAAAGTAACCAACGCTTGGAGTGACGTTTATGTAAAAACACTACATGGTGTAGCGTTTTGTGAAAAACGCACCGTAACGAATTTAAAAAAAATATATAATGCGCTACTCAAAGTAGCGCTTATATACAGATTTCTAAATATTTGTTTTGTATACTTATTTTTTTTTAAGAAAATTGCACAGTGGTTACTATTTTAAAAAATTCAACATAAATAATATGTTTAGGGTTTCTGATTTTCTGTCAGTTGGCAAAATTTATAACAGTGTAATGATAATTTTAAAAAAGTGTTGACTGTTGAATATAATTTTATTCAATTTATTTGGATATTTTTAAAAATATATAAATTATAGCGTTTAAACTTTAAAGTTTAAAGTACTTCAAATAACATTGTTTTTAAGTATATAAAAATATAAATTTAAAGAAAATTATTTCTATTTATTTTTACATTAAAAGAATTATAAATTAAAGTTTCTTATAATAAATTATAACTTTTTAATTATATTACACAAATTTAGAAAATATTATAGTGGATAAAAGTATATATAAACTAATCTAATATTTAGTAAAGAAAATAAAATAATTATATATGGATAAAAATAATATAACATTGTTCAAAGATGATTTTTTTAGTTCATTTTAAAACTTAAAATCGTTAATTATATCATATTGCTAACGATATAAATTTGTACTCACAAAGTTAATTTAAAATTATTTTATAAATATTTATTTTAAAATGTGTATTTTATTTAATCAAACATAATTATATTTGGTCATATTTTTTTATAAGAAATGTTCATAACGAAAACAATTCCACGAATAGAAAATGGAAAAGAGAGGGTACCTTGGTCACCAAGGATGCCTGACACACCTTCCATATAAGTGCAGCAGAGCTCATACTTTCTTTCTCTGCTTCTTCCCCCTCAATGAACTTCCACAAATGGCAACCAAAGTTATCAGTTCTTCGTCACCGGCAGGAAGCTTCGAGAATGACTGCCGCGAGATACACGATTCTGGCGGCCGTCTCACTCACCTCCTCCAGGTCCTAGCTCAGCGGACCTGCCTCGAGCGCCATCAGATCAAAGAGACGTACCAAAAAATGTACGGGGAGGACCTCCTACACCGCCTTAAGGCCGCCAACGGCACCGCAATGTCGCCGGAGGCGCGGTTCGCGCTGTCAATCTTCCTGATGGACCCTCACGAGCGCGATGCGGTCTTGGCCAGGGAGGCACTGGAGCAGAGCGAAACTAACTACAGAGCTCTAGCGGAGATCTTCATTGGCCGGAAATCGAGCCACGTTGTCCTCATCAGGCAAGCGTACTACACGAAATTTCGGCGACAGCTCGACCAAGACATCATCAACATGGAGCCCGCCCACCCATTCCAGAGAGTAAATCAGCTCGAAATTTCCAATTTCTCGTTCCGTACACATTTCTGTTTCATACATTTTGACTTCTGATGCCGATGGATGATGTTGGGCGTGTTTTTCTGTGATTGAAGATTCTGGTAGCCCTGGCGACGTCGCACAAGGCTCACCAAGTGGACGTGAGCCAGCACGTCGCCAAGTGTGACGCACGGCGGCTGTACGAGACTGGAGAGGGCCGTCCAGAGGGCGGAATTGAAGAGGCTGTGGTTTTGGAGATACTCAGCAAACGCAGCATTCCTCAATTGAAGCTCAGCTTCTCGAGCTACAGACACATCTATGGACATCCTTACTCCAAGGTTAAACCTAAGACCCTTCTACAGAATGGAACGAAATTGAACCGAAGCATTGTATTGAAATGGTGATGAATCTGTTCTTGCTTGCTTGATTATTTGGCTTCTGGTATGCTTCCTAGGCATTAAAGAAGGGAGGAGGGAGGGAGTTTGAGAATTCTCTGCGTATGGTTGTTAAGTGCATCTTGAACCCACCAAACTACTTTGCTAAGGTGAATTGTTTCTCTATGTTATTTTGGGGAATTTTTTTTCCAGCTTTCTGAAATTTAAAAAATGATCATCTTTCATTCATATCAGTCTATAACTGCTAATTCGGGTTCTACTGTCAAACTTAGAGGGCTCGCGTTTTTAAATCATTTCCTAAAATGGGTAAAAAAATATCATTTATACACTAAATTTCACACTTTATAGCATTTCTCTGAACATAATCACTGATTAGTTCACCATACAGTTAATTTTTAGACATAAAATTGTCGGTTTTGTGCAATAGAAAGTAATTCTGTACTGGGGTTGGAGTTGCAGCTACTGCACATGAGCTTCAAGAGGAATACAAAAGATCAAGGAGCAATGCTGCGGATCCTGGTGACCAAAACCGATGTAGACCTGAAGGAGATCGCTAGTGTTTTTCAGAGCAAACATGATTTGGAGCTGAAGGAAGCTATATCCGACAGCAATCTTCCTGCGGATTGTAGAGACTTTCTTGTCGGTCTGGTCTCGAACCCAGGACCTACCATAACATCTAATGGATCGTAAGTTCCACGATATCCAGCTGAGGTTTAAGTCAATGAGTGATACTAGTCTATAAGTTTTAGTTGTAATGTTCCACTACGGCAAATTAAGGTTATATATATATATATATGTGTGTGTGTATATGTATGTATGAATATTATATACTATATTCATATATAATTTAGAAGGAAACTGTTAAAGGAAAGTCTCATATCAGCTTTCACCATTTTCAGACAAAGGCAATACAAATTTGATGAAATGGTTGATTGAGATTCTCAAGGACATTACGTACTTTGATTTTGCAGTTTCTCCAGCTTTTCTGAATCAAAAAAGCTTGTGTGAAAACCAACTACAATTTTGCAATGACATTTCAATTCCATCACTCTTTTGTAAAAGTTTTGTTGGAAAGCAGATGAAGCTCTTCCATTTGGTAACTTCAGAAGTGTGCCAAGTGCTTTGTCTTGACTACAACTAAGCAAAAAGCAGTGAGTTAGGGTTCCAATTCCTAATATGAAAGCGCACCCAAAACAAAGAAACTCGAAAGTGTATTGGAAGAACAGTGGGGTCTTCTTTAGGCTCTATGTATTTGTGTTAACCATCCAAGTAAACTCTTATTTCAATTATTGGGATAATAACTGATAGTCTTTTACTCCTTTTAAAATCACGTTCCTTATGTGAATTTAAGGGTTGTTCAATTAATTTAGGGGAAAATGAAAGTATGAATGAATTTTATGAATATCAAGTATGTACAAATTAAAACTTTTAATTGTAAATTAAATATATATTTCGTTTATTACATAACAATTTTATCAAAATAATAATATAATATCAACATTACTTACTATATTATAATTAATTTTTCAATATAAATTTAACACTGGAAGAATAATAATATCAATTAATAGTAATAATAATATCAATGTAAATTTTAAAAATATATGTGATTTATTTATAAACTCAAGATATTTTGTCAATTAAAAAATAAATAAACTATATCATATCTATAATTAAAACATAAAAGATAATTATTATTATTAAAAAAAACAATGTTTTTAATTTGATATGAGTTAGTTGAGAGTTGATACATTTTTTAAGAATTTCGGACTAGAAAGCTAACAGACGAAACCCTAATGTGACAAAGAAGAAGAGAAGAACAATCGAGACTTGGGAATCATCTGAAACTATTCTTTCATTTGGAGCATGTCACCCTTAAATATAAAATTCTATAGGAAACTAAATATTTTTTACACCCCCCAAAAAAAAGAAAACACCAGAATAAGAATACAAAACGAAATGGACCGAACGGAAACTATACAATACCTGGAGGATCGGATCAAACCACAACAAAAGCACAAAGAGAACTGGACCAACAACAAGACACAACATACAAAACCTAATAAGCAGTATGATGTCCAACTCATAACTTCAACACTTTTTAATGAATATGAATAAATTTTTTAAGAGATAAGGTACTACCGCTGTGTTATTATTGGACTTAAAGTGGGACACTATGTCCTTTGACCATCATTGTCTAATTTTTCAAGAGAAATGCTTGCTGCCCCCCTTATTATAATAGGGCATTTGTTTACCACACTGGGCCATCCCCAACTCCATACCTTCTAGCCCAAAAGGTAAGACTGCGTATTTGCGTCCCACTATTATCTTATTGGGATTAGGGCTGTCGATGGTTATGGTATGGTACGAGTATGACAAATACCATAATCATACCATATTTTTAAACCACGTACCATAACCATTACGGGTACAATTTTCAATACCACAACCATGAAAATAAATGTGGTTATTAACCAGCCGCAAATCAATTTAGGACACCCCGCCGACAGTAAATCAATAACTGTGTCAGTACGTTCGCTTAAATTAGTCTAGAGTTTAGAAAAAAATCGACGAAGTTTTGTTACAATTCGTCCATGAAGGAATCAGTATTTACATGTTGATTGAAGAAGCAATTAACGACAATAATCTACCGATTCTACATAAACAAATCGACAATATCTCATCGATTTATACACAAACAATCGGCAAGATTGTGCCCCATTGAAACTCACAGAGTACTACGAGGTTCCAGACAAGGTGTTCAAGTACAACATCATTTCCGACGAGCCACCAGCCACCATCGATGAAAATGTCCAGATAGCCCCTAATGTCATCAACATCACCTTTCGGACTTTCGTGGAGATCATTTCCGAGAACCATGAGAAGATCATCCAGACATGGCATCTCGATGGATACTCCTTCTTCGTTGTAGCAGTCGAACCTGACACGTGGACCCCAGAGAAGAGGAAGGGGTACAACCTTCTTGATGCAGTGAGCAAACACACGGTGCAAGTATTCCCCAAGTCATGGACAACCATCATGTTGACATTTAACAATGGTGGAATATGGAACCTGACGTCGGAGATGCAAGAGAGGCGCTACCTCGATCAACAGCTATACATCAGTGTTCTATCCCCATAACGCTCTCTCATATATGAATACAACGTGCTTGATAATACCTTGCTCTGTGGAGAGTGGAGTCGTCACTCATCTACCCAAACCTCCACCTTACACCATCTAAGTTTTGCACTATGAGAGGCTGACTGCTTCAGATAAAACAAAAAGGGAGAAGAAAAAAGAAGGGTCACGAGTGGTGTGTGGCCCTGAAGAGAGAATGAATTAGAGCAGAAGAAGCTAATTTTGGGTTACAAGAGTGGCGTGCGGCTGGTGACGGCTGACTGGTGGCTCGTTGCTGATTTGCGGTTGGGACCGGCGCGATTGCTCAATGGAGAAGGGAGTTATGGTGATTTGAGTTGAGTTGGATCAGAGAAGAAGGGAGTTACGGTTGATTTTGGTGAAAGGTAAAAGATAAGTATGATAAATGGGGTAATAATTTTGAATATAAAAGTAAAAAAGGAAGAAAAAAAATAAGTGGTCTTTACTTAGTAATTTTATTTTATTTTTAAAATAGGTAAGAACAAATATGTAAAAAACTATTAAGATATTTTAGTATTTTAACAAAAGTGATCTGCATTTAGTAGTTGCATTTAGTAGTTGGTTGTCTGCAAATAGAATCTCCTTTTTAATTATCCACAATGAAAAGTGACTCGTGTAGTTGGACTTGGACCGACAAAGGCCCCAGACGACAGAAGGCCTGACGAGCTCGGTTCGGCTTACTTACGGGAACGGTAAGCTAAGCCGCAGAACAGAGCTCTCTGCTCCTGCCCGTGATCGCTGTAACCCTGTAGAAAAATGCCTTCGAGGAAGTCAATGCCCCGCGGCCCACGACCCCGACGCGCCGCTAGGCCGTCCGCCACTGCACTTTCCGTTACTGGCGGCACCGCTTCCTCTTCTTCTTCTTCTATGCGAACCGAACTTTCTGAACATGCTATCCCCGCATCCTCCTTTGAGTCGTCGCTGAAGACTTCCTCCGCAACAATTGGTGAATTACAAGCTCCAATTGAATCCTCTTCGTCGCATGGAGACGACGAAAGAATTGAAAATGAAAGCTATATCGAGGAACAAAAAATGGTTGATGAGAACAAATCGAATTGTAATGCTATGGAGGGTGCGTTGGAGGGAAGGGGTGGTCAAGAAGGAGATAAATTCCTATCTGAAGAGACTGACTCTTCAGTTGTCTCTGTTCGGGAAGCTCATGCGGAAGAGAATGGCCAAAAGACCGACGGCTTCATTGGCGCTGAAGCTCATATTGAGGATTCTTTGAGAGACGTAGCTATGAAAATCTCAGCGGATGGAAATAACCAGAGCAACGATCTTTGTAATGGTAGAGAGAATACTGGGGAAGCGCCTAGAATGCGCATCGTTAAGAGGATCGTGAAGGTGGTTAGGGTCGTGAAAAGGAAAGTTCCAAAGAAGGTACAGAAGAGCGATCCTGACATTGAATGTTCCAATCAGGAAACTGAAGCCAACCTCACGAATCACGGTAAGATTGAAAAGGAAGGTGAACAAGCCGGAAGTATTGTTGCAATTCCGATGGAAGTCGATTACTTGAGAAAAGATGAAATATCTGGAATAAAGGGGAAGGGAAGTTTGAAGCATAGCGGTCTAGATGATGATAAGTTGAGCAAGGATTCTGGGGATAAGCTTTGGAAGATGCAGCAGCTATGTGAAAATGTTTTGGAAAAATCTCTTATATTGGATTCATTGGTGGAGAAGGATGGTGAATGTGGAGTCAATGCTTGTTTAGGTATTGAGAATGTGAACGAGTTGAAAGAGGGCTCCGTGGATATGCCCAATAAAGAGGAAGCATGTACCAAAGTTTTGAAGGAACATGATAATGATGCAGTCAGTTTTTCTTCTGTTGGTGATAAGGTGAAGGACTTGAATTATTCCATGGATAAGCCCGATATACTGGAGTCATGCTCAAAAATTGTAGAGACGCCGGTTACATTCTATTCACTGGTGGAGAATAATGACGATTCTGGTGGTGATAATGCAAAGGACTTTAATGATTCCATTGATAGGCATAATACACTAGAGTCATGTACAGAAATTGCAGAGACACCTGTTAAATTGAATTCACTGGCAGATAATTACAATGATTGTGGAGTGGATCATATCGTTTCTGGTGGTGATGAGACTGCCAATGAAGAATCAAACAAATGTATCAGTTTGAATAGAAAAGGTGAGGGCGATGATGAAGGGTTGGTTCAAAGTAGGGAACTGGAAGCACTGGAGCGCCGAAGGAGAAAGACAGAGATTTTTCTTGGTGGTCTGGACAAGGATATTGAGGAGGAGGATATCAAGAAGGTCTTTGCTGAAGTGGGGGATGTGGTGGCAGTTAGGTTGTTTAGGCACAACACTTACACCACTGGAAACAACAAGGGCTATGCATTTGTTCGTTATGGTTCTGCTGCCAATGCCAAGAAGGCATTGGAGAAGTATCCAACTGTTGAGGTGAGTTTTATTTGCTTGTTAAAATCTTTCCCTTTGAAGGGATTTCTGCATTTTATTTATGTTTTGCTGCCTGGTGAGGGGATGGGTTATCATCATGATAGTGTTTCTATCTTCATAGATGGATTTCATATCGTCACTAGTTAGATTAGAGACTGTAATATATTAATGTCTTTAGAGTGTAGGTACAATGTCTCTAAACATGATAGTTGTAGAACCAAGTACATTCTTACACTGTGGAGTTTTGTGTTTTCATTTATGCAAGGACCCGTGCTTTTCCAGACAATATGATTGTCAGTTGTTAATTGTTATATTTGCAATTGACTAGTTGAATGAATGGTTGCTATCACTATCGAATTGACATAGCAAGGCATTATTTAGTTCTTTAGTTTAATATGCCGTACATTTTCCATGACCAAATGGCCTCTGCTAAACTACTTATTACTCTAATTATACGAGCGATATAAAAGCATAGATGTGGTTAGCTCAGATGAAGCTGTTATAGCAGTCTTCCTTGGGCTATGTTCTCTCTTATAAAGTTATGAAATAATCAAATAGGAAACAGAGATTTATGCTAAGGGCTTCTGTTTTTTATTAGTTGCTAGTCATCAATATATTAGCCTCAGGGAGCGGCAGGGCGCCATCGTGGTTGCATCATCCATGTGTTGTGCTATGCTTCTTCTTATAGAGATCCATTCTTCAGTTAATATTTCGTTTCTTCGGACCTGTAAAAATGTAGAACTGCATTATGAAAAAAAAAAAATACTTTTTTCAACTGTTTGTATAACACATGTGATCATCTTAAGAAGCAGAGTGGGGGTTTAGATAGGCTTAGGATAGAACGACGTTGACTACGATCGTAATTGTCGTTTTCAACTATTGCATTTGTAAACGGAATTCATTGAATGATTATTATTTTCAAAGACAGTTTTTTTTTTCAGGCCAAAAAAGTCAATACTTGAAAATGACAAATTCAACTGTTGCCGACCTCTTTTTAGTTGTTTCTAATATCACTATAGTTGAAGGAAATGCTGTCTTCACCATATTCAGTAAGTTGAAACAAAGTTAAACAAAACAGTGAGAATATTTCGTACGGGTTTTATATTTCCTGATTCTACACCATAACTTGAGGTAGCATAAAGATAAATCTACAGAATTATGTTACCATTGCAATATGCTTATAGCTGGTTATTTTAGATATGCTTTTGATTCCTCATGGATCATACATCTGCATATTTGCTTATTCTATGTTGTAGATTCGTGGAAAGCAGTGCAGAACTGCACCCGTTGAAGGCAACGACACAATTTATCTAGGTAACATCAACAAAACATGGATGACTGAAGATGTAAGTTTTTTTTTGTTTTTTTTTTAATGTTGGTATTTTCCCTGTAATGATTGACTTATTCTATGGTTAAGCAGCTTGATTACAATTATCATGGACATTGTAGGTTGTTAAACTGTTACAAGAGGTTGGAATCGAGAGAATCAATAAAGTTAGTCTTATGAGTGATCCAGACAACACTCAGCGCAATCGAGGTTATGCATTTCTGGAACTTGAAACACCTAAAGACGCACAAATTGCATTCAAGAAATTTCAGAAGAAGGATGTTATAGGAAAACTTCAAGGTATGAAGGTTGCTTGGGCTGAACCATTGGATGAGCCAGACGAAGAAGATATGCTTAAGGTCTGTCAGATTAGATGCCTCGTTTATGAACCTAAGTACGAGTCATCAAATGTGCTCTTCTCCACTTTATCACTTAATATTCTCTGAGCAACGTGACTCCAACCTATAAATCTTATTTCTGTAGGTTAAATGCATTTATGCAGAGTTTATACCTTCATCATGGGATGAGCTCAAAGTTAGAGATTGTTTTACAAAATTTGGGGAGATTGAGACCATCACTCTTGCTCGAAATCTTCGTACTTCAAAGAGAAAAGACTTTGCATTCATTAGCTTTAAGAAACGTGATGATGCCCTTTCTTGTGTCCAGTCATTTAAAAACATCTCTGGAGGTGAAGAACACAGCTCCAAGGTAAGTTACATAGGATGGTATTTATTTTTGATCGTCTTTAGCACCATTATAGTAAATTACTTGATTTTTTTTTCCATATACCTATTTAATTCAGCTGCATGATTGCTATGTTCGTTTGAATTTATTCTGATACTGCTATTTTATTAGGTAAATATCTGTGTTTCTCTTGCAAGACCTTTATCGAAGAGCTCGGTGAAAAAGAAAGTCTCTACTCCCAGGGAGAAGTTGAAAGTAGTCACTAGTAAGTCATCTTTGGATACATAGAAGTTTCAGGAACCTCGGTATAGTTTATTTGTGCAATTTCTTGTCTTATGTCTCATTACAAGAAAATTTACAAAGCTTAAGATGCATATAGCTGAGAAAAGTGTGCTTTCGAATCAGTGTGAGACTCCAATATCATTTTTTTAGGAGGTAGAATTATGATTGATCAAGCTTGTCTTGAACATTCCATTGCATCTGAATAAATTTATGATGCACTTGTAAATTGTATTCTTGCTGTCAAATCATAGTTTCTGGAATTTTACCTTTTTTTCTACTTCAATTCAGGAGGATCAGGCTCAAAGCCAAAGCAGACACATAAGAATGACAAGTACCCCCTAAAGCAGTGTGTTAATAAAAACATAGTTGTGAACAGAAATATATCTGTTAATAGGAACGTTGGCATAGGGTCTTCTAGAACTGCTGAGGCAGTGCAATTCTTGAGACAGCAAGATGCACTACGGCACTCACAACTCCCCCAATTAAGCTCTGGTTATGGTATGATCTTTTTCCTTCGTATTTTTCTAGCCATACCTTGATGTCTGTCTTAGTGTTTTATGTCTGTGAAAGTACTATTTGCTTGTAGCTGTTTTATATACTGCAATGCTAATAACCTTTTGACACCTCCTTATAGCATCTTTTTTTGGTACGACTGTGCTGAGTGCCTTGGTAGAGAATGGCAGCCAATGCGTTTTTGTCTAATGATTATGGCTATTTCTTTTCAAATTCAACAGATCTTATTCCTCATGGTGTATCGGGTATGAAGCGCCCGTACTCTGCTCTGGTAAACCATTTAATTTCATTATTTCATGGGCAAATTTGAGCTCAATTCCTATAATGTATTTTCTTTTTAATTTGCTATATCTACTTATACAGGAACAAAATTACCTAACTTCAGATCCTAGAGGATTTAGCCATCCACGAATTGAAAGTTCACCAATCATCTCTAGTCAAAGGTACTATCACTGGACAATTTGTTTCTATGTAAATCAGCGTCTTTGCATATATTGGAATATCAATTGACCGGCCCTTACTTAGGTTGATAAACTGATGAAATTTTCAAAAGCTTGACAAGAACTTCAAGAAAGAAGCTTGATGAATAGTTGATGGAATTTTATGAAAACCAATAAGAAAGTAGAAAAAGCTTGATGAAAACTGCATCCTTGGTGTAATATGTTTGTCTAGGTACAATATGTTTTCACAAGGCGTCGAAATGGTTGATCCATATTATCATCAACAGCGTCAAAGGGTAGCTCCAATTTCAGCAGGTAAATTTTTGTTTCTGATTGCCGATATGCATCAAAACTCAATCTTATTTCTCACCCTCGATTTCTCTCTCAGGTTATAACGTGCACCCAAATTATCTTGAGCATCCCCAGCCCCAGGTATATGTCGTTGATTAATTTATGTCATCATCAAAATAAATTTGTATTTTTTTCCACACACATGCAAGTTCAATGAGCTTTCTTCTGCAGTTGCAGAGAGGAGAACCCTCTTACTATGGCATCAGGAATTGGCACTTCAGAAACTAGATAGTGTCTTTCGTCTCACCTTTACCTTGTTCTGCAATATCTATGGCCTCATTTCTTCAGAGGAGGATATTAATGCAATTTATCAAGCTTCCAGATACCCGAATTATCGGGGTGTAAGCTTTTTGAAGAGATCAGTGTAGCATGTAAAAATTAGCAAAACATCTTTTTTTCTTTGTTGTCTAGATATCATAAACGCAGTACAGTGAGCGCAGAGAATCATAACCAAATACGTGCAGTAGTTATTCATAAAAGGGTTAATTGTCAATTCACTAAAGTTTGGACTGAATTTGAGATGAAGCAATTGGAACAAGGAAGAAGGAAGCAATTTGACCAAATTTGAAATGAGGGCAATTTTGTCATTTTAAAATTTGAAACCGCACGTGACCCTCACATGTTTCCTAAACCGTCTGAAATAAACAGCTAAGTGACGGAATGGGAAATTTTTTATTTTGTCCAAACATTAGGACTAAAATTTAAAATTTTAAACATTAAGGGGGAATTTCAAATTCGGTCCAAACTTTAGGGGGGAATAACAATTAACCCTTCATAAAATTATAACACAAGCATCAATTTAAGTTGGAAATTTGGAATCATTTTGGATTCTGAAATAGGAAGAAATAATTTTATGAGTTAAGATTTTGAAAAATCAATCAATATAATCCCCATCAGTAGGTAATTTAATTGCGGAGAATATCTTCATCCGAAGCTATAATAATAATAATTCCCCCACCCCCCAAAAAAGAAAAGAAATTCACATCAACACGCCTTGAGCATTGTTGAGTGCCTTCTTGACAACCTCAAATTGATCAGCAAAACCTTTGTTGTTCTTCACAACATACTCTCTAATGAAAAACGTGATCCCGTGTCGTAGAGCCTCAAGCTCTGAAACCACCGCAACACGTGTGAAGACATTCCACACGGTTTTGCTGTGATTCTCGAGCATTGTCTCGAACATCATACGAAAGTGCATTATCCGCTTCGGAGTCATCTGCTTCACGTCACTAAAATCTATTGTCTTGAGGACAGCAAGAGAAAGTGTAAAACAAGTCACCATTTCTGCTACAAACTTAGCTAGATGCATAGATCTTTGAAGTTGCATCGACTCCACCTCTTTGAACTGATCCCACAGGCAATACTGAAATAAATTTAAAAAATAAAAAATAAAAATAAACAGCACGCTAATCAAACTGTCGTTTTCTTTTGTCCAATAATAAAAAATTAAAGAGAGACAAACCTGCAAAGTGAACTTATGATTCTTATCGTGCTCACACAATTTCGTAGCCAAAACAGAGTAGTATTTGTTGAATACTTTCTCTTGTAGACAGCACTCAATAAGAACCCGTATAATTTCTCTATCCTGAAACACATCAAAGACAAAATTTGAGGGAAACGTTTTTAATGATAAGGATATATACAAATCAAATGGAATATTGAGATCAACATACCTGTTTTCCGGGTAAATCGAGCCTTAGAAGTTTCTCAAAGGTATCGATGTAATCGTCTCCAGTCATTATAATACAAAATATAGCTCTTCTTGCATCTGTGTTCATTCTCTGCGCCGAAGCAAGCTGAAGCATCTTTTGAGCCTCCAGAACTTCTTTATCGATTGTGCTTGCAACCTCCTCGATGTTGTCTATTGGGGAAATTATTAAGTCCCCTGACAACCACCATTGTCCTTTCTTGTTAGGGTCGAGCAACCTGCTCCACTTGATTCCTCTAATTATGATATCCTCTACTCTTAACTGAAAATAAGGCACGCATGTAAAATTAGGTATTCTAAGCTAGTGAAACTGGAAATTTGCAATATGGTCATTCCAAACAGAAAGATTAAATAACAGAAAGTGGAAAATGACATAATCCAGGTAAAAAAAATGAAAAAACAGCCCAGATATAAATAATCAGGGAGAAGAACCACCTTCTGGAGCCATTTCTTGATCCGAGTATGTGGTATGGAGTCCTCCTTGGTCTTTTTCTTGTTGTTCTTGATGTCACATATTGTTTCGAGCATGAACTCCATCTATTAAAGATAGAATAAGATACACATCAAAAGGCAAAGAAAATCCCTTGAGAAATGTTTCAGTGGGAATTAGAAGTTTCTTCTTTAAAAAGGAAAAAAAAACTAAGAGCTTACTCTCTTGCCGATGATGGTTGACTGACCATCTACAGATTCCTTCAATTCCTTCACCTTATTTTGAACGCTCACAATAAAGTTTTTCATGGCAACAGGATCATCACCTCTAATTTTCATTCCGCAACCTAGTTAATCAAGAGGGTCGGGTTAGACATTACACAAGTGGATGCAGAGAACATTTAACAAGTAAATTCAATTACTTACACTAATGTGGCTTTTTTTATATAAAAAAATACGGCTAATAATTCATTAATAATGCAAAAACTAAAGCATGGATTAGGCAGGATTCAATGAAACTTACATTGTAAAATTGTCAAGATAGTAGACACATCAATCTCAGCAAGTCGTTTGCTCAAAATGATCAGGAAGTCATATATCAAATCACTGAAAAGAAGCACAAAATGCCACAATGTCAATAAAAATAATTACTCATATCCACATCTTGTTAGGAAAAGCACTCATAAATGTAACTCAGTGAAGAAAATTGATGCCCTTTAATCTTGGCAAAATAGTTTCTTTAAATGTTCCGCTATAACATTAGACAGGATTTAGTGACAATTGTGTGAATAATTTTTGCATTTCATTCCTTTCACATTCTTTTTAAATGTTAAGCTTAATATATCAATAGGAACCAAGAAGGTGCAAGATATACAACAAGGGTAGATGCAAAAATACACACAGAATATTCATTTCCCAATTATTTGCAGTTTGCCAATGACAGTATTACTTTTAACATTCTAAAAATAAGTTTCTTGATGCAGAAACATATACATCTTATACGTGGAAATGCACTTCATCAGTAGTCAAGAAAGGCTTTTTAATGAAAATTGAGAGGGACATAATATATATCACATGTTGGAATGCACTTCATTAGTAATCAAGACAGACTTTTTAAATAAAGCTTCTTTTCTAGCAACATCGACATTTCAGAAATAAATAATAGCTAATTACCTGGAACAAACTCCAAATATACATAAATAGGAGAGTAAGAGTGTAAGATTTCGCAGAGAAAGGTTATCCTCTTTTACGTATTCATCCTGTAAAAAGCCATACACTATGATGTCAATTATTTTGAATTTGACGGAGTAAGAAAGAAGTGCAATTTGTTCTTGAATATATCATAAGTTGATTAATTAAACATTTTATTGACATATATAGTCTAATCATTTCCACTGTTCTCATGGCACACCTCAAAATTTTTAGCAAGAGATGCCAAAAGCTTTGCACTGAAGTCGACCCCAACCTTACAAGCCAAGCCCGCAACAAAAGCTGCAAAAATAGCAGCATACCTTGATAGACAGCAAACGTTTAACAGTTAATAGCTTATACACTATAAGATTACACTTAACATAACAGGGGAGAGCAAAAAATGCAGCTTATAAAAAACAATACATGTCTATAAAATGAAACATAAAGGGTGTCCTTTGTTATGTCTAAATTTACAACCTCAACATAGCTTATATGAGACACAATAGCTTATGCTAAAGACCAAACTGAACCATTGAAGTATGGTAGTAACTAAGAAGAGCTGCAAGAATAATTTGATCCTATCTAAGATTGTTGCTAAACTGACTAATGACCCTGCTTGGTGAATCCAATCCAAGTACGCCTTTTAAGGTACATTACCCTAAGAATTTAGATTTTCATGTCAACGAGGGCAACCTATCCAGATTGCAGAAAAATATAGAGATAGAAACTATAGAAACTTACTGCTCATTGCCTCGTGGACCGCCAGAGCAAGATGCCAAAACCTCCTCGCTGATGATCTGGGAGCCAATGCTGCGAACAACAGTCTGCACATATGTAAAATTACGGTAAGAATGCTTTTTACAGTTCAAACAAACTTTGGCTTTCTCAAAAGACGCAAATTGATGTACAAGGACCATGAATCCACCACAGAAATAGAAAGAGTTAGCCCTTTATCATGAGATCAGAGCACAAAAAGGTTATCAAAAAAACAATAAGAAATGAAACTCTTTAAAACGATTTCACCTTTGAAATACATGGAGTTTCACCAATTTATTCTAAATACTGAGACTAATACAGGAAAGGGAAAAAAATGTAGGAATTCATTAAACCAGTTGATGGAGGACCACGTGTATCTAAAGTTTATGTACATCCAACAAACCACAAGGATCATGTGAAGTAAATTCAGCGAGTAAGTAAATACTTCCTCATAGCATACTTGATAGATTATGGCAACTTCTTCTGTAACAGATTCTACATTGGATTCTGACAACCTATTAAGAAGACCTGAAAGAAAAAAATAGTACTCATCAATAAACTAGGTTGTATTTATGTCTTCAACTAAGGATGATAAAATTAGCAAACTCATACCCCTGATACGTCTACGTAGCTGAGTATGCTCTTCAGGCTCTGATCCCGCACGAGCTCTTAAATGAGGAGCCACATATTTTTTTGCATTAACCTCAGGCGCAGAGGCTTTAAGAGGAACCTCATGCACAGCTATCTCAGCTCCCAAACTCTCTACTTCCTTAGATGTTAATTCATCTTTCACTATATCCTTCTTTAGTTTCTTTTTAGGAAGTTCCTTGGAGGGAAGATCTTCCAGTTGCACATCTTTGGAATGAGGTTCTTCAGGTTCCGAGGTTCCCTTCTCAAAGTCAACGTTTTTAACACCGTCAGAAACATGTTCTAATGAATCTTTCCTTCTCCTTTTCTTACGCGATGATTTTTTCAGCTCTCCATTCAAGTCCTCTTCTGCAGGTAGTTCTTCTTGATTGAAAAAATCGAGGATAGAGGGTACACCTTTATAAAATGTGTTTAGACCATCATCAAATCCCTTTAATTTTCCTTCCTTCACTTTCAGTTTTTTCGCTAGCTTCTTTTCCAACATTAAATCTTCTTCAGCAGTGACAGAAGCAACACGCATATCCTTTTCCAAATACTCTTCAAACTTTGTCTTTCGGCTCTTCTTAACAGGTTTCTTTGATTTCCCACGCTTCAACACGGTAGAGTCATGATGGAGTAAAATCTCATTTTCAACTTGAATAATCTCTTGAACACTAGAATGGCCCAAAATCTCATTTCTACCAGATCCAAAAGCTTCTTTATGATTTTCTTCGTCCTTCTTGTTTACTGATTTTGAAGCTCCGGATGCTTTCTTCAACTTTTGTGCTTCCTGCAACCAGTTGTTCTATGAGATAGGAAGCAAAGACTAGTATCTTAGACCTTGATCTCTCAATTTAAGGAAAACAAGGTAAACAGAACCTGGCGTTCAATCCATGATTGATGCTTAGTCTGCTTCTTTGCTGTTCTAGCTTCTTTTCGCTTATCTCGGCGTGATTTAGTTGGCAATTTTCTCCCAACTTCAGCTACAAAGAAAAAGAAAAGACTCCACATTAAAGCAATAATTAGAGTTTGGACGCGCTAATAAATTTAACCAGTTATCCTGCAATGAAAACACAAAATCGAGAAAGGCAACAAAGGTGTACCCATTCTTTGCAATTAAATTAGTCCTCAGCTGATAACTGCCAAAAGAAGAAAAAGAAGGAAGTTAATGACCTTCATAAGCCTAAATTAAAGTAAAGCTCCTGACATAGGCTTGTAGACCTGTCAATTTGGGTAGACCTAGTGGGTTCGAATCAGGTCGACCCGAACCCACACTCGCGAGTTGACTGGCGAGTTGACGGGTCAACCCGTCTGACTCCGCCTATTCAATTTAAGAGAATAAATATCTATATTCAACATAAAACTTCATCTATCCATCTCACTAGCTGGCTAGTTCATTCCACGGGATCGATAGGAATGAGGGAAGAACAATAATCCCTAATCTTGCGAACCAATATATAGATATTTACTGTTGCAAGATAACGAGAAAGCTCAGCCCACATCATAGACCCTATCCTAAGACCTTATACGTATACTATTTTGCAACTCCTTAGATTCGCTCATATATGCATTCCAAACCAATATAGCTCCATTGTATACTAATTAACCAAGATCAATAGAAGTTGAGATTTATCAGACTGCGGCTGACCCTCATGGCCATGAACCAGCCTCAGCCTGAACCCCCCACGGCCACGAACCGACCTCAGTCTAACCCCCACGGCCACGAACCGACCTCAGACTGACCTGCACAGCCTCAGCCTGACACCTGGCCGAACACAGACTACTGCCACGAACACAGTCACACCACACAGCCCACGGTCTCAGCCTGACCCCCACGACCGATCGGACACAGCTTCCAGCCCACGTCCCACCCACAGTCCCACCACGAAATAAAACAACGGAATTGACTTACTGATTCGGACGATCGATGTCGGGGAAGGCTAGACGAAAAAGAGACGTCCACGGCGAGAGACAGAGACGTCCACGGCTGATCACGGCACGAAGGACATGATGGAAGGAGAGGAGAGAACTGAGCTGACGGTCGACAGGTGACGTCGAAGGCTTCAATGAAGGCCGAAGGAGACTCTCTCTGTTCTTTTCTTCGGAACTTTGAAGATGAAGAATGCTGAAACTGAATGCAGAGTCAATCAGTTCCTTTCCCTCAGCAAGACAAACCAAAAAAAAAAAAAAAGGAAACACAGAATTAGGGTTTTGATTTTGACGGGTCAGTCGGGTTTTGGTCAAAATCTTAAACCCTGACCCGACCTTTTTTATGGATGTTTTAGAAGAGTCAACCCGGTTTTGACCCGGCAACTTATTTTCAGTAACCCGAACCCGATCCGAATACGTCAATTCCGAGTTGTTTTCGGGTCGGGTTCATAATTGACAGGTCTATAGGCTTGTTCGTGAACGCTTCAGTCCCGAAGTGAACTAGAACTCTTTCAATGAAGTGATGAACCATATCAATTTTCCTTAAGTAAAATAACTTTTTTGGTTTGCATAATTGGTCTCGTTTCAAACTAGTTCCAAACTGAACGGAGGGTTTTCAAAGAATGAAAACTATTCTCTTACATCATGTTCTTTTCGCAGAATAATAATAAAATAGGTGTCACGAATTTTGTTAGAAATTGTTTTTTTCGTTCCATATTCTGTATTCGTTATTTCGAATTCCGTGAAAAAAACGTCTCGTTAACGAATATTTCAATGCAATCTGCAACTACTAATTTAAAATGTAATTTTTAATCAATGGTTTATTATAAGTCCAAAATACCAGATGTAAAACAGTTGTAAACGTTTTGTGAATTTTTCTGGACATTGAAGGTCTAAAGGTCTCTTAAATATCTGGTGTGTCTAATTTCGGTACATTTGGTTTTATACAAATGGGGAACTCAGAGAACATTGATTCAGTTGCTTCACATTAGCTTAGTAATAAACCCAAATGTGATAATTAAATAAAACCCTAACTAGAAAATTAGGGTTTTGAATTTTAATCATACCTCGAGTAAATAGAAACAGGCCGACCGAGCCAAAGTAAAGACCGGAGCCTCAAGTTGTCACGCTGGAAACGCATTGTGTCGCGCCTTCGGCCTTGATGGAGAGTCGGACTGTCAGAGAACGACTTAATTGAATGAATTGATGACTAGGGAGGGCAGCTTAGCTGGGCAGGTTAAAGACGACAGAGATGATGAGTCGACGAGGAGCCATTGGTGTCACTGGTGTCTGGTAGTAGGACAAAGACGAGCAAACCGATAGAGACGCAAGACAAATTGAAACTGGGAGGACAAAAACGGTGGCAGAAGTTGGAAAGGAATCTTAAGCACACATCCTGCTAGAGGTAAGCTTCAACGGTCTAGACAGGTTTTTCCTAACCCGCTCGAGGTGGGCTTGCAACCTTGCACGGACTAGATTCGTATTAGTCCAAAATAATTTAGATTAGGAAGATTCTTTTCATATCATAGACTATTATATATAAACCATTTTTATTCAAAGACTAAAATGTATTAATAGTTTTTTACATATTTATTTTTACCTATTTTATAAATAAAATAAAATTGTTAAACAAATACCACTGATTTTTTCACTCATTTTACATTCATATTCAAAATCGGCAAGAACTTACCTTCATATTAAAAATCAACGGAGTTGACAACAACTACTGGTTGGCGGTGACAACGGTGAAGACTGCTGGTTGACAGAGGCGACATCGAAGACTAACAGCGGCAAATGGTGATAGCGAGAAAAAGTGGGTGATGGGGAATGAAAGTGAAAGTGATAAAAAGTAGTGTAGATAAATTGAAAGATTGAGTGTTGAGAGCGAAAGAGTGTAATGAATATGAAGATAAAAAGGGTGGAAAATTAAGTGATATTTATTTAGTAATTTTATTTTATTTTTAAAATAGGCAGTGACAAATATGTAAAAATACTATTATGGTATTTTAGTTTTTTTTTATAAAAGTGGTTTAAATATAGTAGTCGATGGTTTGATCTCCCTTTATATTATATTATTGCATAAATAATTTAAAATATAACAAAATTTGAAAGAAAAAAATAATTAAAATTACACATATTCTACTCTCATAAAACTATGGGTTAATTACTTAATTGGTTACACATGTTTCACCATTGTGCAGAATGGTTACACATGTTTCAAAATGTGATTAATTGGTTTTGCTATGTGACTAATTGGTTACACATGTTTTTCCAAATGTGATTAATTGGTTATTCCGTTAGTAAACCGTTAATTTTAACGTTAATTCATTTTTTTAACATATTATTGAATTGTGAAATGACTATTATGCCCTTAGTTGTATTGAAGAACACGTGGAATGATTGAAGAACAACAATCGAATCAAATTCGATTTGATGTTCTTTAGAACCCAGAAATGCTGTTTCTGGGTTCTTGAGAATTCAGAATTGCAATTTCTGGGTTCTTCAAGAACCCAGAATTGCAGTTTCTGGGTTCTTCAAGAACCCAGAATTGCAGTTTCTGGGTTCTTCAAGAACCCAGAATTGCAGTTTCTGGGTTATTGCGAATTCAGAATTGCAATTGCTGGGTTCTTTAAGAACCCATAATTGCAATTTCTGGGTTAAAGAACCCAGAAATTCTGTTTATGGGTTCTTGCATTTCTGCGTTCTTCACATTGTGGGTAACATGTCGAACTTTTTAATCACATTATTTCAAACAACAGTATCCATTTAATCATATTCTAGATAAACATGTATGACATTTTAATCACATTATAGAGAAACATGTATGACCTTTTAATCACATTATAGAGAAACATGTATGACCATTTAATCACATTTGGTGAGAACATATACTGCAATACAGAACTTCAGAATTGCGATTCTGGGTTCTTGAGAACCCAGAAACAGCATTTCTGGGGTTCTTGAGAACCCATAAATCAGATTTCTGGGGTTCTTGAGAACCCATAAATCAGATTTCTGGGTTATTCGATTATTGTTCTTGAAGATGATGATGTGTTCTTGAAGATGATTTTAGGGGTAATTACGTCATTTTACGTATCTAAATAGTGACTTAACTGTGTTTTCTAACAGTGAATAATAAAAAAAACAAATAGTCACATTTCAAAACCAATTAATCACATTTTGAAACATGTGTAACCATTCTGAATATTGGTCAAACATGTGTAACCAATTAAGTAATTAACCTAAAACTGACATTTTAAATCTTAAAGTTCAAACATCATTAGGTTGACATCTACATCAAATTAAGCTTCAAACAACACAAAGTTTTAATATCCTACAACTTCAAATAACTGATTGTATCAATACAATGTGAAATTCTCAAATTATATTAAGTTAGTAAATTCATATTAAACTCAGTCCAATAATAATTACTAATTGGGTTAAACAAATTAGACTCTGAATCAGACCTAAATATTAAAAAACGATATGTAGCAACTTTTTACCACGTCTTTATCTAAATATTAATATATTTTTATCAAGAGAATGTCAAGATTTTTAATATATGTAGTTACAAACGCAGTCACGCTCGGACTCTCCCGCCTCGCCCCGCCCCTCCAGTCTCTCCGCCTCAGTCTTCAGACGGTTCCGCGTTAGTCTTCTTCTCCGACTAGACTAGGTTCGTCTTCTTCGTTTGCTGTTGATTACTTGCTAGGCTAGTACTGATTGGCGATTGCTAATTTGCTATACTTGTTAGTTTTTAGGAAAACTGATTTGCGATTGCTGTTGATTACTTGCTAGGCTAGTAGCTTGTTAGGAAAACTGATTACTAATGCGATTACTAAGCTAGGCTAGTAGATTGTTAGGAAAACTGATTACTTGATTACTAGTAACTCGAATTAATTGTGCTACATTGCTCCAATTTGGTTCGGCCAACTGCTCCAATTTGGCAATTTGGTTCGGCCCTGTGCTCCAATTTGATTCGGTCCTGACCTAATTCCAATTTTGTAATCACATGATTAAAAATGTGGTAAAGGTTTAGAAAATCACATGATGAAGAATCTGTTTTAAACTGTGGTAACGGTTCTGTACAAATCGCAGCAACTTGGTACTGCTTTGAGAAGCAGTTGGAATTGTAACTGACTTTGTCTCTACAACGACTTTTCTAGTTTTCAAGTTTGTTATATCAGAGATTGATTGGTAGTTCAATTGAAATAGCGATGTCGACGATGAAGAAGTGGTGCAACCACTGTGTCAAAATGGTTATAGCAGAGCGGCCATTCGATGGTTCATTGTGAGTACCTCTTTTGATAGTTTACTGCGACTTCTATTTGGGCATAGTTGTCGATATATGTAATTGGGATGCTAATTTGTGCAGATGTTGCTCCGAGTGTGGGAAAGTGTTTGAATTGTATAATTTTTCCAATGATCCTACATTTGAGAAAGATGGTGCTGGGCAGGTACTATATGTTTCTCTTCTCTCACCCTTTTATTCCTTCTGGAACTTATTGAGAAATTTAATTTCATGTTTTTTTTTTCTTTTTGAAAAGGGTATCCTTCTATGAAAACGTAAATCAAGATATGAATATATTATGTCTGCCTCCATGATTTGTTTGTATGGTTGCCTTCATTACACTTCCTTAAGGCTTAAGCCTTTCTATTCCTTTTATCAATTGTTACTTTATGAATCACATGATAAAAAACAGATTATTTTGTACAGAGCTGCAAAAATCATGTCAAGATTCTTTTGTTTTGCACCATAAAACTGTTTTTCATTCCTTTCTATAGAGCTCATTGTCAGGGAACTTTGTGAGGACTGTCCAAAGCGACTATTCTGCTTCACGTGAAAGAACATTAGATAGAGGTACTATTCTCCCACTTCCACTGGTGACAGACAAATTTCTAGAATTGTTCTCATATGCTGCCATTTTTATTTTGCTGAACTTGTTTATGGGAATTCCTTCATCTAAAAGTGTTTGTAGCTCCATATTTCCTTATTGTTCATTGAATTGGTCATTTTGTGTCTTAATTTTGTATAGATCATGTTTGGTTTCTATTCTGTTCACTTACGTTTTTGTCATGTGCATAAGATTCTTTTCTGCTCACGATGTGCTTTAAGCTATTCTAGTTGTCTGCAACATTATTATTGAGTCATATAATGCTGTAAGGATTCACGCCTAGCGCCTAGGACTAATTTACTTTACATGTCAGTGACTCTAAATTCTAATTATTGATTTTGTTGATCTTGCAGCTTTCGATGACATGAAATATATGTGCTTAAATTTGGGGATGGACCAACCTGACGGCATAGTAAAAGTAGCTTTGGCATTCTACAGAGTATGACCTATTCATTCATTTGACTAATTGATCGTCTATACCTTTCAATCATATTTAATTGTGTATATTTATGTGCATTTAAGAGTTTTCATATGCTTTCTGAAGATGTCCCTTGAGAAAAATTTTACTAGGGGGCGCAGATCAGAGCATGTCCAAGCTGCATGTCTTTATATTGCTTGTCGGTAAGAATCTTGAATCCATTTATTCTAGTAAATTGTGTATTACTCTTAACACTTTCTTGTCTAACACTTCCTTTTAGAAGATTCTAAGTGTTATGTAGCATTGACACCTACCAGTAGGAAAGATTCTATCTTGCTTACTTTTGCTTAACATGCCTACTGAACATGCAGAGTATGAAAAGGACACATATGGTGAAACTTGGTGATATCTATGTGCTACTTGAACAATTTCGGTATCTGTATAATTTTGCTTGTTTCATTATGCTTTTGTAAGTGTATTCACCGCTGTCAAGATTAAGATGCAAATTCAGAAGTGGACAAGTAATTGTAATTGAAAAGATTTCTAATTCATATAATCAAGTATGGCAAATTTTTTATCAAGAGAGGGCCCAACTATTGAGAACTGGATTAAGTTATATGAAGAGCTTGTGCACACTATTTTTTATTTTGCCTGAGCAATGGTAATACCTATGTAGTTTATGGATTTGTAAGCCAACCACTGTTTCTGATGCAAGCTCTGATTTGGATTCTTTTCCTTATTTTAGATTATTTTCTAATAACTTGGTTTTTCAATCCTGCAATTTTGTTCTATGTTACTAAGTAATTTTTTGTTTGAACTGCAGGGAAGACAAATTACCCTATCTCCTCATCGATTTCTCAAATATGTTGCAGATAAATGTGTGAGGAAATATTTTCTGACTTGTGCAATAGCTTTTATAGTCAATCCTTTTGGTCTCTTCTGATATATCACAATTGTGTTGGCAGTTATGTTCTTGGGGCTGTATTTTTACAACTGTGCAAAGCTCTTTGGCTTGAGGAACACCATATTGTACAAAAACCTATTGACCCTTCTCTCTTCATCCATAAATACACTACTAGTAAGTGATTTCGTACAGCATTTAACTTTTGCTGGTTATTTGATAGCCTTAATTCAAGACTGATGGTGTTAATTAAAATGTATGTTTATATTTTCCAGAGAGGAAGAGGTTCATGCATTTATGACACTTTTGACTTTGTCCATGGATAGATGCAAGTGCTCAATTGCATAAGTCATTTCCTTAAATTCCTATAGAACAAAAGTAGTTAAATTTTTTCAGAGTTCTCATTCGTCTGTTTTCAGCTTTTCCTTTACCAAGGATAACCTTTGATTATACATGAATTATTTTCCACAGCTTTACAGATGACAAATTTGACAACATGATTTACATTAGCCTTTTACTAATTGCAATAAGAAAAAAATAATTTGCTCCAGTTTGGTACTTCAGTAGTTCTGGAAAGAACAGTATCTTCACAATCACATCCCAACTACTGCTATAAAAATGGATATCAAAATAAGGGATAAGCTATTTTTTGCTTTCACACACCACCAAATTGATGACACAATTATCATTCCATATGAAGGTTTGTCAGGGGGGAGGAACAATGATATCTCCAGGACAGCTTTACGCATTATAGCCAGCATGAGAAGGGACTGGATGCAGGTTTCTTTCAGTTCCTTAGTTTTGAAATGTGATAAACGTTTCCACGGCTATGCTTTATAGTTATTATTATTTTTGTACAATCATAAGTTTAACTGTGTCTGACAATAAACAACAGACAGGGAGGAAACCAAGCGGATTATGGGGAGCTGCAGTATATGTATCAGCACTTGCACATGGTGTGAAGTGCACCAAAAATGATGTTGTAAGTAGCCTGACATTTCGCTAAGTAGCTCTTTGCTATATAAATTTCTTGCTTTATATTCATGAATGGTTTTCATCTGTTTTAACCATTCGTTTTTTATTTTTGAGCAATATATTGAAGTAAAAAATAGTTAAGTGGAGGTTTAATTTTCCTCACCCCTCAGGCCTCAACTTGGTTATAATGTTGAGATAGATTATAGTATTAAAGAAATGCTAGGCTGAATTATTAATATCCTATCTACCTGTAGGGCTGTTTATACAAATGTTTTACTTATTATCAGTACTTGATAAGGTCTCTCTGTCTTGCATGCCACCCATTCCTGCATCATCATCAGTTAAGGTTGGTGCACATTTGTGAAGCCACACTGACCAAGCGTTTGGTTGAATTTGAGAATACAAAATCAGGAAGTTTAACGGTATGTTTCAAACTCTCTACATAGTAATGATTGGTGCATTGTTTTGCTGATAGAACTGGCCTTAGTTGAGGAAAGTACAGCAAGTCCATCATATATTTGTCTCCTCTTGTACTGTGATTATCTTTCTTCCATAGTTAAATTTTCTGATCATTTTTCGGATTTCTTAGGTTGAGGAATTGAATGATAAGGCCAGGGCTGAAGAAAAAAATCCTGCCAAACATCCAAATAAAGGCATCGATCCATCCAACTCAAGGGAATTGCTTTGTGAACACAAAGACACCGGGGTAGCGCACTATGCCATTGGGCTTTGTCAAACTTGTTATAATGAAGTACGCTTGTCCTTCTTCTCATTCAGTTTTGATTTCAGTTTAAGTTGGATACAGAGCTTCTGAGTCTTGTACTTCTATTGCAGTTTGTGGACTTTTCTGGTGGGCTCGAGGGCGGATCAGATCCTCCAGCTTTCCAACGGGCGGAGAGGGAGAGGCAAGCTTTAGCTGCTGCAGAAGAAAACGATGAACCTACTTCGGTTAGTATTTTCTCTGGCTGGAAGAGGAAAAAAAAAAAAACTCACCCCTACCCACCTATCCCCACCTCGAAATTTCTGATGATATGATGTTAATCTCATCATCACTTTAGAGTTAATAATTGGTCGTTGTACGTTAGATTTGGAGCTGAAAGTACATAATATGCACCATAATTATCTCCAACGGAGTTCATACAGTATTCTGAGGCAAGCCCTCCATGATACATTTATTATGTGTTATGACAGAAGGATTTACAGGCACCAGTTCAAATAAGCCCAAATTAAGGAAGCTCAAAACCGAATAAACTTAGAACATGTCAGAAACGTATATATACAATCTAATATCTTCCTGACACAGACATATTTGTATATCTATCTGACATATTCTAATTTATTTTATTATATAGGTTGCTCTAGTCTTTATAAATAGGCCTGTAGTCTTTGTTATCATTCAGGATATAATACAATTTCATACAATTATCTCTGGGCTTCTTACTCTTTCTGTTGCGATCATGTATCGTGTCTATTATGTTCTCAGTCTGAACTTAGATTTACGCTTCAATGGCGATTCACATCTTGTTAACCCAAGCTGTACGGTGTGCTATTTAAAAATATACAGTTAACATTATATACACCTGCAACTCTATCTTACAAGTTCAATTTTATTCATTACTAACTTCTTCATTCACTGATCACTTACAAATTACTGTCTTTTAGACTGAGAAAGACCTTGATGGCACCCCTGCAAACAAAATTGAGAAAATGCAATCAGATCCTATGAAAACAGCAGGTAATAGATGTTCTGTTTAAATAAGTTACTTGAATTTGTTCACTCTAATGAAGAGACTAAACTAACTGTACTGATTGCTTGACTTACAGATTGCTCAACATTCGAAGAGGAAGGTCCTGATGATGGGTCAGACAATCTTTCTGATATAGATGATGTTGAGGTGCGTTATCTTCTCCTTGTCTATCTTTTTGAGTGTCCGGAATGTGCTTGTGACTTTAGACATCATATTTTAGAATTTATACATGCTATTTTATTCATTGCTCGGTTATGGGGCTTTCCTATCAAGAATTCTCTGAGGGATCATTATTTCACTCAGTTTATGATGGCATGTGCAGGTCGATGGCTATCTTCACAATGAAGAGGAGAAGCATTTCAAAAAGATTATCTGGGAGCAAATGAACCGAGAATATATGGAGGTGATTGTTTTGTCTGATTGAGGATTTCATCATTTTATTAGTCTTTGTCAGCTGTCTAAAGAGAAATTTCTTAAAAATAAGAAAATTGTACTTATAGCTGAGGTGGCGGTGACAAGTTTTCTATTTTCATTAGCTTCAATATTTATTAACCACAATCAATCCTTTTAATCTTTTCACATCATAGTTCAGAGACACCTTGCTCATTGGATGTAGGTTATAGCTCAGCCCCCTCCTCGCTTTAGTGTCGGCATCTGATAGGACATGTTTCCGCTTTCGGAGTGAAACTTTTTTCATGCATTAGTAGTGCATTTTTTTTCTTCATATACTATATAGATAGATTGTTCTGGAACTTAATATTTATATATATATGTGCTATTCACAGGAACAAGCAGCAAAGGAAGCAGCAGCTGCAGCCGTGAAGGAAGCTTTTGCTGCCAATTTCAAGAATGGTTCCGTGGACATGCAAGCTGCACAAGAGCTTGCTGCAGCTACCGCAGCAGCCCTTGCTAAATCCAAAAAGGTTCTTTTGTTTTATACCTTTAGAATGATTCTTTTTTGTCAATCATATGAAAGTTGTGGTAAGAATAAAGGTTGTAACTCTTATAAACAGTTTGCTCTCTTGCATTTCTTCCTTAATTAATGGATGAAAGGACATTGAAAAATTGTTGGCAAAGTTAATGACTGAAGAGAGATTGGACCAGACATAATATTGGTTTGATTGGTTGTCAATTTCATAGATGGCAGAGTTAATTTGTAAATCCCCTATCTGATCCGGGACATCGAAGTCCGGAAAGGAATTAGGAGTAATGGTCACGGTTTAGTGTTTTGCTGGGGTTGTAGCTTTTGGGTTGTGAACATGTTTTCAAATATCATCTGTTTATACCGAGTTATAATCTGTTTCCAACTAATCATGGATAGAATCTAGCTTGAGCTCCTGCATTAGCTTATGTGAGAATTTTTGTTTGCAGGAGAGGCAACAGAAAAAGGCCGCTGAAGCTAAAAATGCGAAGCCTCCTCAAACCGCTGCAGAAGCCACCCGCCAGATTCTCATGAAGAAGGTAAGTTACCCTATTCAACCACCCCTTTCTTTTCTAGTAAAAATAATAAAAAGAAGACTTTTTTTGTGTTTTTTTGCAGAGATTGACTTCCAAGGTCAACTATGATGTTTTGGAGAAGCTCTTTGATGAACCTGTAAGTCATTTTGAGTGCTTCCTTTTAATTTGGTTCCCATATAACTGAGAATCTCATAACTTTTATTCTAGTTTAGATGAATCAATCAGCCCATCGAGATGATGATGATGATATATATTTCTTTCCTGTGTAGGCTGCCAAAGCTGATGATACAAAGAAGAGACCAACAGAATCAAAGGATGATGGTAAAGACACTATCCGTAAAAAGCATAAGAAAGAAGAGAAGAAGCATTCTGATAAAGCCGAAGAATTTGATTGTGAAGATGTGGAAGAGGAGGGTGTGATGGAGATTGACGAGATGGGTGTGTTCGACGATTACAATTATGAAGACACAGAGGAAGGCTTTGGTTATGGCGATGAAGATGGATGGTAACACTTAAGGTATGTTTCGGTTTATGTGTTGACCACTCGGTCGTTAGTGACGTACGTATCTTCGCATTATTATTGATTTTTCAAATCAATGGAATAATAATAGATGGAGTTCATGGTGGGGAGTTGGAGTGGAGACAACAACCATTCAACACAACACACTAACACAGTTCACACAGAATACAATTTTTTTTTTAAAATATAAATTATCAAATTTCCACGTGGACAGAACAGACAATTGTCCGCCCACCCGCACCGGTTGGCTTATGCATTAACCACCCTTCTCTTGTCTTTTTCTTTCAATCCATTTGAACATCACATCCACTGGTTCATTTGACAAAACACTCCTTATTCACCATGCAAATTCATAGCATTTAGAATTTTGCTGAGGATGATGAAGGAATAGAGAGTTTGCCTATAAGGCTATAACATATACATATACAAACTATATATATATATATATATATATATTATTAAGGGAGATGTTTTTTGTAACCGCCACATGAAAATTTACACAAATACCCCTTAATAATCCAATTAATTTATGTTTAATATGACTATTTTGATCATTTATATGTTTTCTTAAAAGGTTAGAAAAAAACTATTCGCACGAATACTCGAACATATGACATTCTACATTAAAGACATACATATTAACCATCTTTTCTCATGTATCATTTTTCTATATCTCGCTAACAAATGATATTATATTTTCACTTTATCGAACATTAAGATAACAGTAAATATAAAGACTTAGATCATTTATAAAAGTTATAACTTTATCTACAACTGAGCGAATTTAGATTTAATTAACATGTTAAATATGCATTATCTATTATTTGAAACAATAAATAATTAGTATGTACAATATAATTAAGTTTAAAATTTAAATTAGAGTGGAAGATGAAATTCTATTTATTATTTATAAAAAAAAAAAAAATATATTATTATATATGTAATTTTATATAACTTTGCAATTTTATATAATAATAATAATTGTATATTATGTTCTCAAATCGTCATTTTTTTGGTAATTTTGACTTTTTAATATTTGTACAATTATATAAATTTTTTTCTTCAAAACTTTTTCTTTCCAAAAGTTTTAACACTATATTTGGGTGGCGGCATCATTATTTCAGAAAACATATATATATATACAAATACAAGGTTTGGATGTCTGTCTGATTTGAAATGAAGGGGGTAGCAATCGTCCGTACACAAACGCGACAAAGAACATTTCTACAAACGCGACAAAGAACATTTCTAATAATAATAATATTTCTAATAATAATAATGGTAAGTAGAAAAGGTGCAAAAAATTATAAAAGAAAATGTATACAAAATAACTTTCCTAATATATGACACAACTGTAAATGTTAAAACTCTCAATCAGGATTTGAAAAAAAATAGTAGTTCTGAACTAGTTCATAAAAAAGTCTACTCTCAATAATATAATGTTTATAGTGGTATTATTTAAACTGCTTACCGAGAATCATAACTTGTTTTACTATTTTTATTTTATTACTATGCATACCAAACATTTATATTAATATACTTACGCGTTGGAATGTACAAAAATGCAATTGTTTAGAGCACAATATAAACACATATTTAAGTTAGCTCATTTAACGATTGACTTATCGGAAGCGAAAACGAATCTGCCTGAGGTTGAGATTACGGTATGTCGGACGGGAGGACACGTCACAAGTTAACGGACGTGACCTAGGTTTCCACAGTCTAAACTGTAGTCCGACAGAGCATTATCGTCAGGTTTTTCAACCATGAACATCCATATATATATAGAGAGAATGATTTGGATCAGTATACAATACTAGACTTATTAGAATGTGCTTTCACTAATGGGCGATACAGCTGGACTTATTAGAATGTGCTCCGAACTAATGGGCAGCACAATCCCCCAAAACCAACATTACGAAACACCACATTCTAACATTATCTTAGGAATATTTCCTTTTCATTAAAAATATAAGTACTAAATATTAGTTAACACTGGTGATTCCAACTGTGGATAACATTTTAATAAAATGTAAAACACTATGCATGTATATTCTTACATAGTTTTCGTCCTATTCAATTATCAGGCGCCAACTGTGGAACGCTGCCTACGAATAGTGCTTGTCCTCTCCTATTTGACATGCTTGTACTCTTCAGATCCTTCTTTCTATCTACTATACTCCTCACCAACCATGGCCGATCCTTATAACTACGTCTACAACCCGCAGGAGTCCTCCGCTTCCACTTTCCCAGCTGTCACAGTCAAGAAGCAGCCGAAGCACGACCAGGAACGGCGGCCATTTCAAACGCCGCAGTACCCATACGCCCGACACCCTACATACTTATCGATCCCCCCCGGCGTATTCCAGTGTCAGTTCTGCCTTCGGAAGTTCTACAGTTCCCAAGCCCTTGGTGGCCACCAGAACGCCCATAAGCGAGAGAGCGCTGCCCTCCGACAGAGCATGGAGGTTTTCGGCGGCGTCTCCACCCCTCAGAATGCTCATCCACAGGTAAACCGCAGGGTGGATACGTACGACCCCAATTCATCAACCTCTATGTCGTTTCATGGAGGATTCAAGAAGGAGACAATCGCACCAGACGGCATGTCTCCGACCGCCGCCGCTTCTGGATACGATATTGACCTCTCGCTCCATTTATGAAAGAAGTGTTGAAGATGAAGAAAGTTTTTATATTTTATTAATATAGCTTTACAGCAGTGTTATCAATTAGGGTTCATGGCTTCGCCTTCCATCACCGACGTTCAGATTCTAGCTTTAACTGTATCTAAATATATTTATCTATCTGTGAAGAAGTCCTTTTTCCAGTTGGGATCGAGGTCTCTGTGAGGGTTTCCATGGTCAGGATGTGGTCTGTATGCTGCGTATATAAAAGAGTAGTAAACCCTAGCTCATGAGTTAGATCATAGATGGCCGGCCGCCATTCATATGCAACGGCCGGCTAACCCTAACACATAAGGATGACCACTCAATGAAAAGATTATGGAAAAACGGCTTACTGAAGTTACAGATGTCGGAGACAGTACGGTGGTGGATTGTGGATGGACAGATATAAGAAGGAAGCTTCATCTTCTACAGTTGAGACTTGAAAGCTAGAGAAGGACAAGCTCAGGGACCAAGACAGTGTAACTACGTGTTCTTTTAATAGTTAAATGCAATTAGCTATATGAAATTTGAACGTTTTTGTAACTAGCTACCCGAACTTTGAAAATTCAAAACGGGCTACCTCAACTTCAACTTTGAAGAAGGTGCAAATAGCTACCTCCGTCCAATTTCTGACGAATTTCCGACGACAGTTGACGGAAAATTGGACGGAGGTAGCTATTTGCACCTTCTTCAAAGTTGAGGTAGCTCGTTTTGAATTTTCAAAATTCGGGTAGCTTGTTGCAAAACGTCCAAAGTTCAGATAGCTAGTTGAAATTTAACAAGGTTGATGAATCTTGTAAGCAAAGTACGAAGCCCATGCATGCAAGTATTGGGGGCAAAAAGTTGAATCAAACAAAATTTAGCGGGGTAAATGTATAATTTTAAAAAATTAAATTAAAAATTATTACATTTTTTATTGTCAAAATTACTCAAGTTAAAAGTTGAGGACCCGAACATTTTCCCTCGGAGTGGGAAAATGTTTTTTTTTTATGAAATATTTTGGTGTTACATGACTCATATACATTTTTAAGCTACTATATTTATTATTAAAAAATTCAAGGTCCATACCATTTTTTCTTACAATTTTCGTGTTTGATCTATTTGAATTTTGGTAATTTAATTCAGTGTTATCTCCTAATCTTTTATATTATTCCAAATTACCCTCGGTATTGAAAATAATTGCATGCACACCCACATACTCTGGCGCGAACCCTCTTCAGCCCTTTGTATTTTCCAGACTTTGTAATTACTGCCCTTAATGATGTACCAAACAAAAAAAAAGCGGTGACCCTTTCCGTGTTTGGCTGACGTGGCATTATCTGAATGGATACAGGTTGGCAACTGAAGCTTCTTCTGTCTCTGTCTCTCCTCTCTCTTGACATGTTTCATATATTAACAACACGATACTAATAAACAACACCCTTCCTGCAAACATCTGCCCTTCATCAACGAAGAAATGAGCTACCAGCACGTTTCTCATGTCTCTCATGATCCATACCCACCTCCAGGTGAGTTTCAACTCTGAATTTGTGTTCAATTTGAATAATTTCACTTCCATTTCATATTCCGATCTTGAATTTCTGTGCTCCTGGATACCCGTCGGCGCCGCCGGGACCTTACGAAGGGTACCCTCCTCCGCCACTCGGATACCCTTATCCACCGCCACCAGGGCCGCCACCTCGCCCTTTCGAAGGTTATCAGGGATATTTCGGTCAATCGCCACCGCCACCTCAACAGTATCAGCACTGCCACTACGATCACCACCACCACCATGAAGAGGTTGGCTGTGGTTCCTTCCTACGAGGCTGGTAATAACAATTTCCTTCAGGTTTAATTATGTCCTGTATTTGTTTGCTCATCATATGCTTGGTGATTTTCTTCTGAAAAATTGTTTTTTTCTTGATTATTGCCTAAATTAGATATGCTCAGCTCATAATTGATATTACAAACCGGAAATCGAATATTCTTTTGTAATGTTAGCTTTAGTTACTCAGCAGATGGTCAAATATTGCTTTATCATAGAGTTGGAAAAGAAGAAGAATCTGTGCTTGGGTTTGGTTGAAATGGCAAAAGTTCCTAAATTATGCAAAAAAAAAAAAAGACTGGGAATTGTTTGCTGAGATGAATACAGCAAATCTTAAGTATATGCACCTCTCTATGAAACACTTCATTTAAGCAACTTGGATTATGATCTAAGCAGAAAAAAATGACATTTTTTTCCCATTCTTAATGATGCAGTTTGGCTGCCCTCTGCTGCTGCTGCATGATGGAGGAATGCTGCTTCTTTTGCTGTTAAAGACATTAATTGAGACAGATGGTAATGCTTATATGAATGTCGGGAAAAATGATGCAGCACGTTTGTTTACTTCAGCTACAATGACAGATTATGTTTTATGGTATCATATCATGGTTGTTGGCTTAAAATTACTGAAAAAAGTGCTCTATTCATAAATTTCAGTGTTCAATGCATTAAACAAACACCATTCAACTTCTTAATAAATGTTCAAGACATGACTGCAAATCTAGAGGAGAGTACACCTAACAAATCAAACATCGAAAATTCTGCATATAAGGCAAACACCTAACTTAAATATCAAGAATAGCAAGTTACAAGGTCCACACGAAGTCAGGAGCATCGTTCCTCGGCCCTGCTAGTGTCCTGTAGAGGAACATCTTATCCACCTTGTTCTTGTCATGAGGACCAATCTCTTCTTCCTCGCCGTTTTCATTCATGATCTCCACATTAAGCCTCGGCATCTTCTTGGCCAACGTTTTGCAGGCTCCTAGGGTGACCTCGCACGATGACATCCAAAGGGATCGCATTGTTTCATACTTCCCCACGTCTGCCAGGAGCGCCATGTCACCAAAGGGACTGTCTCGGATCTCTAGCTTCCGCAGCTTCTTGCACCCGTTCAACACATACATCATTCCCTTGTCACTGTCACCTGAAGTTAGGACCATAGCCATGAATTCATGTCAAAGGGATAGAAATTTTAGGGATCTTCTACATGAAAATATTCAATCTTGTTTAGGCCTAAAAAGGGGTCTTTTAAAAGTTTTAAACTTGATGAACAAATCAAACTTACTGAACTTTCAACTGTATAATGATTTCTCTGCAATTCCACACATGATGCAAATGTCATATAATTGACTATCTTTTCAATACCATGATTGCAAATTTGCAATATCATAATATGTACCTGCAAATGCAATAGAGAGCATCTCGAGTTGTTCTCCATACATGCCGATGTATAGGAACACCTGATCGGTCAGGAGCCCTGAGAGAGAAAGACGCCTGAGTCCCTTGCAAGATTGGACAATCGCCCCGAAACCTTCATCCAAAGGCTGCATTGTTGCAGGGTCGGGTTTCGTGGGTTCGAGAATGCACAGCCTAAAGCGGATAAAATTGGGGCAGTTCTTGGCTACTATTATGAGGGCTGCATTAGTCATCTGCTCACAGAAGTAGAGCAGTGAATTCAGTTTCTTGCAGCCATTGGATATGGCAACTAGACCCTCTTCGGTTACAGCAGTGTTTCCATCTCCAAGAGGGTCCGATGGGAAGACTCTCAGCTCTTGGAGTTCTTTACAGCTTGAAGCTACAACTGCAAGCCCTTTGTCTCCAATACAGTCCAGTATCTACACAACATCATAGTCGGTCAAATTGTTAATGTTTTATTCATGTCCTGAGAAAAACATCATCTTTTAGCAACCATTTCTTGATTCGCACAGCATTGAATGTCAGAGAACAAAAAAAATAGCATCTTACAACTTGCAAATCTTAGAATTCAGCAATTGTATATATTAGTTGAAAATGCCTTAAGGGAATATATATTGGCACCCTTTGAGGCTTTGAAAAAATGTATCCTTTTTCATTAAAAAGGATACACTTTTCTTCTTTCATGCCTAATTTTACTTCACCTTATTGTGTTTCATACAATTTTTTGTATTATCTTCACATTTCAGATAGAAAACCCTACAAAACAACCTTTATATGCCAAAAGGGTTTTGCTTATTTACTGGTTGATTTACCACAAAATAGAACAAAAAGTTTAGGGTCAATGACGCCTTACCCACAAGCGCTGGAGGTTATAGCAATGCCGGATCAATTTAATCAACTCACTGCCTGGAACTCCTGGTGCATAACTTAGATTCAAAGATGTCAGGTTCGAGCAAATGGGGTATATGGACGGTAAGCAATAAGCAGTAACCTCCAGAAACCCAGACAAGCTCCTGATAGATTTGCAGTTCTGGATCGTGTTCTTCAACTTCTGGTACATCTCAGAATCTGGGTCATGAACAAAAGATCCAATGCCCAAGTCGATCAACTGAGGAGCTCGGATTAGGATTTTCTGCAGAGCATCGATTGGAACAGCTCGGTTCAACCTCAGAGTCTTGAGGTTTGGGGATCTAGCCACGAGCCTCTCAAGAGCTGCTAAGTTGATGTCGCCTTTGAGGCATGCAAAATTTAGGGAAACTAGAGATATGGAGGTATCCGGAAAGCAGCTCAGCCAATGGCCTCTATGATCTTCAATCTCATTCTCTTGCAAGTCTAGCTCTTTAAGGTACCTAGTTTTGTAAAAAAATATTGCAGACGGTTAAGGTTTGGGGTATAGTAAATTCAACAAAATCGAACAAAAAAAGTCCTGATTCTTATAAGCACCAGATTGTCATGGAAAAATACAACTGAGATATGTAGAGAAGGAAAAAGGGAAGGAAAAAAAAAATTGGGACTGTGAAGCAAATCAATACACAGTTAAAAACTTTAAATCGATTCCTATCAACGGACCTCAAAGTAACTCGCAAATTCAGCTACCAATATGATAATTGAGCACATTTAGATAGCAATATGAATGTATTCAGCACAAAATATGCAGCAATATCTTAATGTGTCTATATCAGATTGAAGTGAGCTAAAATGTGATAAATCTTACCTACAATTGGCAGCTATAGCTGCTAATCCATCAGTGGTGAACCCTTCACAGCTAACGAGAACAAGAGACTTGAAATTCGAAAACGATCTCGCAATTAGTTCAAGGCTATCATCAGTAATCACCATCCTCTTCAACCTAAGCTCCTCCAGATTAACCCTGCTCTTGGCTAAGGCCTCAATCCAAGGGCACACAAAGGCTCCCCAATCATGTGGGACCAAATTGAAATCAGCGAAATGGGGTTTTCCCTTCAACGAAAGGGATCGAACTGCAGGGAACCTCGAAATCAGTCTCTCGGGACTAATTGCATAGCAATTCCCTATAAACACCCTCTGCCTGCTAAATCTCTCAATCCTATACCATGATTTACACACAAGGGAGATGGAATTGCGATCTTGGTGTGACGTCACGTAGTCAAAGATGTGCTCCACTACTTCATCTGGAAAATAATTCATCTTATCCTCAAAGCACTCAAATCCTGACCTAAAATCACTCTCCCCAGTGAGAAAAAAATATCCTTTTCAAGAAAAATCGAAACCCAGATCGCAGAAAACACAATTTTTACAGAAATGCTAAGCTTATTTGGGTTAAGAAAAAGGCAACTTCTACAACAACACGGAAAACACTACATAGATCTACACTAAGACAGTATCATACGGAGAAGGGGCTGACGAAGAGAATCAATGGCATCACCTTCCCCCCCTCTCTATCTCTAGAACAGATCTACAGAACTGAAGATTTCCGACCAAATCTAGAAACTTTATTATTCCTCCTCACACCCCTAATTATTAGTACGATACAACTAAAGCTGGAGATGCATTCTTAAGCTCAGAATCTAAGATTTTCAGTAGATAGATGCTCTCGAGCTCGATCATGAATCATGACACCATGAATGAATGATAAAGAGAGAGGAACAGACAACAAACATCTCTCTCTCCCTCCTCGACCATACTCTGTCTGTGTCTGTGTTTGGATCATTGGAGGGAGGGTCACAGAAGAATTAATCAATCAGGGTTAACCGATTTCACTGCTTTTTTCCAACCGTGGTTAGATCCGACGGCCAGTAACGATGAGAGAGAAACCGTGGATGGGATCTCAGCCGTCTATAGGTGACCAGTGATGTAACATGCATGTGTCCTTATCTCCCTGGCCTCGATGAGAGAGAGCTCTCTGCAAAAAGTCTTCACACAGAGAGAAAAAGATACCAGTAATTGGCTCAAATCCTAAACTACCCCGGTATTCAGAATAATTAACGGTTTTGCCACTCTTTGGATAAGATCCAACTCCAAGGATATTTCTCCCACGCGCGCGGTTGTAGTTTACTCACGCACTTGGCGTCCTACAAACGTGGGGCTGTCTTGGGTAGTAGCTTATCATGTCTACTAATGGACGGAGGCACGACAGGATAAGGCTATTATTTTTATTTAATATTTGAATTTAATCCTAAAAATTATAATACTTTTTGAATTAATTCTATAAATCTTTAATTATTATTCTTACTCTAATTTTTACTTCTAGTAAAGAAAATTCTTAATTTCGTCCTGTTATAATTATTTACTAAACTCAAAGACGAACACATCATGAGTCTACATACTTTTCACTAGATAATAAGAATTAACTTAATTTGTCAAACATTTAAATAGTAAGGAACTACCTGAAATTTAACGAGCTAACCAAACTTTAAAAATTCAAAATGGGCTACCTCAACTTTGAAGAATATGCAAATAATTACCTCCGTCTAATTTTTCTATCAACTGTTGACGAAAATTCGTTAGAAATTGGACAGAGGTTGCTGTTTGCACCTTCTTAAAAGTTGAGATAACCCGTTTTGAAGTTTCAAAGTTTAGATAGCTCATTGCAAATCGTCAAAGTTCAATAGCTCCTTAATATTTAATCCATTTGCCTAATAAATGAATGCGTACAAGTTCTTTTAAAACTATTTATGTCTTTGTTTCTAAACATTTATATAAATTATAATATAAACTCAAACATTTTTGTTATGGATTTAAATTATGATCTTCTACTATTAATTGACACATTTATCACATAATTCTACTCCTATGTCATTTTTCTTATACATATAAACCTAAGCTAATCACTTATACTTAAAAATGGAAAACATGTTACAAATTTTCTTTTATCATGAACACATTTTCGACAAGTGTCCTAAATTGTTTTTTTGTTTTGTCATTGCATATTGCAGTGCATGAGAATTTACAATTTCCTACTTTATTATTATGCTAGTGACGTGAAAATTGTGTGGTAATTGGAAACAACACATAAGGGGAATGAAAATCATAATGAGAATATATATTAAATGAAATGATTCTCTTGTGTGGGTGGGTGCACAGTAAGAGCAGGGCAGGGCATGTTCTAGGCTTGTTCATGAACCGGTTCGACCCCGAACCGGTTCTGAACTGAACTGGTCTGGTTTGAAAAAAACCAGTACATTTTTCTGTTTCTAAAAAAACTGGTCTGGTTTAAGGAAAAAAGAACTGGTCTGGTTCGAACCGATTCAGAACCGGTTCGAACTGTTCTGGTCTGTTTTTTTAAATATCAATTTTGGTTCGGAAATATTCCAGTTCAAACCGAACCTAAACCGGATGAAAATTCTGTCCAACACACTGAACCGTCTTAAAAAACACTGAACCAACTGAAAAACACTGAACCAGCTGAAAAAACACTGAACCGACTGAAAAATACATTGAACCGACTGAAAAACACATTGAACCGATTGAAAATCTGTTCCACAACCGACTAAAATCTTGTCCAACATCAACATACGAGAGTCCAATATATCTCTAGGTTTGGTTTATTGAAAACATATCTATTTTGGTTTAATTTCAGACCGGTTTAGTTAATTTTGCTTCAAACCGGTTCTAAAATTATATAGGTTTAAAGTGGTTTGATTGAAATTTAAGTATAAACCAGTATCAAAAACGAGTCGAGTCGAACCGGTTCGAACTGGATTTTTGGTACTATTTTGAACTGTTCTATTTGAAGGCAAAAAACACTGGTCTGGTTTTGGAACTAGTTCGGCCGAACCGGTTCGAACCAAACCAGTTCCAGACCAGACCAGACCAGTTCGCCCGAACCGGTTTAGTTGGCCAAGCCTAGCATGTTCCCACCATCACTGTGCCAATGCACTTTCTTATCGAAACACATCTATACATATCACAACATATGTGGACACAAAGTTAGAATTATACATGACGACAAAAAAATTTATCAAACAATATGATAACATGTAATTATATACACATATATATATATATTAACTTTCAAACACTATATTTTTATACCTTAATAATAGTATATAAATATAATTAGTTTTGCGTATTTAATTATATTAAATTTGGATTTGAAATTATATTTAAACTTTTGACCATGTACTTAATGTTTATGAATCATTAAAACTTGTAAAAATTGAAATTTAACTATGAATTTTGTAAATTTGATGTTGATTAATATGAGGGTTTGATGGGTTTTCCAAAAAATAAATAAATCATATTGTATATATAATTTGTTTATTGTCGTGTTCGTATAAAATTTTGAAACACATTTGAATTTCATTTCTTTACATTTATTACGGTCATGACACACAACTAATAATATCATGACATTTTATTATCTAGATATAGAAATAATGTTTTTTTTATCTTGTTTTCGTAGACAAATTATCAATCTATACAACAAAAAATGTTAATTTTTAAGTTGGATATATAATTTATCAACTTCATAGGTTGGATCATGTTTTTTTTTCTTATTCTCAATATTAAAAATCAATCTGGTTGAAATACGAAACCCTAATCCTAAATCGTTATGTTACGTTGAGTTGATTGCATGTTCCTAGGTATGTCCTAGACACTTAACTTGATTTGTAGGATAATTTTCTCCTTTACTTTTTCCTTACTCATATAGGTTTGGTATGAGTCAACTCAACATATAATCATTTTTTAATTTAATTTAAACACTACTATACTATCCACAATGATGGATTTAAAGAGTTGGAGTTGGAATTATTAAAAGAACAATAACTAATAATTTTCCGAAGGTAAAATACTAAAATGAATATTTAAAAATATTTTTTTTCATATAAATTTATAAAAAAATAAAAACTGGACAAATATCGACACAATTTAATATACTTCCCCATCACTTAGCTTCCACGGTTAATTCGATGGCTTGAAATTTATTTTTTCTGAATTTAAACAATTCATTGGTGATATTGATTGTCTATGGATGACACTTTATATAGCATGAATATTTTGACAATAGCGTTGAAAAATTATATAAATTTGATTATAATTAAGTAAAGTTGAGTTTTAGAAAAAATAATATAAAGCCAAACATATTTTTAAAAAAGTTGGTAGTTTTTTTTAATATATATAAAACGGCCATATGCGTGCCCAAAGTGAGACCCGACACGCGAGTTATAAAGGATTAATTGGACAATTACCTATTCCATTAACTTTTAATGTTGTGTGAAATTGAATTAAAAAAATATTTATCTTCTACTTAGTCGAATGAGAGTACTATGCACCCAAGAGACAAGCTATATTTTTTTCTTTCTATTATCGACCAAATTATTAATATATATATAGGGACAAAGACAATAAAGATTTAGGGACAATTGCTCCTCAACTTTTAACTTAGTGTAATTTTAACCCTAAATAAATATAATAATTTTTAATTTATACATTTATCTTCACTTATATTTTTTAGTTCAACTATTTACTTTTACTATAATACTTGCCCAGAACAAGTTCTTGACTTCATACGTGTATATATATATATAAAGTTTTGCTATTTCATTCACTAAATTAATATCTGGTCATCCTCTATGTATATGCTGATCTGGCAATTTTGTCATCGTATCGAAATAATATTAGTTATTAATTCTTAAAAATAATTTATTTTAGTTGTTATTGACGTTTGGGTTGAAGTACAAGCCATGAATATCCCTTGGCAATTGCGAAAGGGCTGCGCGAGCTATTTAGACTTTAGAGGATAAATAGTCATTTTATGATCTTCGATTTGGATGAATCATTAATTACTTAATCTTTAATTAATAATGGAAACATCATTATTTCCACGCCTCTAAAATCTAAATACACAAATATTCTTGCATCATTGTCTAGGGTAGCTGCCATGTGAGAAAGTACATTAAAAAATCTATCGATATATATATATATAAACGAATTGCCCTTTGTGTTAAATTAAAAAAAACAACGTATGATATGCCCTACCAAGCTCAACCACTCCCGTGTTATTATTATAATATTCCCAACCGCAGATATTAATTTCATTTTCTTTGTAATATTGCATAATATATCCTTAATTTATATTAATGTTATTTTACGTGGAATTAATTAATTATTATCAAATTATAATTTTGTGAAGTACGACGGATATAAAGTTTAGTGAAGATATACAGCATGCGGCATCATAACGCATGGTACGACGTCGTGGTCCTTACTCTTTAGGTATTTTGGCAATACATTGTAATTCGTATATATCCATATATTTATAGATAAAGTATAACACGTGATGCAATGCCTTGAATGGTTAATTAAAAATATTTCAAATTTGTAATGACATGTAGTCATACAATGATAAGAATGATAAGAAATCTTGCACTTGTGGTTAGTGGTTGAGAGTGCTGACTCCCAAGTGCTTTGACTCCGGTGTCATGAGTTCAAATTTTTCCGAAAACAAAAAAGGGAAAGGGTTACGACTTGGGCCTACGGGTCGGTCTCTCAATCCTAAGCTGCTGGTGGAGCTATGTTGCAGGTTTCCTAGTGGAATCTTGAGTACCGTGGGACGAAAACTCGGACATTACGTAGCGGAGTGGAGCTTATCACCACTATTAGCCATTCCTTATTGTTGGCCAAAAAAAAAATATTGCACATATATATGTTAATCACATGTTATTATATAAACACATGTAACTACTCATATAACATATGTTTTAATAAGAATAACATCAACTAACAAACCAAGTTTATCATTCATGACTCTTCTCTCGAATAAATCTATTTATAATTTTACATAAATATATTATAAGTATTTGTAAACTCCTATTTATTAGTATTATTATTAACTATTTTGAACTCTAAAGAAATATACTTTTTCATTTAAAGGGAACTTTATCCTTTCTTTATTTCTACATGAATTCCCCTTGCTACAAAAAATAAAATCGAATTGTGGACCCTACAATTAGGCAGAGAAAAGTCCGACCCGAGATTCCTTCTCGCATGTTACTTGTCTTTTCTTAAAGTTGGTTGTGTTGGAAGACAAAATGTGTGAATATAGAAGGTCGGTTTACTGTATGTAAAAAACATCACAGAGACGGGTCGGGACGCTCCACAACCACAACCTGCAGAAACATACGTAATGGAGACAGGTTATATTTATCCATAATGTTGAGTTTTTTTTATTGAATTTTTATTATCGAGGCACCACCAGCAGTGATGGTCTAGTGGTTAAGAGCGCTGAATCTCGGTTTGACTCTGCACTCGCCAAAAAAATGGGGAAAAAATTACGACTTGGGTCTAACGGGTCAGTGCATGCACTGATTTCCAAGCATGATAATTCATGACGAGACAAAAGCCCGAACATTACGTAGCGGAGTAGGCTAAGGTCGATACTACTAGCCCTCTCCTTCTTATTGGCCAAAAAGAAATCGACACATAATTGGGCCGAAATCAATAGAGGACAATTATTGGGCCTATTAAATAGAGGCCCATAGTAAGATCAGCCCAAACACTTGCCGATCCGTCCATTTAACTTTATATAAAAATTATCTTAATATAAAATTTAAACCCATCGTCTTCTTCTTCTCCCTCCACGTAAAGTAATGGAGATGAAAAACTTTCAGTTTGACCAAGTCAGCTCTCGCAAATTTCGAAGTTTTCTTCATCATTATATTACGATCGATCGAGAGAGAGAAAGGAAAGAGAACAAAATGAAACATGAAAACACCATTCAAATTCAAATTAGGGGTGGGAAAAAAAAAGTGAATGGGTGGATACACGAGGTTTTGTGTTGTGTCAGGGACCCTCTAATTCAAATACACCCGTGTAATAATATGAGTTAATTTTTTAAATTCAAACCTGCCTCGTGAGTTGGTGGATCAACCCGCGGGTCAGAATGACTCGTTAGGAATGAAAGTGTTGAGTCAGACTGACTCTTTGACCCCTATAACCTGCGGGTCAGTCTGACCCGTTCATATAATATAAAAATGTCACGGGTCTGATTGACCCGTGAGTCAAACCTTCGTATCCAAACCAGATCATCTACGGGTTGAGTCAAAAAACCTAAACCTAGTTCTGAACTCAACTCCAGTTAGATGTGTTTTTACCCAAAACACCTTCACATGCATGCATTGTCTCCTAACCATGAATCCCCATTCCACATTCGTCATCCAAACCCTGATCCCTCCTCCCCTCTATTCTCTTCCATTCCTAAAACTAAGAACAAAAAAAGAATATAAAAAAGAATTGAATATTAAAGGGGCTATACAAACACATCTACCCAGCCGTGTCGTTGAATGCCGAGCATCCGTCAGCCACCGCGTAGCCTTCCAAGCTGTGAGAACGAACCCACGGCACCCACCAGTAGTCCTTCTCTCTTTTTTCAACCTTCACTGAATTCTAAAACTGTATACAGAGATAGAGACAAAAAAAAATGGAGTTTCTGTAGAAAAACGAGGCGCCTGGTGCAGTGGCAGGTGGTGATCACCCTCCTCTCCTCACCGTCATGGCTTATCATCGAACCAGACCCGAGATCCGCTCGCTGCCGCAGTCATGACCTTCGGTATCTAGAGAAAGAAAAGGATGGTTCGACATAGACGACCCGCCATCAAACTCCTTCTCTTGCTGCTGCTGCTGCTGCTCTTCCTTGTTCCTCAATCACCCCGCACATGTCTTCTCTACTCTCCCCAGTCCCTGCACATGTGAGCTCCCCTTTCCTTTCCCCCCAAATCTTCCATTTTTATTGTTCTTGATTTGGTCGCGACTATGCCTGATTTGGGTCTGGATCTCTTGATACGAAGAATGTCTGCAAAAAAATCTGAGACAGAAAGGTGTGGATTAACCTTAATTATCTGCCACAATGAATTTCGAAATTCCTGAGGCTGCCATGCACTGTTCTTTTACCGAGCAATCAAATGTTTAATGAATATGTTTTTGTAGGAGATTGATCCAACAGGATTAAGGTTCCTCTTCCAGAAGGAGCTCAAGAACAGCGAGCGTCGGTCGATATATATGTACTCATCCTCTTACTTAATGCAAAAATTGAAAAATAATAAAGTCACAATTGGGTATGATATGTATTGATCGAATTCTTATTTATCGAGCTAGAGTAGACCATTTAGTAAAGTACAAGCCTCTTATTTTTTTTTCGCATTTTGTCGAGCCTATAAACACTTTTAAGTTAGAAAAATTAAATCTTACGGTGCGTTTGTTTGACGGAATTCGGAATTCGGAATACGGAATACGGAATAGGAATTGGGAATAAGGAATAGGAGTTAAGAATATGAAGTTTTTTTGGTGGAATTGAATAGAACGGAATAAGGAATTCTGTTGTTTCTTTGGTGGAATTGTGTACGGAAAAGGAATGGAATGTGGTAAAATGACATATTTGCCCCTCTTTGTATATGTATAGTATATAATAAAAATAATTTGTATTAATTAATTATAAAACTTTAAAATATTAAAAACGTTTATTAAAAAAAAAAAAATTAAAAACGATTTTTTTTTAAATTTTTTTAAAAAGACCAATTTATTAATTCTATTTAAAAAAATAAAGAATGTAAACATGACCACATACATAATACATCTTACATACATAATACAAAATGTTGTTAGTCACCACATGCATTATATAGAACGTGGGTTTGTCCTTAATCAGTTTAGTAAATCATTATATAAACATTGTTAAATTGAATTGTTTTATTATTTTAATTTAATTTTAAATACTAATTTTGATTTTGGTATTTTTTTTGAATTTTCAGTTTAAATAAAAAAAAACACTCAAAAATCTATAGTACAAAGTAGGGGTGATAATAAACACAGTTGTTGATATGTCCGAGTGGTTAAGGAGACAGACTTGAAATCTGTTGGGCTATGACCGCGCAGGTTCGAACCCTGCTGTCAACGTTTGCAAAAGTTGTTTATCAGAATTAGCTGATGGCACGCTTGTAAATTTTGCAAAATGGCGTGGGCAATTTGGTCTTTTTGCAGCTGATTCCGGATTCCGACCCGTGTGGGCTTAGGGAATCCGAGGTTTTTACCCGGATTCCCTAAGCCCGGACCGCCCGGATTCCCTAAGCCTTAGCCACTCCAATTCTGTGAAACGAACGGGCTCATATGGATTCCTTAAGCCCAAATCCGGGCCTAATCCAGAAAACGAACGGGCCATTAAACTTCAATATTACTCCCTAGTGTTTCTCTTTCCTTTCATTCTGCGGTATTTATCAATTTTCGTCTAAACTTTATATAAATTGTAAAATGAGCCCTAAGCTTCTAAATCACATATAAGGCTTTAGATTTTTTTTTTTTCAACAAAAAAGGAATGGGCTAGTAGCCTAGTAATGACGATACTAGTCACATTCTGCTACGTAATGTCCGAGTTTGTCTTGTCCAGTCAATTACTCGAGCTGAACAACCAGCGTTTTACACTGATTCCGTCAACATAACCTCACCAGTGCCCAAGTCATAATTCTTTCCCTAAGACAAAGTTTTTTTTTTGGACTTGGGAGATTCGAATTCGTGACCCCGGAGTCAAACCACGTGGGAGTCAGAAGATTTTAAGTAAAAAAATAATATAGAAAAGTACATATAATATATGTTTGTATAAAATTTATTTCTTCATTTTTCTAATAAAATTATGTATTTTTTTTATTAACCATACCTTTAATTTTTATTTTTTAAAAATAAATAATCAATCATGTTTTCTAACTTCTATATAACCACGTGCAGTTGTGCTATAGTGTTTTTGAGAGCGTTGACGTGATCTAGTGGTCGAGAGATTTGCCTTTCGAGTGGATTGACTTTAAGTTCACGAGTTCGAATTCTCCAAGTATTTTTGGGAAATGATTAACTTGTGATTGAAGGATCGACCTCTCAACTCTATACTGTCGGTGAAGTTACGGTTGTAAAATTCACATATGACCATGCTAGCCCATTCTTCTATACAAAATTTATTTTAATTTGTAAAAATAATAAAAAAGAAAGTGTTTTGTCTTTTGCCAATAATTAAACACGAAGCTTCATCGATTCCCTGCAACTCCGATCTCCGCCATACTTCCATCTTCATACATATCTCCTCTATCTTTCCCCAACTGCTCTCTCATTCCCTCTCTGCTGATTCAATGGCGAGTAGATACTGGGTGGTGTCTCTTCCAGTGCAAAGCTCCACATCAGCCTCTTCTCTCTGGAACCGCCTCCAGGAGCAAATCTCTCGGCAGTCCTTCGACACTCCTCTCTACAGAGTACTCTCTCGTTCTGATCCGATTCCTCGGATTTATGTATTTGTTAAAATTTGTTTGAATTGTTATTAAATCTTCGGACTTTCGCAGTTCAATATACCTAATCTCCGCGTTGGGACCCTGGACTCTCTCCTCGCCCTCAGCGATGATCTCTTGAAGGTAACTTCTTCGTTTCCGAACATGTTCCCCCCCTCCTCCAGTACAGTAATCGGTTATTGAGATATCAGCAAGGTGTTAAATTTCGAAATTTCAATCTTTATCTATACGGTTGATCTAGATCAGTTGATAATGGCAGCTTAGATGAGTTGAAATGCAATAATCGTGCGAACTCGATTAGATGCTGTTTGTATCTCAATTCTGATATGGCTTTCGCCCGAATTTCGCTTATCCAGCTATAAGCAAAGCAAACCTCAATTTTGACCTGTTAAATCTTTAGATATATGTTTCTGCTAGATCCGTTGATGAGTGCTACCTCAATCTGACCCGAACATATGGAAGGATCCTGTGAAATTGATTGAAGGTTGCTTTATCATTCTTGTTTCTGATATGGGTTTCTCCCGAAATTCGCTTATCCAGCTATAAGCATACCTCAATTTTCGACCTTTTAAATCTCTAGCTAGATGTATGAGGCATGAGCTTGATCAATCTCAACTGGACGTTTGAAAGGATTCTGCAAACATGATTGATTGTTGAATTGTTATTCTAGTTGTGTAATCTGCATTTGATTATGCAAACTAGACTGTGGATCTACCTCTGATGTATAGTTACGGATCAATATTGACTATCTACAGTCGAATAACTTCATGGAAGCTGTATCTCACAAGATCAGGCGTCAGATTGAGGAACTAGAGAAGGTGTCAGGTGTAGAGAGCAGCGCTCTGACAGTGGATGGTGTTCCAGTTGATTCTTACCTTACTAGGTAAAAATGGCTGTTGCAAATGTGTAAAGTATTTGGAGAGGAATGTTTTTTTGCTTTTATTCCCGTGTTAGATGATCTTACAAGTACTAAACATTGGTATGGTGTTGTAGATTTGTCTGGGATGAGGCCAGGTATCCGATAATGTCACCATTGAGGGAAATTGTTGACGGTCTTCAAGGTCAAGTGGCAAAGATAGAGGATGATCTGAAGGTACATTTGTATTTCTGTTCCATGTCATTACGAGAATGTGATTACACCTATACTCAAGTCCATACTGTATATATATATATGTTTTAGGCATGGATTTAGTACAAATATGAATGTCTGAAATATAAGCCATGGGGTATAGATTATTCTGTTGTAGAGCAGACTATCTTAAAGTAGAAACTAAAGGTCACCACTAAAGGCCTATGATAATTTTGTAAAATTTATATGCCAGTCTCGGTATGACTTCCGAAGATCATGTGCACTGAGTTCATGCCAAGCTGGAGAAACAATCTCCTACTTTAGGATTTCAGTGTTTAAGAATTCAGGGATTCTAATACATTATATTTTTCTGCATCATATTGATGTTGAAATTTCACCTTGTTTATTAGGTCCGTGTTGCTGAGTATAACAATGTGCGCAGTCAGCTCAATGCTATCAATAGGAAGCAGAGTGGAAGGTGGGCTATTTTCCCTCTTAGGCTAAATGTTTCAATTTCTGAGCGGGATTATGATAACTGGGTGATTGGCTGCTGACTCTTGGACATTTTTTTATTAATCTAATTTCAGTTTGGCTGTCCGTGATCTCTCCAATCTAGTAAAACCTGAGGATCTCATCCTGTCAGAAAATCTGACTACTCTTTTGGCAATTGTTCCCAAGTATTCCCAAAAGGATTGGCTGACCTCGTACGAGACATTAACAAACTATGTAGTAAGGACATTAACTTTTGAATATCAAAATCTTCTGGAAATTTTTGGAATATGAAACAAAATGAACGTATGTCAATTCATATTCTCAATAGTGCTCTTATTTATCAGGTCCCTAGATCCTCAAAGAAGTTGTATGAGGACAATGAATATGCTCTGTATACTGTTACCCTCTTCCATCGTGTTGCAGACAATTTTAGAACTACTTGCCGTGAAAGAGGGTTTCAGGTGCGTTCTGCTATGAACTAGTTTGTGTATTTTAAAAGGGGTTTGTATTATGGATTATTGATATTTATTGCATTTTTTGGGTTTAGATTCGTGACTTTGAGTACAGTCCAGAAGCTCAAGATAGTCGGAAGCAGGAACTGGAGAAGTTGGTGCAAGATCAAGAAAGCTTCAGAAGCTCTCTCTTGCAATGGTGCTATGCTAGTTATGGGGAGGTATATTATATATGCACTGATTCACTCACTAGTTCAATCCAGTCAGTATCTTTTGCAAAATGTACTCTTGTGAAAATATCTCAAATAATTACTATCGTCCAACTTATATTCCAAAAAAATGAAATTAGTATAGCCCAAACATACTAGCTTTACTTGTGCTCAAACATTCACAACATATATATAAAAATATTGAATAATTGTTGATTATGCTTCATTGATTTCTTATAGGTTTTTAGTTCTTGGATGCACTTTTGTGCAGTCCGAGTTTACACAGAGAGCATTCTGCGGTATGGCTTACCCCCATCCTTTTTGGTAAGAATTGGATTTCTATCACAGTTAATTTCGTTTCATTAAAAGAAGGGTTAAATACCAAGTAGCTACCTGAACTTTGAACGTTTTGCAACGAGCTACCCGAACTTTGAAAATTCAAAACGGGCTACCTCAACTTTGAAGAAGATGCAAATAGCTACCTCCGTCCAATTTTCCGTCAACTGTTGTCGGAAAGTCGTCGGAAATTCGTCAGAAATTGGACGGAGGTAGCTATTTGCATCTTCTTCAAAGTTGAGGTAGCTCGTTTTGAATTTTCAAAGTTCGGGTAGCTCGTTGCAAAACGTCCAAAGTTCAGGTAGCTATTTGGTATTTAACCCTTAAAAGAATCATCGCTGAAGCCGTAATTGTTAATAAAATTTCAGGCATCTGTTCTTTCACCATCTGTGAAGAGTGAGAAGAAAGTGCGCTCGATCCTTGAGGGTTTATGTGACAGCACACACAGGCAAGTCACTGAATCCTTGAACATATGCTGCCTTTCAAATGCAAACATAAAGTAGATTCCCAAAAATATTTTTTTCCTCTGATACATTTGATGATGAAACTAGAACAATCCTTCATAATATAGTTTTTAGAACAGTAGTTACGTCTCTGTGGTAGCATGAATCTGCAGTATTGAATTTCTTCAATATATCATAATGTGCAGTGCATACTGGAAATCTGAGGACGATGGAGGAAGCATGGCTGGGCTTGGAGGTGATGCTGATTCACATCCATATGTCTCCTTCACGATCAATATTGCATGATCGATGATGGTTACAAGATAGCTTTCTTTCTTTTTAACCATGTGAGAATTCTTCTGCTTTCAGCAATAAGTAAAATTGGTCAGGTTTTGGTGTAAATTTAGTATAATAAATAAGGTTGATTCTTTGCTATTTTCATCTGGAATTGCAGCACTTGGAGGAGTCAAAGGCTGAGGTGCATCCGGAGTTTAGGCTCTCCAATCTTCTATAGGGTGTCTGTCTAATGTTTTGCAATTCGGATTTGGATTATTATGTCGTTGAAGAGTCATTTTTTTTATTAAGCTTATAAAATGCAGTTATAAGTTTCATTTTCTCTATTTTTTTAAATTGAACTTCTAATAATATTTTTTTCTCATAAAATTTAGTATTTAATTATTAGTAAAACCTTATTTTTTCTGATTTAACAAGTTTCTTAGGAGTCATTTTTAGTTTACAAAACAAGTGATATGTTTTTTTAGTTACGGTATAATTGAAATGTAATAATTTTTCCGTTAAAAAACTAACTTTTCATTTAAAAAAATTAATGCAAAATGAGTTTGGTAGTTTGTCGTTTCCTAATTTTGCTAAGTGTAATTTATTATTTAAAATCTCGTCAAAGGTTTTTTCTTTCTTTTTTTAGGCGTTATTGTGCGTGCAGCAAACAATTGCTCGGCCCGTTAAATATTCATAGAACATTTTTATTGGGCCAAGAAATATTGCATGCACTACTAGACTGAACCCATATCATAATGGGCCTTCGAAGAGAGATATGGCCCATACTGTCAGTATACATTTACAGCCCAGATCGTAGTGGTCCTTCGAGAGAGATTTGGCCCATATCTACAATATAGAGCTAATTTATTAATTGGCCTTAAATATAAATATACTCTTTACATTTATAGCCCAAATCGTACTGGGCCTTCGAGAGAGAGAACTAGCCCACATCATCAGTACAGAGCCCATTTAATAATGAGCCTTAAATATAAATATATTCCCATACATTTACATCCCATATTGTAGTGGGCCTTTGAGAGAGACTTGGCCCATACTACCAGTACAGAGCCCATTTAATAATGGCCATTAAACATAAATGTATTCCCTTACAATTACAGCCAATCGTAGTGGGTCTTTGAGAGAGAGATCTGGCCCCATATCATTAGTATAAAGCCCATTTAATGATGGGCCTTAAACATAAATTTATTCCCTTACATTTACAACCCAGTTTGTAGTGGACCTTGGAGAGAGATCTGACACATCATTAATATAAAGCCGATTTAATCATGGGCCTTAAATATAAATATATTCCCATGCATTGACAATAAATTTACAGCCCAGATCATAGTGGGCCTTTGAGAGAGTCTGGCTCATACCATCAGTATAGAGCCCATTTAATAATGGTCCTTAAGCATAAATGTATTCCCTTACATTTACAGCCCAATTTGTAGTGGGCTTTTGAGAGAGAGCTAACCCATACCATAAGTATAGAGCCCATTTAATAATGGACCTTAAGTATAAATATATTCCCTTACATTTACAGCCCAGATCGTAGTGGGCCTTCGAGAGTGTGTTCTGGCCCATATCATCAGTATGGAGCCCATTTAATAATGGGCCTTATAGATAAATATATTCCCATACATTTACAGTCTAGATCGTAGTGGGCCTTTAAGAGAAATTTAGCCCATACCATCAATATAGAGCCCATTTAATAATTGGCCTTATATATATATATATATTCTGGTACAGCCCAGATCGTTGTGGGCCTTCAAGAGACATCTGACCCATATCATCAGTATAGAGCCCATTTAATAATGGGCCTTAAACATACAATTACAGCCCAAATTGTAATGGGCTTTTCACGTAATATGGCCTAATCCACATTAACGAAACCTGATTGTATTAGGCCTTTACGTTAACTTGACCCAAAAATTTATTGGGCTTTCCTTTAATTAAAGTATTGTAAAATGGGCCTTTAACATTAGCTGATTACATTTAACACAACTCTTTCATAACGGGCTTGCAACATGGCCCAGTACATATTAATAAAGCCTAATTTGAAATGGGTCTTCAACAGATGCTCATATTAATCTAAGCCTTTCACATAAGTACGGTTAGGGGTGATAAAAAAAGACTGGCTGGACCGATTTTCCGACAAAACTGACCCTACTAGGACTGAGCTCGACTAGGACCGAGATCGAACCGATTTTCCGACAAGACTGACCTGACTAGGACTAAGTTCAACTAGGACCGAGACCGAACGAGCATTTTTTTCCCTTCAAGGTCAGGCTCGAGTTTTTTTTTCTAGAAGCCCGACTAGGACCGAATAAATTCATGGTGTAAACTTTGAAACACTAGTAATTCATGATCTTGAAGTATTCAACAACCATTGAATCGGTTCCATAAGGCAAATGCGACAGGAAGACGATGAGCGAGTTCAAAACCAAAACTTCAGTCATTTTTTTTTTTCAATCCAAGTGATTTTATTTTACCAAAAATTTCGCTCCAAGACCGAGATTGACCTGAGTCAAGCAAGACCGACTCAGCCATTTTTTTTAACCAAAGTCGGTCTCGGTCTTCTAAATGTCAAGACCGAAATTTCAGTCTCGGTCTTGCCTCCAAGACCAGACCGACACACCCATGATCAACCCTAAGTAGTGTCATATGTTCACATTCCTAAATGGGCCTTATACGAAAAATGGTCAATCATAATGGTCCGGCAACATTATTTGGGTTCATTACATTACTTAATGGGTTTTAACATAAACGTGGCCATATAATGAGTGTTATAGCGCACTGTTTAATGGATCTCTGTCGAAAACGTTACCCAATCAGAATGGGCCAGCAACATTATTAGGGTCCATTACTTGGCATTATATAATGGGGCTTGAACATGAACTCGGCCCATATTTAAAGCCATTGTTTAGTGGGCCTTAGACAAATGCGTGGCTTATATTTTAATGGGCCTTATTACGCAATATGCCTTCAGATTATACGCCCCATAGATCATGGGCCTTCTATATTTGTAAAGCTCCTTCTATAATACCTTTGTAAAGTTTCTCGGCCCATTATTATTCATAAGGAAACTTGTAATATCTTTTATTGAATAGTGTATAATCAGTCTTGTAAGAATAATTTTCTGGGTTTCTGTAAATTATTATTTAGAATAAAGTACTATGAGTGCAACGAAAAAAGCGATCGTTGTATAATTTGTTCCACGAAATAAGTTTAGGATCAAAATGATATAAATCAAAAGTGAAGGGCCTATCCATCGTCCTAAATTTACAGCGAAAATGCAGTTCGCGGCAAGAAGGAAAGGAAGCCTTTTGTTGATTGGATTCTCTTCCTGATCCACAGGAACCCAGAATCAGAACCGATCCTAAAGCCACTCGCCAAGAACACAACGGCAATCGATTAAGCAGATCTACTCTGTCTTTCCCTCTTTTACCCAGATCTCCATTTTTCTTTTAATCTGTTTCCCAATCAGAATCGTGAGCCAATCATCGAGCGAGCCGTTCGCTGTTCGATTCAGAATTTTGGAGTCTCCAATTTCGTAAAAGTTCGAAATTTGGTGCTGAGATCTTCGGGTTTCTGTTAAAATGGGATCTTCCCAGTCCATGCACGAACTAATCGAGGATGAAGAGAGTGAATCAGAAGAAGATGAGGAAGAAGAAGAAGATGATGATGATCATGGCGGACCCAGTCGAAGTGAATTGGACGACGCCCACTTAGGAGAGAAGAAGCTTCTGGAACAAGAACCGGAGATTCTCCCTTGCCACGCTTCCGCATCTCCGCTCTCTCCTCAGCTCTCCTCCCTCGGCACCCCTCGCCTCGGGCCCTCGATCAAGGTCTGGGACCCGTACAACGTACTGGCGCCTCCTCCTCCATTGCGTCCTCCACCATCAGTGTTTGCACGGAGCTACTCGATGGAGGAGGATCGGCAATTGGGTGTTGTCGAGGTGTTCTTGATTAGTCATGGGGAGTGCGAGCTTAGCCTCAGACCGGATTTGGTCGGAGGAAGATGCTCGGAGGCAGGTCTCACTGCTAATGGAAAGCGTCAGGTGAGGGCGTTGGCCGTATTGTTGAATTCTCACGGCGTTCGATTCAGCTCGGTTTATTCGTCTCCATTGGATCGTGCTCGATTCATGGCTATTCTGCTTTGTCAGGTGAATCCATTTGTTTAATTTGTTTGATGTCATCTGATGTCAAATCCATTTGTTCTAGCTAATGATGCATATGAAGTTCAATTTATTCACTACACAGAGTAAATTGCGACTGAAAATCCAAACTTTACTAGGATTGTGTAAGGTGCTTGAAGATTAAGTTGCAGAATTGAGGAAAATGGTTGAAATTTTTTCAGTAGGGTTGATTATTACTGAATACTGGGTCGTAAGACTGAAAAAAAATGCAATTTTTCTTGTCATCAAAGGTTTGTGAAACTTTTTCTACATCAGTTCCTGTCATTTCATTTGATCAGAAGTGTTTCAATCAGTTGGGTATCAAGAACATGTTTCAAGATCTATTTTTTCATAGGCAGTGAATCTTCTGTAACATAATGTGTTCTTTCAGGAAATGAATTTTCCGACCGAACGAATCCAACCTGCAGAAGCCCTTACAGAGATGAGTCAAGGACACTGGGAGGGATGCCCTACATCGGAGGTATACACGCCCGAGATTTTGGACCTAATGGACCAACTAGAACCCGATTTCTGCACCCCCGAGGGTGAGACCCTCAGAGAAGTCCAATTCCGAATGGTCCAATTCTTGAACAGAACTGTCCTTTCCCTTCCGGAGAAGTTAAGGTCAGATTTCTCTGACCCAAACCCTAATTCCATCTCCATCCATGGAAGAGACAGTGGCTCGACCCCATCTCTCCTCCCTTCACCTCGCTGCCACCGCCGTGGAGGACTTTCGAGGAAGAAATCAGGGAAAAGCCGTCTGCAATTCGTTAACAAGGGGGATCATCACGATGCTGAAGATGAGGGCATTTCGTCTTCTAGTTCTTCCTCTTGTGTCGGGATCTTCAGCCACTCGATTCCGATCAAGTGTCTTGTCACGGGAATCTTAGGATGCAGCTCCGCCATGGCTCATAAGTTTCTTATAGAAGATTCATCTGTGACGGTTTTGCAGCATTCGTGGAAGACAGGGTGGCAGATTAAACGGATGAATGATACGGGTCATCTCCGGCTTCTCTGAAATGTTCTTTTCTCTTGTCGTGTCGTTGTTTCCTCGATTCATGATGAATTTTTTGTTGTTTATTAGATCAAATTAGGTTATTGGGTACAAAGGATTCATGTTGTTGGGGGCTTTGAAAAATCACAGTTTTAATGATTCTTTTCTGCATCTTTCTGCAGAATGTTCTTTCTGCTGATCAAGCAAAATATAATGGAAAATTTAGTCAACTATTACAATCTATCTTAGCACAATATGTAATATGGGTAATAATATCCAAGTTTTTCATTGAACCAGACAAACAATCCATGAAATTTCACTAAGAACTTTTCCCGCCAAAAAAAACTTTATGAAAAACTAACCGTCACAAACCTGAGATCTTGAACCGTTGGTTAATCTTCTGCAGTTTGCTTCTTCGGCAAGTACGGCATTTTTGAAGCGCCTTGACCTCTGCCTGGAGACATTCGATCTCTGAACACAACCTTCGTATGGTTGCTGTCTTCTCGTCGTTTCTCTTCATCAACCTGTCCTGCACAAGAAGATTCTCCTCTATCAGACTTAGAACCTGTAATCTCATCTTCTCTTCATTCTTCTCCCAATCAGTCTCTGCTATTCTTAAGTAGGATCTAGGGCAAACTTCATAATCTTCTTCGAGTCCAGATTCAGGATCCGAACTGTCTGTAACTATTCCATCATCATCTAGTAATATCCTGGTGTGCTTGTTTTTTCTGTCAAATTCTGCAATAAATAAATAAATAAGTAATTTTTAAATACACAGGAAGGGATTAATATAGAGCAGCATATTGAACCTGTTAGGGAGGTTTCTTGAGGCCCCAGAGACTCCATATTTCTGCAGAAAGTAATATATGGAGAGGAAGCTTTTGTGTTTTTGAAATGAAGAAGAGATTTCAAAAAGCAAATGGAAGCAGCAAGTTAAGAACTTTGGTTATTGACATTGTGAAGGCAACTGATATCTCTCCTCTCATTCATATTCCTTTTATAGTCAAAATTCAAAATTTAACCATAATTGCAGAATTTATTTTGTTGAATTGATCTTACCTATTATGGGTCATTTATAATAATGAGGGTAACTTCATCATATCCATGAATTTTCATTAAAAAATACAGATTTTTGACTGTATTAATTTGCTTCCAAGCTGAAATTTATAATCAAATCTAAATATTTCGTATTTCCAATTCTCGTATTTCCTTAAATCTGAAGACCGGAGAAAAAAACAAGTGACCACCTCCAACATCACGGTCGTGAATAAATCAATCGATTTTCATGAATCGGATCGTGGCGGGTGCCTAACGCAAACCAGATCATCCAATTTATTACCATCCATCTTGTAGAGAGAGACACGGTCCATTCTAACGTAGTGATCCCTCGCCTCCTTCCTTAGGCTCTCGACCGGCATCCGTTCCCATTTGCTGTAATTCGATTGTTTCCTGATACTGCTCGTGATCGTGGATCCTGAGACACGGTTGCTGTTGGTGGGGTCCGCATCAGCCCATACCTTACAATTACCAAACTGCCCCAATCTACCGTCTTCCTGAGTCTCACCTGCTAGGGTATTCCTCTGCAAGTGCAAGGCGGCTGCATGGGCTCGGGCGATCTCTTCACGGCTCGGGATACTTGACCAGTCTTCCTTTCTTTGGGATCTCATCGGAGAATGAATCCTTATAACCTGGAAATGATATAAAAACACATGCATTAGTCGATAGTTCTGGCAAGTTTTACATACCGCATAGTATGGCCAATACATACACCAAGGCATTCTAAGAGTTGATAATAAGCTCGCCCTTGAAGCGGATTGTGGCCTTTCTTTGGCTCGGAGAAGTATCTTGTCCTGCAAGCAAGTTGACAGTAAGAGAGCAGCTGAGCATTTTTAACTGTTTTTGTTAGACAAATATGAACTAACCATTCAGTGTATCCTGGATCAACAGTGAAGCCATATATATCGACAATATCGCACATGGAAAGAGCTAGCTCGATTGATTTCATCCCGGTTCCTTTGGCACCTTTACGAAGCACAATACCTTGGAAAAGATAGATAGGATTCGGAAGCATCTGCACTTGATAGAAAATTCATACAACTAAGTATTATAATTAAATATTAAATTGTGAGATTTATGGTCCAGCAGAATAAAAGGACTTTTCGATAATGCTCCAAAAACTTTTGGCAGAAAACTCATGATATGTCATAAAGAACCAATCATCCAAAATACAATCGAAAAGAAAAAACACTTCATATCTCACCTCGATCATTGCATTGAAGTCTATGTGGGTTAAGCTTTTTATAATGAGTACCTCATCAGCTGCAAAAGGAGAATTGAATAACATACAAGTTATCACATTAAACTGAAAGAGTTAGTCATTATTGAGCAGGAATTCCAAATGAATGATCATTGATTTAGTCTGAGAAGTTCTAACAGAAGGAATCAGCGATTTTCACATGACACAAGATACCAATTACTAGCATAATTTTTGCAGTGTAAGCGATGAAAAGTTGATAAGAAACATTGGATGGGGTACTACTCATTGGATTACTATAGGGAAATATTGAAACTTACAAGAGCCATCAAGAATTTTATCCATGTTCTGAGCACCTCCACGGACAACAAGACGGAAGTCTCTCTTCAAACCAACATACTTAGCATATTTCTATATGAAAAGTAAGACAGCAGTTAAGGAAAATTTAATATAAGGACATTGCAAGAACAAGCCAGAGGATAAAGAAAGTATTGTGCAGAGAATAACAATGTATCCATCAGTCTAAACCTACTTTAAAGCAAGACAAGGAGGAGTCACATTTACCTCATTAACAGGAGCTTCATTTTCTCTAATTACAGCATCATGGCTATCAATCTCCTCACCGAACTCTGTTTTTAACAGATCCCCAGAATTTCCAACAACTGCACAAGTACGAAATTGCCTTGGGTGGAAGGGTGGCTTTGCAGGTAGAACTGGGTCTAGAATTTCTTCACAGACCGTTTTATTGTAGCACTTATCTGTACCCCTGCAATCAGTAGGTCACGAAACAGTGAATGATAGCAATCCAAGTATTCAAACTAGTACAAACAAATGAGATAAGAAAATTACAAGTCAGAATCTTTACAGTTGAGCTATTCTCTTTGCTGCATAGTCTAACCACCCATCTGGCCGAGCATCAAGATATTCTCTAGTCAGAACTGTAGTCATGTTACGGTACTGCACACTAAAACATCAGTTTTTCTTATCTACTGGAGCAACATATAAATAAACACTGAAACAGAATACAACAAACCTGTTCCCATAACAATAGTGCTTCGCAGATATCATACTCGTATTCCAATTTTTCAAAATTTTTAAACTGTGTATTGTACTGCAACAAAGAAATAAATAGTTGGTCATTGTACGACATATATACAAATGATGAATTACCAAAGGTCCGTTTTGTTGTGTATACAACAAACTCATTCAGTTGGCTAACGAACTTATCTACAACATTTCCAACTAAAACTATCTGAAAGTGTGATTGTGACTACAAACTTATACATGAGAGAGAGACGGAGATATGCATACCCAAGTACTGTTAGTGCCTATAGGGAACTTCAGTATTAAATTGCAGTGATCAATGATATGTGCAGTAAGTCCAAGCCCTCTTTTTGCCTGCACAAGTTTTCAAGCTTAGGACAAAACGTAACCCAAATAAACGCGACAGAACAAAGTCTAAACTCTAAAGGTTTACATGTTTAAGACATAGCAATAATTTGGTAATATTAAGATTAATCAGGCCATCAAGTCATGCCAATCTAACTTCAATTTGCTAAAGCACCTAAAGACTCTCGTTCTAGACTATCAATTGTCAGTTCCAATTTTGATACAGAATCTGAAGTGAAATTAGAAGCAGAAAGCAAAGAAACACGATCTGCCTACACCAACTTCCGTACCAATAACGATTTTTTACTAGAATTTCTGCAAGTGAGTAAATTAAAAAGATACAATCGTCGGAGCAATCTTCTTGAATCTTACCACGCACTGCTGTACATTGGATTGGAAGTCGGATAAATCGCGAACAGACTCTCTACTGATATCAGCAGCTCGTCCACCTGCAATTTGGTTTCCAAATCAAGATCCCTGCCGATAAAAACTGAGCATCGTAGTTACGATTGAAGAGAAATGGAAGTATGGAGTGACCTGTGTTGAGGAAGGACTGGACGAAGAAGAGGAGGAGGAGACAGAAGAACCCAAAGAAGCAGACCAGGTGATGAATGCTAAGCCACCGTGTGTTGTTGTTAGTAGAGGATGAAGTTCCCCTGAAATGTCGCATCTTTCACCGCCACAGACACCACGCACGCGATCGATGGTCGATCGATTGAGCAGATAAAGGAGCACTGAAATTTTCGCGGTGCCCGGAACGTTTAAACGACGCTGTTTTGATAGCTTCAAGTCCAAGATCACCGTCAGCACTGGCGGTGGCATTCCAAATAGGGTGAGAATGGTGTCGTGTCTATACATATATAGTGTCTAAACGTATAAATCTTAAACGTGTCTAAACATGTCTCGTGTCTAAACGTATAAGTTGGTAATTGTGTCTAAATGTATAGAGTTGTTTAGATACGGGATCCGTTAAAGTCAAACTCATATACGTTTTAAAGCAGATATATACACAAATTCATATATACAAAGTAAGGTATTCAAAGTTCAATATTAAAAAGTAAGTGGGTATTTCAATATTTCAACATTAAGGATTTATAGAAATTACCTTACACGACACGATTAGACACGTTTAGACATGATTAATTAATCATGTCTAAATGTGTGTTTGTCATGTATTTGCATGTTAGATGTGTTTAGACACGATTATTAATCGTGTCTAAACATATAAGGGTTGTTTAGACACGCTTAGTAATCATGTCGTGTCTAAACATGTATATTGCAGATTGTTTAATCGTGTCGTATCAAAAATTGTCACCCCTAATTCCAAACGGTTCATTACGTGTTACCAATCCGGTTGAACCGGAAATTTGTAGCTCTATTTCCTCAAACCAGATCTCTGTTTGGGCTCAATACAATTTGGATCGCTCTAAGATAAGATAAAATGTGCCTTCATGGGTGTAACAAATGAAAACTTCTTAGATTAATGCATAAATTATTACATACTCTAATGAATCACAATACTTTAAATCTATAAAATTCACTTTAAATTTGTGAAATCTACTTTAATTCATACAATAAAAATCAAATTTTGAAAATGATTAATAATTTCTCTAACAGACAGCAAGAGGGAGGAGGGGGGATTCAGCAATCAGCAGCATCAGCCAAAATTGTAAAAGAATCTTCTACCATCAACAACAAACTATCAACTCTAAACAACATATTTGCAGAAAAGAGTAAGAACTACAAACATAGAACAACGAACTCCTCTCCTCAGTTGAGACACACATCCACCACCCGAAGAGTGAGGTCTCTGTTCTTCTGACAATCCCGATCGCTTATGTGCTGTTGTTTGCCAAGTGGTAAACTGCAAGGACCTGCAAGAAATATCACGAGTGGACCGGCTTTAACGGTGTTAGAATGAGGTGACCAAAACAAGTCTAGTGTTTACTTTTCAGAATAGAAGTCATGAGTGAATGAGGAAGCACCTTCAAGAGTGTTATTGTCTTCATTCATATGATTTTGTTTCTAATCTCTTCAAGCTTCTTCAGTATCTCTGCAGGTGTTCTGTCTAACTCATCTGCAATCTTTCTCTGCATGTCCATCGGTAATGTGGGAAACTGCTCGCACAAGTCCCCGTCAATAACATCCTACAACCATGCATATTCCATGTTAAGAGGAGGCAAGTACCAGCACAAAGATCAAATTAATTATCCAGAAGCATGAAGTTTAAACCCAATTAGCATAACTAACACTACACACAAGTTTAATCAGCTTAACACGAGCTGTTACATACATTCAGTAACTGAGACACCCAAAAAATGAAGGGCGTAATTGGCACTATATTTACACTATATCCAAATCATTTATTTGAACGTGTGGGTGCAATTGGCAATACAATTTTAATTGCAAATATGTTCATTTATTTAAAATCAACAAACAATCAATCAGCAAAAAGGGAATATATACAATATTACCTTAACAGGGAAATAAGCAGATCGATATGCCATGTGATCTCTACCACAAAGTGGAGGATGGTCCTGCCTCAAATGCATCTCCAAGTGTGAGAAGAAGTCTACATCATCCCTGGATGTGAAAGGAAGCATCGCTCCTACACTTCCCATTACTGTCCCGTAAATAACAGAATCGCCACCACCTGGGATGAGGGATGCCTTCTGCAAACATGTCACCACATCACCTACATGAAATTGCACGATCTCCTCCACCTTGTTTGGTGCTCCATTCAACCTCCCCTGTTCCCACTTTATCTTCCCACCCGTTGGATCTTCTTCAATCTCATCTGAAACATCTTGTGCTAACCGCACAAAGAAAACATTCCCAAATTTGTCTCCACCTGCCATGGTATCAAAGTCTATGTGGTGTGCTGCTGTCAGCCACCTCGGAACAGAGTCATCAGCAAATATGTACAACTGATTCTCATCCCGTCGATACTTGCAGTAATGGAAAGACTGCAGCACAAAGCAAGAACTTACGATACTTCAAATATGAACATCTAAACAATCAAAAGAAAACGTTTTTTCATGGAAATGTCAAAAAAAATTATATTTAAAACCTCTTACCTCTTGTATATCACCAACATAAATACGGTCACGATATGTCTGAATAGAATTAATTGTGTTAGGAAACAGCTTATTTTCACATTTCCTGAGTAGGCGCTTCTTCCCTAAATCGTATAACCTTAGCACAGGCCCTATACCAGCAAGTAATCTTCCTTGAAATTGGCATAAGGCTAGAGGTACACCTTCAACTTGGGTCTTATGCAACAGTTCGAGAGATTTTCCATCTTCCACAAACCGATAAATGTGAATGAATCCAGTAACTAAATTCTTTTTGGGCCAGAACTGCAACCCCTTTGCTGTACCAACAGCTAAAAGAGTTCCATGCTCTTTCTCCCGGAAATTTACAGTACACACACTGAATGCAGCCTCGTTGTCCTGAAGTTCAAGCAGACATGTAGTGGTAGAGGTCTTCGGATCAAGAATTCTGATGCAAGACACCCATTTTTCTGACACTGCCTTTGGGTAACCAAACTGCTCATCAGATAGGGGATCTTGATCCTCATCATCATCACCGCCATTCTCAATCTGCTTGGTGTTTCCATTTTCACCCATTCCACCTTCTTCAAAAAATTCCTTCTTTGCAGCTTCACGCTCTTCAGCAGTAAATGCACCCTGATCACTCTCAATGATTACTAATAATTTTCGTCTGTGAAATACAAACTTTCTTGGGGTGTATCTTAGGGGGATTGCAGTTTCATTAAATGTTTCTCCCAACCTCTCAATGGAGAACACCCTCAGTGCATCACCTGCCACTGAAACAACACCCTCTGCACACTGATCTGATGAAAACGACGCAGCATATTCAAGAGCTTCATAGGAGAGAGGTGTTAACAAGAAATGGCCCTGGTGAATATAACCAAGCCAAGGCCTGCTCGATAGACAAAGCATTGCTCGTCGGCCTCTTAGAATAATGGAGAAGAGCTTCGGGGCCCTTAATCCTAAAAATCGGGAACGGGAATCAGAAAGCTGCCCAGTTATCATGTCAACAACTGTTCTGAACAGTACCCCATTACTTAGACCAGCATTTAGGAAAAGACTTGCAGGGTGATCAGCTCCATCCTCTCCACCAAACGAAGCCTTAACTTCAAGAAAGAGGAGAGATTCAGGAGCAGCAGAAACACTCTGAACACTCAGAACTTGCATACAGTCATCTGGATCCAAAGATAGAACACGAATTGTGTTGTCATATGAACCAACAGCAAGAAATCTCGACCTTTGCCTTCCTTCTGGGACAGGTGCAATGTCCAAACAAGCAACATCTCCAGACATTTCATGCTTCTCCACCTCCATCAACTGCCCCGTCATATCCACCTCAAAGTATATTAACTCCCCTCCACTCAATGCAATGACAACTTGCAGTCTGTTAGAGCCTACTTTAACTATGGTCCTCTTTCCAGGAGTTCTCCATTCATTGATACGGCCATCTTCCCTAATATGTCGAATTCCACTAGGATGAACTTGCATCAAGGAATCCTCACCTATAAGAGAAACCGAAAGTGAAGGCGTAGTATCAAGAAATCCACTATCACTGACTTCTTCAACTGTCTCACCAATGGAAAGCACCAGTGTTGCATTAGCAAAAGAGACAACGATATATGCATCAAACTCATCACTGACATTCTTTTTAACAGTCCAAACAGCACTTGGTACACCAGGAAGCTGTGAAACAGCCATCTCGCTGATCGCCAAACCTGGCCTTAAAATCCTCAAAGATGAACGCGGACCTCGGCCACAAAGTGTGAATATCTGAGGTGTTTCCTCCTCAAACATATTCTCTACTTTCATGTCCATTATAGGCATCAAGCTCTCCAGCTGATCGATCCTCACTAGGTTTACAAGCCCCCTAGGCTGGAAAAACACAGGTTGGAAGCCTTCATCAGTTTCCATTAGAGTAAGTGATGAGGCTTCCACATCAGGTTCCTCACCAATTGCCTTAAACTGGTATAAAGCATGATTTCCAAACTCAGAGGCTGCAAACAGAAACCCAGATTTCAAAACACACATAGAAGATGTAACAGGAATAGTGTCAAAGTATTTAATCTTCAGCTCCAAAACCTGCCCTCCATCATTATGATTCAATGTAACCTTAAATACATCACCATACTCTGTCTGCAAGAGGAAGAAGAACATTGCTTTCTGCTTATGCATGGAAGCTGATACAATAAGAACCCCTCGTTCCGCAGGAAGGTCTGCTCTCCTGGGAATCACTGCCCGAACATCTGGGTGACCCTGATTCTTATATATTACAAAATTCTCTGCGCACACTAGCACTCCACTGGGCCCATCATCTCCACCAGGGACCGTAACAAGCATATTAGCAGCATTGTCTACTGGTTCCGACCACTTCCTTGATACATGGTTAAGCCCTAAGTCAAGCTCATAGAAGGTTAAATGCTTCTGGGCTTCATTTGCTGCCGCCCCCGTATAGTCCTGGTCAGCCTCAGAATAGTCCAACTCAATGGCGGCAAATATGGGATTTTCAAACCCACAATCAACCCCACATACCCAATACGTTATAGTGTGAGACTTATGCGCTTCCAAGGGTGAGGAGATTGTCAATCTAGCTGAAGTATCTCTATTCAAAACATACACAAGCTTCTGCTTCTCACAAGCAGCAATCATAACAGCCCTACCCTTGGGGTCAGCGGCAAGGTACTGCCCTGGAACAATCCGGCGACAACCCGATTTCCCAAAAGTCTCCTGGTGGATCTTGTCGAACACATTCTTCTCCTTATTGTACTCTAAGATCACAATGCGTCCAGAGTCAGAACCCACGACGATGTAATCCTTCTGCGAGCCAGTGAGCCGGAACTGAGCTAAAGATCTAATGGCGCCGAAGATTTCGACGGAGAGCAGAATTTGGATCTTACCGCTGTCATCTGGACGAAGCAGATCTAGGATCTTGCCCCGTGCAACGACGATTTCTTGGGCCTTACCGCCGGAGAAGTTGCCGTTGATAGCACAGACTATTCCCGTGGCTTTCTGAAGGGTGAGGCTGTACAGGTACATGGTGAAGCGCAACAGGAAGGCTCCTCAAGAGAAGGAGGAGAGTGGGTTGTAGGTTTTTGCAAATTCTGCTACAAGATAACGCGCGGTGACCGCTCAGAGCGAGTGCGTGTGTTGTGGTTTAGCCTCCTCTAGGGTTCCGCTCCAGCCCATGGCAATGGCGGTAAGACATGATGGTGGGTATAGGTTAATCTGTAAATTGAACCAAAAGGCTAAAATTAAATTAGTTTCTATTTTTTTAAGAATAAATAAATATATACACATTTATTCAGAGTTTTTTCAAAAACTGTTCACTTTTGAAAAAATATTTGAAAAAGTGTATATCGAATTTTTTTTTTTAGAAAAGTATGTATAGGCGCATCCCAGGGGTGCGCCTACTGCAATAGGCGCACGCCAGGGGTGCGCCTATTGCCTAAATTTTTTTTTTTTTTTTCGCAAAAACACCGGTCTATCAGAAACCACGTTGATTTTAAGTCTGCTTATGGTTTTCCTCCTAAATAGAAATTGAGAGATAGTCTCACGCGTTGCTTTATCTCAGTATTCACAGGTTTTCCTCCAAATTTTCCAACTTGTTCTGAACAACAATGAAACAAAGTTGTTTATTCACAAGTTTCTGAATGAGACTTTTCTTCAGATACACTAGCTAGTTTGACATTTTCAGGAATTACTCCTGCAAAAGAGCTCTTTGGGGTTACTTTAGGTTCCTGTCCTAAATTTTCCAACTTGTTCTGAACAACAATGAAGCAAAGTTGTTTATTCACAAGATTCTGAATCTTCCGAATATCTTCTGTCGTACGGTGAGGACAGAAGAAAACTGATCCCCTTCCAATGGTTAGGAAGGGTCTTGAATCAAGAGGACAGAAGATCAATTTGTTAACAAAAGGGTCTTGGATCAAGAGGACAGAAAATCAATTTGTTAACAAACCACCGAGATGATTGTCTCACGCGTTGCTTTATCCCAGTATTCACAAGTCCAAATTCCTCTACGCGCACCAAATTCCTCCATGTATGCTTTTTTCCTACTATATGCTTACTTTTTGAAAAACATCTGATTTTGAGCCTCCTTATACGGTTTTCCTCCTACATAGAAATTGAGAGATAGTCTCTCCAATAAAGAAGAAAGGAAGTTATCAGAAGTTAAATACTTTAGGTTCCTGCCCTAAATTTTCCAACTTGTTCTCTCAATGCGTGAGATGAATACTGAGATGAAGCAACGCGTGAGACTATCTCTCAATTTCTATTTAGGAGGAAAACCATAAGCAGACTTAAAATCAACGTGGTTTCTGATAGACCGGTGTCCGGTGTTTTTGCGAAAAAAAAAAATTTAGGCAATAGGCGCACCCCTGGCGTGCGCCTATTCAATAGGCGCGTCGCGCGTATACATACTTTTCTAAAAAAAAAAATTCGATATACACTTTTTCAAATACTTTTTCTAAACTAAACAGTTTTTGAAAAAATTCATTTATTCATTCATTACTCATTAGTAATGTGACAATTTATAAGTATCGTCTCATCAATCGTGTCGTATGTAAACGAATATATAAATCTTAAATGTGTGTCGTGTTTAAACAAATATGGCCTTAAACAGATCATACGCGGAATACATGTTAAGACATAATTAATTTTTTAAATAAATAAAAAATTCATATATACACAAGACAAATCGTGTCGGGTGACAAAAATTAAAACGAAAGAATTAATACAATATAAAATTCACTAATTCTATAATTAAGTTTTAAAATTCGTAAGTAATGAAAAAATAAGTTAAAAAATAAATTTAAATATTGATAAATATACTTAATCGTGTATTTGCAAGCTAGATGTGTTTAGATACCGTTATTAATTGTATCTAAACGGATAAGAGTTGTTTAGACACGTGATGTGTTTAATCATTTAATGCAGATCATCGTGTAAAATATAGATAGTTGCGGATTGTTTAATAATGTCGTGTCAGAAACTGTAAACTCTATACATACAGGTATTTTTTGGAAGAAGATGAAAGTACGAGGATGAATCTGCAAATTCAAGAAAAAACATTGAGTGGCGCCAGGGGTAATCCGAGCCACGGTCGAGCCAAGCCGCACATAAACGCGCGAAGGAACGATTCACTGACGTCATTCGCCTCCACCCTTAGCGGTTCCGGAAAACCACTCTCACACTGTCTGAGCGATGAATTGGATAACGTTAAGCAGGAGCTCGCTCTTCTCTCTCGTCGTCTCTTCCAGTCTTCCCTTTCTGTCTTCTCTCTTTTAGCCCTAATTATCGCTGTAAAAAGGACACCACGTGTGGTGGTAACCTCAAACTTGCTCTTTTCTCTCTCTGTCTTCCATATACCTTTCACTGTTGATTGATTACTGCGAAGGACAACGACTTCTCTGCAACTGGTTAAAGACCGCCATTGGGGATAGACCACAGGACCTCTCCCGACTCCAGCTCTCGATTACTAGGGTTGTTCTTCGGCATCCAAATTTCAGCCGAATTCATCCACTCGCTCTCTTGATTCAGGTGCCTCACCAATTCCTTTCTCCCTCAAAATACGTAAATTGTTCCCTTTTTCCTTTTGATTGATTGTTCGAAGGCGTGCTTTGATTGGACAGTCTTCTGCGTAATTACTGGATCAGTATTGGGTGTATGTTCATAATGATCGACTCGATAGTTGATGTTGATGTTGAATTGACTTAGATGATGCTCTATCTTGAATATGTCAAAAGTTGGGACCTTATCCTGATGTTCAGTTTAGGTTTCTTGAATTGGATAAAATCTCAGCAACAAGAAGGGTTGGCTTGGCTGTAAACAGAAAGAAGGCTCCACTTTTCTGATGCCAACCCAACTATAGTCATTTACTTTCTTGAAATGGTAAGTCAACAAGGACGTGGAGTTGATCACCTGAGGAATAAATTCATTCCTTTTATCTTATTAGATAACTATCACTTGCTTGGTTGCTTGATTTTGTGAGTGGATTTGTCATTGACTATAAGAAGAGTTATTGATTGTTAATAAGAGGAGGAGAAAACAAGAATGGATTGGAATGCTGTGTAAGTTGCCTTGTAGTAAGTATGAATTCCATCTGTGCAGGGATATTTTAGGTATTTTTAATTACTATGCACAATCATTCTCGACCATGAGCGGGAATATGACGTTTGGTCATGGAAGAGGAACAGCTGTGTACAAAAGAAAATATTTGATTGCAGATATATTATCAGAATTTAACCTTATGTATTTAAAGAAGATAATGAGGAAGTTCTTTGAACTTGGTCTGGACATTCAAAAAATTGGACTTTGTGATGATGCTAAGTAAAAAATGTCTCAAGTTTGTCTCTTACTCTGGAAATAGGTCTAGCTGTTAATTTTAGTGTGTTGTGTTTGTGGAGAAAAGTTGGTGCTCTTGTACCAAGTTATTAATGTAGCGTTCTAATCTTCTTAGTGTCTCTTATCACTGTAGGTGTGTCTGGAAGAATAGTTGGGATGTGATCAAGGATTTTGGACATCACATGTTTTTGTGATTGTATTTGTTGGAACTTCATAATAAATTAAGCTGATGACTGCTGATCAACGGAGAAAGTGGCTAAATGGTGTTACTGTTATAGATAGCAGTTTGCGGGAAAAGACTAGAGAAAAAAAGAAGCAGATGGCTTCACCAGAAAGTGATTACAAAGTGAAGCCTCATATTTCTCTTCAGTGGGATGGTAGCAGAAAAAAGGTTGTTTCAAAGAAAGCGCAAATTGGGCTAAGTTCAAGAATTTTGAGACCATTTGTTGAGTCTCTTCCTCATGGTCACCATAATCTAGCAGATGCTTTTGACCTTCCTTCAGAAATATCCAAGTTAAGAAATTTGGAGGATGTACTCTCTTATGAGGTAATTAAACTGTAAAGTTTATGAGCTTGTGCTTTTCGTAGAGTTTCTAGGCAGTCCCAATCACATTATATTCTGCGTTATTGTACAGACATGGCAAAGTTGTCTATCAGAAGAAGAGAGAAACTTTCTTATGCAGTTTCTCCCTGAAGAAGTGGAGGCAGAGCAAGTGGTGAAACAGTTGCTTGTTGGGGATGACTTTCACTTTGGCAATCCTTTCCTTAAATGGTCAGTAACTTTTTATATGTATTTTAGCTTCTTCTACGAAATACATCAGGAAACTACGATCTCTATCTATTTTAGTGTCTTTCTGTCTATTGCTATAAAAATATAGCGATCTTGCTCTAAGCAGACAGCTTATACAAAAATGGCGGCATTGATAAATATATGTGGCATCTTGCACCAGTCCTTGCGTATTCACAATTTTTTTTATTTTACGATGGATGTCTGAGGTCCTAGTCACTCTTAAATTCTTCTCAAGTATCAGTCGCTTTCTCTGATTGTGATTGAATTAAAGTTTAGGTACTTTCTATCTCACTCCTCATACCTGAGCTGTAAGTCTGGTAGCAAGTTGAATTGAAATAAAGAAAATTAGAGTTTGGGATATGTAGGTAATTTCATGATAGTGGTCTTGCTTAGAGAATGGGTAACCTCAGAAAATCTTACCTTTGAATTTTCTTAGACATTGTATTTACCTGTCTTCATATCGTATTCAAGTTCTAAACGGGAAGCTTAAAACATTTTTTTTTTGTATGTGCTTACGTTAAGATTTCGATAGCTATTTCTTGATGCTCTTATTAGTTTCCTCATAAATTTTCTGGTTAATTTGAAGTCTCAGGGTAGGAATAAAAACCCATTGAAAACGTGTTTTTAGAGCTTATTGTTGAAAAGCAAGGTCAGATATCAATGCAATAGCAATATCAGAGGCTGATTAATACTGAAAGCTAAATGTAAAGAACTGTGGCCATATGGGAGACATGCTACTGCTATTGGAATGAGCAGTTTCCTATTATGATCCATGTTAAGCATAAAGGCCGAGTTCAAGGAACCATTTTCATGATTTACTAGCCGTGTCTAACTAACAAACAAAAGAAAAATAATAGAGTGTGGGGGTATTCGTTCTGAATTTCATGTCTAGTGACTTTGTTAAGTGTCTTCTGCCTAGTGGACTTGTAACAAATTGAACCATGAAAAAATTAACACTATTTCTTATAGGGTTGATGATAAAGAACACTTGGTGCATTTTGCCAGTGTATTTGGGCTTTCTGGCCTTTCATTCTTCCACTCCCACCATAAATGGGAAATCAAGATGCTTACTTCTTCTGTTACTCCTTCTGGAACTCTTGATTTCAGGGCAGGTTCAGTTTTGTCAGGTGGCCAGCATCCTGATGCAGTTCTTCATCATGAAAAGTCGATAATGGATGACCAGAGGAAATACCACTTGCAGTTGCAAAAATATCACAGCAAGTATGGGAAGCATTTCCTCATTCAGTTTTCTCATACATTTAGGTATACCATCTCAATTCTCGACCTTGGTTTGCAGTATGATAGATTCTCTATCGAAGATGAAGAAGATATGGGAAAGCTGCAAAGATCCGGAAAAGGAATTTAACCACTGGATCATAAGGTTTTTCCTCTTCCATTCAGTTCTTAGCAATCTTGAACCTGAAAATTCTTCTGCAGCTAAAAGCATACAGTTTCAAGACTGTGTTATCTTGCTATTAACCAGAGACGAAGAAGATGCATCATTTGAGCATATTATTCTTTTAATCTGAGTCATGAAAAGCTGTTTTTTTTTTGGTGTATCATCTAGTTGAATTACGCAAAAGGATGTTGAATTTTGTTTTCTAATCATGTCTCTATTGATGTCTCAGCGAGTCAAGAAAGGATATAGAAGCAAAATTCTCAAGACATGCAGATGGATCTGGTTTTCATGTTCTTGAAGATTTTGATGTTACAACTGAATCTTCATCGTTGGGCCCCGAGGAGAAGACAAGCAATAGTGATGGGCAGAACCGTTCAGTCATAAAGGGTGGAGAATTGCAGAAAAGGTAACCAATCTTTTCTTTTCTCCTTGTAGATATTGGTTTGGAGACAAGACAAGAATGAAGTAATTACTGCTGTTTATAAAGAATAATTATTTCGAGTATTGCATGCATTCATCTAGCTTTCTGTTTGGATTTGTTCCGTCTTACTATCGTATACGAGTCAAATATTTCCATTCTTTCAGGGCTATCAAGAGAAGAACCAGAAATGATATAAGTGGGAATTCATCTGATGATATGCTTAACGGGGATGCAAAGCAAAGTACGGGTGTCAGGCTGAAGAAGAGAAATATCCTCTACAATGATGGTACCAAATACATGTCATACGTCAAGGTTGGTCTTTAGTTTCGAATCTTTTTGATGAATAAAAAGCTCATATGCTTTTGCAAATTTCAATTAGTTTAAAAAATTCCTGAAAGTTTAGCTGCCTGTTTATGGTGTAGAAATTTAGGTAGATGGTCCGTTTTTTTTTACTATTTCAGAGTCTCAGACAGATACCTATAATTTCGGTCTGGATTTTCTCCACAAAAGTACTCAACCCAAAAAACGTACAAGGAAAAATAAACCGTCCACAAAAAAGTACTCAACCACATTATTTAATATTGTTTTTTTATTAATTGATCAATTGTAATAATTAATGTAATATATATATATAAGGATATAGGTATTGATGGTCGGACCGGTCTCCGCTGCCTTTAAAATTCATAGCCCGAACCGGACCAAAATTCTGAATCAAAGCAAAAAAAGAAAACAAATTGAAACTGAACCATCTATTTTCAGTTCGATTCGGTTTGTGTTTTGCCAGTTTTTCCTTTCACTCCTAATTTTGGTTGTGTTTCAGGTTAGCAAGAAGCAGCATGAATATGCAAAGAGCATGGAGGAGTCGGGAACTAGCATCCAGTCCAGGTCTCTTGGCAATCTCAAGAACTTGCAGATACAACCTTATGAAGTATTTGTGGAGGAACAGCAAAAGAAGCTGCATGATCACTGGTGAGCTGTGTAAAGCTCATCTATCACTATTGGGTCGGAAATCTATTTACATAATCTCCACTCGTGTTTTATCTTTCTCTCTGTAGGATCCAACTGGCAACCAATGATCTCCCAGCTGCATATAGAATTTGGAAGGACTTGCATCGACAGAGGTGGCATATGATGAGTTGTTTGGAGCACGAGCTGAAGGAAAAGCTGGACTCTCTTATGGAGGTTACGACCGAATGTTCTTTCCCCCTTTTTCTTTTTCCATCTCAGATTTACTGATGACTTCTAATGTTGGATCTGTCTTTGGTTGGTCAGGAACAGGATGAGAAAGAGGAAATTCATGAGACAATGGTCAAATCTCTAGAGGGTAACGAAGAAACCGATCAATTATCTACCATGGAAGAAGAAAACGAAGCTTCTTTGCAGAGCCAACAGAGCAATCAGTCAGAAGAGAATGCATCTTCATCCGAAGAAGAAGAGTTGGTTCCTGGTTTCCATCAGGATGGTGTTGATGTTGAAGCTAGAGAGGAGTCTGGTCCTCGTTCTCTGCAGAATATGGAAGTGACAGTTTCTATGGATTCTTCCAATTGGGATGCTGATAATAAGTTTGTTCCTTCATCGCCAAATCAAGTTCCTTCTTTGAGGGCCACCCACAATTTCAACCATCTGAATCTCGATAGAGAAATTAAAGCAGGTAGCAGTACCTCACATCGAGATATGGCAACAGCGTTTTCTGGAGATTTGGCCAGCAATCGTCATCTCATGGATATTCATCGAGATGCTACTTTAACCCGAGGCAATGACATGTGGCGGACGGTGAGGATGGATGTGGATTCCACATACTATGATTCGGGACAGTACGGTTCAACTTCTGGTGAGATGCCACTTGTCCACCCACCTACCAATGATAGTAGAACACAAGAACACTGGATCCAGAAGAATCTATTGCATCATGCACAACCCAGTGAAGATTCCTTCCATAATTCATACCCAAGCAGAGACCAGACCGATCTCCTCCATTCCATCTTCAACAAGGCAGAGCCGAAATCCACTGCACTGAACTTTCAGCCATCAAGCAACATGCTTCCTCACCACTTCCAAGAACCACCCCAACTGCCACCTTTGCCAATGCAGCAGAACATGTCAGGAAACCTCGTACCCAACGGAGGTGGGTTTCTGTTGCAGAGGCAAGAGAGACACTTGTTGCCTGTCAGCATCCAAGATTGGGGTCCCACACCTAACCCAATCCATGTCCCCTCGACTCTGCAGTCTCCATTGACGGTTGGAGAGCTGCCAACTACTCAGAACTGGTTTGGTTCTGCCACGACCCAACAGAGCATCGGGAGTGGAAGCAACCTTGACCAGAGTCTATACAGTGTATTGCCACAATTACCTTCACGCCCTCCTTATGATCCACTTGGCTGCTCTGAGCAACCGTTTGTTCCATCCAGGAGCTTTGGAATTATGGGTGGCGGAATCGAGATTTCTCTACCTCAGACAGCAGTTCCTCCTTCATTGAATTATCTGAACCGACGGGACTCTGTCATTACTGATGAATCTGGGTGGATAAGCCTACCTAATCAGAATTCTGACAGTTCAATTGGGAAACCATTCATGGGTTCATGGAATCAATAGCAACAAACGACAAGTATTTTTAGCCATTACCATCATCTTCTTCTGCCTTTTGGAGAGGTCAGTTACAACAAAAGGAAGTTCTTTTGATCTCCTTAAATTCATTGTTTTTGTTCATAGGAAGTAAGGTCGGGAAAATGGGCGTCAAGGAGCGGTTGTACATAGCGATGAATACACTTAGCTCAGGCGAATGACAGGATACATTGTATATATATTATGTAGGCTGCTGCTAGATGTGCATTTCAGCGTAAAAACACAAATTTTCCGTTCATTCCCTAACCAACCCTGTGAGTTATTTATTGCTCTGTTTTGGCATACATTATGTCTCTCTGTTTCTACTTTATTTTGCAAGGAACATGGTTTGTCGTCCCATTTTTGGTAGCATTGTCATGTGAATTGAAATGTCCTTTCCTGATTTCTGGTAATGGTCAGTTGGATCATGGATGGATGTTTCTCCAACCGGTCAAGTAGGAAGAGACCACATGGATGTTGGTCCCAAAACATCAACAACCGACGAGAAAACCACAACAAGAACAAGAAGTGCAACTATTAAATACCATTTTAACTTTTAGAATTTAAATGAAATCTCGCAAGCAATGTTTGTTTAGTACATACATGAAACTGGAAATGAATCAAAAAATGACAGTTGTTCTCTATACACAGTTGTCAAACAGCTGAAATTCATTCTTTTTCTGTTCTTTGTAGATTTTGACAAACAAAACAGAGCATATACTAACTACTAGGCAAAAATCACACTCCACATATTGGTGAAGAAAAATCTAATCTTTTCTTCTTATTTTTTTTTAATAAAATTGCTTCCTTTTTGTTATCTTATTATTATTATTATCATTTCATTGCTTTGAATAACTGACTTCCAAGGGTCACATTGGGCATTTCCTCCCCCATAACAGAGGTCAAGTTCATCTCCTTCTCAAGAATGCGGTCGAGTTCCACCACCACATAGTTCATCCCTGGTCGCCTTTCACTTGACAGTTCGATGCATCGAATGATCAACTGTATGTACTCTTCCATACCTTCCACTGTGAACCGGTTTCCCATCCTCTGATCGATAATTTTCGGAAGTTTGCTGTAGTCTTCGTTGGTTTGCAACTGAATCAGAAAAAAAGAAAAAAAAATATTTTTTTTTACAAGACATCTCAAGAACACATCACAACAGTTGCCCAGTAAAAAACCCAAATCAGCCAGGCACAGGTTTCAACTGAATTGGTGGGTAAGCAAATGATTTCATATTTGCAAATATATAGCATACCAATTCGATCACGTTTTGATTAGTTACTGGAGACGATAACACGGTGGCTTCTCTCCCACTGAGTAGTTCCAGAAGGAATACACCAAAGCTGTAGGTATCACTCTTCTCAGAAAATCTTCTGAACTCCCTGACCCTACACACATGAAGGAAAGAAAAAGAAAATCTTATTGTGTGTCCTGAAAATATCAGAAATTTATGTTAACTTGGAGTGCAAGAAACTACTTACTCTGGGGAAAGGAATATTTCATCTGCAGTCTCTTGAGAAGACGACCCTGCAACATCTCCTTTCTCAAGGATATTTGGAAGTCCGGAATCAGCAACTTTCGGGATAAAGTTTTCATCCACAAGAACATTAGCGGTTTTAAAGTCCTTGTGCACCAAGCGAGGGCTTAGGGTGTGAATGTGAGCCAAACCTGCAAGAGGACGATAAATCGCTCTGAATTAGGGTCGGCAATGGTGCGGTGAAAAACCCATAACCATGGTTATAACTGTTACTGTTTAATATGGTTAACCGTACCATTATGGTGCGGTGCGATTATGGTGATAAATTTTCTACCCATAATGGTTATGGTATTTGAGTTATACCATGGTTATTATATAAATATAATATTTGTTTATTATTAATAAATTAATTTATATAATATACTAAATATAAATTATATAATTGAAAAATTGAAATTGTTGAAGATTGAAAGTGTCAAAATCCAACAATGGTAATATAGATTGATGGATTTTTTAAAATAACATTTTCGATTTGTATTATATTACATGTGTGGATTGAATATGGATATACGGGTAAAACCATAATTAATAATCACGGTTATTTTAATGGTTATGGTATTGAAAATTATACCCATAATGGTTATGGTATTTGTCATACACTGATCATACTCTAACCATCGACAGCCCTACTCTGAATATGCTATGAACTGGGATTTTGTAATTGTTATTTGTCACTGTTGATGCTTATGTTTTTCACAACAGAGACCAGGAAAGCCATAAATGCTCACTGATTTTGCAGAGGATCACCTTTAGCTGCCCCAATAGCAATGGAAAGCCGGTGCTTGAATTCTAGCTTCCCGCTGGAAGCCTGACTCGGGCCTATCAAGACAGGTTCCAGAAACTATAAGTTAGCACCATTTCAAAAGAAGAAGAAATTACTGTCAATAAAGATGTTGATTATACCGAACAAGTGGCTGGAAATGCTTCCATTGGGTACATACTCGTATACGAGAAACTGCAGATTATTTTCCTGACAGTACCCCAACAGGGACACAAGGTTCCGATGTTGAATAGAAGAGATGAATCTTACCTGACCAATAACAAGAAGAAGAAAAAAAAGCATCATAATTTTACACAGATCCAATTATTCTGCATTTCATAGAGACAAAAAAAGTGCCATTTTTTTTCTTGTTTGTGATTATAAGGTGTGCTTCTGCTGCATAGGTTTGTGAATTTATTGCTATCATTCGTACCAGAAAAGATATCCTAATTTCATTTACAGTTAAAAACTTAGATCTTTCATGCAGTCAAAACACTATTTTGGAAGGAAAAAAAAAAAGACATTCAAGAACCGATTGATGGATGCTTTGTCTTGCAATTATTCTATAATCGTTTTGAAGGTTAGCTCATGAACACAGCCAAGTTATGTTTATATTAGGAAAACCAATAAAATCATTATAAATTCAATAGGGGTGATCAAAAAATACTGTTGGACCGAATTCCCGACAAGATCGGCTCGAGACCAAGCGGACGGGTTTTTTTCTTCAAAATCGGTCTCGGGCTTTTTTTCCGAAAGCCCGTTTAGGACCGTCCCGGACCGAAGGAATGTGGATTTGGGATTTTCATAATACCACATTGAATTGAATGTGGATTTGGGAGGTTTTCTATCTCTATAAAAGCTGCATACTTATAAATTTACAAACCACGCAGTCATGCAGTGAGCTCATAGCGAACTATTCTTTTGTCTTTTACTAAAGAATACCGTGAGCTCATAGTGTTTTTTTTGTGCAGATTCGGTCCAGGACCGAGACAGGTCCGAGTCAAGAAAGACCGACTCTGGGGCTTTTTTGGCCGAGGTCGGTCTCGGTCCTCCAGAAGGCAAGACCGAAATTTCGGTCTCGGTCTTGCCTTCAGGACCGGACCGCCCATGATCAGTCCTAAAATTCAAGGCAGAGGGGGAAAAGCTACTAACCTCATCAACAAATTCTTGACTTGGCAGTCCATACCGCTTCTTGATCGCCACAAGAACACCATCATGAAGCAGACCCTTATAAACCTCCCCAAATTTTCCTGCCCCGATGAGATTTACCTCATTAAAGTTCTTTGTGGCCATTGATAACTCCTCCATCTCGAATCGTCTGGCATCACGCAGTGACAACTCAATCCCACTATGTCTTCCTAATGTCCATAACATCAATGCTCAAATTTCCAACAAAAAACACAAAAAACATACTAAGTGGTTGGTTTGATATTACCTTGAAAGGATGGGTCAGAGGAACCAGTTTCAGATGTTCTAGAAGCACTCCTGTTATGAAACACGCAGAACCATACGACCAATGCAATCAATCCAATCAATGCCACGGCTCCTGCAGCTCCGCCTCCTATGGCTGCAAGAGGAGTCCTTGACATTTGGCACAGCAATTTCCTTCACTTTTACTTGTTTGTAAGAACAAATTCATCCACCCTATAATGCGAGGATAGTCCGAGAAAAAAACGATATATAAAGAGCCAGAAATATACAAAAAATAAGGCAAGTGACACCTGAAATGGCAGCATGTAGAGAAAAAAGTAGTCCAGAAAAGCATTACTATGATCCAGGATAGAACCTAATCATCAATGGCCTTCTGGACTTTATTACCATATGAGCTCAATAACATTAGCATAGTTGCCATAAAGCCACAAAGTTATCTATCCAGCACATTCAATGAAATTCATCAATGCCATGCTTGGAAATTGCATTAAGTAGTACTTACCCGTATTAACCAAGAAATTCAGATGAGTATGAACAAAATTCAGTCTCATTTGCCAGTGAGTGATTTGATGAAGCTCGAAGAGGACAAGCCCGATTCAAATCATGAACTCATTTCAATTACTGAATGGGCATAACCAACAACAACCCTCAACTTGGAAAGTAGCACAGAAATGAAGTCAACCCAAAGCAAAGCAACCCAGAATGAAGGGATGAAACTGAGTTAAGCTGTCTTAACTAATGAACGAAAGCCATAACCACCACCACCACCACCACCATCGTCATCATCATTGAATCGAAAAGAAAAGAATCTCTTAATTATTGTCTCTCTGTGTACTTTGGATTAAACAAATCTGCATATCATCGTTGGATACAGACAATATCGACAGAAAGTGACATCCCGCCGACAACACACTTTGAGTCCTTTTACTACCACTCCAATTCAGCACAATCTACAGCACAATCAACGAAATTGGACCCGACCCACTAATCTGGTGATGACCGAGAGTAGAAATCCACAATAAATTTTCGCACTTGGAATCAGAAGCAACAATCAAGAACAACGAATGAGCTGGGTTATTGCTGCAGTGTTTCAAATTGGGTGGAACTGGAAGCAAAGGCAGTGCAGACAAGCTGGGATTTTGTTGTTTTGAATCTTAAATGGTTTTGTCTATCACCTCTTTCTTGCTGTAAAGCACTACTCAAAGGTTGTCTTCTACTGCAAGTTGTGATGAATGAGATGTTTATGTACAGCAGAGCTGAAGAGCATCTACCTTGGTTTCACAGTGGTACTAAACCTCTACACCCCAAAAAGAACACCACCTTCCATAATGTATATATATAGTTATATACACATCCAATGTATGTATAGTATATGCAACAATTTACAACAGCAAATCTACTTGAACCAAACAGTATAGACTATAGAAATAGAATAGAATCTCTCTATAGAGAGGAAGGAAGGAAGGAGAGAAATTCAAAGCTGTAAGGAAGTTTACAATCCCTACTGGCCAAGCTATGTTGACATTGCTCCTACTAAGCTATTTTCATTTTATTAAATACAATACAAAAATAATTTATACCTATATATACTTAAAAAAACAATGGGTATGTTCGTTGTCGGTAGGCTAGTTACGAAGATATTTAATATTATAGAGATTAACATTATTATTATTATTATTATTATGTTTATATTGTAAGAGTAACTAATAAGTAATAGTCATGTATTTAAAGTACGGTAGCTATTTGTATCTTATTCAAAGTTGAGATAGTCCGTTTTGAATTTTCAAAGTTCGGGTAACTCGTTGCAAAACGTCCAAAGTTCATGTAGATACTTGGTATTTAACTCTATTATCTAATGTTAAAGTTTTTTTTTTGGAAAATAAAACATAGAAAGCTTACATATTAGGATGGACAATTAGGAGCTACTATAGTAAGAGGTGATAGCATTAGAAGGCGGTTTTAGCGTAATAGTAAAAAAAAACTCATCAATTATGTAAGCTATCATTTGTAAGAGTATATGTTACTCCGTTCGCTTTATGAAATATATGTAGTTTTAAATTCCTTGAAGATAATATCAATTTTTTGCAATCAAGAATTAAAGATATAAGTATAGTGTCATTATTTACAATCAAATTTATCGTTATCTGAACATCGAATTTTAGGTATATTATTTCCACTCTCAGGTCTTTCGTCACCCATAATTCAGCCATAAGACCATTTGGGGTACCAAAGCGTTTTTGAAATTCCTTATCCATTCTAACCATTCATTCCTAATTAGCCTTACACAGTCTGTCAATCCCGAGTTCGCTGGGATCGAGCCATATGTATTGAGTTTGATCTATCCATGTTCACGATGAGTCCAACTCACCTGAATAGAATTCATTTCTTAAAGTTCTCCATTTTTTAAGCAAGTCGGCATGATTTATTTTGCTTGGTTCAAAACAAGAATAGGAATATCAATTTTAACGGGAAGAGTGTTAAAAATAAAAGAATTGTTCTCTTTCCAAATAAACCAAATGGTTAAAGTGAAAATAAATATTCATTTGATTCAAATGATATGACTATTTTTATTTCTGCAATTGTAAATCAGTCACATAGAAATATTAGTCAAAAATATATTATTTTTTCGCAATCATGCAATCACGAATGATGAGAATGATGTTTTTTTCAGTCCTACCATAAAGTTGACACAAGTGACTTATATTTAAGTACATCTCGTGATAGGATAACAAATTATATACGATTATGATTACATAGCCGGATAAATTTTTTTGATACAAGAAATCATTTTGCAATTCCACACTGAATCTCAATTACTAACACTTAACTAAGATGAAGGGAATAATGAAAGGGGGACATGTTAACGGCCATCTATAAAATAATATTTTCTTATTTTTGACCAACTCGTATTAATTTCTTATTCATATATTAGTTAAATATAATATTCCTCTTTCTCCATTAAATAAAACACTTTGGATTCCGTCATTCTCGTTGTAAGCATATGCATATGATAGGGTTTACTTTTTCCTTTTAATGATTAATGATCAAGGAAATGACGGATTATTGGCTACCACCTCCTTGCATTTTTTTAAGAATAGTTAAAAATATAGATATATTAAATCAAAATTAATTAAAAGATGGTAGTATTTAGTTATATTAATTAATATAAATTGACGTAGAAGTGATGTAGTTATTACAAAATCGACATAATATATTCAAAAAAATGTAATCAAATTAGAACTCCCAACAAGGTATTGGGGTTCGATCCTATTTTGCTAAAAAAATGAAGAACCTAATAAATATCATGAAAATTACATAAAGATTGTGGAAAATATATAAATATAATTAAAATAATATATTTTTTTATTCACGTGTCATTTTCTTTTTTGAATTTGCAATTGTAACGATAGCATTGAATGTATGGAAACCAAATACCAGTCCATCTTCATATATATATTTAACCCTATAGTAAAGTATAAAAGTACACTTATTTATAGATAACCCATTAAGGTTTAAGTAACTAGGATCTTAATAACTAATAAGCGTGGCGTGATAATATATACATTGTAAAAATAATGTAGTAATTATTTCACATGGATGGAACTTGGAAGAATGAGTTGGACATGTATATATATATATATATATATATATATACACGTTATGTTACATGTCTGCACTTTCGTAACTTTCATTCATTTGTGTGAAACATAACACCATCTTATAATGCTTCTGTATTTCCATTTTTTTTATTCTAAATTTAACCATAATTTAATAATTAATTACCAAACTGATTCTCAACATTTTCGAATGTACGAAAATATGACATAATGCTGACGAGATTAACATCTTTAATTTGAAAAGTAAAAAATGCTTACCCCATAAACATTTAGGACGTTAGTACGCTGAATGTATCAGCGTTACAGTAAAAATGTTGTAAATGATGATGACATCAGCGTTTAGGTCTCCCTCCACGCTTGTGAATTTTAGAATAATAAGTATTGCGAAATACCGCAATACTAATGATGACATCAGCGTTTAGGTCTCCCTCCACGCTCAGTGTTCTCCCCTAACGAGAACACTGAGCATCCATCACATCATGCATAATATGGGGTGAAGTCTCCAGACTGAGCATCCATCACATCACGTTTATGAAGTCTCTCTCCACCTAATCTGAAGTCTTATTTATTAATTCACCTCACTTTTATTATTTTTCTCTCCAAGGAAACATAACGTCATCACACTTATTTATTTATATATATAAAAAGAAATCATAAACGCTGATGTCATCCGCGTTTAGGTTTTTTTCTCAAAAACACTAACTCGGTCAGCATTTTTTACTTTTCAAAATAAAAAAGCTAACTAAGTCAGCGTTTTGTCATATTTTCGTACATTAAAAAATGTGATTGTTAGTTTGGTAATTAATTATTAAATTAGGGTTAAATTTAAAGAAAAAATTCAGTATTTCAACCTTTAATTATATATATTTTATTTGAAGTCTATAATAAAAAAGATATTTATAGGATATTTTGTTGAACCCTAGCTTTCCAAGTGGGGTCTACTAGGAACGTTTCATTTCGTTGTCTCCTTCGAACAAAGTGTCGATCCGGTCGGTCTTGTCTTTGCCCGTTGTTGCCACTTCCATTTCGACAACATGCTACTTAACTCACATTCACATTATAATTATGACAAAAATACGCATCTAACCATCATCTTTGAACACAATTTCAAAATGCTCCTTATAGTTTAGTTTTGAAACAACTTTTATCCATAATATTTAGACATATTTTAATTCAAATTTAATAGAATACATTTTAAATAAATTTAGAATCAATCATTATAAAAGCAAATTTCCATTTTAAAATAGTTTAGATTTTCTAAAGTATTATTACAAAATGTAACTGAAAACTGGAAAGTATTACTGGGAACAACATCCCTACCCTATTAGGACCTGGCAGTTGGTCGAGTTAGACTTTGTCCTTAATATATAAATATATCTATATTAAAAGTGAACCATATATTATGTACATATAAATAGTTTTATGTTCACCAAACAACTAGATGTTACCTATAAAAAAATACAGAACAATTATTAATCCGCACCGGCTAGACACTAATTATAATTGAATCAAAGTTGTATAATATAATATCAGGGTAAGTGATGGATTAGCTTGTGATTAAGGATGATTAATCATCTTTTGGATAGTGGGGTTCATAATTATTTATGATGAAAATCCATTAATTACTAGTATTGTATGCTGAATTATGATGTGAGCTTGGTATGAGTAATTTTTATTACTATCATGGTGGATATCGGGTATTATATGGGAGGGTCACCTCACACCATAGAGATTTATGTGATTTTATAAAAAGATAAATTTTATTTTATCTTAATAAAAAATATTAGATTTTAATATTCAACAATATATATATAATTAATTTATACTTTATAAGCAACACAACATTGCTGTTCGGAGTGTTAAAAATTGACACAACCCGTGGGTGACCCATCCACGGGTCGTGTTTGAATCAAACTTTTTGACCAACGAGTTATTTTGACACGACCCATGAATGACCCGTTAAAACATGAATCAGATTTGAGTCAGAAATCTTGACCCGTGGGTCAGGTTTGAGTCATAAGTCTTTACCCATGGGTCAACCCGTGACTCATGGAAAGCATATATATTTAAATAATAATTAAAGGTTTTACTTTACACTCGTGACCCATGGGTTATCCCGCGACCCATGAGTCCGATGTTTTTGTTTTTTTAACTGATGGTGGGTCGAACGAATCAGTCTGACACGCGGGTCAAGGAGGTCAAATGGGTCAAACACTCATGCTTACTATTACTGACGGGTCAGTCTGATTCGCAGGTCAGGTTTGAGTTACGATTCTTGACTCATACAATACATGGGTCGTTTTTGGATCAGACGATTTCTGACACGATGCATGGTCGACCTATCCCGCAAATTGACACCCCTAGTTCCATGAACCAGTTTGTCGTCCTACTCATGCATGGCCTTAACCTCCGCCTCCTTCCCCAACTTCGGAACTCGGACACGGCTATGTCTTGTCGGTTAGTTAGAGACGGCAGCGCATAAACCGTTTGTAGCATATATTTCGGTCCAGGCCCCGAACCATAAATGGTTTCCTATCCTATCCATGCATTTTATTGCTGGGTTTGATGTAAAGTGCAGCCCAACTATAAGATTAAGAAATTCAATCTTTTTTGGATAAGAAGATGGAAAATGATAAAATCATGGGAGATCACAATAAAGACTTTAATCTTAATATTTGTATTCAAAACTGCGTAAATAATATAATTTATAAAAATGAAGATGGAGTTTAAATCAATAATATAGTTTGAGTTTGGGTGAATTGGGACTTATTATAACATTTAAAAATAATTGTGATATTTAACAAAAAAAACGTTATTTTTATAATCTTCAAAATTTATTCGGTTAAATTTGGATAAAAAAATTGACATGAGAAAATAAAATTTTACGATTTAAATTTTAAGAAAATAAAATAAAATTTAATCAAATATCAAGAAATAATGTGATATTAAACCCAACTAAAAAATACTAGAAAAAACTTTTTTTTATACTAAAAATGTATATGACAATTCCTATTAAATACAACCAATTTTGCCTAGTCATCTTTCGACTTTTAGTTCGTTTTTTCTACGTCATATTAACTATTAAGTGCTACTATAATGATGATATAAGACAACCTTAATTAATTAAATATCATGGATGGTTCGGTTTGTGCCGAATCAGTTGTCGTGGTTAGAGCCCCCCGACAAATCATTGATCGTCGCATTCGGGAGAAAAATGAATCGAAGGGTGGATATTTAAATGTACCAAAAAATATATTAAGTATGTTTAAGAATCGACAAATGGTTCATTATGGCGGGAGATAGTATATATTATTATAATTATAACTTAATATAAATAAATGTCAGAGGTGTTATTATTAAGTATTTGCTTTATTTGAGGAGAAAAGTTCATATATACTAGACCCCGCACGCGTTACGTACGTGCACGTTGCCGTCGTTGGTCGTGCGTGAGGTCTTACGAGAACATGGTCAACCTGACTCCTAGGATAATACAAGAATAGTACAAGAATTGATCACTTCATAAAAATATTATTAACGTAAAACTAAACTTAATTTGCATAATATAATGAAATAATAAAATTTAAAAACTATTAAATATTTTTAAAAAGTTGCTCGAGCGATCGGGAGCATATAACACAAAATATAGATATAGATATTGTTTTTTGTATTTTCACACAATAGATAATTTGATCAATTTATTATATCTAAAATAATTTACCACCAAGTACCAAGTCCATTTTTTAGTTAAACCCGTTGTTAATTATCACACCACGATGAAATATATATAAGTTAATTTATTATCCAACTGCCATTATTGCCATCTTCTTTAACTCAACCTCCCACAAATCTCATAGATTCTATGGTCAGAATGATTCTGTCGGCGATATGCTATTGAAATTAAATTATTATTATTAATTATTATTATTATGCAACTTTCTTCCTTCCTTCCTCTACAATACAATTATTGCCACCCCACCTACACTGTTTATTTATTTCAATTATCCAACAATAATTTCATATTCATATGGTGAACTTATTTCATTTTTCAATAATAATATAATATTATGAACTGAAAACGGCAATGAATAGTCGGTCCGAGAATACAGTTGAATAGGGAGGGAGGGACATGGCATGTCGGCATTCAAGTAGGGGACAAGTTGGATTATGTCATTGTTGTCTAATTACAATAATAATAGTAAGATTATATCGATTGGATCGATCTACCATAGTAATATAGGTCTGAGGTAGGGACGAAAAACTCATTTCTTCGTATAATACCTGATTTATTTAACAAATAAAAAAGTGATGATTATAAGAACGTTCTCAAATAATGACTATTAATAACAAAATTTATATGAAACATAGTATTATAAAATTTAGTATTTGAATAAAAAATTAATAAATGCACATGTGAACAAATAATAAATTATTGAATTTTTGTTACTTGTATGGAGAATAAATAAAAATGTTTAGCGGATTTGAAAGTGAGTTACATGACATGTCACATATGTATGAAAATTAGATGTTTGACATGAACTAATAATAAGTTATGAATTTAACATTAGACGTGTGAAAATATATTAAAAATATTATTATATACATTCTAATCAAATTAACGTATAGAGAGAAATTCGTTTGTTTGTTGTATGTCAGTATCTCAAATTATTCTCTAATATAAACTCCACTTTTGCGTTTTGCACATTGGAAATTAATGAATATGGACCAGCCGCTTCGTTGACTTTTTGTTTGGTTACGAAGTGAACGCCATTGGATACAGTTAATTAATAATCCATTCATTCTTCTACTTATAAACCAACGGTGTGGATACGCCCTCGTGTCCTCTTGGGGTTTCTTCAAATTTGTATGTGCATACTGCATGTGAGTGATAAGGTTAATACTTAATAGTATACTATAAAAAAAAAATCACGCTTTTGTGTAATATAATAATTATTTTATTTTATAGATTAATCATATTTTTGAAATAAATATAAATATATATTTATAACATAATTATTTACAATTTATTAAAGTAAATTTAATTAATATTAATTCAATTATACAACATAAAAATTAGTTATATTTATGAAAAATGTTAAACTTATTTTTATTTTGTATAATATTGTACAATATAACGATTATTTATATTTTTACAAATATTTAAAAATAAATGAGTAGATAATAAAAACAAATGTCAATAATTATGAATATGATGTTAACTAATGAAAAATAAAAAGAGATTAATGAAATTTTGTAACTTATTTGGAGAATGAATGAGATATTTTGAAAGATTTTAAACTAAACATGACATGCAACATATAAGTGAGAATTATATATTTGACATGGACCAATTAGAAATTATGAAATTGATAATGAGAAAATGTTTTAAAAAACTCAATTGCCATAATTCTAGATAACCTAACCTAACCAAAATAATAGATAGATAGGTAGATTAAAGTTTTTCATTCATAATTTTGAAACGTGCATAGAGTATATTGATTTAATAACTTTTAAAATAGTTTTTTGAAGAATATCAAACCCAATTAATCAAATAAAAAATAAATAATTGACACAATTTAATGATCAAATAATATAACATACATAACCTTTTTTTGTTTCTTTTTACAGTTAATAATATTTTTAAATATTTTCCTTTCATTTTTTTTACACATAGCATAACAATCTAATATTACTATTTTATTTTGGAAAAATAAAATAACTAATTTAACTTGTACTTGCATGATGGTAACAATTTATCATTATATTCTCCTAAGTTGCAGATTACCTAATTTACATATTCTCAACCTTATATTCAGTAATTGTTTATAAATATTATGAATGTGTATATTTTTGTAGGGTTAATAACCAAATCACTACCCAACTTTGATCACTTTACAAATTGTTACCGGACTTTGTTTTTTAAAATTTGCTATTTATACTTTCGGAGTTGAGACAAATTGCTATCTCAAATAACTTTTCTGTTAGATATAGATGAAAAATTACGTGATAACACATGATTGGCCCCTGATTTAAACAACTAAATATTTTTTTAAAAATACCAAAAAAATATGAAAAAATTTAAAAATATATGGAAAAATAATCGAGAAAATATAAGAGTTTTAAATATAGTATTTTTATTGAAAATATGAAACAAAAAAACAATTATTACATATTTTTAATAGAAGTATTATATTAAAAACTCATATTTTCCATTTTAATTTTTCAAATTTGTGTAGTATTTTAAAAAATTATTTATTTATTTTTAAATCAGAGATCAACCATGTGTTGCTACGTCATTTTCCATTCATATTTAACGAAAAAGTTAAACAATATAGCAATTTGCCATAACTGTCAAATTTTAGGTAACATTTTTTGAAAAAGTAAAATTCATATAACAAATGGTAAAATACCCAAAATTAGTGTAGCAATTTGGTTATTAAGTATTAACCATTTTTTAATTAAAACATTTTTCTTTTTCAGAAACAAGACTAAAACTAAAACACAGATAAATCAAATTCATTCATACAAAATTAAAATTGAAACCTAAATATTTTTATTTTTGCAATATTATCGGTTTATGAGTTACAACATATATATATATATAATTATTTGGTTTATAAGACAGCAAGTGGGATATTTATGCTCCTCGGACGCATTCTTTGATGTCCGAAACCCACAAACGCATTATAAATCCAACCGTCGCACATAGTTTTCCCGGTGAAATCTCTCGTCCTTCCATTTCCTCTGCTTTCTGGATTCTTCCTCCGAAGACGACCCCCGCCGGAACATTCAGCAACAGTCGCGGCCGATTCACAACCTGATTGGCTTTACGGTGGACGGAGCTTGATTTTCTGCATTGCGCTTAATCGCTCGACGACAAGTCAAGTCAACGCCGCTAAAAATCGGTGCGCTTTTCGTATCCATGTCCTTTTTGGATTTAGTGTTTGCAGTTTTCCCTTTACGCTTCCAGCATTGACGGTGCATGTCCAAAGACGTGTCTAAATTTCACAGGAGAATCAAATTTTGTCTTTGCGAAGACATCTGTTCAATTTTCATAAGAAAAATTAGATTTATACAGGAAAAAGTATCTTTTGGAAGAACATTTTTCTTTATTGATTTGGAGCTCAACCCTTTTGTTTGCGTAACCTCTGTGCAGCTATTTCTTCTTTCGTGGCCTCTTTATCTGATTTCTGAACCTTCCGGTTTCCAAGATCTGGTTTTTGTCAAGGAAAATGTCGATAGTGGTGGCTAGAATCGGACGAGACCGTCAACGATACGAGGAAAACCTGCGTCTTGTTTCTGGGTATGTCTTTGATTCCTTCTTCTACAGATTTAGCGTTCCTTGCTGCATTAATAACCGAGCGTTAGCAGTTGGCCAACATAGAAACTTTTCGTGATACCTTTAATTAAAGTTTCATGCACACCTGTGAAAGGAGTTGAAGTAATAAATGTTAAAACTTTGTTTAGTTCAATGTTTTAGTTACATTCAAGTTATGAATCTTCAAAATGTTTGAGCTGTGCTGAAGTGATTCAGTCGAAGTTTATCACAGAACCTAAGGTTGGATTGGATCTTCCACCAGATGAAGAAATCACTTAATTACATGCTTGTTCATGAACCGGTTCGGGGTTGAAACCGATTCTGAATTGAACTGATCTGGTTTGAAAAAAAATAGTACATTTTTCTGTTTCTAAAAAAACTTGTTTGATTTAAGGAAAAAAGAACTGAGTTGGTTCGAACTGTTTTTTTTAATAACAATTTTGGTTCGGGAATAATCTGGTTCAAATCGAACCTAAACCGGCTAAAAACCCTGTCCAACACACTGAACTGTCTGAAAAAATACTGAACCAACTGAAAAATACTGAATCGGCTGAAAAAACACTGAACCGACTGAAAAATACACTGAACCGATTGAAAATTTGTTCCACAACCGACTAAAATATTGTCCAACATCAACATACGAGAGTCCAATATATCTCTAGGTTTGGTTTATTGAAGATATCTCTAGGTTTGGTTTAATTTCAGACCGATTTAGTTAATTTTGCTTCAAACTGGTTCTAAAATTATATAGGTTTAAAGTGGTTTGATTTAAATTTAAGCATAAATCAGTATAAAAAAACGAGTCGAGTCGAGCCGATTCGAACTGGATTTTTCATACTATTTTGAACTGTTCTATTTGAAGACTAAAAATACTGATTTGGTTTTGGAACTAGTTCGGTCGAACCGCTTCGAACTAAACCAGTTCCAGACCAGTTCGTCCGAACCGATACATTTGGACTACCTAATTACAGTAAACATCGAAAGTAGCATATAATTATGATTAAATTTAAGGCCGACCAAGGAAAAACAAACAAACCTGCCCATAGCTTATCCGATATTATATTTTCCACCAAATGGGGCTCGACACGTGCGTTCCTACAAAGAAATTATACGTTAAGTGTGTTAACGTAATATTATATATATTATGTATGAAATTAATAATAGAGTGTGTACACACTAAACTATTGATGACCATTTTTGTCATTTTATGTAGAATTTTGATTAAACAAATCATTGATGTTCTCATGTTTTTCCAAGGTGTGGGCAAAAGGTAGGACCTTGATGGTCTTTTCTGTAGCTGTTCTTTGTCATCATGCTGTAGATGATGGCGACATGAACATGATTATCACGTTTCAAGTTAACTGCAAATGATTACCCAGAAAGATGAACAAAGATTGACACTAAAGATTGTAAATTTGTCTAAGAAAAGAGTAAATTTTTTATCTACTCTCACACGACCTACTGTAATTTGACTCTGCAGATGCATCCCGTATCGCATTACGAAGGATAATGATTGTGAAAGAGGGAGCTTGAAGAACAAGATAGAAGTTCTCATGGTCTCCTCCCCAAATCGAGATGACATGGTATTCCCCAAGGTGCAAAATTTCACTCTTTTTGGTGCATTTAAATGCTCTTTCCTCCATCAATGGAGATTGATTTCTTGCTTTTCTTTGCTGTTTTCTATCAGGGTGGATGGGAGGATGATGAAACGGTTGAAGAAGCTGCATGCCGTGAAGCTTTAGAGGAGGCAGGAGTTAGAGGAATCCTTAATGTAAGCACATAAGGCGACATAAAAGTACAAGATGTTGTTTTTTTCCCAGAAAAAGTGTAAGAATTAATCGAATATCTAATGCAAAAAACGGGTTTCTTTTCGCGTTTAGGAGACTCCATTGGGTGTGTGGGAATTTAGGAGTAAGAGCAGCCAAAACATTTGCAGTCTTTCTGGAGGGTGCAAGGGCTACATGTTTGCATTGGAAGTCTGTGAGGAGCTGGAGGAGTGGCCGGAGCAAGGAAATCGCCATCGGAGATGGGTAGGTTGACTAAAGTTCACATTTTTAATTGAATTCATTTCACCAGACACGCTCAAGAACATAAAACAACACAAGTAACATGTTCTTTTTCCACACCAGTTAAACGCGAAGGATGCATTCGAGGTGTGCCGATACGAGTGGATGCGAAGGGCTCTGGAGAAATTCCTCGAGATACTGATCGAGGAAGATGCAGAACTTGAGGTGGTCGATGCTGCAACAATGGAGCAGCAGCCTTCGCAACAAACAACACTTAGTGACGTCATTTCGGATCGTCAAATTGTTTCGTCCAACTGCTGTAAAAATCCGACGACTACTGATCTGCGAGATTTACTTCCCTTCTCGTGGTTTACGATCGACTTAAACCGTATTTCTTTGTACCGTAAACTGTAAAAATGTGTTGATGAATCCATGGACAGCATCAGTTGTAATCTCACTCTTGTCGTGCGTGAAGTAGAGAAAGGAAGGAAGTTCTTCAATTTGACTGCAGAAAAATTTCCAATAATTTTCGTGAATCTGCAGAATTCGGTATCTTTTCATTTGTCTCAAATCAGAGCTGAACTCATAATTTTTTTTGTATTTGAGATTAAATTCGAGTTCGGAATTAACTTAGTTTTAGTGAAAGTGTAATAAGATAATAAAAAATATATAAGTTTTCGTTCTAATTATTTGTTAAAATTAGTTAGTAATTTAGAATATGAATATTATTGGGTGTAATGACTCCTAAGTCCTAACATGTTCGTACGGACCCATTAATTGGTCCGATAATGGTTAAAATATTGTGTATGTATGATAATCATATCATATTTTTAAATTGTATACCATAACTATAATCGTAATTATTATGGATTAATGAGTACAGTTTTCAATACCATATTCATACCATATATTAATATTTATTATCACGTGTAAAATATAATAAAACGTCATGAATGTTAACTTAATAAATACATAAAGTTATATCACAAGCAAACAAAATATTTAGTACTAATATCATTCAATATTAGTGTCATTCAAAATTAACACCAACCTCATCATTTAACAGTAACATCATTCAATTATAGTTCGTTCTGAAATTATAAATTTTTAAAATCTAAAAGTGAAAATTTTAATTATGTTATTAGTATTACTAATACATTAATATTAAATAATTATTATATTTATATAATTACTATAAATATCACTAAAATACCATACTCATAATCATTACGAGTAGAGATTCATCACCATAACTGCTTCGCATCAGAATGGTACAATTAACTATATAAAAAATAACGGATATAATAAGATTTGTTTAACTTTTCACCGCTTATCAGGTGTATCGTATTTAGATTTTATTTAAAATAAGTCTTTTATTTTCACATTAATGAAATTTAAATAACTCCCCGTATGTGTGTATATAATAAAAGGGTTAATTGTCAATTTGCCCCCTAATGTTTGGACCGAATTTAAGAATCCCCCTTAATGTTTAAAATTTTTAAATTTTAGTCCTAATGTTTGGACGAAATCAAAAATTCCCATTTTCCGTCATAAAACCGTTTATTTGAGACGGTAAACCCAACATGTGCACTGCACATGCCTTTTCTTAAATGGAAATGACTCAACTGCCCTTAAGTTGAAATGACACACTGCACAATGTCTGTTCTTCCTTAGATCAATTCCGTTTGAAGATCATCTCGTTTGAAACTGGATGAAGCGGTGGTCAAACGCCCATCGCGTGGTGGCTAAACGGCGCCAGCAGCTCATCCACTGCGCCAGCAGCTCATCCCTGGGCAATTATTTGCTTCATTGAATATTCAAAGCATATCCTTCGATACAGTGTCTTGAGAAGTGCAATGCTTGAATTTGAAGTTTTGCACCGAACTAAATGCTTTGCCAAAGGAATTGGGTTCCTTGAGAACTCTGACAGAAATCCTCATGGATGGAACTTCAGTCCGTGATATACCCATCTCAGTAGGCCATTTATTGTCACTTGAAACCCTAAGTGCTTCAAGCTGTGTCTCACTTACTCATTTGCCAAGTTCAATCAGTTACCTTACATCTCTTTCAGAGCTCACACTAGATACTAGATGGTGTGCAAATCCATGAACTCCCAGACTTGATTGGGGACTTGATAAATTTATGGAAGCTGTCACTCAAGGACTGTAGACGGATGCAGAAACTTCTGGAATCTATTGGAAAGCTAAAAGATTTGCTCATTCAGCTCGATGTATCAGGCACTGGTATTTCAGAGTTTCCCAGTTCGATTCAAGATCTGCAAATGTTGACAGTGTTGAAAATGAATTCTTGTTTTATCAGAATATTTCCAAAGGCAATCTGTTACCTCTCTAACCTGGAAGAGTTGCATGCAGTTAAAGGGTAGAGCTAGAGAGAGAACATAGAGAAAGAACAGAGCAATGGAGGAATCAGGTCATGGTGGAACAGCGTTACCGTAGTTGAAGGGTAGTCACTGCAGCGGCAAAGGGAAGCTGTGGGGTGAGACTTAAGAACATAAGGCTAGTTGTGTTATTTCAACTTAAGAAAAGGCATATGCAGTGCACATGTTGAGTTTACCGTCTCAAATAAACGGTTTTATGACGGAAAGGGAGAATTTTTGATTTCGTCCAAACATTAGGACTAAAATTTTAAACATTAAGGGAATTCTTAAATTCGGTACAACCATTAGGGGCAAATTAACAATTAACCCTATAATAAAATTAGACTGTCTCCTCCTGTAACCGTTACAATGGGTTACTGCATTCGGCTATTTCTGTACAAACTGCACAGTGAAGTATTCTCCTCTGCCACTGGCTCCGGCGAGGACTAACAGAGAGGCTGAGGATAGCACTTGACAGTTGACAGGAGAGCTCTGCTTTCCGACTATAGCTGAAAATGAGCTTCCAGGACGTCCAGAATGGCGGCAAGCCATCCTCGTCTCGAGCTCAAAGCCCCTCGCAGGCCGTGGCCGCTGGAATTTTCCAGATCAATACTGGAGTCGCTGGATTCCGCCGTCTCTTCGATGGAATCGAAACATCTAAGGACACACCGGATCACCGCCAGAGACTGTACATCTGTTCTCTCTTTTTCTGCTGCCGGCTTTTGAATTTGTATGAATCGGTTTGAGTGAAGAGATTTCTGAAACTGTTGTCTCGATTGCAGGCACAATTCCAGGCATCGAATACTCCAGCTGGTGAAAGAAACTGCTGCGAAGCTCAAGTCGTTGAGCGAATTGGATCATGACCTCGGTGCCAATGTATGATATACTTTCACACTTTTCTGCTTCTTGATTTTGATTAGTCAACTCAACTATTTGAACTGTAGAGAAAGCTTGCTTAAGTCTCTGGAATGTCACATTCTGCTGATAGCCAGTTTTATGCGTAGAAAGTTTAGTTTGATATATTCATTGGATGTGTAAAATTGGCCTCTGTGACTTTTGGTTAAGTCTAGATTCTGATATGGTTTGATGTCAAGATTGGTCATAGCAGTCAACCGAGACCCCTTATCATCTTCTCTGCATCTTAGGAGATGTATTGTAGCGTTTTCCTAATTGATAGACGGCTAATTTCATTCGTGATCATTATAATGGAATATGGATCTGATTAGTAGCGTAAATCCATCTTTTGGCGGTTCTGTAGCAAGGTAGGAAGATTGAAGTTTCTAAGCTTGCGAGGGATTTCCAAAGTACACTACAAGAATTTCAGAAAGTTCAACAACATGCTGCAGAGAGAGAATCTACTTATGCGCCATCTGGACCTCCATCTTCCCCACTATTAATGTACTCAATCATTTCACTTAAAGTTTATGATATTGTCAATGTTGCTTGCTTTGATGATCTTTTTATCACCTTATACTGTCTATTTTCTGCACATGAAGACCTGATTCTGCTGAACCAGTGGCATCTGAAAACGATCCAGAGTACCAACCCTTCCTCATGGAACAGAAGAGGTAAGCTTTTAAGTGTGACGATTCATTTCAAGATCAGATTTTTCAGCTTTGGAATTATTTATAAATAGAAATGGCTCAACTGGGGTGGGGAAGTTGGCAATTTGAGGAAGTTCAGGTTGATAATCTTCATTCTCTTCTTTAAGTACCAAATCGATCGAGAATATTTAGTTGTGATTGGACAAATATTCTAAAATAACTGTCCTAAAAGCAGAAAATGGGATGTGAAGCATATAGTTATATACTACATCGGATAGGTTGACAATCTGTATTCTTACTTTTGATAGTAAAAACTATTAAAACAGATTTGGTATTTTCAGGCAAGAACTTGTTCTTTTAGATAATGAAATATCTTTCAACGAGGCTATGATTGAGGAAAGAGAACAAGGTCTAAGAGAAGTTCAGGAGCAGATTGACCAAACAAGTGAAATTTTCCGGGATCTCGCTGTTTTAGTTCATGACCAGGGAATTGTAATTGGTAAGCTTCCAAAGAAACAGAGATTAATCAGTTGTTCATTCTTTACTGTAGTTCTTGTGGAAAATTTGCTAACTATATTTTCAATTTGGGGTCTCTTTGTTACAGATGACATTTCATCGAACATCGATAATTCCTCTGCTGCAACTGTACAGGCCAGATCTCAGCTAACAAAAGCTTCTAAAAATCTATAATCCAGAGCCTCGTGGGTAAGCATGTGACATTATAATATGAATTGTAATATCTTAATAAGCCGAGGATTAGGTGATCACTGCTTGTTCTGGGATTGCGTCCGAGACTATTCTCACTGTAGTTAATTTTGTGCGGAGGGACCATTGAGTCTTTACTTTTGAAGGAAAATAAAAATACTGCCTTTACTATTGCAACCAGCTTGTTAAGTTAATGTAGCGTACTTGGACTGCTAAAGTACATTAAAAAGACAGAAGAGTATAAGTAGGACTTTCGGCATCACTCGGCTTGTCAAATAAAATTATTATAGGAAAAATGATTAAATCTTAAGTAGAGATCTTAGCTGTTGAGTTATAAAAGATGTTAGGAAAGTGTGAGGACTTGCGAGGTGTTTTTAAATTGAAACACTTAGTATACAACTCCCCCAAGACGCATTGCATATTGCCACTGAGAATCTTGGAGCTTGTTTTTGGACGATGTTCATTTGCAGTAACATAGAGCCAATTGAATTAGGGATGTGCCAATGTAGTGAGTCATGATTTGGGTTGGAAGACGTATTTAATAAGATAAGGTTGAGCTAAGATTATTAGATTAGGTCTCTCCTGATTCTTGTTATGCTGGTTTACCAAATCAAGGTCTAAAATATGAAGATCATGAGAATCACTAAGTTTGATAAAAATAAAATAAATGAAGCATCTTATATGTCTTTTGTAAGCACTGAGATTTCCATGAATATTTGGCAGTGCTGGTGGGTGTTGGCCATTGTGGTGATAGGTATTATCGTCTTCGTTGTGGTGATTCTCATATAGAGAGCGAGGTGGAGTGATGTTGTGATCAATCAAGGTGTGGCGTTCCAAGAGACATCTCATCTCATCTTTTCTATTCTTTATTTATAATGTCAGCATTAACATTGCAACTCTATCGTCTGTTGAACATCAAGATGCATGTGCTGAAGAGTGGTAGGTCATTTTGTTTCTATGTTTGGAGTGTAGTCATAGTACCTTGGAGGGGTTTCATTGTCTCAGATATTTTTGCTTATGCACCACGAAATATACTGTGTATTTGTCAATTGGTAAATTTGCAGTTTCCAATGATTTATACGCAAAAAATAAGGTGAATAAATGAAGTATTCGGAATATTAGAAGAAGCCAAAGCAGAAGAGGTAGTGTAAACTACAAGGTAAGTTCTTCACATTACACATTGACTAACATATCATTGTCTGCAGCTTTGGAGGAATCGACTGCATGGGATTTGGAAGGTAGTGTTGTTGCATGAGAAGATGTCAAGTCTAGTTTTTTGTCCTTCTTGTTGGTATAGTCGACACAGAACTAAAAAACATCCAAGGAATTAAGGTGTGAAGTCAATTTCTTTTCCCCTAACGATGGTGCAATTTCTTCACATTGTGTGTTTTGTATGTGCTTGGTGGCATTGTTGCTGCGGTCACAACAAGGAATCAGAATATTGGCCTTTCGGGTCCCCTCGGGTCCATCTCGTCTGAGGGAAAAAAAACTCAGCTTCTAAGTAAGTAACTTCTTAATCACCTTATATAAACCTTTCAAATTATCTCTCTGTCTATCTTAAACAAGTGTTTTAACAGCTAGGAACTAAGCCTCATCTGAACTCTCTCCCTCAAGGCTCTTCTTCGCCTTCATGGGTTCGTGTTTATGTCGTCCAAGCTAGCAAACATTAGGTATACATGTTTTGTTTGTTGTCACATTCCATTCGTGCATTTTTTCACCTGAATATCACATTTATCCTAGTATTAATTCTTGCATTGCATGCACACACATTATAGGCTCAACATACCCTAGGTGGCCCGAGAAAGACAATTAACCCTTGAGAGAGAGGTTCATATGAGGCTTTGGTTCCTTGTCCCAGCTGCGGCATGACAACCACTACATGTAAGTTTGTTCCTGGTGATGGTTTGGATCCTGAAATTGAATTGGTAAGGATGGTGTTTGGCTTAGACAAGTTAAAGCATGGATGGATGCTAGACAAAGTTCCTATTCATGGGTACGTAAACTACCAAGCTTAACTCGTAGTAGATGGATGATTCAGTGTGAAATTATTCCCACCTTTAAAAATTCAACGCTAGTATTTGAAACCGTTACTCTGGTCAATTCGATTTGAGAATTTTTGTGTTTCAGTCTAATTGAATATTTAAGATATGAATAATTTACTCATTAATCTTTCTTTAAAAACAATTTATGTTTGTACTAATACAAATCTACAATTTTCTAACTTTCGATTAAGTTTAAATGGAAAAGGTGTATGTGTACACTATGTCACACGACTCACACCTAATTTATGTCTTAACAGAACTTTTGGAGTCCTAGCAGAACTTGTCAAAGTATTAACAATCTGTTAGTTGATTTTTTTTTTTATAAGTTAGATCTCATGTAGAGTTTGCGTGCACTTTTCTGTTTTAGAATTAAGATAAAGTTAGATAGAACTAATAAATTGTAAATTTATATTAATTCAGTTAACAAATATATTTTTTTTTTTAAATAACTAACAGATTGTGCATATTTACAAAATTCACCTAGCAATATCCTTTCATTTACCAGAAATTAGTTTGTGATGTAGCACAAGCAGTCGAGCTCTAGCTCGAGCACGCACCTATTTTCTTGGAAAGTTGTGAGTGACGGGTTGGTTCCATGACGACAAAACAGTGCAGTTTTTCTTCTTCTGTCCTTTTGTTTCTTGGACAATAGATGCAGCAGCAGCAGTTATACGACAATAACTGTTTGGTTATGTGGCAATTCCTACGACGGTGCTACATGGATATGGAAAGTGTCGGCAACTGCCAACTGTAGGAGGTTGGAGTATGCACATCAACTGCTCAATAAAAGGCCCGACACAGTCTTGTCTTGATTGACACCGTTGCTTGCCATCATGGCAGGCTTGTATGGCTATGCAAAGGTTGAACTTGTTGGTGTGTGGTTAGAATCATTCACCCTAGTGCGTGTTACATTAAAGCTGTCTGGAAAAAAAAAAATTCAGCCTTTATGAATCATCATGAATACCATTACACCATGGAGTAGAGATTCATTGTCACTATTGAAAGAAGCTTTTTTTTTTTTTTTAATGTTATTCTGCAGAGTTTTTGTCACTATTTAGTGACCAGGTGACGAACCAAGAGCATCCATTTTTGATCAATCAACTTCAAGTTCATACTTCAGATAGAACAAATTACACCATACAGAAGACAGAGGTGAGTTTACACCATTCATGCTGCTTCTTTATCTGTTACATAATTCTCAGCTACTGTGACTTGGTAGGTGCTTGGTATTTATGAGGGTAGATAGATGGAGTTGCCTTTATCATTCCTACCAAATAAATTTGGTCCAAATTCTGAACCATTATCTCCTCCACAAGAAAAGAAACCAACTTTCTAGCCCTTTCCTGTCAAGAACATCAATTTCATTTCCTTGATTTGTCTACACTCATATAGCCTTTTAATACTAATACTCTTTAAGTTCAAACCAATCTATCAAGAGCAAGAAAAGAATGAACTTGTTGTTGTCAGTGTTGTTACATCCAACGTTTGTTTCTCCGGGAACTGTTGTCGCCCCGGAACCACCTATCCCAATCTGCATCTGCCGGACCCCGCGTCCTATCCATTCCAAAACACAAACATAACATCAAAATCTCACAGATCTTCTGTGTATAGTAGTCCCAAATCATAGCTTGATTGATTCAAAAAAAAATCAGGAGATGGGTAGATTCCAACTTTAAGGTATACATATATATATGCAGAATTTAGAATATTTTAGAAACTTTCAATGATCCCAGAAAGGGAAAACAAACAAACTTGATGCTGAAAATATGAAGTGATGAAGTTTTTACATTCCACAACACAAACATAACATCAAAATTTGTCTTATCTTCTGTTTAAATATAGTAGTTAAAAATCAATCAGTATTGTGTTTTTTTTACCCAAAAGAAAATTAATAAATCAATTTTGGTAACTTTTCAAGAGATGGGTAGGTTTCAAATTCAAAGTCTATTGCAGAATCTGGAAGATTTTGCTAACTTTCGTGAACCCATGAAGGAAAAAATAAAAGTTGATTCTTAAACTCTGAGCTGATGGAGTTCTTACATTGGAAGCAGTGGATCTGGACAGGATTCAACACTTGAAATGATTCTGCAGAAATAAGTAAGAGATGAAACTAATTCTTGATGAGTAGTATTTGAGAGAAGCGCACAGTAATTTCTTATATTGCTTACTCTCTGCAGACAATGGAGGATTCACCAATCGTCTCCAGCATTTCCAACTCTTCCTGCACAAAGCAAGAGGGCAAAATCCACATCATCAGCTGCCGCCGCGTCACCAAGATGAAACCTTTCATCAAGAACAAGGTGGAATGGATTGACTGACCTGGATAATGTTGATCTGGTTCTGTAGATGGGTTATAGAAGCAGCTAATCGGTGCTTCCCTACGAACACAGAAGGCTCAGCGCTTTGCTGGTGGGACCCATCAGCTCTCCTTGCTTCTTCAGCTGCTGCTTCCATAGCTGAAGACTCCGACTGTTTCCTCTCCATTACTGAGGAGAAGGTGGTGTCTGAACAGAGAACGTGGATCGGAGGATGGATGGAGGAGAAATAGAAAAGAGAAATGGAGTGGACGGTTGTAATATATACAATGACTAAAAGGGTCTCTGTTTAAGTTTATTTTCCTGCCAAAAGTAAAAGACTTGGTGCCTAAAATTAGTTGTCAGATCAAAAGAATACTACATTTTTTTGATTCAAACTTACATATAAATTATAGGGTTAATTACTTAATTGGTTACACATGTTTCAGCATTATGCAGATTGGTTACATATGTTTCAAAATGTGATTAATTTATTTTTTTATGTGACTAATTGGTTACACATGTTTTTTCCAATGTGATTAATTGATTATTCTGTTAGTAAATCGTTAATTTTATCGTTAATTAATTTTTTTAACATATTATTGAATTGTGAAATGACTATTATGCCCTTAGTAGTATTGAAGAACACAAAATCGTCTTGAAGAACCAGAATTGAATCAAATTCGATTCGATGTTCTTGAAGAACCCAGAAATAACATTTCTGGGTTTGCAATTTCTGAGTTCTAAGAACCCAGAAATGTTGTTTCTGAATTCTAAGAACCCAGAAATGTTGTTTCTGGGTTCTAAATTTCTGGGTTCTTCAATTCAATTCGTTGATGAAGAACAGCTTGGTTGATGAAGAACACAACTTGATTGATGAAAAGGGTAATTACGTCATTTTACGTATCTAAATAGTGACTTAACTGTGATTTCTAACGGTGAACAGTAAAAAACTCAATTAGTCACATATCAAAACCAATTAATCACATTTTGAAACATGTGTAACCATTCTGCACAATGGTGAAACATGTGTAACCAGTTAAGTAATTAACCCTAAATTATAATACCCAAAACGTCAATCTCCCTCCACCCCCCAAAGTTTTAGTCATTTTTTCTTTCACCCTACACTTTCATTTGTTTGAGATTCTTCCATTCTAGTCCCAATTGATTGTGATTTAGACCGATTCTATTGGAAACCTTGAGTCAGATTCAGTTGTTGCGATGGTAAAAATTATCAAAATTTAGTTGTAAAATTTGTAAATATATCAATTATTTTTGTCAATTCTAAAATTATTCAACGGTACATTTGGATAGAACGTGGATACAAAAGTTCATTTTTTTTAAACATATTGAGTTGAGTTTGCATAACACACAGTATGTGGTGAAAATTCATTTTTTCCCCAATTTTTAAATCTTCGAAAGAGTCAGAACTATCAGTAAATCTATGTCTGTGAGGCCAGGCCCAATGAATGCTGAAGTACGAGCGATACTGCTGCAGTGAGGATGAGACAGTAAGCCCTATACTGTCTCAATACAGGGCTTCACCGTGTGTAGGCATCTCGAACATGGTGGGCCCACATGTCCACGTTTTTTTTCAAAAAAAAAAAATAGAATGGGTTACTCCGCTACATAATGTTCGAGCTTTCGTCACTGTACGCTTTGCTTGTTAGAGAATCAGCATTTTGCACTGACCCCGTCAACGTAGCTCCACCAGCAGTTTAGGAGGCCGACTCCATTCTGAAAGTCACCATTCGACAACGAATCCTTTCTACAGCACTGAGGATTCAAACTTCTGACCTCAGAGATTAAACCACGTGGGAGTAAGTGCTCTCAACCAATAGACCACTACTATCGGCGGTGGTACATGTCCACACGTTTAAGAGACCATCATTTTCTAATACCGAATTAGATTTTACCGTGGTCAACAATTTGACATCATACGTATAAAAAGTCGGTAACAACTAACAATACCACCTTATATGAGTACGTGTGAAAAAAATATAATTATGTATCTAAATAACTCTACTATATTTAAATATGGTTGATAAATATATTAATTTAACTTTAAACTCTAACCCTTCATGTATATATATATATATACGACATGAATAACTATTTTTTTTCTTATTAATATAACCTTTTGAAAATTTAATTAATATAGGTTATAAGTTGTTTGATTGAACTTCAAATTCATGGGTTTAGACTCTATGTGTAAGTTTCAAATTTATTTGAATATCGACTTATTTATTTACTTTAAAATTGTTGTACATTTGTTATTTAATTACTTTTTTAATTGATTTATTGCTTCCAATAGTCAGATTGAAATTTGCTTGTTCAATATAATATCGGTAAATTTTGACCAATTTTATAATTTCACTGAATATATATATATAAATATTCATGTTATTATTAGATTTCATAATTAGTAAATTATGCCAATATAGAAAACTATCAAACCGACTGAATGTTATATAAAAAACGACAGCCATACTCCATTCATACAAACTTTCTATTATTTAGGGTTTCATTTCACTGCAATATTAATTATCCGAATCGCAGCATCGTCGGACTCTCCCCCTTCAGCTGCTCATAGAACCTCTTGATGAACTCCTCAGCATCAGCATCCACACGACTACCCTCCTCCTCATCGTCCCACAACTCAGTGTAATGATCGCAGTCCAAGCTTTTGAACATGTACTGATCAGAAGGTGTCTTGTCGGGGAAGACAACCCTGTCGTGTCTGCTTAAACCCTCCTCGAGGGCTTCGGGGATCTCCTTAACACACGGCAGGAAGAAGAAGAAGAACTGAAAGGATGAGTTTTTCTTCATCTTTTTGTGGGGTCGATGGTAGAAGAGGTTATCGGGGCTGTTGTTGCAGGAGAACTCGTATTCGACTAAGCTTGAGCTGCCGGAGCTTTGACAGCTGCTGCGGTGGAAAGACGTCGTGAAGTTGTCGATGAAGGATCTCTTCATTGTGATCGCCGCCGGCCTGTTGTTGATGAAGGTTGCGTGCATCGTCTTGGCTTTGGAGATAAGTCCCTTCCCTAACACGAGGAAGGCTATTCTCACCACTTTCCATAGACGCTTTCCTCCCATGGGAGAGTTAGGTTTCATTTGCAGATTCGTTACAGAGAGAAAAGAGAAAGAGAGAGGCTTTTTAAGTTATGAGATGATGATGATGAAGGTGAAGCAATGTGGTGTGGTGTGGGTGAGTTTATTTATAGTCTTTTGTAAGTAATTAATGCATGGGGAGGTTGCATGGAAATTCATGTAAGTAAAAATGATTTCCCCAATTTTAAATCAAAATTCTTTATAAAATAATGTCAAAATAATGAAATCCGATTATGGGTTATGCAATTCAATTCGTTGACGAAGAACACAGCTTGGTGATGAAGAACACAGCTTGATTGATGAAAAGGGTAAATAAGTCATTTTATGTATCTAAATAGTGACTTAATTGTAATTTCTAACGGTGAACAGTAAAAAAATCAATTAGTCACATATCAAAACCAATTAATCACATTTTGAAACATGTGTAACCATTCTGCACAATGTTGAAACATGTGTAACCAAAATTAAGTAATTAACCCTATAAAATATCATATAGAATTTAAGATATTCTATCCTATTCTAATAAATTGTGGAAGAAGTGTTGTATATGGAGGAGAAAGATCGGAGGAAAAGTTGAAGCAATTTTTGGGTAGCTGCCGAGTCATCTTCAACTTGAAACATTAAATATTAATGGGTTAATATTTTAAAATGAACACTCTTTTCCCTTTACTTTCCTTATCAAATTTTAAATACTAGAACATAATCCATTTTAAAAAAATAAATAATAATTTCAAATAATCAATTGATTTTTTTTTTTTTTTTTTGGTCAATAAAAACATCTTCCTTAATCATAAAAAGAGTCCATACAATCCATTACACACAAACGTACAAAAGAAATCGGGGGACTTGCTATCCAATCCCTTGGACAAGAGTCCTTTTTAGTTTCCGTTGCTATCCAATTGGCACATTGGTTTGCCGTTCGTCTAACAAATTGCCAATTAACCCGAGGTATATGCTTAGCCATCTCAATGATATCCGTGAGGATGCTCCGTAATTCCCAATCTTTTGTCGCATCCCCACCATGAATAAGATTGATAACATATTGAGCATCCGACTCTATGATTACCTCGGTCCATACACAATGGATCGCCAACTCCGTTGCTTGTAGAATCGCTTTTGCCTCAAGTAGCTTTGCACTCGTACCTTCACACCTTGTATTTCTTCCTCCTAGAACCGATCCCGACCAGTCCCTTGCTACGACCCCCGTGCCTCCCTTTAGCGTATGTTGATCCCACGCCGCATCGCAATTAAGTTTGACCACCCCTTGGCTCGGCCTCCTCCATCGTTGGTTGTCCCTATAGTGCGGCCTCAGCACCGCCATACACGCCATTGGCCTTGCAGCCCACGCCTCCTCAGCAAGGCTAATTGCCATCCTGATCGTGACCGTTGGCTTCGGGTTTTCCTCCGCATGGACCGCCCTACAACGTTCCTTCCATACTTCCCATGCCACAGTCTCCCCTAGTATCTTCCTTCTCCTCCCCAACTCGCCTCCCACCGCACCTGTTTCGTGCATGAGTTTCATCCATCCACTCCAATCCGTGACCCCGGCCTGATCCAACCGGAGCCCCATTGCTCCCAACCATACTCGTCGTGCCCAATGGCACTCCAGAACCGCATGGTTCACAGTTTCCAATTCATCACAAAAATCACAAGTCGGGTTCAACTGGATCCCCCGCTTTACAAGCTCAGCCTTCACAGGTAAGGCATTATGCATAGCACGCCATAGGAACTGTTTTACCTTTGGTATAGACTCGCTCTTCCAAAGGTCGCTCCAACGCGTCTCTGTTTGTCTCGGTTGCAGTCCTCCATCGTTCGCCGTCGCGAGTTGGTGCATCTCCCGCAAACGTCGATACACGAGCTTTGGCCGCGCTACCCCATCGTTCGCGGTTGGCCAAATCAGCTGATCTTCATGATTGGTGCGACTGATATGGATCGCGGCTATTGCTTGTGCTTCCGGTTCGGTAATGTGGTGTCGGATTGCTGTCAGATCCCATGTCCCACGGTTCCGGTCTATTAGTTGGTTCACCCGGATATCCGCTTCCTCCTCTAGCCCTGTGTTTTGTCCAATCCGACCCCGAGGCATTCCCGGAACCCACGCATCCTGTAATGCCCTAATCCGCTCCCCCGTCCCCACTTGCCACACGCCCTCCTGTTTCAGTATATCTCGACCCGCTAGTATGCTCGACCACGCCCATGATGGTCGAGCTCCGCTCGTGGCCTCCATTAGGTTGCCTCTCGGGTAGTAGAGTCCCTTTAGCACACGCGCCCACATTGAGTCTCCATCACTATTTAGACGCCATGCCGTCTTAGTCAACATTGCCCTGTTAAAATCGGTCATGTCCCTAAATCCCATGCCTCCCATGTCTTTGGGTTGAGTGAGCTTTCCCCATCGAACCCAATGTATCCTCCGCATCTCATCCCGTCCGTTCCACCAAAACCTAGCCACCATACTCGCAATTTCTGCACACCACGTTTTAGGCAATTTGAATAAAGACATGACATAGGTAGGAATTGCGGTTATTACCGCCTTAATTAGGACCTCCTTGCCGGCATTGTTTAGGAACATGGTCTTCCAACCATGGATTTTCTTTACCACCCTGTCCTTGAGGTACCTCATGGCCTCTATTTTGGATCTACCCCAGTTGGTTGGTAGACCCAAGTACTTTCCCGCGTCTGGTACCACATCGATGCCTAATACCTCCGCGACTCGTCTCTTTGTTTCCTCTCGAACTACCTTGCCGAACTGTATACACGATTTGTCAAGGTTGATCTTCTGCCCCGATGCTTTGTTGTATCTCTCTATCGTTTCCCTTAGTGCCCTAGCATTCCCCTCCGTTGCTTGCATGAAAAATATGGAGTCGTCTGCAAAAAAGAGATGATGAACTTCCGGGCATGTACGCTTCATCCTTATCCCTTGTATTCGATGCTCCTCCACCTCCCGTACTATTTGGCGTGACAAGACGTCCGCCACTAGGATGAACAAATACGGGGAGAGTGGGTCGCCTTGCCTAAGTCCCCTTGTCGGTTTGAACCTCGTCGTCTTCTTCCCGTTCACCACCACACTGTATTGTACCTTGGCTATGCACTCCTCGATCCATCGACACCATTCATTTGCAAAGCCCAGTCCCTTAAGCGTTTGAATCACAAATTCCCACTCCACTCGATCATATGCCTTGCTCATATCGAGCTTGACCGCACACTCTTCCCTCCCTCTCACCCTGTTTGTTCTCAGATGATGAAAAACTTCATGTGCAATAAGAATGTTGTCATGGATGAACCTGCCTGAGACAAAAGCACTCTGAAAGGGGGTTACAAGCTTAGGTAAAATAAGTTTGAGACGATTTGATAGTACTTTGGATATAATCTTGTAGTTAAAATTGCATAGGCTTATTGGGCGAAAGTGTGTGGTATTAGTCGGGTTAGGGATCTTGGGGATTAAAACTATATCAGTATAACAGTAACCTGGTAGTAAATTACCTGATTCAAAGAAACTACTCACGGATTGAAACACGTCCTCCCCGAGTACGTCCCAGAACCGATGATAGAACATACCTGGAAAACCGTCAGGTCCCGGAGCCTTGTTGCCACCCAACTGGAAAACTGCTTTTTTGACCTCCTCACGACTTACCTTCCTTATGAGGGCTACGTTATCAGTGTCTGTCACCAATTTTGGTATGCTCCTCATTTGATCTGTTATCCCGTCTGAGCCTTCCGTTTGGAATATGTCTCTGAAATAGCTCTCACACTCTGTCATGATGTCCTCCTCATTTTCCACCCAGATCCCATCCCGTCTTTGCATTCTACATAACGTATTCCTCCGCCTTCTCTCCACGGTTGTCTGATGGAAAAAGGCGGTATTACGATCCCCCGCCTGCATCCACTGAATTCGAGACCTTTGCCTCCAATACTCCTCCTCCTTCCCCCATGCCTCTTCTAATTCACGTTTAAGCATCCTTTCCCGATCCCTCTCATACCTCTCAGTCGATTGCCCTTGTATGACCTTAAGCTCCTCATTGATGGCCTCAATCCGCCTCTTATAGTTCGGCACTGTTTCCTTGCTCCATCTCTTAAGCTCCCCACGACACTTCCCTAATCGTCCATGTATCCCATCACGGTTGCTCAATATCGGCCTCGTTTCCCAAACTCCTTTCACCACTTCTCTACATCCCGCATGAGCGAGCCACCCCTTTTCGAATCTGAACTGCCTCTTACCCCTCAGTTGTGCTCTCTCCAGTTGAATTATTAGTGGGCTGTGGTCGGATCCAATCTGTAACTTGTGGATGATCATAGATTGCGGGAACGTTCGGATCCAGTCGGGATTCACTATTGCCCTATCTAGGCGCTCCTGGATTCGATTGTTTCCTTCTCTGTTATTACACCATGTAAATTGACTCCCTTTGAATCCCATATCCGCTAATCGTGTATCCCTCATCATTTCATTGAATGCATCCATCTTGCGAGCTTGTTTCGGCCGGCCCCCTTGTTTTTCACTTGCCAAAGCAATCTCATTAAAGTCCCCAACACACATCCATGGACCTCGCCTTTGTTGTGCTATCCCTCTTAAATTGTTCCATAACCGCATTCTCTCTTCCCATTCAGTACTCCCATAAATCCAGGTTATATGCATCATAACACCATTGCTGGTTTTTGTTATGGTGGTGTCTATGAAGCTTTCTGTTTTTGCATGTATTACAACCTTAACCTCTTTGGTCCACCATATCGCCAGTCCACCCGAGATGCCTATCGGGTTCTCATACACCCCATCACACATCTTCATTTTTTTTCGTACTTTTTCACAATATTCCTCCGTGTTCTTTGTTTCAATCAAAAAGATTACCTCTGGTTTATTCCTCCTCGTGAGATCGGCGAGGTACGGAATTGTCAGGGCCGATCTCAACCCCCGACAATTCCACACCAGGTAGTTCATTGGGGTTGGGTAGCTGTCTCGGGACAGCTACCAGAACCCCTTTCGACAACCTTCTTCTTCTCATTGATAATTTTCCGGCGAACCATGTTCCCGGTTTGCCTTCCCCTCGTGTTCCTTCCTCGGCCTCTCATTCCTCTATTCCCGCCCCTACCCTCCTCCTTCCATCCCTTATGTTTCTTCGCGTTCTGTATGTCTCCCTCCTCCTCCTCGTGCTCTGATTCCCCCTCATATTTCCGCTTCAAGTTGATTTTTTGGATCAATGGGCTGAGCCCTGTTGGCATTGTCGGTCCCTCTCCACTCGTCGTGGGTGAGTCTGGCGGCTCTACTATGTAATTCCATTGATGGACCTGCACTTCGTGCAACTGCATATCCAAATCTAGTTCCATAGCAGCCCTGAACCCCCTATCACTTCCTTCCCCTTGCCCCATTTCGGCCTGGTCCATAGTCGACCCTGATATCATTTTGAGCAAATCCGTCCCCTGTGTTCTCTTCACCATATCTCCATGTAATTCTTGGCTCGGTCCCTGTGTAAGCAACAGTTGGTTTCCTGTCCTTGATTCTGTCCCTTCCCTGGTACCCCCCTGCATATCCCGGTACATCTGTTTATCTACTTCATAGGTAGACTTCGGTGGTCTCCAATTGTGTTTGTCTCTCACTCCCACCTCTTCTCCAACCTGTGGGATGCCGTAGCCTGTCCTCGTCCCTCCCTCTTCACTCGCATTCCCTTTCCAGACCTGGGCAACCTGCAGATTACCCATCGGCCTAGCCTCCTCACTCTGCATTTCCTCCCATATTCCCGCCCCTTGGCCAAACACTACCATCTCTGAACCTCCCCCACATGCTTCATATGGTTTAGCCCCTCCTCGGTCCAAGCCCTCCCCTTGCTCCTCTTCTTTTTGCTTAGCTTTCGCGGAAGGAGGCGTTTTTGATCCCTCCCTATCTTGCTTTTCCTTCATTAAATCTTTCCAACTCCTGCGTTTGGATTCCCCCGTAGGGGTACCCGGGCTTTTTCCCACAAACTTGCATTGGTCTCTACTTCTCTTCGGTCTGTCCACCCGCAGCCATGGCCCGTACATAGGGCCACCTTGTTCTTCCTCTGATTCAGTGATTTCCATGGTGCAGACTCTCTCTATGTGGCCAACTTTCCCGCACCCAAAACAGAACTCCGGGAGTCTCTCATATTTAATCGATGCTCGACCTAGCTGCCCGTTCCTTCGTTTGTACCAAAACCCCGCTTTTAGGGGTCTAGTACAATCAATCTCCACCTTGATTCTGATAAAGTCCCTGTCAAGCCCCCTAGGTCCCATTAACTCATCGACTTCCACCACTCTCCCCAAACTGGCCCCTATCACCTCCGAATTCTTCTTGCTAAACTTGTCCACTTCGAGTCCATGGATTTGGACCCAAAACTGGACCATATGGAACTGGACTTCATTAATTTGCATACCCTGTTGCCACCTCTTCAATGACAAAACATTCCCTTGGACCGCCCATGGACACTAGTCCAAGGCGTCCATCAGTTCCTCCTCCTTTTCGAACTCAAATAAGATCACTTCCCCTGTCATTTCTTGGAATCGAACACCTGCATATCTGCCCCATGCTTGTTGTAATACACTGTGAACCACCATGGCTTTAATATGTTTGTCACAAATGAGTCGGCCCACACACAGATTTCCAGCAGGTATGTCAACATTATCCGGGATATCAACAAAATTCTCCAAGATAGTTCTATCATCAGGCAATCTAGGCTCATCTACTCGGCAATTTCGATTCATCCTAATAGCTCTACGAATTTAAGGCAACTACTAACAAGAAATGTTAAAACAGATATAGGAATACCTCCCTTTAGATGCCCAGGTGATGAATTAGAGTTGTCCGACTCGGTTTAGAAGGCTTGGCTGAATTGATCCGAGTCTTGAATTGGAAGAATCCAACTCAGTTTAGGAAGCTTGGGCTGAATTAATCCGCTTGGCTGAATTAGTGTGGAAAGTTTAGCTTGGCTGAGTTTAGCTTGGTGAAGAGATGCGCTTGTCTCAGGCTGATTCCCCCAATTCCGGCCACCATGAGTCCACCGTTATTGCCAATCCATTCCATCATCCGATTCACCCTCACCCAATCCCCAATTTAGTGGCTCTCTCTCACTCCCCTTAAATCCGGCCCTTCCCAACCCTGTTCGGACTCCCCTCTCGGCCCCCCCACGCTCAATTGATTCAAGAAGAAACCTGCGCAAGGAGACGACGCACGGATCCAAGGAGGCGACGCGGATGCCCGGCGATGCCTTCCCTCCGCGCTTAGCTTGGTCTAGCTCACCTCTCTTCCTCCGATTAAGCTCCCTCTCGATGAATTCCGGTGACTTCCAGCAGAAACGCTGGTGACGAAGAGGCAACAGGCGTGCCCGACTATTCCCTCACAGTGTCGCCCAAATCACAGGAGACCTAACTGGAGAGAGAACCAGTGCTCCTAACTGGAGGAGACCTAACTGGAGAATAATCAATTGAATTGATAACAGCCGACTTGTGTTTATAGTTAATGAAATTTAGAATATGAGACACTTTTGGTCGGATTCTTCCATTAACTAAAATAACTTTATGAACATGATGAATTCCAAACTCACGTCACAACACTAGGTTTGTCTTTTAGTCATTATTTATATGACACGTACAAACAAACATCCTTAATTACCGGGGAAAACATTGGAAAAGAGAGGGAAGCTAAGTAAGGTGGTTAAGGCACTCGATTACGACACACATATCATATAATGCATATCTTAATTACGAATTTATCAAAACACTTAGTCCAAATGTATCACTCTTGCTTGTAAGAAGAGGTTTCGATATCCATTTTCAGCACATTCTAAGATTAATTATTGAATGACAAAAAATAAAATACAAAATTTAAAATTGGTTTGGACGAATTATAAATATTAAAACCGAAATAATTTTGAACTATACTATTGGGCCGAAAATGGGCCTCCAAGCTTATCAGGGCACCATTTCTATATATATTTTAAATAAAAATTGCTTTCATAATTTAGTAAGGCTGACTATTTAATAGGGTGATAAAAAAATACTGGTTGAACCAAATTTTCGATAAAACCGTCTCGAGGCCGAGCAGACGATTTTTTTTCTTCAAGGTCGGTCTCGGTTTCAGTTTTCCCCCCCAAAAGCCCAACTAGGATCGAACCGACCCGACCTTGAAGAAAACCCTACAAATTCATGGTGTAACCCTTAAAACACTAATAATTCATGAACTTGAAGCATTCAACAACTCTTAAATCGGTTCCATAAGGGAAGTGCGATGGAAAACGAGAAGCGAGCGAGTTCAAGACAAAAAATCTTCAGTGATTTTTTTGCCAATTCAGTTTATTTTATTTTTTTACCAAAAATTTCGGTCCAAGTCCGAGACCGGTCCGAGTCAAGCAAGACCGTCTTTTTTTTTTTTTTTTTTACCAAAGTCGGTCTCGGTCCTCCAAATGTCAATACCGAATTTTCGATATCGGTCTCGGTCCTGCTTCCAAGACCGGCCTGAACCGTCCATTATCAACCCTACTATTTGGTGAAGTATAATGGAAATTTTATTTGATTAAGTCACATAATAAAATAATATGTGCCGAAATTAATATAGGTTACAAATTTATAATACTATCAGGTGGATAATTTTAAATTATAAAACACATTAAAAAAAAATTGATGTCATTAAATGATTTAAAAAAAATTAATGTCATTAAGAAAGGTACGGATTAATAAAATTTTCATGATTTAATTTATTATTTAAACAAAATTATATACAACGTATTTGAGAGAAGTGTTGTCTTTCGATTTCTGGGCAGGAAAGTAGAGAAAAAGTGTCCCGTCAATCATTACTTTGACCCAATGTTGAATCCCAAAGTCATCAGCCAATACAACACCAGGAAGCAATCGGAAATTCCCATTATGACCCTAAACAGTGTCCCCACTTTCTATAACCCCTCGGGGATAGTTTGGTCCACAGAATATGGTAGAAAACCCTTATCGATATATATGGCTTCGTCCATGCCTAAAGTGAGTTGGAATTCTTCAACAAATTTCCATTTAATCTTACATTATTTTATAGTTTTTTTTTACTATTAATACTATTTTTATTTGTTTATATGTTACTCATTTTATTTATCATTATCAACTTCATTTATATTTTTCTATTGTGTTTGTACAAAATTAGTAGATTGACATATTAGTTTTGACTTTATAATATTAAATTTATTTTCTTAAAAACTAGAAAATGATAAAAATATAATGGTTTATATAAGCAATTCATATGTATAAAGTGATAGTGTAATACCAAGGCCGGTATGGTGTACTCTCCGTGCACGTCGATACCAATTTTAGATTGTATTGTATCTCTATAATAAATAAAATATTATTTTAGATATGAAATTTGTAATTGTATGTGCTTAAAAAACATATTTTTTTTCCTCATAGTTTTCTTTATCATATAAGTATTAAAATATTTAGGTATACATTATAATACTAAATTATGAGCCTTAGCTCCAAATATATATATATTGTACTCCATTATTGTCCCTTGTATCCGTTAAAATCAAATGGAAACCATTAAAGGAAAAAAGGCAAAAAGGCATTCTTCCATTCCCCATCTTCTTAACCTACCACAGATGATCTTTACTTCGTTCATAAAGAAAAAGTGAAGAAATACCAACTTTAACCTTAAAAATTATTTTATTATTATTATTTAATATTGTCAATCTCAATATAACACAATATTTGTTCAACATTGCAATTAAAATTATAAAATATTTATATTTTTTTTTTATTTGATATAGACTTGATTGAACTCATCTATATATATAATCAAATGGAAATCCAAATCCGACTCCACTTAATTAGCCATCATTTCTCAATCAATTAAGTTAAAATTCACTGTAACATATTAAAAATATTATTTATAGATTTAATGGAGACATTTGAAAAAATTATTATATTATTTAATCAATTTTTAAAACATATTAAGTCTAAAATGAATGAAAAATGATTAAAATTGAAAAAAAAAATCAGAAATGTGGGAAGTTAAATGACAATTTACCTTAAAAAAATTATACAAATTCACACTAAATGTAAATAGTTTAAAGTTTAAACTCAAACCATATATATCTAGAAAATTCTTTTGAACTTAATTATCCATCCTCATCCTGACATTTATAAACAACTTTCAGAAGAACACCATTACTACCAAAACCTTCCCCACCTCTCTCCAACGTATATATATATATAACTCTTCTGCACCCGAGGAAAACCCTAAACCAAGATCATGAAGAACAAAGCCACCACCCTGATGAAGAAGGTAATCACTGCCCTGCCCGCCATGGCCAAGGCCAGAACCCTAGCTCTCAAGACCAAGACTCGCTCTCTCAGAACCAAGCTCATCATCTTCTCTCTCCTTAGCAACAAGAAGTTCCTTATGAGTTCCTTCTCCCACAAGCTCCACAACTTCATGAGTCGCCACCACCGCCATAAACTCAACACCCACCAAGATATGGAAGAGGTAGAAGACACAGATTCAGACAGTACTGTCCTACACAGTGGAGCCATGGCACGTGGCTTGGTCTCAAATCCAACCTTTACTACTGCAGAACCAGTCATGAAGACGACCGAGGAAGATGATAGTAATGCTTCTGGGTTTTATACTTATGGTTATTATGAAGATGGTGGGGATGATGTCGATGAGGATGATGATAAGTATCCTGATCTGACTCACTCGATGTTTGATTTAGACGACCGTGGAGCTGGAGGGTCGGTGATCGACATGGTGAAGAACTCGAAGGAGGAAGCCGGAGAGAAGTTCTGTCTGGAGGAGGAGATTGACCATGTGGCGGATCTGTTCATAAAGAGGTTCCATAGGCAGATGAAGCAAGCTGCACTCCTTCAATGAGTTTCAGCACAGGATCCAACCAGGCCTCTGATGCCATATCCATTATTTTATTTACGAGGCCAAGTATATATACATATGTATATCATTGCACAAAAATAGATCCTAGGATGAAACCCAAGTTGTATATTGTGGTTGCTATTTGAGTGTTGCTGGACCCCGGTATTAAATTTAACATAGTATCAGAGTCCAGTTCTGTTTGACGGTGTTGGGTTGTTTCCCGTTCTGGGTGCCCAATGTGGTTTGTTGTGTCTCGTTTACTTCACGTACCAGATTTCGGATCGGACCTGGACGTGAGAGGGGGTTTGTTGAGTCCCAACCCGTCTGAATTAAATGTGTCGGTGCCGTATCTTTAAAAATACGAGTTTTCACAGTGCGGAAGAGTGTTGAAGTCTACTGTGACTAAAGTACCATATCGGTTGGTATACATAAAAATAGAAACCATATATACAACAATGCCACCTCCTCCTATCACCAATTAGTTTTACCTTGCACCAAACTATTTCACTTTGTAAGTAAAGTACGCGTATACAGCCAAGCACTGTTGTTTAGTGATTAGGAAGATGAACTCTTATTGATGAGAACAATGCAATGGACAAGAAATGCCGTCCAAGGCAGAGTCTGCACAAGCGTTACTGCCGCACATTTCTCATCGTATATGACTCCATCCGACATTGTATCTGCTGTTAAATTGATCTGTCCAGGTAGAGGTTGGTTCTGCAAAATTATACGGATTGGATCATGGGACAAGGGGATTGGGGACCGGTTTTTGTCGGGGTGGTGCTGTTCGTGTTGCTGACGCCAGGGCTGTTGTTTCAGCTGCCGGGGAACAAGAGAGCGGTGGAGTTCTGCAATATGCAGACAAGCGGACTCTCCATCTTCATCCACACAATACTCTACTTTGGTCTCATCACTATCTTACTCATCGCCGTTGGGGTTTCCCTACATTTCGGATACTAGGAAAAAAAAAAAAACACGTTTCCGTTGCCGGGAATCGAACCCGGGTCTCCTGGGTGAAAGCCAGATATCCTAACCGCTGGACGACAACGGAGGTCATGTTGTATTTTACTTTATTTCGGTATTATAATCTGTATAGTTTTGTTAATTTTTAGGCAGATTTTCAACTCAAATGGAACATACAAAAGTATTATCTTCACCAAACTTGATATATACACAAATAAATCTGAAAATATTATTTCAGTCAATGTGTAACATATTCTTAATTTGATCCAAATCCTCCTCACATATGTAAATACTATTAGAGATTTCCCTATAATGAGTTGCAGAATCCATTGACCTTGTATCACATGTAAATAAATAAGAAGATTTGTTAGCCTCTTTTCATATATCTCATACTCATTTGTATCTGCTGGTGCAATAAGTTATTCCACGTTCCAATGAACAAAGACTACACAGAAGAATGAATACACTGAAACAAGATGGCTAAATGAGGTTCTTGCTAAGAAACTTCTGCCAATCCAATCCTACAAGTGCTCAACTAAGACAAATCATACCCTAAGTATCTGCAGCTTCGAAGAGAAGGCAATGGCAACCCAATCGGGTTGAGAAGATGACCATTGCAGCTGCTCAATCTCTGCCCCAGCAGTGTAGGCAAGGATCGGATCTAAACCACCCTCAACTGGTTGTCCCATGGAAGAAAGGTCCCAAATTAGAGCCTGGGAATCATCTCCAGCTGTACAGATATGACAAGAACTATGAGGCGCCCAAGCAACTGCATTAACACTAGCTTGGTGCCTCTGCAGCTCCACTACTGGCAGTGTCGGGAAGCGAATGTCCAACACAACCACCTTTGCACTGTCCATGATGATAGTAGCCATGTACCTGTCAAAACAATGAAAAGGTTTTAGAGTCTGTTGGGTTTAAGGAAACCCCAAACATGTCCGTCCTCTAGTCCCCACTAGGCAGCAAAGAGCAAACCACGGTTGGACATGTTGTGCACTTCTTTTTTGGTAAAATTGCAAATGGAGAAGCTATTGTTAGTCAGGAAACTATCTCCTATATTTTAATCAAAACTGTCTTCTCTTATGAAAGCTGCTATCTTCTTAGTTTTGAAATAAGGCAAGACAGACGGCAACAACGAGTTCTTCTGAAACTGAATACGTTCCAATATAAAAGTTTCGCCAAAGATTTATAGGGTAACCACCTAGACATCTTATATATAATGACATCAAGACAGTACAACCCAAAACCAAATTTTTGGACAGTCCAGTCCACCATCTCAATCAATTAAGTACTAACTCTATTTTCCAGCCTCTTTTCAACGGGTAATAATCGATTTGATGACAAATATGCATTTTCAATCTCTAAATTTCCTTTAATGTTAGACAATAAGCTGGCTCTTGCACTACCATGATCAAATCTTCCAAACCCTGAACCACAATCTTGATTTTAGCGGTTTAGCTCCTGCTGAGCTCAATGATCTTGTCAAGAAAGGAGGTCCATATAAAAAATGAACTAAACAAATGGATAAATGCGTTCATTTGTGAGGGTTAGCTACCTTGGGTCCTGCTTGTTCCAACCGAGTCGAACTAATGGTGTGTCTGGTTCCGAGCTCTCATATATTATAGTGGAGTGTTCCTTGTCCCGCAGATCAAAAACCCTCACAGAGCCGTCAGCTGACACAGAAGCAAAAACTCCAACACCTCCCCAAGCAATGTCGTAAACCTCCTTGTCATGCGCAATAAGCTGAGTGTCCACAGCTTCCCTCTCAATATCCCAAATCGTGCACGTTGTATCAATGCTTGAGGTCCCAATCCGCTTCGGCTCCGCCTCGTTCCAGTCGAAGGACGTGAGCGGCCCGCAGAACTCGGAGTTCTTGTTTCCATTGAGGAGGCTGCTGAGCTCGACCTTGGGCGCGTGGGGGTCCTCGCTCACACGCCAAATACGGAGGAAGTCACTGGATGTTGCGAAAAGATCGGGCTTCTGGCACTCCTTGTCAGGGATGAAAGCTGTCTTAGTTGGGGGATAAGGGTGTTCGAATGAGAGATTCTGGTCGGCGCGAATCTCTCCGGTGGAGTCATCGAGCTGGACGATCTCGACTCGATTGGAGTACTGCTCGAGGAGGCTTGCGATGGCGAGACGGTACTTCTTGTCGCGGCGGACGCTCCAATTCATGGCGTAAATGTGCCATGGAGCCTCATAGGTGTAGATCTCGGAGCGCTTCTGCTGCTCGTCGGAGCCATCTTGGTTGGGGTCGCTGCTCGCCGCCATCGATAACCAATTCTTGAGGAGCTACTTCTGGGGTTCCATGTGAATAGACGGAGGACGGAGGTGTAGGAGCAGTCAACACAGTGGTATGTAGGTTGAGTTTATCCGGTCTGACTTTTTCTAAAAAAAATAATTTCGGATAATATTATTTACAATAGTTTTTATTTAAGAAAAAAAATATACAGAATAATATTATAGCATTTTTTTTATCTTTTGAAAAAATTATCTAAAAACTAATCACTCGCTTATAAATAGAATTTTCCTAAAATTAAAGGGACCTCCAGCTCCAGTCATAAAATTTAAAAGGGCGGTGTTGCAATTTTACTGTGAAAGTGGGTCCATTATGCAACTAAGATAAAGTGTAGGGAATGAATATGCAATTAAGTTTTGTTGTTAAAATGAAAGATTTTCTTTTTCCTCAACCATAAACCGTTCAGTTCTCCGCCATCTAATATGTGTGGCCAAGGAGGGGCAGAAGTAGCTAATCGACGCAATCCGCTCTTGGTGGCGAGGAAGGCAAGAAAGCGCATGCAGGAGCTTCCTAGCCTCCATTTTCCTCGCTTCGCGTCTGAAACTAGCAAAGAAATGCTTTCTGGTTCTTCTATACGCGAGGTACCTGTGTGCTAGTGTCTCAGCTTCTTTCGTTCATGCCGACCATCTATTCGATGTTATGCTGCATCCATTCTTCCGTTCCCTTCCAATCCGAATTTGCGAAAGAAGAAGTAAATTGAACCGATTTGGATTACTCCTCGGACGGAGTTATTCGGAGATAAGCTTGATTGGGTTTGCTTTGGTATTCAATTCAACAGTTATTGGACACGCAGAAAAACTGGAGCCTGGTCGAGTTTATAATGATCTGTTTTCTTTCGAGTAGTCCCGGCGCTATTCATAGGAGAAGCCCTTTCTTGTGTTCCACAACACAGAGGTTTGGTTCTCAAGAAGCTGCAGTTTTGCTCCAAAAGTGCAGCAATTTCAACCATTTAAAGCAAATTCATGCAAAGATTATCCGCAGTGGTTTGTCGGCTGACCAGCTACTTGTTAGGAAGCTGATCGAAGCCTACTCATCATATGGGAAAGTTGATTATGCAGCTCTTTTGTTCAATCAGGTGGAGGCACCCCATACTTTTACTTGGAACCTCATGATTAGATCATACACCCTCAGTGGTTTCTCCCAAGAAGCAATTTTACTATATAATCGCATGATTTGCAGAGGGTTCCGTGCTGACAAGTTCACGTTTCCGTTCATCATCAAAGCTTGCACCGCAATTTCTGCTCTTGACAAGGGAAGAGAGGTGCATGGGTCAGCCATCAAAAACAGTTTTTTTAAGGACAGGTTTGTGCAAAACGCTTTGATGGATCTGTACTTCAAGTGCGGAGAGAGAGAATACGGGTGCAAAGTGTTCGAAAAGATGTCTGTTCCCAGTGTTGTTTCATGGACAATCATGATCAGTGGTCTCATTGCTTGTGGGGACTTAGATGCTGCTACGGTAGCTTTCGAGAGCATGCCAAACAAGAATGTGGTTTCATGGTCAGCGATGATTAATGGGTTTGTGAAAAGTAATCAGCCTCACAAAGTGTTCAATTTATTTAATCGAATGCACATCGCTAATGTTCAGCCGAATGAGTTCACTCTGGTTAGTATTTTGAAAGCTAGTGCAGAAGTGGGGAGCTTAGAATTGGGTAGGTGGATACACGAGTATGCTGTAAAGAACGGGTTTGGAATCGGTGTCTTCCTTGGAACAGCTCTCATTGATATGTACAGCAAATGTGGGAGTTTAGAAGATGCAAGACGGGTTTTTGGTAATTTGGAAGTGAAGAGTTTAGCCACCTGGAATTCGATGATCACTAGCTTGGGCGTGCATGGATTTGGAGATGAAGCATTAGATCTCTTTGCCGAGATGGAGAAGGCAAATGTGACTCCCGATGCTATCACTTTTGTTGGGGTTTTGTGTGCTTGTGTGGATACAAGAAATATAGAGAAGGGCTTTAAGTTCTTCAAGTATATGACGGAACACTACGAGATTACCCCGATTCCCGAACACTATAATTGCTTGATTTTATTGTACAATCATGCCAATGAAGATTCTGAATTGATGACTACAATGCCAATGGAGCCAGATGATGAGTTTTTGGCGGAATTGTTCAAGGCAATACCTTTCGGAGAAAAATCAACTGTTTATAAATCGTGGGATTGCTTAAATGTTGATATCAACTTGCAACAGAAGCTCTCGTACTCGAAATGGGATGCGGGTTGATAATAGTTCCTGTTTACTGTTTGTGCAACATGTCTTGTTCATATTTTCTGGAGTGGTTGCACGACAAAATTGCTGTCGGAAAATGGATGTTTTGGTTCTTTGAAGTTCCATAATCCTTTTTTAGTGGTTGCTACTTGGTTTTTGGTCATCCCTGACAGAAGAACTCTTCTTTAGTAGATTAAAGAGTCCAAATTTGCCATTTTCTTTTTGGGCTCAAAATCATTTTTTTTTTGCTGCTCCGTTGAAGAAAGTAGATATCTACAGAAGGAGGAGAGAGAAAAATGGAATAACTTCGTATTTATTTTCTGAATTCATTGCTATAAGAGAAAGAAAGGATAGTTTTTTGGAATATTTTAATATAATTATAATCATGGTCAGAGCAGAGTTTATACAATCTTGCATCGGGTGCATGTTCTAGCACCAACCTAGGTTTGCCAGATTTGAACATCCTCACCCTCGTAACATCAATACATAAGTCAAAAGCGGAGATCCAGTTGTATCAGAGGCTGCCAACGACAGACGAAGAACAAAAAAAACTGTGTGTTTGAAGGAGGTGGTTGGTCGGCTTCCATCACCATGGAATCCTCTTACGACACGATGGACGGGTCTGTCAGATCTTCCTCGTTTTCTCCAAACAAGAACCTATCCACATCGACTCACTTGCGCCATGTGGAATCCATGGCAAAATTGCCATCTGGAGCCGGAGCAATATCCCACTTGAATGCCGTCATCTTGGGCGAATCTCTCGCCTCCGAGGAGAATGATCTCATCTTCCCCAGCGACGATTTCTCCCGCCACGCTCTTGTCCCTAACCCTCAAAAGGTTTTGACTTTTTCATATTTAAGTCAACTGGTGATCTGCAACTTCTTCAATTCTGCATAATCTTGATCTTCTGATTGCTGTGTTCGTGTTTCTGTTTGATTTAGTATCTGGAGATGTACAGAAGGTCCATTGAGGACCCAGCTGGGTTCTGGTCTGATATTGCATCTCAATTCCATTGGAGGGAGAAGTGGAATGAGAAAGTTTACTCTGAGAATCTTGATGTACGGAGGGGAGATGTCAAGATTGAGGTTTGTTCGTCATTTTCTTTAGCGTAAAAAGTTAATTTCCAATTATTCCTTAAAGTGTCACTGTATTTTTGAATGGTTTGGCAGTGGTTCAAAGGCGGTGTTACGAATATTAGTTACAATTGCTTGGATAGAAATGTGGAAGCTGGAATTGGAGACAAAGTTGCACTTTATTGGGAAGGGAATGAGCTTGGCTGTGATGCAACCTTAACATACAAACAGTTGCTTCACCAAGTTTGTCAGGTCAATCTTCATAACTCCATCAGTTGCATCATTGAGTCGATCGTTATTGAATGATGCTGATATGCTTGAACTTTTACAGTTAGCAAATTACTTGAAAGACATTGGTGTTAAGAAGGGTGATGCTGTGGTGGTCTATTTACCAATGCTAATGGAGCTACCAATAACTATGCTTGCTTGTGCTCGCATTGGAGCTGTTCACTCGGTATAATAGCCTTATTTAATTGTTTGCTGCTTAATAATCAAACTTCCATGACTAATTTTGGTGATATGCATTGTAGGTAGTTTTTGCTGGATTTTCTGCAGAATCTCTTGCACAGAGAATTGTTGATTGCAAACCAAAGGTAGTTATCACTTGTAATGCAGTCAGAAGAGGTCCTAAGCCGATATACCTCAAAGATATAGTCGATGCTGCCCTTAATCAATCGGCAAAAGAAGGAGTTTCTGTCGGTATATTATTAGTTAGAACATTTTATTACTCCCTGGTGCATTTGAAACTTTGCATATATGAACTTCTTTTCTCTTATTTTTGCATAGGTGTCTGTTTGACTTATGAAAACCCGTCAGCCTTGAAGAGGGAAAGTACCAATTGGCAGGAAGGACGGGATATTTGGTGGCAGGTCGGTCTAGTATATCTTTTCATAAATATCCCCACCGCGGTAAAAATAAAAATAAAACATGGTTTCCATAGCAACGCTCTGCATTTGCTTCAATCTTCATAATTTTCTCTATAGTTCCTTATTACTCTGTTTTTATTGTATGAGTAATTAATGAGGCCTAACTTGTTTCAGGATGTTGTTCCTAAATATCCAACTACTTGTGCTGTAGAGTGGGTTGATGCTGAGGATCCTCTGTTCCTCCTTTACACAAGTGGTAGCACAGGAAAACCAAAGGTATAGATACTATTTGAGTATTTGTCTTATAAAAAAACTATCAACTTTGTGTTCTGAAAATGTGTTTTTCGAAGGGTGTTCTTCACACAACTGGAGGATATATGGTATATACAGCAACCACATTCAAGTATGCATTCGACTATAAGCCATCAGACATCTATTGGTAAATTGTCTAACCTCATTATTATCTCTACAATAGATTTATATATCCCTTTGTCAAAAAAATACAAAAACGGGGGGAGGGTTTCGATAAATTTCTTTTGGCTGTTTGTAGGTGCACAGCTGATTGTGGTTGGATCACGGGACACAGTTACGTCACTTACGGACCTTTGCTCAATGGAGCAAGCGTAGTAGTTTTTGAAGGGGTGATGTCTCAAGACTTCATAAACTATATTTATTCTATAATTTTTCAGTACTTAAGGCATGATGAAATGAACTCCCTTCTGCTGATGGAAGTACTTGCTGATAAAATTAGTCGATTATTTTTTTCTTACAACCAAAAGCAGGTACTGATAATTGATAAATGCTTCCATCAGTAAGTTAATTTTAGATTTACTCGTCTATCACAGGCACCAAGTTACCCCGACTCCGGGCGGTGTTGGGATATTGTTGATAAATACAAGGTCTCCATATTTTATACGGCTCCCACATTGGTCAGGTCCCTCATGCGCGATGGAGATGGAGTAAGCATACTTATTTACTGGTCATTTTTCTTTGAATGGTGTTAATCACTTGGGTTAACTAACAGTTTGGTAGCTGAATTTGGAGGCATTTGCTATTAAATGGGATGGAAACATGCATATGTTCATTACGTGTTGTCAAAATTCTGATAATAAATTGTAAATTTTCTCAACAATTTGCACAAAGAATAGCAAAGCAACAAATTAGACCATAAGTATAACAATTTTCTATAAGTTGAACTAATAATTTGTAACTTGGTGATGTAGTATGTTACAAAGTATTCACGCAAATCATTACGAGTTCTTGGAAGCGTAGGCGAGCCTATCAATCCCAGTGCATGGAGGTATTAAGCTTTATCCTTAATGCTCCAATCTGCCAACAATTTTGATTTTACAATCAGTAAAGACATAACAGTTTGTTTCTTGCAGGTGGTTCTTCAACTTAGTTGGAGATTCACGGTGCCCCATCTCCGACACTTGGTGGCAAACTGAAACTGGAGGCTTTATGGTTTGTACATCTAACAACAAGAATGCTTTCTCAATCTTGTTACTGCTCTAAGCGAGACAATTCAACTGATTATCGATACTTTTTACCTTTCCGTAATTATTTTTTTACCGTAATTTCCTGTCAGATCACTCCATTACCTGGTGCATGGCCACAGAAGCCTGGTTCCGCCACCTTTCCTTTCTTTGGGGTTCTGGTTCGTAATTAATCCTCTTTTTCATACTTAAAGTGGTCTGTAATCTTTACTTTATGTATAAATAATGCAGCCTGTGATAGTGGATGAGAAGGGAGTTGAGATCGAAGGCGAATGCAGTGGATACCTCTGCGTAAAAAACTCATGGCCCGGAGCATTCCGAACTCTCTATGGCGACCATGAAAGATACGAGACCACTTACTTCAAGCCTTTCCCTGGCTACTATTTCACCGGTGATGGCTGCAGCAGGTTCTTCTCGTTGTTAATCTATCTTCATAGACATCGCTTTGATTCTTGATTAGTCGACTTAACGTGTTTTCTTCTTCTTTATTTGCAGGGACAAGGATGGATACCATTGGTTGACGGGACGAGTCGATGATGTCATCAATGTCAGGTACATATTCGGTATTCTTAGTTTTCCGGTTTCAAAGAACACACACACACAAATGTATCACTAAATTTTCAAGAGTATATGCAGTGGGCATCGAATTGGAACAGCGGAAGTGGAATCTGCGCTTGTCTCGCATCCTCAGTGCGCTGAAGCAGCTGTGGTTGGTGTCGAGCATGAGGTAAATTTCAGTTTCTTCATATCATTGAAAGAAAAGCTTATAATTAGAATAAATTTGAAATTTTTGTTAGCAAATGTAAACTAGATATCTTGATTTTATTAAGGTAATTCTGTATTTCTCTCTTGATTGAGCAACTGAATCCTTACTACATACTATACATTACACTATGACTATGCCGGGTCTAAGTCAAAGCTAGAGTAGAGTACATTTAGTATAAAGTAGAGTACATTTTTTGTCCAAAGCAGATGAGTAAAAGTCTAAAGCCAGGATTTGTGGCTTGACTTTCAACAATTTTGTGGTATGCTCCTGATTTAGGTGAAAGGGCAAGGCATTTATGCATTTGTTACACTTATCGACGGTGTCACTTACAGTGAAGAGCTTCGTAAAAGCCTCGTACACACCGTTCGGAAACAGGTTCGTCTCTCCATCTGATTTAATTCATTAGAATTCTGTAATTTAAGGTATTTTGGTTCTTCAGATTGGAGCTTTTGCGGCACCCGATAGAATCCACTGGGCTCCGGGGCTTCCGAAGACGAGGAGTGGAAAGATCATGAGGAGGATTCTGAGAAAGATTGCGTCGAGGCAGCTAGACGAGCTCGGAGACACAAGCACACTTGCTGACCCTTCTGTTGTGGATCACCTCATTGCACTTGCAGATACTTAAGGATTTGAGATTGTTTTGTTTCGGATTTAGAGAGCAACGTTTACTTTGTGGTGTTCGTTTACACATGTAAAGTGGTAAGAAATATTGGAGAAGATGTTTAATTGATAAACTATACTTTGGTGTGGTGCAAATGTTTGGTACAACTAAAGCTATCTTGTTTTTAGGGTTAAATACCAAGTAGTTTCCTGTACTTTGAACGTTTTGCAACGAGTTACCCGAACTTTGAAAATTCAAAACGGGCTACCTAAACTTTGAAGAATGTGCAAATAGCTATCTTCGTCCAATTTTCTGTCAACTGTCGTCGGAAAGTCGTCGGAAATTCATCAGAAATTGAACAAATGTAGCTATTTGCATCTTTTTCAAAGGTAGCCCGTTTTGAATTTTTAAAGTTCGGATAGCTCGTTGCAAAACGTCCAAAGTTCATGTAGCTAATTGTATTTAATTCATGTTTTTATGTTACAAATGTGATATGAGAGATTTTAAGGGTTTATAGGTAAACTATGTCTAAAGATTAGGGGAAAAGTTGTATTTATTGTTGTATATTTATAGCATAAACTGAACTTCAAGATATGACCTTTTTAGTACATGATTTTTTTTATCATGGTTCTGTTTATCCAAACTCAGGTATATGGCAAGAAAAGAAGTAGCACTTTTTGCTGCAGATTGTCATTTACAGAGTTGATTGTCAAGAAAACTTCCGTTCATTGTCTTCCTTTTCTAGTTACCTACAGAAATTTGTTTCCTCCAGCAACTATTTCGTGATCCCGACTAGCTTCAGCTGCAAGTAAGGTGATGGTTAGGAGCATCTTAACTTCAAAAACACGCAAATTCATGGACTGGAAATCAACAGACAACTTACGATGTTGTTTTGGGGTTCTCTCCAGTAAAAGCCTTGCAGCACAAGTAACCATATATTGCAGGCCACAATAACGTATATAGCCAATGCGTGCTTCCCAATCCACTCGAATACAAGTGTCGGGCGTCGATACTTGTACACATCAACCTATACACACAGCAGATATCGAAATCCTCAAAAGAACGTAAGTTAGATTTTATCTGGTTTGCAGTAATATTATATTACCAGAACATATAGTGCAGCAAAAAGAACACCCGCCACACCAGCAGTAACACAGGTATAGCTCAAGGAGTAGAGAGCCTTGTTTACGTGGATTCCTGAAAGATATGTTTCAAATCGTTATATCGATCTATGTATGTATATATGTATGTATGTGTGTGTGTATATGTCGTATAACCCAGAAATAATCGAAGTTCAAGGCAAAGTTTTGTTGAATTAACTCACCAATAAAACTGAGAACCAATCCTTTGATTAGAAGTGCAACGGCTGCAAATAACCAATGTGAAACCCTAACACCATGATCCTACAAAACCCCAAAAATCTGCATCATACGAGCAAGTTTCTTCGTGATATGTTCTTGTGAAATTTGGGATTTTCTGACCTTGAAACGAAGCATGATGTGGCCAAAGTGCAACCCGATTAAGCTCGTCACGATAGCCATCAAGGTGCTGCATTAGCATGCAGGCATAAACATGCAAAATCAGTGCAGTTCATAGGAACAAATGGACCATTTTGTTTTAGTAATGAAAAGGGTCGACCTTAAAATTCCTTCTGGATCGAACGGAGCTCGGCACCAGGATGGAGTGTTCAGAGGGAGAAGGCCGTAATCAGGAGACCGAGTGCTGCATTGCTTAAGGAGGGAAGGAGAAGAAAACACTGTTAATATACATTTTTCTCGTGGGAATAAACAATCAAAATAAAACAAATTCAAGTAAATATACACAATTATGAAACTTGAGTAATATTCAACTGTTCATATACGAACCTTAGTTCGTGCGTAAATTGGTTTTCTGTACAAATGATTGATACCCAACAACGTGCGATCGATCATACCAGCGGCATTGCAACCCGGACTTGTATCCCCCCGAACACCACATTTTACCTTCAGATGTGATCTAGCTCGTGAGTTTATACCTCGTTAAAATATTAAAAATATGATTTTTTTATAGCAAAATTTGAACTTTACTAACAAAAAACTTGATCGGTTTGGAGAAGTCTTTGTCGAAAACTTGGTACTCCCAGTTGGGTACGTATAAGCCATATAGGAGTGACAAGTAGACTGTTGTAAGTGCAAAAGTCAACGCCCTGCAAAAGAAACAGTTAAAACTCAATCTTATTGAAGACATACATTAATCACCCTGTCGGTAAAAACGGTAAAAACTAACCATTGAATCTTGTACTTGGAGAAGAATGAGCCTTTAGAGGCAATGTCACCATCATCCTTGAGCCAAATTTCGCACAATGCAGCCACCAGATAAGCTATGGCGATTCTCTGCAAGACAAATATTCGAAAATCATACACCTTTATTTTCGATTTTACGATACCCGGTTCGTTCGAAATTACATGTTACGATGAATGATCGCGCACCTGTAATACGCCCATCCATCGAATCCGAGTTAGATCCACTCCATAACTTAGATCATTAATCCCATGAAAGAACCCTCCTGTTATCAAAGAACACCTGAGATTTTAATACAAAATAAAGCAGCATTCATGACAGAAATCTGATTAAGGATAAGGTTTTACCTTGCACGAAAAGACCAACTAAGAGCAGTTTCAAGGCCCGAAGTAAAGCTTTCTTGGATGCAGCATACTTGCAAGTAAGTTTCTTCACCAAAAATTTAAAATATTTGTTTTTCAATATCAAAATAGATAATATACCTTAACCCCACAAAACAAAACAAAACAAAACAAAAACATATTTTTTAGAAATAATCTACCTTATAAGCAAGTCCAATTGAAACTCCGACCATAAAGAGGAAAAACGGCACGACAAAATCGGCAAGGGTAACCCCATTCCACGGCGAGTGATTAATGGATGGAAGAATCCCTCCAGCTTCATCCACAAGAATCATCAACTGTAAATATTCGACGTAAATTTAGAAACTCAGTGCAGTAGATATTCGAAAAGCGCAAAGCCTAAAAAATTGTTCTTTTTATCCAGTCATAGTGTTTTTCTTTCAAAAATGGAAAGAACTAAAGAAGAAAAATTACGGCGACGGTGAGTCCCCGGAAAACGTCGAGAGAAGCAAGACGACACAGAGATTGTCTTTTGATGGTCCCAGGAGTGATGGGTTGTTGGTCGGGGTTTGTCTTGATTCGAAAAATTTCACCTTTTTCCTCAGAATAGTAACGACCTTCCTCCATGATCGTTCCCATGCTATGGCGATCGTCCTTGTCGATGGGTTCATATCCTTTCCTCTCCATTCTTCTTCACTTTCTGTAAATTGTGAATGAAGAACAATCCTGCGGTCTCTGTGTATCTTCTTCTGTTACGAATTTACGATATTGACGTTCCAGCGGATGGAGAAGGAGGAGGAGAAATAGGGTCCTGACCTTTACTCATTTGCCATATCTGTAATATTTACTTATATATATATATATACATAACCGATCTAGATGGAGTACCAATAAATTATTGGTAGGGTTAATTAAATATATATATATATATATATTTACACATGTATGTATCAATATGATTAATTGGTTATATATTAATTGATCAATATGACTGATTAGTTATTCCGTTAGTCAACCATTAAAATTTTCCGACTAATTCGCATGTGCAAGTCACGTGATAGGTGTTAATTTATTTTACGACACACAAAATTACATTCATGCCCTCTCCTTCTCCTTCTTCGAGCAAAGAAAATCATTCTTCAAGTGGAAGCAAACCAATGAAAACAAACAGGTCAAATCCCTTTGGAGCTGCAAAGGCCAAGAGAGGAGATATTAGCTGAAAAAGACTTTGATTACAAGAAGATCGACTTAGAGATTGAGGCCAAAACTACCAGCAACCGTCCTACCAGTTCACATTCGAGCAGGCCCTCGAGTGCCCAATCAAATCGGCATGAGAATGTTGCTGGTGCAGTGAAGCCAAGACCGGTAAATCCTTTTGGAGATGTCAAGCCTAAAGTCGGAGCACAGTCAGATCGACAGGTTTGTTGAATATTTGACTATGGATAATTGCAGAATCAAAGAAGATATAGATTATTTGATACATTATATGGTTATCAGATAGACTAACTGAGATCATATCTTGCATTTTCTACTTTCAGGTGGTTTTTGATAAAAATGGTGTTCTTAAAGAAGTTTGCAGCGGAAAAAGTTACATTGACATGTCAACAGTAGATGCTGAGACCTCCATAAAGATTAACGAGGTTTGATAATGGTAGATGTCGAGACCTCCATAAAGATCCAACAGTGGATGGTGCGTGCTAATGAAAATTCAGTTAGCTCATAACTGAAACTCGCTAAAATGATAATTTTGATATGCATCTCACTTTGGATTCCTAAGAACAATGATGACAGAATCACCACGAAGGAACATCTTGCTGATGAATCTGTCTTTGTTCACTGGAAGAGCTTTCTTTTTGCATTTTCCAGTTTTTGGTACCTGAAGCAGAGATAAACACTTTTCCTCGGCATGTACATGTAAAGTTGTAGTATATTAGTTTTGAGATGCACAACTACACGTTCATGTGCAGGGAAGACACAAAAGGCTAGGGGAAGACACACTCGACAAGAAGAGGTTGCTCTCCCTCGACAATTTGGACGTGATTCGATTTCTCGTGGTAGCGTTTTGATTGTGAAGTTTTATTATGTAACTATACAATGTATCTTCTGATTTGCATGATATATGTCCAATATATTTCTCAAAAACTAATATGCGATCGACATGTTCAATTAACACAAATCAAAGTTTCTTTTGCTGTTTACTCCAATTTCATTAAACAAAACCAAAAGTTGAAGAAAATAAGCATAATGTTGCTCAAACACATCACTGTATTAATAACTACAGTTTACAATTCCTTTTGTATATTCAATCCAAACAAATTGAAATTGAAATTGAATTGAATATGTCTTGTTGCTGGAGTCGAGACAAATGTTTATGGCGCACACATGAGAAATGGTGTTGTTCGTGAAAATGAAGAGGAAAGACATTGATTCCATCTCCGACACCAAATCAGCAGCTAGAATTGTAAAAAACAAATCAGCAACAAACTACCATGAATTGCATTTTAGGATTTAGTGCAAGAAACAAATCAGCAGCTAGAATTGCAAAACTACCATGAATTGATTTGGATAGAGCAAAAACCATTAGCGGAGCTAATTTACATACAGTTCATAACAAATACCAAATCACCAGTTAACTAAAATAGATGAATCATCATACCTCAGATACATAAAAGGACCCATACCCTGAAATTGCAGAAATCCGAAGTCTTGAAAATCGCAGAAGGAAGGCTGCCATGGACGATTTTGGTTACAATCAAAATCAAAGTACATCAAATCCTGGTTGACATTAGTTACAATTGAACATCGTGGGTTACAATCAGAATCAAATATTGGTTTCTGGGGGTCGAGTTCTTGAATTTTTCGGCGAAGGTGTCAAGAAGGACCTGCAGTGCCGAGCTCTGGAGCTCTGCTTCAGCGTGACCCCAGCTTCTCCAACACCACCGTCAAAACCACCATTGAGCAGACCCTCAACGAACCGAAGAGATTAAGAAAATCGTCAAAATCCTGTCTAGGCATAGGAAGAAGAACACGATTTAGGTTTACAGTAAATAAATTAATTAAAGAAGGGTATTATTGTCATTTTATATGTTAGAATAGTGACTTAACAGTGATATTTCACGGTGATCAGTAAAAATGACTAATTAGTCACATGTTGAAATATGTGTAACCATCATGCACAAGTTATAACATATTAGTCACTTGCGCAAACATGTATAACGTTTCAAGTAATTAACCATTACTCTTATTGTAAATGAATGGATGGATACTCACCAAAATTAGTGGACAATTCTTCGGAAATGATTTTGAAAGATAGTGTTAAATGTATGTTAATAAAAAAAAAATTAATAAATGCACATATGAAAAATGGAAAAATTATTGAATTTTTATAACTTATGTGGATAATAAATGAGAAGGTTTTGAGGATTTTGAAGTGAGTTACACGACATGTCACATATGCATAAAAATTATATATTTGACATGGACAACCAATAAGAGATGTTAAATTTAACCTTAGAAGTGAGAAAATGTATTAAAAATATTAATTTTCGTAATTGTATATAGTCAAATTAATATATATATATATTATATATTATTAAAATTGTACTAATTACACCGAATTTGATTAATTACAATACCATACAAAATCTCAACCACAATAATAGTTAATAAAAAACATGAATGTGTACTTGTAGTCTATATTGCGTTTCCAATATAAAATAAAATTAGATATATAGATAGATGGATAGATAGATATTTTCAACAAAATTGTGGTAAAAGTATCAACCATTAATTAAGATATAGATACGTATTAGATTACTAATTTAGTATTTTTATCACGTCACATTACACCTATATATATATATATGTATATGTATATAATTTTTACGTGAGGAATTAAGTATCCTTTTTTTTTTTTATCCAATGGAATTAAGTATCCGATTTGCAACAACTAATTTTGGGTTATATTATATATTAATGCATGTGCCAAACATCGTAAAAGTAATTGTGTGTGTATATATATATGCATCGAATAAGTAGTGGTGACCCTAGTGGGTGGGGTGGTGGTGGTGGGGCGGTGGAAATGTCAATATACATATGAAAAATTCTGAAAAGGACGTTATACGACGAAATGGTGTTTTTGTCAAATGTGTTTTTTATTCGACGGTTAATGATTTAATATGTTATAAAATGATGATAATGGTGTATTCGTTACTGTTAAAAAGTTTCGTTAAATATTTTTTATATTTGCAAAATTAACTAAATATTTTTCTAAATGTTACAATTAAATCATACAAACTTATACTAATGTTATAAACAAGTCCCGACTCGATTTGAGTAACACCACGGGTCCTCTAGCCAGTGTCCGAACCCAAACTAGGTCACCCAACCATGAGGACCTGGTCTAGGCTCGGACCCAGACCATATGACTCCTGATTGAGGCTCAATTGGAGTTTCAATCGTTTGAACTAAACTCAGCGAGATACCATAGGACTCCCGATAGGAGCTCAATTGGAGCCCCAATCAGTTTGGACCGAACCTGACTAAGTTCAGTTCAAACGATTGAGACTCCAATTGAGCATCAATCGGGGGTCGTATGGTATGGTTACAAACCCAGACCAGGTCCCCGTGGTTGGGTCACTTTGCCTGGGTTCGAGCCCAGAATAATTCCCATGATTGGGTGACCCGATCTGAGTTCGGACCCTGCCTAGGGCACCCTTGGTGTGGCTCGAGTCGATACTTGTTTGTAATATTAGTGTAAATTTGTGGGATTTAGTTGCAACATTTAGTTAATTTTGTAAATATAAAAAATATTTAACAGAAAACTAACAGATATACCAATTACCATCATTTTCAAACATCTTAAACCAAAAACATATTTCACCATTTTCAGAATTTTATATATATTGGATGATAATAGAATAATGTTTAGGTTTGTTTGGCCGAGTTGGCATTTGTGTCGTGACATGTTTATAAAAGTATCAAAGGTAACGAACCTCGGTTAGTCGAGTGTGTCGGTACGTACAAATGTTTTATATATAATAATACAATAATGCCAATATATGGTAGCTAGCACTTAATATATTTATAGAATTGATAATATTTAAGTACTTATATAAATTGGGTATAATATATAGATTGAAATTAGCTTAGATTTACAAATAATATACTTGTTTGTAGAGGTCATAATTAAAAAAAGTCTGATTGTACCTAATTCTCGACAATGTCGGCTTGAGACCGACCTGACTAAGACCGAGCAGACGGTTTTTTTTCTTCAAGGTCGGTCTCAGTCTTTTTTCCCAAAAATTCGATTAAGACCGGATCGGTCCGACCTTGAAGAAGACCCTAGAAATTCATGGTGTAACCCTTGAAACACTAATAATTCATGACCTTGAAACATTCAACAAAACTTGGATCAGTTCCATAAGGGAAGTGCGATGGAAGACGAGAAGCGAGCAAGTTCAATACCAAAACTTCGGTGATTTTTTTGGCCTACTTAATTTTTTTTTACCAAAACTTTCGGTTCAAGACCGAGACCGGCCTGAGTCAAGCAAGACCGACTTGGGCGAGCTTTTTTTACCTAAGTCGGTCTCGGCCCTCCATATGTCAAGACCGAAATTTCAGTCTCGATCCTGCTTCCAAGACCGACCTGATCCACCCATGATCAGCCCAACCCTACTTGTTTGGGTATAAATCATAAGTTTATCACTTTTTACTAGATTACATATATTTTGCATATATTATGAAAATATTTTGCATATATTTTATAAATAAATAGTATAAGTATATCTATACATATAAATGCAAAAAAAAAAATATTTTCAAAATTAATTTGAATTTGATACGAGAAAATATTGGAATTTCTAAAATACTAAATTCATATTAGCACTTAAACAGAATGTTGGTGGAGGAGTTGCACCCCCTTGAACGTGTGTGCGTGCACTTATTGTGTATTTAAAATTGTGATTTTCTTTTTTGCAAATTCAACGTTTATATATATATTTTTCTCTTGAGTACGTTTATGGAAGAAACGATGGTGGTTTGGTAAGGCGTTACCCAATATGTTTTTTTAAGACAACCAACCATCACGTGCCACGTCGTCACAATATCCAATAAAAAAATAGTAAAATGTCAAATGCAGGCCGTTGACCGTGTACGACCCCCTTTCATTACGGGCATCTCCCAACTCACAGCCTCTGAAAACAAACCCCAAACATAGATTGTTATTGTTTCTCTGTTTGTTCTTCCCAAAATCGACATAACACGACCATTTTCGAAGCAAAACACGGCATTTCGCTGCTGCCGGTCACCCTCATTCTGCAGCATTTGCTAGGGTTTCTTCTTCTGAGGTGCTTACCACCTTTCTTCTAAGAGAAGCTAGCTAGGGTTCCACCCCTTGCTTTCTTCTCTAGCAATATCATCACCGTTTTCTTATACGAGGGACGAAAGGAAAGGATAGATGAGCAGTCATGTCGTACGATCTTGTAAAGCGGAATGCTTCACTTGCAGAAAGATTAACAGATGATCCGACAGCTGGTAAGACCGCGACAGTCACACTCACGTATCAAGCCAATATTGCAGGTAGAGTAAGGAGAGTTACTATGTCTAAGAACATGTTTTCATGATAGGGTTTATGATAGTTTAGTTTGTCCATTTTTCATTGCGTGAGTGAGCATATATAGGAGAGGAGGGTAGAGAAGGATATTAAGAACAAATCTGTGGTAATTGCAGTACTGTCATATGTCCAAATTACCCGGATCATCATCATGTGTAATCTCTAATTGCAGGTAACTGGCGTACTGTGACAGTAATGTGGTGCAAGAACTTAATGAGCCATTCCCTCAACATCACCATTGACAACATAGACACCGAGTTCCAACAGACATGCAAGATTGACCTGAAAGCTTGGTACTTTTGGAGTAGAAAAGGGTTAAAGTCGATCGAGCTCGAATCCCACCGAGTCGACGTGTACTGGGACTTCAGGTCTGCTAAATTCTCAGGGTGTCCCGAGCCTTGTTCCGACTACTATGTTGCCCTCGTCTCGAACGAGGAGGTCATTCTATTGTTAGGGGATTACAGCAGTAAGGCGTATAAAAGGACCCAAGCTCGACCTGCCCGACAAGACCCACTGTTGTTCTACAAAAAGGAGAATGTCTTCGGGAAAAAGGCGTTTTCAACGAGAGCAAAGCTCGGAGATAGGGCAAAAGAGCATGAGATTACGGTGGATAGCTCGATAACGGTGTCAAAGGACCCTGAACTGTGGATTAGTGTGGATGGGGTGGTGTTGATCCATGTCAAGAACTTGCACTGGAAGTTCAGAGGGAATCAAACAGTGGTGGTCAATAAGCAGAAAGTACAGGTTAGGGTTTACAGATTGCAGCTAGTATAAATTGTTTAGAAAAAGTAAATAGTTTCAGTAACAAACGATTCATACTTTATTAAAACTGTAAAAGAAGATCCAACCAATTTTAATGTCTGTAATTGTTTTATTATTAGGTGTTCTGGGACGTGCACGATTGGTTGTTCAGGAGCTCACTAGCCGGACATGGTTTGTTCATCTTCAAGCCGGTGGTGGGTCTGGATGGTGAAAGCTTAGAAATGAGTGGGCAAGGGGAGGCGACAGTAGACAGCGACGTCAGCACCGGCAGCAAATACTACGCGACACGCACTGGTGCACCCGAGTTTTGTCTCTACTTATATGCATGGAAGATGGAGTGATCGATACATCGAGCAGACAAGACAAGACAGACAAAGTCATATGAAGCTATACATACTGGAGATAGGTGTGTGGAATCGAAATCACTCTTCCAAATTATGCATTATAGTTGTATAAAGATCGATCTGTTCAATACAAACTTTGTAAAGAAAACAAGGTAAAACCGTAAAAGGATAATCTTGAATACAGTGTGAGGCCGCTGCAATCTGCATTTTTCACCTAAATGCAAATAAAACAGATCTTCAGGGTAAGTTTTTCTACGATTATTTCAGCTTTTGTAAATGGTAAAAACAAGTTACTTTTCAAGTAACTTTTGGATTGAACCCGTCTTTACATTCAACAGAATCTTGGACAAGTATTTATTGAGCTAGAAGAAAAAACAATACCAAATTCTGAAAACCACCATCTCCAAATAACAGATCATTTACAGAAGTAAAATATTTCCATCTCTTTCTCATCTACGGCCAAAGCTCTTCTCAGTAGGATCTTCCCTGAGCTGCCTCTGCCGATCAAGCTCCAACAAAATCAGAAACTCGGCTTTGAGTCGAGTGGGCAAAACCCCTTGCATTAAACTGTACACAAAAATGGCATCTTGACGAAGGATTGAATCAAGCCCCAGCAAAATCAGCTCATCTACAGAATGATTAGCAAGAGGCATAGTAGGGGCACTAGGGATTCATAGTTTCGGCAAATTTAAGTCAAATTGGGAATGTTGCGATGGCTATCAGCGAATTCTCGTACTAAGCGCTTTAATGTTCTTCCTCCCTTTCCTTGCATGTGGGTGCAAAAGCTTTTGGATGGATCAGTGCTTCTGCTCTCAAGATATTCGGGGCCTGCACTAGCAAGCGCTTTTAACCAGAGAGGGACTAGGGTTTCGGCTTCTCCTGGCTTCAGGTACTCCATTGGAAGACCTTGTATCTGTTGCAAAAAATCCATGCACTACTTATCATCAATTAACCAATCACAAGTTTTGGCCTTTGGTTCTTTTTTCATACAAAAATGGATATGAAAAACTGAAATAAGAATAGGGTCATGCGTTGATGATGGATCAACGAGTAATTCGAGACACTGATTGATCCGAGATTATAAAACTATGAATAAGAATAAGGTAGACAGATAGAGAGGAGGACAAACCGCTAACTGAAGCCAGGAGTGCAAAGATTCCCAACCTAGAACAGGTTTCCATGATGTTCTCTCGCTTAAGCTGCATGCAGCTGCAAGTTGTTGTAAGATTGTCGCGCATTTGTGTACCTATAGCAACGAACATCTCATCACTGTTTGTTTAGTACAAGAGAGTAGGGCCGGCAATGGTGCGGTGAAAAATCCATAACCATGGTTATAAACGTTACTGTTTAATCTGGTTAACCATACTATTATGGTACAGTACGGTTATGGTGGTGAATTTTCTACCCATAATGGTTATGTTATTTGAGTTATATCCATGGTTATAACTATAGTTATTATATAAATAAATAACTATTTATTATTAATAAACTAATATATACTAAATAATGGAAGTTAGTGGACATACATGTAATAAAATTTAAGTATTTTTTTAAAATAAAATTTTCGACCTTTTATTATATTATATGTGTGGAATAAATATGGGTATACGGATAAAACCATGGTTAATAAGCATGGTTATTTTAATGGTTATGGTATTGAAAATTGTACCCATAATGGTTATGGCATGTGGTTTAAAAATATGGTATGGTTATGGTATTTGTCCTACCCGTACCATACCCTAACCATCGTCAGCCCTACAAGAGAGGCATATTGGTTGATGTCTTTGCTTGTGAATGTAAAGATCATGAGCTAAAATACTAAACTTTTTGTTGAATTAATATATTTTGTAGGGGCAAAAAAAAATGATGTTTTTAAGTTTTGATTAAATACCCGTGACATTGCTGAAACACCGAGCAAAGCATATACAAGATTAGACACCAGGCCTTCGCCGCTACGAGAGGCAACCTGAATTGCCATTGCATTGAAGGATCCTTCAGGAGCAGCGCCCATGGTTTCCAACAAAGAGGACAAAGCCACCTCCAAGAAGCCTAAAAGGGACAAAACAGAGTTATAAGAACAGGGCCTCGCATAACTGTTGTAGAAAATAAACGCATATCGATACATACAAGATAAATAAGACATTGCTGCCAAAGCTGCACCACGATGCATGGCAGTGCAACATATAGCTGCCTTCTGGAAAGAAACTTCTAGAGGTGACACAGATGCAGCCAGTACGTCCTGAGAATGGACAAAACCGCATTTGATGTATCAGATATGCATAATTTATAAAAATTTAAAAATGAAGGGACAAGTATAATAGTAAGAAGAAGAAGAAACGACTTTGTGGGTCCCACGGACGTATGTGGATGCAAAATTGACGTAAGCCTCCACCAGATCGGGTTCTTGATCACATATATATGAAGAACTTAGAGACATTACTGATGGCGCATGTGTAAATCTTTCAAATGTGGTGACGAATAATGGTCCATATTCTTCTTTCTGACCGAATTCCTCAATAACAACAGATGCTGAAAAGATTTCACATTATTTAATCATAGCCATACAATAAGAAGGCCGAATCAACCAGCAGCTTCAGGGTTTGAATTGAAGAATACCTGTTCTAATGAAGCATTCCCGACCCTGGAATGATATGAAATTTGTTGACAGGCAATCTAATATACTGGGTAATAATGTTATGAAGTGCTGCCCTGCACATCCAACAGTTACTTGCACTATTATATATGTATATATATATATATATAACGAATTCATTCAATTATACATAATCTAATGTAGGACTTCATGAACTGAAACTTATACCTGATGACTGAATTGCTTGTGAAAGAGCTCGGCAAGCTGCCGAGGATAAATTACCATTCTCCATATTCTGAGTCCGGAAAAGTTTTTCCAAGATAGGCCAAAAGACCCTCAACAATTCAAGCATGGGATCATCTTCACCAATTCCATTGTGCTGATGTGTGGCAAGATGATTGAACACTGTTCCCATCCTGAAAGCAGACCAAATGCAGTTAAATTTTGATCTTTATGCTGAAAAAGAAAAGACTTTTCTTCAAGGAAAGAAGGTTAAGTGACCAACTGCTAGAATGTATTTTCACAGTACTCTTTGAGCTCTTTTATACCTGCAAAATCCTCTCGTAGCAGAGTTCATCATCTGAATATAAGCAGCAGGATTCTGCTGCATTGAACTATTGCCATCTTCACTAATCTGAAAGAGCAGTCTAGTCAATTACTGCATTCCGGTTTGCTAGCCAATAGAACTCGAAAGTAACCATAGAGGAAAAGGGTCATCAAAGATGGAAGCTAACTTACAAGTTTTCCAATAGCCTCAAAACTAGTTGAGAGTAACCTGGCCAACAAATTATTCTTGAGCTCTTTACTTGTTAAAGAGCTAAGCACTGAACTAATTGCTCCGAAAATTTCTTCTTCTTCTTCAATAGGTAAATGCCTCTTTTCCAACCCCTACACGGATAACCATTAAAACTGAGGTGTCACATCAAAGAGCTTACCAGTCAACGTACATAATGATGAGGTTATGTAAATAGACTCACCTCCCCTATCCACATCAAAATTTCCAATTTGGCGGGTTCGCAAAGTAGAGAAGAAGCATCTTCACAGATTTTACGAAGAGCAGATGCACAAGAACTGGATGATAGGGGTTCTGAAATTCCCATTGCAATGAATAATCTGAAAAGAATATGATGCATGCAAAGAATCATTAATTAGATTAGCAGAACTTGTTCGTTCCTATCAGTGTCGGAATAAGGAATTACCCTTCATTTAGAAATAGAAAGAGAATGGGGAATGACTCACAATAAAGAATTTGTCTGGAAACCAGACAACCACTTAGAGTAGGAGCCAACAACATCCGCAAGTGACCTATACACCTAGAATAGACATTGATCGGTTAAATGAGGGGGGAAAAGGTCTCAAAAACTGTTACTAATACAGATATCTTGTTATTTACAGTAGAAAGATATCTAACATACAATACAGAAGAAGCCCTTTAACTCTTCAGGCGATCTGGAGGACAATGCTGTCACTAACTGCATTATTGCAGAGAAATCAGGGATCCGGCCTTTCTGGAGAACAACCTCAGCAATCTGTAACATGGTTCTGTGCATTGTGAAACTTCAGAGAATACTTGAGCAAAAGAAAATAGAAAGATCCCTAAACTAACTCTGAAATTCATGTGAGGTTTCAAATAGCTTCCAACCTTAAGAAAACAGAGAGACACCACCAAAAACAAGGAGATACAGATGGAACATAAAACTCGTATGAACCAGAAAGAAGTGTAAGAAAGTAATGATTAAATCATCTTCTAAGATTATCAAACAAAGAAAACAGCCAGACAGCAAGTTGTGAGTGTACCACATTGAGTGCGAAAAGCTTTGTTTCTACTTCCTTCCAGGGAATGGAAACATCTGCAGATGTCCAGCCACCAAAGAGAAGCTGCTGGAAGCAAAGATAATTAGATGTGTGACAAAAATGAATTTAATGATAAACATGATGGATAAGAATATCCCCCCTCCCCCTCCGAATTTGTTAATGAAGTACCTTTTGAATTAAGGCGTCTGGTCCCAAAATTTGACAAATATCCACAAGGAGTTCAACAAGATTTGTTCTGAATTGGACAAGGTTATCAGGCAGATCAACATATCCACTGTCATCACTATACGTAGATTCATCAACCTACAAAACATGTATCCAGAAGGTATTATTTTCTATATACCAATTAAGAACCTTGACTATGAGACTAAGATAGATAACTTCAATGACATACCTGGGCACGCAATAAAAGGGCATCAAGGAGTGCTGAAAATATCGAAACGAATACATCTATTCTTTTTTCACTGTCTGCGCCTAGATCAAGGATGAAGTTTGAGAGGGCAGACCTGTGGTGAAACAAGAATGTCAGCGCTTTCTAGAAAAATAATGTAAAGCACCTCTCAAAGTAATATCTATTGTTGTGGTTGAATGAGATGAAGCTGATCTACAATGTCAATATACAAATACCAGCACATTGACAAAATGTTATAGGGAGAAGCAACTATCGTCAAAATGTTACATTCAAATTAATCAATTACCAAAGAAATTAAGCATATCAAGCACATTGACAGCAATTTACTTAAATGAAGCATTAAATTCCTCCACAACTGTAAGGAAGCAACACTGAACCAACTTTAAGTTAAGCACATATTACTGCAAATAAAGGGGCAGGTTTCACAACTTAATTTGATAAACAGAACAATTATATGACACTTTTTTTTATCAGTGGTATCTTATATGACAGAATTGAACGGGCAGACAAGAAAATAATACCAAAACTGCAAAGTTGAATCTGCAATCTCCCAGTCGTCACTTGGAAACGTCACACAACTGCAAGTACATATGCAAAACAGTGGTTATTTCCTTCAGAAAGATAAGGACTGCCTTAGGAAATATATATTGTTTTGGCTTCTAGGACCAACCTTTTGCAGAGAAATTATTTTAACGGGTTCTCTTTCAGTTACTGCATTTGTAATTGTATACAACCCTATGACAAATTCCAGTAACTGCAAGTTGCTATTTAATTGCTATAGATTATGTATTTAAGGTTTCTCCAACATCTTTCACATCTGATACACATAAAAAGAGGGTTTGAAGGGTTATTTAGACACTCATATACCTCAGGAGAGCATCTGCCAGTGCAAGTGCTTCAGCACTACCTTCTACAATCAAAGACGGTGCCTGAAGTTAAAGATAAGCATTGCATCATCATGATTAACTTAGAATATCTATCAAGTCAGCAATACTCAGCTAAAAGGTATCTTGCATAAGTTAACCAAGGTTCATCGAGATGTATCCAACTGTTGAAGTAAATATGAGAAAACTACTTACAGCTTGTCCAATTTCTGACAACAAACAGGCCAGACCACCAATTACTTTCTCATCGCCTTTCGCAAGTGCAGGCAGGAGAAGCACTTCTTTGAGAAAGTGTACTCTACACAACAAAATCTGGGGTAGGCCCTATAATCCATGAAAAGACGAAGCTCAGTGATAGACTGACATAGAAAAGCTGTGTGTGGGGCATCTCTGCGGCAATTAACCACAAAGTCATTGAAACCAAAAACACGTAGCCCAGTTGCAAGTTGCAACAATATGTGCGTGGAATAGCACTACAGTGAAGACATACCTCATAACGACCAACGAGTTCAACAAGAACCTCATTGGCTGAATCAAACGAAGATGGAATCTGAAATCATTAATTAATCACAAATCAGATGAGTTCTTTGATATTCCTACAATTCAAAATGTAAAGCAAGTTGGAATCACCTGCAAAGAGTTAAATACAAAATTAAGAAGTGGATGTGCATGTAGTGAATGTTCTGGGATATCTGAGAAGCACCCTGCTCGTACCTGAACAAAAAGTTGCACCATCATAAATATTAGTAATGTGATATCACTATAATTTGATTTTCTTTTGAATGTTGAAAGATATATGATTAGAACTATTATCTGAAAAGTGTAATTTTAAGGTCTCCTTTCTATTTTGATCCGACGCATAAGAAACAAGCTCTTTCCAACTTGCCTAGCATGAACTTGACAACAGAAACATTAACACAGTAAAATATCTTACCCAGCTCAATAAACATCGCAAGATTCTTCTGCTTGGCTCATGGGGTTGTGATATATCATGAAAACTTTTCTCAGACTGCTGCAGCAAAAAATCAAGCACCATGGGAGTATGTGCAAGAAGCTGTTCAAGAAAGCATAGCAAATGGAAATAAGTATGAGCCTAGGCTGGAAGAGAAATAGATATCAAGAAGCATTCAAAGACTATTCTTTAACCTCTTGACTGTACTGGCTTCTACCGTTTGCACTGAGTTTACAATCGGTCTTTTGACTGTCGATAATTTCTTCAGGCAAAACAGTCAGCATCTCTAGAACAGCAAGATTGCCACCATCCTGGTTCTGGAGATTCTGGAGATTATAAAACAGCTGTTCTATTGGCTTCTCATGCTCAACAGCACGAAGGATAAGGGAAGAGAGGGCAAGACAAACTTGAGTTAAAAGCTGCCATAAAAAAAGTATCATCAAAACAGAAACTATATCAAAGAATCCATGTCAGTAGTGACATTCGCAGTAGAAAACAAAGTAAAAAGCATTGAAGTCGGGAACCAACAGTAAGGCTAGGAGGGAATGAATGAGGCACCTGAGGAGGACCTGAGCTAAATCTTTTGGCAGCCAAAAGAAGAGCATTGATCAGTGCATCTTTAGCTCCTAACTGCAAATAGTATCCTCCATTTTGAATCTGTACTCCAAATAACACACCAGTTGGTTAGTGTGACGGTTATCATACAAGAAGATATATATGAATGCTAAAATATAACAAACTTTTGTTTTTGTGAAAATTTAAGGTCACCATAATGGAATGGATGATATATCAAACTCATGGATCAGGCTGTCACGACCTACAGAGGTTATATTAGATATATTACTATAAGAGTTCTTCCCTTCTATGTACATAGGTCTAGCACCATCTTGGTGCGTTAGTAAAGATATATATCCTAGCCTTCGATATTAAAAAATATACTTTAAGAGTCTAATAGTTAACAAAAGGACTACCTCTATGAGGATGATGGTGTAGAACTAATAACAACTAACAATAAAGAGCAACAATAGAGAATCTGAACACTAAGATCCGGAAAATTCCAAAACACTCACAATGATAAAGGAAGTAATTTCACCCAAATACGCGGGTTATTACATTGTATCTCACGTCGAGATATTGTCTCTACTTTACATTCGGATCGTTAATCATTTCCGAACAATAAATGAAATGAACTATTTTCTAAACAATATCTTGATCACTCATAAATTATCAACATAAGTACTCTATCTAATCTCTTCTGCTTCTCATCCAATCTACAATTGATATTACAACACCCAGGAACTACCCATAGAAAGAAAAAAAAAAAAAACTCATGATTCAGCTAAAACTAATTCCTTTTTACCTACTAATAGTAGCTGACAATTTTTTTACCTACTAATAATAGCTACAATTTTGCTCTTTTTTTTGCCATAAAACAATTTTGCTACGTCTTCTGACTTTTAACCTCATGAAGCACTAAATTAATTTAAACACGGTTAAACCCGTCCAAAATATAGCTCGATAAGTCCCAAAGCTTTACTCTATACATACTTCCTGCCGAAAACCAAAAGCTCATTTATTGCTTTCAGTCGGTAGGTGCACTAGTTTTATGGTTTTGGACTTCACAGAGGACTCTCATCATTAAGAACCAGACATTTCGAGAATCGATAGAGTGAAGCCATAAAAATTAGGCAAACTTCAATTGTTGTAAAGCCTACTATGGAGTAAAGCCTAGTAAAAAGCAAAACTGCAATTGGAATACTTCCAAATTCTGAACTGAGCAAACGGCATCATTGTCCGACACAAAAGAATAAACCAACTTCTCTGAGCTTATCAATCAAGCTATTCAGCTGCCATAAGCAATTATGCATCACTGATGAATGCAAAAGCTACGCATTGGATACGAGAAGCAAGACGTTATGGAAAAAACTGACCTTGCGCTTTAGGATCTGAGCAGCGAAGAACTCAAGCTCGAAATCGGGGGAGAGAGGAGAGCAAGAGCGTTCGGAGGTGAGAATGGATGTGGCGACCTCCCAGGCGGCGTCGGTCTGCTGGAACTGGACCAGCCATTGATTGGCGGCGACGCGGTTGCAGGACTGAGAGTCGTGGTTGAGAACATGGACAGCTTGAGCGACCTTGATTTGCAGTTCCATACAAAAGGAGCGAAGTAACTGAAAGACTGTGCTTTGGGTTGGTCGTAGAGAGACAACCGAAGCAAGAAACGAGAGCGCGACGCCTGTAATTCCTCCTTCCGGTCAGAGGGAGGGAGACAGTGTGTGTGGTGGATGCTCTGCCTGTTCGGTTGATCCGACGGCTATTTTTGGTTTGCCGGTGTAGAGAATAGAGATGGTGGTTTTGTTATAGGTTAAAATTAAATTGTTATTTGAATTTTATATAATTTGTTAACAATTTTTTTTGGATCTATTTGGTAAGAACTTTTTTTTTAATCAAAGATTGAGTTTAGTTAAATTTTCTGTTAAAATAATTGAGAATATCTTCAAAATTTATAGAACACTATAAAGTTTAATATAATAGTAAATTTTATTTTTTTGGGTCGATAGTAAAATAACTTTAAACGTTAGATAATAAATTTTTAAAAATTATTATAGACTCTCTGTTAGATTAGGGTCTGTAGATTTGTATTGTTTATTTGGAATAATTTTTTCAGGGTTGATCATGGGCAGGCGAGGCCGGTCTTGGAGGCAGGATCGTGCCCGAGACCAAAACTTCGATCTTGATGTATGGAGGACCAAAACCGAGACCGACTTTGACTAAAAAGTATGTCCGAGACGGTCTTATTTACCGAAATTTGTGGTAAAAAAAACAGTTGGATTTAACCAAAAAAAATCACTAAAGTTTTAGTCTTGAACCCGCTCACTTCTCGTCTTCCGTCGCACTTCCTTTATGGAACTGATCTAAGTGTTGTTGAATGTTTCAAGGTCATGAATTACTAGTGTTTTAAGGATTACGCCATGAATTTCTAGGGTTTTATTCACTGTTGGTTCAGTTCGGTCCTAGTTAGACTTTTGGAGAAACAAATCGAGACCGATCCCAAACGTGAAGGAAAAAAATGTCCACTCGATCTCGGTCCTAGTTGAGCCGGTCTTGTCAGGAATTCGGTCTAGAGAGTATTTTTTTTATCACCCCTAATTTTTTCAGTTTGCTAGTTAACCAAAAGAATTAGCAAATGGTCCTCTAGTTCAGATTATATCTCAATATACCCTATATTTACATCGGTTTGACATTTGGGCCTCGAAGTCCCAAATAACCAGAACAAAACTCGAAAAAATTATTATTATTATTATTAAAAGGGTAATATGGTAATTTTAAATCTTTTTATCATGAGCCATTCAATCGAGAGGAGGATGAGGATTGACATGGCCCACTTGATCTCTCCTTCCTTCGTCAACTTGCCACCTCCATCCCTCTTCCTGCTTACCACTTCAATCAACCATGGATATTTCCTTCTTCACTATATATTTAATGGCGTCGCCATGATTGCTTGAACCTTAGATTCTCTACGGACTTGCTGCTATCTCTAACAGGTAACGTTGCAATCTTATTCTTCTTACTAAGCTTCTCTTTTACTGCCTACTGCTGCTAGTTTATCTTCCGCTTCATTTTCGTCAGGATAACTATTGAATTGCAGAAATCAGAAATGGCTTCCGATCCAACGAAGACGGTAGTTTCTGGTAAGCTAACCGTCGCTGCTAATGGTTATCGTTCGAATTTTCGTTTTCCTTTGCTTGCTGTTTCGTGATCGGTTAGGAAGTTTATCCGTTTATTGTCGCAGCATTTCTCTTTTTTGTACATTCTATTGTTTGAGCGTGGAAATTGAGTAAAGTATGAACTGTTCTCGGAGGAATGAATGCTGACATAATTCATCAGTATGTAGCTTATAAAATGCTGCCATAATTTATCAGAAAGTGGCTGTGCGTTTGGTTATTGATTTATGGTGATACAATCTTTAATGAATAATCTTCACTTAATGATTCGATCTACATTTTCTCGTTCACGAATCTAGAATGAAAACGTTCTGCATTTGCTCATTGGTGTTGTATAATCAGAAGCAGTGACATTACATACTAACTACCTTTAATTTGTCTATCCAGAGGATAAACATGAAACGAAGTCCGAAGCATCCGCATCCCCAGCAGATGTCTCATCGGGACCAACGCCTCCATCACCTGGAGTCGCGTTTCCTGGCAACCCTTTTGATTTCTCAGCAATGTCAAATATGCTCAATGTAAGTTCTAGAAAAAAAAACTATATTTCCTTATCTAATAAACAATGGAAGATTCATTTGTTGTTTGTGATGTTATACAGGATCCAAGCATTAAAGAATTAGCCGAACAAATATCAAAGGATCCGTCATTCAACAAGATGGCGGAGCAGCTGCAGAAAACTTTTCAAGGAACAGGAGCAGCTCCTCAATTTGACACGAATCAGTATTTCTCTACTGTGCAGCAAGTTATGCAGAATCCCCAGTTTATGGCCATGGCAGAGCGACTTGGCAGTGCACTAATGCAGGTAGTTTTCATTTTAATTTTTTAAATTTGAAGTAGATGTTCAATTTTTGTGGTATTGTCTTCTCAGGATCCATCCATGTCTGGTGTACTCGGGCATTTGGCGAATCCATTGCAGAAGGAGAAGATGGAGCAGAGAATGGCACAGATTAAAGAAGACCCGTCTCTGAAACACGTGTTAGAAGAAATTGAAACTGGTGGTCCAACTGCTATGATGAAGTAGTTCTTTCGAACCCTATGAAATTCTGCTTTACTGGCTGTCAAATTGATATAGACGTGTTAAACTGAGAAAATGGTTTGTCATCTAGATATTGGAACAACAAAGAGGTTCTGCAGAAGCTTGGAGAAGCAATGGGGTTTGCAGTTTCAGAAGATGGAGCAACTTCTGCTGATAATTACGTCCCAGAAGATGACACAGAAGATGCAGGAAACGAGGAAGATGAGTCCATTGTACACCAAACTGCTAGTGTTGGTGATGTAGAGGTATTGAAGTTTGATCATCTTCCATCATCATCAGAATAGATTCCTTAACTCCTGCAATTATCATAACATTCAACTTCTACTTCTTATCCAGGGTCTGAAGAAAGCACTAGAGGATGGTGCTGACAAGGATGGAGAAGATTCAGAAGGAAGAACCGCTTTGCACTTTGCATGTGGGTATGGTGAGGTACGTGTTAAAAACACTGATAGATAGGAACACATTTGATATGTACTGATAACTCATGACAGAGTATTAGTCCAAAAGAAGAAGAAGAAAAACATTCCAGTGCTTCGGGTTTTTCAGGTGAAGTGTGTTCAGGTGCTGCTTGAAGCTGGAGCAGCTGTGGATGCATTGGACAAGAACAAGAACACTGCCCTCCATTACGCTGCTGGGTATGGCAGGAAAGATTGTGTAGCTCTTTTGTTGGAGCATGGGGCATCCGTGTAAGTCCACTATACTTGTACGATATCGCTGTAATATACTATTTTCACGTATTAATTTCAATGCTATAAACCTTCTCAGAACTCTCCAAAATCTAGATGGTAAGACACCTATCAATGTCGCCAGCCTAAATAACCAGACCGAGGTATTGAAGCTGCTCGAGAAGGACGCATTTCTGTAATTAATAGATGACTAGTGGGCGAAGTTGTCATCTTTGTTCATCGGGATGTGTAATTACATTATTTGTGCGCACTTGTGCTGGATTTGATTATCTGTAGTTTTTCTTAGGATTACTTCTACAAATGTGGTACGCTGTTTTGAGTCTACAAAATGCACATCAAATGAATCTGCTACAAAAATACACGATAGGTACATTGAGAAATATAAATCCGCAGAATATACACCAAAAGGTGGAGACCATAATACAGAGCAACCGGACAATTCAAAATGGCGTTCTCAGTCACCAAACACAGATTTTAACGTTCATGGATAAAAGATTGATGGACAGTGAAGGAAATCGATCAGAGGCAGTTGGTAGATTAAGCTTTCATTTCAGCTACAACAAGAGGTCGTCCTTACTTGGTGGCTTGGGCGATAATGTTGCTGATGGAATTTGCTTGTTCTTTTGCTTCTTCCACAAGTGAGTCCTATCAACATTAGACAAAATTTCAGACCAAAAGACACATCGAAAATGTGGTACAAATGTTTGTCGAAAAAAGAGAGAGAGAGACCTGAGCAGCTATCAATCGAGCAATTGTCTTTTTACTTGATTCTTGAAGTTCACCGGCAATCAAAAGCTCGTCCAATATGTAATAGGCCTTCAATCATCATAGTATAAGAAAGTTAAGTAATGTAAATGCAAGAAAACCATTAATATTATCATGATTTTCCTTCCATAATGAAAATCACAACTTAATCAGCAACAGAACGCACCTTATGGAAGTTAAATATCAAATCCAGTTCGCAGACCTAAGAAATATGGAACGATGCAGGTTAAATGGTACAAAATCAGAGCAAGATATACTTAACTTTAGCAAACTTAGTTGGTACAAGGTATAGTTTACTCACACTGCCAAAGTATCGATCCAAAATCTCGACAAAATGATGGATTATTTCAAGGACCTCTAGCTCATTATCATCCTGATCAATGCACATGCAAAAGTAGAGGCTTGCATATCTGCAGAACAAATTAATGGCAGCTCCTTAATGTCCTCTCTTTCTCAGGTGAAGGGGAAGGAGATTTTTGTATTACCTCTTGTACACCACTTTCAACCCTCTAAATTCGACGAAATTACAAAGCTTAGGTCCTCTGGTGAGAATCGTTCCACTAAGTTCTCGGATAACCTAAACAAGGAACACAACATAAGTATCCATTAACACATTTTGTTAATGACCATTTCATGTTGATCATTTTTCTCAAAAGAAGTGCAGCAATCAAGCATTATCCAATTATAGAAATTCTAACAAATACTTCAGCGAACTTTGGAAAACTAGACAGTTTTCTGCACAATCTCGAGAGCATAATATGAAAGACGACACGAGTTTGTTTTGATGAAAAGCATAACTAGAAGCTCTGACATTTTCATGTGTAATCTCAAAATTTGAGTGAAGGATGTTGTCTGCCACCTCTACCAATAAAATTTTAGTTTCATACAAACTGTTTTATCAACATAAACTGTAAAGGGCGCAACGGTAGAAATCCAAGCAAAGATAAACAAATATGTATATACATAAATACAATACATACCTTACTTCTTTCCTTCTGTGTATATGGAGAATACCATTTCGTCAACCTTACTTTCCCTTGTCGGCTTATAAGAAGCACAAACTGAATCTAGAAGATACGAAGGGGAAAACATCAGCACACTAAACAACATACTGATTACTGATTGTCACAACCAAGAATGTGACATACAGTCCAAAGTAAAAACAAGATAAACATATTACATATTTGCATTGCACTGCATTTGAGAAACTTTGCCAATTTTATAAAAGTAGAAAGCTAATACCTATCAAGCATACGTACTATCTTGTCAGATTTACAAAGAGCAGTTTAAGTGTTTTTCTGCTTGTTTTCCCTCAGATTCTGCAAATGAAGTCCTCCTTTTGTTTCCCAAGTTATCCTTTCCCTCTTCCATTTATCCGAACTAATCACCCACTAACTGAATCATAACTGTTGCAGTGTTCAGTAACCAGAAAAATTACTGCGTACATTTTCCACTACCTCAATAATAATCCTCTCTACATAATAACAATCCATGTCCCAGATACTCCGAGGAATCGAAAGTATTGGGGTAAGAAATTGGCCTCTCGATGCCAATCCGGCGCTTATTATGAATCAAATCGTCTATTTCAGATTCCCACGCAAATCACAGATCAACAATCCAACATCCTCTAATCTAAGCAAGAAAAATCAAGTAAATTCGCAGCAGAAGTACAAAATCAATCATTACAATCACAAAATAGATCCATTATCTAATAAAACGAATCAAAGATAAAATCTCAACGATTGAACACAGAAATATGATTCTGTTTGGATGATTAGAAGGCAAGGACCGATTTCAATCTTACCATATCTGTGCGCGGTGGAAGATCAAGAGCTTAATCTTCCAAATTAGAAGCAACTCTCGATCTGCAATTCAAGAAAGATACAGATGTGATATGAATCTATCAGACTTCTCTCCTCGGCCGGATGAAGGACAGCGAATTCCGTCCGATGGGGATGACGACAAGAAGCTGATTCTGGACCGGCCTCTCAGTATGGGCCGAATATTGCAGACGACGGAAAAGAAGCCCAGATCTTTCTCTTACTTTCTTGCCCGGACCCTAATTTTTGAGTTACATATTATTTGATCCTCAAACTTACACTGGATACGTGAATTTATCCTAAAATCTCATTTAGTTTCATTCTTGGATTTACTAAATAAATCCGGCCGTTAATGAATATCATATTGCCATAAATTAAAAGGCACATGAATTGTTTTTACAATAATTTTTTAATGGATATAACAAAAAGTCTACAATATTTTTTTAAAAAATGACATTGAATTATTATTTAGGGGAATGAATTAATAATGCATTGACATTGCATAATAATTTATAAATTATGATATTAAGCGTTTGACATTTGTGTACGTGGCGCAATGAATATGAACATTGTGGTAAATTATGTGTCACATGCATCGAATTGTTTTTTTTTTAATAAATTATTATCCCGACAATGAATAATTCATATATATATAATAATAATGCATTGACATTGAATAAATATTTATGTTTTTATTATGTGAGACGTTGAATAATTATTACATTAATTAATAATACGAGTTTCAATTCTATTGATTATTAGTCATCCGGTTCTATGTTGTTTGTATCATAAAATAACATTAAATTAATATAGTATTAACTATTAGTGAGCATTTTTATTATACATTTTAAATTTATTAATAAACTAAGCACTATGTGAAATTAATGCTTTAAAATTAGTTATAATTCTTACACATATACAAGTTATTTTTAACATAATTAATTATATTTTATATATAAAATTAGCTTAAGATAAATAATCCAGAGTTTTTGGCCCCCAAAAAATATAGTTATAGGTATTATTTTATTCCCTATAATAGAGCCAAACTCATAGCCCCCACCCACAAAATCTGTTTAATAGCCCGAGAAGATCTTCCTGATTTGGTCGGCAATTTTTTTATTCATTTAATCTTATTAAAACTTAACCCTAATCTAATTATAAGCCACGGACTAATCAAATAATTAACTCATTAACAATACCCCTATCCAATTATCAAAAAAAATAAAATAAAATACCCCTATCCATTCACATGTTTGAAAAATAATTTGACAAATTAAGAAGTCAATGTCTACTTAAGCTATCGATAAGTCAAGTCATACTATTTTTTAAAAATTAAATCATTAGATGTAGGTGTGAGGTAAATACCCAAATTCGAAACCTATTCGGAGTAAAATTAAATAAATATCTAAATAAATAAATATTAACATTATAAATAATATTTTATTGATTACTTAATTTTTTTATTGGTAATTTTAATTTTATTCATTATCTATTGAAATACATAATTCACAACAAATTTATAAAGAATATTAGTATTCATTTTATGAAGAACAAACAGACATTAATACTGTAATAGAGTCTAATTGAATATCCATAACTTATTGGTATCAACATGTTCAGAGTTACAATATTAAATGGGTAGAATTTAAGTACGAAAATAAGAAATCAATTTATATTAGTTAAGTTATGCAAATTCATAAATTTACAAGTATTCTAAATCAGTATTTTCTAATTTACATTCCCTTAACTGAAACGAGATTAAAAAAATGGAAATAAAGTTGCTAATTTGTTTTGAAATATAAATTGAAAATATTTAATAACTTAATCAAATTATGTTTTTCAAACTAAAAAATAATAATAATTTAAACCTTTCAATATTCTTTCTTTTCTATTACTCATAGTTCAATCCTATGATTCTTGAAGTGGGGAGGCGTGAAGTCGGCGCCGGCCCTCCATTTTCGCCGAATATAATGCTATTTATAAATTATTATTATTATCAGGGAATACAAGAAAGTAGGTACCTAATTATTAATTTGTAGTAAATAGATTGCTAAACTTTATTAAATAAACAAATAGGTACTTCCGTTAAGAATAAACGAAAAATATTATGTGAGGAGCAAATATGTATCTAAACTTACACGAATGAGCAAGTAGATACCTAAATCGGTTAAAACCCGGTTCAGTCAAACCATTTTTTTAATAAAACAAAAGAGTTTATATATCAAACACATGCATGACTCAACTTCATACGTTCTTGGTGCATCAAGAAACACTCTGAAAACGTATTAAGTTGAGTCATGCATGTGTTTGGTATATAAAACCCTACTTACAAAAAAAGAAGGGTTCGACCGAACCAGTTCTGAACCATTTTTTGAACAAGTTATAAATCGATTCAGGTACCTACTTGCTCATTCATGTAAGTTCAGGTACTTGTTTGCTCCTCACGTGATATTTTCTATTTATTCTTAACGGAAATTAACGGTAGATACCTATTTGCTAATTTTCATAATTTCGGCTACTTAATTGCTACAAAAAAAATAAGTATGTAGTTGTTAATCATCCACAAGTTCGGGTAATAGGTAGTTTCCCTTATTATTATTATCATTATTCAAAATTTAACCCAACAAAAATAGATTAAATCTATAAATAATACCATCCCCAAATGCAAGTCAATGAGGTTGACTTTGATTCCTTATAATTTACCACGTGTAAGTAAAATTATTTTCCAAAATATCCAACCTGAATAATCATACCTAGTTCATTAAAACCCTAATCTAAAAATGTAAATTTTTTTCTGCATTTATATAATTTCTGTATTAATCTACGTTAGGTAACGCAAAAATTCACATGATTTTGTTCTGTGTATAGTTTAGTTCTTCGTGCAAATATATTATGATAATAATAATACTTCATTAATAATAAATTTCACGCCATCCAAAGTCATCAGAGAGCTATAAAAAAAAAGAAAAAAAGAATTCTCTCCATTATCAATCTGCTATATGTATAGCTGTTGACTTCCACGGTTCCACCCTCTTTATAATCTCTTCTCTTCTTCGTCTGAATCCTCTCCTCACTTGCTACGACACTTACACCGCCATTGATAAACCTTGTGTGGTTCTGTTCAGAGAAACCAACCCAACCATGTATTGCTTTGTGTATGCGCAGTCAAGTTTGTGCACAGCAGCTCTCATCTTCTACACCTGCGTATGGCTTCCATTGATGCAGATCAGAAGAGCCGTCATCGATATTCTTGTTCGGTTAGGGTTTTATCCTTCGAGTGATACAGAAAAACAAGTCTGCTCTCTGCAACTCCCGGTGGCTCGGTTCGGCGATCTGCATTGTACTACTCATGTTGCAGAAGAAGAAGAAGAAGAAGAAGAAGAAGTGTGCTGTTCCATCTGTTTGGTGGAGATGGAGAAAGAAGATGCAGTGAGTAAGCTTTCAAGGTGCGGCCATGTCTTTCATTGGGTCTGCATTGATGGATGGATAGATAGGGGACAGTTCACTTGCCCACTTTGCAGATCATTCATCTTCAACGTACGATGATATATATAATATATATATATATGTTTAGTATATTAAATTAACATACTCAGGTGGGTTGATCACAGTAGATTGAGAAATTATGCTTCATAAAAAATGTAATATTTACAGTTATAGCATTAAGAATACGATATAGTTAATTTTATTTGTATGTTTGTAGACTTGTAGTACTGTGTTTATAGGTGCTGTAAGTACATGGAAAATGTTAAAAATGGTTTAGTTGGGGACCAAATGGGAAATGATATAAATGTTTGGGAGCAAACTTATCATTAAAATAATTCATAATTCTAAAAAGTCACAACGTTTTTTTTTTGGCCAAAAAAGTCACTACTCACTTGTTACTTTATAATAAACACTATTTAAGTTTATTTATATAATATTGTCTTTTATAGATAAAAATATATATATTAAAAAACCAGAAAATAATTAAACAAATTTTAATAAAGAAATAAAAAATAGAATATTAAAAGGATAAATTAATCCCTTTGACTTAAAAAATTATTATTTTTCGTTTCAAAACAATATATATTATATTTGTTTCTATAAATGTATTTCAAATATTTTTTCCAAAAATAACTATTTTTTTTTATATTTTTAGAATAAAGAACTCAATATAACTAAAAAGTAAATTAGGGAATATTTTAATTTTAAAAAATAATGAATCACCTCTATACAAAATTTCGGCCTAACAATTCACGTTGTATTTTATTGGGCTGAAAGCCTGAAACTGCTAGCTTAATGAGCAATTTTACCCACTAAGTAAAGTTTGAGGATCTACATGGACAAATTTATAATGTTAGGGAAACACTGCTATTATACCTAAACCCAAAACGATAAGGCAAAGACTCAGCTCATTCTTAGTTCTAACGGAGGGAGGACTGGAGGAGACACTACTCTGCAGCGCTACTTCGTCTCCGAAACTGGAGCAGCCATTAATCCTTAGTCTCATGCCAAGATTTGTCGCTCTTCTTCGGATTGATTAAGAATCTCCAGGTAAGCTTCTATTCATCGTTTTTCTTGTCGGGCTCATGAAACTGCTATTTTCTTACGAAGTCGGGGCAAAATGCTCGATTGGAATTCATTTGGGTGTTCCTGTCGTGAAGAATTTGTCTTGCATCGTATCAGAAACATGCTAATGAGTAATTAGGATGTCGATTTTTCCTTCATTGTGTCGTATATATTATTGTAATGAAGCTCTAACAACCATCAAGAATTCGAAATGCTTTGTGATATTCTGCACATACTCTGATCTTTATGTGAAAAACATTATTGTTAATCCAGTTATGTACACCAATTAGCTTTGAAGGTGATTTTTGTCAAATGATAGCAATTAATAAAACCTCTAATTCCTGTCAAAATTATGGTCTGATTTCTTAATCTGAAGCTCTTTTTTTGTTGGTTTTTGATATCTTCAAGGACATGGAGTGCAGCAATGGTGGTGGAAGTATCTTGTGGTTCTTCCGAGACAGAGGCTTTGATGATAAAAGCATAAACGAGATGTTAAAAAAGTGCAGGCGACTCGAATCCGTTCCAAAGGATCAAGCTTCCCGAAACTGGGATTACCTAAAAAGTATCGGATTCCAAGATCGGAAGCTTCCACATTTGATCTCAAAGTGCCCCAAAATCCTAGCTTTAGGCCTCCATGAGAAACTCATCCCCATGGTTCAGTGCCTCAGCACCCTCAGCACTAAACCAAACGAAGTTGCCTCTGCAATCGCCAAGTTCCCACACATTCTCTCCCACAGTGTGGAAGAGAAGCTCTGCCCACTTTTAGCTTTCTTTGAAACATTGGGTGTTCCTGAAAAGCAATTGGGCAAGCTAATTCTGGTAAACCCTAGACTTGTCAGCTATGGCATTGAATCTAAATTGAGTGAAACTGTTGATTTTCTTGTTAGTATTGGACTTAACAGGGAGGGGATGATTGGTAAAGTACTTTTGAAGGATCCATTTTTACTGGGTTACAGTGTCGAGAGGAGGCTGCGTCCCACTACTGAGTTCTTACAATCGATTGGTTTAACAGAGTTGGATCTTCAAAAGGCTGTGATGAATTTCCCAGAAATCTTGTCTAGAGATGTGAACAAAATTTTGAGACCGAATTTCGATTATTTGAGGAAATCTGGGTTTGGAGATGGACAGATTGTGTCTTTGGTTTCTGGGTATCCTCCGATTCTAATCAAGAGTATTAAGAACTCGTTAGAACCAAGGATCAAGTTCTTGGTCAATGTGATGAAGAGGAGAACCGATGAAGCAGCAGAGTATCCAGATTTCTTTCGACATGGTCTGAAGAAAAGATTGGAGAATCGGTACAAGATTTTGACAAAGAATAATCTAGATTGTAGTTTGAGGGAGATGCTGGATTGTGACCAGAAGAAGTTTTTGATGAAGTTCGGGTTGATGAATGGATTTGCCTGAGGTACTTTTTGCATCAATTTTCTATAAGCTGTACTTTAGCTGTGTTGATTATATGTACCTTGCTTAGATTGAGGCAAATCGTTCTTGTATGGCAATGATGAATTCAAAGCAAAGCTTTAGCAGAACTTATAATCCGGGAAACATCAATTCTGCAGATATCTTATTTGCACGGAAAGACTGCTCTCAATGAACATAACCACAAATGGAAGATAAACAAAAATTCCAATCTAACAAAGATTCAATTTCATTTATGCGATCCAAATCTGAGGATTTTAAACGTGTAAATTTGAAGCTCAAAACTATCAAGTTATAAAGTCTGCATCTGCAAATGCAATTCCAAAACCGAGCTTCTGAAAAGAATTATCAACACTAACTGTCTCCTTCCTCAATCATCTTTCAATCTTCTGAGGATCCTAGAAGCCCAACGCTTAACTCGTCGCTTCAGACTGTAACCAACAACAATTCCAGCAAAGAAGAAGAAGGCGCAGAGCTTCGAGCATGTTAACAGAGATACCACTTGTCTGCACAGAGAGAAGAAGAAAGCCATAGCCCTCAGAAATAAACAACCCATGCACAATTCATTTTGAATCACTAAACAGTCTTAGAAACGAATGTCGGGTTGAAAATGAAATTCATAATTCTATGGACAAAAACACGAATTTTGGTGAGAGAGAGAGTGGAAGTCATAAGTCCAATCGGAATTCAGTGAAAGCGAAACAAGCTGATGAAGAATCATCAGTTAATCAGCAATTAGACGATGCTAAAGAAAATCGAAATGCTTGGATCAATAGAGTAAACCCTAAACAAAAAGAGCGAGGAATTGGAAATACCGGGAACTTCTGGGGGTAATGAAACGGGAATGGTCAGGAGATAGCGCCGCAGCAATTCCAGAATTTCTACCGTCTCCAGTGAAGAACTTGCTTTCAGATGACGGTGACGACGAACTCATCTTGAAATCCCCCCGAATCGCCTCCTGTATTCCCTCCATTACGGTGATTAGGTTTTAGCAATTGACAGAGATGATGCGCCAGAAATGTCGGTCTTAAAATTGCAACATTACCTCTCAACTAATTATTATTTATGTTTGAACCCTCCCAATATCTATTTTTCTCAATATTTGATCCTCTTACCCAGTCCAGTCAGTCTACAGTCGACTCGATTAATTTTAGGAAAAATTACCAAACTGGTACCCGAACTTGATATTGATTAGCCGAACTTGATATTGATTAGCAAGTAGGTACCTGAACTTTTTAGCAGCGAAGTAGCCAAACTTATTAAAATAAGCAAATAGGTACCTACCGTTAATTTCCGTTAAGAATAAACGAAAAATATCACGTGAGGAGCAAACATGTACATGAAGTTACACGAATGAGCAAGTAGGTACCTGAACCGGTTCAGTCGAACCATTTTTTTTTAAGTAGGTTTTATATACCAAACACATGCATGAGTTAACTCCAGACGTTCTCGGAGTGTCACTTGATGCACTGAAAATATTTGGAGTTGAGTCATGCATTTATTTGGTATATATATATATATATATATATATTAAATAAAGTGGTTCGACCGAACTGAGACTTGAACCGATACAAGTACCTACTTGCTCATTCGTGTAAGTTCAGGTACCTGTTTGCTTCTCACGTACTCCTTACGTGATATTTTCCGTTTATTTTTAACGGAAATTAACAATAGGTACCTATTTGATTATTTAGGAAAGTTAGGCAGCCTATTTACTACAAAAAAAAAAAATCAGGTATCTACTTGTTAATCAGTGTCAAGTTCGGATACTGTTGGGTAGTTTTCCCTTAATTTTAACTACAACACGACAGATAATAGACTGTAACAACACAGCTTATATACTTTTTCCTATGAAGATTGCCTAAACCATCCAAAAATAATAATTAACATCTTGATCCCTTACTTTCCATGTCTTCAAATCATGACCCAAAAAACAAAACCAACGAAAAAACATGACCTAGTACAAAGTAGTATTTCTTGCCTCTCAAGTTAAGTGTTGAACTGGTCTCTTCTCAAGGGAACGTGAACCCGCCTCCTCCGGTAGCCGCCTGAGCCTGGGTTGACTTCGGCGGGCTAATCGAAATCCATAGCAATGACAAAGTGATCGCAATAAGCCCCGACCACACAAACACGATGGTCGGTGTCTTTCTTCGCCTCCCCATCAACCCTTTCGCAAAAGGATACAAATGCGCCAACACCCAGAAGCTAAAGAACGCACCTCCGATGAACTTGCTCCACTCAGGTACCGTGCTGTAGATCGTCCTGATGAAGGCGAATATCATCGCGATTATGTTAACCATGGCGATTACAATCGGCGGGAGCATCAGGGACGTCCATTTCACGAGGTAGAGGTCTGCGTAGATGTCATCTTCATCCTCTGCCGCCGATTTTGACGTCAAGGTGAAGGAGATCTCGATACCCGCAATCACTTTTAGGAGGCCTTGCACCACGGCGGCTAAGTGGGCACTTGTTCCGGAAATTAGCCAGAATTGCTCGTTCCTCCACCACTCCTCGAGGGCAACCCCCGACCATTTCACCTCGAGGATAGCGAGTACGATTAGGCAGATCGTGATGATGAGCAGATAGATCAAGAACGCGATGTTGAGGGTCTGCACGATGAAGCTCCCTGAGAAGAGGGACAGTGCAGGGAGGAAGCAGTAGACGATGAGAAACAAGGAGGTGAAGGGGTAGATGCCGACGTTGAGGTAAGCCAGGCGTTGGAGAAACTTGAGCCTGCGAGTCGCTAGAACTGCGTTGTTGCGTGAAAAGAAAATCTCGACCGAGCCAGTGGCCCACCGGAGCACCTGGTGAAGCCGATCGGTCAGGTTGATAGGGGCGGAGCCACGGAAGGCGTCACGCTTGGTGACGCAGTACACGGAACGCCATCCACGGTTATGCATTCGGTACCCCGTCACGACATCTTCCGTCACCGAACCGTAAATCCATCCCACTCGGTCGCCCCATTCGGTCTTGTCCTCGTACCTGTTGTAGAATGGTGGACGACGAACATTGATTAGGGTTTATTAGAAGATACTACATTACTAAACAATATGGTAGAGACGAAGAGAACGAACATACCAGCAAGAAATGACCGACACGGCCTCGGCGACAGCAGCGGCATCAAGTGGTTCCCGCGGGGTCCTTAGAACTCCCGGCGGCCTTCCATACCTAACGGCTGGGTGATCGGCAAGAGGCCGAGCTTGAAACTCGGCAATGGGTATCGATTCTGCCAACATTGTGGAATTGCCAAACCGTTTAGGTAGTAAACTCACGTCGAGATCAGGGTCAAAGTCGGAAGCTTTCAATGCTTGGGTCTCGGAATCGGTGGCCTTCTCCGTCTCAGGCGTCGTTTTCTTCACTTCCGGCGGGTTGAACCCGTACAATGCAAACCGACGAAACATACAACCGGTTCCCACGTAGACCGGACCCTGCAAATATTTTCAAATTCTCATATTATTTATCAATTACTATTTTTCATCAAATAAACATTACGTAACAATCTCATCTTTAAACATTAATTTCAATTGTGGGGTTAATTATAAAAAAAATGAACTTTGATAAAAATACAAAGAACAAACCAAACTTTTTTTGTTTTTTACAAAAAAACAAACCAAACTTAGTAAAATTAGCAATCAACAAACCTACCTAAAATTGCATGATTTGTCAGATTCCATCTATGTATAATATTGTTGTTACACTTATAATTAGACAAATCCATGGACGAAGCCAGGAATTTAGGTAACTGAGGGCAATAATTAGTCTAATGACAAATAGTTGAAGAAAAACATTAAGAGGGAGCAAATGTAAGAATTTAAAGAGCTAAAATGAAAATAAATATATTTGTAGGGCTAAATTTACACAAAATCAAAAGTTGAGGGGGACAATTATCCCCTCATCCCACTATGGCTTCGTGCCTGGACAAATCACTCCGTCCAAATTTGTCAAAACATAATGACAAATTTAGATAAGTTTGCTTATTGTTAATTTTACTAAGAGTAATTTGTTGTTTCTAAAAAAATATAGTTCAAGTTTATTTTTTATATTTTCATCAAATTTCGTGTTTTAAAAAAAAATATAATTAACCCTCAAATGTTGATACCTGAATACCATCTAGGGCACGCATATTTCCATCGAAGAAGACAGTGTTACGGTTAGCATATCGGTCGGAAGGATCGATCCCCTCGAACCTCTGCGGGAACTGGATGTAGCAGATGTCCTCACCTCCTCGATCCATCATGAAGCACATTCCTTCGCGAATAGCCTTGCAGTTGTAGATGTAATGGTCGCAATCGACATTCAGGATGAACGGTCCGTTCGACAGAACTGCCGAACATCGAACTAATGCGTTCATCGCACCGGCTTTCTTGTTGTGGTCGTATCCGGGACGCTTCTCTCGAGACATGTAGACGAACATTGGAAGCCGAGTGTCGACGTCGGTGAAGTCGATGAGCTTATCGTCTGTGTTACCTAGTAGGGGATCGCAACTTGGGGGCTTGAGCATTACCTGGGTATAAAAAAATTATCTTTTAAGGGTGGGCTCGGGACGGACGAGACAGTTTTTTTCTTAAAAAAAGCTTGAGACCGAGTTCATTTAAAAAATCCAGCCTGAGTCCAGGGACGAAGCCAGAAAACTTGTTCAGTGGGGGCAAGTATTAGAGTAAAAGTAAATAGTTGAACTAAAAAAAATTCAGCGAGGGCAAATGTATGATTTAAAATAGATAACTTTAAAATTATTGCATTTTTTAGGGTCAAAATTACACCAAGTTAAAAGTTGAGCTAGTCCCTTCGTCCCATCCCTTCCTGAGTCGATCATTCTTGACTTGGACCGGTCTCGGTTCTAGATCAATTTGTTTTCTAAAAAAAAAGTATGTTTAAAGTTTTTAAATACAAAACACAATGTAAATATTATATTAAGTATCCAATACGAAACAAAATACAAATATCATACCAAATATCCAATATAAAAAAGTTCAAATTCTAAATATAACCATAAACACAATAAACTAATTAAAAAATACAATAAATGTTGATTCCAACCTATAAAACCCGACTCCAGTCCCGAGTTTGAGATAAAAAAATCTCATCCGTTTTGAATTGATCTTAAATTCAGGATATTCAGGATCGTCTTGAGACGGTTTTTCAGCTTATCACTTTTTTTCTCACCCCTAATCTTTGTTACAAGATCAACATTTAACAATAAATTGCTAAAAAAAAAAGATAGTGTATGACAAATTCCAAACATAACCCTAAACACAATAAACTAATTACCAAAATACAATAAATGTTAATTCCAGCTTATACTCGGATCAGACTGGTTTATTCAGTCTTTTGGATAAAAACCTGACCCCAACCCCAAGTTTGAGATAAAAAAATCTCACCCGTTTTGACTTGAGATTAAATTCATGATATTCAGGACCATCTTGAGACGGTTTTTCAGTTTATCATTTTTTTTCTCACCCCTAATCTTTGTTATAAGATCAACATTTAACAATCAATTGTTATAAAATAAGATAGTGTACGTACCTGAAGTATTCCTGCATGGTCACCTTTTGCATGCTCGGAGGCAGGGCTAGACCAAGTGCCTGGCCAATGGGTTCCATCGGCCATCCAAGTTGCCTTTTGGACCCGGATTGGCTCGAGAGGGTCCCCACCGCTCTCTCTAATATGCTTAAGCAACTTCATCTCCTCTCTTGCATTGAACGCATCCGACCGCCTCCTGATCGAGTCCGGCAACGCGTTGATCCGCACCTTGAACTCATCATACTCCCTCTTCATCTTCCTCCGGTCCTTCACAAAGTCGAGCCGACTCTTATTCTTAGTTGGGTCGGTCTTCAAAGCGAAATAACTCTCAGGGTTCCTCGGCTCGATGGTGTGCTTCCGACAGAATGGAACCCAAAGGTCCGCAAAGCTAGCCGCCTCGGCCATTGCCTCAAATGTTAGTAGGGCCCCACCGTCGTCCGAGATGTAACATGCGACCTATCGAAATTGTTGAAGTCCACTATGACTAAAATATCACACTGGTTGATATACACACAAATATGTATCATATATACAACAAAGCTACCTCCTTCTATCACCAATTGGTTTTAGGATGGAACCCAAATTGTATAACGTGGTTGTTATTTGAGTGTGACTCAGCCCCGATAATAAAATTTAACATGGTATCAGAGCCTAGTTCCGTTTGACAGTGTTGAGTTGTTTCACGGTGTGGGTGCCCGATGTGGGTTTGTTGTGCCCCGTTTACTCCACGTACCAGAGTTTGGGTTGAACCTGGACGCGAGAGAGGATTTATTGAGTCCCAACCCGTTCGTATTAAATGTGTCGGTGCCGTTCCTTTAAAAATACGAGTCGTCACAGTGCGGGGGAGTGTTGAAGTCCACTGTGACTAAAATACCACACTGATTGATATACACAAAAATAGACACCATGTATACAACAAAACTACCTCCTCCAATAACTAATTGATTTTTTATGGAACCCAAATTGTATAATGTGCTTGTTATTGGAGTGTGACTCGGCCCCCATAATAAAATTTAACAGAAATATATATATATATAGTAAGAAAAATAAGAAGTTAATATTGGTTACGCTGTAAATTTATGAGTAACCTTTTCGACGGGGTAGTCGGTGGCAAGGATGGATAGGACCGTGTTAGCTGTCACAAGGGGTGGTTCCTTCTCTGGGTCGGCGGTGGAGACGAAGAGGTCGATCCCTGGAAGGTCCGACCGGCCCATCGGGTTGGTAGGGCAAGGGAGATCGAACTTATCATGGAGGGCTTGCAGGTCCGTGGCTCGGTTCACTGGGCAGATCTTAGGGATCTGATCGAGGATCCATGAAAAGGCGAACCAGACCTCGCACACAACCGACATCCCCCACAGCCACGGTGCGTCCTCGTTTGGGTGGACCAACCTCCAGTGCAAGAAGAAGGCTAGCACTACGAATCGGACTGCGATCAGTAGCCTGACATACCAAACAATATCTAGTGATTGAGGATACGAGCCTGCTTGACAAATATCATAATCATACCATATTTTTAAATCGCATAACATAACCATTACAGTTACAATGTTCAATGTTATAATTATATTTATAACTGGTTATTAACCAATGCTTTAACTGTATACTCATATTTATTACCGCATATTTAATAGAACACCATCAATGTTATCTTAATAAAAATATAAACCTATGTGACAAACAAAAATAACATTCAATACAATCGTCATTCAAACTTTTAGCACTGCAATTATGAAATCGTAAAATCTGAAAGTGAAAAATATATTTATGATATTAGTATATACTAATATATTAATATTAAATAATTATTATTACATTTATATAATAACCATAATATGAGTAAAATAGTATAACCATTATGAGTAAGAAATTCACCATCATAACTGCACCGCACCATAATGGTACTGTTAAACATATAAAAAAATGACGGTTATAATCACGATTTTCAAATTTTCACCGCACTATTGCCGGTTCGGATACTTTAGTAACTGAATTCGAAAAGGTAAACATCATCCTTTACCTATAGGGGCTGATGATACCAGCAGGAATGGGCAGCACTCGACTTAGCGGCTTCCATGGCTTATCATCCTTGTCCATCGATCCTTGAGGAGCCTCGTCGTCATCATCTCCATACATGTCTGGTTGAGGCCAAAACGCGCTTCCATAGCCGTACGTTCCTTGTGTCTCAAACAACCACCTGTTGTGGTCGAACTCGCCCATCTGGTTCCTCTTCATCATCGTCATGTTGTTCTTGTCTTTGTTGGGTGGCGGCAGCTGCAGTGTACCGCCCTTGGAGTAATCATCGTCATCGTCGTACGGCGACTTATACGTCTCCTTGCAGCCTGGACATAGACCGTTCTCCTTTTGGGCATCAAGGTAACAGTCTCTACAGATTTTGAACCTAAGAAGAGGAGAAGAAGCTCCATGTCGTCATAAGAGAAGGACTCATGGAAGAAGCTAGCTAGCCCTAGAATCTAATCTGGTTATATTTGATATTCACGTTAATTACCTACACTCACAGGGCATGACATCCTGCCCCCTCTCATCCTTGATGACCTTACCATCACAAGCAGGCATTGCACAAGACGACCCCTTCGACCCAGCCATCTGAGGATGTCTCACCTCGGAATCGATCACCTTGTCCATGAGGTGGGCTCGCGTGACACTGTTAAATCCTCCCGTGAACAGAGAATTGGACACGTACTGTTCCTCAGCCTTCATCGCCACTGATGAATCCATTGGCTGGTTATCTGGTGTCGGAGGAATATGGACAGTGTAGTTCATGTAGTCTCCCGGTATCTCCCCCGACATGTCTAGGTCTTCCTTAGACAAGGACACGTACCTTCCACTCGATGTCCTTCGTGCAAACTTAACGTTTTGCGCGCTCGATGCATTACTAGCTTGCGAGTTGTTGGAGCCGCCTGGGCTTCGGATTCCCTTCGGTGGTTGGTTTGACGCCATTTTTGGATCAGGCAACAGTGTAATTGTAACCTATATTGGGGTTTGTAGATGGGAAATGATCAAGAACATTGTTGGATGTTGGAGGTGGATTCATGGGGGGTTTGTTGATAATGGAGTTGCTGAGTTTGAGGTAGACGAAGAAGAAAAAAGGAAGCGTTTGAGGAAGGAAGGGATGGGAATGTATAGGGAAATTGGAAGCACGAAAATGGAGGAAACAAGAGAAAGGAGGAGACCAAGTCAGTTGATTAATGTCCCTTTTTTAGGATCTTTGTTTCATGGACAAGAACATGATTTTCTATGAGTGTAAGAGAGAGAGATTCTTTCACGTGGGACTCAACGACAATTTATATATGCATGAAAACAAAGGAAAAATATAAGACCTAGCACTCACACACCTGTTAAATTATATATATATATATATATATATATATATTCTCAATGATTTATTTTTATTATATATTAATTTATACCGAATTTTTTGTTAGATATTTTAGTGTAAATGAATTGACTATTTGACCAATATGATCATAATATTTCATCAAATTAAATAAGTCAGGAGGGTGTGGAGTGCACATTTGTTTGAGTTTATTATGATTCATTGTATTAGAAACTCATCGGTTATTAGGAGTGAAGACACAAAGTAATGGGGGCTCTAAGGGGGCAACGCCCATGTGCGGGGTCCAATGGGCAGAGCACCGGGCTGAGTCGAGCTACAATTCTAAAAATTCATTATAAATTTGATTTTTTTTTAAATTAATCACTTTAATCTCTGACCCCAGTGATTCACTTATTTCTGACACCAAAAATCTCAGTTTTGGACTTACTTTATTTGGCGCCAAGATTTGATCTGAAGTGATGCAAATGCACTTGGTGCCAAGATTTGATCTGAAATAATGCAAGTGTCCTTGACGCCAAATTTGATTCAAAGAGGTGCAGGTGAAGCATCTTTGGCGCCAAGTTTCGTCCAAAAAGGATAAGACACTCTATAAATTGGTCATAAGTTCTGGTTCGAAAACATAACAGACAAACACATACTCAAATTATTGATCAAATTCTGAATCATTAAATAGTTTCAATCTGAAAGTATAGTCACAAGTTCAGACCACTCACTCTTTTTAATCATTATTTTATTTTTCATTTTAACACGGTTACTTTTGTTTGAGTATGAAATTTACCCGACTTTCTTAATAATGAAAGATGTACTACGTACATTTAAGTCCGAAATGTGCTCAAATAATGATGACTTAGTTTGCTGCATAAAGTTGACATCCCCACAATCACTAAATAGTGATGACGACAGTATACATGCTGCTATCCATTCACTGGTGTTCTATTTCTAACTTTATGGCTGCCCTTATTATTATTTATGTTTATGGCTGCCCTTATTATTATTATTTATGTGTGTTTTTTTCCAACCCAAAATTAATTTTGAACAGGCCCAGAATCGATTTCGGAACGTCTTGTATATAAGCAAGTGTGATATTGGACCAAGTTGCCACTAATGAATGCCAACTTGGTTCATTTTAGATTTCACAATTCGTTTTATGAAATTTGGCTCGATCTGATATGAAATTTGGACATATAGTATTTCGATGTTCTTCATTATTGTCATCTATTTTTTTACAGGCGGGATTCGAAAATCAACATTTTACAAGAAAAAGATCCGACAAGACCGTGAATTGCGTACGTACGATTGCTTCTTCCGAAACATGTTTTTGATTTGGTGTGACTCGGGAGGAATTAGAATTAAGCTTTGGTGACATCCTTGTTGGATCGGTTGTATTTCATGTGGCTCTTGACAAGCTGACCCGCTGCAAGAGCCGACATGAGAGACAGCTCTCCGGCAAGAACAGAACCCGCCACAATGGTGGCTAGCCGCCTCGCGTTGCCTCCTGGGTTCTCCCGGTTAGCCCCCTTCACCCCCAAAAGGTTCAGACACGCCGACTGCGATGCAAGTTGGGTTCCTCCTCCCACAGTCCCCACCTCAATGGACGGCATGGTCACTGACACGTGGAGGTCCTCCCCATCGTTGACCGCCTCCATCATGGTTATGCAGTGGGAGCTCTCCACGTTCTGCGCAGGGTCCTGGCCCGTGGCGATATACACAGCGGACACGATGTTACTTGCATGGGCATTGAAGCCGCCGAGAGCCCCAGCCATGGCGGATCCAGCTAGGTTCTTGAGCATGTTGAGCTCCACTAGGGATGCGACACTTGTTTTTAGCACCTTCTTGACGATGTCTCCCTTAATGATGGCCTCGCAGACTACGGACTTGCCTCGCCCCTCGATCCAGTTCACGGCGGCGGGTTTCTTATCGGAGCAGAAATTGCCGGAGATTCCGATCACGTCCATGTCGGGGAATTCCGTCTGGAGGAAGTCTAGAACGTTCTGGACTCCCTTTGAGATCATGTTCATTCCCATGGCGTCGCCGGTCCGGCAGCAGAATCTCATGTAGAGGTTCTTCCCTGCCATGGCGCACTTGATGTTCTGAAGCCTTCCAAATCTACTAGAGCTGCACCATGACGAAAGCTCGTATCAATATTGTTATTGGGTTCAATTATATATGGGAAATAAATAAATTAGTAAATTAATTACCTGTTGAAAAACCCGGAGATCAACCCGAAATTCGCCGGGTCTTCAAGGAAGAATTTGAGCTCAGACGCCCTCTTGGCGGTACCGAACTTCACCACCGGGGCACGGGTCATACCGTCTTTTAAAACCACACTGCTCGCCCCGCCAGAAAGATGGATTGCTTTGCAGCCGCGGTTGGTGCTGGCCACAAGGCAACCTTCTGTGGTAGCCATGGGTACGGAGTACTCCGCCCCGTCGAGCAGCAGTGGACCCGCAATCCCCACGGGGATCTGAACATACCCCACGGGCATCTCACAGCACTGGCCTAAGATTGACCCGTAATCGAATCCTTCTAGAGGCAAACCCGAAAGGGACTTACCCGTGATCAGCTGGAGAGCCTCTCTACGGATTGCTGCTGCCTTTTGGCAGTCACCGAGCTTTGACTCCAGGGAATAAGACGGGGTGGTTCCGGACACAACGGATTTGATCATCTCCTCATCTTCAGCAGTTAGCGAGGCAAAAGCGGTTAACGGGGCGGGTATGGCCTCAATCGTCTCTTCTGCAATCTTCTTCTTCTTGATCGGAACAGGGCAATCGAGGGCTTGGCTGCACGATAATTTACGGGAGTCTTCATTGAGCATGACGTCATCGACAGCAAAGCCGTCTTCGTCCTCGCTGGACCAGACATCTGTTGCGGGGCGGAAGATCAGGGAGTGGACAAAGTCAAGGCCGCAGAACCAGAAGAACGAGCCGACTAAGCCGACGATTGCCGCCGTCTCCGAGGAAGTCAGGTTGTGGAGGGCAGCGCCAGTACGGATCTTCTCCCGCCATCGGATCACGAGGTAGTACACGGCGGATGAGAAAACGAGGATCGATATCATGTTCGCGAGGTAGGACGACGCCGTCTGAGCGTCGGAGGGCGGCGAAAGGGCCGGATTTTTCAGTGTTCGGTGTTTCTCTTCGAAAGCTTTAGTCTTCATTGTTCGCCTGTGAATGTCTATTTGTAGCGAGGATATCAAAGGAATTACGTTTGCTTGTCTGCTTTCCTTTGCTTTGCCTGAGAGATTAAAAAGAAAAGGGAGGGAAAGGCATATTTATAGAGTAGAAAATGATTGAAGGGCAGTGAAGGAAGAAGAAGAGAGGAAAGAATGTTAATTTTTTTTTTATGGGATGAAGATACTAATTAGCGATCACAATATAAAACTTGAATTTTATCATAAACTCAATTTTTAATAGATGAAATAACATTGTTGTATATATAATGCATATTTTTGTGTATATTAACTGGTGTGTTATTTTAGTCATAGTGAAATTCAACACTCCCCGCACTATGACGATTCGTATTTTTAAAGGCACGGCTCCAACACATTTAATCCAAACGAGTTGTGACTCAACAAATCATCTCTCATGTCCAAACGGACACAACAAACCCACATTGGACACGCATAACGGAAAATAACTCAACACCGTCAAATGAAACCGGATTGTGATACCATGTTATATTTTAATATCGGGGTCGAGTCACACACAAATAGAAACCACAATATACAACTTGAGTTCCATCCTAAAATCAATTAATGACAGAATGACGTAGCATTATTGTATATATGTTGTCTATTTTTGTGTATACGGTATACCAACTGATGTAATATTTTAGTTAAAGTGGACTTCAACAAAGGACATGTAGACTACATAATTTTTTTGAAAATTAAATATAATTGAAAAATATTAAAAAATATATTTTTTAAAAAATAGTTGGGGAGTGTTAGTGTGCTACAAAATGTACAACTTACACCTTGGATGGTGAGTTGTGTCATTTGTACCTAATCAAATGAAACTTTCTATAATCTCAAATACTAATAAAGTTTACTTATTTGTAATTGTAATGTAAAATAAAAAAATAAAAAGAAATAAGAAATATTTTAGCTATATCTACAATTTATATCATATTATTAATTATCCAAATAAATTAATCCATTGAATAATTAAAAAATACAAAAAAATCTAAGGCCTTGACTTTTGCATTGTGACGAGTCATCTCCTATCCTATCATATCTAACACCAAAGTCACGTTGGTTGGTGTTCATTTTAAACATGTTACATGAGTATCACTGTAATACTGTATCAGCACTTAATGAAGGGAAGAGAAGTATGTTGTTTGACAGGCTCAATTATGATGATTTAATCATTAAAAAAAAAACTTTATCCATTTTTTATTAGCAAAAATGAAGAATAATTTATATTAAATAAAATGGTTAATTATCAAATAGCTAGCCGAACTTAACATGGTTTGATAAGTAGATACCCAATTTTTGTTGGCCGCAAATAGGTTGCCGAGCTTTTGGAGATTAGCAAATAGATTTTTGACATTAATTTTTCCATTGGTTTGTGACAGAAACCGGTTCATAATCGGTTCAATCAAATCACTTTATTTATTTGTTAAAAAAATGTATGATTTATATACTTAACACATGCATGACTCAACCCTAAAACCTAAACCAAATCATGCATGTGTTTGGTATATAAACCATACATTTAAAAAAAAAAAAAAAATAAAGTAGTTCGATTGAATCGGTTCTGAACTGGTTTCCGTCACAAATTAACATGAAAATTAACGTCAGTAACTGAATTGCTAATTTAAAAAAAATCGGCAATCTATTTGCGGAAAAAAAAAATTGAGTACCTACTTAACAAAACATGTCAGTTCGGCTCACTAATTGATAATTAAAATGGAGTTAGCAAGTTGATAGCACTCTTGTGTTGACTTAAAATGTAAACTATTATTCTTTAAGTTGCTTTATATATATATACAATTATTTCTGAATTAATTTGGTCTTCCAAGTTCCAAGGTCTGCCATGACTGGCTCCCTTAACTTGTGGACTAAGAAGCTTGCCAGTCATAAAAAAATAGCTATATTTGAAAATAAAAAATATTTATAATTGGTATTTTATTTTCTTTACGGTTTGATTATGATGTGAATATGATTTTCTAAATCACCCGGTAGATAATTAAAAAAAGAAAAGAAAAGAAGACGTACATAAATGGAGTAGTATTGATTTGACACTTATAATACAAATAATACTAAGAATTAGAAGTTTTTTAAAAAGTAACTACTGTGCAAAAAAAAATAAAAAAAGTAAGTATACTGAAAAAAATATTTAGCAAAATGTATATAAACGCGACTGGGGGTAGCGTTTTTTAGCATTTTTCAAAAAACGCTACTAGGGGTAGCGTTTTTAATAAAACGCTGCTTGGGGTAGCGTTTTTAATAAAACGCTGCTTGGGGTAGCGTTTTTATGAATTTCGCTACCCCTAGTAGCGAAATTCTTTTTTTTTTGTTACGTTTTTTTTTACGATTTGATGTTTAATTTAAAAAAATTACAGTAAGTAGATATTTTAATTTCGATTCAAATGATGCAAAAAATATTAAATTTAGACTTACAGATTGACTGTAGGCTCTGCCGTAAGTTGAGATATGAAAATTTGACTTAAAAAAATATAACTCATACCCTGTAAGTCCAAACTGACCACGGTGAGCGTCATTTATGTTGTAATTCAATTATCTACCTATGGTAATTTTTTGATTAGAAATACAATGATTTTGTAACCTAACATCGCTTGTCTTAAAATTTGACCGAAATAATCAAATGCATTAGGTGAAAAATTTAATTCTGTACTTACTAAAAAACAATCAAAAAAATTAAAATGAGTAGATAATTTAATTACAAGTTAAATGACACTAACTAGATGTTCATTTTTTGATTTTAGACTGACCGTATAATACGATGTAAAACGAAGTAAATTACGTATTGTATTATACGACCAGTGTAAAAGCAAATAATTAACGTCTAGTTAGCGTCATTTAATTTGTAATTAAATTATCTACTCACTTTAATTTTTTTGATTTTTTTTTAGTAATGACATACTTAAATCTCTCACCTAATGCATTTGATTATTTCGGTCAAATTTTAAGACAAACGATGTTAGGTTACAAACTCACTGTATTTCTAATCAAAAAAATTACCCTAGGTAGATAATTGAATTACGACATAAATGATGTTCACCGTGGTCAATTTGGACTTACAGGGTATGAGTTATATTTTTTAAAGTCAAATTTTAATATCTAAACTTACGGCAGAGCCTACAGTCAATCTGTAAGTCCAAATTTAATATTTTTTGTAACATTTGAATCGGAATTAAAATATCTACTTACTGTAATTTTTTAAGATTTTTTAAATTAAACAAATCGTCAAAAAAAGTCAAAAACGTAAAAAAACAAAAAAAACAAAGAATTTCGCTACTAGGGGTAGTGAAATTCATAAAAACGCTACTCCAAGCAGCGTTTTATGAAAAACGCTACTCAAAGTAGCGAATGTTGTAAAAAACGCTACCCCCAGTAGCGATTATATACATTTTGCTAAATATTTTTTCAGTATACTTATTTTTTCAAATTCTTTTTGCACAGTGCCTACTTTTTAAAAAAATTCTAAGAATTAATACATTATTATATTTTAAATAAATAAATACATAGAGTAGGGCGGGATAGCCATTCGTTAATATTAATATATTGCATTCCTTAATTAAAGTTTTTTTTTTTAAAGTTTAAGCTCATTAAATTAAAAAAGGGTTAATAGGTCCCATGGTACTATATGTTTGAGTCATTTGATCGGATGTTACCCTATATTATTTATTGGTACCTTATATTTTTAGAATGTTGTTATTTAGTCCAAATTACTATTGCCCTCAAAATTAACTAACATAATGCTGATGTGTCGATGACGTTCAGATGAAAAATAAAAAATTAGAAAAAAATATTTTAAAATATTTTTCTAGTTATTCCAAATTTTCCAATTTTTTTATATTTATTTTAATTTTTTAAATTAAATATTATATTATATATCTACGTGGCGCTGACGTTGACCTGAACCATTTAACAGAAAAATCTAACGGTTGACTGACAGAATACCGTCGAACAACATCCTCGAAACAGATATCAAAAAACATATGGTACAATCTAATCACATGGCCTAAACATATGGTACTATTAGACCTATTAACTCTAAAAAAATCTTCATAGTCATCATTCATAATCAGCCTCCAACTTGTTTTTCCATTGAAAAGCACCCCAAACTTTTATGTTTATAAGTCAAAACTACGAATCAATTCTCAACAATTCTGGTTTGATTCTACAAAACATGATGAATTATCAAAACCAATAACATCATTATCACCAAATTCAACAATAAAACCAACCTCAACATTGTAAGAGTATTAAACGTGCTGCCGATTACCCTCAAAGAAGGAGCGTGATCAAGTAGCAGCAGCACCAGCAGGCTCTGCAAGAGGCTGTTCTTGATTCAATGATTCCCAATTCAATTCCCTTAGAATACTAAACCTTTCATCTAATGTGATAAACTCAGATTCAGGAGCAACCACATCTGATTTCCCAGCTTCGTGTAGCAAAACAATGCTCAAACCCATGTCGGGACCGTGGAGCTTTCCTGTTAGCAGCACTCGTAGAGGCATGAAGAGCGATTTTCCCTGCAGTAAAAAAGGTAGGAGTTTTCAGTAATCTTGTGTTTTATGGTAAAATTCAGAAACTCCAATGTCTGTCAAAATCTGAGCTTTCTTCACATATCAAATACTAACCTTGCGCTTGAGTGTTTTGCCGAAGCTCTTCACCCATTTCTGCCAACCTGCATGGCCTTCTTCGAGTGCACTGAGGAGCTCACCACTATCGTAGGCAGCAAGTAGGCTTGCAGATACTTCAGAAAGCTTATCTTCTAACACACTTTTACTTTCAGAGCTGAAGAAGACATCAAAATCATTACTACGATGAAACCGAATATGCAATGAAGTCTTGTTTCTAAAGGAGTTCCTTAAAAAAAAGGTTAAATACCAAGGGGCTACCTGAACTTTGGACGTCTTGCAACGAGTTACCCGAACTTTGAAAATTCAAAACGGGCTACCTCAACTTTGAAGAAGGTGCAAATAGCTATCTCCGTCCAATTTCCAACGATTTTCCAACGACTTTCCGACGACTTTCCATCAACAGTTGAAAGAAAATTGGACGGAGGTAGCTATTTGCACCTTCTTCAAAGTTGAGGTAGTCCGTTTTGAATTTTCAAAGTTCGGGTAGCTCATTGCAAAACGTCCAAAGTTCAGGTAGCTCCTTGGTATTTAATCAAAAAAAAATTGTCATCATTTATATAATTTAATGATACCCTACTGCTGGCAACATCAATGAACCAACCTGAATCAACCACAATTGCACAATGATTTATAAAAGTAAAGATCTTGATTTGTTGGACTGTGTTGGTAATGGGAAAGAAGTAGTCCATAGTGATAACTTAAAGAAAAGGATATAGCCTGTGATAATAACCTTGTCAGAGTGGCTTGCAATGGATAAGAGAACAAATTGGAAAGCGCTTTATCTGATTCGGTTAATAGGTCAATCCCATCCTTAAGAAGCTGAATTGCCTCCTGCATATAACTTGATCTCCATCATCCAATAAAAATATTGATTCGGGCTATGATATAATCAGATCTAACTTGCAAATCTGTATGCATTGGCAGGGGAAAATTTGAGGCGGTCTAGTGAGGATCTAGATTAGGAAGATCGAATATAAAGAAAGAAAATGATTTGGTACTTACATTTACAAACGGACCTTCTGAGACTTTAAGGATCCCGACACTCTTCCAATGTTCGCCAATCAGTCTGGTGTACTCTTCTGATGGGAGTGCTTTTAGGTGTTGGCCATTCATCCACCTTTTTTAAAACAATCATGCCAAATTGGGCAATTTAGAAGTTACCCTCAAGTGGCAAAATCAGTATGGAGTAGGAAATCACCTCAGTTTAGTCAAATCAAAGATAGCACCACTTTTGTTGACTCGGCTGATTTTGAATTTCTCAACTGTATATATGGCGATGCAGGAAAGAACCATATCAGCAATGTAGCACTAAGAGGTGAAATACAGTTACCGAGAAAGAAGAGTAAGACTAACCGAGTTCGTTAAGAGTGAAAAATTCATTTTCGGTGCCATCTCCCCAACCTAAAAGGGCAAGGTAGTTCACCATTGCCTGAGGTAAATACCCCATTTCCCTAAACTGCATACCGTAAAAATAAAAGCGACAGAAAGTTAAAAATGTTTACTCTGAAACAAATCCAAAAGATGCTGCTTTATTGTCAAAACTACCATTTGAGGAAAGGGTTATTAGTTACCTGCCCAACTGAAGTTGCACCAAACCTTTTTGACAGTTTACTTCTATCGGGAGCAAGAATCAAAGACACGTGTGCAAAGTAAGGCATAGGGAAGCCAATAGCCTATAATGTGTCAATAATTCATAGATTTAAAATATGCATATTTACTCTAAAATTGAGATTAAGAAGCTTGCCAGAATGAGAAACCGTGATTTTACCTTGTATATTAGGGCTTGCCTCAGTGTGTTTGGTAAATGCTCTTCTGCTCTGAGAAAAAGAAAAAGAAATGATGAACATTTATATGAATTGGGTTCGAACAGAAGGGATACGATGAACATATATAGAGCAGAAAGATAAATTACCTTATGACATGGGAAATGGCCATGGTTGCATCATCAACGGTGACACAGAAGTTGTAAACTGGTTGCCCGTTACTCCTCATGATCACAAAATCTCCTAATGTGTCAAGATTCCAACTAACCTTCACGACACTATCCCATACAGTTAAAATCTCACACAAACAGTTTTTACTTTTACTGAAAACCTTACACAAAAAATCTCTTAAAAGCCACATCTTATGTAATTGTTAATTGATGGATTAGAGAAATCAATGAGATGCTAAATTATTCAAATAATTTCGAGCATAGAGTCTCTCTCAAGATTATACGTACATGTCTATTGATTATTCAATTCCTAGCAAATAACAATTTCCAAGTTTTAATCTTAACTATCAAAATGGACATAAATTGCTTGCACATTCCAAAATGAGAATAATGGCAGAAGTATATGAGATTCCATTACAGCAGAAGTAGGAATAATGGCACCCAAAATAATATTGTTACCGTAAAGAAGAGATCCAGAAACAGGTTCATGAATATTTATTTCAAGAAAATTAATGAATAGGAGATTTTCATGGAAATCAGTACAGATAAACTTACTTCCCCTCGAATGAGATCATTTATCTTTAGATTGCCTTCCTTTGGCACACGGAACCGATATGTAAAAGGGGTTCCTTTTGACAGTTCCTGCTCAGCTTCTTCATTCGATGCAGTAGCCCACTTCCCAGTATAAACTGGAGGCAGTTGCTTAAGCTTCGCTATCTCTTTCATCTTCTCAAGCTCCTAAAAAGAGTTCCAACACGTCCGTAAGAACAAGCAAAAGAAAGACTTAACATTTAAACAGAAACTCAACAAAGAATAACACAAGACTTCACAATTACATTAAGGACACAAGACATCTCACTAAATAATAGAAATGAACACTACGGAATTAGGGATACACTTAAAATTGAAAGAAAAAAAAGTGCTTCAAGTTATTGCATTTAGGATCAATAACATCACATTCAGGCAACCATTTAAAACCTAAGTCCTTGAGAGGATCTAGTGCAAACCGATAGGAGATTAACTCAACTAAAGGATCCTTCCCAACTAAACAATGTGGTAGTCACATCATAAACTGAGAGGAATTACCTCATTCGAACAAAAGCAGCGATAGACATGACCGGATTCTAGAAGTTTCTGAGCATATTCTTGGTACAGGGAATTCCGTTCAGATTGCCGATATGGACCATAATCCCCACCAACACCAGGACCTATAACATCAGTTACACCAACATCAAATTTTGACCAAAACGGCAATTTTCTGCCCTGTAAAAAACCCGATTATGATCGAAGTTCACTTAAATTGTGGACCTACAGTATCAATCATGATTATTAGTCAAACATTAAGCAAGTGGTGGAAAATGGAACACAAATGGATTTCTTGATTGGGGCTAAGCTAACATTTTGCTATAGCCAAACAGGCACAAAAGGTTTGAGGCGTTGAACGTTAGATCAGGAAGTTGAAATTGAGAGGAGACCTTCATCCCAATCAAGACCAAGCCAAGAAAGATCCCGTAGCACTGCTTCCTCAGATTCCCTCGTCGATCTCTCCAAGTCCGTATCCTCGATCCTGAGCACAAATTTCCCACCTTTTGACCTGAGCACAGAACAAGAAGCTCAGAACAGCAGCAATTAGAGCATTATGAAGTTAAATGAAGGCAAACCAACCTAGCAAACAAGTAATTGAAAAGTGCGGTTCTTGCGCCGCCTACGTGGAGGTTTCCGGTGGGCGACGGAGCGAAACGTACTCGAACTAGACCCTCAGCGTGCTGATCAGCGGAGGCGGATACTGAGAAACATCTACGACAATGAACAGCGGTCCTCCGTTCTGGCCTCAATTTGAATGAAGACAGAGGAGTGGTGAGATTGATATCGGCAAAGGGTCTGAGCTTGACCCAGCAAGATGAACCGACGAAAGCTGCCATTTTTGGTTCAGAACTGAGCTTGTAGCGGTAGTACGGAGGGGAGGAGAGGGAGGTGGTATTGTTTGAAGTTGGAAGAGATAACGCGACTGACAGCAGCAATGCTGCCTTTTGGGGAGATTGCCTAAAACGTTTCGCATTCCTATGGTCTTTGCATTTCTCTCACAAAGAAACGATTGTTTAGGATCATTTTACGATAATAAAAAAGTATGGAGGTCTAGTCTAGCTATATAAAGTTGTGGGTTTTATAGCAAACTCAGTAACTCATTAACTGACCTTCCGACGAGTTCCCTTTCTCTTGCCGCCAATTCATGTGAAATCCGAACTCCGACCACCAAATCGAGACAATGATGACTTCGGCAAATCTGAACTCCTTCCGGTCTCCTTGCTTCCCTCTCCACTATTCTTCGTGCCGGAACCGGATTTTTCCGACTTCGGTTGCTTCCATGAGTGTGACGATGCGGGACCGAAGCAAGAACCGTAAGCCGCTGCAGAAGGGGAGAATAAGCACCGAAGCTATCCAAACCATTCAAGCCTTGAAGCGAGCCAGCGGCAAAGATGGTGCCTCTCTGCAGCAGGCGTTCGATTCGAGATTCAGGCGCCTCTTGAAGCTCGACATGATTACTGTTCTCAGGGAGCTCCTCAGGCAGAATGAGTGTTCTTTAGCTCTCAAGGTTCGCTTTGTTACTCCAACTTTTGTTTTTCTGGTTAATTTTCTGATTAAGCACCGAGTTCATATTTAATTCGATCCATTTGTTTATTGAGGGCTTGCAAAAAAACACAGTTTTATATTTTCCAGATTTGATGCTCCTCGTAATTGTAATAATGTCATCTCATGAAAATTTAGTCATAGACTTCATGAATTAGCAATTGGATGAATACTTCATCTTCATGTGCTCATTAACGAAATCTTGGAGTGACATACTTCTTCTAATCGATGCAACTTCCTTCTCCAGGTATTTGAAGATGTACGGAGGGAATACTGGTATAAACCCAAAGTTTCATTATATGCCGATATGATCGAAGTCTTTGCTAGGAATGGATTATTTGAACAGGTTACACTTTTATATTCGTACTTGCAAACAGACCGAAATCTGGAGCCTGAAATTGAGGGCTTTAACACACTGTTGAGAACACTGATGAGTTTTAAGCTTAAGAAACTTGCAATAGAATGTTATTGCTTCATGAAAGAACTAGGATGTGAACCCGATAGGCCAACCTTTAGGATTCTTATCAATGGATTGGAATCAATGGGTGAAGCAGCTTCCTCTGCATCCATTAGACAAGATGCTAAAGGGTATTATGGTGAATCTCTTGATTTTCTGCAAGAAGAGGAAGAGACACAACCACCTAGCATATGCCATTCATGGAACAGAGTTATTGAGACCATAGTGCCAGTGACTAGTACTCGACTTACTTGAACTAATTGAAATCGAAGGATGTAAATCTCATACCAGTAGTTTTTCATTGGTCTCCGATATAGTGTGTAGTTTTAGTTCGGAAGATCATATATATATATATATGGTGTAGTACATTTTTGAATTCTACTATTTGACAAGTTTCTTGCCTATATGAAACAGAGTATCCATGGTTTTTCATAGTGTAGCCTTCACGTTAGACCATTGTTAATGTTGCTTCTCATCATCTTACTTCAAAGTATGTAAATTTGTTCAAAACCAAGGCCTCTGATAATTTTCTTATTTTTATTGATGGAGATGAAAGAACCCTTCATTTGACATTAATGCTTTGATGAGTGATGAGGTATTGTAATTGTACAGCGAAAGATCGGTGATCTCTTAGAGTGAAAATGTAGTCTTATCCATTTTAGGAAACTCCTAATTATCTCATCAGGTTTTGTTTCTTCCTGAAAATGTGATTTCACTCTGGGTTTCCCACTCGGTAGAATCTTCAATCTTTGGGCAAAACAGGAAATTTGTATATATACGTCTTTTTCACCATTTTGTTACATCTCTTCATTTTTTTACCAATTTTCAGAAGCTCGTGATACAATGAGATATCTCTGATGCTTTAGCCTTTAGTTGCTGGTTATATCAATTGACAGTTGCTTTGACAGACTCTAGAACTGTTTCCCTTCAAATGTCTGCCCAAACTGCCAACTTGCTGGAGCTACATTGTAAGAGGTGAGTGTTCTTCTGTCACTGGTGGTTACCTCGAAAGACAAAGGTTGCCCTTTAAGGTCGACGTTGCATTGCCAGTTCTGCCCCCAGTTCCTAGCCATGGGTATCCACCCTGTCTTTGATCCCTTCACTTTCACTGCAATGGCTTCTCCATCCAACCCTACATTGGTCACCAGGACCTGATAGAAGTAAGAGTTTCCAGTCACTGTGAACCTCAGCCCTCCACTTCTCTCACATTTCACCCTGTCCAAGCCCAACATACATTGCATCACTAATTACATCATGGATTGACAAAAAAAAATGTGTACTTTTAGTGTTAGTGTTCAATTTTGGAGAAGTTCTTACATAATTTGCAGAAAAAAGTATGCTTTGAGTATGGATTTGCCTACTAACTCTAGTTAATCACATCAAACATGGTTATTACTTATTACCTCCTATACTGAACAGGAACCACATCAGATCTCCTCTCTGCAATTTCAGCAAACGCAGCCTCAGACATCTCAAAGTGTTCTTGAGGAAAGTTGCACCATCCACCATAATCTGCCGACAGTCCATAATTCGGTGGACAGAAATCGGTAGCCGTGAGGGTGACTGTGGGGCTCCCGGGAAGACACCACAGAATGTGATCCACACACCGAACCTCAAAACAAGCACCGCAGGTACTTCCTCTGTTAAACAACATAGTACTCAGTCCAGCACTGTACTTTCCGTAGCTTGCCCTGTGAAGGTCTCCATAGCCACAAGCACCTTCTGCATATCATATCCGCCGCACGCCATTGTCAAAATTTAAGCTTTCACTAGGGTTTAGAGCGTCAGTGAAAAAGACTCACCATTGATGATAGACCCGTTTGTCTCTGCGGCGTATGTCGCAGTTGCTGGCTTCCACGCGCCTTGCGCCGCCGCGTGCTTGAATGTTTCTGCCATTAATAGGGTAAAAATGGTGGTTTGGAGGAAACCCATGTTAGAGCTACGATTCTGATTCTCTTGGCTTTGTCTTTTGGGTTATGGGGATTGTCCAAGATTTGCAGTGTAAAAGAAGGAGCTTTACACTAGCAGAGCTGGATTCTTAGAGCAGGAGAGCTTTGGAGAAAGGGAAATGGAGTCTTTGAGTTCACATTGGAGAGAGATAAAGAGAGGGACAGAGATTGCAGAAACGGTGGTTCGTGTTTGGCTCTGCTTTTAAGAAGAAGCACGAAAGGCAGCAGAGGTGGGGCTGCAGAGTGCATGGTCAATTAGATATATATGACTGAGAAAGAAACGCAATTGATTGCTTGGCGGGAGAAATTGGCTCTTTATAGGTAGGGGAAACGGTTTAATGAATCGGAAGAGACGGTCGAACCGCTTTTCATGGTCTGAGTTCCCAAAAAATAAAAGGGAAAAGTCTGAAAAACGTCCATCATGTTTGACGAAAATGGTTTTTGGTACAACTTGTTTTTTGACGATGGTTTTTAGTATAACATGTTGCAAATTGATGGTAATTGGACCTTCCGTTCACCTGTCGTTTAATTGTCCCGTTAAATAGTCACGTGTTTGTCACGTGATCTTCAATTTTCCTTATTTATTTAAACAACAATTAATAAAAGACAATAATACCCTTCATTTGCATTCTACTCGAGAACTTGCAGAGAAGACTCATGTAGTTGTTGAGTGTGGTGGGGGAGGAGAACACTCATGTAGTTCTTCAGGTGGTGGAGGAGTGGAGGATATAATCTGTGTGCTTTCTACTCGAGAACTTGCAGAGAGTTTGTAAGTTTGGGAAGGTCCACCACAGGGTCTTCGTCTCCACGTGCCGCAACGCGAAGGGAACTCCTCATTGCGGGACTGCTCATCGTGGGACTGCTCATCGTGTGGGACTGCTCATCGCTTCTTATTTTGTGTGGAATGCTTCTTATTGGTCTGTGGAACTGCATGATCCCCAACCTGGACGAGAGAAGCTACAAGGTATCCATACTAGTTAGGGTTTGCAGTTGCAACCTTGGTAGTGGTGGTTTCAGCAGCAGAAGTGGTATTCTTGTAGTCCAGAGACTCATCCTCATAAACGTCCCACCACTTCTTCACTAGAACCTTGATGTATTCCCTGTCCATGTTCTCTTCCTTGCCAGTGTACCTCCATGGCTTTGATCCCTGCAGATATATACATCATATATATATATTTTGTTCTCAAGAGAAGGAAATAATGATATTGGGGATTACAAATTAATATGAACTCACCGCTGCGCAGTAATGGACAACCTTGACTTGATCGAGGTCTATGTTTTCAGGATGGCGCCATAACATTGCCAAGACAAGGTTGTAGACTGGAGGGATCGACTTGTAGATGGGATTGAAGTACATGTTCAAGAAATCCTGCAAATGAAAACATTCTGCTGAATCATGAAATGTCATATTTTTGCTAATAAGATTGGAGATGATCCAAGATATGCAACTGTTACCTGCTCGGCAAAGAGAGTTGGAGGTGTGTCCTGAACAGTCTTCAAGAGGTCATAGTAAGTAGAAAGGTTTGGCTCATACACAAAGAAGCTTGCATTGAAGTAGAGTGGTGGTGGAGGACCAAACTCATACTGCCACTTCACCTTGTCGGGGCACTGCTAACAGTACCCAATCTTGTACTGAGGTGATGCACTCCAGGTCTTCTCACAGAAACAGTCCATAACAGCGTAAAGGTAACCGTCCTCATTGTCGAAAAGGTGGTCAATGTTGTCAAATACTTGGATGTCTCCATCCAAGTATATCATCTTGCTGTACTCGATGAACTGTAGTAATATATAAATCATCAAAACTATTGTCAATTGCAACGCACCAGCTCCTCCATTTTGGGTATGGCGAATGACTCGTACTGGACGGGATTAGAAGAGAAGACGCACGGAGAAAGAGGTAAGGGCATAACAACAATTACAAATAATAGTTTATGTAGGTGAGTCATGTGAGCACGTGTAGTTTTAACGTCTAAACTAAACGGCAGTTAGATAAAAGTACTAAAAACAATCATTTACAAACATGTTGTACCTAAAACAATCATGAGGGTTGGAAAACCATTTTCGTCAAACATGATGGACGTTTTTCAGACTTTTCCCAAAAATAAAATTAAAAAATTAAACCTCAAAGCTCAGCTTGCTTGGGGTAGGGCTGTCATTTCGTGCGTGCGTGCTATCGTGCACCAGGACACGACACGAAACGCACGAAAATTCAACACGAAACACACGAAAATGTAATCGTGTCACGGAAACACGACACGAACACGACACGAAATTTATTATCTCAACACGACACGAACACGATAACACGAAAATATTCGTGGAAAGTCGTAACACGATTTCACGTTTTCACGAAAATAACACGGTAACACGATTTCACGTTTTTACGAAAATAACACGGTAACACAGTAACACGATTTCACGAAAATAACACGGTAACACAATAACACGATTTCACGAAAATAACACGTTAACACGGTTCACGTTCGCACGATAACACAACCTAAATAACATAAACACGTCACCTCAAAGGCAAACAATCGTGTTATCGTGTTATCGTGTTTTGAGACCTAAACACTAACACGACACGAAAAAACAATCGTGTTCGTGTTATCGTGTTATCGTACCTTCGAAGGCAAACACGAACACGATTTTTTCGTGCGTGTTCGTATCGTGTTATCGTGTCGTGAGTGAAATTGTCAGCCCTAGCTTGGGGTTGAGTTCTGGCAAACACATTTTTTTCACTTTATTTTTATTATTTTAAAACAAAAAACTATTTTTTTAATATATTTATGGGCAATCTACAGTAATGCATTAAGAAATTTATAATAAGTACAATATCATAATTTTAAATATTATTATCATTTTAAGTTGGAGCCTATAAAATTGAGTGCGTATCCCTGGCCCTATTAACAGGCCTAACTCTTAATTCTCAAATTTTAATGTAAATAAAAGATGAGTTGGGCCGGTGAAAATGAGATTTAAAAAAAAAAAATGTTTAAACTTAAAATTTGGGGTTTGATATTTTGCCATTCTACATAATTTAAATGCAAATTTAGATATATTATTAATTCGTATATTTATGCAAATTTGTATTCAATTAAACTTGCCCTAATCTGTTAATTTTGTTTATTTACCCCAAAAAGTAAAAAAAAAATAAAAAAATTTGGTTATCATACAATATTATATATGGATAATATCATTCTTTTGAAGGATTTGGACACTACTGCATTAAAAAAAATATATTATTATAAATTTAATTACAAATTTTTATTTATTTTATGACTGAATTCAGTGGGAATTAAAATTAGGTTAAATACTAAAGAGTTACCTTAACTTTGGACGTTTTGTAACGAGCTACACAAACTTTAAAAATTCAAAACGGATTACCTCAACTTTGGCGAAGATGCAACGAGCTACCTCCGTTCAAATTACCGTCAACTGTTGACATAAATTTTTTGAAAATTGGATGGAGTTAGCTCGTTGCATCTTCATCCAAAATTGAAATAATTCGTTTATATATTTTTTAAAGTTTAGGTAGTTCATTACAATACTTTCGGGCTACTCGGTATTTAACCCAATAAATTACTCACTCCGAAATAAAAATAATAATTAAATTAGTAATTTATGACATCGATAATTTTGTATTTGAACGTGACCATACGCCCCGCCCCCCTAATTATCTTAGAACCGCATCATTGAATCCGCTGCTGGCCGCCACCGCCGAGAAAAACATCGGCTTTCTAGGGCAAGAGGAGGAAGGAAATGACGACCCGAATCGCGCCAGGTGTGGGAGCAAACTTGCTTGGGCAGCACTCAGCGGAAAGGAACCAAGAAGCCACAACCTACGTCGGAAATCTCGATCCTCAGGTTCCATCTCTTGCTTCTGTTGCATTTTGCGACGCTCTGATTAGCCTGATAAGTTCAAGGCCTGCAATACTGAAGTTAAGCCGCAATACGTCTAGTAGTTAGCTATAGCGGGTTGGATACAAGAAGTGATACGCTTATAGGAGAGTGATTATTAAAAATGATTGTTAATTTGTTCATGAAGGTAACGGAGGATTTGCTGTGGGAGCTCTTTGTTCAAGCTGGACCTGTTGGTATGTCATATATGCCATTAGCATCTTCTCTTACAGATCTTCTCGTTACAATGAAATACTTCTCTTCAGATTATGTGTTTGTGTTCTTCGTCTATCTGTCTGTACTCATGATAGGGGTTCTTATCCAACTCCAGACTCTTCAGTTGTTTTGATTGATCCTTCTGTTCAAGATGGTGCTATTAGCTGCTAGATATTTATAATACTGTAGCCTTTGGCTGCGACTAACTGTACAAGTTTGGGATTTCATTTCATTAACTTGTTTAATCTGTGGTTTGTGTTAGCTCTCTGATATCGCCTTACATGGATGATGTTGTAATGGGAATATTTGGTTCTGTTAGTTAGTTTCATTGCTACCAGAGTATTGTTTCTCCTGTGGCATTTTGCCCTGTTAATACCAGTAAACATTCTTATTTTTCGGGGGGTTTAATCATATCTGTGATGGCTAATGCTATTAGAAGACTGTCAGCTCCTTTTTCCTTCTCTGGCAACTAATGATTTGAGTGTAGCTGGCCACGAGAGCTTAATCTTCCTGGAATTCCCAAATAATTAGGGCTTTCCAGTTTCCTCCAATGAATTAGATTTTGCAGGAACCTAAAATTTTGAAATGCGTTCTTGAAGCAATTACCTTTTCTCGACTAGAGCTTTGTGAAATGTCACTTGTATGTAATGCAATCTAGCAGCTCTATTTATTGTTTGCAAAACTTTCCAAATGTCTTCCATAGCCAGGTCATTGCTTTTATTCCATGTTTAATTGTCATTCCTATGGTTCTTTTCAAACAAAACACATCACACAAGGATATTCTTGCCAATTAAAGTCCTTGCAGTCCATTAATTCTAGACTGGGTCACTGTTTTTTGTAAAAGGCTTTATATTGTCATCTACTTGAAAGCTTAGCTTCTTAAGATTTATAACTTTTTTTTGATCACTTAAGATTGATAACTAATGTTACTATATTTATCCTGTTTCAGTTAATGTGTACGTTCCAAAGGACAGAGTGACTAACCTTCATCAAGGATATGGGTTTGTAGAGTTTCGAAGCGAAGAGGATGCTGACTATGTGAGTGCTATATTTAATTTTTGCGGATGGTTTTATTTTACAACAATCATGAGATCTTCCTTGTAGTTGCAAAATATTGTTACTTCTTTCTTTGGCTTGCTCAGTTTTTGTTTGTTTTTTAGGTGATAAAGGTGCTGAACATGATCAAGCTATATGGGAAGCCGATTCGCGTAAATAAGGTAAAGTTTTTGTGTCAGTTACATTGAAGGTTTTGATCAAGGAAATCGTTTATGTTTGTTTGCGTTCTATACTTGTTCAATCGTAAGACACGCTTTCTCCTATTTCCACTTCAGGCCTCTCAAGATAAAAAGAGTGCAGATGTTGGGGCGAACCTCTTCATTGGGAACCTTGATCCTGTGAGTAATCTTTTACAGTGACAACTATACTTCCACCTGGTCTGGAAATTGACTTGAAATTTCTTTGCAGGATGTAGATGAGAAGCTTTTATACGATACTTTTAGTGCGATTGGAATGATTGTTACAAACCCAAAGGTAAGAGTTCCTTTATATATATATTTAAAGTTATGTCATGTATAAGATCATTTCTTAACTGACCTTCAACTGAGATGACCTTTGGTTTGTAAATTCCAAGATCTTCAAGGTTTGGATACCAATATAAAAAAATATATTAGAAGAACATGATGTTCTCAATGTTGAATAAATAAAGAAGCTGAATACATTCTGTCAAGATACAATACGTATCGTAGTATCAGAATCACCCCTATGTTTGTGTCTGCACGGGCTTATGAGACTTTGGTTTTATAAAATTATGCTCTAAGGGTAACTTCTGCATTGCCAACCGAATCTTTTAATTCAGGCCTTCCTTGATCATACGATTGTAATATGTGGATTGTGGAGGTAACAGCCTGCTGATAATTTGTATTTGGCAGATTATAGTTATAGTGATATCAGTTAGAACATAAAAGATATATAATAGTTAAACTTTGAAGAGTCTGCTAAAGGTTAAGTATCTTCTTCCTTTAAGCCATCAATAGGGTTCATAAATTAGTCAAAGGCCAGAATGTGATCCTTGCGACTAATATGGTTATTCTAAGATGTAATAAGCGCGGTGACACATAATGGGTGATCCAAGCAGGGATATTGGTTGATTTTCCTTGATTTCAGATAGCCATTGAACGTTCAAGTAAGAACAGTAAATTGAGGGTATCAGAGCAAACGAAGTAAACCAAACTGAAGAAAATATCCGATAATTATATCTAGGGAGTCTGATTAATGAGAAAATCATAATAAAACAATTACTTACTCTAGACAGGGGCCAAGTTTTTCCGTGGATTAGTTGCTTATATCTTTTGGTTGGCCATGTGAAGTTTTAAAGAGACATGGTAAAGTTATTAAATTCTGTTGAGAAGCTTTACCTCTTTCATGTCAGTTTTATTACCTCCTAAATTAATCTTCATTGTAAAGCTACTAAGTAAAAATTGCATAATTAATTACACAGGTTGGTTGTATTACCAATTGCATTTTTCTTTTAGACATGAGTTGTTTCTGTTATTGCAGATAATGAGGGATCCAGAAACCGGAAATTCCCGTGGTTTTGGTTTTGTTAGCTATGACTCTTTCGAGGCATCTGATTCAGCTATTGAGGTACTGTACTTACTACTCAAGCAAGGTGACTGTTAGCTAGTACTTGCATGATAGGATGTGTCTCATGACATGTTTTTCTTGGATTGAAGGCAATGAATGGACAGTATCTTTGCAACCGTCAGATTACAGTGTCGTATGCGTACAAGAAGGATACTAAAGGGGAGCGTCATGGTACACCAGCAGGTTTGTGGTTGTTTTTGTTAATCTTCAAGTCAAGGCACTTTCAAGTTTCAATTAGTAATCAATCAGTTTATCGTTTACTATATTTAGTATTTGGTCAAATGAAAATGTTGCAGAGAGGGTTCTGGCAGCAAGCAACCCTACTGCACAGAGAAGCAGGCCTCATACTCTCTTTGCAAGCGGCCCTCCAACACTTGGTGGTGTTGCTCAGGCTCCACCTCCTCCACAGCCATTCATGAATGGTGGTGGGGGAGCCCCAATTCCGATGATGAGGCCCATCCCACCCCCTCAAACAGTATCCTTCACTCCCATGCCTCCTCCTCCTCCTCCTCCTCATGCAGTGGCCCAACCACCACAAGCATGGCACCATGGGATTCCTCCACCCCAGCAGCAGTTCAGGCCTCCTCCTCCCAACATGCCTCTGCCTCCTCCTAATATGTTGCAGCAACAGCATCACTCTCCAATGGGGATGGGGATGGGGATGGGGATGGGGATGGGGATGGGAATGGGACCCCCACCGCCTATGTGGCGACAGCCTCCCCCTCCTCAACATCCTCAACACCAACAACAGCACCACCATATGCAATCAATGTCGATGCCCCCTCACATGCACCACCACATGCCCCCTCCACCGCCATCTAATGGCTAAGTATCTATACACCCATTATTTTGATTGGGACTGGGATACTCTTGTGCCAGTAGAAGTAAATCACTGTAGTTTCCTATCATGTGTCTGGGACGTCCATCCAGACTGGAGTAGGATTCTGCTCTAGGGTACCCTCTGTTTTTTAGTCGTCCTGTACTCTACCCGATGAGAAGGTTCTTGTAGGTTCCGGCTCTAAGCAGGTATGTAGAATGTTTGTGAACTTTGAACACCATCCAAAGTTATATCTATTTTCAGATATAATATGATGTAATTTTTTTTTTTTTTGGATTACAAGGTTTAATAGTGAGTTTGGTAAGACGATCTAAAAATTACCTGGTTTCTTTCCCACTAAGTACCGGTTCAAGATTACATCATTAATTAAATATTGCACATTTACATATGTTTTGTTTGGTGGTGTAATTTTGATAACGCAATTCTCTTTGATTAAAAGGTTCAATTGATGGCCGGTAATGTGATAATTTATGGCCTAATCTACAATGACGAAAAGAGTGGACTAAAGGGATTCTTTAATTCTAGCTAGGACCTACGTGGTGTTTTTTCACGGAATAGGGAATAACAATAGGGAATAAGGAATAGAAGGTAAAAATATGAATGTTTCTTTGGTGGAATAGAATAGAATGTAATAAGGAATTCTATTGTTTTTTTGATGTAATTGCATATGGAAAGGGAATGAAATGTTGTAAAATTGAACATATTTTAGGATTTGGTTTCTTCCAACAGCAATGACGAACCCACAATCGCATTTCTGGGTTCGTGACCCAGAATTGCATTTCTGGGTTCGTGACCCAGAATCGCAGGGGAGGTTCAGAGAAATGAAGGAGACGTACCTGGAATTGAAGGAGACGTACCTGGAACTGGAATTGAAGAGAAGTCTGAGAAGAGTAGGGAGCTTCGGTCGAGAAGAGATTTGAAAGAGCTGAGGTTAGTTTGGGCAATATGAAAAGACAAAAAGGGCAGAATCGTTATTTGGGCACCTATTCCTGATTCCGGGCAGGATAGGCTTAAGAAATCCGAGTATTTTGCCTGGAATGTCTAACACTAGAGGGCTAGGAATCCGTAAGCCAAAATTGTTCAATTCTACGAAAAGAACAACTTTCTTACGGAATCTGTAACACTTATTCTATTCCTATTCCGCGAAAAGAACATGCCACTATACTCGAAAGAATAGAGAAAAAGGGTAAAAGGGTCCACACCTACAAGTTTGAGGACCGAACAGGAATATGCTCATATATTCTGGTAATCTCTTTCTCCACCTTACTCGGTCTTGACGCCAAGGAGCCGTTCGTTTCTGTTGTGGTGACTGGTGAGTGAGACTCCAGAGGCTTCAAGCAACATCAGCTCCGTTGATCCACTGACCAAGATCTGCAGTCCTTAAGCGATTCCGTTCAATTGCTTCATCAGTAGAAAGAGAAATCCAGAGGGAAATGGAGAGTGCGTCGGAGCTGGTGCCGTTTCCGCTGCTGATAACGCCGATCGAGTCCAACTACCGAGCCTGCACCATTCCCTACCGGTTTCCTTCCGACAATCCGAAGCGCGCCACTCCGACTGAAATCTCTTGGATCAATCTCTTCCTCAACTCGGTATCTTCTTTCAAGTAAGCTCCGAGAAACGAAGCATGTAGTTCATAACTTGTCTATTCTTGTCCGATGAGTATTGGAACAAAGCAGAGGAGGTAGATACTGGTAGCAGATTAATAGGCAATCTAGATGGCGGTTGCTTCTCCCACTGTCTCATAGGCTTCGAAGGCAGGAAAGCATGTTTTCTCTATCGTTTTTTGACGCACTTCTAAGTTCTGAGCTCTCTTTTGATGAGCTTCGAGCTGACACCATGTAGTTGATCTAACAGGGAGCAGTAGTCATTTTCAGGAAATGAACGCCATAGCGCTTGATTCTGTTTATTATGTACCATCTACTTTTATTTCAGCAGAGCAAAACGTAGCATCAGTAGGCTGCTAATTTGCTCTGGATGATAGTCCCTGTACATCAACGAATCCTGCATTTTTTTTGGTAAAGCGTTGTTATTAATTTAATTTTCTTGCATCATGTTGTAGGAAGCGAGCAGAAAGTGATACTTCTGTTCCTGATGCACAAATCAAAGCTGAGAAGTTTGCTCAGAGGTACATGCTAGGCAGCTAAGGGTCTCCAATGTTCCATCTTAATGCAATTCATTGTTGTCTTGGCCTCTGTTTCATCCGAAGGGATAGGTTACAATAAAATGACAAACGCTCTAGTTTGGTTGTGCCAAAGTGTTAAGAAGAACTGCTTATTGTTTGTTAACAGAAACCATGCTGGCATTCTGCTTTCTCCTACATGATCAGAATTTTGATAAACTGTATTTAATTTACTACAGATGTAGGTATTTTCCTTGAAATAAAGAATTAGTTGAATGAATTGAGAAGCATAGCCATGCCTTAAGTTTGTCTCTACTTAATGGAGTGCCAAATTCTTGACTCATCATCATTGAAATTTTGTAGCCAACTGATAAAAATAGTGATAGTGTTGCGTGTATTTATTCTGAGTTTCTATTTCCATTGTCTTGTTCATGCTTTTATAAAGGTACACTGAAATACTAGAGGACTTCAAGAAAGATCCAGAAAGTCATGATGGGCCTCCTGACTGCGTTGTAAGTTCTGTGTTTTGAGATGAGTTGCTCCAGAATTTTCTATGCATCCGAGACTATATGGCTTCCCATTTCTCCATCTTAACGTGTGTTTTTTTCTCTGGGATGTAGCTTCTGTGCAGAATCAGGGAGCTGATTCTACGAGAGTTGGGCTTTAGAGATATATTCAAGAAAGTTAAGGTAGGTCTGCACTTTGTAAAATACACTAAATCCGTATAATCAGGACGTGTGCGAATGCAAAATCGTAATGCATTTGCCAGATGTCTGTATATATTGGGTTGACTAACAATGAATGTCATGTTATTCTTGCCCAACCCAGTTACATTCATTTATCTGCATCAATATATGTGCAAGTGAAACTGGAAAGTTCTGCCTCATTGCTGCTTTTCTAAGGCAGATAATGGACCCTCTTGGAAATAGGCAAAAAAGAGATAAAATGCTAGGAAATGAGCTTTTTGTTTCTTCTCTCTTTCTTACATATCCTATCTGTATGTGATAGGATGAAGAGAATGAGAAGGCTATATCTCTTTTCTCTCATGTAGTTCATCTTAATGATGCCATTGAAGATGAAGAGAAGAGATTGGAGAATCTGGTCCGAGGGATCTTTGCTGGAAATATATTTGATCTTGGTTCTGCTGCTGTAAGTCCTTAATGCTCTCAAATGATTTTTCTGATTTATCATCTAGCCTACCCGTCTGACTACGGAGTTTTTTAGTTTGTATTTTGCAATGCATTCAGCACATGATTGTCCCATCAAAGTTGAACTTGTCCATTGTTCTAGTCATTGGGTTAATTTCTCCGTGAACAATGGATTCCTATGGGACATGCTCTTTCAGTGATCAACAGAGATGTTCCTGTCTTTTCTGAACAAACTACAAGTAGTGAATCTATTTCAAATGGAAAATTTTCAATGTTGAAGCTTGCAGAGGTCTTCTCGAAGGATGGTATGTCCTTTCTAGCCAGTTGTCAGAATTTACTTCCTCGACCATGGGTCATTGATGATCTGGACACCTTCAAACAGAGATGGAGCAGGAAATCTTGGAAGAAGGTGCATAATGTCTTTTGAGCAATTTTTCATTGATGAAAATTTTATTTGCAGACTGATAATCAGTTTATCAACATTGAGAAGTAACCTTATGGTCCTGTACTGACATGGTCTTTGATGACAGGCTATTATTTTTGTTGATAACTCAGGTGCAGATGTCATCTTGGGCATTATGCCATTTGCAAGAGAGTTACTTAGACGTGGAACAAAGGTTTCTCTTGCTCACTAATCATGCAATGAAATATCTCTCAAGTCTTTCTCCATATGACATAAATCAATTAACTCCAAGCTAGTATCTTTCTCCTGAACTGGTATTAGTCATCTCTACAAATTTGAATCAACATATTTGGTCATGGAAGTTGACTCAGTTTTCTACATTGATAGTCTTACATTACTCAGTTATCAAGTAAATATGTCATTAAAAAAGAACAATTTTTGTACTCATTTGTCCAATATATGTTTGTAGTACTAATTCAATTTAAATAAGACTTAATAAAAAATTGTACTCATTTGTCCTATCTATGTTTCTTTTCTTCACTTTTTGGCAAGCTTTGCCTTGTCATTTATCCAGAAGCATAAGATTGCTCTCCTTTTTCTAATATGGTAGGTTGTGCTTGCTGCTAACGATCTGCCCTCTATTAATGATGTGACCTATCTTGAGCTGATTCAAATTGTTGAAAAGGTAAGAATTAAGATTATACATCTTTCGAATGACTTAATAATATTGGTTTTATGGGGCCTGACATAGCAAATCTTTTGAACAGTTGAAGGATGGAGATGGGAAGCTAGTGGGGATTGATGCATCAAATCTCTTGATCGCTAATTCTGGGAATGATCTACCTGTAAGAAATCTGTGCTTTGACTTTCTTGGGTTTTAATTGCCTTTCTTCGTGAAGGCTTCAACTTATCGAGCCGGACTGGACCTTAATCTCTTGCAGGTCATTGACCTTACAGCAGTTAGTCAAGAACTGGCATATCTAGCAGCTGATGCAGATCTGGTTATTATGGAAGGAATGGTAAAGCTGATAATAACCTATTCCAACATAGATTAATTTTCTCAATTTATTAGCAGAATTTGGATTACTAATCGAAGTTACAAAATATGCAAATTAATCATATTTCTTGCATTTGTACAGGGTCGTGGGATAGAGACAAACCTCTATGCACAGTTCAAGTGTGATTCTCTCAAGATAGCAATGGTAGATAAATTGATTACTTATATATATATTTATATAAGAAAATACAGATACATATTCTTTTGCATTTTTTTCCACAATCTGTTTCCAACAGGTGAAGCATCCAGAAGTTGCCCAATTTCTCGGAGGACGTCTCTACGACTGTGTCTTCAAGTACAGCGAGGTGTCCGATTCATAAGGTCCGTGCTCTGAACCCCAATTCTTTTAGATATATAAGTAGTATGTAGTGTTAGTTCTGCTTTAAAAACGAACTTCTCTGTGCGTTTGACTACAGAAGAAGTGGTATTTTAGCTCTTAGATGCACGCTTTGGCTTCTGAACCATTTGAAGAACATTCCTTGAAGATTTTACTGCTCTTTTAAACGTTAGCATGCTTCTATGAGCTCAGTTGTTTCCATTATATCTGTAGATGAACGCGTATGAATTAATGACAGGGAAGTCGGGGCTTATCTGAAGTAAGCTGCTTCTTGAGTGAGTACACTGATTGTATTTTCCATTGAGATCTATCCAAGTCGAGCCAAACATGCCATGCTCTTGCACTGAGTTAGGCTTAGGCATGTTATGGTAGTTAGGCATCTTAGTCATGGTCATGTTATGTTGGTGCTATGCTGAATTAACGTGTAGTAACACGGTAACAACACAAGATTCTGCTTATTCTAATGTTTATATTATATATATGTATTTATAAGGTAAGTTTCATTGTGTCACCATATCATGCTAAAGAATCCTGGCACAATCGAGTTCGTACCTACACTAATTTTGTGATGACCAAAATAACTAGTTTAAATTCCGAAAAAATTGTACCGTATTCGTTTGATCTGTCATTTATTAATGTGCTAAAATTGACAGCACTGTAGGGGGCCTAGGGGCCTCAGTTATGCGTCGGTGAGGTATAATACCCACAAATGGTGTGTCGGCGAAGTCTATACTATGGGGATAGTCTGTGCTACACGTAATGTTGCTGATATGATGATGTATTTCAGGCTCTTTTATGATAGGGAGACCTATCTAACATTGACATAAAGTTTAGGTTATTCTAAATAGCTTTTATTACAATAAGGTGAACATAGTCGATTATTAAATCTATTTTTATCGTAATTATGATCCATTTTTATATTTATTCGTAAGAATAAAATACTCTCCAAAACGGTGGAGGCTTGAACATGGGCATGGTCGGTCCAATTTCACCTCCACCACTATCACCTTCCTTCCACGCACGTACATACATCCTAACACAGAGAGCATCAATAAGAAGAACAAATACAGACAGCCTGGAAATATTAATAAGCTCAAGAAACTAGAGAAAGCTGCATTCGAGCTTCGACTTCCATTCCCACACCTTCTCCTTCCACCGACACCAGCTTCTTCCTCCACTCTGCAATGAGTTCCATAATCCAGAGCATTCAGAAGAGGACTTCCGTCGCCCAGTCACTCCCACTATCCAACTCCTCAGCCGCCGGCCCCACCCTGCGCCGGAGGCTCTCCTCCCTCTCCCTCAATCTCCATCCTGTCACTTCCTCCCCGGCCACCTCATGGGCCTTCCGCAGATCCAAGTCCCTCTCCTCCATGGGCGAGGCCGCCGGAACCTCCATCAAGATCTGGTGGGACTGGGGCTGGACCTGGATCCTCTCACGTAGACCCGTCTTTGCTCGAGATCTAGAGATCAACGACGAGGAGACCCGCGGCATCGGATCCCACAGCCGCGGCAGCCTCCGCCACGTCTTCTTCCGCGTCAGATCCGAGATCCGCCGCCTCGTCAGATCCAATCACAATGTTGGGCTTCCCCAGACCTTCAGGTAGGACCAGTACTACGTTTATAAAATTGTATGATTCATCTGTAACGCGGTGCTGCAACCATGGTGCTCATCAGGGAGAATGGGTTGCGGAACAGAGGCACGATATGAAGCTCTAGCTCGTATACTTCAATGGAATGAAGAAACATACTGTAATTTCTAGACAAATGTATCAGATGAAGGTGGTAGTAGTAAAGGATTCTTCACTTCTGCCCTGTATGTATCTCGATTCTGATGGTGGGTGTTTCTGAAGATGATGACGAAGATCATGAAATAATTGCCAGTTGGAATTGTAATTAGAAATATATGTAAGCTGAAATATGTTTGATTTGATTTGATTTTTGTTGTATGGTATGGTAGAAGATTGTTGTATTCTATTCTACATATAAAATAGCATTACATTGCATCCAAATTATTCATGTTTATGTGCATTATGTCAATTAGCAAAGTGGGAATGACAGCGTCTATGAGTTAAGTTGATCATAGATAGATTTTGTTGGTAGTGGAGTCTGTCGTGTTTAACAGTATGCTTTCATTAATCGTGTCTAAACATATCTAGACACATCTCGTGTTTAAACGGATAAATCTTAAACGTGTCTAAACATGTATCGTGTTTAAATGTATAAGTCGTTAATCGTTTAGATCATTAATCGTGTCATGTCTAAACATATCTCGTGTTTAAACGGATAAATCTTAAACGTGTCTAAACATGTATTGTGTCTAGATGTATAAGTCGTTAATTGTATCTAAACGTATAGAGTTGTTTAGACACAGAATCCATTAATGTCAAACTCATATACGCTTTAAAGCAGATATATACATAAATTCATATATATAAAGTAAGATCTTCAAAATTTATTAAGAAATAAGTGATTATTTTAATATTTAAACATGGATGATTTATACAAATTACATTATTCGAAAAATGATTAATTATAAAAAAAGTGGTATTCAAATTTGGGTTATATTTTATTGAATATTGAACATAAAATTATAAATAATAATAAATTAAAAAATTCTAAGTAGATTAAAATTTGAATATTTTTTAGACATGACACGATTAAACACGATTAATTAATCGTATCTAAACGTGTGTTTGTTGTGTATTTGCATGTTAGATGTTTAGACACGCTTAGTAATTGTTGTCGTGTCTAAACGTGTAAATTGCAGATCGTTTAATCATGTCGTGTCAAAAATTGTCACCCCTAATTTTTGGAGACTTTAAGTAGCTGAACTTAAAGGTTGGGGTTATTAAGCAATTTACCCAAAGATTGAGTAGTGAGAAGCAAAATATAGACCAACGGCCCCGCTCATTCCATCAACGAATATTCCCATCTGTCCATCCAATTCATTTGGTTGATTCTCTTTCTTCCACTTCCGTCTTCTTCATCTTCAACCTCCACAGATTGCCTCGTCCTCCAAGTCTGAACTCATCCAGCAGCTTCTCGAGCCTTTTCTCTACTAGTTAAAGGTGACCAAGCAGAATCCCTAACGAATGGCACTAGCATCGCCTTCTGCAACTACCAGAAGGTCCTTCCCTACATCTATAATCCAAACCAAGCTTCATAAGCTCCGGAGCTCGCTCCCTCAGTTCGGCCATAGCGGTTCTTCACCGCTTCAGCCGTTGTTTCAGCTTCAAATGACCAATCGGTCTCTCGGTTGCTATTCCTCCATTGCTAACTCCGCGGTCACAGCTGTCGGCCTTCCCAACACTTCCACAGCGAGTAAGTCTTCTCCTTCATCTGTGGACCCTACTCTAGTTCAATCTGTATGCAATTTTTGTTAGTCTGCCATTGCTATAAGCAAGTTTCTGAAAGTTGATCTGATGGAACAAGCTAGAACAATCAGCTTGGTTTTCAATCTGTGCTCGGTCCAATTTGTGAATGAAATTTAAAGAACTGGAGGCGCAATCTTCAGATTATAACTTGCCACCGAATTTGTAAACTTGACCTTGTAATTGTAATTCTCTATTGATGGAAGTTTATGAACGATGAAAAACATTGTTTCTTAAGCACGCCACAGATTTTCCTCTAAAGTGATGTTACTGATTGTGTATGTTTATTATGTTAAAGCATGGCTAGAATTTGCTGAGAAGGTATCTGGGGAGTGGGATGGATTTGGAGCCGATTTCACAACTGAAGGGAATCCAATTGAACTTCCTGAATGTGTTGTGCCGGAAGCATACAGAGAATGGGAGGTTAAAGTGTTTGATTGGCAAACTCAATGCCCGACTCTTGCAAACACAGATCAACAACTTCTTCATTACAAGACAATCAAGCTACTCCCTACTGTAGGCTGCGAAGCAGATGCAGCCACACGTTACAACATTGATGAGAGAAGCATTGGAGATGCAGAAAGTAAATCTTCTGCATTTGCTTATCATTCTAGTGGCTCTTATGTGTCTGCTTGGCATGTGGAAGATAAGGGAGGTCATAAACTTGTTGAATTAGAGTACTGTTTGGTAAACCCACTGGATCGAGAATCCCGTGTGAGGTTTTCTCAGATTATACAGTTCGATAATGCAAAACTGGTCTTAAAAGAAATTAGAGTTTTCCGTGAGCTGTGGTACGGGCCATTTAGAAATGGAGATCAGTTAGGTGGATGTGCTATTCGTGATTCAGCTTTTGCATCAACTCCTGCAGTAGATGCGTCGGAAGTAGTTGGAGTTTGGGAGGGACTGACCTCTGTTGCCAATTTCAACAGCTCCAAGAATGTAAGTTCCTTGGTTCTTTTGTTGTTCATGTCAATATTCTCTTCCTCCCTATTTCTGCTATGTAAAGCTCTACCGGGTGTGAAACTTAGAGTGAAGTGAAAAAAGTTTTACTTTTAAAAATAAAAGTGAGTGTGTGAGTTTGACAACCGTTTATAAAGTAGAAAATATTCCATTCTCTCTTAAAAGTTCACATTTTATAGCATGTCTCACTCTGCTATTTGCTACCATTTCTTGTATCTTTTCCTTCTAATGAATAGGGAAAAAAATAGAGAAAAAGTTTATCTTGGTATCAAAAAATCATGGATCATTTTGTGGTCAATACATTATAGTGATCCTAGGAATTCATTTACAGGAAATTCATTGAACATGGCAATTCTGTTAAATTTGTTGTAGTTTGTTTATTGAGGTTCATTGGTGATTATTACTTTGTTTTTTAACTTTTGACAACCATTTCAGCTGTTAATGCAAGAACTCCTTGACGCTGGCCATCATAAATCCGTCAGAAATGCGGACAATCTCGTGTTACTTCCTAAGCAGCTTTGGTGCTCGTTGCAAGAAAGCGAAAATGGTGAGACACTGAGCGAGGTTGGATGGAGATTCAGTCCAGGGTGTGCTATCAGTTCAAGGTGCATCTTCTCGGCCGATAAAAATTTGAAGGTAACTAGCACATATAATTGCAGGGTGATAAAGAAGAAGATAAAATTCAGTGATTTTTTTAATTCCTTTTGCATTGTTCTCACAAGAGAAAACTTTCATCTGCAGAAAATTTCAATATCGAATGAAACTTCAACTGCTGTCAGAAAAGATGCATAAGAAGAAGACACTGTGAAGATGGAGAAATGGACCACTTTGACTCATATATCATGTAACATTCTCACTCTTGCTATGATAGGTTAAGGTTGCTGGATCATTTGTTCTCTGAGATATTAATGTATAGTCCTCATACTTCCATTTCCCTGATGTTTGATCCTCAATTTATTAGCACCATAATGCAGAGAAAGAGCATGACAAAAGCAAAACCGATTTTTATAGCAACTGAAATAGACGAAGCATATACTTAATACATCAGCAGCTCAGAAATACAATGTCAATAATCATACAAGATACAACAAAGCAAAATTACAAATCAAATCCTTCCAAGCTCAGAACCCTTGAAGATCCATCTCCTCTTCCGGGTTTGTCTGTACAACCTGCAAAGTCAGGTTTTCCAACTCTCAGTCTTTAGTAGTTATTGTTGAATTCTTTGTTAATTTCTATATTTTACTTATTTTTTTTGTGAAATGAATATGAATAACAAGGGAAGTTAAGAATAATAATAATACCTTATGAATTTTACAAGTGGAATGTTCAAACTAGAGAACAGCAGGTGCATCCCTCATGCTGATGTTCAAACTGTTCCTCATGGTTCGTCTCCCAATTCCCATGTTGCCTTTTTGCATCATCGCCACAAATTCCCCATAATCGATCCTCCCATCCTAATCATACCCACCATTTCTCAATCAACTAACATTAGAAAAACATAGCAAAAACAGTTGATTGATGATGGACTTACATTGTCTTGATCGATTTCTCTGATTGTCTCTTCAAGTGCAACATCTGTCATGTTATGTTCAGCACAAGCTTGTTGGAGCTCATCCACTGTAATGTAACCACTTCCATCTTTGTCAAAGTACCGAAATGCAGCTACAAGATGTTCCTCACGTTCAAGTTTGTTCAGGTGTATAGTTGCAGCAATGAATTCCCCATAATCTATTGTTCCACTGTTGTCCACATCAGCCTTCAAAAACACACAAAAATATACAATTTTTATAAGTACTATTATGAATTCTAATAGAAAGATGCAATTTTTTTCCAAAAAGACGCAATTTTTACAAGGATCATTGAGAGTTACTAATAGAAAGATACAATTTTTCTTTCTTTTAATTTAGATTAGAAAGGAAATAATCAATTTTGAAGACACTTACCGCATCCATGAGATCGCGTATTTCTGTGTCTTTCATTGTGGAGCCGTATCTTCTAAGACCCGCTTTCAGTTCATCAAATGTTATTGCACCACTGTTGTCAGTATCCATGGATATGAACATTTCCCTCAGACCTGCAATCTCCTCCTCAGAGAGGCTTTCTGCTATAACCTGTATCATTATGTCCAAACTAAGAAAAAATATATAAAAAATAAAGAAGACAACCAAAGAAAGTAATACCCGTAGAGCAATCTTCTTTAACTTGTTCATTGCAGAGAACTGTCTGAGTCGAGACATCACTGCAGGATCCAGAGCTCTATCAGGAGCAACTCCATTCTCACAAATCCATGGATGGCCTGGAAATTTAACCAAAAAAAAGATACAACTTGGATTGAAAAATGAAGAACTTCAAACATTGATGAATTTGGACATGACATACATAATACTTGATGAGCAGTTAGTCGCTCTGAAGGCCGAGAACACAACATCTTCCTGATCAGGTCTTTTGCACTATCAGATATAACAGGCCATGGATCCGAATCAAAGTCAATGTATCCTTTCAAGACAGCATCAAATATACCCTGTTGTGTTTCTGTAAACCAAACATGATGTCTGTGTTTTTAAATTTTGCAATTCAAATTTTAAAACTTAGATTTTGCAATAATAGTTGTAAATAAACCTGCCCAAAATGGTGGCACGCCACTAAGCAATATGTATAGAATGACTCCTGCGGTCCAAACATCTGCTTCAGACCCGTAATGCTTCATCAGTACTTCAGGAGCAACATAGTAAGGACTTCCAACCACTTCATTAAATATTTGGCCTGAATTAAAGGTATGAATCAATCAACATAAGCTACCATGTTGTTGTTGAACATGAGAATGGGATACACAATCTTGTTGAACTTTCGAATGGGGTTGCTTGTATTATTCTGAAGTCGTGACGACACTTTCAGATTGAAACAATTTGGAGGCACCAAAACTTTCAATCGGATAAAATCAGAATACTGAACTAGAACTTGAGAAGAATTGTGAATGTTTGAGATGAAATTTTCGGACATCCCCTATGATCAATTTATAGTGTTTGCCACACCCTTTGGGAGAGACACCACACTCTTTGGCAGAGACACTACGCTCTTTGGCAGAGACACTACGCCATTTGGCAGAGACACTACGCCATTTGGCAGAGACACTACGCCCTTTGGCCAACCCATGTAACATTTCAGTCAAACCATGTCCCTTGGATTCAAAATTTGGCTCCAAAGCAAAGGGACACCTTGTGATGGTGACTTGGAGCCGAAGTAATTGCAATGGTTCAACCTAATACTTGGCTTTAAAGTAAGTGTTCAAAACCCGGGAATTTTGAGGTTAAAATGTTAAGTCATTAGTTTCAAAAATTCAAATTTACAATGAATTTTTAGAATAGTGACTTTATGAAAAATAAGCTCGACACCGGCCAGGGCTCTGCCCCGACCACTGCAAAGGGGGCGTTGCCCACTTTGCCCCCATTGCTCGTCTCTAAGCAACTGATAAATCTCCGATACAGTAAATCATAATATACTTAAACAAGTCCGCACCCTCCTGACTTGTTTAATGTGAAACTATGATCCTATTGGTCAACTAGTCAATCCAATTACACTAAAATATCTAACACATGTTACAATGTTTATGAACCGAAGAATAACAGCAGACAGAAAGAGAATGCCATATTACCTGGTTTGAAGAAAACAGAGAGACCAAAGTCAATAGCTTTGAGAGAAAAATCGTCATCTTTATTTACCAACAAGAAATTCTCAGGTTTCAGATCTCTATGCATAACTCCAAGAGAATGACAAGCCTCGACAACACCGACAATTATTTTGGTCAACTCAGCAGCCTTCCTTTCACTGTAATGTCCCCTCTGAATTATCCGATCAAATAATTCACCTCCAGAGCAAAGTTCCATCACGATATGAACATACAGTTGATCTTCATAAGCACCCTTGATGGTGACAATGTTATTGTGACCTGCCAAATGATGCATTATCTGAATTTCCCTCCTAACATCCTCCACATCCTCCTTAGAGATCAATTTCCGCTTTGAAATCGACTTACAAGCATAATCAATTCCAGTTGCAACTTCAGTGCACAGATAAGTAGTTCCGAATTGCCCTTGCCCTAATTTCCGACCCAACAAGTAAAAATCCCGGATATTCAGGGTTTTATGACCCAATACATAGTAGGACAGGTTATCAGTTCCTCTTCTCATGATGTTACTTTTCTTAACTGGTATAGTGAGTGGCAAATCACGGTTACTATTGTTCTCCTTCTTAGGGTCAGGGCAAGGGTTTTCTTTCAGGAATTCTTGAGCTATTTGCTGCTGTGAGTTCACGGTTGAGGGCGAGTAATCGGAACAAGATCGATGAGAGGGTGATTTTTTCTTCGAAATGGTGGAACTTTCTTGGGCCTGGTCGATGCCCTGATAGTATTTCTCTTTGGATGATCCACGGCAAATATTGCCCATAAAATCAATCACAAATTCAATAACGGTTCTTTCCTCATCCAATGGACTCAACTATGAACACCTAAGCTGCAGATAAACAGAAATTGACAGCATCGGCAATTAGAACACCTCAAAAGCAATGCAAAACCACAATTGAAACAAAACCCATGTCAGATCGGAGACAAAGAGATAATAAAAATCCAAACTTTGATTCGAACTCGGTCAAATAACGAAGATGCATTCTTTAAAATGAAGTAAATCTGCAAGGAGATGGATCAAAAAGGGGATGAAAGATCTAATACCTGGAGTAGGGTTGAGCTGAGTACGAGGGTGGTGAAGTTGAAGCAGACTCTGCTGCTGCAATGGATGTATTTGTACTTAGTACTTGGTAGATCAAGTCAAGTGGCAAAGAGACTAAAAGCAAATAATAATTGACATCAATCAAATGCAACCTGCTCCATATTTTAATGTTTATTTCTGCTTCACAAACGCTTTTGAAAAAAATGGAAATTTTCAATATTGGTGGGAAAGTGGAAGGGTTTTGCTGAGAAAGATCCGAAGGAAGAGTCAAAGTGGCGACCAGCTCACGTTTTCCCACTAGCAAAGCAACTGGAAATCATATGTTTAGATTAGATCCCTTCTGACAATGGTATACGTTGGAATCAAACAAATATTCTTACAAATTCTTCTGTTTGTGGGATTAAATACTAAATTGCTATATATTTATTTGTAAGTATGAATAATTACGGACACCGTGGATGCCTGGATGGATACTTCTCATACAATCTACACTAGAATTTGTTTAATTTCAAGAACAATAATTCGATTGAGACATTTGTTTTTCTGATGCACATGCCACACATGGGAGGAATCTGTAGTTTGGTTTTACTTAGCAAATGAAGGTGTTTTTTTTTGGGCCAAAAAAAAAAAATGAAGGTGATTTTTTTATTACTTTTTCTATAATAATAATAATAAAACAGTACACATTAATTAAAGAAAGAAAATCGACGGCTGGCATATCTAATCGTAATAATGATAAGAAATGTGGAGATTCTTTGAAACCGAAGGTTTGCTTTATCTATTTACTGTTCTTAAAGGAAATCCACTCGAAACTACTTTAAGATGGATTTGTTTTTAACAGACGGAAAAATATACGATAAAAAGTTGGGTTAATTACTTAATTGGTTATACATATTTCAAAATGTGATTAATTAGTTTTGCTATGTGACTAATTTGTTACACATGTGTTTTCCTAATCTGATTAATTGATTATTCTGTTAGTAAACCGTTAATCTTATCGTTAATTATTTTTTTTAACATATTATTGAATTGTGAAATGACTATTATGCCCTTAGCGGTATTGAATAACACATAATCGAATTGAAGAACCCAAAATCGAATCGAATTGAAGAACCCAGCACGCGATTTCTGGGTTCGAACAGAACCCAACCCAGAATCGCATTCGAGAAAAACAGCTTGGTGATGAAGAACACAGTTTGATTGATGAAAAATGTAATTACATCATTTTATGTATCTAAATAGTGACTTAAATGTGATTTCTAACGGTGAACAGTAAAAAAAATAATTAATCACATATCAAAACCAATTAATCACATTTTGAAACATGTATTCTAAACATGCGAAACATGTATAATCAATTAATATCTCTAAAACATTATCAAAAAAATTAATATCTCTAAAAAGTTTATGATTTTGGTTGAAGTGGACAGATAAAGGTGTTGTCGCCGACACAAAAATATATATCATAAAGCTGTCAATAACTCAATATAGAATATACTCTTCTGTCTTTTATTATAGAAAAAACATTTGGCTGAAGCCTTCTCAGCAAATGAGACAACTGACAAGTCTACTGACTGACGCGCACCCTACGCTTAATACTCGACCAACAAATCATCCCAACAACATTACAAACGTGTTTTTTTTCCTGTACACTATTATCTATCCAGTATCTCTATACTCTAAATCGGTGGTGCGGGTGGATTCACAAACCTCAAGTTGAAAACTTTTCTTCTCCATCAACTCGCTTGAGCCCGCCGCCGCTAGTCGGTCTGCAGGAAGATCATAACAATTATTTATCAAAACCAAGAGATATGTGGAGAAAAGATATGCGGAAAGCTAACTACTTACACTCCACACAGTAATTTAATGGTGTCGTAGAAGAACCACTGCAAGGTAATAACAGGACCCACGATCATGAAACGAACAGGAAGACTTCTAGTAAACAACTTTGCAAATCCAATGTTCTTCACTGTCTGGAAAAAATATCAACATCAAGGAATGTTCTTGTGTTTCAGGGAAAAGAGGGTCTTTTGATTTACTTACCTGCAAAATATTCACGGTCTTGCTGTTGTAAAGCGAGGAAACAATGTTGTCAGCAGGGTTAGAGATAACGGTGGCAACCGCACCAGCAGTGTAACCAGCTAAGCACGTTACACCGAGCTGTTGAGCTCTCGAGCAATCTTCTCTTCGTTTCTGAAGAATTCGGGCGTAGATTTGATCCACTGAATGTTCAAAAGTCGAGAACATTACCATTGAGACTGACATATGACAGAAAATTCATCAGATTGAGGTCATCTCCACATTCTTATGCCAACAACCGCACATTAACATCTAAAGCGAGATATAAACTTACAAGGAAGGTTGCGTCCCCAAAGTGGTAAAATTCCACGGTAAAAGCTGAAAAGGGTAAATCTTAAATTATATATATACAAGATGAAGGGTGTGTTGCAGGCGTAATGCACAATTATATATTGTTTGATATATAGAGTGCACAATTGTAAGTATATATTGAAGTCTACCAAAACAGTACGATAGAAGCAAATAAGTTAACTTTACTTTGTTTTGAACAAATTGCAATTTTCCCCACTTTCAGCTAGCAATTTGTGAAACAAAGACAAAGATGATAAATTTAAGTTCAACAAAACGACAAACAGCATAAAGGTTCAGTCCCCATTTACCAGCAAACTAGACGAGTTTACGTGTTGTAACTTTGTATAAGTTTAGCTAACAATTTGTCAAAGAAAGTTCAACTAGAATATCGACTAAGCTCTCAAAATTCAGCCAGCAAGTTGTTAATTAATCCACAATATATTGTAGATTCAAAAAGCTAATGTTTATAGCAATTACCCAGAGAGGCCTTCTGTTCTGTAAACTTTGGGAAAGCCATCAGTTAATCCCTTTGCAAAATGGGGTTGTGTTTGAACTCGAACCTTGACAGACTCGAACGGAGATAAAGCGACATCAGCGAAAACTTGAGCAGAAGCACTGCTAAGAAAGAAGATGAAACTCGGGTTGCTGTCCACTAACACATCAGAGTAAAGCTTCTTGAAGTATTCATAGAGGCCGAATTTGCAGCCGCCTTGGACACCGTAGCCAAATAACTTGCCTGACCATCCTCTCCATAGAGAAGAGGGGCCTTGCTCTTTCCAGAGGGCTGCCAATCCCGATGCCATGGTGCTATACTTTGAGGGGTAGACCTTAGACAGTAATAAAACCAATTAACTAATTCTGATTCACCATCTGAACTGCTTACAAGCCTCCAAGTAAAAAGATGACCATGGCAAAGAATGACTTACCAGATCTTTCTGGATAACAAACAGTTCAAAGAAAAATCTTGGTGCAATATTATGCAGGTTCGGTAAAGTTTGAAACTTTGAGTGAAACTTAGTGTTAAAGCGATAGCTTTTCCATTTTAAAAAAAAATGTTACGGTCTGACCTGATGACATTTTTGTTGTAAATGTATTTTTTTTTTCAATAAGAGTTTCACACCATGTAGAATTTTTCAATGCGGATTTTACTAAAATCAGCATTGGACAAAAAAAAAGACAACTTAACAGGGGAAACAATGACCAGGGTATCACTACTTCCAAACAATATCAGATTTGGATTAGAAAGAATAAACAGTAACCAGGATGAACAGCATGTCGTTATCAACACTACGCTGTGAATCAAAAAATTCAATATAACTGCACTTAGAGCAACTTTCTTTGGAAGAGATCTGCAGCTTGATTGATAGTCTAAAATTGAACATGAAATCTTATAGATTCATTATTTCATTATGATATGATTATTGACTAGGGCCTACAGAAAATCCATTTACCCACTCGCAAAATCACTGATAACTGGCATTTCAATCAAACAATGGATGGTCATTTTCTAAACCCTTAAGAAATATAGAATGTTGATCCGAAATTTTACCTGCATGTTCACTTTGAGGACATCAAGAGGTGTGATGGCCAAATGGGTAGAACCAGCGCTGAGCATTCCCCCGATAGTACAAATCCCATAATACCCAGGTGAGAACTCCTTCAAGACTCCACTTTCCTTCATCTTCTCCCCCAACCCACCACTCTGAACAACATCCACTGTCATTTACCCCCTAGCGGTGAAACAGAAACTCTGTTACCAGAAACTGAGCTTAGTATCTCCAAGAATTGTGGAAGAAACGAGAGGAGGCGAAAAAGAATATCGCAGGAGAGAAAAGCAAGGCGTTGCATACACGGAATACACAGTTTGGTGAACTTTGAATAAATTCGACGTCCTCGATTCCATGGCTACTGCTTTCTCCACGTTCGCGAGAGAAGACTTGGCTATTATTGTTACAGACTCTTGAATTTCGTTTGATTAATATATTTAGATCTACAGACGCTAAAACCCTAACTAAAACCCTTATTGGACCTTGACATCTTCTCTCGATTGGAAGAGGAAATGAGATCAAAAGATATCATTTTTGAAGTTTCTAAGGCCCAAAATTTCAAACGAAAAAAAGCCTAATACATAATGGAACAAATGTTCAACTTATCAAAACTAGAAAATTCTTTTTAAAGTAATTGAAAAATTATGCTTTACGTTACCAATAGATATTTGTTTTTGTTTTTTAAATATTATCATTTTGAACGGAATATTAAAAAAAATGTATAGCATTAAAATATTTTTATTTTATAATTGTACTTTGTCTTGTTACTTTAATATAATATAATATATGTATTTTGTCTTAATTTTTTACATTTTATCTAAAATTGACATATCAAAAACACTTTTGAATACATAAAAAATAAGAATAGTATATTTATAAAAAAAATGTAATTTTTCATATATCTAAAAAATATTTTATTCCAAATTTAAACAGATTTTTTGGGGTCGGAAAATTGCTCACTTCACTAACTTATAATATTATTATGTTTTTGTTTGTGTGTGTAGAAACCAAAAATGCATAAATAATAGTGAACTTAGTAGGGCCATTATGGACACTTGGGGAAGGCAATAACTAATAAAGCACACTTCTAATTAAAAAAAATTAATTTTAATTTTGTACATGAATTATAAAAAAAAAGTTGAGCAAAAACAAGTTTAGTACGTAATTAAGAAATCCGACTCCAAAGATAAAGAGTATATTTATATTTATTTATATAATACAATCAAGCCAAATTTTTTAAGTGGGTATAAATAAAAATACACTTAAACAAATATATAGAAAATATATTTGAAAAAATAAATATATAAAATTGAACAACTCGTACATTAGGTAACGAATTCTATCATTCTTTGCCCAACTTGCAAATTTTCGTGGCTAGTTGGTCTATTATTACCACATAGATTTGTGGTATAGTGGTTGAAAGTGTTGATTCCTAAGTGGTTTGGTTCTGGGTCACGAATTTAAATTTACCAAGTGTTCTTGGAAAATGATTCGACTTAGGTATAACAGGACCGTCTCTCGACTATACTATGTTAATGTGAGGCTACGTTGATGCATTGACGGAGTCAGTGCATGTGCTGGTTGTTCAGATGGATAATAGCTCCCTCGAGACCCAGGAATAGAAAAGTTCAGACATTACATTTCAGATGGATAATAGCTGCCTCATCCAGTTATAAGCATAAATGTTTGATTTTTCTAAATATTTTTTTATATTTACTTTTTTTAATATAATTTTATTTATACTTAAAAAAAATCTATTAAGTTAAATTGCACAAAATTTAGTTAGAAGACTAGTATCCACTTCTTTATAGAATATTCCGAAGACTGCTGTCTCTTCCCATCTGACTAACTTCTAATTAGATGTCTCAAACAAGTACACATATATTATGATATTATTATATGGTCTTAAGTGTATTTTATTTATACCACCGTAAAAAGATAATAATAGTAAAGTTAAATTATATTACATTAATTTACCAACAAAAATTACATCAAATTAAATTCGTTGATGCATACTTAAATTTCCCTCTTTATTATGGAAATTTGATAAATGTAAAGGACATCTTTGATTCCCTGTGCTAACTACTATGCATATTCCTTTTTTACATTTATATTTTTATACAAATTTGAATAATTGGAAAACAAATCTAAAAATATTATAATTATTTTAGTTATTTTTATTTACTTATTCATTTTTTTTTCTACGAACCTTTTATTTCCATTTACCTTCAATTTGACATTTCTGTAATATATTTTTTCAGGACGGCAAGATTACTAAATTATTTTTACAAAAATAAAGTTTTCAGTGCGATTATTGTAATCGTCTATTTTGGACAGACACGATAGAGCGTTTGTTTCTCCATCATCACACGCATTACGCAACGATGCTTCCTGCTGTTTTTGGCATTTTACCATTAATTTATAGGGAAACAAAATTAATTAACCGCAACCTTAATTCAAAAAGAGCGTTATTTTCAGATTCTTGAACCGCACACTGTTCTACCGCTATCTTACAACAGTAACAACACTGTTCTTCCTTTCCATCTTAGATTGTGACCCCCCCAAAAATAAATCTGGCAGTCACCGCCATGCTCAATTAGCTGGGTTTGATATTTTAGATCAGAAAAAGTAAATGAGTATATGGGTTTTTCCGGTCGAATGAAATATCTTGATGTTTTCATCTGCAAGTTGGAGTATTTCTGGACTTGATCAACGCCGAAGGTGACGTCGAGGTGGTGGAACCAGAACAAGCCAGCTTTCACCGTCACAAAGGGTGACTGTGATTTCTAACACTCCCTCATTGCCGTTCATTTATTTCATCTCTCTCTATGTCTTTCTCTCTCTAGCTTTCGTTTCCAGTGAATAGTCTCCTTACGTCTGTCTGCTATCGTTTCTCTCCATTCGTATTGCTCAAACATCAATTTCCCTGTCATTTACCATAGCTGCTAACTTTTTGTCGAGATACATAATAGCGTCAAGAAATCACACTATGGGTTTTGCTTAGTCCTGCCGCTCTTTTACTAGGTTTGTTTCGATTGGTGTAAGAACTTTGATAAATGGGTTTTGAGTAGAATTGTGTAAAGAAGTGTTTTTTGAGTGAAATTGTGGATCCGAAATTGCAGATTGTGGTCGGTTTGTGATTCTTGGTTGGATTTCTTTCAGGAGAACCGAGTATTGATCTGAAATTTCTAGTTTGGAGAAAATGAAGGGTGCTGTGCTTGTTGCGGTTGTTGCTGCTGTTGGTAATCTGTTGCAAGGATGGGATAATGCAACCATTGCTGGTAACTCTTTCTGATATCAGTAGTTGTTCTTCAATTCAATTCTATGCAGGAACTGTAATTCTATTTCCACAACTCCTTTTGATTTATGTTTGTGCATATTTATGGTTAAAGGCTTAGAGCAATGATAGAAAAGGCCGAATCTGGGTTCAATTTTTTTTTAAACAAACACAATCAGTTGTTCAAGTTCTTGGGCAGTTTCAACTTTCATGTTCTCTCACATTAAGATTTTCTCGGATCTTGAGATTCAGGTTTGGGATTTTTCTTATGGTTATTCATTCAATTTGCAATATTTGGGACACAAGAACTTGAAAAGCTTTCATTTTTCAGCAACCCATGATAAAAAACTTGTTCTTTCATTCATTTTGTAATTTAAAAAAATCAAGGAACTTGGAAAGCTTCGATTTTTAAGCACCCCAATCCCCAAGATAAAAAAATCAGATCTTACAAAGGAATACAACCTTGATCCATCTATGTTCATTTTGTGTTTTACAGTTACATGCATAAGATCTGCTTCTAGCATCCATTAAATTTTTTCATGCCTAACAATGTGACAGGGTCTGTTCTATACATAAAGAGGGAATTCAATTTAGAAACCCAACCCGCCATTGAGGGTCTAATCGTGGCCATGTCGCTCATTGGAGCCACTCTAGTTACAACATGTTCCGGTGCCATAGCAGACATCCTAGGGCGTCGCCCATTGCTGATAATCTCATCCATGTTCTATTTCCTCAGTGGTATTATAATGCTATGGTCTCCCAATGTCTATGTCCTCCTCTTGGCAAGGTTTGTAGATGGACTTGGTGTCGGCCTCGCTGTTACTCTGGTCCCACTTTACATCTCCGAGACAGCCCCGCCTGAGATAAGGGGTTCCCTTAATACCTTGCCACAGTTCAATGGCTCGGGAGGGATGTTCTTGTCTTATTGTATGGTTTTCGGCATGTCTCTGATGAAGACGCCTAGTTGGAGGTTGATGCTTGGTGTTCTTTCGGTTCCGTCTCTTATTTATTTTGTGTTGACAGTGTTTTTCTTGCCGGAGTCGCCTCGGTGGCTTGTCAGTAAAGGAAGGATGAGCGAGGCGAAGAAGGTTCTGCAGATGCTGTGTGGGAGAGAAGATGTCTCTGGTTAGTTCTGTTTTAGTGTTCCTTAACTACAAAATGTGAAGTGCAGAGTGAAATGAGATAAATGATATTTTTACTTTCTCACTAGATTCCACACTTCATAAATTTTAGGGTTAATTACCTCAACAGCTACTTAGGTTGGCACATGTGTTCCGTTCAGTCACATCCTCAAACTTAAGTAACGGTTCAGTCACGCAAAAAAAGATGAGTAACATTTTAATCATACAGGTCAAAGATAAGTAACTGTTAGAGGTAATTATCCCTAAATTTTATAGTGAAATATCTAAATGTTTAAAATGAAATTTAGTGATAAAGTTTTGTTTTTTTACTATTTTAAGAAATCGTTAATTATCTCAGTCGTCAATCTTTAAACCTGCAGGCGAGATGGCCCTCCTTGTGGAAGGACTTGGAGTTGGTGGTGAAACATCCTTAGAGGAGTACATAATCGGCCCCGACGCCGACCATGATATTTCGTACAATAAAGACCACATCAAGTTATACGGAAGCCAACAAGGGCTTTCATGGGTGGCTCGACCCCTCACTGGACAAAGCAACCTAGGACTAGTGTCCCGCCACGGAAGCATAACCAACTCTTCCGTGCCCCTCATGGATCCTCTAGTGACCCTATTCGGAAGTATCCATGAAAAACTGCCTGAACTGAGCGGAAGCATGCATAGCACATTGTTCCCTCACTTCGGGAGCATGTTTAGTGTCGGAGGGGCCCACACGAGGAACGAAGAATGGGATGAGGAAAGCGTTGCAAGAGACGGTGAGGATTACCAATCTGATGGTGGTGGTGGAGGTGGAGCCGGCGATGATTTGGATGATTTGCAGAGCCCGTTGATCTCTCGCCAGACAACTGCTGCTGATGTGGCCCAACATGGTAGCATGAGACAGGGCAGCCTTGTAGACACAGCGGGGTCCACGGGGATTGGGGGCGGGTGGCAGCTTGCGTGGAAGTGGTCCGAGGAAACGGGGTCAGAAGGAAAGAAAGGAGGGTTTAAGAGGATCTATTTGCACCAAGAGGGTGGGCCGGGATCACGGCGCGGATCTATGGCATCTCTCCCTGGTGAAGATGGAGGAGAGTTCATCCATGCCGCTGCTTTGGTGAGTAAACCGGCGCTTTTCTCCCAACATCTCATCGAGCAACACCCGGTGGGTCCTGCCATGATCCACCCATCTGGAGCCGCCTTAAAAGGCCCGAGCTGGAGGGATCTTTTCGAACCCGGAGTTAAGCGGGCTCTAGTCGTTGGGGTCGGGCTTCAAATACTTCAGCAGGTAATATAGTCAATAAGGGTTTAGCCCTGTAAAAGTTCATCTAAAAATTTGCTCTAATTGTCTGCTTATGAGATTTGAACGTCGTTTTTGTGCAGTTTTCGGGCATAAATGGGGTGTTATACTACACTCCCCAGATCCTCGAGCAAGCAGGTGTGGGAGTTCTCTTATCGAACTTGGGAATCGGCTCATCTTCAGCCTCGTTACTGATCAGCGGCATCACGACTTTGCTGATGCTTCCTTCTATTGCTGTGGCCATGAGGCTTATGGATATCTCTGGACGGAGGTAAAAAAGAAACCATCTTTAAGCATCATTAACCATATTTCCTGTTCAAGATCATGTTGATGCTTCATTTTTTGCAGGACACTTCTTCTCTACACAATCCCGGTTCTGATCACCTCCCTTGTGATCCTAGTGCTAGGAAGCGTCATCAATCTGGGCACGACAGTAAATGCTGTGATCTCAACCGTTAGTGTTGTGCTCTACTTCTGCTTCTTCGTGATGGGGTTCGGTCCAGTCCCAAACATTCTCTGTGCAGAGATCTTCCCCACCCGAGTCCGTGGTCTCTGCATTGCAATATGTGCCCTAACTTTCTGGATTGGGGACATCATTGTCACCTATTCGCTCCCCGTGATGCTGAAATCGGTTGGTCTTGGTGGTGTTTTTGGGATGTACGCTGTTGTCTGTCTGATATCGTGGGGGTTTGTGTTCCTTAAAGTCCCTGAAACCAAGGGCATGCCCCTCGAAGTGATCACAGATTTCTTCTCTCTGGGGGCAAGCCAGGGTGCCACCATGAATGGCAAATGATCGGATTTTGACACCCGGATTTATCGTTGTTTCTAGTTTCAGCCTTTGGTTGGTTGATCTTGTTCTTTGTTTGGACAACAGAGATTTTAGTTCTTCAGATTAATCAGTTTTCTGTTCATGAAATGGAATTGTATTGAAACAAACAAGGGGGTGTTCTTGCTTATGTAAAAGTGAAAATCAGTCGATGTAATGTTTATGTCAATCATTTGATCCATTGTATGCAAATTAGGGGTTATAAAAAAAGACTGTTGGACCGAATTTCAGACAATACCGGCCCGAGACCGAGCGGACGATTTTTTTCCTTCAATGTCGGTCTCGGTTTCGGTTTTTTTTCTTCCCGAAATCCCGTTTAGAACCGGCTCGGACCGAAGGAATGTGGATTTGGAATTTTCATAATACCACCCCAAATGAATGTTGATTTGAGAGGTTTTCTATATCTATAAAAGTTGCATCCTGATAAATTTACAAACCACGCAGCCATGCATTGAACTCATAGCGAACTATTCTTTCGTCTTTTATAAAATAATACCGTTAGCTCATTTTTTTTTGGGTACAGATTCGGTTCAGGATCGAGACCGGCCCGATTCTAGAAAGACCGCCTCGGGCGGACTTTTTTGGCCGAGGTCGATCTCGGTTCTCAAAAAGGAAAGACCGAAATTTCGGTCTCGGTCTGCCTTCAGGACCGGACCGGACGGCCCATGATCTCCTTTGATTTTTGATAACTGAACATTGTTTATTACACAAGTGACTGTGTGATATGAACAGCCAACAACATTTTACACAACAATTATAACTAAATGTCGTTCAGAACATTAAAAGCATAAAACTTCTGCAGATACAGGATCTCTTCATGTTTGTTCATGATAAATCGCCTCCACTTTGCTGCCACAAATTGATGATATCGGTTGCCTGATTAAGAAGAATGATCATCTGCTTCTGGGAAATCCAGGGTTTGCTCTCCAACAGGACTTTGAGTTCCTCCCAAGCATCTTTCCTTGGCCAGAAATAGTAAGGGCTAAGTGGAATCGTCCCATGTCCTGGAATCTTCTGGTCCAGTGCGATCCCGATGTTCTTCTCCATCCATATGAACTTCAATACTAGCCGTGGCTTCTCCATTGGCTTCACCAACACTCCAAGCTTCTACAATATCAGGAACAAGAAATGTCAAATTTGTTGAACACCCAAATCGATGAACTTCAGGAAGCCAAACACTAGTTCAAATTTTAAACCTCTTCGATTAGCATTTTTCAATTACACTATGCTACCTCAAAACCGACTTCAAATCAATGAAGTTTGCAACAAAATTAGTTGAAGGCGAACTGCAAGCTGGAAATTTTCAACTTTCCAGCAAAATCATCACATTTTAGCATTGCGGATTCCGAGGACCATGATAACAAGAACACTCTATGAATGATTAGATTATTACCTCAGAATTCGACTGATCTACATCAGCAGAATCTTCTGCAACCACCTCTTCGAAGGCGGAAACACGCGGTGCTGAGATTCTGGATTCTCTCTTCCGGCTAAGTCTGAGCTCGAAGTTGGAGAGTGGCGAAACTGAAGAAGCGGCCCTTGGCTTTATAGACACGGGGGCTATGAATGTCTTCGAAAGAATGGTCGCGCAAGGAAAGGATAGAGTCTTCATGGAAATGGTGTCGACAGCTTGGTGCACCGCCATGGCCAACATCTTTCAAACACAGCGATGAAGGGGGAGGAGGAGACGAACACTGCCGCTGCTGAACATGGATAATTTCTAGATAACGTAATCCGGATCGATTATCAAGACCCGGGTATGGTCCAAATTACTTTATTAGGCCCAAGTTATGTTTTTAGGTCCCAGTTACGTTTTTAGGCCCAATCTACCTTTTGGGCCCAATTTACTCTCTAGGCCCAAGTTACGTTTTTAGGCCCACGTTAATTTTTTAGGCGGAGAGATCGATATTCTTATTTGCTTTACTTTCTAATTTCTATTAAGGAAAATTGTACCATGGACCATATGTTTGCACCAATTTTAAGATTTCCCTATTTATTTATTTTTTAAAATACCTCTTACAACTTTCCATTTCTCTCATTTGAAGTTTCAAACACCATTTTTTTATATATAAAAATATTAACGACTCAGTACTAAGTTTTTTTTTAAAATAAATTATGAGTTTGATCGGAACTCATATGAATTCAATTAACAACCATTTGATATTGCTTTTTTATCTTCTTTTTTTAGGTCAAAATCGAGTTTTCCACTCTAATGTATGATATAATTAAAAGCTATTATGTGTAGGGTACTAAATAGATTTTGAAGAATAATATTTTGATTTTTCAGGAAGTATGACATGGATTACTTCAACATTATAGTGTATGGTATTCGAACATTAACTCATAATATTTTATTTTATCTCTCATGGAATTTGGGATATTTTTTCCCATTTAAAATGCGACTTTATATGAAAATAATAATAATCTATTTCACATATATATATATAATTCTACTACTTGGTAGAAAAATGTTGAATGATGCCTTATACTTATATTAAAATTAGTTTTTTTTTTAATATTTCCTTTTTATATTTCGGAACATGATAACATAACATTTTTCTCCGTTACAATTAGATGGTAAGTGTTGGCTACACCGGGTGTCCCAAATGAGCTTACCACAGTTAAAATTATTTTGTAAGCATGGAGTACTGGTGAGCCCGACATTTACTGTATATAGATGAAAAACAGAAAATATTAAGGTACCTACGAAGGAAAAAGGCTATTTATTAGGTACACCCGGTGTATACCCGGTGTATATCCAACTCCATCAAAATGGTCCCAAAACAATGATTTTTATTATTTTTTGGGGGCTTGCGCGTCATCCTGGTGTACGCATTTTCAGACCGGAGTGTTGTCGGAACAGGTGTTTGAAAACCCAGTCCCACATTACAGGCCCATACAAAGACGACTTGGGCTAACATTACAGGCCCATACATAGACATGATTTAATAAAATTCAGATAAAAAAAATTAAAATAATAAAATTACAAGTAGCGATTTAATTATTAATCTATTAAATATATATATATCCGAATTGATTTAATCCTTATAATTATAATTAAACTCGACAGACATCATACTAAGTATCAGCACGCACTGGGGGTGATAAAAAAAAACTCGCTGGACAGAATTTCCCACAAAACTGGGCCGAGCCCGAGCGAACGTTTTTTTTTTTTCAAGGTCCGGCTCGGTCTCGATATCCCCCCAAAACCCGACTAGGACTGACCTGACTTTGAAGAAAACCCTAAAAATTCATGGTGTAACTCTTAAAACACTAGTAATTCATGACATTGAAGCATTCAACAACCTTGTATTGGTTCCATAAGGGAAGTGCAACGGAAGACATTAAGGCAAGAAGCAAGCGGGTTTAAGACCTAAACTTCGGTGATTTTTTTTTTCTTTTCAATCCAACTGTTTTTTTTACCAAAAATTTTGGTCCAAGACCGAGACCAGTCCGAGTCAAGTAAGACCGACTCAGGCGATTTTTTTTACTAAAGTCGATATCGGTCCTTTAAATGTCAAGACCAAAATTTCGATCTCATTCTCGGTTCTACCTCCAAGACCGGTCCGCCAGCCATGATCAGCCCTACTTAGCCCTACTTTTTTAGTCTCGTTACTTTTTAGTCAAGTTACTTTTTTAGGCCGAAGTTATATTTTAGGCCGAAGTTACGTTTTAGGCTCATGCTACTTTTAGGCTCAAGTTACTTTTTAGGTCCAAGTTACTTCTTCGGCCCAATAAGGCCAGAATGTAATCTGGACTCTAATTAGCAATTTACTAGTATTTTGGGAGTTAAATAATTTCTTAGTTATTTTGTTTTATTATCTTGTCGAACTTAATTTTATTATTTTTTGTGCAAATGTATTTTGTTTAATACAATTTGCTATGATACGTCATGGACACTAGTAATTTTTCATCCCCAATTGTTTTTTTATGTAACTTATTAAAGGTTTAAGTAGGTTGAAATTAGTAATTTGTTAAAAAAAAAAATCAATTAGCAAAAATTAACCCAAAAAAAACAGCATAGATCCTCCATTTCCATCCTCTTCTTAGCTTTCTTCACGACCAAGCTTCCACATGGTACTTCCCTGCCTTCTCCAACGCCCTAAGCCACCTCACAGCAGATTCTCTTGAAAGACCGCTCTCTTTACACACCACATCCTCAAATGCAGACAATACATCGGAGGGCATTTTGGTTGATGACCCGGCAACGTAAACAGCTGCTCCCTCACTCAGAAGATTCCACACTTGTCGGCTGTTCTCCCTTATCTTATGCTGCACGTAAACCTTCTGTGGCTGATCCCTCGAGAAGGCGACAAAGAAGCCACCGCCTTTTTCCTCAGAAAGAGGCCCATTGTTCTTGGTATGGTGGGACCAGAAATCTCGGTACAAGAAATCGATCTTCTCGTTTCTGCACCCGAAGAAGAACATGACAGGTGCTGTCTGGTTCTGTATCGCTCTTTCATCGATAAACCCACGGAAAGGAGCGCAGCCTGTTCCAGGTCCTATCAGAATGAGGGGTTGTGAAGGTGGCGGTGGAGGTAAAGAACCTTCCTGGAACCATGAAGGAATCAATGGACCTGGATAGTCAGATTCAAGCTTTAGAACAAAAAAAAAACATTTTTTTTACTACATTATTGAAGTGAAGACAGAAAATTCTACAAACAGTGAAACAAACATAGATGAAAAGTGGAAATATGATTAAGTGGGATAGTCAATCGCATTGTTCATTTAAAATTATATACCTTGATGAGGATTGAGTTCGGCGAGCCATGTTGAGCAGAGACCGGATCGTTTTCTTTTGAAAGGTGTTGTCCATGAAACAACACTCACAGTTAAGTGGACTTGGTTGGGGTGAACTGATGGAGAAGATGAAATAGAGAAAGCTCTAGTTTTTAGTGGAGGAACCAACTGGACAAGCCACTCGAACGGCATCTGAACAGAAGGGAAATCTTCTAGTGCCTGCAACAGATTTGAGGAAGACAAGTCTAGGAAATAAGAATCATGCAAATCCGAAACCCGTTTAGAAACTTGATTTTGGACTATATTTAGCTTGTTAGATTAGACTCGCCTCCAAGACCGTTCTTCGTTCCTTTTGATTGTATTGATACAGATCATCTCTTCCTTCTGGAGATGCAAAATACTGGAGTCTTTCTTTTTCATGCTCAGCTGTTGCAAAGAAACTCATTACCTGACCAGAAAAAGAATCAGAAGAAATTTAGGAACATCAACGCTACTAAAGTTGTATATTTATATTTATATTCTTGCCTCGAAAAAGTAGCGTCTTGGTGAAGCTGACGAAACATCCATAGCCAAATCCACAAAAGTTCTTAACTTAATTGGCGCAGTTGACGATCCATTTATGTTGGAGCCACTGAAGCTGTTCTGCAGTTCTCTAGAGTGAACCTGGAATTATAGCAATGAATATGATCGTTCAACTACAGAAATAGTTGAGGCAGAAGAGCGTCTCCCAGAAAAATTAGAGCACAAATGTATATGTATATGTATATGTATATGTATATGTATATGTATATGTATATGTATATGTATATGTATATGTATATGTATATGTATATGTATATGTATATGTATATGTATATGTATATGTATATGTACTTACTGTGATGAATGCATCTGGGTTCAAGTTGCACCGCTGCAAGAAGGCGTCAACTGCTGCAGGATTTTGAGAAGGTAGAACTTCAAGAACATCACCAACTTCATATTTAACTGTCTGCAAAATCCAGCATTTCAATTTATCACCCTCAGAAAGGGAGAAGATCCTCAAGGAAAGAATTAAAATAACTTACAGATGAAATGAATTCAAATTCAAAGTGGCGCACATCCTTTTCAAATCCTCCCGTGGTCAGTAACTGATTTTTAGTCTACACGTTAACCATGATCCAAGCATTAGATACGGTCACTGAAACAGACTGGATATAATAAAGATAAATACTTTCCTAAATACCGAGAATATATATTCTATGCTTGTACACTAAAATGGAGCTAGCTATAGAGTTTTTCTTATGATACTACTGTAATGGACTTTAAAGTTGCATCTTCTAAATGGACTTGAAAATGATACGAGTGCATATAAAAATACGGGCTTCAAACCCTACATTATACACCTTAGTAGGTATAATAATGGATGTAAATTATACTCATACATGGTGATTAATGAGGGAAATTTTGTCTCCATTTTGTGCTGTGGATCCGCCATTCATGGTCTTGTCCAGACAAGTACTATTTTCTCAAGATCATCTACTTGAAGACTTCTTTAAAACAGTTTAGGAAGTTGGAAAAAGCAAGCTACTCGTACCATTTTGAGAAAACAGGGCCTACTCTTGCCACTAAATTTTCCTGGGGACATTGAACGAGCCCTCTCAATGTCAATCTCCAACCAATCTAATTCTGAACAATTATAAATATACATTACTTGTCAAATGAAATCTTATGTATAAAGGAACGCATATACTTACTCAACAACAAAGTAAATAGAAAAATACATATAGCAGAACAGGTGCGCGAGAAGAACATCAACATATAAACAAGTGGAGTCATATAATAGTAGAATTGCACAGTTTGCATATTGAAGTCATTAGCAATTTTAAGAGATTTATTTCTGTTTTGTTTTGAATGTTAAGAGATTTAGTTAATTATTAGCAACTCGCCACAGGGAAATGCATGTCAAGGGCAGCATGGATGCCCCCAAATTTCTTTTTTTGGGGTGGATATTGTCGTTCTAATGCATGACATCTAATTTTATAAGGTTTGCAGGAGACAAATAAGTTTACAAAGACATAAGTATCAAGAACAGCACAAACATGAAGAAGAAGAACCATACTGCTGCTGAGTAGAGAATATTCATGTCTTAAGCATAATCTAGCTTTTTATTTATCACTATTAGTTCTATCACTGATTTTGAAAACAAAGACATTGACTTTCCTTTTTTGAATTCTTTGAGAAGATATCAAAACAAAATGCATGCTCATTGTTTATCATTTAAGTACCTGAAGTGACTGAAAAATGTTTATCCATGTCCTCAACGTCATGATAAGTGATTTCAACTTTTGGTTGATCCAAGAGTCTAGTATCCGATTTCATTGTATCAGGACCATTAGGAAAGAATTTGGGATTAATCTTGGTCACCATTCTCCACAAAGAAGACATCCAAGGATCCAGAGTACCTTCATACCTAATAGACAACAAGCCCAAAGTCAAATTGACTTTTAAAGATGCAAGCACCATAATGAATACACGTACTGGAGGCGTAAAAGGTCTATGGTAGCAATATACCACAGCATACCCTGAAGGATGCTGATCATCACCCAATCCTCTTTCGATAAGTGCCACTGCTCCAAGATCTAAAAGCCTTTTGTCAAGTTTCTTTGCAACAAACTGCAAGATCAATCATATAGAATTAACTTAAGTGTGGGCTGAAAAGTTACACTGAGAGATGAGCAAAACTACATCTTGATTCTTGACTAATTCAGGGAACAATTTTATTATTGATAATGGTGTGCTTGAAGAAAATACAAAATCTCAAGCTCATCAAATACCCAAGGCTGTTCTATATTCTTAGGAAAATACAAGCCAAGATTTGATTTTCCTTCCCTAACCAAGATTCCCCATTACTAAAGAACCTGAAATTTCAGTATTCAACATTCAGTTATAAGGAAAAATGGTTCAGTCCAGGAGGTAAAATTCAAAATTGGCTACCATTGGAGTTTCAGAACGAACTTAAGAAAGATCAGATACCTCAAAAGCACATCAAAGTTACATGAGAACAAGGAGCAATGACCGCCTAATTTTTTTAAATTTCACTGAAACTCGCTCATGTCTTCCCAAAACTTGGCCATATATACTACTACATCAGGCTTTAACTTAAAACTTTTAGACATAGAAAGTGCAATGAGATAAAATTCTCAAGTTAGGATGCACTGTTAGTATCAGAAAGTAAAATCTAAATCTCCACGTTTCCAAATCAAAACTAACGTTGGAGTTGTAAACCAAACATAAAATCAAGAATGACCAACATCATTTTATAAGAAAAAAGGAGGTGCAATGTACATTATACTTTTGGTAACCAGAATCCCCCAGACCAAACACGGCATAATGGAGTCCTTCCAGCCAATTCCTGCTAAGATTTCGCTGCAATAAAAATCTCCAAAACGCCTGCATAATAAACAAATGAAGAATCAGAGGAAGTGCTTTCAACTTGAGCACTCCAAACTTCAAACAGGTCGTAGGTAGTGTGCTTACCTTCATAGAATCCGGTGCATCCCCTTGGCCAGTCGTCGAAACAACAAAAATTACAGTCTCTTCAGAAGACAAGGAACACTGATGCAATAAAGCAGCAACATTTAATTACATAATATAACCATCTTTATCACACGAGCGAAGTTAAGATTAGAAAGTAAGAGATGTGAGGTTACAGTGTTATGCACAGATACATCCTTTTTTTTTTTATCATCTCACAGATACATCTTCGATCACTCATAAAAGCACATTAATGAAACCCAACTCTAATTCAAGTCAAAATTCTGCTTTTCCTTGTGGATTAAATGCTAACCGGTCACAAAAACACAATACTGAGCAAAAAAACGTTCATTCATAACAAAGGAATGTCTTCTTCTTCTTCTTTTTTATAAAGAATCGCTCTTAATTTGGGAGCGTTGAAAGATAAAACTTTCCCCAAGTGGGATGCTTTGGATTCGAACTATCAAGTTTTCACAATAAAGGAACGCTACTCTATGCAAAAGCTACAATTTTTCAAGTAATCCGTTTTCTTCACGCAATTGAGGAATTAGATTAGACCTATCTTCTTTCCTCGCCCCTCAAATCTTAAAGCAAGTACAAGAACCATACGTACAGCATCGTATTCATCCATGGAAAGTAACTTGACGTAGCCGCCTCTGCGCTCAGCCTCGCGGCCGATACGTTCGGCGGCATCCAGAGCGTTCCCGGTCTGAGTGGCGCACAATATCAGCAGCGGCTTCAGTTGCTGTTCTTTCATTGCTTGTGGAGTGAACTAAAATAGCAGCAGAAGATTGAATTGAGCAAAGGGGTACTGGGAAGAGGATGCACTAAGCGACGAAGCGAGGAATTGATCAATTCCGTGATTCTTCAATGGTGTTAGCTAAGATGGTAGTCGATTTTGAAAGTTGAAACGAATAAGAGGAATTAAGAGGGTGGGTGTCAGCGGGGCGTTTCGGGTCGGGTTTTCTTCAATATCAAACCCGTCCGCCCCACAACACTCTCTCTTTATGTTGGATGCTCTTACGTGAAAATATCCAAATTTAGGGGTGAGCTTGGGCGGGCCGGGCCGGTTTTTTTGACAAGATCGAGTCCGAGCCCGAAGTTTCGATCTTCACATTTGGAGGACCGAGACCGACTTTGGTATAAAAAGTCCGCCCGAGTCGGTCTTGCTTGACTCGGGCCGGTCTCGGTCCATTACTGAAATTTTCGGTCCAAAACAAAAATTACACTTTTTTTCCAAATTTTACCAAATTTAGAACATAAAAACACAATAAATTAGCACATGTGTGGTGGGAGTTGCTAACTTGCTGAGTTTTTTAGAATGCGGAGGCGAGAGTCCGAGACCTAATTGGAGAAGTTGATGTATAGTATAGTATTTTGTATTAGGGTTTTAGACAACTCGGGTCGGGGCCGGTCCGAATCGGGAATTTCGGGGGGAAAACCCGAGACTGAGTTTAGAGGAAAAAACCCGTCCGCTCGGTCTCGATCCTAGTCAGTCTCGGTCTTAGCAGTCTCAGACCGATTTTATCGGTATTTCGGTTCAGCTAGTCTTTTTTGCTCACCCCTAATTTAACCCTAAAATTTTATAAAATATATCCAATAATTATTTTCGAATAAATAAAATCTTTTAATGCAATACTCAACCAGTCATCATATTATATAATAAAAAAAAAACATCTTGACAAAGGTCTCGTAGAAGGTACTTATAGACGTACGATACTACTATAGTGAATAGTGATACATAATTCGATTTTTTATGGCAAGATACTAAATAATATGAAATATTGTCAGCCATCAGATGTAGACACGTTAATAACATCTTGACCTTTCATTTCATTTTGCCATTCCCGAGGATAAACCGACGGTTACTGTTCCCCGTCATAAATCCAACGGCTGCGACCTTTCGCCGCATTTATTGAGCAACTCTCTTGAGTCTTAACCGCCTTAGCAACAAGATTCCCTCCTCATGCTCCTCCACGTGTTGGTCTCTTACCAGCTTGTCGAGTCTATGTTATTAGGAATTTAGGATACTAAATATATATAAAAGAGAAAACAAATTATAAGAAAAAGAATGTTTTTTTAACATTAAAAAAAAAAAAAATGTTCACTCTACTGGATCTTATGTTCCACAATATTAAAATTTATGGATTTGACCAAGTAACTTTTGTACGTCTTATACTTCTATAATTTAAATCATTTTATATATTTATTCAAATTTATAATTATTAATTGTATCATGTTACAATATATACATACTTTAAAGGAAAATACCAATGAGCTACCTGACCTTTGAACGTTTTGCAACGAGCTATCCGAATTTTAAAAATTTTAAACGGGCTACCTCAACTTGGACGAATGTGCAAATAGTTATATACGTTCAATTTCCGACGAAATTCTATCAACAGTTAACGGTAAATTGTACGGAGGTAGCTATTTGCATTTTCGTTCAAGTTGAGTTAACCTGTTTTGAATTTTTAAAATTTGGGTAGCTCGTTGAAAAAGGTCCAAAGTTCAAGTAGTTCAGTATTTAACCTTATTTTAAAACATCAAATATTTTAATATTTTTTTAAAGAGAATACGTTGTGGTGAAAACGAAAAACTTTCCGACGTATATTATTTTTCAGGCTATATTTGGGTTCCGACGGTGACCGGGAGTCACCGGTAGAAGGAAAACCCACAACACACGGCTCTTCGATGTTGTCGTCAAATCCACAAAATTCTGCGTTCTGTCGTACAATGCTTCTTTCTCACTGCATTGCTTTGCTTGGCATCGCCATCGCCCTGCCGTCGTCTATTCTATTTCTATTCCATTTTCATTTAATGTGGAAGGTCTTCCTTTCAAATCATCCTCATTCCAGTTCCATCTCACTGTGGTGCGTGCGCTTCATCTCCTCTCCATGTATGCTTTTCTTCTTTCCCATATCTTTTTAGGATTCTCTCTTTGAACCCAGAAAAAGGTAATCCCACCTCATCAATTATTGAGCGCCCAGGTCCCAACCCATCATTTTCTTCCATGGGAAACTTAGCGTCTTCTCTACTGGAGGATTCCGCTTTCTTTAACCTGTTTAGTTCATTCACTATGCTGTCGATGATCTTACACTTGGCTGCTTCAAGTTCGTCATTTTCTATTTCTCGAATCCTTCAAGAGTTAATTTTTCTGCTTGATTTTGATATTTTTTTTTCCTGAACTCGGAATGCTCCACGCTATAGATTCGTGAAATTTGGTATGGGTGTCAAGCGAATTTCAATTCTTGTTTACTGGGTGTAGATTGATTGCAGGACAAAATCCTTATCTAGGGTTTATAGTATAGTTTGTGTTAGTTTCTCTCAATTTGGTACTTATAAATGTTCTTCTTTCTATTCAGGTCTTGCACGAAACCTATCTGACGAAATTACTCTGTGAAGTATTGTGTATGCCGCTCAAGGGCTTTCCTGAAACTGCAAGAATTCTTCTGCATACTTGAATCTTAAGTATAGCCTGAACTACGCAGCCAAGAGAAGAAGGTCTATGCTAGGGGATTTGTCTCCAACAGTAAATTCATGATTCCAGAGAGCAATCCACTAGAAAATGTTACTGTGATGGCTGAAAAGAGAGCTGAGGCTGTAAAGCCACCAAGGATCGGAAAGCCTCTGAGGCACTATGAGAGTTCTGTACAGTTGGCTTCAGCTGCTGAATTGGTGAGCAAGTATATTATTGTTTTGGTGTTATCTTATGTGTTTGACCTTAACGATATATACATTATCTATGTTTTTGCATAAAAAGTGTCAAACTTGTTGAAGCAGTAAAATAATTATATCTCTGTTTGATTAGGGGTTTGATATAGGGATACTTAGTGTAAAGTCAGCTCCAATTGAAGCTGCAGCATTCGTTCCAGTTTTCCGATCTGGAAGCTGCTCTGAAATTGGACCAAAGCCGTTCATGGAGGATGAGCACATCTGTATCGATAATCTTCTTGATCATTTAGGTGCTGCTGCAGAATTCACTTCTCCTGGAGCTTTCTACGGGGTTTGTAGTATTTCTAATTCTGAAATTCCAATCTTGATGAATTGGATAATAATAAAAATAGGGTCTTCATCATCCAATTGATGAGAAGTTACCTATTCAATTGCAGGTTTTTGACGGTCATGGAGGCACAGATGCAGCTCTCTACATCAGAGAGAACATTCTAAGGTTTATAGTTGAAGACACCCATTTCCAGACTTGTGCAAGAAAGGCCATTGAGAGTGCTTTCTTGAGAGCTGATTGTGAAATTGCTGACACTGCCTCCCTCGACAGTTCCTCGGGGACAACTGCACTGACAGTTCTTCTCTCTGGAAGGTAAATTGAATCTTCACCCTTTAAGATTTCTAATAGCATTGCTCTCATTAGCTATATTATTGTAAAACTACTTAACCAACTGTCTTAAAATCCCGTGTTTGAAGTGATTGTTTCATGCTATTGCTATACATAAAATAGTAGTCTGGGTAAAAGAAATATTATCTTCTTAAATTAGAAGCTATCTTTTTGAAGAAAACAACAGAAAGAGTTGCTTCCTATTTTAAGAAGTCAACTTTAGGATATTAGAAGAATGTTTGGATTTGAGAAAGACTAAGGGAATAAAAAGTCAATCCCGATTGATAAGATGCTCTGCACATTCTTCCTCACTTTTTCATCTACTGTTTTCCCTTTCCACTCTTCCTTTTTTTTGGACTAACTTTTCTTTCTTCCTCACTTTGCCTCTTTATTCATAACTTCCCACAATCTTGAAATGGAAAATTCTGGAAAAAATGGATTAAGTAAGATAGTTAACAATTTCCAAAATAAAAAAAGGTTTAATTTTTTACTTAATTGACCATATAGTGTCTTTTCTATATTCATCTTGAGAGAATTTATAAATAGTTTGAAATAATCCTCCCTTTCAATAATAAAGGTATAGATTGGACATTCTATTTACCATGGGGTTTCTTCTCCATTTCAGGAAAATGCTCATTGCCAATGCAGGAGATTGCAGAGCTGTGCTTGGCAAGCGTGGAAAGGCAATCGAGCTCTCCAAGGACCACAAACCTGACTCTATAACCGAACGCCACAGAATTGAAACCCTTGGTGGAATTGTCTACGATGGCTACCTCAACGGTCAGCTCTCAGTATCCCGAGCCATAGGAGATTGGCACATGAAAGGCCCAAAGGGCTCCTCTTGCCCCTTAATCGCTGACCCGGAACTCCAAGAAATGGCCCTCTCCGAGGAAGACGAGTTCCTCATCCTGGGTTGTGACGGTCTGTGGGACGTGATGAGCAGTCAATGCGCTGTCACTATAGCCAGGAGAGAGTTAATGCTTCACAACGACCCTGAGAGATGCTCGAGGGAACTTGTCCGTGAGGCATTGAAAAGGGACACACGCGATAACCTGACCGTGGTTGTCATATGTTTTTCCTCAGACCCACCACCTCGGCTCGAGGTCCCTAGGATTAAGTTTAAGAGGAGTATATCTGCAGAAGGGCTGACTCTACTACAGGAGGTATTGGATAGTCCAGACACTACTACTACTACTACTAGCACTTTATGGTGTGGTGGTTCTTAGATTGGAGAGAATTTAATTTAGTTCCAAGTTATGTTTCTTGATTGGAATTGGATTGGGGCATTACTATAAGTTAGTTCTTTGTTTTTTGTCATCAGTCGGACCTGGATCCATCGTTTGTTGATGTTGTGATCCAGGGTTCCAATAACAGTGTTTGGATATGCTTTGTACAGGTTTACTTTTATTTTACATCTATTTTATCTCTATATCACCATATGTTGATATGTAGCCCAATCAATCCAGAAGAAAGACTTCATTAGCAAGGAACCATTAGATGGAACAGGAAAGTATAGTTGAAGAGCAAAACTGAACAAAACATTGCCTAAAATACTAAGAACCAAATTTCAACGTGAGAGGATCTATCTAGTAGTTCATAATTCACTGCCTGGTAGATAGGCAATTCGTTTTACGGAGAGTTTAGGGAAGGAAGAAGTTACTTTGTAATTCGCCGCAGTCCTTGTATCGAATATACCTAAGGGTCCAACTGAAGGACCTCTCAGGCACCTTCAATCCCAAGCTGTTGGAGAGAATTTGGTCCCACAAGAAACACGCACCTTGGACCTTGATACCGAAAAACTACAACTCCTTTATATGCCGTTCTGGGGACTCCGTCCTAAAATATACATATAGGTGAATAAAAACTGATAAATGAATCGCATAATTGAGTGTAAATACAGAGTACCAAGTAGTGAACAGAGTTTCCGAGTTGGATAGATATATTGTGAAAGTTTAGAAGCAAAACGTATGAACTAAATATCGAGTATGAATTTACCTTCCATTCTTCAAAAATGCCAAATTGGCGTGCAATGATTTCAAAATCATCTTGATCTCTATACTGGATACGGACATTGCCATCTATGTTAGATGCCTTTAGAGAAGCATCAGTTCCACCAATGGGTTTGGCCTTTCTCAAAATCTCAGCGAAATGCTTCGGATACTTATCCTGAGAATAAAGGATATGGTCTATTAAAGTAGAGCATGCACGGATTTAAGCAAAACTACTTATTCCTTTTTATAAAATATTCCAGACTTTTACCTCCATTAAGTAACTCAAATCCATCGATTTCCAATCAACCTTCAAAAACAATAAGCATTTTACAGTCATAGTGCAAAAATCATGTCAACAATGGCAAGCAAAATGGCTTAAGAGGCAAGAACATTACCTGAACATCATTAAGTTTTATGGGTTCAAGATACTGTTTAAAAAACTGCCCCAAACTAGAACCCTGCAAGGAAAACAAAAAATATTTTTGTATCACAAATTTTCTTTTATTATAACTAAAATTTGTTGTTGAGGATTTACTTACATGCTCGCCAAAATTATATGTTCTGCACACTTCTGGCCGAAGGAATTGCCGTCCTTTGTGGTTCTCTTGCAGCCTCAACCAATCATCCCAGTAAGTAAACTCTTGTCAAAGAAACTAAATATTTACGCATGCCCAAAATCAAATCATGTACAGTCTCAAAACTACTAGCAAATTTTGAACAAGGATATGCTTTTGGCCACTTTGGAGATAGTTCGTCCCATGTTGTTCTTGTCAACATCCATCCTAGTCCAGGGAAGAAATCAGAGCGGTAGAGCACATCTACAGAATATAAAATACATGACGTGAGATCTCTGAATGATGCTTCAGTCTTGTGGTAGTTTCCTTCTGTTAATTTTTTAGAGAAGTGACCATTGATGGAAATGATGATTATTGATTACGCTACTCTAAAAAATCAGATACTCTTAAGCTGAAACGCTTCACATGTATTTTGCATATGCATATGCATATGGAAAATTGCAGGGACTTACAAGGATCGTGCACGTATTGTTTTTGTCCGTTGTCATTCCATGAGGAAACAGCCATAATGGACCTACCAATATTTAAGATTGAGAGTGTGGTATTATGCTATTCTTATAGTGTGCAAATTTGGGAATATTCAGAACATACCTATCCTTTTCCATGAGAGCGGACGCAGCCTCGAAGTAATCAAAAAAATCGGGTGCAATTTCCATGTCATCTGTATTTAGGAACAGACTATACTTTTTAGATGGAATACGGTCAGGTGAAAAGAATAAGAATGTAAGTGGAACAGAACGGTTCACCTTCAAGTATGATGACACGGCTAAAGTTATGCTTATAGAATAATTTATCCAATGCCCATTTATAGTGACCTAAAAGAGATTGAACAGACAGCTTTCAGATTAGTGCAGAAGAAAACAGCTCAATTTTAGGAAAGCTGGGAAACAAGTCTTACTTGCAATCTTGTAATATGCAATCAATTCTCCGGGTCTTTCAGTTTGTACTGGACCACTATCCAAATGCTAGAAAAGTGTATTGAGAATTAATCTCTATATTGTAAGAATAAAAAACATATGAAATAAAAACAAAAGCAACTATAGATCACTTTGATCTCACTGAGAACAACATTACAACTCCGTATGTTCAACTCTCAGAACCTAAAGGATGATGTTTAGTGATCAAAGTGCTACATACCACCAAAGGTTTCTCAATGTCATTTCAAGCATACTACTAGTCATTATACACATACATGTTCAATGGAAGTTATAGTTCTTACGGTGCCTGGATGAGATCCTAGTGTTTCCTTGCTATGAGTTTTAACATTCGTTCTGGAAATGTACACACCCTTCAATCTCTACAAAACATGTTCTGCAGTATTCTTGAAATTTCCTTGGTAATCCAATAGTCTCGATAGCTTAGCCTTATCTTCTTGTAACACTTTGACATAGATTTTATGTCTAGGATGGTGAAGCTGATATCTACTTGGCAATGAATGGAGTTTGTTATGGTTTTATGATTTCTTGCATCCCTATCCTAAGAGATTCGTGGAGAGTGCAATATTCCTTTTGTTCTAATAAAATATAGCAGTCTTTTCTGTTTATAAAAAGAAGCCCATGTATTACTACTGATCACCATAACAATTTGAAAGTCCAAACTCCCATTTATAAACCCCAAAACCAAAATGGAGTACTTCCTCTTGAAATTTCAGAATTCTGTTTTGAATCACAAACCTAGAAATCACACCACAAAGCAGAAAATGTTAATATCTACAGTGAATTACCTGCATGTATGTTAGTTGATCATAACTCAAAGCCTTCTTGCGCACATCTGGATTTGATCCATCCTAAGAGAAAAATAATAAGTCAAATATCTTCCACACAGAAGTTCCGTGAGCATAAGTGAGAGAATACCGAACCTGACATAGCAAGTGGACTTGTGAATGTTAGACAAAGTTGGCATAAAATGAATGGCATTACATAATATGTCCATTTTTCTTTCTTTTCACATTTACCAGCTAGGCTAAAACATAATTAGGAGGGCTTACATATATGACCACACACCAAAAGATTACATAGTATACCTAAATATGTCTTCCCACTTACCTGAGACACAAAAAGTGGATACTTTAAAGCTACTGAGCTATGATACCTGAAAAGTGGAAACATTTTGCAAAAGTGAGTACGAAATACATGTACTCTTGTCTCAAGGAATAGTTAACATGAACAAACTCGACAAAATCCTACTTCAAGACAGATTTAATCGTCCTCTCAAGATAATCAGCACGGTTGCATGCCATGATCACAACTGCCGCCACTTGGACCTAAACGATAAAGACCTTTATTAATCATACATATCAGAAGCGGCAACTTTCATTGCATATCCATATTCATACTAACAGGATAAGAAAGGGCAAACCGTAAACCTGTAGTTTGTCAGTCAACCTCTGGAGGCCTTTCCCTGTAATAATTCACCTTAAGTTATCTTTAAGGATTTAATTGTTAATATCACCCTATCCTTGAGCAAGCAAATGACAAGATGCTTAATATGGAGACAGAAGTACAAAGGTCAAAAGGAAATGTGAATGTGTGTAGGAGCAGAAACCTCGACGAAACTAACCCAACTCTCCCTTTCATAGAAGACACAAAACGAACATAAAATTTGTCTGACATGAATAAATTTACCTGAAAATTTTACAATTGAAGAACATTTACTGCAATAAATTTATGGAGTGCACAGTGAAAAGTAGAGATACAGCTCAGACAACATTTACTGATCTATACAGCTTATCTCAGATTTTCTCATCATTCAGTTTACATGTTCCACTAATTAGAACCAAGAAACTGCTAGAAAAGCACACGGACAAAGATTACCAGAAGGTCTGGTGCTCTGCCACCAAAGAGTCCATGGGGCAATTAAGTACACCACACCTATATAAACACATCCATATCTGAAAACCATGGAGAGGGATCCGAAATTAGCACATACTTTCAAGATCTTGAACAAGAGCTTTCATTTGGCTATATTCTTCATCATTCCGCTTCCTTTGTTCTGCACATATAGTATACATCATTTACAGAATGAGTTCAGGGAAGACAGGTAGGTTATGGTTCAGCTGCACTGAGAGCAAAACACTTATCCTAAAAAATAACTAAATGGTATTACAAAGCACATCATGAAAATTGGAAAGAGAAAATGGAGCAAACAACAGCATATGTAATATATTTCAATAATATTGAATAATTCATTACGTCATACTATTATCCAAGCAAAAACAGTTTCCACACACCAAATTAACTTCCGTTCTTGATTTTACAATGCAAAACGTTTCTGCTGGAACCAAAATGCCCTATTGTTTCAAGCTTTATATTGCAATGTAGAAGAATTGTCCAAGCAAATACAACTCTTAGTTGTTCTTACACTGAACTTTCAGTTAAGATGGAAGTAATAGTGAATTTTAATATCTAATGATGAGGCTACAATGTAAGAAAATGAAAACTAGGAGATGACTGGTAATTCAATTCATTAACGAGGCACAAACCCATGAGCTTAGTCACACTAAAATGCGTGGGTGGGTGGAGGAATTAAGCAATCCAATAAAGTAAATATTGCACCTTCTAGGGCCACAAGACGTCCTTGTTGCATGCTTATCTGCTCAATTAGCACTTGCATTTGACTTGTACAGTGATTCTCAGACTCAACCTGCCATAACATGATTGTCAAAGAGTGATTCAGAGAGAGATGCATATTTGAAGAAAGTATCCATGTGATGAAAATGGAGCAAAAGAGAGGCATTCTTTATGTTTAAAATGGTCACCCTGCAACATCTCTTTCTGTACAGTCAGCACTAAGAGGAAATAAGAACTATTTCGCAAATCAAACATGAAAAAATGAATCATATTCCAGGAAAGGTATCCATGGTAATTCTGACTACCACCTACTACTGGGAATAGACAATCCTCAATTGGACCAAAATAGCATAAATAAAACATGGAGATTATGCTCTCAAGGTAACACGGGGAAGTATGTGTCAATCAAAAATCACTATAAAGATAGTTTCAAAAAAGTTAAGAAATAAGCAACATTAAACGTCTATGTAGATTTTAGAACTCAGGTTGACATACCGCAGTAGCCAGTCGATCTGCGTACTCAGATTGTGCAGTAAAAAGCCGAACCTAAGTAAGACAAGCAAGTGAACAATATCAAATCCAGTGAAAGACATGAATTCTATAAGAAGATCACACTGAAATGATCTCCATACGAAGAATACTTGATCCAATACCAATGGATTGCGTATACATGTATTCCTAGTTTAGCAACAGTGCTTATACATTCCTAGTAAACTTTATTTAAAATATGTGAATCCAGCTATATAGCCTACTATGCAGTGATCTAATCCATCGTATTTCCGAGCTCTAAGTCCATTGCTATCATCTTCCATCAGCTAATATAACTTTACTTCTAGCATCAAAATCTATCATCCGCTCCTTACCTGGATAAAAATGAAGAACACGGCCGCAATTAGGAGGAGAAATCGAAAATCCCATAAGAATTTGGCTCCTTTCATGCCTCTGAGAAGTGGGAGAAATATTGCAGCTGCAATTGGAGTGGTGATTCAGGTTCAGGTATGGAATTCGAGAGTTTGCTAATGGAGATCGAAGGTTGAAGGAATGAGGAAGGCTAGAGGTGGTGATCTTCATCCATCGCTGCCGTTGCTCTCATAGAATCTCAGCTCAGAGACGACTTGACGTCAGAGTCAAGACGAGGAGAAGACCGGCAATTTTGTCCGAATTGGGCTCCCATTCCTTGTACGCTTCAGAACAGTAGTATTTACTATTTACTCTTCACCCCTCAATCTTTAATTATTTATTCAATTCGCAACGAAAGCCGAAAGGTTTGTAGACAAGCTTAACAACTTCTATCACGACACAGACATCATGTTGACGACTTGAAGTCTTGAATATATCATATAACATGAATGGCGCCATTAGTACAAAGTGTGCTCGTTCTCGCTACAGTCAACAACACAAACTGCACAAATTTTGGTACATTTCACATAATAAAGAATATTCATAACTGTCGGAACAACCGATTATGAATCGTGTAGGTGTCCGAACACAATCAAGTACCCTTGTAAGATGATCAAATCCTGACAATCTGCAAAATTTACCAAAAATACAAATTGAAACCCACAACATTTTTAAGCAAAACGTGACTAAACAAGAAGGAAAAGTTACACAAAAAATTTATGGACAATGACGTTCAAACCAAAGCCTATTCCACAAATAGCCACCCTAATGCTTGAGCAGCTGCAACCACACAATGTAATACCTCGGTCGATGACGTGAAACTCTCACCTATGACTGAATCAGAAAGCACTCCAACTTTTATCGGATGCATCTTTTCTTGGAGTCTCCCCCCAGTTGTCAAAGCTTGCTTTTGGTGTCTCCCCCCAGTTGTCAAAGCTTGCTTTTGGTGTCTCCCCCCAGTTGCTATCCGAACTCCTCTTAGGAGTCTCCCCCCAATTCCCAAACCCCGATCCCCCTCTTTGTGGGGTCTCCCCCCAATTGTTAAAGCCCTGCCTTGGGGTCTCTGCCCCCCAAACATTGTCAAAACTACTGTGTTTGGGGGTCTCACCAAAAGCAGTATCAAACCCACTGTGTTTGGGGGTCTCACCAAAAGCCGTATCAAACCCACTGTGTTTGGGGGTCTCTCCCCAGGTATTATCAAAACTGCCCTGTCGTGGGGTCTCTCCCCAACTATCAGAAGCCCTTCTGGAGGGCTGTCCGTCGAGAGAAGGCCTGAAAGAAGTAGACCCGAACGGATCAGAATCATCAAAGGACGGGAATCCATGTCCTCCCACATCAACATCCTTGCTGCTTCTCATGGAGTCAAATCGGGATAGGGTATGTCTTCCTCCTCCAAGGTCAAAGTCCTTACTGCTTGCCATGGAATCAAACCTCGACAGAGTCGGGCCTTGGGAGAATCCTCCATGGCTTCTAAGGTCAAAATCCTTACTACTTGCCATGGAATCAAACCGCGATAGGGTGGGGCCCTGAGAGAACCCTCCATGACTAGCGTCAAAGTCTTTGCTGCTCCTCATGGAGTCGAAGCGGCTTAGATCACGCTGAGGGAAGACTCCAGTATCGTGTAGGTTGAACGAATCGAACCTTGAGGAGCTATCAAATAAGGAACTCGGCCCAACTTCTTTGTAGCTTGGAGAAAAGACAGAGTTTAAGGGCGTGCTTGGGACAGATTCATCGAAAAAGGTGCTCCTCTTCTGGAAGCCACCACCCCGTGGGGAGCTTATTCCAGTTCGAACAGATAGACCAGATCCGAAGAGCAAGTCATCGTCCAGTCTGTAGTTACTTTCCTTCTACATAGACAGAAGCATGTATCACTTCAGCACATGATAACCATATTATCATTTATTACAGAAGGTGAAGAACCATATATTTATTATTACCGCAACAGAAGTGGGACCGTTAAAGCCCCATACAGAATCAACATCATCATTATCAATTGTTCCCCATGCCTCAGATTCAGCAACCTCGTGATCACTGCATAGGTGATCGTGACGAGCAACTTCACCGTTAAGATTTGCAAACATTCATAACAAGAAAAACAGAGACAGATATAAGATGGTGCAACTAATGACCTGTATTTTTCCTTGTCAAACGACACAGGTGCGTCAGGACTCATCTTTGCAAAGGTAGAATCTTGAGCATCTCCAGGACTTCCAAATGTACTTCTTGCTGCTGGTGTCCCAGGAGCAGATTTAGGAGTACCTGCATCACTCTGATCATGATGCACTCCATTTTCAACCGCCTGTTCATCCGAACTTGAAGGCTTATCTGTCTTCTCATCAGTATGGGGGGAGGTAGGAGCTTTAGGAGACCTGACTTTGGAGGCTTCTTCAATCTTAGGAGGTGGAGTTTTTTCTTTGGGTGGTGCTATGACATTTTGGACATCAAGCGTAAGCTCCTTGACAAAAGTGAAACCTGATCGGAAGAATAATATGCATCAGCCAAGAAGATACATGTGCTATACAGTATACACACCTCTCATTTCCCCTTTTCTAAATATTGCAGTGCCTTGGTGCCTTATTGATGATATTATAATCTCACCACTAAAAAGAAAAGGGGTACTCGTCCATCTGCCCTTAGAGTAACTTTTAAGTTTTAACACGAAAAAGTGTGCTGAATGAATTGATGTTACCTTCATCTTCAAACTTATCCCAATCTTCATCCCAATCAGCAGCTGTGCCTTGGATCCCCGGTTGCCACGCTTAAGCCAAACAACGAAAGAAACATCAAGTTTAACCACCAAATGGATAGTTAAGAGGGGTCGATTTCATTAATCACTGCTGCTAAATGCAGAAGGCATAGGACAGAGTACACTGACAAGTGAACACCAACTTGGTGCCAATTTAATGGAATATATTATTTATAATAAACAAAGGAAAAAGCGGGCATGGACACTGAAGTCTCAAATTATTAGACCATGCTTGCAACTTGAAGATATGTTAATTGAAAAAAACTACTTCAGATCAGAGATTGAGAACATGCATAAACTGCAACTTATATAATAATCATAAAAATGAAGGTAACTCACTTAGTTAAAGAGGGAAGATTACTGAAACAAGTGCCAAGGCAGATTATCGAAATATTAGGGAGGTATTAAAAGTAGGTTGATAAGTTCTTACCAAATGGGAGCTCAAGAAGTGTGATTGGTTTTGCACGTAGTCCATAACTTTTGCAGCGCTCATTCAGAGCTTTCACTAGTTCATCAAGTTCGAACTGAATTTTTTCAGCACGTGCCTAAGAAATCCATAATAAAAGCAACTTCAGATTCCCACCTTAAGTAAATGTGTTTGCGTAATGCTTAAAGTTTAATTTATACCTTGAAATCAGCACCATCGCCTTGTTCCATTCCAACAATTGCTCGGTACAGCTCCATCTTTTTCTCCTGTGCAGCACAAAATCAAGTTGAATTAATAATGGGACAATCAAGATTCACTAACCAAAGCAAAAGAATAAGGGTTATGATTAATGAATCATCAAACTATTTTATCAGAATGAACCCCCATTATAACAATATAAAGGTCCACCTGTATATCACGAAAAGTAGCCTCTTCAATGGTCAACTTGGATGCCACATCTCCTGTTTGCTTGTACTTATCCTCGTATTTCTTTGAAAGTGTCTCAACCTGAACGCACATGAGTTAATTCAATCAACAGTAGAAACACGAAATGCAGGGAAAGCAACACGTACAATAGTGGTACCTCTCTTTTGTCACCGGATACTCTTTCCATGATTTCATTAAGTCGGTTATCACACCTGCTTTTGTACATCACCTAACACATAAAAATTCTTATTTAATAAAATGAGGACCAGAGTACAGATAAGGTTCCCAACTTGGCCTATCTCCACTAATATGTGAATTCTAGACCAGTAGTCTAGTTCGTTTGATGTGTCCCGTCAAGACGAGGAAGGATTTTAGTTTAAAATAAAGGAAATAATTATGAACCAGCATCCATCAATACGTAGTTCCAAGGTGATAGTGCTGATTTCAAGGTATAAATTAAATCTAAGCATTACGCAAACATATTACTTAAGCGTTACGCCCAACATGTTGTAAAATTAAACAAAGGATAGTGGCGTGGCCTGAGTGGGGACCCTAGCCAGGAACCCCTCAGTTGGGTTCCAATCGAGTTGGAACTCAATTGTAACATTAGTAGAAGTTATTAGGTCTTAATTGTGAAATTTAGAGAAGTATTAGGTGGAGCTCAATTCAGACCTCAATCGGTTGTAGCTTGGTTCGGACCTCAATTGGTTGGGACTCGAATTAAGCTTAAATCCATGGGTCCACTAGTTTGAGAAGGGCCCTGACTAGGGACCTCCTGGTTGAGTCTCAATCGATCCTTAAAAGTTGTGATATTTGGAAATGTATTCGGTTAATTTTATCAAAATTGCTTAACACGTGAAACTTGTATGCAGAAAAACAAAACGCTCATACAAAGATACACGCAGATATACCACAAAACTAAATGGCACACATGGAAGGAGTTACTCACAAGTTCCTGCATCTTAACCCGGTAAAATTCAATTTTCTCTTTGGACTCCAAAATCTCTTTCTCCAGTTCTTCTACCTTCAAAGAAATTACCAGTCAGACACAATTAGTCAACAAAAACAAGGAGATATAGTTCATAGGAAAATGAAAGAATCTGTAAGCCTTGAAAACAAAATTAGTCACCACAGAACTGATCAATACGAGAATTCATACAAACTATTCTCAGGAAAAAACTTATTCAAAAGCTCATGCATTATCTTGCTATATGCCTGAAGTAATGAGTCAAACATCTGGCCGCACACTACAACAAATATACCTTCTTCAGAAATAACTGATGGTACATATTCACTACCAGACGACTCTTACAATTAAATGAAATCTGAAGAATCAAGACGCTTTTGAAAACATATGAGACAAATTTCAACAATTAATGATAACCTTTTTATCAGCTTCCATTGCTTCCTTGAACCTTGAGTTGAGTGAGTTTTGCTCCTCCGTACTGAGTTGGTCCACAAGCTTTTTCTCCAAAACTGGAACTTTGGACTTTTTCTGATTAACATTGTCACCATCCGCAGGAGGGCCACCAGGTGGTAATGGAGGCCTTCCTCTAGCTGGAGGAATTGTCTGTGCAGAACTTGAGACAGGCATCATTGGTTTTTGTTGAAAACCTACACAATGAGAATAGATACTGTTAAGAAATGATCAAATAGGTGAACAGAAATTATACTATCATAAGAGAGAATACCATGAGGAGGTCCCCAAGCTCCACCACCGTATCCTGGTGCCGGTTGATTTCCAGTCGGAATAATATTGCTTGGGAGTACTGATGGAAGTGTACGTCCTTCTCTATATCGCTCCATCAGATAAAGTGCAATACAGAACTCCCTGTGAGAAAGCATGCTGTCATTATCCTGATCGGATAAGTCCCACACTTGCTTTAGGATGTCTGCCAAACATAAAGAGAAACAGGATGATGAGAAAACTGCCACTGCTAAAAATTGTATAACAATAGAGATCTTGAAAAGTTTAAAAGCCAACAATGATCATCAGAAGCTTGTATATATATCAATAATAGTATAAAAAATAATAATAAGATGATAAAAAAATTGTAACATTAACTTATTGAAATAATTATACAATTTTTCAAACCTTGGAAGCAAAAAAAAATGGAAGTGTTTATTATGATGGATGGCGTACACTTCAAAATATTGTGTTAAGATGGAGAAAAGTAAATTAGATTCCAAGGATAATGCATATGCAAGTTCAAGGGTGACATAAGCGGTATGATTTGAGAAGAATAAACTTGTATAACCACTTTACAAAATAGATAATATCAACCATTTTCCATAAAGGGGCGAGTAATATAACTTTCTTTTTACAGTTACGTGGAAACATGGATAAGCACTCCCAAAAGAATTGCCGGGGGAAGAAAGCAAAAACAAATGTCCACATAGTACTAAAACAAATACTACGAATAGCAAAGCAATACCATAGACGCTTAGGAAAAAGAAGTACATGCAAATAAACAGGGGCATAAGTTTAAGAAAATAATTAGGATGCTTCAGCACAATCATAGCTATTCAATAACTTCATAAGTTTCTTTTACCTATCGGAAGTCTCCAACTTAGAAAGAGTTTTCGTGCTTCTATGCCCGTAATTTTTCCGTCCTTGTCTTTGTCTACTTCAACAAACACTTTACTATATTTTTGTACATCAGCTTGGGTCATTTTAGGCCAGGGAATCTGAGAAGAATTTTCTGGTATCCTCGAATTCACTGAGGGTGAAGCAGTTGGATTTGTAGCTGAGACCTTCTGGTTTGGAAGGCCTTGAACTGGTTGTAGCTGACCAGCTCCTGGCTGCATTGAGAATGAACTGAACGAAGAGTCCAGGGGGGTTGTTCGAACAGAAGGCTGATAACCAGGAGAAAGAGACGATACAGCTGCAGAAACGGGTGCACTTACAGTGGGAGATTGTTGCCTTGGTTGAGATGGGGTTGCAGAGAATGGATCCCCTCCAAAATTTGAGCCAGGAGAAAATCCATTTCCCGAAACATGCAATTGCTTAGGATCCTTGACAGGTGGCTTGGGGGGCATCATCCCTGAAGCTGCGTTTGGTCGAGGTGGTAGTGCAGCTCTAGGACCAGCTGATGCAAGGTCAGATCCACCTGATGACAATAACGGACCAACTCCATGACTGGAGACCTGTGAGATTGTTTCAGATGGTCCCACTGTCCTACCTGCCATTCCATCAGCACTGATGCTTGCGTTTGAAGAGTTTGGCCCTCTAACTGCACCTGCCCCAGAAAATCCTGGCAAGAGAATACCATGTGTCGGCTGCTGCGAAGATGAAGCAGACATTGTTTGAGGAATAACTGGAGGCCTAACTAAGTGACTTTCTTGATTCGGTAAATGCTGCTGGTTCAGATTTGGGATCGAAGGGACTTGTGGCCGATACCCAACACTTTGGGAAGGAAGTGGAGCTACAGCACCAACTCGGGCAGGTCCCAGCCCAGATGGATTCGATTGTGTTGCAGGTGAGGCAGCAAGATTTGGCTGTGCTAGGGCAGCAAGATTTATCTGCGGTGGAGGGATTTTGGCTGCTGCTGGGCCAAACAATGCTGCCTTCACAATTTCAGGAGTCAACTCCCTTTTACTTTGCGCTACAGTCACAAGTTTAAGAGCATTATAGAACTCTGCTCGGCCGAGGAAACCAATTCGGTTCTGGTCAGCATAGTCCCATATCTGTATAAAGAACACTGTGTAAGCAACAAATATTACACGATATATCACAGGATTCCTTCTTTCTTCCTATACATTTGAGGTTTTAACTAGTATTTTTCAACATATAGCACACATAAATATCAAAATCACATCAACTGTAATTCTACATGTCAGTAAGTTTTCAGCATGCATGAAACCGAGAAGACCGATAAGTATGGATGAAATTTCACGAAACATGCAACGTACCTGAGAGGCTGAGACTGGTATCGAAATAAAAATAAATTCAGTTGTTGACTTCTTCTTTTAAGTGCCTTACGATATAAATGCATGACATGCACCAATTAAATAACTAACTTGTCAAATACAGTTTCATTTGATAATACAAAGAAATAGAGACTTGCACTGTATGGGTAGCCAGTCATCCAATAGTGAAAATACGTTACATCAATCAAAGCCAAAAACGACAGTAGATATGGATGGTGCAAAGATGAAAGTACTAATATACTAATCTTCTTTCTTAGGTACAGCAAACACTGAAGAGCTTAGATAGTCCATTAACAATGTATTACATGGAAATGAAGATGGAATTAACATCGCGCTTCATTTTTCACTCTAGCAAAAACATTCTGCTACCTAGTATCCTAGAATTTGTTATTTATTGGCTTTCACCTTCAAAAGAATCGCTCCTGGCCCCCTATAGATTAATATAACTAAGAATTATGAACTCTCATTACATTAGATATTGAGATCCATTCCTCAGTTGAGGAGAGAGACTTTGTGCATAATGGATGTACCTTCTCACAGCTGATAGTTGAGAAATCTAAACGGAGAGCAATTCTACCTATTACAAGAAATTCACACGTATCTGAAAGACCTAAACAATTCAAACAGTGGAGTTCCACAAACACAATCAGATTATGATACTATGCCCTGCTCATAATGAAAAATGAAACTTTATATGATAATTAAACTATCAAAGAATAAAGTTCACAACAGCTTCCTTCATAGTTCACAAGCACTTGAACTTATCAAGGATGACATTTCACAGATTAAAACTCCAAATAAGAACAGGAAACAATTAGCATCGAATGGTGATTTGCAAATATACAACTGAAGATTCAGTATCCCAAAATTTCCACTATGCTTACTAAGTAAATAGTTAAAAACCAAGAAGTGTAGATTTCAGCCTTGCATTTCTAATGTACAAAGCATCAATCTTTGCTTCTAATGATAGAAGCTAGAGCAGCTTCTTGCAACACTCGGGATTGATAATCTAACAGTTACATCTATAAGCATTTACTTCCCATAAGGTCTGGTTTTAGAGAAGATCAAGTAAACAATTCCACATTATCTTTAACACTTCCAACTCCTGATCACGCAGGCAACACTTGACTGCTAGCAAAACATGAATGCTCCAATATAAGTTCTTAAATCCTCAATAGTAAGCTATTCAGCTCCAAATGCTGGGATATAAACTCAAAAATTAAATCTCTCGTCATATTTTCGTAAAATGTTAACGACTTAAGAAATTGCAGGAGAGGCAATCAACTAACGAAGCTTCAACTTAGGGAGCACGACTGCAGCACACTACCTACATGTTGTGATTCTATAATTGACAGTCCAACTATGAGCCCAGAACATACAGTTACCTTGGCGAGTACCGGATTCGGCAATCCAGATGCCTGGAAGAATGTTACCGCTTCCAAGCCACTGATGCGGCCATCACGATCCAAATCGGCTCTTCTGAAATACGAATCAAAGAGATCCGCACTCGGCGCTGGGTTCTGCGCCAACGCCATTCCTTCAACCAAGCTCCGTCCACCTTCGGAATGGAAATTCGCCGATCAGAAAGCTAAATCTTAGCAAGTCCACATGGAGAACAAAACACGGAGACAATCACCAGACCCGATCACCAAGTGCAAATCTTACAAACTTCTGGAACAAAAGGAGTACTGCGAAGAGGATGGATTGCGATCAGGTCTCAATCTCGGTGAATAGGAGAAGAGTTAGGGAGGAAAGGAATGAGAAAAGGGGAGAGAATGAAGAACAGTGGTTTTCGAAGGAGCAAAATTGACTGCTGATTTTAGTAATTTTAAATTTTTCTGTATTATCTTATCTGTTTCTCGTAAATTACCCCCAAAACCAAAAGTATGGACTAAAGCACCACCTAAACTATTTAAAATTTGCAAATTTCACCCTTCTCCCATTATTTAATCATACCTGACATTAACATTACTGTTTAATTAGTAATAGTAAATACTATATTATATATCAAGTGTAGTATTTATAATGAGCATCTTGAGAATATTTTCTTAAAAATATAATTTATACACTGTCACGCTAAATATTATATCTCGGATATTTTTTTGTTGATTACAGGGACAAAGGAATCTAAACTCATTCACCGTTTAAGTATATATCAAGTGCTAAAATATTTGGAAAAAACAAATAGGGTGCAACTAGATTTTCTATGATTTGGGGGTGCAATGTAACTCCATTTATTATTTTCTTCTCAGTTTCAGTGACCGCTGACCGGCGATGAATGGACAATGACGGAAGGACCGAAGATTCGGTGACTTTAACAATGTTTCGGCTCATTAGTCAGCCCACATTTCTGCTAACAAATAGTTCGTCTCGAACCAAGCCCATTATTCGAATGAGGCCAACAAAAGTCCAATTAAATTTAAAATGGATCGGACTCCAACATTACAGAAAACCCTTTAGTTAAGGTAGATTCTATTTGCAGACCATCAACTAATTTATACAGACCATTTTTGTTGAAATACTAAAATACCCTAATAGCATTTTACATATTTGTCCTTACTTATTTTAAGGAAATTAATTATTAAATCGACCTCATATTTTCGTAGTTACTAAATCGACCCAGTATTATCAAAATAGTGAAAAATTATGTTTCTATCAAGTTTTGAACCCTAGAGTCCTAGACCTCTTACATACTAGCAAAAACTTTTACCATTATACTAGTAATTTCAATTGCTTTCTTATGTAATTCAAATATAATTATTGAAGCAACTCTCATATTATTGTATTAAACATCTCATGTTTATTTATTGACGCTCTTTAGTAATTAACATTTGTTCAACGTTGTTTGTTTAATTATAGTTTTAATTTAATTATGTATCTACTAATCAATTTTTAAAAAAATGATTGAAAAATAAGTAATTTTCTAAATTTAGTATTTATCGACTACCAGAATACTCATTTTGAAAATACTTTTTCAACCATCTCTAAAAAAATCAAAAAGACTATAATATGTAGATAATTAAATTAGAACTCTAACACATATGATGCTAAGTTTCAATTTTCCCATCAACCATAAAATTTGGTCAAATTTATAAAAATTGTCAAAAATTATCAACACTACTTTGACCAAATTTTATAATCGATAAGAAAATTGAAACTTAACACCATATATGTCGTTAGAGTTCTAATTTAATTATCTAAATACTATAATCTTTCTGATTGTTTATTATAGAGATGGTTGAAAAAATATTTTCAAAATGAATATTGTGGTAGTCTATAAATACTAAATTTAGAAAATTACTTATTTATTTTTCAACCATTTAAAACTTTTAATTAGTAGATACATAATTAAATTAAAACTATAATTGAACAAACAACGTTGAACAAATGTTAATTACTAAAGAGCATCAATAAATAAACATGAGGTGTTTAATACAATAATATTAGAGTTACTTCGATAATTATATTTGAAGTATATAAGAAATCAATTGGAATTACTAGTATAGTGGTAAAAAAATTAGTTAGTATGTAAGAGGTCTAGGGTTCAAAACTTGCAAGAATCATAATTTTTCACCATTTTGATATATATTGGGTCAATTTAGTAACTACGAAAATATGAGGTCTATTTGATAATTAATTTCCTTAAAATTAGTAAGGACAAATATGTAAAAAGCTATTAGGGCATTTTAGTCTTTCTACAAAAGTGGTCTGTATAAAGTAGTCGATGGTCTGCAAATAGAATCTTAGGGGTGACATACGGGCGGAATATTTTTTTATAAAATTAGGGTTGATGCGGCTTTTCTTGACTCGGACCTGAACCGATTTTTTCTTTAAAAAAAATTATAACAAATTATTCAAAGTTTTTAAATACAAAATACAATGCAAATATTATATCAAGTATCCAATACAAATATCATACCAAATATCCAATATAAAAAAATATCAAATTCCAACAACCTTAAATACGCAATAAACTAATTAAAAAAACACTATAAATGTTTATTCCAACCTATACTCAGACCAATCTGGTTTATTCGGCCTTTTGGGTAGAAAAAATTACATGAGACCGAGTTTGAGATAAAAAAAAACGTTGGTTTTGCCTTACTCTTAAAAGTTAAATCCAGGGCGGTTTTTCAACGCACAAGTTTTTTTTCTCACCCCTAGTCAAAATTAGAGATTTCTCTAATGGGTAGTGGTAGGGGTGGGCATGAACCGCTGAATCGGTTCATGAGCCGTACCTTGACACATTTTAAAAAGGTACAGTTTACCGCTCCAGATTTTGACAAAATTATCGTACATCTTTTGAACCAGTTCAAAAACCGATTCAGAACTAGTTCGGCCGAACCACTTTATATATATTTTAAAAAAAACTATAATAATACATAATAGTATTATGGTTTATGAATTATTTATTATGTATACGCTACCTCTAAAACGCTTATATATATTTTGTTAAATATTTTTTTTAGTATACTTACTTTTAAAAAAAAATGAACAGTGTTATTTTTTAAAAAAAACACGTTTTTTTCTCCGTTTGTCAAAAGTCTTTTGAAAAAAGTAATCTTTAAGTAGTTGAAAATCCATCATTATGTTATGGGAAAAACGCATTATGAGGTATGATTAAAATGATACAAAGAAGAAAATATGTTTTCTCCTTTAATAATTGGTTCTCAATATTATTATCATTGCCATTAGCAGATACACAATCTAAATAAAATATAACATAAAATTGGGCCAAATTACAATTTTCTTTGACCAAAAAAAAAAATACAACTTTCTATATTATAAAAATATCAACATTGACCAATAATAATATAAGTAAAAATATCATAAGAGAAAAGCAAGCTTTTTTTTTAATATTCGAATATCATAACTATAATCGGTAAAAAAAAACACAAATCATTAGCATAATACATAATATAACACGGCTAATTGTATTAAAAATTTACAAAAGCTATAATGTTAGGGTTTTATCACACACTTTAAAAATGATTATTCAATTAGATATTTTCATTTGCGGATAGTATTTAAGGGTATTTAACTTAAGTTCTAACTGCAAATGACAATTATAGTCACAGATATGAGATTTTACTCATATTCATAACCGACACTTGTGGGTGGAACTTCCATTAAGGGGTTGTTATAAAATATAGGGGACATTGCTTCCATATTATTATTATGGGGACTAGTTGTTTAAATAAGAAATAAATAAATCCAATCGCTCTTCTAACTTCTAAGTTTCCTCTCTCTCTCCCTTTCTCTATTTTATATACACCCAACTTTCATCTCTGAGTGATAAAAAAAAAAAACTTTCATCCCTGCGTCTCCACCGCCGCCGCCGTCGAAAATGTCTCCGACACAGATTCTGTTTTCGCTTCTACTCATCCACTTCATTGTTTCCGCCGTTTCATCCACCGAGTTCCAGACCCTAAATACCCACACGAAGTACTTCAACCCGAAGCTACCACTTCGGACCCTGTCGGGGTCGAAGCGGTTCGAGGGCTCTTCGGACCTCGTCAACCTCCGCTATCACATGGGTCCCGTCCTTTCTTCCTCGCCGATCAACATCTACCTCATTTGGTACGGCCGCTGGTCCGCCACCCAGAAGCTCCTCATCTTAGACTTCATCCTCTCAATCTCTCCACCCAGGAGCCGCCGCATCTCTCCGCCGTCACCCAGAGTCACCGAATGGTGGCGCACTGTCTCTCTCTACACTGACCAGACCGGTGCCAATGTCTCCCGCTCCATCGTCATCGCCGGCGAGCACGACGACACCGCGTACTCCCAGGGCAGTCACCTCACGCGCCTCACTGTCCAGGACGTGATCGCCTCCGCCGTACGCTCGGCCCCCTTCAAGGTGGATCACAAGAACGGGATCTATCTAATCCTGACGTCGGAGGACGTGACCGTGCAGGAATTCTGCCGCGCTGTCTGCGGCTTCCACTACTTCACCTTCCCTTCAAAAGTGGGGTACACGCTCCCATACGCGTGGGTGGGAAACTCGGGGAAACAGTGCCCCGAGGTGTGTGCCTACCCGTTTGCGGTTCCCGCCTATATGGGCAGTTCAGGACCCCGCCCGCTTGCCCCGCCAAATGGTGACATTGGAGTGGATGGCATGATCAGTGTCATCGGACACGAGTTAGCTGAGATGACCACTAACCCACTCATCAATGCATGGTATGCAGGGGAGGACCCGACTGCCCCGACTGAGATCGGGGACCTCTGCGAGGGTCTCTATGGGACTGGGGGTGGTGGTGGTTACATTGGGCAGGTCCCGCGGGATGGGTCGGGTCGGACGTTTAATGTGAATGGGCGTCGGGGCAGGCGATTCCTAGTTCAGTGGATCTGGAACCCTATCCTTAAGGCCTGTGCTGGGAACTTTTTCATAAACTATTCACTTTTCAAAAAATATTTGAAAAAGTATATATCGAAATTTTTTTTTTAGAAAAGTATGCATACGCGCGACGCGCCTATTGAGTAGGCGCGTCCTAGGGATGCGCCTATTCAGTAGGCGCGTCCTAGGGATGCGCCTATTCAGTAGGCGCGTCCTAGGGATGCGCCTATTGCAATAGGCGCATCCCAGGGGTGCGCCTACTGCGTAAATTTTTTTTTTTTTCGCAAAAACACCGGTCTATCAGAAACCACGTTGATTTTAAGTCTGCTTATGGTTTTCCTCCTAAATAGAAATTGAGAGATAGTCTCACGCGTATTCATAGGTCCAAACTACAAATTTTCCAACTTGTTCTGAACAACAATGAAACAAAGTTGTTTATTCACAAGTTTCTGAATGAGACTTTTCTTCAGATGCTCACGCGTTGCTTTATCTCAGTATTCACAGGGTTTCCTCCAAATTTTCCAACTTGTTCTGAACAACAATGAAACAAAGTTGTTTATTCACAAGTTTCTGAATTAGACTTTTCTTCAGATACACTAGCTAGTTTGACATTTTCAGGAATTACTCCTGCAAAAGAGCAATTTGGGGTTTCCACTGCCTTTTTCTTCGGCATCTGAAGACTCTTGATTTTCTGCATAGTGTACTCGTTGATTTTAAGTCTGCTTATGGTTTTCCTCCTAAATAGAAATTGAAGTCTTTCATCACAAACTACTCTCTTCTTCGTAGGGTGATTCAGTTTGTTGTCATTGATATACCGCGCTATAATTGCTCCAACATCTTGCTGAGAGATCTAATCATGCGTCTCTACACCAACCGATTTGAGAAACTCGATGAGATTACTCGATCCCCATCTAACAAATTCCATTTTTCTTGATTGGTACTTCCTTTTTGGTTGTGAATGAGGTTAAATTCCGTCACATTGAACTGTCACGAAGATAATTGCAAAAGAGCTCTTTGGGGTTACTTTAGGTTCCTGTCCTAAATTTTCCAACTTGTTCTGAACAACAATGAAACAAAGTTGTTTATTCACAAGATTCTGAATCTTCCGAATATCTTGTAAAGCTTCTCCAATGACTATAGCTTTTTATCTGAGTTCAAGCCTGCTTATGGTTTTCATCCTAAATAGAAATTGAGAGATACTCTCTCCAGTAAAGAAGAAATGAAGTTCTAAGAAGAAATGGTTTTCCTCCTGAAAATGTCAAACTGGCTAGTGTATTTGAAGAAAAGTCTCATTCAGAAACTTGTGAATGAACAACTTTGTTTCAATGTTTTACCTCGCGGATGTTGTTCAGAACAAGTTGGAAAATCTAGGGCAGGAACCTAAAGTATTTAACTTCTGAGAACTTCCTTTCTTCTTAATTGGAGAGACTATCTCTCAATTTCTATGTAGGAGGAAAACCGTATAAACAGGCTCAAAATCAGATGTTTTTCAAAAAGTAAGCATATAGTAGGAAAAAAAGCATACATGGAGGAATTTGGTGCGCGTAGAGGAATTTGGACTTGTGAATACTGGGATAAAGCAACGCGTGAGACAATCATCTCGGTGGTTTGTTAACAAATTGATTTTCTGTCCTCTTGATCCAAGACCCTTTTGTTAACAAATTGATCTTCTGTCCTCTTGATCCAAGACCCTTCCTAACCATTGGAAGGGGATCAGTTTTCTTCTGTCCTCACCGTACGACAGAAGATATTCGGAAGATTCAGAATCTCGTGAATAAACAACTTTGTTTCATTGTTGTTCAGAACAAGTTGGAAAATTTAGGACAGGAACCTAAAGTAACCCCAAAGAGCTCTTTTGCAGGAGTAATGCCTGATAATGTTAAACTACCTAGTGTATCTGAAGAAAAGTCTCATTCAGAAACTTGTGAATAAACAACTTTGTTTCATTGTTGTTCAGAACAAGTTGGAAAATTTGTAGTTTGGACCTATGAATACGCGTGAGACTATCTCTCAATTTCTATTTAGGAGGAAAACCATAAGCAGACTTAAAATCAACGTGGTTTCTGATAGACCGGTGTTTTTGCGAAAAAAAAAAAAAAAATTAGGCAGTAGGCGCACCCCTGGGATGCGCCTATTGAATAGGCGCGTCGCTCGTATGCATACTTTTCTAAAAAAAAAATTCGATATACACTTTTTCAAATATTTTTTCTAAACTAAACAGTTTTTGAAAAAATTCCTGTGCTGGTCCCAACGCCATCGCTAAGTAAACAACCACTCCTAAGTCCTAGGTCAACCACTAATCGGGCTGGGTTGGGTTGGGTTGGGTTGGGTTGAGCTGGTCCTACATGTTTTTCTTCCACGAAATAACCGAGTGAGGGATGGCCTAAATAAATCAACAAAAGGGGAGGTATTTTTTTTTGGTCGAACAAAAACAAGAAGGTAGAAGAAACATAAGATTTTATCTATTATTATTACTTTTTTTTAATGTACAAAGGTTATGATAATATGATTCTGTTATAGTTTTGTGAGAGAATTAAAATGATTTTTTTATGTATATAAAATTTACTGTATATACATAAAATAATATAATTATATTAAAAAAATGGTTAAATACCAAATAACTACATGAACTTTAATCGTTTTATTTGATCGTTTTACAAATAGCTACCCGAACTTTGGTCGTTTTACAAATAACTATCTCAATGTTGAATTTTAAAAAACGACTACCTCAACTTTGGACAAATGTGCAAATAACCAGCTCAGTTAACTTTTTTTTCGTTAAATATAGACATAAAATGACGTGACAACACATTATTGATTCCTGATTTTAAAAACTAAATGATTTTTTAAAAATATTTATAAAATTTGGAAAAAAAATGAAAAATAATAGTTTTTAATATAATATTTTTATTGAAAATATGAAACAAAATAAAAAACTATTAATATAATATTTTTATTGAAAATATGAAATAAAATAAAATAAAAAAATAATTATTTTTTTATTTTTTTATTTCATATTTTTAATAAATGTATTATATTAAAACTCTTATTTTCTTTATTGATTTTCCATTTTTTCATATTTTTTTGTTATTTTTTTAAAAAAATATTTAGTTTTTTAAATCAGGAATCAATCCTGTGTTGTCACATAATTTTTCATTCATATTTAACGGAAAAGTTAAACGAATTAGATATTTGCCCCCAAGTGTCAAAATTGAGATAGACATTTTTGATAATTCAAAGTTGAGATAACTATTTATAAAACGATCAAAGTTCGGTTGACTATTTAGTATTTAACCCTAAAAAAAACTAAATTTTTAACAACTCAATTAAAAGTCGTACTTCGACACCTCACCCAATATGTCACCTTTGTATGGGTCGAAATGCTTGTCCCAAATTTCACTTGTAAAAGTATTAATACTAAATTTTTCGAGAACAAATTCAACATTAAACTTATACGTCGTGAGTGTCTTGCATTCGAAATCTCTATTAAAATAAATTTATTTTAGGGAAAACTACCAAACTAGTCGGACTTATGGGTGATTAGCAAATAAGCACCTAAACTTTTTTGTAGCAAATATGTTGCTGAACTTTCTTAAATAAGCAAATAGGTACCTACCGTTAATTTTCACTAAGAATAAATGGAAAATATCACGTGAGGAGCAAAGAGGTACCTAAACTTACACGAATGAGCAAGTAGGTACCTGAACCGGTTCGCTCGAACCACCTTTTTTTTTTAAATAGAGTTTATATATCAAACACATGCATGACTCAACTTCAGACGTTCTCGCTGCATCAAAAAACACTCTGAGTTGAGTCATGCATGTATTTGGTATATAAATCCTATTTTAAAAATAAATTGGTTCGATCGAATCGGTTCTGAACTGCTATTTGAACCGGTCATGGATCGGTGTTTGAACCGATCCAGATACCTACTTGCTCATTTGTATAAGTTCAGGTACATGTTTGCTCCTCACATGATATTTTCCGCTTATTATTGACGGAAATTAATGGTAGGTATCTATTTGCTAATTTTCATAAGTTCAGTTACTTGTTTGCTACAAAAAAAAAATAGATACCTACTTGTTAATCACCCACAAGTAGGGCTGGGCATGAACCGGTTCGGCCCCGAACCGGTTCAGAACCGAACATTTACCACATTTTAAAATCGGTACGGTTTACCGCTCCAGTTTTTGTCCGCTCCAGATTTTGACCGATTTACCATACCTGTTCTGAACCGGTTCGGCCGAACCTGTTTATACAAAAAAAAAAAAAAATGTTTATACCAAAGTTTGTGTCTTGTGACAGCATGCTAATTCACTAATCACTAATATGTGACTTTTGTAGCTTAGCACATGTCCAATTTGGACTCATCAAGGTAAAAGTTTTCGCCTAACAACAAAATTTAATAGGAAGGTTATTATACTCTTGTAGCTTAGCACATGTCCAATCTGGTCAAAATTAACGCAAATTATCCCATGAAAAAAACATATCGAACCATAAGAACCTCAAGTGCAAACTCAATTCAAGGCAAGAAACTGTATGAATTGAAGACGTACTTCTTCAATTGAACCTGCTCTTCCTCGATCATCTGTCACGAATAAGAACAAACGAGAAAATTATCCAGAATTTCACATGAAACATAAAATTGCGGGTAGAACAGCGAGTGCTAAAGAGAAACCTTTTCAGTGTAGGCAATGATAGGCGATTCTCTGGGGAGGCCATCAGACCCACAATGATTCAACGAATCTGTGACTTGTGACAGCATGCTAATTCACTAATCACTAATCACTACGACAACATATTCTCAGCATATTAGTGATTAGTAATCATATCACTAATTACTAAGACAACATATCACTAAGATTAGTAATCATATCACTAATTACTAAGACAGCATATCACCAGTTTAAGCTGGAATTTTTTCAAGCAAAAAAACTACATATAATGCCATACAGTGAATGCCATTCAGCTCCTCAAACCTGACTTTTTTCCTCAGTAACCGAATAGCCTTCACTAAATCATTCTGCAACGTTTTTATTTCTGGTGAAAATTGACAAAACTCCATTGAGAATTGAAGTTCTCCACATCTGGGAAGAAACTTCAAAGATAAAGTTGTTATAGACATTGCTTTAGCTAGTCGATCAGGCAACCTGTCCCACATGCCAAGTTTCAAAAGTATTGGTGTACTGATTTTTCTCACTCGTCTAACTAATTCATCTCAATTCCGCCCACATTTAAAGGACTTTAGTCGAGGCACCTGCAATGGCACCCCTTTAAGCTTCCGTTGCATTGCAATCAAAATATGGGAAGGCAAGTTCTAAAGTCTATCTAGAATCTTTATGGCGGTAGTTCTCTTCGACTTAGATGAGTTGGAGCTAAATGAGTTGGACATCTCACTGCTTTGTTCATTGTTCTGATGAGCACGAATAACTGTAGGAAGAGATTCTGTAGGAAGACGAACCTGGTCTAGTCAGACGAAGAAGACGAACGCGAACCGTCTGAAGACTGAGGCGGAGAGACTGGAGGCGCGAGGCGAGGCGCAAGGCGGCGGGACTGCAGCAGCGTGAGGACTGATGAAATTAGGTATGCGACAAATGAATTGAACTGATGAAGACTGTGAAGACTGAAGCTGAACCAGTGAAGAGTGAACCGTGAATTCAGTCTGGTCTGAAAGTGGTCTGGTTTAGTAGTATTTTAAGGTTAAAACCGGTACAAAAAGTGGTTCGGTTAACCGGTTTTGAACCGGTTTTCTATACCTCTTCTGAATCGCTCCATATTTTTTTAAAAAAAAACGTTTGTCTTGTGAACCGGTACGGTTTGACCGAACCGGTTATTTTTGCCCAGCCCTACCCACAAGTTCGGGTACCATTTTGGTGGTTTTCCCTTTATTTTAAATTGTCTCAATCTTCATTTTATAATATATATAATATGACAAAGGAAAATAAACAAAAATTGCAAAACAATAAAGGTATCGGACCATCGTATTCGTACATGCAGAATAATGAATCACGTTTATTTTCTTAATTTGTCATGTCTAATAAGTCTGCCTTCTTCTATGCTAGATTGTCATTTCTGCTTGTTGGGTATGATGAAAAAGACGAATCTTATATACTTTGTACGATTGGGACAGTGTTAGATACATGGATGAAAGGTTCTTGAAAAGTTATGAATTTCCAAATGTATAAATTCCTTTCAAATATTTATGTCAGAATGGTACTCGAGATATAGTACTAATAAATTTCGGATATTTATTTAAATTCTATTAAAAACAATTTTTTAAAAATAAATACTATCTTTTTATAAATTTAATTTTAAATTATGTACTTTATAGTTACATTACTAATTTTCGTTTTTTTACCGTTAGTTATTGACATGTTAATATTAAGATATAGAGTGCCAAAAATGATTTTCCTTTCTTTTTTCTCTGCATTTTTTTTTCTGAATAGACTGATGCAACTTTAAAAGAAGAAGAAGAAGAAGTGTCAATAAGAAGAATTATATTTTCGTTAAATTAGATCTTAATATTAATATGTAACGGAAGTTAATAGTTTAAAATAAAAAATAACATTGTCAAACATAAGTACGTACATAACACAAATTTAAATAAAATAGTAACATTATAAAACATAAGTAATCATTTAATGACGAGATAACATTGAACGAGATAACATTGAAAAACTAACATAATTAACTAAATAAATAACTAAACCTAATAAAATGAAAGATATAAATATATAGTGAGTAAACATAAAATTAATAATAGAAATTTAATAATAAAAAATATTTACTTATCCTTACATTCAATTCCAAATTCAATACGGATATCATATTAATAGAGTCGAAATCATAACCAATTTAACTGATTCCTATAAATTTTTCGAACCTTACCAATTACCGGACATATTACCTATACCTTATTCCTATAATGGACACTTGGTCCAACGGTATCACCTTCTTGCTTAGAAGCAAGAGTTCACGAGATCGATTCTCGATGTAACCAAGATTAATTCTTGGATGACCAAAAAAAAAAAAAAATCCAGGGACGAAGCCACATAGGGGTGAGGGGGCAATTGCCCCCCTCAACTTTTGGATTTGTATTAATTTAGCACTAAAAAAAAAATTATTTTCAATTTATTCTTTTAAATTCTTACATTTGCCCCTTTGAATTTTTTTTATTTTAACTATTTTTCCTTATACTAATTATCGCTGCCCCCACTTACTTAAATTTATGGCTTCGTCCGTGACCTTATCCATTAAGTGTTACTGAATTCAAACAAGTATTTTGCTCAACTCTAATTGGTTGTGAATGGAAAGGAATAAAAATAACTGAAATCCAAACTTGTATTTAATAGGAAGAATAATTCAATTTTATAAAAGCCTAACAAATTTACAATTTTATTTGAAATCCTAACCCATTAACTAGTGATAAACACAAACTAGACTATTCAAATTTCACTTGATTAATTATAAAAAAAAATAAAAAAAATTCACTTGATTTGGGCTAAAAAGGCCATTAATGGGCTGGCTTTCCGTAACGGGGGGTGGGCCGACTTTATGCAGTCAATGGAGAAACCGAGAAATATGAAATGCACGTGAATGTTCTATATTTTTGTATAATTGTACCGATATGTTTATATTTGTAATTTTTTTACTATAATGTTTTAATTCAATGATAATTACATATTCTGTTCATTAACCGTTAACTTTGAACATTAAATGATCACGTGCAAGACACATGTCAAAGTTATTTTTAGGAAAATAAAAAAGGTAAAATGATGAGTACCCACTTAGGGACGAAATCAAGATTTTTAGATCGATCCAGATATATTTTTGACTGAATTATAACTATTTTTGACTGAATCGGAACTGAGTCTTGTTTTAAAAAAAAAAACAGACAAAAGCAGTTCGAACCTGTTCATGAACCGATTCTACCTAGACCAGTTTTTTAATGCAATAAATAACTCAGTTCTTTTAGTGAGCTAAATAATAATAATTTGCTTTAAACAACTCTAGTTCAAATTCAGAATCGGTTCGGGATTATCAGTTTGAATCAGGTTTTATCCTGTTTTTGAAAGAGTCATTGGTTTTATCTTGAATGCTTTATACAAGTCTAGTTTAAATTATAAATTATATTTTTGTAGAAATTTGAGTACAATAAATAAAATGACAATGACTCCTTAGCAAACCATCTGGCAATCCGTTCACCCCTCAAAACACTATAGAAGTCAAACCAAATGGATGACATAAGGATAAAAGCTACTTTAACTTCTTTCCATGGTGTGAAACTGTGAATTATAAATCTCAAAAGTCAATTCCATAATTATAGGAAGAATCCATACACAAAAAGATATATGAATATATATGTTTTATTTTGTTATGAAAATATTCAAGAATCAACTTATTTATTTCTTTTTTTTTTGTCAATCTTCTTTATTTCCCATAAAATAAGATTACAGCGCGGTAATTGTTAATTTATTATTATTTTTAATTAATTTGAAGTTATTGTCCATATTGCGGGTTTGTTGTGGAAAACTTTTTCAAATTATCTTTGAAGTCAACATAAAAATATTTTTTTAAAAAAATTAAAAAAATTACTATAATTTTATAGTTAAGGTAATTATTTATGAGCTAGTTATATAGATAGATATTCATATGTATTTATTTAAAAAGTATTTGTCAATTATTTTTATTATAATAATATATATTTTTATACTAACATATTAATGAGAATGAAATACTTATTATACTATTATTTTGTCAATTAATAATTTTTTTTAGCTAAAGCTTGATTCAGTTATAAAATTATACAATATTGAAAAAATAATCTACAAAAATAAAATATTTTTGTAAGATAATAAATAGTAACATTTTGATACAAAATGAATATAATAAATAAAAAAAATTAGAAAAAAATTTGTAACGTATCGTGAAAATAAATTAGAAGCTTTGGAAAAATTCTAGAGCTTTTCAAGGTACACATGACGAATACACATCATCTATTGTTACAAAATTAATCAACAAACTAATCAAATTATTTTATTTTAATAATTAAGCATCTTTTATATGTCTTAATTATAGAGGCTCTAGCCATATATAGATAGTCGTTGAGATGGCGGAAGAAAAAATGTCATTTTTATATAAGTCTGGAGTTTGTTTCTTGTCTTTTGACTCCTGACGCGGCAGTTGACTTTGGACACACGGTTCTGTAATTGCAATTAGCCGACTACAAATTTACAATGCATTTCCCGCGAAATAAGACATATGACTTGGTCTCCTCTGCTATCCTCTTCTCTTTTCTCATTCACGTTGTTAAATTTTGGGATACTTCAGATACTCAATCATCTGCTGTTTCTTCTTCCTCTCGTTCGTCTACTCCATCTTCGTTTCTGCAGATTTAAGGTAAACCATTGCTTACTCATCTCAATTAAATTACGTTAGAAGTCAAGCCAGGTCAAGATCCAAAACCCCACCCAAAAATGAGACGAACCGATCTAGGGGTTAGCTGAGAAATCTTGAATTAAAACTTAAAAGGCGGGCGCGGAGTCTAGAGAGAGAACTTAAAAATGAAAACTTTTCTCTGTGTGTGTTGAAATCTGGTTTAGCTAATCATGTTAAGTTCAAATCTGGTTTGAAACAGCAGCTACTGGGAAATCATTGGATTCAAGAAATGGGTAATTGCTGGACCTGGACGTCTCGAGAAGACTCTCCAACTCCTCTTACTTCTAGCCATATCAGTACTGGTAATTCAAACTCCCTCACAATTTTTTTTTTATTTCGCTTTCTTTTCCATCTGGGTTTGTTTATTTTAGCCTCAAGATGTTTTTTTTGATTGATATTATTGAATTTACTCTAAATTTATACCAGCTTGTAATTTTTCCACCCAAATTGCAGTTATGATCTGTTTTCTTGTAGTATTTTGTACTGTAATATTACCATTAATGTCAAATTGTACTTTTTTTTTCTCCTGGCCAAAAAAAGAAACTCCTTTTGATAATTCTTTGCGTTCATGCTGTTGTTGTCCTCAAATTTGCTACTGATTCATCACATCCTCTTTGTTTTTACGGTCTGAGATTGTTTAGTGTAAGTATCAATTCGATCAGTTAATGAGTTCATACTTCTTCGTTGTTCATCCTCTTCGTCTTTATTTCAGAGAGGACTTCCCAGACAACAAGCAATAGTACATTTTCAGGAGACAGCAACTTCTCGAAGAACAGCCGCTTCTCTGCATTGAGCGGGGATGATTTTTCTCCCAATGGACAGATCTTACCTCACTCTAATTTAAGGATCTTCACTCTGGCCGAATTGAGAATCGCCACGAAGAATTTCCGTTCAGACACTCTTCTTGGAGAGGGAGGATTCGGAAAGGTCTACAAAGGGTGGCTCGATGAGAAGCCATCTTTCAAGAGTGTCACTGGATCATCTGTGATTGCTGTCAAGAAGTTGAATTCTGAGAGCCTGCAGGGTTATGAAGAATGGCAGGTAACTCCCAAACTCAAATAGTGAACACAAACCTTTCATTTGATTGCAAAAATTCAATTTTTAATTGCATTATATCCAAAATTTCACTCCATATGTGATGAATGTGGAATTATATTAAAAGTTGAAATCCAAAACCTCACTCGTTAAAATGTTCATTGCTCTTGTTTCCTTTCCAGTCTGAGGTAAATTTCCTGGGAAGACTTTCGCACCCAAACCTAGTGAGGCTATTAGGATATTGTCTCGAGGAGGACGAATTACTCCTTGTCTATGAGTTCATGCCTAAGGGAAGCTTGGAGAATCATCTGTTTGGGAGTAAAATACCTATAAACTCATCTTTCCCAGGTTTATACCTTTTGTTTGTTTCACTTGCAGAAATCTTACTTTCTTGTTGATGGGTTTCAGGAGGTGCAACTATGCAGCCTCTTCCTTGGGACTTAAGGCTTAAGATTGCCATTGGAGCTGCTCGTGGCTTAGGGTTTCTTCATCGAGCGGAGAAGCAAGTCATTTACAGAGATTTCAAGGCCTCAAATATCCTTCTTGATGCTGTAAGTAGTGCAGATTGCATGTTTAAGGAAGTAGCTTTATGTGATGATTGAATATATTATGTACTGCTATCGTTTCAGTTGTATAATGCAAAGTTATCAGACTTTGGATTGGCAAAGTTGGGGCCATCTGCAAGTCAATCTCATGTCACGACTCGAGTTATGGGTACACATGGCTACGCAGCCCCGGAATATGTCGCTACAGGTAACCGACCCATGAGCTCAGAAAGATCACTTGGTTGGGATTAATTCTTGCATCTCTGTCTTGTAATTGAGAGACTTAAGACGTAAGTCTTAACCAACTGTCTCAAAAGTCTTAACTTGTGAGTGAAGACATTCAGTATACTCTTAAGTCATCTTAGCAGTAATCATACTCATTACTAGTGTTTTGATCATTGATCAGGGCACTTATACGTCAAGAGTGATGTATATGCATTCGGTGTTGTCCTTGTCGAGATACTTACAGGCCTACGGGCTCTCGACCTGACTCGCCCAACCAACAGACAGAGCTTGGTCGACTGGGTTAAACCGTACTTATCAGACCGAAGGAAACTCAAGACCATCATGGATGCCCGACTCGAGGGAAGATACCCTTCAAAAATCGTGTACCAGATCGCCCAACTCTCCCTGACTTGTCTAGCCCCTGAGCCCAAGAACCGTCCCTCTATGAAGCAAGTGGTGGAGACACTTGAGCAGCTTGAAGCATCCAATGAGAACCCAATGGAACCAAGAACCCGGTCCAGTAATCATACCATGGCTCATCGACGTGGGCAGGAGCCTCTGCACCGTCGGTCTCCTCTGCACCCTAGGGAAGATTACGGTCGAGCCAATCGACAATGGCCTCGAGTCGCCCGGTAAAACCGTTCCTTAGCAGCTATGGATCTACTTCAGTATGATATAAAACTGAAATGCAGTTTTGTTGTATTGTTTTTTTTTCCACATTGTGGGTATGTTATGTGTAATTATGGAAATTTCTGAATTTGTTCGGATAAATGATAATATTCTTTCCAATTTTAAATCTTTGTTTATACTGCCTGTCCAGACAAAACTAGTGACTAATTTCTGACAATTTCTGACACGACACGATCTGCTTTAAAGCGTATATGAGTTTGACCTTAACGGATTCCGTGTCTAAATAACTCTTATACGTTTAGACACGATTAATAACCGTGTCTAAACAACTCAGATCTGCGGATATCTGTATAAACACGATTAACTAATCGTGTCGTGTCTAATCGTGACATATTCATACAAATTTATAAAATTAATGTTTTTCGTGTTAATCGTGTCGTGTAACGTGTCATTTTGTGTTTAATCGTGTAAATCTGTATCAATCAGGTCGTTCTTAATCGTGTCGTTTTTACTTGATTCGTGTTGGTTTGTGTCGTACCATGTCGTGTCGTGTCTATTCGTTATGTTTTTTGTTTTTTAATTTTCAAGAAAGTTAATCGTGTCATGTGTCGTGTGATTTGCTACTTAATCGTGTCGTGTTCGTGTCTGATATTTTGAGACACGTTTAGAAATTATCCATTTAGACACGAAACATGTTAAGACACGACACGATTAATAACACGATACGATTAGACACGATTGTCATCCCTTCTAGTGACAGACCAATTCATGAGATATAGTTGAGATGTTACGGTCAATGGATTTAGTATGCAAAGCCACGTTTCTTCACTAAAAAACACACATTTTTGCGTAACACAGCTGAACAAAGACCAACCAACAACGTAAGATCAAAACTTTACATGACGAGTTATTCAACATAGAAAGTGTCCATTTTTCTTGATGGTTTCTGGACAATATTTACTACTTACTGGTTAAGAACTGAAGTTGCTTCAAATTGAACATCAGAATATGGGAGAAAGTCTCATTCAATATTTACGACACGACACGATTCTTACGAGTTCAGGTTCAACTTGGAGGTCTGTCGGTGTAGAGAGATTCGGATTATATCGGTCGCAGACGTTGTGCAAACGTAGATGCACTCTTCAAGGTCTGCATCACAAGTTAAAAGAACCCACTCCTGATCATCGTCCAAGTACTTGAGATCGATCCTCCCCAACGAGTCAACTATCCCGAATCGCCGACCAATCTCCTGCTGCAACTCTCTGAAACCCCAGCTAGATTGCATGCAAAATCGAATCTTTTCGCCTCCAAACGACGCCTTGACTCGAAACTCAACACCTTTGGGTGGAAGGGTTTGGATGGTCTTACCAAAAAGACGATGGCTTTGTGATCGAAGAAGCTTTTTCGGGTTCAGATGAGAGGGTTTCATCAGTTCGGCCTCACTGTGAGCTCTCTTCATCACCTCTCCCATATCTTCTTCTTCCCCTTCTTCTTCCATGGCTAGGGTTCCTCCACTGTTTGAGCCATCATCTATGGAGGTGGAACTCTGACTGCAAGAAGAGTTATGCTGAGTAGTAGACAATGGAGGAGCTCGGGGGCTCAGTTCGGGGAAGTTTGAGAAGAAAGAGTCGAGCTGGATGGGGAAGTTAGGTCCTTGGACGGAGTTGATGACTCCTTGGAGCTTCTTCAATGAGTGTCCTACCTTCTTGATCTTGCGAGATGGCCAACGAGTTATGCCATGTTGTCTGCAAATCCTCTTCAGTGTTGTTGGACACACTGCATTATCCAAAACAATTAGCAAGAGACTCAGTACGTATGTACAGTATGGGTTAATTACCTAACACAAATCGAACAATTTGAGAGTTTCCAGAAAAAAACAACTAAACTAAACTGTGTTTCTTTCACTGAAAGGTAATTTCCAAACAATCCCTAACCCTACATCGATCACCAATGATCCTGTGCCTAATGGTGATTCAAAAGAATCCACTTCCTTCATAAAAGCTTCACGAACATCAATGGAAGGAAATACCTACCGCCAATGCTCTTAGCTGCGTCTTTAAGGCTCCCTGCAAAGTGCTGTTGAAGAACTTCCAAGCTGATCACCTTCTCCGCCTTAGTTCCCTTCTTCTCTGTCGACTTTCTGCAACTCGACGAGTTGCTCCCGCCAAAGGACATAGAGTCATTGCCACTTTCGCCATTGCTTTTAGGTTCTGTATTTTCTTGAAGCTGCCAAAAGCCATGGTAGATCCCTCCCTGATGTGAATTCGTATCCCATTGAGTCATCAACCTGAACGTCTCTCTCGGTTCCTCTTGACAATCCAATGAAATCGAAACTCCTTTGCCTTTGCTTTGTTTCTCGATCATGTTAGCGATCCATGATGATTCTCTATTGGGGCGTTCACGATCGTGTTCTTCCCCCATCAGCTTCAAGAAACTTTTAACTTCTTGCCTTGCAGTACAAGAAATCCTATGCCAACCTTCTGAATCTGAGAAAGTTTTGTAATAGATTCTTTAAAAAGATGAAGTTTTTGGTCACCTTGATTACGGATTCCGGGTCTTTGAACCTCTAATAATCAAACGTCTGCAGTTTATGAAATAACAAATCAAACTATTATTGGAGGCACAATGGCGATTGGAGATTTTGAAGGGTTCTTTCTTAACCTACGAAAAAGTCAAGGCATGAGAAGACAACAACGTCTTTCAATTTTGTATTGTCAGTGCTGACTAGGAAACTAATGTAGACAACAAATATACACACTACAGAATTCAATCAAGAAACGAAGATATTCACAGAAACGAAGCATAGAGACCTCGATCTGTCGGATTCTTAGAAACATCAGTGTCCAAATACAGCTAGCTGCATATCACAAATGCAACAACACTCAAATCTCATGTTTTTCAAGAACAAACGAACTTTGTACTCTAAAAATCTAAACTTTTTGGCTCAAATCTCAAAATCACAGTTTTACAAGAAAAACCCAGAATTTATAACAAGAACCCAGGTCCAGATTTCAATCTAGATACGGATTTGGAATGAAAAAAGAAACATTTAAAGGAGCTTAGCGTACTTAACTGCATATTCTGAGGTTTCTTGATCAGTTGCAGAAATGCGCTTATTATAATTCCCCTCATCCAAGCAAATTACAGCTGAGGGCAGTATTTGAATTTTGAAAGCTAGCACAGCAGAGACCTCTCCTCCTTATGGTTTCTTGAAAAAGTAGAGATTTTGTGATCCACTACTTTGTGTCGAGATTCCCATACTGCTCTGCGCAGAAGTTGGCTAAACGTGGATCTCATGCAAAGAGAAGAGCGACAGGAATCCTTGAAAATGGTTTGTGGGTCCCACTGTGTGCTCCTTCCAATCAGATTCTGGGTATCAAGAAGGTCCTTCCTTCCTTCCTTCCTTCCTTCCCCGAAAAAGCACTTGCAATGCAGTTGAAGTCAAAAGTTCCTAAAAAAAAAGATTCAGTTTTCCATTACAGCAAGCAGATGGAAAGAGAGAGTGACATATGAAAGACAGGGAAATAGTAGGTTTGACGTTTCTGAACACCCAATGGTTGGTTTTGTTTATTGGAGAAAAAGAAGAGACACTATGAATAGTTCGAAAATCGTATTTCTCAAGCTATAAAAAACAAATAAAATAAAATTAATTAAAATATTTTAAATGTATAAATTCCATTGTCTTTTAAAAAGAAAAATATGAATCTCATCTAATTTTTTTTATTTTAAAAATATATATTAATTATATTTATGAGTTCATTTTTCAACATGCATATAGATTGATGAAGTAATATAGATAATATAGTAATATAGTTTGAGTTTATTTAGATGATGAAGTAACTATTTTAGGTCACATGTCAATACTTTTATGTTATTTAGTATAAAAAACGTCTTTTTTTAAACACGTCACATGTCATGTTTAATTATTGATTTTAATTAATTAATTTATTTTTAATTTCAGGGTTATTAACTACTAATGAATGGAGAGTGATGTAAACTACTAGATAGTCCACACGACATTTACATTCAAACTGCCTCTCAAAGTCTTGTGTAGCCGTGGCCTTTGATTCCCTTGTCGCCGCATCGAAAGAAAATAATGAAAAAGATTATCACAATTTCAACTATGATATGAATTATGATCGTGATGGCGAGATGTGTGTATATATATATATATTATTTCAGTTTCCATATGAATATTTATATATCAAAAAGAAAAAATAGTTATAGAAAATTTAACAAAATAATATATAAATTAAAAGGTTGAATCACATTTTTCGTAGTATGTAAAAATTTATTTAAATTGTTGAGTTTAAATCGATTAACATTATTTCTACAATTATATTTATTTAATTATTTATTACAACAACAAAATAGATGGATCATTATATAGTAATTTTTTTTGATAAAGATTATTACCGTAAACAAAACAAAGAAAAATAACATATATATTATCCTTACATGATGAAAAGAAATTTTAACATATTTATTTAGAATAATAATAAAATAGATAATAATTATATACATATATATATATATATAATAAATATAAAAAAGTAACTTTATTCAAATTTAGATGAATAAAACTTTTGAATTAAGTGTTGGAAAATTTCGAATGGATGGTGGTAATTGTATGCTTGGATTATTCTGAAGTCGTGACGACACTTTCAGATTGAAACTATTTGGAGGCACCCAAACTTTCAATCGGATAAAATCAGAATACTGAACTAGAACTTGAGAGAAGGATTGTGAATGTTTTTGGATGATGATTTAGGACCCCCCTATGACCAATTTATAGTGTTATTCACACCCTTAGGAGAAGACACCATGTCCCTTAGAAGAGGCATGCACCATTTCGGCCATAACACACCATTTGGTTCAAATTTTGGCTCCAAAATCAAATGGACACCTTAGGAAGACTCTAGAACCATTTCGGCCCTTAGCCATGGTTCAACCCTTAGCCAATGGTTCGGTCCAATACTTGGTTCTATATCAAGTGTCCAAAAACCGGGAATTTTGAGGTTTTAAAAAGTTAAGTCATTAGTTCCAAAATTCAATTTTTCAATGAATTTTAGAATAGTGACTTTATGTATAATAAAAATTTTCAATGCTGACCTGGCAGCTCGACCCCAGCCATGGGCGCTGCCCCTTGGACCCCGCCAGGGGCGCTGCCCCTGGACCCGATAAAGGGGGCGTTGCCCCCTTTGACCCCCATTGCCTCATCTCTTAATCAACCGACGAATCTCCAATACAATGAATCATAATATACTTAAACAAGCGTGCACTCCGCACCCTCCTAACTTGTTTAATGAGATACTATGATCCCATTGGTCAACTAGTCAATCCAATTACACTAAAATATATAACAATCCTCCCCCATTTTAGTGTAATCCTTGATTAACTAAACATAAGATCACAATCAAACAACACAACAAACTTATGCATAAATGAAATATCATGACGATTGAATTTCATCTTAGTATATTACACTTTTCAAATATTCGAATATCAAGGTGTCACTATGGATTGAACCTTTGCTATTCATTGTGAATACATGAAGATAACATACACATAAGTTAACATTCTCAAATGTCCTTTCTTGACACTGTCTTTTACTAGCCTTGTGTCCTAATCCTTCATAAACATATCAAAGCCAAGTCCTAGCTTCTTGAAGCGGCTAAACTTCATGTTTACATAGGTAGCTCTTTTACTCTTGCACCTGCATATGCAATTTTTCAAAAGAACTATTAAGAAGTTAAACTTCAACCTCCTTTACTTACAGGTCTGAACACATACCTTGGGATAATATAACCAATGTGTTCCAATCTCCAGATGTCAAGCTTTCCACATTGAATTCAACACCTAAAGTCATATTAGGTGGGAATTGGGTATCTCAACATGAGAGATTTCAAATGGACTTTAATCCTATCCCCACAGCCGATTTGTGCACAAGATCCCTTCTTAACCCTTTGGTTAAATGATCGGCTAAATTATGTTGAGTTTTTATAAACTCCACTGATATAACACCATGCATGATGAGTTCACGAATCATGCTGTGTCTAACACCTAAGTGTCTAGACTTGCCTTTGTATACTTGCCTATATGCATTAGCCAAGGCAGATTCACTATCACATCTGATAGATATAGAAGATATCGGTTTAGGCCACAATGGAATTTCATAAATCAGATTTCTTAGCCACTCAGCTTCTTTACCAGCCGATGCTAATGCAACAAACTCAGACTCCATTGTTGAGTGAGTGATGCAACTTTGTTTCTTAGAGGCCCAAGAGATGGCACCTCCCCCAAGAAGGAATACCCATCCACTTGTAGAAGAATGATCTTCTACATTGGAAATCCAACTTGCATCTGAATATCCTTCAAGAACAGAAGGAAATCCAGTATAAGTCAAACCATAATCCATGGTTCCTTTCAAGTACTTGAATACTCGATTTAATGCTTGCCAATGATGTGAACTTGGATTGCTAGTATATCTACTAAGCTTTCCAACAGCATAAGCAATATCAGGCCTAGTGCTAATCATGGCATACATAAGACAACCAATAGCCCTTGAGTATTCAAGTTGAGATACCGCCACACCTTTATTAGGTAGAAGCTTAAGACAAGGATCTATGGGAGTGCTAACTGGAGAACAATCTTTAAAATTAAATTTATTCACAATCTTCTCAATATAATGAGATTGAGAGATTGAAATACCATTGTTCTTTCGTATGATCTTTATACCAAGAATCACCTCAGCCTCCCCCAAATCCTTCATGTCAAAATTGGATGACAGAAATTTCTTGGTTTTATCAACTTGATTTTGGTCAGTACCAAAAATCAACATGTCATCTACATATAGACAAATAATGACTCCTTTACCAGAAGTATCAAATTTGCTATATACACACTTGTCTGCTTGGTTAAGAAGAAAACCATTAGACAATACCACATCATCAAATTTTTGATGCCATTGTTTTGGTGCTTGTTTAAGACCATACAATGATTTCTTCAACTTGCACACCTTATTTTCATTTCCAGGCATAACAAACCCTTCAGGTTGTTTCATATATATCTCCTCATCCAAATCACCATTCAAGAATGCAGTTTTCACATCCATTTGATGAATTACAAGATTATGAATAGCTGCAAGTGCTATTAATAACCTAATAGTGGAGGTCATAGCAACAGGAGCATAAGTATCAAAATAATCTATCCCTTCCTTCTGTCTGAAGCCTTGGATAACCAATCTTGCTTTATACTTATCTATGCTACCATCCACTTTGATTTTCCTTTTGAAAATCCATCTGTTTCCCAAAGCTTTACAACCAGGAGGTAGATCAGTCAATTCCCATGTATTATTATTCATGATTGAATCCATTTCATCCTGGATAGCTTCTTTCCAGAATGCAACATCTCTTGAAGTCATAGCTTCACTAAATGTTCTTGGATCTTCTTCAATCATGAAGCAGTATTGATACTGATACTCAACATCATCCCTTGACCCTTCAACTAAATAAAGTTGAAAATCAGATCCAAAAGATTTGGCTTTTCTAGTTCTAGTACTTCTCCTTGGTTCAGTCGGTCCAGGTACAGAAACAGTACCACCAGAAGTATCTGAACTTAAAGAATTCCTAATCATGTCTTTTGGTCTAGGTATAGATGTAAACCTATCTTCATCAAAGGTAGCATCTCTTGATTCTATGACTGTGTTAACAGACACATAGTCATTAGATTCTAATACATAGAATCTATATGCATATGAATGCTCAGCATACCCAATGAAGATACAATCTATACCTCTTTCTCCCAAGTTTCTTCTTTTGGGTTCAGTGAGCCTTACCACTGCTCTACATCCCCAAACTCTCAGAAAACTTAATTTTGGTGGCTTTTTATACCACAATTCATATGGGGTAATCTTATTCCTTTTATTAGGAATTCTATTCAATAAATAACAGGCTGTTAACATAGCCTCACCCCAAAAACCTTCACTTAGACCTGAATAGGATAACATGGAATTAACCATCTCTTTCAAAGTCCTATTCTTCCTTTCAGACACACCATTTTGTTGTGGTGTATAAGGAGCTGTAGTTTGATGTATTATACCAGTAGATTGAAAATATACTGGATCATAATACTCACCTCCTCTATCAGTCCGTAAATTTTTAATCAATTTACTTTGATGAAGCTCAACTTCCTTTTTATAAATTTTAAATTTATCAAGAGCTTCATCCTTAGCATGCAACAAGTAAACATAGCAATATCTAGAAGCATCATCAATGAAAGTAATAACATACTTTTTATTTCCTAATGAAGGAGTAGCATGAAAATCACATAAATCGCTATGTATTAGTTCCAATACATTGGAAACTCTATTTACATCCTTGAAAGGTTTTCTAGTTATCTTAGTTAACATGCAAGTTTTACATTTCTCATTGATTATATCAATAGCAGGTATAAGACTCATTTTAGACATATCTTTCATTCTTTTATAATGAACATGTCCTAGTCTAGCATGCCATAAATCTGATTTATTATTACTAGTACTAAAAGAAGTCATGCAAGCAGATTCATTAACAAATGAAACCTTAACATTTAACATAAACATACCATTACTTAAATAACCAAATCCTACAAAAGAACCATGTTTTGACAAAATATATTTGTCACTTTCATACACTTGTTTATAACCACAATTGTTCAAAACAACACCCGATAAAAGATTCTTTCGAATCCCGGGAACATACAATACATTATTTAAAGACAGACAATTTCCTGAAGTAAAAACAAGCTTGATATTTCCTAGTCCCTTGATTGGTTCAGTTGCAACATTTCCCATCTTTAAGACAGATCCATCTTCAATTGGTTGAAAGTCTTTGAACCAACGAAGATCTTTGCACACATGAGTTGTTGCTCCTGAATCAATCCACCATGCAACATGATCATCCTGCACATAAAATGCCTCAGATATTACAGATACATAATTCTGACCCGAATTATTATTTTGTATTAAAATCTGACCTTGTTGCTTTTCAGGATCCTTAGATCCTCTTGGACCAGCATTATGCTTGCCTTTTCCAACCCGACAATCCTTCTTGAAATGACCGGGTTTGCCACACTTCCAACATGCCACCTTTGGCTTTTTGTTGAAAGACTTGTTGTCATCCCCTTTAAACTTGCGTTTGTTCCCCTTGTTCGAGTTTGGAAATCGACCCTCTTCAACCATGTTTACAGAAGAGTGACCAACTTGGTTCTTACCCTTAGGGTTACTGTCCACTTCTTGAGCCCTTAAAGACTCTTCAATCCTGAAGTGACTTCCAAGTTGAACAAGAGACATCTCTTCCTTATTGTGCTTTAGGGTATGTTTGAAATCTTTCCATGATGGTGGCAGTTTGTCAATAACACTAGAAACCGAGATGGATTCATCCATCTTCATGTTATGTTGAGCAAACTGTCCCAGAATCCTTAACAGTTCATTATACTGTTCCATGACCGGTCTAGTATCAACCATCTTGTAATTATTAAAATTACTAACAAGAAACTTCTTACTTGAAGCATCTTCGGCCATGTACTTGGATTCAAGGGAATCCCACAATTCTTTTGCAGACTCGACATTCTGATATATATCAAATAGGGAATCAGACATACCATTGAGGATGTGACCACGACAAATGTAGTCATCATTCTCCCATTTGCAGCGGCGCCTGGTTTGTTCCACGGTTTCATTGTCGAGTAGTTCAGGCATGGGAGTACTTAGCACATACACCACCTTTAGGGTCGTCAAAAGGAAGTGCATCTTCTTTTGCCATCGTCGAAAGTCACTACCTTCGAACTTGTCTAACTTAGCAAATTTGCTAGTCATGTCTCTAGCAGATTCTCCGTTCGTCATCTTCAGAGAAAATAGTTTCAATCTTTGTTGGAAAATTTCGAATGGATGGTGGTAATTGTATGCTTGGATTATTCTGAAGTCGTGACGACACTTTCAGATTGAAACTATTTGGAGGCACCCAAACTTTCAATCGGATAAAATCAGAATACTGAACTAGAACTTGAGAGAAGGATTGTGAATGTTTTTGGATGATGATTTAGGACCCCCCTATGACCAATTTATAGTGTTATTCACACCCTTAGGAGAAGACACCATGTCCCTTAGAAGAGGCATGCACCATTTCGGCCATAACACACCATTTGGTTCAAATTTTGGCTCCAAAATCAAATGGACACCTTAGGAAGACTCTAGAACCATTTCGGCCCTTAGCCATGGTTCAACCCTTAGCCAATGGTTCGGTCCAATACTTGGTTCTATATCAAGTGTCCAAAAACCGGGAATTTTGAGGTTTTAAAAAGTTAAGTCATTAGTTCCAAAATTCAATTTTTCAATGAATTTTAGAATAGTGACTTTATGTATAATAAAAATTTTCAATGCTGACCTGGCAGCTCGACCCCAGCCATGGGCGCTGCCCCTTGGACCCCGCCAGGGGCGCTGCCCCTGGACCCGATAAAGGGGGCGTTGCCCCCTTTGACCCCCATTGCCTCATCTCTTAATCAACCGACGAATCTCCAATACAATGAATCATAATATACTTAAACAAGCGTGCACTCCGCACCCTCCTAACTTGTTTAATGAGATACTATGATCTCATTGGTCAACTAGTCAATCCAATTACACTAAAATATATAACATTAAGTTTACTTATGTGTTGGTAAAAAAAATTATAATATTTGTTATTTTTTCAATATAGTCTCTCTCAAAAAGTAATACTTTCTATTTCTTTTTAATGAATTGATGGGTTCCACTTCCACTAAACAAAGTTGAAGGTAATAGTATATCAGTTTAGCTGTTAAAATACAAACACATTTTATTTATTAGTAAAGCAGGATAAATTTCATCACAATCTATTGACAAATTCTGTCAGTGTCAGCTGATTAAGGACTCATTGTAGCTGTTAATACTTTACTAATACAAGTGTGTTAATTAATTAAGTTGTGGAAAGGAAACTCTTGAATACCACGTCAGCTTCGTCACTTATTTGTTAATTATTATTATATTAATAAGAAGAATGAAAAAAAAAAAACTTATGTACGTATCTTCATACATAATAGGGTTAATAGGTCCAATAGTACCATAAGTTTGGGTCATGTGATCGGATGGTACCGTATGTTTTTTGATGTGGTCAAATGGTTCGTTATATTTGGAGCATGTTGTCCTATGGTACTCTGTTAGTCAATCGTTAGTTTTTTCTGTTAAATTGTCCATGTCAGCACCACGCCAGCGCCAACGTAGATATATAATATAATATTTAATTAGAAAATAAATAGAAATAGAAATTTTTTAAAAAATATGAAAAAAACGGTAAAATTATAAAAATGTTTTAAAAAATATTTAAAACTTTATCTATTAAAAAAAATTATATATATATTTTTTTAAAAAGTCGAAAAAAAAAACTAGGGTTGGACCCGAACCCAGGGCTGGGTCAGACCCAGACCTGGTCGCCCAGGTCAGGCGACCTGGTGGGGGTCCAACTCAGCCCAGGGTCCGACCCTTGGCTGGGTCAATTGGACCCAAGGGTCCAACCCTAGCTTTTTTTTTTTCTTTTCAATTTTCGACTTTAAAAAACAAAATATAATTTATTTTTATTAATAGATAAAGTTTTAAATATTTTTTTCCTATTTTTTCTATTTTTATTAACTTTTCTATTTATTTTTATTTTTCATCCGACACATCAGCGCCACGTCAGCATTCCGTTAGTTAACCTTGACGGCAATAGTAATTTGGATCAAATAGCAAAATTGCGAAACATATGGTACCATAAAACAACATAGGGGTACCATCCGATCACATGACCCAAACATATGGTACCATTGAACCTATTAACCTTATATAATAAGGTGATCAGACCAGAGATGGTTTTTACATAAAGACCGAGTCGGAACTAATGTTTGGAGAATCGAGAAGGAGAGCGAGTTCGAGTTCATCTCAAAAAATTCATTTGAATCGGTTTTGTTTGACTCAAAACAGTATAAACACAATGTCAACAACATCATACTAAATATTCAATATAAAGACACAACTCTAAAATACAATAAAATAATTCAAAATACACAATAAATGTTAACTCCAATTTATACTCGGATCGGGACATAATATTTTGTATTTTGGGCAAAAAAAAAGTTTCTGAATGAGTTTAAGATAAAGTTTATCCGTTTTGACTCAATCTTAAACTCATAACGGTCTCGTAATAACTTTTTTTTTTTTATTTTTTAGGTCCACCGATCTTTTCTGGTTAATATAGTATTTCGTATATATGTTAGATATGTATAGTATACAATTTACATAGGCTTCTTCGCACAACCGTCAATTCTTGTACTGTTTTAATTGAATATTTATATTTTTCATTTAAAATTTATTTTAAAAAATATTTGACACAAATCTTATTAAATACCAAATAGCTACCCGAACTTTGGACGTTTTACAAATAACTAGCCGAACATTGAATTTTCAAAAAACGGTGGCCTCAACTTTGACATATTGGGCAAATAGCTATCTCCGTCAAATTCTCCATTAAATATGAACGGAAAATGACGTGTCAACACATGATTGATCCATAAACCATAATTCTAAAAACTATATTATTTTTTAAAGTATTAAAAAAATGAATAATTAATAGGGAAAATAAGAGTTTTAATTATAATTTTTTTATTAAAAATATGAAATGAAAATAAAAATAAATGATTAGTTTTTTAAAATTTTGTTTCATATTTTTCAATACAAAAATTATATTAAAAAGTCTTATTTTTTCTATTAATTTTACACTAAAAATTCGTAAAATTTAATGTTTAAATTCGTAATTTTTACAAAGAAAAGAAGTCCATTATTTTGATATTTTATTATAAATTTCGTACAAGTGACTAACTTTACACAATAGAATAACGCAAAATGAACAGGCACGAAAAATTACATGTCGTGTTTGTATTAAGAAACATACCCAAATAATTTTATCGTGTATGTTTGCATTTAGTAAGTTTAACACAATAAATGTATCGATATGCATTATAGCACGCATATATCCACAATTTGCCACCCTAACATATATTTCTTTCAAATCATTTAGTTGTAAGTAAATTGCCATAGTTTATTTATTTATTTAAAATTTTATTTTGATTGATTTCGATAAAAAAAAATAATAATAAATCGCACCCAAGATTTCCAAGGCCTAAGCTTGAAAAAATAATTTTCGTAGGTTGTCTGGTGCATGTGATTGTACTAGTCCAGGCCGCATTGCCTAACCTAAGAGAAATGGTCATGTAGGCCCAAATTAATTTATAAAAAACATTCTATTTTCATTTATACATTCACAATCATAGTTCAGTCCCACATTGCAATATTAACATAATTAGAGTTTAGTTGTAAGTAACATTTGGAAATATATTTAGTTAATTTTGTAAATTTAAAAAGTATTTAACATAATCTTGAATGAATAATTAATAAAATACCAATTAACATCATTTATAAACATATTAGATTATTATTTTTTAAAAACTTTTTTACAAAAACATCAGGCCATTTTGAGTTTTTCCATAATAATTAAGAATTGTTCACTAATATATACCTCAAATAAAAATCAATTATGAAAATAACCTCGGTTAAAAAAATGTATACCTATCCGCGACTCTCAATCGCGGGTGAAACTGCCTCCACATTTTTTTAGATCGTATTCAAGTAAGATATTTTCCCATAAATGAGTTTGTTTGGCCATAAATGATTTACCTAATAAAAAAATAATAATAAAAGAAAAAAAGGTATCACTTTGACATGTAAACAAAGTAATTAAACTCGTTTTTTGATTTTTAAAACACTCCCTCGTCTTTTTTAAGTTCATCCGAGACTGGAAGTCGCAGATGAAACAGTAGCTTGTAACAGAATATAAATATTTTCATGTGTTAACAAATCGAGATTATTTTCGTAATTAATTTTTATTTGAGGTATATATGAGTTAAAAACTATAATAATTATATCACGTGCTGATCACGTTAATTTTAAACTAATATATATAGTTTAAGAATAGTTTACATCTTAAATGACACAGCCCTAGGTGTGTGCTTCACTGAATCGACAACAAATATCTGCCAACAGACTGTCAAAACTCAAAAGTCGAGAAAATATATAAAATACGAGCCTTATTTCAAATTATTAATCTTTAAAAAAGGGGTGGAAAATATTTGTTTTAAATAAAATATTATTATCGATGATTTGTATTCTTGATTTACCCTTCATTAATAATTGTTGTCGGATATGTTTGATGTGTCACGAGAGTTTAATAATATAATAAGCAAGGAATTTAGTCTTTCACGTTGTTTGGTCAACGAGGAGAAATAATTAAATAGATACGATTAAAATATAGAGATGATTTCACGTTCTATATACCTTATTTATTATTTATAAAATTTTATTCGGTTTTTATTAAATACAACATATTTATATTTATATACTTGAATTATAAATACGTGCAGGGAAATGCAGCGCCTGGTGGTAAGAGACACATGGCCATCTTACCAAGTCAATTCTTGATTCTTGATCACTTAATTACAACAAATTGTCCACTTCTACTCGTAGAAAACACATGAGAAATATGGAAAATAACACTAAATCGTTAATTATTATCCTAAAGAATGAGTGAAATTATTTTGAAAAACAAAACATAGACATGTTATTATGTTAAATAAGGTTTGACTTTTTGAACGTACATTACTCTTTTAAAAGTTAGTAATTTCGAGTTAGATATTCGAATGTTCAATTTGATTAGCGAATTTGGTTTGTTAAAATTCAAAACTAAATTTTTTTGCAATGTTAAAGTTGTATTTAATTATTTACTTATTATATTAAAAAAATATAATAGAATTATAGAATTTCATTTTTTTTTATAAAAAAAAAAAACTCTTTTTTCCCAGCAAGTTCAATTTTTTTTTTTTTTTTTCATAAATAGGATGGTATCAGAAGTTCAGAAACCTGCCATGAAACCTTGCCAAAAATAATATCAATATGTGTCCTTACCATGAATCCCCGCCTCTGTAGGGCATTTAATGAGATTTTTTTTTACCAAAATCATTTAATGAGATGAGAAGCTCAAAATTATGAAAGGTTTAGTGGGACCCATCAAATGTTGAGGTTGCATGTGAAGCTCAAAATGAGTGTTCTTACACTTCTTAGAACCGGACTCTCTCTGGTTTGATTCAACTAAAAGACCGGAATATATATTAACAATGTTTGAATCGGGTTTGACCAACCATTTTTTTTAAAACCGAACAGTTTCCAATTCTAATTTTTTGGGGGGTTTATATTTTTTGGGTGATCTCTTCGGTTTAAACCGACTTTTTCGGTTCGATCGATCAACTTTTTCGGTTTAGAAGTTATGTTTAAAGTTTAGACCTATTGTGTTTGATTTTGATACTATTGTGTTATGTATGTTCAATGTTTGAGGTAATTATGTTGTGTTATATTGTGTTTGAGAGTAATGTGTATGTTTGAGACTACGTAGTTTGTGTGTGTTTGAGACTATGTAGTTTGAGGTAATTATGTATGTGTTTGAGACTATGTATTTTGTAATTGTATTTTCAGTTTTCTTTTTAAATGGTGAACAGTGAACCACATATCGATTCGAGTCCGACCGACCGAATCGGGAACCGACTCTATCGCCGGTTCGAGGACCGATCTGATTCTGATAAAACTGCTCAAAATTGTGAAAGACATTTAATGAGATGGGAAGCATTCAAGCCTCCGTGGGATCCATTAAGTTTGAGACCCACTAAACTTTCAAGCATCCGCAATATGCTTTGGCAGTCCACACACGACTCCTAGTGGTAGGTGAAATTTAATGCACAAACACTCGCAACCGAGAGTCGCGGGTAAAACTATCGATACAATTGCGGATAGAGATACTTCATTTTTTTTTAACCGAAGTTATTTTGATATTTAATTAATAATTGATGTATATTTAGGTGAAAAAAATTCATATATAACTAAGGACGCAATTTTTTCAAGATAATTTCAGGAACAGTCTTTCCGAAACTTGCTATTAATACTGCTCATTGTACACTATCCTCCTCACACTTCCATAAAAATTTCATTTCCCCATAAAAAGAAAGTAAAAGCAAAGAAGTGATCTCCGATCTCCACCGCCATGGAGGATACCAAGAAGAGGATCGGTATAGTTGGTGCTGGACTGAGCGGCCTTCTTGCGTGCAAATACGCCCTCTCAAAGGGCTTCCATCCCCTCGTATTCGAGTCCCAAGCCACCGTCGGAGGTGTCTGGACTACTCCGTTAGAGACGACGAGGATCCAGACCTCAAAGTCTCTGTACCAATTCTCGGACTTTCCGTGGCCTGATTCTGTGTCCGATGAGTTCCCAATGCATGACCAAGTCATGGACTATATCCGATCGTACGCAGACCGATTCGACTTGCTAAGGCACGTGAGGTTCAATACCCAGGTCGTGGGGATCGAGTATAGAGGAGTGGGACAAGAGAAGGAGAGCTGGCACTTTTGGGGAGGGAGTAACAGTGGAGAGGCATTTGGGAAGAAAGCAGGGAAGTGGGATGTTGCAGTGAAGGACGCTAGGGGAGATTCTCCAGTGGAGGTATGAAAGTTGATGGTTCAGTAGAAAAAACCAATATATATATTCTAATGATAAGCTTTTTGTAGGTTCATGAAGTAGATTTTGTGATTCTGGCCATCGGAAGATTCTCCGGCGTACCAAACATCCCCGAATTCCCTCCCGGCCAAGGCCCTGAATCCTTTCGGGGTAAGGTCATCCACTCTTTGGACTACGCCGCCATGGACTTTGAATCGTCTGCTTCCTTTGTTAAGGGCAAACGTGTCACCGTCGTCGGTCTTCAGAAATCGGCACTTGACATCGTGATAGAGTGCACCAGGGCCAACGGGCCGGACATTCCGTGCACATTGGTCTACCGACGGGAGCATTGGACTGTTCCTGACTATATGCCGTGGGGATTCCCTTTGGCACTTTTGTACCTTAATCGCTTTGCTGAGCTTCTACTTCACAAGCCCGGAGAAGGATGGATAAACAATGTGACGGCTGCACTCTTCTCTCCTTTGGTGAGTTTGGATTTTAAGAGTACAGTGCAATTTCTTGAATTCTCCTCTCTTCTACATTTTTTTTTTAAATAAATAGAAAAACAACTCTTATACGATTTAATAGTTCTAAACAATTCATATCAGCAAATTGCAAATTTATGTATAAACACAATTAATTAATTGCGTAATGCATACATGTGACACGTTTAATTAAATTAATAATAATAAAATATTGAAATATTCACTTATTTTTTAATATTGAATTTTGAAGATGTTACTTTGTATATATGAATTTGTGTATATATGGATTTATGTATATATTTATTTTAAAGTGTATATGAGTTTGATCTTAACGGATTTTGTGTCTAAACAACTCTTATACGATAAAACACAATTAATAATCGTGTCGTGTTTGTATTTGAATTTTTGAGACACGTTTAAGACCTATCCGTTTAGACACGAGACATGTTTAGATACGGGACATGTTTAGACACGACATGATTAATGACACGACACGATTAGACACGACATGATTGTCACCTCTAGTGCAAAGTCACATTCTATAATTTTTCAGTGTATATATCTCAAATAAAAATCAATTACAGAAATAACCTCAATTTTGTAACAAATACGAAAGTAGTCGCGGTGGACAATTTAACTGTGTCATTACATTCGTTATGTCCACACGCGACTCCAGTCGCGAGTAGGGTAGTTTTTTTTGTTTAATTGCTTAGTGTTTAGCTAGAAATTTGTACGTGATATTGTTTAGGTAGATTACGTATGTTAAATTTTGGTGAGCACTTAACTTGCCAGATAGGGTGATATCATAATTGAAACACTCGTATCCACTAAAAAGTCAGAAAACTAAATATTGAAACATACATTTTGGTTTTCCATTAACTTGAACAAGTCATTACCTTTACAGCGAGCGTCTATTCATCATAGTTGCCATTTATTTGACCAAACATAGAAGGAAAAAAAAAACTGCTCTACCTGCGACGGGGAGTCGCGTGTGGAAGTAAGGGATGTAATGACACAGTTATATTGTTTACCCGCGACTCCCATTCGCGGGTAGGTATACTTTCGTATTTGTTATAAAATCGAGGTTAATATCATAATTAATTTTTATTTGAGGTATATATTAGTGAAAAATTTCACATTTTACTCCAAATATAAACACTTGGAATCAGTCCCTAGTCATGTATATATCTTCCTTGCTAATTTCATCTTCCCTAAACATCAGAGGTGGGTCTTCAGCAAATTCGTGGAATCCTCCATAAAATGGAAGCTTCCATTGAAGAAATTTGGGATGGTTCCGAATCACAGCTTCCTTGAACAGATCAGTTCTTGCCTCGTTACTACTCTGCCGGAGAAGTTCTACGACAGGGTGGAAGAAGGCAGCATTAAGCTTCGAAAATCACACAACATCAGTTTCTGTAAAGACGGGATTTTACTCGACGGTAGTGATTCGCCACTGGAGACTGATCTCGTCATTTTCGCCACCGGATTCAAAGGTGACAAGAAGCTGAAGGACATTTTCCGATCACCCACCTTCCGGAACTGCATTACAGGCTCAGAAGATGCGTCGGTTCCTCTCTATAGGTAATAACCGATAAACCCTAAAATGTCTCGCCTTTGCTCACTTTTGGACGACAGTTTTTTAAAAAAACTCGTTTTATCAACCAGGCAATGCATCCATCCGATGATCCCGCAGCTGTCTGTGATTGGTTTTTCTGAGAGCATCTCTAACCTGTACACGTCGGAGATGCGCTGTCGCTGGTTGTTTGAGCTTTTAGATGGTTCGTTCCATCTCCCGAGCATCAAGGCTATGGAAACAGATATTGCACAGTGGGATGAGTTCTTGAAGAGGTACACGAGCAGCCATGATTACAGAAGATCGTGCATTGGAATTCTACATATATGGTATAATGACAAACTCTGCAAGGACATGGGGTGGAACCCTAGAAGAAAGAAAGGCTTCTTTGCTGACTTATTCGAACCCTACGGCCCTTTGGACTACGTGTCTCCTTGAGAAATGAAGCTGCGTTGTTTCCTTACTTCATTGAAGAAGGTGGTAAGTTTCAGGAAGAAACTGAGAATAAGGTTGGATATCTCATGCAAAAAATAAAAATTATATATTTGAATTGCGATGGAAAATGTATTAAATTTCAATACTTAAATATATAACTCAGTTACAACATAAATATCAATGATAATATTAAATTTTCTAACATTGTTTTATCTCCATAAATATTTGCTATGCTAATTGCTATCAATGAGAACGCTGTTGCCTATCTTGGGTATGTATATTACTCTATCATTTTCAAATGCATTAACCAAACAATATTATTACCTTTGACATTTTGTCTACCCAACTCAACTAACTAGTCCCATTTTTTAGATTTTTATATGTTAAAGATATCCATCACACCAAACTCTGTTGGGTAGACCGGAGTGAATAAGGGTGTCAAAACGGGTTATGAGTCTGACCCATAAATCGTGTCGATATTGGGTCGTGTCAGGGACCCTTTGACCCAAACACGACTCGTGTAATAGTATGAGTCATTTTTTGAAAAATTAAACTTGACCTGTCAGAAATGGTAAGTGTTTGGTCAGATTGACTCGTTCAACCTTCATGACCCGCGGGTCAGTCTGACCCGTTCGACACACCATTTCAATAAAAACCAAAAGATACTAAAATATATAAATGATACGGTTCATGGGTTGACTCGTGGGTCAATGCTTCTTATCCAAACATGACCCGTGTTTTTACAAGTCATATATAGGTTATGTCAAAATGACTCATGGATAAAAAAATTTGACCAAAATATGACTCGTGGGCGGTTCACCGACACGTTGGGTCATATGTTATCACCCATAGGAGGGAGTATGGATTCCAACACAGATTTCATTGTCAATTTCTGTTCGATTAGTAGTATTTTTATTCGTGCCAATCGCTTAACCACGGATCATGTTGAAAACTTCGTGCTAAAATATGTCTATATTTTAAAAAGTATTTAACGATATTGTGTAATTATTATATTTTTTTAACATATTAGTCTGATGAATAATAACGTAAAAAAAAAATATTATCAGTTAATATATTTTACAAACGTAATAATGTTTTTTCTCAATAAGTTTATGCCTTTGAAAATGAAGCAATCATCAACCTTTTTCAACAATTACCCCCCAAAAAACCTTTTAAATTGTTTGTTTAAAATTTAATTGTGAAAGTTGGTAGCTACAGAGCTTCTTATTTAATAACAATAATGATTGTTTTCTTTACTCAATTAAGAAAATTAATTTATTACAAATAAAACTGCACCATTTATTCCATCATACATAATTTAAGACGAAATCCTTATTTAGTGAATCCATAAATGCTATCAATTATTTAATATTTCAGTACCATGAATTAATAATTGTTTTTTTAAAGTCAGAGACAAAAATGGCTCTAAAATTTCCGTAAATTTAATTGGTTTTATTAACGTTTATAAACATTTTTATTATCACTTTTTTTTAATACGATGCGAAATACAAGTAATACGACTCCGCTGAGAAAGTAACGTCTGACGTGTATACATCAACTTACGAATATTAGAAAGGGACCAGTCCGTGCGCCGCACGTGAACTGAGAGGAAGACGAAGTGATAGTGACGAACAAAGATGCCGACGGGTACTGGGCGGTTCTTGCATGTGGTGCAGTGCAGGGATCTTTTTGTCAACTTTCTAGTTTATCCGTGAAGGACGCAAGGGAAATTGAGCAATCATCCACGTCTTTTTCAGTATTCAGAAACAACCCCTATACTTTCTAAATTTTGAAAACAAAACCCTTCTCCAGTAAGAATTGTATTAGCTCTACCAACATGTTCGATAAGTTTCTCCTAATGATGATAAAACGATAAGGTGTTACTAAATCCAATTTTAAACACATATTGGATTAATATAAATATATTTTTACTCATTAAAAATAAACTTTTCAGTACATAAATGAAGTAAAAGATAATTTACAATTACTGAAGAGAGTAGAATAAATTCATATTATTTTATAAATAATATCAGATAGATATTATTACAATATTGAAGATTGCAAAATGCTCAAAAAATGCTAATTATAATAATTCGTTCACTTGTCAATTATTACAAACTTGTTAAAATATTATTTTATAAAGAAAGTCAACTTTTTTTTAAAATGGTTATCAACTCATTGACAAATTAGCAAGCAACTTGTCATGTCTATGCGTAGCTATCAAATTTAATTGATTGGATTAAATTATAAATACCTTATAAATTTCTTAAGGTGAAAAATATATAAATTTTATTGGAAACAATATTATATATAGTTTTAAAGTTTTTTCAAGGTAAATATATTAGCATATTGAAACCCCAATTTTTAGTTAAATTACAAATACACTTTATATATATAGTGAAGGGTAGTTGGCCATAACATTTAATTTTTTTATATTATATATTTGATCGTATTTATTTTGCATATTCAAATGATCATGTGTTGGCTAAGGAAGCTGTTAATCTAGATGATCCATTTCATATTCTATTGAATCCTCCCTCAGACATTTTGAAGTTTCTTATGTTTGATAGTGAAGGAAAATCCACTACTAGAATAGTTAAAAACAATTAGTATTAGTTTTGGTTTGTTGTAATTTTGTTCTACCAAAAAAAAATGATCATGTGTTTATTGACGACTTGCTCAATAAAATAATAACCCTTTGTGAGGTCAAGAAAATGACTCATTTATCCTCATTCATATTACTATTATTATCATTTCTATTATTTATAAGCAAACCAATGTGGATAAATCGTAGATAGTAATATTTAAGAAAATATAAATAATACGGCACTTTTTTTAAAATTTAAATGTGGTGAATATGTTAGGTAGTATAGCTTGATTAATATGTGATGTTAGTTTATGTATTAATGTACCCGTAGGTTATACTGTACTGTATTTCTCCATGTATACGTATTCTATAACAGTAACCTCTCATAAATACATATTAATCAAACCACGTGGATGTTACCCTAATTTGAGTGTTACCATGGAAAAACATAGTTTTCTTATTATCGAGCTTTCCTCTCAATTTTCTTCTCATTTGTGTGTAAATTCTTCGATTCAAGTGAGTTTGTTGTGATTAGATCCTAACAAAATAGTCTCAATGTTATTCTTTTTATTGAAACATTTTTTTTTGGTAAATATTTATATTGCAAAGTCAACATTTCGTGTTCAATCTTGTTTATAAATCAGAATTTTTAATATAAATTAATGTAGTACCTAAAATGTAGGTTATAACAATTTTTTGCACGAAAATTAAAAATAATAATAATCCCAATATTGATGCGTACTAAGACTAAACTTAATTATGTATAACTGTTTTCTAACCAATAACTTAACGCATGCAACAATCTTGGTAACATCGGCTTATCAATAGTTTTATTAATTAATTACTTTCCTAAAATAATAATATTTTGTTTTTTTAATGCTTTAGGCCGGTGCAATGTTATCCAAAATCAGTAAATACAACTGTAATTATAATTGTTTTGAGATAATTATGAACATTTATGAAACTGATATGTATATATAATATATAGGTTTGTTCACGAACTAGGTCGACCCAAACCGATTCAGTACTGAACTGATCTGGTTTGAAAAAAATCAGTATTTTTTTATGATTCTCAAAAAAATGGTTTGGTTTAGGTAACAAAATATGGTTTGGTTCGAACCGATTCAAAACCGGTTGACCTGATTTTGTTAATAATAATTTTGGTTATGAAATAATCTGGTTCAGACTGAAAATGAACCGGCTGAAAATCTTGTCAAACACACTGAACCGGCTGAAAATCTTGTCAAACACACTGAACCGACTGAAAAAATACTGAATCAACTGAAAAACACACTGAATCGACTGAAAAACACTGAACCGATTGAAAAATACACTGAGCCGACTGAAAAACACACTGAACCGATTGAAAATCTATTACACAAACAACTAAAATCCTGTCCAACATCAACATACGAGAGTCCAATACATCTCTAGGTTTGGTTTATTGGAGACATATCTAGTTTTGGTTTAATTTTAGACCAGTTTAGTTGATCTATATGTTTAGTTTAATTTCAGACCAGTTTAGTTGAAAAACAGTATAAATTTTTTTTTTAAATTATATAGGTTTAAAATAGTTTAATTTAAATTTAAGTGTAAACTAGTATAAAAAAAATGAATCGATTCGAACTGAATTTTTTGTACTATTTTGAACTGATCTACTTAAAACTGGTCTTATTTTGATACTAGTTCAATCGAATCAGTTCGAAGCATACCAGAACCAGATCAGTTCGGCCGAACCGATTTAAATTAAGAAGCCTAATAATATATAAAATTACTAATTAAAAAGTATAAGGTATGATGATATTTATCTTAAAAAAAGCCTTAGTTGGGATTAACAAGATTGAGGGAATTTAGTTACACTTTCGGTTTAAGTAGATTCGTCCTTTATCACTAAACTGAAGTTGTAACAATCGGCAGCAATACTGAGTACACGTGTCAAGATCCTAGATTAGCAAATGATTATTGCTATGCTTCGACCGAAAACACCGGATACAATCCCTTCCCATATATATATTGTATGATAAGTCGTTCGAGGTGGAAACGCCAACAATACCTTCCTTTCTTTCTCAGGGACGTCCTGTCTTCTTCTTCTTCGTATTCTGCACTCTCTGCGGATTCCACTTTTCATCTTCTTCTGCACTGAATGACGCTGCGGCAGCGTAGACTCTGTAGACGGAAGTAGTATTGCGTCGGAGACACTTGGTTGGTGGAGATTGTGTTGTTGCCTTGCAGTGCACGCGTTGGCATGAAGAGGAAGAAGAGAGATCATGCCAACGGGCACAGCTTTAGCCACCTCATTCGCGCAACGCTTTTCCACAGATGTCGATTACACCACCCCCTTGGCAGACTCTTCCCGCTCATCTCTGCCGTATCCGGCTGCCTTCTTCTCCTCCTCGCGCTCCTCTCTCTCCTCTCCTCCGCTCCCTCCGCCCGTCACCATTATCAGCACCGTGTAGACCAAACCTCGGTGCGCTTCAGCTCCTATTTCTCTGTTCCATTGTGTACGCTTCTTCCTGGTAGTAGCAGTAATGAATAGTTAAATTTAACTGATCTAACTTCTCTTGCAATCCCTTCCGTAGTCGTTGGATCGGCTTGACAGCGGATTGTTGCTGGAGTCCAGTTCGACGAAAGAGACAGTGTTCCGTGTCCCGGTACGGTAGTTCTGGATCACTTGCTCGTTTTCTGTCATATGTTACAGCTAATTTGATCTGTGTATGTTCCATTGATATTATACTAATTTCGAGTTTGGGATCATTGTTTTTGATTTTCAAATGGCTAGTCCAGCGGAGGAAGTTTGAGTCGTGATCTATGGAACTCTAGATTATCGAATTTTTTCCATGGTTGCAGCAATGCCAGTTCTCAATTCCTGAGTAAGCTTCTTTATCTGCTTATCGTTCAATCTCACAGCAACATCTCTTCATTACGTTCTTGGATGAAATCGTCAATCTTAGAAGCGAGCCGCCTTAAACTTAATTGCAGTTTATTGGAGTTCTTTGATACAGCCTCCTTTTAACTCATTTTGAAAAGTAATAATCCGAGAATCACGGAGTCGACTATTCATGAGATTTCGTGGCCACTGGTTTGCGAATTTGAGGCGTCTGGGAACCATTTATTGAGATTGGTTCTGTACTGTGATTAATTATCGTTTGATTTGTTCCAGTATCATTGTATTTTAACAGCTGCTGAGACAAAAACGCAGCCAAATCGGTATTTGTTGATCGCCACAAGTGGAGGACTTAACCAGCAAAGAACAGGGGTAGGTAACCAATGTCACCTCATTCTTGACCGATGTTTTTGGGTTTGATTATTTTTGCTTATGCTAATAGGTGGTAATGGTAATCAATAGCGACCCAGTCAGTCCTTCTCTTGCTGGGGTCAATTTTTAATTAAAATTTTCTTCAAGATAAGGTTTAATTGTTCCACCAATGTACAATATTAAATTCAATATATTCTAGCCCATTATTGGACCTCTGAAACTACCAAGTGTTTGGTATTTGGTTGGGGATGGTTGCAATGCAGATAAAGAGTAGTTTATTTTCGGCAACCACGGTTTCTCGAAGAGTCATTTTGAGCTATTACTGTAAACCCAAGAACCTTCAGTCGGTTCCCAGATGAGTTTTCGTAATAAAACAATTGTGCTGGCTTTTCCAATATATATATATATATATATTTGATATAATATAAGTTATTAGTTGCATCGCAGACATATTCACGTTATTGATTTTTATTATGCTGTGATTCCATGGCATTTTTAACGGTAAAGTTTGTTAGGTCGGGTTACAATACACTGCTGATTATAGCAACTCCTTTGATTTTCATCCTCTTGCTGCTGCTATTGATCCATCAATTAGCCACAACTGTTGGTTGCAGTTTCAAAAATTAATGCAAAACTTTTCATGAATAGTTCATAGTTAATATTCTGCAAAGTTATTATTACACTGCCACGAGATTCGTACATATTGTTAACTTTTTACAATTTTATTATGCAGATAACTGATGCTGTAGTTGCAGCGTATATATTAAATGCTACTCTCGTTGTGCCCAAGCTTGATCAGAAATCATTTTGGAAAGATTCAAGGTATATTAAATGTCGTTCTGCATCAGTTTACTCTTTCCTCATTATTTGGTCGGGCTAAGTACCAATTCTCTCGTTGTGAATTTGCTTCTTGCAGCAACTTTAATGATATCTTTGACGTAGACTGGTTCATTAAGTTTCTCCGAAAAGATGTGGAGATCATAAAACAGTTGCCAACCAATGGTGGAAAAGTGCTGAGTCCATATACTATGCGAGTACCTAGGAAGTGCAACCCAAAATGTTACCAGAATCGTGTTTTGCCTGTTCTAAACAAAAAACATGTAAGTAGTGTAACCACAAAACCTCAAAATAAGCTGCTTTCAATATAATGTTACTTGTATTTAATTGCTATAACAATTAACAAAGTAAATTTCCTATGGCCATGTGGAAAGTTTTATATGATACACTAATTAAACCTTAATGATCCAGACTTTGCTGACGTTGTACAGAGGGTGGTAAAACCATCCATCTGGATTCTTTCATGAATTAGCATATCTTTCAGACTTCTGCTGGCTTGTGAAAGCCATATATGATATAACTGCCATGTTAGGTGGATTCTTTTCATGGTTTGCTAAACCTATTGATCTCTGATTTGTAAACCATCAACTTTTGTTTGCTTATCCTCGAAAACACACCACACATTTGTAAATGAGTATTCTAGGGAATTCTACTTGAATATGCAGTTATATGCTGATGAAAGATGTCACTTAAAAGATAGCCTTCTAAGTTCTAAGTTCCTTGCAATAAATGGCTATTCAACATCTTAAATTTCTATGCAACAAAGGGATGAATGATAATTGATAAGGACAGGATCATCAGCAGATATTTTATTCCTCTAGTTGTTGCTTGAATTTGGTATTTGTGTTAATATCGGTAAGAGGCTTGATATTGATATAATTTTTGACCATATGTTTCATATTACAGGCTGTTCAACTCACAAAGTTTGATTATAGGCTTTCAAATAGACTGGAGAAAGACCTACAAAAACTAAGGTGTAGAGTAAACTACCACGCCTTAAAATTCACGGATCCTATCCGTGACATGGGTAAACTGTTGGTCTTGAGGATGCAATCCAAAGTCAATCACTTTATAGCCCTTCACTTGAGGTACGCTTTTTGTCTTAAACTTCTAAGTCCATTGATTATTCTCACCAAATTTCCATTCCTCTCACTAAAATTCGGTTAATCTTTGCAGGTTCGAACCAGATATGCTGGCATTCTCCGGATGCTATTATGGAGGCGGGGAAAAGGAAATGCGAGAACTAGGTGCTATTAGAAAGAGATGGAAAACTTTACATGTAAGGCCTCCCAATCATTTCTCTATCTACACATTCATGTCACCTAGAGGTCACTGTTGTTATTTCACGTAGGTAAGCAACCCTGACAAAGAACGACGGCACGGAAGGTGCCCACTGACCCCTGAAGAAGTCGGTCTAATGTTAAGAGCATTAGGATTTGGCAGTGATGTTCATATATACGTTGCATCAGGTGAGGTATACGGTGGAGAAGAGACTTTGGCACCATTGAAAGCACTTTTTCCGAACTTTCACACAAAGGAGACCATAGCTACCAAGGAGGAATTGGCTCCATTTGCATCTTTTTCATCTCGGATGGCCGCTCTTGACTTCATAGTTTGTGATGAAAGCAGTGTCTTTGTCACCAACAATAATGGAAACATGGCAAGAATATTAGCTGGAAGAAGGTAAATTCCGTACCGCAGTATTTGCAAATTGGCTTAAGCTTTAATGCATATGGAGATTGAATTCCAACATAGCTAACTGTTGTAAATATGTAGGAGATACTTGGGACACAAGCCGACGATTCGCCCAAACGCCAAGAAACTGTACAAGGTGTTTGCAAACCGAACTAGCATGGCGTGGGAAGAATTTGCTTCAAGGGTTCGAACGCATCAGATCGGATTCATGGGAGACCCAAATGAGGTGAGGCCTGGTCGGGGAGAATTCCATGAAAACCCCTCAGCTTGCATCTGTGAGGATTCAGATGGGAAGGACACTGTTGGAATTTTGTCTCCACCTCGCACAAGAGACAGCAATCAAGTCGATAAGGAGGAGGATAGTTCAGTGTCAGGAAGTGGCAACTCGAATCAAACACCGGATTACGACCATGACTCTTCGGAAACGGAGTATACCGAGAACGGGAACCAACAAAGTGGTTTCTTTTTGAATAACAATCCTATCAAGCCCGATCCGAGTAAGCTGGAAGAGATCTTCTCGGACTGATCCATTCTTTGGCCTTTCAAGGTTTTGATCCCATTATATTAGTGGGTGGCTTCAGGTGCTTTGTATATAAATTAAGTGGTATACAGCAAAGAGAGACCATAGTACACCATTCAAGGTCGTCCCAAAAGAGTACAACCTATCAGTAGTACAATAAGAGGTTCAAGGATGCCGTACCCCACACGGCACATTAAAGTTTGAAAGTATTCTGATTCTACAAAAATATATCACAATAGACTTTAGTATATAAAACATATTTTCGTCTATTAAAAAGAGAGTAGTAAATTATTTTTACTTCTAAAGAAATTTCAATCAATTTTACTATATTACATACTCACCACTTAATTTTTAAACACGTGCCATTATCTAGTAGTTTAAAAAATAAAGTCAGACTCTGACAGGTAAGAAGAGGAGGTGGACAAATCGTAATCCAGTAGAGGGAGAGAAGGGAAGGACGTGGCATATCTCTCATCCATTCTTCCCTCTCTTTCCTACTCTTCAATTCCTGGTCTCCAGTCCCTCCCTCCCTGCAACTCCGTACTCCGTATCCCGAGAAAAGCAAAGAGACAATTGTAAGAGGCAATGGCGTTGAGGCTCCCCACGCAGCTCCCCACGCCCACCAATCTACACCACCACAGCGGAGGTCTCACACGGTGTCGGACTTTGACGCTCGATGGTCTCCTCTCTTCCAGTTCCTCCTGTACTCCCGGTTCTTCATTCCGTACAGGTACCCTCCTTACTTCAGCTCCATTTCATGAGCTTTTCACTGGAGAAATTGAACCGAATGTCAGTGATGGAATCTATTGTGTTGTAGCTTTTCGTTTTTGTACCGAATTCCGCATTCGAACTGATACCATTAGCGTTTAGCTAGGTTGAATCGAATTGCAGTACTCCTTATTTTCGTTGTCCAAGGAAGCTGGGATTTCAGTGTTCTTCTGCCTATAGAACTAGCCAATTGATTTGGGGAAGCTTTTCAAAGAAAGCCGAATTATTCATTCTTGTTCATCCTTATAACAGAGATCAATTTAAGTATAACTTAGGTAATTGTTGTGATACGTAGAATTGAAGCTTGAGCTATGGTTAAATATAGATGATAACCATGATGGTTGTTCAATCTGCTACTGTTGCAGTTTATCCAATTTTAAAAAAACGTATTGACGGTTTTGTACACATTTACTCCTTTACTTAGTTTACTATGTCAATGATTTTTTTTTCTCCATAATGTCAATGATTAATTAGATTTTTAATATATTGTTCTAGGGAAATCTCATGGTCCTCCACTAGTAACATGCATGGCACAGGCACCAGGAGCTGTGAATCTTGCTCCTGGAACACCAGTTAGACCAACAAGCATTTTGGTTGTCGGTCCAACTGGTACTTTGGGAAGGCAGATTGTGAGAAGAGCTCTTGATGAAGGGTATGATGTCAGATGCCTCGTTAGGCCTAGACCGGCTCCTGCTGATTTCCTCCGCGACTGGGGTGCCACTGTTGTCAATGTAGGCTTAATAAATGTTCTAAGATTATTGCTTTGTCTCCGACTGATCTTATGATATGGTAATTATGGTACAAGTGTGATGGGGTGTGTTCCTTATGTACAGATTACTTATTCTCTATGTAATGTGGAATACTCTCAAATTTTTGCAGGCAGATTTAAGCAAACCAGAGACCATACCGGCAACATTGGTCGGAATCCACACAGTGATTGATTGTGCAACAGGCCGCCCCGAAGAGCCAATCAAAAAGGTGATTTCATGGGTTGGTCGCTCCTTCTTTGTATATCTGTAGTCTAAGTGATCAAACTCTTTACAGAAACCTGGTCTTGTTATTGCTTGAAATAGTGTCTTCAAGCCGTCAACAAGAACTTATGACTCTTTTTAATACTTGTAACAGTGATGAGGTAGCTTTACCTTTCTGGTCGATAGGATCTCTCACATTGTTTTTCTTTTCAAAATGTGTCATGATACTACATTCTTGGGATTTGAGATTCTTGTAACACATTCACTTTAAATTTCTTGGAATTCTGAAATTCAGCTGCTTATACAATTAAAGAAGATCAACCAGCAAGCTTCTCTTTGTTTGGTTTATAGTTCCATTGGTTAGAATAGCTTGGTCTATAGTTCCATTGATGTTTGGTTTTGCTTGCCTCCTCTAATGTATGGTGCACTTTAGGTAGATTGGGAAGGAAAAGTTGCTCTCATCCAATGTGCAAAAGCAATGGGAATCCAGAAATATATATTCTTTTCTATCCACAATTGTGACAAACATCCCGAGGTTCCATTGATGGAAATCAAATATTGCACAGAGAAATTTCTGAAGGATTCAGGTTTAAATCACATCACTATTCGATTATGTGGATTCATGCAAGTAAGTATCTATTGACCTGAAGTTCCAAGTATATCATGTTCGGAATATATTGCTAGTATTTGAGATTTGGATCAACATTTTGTCTATGAACTTCACTTAATTTTTCCGTGTGGTTAGTTTCAAGTAAATTATAGCTCATGTATTATTCCATGATGCGATTTTCAGGGATTGATCGGTCAGTATGCAGTACCCATATTGGAAGAAAAATCGGTCTGGGGAACTGATGCACCAACTCGAATAGCATACATGGACACCCAGGTGAATCTCCTCAGTGAGGAAACTCTGCAGCATTTGAATAAGTTCTGCTCTACTATTGATTCAACTATCTAACTAATTGAACTTTTGTCATTTCTTATGGTAGGATATAGCCAGATTGACATTTATCGCTTTACGTAAAGAGAGCATTAATGGGAAGCTTCTTACATTTGCTGGGCCTCGTGCATGGACAACACAAGAGGCACACTATTATTTCTCAAGAATTTACTCAATTTATCCGTTATGTTAGCAGTTCATAATCTTTCTATCAAATATCAATCAGGTTATAACATTGTGTGAGAGACTTGCTGGGCAAGATGCAAATGTTACTACAGTGCCTGTCTCAGTCTTACGACTAACCCGGCAACTGACTCGTTTCTTTGAGTGGACAAGTGACGTGGCTGATCGATTGGCATTTTCCGAGGTTAGTGTTGTTAGGGTGTTAACAACCTGTCTCCTCCTCCTATAACTGGAAAGATTGGTACTTCTCAATAAGATTGATTTCACTGATACCAGCTAATTCCTTTCATATTTGTGGATGTATCTTTTAGGTCCTTACTAGTGATACCGTTTTCTCGGTTCCGATGTCAGAGACGTACGATCTTCTGGGTGTGGACTCAAAGGATGTTGTGTCTCTCGAGAGGTACTTACAGGACTACTTCACAAACATCTTGAAGAAATTGAAAGACCTGAAAGCTCAATCTAAGCAAAGTGACATCTTCTTCTGAAAAAAAAAACACAGCATCCTCTTCTGCTGCATCTAAACTGGAGAAAACGAATTCATTAAAGTGTATTGCATTTGGTATCTTTCCCCTCCACCCAAGTCTTGGTTTTTTGTAGATTGGTTTCATATATTACTATGTCAATAGATGGAATATTTGTGATAGTTGGGACCTAGCTAAAACGATGATAGCCTAGGGGCTGTCATTCTTCCCACTTAAGAAACGTAGAATGACTGGTGTGTGCATGAGAATGACTGGTGTGCTGCATGGGGTCTGTCTGTCTCTTGCTAGCTACAAAGAATGGTGAAAAAGTGGGATAATGACATTTCGATACGATGACAGAAAAAAAGCGCAAGCGATAAGAAAAGACGAAGAAGGGCATTTTACTCTTTGTTTGGATACTCTTCCAGTGGAAGTCCAGGTCTAGGATGGTGGGAAGATATTCTGTCATCTTCAAGAAATTATCACCGCCCATCCTTCTCGTCTCCTCACTCGAACTGCAACGCGACGAACAGTCCCCGCACCAAAGATTCCTTCTTTTCCTTCCCTCTCTCTACTTCTCAAAGATTTTAGCGGAAACCGCCACCACTGCTGATATGCGCTTCTCGTTTTTTCTTTAGCTGTTTTCGGTCTCTGCTCCACCACTTCCGGTGATCCGCCCAGTGATCGAAACTCCGGCTGGTTTTCATGGGCTGCACAAGTTCCAAACTCGACGATCTTCCGGCGGTGGCACTTTGTCGTGAGCGCTGCAGCCACCTGGACGAGGCCATCCGCCACCGCTACGCTTTCGCCAACGCACACATGGCTTACATGACCGCTCTCAAGGGTGTCGCCCACTCTATGCACGTCTTCCTCGACTCCAATTTTGATCACGCGCCGCTCTCTCCTGTCATCAATCTGACAAAACAGCGAAAGAGCGACCCTGTAGATCCGGGCCACCTCTCAGATTCCGGGTCCCACCTTGATTTTCACTCCGACGGGTCGGATTCGGGTGAACTCCATGACTCAGGCCACACCTCGCCCAGACACCGTATCGAGTTCATGAACCCCAATCAGGAGGGGGTCGGCGGGTTTCTGCACATGAATTACATGAAGAAGACCACAGCCGCGCCGGCCGTCGTCTACGAGCAGAGACCCATGTCCCATGAGACTGTCCAAGTAGGCGAATCATCTTTTTCCTTCTACCCCTATCCAATCCCAAGCAACAACGCAGCTCCATATCTGTATGGTGGCGAAATTGAAGGTGGTGGTAGGTACGGCTACTCGCCTCCTGCGCCGGTGCTTCAATACACGCCATCTCTAGCTGTGTCGTCAGCACATGAGTCGAGGAAGCCGCCGTCTCCGCCGCGAAGTTCGGGTTGGGACTACCTGAACCCTTTTGGAGCATCGTACGAGGATAATTTCTACGAACGGTACACCCCGGGCAGGAAGTCGAGGGACGTGAGAGAAGAAGAAGGGATTCCCGATCTAGAAGACGAGTCTGTCCAAGAAGTTCATGGGCACCCTAAGTTTATCGAGACCGGAAACTTCTCAAGATCAGTGGCCGTTGATGAAGAAGCAGAAGGCCATGGAGGTGGTGGAGAAGCAGCAGTTTACCAGAAGAAGCCCACACTTCCAGAGGAAAACAACAAAGTTGAGTACGAGGTTCATATTGTCAATAACAACATTGCTGACGCCGATCAGAAAAAACTTGAAGAGACACAAGAAACTGAACCCAAGACATTTCATGGAATTAATGAAGTGGTGAAGGAGATTGAGCTCCAATTCGAAAGGGCCTCGGAGTCGGGGACTGAGATTGCTGCGATGCTGGAAGTCGGAAAATTTACTTACCGCAGGAAACGTGAAGGTAGCGTAGGTTTAATTGATAAAGTTGCAAACTTTGGGATGAGTTTGGTGCGGACTGTCATTTTCTTGCTTGATTTATGTCAGTTAAAGTCCAACTCAAATGGGTTGAAGATTGTTTTATATTATTATATGTTCAGGTTGTGTCCTTGACTTGCCAATTTTTTATATGCAGTTGCTTCCAAGATGGTGCAAGCTATAACTTCTCCTCCATCAGTTATATCTTCAGAAACTTCCACTTCCACTTCCATGGCTGCTGAGGAAGAGGTGGGGTTGCGATCGAAAACTCTTTCGTCCACCTTGCATAAGCTTTCCCTTTGGGAGAAGAAACTCTACAATGAAGTAAAGGTGTGTTTTTTAGCGGCCAATCTGTGAAATAATATCAACTTATCCATCAGTTTTGGAAAAATTTATTATCAAACTTCAAATGCCGCAACTTCTTGTTTATTTTTAGTGTTTTCATTGTTTTGTTAGGCGGAAGAGAAGATGCGGATTATCCATGATAGGAAGGTACAGAAGCTAAAACGGTTGGAGCAAAAGGGGGCTGAGGCTGCTAAAGTCAATGCTACTAGAACGATCATAAGAAACCTGTCCACAAAGACCAGGATCGCTATTCAGGGCGTTGACAAGATATGTATCACGATAAACAAGATTCGAGATGAGGAGCTGTGGCCCCAACTCATTGAATTGATTCAAGGGTATTATGCATTTCTCTTCCCTGTCTTCTTTGATAGTGTCAAATACGGGAAATTAAAACTAGCAGACATAGTACATAACCCGAAATAGATGTGCAACAGTACAGATGAACAATGATGTTCACAATAGCTGAAGATTAGTTCTAGCTGATCGAAAAACAATATCGGTAGTTTTTGTTGAAGACACTGTGATGTGGGAATGCTACACCGTGGTTTCTCCATAAATTAATCACCATATATACAACAAGGTTACCTCCTCCTATGACCAATTGGTTTTAGGATGGAACCCGAGTTGTATAATGTGGTTGCTATTTGGGTGTGACTCGACCCCGATATTAAAATTTAACATGGTATCAGAGTCCGGTTCCATTTGACGGTGTTGGGTTGTTTCTCGTTGTGGGTGCCCGATGTGGGTTTGTTGTGTCTCATTTACTCCACGTAGCACAGTTCGGGTCGGACTTGGACGTGAGAGAGAATTTGTTGAGTCCCAACCTGTCTGGATTAAAAATGTGTCGGTGCCGTGCCTTAATCGAGTTATCACAGTGCGGGGGAGGGTTGAAGACACTGTGATGTGGGAATACTACACCGGTGGTTTCTCGATAAATTAGGCACCATATATACTTGTATAATGCGGTTGCTATTTGGATGTGACTCGGCCCCGATATTAAAATTTAACAGTTTTCACCTGCAGAAAAAACACAAAATGTGGTTCATCTCGTCGAAATTACTTGGGTTAGCAGTTAGAACAAGTTTAGATAGATAACCCGTGGTGGAAAGTTGGTAGTGGTCTCTGAATTCATTTGCTAAATCCATTGTATTATATGACATTCATTTCATCGATCGATTGATTCATTTTCCTGAAACGTTGCTCATGTGCCATTTTTACTGCAGATTGGCCAGAATGTGGAGATGCATGCTCAAATGCCATAAAATCCAAACCCAAACAATTGGCAACGCAAGTGGGTTTGGTTCAATCGGATCTGGGAGAACACTCAGCGATACTCACCTCGAGGCCACACTTCAATTTGAGGCCGAGCTCATCAATTGGACCTCCCAATTTGCAAATTGGGTAAGTTCTCAAAAGGATTACATCAAATCGCTAAATGGGTGGCTCTCAAAATGCCTTCTTTATGAGCCCGAAGAAACGCCAGATGGGATCATCCCCTTCTCTCCAGGCAGAATCGGTGCCCCTCCCGTTTTCATAATCTGCAACCATTGGGACCAGTCCTTGGACACAGTCTCAGAGAAAGAAGTGCTTGATGCCATGAGTGTGTTCGTATCGAGTGTCCTTCATCTGTGGAGACAAGACAAGCGTGAAATGAGGGAGAGGATGCTGGGGAACAAGGATTTGGAGAAGAAGTTGAAGAATCTGGACAAGAAAGATGTGCAGGTACAGAAGGCAGTTCAGGCATTGGAGAAGAAAGTAGTAATCTTTACAGGGATCAGCAATGATGATAGGTTTTTAGTGAAGGATCAAGCACAAGCGGTTTACCCGGGCGATGCTAGTAGGAATCTTCAGTCGAGTCTGGAGAAGATCTTCGAGGCCATGGAGAAGTTCATGGATAGTTCCTCCAAGGTTTATGAGGATCTTCTGCATCTGTGCGAGGAAGAAGAAAGGATCAGCGTAGAACGAAGAATCTCCTTGTCGGGCTAAGGAGACCAAGATCCTCCAAGGAAGACATCAATGTTGTTACAACATCTGAGAACCGACTCGGTGCTTACTTGTGTCGCAAGGACGAGTTAACTCAGTGCCGATCTCATGTAGGAATGTGTGATTGCCTCAATTATTGGGGGTAGAAGCTGCCAGAAGATATGTAAAATTATTAACGGGCTTTCAATTAATATCATCTTAGGCCAGGGGGGGCAATAGTCAGATGATAATAGTTGAAAGCCCAATTAATAATTTTACTTTCTTAAATGTAAATGTCGGATTACAAAGAAACGTAATTCAGTAATTGATTTGTGTGTTCTTTTTTAATTTTTTTTTATTTTTAAAGGTGGCTTGAGATTTTTCTAACTTCAAAGTTCAAACTGTTCTCGTAACTATTTGAGAGGCATAACATAATTGTTTTGAAATTTTGAACGTATGTATTATCTATCTTATAAGTTTAAATTTGTATTTTCAGCATACTTTTAAATAGTGTTATCATAACCGGACCGCGCGGTCGACTGGGAGCCAGACTCATGTACGGTTTGATTCAGATAAAAAACTGACTTGCAAATGAACATTATTTGAACCGATGTGAATCGGTTGGTTTTTTAAAATTGTCTGGTTTCCGGTTTGTTGTTTTGGGATTATTTTTTTTAACATACCAATAATTTTTTCCCCCGATTTAAACCAATTGATTTTCAGTTGTTAGATTTTCAGTTGATTAGACCATTCACCAATTTTTTTAGCAATCGATTGATTTTTTTTCTTCCAGTTATTGGTTTTATTATGTTTAAGAGTAATGTGTATGTTTGAGAATATGTAGTTTGTGTGTGTTTGAGATTATGTAGTTTGAGGTAATTATATATGTGTTTGAGACTATGTAGTTTGTAACTTTATATTTTCAGTTTTTTTTTTAACTTATGAACAGTGAACCACACATTGAACCGGATTCGACTAAATTGGACTGATCGAACTGAAAACTGGCCCCTCGCCGGTTCGAGGGTCGGTCCGGGGTTCCGATAACACTGCTTTTAAAACATTTTTTTAAAATTGATTTTTAAGAAAACGTGTTTAGGAGAATGTTGAAATATATTATTATTAAAAGTCTTTATTCGCAAATTTTAGGTCACTTTCAAATAAAAGAAACTATTTTTATTAGGATTTTTAATTAATTTATGTTTATGTTGAGTTAGTGATATTTTATCGGACGGGACACGGCGGACAATGTAACAAAGTGTCCACACAGACATGGGAACAAGCCGAATGCACCATAAGGGCCCTCGAATATATGCCGACCCCTAATTAATCAATTATTAAAAAGTTAGTATAAATTCGAAATCCGAGTAACCGAGTAACTGTCTTTTTTAGTCTAACCAGCATGATTTTATTTTTTTGGCCATCTAACCCAGCAATAGCATGATTGAGTTAGTATAAGCATTATTCTCATTTGGACCATGAAAAGTAAGAATTTATGTTAGACTTGATTGAGTATTTAGGTTCTAAATCACTTATGTTTATTTGACATAATTGCTTATATGAATTTCAAATCACTTTTTTTCTATTAAATATGGTACAGATATTATAGTATTCTATATTATTATTATTATTATTGAAGCCAATATCTCATGAATAATAGTATCGAATTTCATCCACGGTTTGACGATTAGTTGTGACAAATCTTCCTAACCGTTAAAATCATCTTTATGTAAGAAAATAAGGACTCACAAACCTAACCTGCATAATCTAATAGAGTTATTATCAAAACACGTTCCTCATTAAAAAGATGAGTTAGTTGTTAGAATATGGCTTGTCTAAGGAAATATATAATACATGGTCAAAAGAAAATGAATATAATACACTCATTGCACAATAGATATAATCTAGGGTGATAAAAAAAGACACTTGGACAGAATTTCCGACAAAATCGGTCTGAAATCGGTCTGACTAAGACCGAGACCAAGCATTTTTTTCTTTTTAAGGTCGGTCTCGGTCTCAGTCTTTTTTTCCAAAAGTCTGATTAGAACCGACCCAAACCGAATTTACTATGCAAACCCTAAAAAGTAAAAACCAAATCAGTTCTCCACAGAGCACTTGGCAGCAGTCAAATGTGACTCCATGTCCAAATGCAAGTATAAGTCCCCATTCATTCTGCTTTCTGTCCATGCTCCTTCATCTTCAAGCTTTCTTCAAGCATGTACTCCAACAAGTAAACTATGGTTTTGCTGCTCGCATTCCCGTAATCCATCAAGGCTCGTCTACTTGCGTTCAGTTTCTCTGGTGTCAAATCGAGTCGCTTCTCCGGACGGTTCAAAATTGCAGGACCACCTGGGTGGACAGCCTAGGAAATCTTGTTATAGTCCTTGTCTGAGAACCCAACTGTGTCCATCAGTTTCCCGCAGAAACCCTCGATGTTGCCTTAGACAAATTCGTTTAGGCAGATTCGCTCCAGAACCGAGACCGTCCCAAATCGAGAAAGATCGACTCGGGTAGATTTTTTTAGCCGAGGTCGGTCTAGGTCCTCCAGAAGGCAAGATCGAAATTTCGGTATCGGTCTTGCCTTCAGGACCGGCCCGCCCATGATTAGGCCTAATATTAGATTTTTTTTTCGAAAACTATACATTTTAGTTTTTTTTTAAAAAGTAAGTATATAAAAAAAATATTTCGAAAAATAGGTATACGCGCACCCCAGGGTGGCGCCTATTGCATAGGCGCATGTTGGGTATGTCTGTTTTTTTTTTAAAATTGTTCCATAATGACGACTCGATGTTTAATTAAAAATAAAATTATGTATTTATTAAAAAAATTATAGTAAGTAGATATTTTAATTGCGATTCAAATGATGCAAAAAATATTAAATTTGGATTTACGGATTGCATGTACGGCATGCCGTAAGTTGAGACATGAAAATTTGACTTAAAAAATTATAACTCATACCATGTAAGTCCAAAATCAACATGGTTAACGTCATTTATGTCGTAATTCAATTATCTACGTAGGGTATTTTTTTGATTAAAAATACAGTGATTTTGTAACCTAACATCGTTTACACCATAATTTGACCGAAATAAGTAAATGCATTAGGTGAGAAATTTAATTATGTACTTACTAAAAAAAAAAATTACTTTTAACTGTGTAAACAGTAAAATTACTGTGCAAAACACTATTTGGAATTTTTTGTATCGTATGTAGAGTTTTTTACGTATTGTATTATACAGTCAGTCTAAAAGTAAAAACTTAACGCATAGTTAGCGTCATTTTATTCGTAATTAAATTATCTACGCACCATTTTTTTTTTAAGTAAGTACATAATTAAATTTCTCACCTAATGCATTTACTTATTTCGGTCAAATTATGGTGTAAACGATGTTAGGTTACAAAATCACTGTATTTTTAATCAAAAAAATTACCCTACGTAGATAATTGAATTACGATAGAAATGACGTTAACCGTGTTGATTTTGGACTTACATGGTATGAGTTATAATTTTTTAAGTCAAATTTTCATACGGCATGCTGTACAGGCAATTCGTAAATCCAAATTTAATATTTTTTGCATCATTTGAATCGCAATTAAAATATCTACTTACTATAATTTTTAAATTTTTTTTTAATAGATGCATAATTTTATTTTTAATTAAACATCGAGTCGTCATTATGAAACAATTTAAAAAAAAAAAGCAGACATACCCAACATGCGCCTATGCAATAGGCGCCACCCTGGGGTGCGCGTATTGCCAATACGCGCTACCCAGGATGCGCGTATACCTATTTTTTGAAAAAAAAATTCTATACTTACTTTTCTATAAAAAAAAAAAAAAAAAAAGTATAGTAATATAAATAGATTTCATATTAAAAAAAGAGATCTGAGCGAATAAGCTTGAGAGATGAGAAAGGGAATCCATTGTATTCGACCATTGGGCTCCAAAAAGAAAGAAAGGAGAAAGGTGGAAACTTCAACAGTTAAAAATTGTTCTTTTAGCTAAAGAAAACAAGGAATCCTCCACTGCTGGACCATTTATAATTATATTCAAGAAAGAGCTAATTTATTGAAGACAGCTTCAACTCTCGTTCTCTCTATAAGCTTTATTAACTTGATTAGGAAAAAAAGGCTAGATTTTTTGTATGGGTTGCATTGAATCGTCACTTTCAAGAGAAACCCACCCGGAGAATGATCCCGACACGATGCAGAACCAGAGACACACATCGCCGGCGTACGGACCAACTCTGGGTCCAGATGGAGCTCCGGTATTCTCAGGCTTCTCCTTGTCGGACCTCATGGCCGCCACCAGCAACTTCAGCTCTGAGTTGATAGTCTCCGAGAGCGGCGAGAAGGCTCCTAACTTTGTCTACAAAGGCCGTCTCAAGAGCGGCTACTGGATCGCCGTCAAAAAGTTCACCCAAAGCGCCTGGCCCGACCCGGCACAGTTCGAGGTACAAGAACTGTCCCGACAATTCTTGTTTTGTAGTTTGAAGTTGGTCAAAATCAAACTTTGGTGATGAAATTAGCCAATCATCGCTGTTTCTTCAGTTTGTATATTTTTCTGTGGTTGGTGTCTGTAATTCAGGATGAGGCACGGAGTGTGGGGAAGCTGCGTCATAAGAGCTTGGCAAATTTGATTGGCTATTGCTGCGATGGAGACGAAAGGCTGCTAGTTGCTGAATATATGCCAAATGATACTCTTGCCAAGCATTTATTTCACTGTACGTCTCTAAACTAATCACTAAGCAGCAGCACTTCACGCAGGAATATTGTTATTTAGTTAATTATTGTTTCCTAGTGTTTTTGCAAATGAGTAGCACTGTATTCCAAGGAGTTGACAAAAGAAAAGCTGTCACTGCTTTTCTTGATTGCTTCTGTTTCAAATTTATCGATCATAGAATGCTGAATTGTCTATAAGCAAGAGATATATCCATGCGTTTTGATTCATTGATTTCAGGGGAAAACCAAACCATAGAATGGGCGATGCGCTTACGAGTTGCTTTTTACATTTCAGAAGCCTTAGATTACTGTAATAGTGAAGGCCATCCATTGTATCATGACTTAAATGCCTACAGGGTTCTGTTTGATGAGGTAATAATCATGTTTACCAAACTTTATTGATTTGATGCACTGTGAGATTCATTTACACATCTTAACCGTGCCAGCAGGATGGTGATCCTCGTCTTTCATGCTTTGGTTTGATGAAAAATAGCCGAGATGGGAAAAGTTACAGCACCAACCTTGCCTATACCCCTCCAGAATATCTAAAAAATGGTACAGAAGTCTCTCTTCATGAACCACTCACTATATACTCTTCTATAGCAATTTCATACTTCTCCCGAACTGTGTCTGTTTGATGTTTTCTTGATTTCTTAAAGGAAGGGTGACCCCTGAAAGCGTTATGTACAGCTTTGGCACTATCCTCCTAGATTTGCTCAGTGGAAAGCACATTCCACCAAGTCATGTGAGTAGCTAGTCTTCTCAACATTCTTAGTTACATCTTCACTGCTTAGTATGGTAAAAGATAGTGATTATGGGTATCATCCTTTGTCTTATCATGTAGGCGCTTGATATGATTCGAGGCAAAAACAACTTGCTTTTAATGGACTCGCATCTGGAGGGGAGATTTTCTGCGGAAGACGTAGTAGTCAATCTTGCTTTCCAATGCTTACAGTATGAACCTCGAGAGCGGCCTAAAACAAAAGACCTTGTCGATACACTATCTTCACTTCAAATCAAAGAAGATGTATTGGCCAAAGAAGTGAAATTTGATAAATTTTGCTTTTGGGTGGGGGGGCAAATGTTGAACAATGTTGAATCTTATGCAGGTTCAATCCCATGTTATGCTCGGGATTGTGAAGCTTGAAACCGCACCACAAACTCCTCGACGACCACTATCACAAATGGGGGAGGCTTGTTCAAGGATGGATCTCACTGCAATTCACCAGATTTTGGTGACAACAGATTATAAAGATGATGCTGGAACCATTGAGGTTACTGGACTTACTTTAACACTCTTTATGCAGTTGGATTATGTAAAAGTATGTTGAAGGCACTGTGATGTGGGTTTCTCCAAAAATTAGGCACCATATATACAACAAGGTTAACCTCCTCCTATCACCAATTGGTTTTAGGATGGAACTCGAGTTGTATAATGTAGTTGCTATTTGGGTGTGTCTCGGCCCCAATATTAAAATTTAACATGGTATCAGAGTTCGGTTCCATTTGACTGTGTTGGGTTGTTTCCCGTTGTGGGTGGCCGATGTGAGTTTGTTGTGTCCCGTTTACTCCATGTACCAGAGTTCGGTTTGAGCCTGGACGTGAAAGGGGATTTGTTGAGTCCCAACCCGTCTGGATTAAAATGTGTCGGTGTCGTGCCTTAATTGAGTTATATAAGTGTGGGGGAGTGTTGAAGACACTGTGATGTTGGAATACCACACAGGTGGTTTCTCCAAAAATTAGACACCATATATACAACAAGGCTACTTCCTCCTATCACCAATTGATTTTAGGATGGAACCCGAGTTGTATACTGTGATTGCTATTTGGGTGTGGCTCGACCCCAATATTAAAATTTAACAAAGTATCATATTTTTTCTGGGTTTTAAATTGTGGGCAGTTATCTTTCCAAGAATGGACACAACAGATCAGAGACATGCTGGACGCGAGGAAGCGCGGGGATTTGGCTTTTCGCGATAAGGATTTCAAAACTGCGATTGATTGCTACTCTCAGGTTTGTACATTGTCCAATACTTCAAGCTCAACGAGCATCAACTGGTATTCAGAAAGACTGTTCTATTGAACTCGTCGCATGAATGTGGCATGCTCATTGTCCAATCAATGCTTCCATCTCAATAAGCATTCGGGTTTTGGATGAACTGATTTCTTGACAAACAGGTAATAGAATGGTTTGTTCTGTTGTCTTTATGGCAGTTCATCAGTGTAGGAACTATGGCCTCCCCGACAGTGCTAGCTCGGCGCAGCTTGTGCTACTTACTATGCGATCAACCTGATAGAGCCCTTCGAGATGCAATGCAAGCGCAGTGCACACTCGCCGACTGGCCCACTGCATTTTACCTGCAGTCAGTTGCCCTAACCAAACTAGACATGCACAATGATTCTGCTGATATGTTGAATGAAGCAGCCACTTTAGAAGAGAAGAGGCAAAAATCATATCCAAAAACCTCATGATTGACAAAACTGGAACCAAGTCAATCCACTCTGTTCTCTTCACATGCAGTTGTACCCGAATTCGATGTAAATATACTGTGAGTAAGCTGAGAAATCAGCTCTGTCCTGATGTTTGTTTCTGTTTGTGATAAAAACTATCTGTACATCTGTGTATTATCTACCATTTATGCTCTTTTGACAGTAAACAGTAGATATTCTTTCTTCGTAAGGGAATGCCAAGCTGTAATTTTATTATGAGCTCTTCATCAGATTCCCCAGAATGGTTTTTCAATCAGACAATTGAATTTTTAATCTCCAAACTTTTATTCACATAATGTTCGAATCATGGCAGCAAACATAAAGAAAAACACAGCTCTCCTTGTCAGGACAATCTAATCTACAAGGCAAGATTTGATGTCTCTAGCTATCTTTAGTTTTCTCCGCGTTTCTTGGGGGACCAAGAAATCCATTAGAAGTTCATAACGTTAGGGGAAGTTATCAGGCTGTGGAACCAAGGACTGTTGAACTGACTCCAGAAACTGTCCTGAGTCCAATCCGTCGTGAATCGTGGCAGTTGAAGGTGTAGCAGTTCATCATCCCCAGGAGGCAGTCTCAGAGAAGTAGGGTTCTTGAGCTCTGCTCCACTCTCAACAACTTCCTTCCTTAACTCCTCATTCAAGCTACTGAAACAGACGGTTTCAACAGGAGATGATGGAGATGGAGGTGAGGACAGAGTAGAAGAAGCTTTGACGACCTTCGTTGCTTCTTCCATGGCTGCTCTCTGCTCTAACACTTTCATGGACGTGGCCTTCCTATATATCTTGCACAACACCATGTCCTGCATTTCAACAAAGGGAGATCAGTTTCATACGCTAGCTATTGCAAACTATAAATATTCAGTTTCGTGAATTTTACCTTAGACAAGTGCGACGAGCTATCGATCATTCGATATTCATTCATGATCCAATCAGTCTTATTTCCCCGAGGAGCTCTTCCTTTGTAGAAAACTAGGGTTTTTCGTAACCCGATTACATTATTCGAATCAACCGATGATTTCAAAATCTTCCGATCAGACCCTGTCGCCTTCCAGAATCCCGTTTCGGTTGTTCGATTCGGCCTCCCGGCACAACCATGCTTCCTGCCGCCTCTAGGCACAAAGAAGTACCACTCTCTTTCTCCATGAATCTTAGTCAATCCTGTTCAGTTAAACTCTCTATATTCATCAACTTCATACTACTCGAAAATGATAATGTTCATGATGCTTATCGAAGACATATGTATATATATATATATATATATACCGGGAAGTTCGTGAGGATCGTGGCGGTAGATATCGAGCAACCCGATCACATCGAAGCTCGATTTTTTCCCCCAAATCGCATTTCTGAGGTAGAAATCAAGAAGCTCCTTTTCGGTTGGGTGGAACCTGAAACCAGGAAGATCATTCCTCCCTGCAATGGCCATCGGTTTTGAGACTACAAAAGCAATAAAACAAACAAGAACAACAACGTAGTTGGGGATGTTTGGATATGCATGGGAGACGAGTCAGACTTATAATGTGAATATTTTTGGTGCCCTTACATTTATAGCGACGGTAAGAAGACTTGGTCAAGACACCTTGGAAGTTCAATGGAATGAAAACTTACATTTTGAAGTGAGACCAATCTCCACGGGCAGTGGTGGTCTAGTAGTTGAGAGCGCTGACTTCCACGTGAATTAGTGGGGAATATATTACGATTTGGTCCTAACGGATCGAACTCTCAACCGCAGATGGCTGGTGGGGCTACGTTGACGGATCAACGCAAACCACTCTCTCAAGTACTAAATGAGAATGAGAGCAAAAAATCCGAACATTACGTAACAGTTGGTGGGGTGACGGTCGCTACTATTAGTTACATTCTTTTTTGTCCTCCATCCCGACACATACTAAGTTCTAGACAACTTAGTATGGGTCTGAACGTAGGAATTCTTGTTAAAATTTAATTATAATATTATTATAAATTAATAAGGTTTTGTACTTTAGTTATGACTTATGAGTCTTATGACATGATTGACTTGCTTTCTTCATTTTATCTCACATTAAAGAAGGAAAATGGAGAACGGAATTCTCCAGCGACGCTTGATTTCGACACTAGATATTTGTTTCGACCAATTAATATTATATTAAGATAAGTTTAATATATATAATATTTGGATAAATATGTATATTAAAATATGTCAATATATACATAGTTTAATACAATATTTAACTCGTAATATAGCTATATATAAAATGATGAAAATACATAAATACACTTAATATAGAAGAAATAAAAAACTAAATTACATAAATTAGATTTTGATTTTTTTAAAGAACGAAAAAAAAAATACTAATCAAGGGTCCATTGTTGGATACACATAAGACAACATATAGGATATAGTTTATGTCCCTATTAGAGTTGACTTGACTTGACCACATTCATCAAGTCCTCCCAATCAATCTTCCCGGTTGTTTCTGCGAAGAAAGCTTACCGAGATTCGTACCTATGACCTAGTCAAATGGAAATGGGAGAATATTATACAACAAAATAAGCAAATATAGGGAATTTTTTTTTTTTTTTTCATTTTCTGTTATATGGAAATAATGTAATTTTTAAAGAGTTAAATTATAATTTTTTTTATGTGTATGAGTTAGATTATTACATACACTATTCTAGAGCACATAGTAAATATATAATTCCGGTTTACTTTGTTTAATGATTGACTCAACGAAACAAATATGTTTGAGGTGGAACCACAATCGATCGGAGAATAAGTAGACGTGACATGCGTATTCATGCAACTCACGTAATTCATACAATTAACATGACTCATATATTTTACCTTATCCATACCATTCATAAAATTTTATATAATTTATTATATATTTAACTGCAAAAGAGAGAAAAAGTTCTAGAGAGAAAAAAAACTAGAGAAATTAAGAGAAGATGAAGAAAAAGCAATAGGCAGAGACCGAAAAACCAAGAGGGTGAAAAGTTTGTATACACTAAAATCGACATAAGTTACCCTCGCGAAGGCTATTCACGTGTGATATTTTTTAGATAGTTTTTTAGTATACCCCACGAATATTATTCGCATATAGGTATATTTTGATATATTTTTTAAAAAATAAGGATATTTTGGTAATTATTTTTATTTTTAGGTATATTTTGAAGAAAAAAACATTTACGAGTTGATATACACATCTATAGGTACAAACCAAATTGATCTTATTTTACATGCGGGTTGGATAAATCGTGTTAAAATGATTCATAAATCTAAAATGTTTAATTTAAACATGATTTATAAACAAATTACCCATAACTCGTATTCAAAATTGACACCCCTAAACACGACTAGGGGTGTCAATTTGTGTCATGGGTCTTGTCCGCCTTGGGTCGTGTGAAGAACCGTCTGACCCAAACACGATCCATGAACTTGTATGAGTCAATTTTTGAAACTCAAACCTGACCCACATGTTGGTGGGTCAAACCGCGGGTCAAAATGACCCGTCAGGAATAGTAAGACTTGGGTCAGACTGGATCGTTCTACCTCCTTGACCCGCGGGTCAGACTAACCCGTTCGACCTCCTTGACTCGCATGTCAGAATGATCCGTTCGACCCACCATTAACTTGATCCAAAATTAAGAACCCTACACAGACAATAAGTCAGTTAAAAAATTACCGATTTTTTAGCACAAAATTCCTTAGCTTTCTCCATAATTATTGAATCGGTCATCTTCAAATCAGTATCAACGTAACGCAACACTTCAGTTGTAATTCAACAATCCACAACCAAATCCAATCCAGCCAACAAATCCTTCGAAAAATTCAATTAGATATGCGAAATTAGGTTTTGAGACAGTACCAGGTCCGGCGAGGCCGACAACGGAGGATGTCGTTGGTTTGGCATGAACGATGATGAGATTGAAGGGACGATTGTGAGAAAATGAGTTAAAGAAATGGTTGAGGGTCCATCCCAGAGCGTACGTGTTGTGCTCGCTCTCGTCGATTCCGACCACCATCATTGACTTTTCCGCGGTCACCATGAGAACAGAGAGATCGATATATCAGATTCACCTGTCTCTTCCACCACTGAGGTACTTTTCTGGAGTCGGAGTCCTCCCACGCTCTCTTTGCCGCACAGACAACAAGAGCAGATCCGCCACCATGGGTCGTGTCCACACAAAGACGGTGAAAAAGTCCTCGCACATCCATAAGGCCCCTTGCAACATCTCCCTCAAGCTTCATGAGGAGGAGCACAAGCATCGAGAAGACCGAAACAATTGAGGTAGACAAAGACGCCATCGACGTGCTCAAGGCCCTAGGAATGAATGATCTCCCTGGTATGGTGGTCGTGGAGCCGACTACTGCACCCCCGACTGCTGCTTACTGTGACCCTACCGCTGGACTGAGGAAGGAGGTTTGGGTTGTGCTGACGAAGTGAGGAGTGTTTCAAAATTATGGTTTTAAGTTGCTTTATTCACTGTTCACTGAGTTACGGGTTGATCCAAGAGTCAAGATTTTTGACCCAAACCTAACCCGTGTTTTCACGGGTTAGCCACGAGTCATATCAAAATGACACATGAGTCAAAAACTATAATACAAACCCAACCCGTGAACGGGTCACCCACGGGTTCGGTCACTTTTGACCCCCTAAATACAACTTGTGCTGGGAATGCCCGCACACGGTGTACTTCATCCGACATGTTGGGTGGAGCGCCGTTGCCTAGCTTTGCCCAACCTAATAAGGAAACGTACTATTTTCATATATCGAACCTTTTATGAACTATAATTACTACTTATTGCCCATCTCTTAGAGCAAGTACAGAGGACTACCCCGAACTTTCTGCTTCAATTTTGACAGCTAAAAAGAATAAAACTTGAATCTTCTTCAGGGAGATAAACTAGTCCTCTAACTTTTCTATTCAAGGATTTTGATACCCAGAGTGGACCGACCGACCTCAGTTTAAGTCCACTAACAGCTCGACACATCTAAACACCTCGTTTTCGGTCTGACCATCCGGGTGAGAAATAGGACCATCTCGGTCTAGGTGGGACCGAAATTAGGTGCCTGCCTGGACTCAAGCTATAAACTCATTTCTATATTGCCACGTCTCAAAGATAAGATCAGTGAGTGGACTGAATCTAAGGCAAGAATGAACCATGGACCAAACCAAACTAATCCCTGTCCCTGCAAAACAATGAGCTGTAGCACTTTCTGTTTATCACTGCTCAAGTCCCCTAGCCAAACCAAACACCACCACCTTGGACCTCCCCAACAACACCAAGAGCCAACAACAATCCCCACCCAATCAATATAAATGTCTGTCCCTGTCCCTGTCCCTTCCCTTGTCCTCACCAACCAACAGTGTCTTCTTTCATTCATTCCCCCGCTTCGTCTCAAGGTCCCCTAAAGTCATACCCATTATCACGGGTATTGAGTAACCATCTACTATACCATACCCGTTACCAGAGGATCAGTTTTCTTTCAAGCAGTGGCATGGCAGCGAAACAAGACAGAACTCATAAAAGAACAGAAACAGCAGCACAAGGCAGAACAGGGCACTGCATGCATGGTAATTGGTAATGAGACCAAATGTGGTTCATAGTACAAACACATAGAGAGAGAATAATAAAGCTGCTGTGTGTTTTTTTGGATTCTTGCTTCTTGTTCCCATCTGTCCTTGTACATGATTCAAGATACAAAAGAGAGATGCCAAACCAAAATACATATAAGCCTAAACTTTGGCAGCAGCAGTAGCAAATACCCTAATGAGTACATATTTCTTAATAGCCAAAAAGATGGACCACCCTTTTTCCATCAATGCTTCTAATGGTCCGTTTAATCCACAACACTAAGCATGTCCCATTATGGGCAATGGTGATTTCGTTAGTCATTTTTTTATATATTCATATATTTCAGCAAAAGTCAGAGGCAAATTCAGCAGCTTAAACCAAGTCAGATCACTTTTATCTTTTTATAGAGAGATTTCAGGCTGCAAAGTGGTGGCACTTAACCCCACCTGCTGCTGCTGCTCCTCAACTTCCCACCTTGCCTTTTCAATGGCTCCATCATGAACAGGCACATAGTCCTGCATTCACAAGTTCTAACCACATTAGCATGTTTCATTTGCTATAACTTTGACCCAAAATAAACAAAAATTTGCTTTTGGCATTAGCATGTTCTTGAGGTGATACAGGAAAAACATACGAATGTGGAACAATGGCGGAATATATATTTTCTTTCAACTCATACGACATTGTTGAATTGTCTCACATTCGGATTTCCCAATCATTTGCTTTTGGCGTTTCAATAATTTTCCCTCCTTAGTAGAACAATATCATTTTTCGTGACACTTGTTTTTTCCCCAAGAGCGTGAAACCCTAAAACTTTTTTTTTACAAAGACTACTGAGGATTTCATAAGATTTACCAGCTTTCACTTTAAGATTAGACTCTACCATCTATTTCTCTCCCTCCATAAAAGTCAAACATTTGGGTCTCCACAAGGCATGCCTAAGAAATGGCATGCATTGTTATTTGTTTTGGAATTGCATCATGAACAGTTACAGTGTAAACCCCACGCAGAGCCCAACTATGGTTTCATTAAAGGCGCGTAGGAAGTTTAGAATGAAAATATTTTTTTATTATTGCTTTCTAATATGAAGTCAGAGATGATTGCCTTATACAAATCATTACAGTGCACACACACCCAAAAACCCCAGAAAGTCGGATAAATTTCTGTTAATTAAATAATAAAATATATAACATTTAACGTTAAGTTAATTAATTCGGATAGATAGAGAGTCACCTACCTCAAGCTTTTGAACCAGTTCTTTGGCATTGTGGGCCGAGACAATGATGTGACGCTGAGACGGCTTGATGAAACCGTCGTCCACCGCTTTGTCTATGAATGTGAGCAGATAGTTGTAGTAGCCATCCACATTTAGGAGACCCACCTAGACGCCCCATATCCACAATAATGTACGGATGAATGAACCAAACCATATTCATCATTCACTTAAATCAAGAGAATGAAATATTGAAGAAGAACTGATTATGGTACATTATAAAGATCTTAGATACTGCTTTCAATGAAAAGACACGAGAAAACTGAAAGGACATTGCCTCTACCAATCAAGGTGGAGTAAATGTGCATTTTTGGAGAATGGTGAAGTTCTAAATGAGCGCATAATAGATTTCCAAAAATATTTTACTAAATACATCAGTGAGACAGTTTTTATTAGTGAAAGTATTTTATGGTCCAAGTTAGTGTTTTTATTTTATGAAGACGTCAGAAAATACAAAGAAAATTGCCTCTCGAGATAATGGATAAAGGCAGCATTTTTTAGACATTTTAAGATAGAAGTATACAAGGATTTGACATTTTAAATAATGGGTATTACATATGATTGTCCAAAATAATTTTTTGAGGAGAAGGCGCCAAGAACATTCTCTTTAAAAAGCATGTCTTTGTAAAGGTTGGATTTTTAAGAACTATATACTTACAGGTTTGTCATGGATGCCAAGTTGAGACCAGGTTATAACCTCCAGTAACTCCTCCAAGGTCCCATACCCACCTGAAAAAATATGGATTATTCATCATCATCGTTATCATTATGCTGCTGCTTCAAGTCTGGATATGATGGAGCAAACTTTTTAGAGAGAGAATAAAAAGACCTGGGAGGGCAATAAAACAATCACTATGGCGGGCCATTTCCGCCTTCCTTTGATGCATGCCGGCTACTGCCCTTACCTCTCCCACTGTTTCACCCGTTATCTGCGTGTCCCAAACATAACAAAAAAAAACACAAACTTTTCATTGTCAACACAGACGCCAACCATAAAACAAAGACCGGACATGGTTACTACTTTAACCCGACCAGGAAATTAGGGTTCTGGAGATCATAGAGTCAAAAAGGAACGATATTTTGTAATGGGCGGTAATAATTTTGTCATTTGTGCACTAAACACAACCCTCTTTCCAATGAGACCCTGGTTTCAGACCGGCCGTACAGTCGTCACCTCCACAGGCATGGCATCATGGAGGAGGTATAAGCAGGAAAGCAACCAGACATTACAGATTTACACAACAATGGAAAGATGGTAAGGAAAGTAAGACAAGGTTTGAGGTTATCGGACCTCTTTGCTCATTAGTGTCCTTGGTATGATTCTGCACAGCGACAAAATCCTCAATCAGTATCTGAACCATAAAAATATATAATAAAAAAACTGGTAACGAAAAGAATACAAAGATCCTAACGTACCCGAGGACGTTACCGCCGCCGCGGTGGACGGCTTGAGAGACCAAACCCATAAGCCCTATACTTCCACCGCCGTATACCAGGTCGATCTGCCGAGCAACCTTCGACAGAGAAATGCAGCAGATTAAAGAAGATAAGCGTGGCAAAGTAGGGTTAGTTTATGAATGCAGTGACGTTACGAGCTCTTGAGCCAACTCAATGGTGGCGTCGGCGTAGGAGTTGCGTTTTCCAGTGCTGCTGCCGCAGAAGACGCAGACCCTCTTGAATCGTGAGTACACGACTTCTCGCTTCACCTCCATGGCGTCGTCCATTGGGTTTTGGAATTTCTCCGAGAAACTAACAAGATTTTTATCAAAGCAAAGCAAAGCAAATGTCTAAATCAGCAGAGGGAGGGGGGAAGTATACAAAGCGGAGCACGCACTCGATAGTCTACCTAGACCCCATCTCACCACAAAAGGTCAAATATATAACTCACACAAAAACAGTCTATTTATTAATTAATTAATATAAAGTATAAACACTTATTTTTTACCATAAAAATTAACTAATATTAGATAATTATGTTCAGTAAACGTACAATTTAAAAACTAGTCGATATTCAAAAGAATTTCAGCATTTTATTTTTGTAAGAATTATTATAATATAAAAATAATTTATTTAACATTTCTGGCCGTCCGATCTGGAAAACTTGTTTAGTTATATTAGTCAACTGTAAAAGAACATTCAGTAATTATTTTATTATTCAAATAAATTTTGGCAAAAGTAGTAATCCAAGGCAAAATTGTTTGTATATGGATGATTGATAGAGAATACAAACCTGTTTTAATCATTTCTTTTGTCATTACTATTATATTAGACCATCTTTTTAGTATAAACTATATAATTATAATAATTTACAAAATATTTACATGCCTGACTACTTGCTTTTGCATATCCAAAGATATGCAATTTACATTTATTTCCTAACAAATTCCAATTTATATTTTAGAACCCAACATTTAAAAAAATTACAGATTTGGGAAGGTAAATTTTAACATTATCAATGTATATGTACATAACAACTCAACATTAATTGAGACTTAAATGCTCTATAAGCAATATAACCTTTACTGATACCATACACAATTATTTTCTCCATATATATATTATCCAAATATACAATTTGTCCATTACAACTTTAAAAAATAAACTCCATTCATCCCATTTTAATTAGGGGTCTCAAAATCTGACCCAACTCGTGGGTGACCTGCCCACCGGCCGCGTTTGGGTCAAGGTTTTTGACTCATGAGTCAATTTGACACGACTCATGGATGACCTGTGCAAACACAGGTCAGATTTTTGTCAGAAGTCTTGACTCACGGGTCAACCCGTAACTCGTCTCATTTATATATTATATTCAATTATAATACTGGTTTGTATGCATTTTACAAAAATGGTGTTTTATGCATAGTCTATTTATGATTTTTATTGAAATGTTGGGTCGAACGGATCAGACTGACTCGCGAGTCATAAATGTTGAACATATCAATCTGACTCAAACTTTATCATTCCTGACGAGTATTTTTTGACACGCGGGTTGACCCACCAACCCGCGGGTCATGTTTGAGTTTCAAAAACTGAATCATACTAAAATTATTAACTCTCATCACCAGAACTAATTCTTACCAAGATTGTAAAGGTAATTTCGTTAATCTTACTGTATTCTAACCATTTTTTATTGCACTATCCTTGACCTGAATTCCTATATATTTACTTTATTAATTTATAAACTCTATACGTTCCATAATCTTTTTAAAAAGCACACTTTTTTCTTTTAAAATTCGATCCCCTAAGGTGGGAAAGAAAAACATAATTACGTTTACGCCATATCCAAACAGACCTTGGGGGGAACGGAGACTCCTGCTCTACTCGGATACACTGAGTGGAGATGGATGAATGGATAGGGTGAGGTAGTGAATGTGAGACAAATATTTGAACACTGCCCTTACAAGACACACGTGGCACGTTTCTATGCCTGAATTATGAATGTTTCGTGTTCCGTTTGGGACGCTTTCTGTAATTTCAGTACCTTTACAATGCACTATTCTGATGTATAAATTAATATATTTGTTTTTTTTAAAGAATTTTCTCTTTAATTAGGTGATTTTTTCTACCGAAATATACCTCGAAATAAAAGTAAACACTGAAATATTATCAGTTTTGAAAGAAAAAAAAAAGTATTTCTATCTGCGAATGAGAGTCGGGTGGACATACTAAAAAAGTATACACTTGTGTGTCTTAAAAAAATCACCCGCAAATATCATTCACAAGTGTAATTCCTACCTGCGAATGTCATTTACATGTATAAAAATGTTAAAATCATTAATTGATTTTCAGATTGAGAGAGAGTTTGTCCGTTTTTTAGTTTAGAGAAAGAGAATGGACTTGGAAAATTTAGTCGGGAGTGATGTTTTTTATTTCCACACGCGAATTCGATTCGCGGTAGATATTTTTTAAAAAATAAAAATATTTACTTTTATTTTAAAATATATTTCAAAAAATATATTGTAATTCCGTAGTATTTATTTTTATATATTTTCGATGCATCTGCTAATTCGATATGATGGCTTTAAGGGGCACGTGTTTGAGCCGACCTGTTATGATTGCGTGCATTAAATACAAGACAAGATGGACATAATAGGAAAAAGGCACGCACAAAAAAACTCAGGTTAGAAATATATATTTATTTCCAATATACTTTTGAATCAAATATAATAAATAAATAAACAAATTTAACAGAAAGTTAAAACTCGTTTTCAAAAAACTCACTAATAATAATCACGCATTTTTTACCCTTCTATTATCATTTTTTCAACTTTATCGTACTCTATCCATGTATTCAAATTTTTTAATTTTTTTAATTATTGAAGCTACAAATAAATTTCCCAAGTATGAATAATTCTTATTTTCATAGTAAAAATATTTTATTGGTAAAAAAACTATAGCATTTTTTTTGTTAATGTATCTCTAATTGAAAAACAAAATGTAATTAGTGCATGCATTGATTTAGGGCATACAACTTACGAGTGACATCACATAGAATGATGAACAAACCCTGATTTTTCTCCGAGACGTCTTTGCCTTGTACGGACGCCCTGCTATCAACTTAAATGCATGAAATGAAAGGTGAAAGAAAATAACAATCTTATTATCCATTTTTTAAATGGATTAAATATCGTTTTGTTCCATAAAAATTAGGTTTAAATTGTTTGTTTTTTTCGTAATATTTGAAAAGCAAACTCTTTCACAAATCTTTAAAAACTTATTTTTCCTAAAATTAATCAAAAATGTTTTAAAAATATCATAGTTTAATTATTCAAAACGAAATTATATGATATAATTGAGTCTTGATTCAATAAAGACTTATTTGTAATATATAGAATGTTTCGGAAAAAAATTTGTTGACTTTAAAATTTTTATGATATTTTTAAAAAATATATTTTATGAAGTTTAGATATAAAATTTAAATAGTTTATATAACATATTTGATAATTAATAAGACTAACAAAAAAATATATTTTCACATCCCATAAAATGAACGTATTTCAGTACAAAAAAAAACATTTCACCCTAAAATGTAGGAATGAAAAAGATATAAACTATGTTTAAAAACAAATGGAAGTGTCGGCCTTACTCGAGTTGGGCCGACCACCTCTCTATGTTCATCTTGAAAGGGATTGGTTCCAAGCGCTGGTCTTCTCAGGCGCGTGAGATATATCAGACGCAACGGAAAACATTCCCTCTTCTGTTTCAGTTAACGATTTTATTCACATTACGGTCTAACTTCTAAGAACAGAGAGACGCGCGGGCACCACGCGGGTGTAGTTCAGTATTTTAAGGGAGATTTGGATGTCTTCGTCACTAATCTAATGTGCTTTTGATTGATCAAACAAAAAAATATCTAATGTGCTTTTCAAAAAGTGGGTATCAAGTATCAACTATCAACTATCAAGTTCAAGTATCAACTCACTATTTATTTTTTTTACAAAATGCGGTATAATATTTTCAAATCAGTTTTTTTTCTTCTTAATCTCTTGATTTCGATAACTCGATATTTAATTAAAAATTAAATTATATATTTATTAAAAAATAAATTATATATTTATTAAAAAAATAATAATTATACTAAATATATATTTTAATTATTATTCAAATAATGCAAGAAATATTGATTTTGAACTTACGGATTGACGGTACGTTCTGCCGTAAGTTGATATATGATAATTTAACTTAAAAAAATATAACTCAGACCGTGTAAGTCCAAACTCAACACGGTTAACGACATTTATGGTGAAATTCAACTATGTACGTAAAATGATTTTTTATTAGATATATATTTAATCTTTTAACCTAACATCGTTTATCCTATAATTTGATTAGAATGATTAAATGCATTAGGTGATAAATTTATTTATATACTTACTCAAAAAAATTTACAGTGCGTAGATAATTTAATTACGACATAAATGACGCTTACTATGCGTTAATTTTTTATTTCCGAACAGACCGTATAATGCGATAGATAAAAAAATAAATATATATACAATTATTCGACTTTTATGTGTGTTGAACTTTTATATATATTTGAATTTTTATCTATCGTATTATACGGTTAGTCCGAAAGTCAAAAATCAACGTTTAGTTAGCGTCATTTATGTTGTAATTAAATTATCTACGCACTGTAATTTTTTTTTAGTAAGTATATAAATAATTTTTTTACATAATGCATTTAATCATTATTGTCAAATTATAGGATAAACAGTGTTATGTTAAAAAATGAAATATATATATCTAATAAAAAAAAATCCAAAAAAACAATACAGCAAGTATATAATTGAATTTTGCCATAAATATCGTGAACCGTGTTGAGTTTGGACTTACACCGTCTGAGTTATATTTTGTAAAGTCAAATTTCATAATTCAATTTACGGCAAAGCGTACAGTCAATCCGTAAGTCCAAATTTAATATTTTTTGCATTATTTGAATCATTATTAAAATATCTACGTACTATAATTTTTTAATAGATACATAATTTAATTTTTAATGTATAAAATACGACATTACCCCTATAGCATACGCCGATTTTAAGTTTCCACCTTAAAGTTTAAATTTTTAGTTTTAATGTTTGGACCAAATGTAAAATTCCCACATTCCGTCACTTGGTCGTTTATTTGGGACGGAATGCTCCTCATGCGCAGGTCATGTGCTATTTTTAAAGGTGGAAGTGACAAAACTGCCCTGATGCTTCTCCTCCGTGGAACTATGTCAATATTCCTCAAGCATCCTGAAGAACCTTACACAACACAGTTCTGATACATCTCCACAACCATACCTACTTGGCCACCATGCTCCAAAGTGTTGACGGCAACAGATATGATACCATCCAATGACGCAACCGTCGAAGAAAAGCTAGATAATCCACCAAAGGCAAAGGCATCTACAACGAATCTAGTTAGTAGAGGGCCAGAGATGTCAAGCATTTGAACCCATGCTCCAATGGTCAGAGATGACAAGCATCATGCTCCAATTACGTCGTCCAACCATTCAAATCCTCTCGCCTACGTAATCTATGAAACTTCGCGTAATGATAGCTCGCTCCTGCGGATGGAAAATATTGTCTCAAGACTTCTTCTTCTACTCTCTTACTTGAGAGCCACCAAATTGCAGGTTCGAGCTTGTTCGAGAACTTTTCGAGCAAAAGAAGTGGCCATCAAATACATATGATGTTAACTCCAGGCTTTATGTATCGTGACTCTGCTGCACAGGATTGAAATGAGTTTTCTGGCCTGCGTGGTCTCTGAAACTCCGTCTCAGACGATGAATTTTTCACCGGTTTCGTCGTCAACCAGCTAGTAAGCTCCCGGGGTACTTGTTGGTGAGGTGAAGAACAGAACTCCAAGTGTTGGTAACAAAACTCCAAGTTGGATGCCACCGAGGGTTTTAGGGTGAAGAACATAACTCCAAGTTGAATGTCACCGAGGAAGAAAAAGAGTGTTGGTATTGGAGGGTAATTTTGTCATTTCAAAATGTAAAAAAAATCACATGCCAAACACTTGATGGATTTTCCGTTTTAACTAAATGACAATTGTACGGAAGGGACGATTTTTAATCGAGTTAAATATTAAGATAAATTTAAAATTTTAAGGGGAAAACTTAAAATCAGCCTAAAATTAAAGGGGAAAACTCGTATTTTACCCATTTTTAATTAAATATCAAGACGTTGAAATCAAGGGGTTAGAAAAAAAAAAAAGATTTGGAAATGGCGCTACGTTGGGTAGTGCCATTTTCAAATCGGCAAAAGACACTACCCACGCTAGCGTCAGATTTCTAAATATTATATATATATATATATAATTTTCTATTTTTTTAAACATACCCACTTTTTGAAAAAAAATCTTAATATAATGGTATATAGTTATAATTGATTAAATTAAATAATAAAATATAACAAAATTTGTTACATTGTAAGTTTTAGTTAATTATAAAAAATTATGAATCAAATTTCGAAATTTTTTTATACGTTCAAATAATAATTTTGTAATTTTAAATACATCAGTTCTGAAAACATTTAAATTAGTATATTAGTGTAACAATGTGCAGGGAAGGGTTGTTTCAAGCAGATATGATAAATTTGTATGTGTCATATATTATTAATAGTATATGTATAAACATATAAATTTTAAACGTGTTATCAAATTTTAAAATAAAAACAACATAATTATTAAATAAGTTTCACGTAATACACAAGATTAACACAATTAAATTTTTGAACAATTTATAATCATATATAACACAAATAGCGTTAAACAATACGAAATTCAAAATCAAATTTTAAAGTTCGCAAATAATTAAAAAGACAAGTATAAGACAAATTTAGACACTAAATAGATTTAGTTAATTATAATTATGCATATATTTATGTATAAAAAATATTTAGACATAATTATTAATTATTTATAAACATATATAAATTATTTAAATAAAAGATAGATGTGTTAAAATAAATTCCATCTATATATATATATATATTATATATTGTATAAATAAAGATTTATATGTATCATTTTATTCTATGTTGTCATAAATGATCGAATTTAGTTTCCAGATTATATGGACAGCAGAGCAGCTCTTGCCGGAAAGAGGAGACGGCGGCGCAACTATGACCTTCGGCCTGGTCTGATTTGCTGCCTGCTTTGCCTTTCCCCATCCGTACAACCGACAGCCACCATCACGTTTCTCTAATAATGTCCTTCTTCCTTCTAAGATGTTGATTGATTTTAAATGCTTCCTTTTCCATTCGACCATGGCGCGCCTCCATCTTCAATGCAATCATTCATTCTACTTTCTTAAAAATTAGAAAAAAAAATATTTTTAGGAAAAAAAATAATTAAAAAAACGCTACACCTACCCACGGTAGCGTTTATATACAGATTTTTAAATATTTTTTTTATATACTTACATTTTCAAAAAAAATTTGGTACAGTGTCTACTTTTTTTAAAAACTCGTGGGAAAATAATTAAAAAGTGTAGTGTTTATATACAGATTTCTAAATATTTTTTATGTATACTTATTTTTTTCAATTATTTTTGGCACAGTGTCTACTTTTTAAAAAAACTTGTGGGAATTGTTGTCAGTTTTAGCGAGAAAACAAGACAAATTGAGGGTGATTAGAGAGGTGGATTTTTTTTATAAATTTTTTTTGGTCTAATTAATAAAATGAAGTATGCTTTTAATTTGGAAATATAAAATGAAATTACATTTTAAAAATAATAAAATATAGTTGATAAATAAACAAGATAAACTGAGATAATAAAATGGGCTTTTAATACACTTAAAATACAATAGGCTTTGTGCTTTCTTCTCTGCACTTACTTTTGAAAGGCCCATGGAGCTCATGGTTTTCTTTTTAATTAGGAAAATAGTCCATACTTTAATATAAAAAGCAGTTAGAATATCCATTGGAATATTCAATCCTTGTTTTTTTTTTTTATATATAGAGAGAAATGAATCATATGCATGCAGCAGAAATAACATTAATAATATATTTCTATAGAAAATTTATATAAATGTAAACAAGTCCAATTTAGTATCATTAAGATAAATGTAACCTTTTCCAAACTTATTATAATTAATTATAACATATTATTATCGTAACTACAAATTAAAAATAAATAAATTAGATTTTCTCTTAAAGTGTTATGTTCAACTGCATTGAATCATTTGTGGGTAACGGTATATATTTCTGGTAGTGGTAACGGTATTGAAGTTGATCGGTCGTTTTTGTTGTCGTGTCGAGTACCTAAAAATCTCAGAAAAAAGTTGTCTTCTTCCTCGTAACTCCCAAACCTTCTCTCTGTGAGGGAGTTTCGTTTCTCGTTATTTTGTTTTGTCTTCAAGCTGTAACACTCATGGGACACTGTATTAAACAGAGAAAACAAATGTCCCATTGGGTGTCTCGCCACTGTCACGTTTCAAATTTGAATGCCGTTTTGGTGTTTATATGAGCGCGAGGCAGTAGCACTCGCCTCGTTTTGGATCCACCCACTCCCACTCTCTTCGCGCTCTCTTTGACTGCATCGATTCTTGATTCTTGACCATCGAAACCCTTCTTCCTTTTCTCAGGGCTTTCGTCGATCATTCGCCGCCGTCCCAACATGAATCGACTCGGCGGCGAAACTGACGACACAGAAACAGCATCCTGTGCCAGAACCAGCCTCGTCAGCTTCCACGACAGCGTCAGTATTGGTTTGTGCAGCGGCAGTAGCGCCACCACCGGCGCCGGAAACACCTCCGCCTCCTTACACGACTGCGGTGAGGAGGAGGAGAGTGAAGATTCGAGCTTTTCGAGCTTTAGAGCCTCGTTTCGGGCAGCAAAGCCGCATAAGGGCAACGACCTCAAGTGGGACGCCATCCACTGCGTCAAATCGAAAGATGGGGACCTGGGTTTGGGGAACTTTAGGTTGTTGAAGAAGCTTGGGTGTGGAGATATTGGAAGTGTTTACCTTGCTGAGCTCAGAGAGATAGGTTGCCTCTTCGCCATGAAAGTGATGGATAAGGGGATGTTGGCAGGGAGGAAGAAGCTGCTGCGAGCTCAGACGGAGAGAGACATCCTAGGGCTTCTGGACCATCCATTTCTACCAACTCTGTATTCCCATTTCGAGACGGAGAAGTTTTCTTGCTTGTTAATGGAGTTCTGCAGCGGCGGCGATCTTCACACTCTGAGGCAGCGGCAGAGTGGTCGCCATTTCTCCGAGCAAGCAGCAAGGTCTGTAATAAAAGTTGTGATTTTTGCCAAAGTTCTGAACTTTCTACAATTAACCAACTGACTCTAAGATGCTTCATCTGTTGTTGAGATTACTCGTAGACAAAGTAATTACCTCCAAAGTTTGAAACTTTTTGTAATTCCTATCAACCAATGTTGAAAAGGCTATTACTAATGGACTCCAAAAGGTCCAAACTTTGAATCAATGGTGCACCCATATCTCCAAAAGGTCTGAACTGCATTTCTTTTGACAGGTTCTATGCTTCCGAAGTGCTTCTTGCGCTCGAGTACCTGCACATGATGGGAGTTATATACCGGGATTTGAAGCCCGAAAACGTGCTTGTTCGAGAAGATGGACACATAATGCTCTCCGACTTTGATCTGTCCCTCAGGTGTTCGGTGAGTCCAACACTTATCCACTCAGGAACCGATCTCAATTGCCAGATTTCTGCATACTGTATCGAACCGTCCTGCATTGGTGAATTACCCGTCTGTGTCGAGCCTTCTTGCCTCCAACCCTCTTGCTTTAAACCTCGAGGTTTCTTGGGCTCCAAGAAAGGGACTTCCAGGAGCGAAAGGATAACCCTATCGAGCTCAGACCGGCGTCCTCAATTAATTGTGGAGCCCACAGCTGCTCGGTCCATGTCATTCGTTGGGACCCACGAGTATTTAGCCCCCGAGATCATCAGAGGAGACGGCCATGGGAGTTCTGTGGATTGGTGGACGTTTGGGATCTTCTTGTTCGAGCTGTTGTATGGAAAAACCCCGTTCAGAGGGAACGGGAACCGTGAGACATTGTTCAATGTTGTCGGGCAGACACTAAAGTTTCCGGAAGGATTGGGTGTGAGCTTTGCAGCTAAGGATTTGATCCGTGGGCTCCTTGTGAAGGACCCTCAGAAGAGGCTTGGGTTCAAGAGAGGAGCCACCGAGATTAAGCAGCACCCGTTCTTTGACGGTGTGAATTGGGCTCTGATTCGAAGCACTCAGCCGCCTGAGGTCCCGAGTCCGGTGGATCTCAAGTTGTTGACTCAACCCCTGAAGCCATCTACGGTGCAGCCCAATGTAAAGGCAGCTACTATGGACTCGGACCCGTCACTGGGTCCGTATTTGGATTTCGAGTTCTTTTGATATATTTTTGGAGGGTAGGTAGTGGTGTGGTGTTTATTCATCGTCTCAATGAAAAGCTCAATATAGCATGAAAGAAATCTTAAATTTAAGACGTACGCCTTAACCAGTACGATCTTGTGAAACCAACTATCTCGAAAGTACGATCTTGTGAGAGAAAACATTAAATATATGTTTAAGTCATCTTAACAGAAGAAGCAAGAATTGATGAAAACGAATCCAATTTGTGTCCAATCTGACCCAACCTAAACTTAGGGGTGTCAAAACGGGTTATGGGTAGATCCATGGGTCGTGTCATGGACCTTCTGATCCAAACCTGATCCGTGTAATAGTATGAGTCAGTTTTTTAAATCCAAACTTGACTCGTCAGTAATAGTAAGGCTTGGGTCAAACTGATCCGTTCGACCTCCATGACTCGTGGGCCAGTCTGACCCGTTTGACTCACCAATACATAAAAATTTAGAAATAAATTGACTCATGGGTCAAGGCTACTAACCCATGGATCAAAATTATATATATTTAATATAATATACAATTCGGAACAAGTCATAGGTTAACTCATGGGTCAAAACTACTATCCAAAACCCTATTCGTGTTTTCACGGGTCATCCATAAATCGTGTCAAACTGACTTGTGAGTCAAAAAGTCTGACCCAAACATGATCCATGGGCGGACTAACCCATGCCTAGACTAGACTCTAACCCATGCTAGGACCCCTAGACTAGACTCTAGCCCATGCTAGGACCTAGTCTAGATCCCTTATCCAAACCGTCCAGACCAAATTTAGCAAAATCTGTTACTATATTCTAAATATAGCACTTTCACCATACATTTCCATTACTTCCTTTCCATATAAAAAGGAAGAAGGAAGCCAACAATCGATCCACCACAAACGGATCATTTCACCGCAAATCTTCCAAGGAGAAACGAAGCGGTTGTTTCAATGGCATCCATGACGTTGCAGAGATCTTCTGTCTCGTTTAGGAGACAAGGCTCGTCCGGTCGGATTTGGAACAACACCCATGTCCCGGACACCCGAAAGTACAAGTCGGGACCCTTGACTGGGACCCGTTCCAGTGCCGGCCCTGCAAGTGATGACACGTTCATTCCACGTGGCGTAAGCATTACAGAGCCACGCCGGCGGGAATCTCCGGCCACGCGGCGGCAAACCAGAGTCAAGAAATCGTCTTCTTTCTCTGCGTTCTTCCGAAGGTGTGTAGGTAAGTAAGGCGTAACGAAGAAACTCCCACTGTCGTCGTCGTTTACTAGTGGCTAGATCACGTGCTTGAGATAAGGCGTGTTATATATATATATAATTATATATATATTATGCCAAGCTTGTTTTTTTCTAGATATATGTAACAAATGTACATTAGCACATGCAAATATTAGCTATTTTCTGTGTTATTATTAATGGAATCAATTTAGATGATTCCAAATAGAATCTACGTACAGTCCCTGAATGTGAAGATTCTTAGAATACTTTTGTTTTATGGAATATTGTAGAGGTGATGGAGATTGCATCATATGAATGTGTCTATTTATTTGCACAATATCTTATAATAATCAACCGATTTTTGCCTTTTAAGTTTTGTGAAAAAACATGAAATCTCATTGCAAATTGATTATTTTTTAAAGAGAGTATTATATACTCTGATTAGAAGTTCGGTATAAATTTTATTGAAATATTTAATATCAAATTACAAAGTTAGATCATAGTGTCGAATTAACTAATAATATATTTTAAAAACACCCAGCACCACCTGAGATGAGAGCGTGAGACTTAGCTTCCTTACTCGCCAAGCCAGTAATCCTTATGCTTCTTCTTCCTCCTCTCATCTTCCATGTTTTCCACAACGCCTGATTAGCAAAGTACTACTCTACATTTGAACGCCTGATTAGCAAAGCTTTCAGTTTCATAGTATTTCTAGGCCTGGTTTGTCTCTTAATCTTCCAGGGAATGTTGGTGTTACACGGTGGCTATAACTCTGAACCAAGAAAAAAAAAAAGCAAACCGTTGAATCACGTTTACCGCTAATGGATTTTCTCCGGTGCTTCCCGAATTGAGTCTGTGCCGCTCTGTAAACATGCACAGAAGGAAAGCCGGGCGTTCCCGTCGTTTCCCCTCCGACGATCAAGTCAGTCGAAAGTTCGTTTATAGAGGAAAATAAGTATGTAACTCAAATATGTAATGTTACACTTAACCTGATATGCAGATGGGTGAGAGTATTTATAACTCTCAACTCTAACCTGACTATAGTTTAGTTCTGATCATGGTTATATCTCGAGTCATGTGTTGTCTGGTGTATTATGTATGGTGCCATGTACATAGGGCCCTTGTTTCGTAGATCTTTGTCCCGTGCTACTGTTCTCCATTACCCTTTATCGGGACTGGAGCTTTGTGTTGGTCACGCCGCAGACGTAAAGGGAGGATTTTTGAGCGCGCCCTTAGAAGTTTATCATGCTGCGTCCCTGGTGTGGATTTTTGAAGTCTCTAGCTGGCCATGTGTCCATGCAGGCGGCACTTTCATTATATGTCAAGGCGGCGCCATCTTTTACTTCGAGCCGGGTCGGTTTTCCTTGCTCAACCCGAGAGAATGCGGGTTAATACCCAACAGAAACCGCCGTCTTATCTCTGACCAGCTTGCTACTAAACCCAACGACCCGTCTCCTTCATTGATCCCTAAGTCCTTTTGTTTGATCTAGGAGAGCTGTGAAGTATAGACAACCACCTGGTGTATGCGCAATGCTTAGCAAAGTTCTGTGGATTGATTCGGCATTTTCGAAAACATTCCAGTTACGTAAGGTTGATAAAGTTTGAATTTTTACGTAGAATGGATTGAATTTTGAGTTGATTTTATAGAGATTTTTCTGGTCTTGTTGACATGGAAGATAAAGATCATTACTTAAGAACATCCCAGGAGTGTGGTTAGCTTCCACTCATTGTCTATGGCTTTTCCTCTTCATTAAGCTACCACGAAGGTCTCCTGGTATTACAAAAACTAGATACAAATCGGTGCAGACAGACAATGGAGGAATGGACACAAACATTCTGTTGTTAGAAGTGGAGGAGCTGATGATGACGACGACGGAGAAGAGACAGACAGACAGTGAAAGAGAAACAAGGATGTTGTATTTGTTTTGTCTTTCACTTTTGAAACCTATTGATTGAGTTGATTTTGTGGTGTAATTTTAAATTTTAATATCGTGGCCGAATCACACCCAAACATCACATTTTACAACTTGAATTCCATCCTAAAACCAATTGGTGATAGAAGGAGATAGTCTTGTTGTATATATGGTGTCTATATTTTCTTAATCCCATCGATGTGGAATTTCATGGTGGTGACTTCAACATTCACCCACCACCAGAAAGCTCTAAAATACGACACCGACATTTTTAATCTAGACGGGTTGAGACTCAACAAATTCCTTCTTACGGCCCGAACTCTGGTACGCGGAGTAAACAGTACACAACAAACTCACATTGAAAAATAACTCAATACTATCAAATAGAACCGAACTCTGATACCATGTTAAATTTTAATATCAGAGTTGAGTTACACCTTAAGAGTAACCACATTATACAACTTATGTTTCATTCTAAAATATAAACACCATATATACAACAAAACTATTTCTTATACTTCAACATGTAAACTATTTCATTTGTTTGCAAGACAAAATTATTTTAAAAGGAGAATTTTAATTTTTATAGTCAAAGAAAAATGTTAACTGTTCCTAATTTTATGTAATAAATGATGCTATACTATATGGTGTACTTTCATTATCATTCGACTTACCTCACGAGTAACGACCATGTCAAGCGGTTGCAACCTAACAAACAAAACCCTCAAAATCGAAGACAGTTGACGAAAGCCTTGGATGGACGGACCCACCCATCCGACCAAAGCTGCAGTCCTCTGACGTAATTAAAGGTCAAACACAGGGGTAAAATAGTCATTACGAGTCCACAGACCCCTCCATTTCAGCTTCGCCTTTTTCAGTTGCCTCCAAACAGAGAGCTGCAAATACAGCGAAGGGGGGAAAACGGAAAAACACCGAACCTCCTCCTACTCGGTCCTTGTTTCTCTCTAGAATCATGGATGAATCCGAGGTAAATTCTACGATCTCTGCTCATACCGTGTGATCGGAATCTCCGACGTAACAGTCAACACACTCACTTTCACTCGTCTATCGACACTGCCTCCAGTACTGTCGGATCGATGTCTTATTTCGCTGTAGCTCGCTGATGTTTCACAATTCTAGCTAGATTACTGATTTCTGTTCCTTATACGTTAGGAAACGATGGCCCTGAAGAAGGCGTACGCGGAGGTTATTCTGAACACGGCCAAAGAGGCGGCGGCTCGAGTCATCGCGTCGGAGCGCAGGGCGCTCCGCTTTCAGCACGATCTGAATGCTACCAAAGAGGAGTCTCTCCGAATGCTCATGCGGTTGAGGCAAATGATCGATTCCGAGGTAATCGTTCCGCTTCTCCGTTCAGCTTCAAGCTCAAGCTTTTAGGCGAATGATTGGTTTAAACATTTGCTCGCGAGTCTGTTTTGCATTTAGATTTCAAGGCTTGTTTTTATTTCATATTTGAAGTAAAACTGCCTATGATTTGTGGTAGTCGAATGTGATGCTTAAGTGGATCTTCTGGGACAGTGTCCGATGTTTTGTTCCAGTTTTCAACTGTCTAAATTGTGATCATAGAACTGCAAGTTGAAATAGTGCCCCTAATCTTCTGCCTTTGCTAAAAAAGTTATTTTTTTTGTTCGAGTTTGATGATTTTCTTCTAGCGTGTGTACCAATCTATTATGTAGTTGTGTATCTCCTCCTTTCTGGAAGATCTGCTTCTTTGAGTTACCTCCAGGATGATCAAGGTCGTGGATTATAACAGCCATATTCATTTTAGTAAAGCTTAGTAATACTATTTTCAGTAAAGCTTAGTTGTTGTGCTCCTTCCTATTCAAAGAATCCATTTTCAATTGGCCTGTACTCACTAGCATGTGGTAGTGCTAATGATTTCCCCTGACCAGTGAGTTTTGCTTGATATTAGCAGATTGATTAGTAACTTCCTGTCTTTCCAATCATCTTGTAGTTTCTTTCTCAAGCATCCATCCAGTTGAACAAAACAAGTGGCAGATCAGTCACTGGAATCTAATCGGGAATTCCAACTGAAATGTCTCATTCCATTTTTTGCTGTATAATTTAACAACATCAATTCCTTCTTCATATCATGATTAATATCAACTCTTTAGGCCTTAAGGCGTCACCCTTTTCTCCGTAAAACCCGAAGCTGCTGCAGATAACCCGCTTCCCATTGTTGAAAAAGATCATCTCTGCCTTGATGCGTGTTTCCGTATTGCATTTCCTATTCTGGTCATATAAGATGTACTGTGTAAGTATCAACTATCAAAAGTATGAAACAGTCTTTCTGTTTCCTTTTCCAGACAACTGAAGCAGAGATTACTTGGATAAGTCAGCGAAGAAGGATCGAAGAGCTCGAAGCACAACTGGGAGAAACCGAAGACAAAATATTAGAGCTCAGGGCGGAACTTAAAAACACAACGGATGAGCTTGACAATCAGAAGAAGCATGAACTGCAGCTTCATGATAGCTGTAAAACATCAGAAATTGCAGTTGAAGTCGCTTCTGAAGATGAAACACCTCAGACTATTGTACCTTACTCATCTGACTCCGGTCATGAATCCTTAGAAAAGACCGATAAAGAGAATTATTACCTCTCTCATGGGTCTGATGTTGCTTCCCTAATCATGGGAAGTGCGGAAGCTGAGCTGTCCAGAAATGGATGTACACAGCGAGTCCGTGCTTTCAAAGATGAAGGTAGGGTTCTTGTGAGGAAGAGGAAAAGATCGATGACTAGGAGAAAGAGAACCCTTTCAAGGAAGAAGACGGAAATGGCTACCAAAGCTGAGGTACAAGAATTACCAGATGTTTCTAGATTGAAAAGGCGGAGGCAGGAACACAACAACAATGTTGTAACGGTTCCTAAAACCCTAGACAATGGAATGGTAGATGTTTCGGATAGAATCAGTCAAAAACCTCTTGTTGCTAAAGAGCGTCGACTTTTAAGGTATACATTCCAGAGAACGCGCAAGAAGGAGACATCAAGTTGCTGTGATAAAAGAGATGAGAATCTGGAAGATTCCAAGGAATCTGTCTCGAGCAATGAATGTTCTCGAGACAGTCGTCGATTAGCTCAAGTTGCACGTCAGGTTCGATCCTTTTACATTTGACTGAATAGTTAACAACTTATTCAAATGAAAAGGATCTTATTTTCATAACAAAATTTACATTTGACTGCAATTTCTATTTTGTTTTCATTGCTTGTTCATCTTCTGCAGCTCATCTCTTTGTCTGGAAAAAAATGGTGATGAACTGATGATGAAGATATACTCGATCCGAGCTACCTACAGAGTTTTTTCGGGGCGAGGTGGGGGAGGGGGGAGGGCTTTATCTCTATATATGATATTCATCATATTTTGTAAAATTGCTATATGCTTGTTAAAAGCATTCAATTTTACATCTATCAGGTAAAATATATGAACATTAATTAAATGAGAATTTAATGCTGTAAGTGAAGGGAATGTCGCAGATCCACATGTTTTTAATGTACTTGTAATAACCCCACAACTTTGAGTCCACAAATTTATCAAAATTCGTTGGATTCATAGATCTTTCTTTCTTCATTGATTTGCCATCATTATTAGGTCGACTAGATCACAGTCTCTGTCTGGACCGAACCAGACCATTTCTGATCTGAACGACACGGACATAAATGATGGAATCCAACATGTTTGGTTAGAGACAAGACTGTTAAAATCGAGATTTGACAGTTGCTTTAACGACAAGTAACCTACATACACTACGGACAATGCGACATGGATGGAGAAGATTAATCAGTTTGGATCCATGGATACCGAAAAGTCGGTACATGCGTAAATATGCGACTGTTAACACCTAACAATAATGACGAGTCGAGACTCTCTGTCGAACATTGTGAGGATAGTATTAGTGTATTACTATTACCTTTCATGGGGGACTCATTATTTTCGGGTAACCAGGGAAGAAGTAAAGCTAACTACAATTTTGACACGACACGACACACTCTGCTTTATAGCGTATATGAGTTTAACGAATTTTGTGTCTAAACAACTCTTATACGTTTAGACATAATCGTGTCTAAATATCTCAGATCTGCAGATATATGTATAAACTCGATTAACTAATCTTGTCTAATCGTGTCGTGTATACATATAACACGTTTAGACATATTTAAATATAATAATAATAATAAATATTAAAATACTCACTTACTTTTTAATATTGAACTATGAATACCCTATTTTGTATATATGAATTTGTATATATATGAATTTGTGTATATATTTTTTTTAAAGTGTATATGAGTTTGCCTCACAGATGTCTAAACAACTCTTATACGAATTAAATGACACGATACACTTTGCTTTATAGCGTATAATCGTTTGACCTTAACGAATTTCCTGTCTAAACAACTGTTATACGTTTAGACACGATTAGTAATCGTGTCTAAATATCTCAGATCTGCAGATATCTGTATAAACACGATTAACTAATCTTGTCGTGTATACATGTGACACGTTTATATATATTTAAGTATAATAATAATTAAAATATATTAAAATACTCACTTACTTTTTAATATTGAACTATGAAGACGTTACTTTGTATATATGAATTTGTGTATATATCTGCTTTAAAGTGTATATGAGTTTGACCTTAGCAAATTCGTGTCTAAACAACTCTTATACATTTAGACAAGATTAATAATCGTGTTATGTTTATGTTTGAAGTTTTGAGACACGTTTAAGACTTATTCATTTAGACACGACACAATTAGATACGAATACACCCCGGCAGCACCGACGGAGCTGTCCAGGGTCCAGGGGCAATTGCCCCCCTAACTTGTACTGGTGCCGACTGCCCCCTGACATTTTAGGGTTCTTGGTGGCTTGATGTCGACTAGTCACGATCTCCTAGGCTTCACCACTTTGTCGCCGGCAGCGAGATCAGTAGTCATGTCCTGATGAGTGCTTACCGGATGAGTGCTTAACGAGATCAGTAATCACCGCTTTATCGCCAAGATAATTTACAGTCAGTAACCTGATGACTGATGAGTGCTTACCTCCTTTTGTTGTAGTCTTGCTGTGACCTACTGACATGCTTTGGGCCTTGGGCTAACATGAAGAGGAATTGTTCAAAACATGAAGAGTTTGGGCCTTGGGCTAACAATTTGTTGCCATGATAATTTTGACTTTTCAAGCGAGTTAATGGGTTAAAACAATTATTTAAAATAATTGTTTGCACTTAATAGACATTGATCAATTTTTCAGTAGAATTAAAAGAAAATCTACAAGAAAAACATTCAAATCATAAAATAAATAAAAAGTTCTTGAAATAAAAGTATGAAGAATTCAATTGAAATATCTACCATCGGATTCCGATTTGAGAAAAAAGATTTAAGTTTATCATCAAAATGATCATGAAAAGGTCCGAAGAGTTCCGATTTGCCCCCACTCACTCTCCATCATGGCTTCGTCCCTGCCCGACAGCTAACCTAACCAAACATAACGTCCATAGGAATTATCAGCGAATTGTAGTCTGTGTTGTTTTATCTGCGTGTCCTGTCTCTTTCCCGAGGGTAGCGATGCCTTCGAATGTTCAATTTCAATCGTTGTTTTTCAGCACTGAGATTGGCAAAATCAGCACAGAAGATTGTAGAATAACGACACCTTTGAGTTTCTGCAGTAATTGGTTCCATGGATGCCGTGTTTCGCAAGCAGCGTGGAGCACGGAAATGGTTCTCGTGGAAGCAAACCCGACCAGATCACTTCGTTACAACTGATCTCTCAGGTTAGTTTTGAATCCTATGATCATGTTCTTTCTTTTGTTATCTTCAAGAACTGTTTCGATTCGTTCTTCTCCAGACGATTCGTTCCTTGAAGGTGAAGATGATGATGAGGGACTGTTTGTTAGTCACGAGGATATCGATCCGTGTGTTTCAGTTAATGAATTAAGGTAGACAACATTATATTGATTAGGGCCTCCTAAAGTCTATATTACCGACAGATGTTTGCGTTTTTAGCGACAGATAATTTCGTCACTAAAACCTTTTCTTCTGGTACAAATATTTACAAGTGTTCGTTTCAGAATCTTCGTGGGTACCTGGAATGTTGCGGGACGATCCCCAGTTGAAAGCTTAGCAGAAGATTTAGACGAATGGTTGAGTCTCAAAGATATTGTCGATCTTTACGTTCTCGGGTATATCAAATTTTCTCATACTGTTTCTCGAAATCATCGACTTTGTTATGTAGAATATTTTCGATTTCCATGATTGCAGATTTCAAGAAATAGTACCTTTAAATTCAAGAAATATCATCGGAGCAGAAGACTCGACCGAAGCAACCAAATGGAACACCTTGATAGGAAAAGTCCTAAATGACAAATTCGGCTGCCCCTGGCTAACTCCGATGCGGCGTCCGTTCTCAAGCGACAACTACTGTTATATGGAATCGTCCGATTCAGACTGTAATCGAAACACTAGTGGATGCTTTGAGTCTCCGGCGAAAGATTGGTCGATGATGAACAACAACAGCAAATACAAACTCGTGGCGAGCAAGAAGATGGTTGGAGTTTTTGTAAGTGTGTGGATGAAGAAGGATTTGGTTCAAAAGTACCGTGTTTCGAACGTCAACGTTTGTTCTGTTGGGTGTGGAATCATGGATTACATGGGTAACAAGGGTTCCGTTTCTGTTAGCATGTCGATAGAAGAAACTAGCTTCTGCTTCGTTGCAGCCCACTTAGCCTCGGGAGAGAAGAAAGGCGACCGGGGGCAGAGAAACCGTCAGGTCTCGGAAATCTTCCGACGAACTTGTTTTCCTCGCAAAGATCAGAATTCTTCTCTTCCTCTCACCATTCTTGGACATGAGTAAGTTACACTACACGATATTCGGTTTTCTCCGGTAGGGACATTTGCGTGCTAATCTTTTGTTTCGCGAAACAGTCGGATATTTTGGTTCGGAGATCTCAACTATAGGTTGCATCTCGAGGACGTTGCCGCCCGGAAGCTGATCAAGAACCAAGACTGGGGAGAATTGCGAGTGTTCGACCAATTGAGAAGCGAAAGGGAAGATGGAGGCGTGTTCCAAGGATGGAAAGAAGGGAACATAGAATTCGCACCGACATATAAGTACTCGACATCCAATTTCGACAGATACTCGGGGGGATTCCCATATAAATCTGGGGAGAAGTCGCGCACTCCTGCGTGGTATGACGATACTTCGTAAATAAATATAGTAGTACTTAAAAGGTAGGGCTCACAATTTCAATCCCAACACAATAACACGATACGAACACGCACGAAAAAAGTCGTGTTTGCCTTTGATGATACGATAATACAATAGTTTTTTTCGTGTCGTGTTAGTGTTTAGTTCTCAAAACACGATAACACGAAAACAATCTAATAATTTATATATTATATTCGTATCATTTTAAGAAATAAGGACCAAACGTGAAATATAAAAAACTGAGGGGACGTGTATGTTATTTAGGTCGTGTTATCGTGCGAACGTGAAAACGTGTTATCGTGTTACTACAAAATATTTATCGTGCTATTGTGCTACGACTTTCCATGAATATTTTCATGTTATCGTGTTTGTGTCGTATGTCTGTGACACAATTACATTTTCGTGTGTGTCGTGCTGTACTATCGTACGCTATTACATCTATTAACACTCACGATAGCACGCACGAATTGACAGACCTACTTAAAAGGGAAGTTTTTCTGTCGCTACATCTTTTAGCGACGAACATTTTAGGTTTTACTGACGAAAAATGCAGGATTTACCGACAGAGCGTTTGGTCGGTAAATTAGATATTTTTAGTAGTGACAGTTATTTGTGCTGATTATTCCGTCGATTTGTTATAATATTCGTGTTTGAATATGAAGTGTGACCGAATTTTGTGGTACGGCAAGGAGTGAAGCAACTGTCTTACTTCCGGAGCGAAAGTAAATTCTCCGATCACCGCCCGGTTTCCGCGTTGTTCTTGACTCGGGTTGAAGTTCTAAAGCACTCCATCCAAACACTTCTTTCCTTATCTGCAGCCATAGTTCCAACCGAATCACCACCCATGGACACCGTAATTTATTTTGCTCAATGACCTTATATCTCTATAATAGTTGATCGGCTAATGCTGCTCGTTAAATACAGGCAAGGGAGATGATGGATCAGGAAGAGGAAAGCGATCATGGCAATCCTCAAGCGGTTATCATGGAAGCGGATCGGATCAACAGTAATTTTGTTTCATTGTCCTTGATAAAACGCTTTGACAATGTACCTGCTGCACCAAAATAATACACAAGAGCTTGAATCCAGCAAACCCGAATCAAATACAATCCAATAAGCAAATACAAAACATCCATGGCGGAAGTATGTATAAGTCACAAACATCTATGATAAAGATTGCTAAAAAGACAAGACAAGCAAAAACATGACATAATTAAGAAGCCTCATTTGCTTCGGTATCGGCTTCTTGCCACTGCCCATCAGCATCCTCTTTCCACAAGGTAACGTTATTGTCTCCGTCAGCCACAGCGAGGAGGTTTCCCATCTGGGACCATGAAACCCGCCAAATAGGAGTCCCGAAATCCTTCAGAACCTTCCCTTCCCATTTCTTCCCTTCTCCAGATTGGGTCCATATGACCACAGAACCGTCTTGAGAAGCACTTGCAATGGTGGACTTAGCCCCAAAATTGGGTGCCCAAGCGACATCTCTGACCCAATCAGTGTGCATCTTAAGGGGGACGCAATCCATGACCCATCTTCCATTCGAGTTCTTCCACACCTTCACGGTGTTATCACAACCTCCAGAGGCTAATTTCTGAACTAGGAGATCAGAACTGACTAATGCTCCGGGGGACACGGCTGGGGCCCATGAAACAGAGGTGACCCCAACAGGATGAGCTGGCTCGATCCTAGAGGTATCCCACCCAACATCTGATCTAGCAGTAAAGACAGAGATGTTACCATCAGAAGAACCGCAAGCTAAGGAGAGCCCGAGTTCATGAGGCGCCCATGCAATCGAATTCACTGATGCAGAATGATCATAAAAAGCATGAGCTTGAGTCCACTGATTGTGGTTTCCTTCTTTCCAGAGAATGACTTGGCCATCATAAGAGCAAGAGGCAAGGATGGAGCCGAATTTGGGGTGTGCCCATGTTGCCTGCCAAACAGGGCCTCTGTGACCACTCAAAGTAGCAAGGACTTGGGACTCGGATTTGCTGCTTACGCTGATGATTTTGATGGTTCCATCAGATGAAGATGTTGCCACACGCTTTCCGTAGTAGTCCATGGTAACATCATGGACCATGTCCTGATGACCCGTTTCGATTTTCTTAGCAGACATGTCTTTGGATTTGGCTCCTTGTGGTGATTATTGTTGCACTTGTTTTTTGATTCTTAAGTAGCCTGCAACATAATGAATCAACTGAAATGGTAGAAAATGGCACTTGAATGTGGTTAAGCAATACCAACGATAATTCTAGCAGAACTGATATCATATGATGTTCTATAACCATAAGAATATGATTATCCACATCGATTAACATAGAATTTCATTAAAAAAAAATAAGGCTATTTATGGAAGAAGCAAATGTTCAGATTACATTCATTTCTCGATAGATAATTTTTTGGAGGATAAACTAGCTGATCTGCCAATCTAACAAGATGAATGGAGCAGAAATTTTAATTCAATTAAGTATAAATTTTGTTCCATATAAGGATTCTGTAAGCTCAATTTTCCATCTCTGTAAAAGCAAATCAAGCAGATCGATTATGCAGAAGCCTATTATATGACAGATCTGATCAACAGAGCCAATAAACAGAAAATCACCCACGAAGGAGTCGAAAATCAAAATAGTACAAGAAACTCAGCAATCTACACCAAATCAACGCAACTCCAGATTCAGACTAAAATCATAGAACAGACAATAAATTTCAACCGTGTGCAATTGAATTACATGTCCAATTGCGAAAAACTGGAGCTGAGATGAACATCAGCATGTCTAGATTGCAGAATCGATACCACATTCAAATCTAAAACAAGTAAAGCCGAACCAAACAACAAAATCGTACTTTGGACAATAAATTTGATACGTGAGGATCGATTCGTGTTAATACCTGAACGAATCGAATCTCCTTCCAGCAAATCCGCGAAATCAGATCCCTGTGGAGAAATCGTCGAACGTTGTCCTTATGATATGGAACCTTTTTTGGGACTGTTCGGGAACTGGCATATGTTTGCTCCAACTATGGCCCAAGGAAGGATTAGTTCGGCCCAAACAACTCTTTTCTGATTGATCCTTGATTTTTATATCTTATCATTTCAATCCTTCAACTTTACTGATTAACTTAAAATCTACAAATGCTTGGCTGTAGGGCTGACGAACCACAATGGATCAAAACTACACTGTGGTGGTGATAATGCGGTAATGTGTAATTATATTTAGGTTAAGTATCTCCAATACAATAAAATGTTTGCATGTTATTAATAATTGTATCAATATTTTTAAAAGTATTATTTTGTTTTGTGCACAAAAACGTTTGCATATTCTTGTTAAATGCACAGTCGTTAGTAATTTCTAAATTTTTCTGATAAACATGACTGTTTTCTATTAAAATGACGATTTTGGCATCATGTTCATCTCATAACACAAAATCACGAACCAAATCCAATCAAACAAATTTGAGTATGAATTCGAACCACAAAATACATTTTGGAGATCGAAATCAACCTAGAAATGTTGTTTGAGGTTAAAAATATAACACAGAACAACATTTGGGGTAGCCTAAAAATATCGTTTTGAGTTCAAAATTGAGTTATTTTCAAAAACTAATATGCATTTTGGATTTAGTCTTAAATATGATATGAATATGAACATAATGATAAAATTGTCATTTTGACGGATTTGAAAAAAAATAACGTAATTATAATTATGGTGCAAATAACAACACTCTAAAATATTCAGGTATACAAAACAACACATGTAGTGCATTTAACAACGTAATCAAACATTTTAGTATACTAAGACTATTTACCCTTATATTTATGGGTTAATATTTAATGAATTAAACTAAATATAGATATAAAAAAATAAGATATAAAAAGAGATCGTCCTAATGTTAGTTAAAGTATAATATTTTTTAACTTTGTATTCTTTAAAGAGGCATCTTCCTAATGTTGTACTATTTTAACTTTTTATTCTTTAAAATATAATATTTTTTATAATGTATTTTTATGTTTAGAAAAAAATTAGACTCACACGTAATAGTTAATTAAACATTATAATATACTGTAATAGTATATTATTTTATTCACTAATTAGATATCTTTAATTGGAGTTCGGATAATGAAATGATATTTATGACCAACATCTTACCCTTCCTTATTGATTATGAAGTTTCTTTTAGATATAGAATAAGTATATAAGGTGTTGCTTTCTTGATAAGTAGTGATGTGGAAAAATCGTCCGGTTTGACTAATTAAACCGAGTTTGATGTATAATTAATTATTGGAAAAAGTTTGGAAATTGTACATGTTTGATGAAAATGGTTTTCCAACCCAAATGATTGTTTTTTATTCAACATGTATTGAAAATGATTGTAATTGGTAACTCTGTTAAATATTTTTTATATTTACAAAATTAACCAAATAATTTTCTAAATGTTACAATTAAACTCTACAAACTTACACAAATGCTTCAAATAAGTTATGACTCGATTCGAGACACACCGGGGGTTCCCTAGCCAGGGTCCGAACCCAAACCAGGTCACCCAACCTCTGAGGACTTGGTCTGGGCTCGGACCCAGACCAGGTCACCCAACCATGGGTACCATATTTGGGTTCAGACCCAGCCCATAGGACACCCGATCGAGACTCAATTGGAGCCCCAATCGGGGGTCCTATGGTATCAGTCTGAGCCCAGACCAGGTCCCCAGGGGTGGGTGACCTGGTCTGGGTTCGGACCCTGATTAGGGGACCCCGGCGTGGCTTGAACTAAGTCAGAATTTGTTTGAAACATTAATATGAGTTTGTAGAGTTCAATTGTAACGTTTAGAAAAAAACGTTTGGTTACTTTTGCAAATATGAAAAATATTTAACATATTTTTTAATAGAAAAGTAATGGAGGTACCAATTACTATAATTTTCAAACGTATTAAACTATTAACCATACAAAAAAAAAAAAAGTTGCATGAAAAATTATTTTGTACAAATATATTAGAACCATTTTTCATACCTTTTCCCTTAATTCTTTTAAAATGACCAAATCGTCCACATGACCCCGGTCCAATTACGATAACACTGATATAAACAGTTAACACTTAACACCCTCCATTCTCATTCATCTTCTTCTTCTTCTTCGATTTCATTAACAGTAACCTGAGATTCCTCCAGCAGAGCGACTTCTACTCCCGCCGCATTATCAGTTGATATCGCGATGAATTTCCAAGCTTCCTCCTTTGCTGTCGGCGTTCCCTCCTCCATCGCTACCCGTTTAAGCAGGTTCCGTCACCGAACTGCCGTCCGAGCTTTAGGTCAGTGCTTTACTTCCTTCTAGCAAGCGATTATTTTCAATTTACTGCCAGAAGAGGGACCCATTGATTACTGTTCATGATTCGAGTTATCAATTTCGATTATTTCGTGCGTACTTTGATTCTTATTGTCTTGATTTTGATCTGTCAAATTGCTGATATCTTTCGTATCTAGGTTCAATTGCCCCGTCAAAACAAATTACATCGATGGAAGTGTTTAGTCAAAGATTAGATCTCTAAATACTTGTTTATTGCCTGACTCGAAGTTTTATTTGAATTATGACCGGGTCTGTTAGTTAGTTGATAGCTCCTTATCTGTTTGGAAAATTTGATAGTTGAATTTTTTTATGACAAATTAAAATTACTAGCTGAACTTTTAACTTTAAATTGTGATGAGAACTTTAATTTTGTTTATTTTTTTAAAATTATACTTTGTGGAAATTGTTAAATAAACTTTTTGAGAACTCGCAGTCTCAGTCTCCCTCCTCTTCTTTTTCCTCAACATCTTCCTCTACGGATACAAATTGAAGCCGTCCGGTCTGTCGCATTATGGCTCGATAAGGCCGCGAAGGGTATCGTTCCGTCCCAGGCATGCGAATCGCTCCGGCTTTGGTGCCACCGTCGACATCACAACCAAGGAGTTGTACGAAAAGATCGAGTTCTTGGATGTGGACGGCGGCCCGTGGAAGCAAGGTTGGAGAGTGGCCTATAAGGGAAACGAGTGGGACGATGAGAAGTTGAAGGTATTCGTGGTGCCACATTCGCACAATGATCCGGGTTGGAAGCTCACTGTCGAAGAGTACTATGACCGGCAGTCTAGGCATATACTGGACACCATTGTTGAAACTCTCTCTAAGGTCAGTACATTTTGGATGCTTCTACAGTTATGTTTCTACACTTCATAGACGGTTTCTGTGGATTGAATTGTACAATTATTATGCCTCTGCAGTTCCTTTCTTGAGCTCTGAATATTCTTGCATCACTTATCAAATTATTTACTTTATTTTTTGTTGATTTGCTTCGACATTTCAATGCCATGAAAAATTCCCATTACTTTATGACACTGTAATATTGATCAGGGGCACTCTAAATGCTTGGTTACCATGAATAAAAGATTGTTTCTTTGATTTATTTTTTTGCCAAAATTGTTTCTTTGGTTTACCCTAGACAAATAGAGGAGGTGCCTTGCAAAATTGCTTCTCTTTTTAAATTACTCTTTATGATTTTGTTTATCTTCCAAAGATGGAACTTCCTTATTTTTGTTAGTTTTAGCACCAATTATTTTTATTTTTATTTTTCAGTTTAGTTGAGATATATGTACACATGACATGGAGGTCTGAAAGTATGAAAAGGACAGGGGGGCTCTCTGCCTCTAAATTCTGATAGGTACTGGTTGAACTTTGGCAAACAAAATTCGTGAGAAATGATGGTGATTCTGTTTTCCTGGATAGCCTATCTTGAGCTGCCATTGAGTACAATGCTGGTACTAATTTGCTCTACGTGAATTTGCTAAAGACACTGGTGGTCAGATAAATATTTCAGAATACTGAAGTATCTGATTACACTTGAATTTGGTTGATTTTGAATTGATATAAAATTATGAATGCTTAAAAGGCGTGTTCTTGACTTGAGTAGAAACAAAGATCTGAGTGGAGATTATACTTTCTTTGAACAGTACATGAAAGACCATTGAAGTTTTTCATCAGATCGAATTGGCTAACTGGTATCTTCTTGCTTACATGATCAGGACACTCGGAGAAAATTCATCTGGGAAGAGATGTCATACTTGGAGAGATGGTGGAGGGATAGCCCTGACATTAAAAGAGAAGCTTTCATCAATTTGGTGAATAATGGACAACTTGAAATTGTTGGTGGTGGCTGGGTAATGAACGATGAGGTAATTAATGTGCGCGGTTATTCACGAATGGTAATGCTTGTATAGTAGCCAATGATGAAGTCCAACCTAAGAAAGTCTAATAAGTTATTCCTGCTGCAGGCAAATTCACATTTCTACTCGATAATTGAGCAGGTTAGTATCTCTCTCTAGCCTCGCATCACTAAGCTGCCAATCCTGTACTGCTTACTGAATTTGATGAGATAGGTATGTTCATACTTGGATGGTGGATCTACTGAGTACTTTTCTTGATGTTATTATGGTGATATGCTGGAACTTCTTGATGAATGTATCACAGCTAAATGGAAATGGAGATTTTTATTTAATGGAAAAGGTAATAATATCATGAATGAGGAACAAGGGGAAAGAAGCAAAAATTTCGTTTCTCTGCATTTGAGAACAGATCACTTATTCATTTTTTTAAAATAATTAGAATTAGGGAAAATGAGTATGAATTTGTAATCTGCAGATCACGGAATTAGCAATTTTTAAAAAAAAATTAACGAAATTATTCTGACCTTGTTCTTAGAGATTCATCTATATATCGTATATATTATACCTGCCTTAATATTTATCATAGCTTCGGTTCATGCAGATCACTGAAGGCAACATGTGGCTCAACGACACCATCGGTTTCATTCCACGAAATTCATGGGCGATTGATCCTTTCGGTTACTCCCCAACAATGGCATACCTTCTACGGCGCATGGGCTTCGAGAACATGCTCATCCAAAGAACCCACTACGAGCTAAAGAAGGAGCTTGCACTAAACAAGAACCTCGAATACATATGGCGTCAGAGTTGGGACGTCGAGGAATCTACAGACATCTTCGTCCACATGATGCCCTTCTACTCTTATGACATCCCTCACACATGCGGGCCCGAGCCAGCGGTGTGCTGTCAGTTCGACTTCGCTCGGCTCCACAGCTTCACTTACGAGTCCTGTCCCTGGCAAATAGACCCAATCGAAACCACGGCTGAGAATGTCCAAGACATGGCGTTGAAGCTGCTCGATCAGTACAAGAAAAAATCAACACTTTTTCGGACAAATACGCTACTCATCCCGCTTGGAGACGATTTCCGATACATAAATGCGGAAGAGGCCGAAGCCCAGTTCCGGAACTACCAGATGTTGTTCGATTACATCAACTCGAACCCGAGCCTGAACACGGTCATCAGTTTCGGGACGTTGGAGGATTATTTCCGAATGGTCCGCGAGGAGGCAGACCGAGTAAATTACTCGAGAACTAATGAGGTCGGTTCGGGTTTAGTCGGTGGGTTTCCGTCTCTATCGGGTGATTTCTTCACTTACGCAGACCGCGAGAAGGATTACTGGAGCGGGTATTACGTCTCGAGGCCGTTTTTCAAGGCAGTGGATCGTGTTCTTGAACACACGCTTCGTTCCTCCGAGATTTTAATGGCATTCTTGTTCGGGCACTGCCAGCGGCCACAATGCGAGAAACTACCGACGGGATTCTCGTACAAGTTAACGGCTGCGAGGCGGAATTTGGCACTTTTTCAGCACCACGATGGCGTGACGGGAACCGCGAAGGACCACGTGGTCCAGGACTACGGAGTCCGCATGCATACGTCCCTCCAGGACCTTCAGATCTTCATGTCAAAGGCCATTGAGGTCCTTCTCGGGGTCCGCCACGATAAATCCGATCACAGCCCATCACAGTTCGAGCCCGAGCAGATCCGGTCCAAATATGATGCCATCCCGATGCACAAAGTGATTGGGACCCACGAAAGGACCGCGCATTCCGTTGTTTTCTTCAACCCATTGGAGCAGCAGAGGGACGAGGTTGTCATGGTGGTTGTCGATAGGCACGATGTCACCGTGTTGGATTCGAACTGGACTTGTATCCCGAGCCAGGTGTCTCCTGATTTGCGTCACGATAAGAACGGGGTCTTCACAGGGCGGCACAGGCTTCACTGGAGAGCCTCAGTTCCAGCCATGGGGTTGCAGATGTATTACATTGCTTCAGGCTCGGTCGGGTGCGAGAAGGCAAAACATGCTCAGTTGAGGGTAGTGTCTGGGTTCGATGACTCACCATCGTGCCCCGCCCATTACATTTGTTCGAAAATCGAAGGACATGAAATTGATATCCGAAACAAGCACCAGACGTTAACTTTCGATGCCGAGACTGGTCTTTTACGAAAAGTGACCCGATCCGACGGGTCTGCAAACATAGTCGGTGAGGAAATCGGTATGTATTCGAGCTTGGGAAGCGGAGCGTATTTATTCAAACCGACTGGGGATTCCGACCCAATCGTGGAACCCGGAGGGATGTTGCTTGTATCCGAGGGCATGTTAATGAAGGAAGTTTTCTCTTACCCGAAGACGCGGTGGGATCGCTCTCCAATCTCGCATAGCACTCGGATCTACCAGGGAGAGAACCTTAACACGGTTCAGGGACATGTCATCGAGACCGAGTACCATGTTGAGATGAAGGGACATGACTTCAACGACAAGGAACTGATCGTGCGGTTCAAAACGGACATAGACAGCAACATGATCTTCTATTCGGATCTGAACGGATTCCAAATGTCTCGGAGGGAATATTATGACAAGATTCCCCTTCAAGGAAACTACTACCCGATCCCGTCTCTCGGATTCCTCCACGGATCTGACGGCCAGCGATTCTCGGTACACTCAAGGCAGCCATTGGGTGCTGCCAGCATTAAAAACGGATGGTTGGAGATCATGTTGGATCGGCGTCTGCTGAGAGACGATGGACGGGGCTTGGGACAAGGAATCATGGATAACCGAGCGATGAATGTCGTGTTCCACATCATGTTTGAATCCAACGTTTCTTTGTCCGCAAGTAATAATCTATCGAGCTCGATTCCCATGAGCCCGTCTCTCCTCTCTCATACCATTGGGGCGCACCTGAATCACCCGCTACACGCCTTCGTCTCCAAGAAAGCTCAGGAGACCACTACTTTGCATGCTCCCACGAGATCTTTCGCACCTTTGGCGTCTCCCTTACCTTGCGATTTACATATCGTGAGCTTCAAGGTGCCGCGGCCACTGAAATACTCGCAGCAAATTGGGTCTTCCAGATTTGCCCTTACACTGCAGAGGCGTCACTGGGACAGCTCCTACTGTAAGACAGCGAGATCGACATGTTCTGTCATGGGGAGTGATCCCGTGAACCTTTCCCACATCTTTAGGGGACTCGCTGCCCTCAATGTGAGGATGACGTCACTGAATCTTCTCCACGAGATTCCGGATATTCTTGGATATTCTGAGCAGGCCTCGGAAATTCTGGATGGGAAGCTAAACATCGCTCCTATGGAGATTCAAGCTTACAAGTTAGAAGTACGACCCCATCAATGACAGGGACTTCTCTTGGTGTCGTGACAGAGATCTCGCCACGTCAGCATTCCCGACGGGAGGCACTGCAATTGAGTTCGAAGACAGCACCGTTCGGCCTTCTGATCATCATCTCATCTGGGTTTGCTAAAAGAGAGTATACTTACCCCACCCCACGGTTTTTCCTTTGGAACGGATTAGGGTTTGTGTATGAGGTTAATGTTGACTTTTTTTTTCTACAGGTTCGATCAAGCCTGAATTTTGGATATTATTTGTATGTGTAGGATGAGTTTGTATCATTCATTAGATTGATCCGGTACAAGTGAAATTTTCATTTACTGGAACCCGCGGGTTTTCTTCTGGTTGTTTGATAGTTTTACAAGTGAATTTGGGGATCTCTACGTCGAAGCAACATGAAGTAATTAATTTGATAATTGATGATTCAGATAGACCACTAATACCTCTCATATTGGATTATAGAAAACTTATTTTGAAATTTAACAAATTTAAAATTACGTGTTTCATGAAGTCAATGGGGTGGCGGATACTTTGGCTAATAAAGTTGTTAATTTGGATGAGTCATTTCACACTTTAACGGATCTTCACTTAGACATTTTGAAGCTTCTTATGTTTGATAAGAGAGTATCTTGGTCAAGGACCCTAACCCACGGGGATAAGGTCAATCGATGAGAATGGTCCAAATAATCGGGAAGTGGTATGGACTATGGAGGACCATTCTGATTTTTCTGAAGATATAAAGCAATTGAAGAGGACGTCCATTATTATATAATTTTGTAGAGTTTTTTTAATAAAAATATTATATTAAAAACTTATTTTTTTTCATCTAAAATTTTATTTTTTTTATAGATATTTTCCACTTTTTTTTTTTAATTGTTAAATAATATAATATTATACAATATGGGCCAATTACGAACTTTTTTAAAAAGTACGTATGTCAGAATTTTTTTTTTTAAAAGTATATATGTAAAAAAAATATTTAGCAAAATGTGTATTTGCGCAGGTGGTAGTAGCGTTTTTCAGAAAAACGCAGGTATCAGTAGCGTTTTTTGTGTTTTTTTTTTACGTTTTTGGTTTTTTGAAAAAAAATCAAAAAAATCTTAATTTTTTTTAAAAAAATTACAGTAAGTAGATATTTGAATTTCGATTCAAATGATGCAAAAAATATTAAATTTGGAATTACGGATTGACTGTAGGCTCTGCCGTAAGTTGAGATATGAAAATTTGACTTAAAAAAATATAACTCATACCCTGTAAGTCCAAACTGACCACGGTGAACGTCATTTATGTCGTAATTCAATTATCTACCTAGAGTAATTTTTTTGAGTAAGTACATAATTAAATTTCTCACCTAATGCATTTGATTATTTCGGTCAAATTTTAAGACAAGCGATGTTAGGTTACAAAATCATTGTATTTCTAATCAAAAAAATTACTCTAGGTAGATAATTGAATTACGACATAAATGACGTTCACCGTGGTCAGTTTGGACTTACAGGGTATGAGTTATATTTTTTTAAGTCAAATTTTCAAATCTCAACTTACGACAGAGCCTACAGTCAATCCGTAAGTCCAAATTTAAAATTTTTTGCATCATTTGAATCGAAATTCAAATATATACTTACTGTAATTTTTTTAAAAAAATTTAAGATTTTTTTGATTTTTTTTCAAAAAAAAAAACTATTGGTACCTGCGTTTTTCAGAAAAACGCTACTGACCTACCTGCGCAAATGCACATTTTGCTAAATATTTTTTTTATATATATATATTTTTTAAATATTTTTTCTGACAAGGTTGCTTTTTAAAAAAACTCGCCAATTACGTGTTAATTTTTATTTAGATTTGATGGAAGACAGTTGTAATATTTTGTCCTAATCCTTAAAATAAAAGTAGTAAAATCTAAAAAATAAAGTAAAATTAACGTAATAATTTATAAAGTAAATGTAGAGATTTAGTTATTAATCCTATATATTAATCGGTCACTTAGCTATTTTGTAGTTGATTGAAAATTTGAACTGTGTGTCAAAATTTTATTTTAGAGTAAGATACTTTTTCTTAAGCATTACGTTACAATTATGTACGTACATAAATTATAAATATAGGATTAATTTTAAAAGAACCAAGAAGTTATAGAATAATATGTTAATACAAAAAAATGAAATAAACTTTATACAAATAAATGTAGCATATATTATTTTAAAACAAAATTATAATTTTAAAAAATCCAAGTTTTTCATGTTTACTTAAGAATATGTTTTTGTTTTTCCCTTTTATGTATAAAATATATTATTATTTAATAAGTTTATAATTGTTTTTATTTCTTATGAAAGAAATAATATAGTCTACGGATAAAATATGGATAATTTTAAATTAGGTTATTTATAAAGTCAATGATATTTGTATGGATTGTTTTAATAAATATTATAAAGTGGTGAAGTAGAAGTAGAGGTGAGAATGATTATAACTATTATTTAAAAAAAAATGTTTTTTTTACTCAAGTATACTTTTTGAATTTTCTATAAAAAGCATACACAAAAAATCATGATTTTACATCCACTAACCCTTGAACAAAATTTTTCTTCTAATAATGCTACCTAAAATAACACTTGCTCTGCACTTAATAAATTAAAATTAAAAGTGGTTGAGTGTTTTAACACCACCTTACATGGATTCAAGTGATCAGATTGAGGGGATAATTATTTTTCTTATTAATTTTTTTATTATGTAATTTTAATTTTAAAAGTAAATTTTTTCATTTAAAAATTGTATATTTAATTCACATTTATTTAGTTGTGTTATCATCCTTTAGGTCTGCTGATATTGTTGCATTTTCAATTTTTCATAATGCAAGACATTTTTTAAAATTACTTAAAATAGTAAGTAATTATTCGATATGACTTAGTAAATAATTCTTTAGCACATAAAGTATTATGAAATAAGTTTTTATCATTTTATTTTAACATATGTATTTGCATTTAAAATACTATAAATGATGCTAAAAGTAATTAGTCTGAATAATTTCATACACAAAATCATAACAAAGAACTTACTTGAGTTGGTGGGGTAGTTGTTAATTAGTATCATTTACGTGATTATACTTATTCAAAACATTTTTATGACTCGTGCCTTTGATGTGCTCGACAGGGTCTCGCATTCTCCTCGATAATAGTCGATTCAGGGAATCTGTACGTGCTTAGGCACGATGATTGCCAGTATCTCGGGAGCAAACGGGTGCGATGCTCTATCGCGAAGGCGAGACATGACTCCGCTCTTTAACATTTTGGACGACAAACTCCTCGATTTCCTCTATGGTCATCGAATCAAGGGGATGAGCCATTGTTGTTCATGGGGATGGCATGGCGGCGCCCGATGAGGATGATGGTGAGACGTCACCTCCTCTACTCGAGTAGTGTCGACCTGCTGGGCTGCTCGAAGTCTGCGTTCAATGAGCTCGTCCAACGTTGTCATGAAGGCAAACGTTAGGAGCGCCTCTGGGGCTACCTCCACCCGGGTTGGGGTCTTACGTGAGGATGTTATTACTAACTCAACTTGCCTATGCATCTCGGGTTCGGCTACAAACGCTGGTTGAGGAGCGGGCGACCCCCAGGTGTTGTTGGAGATGGGGGAGGGTATCATTTTCCGTAGCTTCGACTTGGTTACTCTTCGCTCTAGTGTTGGGAGGAGCCATGATTGATTTTGCTCAAGCTTCCCACAAACGACGCCAGATGTTGGATCACGTTTTTCGGTAGAACTCTATTTGGAGCGTCCCAGATCGGGCTGCTCCGATAACCTGCACATCATGAAAGTTCAGGAGTTCCCGTAGTTTCCTCTCCGATGATTAAGTCAGTCGGATGTTCGTTTATATGAGCAAAGAAAGTACAGGTCAATGTGTGTTATGTTACGTTAGTTTTAGAATGGAGATGAGTGGGGGTATTTATAACCCCCACCCCTAACCTGGGCAAAGTTAATCCTGACCATGGTCATTCCAGGTGTCACCTCGTTAAGTGACCACAGTTATGCATTGATTCTTGTGCTGCTTGGCGTCTTATGCATAGTGTCCTTATGCCCTGTGTTTCTACCTCACGCCTGGTGCTTTTGTGTCCCATGTTTTCTAGGTCTTTGTCCCTCGTGTCGGCGTGCCCCATAACCTTATGTCTAGCCTCGAGCCTTGTGCTGTGTTTGTGTCGTAGGGAGGAATCTAAGGGAAGGTTGATTCCAAGTGACGCGTCATCTATATGTTGTGGCGTCCATCTACTTCTTGTTGGCGCGCCTCTACGTTGTGGCGCCTCGGAGCTTGGCATGAAGTGTCAAGCGGTGTCATAGGATAATGACGGTGATATGCACCTAAGTGGATTATGTTTCCTTGGGTTTGCGGGGGGCGCCATCTGTAGGCGAGTCAAGGCGGCGCCATCGGATTGGGTCAGGTCTTCAACCGAGTCATCCGAGAATATGCGGACTTATACCCAACAAAAATATTATAAAGGGTTAATAGGTCCAACAGTACCATAAGTTTGGGCCATGTGATTGGATGGTACCCCTATGTAGTTTTATGGTACCATATGTTTCGCAATGTTGTTATTTGGTCCGTTGTACTAACTGTCGTTAGTTTTTGCCGTGAAATGCCCACGTGACTCTCACATGTACTGATATTTGAATTGAAATGTCTAATTTGCCCTAGGATGTTCTTTTATAAAGCAGCTCCCTCCATTTCACCTTCTTCGAACGGCTACTTACTGTGCTTTGCTCCTTGTGCTTTGCTCCATTTCATCCTCCTTGTGCTTTGCTTCGAACGGCTACTTACTGGTTGGTATGTCTTCTCATTCGTCTGCCTCTTCCAAAGAATTTTCTGAGTTCAAGTCGCGACGATGCCACTGTGGTTTACTCTGCATTGTCAAACCAGCCGGAACCTGGAAGAATTTTTCAAGACGGTTTCATGGGTGTCCACAATTTGAGGTTTCCATTCTCAATCTTGTTTAAACCCTAATTTTGAGCTCAATTTATGTTTTAGAATTTCTGATTGTTGAAACCCTAATTCCATTCTCAATCTGATTGTTCCATTCTCAATCTTGTGAAAACCTAATTGGTGGAAATCGTGGATGTGGTTTCTTCTGCTGGGAGGATCCCCCAATGTGCCCTTATGGAAGAAGAGCAGTGCACAAGTTTGAAGTAATGCAGAGTGAATTGTGTGCTAAAGTGGCGAATGAGAATGCTGCGAAGAACGTTCTACAGAAGATTGTTGTTGCACTAGTCGTTGTATGTGTTGTTCTTTGTGTTAGATTAGCTGCTTAGAATGTGTATGGTTCTGTCTGTTGTTAAGAATGCTGGTGTTAGAGGTTTCTGTTAATGCTGTTAGATAATGATTTTGTGTTTTCAGAAGTTACGGTACCATTCGACCACACTCCGTGAAGTAATTGGACCATATAACAACATATCTTCAAAGATAATGTACCATATAACAACATATATTCAAAGATAATGTACCATATAACAACATATATTCAAAGATAATGTACCATATAACAACATACATTATGCAGCAAGACTGTAAATGTAACTTCATTAAACAACAACTCCCTGTAAACAAAAACAGACATCACAACTAACACAGCAGCAGGTAAAACATTCCGCAAGTCCACATATCCTTTAAAAAGTGTTCACCCTGCCAGAATAAAAGATGACAACATTTTCGAACCACATATACAACCATGTTGTTGACAAAACACAAAATTAGTGGTTGATAAGTCTAAAATCCACCCCCACCCACCCAAAACAGCACGATGTCACTGACTGAAACGTCTTTTTGTTGTGTTTAGATGTGCCATGTATGACCTTGTTCTCTTCGGTGTGACCACTTTAAGAGGTTGATCAACCACCACAAGTTCTCTTGATTCAGAAAGCACAAGTGCAGTTGATGGGTACACCCGTTCCTCAACGATGTCATCAACATCAATTACTTCCTTGCCTTCAGTATGTCCATATGCCATTTGTGCCTTTGATAAGTGTACGCACACGCTGCAGACCATAACCTTGTCCTAGACTCTGCGTCAGCTAAAGTTTTCGCTTGCATGTTATGATGGATGTGTCTGACACGGAACCTGTGTTCAGCTCCTGGAATAATATCCTGTACTGCTTGTATTAATCCCTGTATATGGTACCATTTAACAACAAAACGTCAAACATATGGTACTAAGAGAACACATTATGAAAACATAAAGCTATGTTTAACATCAAAAACCTTTTGTCTGTCAGACATGATTGACAACCTCCTCTCATCTCCTACATCAGCAGCTAAGATTTCGATAAACCATCTCTAGGACGAGGCGTTTTCTGCCTCCACCCACGCATATGCAATGGGAAGCAGAGCATCATCGGCATCCCTCGTCACGGCGCAAAGTAGATGACCACCATCAGGACCTTTTAGAAAGCTGGTTCTTCTCTGAAATGGTCGACTCGGTCCCTCCTTCCTGCTGGTCGTCCACCTAGATCAGCATCCTGTCTGTCCTGCGTGCTGGGTTGTGCTGCTGTTTCTCCTTCAAAACCAGCAGCACCACACTCGGTACCACCCGCATCACCACCCTCCGAACCAGCAGCCGCACTTCCCTGTTTCTTTTCATACGACCGAGAGTGAGATGCCTGGTTTTCATCAAGTAAGTCTTCCCAATCGCTTTCCTCGGTCGAACCCATGTCAGAAGCTACCCACTCTGCATCCGAAGATGAATCAGAAGGACTCTCAACCATCTTTTCCTTACCCTTACCCTTAATGTCTGAAGGACCCTTGCCCACTCTGCCCACTCTCTGTTTTCCAATGAAAATCCCTTCAGCCTTCTTTTTAGAACCGACTTGTGGAGCAACAACACTCAAACGCAGCTTCTCCATAAATGGCGACTTATACCAAATCAGAGCATCAAACGGAGGCATGACAAACAGTTTAACAACAGCATTCGTTAAATGATTACCGAACATCGTCACTACATCGACGTCATTGCGGATCACTACAAGGTTGTTCTCTGGTTTACCATTCGGTGGGAGATACCATATGGTCCTTTCATCAGTAAGTCCACAATAGCACATCAACAATGACTCCAAACAATCAAAATCTAGACCATACGCAGTCATCTTCATGTTTTCGACTTGTCCTTCAAACACTTGAACGTTATCACGTTCCACCCACTTCCCCTTAAGGTACCATCCGATCATATGACCCAAACTTATGGTACTGTTGGACCTATTAACCCTATTATAAATGATGCTAAAAGAGTAAAAGTAATTATTCAGAATAATTTCATACACAAAATCATAACAAAGAATTAACTTACTTGAGTTGGTGGGGTTGGTTGTTAAATAGTATCATTTACACGATTATACTTATTCAAAACATTTTTATGAGTACTATATATATATACTAAAATATTTCATTTATAAGTTATTAGGTTTGACATAATGACATGCACATGTTGTAGTATTCGGTTTTACTATCGTAACTTCTAATTAGGGGAATAAAATCAAGTGGCATCCATCACTTACCACCATTTCTAGTGTTTACATAATCTAACTAAATATAATCTTATTTAATTAAATTAGATAATGACACCATTATATATGTTTTTGGAGATTTAAAATTAATTATAGAGTGGTGTTTAATGGCTAATAATTCGGAATGTGGTATAACTTGCAATTTTATAGCCCTATACATATACTAGAAAAATCCAAATGATTAAATAATATTATATAATTTTAATATATATATATTCCTTTTAATTTGGATAGAAATATCAGTATTTATTTAGTAACTCTAGATATATTTATTATTATTATATTTTTATAATTTTGATTGTCGTAGTAAAAATTTATAATTTTTTTTCTACAAATACTTTTTAATTCTAAACTATATGAAAGTAGATTGGAAAGTTCTATGGTGTCATATATTTCTATGTAACAAATAATACACATATATTTTAATAGTTTAAAAAAAAAGTAAAATACGAATTAATAATTATTATAATCTATAGTTTCGTAGATGATGTGTCGAGTCACGTGGTAAGATGTTGTTGGATTGTGTCAAGACTGATCCAGCACACCCAAGGCTTGCGGAGTGGAAGGAAACATTGGAAAATGCTCGGGTCTCCAACACGACCATTTCGTAACAATAAATATATGACATTTAATAGTGGCTTACCTGGCATATCAATATTTCCACGTAATAGGTAGATATTATAATTTCTGACACGACACGATTAAACGTTAAAATATGATCTGCTTTAAAACGTATATGAGTTTGACCTTAACGAATTTCGTGTCTAAGCAACTCTTATACGTTTAGACACAATTAATAATCGTGTCTAAACACATCAGATCTAGATATATCTATATAAACACGATTAATTAATCGTGTCGTGTATACATGTGACACGTTTATACACATTTAAGTATAATAATAATAAAATATTGAAATACCAACTTATTTTTTAATATTGAATTTGAAGAATTTAATTTGTATATATGCATTTGTACATATATTTGCTTTAAAACATATATTAGTTTGACCTTAAAGAATTCTGTGTCTAAACAACTCTTATACGTTTAGACACGATTAATAATCGTGTTTGTGTTTGAAGTTTTGAAACACGTTTAAGAATTATCCGTTTAGACACGAGATATGTTTAGACACAACACGATTAGACACGATACGACATATTGACACCCTTAGTCATAGAGCTCCATCCGATCTAAATATGGTTAAATAAAAATTTATACGAGTCAGATTAAATAATTATAAACGGGTTACCATTCTAAAAGTGAATATATTTAACATTTATATTTATTTATTTTTTTTAATTTATCATATTAGTTTTAATTTAGAATATTGTAGTTAAATAGTCATCAGATTCCTTTTCTGATTTACGAAATATTTTTTAGTATATTAATTTATATAAATATTTTTACATATATGTATTAAAATAAACTTTTTTAAAGCACTTGAACTAGCTATTAACTAATATTATATATTCTACCAAAAAAAAAACTAATATTATATATACTTCTTTAGGTTGAAATGTCATATTTAAGGTTAATGGTCCTTTGAGCAATGAGTTCGTCCTCGTCAGCTTGCCACTCAACGTAGTTGAAGTTGATTATCTCCAATTCTCCATAATTCCATAATTAGTATTTAGTGATCAGATACTATTATGAATTATCACCTGATTCAAATACACGCGACTAACACAGTTCATACATACATACATACACACACATATATATATTAATTTTGCTAAGTTGTGTAAAATTGTGACAAATAAGTTTTTCAATATATTTTATCGTTCCTAACGTCAATTTCATAACATCTAATTGGTCAATGTCAAACATATAATTTCACTCATATGTGGAATGTCATGTAACATGGTTTAAAATCTTCCAAACTCTCTCATTCATTCACCCAATAAGTTACAAAATATCATTAATATCTTATTATTTTCTAAGTGCATTTATGATTTTTTGTTAAGTTTATTTTATTTACTAAATTTTATATTTTATGAAAAGCAAGAAGATGTATAAATTAATTAAATATTTTTATTACAAGATAATTTAAGATGAAATTAAGGATTATTATGTATATTATATATCAATTTTATGAAAATAATAATCACATGTTAATTTTATGTAGATATTTATAATTATGATATAAAATTTAGGGTATGAAAAAATTATAATAATATTTTTAATATAATTTCTTCATACTTTTCTTAGAACTATTTTTATAAAATATCATTGTTATATTCTATTAGAATCAACATATATTACAAAATTTAAAAATAATTTATATAATTTATAATTACTATATGCTAGGTCAGCCAAGGTTAGTATTAAAGAGAACACGTTTTTTAATACGTCACGTATGTTATTCTGTGTGCCTAGCACTTTAAAATTAGGGATAAATAGGATCCTTCAATTGCAAATCAGAGGGTGTTGAAATTTTAAAATATAGTTAAGATTTTGTCAAACATTTTCATTTCAAACTTTAGATTTGTAGAAAAATGGATAACATATTTATATCTTAAACAAATGATGGTATTAGAACATTACATGGTTAATTTCAAGTTCAACCAGGTAAAAAAATATATGAAAAACTTCACTATGTTAATTAATCCTATTAAGTGCCGGTTCTCTTTTCATTATTAAAATTGTCAATTAAATGTAAAATTTTATATGGTATTAGAGTACCATATTAGTGTATGGTCTCCCAATTAAATGTCTATAATTACTGATAAAGGGGAACAATTTCAAATACTTTTATATTTTCTAGAGATCTTTTAACTCTACAAATTCATAATTTTTTTCTATTGAAATTCTATCTAATTTATAATTGAAAAAATATCATCATTTTTGTATGTTACGACTACCTGATTTGGTCCATTTATATTGGACACATGTTTCTCTTTTAGTCAACAAGCTTTTGTAATGACTAATATGGGTTTGTTTTATATATGCATATCGCTCAGTTAAAACTCCTTATTTTATTGAGGTAAAAAAATGGAAGTAGTGAAATTACAAGAACTTCAATTATTATCATCAAAAGGATAAGCGTTGTGATATTTCTGGGTGGAAAGGATGAATATGATTTTTCATAATAAAGTATGAATTATAGAGATACATATGAGAAAAATGTGTATCCATGCAGTAATATTCACCTTTTCATATTATTTTTTTATTTTATTTATATGGTATATATATAAAAAAAAAATTGTATTACTTCACAAAACTTGGGGGCTATTCACTCCGGTACAACACCGAGTCCAACCGTAACAACTGAAAGAGAGGGGTGGTGGTCGAGAGACCCAATCACTATGCACATCCCCCCTATCGCAAGCTTAGCTACCCAGTCCGCACAAAGATTCGCGGCTCTAGGAATCCTAATCCAGGTCACATTAGAAATTGATCCGACCAAAAATAAACTATTTTGTATAATAGTTTCTATCTCCCAAAAATGGACTATACCCAAAATGTGGTTAATAACCACTTCGGAGTCGGATTCGAAAACGACCGACTCCCACCTATTCCGAACCGCTAGATTAACCCTTAACAAAATTGCCCTTGCTTCCAAGATATCGATGTTTTTAATTCAACTTTTTTTTTTGCCAATATTTTAACTCAACTTAGTTGTTAATAAACTTTATTAATTAAAGAGTCTTATTTTAAATTTAAAATCTACGAGTTCAACCCCAAGTCTTTCTTTTTAGCGAACTAAGTCTTTCGTTAATATATATATATATATAAATAGGTTAAATATATATGACGTGACGCTGTTTAAAAGACGTTTGCTTTACATTAATAGAACTTTAATTAAGAAAATGTCTCTCCAATATCTCCATCTCTCTAAAGAACTACCCCACTACACGTACACTCCCCTCATTTTGCACTTTAATGGAGCACCACGAATTATAATGACCGTATATATATATATAACCCTATCTAGACTCTAGAGTATGAAAAAGTATATCATTACCTTTTATAGATTTGAGTTAAATATATTTAATAATATCTACAAGAATATTCTATCATTTATGTAATCATACAACAAATAAGAGAATAAGACGTTAATTTTATTGCTCATGAAAGACAAGACACGTACCAACGCCATGTCAATTGATAATACACGAGAAATTATTAGACACTCCAATATATTAGTAATGGAATCGGAATTTATTTGGAATAAGTTGGTGTGTGTATTTGAATCTTACTCTATTAAAAATGGAAACGTAACTAGATAGTATTAAAGTATTTTATAGTATCATATTGGCCCCAATTGATTTCCTTAATCTAAAATAAATACTAAAAATGATATATAAATTTGTTTTTGTTATATAATGTAGAATTTCGAGATGATTTTTTTGGATTGATATGCAGTCGTGACAACAATTTCAGATTGAAATTATTTGGTGGTTCACCCAAAATTTCAATCGGATAAAATCAGAATTTGAACAAGAACTTGAGCACGAATGTTTGTTTGTTGTGTGATCATTCGAACAAGACAATTGGCCAATTTATAGAGTTTCTCGCCCCTTTTGGACGAAACTTGGCACCAAAGTTATTGCACATTTTCGGATCAAACTTGGCGCCAAAGTCACTTGTACCTATTCATATCAAACTTGGCGCCAAAGAAAGCAAAAGTGTCATAAACCGGAATTTTGGGGGTAAAAAATAAGTGATTAATTGCAAAATTTAAAATTTATAACGAATTTTTGGAATAGTGACTTTATCAAAAATAAAAAATTCCAGCTCGACCCCAGCTAGGGGCGCTGCCACCGGACCTGCCCCCATTGCTTAGGGGCTTCGTCCCTAACAACCGATGAGATTCTGATACCATGAATCATAATAAACTCAAACAAGTGTGCACTCTGCACTCACCTAACTTGTTTGATGAAATATTATGATCATATTGGTCAACTAGTCAATCAAGGGACGAAGCCAGAAATTTAGGTAAGTGGGGGCAATAATTAGTCTAAGGATAAATAGTTAAAGCAAAAAAAAAATCAGAGGGGACAAATGTAAGAATTTAAATGACTAAATTGAAAATAAATATATTTTTTAGAACTAAATTGAAGCAAATTAAAAAATTGAGGGGGCAATTTCCCCTACTCACCCCTATATATGGCTTCGTACCTGATTCAATTCAATTATACTACAATATTTAAGATATATCTTATATACAAGAGAAATATATAAATATATAATGACTATTAATAAAAACAAATTCTCGCAAAGTGTTCCGGCAAGGGTAGATCTCCATCATGAGCGCCATAATCTTCACTCGAATTGTAATCGATATTTAAGGGGTTTTAGTATTATTAAGTGTTGGGTATTAACCCGACATTAAAACCGACCCAACATTAGTAAATGGTGTGCGCCCTTGTATCATGCTTGACGTCACTTTCCCTTATCTCTGGCCAGCACACAGCTCCATACCGGATAAGAGGTAGTGGGGAACAGAAATGCGGGACAGGGGTCCGGGAAATCAGGGACCTATGTTTATGACACTATACACAGTGCGCCCAATGCCCCTGGATTCGAGCAACATAAGGTATAAAACAAAACCCCAGAATGGAGGGTTATAAAAAAACCCCACATAGCTTCATAAAAAGTTAAGTGAATATTTACATACTCAAGCTACACACTACTTCTAAAACCCTTGACTGACTTGATCGTCGGAGAGGAAATAACGGGAACACCCGGGCTTTCCTTCTGTGCAAGTTAACGGAGCGGCACGGAACCAAGTCGGAAAGAACCAGAAAATGTTCTACCGATAAACGTGATTCAACATTAAGTATATTTAAAAAATTCATTTTCATAATTCAAATTCGAAATTTGTTCATAGATAGTTCATAACCAATAAAATTAACGAAAATATTAATAAACGACAATGTTAGTAGTTTGGATTTGCTTTCATGATGAATCTCATCATCAAGTCATCACCTGATGAACAGCCAGGAACGCTGCATGGACACCAGATGTCCTTCATTTGCTACATCTATTGCCCAGAAAAACGTGCGAGACAATACGAGAGAGAGAGATGGGAAATGCAAAACCAAAGACTGACGTGGCACTCCATTAACTGACTTGTCGACAAACTGTTTTATTGCGCAATCATCCTACCCAGCTTTTACCTTTATTCTGAATGGAAAGAGCGTAGATAAAGTTTCAAGAGTGGTGTCTTACTCTTTATCCACTATATTTCCTTGTTGTTTTATTGCTCACTATAAAAGGTAGAACAAAGTTACATCCCATGAGGTTGGTTAATTACATGGGGACTCGAGAAGATTCGCCATTTCTACTCTGAAATTAGAGTTTTTTGCTGCTGAAATTGCTTCAATGAATGAGAGAGTAGGAGAGACATGATTTGTACTTTGCTGTGATAGCAACATGGAACAATATGACGACAGAGATTAGTCTCTCCTTCCTTCTCTCTTTGTCTCTCTTTGGAAGATATTATGGGGCTTAACAGGTCATGTACTCTCCTCATAGGTAAGCTTCTTATTAGTTTCTCCATGGTTTCAAACCAATATATAAAGTCATGATCTCATGATTCTGACAATTGGTTTTGTGTATGTATGTATATATATATATATATAATTGAAGTCATAGCTGCAATGGAGAGGTTTGCGTTCAAAGGGGTGGGTTCTAACCTAGTAACCTACCTCACAGAAGAAGTGAAGCTCACAAACTCAGGAGCAGCAAAAATGGTGAACAGTTGGAGCGGCTTCTCCTCCATGCTGCCATTGCTCATAGCTCCACTTGCTGATGCTTACTGGGACCGTTTCTTAACCATATTGGGATCATCTTTGTTCTATGTTTTGGTGAGTTATACAGTAATCCTATCCTTTTTGTTAATAGATTGGAATTACAAGGGTTTATGTTGATGTCGAAAATCATATCATTATAAGAGTTTTTAAGTTAGGTAGATTGAATTGCATATGGAAGATGACTTGTTCCTCATTAGCAGCTTAGTGCCGTCTGACTCTGATACGCCATAATTATTATGGTGATAAAAAAGACGAACCGAATTTTCGAAAAGTTCAGTCTGAGACCGGCCTGACTAGAATTGAGACTGACTAGGACCAAAACCTGTTTGTTTTTCTTCAATGTCGGTCTTGATCTCGGGCTTTGTTCCCAAAAGCCCGACTAGGACTGGATTGGACCGACATTGAAGAAAATCCTAGAAATTCATGGCATAACTCTTGAAACAGTAGTAATTCATGATATTGAAGTATTCGACAACTCTTGGATCAGTTCAATAAGGGAAGTGCGACGGAAAGCGTGAAGCGAGCGGGTTCAAACCCAAAACTTTGGTGATTTGTTTGGCTAATCTTGTTGATTTTTTTTTTACAAAAAATCGGTCCAAGACCGACACCGGCCCGAGTCAAGCAAGACCGACTCAGACGTTTTTTTTTTCAAAGTCGGTTTCAGTCCTTCATATGTCAATACCGAAATTTTGATTTTGGTCTTGTCTCCAAGACCGACCCGGCCTGTGATCAGCCCGGATAATTATAATTATGCACATGGATTTTTTTTAAAAAAATTATTGGAGACATAAATAACCAAACATCTGATTAATATATTTTCTTATTTTGGATTGTAAAGGGTCTTCTTGCATTAACTTCAACAGCACTAGTATCAACTTGGTTTCCCAACAACGCCAGCTCTTCCTACTTCCTTTTCTGGTCTCTGTGTGTCGTCTCGATCGGAGCTGCAGGTTTCAACCCGTCTCTCCAAGCATTCGGAACAGACCAACTCGAAAGCGAAGAAGAGTTACCTCGACGCAAAGACGATGAGAGATCAGGTGATAAGAAGAGTCAATTATTCCAATGGTGGTATTTTGGCATATGCAGTGGTAGCCTAATGGGGATCACATTCATGTCGTACGTTCAAGACACGTTTGGTTGGGTTGTCGGGTTCGCCATCCCTACAGGAGCCATGGTTTCTTCCATTGTAGTGTTTTGTTGTGGGAATAGAATCTATGCTCACAAACAGGACGACATTGATCTGGTTTCTAGGAGCCTCTGCCGTGACTTGGTGAAGGTAATCCGAGCGACTATAGGCAGGTTCGGGCATGGCAAGATCGAGTCGCATGAAGATGAAAAGATTGATTTGACAGAGCTCGAGTAAGTACCAATTTGTGCCATTTTTCGTCGGCAAACTTTCGCCGACGGTGCATTTACCGACGATATATTTACCGACGAAAATATGTCTTTACCGACGACAATTACTGTTGCCGTCGAAAATTACAACTTTTACCGACGACATAAGTTCGTCGGTGAACTGAATAATTAACCATAACCGGTGTTTGTTTTCTTCAGGATGCAAGAGAGACGACCTCTTTGCGGCGGCACGTCGGAACCGACCACCGACCCCAAACCCGACCACCTCGACAATGCAAAGGTTGTCCTCCGACTCCTCCCCATCTGGACAACACTCCTAATGTTCGCAGTCATCTTCCAACAACCCGTCACCTTCTTTACCAAACAAGGCATGGTGATGAAACGTAACATCGGCCCTAACTTCATGATCCCACCTGCAACCCTACAGAGCGCCATCACTCTCTCCATCATCCTCCTCATGCCCTTATACGACAAGATGCTCATCCCATTCATCCGTCTCTTCACTCGTAACAACCGAGGCATCACCGTGATGCAGAGGATGGGGATCGGTATGTTCCTCTCGATCGTAGCCATGGTCACTGCAGCCCAGGTTGAGATGAAACGTCTCGAAATGGCCAAATCCGCGACAATCCATACCACCCCACCAAGCATCTTCTGGTTGCTTCCTCAGTACATCTTGTTGGGTGTGTCGGATGTGTTCACCGTTGTAGGAATGCAGGAGTTTTTCTACAGTGAGGTGCCTCTTCGGATGAGGACGATGGGTTTTGCACTCTATACTAGTGTGTTTGGCGTAGGAAGCTTTCTGAGTGCACTACTGATATCTATAATCGAAGCCTTAACGAGAGGCCAGAGTTGGTTCAGTGATGATATGAAGGAAACTCGATTGGATAAGTATTACTGGGTTTTGGCTGCAGGGAGTGCTTTGAGCTTGGTGTTGTATATAATGCTGTGTAAAATTTATAGATGCAGAAATGATGTTGAATGAAGGTGGCAGTAACTGCTCAGACTCTCGTCCTGGGAGGAGGAAGAAAACGTGATCATCATAAGGCTAAGGCTGTGGGGGGGTTTAGTTCTTGCCATTGTTGAACTGTAAAAGCTCACCACGAACTGGGAACTGGGAATGCCCAGAAATTACTTTTCCAGAACGAAAGATTGTAAATGGATTTTTTATTTCACAACAAATCAAATAGCTTAATTTCAAAAGTCAGAATATATGTAAATTATGCCTCATCTTATCATAGCTTTATTTGAAAAAAACTTTTAATTTTCATTAAGATATTTCTTTACAAAAATTTAATTGTATTTTTTAAAATAATTTTGAACTTTATTATATTGTCAAAAACTTGAGTTATGTAAAGAAATATATTTCTTTTTTATTGAACCGGATGACATGTATTATTATATATGATTTTAAAGAATTAATTTTTAAATTTTGGGGTTCACCTAGTGTTACAAAAAACGATTAATTTGCTATGCTGCACAACTAATACATAAGCTCTAAAATATATTTAAAAAATAAATCAAATAATAATTACTATTGTATTATCCATATAACAAACTAATAATTAATATTTTTATAAATATTTAGTACATTCATTTAAAATTAATGTTTCGCATCATTACAATTTACAAGAGGTTACTTTCATATATATTTTTACATATTTTTTAAACTAAAATTTAATTATTAAAAAAAAAATTAAAACTTTTAAGGAAAAACAAAACAACAAACTGAGTTTTTTTTTATACAAAGACAAACCAAACTTTTGAAATTGAACAATCGACAAACTTTGCTTAAATTTTCATTACGTTTAAACGAATTTTTCAATGTTTGAGGGGTTATTAATGTCGTAATACTCTTTCCTTAGATATTTCAACTAATGCTGATTTAATAATTTTCTCAAATATTGAAAAATTCGTTTAAACATAATAAAAATTTGAAATAGGTTTGTTAATTGCTTAATTCCAAAAAATTGGTTTGTTATTTGTAAAAAAAGTTTAATTTGCTGTTTTATTTTTATGTAAAGTTCGATTTGTTGTTTTGGTAATTAATCCTTAAATAATTACGTTTTGGTTTAAATTTTAATCGTAAATTCCTTTTATTATCTCTCTCGTTTTCCACCGAATCCAAATCCACGCAAAATTGAGTGGTTTGCGTAATTCGTGGGTTGATATTTCTGAATAAGTGGCGGCAACGCATTGATCTTCACAAGCCGCGGATAAACACAACGAATCCAACTCGACGAAGAAGCTCACCCACTCCACCCACAACCACAACATATAAACACCCTCCATTCCCATTCATCTTCTTCTTCGATTCCATTGACAGTAACCTGACATTCCTCCTGCAGAGCGACTTCTACTCCCGCCGCATCATCAGCTGATATCGCGATGACTCTTCAAGCTTCCTCATTTGCTGTTGGCGTGCCCTCCTCCATCGCCACCCGTTTAAGCAGGTTCCGTCACCGAACTGCCGTCCGAGCTTCAGGTCAGTGATTTATTTCCTTCTAGCAAGCAATTATTTTCAATTTACCGCCAGACGAGGGACCCATTGATTAGTGTCTTGATTTTGATCTGTCAAATTGCTGCCCTCTTTCGTGTGTAGGCTCAATTGGTCCGTCAAAACAATTTACATTGATGGAAGTGTTTAGTCAAAGATTAGATCTCTAGATACTCGTTTATTTGACTTATGATTGTGTCTATTAGTTAGTTGATAGCTCTTTGGCTGTTTGCAAATTTTGATAGTTGAATTTTTTGTTGAAATTACTAGCTGAACTTTAGCTTTAAATTGTGATGAGAACTTTTATTTTGTTTATTTTCTTAAATTATACTTTGTGGAAATTATTAACTAAACTTTTGAAAAATCTACAATTTACTAGCTAAAATATGCAATTTGTAAGATGAATTTTGAAAAATATCTGCATTTTGCTAGTTAAATTTTGATGACAAATGGCAGACATGTAAATATCTCTGTGCTACTTAACAACTAACAATTTCAATCTTACGCTAAATTTAACTAGCAATTTGTTTAAAATAATAATAAGAAGGTAATTAACCCATTATGATTAGATTGTTCCTGACCAAATGGATAAAACCTATTATGTGTATCAGCCTGACCGGTAGATTGATGTTTTCTTGGCTATAACTATAATAGCAATTTGTCCAAAAATAAAAGTTCAGTTACAAAATTATTCATATCCTCAAAGTTCAACTACAAGTAAGTAGTTAACCCATTATGATTAGAACTTTCTGACCAAATCGATAAATGATAAAACCTATTGTGTATCGGTCTTACTGGCAGGTTGATGGTTTTCTGTCTATGACCCATAATCGGTTAACGAAGTTAACAAGACCTACTATAAAAATAGAATTACTGAGTGAAATCGTTTAACAATTCGAAAGACAGTTGATATAATTTTATGGTGTCACATCAAACTTCTTCAGCTTCTGGCCATGAGTTTCTTACTAATCTGAAGTTAAACTTTTCATTGTCCAGTTGAGCCTTCAGAGAAGTCCATTGAGATAATGAGGAAGTTCTCGGAGCAGTATGCTCGCAAATCAGGAACATATTTCTGTGTGGATAAAAGTGTAACCTCTGTTGTCATTAAGGTATGTGTTTCCTTTGTCTCTATACCACACATTTCTACTGCTATGCTGCCTTTGGTCTAAAATAGTGTAGTTATTTCTATGCTGCATGATTGCCCAGTTTCAGTAACATGATATTTTTGTGGAATTAGGATGCTACTAGCACTAACAAACAAATTAAGAATCATTCTATGTTGTTAATGTCTCCTGACTCCTGAGGCAGTGAGGAAATCCTGAAATTTTGCAGGGACTAGCCGACCACAAAGATTCGTTAGGTGCACCACTTTGCCCATGTAGGTAAATACATGCAACATCACTTGTTCTTGCCAAGTATGTGAATTTACAGCATTTTGATATAGATGTTGGACTTAACTGCCCTCTCAAAGATCTGAAATTTTCACAATCTTGTTCTATTTGACCTTATTCTACCCTAAGATGCATATTTGTGGCTATATAGGCATTATGATGACAAGCCTGCCGAGGCAGCACAGGGCTTTTGGAACTGCCCTTGTGTCCCCATGAGGGAGAGGTACGTTCTGTGTTCGATTACTAATCTCAACATATGGATGTGTGATTCTAATGCCCCAATTTAATGCAGAAATTTCTGAGCAATTTTTTGTTGGTGCTTGTAGAATTAATATGCAAATTGGGTTTCCCTTATATTTTTTGGCATAGTGGAAATGGGGTCTCTTTGTCAATCAAATTTTTCTACTATTTTAATTCTCCCCTTTTGTAATTTTTGAGCACTTTTTAGGTGAGTAATCAAATAATAATCCAATCTCTCGAACATTCAGGTTTCTTTTATTTTTTGTCAACTCTTTACAACAAAGGCACACAGTGTGCTTCACATCCTAGAAGTTTTCAAGTATAATGTCTGCTTCTATTCTTCCAACTTCAAACAGAAACATATTCTGTTTTGTACTTTTGGTTCTGGTTAAAATTAACAATTATATTGGAACTTCCAGATAAACTCGACCCAAGATGGTTTTTCATGGTTGGGGCTTATATTTGTACTCATTGATCAGAGATTAACGTCCAACATCACCATGCTCATTTGCTTCCGTTATTCATTGATTCATAAGGTGTACATACTCATGTTAAAGTTGCCTTTTTTTCTTATGCATTCAGGAAGGAATGCCACTGCATGCTCTTCCTTACTCCGGAAAATGACTTTGCTGGACAGGATCAGGTAATTGATTTGTACTTCTTTTTTTTTTAAAATCCCATGAACCTTCATCGTAAACTTGACACTGAGTTGTTCTTTGGTGATGCAGACCATCTCTTTGGACGAAATCAGGGAAACAACAGCAAACATGTGATTCTAACTCAGGTTGAGACCAGTTAGAGCTTTTCTAAACTGTGTGCTGTATCTAATCTACTGTGATAGGAAACTTTGAAGGGAAAAAGATTAGAAAGTTGCTATCAACGTTGTATATGTTGCATTCTATGTTATAGTTCATAATATTCTCTGTTCTGTTTCAGAGGCAACTTGAGCTTTGAGCTTGGCCCAAAACTAAATTCGCACGGCTCATTATTGGCCCAATTCGCTTCTTCTGTCTATGGTAGGGGTGTAAAGAGCTATTTTCGAACTATTGGGCATCGATTTGAATTCGACAAAGTCTGAGCCGAGCTCTATTAGAGCCTATAATCCAACTTAGTCATGCGATGCGAGAATGCTAGGCTTGTTTATGACGAGCCTTATTGATCTTGAGTTCTGGTTACGGGTAACAATTTCTGACATGACACGATTAAACGATTTGTAAACGGTATGCAATTTACACGTTTAGACACGACATGATTGTTAAGCGTGTCTAAACAATTTTTATATGTTTAGACATTATTAATAATCGTGTATAAACACATCTAACATGCAAATACACAACAAACACACGTTTAGACACGATTAATTAATCTACTAGTTCTAATTATTAAAACAATACTCAAATTTTAGTCTAAGTAGTTGCTAGAGACCACTCGTTGGCAATGAAGGATAATTTTATATATGACATAATTTTCTAAAAATAATAGTATGACTAACATCATATACCTAATTATATTTATACATGAGATATAAAATTTAACACATAAATAAAAAATTATCAAATTATCAACAATTTTTTAAATATATTTTTTGGAACTTCATTTTTATATTTTTGTAGCCTCAACATATTCTACTGATTAAAAAATATAGCATTTGTCTAATAAAACTGACAATTATTATTAATAAAAATATAAACTCAACTTAGTTTACCAATTAGGAAATAAATAATTTGTATATTTGAACATTAGTTATAATTACTATTAATAAAGGAAATATATTGTTACTAATGCTTTCAAGTTTAACATCTTTCTAATATGACAATAATAAATTTTATAAAAAAAAAAATTAACTTTTTATTTTATATAATTAAAAAGCAAGTGTAGTTACGATAAAACGAGAATATTTTACTAATATATTATTATTTTTTTAATATAATTCATTTGTTTGAAACTTGCATGCACCAGGCTGACAAACTAGAGCTTCAGGCCCAAAACAAAACATAACTTTGATATCTACTGTTGGCCCAACTAACAACCAAGGCCTACAATTTTAATTTACTCTCAAGACAATCTTTAAAACAGAGCTTCAGGCCCAAAATGAAATTAAAATATACTCTTGGGCCCAACTAACAAACAAGAGCTACAAGTCCATAATGAAATTTAACCCTATTATCTACTTGGGCTGATCTATAAAATTAGGCGTTAGGCCCAATAGAAAATTACCCGCTAATATATACTGCGGACCAATTAACAAATAGGTTTCAGGGCCGAAAGTATAACATATAATTGGGCCGAGCTTTCAATAATTTCCCATTTGTATACAATGGGCCCAATTAAGTATTTCCCATTTTTATACAATGGGCCCAACTATCGAACAATGATTATAAGCCCAAAACAAAATTTAACCTTAATATATAATTGGGCCTAGCTACCAAATTAGGCTTCGGGCCCAATAGGAAATTAACCTTCAATATATACTCTGCGGCCCGATTAACAAAGAGGGTTTCTGGGCCAAATGTTTAACATCTAGTTGGGCTGAGCTATAAAATTAGGTTTTCCGCCCAATAAGAATTTTCCGTTTTTATACAATGGGCCCAACTAAGAAACAAGGGTTATAAGCCTAAAACAAAATTTAACCTTAATATTTACTTGGGCCGACCTATCAAATTAGGTTTAAGGCAGAATAGGAAATGGACCTTTAATATATACTCTACGACCCAATTAACAAACAGGGTTTCATGGCTAAATTTTTAACATCTACCTGGGCCGAGCTATCAAATTAGGTTTTCGTCCCAATAAGAATTTCCCATTTATATACAATGGGCCCAACTAACAAACAATGGTTATAAACCCAAAACAAAATTTAACATTAATATCTACTTGGGCTGAGCTATCAAATTAGCCTTCAGGTCCAATAGGAAACTAACATTTATTGTATATTCTCTGGCCCAATTAACAAACAAACAGGGTTTCAGGGCAGAAAGTATTAATATCTAGTTGAGCCGAACTATCAAATTAGGTTTTTGGCCCAATAAAATTTCGTATTTTTATACAATGAGCCCAACTAACAAACAAGGGTTACAGGGCCAAACGGCCCAAAACCATAATTTTAGCCGACCTATCAAACTAGGTGTGGCCGAATATTAATATACTATTGGCCCAAAATACATACAAGGGTTTTAGGGCCGAAACAATAATATCCTCTTGGGCCGAGACGTTAAATTAGGCTTTAGGCCCAAGACAATTGGGTCGAGCCATAGGAACGTAGTTACTTACCGTAATGAATCAACTACTTCTCTTCCTCCATTTAGAACGTTTCTACATTTGAAGTGGAACACAGCAACACCCATTTATGACAAATCATTACAAGACATGATCAGGCAAGACAGAGGCCAGAACAAATATTTAGACAAGGACCGGTTCTTCATCGTAAAAGCTCAAATTCAGTGTCTGTAACTTGAACCCTGCCCCTTGTATCAACTCGATCAAACTGGAAGCGACCCCTGTTGCTTGTATAGTTGTCTGCTTTGTTAACTGCATTTCAAACACGCGGACTTACTTAACCACAAACTAACAGACTCTCAACATTTAATTCAATTCAATAAGAGAAATCTATCAACAAAACATCAGACATGCTTCACAATCCACACGAACCTCAACAGTTGCAATTCCTTCAAGGACTTGGACCTTCAAATTGGTAATGCCCTCAGTTTCCTAGGAGATTAGAGAGATGATGACAAAGTAGCAGCTAAGAAACGCATTTTGAACATACCAATGAGCTACCTGAACTTTGGACGTTTTGTAACGAGCTACCCGAAATTTGTAAATTCAAAACGGGCTACCTCAACTTTGAAAAAAGTGCAAATAGCTACCTCCGTCCAATTTTCAGTCAAATGTTGACGGAAATTCGTCAGAAATTCGTTGGAAATTCGTCGGAGGTAGCTATTTGCACATTTTTCAAAGTTGAGGTAGCGCGTTTTGAATTTTCAAAGTTCGGTTAGCTTGTTGCAAAACGTCCAAAGTTCAGGTAACTCATTGTTATTTAACCCTTCCAATAATGTTGAAATGAAATCCAAGTGCAAATATTAGATATTTTGCTTCGTGGATTCATACTGTGTTACTTCCAAAAAAAGGCAAACTGAGAAAAAAATGAATATAGCTAGCTAACCTCTAATGCCCTTGAAACAGTAGGGATGGCCGCCTCATTCATGGATCCCTCTGCCTGCAGAATGAGATAGTAAAATCTAAGGCTATGTAATGTAACAGACAAACCAAAACAAGAAACCCTAAGACAAGTTCCTTTCACTATTGCAACTTTCCCCCAAAAAACACAACTTCTGCACGAACCCTAAGGTCTAATTTCATAAAATTGATCAAATCATTCATCTCTATCAGAAGAACTTCAAAAAGGCTGCTACTCTAACTCGGATTTCGCCCGAGAGGACAAGATACCTAACCCGTGTTCAGTCTACACAACTACATACTCACACAAACTCAAAACACCAACAAAGTCCAAGACATACCTGGAAGAACATAGTGAGGGTGTCGGATGAAGAAACGGGGACAGAGACTGACTGCTGCTCCTCCGTAACCTGCAAGGTCTCTTCTTCTGCTGACCTCAGCTTTATCTGTCTGTAACCATGTCTCCCTTCTCTCAGTGTCAAACTATGGTAAGAACTGACGCGTTGAGGAGCAGAGAAGTGAAGGTTACGTGGCGCGACGATGAAAGAGCGGTGAGAACCTCTGTGGGAGACCGACTTTTTAGTTTTTACTAACAGAGGAGATGGGAATAGGGAGACTGTCGCCATTGTCGTCGATTCTCAGCAGAGACAGGGAGGGAGAGGAGAGGACAGGGAGGACGGTGAAGACCGCTATCCGTAAGCAACTATGGATGAGGTCAAAAAGAGTCCTGAAAATGAACTTTTGTTAATTACGTTTTCACCCTAACGTTTTTCCATTAACACCCCCAAGGCAAAAAGTTAAAAATGTACAAATTTACAAAATCTTGTTAAACTTTTTTCGCCCAAAAAAGATTGGTGAGACCTGTAAAACTAAAACAATTGGCATGATCTTATGCTATTGTGCAAATGCTGAATGTAGCTAAATGTTTTCATTCTTTTTTTAATTTTTACTGCTAACAATTTATTGGGTAAAATACGACATTGCCCCTAAAGTTTACGCCGATTTTAAAATTCTACGTTAAACTTTATAATCCCCTAATGTTTGGAAATAATCGGCGTAAATTTTAGGGAGCAATGTCGTATTTAACCCTAAATTATTTACGGATTAATAGGTCCAATGGTACCATATGTTTGGGTCATGTGATCGGATAAATCCATATGTTTTTTGATGTAGTCAAATGGTCTGTTATGTTTGAAGGATGTTGTCCTACAGTATTCTATTAATCAACCGTTAGATTTTTCTGTTAAATGGTCCATGTCAGCAGCACGTCAGCGCCACGTAGATATATAATATAATATAATATTTAAAAATAAAAATAAATAGGGAAAAATATGGAAAAAAATAGAAAAAAGTTTTAAAATATGTTAAGAGCAAGGGTAAACGAACAGACCTGAAATGGGCAAGGGACAAGTTGGCAAAAAGTGTCATCTTTGACATCAGCAGCAGAAATGGCATCCCTTAGATTGGCGTAACTGAAGAAGAAGCACATGGGCGAAGGAACTTACAGCTTGGTCTTTGCAATCATTGAGTTTCTTGTAAATGCCTATGACTGTTACAAACCAAATGGAAGAGCCCAGCCCAATAAACTAGTCTATTAGGTGGGAGAACCCATTTAGCTTATAAACACCACAATGGTTGCCCATACAACCAATGTGGTACAAGTCCCATACCTTGCAATGGGTATAGACCATAACAATGACGTCCCCGTTCCGCTCCACGTAGAAGACATTTTTCTCGTCTTCCATTAATGGTGAAGAAGCAAAGGTACGAACTGTCGAAATTTACAGGAGAATAACCCAGACGCGGAAATTAACTAGTCGATCGCTTCAGAAGGACGGTTTAGGGGCTTGGCCACTTCAAAACCCTACGCATAATTGCAACGTATGAAGAGGCACCCGAGGGAGCCGAAGTGGAAAGTTGACAAGAAGAAAAGAGTTTCTGGTTATTTGGAATTTGATTCCTGTAGTCTTCTCCTAGACTCAGTTTGTAACTGTGACTTTAAGTCCTCCTTCTCCTTCGGTATAATTTGCCACAGACCGATAACCAACCGGAGTGTTCAAGCTCCGATGAACTGAAACTGTTCCAGCTCGAAATTGAAAAAGTTCGGCCGAGACTAGATTTTTCAGGTTCGAGCTCCACTAGATGCACTATTTGATATGTTCATGCTTGATTCTGCTAATCAAAAATAGATTTTGTGTTTAAGACTGAATTTAGTTTGAACTGGGTGGGATCCATTGGGGGTTCAACTTGCAATGAAAAATGAAAGGTCCTCAAACATGACCATTTATTCGCTTGACCATTTATTCGCTTGAAAGACCATTTTCATTCCATAAGGAGATACAATCCACAATATCCTCCAGGAAATGAGTAAAATTGTTACACTACTAAGACCATCATATTAATCAACATCCAAGCCAAAACTGCACCATACTCAGAAACATGCAACGAAAATCAGGACCTCATGCTTCTGCAGAGTTACCGAGCACATACGAGAACAACTCTCTAACGGGTGAGTACTCAACCAATGCAATATCCACAGCGTACCCATTTACCGGCAACTTCAAGTCCCTCAGAATGCAGAATCCCTCGGCTATTCTTGTCCTTGGCACCTCCTGAGCCACTGCACAGTACGGAATCCATGATTCCGGTTGATAGTCATCTCCAATCTCAACACCTTCCTTCTTCATTGCGTCATAGAGTTGCGTTTGGATCTGTAGGAGAGTTGTGTTTGGTGTAGGAGTGAGGAAGAGAATGTCATTATCATTGGAGAAGCTCCCAATTACAGAGAAGGATAGTGGTAGTGGCTCTTGTTTGACAGAGAAGGTTCTGATTATGTTCTCGAGCTTTGTGGGGTCAACAAAGGGATATGAGAATAGGGTAATGTGTGGGCGGGATTCAATTTCGATGAGTTGGGTGCTGATTTGTCGGCGAGCAAGAACATTCCAGGCTTTTAAAATTTGGTTTTCGAGGGCTGGGTCGAAGTACAGCTCAACTGCATAGCCTTGGGACATTGCCTTTGACTGGTATCAAAGCAAAAGGTAACTAGAGATAGTGTAGTGACACGAATTATAGGGCAAATTGGCTAAACTCAAAGCATAAAAGGGAATTGGACCTTTAATAGGCGATGCTGAAAAAGAGTACTGCTTGTGGCTTTAACAACCTGAAAAGATGAGCACGGTAGAGTTAGTTATCTACGTGCTTCTTAAAAGAAAATCAATAACGATCATGCTCAACTAGATCGTTAATCATTCAGAAACTGAAAGTAGATCATATACATGGTTGGCTTGAGGAATGCACACATTAATAGGCAATGCTGAAAAAGGGTACTGTTCATTAAACAACATTCAACTGATAATTTTTATGTAATAGTTTATCATACTTTTCCACACACAATTGACTTGAGGAATGGCACATTGATTCAGGAGTATCCTAAAGGACTAAAAGATTGTTCTATTTTGAAGACAAACTACAGCTATAGTCTTGCTGAGTAAAAACCCATTACTTCAAGTATTTCACAATGTCTTAAATAGTACAAGGGAACAACATCAACTAGGGCTTTACACTGAGAAAATATAAGCAACACTAATACTTTTGAAAATACCGCATGATAACCCTGTTATCCTTTATCAATCTCCATCATCCAACTGCAAATATTCAAACTTTTCTTCCAGAACTCTTTTAATGCTTTTAATCAGCATGATAATGAGGCCTTAAGTGTCCTACTATACCCAAACGAGGATATTAAGTAACAATACAGACGCTACCCCCCACCCCCAAGCCCCAGGACCCATTCCATAGCATTCTCCTTAGTCTTTAACTCCAAACATACTCTATATTCTAGAAATGTACTTTCTCATAGAAAAAACCAATGTCAGTCCGTAAAAGTAAGTCAAAAGAGCAATATTGACAACAATTATATCAACTGATTACTCGAGAAAGCAATGCTCATACCTAAGAGATCAGCCTTAAACAAACTGGACCAGCAACACAAGTCACCAGCTAGGCCTTGACCAAATCGGATAATTTAAAATAGGATATATTCTCTGAGGCCTAATGCTTTTTCGAAAACCCAATTCACGCATTCTCCTATCTAAAAAAGACTAACAATCCATAAAGCTAAAGCATGATTGTAAGGAAGAATCAAACCTCAAATCCAGCCAGATGATTCAAGACAACAATGGAAGCTAATACTTATTGATTAAAGGCAGCTCACTCTTGTTCTTCCGAGCAGAGTTACAAATCTCTCAAAATTGACTGAGAACAAGAGACGGCGACAGAAACGTTTGATCTGCGCTTGTAATGGTTGCTTGTGGTGTCTCTGCGGATCTGAGTGGATGTAGTATTAGAAACTGGAAAAGTAATAATAAAGGGACGGAACGGAAAATTGGCAAATTGCGTCCTTAAAGTTTACGCTCTCTTGAGCTTTCACTCCACAATTTAAAATGCTCAAAGTACACTCCTCATATTTTCAGAAAAATGCTAGAAAGTGCACTTTCAAGCTCAATCTATTCCAATCCGAAGCTCGGGGGAGTCAGTGTTATCAAAACCGGACCGACCCTCAAACCGATGATAGGGACAGTTCCCACTTTGTTCGATTCAATTCTGTCGGACCCAGTTCGACGTGCGGTTCACTATTCACAAGCAAAAAAAAACTACAAATACAATTACAAACTACATAGTCTCAAGCACACACATAATTACATTAAACTACATAATCTCAAACACAACATAATTACCTCAAACTTTGAACATACATAACACAATAGTCTCAAAATCAAATGCAATAGGTCTAAACTTTAAACATAACTTCTAAACCGAAAAAGTTGCTCGGTCGAATCAAATAAATCGGTTTAAATTAAAGAGAAACACCCAAACAATTCAAACCACCCTCAAAAGAACTAGAATCGAAAACCAGACAGTTTTAACAAAACGGTCAGTCCAATCCGGTTCAAACACTGTTCATATGTATTTCGATCTTTCAGTTGAACCAAACCGGACAAGGATCCAGTTTTCGGTCGGTCCGCCGGTCCGTTCCGATTATGCTAACACTGCGGGGAGGGTTCTTGGTTAGATCCGACATCGGACTATGGTCCGCTTGGATTAGGCGACCACTCGATACTCATATACTTATTTTGAGAAATATTGATGAACACTTAAACGGAAGAAGAATGCATGAAAATAATAACATTTAGTCATCACCCAAGTCAAAACCTTAACGTTAAAAATACTTAGAGTTCCTCCGGGATAATGCACAAATCTCGGCTTCCCGCATCTAACACATCTCGAGTCAAGTATGTCTGTGATTTAGTTTAACACTTATAGAGGAGACTTAATCATGTAGTTTCTTTTTTGAAAATTTAGTTTAATAAGTTGTGTCAATAATGTGTACGTGAATACTTCATAATTTTATCTTTTTCAGAAAAATTGAGTGTGCAAGTTGAGCATTTTTAAAAGATGGGGATACATTTGCAAATGGGAGTAAACATAGGGTACATGTTTTTATTTTATAAGAAAGAGGGAGTTTGTTACAAAATGCGTTTCTTGCGATTCACTTGGTCAATACTCAATCGTTGAGCAGTGAAGAAATGATTCATTCATCTCGAAGTCAAAGGTAGGTTACTTCGCCTTGATTCTTGATTTTTACTCAAGTGCAAGCTACTGCGTTTCCTTTCTTGTCTACAAGAGTTAGCTACTTGTTATAACGTACGATATCTATATTTTATTCCATATAATAAAGTTTGTAACACGTTTCAACAAAATCACATCAAGAGCCACTTAGTCTATATGATTAAATAGTAATTTATATATTTTTGTATAGCTAAATGGTTACGTGATTTATGATTAAATCTTATGTTATTTAATTATTTATTTTTAGAAATGTGATTAAATAGTTATTAAAATAATAATTTTATCCTCCCATTATTTTCTTCTTTATCATCTTCAAATTTGTTTATCCATTCGAACAAAAAATATGTTTTTATCACAAATTTTAGTAAATACTAATTCATTTACGCAAATTTTTTAGATTTCTTGATTTGGTAACCCAAAATTCTTTGTGTTCCAAACTCAGAAATCTGTTTGGCATTTGATTTTGGTCATTTGATTTTTTTTTTTTTTTGGCCAAGAGTCGTTCGATTTTGGTTATTGAATAAAATGGAGATGGAGATCAAAGAACAAATAAAATGGTATTTTATTTATTTTCCCCATATAAATTATTTTTAATTATTTTAGTCACCCACTACAAAATGTAAGTGAATAATCTAAAAAAACTAGTTAAGTCCAACATGAATTTATTGTTTTATTTATTTAAATGATGAGTTAAGAATATTTGATCAGCCTAAGTAGATGTACAAAAGAAAGGGTGTTTACTATTATATTATGATTGTTCCAACTCTGAGACATTTGGATACTTAAGGGTTTGTTAGAACATTATTTAGATTAATGTGTTATTTTTGGAATAATTAGCAAATATAAATTGTTTTGTTTTCTATAGGGTGGAAATGCATACAAAGGAGTATATTCTCAAGATGTTATGCGGCCAATCACCGGCCGTGGCCTGCCCTTACAATTCTAATTTTAAACATTCAACTATATCCAGTTAACTACTGCATGCTGTAAGTGTAGCTGTACTCAATGAAGGCATTGGAAGAGACCCACCCAGCATCGTGGAATCAGAATTTTTTTACAATATTCATAATACAGCAAATCTTTGGAATCTTCTCCATCTCCACCATCTCTTACTTTGGTTTACATCTACTAAGCTTTTCGAACCCTAGACAGGATATTCAGTTCATGCAGCTTAAACGAGAGAACAAAAAATGAAGCATGTTCTTCGTCGGATCTTCTTCATCGTCTCTCTGTGCTGCTTTATCCACTCCACAGTCTCTACCGACGAGGACTTACGGCAAACGCTGATCAGCTTCGCCAGAGCTCTCTCCGGCAACAATGGCGGCTCTTCAATTTTCAACTGGAACGTCAACTCCGATCCCTGCTCCACCTGGAACTTCATTGGATGCGACCGGAAAAACACCTCCGTGACACGACTCTACCTTAACGGACTCAACTTGTCGGGAAGCCTTGACACGAACATTCTCTGCAACAGCCCTCCGATCGCTAACTCTCTGTCCATCGTCATGTTAGACGGAAATAACGTCACAGGCTCGATCCTCCCCCAGATCTCCAACTGCCGCCAACTGACCCGCTTACACGTCAGCAGGAACCGTCTTTCCGGCGAGTTCCCTGATTCCCTGGCGTCATTGAGCAACCTCAGAAAGCTCGATTTTTCGTTTAATAATTTCTCGGGGAAGCTTCCGGACTTGGGGCGGATCTCGGGGCTGAAGATGTTCCAAGTGCAGAACAATCAGGTCACGGGGAAAATACCCGAGTTTGACTTTTCCAACCTTGTCATCTTCAATGTTTCTTACAACAACTTCACGGGTCAGGTCCCAAAAAGTGCCGGGAAGTATTTCGGGTTAGATAGTTTTATGGGGAACCCGTTGTTGTGCGGTGACCCGGTATCGGGTAAGTGCCAAAAGCGAAGTGGTCCATCTACGGGGCGGGTTCTCGTTTACTTGGGGTACACCCTTTTAGGCTTAGTCCTTGTCGGGGTGATCGTCTATAGAATTTATCTGGCGAAGAAGAGGAAGAATAAATCGTTGAAAGTCGACCCAATGAAAAATAAAGACGGTTACAGTAAATCGAGCATCGGAGCCTCGACAGAGTACAAGACATCGACCGTTAGTAGACCTGAGTCGTCTGAGTCCAAGTCTGTTGTGCTTGTCACGAGTCCGACCATGAATGGGCTACGGTTTGAGGACTTGCTTCGGGCCCCAGCTGAGCTGATGGGGCGGGGGAAATACCGGAGCCTTTACAAGGTGGCGTGCGAGAACGGGGTAGATTTCGCGGTGAAGAGAATCAAGGACTGGGCGATCTCGAGTGAGGACTTCAGGAAGAGGATGCAGTTGATCAACGAGATCAAACACCTGAATGTGGTGCCTGTCGCCGCCTTCTATTCCTCCAAGCAGGAGAAGCTCTTGGTGTACGAGTTCCAGCCAAATGGCAGCCTGTTTCGGCTTCTTCATGGTAAACCCTAACCCTAGCTAGAAAATTTTGGTTATTACTTTCGAAATTTGAATAATTTACCAACTGAATTAATTTTTTTAACAAATTGATAGTTAAATTTATACAAAATTACAATAATTAATATAAAAAGTAAAAAAAGTAAAAACTTAGGAATGTCATCCGAATTTATTTATTTATTGGTCAACTACATCCGAATTTCAATAGCAAATTTAAATGTAAAAAAACTAAAATGTTGCATAATATATATATAAAAAATAGGGTTAATTATATATTCCACTTCAGGGATCCAAGTGGGGCAGGTCTTGGAATGGATTGCCCGACTCAACATTGCTGCCCGAATAGCAGAAGCATTGGTCTTCATGCATCAAAAGCTCGGGCCCGCGATCCCCCACGGCAACCTTAAATCCTCAAACATCCTATTCAACAAAAACATGGACCCATGTATCAGCGAGTACGGTCTCATGGCCGCAGACAACACTAACCAAGATACATCATCATCAAACGAGGTTGTAGCCACCTTAGAGGCAGACGTATACGGTTTTGGCGTGATCCTACTCGAGCTGTTAACGGGAAAGCTAGTTCAAGACAACGGGTTAGACCTCGCCAAGTGGGTCCACTCGGTAGTTCGTGAGGAGTGGACCGTTGAAGTCTTTGATAAGTCGCTAATAAGGGAAGATGCAAGCGTGGAAGGGATGGTGAACTTGTTGCAAGTGGCTACCAAGTGTGTGAACCCTGAACCGGAAGCTAGACCGAGCATTAGCCAAGTCTCGGCCATGATCAACTCGATTAAAGAGGAAGAAGATCAATCTCTTTCGTATGAGCCATGAGGAGTTCTACATTCTATGGATCTTGAATACTTTGTGTTGGATCATATATATTTTGAAGTGGATAGCATGAATAAATTGAACAAATGTATCTCTTGAATCTTGATTTAAGAAAGTGTGTTTTTGGAACATTTTAAAAAGGGAAAACTACCAATCATGTACCTGAACTTGACACTGATTAGTAAGTACTTGATTTTTTTTTTAGCAAATAGGTAGTTACCGTTAATTTATGTTAAGAATAAACGGAAAATATCGCGTGAGGAGCACGTGAAGAGCAAACAAGTACTTGAACTTACACTAATTAGCATGTAGGTACCTGAATCAGTTCAATAACCGGTTCGGTCGAACCACCTTTTTTTAAAGTATGGTTTATATACCAAACACATGCATGGTTCAACTCCAGACATTCTCGGTCCATCAAGGATCACTCCGAGAACGTCTGGAGTTGAGTCATGCATGTGTTTGGTATATAAATTTTTTTTAATAAATAAAATGGTTCGACCGAACTGATTCTGAACCAGTTTTTGAACCGATTTAGGTACCTACTTGCTCATTCGTGTAAGTTCAGGTACTTGTTTGCTTCTCACGTGATATTTTTCGTTTATTCTTAACGGAAATTAATAGTAAATACCTATTTGTTTATTTTAATAAGTTTGTTTACTTCGTTGCTATAAAAAAAAGTTTAGATACCTACTTGCTAATAAGTGTTAAATTCGGGTACCAGTTTTATAGTTTTCCATTTTAAAAATTAACTAGCTATATGTAATCCTATAGGAAGGTCAGCTGGTCAGGACACTATATGTGTAAACGTAAATATTGGAGGTCCAATCTTCTAATTTTCCCGGGGAGACTAATGGGTTGGGCCCTTATTCGTATGCGTATAAAGTATAAACTAGAAAGCGACCCACGTTATTTTTTTTTTGTAAAACCACGCTGAGTTTGGTTTTGGTATTTGTATTACTGAAGGGTAGAAGAACGCAGAAACTGTTTTATAAGCGCGCGAAAAGAGAGTTACTGTGGTAGAGCGGACATGGCAGGAATGGATACGCAGAAGGAGTTCCTTTCCCTAATTCGAGACTTCGCGTCAGAGAAATCACAAGGAGGTGCTGTTTCTCACCTTCTGGTAACTGATCTTCGACTTCTATGGTGTTTGGTGCCGTGAGAGTTTTTTGAAACCGTGATACATATGGAGCGATCATTGAGAAAGCTACCTCCATTGTCTGGAATTTTCGCTGGAACCGAGCCGAATGTGTTAGGATTCTAAGTCGATCTGGTTCTGTATCTTATTTGTTAATGATTCTGCTCAGATTATTGATTGATGAGATGATATGGGTGGCTATCAGTTTTTTCATATGGATTAACTGATCGACGAGAGTATATGTTCAATGAACTCGCATTTTGATTTCCAACAATTGTCTGAATTTGATGTTGACTAACTCATAGATCGTTTAGCACTGCACCTATAATTGAACATGCAAATGAAGAATTGTGTTGAATAAATCTCAATCAACTGATTTGCTGTTTCGAGTGGGAATCAAACTGTGGCGAATCCGTTTCTGGAATGATGGATGAAATGATACTTGTTTATTTGTTTCTCTGATGGTCTCAACGTTTTGATATTCGAAGAGAATTTGCAGAGCGTAGAGTTGCTAGCCTGAAGAAGCAAATCGATGAGCTGCGATCTGCAGTCGAAACAGCCAACGGAGAGCTTGAAGACGCCAAACGCAGCAAAGAGGCTGCTGCACAGGAGCTTAAAGGCTTTGAAGTTGAACGGACTCTAAATGAATCGACTATTCAAACGCTGGAAGTTGTATTTCATTATTGCTTATCACCTTCTATAGACTGGAGAAACTTTACAATTGGGCTTTATGCTTTATTCATTTTCTTGTAGGCTAGGGTTTCTTCCATTCACGATGAGATATCAACTGTCAAATGTGATGTGGAGGATCTGAAGGTAAACGAGCGTTGGATATTTATTTTTCCTTGTACGTGTTGTTAGTTCCATTTGATTTTACTTGATTTATTACATTTTCTTTACCGAGATTAACAACTTCGATGAGTTCTGGAATTGTGGAAAGGACAAGGAAGGATCAGCAAGGTATGAAACCTTGCTGTCCCCTTCGATATACATTATTCATACAGAAACTATAAATTTTCCGTTCACTGTCATTCTTCCCTGCAAACGTAGGGATGAATTCATTGGCAAAATGTTCGAGATGAATACAAAGATAAGGTCAGCCATACTGATCACATTACTTTTAGCTTGCTTGAACTATTCTCCGTAGGTTGAATGTATTTAGAAACATTGCTTTCAAGTTTAGTGACTTTGGTTCACAAATCCATACTGTTATTACATTTTGTACTATTTAGTATAACCTGTGCAAACTTGCTGTTAATGTTAAGCTTCAAGATGTAAAGATGATGAAACACGCTAGGTCTTATATCAAAACTTCAAAAAAAAAGTTAGTATGTCTCATACTTTCTTCAAGCCAGATATCTGCATTTCCAAAGGCTTGTGCCTTTAAATCCTTCAATGGTCTCTTTAGCAGTAACTTGCTTGATTCTGCATATTAATTGCTTCATTTCTTGCAATCCACGTAAGATAGATTACTGTACCCCGAGCAACACGGTTCATTGATTCTCCGAGAGATTTGCGAATCGTACTCTTGCGGTATTCAGTTCCTGCTCCTAGCTCAACCCTACATCAGCTTCTACACTGTAAATTTCTCCAACACGAAACTCCACAGCCATTGACACTTGACAGTTGCACAAAAAGAAATCATAGCCTAAAAGTTTTATAGAAAATATCATGTACTGGGGACAGAAAACTCACAGTTTATTATCTTGATTTTTGGCTTCTTAGTTCGCCATTTTTAGTAGTTTTCAGATATATATATTCACGGATGAAGCAATTTACAAACACATCATCTTCCAATGCAGGAACTTCATGCACACTGTTAGGTGTGATAGCAATAATGGGGATCACATTGAAAAGTCTGAAAGTAAGTACTGTTCGTCACTCAAAATCTTCTCACTGTGTTATTGTTATAATTTTGCTCTTTGAAATGCATTGATGCGTCTATTAGCTTCAATAGAAAGCTATCCTTGCTGATGAATACATTATTTTCCTCACATTTATCTTTGGAAATTCATGAAGTTACATCTGTTTTGAGAGTTTGGCCTGGTCGATTCTGCAGAACTTACGCATAAACTGGCAGTGTTTCATGCTTGTAATGTGCTATTTTCATGCTTATGAGCATGCATAGGAATCTATGATGAAGAAGCTTGGCCTCTTTTCTTTTCTCTTCCCTTCCCTTCCCCCTTCCGTTTCTGATTCTTGTTACAATTTTTCATCATATGTAAGTTGTTAAAGGTAATTTGTTCTAGATATTCTGATGAATTATTTATTGATGATAGATTTGGAGGAAGAGATGCTCTTAGCTGCGCAGGATACTGCGACTAAGGTATGTAATTACATTTATTTCTGAGAATTTGCATCTTTCTTTTTCCACTGTGGACGATAAAGTCCATAGACTTCTAAACCATTGCTAATATGGCATGTTCATTCAGGTCCAGCAGGAATTCATTGCCCTGGAGAAGAAAGTTATGCTAATGGAGGCAATCGCGAAGGAAATAACTACGTTAAGTGAGTTGACCAAATATCCTTTTTTATCAATCTCAGCAATCTTAATACATATAGAATATGGATCTACATTCAAAACTCAAATAAAGGTTCACATAAAAAAGGTTGTTCATGTCAATTGTGTGTTCTCCAAGTAGATTCTGCCCGATACAGTTCTTTCCCTTGACTGGAGATAAGCAGAGTTCTGAGCTTGAGCAGAAATGCACTCACCTTTTTGATGAGCTTCAGAGGAGATGTGTTTGTCCTAATTGTCACAAAGACAATCTCGAGACTTTAGGCGATACTCTCCAACTTAACATGGCAACTTGATCCTCTCAGAGGTCCGTGAATTCCATAACGTGCGATGATCTTTCTCTATCATCATTTGCTTGCCTTTTTCCATCAAGTTCCATAAATTGAATCATACTTGGTTCCGAATGCATCATTTTTATCGTAACTATCTCTGCATGAATCATACTACAATTGATAGAGATATTTGGCTCCGAATTACTACGTCTAAAGTTCGAATAATATATATAGATAACGCAGAGACGTTTTGGTAATGATCAAGGCAACGCAAGCTTATTTACATGTTCAATAGAAAGTATCATATTACATTGCAATGCCTTGAAGGAGGGCCCCATTGTGGACGGAGGTCGTGATCGCAAGCATACCGTGAGCAGAAATCAGGCAAATCCTCATTGGCATGACAATTATGCCCCTCATCAAAGTTCATCGCGTAGCTCAACGCATCATACCGGAACTTCCCGTGGCGATTCCTGAAACCTTGACCGCCACCTTTAAGGTTCTGTCTGAACCGGCTAACGAGCGCCTTCCACCTCAGCCTGACCACCACCTTCCTCGACCATTCCCTAATCTTCGTCCACCCCAGGAACCACCATGACTCGTCTCGGTGGCCCGCTGCTGAGCCTGATCTGAACCTCTGCCACCATGTAACTCCCATGGCGGAGGTGGATGAGAATCGTTCGGCGCGTGACAGTGGGATCAAGAAGCAGCCCCCTCCGAAGAATTCTCTAGACATGTCTAGAGAAAGAGAGGGGAAGCCTCTCGAGAGAGAGTGAGTGAAAGAGAAGAAAGGAAACGAATGGAATATAAGAGAGTAGAATATGGCACGCACGGCAGCGCAAATTACGCTAGTTTGGTGGTTAACTGAGTGCCCGTATAACCTAAATGCTGCTTGCAGCATTGCACCCGGACCACGTACGCCCGAATATTAGATGAAATCAAATACAATAGTCACTGTGGTTTCTTTTTCTTTTCTTTCTTTTTTTTCAATTATAACACTCTCTTTCGGTACAACAAAGCATGGAATAGAATATCTATCTGCACCAAAAAATGATCAAAACCCCCTAAAACTTAAAACACTGATGAAGACGCTTGGACACAATCTTGTGCTTCCTCCTCCGTCCCTTCCTCTCCGACTTCGGCATATACACCGGACTGCTTATCCACTCCCTTTGCAACACAGGAAATGAAAAGGAATCGTTTCTGCTCCCCAATCGACTCAAAATTTCCATTGAGCTGCTTTCTTGAATGGTCTCTTCATCCTTGCACAGTTTTTCGTTAGTTGATGATTCATGGGCTGTGGTCTGCTTCGAGACACGATTCTCGTCCTTAACCAGACTGTATGTTCCATCCTCATTGAAGCAGAATACTATGTAGCCATGATCTACCGAGCTAATTCCACGTCCATCCTCATCTGCACTGAAACTCATCTCTCTCAATCCGAAGGAGAGAAGTCTATCGTACACTAATGCGGAGGCTTTATAGGGGATGGTTGCGTGGGGTGCTCATTTTTCTATGATGAAATTAAATTAGAGACGTTATTGTGTGTGTGTGTGTGTTTCTTCTTAGTATATCAATAAATGTCATACAACTCATAATAGGATAGCCTTCCTAAACAAAAAACATACATGGTAATATATTTAATGGAACCCTAGGATCATGCATGCAATTCAAATTTCTATAACTGCAATTCAAATTTCTAAACGTGCAATCAGTGAGAACCGATTGTATTAGATTCCAACTATACATTTCTATAGTTTATACTTCAACTATTCCCTATATCAAAAAGCATCTTCAAAAGAACTTCACCATTTGATCATCAATAAGCTTGTGAATAACCCATGTAATTGATTCGAGACCGGATATTGTGATGGTTATACTTGGGATCACCATAGTCGACTGTCTTTATCACCATGGCCTCACGCCGCCCGTCTTCCTCCTGAACCGCTCCAAACACAATCTCATTAGTCTCAGAATTACTCTTCTCGTAATACGTATTCGGGTCTGACAAGTAATGCCTCTGATGGTGCTGTTCATGGTGGGGGTGATAATGCCTGACCCGACCATTAAACGGACCATACAAATGCTGCTGCTTCTGCTTCTCTATTTGATGATGATCATTGTAGTAAGGGTAGGTCTTGTTCGGAGGAGGTGAGGCTCGGGTTTCTTCTAGAGGGGGAGGCTCGTCCTCGTTGGGGATCATGTAGCTCTCTTGTGTCATCCATGGGTTCGGATGGTGTAATGTGGGTCTATATCCATGGTGGTGGATTTTAGGCTTTTTTCTTGGACCTGGGATGAGTCCTGTGACTATTTCGGCCACGGAGGAGACGGTATTGACAGTGAGCCTTGCGGCTGAAGAGAAGAAGCCGTCCTCGGGTTCGTTAGCTTCGGGTGGAATCAGAGGGGGACGGATCGATTTGGTGTTAGGAGAAGGTCTTTGAGGTGCTGCCATTGGGGAAGGTTTCTCCATGGATGGAATTGAGTCCTGCAAAGGAATGAAGTGAAAGCATGAGGCGTCAATTCGTGTCGTGTTCAACCCAAATACGACCTGTGATTTATGATGTGTCAACTTTTAAGACTCAGACACGACTTGCGGGTCCATGTGTCAATCCGTATGACCCGTGTGTCCATGCATTTTAATTTATACAATATAAAATTTACGGGGCAACCTGTTGACCCACGTGAGTCGACAACCCATATGATCCAATAATTCATGCAACTCATGTAGCCCAAGCGTGCAACCCACGTGACCCATAAAGGGTGTTAATTCTGCAGGTTAGGTTAACTGCGGGTCGTGTCAAAATTTGCTAAATTCAAACCCGACCCATAAGTTTTCACGGGTCAATTCTCGTGAGCCAAACACGACACACGGGTCGACGGGTCAATCCGCGCAATCAACAAATTATATTGCAAATTTATGGGTGAATTCACGCCCGTGTGACCCGCACGACCTTCTAGGTTTAGAGTTATAATAATTTTATTTTATTTTTATATAATATATTATAAATTATTCAACGGGTAGATGGTTACGACCCAAACACGACCCTTTTTGGGACGGGTCAGACGGGTGTGTTAAAATGACTCGTAGGTCAAATTTTTTGAACTCAAATGACCCACGGGTCGTGTCCAAAATTGACACCCCTACCATACGACCCATAAACTTTTATATAATATATACTTAATCATACGGGTTTACGGGTTGACCCACGGGTCGATAGGTACGACCCAAACTCGATCCTATTTTTTATACGAGTTGGACAGATTGTGTCAAAATGACCCGCTCCAAAAACTTCGACCCATGGGCGGGTCACTCATGGGTCGTGTCCAAAATTGACATCAGTTAGGGTGAGATAACAAGATAAACCAATGTAATCAGTACTCACGTTACGGGTCGAGAACACCCGTCGCACCCGTGCCTGCAGCAACGCCATCATGTACCCGAAAAACGCGGTCGCAACAAGTACTGCAACACCTACATTATAAACAACACTAAATACTCATCTCCATGTCTTCAACAAGAAACAACATTGTGGTTTGACCGTTTTTTACCTAAATGAAAACTTCCACCATCTTCATGCGAATCGCAATCCTCAGCCCGAAGCTGAATCTCCCGAATCGCCTGGTTTCCGCGGTCCACAACCATAAGAGAACAGCTAATCCCCACATAAACCAAATCAAAGTCGTTCGAGAACTTCGCCTCTTCGCTCGGGCCATCAACATGGCCAACTCCCCTGCCCCATTTCCCTCCGGCTATAGTTGAAATCCCTGCACATTTAAGATAATTACGAGAAGAAAAAAAGTAATGTGTTCTTAATTTTAATGATGTTCTTAAAAACACTAGTTAATGGGAAGTTTTAAGTAGGGTTGATAAAAAAAGACTGTTGCACCGAATTTCCGACAAGTCCTGTCTGACTAGGACCGAGACCGAGCGTTTTTTTTTCAAGGTCGGTCTCGGTCTCGGACTTTTTTCCCGAAAGCCCGTTTAGGACCGGTCCGGACCGAAGGATGTGGATTTGAGATTTTCATAATACCACACCGAATTGAATGTGGATTTAGGAGGTTTTCTATCTCTATAAAAGTTGCATTCTGATAAATTTACAAACCACGTAGCCATGCGGTGAGCTCATAGCGAACTATTATTTCGCCTTTTACTAAATAATACCGTGAGCTCATAGGTTTTTTTTGTGCATATTTGGTCAAGGACTGAGACCGATCCGAGTTAAGAAAGACCGACTCGAACGGGTTTTTTTGGCCGAGGTCGGTCCGGCCCGGCCCGCCCATGATCAGCCCTAGTTTTAAGGTTTACCCGAATCGCTAATCTTTCGAATGGCCATGTTCATTGTGTCAGCAATGTAAATGTTGCCTCTGTCATCAACTGCTAGACCCTTTGGATGGTTCAGTCGGGATTCTCGGACCCGCCCATCTACATGACCCGGATGACCTTCGGACGACCCAGCTACCAACTTCGGTCTGCTGTCTGCAGTTCATCAACAACTATTGGGTCAATCAAAGAATCTTCAATCTTTGGTGAACCATGGAAAAGATGATAAAGTTAAAGACGAACATAGTTAAGACGTTAACTTACCTAAAAAGGTGATTACTTGAGCTACAAGTAAGCACTCCTTGACCATAAAAAGAACAAAAGAAAAGGGTTCACTATTCTAAGACTGGAGAATAAAACATAAAGAAGACATTCTTCTAGGTTTGATATTAATGCACTTTAGAAATAATTCAGATTAAGGGTGAATAACCAAAAAACAAACCGAACTTTGAGTAAAAACCAAACAGCAAACCAAACTTTTTTTTGTTGACAAACAACAAACCAAACTTTTGGAATAGAGCAATCAACAAACCTACCTCAAATTTTCATTATGTTTGAATGAATTTTTCAATGTTCGAGTAAGTTATTAAGTCAGCATTAGTTGAAGTATTTTAAGTAAAGGGTATTACGATTTAATAACTCCCTCAAATATTGAAAAATTCGTTCAAACATAATGAAAATTTGAGGTAGGTTTGTTTACTAAATTTCAAAAGTTTGTTTTGTTGTTTGTCATAAAAAAAAATCGATTTGCGGTTTGGTTTTTCCTCAAAGTTCGGTTTGTTTTTTGTTATTCCTAAGATTAATTACAGAAAAAGCTCTTAAAAAGTGGTTGCTTGAGCTACAAGAAAGCTTTCCACACAAAAAGTACCAAACAAAACTCATATAACACATGAAGAAAGATATGTTTTCCTAGGTTAGAAGTAAGGCATTTTTTTTTCTTCCTTTCGATTCGAGCATTTCGAACTTACGACGGGAGAGTGGAATCGAGATCTTGTACATGTTGCTGTTTCTGGAATCGAGAATCAGAAGTTCTCCATCACTGGACACCTGAATCGAATGCGGCTCGATTCCGATATTGGATCCATCGAAAACCGTATCGACATCATATCCGCTCTCGAACCTCATCATTGCTCGAGACGAGACATCTGCAGGAGACGAGGGATCATGCAAAGATACAGGGCAAAGACTGAACAATATCAAAATTGATTGGGGGATCAACGGTACCTGTTCTAGGAGAAGATTGCTGATGCAGAGACCATAGCCACTTGACAAGAGCAGAGACGACATTGGTCACTGCACTGCCAATGATTTCTACAATTTTAAAACACAAAAAACAGAGGAATCAAGAATCACAAAAAAAAAACATGTTTTTATGCAAAACTCTTCATTGGAAGAGAAAACGACAGAGAGACAAAGATCATACTAGCTGGCGGTGGGGCAGCTGAAGCAGACGATAAGCCGCCGAAGAGAATAGAGAAAAAGAGCGCGAAAGCAATCCACTCCTTACTCATTCTTTACGCCGTCTTCTTCCTCGTTAGAAAATCACCGGAGAGATGTGGATTTCAGCTTCTGCTGCTCTTCTAGAAGTTTCGCTTTCACTTGAAGAGTTCGAAGAGACAAATGGTTCTAAATTTCTAATGATAGTCGAGTCGGAATGTTCTTTATGGGGAACAGAGAGAGAGAGAGGGAGAGAGAGAATCATATGCGTCTTCTGGTTTTGTCTTAGTGAAGCTCTGAGCTTTTGCAGAAAATGGCGGGTCGGTGTGAGCCCTTTGCCCTACTCGTGTCGGGGACTAGAAGACAAAGAGACAACAACTGACCCTCGACTTTTAGAAAGAACCCTTAATAGCCCGAATTATTAACTATTATATTACTCATATAAAAATTAATTACGGAAATAATATTATTTTTTAACAAATACGAAAATATACTTAACGCGACTGAGAATTTCAGATGAACAATTTAACTGTGTTGTTACATCCACATGTGATTCTCATTAACGGGTAAACAATCCACCAGCGACTGGGAGTCGCAGGTGATGTAGTTTAAGTTTTTTTCTGTTTATTTAATTGCTTAGCGTTTAGCTGGAAATTTGTATGTGATATTGTTTAGGTAGACTGCGTAGGTTGAATTTTGGTGATTACTTAACTTGTTAGTTAGGGTGACCGTGATAGATATTATTTTTTCATCATAATTGAAGCACTCTTATCCACCAAGAAGTTAGAAAATTAGATCTTGAATTGGTCCTTACTTTTACAAATAGTATATTTTCATCATAATTGAATCACTCTTATCACCAAGAAGTCAAAAAACTAGATCTTGAAGCAGTCTTTTTGGTTTTCTAGTAACTTAAATCAGTTCTTACCTCCACGTATAGTATTTTTTCATCATAATTGACTATTATTTGGTCAAACAGAGAGGGGAAAAAAACTAAACTACCATACCCGCAACAGGGAGTCACAAGTGGATTGTCCACCCGCAACTGGGACGACTTCCAGTCGCGGGTAGATATACTTTCGTATTTGTTAAAAATCGAGGTTATTTCCATAATTGACTTTTATTTAAGGTATATATTAGTGAATAATTCTTAATAGCCCTGGTAAATTTATCTATGTCTAATTATAACCATTTTGTCTTGTATAAATTTTCCCTTCCAATTATTATTTGACATTTTGCCACCCATTCCATATATAATACCTTATTAGGGAACTTAACTAGTCAAGAGAATATAGATTATATGGACAAATCCTATTGTTGACAAATTTTATGTATATATATATATATATATATATATATATGTAAATATATACTTGGTAATTGGTATAGTAGTAACATATTCCATATCCCTACCACTATACACCATACAAAACTATATCACAAATACACATCAAACCTGATACACCATACCAACTTCCAGAGTCGAGGCATGCGGTATACTCATCGCGTAAGACGGACCTCTCGAGTTCCTCCTCAGAAAGTCATACCCAAAATTGATCACCAGCTTCTTCATAAAACCCGACCCTCTCTTTGCCCTAACATAGCAGTGGCCCATAATAAAGGCCATCCCTGCTTCTCTCGCCTCCTCCAACTCCTTCAACTCAGCACGAACTCCCCTGTCCAGTTGGGGAGACTCAGGCACGACGAACCTCACCCTCTTCCTCACCCTCTCCTTCGACTTCACCTCTTCTTCCATCTCCGATTTCCCTAAACCCTCTTCGCAAAACCGAATGCCCTCCAATTTAGAGGACGATGCCCCAACAACAGTCATTTTCTCATCCTCTGAGTCCTCTGATACTGCATTTGTCACCCTCTCCGATCTCACAAACTCTGCAATGCTGCAAAAGAGGTCCTTTTCGAATTCTAAGTCGTCTTTGTGAATATCGCGGTACCCATATCGCGCTATGCACCGATAAACCCTGTATTCCTTGGGCCCAACTCTTCCCACCAAGAACCGCTCCTCTGGGCTGACATGTGGGACCGGGACGGATTTTATGCATAGGAAGACCACAACTTGGTGGAAAGCGGGGAGGTTGGTGACAAAGTGGGAGAAAATGGCTGGGATTCCGGAGACAAGTTCGGTGTTGATGAGGCCGATGCCTGGAACCCTGACAATTCCTAGGTTCGGGCCCAGGCTAAGGAGCCAGTGGATAGGGACCTTATTGTGGACGTCAAACTCGTACTTCTTGAGAGTGCCGTAATGCCACACGTACATAAGGATCATGAATATGAAGGACAGGGCAATGGGGACCCACGCCCCCTCGAGGAACTTGATGAGGGATGCAGAGAAGTAGAGAGCTTCGATGGAGCCGAAGAAGAAGATGAAGCAGATGGCCAAGATGACACTCTTATGCCAACAGAGTACGATGACTAAAGACATCAGGCAGGTTGTCACCAACATGACTGTAATTACTGCTAAACCTAAACAAGAAACAAGAAAAAGGTAACTGTTTTTTACTTTCAGTGTAAGTTTCACACTCTGTAAAGTTTTCCGTAATGATCATCCTTTGAGATCAAGTATAAACAGAGTCAGTCTAGAACAGGGGAATCTTGAAGTACCTGCGGCGTTGCCCATGCGCTTTGTGTCTCTGAAACCAACAGTAACAGCTAAGCAGAGCAGCATCAGAGTCCAGTTGATCTCGGGGATGTAAACCTGTCCATGAATTTTGGAAGATGTATGAACAATTTTGACTCGAGGGAGGCAACCCAGTGAAGAACACTGCTTGATTATGGAGAAAGTTCCTGTGATAATTGCTTGGCTCCCAACCACAGCTGCAAGTATGGCTATTACAAGAACAGGCCATCTCAGCTTCTCTGAAAGGAGAAAGATTTCAGTTAGCTAAGAACCCTAAACTGCAAAACCCGTAAATTTTGGCAGATCAAAGTGAAATATATTATATACCATACCGGGAACTGATACATAGAAGCCGATATGGTAGTGAGTTTCCAACTTATGATGTGTTGAGAGATAAGCAGCTTGTCCCATATATGCCAAGATCAAGGATGGATATACCACGAAGCTAAAAGCAATCTGTAATCAGAAATTTGGTTTTGTCGGACACTGCATTTCATAAATTATTGATAGTACGAGAAAAGTTCGTTTTTTTACAGATTAATCTGCATTAGTGCCCAACTTTGTTCATTGAATGATAATGCTACTTCAAAAAATAATACTTTATCTGCATATGGTGGAAAATTGGTTTCAGCAAATTAAAATATGAGGTACCTGGATAGATAGCTGTGAAAAGTGTCCCAAATCAGCAAACATTGCCTCAGATCCTGCAATGGGAATTAAAATTCATGGCAGATTTTTTTTTCAATCAGATTCTGCAGAAACCAAGAACATTTTAATTTTCAGCAAAATCACTACTTATTTATACCTGTTATGCAGAGTAGAATCCCACCCAACGACATCCACCCTCCTCTTTGTGTTTTTTTAAGAAACTTGTACATGTAATATGGAGAGAGTGCCTTGTAGACATGGGGATTCCATTTGAAGATGTTGTATAAACCAATAGAACTCATACACAGTAACCATGCAATCACGATAGGTGCAAAGATGAAACCAACTCTGTGTGTCCCGTAGTGTTGTAGAGCAAACAAGAATACAAGTATGAGGCAAGCAACTGGGACCTCAACATCTGCAGAAATGAATCAATCAACTTTGACATATGAGCAGAACATAAAAACTTCAAATGGGGTAAGTCTTTTTCTTTTCTTTTTTAGAGGGGGGGGAGTAATTTACAATAAAAGTAATATTTTTGTGACATATGGCTTGTGTTGATAACTAGAACCCTAGTAGGGCCGTCAATGGTGCGGTGAAAAACCCATAACCATGGTTATAACCGTTACTGTTTAATATGGTTAACCGTACCATTATGGTACGGTGCGGTTATGGTGATGAATTTTCTACCCATAATGGTTATGGTATTTGAGTTATCCCCATGGTTATAACCATGGTTATTCTATAAATATAATATTTATTTATTAGTAGTAAACTATTTATATAATATACTAAATATAAATTATATAATTGAAAATTTGAAATTGTTGAAGATTGAAGGTGCCAAAGTCTAACGATAACAATATAGATTGATGTATTTTTTTAAATAAAATTTTCGATCTTTTGTTATATTACATGTGTGAAATGAATATGAGTATACGGTTAAAACCATGGTTAATGACCACGGTTATTTTAATGGTTATGGTATTGAAAATTATACTCATAATGGTTATGGTATGTTGTTTAAAAATATGGTATGGTTATGGTATTTGGCATACCCTGACCATACCTTAACCATCGACAACCCTGAACCCTAGCCGGAAAAGAACGGAAAACAGTAAAAAAAAAAACTAGTCAAGCAATTTCTTACCTTTAATCAGAATTTTCTAGATAGTCTTTGCACTAAGAAATAAAATTGTGGGTAGTAAATTCCTTTTAACACAAGAAAAATTGAGCTTTATCACATTCAGTTCACAAGTGTTTCTTTTGAAGACAACATAAGCACATTAGAGTAGTACTAGGTTATGACTTATGAATCACTGTTGAAGAAGAAACTGCAACCCAGAACAAGAAAATGGCACGACAAAGTGGTAACTGGGCCACCCAAATAGAGCTTGTGGCAAAAGTGGGTAACATAAGTGATGTTTGACGATAATCAAACAGATCATGCGTGATGAAATCCACTTGGCAATGCAGAATATGATGGGACCCCAATACAAGTGGATCATGTCTTCATTATAGTACTTCATCTGCTAAACCATTGTCGAAGGAACTGTTGAATGAACACTATCTTCAACATTTGTGCTTCAGAGGAAGCACTAATCATAGTTTTTACTAGATTACTTATTAACAATCAACTGTGCATAAACTGTTCATTAATCATCCGCTCAAATTGATAAGATGACTCAATAACTTATCAAGATAAGTTCTAGATTTTGATGGGAGTTTGAAATCCTACCTAACTTTTCCTTCCCAAAAGTGAAACGGAGCTCCAAACTTTAGAAAAAGGTGCTTAAACATAATTACTTAACAGATTAGATTAAAGTGATTTTCCCCACATCCATATTATCTACTGAAGTGATCCAAAAAAAAATATTATCTACTGCTTAAAGTGATGAATGACCTACCAAAGCAGTGTTCTTTGCATAATTATAAAAATTTGGTACAATTACCTAACTGAGATCTCCTGTCAATTATTTCACCACTGCAAACAGATAAGAAGAAGATGCCGAAGACTCGTAGCAATTTAAAAAGAAGATGCAGATACCAATTCAGACCCACCAAAACTCTCTAGAAAAGATTAGAAATTAATATTCATCAAACTCTAGAATCCAAATTCTGTAAGGCACCAAAAAATAGTGTTTCTTTTCTTTTCTCCACCTCTTTGCTTCTTTTTATGGGCAAGGAGCGAGGATGGCCGTATAAAAGAGTGGTTCAAGAAGAATAAAGAAAACGAATAGATACCTTCATAGACAAGTAAAAAGAAACTTACATTTATGCTGCTCTTTGGCCATGGATAGCTCCAGTCCTGATACAGCTGAGAAAACTGCAAAATGAAAGGAGATTCAGTTTAGTTCCTTCCTCTCACCTATCTATTCTAGAACAATGCTATGAAGTGTGAAACTAGAGTAAAACTTTAAAATTGAATTACGTTAGGAAACTGTTAACTATCTGTTTTCCTAAAAAGGTAACTTTTTCCACTTTCGTTTGAGTTTCACAGTTTATTGAATTTATATTCTGATATCTTGTGTGTCCCCATGATTTCATGGTGAGACTGACTAAATCAATCATATTTAAAGTTTCTAGATTTAAGAAAGAAACTTGTATTAGTACACTGATAGACAAAACAAAATGTCATTAAGCTCAGTTTAACACTCTTTGAATAGAATTGAAATTGTCAAGACTCAACAAAGAAACCATTATTATTCTCAAGTTATAGCATGAAAGTGACTCTTATTAACCTTAAAAGAAAAAAATGGCAGATTAGACCAAACCTGAAGCAAATTACCAATTATCAAGCACAGCATGTGCTAAATTGATCATTCCAGAAGACATGCAAATCTTACAAAAAAATAAAAAGAAGAAGAGGTTCAGAAGCAGATATGGATTATACCTGAAATTGCAGGAGTGAGAACACCATCACCAATCACCATACAAGTCCCAACCAATGCCAAAACCAACAACATCCGCTGCAACACTTTGCAATTCTCCAAAGTGGATTTCAAGCTAGACCCAGCAGCACTGTATCTCTTATCAGTAGACCCATCTCTCTTATATTCCGATAACTCCTCATCTGCGACCTGGAAATTTGGCAGTGAACTGAGCCGCGCGTGTCGGCATAGAAGCGAGTAAAGAGCAAATGTGCCCCCTTCTCCATTATCATCTGCTCTAAGCACAATAAACACATACTTCAGAAGAGGAATCAGAGTCAGTGTCCAGAACACGAACGACAAGACACCATATATCTCCTCGTTGGTCTCTGAATGGTGAATGTCTTCAGCGAAGGCGCTCTTGTAGACGTACAATGGGGAAGTGCTGAGGTCTCCATACACAACGCCCAGACTCTGGTAAGCGAGAGTCAACACCGTCTTCCATGAATCTCTCTGAAAAAATCAAAACTTGAAGTCACCCAGAATCCAAAATGTTGAATTTTATTAAATATATATAATGCTGAAAATGCCACTTGGTTACCTTGATTGGATTGTTACTGCCAGACACGCGTTCAAGATCCATCTGGATTTTGTCAGTCACTCGAAATTCATTTACGAAGCAAAATATAGAACTCCCAGATGGATTTCAGCCGTCCCCAGTTCTTTTTTTATTGCCACTCTCCGTCCCCAGTTCGAGCAAGTGGATTTGGAACAAAAAACAAAATTATTCTTAAAAAGGAAAAAGATGGACAAGGTTGGTGAAGATAAGAAGCAGGAGGAGGAATATTATTTTTTGGCGTCTGTTTTGTTCAGAGAAGGAGGAAAAAGAAACACCGGAAGCCGGAAGGAAGTGAACATGGAGGACGTAGTGTGTGAAGTAGCGGTAACTGGTATGAGAAACGAGGCTGCTATATTTCTGAGAGGCGTTGAAGCCAATAGAATAATAACAGAGACTATGGAAAGAGAGAGACAGAGAGAGGAGGTGCCAATAATGTGTTGTGTGGGGGACTAAAATCAATTTCTAAAGTTTTGTCAATTTTCGGGATTCTTCGATCTCCTTATTACTTATTAGAGTAACTTTATTGAAAATTTATTTTATAATAATTGAGAAAAAATAATAAACTTTATACGATGAAGTGAAACGAACATGAGCAAGTCTGATTTTCTATAACTCTCTTATTTTTCATTCTTATTTTTAACGATAAGTTATCTTTTTATTCGGTTTATACTTTATCTTTATAAATAAAAATAAAGTTTTACAAAAATGTTTATCTTGAGACTGACAGTGGTAATGAGTTCATTTTCATTGATATTAGTTGGGTTCCTACAAAAAATTATTGGTTTAAAATTAACACGGATGGAGTTGCTAAGTGAAATCAAGGATTTGCAGGAGTCGGTGGGGTCATCCGAGACTACAAGAGTCAATGAGTTGCAGGATTCTCAATGAATTTGGGTTGCTCAAACAGTCTCACTGTGGAATGTTGGGTCATCCGAGACAGACTGATTTTGGTAAAGACACTCGGATTAAAATCTATTCACTTTGAGACGGACGCCCTTCCAGCCCATAAGGTAATCTCTGATGAAAATATGTCAAATCAAAAACTAATGTCGATCATTGCGGATTGCAGGAAGCTATTGATGCAGTTCGAAAGAATGAAATTCATACATATTTTTTGAAAAACGAATGCGGTAGCGGATATCATGGCGGGTATGGTGCTCAACCAGCGACAAGTGTTTGAATTTCATAGCTCACCTCCGAAAGAAACTATTAATGCACTTCGAAAATACGTTGTTGGCTCTTCGGTTTCGCGAATTGTTAAAGTTAGCTAGTTTTGGGTTGTGTAATTGAACTTGGGTGCTTAATTGTCACCTATAGCGGATTTTTAATCCATAATTATAAAAAATAAAAAAAAAATAAACTGATTTTCTATGCCGTGATAATGAAATGTTTACAAATTAATGCGATATTATACTATTCATAATTACAATAACTTGGTTGGTAAGGCGTTTTAATAAGTTATGAGAATATTTCATAATTTTAAATTTATTCAAAAATAAATTTCTGCGTTTTTGGATAATCTCTATAATCATGGATAGACAGTTAAGTGGTAATAATAATGAAATTAAAATTTGAATTTTACTTTTTAGACTATATATAATTATATATGAGTGAATAATGTTGTGATATTATTATTATTATTATCAGAAAATAATAATGTGATTTTTATCATGTTTCCTTTTGGTTGTGTGTCTCTACTCTCTCTCTACGAATCATGAATGTGTTGAGTGTGGGCAAGTGCTCTCTGCGGAATGGCCATGAACCGCTGCTTCTGGTGGGTATGGACGGTAAGCAACTCTCTCTCGGTGATGGACGACTCAGATCGCGCCACGTTGTAGTATCAATTCGTCAGATCAACTCGCGGATTGTGTTACGTGGAAAGTGATAAAATATATTTAATTTAAATACAATTTATAACTTTTTATAAAATAATTTATTGAATTTAAACTGGACTCGTGAGGCTATAAATCAAATTTTATGATATGTGGATAATTATTCGTTTTAAACATAATTAGATTATATGAGAATAAATTTTGTGGGTTATAATACATATAATTCGTAATTCGGTGTTCATTTTTTTATTTAATTAAAATTTTCAAATAAAATAACATTGTTTAATGGGTTAAGTGTTACTAGTCCACGAGAAAATAGTTTTTTTTGGGTCACGATATACATATTACATAATTCGTAAATTTGTGTTCGTTTTGAATTTAATTATATTTTTTAAATAAAATAATATCATTTTACTGGTTATATATTAAAAAAATAGGATCTTGCTAAAAGTGTATATATTTGTGCATATAATAATTTCTCTCAAATTTTATTTTTCCAACTTTTTTTAAATGTATTATTTTAATATGATAATCATTTAACAATTTTTTATCACATCACTATTAACGTTATATACTTATATTATATGACTCACCCGGATCTTACTACTTACGTATTTTTCCAAGTGACAATGAAACCCACTACAACGAGCTGACCTAACTCGACCACTAATCATATATACTATATAGAGAGAAAGAAATAAATTACGACTTTTTTCAAAAAGTATTCATTTTCGATTTTTTTTTTGAAAAAGTATATATATAAAAAAAAATATTTAGAAAAATATGTATACGCGCATTCCAGGGGTGTGCTTATTCCACAGTTTTTTTTTTCCAGGGGTGGAAACAACGGTCTATCCGAAACAACGTTGATTTTAAGTCTGCTTATGGTTTTCCTCCTAAATAGAAATTGAGAGATATAATCACGCGTTGCTTCATCTCAGTATTCATAGGTCCAAATTCCTCTAGGCTAGTCTCACCAAATTCCTCGATTGGTTCTCTAAAAATGTGAAGTTTAGATACTAACATGGTACAGCAACCAAGGTCTTTCAAGCGAACTGATGCTTGTTCATTCTCTAGGCTAGTCTCATCAAATTTTTCAAGTAAACAAGAAAGGAAGTTATAAGAAGTTAAATACTTTTTTCCTGTCCTAAATTTTCCAACTTGTTCTGAACAACATCCGCGAGGTAAAACATTGAAACAAAGTTGTTTATTCACAAGTTTTTGAATGAGACTTTTCTTCAAATACACTAGCTAGTTTGACATTTTCAGAAATTACTGCTGCAAAAGAGCTCTTTGGGGTTTTTACAAGATATTCGGAAGATGTTGAGTCAGAGATGTACGTCTAGCCTAGAGGAATTTGGACCTATGAATACTGAGATGAAGCAACGCGTGATTATATCTCTCAATTTCTATTTAGGAGGAAAACCATAAGCAGACTTAAAATCAACATTGTTTCTGATAGACTGTTACTTCGGCGAGTGTCACTTCCACTCACTGCTTGGAAGAGAGCAACGATGGAGCATTTAGGTTAACGTCATTTAAGTCGTAAATCAATTATCTACGTAGGATAATTTTTTTAATTAAAAAAAAATCTGTGGAATAAGTGCACCCTTGGGGTGCGCCTAGCGCGACCCCGGGGTGCGCGTATACATATTTTTCTAAATATTTTTTTTATTTATATACTTTTTCAAAAAAAAATTCTAAAATGAATTCTTTTTGAAAAAAGTCATAAATTACACATACGAATTTTTATTATATTTTGTACAAATATGTTTGGCGTGCGACGTGGAGAGGACAAAACCAAGTGGTAAGTCCATCTACAATCAAACAAAACAAAACGCCATAGCAAGCATTATATATATAGTGTCATTTAATTTTTATCATATAAAAAAAGTATTTAAAATTTATATAAATAAAATATTTACCATTTAAGTTTTTTTTTTAAACTTATTTTTTAGGCTCGAGTGAAAATAACGAGCTCAGTTTGATTGAGTTGACTATTAAAAACAAATGCTAAGATTTAAGCTTTACAAATGGTATCAAAATTGATTCGGGATTGTGATTAGGCTTATAAAAGACATGTTTCAGAAAGAAAAAAAAAGGTTAATAAGTTCAATGATACAATATGTTTTGGTCATGTGATTGAATGATACTCCTATGTTGTTTCTTGGTATCTTATGTTTTTAGTATTTTGTTATTTAGTCCAAATTACTGTTGTCGTCAAGTTTAACTAACAGAATGTTGATGTGGAGCTGATTTGGCGCTGAAAAATAAAAATAATTAGGAAAATTAAAATAAATAGAAAAAATATGGAAAATTCGAAAAAAAAAATATAAAAAAATAAAATAAATTTTATATATTAATAACAATTATTTTAAAAAAAATTGAAAAAAAACTAGGGTTTGACACTTGGGGTCCAATTGACCCACCTAGGGTCAATTCTAAGGGTCGAACCCTAGTTTTTCATTTAATAAATTTATAAAAAATAATTTTTAATAATTTTGTTCTTATTTTTCAATTTGTTTTTAAACTTTCCTAATTATTTTTAAAATTAAATATTATATTATATATCTACGTGTCGCTGACGTGGTGTTGACATAGATAATTTAACAGAAAAATCTAACGGTTGACTAATAGAATAACGTAGGACAACATCCTCCGAACATAACAGACCATTTGACCACATCAAAAATATATAGTACCATCCGATCACATGACCCAAACATATGGTACTGTTGAACTTATTAACCCAAGAAAAAATAGTTTGTCAAACATTAAAATGTATTTAAAAAGTATAGTAGTTGCAAAACTGAGTCATAGGGATATATTATGAATTGGGTTGTGAAACTTAATAGTATAAATAGAAACACTTTAATTTGAAAATAAAAAATGTAATATTTAAGTTTACAGAAAAATTTCATTTTTCGAATCTAAGTGAGACAATACACACAGTTAAGTTATATCTGCATAAAAAAAAAATATAAAACATACTAATTATCTCTCTATATTACAATTTTATAGTAACGCAATAGATAAATACCAAAACACAAATATAAAATACTTATAAAGTGCATCTTAAAAAAAAAAATATGCCATTGTCTCTGTCTTATGTTTTTTTTTTCTAAGTGGGTGTCCATTCATCTCTTTTGCTTTCTCTTTTAGTTAGCTTTAAGAATTGATAAAAGTAGAAAATATAAACCTCATTTGTCGAAATTTTCACCAAAATATACCAAATTTAATAAGTAAATATCAAAATGTCCTAATTTTGTCGATATAGACGTTTTTAATATTCACGTTATTTTTATTTTTTAATAATTAATATTCAAATTAAATTATATATAGATTAATCATCATCGGGCAAATTCCATTCCCTAACAAATCACTCTTTTCAGTAAATATATATATCTTTTAATTTTAAGCTAAAAAGAAATTCCACCAAACAATATTTTTCAATTATCACTCCCCTATTATAAATATGTATTTTCAAGAAATCTCTGTCATTTATTTTATTTACATAATCAATACAGAACTTGTCTTGCATTTTTAAGTAATAAAAAATAAACAATTAATCGTGTTAGTTAATGATTAGTTATTAAAGAATAAAATGGGATTATTAATTAATTATTACCGATTATTAATTTAAAAAAATGTATATATATAGATGCCTTTATGTAGCACAACTTTAGGGATCTTGACTTTAACTAATAGTCCAAAAAACCAACTAAGAGGTTAGGAATAAGGAGTTGTGCTCTATAAGCCCTCTATAACTATTGGTCCATTTTTTTTTCTTTCTATTTGAGTATTAAGCCCATACCTTGGCACTAGGGCTAGCCCAAATACTTTTTTTCCTTCTTCCTTTTAATTTAATTAATAAAAACTATGATTACATTACTCTTCTTTTGTATATATTTTCTTCGATATTTTGAGCTTTCTAATTATTAGTATTTTTCTAAATCCATACTATTCAATAATAATGTAGATAAACTTAACAAAGTCAAATAGATGGAAACATTAAGATGAGCAATGATAAATCAAACTATGTGATTTTTTTTAAAACAAATTAAGGTTAAATACCAAGGAGCTACCTGAACTTTGGACGTTTTGCAACGAGCTACCCGAACTTTGAAATTTCAAAACGGACTACCTCAACTTTGAAGAAGGTGCAAATAGATACCTCCGTCCAATTTCCAACGACTTTCCGTCAACAGTTGACGGAAAATTGGACGGTGGTAGTTATTTGCATCTTCTTTAAAGTCGAGGTAGACCGTTTTGAACTTTCAAAGTTTTGGTATCTCGTTGCAAAACGTCCAAAGTTCAGTTAGCTCCTTAGTATTTAACCCAACAAATTATCTCTTATAAAAAAAACATATATAAGGATAAATTGACCCAATAAAGAGAGACATACATTAATTAAGTAGAGTTTTATTCTTTGTTTGAGATCCAAACTTAGTGTAAATAATACATCTAAGGTGCTCATATAAACAAGCTTTATACTATCACATGCCAATACTTTGTTGCTTAGATCATCGTGAACTAAAAACTTAAGACCAAACCCACCAACCCAATGGAATTTCTTGCTGCTCAAGTGCACCAAAAACGTCCATCAAGTAACCACGACCATCATCGCTTGCATCATCCTCAGATTGGATCGTTGGGACCACAAGCTCGGGATAGTCAATATCTTGCAGGAAATAGGAGTCTCCACTGTCCAAGATATGAGGGCTGTCTCCATCAACAAGCGAGCTACCGCCGCTCCCTGAGCTCACCCAATCATCCACCTTTACAGGAACCTCCATATCAGGAATATATTCAGGCTCAGGCTTCAGACTTGGGACCGGAGCTCCACTAACCACTTCATTATGCAGCTTTCCACTCAAGGAAGTAACCTATAAGCAAAAGAAAGAAGAAGAATGGACACCATTCAATTAGAGAGCTTTTTGACACATCCATCCACTGAGAGGAAAGAACAATCACGGCATAGCTTCTTTCAACATATACTTATCTAGGAATAGAATTCTTTACGATAGAGAAGGAACGGATTTAGGCATTTGGTGTAACTACTGCAGTATCTTCTTCTTTGATTTGTGATTGCTACGAAACGTCACTGTATTGGGGTGGGGTTCAGAACAGATTCTGAAATTGAATGACATCTTTGTCTGGTTACTCAATGGAATCCCTCGAGTGGTATTTGATTTCTATTGCCCTAAGATAATTTAGACTCTTCTAATAGTAATTAGAGAGCATGACTTGATTTCAATGCAAAATAATACTTTAATAACGATACTCAGGTAAAGTGTAAGGTAAATGCTAAAGCAAGAGATGATGTATTACCTCTGATCTCAGATTTTCGTTCTCTCTGAGAATAGAATCATAGCTTGAAAGGAGGGCATCGTATGAAGATTTGAGTTGACCATAATCACTTTCAAGTTGCTTTGTCTTCCACCGAGCACGGCGGTTCTGGAACCAAACAGCAATCTGCCTCGGCTGCAGTCCAAGCTTCTTTGCAAGCTCGGTCTTCCTATATGGTTCCAGCTTGTTCTCTGCCTCAAAGCTCATCTCCAAGAGATTAACCTTCAATAATTATTTGAAAACACATCTCCTTATCAGATTCTAAAGCTATGAGCCTAGAAACAAAGTGATCAAATTCTATTTGCCAGTTATATCATCAAATTGATGATTCAAAAGATATGTTTCAGAGTATCTTCATAATCCAAAATTAGCAAGATCTTCAATCTAAAGGGCAACCGAGCAAGGTAAAGATAGTAATCATACATGGCTGATACAAGTATTGCAAAAAAGTTATGCAAAAAAATGCGTCTAATCGTTGGATTGTAACTCCATATGCTTAATTAGACGTCAGATAGTCGTAAAACCTGTTCGTGAGTGAGGCGTCGCTTCTTCTCAGGTAGCATCTCATCATAATACTCATCATTACACAAATCAGCCGAAGAGCACAAAAAGGATCTTTTCTTTGAGTATTCCTCCATGCCCACCACTGAACTTGCTCCTAGAAAACATCATACGGCAAATCCTTCTAACATAAGATGATAGCAGATGCTAAAAAAACAATTCACCTCTAAGAATTCTATCTCAACGTACAGAACTCAAGCCTAAAATTCAATCAAAGGCTATAAACATATTGCCAACGGAATCAATTGAAACTAAATAGATTCAGTTATAAGCCTCTAACTAAAGCTTAACGTTTTTTATATGTTCGCTTGAAGGGACGCTAATGAAAATTTATTATATGAACGTCGGTTACCTCGGAAAGGAAGGTCACTTTTCCCAAGGTAGAACATGCTGCCGTGGCTAAGGGAGGCGTCGAACGAGAACCGCCCTGAATCCATCTTTTAGTACTACGGTAAACTCAGTGAGAATTAGGGCTCCGGACAGAGGTTAGAGCACTACCTACTGTACGGCTATTGACGTGAATTAGATACTAAAGACAATACGGAAGTCGGTTGGTTCTGAAGGAAGAGGATTTAGATTGAAATTAGAACAGCATGAGCTTGTGGCGGAAGAAGCTGGTGGTCCACAGCAACCTTGCCGGCGTCTCCAACGGGCATATGCAAGATCCCATCAGTCCCCAAACCACCGCAGTATCCAGCTCCTCCTCCTCTCCACTGTCTCTCTCTCCCGCAGAGAGAGCGGCAGAATAACAACTGGAGACTCGCAAATTTTGATGAACTATCAATGTAAATCGCCCGGATCGTTCCCGGGGTTCACAGTTAGTTGAAACTCCTGACTGCAGTTCTTGAAGGAAGCAAAGTTCAGTAGACGGAGACGGAGGATGTTTATATAAGAATCCTTCGATAGTGAAAAGACGACAATGCCCTCCGTAATGGAGGAGGTAAGTGCTCTCCTCTCTCAGGTCATTTTCGAACTTGCCGTGATTGTTTGGAAATGTTGTATCGAAATCTTTTCCAAATTGACAATATCTTATATTCTTAAATATTAATTATTATTGTATTACAAAAAATATATATTCCATAATGATAAATAAATTCTTTTTATAGACACACAACTAGTAATAATCTTACGAAAAAAACACATGATTTCATAAGATATACGTGTGCATAATGTGTTGTCTGTTAGCATCTTTGATAATCCTGCATGAAGAGGACCTATCATATAAGATAATTAAGATTCTTAATAATCTTAAAAAGTAGAAGCATAAGTTATATGGAATTTTACTTTTTATATGTGTTAGTAAATCGATAAACAAATGTTACTTTATGCAAAAATATCACTACGCAATTAAAGTATCATAAAAATTATTATAATTTAGTAATTGACAAGTTATAAATTTGTATATATCTTCGTCATTATTTAATAACTAACTAGATAGAATTATCAAATTGTATTTTTTTTTATAAAGTCAACTAACAATCTATTTTAATACAATTCAGCTAACTAAGTCTTTAAAATTCAGTTAATAAATAAATATTTAACAAATTTTTTAAATAATAATTTAATTTGTTAATCATTTCATAGAGAATGATATATGTATTTAAAAAGAAATCGTATAGGCAGTACATGATTACAATATTCCACTATATTTGAGCATTTTCCTTCCCTATTAGCAGCACAATATTATGAAGAATTAATAACTAAATTGCTACTTATACATTTTCAAAATTTGTTACCTAAATTTTGATATTTGGGGCAAATTGCTATATCGGTTAATTTTTCCGTTAAATATGGACGCAAAATGATGTGACAACACATGATTAGTCCATAATTTAGAAAAGTAAATGATTTTTTAAAAATAACAAAAAAAATTATAAAAAAATTAATAGAGAAAATAAGAGTTTTAATATAATTTTTTATTGAAAATATGAAACAAAATATACAAAAAAAAAACTAACTATTTATTATTATTTTCAATAAAAAATGATAATAAAAACTCTTATTTTGTCTATTAGTCATCGGAGGAAGGAGAAGTCGGGGCAGGAAGAACGAGAGTTTGGAGTGACATCGCATGGCGAGAGAAGAGTGGCCGGAGGAGGTTGAGGTCACCAATTTATCATATTACATGTTCGTTCTCTCTGTAGATAACTTAACAATTTATTTGTTATTTTGCTCGATTTTGGGTCTACTGAATTCAGCTCGACACCACCAAATCTTGTTCGTGATTAATTATTATGCTTCAAATTCAACTCCAATTGCTGCTTCTTTGTGAAAGATCTTACTCCTGACAGTCGTCGTATTTGATTTCAGATAACTTCTCTTGAATTTTCTAGCATGAAGAAGAAGCTCATACCTGGTTCTTGAATTGAGGTCGAATTTTCGGGATTTTTGTAGATAAAAAATTTCGGTTCAAGACTGAGACCGACCCGAATCAAACAAGATCGACTCAATTAAGTTTTTAAAAAAAAAACTAAAGTCGGTCTCGGTTTCGGTCCTCCATAAGTCATTACCGGAATTTTGGTATCGTTTTCTGTTTTGCCTCCAAAATCATACCGGCTCGCCCATGATCACCCCTAATTTATAGTCATAATCCCTCATTTTTTAAAAGCAGTCAATTCGGAAGAAAATAATTGTCTCACAATTGTGAAGGAATATTAATATTCTATATTTTATTATTTAAAATACAATTGATAATACATGAATATTAAAATATTAATTCAAGTTTTCTTCTTCTTCCAGCTTTCGTAATAAGGTCAATAACCAAATTGGTACTCCAATTTTGAGCTTTATAAATTGTTATCTACACTTTACTTTTTCAAAAACTTCTACCTAAATTTTGATACTTAGGGCAAATTGTTATATCAATTTAGTTTTTCCTTAAATATGGAGGCAAAATGACGTGACAATACATAATTGCTCTCCACAATCACCGCCATATGTGACCACTCTCCAGATGAGGCGAACATTTGTGTGGTCAGAACAAAAGAAGAACAAGACCAGTGATGAAGAAAGTGGCGGCGTTTTACCAGTGATGAAGTGTACGGGGGACTGGGTGTCTTATGTTAAATGGAAACGACGTTTTTAAGCCCAACCATCCAAAACTCAATAATTTAGTATGTTTTATAATAAATCTGGGTTGGACCGATCCTTGTCAAGATTTTTAGGGGGAAAAAAACAAGTCCGACTTTGAGGGGAAAAAAACATTTGTTTGGTCTTAGTCCTAGTCGGGTCGGTCTCAAGTCTATCTTATCTGAAATTCAGCCCAACACGTTTTTTTTATCTACCATACCATAAATATATCCGAAGCACCTGATCAAAACAATTTTGTAATTAGTACTTCAATTTTATTGGTTGTACAAGTACAACGTCGTCATTCAACTTTTCCTATCGTAACAAATGTATTATCTTGTCATACCGCATGGCCAAAGCAATACCATAATAGTGGAGTTTTTCTTTTTATATATAAATATAGGCGCTACTGGCGTGAGTTATGCAGACCAAAACACACAATTCGCACCTTCTTATGTTAGTCAATAATCAAATTAGAATTAATTAAATAAGTATATTTTCTAAAAACTAAACAAACTTATTATTGTAGTATTAATAATACGTCTAAGTTAAACAATGATTTAAACTGAATCCGAATAAATGCTTAAGTATAATTTTAAACACTCAATTATAATTTTATAGTATAATTTACTATAATTGATGACTATAAATTATAGTCATCAATTTTGTTGACTCTAACTAACTAGTTTGAGATTCATATCCAGTCAGCGAGGTGGGCCCACACAACGTCATGCCTTTTATATGTAAGTGGTGGCAGATTATGTAAATAAAGAAAATAACAGGGTGGAATTCATTTCGATCAAAATAACCGTTTTGGCGCCTAGTCACTTACGAAGGCCGCGTCTCTCTTCAAGTCCTTGCTGGTGGTTTCAGATAAAATCTTCTTCCCTCCATAAATGTCAGTTCGGTGAATGCTTCGCATTCTGCTTCTGGTACCGTACGGCTAGAGAGACATTGTTGTAGATGATCTCCATTAATCCAAGGTAGAGATGACGATCAACTGAATCTGTTTCTTTTTGACCTCGCTCTGTTTTTGGTAAGAATTGCACACTGTTTCTTCCTCCTCTTTACGTATCTCTCTCTTATACTCTTTCATCATTCTCCTCCTATCTATTTTCTGTTATAAATTACCAGAGTTGCTCAAAGATCATACTATCTGCAGGAAAGCTCTCGGTTTCTGTTTCTCTCTCAACATCCACGATGTTGAGCCGTGGAACTGCAAGGACAATCGTCGGTATATTCGGTACGCATACACAACTGTTCTTTAATTCAAGATTCATTCTAGCAATTCATTACTGTACGTAATCCAGATTCTTGCTGGTCCGATGTCCAGATCGTTGAATTCGAACATGTTAGACTCTCAATTCCCACAAGAATTTGCCAAATGCACGAATCTTATTTAGTTTCTTGCGAACTATGGGTCGATATCTCAGAGAACCCTTCGTTTCTTTCTCAGAAGCATTGAGCATGCTCTGGAATTTGATCGCATTATTCAGTGACTTCTCTCTGTGACTATATATTAGTCCTAGCACAGATTTACTTGCGTAGTTGAGTGACATGAGTCAGTTCGTGTTCTTGAGCAGTTTCAGCTCAACGGTATCGTTTCTGTAAATCTCAATGCGTGTTTTGTTATTGATTATTGCACTGGTGAAACAAAAAAGAAACGGTCTAAGGAATGGGCCTTTATGTGTCGATTAATGGATTTGGTTTGTTTTGCTTTCCGAATAGATTAATTCGTATTCAAGGAAAATCGATTCACTTTCTTTCATCAGCTACCTAATCTTATTGCCTCATATGCGTTGATTCGGAGCTGAATCTTGAGGTTGATGTGATATCTAAAAGAGGAAATCCTTAACCAACAATTGAGTGAATAATAAAGATATCTCTACTATTTGTCCAAGTAGAGTGTTGCGTCATGTGCTTGTATTTCTGACGTGGTTGATTCTCACTGAACAGGGAACGTGATATCCTTCTGCCTCTTCATTTCACCAGCGTAAGAATAGCAGCTCCGCTACTTTCTCCTTTTTAACTTTCAGCTAACTCAGGTAAACCGTAAACGTAACTACGGTGGTCAGAAAAAACTGCACCCTTCGAGTCTGTTGAGTGTTGGGACGACTAGTGTTCATGTAGAATATGTTGAAAGCACCGTGATTTGGTATACCACACCGGTGGTATACAACAATTTGGGCACCATATATACAACAAAGTTACTTCTTGCTATCACCAATTGGTTTTAGCATGGTATCAGAGTCCGGTTCCATTTGACGGTGTTGGTTGTTTCCTGTTGTGAGTTTGTTGTGTCTCGTTTGCTCCACGTACCAGAGTTTGGGTCGGGCCTGAACGTGAGAAGGGATTTGTTGAGTCTCAACCCGTCTGGATTAAAATGTGTCGGTGTCGTGCCTTAATCGAGTTATCACAGTGCGGGGAGTGTTGAAAGCACTGTTATTTGGTATACCACACTGATGGTATACAACAATTTGGGCACCATATATACAACAAGGCTAACTCCTCCTATCACCAATTAGTTTTAGGATGAAATACGAGTTGTATATTGTGGTTGCTATTTGGGTGTGGCTCGACACCGATATTAAAATTTATCAGAATATAGAGAATACAAATAATATATTCTTAATAAAACATTATGGGAGTGCTACGAATGTTACCTTCCCTTGATTTGCAGACCCACTTTCTGGCGAATCATTAAAAAAAAGTCAGTGGAGGAATTTAAACCCGATCCATACCTCGCTGCAATCCTGAATTGTGCCTTCTGGGTCTTGTATGGATTGCCGTTTGTTACACCAGACAGCACTCTAGTTATCACCATTAATGGCTTTGGTCTCGGCCTTGAACTTGTTTACATAGCCATCTATGTTACCTTTGCTGGAAGGAAAGGAAAGGTGAGTAAATGATGTCACTACCGTTGATGCTTCTGTTCTTTGAAGCTGACGAATTAACAAGTGAATGTGATCATTGCTGGGTTCTGTGTGTTTTTTTCAGAAGAAAGTTTGCTTGCTGCTGCTGTGTGCAGCTGTCTTTACAGCAGCCATGGGGACAGGAATCATCAAAGGCATCCATTCAAGGAAGAAGAGGTCTCTAGCTCTCGGGATCATCTCTGATGTCTTTAATGTCATCATGTATTTTTCTCCTCTCACCATCATGGTATCTTTCTCTTCTCTCCCTCTCCGTGTACATATCACTATGGACATCAATTCACTAAGATCATAGTAATAAGCTTGTTGATTGTATCTCGCGTGTTGATATTTAAACAGAGTAAGGTGATTACAACCAAGAGTGTTAAGTACATGCCTTTCTACCTCTCCTTGGCGAACTTCCTCAATGGTTGTGTTTGGTGCACCTACGCTCTCATCAAGTTCGACAAATTCATCTTGGTAATTTGCAGTCCAAACTCGATCGTAGAGTAGTTTGCAGATATGATCATACCAACCAATGAATCAAGGTCCTTGTTCATTGTATGTTGAAATGTGATTTTGTCAGGCAAGCAATGGGCTCGGGGTATTATTTGGGACGCTGCAGCTGGTGATATATGCAATCTACCGCAACAAGTCTACTCAACCTCCAGATGAGAAGGTCAAGGGACAGGAGGGGGTTCAGATTGAAGCATTGGATCCTTGAAAGCGCCCTCCAACTGAAAACACTATACAGTCTGTCCCTAATAATTAGAGTTCTAGAATTACAATAGGTACGTAATTGATAACTTCCATACTCTCAGTTAACTACAAACTAATGGGGACATTATTGAATAAGCATCCCTCCCTATTTAGACCATTTCAGCAAAGTTGTTAACCAGAAAGAAAAAGTAGTGCTAGATAATACATACATGATACATGTCCTGGTGGTTAAACGAACCCTTAAGTTTCTGTGATTTCAATTATTCCCCAATTATGTTATTTTCGTCCCCAAATGTTTGCAGCTACCCCTTTAGCCTGTTTTCCAGGCTCCAGCCGATCTGGAGAAGACAGCAGACGTTCTTAATAAAGATAAAACATTTCATTATAAACAGAGCCAAACTGAAATAGTGCATAAACATGGATCCTTTGATATCGATGTGCATAAACATCTTGAGTAAACTTAACTGAGAAGATCATGAATACACAGAACACAAGTATGGTTCCATCCATAGTGATATAGATTCGTCATTCTGCCTCTCAAATCATTATTGTGAAACTCAAAACACTGCTCACATCACATCGGAAGTCATTACATTTATCGGTACTGGGGAGCTAGTTCTCCTTCCTTGACAATGTAATGCTGCGGAGGGAACTCCTCTCCCTTAAAGTACCTCTCTAACATGTCCTTCACCCCATCAGCGTAGCGAAGCTGCACGTGTTCATACACAAATGTTCAGTTCAGTCAGTTACCCTAATAAAAAAAATGAAAGCTGGAAACCAAACAGAATAGAAGCAAACTTATATAGCATAATAATTGCATGTACCTGAGCATCAATGGTGGTGCCAGAAATGTGAGGGGTCATGGCTTGGTTAGGCATGTACCTCCACGGATGGTCTTTGGGAGCTGGTTGTGGATACCAAACATCTCCACTGTATCCTGCAATCATATCAGAATATGCAGTTCATGTCATATCCCCCTTGTTTGTTCCTCCAAGTGTTATAATATGGAGGTTTGATAGCACAGGTACGTTTTGTTTTGTTTGCCAGTAGCAGAAAATAACCCAAGAATCATATACCTCAAACTACAAGTATGTTTACAATTGAAACCGAAATTCCAAATTCATTGAAGCAGTTGGCTCCTATCTAAGCTAACATATTGGCTATATATATATTATGTTAAGGTACCTGCAATGTGTCCACTGGAGCAAGCATCAGCTACTGCTTGAGTATCCATAATTGCTCCTCTTGCATTGTTAACGATCAAAACCCCTTTCTTTAACTTTGAAATCCTCTCTTTGTCAAACAGACCTCTGAGACAAATACCACAGTAACAAATCATATGATGCACATAAATGTAAATGACTTAACAATAGCCGAACATCAGTCAGTAATTTTACTTTGTTTTCTCTGTTAAAGGTGTGTTGACAACAATAATGTCACACTTGGGAAGCATCTTGTCTAGGTCCTCCTCGTATTGTGCACCTATCTGACTCTCAAGCTCCGAGTCCATCCTTAGCCGATCATGGTAAAGTAGATTGCAGTTAAAGGGTTTTAACCTCTGCAGCAAGAGCCGCCCGATTCTGCCTGCTCCAACAGTTCCAACAGTCTTTCCTTCAAGATCGTACGCTTTGTAAGCAATACCCGCCACGTTCCAGTCCCCAGTGATGACTTGGTGGTACCCAGGCAAGAAGTTCCTCACGAGAATGAGGATTCTCATGAGCTCGTCTTCTGCAACTGAAACCACATTGCTTCCTGTAACTTCTGCAACTGTGAGTCCCGCCTTGGCGGCTGCCTTCAAGTCAATGTGGTCTGACCCAATTCCAGCGGTTAAGAGAAGCTGTAAGTTCTTTGCTTTCTTGATCCTTTCGGCCGTGACATAAGCGGGGTGGAAGGGCGTGGTTATGAGCACATGAAGATCTGGGATGTGCTTCTCAAGTTCTGCATGTATTTGCTCCAAATCAGGAAGAACAAACAACTTTTAAAGCTAATAATTGAAGCCAAACTGAGATTATTGTATGGACTCGACCAATCACCACTCTTTCAACTTGTCAGATCCATGTTGTCGACCAAGAAAGACGATTGCATATGAACTTGAGACCAGTACATTATCTATAATCTAAGACCAAACAGTAATTTTTCCAAGTGATAGTTAAAACCCCACTTTAGAAACAATAGAACTAGCACAAAGTACACGAGTTGGATCCGTCTCTATTTGCCTTTCATTTTTTAACCCCAAAGCTAGCACAAGTTGACTTGAAAAAGCGGCATTGATCTTTAATCTCAATATATTGCATAGTATATATACTATAGAGAATTGAAACCCCTTTATACCAAGATGACCCATTATAGTGACAATAACTGTTAGATGCAAATGAAAGAGCCAAATTGTAGAAAAATACCGCAATCCGGACCCTCTTTGTCATCTGTGACAATGTAGCTGTGGCCTTGTGATTCCAGCCAGTTGCGTATGCCCAGAGCATTCTCAACACAGCCAACAAAATTGGGATTCAAGGTAGCATACTCATTCGCCTTGTAGAACACCCCAACAATCTTTTTGCTCTCTGAAGACTGTAACAAAAAAAACAGAAAGTATTTACTGAGAATATACAACAATAAGAACACACTCCAGCAACCCCACAATTATTCATTCAGAGTTGGCAATGGTTTCATATTTTTATCATGGTTTGGTCATCAAGGGACATGGATCTAAGTCTAACTGACATCAATCAAACGATGGACAAGCAGCACATCTACATGCGTCAATTCGTGTCGACTGGCAGTTGTTCGGGTTCTGTCAATATAGAATCAACGAACACGACCCGCTGCACATCTGCTATTCTGCAGATGAACACTTCCTCTTTTAAGTTCGAATAAAGCATGCGTCGATCGGCACACTCTCTTTACAGAAATTAAAATAAAATTCCAAAATCCTTCACCTCACAGTTCACTCGATTCGATATCGGAGATCAATAACCTCGTAGAAAGCTTTTTTTGTTTTTTTGCAAAATCGGAGCTTAAGATGAACGAAAAAGTGAACTTACATGAAGCTGCCGGGAGAAACTCCGAGACGCTAAGCTCCCAGCAGGCGGAGCGAAGGCCTTGATCGCGGAGGTAGCAGCGCGATTCATCGACATGGCAGAAGAACCTCGGAATTATCAGCAGACAGCGAAATTTTTGTGGATTGTCAACTGATCAGTGTAATGATAGTACAAGTTACACTACCACTTGGAAGGATTATTTATATAGTACGTATCGAAAGAGATGGAGATCAAATTGGGTTTTGTTTACTTCTCCGTTTCCTGTGGAAACGAAAACGATGGATGGCAAATAGCCAAATACAAATGAAAGATTGGCTTTTCTCTGTCCTACTGTTCTTGATCATAGCGATGACTCATTGGGTTTCTGTCATTATTACTTTCTGGCATTGGATAAGACATCTTTATACGTCACGTGTCCGTAATTTCTATAGTTGGAAGTTGGAACGATATTTATGCATTGCATAATTCATACGCTGTCGAACGCAACGCATCATGTGAGTAGACGTTTCAGTCATTAATTAAATAAATTAAAATTAAACATATTCTAGTATTATTAGCTAGGCAGACCCTGGGCGGTCCGGTCCGGTCTTGGAGGTAGGACCGATATCGAAATTTCGGTCTTCACATTTGGAGGACCGAGATCGAGACCGAATTTGATAAAAAAGTCCGTCCGAATCGGTATTGCTTGACTCGGACCGGTCTCGGTCTTAGGCCGAATTTTTTGGTAATTTTTTTTTATCTGAATTGATAAAAAAAATCACCGAAATTTGGGTATTGAACCCACTCGCTTCTCGTCTTCCGTCGCACTTCTCTTATGGAACCGATCCAAGTGTTGTTGAATGCTTCAAAGTCATAAATTATTAGTGTTTCAAGGGTTACACCATGAATTTCTAGGGTTTTCTTCAAGGTCGGGTCAGTTCGGTCCTAGTTGGGATTTTGGAGAAAAAGCCCTAGACCGAGTCCGACCTTGAAGAATAAAAACTCGTCCGCTCAGTCTCGGTCCTAGTCGAGCCGATCTTGTCGAGAATTCGGTTCAACCAGTCTTTTTTGATCACCCCTATTATTAGCTATTACGAAAATATATAAGTTCAGAAAATTATTTTATGATTTTTTTTTATCGAACTTATATTATGAATTCATTAACTCAGTTTATTATTAATAATTTAAATATTATAGAGTGCACTATATATAAATAAGGCCTGCACAAAATATAGGCTTGAAGCCCAGCTAAACACTACCTACCACTGGAGCGGAACCCAAGTGTGTATGTTTTTTTTAAAAAAAAAAACAAATTGTTTTTTTTGTTAGACGTCTCTGAAACGGATGGCAAGTTGCAAATTTGCAATGCTCACAAAAAGGCGGGAGGCCTAAAATATCTGCTAAAAACACACTTCCAGTGCTGACCTCCATTCTCAGATCTCATCCATGAAAATTTGAATCGCGTTTCTCGTCACGCCGTCGTGGAGCAATGGAAGATTCCTCTCTTCAAATCATCTCCGAAGTAGGTATTCGGATCCTTCAGCAGTCCCGTTCCAGCAAGGATTTCCTCATTAAGAATCTCAAGGTGAGCATTCGCACTCGGAGATTCAACTATTCTTTCATCATTGCTTAATATGCTATTTGTAGCTGGGGTTGCTTTCGATTGTATATATATGAGGACAGTGGGGACTGTGTATTTCGACGTTATGGTAGTGTTGATTTTTGAGTTTGTGCTTTTCTGTCGGAGAATCTGAAGTAGATGGGTGGGTTTGTTGGCTCATTTGTTTCGCCTGATTGGATTGGTTTGAAATCATGGTGTTTAAGGTACTTACCCTGCCTTGTGCTTCTGGTTGAGAATTTGAAGTACAGGATAGCTTGAGACGAACTTTTTTGGTTCTGTTCTGCACAACACTGCAAATGTTGAGATTATGGAAACTTTGAAGCACGTTTATGTTCCTTGATAGGGTAGTAAATGCATAACTTTCTGAGCTTATTCAATAAACGTAATTTTGATGGGCAAAAACAAAAACAAAAACAAAATCGGGCAGTAAAAGTGAAGTAAGAAGCTGGATTTTGTTTCTTCTCGAAGGAAGTGTGGATTACTTATTTAGGCAGTAAATGTACAGTTTCTCTTTTAAATTAATTGTTAGTTCCTTCGGTTTAGCAGTTAGTAACAACTTTAGCCGTTGTTGGTAATGTAGAATTTTTGGTTTCAAGTGTTTTTAGCTTTTCATAGGAACTAACTTGATGTTCATTGCATGTGAATTTGAGTTAATTTTTCTTACACTTTTATTGGAGGTCTTCGTTTGGGTTGTCATTACTGTTCTGTAAATGTATGCAAGGACTGAGCTTCGAGATTGAAAGAACTATTTTTCTATCAGCTATTCCGTGTCAACCGTAGTGTTTACTCCTATTTTTCTGCTCAATCTTGTAGCAAGCTGTCAGTGGATTGTCACAGTTGGAGCAACCTTTGGTGGTAGAAGCCGATGCTGAAAAATTGAAAAAAGCTTTGAGGCCTCTTAGAGAGGCGATCATCAAGCATTCCCTTGCTCAGCATAAGGACAAGGATGTCAAACTTCTAATAGCTATATGTGTGACTGAAATTTTTCGTCTTATGGCTCCGGAAATGCCATTTGAAGATGAATGCCTTAAGGTAACTATTTTATTTTCTGATACTCTTTCCTTCTCCCTCTCTATCAAAAAGAATTCTTACCATTTGTGATGATAGACATGAATTGGTATGTGGGATTTGGATGTGATTCAAATTGGACCTGTAAAATGGTCCTACGTGAGTTCCTCCAACAGATAAAGTATTGTCAATGGTAAGATTTGTAATTTCTTAAGCCATAAAGTCTACTGATAAAATAAACATAAAATGCGAGCACTAGTTTGTGTACTTTCCAGGTAAAATCATGTTATTTGCTGAAACACTACTAGACTATGATGAATATTTTGCAGTGTATTCTCTCAGTTTGTTACCTATGACCTATACATTCTTTTATTGTCCAGTTACATGTACTTATTTTTGTTGCAGGGTATTTTTAGCCTTGTTATTAGCATGTTTTCAGAATTGGCAGACACTGGGAATCCTTATTTTTCAAAGAGGGTTAAAATTTTGGAAACGTTTTCGAGGTGCAAATGTTCTCTTATAATGCTGGATGCTGCATGCAGTGATCTGATTCTGCAGATGTTTAATACTCTTTTCTCTGCTGTGAGGTCTTTCTCTCTCTCTCTCTCTCCACTTGCTATTTGTGTGTGTGTGTGTTAGATAAGGAATGCTCTTTTTATTTTGGTGGAAATGCACCTGCTTCTGAAGAATATGCTCCTGACTTTGTGCCTTACTAGTCAGTACGTAATGAGAACAACTAGTAGTACATTGGTGTAATTATCTGTTGTATGTTCTAAGGTTCCATTTTTTTTCTATCCATGTCCTGCAATTAAAGAGTTGTAACAAGTCAAGTCAGTTTCATAAGTCCATCTGGTCTGAAATTGCCTTGAATCTGGGTTTTTTCAAAAAAGTAGTTAAAGTTTGGGTTGCGTATTCTCCAGGCTTGTAAGTGTGCTTAGGATGAGTGAATTGCAAATTAAACCCTGTTTGTCGTCTGTGGAAAGTCCATATTCATTCAGGCTTATCCATTTATACCTATTTTGCCCTTTTCAGTTAATGACTTAATATTTGCTATAGAGGATTTGCATACTGTCTGTATCTATTTCCATATGTTAGGGTTGATACTCATAAAATCTCATAATTTCATGTCCATTATGAAGAATTATGTGATGGAATTTTCTTCTACTTGACAGAGAACAGCATCAACAAAGTTTGATTGATGATATCTTGTCAATAATGACACAAATCATTAATGAGGAAGCTTCTCAGCAGCTTGTGGAAGTGATTTTGCAAAATCTTCTGAAGGAGAAAAAGGCTAGTATTAATGTAACCCTTATTGTCTAAAATTTGTTTTGCTGGTTTGCTTAAGAAAACTGACTATTACAAGTTACAACCCCCAGCTTTCAAATGAACCTTTTTCTTGAACGATTCTCGATACCATACTAATTACAGCATGTTTTTGCGCTCAGGGTACACCTTCAGCTTCTTCACATCTTGCGTTCTCTGTCATCCAGTCTTGCTCTGAAAAACTACGACCTTTCGTATGTGGTTTTTTGACATCCTGCATATTGGAAAGAGACATTGAAGGGAGTGAACTGAGAGACTCTTATCATCAAATTATTTACAGACTATTTCTTTGCTCTCCTCAAATGCTTTCTCCTATCATCCCGAACTTGGTGCAGGAATTACTGGTATGGGTGGGACAGTAATAAAATTTCTAATATATAAAAAAAAATACGTTGCATGCTGCTTGTACCATCTTTTAAGACCTTGACCGCTTATTGGTTTCTTGTAGGCTGATCAAGTTGATGTTCGAATAAAAGCAGTAAGTCTCGTTGGGAAGATTTTTGTTGTCCCTGAAGGCAGAGCTGCACAAGATTATCATTTACTTTTTGTGGAATTCCTTAAGAGATTCTCTGATAAGTCTGCAGAAGTAAGGAAAAATTGTTTGAAACTCATAAAGGATATTTACATGGCTAATCATTACGGGAGTGAAGTACGGGAGCTTCTCTGTAAGCAATCTAGTGTCCACATTCATACAATTTATCTTCATTCTTTAATAATTGTTTCTTTCAATTCTCTGGTCTGATTACAAATTTATGATATTTGCAGTGGCACTTGAAGGTCGTATGCTTGATATTAATGATAGAGTAAGAATACAAGCCGTAACCACTGCTTGTGAGCTTGCCATGTGTAATATGAAGCGTGCTCCTCCAGAATTAATATCTCAAGTGATAGAGAGACTTCGAGATAGAAAGGTCTGGGTATTTAGCACTTTTTCCAATAAGGAAACTGGATAAGTCATCAAGTTGATTAAGCTACTTTCCAAATTTATGTCATGCAGGCTACAGTTAGAAAGGAGGCCTTAAAGAATTTGATGGAAGTATATCGCAATTATTGCAGCAAGTGTTCTGTAGGTCACATGATGATAGACAGTCTTTTTGAAAAGATTCCATGTGAAGTGTTGATGCTTTGTTATGCTAAAGATTGTAAGGAGTTCAGGTAGTATTGCAGCCATGTTTCGTTGAAGTTTGACTTCATTTTGTTTTTCTAACACACCGATAACTTTAGATCCCATTATATGGAGCTTCTTCTTGCTGAAGAATTATTTCCTCGACTTTCACCATCAGAGAAAACAAGGCATTGGATTCACATTTTTTCTCTTTTCAAACCTTTGCACATCAAAGCACTGGACTCCGTTTTGTGTCAGAAACGAAGGTAACCAATCTAAGTTGCACCTAGAACATGAAAGCTTGGGTATACATATTGAACCGTATATGAATGCCAGATTTCAGATGGAGTTGCAACGCTATTTGGCACTACGTAAGAATGATAAGGTACATATTTTATTGTTGTTCTAGCTAAGTTCTGAATATGCTTATTTTGCACATGCCATGGTTGTTTCATTGAAGAACATTTTTTTTTTTTAGTTTGCCTTAGTTATTTCTTGGGTCCATAAATAGGACATGCTTACTTGTTTGTCAAACTGAAAGTTTTTACCATAAATATTGGAAGAACATGCAACTGACAACGTTATTGACCTTATAATAATTTCCAGAGTCTCCCTCTTTATTTATCCTGTGTGGGTTCTAGCTAAGAACTTAGGTTGAATGTAATCGCTCTCCTGTACTGTTGCATGATTATGCTGGCTACATGCAAAGAAAACTAGTCCAGAGATCTATTCCCTGGCTTCTTTACTAGTTACAACTAACCAGAGAGCTTAACTTGGAAATGATAACTGGCCTAGCACTTTTTTTTCTTTTCCTGATATTAGTTGTGATAAGATTATTTCATACTGATGAAATTTACAACTGCACAGGAAGTTAATGGATCAGATAACAGGGACAAGAGAGTTCCAATGTTTCGGAAATTATCAGCATCCTTTCCGGATCCTGGAAAAGCCGAAGAATGGTTTGATAAGCTGGACCAATTGAAGGATAATCATATCTTTGATGCACTTGACCAACCACTGCGTGAAATGTCAATTATAAATTCGGACATTGAAAAAGTTCGTATCTTGCTCTTTATCTCTTTGTTAGGACATGTTCCTTTTCATTCTTAATTAATCATACTGATGGATATTTAAATTAAGGATTAATTTTATGTTAATCTTCAGTATCACTTACATGAATGTTATAATGGTTTCTTGCAACAGTTTCCTCAATTTGTTTTGTTCGCACATATAATTTTTTCTTTTGGAGGGAACTATTTCATTTTACTCTGTAACACTACAGCCATACCAGCCTTAGAATTTGTATAGTTGTATGGCCATTATGGTTAATCACTGTTCATGGCTATGGGGGCATTAGGGTAGTGAGTCCTGTATGCTTTTTAAACTGATATGGAGAAATTTCATGTCTTTATCATCATTCAAATTCAAACGCTTATTTTAATTCATATAGAGCATGTATATTTCTACAGTCACTCACTTGTACTTGTTCACTTCTTTCCTTATGCTCTAATTTTGTCTGTAGGATAAATTTATTGAAATGACGAGAGAGAGACATCCAGATTTTGAGTTTGTACGAGCTGTTGGGTTAAAATGTGCTTACAATATATTTGGTATGGAATACGTGGAATATATCCTCAATCACCTTTCCGGTGATAAGTTTGGAAGCACAGAATTGGAGATCTCGTCTGCCCAACTTCTTCTGGTAAGAACTTATTTTCTTCCCTCCTCCCCCGATTGGATTTACATAGAAAATTCAGTGCTAGTCTAAGATGTTATTCAAATTTATTATCGGTACTTCAACAGCTCAAACTATTTATAAAGCAGACATTTTGCATAATTTCAGGATCACCTTATTAAGACAACACAGTAACATGTATAAATAATCTAAAATTCATCATGACACTTATGGCGTGTTTGTCTTACTGAATAGGGAATATAGAATTAAGTCAATATACCCTTTATTTCAATATGTCTAATGCCTAAGAAAATTAAATTATAAAAAATAGATGATACATTTTGGCACATAAACTAGAAGTGTACTTCTAGCACATAAGCTATTAGTTTCTCCCCTTATATTCTGGCACATTTTGGACTTAAAATATTTGATATTTCAGCTGTTGGCTGATGAACGTTTAAGTTTTCCGTGTGTAGCACCTGTTAACAAATCGCCAGTGGAATTTCATATGCATGTACTGGTCTTATTAAATTATTAATAGATCACATGATGCTTTATGTTGATCAAGCTTCTTGATGTTGTGGTACCTGGATTAGGCTATTGTTGGGTATTGCCCATACCTCCTGAAAGGGTCCGAGGAGAAGCTCTGCATGTTATTAGAGAAGAATGATGTAGTTCGTGATAAACTTGTTGAAGTGTTAGCAAAAGCTGGTTCCGTGATTTCAGTTAAACTCAGGTAATTTCAAAGAGACTTTTTGTTTGATGGTGCAGTGATGTTTTTGGCTTACATCTATCTTTGTTCTCCTGATTTGACTAAATAGAATGCAAAGAGTCAGACTATCATTTAGTTACTGGTTTTCAAGTATATATTTTCTTCCTGGGCAATGTGCCAATGTCAATACTCCCCAAACATATATATATATATATATATTTAATACTTTGCTAAAACATACTTTGTCTCTGGTTGCAACTTGCAGCATGCACAAGACGACAGTTTTAAATTCTGTTGTTATTAATATGTGTTTCTTCCACATTTTTCAGCTTGATGTTCTGGTGATCTGGCTTTCTTAATAACAAGCTACATTTTTCATTTTTTTTAAAAAATCATTAATCAGTTAGTATCAAGAACTTGCAAGGATTTTGTGATCTCAGTTTAGATCATTTACTTTAGTAAGGATTTATTATTTTGCAGTGATATTTCTCATATCTTGAAAATGATGTGCCTTGAGGGAACTCGCAAACAATCCAAAATTGCTGTGTCTGCAATAGCAGCAATCATGGGATCATCTTCTGATGAAAGTACTGTTTCAGAATTATGCAAGGTGAAATCTAACACTATTATGCCTAAAGCCTTTGCTTTCTTTTTTGAAATTTGCTCTGCTACTCTTATGCACAGTTAATTATGAGGGATTGGTTGTATCTTCTGGATATATATTGTAGTCTGTTTTGATACTTCAAGTGACATGAAGGCATTGAGAATTAAGAATTGTCTGTTCACACTGCATCATACATTCAACTCATCTTTTTGTGATATTACAGTTTTGACTTTAATTCGTCAAACCAATCTAGTTGAAGACATTCAACCGTCTTTATCCTCATAACTGCTACTCATTTTAAAGATTAGAAATTGGGGATTTCTACAAGTGTTTGCACTAACTCTGCTGTCCATAAAAAAATGGAAGGAACTTAAAGATACAATCATCATTATTTTCTGGCATCTAACTTTTTACATTTTCTCAGCAACTTGTGGATCTACTGTGCAAAGATATCAATATACCCACCGTGTTGCAATCGTTGGGATGTATTGCACAACATTCAGTTTCTGTAGATTTATATGGACAGATCACACCGCTTATATTGAAAAAGATCTTTAAGGTAGTAAGTGAGTTAATATTATTGCTTCCATTTGTGTGTGTATGTATATATATATTTTAAAATGAGAATGTGTAGAATAAATCATTAAGGTTTCATGGATTGCCGTTGGTTGCAGATGACACCATCTGATTATTTGATATCATCCATTGACACTTCTGACTGCAGCAATCTCTGCACATTGAAGGTACTTTTGCAGAAGTTAAACTTCTTTGCCCTTTAATTTATTCTTCTGAAATTAAGCACGCACATACAAAGAAAATGATTCCATAGCCGTTCTGAAAGCCCTAACTAGTAGGTATGAAACCCAACAACACTGTTTATTCTTTTACAGTATGGTACTCTTTTCTGATGGAGCTCCTGAAATTGGTGATTGCACCTTCATGAAGAGCTATGACTATCGGTCCTTAGATTTTATGTTGTCACTATAACTGAAAAATTACATTAGATAGAAGGCATCAGTCATCTGAAAGCTGTATTATCGAGAAGCTGATAAGAAAATAAATTGGTTATCTTATTTGATGTCTATAAGATGGCCAAAATTATGTATAAGAATATTAAATTTTCATCTCTTTTTTGCAGATGTGAAGATTTCTTTCAATCCCTAGTATTATGATAGATTGGCTTAAAGCACACTTTAATGCATAACAATAGAAGTTTTTTGAATAGGAAAGATCAGTCCTTGTTACAAATGTTTAATTTTTTTGTTTTTGCTAAGCGACTGTTGAACCTGGGACCTTTGGTACCTAGGTGAGGTTACTTTTTCCCTAGCTTAAACTGCTTGACACTACTTTGGCTTGCTTGATAAACTTGTTTTCCTCATGGGTAAATTAAGTAAGACGCGTCATATCAAGGAATAATGACTATCTTGACATGGATATATATTTAATCACGTGAGTTTTGGGGTTTTCATATGCCAGCTTCTGAGAAACGCAAGTTTCAAAGGTTTTTGTTTTTGGTCAATGGTCTTATTTTCTGATTATTGCAGATATGTGCCCTCAAAACCCTTGTCAAGAGTTTCCGTCCTCACCAAAAAACTCATTCCAATGATCCATTATTGGGATTATTGCTCAAGATACTGCAAACAGGCAACAGTTCAGATATTGCTGTTTCAAGGTGCTTGTCATTGGTTGTTTATATTATTTTGAGATATTTGAACTTGTTATATTACTTGATTTTATGAGTATGGTCATTAATCACCATGATTAATCTAAAGATTGTTTTTAACTGCTCCTGCCTATGAATTGATTGGTTTTCATGGAATCTGAATACTGCCAATGTGCATATTTTGACCCACCAAAGATCCTTACTGTGCAATTTAACACAAGCTCAATTGATTTTATTTTGACTAGTTTGTTTCTTAATGATATGTTTAATGCATTGCCGTTGATAGGTATATGTATCCTGAGGTCTTCATTGATGATTTTGTGTGCTGCTTTTGCAATATTCAGTGAAAATGACTGGGACCAGATGAGATTAGCTGCAGCGAAGTCAGTCCTACGTCTTTCTAGGAGGTGGGATCTACATATAGCTCCAGAAACATTTTGCTGTACAGTTTTGATGGCAAAGGTGCTTACTCTTTTGTTCTTGTCCAGTTAAGTTATTACATATCATTTGCACTCAGTCCCTAGTTTCCAGTCCTTATACCTTTAAAGAAAATTTCGCTTCCATTTCCTTCTACTTCGACATGATACACATATCAGTTATGTATCTCTTTGGTCCATAACTGTGTTTCAGATATGACCCAGATTTCTTTTTTAGAGCTTGCAACCCCTCTCTAGTATAGATCAGTGTTCTATGTCCAAGTTTGTGTCTTATATTGTCTAGCTGTCGTCACATTAACTTATATGACTAAATATCGAACGTCACTGTTTCAAGTTATTCAAGCATAACCAGCAGTTTACTGATCCTAAGTACACATCACACTATTTATTAGAAATGTTGGTTGTAATTTGCCTCTTTCATCCAGGATCCCTGTTCCTCTCTTAGGAGATCATTCGTTGGAAAAACATTCAGGCTTCTGAAGGAGCACAGTATACCTAGTAAATATGCATGTGCTTTGGCATTATCTACTTCAGATAGCAACAAAGATATCCAGAAAGAGGTATGCACTACTATTTATTCAACATCTGTTTCTTTCTAAAATTACAATGCATACTGACACGATTTATTTAGTCTTCAAAATATTTGTCAGAGTTTATCAAGGAATACAATAAGGATGCTCGAACCCGAAGAGCTTCTGCTTTGGAAGGAGGTTCAATGATAGATTTTCCAGTTTATACTGTTGTGTTCTTACTTTATGTTCTCGCTCACGATCCTGATTTCCCTTCCAAAGAATATTGGGATGAACAGACTTTAGCTAGCTTTTGCAGGTATTTATTGAAGTGGATAAACCTTCTGCAGCTTAAAAATTTACTCGCCAATGTTCATGCTACTCACTATTTTTTTTTTGTTATGTGCAGACCCATTTTCTGCTTCATAGAGGCTTTAGTCAATGAGGATAATGTTAACGGCGACCCAGACCTTGTCACTGAGACATTCTCTTATTTGTTTGGTCTATTACGAGCTATTGAAAAAGCAGATGCTGTGGATGCTCAAAGCACTTCTGTATGTATCATATTTTCAGCTAATCTCATGCATTTCTCCGAGCAAATGTGATATGCTTTTTCTCTTTTTATTTTTGGACAGAATCTACACATTCTTTCAGAACTTGGGAGTGCCTTTGCAGCTTCATTAAGCACGAGTAATATATCCTCAAGACGAGCTCCGAGTGTTATTTTTCTGCCATCGCACTTTTATAGAGCAAGTGTAAGGCTGTAAGCATTTCAAAGAAATATGAAGCAGATTATTTAAAAAACAATTCTAGTTTAATCTGTACTAATACCGTGTGTTTACATCTTTCCTTTTACAGTCTATATCAAAAGATTTAGCTCCATTTACCTTGGGAGAGGGATTTATTAAGAGAACAATTGAAACTTTTGAACCCCAAATAACTGAGGTATGCTCTGTAGGTTTGCTTTGACCGTGGATTGACCCATATTTCCTGTTCCAATAATCTTTTGTTTTCCTTTTCAGCCTACAAGCATTCTTTATGAAAACAGTCGAAAGAAACAAACTAGATGTGAACTTCCAGAGAATAATAAACAAAGTGCAAAACATGTAACCAATGGGCAGCTTGACTCTTTGACTGCTAAAACCTCTGGAGTACGAAATGCTACCCGGGCAGCAAGTATGGCACAGAAACGAAAAAGGGTTTCTTCTGATGAATCTGCTGAAATTTTGTCTTCAACTCTTCCTAGGCAAAAAAGGGACACCGCAGTCCTTGGAAAGGAAAAGCTTTTGTCTTCCTGTAATAATGTGAACAAAGTTAATTCATTGACTGAATCACGTGAGAATAGCTGCAACGTTGGAAGAAATAATGATTGTCGCAAAGAAAATGCTGAGATGGGTAGCAGCGTAACTGCTGAATGTTCTGCAGGTTCCAGAGATGAGGCTCCAGAATCGTGCTGCTTAAAGGTCTGATGCAAAATTTACCCAAGAATAGAAAATGATTTCTACTACTTTTGGCGATTACTTTAGTTAAATGTAAAAACATGCAATGCAGGAAACTCCTGGTAGTGTGGATTTGCCAGTTGGGGAGCAGAACATATTGATCTCTTCATCGGATGGGAGGTAAGGACTTCCATCTGGAATTCATGTTTCTTGTCGTCTTCAAGCATAATCTAATATGAATTTGGTATTTTTCTTATCAGCTTCTTCCCAATCAGTGAAGATGGAATTAATCCCTTAAAGGATATCCACAAGGTGAGTTATCTACTACACAACTTGTTCCGCTTGACCTCGTCCTTGTTCCTCAATGGGCAAATAATTATTGTTCTTATATGAAATCAAATGATGTTTAGTTTATTTATGTAGTCTCAGGTTTGGTTTATATAATTGCTAGTTCTGCATTATAAATATCTCGAGGAGCATTTTCTTCTTTATTTCAGTAATCCTAAATTTGCTGCTTCTGCATACCTAACCATTTGGTGGGTGACAGGTCCTAGACGATAGTGAAGAGAATAGAACAATTCACTTGGAAATGGAAACTGAAAGCGTGGATACCTTAAGCACTGATTCTCTGACAGAAGGGGTAAGCACTGATTCCATGTGTAAGCATTTCACATACGATGTGTAATACTGCTGCATTCACAGTATATGAGACATACCTAATGCACCAGAGAGATCTCACATTTATTGTTTTCTCACAAGCTACAATTTTATCCATGATATATATGCATGCTGTTGAAAGACTATTTCAAACCCTGAAAAACAGCTCCTAAAATGCCACATCACATCCGGATATTTCAGTTCATTGCTGCTTATAATTAGAATGATGATACTTATGCTGCTGTTCTTCCCTGTGCCCACAGTTGTTTTTTGCAGCTAAGAAGCCAAATAGAGTTAACTTGCAACAGAAGTAAGTCATTGTTTCATCTACTCGGTTACCACCTATGTGCTGTTGCACATGCTATATTCATCAGTACAGGTGTGTTTGCATTTTTTAAAGCACATTTGAATACTCATGGCCATCCCCTATGCATGTTGTAGAGTTCTCACGGAGACAACAGGATCGAATGAGGACAAGAGCAATTCACAAATTCAGGGAGGTAAGATTGTCATCTTGTTAGATGAGCACTTGCCTTGAGAAAAAGGATTCACAAATTCTGTTTTTATCTTCATAATATACCCCCTTAATAACCCTAAAACACTCTTTTTCTTAAAAGATAGACTGTGCTAACCTCGTGCATCAATCTTTCCAGCAGGCAAGAAAGGAAACAACAAGAAATTTACTTCAAGGAGCTCGATGACAAAAGTTGCAAAACAAAACGAAAATGTTGTAAGTACTGAATCTTCTATCTTTGTTCAGTGGAGTAATTACTCCGTTGCTGCAACTAAGGTTAATTCGATTATGCCTCGTTTAAGCTCATAGCTTGCTTGGTCGTCTTTCCTTCAATTCAGGTTCTTAGGAGAAGTCAGAGACACAGAGGTTGAGTTGAGTCCCACTCGTGCCCCGCCTACCACTGCTGCACATACCATAGGCAAGCACTTAGTTATTTTTATCATATGACTTATGAGCCTTCACCTTAACTAACAATGAGATATGCACACTTTAATTATAGTGTAGAAGTATAGATATGTGCCGTCTTAAATATCTCTTGCCCAATACCGCCATCCAAACAAATGAAAATCCTACTACATTTCATCATTTGTAGTGAGTGTCCTTACAATATATCTAATCAACCTGACCTACTTTATGAGCTCTGTAGAATCACTCTAATATCTCTAAATCAATGTTGGAATGGGTTGGTTTTATTGCAACCAACCACCTACGCAGTTCCCGAAAAGTATTGGTTGTGGGTATGCGGTTGTTGTGTTGATGTTATTAATTGACTAGATGCATTTAATAGTCCTCGATACCCACTTGTCCAAAGCCGTGAATGTATGAATGAGAGAATTGGTAAGCATTGAGGTGGTGCGTATTCAAGTCATTCAATGTCTCAGCGTTAAACTCGTTGGCGTGAATTTTATGATCTTATTGGTTACTGTAATGTGATGACCGAAGTGCAGAGGGGGGTGTAGTGAACCGTGATAACCGAAATGCAGAAACGGATTGCTAGATCGAAAAACGATTTTAGACCATTCCGAATAATAAGTTCCAAGTTTAAGTCTGATTAAGCATTTTTTTTTTAAGTCTGACTCGAACTGTTCAACTGAAACCGATTCAATTTTACCAACATTAATTAGAATATATATGTGTTGTATTTAGTTAATATTTTTTATTATATAAATTCAATTATTATAACAAAATCGTATTTTAAAACTTCTAAATGGTGATCCAAACAGTTTACTCGATTAATCTATCATGACGTTTACTTTTTTAGTGTATCATTTATTAAAGTTAGATTTTTTTTCTCATTCAATTTGTGTATATTTTAGGTTATTAATTTAATAATATTAATAAAAAAACGATTTAGGCCAAATTTGTTTTGGGTCGAACAAAACAAACCCATGTCGGACAATTTCTAAAAAAGGTTAATCCGAAATTTCATATTTTGTCTTTCCGCTAATTGTGCTCGACGACTGCTTGTAGCTGACCATATCAGCAGTAGCTGTATAATTGCCAAACCAAAGTTATTCTACTGTGCACTGAAAAGTGTGCCAAACTGGGACATTTATGTTTCAGAACATGTTTGTTTACACTGCGTTACAATTATCGACCGTGCCTGCCTGCCCCGACATGACATAGGGAAGTGCATTACTGTATCGTGACTCCATTTAATTATTTCATGTATATATACATGTATAAGATGCTACCTGAAGAAATAACAGATTCCATCCAATAGAAGAGACACTGCAGGGATTTATGCCAGCAGCAGCAGCAGTGATATGAGTCCGTACAAGAGAGGCCTGTGGACAGCCGAAGAAGACAAGATCCTCACCGACTACGTTACCTCTCATGGCTTGGGACTTTGGAATCTCATTCCAAAGAGAACGGGTACCTAAAACATAGACATGATCAATATTCAATAACCACTGCCGCTTCCCTCGTACCTTCACAATTTCAATGTCTGCAGGGTTGAAGAGATGTGGAAAGAGTTGCAGGTTAAGGTGGATGAACTACCTTAGCCCTACTGTCAAGAAAGGACGTTTCAGCGACGAAGAAGAAGATCTCATCATTCGACTCCATAAGCTCATCGGGAACAGGTTTGGTTCAGTGAACTACTCCATCTTTGCTTTCTAGTTTTACCATTTGCAAGATTTTATGAAAACAGAAGATTTACCTGTCCAAGGAACACGGGACTGACTTGAATATACTTCAGGTGGTCGTTGATTGCAAAACGAGTGCCAGGACGAACAGACAACCAAGTGAAGAACTACTGGAACACTCACCTGAGTAAGAAGGTGGTGAGAATCGATCTTTATAAGCTGCACCAATCTCCTATGCTTGTTGCATCATCATCCACTGCAAGACTTCCACAAGAAGCACAGTCTGATGCGGCGGCGGTTAAGGAAAGACAAAGCTCGAACGAGGTTGACAAAACCCTAAACCGACTGGTTGAGGAGGAAGACTGTGTTAAGTCGTTTTGGGATTTCGATCACCAACTTACTGCACTAAACATGGCGGAGTTGTTGCAGGGATATCCCAAACAGAAACCCATCTGCATGGACTATGATTCGTAGGAAACATATCACCCTCATCGAAGAAGAGAACTGGCTTTTCAGTTGCAGAAACATTGGCCATGCGTTTTAGACATTTTTACTGCAACAGGCGCCGATAAAACCCTAATTTTCGTCAGCAAATGCTTTTACCGACAAAAGAATTGTCAGCATACGTCATGTCGGTAAAGGTTCTGCCTATAACTTAGTTATAGTTGTCGGCAAGAATGATAGACCTTCAGAACAAACACAGCAGATAAACCAGCTTCGTCTTTTATAATTATATGTCTAGCGTTCGAGTTCTGAGATTTTTCTGGCCAAAACGATCTTATCTCAGCTTTAGTTATTGTAGTCTGATTGATATGTAATGGTCGATTATGTATTAATGTACGCGTCTCGCGCCCCGAACCCATAGACTATATTGTACTGTATTTCTCAATGTATACGTATTTTGTAACAGTAACCGTCATGAATATATCTCTAAACCGTGTGGAGGTTGCCCACTTGAGTGTTACCACAAGAAATCAAAGTTTTTCTTCTCTTACCTTTCCTCTCTAAAAAAACTGAATTGTTTTCTTATCAATTCTTAGTGTTTTCTTCATCAGAGTGAGTGTTTGATCCTAACACCCACTGCGAGTGAATGTGGGTGGTGGGAAAAGATCAAATCAAACTGCCCAAAAGCTTGTCTTTTCGACATTCGATCTGATGATTCAAGAACTCGACCTGCCGAAACACGCATCGATTATCAACCAGGAAACATAATTAACAACTTGATAGCTAAATAAATTCCCAAGCATTTGCAACTCTACATTACATCCTTGAGTCCGACACTTTGTACTTACTACAACAATAACAAAACATCATTAAACTACCAAAGGATCTCTGTCCTGTTCTTTTTATTGACCAAATCTAAGGTGAGCTTACCTTTTCCAAGACCTCCTTCAGCCTGGTCTCCAAGCTCGACCTCATCTTCTCCGACAGCTTCCCATCCGGCGATTTCTCCAACATTAACGACATATTCTTAATCTGCTTCTGCACAAACTCAAACTCAGCCTTGTTCTTTTCCTGCAAGTCCGGTTCCTTCCTCTCATGTGTCTTGATTGGCCGAGAAGAAGCCTTCTTTTTCTTAGGCGACAGAGGCCGTAGAATGAAACTAGCATTTCCTGACAAACCAAACGGACTGCAATCCTTGGAACTCATCAGGGCTGACTCAGCATCAGAATTTCTCTCAAACGCGACAAAGCCGCAGAAGTTGTTGTAATACATTTTGGTCTCAGATTTGTTCAGTGGCCCGAATTTGCTGTATATGCTGATGAGGTCTTCTGTGGAAGGCAGGGAAGATCCCGGGCCAAACGAGATCATAAGCCGGACATCACCGGCCTCGCCATTTTCCTTCTTCACATCAGAAGATCCCTCATTTTCAGTTTCCAACTTATCTGTGTTCTTGTTTTGGTCGGGTTTCCTCTTTTTACCAGATAAAACAGGATCTTTTTCAGTTTTTGACTCATTGCTGTTCTTGATTTGGTAGCATTTTCTCTTTTTAGAAGAAATAACAGAATCTTTTTCAGCCTCCAACTTGTCCCTGTTATTGATTTGGTCGGACTTAGTCTTTTTATAAGACCCAACCGCTTTCTCACTGTCTACTACACCGGTTTTTTCATAGTCAGAATATAGAGAGCTTCTAAACAAGTGCAGAAATTCCTCAACCTTCGGAAAAAAATCTGTCTTTCTTGAGAAACAAGGATCTAACTTCAAAGATTTGATTTCAGACAGAACATCCTTAGCAGATGCCTCCGCTTTTGACATTTTTGTACCATGTTTCGGTTTTGGTTTTGGAGGAACTTCCACATTACTGTCCGAACTCGGAAAAATCAAAACTTCCAACGAACCGTGTGCTCCATCACTCATTTTCTCAATCAATGTTGGAATAGTATAAGGAGGACACAAGTACTTGCTCTTCTTCCTCTCCCTCGACACATACCCCTTCGAATTTGAATCTCTGGCCTCTGCATCACCATTTTCAACCCTCAAATCGGAACCATCAGCCTTATCCTCTTCCTTTTCATCACCACTACCATCCACTTCAATATCCGAATCTACAGTCTCTGTGATCGGTGAAGATTCAATGAGCTTAGCTACTCTCCTCCTCTTCGGCCGAACTCTGTGGGTTGACTTTCTGGATGGAGTTGGAGCTGCAACTTCCTTTGACTTTTCACCTTGCAAAATTTCTGCCATGCTCTTCTTCTTCGTCTTCTGCACATTAGTTGATTCAGGCTTTGTACTCAATGAATTAACCCATTCCTCCTCCTCAGGACCTTTCTTTAGAAGTTCCCCTATCTTCGGATCATCTTCCTTATCCTCAAGCCCTTCAATTAGCTGTGGCTCAGAATATGTAGCTAAATGGTAAATCCCCTTCGATCGATAAAATGCCAAGATCCAATGTTTTAACATCAAAATATCAAGTAAAGTCGAAAAACCAGGGTTTCGGGCTTTACTCATCAAATTGGAAAGCAAATCTGACATCTGATGCATCCAAGGAATATGAAGCTTATCTAAATCCAAATCGGGCACCAGGATGTTTTCCTTTATACCACCGTTTAGGGCATATGGCCTATCAAAATCAAACATTTTTTCTTCTCTGATACAAGAACAAGTCATCTTTAAACCCACTATCCTTCCAATTTCATCCATAGCAGCATCCACAGCATTCACAAAGTTCTTTGAACTGCTTTGCTTGGCCATTTCCTCAAATTTGTCACCAAAGGGTTCCAGTTGAGAAGGATGGCACCATGCAAAAGTCCCATCTCCAAAATAAGCCACGAGTAATTTCTCCTCTCGCTTAAGCTTCATTGCATTATCTGACGCATCAGAAGCATCGTAAATCTGCCCGGGCCACCAAGGGTGGCCTTTGATTTTGCCCCACACGAAATCCCCTACTGAGTACTCATGGCATGCATCGACCCCAAACTCTTCCTTCTTACCATTCTCAGACACTTTTTCCACATTTTCTTCATTTCTGTCCTGCCCATCAGCTTCAATAACCTCATCGTTTGATCCATCTTTCTCTACAACACGATTCGTAGCACCAGTTCCATTAGTACCGACATTTTGCAGAGCTTGTCCTTCATCTCCATCATCCTTATTCATGTCAATGCTTAGCAAAAAAGAGTCCAAGCCCTCGGCTTTATCCTTTTCCTTCACTTCAACCCCATTGCCATCTACACACACAACCCCTTTTTCCTCCAATTTCAGCAAAGGAGGAACTTCCTCCATGTCAGTATCTCCTTCCGCAACACCCACCAAGATTCTTTGCTCCACAGACATCCTCTACCTCAACTATAAGAACTTCCAATAGCTCCTCAACTAACTACAACAGTATCAACAGTGAGCAGCGTGACCTCCAAATCTTGTAGAAACCCTAAGTCCAATTCTCAGAAACTACCTAGATTGCACGAATGGAAAATTTAACTTCGCTTCAGCTTATGTAATAATCTAAATAGATAATCTTTCGTAGGGGAAAACCGAATCTTGTCAGCTAGGGCTTGTTATTCGAACATAAGTCATCAACAAGAACAGTTTTTTCTTGAGGAAATCAAGAACCCATGTTGCGATACCGCAGAGAAATGAAAGAAGTGGAGAAAGTAGGGTTTTTGCAAATTGGACGAGGCAAAACGAAAACGAAGAAAAGAACAAAACAAACTCAACAGTAAAATACTACTGTAACCAAACGCCATAGAGAATCAGAACGGTATGTAATAAAAAGGTGGAGAAATAGTTGAGGAAATGGAGTTTTTACTTACTTGACCATGCTCAGCTGAGTCTCTATATCTTCTTGTCTTCTTCCCGTAACATCCGCCATAGAGAATCAGAACGGTATGTAATAAAAAGGTGGAGAAATAGTTGAGGAAATGGAGTTTTTACTTACTTGACCAATGACCATGCTCAAATGATGGCCAAAACAAAAAACTTACTTGACCATGCTCAGCTGAGTCTCTATATCTTCTTGTCTTCTTCCCATAACATCAATATGGAAGAGGAAGCGAAGCGACAGACGGGATGACAGATTGCATTAATGTAATATTTTTTGAGTCCTAATTGAGTAATTGTTAAATTAATCTTTCCTAATTGGTGTATGTGAATTATAACATTCTTATTTTTAGATAGTATATCATGTAATAACTTTAAAATCTTATTTCAAAGTCCATCCGTTATTCTCAAGATAAATATAAAACTCGTATTTTTTTTTACACATTATAAATTTTTTTAAAATATATTTTATAATGTAAAATTTATATAATAATAAAATACATAATATTATATTTTATGAATATTAAGTATGCACATATTAAAATTTACTTTTATAAATTTAAATATAATTAAATTAAATCTATCACATAATACTCTTATTCAAATAAAATATAAGTCACACATAAACATCACCTAATTTATTACAATAATATCAAAATAAATTTTAACAATACCACAAAAATATATTTATAAACTCAATATAATTTATAATTAACAAAATAGATAAAATATAATATGTATACTACAACATTAGAGATTATTATTATTGTTAGAAAAATAGTGATGTTTTTATATGAATATTGATATAAGTAATAAATCATAAAAGTTGAGTTAATAGTATTATATGGACATTAATATATAATTTTTTATATTTTTATGAAAAATATTTATATATATATATTGTAACTCAAAATATTTTTTATTTTTTAAAATGCTATTTAGTATTTACATAATAAAAATATAATATATTATTACTATTAGTAAAATAAATAAATATATATACTAATGATTTTAATAGCCTTTTGTAAGCATGTAAACTAATGTAAATCATAAAACTATATAAAAATATTTATTTTGAAAGTATTAATTATTAATATTAATATTAATTATTGACTCATGTATTTTTAACTAATTTTATGAACAAGCACACTTAATATAATTTTTATTTTTTGTATTTCATAATATAATTTTTAATAACTTATCTATATAATTAATTACTTTATATATTTTTTATTTTAATATTTTTTATTTTAATATTTTTTATTGTAAACAATTCAAAAATGAAAATCAAGGTAAACCCTTGACCCTAGACAAAGTGAAGCACGCGCATATCTACATTTAACAAGTGGTCGATATATATATATATACATATATAATAATAATAACATAAATATTACGTTCCATGATAAAATATATATATATACTCTATGAAGTATGAACCGAATAATAATTTACGCAAGAAAATTATTTACGCAAATCAAGAAAGTATTAATAAAGAATTTTTCAGCCCATGAAATTAAGGATGACTTTTTAGGCCCATTAAAATATTAAAAGGCTTCCCAGCCCATAAAACGATAAGGTCTATCAGACCCATCAAAATATTCAAGGGCTTTGGGCCCACTGATTTACTGAAAAGCTTATCGTCCCATTGACTTAGTAATGGGCTTATGACTGGGCCTTAATCTCTGACTTAATAGCTTGGCCCAAGACCACAGCTGTTCTGCGTGCATACGAGCAATTTTTTGTATGCACCCGGCCTTTACACACTCATATCAAAATTCGTCTAAACCCGTCAAAAATGTCATTTTTGGAGGGCTTGATTGTCAGCCTGGTGTACACAAATATAGCATGAAACTAGAACTATTACAGAATCAACAGAACTGAGAAAAAACAGATGGCAGTACTCTTGAAATCATTCTCTTTTAAAAAAATTATAAAAATACCAAGTATAAAAAGATTTAGAATAACAATTTAATTGGAACTTACTATAATAAAAAGATGTAGTTAAAGTCTAATTTTAACATATAAGATAGATAATATAAAAATAATATACATGAAATAAAATAAGCAATTATAGTACATAAATTAATAAAATAATTCATAATGCCGAAAATATATTAAAGACTTTAATTGATAGATATCGAATACTCATTTAGACCTGAAGGCCATTACTAGTGGGCCTCCAACATCATGAAAGGCCAATTAAACTATTTAATCGTTTGATTATTGGGCCTACAAAACCTTCTTTGATGTCTCGCCCCAATATCCGATTCTATTCTTGGTGTACAGAAATCATATATTTGTGTGCAGACGGCTTTCACGCAACAATGTTCAAATGCATCCAAAGCTGTCAAAATGACGTAATTAAAGTCTCATTTAGAAATAAGGTAATTTTATAAAAAGGTCGGGCAAGGCGTAAGTTGATATTTGGCTCGTCTGGGACCGATCAAAATTATAGATAATATAAAAATATTATTTCATTAAATTAAATATAATACATAATTTTATAAAATAATTAATGATTGCTACTTTATATATTTGGGCCTGACCCAAGATTATTAGTTTTTTTGGTCCTTTAAGCCCATTTATATTTCACGGCCCAATTGAGTAGTGGGTCTGAAGTCATTCTTGAATGATTTATCGGCCCAGGAACCGGTCTTATTTCTGGTGCAGGGACATTATTTCCTGTGTGCACCCGGATTTCACGTAGCTACATCAAAATGCGTCGAAAACAGCTAAAAATATGGTTTTTGGAGGGCCGAAATGACCACATATTGCACACTCTCAGCCCTCTTAGACATTTTCCCCCCCACTAATTATGCAGCAGCATGAACCACAAATTAGAACGAAATATACATTAACATCAGTATAGATCTAAAGAAGACCATCAAGTATCATCATTAACTAAAATTACAACGATCCTCTGTATAGCTGCACCGGATTAATTATACCCAAATTTCCTGTTCTATTCAATGGTACAACAGTGATGATATATTAACGTGGCAGGCCTTTTGATTTTTTTTCTTTGTGGGTCCCTTCCAGATCCAATGGCATTTTCTTTGTGGGTCCCTTCCTGATCCAACGGCTCAAATACTAACTTAATTATGCAGTTCGCCTAATTTTTGCCCAAATCCCATATGATATTATATATGATTAGAGTGAAAGTGCATCAACATACCTGACCAGTGCCAGACTTCACCACCTTCGACGCCTCCGTCCATACCACAATGCAAAAGCAGCCACTGATGCAGCCACGACCACACCAGCCGCAGCATGCCAACCATAGATTGGTCTCTCGAGGACAAGAGCTGAACTGGTGGACTCTGGTGGTGGCGGACCCACCTCTAGCTGTTGACTAATGGTCAATGCAAAGTCCAAGCCACTCGACTCTAGTTCGGCTATGTCCACCACTGGTTTGAGCTTTGTGACTTTGGCTATGGCTTCGTACTCTTCTTTGGTTCCACCTTCGAGAAAAGAGCCCACCAGAGTTCCCTTGCTTACCCAGAAGGCCCCAAATTTGTTTCCAGTGAAATCACCGTAGTGGATGACTTCCCCATGGCTGTCTCCATAGAACTGCCACGACAATGCAAAGACACGGGAGTAGAAGAAAGGCAAGTAGTCGAATTCCCCTGTTTTTTCTGGGTCCATTATGGCTGAAACGGCATGTCTTGCTGATTTTCGTGCGGAATCAACATGTTCAAGCCTGATAACAATAACGCAAAATTAGATGGAAAGTTTTACAAAATGTGAAACTTCGTCAGAGAATGAAATTTGTTTTTTATGTTAGTCCAGATAATCAACAGTTGCGTGAAATGGTAAGATAAGATTTCCACTATCTTGCTACATTTTATACTTTTTAAAGTTTTGAATTTAATCAGTTTTTGAGGCAAGCAGCGCCTTACCAAAATAACGGAATTAAAATTATGATATTTCTCAGTAGCAGAAATGGAGCTCTACCTACGAGTCTCCCCGAATAATTTCACTGGAAATGCTGCAACATCTCCAACTGCATAGACCGAGCTGTTGCTTGATTGCATCTTACCATTCACCTTGATTCCGCCTTTGTCTAGAGTCAGTTGTCCTTCAAACAGGCTTGTGTTGGAACGAATACCAATCCCAACCACAACCATGTCCACTGGGAGGTGTCGTCCATCCCGAAGAGTAACAGCTGTAACCTGCTCCATGAATTCAGAAGGAAAGTAAACCTACGTATGAAACTCTCTATTGCCTAACACAACTTAAAAATGAAGAGAGGATTCTGTTATTTTTATTGAAATGAAAATTTTTATTCCTTTTTTGTTTTTAGTCAGAAATAAAATCCACCATCCAGGAATAAACAAGAAATTCCAAGACAAAATGTATCTAAGTTGGCAATCCAGTTTGCTTACCTTTCCGTTTGAGTCTATTTCAAAGGAGGATAATACAGTTCCTTTCACAAACTTTACACCTTTTGACGTATAATATTCCTCGTAATAGCTTGCAATCTTTGGTGTGAACAGTCGTCCCACTGCAGATAGAGAAATGATTTAATCACAATACGAGTTCTGTATGATAGGTATTCTCCACTCTCAAACTGTTGAATAGGATGTATGAAAGACAATTTCATCGAAAATAATGCTCTTATTTTTCATTCACTATCAAACTTCTAAGACTGTGGAAGAGAGTGGTACTTACTGCAATGAGCTTCCGGGAAAACCATAGTGACATTAATCTGATTGATAACCAAAGATGCAGCACATTCCATTCCTATGTAACCACCACCAATAACAACAGCATTTCCGTTGGCAGATGAACGCATCGCCTCCACTATCCTATTTGCATCCGCTAAATTCCGTAGGTAGCAGACATTTTCAGCATCTGATCCATTAACTCCAAATTCTTCAAGCTTCAAAGCCTACAGTTTAGCACAGAAACCAAAATAAAAAAAGCGTGCTTCAACAACGTGAAATAAATATCAACTCAATTCTTAGGAGGAAGTAGAATATCTTAGCAAATGAACAGAAAGTGATGAATTGCACTTTTCCAGGTGACAGTCATCATAGACTTCTACATTCTCCTTGCAATATACAATAAACAAAGCTTTGATAGCAGATATTTTTTTGCTTTCAGTTTTTATTTTACTTTATGGCTGAATTTATTTTTGCAAGCTTTCAGCTAATTGTACTATCATATCATCCAGTTAGCTACGGAGCTCCACTAAGCATTGTGATGTTTTTTTAACAATCGCTGCCCAAACAACTGTCAACTATAGAAGAAAATTAGAGATGAAAGAGTCGATTTAGTACCCGAGCACCTGTTGCAATTATGAGAAACTTGTAGCTTATTGTCTCTCCAGTGGCAGTCAAAAGTGTCTTACGCTTCACATCTGCCGATTTAACCCGAGTTCCTAAGACCAACTCTATCCCTGGAGAACAAACATTCAAAATGTTCAAACGACTAAAAGAAACATATCAGAAAAAGTGGAACATGAATCAAAACATGACTGATCCTCCTAAAAACAATTGTATATCATAAAAATAATGTGTTTCACAAAGGAGAGATCCCATCATTTCCCGTCCATCTAAAGTTTCAAGGAAGAGCTGAGAAAAGAGTTACCATGTTCCTTATACCACTTGGGTGTCAACCTTTCTTCATTTGCACCAACACAAGTGTGAAATGACGGAAGACGAGAGGGAGCTACATACAAAACAAAACTCAAAAAAGTTCAGAGATAATTGGTGTATAATACTTTCACCAATTGAAAAAAATCTATAAATAACCTACGAAAATCAAGAGAAAACAATATTGCAGCATGAAAATCTTCTCTATCTTTATTAATATTTGTACTTTCATCAACAAGACAGCTGGAAAATGAAAAAAATATTCTTATTAGTTCGGAGAAATTCTCATATCACAATGGTTGTGTATTCCTTATGCCATTGCTGGCTAAATAAAAGACCATCATATATCATAGTTGAATAGAATATACGCCTCAAAATTGTCGCCCTCTAATGAAATGAGAAGACAGTTTTTTTTTTCCTTTTATTTGATGATCCAAAAGTTAAAACTACCAAATCAGCAAAAGCATACCTTCTGGCAGTAAGTAGCCTTTGCTTAAGGCAGGTCTCTCATATGGTGCGACCTGAATAACACAGCATCAAAGCAACATTTTAGAACTTATATACTTGAGAACCCTAAACCAATTTGGATCACTATGTGGATAATAAAATGGTAAACTGTAATAAAAATCATACTTTGAGGGGCCATTTCATTTCTGTTCTCTAGTATTATTTAGAAACTGCATCAGGTTGAGGTTCGCAAAACCAAAATCTGTTTATGCAAACCATGCCATCATTGTGCAGAGCAGAGGTATATGAGTTAAAAACAAATTCTTACTCCAAACAGAAGCAACAGACTGCTCCAATTTTCCTTCAAATATCACCAAGCTACTCCTATATTTTTGGTGATGTCAACAAACCTTTTATCATCACTTAATTTTCACTGATAAATGTTGGACTAGAAGCCAATACAATGGCCGGTTTGACGTTAGCTTATAAGATTATGACAATTTCACGTTCCTTTGTGTTGTTCTTAGCTTTCAATGAAGATTCTCTATTCGCCCTTTAACCCAAGAACTCCATCCTCAATTTTTAATCCCATTTATGCTCCATCCTTATGATCGGGGATGAATTGAACGGAACCAGATTGATTTTTAAACTCTACAACTTTGTAAACTTATGCAAAATTCTCTAATCCAACAGCATCGTGATACTATCTGAAACATCATTTAATTTTGCCACCATTACAATGAATTATCCGAGGTCTGTCGGTCCCTACCTACCTATGGTACGAACACAGAGTCAATTACTTATGGCAGTTGGTTCCTCCAACAAGTTTCCTTCCAATAATAAAAAAACGGCAACTCACAGAATTATCAGCTCGACAACGAACACATGATAGTAAATCATCTCAATACGGAGAACGGCCACACAGTCAATGGCACGATAAATTCATAATCGAAAGAACAAGCTGAAAGTCACAGCACTCGAAATTAAGAGCGCTTCAAAACGAAGTTGAACTATCCAATGGTCAGAACAATGAAGCTGCGGGCATGCAAGGTAACCAGAATTCGATTTTGATGACGAATAAGAAGATATAGAAACTGACAGGTTCCTCGGAGATGATGCAGAGTTCACCGGAGGAGACTCCTCTCTTGACGAATTCAAGTGCGGCGTATCCCGCCGCCACTCCTCCGCCGAGTATTACATAGACGAATGCTCTTCCCATCTCTCCCTCTTACTCAGATGGAGATGTCGATTGTAGGGAGGGAGAAGTTTTGTTTTGAAGGGACTCCAAAGATAAACTTCATTGCAGGAAAAATAAAATAATGGAAAAATTGTGTTCTTAAATAAAGCTTATATGTATTAAAATAAAATAGTGAAAATGAATTTTTAACTATTACATTGGGAAAGACCACCCATCACTAAATTATTACGTCCATTTTGATACATTGAAAAATGTCAGTTTGGTGCATCAATAAGACGTGATTTCAAGTAGGGGTGATAAAAAAAACCTGTAGGACCGAATTTTCGACAAGACCTACCCGATTAGGATCGAGACCGAGTGGACGGTTTTTTTTTCTTCAAGGTCGGTCTCGGACCTTTTTCTCGAAAGCTCGTTTAGGACCGGCCCGACCGAATGTGGATTTGGGATTTTCATAATACCACACAGAAAGGAATGTGAATTTTAGAAGTTTTCTATCTCTATAAAAGTTGCATCATGATAAATACTAAAGAATATAGTGAGTAATACTAAAGAATATAGTGAGTTCATAGTGTTTTTTTGAGAGGTGAACTATTCATTCGCATTTTACTAAAGAATACCGTGAACTCATAGTTATTTTTTTGTGTGCAGATTCGGTTCAGGACCGAGACCGGACTGAGTCAAGAAAGACCGACTCGGGCGGACTTTTTTAGCCGAGGCCAGTCTCGGTCCTCCATAAGGCAAGATCGAAATTTCGGTATCAGTCTTGCCTTCAGGCCCGGACCGGCCCGTCCATGAGCCCTAATTTCAAGAATAGAGGAGCTAATGTATCAAGACGGTAGGAAAGTAGGAACCTACTTGGTCCTTGGACCACACTTGGGTGGGAGTTGATCGAACCGCAGCTCAACCCGATTTGGGTTTAGGGTTTGATCCGACTCAATTCTGATTTCTAAGTAGGGGTGACAATCGTGTCATGTCTAATTGTGTTGTCATTAATCGTGTCATGTCTAAACATGTCTCGTATCTAAACGGATAAGTCTTAAACCTATCTTAAAACTTCAAACACAAACATATTTCGAGGCTAAAAATCAAACTCACATATTTTGAGGTCAAGTTGGCATAGATTAATAAATATGATGGCCAATATGGAAAACTGATAGTCAGCTCGCCACACAAATCTCAATGTGAGCAACCATGAGTCTCTGAAAGTTCGAATGTTATCAACACATAAATTCATGAACCTTATCACTGGAACCATAAAAAGGGGGACCCCATAACTGGATCAACCCCACATAGTTGGCCTTATTCCTCGTTTGAATCTATCTCTAGATTTCTCCCAACTTTGACGATCATAATATTCGTACTCACCGACAAAATTGAAGATGATGAGCCTTCGATAACCGATGAATATAGTTGGCTGTCAATTTGTTCATATAAAAGAGCAAATCCACCTAGACAGCAACGGGTTCTTGGAGCTTTGCTGTAAGGTTCTGTGCGACAGCATCGATGAATTCTCCCGTGTTGAGATAATGCTCCCTTGATACCCTACATGAGTCATAATAGTAACAAAGAGCTGAATCATACACTAAAGACTCCTAATGACAAGCATGGTTAGTATTTAGTAATGCTAGCTAGCTAGACTCATGGTTTAGATAGCACAAATACATGTTGGTTTCATTGATTCAATATAGAAAGAAAATAACTGAAAAAGGATTTCTTACTTGGACCCGTGGATCAAGATGGCAAGATCTTTGGTCATCTTCCCTCCTTCGACTGTTTCAATGCATGAAGCCTCCAACTTGTGAACAAAATTCAACAGCTTGTCATTTTTATCCAGCTTCGCCCTAAATAAATTGCAATTAGAAATGATAGATGCTCCAATCAGCAAGAGTTTAGGACGAGCAAGCTCATCTGTTGCAATTAAGGCAACCAAAGATCTTCAGACACAAAATATTGATCATAACGGGACTAAGTTTTATCATTTTCTACAAGTATAATGGCAGGAAAATACTAACCAAATTGAGAAAAGGTGGATACTAGAAAAGCAGCTTTCGATTAAGTTATGCATTGATGGGGTCAGATGATCAAGTACAGGCTGAGAGGGTCAAAATCGAACCTGTGTTCCAATCCACGTGTCCATGCAAATATAGAAGCGATACTATTTGTGCTAGTTTCTTGTCCTTTTTGATGTAGACGAAAATGGCGAGTTACAGTTCCATGAGCAGCTTCAGCTTCCAGTGTCTTTCCATCAGACGATAACTGCACAAGTTATCATTATTATTATTACTTAACATTATCGTGCAATTCGCAATCTCTAGGAAGAAACGAGAGCGTCACACAGACCAGCACTGATGACATGAGACCAAGAGAGCCAAACCCTGCAAAGTCAATATAGCCAACTGAGTCCTATACAATATTTTTGTCAATTAAAAAGAAGTGGGTTACACTCTCAACTAGCTGCATCAGTGCTGCATAGTTTCCAAATATTAAAATGAATATTCAGTTTACATGCAGAAAAAAGAGAAACGCTCAAATTTATTCAAAACATTTATTCTTAACATAATCATCATACATTTGTCATTTTGCACTTACACCTTGTTTGCATTTACACTCTATGATGAGCTAGAAAATATCAATGTCCCTAGAACAATCCGTTGTTTAAAATGGGAAAACAGGTAGGTGGTAATATACTTGGAACACAGTAATATCTTTGGATTTCCATATTGCATACTGAAATGATGGGATGTGATCATAACTGAAAATGTTTATAAAAATAAAGTGATAATAACCAAAAAAGGAGATCTCTACGCAGCAATCCTATGGTGAAAAATCTAGCAACCATTTTCTTCGTGTCATTTTTTAACTTTTATTTAATTGTTGGTTCTGAGTAAGAGTACCTTGAGCAAGCAAATCACTCTGTACATCACCATCGTAATTTTTGCAAGCCCAAACATAACCACCTTCACTTTTTAGTGCATAAGCCACCATATCATCAATTAAACGGTGCTCATACCTGAGAAATAAGTAAAAATTCAAGTCAGGTATCCCAAAGTTGTTCATATGCCGTGAGGAAAAGGTTGTTCATACATCCAGAATCTTTAATTACTCACCATATTGAATTTTCTTCAAACTTCTGCTTCCAGTTCTCTTCATATACCTCCTGAAATATATCCTTAAATCTGCAAAACGACCAAAATTCTGAGTTTATATTTGTCAAAATCGTTGTAATACAAAACTATTTACAACAGTTTCAACAAAACGTACCTGCCATCATATTTCTTCAGGATTGTATTTTTGGTGCTCAAGTATAAAGGCCACTTCTTTTTAAATGCCATTGACATTGATGACTCCGCGAAACCTCGGATAGACTTGTAAGGGAATCATATCATTACACAGATATCAAAATACAATGCAAAATTCATATTAACATTTTTTCCAGTGATAAACGTCTTAAAAAATGGCATACTTCATCAACATTATACATCGCAAGTGCAACACCTGGACCCTTGAAATTGTACACGTCCAATTCCATAGGACTATGCCCATTCTCTGGAACTAAAACATCCAAATAGAAATATAACTATCAGAATGGTGAAAAAATTAAGGTAGACAATACAAGACACCGGTTTTATATCAGCAGCTTACCAAAAACCATTTTAAGTTTTCCAGGACCATTGATGACTGTATCAGTGGCACGGTATTGGTCACCAAATGCATGCCTACCAATACATATGGGTTTTTTCCATCCAGACACAATTCTTGGGATGTTTCGGCAAAGGATTGGCTCCCTGAACACCGTACCTGCAAAAGGGATCAAAGCTTTCAATACTCATTGAAAAAGAGAGTTGATAGAAAAAACAACACATATAAGGGAGTCATCCAAAAATGCATTTATTAAATAATATGGAAAACATACACACACATAAAAGACCACAAAACTTAATTATGTTAGCTTCATGGTCCAAATCAAAGTCAATATAAGCATACATGTCCTTGTTTCATCAGACACAAAATAGCCTGCCCTTTCAAGTGCTTGCTCATTTGAATATATAACTTTCTTAAAATTGGCTCACGTAAGAAAGTTTTTTTTATTATTATTCAATTGAGAATGGCAGACCGTTTAATATGTTCCTGATGGTGCCATTTGGACTCCTCCACATTGACTTCAAACCAAATTCTTTGACTCTGGTTTCATCTGCAATGATAACAGCAAATAAAAAGTTAATTAGCTTAAGCAAGCTTATTTAAGAGCAAAGCTACTGAAAGCTTCAGTAAGCATCAAAATTAAGCTTAAGCAGCTAGTCCAATATAAAGTTGGTGAAGTTAGATGACTAACCTGGAGTGATAGTAGCACATTTTATAGCAACATTGTACCTGTAACACATGATTATACCAATTACCAGTTTAGGCCAAATCATACTATAGCCTTTTGAAAACAAAAGCCAAAACATTGTTGAACCTATGCAATTTTTCAGCTCTACTTACTTCAAAGTGGCTTCAGCGCTCTCTACCGTAACTCTGTCCTCAGTTGCGTCACGGTTTAATACTCCAAGGTCGTAATATTTGATATCCAATTCCAAATATGGGAATATAAGCTGCATACAGCATTATTTTCGGATTTCATGAGGATAACAAAGAAAAGGAAACATGAATTTATTAGATTCCACACCTTATCTTTAATCATTGTCCAAATGATCCGTGTCATTTCATCACCTACAGGTATGAAGTAAGCCAAAGAATTAAATAAAATCAGTATAGAACACGCAAGCGAGCTCAGCCAAGTTGCCAATATGAGAAAATTCATAGCTTGGGCAAGATTTAATTGCCATTTCAGTTGTGCAATACAGCTTCTGTCATTTCTCTAATGCCAATATGGATTGATCTTTATTTTCTAAAATTTGGGAGAAATTCTTCTGAATACAAAATGCAGATGACCATTCAAGCCTCCATTATTCACATGTCTATTTAATCTTCCATCTTGCTGCGAACCAATAATCATTCAAGCAGCAACAGCAGCAATCTCAAATACCAAAAAGTTTACTAACCATCCATCTCGACAATCGGATTCTGAACTTGGATTCTATCAGAAGAAGAAGCAGAGGCAGAGAAACACCGAAGGGAAGCGCGAGTGAAGCCGGCAGCATAGGACACTCGGTCTCTAATAGCTCCATTAAGACTTGAATTCGAAGAGCGGAGATGAAGTCCACGGACTGCTAGGGCAGTGGAAGTTGACTGAGCTGAGAGCTTGGAGGAGAAGAGGGTGGCGTAGGCCATGGCGGTTGAACGAGCTGCAACCTTCTTTATCATTCGATCTGTCCGAAATTTAGGCCTTGAGATTTTAAAGACAAGAGGAGTTTTATCGTGCTTTTGACCCCACCGTAAATATCAGCAGGAAGTAAATATCTTCTGGACAATAGATTTACGCCACGTCGCTGAAAAATTATCAGATTATTTTCTTTTTTAGTACCCAGAAATTAGTCAACCGCTGCCGACAATGACGCTAAATTTCGCTTAAATCATTCAGCTTGAATGGCGATGTCGCGAACGCGATGAGCTCTCAACTATGGCAATTGCGCCCTTTCATTTGTCCCTCTTTCCTCGCATGCATAAGAACTCGAGTTTGGCTTGCGCTTGATCACCCTCGGATCGCAGAGATTGCTCCTTTCGCCAAATGGATCCACCCTTTTCGGCATGGAAGAGAAGGTAGTTATTATCCTGTACTGTGGTAGTGGTACTTCTTAGGTGGAAAATGGAAATGTCCAGTCTTGTTGCTATACTTCCCAGCAATCTCCTTAAATAATTTCCTGTGGCAATGGGAAAATTGTAGATTGTAGCAGGTCTTGCTTACGAACACCTTAATCCTATTGATAAAGAATCCGTACAAAAATTACAGAAAAATCCCAATACCCAATGTGACAGATTGAAGGCAGATTGAGATATACATACACAGTACACACCACGCTTTTGTTGTAGCTTTCCATCTTCTTAATTATGTAGAATTGCTGTGCCGTTCTACATAATAATTCAGTTTTCAGATAACTAAATGCAGTGTCGAGATGCAATCATGGTCGCATTTGGTTTGGATTCTGAGGAACTGCTGTCTACAGTATAATGATAAAGTTGCCACCATTATTACAACTCAAACTGGAAACTGTTGTTTAGAGCAATGCTCAGATATAACTATTGGCAAAAAACGACATTAAACTTTTGACCTTATATAGTTTTGGTGATAAAATATGTATTAATTTGATTTACGCTTATCCTAGATATAAAATCATATCTGGTTTCATCAATACTAGCTTGTAACTCCAGACCTAAATATAGAACAGTATTCTCAAAGTAACGAATCTTAAGCATCCGGGGAGAATCTCTAAATACATTACAAACCCTAACAAGCATGGAACTGATCACGACCTGATTTAGCATAAAAATGGTATCAAAAGCAAGCGGTTGGATTACAACTCGCTAAAATCCGAAGGACGTAATGTGAGTGTTACCAGAAGTAGAAGCGGAATAGCAATCTCAGGAAGCTCAACAGCTTAAGGAAATCAAGCTCTGAATTCGATTCGCTGCCGGAGGATCGGCAGAAAGAGGATCTCGGCGTCGCAATAGCAAAGAGCTGCTGATTGGATGAGAAGATCAGAGAATTTCGGCTCCGGATCCTTCTCTTTCTCAGTCGAAAAAGATTTGGAACTTCGCGCGCGCAACTGCAAATTGGTTTCTTTTCCTTTTCAATGTAGGCGTTAGGCCGTTTCATTCATGACGAAACGTTTTCTAGACTAGTCTGCAGTTCGACGGTCTTTTCAAATGTGATTGATAGACAGTGGACCGTTGCGTCAAAAAAACGCTTTCATAAATAATAGACTGGTCCTCCTCATGGTTAAGGCCGAAAGATGGCCCAAAATTCTTTCTGATTTGAATTTGAAGAAATTCATAATTTGCATTTCAAGAAATCTCCATTATCGGTCTTTTTTTAAACTTTCAACCATCCACATTTTAATATTTATTAGAATATAATAACAGTGTGTAACAGGAGCGAAATTAAAAGTTAAGTTTACGGGGCAAAAATTAGAGTAGTTAATAAATAAATGGGAAAAATAGAGATCAAATAAAAGATTATAAATAAACGTCTAAATAAAAAAATAATTGAAATTTTGTATAGTTCAATTGTAAAATACAAGAAATTAAGTAGATTAACTGTCCATTAACTTAAACTTTAAAAAAAACTTAAACTTTTAAAATGGATATCATGTTTATAATTTACGCTATAAGTTTATATAATCCTACACTATATAATTATATAAGTTTCACTCATTTAGACACTTAATTCTGAAATAATATCTTATTAATAAATTTAAGTTAATGATAAAAAAAAAGTAGCTTACTTAAAGAATGCGTACAATTGAAATACTCAATAATCTATCAATGAGGGCGTACGATACATTTTGCAAATGAAAGAGCTTTACTCTAATCTTTCGTGCATGCATGGGGATGGGGTACTATCAATTATTCATTATAAAAAAGTAGTCATGTGTACGTAGGAGTCATGTCTTTTAAAAGATAATAATAATAATTTTATAATCCCAGTACGTATTTATTAGTCCCATGTTAATAATATAATATTAAGTATGCTTTAATTTGTTTTAAATGTGATAAAAGAGCTGACTACCTCGATCTATCGATGTCCTATTAATTAGAAATGTGAAAGAATTGTAAAATTTGACACTGGACACATTTATATATTATATATAAGGACAAATGGTGCCCATAATTCCTTCTCAGGACCATCTTTGGTTAATTGGTTTGCTCCCTATATATTTTTTCTTTGGAGGTTTAAGTGATGATCAGGTTGGATTGGATTAATGATGACAATTGTTCGGACTCAATGCATTACAAATTTTATCAAATACAACTCGAGTCTGTAATCGGTCTTGCAAGATAGAAATTTTCTGACAACGAGAGAAAATTGTTGACCAAGTGAATCATATGGGTATCTAAAAAGTATAAAATTTGCAAATATATGAATAGCATATTGCAAAAATGATTAAAAGAGAGAGAGAGAGAGAGAGAGAGAGAGAGAGAGAGAGAGAGAGAGAGAGAGAGAGAGAGAGAGAGAGAGAGAGAGAGAGAGAGAGAGAGGGGATATATTGTGAGGGGATACCATGTTATCCCACTTTGGTAGAGAAATAATGGCCCGTTCTTCTCATGGAATGGCCAAAGATTATCCGTAAGCCCATGTTCGTTTCATGGAATTGCATATTCCATGCATATAGATTCCAGGCGGTGTGGGCTTAGGTATTCCGGGTCAAAACCTCGGAATTCCTAAGCCCAGAAGGCTTGGAATTCGGATTCCCTGACCGAATGACCATTCTGCCCTCCACTGTTTGCCGAATTACCGAGTGTGCCCCTCTGCCCTAACGCAGGACTGAAGCTGTCCAGAAGAATAGACAGCATCAATCTCCTCTGCGATTCTTCTGCTCGTGATGAGGGCCGGATGCTTCTCGACGACGTAATCGGAATCGTCGAGCTCGCTATCTCCGGCGAGTTCCGTCTCCGCCAGTGGACCGTAGGTAGGCTTTATCAAGCAGCTGCATTCACTCTTCGCTTCTCTCTCCAACAAAAGATACTGACTCTTCTCTTTGGAATGTAAATAGGAATGTATGTCATGGTGGTCAGAGGTTACTTCATTCGAGCAGGGGAGCTCCCAATGATCAAGGTAAATAGAAGCGCCTCGCATTTTCCTCGATTTTTATCAGAACGTTGCCTCTAATTGCAACTGATTGATCAATTGAATCCGCAGATGCACAAATAACATCACGATGATTTGTATCTCTCATCATTTGAAAGGAAAATGGTGTTTGATCTCCTGCAGTAGCTATGTGTGACTGTTGAGTATCTCTCATTTTATTTTAAGAAGTAATGAAATTGCTTACAAATAAACAAATGACAGACTTTGAGACATAAAATCTTACGTTCAGGAGTGATTTTTGTTTTGAACTCAATATTTGAGCTGTACTGGATTTCTGTTGTGCAGTAATTGATATAGATAGCTGTAGGGATCAGTTCCTGATCGAGGTTTGTTATATAGATAAGATAACATTGCCATTTATTTATTTATTTTCCCCTGATTACATTACAGGCAGTGATGTCCTTGTTGTTCTTTATGTATGCAGGGGAAATTTGAATCTGACTCTGTTGCCAACTTCTGATTTACGTCTTTCATTTGTGGGAGATGAAGGCCAAATGGAAAGGATAGTTACTCTAGGGAACATTACTGAGAGCAATTCACCGACAATTGAAGAAATATCAGAAGACGCTTCTGGTAGATCATTCCTTGTAAAGATACCAGATGGTAGAGACATTCTGGAGCTCTGAAAAGTCGAGGCTGCTGGGGGTTGAATTGCTCAGAAAGGTAAATGTCTAGGATTGATTGTGGATATCCGATATGCTAGTTTAGCCAATTCTTTTTGGTATCTTGAAATGCTAGTTTAGTCAGTATAATGATTTTCCGGGTTAGTTGAAAATGAACTGTACAAGGAATACTACCTGGAATACAACAGTTCTCTCTCAAGATCCTGAAGAGGAAACAAAAATTTGAACGCCATGTTGCTTCTTCCTGTGGCCCAACACCAGCAGCATGCAAGCAGCAGCAACAATCAGGTATCATCGAAATCATCAAATTCTTGTCACTGTTGACCCCTAGCTTGGTGGAGGCAGTTCTCCTCCCTCTATACTTACTAAATTATGTTAATTGTTTATCCAATATGACAGACACCTCAACTGTTTGCTCCCCTATAAACATTTTTTGTATGATGATATGTTACTACCGCTTTGTGAAATGCAGCAATTGGAGTTACAATTCCCTTCCTTTTGTTCACCTCTGGTCGTCAGTGAGAGAGATCTGCAACTCGAGTTGTGCATCATATCCAATATCATAAGTACTTCAACAATGAGTATATCAATGTTGCTAGGACCCATCTGCAGAAGTGGAACCCAATATGTTTATAGTTTGTTGTCAACTGAAATAATGGTTCCTTGCTCAAGTCATGTGTGTGAAGAGCTTGAAAGCTTCGTTCTCTAAAATGTAACTTTTATTTTTTTGGCCGAAACTGATTGTAACTTTCACGCTTAATAAAGCTTTTGGTTTTGTGAATGTAATGTTTTTGGTTTTGTGAATGTAATGTTGAAAGCTTGAATATAACGGTTAGGTGCATGAATTATAAAAATATTATTTTACATTATAATTTATATTTTTTTTTAAAAAAAAGTTAAGAAATTTCGTATTTAAAAAAATAAAAAAAAATAAAAATTTCCTTTTTTTTATATTATTATTTAAATAAACGTTTTTAATATTTTTAAGTTTTATAATTAATTAATACAAATTATTTTTATTATATACTATACATATACAAAGAGGGGCAAATATGTCATTTTACCACATTCCATTCCTTTTCCGTATACAATTCCACCAAAGAAACAACAGAATTCCTTATTCCATTCCATTCTATTCAACCAAAAAAACAACTTCATATTCTTAACTTCTATTCCTTATTCCCAATTCCTATTCCCTATTCCGTATTCCTTATTCCGAATTCTGTGAAACAAACGCCCCGTAAACGATTTAGATCCCTACTACTTAAATTAACAAGTATTGTTCATTTTCTTTACTCGTACATAGAGTTAAGTAGACTAAGTTAGGTTAAATCATAAATGACATTGAAAATAGTAATTCAAACTTACAACGTTACATTATATATTATAAACTCTTGACTGAATCACATTTTATCAATTTATCCGTTTAACCACCTTTGACTCTTTCAATGGGGGCATCTATTGAGCTGATTTACCATTAATAATATCATATCACATTAATCATTTTTGAATACTTTGACATATTTGCTCCACACCTAAAAATAATATTCACTCGCATTATAGTAAATTCGTAAGAGATCTTAGTATTAACCATGAAGATTTTATCCTTCTCAAAACTCGAATTATAAACATTTAATTAAAAATGAATTGTTAAACCACCACGTCATCTTGAAAATTGTTATATGGGTTAAATACCAAGTATCTACTTAAACTTTAGACGTTTTGCAACGAGCTATCCGAACTTTGAAAATTCAAAACGGGCTACCTCAACTTTGAAGAATGTGCAAATAGCTACCTCCGTCCAATTTGTGACGACTTTCCGACGATAGTTGACGGAAAATTGGGCGGAGGTAGCTATTTGCACATCTTCAAAGTTGAGGTAACCCGTTTTGAATTTTCAGAGTTTAGATAGCTCGTTGCAAAACGTCCAAAGTTCAGGTAGCTACTTGAAATTTAACTATTTATATATTATTATCTCAATTTCAATAGATTGATGGCAAAAAAAAAAAAAATCGATAGATTGGACAAATAGTTATGTAGTACACGACAAGACATGATGGAATATTTCTGTTAGGTCTTAGAAATGATTCCATGGTCTGTTTCCTCGAAGCTCAACTCTGCTAGGCCAAGAATGACCCGTTACACCATTATGTCCACACACGTACGTACCGTCTTTATAATGACTACTGATAGGAACCCGGACCCGACAATATTTTGTGACGTAAATAGGCCCGGAAACTATATATATATATATACATATATGTATATATATATATACACATAAATATAAGTAAATAAACGTAATTAACGGTGGATTCATAATATGAAACATTATTCATTTGCGGTCGATTATATATGTACTGGTCTCAAGTCAGCAATTCTCGAAGCAGACAAGCATTTCTCTCATGTGTGGCAAGTCGGTTGGTCTACTGGTCTGCATATACTGGATTACTGTCCATCGCCACCATCTATTTCTCGCAGTGGGGCGGGATATTCTGCGGCGGGTCCACGGACCACGACTCGAACCAAGAAGATTACCTTTATGCTACCCGACGAAGTTCAGGATGGCAAGTGACTATGATGTATAAACATGAGCCAAATGACAATATTTGTAATAATAAGGAACAAAGTGCACATGCATGTCATGAACATAACATTGATATACTCCTTTGAAAATAATAATATCATTCAAATAAAATTCTCCATACAAAAGAACCATGGGATTGTTTAAATATAACATTGAAGTTTGTATATTTCATATAGAATAATATTGTAACTTTTAATACAAAGAAATTGAGTGAAGATTTTAAAGAATCAACAATAAAGTATTATATTAAAAATATTAAATTCTTAAATATTTAGAAGTTTTAATAATATTGAATTTGTAAGAAAGTGTATGATAGAAGCAGTGAATGATTTTCTGGTACGTGCATGCATGCAGTATCTATAATTAATTAATTATAAACAATTAGTTTGTCATATCTTTAAAAGGAAACAATAATAATACTAATGTTCCGACCTTAAGTGAGACGGTACATAGAGAGGGTCGTGCGCTAAGGTTTCTTATGTGTCCACGGGTCCTACAAAGTCAAACATAGATGGACCATTTATGCTATGCTAATAATGACTAAATTTATTGAAGAGTTGTGACATAAGCTAGTAAAGTATATATCTTCCTAATCAAAGGTTTCATAATTTCATTGCATGAAAAAATAAATATCATGCAAATAATTTTATAGAAATATAAATCCTAAATAAGTCCATATAAAATTGTAAAAATGTAAATTATATCAATCATCCATTCCTACCTTAGAAATCTTTATTCCCACCTTTCTTAATATGACAAAACTGAATTTTGACGCTACACACATTAATTATTAAATTATAAGTTCTTTATTATTGCTATCAATAAGCCATATACATAATACCTCCATCTATATAAATCCACAGCTTCAGATACCAAGCCACATCTATCATCCACCTTCCGTTTCTTCACAGAAGCTAGCTAGTTAAACACCCTTAGCTTCCTTGGAAGTTCCATCAATGGAAGCTCAACAGAAAGTCCCTCAGAAGCAGCAATACCCCACTATTGCCGTCGATGAAAACGGCAAGGCCACGGAGTTTAAGCCGTTGGCCCTCTCATCGCCACACATGAGGGCCTTCCACCTGGCGTGGCTCTCCCTCTTCTCCTGCTACTTCTCCATCTTTTCCATACCCGCTCTTCTCCCCGCCATCAGAGCCGACCTCCACCTCACCCACAAGGACACCGGAGCAGCTGCAGCGGCCGCATTTGCCGGAGCCATCGTTTCTCGTTTTCTCATGGGCCCGGCATGTGACCTTGTTGGGCCACGCGTCGCCTGCGCCACTCTCTCCCTCCTCACCGCCCCTGTCATTCTCGCCACCTCCCAAGTTACTTCCGCGGCATCTTTCATCGTCGTCAGGTATGAATACATATATATATACACGCCGTATAATATGTTGTTACAAATCTATATAATCATACTTCTAAACTTAAATTTGCATATTATATGATATACTTTAAAAATATATTATTATATAATGGAAATATTCTTGTAGATTTATCCTGGGGTTCTCGCTCGCCAACTTCGTGGCGAACCAGTTCTGGATGAGCTCGATGTTCTCGAGTCGGGTCGTGGGACTTGCTAACGGCCTAGCCGCGGGCTGGGCGAACGTTGGGGCGGGTGTGACCCAGCTCGTCATGCCCCTCGTCTATGCTTCCCTAATCAGCACCCTCAACATCCCGGAGTCCACAGCTTGGAGAGTCTCCTTCATCTTTCCAGCCATGTTCCAAACCCTAATCGCGGTTCTAGTGCTGTTATTCGGGCAGGACCAGCCCAGCGGGCACTACAAGCAATCCTCCTCGCAAAAGGAACCCAATGACGGGTTTCTCGGTGTCCTCCTTAACGGGTTGAAAAACTACAGAGGATGGGTCCTCGGGTTGGCTTACGGGTACTCCTTCGGGGTGGAACTGACAGTCGATAATATCATCGCAGAGTACTTTTACGACCGATTCGGGGTGAATATAACGATGGCGGGCATGATCGCTGCGAGCTTCGGGATGGCAAACTTTGTTTCGAGGCCGCTCGGGGGAGTGATGTCGGATTTGTTGGGACGGAGGTTCGGGATGAGGGGGCGGTTGTGGGGTTTGTGGACGGTGCAGACGGTAGCGGGTCTGTTATGCGTGGTGTTGGGTCGGATCGGGTCACTCTGGGGGTCGTTTGCGGTGATGTGTTGCTTCTCTTTCTTTGTTCAGGCGGCCTCGGGACTCATCTTCGGTGTGGTTCCGTTCGTTTCGAAAAGGTACGGAACAGAACAACTTCATAAACTCCATTGGCATGCATTCGGTGCACCCATGTGGGTTTTCATGCAAATTATTAGGGGGAAAAAAATCTTCAATAGTAAAAGGGAAAATTATTGCTTGCATACCAAACTTCGGACAAATTGCTAAAAATAAAATACTAAACTACTTTTTTTATAAATAATAATAATTAAAATGGTTAAATACCAATTAGCTACATGAACTTTTGATGTTTTCAACAAGCTACTCGAATTTTAAAAATTCAAAACGAGTTATCTCAACTTTGAATAAGAATGTGTAAATAGCTATCTCCGTCCAATTTTCTGTTAATTGCTGACGGAAAGTCGTCAGAAATTGGACGGAGGTAGCTATTTACACATTTTTCAAAATTAAGGTAGCCCGTTTTGAATTTTCAATGATCGGTAGCTTCTTAATATTTATCCCTAATAAAAATACCAAATTTAATAAATCTAGATATTGAACTAATTAATTATTATTCTGCTGAAAACGACAAACACTGGGATCTTTTCGTTGATTATTGAAGAAGAAGGCTCCCCTTTCCTGGAAGCTCAACTCTGCTACGTTTGAGGAGTCCATTACAACCACACATCCTCGTGATGGTGACCATTGTCAATAAAAGGATAAATGGCGGTCGGACCACCCCGTCTTATGTCTGTCGCTCTGCAGAAAATTGTTGTCGGACCCACACTCGACACCTTGTGACGTCAGTGGGTCCGAGGATTATTGCATTATGCCAAAGATGTCGCTAAATGTCGCTGTTCATTATATCCAGACGTAATTCCTTACGTAGTTACGTTGTCGATCTGTACAGGTCTCGAGGAGTGATTACAGGGATGACCGGGTGCGGTGGCACCGTAGGTGCGGTGGTGACTCAGATGTTGCTCTTCTCGGGTCAGGAGTACTCGAAGCAGACAAGTATTTCTCTCATGGGTGTCGTGTCGGTGGTCTGCACCCTACCCATCGCCACCATCTATTTCCCGCAGTGGGGTGGAATGTTCTGCGGCGGGTCCACGGACCACGACTCGGACCAAGAAGATTACTGTATGCTGCCAGCGGACGAAGTTCAGGGTGCCAAGGGGTGTTGAAGTGTGAATGATGAAGAATAATGGGTCAATATGAATGTAATAAGGAAGACACTGCATATATGTCAATGACTCAATTGTCATGCCATTATATATATTAAAAAAAAATATCTCCATTAAAGTATACAACATTGCATTTAATTCAAAAAAATGAATATGAAATTGCAATGACGGTTCTCTCACATAGGGGGTCAATTTGCGGGTTGGATATCCCCATGGGTCGTGTTAGGAATCGTCTGACAAATACATGACTTATGTATTTGTATGTGTCAAGAATCGTAACTCAAATCTGACCCGCGGATCGGTGGGTCAACCCGCAGGTCAGACTGACCTATCAGTAATAGTAATGCATGAGTCAGACTGACTCATTCAACCTTATTGACCCGTGGGTCAGACTGACCCGTTCGACCCACCACCGGTTAAAAAACCAGAAACATCTGATCCATAGGTCACAGTTGTAAAATAAAGTCTCTAATTATTATTTAATAATACATAATTTTCATGGGTCACGGGTTGACCCATGGGTCAAGACTTATGACCCAAACCTGACTCGTGTTTTAACGGGTCATCCATAAGTCATGTCAAAATGACTCGCAGGTCAAAAAGTATGACCCAAACACGACACGTGAGCGAGTCACCCGCGGGTTGAATCAATTTTTTATGGTGTTTGAATCTTATGTGTCATTAATAATTACGAATTTATATATTTGAATTAATCATATTTTAATACGATCTAATCCCATCGCACCACCTAAGCAAATTAAGCCCATTTCATTAATACAAATATAAATCTACGTAGTACGTACCATAATAATCAGTGGACCAAATATATAGGGTCAAGTTTCCATTTTTTTCCCATGCAAATGGACTGTTTTATAATTAAGTGTTTGTGCAAGGGCTTTTAGCGTTATTTGCACATTTCCCATCCTCCTCAGATGCATTATCCAATTAATAATACTTTTTTTAGCAATAAATAAAATAAAGATATTTTTCCATACAAACGCCTCAAGCAAGAACGTACGGTACTTCTTCTCCATAATACTAAGAAACCCAAACCCAGAAAAAGTAAAGAGAAGAGATGTCTTCCCCATCCTTAGCAGTAGCACTTCATCACACGACCAAAGCCCATGATCACAGCTGTTTCTTCCCCTCTGGCAAAACTGTCTCAACGTAAGTACCACGTTGTCAGAAACTTCATGTGAATCTTGTTTGTGAAGCGCATGAATCCATGCAGGAGGACAAAACCTAGAGCTCTACGATGTTGTAGCAGAAGTGCAATGGACAGATTCAGACAGAACAACAAGAAAGATTACTACAATCTGCTGGGTGTTTCAATACATTCGAGCTCACGGGAAATCAAAGATGCTTACAGGAAGCTGCAAAAGAAGCACCATCCTGATATTGCTGGACAAAAGGTCACTCATTTTCAATCTTTATGAGACTATTTGAAATACTGCAGCTGCTGAATTCTAATAATATAGTGTAGGGGCATGAGTATACTTTGATGCTGAATGAAGCTTATAAGGTGCTGATGAGAGAGGAGCTCAGGAGGGACTATGATGCGTCGGCGGGTCGAGTTAGGGTGCCCTACGGAGCCCAAAGAGACACTAATGTTGGGTACAGTTCGTGGAACGGACCTGTGAGACCAGAAGCCCTTTTTGTTGATGAAAATGCATGTATAGGTAAATTCAGCAGATAAATTTTTTCATGGTCTGCAGATTATATCATCAAGTGGGCGCTCAATTATTGAGTAATCAGTGATACAGTAGATATTTTTTTTGAATTTGAACGAACTGGTAAAACGAATTCAAATTACAGTAAAGACCCACCATATATATGAATTATTAACCTTAACAGTTAACACTTCCGATATAAAATTACTGAAACAGACTCGTATACAAAAAATAAAAATAAAATATGTGTTTTCTGCAAGAAAACAATATCATCGCTAAAGTGAAGTTTCGTCGCTAGAAGTTGCGTTGGTAGAAGTAGTAGCGACGGAAAGCGGTAAAAAATAAAAAATCTTCAGTAATAAAACGGCACCGTTTGGTTGTTTCAGGATGTAGAGAATGCGTGCACAGTGCTGGAAACACATTCGTAATGGATGAAGAGGTCGGATGCGCTCGAGTGAAAGTGCAGTACGGGGACAATCAACAAAAGCTGGAGGTATATATCTTAACATAAATAGTGTAGTAGGTATCAATTTTTTACACGTATATATATATATATAATATAATTTAACAATAAATAAAACGAATGAATTCAAGGAGGGCTGATAGGCCGGGCTGGTCTTAATGCAGGACCGAGACCGAAATTTCGGTCTTGACATTTAGAGGATTGAGACTGACTTTGACAAAAAAAAAAATGTCTGAGTCGGTCTTGCTTGACTCAGACCGGTCTCAGTCTTGAACCGAATTTTTTGTTATAAAATAAAAAATGAATTGACCAAAACAATCACTGAAGTTTTGATCTTGAACCTGCTCGCTTCTCGTCTTCCATCGCACTTCCCTTATGGAACCGATTCAAGGGTTGTTGAATGCTTCAAAGTCATGAATTATTAGTGTTTCAAGGGTTACACCATGAATTTCTAGAGGTTTCTTCAAGGTCGGACAGGTCCGGTCCTAGTCAAGCTTTTGTGAAAAAACTCGAGACCGAGACCAAGCCCGACCTTGAAGAAAAAAAATTGTTCGCTCAGTTTCGATCCTAGTCGGGCCGGTCTCATACCGGTCTTATCGAAAATTCGATCCAACTAGTATTTTTTATTACCCCTAAATTCAAGTAGTCAGACTTTTTATATCATAATTTTAATTTATTAAAAAAGTATATGTTATTAACATAATATTAGAAATCACGGATCCGATCGACAGATTTCTGTGGAGTCGTGTCCAGTGAACTGCATCCATTGGGTGGACAGTGGAGAGCTGGAAGTTCTAGAGTTTGTCATCCGCCCCCAGCCGAAGGAGGGCTATGGCGTGTTTGGGGGCGGATGGGAAAAACCACGGAACGTTTTCACTGCAGCCAAGTCACTCCTCAAGCAAATGAAGCAAGAAACTACCACCTCAAGAACTGGTAACAAAACGAAACGTTTCACTCATTTCGTGTTAATTAATTACTACGTCGTTTTGTTAACCTAGTAACGTAACTGAGTAAGTGATGTGTTTGGTTGCAGCAAAAACTGTTGAAGATGAAGAAACACCTGCACAAGCCGAAGCTCGTGCAAAGGCGAGTATGAGGATCAAGATGGAGGGAGTATGGAGTGTATTAGGCTTATTTGGGTTCAAATATGGAAGATGATAGAGTGAGTAGATGGGGATTTACAGTAAAAAGAAGATGGTAATTACAAACATGCAGTGTGTAAATTATGGTGTGTATTTTTCTATCGTGGTGGTTACAAAAGATATATATTAGAAATAATGTATACTTTGAAATATAAAGTTCCACATATAACTATACAAATTAATGTTGAAAAAAAAAACAAATAAAATTAGATAGATATAGTGCACTAATAAAACGTTTTGATTCGGCCAAAAAAAAGGATAGATTTTAGGGTGCAATTACCCCTCACCGTATGCAAATATAATCGATTTTTTTAAAGAAGTAATTATAATAAAAAAATTTAAAAATAAATATTTTTTTTTGAAATATGGGCATATGCGCTACCAGAGGTGGCCAGGTCAAGGTAGCCCCATATCCATTTTTTTTTCCAACGACTAAATGTTTAATTAAAAATTAAATTATATATCTATTAAAAAATTTATTGTAAGTAAATATTTTAATTTGCAAAACAATATTAAATTTGGATTTACGGATTGACTATACGCTATGCCGTAAGTTGAGATATGAAAATAAACTTAAAAAAAATATAACTCAGACTTTGTAAGTCCCAACTTAACACGGTTAAAGACATTTATGACAAAATTCAATTATCTACATACTCTATGTTTTTTGGATTTTTTTTATAGGGTATATATTTGATTTTTTAACCTAACATTGTTTGTTCTATAATTTGACCAAAATGATAAAATGAATTAGGTGGAAAATTTAATTATATACTCACTCAGAGAAAATAAAAAAAATACAGTACGTAGATAATTTAATTACGACATAAATGATACTTATTAGGCGTTAAGTTTTGACTTTCAAAACTAACCGTATATAACGATAAAAAAATAATTATTTATATATATATACTGGTGTATATAAAACTGCACTGGGCCATTTTGAAGCCCAATCATTCGTATGTCCGTGTTAGATCAATGAGATTGTTAGCTAGGTTTTATCGACATGAATGACTCTTTAATCTGTTGGATCATTCGTGTCTGTGTTTTAGAAACTGACGAAAATTCTGATTATTTCTGAAAACTTATTAACTCACAACAATAACTGTCTTGATTTCTTTTATTTTTTCCATCCGTATACATTTGTTGAAGGTTATTCAGGGTCGAAGGTGGGTCGCAGCTAGTAACGTAGAACGAATCCAAATTTTTTATTTAGTGGGGCAAATATTATAGTAAGGGCACATAATTGAACTAAAAAAAATTCAAAATAAAGAGTTAAATTAAAAATTATTACATTTTTTAAAATAAAAATCTCACAACTTTAAAAGTTTTTCTCTAGAGGTGAAATCGGTGGTCGGATTTTTTCTTACTATTTGGTCGGGTGTTTATACTTTTAGTCTGTATTCTCTCCACTAAATTATTCCAAAAAAATCGTATAAGAAAAACTAATCAGTTCTTACATAATTTTTATTTTTTGTTTAAACCTAAAATAACGCGATTAAACAATTTTATATAATTTTCTATTAAAATTGATTGAATAACTAATTAAATATTATTTTGTATATTGATTAATTAAATATAATATATAGAGATTAACTATTCGGTATCTACAGTGTTTAAAACAGTTAAACCGAACTGGACCTAAAAAAACAACCGGAAATCCAAATATTATTTTCAATTTGTCTTTTTTTTTTTCGGCTCGGTTTTTGTTATTTTTCGGATCTATCAGTTTTTCAAATACACAAACCAGAATTCAGAATCTCTATTTCTAGGTGTCTAAACCCAGAATCCCGATTCTGGGTTCTATTCGAATCCAAAAATCGCGATTCTGAGTTCGAAAACATACCTAATGTTGTTTTTCGTTCGAAAACGTGCTGGAAATCTTCTCTTCGTTCCGGAAGCATAGAAATCTTCTCTTTGTTGCCGAAGTAACGAAGAATGAAGGAGAAGCAAACAAATAGTAATGATGAATTAGTAGGGTAGTTTGGTCAATAGACAAAATACATGAGAGTATTTTAGTCATTTTACTTGTTATTCTGTATTTCAGGAGAGCTAGTAATACGAAATCCGAGTTTTTTGGATGGAAACTAGGGGTGTCAAAATTTGACCCAACCCGTGGGTGACCCATGGTTGACCCGCTCACGGGTTGGGTTTGGGTCAGAGTTTTTGACCCATGGGTCATTTTGACACGACCCATGGATGACCCGTGAAAACACGGGTCAGGTTTGGGTCAGAAGCCTTGACCCACGGGTCAACCCATGACCCGTTCCATTTATATATTTTAATCTATTTTTTGTTTTGATTGAAATGATGGGTCGAATGGGTCAGATTGACCCGCGGGTCATGGAGGTCGAACGAATCAATCTGACCCAACCCTTACCATTACTGACGGGTCATTCTGACCCGCGGGTTGACCCACCAACCCGCGGGTCAGGTTTGGGTTTCAAAAACTGATCCATACTATTACACGGGCCAGGTTTGGGTCAGAGGGTCCCTGACACGACCCAAGGTCGACACGACCCATGGGTCGACCCATGACCCGTTTTGACACCCCTAAATTGGAAACTGTATTACCGATTCTCTCTAATTTCGTGAAACAAACAAGTCCATCCGTAATTCCTATTCCATTCCACTTAGCAAACATCCCAAATAATCTCAACTTCTTCCTTAGCTGTTGCTTTTCAATAATACATAGAACTTTGAAAAGAGCAACTTAATTAGTATGGTGAGTGGAATTTTAGGCCGAAAACTTTGAAAAGAGCAAATACCAACCCTAACCCATTACCCACTATCTACCTAGAGTGGATCCTCTTTTCCTAAAGGTTGCCTGAAATTAGGGTTTTCAATATAATTAACTTGAACAAATTATGAATCAATAGAAGCAGATTCAATTGATCCAAAAATGTTATCCGTGATTCATATTGATTTGTTTAGAAGATTTAATTATATTGCTTCAATATGTTACTTCTAATAAAGTGTAACATTTTGGTACTTGCATTCGGGTGAACTCAAGTCCAATAGACCGTTCTCAGTAGCCCAATCTAATTTGATTGAACTCATTGTTCTCAATTGAGTATAGGAAAAACAAAATTGTAGTTGGATTTGAATAATACATTTTTTTTTTTTTAAGGGTAAAATCATTAACAGATGCATGTAAGATAATTGAACCTGAAGACATTTATCCCTATTATTTAGTATTTGTAATAGGACCCTAAGTTGAAAAATATATTTTGAATTCCATTTTTAAATTTGTTAAAAACTCAATTAGCTCAAGATACAACTTATTATCCATAAACTAGGCTTGTCCAAATGAACCGGTTCGGACAAACTGGTCTGGTCTGAAACTGGTTTGGTTTGAACCGGTTCGGCCGAACTAGTTCCAAAACCAGACCAGTGTTTTTAGCCTTCAAATAGAACAGTTCAAAATAGTACCAAAAATCCAGTTTGAATCGGTTCGACTCGACTCGTTTTTTGATACTGGTTTATACTTAAATTTAAATCAAACCACTTTAAACCTATATAATTTTAGAACCGATTTGAAGCAAAATCAACTAAACCGGTCTGAAATTAAACCAAACCTAGAGATGTCTTTAATAAACCAAACCTAGAGATATATTGGACTTTCGTATGTTGATGTTGGACAGGATTTTAGTCAATTGTGGAACAGATTTTCAATCGGTTCAGTGTGTTTTTCAGTCGGTTCAGTGTATTTTTCAGTTGGTTCAGTGTTTTTTCAGCCGGTTCAGTGTTTTTCAGTTGGTTCAGTATTTTTTCAGACGGTTCAGTGTGTTGGACAGGATTTTCATCCGGTTTAGGTTCAGTTTGAACCAGATTATTTCCGAACCAAAATTGTTATTAAAAAAACAGACCAGAACAGTTCGAACCGGTTCTGAATCGGTTCGAACCAGACCAGTTCTTTTTTCCTTAAACCAGACCAGTTTTTTTAGAAACAGAAAAATGTACTGATTTTTTTCAAACCAGACCAGTTCAGTTGAGAACCGGTTCGACCCCGAACCGGTTCATAACAAGCCTACCATAAACTTATAGAGTAAACTCCATTATTAATTTTTTAATCCGCTATTGGATATACATCTCACTTATTCATTTTAAAAATGGTCAAATACGACATTGTCCCTTAAACTTTACGCAAATTTTAAAAATTTCTCTTAACGATTAAAGTCCCCAATTTAATGTTTGAAAATGATGACAAATTCTGAAAAAGTATTTCGCAGTCATCGGTAATGATATATTTTTCTTTATTTCCAAACATTAAGGGTACTTTAAACTTTAATTATAAATTTTAAAATCAATGTAAAATTTAGGGAGTAATATCTTTTTTCACATTTTTTTTTAAATATTCTACAAATCAAAGTATAACATACATTAAAATATATATGCACGAATGGTGACAAAATATGGCCAAACCTAAGTTTACCCTATGTCTATTCCTAGGATGCTAGGTATAATTTATTTGGTATTTCTCCTCACAAAAGTCGTGTTGAACTAAGTCATGTAATAATTCAATTTTCATAATATCATATATATATGTTTGCAGTTTTATACAGATGAATGTAACAATATATATATATATATTATTACACATTTTTATTTATTTAAACAAAAAAAAAAGTATTTTTTGATCCTGTCATGCTCTACTTTTTATGTCTTATAAAAGCAAAATGATGAACACATGGTAATGAATGTATAATTATGCTGGAGGAAATGGTGTACTAATTATAAACGTCATTAATACAATTACAAACATTAGATTCCTCGACTGTCTGCTCATGATGGGGCATGCTGCTTCTATCACCACTCCGATCGAACAACTAATTTCAGAAATGAAGTGACAATTTTTATCTATTTTGATGGATCGAAATAATAAATATAAGAAAATAAAAAATAATGTTTAATGAATTTCGAAAATTAAGAGAAAAATTATAAATATGTCAACACATTTTAAATTAGTCTTTTATAAAAATTAAGAGAATGAGGAATGCTTCGTGTTATTTTTAAGTAGGACTGTTTCATGGTGAAATTAGACTGTGGTTGATTGGGTATTATATTAAAAACAATGAATTTAGACATTAGATTTCAAAAGTTATTGATGTAAAAAACTCTAAAAAATAAATAGTTATTTGTAGTTTTAAAAATTATTAAAAAAATATATTTAAAAACTAAATTTAATAACACAATTTTATAGTATCATTATATTATGATACTTAAATACAAACACGACAAAAAAATAATTCACGTTTTCGCGTTATTGTTACGTTAGAAAAAGGAAAAAAAAGGGCACAAGTTGTCTGCAAATAAGAACATAAACCGTGCTTAGTCGAGCATAGCACACATCATTAAGCTTAATCACATCATGGTTAGTCATTAATGACATCATGACGAAGAGAATTTGTGATATGGATACTGTATTGCCATAAGAAGTTCATTTTTTTAATGATATTTTTTTAAAAACATATTAGATGATGAGAAAAAAAAGAGAGTAATTATTGAGTATGAAAAATCTTTCTATATTTTTTTCCTTAAATCTAAATATTTAATAGTTCAGTCGTTTTACCAAATAAAAAAGAACACGTAAACAAAAAAATGGTTTATTTTGGTGTGAAAATAATTTAAGATCTGAATTTGAAATTTGGAAAAATAAATAAACATGAGAATAAAATAATTAAAATGTAAAGGAAAAGTTTTTTCTTTTTGAAATTTGGAGGAGATTGGCAGTGGAGTCTTTCAATTAATGGGGGACATAGTGTTTCTTAAAGTGAAGATTGAGCTTAGCCTTTATGAGCTTGAGATTAACTTAACTACTATTTTTTTTAGAAAAAAGACCTACAAATGTTTATTTTTAAAAAGAAATTATATTAATTTAGAAAAATTAAATGGATTTATGAAGCAATATTGCGCCATTCATTAATATTGCATACATTAATAAAACTTGAAACTGTTTTTTAGAAAAATAACACAATTAATAAAATATTTTTATTTTCTATTAAGATTATTTTATTTAGTTAGATAGTTGTTTGATTCTTTTAAGGATCAAAATATTTTTTGGTTAAAGGGTTTCTAATGATACGTGTGCAGTTCTTCATTCGGTGGACCAAATGACACTTAGGATACAAACTTTATGTACCATTTCTCTTTAAAATATACAAAGCCGTATTAGTTCTGATGAATTCCAATAGATTATTAGGGTTAAAACTAGGGCATATACCATATAATTAATGAATATAAAGCGTTAAAACCCAAAAATCATGTGTTTACATCTCGACACGCGACCCATTTGGTAATCGTGGCACTGGACTAAAAAGCAAGGTAACAACTCTACTCCATAACAAACTATATTAATTCCGTAACAAACAATATTATGTTAAAAAATTATAGGACAAACGAGGCGTTAGATTAAAAAATTAAATGCATATATAATCAAACAAAATTAAAAAAAATTAGAGTATGTGGATAATTGAATTTCGCCATAAATGTCGTTAGCATGTTGAGTTTGGACTTACAGAGTCTGAGTTATATGTTTTTAAGTCAAATTTTCATATATCAACTTACGTCAGAGCGTACAAAGTCTAAATTTAATATTTTTTTGTATAATTTGAATCGCATTTAAAATATTTACTTACTATAATTATTTAATTTTTTTAATAGACAAATAGTTTAATTTTTAATTAAACATCGAGTCGTGAAAATTTAAAGAAAATTGAATATGTGTAAACGCTACCTTTGGAAAAATGCTACCCGGGGTAGCGTATTTGGAAAAACGCTACCCCAACCCCGAGTAGCGTTTTTGGTTTAAAAAAATTATGCACTACTACATGTATTGTTTATGCATAGATTTTTATTTTTATATATACTTTTGCAAACTTTTTTCCTGACATTTATACTTTTTGAACAACTTTCTTATAAAAACATCGGTCTAGAAAAATTATTTTCAAATTGCCTGAACAATGTGACATCTTGTTATTTTAAAGCGATAAAAAATGATCATGGTTCACATTGTAAATCTCATAAGGAATTAATCACGGTATGAACTAATTTTAAGCTCAGGCTAAGTATTCTTTATAACTATCTCATTTGTAAGGTAACATGAGTTACATGGCTTTTCACGCTGCATACTTTATAACTCTCTGAATTCGGACCAACTCTATCATTACATGAAAAAAATTAGACGAATAAAACTCAAACTTTCTAACTACATGTAATAAACATAGCAAGCATTCAATACATAAATTATGGGAATCCATCAATATTATTTGTAGGTTTATCAGTTTCTTTTCTCAAAGTTTATAAGTTATTCAATATCAATGTGTATATGTCATAGTTATCAGAACCGGACCGGTTATTGAACCGGCGAAAAGAGTCGGTTCACGGTTCGACTGCAGAATGGAGAAATACAAAGTCACGAAGTCTGATTTTGAATTTAACCTAGCAGTGAACCAAACTGGTTTAACTCTGTAGAAACCAATCGGTTTAAACTGAAAACCCGATTGGTATGAAAAAAAATCAGCTAAATAGTGATCCGGAAATCGGCCGGTTTTCCAAAAACACCCGGTTCAATCTGGTTTAAACACTGTTCATTTGTAAAATAGTATTTTAACTAAACCAAACCGGACAGGGGTCCGGTCCGGTTATGATAACTATGGTATATGTATAGATAAAGGTGCAATTATGTTGGTGGGTCGGGATGAAGACACCCTACCCCTTCGTGCATACTCTTTATCAGTTGAATCAAATGTCTATGGCGTCTCTCAATTATTGTGATGATTAATGGCATGCTACCAAAACAGAACACTCACTATCATTTTCATTAATTAAAAGATCACTCCAGCTAGTTATTATAATTAGAAAATTAAAGTATTTACTTATGCAATTAGTTTTATTACTAGACTTACAAGAGTCCTATACTTAAAAAAAAAACTAATTGAGAAGAAGAACTCTAAAATTAATAATTAATTCCCATTTTCTTCATACATTTTCGTATTTATTTCCAAAGATAAACCCCTTTTTATTATATCTAGTAATGAAATCCATTGCCTCTCATTTTACTATTTACAAAATTTACATATCTTAGCTTCAAATCCCACCTCCAACACAAGTGTGGTCGATCTCTCTCACCACGGCCACTATATATATATACCCCTTCACCTTCCACAACTCTCCACCACCACCACTACCCCTGAACTTCAACTAAGTTCAGAATCAATGGCGGATTCCAATGCAGGGAGGAGGATGTGGTGCTCCGTGCCGGAGAGGATGCAGCTTCACGCGGCTATGTTAGCCCTGCAGTTCGGCTACGCAGGGTTCCATGTCGTTTCTAGGGCCGCCCTCAACATGGGCATCAGCAAGATCGTCTTCATCGTCTATCGAAACGTTATCGCTCTTCTCTTGCTGCTTCCCTTCGCTTATTTTCTGGAGAAGTAAAAACAAGAACTCTCTCAAAAATTATATTAAAAAAAAAACACTTTTTCTTGATTTTGATTCATTGTTTATATGTTGTGGTGACAGGAAAAAGCGGCCAGCCATTACTCTCAACTTCCTCGTTCAGTTCTTTCTCCTCGCTCTCGTTGGGTACGTAATCGTACGTAAAATTCATTTTCATGCATCAACTACGAAACCAAAGTTTCTTTAAAAAACAAAAGAACAACGAGAATTTTAAGGTTGTTCTTTGGTAAAAATGTTCCAACTTAAAACATTTGGTTACGTTTGTTTGTTCACTGCAGAATAACCGCAAACCAAGGATTCTACATATTGGGTCTCGACAACACATCACCCACCTTTGCATCGGCTATCCAGAACTCTGTCCCAGCGATTACCTTTCTCATGGCTGTCATACTGAGGTAAACGTGTGTATATATAAATGAACTTAAATTTGAGTTTATTAATTTACTTTTGTTTCAGAATCGAAAAGGTCCGACTAGATCGAAAAGATGGTATTGCAAAAGTGGCAGGGACCATCTTCTGCGTGGCAGGAGCTTCCATCATCACCCTCTACAAAGGCCCCACCATCTACAGCCCTGGCCAGCAGTTGAACCGCTCACTGACGTCCCACGCGATGATGCCCTCTCTTGGAGATGCCAATGGCAAGAACTGGACCCTTGGCTGCATCTTCTTGATCGGGCACTGCCTATCCTGGTCTGCGTGGCTCGTCCTCCAAGCCCCGGTTCTCAAAAAGTACCCGGCTCGACTCTCAGTCACCTCCTACACTTGCTTCTTTGGGCTCATGCAGTTCTTGGTCATAGCCGCCTTTGTGGAGAGGGTTCCCTCAGCATGGCTCGTTCATTCCGGGGCTGAAGTCTTTAGCGTCTTCTATGCGGTTTGTTCTCACTTTCGAATCATCATCATTACGTTAAATTTCTTAAGAATATGTTTAATTCAACACGGCGTGCGTTATGCAGGGAGTGGTGGCATCGGGAATAGCGTTTGCGGTTCAGATCTGGTGCATCGACCGCGGTGGTCCTGTGTTCGTGGCGGTTTACCAACCCGTTCAGACCCTTGTTGTGGCGATCATGGCCTCAGTCGCTTTAAGCGAACAATTCTACTTAGGCGGGTCAGTCTCCATTCCATACTGTCTTCTTCTTATCCATTATCATCTATCTTTTTACGGACTCAATTATGCGTCTCTTGGGGCCTATTTTAGCTACGTACCATGTGACTGTGTATGCATGTCCCATGCACCCCCTAACCTATAAGGTCTCCTTTATATCAATCGTTACATATTGTCCAAATAAAATGCTTCCAAAACAACAAATGGGTCTATTTAGTTACGATCAGAAACTCCATTAATGGACAAGAACACGAGGATTGGGTAAGGTGGGACAATAGAGATTACATTAGAACTCTATAATTGATATACAGAATGCATCGATTTTAATCATTCAACTTCTTCTATCAATTATATGACATTTTATATATATATCTATATTTGATATTTGTCGTGGTCAGGATCATTGGGGCCGCGTTCATCATCACGGGTCTCTACCTTGTTTTATGGGGCAAAAACGAGGAGTCCAAGTTTCTGAAACTGAAGGCTGAGCCACCGCATGGCAAGGCGGCGGCAGGGTCACTTGCTCATCCTCTGCTTGCTCCGACATCGGAGATTGTGTAACTTTGACCGCCATGGGTGCTAGCTTTGGGCTTGAATGGTTTTGTCGTTTGCTTTTTGTTTGTTTCCATCTTTTTGTTGAACTCGAATTGTCTTTTTCTTTAGCAAAAGAAAACCACAACGAAGGGTTTTTTAATTGATAATGATAGTCACTTGATTATGTGGACCGTGACGACCAAAAAAAAATTATGTGGACCGTTCACTATATATATATAGTACGTACGTATTCATATAGTTATAGTTATATTTATATATCTCAGTTTTATATTTTATTGACGAATCTAGCATGCTAAACCGGAATAAAGTATCTTTTTTTAAGAATTTAATATTTTTCTTGTTTTTTAATAAAAAATAGTTATTTTATTGAGATTTATTCGAATTTATGAAAAATTGACTAAACCATGTATTTTATTCGACTAGTAGTGCTATTAAATTAAGCACTCAAATTTAGACATCATTAAAATTGAAAACAAATATGATTAAAGGTCATGGTATACCATTAATAACATAGTACGTATTAAAATGATTAATTACTACATTACATATACCCATGTAATACAATCAATCGAATAACTCGACACGTGCAATGAGTCATGGTATATATGAATACAAATTTTGAAAGTGGTACAATATATTTTTCACAATAATAAATAAATGTAAATTAATTGATAATGCTTAGATTAATCTCACCATCCCCCATATTCTCATCTATAACAATCGATGCACTTCCCTTTTTGCCCTTAAACTTGGAAGCCGCCACAATGTACACCAAGAAATTGACCCCATTAATCCCCGTCAACACCCAATAGTAGTAATCCAATCTACTCTTATTGAGATCATTCCTTAGCCACCCTTTCTCCTCTCCACCCGTCCTCGCCCCGACGATCTTCACCAGCGCCGTATTAACCCAACTCCCGATCCCGATCTCACTTAAAAACATCGCGCTACTGATACTACGCGTCCCGTCAGTAGCCTCGTCGTAGAAAAACTCCAATTGTCCAACGTAAGTGAACACCTCTGCCATCCCCATTAGAAATATTTGTGGAAATAACAGAAACACGGTCTCGTCTGACGGGTTGGCGCTGCCCCGTCTCTTGTTTTCCAATAATGCCCCTATTGCCATTGCAATGATTGAGATGAAGAGACCCATGCCCATCCTTTGAAGGGCTGAGATCCCACGAGGGTGCCCTGTGCGGGACCTTAGAAACGGGACGATCCACTTCTCATAGACGGGGATGAGTAGGAGGGCATTGATGGACCCAAAAACAGGGACGGAACCAGCCGGGATCTTGAAGTGGGGACCGAGGGCTCGGTCCATTCGAGCCGCTTGGCTCACGAAGAAGGTGGAGTTTTGGGAGAAGGAGATGGAAAGTGCTATGGTGGATGCCCAAATGGGAAGAACACGAAGGAAAGACTTGAACTCTTCCACTTGGGTCACCGTGCATAGACGCCATGCGCTGTTTGCGCCGGGTTCGGGGTCGATTCGCATGGCTGCTTTGTCCAAGAATCTAGCGGGAAGAAAAAGTAAAAGATTGATAAATTTAACTCACATACTAGTATATATTACTACAATAAAAATATGAAGAAAAACACATGTTCTCACCATTTAAAAAATAAATAATTTTTTTAAAAAAAAATTAAATACCCATTTACTTATTTTTAAATTTTATTAGAAAATGTTAGTTCTTTTTTGACCAAATATTAGAAAAATGTTAGTTGACTTTATATAAATATATAATTTTGATTGTTATATGATGACCAAAACTTCCATTTTACTTTATTTTTTGTGTAATTTCCTAATGAACGTTTAAAAGGTAAAATTTGCATTTGATAGTTGAAATTTGAATTTTGTTTGACAATTTGCTAACTGAGCAGATAGAGTGTTAATATTTAACGGTAAATTAAATAGAACTAATAATTTTTATTTTTTTAAAAAAACGGCTAAAATTTATTTGAACAAAAACAACAACTAACATATTCACATAATAATAACCTTCGGTTGAACAAACTAACCGCAACTCATTTGTGTGACCGAGCTTTCGAGCACCCTTGATTGCAGATTCACGAGTCGTAACCTCGTACAGTCGAGTGCCATACCCAACCTTGGCTCCTCTCCAATGGTTCCTAACGGAGGCCACAATCACCTGAAGAAACCTGGTGAGCGGACTCCCCATCGGCCTCTGGTACCGATAATAAGGAACCCCAGTGGCAAAAACGACGATGGAGCAGAGCATCGTGCCTGTTGGAACAGCAAACCCCCATACCCAACCTTTTTCGACTTGAAGATAGACGAGCAGCGTGATTCCGACCAAGGCGCCCATGTTGATTGCGAAGAAGAACCAGTTGAAGAAAGCGGACTTGTCTCGAGACTCTTTCGGGTCGGAATCGTCGAACTGGTCTGCGCCGAAGGAGGAGACGCAGGGTTTGATGCCGCCAGTGCCCAGAGCAATGAGGGCTAGGGCAAGGTAGAGGAAGGTTAGTTGATTGGTAGTGGCTTTAGGGCATGGTTTGGCTGTGCAAGGTGGAGGGTGGAGAGAGTCTAGGGAAGCTGAGAGGGTCAGCAACACCATGCCCTAGGAAGAAAGAGTATGCAAAGAGTGAGTAATTAGGGCTGACCATATAATTTCATTATAAAAACACGACATTGAAGTGTTAATTATAGAAAAAAACAAAAAACAACTTTCGCTATAAATCAAAAAAAATAAACTAAACTTTATTTTGGAGTAAAAGATAAACTGAAATTTAGTAATTGAGCAATTCGAAAACTTAGTTCAGATATTCGTTAATTATGAACGGAATTTTGAATAGTAAACAGAATTATGAATTATATTATCATTATACTCTTTCAACTTCTTTCTAACAAATTATCTCTCTCCTCCATAGAAAAATTGAAGCGAACACCTCCATCCTAGAATCTGAATCCCGCTGCGGAAATCGAATCCCGCTGCTCAAGACGAATCCCGCCGTCGTGGAAGCCGAATTCTGTCGTCGTCGAAGCCGAGGAAGGGTTGTTGGTTGAGAAACTCTACTGCGTGAGCGGGTATAACGGTAATCTACTTCATAATTTCGTTTACTATTCAAAATTTTGTCCATAATTAACGGATATTTGAACTGAGTTTCCTGATTGCTCAATTACTGAACTTCTGCTTGTCTTTTGCTCCAAAATAAAGTTTAGTTTATTTTTTAGTTTTCGGTCAAAGTTGCGGGTGTATTTTTTGTAATTAACCCCGTTTTTTTAATTAACCCCGACATTGAATCATACCATGGCGTAGATGCAAGAGAAGATGATGATGGTCTTGAACCGCCCCAAGTAAGCATCGGCCAGGAACGCGCCGAGGAAGGTAAGAACGTAGGCAGCTCCGATCCAGTCCGACACGTGGGTTATTGCCGTAGGAAGCGTCTGGTGCATCTCTCCGACCAAGTAAGCCACCATGTTCACCGCTATAGAGAAAAAAGCCAATCTCTCCGCCACTTCATTCACTGCAAAAACACAAGTTTTTGTGACTGCAGATACCAGAAACGGCGCCGACACGTGCAGGCAGCCAAAAGTCTTATCGGAGAAACAACAAGATAAAAAAACAACCTATGATGAATAGAGAGGCGTTCCGTCCTCCGGTAGTTCTCTTATCTGCGATTCTGCCACGCAGATCGACACACCCGTTGCTCACCAACGTTGTCGTATGGTCAACGTCTGGGTCGTCTTTCTGTTGGGGTTGGATCGAGAATGAGAACGAGTGCTCCATTTGTATGTATCTTTCATAGACAAGCTTGTTCGTGATGTCTCTGCGAGTCCATGGCTAAAGACTACATTTATATTATATATTTACAAACCTTAAACGGATTAAGAAAAGACTATTGGTTAATTAAGATAGTGTTTTAGGGTAATTTAAGTTTGTCTGTCGCCGAGTATTTGGATGCCGGCTGGCAAAAGAAGTGGTGTCTTCGCCGTAGTTAGGGTATGTAAGTGGAACAGTTCAACTGCCGCCCCCAACACTTTAATATGGTAAATCTGATGCAGATAACAAAGGAAGTTCGTAAGGACCTGAATGTTATATTTAGAGAAGTTGCGTGCCCCATAATAAGTTTTTGAATTTAGTGTGCAACTTAACTTTAAAGTAAAATACGATATTGACCCCTAACGTTTGACTATTTTTTCAGTTTTTTCCCTAAAGTTTAAATCGTAAAATTTCTTTCCCTCATGTTTGGTAAAAACGCAAGTTTGCCCCTCCGTCAATATCCAAATTTAATAGAATTAGTTTAGAAAATTGCAAAACAAAAAAAAAAATCACAATTTAACCATTTCAAACTTTTTCATAGGTTACAACTGAGTCATGATTCAATTGGGACTCGATTTAGCCACAATCGAGGGGGCTTAGGTTTGGGTCTTGACCTAAACCAGGACACTAGGTCCCCCACTAATGGGTTCAGTCTGGGTTAAGACTCAAACCCAAGTCCCCTCAATTGGAGTTCAATCGAGTTCCGGTCGAATCAGGATTCAATTATAACATTTGAAAAAAGTTTGAGATGGTTAAATTGTTATTTAACATTTTTTAACTTTTCTGTTATTTTTGTAATTTTTAAAACTAATTTTGTTAAATTTAGATGAAAAAATTGATGGAGGGTCAAACTTGCACTTTAGCAAAACATGATAAAAAAATTACGATTTAAACTTTAGGTATAAAAATTGAAAAACGATCAAACAATGTCGTATTTTACCATAACTTGAAAATGATCTAACTTTAATATTCAGAGTGTTTATTTATCCAATTTTCAGGCATTTGTTGGGTCACACAGAAAAATTGAGCTTCCAAAAGAGTGTATATAATGAAAATGAAACTAATGAAATCAATCAAACAATATAAAAAAATGTCTGCATTCCACTAATTTGTACTCCTAGGTTCTTTATCTGATCTAGCTTATTGCACACATGGAAAATGACTGAATCAACCAATTTGTATTCATAATAGTTCTTCATATTTACGTCCACCGGACCGAGTTACTAATGCAGAAGAACAGCACTTCATTTTCGACGAACAGACATCATGTCTTCCTTTGCGCAAAAACCAATTTCTACACCAAATCCATAAACCCGCATGCACCATGAACTTGAAAACCTTCATCATTTTACAAAATCTTTCAATGAAAATGGAGGAACCGATTCCTGCAAAAATATATGCTCGAGATGAGAAACTATGCATCATATGAAGCTTTCGGTAATGCAGATCCTCATATAGGTAAGAGGGAACCAGGATTTGAAATTTTGCATGCTCTTTTAACTTAATCATTGGGATGATTTTGATTTGCACAGTTATTTATTTTTTTACATGTAAAGCTTTCAGTACCATTTAAGGCCCTGATTAGCAGCAATTACCACCAAATGCAGTTACTTTTAAATACGAGTAGGGTTGCAGAATTACTACCACATCCAATGCAAGAAGCATAAACAGTTCAATATGAAAAATAAAGCTAGGGTTGAATCGACCATACATTTAATTTAAGCTATTGGAAACAGATACATGGCCTGCAATTTTAGTTTTTTTTTGAAAAAAAAAAAAAAGTATTTGTGTATTACCTTGCCAAGTTCTTGACTTAGTTGTTGTCTAACAACTGTTGTCTGTTGTATCAACCTTTCCAATGCAGAATGGGTCGGAAGATTTGAATATTCTGGCATGGAATCAAACCAGGTGTCAAAAACTCATAGCTAATCATGAACAGGCTCACATAGAAAGAACAAAAACAAATACGGTATTATATAACTCTGTTCTACTAAAAGAAATAAATAAAGCACAAACCAAGAACTGCACGATTGAGACTATCTGCAACATGCAGTCTGTAGTCCTGACTGAGAAGATGGAACATGGGAGATTTTTCTGGTTCTTCATAAGCTAGCAAAGCCATGAAATCCTGAACCAATTCAATTAAAGTATTTTAATAAATAATACAGACATAAAAATGTAAAACAGTTTTTTAAAACCACAATTTGCTAAATTTACCTCAAGCTTTACAACATATTTTTGCACTTTCCCGAAAGGAGACAAATTTGACTGAGCGAATTCGAGAGCTTCTGTGCTGCCATATAAATAATTTATCTATATGAGATTGAGATATATTTATTTGCTTTTAAGAAAGGATGTTGTGCGTACCATTTTCTGCAGCGAACGAGCTCAACAAAATGAAGACTCAGAAGATCAAAATGCAAATCCTTGTTTTTATCAAGCAGATCTGGAGCTAGGTCTTGAGTCAGTTCAATAGCTTTGAGAACATTCCCCTCTAAAGCAAGGCCAAATATCCCTAAATTAATAGAAGCAAGCCGACTCTATTTAGACCAACTGTAGAAAGATAATTTTTTTTACCTTTTTCACAAGACGGAGATATAAACTTTTGTGTATTTATTAAATAGAATTTAAGAACATGCACAGCCATCTACATCTAAATACAAAATAAAATCCACAAAAATTTGCATGCTCGAATATATAACTACTTCAAATACACAAAGGAAGCCTAGTTCACATTTTAACGAGTCGCACAAATTAGACATGAAATTATGGTATTATAGTTGATAGGATCTCTTAACAATCCCCTGCCATTTGGTACAAGCAAGCTAATCCATCTTCAAACATCTCCCTACCATCTTTGTGTCATTTAATCATGGCCATTAAAAGAGGGAGATTATTTTCCAAAAAAGTTTTAGGAGTGGAAGCATCAAGTGCAGGAAGAAAAAAAATCGCCACGTTCAAAATAGTATGAACAAGAACAGATGCAAAGCTTCTTGACATTAATATTATATGAGAAAGAATCTGCCTACGTTTTCTTTTATCCATGTCCTTAAGACAACCAGCAGGCTGCTTCAACCCAGTAGAGGCAGTGAATGCCTCCAGAGTTTCTTTGTAACAGTTATGTACTAGGTATGAGAGAATAATACTGTGGATATCATCGTCCTTAATAGCCTGTCCAATACATGATAAAATCAAAGGGTTAGAACCAAAAGAAAAAGGAGTATCCAAAGTGAAAAGGAATCTGCACCAAACATAGATGACTGAAGGAGAGCGCGAACTACTTTCTATTGCTTAGTCAGATGAAGAGATCTATTACATGCAAGCCAAAGTACTCTGGATCCAACAGAGGCTCATACAATTAATGTAATGACAGGGGATCAACTCCACTAATAATCACTACAGCACACCAGTGTGATGAGTGGCTATGAATACATTCACTAGAAACCATCAATAAGGCGATGCAAATGCACTCATGAATAGTAGAATCAGGATTGAAATATGAGTACATTCACGGTTAAAGAAACATATCAATTATCACATACACATATTCATGAATTAGCATTTTTTATAGAAACATACTATAGCATTTCATATACCATGTTCTGCAATTCTCTCCTACGAATTAGCCTGACAACTCAATATCCTGGGATTTTTATAATCAGTATCCATACAAAAGGATGGGGGGGTTTCTTCTCCTTCCTTTTTTTGGGTTTCCGGCTGGGTGTCCTTTCAATTATAAAGAACCATTAGAATTAGAATTACGTTCCAAAAGAAAAATCATCGGAGAAGCTTATATAATGTATCAACAGAAAGTTGGAACTTTTAAAAAAAATGCAAAATCAAACACTTCAGATTGACCCCTCCGCCATATATCTACAAATTTGAGACCCATACTAACATACTAGGATGCCCAGGTGAATACTCTTTATTCATCACAATTCATTCAAAAGCTTCACTTCTAAGAATCTTCCAAGAGGACTAGATTCAATACAAACAATGATCACTTCAATACCTTCATGGGAAGCAGATAAGCTTAATCTAGTATGAAGATTCACTGACATCACAATAGGAGACTAATCGAACAAAGATTCGTCAGGGAAAAAAACGACATGAAATCGAAGCTTACGACGTGTTCGTACTGACGAGGATCGACGTCCATGATCACCAGATTGCGATTACGGCGGGAGACGAACTTTGATTCGGTCTGTCCTTCGCCGCGATATCTGATTTGTGTTTCTGCGAGGAAGTCCTAATCCGGTCTCTTTCTGCATCTACAGCACGGGATAGACAGATTATCTTAAGAAACAATCAGGTCCCCAAACTTTAGACACTACAGTTTCTTAGCCCAATTCTTTTTTGAAAAAAGTTGATCTCAATATTTTCTTTTCTTTTGCACAGAGAAATAAAACACTGGATATATACTCACGTAAAAATTTCTGAGAAATATAAGAACAGAAAGTATATATATGATTTCATTTACATATTATATTAAAACCATGAAGAAGAAAAAACATTTTTTCCTGTTTTTGCACATAAACTTTGTAGCACTAATATGTGTCATATAAAAAAATGGTTAAAATACCAAGTAGCTACTTGAATTTTAGACGTTTTGCAACGAGCTATCCGAACTTTGAACATTCAAAACGGTCTACCTCAACTTTGAAGAATGTGCAAATAGTTACCTCCGTCCAATTTTCCGTCAACTGTCGTTGGAAATATGTCGGAAAATCGTTGGAAAGTCATCAGAAATTGGACGGAGGTAGCTATTTGCACTTTCTTCAAAGTTGAGGTAGACCGTTTTGAATTTTTAAAATTCGGGTAGCTCATTGCAAAACGTCCAAAATACAAGTAACTTGCTATTTAACCCATAAAAAAATATTTTTTCTGAACGGGAAATATTTTAACGTTCTTTAACTAACTCATATTTTAATTTTTTGTATAAAAAATAGGAGAGATGAGGAAAAGAAAATTGTAAGATATCTAATATTTTGTAGAATAAAATTTTCGAAAATCAATAAAATATTAACTTACTTGTATCATTATTAAATGTAAATTAGAAGGTTCATATTTAGAAATAATATACTCATAGATTATGAATTTACCACTGCAAGTGCTGCAACCTGCAATACTACTCTGGAAGTTTGGACTGATTTCAGTGGAGGAATCATCAGGACATTTCTGTAAACCTTTTTTTTTAATAACTGGTTAGACTTCTGTAAAAAGTTACCATTTTTTTGTTTTGGCCTTCTGCATTTATTCACACCTCCATCTCCAATCAAAACTCCCAACATCCTGAGATTCATGCAATGAACATTCACTACCGTCATGTCCTCCGCTTCTCTTTCCTCTTCCTCCTGCTTTCTCTCTCGTCAGCCTCAATCGTCTCCGACCTGTTCGAGTCCTGGTGCAGGGACCTTGGCAAAATTTACCCATCAGAGCAAGAAAAAGTCCACAGACTCAAGGTCTTCGAAGACAATTACGTGTTCGTCACCCGACATAACAGCAATCCGAACTCCACGTATACCCTTGCTCTCAATGCCTTTGCGGATCTAACCCACCATGAATTCAGGTTCTCCAAGCTGGGACTTGCCGGAAAATTGAATCTTGAGGGCCGCCGCCGTCGGGAGGGAGGCTCAAGGTCTATCCTAGATGTTCCGCCTTCAGTTGACTGGAGGAAGGAGGGAGCTGTGACTCGTGTTAAGGATCAAGGGAGCTGCGGTATGTCAAAATCGAATTCAAATTTGAACTCTCGATAAAATTGATCTTGATGTTTTTTAGTTCTTCATTATAAGCCAAGATTAGAACTTTTCAGTGCTTAAGGAAGCTTATTGAGATCATTTATTTGTTTGCTTGAGATCGACAGACTATTTTTGGCCAAAATTCAACTATTATGAAGGTTATAGAGATCATGGGAGCTGGATCACATGCATCAATATTGGACTATTCCACTGTAGATTCAAAAAAAGGACTAGATTGTTTTGTGCTGAAGTAGATTTTGGATTCTTGCAATAAATGACTTTTGGGAACTGTGCAAATGACAATGACATGAATCTTGAGATCATTCTGGATTTGGCCCTTTCAAAAGCAAGCTGATTCGATTCTTAGTATTATTTTTTCAGAATCGAATCTGAAAATTGCACTTTTATAGGTGGCTGCTGGTCATTCTCGACTACGGGGGCTATTGAGGGCATCAATAAGATCGTCTCAGGTTCCCTTGTGAGCCTCTCTGAGCAAGAACTTGTCGATTGTGACAGAAATTTCAATGAGGGTTGTAGTGGTGGACTCATGGACTATGCATTTCAGTTTGTTATCAAGAACCATGGAATAGACACTGAGGAAGACTACCCTTATGTTGGTAAGGACAAGCCCTGCAACAAGGAAAAGGTAATGACTCAACACAACTCATAGCTAATCCATGCCTTGAATTCTTAAAAAAAAAAACATTCTTTGATGATGCTGATGTTGATGATATCTGCTGTCTTTATGAATGTTCACAAGCATTGCAGTTGAAGAGACATGTTGTGACAATCGATGGCTATGTTGATGTTCCTCAAAACAATGAGAAACAGCTCCTGCAGGCAGTGGCGACACAGCCTGTCAGTGTTGGAATATGCGGGAGTGAGAGAGCCTTCCAGTTATACTCAAAGGTATGCATTCTTGATTGTCAATGGTGGCCAAATTAATGACATAGAAAACTGTTGGAATATGTACGAACCATGCAATCGTTTAGAGCACAACATTAAACACATATTTAAGTTACCTCCTTTAACGATTGACTTAGCGGAAGCGGATCTGCCTGAGGTTGGGATCACGGTCTGCCGGACGGGAGGTCACGCCACGGTTTAACGGGCAGTGACCTAGGTCACAGCTACTTACCCCAGTCTAAACTGTAGGGCGGCAGGGCATGACTCCCACTAATGGGCGACTCAATCCCCCAAAACCAACAAAAACGATAAGCATGTCACATTTGAATCTCAAACTGTGATTAATCAATAGTACTACATTTTTCCTTGCTTCAATACAAATCAAAGATCTCTCTAAATTTTTCAACTAAGTCCTTACAATGTACAAACTTTCAACCATTATGCATTATGATACTATTTTGGAGAGGCAACTCATTGCCGGTGTTCTTCAACAGGGAATCTTTAACGGACCATGTTCAACCTCTCTTGATCACGCTGTCCTGATAGTAGGTTATGGTTCAGAAGACGGAGCAGAATATTGGATCGTAAAAAATTCATGGGGTCCAAATTGGGGAATGAAGGGATACATTTACATGCTTAGAAACAGTGGCAGCTCGCAAGGACTATGCGGCATCAACATGATCGCTTCTTATCCGACCAAGACCAGCCCTAACCCGCCCCCATCCCCACCACCAGGCCCCACAATGTGTGATCTCTTTAACTACTGTCCCCAAGGCCAAACATGCTGCTGTACGAGCCGGTTCATCGGGGTGTGTCTTTCATGGAAATGCTGTGGTACTGATTATCCAGTTTGTGATACAAAAAGAAACCAGTGTCTCAAGGTATGTCTGTCTGTCCTCTGCTATCAGTTTTTACAGCTCTAGCTTGAAAAAAAAAATTAAAAAAAATTGAGTTTTCTTTAATTTGTGTTTCCAGAGATATCATAATGATACTGGTGTGGAAGTTCCGGGGACATTGGGTTCGGTGGCTAAGCGAAGAAATTGGGTCGGGATTGTAGGGGATTGGGTGTTGTAGGCAAAGGTTTTCATTCATGAATTGGTTGTTATTCTTGTTGTAGAGAAGTGCCACAGCATGATTCTTACTTCACCTTGTTTTGTTCTGGTTTGGTTTGGGGGTTATTTATGCAAAATAAATGAATGGAAGTGAGTCTTTTCCTCAATTGCAAAAGTTTGTTGACTAAGTTGAACAATCTGAAAGTTTATTTATGACTTGAGAAATACAATCCGGAGACTAGAGTTGATCATGGGCGAGCTAGACTGATCTTGGAGGCAGAATTGAGATCGAAATTTCAGTTTCGACATCTGAAGGACCGAGACCGACTTTGGTAAAAAAAACACGTCTGAGTCGGTTTTGCTTGAACTCGGACTGATTTCGGTTTTTGGACCAAAAAAAATCAACAGAATTAGCCAAAAAATTAACTGAAGTTTTGATTTTGAACACACTTACTTCTAGTCTTCCGTCGCACTTCCCTTATGGAACCGATCCAAGGGTTGTTGAATGCTTCAATGTCATGAATTACTAGTGTTTCAAGAGTTATGTCATGAGTTACTAGTGTTTTAAGGGTTATGTGATGAATTATTAGTGTTTCTAGTAGAGACCATTAGTAACTTTCAAAGAAAGGAACTTGTAAATTTTACTAATTTTCCATTTAATTGTTATAAAAATAAATAAAATAATTTAAAAAAAAAAACAGAAAAAATTCAAGGATTTAAATTTATATTATATGTATATAAATTGTTTTTATTTTTTACTAATTTTCTAACAAATTTATGATTTATTTGAGTAAAACAATGTGACTGACTAAAGAATATACTGTACCAGAGTCGGAACATATTTTTTCTTTTTTTGGCCAATCAATAGTCAGAACATATCACACTATCATAAAGTTGTAGGGCAAATTGGAAATATTGAAAGTATGATTTGAAGGCAAATGATAAAATAGCAACTTTACCCTCTAACTTGAAATAAATTACAAAATCACCCATGTATAATAGCAACTTTACCCTCCATCAAATCTAAACCCATACATTATTGTCCCAAATTTGAACTCTCAATTTAAGGAAAGGACATTTTCTAAGAGTTTACAATACCTAATCTAAACTCGCATTTTCTTCATTCAAGTTCGTTAAGCTTGAGTAGTCACGGTCGAGCAGGTAGCTTCTACAGAAAGTCGCTTCAACACGTTCGGACATGGATCTGTAAATACATTGTTCGACACATCGACCGAACAACTCTCCTTACCCAAACACTCCTGAAAAGAAAAACGAATCACCGAACCGGGGCCAAATTGAAACAAAATTATAAAGTTTGGGGGGCATTTAGTTAATTTTGGTGGTATATGCCTTGGTAAAAGTATGAGTAAGAAGTTTATAATGTCTCAAAAGTTTACCTTCTCCAATATGGCATGAGAATTAGGAGCATGGCAAGTTCCCTTTTCAAAACTCCCACAAGTTCCGGTAGAAGTTCCGAAACTCGCAAACTCGATGCTCATCACCGTTTGTCCTCGAGGACAACTTAACCGAATGTTCGCCCCTTGACGCATTTTCACTTCGCTTAGACTCTGCCCGATAACGTTCTCAACACTAGGGTGGTTCTCGTATACATCGGCACAAACCCTTCTAGCAGATCTCTTTGCAAGGGAAATCTTGGACACATCCCCACCTAGTTCCTCAAAAACCACAAGAAGGTTCCGTCTCGGGTTTAACCATGACCTTGGAACGTGGTACCTGGTGGCAAGGACGAAGCCAGGAAATTTATTCAGTGGGGAGAAATATTAGAGTAAGGACAAATAGTTAAACTAAAATAATAAGTGAGAGTAAATGTATAATTTAAAATAGTTAAATTGAAAATTATTGCATTTTTTATGCTCAAATTTACACAAATCAAAAGTTGAGGGGGACAATTGTCACCGTCATTCCTTAATACCTCTGTCCCTGCCTGGTGGTGGTAGCTGGTAGGGACGAAACCGGAAACTAAATTAAGGAGGGTAAACTATTGTAAGACTTAAACGTACGCATTAACCAACTGTCTCAAAAATTCAAACGTGTGAGTGAAGACATTTGGTATACTCTTGAGTCATCTTAACAACTATGAGACTAACACAAGTTTAACTTATCAAGCAAAGAACAGTTAGTAAGGTTTACTTACCATCTTTGTGTTGGTTCACCACAACCATGTTGGCATTTTGTTGGGCGGAATGTTCCGGAATAACTGCACTGACCGCCACAGTTACCGTCTGCGTAAGCCATCCAGTATCGACCGATGCTCTGTCCATTGATCCAGGCCTGTCCCTTCCCCATGCTCCTTAGATCTAGAGCCAATGGTTCGTTCCCTCTCGGTGCGTCAAAGTAAGCCTGAACGGTCGGACCAAAAACATAGTTTTAACGACCATTAGAATGTTTCTGAAAGTTGCCATTTTGGTTACTTACTCAATAACTTAGGAAGCAAGTAAAGAGGAAATTTCCTAACATACATCAAACTTGGAACTTCCTATACATAGGACTAACCTTGTACCATGTTAAAGGTTGGTTGGTTTGGGCATCAAGCGATCCACTGAACCAGTCGACAGATGCCACTTTTTTTGGAGAAACTATGTTCATAGCTTCACCCTTCAAGCCTACCTCGTAAGACCATTTTTGTGATGTCAAGTCTGTCTGTCCCTGATTAAGTCCAGTCAGCAAGACCGGACCGACAACCCCCGTCTTCCATGACTCGTAATGCAGACCAACATTCTACCCCGGAAAAAAAGGAACTTGGAAGTGTTAAGGAAAAATCGGAATGAAGATTTTGATCCATTATTTGATAAAGAAACTGAAACATACAGGCAATCCAACTGCAACGCTGAGTAGTGCAATTTTGTTTGTTCCAGCACGAAGATTGACCGGTCCTTTGTATGTGAAACCTCTGTTTTCTCTGGATCCGAAAGCCGATCCTGCAATCATGCAGAGAGTTTAGTTTCTCCATATTTCTCTGGTTATTACTCTTGAGAGATGAAGCTGAAAAGTTGAGGAAATCAAATCAAGACCTGAAATTTGGCCATTGATGAAGACATAGAGAGCATGCCCTGATGACTGCACACTCAAAGTTGGCTTTTGTCCTCCTCGGAGAAATGATTCCGATGAACTGATATCAACACTGAAATAACAAAAATAAATAGCCAAACCAAAATTTTATAATATCTAAACTCTATCGGGTAAATACAATAATATATGACAGCAAAAAATGAACGTTAACCAAAGAAAAGCTTACCTGGTCATGTACCATAGATAGTCACTCTTATCTCGAGTAACATTTACTTGCTCCAAGAGTCCAACAGCTGTTATGGAAGAGCTATCATCAAGTGAAGAGATATCTTCATCATAACTCTGCCATGAGACTGACCAACCATTGATTGGTAGGCTATGCATTTGATGGGTTTGAACCCCGACCTTCGTGTTCCCAAGATCAATGACACAATATGAGAATCAAACATACAATGCAAAAAAGAATAACTAAAAGAACGGAACCAATAATTTAGGAAACTAAGCTAGTTTTCGGCTTAAACTTTGATATGCAGGATTAAAAGTATTGGTTTTTGTAATGAGGGAGTAGTTCTAAATCCAACTGAGTCTCCTTATTTCTGTCGTCCTTGCTTGAGATCCGAAAAAGAAAGTTTTTTTGTAGATTTGAGTGGTCAGATCTTAATAACTGATGTGGGAAAAAGATGATATTTTTGTTAGGAAAAACGGTGGCATTTTTGTTGAAACTAGACATACCTTGGCCGTGTTAAATACTTCGTGCCGGCAATCAGGAAGGATGCTGATGGACCAAGGAGGCAAATTGTAGTGCATGTTGTTAAAAGTCACTCTAGCAGCGGATTTGGTGTTGAAGTTCGAAAGGAAGGCAGCACAAGCTCCTTTTTTAGCAGAAAAGACATGGGCTTGTTGATAGGTTCCAAGTGAAGTAACCGTTGGATCCGAAGAAACCAGGGCGGGTTCACATTGCTTGATTGCTTTGTGAAGTTCAGTCAAATGACCGTACTTTGGCTGTCGAAGCAAACCTGAGGCCATTCGAAAACTGAACTTTGAAACCATGAAACTAAGGATTGATTGTTCAAATTATGTTTAGGAGTTAATGGGAGTCGGTTGGTACCATATTCATCTATCGGAGCATCATAATCATAACTCGTCGTGATGAAAGGGCCTCCTGCAGTGCGTCCAAAGTTGGTTCCTCCATGGTACTGCATTAATGAGTAAAAGTTCAATGGACAAAGAAAATTGGAACCCACTACGATTAGAGCCGACAATATAGTTAGTAGTCGAGCGAAATGCAATTTAACTACTGACCATGTAGTAGTTAATGAAGGAACCGCCATTTTGAATGAATCGGGCGACAGCAAATGCCAGATCTTGCACAGGTCGCTCATGATTCGGGCCACCGAACTCTGTGAACCTGTTCAATTGTGGTAGATAATGATGCGATTTCGATATGCTAAATCAAGATTGCAGATTATGTAAAAAAATATGACATTGTTTTACCAGCCACTCCATGCTTCTGTCCACAGTGTTGGCTTGTAAGGTTTGTTTGGTGAGAATGCATCACAGTAGAAGCCATTACATGCATTTATCTGTTGCAACAATTCTATCACATCATATTTAATGGCGATTTAGCCTTTCTAAAACAAAGAGAAAAAATCTTTAGATGTTTAAGGATTACCACAGGGTCGGGAGCATCATCTTCCTTGCACATCACCCATGGCACTCCAGTCTGCAACCCGACAGCCATTTTGGCTGCCCAGTTCACATAAGAATGGCCTGCAGCTCCAAGTGCCTTACTTTCTGGTCCATATTCATTTTCAATCTGCCCCCACAAAAGTTTAGTGAGTTGTTATCTATTTTACATTCTTAATGTGGTGTTTTGGAGGCAACAAGGGATTCCTCTTCTGTAGAAACTGATGTTTGATGCAAAAGTTTTGATTTTTTTCTTATTCAGACAAAGACAAGACAATGAATGAAACAATGGTTCACGTGATTTGGTACCTGGGAGAGGATGATGGGACCGCCTTGAGATGCAAAGAGCTTCTCATTCTTCATCATGTAGACAATCTTCTCTGTGAATCCTTGCATTGCTGCCTTCACAACCAAAAAAAACAGATCTCAAGACCACAAACACACACAAAAAAAAAATAGTTTAAAAAAAATGAGATGGGATTTGAGACCTTGAAAGGGCCATTATCTGTTCTGAAGCTGATCCCAGGTACATACTTCAACCAAACAGGGAATCCTCTGCCCAAAAAATAATCAAGAAATGCATACCAAAATGAGATTCAGATTCAAGAAAGTGAAATATTATTCCCCTTCAGAAAAAAAAAATGGAATGTTGAAGGTTTCCAGAAAATGGTGTAGATTGAGGCAAAGGTTTGAAATTTAAGACATGCCCGAAATTCCATTCTGCACAGACGTAAGGTCCAATGCGGAGATGAACATAGAGACCCACTTTATGCACTGTCTTGATGAACTTTACGAGGTCGTATCTCCCCTCAAAGTCATACTGAGAAGCAAAACCAGAAATGGAGGTGAGCAATGATTTGTAAGAAGAACTGAAACTGCGTATACAAAGATGGTGTACGTACATTTCCAGGAGATGGTTCATGAACATTCCAAAAGACGTATGTATCTATACAGTCCACACCTCCATCTTTAGCCTTCTGTATAAGATCTTCCCACATCTGAACATACACAAAATTAAATAAAAACCCACTAGCTTAAATCAAAGGTACAGTAAAAAGGAAAAAAAAAATGGTTGGAAGTACATCAGGTGTGCTTCTGGGATAGTGAATGGAACCGGAGATGAGGATTCTCCGGCGGCCATTGATGATAAGGGACTTTCTATCGTAGGTGACGCTGCAGTGGATCAACTCCAACCCGAGAAGGATGATGAAGAAGAAGACGATGGAGGAGGAGAAAAGTGAAAACTTTCTGGGAGCTGAGAGAGTTCCCATAGTCAGTGTAATGTGGGTTTGGAAAAGGAATATTTTCTGAACTCGTTGTCGCCAAGGAATTCCTCTGCTTTTATAGTTCATTCAGTATCCAGACTGTGGTGGCACCATTGTTGCTCCCACTGACCTCATTCAATGCAGCACCTTGCTCGGAGAGACGGTTGGTGGAGAGAGACGGAGCAGATGCGGGTCTGTTTTTTGAAATCTATATGAATTAGTTACTTATTCCAACCAAAAATTGAACTTTGCCTGACTTTTGCGGTAAAAGAGATGGCCTTTTCACTGCCGGGGTAAAGAGATGCTTGAAGATTGTGCACAATCTTCAAGCATTTACTGTTGGAATCTAATCCAATAAGTTTTTGAATTTCAAGGAGTTTTGAACTTTCTTTCTGTTTGATTAAAAGGCATACTTTGAACTTTCACTACTATGAAAATCATTTTAGATTGTAATAATTAGTAAATTAATTACATATCAACAGAGTTAATTTATCTGTCAAATAATAAAATTAAGAATTTAAATCATTTTTGTTAGTGAAAATGGTTATCCATGAATTTAGATATGCATTATTGTTGAGTTTCACTTTCAGTTACCTAGACGGCTATAAGAATCTATGATCTTTTATTAAAAATAAAAAACTTAAAATGAAAAGAGTGGTGTTGCTTTTATGAAAAAGAAAAAGATTGTCAGATCTGTTTTCAAAAATAGAATTTGTAAACCTTACTAATTACAGTGAAAAGGAGTGGGAAAAGGGCTTAAAGTTTACATAAGATATTTTATGCATAATTCAAAATTTCAAACATAAATAATTAAGGTTATCTTTATGTGTCATCGTTAAAGCTAAATGTTCAAAATATTGTGTTTTTTTTTTAATTGTCATTTACTACTGCAATATATATCAGGTTAAATATCACATTATTTCCTTAAAAATTCAAGTTTTTCTTTAAAATTTTATTTCTTTTTGTTTGACTAAAGATCGAGTTTGCTTCCCTCCGTTAACTTTTCCATTCAAATTTAGCAAAATAAATTTTAAAAATAACATAAAACTATTTAAAAAAAAGTCACAAAATAATTGTTTTAAATATTATAATTGAATTTCAATTCGGTCAGGACTCGATTTAGCTCAATCAAGAGGGTTCGAGTCTTAATCAAAATATTGGCCAAAAAAAGAAGTCTTAATCAAAATTGACCCCATGAGTCAAATTGTATATACGGTGCATAATTACTTTTAAACCAACAATGTGGTATTTTTCATTGGATATTACTTTATTATTCCCCTAACTGTACATGCTTAACCTAAATTTAGGTCAGTAAAGTAAATGAAATATAACACAACTCAAACACGGTCAATGAAACTCAATTCTAATACCATATTAAATTCTAAATTGTATCAAGTTAAATAAATAAACAAATGACAACTATAAATATAACTTATATTTCATTAAAAAGTAAAAACTTATAAACCACCCATGTGATATTCGGTAGAAGATTTCAATAGTACAACCTACCCTTTATTATGCTTTCTTTTCTTGATACTCTTTAATATTATTTTTTTATAGTTTTGCATGTGACAAAACATTGCACTCAATATCAAATTAGAAATTAAAACTAACTTTAACCATTCTCAAAAATAAAAAATTAACATCGTATTTACGGAGCACGTTAGTAGTTTCTTTCGGATGAGAAGTATGAAGTTAAAAAACATGACGTTGATTGATCGTCATCCCTACCATAATATCAACGACCGCATTTACTTATTGGCAAATATGTTTGAACTTCATTATTTTGAATTGCATTAATAGTTTATTGCAATTCGCAATGATGGACATTAATTTTAAATTTGATATATTTTTGTCAGAGATTACCTTATGTGCTGAGATGACATCCGTTTCTAGGTGAATTAAATTTAATCTGAGTGTCTTTGTCAGTAGAAGATCATTTTTGATGAACCAATATTTCCACAACGAGACTGTTAGACCAACTTAAATTTCTTGAGAAATTCACTACTCATTGACCCTTATAATCTCTTATCACTCCACTCAATCTTGCAAAACCTGAGTTTAACTTAGCAGTTTCATATGTATTAATTTTAAACCAACCTCTACTCTTTATTATCATTATACGTGTAGACCAGACGACACTGACGTAGGTTAGACTATACGCATGCTTAGTCTATCTATCTATGTATGTGATAAAGTTATTAGGTTCAATAATTGACGTATTATTATCTATTTAATAAAAAAATAAAAAAAAAAATGAGAGAACAACATGGTTATCATCATCCATCAGAACATCCCACTCTCTTTTTTAAGATTTTGTCGGATCCTTGGCTTTGTCTGCAAGGATCCCATGTTCCCACTCGAACTTCATTAGCTTTAGATTATATATATATAATGTGTGACATGTGACAGCTACCTTATTCATTCGTAAAGCATAAATTAAAAGGAATGGACGATATTGCGCTTTGATAAAGAATGAGTTATTAGTATCAACCACTCAATTTGTTACGTAATATTTGAATTTTTATGTTACGCGATTAACGTAGACCCCTCCAAACGTCGTTATTCCTATGTTTATAATAAATACTAATAATAGATTATTTGTGTTGTGAAAAGTGCTGTCAATTTCTGACACGATATGATTAAATGACACAACATGATCTGCTTTAAAGCATATATGAGTTTGACATTAACGGATTATGTATCTAAACAACTCTTATACGTTTAGACACGATTAATAATCGTGTCTAAACACCTCAAATCTGCAAATATCTGTATAAAGTATAAACATAATTAAAGACGATTAACTAATCGTGTCGTGTATACATGTGACACGTTTAGACATATTTAAGTATAATAATAATAAAATATTAAAATACTCACTTACTTTTTAATATTTAACTTTAAGGACTTTATTTGGTATATATATATTTGTGTATATATTTGTTTTAAAACGTATATAAGTTTGATCTTAACATATCTTGTATCTAAACAACTCTTATACGATTAGACACGATTAATAATCGTGTTGTGTTTAAAGTTTTAAAACACGTTTAAAACTTATCCGTTTAGACACGAGACATGTTTAGACATGACACGATTCACGGCAAACTATTAGACTGATGAGAAGTTAGATCTTCGTTCCGTTTACGTCGGTGCATGTTTCACTATCTCGTCAGTCTTAGCTTTACACTTATGAGTTTTGACTTACGAGTCAGTCATCATCATGTGGAGAACTGGAGACAGAGCACTACTCCTAATTTACTTAAACTTCTTGGATCACGTAACTTTATATTATATATAAAATAATATCTGTTTCAGCAATTAATTACCTCACATGGTTAGAGTTTAATAGAGCAGCAGTGCAGTAAACGAAAAATTAAATTTTGCAATGTGACAAATTAATAATCAACTTCATTTTCTTCTTTTTGTCTCTATTTTCTAAATATTTACTTACTATAATAACTATAGTTCTTAACAATATGTAAAAATAAAATCAGATATTCCCGTGACTTCGTACCGACCGAATCGAGTGTTATCATTTACCACTCCAGTGGCTCTACTCGAAATTATATGATTTTGATAATTCAACGCAAGTATGAAATCGTTAGACGATACATATATATATATATAATCAGTATAGTTTTGGAATACAGCAGAATAATTGTTACACCACACCCATGTCACGTCGCATATACATACACATACATATATATATACGTGTTGTCCATGTCACCTGTGCACTTATCAAATGACAGCTGCTGTAGCCTATGTATTAAGGGATACTTATACTTTATCATCGTGGAACCACCACCTCGTCTCCTTCGGAGATCTGCCATTGCGGCAGTTCTTCACGTAGCGATCATTATCTGTTGGGCGTTGCTGCAATACGAAACAAGGTCTTCTAAGATTAACAAAAAACAGAGCAGACTTAACGAAGATTGAGGAAATTGTACCTTAACAGTGGAGCTGGATAACATGGAGAGGATGCTGATACAGACAGAACTCACAGTCATGGCTGGGGACCATGAATCGTACAGAATATCTGCACATGCAGAAACTGCGATACATCAGTTTTAAGACAAGGAGGGAGAAGAGGGATATCAATATATGTTCTATGCCAACAAAACACAGCAGTGGATATGTTCAATGTAATGAGAATTATCAAAGGAGGTAGTGATTTTAACCAACATATTGTAAGGATCGATTCTCTACAAACATTCAATCGGATGAAGAAAACACTAAGGATTGAGAAGAAAACCCTCAATTTTCAGAGAGGAAATGAATAGTAGAGGAAGACAGATTTTTCGTGGTAACACCCTGGGTAACCTCCACGCGGTTTTGCATTTTATTAATGATGGACACTGTTACAAAATACGTATACATAGAAAAATACAGTATAATACAGTACAGTCTACTGGTTTGAACCGCGAGACGTGTACATTAATATTAATCAGACTCCAATACCTAACACATATCCATATTAAGTTTTTGGTTTTATATTTATCTCAGATGGCTTCAAAGACATCGAGACACTTCACAGGATTGCTTAGTTTAAGACAGAACAGAGCTTGACTAATAATGTCCCCAACACAAATATATAGAACTATAGCTACAAGAAAGAGTTATAGGGTCTAATCCTCCTATGTGAGGTATGTCCTCCATTAACCAAGAGACAAACCAAAGATACGTTTAACAAAAATTCAATCATTGCTGAGATTACAAGGAAGAGGATGAAAAATTGTGATACAGCTGCCAACAATGATTGTACTTGAGTGTATTATCACTTGACTAGCAAATAATTTTGAGTTGCCAAGATATCAACAAACTCAAAGATCTTAGAACCCCATAAGAGAGGTATGGATAACACACGAACTAGAACACAACAGACCAAAATCCTGGGAAGATATTAGACCAAAGACCGTAGGGCACCAAATTACAAAGAAAAATGAATGGTTGTGTTTCTGTGATGTGGCCTTATCAAGATTATCAGCTAAACATTCCTGAAGTTTCAGTTAAATAAGTCTGTTGATGTTGATAAATAAATAAGAGTGCATTCACCCTATTTATGAAGGAATGATACCTATTCAGTTGAGCTGAGCAATCAGAAGGGTTCTGTACAGGTCGAGCTTCTTAACAAATAGGTAATTCAATTCTCAAAAGGGCAAAAAAACAAACGCATGTCTTGCTTACAGAACAGTAAAATAAGCACATTTGTTGGATTGATGTATTAGACTAAAAAGAAATATACACAAACTGCTCAACAGTCACTACTTGGAATTCAGGCAAACATCAACTACAAAATAAGTACTTCATCTTTTATCACAATAACCAAATTAGATTGCAGTTGGGGTAGTGAATTATTTATTCAAGCATTTAGAGAAAGAAAAACGCTTTCATTGATTAACAAACAGATTACATGCACGTTAGCTGAAACTTGAAAGCAGTATGATTTAGCTAACTAAAAACCCAATACTGAAGAATTAAAACGGTTAAACGGTGAAGCTTTACCTAAGCAGATGTGTCCGTTGCTATAGATGTGAGGATGCAATGGTGCGGGTGGAACGAAAATTACCTGAAAACAAAATGTCATAACCCTTGTGCAAGGATCTTCAACTGAATAACCATCACCCCAATACTTGTCAATTGTGGACTTTAATCTTATGGAATTGGTGTTCTTTTACAAGAATATTTCAGTACCAAATTTTATAAGAAGAAGCAACAAACTATTTACGCATAGTACTGATCTTATTGACACAACCCTGACTGCTGTGCTTTTCTTTAGACTAAGCTAAAAAATGGTAGATTCTCTACTTTCGACGATGATTGCCAATTGCCCTAATAAATACACCGGTAAGATACAACTGAAACAAACAGAGTTTTTCGTTGTGATTCACCTGAGGAGCTTCCATGGGGTAGTGCTCAGGGAAATCGACCTGAAGCTGAAAGGTCTCATCAGCATAGAGAGTACCTGGGGCTCCTTTGACTTCAACCACCCATCTACCACACAGAAGTCAGAAAGACGCGTAACGCGTTGGATTCAATTCAATCAAAATTAAAAGGTAGATAACGAATTGATCGGATAGTAAGAGGGGGAAAACCTCTGCAGATTATCAGTGACCTTGTGCTTGAACCCCACGGGAGGATTCATCTGCCATTCCACAAGTTCTTTCTGGAGCCTGCTGCACGCGATCTTGCTTAGAGCCTACGCAATCGAATTAAGTAAACAACGAACAAGTCAGTCATCAACTAAGAATAGACGATAGCCGTATTAAAAGCGATTGACAGCTGCAGATGGAGGAGAAACAGAAACCTTGCGTGAAGGAACAGATGAACTAGTCATGGCTGCTGCTGCAGCTGCAGTAGTCAAAAGAAAGGAGAAGTGGAGAACGGAACGATCAGGACAACTGATTCGTCTTTCAGTGGAGTGGAGGAGACTCGCTATTTAAAGGCGGAACGATTGAGGCGCTGTGGTTCTTCCACGTGGCGACTGTGGCGATTTTAGGACACCGCCTCGAATTTTGGTCCTAATAATAATAACAATCGCTTCTTCCGGAAGTTCGACTCCTTACTGTAAATATTGAAATATACGCGTTGACGTTCGACGGGACTTTTTATTTTCCGAATAGAGTATTAACTGAGTCGTTACAGGTATCGAATTTGATCTTCTTAATAATATAAGGACTAATAAATAAATTAGATAATTGGTATCTAGTATATATATATATATATATATATATATATATATAAAATAAATTTGGAAATATATATATTTTTTATTTTAATATTTGACAGTTATATTTTAATGATACGCTCTTTACGTAATGAATAAATAATTTCTAAGAAAAAAATCTATAGGTAACTTGTATATATATCGTATTTATTATATATTACGTTTTAATTTATAAAAATATATTTAATTAAAGATAAGTATAACTTAATATTATACCATAGAAATAAGTATCTTTTATAAAATAATTAAAAGTATTAGTATTTCTGTATAATATTAACTATTTGTGTTTTTTTACAAAAAAAAATTGTGTTTCAATATTATAGAATGTAGAAACTATGCGTCTTTATTATTTTTTTAAAAAATACTAACTAATATTAATAATTATTTACATAGAGAATATTGGTTTTTTATTATGTCCCTTTAACTTTTAATATTGTGTAAATTTAAATTTAGAAAATATAAATATTTTTAATTTAATTATTTAATATCTTATCTTTTTCTTTTTCTTTTTTAATTTAATTATTTATTATTACTCTAATTTATGCCACTAAATTATGCTATTGACTTTATCCCTAATATTAACTTTTATGTAACATATTTATAATAGAAATGTTTTAGCGTGTTATCTATTATTTATTTTTTTGTCTAATTCTTGTCTTAGCTGAGCATTATGTGAGATTTTCTCCCTTAATATTAGGGTGTATCTTTATGAGCTCTAATGTTGGATGAATTTTTAAAAGTAACCGTGTAAGAAAAAATTTGAAAAAGTATGCATGTTAAATTTTTTTTTAGCAAAATGTGCATCTGCGCATGTGGTACCTGCGTTTTTCATTTTTTTTTTTGAAAAAAATAAAAAAAAAATCGTTTTTTTTAAAAATTACAGTAAGTAGATATTTTAATTTCGATTCAAATTATGCAAAAAACATTAAATTTGAACTTACGGATTAACTGTAGACTCTGCCGTAAGTTGAGATATGAAAATTTGACTTCAAAAAATATAACTCATACTCTATAAGTCCAAACTGACCACGGTGAACATCATTTATGTCGTAATTCAATTATCTACCTAGAGTAATTGTTTTGATTTTTTTTGAGTAAGTACATAATTAAATTTCTCACCTGATGCATTTGATTATTTCGGTCAAATTTTAAGACAAACGATGTTAGGTTACAAAATCATTGTATTTCTAATCAAAAAAATTACTCTAGGTAGATAATTGAATTACGACATTAATGACGTTCACCGTGGTAAGTTTGGACTTACAGGGTATGAGTTATATTTTTTTTAAGTCAAATTTTCATATCTCAACTTACGACAGAGCCTACAGTCAATCCGTAAGTCTAAATTTAATATTTTTTGCATCATTTGAATCGAAATTAAAATATCTACTTACTGTAATTTTTTAAAGATTTTTTTTTATTTTTTTTCAAAAAAAAAACGAAAAAAAAAATGAAAAACACTACTGGTCTACCTGCGCAGATGCACATTTTGCTAAAAAAAATAATTTATATATATACTCTTTTAAATATTTTTTCTGACATGGTTACTTTTAAAAATTTATCCTAATGTTGTACTTAATAAGCAAATTATGCAGAGAATCATTACTCCGAAATCAAGACTCTTGTATCGTAGTGAAGAGAGGAATACACATATTTTTAATACTAAGACTTTAAGTTGGGGGATAATTGAAGGTCGTTGCTTCGTATGCTCACCGAATATTGAAGTGTTCGACAATACTTTTTAGATCAAAACGTTGACAACAAAAATATATTTAACTTGGACACAAATTACAAATGCACCCTCACCTTTGCTGAGTTGACACTTGACACTAACGTAGAGTAGGGCTGTTCAAAAATTCCGGTTCGATCGAACTGAACTGAATCTGATCTGGGTTGAACCGGTTCGACCGAGTAATTTCAAAATAAAACTAATTTTTTAAGGTTAAAGTAAGTCAGTTCAAAATAATATATTTAATTCAGTTCGAATTGACTTGTTTTTTTTGTACTAGTTTATACTAAAAATTCGAATCAAACCAGATTAAATCTATACAATTTTTGAACCGGCCAAAACAAACCAAATCGGTCTAACTTAATTGATTAAATAGTAAAGATAGTATTTTTTGTGTGTATTCTGCATAGCTCAATGTTCAAGGACATCTATTTAGTGCTCTAATTATGTTTTTAGACTGAACCATATTTAATTTTGATTGAACATGAACTATTTTTGACTGAACCAAAACTGAGTCTTGATTTTTTTGAAAAAATAGACCAAACCAGTTCGGACCGGTTTGTGAATCGGTTCTAACCATATCAATTTTTTATATGTTAAATAGACCAACTCTTTTAGAGAACAAAAAAAAAATATTGATTTACTTTAAACAGTTCTAGTTCAATTCAAAACTGATATGCGGTCGAACCGGTTCATGAACAAGTCTAACATAGAGTGATGAGATGGAATTGTTTCTAATAGATTGAGGGCTAAATTGTCTCAAATCTGAAGTTGTGAACCCAAAGAGGTTAATCACTTTAGCTCTTTTCCAATAGGCGGTGGCATGATGCCATGATTCACGTCAACTTTCTAACAATAGAAATTATACCAACCCACCATAAAATAATGAACGTTCTTATACATAAAAAAACAAAAACAAAAAACAATTTTTATTATCAAATAATAGATCAAATAAAGAGTGTTTTTTTTTTCTATCAAAAGAAGTGATTGGTGATGTGACCTTTTACATACTTAATTACTTATTATTAATATCGGACCCTTCATGTATATTTGACATTTGTTTTTGAAGGATATAAGGACCAAATTTAATAATTTTGCAAGAATTAGAGTAGATAACTTAAATTAGGTCTAATGAAGATCCAAATCCGACACGATTTTTTTAATATTCGGCGGTGGAAAGATCCCTAGTATATCAACCACCTTAATATTTGAATACATTTTTTTAAATATATATATTTAATATTAAAAATTCATTTTTTAATTGTTTAATTATCAAATAGGTAGTCGAACTTGTATGGTTTGACAAGTAAATACCCAATTTCTTTTTCATAAATAAGTTGCCGAACTTTTGAAAATTAAAAAATAGGTTTCTGACGTTAATTTTCCGTTGAGTCTTGATGGAAAACAACACGTGAGCAGCATGTGAGAAGCAAACAAGTACCTGAACTTACACAAATTAACAAGTAGATATCTGAACCAGTTCAAAAATTGGTTCAAAATCACTTCGATCGAACCACTTTATTTAAAAAAAAAATAGTTTATATACCAAACACATGCATGACTTAGGGTTTAGAGTTGAGTCATGCATGTGTTTGGTATATAAATTCTAGTTTTTTTTTTTTTCCTTTTTTAAGTTGGGAGAGGATTGGAGTTCGTTGCTTACTTGCCTTATACGCTCCACCGAATATTTAAGTGTTTGTCAATACTTCTGAGATCAAACGTATTTATAACAAAAATATATTTAACTTGGACACAAATTACAAATGTGCCATCACCTTTGCTAAGTTGACACTTGACACTAACGTAGAGTAGGATTGTTCAAAAAATTAAGTTTGATCGAACTTAATCTGATATGGTTTGAACCGGCTCGACAGAACTAATTTCAAAATAAAATCATTTTTTTAAGGTTAAAGTAAGTCAATTCAAAATAATATATTTAATTCAGTCCGAATTGATTTTTTGTTGTACTAGTTTATACTAAAAATTCAAATCAAACTACATTAAATCTATATAATTTTTGAACGTGCCAAAATAAACCAAATCGGTTTAACTTAATTTATTAAATAGTAAAGAGATTATTTTTTTGTGTGTATTCTGCGTAGTTCAATGTTCAATGACATATATTTATTGTTCTGATTCTGTTTTTAGACTGAACATGATTTAATTTTGATTAAACAGGAACTATTTTGACTGAACTAGAACTGAACCTTGATTTTTTTGAAAAAATAGACCAAACCAGTTTTAATCATAACCAATTTTTATGTGTTAAATAGACCAGTTCTTTTAGTGAGCAAAAAATACTGATTTTCTTTAAACAATTCTAGTTCGGTTCAAAATCGATTCACGATCGAACCGGTTCATGAACAAGTCTAATGTAGAGTGATGAGATGGAGTTGTTTCTAATAGATTGAGGGCTAAATTCTCTCAAACCAGAAGTTGTGAACCCAAAGAGGTTAATCACTTTAGCCTTTTCCAATAGGCGGTGGCATGATTTTTTTTTTTTTGGCCAAAACGGTGGTGGCATGATTCACGTCAACTTTCTAACAATAGAAATTATACCAACCCATAATAAAATAATGAACGTTCTTATAGATAACAAAATAAAAACAATTTATTTGTATTATCAAATAATATATCAAATAAAGTGTGTTTTTTTTTCTATCAAAAGAAGTGATTGGTGATGTGAGCGTTTACATACTTAATTACTTATTATTAAATTTTTATTATTAATGTGGGACCCTTAATGTATATTTATTTTTGAAGGATATGAGGACCAAATTTAATAACTTTGCAAGATTTAGAGTAGATAACTTAAATTAGGTCTAATGAAGATCCAAATCCGACACGACTTTTTTTTAATATTCGGCGGTGGAAAGATCCCTATTATATCAACCACCTTAATATTTGAATACAATTTTTTTTAATATATATATATTTAATATTAAAAATTCATTTTTTAAAGGGTTAATTATCAATGAGGTAGCCGAACTTGTATGGTTTGACAAGTAAGTACCCAATTATTGTTTTTTCCCACAAATAGATTGCAGAACTTTTGGAAATTAGAAAATAGGTTATTGACGTTAATTTTCCGTTGAGTTTTGATGAAAAACTACACATGAGGAGCATGTGAGGATCAACCATGTACTTACACAATTTAGCAAGTAGATATTTGAACCAGTTAAAAAAACGGTTCAAAATCGGTTCGATCAAGCAATCATGAGTTCCCAACCATGGGGCGAGTGGAATCCGATACATAAATCAGTTAATAAAAGAATAGAAAAAGCTTTTATTGTGTCACTTAAGTTATATAGGAATTCTTGCATCTAAGAGTTAAGAATGAGAAGTTCTTTATTACCCAGACTAGAATACCAGTGGAACCACTTTATTTAAAAAAATAAATAAAGTTTATATACTAAACACATGCATAACTTAGGGTTTAGGGTTGAGCCATGCATATGTTTGGTATATAAATTCTACTTTTTAAAAAAAAAATATAGTGGTTTAATCGAATCAATTTTAAATCGGTTTTTGAACTGGTTCATGTCTCTACTTGCTAATTCGTATAAGTTTAGGTACTTATTTGTCAAACCATGTCAAGTTCACGTGCTGATTTCCATCAACCTATTTGCTAATTTCCAAAAGTTCGATAATGTATTTGTGACAAAAAAATTTGAGTATCTATTTGTCAAACCATGTCAAATTCGACTACCTATTTAATAATAAATCATTTTTTAATATCCGATCATTAATCGAATTTCCAATTTACTTCAAATTTTCTATCTACGTTCGAATAAAAACATTCAAGTAAAATCGTATTTTACCATTATTAACTTGTATCTTATATATAATTACATAACATGTGAAGCCATCAATAAAATACAAGATGTCTCCTTCAAAATAAGGTTACTCACCTTAAACTAATCAATATTACGGAATAATAATAATTGATTAATTTAATTATGATTCAATTAATAATAATAACATAAAGACTCCATTTAATTACAATTAGCCAGCCAAGGAAAGCTATTAGCTAAGCACAACCTTCTGATTATCCCAATAGCCATATTCCTGCTGCTTTAGATAATAATAATAAACCTTTAAGAAAAAGTACAATTTTGCTGACCCTTCATTTCTACCCCACCAAGAAAGAAGAAACAAAACCAATATTCAATCAATCACTGAAACAGAGCATCCCCTGCCCCATCTGCCATGATTGCCTGATTGAAACAGAGCATATTCATTGAATTCATGAACACGTCGTCACTACACTCCACCCCCTCTGTTTCAGAAACCCCATTAGCTGCGTATATGAAATTGATGATTTCGTCAAGGGACTGCAGCCTCTGGCTAAGCTCCGCCGTCTGAGCCCTCAGAACAGAGTTCTCCGACTCGATGGTAAGCAAGTGTTGGGTGGTTATGTTGATTCCGGTGAGGATTTGGCTGTTTTCCTTCATCAGTTGCGTCGACTGAGCGGTTAACTCACCCAAAAGCTTTTGCTTCCTCATACGCGACCGCCTCGCCGATTCTCGGTTCGATTCCATTCGCTTCCGCTTCCTCTGATCAACGATAACCTGCGGCTGTCCCAAATCAGACGAATCGGAGGAGTTAACGCCGCTGGTGGTGGTCGTGGTCGTGGACGCCATGTTAAATTTCTCTCTCTGATTGAAGATAAGAAACAGAGCACTCTTTCTTTGACGTACCTTATTTTGCTGTTATATATATGTATAGTATTTATAGATCTAGAGGATGACGATCTATTTATGAGAAAACGTAGAACCAGTAAAGAAACACGACAGAGAAAGATTGAACAAGGTGAGTTCTGCGCCGGAGAGCAGAGCTTATCGTGTACCCAGAGCGGAGGATTTCACTGACAACTGGAGACATGTCTGAGAAACATCAAGAACCAGATGTTCTGCATCAAAATCTAGAAAAAAATCGAAGCTTTTTGACGCAGGATGGGGATTAAAGATGTTGTAGATATGGGTTTGGATGGACAAAGGAAGATGGAGTAGCGAAATGAACCCAGGTGTTGCCGAGGGAGGAAATGAACAGAGGAAAGGCTTGGAATCTAATTAAGGAGAAGAGTGGAAGAGAAGAGGTTTGTGAAGGAGCAGGGGGAGCTTAATTTATAGAAAATGGAAAACATATATATATAGTATTATATTATATTATTATGACCTTAATTGTATAATAATTACTAATAATTTAATAAGGGATTACTTTTTTTTTTTTTTTTTTTTGCCAAATTAAGGGATTACTTCGGTGCAACTGAATATTAATTTGGGTTAAATATTAAAAATTTGTCTGAATTTTAGATGTTTTTGCACTAAACCTAAACTTTAAAAAATCAGAACGGTCTACTTCAACTTTGGACGTATGTGCAACGAGTTATCTCCGTCCAATTTTTGACGAATTTTTTGACGATCTTTCGACGAATTTATGTCAACAGTTGACGGTAATTTAGACGGAGGTAGCTTCGTTGCACCTTCGCCAAAATTGAGGTATCCCGTTTTGATTTTTTAAAGTTTGGGTAACTCATTTCAAAATGTCTAAAGTTCAGTTATCTTTTTTGTATGTAAACCTTAATTCTAATGGGTTTAACTCTTTTAATGAAATCTTTTTCAACCATATACAACATTGTATAACAATTTAAGGTTTGTTTTTTAATTAGAGACCCTGAATTCGAATTCTAAAATTTTAGGACAACTCATGAAAAAAACTAAAGCTTTTAAAACACTTTATGCGAATGTCAGTATGGTAATACAATATTTAAAAATTTAAATGTATTTTTTTTTATTAAAAACATTGTTATTTAAAAAGAAATTTTTAATATGTTTTCTACTATATAATTTGTGGTTCATAAGTTAGTAACTAAACAATAATGTATATATTGTAAATAATTTGTTGGCCTCCATTGACTATTTGTTAATTTACTAAGGTAAAAAGCAATTTAGCATAACATTTTATTAATATTGTGTTTAGATCTATTTTGTCCATCTACAACTTATATTCGGATTAAGAGCTGACTGAGTGATGAAAATTATAATCCTAATTTATAAGTTATGAAAATGCAACATTAAAGATAATTATTTATATAATGATATAATTGGCCAAAAAAATATATTTATATAATGATATCAAAACAAGTAAATAAATTCCAAAACCTTTTTTATTTTTATTTAATGTACCTATCTAAACAATAATAGTCTGTCTGGTCCACCTCCTATTATATATATACTTCCTATTTGAATTTGTAAGGGCGGTGATTGGGCATGTGAGGTGGATACGAAAGTTCCGAAAGAGTCCAACTCCAGCTGGTGAGCAAAACACTCCCACCATAGAAATATTTAATTTTGATATATCATGTTAATATAATTTAAGGGATAAATTTTATGGATGTAAAAATATGTTTAATTTAAATATAGTTCGTAATTAATGATGAGTCAACCGTCAATCCACGTGAACCGTTGACTAATACGACTTACTTATGACTTTTTTCAAAAACTATTCACTTTTCAAAAAATATTTGAAAAAGTGTATATCGAAATTTTTTTTTTAGAAAAGTATGCATACGCGCGACGCGCCTATTGAGTAGGCGCATCCCAGGGGTGCGCCTACTGCAATAGGCGCACGCCAGGGGTGCGCCTACTGCGTAAATTTTTTTTTTTTCGCAAAAACACCGGTCTATCAGAAACCACGTTGATTTTAAGTCTGCTTATGGTTTTCCTCCTAAATAGAAATTGAGAGATAGTCTCACGCGTATTCATAGGTCCAAACTACAAATTTTCCAACTTGTTCTGAACAACAATGAAACAAAGTTGTTTATTCACAAGTTTCTGAATGAGACTTTTCTTCAGATGCTCACGCGTTGCTTTATCTCAGTATTCACAGGGTTTCCTCCAAATTTTCCAACTTGTTCTGAACAACAATGAAACAAAGTTGTTTATTCACAAGTTTCTGAATTAGACTTTTCTTCAGATACACTAGCTAGTTTGACATTTTCAGGAATTACTCCTGCAAAAGAGCTCTTTGGGGTTTCCACTGCCTTTTTCTTCGGCATCTGAAGTCTCTTGATTTTCTGCATAGTGTACTCGTTGATTTTAAGTCTGCTTATGGTTTTCCTCCTAAATAGAAATTGAAGTCTTTCATCACAAACTACTCTCTTTTTCGTAGGGTGATTCAGTTTGTTGTCATTGATATACCGCGCTATAATTGCTCCAACATCTTGCTGAGAGATCTAATCATGCGTCTCTACACCAACCGATTTGAGAAACTCGATGAGATTACTCGATCCCCATCTAACAAATTCCATTTTTCTTGATTGGTACTTCCTTTTTGGTTGTGAATGAGGTTAAATTCCGTCACATTGAACTGTCACGAAGATAATTGCAAAAGAGCTCTTTGGGGTTACTTTAGGTTCCTGTCCTAAATTTTCCAACTTGTTCTGAACAACAATGAAACAAAGTTGTTTATTCACAAGTTTCTGAATCTTCCGAATATCTTCTTTTGGCTCAAGATACTCCATCAAGCAATTATGTTTCTCTTCCAACTCAGGGCTACCATTCTTTTCCATCTCCATCTGGAAATGCAGAAAGGTCCTGCAGCTGCAATCTTCCGAATATCTTGTAAAGCTTCTCCAATGACTATAGCTTTTTATCTGAGTTCAAGCCTGCTTATGGTTTTCCTCCTAAATAGAAATTGAGAGATACTTTCTCCAGTAAAGAAGAAAGGAAGTTCTAAGAAGAAATGGTTTTCCTCCTGAAAATGTCAAACTGGCTAGTGTATTTGAAGAAAAGTCTCATTTAGAAACTTGTGCATAAACAACTTTGTTTCAGTGTTTTACCTCGCGGATTTTGTTCAAAACAAGTTGGAGGGCAAACTATGTATACGCGCACCCCGGGGTCGCGCCTAACGGACATAGTTACTTTTTGAAATTTATCTAAAGTAACCCCAAAAGAGTTATTTTGCCGCAGTAATTCCTGAAAATGTCAAACTAGCTAGTGTATTTGAAGAAAAGTCTCATTCAGAAACTTGTGAATGAACAACTTTGTTTCAATGTTTGACATCGCGGATGTTGTTCAGAACAAGTTGGAAAATCTAGGGCAGGAACCTAAAGTATTTAACTTCTGAGAACTTACTTTCTTCTTAATTGGAGAGACTATCTCTCAATTTCTATGTAGGAGGAAAACCGTATAAACAGGCTCAAAATCAGATGTTTTTCAAAAAGTAAGCATATAGTAGGAAAAAAAGCATACATGAAGGAATTTGGTGCGCGTAGAGGAATTTGGACTTGTGAATACTGGGATAAAGCAACGCGTGAAACAATCATCTCGGTGGTTTGTTAACAAATTGATTTTCTGTCCTCTTGATCCAAGACCCTTTTGTTAACAAATTGATCTTCTGTCCTCTTGATCCAAGACCCTTCCTAACCATTGGAAGGGGATCAGTTTTCTTCTGTCCTCACCGTACGACAGAAGATATTCGGAAGATTCAGAATCTCGTGAATAAACAACTTTGTTTCATTGTTGTTCAGAACAAGTTGGAAAATTTGTAGTTTGGACCTATGAATACGCGTGAGACTATCTCTCAATTTCTATTTAGGAGGAAAACCATAAGCAGACTTAAAATCAACGTGGTTTCTGATAGACCGGTGTTTTTGCGAAAAAAAAAAAAATTTAGGCAGTAGGCGCATCCCTAGGACGCGCCTACTGAATAGGCGCGTCCCAGGGATGCGCCTATTCAATAGGCGCGTCGCGCGTATGCATACTTTTCTAAAAAAAAAATTTCGATATACACTTTTTCAAATATTTTTTTTAAACTAAACAGTTTTTGAAAAAATTCCTTACTTATTCATACACTCATACGACATGACCCATAATTTTTTATAATACATATTTAGATATACGAATTTATGAGTTGACCCATAAATCAATATATACCACCCAAACCCGATCCCAAATTTAATGCTGATTCTCTTTTCAGCCAAATTTAATAATCATCAATATCTAATTACTATATTGAATTAGAAATTAATTTATATTTGATAGGTTTTAAATAAATCGTTTGTATGTAAAATGTAATTTCTACATGTCATCAATATATAATACTATACATAAATAAAGTATACAATAAGAATAAACCCACTATTATTATCTATTAATAACGTATTAACTTTTTAAGTATTTTTTATATTATTCTTCTTAAATAAGGAAAATAATCTTAATTATTTTTATCATAAACTTTTTATTCCCACACCAATGTGGCACTCCACATCCCAGTCCTCCTCCACCCTTCCCATTAGGGGTAAGTGAATGGAAGGAGTGTGTCTTTTCCCATAAGAAGTAGAAATTTTGTAGCGTTGCCTTCATGTGGAGTCCACTTAACTGTCTTAAAACACTTATTTTTTGTGTTATTTAATTAATAAAATAATACAACTTTTAAATATAGGGTTAAATACCAAATAGCTACCTGAACTTTGAGACGTTTTGCAATGAGCTACCTGAACTTTGAAAATTCAAAACGGACTACCTCAACTTTGAAGAATGTGCAAATAGCTATCTCCGTCCAATTTTCCGTCAACTTTCGTCGGAAAATCGTCAAAAATTTGTTGGAAAGTCGGAAATTCGTTGGAGGTAGCTATTTGTATTTTTTTCAAAGTTAAGGTAACCCGTTTTTAATTTTCAAATTTCGGGTATCTCGTTGCAAAACGTCTAAAATTCATGTAGCTACTTGGTATTTAACCCTTAAATATAATTTTTACACTTTTAAAGATAATATGTTTTTACACTTTAAAGACTATTCATTGAGTCGTTGCTCAAATTTATAATTTTTGCAAATTTTTAATTATTTTAGTAAAATTAAGTTTTACAAAATGTTTATTTATTTTTTTTGTAAAAAACAAGCCCTTCCCCACCACCACCACCCACACATGCTGCTAATACAAGTATATGTATTGCTGACAATCACAAGAAGCAACAGGTACAAGTCGATTTCTCCACAAGGTTTCTGTAGCAGCTCACGATCTTCTGGTCTAGTTGGTAGTAGTGCTCCATCTTCTCCAGTGGTTTCAAATCCAGGTCGATGAAGAACACCTGGTAACAAACAAGTTGCAACTTTTCAGAAGATCAAATTATCCAGAAAATAATCAAGAATTTGAATCTTTCATCGCACTATTTAATACTACAAATGATAATTCAAAGCTTCAGAAAAAGGCAATAGTCTGTACACTTAGGAATCATCAAGATGGCTAATCTCACATGTAATATGATCCAGACTCAAGATGGTACCTTATAATCAAAATCTTGGTCAGTTGATTGGAGGTGAATCCTTTCGTATGAAGATCCTGAATCAGTAGCATTGGGTCGTCTAAAGCACATAATCAAGCTACAGTCTTTCACAGTTGCAGACATCAGAAATCTCTTCACAAGCTTCAAGCTTTCGTCCAGAGAAAGGGAATGCAATGAGGCAAATTTACGTAACAAGTTGTCAGCTTTCATTTCCCTGCACACTTTACAAGGTTGAGACATTATGGTATAATATGAATGAATTGCTCCTTCTACATCGTAGTCATCGAGTTTTTGAACGTCAAGAAGTCGATCCAATACACCTGATTCATGAATTGTCTCCACAAGAAGCTCCAGAAAACTCTTTGTTCTTAAACCATAGTTTGCTTGGACAATGACATTCAGTGCATTCTCAACTGTCGCTCGAATTGATTCAGTAGTGGTATCACCGACACCACCCAATCCTCCAAGTACAAGAGAACCGTTGATGAATATACGGAAGTTGTTCTGAGGTGTATTATAAAGAGACTCTATAGCTTTGCGCATCCTCTCTTTTGACCCAGAAAATAGATCTAGTGGATCATAGTCACTTAATTTTGATATCTGTAAATAAATCAAATATGAGAATTAGTATTAAGTCAAGAACACGAATTAAATCAAAAGAAGATACCTCTTCATCATGGAACTTCAACATTTGGTGCATTCTAAACCGAGTAACTGTCTTCTTGATGTCATTTCGTTTTGCAATGTACCTTGAAGATGGAAGAAATCCACATTTGGGCTACTCTTTGAAGCATAACAGAGAAATTTGAAATTAAACTAAAAATAAATGACAAATCTGGATTTCAAAGAAACCAACAATCGTGTCCAAGAAATCACCTTTATTTCAACAGATATGCAGGGCTCATCTTTTAGAGCATCTGAAACAAGAGAACAATATAAGAAGTTAAAGTTTCAGGTGAACTTTAACAGTAAATACCATATCATCAAGCTATCCGAAATGAAAATGTAGAATGCTCTTCCAGATCCACTTTAAAAGATATACTCCCAAAAACTACAAACTCAGAACACTCACACGAAGGAAAACACGAATGATCAGATATTAGAAGTGCGTATCTGTCATGTTTAACAACCCCAGCAGCACTAATACGCGAGGCAGGGCGTAGACTGCTAGCACTTTTCTCAACTACCTCCATAAATTCCTTGGTCACGTGCACGGGGACCTGTCAAAGAAAATGCAAAACAGATACTAAATGCAGAATCTTAGATAATAATCATATTCCCACTCTAGGGTGGAAAAGGTTCAAATGTATCACAATAGGAGAGCCCGACAACTTTCAGTAACATGTGCTTTTGGTGAATAATCTTCTAGATCCTGTAGCAGAATAAGGATAGGTACTGCACTGCTGCTTATTGAAGAGGACATGGGTGTGCTAAATGGATTTCACAATGTATGAAACTTCATATGCGGTGCGTGTTAGGTATTGTAGTCTGATTAATATGTAATGGTAGATTATGTATTAATGTACACGTCTCGCGGTTCAATAAACTTCATAATGTACGCGTCTCGTGTTAGGCTATACTGTACTGTACTGTATTTCTCCATGTATACGTATTTTGTAACAATAACCATCATCAATACAAATGAGTCAAACCGCGTGGAGGTTACCCTATTTTGGGTGTTACCACGGAAATCAGCTCTCTCTCTAATCTCTCTAGAATTGCTTCTTCTACTTCATCAATTGTTGTTAATCGATCCTAACAGTGCGGTAATAGCATTCTCTTTCAGATGGTGCATAGGGATATAGTGACCCCAACAACCAAAGCTGTATCAATTTTAAGGAACTGAACGATTGATTTGCGAGATGGGATGTATATGATCAAAGGCACATACCCCAGCATCAACATGATTTGAGCCTAACAAAGGGCTCATCACCTGTTCCAAATAAAGTCGGGCTGCAACTTCTCTAGTAGGTGATGCAGCAAGCTCCTTGTGATCTTTCCATAATAGCTTTTCTTGTGGGGAAAAAGATGAGGGGCCCAGAATGCAATATGTTCCATGTTTGGTTTTGGCCACCTTTTGTATTCGAAGAACTTTTCCAACCTGTATAAATGACAAAGTGTTCTAACTTGCTTAATTAGACAAAAAATAGAAAGTGTCATCACTAGTCTATCCTTAAAACCATGAAGAGAATCCTAGAGCCATGAGCAAGAAACAGTAGGCAATAGTCAGGACTGAAAGTTCCTAATTTAGAAAGAAGTAAAAACCCGCCGCTAAATGCTTGAATCATATGGTTAAATTTACATCATTGATTTACCATTAGCAGATTTACGAATTGAGTTAACTTATTAATAAGTACTCTTGAAGTGCAATCACCAACCCAGACGAAAAAACTTAGAAAACCCAGACTCTTGAACACTGTGATTATTTATCTGCTCTATCTAGGAAAAAAAAAGAGAAGAGAATAATCTGTGCTCCATTACTGAATTGCACCAAAGACTAATTTTAACATAAAACAAAAGAGGCACGAACGAACAAAAAAAAAAAGAGTTCTTTTTCCTCCATGAAAACGTATAATTCTACTATATGTGTATGCAGTATATATACACGAATAAAACGTGCATGCATTTGCAAATGAAGGGTTTATAAATCAAGGTAAAAAAGACCATCGTGTTTGAATACGTATTTGATTAGATAAAGACTGTGCGATCTCCAATTCCAACCAAGAAGAGCTTACGAACGAAGGAGATGATCCGGTGTATGCGAAGACTAAATTGGCGGCCCCTTCGCCTCTGTAAACCCATTCCGTGGCGTCCTTCTCCTCCAAAATCAGGTCCATCCAACGGAAATGGCCCTCAATGGACGAGAAACGATCCTATGCTATCTTTAGAACAACTGAAACAAATCGAAGGTCCAATACCCCAGAATTGAGCAGCTCAACTTGGAGTTGGAGAAGAATCCAACTCTCAGAAGAAGAAGATTCCTGTCTGCTAAGCAAATGTTACTACGATAGTAAAAGAATGAGACTTTTTGATATATATTGTCGAAACCTCTCCATCGCGGCACTCTTCCAACAGATTTTACGGCACCTGGCGGCCCAAAGGATCGCCGGCGCCGGCCGTAGTGTCTCTTTCTTTCTCTCGGTCTCGGGCAGCTGAATAGTGAGCAGTGAAGTTTTCTTTGAAAATTAATTCACTGATTTATTACAAAAAAATATAAATGAAAAACCCAAAGGCCCAGATGGTAGCAATGGGCCTTATCTGGCGCAATACAAGCCCAGTACATTTCCCGCTAGCAGAGAGATTCTTGTCTTCTTCAACGATTATCCCAGTCGACTAAACCCTGATTAAACCCCAGCTGGTCGACACCGCCACACACGGAGAGAGGAGAGGCGATTTTCCAAATCCCTAAATCCCAAAGTTTCACATGAGCTGAAGGTGTTCGCTGAAAGTCCTCAACCAGCTGGAAGTTCGTTTGCTCTGGTTCTGGAACTCCTTCTACCTGCAAGAGTGAAAGCATCCCGTGGAAGGCTCTTCGCGACTATTGATCGTGAGTTCTACCCCTCTCACACCGGCTCAAACCGTGTGTGATTTTGTGGCTTGCTTCAGCGGAGCTGGTTCGGTATTCTGTTCACCCGAAGTGGTGGGATAGCTTGTGTAGCTGTGATTGTGGCAAGTTCTCCTCTTCCTCCCTTGTTATTTTCCTTGACTTACTGTGACGCCCTGCTAATCCTGCTCGCCATTTCTGCCCTGTCTTGTATCGCTGCCTTCTGTTTTGTAGGTTGGTTTGATCTGTGGTGAAGGTCTGTGGGCATGAATCGCCTTCCTGTTTCCGGGGACAATGAGGCTCCTCGAAGAGCTGTCATGTCCTTGGTCCCTAAGCCCCCCATTTTGAAGACTGCTGATCGGATTGTGGGGAAAATGATCTCCCTTAAGGAGGTCAAAAATAGTGCAGTGTATGCTGTTTTGAAAGCTGCGTGGGCTGATTTTGGTTCGGTGAACATGTCTGACCTGGAGAATGGAGTCATGGCCTTTGATTTTCAGCACGAAGCCGATAGAAAACGTGTTATGGATATGTCCCCGTGGGCAATCCATGGCCATTGTCTGAACCTTAGGAGCTGCTGCCCTAATAGCAGTGCTGGTGATATCGATTTCGGGTGGCTGAGTATGTGGGTGCAAGTGCACGGGCTGAGCTTGAATATGCTGAATACGGATAATGGTAGGGCTGTGGCAGACTCGATTGGGAAGTGTATGGAAATGGAAGGAGAAGCAGAGATGCAAAAGAGAGGTTACCTGAGACTGAAAGTGGAGGTGGAGGTGGGGGTGCCACTCAAACCCGGGTTTTGGTGGACAAATGATAGGGGCCTCGAGAAATGGGCGGCTATCCGGTATGAGCGACTCTCGAACTTCTGCTACGGGTGTGGGCTCTTGGGGCACTCTGCCTAAGCCTGCAATCGGGACATTGTCACTTCGGAAGTCAATCCGAAACAACCAATGTACGGCCCTTGGACCTCCTGTGCTCGGCAAAGAAAACAGCCGACCTCATACCTGATAGGAGGACGTTCTAAACCCTCAGTTGCGAAGCGCGAACCAGGAAGAAAGACCTGGAAAGAAATAATTTTGGAAAGTGGGGTGTCTCCGAGTGGCAGGGGAGTTGGGCCAAACCAGGTCAAACAGGAGGATACGGTCCAGGGGATAGACACGGCTAACCCCTCTAGCAATGTCGACGACTCTGGTCGTAGCTCTCCCCCGCGAACCCGTCAAGATCATGTCCGAAAGGAAGAGGTAGGTGGGGGACTAGATCTAAATCTCTCACTTGGAAGTCTCCTTCCAGTGGGGGGTCTCGATCTCAATCTGGAACCCCAAGACGATGAAGCCTCTGCTCGAAGATTGCTACTCGGTGGTGGTAGCTAGTCTGCCTTGTGCTGCAAGGCAAGGCAGTCTGGAGGTGGCCAGTCATGTGGGAGGGCCTTCATCACGTGTGGGAGTCGGTTATTTTTGAATCGGATGCAAAAGTTGTAATAGATAACATTATAGGAATAACTCATTTTTGGCATATAGAGACTATTGTTCAAAATAGTCTATACTTGGCCGGTTCGATTAGTAACCGGTCATGGAGCTGAGTTCCAAGATCCGCGAATCAATGTGCGGACTGGTTAACTAAACAAGCTCTTGGGGGATGAGTCATGTCGACTGGGTATCTTACCCACCACCACCCCTTTTACGTCTTTTACGGTTTGATTGTGAAACTCATCGGGGACTGTTTCGTTCCTAAATTTTGTGATTAATATACGGAATCATTGGTAAAAAAACAAAACAGCTGGTCGGTCGGCCACAGAGGAGAAGAAGAATAAGAAGGAAGAAGAAGCATCTCTTAAAATTTGGTTACAGTGTTTTTGTTGTAAGTTAATGCAGTTTTTTTATTATTATTATCTTCTTATGCTTCTGTCGTTGTTTTTATGCGATTTGGTTGTGAGGTAGATGAAGTTTGATTTTCACGCAATTAACTACTGTTTCTTTTCTTCGCTTCTGCAGCTAAATGGGTGTCCCGATTATTAAGAAGAAAAGGGAAGCAAAAATCCAGAAGCCTTCACCGAGGAACTAACTGTACATAACTTTTTTACCATTTAAAACTTAGGAACTCGAAGAAGAGGCTCAAAGACTCCCAAATATCCAGAGATTAGGGAAAGTGAGTACTATCATTCTTGAACATGTCATGATATTACCTTTTATATTCTCATGCGTACCTAACATTACAATTCACTTTTTTGAACATGTTGAATTACATATGACCTTCGAGGAATAGCCTACGGGGAATGTCCATTCCCCAGGCTACACAGCCTTATAACAGATAACACATAAGAATTTATCTTGTCGGGAACAAAAAATATTCCATTCTATAATAGCTAAAACCAACCTTTCATGCTTCAATACTACCCTACTCTCTAGAAAAGTTTTCTGTTTCTTTGTCTTATTGGAAGGCAAACCAAACCGGCACGAACAATATGTATGTAGACGATATTTTAGTGTTTGTGAATTAACTTTCTTTAGTGGTGAGATCTCTTGTAGAAGCTGTAGAATCCAACACCAATGGTCGCCACTGCTCCAACAACCGCAGCAGCAGTATAAAGCTCCTGTTGTTCCCATTTCCCGATCCAACTGGAGAGTTTGCATGAGATAACCTTGTTTGGAGTTTCTTTCGATTTGTTATCTTCAGGACTTGCTTCTCTGCAGCATGAGAAGCCATTGGGGCCTTGGCAACACCCTCCTGTATCGGCAGCCACCTCTTTGACCACCTCAGTGGTGGGGGTCTCGTGATGCTTTTTCTTCTTGTCCTTCTTGGCTTCCTTCTTCTTGTCTTTTGCAACCTCTCCTGCAACTGGAGCAGCTCCCATTTTGCCCCTGCAATCAGTTGCACAGCAATAGTGAACTACTAAAACCAACTAAGCCCAAAATAAAAATTGAAGATACTTGTTAGCAGTAATTTCTGAAAATGAGATTGCAACAGAATAGCTGCAACATGTCTGATCATCAATTACATAGGCAGACTTATAGGGAGTGTTTGATTCACGGAATTGGAATCAGAAACTGGGAACTAGAATCCCGATAGGGCAAAGTTGTTTCGTTGAATCTTTATTTGGAATTGGAATAAGGAGTTCCATGTTTATTCATATTAAAACACATAAAAAGAGCATGGAATTGGGAAACATGTGTGGAATTGGAATCCGGATTATCAAATACAAAATGAACCAAATATGAAGAATCCAGAATCCGTGTGAACCAAACATGCCCCTAACATAATAGGACACTCAACACAATAAAAATGGGAAGGCAGAAGATAAGGGCACTCAACACAATAAAGAATGGGAAGGCAGAAGATAATGCACCTCCAGAGTCGTTCTATCGCTCGCCCATTGACAATTTGCTCAGTTATCAGTTGAGGCACATCCTCAGGTGAGACATATCCATACCTGTGTCAAGTTACAAATTAATGACTACGCCCTTAATATGGGAACACAAAATTCGCAATTGGTGAATAATAGAATCAAAACTATTAATACCAATGGCCATTTATTTTTCCCTCTGTATCTGGGCTGTAGATTATCACATTTCCAGCATACTTGTGACCCCCAATGTGAGAGCATGGGCTAACAATGACTTGACCCTTCATGCCACGTGACTCAATTTCACTGTTGAAACTTTCAATCAATGGTGGTCCACAAACACCACACCTTTTGTCACGACTGCCATGCGCACAGACAAATACGTAAGAAGCTGTTATTGCCTCCTGCTCCCCTGACGTCCATGGTTTCCCATTCACAAGTACATCGTCCACAAACTGATCCACATTTGCTTCTGTCAAACCCCTTAAACAAAGAAACAAATAGTATCATGAGAGTTAGACTAGAATGTACCTATTAGGATATCACAAACAAATAAAGCATCGAAGTTGTTATTTCTCCAATATAAAAATATAAGTTCGTTTGAAGCAATCTGAATATTAACTAAAAGACAATAAGCTTAGTAATAAAAGATAACAAAAACAAAGATGAAATTGCAAAATCAACATTTGACACTGGAACAATTTAGTAATAATCTGTCCTGACAAACTTCAACATGTCTCTACAGACTAAAAGTGATTTGGTCAATTGTACATGTCTATCTTGGAGTAATGTCTTGAAGTCTGACTGAGTGATTTGATAAATGCACTGATACTGAATTTGCAGTTTGATTTCATTATGACATCCTAGTATTCATGCAACAAAGTAATTCTAGATGCATTAAAAGAAATATAATAGTAGAGCAGATGGAAAACGAGCAAATACAAGTCTTGTTGACACTCTGAGCAGATGAATTTCCTTGAATCTGTGGATGTCTTTAAATGTTCTACCAATTCAGACACAAAAGATCGCACCAGCACCTCTGTAAAGAACTAATACTCATAGATACCAGTCAACAAAGCCAAGCACATGAACTAAAGCATTCAGGCTTCATCTTCATTATAATGCGATAAGGTAACATATGCAAGTAAAACCGATGAAGGTTTCAAGGAATTGGTTGATTCCGCCTCAGAAACTGGAAAAGAGTCTAGAAGAAGTTCACAGCTCAAATAGTGTGGAACTAACTTGTATTTGGTCATTTCCGGAAATATCAACACGGTTCCATCCGAGAAGTCCTCACCATCGCAACAACCTCCACATACCGTCAGCTTTGTCTGTCAAATGAGAAAACCCTCACATATGTAAGTATATAATATTGAATCTCATACCCGATACCTGCTCAGCCAAATCTATTAAACTTTCAGAGACATGACAACACTATTGGCGGTCAAAACGTGTGCACAGTATCTGTTATTTATTATTTATTTCCTCCTGGTTCAATCAAGCAAATCTTCACGCTGCGAATTTCTTCATTTCCCATCTACTGTTACTCTACATCTAATTAGGCGCCCACATCAGTCTAAAACACGATCTACTCGAACAATAGCATGAGCGATAACCAAAGTCAAACAGAAGTTCGAGCTGATTTAACTTACCTTGACGGCGATATCGTCTTTCCGGGCCTTGACGGAGGCGGAGAGAAGCTTTGGGAGCAGATCGGTTTCGGAGGCCTCAACACGAGCGGGCCAGTCATCGGGGCCTTTGTAGCAAAGGAAGACGTGGCGGTCGTAGGCATCGACGGTGTTAGAGATGTTGGCGGAGTACATCTCCGGCCGCTGGAAGCCGTACTTTGCGTCGTCCTCGGCGGAGATTGTTGAGCCATTTTCCACAGCAGCCATGCCAAAGATTCGGATTCAATCCGGAGAGCGAGCTGAAGGTTGTTTTACAGAGAGAGAGAGAAGTCTGAAGTTTGAACAATCAAGAAGAAAACGAGAGGAACAATTATAGATAAATTTCTATTGATGATACGGAAGCAGATGGAGTGCCATTGGAGTGTGGACAACACGCGTTTCAGAGTTGTGGGGCTAGAGAATGCTCTATTCACCGATATACAACTACACATGAACCCGTCAATAGGCGCGTTGCCTCTTGAGATGTGACACGTGTTCGAGGAAAAAAATAGATAAACGCTGTAAGTTGTACATTTCTTGTGAAACAGATTCTACATAAAATTAAATATTCAAATATTATTCTTAATTTTGCACATTATTTTGCGATTATTACCCTTACATATTGCAATTAGCACTAATATATTTAATAAAGATACATTTCTCTGACGGTCCAACAAAAAATAAGCTTTTCTTATCTGGGCGCGTGAAGTTCGTGAGAGTAGGCCTGCGCGTGATTACGACGTAAGTGCTGACGTCCAAAATTCTGAGCTGGACCCTAATTGGGTCGGGCTCCGCTGCAATCAATTCTCTCCTTAGACCCAACTACCTATTCTATTCCTTTCACAAACGTCACATGGCGAATTAGAAAATTAAAAAGTGCACCCTAACGTTTGAAGTTGCACAATCTCCGTACCTGAACTTAATCTGTAAGGTTAACTAAAAGGTTAATAATCAAAAAACCAAACCGAAATTTGAGGAAAAACCAAACAGCAAATCAATTTTTTTTAATGACAACCAACAAACCAAACTTTTGGAATTAAGCAATTATCAAACCTACCTCAAATTTTTATTATGTTTAAACAGATTTTTCAATTTTGTTTCTTGTAGTTAATAAGTTAAATTAGTTGAAGTATTATAAGAAAATAATATTATGACTTAATAACTCCCTTAAACATTGAAAAATCCGTTCAAACATAATAAAATTTGAGATAGATTTGTTGATGGCCCAATTCCAAAAGTTTGGTTTGTTGTTTATAAAAAAAAAAAAAGATTGGTTTGCTCTTTGATTTTCAATCAAATTAGTTTTTTTTTATAATTAACACTTAACTAAACCTAAAATATAGAGAAGACACATTCTAGAAGACAACATCAACTTCTTTCTTTTCATTGAATACATTTCCTTTCACAGCATACCGCAGTCGGTCTCGATAGCGTTCTTCGATACAACCATGGCAGCAGAAGTTACAACAAATCTTGAATTACTTTGCAGTGGAGAGAGCTATTGAAGCAACCAACAGACTAAACAACATCAACAGGAAAAAAACATACGAGTCAGAAAAAATCTATCTCGTAATAATTACCTGCAGGCTTCATATCAACCCCCTGAACCTTCTCACCTGCCGCCCCTGCCGGAGGCGGCGGCTGTGGCGGGGCTGCGGTGGTTGGCCTTTCAATCACAACAGGCTTCGGCACATCTGGCGGGTTCGCACAGCGAATCAGAGCCCAGTTCACACTTTGGAAGAAAGGGTGCTGCTTTATCTCCGTTGCCCCGCGTCTGTAAGCAAGCCGGTGCTGTGGTTCCTTGACGAGCAAACCTCTGATGAGGTCCCTAGCCGCAAAGCTCACAGAAGGCGATTCAGGGAACCGCAAGGGCTGCCCCACGACATTAAAGAGCGTCGCCCTGTTCCCTTGTCCCTTAAACGGAGTCCTTCCAAATAAAAGCTCGTACAAAAATATCCCAAAAGTCCACCAATCGACCGCGCTTCCATGTCCCTCACCCTTAATGATCTCGGGGGCTAAGTATTCGTGGGTCCCGACAAAGGACATGGACCTGGCGCTTGTGGGCTCTGCGATGAGCTCTGGGAGAGGGCTCACTTGGTGGTTGACCTCGCCGTTCATGGGCTTTGTCTTCTTGCTGTCCTTTTTCTTGGACCGCAAGAAACGAGGGGCGAAGCAAGTAGGCTGGATGCAGTCGGGCTGGATGATGCAACTGGGCTCCACGCAGGTGGGCTGGGCACAGTAGCCAGAGTTGTTTTTCGAATCGAAAGTGGAGTTGGAGAACTTGACGAGGGTCGGACAGACGGCGCATCGAAGGGAGAGGTCGAAGTCGGAGAGCATTATGTGTCCGTCTTCTCGTACGAGGACATTCTCCGGCTTCAGATCACGGTAGATGATGCCGAGCATGTGTAGATACTCCAGTGAGAGAAGCACTTCCGCCACGTAAAACCTAGGAAAACAAGATAAAACATGTTTGATTTATTGAAGAGTTAATTAAAAAAAAACTGAACTTTGAAAAGAAACCAAATAGCAAACCGAACTTTATTTTTTGATAAACAACAAACCTAGCTCAAATTTTTATTATGTTTGAACGGATTTTTCAGTATTTGATGAAATTATTAAGTCAGTATTAGTTAAAATATTATAAGGAAAGGGTAATACGATTTAATAACTATTATAAGGAAGGGTAATACTATTTAATAACTCACTCAAACATTGAAAAATCCTTTGAAACATAACCGAGATTTGAGGTAGGCTTGTTGATTGCTCAATTCTAAAAGTTTGGTTTGTTGTTTTAAAAAAAAATAAGGTACGGTTTGATGTTCGATTTTTCCTTAAAGTTCATTTTTTTTATAATTAATCCTTTATTGAACCCTAATTACCCCACTTTTAATGCCATGCAAGATCAAACCCACCTTCCTTTTTGTGAGAATAATGCAAAAATGGAACTATCTCATTGAACTGATCAAAGCATCATCAACGATTAACAAAAAGAACAAGGAGAAGCAGTTGACCTGGCAGCGTGCTCTGAGAAGAACTTCCCAGGTTGTCTTTGTCTGATATTATGCAAGTCTCCACCAGGACAGAACTCCATTACTAAACAAGAATGCTTCTCGGTCTCAAAATGCGCATACAAAGTTGGCAAAAACGGATGATCCAGCGACAGCAGTATCTCCCTCTCCGTTTGAGCCCGCAACAGCTTCTTCCTACTAGCCAAAAGCGCCTTATCCATAACCTTCATCGCGAAATAACTCCTAGTCCCTTTCAACTCTGCCAGATAGACACTTCCAATATCACCGCACCCTAATTTCTGGACCAATCTGAAGTGGTCAATCCCCAATGTCCCGTAATGCTGTCTCGCCACCTGGATTGCCTCCCACCTGACGTCGTTTGCCTTGTGAGGCTTGTTCATGGTGCTGCTTAAGCTGCTAGAGCTGCTCTCGTCACTGATGTCACTCCCTGTGCTGCCCCTGTACATGCTGCTAGTCTTTCTGCTCTCAACTAAGTCACTTACTTCCACACTCTCAGTCTCCACTCCACATTCACTGGCTTCAGTTTCGGTATTAGTGAAGCTTTCTTTTGCCTCATTGTAAACAGATGGATCGTTCACGCTATTCTGCGGGCTAGAACAAAAGGGTTTTGATTCCACAGCTCGATTATTCATGGAATTAGTGTTCTTGGAAGAGACGACTTCATTGCTGGTGCTTACAGCGCTGCTGCTGCTGCCGCTTGCATTCTCGGACTTGGCCTTGTTTGGATTATAGAACTGTTCTGCTGAGATGGGAAATTGTTCCTTCGACTTTGAAGGCTGCTTTTGGTTGGGGTCCTCAGTTCGAGATTGTTTAGGAGATGGAGGCCGCGAAGAACGAGGAGTGACCGAGGTCGAAAGCGGCCTGCTTCCATTTGAAGGTACCGATGATTTGTAAATCTTTGATGCAGGGCTGATTCGACCAACTAGCGGCTCCATCGGTAAATTTTAACCACCGGAACTGTCACAGAAAAAGAAATTCAGGCTTCCATTGAATTAACTTCGTTGCTATGGCAATAGACCTTCGAACTACAGACCCAGAACGATCAATAAGCATGTTACCAATCAAAAGCTTGAAGAATATGAAACATTCAACAGCATTGATCACAAAACTTGCAATAAAAAAAACGTGAAGCGAATGTCTCATCAAGATTTGCAAGAAAGAACTTGGTTTTGCAGCCTAATAATATATCTAATGAAAAAACATGGAGCAAAGCTTGAGCTTTTTCACGCTTTTGCGAGATTTAAGAGCAGCTGAGCAAAACCCATGAAGTAATTGGACAGAGGGGTAGAAGCGGATTACCTGATCAGAGGCGAGGAAGAGCAATGTTGAGAAAGCGAAGACTCATGACTGTAAAAGGAGGGGAATAAGGAACCAGAAATCCTCAGACAAGAAAGTGACACAACTTTGGGAGCAGAGCGATGGAGGAATTGCAGCCAAGGTTTTGTTATTCTCTTGGAAGGATTCGCATTCCAGATCCGATCGAAACAAGAAGGAGGAGAGAGGAAGAGAGTCAAGAGACTGTGTTATGGAAGGAATGCTAAAGAAAAAGGGAAATGGCGAAGAGAAGAAGAAAAAGGATTTTATTTCTGCTGCGCTTCGTCGTGTAATGGATATAGATGAGTTGGGGAAGAGAGAAACTCACGAGCAAAGCACAGCCATGGCCGTATTTGCTTCTGGATCATCTTTTTAAGCTTATGCTGCTTCTTCTTGTAAGCCTAATGAACAGTGTTAAAAAAATATACTCCAAACTCAAAAGTGATGGCAGTGAAGTGAGAGTGCCTGCTGTTTTTTTTATTTTTACACTTATTAAACTGTAAATGGATTATTATTAATTTATTATTACTATTTTCTTGGACCTATAGAGTTTTTTTTTTTTTTTTTTAATAATTATAGATTAAAATTAAGGTGACAAACTTAACAACCAAGTTTTTTTTTTTTTTTTTTTTTTTTTTTTTTTTTTTTTTGATAATTATGGATTAAAAACCGCTATAGGTGACAAACTAATCACCCAAGTTTAAATTACACAACCCAAAGAGAAAACTAACTAACTTTAACAATTCTCGAAACAGAAGAGCCAACGGCATCTTTACGAAGCGTGCTGATCGTTTCCTTCGGTGGAGAGTTATGAATCTCAAACACATGTCGCTGGTTTAGCGCCAATCCCGCCATGATGTCCGCTACCGCATTTGCTTCTCGAAAAATATGTCTGAACTTCATTCTTTCGAACTGCATCATTAATTTCCTGCAATCCGCAATGATGGGCATTAGTTTATGATTTGACATATTTTCATCAGAGATTACCTTATGGGCTGAAAGTGCGTCCGTTTCAAGGTGAATAGCTTTTAATCCGAGAGTCTTTGCCAGTAACAGCCCGTCTCGGATTGCCCAACATTCCGCAGTGAGAATGTTTGAGCAACCCAAATTCCTTGAGAATCCTGCCACCCATTGGCCCCTGTCGTCTCGGATGACCCCACCAGCTCCTGCAAAACCTTGATTTCCCTTAGCAGCTCCATCTGTGTTAATTTTAAACCAATCCTTTTTTGGAGGAACCCAACTAATATCCATGGAAATGAACTCATTAGCAACGTCAGTCTCAAGATAAACATTTTGGTGAAACTTAGCCTGAGATAATGATAAATTATAAACAGAAGAAAAAGCCGGTTTATCATTAAAAATAATAGAGTTCCTATTTTTCCAAATGTTCCATAGAGCATAAGGAAAAAGGTACTTCCACTCAACACCTTGAATATTGACTCCTGAATCATGACATCCATACTTGATCCACTCATTCAACGGGTAATGAAACGATTGTTCTAGAGAAGGCGGACCAATGACAGACTTCCACATCTCTTTAGCATGCTCACACCCGCGCAATAGGTGATCTATGTCCTCCACCCCCGAATAACAAATTTGGCATAAAGGGCTCAAATTACATCCCAACAACCAAGTTCATACATATAGAGTTAATCCAAAGTACAAAAATGAACAATTTCACCATTATTTATATGCAAAAATAATAACTAAGATAAGGAACTGTGGTGGAATTATCGTAATGATAATTTCATTAAAAAACACATATTTTATGAAACCAAGAAATGCTTTGCCAGATAAACCACTACTAATAAAAAAATAACTTATTAATTTAATATTTTTTAAAGGAAATCTGTGTGTATTTGCTATTAATGACTACACAGATTTGACAGTTGTCGCAGACGACAATAATTGATTTTTTTTTAGATATATGATAAAATGAAATTACAGTGGTAATGCGTTTATTTGAAAATTATATGCTTTTTTAACCATATAAGCGAACCAAGTGATCTTTTTATGTATTTAATGTATTTAAAGAATTATAAATTATTGTAAAGTGCACATTAATGTTGTCCTTTTCAATTACTATATATATGTTCATAGTTAATTTCGAATTTTGTTTTTCAAATTTAAATAATTATTATAATGTATTGCTATATTTTTTTCTGACATGACTAGAGAAGATTTATTTAATAATAATTATGTTGACATGTGTTGTTGAATTTTATTATGTTTAATAAAATATTATTTATTATGATGCTTAACCACCTCAATGCATCCAAAGAAAATATATCTTTTCTAAACTAATTTAACCCAAATATGTTTATTTACTCCATAAGCGTGAAGGGAACCGAGGACCGTCACATGGCGGCACGTGATTTCCAAGGCCAACATGTGGACGGCTCCGGCGCGGCGCACTCCCTATAAAATACGCCTCGGCCATCGCTGTAAATAATATTAATTATTAAAAGGAATCCACAATGAGTAATTATATTTACCATAAAAAAATGAATATAATTACGAAATTACTTTTTTACTGTTTCCATATCCGCGGATAACAGTTTTTTTAATTAACTGTATTTGGGTAAAAATTGAAATTGTAAAATGGTTTAGTTTCCCTATCCGGGCTAATCTCTATCTGACACGTGGGGCATCCAACAAACTGTCGGACCCCACGATATGTTTCATTGTTTTCTTAAGGGTCCCAGTAGTCTATCTAGAAAATCAGACATGTTATTGGATGATTGGCGGAATTTTCACTTCCGTTTTATTATTATTTGTTTTTGACCATTTCCGTTTTATTATTGACAAAAAATATAACGTACCGTAGTTAATGTATTGGAATTGACATATTTATTCAATTTAAGTTTTAATTATTGTGTCTAAAAAAATTCATAAAATTAATCAATTTACAATATTATAATAAAAAGGAAGGTGTACGAAAATATATATTTTTTTTTACTAATATATACATTACAAAAAATAAAATAAAAATATCCTTAATTTTTTAAAAAATAAAAAATTATATTTACCTGCGAATTCTATTCGCAGATGAAAATATAAGTCTTATCCACTAATGAGATTCACGGGTGGAGGAGAGTAAATTTTGTTGATTGTAGAGAGAGCAAACTCTCGTTTCGTTGTTTGATTGGAGAGAAAGAGTAGTTAAGAATTTGATGTTGATGTCAGATTATGTTGCTCTTCCCATTTCCATCACGTTTGCTTACAGTAATATGTCATATGCGAATTTGATTCGCGGATAGGATTTACACTTTTGAATGTCATTCGCATGTGATACTTTTTATGTTCACTAGCGAATCTCATTTATGAATAGGTATACTTTCGTATTTTTTAAAAAAATTGAGAATATTTTCGTATTTTTTAGGTATATGTTAGTAAAAAATTATATGGATATAATATAACTTTAAATGCAAAAAAGACCCGAAATTTGTCAGGGCGGAAGTCCGGCAGTGGAAAACACGAAAAGGCACCCGGTGGTTGAGTAGCCTCCACGATAGCGACACTAGATGTCGCCTGATTTTTTGATGGCCTACAAAATGGGATGGGACTGGCTTCTAGACTTATTTTACTTAAATTGATATTTTTCTTTTCCTTTTTAAAATTATTTAGTATGGGAATAGAATTAGTGAATTACCAACATAATTACACAAGGGGGACCAAAAACAAACAAACATAATTACATAATAATACGTGTAAGGTATATATTTGTAAGATTTAAACCACTTTTTAGAGTTAAAAAGTTATATTACTTCAATATATTAGATAATCGTCAATTTCAATACTTTCAAATGTAGAGAAAAATGGTGTTATTACAAAATATGATTATATATATATTTCTGACCGTACTGATAAGAATTATCTTTAGTTGGTCAATAAGTCGTGTTAAAAGATAAAAAAAATTGACATTTTGTTTAAAAATTGAAATTTTGTTTGCATGCGGTAAGCGTATTATGTTTTCCTCGTCAAATTTACTGTGATTGGAAGATTATCAACGACCTTCCCATCAAGGCATGTGTGGATGGTTAACACGTGTAATAATTAGTTAGGAATTGGAAGACAAAAAAGGGACCATGTCGTGGAAAACATAGACCACGAGATTGGAGGCACGAAAAAATATTAGGATAAACTAGGTCAGTAGTTTTTATTTATTTGATGTAATGAAATAATTTTTTATATTTTTTAGTTCAGTAAAACCGTTCTTATAATTTAGAATGCGATTTTTTACTTATTTAATTACTTATGTTTAACAAAATATAATTAAATTATGATTTCTCTCTTCTTTTTTTTCTTATTCTTCGTGTTCCATGTTTTTCCGTTTTTAAAAATTTTCAATTTGAACACAAAATCTATTTTCAGAATTAAGAAATCTCGAATTTATGAGTTTCGATCCCAATAATTTTGGATTTGACATTCAATTTGGGATTCATTCGATTTTTGTTATTGAAAAATATTAAATTAAAAAAATGTAGAACAAAGAAAAAAGTATATTATTTTAGCCATTTTGTCTCATAAATTCTAAACGTGCAGTTATATTATGAAATTATTCAACTCAATTTTTAACTGTTCAGTTACATATATCAACATAATTAATTAATCCAAAAAACAATATAACTAATAAAATGACTTATGATTTTATTCAAAAGACATTTATCTTCCCACCTAACTTAAAATTGCAAAAATAATCTTATACAAAAAAATCATCATCTGTAGTGTGCAGTCTTTGCTGTCATACACAGATTGTAAAACTAACACAACTTTTTTCACTGTTCCCTCAATTTCTTACACAAATATTTTCATTATTTAGGATTTTCTTTGATTAATTTAATGTATGTTTATAAAATAATTAACAGTTAGTGTACACGTAAGTGTTAGGAAACTACACTCATCAAGAGAGACTAGAAATTGAGATTCTACTATAAAATATACACAAAACCCAATTAAATATAAATCATGAGTTCCAACTTACTTTATGGGAAGATTAACTATTTGAGTTCATGCATAATTGCATTTCAAGAAGCACCGTTTCTTATGTTCAATCCATTTATCCTAGACTATTACCAAAAGAAGCAATTAGCTGAACCCTAATTACTTATTAACTACCAATTCCGAGGTACAAAAGCAAATCTTGATTAACATTATATAGATTATACAACTATTCAAAGTCAACATTTTTTTCAAGATGACATGGCAGCAGCTTGGGATATCAAGATTGCTCGAACAGATTATCAAGATACAGATTCAAAATGTACCTCCCTGTGGATAAGACATCGAGTCTCTTCTCGCTCGGTTCGTACTTTCCCTTGCGAAGCTGATACCGATGTGTCACGGATGAAATGGTGTAAGCTTGGCCCTCTATTGTGACACTTTCCCCACACTGCAGGTTCTGCAGAAACAACCAAGAACACGGCAAAGAACATGTCTGGTCAATACAAACAGCAGCCACACAGATTCAAGAATTTGAAGCACAAAAACTGATAACAGGATTAAAAGAACTAATTGATAAGGAATCGAGAGAACTCTTAACTGTACTTTTATGCATCTTCAATTTCGTTTATTAAACTTTACTTAGTGCATTATTGCTGTTACCTGAACTTGTATGTCTTCATTTAGTTTCAGTGCCATTACCACAAAAAGAGAAAAGCAAGACCCGTGAAAGATATATGTATTATTGGTCCAATAAGGTGAAAAAGGGAAATAATTTTGATTCGGAAAATGAAAATACTAAGAAATGAAAAATAGAACAAAAATAAATATTTACAGCCAAGGCTGTGGTGTCTTAGATGTGTATAACATTGAAGATAATGCAGTGGTCCAACCAACCAGGTTATATGAAGTTATGAACCAACCAAAGACAACAGAATAAAAGCAAATCTGTTGGGTTGGGGGGACAGAAAGGCTCCACTGCTAATTCATTGCTTTATGAACTCATGTGACCGATCCAGAGACAGTTACAGTTCAGATAAAGAAAGCAGCAATAGATAATGGTTACCGAAATGGAAAGAACAAGAAAAATAAAAGAAATGTTCAAGGGAAAAGGAAAAGTTTAATAACTAACATGAAATGATGGGTCACTTATTGATGTCATGAACATGAACTAGCTTCATCGGACTTAGACTAGTCAATTCTTCCACCTGGCATTAACTAATAATGTAAATCTAATTTCCCACAACACACCATAATCTAAGCCTCTTGTTTTCTTCGTCATAAATCGACATTGATGTCTTTTTCATCAGCCAACCTTCACAGAGAGCTGCATGATGGAAATCTGGTTATGTCTGGAACACGGTATTATCTAGCTGTTCAATATGTGACTCATGTTAGATTTGAAGAGCTAAGTTGGCAGGAAATGAGGAAACTTCCATTGGAAATTGAATTTGGTGCAAGTGTTCAGGTGGTGCCTATCTGAAACTTCCTCAAAAGACGGAAACTTCCTCACCATGTTAAGTATGTCTTCAGCAGTAAGTCCATCCTGGGAGGGTAAGAGATGATATCGACTGCTAAAAGTTGTTTTTTACAAACAGACCCGACCACTAATCTAATGGAGGTTTACATTTTGTTTTCCATTCAAACATACCAATCTCCCCAAATATGACCCTTGCATACTTCCACTGTGAGATGCCGCATTACTTGATTGACCAACTATCATCAAGACCACAAAATAAAGGCTGGGATCTCGAGAATGAAAATGAAGGAATATATTATCAGCTTCATCGAGTTTTATTTCCGAATTCTCTAAGTGAAATAACCAGCACAAACCAAGCTTATCAGGACTGTTTAAGGGCACATATGGAACCTTGCAGTTTGCGAATTAATACGACTTCCCCAGAGCAATAAGAATAGGCACTTCCTCCACATAAAACTCCCTACTAGGAATGGATTAATATCCAGCTGATGCAACAACCTGTGTCTAATTGCTGTCATGGCAAGCAATCAACTGAAGAAATTTGGTGAGCAGGAGAAAATGTATCGCCATAATTTAGGACATGACTTTGAGTATGATTCACGATTAATCTGTCCATCAAATCCAACATTAACAGTAATCAACAATAACCAACGGTTGTTCTTTGCAGAAGGAAGAGGAACCAATTCAAACATGCCTTTTGTTTTAGGGCCTGCATTTCATCAATCAGCTTTTGCTTCCATACATGATAAGCAAGTGGCCAACAATTTTTTTTTTGAGAATGGTTATAGAAGTATAGAAGACAGATGAAGCAAACCTTACGCAATGGAAACTGGAGATTGTAATTAGGATCAGTAATGCGAGCGGATCTAGAAGCTTTTTGGAGAGCAATCGGTAAAGGATTATGAGGCTTGCGCAAGTTCATGTTTGACAAGTACAATAGCGTAGGACTAGAGTCAGTATGGTTCTAAGAATTCTTTGTGGCCTCAAAAGCAAGAGTTCATAAATCTTTTGGGGGATGAATTGAAAGTAAGTACTCCTGGTGACCTGGAGTTCATCTGCTACAGAATTTTGAACCCCATCTGTGGGACGTTAGGCTACCTTACACAGGTTTAAGGCCAGGGTTACTCGCACAAGCACTAGCTTCATCACCATGAAAGAGAGTTTTCTGGTGATTAAGGACCACGGTGCAGGAACAGACCTTGCTTGCTATAGCTAATATGGCTACTCTTGAGGAAGCAGGCTCATTCTAGGATACCTGGGTGCACTCTTACCTGATAAAGCATTGCAGCTTCTGGACTTAAAAAACACCGCTAGATAGTTTTTATGTTTGGAATCGGAATCCACAATGGCACAAGGGAAGATTCTTGGAGAGACAATTGGCACCTGTTAAGTCCTCTCATAAGACTTTGCTGGTTCCTTAATGGCTATCTCCGGTATTCCACTCTTGGAAGCAAAATTTCTCTCACTCAAAACAACTGAATTGCTGTAGCAACTTTAATCTAATGGAAGGTTCAGTCTATGTAAGTGTCTGGGATGCATTACTGAACAAGGGTGCAAAGGTCAACAGGCATGAATTAGACTAGTTCACTGATTATGTGCCTAAACATTCATTTATTGCTTGTCTTGCTAGCTAGATACTCAAATTATGAATAAGGGTCCAGAGATTGTGTACGATGTGATCAAATCAAATTATATGGTCTAGAGGATAGTACTTGCTAAAGACTGAATTTAGACTGTAGATATTTAGGTCTGTTTGCTGATATACACAGTCTACTGTATTTGCCTGCTGAATTTTAAACTATTTAGTTGGAAGGATGCGACCAATGGAAACAGCTCTAATTTCTTCAGAGACTCACTGCGAGCTTTCTTCACGGTGCATAGGTTTACAGCTTAATCCATCCACGGAATGACAAACTCAAGAAAATTTGAAGAGATATGCAGCAAAAGAGATATTCAGCAATCAAACAGTTACGCAATCAATCATCTAAACTCAACAGAGGAAGAAAGTTAGACTCACGGAGGGAAGGCATCGGACGCCCAGGCTCTTCGGTGGAGGCGTGATCTCGACGACTTTATAAGGGTAATGGTTATCTCTGTCCCGCTCTTTCCTTCTGCAAATCACTTGGAGGCCCTGATTCTGCACCAAAAACAATTCAATCCACGAAATTCAAGAATCGATCTCAAATTCATGCTTCAGCAAGAAATAAACTTCCGAAAATCAGCAGATAACTATCGAAGCAGAATGCAAAACGCGATTATTCTAAAGAGTGATGAAGAAATCAAAAAGAGGAACCTCCGGGAATCGCTGAGTGTCGCACCTTCTTGTAAGCGGCAACATTACCCAACACCACCATTGCCATTTTATTCTCCAGCTCTGTCTCCTATCAGATAGAGCTCAGTTGTGATAAAGCTTGAAGCTTTTGGAAACCAAAAAACTGACAAATAGAAAGATCAGATGCACCAAGCTTCTTGGCCAGGAAAGATTAGAGGATCTTTTGTGTTGAGAAAACTGAAATATGCAAACAAGTCCCCCTTATATTTGAATTTATCAAATTTTCCCTACATATTCCAAAAAAGGGCAAAGGTGATCCTTAAGTGTGTTTTATGATTCTTTTTTGGGCCAATGGAAAATATCAGAATGTCTTGGCAAACAAGACCAGATTTTACTATCAGTATGGGTGATAAAAAAAACTGTTGGACCAAATTTCCGACAAGACCGGCCCGAGACCAACTCGACTAGAATCGAGACCAGACCGACTAGAACCGAGACCGAGCGGGTAATTTTTTTTCTTTAAGGTCGGTCTCGGTCTCGGTCTCGAACTTTTTTCTCGAAAGTCCATTTAGGACCAGACCAGACCGAAGTAATGTGGATTTTGAAATTTTCATAATACCACACCGATTGAATGTAGATTTGGACTCATAGCAACCATGCGATGAGCTCATAGCAAACTATTCTTTCATCTTTTACTAAAGAATACCGTGAACTCATAGTTATTTTTTGTGTGCAGATTCGGTTCAGGACCGAGATCGGTCCAGGTCAAGAAAGACCGAGTTGGACGGATTTTTTTGTCGAGGTCGGTCTCAGTCCTCCAGAAGGCAAGACCGAAATTTCGGTCTCGGTCTTGCCTTCAGTCCCTGCCCGGCCATGATCAGCCCTACTCCAAACTATCTCAGGAAGGAAGAATACATCATTTATTAGTACAAAGGAAGAATACATCATTGATCAGCCCTACTCCAAACAGCTCTATTGTTTCATAAATCCGACAGAAACAAAGGTTTGGCGTTACATACAAAATCCTGCATACGACAATTCTTCACCTTGCATATGGGTGATAGCGGCCTCCAGTCGCACCGCCATTTCCTCCACCACCACCACCACTGTAGTCCCCTCTGCCTCCATAACCACCACTGCCTCCATAGCTGCCACCAGCATAACCACCACTACCTCCATAGCTACCACCTCCAAAGCCAGACTCATAACCACCTGCAGCACCCCGACCATAACCACCTCCAGCACTGTCATCAACACCACCTGCATAGGAACCACCTCCAAAGTCATAGCCTCTACTCATGCCACCTCCATAGCGCCCACCATAGCCCATAGAGGGGTCGCTGCCTCTGTAAGGGTCTCCAATGCCACCACTACCTCCATACCCTCTATATGCACCAACTTCACTGCTGCCATATCCACCATAACTGCCAGATCTTCCCACATGGGCTTCACCAGAACGGTAACTGCCAAAGTTGCCGCCACCCCCACCCCCACCATAAGAGTCTTCGTAACCACCACCACCGTACGAAGACTTGGTACCATCAAAGCGTTTTGATGGGGGCGGTGGGGGATTTGCCCTCTTTGGCTCTGCCTTCTTGATCTCCACCTAAGTCAAAAGACAAACAAACTGATCATATACCCACCTTGTTCAGTTTCAACAAACTAATAAAACATCCCCATTTGTACAATTTGTGGAAGGAATTTTCCACAATTAATGATATAATGAAGAAAATTTCGTATCACTGGAACCTAATGGATTGAACCACCAACATCGAATAATAGGTGACAAGGCAAAACCTAGAGAAATTTATTTGCTTAAATGGAAGGATACAAAAAAAAAAAAGAAAAAAAAAGAGACTGATTTTACGCCATACTTGGTACTAACATTAATGACTTCACAATTAGCTCAACCCAACAGACTGCGGTTGTTAAATAGGTGCAACTTGTAACGTGCAACACAACGTTTAAGGTCAAAGGACATTCCTAAATTGACTCTTTTATCCAATTCCAAATAGAACCTTTGCTTTTGTTAATCAATACTGCGAGTATAATGCGAAAAAAGGTCAAAGAAATGTTGTACATTGAATCAAAATTCATTTTTTTTAAAGTGCATTATCAAGAAAATATTATAGCACACATGCTGCAAGTACGATTGGAAAAGGGTTCATTTGGCTAATAATAACACACGAACCTGATTCCCAGCCATGTCAAGCTTATTGCCTTGGGCCAAAAGATCATCAACTGCTTGCTCTGTCTCGAACGTGATAAACCCAAATCCACGAGAACGGTTTGTAGCATGATCTTTCAATATTTGATGATCTTTAACATCTCCAAACTGTGAAAAGAATTCCTTGAACTCATCTGTCAAATTTGCAATAGCATTCCCAACTTTAATAAGTATTACACTCTAGCTGACCCTTAGATAAAAACAAGTACCAGACAAATACCTTCAGTGACAGTTGCAGGAACGCCACCGACAAATATTTTCTGTCTTCAAATCCTTGGAGCTAGCAGCACCTTTTGGGATTGTCCGCTTTATTTCCACCTATATATAAAAAGCAAGACCACCATACCTCAGATATATCAAAAATAGATACCACAAGAAACATCAAAACAAAGATATAATCCCTCAAGAAACATCAAAATCAAACTTCAAATAAACCACCTGTCTCCTGTTAATGACATGGGTGTCCTCAATAACTTTATCAACGACTAATGGGTCTGCATAAGTGATAAAACCAAATCCACGTGTCTGCCCAGTTTTCCGGTCTTTCATAATAACCGAGTCTATAATTTCTCCATAACTGCTGAAATGCTTGACAAATTGTGCTGCATAGAAATCCTATATCAAGAATCCTGCCCGGAATATCACATTGCAATTAACGGATGACACTAGGAAGCTACAAAAACTAACCAGCGGTCGTCTCTCTTGCTAAACCTCCTATAAAAATCTTTCTGCAATTACATTTACACTAGGATTAAGGGAAATCTCAACAATAAGTAGACCTGATACAGCATTAGTTTCATATACTAGCCAAACATTTGAACTAATACCCAGAACTACAAGTCCACAACTAAACCAAGCGGGTTGATCTTCCAACTGTAATCAATTCTTATCTGCAACCTGAAGGCTAGTCATAAAAGTGAAAGATCTTGAGACCCTGATCTCCAAACTTACGAGAAAGCTAAGTTCACTCTCTCCAAATTATTGAGGATATAAGATGAAGAACAGCGAGGCGCTACAAGTGTAGTATAGGAAAGTTAAGTATTTTCAATTTGGTTGAAACCATTATAATTTCAATAGCTAATTCTAAATTTCCATGAAATTCTAAATTTGGAAGTTACTTTTCTTAAATAGCATCACAACATTTAAATAAAAGGCACCCTCAAGCTACCAGACCGCAATCTGAAAGCAAGAAGCATCTACAACAGTCAAACTTCAATCCACTTCGACACATCCTGTTGAAATTTAACAGTTTCAAGTAAAAAGAAAAAGAAAAAGAAAAACTATACCCACGGCTAGCCCCGTCTCCGGTTACGTGTTGAGGTCTATCTCCGTCAACAGCGTCGGAGTATGGCCTGACATCGTTCGCTTCGTCGTCAGCGAAAGGTTCTCCTTCAAGAGGATTCATACCTCGTTGCTGATGGCTTGTCAAGAGACTCAAGAATCAAGACAGAAGATTGATTGAATTGAAATCGAGCAACTAATTCGAACCTTATGAGAGAGAGAGAGGCAAAGAGAATTTTTTTGACCATTTAAGCCCTATAAAAACCTCGGTTTTACTTTTGCAGGTTCGTATTATTGATTTTGCATCCCTAGATTATGAAGTAGGTGAATTTTGAAATATTTAAGGTTCAATTTGACTCGGCGGTTAAAAACTCTTAACCAGGTTAAAAACTCTTAACTATACTATTATAGTGCGATACAATTATTGTGATGAATTTTTTACCCATAATAGTTATAGTTATGGTATTTGAGTTATATATACCATAGTTATAACCATGGTTATTATATAAATATAATAATTATTTATTATTAATAAACTAATATATACTAAATAATGAAAGTTACTATACATACAAGTAATAAATAACCAAGTAATAAATAACCAAGTAATAAATAACTATAATGTTAGTTTTATATACTTTTATTGTTGACAATATAGATTTATATATTTTTTAAAATAAAAAATTTAGTCTTTTATTATATTATATATGTGTAATAAATATGAATATACGGATAAAATTATAGTTAATAACCACAGTTATTTTAATATTTATGGTATGTGATTTAAAAATATAATATGATATTTGTCATACTCATACCATACACTATCCATCGACAACTTAGGCGCCACCTCCCTCTATAAGGTACAACATTTTATGTAGGGAGTCCAACTTTTTCTGACTTTTTTCTCGAAATATTGCAAATTCCAAGTGCAAAAATACTTTATTTGCTTAGGATGCCATAATATAATTTCGTGCAAAGAAAAAGCCTCACCCGGGAGGATCAAGATCAACCTGATGAAGCCAAATCCATCTACCATCTAAAACGACTAGCAGTTTAACAACAGTGCATAGTAGAAGCCAAGCCAGTTAGTAAGTTGCCTGAGGATTGAACCTCCTCCTACCGCCATCTCGCCTATAATAAGGAGTTTCATCAATCGTCCTCCTCACATACTCCATGAATGGTGGAGGAGTTTTAGGAGATTGCTCATTGGCAGCAGGTGTGATGGGGCTTCGGTTTGGAGTTGTGGGTCCCATTCTTTGAGGGGTCGAAGGAGGGCCAGTCGGCGGCTGGGTCCTACTAGGCCGAGAAAGGACACAGAGGAAGACAACAACTGTTAGTATTAGGAGGAGGAGAGCCATGAGGATGCTCGATGAGGCAGATAGTATGTTTGTGAAAAGAGTGGATTTCTCGTCTCCAGATGTGTAGCTAACATCTATTTCTGCTCTTTGACCTGCAGGAGGGAAATGAGAGCTGAAAAAACAGCAGTGCTACAAAATACAAAGAAAAAAAATAATTTTTTTTCCTGAAAAATGTAAAAAATTACATTTTTTCATATTGAATTGAATGTGGTTGATTAACTTTTTTCAGGTTTGATTAAGTGACTTACCAGTGGCTGGTAGACTGATGATGATGCTGTCCCTGAAGTTTTCGGGTTTAAGTGCCTCAACCTACAAAATTTGATTGCAAAAAATGAAGAATTAAACACTACTTAAAAATCAAAGTTGATCCTCTTTTGATTTATACAATCAGAAATATCCTCACTATCACAGCACTGATGCAAATGATGATAGCGTGAATTAAGTAAGAAGATGAACTCACTTGGTACTCTGCAGAACCTCCCAAACCGAAATCATCTCTTTTCTTGAGGCTAATCTTGATCAGATGCCGAGCCCGCCAGTGGATTTCGACATCTGGAACGTGTTTAGAAACAACAATAGGAGTGACTCAACTAGTTTTTGATAATGTGGTATGTACAAATTATGGTACATGAAATGCTTTGTATCCTACAACTCTCAACTATCAAATCAATCGAGTTTCATTAATAAGGGACTATTACTACTGCAGAAGAAGAAGAAATACAGTAACCAACGAACCAATTGTCTTTCCAGGAAGATAATAAATCTTTATAAGATGTGGATACCTGTATTTCCCAAAATGGTTATGATGGTGTTGTTAGAGTCTGGAGTGAGATTCAAATGCATTTTATCCTGAAAAGCAGAATGATGTATTTGTCTTTAGAGTAAGCGATCATGCCCAGTTTTGAACATTTAGCTGCCACTTGCCATGGCACAAGGGAAGTTATTGACTTTAATACCTGGCCCATTCCTTGAATTGAAAACCCTCCAATAAAGAGTGCTGAGGCAGAACCAGATGCATTGTTGGGTTCTCTTGATATAGCATTGACCGAGAAAGAAATATCTGACCTCATGCCCCTCGACTTATACACAGAATGTACCAAGTGTTCGGGTGAGTAGGGGAAGAACAGGCAATACATGTTACCAGAGTATAGATCCACCCATGGCTTCGCATATCTGTATCAGAAGCAATGCGAGACTCAAAAGGACATAAAAAATGAGTGAAAACAGATAAAGATTCGAAGATGGTGAAATTGAGTGCTGAATATGTACTAATGATGCACGTCACAGAAACAGAAACATACCCGACATATGCAGGGTCCACAGTACAATCATAAGGAATTTCCTTCTTGCTCTTAAAAATTTCAACCAGGTTCGGGTAAGGATTTCTGCAATTGAAGAGACCACCAGAAGAAATCAAGATTTAATAGGTCTAGAGTAGCAAGGAAATAATGCATCCATTGTCAGACAGGGAAATGTTCAAGAGACAGATTATTGAAACAGTAACATTTCACTGAGATTCAAACACTGAAATTAGCGGTTTAGTGTTCTTTCTGAAAAGGGGGAAAAATGGTGAACAATTGACCACTGCTTTGGTTGTGATGAGAAGAACTCGATTAGGAAATATCTCTTTCAAAGGAAACAATGAATAAAACAAGAAATTTCAGCTTCATGAGCAACATTCTCTATGTGAAGCAAAGGGGAAAAAGGAAGAATACAGATGGGCCAGCCAGCCAGCCAGCCTATGATGATATCTCCAAATAAAAACATTAATTCTTTTTGTAGTCACTGTACTTCTCTCTTTAAGATACAAATATACTACTGTAATATACTTCAAATTTGTTTTTTATAATTTATGTCTTGATTCTACAAGTAGCGGAATTTTATTAGAAATTTGGGTATGCTCAGAGTAATTGGAGGATAGATGGCACTGACCTGAATTTCACAGAGAACGGATAACCCCCCAATGGAAAAGGAACGTTAGATAGAGTTCCCATGGGAGCACTCACAGTAACCAAATCACCCCTCAAGACTGACAATGTTGTTTCAAGCTTCATACTTCTACTCTGAAAAATAACTGCTTGCAAAAACATGAAGAAGAAAGGGAGGGTGAAAAAGGGCGAGCTATATTAATATCAACACGACATGTTTGTTTAAACTTGTTTATACCTTGAGTTGAGCCTTCTCCAATTGCCTCGGATTTCCCAGACAAAATATCAACAGATACCACACTTCTATTAGCACTAATCCACTGACCAGAAACTTCTTCATTGAGACCTATGACATGAAAATAGTCTACATTATAACACAGATTATTCTAACAATAAAACATGAGATAGACAAATAAAAAGAAACTGAAAGGGTACGGAACTTAGTAATCTTAATCTACTTGCACTAACAAAGCAATTCAGCTGAAATGAGTAAGACATAATTATTCTACTACCAAGTCAATAGGATATGACACACTTAATCATTATTTTCAGATACGCCTAATTTATCACACAAATCCCACCTTGTACGCTGAAATTAACTGCAGTCCCAACACGAACTACCGGATTCTGAGGATATATATGGGCGCCAACTGAGATCTGTAACGAAGAAAACCCAGCTGCATGTTAGATTTTTAAAGGATGTCACTGTTTTATTGAGTGCAATGGTTAATTACATATATCAGTCATTAGCACTTAAATAGATATTAGGGAGATGGAGAGGTGAAATTTGAAAGGATAAGTGAGTGGCAAAGCTATATAATCTCCAACTAAGATCAACGAAGCTACTTTTCCAAGTTCAAGCCTGCCTGATTTTGCTTTAAGCTTTAAAGCAAAAATTCCATTTACGTGTCTCATCACTTCTACTCCTACCAGTTAAGTTTTAAATTTTTAAGCACTTAAATAAATTAATTTTAGAAAGCAGAACAAAGAGCTTGTTTTTCCCGACAGTTAATAAGGTCCAATTTAATTAACTAGAAAGATCGAACTTCATCTGGAAGAGCAACATATGAAACTCATGTTCCCTTAAAACTCAGTGAGCTACACAACACTCAAAACCAAGCATTGCCTCATAAGGGCCTTAACTTTTTGCATAGGATTTTACAAAACTCAATAAGAATTGCTGCATGAGAGATTTTCTGGACATTTACTTCTTCACAGAAAAAAGATATATACCAGCATATAATCAGCCTTCTGCAGGTTGTTATGTATTGATACTCGTAGGAGAGCTCTACCATGTTGTACTGCCTGCAATATTGAAAAAAATAAAAGTCACCAAAGAATATAGGTAATCATCCATGAAGTGCTGAACATGTTAGGGGGAAGGCAGAAAATGAGTCAGGGATAAAAAAAATTCATTGTTTTCTTCCCTGAGATTGACAATTAAAAAAACTTATAACCACAGTGTTACCTTAATATGGATACTTCCTTTTAATTTGTTTGTATCATTGACCAACACCACATCAGGATCATTGATGCCAACATCAATAGAGATTGCATTATAGGCCTCAAGAAAAGGATACCCTAGTAAGACGCAATTGTAAGTAATGTGAAACTCCATCAAGATTAAGAATGCTGCTAGATGGCTACACAATGCTTCTAACAACGGAAAAGTACCTAGAGCATCATAGTAATAAACTGGAAGATCAACTTCCGCGCCATATGCAAGATACAGCATATGGGATGGGAACTCTTTATCTGATATTCTCGCTTGAGCAACCTATTAAAAGCACAAAGAACACGGTGATTTTTGCTAAAACAGACTCTTCAGATTATACAGGTGACAGAACTTGTTTATGTTGTTGTGACACAAAACAAGCAAGTTATGGAATCATGTGAGTCTCCAATACTTGTAAGAATTAGGCAGCAACAGTTAATCCAAATTCCAGAAGATGAAGCATTACCGTTAATATCACATGGATAAACATTCACATTTTCTAGTAATCAAATGCCACTTAACAGAATAGATTATAACTGCTTAACAAATGTAAAAAGAGCACAAAGCATACCTCTGCAACCCTGACACAAGAAGCTATCTCAATTCTTCCAGTTGTACGGTCGTTCGCTTGAATACAGGCAAGATCATTGCTCCCAGCTGTTTTTACTCTATCAGCGTGAATGGAAATAGCATCATTTTGTGCTAATCCATTCTTTCCCCCCCAATTTCTCAGTAGAGAGTAAACCACGGTTCCCTTATGATTCTTGTCATGCTTGTCATATATTTCAGATGATGAAGGCAACAATCTTGATGTTATGTAATTAGGAGGAAGTATCCAAGTTACTGGAATCCCAAGAGCTAGGGGAGGATCAGGAACCACCATTATGGACAAAGATGAACTGTATGACATTGTTTTTGAGAATGAAGCAGAGACGAAATCACAAGAAAATGAAACTGCAACTTTTGTTCGACCAGACGACCTAAAAAGAAGAAAACTTATCAGCAAATAGCAAGCAACCTGATATCTAAAAAATATAAAAAGTAACGGATTCAGAATAAATTAAACCAATGGCAAAATGGTTGACATGAAAAGAAACATATTTTAGCTGTCTGAAGAATTTATGGCAGGGCAGAAAGTAGAAGTGACTTGAAACCCCACTCTTCAGACGACACAATTCTAGTTCACTTTTTAACAGATTTTTTTTTCAGCAGAAAACTGAAAGAGTCATTTGCTAAAGGAAACTTGAGCCCCAATAATCATGACACTTGGTAACTGCCAAAGAATTCCTTCAGGTTTTACCTAGTCCAATCTAGAATTGAATTAACATATTTTGAGTTGGGAGGATTTTAAAAGGGAAGCAGTGGGTTCCTTCTCTTTATGCTAGTAATATCAGTTCAAGAGCACCAAAGTTCTCATAACAGTAATATCTGTTCAGTTAGGAGCTAAGGTCTCATAGCATATGTTATATAAAGAGAGTTAAAAAAAATTATCACATGATAAGAAGAATGCAGAAATTGACATAGAACAAAAAAAGGAGGAGGTTTCTAGAGAGAAAAGAATCCACTAATTTAAAAAAAATGTGAAGAGCGCACTATTTTTTGAAGTTAAACCTAACTGATCTATGATTTCCTCTCTTACCTTCCCACAAGGATATTGATAAAATTAAGTTCCTTTGGTGCCAATTTGGTGTTCCCGGACATCGCTAACTGGGACAAATGCATTTCTTCTTCTTGCGAATCCTCTATCATCTCGAATCGCAAAACCTGCAAAATTATTGAAGAGATCACTAATAATCCTTAGGGGCATAGCTGAATATATGAAGTTCCATGCTGCTCCACTAACTAACCGAACCTTTTCATCTTCTATTTTCCATTTGAAATCTTTGCATAGTTCATAAAGAGAGAAAAGATCAGCCTGGACATTCCAAAAGAGTCTACAGTCAGCCATCCAAATGGGAGATACTGAAAGTTGGATTTCTTGATGTTCTTTTTTACCTCTGCAAATAGAGGATAAACTGGCATCTCATGACCAACAGCGACCTGTTCACTCTGTGCCTGTAGCATTGCGGAAGATGGAATTCCAATCGTAACAACAGCATCAGCTTGACAAATCATAGTTTCCCCCTTCCCATATATTCTTGCTGTTATAATCTGTATTCAAGGGGAGGAAAAGGATCCCATATAATGCATCTGACATTAGTAGAAAAGCAATGGTAGCAACTCAACCCAAATGAAAACTTGACTACATTAAATCACATATTTGTTATGTGCATATACGTGAAGATACATTAACTGCTGTGAAATATGAGGAAAAGATAAGAGAATCACAAGATCAACCAAGCAGAGTCACTTACAGTATTCCCGAGTACAATGCCAAAGAGACGTCCAGATGATTGATGGACTGTTGCAATCGTTTCATCTGAACTAGCATATACTATGTGAACACCAACTGTTGGGCCTCCTTTAACAGCAACCTTTAAAGAGAGTAACAGTGTTATATCTAAATAATTCTTGTTAAAATCAACCATAGAAATAAAATCAAAGAGGAGAGGAGAGGAAACTATACCAACCCAAAAGATCATGTTAATATGTGGTGGATGACTTATACACCAAGTTTGTTTTTTAACTTTTCCATTATGGTACTCTAAGCATCAAACATTGTGAATGGATAAACTTTTAACACCAAACGTGCAAAAAGAATGTTAGACCAAAACTTTCATGTGCATGTGATCCTTTAAAACTAGTGAAAACTACTAGCAGGATCTTTTCTTTTATAAGATCATTAATAAGGTACCAAGAAAGTGCAAAAATTACAAAAAGGGAAAGAAAAAAAAAACTAAAAAAGCTGAACATATAATGACAATTAGCAGAGAGCTGGAGCATACCACATAAGAAGCGCCTGGAGCAAGGAAAATGTCATGAGGATGAATAACTGGTGGTGCATATACTTCTATCTTGATTTGTTGGCTAAACAACATGTGTCCTGATTGCTGTCTGAAACGGACCTGATTTCAAGAAATCTGGGTAAATGTCCATATTCCATACTTGGAGCTACAAATTGATGGGGAATGCACAAATGATACTCTAAGTGAGACTTACATAAAGAGTGGTCATTCCAAGTTGTTTCGCTATAACTACAAAACTTGGACCCTTGATATATCCATCATCTGAAGTTGAAACATCATAGTCACGCGCAATTTCCACAATGTGCTGCTCTTCAATGTGAACATGAATATTCATATAGGCAAACTGCATGGCAAGCTCTAAAGACATTAGTTCATAGATGAGTTACGTTTATATGCACACATATTTTTAACAAGCAATGTTAAGTGGGTGCCTTAGAAGAACGTGTACAGCATCTTAACTTACAATATCAGAAAAAATAGTAAGTATGATGAGTAAAGGACAGTCTAGATATTTGATTGTTATTAAAATAATAATAATTATAGCGTGTTGGGTGGGGTGGGTTCTATATACGATACCAAGTTTCACCAAGTAAAATCCAGTTGAGAAAAAACAATGTAAAGCTCCAGAACAAATTATTTATCACCTGAGAATGATCAAATGAATGCCCATCATTTGTTCCAGCAAGGATATCTATGGTCTTTTCGCTTCCTTCCTAAAATTAATTTAAAAACATAAAAGTCAACGGTCAAAGAGGAAAAAACTAAGGAAATAGGATCTCAATTAAACCGCACCATAAGGGTTATCTCATCTCCTGAAGTTATCTTCAGCCAGTCCACATCTGCAACTCTGACCTGGAAATGCATAAAATTCGAAATTAGCAGCTATTGTAGAGATACTTTCTAGAACCGACTGGATATTAATACGTAAATCAGGCTGCTCTTCTGAAACAGTTATTTAGCAGGAAAAGGGTCTCTATTATTGAATTATAACAAAACTAAGAGAGAGAAAATACGTCTATAGGTCTTGCGAAAAGATTCGCATGATACACCTTTATAACAAATGGAATTATTTCAGCAGGAGAAAGACCGAAGTACCATAGCAGAGGCACTGAGTTGAGGCACAACTCCGATGTCATTAACAGACAGAATTGCAGTTCCAAGTCCACGAGGAGAAAGCAACAACTGGAAACACTGTAAACTAGGTGGTGGAGGAATAATCTCTACAACTTGAGAATCATTGACAGACGATTCCAGGAAGCAACTCCCACCGCTGATTGAAACATTTGTCTGAAACAATAAAATAACATTTTTTATAAAATGATACCTATAGGAAATAATGTCCTGCAAAAGAAAGCAAGACACAATTGTATTTCTATAGCAAAAACACTAAGACAAACCATTTCCTCATGTGAAGAAAACGAATGTTTCCAAGCTAGTGCCAATGCTGATGTTTCTGATTGTTTAATGAAAAACTTATACATTTACTGAATTTTTTAACCTTAATAAAATATACATGAACAGCAGTGGCAACGTAAATTTGTGGTAGATATTTCTGAATGTACAACATAGCATCATAATCTATTGACATTTAACATCCATAAAATTGAAAAGAAGTATAGAATTGCATCAAAGATAAAGCACTATGCCAACTGGTGTTTGTGCAAACAAAAGTCATAACTTCATGCTTAAAAATCCATTTTAGAGCTTTAAAGCAGTGCAACAAGCAAAGGTTGAGCTTAAGAAGCACAGTCTTGTTCATTCCTGAGAAGATTACCTTAGCATCAGGATTGAAATATAGCAGGTTATACTCCGGGGAAACTCTAAGAGCTGAAACAAGCTGCAACTCAGCAAATTGGGGAAAAAAGAGAGAATATCAGTACTTGCTATAGCGAAATTACTCCTGAAGCAGGTACATAAAAGAAACTGAATGAGAAACCCATCTAATATGTAACCAACTAACTTCAGTCTGTAGTTACTAAATCATAAGGGTACCTGTAAGCGGATAGCATCTGTTAGCATCTCCTCTGAATTTGCTGAGAATGGAATGGAACCATGTAAATTCATGAATTTACCAGATTTCATTACAGTAGCACGGACAATACACTGAGAATTAAACAAGAACTTTGTTTGAGATATGGAAGGAAAAAAAAAAAAGAGATGCTGAAATGAACCAATAGTAAATAGAGATTGCCAAGATCAATATACCAGTCCTGATTCATTTTGCAAGATTAAAAACCGTTCCCAGTCAGATGGAGACCCTTTTGATTCATCCCAATATGCTGCCTGATCGCAATTATTCAGCTCCCACTTCAAGTCAAAAGAAGACGAATTTGCAAGGGCTTCTCCAGTGCTGGTAACGCCAACAGCAGCTATACGAATTACACGTCCATTTGCCACAGTAACAGGAGTGGCACGAGTTCTTCCTGGGCCACGCTCCGCTTGAATAGCAGTCTTGATAATATTTTGTTCATTAACTATAAAGGAACAGAGGATGTCATCACTAAGTTTTAATGCACAATAACCGATCCTTACAAATTAATATGTTTGAACTTACCAGGTTCATCTGCAATCAAAACAACAGAGGAAGGGACACTACATTTGAGCAACAATGATGCTTCTGCAATTGCAGGAAGAGGATGGTCATCCCCAATTAGATTCCCTCGTTTGAAGACAATTTCCTGAGTTCAATCAATGTTAGTGCTCAAGCAAAGAGCAAAACTGATTTTTTTTTTCGGCCAAACAAAACAATGTGAATTAACTAACCAGAAACCATTACTATATTTACAAGGCTATACTCAAGTACTCACAAAATCTCCTGGCATGTGGCAGTGAACTCGATACAAGTTCTGGTAGTTGCTCAACAGCTGCTGAACAAAGAGTTCATCTTCCACATAAGCATGATTCTTATCAAAACTGTCAACAGCTTCAATGTAATCAACTCCTCCACCCCATTTTTCTGGTCCTCCAACTAGCAACACATCCAAATGAGTTCCAGGGGCAAGATATAATTTATTGATATTTTCTAACTGACGACCAGTTTCTGCTTTGTCCAAATTAAACCAGTAACCTCCAAACTGGTTTCCATCCCCGGCTTGATGTACAACGAGTGGCAGATATGCTGCTATATGTGATGATGCTTTTAGAACAGTAGGCCCATGCAAAACATGATCTCCAGACAAAAAATCTTTTGAAATTGTTGTATGCAACATAGTTTGTCCTGGACCAGCTGCATATACATAAGTCCATGAACAAGGAGGACCGGTGACTAGTGTAGAAAGATCAGGATTGAGGATTTCATCAAACACTGGTGGTTCCCCGGTTGCATTGATGATAATGAAGGATTCACTCCCAGCCTTCCATATCGTGTGCGAATTGAAGGCATCACACCTGTAGTAATACTCACCTGCATATTAAAGAAGAATTTCAACAACCAAAGAGTAGTTACATTATGTACCAAACAACAGTTCGACTTAGGGTAATGGATCACCATTTGATGCTTTCAAGGTCACTGCAGATTTTAGATGAGATCCCACAACAGCTTCCACAGGGAAATTTGGTAGCATAATCATAGATGCTGGCATGGAAACTTCAACAATCACCTGACAGAAAGAAGAAAGCATAAGCACTTTTAAAGAATGTAATATCAAGTCACACTAACAGAAGTTTGGTTCCCGATGATGAGGTATAAGGAAAAGCTTTCAGAGATTATGTAATAATATTTTAATCTAGATACTTCGATGAGATTGTTTTCGATTAGTAAGTATGCTTTTGTATATTTCCTAGGAATTTTATTTCTGCATGCAACTATGGCGAGACTTAGGTTGGAAGCTTCAAATAACTCAGTCAAATCCTGATTATAAGTGTCAACGCAAAGAAAAGCCACTCAACAACTGCACATTAAGAAGCTTCTGCCTTCTTTAATTACAAGTGATTACGCTTATCAGTGTAGTTACCTCATCATAATTGAACGGATCGAAAGCTGAAGAAACTCTAACGGTTGCTTTGCCAAGCTGCTTTGCCTGGAGAACACCTGAAGTAGATACAGATGCAATATCCATGTCTGATGAATACCATCGGAAGTCACTGGATGACTTTGCACAACCTACAAGCCAATTGGCATTATCCATAATCAAACAATGAGAAACAATGAAGGATACTAAGCACATTCAAGAATGAGAAGTATCCATAATCTAAATGTAATAATATACTTATACTTATAGACATGTCGTATTTGAAGCTGTATATTAATTCAGGGTCTGTTGTTCCTTGAGGCTTTTTTTTTTCTTTCATGTTTTGGAGCTTGGTATGGTAAAAGGGAACACCAACTACTAAATTGATACCCTCCACTATGTTCTGGGTCATAGAAAGTGGTACAAATTGCAGAAAATGCAGGCAGCATTATTTCAGTATATGACTAAAGAACATAAGCAGATGTGGCAGTGCCTTCTCTGATCCACGTGGATTTGTGAATACGGAATACAGATGACAAGAACATAAGAAAACCACTGGGAAGAATTAATCAGCTTTGTCTCTAACCTCCTGTAGCCTTTAACTGTACCACTTGATGGATGCCTGGGACCCAGGGAAGGACTATACTATGAGAAGAGGCATTTCGCCTCTCCAAAATCATTTGCACTTCATCACAAACCATAACTTCTTGTACAACTTTGATCGCCTAGAGAATACGAGAAACGTGAAGATGTCAAACTTTAGTACCAAATGGCTAAGAATGTACAATATAACATATTATCAGATGTACGTTGTCAGGGAGAACAGATACAGAAAAGAAGTTATGAGGCAAATCTTTTAACTAAAAAAAATCTGATTGGAAAAACAAATTACCTTCTTCATTCCGTCATTCCCTCCAAAATATGACAAAGATGCAGTCAATTTTCCCAGTCCCGTTGAAGTAGCTTTGAGCATTCTATAATTCTGTCGACCATGTTTGAACACAATATCCTCTGATAACAAAAAGACTTTCCAGTAATCTGACTGGTCTTCAAATAATTTAACATCGTCATTCTGCAGCATGTGAAATGAAGCACTATTAAAATACACCAACAAAATGATAGATGGAAGTTGACCACAGCAGTTTAAGACGCTCGCCATGAAAAAATGAGCAAATTAAAGACAAAAGAATCGTAAAAGAACTATTAGGCATATCTTGTAAAGCAAAAATTAATGAAAAAAGAGAACCTAAGCGATAGCTTAAAAAATAATTCAGCTACCTCTGTGATGTAAATTTCATGTGCATCAGGCTCCCTTGAGAAAACCTTCATCTGAATGATATATTGATGACCAGAAACAATGTACCACCGTGCTACCAATGGAAGAGCCTCTAATCCTTCAATTAGTTCACTAGAGCTAGACAAGGGTGATATGTACAAGCGTATAGTGTCAGGTAGGACAACATGGAGGGAAGAACCTTGTATATGCCCTGCAACCCTGGTATCCTCAACACTGACAGTTGTGATGCCTAAACTCAGAGCATTAGTAACTCCTAACACAGGGTCCACATGAGCAACTGAAGAATTGAGGACAGACCACCTGTAATGAGGAGATGGTAAAGGCACTGCTGGAAACGGAAAGAAAGGAATTAGTGAATAACAAAATTGGAACCCTTTTTCAGAGGATAAAATTTATAACTTCACATTTCTACATTTGAGCAAAGTAAACTTTGATACAGATGGCAAAGCAATATACTACAACGTGGTTTTGGATATGAACCAACTGCCAAGTGAACAGCTTCCAAGGAATACCCACGAACAACTCTGATGGTAAATGATGTCATTGCTTCAGTTTCTTACAGATGATTCCCTTAACAAATTGTGTTGCATACCCATTCAATTTTCTGCAACTAGATTATTGTATTTGTAGTTTCATTATGCATCCAAAATCCGCAGTGAGGCAAAATGCAGCTTTAGAGGATAGGCATAACAAAATGAAAGATGCTAACCTTGAGGGATATTAGCACGGATGACTTTAAGACAGTAATGAACTTCAGCACCAATGAGAACAAAAACAGGTGAAGGAGGCTCAATTGCAATGGCTTCTGCTACAGTCAAGACAATCTTATCCTGCACGTGCTCTAATCCTGGTTCCATTAGATGCACAGAAACAACTTCCTGACCAATCTCTACACCCTTTACCACAAACAAGTCGGAAAATACACCCTGCAACATAAGTCAAGGAAAAAAACAATTAGCTGATTTACTTTTCTTTACCTGCTGGCTCATCTGACATAATAAGTTCTTTTTACAAAAAGAATAAGTAACTAAAACTTAAGCATGCACAAAAGTTGCAATAATTGATATCTACTCTCGTAGAAGCATCCTTACACTGTCTTCAATTTCTATCTGTACATCAAGATCACCGCATAATCCACCACAATCACTTAGAGGGGAGACTTTCAGTGGAACATGAGTAAGGTGATGAGGCAATCCATTGGTTTCTGGTGTCAGCTGCCACATGAATTGTAGACCCACTAAGGATGAAAAGACATTCTCTGCAGTTCATGGAAAATTCAGCTGATCATAAACAATGTCATGCCAGCATAGTTTTGACACAGTGCTTAACACTAATGTAACATAGCCATTATTAAAAGATAACCTAGCAATGTACGATCTTTAGGAAATATACAGCATTATTATTATACTATTATTGCTATCATATTAGCTTCAATAGAAGCTAATGAAGGGAGGAACATCCCCCACTTTACATAATTCTAGTTTTTCAATAGGCAGACACTCAATCATACATCCTCAAAACATAATAGATGCGAAAGACAAAAAAATCTTATACAACATCTTAGATGGAGATGAAGCAATACCAAATAGGACTTACACTTATTTAAAACACGTAACCAGCTCAATGCTGTAATTTTAGATTTTTAACACTGGTCTTTCATTCTATGAATGGAACTAAAGCTATATTAGAACAAAGATGAATGCTGTGATGGTACAGAAGTTTTGATAACAGATTATTTATTAACAGTTACTAAAGATGCCTAATGTTTTAACATTGAGCAAATGAAAAATATTCTAGTTACAAAATTGTAATAGAGTGTTTCCATTAGTGCTACATTATTTAGATATAGGCCAATGAACAGCAATACATTTATGGTAGCAGCAAGAAAACGAGAAGACGAAATAATTGATATTGGACATTATAGTCCCAGTCCCAGATCAGCAGCGGCCATCAACACTTTACAACTTTCTTTCAGGTCAGAACGATCAGCTGAATCTATTACCTTCACTATCGAAAGCATGAACACGTAGAGTAGCCAGTCCATCCAAATCGAGCTTGATAGAACTATGGAATATCTGAATTCTGGAAAAATTGTCAATGAAAACCTTGCAACGAACTACGATTCCAGTGGTCATGTCAGTGGCATAAACAGCAGTCTCCTTCCGGCCACTGTATGGGGCAATCGATCTCAAACGTGCACTTGTTGAGCAGTGGTTGCTTGTGTTGTACTCTGGAACGACAGCTAGGATATCGTGATGGTCCCATGACCTGCATAACATGAATCACACAAGGAGACATCACATCAAACAGCTTAAATTAGTATAGCTTTCCCTTATATGTGAAGGCATAAGTTTTTCAGAAAACTCCGCATAGAAACTTTTCCCATTAAAATATTCTATACAGCAACCAATGCCATGACCATTCAGGGTCAGGTCTTTCCGTCTTTATAAGCAATTAGTTCTGAGTAAATCAATCTTATTGCACATTTCTTCAACCAAATGAAATGTGAATCTAGGAGATACCATTTGAAGCAACCATCACTCCCTTGGAGCCTGTACTCCACAGGATGAGTCATTTTGGGAGGCAGCAGGATGTTCACATCTGTAATGTGAGGTCCGGAACTCAAATTCGACACCGCCGTATCCACCCCCGTCAGCAGCAACAACAACACAAGCACAAAATACGACATTGGTCAAAGTAACCAAATTTACTGACGAAGGTTACTCCAGAAGCACTGTCACTGTATGCCAATATTCCATAGAACCTGCAGCAGCAAGAGGCGGACCACTCAGTGAAAACTGAAGTGTGTTACGCTACCATTTTCCAATTCTACATCTATCTACAGAAATCAAAATGCTAACACCAATCGACACGAAGTAAGCTCTGCTTTTTTCCTCAGTCTGCTTGAGAACCTGATCAATTGAGCAACTTTGACGATGCTGCTGCGATTCCAAGGTTCCAAGCTATGAAATCTACACGGTAAGGCTGAGAATGCAACTCTTGTAGATCGTGGAAGTTACTGAAGCGAAGCAGAACCCTGATTTGACTTCATAAGTAAGTAATGAAGAAGATGAGAAGGAGGGAGGAGGGTTTTAGTGGGTTTAACATGTGGCTTGTGGGTGCAGTGAGGCGCGACATTCGAGCGGGCATTTTTGGAAAAAGCGGCTTTCCTCGCCGACCAGTCCGATTCCTGACTGACTCCTTTCCTCCAGCAAATTAGAAATAAAATAAAATTGCCACATCATTTAGTAAATCAGTGAATTCTTCTATTTTATTTATTTTTTCCAACAATGAATTCTTCTATATGCTTGGTTAAGTATATTTTGATATAATTATGGAATGCAATACACGACTTTCCCCTTATATTTGGGTAATTTCAAGCTATCCACTTAAGTTTGACTTGAAATGTAACCAAATTTATTCTGAATTTCTCTATGCAACTATCTTTGATATGAGTTGCGGATGTAACACTAATGCTTGTTTTGATAAACATTGCAAAGTATACGATCCTTTTTGCCCAAACTTAAAAATATAGTGATGGAATCATAATTAATCTTAGGGATAAAATTCATTTAGTTACCTTAAAAGTTATAAATGTATCTATTTTATTTTTACATTCATTTTTTTATGAAAATCGTCGCATATACTATCTAAATGTGATGACTGAAATACCTTTCAGTTTATCTATCTAAATTCATAAATGTTTTCTCCTATTTATCTTCAGTCTTTCATCAAGAATTTGGGTTTCTAGTTTCATATAGCGAGTCATGACTCAAACTCGCAAAAAATGTGAATATGCTATTGTGGAGAGATTGTGAAGGATTCAAACATGTTGAATGTATGTCATACTATCCCTTAATTACTATTGTAAATAATAAATTAATTAATATAGATAAACAAATAAAGGATAATATCTAAATTTTATAGACTTTTCTCTTTTCTTGTTCGTCTTCCTTATTTTTGTTCATCAATACCATCTCCATCGTCAGCCTGTACTGAATTTTCGAACAAGTCGATGAAAATATAAGAGACACGTCATGGCTCCGCACCGATCCACCAAACGCTTGGATGAGCAATAAAAGCTACGCACCAATCCACCAGAATGTCGGAGGAGCATTATGGTTTCACGTCAATCCATCAAAAAGTCGGAGGAGCAACAAAGGCTATGTACTGATCAACCAAGATATCGAAGGAGTATCATGACTCCCACTTATCCAAATTAAATTGTCGGAGAAGCAACAAAGATTCTACACCGATCCACAAAAAAAAGGAGCAACAAAAGCTCCCACATATCCATTAAAATGTCGAAGGCGCATCAAAGGCTTTGCGACTGATCCATAAAAGTCGGCGGAGCAATAGAGGTTCTGCACCGATCCACTAAAATATTAGAGGAAAGAAACAAAACAAAAAAAGCGGAAACATATATGATACAAAGAAGAGAATAATGAAAAATAAGAAAATATATGATATAAAGAATCAAGAGTCGAAAGGCATTAACAAAAAATATGAAAGTAAGAGTCGAAAGATATCGACAAAGACTCAAGAAGCAAGAGTTGAAAGATATCATGAGGGATCAAGAAATAAGAGTCAAATATATTGACAAGGAATCAAGAAGTAGGAGTTAGAAAATATTGACAAAGAATAAAGAAACAAGAGTAAAAAAATATCGACAATGAATCAAGAAACAGGAGTCGAAAGATATCGACAAGGAATTAAGAAGCAAGTAGTTGCGGAAAGTGTTATAGATCAAAGATTAAGTTTCGATACCATGTTAAAATTAATAGAATATGAAGACGTGAAAGATGAATACGAAAAATATATGTAAAAATACGTATGCTATCTATTTAACTATATATATAACTGTAAATAATAAATTAATTAATATAGATAAACTATTAAATGATAATATCTAAATTTTGTAGACTTCAACGTTATTAATTTTGTCAAATTGTTTAACTATTTTTTCTATAATAGTTGGTTACTAAGTTATGTGATTGACTATTTCGATTGGTACAATGTTAACTTTTGTTGTCATTTAAAGATGATCTTTACAAATGTGAAGGAAACAGGAGAAAAACTTGAGAAATGTTGAGAGAGAAAATGGAAGTATAAACGAACATGAAGTCTGTTCATGGCGCCATTTGCTCAAATTCGCTTACTAGAGTAACTGTAAAGAAGAAAACATAGACTGCGCATCTCAGAATTGAGTTTTCTCAGATCCCGCTGATCGCAAGGTCTTGTTCAGAAGTCTGTCCACGGCGATGACTGCAGAAACTCCAAAATCGAGACCACGGCCAATTGTTCGGCTAGGGATTCTCCTCATTTTGCACAGTGTTCTAGTCAGGTATTCCTCCTGTACTCTCTCTCAATGGATTTGCCTGATCATCTTAGCATCCTGTCGGATTTGCGAAATGATACATAGTTTGCAGAGTTAAGCGATCACCTGCTCTACAGCTCAGATAAACTGCTCAAGTATGTCTTCGTATGATGCTATGTGCAATGGATTTCCCAAACATGGTTAAGCTTTACATTATCAGGATCTTTACAGATCAACTTGGTTGATGATCCACCCTAGATAGTGTTGGATTCCAGTGTTCTTGGTTCCAAATCCGAGTGTTCTTCCGCTACCTGTAGGGGAGTAAAGCCCGGTTTTTGCCTGTTTCCCTTACTGTGGTAAACGTACTTTACATTTATCGCCACGGTCGTATGTTAGAGCCGTATGTCGGAGCCGCCTAAGGCCGTACTAACTCTAAGATACTCATTTTGTATATTTAATATTCCTTGTACTTTTTGTTCCGTCTTAGGATAAGATGAAGAGCGGCGCCCTAAACGCTTTAGTGGCGGTGCCTTGGGCCCTAACAAGGCATCGGTCTAGCTTGTTCTAGGGTTACGCTTCCAAGTCGGTACGAGTCGCGGATTTAGTTGATCTGCATTCGGATATCGACGCCTGATATCCATTAGATAGAGATCTATAAGTTTAGGTTTGGTTTCTAAATTAGTTATTGCGCCTTTGATTTTTCAGTGTCGCATGCTTTATAGCTGGGGTAGTCGCACTGCTCTTACTGCCAGTTCTAGCCCAAGAACACCTATATCTCAAAAAATGCCTTGATGCCTGGTTGCATTCAATATGTCTCGAAAGTCTAAGCATCTGCTACATTTGAATTTTTAAAGCATATTAAGAGGTCAATTTTTGTAAATTGAAAGGAATCATCTGTTTGGTTTGGAATTATACTTTTGAATATTGAATCCTTTCTTGATCATCAATTGATTGTTGTCATTCGGGCTCAGCAAATCCGACTCTTTCAAGTCAGAATGTCAGAGACGGGAGTAATTTGGTTAAGGATATAATGGGGTTGAGTACAAAATCACCTGATGCAGGCATGTATGTGTTCATTAATTCTCTCTCCTCTTCGGTTTTGAATCCGGTTTTGTCTATTGAGAAATATAGTGGCTAATGTGATCACTTGTTCAAGTCCTAACCCATTCAACTTCCATTAGATGCTGCTTTTAAAGACTCAAATTCTGATGTAGTTTATACTTTATATACATATATAAAGAAGAGTTTCTAAAAAACCATGGGCAGGTCCTTTCCATGCAGTGTTTCATGATAGGGTTAAGCTTCCATGATTATCAATTAAAGTAAAATGGAGAAGCTCAAACTGCAATTTTTGCTCATATGTTGCAATTTTATAGAGAGTACACGGATTGCTGGCACAGAATACATCTTAGAACTGGGTGCAGAAGTTGGCTATCAGAGATCTTACCCTTACTCAACTCAGTTTAATTCACTGCACTTCTTTTGACTTCCAGATTCAGGTACAGATGAGGAAAAGATTAACTGTTCTTCCAATGGAATCAATGTTGTTGGAATTGTAAGAGCGCCACGTGGTGACGGGAAAGAAGCAATAGTTTTGGTGATACCTTATAATTCTGAAAATGCAAACCTTTCGGATGCATTATCATTAGGGCTCGTATTCTCCATGTTTTGCATGTTGACTCGAGCCACGTGGTTGGCCAAAGATATTGTATGCCTTATTACAGATTCACGGTATGGAGAGTATGTATGCATCAGTTGCTCTCAACCATGGAGAGTATGCATCAGTTGCTTCATGGTTGATAGATTATCATATGTTCGTATTTAGTGGTTTTAGCTCTGTAAATTCTGTTACATTTGATTCTGGGTGTACATTCTATGGATTGAATGAGAAGTTAGTCACGGATAGAAAAATACCCAACAATTTCAGGCGTGCTGGTACTATGGTTGCTGCACTTGTTGTGAAGGTTGTGGATAAGAGTGAGCCATTCGAGGGGGATACATTAAACCTCTATGCAGAAGCATCTAATGGACAGATGCCAAATCTTGATCTCATTAACATTGTGAACTATTTAGCGGTTCACAAGCAAGGATTGCGTGTTAAAATAAAGAAGTTTGTATCCCTGCTTCAGTCTGACGATGCGTTTCTTTGACGGAATTCAGAATACGGAATACGGAATACGGAATAGGAATTGGGAATAAGGAATAGGAGTTAAGAATATGAAGTTGTTTTTTTGGCGGAATTGAATAGAACGGAATAAGGAATTCTGTTGTTTCTTTGGTGGAATTGTGTACAGAAAAGGAATGGAATGTGGTAAAATGACATATTTGCCCCTCTTTGTATATGTATAGTATATAATAAAAATAATTTGTATTAATTAATTATAAAACTTAAAAATATTAAAAACGTTTATTTAAATAATAAAAAAATTTAAAAACGAATTTTTTTATTTATTTAATTAATTTTAAAAGACCAATTTATTAATTATATTTAAAAAAAATAAAGAATGTAAATTGTCATGCCAAATAAAATTTCTGAATCAATCAATTGATTACATCACATTAACATGATTAGAAATATCGATAAATATAATATTCGCAATATAACGTTTCATGAACGTACAACATAATATTCTGCACTGCAATATTGCAGTTATCTGCTTTACATGGTAGATGAAGTTCTAGAATTATGCACTTTATCATCACCTGAAGCCACTGGAGGTGATGGAGATGACACTACAGCATGATACGATGAGGAGGCGAGTTGTGCTAGTGCTGGAACTGCACCACCTGCAAAATGCAAGACCGAAGCTTATACTATGTATATCATCACAGGTTTGATACCAAAATAGCATTTCTTTTCGTTATAGTTTGGAAATATGGGTAAATTATTTCATTCTCAATTTAAAATGTAGTGTTTATTTATGGTTAGCCTATCCTCACAATAGTCCAAAAGATTATGCAATCTTATTTGTCCACTAAGCAATTGAATAGATGTCGAACCTGCTAAACCCGCACAAGCTGAAGAGAATACAATCACTGGCGGTGCCTGCATATTCATATGTGAGCTCAAGCATCAACACATGCATAGAGCAACAACCCCAGTGGAAAGCAAAACCAGGTTATGTTTTACTGCCGATAAAGCAACATCAGATGACACATAAAAGAAGTTAAGAACTCACTCCGATAAGGAAATGCACCCACATTGGCCCTTTTACCCACCTCCGAACCATTGGCATAGCTGAATAAGAGAAAGTAAAAGATAAGATGAGTTAAGGAAACATTCATACAGAGTTGAAAAATGTGCAGAAAACTAACACAAATCATTTATCTGGACCCCTTGTTTAAAACAAAAATCCCATTTACGAATATTAAACCTTCATTAACGTACTCCTTAAATTGCATACTAAAAGCTGCTTCATATAGGTTGCATACTATAAGCTCCTTAAATAAGCACAAAATCATTCAACAGTGAGTTTCCTGGGAACTAGAAACTTTCTTTGTAAACAAGAACGAGGAATTCCAGGTTGGTGATTGTTAAAGATGGCACTAATCTTCCTAATCAGACTTTTCGTTGTCATAATAAATGATATTCCAATCATGTAGAGGAAATAGGGCTACCAAATAAAATGATGCGCAGATTCAATAATAATCATCTACAACTTATGCAGTTCATAGTTCATATATGTCAACTGGTATAAGTAAAAGTAAGTAGGAAAGCACCCCTTGGTTATCAGCTAATGACTATGTTCTTCAAATCTTTAGAATCTGCAATTTTAAGGCACGCATACCTCTGAGAGTGGACTTGCATATAACAAGGCAAACGTTTGTATCTACATAAGACCCGAGCTAAGATGGCCAAAATTCCTTATTTATGAACGAATTCAAGTAACACAACGACCATATCGATCCCCATGACAAAATCCAGCTACCACCATCAGATAGGAAGTGGAGTAGAATAAAATACCATGGTTGAATCCATAAAATGCACTTGCTGTACCACCCACAGCTGAACCAATCTGAAACAACGACACAATATTCGTTTGAAGGATCATACTCGAAGATAAGGCATAAAACTTGAAGACGGTTGCTTCTACTCGGTATGAGCAAAGAGAAAGAGAACATTACCATGGAGAAGCTGTCCCTGATAAATGGTTGTACAGTCCAAGCACTAGTTTCCTGACATACCAATGTAAAGACGCCATTGATGGAGGCAATTCAGCTTCGTGAAAAGAAATTAAGACTGCGAAGCATCAATTCATGGATTACCATGGCCTTCGAGAGAGGACCAGCACAGTGGTGGCATCTCAGATCATCTTGAAAATCTGAATCCGCCATTTTCATACTACTCGACGTTCGCACAAGTTCAACGACGTTAAAGGGAGGGCAACTACGACGTCGCTCCCAAATAAGAAGTGGCGGCCATCCGAAGGCCCGCTCTCCGCTCAGATAGACGCAGAGAAGCTTCCTTCGGTCATCAATCGAAGAAGACTTCCAGAGGGGCACGCTCGGCATTTCTTCAAACAGTCGAGGGCAGAATCGTCATTTGGAGTCCATTTCCGGATTCCATGCGGTCCGGGCTTAGGGAATCCGAGGTTTGGACCCGGAATCCCTAAGCCTGGACCGCATGGAATACATATGCCATGGATTGGCCATTCCATGAGAAGAACATGGGCTTATGGAATCCGTAAGCCCAATTCCATGGCCAATCCATGAGAAGAACGGGCTGTGAATTGGTTATGTTCTTAGCTGAAGCTCTGGAATTACTCGGTACAATAGCAAAATGGCTAAAATCCTCGGTGGAAATTTGGTATCACAGCAGCTGAGTACGCCGATGGTGCTGCTACACTTACAAGTTCATTATATGATCAGGTAAATTAGCTACTTGGGACTGCACTTATTCTCCTTCAGGTCTATAGCATCTAATCTATTCCAAAATTTCGTAATAGCATGAACTATGATGATTCTGCTAATAATTTTCTTTCGTATGTCATAATAGTAAGGAAAAGAATTGAATAATACTACTGTTGGGAGCATGTCTCTCCTATTTTCTTTGCTAATTGTGAATCAGAAAAGATGTCACCGCAGTGTGCATATACTTATGTCAACTTTATTTTGATCTCCCTGTATCTCAGAAATATCTTAAATATTTCTGTTGTTGCAGGCACTAGATATTCCAACAGGTTCTCATGGTGCTTTTCGTGCTTTTCAAATTGGTGCAGTCACCCTAGAGTTTTCTCCTAAATTTTATTCAATTAGTAAGAGCAAGCACAAGCAGTTTCTTCTGCGAGGAGGCAGGTAAGTAGTTGTTTAATGGTTTGATTGTTGTTTCCTAGTGCCTATCTTAATGTGAAAGAAATTTGTTGATACGACTGAAGTTTCTTAGCATCACCACTTCCACTGATGGCAGACTCACTTTATGCTAAATCAAATAATCCTGAGTCAATTAAAGAAGATGGCGAAGTGCCAAATTAAGGGACGAGGGGGTTTATCTAGGGTGTCAAAACGGGTCATGGGTCAATCCATGGTCGTGTCAGGTACCCTCTGACTCAAACACAACCCGTGTAATAGTATGAATAAGTTTTTGAAACTCAAACCTGATCAGCGGGTTGGTGGGTCAACCTATGAGTCAGAATGACTCGTCAGGAATGGTAATGGTTAAATCAGACTGGCTTGTTCGACCTCCATGCCTCACGGGTCAGTCTGACCCGTTCGACCAACCATTTCAATAAAAACAAAAAATAGACAGACATATATAAATGAGATGGATCATGGTTGACCCATGGGTCATGATTTCTGACACAAACATGACTCGTGTTTTTACGGATCATCCATGAGTTGTGTCAAAATGACCCATGAGTCAAAAACTCTGATCCATACACGATCTGTGACATGTCATCCAAGTGTTGTTCAAATTTGGACACCCCCACACCTGAGGATAGAAGAGAAGGTCAACTACATCAGTTCTTGCTTTTGACCAGTCACGTCTTAATTAGTCAGTCTAATCATGATCAAACCATTAAGAGAAAGTCAAAGAGGACTCATGTCTGTCCATTGCTTCATATTTTCTGGGCATAATATTTAATTTATTTATTATTCAATAATTTGTTTAAAGTACTTTTATAATATTGTTGATATGAGTAGATGCCTTACAATAATGATCTCAAAACAATCAAAACGCGTTTTGTTATGGAAAAAGAAATGATGTATATTAGATTTGAGAATATAAGCTATATTTAATACAACCGCTATCATACTTGCTTTTGATCGTCTCTAATAAAAACTCTTTAGCGACAATTAAACAAAGAAAATAGTAATTATCTATTTAATTACTTATATTTGCGTTATGTTATCTTTTAATTACTTATATTTTTGTGTGTTATTAAATGGTTAACTATTTATAATGACTAAGTGATTAGCATAGTTATCGGAACCGGGCCAGACAACCAATCGGATCGGACCCAATCGTAAACTGGTTGAATGGACGGTCTTGTTCGCACAAAAGACCGAAATGCATCGTGAATTCAATTCAACTGGTGTAAAACGACCGGATTTTGAAAACCGACCGGTTTCAGTTCTTTTTTGTGGCTTTTGATTTTGTTTAGAATAACCGTGACTTATTGTGATCAAAAAAATTCTTAAAAGTTAAGACATAGCATCTTGTGTTGTGTATGTTTAAGAATTAAGACTTGTGTTTGAATTTGAGACCATTGTATGATGTATGTTTAAAACTGTTGTGTTTGAGATTATTGAGTTAGATAGTGTTTGGGAATTGAGAGTATTATGTTAAAATAATTTTATTATTACATTGAATTTATGTAGTACATATTTTTTTGGTATTAAGTGATATGAACCGGTCAATCTGATCGACCTAACCGATAACTGACCTCCTCATTGGTTCAAGAGTCGGTCTGGTTCTGATAATTATGCTAAATAGCCGCTCTATCTACTTTTGTTATCCTCCTTTTTTTTTGTTGCCTAACTTTAGATGGCAAATTAATTTTGATTTTAAAAAGATCATATTTCGGGTACTTCAACTCATCAAAATTAAAATAACTATATACAGTACAAATGTTGAATCAACTTAGCAAAACTAATAGGAAATTATGTTTGAAACAAATAATAATTAAATAACAGAAATTAAAATTTACATTGATCAACACAGACCAAATTATTAATTTACCCTTAAATAAGTCACGGTTGTTCATATATTCCGAGTCTTCTTTTCTTTCTTTCCCCTTCTAAGTTCTATTACATACGTGTTCCAATTTTCCCGCCAAAAGGAAATCACGGGCAGTTCGGGAAGGGAAAGGGGCCAAAAATCAAATCAAAATCAAAGCCGCGTAAAAACAGCAGTCCCAAGTCAGTCTCGGTCAGCTTAAGAAAGAAGAGATAAAAGCCCAAAGTGGAAGAAAAAGAAAAAACTTTTATTAATTACAAAAACGAAATATAAAGTCTTCATAGGATTCCTCTCATTTGGTAATTAAGATAAAGACACAATGTAGTTTTTCTTTTAAAAAAACTTTTAATTTATTATAGTTATAATAAAAGATACTAAGAAAAAACAATTTTGCAAGACTTATATATTTACACATTCAGAAGATTAGACTAGCTTTATGTTAACTTAATATTTGATCTTTTTTTTTGGCCAAATACTTAATATTTGATCTCAAAAATACTAACCAATACATAGTATTATAGTATTTAATAAACGCAAAAGGTAATGATTTCATATTTTCGTTTAATTTTAAAAAATTAGCACTAAAAGCACATGGATTCATCTATTTATTACTATGGGCGAATCTCGTGGAGGGGTGTCAAAATGGGTCATGAGTCGTGTCAGAAATTGTCTGATTCAAACACGACTCGTGTACTCGTACGAGTCAGTTTTTGAAACTCAAACTTGACCCGCAAGTTGGTGGATCAACCTGCGGGTTATAATAACCCATCAGAAATAATAAGGTTTGGATCAGACTGATTCATTCGACCTTCATGATCCGCGGGTCAGTCTGACCCGTTCGACCCACCAGTACATAAAAAACAAGAAACAGACTGACTCATGGGTCAAGACTAATAACTCATGAGTCAGAATTACATGTATTTAATGTAATATATAATTCAGGACGGGTCATGGATTGACTCACGTGTCAAAACTACTTACTTGTGTTTTCACGAGTCATCCATGGATCGTGTCAAAATGACCTGTGAGTCAAAAAGTTTAACCCAAACACGACCCGTGTCGAGTCACCCATGGGTTGTGTCAATTTTTGACACCCCTAATCTCGTCCCTAAAATAATTATTTTTTACATAATTTGCTCATTAAATATAATATTAATATTCATACAGACACCTTATTATCAATAGATAAAATGTCGCATAATACTCCTTTTGAACGAGTTATACAAAAAGTACCAAGTGACACGCGACAAACACTAGGGTTCTCTACTATGAATACATTACAACTCTATTTTTTGTTATTAAAACAATATTGAATATCACATTCATATCATCACCTGATAATAAATGTAGAAGTATTTTTTATTATTTTATATATTTTTTTACAATCCAATTAATTCGTGCATTGGATTCCTCTCTGTATTGCTCTAAATTATGACTGCTTTTCTTTCTCAATCCCCAACCCAATAAATTACCATCCATATATGTATATCTGTCCCCAAACCCTAGTTTTGTTCCCTCTATAGTACAAAAAATCAAAACTTAAATAGTAATATATTTTAAAAAAAAAAAACTTAAATTAATATTCATCTTTATTTCTGTGTAAATGGCATCGACATGTGAGTATTTTCACCAATTACCATGACATATAGTTTAATTATTCTTATTTGTTTTCTTTTATTTTGAATTTGTCCGATAAAATAAATTATTAATTATTTTTGTTGAATTTCACGTGATTTTATTGGTTTTTGTCTATAATATCGATCTTTGCGCATATAATATACCTACAGTAGTCTATAATATTTACGTCCATTTATTGAGTATATATAGAGAGATTATGAGAGTTTTTTCAAAAACTGTTCACTTTTGAAAAAATATTTGAAAAAGTGTATATCGAATTTTTTTTTTTAGTAAATTATGTATACGCGCGACGCGCCTATTGCCTAAATTTTTTTTTTTTCGCAAAAACACCGGTCTATCAGAAACCACGTTGATTTTAAGTCTGCTTATGGTTTTCCTCCTAAATAGAAATTGAGAGATAATCTCACGCGTTGCTTTATCTCAGTATTCACAGGTTTTCCTCCAAATTTTCCAACTTGTTCTGAACAACAATGAAACAAAGTTGTTCATTCACAAGTTTCTGAATGAGACTTTTCTTCAGATACACTAGCTAGTTTGACATTTTCAGGAATTACTCCTGCAAAAGAGCTCTTTGGGGTTACTTTAGGTTCCTGTCCTAAATTTTCCAACTTGTTCTGAACAACAATGAAGCAAAGTTGTTTATTCACAAGATTCTGAATCTTCCGAATATCTTCTGTCGTACGGTGAGGACAGAAGAAAACTGATCCCCTTCCAATGGTTAGGAAGGGTCTTGGATCAAGAGGACAGAAGATCAATTTGTTAACAAAAGGGTCTTGGATCAAGAGGACAGAAAATCAATTTGTTAACAAACCACCGAGATGATTGTCTCACGCGTTGCTTTATCCCAGTATTCACAAGTCCAAATTCCTCTACGCGCACCAAATTCCTCCATGTATGCTTTTTTTCCTACTATATGCTTACTTTTTGAAAAACATCTGATTTTGAGCCTGTTTATACGGTTTTCCTCCTACATAGAAATTGAGAGATAGTCTCTCCAATAAAGAAGAAAGGAAGTTCTCAGAAGTTAAATACTTTAGGTTCCTGCCCTAGATTTTCCAACTTGTTCTGAACAACATCCGCGAGGTCAAACATTGAAACAAAGTTGTTCATTCACAAGTTTCTGAATGAGACTTTTCTTCAACTACACTAGCTAGTTTGACATTTTCAGGAATTACTGCTGCAAAATAACTCTTTTGGGGTTACTTTAGATAAATTTCAAAAAGTAACTATGTCCGTTAGGCGCGACCCCGGGGTGCGCGTATACATAGTTTGCTAAAAAACCATTTCTTCTTAGAACTTCCTTTCTTCTTTACTGGAGAGAGTATCTCTCAATTTCTATTTAGGAGGAAAACAATAAGCAGGCTTGAACTCAGATAAAAAGCTATAGTCATTGGAGAAGCTTTACAAGATATTCGGAAGATTCAGAATCTTGTGAATAAACAACTTTGTTTCATTGTTGTTCAGAACAAGTTGGAAAATTTAGGACAGGAACCTAAAGTAACCCCAAAGAGCTCTTTTGCAGGAGTAATTCCTGAAAATGTCAAACTAGCTAGTGTATCTGAAGAAAAGTCTCATTCAGAAACTTGTGAATAAACAACTTTGTTTCATTGTTGTTCAGAACAAGTTGGAAAATTTGGAGTTTGGACCTATGAATACTGAGATGAAGCAACGCGTGAGACTATCTCTCAATTTCTATTTAGGAGGAAAACCATAAGCAGACTTAAAATCAACGTGGTTTCTGATAGACCGGTGTCCGGTGTTTTTGCGAAAAAAAAAAAAAATTTAGGCAATAGGCGCATCCCTAGGACGCGCCTACTGAATAGGCGCATCCCTAGGACGCACGTATACATACTTTTCTAAAAAAAAAATTTCGATATACACTTTTTCAAATACTTTTTCTAAACTAAACAGTTTTTGAAAAAAATTCTATGAGACTTGCAATTTACCATGCATTGCTAGGGTTTGGGAACATTATAGAAAAAGTAAATGCCAATCACAAGTTTTTCTTTGAGCATTAATATTCTGTTGAATTAGGTCAAACAATGTAGAGTTATGTCAAACCTTTTTCATAATATTAATATTAAATTAAGGTTTAGAGAGATTTATGCATCATTTGCGTAATGTAAGGAACTATGTAAAAAACAAAGGTCAATTTCAATTAGATGAGTAATTTCACAAGATATTTATAAGGAATATTTTTTAATATGTGCAAATCTAAAAATAAATAAATTATGTACTAAATTTAATTTATATTATATTTTTATATAAAAATGATATTTTTGTGTCTAGTATATAGTATATACATAAGAAAATATTCAATGTAAATATAGTTAAACTTAAACCAATATTGAGAGAGCTCTGCGTACTTTATGATTAATGGGGTTCTGAATATTTTAAAAAATATTAAAAAAATTGTGATTAATTTGAACAAAGAAAATAACCAACCTAAAATTTTGTTACAAAACCAAATAGTTTATTAAAAAAACGTTTGATTCGTGTATTTTCTATTGTTTAACAATTAATGTGAATTTTATTTTGAATTTTTCGTGGGGTGTTTTAAAGAGTCCCATCTAGAAAATAACACTCTTGACATGTTTATTTAATATTTAAAATAAATTAAACTCTAAATACATACGTTGTTCAAAATATTTAATTAAGAGTCAGACGAAATACTGAACCGCGATGATTGAATTTTATTTATTGCTCATTCTTTATTCATGTTTTGTCAATAGCGTCTTCATCTGCAACCTACTGACCTTTCACAAGTTTGAGAATCATCACTTAACTGAAAAAAGTACTTCATAATAGTACAATGACAAATGAACAAAAAATAAATTTTAAATGAGTATATAGTTGCACTTTATTGGATTTTGAAAATAAAATTTACTTATTTATAAATTTGTCACCACCTTTTTATTTAGAAAAATAAAGTAACAAAAAGGAAATAAACAAGGAAATTTGGTTCCTTTGTATAAATAGAAATTCTTGTGTTTTTAACAATTCCTTGGTTAAAATTGTTGTTTCTAGCTTAACTTTATGTCATGCAAGGGATATATCGAATGCTTGCAGGAGTACCAACGCCAAAAATCAATCAAAAACAATTCGTGTGGGATGGACACCTGGCTAAAGAATACATAAAACTCAATATTGATGAATCCTCTTTGGGAAATCCGGACCCAGCAGGTGGCGTAGAAATCCTAAGAAATGAACGGGGTGATTGGTTAAAGGATTTTCAAAGGAGGATAGACATCAACAATAGTCTGGTCGTTGAACTATGGCCCATCAGGGATGACCTAACTATAGCTACTAACTTGGGTGCGCAAGATCTCCACTTGGAGTCTAACGCTCAGGAGGATAAACATCTTCAGTTTTTTTAAAAATACGAAAATATATTTATATGCGAATGATATTCATGTGCGTGTGGAAGATGCACCAATAAAATTTAATCTGACAAATTTGAGGGAGAGAGACGCAAATTTTTTTTATATCCACTCGTGAATCCCATTGACAAGTGGACATAAAAAATTGATGATATTTTCGTATTTATTTATTTTTCCATAGATATGTTGGTTAAAAATTATGTTTCATCACTTCTCTATTGATAAATAAAATATCTACAATGATACACACTCAATAATCCGCAAATGCGTGCGCGGACTGGTTGGCTAGGAATGTCGTGTCGGGGTTGTGTCCTCAGGATTGGGTGTCTACTCCCCCAACCCCTCTTTCGTCTCTTATTTTAGCGGATTGTAATGATGTTTCGAACTCGAATGTTTCTTTTCGGTTATCTTGAATGAATGATTTGTTATGTGGCCAAAAATAAAAAAATAATCAATATGTATATATATTATATATAAAAGATGATATATGCCATATGTCGTACGTGTGAGGCCTTCGACTTTCACCATTATTTTAAAGTTCTTTCTACTTTTTTTTTTGTGTGTGAATATTTACAAATTAACTTTGATATATAATTTACCAAAAAAAAACTTTGATATATAAAAGGGTTTAGATCCCTAAAACCTTTGTGAAGAAGCACTCAACACTTCAGATTGATATCAAACAAAAAGGACAAGAAAAAAACAAAAGGGTCTATTTTTGCCTTCTTTTTTTTCCTTTTATTATTCTAAATGTAAATTTTTTAAATGAACTTTTGTACTGTATAAAAAGAAGTCTTGTCAAATTTTATGTTTTAGAATAGTAAATGGGAAATTATGAAATTGTACCGGGTTGTTTTATGTTTTCTATAATTGCACTAATATGTTTAAAGTTGCTATTTTTTCATAATAATATTTAAATTTATTGATAATTGCACACTTGATCTTACAATTGTTATTGAGCAAAAAAATAAATCTTACAATTGTTAATTGGTTATGTCCAATGTTATATATTTATCGTCGTTTATACGTGCAATGTAAAATTTAATAGAAACTAATTTAAAATACTTCTAGAAATAACATCAATGTTTTTATATAAATTTTTTAAAATTCACAAATTGAATTTTAGTTTCAAATTTCTAAAAGAAGCTTTTTAAATGCTTCATTTAAATTATATGTTTTACAATTTTTTAAAAAATATTTTACAATTTCATATCTAGTAGTTTTGGATGATTTTTTTTAGGGTAAATAACTTCAATACATCAAAATGTTTGTATGTTGATAATTACACTGATATGTTTGAAAGTATTATATTTGTCTGTTATTGTTAAATACATAGTCATTGTATACTAAGATGGTATTTAATACTTCTAAATATAGAATTTTTGACCAACATATACCTGAAAAACATACGAAAATATCCTCAATTTTTTAAAAAAATACAAAAATATACATACACGGAAATGAGTTTCGCGAGTAAAAGTTTATTTTTTTACCATTAGCGAATGGATTAATGCTTGTTGGAGAGAGAGCACCCCATCATTTTGTTGTTGAGAGCAAATAATGATTTGATGCTAGTGTGAGATTATGTTGCTATTCCAATTTCCATCGTGCTTGCTTGCAGCAACATGACACCCGCGAATATGAATCACGGTTACGATTTACACCCACGAATGACATTCGCGGGTGATGTTTTTTATGTCCACCCGCGAATCCAATTCGCAGTATACTTTCATATTTTTTAAAAAACTGGAGATATTTCCGATTTTTTTATGTATATATGTTGGTCAAAAATTCTTAAATATATACCTACCTCTAAAATTATATCAACTTTATTTAATGGAAAAATATTATTGAATACATAGCATTAATAATATATGTCTAACTTTCTTAAAATGAAAAAGAACATGCTAGGCCGTGTCTCCAACCAACCAACCAACATAGGATCCTACTATGAATATGGGAAGACAGTTGATCATTGTTTCAGTTGATCATTGTTTTCCCTTCCATGCTTAATGTTGAAGGATTGTAATCATCATCATCATCATCCACATATAGTAAATAGAAAGCTCAAACTCCATTAATGGAAATTTACTAACTATGTACACCATGGATTCTCAATCTCCATTGCCAAGAAGGAACAGAGAAAAACTAAGCTAAACTGTTAAAGAGAAAGACAACAAAAAATCACATCAAAACACCCTAAACTTCTAAATATTGAGTTAATATCCCTAAACTCTTATAACTAGACACCTAAACTAACCTGGCTGTATGCTATCAAGTTCATCAGTCAGTTGGCTCTCTCAACTTACATTTGAACACCAACTCTAAATCAGGAGGATTGAAGAACTCTCTTTCCCTGTTGACGCGGCACTTCACCGGCGACCTCCTCTTCCTTGGAGCCGGCGGACACGACAGATGCTCAGTTATCCTGGCTTCTCTCGCCGTAGGCGTGGTCGCATCCTGATCCGACTCAGACGATTTCTGATCTTTATGCCTCTGTTTTATGGCAATTGGCTTCAGGGAAGCCCTAATTGAGATTCCGGCGATGACCCATTTCTTCGACTCTGATTCTAAGTTCGCGTCCGCTTGAGATTTCTTGGAACATCCCATTGCCGGCTCAATCCTGACGCAGAGCGTAGCACAGAAACAGGGGAGCTTCTTGAAATAGAACAGAATAGAAGGTTTCTTCGAGTGGACGAAAGAGAGAAGCAGAATGCTAACAAGAGAGAGACAGCAGCTTTATATATTAATTTCAGGTGAGGTAGGAGACGACTGAGGTAAGCAATACGATTACAGAGAGAAGAGAGGCGGCTGCCCGGGAATTTACGGGCAGATGGAAATCTGAAGACTCTTTGGCGCCAAAATTAGAGTTTTTAGCAGCAACGGCTCCTTTTCCCGCCACATCGGATTTGTGTCATTTTACAATTTTGCCATGATTTGCTCTTCGTTATTTCACGTGGTCTAATCTGTCAACACTTGGGGTCAAGTGCCGTTAGTTATACCGCCCGCAGGTGTGGAGGGAGTTTGATCTATACACCGGGTGTTTAACGTTCTATAGTAAGTTTACAAGGGGACCCAGCTGTCCAGCTTGAGCTTGTACAACGGGGCTTCGTACACCTGGCGTAGGGGACAACCGTGCCGAGATGGGTCAGGAGTGCACAGTGATCAGGTACACTATTTACTAGAGAAATATGCGAGCATCCGATGTTTACAGTTATTTACAAAGTACAATCTCAGCGTAAACAGAATTTTAATATTCCTTTTTGTCCGGAAAAAAAAATTATTTTAAAATTAAATTCAGTCAAATCATAAATTATGTCGGTGTACTTTTTCATTTTTAACCATTAAATACTGACTTATCAATTCATTACAAGAATCACTAATTATGTCATCTTAATATGGTTTATTCTAAATGAAAATATTATGAATTAATATATAACTAGGGATCTAACTTTTGAGTAGTAACTAGTAAATTTAATTTATTATTTGTAAGACATATTATAAAGTTTATTTACTTTAGTCTTTAAATAAATATAGATTACTTAAAATAAAAGTAATATTTAAATTATTTACAGTAAGACAAAATTGTAAATGTAAAATAAATAAAAATAATTATTTTTTTATAATTTATCTTTAGAATTAATGATAACATTTAGAGAATTCTAAAGTGACATCTATGACATGTCACTTAAGAATGAAAATTGCATATGTGAGATTCACCTATTAAAATAGATTTATTTAACATTATAAGTTTGCATTAATATTATACCACATTACTATTTGTCGTTTCATAAAATAAACATGACATATATTTAATGAAAAATAATTAAATGTAGATAATCAATCTATGGACAAAAAAATAATAGTTATAAAGTTAAATGTTCAATAAAAATTAAGTATTTAGATTTAAAAAAATAATTACCAATGGTATTTTAAATAAAAATTAAATGAAAAATTAGAGAACTAAGTTTGTGGAAAAAACATGTTAACAAAAATTTTATTGAAAGGGAAATAAGTGATAAATTAAGATAAAACAAAATGTTTTTTATGATTGAATGAGGAGATTTAGAGCAATTTAAACTTGTCCACCTAAACAAAAATGTAATATTACACAAGTATTTGTAACATATGGTAGTGTTGGACCAATCAAATTGAATAAAAAAAATTCACTTTGCTTACTTATCAACATATTATATCTCTTAGTCAAATTAATATATATAGATATAAAATTAATTCGTACAATTTAAATTAATGTTGTACATATTGCATATTTAACTCTTAATATTTTTATTAAGGACAAATAAATCATATATTTCTAATTAACGCCATAGCTAATTGTAGGCCCATAAAATAATGGTCTATTTATTATTTATTGAGCTGCCGCATGATGTCCATTGGGCGTAGGCCCATAAAATACTGGCCTCTTAATTCTTTGTTGGGCTGAATCACCTCTCTGTTCTTTTGGTCGTGTGTCTTCTTCCAATTAGAAGTATCAAACCAGAGTCGAGACCCCATTTTGGCTTGGGAAAGAAGACAGTGTTCTTGTATTTAGGCGATTCAGCTGCTGTTCTATAGAGGAGCGTCAAGCGATTTGAGGAAATTTCTGGTAATTCTCTTCCTACGATCTCTGCTTCTAAGTCTTAGTATGAATGCGTGCTTCTGTAAGCTTTCTACTGTGCTTTCTTCGCTGAATTGGATTCGTGCTGGATCTGTCTATGCATGGTAAAGAATGATCGTTTTTTTCTTAATAACGTGTTCTAATTGAGTTAATCCTCCGGTTCCGACAGCGTTAGTTGTCTTTTGGTGCTATAACTAGGGCAGACGGTTTGGCTTTGGACTGTGTAGAGCGACATCGATTCTAGGGTTGCCGAAGCAGTAGGGAAATAGTACACAGATAATCAAAATTAATTGGTTGAACTGGTCTTCTGTGTTAATCCCCAGATTATGACTTGAAATTGAGTAGTGGTCATGTGAATTAGTTAATCCAAGAGTTGCCCTTTTCCGTTTTGTGTTTATATTTATGCTAAAATGGTGACATGTAAAATTTTCTTTGAGTAATTCGTGATGAGATGCATGTTCTTATACAGGTCATTCTGAAAACTATCATGCAAGGATTTTTAGCCTGTGATTTGATGGCATGTTTTTGGAGCTATCTATTATAGACTCCTTAATTAAAGATTCATTTCCTTTTTCGGATTAGATTGGAAAAATATTTGAGACAAAACGCTAGAATAAGAATAATAGCTACTTCAAAATATTTTCTTCATCTGTGAAAGTGTTTCCGTCTCAAGGGAGTATACATCATCATCATACTCAATGTCTATATTGGAATTAGGATATGTTATACCCTTTGCTTTAAAATTCTTTATCGTTTGAACTTAAATCATCCTGCTAGTGTCCATCAAAATTTGGGGATTGTATGCTATGTACTGGATTGTAAAGTTAATGATGTTTTCCAAGATAAATCACATAGTAGCATGATTGCAAACTTTGGAAGTGATTGAAGGTTATACACAAAGTTATAAGCGGACTAGTTAGAGAGGAGTTTCAAACTTTTACTCCTTAAAGATTTTAATGTTTGAAGTTTAATGGTCAATGCTTTGGATCATCTTTTCGAACCAACAGTGGCTTATTGAGTATGAGTCTGCTTTGTGGCACTAGTGTAATATGAAGGATACAACAAAACCAAAATACCAAATACAGTTGTTGTGATTGATTTTCAACTAAGTTTTCTTTCAAATGCAAATCCTAATGAGATACTTTCTATGGGATTTTATGCTTTAAGATGCTTGTTCCTAAAAACTGGTGATGTCTTCTCCCCGTCTTATCAGGTCTTTAGTTTACATTCAACATGTCTCGAAGATATGACAGCCGCACCACAATCTTCTCCCCAGAAGGCCGTCTCTACCAAGTTGAATATGCAATGGAAGCCATTGGAAACGCAGGCAGTGCCATTGGAATCCTCTCAAAAGACGGGGTTGTCCTTGTTGGAGAAAAGAAGGTAACCTCCAAACTCCTCCAAACCTCTACCTCAACAGAAAAGATGTACAAGATCGATGACCATGTTGCATGTGCTGTTGCCGGGATCATGTCCGATGCCAACATCCTAATCAACACCGCCCGAGTCCAAGCTCAACGCTACACCTTCTCCTATCAAGAACCAATGCCCGTCGAACAATTGGTTCAATCACTGTGCGACACCAAGCAAGGGTACACCCAGTTCGGTGGTCTCCGCCCTTTTGGAGTCTCCTTTCTCTTTGCAGGTTGGGACAAGAACTTTGGGTTTCAGCTCTACATGAGTGACCCAAGCGGCAACTATGGTGGATGGAAGGCGGCTGCTATTGGAGCTAACAACCAAGCTGCTCAGTCCATTCTTAAGCAGGATTATAAGGATGATATCTCGAGGGAGGAGGCAGTGAAGCTAGCGCTCAAGGTTCTGAGCAAGACAATGGACAGCACGAGTCTTACTTCAGACAAGCTTGAGCTTTCTGAGGTTTTCTTGACACCTTCTGGAAATGTCAAGTACCAGGTTGCCTCACCAGATGTGCTAACTAAGCTGCTTGTGAAGCATGGTGTGACGCAGCCTGCTACTGAGGCTTGATACCTCTTTTGAATGTTGGCTATGAGATGTGATTCTGTTGTTTTATTTGGATGTTAAGTTGACAGTCATATTCTGTTTGGACTCCTACAGAGTTGTCGTTTGGGGCCTTGTATGTTTCATGGATGCTTGAAGTTTGGGGCCTTGATTTTCTTAAAAAAGACAACTTTATTACCATGTTGATGCATTTTGTCACTATTAACTCCTTAATGTTATGATACATTTGGATTAGGCCAGGCAATTGTGTCATAATCGTGTCATGTCATAATCGTGTCGTGTCTAAACATGTCTCGTGTCTAAACGGATAAATTTTAAATGTGTCTAAACATGTCTCGTGTCTAAACGTATAAGTCGTTTAATCGTGTCTAAACGTATAGAGTTGTTTAGACACGGGATCCGTTAATGTCAAACTCATATACGCTTTAAAGCAGATATATACACAAATACATATATACACAAATTCAAATATACAAAGTAAGGTCTTCATAGTTCAATATTAAAAAGTAAGTGGGTATTTTAATATTTTATTATTATTATACTTAAATGTGTTTAAACGTGTCACATGTATACACAACACGATTAGACACGAATAGTTAATCGTGTTTATACAGATATCCGCAGATCTGAGTTGTTTAGATTAATCGTGTCTAAACGTATAAGAGTTGTTTAGACACGGGATCCATTAAGCTCAAACTCATATACGTTTTAAAGCAGATCGTGTCGTGTCGTTTAATCGTGTCGTGTCAGAAATTGTCAGCCCTAATTTGGATGGTGCTCTGATCGGTGATACCAATTAAACCATATATATAACATAGAAAATTAGAAATATGTCTCACCAAACCGTATTATGGAGCAACAGAAAATGCAATCAAAGCTAGGATAAGAATTAAGATACATAACCACGTACTTGTATTGGGCCTCAATTCTTAACATTTAGAACCACGCAATAATTTTGTTTGTAAAACTATTTTGTATACTATTTTTATTAAAAACTTTTTTAAAAAAAGTGCCCAACATGTGAAGGGATTCTGACGAAAGAAAAGCATGTAAAAGGGTGTTATCAGATTAAATGAATGGCACCGAATAATTGTGCTAATGATGATACATTATGGCACATATAAATAATAATAAAAACCCACTGAAGGTTTGGTGCGTCTCTATTCAGCTTGTGTATTTGTTAATAAGGACGAAGTCATAAATATAATTAAGTTAAATCCAGAATTAGAATAATAGTAAATAATTAAATTAATTTTTTTAGAGGATTAATATAGAACTTTAAAGGTTTAAATTAAAAATAATTATATTTTTAGTCTAAATTTATACAATATCAAAAATTGTAATTGTTCCCTTGTCCTTGATTGTTAATCCTTAAGTTCTAGGGTACTTTATAGCATAGGGACACACGTCTCTGTATAATATCTGATCATTAGTGTCGATATTACTTTCATGTACGTTTGTGAGGGAATCTATAAGAACTCAATTGCAAATAAATGAATTACTAAAATAAAAATAAAAATATAGAATGGAGTTGCATAAGTTTATTGTAAGCAATTAATTAATTAACCAATATCATCTATTGTGCACCCAAAATGATAGTAGTCTTTTAAAAGCAGTGGAATTCCTTATAACTAGAATATTCCTGCGTTGAATGGAATATCATACAGTTCCACATTCACTAGTCATGCATCTATTAGTATAAATCATTATCAAATATTATGTTTTAAGCATGTTGATTGAATGCATTCATAATGTTCAATATCATATATATATATAATGTGACGTTATAGAAATATATACCATTTTTTTTTAATCAAATATCATCTATCTAAAAGTAAAAAATTTCATCATGTAACTCTTTTTATGAACAAACCTACTATGACTTGAACATTAATATTCTCTGTTATAGATAAGTGTTTTTGTAGTTGGAAAATAATTGCTTTCCCTGAAAAAGTGTATTATAATTATTGTGTAAAATCTCATGCAAGATTCTCTTCTCCCCCTTTCATTTGGTGTTTAGCTTCTTTGTCTTCTTCATCAGCTTCTTCTTCTGGTCGGCTCAACCATCAATTATATATATATATATATATATATTATATGTAAACTGTCACTGAGATGCATACTGCAGGGACATCAAGTGCTTATGTCTCTGTACTGTATATATGTATATATATATATATATGTAAGTGTGTACTCACACCTTCCATGACTATATAAGAGTACTGATTTCATGCACGTACGTATAGGTAATAGGGTTTTGCTGAAATTTTCAGTTGATCTTTTAGTTAACACTAAATATAAAAAAAATTAATAATTGCAAAATGATATTTCTGCTCCCATTCCATGAGTTGATGAAACTAATAATAATTTAATTTCAAAATTATATTAAAAAAAATATTTACTTTCGTACTGCGATACTGGTACTGTGTGTAAATTTACGATATGACTCATCGTATTTCTATTTAACAAAAGTGTGAGATCAGTAAATTATAATAATACATGTTCAGAAATGATACATTTTTTTATCTATTAATAATCAGCTTTGTATTTTTTTTTAATTTTAAATTAATTAGTGCAATAAATTAATCATTAATCAATTCTATATATTATTTAGTGTATATATATATATATATCAAATAAAAAGTACAATTAATTACTATTATAACTTAAGTCCTCATTTAAATAAATAAAAAACCAGTACAATTAGCAACCAAATGAATGGTGTCACTACTTTATAGTATAATAGTTGTTATTTTTGGTTTAATCTTATGTTATATTTAATTATTTATGTTTAAAAATTATTATGTTTTTGTTTAAATCACAATTTTCTGTTAGCCATACTATGCTAGTTCAACACATGCGTTGCATGAAATTGTATATGTTTGAAGTCTCGAAAATATATAACATTTAACCCACATAATTAGTCAAATTATTAAACTTACGCAAAAAATATATAACATTTAACACAGGTTGGTTTTGGGGATTGGGTCGTTCGTGAGAACTCATTCTAATAAGCTCAATATTGCATACTGACCTAAATCATTCTCTCTCTATATATAGGGATGCTCATGGTTGAAAAACCTGATGACTGTAATGCTCTGTCGCCCTACAGTTTAGAGTGAGGTAAGTAGATGTGGAAACCTAGGTCACTGCCCGTTAACCCGTGGCGTAACCTCCCGTCCGGCAGACCGTGATTCCAACTTCAGTCAGATCCGCTTCCGCTAAGTCGATTGTTAAAGGAGGTAACTTAAATATATGTTTAATGCTGTGTACTAAACGATTGCATGTTTTGTACATATTCCAACATCACACCTAATTAACCGATAGCTAATTAAAATTAACCATATATTATACTCGGTGTTTTTAACTTCATCCATTGCCTTTCTTCCTTCCATACTCACTATTTGTTCTCCTTCTCCGTCCATTTTTGTGCAGAGGTTTTCTGTTTGTGTCATCTCCAACTTAGGGTTTTCTTTATTATTAAAGCTTCATCTTCTTCCTCGTCTTTTACCAGTCTCTCTCTCTCTGTAGTCCTGGACTTTTCTCTCAACACTTCCCCAGTGAAACAGAGAATCCAAGGAATTTCCATGTTTCATTGGTTGTTGTTGTGAATGTGACTCGCCTTTCTAATTGTTCCTCGGGACCATCACATCTTCACAGACTTGATTTGCACAGGACGCTTTCAAAGGTATACCCTTTCCTCTTTCTCTCATAATTTTATACTGAACCTGCAAAATTGCAGACATAGACACAAGCTGTAATTAGGGGTCAGTGACGAATCCAAGAAGACGACGACGTCAAATTTTTTTTTTATTTTTTATTTATTTATTTATTTATTTTTTTTAATTTTATATAAATGGGGTGTCTATATATGTTAGAACTCGAACCATCCCGCTCATATGTATAAAAGATTCATTTTTTCTCTAATTATAAGATAATGAAGTGATAATTACCCACAAAATCTGATCTAATCTGCTTCTAGTAAGGAAGACAGTCATCTCTTAAGATAAATAGATTGATACCATTTCATGTTTCTGCATAAATTTGATCCAGATTTCTGCAGAAGTTTAACCTTAGGTTGTATTCTACATAGGTTTAAAGTATAGTAAAGATTATTTTCAGGTCAAATTTCACTTTGCTGTTTAATGAAATCCTCCAAGATATCAAACCAGTAGAACCTTCTTTTTTGGCTCATTTTGTTAGAAAAAAATAATCTTATTTAAGCAACCATTAATCATTTTTGTAAGCTTAAAAATAAAGAACCAAATTTTCAGCTGACAAATTTATTTATAGTTAATGCTTCAAGAATGTGTTTAATTAGGGTATCTAGCTATTACATGGTAGGACTTAGTTAACCCTAGATAGAGAAGTGATAAATCTTAGTAAAAATAGCATTTTTTTCGGCAACATCATTAACTGCAGTTAGCATATCTACAATGAAATTTGATATGAATAAAACCCTAATTTGATTTTATTGTATAACATGTGAAATTTGGCTGCTTTTTTAATATGGATTTAAAACCCTAATTCCATTTTTTTTTTTTTTTGCAGAGGCAAGTGGATATTCATTGTATATGGCATCTTCATCAAGCTACACTAGCTCTCCCTGCGCAGCCTGCAAGTTCTTAAGGAGGAAATGCCTCCCCGACTGCGTTTTTGCGCCTTATTTTCCTCCTGAAGAGCCCCAGAAGTTTGCAAATGTGCACAAGATCTTCGGTGCTAGCAATGTGAGTAAACTCCTCAACGAAGTCCTCCCCCACCAAAGGGAGGACACCATCAACTCCCTTGCCTATGAGGCCGAGGCGAGGCTCAAAGACCCGATTTATGGATGTGTTGGGTCGATCTCTGTACTTCAGAGACAAGTCATTAAGCTTCAGAAGGAATTGGAAGCTACAAATGCTGATTTAATTTGGTATGCAAATCAGTATTCGTCGACAACTCGGAAAAGGTCAGGGGGAGGAAGCTCAGGCCAAGGCTCGGGATTGTTTTTCTATAATTATCAGACTCATCAATGGGGAGGGTCAAATGGAGGTGTTGGAGATGGGCAAGGTGGAGGAGAGCAATGAACATTTAGGGTTTGGTGTGAAGAAGAGGACAACTCTTATTATTAGGTTTTTGTGTACTTACATATATATATATATATATGGAGGGGAGCAATGAACATTTTGATGGTGTGTTTATTTTGTTAAGATGATTTAAGAGTATACCGGTCGTCTTTACTCACAAGTTCGGACTTTTAAGACAGTTGGTTAAGGCGTGCGTCTTAAAGTCACACATGGTATGAGAGCACGCATGTTCAAATCCTGGCGACGTTGAAAATATTGATACACTTCCATTAAAGGCCGAGGTCGGGCACAAAGCCCATGGGTAAACCGATGTTCATAAACATCAGTTTAAGGGAGGATCTTAAGATGACTTAAGAGTATACCGATCGCCTGGTTAATCGCCTGGTTAAGGTATACGTCTTAAGTCTCACATATTCTATGGCAGGAAATCTTATTTTCTCATTTATGGATTAATCTCTACTATATGGTTGTATTACTATTAATGCCACTTTGGTATGATTAGATAAATTTTAAGAATCTGGATAATGTACTAACTGCACTTTTTGTTGAAAAAATTATAGACTGAATTTATACTCAGTTGTAAATTTTTAACTATGTTTAATTTATTGTTAAATTGCGGGAAACACTTTTATTTTTAAAATTGCTAACGGAAGTATTCAAATTTCAAATAATGTGCACTTACTAGTTGAGTATGGAGAAAATGATCATTTGTTCTAAACGAAATTTAAGAAAATTTACAATTTAATAACCAATATGTGATAGGTGCTTGAATGTTTCTGAAGAACGTCCAGCGGGGCTAAAGAAGACGGGCTGAAGAACCTCCGACCTTCGTCGGTGAGGTGGGCGACGTACCTTAAAAGCCTCACCACCGCCGCACCTTCGAACGACGGAGGTGACTCCAAGATCCACGGAGCCGACGCTTCAGGGAACTGTGTGAATTTTTTATTTTTTTTTAAATATAAATATTTTTGGCGGCTCAATATAATTTAACCACAAAAAATAAGAAATAAAAAAAATAAAAGTATTTTTGCGTCTCATGTCATACTTATCATACTTATTTTGACGACACTTTTTATTTGAGCCATTAATTTATACGGCTCTACCAAATTCGAGTAGTGATAATTCATCCGACACTTCCTATAACAACTCAATATAACCGTGCAAATTTAATATTATTTTTTTTCAGTCATTAATGGCTAACTCTACCTAGTGAAATTATACGAATGTAATATATATTTCATTTTAAATTATTTGAATTTATCACTATTTAATTAACAACAAATTGTTAAATTAGACGGATTATTTGAACTTTATCACTGCCAATTATTGCTCGAAATTTAGCTAATATTTATTGTTACTCAGCTGAGCTAATTAAATTAATTAATTTTGTTAAAAAAGGACACTGTGTGCCGACAAATGATTAACATAACAAATTTACACATAATTTACTAAGAATATAATTTGTAAAGCAATCAAAGATTCTCTTGAAAAGCCCTAATTTTTGTTAAGGTTGATGATGTGAGGGTACTGCCATCATATTTTAGAGTGTGATGTGAACCGTTCGACAGCAATAAGCAGATTCATCTTAACTTGATGACACGTAGGACGTATAAATGTTAAAGAGTTGTCACATGATAGTTGATACATATGATATAACATTTTCACCTAAAATAGACAATATTTTCATAATTTTATATTTGATACGTAAAATAAATTTCATAAGAAAGGAAACGAAACACCACACAAAATTAAAGTACATTTTTTTTTGTTTACAAATATTTTCTCCAATGTGGTCACGTATGTAATCTCTTCATGTCCTGCGTCCTTCCCGGGCCTTTCCTTGAATCTGATGGCCCATATCCTTGGTCTTCTGGCCCATATATTCAGCGGAATCGTGGGCTTTTCTGTCGGCCCATTCGATCCCTCCTGGCCCCCAACGTCGACCGCCCTGCCGCATGTAGCTTATGACCCTTGATATGGAGGCAAGGGCTGTGAGCCCGAAGGCTCCTGAGGTGAGGAACCCAGTGACCACAAGGCCTAGTACGATGGCTGCTGGGACCAGAACCGGGCTGAAGAGGATGAATAGCGGTGCAGCCACAGCTAGCCCGATTAGGGTTCCAATGAATGTGATCCCAGCAATAGCAAGAAGGGTTCCTCCTGTTCATTAATTACAAGGAAGATCAGTGAATAAACACTCAACTCTACCCACAATTTCATTGCCACCTTCCCTTAATAATCCATCGAAATCAATGAGTAGCAGAAGAGACACCTGCTGGGAGCATGGCAAGGACAGCCAAGACCTTCGTGGAGGAGGCGCCGCTCACCGTTCCACCGCCGGTGCTGTATCTGCCGCCTTCAGGGTGATGACGTGTAAGATGCACGCGATGTAGATCCGCGACGTCACCACCTCTATCTGGTGATCTATCCGCCATTTGCGACTACGGAAGAACTTCTGAGTGAGAGAGAGAGAGGATGTGTTATGGTTTTGCCCAGGCAACTGTTATATTATATATATATATACAAACTTACTCTATTAATTAATAATAGAATAGTTCTGTTCTGAATGTAGTGGACAGATGGACGTGTGCATGAGGAACAAGTTTCATGCAAGGTGGCCTTCCTTCCTACTTCTTATCTTGAAGAATGGAATCTGCTGCCTGCCACGAACATGTCGCCCTTTTCAAGCATACAGGTGCAGCAACACATGGACTGAGATGAATCATCCTCATTGCGGTCACCAAAAGATCATCTTTTTGATGAAAATCAAGGGATTCTTTCTTCCCACTCTGCAAAGAACAACGACAGAATGATTTATGATCACGTAGAAAGCCGATTAAACCCTCTTTCTGATTAAGCTCGAAACAATAAGTAAGGCTGTCGGAACTTATTACAAAGTTGGAGAAACACACTACTGGAAAAACTCTTTTTACCGACGACAAATATTATTGTCGGTAACATTTCGTCGGTAATAGTGAAATTGCCGACAGAATTTTTTTCCCGTCGGTTGTTTAGTTTTCGTTACCGACGAAAGTTGTTGTCGTCGGTAAAAATGTTAGATAGGCGACGGTTTTTATTATTTGTCGGCAAATAAATGATTTAACGACATTATTCTATGATATCGTCGGTAAATTCGTTAACTTTAATTACCTACGTAAAAAAATTTGGTTGCAAATTTTATTTTTTTACCAACGACAAATTCCGTCGGTAAAAAGGTGAAGTAAAACAAAAATGCATAAATCATTCATGTCGTGATTCGATTTCATGCCCTCTCAAATCCAATACTGTCATGATACCAGTAAGCTATTTAGTCAGATTCTTCAACTCTTTCATATTAAATTGTAGTTATTACATTGTATTATCGGATTGGAAAATTTGTTTAGCAACTGAGAAGATTACAGACACACATAATAAACACACCGCACAGTACGTAGAAGCACAGATGAATTGATCTCAACGACACAAAACCGTGAAAGAGAGTTTGGTGAAACGCAACGGACGAATTGAAGACCCACAACAACGGTGAAAGAGAGTTTGGTGAAACGAACGAATTAAGCTCGAATTAAGCTCGAATTAAGCTCGAAGAAAATAACGTGAGGAGGAAAGAAGAACAAACGGTTTATCCCTAATCCACCTCGGTAGAATGCTGTCAAATCTGTTATTATATGCAGAATGCTGTCAAATTCTGTTTGTAGAATGCTGTCCAATTTAGACTGTTGTACAATATGCATTTCAATTTTCGGAGTAAAAAAATTGTCTGGTTGTGAAAGTAGAATGCTGTCAAATCTGTTATTATATGCAGAATACTGTCAAATGCTGTTTGTAGAATGCTGTCCAATTTAGACTGTTGTTCAATATGCATTTCAATTTTCGGAGTAAAAAAATTGTCTGGTTGTGAAAGTAGAATGCTGTCAAATCTGTTATTATATGCAGAATATTGTCAAATGCTGTTTGTAGAATGCTGTCCAATTTAGACTGTTGTACAATCTGCATTTCAATTTAGACTGTTGCGAAGGTGGTGACTTATCTTTTCTGAACTGTGATTAAAATGTGACTTAAGTTTGTGAAATGTGATTAAAAGGTTACTTATGTTCAACGTACTGTGATTAAAAGGTTACGTAAGTTTGGACATTTTGTTACCCAACCGTTACTAAAAACAGAATACATCCGACAACACAGAATCCATAATAATCCATCAACAACCAGAATTCAGAATACATCCGAAAACACAGAATCCGACATAATCCATCAACAACCAGAAGTCAGAATACATCCCAAAACATGATCTATCCTATATTCCCAAAATAGGTCCGTGACAACAGACCTTCCCAAAATGACCACGACTGTACTCTACTGTGTAGATCGCCAAAATTGCCTCGTTCTCTTGGGTAGGACCGTCTTGAGCGGCTGATCCACAACCATTAACTCTCTTGACTGTGAAAGAACGGGTTCATTATCTGTAGTATCATCAATCTCTATAACAGTTGGTTGTTCTCTTCTTTTCTTCAGTTTCGCTAGTTTCGCCGGACTGCTCGAGTGGGCCTACCTAGTGATCCAGACTGACTGGTGATGGATGTCCTCTTTTTCTCAAAGTCCCTCATCAACATCAACCTCAACTCCTCGACCAATGTCACTGGAGGCTTGTCTCTTATGTTAATTACCTTGTTGTTGAAGCTTTCAGATATGTTGTTCACAACCAAGTCGGTTTTTGACACTTGGCGGAACTGAAATCGACACCAAGTGTTGGTGTCAATGGATGAGACGTAATCCCACGCCCTCTTGTTAGCCTTAAGCAGCAAGTCCATGTGCCACTTATGTCGCTGGTACGTGTACGCACAAGAAGCCGACCAAACTCTCTTTCGGACTTCCGCTTCTCCAAGACCTCGAACTTGCATGTTCTGGTAAATATGGCGCATGCAAAACCTATGTTCAGACCCGGGGAACAAATCTTCAACTGCCTGACAGAGTCCCTGCGTAGTAACAGATGGAGTACAACCTTTCAAACCGGGGTCGTAGTGGACTCGAGATGGAATCAACGTGCACCACCACGGTCGTTCCGGGATTGTGCTCAATTAAAGTCGCAGCGTAGTCCCGCACCCTACCGTACTCAGCAGTGCGATCTCCAGCCAACTTGTCCTTCGCAAGTTTCATCCCCCTTGCAACGACAAAGCGATTCACCTTCCAGCCGTAGCGTCGTAGGATCTCACCACGAATAGTGCGATTCTGCATGACAACCAAAGTCAGTGCGAAACAGCATTGACATAACAACATGGACAGCATTGAAACAGCATTGAAACAACATTGACAGTACGAAATAGCATTGACAGCAATGAAAAAACTTACCCTTATCTTCGGGTCGTCCCGAAGCATACCTATGAAATGATCGCACACCCATTTGTACCCGACGTTGTGGTTAATGTGAGAACGGGGACAGTTATGTTCTTTCACCAAATCCCGTATCTGAACCGTGCTCTCTTTGTTAACCGTCCTCGCAATAACCCGGAATCCGCACTTGTGGGTGCAGTATACCTCCATCCGGATTTTGTTGTTCACCGGGATGACAATGTCATATCCATGGAAGATGGCATGGTCTCTCATGGCCTGCTTGAATGCTTCCCGACTGCCGAATAGCATGCCCAGTTGCAGCTCAAAATCACCAGAATTCTTCTCATCCTTGTAATGTTTATAAAACGCACAAGTCGTGGCATCATCTTGGATGACTTGGTCTCCCCCCATCTCCAACGTATCGCTTCTGCAGTCACTCAAATCCGGCCCAAAACCAGGGACTTCCCATGGCCATTCCTTCTCTATCGGGCTCTTCTGCTTTGGATGTCCGTCTTCATTCCTGGTTTTCGCACCCTCTTTGCACGATGGACCAGCCTCAACCGAGTCTTCGCTCGTCTCGCCCTCAAACCTGAAGTTCTTTAACTCGTCTAAAAGATTGGCTAGGGTCACATCATCCTCAAAAATAGAGTCGTCACTGTCATCTTCCTCAACAACCGGTTTCTTACCTTTGTCACGAACCGGTACCTTTTCTTTACCATTGTCACGCTTCTTACCAATGTCGATGTTCGGTTCCTTCCGTCTTCCTGCTTTTGCCTTCTCAACCATTTTGTTGCGAATCCTCATCATGAAGGGATCCTTCAAACACTCCTCTTGGGTTAGGGGAGGCACCACGAAAAGTTCTATTTTAGGGCAACTTCCTTGCGACTCCAACAGTACGGGAATGTCCTTCTCCTTACTGATTACCCGCAAATCTGAACTCGGGTTTCCATTCGGTGGGAGGTACAGAAGTCCACCATCGTCCGATAGATTGCAATATATCTGGGCTAATCCGGATATGAACTCGTAATTCATGTTCTCCCAACCTATGACGAAGGGCTTCTCCTGACTTTCGTATACGTGAATTCCAGATTTCTCAATCCACTTACCACCATACATAATGTACAGCGTATGAAGGTTGTCTTTGGATGCCATTCCTGTGAACATAGATAACACATTAACAGCATAATGCGGAACAAACGTAACCAGAAAACAACAAATTCACACAGCAAAAACTTCATTAACAGCATTTGTAAACAAATAACCAACCGAATCAAATCAAAAACAGCATGTACAAACTGAAAAAACAAAACTTTCACACTCAAAATCAAAGCTTTGTTAACAAATCTGCAACCTACAAACCGAACCCTAACCTACAAACCGAACTTCAACAGCAATCGGGAACAAATCGCCCAAACAACACCAAATAAGAACATATTATGCAGCAATCTCCTTGTTTCGTACCGAAAACAAACATCCAAGCCCTAATATCATGCCTAATCGACGATTCACTTCGGGAAACAGAGGAACAACAGAACGAACGTGCGAAAATAGCAAGAATGCGTACAGACACCCTAAACGGAGTTCAATCGAAGGCAAAAAACGAACTTACTTGGAGACTCACTTCGGTCGAAGACTACACTTGCGTCGCAGAGAAAAATCGCCAGGAAATCGCCTACAAAATCGCCAGGAAATCGCTGCACTCTCTCTCGGTTCTTTCGGTGTGGATGAAATCAGATTATGGGAAGTTGAGTGTGGGAATGTGTATAAATCGAGGGGGAAACGTTGCAAAGGTGACAGGAGGGCATTATTGTCATTTCAAATGTCTTCAAATCGTTTTATTTAGGTCATGTGCTGTGCACGTGCCACTTTGACGGTCAGATTGGACGGAAAGTTCACGGAGTAACCTTTCAGTCACATGTTCAAACTTAAGTAACGTTTCAGCTACACAAAAAAAGATGAGTAACCTTTTAATCACATAGGCCAAACATAGGTAACAGTTGAGGTAATTAACCCTTTATTATATTAAAACGTGAAAGCAGCCGACTATGAATTGATAAAAACACATTTAACTAAGAAGAGTGTTAACACTTGTGCATCTACGAGATTCTCCTTTCCCACAAAAGACGAGAACACTTCGAAACCCTAGATCGTACCAGAGGCGCTTTCACCTGCTCCCATCGAGTCTTCGTGGATGAAGCTTGATTCCGACTTAGCTTGATGCAACCCGAATTGATGAATTAACACAACGGCTAGAAGAAGCTAAAGCGTAACGTCAAGCCGACAAAATGGTGATAGAAGACCTCAAGAAGAAGTACGAGCAAATTATGTTGGCAATAACAAAATCAAGTGCCTTTCTGAGGGTAGATGTGGATACAGATGAAACACAAGGTAAATTTTCAGACTTGTTGACTTTTAGTCTGTTTTTCGTTCGTTGTTGGATGTTATTACAGTTTCAATGACTGAATACAATTTTGTTTGATAATTGCAGAGGGTTTAGAACATTGTGAGATGCAGGATTTCTTTGCAAGTGAAGAAAAGTTCAACTTATTCTTAAAAAATAAACGATGTCGACACTGTTTCATGGATTTATTGGTTTTAATTTCTGGTAGTGCTATATTGTTGGACAATTCTGTGTTTTAAAGTATGTTGTATTTGGTTGTTATGGAATCAATGTTTGCTGGTTTAGGCAGGTTTTGCGGTTCAGTAAATTGGTTATGTATACGGCAATATTGGCGACGATAATATTTATGTCGTCAATATTTTTTCCCGACATAATAAAATTTCGTCGGTAAAATAATATGACATGAGGATTTTAGCGACAAAATTACATGTCGTCGGTAAAAGGAATTGCTGACGGAATAATAATTGTCGCCGAATTACAATGCCGACCAAAAGAATAACGTAGCGAAAGATATATTACGACGAAACAGTTAATGGTCGGCAACAAAATATAGCGACCACTTTTATTTCGTCGGCAAATTATTTTACCGACGAAATAAAAGCCGACGACAAATGTTTTTACCTTCCAAAAAATTTGGTCGTTAAGTTATATTACCGACATTAAAAGAATTCGTCGACAATAATGATTACCGACAGAATATTTGGTAGGTAAAACATGATTTTTACCAACGACATTTGAATAAGTCAACAAATTTAGTCAACATAGTTCTACATTTTATCGACGGAATGTTCGTCGGTAAAAATATGATTTTGTCTGACGAAAAAAATGGCCAAATTTCGTCGGTAAAGATTTACTGACGACATTTGTACCGACGAAAATTTCATTTTACCGACGGTTTTAGTTTTTGTCGACAGAATTTTTAACTTTTAACGACGAAAACAATGCGTCGGTAAATAGTAAAAATTAGGTAGTGACAGTTTCAACAGTCATGCTCCGCATGCTTGGTTGGTTCATCGAGTTGGGCGATCGGTGCAGTTGCCATTGCCGCTGTGAGCACACTTTCGTTCAACTCTGCGTATGTAGCCTGCAGGTGCTGTTTTAAAGAGCTTAGAGTGAAAGGGACAGAGAGAGCAAGGGTCTGCATTGTTGGAATATGTACGAAATATGCAATCGATTAAGACACAACATAACACATAATTAAGTTACCTCTTTGAACGATTGCCTTAACGGAAGCAGAAGCGGATCTGACTGAGGTTTAGATCATGGTCTGCCGGACGGGAGTACACGTCATGGTTTGACGGGTAATGACCTATAATACCACAACTACTGACCTCTGTTTAAACTGTAAGTTGACTGTGTTTTGTCTACAATACTACAACGACATCAGGTTTTTTCCTAATCCTGAGCAATCCAATATACAATATATATTGAAATAGGTTTTAAGACCAGACACACAATGAACTTATGTGAATGAAATCCCACTTATAGACGACACATTATCCTAAAACCAACTTGCCCGAACTTTATCAGTGACTGAATCACAAAATATAGAACTCAAGGACTAAAATTGAAATAGTAGAACATTTTTTCCTTTTTGTTCTATTAACCGGTAGAGGCCGCAACAGCAGTCGCCTTCTCCTTTTTCTCTATTGAGTTGTAACCGCCGTTCACACAGAACGAATCGACAGTCGATTGGCATCCTCTCCGGTGATATTACGGCGCTGAAAGATGAACAAGAAGAAGGTATTCCAGCTTGCCAAGGGGTTCAGAGGTAGGGCTAAGAACTGCATCAGGATTGCGAGGGAGAGGGTGGAGAAGGCACTGCAGTACTCTTACAGAGATCGTCGCAACAAGAAGCGTGATATGCGCTCCCTTTGGATTCAACGCATCAACGCGGGCACTCGTCTCCACTCTGTAAACTCTCTCTTTCTATCCGTGGCTCCATTTCAGTTGATTCAGTTGCTTGCTTTTCTGTGGGGTTGATATAAAATCTCAAAGCATATGAAAGTGATTCCAATCACTTATAGGTGGATTAATCTTGTTCTTTACAGTACTTAGATTTCTGGTAATCCTCGACTCAGTAGAGCATTAACAACTATTTCATTGAAAATAGCATTTACTTACAGCTAATTCTAAAGATTGAAGCTGCAATTAGGGGATATCTTTTTACTTGCTATAATTTGCTTGCAATTTTGATCTTCGATAGATGATTTGGTGATGAATAGCAATAGCGCTCATGATTGACTCGTTGCAGTCTACTGAAACAACTATTTAGCTTTCAGAATTGAAATATTGAACAAAAGGTCTATACTTTGTGCCATACTGACTTCCATGTTGATGCCTGAATGCTCAAGTCAAACCCCTGTTAGTGTGTAATTTGATTCTTGTAAAAAAATTGCTACCTACAAAAGAACTTATGATACCTCACTTCGTCACGGTCTTCTTAGAGCTGTGTCTAGTTGCAATTGTAACGCTCAGAACTTACATATATACTGAAGACTTTTAACTGAACAGGACAACCTTTTTCAGGTGATTAATAGAATAGGTTGCAAAACTTGAGCTGCCTTTTGTGATGCTACATTATAGCAACATAATATTGGACCTGGTTTTGGGGGGTAGAAGTTGTTGAATGGCACTTGTTGTGAAGAAAAGTTGACAATTTTGCAGTCTCTAGCTTGTTTATATTTGGATTCTGTGTATTCTCCTAGTAATGCTAATAATCAGCAATACTGTCTCTGATTCCATCGATTCCTTTTCTTCTTCTGACGAAGGTGAATTATGGAAACTTCATGCATGGGTTGATTAAGGAGAACATTCAGCTTAACAGGAAGGTACTTTCGGAGATCTCAATGCACGAGCCGCTGAGTTTCAAGGCCCTAGTTGACATCTCTCGTGATGCATTCCCCGGAAACAAGAATGTGGTTCATGCACCCCGCAAAGTTAGCATCCCTCCGCCCACTGCATAATCTTCAATCATTTACGCCAGCCGGAGCCTCTGCTCTTCTTTTGAGTAGTAGTAAGAGTATGTAGAAGAAGGTTCGGTTAATGACTTTTCTATTGAGAGTAGTGTTCTGTATTCTGCAAGATGATGATGATAAGGTCGTTATCTTAACAATATATTTACAGCAAAATTCATGAAATGCAGTAAACCTTTGACATTGTGGATGGTCTTTGTCTTCTTTGTGGATTCTATCATAAGGAAATCAAAAGGGTGCTCTATTGAGACCATCTTAAAGTATTTGGACTGAAATGATCAGAGGAAATAGGTTGGTGTCTACAATGTAATTTACCCTTTGTCTTATAATAGAAGGCTGAGGCGGTTGGATTCTAACGGCTGGAAACAGTCCAACTCAGCAGAGGAAGAAAGACAGGTGACTCTCCTTCCTCTGTTCCTCTCCATGTCGCCTTTGCTCTTTCTGGAGTCTCTCCTTCTGTCAATAACACCTGCAATTCCTCTGCAACCTCAAAATGTAAATTCCGTTTTGTCTCGCATTCTTCCTTCATCATTCGTCTGCATTTCCCCCAACCTCTAAGAGTCACATTCTGCGTTGCATTTGCTCTTTCGGCTATTGGAGAGGTCGCCTGAGACAGAGCAACAGAGCGCACGCTCTACTGTTGTCGGAGACAGCTTCATAGGTAATGTTATTCACGAAACCTTTGTTTTAATGGTTTTGTCGGTCTCATCATGAAATCCAATATTTTGTGGTCTGGTTGATCTGCAATAAATGTCCAACAGTGGGTCCTGTTTGTTCAGTCAATTATGCCATAAAGGTGTTTGTTGAAATGCTTCAGTGGAAGCTAACAGCTGCAAATAGGCTTGTTCAGAGGGGTTTTGGGAGGCGTTTAACTCCTCTCCAGATTTCAGTGTCTGGTGAGGAGTTGGAAAAGCCGAGAGGACGTGAGGAAGGAAATGGGTGGACTGAATGGAGGAGATGGGGACTCCGATATGAACAGCTTGTGCGGCCAAAACCAGAAGGAGAAGATATTTGTATCGGTGAGGCTGAGGCCAATCAACGACAAGGAGAGGATAAGAAATGATGTATCCGATTGGGAATGTGTCAACCGCTCCACCATCATCTTCAAAAGCACCATTGCCGAGCGTTCCATGTTCCCTTCTGCATATACGTTTGGTAATTAATAGCCAAATCTCATTCTCCTAACTTTATCAAGTGATACGAACATACAAATCTAACTACTCTTATTTTTCTTTTCCTTTAGATCGAGTATTTGGAAGTGAATGCTCGACGAAGCAGGTCTATCAGGAAGGTGCTAAAGAAGTTGCACTTGTAGCTGTCAATGGAATCAATGGTAGGTAATTTCTTTTTCTTGTGTCCCAAAACGTACTTAATATCATCATTTCATAGTTCTCTGTCTTAGAAAAAGTTTTAAATGTACTCAGCGAGTGTTTTCGCATATGGACAAACGAGCAGCGGAAAGACATACACCATGAGTGGTGTTACCGAATATGCAGTTGCTGATATTTTTGACTACATAGACAAGGTGAGCAGGAATAGACATTGACATAGTAATTATGTTTTCACAATTTAAAGGAGTAACTTGGGTATCAAGTATTATTTAACTTTTGGTTGTTTTACTTTTAGCATCCTGAAAGACAGTATGTGTTGAAATTTTCTGCCATGGAAATCTACAATGAAGCCGTTCGGGACCTTCTTAGCATGGACTGTACTCCATTGAGACTACTAGATGATCCAGAGGTAAGTAAATATCTCGACTTTCAATTTTTGCAGTCAATAAAGTTAATTTGGGAGATTATTTACAATTACCGTGACAGAGAGGGACGGTTGTCGAGAGACTAACTGAGGAAACACTCATGGATTGGAATCATTTTCTGGAGCTTCTTGCAATTTGCGAAGGTAACTGCACTTAAAATGCTGATGAATGAATTGACTCAAGTCACTAGATGAAGCATTTTGGCAGTTTTTGTTGATTGATTCGATTTGTTGCAGCTCAAAGGCACATAGGTGAGACATCTTTAAATGAAGTCAGCTCCAGATCTCATCAAATAGTAAGATTGGTAAGCAAAGGTCTGCTGTGACATCCACTCTCTTTTCTTATCTATTATGTTATTCAATCTTGTAACCGCTTCTGTTGTTGCACAGACAATTGAAAGTTCTTCCAAAGAACTTTATGGTCCCGATAGTTCAAGCTCCTTGGCAGCTTGTGTGGTATGGAGTTTTGTATTTAGCAATTATTTCGTGTGTTTTTTTGGATATGTAATGAGCTTGAGTTGTTTTCCAACAGAATTTTGTTGATCTCGCTGGGAGCGAGCGAGCTTCTCAGACCATGTCAGCAGGAACAAGATTAAAAGAAGGTTGCCACATAAATCGCAGCCTACTTACTCTAGGAACCGTCATCCGCAAATTAAGGTTGGTGTCTGCTTGAACTAAGAAGTCACTAATTTGCTATAATATAAGTTTGGTTACTAATTTTGAATGATTCAATGCAGCAAAGGAAGAATTGGGCATGTTCCTTACAGAGACTCAAAATTAACGCGGATTCTGCAGAATTCTTTAGGCGGAAACGCAAGAACCGCCATAATTTGTACCATGAGTCCTGCAAGAAGCCATGTTGAGCAGTCAAGGAACACACTATTATTTGCGAGCTGTGCGAAGGAGGTTACCACGAATGCACAGGTCAATGTGGTGATGTCAGATAAGGCATTGGTGAAGCAGCTGCAGAAAGAATTGTCTAGAATGGAGAAGGAGCTGAGGAGCATCGGATCGTCTTCTAAATTGTCAGATCCGAGCTCTTTACTTAAAGAGAAGGAACTCCAAATCGAGAAGGTAACCAGATAAATTAAAGGGTTAATTACCAAATTGCTACCGAACTCTGAATTAATTGCAAAAAAACATACTGAATTGATTTTTTTAACAAATAGCAAGCTGAACTTTATCTAATTTTGAAAAAAAAAATGAAACTCCTTCAACCTTTCCGTCATATTTGATGGCGTTCTTTGAAAATCTGAAATACCCCTATTATTTTTTTTTAAATGCGAGTAAGAAATAATTCAATTCTTCATTCTTGAACAGTTGAACCCATGTTATTTTCATTTTTTTTTCCGCTTTTTTAAATAAGAGTGTTTTGTGTCTTTTATAGAAAAAGATGCATCAAAATTTCATTATGGTGCTTGCAGATTAGCATATGTGTAGTTTGTTATTTGTCAAAAAACATAATTAAGTATGTTTGGTAACAAGAACATGATTTCAAGTACGCTATGATTTGACCCCAAAATGGTGTTCATTTTTTCTGCAGATGAGTAAGGAGATCAAGGAATTGCATCAACAACTCGAGCAAGCTCAATCCCGGATACAAGATCTACAGCAACCCACTGGAGAAAACAGTGGTTCCATGGTTTCTAGAGCACAGGGTGCTGCATCAAAGAAGTTCGAGAGACTGACCTCGAACCTAGATTTTGCAGAGAACCCTGAAGACAACTTCTTGTTGGACGGATTATCACCGAGATTGTCTATCTGCACACCCAGCTCTAAACACATTATTGCAGCCGACCCAATCCACGTCTGGAACTACTCTTATGTTCCCAAAATCGATGAACATTCTGCAGAAGACACCTGCAAAGAGTTTCAATGCATTGAAAAAGAAGAGCAGAAACAATCACTACCTGAAAATAGAGATGACATCGATGGTGATGTCACTTACGATAGTCTGAGAAGCAAAATCCATGAGATGCAGAAGACTATCGACTCTCTGGTCAGTATTTACCCGGAATCTGAGGTATCTCCTTCGAATTCACCTGATGTGATGCGTAAGAGCAGAAGTTCGAGGTCGGATATTAGGGAGATTCCTCCTTATGCAACCCCTCTGGGATCTGAAGTAGGATCTCCCCCAAACTCTCTCCACAAGAGGAATTCTTCGGCTCCTGTCCTCAAAGCCGAAGCGATTAAAGATCTTTTCCAACAGGAAGTTACAGATGTAACATGTGCAAATAACATTAACGATGTCTCAGAACAGAACGAGGTAGAAGATTTCCATGTCAAGAATCAAATCCACGAAAAGGTAAGAAATTTATGCATTCAATTTCGAATTTTAAGAATACTGAACTTTCATGATTATGTAAGTATGGAATGCCATTTTAACATTTGGTTTCTAGAAGCTAAAGATTGTAAGTTGAGAGGTGAAGAGTTTATCTTTTATCAAGTTAATTTTTGTATACTCTAAAATGGTTTTTGCTAAATTATCACAAAAGGGTAGAATTAGAACAATGCATTTAGAATTGGACTAAGCTTAAGCATGTAAAGAGTTTGGGTGCAAATCTTAATATTATTTATTGAAAACTAACAAGGATATTTAGTGTTTTTTCTTCAAAAAAAAGTACTATGTTGTTTGCTAATTAACTTATGTTCAACTTGTTTTTTATCAAAAAAAAAGAAGAAAAGAAGTTCAGTATGTAGTTTGGTAAGTAACCTTGTAAGAATATCATCAATTCCAATTATTGACGCTATGAGTTACTTGTTTCTGAAGGAAGAACAGCAGATTGATGATGATGATGACCCTAATGAGAATCAAGAAGAAAGCTCGGAGAATGTCCAAGAATCTAAGACTTCTAGTTGGGAGGTTGAGTTTAAGACGAGCCGGGAAAAGATCATTGAGCTATGGCATGTCTGCAATGTCCCATTGGCTCATAGAAGTTACTTCTTCCTCCTCTTCAAGGGCGATCCATCAGACTCTGTTTACTTGGAAGTAGAGCAGAGAAGATTATCCTTTCTTACAAGGAGGATGTCGGATGATTCTCAAAGCTTATTAACCTCATCTTCAAGGTATTCATCTTTTCCTTCCACCATTCAGTTTCAAAGTAGTTGCATCAAACATCACAAATCTGTAACACCCTTAATCCCACATCAGTAGTACTGTAGTGTATATTGACTATTGAGAAGATCAGTGGCAGATCCATAAAATTCTAAAATGAAGTTAAATTCTTACAATGCATATAAACCTTTCGAATGAAGGACACATTGTCCCCAAATATTTCCACTTGGGTCACTGGGAGATGATCACTGGAATATAACGGTTGAACGTACTGCTTAATCCTTGCCTCCTATTATAGGTTTTGATTTGGATTTTTGAAATGGAGTGTCATCAAATAAACAACTTCATATTATAATTTTGTTGCAATTTAGCGTTGATAGCCTGAAGACACTCAACAAAGAGAGGGAGATGCTGAGCAGGAGAATCCACGCAAAGTTTTCAACAATGGAGAGGCTAGATCTTTACCAAAAATGGAGCATCCCTCTCAACTCCAAGCAGAGGAGCCTGCAGCTCGCTCGCCGCCTCTGGACAGACACGAAAGACATGACCCACATCGAGGAGAGTGCCGAGTTTGTTGGTAAGTTGGTTGGGATGTTTGAGACCAACCAGGTTCCTAAGGAGATGTTTGGGCTTAGCTTCGCCTCCCCACAAATCCGATATGGTAGGAGATCATTTAGTTGGACTCCTACCATGTCGTCCCTCGGCTTGTCTTCTCGATCTTATATGTCGCCAGAGATGTAACGAAGTTACTTCGGGGTGGTTCTTGTATTATTCTTGATCTGCAAGTCTCATTAAATGTGAAAGTTACAAGGTGAAATCTGTCCAGAGCTTAGATCATAGGTGCTAAATGTAAAGAGATTTGGTGTCGTCAAATGTGAAGCATATAAGTCAGGGGCTTTCTTGTAAGATTAACCATTTCACTTTAGATTATTAAACATTAGCCCCTATACTTTTTTTGTAAGTAAGAGAAAGTTCAAGGTGCTTCGGATTCGTATAATACTTTTCGGTGTTGTAGAACTAATCCAAAGTCCAAACGTTTTAACGTTTTAACTTTTAATTCCCGCTGAATCGGATTTTTCTGCCGCAATCTCCGGCGGTGACTTCGTCAGTAGGGCCTTTCTCTACCGTCTCTTTTTGGTTAACCACTACAATAGCGGCCAGAAGGCCGGCGCCGGATCCTGTGGCGGTGCTCAGAGGCCACCGTTATTCAGTTGCGGATGCTTGCTTTCATTTCTCCAGGCCGATTCTGTTCACGGGGTACGGATTCTACTCTTCGTGTCTCCATTGTCTTTCCTTTTCTCGGTTTTATATGAAGGCGTCTCTTGACTGAGCTGCTGCTGTTACAGTGCCAGTGATGGCGAGTTGAGGGTTTGGGACACCATCCAGCGTCGCACTGTTTCGTCGGCTTGGTAATCGCTTGTCCCGGGACCCTTCTTTCAAGTTCTTGATTCATACACTTCGCAATGGACAGAAACGAAATTCATAAATTCATTTTTGAAATATTCTATGACCTGTGACATTTCAGTACGTGGCAATGCAATTGTAAGCGGATAACAATTAACTTGATCGCGTTGATACTGAAAAATGTTGTTGCTTCTGGCTTTTGGTCTAAGAAGTAATTACAATTTCTATTGATCGAGACATTGAATTCCTGGATTGCGTCTGTTGATTGAGGATTTTCTCTGTGTGGGACTCGTTTGATATCTCAACAACGGGGAAAAAAAAGTTATGGCTTTTGAATTCCCAGTTGGAATTTTGTTTAGCTTCTGTATTGGCTTGGTTCACTGCATCAACAAACAAGTGTCTGTTGATACTATGTAAGACTATTAATTTGTCAGTTACTGTTGAAAAAGGTTAATTGGAGGTGTGAGTTGGTAAATCTGTTACAACTTACAATCTCAAGATCACAATTTTTTATTACAGTGAAGTTGATCCAAATTTAGTTCGATTAGGTGATTACTTATTCTGAATCGCATTAATACTATCGACTGCAGGGTGCATAGTGCAGCTCACGGGATTATTTCTGTAGCAAGTAGTCCTGTAATTGGATCAAGTAAAATTCTCATTTCACAGGTGCTTTTCTTCTTTGTACAATTTTCCTTCTTTTGAATGTATGTTCATTTTTTTGTATGACCACCACAGACAAATTGTAATCTGTTCTTTCGATTGGAATCTATTTATTGGTCTTAGCCAGGGAAGGAATGGAACTATTAAGTGCTGGGATATTGAAAATGGTGGTTTATTAAGGTATCAATCTACAGACATTATTTCTTTTACTGTTTTCTATAACCCGACAGCTGCTGTTTTGCCCTTTTTTTGGTCTAAAGACTCTAAACAGAATAAATTTTACCGATATCTGATAAAATTCTCCCTTTTCTTCGTCAAATGCTTCGCACTAACTGCTCCTCGACAGGAACCCGTTACAATTAACACAAACTCTTATCACTTTTGCAAGTTTTCTTTGGTGAAAACGCCTATTTCTCATGGAAAGCAAAATGATGAATCTGAACACTTCAGTGACGTAGAAGGTCAAGATGCCGTTTCTGAAGTTTCAGATGAAAGGGAAGTGCAAGTTAAAGAAAACTCAGGGGAATGTAACGGTATCTCTCAAGGTACTTTCACTGGCTGTTTCAGGAGACAGATGCATGTGAACAACATGCAATAACTCTATTGGTATTCTATGGGAGAGCATTTAGTTTATTCTCAGTCTTGATTTCCCAACAAAATTGGAAGTGGTTTACTTTCGGGTATCTGTTGCTTGAGAATTTTGGTCTAACTTTTTTGCTTTGGCTTATTCTTAGATGATTTAGCAGAAGGGCCAAAGTACATTACCCTAGCAGGGGAACAGGCCTATGAGGTTATTTACCTTTCAATAATTGTTGCACACTGAAGTAGAACATTACTGCTCATCTTGTTCTAAAATTTTGAATTCACTGTATTCTTATGGTTAAATTGAAGGTTGAAATCTGGGATCTAAGGAACTGTGAAAGATCCATGAAACTACCTGCAAACAACATAAGTGTCTCTCAAGGCATCTCCACTAAGGAACGAGGTATGCCCTACTGCTATTGCAATGTGTAGTTTTACATTTTACTTCATCTAAATCCAAATAATCTTATGTACTAAATCTTTTCATTAAACCATTCTCATATTGAAGTAGTCTAAAGCCATGTACTAAAATCTACTATATATAAAATAATAGGAAATGCTTCTTCCTTCCAGATATGAATTTAGGCCTCGTTTTGCTCCTCATTTTTGACAGGTATGTGCATGGCCGTACAAGCCTTTTCACCATCAAATTCTCAGAGTCTATTGAGTGTTGTTGCTGGGTGAATTGTCTCTCCTTTACACTATTGCAGACCATAAGTCATATCCCTTGAAAGTTTATGATGACTTAAATTAATGCCAATTGACTGATTCTTTCACCTTTTTAATCTGCATTAATTTTATCAGCTACGAGGATGGTTCAATGGTTTTGTGGGATACTAGGAATCCAGGCTATCCCGCTACCTCAGTAAAGTTTCATTCAGAACCCGTTGTGGGGCTAACATATACACTCCTCCACAACCATTCTTCTGCTTTGAGTCTGATGAATATTATATTTTGGGTGCAGTTCTAAGCTTATGTCTGGATTGTCTATCATCTATGCAAGGGCGGCCTCTCAGGAGCAGCTGATGACAAAATCGTTACGTTCAACTTGGATCATTCCCTGGTAGATAATTCGTACTTGTTTTCACTGCTGGTTCACTATTTCAACTACCTTAGCAAATATCCTCGTCTAAATCTGAGATCCTACACACATTGTTCTTACAGAAACATTGCCGCATCTACTATTGTTGATTTTAATGTACCTACATTGGCACAATATCATGTTCATTAACATAAGAATCTGAGTTTATATACATAAGAATCATGTTCAGTAAGTTCTGTGATCAATTCTGAAACAATTGATGAACCTGCTGCTCTAATTTGCGGTTTGGCAGTGTAACGCTGTATCTTTTTCCAGAGACTCCATGCAAATGGCATCTGCATCAGAAGACAAAACAGTTGCACTTTGGGAACTCTATCCTCCTTGATCATAGCTTACAAGGTTGAACTGACATTGTAAGCTTTTGATTCTGCTTCAACCTTTGAACATGTTTGTGGGAAAGGAAGACTGTTGAAGGTGTTCAAAAGTCAAACTCATGGACTGACGTATATATATCTATTATTATATATATATACAAAACAAATGACAAAAAAAAGTAGGTAAACTGTTGTTATTAATGGACCGTCGCATTGATATCGAATAGACCGTTTTTATTCGTAGGTAAGAGTAATAAGAGGGAGTTTGAAGAAAAAATTCAAAAAATAACACCAAATCTCTCATAAGCATATATATATTACTCTTTATTTATTAGGATTTTCAATTATTCTCATTCTGATTTTTTTTTATTGTGTATCATTCTTTTACAGTAATCACTTAATAGAGCATAATAATAAGGATTTAATACTAAGTAACTACATGAATTTTGGACGTTTTGCAACGAGCTATCCGAACTTTAAAAATTCAAAACGGGTCTCAACCTCAACTTTGAAGAAAGTGCAAATAGCTAACTTTGTCCAATTTTCGATGACTTTTCGACGACAGTTGACAGAAAATTGGACCGAGGTAGCTATTTGCAATTTGTTCAAAGTTGAGTTAGTCCGTTTTAAATTTTTAAGTTCGGATTACTACTTGATATTTAAATATAATAATTAATAACTGAAATATTCGAGATTTCAGTTAAAATAGAAATAGAGAGAGTGGGAGAGAGGAAAATCAGGAAAGGTCGAGTACAGTGAAAAGAATAGGAGACAGAAAACGACAAAAACTCTGATACCTCCCTGTTGTAATAAAAAGCTTTGTAGAAAATAATAATTTGCCTTTCTCATCGTCCCTCTACAGTCTACTCTGCCAAGTGCTGATCCAATCAAACGATGCCTCTGTTTCTGCGCACAGTGTCCTCATCTTCTCTCGAGATTAGGGTTCCTTGAGCATCATCAGCTGGTAAGGTCAACCTCATTGCTCGCCTTTTTGATTCTGTAGTTAGCGTAACAATGGCATCAACTTGTTTCTCTTCTAATTGCTTTGCCCAAGTTCGGTTGCCTACTCGGTATAGTTCCACCATTTCTCTGCTTAGATTTGGTTTTGATTGGGTGGCGGTGTCTGGCCGTGAACAGAGCTTGTCCGTGAGGAATGCTTCGCCTAATTTTAGGGTTTTTTTCTGGATGCATTAGCTGAGTTTTTCAGTGGAATGAGCTCTAAGACTCTGTGGTCAAACTTTCATCTGCTTTCGGTTTGACTTTTTTTAATAACAGACAGTTGATGTAGAAGAAAGAGTAGTATAGAAAGAAATTTATGACCCCTATGCATGTTGGATCTCTATAAGTTACATCATTGTGATGCACTACCATCTAGCGTTCTTGTCAACTATGCAACCGAACACCGGATACCCGATGGTCAGTTAGAGTGTCCGCCTCCACAAAAGTTTGTCCATGACTATGTTCTAGCGTATGGGAAGAGCAATTTGTATAACATGGAGCCGTTTTGATGTTAATCAGAGCTTAGCAGAACTACCATCGCATGCTATTAGCAATATAGACTGTACTTGTGAACTAATGTTCCATGAAATTAGCAAATATCCATGTCTTCTGCTTCCACCAGTTGAAATGTCAGTTACCATAGAAAAGCTTAATTATTTTGTTTATCTCGAAAATAGAAACTTTTTTTTTCTTTTGTAATTTATGTGATGAAATTTAGCTTGTTACCAGATGTTATAGATGAATTTGATGCATCTTTAAGGAGATAGTTAACTTGGATAGTTTGAATGAATAGAATCTGCTCGAGATTGATCAAAATGTATAATTTGCTGCTGATATTTTAGTAGCGTCAGTTACATTTTTCTTTATTTTTCATCTGAAATGTTGCTTCTGTATTCTATTTACTATTTGGCATATGTACCCGTATTTGGCTGTGTCTTCCACCGCTACCTTTATTCTCCTCATTCAGCATAAGCTATGGCCTTATTATATGTGCTTTGTCTGAGTAATTGGAACTTTTAACTGCATTCATCATTTATCTCTGCTCATCTTGCGTCCTAATGCAGCTGCATCTGTCCACACTCCTGTTACTTGTGTGTTACTGAGACGGCAGTTGTCTCTGGATTTGCTTTTACAAAAGGGTTCCTTCTTCTGCTAAAATGTGCCCTCAACCGTATTTGAACAGCTGAATCATTCTTTGAGATTCAGTGAGACTAGTAGGACATCTTTTTTAACCTTTCTTTCTATACAAAAGCAGTTTTTAACATTTGCACTAGTTGATCATCACCATTAAGCTTGGGACCTGAACTGTATTCTTTTGGTTGTCAAAACTGAAGAGTCTGAAATGGACGATGGTGGGCATCGTGAAAATGGAAGACTTAAACCAGAACAGTACAAAGCTGCTCAGAATCAGGTACCTAGAATTAGCTGATGTTTTTAAGTGGCAGTGTGTCTATGTTTTGCTTCCTTGTTTTGGTTTGCTGAATTCATAAACTTGGTCCTCTCATTATTGTAGTGGTTGATGCAGCATCAGCCTTCAATGAAGCAAATAATGGCCCTCATGGCCGAAAGAGATGCAGCCATCCAGGACAGAAACCTCGCCCTCTCTGAGAAAAAAACAGCCATTGCCGAGCGAGATATGGCGATTCATCAGAGAGACATAGCTATCGCCGAGAGAAACAACGCCATAATGGAGCGGGACAATGCCATTGCAACTCTCCAGTACCGTGAAAACTCCTTGACCAACAGCCAAATGTCCTGCCCACCTGGATGCCAAATCTCCCGAGGCGTGAAACACATGCACCATCCACATCAGCAAATCCACCACATGTCTGAACCCCATTACACCACAAGAGAAATGCCTGAATCCCTCCCTATGTCCCCTGTCGCCTCAGATTCTGCAAAGCCGAGGCAAGGGAAACGCCAGAAGGAGGGTAAGGCAATCTCATCCACAAAAAAGCCCTCAAAGTCTCCCAAGAAACCGAGGAGAGAGAACGAAGAAGATGGTCTGGATAAGCAACTTAGGGTGACGAAATCTGATTGGAAAGGGCATGACCTGGGATTGAACCAGGTTCCGTTCGATGATTCCACCATGCCACCTCCGATTTGTTCCTGCACTGGAGTTCCACGACAGTGCTATAAGTGGGGAAGTGGTGGGTGGCAATCCTCCTGCTGCACCACCACTGTGTCCATGTATCCACTGCCTGCGGTACCAAACAAGCGCCATGCTAGGGTTGGTGGGAGGAAGATGAGTGGAGGGGCGTTTGGGAAGCTTCTTAGCCGCCTTGCTGCAGAAGGACATGATTTAGCAAACTCTGTTGATCTCAAGGACCATTGGGCCAAACATGGCACTAATCGGTACATCACAATAAAGTAGGTAGAAGAAAAAGTGGACAAAGAAGCAACGAGATGGGGTCAGGTATGAATCGTCTTTTACACATAGAGCCTTGAATGCAAGTGGATAGAGTGATAATCTTGTCAAGTGTAGGGAGGAAGATAATGTAGATCTCTTATGGAGGAGTAATTATGGTTATTGAATGAAAAGGATTGCAGCAGCATGACTGGACCTCATCTTTTCGAATCTGAATTGTGGAGTATTGATGATAGGTCTGGTTGGGGAAGATGGTGTCCGTGTTCATCTGATGGAAACTGATGCTGTAATTTGTAAATGTATGTAAGATGGATGCAGTTCACTAGTTGTATCTTGTAATAGAGAAGTTGTACTTGTAGCTAGGGTTGGCAATGGTGCGGTGAAAAACCCATAACCACGGTTATAACCGTTACTGTTTAATATGGTTAACCGTACCATAATGGTGCGGTGCGGTTATGGTGATGAATTCTCTACCCATAATGGTTATGGTTATGGTTATGGTATTTGAGTTATACCCATGGTTATAACCATGGTTATTTTATAAATATAATAATTATTTATTATTAATAAACTAATATATATATATATTATACTAAATATAAATTACATCATAAAAGTGAAATCAATTGATGATATTGAACAAGATGATGATTGATAGAAACAAATACGACAAGTGTGAAATGGTTAAGTGTGTTGAATCATTACTCGTTATGAGTGTTTGTTGAATTTTAATGTTAATTCAGTGGTGTGAATGTTAATGTTAAATCATATGAATGTTGAATGATGTTAGTGTTAATGTTGAATGATGTTAGTGTTATATATTTTTATTGTTGGTAATATAGATAGATGTATTTTTTAAAATTAAATTTTCGATCTTTTATTATATTACATGTGGAATAAATATGGTTATACGGTTATAACCATGGTTAATAACCACGGTTATTTTGATGGTTATGGTATTGAAAATTGTACCCATAATGGTTATGGTTATGGTTATGGTATGTGGTTTAAAAATATGGTATGGTTATGGTATTTGGCATACCCTGACCATACCCTAACCATTGCCAGCCCTACTTGTAGCCGCTGCACTTGGAGACTATAATAATGCATAAATATTATTTATTTCAAGTCTAAAATAGTAATATAAACTAATTAAGACACAAGTTAAATTGCACCACCTTTTTTAATATATATATATATATTGTTTTTTTGTTTTTTTTTTATAATTATGGATTAAAAAATCGCTATAGGTGACAAACTAATCATTCAAATTACACAACCAAAAAACAAACTAGCTAACTTTAATAATTCTCGAACTGGAAGAGCAACGGCGTCTTTTCGGAGCGCGTTAATCGTTTCCTTCGGAGGTGAGCTATGAAATTCAAACATATGCCGATGGTTTAGCGTCATACCCGTCATGATATCCGCTACCGCATTTGCTTCTCGAAAAATATGTCTGAACTGCATTCTTTCGAACTGCATTCTTTCGAACTGCATCAATAGCTTCCTGCAATCCGCAATTATGGTCATTAGTTTTTTATTTAACATATTTTCATATATCCGCAATATATATTGTTGGTATAAATACATTCATGGTTAAGTACCGAGTCTTATATTTACGTAACGGAACGCTACATTCAGGGGACAAAAAATAGGTAGGGAAGGAAACAAAGAAAAAATGTAAATCATTATTTATATATCTTACCAGAAAATAAAAATATACTTATATTCTTGTTTGTTTGTGTTTCTTATACTCAAAGATTATGGGAGGGCAAGTGGTTGTAATTTACGTAAAATTGGAGGGTAATTCTTCTGCACGCCATTATAAAAGAATTCCCTCGATGTTTTATCGTACCTCTCCCGCCTTCCTCCTTGAATCACTCCTCTCACACTCTCCAGCCCGCAACGAACAGCGAAGAGGATTCCGTCCGTTAATCTACACGAATCTGCGAAAATGTCGACGTCAGAATCGCTCGGTAAATGCTTCAACATCAAGTCCTGCAAGATCCGACACATCGTCATGCTCCGGTTGCTGCTTCGGCGGTGGCACAGCAAGGCTCGGATGTCCGCCTCCACACGCGGACTCCATCCCTTCGTGCCGCACGGACATTTGGCTGTCTACGTAGGCCCAAGATCTCGGCGGTTCGTCTTCCCGACATCGTACCTGAACCACCCGATCTTCGTTAAGCTTCTCGCGCAGACGGAGGAGGAGTGTGGACTCAACCGCCACGGCCCGATCACCTTCCCATGTGAGGAGTCTCTATTCGAGGAAGTTCTTTGCGCCGTCTCTAGATCTGTCTCCGGACGCTCCGTCCGGTCTGTCAGCCTCGAGGAACTCCAGCTGATGAATTGCCAAGGCGGCGTCAGAAATGGCCTCGATCAGTGGACGGAATCTCGATCGCTCCTCAAAGAGTCCAGCTATTAACGGCCATTGCTGATCGCAGTTGGAGAGAGAAATGGGAAGAAGAGTGACCTGATCGAAGCTCCGATCACCAGGTTGACTCAGTCCGTGCTCTTGCTCCAAGTACAGTCCATTGGCTCGGCCGTTTTAAAAAAAATAAGTCTTTTATTTATTTTGTGGATTTTTTAGAGTAAAATATTGATTTATTATTAAGACAGAAATAAATCGTGAGGGTAGAAAAGTAATATTGCTTCTAAAGAACGCTCAAGGAGATGGCTTCCCTATTGTCGTCCCGTATTCAAACTGGAGTGGAAGCAAATCCGAAGTACTGCGCTGCGAGGGTTACAACAGTAATTCCATGTTGATTAAAACAATAGATTTTCTTATGTACTTTGTTCCTACTTTATCAGCCTATTATTATTTGACACGTATTAGTACATTAGCCAATAATGTGGAAGTTTAACGGACATTTTTTATCCAGTTGATCTTAAATCTCTAATCTTTATTCATCTCACAATAAGATATTTTTGACCTGTTTTGATAAATGGATAGATATTTAGGTACCTTATTTTTATTTTAAAAAAGTTGTGGATGATGACACGGTCCTTTAATATAATTTTAGGGATAATTATTCAAAACTTTCAAACCACTGCTAACAAATTGATATTAATGGGAAGCTTGAGAGGTAGGAGTCGGGCCTATATCTAGAGCCTTTAATAATATAGGGCTTGAGGAGGCCCGACTGTAATAAATAATATACCAATAGGGACTACTTTTTACTTACAAGGCTAGATAGTGAAGCAATTCAAGGTTAGGTGAAAATAATAATTTAATTTTGCTTCATTTTCTATACTCTAATGTTCATATTAAAATTATTAACTAATAATAACATATTCATATTTTAAAATTGATTATATTGATCAAATAATAATTTAAAATACGCTCCGCACTATAATGCTAAACACTTTTTCTTATCAAATTCATCCAGATCTTAACCTGCAAGCCAAATTTCAACATTTTACGATGCACCACAATTCATTAACATCCCTGATATTAGTATTAATGTCAAAAGAGTCAATAGCCGCGATCTCTTTTTGATTAATGATAGTTTGGTTGGAGTTATGTTGACAAAAACTAAGGGTGAAATAAAGAATCGGGTGGTCTGAAAATTCGGGTAAAATCGATATAGTTCGAACCGAAAAATCGGTCTGAAAATGAATGGTTCGGTTTAGGGTCAAACTTTTTTGTTTGACACATTTTTTAAACCGTTCGGTCTACAAATATAAAAGACCGTGGAGTACGGTCCGACCGTTTATGCTTATATAATTTTATATATTATATTAATTCATATAATTAATACATGAATACAAACAAATAATAATTTTGTTAGTTAATAGTTATTTTAGTTGTTTAATCGATTTCGTAGAAAGTTATGTAAATATTGTTAAATCGTGTTATTTTATTGTTTAATTTGATTTTAAATACTTATTATTATTATTTTTTCCGGTTTAAACCGAAAATTCGAATGAACGGTTTATTTTTCTTTATATTAATTTTTTGTTATACTTTTTTTGAAGAAAGTTCGGCCCGAAAACATAGGCACCCGACCGAAATAGAATAAAAACCGGTATGGCCGGTCCTGTTACAACTCTAACAAAAACACAAGGTCGTACTCACTACTCAGTCGAGTGATGGGGTGAACCAAACAGGTTTTATGCCCTATCTAATCAACATTTTATATTGATTATTATCATTAAAAAGTGTATCAAATCAAGATACAAATAAATCATACATTAATTATTTATCTACATACAATAATAATAAAATCAACCAACAGAATCATATCTTATAAAGAAAATGAAAGTATTTGTACGTATATGATTCAATTTCAGGGTGTACCGGTGGACTTAATTTAGTATCCATCTTAACTAATCATATTCTTAGTGAAATCTTCCATTTTCCTGCGTTTGTATTATGCGTGATTTTACTTAAAAATGTGAACTTGTTTCTCTTTATCCCAAGGTTCAAACCAAACGCCTCCTAAGAGTAAATGACAAAGAAGAATGATTTGTTTCTGCTGACAAACGGGGCCTTAGTAAGTAGTCACAGAAATGGTCCAACAGGGCCCAAACATTCACACGCACTATATATAGTAGATCTAGATACGCAATATGCACATGCAGAGTTGTCGTTATTGGTCGTACCTCAGGTGTTAGGAAGGCATGATCGTTTATGATTGCTAGGATAATATAAGAATCTGTATAATTGATTAAAAATATTTATTGAGATGCAATGTAAACTTAAACTACGTTAGATAATAAAATATATTTTTAAAAACTTGTAAACATTTTTTTTTAAATTGCTCCTGCTACTAGTCTCCTGAGCAATTTAAAAAATACATATATAAGTTTTTAAAAGTATATTTTATTATTTAACATAGTTTAAATTTAAATTTACATCTCAATAAATATTTTTAACCAACTGTATAATTCTATTTAAGTTCTTATATTATTATAAAAACAGATCGATCATGCATTAATAATACCTTATATATATATATAATCGATTTTTTTTTAAAATAATGAAATTAGGTTGAAATTGTTATCATTAACGTATATAATGAACTTTATTACAAATATTTTATATTTATTATTGCTATTGAGAATAATCGTTTCGTTATGGTATCATGTGACTTTTCTCTTAATTTAAATCATTCTTTTTTATTTTTTTTACTTTTGAATAAAAGCTTTTTTTACTCTGCATGGGAAACAATGCATACACTAAGCAGTAATAAAAGGTAAAAGAGAGCAGGTAACGGATTGGGAGAATAAATCAATACAGAGTAGTTAATGCAGTCAAACATTTTTTATTTTTTTATGGTAAATATGCAGTCAAACATAATTGATAGAGCTTGGCACGTCCAAAGAGACGACAGAGAGAGGAGGGAGAGGGTGTGGTGTGAAAAATGATTATAATTGTTCAATGGAAAATGACCCACTTGGAGGAAAAGTGAAAGTTGAGTCTCTGGATGACGTGGTTTGAAGAGGTATGGGGTGTGTGACATTTAAGTCCCCAAAGTTTACCCAAAGAAAGAGAATCCAAGAAACATACTTCATTGGATGGGATGGGGATAAAGTAATAATTCATTATTGTAATTAATTTGGGTTGTATAAAATGATTATATTAATGGTGGTAAGTGAATGTGATGATTATGCTTACTTTTTTTATTATTTATAAACTTATGTACAAAGAAAAGGAAAGAAAAGAAAGGGGAGTTGAAAAATCACATCTATCGATCATGTTTCTTACATTGGAGAGGTCATACTCTATCTATAGATAAAGGTTGCTTTTATAAAGATTTTTGGATTATTTTACTTTGAGTTAAAAATATTTATTATTTTTAATAAACATTTTTGTTTTTTTTTTTGTTTTTTTTTGATAAATATGGATTAAAATAATCGCAATAGGTGATAATTAATCACCCAAATTCAAACAACACAACCAAAACTAGCTAACTTTAACAATTCGCGAAACAGAAAAGCCCACAGCGTCTTTCCGGAGCGCGATAATAGTTTCCTTCGGAGGAGAGCTATGGATTTCAAACACATGTCACTGTTTAAGCGTCATACGCGCCATGATATCCGCTACCGCATTCGCTTCTCGAAACATATTTGTTGTTCTTATAAATTGTAGATACATGTATTCAATAAAAAGCCACTTGTTGATATTAATATAACTTTAGTGAAAAGAACAATGAGTTTTTTTTATATAAAATTTATAATTCGGTAAAATATATTTTTTATATCAAAGAAAACGACTGCGTTCCCTATGAAATAAGAGCCAACCCGTGGGACATATGCAGTGACATGTTATGGACAAGAGTAGATTGGTCGTACGTTAAAACATGCATGCATGCATACCCATTATTTTGATGGGGAACTGCTACCATATAGGATTGTTTGTTTGTTTCGCGTATATTTCATTTTCACGTCATTTTCTGATGGAATATTTTCTATTCATTAATGATGATTTTGGTATAATAAAATTACATTTAATTGTTAATTATCATTATTATTCGGAGGACCATAGAGCATTAAGGATTGAGGTCGTTTGGAGTTATTTTCAACATTTACTGATTATCAGTTGTTAAGTTTTTTTTTTGATAATTATGGATTAAAATAACTGCTATAGGTGACAATTAACCACCCAAGTTCAAAATACACAACCAAAATTAACTAACTTTAACAATTCGCGAAACAGAAAAGCCCACAGCGTCTTTCCGGAGCGCGATGATAGTTTCCTTCGGAGGAGAGTTATGAATTTCAAACACATGTCTCTGATTGAGCGTCATACCCGCCATGATATCCGCTACTGTATTCGCTTCTCGAAAAATATGTCTGAACTTCATTCTTTCGAACTGTATCAATAGCTTCCTGCAATCCGCAATGATCGGCATTAGTTTTTGATTTGACATATTTTCATCAGAGATTACCTTATGGGCTAAGAGGGCGTCTGTCTCAAGGTGAATAGATTTTAATCCGAGTGTCTTTGCCAAAAGCAGTCCGTCTCGGATAGCCCAACATTCCGCAGTGAGACTGTTTGAGCAACCCAAATTCCTTGAGAAACCTGCAACCCATTGACCCCTGAAGTCTCGGATGACCCCACCGGCTCCTGCTAAACCTTGATTTTCCTTAGCAGCTCCATCTGTGTTAATTTTAAACCAATCCTCTTTTGGAGGATCAGTTGTTAAGATTCATTGCACTTAATTAGCACTTACATTTCTAAAATATATATGCTCAAAAACAATATATATATATATATATACAGTGACGAACCAGGTTAGTTATAAGGGCAATTGTCCCATTAACTTTTAATTATTTGTAAATTTTATCTTAAAAAATGTAATAATTTTTTATTTAATCATTTTAAATTCGTCCACATATATATATATATATATATATATATGAGACAAATTGAAATGGTATGGTGTGTATTGAATATAACTTCTAAAGAAAATTACCCACTTTTATAGAAAATATATATATATTATAAGTAATCTTGATAATGAAGTTGTTGTCGGAGAGTTAGATCTAAAATCTAAATTATATTAATTTAATAATATTTAATTATGAGACATATCTAATCTTGTCGGTACGACTAATTAGTGTCTCGAAATTAGAATGGATGTTATTCTGTTTTTGTCTTTTAAAGGTCATTAGCTAGTTTTTGTTTTGGTATTCCTTTTTTTTTTTTTTTTTTTTTTTGCCAACATAAAATCTTCATTCATTCAATCTCCAAAACCGAGTTCTCAATGTCTAACATACATAAAGAAAATAACGGAGGTGGATGTATTAGCATCCAATTATCTGGACACATCCCCTGTCTCGACTTTCTAGCGATCCAGTTTGCACACCTGTTCGCTTTCCTTCTAACATAATTCCATTGCACCCGTGGTATTTCTTGGGCCAATACCAAAACGTCACTGATGATATGTTGTGATGTCCATTCTCGTGCCTCATCCGGTCTTTGAAGGCTCGTGATTAGTACCTGTGCATCCGATTCAATAACAACATTACACCATTTACTCATAATAGCAAGTTCGACCGCTTGTAGGATTGCATTGGCCTCCGATGTTGCCGCATTGATTCCGCGCCCGCATGTGTTCCGGCCATCGATGACCCTTCCTTTCCAGTCCCGTGCAATGACCCCCGTTCCTGCTTTCCCCGTACATTCGTCCCAAGCTCCATCGCAATTGATTTTGATTTCCGCTCTTCTTGGTCGCCTCCATGTTGTCGTTCGTGGGATGTTTGGGTTGATCGGTCCGTTCTGAATGTCCAATTGCATGTTCCAACTTTCGGTGGTTAGAGCGTGGGCTGCTTGTCTCGCCTTGTCCGATCTCGGTTCGTTTCCGTCATGTATCGCCCGACACCTCTCCTTCCAAATTTGCCACACCAGGTTCTCCGCCCCGAGTCGCTTCTTCCGCCCCGCCTCTCCATTACCTTCGGCCAACCCTTGTATTGCCTCGATCCATCGTGATCTCTCGTCCGTGCTCCTCCATTCCCACCTAATGTCCAGCTCGTCTTGCCACGCTTTCCTTGTCCACTCACATTCCATTAACGCATGGACCTCGTCTTCCTCATTAGCGCAAAACGGGCATCTCCTTGTTACATTGATTCCGCGTCTCGCCAATACCGTTTGGACCGGAATAGCTCGATGACCTGCTTGCCATAAAAATGATTTTACCTTAGGGATGGCATCACTCCTCCATATGCCTTGCCACTTTGGTACGTTTCGCTCTAGGTTGGTGATACTTCGGTCAGCTATGCCTTCTTGTGCCATTTCCTTGAGTTTCCGATACACTTGCCTCGGTTTCACCTCGCCTCCCTTCTCGGTCGGCCATACCCATCTGTCTTCCACATCCGACTTACATAAATGAATTGCTTGGATTGCCCTTCGGTCGCCTTCCGATATCTCTTCTATGATAGGTCGCATGTCCCACTTCTTGGGTTCCCCGCTTATGATCTGGTTTACCCTCATCGGGTTTCGCACTCCATTTGGATCGATCGGGTTGATTTGATTGCTTGGTCTTCCCGGGATCCATTTGTCCTCAAAAATCCGTATGGACTTACCATTTCTGACTTGCCACATTCCGAACCGCATCATCACATCTCTCCCCTGGAGAATGCTACTCCAAGCCCATGAAGGTCGGGCTCCTTTCCTAGCTTCTTTGAGGTCTTCATTCGGGTAGTACAACCCTTTCATTACCTTTGTCCATAAAGCTTGTGGGTTGTTTTGGAGTCTCGCCGCTGTCTTTGTGAGCATCGCATTGTTGAACTCCCATAAATCCCGAAATCCTATGCCTCCCATGTGTTTTGGCATTGTCATTTTCATCCAGCTAACCCAGTGCATACTCCTCCTTTCATTCTTCCCATTCCACCAAAACCGTGCTATCAATTTGGCTATCTCATCACACCACTTTTTAGGCAGTTTAAACAATGTCATCAAATATGTGGGAATTGCGGTTATCACCGCCTTAATTAGGACTTCCTTACCCGCTTTGTTGAGGAATACCGACTTCCATCCATGTATCTTCTTTAGGATCCGATCCTTGATATAGTTAAGGGCTGCCTTTTTTGACCTCCCCCATGTAGTCGGGATCCCCAAGTAATTTCCTGCATCCACCACCTCTTTGATCCCCAGGGCCGAACGGATTACCTCCTTATTGTCTTCCCTCACCTTAGACCCGAATTGTATGCATGACTTGTTGAGATTCACACTCTGTCCCGATGCTCGACCATACCCTTCGAGAATCCCCCTTAGTTCATGTGCATTCCTCTCATTGGCTTGTATGAAAAAAATTGAATCATCCGCGAATAGCAGATGATGTATTTCTGGGCACGTTCTCTTCATCTTTATTCCCTCAATCCGACCCTGTTCCACCGCTCTACACATTTGTCTAGACAAGACATCAGCAATTAAAATAAACAGGTAGGGCGATAATGGGTCTCCTTGCCTTAATCCTCTCGTTGGTCTGAACCGCTGGGTATTCTCTCCATTTACCACTACACTGTACTGGACCTTGGTCATGCATTCCTCTATCCATCTGCACCATACCTGTGAGAACCCAAATTTCCTCAATGTTTCGAGTACAAATTTCCACTCCACTCTGTCGTAAGCTTTGTTCATGTCAAGCTTAACCGCACACTCCTCTCTATTCGCCCTTGGATTCGTTCTCATGTGGTGGAATACCTCGTGTGCGATAAGGATGTTATCATGGATGAACCTGCCAGAGACAAATGCGCTTTGGAAAGGGGTTATGATATCGGGTAGCACACACTTTAACCTATTGGCAAGTACTTTAGATATGATTTTATAGCTAAAATTGCACAAGCTAATAGGCCTAAATTGCATGGGATTAATGGGGTTTGGCACTTTTGGAATCAAGACTATGTCAGTATAGCAAAAACCAGGAGATAACGTATTAGTTTCAAGGAAGGAGTTTACCGCTTGGAACACGTCATCCCCAAGCATGTCCCAGAGTCGATGATAGAATAGCCCTGGATATCCGTCTGGTCCCGGTGCCTTGTCCCCCCCTAGTTGGAAGACAGCCTTTTTAACTTCTTCCCTACTTACTCGCCTTGTTAGCTTCTCATTTGTTCTTGTATCAATCAGCCTTGGGACACCTTCCAACTGTCCTCCCATATCCCTGCATCCTTCTGTTCGGAAAATTCCCTTGAAATACCTGAGGCATTCCTCTTTGATTTGCCTATCATCCTCGGTCCATGTTCCATTGGTTAACTGTAGTCTCCTTATCTGATTCCCCCTCCTTCTTTGCACCGTGGCTTGATGGAAAAAGTGGGTATTCCTATCCCCTCCCTTTAACCATTGGATCCTGGATTTCTTCCTCCAGTACTCCTCCTCGCCTTTCCATGCTTCCTCCAGTTGTTGCTTGATTTTGTTTTCTTCTCTTTGTTCCCCTTCCCTCGGTCCTCCTCTAGCTTGTATATGTGTGAGTTGGTCCTGCAGCTCAGTGATTCTCTTCCTATAATTCACCCCATTCCTACGACTCCATTGTTGTAGTCGAGTTCTGCACCTACCCAGCTTGCCTTGTATGTGATCTGCTTCTTCCCTCCCTTGCCTTCCTATCCAAGTTTCCTTGATTAACTCACCACACTCCCTTTGTTCAAGCCATGTCCCTTCGAACCTGAACCTCCTTTTCCCTCCCCCATCCTTCGGATTCAGATTTATGATCAGAGGGCAGTGGTCCGACCCTATGAGTAGCTTGTGGGTCACCCTTAAGGTCGGATACTTCCCAATCAGGTCTGAGTTGCCTATTGCTCTGTCTAGCCTTTCCCGGATTCTCTGAGGCCCCTCTCTGTTGTTACTCCAGGTGAAAGGCTGTCCTTTGAAACCCAAATCCACTAGTTGAGTGTCTTGCATCATCTCATTAAATGCATCCATCCTTCTCTGCTCTTTCGGCCTGCCACCCTCTTTTTCTGTCATTCTTGCTATCTCATTGTAGTCTCCCATACACATCCATGGCCCCCTGCGGTTCCATGCTATTCTTCGCAGCTCCTCCCATAAATGCATTCGTTCTTCCCATTTGGTACTCCCGTATATCCATGTTAAGTGTATCGGTCCCGATCCATCCTTCAGATTCACCGTTGTGTCAATTATCGAGGCATCCCTCTGATTGACTGTAACTTCAATTTCATCGGTCCACCATAGAGCTAATCCCCCTGCTATACCATTCGGATCCACTTGCATTCCATTCTCCATTCGTAACTTCCTTCTTACCCTTTCACATACTGCTCCATTGTTCTTAGTTTCCATCAAGTAGATTATGGTCGGTTTGTGCCTCCTCTTCAGATCGGTTAGGTACGGAACTGTAAGGGCCGATCTGATTCCCCGACAGTTCCACAACATAACATTCATTGAGCGGGGGGGGCTGTTTGAGGACAGCCTCCCGAACCTGTTTGCCTCGCCTGATTCAGCCTTTGCTCGATCGTTTTTTTCACTCCCAATTTTCGCCTAACTGTACCTTTCTTTCCCTTGTTTTTGTGTTGCTGCTCCTCCTCTTCCCTCTCGCACCTCTGTTTTTTTGTGCGGGTAGTTTCCATTTCATCTTGCTCAGATTCCGAATCCTCATCGTGTTTCCTCTTTAGATTCACCTTTTGAAGAAGTGGACTTAGTCCCGTTTGCAGCATAAGGATCCCATTACCCTTTCCTGGGGATTCCTCTGGGGACTCCACCATGTAATAAGTCCGGCTTGGACTTCCCCCCCAATTCGTTTGAGAACCTCTCTTGGTTATATCCTGTGAGATTCCTCGGTGTGGTCCTGTCTCCCTTTCCGTTTCTTGTATTTCCATAACTTGCCATTCCGATCCTCCTTCTGCCCTGTCCTCCATCGCTCCGCGATTTTCCACCTTGTGGCTTCTTAGCATTTTGAGGTCGATCGTAACCTGGTTCTGGTCTCCTCCCCTTCCCACTTCACTTTCATACGGTATGGTTCCCCGCATGGCTTGTCGTTTCTCCAAGATTTTGCTCAAATTGGGGTGGTGGATCGTCAGTTGCTGGTGTTTCTCCCCTCCTTGCGTTTCACTTTCTGCAGCTGAGTCTCCTCCCTCCCTTTGTTTGTTCGTTAATATGCCTCCCATCGTTATGGCCAAGATGGGCATTTCTGCTTGTGTTTTCGGCCTTGATTTGTATGCCCATTCTACTTGGTTTTGTGGGTCTTCCCAAATGTCGATAGCCATGTGGTTCGCCTCGCACGGTTGTAATATTTCTCCTATTGTGGGCTCGTTTTCCTCCTGTTTGTTTCCCTCCGTCTCATCCTTTAGAACCTCTTCGTTACTCTCTTCTCCTTTGCTCTCCCCACACCTCCTTTCCTTCACCACTTGCTCCATCCCTTCCCCCGTTGGTCTTTCCTTGGCCTTCATATCTGCCTGATTCTGATCCCTACCCCTGTTCTTCTCCCTTTCTTCCTTCTCCTTCATCAGTTCTCGCCACGACTTCCTTCTTCCTGCTCCTTCTCCCTCTTTTCCTGAGTTGCCTATAATCCTACAGTTTTGGCCCCGTTTCCTTGGTCTTTCAACCCTGATCCAAGGTCCGTACATTGGACCTGCCTCTTCTGTTTCTCCCATCACAATCGCAGCTTTACATCCCCTATCTCCGTGACCCATTATACCACATCCAAAACAGAAATCCGGCATTCTTTCATATCGAATTTCTGCCCTTCCCCTCTCTCCATTCTCCCTTGTGTACCATACCCCGACCAGTAGAGGTTTATGGGTATTCACCTCAACCTTGACCCTCAGGAAGTCCCGATCTAATCCCAAGGGTCCCATAACATCATCCACCGCTATCACTTTGCCTATGCATCCTCCTATTTTTTCAGCATTCTGGATACTTAACTTGTCAACCTCCAATCCATGGATTTGTACCCAGAAATTCACTAAGTGAAAGCCAACCTCCGCAATTCTACACTTCGTGTCCCATTTCTTTAATGACAGGCAATGCCCTTGGATAGCCCAAGGGCTCCAATCTAGAGCATCATTCATATCCGCATCATTTTTGAATTCAAACAATATTACCTCCTTCGACATATCCTGAACCCTGACACTGCCATACCTAGCCCATGCATTCTGGAGCACATTCTGAACCGCAGTAGCCTTCATTGGCTTGACACTGAGAACCTTCCCAATACATAGCAAGTCTGTTTTGATCACAGCATTCCCCGAGATTTCCACGTACCTCTCAGGGCTAATTCTATCATCTTCTCCGTTTGAATCATGTTGGGAATAAGGGTGTTCCATTCTGGTCTACACCTGCACAAGAAAACCGCTTTCGTTACCCTAATTCGTGCTATACTTACAGTTGATCACCAAATCGTTTCCAATTTGGTGATTGGTCTTGCATCCAGATGAGATTGGGCCTTGGCTCTCTTGGACATGAATTCTGGGTTTCCTTAAGCTACTTCACGGCTTCAATTGGATTTTGGCTCTGGTTTTGGGATTAGGTTTTGGTGATATTGCAATCAGCTTGGAATAGGCATGAGAAAGCTAGGTTTCAAAGGCTTAGATCTTCCTACGCACTGTCTCCAGCTTCTCTATCCCGGTAATCCCCTTATCGCCGACGTAGAACCTCCACACGGACTCACTCCGACGGGCGGCAACAGTTCCCTCACAATCGCTCTGTTTATCGCTCAGGAGAGAAACACTCGTTCATTAAATAGAAATTTGTTTTTGGTATTCCTTCACGTCTATCTATTTAAAAAAAGTGTTTCGTTCGTGAAATAAAAAAAGAAATAAAATATAAAATTCGCATTTCATTGTTTAATTATTTAAAATTTGCGGAATATGGAATTGGAATTCCGAAAAGTTATCGAATAATGACTATTTGATTTTAAAACGGAATGATTATTTCAGATCTTTCAAAAAAACAAATATAAGCCAATAATGAAATCAACCTCGACCATTGTAATTAATTATAAAAATATATTTTTATAATTAATTTATTCTAAAATTCTTAATAAATTATTTTTTTAATTATATTATATTATAAAATTTTAACAAATTAATTTATTCTAATATTTATTGTATATTATATTTTAATAATTAAAAGAATATAATCTATTTTAATTTAATCAATGTATTCTAACGTTTCTAATAAACTATATTTTTTAATTTTTAGTAGTTAAATTAAATTTATTCTAAAATGTCTAATTAATTATATTTTTAATCAATGTCAATGAATCTATTGTTATAATTTAATTTGTTTAAGTATTAAATATATAAAAATAAAACGTATAAATATCAATTTACCTAATTTTATTCCATTTTACATACCATTTTATGAGTTGTTTTTTATAATAGATCGTTACTTTTTATTATTAAAAATACAATATTTTAATAAGTGAATTCATCCGTATATTTATTTTTTCAAAAAGATGTAGTCAGATCATTGTGCTACCAATTCTAGCTGTCATCCGACACGTCGCTTGTTTTTATTTTCATTTCAACACTGCGAGACTTTTATCTATAATCTCTGTCGTTTATCGTGTATCTCAAGTATTATTCTCACTTTTCCTATGTTGTCAGAAATAAAAATAAATAAATAATTCAAACTTAGTTTTTTGAATTAGATGATTGTGACAGACTATAATATTTTATGTAATATTATTACTAGTATATAGTCATAGTTATGGTTGAGTATAGATCATGTACTATAAATGTTTTACATACTATATGAAGATTAGTGAGTAAAAATAATTATATCCACTCAAATCACATTTGTATTGTATCTAACAGTTCATAAAAGTGTTAATTATTTAATGTACACGTGGGTTGGGTTCAATAAATAAACTAAATTGTAAATGTGAATAATTTCTGATATCTTATAAATTTTAAACACCTATCTAATATTAATTGTTTCTTAATTTCACTTTTGGACTCTACCAAGTTAGTAGTTGAACCAAAACCATGTGAATCCTATTTGTGTCAAAAAGAAATATTTGGGTACCCACTTACACCCCATTTAAAATATTGTTTTTTCTAAAATAAATACTATTTTTTTATAAAATAAAAATGTGAGATAGTTTGGTTGATTGCTTAATTGTAAAAGTTTGATTTGTTGTTTATAAAAAAAAACTCAGTTTGCTGTATGATTTTTCCTCAAAATTCAGATTGTTTTTTTTTTTAATTAACCCTTAAAAATATTGTATCAAATTATTGTTTTGTGTGGTTAGTAAGATTACTAATTATGTAAAGATTATATTACCATTTTACATTTCAAAATAAAATACATTTCTTTAATATTTTAAAAAGAAGACATTTTTTAAATAAATTAATTTCATAAAGTCACCATTTTTTCTGTGGTTTTATTTTATCGCATTAATTATGTGTCGTCTGGTTACGAACATTGTCGTCTTCCCCTGTTTCCCGCAACCGACGCTGTAACTCTCGCCGTGGGGTGAAAAAGGAAGCGTGAAGCGTGGTCGTTGTCCGGAGACACGTGGCATTGAACTGGGCCCACTGATGGAGTGTGGTCCCAGTCTTTTAAGGAAAAACCCTGGTGTAGTACAACTGTACAAGTGCACTGAATTCGTGTGGTCGAGTGGGGACCACGATCTTGTTTCCTATGTGTGGCTTTCATTCAACTAAATCATCAATGTTTTTCATTCGTATAGTGCATATTTGTATTTGTATCCTATTACTCATTTTATATCGTTAATTATGCTGTATAAGTTTTGAAATGTGTTTATAATTTTCTAACATGATACGATACAAATATATTAATGAATTGAAAGAGGAAAATATTTTTTAAAAAAGTACCATTTTTATATTTAAAAAAAATAATTCAAAATATATTGATAACATATTTTCATTGATAAATTGTGACTTCTATATCTAGAAAAAGGGAAAAGTTTGAAAATTGTACAACATGTTTGCACAAAATGGTTTTCGGTGTAACTTATTTTTTTGTGATGGTCAATGGTTCAATACGTTTCAAAATTATAGTAATTGGTACCTCCGTTAATTTTCTGTTAAATATTTTTCATATTTGCAAAATTAACCCATCCAGGTTCGATTCAAACGATCGAGACTCCAATTTAGAAAAATATTTGATTAATTTTATAAATATAAAAAATATGTAACATAATTTTTTAACAGAAATGTAACGGAATTAACAATTACCATAATTTTCAAATATGTTGGACCAAAAACAATGGTTTGGGTTAAAAAAAACAGTTTCGTCAAACATGTTGTACCATTTTCAAACTTTTTCCATCTAGAAATGATAAAATCATTAAAGAAAAAAAGATGTAATTCATTTGAACTATTTGTATTTATTTCATATACATATTAGAGTTGTTTGAAAATAATTAATAATTAATTATATTTAAATACATATAAAAAAATGTTTAAATACAGAATATACTTAACTAAACATTTATTTGTTTAATGGTGTGGCTGCGGATGTTATACTCAAGCGTGATATCTCCATCTGCTCCATTTTTTCATTTTATTACCTAATTCATACTCAGTTCAATTCAAACAGACGCGCCTCCGCTCCTTTAGGCCCCACCACCCAGGTTTATATTATAGTTTATAGGAGTGGGAAAAAGAACTCGGGAGAAATATATTTCACACCCTAACTTATATTCAGATCCTATTTCAGTCCATTACTATGTTTTTGGGTTCCCTTCATCCTTGCTGTTAAATATCATCAAATTGAACCCCAAACTTAAAGTCCCAAATTTGCAACCGCTGAAAAAACAATTAGTTCCATTTTTATTTAATTTTCGAAGTAAGCCTAGGACCGACAATGGCATGGTGAAAAATTTATAACTATTATTTTTTATATGGTTAACCGTATCATTATCGATGCGGTTATGGTGGTTAATTTTCTACTCATAATGGTTATGATATTTTAGTCATACTCAGGGTTATAACCATGGTTATTATATAAATATATTAATAATTTAATATTAATATATGACAAACTGTAATTGAATGATGTAAATGTTAAATGATATTAGTGTTAATTTTAAATGATGCTAATGTTGAATGATATTAATGTTGAATATTTTTGTTGTTTGTGACATGATTTTTTGTATTTATTAAGATAACATTTATAATGTTTCATTACATTTCACATGATGGTAATAAATATGTGTACGATTAAAATCGCAGTTAATAACTATGATTATGGATATAGTTATGATATTATAAATTATACGCATAATGATTATGGTTATGGTATGCAATTTACAAACATGGTATAGTTATTACTCGCATCATACCCTAACCTTTGACAACCCTAAGTAAGTCCCAATGAGATTTGAACTCAAAATCAAATATTAAAAATTAAATTTGATAAAATATATTTAAAAGTATAAAATATCTTACTAACATATTTAAGTTTATGCAAAAATTGTATAAGAGGTGCATCTTAACTAATAATAACATCAAAATTCACACTTTCAAATTTAGATTTACAAAAAAGTTAATTAAGACGCGTTCTTTCTTCATTTTTCCTAATTTTCTCATTATTTTTAAAATATATTTATTCAGTACTATTCAATTCTAACCTGATAAAATCAATTTTACATCAAAACTTAATAATTTGATTAGATTAAAACGAATACATCACCTAGCATGGGAATATATTTTTATTTATTTGCCAATTTTGTCAATACACCAAAAATCGAACAAATCTTCAAATATGGCTAAATGGAATCTCTGAACTACACCTACTAGTTATTATATATAAATATCATCCCCACCTAAATCATAATTGTTGTTTAATTAAATTAATCCACAGTTGCCAAATCTGGTACACCAAATTCATTAGGACAAAAATAGTGTCGGCTAATTACTAATCTTGCCGCCTAAAGACGTCAATTAATCTAGCGGATAATTATTATTGTATATAATATGTTAATTAATACCGTCCAATACTTTTTTTTTGGCCATACCGTCCAGTACAATGGATCGACATGTTTTTGAACATGAGTCACGTAACAGAAGTTGGTACGTCCAAACCCAATTTTGGATCTTATTAATATAAAAATATATTTGTTTATGTAATAATACAATATTACAATGTGTTTGTAAATTCCATTTAGATAAACATAAAAATATGTATAAACAATATTGTTTTTAAAATGTTTAAAATTATACACAGTGAATCTATGCATATTAATTTGATTAAGTATACTATAATTTTGGCAAGTAAGTTTTTAATACAATTTTCTCCATCATATTGTTACAATAACTTAATTTGATTGGTCCATGTAAAAAAAATTACATATATCTCACATTCACATAGACACTGTAAAATTAATAAAAAACTTCACTTCAAATTCAAAATATGTTACATTTATAAGTATGTCAAAATAAATTTTTTATTCAAACAATAGTAAAATTCATGTTTTGCACCTAACAATTTACTTTGGAAAATTACACAAAAACTCACAGTAAAGTAAATAAATAAGAATAAAAATACAACAATTTTTTTAAATTTGCAAAATAATTTTAAATAACTAAATGATAAACAAGACTTCTTATATATAAATTGTATTTAAAATATATTTAAACCAGTACAATTAATTTATAACTATAGTTTAGCTTAATTAACTTACAAAATAAAATAAGTGTTGAAAGTACATAATATTTATAATGGGAAAAATGATAAAGAATAATACCTAAGTTAATTAAAAACGGAACAAAATAGATAGTAAATGTATATATTTTTTTGACAATAATTAAAATATATAACTATTTATTTAATTTCTAAATTTAAAACAAAAAAAAAAAGTAAAAATAAATCAAATTTATAATAAAAATTCTAAATGTGTACTCAATCATGTAATTGAGAAAAAAATTTATAAAAGGAAAATTATAATATAATAATATTATATTTTTTTAAATCAAGTATATAAATACACATGTTTAATTTTCATTTATGTATTTATAATTATAAAAATAAATTAAAATGATATTTTTCATAATATTTTGTAAAATAATTTTTTATTATATAATAAAGTTTGACGACTCCAACGGTGTAGAAGAGAAAGTGAACTAAAAAAGCAAGGAATATTTTGAACCTAGGAGTCGAGATACATAAGTATTAGTTGTCTCATCAAACAACCACTAATATAAAATGTCGGTTTCTACTGCATCATAGAAAATGTCTCCAGTGAGACACCCACCTTCTCTCTACATGTTTTTTTTAATAAGTAACGAAATAACTACGATTATTTAAATAACACGATCTTGAACATATTAGTATTGGTTGTTCGTTCATTTCCATCAAATAAAATAAATTTTAAATCATTTGGCTTGAGTTCAAAAAAATTTAGAAATGATTTTCCAAACTAACCACTTATTTTGTCTTAACATCTACTACTTCATTTACTTTCCGAAATACATGTCGTATTTTGAACTTCTTGAAATTCAAAAACTGTTTTTACAATGAAAGTGGTCTATCAAAATTTATATCCTCCACTATAAAATTAATTGCCTCCGTGTCTATTATGAAATTGAATTTGATATATTTATGTATATATATTATTATTTATATAATAAGATTGGTTTATTTTAGAATAAAATTGATTAACATATTTAATTTAAAAACGACGCAAAACTGAACGCGTTCTCATATACTTAAATTATTACTTCAATAGTTAAGGAAATTAATTCGATTATTTTCACTAATACTACAAAACAATACGATTAGGTAAAACTCCGACCATTGTAAAGTCTAACATTTTATAATATATTTTAAGATTAATTTGATTTTTTTAAATCTATGATATATATAGAGAGAGATTTGACCAAAAGAAAAATATATATATATATATATATAAGGGAATGTGATGAAAAGTTTATTCGTTTGATTTATTTTCCTCTTTAAATCCCAACATGAGGAATAACATTTTGGCTAGGGATCCATCGTGCGTACGTAGGGTAGTGGGGGCACGCATAATTTCCCCAACAATTATTGTGATATAGATATACCTATGAATTAATTACCACTTAATTACAATTCGTCATCTCCCAACTAACTACTGCAGCTAATGCATTCCATTATTATATTATATGCTCTTATCATTATTTATATTTCCTTAAATATTATGCTCTTATTACAATATTGGTAAGGGGTAAAATATTTATTATGAATATTTTTATTATTAATTAAAAACTTTAGTTAAGGGATCAAGGTATTAACAACTTGTCATCTGTCACTTATTTTTACTCTAACCTTCATCATTGCATGTCGAGAGCATATATTGTTTGCTTGTATTAATGGATCTAGTCGTCGTGATTGCAGTATCTCTCTTATATATATATATATATGCGTTTATTCACAAAATATGACAATGTATACCCAAAGAACATAATAAATAAATAATATTAATGATATCAATAGGTGTCATAAAAAAGAATGGTTGAACTGAATTCTCGACAAAACCGACCCGAGATCGGTACAACTAAGACTGATACCGATTTAACGTATTTTTTCTTCAAAGTCGGTCTCAGTTTTTTTCTCCCAAAAGCCCGACTAGGACCGACCTGACCTTGAAGAAAACCGTAGAAATTAATGGTGTAACTCATGAAACACTAGTAATTCATGATCTTGATGTATTCAACAACTCTTTGTTCGGTTCCATAACAAAAATGCGAAGGAAGACGAGGAGCGAGTATGTTAAATACCCAAATTTCGGTGATTGTATTTGGTCAATCCAAGTAATTTTTTAATTACCAAAAAATTCGGTCTAACACCGAGACCGACCTAAGTTAAACAAGACCGACTCAGGCGGACTTTTTTGGCCAAAGTCGATCTCAGTTTCGATCCTCCAAATGTCAATACCGAAATTTCGGTCTCAGTTTCGGTTCTGACTCTAATAACGGTCCGGTCCACTCATGATCATCCTTAGATATCAAGATGTTATTATCATATTCGTATCACGATGATGACATATTTTACACGTGGATCTTGGGATACCTTCTCTATAGTTCTTTGGCATGTCATGCATAAGGTTAAAATTAGTCATTTTGGATTTTTTAGGGTTCATCATTATTGAATATTTAACTACAAAATGCAAATTGAAAAATATAACATTATTTATTCATTAAAGTTGACTTTACATTCATAATCCGTGCTCTAGACATAATGCACACTAAACATACCATCTTTGAATTGAATCAATGGGTTCATTCGTAATTAAATATATATTTTAATTACTTTTCTCAGAAATTCAGTGACAAATTTAATATAAATATTTTTAAATATATATCTTAAGAGTTAGACATAACTAGGGGTGATCAAATTATCAATTTGGACCAGAAACCTATACGGAACCGACACTTTGGGTAGGTTTCGGGTAGTAATTTTAAAAATAGGGTAATTTCCTGGTAAACAAATCCAATAACCTATTTATTCGGTTCCAGTTTTCTGATATGGGTACCCTAAATTAACCGTAATCGATTCTATATGTATATTAATAATAATAAATTAATAGAATGAGAGCACATTGAAGAATATTCATGCGCAAATGATGATGATTGTAATAAAAGTTGTGATATTTGATGAGATTTGTGTAAATGTGAATGAAATGACAATATTGAAGAATATATCATCCTCAATAAATGAATCAAACCAAAACCGAACAAGAATTTTTTTGTTTTTTGGGAAAAAATTAGGTTTGTAACAGGGTACTCAGAGCCGTTTGTACAAATTTAAATACTCTGTTACATACTAGATAGGTTCCGAAAACCCCTAAATTTATAGGTTACTCGACACCGATAACTCATATACATAACTTGCCTATTTTTTTTTTTGGCCAATAAAACTGCATCATTCATTCAATAACCGAGTGAGAACCCGAACACAAAATGTTATCCGTTACAATGCATCTAAGTAACGGGGTAGGGGTGAGGACACCCAATCCGAAGGACACAACCCCGCCAATACATTCTTTGCTATCCAATCCGCACACGCGTTCGCGGATCGTGGAACATGCTCCCATGAGACTTTCCTAATCGAAGATGCAAGAGAAACCACATTAGACAAAATGAGATTAATTCTCCAAACAAAGTCCCGCTTATTGGATCAATTCACCACTTGCCTATTGACAACTAAGTCATGTCAGAGTTTTTGTTATTTTTAATTTTTCTAATATAATATAATCATAAAATGTATTATTATTATTGTTTTTAAATTTACGTAAAGAAGGAGAGACACAAACAGCGCACTACCGTTGTGAGCTGGAGCGAGTGGTGACTGACGGTGGTCCAACCCAAACTCTGGAGTAACTTTCCATCTAATATAGGGTACAGCTCAGCTCTTGCTTCCGCCACAAGACTGACCGGAATCGTGGGGGTAGAACCGTCATTTTCTTCCCCTCAATTTACTCTCCTAACACGTTTTTTAATAATAAAAATAATAACTAAAAATTTAAAACCACCCAAATACAATAGAAAAATATTATTTTCGCTATTTTTGAGAAGAACTATGCTTTGGAACTTTGGAGCTTCTTCTTCAACAAGCCTTTTAAGAGACTCCCTCTAAGCTTTCTTTCCATTTCAACCAACTCCACCACCACCTCCTCCGCTGTCACTGTCACTACAGCCGCCGCCGACAGTTTCTACAAGCCGAACTGTTACGAAAACCGGGCTGAATTTCAGATCTCCATTACTTGCTGGAGGTGCCGATTGTTTGAACTGCAACGCTTAGCTGCATTTTCTCCGGTGAGCTCGATTTCGTCGGAGAATCGAACTTATTTTCTGGATTTGTCCTTTATCGGACAGTTTTGCGTGCCTGAGAAGTTTTCCAGTGAGAAGCAGAGTTTGATGTTTCTGTTTTCGGGTAAAATTAAAAGGCAGCCTTTTTTGGGAGTTACATGAGAATTCGTTTTACCCTTCCCAGTGAAAAAACTTTCATAAACTCCACTGCTGTCGGTGACGATTCTCTACTTCATATTCCTCCACATTCAGTTCATTCTCTGTCAGGATTCACTGCTCATATATAAACTGCAGCACCGCTTTCAATTGGATTGCTAAACTTGGACGCTATCAATTGACTATCAATCTATCCGATAAGTTAGCATTGAACTAGGATTCTCATTCACCATCACCATTTTCACCATTCATCTGCTTCTGAGTTGTTTTCATGGCCTTTTCCATTTACAAAGTGTTTGGGTCATTTTGAAAGCCTAAAAGTCTCCGATCAGATGAGATCTCTGAGAATTGTTAAGTCACTGTTCGTAAATTGACAAAACTGATATACTTAGATATCTGCTTCTGCTGCTTAAAGTGTGATCTTTGTACTGGACATTACTTCTGACATGATTTTCTGAAATTCCTGTAGCGTGACATCTACTGTTAGAGATGGACAAGCGGAGCTGGCCCTGGAAGAAGAAATCTTCAGACAAGGCTGCGGCTGAGAAAGCAGCCGCTGCATCAGACTCAGCTGCTGATTCTGCGGCGCAAACTAAGTCCAAGGGCGAGCAGGTTAGCTTCGGGAGATTCTTTCTCTCTGAAGCTATTTTTAACTTTTTATTCATCTGTTACAACGAAGATCTGTGGGATGATTTTGTATAAACCCAGAATTTCTTCAACTACTCTTCTGACAAAAAAAATTCTTCTGATTTCGTTTTCCGTTTGGATGTGTATATTCTTATTGAGGTAGGCCGTAGGTGTATCTGTAATGGAGCTTGAATCATTAACTTCAGCCAGAACAGTTCCTAGTTTCTCAAGTTTCACCAGCATCATAAATGTCGCTTAAATTGATATTGCACCGAAAATAAAATATTTCAAAGCAAATATTTTGATCTTTCAAGCAGAGGTTGAAGAATGTCTTGATGCTTTATGAACTGTTACATTTTGTTTTTTCAGCTGTTAATGTTTGGGAATTAATTCTTGGGTATTTCGCGAGAACTGCTTAAATATCATTTTGTTATTCTATTCGGCATCTTTCACTTCCCTTTATATGATTTTTCTCTTTTACTTTTTACAGGACAGTTACAAGAAACCCAGCTATGTGCAAATTTCCGTCGAGCAATATTCCCACCTCACTGGACTGGAGGATCAGGTGAAGTTCTACGAGGAACAGGTTCAGACGTTGGAGGACCATATGAAGGAACTGGATGAACAGCTATCGACTGCTCAAGCTGAGATCACTGCAAAGGAGAGCCTCGCAAAACAACATGCTAAGGTTGCTGAGGAGGCTGTCTCAGGTATGTATTTAGCTGCTATTTTGATATGACAGTGCAAATTTGTGATTGTCAAAGGATCATATGTGATGTTCATATTTATATCACAGGCTGGGAAAAAGCTGAAGCCGAAGCCCTAGCATTAAAGACTCATCTTGAATCTGTTACTCTTGCGAAACTTACTGTCGAAGACCGAGCAGCCCATCTTGATGGGGCCTTGAAGGAGTGCATGAGGCAGATAAGAAATTTGAAGGAAGAACACGAACAGAAGCTGCAAGAAGTTGTTCAGACGAAAACCAAGCAGTGTGATAAAATCAAACACGAGTTGGAATCGAAAATTGCTGAATTTGAGCAAGCGCTCCTCCGTTCTGCTGCTGAGAACGCAGCAGTTTCAAGGTCTCTGCAAGAGAGGTCGAACATGCTTATCAAAATAAATGAAGAAAAAACAAATGCCGAGGCTGAAATTGAGATGTTGAAAGGAAACATTGAGTCATGCGAAAGGGAGATAAATTCGCTCAAGTACGAACTCCATGTTGCCGCCAAAGAACTTGAAATTCGGAACGAAGAGAAAAATATGAGTGTGAGATCTGCAGAAGTAGTCACCAAGCAGCACATGGAGGGTGTCAAGAAGATCGCTAAGCTTGAGGGAGAGTGCCAAAGGCTTCGTGGTTTAGTACGAAAAAGGTTGCCTGGTCCTGCAGCACTTGCTCAAATGAAGCTCGAGGTTGAGACATTGGGTCGTGATTATGGTGACTCTAGATTGAAAAGGTCTCCTGTCAAACCCCCAAACCCCAACATTTCGCATGTCTCTGATCTTTCACTTAAGGAGAACGAGTTCTTGACTGAAAGGTTATTGACCATGGAAGAAGAGACAAAGATGCTTAAAGAAGCTTTGGCCAAGCGTAACAGTGAATTGCTGACATCGAGGAACATGTGTGCTCAGATCACCAGTAAGCTTCAGATTCTTGAGGGGCAATGTCAAGGTCAAAGTTCACCAAAATCTGTTGTTCAGGCCTCTGGTGACGGTTCGTTGAGCCACAGAGCAAGCAATCCTCCGAGCTTGACTTCCATGTCCGAAGATGGAAATGATGATGTGAGGAGCTGTGCTGATTCCTGGGCCACTGAGCAGCAAAAAAGAATGGAAACTGCAAATCAGTTGAATCTTATGGATGATTTCTTGGAGATGGAACAGTTGGCTTGTTCTTCAGTCCATTCAGATGGAGTCACTTCCAATGCTAATTGTTCAGAGATCAAGGCACCAGAAAATACAAGTATCAATGGGGATATTCTAAAAAACCCAGAAACCATTGAAATGCAGACTTCTACTGATGTGGTGGAACCATCAGAAAGTGGATACAGTTCATCGTTGTTGATGCTCAAATCAAGTATTATCTCAATACTCGAATCAACGAACAGGGAGAAGCAAGTGAAGCAAATCTTGGATGATATTAGACACGTTGTAAAGGATGCAGCTATTAGTTTTCCAGATACCCATGAAGAAGAATCTGGCGAGGATCATAAATGTAGTGCAGAAAATGAGGTGAAATCCACAGATGTTGTTGAGACGATAACCCAAGATTTGGCTACTGCAGTTTCTCATATCCATGAATTTGTATTATTTCTGGGGAAAGAAGCTGCAGCTGCCCATGTCATATCTCCTGACGGTGATGCACTGAGTCAGAAAATCGAGGACTTCTATGGTACATATCAAAAGGTTTTATGTGGCAGTGCGGCTTTGTTTGACTTTGTTGTTCAACTTTCGTATGTTTTAGTCAAGGCGAGTGGACTAGAATTCAACATTCTGGGATTCAAAGGTTCGGAATTGGAAATTAGCAGTCCTGATTGCATAGACAAGGTTGCTCTTCCCGAGAATAAGGTGGTTCAAGAGGCTTCCACAATGGAGAGCTATCAGAACAGCTGTGCCGACATGTCAGATTCGACTTCTAATCCTGAGATACCTTACTATGGAAACCAAGTGTCGGGTTATGAAGCAGATGCTGCTTCATGTAAAGTTCCATTGGAGGATTGTGCACAACTAAAGACAGAGAAAGACAACATGGCACTAGCTTTGGAGGCCATGAAAACTCAGCTGCTGGAGACAGAGCATCTGCTAGCTGAAGCCAAGTCAGAGTTGGCATCTGCTCAAAATTCAAATAGATTGTCTGAAACACAGTTGAAATGCATGGCAGAGTCGTATAGGTCGCTTGAAATGCGCGCACAAGAGTTAGAAACTGAGGTCAACATTCTTCGCTTGAAAACTGACAGTTTGGAGAGCGAACTTCAAGAGGAGAAAAGGAATCATCAGGAATCAGTCACCAGGTGTAATGACCTTGAAGAGCAGTTGACAAGGTAATCACATGAACTCTATTGACTCAAGCAAAAAATGGCATCCTTTAGAAGATGGAACAGTTCAAATTTCAAAGTCTAACCCTTAACGAACTGCTATTGTAGATTGAGTTCCTCGCCCGAGCCAGAGGCTGATCTCCCAACCAAAAAGGTGAGTCTGGTCCTCTAAGAAAGTATATACATTGCCAACTTAAACATGCATCAAATTAGTCTAATGATCTAAATGTTGAAACTGTGGAGATTGTTTTTGTTCATAATCTGTACTAGCTAAGCCTCTGGTTATAACATATAAGGTCAAAACTGTACAGGAGAAAGATCTAGCAGCTGCGGCAGAGAAGTTAGCAGAGTGTCAAGAAACCATATTCATGCTTGGAAAGCAACTACAATTATTGCACCCCCAAACAGACCTCGCGGACAATGAACGGATCCAAAAGCAGGATCATGAAGATGGAGACCGAACTAGTAGTGCTAAATCAAGAGACGCGAATGAAGAAGTTGAATCATCGATCCCACCAAGAAAGAGCCTGGACTCAGCCATGGTCCTTTACAACCACACATCCTCGAGCCCTTCTGACACGGATCGTGACCTATTGAGATCACCCATCAAGTCCATTTCCCCAAGGCACCGACCCACCTTATCTGGGTCGTCTTCTGCATCTTCAACTCCTACACCTGAGAAGCAATCCAAGGGGTTCAGCAGATTCTTCGCTACGAAGGTGAAGAACACTCATTAGGGAAATAGTGGGAGGTTTCTGATTCGTTGGTGTTCATAAAGAGGGTTCAGGGTTGGATTTGCGGTATGATAGAGGAGCAGGGGGAAGTGGTATTTGTATGGACTTCGATCTTAACATTATATATATATAACGTTATTTTTACTTGTAAGGAATGATGTTTCTGTTTTAAAAAAACTTAATATTTAATTTATATTTTTAAGTGTACACCTTTACGGGGCCTAATGATTGTGAGCCTTAATCTTTGTTGGGCCCAATTAAGTGAAAACCTTTAATGGGCCGAGTAGTTGTTAACCTTTACATGGGCCGAGTAATTGTTAACCTTTACTTGGGCCGGGATACTATTTAATATTTGTTAAGCCGAATTAAGAGTACACCTTTACTGGGCCGAGTAGTTGTTAGCCTTTACTTGGGCTGAGACAATATTTAATAATTGTTGAGCCGAGCTAAGACTAAACTTTTACTGGGTCCGAATTAATTTTTAATCTTTGTTGGGCTGAATTAAGAGTAAGCCTTTACCGAGCTATGGTTTTTTGCCTTCACTTGGGCCAAGATAATATTTACTGCGTGTTTGACGGGTGAATTATGGAAACATGAGACAATAGTATGATAGTTTGATTTATTGATTGAAATGGAATGAAATTCCACCAACCAACCAAACATTCATATTTCATATAAGGTAAAATCTCATAAATACCCTTTACTTTCATAATATATAATACAATTATCTCATAAAAAATTATTTGAAAAGCTTAAATTAAGATTAATTCAAATATATTTTATTAAAACTTTTAATTAATTAAAATACTACATTAGTTTCTTAAATCAAAATAATATATATATTTACAAATAATTAAATTATACATTAATAAATATTTAAGTTAAATATAAATAAATAATTAAAATGAATTACAAGTAAACCTTTACTGGGCCGCATACTTTTTAGCATTCAGTTGGGTCGAGTTAATATTTAATACGTTTGGGCCGATATAAGATTAAATTTTTACTGGCCCGAATAGTGTTAGCCGTTACTTCGGCCGAGATAATAATTAATCTTTGTTGGGCCAAATTTAGTGTAAATCTGTACTGGGACAAATAGGGAGCCTTTACTTCGGCTTAGTTAATATTTAATCTTCGCTGGGACGAATTAAGAAGTAAACCTTTACTGGGACGAATAGTTGTTATCCTTAATTTGGGCCTAATTGTTTTTAGCCTTCACTTGGGCCGCGTTGATAGTTAGCCTTTATTTGAGCCGATCTTTTAACCGGATTTTTTTTAAAAGTAATCATTTTTTTAAAAAAATATAATATACAAAAAACATATTTGAAAATATAGGTATACGGGTACTTCGGGTAGCGCGTATTGGACATACGCGCACCCCCGGTGGCGCCTATTGCATACTGTTTAAACAATGAAATTTATTTTTTTAACAGTAAATTTACTATTTGGAAGGTTTTGTATCGTAGGTAGAGTTTTTTACGTATCGTATTATACAGTCAGTCTAAAAGTCAAAACCTAACCATAGTTAGTGTCATTTGATTCGTAATTAAATTATCTACGCACCGTAAGTTGTTTGAGTAAGTACATAATTAAATTTCTCACCTAATGCATTTACTTATTTCAGTCAAATTATAAAACAAACGATGTTAGGTTACAAAATCACTGTATTTTCAATCAAAAAAATTACCCTAAGTAGATAATTCATTTACGACATAAATGACGTTAACTCTGGTGAGTTTTGATTTACATGGTCTGAGTTATAATTTTTTAAGTCAAATTTTCATATCTCAACTTACGGCACACCGTACAGTCAATCCGTAAATTCAAATTTAATAATTTTTGCATCATTTGAATCACAATTAAAATATCTACTTACTATAATTTTTTTAAAATTTGTTAATAGATATATAGTTTTATTTTTAATTAAACATCGAGTGATCATTATTGAAAAAACAATTTTTTTACTCACATTCGCCACCCGGGGTGCGCGTATAACTATTTAAAAAAATAATTGTATACTTACTTTTCTAAAAAAATATATAAAAATGCTTACTTTAAAAAAAAAATCCTTTTAACCAGATAGAAAAGGTTCGGATTTTTGTAAATATAATTTTATTTGCTATTTATTTAAAAAAAAAAAGGATCAGTCATATCTTGTTTAGATATTTGTGGATACATACCATTACTTACAAATAAAATTTATATTTACTTTCATTTTTTATTTTAACGTAAGCTTTACGTACGTACGTACGTTCCCAGTAAATTCGACAACGTTCAGTACAAAAAATATAGACTCCATAATATATATATATTTTTTCTCCTCCATCATGTATCCTATAACTGACTTCATTCCCTGTATTCGTGAGTGGATGACATTTTTGCCGTCTTACGTACAATTTATAGAAAGCAAAGGTTGCAGAAAGACATCACACTCACAGTATAAGGGGATGAAAAAAAAAACAGTTGGACCGAATTCCCGGCAAGATCGGTCCGACTAGGACTGAGACCAACGAGCGTTTTTTTTTCTTCTTCAATATCGGTTTCGGGCCTTTTTTCGAAAGCCCGATTAGGACCGGTTCATACCGAATTTACTATACAAACCCTAAAAATCAATGATGTATGTTTGTTACTTGGTTGATTTGTTACTTTGATTTCAATGATATTTGTATTTGGACAAATTCAGTTTATTTTTTTGTCAAATTCGGTGCAGGCCCGAGACCGGCCCGAGTCAAGAAAGTCCGACTCGGTCGGATTATTTTGCCGAGGTCGGTCTCGATCCTCCAGAAAGCAATACCAAAATTTCGATCTCGGTCGCCCTACATGTATATATATATACATATTATAGTTGTATGTAATCTATATATCTATGTCTCTGTAGGTAAGATATCTCTCCTGTGTAGAGCTTACTTTTCTTTTCATCTATCCATCTATTAATTGCTAATTGCTATATATCTAGTAATAGATGGATGATATCTCAACGCATCTCCTATATACATTACATACCATTACAAATGTGTAGACGACGTTATTGTAGCATTATCAAAAGAAATCCCATCAATGGAATAATAAATGTTTGGATATTAGGGTAAAATTTATGAAACAATATTATAGATAAATACTCGATAAAATACACATATATTTATAAAATAAAATAAAAATAATTATAGTGTGATCGGAAGCGCGCACGTGTCTAACCAACCATGTTCTTGTGTCTCGAAACTCCCACACTTCCCACTTGTATAAGGATTCGGGACAGTAGCAGAAATAAAAATATTCATTATTAATATTTATATGAACATATTATATATATTATATATGTTTTTGTTTTTTTTATAATTATGTATTAAAATAACTGCAAAATGTGACAATTAATCACCCAAATTCAAAATACATAACCAAAATTAGCTAACTTTAACAATTCGCGAAACAGAAAAGCCCACAGCGTCTTTCCGGAGCGCGATAATAGTTTCCTTTGTAGGAGAGCTATGGATTTTAAACATATGTCGCTGTTTGAGCGCCATTCCCGCCATGGTATCCGCTACCGCATTCGCTTCTCGAAAAATATGTCTGAACTTCATTCTTTCGAACTTCATCAATAGCTTCCTGCAATCCGCAATGATCGGCATTAGTTTATGATTTGACATATTTTCATCAGAGATTACCTTATGAGCTAAGAGAGCATCCGTCTCAAGGTGAATAGATTTTAATCCGAGCGTTTTTGCCAAAAGCAGTCCGTCTCGGATTGCCCAACATTCGGCAGTGAGACTGTTTGAGCAACTCAAATTCCTTGAGAAACCTGCAACTCAAAGCCCCCTGAAGTCCCGGATGACCCCACCGGCTCCTGCGAAACCTTGGAATTGATGTTCACAAACTTACTGTATCGTTTTTTTTTACAGATTTCTTGGGAATTGATGGAACATATGGAGACAAACCGTACTCCATTAGTCGATTTGCACTCTCTATGTAAATATATAATTTATTATAATTAAAAATATAATTTATTAGAATTTTTAGAATAAATAATCTAAATTAAAATGATTATTTAAATTGATTACAAGACTTAAATATTTTTATAATTAATTAAAATCCTCTATGTAAATCTATAATTTGTTATAATTAAAAATATAATTTATTAGAACTTTTAAAATAAATAAGCTATATTGAAATGATTATTTAAATGAATTACGAGACTTAAATATTTTTGTAATTAATTAAAATAGTCAATGTAAATCTATCATTTGTTATAATTAAAAATATAATTTATTAGAACTTTTAAAATAAATAAGCTATATTCAAATGATTATTTAAATGAATTACGAGACTTAAATATTTTTGTAATTAATTAAAATAGTCAATTGACAATTTTATCATTTTATACCTAATTCTTAATTATTTCAATTCTAAGAAAATAGTGATTTTGAAGTAAAAGATAAGAGAATTATTATTCACTCCAAGTAAAGAATTCTGAATGCATTCTAGCAACTAAATAAGTTGTTATAATAATACTTACTATAGTTATCATTTTATTTTTTGAGATCACAAGGATAATTATGTTATAATAATTTGATCAACTAAAATAAATAATTTATTAATTTGATCTAATTTGTTATTAAATAGTAATAGAGACAATGAGATAAAGAGTGCAACTGTTAGTTTTTTTTAAAGATTAACAGTTTAACTTAAAAGGATATATTTTACATAAATAAGGTAAAAAATTATAAATTTAGAAATTTGAAAAAAAAAACTGAAATAAATAAAATACAAGTTTTCATCCCAATTTTACTAAGTACGTTTAATTTACTATTAAATTGGGATGAAAACTTGTATTTTATTTATTTCAGTATTTTATTTATTTCAGTTGTTCATCCCAATTGAAAAAAAAGTTCGTTTGGTTAGTTGTTCATGAACATTACCTTCGCTAAGAGATGTCAGTTAGGTTAAATGTAACTGGTAAGGTGTGGGTTCCACTCCTTGTGCCACTTGACGGTTGAACCGGTTTCTTGGTTTGTGGGCTTTTCTGAAACGTTGTTTGGATGGACCACGCCATGCACTGAAACGATAGAGAGAGATGTATGGAGAACCAAATTCCAATGGTGGGTCATTACACACACAATCAATCGATTTATATATATATATATATATTATCTTTAATTATTAATTATCAAATTGGTAGTCAAACTTATTTAGAAAGTAGGTACTCAAATTTGTTTTTGGTCAAGAAGGTTGCAAACTTTTGGAAATTAGTAAATAGGTTACTGACATTAATTTTTCCGTTGGTTTGTGACGGAAATCGGTTCAAAACCCGATTCATAATCGGTTCGATCAAACTACTTTTTTTTTTTTGTGTAAGTAGGATTTATATACTGGACACATGCATGACTTGGTTTAGGATTTAGGGTTGAGTCATACATGTGTTTTGTATATAAATCATACCTTTCTTTTTATAAAAAAAAATGATTCGATCGAACCGATTATGAACCAGTTTCTGTCACAAACCAACAGAAAAATTAACGTCAGGAACCTATTTGCTAATTTTCAGAAGTTCGGCAACTTATTTGACACAAAAAAACGTTTGGTTACCTACTTGTCAAGTTTGGCACCTATTTGATAATTAACCCTATGTATACATTGATGAGTTAGACTTTACTTAGGGAAGTCATTTATTTATTTGTTGTCCCAAAAAAGAAAGTCATTTATTTAAAAAAGATAATTAAAAAAGTGTCACCGATGTGTAGGGTGATCATGAGCGGATCAAACTGGTCTTTAGGTTAAGGGCAAGACCGAGACTGACTTCGAGGGAGAAAAAACTCGTCTGAGTCGGTCTTGCTTTACTCTGGCCGGTCTCGGTTCTGGACCGAAATTCAAATCATTGACGCATGAGAAACCAGAGTTTCCCATATTGTGTGGGAGAAACCAGAGCTTCCATGAGAAACCAGATATTCAAATCATCGGCGTGGGTCGTAGAGTCTCCCAGATTGTGTTCTTCAATTGTTGGCTCAAGCGGTGCCGGAGAAACCGTGGAAGAAGAAATCAGTTTGGGAGAGAACTGGGGTTAGAGACGAACTTCTAGGGTTTTGATAAAAGTCAAGTAGTCCAGTCCTAGTTGGGTTTTTTGGGGGGGAAATTCGAGCCCGATCTTGAAGAAAAAAACTCGTTCATTCAATCTTAATCATGCCGGTCTTATCAGGAATTCGGTTCAGACCCGTCTTTTTTTATCCAGTCTAGCTAGTTGTATATGTCCTTAATGTTAGTCGTGACAGAAATTCCGTTTAGTGTGTGCAACGCAACTGAAAATGCTATTTTTATTTATTTATTTTTTATTGTTGGTAATTATAATAAAATTTTATTTGGGGTATCGTAATTCGTATCACAGAGTGCACGGCGAAACTGTAGTGTAGTCTCATGTTGAGACAAAGTTTCTAGAAACCATGCAAATCTCGGGACATAACTTCCTTAAACAATGTGGTATGGTTATTTCAATTTTATATAATATATAGAGGATTTTTTAAAATATTTTTCATCTTGATCAAAATAGAAGAAAACTTAATAAAATTATTGAAACAAATTCAATTTTCAATCATATTTGATTATTATTATTATTATCGGTCTTTTTTGTACTCTGCACGTACAGGCCTCCTCCTTCCTCAAATTGTGTATACGTACGTCGTATTTATGGTTTTGTTAAAATCTGTCGGGTACCAAGTTCCTATACCTTATCAGCCGTTTATCTTTATAGCTAAAATTATACAAATTTAAATAATATATATATATTGTGGTGTTAAATTTTGTATGAAAACCAAGTTCCAACTCAACTAAATCTGAATATGTACAAATAAAAGATAATCATATACAAAGGATGAATGTATCCATTTACCTCATAAATTGAATTTTTACATCTAGATATTCAAAAAAAATTGTAACTTTTAGGTACTTTAGAAGTTGTATGCGTAACTATATTATTTCTGACATCTAAAATTGATGAAAAATGTCAGCTGTACCTGACAGGTGAAGAAATATGATATACCTGAAAGCAATATTTTACAACAAAAAAGGTACGTGATCATAACATTTTACAAACAAAAGGTACCGAATAAAACATTAAATGAGTCTGACACATCTCACATTTTTTTTTATCTATTTGGGTTGTCAAAATAAAATAGTTACACTTACAACTTCTGAAGTAACAATTATTTTTGGTACATGCATATAAAAATACAACAAACTTCTGAATAGCATTGAACCCTGTATAGAATTTGAAATTTATTTTAATATACGATGTCTAATTATTACTGAATCCCTACATAGAATTTGAAATTTATTTTAATATAGGATGTCTAATTATTACTTCAACTTTAACACTTTAACAAACTCTTTCTCACGTCCAAAACTAAAACGACCATGTATATGCAATAATGCAAACGAACATACAACAGAAATTCACAACTAGAAACAACACAATTCAATATTGTTAATCAAAATGGGAATTTGATACTATATCACTGGATCGAGTTAAATTCAATAAATAAGTGAATAATGACCAATTTGTATGTATAATGATTTATTAATTTGATAATTACTAATGTGGTATTCCCAAATTCAACTTCTACAAACACATGAGTACATTACATGGACTCAAGCATTAAAGATATCGTTTCTATGCAATTTAAATTTGCAAATTTTACTAATTTTTTTATATTGAAAGAAAATTATTATCAATATATAAGAAAATTATTCTATCAATATATAAGAGACATTAGAAATTAACAGCACTAATGTTATTATTATATCTAATTTCCCATCGGTCCCCTTGCTACCACTGCATTGCAGCAGCATTCCACCAGGAGTAAACTCCGACCCCTAAACTCTACTAATTTACAAAGTAAGACCCAAATAATTATGATGGATCTCTTTCTGGTCAGAATCACACCTTGAATCTAACTAAAACCCTAGAGATATCTCGGAGCTTCTCGAAGGATGCATTATATTTTTGGCAGCCATGCATGGACTCAGTAACACTCGCTGTATCTGTCTCTCTCGACGGACATCTTCTGTCGGAGCACCGACATGAGGGACTGGAAAACAACCTCTTCGCAGGGGAGTGTCAGGCCGTTATCGTAGTCGAACCCGAACTCTTCCTCAGCCCGACGGAGGAGTGTCTGGAACTCAGGTCGGGATAGAAACGGCAGGGGGACGATGTGTCGGGTCCTGCTTTCTCCGACGTAGACGACGAAGTGTCCCTTCGGGACGTCAAGCGGCAGACCTTGAAAATCCGGCGAGCTCTGGTCGAAGTAGCCGCTGACTTGCAGCTGCTGCTTCTTCCCCAAGCTCGAACATCGCTTAAGAATCTGCTTGAGAACTGCGGGTTGGGGTAGCTTGCTGGACCTCCTCGTCAGCGCCATGATTTCAGGGTTAGGTTTTGTGGAGAGAAGAAGTGTTTTGCGGGGGAGAGAGAAAGATGGAGTTGTTTGAAAGGTGAGGAAGTTCTGGTTATTCAGCGACCGTATTTATGGGGGTATAGAAGAAGTTGAAAAACTGAACCTATCGCCGTTCGCCGTGAAAGAAGGGTTGGTTGGCGTAATTTATATATATATATAAAATATATATTGATCGTCATTTATTTATTTATTTTTATACCTCAAAAGAAAAGGGTTAGTAGTGACTCATTTGTTTGTCTAAACAACTAACGCATACACTAATTTCGTCAACGTAGTACCACCAGCCGACTATATTCAAGAGGTTGACTCGTTAGGTCCAAAGTTGAAACATTTCCCCTAGAACACTTGGGACAACCTCGTTAGGTCCAAAGTTGAAACATTTCCCCTAGAACACTTGGGGGTATTCAAATTTAGGATCCGGAGTCAAACCATATAGAAGTCAGTGCTCTTAACCATTATATTGTGGTTATTGATCGTCAATTTAATTATGATAGTTTAATATGGAGACCACTAATTATTATTTAAAGATATTAAGAACAAAATATCTATTTACCTTTAAACTTATATTTTATTTAAAAAACAACAAACAAAAATTGATTAAAATATTTACAAGTTGAAGAAAAAATCATGAAATAATTTTTATACAAAACGAATATAATTCAATTATTTTCTAAATAAAGATTCAAGTCCTCCTTTTTTTAGAAAAATATTGTTTTGGGTTAAAAATGTATTTTCTTATGTAAAAACTATTTAAAGATTTGTTTATGTTTTTTTTTGTAATAAATTTATCATTTTTTAACAAAGAAAACATTATGACTTAAAATAAAGTATAAATAATTTTAAATTGTCTTCCTTAGAATTATTATTTTTATATATATATAAATTTTCTTTTAATTAAAAATCAGAAAAGGTACCAGAATTCTTATTGTGAATTTGTGATCTAGTCTGTAAATATTACAATTCTATGTATTTATTATCTTATTTATCTATGATCTATACAATGCCAGTACATTTTTCTTTGTGGTGCCTGTGGAAGCTAAACCCCACAGTCCACAAGTGAAAAAATCTTCGACCATTTTTTTTTAAATATATATATACTTTAATTTCATACAATTTTATATATTATGTAAATTTTAGGGTTTGTTCTTCGAGTTACACGAGTCAAATGATGTTCTTTTACCCTACCTTGACTAGGGCCGGCAATGGTGCGGTGAAAAACCAATAACAATGGTCATAACCGTCGTTGTTTAAAATGGTTAAGCGTACCATTATGGTGTGGTGCAGTTATGGTGATGAATTTTATAATCCATAATGGTTATGATTATGGTATTTTAGCTATAACCATGGTTATTATATAAATATAATAATTAATTATTATTAATAAACTAATATATACTAAATAATGAAAGTTAATGTACATACATGTAATAAATAACTATGATGTTAGTTTTATATATTTTTATTGTTGACAATATAGATTTATGTATTTTTTTAAATAAAATAATCGGTATTTTATTATATTACATGTGTAAAATAAATCTGGGTATACGGGTAAAACCATGATTAATAACCACAGTTATTTTAATGGTTATGGTATTGAAAATTGTACCCGTAATAATTATAGTTATGGTATGTGGTTTAAAAATATGGTATAGTTATGATATTTGTCATACCCATACCATACCCTAACCATTGCCAGCCCTAACCCTGATTTTTATACCACGACAGCAGCAGCAAGGTTTGAAGACCAACACAGCACCACACTTCCTTGACCCACCAACCTTCTAAGAAAGCTCAACTCCTGGTGGAGAATAAGGATCCACCATCTCCAGATTCAGGTGAGTGGCTGCTGCTGCTCCCTCTCCAGCAGCTCCTAAGCCAACTGCTTTGGTCGAAGCTCCTTCTAAAGACAGACATGGATGCCAGGTTGAGGAAAGCCCACTCTGCTAAAGGAAACAGAGTCTACGGATGTCTTGTAAAATTCATGGTTTAAAGCCTTAACTGCAGTTATATTAAAAACACAATTGTCTCCTGCCTCAATAAGTATACATCTCAAACATCTCCTCAAAGGACTGGATGCATTCAATCCTAATTACCCTCAATACCATTCTCAAACATATAACACTTTCTGCATCTGAAGCTACTAATCTCAAAAAAACACAAACCAAACATTTCATCTCTGTCCCAAACAGTAGGAAAAAGCAACAGTTTAACAGTGAAAAACGAACCCTATGGCGTCCTTCTTGTTTAATAACGGGTTTTGGATTCATACAACTCCTGATGGAAGGCGCAGAACGAGTTGCCCACCAAACACACTGCACAAAAGGGTAATATTAAAGCTTATACAAAATCAAGCCACTGTATTTTTTACAGCAGTAAAAAATGCGTGCTAAGTACATACCTTTTAACGTAGTAGTAGCAGAAGTCAGCAAGGATGAAGGTCTGGACAATCTCGGAGAGCAGAACCATGGGAGGCCATAAACCGTATCCCAGAGCTGTCAGTAATCTTCCTCTTGTATCTAGTACCTGCAGTAGACAGTGGAAATTAAGATTGCATATGGTTTTAACAGAAGATAAGAATGAGCAACAACACATATCCAAACAAACCTCTTTCTTAGACAGGCTGCATTTTTGGAAACAAATTTAATATTTCTTATGATGCAATTGATTTTGTCAATAGATTTTTTTTTTTTTATCATTCAATGGTCCAGATAAAAAAAAATGAACAATATATTTACCCAGAAGAAAAAAAAAAGACTGATAATCCAACTTCTACCCTTAAAGCTCGTGTATATAAACGCCAATAGGTGTAAAAACTAGTGCAAATCCCCCCAAAAAAGTACTGCGTAGAGTTGGTTGCATGAGTAGAATCTCAACCTGAGGCCAGTACCCTTGCTTCAGAGATTCTATTTAGGACAAGGAACAGAAACGAACCTGGAGAACCCAATGTGCGCAGCTTAAGAATCTTGCAATACCCAAGGCGAATACATAATGTGCTGTGAATGGTTCAACGATCTATAAATATCAAAAAGAGAAGTAGAGGCTTTAGTTCTACACATGGCAAAAATGTTTGAAATTAGTGCATTTTCTATTGTCTATATGCTCAAAATCAAATTTTTACCTTTGTGTTTTGCATAACACGCAGCTGAGGCAGGACTGATACAGCTTCCAGATAAACACAAAAAGCCCAACTGATTCTATTAATTAAATGATGGTGTGTTGATGGATGAATAATTAGAGACAGTACAGCACAAGGTATCACCTGCATTGAGAAACAAGGTAATTGAGGATGAATAATTTGGGTACATTCACCCATTATATGGCAGAGAAGTTATTTCCATAAAATACTATGAAAACTTTAAACAAGAAAGATGCCCAACTCACCACATAGTAGATTGCGAAATTGTCCTTGTCTTCCATGTAGCTGGATCTCAACTTAAAGCGGATCATGTAAATAACCCAAAGAGTAGTAACCAGAGTAGCTGAATCAAGCAACGTGTGAATGTCATATTCCATGACGAAACTACAATAAAGTCTGACTGCTAAGAAAATCGCGGTCAATTCCTGTGTCTTAAGTGAAAGTCCTGCATTTATAAACGGCAGTAAAAAGCATCAGAAACGTCAAACCTTAAACTGCAATTTGCTAATTGAAATAATGATGTCACTGAAACATCTTATCTTTATCAAAGAGACTCAACATTCGTAGAGTTAAAGTACCAAATTGGACAGATAATGGTTGCTATCATAAATAGAAAGGTTATCCGTTATCTATTGACAAAGAATAATCCATCTGGCCTTAATATAGGACCTGCAAACAGCTTGACCCGACTACAAGGAAATATTCATTACCAATGCTTAGTTGAGTCCACTACTGATTTTCTCTTACAGTTATTAGCATATTGGAGAGACTGCTATACTGTGATATTTGCAGTGATCAAACATTCAGAATATATAGACTTAAGATGCATGTCCTTAAAATCGTGGATACATGCAATCTGAACACCATAACATTCCTTGCCTAGCATAAATGCTCCAAAGGACGTATAAATAAATAAGAAATGAGATCACCAGCCTGATTATTTATCAACCTGTATTAAACAATTTACATGGAGAAGACAGAAGCACTGAACTTTTCAGAAACTTCATTCTATAATATAGTATTGGCAACTTATTCTTGATGATGCAGTTACCACAATTATGATCCTCGAGAATTGGACTACTATGATACTAAATAGAGATGTAAATGACAACTAAGACAAAAATTACTTAATCGACTAATTGACCTATTCTCAGAAACTCTTAACCCTAATCCGATAGGTTATGCGTTAGATTTTAACCTTCCATAGTCCAATTTTGGCACTTTATTGGTTAATATGAGCACAGGAAGCTTAACAAAAGCTTATGTAAAATTGTCTCATGGACATGAACTGCCTAGTCAAGCCTAATTGAGAATGCAAAATCATAAATGAATCACTCATGAGGAACGATGGTTTGTTTTCTGAAACATCATCAAATCCTCAAAGAACGTCCAATTTAGTAATTAATTCTTCCATCACCAAACCAATTTCCATAAAGATGCTAAATTTTATTGCTGGCGATAAAGCAGCAACCCTGCCGCATCAAATCTAACAAAATCTAAATCTAGAAAGTTATTCCCGAGACACAGACGCCATTGATCGAGATACATTCAAATCGTCAACTCTGACAAGATATAATCAATCAGCGAGTAATTAGATCAACGATTATGACGATTACCAGCACAAGTTTTCTCCTTCGTGAGCTTGTAGATGAGAACGGATATACCGATGGCGTGAACAGCCTCGGCGGCGACAAATAGGTTATCGTGATCATGGACCACCATCCGCAGGAAGACGAGGGCTGTCATACCCGACACGACGGCCAGGAAAGCTTTCACCTTTGGCGGCTGCCGCCGCACCCATGCCGCCACAGCCTGGATCGGCCTCTTCGATGCCTTCATTTTGATTGTTGTCCGCTGATGGTGGTGGCTGTTCCTGAGCTATAGGGAGAAGGGATGTTGTGAGCTTTGCTTTTGAGTTTCTTGTCTTTTATTTTTAATAATATTTTTATCGTTTAGATTGGTAAAATAGGAATTTAGAACAGCAAGGGAGTTGGAACTTGGAACTACTCTAAGCCAATATTTTTTTTAAATTAAAATTTTATTTGTATTAACATTTTTTTAATCGTGAATGGTGTAACATATTTAAAAACAATATTAATTTGTTACTTCCGTCATTTATTTGTTAACAAAATTTAGTTAAATACTTTTTAATTTTTACAAAATTATCTAAAAACTTTTTTATGAATTACACCTAAACTCTACAAAGTTATATTAATATTACTAATAAGTTCCAACTTGATTTGGGTCATATTAGAGGTCCATTGGCTAGGAGTATGAACCCAAACCATGTGGCCCAAAGTCGGGGACCTAATCTGGGTTTGAAACCAAGTTGGGGACCTAATCTGGTTCAAGCACAAGTCAGAGACCTAGTTTGGATTTAGACCCAGGTCAGGGATTGATCCTGGTTCGAAACCAAGTTGGGATTTGGTCTGAGTTCAACTTATATCAAGGGACCCTCATTATGGCTCAATTGAGCCCAAATTGGGACTCTAATTGAGCCCCAATCAGGGGGACCTGGCATGAGTCCAAACCCAAACCAGGTCCACGACTTTGGGTGATCTAATTTGGGTTCGAACCCAAGTTAGGCGACCCCGACGACGTGTCTCGGTTCGAATCGAAATTTGTTAATAACATTAATGTAATTTTGTTGAGATTATTTATAATATTTGAAAAAATATTCAGTTAATTTTGTAATTTTAAAAAATACAAATATTTAACATAAATACAAATTATCATTATTTTTAAAAATGTTGGACCATTTAAAACATTTTGAGTTGAAAAACTATTTTATGCAAATATAATATTCATTTTTTTAAAAGCCTAATGCAAAATGGTTTAATTTAAAAATTTAATGAAAACATATAAATATATATATACATATGAAGAATACTTAAAAATAATATAATTTTATTAATTATGTAATCAAGAGAGATTTCTTAAGGGTTTTATAGCATATTGATTATAAATTGAATGATATATTTTACTAAGAACGATTGAAAATCAATATTATCTATTAATGGCATGTTTAATTTTGTAACGAAATTGATACTTTTAAAAATTGGTTAAAAAATATGTTATTTATTTAATTATTAAGAAATAGGCAAGTTAGTTTGACCTCAATGCAAGACTATTTGAATAGTGTTGTTTACGTCTGTCATCTTTAAAATAGACAATTGCGCGTACTTACTTATTTTTAATAAATAGCTTTAAAAAACAACTCTTCGATTAGGTAATGTTTGGTTGCCAAAAAAATAACCAAAAGTCGATGAAAGTTTAGATCTCAAATCTCATATGTTTTACTCACCACTAAACTAAAGCACTAATCGTTATGGATTAATTTACAATAACTATAACTAGGAGTGTGTTTTACAATTGCAAGACAAAAATTAGGATGTATGAAATTCTATTTACTATATGAAAATGAAATTGAAAGGTCTAATTGCTAAATAACTTTATATGAAATTACAGTGTACTAACTTCGTCTAATTAACTGTTAAATTATTATAAAAACTTGCATTTTATTTTAAATTTTGCTATGTTTTTTTTGCAATTTTACTGAACTTTTGAAAACTTTACAATTTACTATTTTTTTTAAGAAAAAAAAGTTGCAATTTGTTAGTCCACACATGACCAGCATGTATAAATCACCTTCAGCATTTAATAACAAATTAAACATAACTAATAAATTATATGTTTATAAAATATCAGCTAGTAATTTATTAAAAAAATAGTTAATAATCCATACCCTCAAAATTTAGCTAACAAAATAAAAGGTTAATAGCTTCAATGGTACCATATGTTTGGGTCATGTGATCGGATGGTACCGTATGTTTTTTGATGTGGTCAAATGGTTCGTTATGTTTGGAGGATGTTGTCCTATGGTATTCCGTTAGTTAACCGTTAGATTTTTCTATTAAATGGTACATTGTCAGCACCACGTCAACGTCACATCAGCGCCACGTATATATATATAATATAATATGTAATTTAAAAAATAAATATAAAAATTAAAATTAAAATAATATGAAAAAATCGGAATATTTATTAAAAAAAAATAAACTTTATATATTAATACAAATTATTTTAAAAACCGAAAAAAAGCTAGGGTTCAACCCTTGGGTCCAATTGACCCAGCCAAGGGTCGAACCCTGGGCTGGGTCGGACCCAGACCTGGTCGCCCAGGTCAGGCGACCTGGTGAGGGTCCAACCCAGCCCTGGGTTCGACCCTTGGTTCAGTCAATTGGACCCCAAGGGTCGAACCCTAGATTTTTTTTTACAGTTTTTTGGTTGTTTTTTAAAAAAAAATAAATTTATGAAAAATAATTTTTATTAATATATAAATTTTTAAAATATGTTTTTGAATTTTGTTATAATTTTTTTTTATTTTTTTTTTATTATCCGTCACATCAGCGTCACGTCAGCATTCTGATAGTTAAACTTGACAGCAACAGTGAATTGAACTAAATAACAACATTATGAAAACATAAGGTACTAAAAAATAGCATAGGGGCACCATCCGATCACATGCCCAAACATATGGTACTATTGGACCTATTAGCTCAAAATAAATAATTAACTTCTTTTCGTAAGGCGATCTTCATCCTTAAGCTACGAACCATTAAATGGGCTTTTAGTGAGTGGGCCCAATGAAGCCCATTATAAACCCATCAGTACTTCAATTGATGGAAAATCGTCGTTGGAGCCTTAATATAATCAATTCATTTGTTCTCAGAATCAGTTTTTTCTTCTGTATTTTTATGATTATTATCCGTGGCTGGGAAATCACCACCCTATTATTCTGCATTGGGTAATCGAATCGAATATGATAAGGCAGTGCTGACAATACATACTGCATGAGTCTCAAAATGTAAATTTTTTAGTTTCTTTTAACAACGTAACTTCCACTGATAGACGGCCACCACTCTAGCTATAAGAACTCCATGGAAACCACTTGGAGTGGAGGCTGGACTGGTAAGAAAGCAGCACAAGAAGCAGAACCACCACCACAGCCACACCCCAGGGAGACCCACTGGCCCTGTGGACAGCATCATGATCTGTGTTCAGAAGCGGAATTACGAGCTTTCCCTTGACGGAGATCCACTGAGCCAAGAAGATGAGGGCGACCGGGATTAGTAACAGAAAGAGCTTCATTCCAGCCATGGTTCTGTCCATCTGCTTGGTGAGGTTAATGGAGAAGGAGAGGTAGAGAAGGAAGACAACTATGAAGAAGATGATGAGGATTGGAAGAGGAGGCAGTGACATGGAAGCTATTGTCTGCTCTGTCCATCCATGTTTCCATGGTGGACCTCTTTTTTGCTCTCTCAGCCACCCCATGGCGTTGGTTCTTTCTCTTGAAGGTATTGAATCATTGATGTCAAGATTTGGTGTTTTTTATAGAAGAAACGTATACTGATTTGGTGTTTGAATATAAAATAGCTGCTGAGTTGGGGTATTGATTCTATGATCAACTCACCTAGTTTTTGGAATTTAATGTCCAATTCCACTACCATGCTACCTTTTTGACTCTTCAAGTTGAAGTGATTAGGAATATATTCATTCGAATGTTTTTTTTTTGTAGGCTGTAGATATCATTACGGTCAACCCATTAGGTTCGGATCGATTATTGATGGGTCAAATTGTAATAGAATTAGGACTGCAAATGGTTATGGTACAATACGGGTATAACAAATACCATAACCATACCATATTTTAAAACCACATATCATAACCATAACCATTACGAGTATAATTTTCAATACTATAACCATTAAAATAACCGTGGTTATTAACCATGATTTTCCCGTATATTCATATTTATTTAACACGTGTAATATAATAAAATACTGAATTTTTTTATTTAAAAAATATATAAATCTATATTGCCAACCATCAAAATATATAAAACTAACATCATGATTATTTATTACATGTATGTACAGTAACTTTCATTATTTAGTATATATTAGTTTATTAATAATAAATAATTATTATATTTATATAATAACAATGGTTATAAACGTGAGTATAACTCAAATACCATAACCATTATGGACCGTAACCATTATGAGTAGAAAATTCACCACCATAACTGTATCACACCATAATGGTACGGTTAATCATATTAAACAGTAACAGTTATAACCATGGTTATGAGTTTTTAACTGCACCATTGTCCATTGACGCTCTACGAGAAACATTTTCAACAAAAATGGAAGAATAGGGCAGCCTTCAACTTTTCTAAAAAAATAGGGTGGAAAATGAGCATAATTATTTTTTATGAAGCAGAATTTAATTTTTTAAAAGGACCCATTTGTTAGTTTTGTATTAGTTTTTCCCCAGTGCCCGTGGGATAGCCGGAGAAGGTGTGGTTGCCTGGTGAGAAAGGCTTTGTTTGTTTGGCATAATAGTAGTGTTGAAAGAAATGGTTGGCGCTTCTTTATCGGTGCACCCCAGAATACTCTCATCATCTCTCCTCCGCTTATCTTCTTCTTCGTCTCAACCACTGCACAGCCTCTTCCGATACAACACAGGTCTGGCAATTTTCTCACTATTGAATTGCTCTTTGTTTGTGTAGATTTTGGCTCTGTGTTTCCATGCTCATCTTCTTCCAGTCACCCACCGACGTAGGCATCTCGATCGATTGAGTCTTGTCTATGCTAATTCTTCATGTTTTGAGCTTGAGATTAAATTGGAAGCAAAGATAGATAATATGAAATCGTCTTTTCGTAGTCAATAGTAATTGTAATTGCTCCGTAAATCATTGACACATTATTTGAGTACCGACCTTCGTTGGGTGATTTAAGAAGATACTTTTACTCGTCAAGCTTTGCTAATTTTCTTGCTGCAGACTTGGAGAATATCTTCAACTTGATAGTTCTGTTACTTTAAATGCAGGTCGTGCTCATGTCTCAATGCAATTTTCAAGAACACTATCTGGCTTTGCAGACATGCTTTTTAAACGGAGGTATGCTGCAAAAATCTATAACTGCTATGATCGTTTTAACTTAGACACCATCGTTACTAGTTTTGCTGGATTATCTCATGTGTTCCTTGCTTTCAAGAGTGGAGTCAGTTCTCTATAGTTTCCCTTTCTAGATCACATTCCGAGGGGTGTTTTCCTTTCCAAACCAAATACCCTTCAATCCTCTCAAGAGCCAGTACGTTTTAGGCTTTTAGCCAGTACCAGTTTTCTGTTATTCATGATACTATGACAAGTCATGTCATAGTATGACAAGCAATGATGGAAACGGATCATCTTCAGATAATAAGATCTTATAACTCCTAGAAACAAAATGATTATGAGAGTAAGGTACTCCCTGCAACATTTACCTATTAAGGCTATTATTTGAAATTGAAAACGCGACTGCAATGCAGCTGTTTCATCAAACCTGCATGCAGTTAGATATTAATTGATGTTTGTCTGTTTATTGGAAATAGAGTCTTGCTTGCTGGCATATTAATTCCACTTTGAGGTCATCCTCCTTTTTGGCACATTAATATATCTTTGTTATTCAACTGATTTTTTTGGCAGATGATGGATGTATTGCTATTGCATAATTCATATATATACTAACATAGCTTACTTCATAATTAGCAGAAACCTAGATGAACTGCCAAACAGCAACCGCAAGCGTCTAAGGCCTGGCAAGCTATCTCCACAACGTCCAGTTCCAGATAAAATAGTGAGGCCTCCATATGTCAATACTCAGCAGGCACCTGGAATTGCAAGTGGACCCGAAGTGCACAACAAGGAGGGAATAGAACGGATGAGAGCTTCTGGAAAACTTGCAGCACAGGTTCTTGAATTTGCGGGAACTCTGGTCAAGGTATGGCACATCCAAACAAGATTGCTCCCTTTTTTTTCTTTCTATTATCTACCAGTATTTCTTTACTAAAAGACAGCATTCATCATCTTTGTAACCAAATCAATTCAGATATACATACGGTGAAAAAGAAAATCTATTCAGATGTTCTTACTGAAAAGAATAATACATATCTGTTTGTTAGGGTTTGAGACTTTGTGTATAATCAGTAGATGTTAATTGACTCCCATTTTAATATTTTCATAGATTACCATACTACCTTCACTTTGAAGCATTCTGCGAGAATCATAGACTTAATTATTATGATAGAAATGATCAGCATGATCCCAAACTTGTTTTGACTGCTTAGCTGCACTGTTTCCTTGTCTGGTGAATTGCACAAAGTGACATATCTGCATCCTCATAGCATAACTAATTGCTACACCTCGTCTATGGGCGTGATTACTTTGCATGACCTCATATTCATATAAGTTATATTCTCTCTTTCATAAATTCTTTGGAATATGGACAGCTAAATCCATTATTATGACTTGGTAATTAATTTAGTGCCTTAACATTGCTGAGTTCTTGTCAAGGCAATTGGTGCCTCAAGCATTAGAGAACCTTGGCGCTTACTTTTTTTGAAAAGCTGCTTATGACCTAAATTTTTACCCCAAAAGCAACTTTTATATATCTATACATGAGGAAGAGTTTTTTTTTTTTTTTAAATATAGATGCTTAGTCAGAACTCAGAACTTCCAGTTGGTATCCTTGCCTTCTTATTTGCTTAAGATTGCATTTAATGGAAGGACAACATTTAGTAGTTGCCGTTGTTTTTATGATTCCTATACAAGATTTTTTCTACGTTATCTGTTGTGGTCCATTTATTTGAATTGCTGTTCTGCTCTCAGCCAGGCACCATGACAGATGAAATTGATGAAGCAGTCCACCAAATGATTATCGGTAATGGAGCCTATCCATCGCCCCTTGGATATGGAGGGTTTCCAAAAAGTGTCTGCACTTCTGTGAACGAATGCATTTGCCATGGAATACCAGATTCTCGTGCACTTGAGGTCTGTTAATTTCAAACTTTAATTTTCACTCATTTACTCCTGTAGGATCCGGTCGATTTTGTTTTACATCATTCATGTTTATTCTTGCAGGACGGAGATATAATAAATATAGATGTCACAGTTTTTCTAAATGTAAGATTTCAATGTCATTTGACCACTGCTTTATTTTATTCTTTTCCAAATTGGTGTTTGTTCTTCTGAAAAAAGTAAAGGTATTTGTAGAATTAAAGTTGGAGTGAAGATTCTTTTTTACCTTAAGTAGTCGATTTATGAAGAAAATTAAATTGATGCAAAATTATCTATATATGGTCAGAACTAGACTGTATTGGTGTTGTCATTATCAGTGTTTTTGTTATGATAGTTTCTATGTTGCGTGCTCCAACTGATAATTCGTATGCAGGGTTATCATGGTGATACCTCGGCAACTTTCTTCTGTGGAGAAGTTAATGATGAAGCCAAACAGTTAGTTCAGGTAATATTTTTTGAGCATTTTACGTTATAATACGTACATAATCCAAGTAGAATGACCCACATTTTCTCCAAATATGTGGTAGAATGGTTTCTACTTCTAGCTTAGAATGTCCGTGCTTGAGTAAGTGTATCGTAGTTGTCTCTAGGCATAGTCTAGAACTGAAAATAGGATTCTGAAGAATAGTTTTATTAGTGGTTAGGCATGTGAATAATTTAAAAACTTTCAATCTGTAAGTTTAAGCAAACTGGTGGGTTTGAGCTCTCACACTTATATCCCTCACAGTTACTATTCGTAGCTTAAAGCCTAAAAACATTTTTTTTTGCTTTATAGGCGAAGTTAATCTTGGTTGTTCACCTTATTTTGAGAGTTTGAAAAAAAAAAACAATTTCTGATTGTGCATTATGATATTATTTTTAATAATAGGTTACAAAGGAATGCTTGGATAAGGCAATATCTATATGTGCACCAGGAGTGGAATACAAGAAAATCGGCAGAACCATCCAGTAAGGCGGCTTTGCCTATCCTATTCTTGAATCTCTTAATCTCTTTTTTCCCATTATGGGATCTTATATATTTCAATGAAAATAACATAATCTTAGTCTTGAATTTATGACTAGTTAAATCAAACGATGTACATGCTAGTATACTGCACGACAATCTGGTACGAAAATAACGGTCACTTCTTTCTATACTGATGATAGCTTAACTCTGAAGTGACTATGCAGATAAATATGGTTATGGTGTTGTTCGACAGTTTGTTGGGCATGGAGTTGGACGGGTGTTTCATGCTGATCCAGTCGTTCTCCATTATAGTAAGCTATTAACCGATTGCCATTCCCCATTTACTATGTTCTTCATTAGCTGTATGTATCGCTATGCACTTGATTCTTCTGCACCAAGCTGATCCTACATTTGAGCCACTTGGACTTTTAGCACACTTGAATTGGTATTGTCTAACCATCACATCTACTCACGAGAATTCCCTCGTTTGCTAATACTCACAGCCATTAGCTGATCTGAATTTGAACTGCATGTTTTCCTCAATGAAAATCCATTTCCTGTTACAAAACACTAGAAAAGCTTCCAAAAGAGGATTCTTTGGTTCAACCCCCCCTCCTCTTAAAGAATCAATGATCTCTTGATGTTGAATTTTCTTTCTGATCATCATTTATGCTTGTCAAGCAAGGAATCATTGTTATGGTGGTAGTAGTTGTTTCTAAATTGTTTGCAACTATACTTTGTTCAGGGAACAATGAAGGTGGTCGCATGAAGCTAAATCAGACCTTCACAATTGGTATGTAGCATATATACTCTTCTAGAATCAATCAATATAATAGCCTCCTATACTATACAATATACATCCCAGTTAACTCATCATCGTTACCTTACAGAACCGATGCTGACAATTGGAAGCATCAATCCCGTATTATGGGATGATAACTGGACCGTTGTGACAGAAGATGCAAGCCTCTCAGCGCAGTTTGAACATACGATTTTGATAACAAAGGATGGAGCTGAAATACTAACTCGGTGTTGAAACACCCCGTCCCTCCAGCTCTCTCTATTCACTCAAAAAAACACGATTTTTTGTTTGTTCGTTTACTCTGCAAGTCGGATTGCGAGGGAGATGGAGATATCTTCAATGACTTCAAGTCGAATGTCACAATTACACAACTAGTGTCCTACTTATTTTCTCAAGTCTTATGTGGACATGTTCCTTGTGCACTTGCATAATTATATTACTTGAGTGCCTTCTCTTTTGTTGCAGCTGGATTAATATGGCAAAGCTGTATCACTCCTCTACCGGATTACATAGAAAATATATCTCTTAAATAGAATAGCAAATCGTGCATATATTCATATTTATGTTGTGTGTATCAATGCATAGTATTAAATGTAAGAAGGGTTTTTTCTTCCTTTGTTGGGTCAAACAACTTATTCTTATTTTTTCCCCTTCAAGTCAAACAACTTATTCACTCCCCGTAATTATTACTGCGTGAAACTTGCACTCCAAGAGATGGTATAATAAGTGAATTACACCCTGCGTATAGTGTTGGTTGCATATTGAACTCTATCCTTTAGAAACATAGAAGATAGTGCATTATTACGTTCGAAAAATAGTGAAAATTGAAAAAAAAAAAAAAAATTGTCCTCTCTATCTATTGCCGAATAATTTGTATTTATTGTCAGATTTTATTGATTGCGGTTCTTACTAAAATAAGTTACCATGTGTTGGATCGAAGTCACCACTTCGTTCTCCGGAATCTCGTACTGGGCGCTCCGCAAACCTGAAAAAAGGAAATCCCGGGGTGTTCCCGTTGTTTCCCCTTCGATGCCTAAATTAGTCGGAGTTTGGGGGTATTGTAAAGAGTATATGTAAGGTAAATTGTTTGTTGTCACATTAGCTTTTGAGTGGAGGTGAGTGAGGGTATTTATAGCCCTCATCCCTAACCTACTTTGAGTCACTTCTGACCATGGTTGTCCTAGATGGTGCTCAGTTAACTGAGTGGGGTTGTCTCGAGCTCTATGCTACTTTGTGTCCCGTGCATAGTGACATTGTGTTATGTGCCTCTATTTCATGTCGGGCGTGCTAGTACCCAATTCCCTACTGTCGGACCTCGAGTCCTGTATTTGTCAGAAAGGAATGTAGGAGAGAACTTTCCTATGTGACACACCTTTAACGGTCGTGGCACGCCATTTACGGTCTTGATGTGCCTTTAACGGTGCCCCCTAACAGATGAGCTTCATTCGTAGGCATGATACTCAATTGTCATTGCCCAGAAGCCATGATCCATCACCATGATTGATGCAAAGAGATAGCAATATAAAATGTAAAAATTACCTCATTCTCCCTATATTAGTTGACATTACGTGATATTTAACAAATATTAATCTTAACTCATGAAACCGTATCAACCAAATAGTTACAACAAGTACACCTTTTTTTTTACTTTTTCACAAAAGTGAAAATGCAATTTGAAAAAATACATACTATGATTATGCAATATTAAAATACAAAATTAGTTTATTTAAGGTTAGAATTAAAGGGTGGGTTGACACATCAAATTTAGGAATGGGTGCGATGGGGTCATGAATCATGATCATCAATCAATCAACCTAAACCCAGTTAGAATCTGACTACCTTAAAATGCCACGTGTACATGCCGTGATCTCCCAAATATAAACGGAAGCCTGCCCTTCTCTCACCACCTCACAGACAATGTTCTGTTTTCTCTCCTTCTTTCTTTCGTCTCTCCAAATTCTCTCATCTTCGATTCACTCCAATTCCGAAGCTTTAACGCAAAAGTCAACATGAATCTTACGGCGAAGTCTGCCGCATACGGCCGCGCACGACACATTACGTATATCGACTGGAGGAGTAAAGGCTTGTCGGATGCCGACGAGGAAGTGGCGACGATACTTTTCCACCTCTCGCGGCTCATCTCCGATTCGAACTCGTTCTTAATCTGGAAAGGGAAGAAGAGGAGACAGGCAAGGAAGCGGCGACGGTACGGCGTGATCAAGAAGGATCCGGCAACTTCCGATGCGGTCCGTGACATGACTACGATGGAAGAACCGAGATCATCGAAGCAGTTCGACACTGCGTCCAGTCCCGACACTCCTCTGATCTCCTCCTTCTCCCCTGACGCAACCAACTCGAAACATATCCCGAAACGGAAGCCTTTCAAAAGAGTACGTTTCGATCCTCGCTAGGTGTGTTTCTGTAATCTCTTCCCTCTGTGTGTTCTTATTATGTGTTGATCTGATCTTCAGAGGAGAGAAGACAAATTACTGCTGGTAACTCAATTGGAGAATGAGCGAGATTTGCTTCGAAGAGTAAGACTCTGATCTTGTTGACTTCTTCTTCTTCTTACTTTATAATCGTCAATATTACTCCATTTTCTTACTCCGTGATTTGATTCATGATTAGCAGAAGATCGAGAACTTGAGGCAGCAGAAGGATCGAGCAATGGCGATCAATTCCCTGCTGAAGAGACAGCAAGAAGTGTGCTCTTATCTTACTCATGGTTGATTATAGGATGACTGTTTCATTAGATCTCGTATTTCATCCATTCTACTGACATCTGCAGTTAATTCATGATAATCAAGAAAACGAGAAGGATGAGAAATTTGAAGAGGTCAGTGCCAGTGGACTCAACCCTCCATAATCTTATCTTCAGCCATTGTTCAACGCCATGGTGGACTCGGCTCGATCGTGCAGCAGCAGCCGTTGATTGCAAATCCGACGGCCGTGGTTGATTGCAGATAACAGACGCGCGATACTAGGAATGTGCCAGCTTATGGATCTGAATCTAGCGGATAGATGCCACGAGTTGGAGAATCCGCAACAGTTGGATTCCTACGTGGACAAGAAGGTCATTGCCACTCTGGCGAGGCAGAAACGGTGTCGCATCTACAAGGCCAATAGAAGAAATCTAATGAAGGGAATTCTTTTGTGATCTTATGCTATACTTTTTTTTTTGTTAGGAATAGAATTAAGAAGGTGTTACGTGTATTGATCTCTCCAAATTGTATAGGAGATTAATATCATTATAGATAATAATTAAATTCATCATTAACATCTACCATGATTATTCCATCATATTTGATAAGATTTTATATATTCACAAGTTTTTTTTTTGTCTCGATCTGCAAGATAAGACACGTGTATTATACAAAATCGAAAGGAAGCATTTTGTTTTTAAGAAAAAATAAAAAGCGGAGTGACTTGAATATATTAATGAATTAAATTAAATTTCCTTAAGAGTAAAGTACAACATTCTACTTAAAGTTTACGCCGATTTTCAAATTTCTTTTTAAAGTTTAAGGTTTCTCTAATGTATGAAAATGATGAAAATTTATCTCTTACTAATTACTAAAATATTATCTTTTAGGGATGATTTTTAATCATTTATAAACATTGTGGGGAACTTTAAATTTTAATGAGAAATTTTAAAATTGGCGTAAATTTTATGAGACAGTATTCAACCCTTTTTTTATGGGAGATTCTATTTGAAGACCATTGACTACTTTATACATACCACTTTTGTTGAAAGACTAAAATGGCCTAATAGCATTTTACATATTTGTCCTTACCAATTTTAAGGAAATTAATTATTAAATCGGCCTGATATTTTCGTAGTTACTAAATCGACCCCATATTATCAAAATGGTGAAAAATTATGCTTCTAGCAAGTTTTGAACCCTAGACCTCTTATATACTAGCTAAAAGTTTTACCACTATACTAGTAATTCCAATTGCTTTCTTATTTACTTCAAATATAGTTATTGAAGCAACTCTCGTATTATTGCATTAAATATTTCATGTTTATTTATTGACGCTCTTTAGTAATTAACATTTATTCAACGTTATTTGTATAATTATAGTTTGAATTTTATTACGTATCTACTGATTTATTTTTTAAAATGGTTGAAAAATAAGTAATTTTCTAAATTTAGTATTTATACACTACTAGAATATGCATTTTGAAAATATTTTTTTTCAACCATCTTTAAAAAAAATCAAAATTATTATAGTATTTAGATAATTAAATTGGAACTCTAACGACATATATGGTGTTAAGTTTCAATTTTCTTATTGATTATAAAATTTTGTCAAAGTAGTGTTGGTAATTTTTATAAATTTGACCAAATTTTATGTTTGATGGGAAAATTGAAACTTAGCATCATATGTGTTAGAGTTCTACTTTAATTATCTACATATTATAGTTTTTCTGATTTTTTTAGAGATGATTGAAAAAATATTTTCAAAATGAGTATTCTGGTAGTTTATAAATATTAAATTTAGAAAATTACTTATTTTTCAATCATTTAAAAAAACAACTGATTAGTATATACATAATTAAATTAAAACTACAATTAAACAAACAACGTTGAACAAATGTTAATTACTCAAGAGCATCAATAAATAAACATGAGGTTTAATACAATAATATGAGAGTTGCTTCAATAACTATATTTGAAGTAAATGAGAAAACAATTGAAATTACTAGTACAGTGGTAAAACTTTTAGCTAGTATGTAAGAGGTCTAGGGTTCAAAACTTGCTAGAAGGATCATTTTTCACCATTTTGATAATATGGGGTCGATTTAGTAATATCGAAAATATGAGGTCGATTTAATAATTAATTTTCTTAAAATTGGTAAGGACAAATATGTAAAATGTTATTAGGGCATTTTAGTCTTTCAACAAAAGTGGTCTGTATAAAGTAGTCGATGGTCAGTAAATAGAATGTCCCTTTTTTTATATATAAAGAAGTACACTGTTTTATTATATTTAATAAAATTTAAGAAATAACTATTGCTTACTGATTAGGTTAGAGATTAAATTTAATATTATTTGTATTTCTTATTCTCGATATATAAATATTCGTGTATCCGACAAATTTAAAGCGTGTATCCGGTAAATTTAAATATCCACAAAACCTATCCAATATACTTTTGTTTCTAGTTTTCATACCCTAAACCTTCCTAATTAGTAATGGATCTGGAACATACCCAAACCATCTATATCGCACTTTGATTACCCAGTTGGACTTTATTATTGTTTTAAAATGAATGCTATTTTTTTTATTAATTTGTTTTGAATTATTGTAAAACCTATAATTATATAATTAATACAAAATGGAAAATTCTAAATAATAAGGGTTATTTATATAATTTTATAAGTCTGAAACATATCATACATAAATAATATAGATATATACTAAGAGAGGCCTAAAAGCCGAAGGCCGAAGTCCATTGAAGGAGAGGTTGGGATGGGCCTGCAAATCCGTGTGAAGAGGGTAAAACGGTCATTATAGAGGAGAAGAAACCCTAGCCCTCTCCCTCCTTATATATAATGATCCGTTCTGAATCCACATCCATCTGAACTGATAAACCTAGTTGCCTCACTTTATTCTTATTCTTCTAATCTTCTTGCTTGCTGTGTTTTTTAATTATCGCCGGCTCCGTCGCCGTCGCCTTACGCGCAATCAAATGATGATGATTGGATTTAAATCTCACGACGGTCGTCTGATGCACATTATGTGTTTGACTGATGCAATGATCCAATTCTTCTGATGATTATCATTATACCTTCCTCTGATTTCCGCTGTTTGATTTGATGAATTGTGCTCCATAAAAGAGTCAACAGCAGGCGCCGCTTGATGGCGATTTGACTGCCGCTTGGAGCCGAAATCACGAACCGATGGAAGATCCCTGAAACTCATCATCTATTGCTTCAGGATACAATAAATCGGTTACATTTCTCCACTAGATATTACAAACAGCAATGGTGGAGTCATCTTTTAGTAGAGTAAAGAAATTTTTTAATGGCATAAAGTAAAAAATATATAAAAGGGAATTTTATAGTATTTACAGGTTTTTAAAATTATGAAACTTCTGCTCTCTGCAAATTCTGAAGGTGGTGTTTTTCTGGGTCGAGATCAAGTTCTCCATCAAATCCTGCAATCGAGCATTAATCAAATTTAATGTAGTTTTGATTCGTCGGTATATCAATCTCACTGTCTTGCAATTAAGTGTCAACCAGTTGGGTTGATGGAATTGGAGTGCAATCGAACTGATTGAAAATTGAATTTTTTTGCTTCGAATTGGAGCGTTTCAATCAGACGAATTTCAATCAAATTGGAACGCAAACGAATTTCAATCAAAGCAATTGAATTTCAATCGATAAGGAGCGTAATTAAGTTTCAATCGAATAATAATGTAATTATATTTCAATCCAATACGAACGCAATTAAGTTTCAATCAAATAGAATTTCTATAATCGAATTCTAATTGAACCGAAGCACACTTGATATTCAATCGCACTATCAAGCCTTATTCAATCGTAGTTCAATTAATTCAATTGTAATATATAAAAATAAATTTAAAGTAATTGTTAATTTTTTAAAGTATTTTCATATTTTTAAAATATATTTTAATTGGAAAACTAAAACATGTCCATTTATTAAGAATAAAATTTTAAAATATATCTAAATAATATTAGGGTATAGAAACTGGAACAATATATGCCGTTCTTAATAGAATTTCAAATGTTGGATCTTTTCTAATATTCCAAGAAGTGTTTGACTAACTAGTGGTGATGCCCCTCAATTCATTCATGTTGTTTATTTTCTAATAATAATAATAATACTTTTCTACGATTGATCATCTTGCGGATGGAATCCATTGGATGGAATGAGTAAACGGAGACTTTGCAATGAAAAATGACTTACCAATCATTTTATACATATTTATATATATTTAAATATATGATTCTGACGAATAACAAAAAAAGTATAACAAAATAGGAAATTTACATCATTGACAATTCAATATTCTTCTACAATTTAGCCAAACTAACATTTTGCTCTTCTTAAAATATAACAAGACTTCTAGACTTTTTTTTTTTGGCCAAACAAGACTTCTAGATCTGGATGGTTGATCGATCAAGATTTAAAGCTTGTGGTGCATTTGCTCATACATATATACTTTAGGGTGCAATAGTAGCACCGTATTGCACTCATTATATTTTATATATACATGAGAAAAGTATAAAAAACCACTCGAATGTTTCACAAGATTGGTAATTGCACTCATATGTTTGCAATTGTTGGTACTCCATCTTTCCTTCACAGTGGTTTATTTTCCGTCAATTTGAAATCACATTTTCTGCACGTGATGTAATAACAATGATATATACCTAAAATGCCCCTAGCATGTATATTTCATTCTTTATTTGAGAACCGTTCGAACCATTTTGAGGCTCACTCATCCTTGACGTCCCAACTCTTCCCACTTCTCCCTTGGCGAATTCAGACATTCCAGCTCCTCTAACGTTCGAACCAGGTAATGAAGTCAATTACCTGATTTAATATTGAAGGTACGGTCGATTGTGTACCGTTTTTCAATTTTAGGGTTTTTGAAACCCTGATTTCTTTTTAATTCTGCGCAGCACTCAAATTCTTTGAAGAGTGGTTGTGACTTCTTTGCTTGGGTAGATCGACGCAGATCCACGGAAGGAGAGCAACGACAAAATTTGTATCAAAGGAATCTGAATTGAACATTGAAATTGCTGTGTTGAGTAGTAAAAATCAGCAGCTGCAGTGTGTAACAACCTTCTTAGTTGTTGTTGTTGTTGTTGTTGCCCTTATGTTGAAGATGTAGTCAGTTACTTGTTTTAAGTTTGAAGTTGTGTACTTTGTAATTTATTTGGCATATTGTATGTTTAATGAATACTGTATGAACCTACTAGTCTATGTAATTGTAATGTTTCTAACCCTTACGTTTGCATATTTGTGTGTATTTCCACCATTATGTTTGCCTGAATACATCAGCAACGTGACCTGTGTTGTTGAAAGACCCAAAACTGACCTGTTTGGCAACAATCCAACTTTGATCCAACAAAAGCACCAACAGGTGTACTACTTCAACCGAAGGTTTTAACACTTCTGAAACATCCAACAGTTAGGTTTGTCCTTCCAAAAGACGGGGAAGTTTTAGCCGTTACAACATTCAACAAAATGGCAATTCCTTCCCAAAGCAAAACAACATAATTTATAGTAGTTCACTGAGTAGATCTTTTTCCAAAATGCGGTGAAGTGTGAGTCCACTATTTCGTTTGCTTCTTCTTTGTTTTTCCAATCTTTAGTGGTTGGGGAGATAACACTAGAGCCCGACAAGTTGATAACTCCGGGGCACTTGACCTAACCCTTTCCACCTATTCGTCTGAATTCAGCTGTATGGGGGTTGATTTCGACGTACTTGGTCGATCCACCTACATAACCCAAATTTAGTTACATTAACATCGAATTAACACTAGATGTACTTGCTAGCCTAAATTCATACATTTGGTTTGGCTCTTCGAACACTTAACTTGACCCGTCGTGTTCTTTTTGGAGCCTCTTGCATTGGTGTTTCATCCATTTCCGCAGTGGGGGCATCTTCCATTGGTGTTTCATCCATTTGCGACTCCGTTGGTTCGACCTCGGGGTTCAACTTCCTCCGAACAGCTCCTTTTCTCGCCTTTCATACCCAACACAACCACTGTTTTATAAAGTTGATAGCATGTTTGCAATTGAAAATATAATTTGTAACTTTCAAAATAATTGTGTTACCTTTCGTTGCGACCTAGACGCCTGAGATTGTTGAGTTACTGGTTCCTCTTCTACCTTTGGAACCTCCATTACTTGCACTACCAGCATGTTGTGCGTCTTTGGCTGCATAGGACTCTTTTCCTTGTCTCTGGGAGGGGGGGGGGGGGGGGGGGGGGGGGGGGGGGGTGAATGCATGAGTGTTTTACCTTGGTCAACCGACACTTGTATTTGTAACTCCTCTTCTATCCGAGCTATTGATTTGATACGCAACCCTTCTATGAAAGGATCCTTAACACATATATCTGGACTAAATGGGGGCAACACATACACGGTAACGTCCAAACAGCCATGCTGCTTCTCCAACATCTCCCTAACATTGGCATTCGATTTCAACACTTCCACTTCCGTTTTTGTTTCACAACCAGGGGGACATAGCAAATACATCCGCCTGTTACTAAGTCGTAGTACTCCAAAAACAACTCCAGTGTGTCATAAGTGATTAAGTCCTCAGTTAAGTCGGTGACCTCCGTTTTTCCAACCCAAATGCCATCGACAAAAATTCATTTGTAGCTAATTGAAAAAGTGTAAACACACTTCTTGTCCATTATGATTTCGGGGCAGGAAATCAAAACTTTGACCTACAACACATCAAGCATTCAGACAACACCAAAAATTGAGTTAACCCTAACTTCGGACAACACACCAAGCATTCGGAACTAGAGCAACCAAACACTACAATGGACTTTCAACAACCCACAACAACAACAACAGAGTGATTACAACAACCCAACTAACTTTCAATCGATGGAACACCAGTCGAGACGTGAGGGCACCAGTCGGGGACGCAAGAACAACACCAGTCGGGGACGCAAGAAACCGATCGACACGGTGGAGTTTCGGTGGAGATCGAAGAGGTTTCGCATGAGATTTCGGGGAAAGAGAATTTCAGTGGAAAGCTTGGTTTTGGGGGAGGGAATAATGAAATAACCGAAGTAAGAAGAAGGTAGATAGACAAGGTAATGAGATGTTAGGGGTACAACTGTCATTTTACAACATTCAGTTCAAATTTAACGGTGTCACGTGCAAGGCACATGACAATTAACCGGTCAAATTGACGGAATGTGGTGTTACAAACAAAATGAAACATACGACACTTATTAATTGCGACAAAAAACATCCGGGTCCAGTTGCTAAAAAAAAAAAACATCCGATTAATTTTTCATACTTTTCCCTATATATTGAAAGAAAAATATAATTGACTTCACCAACAATTAACATGCTATCATTTTAAGATCAATAATATAATTTTTAAATTTTAATAATACTAAACTAGGTGCATTAGATAAATGAAGGAGATTAACTTTGGATAAAAACATGAAACAAGTAGCACTAATTGTATTTTAAAATTTAGGTCTAACAATCTTTTTTTAAGGAAAAATATTCACATGGAAATGTATTTAAAATATGCAACATCTGTTATCTAATCATAGAAGAATGTACATATCATAAAAAATGAAAAAAAAAAGAGTATTATATTATTATTAAATGAACAATTTAGTCTTTTAAAATAATTACATAGTGTTTTTAATTTCGATAATTTTAATTTAGTCTTTCAAAAAGTAGTAATAGCCAAGTGGATTAGGAATGGTGAAAAACTTGAACAATGACCGTACTGTGACGTCAGCTTGAGAAAAAACAAAACCGAAAAAACCGGACAGACACGGCAAGCAGAAGGAGGGAGCGGGACTTTGACTTCTTCTCTCCCGCTCCCCGCTGCTGCCAATCCAAATCCTAGAAAGAACACAAACGAGAAACAGTCAAATTTTGATTTTGATTTATAAATTTTATTTTCTTGGAAGCTTTTTTATTACGTAAATGGAATAACACGACAACAACGGAGGAGTAAGTCAATAGTTGCTGCTGTGCTGCTGCTGTCTAATTGAATCTTCACAATTCAATTTGGCACAATTCCGTGAAAGCTCAATCAATCTAATCCATCCATAAACCCCTTGAGATTTTCCTTGACGCGTTTCCAACCATCAGTCACCTCCCAATTACGAAAAGTCGTGCCTTTTCCACCGATTCCATCCCCTAAGCTCTAGAATCCATGGTATTTTCAGTACCCCCATTTGTTCTTGCAGCACTCAACTGACACACTACGCTTCCGATCGAGAAGGTCTGAACTTTCAGCTGATTTTGGGTTCTTCTTCCTTTTTCTGCTCGACCCTTGATCTGTATTTTTGTTCTGTTTCATGGATTTTGCACATATTTCAGATACAACCCATAATTGAAGGCATTGTCAGGGAGAATGGGGGGTGTTTGCCCAGGAGGTGTGAATTCTAAGAAAAAGAAGGAGGAGGAGGATAAAGGAGGCGTTTCTGATAAATCCAGGTCACCAAATAATTTCAATAAGCTACCGAAGGAGTCTCGTTATTCGAATCCCAGAGAAAATGATTATCGGAGAACACCCCCGGTGTACGATTCGGGTGAGCTGCGGCCACCGTCTTTTTCGAGTGAGCTAAAACCGTCCAAGCCATTAACACCGTCTAGGAAGGCATCAAGCAAGGTAGAATCATTGGGTATTTGGACTCTTCACCATTTATTGATCAAAACTTTCATAAATGAAAATAGTTGACTCAAGTTGGTTGATGTGCAATTTGTTTCATGATCCATAGAAGAAGATTATTGATTATTGATTGTTTCATTAATGGGTCATTGATTCAACAAAATCACAGCAAGGCAATCAAATCATGGGAGATTAAGTAATTAGTATTTTGATAGACTCTAATTTAGCTCTCAAGTTGAAGTTTTGAAAGAAAACCAAATAGTTTGTTATGACATTACATATTATTGACAGATAAATTTGGATTTTCTTTTTCTGCTGATTAGCCATTTGAGCTAGAAATGCAAGAAAATGGGTTGCCTGCTTATATGTATATTTTATTTTTTTGTAATTAACTACATTTGATCTTGTTTTTCTGGATTCAAATTCTTATGTTTCTCATTCCCCAGGCTACACAAAAAGGTTCGTTTATTGGAAGGGCGAGCACTGTGGGTCTTGATAGAGCAGTAGAAGTTCTTGACACACTAGGAAGTAGCATGTCGAACTTAAACCCGGGGAGCGGTTTTGTGTCTGGAATTGCTTCAAGAGGAAACAAAATCTCCATACTTGCATTTGAGGTGGCTAATACAATAGTCAGAGGTGCAAATTTGATGCAATCTCTTTCAGAAGAAAACATCCAGTTCTTGAAGAAGGAAGTTCTACATTCTGAAGGGGTGAGACTATTGGTGTCCACCGAAATGAAGGAGTTGCTGATGATTGCTGCTTCCGATAAAAGGGAGGAACTTGATGTGTTTTCAAGAGAAGTGATTAGGTTTGGTGATTTATGCAAAGATCCACAGTGGCATAATTTACACCGTTTCTTTTCAAGGTAATGAATCCTTTATGATATAAATATTATCTCTTACGGAAAATGATTATGAGACTGATCTCTTCACTACAGACTAGACACAGATTCAGATGATTTGGGCCAGAAGCAACTTCGAACAGAAGCCGACACAACAATGCAAGAACTGAGCACTCTAGCTGAGCATACTTCTGTAAGCTTTAATCTATCGAAGCACTAAAGGTTCAATCTTTACTAATTTATTTTCAGTGTTTCAGAAGTACTAATTTTTATTTGCAGGAACTGTATCATGAATTACATGCCTTGGACCGTTTTGAACAAGATTATAAGCAAAGGGTCGAGGAAGTTGAGTCTTTGAATCTTCCTCGTAAAGGTTAGCACTCAAAAGAAAGTTTTTTTTTTTTTATTTTTTTTTTTAAAATATTTGGACGAATGTATGTTTATTATTAGCAGTTGCGTCTCTTTTTAATTGTAGGCGAAGGTATCACAATGTCACTGAACGAGCTAAAGCATCAGAAAAAACTCGTTAGGACTTTGAAAAAGAAGTCCTTATGGTCTAAGACCTTGGAGGAAGTAAGTGATGTGGGAATACTCTAAACGAATCCACTATTTCTTTTGTTTCTCACTTGGAAAGTTTTCATTTTCGACTTTCCTGCAGTTTGCCATGCTACTGTCTTTTCATTTTCAATTGGTTATTGCAGATAATGGAAAAGCTTGTTGATATCGTTACCTTCATTCATCAAGAAATTTTCGATATTTTTGGAGATAACGGTACTGAATTTGACATTCTGATGACGCTTCCTTTTCCTTTTGCCAAAGATGGAAAATTGCAATCTTTTACTTATATTCGGAACGGTTTGACTGACAAAGTATCCATTTTTAGGGACAACTTTTCTCAGCAAAGACACGACCAAGGGACTACATCGCTGCCCACAAAGATTAGGCACAGCAGGACTTGCATTACACTACGCCAATGTAATCAATCTGATAGATACAATCGTAAGTTGCTTTTCTGCGTTTTTGTAACATTTCTTTCATAATGTCTGTTGGAGATAGGGCTAGCAATGGGGTGGTGAAAAACCCATAACCATGGTTATAACCGTTACTGTTTAATATGTTTAACTGTACCATTATGGTGCGGTTATGGTGATGAATTTTCTACCCATAATGGTTATGGTTATGATATTTGAGTTATAACCATGGTTATTATATAAATATAGTATTTATTTATTATTAATAAACTAATTTATATAATATACTAAATATAATTGAAAAATTGAAATTGTTGAAGATTGAAATTATATTAAATGTGTGGAATGAATATGGGTATACGGGTAAAACCAGGGTTAATAACACGGTTATTTTAATGGTTATGGTATTGAAAATTCAAAATTATACTCATAATGGTTATGGTTATGGTTATGGTTATGGTATGTGGTTTAAAAATATGGTATAGATATGATATTTGTTATACCCTGATCATGCCCTAACCATCGACCGCCCTAGTTGGAGACAAACAGAGAACTTACTGTTGACTTACTTATACTGTTAGGCATCTCGTCCAGCATACCTTCCTCCCAACACAAGGGATTCATTGTATAACGGGTTACCTCCAACTGTCAAGAAATCTCTACGTAGATATTTACAGACCAAAGATTCTATGGAGGAGGTATATAGTGAAAATTATATCTTTGTTTAATAGCTTTATGGTGTAATCATCTCCATTTCCTTAATTATGGAGTTTTGTGCAGCTCACGGTTAGTAAAGTAAAGGCCGAGATGGAGAAAACTCTTCAGTGGCTCGTTCCTGTTGCCACGAATACTATCAAGTAAGAGATTTTTTCTCCTGTTAATCCCAAATCTGAATATTTATCTGCTCATTTTTCCTGTCTATTAAGTAATTTCTGTTTCTGGTATTTTTACTAACTGATGCTTATATCCCGATTTCATTGTCTTGCTATTTGCAGAGCACATCAAGGTTTTGGGTGGGTTGGAGAATGGGCAAATACTGGGTCAGTCTTCTATCTAACGATTGAACTTTTCGATTTAATGGATCGACATAAACATGAAAGTTGAGAACTTTCCCGAGTTCTTGGATCATTAGAAACATGGGAAAACTACCAAACTAGTACCCGAACTTGTGGATGATTAGCAAGTAGGTACCTAAATTTTTTTTGTAGCAAATAGGTTGGTGAACTTTCTTAAATAAGCAAATAGGTACCTACCGTTAATTTCCGTTAAGAATAAACGGAAAATATCACGTGATGAGCAAACATGTACCTGAATTTACACGAATGAGCAAGTAGGTATCTGAACTAGTTCAAAAATCGCTTCGGTCGAACCAGTTTATATTTTTTATAAAAAAATAGGGTTTATATACCAAACACATGCGTGACTCAACTCCTGACGTTCTCGGTGCATCAAGAAACATTTCGATAACGTTTGGAGTTGAGTCATGCATGTGTTTGGTATATAAACTCTATTTTTTAAAAAATAAAATAAAGTGGTTCGACCGAACCGATTCTGAACCGGTTTTTGAACCTACTTGCTCATTCGTCTAAGTTTAGGTACATGTTTGCTCCTCACGTGATATTTTCCGTTTATTCTTAACGGAAATTAACGGTAGATACCTATTTGCTAATTTTCAAGTTCGACTACTTAGTTGCTACAAAATAAAGTTTAGATAACTACTTGCTAATCACCCACAAGTTCGGGTACCAGTTTGGTAGTTTTCCCTAGAAACATTAAAGTTATAATTTTTGTCTGGTTTCTTGGATTGTCAGAAACATTAGAGTTCTAATTTTTTGATTTATTGGATTAACAGAAGTGAGTTTGGGAAAAGCAAGGGTCCGAGCACCAATCTGATCCGGCTTCAAACACTGTATCACGCGGATAAGCAAAAGGCAGATGCATATATCCTAGAAATGGTCATCTGGCTGCACCGTCTGTTCAACCTTGTCAGGCACAGAGACAATGCTTCTGTCAAGTCTTTCTCCACACCATCTGTTCCGAACACTAAGCAGTTTGGCTTGCACTCCAAGTTACCCTCCTTCAGCTACAAGCCACGAAAATCCGAGTTATCTGATGAAGACCAGGAATTGTTGAAGCAAGTCTGCAGAAGAGGGCTCGTTCCTGGAATTAGCAAAAGCCAGGAATTTGGTCGGATTAAACAGAGCAGAGTTTGTGCAGAAGTGAGTAAGAGCGAAGGGAACTCGCCTAACCGTGAATATGATTCAAGATCAAAGAAAAGGGATCCTGAAATTAGCGTTTGGGATATGATGAATGGTCTGCACTTGTCGCTGACAATGCCGGTTTGATCAATCGATTTCTTGATTTGTATAAATAGATTCTTTACTTCTGTATACACCACCACTGTATATTGATACTGGGAGCATGTCTGGTCATGAATCTCATACATACTACACACTGTGTGTATAATTATATATAAGAAAGAAAAAAGAATGGTTTTGTCTGATGAGATCAGTTCGGTTCCTTGACGGCCAAAAAAAAAAGATCAGTTCGGTTCATCGGGTCTGGTTGTTTGGGTGTTCTGAATGGGGAAGCAGGGTGATCAAAAAAGATTGGTTAAACCGAATTTCCGACAAGACCAATCTGAAACCAGTTAGGACCGAGACCGAGCAAGTGATTTTTTTCTTTCAAGATCGGACTTGTTTTTTTCTTTCAAAAACCCGAATAGGACTGGACCGACCTTGAAAAAAATTCTGGAAATTCATGTTGTAACCCTTGAAACGCTATTAATTCATGACATTAAAGCATTCAACAATCCTTGAATCGGTTCTATAATGGAAGTTCGACTGAAGACGAGAAGCGAGCGGGTTCAAGACCAAAACTTCAGTAATTTTTTTTTGTCAATCCAGTTGATTTTTTTTACCAAAAATTTCGGTACAAAATCGAGACCGGTCCGAGTCAAACAAGACCGACTCGGGCGGACTTTTTGGCCAACGTCGATCTCGGTCCTCCAAATGTCAAGACCGGAATTTTGATCTTGGTCTTGCCTCCAAGACCGGTCCAACCCGCCCATGATCCGCCCTAGAAGCAATTGGCACGTGGAGTTTCTGTTTGTCCCACACCGGTTCCGTACTAAGAGAAGGTCGGAGAGCTTCAGTATAAATTGTGAGTTGGTTGCATTGTCCATCAGGAATTTTTTCTTTTTTGAAATATACTTTATTAAATACCAAAATATTTCAGTTTTGAACAAATATATCTACTTGCGAATTTGAAAAGAGTATTCGCAAATGACATTCACGAGTGGATAATTGAAAAGGCATATAAGTGAATGTTGCGGTTTATCTAAAAATATATCACCCGCATATAAATGAATGTTGCTTATCAAAAATATATCACCCGTGAATGTCATTCACGGATGTAAATTATTCGCACGATTATTTAAAAAATCATAACCCCACAAATGCTACTAAGCATCCAATTCTTTTTCAAATTTTGGAATAGAAAAAGATATAGTCATATAGAGTAGGTAACCACAAGGGACCCACGTAATCTCTTCATGTTTTCTTAAATTTCCTTTGATCATTTTAGGAATAATAAATACAAAATTACCAAAACTGTTTTACAAAAATTAACACGAAATCTCGTTTCGTTTTTTCAAATTGTTATTAATATTTCGGAGTTGATGTTAATGTTACCTTTATTTATTTTTCCATCAATTTTTAATAGAAAGTGATTAGTTTATGGTTTAAAAAGTTATATTATTTTAAAAAATAGATTTAAAGAAGAAAAAAACTCGAATACTAATGACATTTTGTTTGAAGAAATACCTAAGAATCAAATTTATTCTCATAAAAAGTATGTTATTTTACGTAAAAAATGAATTTAAGACGAAAATTAATATAATAATTTACGTTATTATTGTGATTATGTGAGAGTCCTACCCTTGATTATATCCCTTTGAGGCGGCCGATGGTGCTACCTTATTGACTATTCTTCTTCATCTATCTGGAAAAAAAGAAACTGTGTAAGTTGGTCGGTAGTAGATTAAAAAGATGAGATAAACAAAAATAAGTATTTTTTATTTTAATTAAATTCTTATATGAAAAATTTAAATTTTTCGTCTCAATTATTTGATTTTCTCATAAATAATAGAATTTTCTTTACAATATGAATGAATCATATATTACAATGTCGAATCTGTTTAAATTTAACGGAAAAACAACTTAAAGTAGTATTCTGTCACAATTTTAGAAATACAAGTCGTAAAAATTTAAAAAAACTAAAACTGGAGTAGATTATTGTTAAATAACCCAATTTTGAATAATTTATTTATTGACCCAACATTTTAATTTTATGAGATTTTGAAGAGTATGAGGGAGTCTTATAATTTTTAATTGCGAGAAGGGTCTTTCAACCCGAGCCTGGTTAGGACAATTTGAGTTTGAGCACTCCAATTCTCTTACCACCAACAAATACTTGATCCAACGTTATCGATCTTGCTTGAATTAAGAAGTTCCGAAATCGATTCTAGCCATGTCACAATATTAATTATTGGTTGACAAAAAAAAAATTTATTTATCATCTCATCCCAGGTCGCGAAGGATTCCAATGATTTTTAAAAACAGAAAAATAGTTTTCCAGAAGAAGGGTGCACTGTTTTATTATTATATTAAATTTAGTATTAAAAAAGATACAGTGCATAATGGATGAAGATGTCATTCACCGGCAACCGTTATGACGATTATTTTTCTCTGAAGTGTCTCACATGCACGGCGGTGGCGCGTTGCGGTGACTAAATATAGATATTTAATACCTGTTTAGTCATAATTATTCATATACTTTTTTTTTTTTTGGTAAATAGATAATTGTTCATATACTTTTTTTTTTTTTTTTTTTTGGTAGAACAAAATTACAACAAACCAAAACTAAATACTAATTGTTTTTAACTATTCTAGTAGTGGATTTTCCTTCACTATCAAACATAAGAAACTTCAAAATGTCTGAGGGAGGATTCAATAGAATATGAAATGGATCATCTAGATTAACAGCTTCCTTAGCCAAAACATCTGCCACCCCATTTGCTTCCCGGAACACATGCCTGATTTTGAATTTGTTAAAATCCAAAATAAGTTTCCTGCAATCCAATATGAGAGGCATTAACGGTCTATCTGCATATGGATCATCAATTATCAAGTTAATTGCTTCCTGTGCGTCTGCTTCGACATGTAGATTTTGCACTCCCAAATTCGATGCCATGGTTAAACCGTCTCTTATAGCCCACAATTCCGCCACGAGACTATTGGTGATTCCAATACGTCTCTGGAATCCTTTTATCCAACCTCCCCATTCATTTCGCATTACCCCCGCTCCTCCTGCCGGGCCTGGGTTCCCCATTGCTGAGCCATCCGTGTTAAGTTTAAACCATCCATGTTCCGGAGGCGTCCAACCCACCCGAATGGTCTTTATTCTCTGGTGAATCTTTTCCCTCTTGAAGTTGTCTGAGATACTCTTAGCCTGAATCAAACTTAAAGTAGGGACATCAACTGAAATAGGAGGGTTATTGAAAACATAAGAATTTCTGTTCTTCCAGAGGAACCAAATGGTCGATGGGAAGATAAATCTCCATTCAATTCCTTTCGCATGAAAATGATTGAACCTGCAATTCAACTCAAGCCAAGATGAGAGATTACACAAATAGAAGTCAGTTAAACCATAAGGAATACCAATATCATTCCAAACTTTCCTCGCAACCATGCAATCCCGAAGGATGTGTATAACGTTTTCCTCCTGGATACTACAAACCTGACAAATGGGGTTAATATTCATGCCCCTTTTGTGAAGTAGTTGCACCGTGGAAAGCCTATTATGGTTACACAACCATAAGAATGATTTTATGCGCGGAATGGTATCACACTTCCAGATCCAATCCCAGTTTCCTGAGACCAGCTCTAGATTCCTGATTCTCTCCTGCTTTATGAAATGATGGACAGAAGACACAGACGGAATACCTTTCGGGTCTCCCATCCAAACTAACCTATCCTGCATAACAACCGAAGAACCTCTCGGAATTGCCCAAATTTTATCTTTGACTTCATCAGGAAGATGGAATGAGAAACGAGAAAAATCCCATTCCCCCGATTCCCGTATTAAATCTTTTACAAGAAGCTTTTCCTCGTTCCAATTCAGGGGCCCACTAATGATCGTTCTAAGATTAGTTTTTCCCATCCACGAGTCAAACCAAACATTAACTTTATCTCCCTCGCCAATAACCCAACCCATACCTTTGTCCATGGTTTGACTTCCCTGAAACAACGCTTTCCCATTCATGGATCCCAATCTGTTGAGTTTCCGATTTGGGTTCAAATATTTGAACTTCAGAATTTTAGCCCAAGGGCTAGTATTATTCTGACATCTCCATGAGAAATTGGCAAGTAAAGCTAAATTTCTTTCTCTAGTAATAGGAATATTCAAACCTCCAAACTCTTTTAGGAGTGTAACAGAATTCCAATTTAAAGCATGAATCTTCCTTTTATCATCTGTAGATCCCCACAAGAAATCTCTGTTTAACTTGTCCAACCTCTTGCAAATCCCAATCGGAAGAGCCGTGCATTGCATTATATAAGATGGAATAGTGGTCATAATTGAATTTATGAGGACATTTCTGCCGGCCATAGATAACAATTTAGACCTCCATCCTGAAAGTTTATTCCTGATTCTGTCCAAAATGAAGTTAAAAGAGGTAACTCTTTTGTTTGACAAGTTCATTGAAAAGCCCAAGTAAGAATCCAATTTGTCTACTTTTTTTAAGCTCAACATTCTAGACAGAACCAGAGCCGAGGCATCATCCAAATTTTTTGAAAATACAACTTGGGATTTAGCAAAATTCACCTTTTGGCCCGAGATAGAACAAAAATTATCCAAAGTTCTTTTCATAGTCTCACAATTCTGAATTGTCGCAGTGCCTAGAAAAATCAGATCATCAGCAAAAAGGAGATGAGATAAAGCAACTGATCCCCTACCCAACTTTAAGGGGATCCACCTACCCTTGGTAGTTTCCTCCTCAATGAGGAAGCTCAGGTACTCAATGCACAAGATGAAGAGATAAGGAGATAGAGGATCTCCCTGACGAATGCCACGTGATGGAGAGAAATTCTCCAATTTACCCCCATTCAGGAGAATCGAAACATTTGTAGAAGAGACACATTCCATGATAACTTTTGTCAAAGAGACAGGAAATTTAAAATGAACCAAAGTTTTATAGAGAAAATCCCATTCAAGCCTATCGTAAGCTTTTTCCAAGTCCAGTTTTAAAACCATCAAAGAAGATTTTCCTTTTTTATTCTTAAGAGACTCCAGAACTTCTCTAAGAATAACCACATTATCAACCGCTCTTCTACCAGGGATAAAACTCCCTTGAAATGGAGATATAAGATGCTCCATGAGGGGTCTCATCCTATTGACAATCACTTTGGAAATCATTTTATAAACAGTGTTGCAAAGACTGATGGGACGGAATTGGCTAACCAAAGAGGGGTTGTTAAACTTGGGTATCAAACAAATAATAGTGTCGTTCAGACCCTTAGGGATCGGGTTACCCTGAAAAATGTTGAAGATGGTGTTGTAGACAGAACTGCCCACAATCTCCCATTGTTTTTGGTAAAAAATAGGATGCAAACCATCCGGACCCGGAGCTTTAAAAGGACTAAGAGACTCGAGAGCCTTTTTAACTTCCCTAATAGAGACACACTGCTCCAGAGATCCTATCATTTGGGGCGAGAGAACATTGACCTGATTGAGAGACCAGTCAGACAACATAGGAACCTGGATTTTCTCGGAGGAAAAAAGCTTAGAAAAGAAATCTTGAAATTCAAATTTGATCAGATTATGATCAGAAACCCAAGACCCCTCCCTATCTTTAATCCGACTAATTTTCGAATGTTTTCTCTTAATGATGGTGGTGGCATGATAATATTTGGTGTTTCTATCACCATCAGAAATCCATTTAGTTCTAGATTTCATAGCCCAAAATTTTTCTTCTTGCTGCAAAATATCAAGATAATCATTTTTCAAAACCTCCTCACGCTCAATCAAAAGCGGATTAGGGTTTTGGCCAAGATTCTTTTGAACTCCCTCAAGTTGAGCAAGAATTTTTTTCTTTCTTATGAAAATGTTTCCAAAAGTGTGTTTGTTCCACTCTCTTGCCCTATTGGGGAAAATAGAGGTAGCAAATTCATGATTGTTCAAAGCATATGACCAAGTATGATTCACCAAGTTTTCAAAATCGGGGTGATCTAGCCACATAGTTTCAAGTCTAAAAGGTCTCTCAGAAACCACTACATTTTTTCTCGATAGTGACAAAAGAATAGGGCAGTGATCAGACTTAGTTCTAGGCAGGTGAACAACTTTGGCCTCAGGGAATTTAATGAACCAATCCGGGTTGGCAACTACCCTATCCAATCTTTGCTTGACAAAATGACCACCTTTACACATTTTAGCCCAAGTAAACCTCGAACCAGAAAACCCCAAATCAGCGAGGGAGCAATAATCCAACATTTTTTTAAAATTATTAACCCTAGTCTGGTTAATTTTATTCCCTCCTTTCTTCTCTAAATGACTAGCAATGTCGTTAAAATCCCCCATAACAACCCAAGGCAAATTCATATTATCAGCTACATTTTTCAAATTATGCCAGAGCACTAATCTTTAGGCAATGTCAACACTAGCATAAATGGCAGACAAGACCCAAGAAAAGTTAGATAGGGGAACCTTAATGATTGCATGAATCTCTTGATCCGATGTTCCTAGAATTTGAAGCTCCATATAATTTGAGTTCCACATGAGAAGAATCCCCCCACTCAGACCCCTAGCATCGACCGCTTTAAATTGGTCATAGTTCAACTTTTTTGCTTGCGCAATAAGTTTATCTCCACTAAGCATGGTCTCAGTAAGAATAATCAGCTCCGGCTTGAATCTGCGAATACAGTCGTTAACACAGTTTATTGCTAGATTACTACCTAGTCCTCTACAATTCCAAATGAAAATATTCATATTCAGCTTCGCAGGTTCTGAAGGCAGATTAATACTAACCCTCGTATTCCTAGCACCCCTTGAGTTTATATTAGTTGTACTAATCATGGAAACAATTTTGTAAAAGATGAACAAAAGATAGGAGAAATTACTGCCCTCTTTCCTGGGTCGAAACTCGTATTTTACCCTTAATTAAATTTATGATTTCGGGTCTTGCCCGACTCTTGGGAATATTATATATATATATATAAAAGAACGAAGTCAAAAAATTTATTCAGTGATGGTAAGTATTAGAGTAATAGTAAATAGTAGAATTAAAAAAAATTAATGGGACCAATTATATGATTTAAAAGAATTAAATTACAAATTATTATATTTTTTAAGTTAAATAAAAAAAAAATATACCCAAAAAAAAAAAAAAGAGAGTTAAGACTTAAGAACACCCCTAGTCCCTTGGTGGCATTGTACATGTGCAGTCCTCGTCGGCGATTTGATTAATTTTTATTGCAAAATATGCAATGGGGGACCTCCTATACTAGACTAAGAAAATAAGGGACCATATTAGACCCTTAGAAAGAAAAAAGGTACCAAACTAATCCAATGGTACAAGTTTGGGTGGTAAAAGAGGTATTCCCGTCCTTTTAGAGTCTACAAATATCTAGTTGTTATTTGTGGGGTCAAAACGACGTCAGTAATGACGTAAGCACTTTGAAATCTGTGTAAAACATAATTGACAACGACGTACTTGGAATTCCTTAGTGCACTTAACGGAAACGAATTAATTAAATAAGCTTTATTAGAAATTGAAGACTGAAAATTGAACGACTGTACTTAATAATACTATTCATAAAATAAATGTCACAAATAAATAGTAAGTGAAGATAAATATATGATGCTCATTTAATAAAAAATGAAAATGAATTCTTTGTTCGATAGATACACCAACTGAGTAAGTAAGTTGAGATACAACTCAAAAATCGATATGCCACGTCCTTAGCACGGCGGCTAGATCCTAAATAAATCCGACCGACATGTTTGAGAGTGTAGGGAGTGGGACCAATCATCGTACTAAGACGGTATCATTAAGCTTTGCACATTACTTTGCGTGTGTGGAACGCGGTCGGACCTCATTTCATACGTGTGAATGTCAACAAGATCTTAGTTATCATTAGGGCCGACCATGTGGGGGCTGGGCCGGTGTTGGAGGTAGGACCGAGATAGAAATTTCGGTATTGACATTTGGAGGACCAAGGTCGAAACCGACTTTGACCAAAAAAGTTCACTCGGATCGGTATTGCTTGATTCAGACCGGTCTCGGTCTTGACCCGGATTTTTTGGTAAAAACAAAAATCAACATGATTAGCAAAAAAAATCAATAAAGATTTGGTTTTGAACCCGCTCGCTTCTCGTCTTCCGTCGCACTTACTTTATGAAACTGATCCAAAGGTTATTGAATATTTCAATATCATGAATTACTAGTGTTTTTCAAGCCTTCAAAGATTATGCCATGAATTTATAGGGTTTTCTTCAAGATCGGTTCGGTCCGACCCTAGCCGGGCTTTAAGGGGGAAAGCTCGAGTCCAATACCTAGACCAACCTTGAAGAAAAAAAAAACGCTCGATCTCGGTTCTAGTTGGGCCGGTCTTGTCGGGAATTCGGTCCAACCAACCTTTTTTTATCAACCCTAGTTATGATACTCTGCACAGATATATCGGATTCAAGTTGAAAATTTTGAGGTGTGACTATATTTATTTTAAAGAAAATAACATCAATCCGCACTTACATATTTGTTTTTTGTTTTTTGGCCAACACTTACATATTTGTACATGTTACTATGTTAGCAGCTATTTGTAGTATTTATATTGATATCTATCTTATTTACATATTCAGACATTGTTTTGTTTATTTTTTCTGTTAAATTGATAATTTTATTATTATATTCATTATTTTATTATTTTCAACATTAAATTAAGTCACGATGTACAAATTTAGGTATGATTTGATATCATAAGTCATAACTACATTTATGAGTTTGTTTCATACTCAAATCTGATTATTTTTTTGAATAATGATTTTATGTTGAATATGATCAATAGAGTAAAATTGTCATTTTGATATAAATAAAGGTTAAATATCAAATAGTCACCCGAACTTTAGACATTTTACAAATAGCTATCGAAACTTTGAATTTTAAAAAATGTCTACCTTGACTTTTACACATAGGGTAAATAGCTACCTCCATTAAATTTTCCGTTAAATATGAACGAAAAATGACGTGACAACACATGATTGATCCATAATTTTAAAACCTATATTATTTATTAAAGATGCTAAAAACACCAGAAAAATCTAAAAACAAAAACTGAAAAATTAATAGGAAAAATAAGAGTTTTACATATAATATCTTGAATAAAAAAACGAATTAAAAATTAATGATTAATTTTTTTATTTTTATTTTGTTTCATATTTTTCAATACAAGATTTATATTAAAAACTATTATTTCAATACAATTGAGATATGAAAATTTTACTTAAAAAATTATAACTCGGACCATATAATTTTATATATATACATATAATTTGGATTTAAATTTTTTTAATAGATACATAATTTTATTTTTAATTAAATATCGAGTCATCATTTTCGAACAAAATGATTTAAAACAAAAAAAGATAACGTCTGCCCATTGGCGCCACTTCTAAGTGGCACCCATACCAATGGACACTTGGTCCAACGGTATCACCTCTTGCTTAGAAACAAGAGGTCACGAGATCGATTCTCGATGTAACCAAGATTAATTCTTGGATGGCCAAAAAAAAAAATGGCGCCCATGAATAGGCGCACCCCAGGGGTGCGCCTATGTCCAATAGGCGCGATCCCGGGGTGCGCGTATACCTATTTTTCAAAAAAAAATAATTGTATATAGCATGATTACTTTTTAAAAAAATCCAAATATATTGGTATACTATAACCCATAAAAAATATATTAATATAAATAATAACATGAGTTAAAAGTTAAACAAAATCCAAATATATTGGTATACTATAACCCATAAAAAATATATTAATATAAATAATAACATGAGTTAAAAGTTAAACATATATGCATTCAAACTATTTACTTATTTCTTAATTAAAGAAATCTTAATGATGAAAATTAATCCATCCGATTTTTTTTTTTGGCCAATGAAACTGCTTCATTCAATCAACAACCGGGTTTGAACCCGAACACAAAATGTTATCTGTTACAATACATCGAAATAAAGGGGTCGGGGGTGAGGACACCCAATCCGTAGGACACGACCCCGCTAAAACACTCTTTGCTATTCAATCCGCACAATCATTCGTGGATCGTGGAACATGCTCCCATGAGACTTCCCTAATCGAAGATGCTAGGGAAATCGCATTAGACAAAATGAGATCAATTCTCCAAACAAAGTATCGCCCGTGAATATGGTTGACAATATTCATGGCGTCCGTCTCTATAATCACCTTCGGCCACCTCATGTCGATGGCCAATTGAACCGCATGGAACACCGCTTGGGCCTCGATCTCGTCCACCGATCCCGCCCACATGACATCCGCTCGGCCTCCGAAAACTGTACCGGATCCGTCCCTAGCTATGACACCGAAGCCACCCTTTAGAGACGTATTACACCATACTCCGTCACAATTAATATTGACCACGTCTCGGGGGGGCTTATCCATGCTTGTACAAGTCGGTGTCCAGCTCCTGTTGTTGTCGTAGGCGCCATCTCGAGCAAGGTTCGATCAATCTCAAGGAGGACCGACGAGACGACCGGTTGCGTGTTTTCGTAAACTAGCTTGCACCTAGTTTTCCACACAACCCAACAAACGACCATATGGCGCCTCCATTCCGCGATCCTTTCCCGCCTTCTCGGTCCCGATGTCGAAATAATTATAACTACATTTATGAATATTAAAATATAGTTAGTCTGTTGTCAGTCAGTGACATGAATTATTTTTAATTTTGTTTCTTTTTATTTTTTATTATAAATTTGTACAAAATAAATAAATTATAAATATAAAACTCATTTGATGTCCACTAATTAAAATTTAATATTACTCCATTAAAAAAAATAACAATCCAGTTGGCCAATAAAAATCTCGAAAACTAACAAACAAAAACCTTGTACTCCGACCACAGAGACAGCAACAAATGGATTTCCCAGGGACGCTGAATGTACTGATTCTTTGGGACATCGACGGTTTCGCTGAGTCAGCGCCATTGCGGATAAGATGGAGAACCTCAGTTACATTTAACCCAAGGTCACACAAACCATGGTTACCTTAACCACTGATCTACACCTCCCTCTTCTATATATAGTTATTTACCCCCAAAGGCCAAAGTCAGTCAGCAGCTTTACTCAATCAGTATCAAACTGAAAAATCAAATTACAAAATTAACAACAAGCAATGGCGTATACATTCTCTCTCCTCTCCTCTTTCTCCTCTCCATCAGTTTCCAGATCCACTTTCTCACGCAGCGGCAGGGCGGCTATTGTTCCGGCGACGCGCTTCAACATCCGACCACAGTTCAGTGTATCAGCTTCCTGCGCGGCGACGACGGAGCGGCCGCAAGCACCGGCGCTGTCCAGCTCGCTGTACGATGTACTCGGGATCCAGGCTGGTGCCACGTGTCAGGAGATAAAATCAGCGTATCGGAGTCTCGCCAGAGTTCTGCACCCTGACGTGGCCAGCGACTGTTCCGGCCGCGAGTTTATTAGGGTCCATGAGGCCTACGCCACTCTGTCTGATCCACAGAAGAGGGCGGATTACGACAGGGCGTTGTTCCCGCGGCGTCGGTGCGTGAGTCCACCGTTCTCCACGGCCGCTTCCCGGAGCGGCTCGGAGTTCTCCGGCGCCTACTCCTCCAGACGGAGATGGGAGACAGATCAGTGCTGGTAGATTGCTGATACTACTAGTGGCAGATTAGTTGCATAATTGGATACTGTTGATAAAGATTAATTACGGTGGTTACACAATCGGGCATCTTTTTGCAGCCTGTAACTGTAGAAAGTTATCTCTCAAGTAGTTTGGTAGTTTTTTTTCTTCATAGATGCATATTATGTGTATATTATTGCTCATCGGGTTGAGTTATTTTCTTTTGACTATATTCTCTAAATCCAAGAATACAAAATCAACCAAAAGATGATTCCGGTCACACCATCCTACTCTAGCAAGTCCTGACTTCACCAGAGAAGTCGCTCACAATCCTCAAATTAAGGAAGTCCCCGGTGAGTTGGGGCCGAAAACCTGCCGACTGTCAATAAAAATATATTTGATTAATATTAAGAGTAAAATTTACATATTATATCTTTTAGTTATAAAAAAAATAAGCCGAACTTTGATAAAAAATAAAATAGCAAACCATTTTTTTTACAAATAACAAATCAAAACTTTTGGGATTTACCAAATTCTCATTATGTTTGAACGAATTTTCCAATATTTGATAAAGTTATTAAGTTAGCATTAGTTGAAGTTTGCCCAACGAATTTTTCAATATTCGTTGGAGTTATTAAGTCAGCATTAGTTGAAGTATGCTAAGGAAATGATATTACGAATTATAGTAATTAAGGGTATTCTTTATAATATTTCAACTAATGATGACTTAATAACTTACTCAAACATTGAAAAATCCGTTAAAACATAAAAGTATGCTAAGGAAATGATATTACGAATTATAGTAATTAAGGGTATTCCTTATAATATTTCAACTAATGATGACTTAATAACTTACTCAAACATTGAAAAATCCGTTAAAACATAATGAAAATTTGAGTTAAGTTTGAATTTTCTGTTTGATTTTTTTCTCAAAATTCATTTTTTTTTAAATTAACCCTTATATCTTATTTTTATTTATTTGTTTAGCTCATTTATTCGTTATTTCTTTTTCTTATTCTGTTGTTGTTTTAATAACGAATAGATTGGGCTGAAAGTGGTGGAGATTGGGCCCGAATCATCGGCCTTATGATAAATTTTCTAGCAAGGGTAAAAGAGTAATAATAAAATAAGAGAATCGAGTTCTCAAAAACATTATCAACTACGTCGCTAATTAAATTTCACAAAGGAGGGAGCATGGCTCTATTGATCCGGCCACTATGTCAATGGCCGAGGCTCTACCGCCACTGCGCCTCCCTCGCGTCATTTCACCGCCACCGTCACCACATATCTTCTTCTTTCTCGCCTCTTCTGCCCTCCGAGGCACACTCTATTCACCAACTCATGGCGGCGGCGGTGGTGGCTTCGGCTAAACGGAGCTTCCATCAACGGTCGCGCGGGCTTCGATTCCCAAATTCATCGGATCCTTACGAGATTCGAGAAGGTGAGGCTTCCGACTCAGATTCCGACACTCCGATGAGCCGCAACCAGAAGAAACGCGAGGCTCGACGGGCTGTTCGCTGGGGCATGGACATCGCTTCCTTTTCCATTCCTCAAATTAAACGCATTTCCAGGTACTTCTGGATGTTTTTATAAGCAATCAATTTCATCGGAGGGAACGATTGGATCAGCTATATGATTCTTGCTATGCGGTGCTGTCATTTCGTTTGAATTTTTCCACTGGAATTTCAGACTCGCTTCACTTGAGCAAGAGGTGTTTGAAGCAATAATGGTACTGAAGGTGATTCTCTACTTAAACTTGTGCATTTTCTGGTTACGTATCCTTGTTTCGGGCATCTTTTTGTGGAAACCAAGTGTGTCTATTGAAGTCTATTAACTGTTTGATGAATTGCCGCAGAGACTCGGTTCAGATGTAAAAGAAGGAAAGAGAAGACAATACAATTATCTTGGTACTATGCTTCTCTTTTTCCTTTAGATTGCTCTGAAGATGCATTTTTCATATAAATTACTGTTGCTGCATGTTTTACTGGTGCAAAAGTTTTTTTTGTTTTCCTTTTATATATTTACTTAAAAAAGGCCATATCTTTGCCTTTTACATTTGCTAGTTGTTTAAAACAATTTTGTTAACATGCGTTTCTTTTTGTGAACTATATTCCCTCTACAAATTAGCCTCGGTAACATCTATGATCGTTACTGTCGTTTCAGTGACTTTGTTGAATAGGTAGTAATCAAACTTATTGTTCAATCGTTGCTAATTTATGCTTATATTTTTCTTCAAAAATGGAAAATTTGCTAGGAAAACTGTTGCGTGAAGCAGAGCCAGAGCTAATGGATACCTTAATTAAGGCCACAAAAGATGGCGATGAAAGCACTCTGCAAGCGTTATCTGTATCTGGAGCATCTACAGATGAAAATGATGACGTTTCTGAAGTAGAGCCTGAGGAAGAAGAGGAGGTATGATGTTCTTTAAGTTCATTTTAGTAGAAATACTGTTTAGATTAACCAGACACATTTTGCACCATCTCTTTGCTGTGCCTCTAGAGTTTATGGAACAAACAACCTTGGTCAAGTATATATAGCTTACATTAATATGATTGTTAATTACATGTGATGGATATGCTCCCAAGACCGGCTATTATAAGATATACATGTCTCATATGTTTTAGGACCTTCGAGGATTTGTAGTATTCCATTGTATTTGATGCGTAAAATATTCTTTACTAGGAGTGTGATGAATATGCAAGCATTGCAGCCAGGTGGTGTGATGGTCTGATCAGTAGAGACGTTGACATAACAAAAGAAGTCTATTCTCTTCGCAGCATTGATTTTGACCGCCAAGTAAGTTAAATATACAGTATACTATACACTTATAAGATGGAAATACCATATCGCGTCGCCAAATTCAATCTCTGAAGAAGAGGATTTGAACATATCATTCTTTCTAAACCCGCCAAGTAGGGTTTTACTTAATAAGAACTCAACACAAGGTCCGACCAATTGTTTGGTATAATGTGTGTTAAATTGCTGCTTCGCATCTCTTGATAGGAGCTTCGCAAGCTTGTTCGGAGTGTGCACTCAATTCCAGAAGAAGAACTTGTTACTGAATCAGACGACAACGAACTAGATGGACCGGAGTTGACACGTGCTAAGAAATCCCTCAATAGGTTCCTCCTTACTCTCGCAAAAGAAATTGCAGGTAGTGCTATTTAATTGTATAACGTAAAATACTTGTTACACTAAACTCATATATTATTGTATTCATTCTTATTATGTTAGTTTAGAACATGCCATGAAATCCTCGAAGTTTTGCTTTCTAGTCTTCTCTTCCATTGTTAGATATTATCAAAAAGCTTCTAGTTTTGGATATGGCACGAGGGATAGGGAATGTCTATAAATGGTGCCATGAGTGGTGCATGCCCTTGTCTAAGTATGAATTGAGAGTATAGGGTGGTTAGGAAGCTTAGGGTTGAGTGGGAGGTCACTTTCCATTGACATATTGTGTGTTGACTGACTTGTTAAGAGGATCTGATAAGCCTGATCTGGACAAGACACCCTTTGTATAGGAATGCGTACCAGTTGTCTTCAACTTTGCATTGTAGAATCCTTATGTGAGAACACACACCACTGTTAAAATTCCTATATAGATCTTGGTAAAGAGTGAAAACAAGTCATTTTTACAAATTAATTATAGGATATTTAATTTTAGTCTACAATTAAAAAATAATCATCAAAAGTGTGTAAACAATTATATCTGCACTGTAATTCAAGTGATGTATATAAAATATATAATCAACTACCTTTTCTTTTTACTACTGTAAAAGTGTAAAGTGTAAAAAGATGATAAGCCCAAAAGGATCCCTTTACAGTCACGGCCACATCAGCTGATCTATCCACGAGTCAGTGACGTAGCTCGTCTGTTTGTTTGAGTTAAAAATAACACGTATATCTTAGTCTTTTTCATAATTTTGAATTTTTAAGTATACTTTGTTTTTTTTTTAATAAATATTTTGAATTATATATATATATTATAAATATATCTGTATATGACTTGAAAGAGTCAAAAGCTGACACCCATTCTATCTTCAATGTCACCTTTACACGACACATATATGGAACAAAACATTAAACATCCCCCACACAAAATATGTTACATGCATGTTCTTTGTTGCAACAAAATAACTATCAACATCCTACGCCTCTGATGAGTCCGTCCCTAATCACAAGAGAAGATAGATGTAATATAAACCTTAACCTAACCCAAGGTAAATGGGTCTAGGCACAAAGCTAACCAGGGTTGGGTCGGGCCGGGTCAAAAACTCTTTCTTCGGGTTACACTATAGCCCCAGTTTCTTCGTACAATTGATCTGATCGATGCACCGTTGGCAATCCACACGGAGGATATGCAAATAATATAAACATTTGGGTAAAGGAAAACAATGGAAATCGTTTCATTGCAATTAATACACATAATACAAAATTCCACGTTCTACGTCCAAATTGCTTATAATATTAGTTTTCTTTTAAAAAAGCATTGCGTTATCTCTTTTTTCCTTTTATTCGTCGTGGCTCTCACAAATAGTACTTTTTGACGAAAAATGCTTATAAAAAGATATATATATATATATACACAAATATTTAAGTTTCACACACATATATATAACGCTATATGAATTCCTGCATAATTGAACATCACCTTCCATGGAAAGTCACGTAGATAGTGAAGTGGTAGTGCCGTGACAATTTTTGGCATTTGACTCTATTATTGTAATAATTTTTTCTTCCAACGGTGGATATATATATCGTAATGAATACGTTGCTTTGATTTATAGCGTCAGCCCTTGTTTTATTTTTTAATATTCTTATTATTATGTTTAGGGTTTACTTTTTGACGTTCACGCATGCATGCAGTGTGTCAACCACAATGTTTTATTTTCCAAAGGGTTATCTTGCGTAGTTGGTTCTCACTACAGAGAGTCTTATCCCTTTCATTTTATTATTATCACACATATAGTTGTGGCCTTACTTTATCATTTTGAAATTTTTAGGTTAAAATGAATGCATAATACTATTCATTTTGCTCCGTAATAAAAAATATGTACATTAATAAGGTAAAAAATAAAACTAGATAACAAATAAACCTTTTACAAAAATTGCATACTAAATCAAAACAAATTGATGTACTGAAAACATCAATCAATCTAAAACATGTATAATAGATATTAAAAGAAAAGGTTTCAAAGTTATCAGCTTCAAAAATGCATTCTATCTAATTAAATTTCGTAAAAAAAAAAATACTTTAATTACCGAATGTGTTCTGACTTAATATATAATATATTCACCACCACCATCTATTTTTGAAAAAAAATAAAATAAAAGTTGCCAGTACTAATAAATAAAAGCTAATTTGGAATGCATGTGCTTTACCATATGGGTATTATATTTATGATAACAAATAAGAAAGGTACGTACTGATGATGATGCTTATAACACGTTAATTTTGGCCATGTATATATGTATATATATACATAAACATTAACATTAGTGTGCCTTGTTGATATGAACCCTGCCAATTTCTAGGAAGGTTCAGTCAACACATTGAAATATTATAGTATATATATATATATATATATACACACACACCAACACAGAAAAATATTCTCCCACTGTCTATTAATACTCACAGACCTTCTCTTCTGGATTTCCATTCTTCTTCAATATTGAATATATAAGAACATGTCTGGCCTCACCAGCTTCTTCTTCTTCTTCTTCGGATTCATTAGTATTATGATACTTACCAGTGGTAACTAACATATGATGATGATCTTTCATTATATATATAAGTTGAGTGTAAGTAATGGTGGGATTCTAAATTCTCGGTCGAAACTACTATTTGTTTGCAGAAATTTGTTCAGCGGCGACGTTTACTTTGATAAACAGATGTGAGTTCACAGTATGGCCTGCGATTTCGGCCAACGGCGGAAGCACACCGCTTGAGAGCAGTGGCTTTGAGCTCGCCTCTGGAAGCTCTCGAAACTTCCACTCTCCTCCTAGTTGGTCCGGACGGTTCTGGGGCAGAACAGGCTGCTCCTTCGACCCAACCACCGGCCAGGGTAGTTGCCTCTCCGGCGACTGCGGCTCCAACCAAATCGCATGCAACGGCGCAGGGGCATCTCCTCCGGCGACTTTGGCGGAGTTCACAGTCGGATCATCCGCGGCTTCCGGCAGCCAGGACTTCTACGACGTCAGTCTGGTGGACGGCTTCAACCTCCCGGTAGTCGTGGAGGCGGTTGGTGGCACCGGAGCTTGCATCTCGACGGGCTGCGAGAAGGATCTGAACCGCCTCTGCCCGTCGGAACTGCGGTTCGGTTCCGGCGCGGGATGCAAGAGCGCGTGCGAGGCTTTCCAGAGCGATGAATACTGCTGTAGAGGCGCGTTCAGCTCCCCTGCCACGTGTAAGCCGTCCATGTACTCTGAGATGTTCAAGGTTGCGTGTCCCAAATCGTATAGCTACGCCTACGACGACGCCACCAGTACGTTCACCTGTACGGCGTCGGATTATACGATCACATTCTGCCCTTCCTCGTTATCCGGAAGGTAAATACTCAATAGTATTTCCTTTTCTATTTCATTAAATTTCATTATTTGCAGATAAAATAAGTCAGTAATTCTTTGTTTTTGCAGTAAAAAGTCGTCCACGTCAGATGATAATGACCGCGGTACATTTTCATGGTTCCCGGATTTCCAGATCGGAGATGCTCCGACGACCCACGCGCGACATACGTCTCTACGATGCTTCTTTATCTCTTCGATTATCTTCGTTTTATTACATCAGTCGTAGGATGTTTTATTTTACCATACAACAATTCACATTGATCGAGACGTATCATATTTTACGATCATTTTTTTTGGTGTACGCATCTCTAAGTACTCATTTATGGAATTCACATTTTTTTAAGGGATTAAGTTTTTCTTTAGGTGATATGTAAAATTCACATTGCTTTGGTGACTAATAAGAAATATTTTGCTGCATAAGTAATTTGTTAATATTGTTGTCAAAATAGTGTCGTTATTGTGAGACTTAAATACACGTCTTAACCAATTGTCTCAAAAGTCTGAATTTTTAAGTAAAATCATTCGGTATACTCTTAAATCAACTTAACACTTAGCACGGTTTGATTGAATTGGACGATAACATTGGTATTTTCTTTTCCCAATTGTAATAATTGGTGGTGGCATAATGAGATAAGGTGTGTTTGCTTTAGTTGTGAATCTTGTTGAATAAGGATTCGACCCTTTTCTCTATTTATTTTGTCACCTTTTTCTTTTTATTCCGATGAACCAGATCAATCCATGATTAAGATTACCCCATTTTTTTAATTAAATAATTATATTAATATTAAATTTACATATGAATTTGTAAATAAAAAACAAATCTGGATTGTTATCAATATTTTTTTTTTATCAAACATGCTATGTGCTGAATTAATTTTCTAATATCCAACAAAATATCTACCAATTTATCTATCTCTCTATATATTAATTTGACTAGTATTTATATAATGTTGGCAAGTAAAATAAAATATTTTAATTAAACATATTGGTCTACCTAGATTGTGTATTATAATTGCTCATTTGACATTATACTTTTGTATATATAATAGACACATTAAATTGCTTCAAAACACCACGTTAAACTTTAAAAATCATTTCGTTTTTATCACAATTATTACAAACAAATTAATTAATATTTTCTAAATTTTTAAATCTTAATTTTCTACAATTTTTATTAAGTTTTTTTATTAATAATTATAATTTTTAATATGCTTTATTCATAAATTTATATTTATAGATTTTAGGATTGTAATTCAATATTTAATCATTAAAGTTTTATTAAGAGTATCGAAGCCAAAATATTCAGCACTTAGAAGGAATACGTAACAACCTTTAAATATATATTAATTTTTTTTTTTTAATATCATGAAGTTATCAACGTTTTAATTAATTCCTTCAATACATTTGAACTTATTGATAAGAGCTTTCATCACTATATTTTCAAATTATTCTACGAAATAATCTTTTGATTAGAAAATGTGTGTTTTCCTTCCTTAACCACAGCTCGACTAACCTTCTCCAAGAAGTCTCCAGAGAGTTTGTTTTTTTTTCCGTTAATAATCGTAATGCCAGAGAGACTAGGCGTGACAAACCATGTGGATATGGGCTTTATCGTCAAGTTCTTTTCGAAAGGGAAAAGTGCAAAGGCTCATTTTTGATAATATTGAAAAGTTTAGTAGTTATTTTCAGGACTATCAAAATAAAAGGATAAACTAACATAAAATAATGTGATAATTCAACATTTGTTACTTAATTAAAAGTTTAGATTCAAGTAATTAGAAATTAGAATACAAAATAATACAATCGAAAATAAGAAATACTACTAAACAAACATAACCATATATATATGTCAGTAAGACTGTATTCTTCGGCTAAGCACACTTCCTTGAGTAGTTAAAAATATTTAATGCAAGTTTTTAAAAAAATGCAGGTTATGGTTGTGGTGTACAAATTAAGCTTAATCAATCATTTTTTATTATTATTTCAGTATTATGCATGATTTCCTTCTTTTTCATATCAATAACATTGTCTTCCCTATGAGAGAAAATCGCACCTACATGTCGAAGGATGCTCGAAGGACTAGAAACAATAAATTTTTGGAGTTCAATGTCGTTTTCGTCGTCGTTGACACATTGCGATGCCAAAAAACGCTCGAGATCAGCCACTACGGTGCTTAACTGAGAATACTTCTCATCGAACGCAACCTTTGCGGCCATCAACTTCATCTGAACTTGTTCTTCACGCCATGCCTTGGCCATGGAAGTCATATTTTTCTCATCTTCAAAATTTGCTCGTAACTTTCTTAATTTTGTACGCAATATCTTAGCCTTATCCTTCTCTTCCTCGATTGCTGTATCAAGGAAGTCACAGTATTCCTCCATTAGCTTTGTCTTCTTTTTCTCTGTTTTGTATCGATTCATCACCGATCTGACTCGTAGTTTGGCTTCGGCGAGTTTATGGACTAGTTTGAAATTCACGATCTCCATTCGCTTTCGAGATATCCTTTCGAAATTCAATTCTGATTTGAGGTCAAGAACAAACGTGCTGACGTCCTCCTCCTCGAAGCCTGATTGGAGAATCTTTGTAAAGGCTATGCTATTGCGTCGATTCTTCTGCGAACTCGTATAATCCGGATTGACTGAGCTCTCCATATCTAGGGCATTAAACAGATGGATTGAGGAAGACTCAATCTGAAATACCGAAAAAGTTGTTGAACAGTCAAGTTATAGGCAACAAACATCACAAAGAAACCAAATCCGTTCATCCCAATTTGAGTACTGTCATTAACGCTATAGTACCTGAGACTGGATTTCTGATTCGTTTCCTCTACTCCAATAACCGCCGCCATCGGCGGCGGATACAGCTACATCCTCTTGAATCTGCTGCCTCCAAAGCGACGCGGCTAGATTCCGAGCGGATACCTTCTGGAACCGTGAGCCTCGATTCTCAAGAGGAACTCCAGATCTCCGTCGGCGTACTCCACTTCTGACTTGACTGGTGAAACGAGATTCCGATTCAGTGAAATGTTTCCTCTGGAGCATTCCCGTGGAGGTGAAGAATTTTCCGACGAGATTTGATTATCGCCAGCGAGTGTTGATTTTGTTCTACAAAAAGAGAATGTATAATATAAAGATGGCGGGAGATTTGCCTTCCTATTTTGGAAGGATTTCCTTTTGAATCTCGTCTTCCATTTTTATACTGGAATCTATAAATTTTATTTTTAAATTTATTTTTCAGGTATAGTAAAAGTATAAACATATTTTACCATCGCGCTGTGCGCCACGTGGAAATGAAGATTTTCTCAGCAAGTTTCCATTTCCATTGGCCAAATATCAGACTTCAGTTTACGGTTCCGTAGACTTGACCGTACCGGATTGGCCCCACACCTACCAACTCTACCCTGCCTTGCAATCCTCGACGGTCGTCTTCGTCTTCACCAGTTGCAGTTCCTCCTCAAAAACCAATTTCTAAATCAGAAAATCTCGATAAGGAAGAAAATGTAATCCAATCTAATTTTCTCCAATGGAGTGGATATTGAAACTCATGTAGGGCTCCTGGACTGCTCAATTCCATTTTCCCCCACCAGATTTCTACTTCATCAATTTCAGTTCTCGGTTTCAGTGCTCTTCAGTTGCAGATACCTGTAAGTATTATCCGTCGGCCTTGTGTTGCAGTTCCAGCTGAATTTCTTCATCAATCCCTTAATTTAGCGTTTTACTGTGAATTTTTTTCATTGTGGCCCATGGTTGACTTAACGACTTTGTTACCTTTTTGTGTCTGCTTTCTCTGGGACACCCCTGAGTTAGGGTTTCCTATGAAAATAATTTGATTTTCCAGTTCTGTCTCCTCACCTATTACTCTTCGTACTCGAGAATTTGTTTCTTTGTTTTGCGCTTCTCCTCATTGTGCATGCAGTGTGTAATACAGAGGTGTTATGATGAGTAATAATTGTAAGTCTTCGTATCTGTACGTTTGATTGTTTCTGCCAAAAGGAGTTCTGGTGTCGTTTCGTGGAGAGAAGGGAGGTTCAGTTGTTTATAAATGCAGCTTAGAAAAACAAAATCGAAGTTGAGTGAATCCCTGTAAATGCAGTAGTATAAGCTTGAGTACTAGTGGAGGCTATTATGATGGTTTCCTGAATTGAATGGTGGAACTGAATGTTCTGTGATCTTTGGAATATTTCCTTGTATGGCTAAATATGAATCCCCTGAAGCACATGGTTAAAATGATGATCCAGGATTCACCCGGTTCCGGGAAGTTCCACCTTTTCCGTTGTTTCAAATTTCTTGTCAGTGTCATACTAGAGTCTTGCTGCTAGGCTCGACCCAAGCTGAGACCCAGTTTGCTGCTAGTCTTGCTGCTAAATTTCCACCTAATTTAGAATGATCTATAGTTTTAGGAAAAGGATGCTTGAATGCTTCCAGAGAGCAGAGCTATGACTTTTCATCTTAACTTATTCGATATCCTTGATCGTATCTTTTTAGTATTTGCTTTAGTTTTTTGTTGGTCTGAACTCTCACAAGCAGACAATTAATCATTGACAATGTTGATCATGTTGCTTAATTAGCAATAGTTTTTTAGTATCCACTTTCATGGTGAGTTTAAGGTGATAACATGTGGTGCTGCTGGTTACAGTTTATATAATAGTTAAGATTATAATCTGATATAATCAACATCAAGTTTTTGTTGCTTGTCTAGATTTGTATTCAATCCTATTGTTTTAACCATGATTGTGATTGCAGGACGGAAAATCTGAAGTGGATGCAAGTAATTCTCTTAGAAAATGGACACGATGAACCAACCCAGCGAAGAACCTAACCGAAATGCTTTAGCAATAGTACCCGCAAAGAAAAAACGGGGACGCCCTAGAAAGTACCCCAGGGCAGATGATCCAAATTTCCACCATGGAAGAAGCAAGTTCCGTGTCCCACCTGGATTTCGAGAATCAAAAGGAAACCAAACCCACCAATCCAATCCAATCCACACTGCAAAAGACAATATGGCTGGACAGTTAGTTTCTGGTGTCATTGAGTCCGAGTTCGATGGTGGGTACTTACTAACAGTCAAGGTTCGTAACTCAGACATTACCTTAAGAGGTGTTGTGTTTAAACCGGGGCGTTGTGACCCCGTCACTGCACAAAACGATGTTGCCCCGAATGTTCAGATGGTGCACAGAAACGAAGTGCCGCTTTCAAGTGAGAGTTATGGCCGGGTATCCAAATATCGTTCGAGAGGGAGACATAGGGTTGCTAATCCTCCTTTGTCAACAAGTTTAGTGGCATTGAAAAGCAAACTTGCGTCACCACCACCGCCTGCAACTGATCAGGCCATAGTGCCCTTGAGAGGAAACGTGGTTCCTGTTGTGCTCCAACCCATTGTTGCTTCATCAAATGAAGGGCCATTTCTGAATCCGTATGGTTCGTTTGGATCAGAAGAAGCCCAACCTGTTGCTCTTCAGGTTGTGCATCCATTTGATGAATTGGGTCAGATGCAGAGACAAGTTCCAAGAAATGGGTCCGATTCAGCTCCAGCCCAACAAGAAAAGGCTTCATCACCTGAACCTGAACAGGATGTAAAACCAGTGCGACCCCCTCCTGGTATGCCTTACATGACTGTAATGAAGGACATCATCATTCATGATAAGCAAGCCAAGGAAGTCATGGCAGCTGATGGAGCATCTACCACGAACCTCCATCATCATCATCATATGTTTATGGAACCCTTCCACACTTTGCAGCACTTTACTATGAACCCCTCGAATGCTGTTCCGAGCCCTTTGGATAGTGAGAGTGGCAAAATGACCAAGCTGCTACAGGTACATTCTAAACACTCTCGTAGTCAACTACTGTCATAATGTTAATCCATCTGGACTCCTGAGTTTTATGTCTGATTAGGCTGTGCAGGAGAATGCAATGAAGAACCAAATGCATTAAAGGGAAGGACTTAAGTTGTTGCTAAACAAGCTACGTACTCCCCCCAGGAGATCTTTTTGCAACTCTAAAAAACTTGTTTTTCTGGGGATGTAAATGTTTTGTAAATGAAATAAATGGTGTTTATTTGAAATTTGATCGTTTGAGTTAAGCTTCGCTATCACCATCAACCTAGTATCTTAAGAAATAAACAAACACAACTTACTGGACACTAGAGCATATCAAAAAAGGTAAATCTTCAAACACAGAATCAAAGGAGTGAAAGAGTACAACCACATAGTATTTGATAGGTGCTCAAAGTTTGGCAAACAACTCAAATACTGGAAAATATATCACCAAGTTACACCACTACTGCATCATAGAGGCTCCAAACTAAATCTCTACATTGCACCAAGACACGATTTCAGAAAGAGGACTCAAAGGAATATAGCTGCCTGCTCACCCGAAGTCAATGCCCACCAATTCCAGCCAGCTCCCATACCAGCCAGCTCCAATTCCATCACTGCACAAATACAAGATAAGCACTAAATATCTCCATACAACCACATTGCCAACCAAGTTCAATGGACATTAATATGCATCTGACGGAACAGGAAACAAAGTGGACATGCTAACATAATACAATACAAGGTAAACTCACCTGCTGGGGCTGCTGCTGGTAGGTTGCAGCAGGCTGCTGATAGTTATATCCAGCAGCATATCCTCCTCCATAGTACATGTTAGGGTCCTGCGGAGGAGCTGCATATCCATATCCCTCATATCCTTGAGGATATCCATAATATCCACCAGCACCAGCACCACCACCACTCCACTGGCTTTGCTCTGGCTGAACCTGTTATCAGATCAAACATACACACACACACACTTCAGTATACTGTCACCACAACTTGTATGTCTCAGACAAAGAGTATGAAAAATTGTAAAAACCTGTTTGTTTGCAGGACTGCGGCCCCAAGAAAGTCTGACGGTTGTTCCACCCAGAGGGGTTCCATTCAACGCATTCAAGGCTTGCTCCGCAGAAGCTCTGGATACATATAGTTGAAAGGAATTCAGTTGTATTAAAAAAAAAAAAGGAAGGTTACATATGGCAGCTACAAAGCAGAAGAAACTAATTTTGGCACCTGTTAACAAATTGAACAAACCCACAGCGCTTTCCAGCTGGGATTTTCACACTATGCAGCTCTCCATACTGGCCAAAAACTTGTCTCAAACCTTCATCTGTGACATTTGGATCCAATCCCCCTACAAATATCTGTCCCGTATAAACAAACCCGTCAATAGCTTTCTTTATATATGCACAGTTAATGTAGAAGCGTAAACGGGCTACTTACAGTTGTATTATTAGGGTCACTCTCGCCTTGGTTTCCTGATGCATTGTGGCTGGGAGCTGCAAAGAGGAATCCCATTAAATTTGAGTATACACACTAATACAACAAAACATAAAATCATCATTCAGCAAGATAAAACAGTAGACAGTTAATCTAAAGCAGAGAACCAACACCATTCAAGAGTTTCTGTGAGGTGTAATCCAAAACAAGCTACAATGGTTGAGTTGAAACAGAATTAAACACATATGTGCATTGTCTGCAAATTCTAGCAGGAAAAGTTTTTTTTTTCATTAACTCAGGATAATGCATTAAACTGTGGAAAACCCTATGATTTATTGTTAGATCTTGATTTTTCATGTTTATGAATAACTAAGGTCTCTCTATTATAAAAGGTTTCTTCATAATAGAAATGAACAGACCATATAAGCTCAGTGTAGCTTAGGTATATCTCCTTTATAAAACCACTTTCTACAACATCATGTGATACTTACTATCACAAGCACATAACAAGCAAAAGCCTTATATAACTGACAGTCATCTAACCTTAAGCAATTAAAATTTGATCAATTCCATCCTCCCATAAACCTTCCTGGGAAGCACTGCCATTTCAGTTTTTCAATACAAACAGACAAAGTACTTGTATGTTGAACATATATCTTCCTAGGCAGCAGTAATTAGGTTTATGTGAAGGAACAGACCATGACACAACAATGCACAATGGGAGAAGAAAGGAATTTGAGAAGCCGAGGCCTGAAAATAGGAGAGGGGAGGGGGGAACTCAAGAGAGAGTTCTGCAGAAGAGAGATCCAATTGCTGGTTAGAGATTCAAATCAATAATGCCAGACAAAGTCAACTACTCAAGTGAAATTATGAAAGAAGAAAACATCAAATGAGCAATACTAGTGGAAGAAAACTCATCGAAAGAGAAATACTTGGATTATGATCTTCTAACACATAACTTTGGCAGTAAAAGATGTAAAAAAAATTGACTTGTAACGAATAAAACTTCAGGAACTTATTATCGCTTTAATTCAAAAGCAGTAAGAAGTTAAAACTGATAAGGGTATAGCAGAATTGATTAATTTGGAATGTAGCATAACAAATGCCACAAACTAAGAAAGCTTAGGACTTTAAACAAAATGACTGACCTAAAATGAGGCCACGGGTTAAAGTGGAATCATTTCAGCTGAAATCAGTTCCAGGCCCTACAAACGAGAGCCTCTTTGTATCCTGCTTTGAGACAACATTAGTTGTACATGAGTTTTTATTTTGTTAATGCAATTAAGAGCGACCAATCTTAGAAATGGCAGTACTGGAAGGAATGACAATGTTAGTCCATACTTAAGAGCATAACACAAAGTGTCAATTAAGAACTGATATTTTGACATTTTCACTACTATAGATGCAAACAAAGATCAAATCAGTAGTAAAAAGATGAAACAAGTCAACAACTAAAATATACAAACCAAACAATGAAATCATGAATGAGAAGGATCAAGCACATTATGATAACATTACAGTACCGGAGAAGCAGATGGATATGCCAGCTACGAACTTACCATTCTGATACTGGTCGCCACCAATAGGTCTCTTATTAGCAGCTGGGCCAATCCGCATAGGTCGAGAACCACAGTACATGCCATTCATCTCATTCATAGCACGCAACTGTTCACCTTCATCAGCAAACTTGACAAACCCATATCCTTTGGAACGTCCAGTTGCCCTATCAGTAACAACTTTAGCACCTTTCACTGAAGTGTATGCTGCCTTAAACGTATCCTGTAGTACGTAGTCAGTAACATCAGCAGCCAAATCTCCAACAAATATTGTATACTCAGGACCATCATCCTGCCGCTTTTCACCAGGTCCAAGTGTAGCCCAATTCATCCGGAAGTTCTGGTCAGAATTTGGCATCAATGAGCCATTGTAATTTTGTAAAACTCTCTCTGCTCCAGCACGCGTCAAAAATTCAATAAAACCATATCCCTCAGAAAGTGCAGTTTGCTTGTTTCTAATAACCTTAGCTGACACTACCTGATAAAGCAAAAGAGGGAAATGATTAAATAACCAGGTGGAAAAGAACTAAGGGAACAAAGATAACAAGACTCGGTAGCCAGCAACTTATGAAACTATCGCAAATCTCTACAAGCAAGAACAAGATACATGCAACCAATGAAATTTGCATACGCATATACTAATCAATACAAGTAACAAACCCACGGAAGCAGAAAAAAACATTGCTTCTTTCTTAACTTAACTGTATTTGAGTGCAAATACAAACAACTACAATTTTCATATCTTCACACAACAAATATAGTCTGCATTCCACAAAAAAATGGTTGTTGTAGTGTAATCCATGCGATAAAGCGAATCAACTGGGCGCGTATAACGATTCATAAACTGCATCCAATACGTGATAACAATAAACCAACTCATTTCTCAAGCTAAAACAATTTATTTTTTCTCAGCACATACTAACACGAATCATACCTCTCCAGTGTGAGAAAAGATATTGAGGAGGTAGTCCTCGTTCATATGTGGCTGCAAATCCCCGATCCAAAGGGACTTGATCTCGCCAGAGGTCTGACTCGAGGGATACTGAGCTGAACCAGGAGGAGGAACCGGCTGTGGGGTCCAACCGGCAGGTGGTGCCACCGGTGCTTGCTGCTGCTGCTGCATCATCAGCCACTGCTGGTGCTGGTACTGCGCCGCAGGATTCACCGCGCCCATAGGCTGATGCTGGTACTGCGGCGGAGCCTGGGGGCTGGCCATGGCTCCGGGTGTTGGCTGCGGCATCATGGTGCGTAAACCCTAGATGAGAGATCGTGCAATCAAAAAGGGATCGGGGATTTATCAGGATGGGACGTGTAGGTATTTGAAGAGGAGAGGGCAATCTCCTTACCGGAAAAGGGCAACAGAACTAGCCGTTTATTGGGCCTTAAAGTTGGGCCTTATTTACGGGCCTAAATAACGAACCTGAAATTCCGGCCTAAATGAAAGTAAAAGGACCAACATGTCATAGAAATAAATTGTGAGACCAAAAATACTAATACCTATTAACTGAAGGAGGAAAATTACAAAACAAATTAATTTACTTAATATAATATATAATATGTGAATATAAGGTTGCATTTGATATTTCATTCAACACATATGGGTTAGTATTTATTAATAGTGAAAAGAAATAATAAATATAAATTTTAGGGTTAAATACCAATCAGCTTCCTGAACTTTGGACGTTTTGCAACGAGCTACCCAAACTTTGAAAATTCAAAACGGGTCACCTCTACTTTGAAGAAGGTGCAAATAGCTACCTCCGTCCAATTTTCCGTCAACTGTTAACGGAAATTCGTTGGAAAGTCGTCGAAAATTGAACGGAGGTAGCTATTTGGACCTTCTTCAAAGTTGAGATAGCCCATTTTGAATTTTCAAAATTCTAGTAGCTCGTTGCAAAATATTCAAAGTTTAGATAGCTCAATGGTATTTAACCCTAAATTTTAAGATTATAATAACAGAATAAAATATGCAATAATAGGTGACTATCAAAATAAAAAACTGTCAGCTGATTAGTTGACCGGGAAAAAAAAAAGAAAAGATTAGTTGACCGAGAGCACGACATTTCCACGCGCTCAACTGCCAAAGATCGAAGCTGGAGCTTCTTTCCCTTCTCTGTCTCTGATTCGAAGGAAGGAATCATCTCCGTTTGTGAATTCTTGATTGCATTTCGGAATCGTTGAAGAAAAAATGTACGATTTCTGCTTCACTATTCCGTACGGCCTCCTCCTGGTGATCGGTGGTGGCATCGGGTACCTGAAGAAGCGGAGCATTGCCTCGTTGGCTGGTGGTGCTGGAACCGGGTTGCTGCTCATTCTCGCCGGGTATCTGAGCCTCAAAGCGTTCGAGAAGCGGAAAAATTCCTACTTCGCTTTGATCCTCGAGACTGGTACTTCACCGAATCGTGAATTTTATCTTGAATTAGCCACTTTTTTGATTGGGAAACGTCATGGATTTTAGTCAAGTCTTCAATCTGGTTAAATTTATTGCAACTGCTCGTGCTTTGAGTTGTGCATTCTAATGCTGGGTCAAAGTTCATCTGATTTTTAAATTGCTGTCTTTTGGATCCATGATTTTGAAGTATGTTCATGTTGCAATTGCTGCTGGAATAGGTCTTGCCTTACTGGAATCTGAATGGAAAAGATATAGGAAGCTATTGAGTGAAAGAAACTATCTTATCTTTAGCTGCATTTAGCTTGCTAGAAGTCGGAGTACTGGAAGAACACGATTGCTTAATCACCGCCATCATCTAGTAAATGAGCAAGCTAGTATTAAGCATGCTGGATATGGTCAAATACTTACATAGTAGATGGAATCCATTTGTTGGTTTCGTTGTTAGGAGCACAACAGTAGATCACGCTGTTGTTTCCAGATAGAGATCATCAATAAAGAAACAGAACATTAGCAGTTCTCATCTGTCTTCGTATTCACTTGGTTGGTTTTATCTTTATTTTTCCACTCAAACGTGGAGATAGCTTACCGATACTGAACTGCCTAAGAGAATATTAATAAAGGAGAAAATAGTTAAGATTGTAATAATCTGTACAATTGAGAAACTCACCTCTGTGCATCAATCTAAGCTGCAGACTGACATAGTTGTGTAACTTACTTCTGCTGATGTTAAAGCACTTCTGTGCTGAAAACATGAAGATTCTTGGACATAGACAAGATGATAAGTTATATATCAAAAAATAATATTCATGTCCATAGTCATAAAGAATAATATATGCCATATATTGAGATAGATTATGTAGTATTCCCATTTGGTGGAGCACTGATGTAGAAAAAAACATCATTTGTAACAAAAAAAACTTTCTTTTCTTCACCGAATCTCTTGATTTAGTTGCAACTTGACTTGGTAATTGTTTTCATCATTAGTTTGTAGGTTTCTTAGAAACAGTTTCATGTTTGAGCGTTTTATTCTGCCTGGTGGAAATATTGATGTTGGGGACCACAATTTCACACCTGCCGACCCCTCTCTGTTCTGCATGTCTATCACGTTTGGTTTCTGCAGATCAAGAGTCCATTCTAACTGATTGCTGTTCCTTCGTATAGTTGTTGCTGCTGTACTTACTTTTGTCATGGGGCAGCGTTACATCCACACCTCTAAGATCATGCCTGCTGGTATTGTTGCAGGGATCAGGTAAAAGTTTGACACTTTTGCCACACCTACCATAGTTTCTCCTCTTTGTTTGTTATCAAACAATTCGAGCTAATAACAGATGTTGCTCTTTCTCTGTATGTGCAGTGTGGTAATGACCGTGTTTTACGTGTATAAACTTGCAAGTGGCGGCAACCACATTCCAGACAAGGCAGAGTAGTGATGAAAGGAAGTGTAGTGTTATGGCTTTGCTTGGTTGCTAAGTGTACCACTTGGTGCAACAGATTTTCACTTTTGGTTTCACTATACCTTTAGTATGCAATCTATCTACTATGTTAACCACCACAAACACGACCATGGAATGGAAACTCCCTTCTTTACCTTACTATATACCTCCTATTGCTAGCAAGTTTCAGTTCACCTCCCTATCTAATGATGCTCAAATTAGTGTTTGTACTATAGAAGTCAACAAAAAAAATTACCTGAGAACACACATTACTTTTTTTTTTGGTCTAGAAAGGAACACACATAACATTAAGGGAAAATAAAAAATACATCTAACAGGTTAATAATAAGATTTCTCAAACAGCTTCTTTATTTCTTGACAATTATATTCATTCAAAGTTCAAACAGCTTACAAAACTGAGGTATATTTCATTTCATACTGAATGACTACAACAGTATTTCTCAATCAAAAGAGAGATTCCTCCATCACGTTGGGGTTAATACATGTAAAATCAGGAAAAAGATCTAAGAAACCTGAGACCGAAATTACTACAACTTGTGTGTATTGGATAAAAGTTACTTCCTATGCTGATGATCCAGTGGCTTCTTTTGGTATCAAGAACAAGAAAGCAATCGGTATAAAATTGCAGATAAATTGTATGGAGACTCCGAGGAGAAGATTGTCAAAAGAACCAGAGGAGATGTTCAAGAGTGAAGCTAACCCTGCACCAACAAAGGAACCCAATGTGGATCCCAGGTTGTTGATTGACATGAAGAGTGCAAATAGAGTCCCTTCAATCCCAGGAGGGCACAGCTGCCCAGACAAGATCAAGAACGGCATGAACCTGCAGTCCCAATAAATAAAATTGCAGAACCTTAATAGAGATTCTCTGAATGGCCATATACAAAGATTTAATTATGTAGAGATTAGGAACTAGTTAACGAAATATACGTACTTGAGTTGATTGACTGCATCAGACAGAGCAGATCCGCAGAGAACCATAATCTTGTCTGATATTCCAGCAGAAACATTCAGTCGGGACACTAAAATCATATCCAACTGACTCATCAGAGCCAGTGCAACTTGAGCCACCCTGCATAGTTGTTTTTTTTATAGATTCACAATTTAGTCATCAAATCAGAATCACAACTGATTATGTTTTCTGAATTTTCAATAGTAATGGTTAGGACTTACAGAAGTATCTTCCTGAGCTTCATGGCTTTAAAAAATCGATTATACACAAAGGTTCCAAGCATGAGGCCTAGCCATCCAACAACACTGACAGTTCCTAGGAAAGATGCATCGAGCTTCAAGAACTCCGTCCGATAATAAAACATTACTGTTGAAATGTTTGGAACAGACACTCGAGCTAGGAAAAACCAAGCCATTGGCCTGGTCAAATAATCATAAACAAATTTTAGATGTGAATCCATAAGCATATGGGGAAAATAGTAACATAATTTTTCCATTCATAAGAATAAGGATAAAAATGACTATGAAAAACTTAAATTAACAAGCACTTTCACTAATTAATTGAGCTTACCTCAGAATGATGGGCTGTTTAAATGCTCGAACAAGAGTATAAGTAGCTTCTTTCACAGAACGAAACCACTTCAGCATAATTGGATCAGTTTTTTCATGAGTCGGGGATTTAGTAGAGCCAAGTACCTTCCTTTTGCTCTTTTGGTTCTTCTTTCTTCTTTTGGTATTGGCTTTAGACTTTCTTATTACAAGATTATCATCACACGGTTCATTGAGGACACTATTCGGCATATTGTTGCTATTAGAATCAGCATTATCATGAGAATGTTTTTTCCCTGCAGGATTCTCCTCTACCAGACCACACGAAAATAACTGCATGGCTGGTAGGACAGAGAACAAAAGAAAGTTGGTTGCAATCTCTAAGCTGTTAAGTGCATATCCTCCTAACAAACTCCCACAAATTCCACCAAATGCCATTGCGAACCAAGAAATTGTCTGGAGGTCTCCTGCAAACGAGGCTCTGTTCAAGCAAAATAAAAACTTGTAAGTTGGATGAACATCTGGACTTACTGTATCTGCAACATTTGTCATATGCCCGAGAATCTTAAATGTTAATTCTAACACCACATTAAAGAAACTATCAAATTTATAAATAACTGAGATGGTAACTAATATCTGCACATACCGTTCAACTCGCACTGCCTCAGCTATCATTGCATCAATCACCACATCAGCCATGGCTGAGCCGATGTTTTGTAGAGTTAATAAGAACATGAGTTCCCATCTAGAACTTCTCATTGATGAATTCAGGCCAAGAATAAGCCAAGGTACGAGAGAGAGCAGAGTTGCAAATATCAAGTATGGGATACGCTTTCTTCCTTTGATGGGAATGCAATCTGATAAGATTCTGGAGTCATAATAATATGGACAATCATAAGTGTAAACTCTTGTGCAAATAACTATTAAACGAGCATAATCATTATTCTAAAGAAGCATTAATATTTGAATGGAAGGCATATTGACACAAATAAAAACTGCATTTCTGATACTCTTTTGACTTCATACCCGTATAATGGTTTTATACTCCATGGAAAAAATGCTACAGAGAAAATAAACTGTGATGCTGAAGGTGACAACATAAGTCTGTCTTTTAGCTGATAGGAGACAGCAGTCCACACGAAGGAGCGAAAACCCTGCACCCATATAGTGAAGTGATGATTAGCCAAGTAGCACAGTGGGAATGATATATACACTAAATCTGACTGACAGACCTCCTTGTAAATGTGAAATATTTACAGGTCACTTCACACTCAAGTATGAAATATTGCAGTCCAAATTCATAAATCGCGCATACACTATTATGTAAGGCTATTCAACCACATTAACCTAACCTTATAGCGATCCGAGGCCATACAGTTTCATATAAAAACCAGCCATTAATAACTACCGAGATCAATAATACCTTAAAAATTAGATGAAACAATAAAGAAATCTATCAACACAATGCAAACCCTTAGATATCATTCTAAAGAGTAAAACCTACTTCCCAGATTGATGTTTATGAAATTTAACGCAATAGAAAGATGATACCGGCGGAAAAATACATACAGACGAGCTGTTAATTGAGTTCATATAGCAGGAAATCAGCGAAGATCGTAATGTGCATAGGGGTCAAACCTGAGTGAAGTAGATCAAGCAAATCAGCCATAGAAAGGAGATTCCAAAAGCTGCATTCAACTGCTTCAGCCATCGAACCATTCTCTCACTCCCTCTTCCCCTCCAATTTCACTTAGTTTTTTCCCGATCGAGTCTGCAAATTCCTTCTCGCGCCATCGCTTGTTCCCATTTCTCTACTCAACGGTTTGCTTTGCCGTTATTTTTACCTGACGTTTTTACCCTTCTCTTCCCTCAGGGCGAAGACTTAAGGCTTGGGCTGTACAGTCATTTCAGTGAAAAGCTCGAGCATCAAAGACACGTCCTGGGACCTATAAGAGTTTGACACATATGCACGATGTAGAGAATTTCCGTCTACGTGGCTGTTTTCAGGTCAGTCGGTTATCCTTTGACTTCATTCAACGTACCGGTACTGGCCGTTGACTCCATGTATTAGAAATTTGCAACAGTGTCCCTCGTAACTTTTATATGCAAACGCATTACACCTAAAACTTCTATCTGGAGCAACTTAGACCCTTAAATTCACATATTTGTTGTACCATGACTGCCACAACTAGGGTTATGCAATTTCAACACAACACGATTAAATGATTTGTATTTATGCGTATAAGAGTTTGATCTTAACATATTATATGTCTAAACACTTTTGATATATAAATATACGTATAAACACCATTAAGTATATATATATAAAAAAAAAAAATGTGCAAAAAGTTAATTGTGTTATCATGTATTCATGTGTGTCACGTGTAATCTGATTATTAATCGTGTTAGTGTTTGAAGTTTGTAGTTACGTTTAAGACTTATCTATTTACACATGTTGAGATTAATGACACAACACCATTAAACGACCTACGAATGACCACCGCTAGTTACAACCATGATCAAATTTACAGGTATTGTGCATCTGAGACTCACCGATGAACAAAACCTACTTACTTGGGTACGTACTACTACGTCGTCACATATATACTAACGTACGACATATCTAATGCATGTCTGGTTTTTTCAGTCGCAGCCATTGTTTAAAGACAGAAGGAAGTTCACGTTGATGGACAATCCATTATATTGCTCGAGGGTGATTATCCAGTAAAGACACTCTACCAAGCTCTTGCTGTGGCGGCCATGTGTCTCCAGGAGGAAGACGAAACACGGCCATTGATCAGCGACGTGGTGACGGTTGTCGAGTTCTTGATGGGCAGCAAGATCCGGAATGGGGACAGCAGTGGTAGTGAGAAATTAGTTGATAGTAATGAAGAAGAAGATGGTAATGTAGGTGAGGTGTGAGTGTATAGTAGAGTTATAACTTATAATATTATAATGACTTAATTATCAAATAGGTACCCAACTTTACATGGTTTGATAACTATCTACCTAAACTTTTTTTTTTTGCCGCAAATAAGTTGCCCAACTTTGTGAAATTACCAAATAGGTACCTACCGTTAATTTTCCGTTCAGAATAAACGGAAAATATCACATGATGGAGCAAACATGTACCTGAACTATGGTTTGGCAAACAAGTACCTAAATTTACACGAATTAGCAATTAGATACCTAAACCAGTTCAAAAACCAGTTCGGTCGAACCACTTTTTTTTTAAGTAGGGTTTATATACCAAACACATGCGTGACTCAACTCCAGACGTTCTTAGTGCATCTAAGTATGGTTTATTGGGGTCGTGCGAGTGAACGCATTGATATGTAAATTTTATATCATAAAATTGAAATGAGAACGTATAGTACGGATTAACCCATAAACCTACATATCGTAATTGTGTTGTTGGGTTTTTAAAATTTATAGTATGTACATGATAAGACGATCCATATATATAATATAAATTATCGGTCTGAATATTTTTTGCAAAAAAATATCATTCTACATACAAGTTCCTCCTTCAAATGCTTAGATTCTAAGTCGGGTCGACGATGCCCATTTCCGAACTAGGTTTAGATTTCGAGTCGAGTTGTTTATATTTGTTTTCGCAATCGAGAGCGATCTTATCCCGACTAGGGATAACAGGGATTGATGGGGGCGGGATGGTGATGGACCCGAGCGATGAGTTCATGATGCTTCTTTAATGCACTGAGAATTTTGGGAGTTGAGTCATGCATGTGTTTGATATATAAACATTTTTTTTAATAAAGTGGTTCGACCGAATTGATTTTTGAACCGATTCAGGTATCTATTTGCTAATTCATGTAAGTTCAGGTACGTGTTTGCCAAAACATGTCAAGTTCATGCACATGTTTTCTCCTCGCATTATTTTCCGTTTATTCTTAACAGAAAATTAACGTTAAATACATATTTGCTAATTTCACAAAGTTGGGCAACCTATTTGCGGCAACAAAAAATTAGGTATCTACTTACCAAACCATGTAAAGTTGGTGTACCTATTTGATAATTAACCCTATTATAATTCATCAGAGGTGACCGTAATTGTACATATGTAGGGCTATCGATGGTTAGAGTATGGTACGGATATGACAAATACCATAACCATACCATAACCATACCATATTTTTAAACCGCATACCATAACCATAATCATTACAGATACAATTTTCAATACCATAACCATTAAAATAAATGTGATTATTAACCATGGTTTTAACCGTATACTCATATTTATTCCACACATGTAATATAATATAAGACCGGAAATTTTATTTAAAAAAAAATACATAAATCTATATTGTCAACAATAAAAATAACATCATAGTTATTTATTACATGTATGTATAGTAACTTCCATTATTTATTATATATTAGTTTATTAATAATAAATAACTATTATATTTATATAATAACTATGGTTATAACCATGTGTATAACTCAAATACCATAACAATAACAATAACCATTATGTGTAGAAAATTCATCACTATAACCGTACTGCACTATAATGGTACGGTTAACTATATTAAACAGTAACAGTTATAACCATGGTTATGAGTTTTTCACCGCACCATTGTCGGTGACCCTATACATATGTTAATTACTTGAATACTAAAATTATACTCATAACTGTAATTAGTGTACATATATGTTGAAGTTATTCAATTTTTTTTTTGTAATCTAAGCAAAACAGATTTTAGTTATAAGAAGTTAAATCAATTATTAAAATACTCTAAATTCAATTGATATTAATTCATAACTAATCTATGTTAGGGCATACGACTTTTAAAGTATACATCTTTATAATCATATTCATAACTAATTTATGTTAGAAATAGAATTCCAACCTATTATGAAAACTATGTATATTATCAAAATTATTAAAAAAAAATTAGATTCTAGAGGTGCACATTTTTTAAGTCAATTTTGCCACTGGTCAGGTTTATATTTGAGAGTTTATAGAACGATCACCTCTCATGATAAAACATTTTTGTTATGCATAAATTAACACAAATTTTTGATTGACAAAACTGAACAATATCTAAACTCAAAGAGACAAACTGAACACCATATTCAACACGAAAGAAAGGTAAACACAACAGAAAATATTTTGTCGAAGATCAACACAATATCATAAGAGAATAAAAAAAATCTCAATTTTTAGAATAGAATTTTTTTTTGAGTAGTAAATAAAAATGATAAGATTTTATTCAACATTTAGATTTTAATACAAAATTTATTATAATTTTAAAAATAGTCCGATCTTACAAAGCTTTCATAAATTAACTTATTATTTTAATATATAGTCCATTTAACTAATGATAGAAAATAGTAAAAAGTATAAACAAACCACAGTTTTACAATTTTCCCCACGTACACTTGTCGTGTCGTTCATCATAAAATAGACAGCAGTAGTTCAATTAAAAGTGGTGGGAAGGAAGCCACCGGACGGTTCTGTTGTGTGGTCGGGAGACGGGGAATTCAAAAATAAAATAGGAAAATTATTATAGATAAGTAGAACAAGTTGCAATAGATTTGCTGCCTTTTGTTCTGTCAGAATACCTCCGCCAATGGCCGCCGCAACCAGACCGCATTGCGCCCATCAGCTATCCTCCTCTTCCTCCACCCTCCGCCATTCCCGATTGCCCCCGAGATTCACCAACGTTGCATTCTGCCCACCCGCGGCCAAACATAGATCGCCCATCTCCTGCATTTTTGCCACCGACTCTGCGATTGCGATGGATGCAGAGCCGCGGATCCTCAGGCCTGACTCCTTTGGGCGGTTCGGAAAGTTCGGGGGGAAGTATGTCCCTGAGACCCTAATGCATGCCCTTACCGAGCTAGAGGCTGCTTTCCATGCCCTTGCAGGGGATGAGGAGTTTCAGGTTTTGCTTCATCCCTTCAAAATCGCTCCTCTTAGGAAAATCATGGTTGAATTTGATTTATAATTGTGTAAATGATAACCATTTGGTGTTTTGTTATATCTCTTACGCGAGTTGAAGTAGAATGTCATTGTCAGATTGAATGTGGCTGTTTGGCAGCTCTAATTTAGATTTGGATTTGGGTTAATTACTTAATTGGTTACACATGTTTGACCAATGTTCAGAATGGTTACACACGTTTCAAAATGTGATTAATTGGTTTTGAAATGTGACTATTTGATTTCTTACGGTTGAAATGTTCACAGTTAAGTCACTATTTAGATACGTAAAATGACGTAATTACCCTAGAATCATCTTCAAGAACACATCATCGTCTTCAAGAACAAGAATTGAAGAAACCAGAAATCTGATTTCTGGGTTCTTCAAGAAATCTGATTTCTGGGTTCTTGAAGTTCTGTATTGCAGTATATGTTATCACCAAATGTGATTAAATGTTCATACATGTTTCTCTATAATGTGATTAAAATGTCATACATGTTTCTCTATAATGTGATTAAATGAATACTGTTGTTTGAAATGGTGTGATTAAACGGTTTGACATGTTACCCACATAAGAACCCAAAAACAGCATTTCTGGGTTCTTCAAGAACCCAGAAATTGCAATTCTGGGTTCTCGAGAACCCAGAAACAGCATTTCTGGGTTCTCAAGAACATCAAATCGAATTTGGTTCGATTCTTGTTCTTCAATCCTTCCATGTGTTCTTCAATACAACTAAGGGCATAATAGTCATTTCACAATTCAATAATATGTTAAAAAAATTAATCAACGTTAAAATTAACGGTTTACTAACGGAATAACCAATTAATCCCATTGGGAAAAACATGTGTAACCAATTAGTCACATAGCAAAACCAATTAATCACATTTTGAAACATGTGTAACCATTCTGAACATTGGTCAAACATGTGTAACCAATTAAGTAATTAACCCTTTAGATTTTTGACGTCATATATCATATGGCACTGTTTTTCTGTCAATTAAGTTCAGTGGTTCTTGTACTGCTATCCATAATCTCCATTGGTTTGAAATGCAATGGAACTGATATGTTCCGGCGATTGTTTGGTTAATTTCTGCATAGCTTATATATAACCATTACTTAGTGGTTTGGATGCGTATGGAGGGGAAATTGAGATGACTAATGTACAATTCTTGTCTCTAAAAGTTTAATGTGTGGATAACATTGAGTTGGCAATGTTAATATCTCATGCTGAAAGTGCTAACTTGCTACATTAACCTGAAGTTTAATATTGGATGGAATTCTTTTTATTTCCAGAAAGAACTTGATAGCATTTTGAAGGACTATGTCGGAAGGGAGAGTCCCCTCTACCTTGCGGAGCGTCTCACGGAGCATTACAAGCGTGCAAATGGGGATGGTCCTCTTATTTACCTGAAGAGGGAAGATCTTAACCACACCGGTGCTCACAAGATCAACAATGCTGTTGGCCAAGCTTTGCTTGCAAAACGTCTTGGCAAGAAGCGCATTATTGCTGAAACTGGAGCAGGTCAGCATGGTGTTGCAACTGCCACAGTCTGTGCTCGCTTTGGGTTGGAGTGTATAATTTATATGGGAGCGCAGGATATGGAAAGGCAATCTCTTAATGTTTTCAGGATGCGCCTTCTCGGGGCTGAGGTTTGTGGTTCACATTTGTCTCTTATCATGAAAGCTTCTTTTATGTTTCAAATTAATGCAATATATTCCCTTATGGATGTTCTTTGTCGAGATCATTTGGGTAGACCTGTATATCACTCGAGACTAAATTGTTCATGATCTCTAGAAATTTAAACTGTTCACCAGTTGTTCCTTGTAGCATAAAAGATGCATCATTTTGCATATCCATTAGGTTAATTACTTAATTGGTTACACATGTTTCACCATTGTGCAGAATGGTTACACATGTTTCAAAATGTGATTAATTGGTTTTGCTATGTGACTAATTGGTTACACATGTTTTTCCAAATGTGATTAATTGATGATTCCGTTACTAAACCGTTAATTTTACCGTTAATTAATTTTTTAAACATATTATTGAATTGTGAAATGACTATTATGCCCCTAGAATCATCTTCGAGAACACAACATCATCTTCAAGAACAAGAATCGAAGAACCCAGAATCTAGTTTCTTCAAGAACCCAGAATCTGGTTTCTGGGTTCTTCGATTCTTGTTCTTGAAGATGATGCTGTGTTCTTGAAGATGATTCTAGGGGTAATTACGTCATTTTACGTATCTAAATAGTGACTTAACTTTGATTTCTAACGTTTAACATTAAAAAAACCAATTAGTCACATTTCAAAACCAATTAATCACATTTTGAAACATGTGTAACCATTCTGCACAATGGGGAAACATGTGTAACCAATTAAGTAATTAACCCTATCCATTATGATTATCTGTATTGTTTGAAGTTGTAAGACCACTCGGGTCACTACCTCAGATTTGTCCAACCTTGGCTGCTGGCAAGACCATTTTATTTTCTGCAGTTCTTGCATTATAAATGGAACTTACAGTATACTATTAAGGGTGTTCCATCAATGTCATTCCTTCATCTATGATCTAACCTTAACATGTTTTAACAGAGGGTAATGTGATTGTTAAAGTTCTTGGATCTGACATGTATTTCCCACCAAATAAATTTGTATCTTATACAGGTTAGACCTGTTCATTCTGGAACAGCGACCCTGAAAGATGCCACATCAGAGGCTATCCGGGACTGGGTGACCAATGTGGAGACAACCCACTATATTTTAGGCTCTGTTGCAGGGCCACATCCATATCCAATGATGGTCAGAGAATTCCATGCAGTAATTGGTAAGGAAACAAGGAGACAAGCCTTGGAAAAATGGGGTGGTAAACCCGATGTTCTAGTTGCATGTGTCGGTGGAGGATCAAATGCCATGGGACTCTTCCATGAATTTGTAGATGACAACAATGTTCGGTTAATTGGTGTTGAGGCTGCTGGGTTTGGGTTGGATAGCGGGAAACATGCTGCCACCTTGACCAAAGGAGAAGTCGGAGTACTTCATGGAGCTATGAGCTATTTGCTGCAAGATGATGATGGTCAGATAGTCGAGCCCCATTCTATTAGTGCTGGGTAAATTAACCCTCTTAAGTCTTATCGTTGATCCTTTCCTTTTTCCTTTTTCCCCTCCTTTTGTGTCTTAACTAAATTGGTGTCTCAATTCATAAAAAAAGATTGGATTATCCTGGCGTTGGACCAGAGCACAGTTTCCTGAAAGATCTTGGGCGAGCTGAGTACCATAGTGTTACAGATGCAGAAGCTTTGGAAGGTATGCAAATCCCTCAATATCTCTCTATTGTATGAATTTGGTACCAACAAAGCAGTTCAGTTCGTATTGTCTCCCAAAAAATAACGGTCCTCTACCAATTGGTGCTCTCCTTTTTTGAACCAAGATGGTGCACAAACACTGCAACTTTTATCCTTTTAAAGATCTTGTGATTAAGTGAACATGTCGTTTCCTATTTCTTTACTAATTCATGCTTATGAATAGGGCCGGCAATGGTGCGGTGAAAAATCCATAACCATGATTATAACCGTACCATTATGGTACGGTACAGTTATGGTGATGAATTTTCTATCCATAATGGTTATGGTTATGATTATAGTATTTGAGTTATACCCATGGTTATACCCATGGTTATTATATAAATATAATAATTAATTATTATTAATAAACTAATATATGCTAAATAATAGAAATTAGTGGACATACATGTAATAAATAACCATGATGTTAGTTTTATATATTTTTATTGTTGGCAATATAGATTTATGTATTTTTTAAAATAAATTTTCGGTCTTTTATTATATTACATGTGTGGAATAAATATGGGTATACGGGTAAAACCATGGTTAATAACCACGGTTATTTTAATAGTTATGGTATTGAAAATTGTACCCGTAATGGTTATGGTTATGGTATGTGGTTTAAAAATATGGTATGGTTATGGTATTTGTCATACCCGTACCATACCCTAACCATCGCCAACCCTACTTATGAATCGATATTATAGTGGACTTGTTTTTCATGATGATGAACAACTAACTAAACCGCCACTTTTTGCATGACCAGCTTTTAAAAGATTGTCACGATTAGAAGGCATAATCCCTGCTTTGGAAACCTCTCATGCATTAGCGTACCTGGAGGTGCTGTGCCCAACTCTGCCTGATGGGACGAAGGTGGTGCTCAACTGCAGCGGTCGGGGAGATAAGGATGTCCATACAGTCATCAAACACCTCAAGGTTTAGAGAACTATTGTCATGAACATGTTTCCGTGGCAATATATGACTTATATGGATGCTTATCTTTGCTAAGCATCTTTTTGTCAGTGAATTAGCGTAAATAAGTTGTGTTTGTATTTTTGTTTCAAATGAGGCAGACTTGTTATGTAGACATAGAAACAAGTTAACGTTGGGGCAATTTGTAATATGTCTTTTTTGAAATTTTTCATTCTCTAGCTACCTGGATCTGGTTGGTTGCCATGGAAGAACAGGCTCTATCTGCTCTTTCAGTTGAGGAACATTATTTTTCGCTGGTCCAATGATACTAGGGCTGATCATGGGCGGAGCGGGCCGGTCTTAGAGGCAGGACCGAGATCGAAACCGAAATTTCGGTCTTGACATTTGTAGGATCGAGACCGACTTTGGAAGAAAAAACCCGTCCGAGTCGGTTTTGCTTGACTCGGTCCGGTCTCGGTCTTGGACCGAATGTTTTGGTAAAAAAAAAAATCACTTGGATTGCCCAAAAACAATCACCGAAGTTTTGGTCTTGAACCCGCTTGCTTTTTGTCTTCCGTCGCATTTTCTTTATGGAACCGATCCAAGGGTTGTTGAATACTTCAAGGTCATGAATTACTAGTGTTTCAAGGGTTATACCATGAATTTCTACGGTTTTCTTCAAGGTTGGGCCGGACCGTTTCTAGTTGGACTTTGAGGAAAAAAGCTCAAGACCGAACCCAACATTGAAGAAAAAAATTCACTCATTCAGTCTCGGTCTAAGTCAGACCGCTCTTGTCGAAAATTCGATTCAACCAACCTTTTTTTATCACCTCTAATTGATACTGCATATAGCCATATACTGCAGTTCAACCGAGTTTGAAGTAATATTTGTAAAGAAAAAAAGTTAAAATATATACTTACTCTAATTTTTTTTTAATATATATATAATTTTATTTTTAATTAAAAATCATACCAGAAAACTTATTTAGTCTAGGTAACACACCACATAGTGTGCATAAAATGACACAACCAACCCGCGTATACGCGTATATCTATTTTTTTAAATAATTTTTATATAATCATTAAAAACAAAAATTGTACAATTATATTTACTTAAAAAAACAGTTATTGTGCTTCCAAATTAGTCTTATGGAGTGTTGATTCATGAAACTTTTGTCTGGTTGTTGTCAGTCTTGTAGATAGTATTGTTTCCCATGTGAATGCACGTGCGTCAGTAAGGCGTGTGTCCGCACGGGTGTTTACTCGATGGTCTGCACGTAAATGACATTATTTCATACATTATTAGTGTATTAATTTCAAACTCATATTTAAACGTGCCCTGCTCACACTTATGTTTGTGACGAACAATTTTTATATATGAATTATTTTGATTTTGAGTATAAAAATGAATCGTCTTTAAATCATAATAATTAACACTAAATCATAATAATTAACACATAAATAACTATGTGAAATTATACAATAAAATATTATATACAAAATCATGTCTCAGATATGTATGAATCAATAAATGATATAAGTTTTTTGCAGTTTAACGAGTTGACCCTTAACATTTATATATAAAAAATTTCACAGCATTACATAGGGGTGTCAAAACGGGTAATGAGTCGTGTCAGTATTAGGTCGTGTCAGAGATTGTCTAACCCAAACACAACATGTGTACTCGTATGAGTCAGTTTTTGAACTCAAACCTGACCCGTCAGGAATAATAAGGTTTGAGTCAGACTGACTCATTCGACCTCCATAACCCGCGATCAGTCTGACCCGTTCGACCCACCAGTTCATAAAAAAACAGAAACAAACTGACCCATTGGTCAAGACTATTGACCCATGAATCATAATTATATGTATTTAATATAATATATATTTCGAGACGGGTCACATGTTGAACCAAACCTGACACGTAATTTCACGAATCATCCATGAGTCGTGTCAAAATGACTCGTGAAAAAAATATGACTTAAACACGACCCGTGGGCAGGTCACCCACGGATTGAGTCAAATTTTGACACCCCTAGATTAACATATTGACCAACATATCGTGTTTGAATCTTGAAAATTATTCCGTAAATATATTTTAACACAAAATATATATGCAAAAGAGAAGGAAAATGTCATGCTTTCTTCTACCTATTCCCTTCCTATAAGGAGAGGTTGATCCTTTCACGTATCTATAAGCTATCTAGGCTTAATAACAGTAGGACCTTTTGACCTAAATTCCCCGAATGAATCATGGATAATGTTGATCCCCGCCGCACCAGTCTATGCCTGCCCCTAATCAAAGCCGTTATCAACAAAGCTCTCACAGTGGCACTGTATTATGAAACTCTAGGGTTTCCTTTCCTCCTTCTGCACAAAAAAGAGACGTACGTACGTCTCCATGCATGAACGCAGACAGAATCGTGAATTCACAAACCAAGACAGACATGAACCTCACAACAACAATATATGTTTGGCACCAAACATCCTTTGACAAACCAAGGACTAAGTTTTTATTCAAATTAGTAATCTCGTTAATTACTTCAATTAGAAATCAGAGGTATATGCTATGAACTAAGAACAGGTCCTTTTCGGTAGCCAGTTAGGGTCATAGAAAGTGACATTCACATAATTCAGAAATAGAAAACTTTACAATATATAATGAATCCATATCCATGCACCTATCTATTAAATTTTATTATCGGACCGAATGACACTCAAATAGCAACCACAATATACAACTTGAGTTCCATACTAAAACCAATTGGTGATAGGAGCATGTAACTTTATTGTATATATGATGCCTATTTTTGTACTATATACCACCTGGTGTTGTATTTTTGTATATATGGTGCATATTTTTGTGTACATCAAACGGTGTGACACATGTAATCTAAACGGGTTGAGACTCAACAAATCTTCTCTTACGTTCAGGCCTGCCCCGAAATCTGGTACGTGGAGTAAATATGACACAACAAACATACATTAATATTGGGCACCCACAACGGGAAACAAGTTAACACTTCTAAAACCAATTGGTTATAGGAGGAGTTAACATTGTTGTATATATGATGCCTATTTTTTTAGTATACCAACCAGTTTGGTATTTTAGTAGCAGTGAACTTCAACAATATCCACACCTCTATATATGGGTTCAGGAGTTCTACCGTACCATCCCCAAACCAATACACTTATCTTTCCTTTCCTTTTCCTTTCGAATGGGAGACTCTAAGAACTCCACGGCTATTGCCCCTCCTCGGCCACCTTCAAAAAGATCATCAACCGTGGAATGTTCTCACGAAGAGAGTAGTTGGACCAAGTACTTTGAAGATCTAGTAGTATCTGGAAACTACGATTCAATCGACTCTGATACTACTAGCTCCGATACCTCGTCTTTGATCTCCGATGCCTCTTCACGACCGGTGATCAATAAGAAGAAATCTGGGGATGTAAGAACTCGGGTTTCGAGATGTAGAAATAACTTGAAGAAGAGGAAAATAGTTGATCAGGAGGACACTGCTACTTCTTTTTGAATACGAAGGATTGTACTTTTTATTTAGTCAAAAAATATGCGCATCCAGGGAATCGAACCCTGGTCAGTACCGTGGGAGGGTACTATGATACCACTACACCAGATGCGCTCTTTGCTGACATTTGTATAGTTTACAATATTTATATATACTATTGTCTTTCCTTTTTTTTTTTTTGGGGTGTATCTTCGATTTCCTTTTACTGTCTTTTTGGCCATAACTTGTCTTCGACTTCAACGACTGCAAAATTTTCCTTAAATCACCGCACAGCGAGTCTATACCACTGACGAGACGAGCTTCGTTCTTCATGCGACCGATTGTTCGCTCCATCTTCTAGACGGTTCTCTGACGCTCTTCTCCTTCCCTCTCGGGATTTGATCTCTGTCTCTCTCGAGCAGTCATAGATCCTAGCCATGATTTCCTCTAGCAAGCTCAAGTCCGTCGATTTCTACAGGTTAGATTTGATTTCACTGCTTCTGCAAATGCTAATGCGTGATAAAATGCTATGTATCGAGCTAATATCTGCTGCATTATTGTGATTTCAGCTCTGTTGCTGTTGTTGTATGGGTAGGGAGCGGTTGCTGTCCGTTCAAACGGCCAAAGCGTTTAGATCGCATAATTTGCTGTGTCCTAGCTTAGAATTTGAAGTCGTAACAAACTATGATTTGGAATTCAGTGTCTGATACTAGAGTATACATAGCTAATGTAGAACTTGAAATAGAGTTGGATGATATATAGACTATTTTTGGGTTTGGGGGTGAAGCCATTGTCGCTGGTATAAAGGGACTAATGAAGATTTTGTTTTATGTTTCTATTATCTCGACTTCTCATACTTTTGAGAAGACAAGGAGTTCAACAATGGCTATCCAGGAAAGCTAGGTTTCCTTTCTATGATTTCGCGTTCCACCAGGATACTGGACCTCAACAAGCATTCTGCCTTTTCCCACATACAATTAGACATGAAAATTGAAATCCATATTGACTTGTTGAATTTGAGGCCAAATCATCAATTTGTAAAAGTAGTTCTATATGATTTGATGGTGCAATACTTTTATATGTTTCCCATGATATTATTTTGCCTCAACAGTTATTAATTACTTTGAGCTGACTGCAGGAAAATACCTAGAGATTTGACGGAAGCGTCACTCTCCGGTGCGGGATTGTCCATTATAGCAGCACTTTCCATGTTGTTTTTATTTGGAATGGTATGTACTTGATAGCTGTGCCTGGACGTGCTTTACATAATTCACAGTTTCATACTGCATTCTGTTTTACCTTTGTTTAATCTTGTTTTCTGGTCCTGGAGTTTGATTTAATTTGTTCCCTTGTGCAGGCATTTGACTTTTACATTCTTACTTAATTTGATAGTATTGATAAACCTGTTGTTTTCTCAACGTGCATCTTTTCTGCAGGAACTTAATAGCTATTTGGCTGTCAGCACCTCAACAACTGTTATAGTAGACAAGAGTTCTGATGGGGAATTTTTGAGGATTGATTTCAATATTAGGTAATTTGATTTCATCCATTCTCTCCCATGTTTATTGGAAATTGAAACTCTCCTACCATGATGGTAACTAGCCGTTGATGATGTCCTTTCACATAGTCTAAATAGTTATTACAATGTTTCTGCTTATTCATGTGTTGTCTTTGTGGTTAATTAGCTTGTGTCTATATTCGTTAGACAAATTATCTCTCAGAATGATAAAGCAATAAGTGTCGTTCACTTTAGTGATATTTTCATTTTGGAGACATGGGTGTCCGAGCCTCCGGCCCAACTAATCCCATCCACCCATCCATTCGGCCCTATTATATCCCACCAAGGGCTTCTAGGTATGGCCCTGTCAGACGGAATGGAACTCTGAGACTCGCTCCTTAACCAACTGAGCCAACCCGCGGGGTCAGTTTAGTGATATTGTATATGTTTCGTAAAGGTTTTGTCTAATGATAGATGCCAACTACCAATTTTGATGGTGTACAGACCCATCACAGGGCTTCATTACTTATTTAGAGTTTGGTCAACGATTTGTTGGTGTTGTCTCACAAAGCTTAGTTCAAACTGAAGTTTGTTGATTGAACATCTATTTCTAAAAAGAATTTTGCAGAATTCTTCAATCAGTTATCAGCATAAAAAGGAAAAGAATCATGTTGTTCATATGCATGGACAATCATGTTTCTATGTGAGATGTTATTGTTTAAGGCAGTAATCTTCCACATTATGTAGCAAATAAAATTTAAATAAAGGGATAATGTTGGAAAGATGCTATATACATTGAGCAATATTCCTGGAGCAGTGAATAATCTTCTAACTCTAAGCACACTGATTTTCTTGCAGTTTTCCTTCGCTCTCCTGTGAATTTGCATCAGTGGATGTCAGTGATGTTCTGGGAACAGTGAGTATCTATTGGTTATTTTGTTTCATTAACAGATTGTGCTTTGGAATGCTTAAAAAGTTAGCTGTCAACTCTTCAGTGTTCACAAGTTGTCTTTCTTCACTATCAGTACATATGGGATTAGTTCAGTGCGATTTCTTCTTTCATAGCTAGACCACTAGTGCCATTTACAAGTGCATCGACCAAAGTTGACTTTAGTGTCTTTACATTAGCCTGTCACTTCATTCTTTGGTTATCTCTTTTCCTCACTGTAAATTTTACCCATGTATTGCCTAAATATGTACGTTCTTCCTTGCAGAATAGACTGAATATATCCAAAACGCTTCGTAAATATTCAATTGATCACAACTTGAAAATGACCGGCTCTGAGTTTCACTCAGGACCGGTTGTACATGATTCCATGAAGCATGGAGATGATGATGGTGACGAGGAGTATGGAGAAGGATCTGTACCGCTGACTTCTCAGAATTTTGAAACAGTTTCTCATATGTGAGTTTGAATTTTAAGTCTCATTCTCCTGGTATATCAACAATCTAGATTCTAGACTCTTGACCTTGGGCATTTCTGCCTCATGCTGTATCCTGTTGATCAGTGAGATTACAACCAATCTTCATCTGCTTGGGTCTCAGGTATCCGATCGTGGTTGTTAATTTTTTTGCCCCTTGGTGCTATTGGAGCAATAGATTGGTAAGTTAATTGCAAATGTTGTTTCTCCGCTGTTTTTTTTTGGTGAACTCACTCGTGCTTTCCGGAGTTGCGTAGTTGCCACAGTATATGTTTGGATCGATTTGCGACATTTTTTTATACCATTATCAAATTTAAATGTCGCTTATCGTGTGCACTTTCTCCAAATTGGATCTGACACACTTGAGAATCTATGATATACCTTGCAGTTCTGCAATTTTGATTTCTTTTTCTATCTCTCGAATACTAGCGATGTTTTATTTCGCTCACTTACTGCTTTCTGCTTCAGAAACCATCCTGGGAGAAGGCAGCTAAAATAATTAGAGAAAGGTGTGCTTCCCTTGAAATTTTTGTGCTGTGCAATTTCAAAGATAATAAGTTCATTATCTATCCATCTTCGCATATTGCTTGGTATGAATATCTCCTACTCAAAGTCTCACTCAGAATAATATCTCCAGATATGACCCAGAAATGGATGGACGTATAATTATGGGAAAGGTGGATTGTACTATAGAAGCCGATTTGTGCCGGAGGTAATCTTAATTCTTCTTGTATCAACTTTACTTTGCCTAAAAACTGTAAAGCAACTGTAAGTTTACGATTTTTTAAGCAGTTAATTTCCAAATACTTTTAACATTACTAGTACTACCTTTGTACTAATTTTTTTATTTCGCCTCAATCTTCTTTGTGACCAGTCCTCTCAATTACCAGAGTTGTTCTGACAAATGCCTTTTCTGGCGGTGTTTGTTGTTGAATAATTTGCACCCACTAGAAAAGGCTGAAAATGTGACTGTATTTGTTATATCATTTTGATTCGAATGTTACTTGTATATTGAGCCGCTTTCTGTTTCTTGCCTAATTTTCATGGTTTTTTATTCCTTGGTTGGTAAACTACTTTGTCCTTACTTGATACTGTCTATGTCCTGAAGGAATCACATACAAGGATATCCATCCATTCGGATTTTTCGGAAGGGAAGTGATTTGAGGTAAATTACATCATTTTGGCAGTATTTCCATTTGCCTGTCTAAGTTTTGTCATATATGATGTTGATGTGTGTATTTAGCATTAACCTGTAAGCTAAAAACTTAGTTGATTTTTATGAACCTGAGATGGCCTAATCTGGAATCTGGATTCTAAATTTATTATTAGGATGGCATTGCATGTACCAATATCACATAATCGGTGTTTCTTTTAGACCTGTGTATGCTCTGCTTCCCACTCACACGTGACTATTATCTCAGAGATGACCATGGACACCACGAACATGAATCATACTATGGTGATCGGGACACAGACAGCCTGGTCAAGGTTTGATTTGCTCTCTCTCAAACTCCCACCACCTTTTCATAAGATTGAACATACTATTGACTAATTAATTCTTTAGACGAGCAATCTTTCAATATATAATCCTAAGGTTATTAGTCAGCAAAGAGAATGATTGATAATAGATGATACTGATCTTTCACAGACAATGGAAGCTTTGGTTGCCCCCATCCCAGTGGAGTCCGACAAACATGCTACTGACAAACCGGCAGAGTCTGTTAAAAGACCTTCCCCCAAAACTGGAGGATGCAGAATTGAAGGATTTGTGCGAGTGAAAAAGGTAATATTATTACTGTAAAAAGGTGTGAAAGGCGTAATGGTTGGTCTTTAGTTTATTTCAATGCCCCAAAAGCCCCTGAATATGAAAAATAGCTGGTAAACTTGATTCCTTTTCAGGTTCCAGGCAACCTTATCGTCTCAGCTAGATCAGACGCTCATTCCTTTGATACAACTCAACTGAATATGTCACATATCATATCCCACCTGTCCTTTGGTAGGAAGATTTCACCAAGAGTAATGAGCGATGCAAAGCGACTGATTCCTTACATAGGTGGAAGTCATGATAAGCTGAATGGCCGTGCATTTATCAATCAGCTAGATTTAGGTGCTAATGTTACTGTAAGTTCATTCATTTTCCTCCCCTCTCTCATCGGTATCTATATTTCAAATATTTGGTGACATAGATTTCTGATAGTTGCCATTGTCAATGCAGATAGAACATTATCTTCAAATAGTAAAAACAGAAATTGTAACAAGAGGAAATCACAAACTGGTTGAGGAGTATGAGTATACAGCTCACAGCAGTTTGGCTCAAAGCTTGTACATCCCGGTTGCAAAATTCCATTTTGAACTCTCCCCTATGCAGGTTTCTTTTTTTCTTTAGGATAACTTCACTGCGATATCTCTGTGCTTAGCATTTCTCATTCTTGCCTTCACAATCTTCAGGTTTTGATAACAGAAAATCCCAAATCTTTCTCTCATTTTATCACAAACGTCTGCGCTATTATTGGAGGGGTTTTCACGGTCAGTGCTCTCAATCCTAATCTCTTATATGTATACGTAATTTCTTTCTCACATGACACCCCCCAACTTGCTCAATATTTTGACGTGAACAGGTAGCTGGAATATTGGATGCAATCTTCCACAACACCATTAGGCTGGTGAAAAAAGTCGAGCTAGGCAAGAATATTTGACGTGATCTCGGTAGACGAAGAAATCCCGGTAATATAAGCGCTTGAATCTTCCTGATTCGATACCCATATTTATCCCAGGGACAGGATAGGCTTTTTCTGGGTCATTGTAGCTGCTAATATAGAACATCATATTTGAAGTGTTGATGATTTTGTTGTGTTTTTGGCAGATGCTATACTTTATTATTAGTTGTGTTATATACTGGAACAGCGTGATTATATATTTCCGGGAAACTAGGAATTTACAAAGTTGAAAAAAAATAAGACGAGTTGTATCGGCGATAGATATTTTTGTGTGTAGTGGATTGTTGTTGCAATTTCAGGTCAAGAACGTTGATTTTTTTTTCGTCTTCTGTATAGTAGATTGTTGTTGCAATTTCAGGTGGGAAAATTTAGTTAGAAAGGAGAACAAAATATATTTTTGTAGGAAGGAGATCTAATATAACATTCAATTAATCCACTACTACTATATATATTTTTCTCATAACGCAAAATGAAGCATACATGTAAGGTGTATCTAAGTATAGGTGGCAAAACCTGACCCAACCCGTGGGTGACTCGCCCACGGATTGTGTTTGGGTCAGAGTTTTTGACTCAACCCGTAGATGACTTGTGATATCGCGGGTCAGGTTTGGGTATGAAGGTTTGACTCACGGATCAACTTGTGACCCGTGGTATTTTTATATTATATTAAAATAACATATATTTTTTTTGTATGCGCGGATCGAACGAGTCAGACTGATATGTGGGCCATAGGGGTCCATCGGATCAGTATGACCCAATCCTTTCATTTCTGACGGGTCATTCTGACCCGCGGATTGACCCACCAACTCGTGAGTCAGGTTTGAGTTTAAAAAATTGACTCATAGTATTATACGGAGCGTGTTTTGGTCATGAATCCATGACACGACCCAAGACCGACACGACCTATTACCATGCCCCGTTTTCCAATCCATTATCTCAAGTCTTAACAGAGAAACATTGACCTAGAAAAAGGTCAGCAGATGAGATTAGCAGCACTACAACAACCCACCGTATCATATGATTCGTAAATGAACAGTCAGAATCCGACAGAACGGCGGCGGTTGACTCTGACGGTTTCTCCTACAACCTCCATCGAAACACGACGAGGGAACAGACCATCCAATTCAAGCAACCTCTCCTCCTCTGTCGTAAGTCGTAACCCATTTTCCAGTAACCCACCAAATCAACTCAAACTAAAAGGAAGGACCCAGCTCACCTCTCACCTGGTTTCTTGTTTTTCTTTTCATTTTTATTGTGCATATCATCTGCTACCCAAGACTTGGTCGTCTTCCAGCATCACCAAATCCTCCAATTTAACCCCTTTTGTTTTTTCAACTTCTGCCAGACCATACCCCCATCGGCTTCTATACGAAAAGGCGTTCTTCCTTTCTCTCTTCCATTCGTTGCTCGCAAAATGTGGAGAGATCCTGGGGCTCCTGCGGATTCCTTCTACCAAGTCCGACCCGAGTGCGCGAACGATGTTCCCAAGACCCGTTTCAAGATCAAGGTATGAGGTTGCCAAGATCAGAATCAGAATATGTAATTTGCTGTGGAATTGAATCCATCATGACTGTTTTGTTTTGTTCCTAATTCTTATTGGAACTGGATTTGCTGTGCTTAGTGAGTTTGTCCTAGTGTTGGTCGGAATCGGAATCGCAATCCATGTCGGAATAAGCTGTTGATGTAGAGATGCTAAATGAATATCTAATAGGCAAATTAATGCATCTATTCAGTTTGCAAATTAAGGATTATACCTAGTGAAACTCAATATAGACTGCAGATGCTGGTGGCTGGAAATGAGATGCTAGTTCTCACATGCTTGATTACTATTATTCCAAAGACAGATGATATCTGAGTCGAAACTAAGGATCCAAAACCTTACAGATGTGAGACAATGATAGTCTACGTAATTTCCTTCAAATTTTTAGTATTTTTGAAGTTTGGGTTTACCCAGCCGTTCGAAATGCATCAGATTTACTTGACTCAAACCTTTCCCCCCTCTCTTCTCATAGTTGTGTTCATTTGTGGTGCCTGTAAACCCGATTCAGTTACAAAATCACGCTTGCCTCTCATTATTTAGCTTTGTAATTCCTTCTGTCTTTGATATGGAACAACAGACTGGAAAAACCTTGAGTTCAAGAAAGTGGCACGCAGCGTTTACTCAAGAAGGATACCTTGACATAAGTAAGACTCTCGGTCGAATCCAACGCGGGGTAAGTTCATTTTGGTTACTTGAGCTCATTATGAGACTTTTATCAACAGTTATTTATTTTACATTTTGACAATCTCATTACACGAATCACTGATTGATTGCCATACATATATTTTCTTTTAGGGTATTCATCCATCAATAAGAGGAGAAGTTTGGGAGTTTTTACTAGGTTGCTATGATCCAAAAAGCACATTCGATGAACGAGAGCAAATTCGACAACATCGAAGGTACCCTGCTTCAGTTTCTGTAGGTGTATCTAAACATGAGCATGAATGATGTTATATCCTTAACTTTAACATCAAAACAAAACACTATCCTTGCATACCATTATAAATTTCAAGTTTTTGTTTTTGTCTTCAGAGTTCAGTATGCGAGGTGGAAACAGGAATGCTGCCAGATGTTTCCTATTATTGGCAGCGGTAGATTTGTTACAGCGCCTATTATTACTGAGGATGGTCAGCCAATCCGAGATCCAATTGTTCTGCAACAATTAAACCCACATATGGACACTTCTGTTTCAACTTCTGAGATTAATGGAGATTCTAGTTCAAGCACAAAAGCTACAGATCGTATTTTGGACAAGAAAGAAATCCAGTGGAAGCTGACACTGCATCAGATAGGTCTGCTCTAAGCAGTCAAAGTTTTATTACCATCATCTTGCTTTTGGTGTCTCTACAAGTTACCTAAGCCCATATACAAGAAAATAATTTACTACTTAATTTAAGTTGATAGATGAAAAAAATAGTCTTTTTTCTACTGTTTGTTAGACTCATCGTTGAAAATAGATGATGGATTTGTATTTCTTGCAGGTCTTGATGTGTTCCGCACTGACAGGATCTTAGTGTTCTACGAGAAGCAGGCTAATTTATCAAAACTTTGGGATATCTTATCTGTTTATGCTTGGATAGATAACGACATTGGCTATTGCCAAGGTGAGAATTACCTTGAGCAGAACAGTAAATCAAATTCGTGAACACGGTAAATTGGTCTTTAAAGCTTGGACATGATCACAGGAATGAGTGATCTTTGCTCTCCAATGATAATACTTCTTGATAACGAAGCTGATGCCTTCTGGTGCTTTGAGCGACTAATGCGCAGACTGGTATCTCTCTCTGCATCCATGTCTGGTGTCGTTCAAATCAAGAACCAGCCTCATGAAATTCTTCTTTTCTGCAATGTTTTTTCAAATTTTTCTTGATTGAGACCAAATATAAAAGTAAAGGTCGGTTCTAATGCTTTTCGGTCCTCTGCAATTCCAAAGCGAGGAAATTTCAGATGCACTGAGAGCTCAGTTGGGGTGGAGACACAGCTAAGTAATTTGGCAGACGTAACTCAAGTCATCGATCCAAAACTTCATCAGCACATAGGTATCTATCTCCTTGTTTTTTTTTTGTTTTTTTTTCTTATACTGCATCGATAACTGAGCTTCATGGAATGCCCACGAGCCTTGAAAATAACGGCAGAAATGTTAGATATATTAAGCAAGACGAACCTAATTGTAATTGGATATTGTTGGATTTGTTAGATTTTCCATCGTTATAATCGTGATTGGCCCAACCCAGAACATTCCAGTCGTTACGTGTCTTGCTTTATTTCAAACAAAATTGACATTTTGAAATTGTGTGCAGAAACACTCGGCGGTGGGAACTATCTATTTGCTTTCCGAATGCTTATGGTTTTATTCCGACGAGAATTCTCCTTTGGCGACTCACTCTATCTTTGGGAGGTACACAGTTACAACCATACTTACCCTATAAACTGAACTAAAACTATATATTTGATTGGCTTAAGTGTATATATATAATGTGTATGAACAGATGATGTGGGCACTGGAGTATGATCCAGAATTATTCTTTTTGTATGAAGAGTCCAAACCGGGAACTGAAAAGGCAGAAGGATCTAAAGGAAAACCGAAATCAATACGGCAATGTGGGAAATTTGAGAGGGAAAACATGAAGAATGGGGCAAAGAATTCAGAGGCACCTCCTCTTCCTATATCTGTCTTCCTTGTTGCTAGTGTTCTGAAAGATAAGAGCTCCAAGCTAATGCATGAAGCTCGTGGCCTCGATGATGTCGTTAAGGTCTGCAGTAATTCATTCACAAGAAAACATTGCCAAACAAATCAAAGATGACTTTTCTTATTTTTTTTTAGATTTTGAATGACATGACGGGAAATCTGGATGCGAAGAAGGCCTGCATCGGAGCTATGAAACTTCACAAGAAATACTTGAAGGTTGAGTCAAATTATTTCTTGGTTCTTCCATTGCTGTATATACTTATAGCTGTAATTCCTTTTCCAGGCTAAGAAGGAATAACATTAAAGACATAACTACTGGAGGTGTTTCTTCATCATCTTCAAGGAAACATAGGAGAAGATGCTGCTCTGTTCGACCTCAGCTCAATTATGGAATGGACACAACGTCCTCTGTCAGTGACCAAACAAAACACTCTTTGTTGTTCATTCAACCAAAAAAGAACATTGATTTACTTACTAAAAAAGACGGATACCACTTGTGTAAGTATATTATGTATCTATCGATTTATGGTATGTTTTGTTCCTTGAGCGGAAGTAGGATGGATTTGTACTTGTGTTAGTTGTGTAGTCAAATGTTTGACCAGATTGTCGGTCATATATCATTGACTTGATTGAACATTAACTAAAGTGGAGGGACCAAAAGGATAAAGTAGCGTTTTCTTTGGGGATTGGCATGAAATTTTTGATCATGTACTTGGGATTTTTTATCATTTTTTTTAAATACGAAAGTATACCTACATGCGAGGTGAGTATATAAGTTGTACATGCGAATGACATTTACATGTGATGTTTTAATACGAAAGTATACCTACTCGCGAGATGAACATATAAGCTGTACATGTGAATGACATTCGCAGGTGATATGTCCACCCGCGAATCTTATTCGCAGGTAGTTTGATATTTTTTATAGGACTGATCATGGCGGGCTGTTCCGGTCTTGGAGGCAGGATCGAGATCGAAATTTCGATCTTAACATCTGGAGGATCGAGACCAACTTTGGCCAAAAAAGCCCGCTCGATTCGACCTTGCTTGACTCTGGCCGGTCTTGATCTTGGACCGAAATTTTTGGTAAAAAAAAATCAATTGAATTTGGCAAAAAAATATCACCAAAGTTTTGATCTTGAACCCGCTCGCTTCTCGTCTTCCGTTGCACTTCCCTTATGGAACCGATCCAAAGAGTTGTTAAATCTTTCAAGGTCAGAAATTACTAGGGTTTCAATGGTTACACCATGAATTTCTAGGGTTACACTCTTTTGGAAAAAAAGCATGAGCCTGAGCCCGACCTTCGACCTTAAAGGAAAAAAAAAATCGTTCACTCGGTTCTAGTCAGACCGGTTTTGTCGGGAATTCAGTTCAATCAGTCTTTTTTTAACCCCCTAATTTTTTATGTCCACATTCGAATCTAGGTATATTTTTGTATTTTTAAAAAATTGAAAATATTTTCATATCTTTTTATGTATATTTTGGTCAAAAATTCATTTGCATGAAGTGGGGACCGTTTGTAACGGTTCTATTTATCAATCTATTTTTTCACAAAAAAATTGGAAACAATTAATTGAGATATCACATTTCTATAACGGTCAAAAGTTTGAAAGATCAAACCAAATCAAACCTCTGGACCTTCTTTCTTGCTCTTCTTCTTTGGACTCGCTCTGAAACCTGTCAACTCATCATCCATTACAGATTCTCCATTGTTCCTTCTTTACTGTTTAATTTTGCATTTTACCGCAAATCTCAGACGAAGGGGAATCAGTTCAATCCCATCTCGCTATGAATCCAAGCAGACCCTCAAAGTCTTCTCCTTTGACAGAAAACCCTGATTCGAGCAGAACGCCAAGATCCTCGGAAATCGGAGACCCCATGAGAAGGAGCTTCAAAGGGAACCCCTTCCAGAAACCTTCTATCGTCGCGAATCCCAGGGGATTCAATCCAGTTACTCCTGCTAACAGCCCTTCAGGTGAGATTTTCCGGTTTGAATTTCAGTTCTTTTTCCTATAATCTCAGTTTTGGCCATGGTTATAGTGGTATTAGAGTGAAAGAACAAGAAACAATATGGAAACTTTAGCTTTGATCGATATTCAAGTTCCTCGTTGTCAATTGTTGATTTTCTTGATGATTTCTTACTTTGATGGGTCGAGATGCGATAGTCAGAAGTAATTAGGTCAAAAGAAGAATGCAGAGTTTTTACTATCATTCACTGCACTGAAACAATTCGGAATGCAGTTTTTTTGGCTGCGAGTAAATATTGTTTCTTGATCGATTTAGATTTTACTGGTTGTGATTATTCTTTTCCCTCCTCTTTTTATGGATTCAAGATTGGGCTGTGCGAGGAAGAGAAAGCAATTCGATGCGGTTCTTAAGAGAATCCGAGGAGAAGGAAAACAAGACAGACTCCAATAACCCAATGGGACCAGCAGCCAAGTCACCATCCATCAACAACTCCAAGGGGATGAAGAATTTCATGTCGCCAACAATTTCTGCTGCTTCGAAAATCAATGCTTCACCAAGTAAGAAGATACTGACAGAGAGAAGTTCTCATGAACAGACTCCTCTGCGAAGTTCTGTCGCCTTGTTGGATCTCAGAAGTTCGTGCAACTCAATTAGTAATCTGTCTGAAACACTGGAAGAATCTGAAACCAGGTTTGAGAAGGAATTGGATCTGAAAGGTCCTGACAAGGTTGCTATTTTCGATTCATTGCTAGAGAGTGATGGCTTGGTTGAAGAAGTGAAACCTTCACTCCCTTTTGCATTGGAGCCCATTGATGCAGACCCTCTAACCCCAATGCCTCCTTACGATCCCAAGACAAACTTCCTTGCACCGAGGCCGAAGTTCCTGTACTACAAGCCGAAGGAAATGGATTTCAATCCACTAGATGGTGATGTCGGGATTTTCTCGGACAGCTTATCTGAGAGTGAAGCAACTGAAGAGACAGAATCTGACAGCTCCCAGAATGAATCCGAGGATGATGCTTCTTCTCAAGTAGTTGTGGCAAAAGAAGAAGAGGCTGCTGCTGACACTGAGACGGACCTTCATCAGCCTCATGGAATTGAAAAGGAGGCAGTGTCTATGAAGGATAGATCGAGGCAACAATTCTTTGCCAGATCCAAGTGCATTATTTCAGCCTTTATCCTTCTATTAATTGCTACTGCAGCAATGATGGAAACGGATCATCTTCAGACAATAAGATCTTATAACTTTATGATAAATGAATCGAGCTTTCCGGTGGTTTTGGAAGTGTTCTCCAAGGAGACTAAATATTTGAGGAGCTCGGTGGGGGAAAGTCTCAGACTTTGGTGCGATTTCTCGGTGTCTTATATTAGTGGCTTGATGTCTGAGTTAAGAGGAGAACATCGACAAGGTCATGTTACTTTTTTTAACTTGACCATTTTGGAGGAAACTCAGTGGAATGATGAGAAGGAAAATCGGGTAAAAGATGATAATTCTGAGATTAGTAAAATATTTGAACAGAGTTTTCAAATCAAAGCCGAGGCAGAGGACACTGATCCAGATTCAACGATTGAGGCTGAAGTCGATGTGGATGTGGAAGAAGATGCCAAATATGATGAAATTAGTAGCATCGGGCTTGAACTTGATGTCGTTGAGAATTCTTCATGTACTGATGAAGAAGTGAAATCAGTGAAAGTAGAAGAAGCAGTTCAGTCTGGTACAGCAGAAGAAGTGATAGCTGTGGAAGAAGAGAACATGCTAGAGGAACCCGAGCTTGTTACTATTCAATCTGGTAAAGTAGAAGACGAAGAAGAACATAAATTGAGCTTCTCAGCTAAAGAAGAGAACATCCTAGAAGAAGAAGAATCTGAAGCTGTTGTTGCAGCTGAATTGGAATCAGGTCTGCTTCAAGTTGAAGAACTGATTCCCACTGATATTAAAATTGCACCACAAGATTCTGCTGAAACTGAAGTTCCTGAATCCATCAAAAGCAGCAGCAGCTTAGAGAGGGAGGACAACTTCCTCAGAATGACCCAAATTGTTGCTTTATCATCAGTTCTTCTGTCTTTAGTTGCTGGGTGTTTAGCTTTCAAGAAGATAAGATCCTCCTCCTCCATGGCTGTTGTCTCAAATGCAGCACAAAAAGAAGAGCATTTTTTGGGAGCAAAGAAGTTCAATATTAGTCCTGTTTCTGGAAACAACAACCTAATGGCAGAGTTCGATTTTGTTGGAGACTCCTCGTGTCCCTCTGAGATCAGCAGTTTCCCTCTGGAGGAGCACAAAGGTCCGAAGAAGCGGTCTGGCGCTCTTTTGATGAATCCCAGAAAGAGCAGTTCTAGAAGAAGGGAGTCTCTGTCTGCTTCTTCTTCCTCAGATATGTCAATAGGTGACTCTGCTTCTCCATCACTATCCTATGGAAGCTTCACCACCTATGAAATGATTCCCAACAAGAAGGTACCTTCTTTTTCTACTGATTCAAAATTCACAAACAGAAACTTTGTTTTGATTTCTGTATCTATCTTTGAATGCAGAGGAATGGAGATGAAGAGCTCGTGATTACTCCTCTACGGCGATCAAGCAGGCTCCGGAAATAACTAGATGATGGTGATTTCATTGTGTACCTCTCTGCAATACCGTTAATTGTGTTGTTCAGATGTCTGCTAACCCTAATGTGTAGTAGCTAGCTATATTTGATGAGTAGCAGTAGCAGTGTGAACTGTGAAGAACTCAAGACCATCATTCTGTATTGGTAAAGTAATAGAGTTGCCATTTTCCTTTCTAATCCAATTATAGTCAATGAGAGGGTGGATAGATAAAATGTTGTTGAACCTTCGAATGGGATACACATTTCTTGTTGAAATTTCGAATGAGGTTGCTTGAATTATTCTGAAGTCGTTACGACACTTTCAGATTGAAACAATTTGGAGGCATCCAAACTTTCAATCGGATAAAATCAGAATACTGAACTAGAACTTGAGAAGGATTGTGAATGTTTGAGATGGAATTTTCGGACCTCCCTTATGACCAATTTATAGTGTTTGTCACATATTTTGGAAGAGACACCACACTCTTGGGAAGAGACTATACCCTTCAAATTTACAATTTAGAATTTTTAGAATAGTGACCCCAGCCAGGGGCGCTGCCCCTTGGACCCAGCCCAGAGGCGCTGCCCCCGAACCCCTACAAAGGGAGCGTTGCCCCATTTGATCCTCATTGCTCGTTTCTAAACAACTGATGAATCTCTGATATAGTGAATTATAATATACTTAAACAAGCGTGCACTCTGCACCCTCCTGACTTATTTAATGTGAACTAATCAATCCAATTAAACTAAAATAGCTAACATAAAATAGGGGGAAAGAAATTGCAATAACAGCAGGCATAGTGTTAAACACATTACACAGCAAACATTACAACAAATACCAGAAAGAGTGTTCCAACATCACCCACCAATCCACCACCCTTATTAACACAAAAAAAAAGTTTTGGTGATGGCCATCCCTTCAAACTACTCAACATCTGCTACTTCTATTACTACTTCCCAAATTCTTCAAGCATCAACAACTTCAGCAGAGTCAGCAGCTGCAAGGATCAGCTCGGGTTGGGTCTTCCCCACAAACGTTCCGTCCAATGCATTTGGCAACCCGAGGGCCTTCAGTGCAAGATGTGCTGCCTTTTGTCCCGATATCATCATTGCTCCAAAGGTTGGCCCCTAACAGAAAATAACATCATCTTCAATATCTATTGTCTGAAAAAGAACACCCATTTGAAGAAAGATTTACTAACCATTCTTGGAGCTCCATCGATTTCAGCCACCTCCATGCCTGTGATGATCATCCCAGGTACTACCTCCCTGGTCAGCCTCACAATGGCATCCTCAGCAGTGTTCATGTCTAGAGCCTTCATTCCAGGGACATGGTCGATCATGCCAATGCTCTTGAGCCTCTTCACGCCGGTGGCACCAAAGGGCCCGTCGTGGCCACAGGAGCTGACCACTACCTTGGCCTCCATCACGTTTGGGTCCATGCAGGATTGTGTGTCGTGGTTCATGGAGACGAGGGCCCAGTTGGTGACCACCCCACCCACACGATTGTTCTTGACGATCAAGTCCTCAACAGCCACTGCATTGAAGAGCTTCACGTTGGGTCGGGCGAGGAGCTTGCTCATGATGGTGGAGGTGAAGAGGGCCGCGTGCTTGATCACCACATAGGTGTCCTGTTCATCGTACTCGATCTCCAGCTCGTCCAAGAATTTGTGGGCTGGTTTCCTCACAACCTGCATGATTGATCAAGACATTGACATCCACGTCGGTAAATGTATGTATGAAGTTGCATAATCATGACTTGTCACTTTGAAAGTGACTGCGTTTGGTCCCCAGAAATTTGCTGTTGTGTCCCAATCAAGATTTTATTATCAACAGAGGAAATTTTGTCATCTAATCAGATGTTTGTATGATCGAATATTGTGTAATTTAAAAATTACGTTCATGTTCAGATGAATCAGATCGATGTCCATTTGTCCCCAAATGAAGATATCCACATAAAATAAGGGAAAAGGAATTACGAGCAGGCCATGCAAGGAAGAGAGGAGCTCACCATGGAGGAGAAAAGCTGGCCACCGAGCCACGCGCCGCCGCCGGGACTGACGGACTGTTCAATAATGGCGACCTGGACGTCCGGGTTCTTGCTGAGCTCGTATGCGCAGGAGAGACCGGCGGATCCAGCGCCAACGACAACCACATCAGTGTCAGCGTAGGTGATCATGTCCATCATGTACCTCCTGGTCATCTCCCGGGACACGATCGACTCCTTGATCGAGTCGAATTTGAATGATCCGAGGTCGTATGGTGGAGTTCCGGCGGACATAGAGACTGAAGAGCCGCTTGAGCCGGTCTTGGCCGTCTGGACGCGGAGGGAGGGCACTGTTGTTCCATGGAAGGCTGAGTGGCGGAGGACGGAAGTCTTTGGCTTGGCGGAGATGTAGGAAGCAAGAGTGGCTGCCATGTCTGTGGATGAAGAAGTGAGTGAATCAGTAGTAGTAGTAGTGAGGTGGTGGATTGGTGAGGATAGGAGAAGGATATTTATGGTGGAGGAGAAGAGAAAAGAGAGATGATAGGGTATATGAAATGAAAGGTGTACAATGGAATAGGTAGGGCAAGTGCAGTGGAGATGGAGAAGGAGAGATGGTCATTACTGTTATTATTATTAATTTAAAGAGCCGAACTTCACATGCTTTTGACAAGCAGTTTTCCAAATTTTTGTAAATTAACCGATAGATTCGTGACGTTAATTTTCAGTTAAGTTTTGATGGTAACAGGAAGTGAGTAGCAACCAGGTACTTGAACTTACACAAATTTACACAAATTAGCAAGTAGGTACCTGAACTGGTTTAAAACTGATTCGATCGAACTACTTTATTTATTAAAAAAAAATATGGTTTATATACCAAACAATGCATAACTTAGGGTTTAGGATTGAGTTATGCATGTGTTTGGTATATAAATCCTAATTTTTTGTTTTAAATAAAGTGGTTCGATGGAACCAGTTCATTTATCTACTTGCTAATTCGTGTAAGTTCATGTACTTGTTTGCCAAACTATGTCAAATTCAGGTACCGAGTTGTTCTTTACGTGCAGTTTTCCGTCAAAATTCAACGGAAAATTAACGTCAGTAACCTATTTGCTAATTTCCAAAAGTTCGGCAACCTATTTGCGGCAAAAAAGTTGGATACCTACTTTACAAACCATGTCAAGTTTTGCTCCTATTTGATAATTAACCTTTAATTTAATTAAGTTATGTAAAATTGTAATAAGTAAGTTTTTTAAGATATTTTTTCATTCGTAATGTCAATTTTATAACTTTTAATTGGTTCATGTCAAACATATAATTTTCATTCATATGTAAATATATAATTATCACTATTACGTGGAACTTATTGAAAAAAAAAACTAAGCTATAAAAATTTATTAGTAGCTTTTGCTTCTTTTTTTTTTTACCACTGTTGGCAGTTTACGCTTTTGGGAATTGCAGTAGGGACAAGATGTACAACCAGAGATTTGTACTTTTATTATAAATGATGATTTGATGGTAGTGGTACAATAAGAAAACGAAATAAATATCAACTACAAATAATTAGAAGAAGAAAACAAAATGTGTACATCATAATTTTAGTGAAAGGACACAAGTATAATTATAAAATTTAATAGTGAAAATAATTATTATTTTTATATTAATCTTAATAAAAAAAGATTATGGTACTAAAATACTATATAAATTATAACATTCCCACTTGATTAAAAAAGGACTAAAATATCACCCACATAAAAATTGGGGGACTAAACAATCACATTTAAAAAGAAAAAGACATTGGTACGGATAGTCTATGAAGATATTTCTCATTTTTATCGACAAAAAATAAAAGTATTAATTATATTAAGTTTTTTTATTATTATTTTCATGTTTTTTTTTTTATAATTATGGATTAAACAACCTATAAAGTGACAACTAATCAACCAAAGAGTCAACTGCGTCTTTTCGGAGTGCATTAATAGTTTTGTATTATGTACCAGGGTCACTTCAGTACAAACAAACAAGTTTATTCATAAAAAATGATACGTCTGCTTTCGACCCCAAACTCTCCCTAATGGTGCTTTCGGCCTCAAACTTCAGATACATTTGATTCACACCCAGATCCAAAGAAAAACAATATTTTGTAGCTTTGAAGCATTTTATTATTTAGAAGAAACACACAGAGTTGCAAACTCCATACCCACCAGAAGCAGCTCATTGAAGAAACCAAATACATAGGAAATAGATAGGACTACTACTACTAGGGTTCAATATTCCAACATAACAAGCACGGTTAACAGGGTTTGTTTAAGAGTAGAATGAGTCACCGGTATCGAGCATAGAGCATCGATTGATAATAGATGATGTAAAGGTGGTGCTTCAATCAGAAACCATGAATCTTGATATGCTCCTTTTTCACAATTCCAGCCTGAAACCAAGACAAACAAAGAGGGCAAAAAGTTAAGGGACTATAAAAAATTTCTGCATTAACATCTCAATGAAGAACAATAATTTCCATCGATTTGAGCAAATGGTAGCTACCTGGACAAGGAAAGTGGAGACATTCTTTCTCTGATCACCTTGAAGTTGAATCACCTGCCCTAGTTCTGGATCCTGAACAACAGTGCCATTGCAGCAGAAATCTTTCTTCAGGTCCTTCAATATTCTGTTGTAGCTAAATTCTTTCTTCAGTCCCTGCACGGTTGTCAGGCTTTTCCTACCATTGCGCTGCTGTACACGGATATGGACATAATCCTTGGTTCCAGCACCAGAGTCTTCAGCACTCGCATCAGCAAACGGATCTGGAACCAACAGGATCCATGAGCAACAACAACACTAAAAGACAGTAGTGGCATGCAATTAAAAAGTTAGAAGGATCAAACTTTGAGTAGTCTTGTTTACTTACCAAAAGCAGAGGGGATCTGGGTATCAAGATCAGACATGAAACTTGGCTGCTGTAGGAGAAGGATTATAGTACGCAGATAGCTTAGGAGCTACAGAAGAAAAGGTATATACATGAGATTCCAATTAAAGCAAAACCATCTATAACTTATATAAATTTCATCTGGCATTAACAACGTATTTGCTTTAGGCATATCGACTACGAGCTACTTGAAACCCAACAAGATAATCGTGTATACTTCTAGTAAGTTGTACATAAGGCATATTATCGTGGCCCACAACCTCACATGCTCATAATTCAAGATAAAGAATTGATCAGCCATACTCCCACTACCAAATTAGTACTTGAAACATACTTTTAAAGGATATGCTGCAGATATTAAAAAAATAAAAATAGTGCATCACTTCATGGAAGAAAAAAAAAACTTAATGTATACTTTAATGATCTCATCTTGGATCCACAATAATAATTCAAAAGGAGAGCAGTAATAGTTCTCACCCTTCAATTTGAAGAATAGCAATGGAATTTATAAGATCAGTAAATACAGTTTCTATTTAACGTTTCAACATGGTATCTTCCTAACTTTGCAGGCTATGGCCTCGCTCCAAGAGGCACAACCTTACCACTCTCCATTACTCCATATCCTATATCCAAGATGGTGAACGGATGGCAGTAAATGACAACATAATTCACAATTTGATTGATACTTTGGAAACTACAGGTATCTTTTCAAGACGAAAACAGAGTTGATCATCCTAAGTTCTACAAATCAATGGTGTTATCTTCGATGTTTGCTTTCAAATTCAATACAATTGAAAAAAGATATTACCAGATAAACAACCGCCTTTCAAACAACTATCAAAAAGCCACAATCCACTTGCATAGCAAGCAAGGGAGTTGATCAAGAAAACAGATCAAAACGCTTTAAGGAAGAAAGCGGGATCAAGACTAAAGAAGAACACAATTGAAGATCAGGCGATTAGCATATAGAGAAACAAGAACCCCAACCAATCAGAATCGATCAGATCGTAACAATCGAGCAGAGATTTTTACCTCGTCTATGTTTCAAGGTTACGATCAAAGGAGAGTCTAGAGAGACTAAGAAAAAACCCTAACTTTGTGACGTTCGGTTCAGTACGATCTCCTCTCTCTGCTCTGGGCAAGAAAGATGAAAGGTAAAGCGCTAATATATGCTTAAGCCCACAAGACCTAAGAGTCTTTCATACACCCGGTCCATGGCACACCCACAATACGTGGATTGCCACCCGTCCGTAGACTCTACACCATAGTTATCAAAACCGGACCGGATATCGAACCGGCGAGGGGGACGGTTTACGGTTCGTCCGATCCAACCCGGTTCATTATGTGGTTCACTGTTCACAAAGGGAAAAAAATATAAAACTTAAAATACATACATAGTCTCAAACACAAACATAATTACCTCAAACTACATAGTCTCTCACACACAAACTACATAGTTTCAATATTAAACACACATTACTCTCAATTCTCAAACACAATACACAATAGTAGTGAACCGGTTTAACCAATTGGATTAACCATATTGGTTCGTGCAGAACCCAAAATCGGCCGGAAAAAACGAAAACCCAAGAAAAAACAAATAAAAGTGAACCGGAAACTGACCTGTTTTTAAAAAATCGTTCGGTTTAACTCGGTTTAAACACTATTCAGTTGTAAAACAGTTATTAACTAAACCAAACCGGACAGGGATCCGATTACCGGTCGGACCTCCGGTCCGTCCGGTTCTGATAACTATGCTCTACACTATACCGAGCGAACGTGGCCGTGTAGGCCCATATATTGGATATTGGATCATGAGCCGGGTGTATTCATTTGATTTTATACGCTTCCGTCACTCACTTCCTCCTCTCCTCGTTGAAGATCCACGCTTTGCCGGAAAATCTCCTGACCTCAGCCTCCGTCGCTCAGTTATGTCCCGTCCTGGTCCTCGTTCCAGAGACGCCATCTTCTCCAACATCGACCGATTGGTAAGCATCTCTTGAGCCGTTCAATTACGCGCTCTGCACCTATGTTAGAAACAATCTATCCTCCATGTCCTCTGAAATCACAAGAAGCCACGATTAATGATTTCCTTTATTTGATATCTATATCTTGAGGGAATGATTTATGTGTCTACATTTTGCAATTTCGGAGGAGACTTGATAGAATCTATGCGATGAAGAAGGTCTTCAGTTAGATTCTGATTCCAGAGATTGTGAAATTACCCGGTAATTAGGTTAGTTTAGGACGTGGCTCAGCATTACTGCTTCATAAATAGATTACAACTGATTCGAACTGTTTTTGTGTAAAATGCTGAATTTTTCACATTGACGTATGGAGCAATAGTTCGTCAATTGCTTACGAATCTGGAGGAAGTGGATGAAGTCAACAAACAGCTTGATCAATGTACAAAAAATAATTATTTTTGAATTTTATCATACCATACTAAATGTTTCTGGTGAGAGTAATCAGATTTGGCCATGCATATATTGATTACATACTTAGGTTTCCTAAGTTCATTACCATTTTTTCATTTTAGAAGCTCCTTTCTGGCTTTCTGAAGATCATACATAGGAATGGAGTAGAAGAAGAAGGGTGTAGACATGGGAAGGGGATAAGGATGATATCATTTTTTTTGGACTGGAATACAGTTTATTGCTTCCTTCGTATCACAGTATATAGTGTTCATGAGGATGATATATACATTCTTGAAGAATTATAGTCCTATTCAAGTGAACTAGGGATTTCTTCTCATCATCTTTTGGAAGAAGTCCCATCTACAAAGGGTCCATTATTCATCAACTCCTGACTTCCCATTCATTGTCTTATGAGTTGCATCCAAACAGATATCTTTTCTAACTGATACTTATCTTGCAGGGGCTACAACAATGGAGTTTGACTAATTGATCAATACCTACTTCAGCTTTCTCAATTACGCGGAACAGAGGAACAGCGGGTAGGATCAAGTGTTTTCAGTTTGTGGTTTATATCCAATCCTTGAATCATGATTAATATGCGAATTGAGAAGGAGCATTCAATATAAATCTGCAATCAGGGTGTACTGATCTCATTTTCACACTCTTGTTGACAGATTTTCCAAACTACTATTGCTGATATCAACACAAGATGGCTCGTAATGAGGAAAAAGCTCAGTCTATGCTGAATCGGTTCGTCACCATGAAGGCGGAGGAGAAGAAGAAGCCCAAGGAGCGTCGGCCTTTTCTTGCATCAGAATGCCGTGACCTCTCCGAAGCAGATAAGTGGCGCCAACAGATCATGAGAGAGATTGGACGGAAAGTCGCTGAGATCCAGAATGAAGGTCTTGGCGAACACCGACTCCGAGACCTCAATGACGAGATCAACAAGCTCATACGGGAGAAGTCCCACTGGGAGCGCCGAATCGTTGAACTCGGTGGTCCTAACTATGCCAAACACTCTGCAAAAATGACTGACCTGGAGGGGAATATTGTTGATGTGCCCAACCCTAGTGGGCGTGGCCCTGGCTACCGCTACTTTGGTGCAGCAAAAAAGCTCCCAGGTAATTAAACCTACATGCAGTATGCAATTTCAAGTTCCAACTATTTGCATTGTGGTTAGCTAGCTATGTGTAGTGTTAGCATGTTAGGAATCAATGTTGTTTCCATTTATTTGCCTGAATAATTTTGGAGAAGCGCTATGATTGGTAGGGTTTTGGATTGGGACTGTGCTAAACCCTTGTTGGCGTGTCTAAAATTTGTATTATGACAGCAAATCCTGGCACACCGTGTAATTTACCTAGCTGAGTTATTAAGTTAGACCTTCATACTATCTTCATAATGCAATGTGTGAATGCAAAACAGAAGTTCCAAATCTTAGTTCAACCAAAGAGAAGATGAGGCCTGAACTAGTTCATGGTGAACAGATTTTTCAATGAAGATGAATGAATTGTTTCCATTAATCATTGTTTTATTGCAGAACCAAAAAACTGAGAAACTAGACTCCTGTTAATCAAATTTTTGAGTTACTGTTTATGTCTCTGCCTGCCTATCTGTACCATAATTTTATTCCTTCAATTTCTTTGAAGTCAGCTGCAATTGACATTGTCCATTTCTATTGCTACAAAACGTAGGTGTCAGGGAATTGTTTGAGAAACCACCAGAGTTGAGGAAAAGAAGGACAAGGTACGATATCTACAAAAGGATCGATGCGAGCTACTATGGATACAGAGATGATGAGGATGGCGTGTTGGCAAAAGTGGAGGGGCCGGCAGAGGAAAAGATGAGAGCTGAAGTGGTCGAGGAATGGAAGAGGATGGAGGAGATAAGGAAAGAAGCAAAGAAGACAGTGAAGAGTGGTGAAGTGGTGAATGTGAAGGAGGTGTTGTTCGAGGAAGAGGAGGATGTGATTGAAGAAGAGAGGAGGGAAGAAAGGGAGAGGGAAGAGAGCAAAAGAGGGGAAGAGAAGGAGATGGAGTTTGTGGCTCACGTGCCTTTGCCCGATGAGAAGGAGATCGAGAGGATGGTGGTTGAGAAGAAGAAGCAAGACCTGCTGAGCAAGTACACGAGTGAGATGCTGATCGAGGAGCAGAGCGAGGCAAAAGAAATGCTTAATATTAATAGGTAACTCTTTGGAGCAAGTATTATGGAATAGATGGTGAATTTGCTTCATCTTGTAGAAGTGAGAGTAGCAGTTGGTGAACAGGAAATGTTATTGTTCATGGTTAAAGATTAGGACTGATTGCACAACAGTAATTTCTTTGAAAACACATCTTTGGCCATTATTAGGCAAAATGTGTCTTTGATCGTTTTGAGTAAAGTTACTTCTTGCTAGATGAAATTTGTGAGTTTGAACAATATGCTAATTGAAGATTTTATGAACAAACCATTAGTTAAATTATGGATTAATTACTTAATTGGTTACACATGTTTCACCATTGTGCAAAATGGTTATACATGTTTCAAAATGTGATTAATTGGTTTTGAAATGTGACTAATTGGTTTTTTTACTGTTCATCGTCAAAAATCACAGTTAAGTCACTATTTAGATACATAAAATGACTTAATTACCCATTCATACACCCCTGGACTGTTCTTCATTCTTCTCCTCGTCTTCATCTCCTCTGTGGCCAGGTACGTATTCATTCTTCACCGAGCTCTCCCCGGTACGAACCCATAAACGCGATTATGGGTTCTTCAAGAACCCAGAAATGCTGTTTCTGGGTTCTTCAAGAACATCGAATTTGATTTCATTCTGGTTCTTCAAGACAATTATGTGTTCTTCAATACAACTAAGGGCATAATAGTCATTTCACAATTCAATAATATGTAAAAAAAATAATTAAATTTTAAAATTAACGGTTTACTAACGGAATAATCAATTAATCACATTAGAAAAAACATGTGTAACAAATTAGTCACACAGCAAAATCAATTAATCACATTTTGAAACACGTATAACTATTCTGCACAATGGTGAAACATGTGTAACCAATTAAGTAATTAACCATTAAATTATACATAAAGATGTAATTTGCTATTTTCGTCTAGTTTAATGTTAAATAGTGATGAAAAGTTCCATTTTGTTTATTAGCTTGATCTATTTTTGTGTAAATTACTAGATGATTTTTGAAAAAAAAATAATATTTTTTTTATGAATTGTAAAAATTTGCACTTTGCAAACTAAATTTTAAAAAATATATATATAATTTGCTAGCTGACGTGATAAATCGTCACTATTTAACATCAAAATAGAAATTTTGCTAATTAACACGTGATGAACAAGTAAATGTTTTCGTGACTATTTAATATAAAATTAAACGTAGTTAACAAACTAAATGTTTCCTTGACATCCAAGTAATCAACACTTGGTCACTGTGTGCATCAATACTCGGTTAAATAACCGAAATTAGTGATCAATCAAGAACTCTAAACCAACAATTAATGAGCAGAAAAAACAGATCGAATGATTCTGCCCAAGCAATCAACTCCGATCCTCATCACGTCAAGTATTCTGGATTCTGCCCAATATACTTGCACATAATCTCATCACCTATAGATACCAACTGCATCGAATGGCGTACTAATTACATCCCTAACCTTGACCGAGTTCACTGCAGAAGCTGTCCAAGTCTTCATCGCGAAACCAATCCTCTTTCATCTGCAAATATAAACCCAGAAAATACAGTTGATTATATATCATCCGCATAATCTTTGTCTAGGACCAACCAGAAGAAGAACTCACGAAGTAAGGGTAGCCGGCTTCAGTGCTGAAATTTAGTGGTGCCTTCTTTATAAATAGATACATGAAATAGAGCACAAAATAACCACAATGGTCACTGTCTGTCTGTTGAGGAACCTGCATACAATTTGAACAATGTATTCTGAGCCTAAGGTAATAATATTGCTAAAGCAATTAAGTAAATAAGTTGCTACCTTGGGTACCAAGAGAGGGATCTTAGGAATCGCTTTCTTATCCTCGAATCGTCTCTCAGAATCATGAAGGTCCATCACAAACCTGGAGAATAAGAGAAGAATGATTAAGGAAAATGGAGTAAATTTGATTTTGAGACAAATGACAAGAAAGTCATACTTTCTAATCTCAGGCTCGATTCTCTTTGGATTTGCTCCGTGTAGTGAATCCAGCAGCAACATGCATCGAGTTCTGTTCTTCGGTCTTGAGCGGTCACCAAAATGGCAGAGAATTAAGAGATTCCAATGGTTCCTAAGAATTAGGAGTTGTTAATTGCACAAGGAAAAGCTAAAACACCCAAAAGAGGAGAAGAACTTACCAACGGACGATCGGAATTAGGACATATTTCTTTTCAAAAACGCGCTTCGGCCTGATCCAAGATAAGACCCTTTCTTTGGATGCTTCTGAGTAATGCGAAAACCACAGACTATCAATGAAGGCAAACGAAACCGCTTCCTTTTTCGATAAATTGCTCCAAATGTTCCTACAGAGATTCAGTGTTTTATGCAGCTCATCAAATGAGAATACACTTAAATAAGACTCTTCGATCCCTCAAGAATCTCAGTAATGCATATGAACACTGAAATTTCAAAGAATCTCTTACCTGAAATATCGATCAAACGTTGCCGTGTCCAACTTTTTTGGTGGTGGTGTTGTGGATATGGCAGTATCGTTCATTACAGTTGTTCCTTCACAAAAGATACTTCTACTGTCAATGGAGCATATATGAAGAACACTATTGTCAAGTTGCATGAATCTGCCGCGTACGCTGTTTATCTAAAACCCTACACCTCAATTCTACCCTAAAATGAATCAACTTGCAGACCTTAACATGGATTTGATAAAGAAATTAAAATCATTCTGGCAAATTGCACGAATTCGCAACAAGATCTAACCTAAACCTAAAAGTGTGTTCTTTTACGGTGAATGTAGGCCAAAATTGGGTCTTTTTGTCGAAACGGAGTCAAAAAAAGAGGAACCTTGATCTTCTTCATCTGCATCGTCGGAGTCGATGACCTGTATCCATTCTATATCGGATGTTTTTTCGAGCTTCCGTTTCTTGCGGAGCCTCCTCGTCATCTTGACGGAGCAGAGCAGCAACGATTCGTTCTCAGATCAACACTTCTTCATCTCTTCTAGTCCACTGAGGGAGGAGTCACAGATAAAACTATAAAGTATAAACCCTTTCAGTTTCAGCTGTACTATTCAACACAGACACGCCATATTCATGAACTGGAGATGGAATTCCTTTTTAGTTTTTCCTCTGTTATTATTATTATTATTATTATATATAAAATTTTGGTATTTTTAAATAATACAAATAATTAATAATACTTCATCATAATATATTTAATTTCTGGAAATTTTGGGGTTAGATTTTAAAAATAATTATGAAAAACACATGAATATATGACAACTCCGCGTGCTACTAACCATTATCACCAATTTCCCGATTTTGGCAGTCGTCACGTTGAGGGCAGGAGGCAATCCGATGCTTGAATGCAGAGCATCTCCATTGATATCTGCAAAATAAAGAGAGATCATGATCATCACCATCACCAGCTTATGAAGCAATTCGATCTAAAAACACTCAGTATATACTGGAAATGCATGCCAAATTAACCTAATTATACAACATTGAACCCCCGCATAGCATTTCCAAGCATCAAAACAAACAATGAACTCCAGCTGGAAGATTATTGAGATTTACCTAAGTTGGAAAGCTGCACGGTGCGACACTGCAACTTGAATTGATCTCTAGAGAAGGACTTGAGCCAGTACTTGAGAGTGTACTCCAATGCGCGCGCGAGTATCGACTCCGTAGCTTCGACACCCGGCTCTTGCACACAGAGCTTCCTCCTCCTACTTGAGTCTGGTCTCGCAGATCAGTAATCAGCAGCTCCTTGACGCCGAATTTGAACGCCACAGAGACGAAGGTTAGGGGCTAAGGGTCTGAGGAATCCGAAGAATGCAGCCTTTGAGGCAAAGAATCTCAGGATCAGTGAAGCTTGATGGTGGAAAATAGGAAACTAGAGAACGGTCCATAAAAATGATTGGAGTTTTCATTATATAAATTTAGTTTAATATAAAGTTTAAATTATTATATTAATTAGAAAAAATAAATTAAATTAAATCAAATTAATTTTTAATTGTATTATATGATTACTCAAATTCTAAAAAGATTTTTTTTTGTTATTAATATAATATTATTAAACTTACTTTTTTATATATATTTATAGTATATTATTACGTTAATTTCATTTAGTAATAAAATTATTTTAAAAACATAATTTATAAACATTTTATTTAGTAATATTTAATTGTTTATTTTTTTTCTTTATTTTTTTTCTTAGTTAAAAATACATGAAGACTATATACATTATACACAAACATAATTTAATAAATTAGATATACATAATACATATACACTATTTAGAATACTATTATTTTTATATATTTTCTATATAAATTTTTATTTCAGATTAATAATAATTGCTAAATAGAAATATTAAATAATTATTTTTTAAAATTATATGAAAAATATTATGTTAATTTAATTTTACAATTATAAATATCTAACATATCTATTTATATACTTAATTTTTTTAAATATAATATTAATATATTATAATTTTCTTTTCGGAAAATTTTCCTCAACAAATATGATTGTGTGGATGCCAATATGATAACTAAAAATATAAAGTTACACTTAATTGATATTTTTATTATTAAAAATGTATAAATCATAATTTACATAATATAAATTCAAATATTTTATTATTGATATTAACAAATATTGAGATACATAAAATCATTATCCAAGTACTTATATATCATTTTTATTGACTAAAATATAGACTTATTACAATCTATTTTAATTTGATTTTTTTGTTATTTATTAACTTGATATAATCATTTATTTTTAAAATTTTTGTTTAAGATTTGATTTCTTTCTCCCTTTTTTGTTTTAAATTTAGAAATTAAATAAATGGTTATATATTTAATTATTGGTGAAAATATATATACATTACTATCTACTTAATTCAATTTTTAATTAACTTAGTTAGTATTATTTATCATTTTTTCCATTCTAAATAGGTGAAACTACCAAACAGGTACCCGAACTTGACACTGATTATCAAGTAGGTTCACGTACCTAGCTACTTACTCTTTTGTGTAAGTTCAAGTACATGTTTGCTCCTCACGTGATATTTTTCGTTTATTCTTAACGAAAATTAACGGTAGGTACATATTTGTTTATTTTAATAAGTTCGGCTACTTCGTTGCTACAAACAAAAATTAGGTTTAGTACCAGTTTCAAATTTGCTAATCATTTTCAAATTCGGGTACCAGTTTAGTACTTTCACTTCTAAATATTATGTACTTTTCACGCTTAGTTCATTTTTTAAGTTAATTAAGTTAAACTATAATTATAAATTATGCTTAAATATATATAAAATACAATTTATCTATCAAAAGTATTGTTTATCAATTATTTATTTAAAATTATTTTACAATTTGTTCTTACAAATTGTTGTGTTTTCATACTTATTTATTTATTTCACTCTTAATTTTTGTTAAATTTTCTAAAGTAAATATTTAAGTGTAAAACTTGCAATTTACTAGTGTTTAAAGACAAAATTTAATCTAACATACTTATAAATGTAACGAATTTTTAAAACGAATGTTGAGTTTTTGATTATTTTTAGAGTGTCATGTGGATATGAGAAAATAATGCATGAATATAATTTATTTTTTATAAATAAACCAACCGTTTAATGAGTTGCAATCTATGTTACATTTAAGAAATATTTAACATTTACCTCTATGGCTTAAAAATGTATAAATAATCTTATTTATTTATTTTTAAAAGAATTATTATGTAAGTAGAAATATTTTACATTATTAATATAAGATCATACATAAAATTATTTGATTTATAGAATTTTATATATTCTAAAGATATAGTTATGTATCTACATTTCTAAAAGGAAAACCAAAGTTTAGTTTAAAGTTATGTACCAAACATTATATTAAAGAAATTAAAGATTTAGTTTAGATTCTATATAATGATAATCAGTTGAATTTGATAATGACAGAACTTCTTCATGAAATTGATTTCTTTTTCCTACTAAAAGTTTCTCTCTTTAAGATTCTTCTCTGATCCTCTTCGGCGGGATCTCTGCACTCTGATCTTCCTTCCGAACGTAGTATACCTACAAATAAATTCTCTGCCGTAATCGAGTTTTCGATTCGAAATTATTCTTTCCTCGTCCTATGTCTACGATTTCGTTGATTATTTTGATTTGATTTGATTGAAAATTTTGACGTAGCACACATCTTTTTCACTTTTAATATAGAATTTGCCTAGGAAGGATCAAAGTCGGATTTTTTGTCCATTTGTCAGCTTCGATCAGCTCCCGGTGTTCCTTTGTTAGCGTCCGGAGCCAAAACTCAGAATTTATTGCTTCGATTATGTCTTCTACAGACTTGTAATTGTCATTTTGAGGTGCTGCAAGACACGAAATTGGACACGAATGTTCATTGATTTGCGTCTCCGAGCGATAAGCGGGCAATGGAGACACTTGTTGCGTGAATTAATCTTCTGCTTTAGGTCTAGGGTCGCCGCGTCTTATGATTATATCGGAATTCGGTGAATTATCGGTGTGTTTAAGGTTCTGGGTGTTGGGTGTTGGGAATTGTGATTTCGTTGGTATTGGGGATGAAGAGCAATGACGGCCAAAAGTCTTCGCGAAACGGTCTAGGCAATGGGTTCATTCCAAGCTCGTTTCGGACGATATCGAGCTGTATTCGGATAATTTCTTCTGGTGCATCTACCGTTGCGAGATCGGCAGCATCTGTTGCATCATCTTTTGTGGATAGGGATAACGATTCGAGACAGGATCAGGTACTACTGCAACTTGATTGGTTTCCGAGTTTTCTGATTCTTGATACTCTACCAAGCTTATGATTTACAGCTAGTAGATTATGTTAAGGATTTGCTTGATTTGGTGCAATATTAGTAGTTTTGATTATTGGTAGATTTTCTTTAGCGTGTGGTGAGTTCGTGATTAAATAGAGCCTATTCATTGGACGAGTTTTATCAATAAAGGCATGAATTGTAAAACTAACCAACTTTAATACCTCATGTTTAGTGTGACAATAAAACCTTGTGTTCTTGCTGTACTTGTAGCAACTTAGTTAGAACCAGAACGGAGGTGTAGAACAGATTGACGGGGCCATTAGTCACCATGGCCATAGTTTCTTCTGTTTGGTCTGATTTAGGACTGAAAATTGCACGTTTTGCTGGGCAGCTGACACAAAAAATTCTTCAATATTTTATGGGTTATCTTCTAGTTTATTTGTTTTTAGGAGTTATCACTTATCAGTTATCCTTTACAAATCTGATACTATGTGAGATCCTTACAGTGGTAAAGTGATTCTTATGTACTGTTTTACTATGAAGGTTATTTGGGCTGGCTTTGACAAATTGGAGGTCGAGGGAGGTATCAACAGGAGAGTTCTTCTACTTGGTTATCGTTCAGGCTTCCAGGTTTGGGATGTTCAAGAAGCTGATAATGTCAGAGACTTAGTCTCCAAACATGATGCTGCAGTTTCATTCCTGCAAATGATGCCACATCCTTCATTCCAGAAGAAAAAGGAAGACAAATTTGCTGAGAACAGACCCCTTCTTCTCTTAGTATGTCCCGACAGTTCTAGAGGCAATAACTTCCAGGATGGCTTCACCACCCACACTAACGAGCAAACTCCTTGCATTGGCGATCAGGGAAATGGTAGCTTGCCTACTGTCATTCGGTTTTACTCCCTGAAGTCACATTCTTATGTCCACGAGATAAAGTTTATATCAATGATTTATTCTGTAAGATGCAGCTCCCGTATTGTTGCTATTTTGCAGGCAGCTCAGGTAAATATCCTCAGCAGAAATGGGCCTTTAAAATAACGTTTAAGAGGGCTTTTTTTAATTATTTTTTTGCCTCAACTCAACTTGATGACCAAGAAATATGGCAAATTGCAGATACATTGTTTTGATGCCACAACATTAGAGAAGATATATACAGCAGTCACAAATTCCGCAATTTCAGGTGGTTTGGGTCTTGGAGGGTATGGACCTCTTGCTGTTGGCCCACGATGGGTGGCCTATAGCGGAAGTCCAATTATGGAGCCTAATAGTGGCCGTGTGCTGCCCAAACAACTCACCGCCTCAGCAAGTTTCTCTGGTTTTGCTTCAAATGGGAGCTTGGTAGCACACTATGCGAAGGAGTCGAGCAAGCATCTTGCTGCTGGGATCGTGACTCTTGGAGATATTGGTATTAAGAAGTTATCTCGGTATTACTCAGACATTAGGCCTGACAATGGTACCCAGAGGACTGGAGAGTTTGCCCCAAAAGGGTTTGGAGCAGCTCATGCCCATCATCATATGCAGGATGGAGACAGTGTTGGAATGGTACAATACATTACTTGCTTAACATTTATTTCGAGGTAGTAAATTTTAAAGAACAGAGCACAACTCTTAGTTTCCTCGACTCACTGTAGTAAATGCATATCTTGTAAATTGGTAGTTCATTGTTATCTTACTCCCTCTAGCCCTCTTCTTAAAGGAAATATTCATTTTTGCAGGTAGTTGTCAGGGACATCAACAGCAAATCCGTGGTTTCACAGTTCGGGGCCCACAAGAGTCCGATATCTGCTTTATGTTTCGATCCTAGTGGGACCCTCTTGGTCACAGCTTCTATTCAAGGCCACAACATCAATGTCTTCAAAATAATGCCTGGAAATCATGGAAGCTCTGACATGAACAGATCCTCTGCACATCTCTACCAGCTACAGAGGGGCCTCACAAATGCTGTAAGCCATGTGAAAACTAAATTCATGAAAACTATATAAGGATCTTATTACTCTTGATTGAATTCTCAGGTTATCAGCGACATTAGTTTCAGTGATGACAGATGCTGGATTATGATTAGTTCCTCAAGAGGGACGAGCCATCTCTTCGCTATTAATCCTGAGGGAGGATCAGTAGACTTTCAGACGAATGCCCAAAAGATGCCCTATCAAGAAAACCTCTGTGCAGAGAGCCCCCCTGTAGTTCTCTCCACCATATGCAGAATTCGAAATGGTCATAGTGGCTGGAGAGGCACTGTAACTGGAGCAGCAGCAGCTGCCACTGGCTACTTTAACTCCTCCTCAGGGGCCATAGCTTCGACTTTTCACAACTGCAATGGAGGCGGCCAAAATTCGAAGTCAATCTTCCATCTTTTGGTGTTCTCTCCTTCCAGTTCCTTGATACAGTATGCATTAAGGGTCCCAAACAGTCTTGAATATGGGGCTTTGATTGCAGGAGTGAGTAATGCATATGTTTCTTCCTCGGAATATTATGGAAAGCTGTCCGTTGAGGCAATACAGAAATGGAATGTGTGTCAGAATCAGAATCATGCAGAACGCGAGGAAAGCTTTGACATTTATGGTGATCATGGGAGTCTGCATAGCAAGAAGATATACCCCGAGAGGAATTCAATCTTGTCCGCGGTTGGGGATTCAGCATGCTCCAGAGCTCGAAGTGGGTCTGATGAAAAACATTGCCTCTTTTATATATCGGAGGCTGAACTATGTATGCATCCAGAGCTAGCTCCGATATGGACAGAACCTGGGGTATCTCCTTTAAACTTAAAAATAATGCAAAAATTGAACTTTTTCGCAAAATTTGAAATTCTTCTTATTCATATGGGTGTGGGAAAAGCTTATTTGAGAAGAGATGAAATGTGGAATGCGTGTAAACTGTAACTAAGGATCTATTTGTCTTCACTTTGAGGTTGTGATGGTTCTCTTCGTTGCTTTCCAGATCCACTTTCAGTCCATGAATAGTACTGAAATCGAAGTAGAAAAAGAAGATGATTCAGGTGGTGAAATTCAAATTGAGAGGATACCAACTCGGACATTGGAAGTGAGGCCGAAGGACTTAGTTCCAGTATTTGAGTACCTTCGATCAACGAAGAATCAAATACCAAGGTGAGCGAAATTCCTGTGCTTGGATTGCATTGATTGTAAAACAAGAGCTGCTCTAAATCTTCATTTCCCAGACCAAAATTTGAACATTTTTTGTTAAAGTTAGCATCTTAGCGGTTTCTTTTGTAGGGCTTCAATTAAGAGCAGCATTGACACTGGAAACAGACATGGTTTTCATAACAAGTTTGCCTTTTCCGAGAAACCCATTCATTTCTCTGGAAATGGCATTGCTCTGGATCCAATGAAGCCAGCGTTGGCTTCAGCAGAACTATCAAATGGCATAGAAGAGACTGCTTTTGATGGTAGTCTGGTGCCTGAACAGACCAACCCGAATGGCTCTGTACATAATAACACTACTATTGTGCATAGAGAGGAGGACCGGCTCGATGTTACTGATGTGTATAACAGAAGCAGCTCAATCTTGGAGCATCCAATCAAAGATGTGTACGGCAACAATCAAGAACATTTGAGAATGGAGATGGAGACTCATCTTGAGGATAAAGATGTCGAGTTTGGTTAGAGGTAAATAAAAAAATTATCCTGTATGCAAATTTTGATCCTGGCTCGGATTTTGACAAGAGAATTGGTTTGGTGTTGTTTCTCAGGTGTGCAGTAAATTCTTTGATTTCTACTGGGAAGACTAGGTGTAGGCTAATCTGTGTGGATTTTTAGTATTACAATGGATCGAACTGCAAAGAAAATGGAACAACGGAATGTGCTCGAAATTGTAAATATGACGATGATATTAGGTTCCTGTGTCTTATCTTTTATTCTTTAGTAGATTAGTATCTCTTGTGTATATAAATATACATTTATCTATAGTGCTGATGAAATAAAGTATGATCATTATTTGATGATGATATGGAAACATCTATTCGCCAGAAAAGATTCATTACCAAATTTTGAACATCCTGTTGTTAAATTTTGTTGTGAAGAAGATAGAAATATTCTTATTTGACACATCAAAAGTATTTCAGCCACCCACCATCTAGATATAAGTACAAATCACAAAGAAACGAAAACAATGGGTAACACCATCTCTAATTACCAACATAGATTCAATTAGCATAATTAATCGCGATGAACAAAACACGGCGATAATTGATGCCCTTCTAGTTCCAGGGCAAAATTTATATAAATGCAGACATACACAACTATCGGTTGTTGGCAACTTATTAGGCGACAGGAGGGCGGAGCTCGTGATCCTGAGAAGTATCTACAGCTGCTGGAGGCATAAACTGCCACATAGCGACTCCTGGATAGCTGATGAACGGAACCATCTTGCTGGGAGCTTGGCCTTGAGCAGCAGCATAAGGGTTCGGCATTGCAGGTGGCATGAAGCTCGGGTGATGATGATGATGATGATGAGTGTTAATGTTTTTGAGTTGCAGCTCCAACTTTTCCTTCTCTGTCTTTAGCCTTTGCTTCTCTTCGCGCAGTTCATTCTTCTCAGTCTACATCATTTTTAAATCAAAATTCAACTTTTAGTATGAAATGGCTTCAAAATTCGATAATGCAGCACATAAACTAAAGTTGTTACCTTTAACTCTTTGATTTTCTCTTGGAGGCTAGAATTAGAGTCCTTGAGCTTCTGTGATTCAGATCGCAGTTGAGTCACCACTCGGACAGCTTCAATCAATACGGCAGACTTGTCAGTCATGGGAGGCCTTCCCGGATCTAAGATAGATCCTAATTCCAGAAACCTACCAATACAAAGCTCTAACTAGTTAATACTAAGTATAAAAAAAATGTATAAGAGAGTAAAGATGTAATTTTTCAAGTGGAATGGTGAGGAAAAGGTACTTGTCATTTAGTTTATCTCGTCGCAACTTCTCCCTACAAGCTTTGGAACTTGATGAACCACATGCTTCGGGTCTAGGCCTGAGGAGGGTTGTGAGGAGCACATGATAGAAAGAGGCATCATAAATAAACCTCATGTAAATCAGAGCAACTATAATCTTAGAGTATGTCTATTGTACGACTAGTTAATATAACAAACTAGACAAAGCCTTGTTAGCTGTTTTTCCCCACAAATAATGCAAAAGAATTAGTAATACTTGAACAAGACAATAGATGTTTCAAAAAAGGAGAAGCTATGTGAAGAATTATTAAGGTCATCATCTACTTCAAAAATATATATGTATATTAGGTGAAGAATCATACCTCTTCTTTGAGACATTCTCTTTAACTTGCTTGGTATCTCCAAAGGAACCGTCAATTTCTGCACTGTACAGGGAAATATACAGATGAGAGTCATGAGACACAAGTTTCAAACTAAACAGCAATCAACTACATCTTCTAAATGCTTTGCCACCACCACAATAAATGATTTCACATCCATAATCAAATGAGGCATAATCATTTTCAGTTGCCTATTGATCATCTGTGAATAATCATTTTGGAGGAGAGGAGACAGAATATTTTCACGATGATTGGTAGAGGCTGCCAGTTCAAATATGAAAACCTAAATTCAGATCCATCCATACCAAATAGAACAGCGTCAACCGTATGGCAGAGTCCAACTCAAGTATATCTTCAAACCATTCTACTAAAGACTAAAGTCCACTTTTTCCTTTTTTTTCATTGGAGAAGAACAATAAAACGTAAAATATTTTAAAGGATGAGTTGATTTTTTACCAAGGGAAATTCTGATCAATGTACCTAGTGCAAATTGACAACTTATCGAAATTTGCCTCTAGGTAGTACTTAGTACACCATTTGTCCAAAACAAGGATGTACAGTACTGTTGAAACACACGGATTTGAGTTGAATACATCATTATGAAAGACCAAACAAGCATAACAGAACTAACAACATCGGAAAGTAGCAGCTCCTCCTCCAGAATCATCAAGATCTCGAACTGTAAAATTATGGATGGGCAAAACCATGGGCAGGTTTCCGACTACTCTATACATCGTATTGACACTTATAAGATTCCTATGTTGTTAGTAACAGAGCACCCCTTCTCCGAGGTTCCGGGGTCACTTGCTGTGTTCCTTCGAAATGGCTCTGTCAAAGCCCTCTAGCATACTCTACTTGTTGACATGTATCGGTTTGGATGAACGAGAACCCTTCATTAACACCCACATCCAATGAACCCTATCAACTATCCTTAGCAATCCAAATCACCAACGATAGCAAATCAATAAATTTTGGCTCTTTACTCTCAAATTTACGAACTACGCTGATGTTGTTCCTTGAATTGAACTGGAACTACTAGAATCAAGAAATTGACCTTCAAACTAATTGAAGTTCCGAAGGGAACAAACCCAACGGGCAAAATACTAAATCAGAAGTAACATTTAAGCTAGAAATCGCAAGCAGCAATCACCTGAAGATGCAGGAGCTGTTCATAGCCTGAGCAGGCCATGCTAAGGCCGAATTTTGAATCTGTAAATTGCCATCAGGTACAGACATTTCGTCGATCAATCCGCAATCGAAGAACCAATTGGAACTTTCCGGAGAAACCATTTCAAATCACCAGACGACAGTCGGAATTTGACCGGGCGACTCGATTTCTCTAAGCAGGAGGGCTCGGATGAGAGAGAGACCAGGAAAGAAACGAGGAGGGGTGGGCGATTGGTTGCTTTGAGTACGTCATCGGAGAAAAACTGCTCGGTGGAATTTGAACATTTTTTAACCCACGTGTTTTTTTACTGCAGAATTTACATTCAGATAAATATAATTAAATTATAAAATCGTCCCTGGAAAAAAGGGACGGTCGTTGTAAGTTTGACTTCTAGCCTTCCCATTCCACCTCTACTTTAGATAAAGCAAATGGAAAACAACGCACTTTCCACACGTGACGTAAAAAAACAAAACACTATAAGATAATAAGAAAGAAAGAAAGATTAAATAACAATAATTTACCTAAACTTTATAGCTTTCCAACTAACTATTTCAACTTAAAAATTTAAAACGAACTATCTCAATTTGAACGAAAATGCAAATAGCTACCTCCGTTCAATTTTTAACGAATTTTTGTCAACAGTTGACAATAAATTTGATGGAAACAGCTATTTCCACGTTCATCCAAGTTGAGGTAGCCCATTTTGAATTTTTAAAGTTCGAACTATCTCAATTTGAACGAAAATGCAAATAGCTACCTCCGTCCAATTTTCAACGAATTTTTGTCAACAGTTAACGGTAAATTAAACGGGGGCAACTATTTTCACGTTCATCTAAGTTGAGCTAGTCCATTTTGAATTTTGAAAGTATAGTTACAAAACGTGCAAAGTTAGGCTCTTTATTTTTTAACCCTTATCATTCTCTGCTCATATTGCTTTTACCAAAAAAAAACAAAAACTGCTCATATTTTGTACTTTTTAAGCTTTTGTATCATTCTCCATAAATGGAAGTAATTCTGCAATTTTTCGCACAAAGAACATTAAAATGAGTTCTCCCCATGGATAGAATAGGATATGATAGTCTGTGTCATCTCCGTATTGGCTACTACAGATTTGGAAGGCCAATTAAAAGAATCACACTACTTTTTAAGTTTGTTTGTTTTTTTAAAAAAGTCTTTATTAAAAAAAATGTTGATGGATTGAATTTTGTTCTGTCACTAAAACTTGCAGTGAAGTCCAAGCAAACACTACCAATCATCATCATCATCATTCCACTAGGTCCCAATTCATCAAATATCAGCACCATATTTTCCAGTCAACATTTTTTAAAAAAAAATTTAAAAAATCGGATCATATCTTCAATCACTGCTAATACAGATGCAAACCCAGATAAGAATCCCATCATCACTATACAATAGAAACCACCACCTACGTTAGAATCAGTGTTACCTTTTTCTCGATTTCTTTTTAATAACTAGAATAGAGATGCCCGCATGCACTATCCGTAACTCAGGCGCGACTCGAAAGATCGAGTACTCGTGCTGCGGCGTGGGACACCGATTTCACAAGTATTGACTCTTGCTGCAAACCGTAGTGAGCACAGTGACTCTCCTGATGAGGAAGGATCGGGCGATACATTCACAAACATTAGCGTCTTGGAATCTCCACCCAGGCATGGCTATTTCATCATCATCATAACACAAAAAACCAAATAAAAAATTAGAACTTTGGTAATGATTGTAAGTTTTAACTAGTTTTTCACCATAAAAATTACACCTTTGGTGGTGGAAATATCTCAGTGAGGACTTTTGCAAGATTATAATGAAGAAGATACACCAATTTCTTAAGTTTACAGTAGTTGTTCATGAGGAACAGATGTGGTGGGCGTAATTTTGCAACAATAATGAATCTTCCAATAGCAGTTTACCTGAAGAAGATAAGTGAGCTTTGAGTTTCTGAATGGTATATGATCCTCTTTCTTTGCCAAAGCAAATACAACATCGCCCAGAGAAGATAAGCTCTTGTTGATCGCCTGGTTTTTAGTTTCAGCAAAATATTTAGAAAGCCAGATATGCATAAATTGGGGTAGGAATTCGGGTACAATAGAGTAGCTTGGACACTGATGGAGATTAATGGTAAGCAAGTACCTGAGTTTCTTTCAATCTCTCGCCGGTGGACCCACTTTTGGAAAGCCGCTCACTTCCAGCAAGATCGATAAGATTCAACACGCCTTGCACTTGTTGATCGATGCTCTGTTAAATCAAACACAATTTAAAGATATTTTTTTGTAGCTATTTAATACAGAGAATAATAAAAGAACAGTCATTACCTCATTGACACCAGATATTCGAAGGGTGAACACGAAATGGCTTCGTGATGACTGCTCATTCATCTGGGTCTTACCAACCGATCTGGAAAAGACACGGGAATTTTTTTGTTACTTATTTACTCGCTAAAAATAGTAACTTTAAATCTAGTGAAAGAATAAAAGCAGGTTTAGGAAATTTACCTGCAATGGGCTGCCTGATTCAAAAGATAAGTCACCTCTTTAGAGGTTCGAACATCCACAATTGTCAGATCAGAGACATGTGTGTTTCCATTAGCATCATGCTTGATTATATATTGCTTTGCAGAACCATTAATATCTCCCGATCGATTTGGCAGCAGCAGATCACGTATTGTTTCGTTGTATATTTCCAACATAGACACCTACAGAAAGGCCATAATTTAGAGATACTGTATAACAGTTACACAAACACACACACACACACATATATATATATTCAAAAGAATTTACGAACCTGGATCTCATATTTCCATCCCTGAGCTTGGAGGGATTGCTTAGTTTCAAATATTTGTTCAAGACAGCGAGGTATCAAACCCTTTTCATTTGGGTTTTTTGTTTTGCCCATCATGGTGTATGTTTTGCCTGAACCTGTTTGACCATATGCAAAAATAGAGACCTGGAAAAGGGATCAAAATCAAATTGTCAATCCACAACTGGGTCAAGTACCGGGAAAAGAAACATTAAAAAACCATTTACTTAAATTTTATATAAAAAAAAGTACTGAACAGGATAGAGCTTTGAAATTCACCTTATATCCATCAAGAGCGCTTTGTATTAATTGGGAGATCTCAACAAACACATCCTCTTGCAATGCCTCAGGCATAAAAACCTTGTCAAATGTGAAGGAATATTTTTGCCCTGCTCATAGCACAAACATGCAACATTTTTGTGACCAATCTTTCTAAAATATAATTGCTTAAACATAACCAATTACACCTACTAAGCTAAATGCATATGCATGATAACTCACTTACCATTTTGTGCCAAATCAAGTCCTCTTCCAAGTGTCTCCAGTGATGTGGGGTACGACAAATGTGTTGCCTCTGAACTTCCATCTTCTGGTAAAAGAGGTCGGACTCTACAGAATACACGGATATTTCCTTTCAACTCCTGCAGCATTAGAAAAAACTTGTGAAATAGAAGAATCTTGTGTGACTTTATACAAGCTTTTAAGTTTGTAGAGAGCAAATGGATACCAGGATTGTATTGTGCATCTTCTTCCTCAACTTCTCGCCTTCAATATATTTAAACTCGGCATCTGCTAAATTGATTTGCAGCTCACTGAGTATCCTTTTCTGCTCTTGAGATTCCGCTCTTGTCTGTACCTCGGATAGCTCATATTCCTACATGAGAAAATACAAGATTATTGAGCTAGTAACATAAAAAATGTTGATAATGGTATACTATACTAAGATAACTATATATTAGACAACCGTGTCACCTGCACTTTCTTCTCCGCAATTGCCAACCTGTCTTGCAGTGTTTTCATCTGTTCACTTTGTGCTTGGCATTTTACCTTAAAAATAGGGAAGAAAAGACCTTAAAAATATTTGTTCATACATTGAATTATTCGAATAAAAGAGAATAATTATACCTCAAGATCTTTTGATTTCTGTGTAAGTCCTTGCAGCTCAGCAATGGACTTCCCAGTGAACTCCCTGTACTTACTAACTTCTTCAGTCAACGAATCTACTTGCAAGGTAAGCCTATCACGCTCACTGGTCACCTTTGTCAGCTCACCTTCCAAAGATGCTACCTTATCCGACAAGACCTCATTTTGCTTCCAAGCTTCTTCTTTAGAGTCCTGAGAGTATCACCAAGCAGTCAAGAAATTAAAAATTGTGGAAATATATGCAAAATATCATTGTGAAGCAAAGAAGATATAATTTAAATTTCCCCTATCAAAGACAACAAAGAGAAGATTATTGATATTGACCCAAATGAGTTACTTATGTAGGCAACCAAATATCTATAAAATATCACACTACCTTAAGAACACATTTGGTCCATAAAATTTCTGTACTAGCTACCTTACTTAACCTACTTACCCTACATCTTCTAAAGAGACAAACGGTGCAATAAAATGGTTTACACTTGAAGAAATCTAATGACTCACTTTAATTTTAGTGAACTCCTCCTGTAAAGAGCTGTACTTTCCTCTTAAATGACTGAGATTTTCCACAACAGTCGCTTTCTCTTTCTCAGTGCGCATAAGGGTCTCACTAGCAGTGTTAAAGTCAGATTGAAGTTTGCAGTTATACTGCTGCAAGCTCGTATTGTACTCTTGTACCTTCTTGTACATATCATTGACAGATGAAATCTGCAAAATTTGGACAAATAAATAAGATTTTACTCGAAGTACTTGAAAATGTTAAAATAAAAGTCTCAAAATTAACAGAAAAGTTTTACCCGCTGATTAGCACTTGATAGTTCTAGTTGAGCCTTTGAAAGTTCTTCAGTAAGAGAAGCAACAGATTTTTCACTAGTAAGCCTCCCTTCTCTCTCCACCGAAAGAGAACTTACAGCAGCCTGTTTGTCATGTTGAGGTAAAAATTGGACTGAAAAAAGAGGAGGTAAATACCATCATGAAGCATCGTTAGAGATAGAAGCAGCTATCTTACTGATTTTTCAGCTACTTCTTTTGCCAGATTCTCCTCCACATATGCAAGGTTCTCCTGGAGCTCATCAATTATGGAACTCAACTGCTCCTCTTTATTTCTTGACGAAATCTCTTCAATCAAACATCATAAAATTAAAAGTTAAATATGTATGGGCTTATTATCGACAAGGGAACATACCAATTTCTGCAAGTCTATCTTCTGCAGTTTCAAGAGCAATAGTTATCCTTTCATGCTCATCTCGGTAGCTGATCTCTAGATCTTGAAACCATTTGATGCATTGCCTCAGACGCTTAATGTAGTCCATCATATTTTCACATCTCTCCTGGTGAAAAATTACTCATCCATGTTAACAATTTTCTACATTTCATGAGCATCAAGACATACCATTGGCAATTAAAATCAGAATTATAAATGCTTTGCTATCTATAATCTGAAATCCCAAAGTCATTGACTTTTGCCATATTCTTTGGACTCGACAGTTCATAAATAACCACGCCTCAATTAAAGACCACTTCTACGTCTATAGACTTCATACCACTTGAACTCAGAAAAATTATCAAACTTAAACACTAATTTTAGCCTTTGTTTGCCTTAGATCGGAAGACCCACTTATCTCTAACATCCTGAACTGTTACGAATTATTCAGCATCATCAACCAGTGCACTAAAATCTCCTCTATAGTTAATAAGACGAGATTTGGCTAACCAAGAGTCGAACAACGGGCCTTAAGTTGTTAATAGAGCTCAAAAAAAGGCACTAACCTTGTAGTTGAACTTGTTCTTCGTCTTCACCTTCTCACTCATCAACGCATCGACATCCTCTCTCGTAAATTCCAGTGCACCATCTGACCCAGTGGTGCTAGGCGGAGCGCTGTCAGGGCAGAGATCTTGCCCGCCATTGACGATGGTAAAAGCTTGCCGAGTTCTTAACGTAGCCGTCGCCGTCCCCGCCATCTCCGACGCCGATCTCTCAACGTTTTATCCTCTACCGCCCTACTACACCTCTCTCATCCGAAACGAAGGGGTTTCTCAGCTCCGCTTCACTTCAGAAGTGGGGTTCCCTAAAATACAAAAGAATCAAACTAAAACAGAATCATTAACATGGAGAAGATATAGTAAATATTATATGACCCCCAACCCCAAGAATGGCGATTTCAGATTTACAGTAATACTATATAGATTATCCTCAAACTCAAGAATTTGACCAATGGGCTGTCAGCTTTCAGACGAAAGAACTCACCTCGAGAACAGAAACCCCCCAACTTTGAACAAAATCAGATCTTTCTACTGAAATGCAGTGCAGAGATTCTTGGATGCGTAGTGGAGACTTGGTTTCTTGGTTCTTGGTCAGTCTATTGAAGGGAATACCAGTGTAGAATAGCAGGAATGGGAAAGCTCAGGTGGGTCCTTGGATTGGATTCGAAGGAATCAGCCGTTGCTTGAACGAGCAGGAAAGGTTCGATGGATAGATTTGGCTCCGCACAGCGGAGAAGAGAATATGAACAAACAAAGTCTCTCTCTACTCGGATGGCGAAATGAATGTCTTTTCAAGGAAAGAAATATGTAAAAAAGGATTTGTCCTAGTTTTGAATTTCTATATTATAGAAATTCGAAATTATAAACATTATTTTAAATTTTTAAAAATAAAGAAACTTTGATTTTTTAAAGAAAAAAATTTAATTTGAATATTTCAATGTTAATTTCGTAAAGGGTGCCTATCGTGTGTATGGGTCCTGTCCTGACTTTCAAATATTTTTAAAAACAAAATCTGGCGCTATGACGAAGACATTTGTTGGGTAGCGCTTTTACATTGTCAAAAAGACAAACATACCCTCATCAAAATAATTAGTTTTGTTTTACACTAATTTCTTCAAAAATATTATTGTTATAACTTAGAAGGGACATCTTCAAAACACTAATTATAATAATTAATAAATTAAGAACGTTCAAATGATATAATAGGCAAAATTATGTCTTAAGTTGATTAAAAAATGATTAAATACCAATTAGCTACCTGAACTTTGGACGTTTTGCAACGAGCTACCCGAACTTTAAAAAATCAAAACGGGTTACTCAACTTTGGACGAATGTGCAACGAACTACCTCAGTCCAATTTTTGACGAACTTCCGACTGGTTTCTGTCAACAGTTAACGGTAATTTGGACGGAAGTTGAGGTAGCCCGTTTTGATTTTTTAAAGTTCTGGTAGCTCGTTCCAAAATATACAAATTTCAGGTAACTCATTAGTATTTAACCCTAAAAAAACTTTAATTTTAAAATTAGGTTCTAAAATGAATTAAAATCGTCAGATCTTAAGATACTTAATTACTATAACAATGATTTAGTTATAATCATACAACTACTAACCGACAACCTTAATTACCAAACAATTGCACTAAATGTCACACCCATTACTAAATTACCATTAATCGAATTCGGGTGGACTTAAGAAAGTAAAATATCAAATGATTAACTGAGAAGTCGATGAGCTAATTGAGAATTTAGCAATTAAAATATTTACATCTTTAAAAAAAAAAATTACCATATAAAATAGTTATCTCATTAGAATACGATACGAATACCATTTGGTTGGTTGGTATACCTATTTTCACCTTATAATTGGTGAACTAATTATTGTATTCATAACCATTTCTGTGCTTCAATTCATTATCACATATAGATGATGCTTTATCTTTACACTTAATGCAAATTAATTAATAGTTACATCCGAATTAGGTACGTACTACCTTAGCTAACAATTTGGAACCAAACGAATTATATTATATAATTTTAAAAGGAAGAAGGTATTTATGTCGGTTAACTAAGAAAAAATGACGATCTTATTTTTAATAATTAGTTGATTTTTACTAAATAATTATTAAATTAATTTTTTTTATTTGAATAAGTTGTTAGTTCTATTTCATTTTTAGAATAAAATATCACATAAATAACTTACATTTCATTTTTTTTCTTCCCTTTTTAATGTTTTTTCACAACATTCTTTTTTTTTTGTCACTACTTTTCAAAACATTCCACTGCTCTTTTTTGTCATTAGCTTCTTATATAGGTAGGAACAGGTCACGTGAGACCCACATATAACGCATAGTTTTTTTTTAAAATTATGAATTAAAAAACTCGTTATAAGAGACAATTAATTACTCAAGTTTAATTACATAACCAAAAATTAGATAACTTTAATAATTTGCGAATTCGAAGAGTCAACAGCGTCTTTTCGGAGTCATAGTTTTTTTTTATAATTCTTTTCGGAGTCATAGTTGCATACATAATGGTGATGCTTTGGATTTATTTTTAATTTTTTTTATGTGTGAAACATAAAAAATATATATATATTAATATTATTTTCCCATTTTCAAATGTGTTGTTCTTGACTCTTGAGTCTTGAGTATCGACATCTGACCCACGTGTACGGATCTAAGAAGGTTGGGAAATCCAAGCACAGCCGAGGACGAGGTATTAGGGCGGTCGGATACGTAATTCTTGACCGTTGACCAGTTCTACTTTACGCTCTAGCACGTTCATTTGGGGGAAATACAATTATTTATATATTTATTCATCCAGTTAGTTATTATTACTAAGCTAATATAAAAAGGGAATGATTAAAATTAAATAAATAAGTTTTTTTTGACCAAATAAATAAATAAGTTAACTAGTAATAAATAGAGAAATACAATCAATGATTCAATGACTAACTATGAAGGAAGGATATGAGGAGATAGAATCACCGATTTAGCTGTTCATACTTCATATTTTAATTCGAAATTTTAAGTTTGAATCCTAAAATTTAAAAAATATTCATCGTCATTATTTTATTATTTACGGAGTGACAATGGTGCAACTGAAATTCATCTGCTAAGATTTTTTTAAATTAACATATATATATATATATAATATTTTTAATTAAGAATTAGGGTTTAGGAAATATTTTAACAAGGATTCAATTATATATAATTTTATATCTATTTTCTTTAGCAATGTTACCTTAAAATTTACGAACCTGACATGTTTTGGGTCTAATTTTTTTCGGCCAATATTTTGGGCCTAGTTAACAACACTAAGTTATGAGTGCTGGATATGACTAAGGATTGGGCCTAACTATCCTTTGGGACAAGAACCTTATGGTTTACAAGGAAATATTCCAAAAAAAACAAACTTAATTTTTATTTTATTTTTCGAAAAAGGTATTTAATTCCAACTGTGAAAAGAAATAATATTGAAGTACCAAGTTGACTTTACTTAGCTCATAATTTGGTCTTTGTTGATTAATGTTAAATTTTAATATTGGAGTCTACCGCACCCAAATAGCAACCAAGTTATAAGTTATAACTTGTGTTACATCCTAAAATCAATTGCTGATAAGAGTAGGCGATAGCCTTATTATATATATAGTGCTCATTTTTATGTATACCAACTGGTGATATTTTAATCACAGTGGACTTTAACATTCTCCGCACTGTGACGACTCGTATTTTTAAAAGCCCAACATCGACACATTTAATTCAAACGGGTTGGGGCTCAACAAACCTCCTTTCACATCCAGATCCGACCCAAACTCTGGTACATAGAGTAAACGTGACAACAAACTTACGTCGGGCACCCACAACGAGAAACAACTCAACACAGTCAAACAAAATCAAACTCTGATACCATATTAAATTTTATTATTAGGGTCAGATACAGTCGAATAATAATCACATTATAACTTGAGTTTCATTCTAAAACAAATTAGTGATCATCCACTCCTAAAACAAATTAGTAATAAAAGAAGCTAGCTTTTATATATGGTACCTATTTTCGTCTATACTTACCAGTTTGGTATTTTAACCTCACTAAGAGAGATTTCACGTGGCTCATGTAATTTGTATCAGAGGATAAACTAGTGATTCTTTTGACAAGTCAAAACTTGTATTTAGATGATAGGACGTGAGGGATTGTAGTAGTATACACATCACATACTTCATTCCCAGAAACCAAAAAAATTAGCAACTCTAAACATAACAAGAAAGAAACCCAGATTCATCGACCCCAACGCTAACTAACCTAAGATTTTTGAAATGTTATACAACGGTCCCAGCAATGAAGAACCCAAGTCTTCAAAAAAAATAACATTTTTAGCTTCTACTCGTCGTCAGCTGAAGCCTTGGAGGTTCCAGTCTTCTTTGGTAGGAGGAGGTTATGGATATTGGGCATCACACCTCCATTGGCGATTGTCACGTCCCCAAGAAGCTTGCTTAGCTCCTCATCGTTTCGTACTGCAAGCTGGATGTGACGAGGAACGATTCTGGTTTTCTTGTTGTCTCTTGCGGCGTTGCCAGCTAATTCGAGAACCTGGATCAAGAATTGAAACAGGGTATTAATTTAAGATGCTACTGAGAATTGATTCAAAGCTCCGTAAAAGAATTACAATATTCTACAGCAAAAAGTTCTTATTCGTTAAAATTACAACAGGGATCCCTAATATCAGGAAGGAAGATCTGACCAACGTACAATTAAAGATGGGATGACGTTATGAGAAGCAATAGGAACAAATCAAACAATGTAAAACGCAATTTTGTTCGAACTGAGTCAGGATCCATAATAATGACTAAACCCATGAAACTCAATCTACGAATTACAAACGAAAATTGAAAATAAAACGAAATTAATAGAAGAATACCTCAGCCGCGAGGTACTCCAGGACGGCGGCAAGGTATACAGGAGCTCCGGCACCAACACGCTCGGCGTACTTGCCGGCCTTAAGGAAACGAGCGATACGCCCCACTGGGAACTGGAGCCCGGCCTTGCTGCTTCGAGAAGTGGCCTTCTTAGCTGCGCCAGATCCTAGAGTTTTGCCTCTTCCCGCCATTGCTGAAAGGAACCAGTGGATGTCTCTGATACAGGCGGCGAAGAAGGTCGGCTGAGAAACGAAAGTGCAAAGCGGAATGAAGTTTCATCGAAGGAAACGGTGGTTCTGGTTTTATAGTAGGTGGGAAATTGGGAACGGACCAATGGGGGCATATCACGCGGATTGAGGTTGCACATCGTTAGATGAAAGCTAATGGACGGTGCAGATTGGGCTTTATGTTCCAGGTGTGCGAGCCGGTTTACGCCTTTACGGTGCTGAAAGCCTGAAATGACCATATCAACCCGCATTTCGATAAGCTATGACGAACCAACCCGATCCTAATTCTTGCATACCAAGCAGCCATTGAACCAGGGGCTCTCTCTCTCTCGACTGATTTCGCAAAGAGAACTCAGTTTGACGAAGAGGACTCAGTTTGACTTGAAGGTGAAGATGGAAAGGTGGAGTTCATCCATTTGAATAACCAAGAAGCAGGTTTCTTCAGCCGGTGATCGGTGAGCTGCTACGCTTCTTGGGTAATGCTCTAGAGCTGAACGACAGCAATGTCTCCTTACATTGGGCGCATATCACCTGTTCGACGTATTGCCTGAAAGGACAACTGCTCGAGGAAAAAGCAATCCAAGGTACTCCTGGAAAATTAGCTTTTATAAAATCGGGGAAGGAACCAAACGCTCTCAGCTAGCTTTATCCGATCTTTCGTCTTGTGCCTTGGCCACCTCTTGGGGCGGTGGCCTCCGGGGCATGGAGGCGAGGGGGGAGGATCTGATCACCAGAAATCAGCTAAAGCCGCAGGGAGACACGGAGGATCCAATGGACACTGAAATGGAACCTGAAACAGATAGGGATCAGCAGAGAAGTTCATATAAAACAAAGCTCACGGGTGAAATACCAGGTGCGTTTGAGAGAGCCTTCTACCTTGATCATAACTTTCAGAACGAAATCGAGGAGGAAGTGGATGAGCATCCAGACATGAATTGCATAAAAATCTTCTTCTCACGGGAAGAGAGGAGGGAAATGAGGAAGAAGCATGCTTTGGACATCATCATAAAGCTGTTTGGGAAATCGGTTGATTACAACTTCTTAGCCAGAAGACTTAAGAGCTTATGGTTGACGTCGGCAAACTTCGAGATAATGGATATAGGGAATGGCTTCTACAAGGTGGCATTCCAGAACAGACTCGACCTAGACAAGGTGCTCAAGGGAGGGCCATGGTTCGTCAATAACAGTTTTCTTACTATGAGGCTATGGGAGCCAAAATTCCAACCGGAAAAGGCCTCATTCTCGGCGGCAGCTATTTGGATCAGGATTAACCCATGGCTCTGGCCAAGATAGGAAATGGGTTGGGCAACCTCCTAAAAATCGATGTGGCCACTGCAAACGGGGTTAGGGGCAAATTTGCTAGAATCTGTGTCCAAATGAACCTTACTAAGCCTCTGCCCCTATTCCTGAAGGTGGATAACCTGCACCTTGAACTGGCCTACGAGGGGCTTTCCTCCCTATGTTTCTCATGCGGAATGATTGGACACAAAGAGACCGGTTGTGAAAGAAACAATGGGAAATCTGACCCAAACTCGATTGGGAAGGATCAGGGATCGGAAACTACGGGCGATGGCGAGGGGAGGGGGAACAAATCCAAACCAGATTCGGGAAACGAGAGACACGGAGAAGAGGAACGAACCTGTGACCAGGGGGAGGGCACTAGCCGTGGATACGGGCCATGGATGCTGGTCCAACCAAGGCGAAAGTCGATGGCCAAGGCAAAGGGGGGCCTCGCCGGAAGTGGGACGACAACAATCTCGGGGGAGCGGGCCAGACACAGACCGGAACAGGGGAGCATGGGAAGGAAGGCTAGGGAGCAGAGCATGTGGATGATATCGGGTAAGGGAAGATGCGAAGGGAAAGCTGACACCCCTGACAGTTATACTGTCACAGAACGTGGCTTAGTGGATGGGGAGGGAGAACGGGCCGGATCGGCTGTTGGAGTGGGCCCAGCTGAGGCGAAAACTGTTGCCAAGAGCGGCCCGAGTTCTGTTGCAGGCCATAATGCCTTGGCTGGGCCGGCCCAAGTCAAGGGAAATTTCCCTTACTTGGCCAAGTTGGGACAAAGGAAACTGAAGACAGGGGTAGGGGCACGGAAGGGAGAACCTACGGAGGGATCAGGGGAGATGGAGGATACGCTAACGATCACCGTAGGGGAGCCCCGAGTGGAGGTGAATGCGAACGGTGATCGGTGGGAGCGGGCCAAAGCTTTACTTGGCGGGGGACAGAGTGGCGAGGGAACCAGCGCCCCTAGGAACCGTGTGCAACAGCAGGTGGTGATCTTCAATCAGGAGCATTCGAATGCAAGTCAGGAGAATGAGCAAAGAAGGGGAACTAGGGACAGGAAGGGAAGGGGAGTAGACCGGAAAAGGAGCAGATCTCCCATGAGGCAAAACGGGGGGGATAGCAGGGAACCAAGGAGGGGTTCGGATCGGGATGGGGATGCATCCGAATGAGGGAGTATCTCCTTCTCTGCTTTGTCATTTATTACCTGTTTTCGTGTTAATGATTAGTACAAATAATAGAATTGAGGGGATCACTTGTAGGGGGGATCGTTGTTTTGATCCAAATTGTTTGAAATTAAACATTATTGCTTGGAATTGCAGGGGATTAGGTAGTAAGGCAGCTATTAATTCTGTTAGGGATCTTATCTGCAGGTACAGGCCGGACATGATGATTTTGACTGAAACGATGCTTAGTGGGGAGAAACTTATTGCCCAAGCTAAGAAACTGCAGTTCGATAAATTCGAGTGTGTGGATGCTAGAGGGCTTAGTGGTGGGATCCTTGTCCTGTGGAACTCAACGGTGATGAACATTACCGTGTTGGGGGCTACGGAACAGGAAATTCACGCCGCGGTTAAGGTACATATCTCGAATCAAACTTGGATGATAACTGCCATTTATGCTAGTGTTGAGTTGGATGAGAGAATGCAGCTTTGGGAGAACCTGAAAGTCGTAGCCGATGCCACTAATGGGGCGTGGGTTGTCATTGGGGACTTTAATGAGGTGGGTAGCCAAGAGGAGAAAAAAGGGGGTAGGCCGGTGGATATGAATAGGGTGAATAGGTTCAGGGGGATGCTTGATGATTGCGGGCTCATTGACCTGGGGTTCACGGGACCCCGGTTCACTTGGGCTAAGACGTGTAGGAACAACTGCTTTGTCCAGCAGCGTTTGGACAGAATTGTTGCTAACTCGGAGTGGATCCTCAGATTCCCTCATGCGAAGGTTCAACATCTCCCCAGATTGAGATCGGACCATTGCCCGTTGCTGTTCCAGTTGACTGAAGATGAGAATCTTAAGTCGGCCAGACCTTTTAGATGCGAGCCTATGTGGCTGGATCATCCTGAGTTTAAGAACTTAGTCCTTAGCACGTGGAGTGGGGTAGCTTTTAACCATCAGGACGCTACTAGGGTGTTCCCGGATAGGGCTAGAATCTGGAATAGAAGGGTTTTTGGGAACGTGTTTGCTAGGAAGGCCCGGATCCTGGATCAGCTGAATAAGACCCAAAAGAGCATTTCGATCTGCCCTAGGGATTTTGATCTGGATAGAGAAAAGTCGCTGAGGACGGAGTATGCTACGGTCTTGGATCAAGAGGAGATGCTCTGGGCAGCTAAGTCTAGATCTAAGTGGATCGAGGATGGGGATAGAAACACTAAGTATTACCACGTGACGACCCTTATTAGAAGGAATCGGTCTAAAACCCTTATTATTAGAGATGAGTGGGAACAATGGGTCTATGACCCGATCTTGGTGAAAAGCACTTTCCAAAGCTTCTTCACGAAGCTGTTCACCACGGATAAGCTTGAGACCAGTATCGATCCGGACCTTGTGTTTAATCCCCCGGGGAGCCTTACCACTCGGATGGCCGCGAACATGAGCCGTGCGGTCAATGAGAGGGACATATTGGAGGCCCTAAGGTCGTTGGGGCCTTTAAAAGCCCCGGGACCGGATGGGCTTCACCCCATATTCTATCAAAAGAATTGGGACATTGTGGGTAGCTCGGTGTGTTGTCTCATCAAAAGCGTGTTTGAGGGCGGCCCTCTTCCGCCCGAAATGAACGACACACTGTTATGCCTTATCCCTAAGGTGGAGAACCCTGAGATGGTCAAGCAATTCAGACCCATTAGTCTCTGTAACACCTCGTATAAGCTGTTGTCTAAAGTCATCGTTAACAGAATCCGTCCCTATATGCAGCATCTTATCTCCCCGTTCCAGGCCAGCTTTATCCCTGGCCGTCGGGCTAGTGACAATGTTGTTATCCTTAGGGAGGTTCTACGTGCGGTGGCCAATAAGAAAGGTAGATCGGGGCTTATGGTGCTGAAATTGGACCTTGAAAAAGCTTACGATAGGTTGGAATGGGACTTCATCCGTCAGTCCTTGCATCATTTCAACTTCCCCCATAAGATAATTGCTTTGATTATGAACTGTATTAGCTCTACATCGATCTCCATCCTCCTGAACGGGGGTAAGCTCGACAAGTTCTATCCATCTAGGGGGCTTAGGCAGGGAGATCCTCTGTCCCCGTACCTCTTTATATTATGCATGGACTTCCTTAGCTTCCTCATCGAGGAGGAAGTTAAGAAAGGCCATTGGACCCCGTTGAGCCTGGGAAGACAGTCTATTAAGCTGTCGCACCTCCTGTTTGCGGATGATCTGATCCTTATGGGGGATGCTTCAGCGAAAAACTGTCGTTCGATCAAGAAAACTCTGGAGACGTTCTGTTCGGTCTCGGGGCATAAAATAAATTTTGACAAATCCCAGGTCACTTTCTCAAAAAACCTGTCAAATGAGACCTCGTCTCTACTGGCGTGTTGCCTGGGCCTCAAACGGGTGGATAAGCTGTCGGATTACCTGGGATTTCCTATGAATCTGTCGGGCAAAGATGTGAGATCGTTTAGATTTATTCTGGATAAAGTGCGTAAGAAACTTGTGGGGTGGCGGGGTAAGCTACTATCCATGTCTGGGCGTGAGATTTTGATAAAATCGGTGATGTCTTCGATTCCTACTTATTATATGCAATGTACTTACCTGCCTTCATATACGTGCAAAGAATTAGATAAACTGAACAGGAACTTCCTCTGGGGATCCTCAGAGGAGAAGAGAAGAATGCACCATCTTAGCTGGGAGATTGTCACGAGACCAAGGGACAAGGGGGGCCTTGGCATGCACCAAACAAGGGATAGGAACAAGGCAATGGTTACAAATCTGGTCTGGAGAATGGAGAAGTCTGAGGCTCCGTGGGCGACCATCCTCAAACACAGGTATTTCAACCCGAACAGGAGAACTAGCTACGGGGGGTCTGTTATGTGGAAAGCTTTGAGTCAGGGAAAGAAATGTATGGAGGACGGCGAGGGGTGGATCGTGGGTGATGGTAAAGGCATAAATTTGTGGCATGATAAGTGGATCGGGCAGAGGACGATGAGGAGTCTGATACAGGGGCCGTTGGCTCTTGGGGATCAGGAACTGAAACTTGAAGGGATATGTGCGGATAACGGGGAGTGGGATACCTCGAATCTATCATTCCAAATCCCGGGTAGCATCTACGACAGGATCAGAGCGATTCCTCGGAGCACGAGACAGGGGACGAGTGACAGGAAAATCTGGGTGGGCTCCCCGACTGGGATCCCCTCGGTGGCCTCCGTCCACCGCACCATTGGCCAGGTAAGGCATGACCACATCGAGCAGGCGCCGGACTCGTGGAACTGGATATGGGAGTGTGAAAACATCCCCAGAATCAAACAGTTCCTGTGGTTATGCAACCACGATAGGATTCCTACCGCGGGCAGTCTTAGGAAAAGAGGTATGGATGTTAACGCTACTTGTAAAATATGTGGTTTAGATAATGAGGATATTCTGCATGTATTGCGGGATTGTGGTTTTGCTAAACAGGTTTGGATAGACTTGGGGATCCCCAACGCTATGGAGGCTCAGGGAGCCGATCTGAACAGGTGGTTAAAATCGAACTGCCAATCAAAAAAGGTGGTTAGAGAGGGGATGCAATGGGGGCTGATTTTCTCCTCAACAGTGTGGTATATTTGGAAAAATAGAAACTCGGTGGTGTTTAGTAACAAATTCCTTTGTAGGGATATCGTGAGTTTGGTTATCTTGCAGGTAAAAGATGTGGCTAACTTATTAGCTAAGAGACGCACCGTCGCGGAAAGAAGGGACATAGCTGTCAGATGGAACCCACCAGAGTTCGGATGGAACAAGCTCAACACGGACGGGTCAGCGATTGGCAATCCGGGGTTGGCGGGGTGTGCGGCGATCCTTAGAAACCACCTAGGTGGTTGGGTGAAAGGAGTCCAAAGAAAGCTGGGAGTCACGAACAGTTTGGTCGCCGAGCTGTGGGGAATTAGGGATGGGCTCTCATTGGCGAGAAAGATGGGGATAATGGATCTACGCGTGGAGTCAGATGCGAAGGAAGCGATAGGTATGTTAATAGAAGATGGTATGGAGGAGAGACCTCTAACACCCCTCATTCGGGATTGCAGGTGGTTGATGGCGGGATTCAGAAGAGTAAAGCTCAGACACATTTTCAGGGAGGGAAACGGGGTAGCGGATATCCTTGCTAAGGAAGCTGTTCACTTGGATGACAATTTTGTAGAACTGGATCGACCACCGATGTCGGTGGTTTCGAATATTAGATCGGATATTAGGGGTCTTGCAAAGACTCGTAGCATTGTAATTCAGACACTGGAGTAGTCTTTTGGGATTATGGAAATTATTATTAGTTATCAAAAAAAAAAAAAAGCAGCCATTGAAGGACTGTGCACTTCGTAGTTAAGCAATGAGCTCTATACAAAGATCTAAAATGTCAAACCAACTAGGTAAAATATAAGAGGGAAAAGTCTGAAAATGATACAACATGTTTGACGAAAATGATTTTCCAACCCAAACGATTGTTTTTGGTCCAACATGTTCGAAAATGATGGTAATTGGTACCTCCGTTACTAGACTGTTAAAAACTTCCGTTAAATATTTTTCATATTTGCAAATTATCCAAATATTTTTCTAAATGTTACAATTACACCCTACAAACTTACACTAATGTTTCAAACAAGTTCCGACTCGATTTGAGTCACACCGGGGGTCCCCTAGTCAGGGTTCGGACCCAGACCATAGGACCCCCGATTGTGACTCAATTGGAGTCTCAATCGTTTAAACCAAACTCAGTCAGGTTCGGTCCAAACCGATTGGGGCTCCTATGGCCTAGGTCCGAACCCCGACCATGTACCCATAGTTAGGCGACCTGGCCTGGGTCTGAACCCAGACCATGTACCCATGGTTGGGCGATCTGGTCTGGGTTCGGACCCAGACTATAGGACCCCTGATTTGGGCTCAATTGGAGCTCCAATTGTTTGAACTGAAATCAGACAGGTTCAGTCTAAACCAATTGGGGCTCCAATTGAGCCCCAATCGGGGGTCTTATGGCCTAGGTCCGAACCCAGAACATGTACCCACGGTTGGGGAACCTGGTCTGGGTTCGGACCCAAACCATAGGACCTCCGATTGGGGCTCAATTGGAGCCCCAATCTTTTGAACCGAAACCAGCTAGGTTCGGTCCAAACCGATTGTGGCTCCAATTGAGTCTCAATCGGGGGTCCTATGGCATGAGTCTGAACCCAGAACATGTACCCATGGTTGGGAGACCTGGTCGGGGTTTGGACCCTAGATTGGGGACCCCCGGTGTGGCTCGAGTCGGGACTTGTTTGAAAAATTAGTGTAAGTTTGTAGGGTGTAATTGTAACATTTATAAAAATATTTGGTTAATTTTACAATTATGAAAAATATTTAACGGAATTTTTTAACAGAAAAGTAATGGAAGTACCAATTACCATCATTTTCAAATATATTTAACCATTTACCATCACTAAAAAAACAAGTTGCACCGAAAACTATTTTGTGCAAACATGATGAAACATTTTCAAACTTTTCCCATACAAGAATCTTGATTTGATTCCTCAAAGGAAGTATTCTCTTTCTGCAGAAAGAACGCCCTCAACATGGTCACAGACCAGTTTTACAACAAAACCAAACCAAAAAGGACAGGAAGTACTAATTTACTCTAGACGAATCCCATGTAACTGACCGATCATCGATGATAATTTGATACCTAAGAGGCAGCAGCTACTGCAACTTCTGTTTTCTCGGTTTCTTTCAGTTTCTTCCAGTTCTCATCACTGTCGATGATCTCTCCAGTCTTGATCAGGAACCGGACTCTTTTCCCAGTATCAAGTACCTTGTGTCCAACACGGCTTGTTAAATTCTGGTCTTTTGAGTAAAGCATCACGTTTGAGCTGTGAATTGGAGCTTCCACCTACATTACACGAAATTATAATCTTAACTAAATCAAGAGAATAAGCAGAGGAGCATGGAATGTAGTAGCATCATGAACAAGTTCAGCCCAACCTTGATGATTTGACCCTTTTCACCTTCTTCCTTGCTTTTAACATGCTTTGTCTTGAGATTTACTTCATTGATGACCACGGTGCTGTTGTGTTTGAAAATCTTTGTGACTTCTCCGATTTTACCCTTGTCACGCCCTGCAATCACCTTCACCGTGTCACCCAATTTAACGTGCATCTTTTGTAAGATTGGTAGACTGTTTGGTTTGCAGTCCTTTCGCTCCCAGCGCTTAAGCTGCCATGGAGAACACAACTAAGATACCAAAACAATGATAGAAAACCCTCGAGGAACTCAATGAATAGAAATTACCCAAGAAAATAACTTTTCATTCTTAGGGTTAAAAATCAAATATTTATGACAAAAATTTGATCAAATCTAGAATGATTGTATCCACTTTCTTAGAGCTAACTACGAAGTCTATATAATGCATTGACTTAAGAGGACAAGAAAGGTACTAACCCTTGCAACAATGAGACATGGCTTCACAGCGGGCTTGATCTGAAGATTGAAATGCAAACATATGAAATCAGATAAAAGAAATAACAAATAGATCAAAATCTATCTCAACGACTAAAATAATATGAACTAAACTATAAGCTAATCAAAGCATTCAGAAGCAAAAAGCAACAAAGGAAACCAAAACCACAGTATAATGTAGTAAAGGACTGACTGATCTTGTGGCTACTCATTGATTCTAACACCTTGATAGAAGGACGAAATCAAGAAATGCATCAATACTCTAAAATTAAATGCAGAGAAACATATTTGCAATCATTATAAGGACAAAGGAACGGATGAACTTTATTCACAAAGTTACTCAAAAAGCCATTTCAAGTGCACAAACAGTTGACATATGTAATTGAGACATGAACCGGGTCAAGTTTAAAAAAATGTTGCTAGTGTATTTGATACAAAGAAAAGAAAATGGGACAAACAAGGATCCATTACGCCTATACTTACCATCTCTTCTTAAAACTTATCCAATAAATTTATGAAATAAGATGAACCAATTACCCAACAGGCCCAACTCCCATAAGCTCAAACTTGTGGGTGAATATGTGGTTTAGCATTACGAATTCAACCGAATTTCAGTAACTACGTCAATCGTAGGATTGCACACAAGTCCTGACTTATGAACTGAAGCAAGACATTTTTGCAGCGCTAGAAGCCTAAATTCTAGCTTCAGTAGCAACACAAAATCATCCTAACCCACTTCAATCACCAAAATCATATAATAATACAAATATTCAATACATAGCATCACAATCGATGATACGGTAAAGCTAAACGCGAGAATTTGAGAAGGGCAAAATGCAGATTGCGTACAGAGATAGGACTGACGAACTGGGGCGCGGGCGCCACCAAGCGTTGGCCCAAGAAGGAGCTGGATAGGGATAGAGAACTCATTGAGCTCTGTAGAGCAGCCATTGCCGCCATCTTCGCTTCTCGCTTCTTCGGACGAACGGAACTTTCTTTCCTCAAGATAGAGAAACCCACCCTGTCTCTGATACAGTATCTGGATAACGTGGAGGGAAGAAGCAGAAGAGGGTGATACAGTTACCCCAAACGGCGCCGTCTCATTGCGGTACAGTTGTATTTTTACACCCTTAGCTTTTAGGAAATTACATTTTCTACCCTTGAACTTTATTTATACCCCAACTCATCAATTCATAAACAGCTACACTGAATCCATAATTTCAGCTACACTAACACAATACCTACAACAATAAAATTGAACATCTCGAATATCAAACAACATGAATTCAACACAACAATACAACTTACTACAAACAACATGAATTCAACACAACAATACAACTGACTACAAACAACATGAATTCAATAGCAATACAACCGAATTCAAAGAACAAGCATGAACACCAATTTCAGCATATAACAGATTTTGGTTTCAGCACGAACCTAACAGATTTTGGGTTCAGCACGAACCTAACAGATTTTGGGTTCAGCACGAACCCAAAAATCGCGTTTCTGGACTCGTGATGAAGCGATTCGAAGAAGGAGAAGGAAACATACTTGGAAAGTTTCTAGCTTCGGTCCGAGAAGAGAAGGTGAGCTCCAGGGAGGGAAAGAGAAGGAGAAAGAGAAGTCTGAGAAGAGCAGGGAGCTTCGATCCGAGTATTTCATTGAAGGAGGTGAGAGTAGTTTGGGCAATATGAAAAGATAATGAGGGCAGAATCATCATTTGAGCACCTATTCCTGATTACGGACGGGCTAGGCTTAGTAATTCTGAGCATTTTACCTTGAATGTCTAACACTAGAGGGATAGCATTCTGTAGGACAAAGTTTTCCAATTCTGCGAAAATAACTTTTTACGGAATCTGTAAGCCGAATTCATTTTCATTTCCGCGAAAAGAACATGCCATAAGTTAAGATTTATCAGCCGGGAATCTAAACACGTCTCAGAAGAACGATCATGACAACCAGAACAGCTAAACCCATAAATGATGCACCCATAGTTTTATCAAGCAAGATCGATCCGGTTAGTCCATTGTTTTCTTCCAGTTTTTCGGACCCGGGAAGGTTGAAGAAGTTGTTGAGGTAGTCTGAGACAGTGGTCACCATCTCTGTCACACTGAGCTTGATGTTCTGGAACATGTTCTTGAGACTATCTTCAATGTTTGGGAAATTTGAAGGATTACTATCATCAGACATGAACGAATCTGCAAACTTGGGGGATTTCCAATCCTCCGAATCGGATACTTCGCTTGTTACATTGCATGGGCCTTCCGTGACTTCCTCTATAAAAATATAACTTTAATTTCATTGAATTGACTGAGATAAAGAGATTATTAGTACAATTGTATGATGAATGATGATCTTACCAGTTCTCTGTGACTGAACATAATCCATGAAGGCCTCATTTTGCAGAACAGCAGTCCAAACATTCGGGTCACATGCAATCGATGCAACAATACTCTGCACAGCATAATTCAGAGATTCATGGAAAACTTATCTTTCCAAAACACCAATCCATCTTATTATGATTGTAAGTTTTACTTAAATATCACGGTTTTTAAGAAACTAATACCTTAGCAGCAGGGTTTTGGCTGAGCAATGAAAATGCCTGAATTTCATGTTCCGAGACTGGAGAAGCAGCAGCTGATTGGATTGGAACATAGGATTTGGTGTCTGATCCACGATTAGGTAGGATGGACAGAATAGATTCTTGATTGACTGGAACTGAATCGCCAAGTCTAGCAGAAGTATCGGATGACAAATATACCCTGAATCAATCATATTGATATCAGAATCAACTTGGAAAAAAATCAAGGCAAAACCGAAACAAAAATGTCTGAAGATTCTGCTGCTTTTAAAATGTAATTCTGAGTTATAATTAAGAGGCTAAAATGAAGCACCTTCATCTTACTGTTCATATTTAAAGCCAAATAAGCAATTCGATTCAGCATTGAATAATATGATCATTTTTCATACCGTAACCGTCCATGAAAACGTACAAATCATCGATGAGCCATGATACTCGAATCATATGATTTCATTTTCCTAAATCTCTTTGATTGGCTCTAGAAATGTTTGTTCTTCAATGATTCAAATTTCCAATAAACAGTAACACTTTGTAATGATAACCAAATCAATTGTACATAGCAGATATGATCCTTGATATCCGTATGCACTAAAACTGAAACTGTAAACAATCTCAACTATGCCAATTCAAAGCTTTCGAATCGATGATCAAAGCAAATAAGCATCCAATGAAAGTCTTACTTCTCAACAGCATCCTTCAATTCAGCAGTTGCGGCTTCGGCCTCTTCGTAGCTAGGCGCGCCTCCAAACATAACCCTAGCCATTGGCTCACCAGAGCTCCGTGGCGAATCGCTGTCGCACTCCGCAAATTCCCACTCATCAACCTCCCAGTCTCACGCGGCAGCAGACCTGTGCGACAAAGCACCGGGCGCATCGGCAGCATGAGAAGAAACAATCCCCATGGGGACAAGGCGTGATGCATTGCCAGCGGAATGCTCCGATGAAATAAAGGAAGCAGAGAATCCGCTAAGGCCTCCTCTGGCGGTCCCGAAACCAGCCACCTTCGCTGTGGCCCGGGTTATCGTGGCTCCACCTCCCATGGTGGCGATTGTACCGGATAAATTGAGGGAATCGACGAGATTATTTATGGATTTTGATTGATTGGGGAGAAGACTTGTAGATTAAGGTTGCACGGATGCGGGGTCAACCAATCGTCGGATATGTACGACCCTCATCGTCGTGATCCTTGGGTTGCTTCGATTCTCCATAAATAGAAAACCGTGAAAATAATTATAATTCATGGGAAAAAATAAAACACGAAAATAATTTCACCAAATATAATCTGTTCGACTGTTTTTACAAGTTATTCGATCCATTTCGAGATGCGGCTAGATATTGGGCGTTTAATCAATAAAACTACTCGGGCCAGTGTCTACTTAAAGCCCAAATATATTTCTGAAACGTCAACAGATGCAGCAGTTAGTTCCATCAAAAAGTCCAATCCATATATTTACGGGATCCATATAAAAAATAAAATTTATAAGAAAATATGGGTTGCACGAGTTGTATATGTCGCATTAGGCTTGTTCATGAATCGGTTCGATCCATAATCGGTTCAGAACTGAATTGTTCTGATTTATAAAAAATCAGTACTTTTTTGTGTTTCTAAAAAAACTGGTTTGGTTTATGTAAAAAAAATTGGTCTAGTCTGAACCGATTCAGAATCGGTTCGAACTGGTCTGATCTGTTTTTTTTAAATAACAAATGTGGTTAGGAAATAATTCGGTTCAAACCGACACTGAACCGACAGGAAATCCTGTCCAACGCACTGAACCGACTGAAAAATACTGAACCAACTGAAAAACATATTGAATCTACTGAAAATCTATTCCACAACCAACTAAAATCGTGTCTAACATCAACATAAGAGAGTCCAATACATCTCTAGGTTTGGTTTATTGAAGACATATCTAGGTTTGGTTTAATTTCAGAGCGGTTTAGCTAGTTTTGCTTCAAACCGGTTCTAAAATTATATAGGTTTAAAGTGGTTTGATTTAAATTTATGTATGAACCGGTATCAAAGAACGAATCGATTTGAACCGATTCGAACTGAATTTTTGGTACTATTTTGAACTGGTCTACTTGAAGCCTAAAAACACTGGTCTGGTTTTGATACTAGTTCGATCGAACCAGACCATAACCAAACCATAACCAAACCATTTCAGTCGAACTGGTTTAAATGAACAAGCCTATGTCGTATGTGTTATACAGGTTTATGGATCGCATGTGTTAATAAGTCACATGATTTTATGTCGTATGTGTTATACAGGTTTTGAACATTAATTCGTCAATAATCATGACTTGTGTTTAAGTTGAACATATTTTAACACGACGCATTTATAGCACAACCCGCAGTTAACCTATCAATATAATTTGACAGCTCTATATACATGAAATCCATGATTAACGTGTCAACATTGATATTCAATTTTTTTCAAAAACTAAGTATTTTCATATTTTTTTTAGAAAAGTAAATATACAAAAAAAAATCGCAAAATATGTATACGCGCACACCAGGGTGGCGCATATTGCATAGGCGCCACCCCAAGTGGCGCCGATTCAAATGGGCGCAAGAGACATTCACTTTTTTTTAAAAAAAAATTATTTCATAATGACGACTCGATGTTTAATTAAAAATAAAATTATGTATCTATTAAAAAATTATAGTAAGTAGATATTTTAATTGCGCTTCAAATGATGCAAAAAAATATTAAATTTGGATTTACGGATTGCCTGTACGGCATGTCGTAAGTTGAGATTTGAAAATTTGACTTAAAAAATTATAACTCAGACCATGTAAGTCCAAACTCAACACGGTTAATATCATTTATGTCGTAAATCAATTATCTACGTAGGGTAGTTTTTTGATTCAAAATACAGTGATTTTGTAACCTAACATCGTCTGTTTTATAATTTTACCGAAATAAGTAAATGTATTAGGTGAGAAATTTAATTATGTACTTACTCAAAAAAAAAATATTATGGTGTGTAGATAATTTAATTACGAATCAAATTACGCTAACTATGCGTTAAGTTTTTACTTTTAGACTGACTGTATAATACGATACGTAAAAAGCTCTACGTACGATACAAAAACTTTCAAATAGTGTGTTTGCACAGTAATATTACTATGCAAAACACTATTTGAAAGTACATTTATTTAATATTAATTCAATTACACAACATAAACATTAATTATAGGTTAAACTTATTTTTATTTTTATAATAGTATACAATGTAACAATTATTTATATTTTATAAAAAAAATTGAAAATAAATTAGTAGATAATAAAAGCAAATGTAACCAGTTATATGAATATGATGCTAATTAATAATTTTAAAATTCATTTTATAACATTTATTATTTTCATATATTTTTAAATAAATACTAATTATTAGAATATATCTATATATATAGCAAACACTCATATATTAGAATATTTTATCTACCACCACCATATTTTCTCTAACTAATTGGTGATTTCTACATCACGGAGGGGTCCGGTTCAAGCATTCTTCTCGAAGCTAGGGCGGTCCTTGAAGGGGTTAAACTCGCTCTAGTTTATAGATGAGAGTCGGTAGTGATAGAATCGGATGCGAAAGTGGTAATAGACCACGTTATAGGTAAATCGAAATTTTGGCAAATCGAGATCATCATTGAGAATAGTCTCGTATTGACAGGGTCCATAAGAAAACTGTTATGGAATAGAATTTCGAGAACCGCAAATCAATGTGCGAATTGAGTAGCTAAACAAGCTTGTGTGGGGCTGGGTTGGGACAACTAATTTTTTCAACCACCACCCAGCTTTTGAAGTTTTTACGTTTTGATCTTGTAATGAGCCGGGGTTCTCTCCAATTCTAATTTTTTGCGTAATATACGGAAATTTTCTTGCCAAAAAAAATACTCTCTTTATATAAGTATAAGTGGGACATAATGATGAGAAGTCTGATATTTTCCACCCACAATCTCTCTTTTTACATACTTTGTAACGATATATACGGCGTTGACCGTTAGGCAATATAATCAACCCCGACTCTCAACATCCACGTGTTATGTGAAGAATGGAAAATTGGAAATGACAATGTCACGTGGTTTGTACTGTCATGGTGTTCTTTCTTGCTTTCAGTGTTGAAAATATGGCCCACTTGCTGCTTCCACGACCAAAGTGTTTTTTTTTAAGAAAAAAATATATCTTATTTGTCGGCTAGCTTGTACCATGTAAACATGACCTCATCGTAACCTCATCATTTCTGACTCCAACTGTATTGCAGACCGAACCAGTGTTTAAAATAAAACTTACTATTTTTTAAATACTGTGTAAATTAGTGAGGAAAACCAATTAAGTTTAGAAATGATTTATGTGAAAATATTTGCAATTTTTTTACGTGTAAAATTTATAAATTCAAACATGACTCACTTTGTTATGTGTGTTTTTTTGTGTGACAATAAGTTTACACTCAAGTTACAAATGAAAAATAGCTAACTTTTACAGTTCTCGAGTAGAGAAAATTAACGTATTTTTGGAGCACGTTTGTCTTTTTTCTTAGATAAGTATTTTGAAAACTTAACGTTGGTTGATCGTCATGGCATGTGTGCGACCGTATTTGTTTCTCGAAATGTATGTCTGAACTTCATTTTTTCGAACTACAACATGAGTTTTCTGCAATCTGCAATGATAAACATTAATTTTAATTTAACTTAGTGTTGTTATATATTACCTTATGTGCCGACAAATTCGTCTATTTATACGTGAATTAAATTAAACCCGAGTTACTTGCCAGTAAAAACTCATATCGGATGAACTAACATTCCGCAACGAAACTTTTAAAGCAAACTAATTTTCTTTAGAAGTCAAGTGACTATTGACCCTTGTAATCTCGTTTTCATAACAGTATAATTATTACTGAGATTTAAAAAAAAAAAAAAAAAAGTCATCGTCTTACTTTTGCCACGAGACTTTAGGTACGCGTGCAGGACGTGTGGGTCCTATTCGTTGACTCTTCGTCACCTCCCTAAGTCAGAGTCTTCTGCCCCTCTAGCCTTTGCCGCCTCAATCAACATTAACTCAAGTCAAACCCTATCTCATCAGTTTGGTTTAGGAGATTTAGTGTCCAATAGTTTTAGATTTTATGATGGGAATCCTTAAAGTATTCAAGTGTTACTAGTTACACCCCTCGTCCCTTTTGGTGTCCGTTGCAACCAAAAGGAGACCAATATATACATATGTGTCCCTTACTCAACTATGCATCTGAATCACTTTTAAGAAAATAGAATTCTTAAATAGGTATTCTAATGTATCATCAAATACATATATATAAAAAATCAAAAGAAAAAATATTTACTTATTTGTTATAATATAAATTGTTTATTTACCCTCCCTAATGTTTGAAATTATTTTGAAAATTTCAAAGTATTTTTTTTCTTAAATTTTTCATCTTTAACATTTGGACAAACTTTGAGTTTTCTCATTCCGCACAACTTTTCATCAAAACTTAACAAAATATATTTTAAAAATTAGGAAACTAAGGAGTATGATTTGAGTCTTGAACCCACCCCTAACATCCTTGATTAGAGTTAAATTGAACCCCATTTGGGACTCAATCGAGTAATTTAATTGTAATATATAGAAAAGTTTTGAATGGTTTAAATGTGATAGTATTAAAAGTATTATGTTATTTTTATAATTTTCAAAGGGTTAAATACCAAATAGCCTCAACTTTGAATTTTCAAAAATGGCTACCTAAACTTTGACACTTGAGGCAAATAGCTACCTCAGTTTTTTTTTCCAGTTAAATATGAATGAAAAATGACGTGGCAGCACAATTGGTCCTTGATTTAAAAAAACTAAATAATTTTTTAAAATTATCAAAAAAATCTAAAAATGAAAAATCAATAGAGACACTAAGAGTTTTTAATATAATACTTTTATTGAAAATACGAAACAAAATAAAAAAGTAATTATTTAATATTATTTTATTATTTCATATTTTTAATTAAAGTATTATATTAAAATATTTTATTTTCTCTATTAAGTTTTCAATAAATATATTTTTGGGTATTATTAAAAAATTATTTAGTTTTCAAACGTTCAAGTACCTATTTGGTATTTAACAAAATTTCAAAACATATTATCTTAAATTTAGATAAAAGAGAAAAACTCAAAATTTATTAAAACGTTAATGATGAATATTTGAATAAAAAAATTACTTTAAGGAAGTTTTCAAAATGCATTCAAATGCTAGGGGCAAAAGAGTAATTTAGTCAATAATATAATATGCAATGAAAACAAACAATTCCTAGAAGAAAACTTAGAAAAGTCATATCAATCCTTTTGACGTGTCAATATCTTTAAGGATTAATCACTTATTTGGTCAATTATATTTATATTTTATTTTATTTTAGAAGATGACATTTCGTTAACTTCAACTCCTAACATAATTACATCCAAAACATATGGTTTACTTACGGAGCAAAAACAAACGATCAATTTTGATTTAAATTTAAAAAATATCATTAAATATAACTATTAAATAACATAAATTAAAATTTAACATTTGTCAACGTGACTATATAAACAATTGACACTATCTTTAAATAATTAGTCTATATTCTATTCTAGATTACGTGCACGAACAAAAATGTGATAACACAACAAACACAAATGAACAACCTTACTTCGTCGTTTGACTTTCCACGCACACTCAATTGTCGTTTGACTTGAGTGCACTTGTCAACGATCGTCCACTTGACGAATGATTAATTTTATTTATTATAAGAATCAACAATATTAATTATTAGATTTCACGCTGTATTTTTAAAGAAAAACAATATACAAAAAATTATCTTATAATTTTATATCTCCATAATTATATAAATGATATAAAATAATCACATTTTCTTAATTTTTGTGATACTAATAAAATATACGACAACGCATATTACACTTCACACTTTCATAAAATCAACATTTAATTCCTATATTTATACTTAACATTATTGAACGCACATAAAAAAATGCATTATAAAAAATAAAATGTAAAAAAATACTTAATGTAAATAAAATTTCCTATATTTATACTTAACAATATTTATACAACATGCATTATAAAAAAATGTTAATGATGTAAGTGGATATTGGGCAAAAAAAAAGTTGTTGGACGTTTTTTTGGCTAACTATGTGCGCCAAATTTAATATATATATATATAATTTGGCCTACCATCTATTTTTATAATAATAATGCCTAAAGATAATAATATTTTCATATATCTATAATATTAATTATTGTAAACCTTTCTTTAAGGTAAACTTAAACGGGTAATGGATAGTCGGATTAAATGTGACAATTCAGAGGAGATTAGGTGTCAATTGGGCTTAGATGTGGTGATTTTGACAAATCATAAATAAAATTTACAAAATTATCTAAACTTTGATTGTTTTATAAAAAATTACTAGCATTTTTTTTTTTAAGTTACATTATATGCATGCTTTCGGAATTAAGGCAAAAAATAAAAAAATAGTTCGGTTTGTTTTTCAGTTAAATTTGAACGAAAATTGTTGTGATAACATATAATTGTTCTTCAATCTAAAAAAAAAACTAGAAAATATCTATTGAAATTTGAAACATAATTTGTTAATATAATAATTTTATATTAAAAGTATAAAATAAATAAAGTTGAAATTGATTTTACTAAATTATTAGAATTTATATACTTTTACTCTCCTTAGTCCTTATCTAAGCCAATTGTCCAAGACAACTTCAATTCCAAATGGACTTTTCCCCAATGTCCAATCACAGACTGAAATGTCAAACCATTACTCTCTCTGTTGTTGATATATATGTATGTATATATATATATACACGTATACGTATACGTATATGTATGTATATATAAATACTAGTAGATGCAGCACTGCATCTTTAATCATTTTATGCGCACTAACCCTCGAAGGGAAAGCAGAAGGCAAAGAAGAAGGGAAGAAGCAGGTGGCTATTAGCTTATACACGAGATAAAAGTACTTGGAGAATCTTTAAAGGTGCCATCCATGGCAGATGAGTATACCACAAGCGGCAATTGGTGGGAATCCTCGAGGAACCGTTTCGAGGATACCACACCATCGTCTACTTCATCCGGTTTGACTTCGGTAGGAAGCTTCATGTGGCTCACGGACATGGCGCCAAGTACTGCATCTGTCATGAAATCAAGATCTTCGTCTTCTTCCATGGATCACTCATTGAGGAGTAACTCAGTGAGTTTCCAGGACCCAAAACTGAACTTGGGAGATGAAACGAATTTGCAGATGATGAATCTGGGCTTGTCCTCTCAAACTGGGGATTGGAACCAAACCATGCTGTAAGTTCATTCTCAGATCAGATAGTAATTCTCTGTACATAATTCTTATTTGCCCTAAATATGGTGAAATAAGAAGCCTAGATTTGAACTCAAAAACCCTAATTTACATCTGTGTTGATAATAGGCGAGGAGATCACAAAGCTAGTGAGACGAGTTTCCGGTCCATGCTGCAGCAGGACATCAACGTGAGATCAAACTCGATGAGCTACCCGAGCCAAGAAGAAGTTGGCGGCGGCGGATCGAGTCAAGTTCAATGGAGACCATCGAGTTCAGAAAGCTTCATGATGCAAGCGATGTTAGGTTCACAAACACCGCAGAATCAACATTCTGGGTTCGATCACAGGTCTGTAAATGGGTATTCCAATAGCTATCAAGCAAACTATGGCTTGAGCTCAGATGAGCATCTCTTGCCTCACAACTGGTCCAAAGTGGGTACTCCCCGGAAACCGACACCATCAGCCAACTCCGGCCAGCTTCAGTTCTCCAACAACACCCCTTTTTGGAACCCATCTTCTGCTTCTTCCCTACCAATGATCGATGTTCGACCGTCCCTTTTCCCGTCACTTCAGACTCAGTTTTCCTCACCAAGCTTTGAGGAAAAACCTAACAAGGTAAGAGAAAGTTAAGGGTCTATGATTATTGTATGATTAGGGTTTTAATGAAATGATTCATTATCTGTGCAGAAGTTATTGGAAGTGAGTACGAAACTAAGTACAGCATCAGTGACGAAGAAAAGCGGTAACCATGCGACGAACAAAAGACCTAGAAATGAAGCTCAAGCTGTTTTACCAGCTTTTAAGGTAGTTATAAAACAAAGAGAAGAACAACCTTAATCTATGTTTGTCTTAAATATTAGTGATTAATGAAGTTTGTTTGGTGGTAATTGCGAAATTAGGTGAGGAAAGAAAAGGTGGGGGACAGAATCACTACCCTTCAACAATTGATTTCTCCTTTTGGAAAGGTAAGAGCGTGAAATGATTTCATGAAATTCTCCACAGAAATCATTCTATATTTGAATCTGCAGATGATTAATTCCTTACATTTTTATTGCTTTTTCTTCTTCTACAGACTGATACTGCATCAGTGCTCACTGAAGCCATTGATTACATTAAGTTCCTCCATGATAAACTTCATGTAAGTCTCCATAGACATGTTCTTGAAACTTAGAGACCATAATCTGTAGAAACCCTAGAAAAAAAGAGTCTAAAAACAAAATTCACTTATATATTCAATTTTTTTTATATATAAATACACATATATTGGTTAAATAAGACACATAAAGGGTGTATGATATCTACAAAATGGTATATCACCACTATATTTTATAGAGTGTTTATTGGGTTTATTAATTCTAAATTATTATTATTTGTTGGATTATGTAATATACATGCAATCTATATGGTAAAACATAATCACATATAATTAAGTTACCTCTGGATTGATTGCCTAAGCGGAAGCAGATCTGCCTGAGGTTGGGATCACGGTCTGCCGGACGGGAGGACACGCCACGGGTTAACGGGCAGTGACCTAGGTTTCCACAGCTGCTGACCTCTGTCTAAACTGTTCTCTCTTCATTCTAAGGAGAGCACCCCATATATATACAGATATATAGAAGGATAGGGTTTAGGGTCAGTATCACATACCGGGCTTACCTGAATGGGCTCCCACTTATGGGCGACCCATTAACCTAAATTCAACATTATTATTAGCAAAAATGCTTTAAAAATTAAAACCCTAGAACGTACATAAATTATATAACAATTTGTTGAAGATTATGAGGCAATTTTTTTTATTTTCTTTTAGGGCATTTCATAACCTACAATTTGACTAAATATTTCAGGAGTTGAGCATTCCATACATGAAAAATAAAGTCTCCATTCTTCATCAACAGGTATATATTTACATATATTCTCTCTTCACTTATATTCTTAATATACCACACCATTATTCTTAAAATTAACCTAATTTCTTAACTGCAGAACTTTGAAACATCCAAGCTGGATCATGAAGGACCAAAACAAGATCTACGAAGTCGAGGATTGTGCCTCGTTCCCCTCTCGAAAACGTTCTCGGTCTGCGATACTCATGAAACAAGCTTCGATTTCTGGAACCCTACAATCGGAGGAACAACGTTTCGATGAATGGGTTTAGGGTTTAATGATCTATTACCTAATTCAGTGACAAGAAGATGATCAAATAATACTCAAAAGGAGAATGGCCACCCAAAGGACGGCCATTTGTAGGATCATGGAGAAGCACGATAGAATACTTTGGTGCTAATAATTGAAGAATCATGGATTTGGGAGGTGGGTTGTTAGGGATTTGAAAACAAATGCTAATTAATAAAAATGACTTTATAGAAAGTTTTGTTTTCATTAGGTCAGATTAGTACAAAGGATATATAATTTAAAAAACAAAAGATAAAAAAATGCTATTTTTATTTATTTAATAGAGTGGCGTGCAGCTTTACTTTCATAACAAAATATGTATTATTCTCTAGTTAAATATGTTTGTACATAATAATGTATATATTCGTATTTTTACTTTTATTTAATTTATTGTTTTTTTTACAGAGAATAGTATATATGTATATATATATATTATGAAGAAGTTAAGAGCCCTTTCAGTTGTAAAAGAGAATGATAAATGACCTCTATTGATTTGCAATATTATAATTCATAATTAAAGTTTTGAATAAAATACTTCCACTAGAAAAGCATTTTTAATTTTATTTTTTTTCTTGGCATAATATAAATTTCTAAAGAATGGAAAGGTGAGGGATTGTGGGTTTATGCCATTTTGATTGGAAATCTCACTTTTGATTTGTTTAAATTTTGGAATATGTTAGTGGAAGTCAGAGCCCACCTTTTAGATATATATAATTATTTATTTATGATTTTTTTATTAATTAATTATTTTTGCTACTTAAGAATCCAGGTTGCTTTAGGTGCTTCTAAGCATAGTTATCCGAATCGGACCGGACATCGAACCGGGTCACGGTTAAGCCGGTCCAACTCGATTCTGTGTGCAGTTCACTGTTCACAAGGGGAAAAATTGAAAATTTAAAATACATACAGTTTCAAACACAAATATAATTACCTCAAACTACATAGTTTCACACACACACAAACTACATAGTTTCAATATCAAACACACATTACTCTCAATTCTCAAACACAATATACAATAGTAGTGAACCGGTTTAACCAATTGGGTTAAGGCGATTGGTTTGTGCAGAACTCAAAACCGAACCCCCCCCCAAAAAAAACGAAAACCAAAAAAATTCAACTAAAAAGTGAACCGGAAATCGGTCAATTTTTAAAAAACCTATTGATCCAACCCGGTTCAAATACTGTTTTGTAAAATGGTCTTTTAACTGAACCACACCGAACAGGGGTCCGGTTTCAGGTCGGACTGCCGATCCGGTCCAGTTCTGATAACTATGCTTCTAAGTTCTAACCTAGTGGTCACATCCATCCATGTCCATTTATTGGGTTGGGAAAAATGAGTTAAATTTATCATTATTTGTAGCTTATAAAAAATATTTTTTTTACAATTTTTAGTTTATAATTGAATTATAAATACTAAATTTACAATTAACAACAACTTTACGAAGCGGAGATGTTCCTAATGTAAGGGTAGTTACTTATAAATTTTACTTTAAAGAAAAACCTGACCTTTATTCCCATGCTGTATCTAATATGCACATAAACTAATTATATATCATCAAAGAATAAAACCCTAAATAAAGTATATATAAAGTTAACCATCTTTAACCTTTACGTACATCCACATAAAATATTAAATGTTATGTTATATTACAGTGATAATAATATTAACCTACTAAAAAATATACTTTTTTGCAAATTTTCCAACAGAATTCACAGTTGTCTTTATTTTATGTAATTAGTTTTTTTTTTTGTTCAAATATGTAATTAGCTAGCTGCTAATGAACTGCATAAATGATATACAATTGACGTGAAGAAAAATGAAAAAGATTTGCTTTTAAAATAGTTGGAATAATAATAATAATTCAAATTTAATATATTATATATGTGAATGGATTAGTAAATGATGGATATTATTCTCAGTGGTATACAATATTCAATCAGAAACGACTCTCACACCGAATTCAGTAAATTAGAGTGTAAAATGTTTTTTTTATGTATAAATAATTTGTTGTATTTATACTGCATGAATCATGATCCTCCTAGTTTACAGTTACATGCCACGTGGTTTTCTGTACAGCGTCTGGTGGTAACTCATCTGGGCCAGGTACGACGTCGTTAATGGGCCTATATTTGGACTAAGATTGATTGGAAAGGAATTATACCACGGGTTAACCGGGTTAACGGTAATGGACCGAAAGATGGTTCAATAAAAATATTAACTATTCAGGAGAGTAGTGGACAACCATTGTCGTAGGATTGGTAAATCGTGTGTTATCGTACGTATTAATACGTTTATTGTATAACACTTATTAAATACAAACGATAAACTTATTATATTATATTATATTACTCAACACGAACACAACAATTTTTCGTGTGTGTTCATACCGTGTTATCGTGTTATCTTAACTTAATCAATTATATTTTCACGTACGAGAATTATAAGGAAACATCAAATTTCACGAATTTTGAATGTAGATTGACAAACTCAAAAAATTAAATATCTAAATAGATTTTTAAAAGAGATTTGTTTAGAAAAATATTTTAAAAAAATAATATTTAAAGTCTAACTGTATAGTTAACAAAAAAAAAATCACATTTATCATGTTATCGAGTGTGTCGTGTTCTGATATCTAATTTCGTGTTTGTACTATTGTGTTATCGTTATGTAATATGTTTTCACGGTCACGAATTTTTTCATACGTGTTCCTGATATGTAAAAAATTGTCAGCCCTAGGACCATGAACTAGGAAAACTAGCTCTAATGATTGAAGAAACCATGGTTGCCTTAATACAGAAGAAACCGGAATTTGAAGAAGAAGGTAAATCGTCATGCCCTGTTTGTGCAGTTACGGTTGTAACACTTGCTCTTCCAACGCAACTGATCAAGATTCGAGCATAAACATGTTCATAAGAAAAGAACAACTTTTGGTATGGGAAGAAAGAAAGAAAGGCTCAACTGAACTCACAAATTACAATCAAGGGAAAGAAGAAGCCCCACCACTAGCTAAGCTAGCACTAGCAGTAGCAGGCACCTCTATTCCACGGACACTTTTAGAACATCATGTAGTGTTCAAGTTGGATTCATAATTTGAGAAAACATACAAACAATTACGAAACCAGTACTACTACTACTACTACTACAACTGCAGAAAGAGGAAAAATAATTAAACAGATAAATTCCATACAGATAGGCTGCTACTACAATCCGGATCAAATTGGTTCAACCAAACGATGAACAGGTAAGAAGTACAGGAAGGAAATAGATGTCTCCGGCGTAACTGCAAGATACAACACAAATAATATTGAGTAAGCTAACAAAAAAGGAAAGAGAGCATGCCCAATAGTATATGCTCAGGTAATAAAAGACAAGTTTCTTGGAGAAAGGAGAAGGCATGGGCAAGGGAAATGCAAAGGTTTAAATGGATTATGGTGATAGTGATCACTACAAAATCCTACCGATTAAAAAACATGATTAAAACACCCTTCAGATAGAAGCAAGCCTTCAGTACAAAGGAAAAGTGTTCGACTTTAAACTTTATTATATATCTTGTAAGTGAAGAAAGGAATTAGTTTGCGTTCTCGCTAGCATATATTACACAGTAAGATTACTTAAAGTAATGATCCACCTCACGGGTGTTCCAAAATTTGCAAAACTTTCAACAGTTTCAGAAAATATCTACCAACTTGATGAACAGATATTTGATCCGACTTACCTTGTACAACCTTTTAGGAACAATGAGCAACCTGAAGGCCTGAACTAAATTTTTAGGAACCAAAGGAATGTAACACTCTGTTCATTTATAGGTTAGGCACTTAAACATGGAAACTTCTGACATATTTCTTATTTTAAAAAAAGAAGATGAAAGAGGTGAACTTATGGAATAGCAAAAGCTACACATATCACCTTTGATCAACAATTACTTATTATCTCACATGATTTTGTGTGCTGGTATACATCCTAACAGTTGGCGTTCTACTGAAGAGTAGCAGGCGATCTAAGTACTTAATAGCAGATCTATTTTGCATTTTCCCTAGACAAGGATTTGAAATGATAATCAGAGAATTACCAACTTCAACATTTGATATGTTTATAACATATGTAGAGTATAATCAGAGAATTACCCACTCCTACTTAGTAGGTATATATCTCTAGTAGTTTGTGACTTTGTGTAAGCTTATTGATAGACAACCCAAATTTTTACAATGGATCTACTCCTCAGAACCACAAAAAGGCTGAATGAACTTATAGAAAGCAATCAATATCTCCCAAGTTCAACAAACTGGTTGCCCTTCTCTAAAGTACGCAGAAGTTCCACAACTTGGTCGAATGAGTTAATTACATAGTCTAGGCGGGCATTTTTCTAGGTAACAATGCATCAATCCCCAGAGAAGCAGCAAATTTATTCTACAGCAAACCAATATATATCCCTAAGCTAGATTATAATCTAAGATCATAATCTCCCAACCTAAATTCTTGGTAACACCACTCTATAGTGACCTGAAAACTCAATCTGCCATGACTGACAGTGGAAAATGATTGACAGGGCCTTGCAGTATATATTGAACAACTTTACACAGCTAGTTTATGAGAATCATCGATTCACAATCAATAAATGAAGGACTACTGAGCAAAATGCTTATAAAAGGTTTGTGAGCTTTTCAACCACTAACCACATTAGCTAGATTCTACAGCACTCAACTGATCCTAAGAACATGGATGCCTACGAAAGTTACATTTTAAACAAACACTGCTGTGTATTTATAGCATCACTATGCGGTTTTAGCACAAGCATTTCATCACAAAATAAAAGCATGAAAATCAGCTACAAGACTTGACAAGAGTTTGGCCAATTCAAAAACCAAACAGAAAACATCTTGAGGAATTAGATGAAATGAGAAATGAAGAATTACCGTCATTAAAAGTTAACTGCTTTAAGCTTTCCGTTCGGGCACCTGCGCAGAAGGCTTATCTGCTGTAGCTGAAGGTTCATCGTCTTCCTCCTCTGCAGTTAGAGGCTTCACCGAGACCACCGGTTCACTGCTGTCCGTCTCATCAGGATACCTGACAACCACCACAGGGCAAACGCAGTGATGGACGCAATAATCACTGACACTACCGAGTTTCCCATCGCTCCCACGCTTGGCTGCTCCAAACCCTCGGCTCCCCATAATCACGGCGCTAAGCCCCAGCCTCTCGACCTCCAGGCAGAGCCTCTCCCTCATATCGTGATCCTTAACGATATGGACCTTGAAGGGAATCTGGGCGTCCTTGAGGGGTTTGGCAACATCGGCGATTTTGGAGGCGATTAAGGCATCGAACTCCTCCTGCGACTTGCGGAGCTCCTCGTCGCGATTGGGCTGATCGGAAGCGGGGAGGTGAGGGACAGGGCCCCAATCGGCACCGTAAAGGACGGAAGTAGGACTTACGTGGATGACGACGACGGCGTCCCCGGGTCTGATGTAGTGATCGACGGCCCAGCTGATGGCGAAGGCACTCTCATCGGATAGGTCAACGGCGACGCCGATCTTGCGGCGTGCACCGGCGGTGGGAGTAGCAGAAGCGGCGGGATGGCGGGGGGAGGAAGGGTGGTGTATTTTGATGGTGGGGAGGTGGGGATCGGAGGAATCGATGTGAGGATGCATTGTGGTTGCTGAAGACAAGTGTTGAGGGAGGAGAAGAGTCCAGAAGAGAGCGGCAATTGAGGGGAAATGGCTGTGGAACAGTGGAAGTAAGGTGTGTATATAATAGCTGCGCAGAACCAACGCGGCGATTGCTTCGGCCGTTTGGGCCTCTATGGTTATTTATAATAAGGGTTAATTAATAATTAACAAGTTTTTTTTGGTAATAATAATTAACAGATTAGTAACTAAAATTTAGGGGTTACATAGTTAGTTAATTTTTAATTATAAATTTCTAAATAAAATTATATAATGTTGCAACATGTTAATTCTATTTAAAATTAGTCGTGAGCAAAAAAAACAAAAAGTTAGTTGAACTGAAATTCTGACAAAATCGGACCGATATTGGTCCGACTAAGAGTGAAATCGAGCAGTTGTTTTTTTTATTCTCCAAGATCGGACTCGGTCTCGGGCTTTTGGACCGGACCATACCGAATTTTACTAAAAACTAGCATTTATGTTGGTCTTCTCTCTAGTAGTCATCCTCTTTATTTATCGCAGTCATTCTCTTCATCTATGCGACAATCATCCTTTTGCGTGAGTCTTCAACTCTTCATCAACTTCATTTCTCCTGCGTGGTGCTTCTCATGCATCAGTCTTCATCAACTATTCAACTTCATCATCTGCTTCATTTCATCGTCTTTTCCTGCATGACTCTTCCGTGGCGTGGCAATTCGTAATTGTTATTGATTTAGGTCGCGATTTGCTTTGCTTTGCTCCAATTTTGCTTCGATTCACTGATGTTTCACATGTTTTTTGTATCTACTGATTCATACATTTTTGTTTTTACTGAAAATTTCGGTCCAAGACTGAGACCAGTTTGAGTCAATAAAGACCGACTCGAGCGGGTTTTTTAGACCAAAATCGATCTCGGTCCTCCACAGGTGATAACTGAATTTTCGGGCTCGTCTTACCAAAAATACCGGTCCGCCTAAGCTCACCCCTATTTAAAACGAAAACATGTTTGTTTGTTTTTAATGTTCTTACCTACATTTATGCAAATTGTTATTTAATTTTTAGAGAAATATGTAGAGTTGATAACTAAATTTTACAACTCCCGAACTCAAATATTTTTAAAAATCTAATTTCTAACACATTTCTTACTATAAACGACGATTATGTGAACATTTATATTATATTATAACAAATCTGAGTCATTTGATTGAGACTAAATTGAACCTTAACTTAATTGAGGTTGGACTAACTCTAATTCAATTGTGTCTCGTTTGAATCTTAATACTAACCACCACCTGTCTAAGGATATGATTTGGTCTGGAACAATACTTAAACTTTAACCCCTGCAATTAATGTTTAATTGAGCCTTTATTGAATCGACACTCAATACATAATATAGACAAATTATAAAGAATTAAATTATTATATTTTTAAAAGAATTTTACTGTTTTTATAATTTTTAAAATATATTATATTAATTTTATAAGAAAAAATTAACATAAGAGTAAACTCAACATATTATTAAACATTACAAATTGAATTTTTAACTAAGATATTAGAGAAAAGCCTCAATTTATTTTAATCGTATTTTAATCCTTTCCATTCACTCTTTACCTTAATGATGATTCATAAAAAAAAATAAAAAATAAAAAAATACCAACTTCTCTATATTAAACTATAAAGGCCAAACAAAGATCCCTTTGCACGTTCCCTTTCCCTTAGTCTACACTCTACACACATTACGCGGTTTCTCATCAAATAAACAAAGCTACAGCCGTCGGCCTTACGTAAATAAGATTTACACATGCAAGGCCGACGACTACCTTTAACCATTTTTGAAAATGAAAAATCAACAGCATCTTTACGGAGCGCGTTAGTAATTTTCTTCAGATGTATCGTATGGAGTTCAAAAACATGCCGTTGGTTAATCGTCATGTCCACCATGATATCATCGACCACATTTGTTTCTCGAAAGATATGTCTGAACTTCATTATTTTGAACTGCATCAAGAGTTTTCTACAATCCGCAATGATGAACATTAATTTTAAATTTGATAAATTATAGTAGATGTAGTTTTTTGTATTAGTATTAAAGTCAATAAAAAATATTTGAACTTTGATTATTTTATAAAAAATCGAATTTTAAATTTTAAATTTGAAGCAAAAATCTATTTTAGTTTTTTTTGGTTAGATCTAAATAAAAACTAATGTGGCGATATGTGATTGATTTAATTGTAAAAATATATAATATTTTAAAAAATGGAAAGAAATTTGAAAAATTAAAAAGGTAAATTTGAGTTTTTATATATTTATTTATTAAAAATATGAAATAAAAATATATTTTGTAATTTCTTATTTTTTCTAAAAATATTATATTAAACTTTTTTTTTCTTCATATTTTAATATAGTTTTACATTTTTTAAAAATAGTTGTTTTTACCGTTTGGACTAATCATATGATACATTAATTTCAGACTAGATTTGAATGTAGAACAAAAGGATTTTTTCTCCGACACAATTTAAATATATTTTTAAAACAGTAAAAAATGATTGTTTTTTTTATTAATTATTATTATTATATATTTTTCTTCTCATTGAAAAATGTAACGTCTTAATTTACCTTAATACCCCTAACAAATCCGGTAGCTCTTTAAAAACGCCGGGCCGCCCAAAACCCCCGCCCCTTGTTTCGAGTCATCTCCGTCTCTCTTAATTCTCTGTATATAAACAGTTCCCTTCTTCCAAACCATTCCATACTCCCTCCTTTTCTCCATCTTCTTCTTCATCGCAATCGATCTGAAGCTGCTTCGCTCTCCTTCGTTGAAGCAAATGAGTTCTTCATCAGCCGCAAGAGCGTGGGTTGTGGCCACGAGCATAGCAGCGGTTGAGGCTCTCAAGGACCAGGGTTTCTGCCGCTGGAACTACACTCTCCGATCCATCCATCAGCACGTCAAGTCCAACTTCAGGTCCTACTCCAACGCCACCAAGCTGTCGGCACCGTCGTCTGCCTCCGTGAACGACGCTCTCAGGGCGCAGAGGTCGACGCGGATTGAAGAGTGCCACGGGAAGGTCATGCAGCTCAGCTGCTTCGGCCCTGAATCTACTAGATTTTAAGATGTTGCAGATGATGGGAATTTTGTGTGAATTGGATCCTCTCTCAAATCAATTTGCTATTGAAGACATGATCATTCCGCCACAGTCATATAGTCTAGCAGTATGAATCTTTAGCTGAGCTCAATGCATTGTGTTTGAACATCATCCAATGTTGAATTCAATTTTCGGTCATAGAATTTTTCCTCTCAATTTTCTTTTATGTCAAGAACCTTCATGCATTCTTCTAGTTTCATCTACAGAATGCAACATGCTCAATTACCACGTATATGGACCAACATTATAAGCGTACCTGATCATACATTTAGAAGATATATGGACATGGATCGTGGAGTTTCACCTACCTCAAAAGAACATCAGTTTGTATTACCTTAGCTAACTAATAATAATAATAATATACTTTCATAATAATCTAACATTGCTTTATAATTTGTTCCCTTAGGCGGCGTATCATCTGTTTCTTCTCCCTCCGCCTTCCATCTCTGCTGTCACGGAGGAATCCATCTACGCTTGTTTGCTCCCTGCTCACTTATCGAGATGGCAAAGTTGAGGGAGAGGAAAGTGAACATGATTGTCGGGGAACCTGAAGCACTCTCTAGATGTGAACAGGAAGGTTGGAAGGAGCGACCGTCGCAGCGCGGCCACGGTGCGGCGGCTCAATATGTACAATTTCCAGAGTCGGGATAGGAATGGAAAGGTCTTAAGCCACGAGTTCCAATCCAAGGGAAAGGTCTTGAACACTCGTATGGCGCCCGATCGCCGCTTGTTTGGTATTTTACTATACCGACTGCTTTATTATGAATTGTTTCGCGTCAGTGGGACTTTGTCGATGAAAACTCAATTTTTTGTGCAGTGTGAATGTGCAGAAGGAGATTGATTTTTTCCGTGAAGAGCTCCAAACTCGTATGTCAAGTAATTACAATGTGATTCTGAAGTATTTCTGGTGTAGTCAACTTTTCTTTGGGTATTAGATGTTTGAGTTTGACTCTGTTCGTTTGTATAACAGGGGGAAAAAATCCATATAATAGCGGTTCTAGCTCTTGGCTAAAACAAATAAAATAAAAAATTACAATTAAAGGGATTTTCATTTTTTTATATTGAAGGGGAAGAAAATATACATATTTTCCCCTCATCAAGCGAAAAGAGAGGGAAAGAAAGGTAGTCACGTAGGGGAGATTGCAAAACGGATCTCTTACCAGGTAGCGATCCAACGAAACGAAAGACGACATTTTGAAAGCTTATTCTTGTGTATCCTTGTCCTCCTAGCAAATAATGTCTCTTATTGAAGGGGATTGATTCACTTCAAAACCCCACATGCCATTTCGTTGCTTTCTCCATCGGTTTCCTCATTGTTAAGTTGTTAACCAACAGTTCCAGCATCCTCTATCAAATGCAGACACAAACGATAAAAGGGTTCGCTTTTCCTGCTGTTCAATATCAGATTTTGTCTTGATTTTGAAGAAATGGTATGCTGAGAAGAGGTGGAATGTCCAAAATTTTATATCAATAATGTGTCAACGACACGAGATTTTGGCAATCTTCTTTATCTTGATTTAGTATATCATTACATATTTTACTGCGGTTGACAGCATTGGAGAAAAGGGAGTGGCTTGTCTGCTTTGGTGTTCGTATCAGTTAAACATCTCCATGATTGCAGAAGAAAGATAGAAATTTGCAGAAGAAATTCAAGCTGGAGAGCAATGCTATCATTTGCCTTGGTTATGACATTAATTGAAGTTTTAATTTCTCTTCAAGATTTCCAGGAAATTTGTCAATTTTATAGTATCTCTGGGTAGCTTTAATCCTCAATAGTACCAAAATTAGGCTTTCCTCAACCTTGGTACTAGAATATGAATTTTATTCCATCTTAGATTTCGGTGTTGGAACTGATTGAAGATAGTCAGCTGTTCTAAGCTCAAAGTTCATATTCTCCAACCTCTAGTCTTTAAAATGGAAGAGGAGAACAATCCACAAGAACTTAGATCATTGGCCATGACACCAACATGGTCTGTAGCAACTGTATTGACAGTATTTGTTGCAGTTTCAGTGATTGTCGAGCGCTCTATTCACCGGTTAAGCACTGTAAGTGATATTCTCTTTGGAGAAGTTAATAATTTTATGGTGTTGATGCAATTCATCAATTACTTTGCCTTGCAATTTCAAGAGTTTAAATTTAGGACTTTTGGTGTTCCAGTGGCTGCGCAAAACTAAACGTAAGCCATTGCTAGAAGCTCTGGATAAAATGAAAGAAGGTAGTTTGCTCAATTATGTAAAAAAAAAACATCTTACCTTGTCATTCTGTATTCTGATTAACACGAATAATCAATATATTGTTCGGTTATTTACAGAGTTGATGCTGCTTGGATTCATTTCTCTCCTTCTTACAGCGACCTCAAGTGTCATATCCAGTTTCTGTATTCCATCAAAGTTTTACAACCTTAGGTTTGCTCCATGTTTTGAAGATGAGATTGATGAACAGAAAGAGCATAGCAATACTAATGAACGTAAACTTCTGGCAAAGTATATGAATCACTCGTTCAGGAGAATGCTGCAGAGTAAGAGTCAGGAAACCTGTAAAGAGGCATGTGATTGATTCAGCTTGAGATCTTTCTTTCTAATTCTCCAAAAATGAGGGACAAGGGGATTGATCGAGAAAGATCTCTTACAAAAATGAAATACTTGTTATAGATTGTCATCCATATTGCTTTTACTCTGTTGTAGTATGTAATTTTTCCAAATCCATGCTAAAAAAATTAGCTTTTACTATTAAATCGATCACATATTATGATATCAAAACACATCATCAAGGGTCGGTATGATATGATTCCTTTTCACATGATTTACTTTCTTCATCAAGTCATGATATTTTTTCCCTTACAGGGGTATGAGCCATTTGTTTCAGATGAAGCTCTTGAGCAGTTGCATAGATTCATCTTTGTGATGGCGCTAACACACATAGCCTACAGTTGCTTGACAATGCTGTTGGCAATAGTGAAGGTTAGAGGTCACTAACTGCAACTGAATCTTACGGAAGCTCGAGGTTTTACTCAGTGTAATTAGATTTGATTTAAGATTGAGGAATTTGGATAGAAATTACATAGTCTAATACGATCTTCTCATCAATCTGAAGAAATTTGAAGTTTTGGGCATGCTAAAAATTACATCTTTATCTTGCAACACAACTATATGCTAGCATAGGTATCTTAAGTGTGTGTTAGATTGGGAAGCATATTCTCACCTGATTAACATTTCAAGCTTATGATACTTTTTTTTTCTTCCAATGGTTCATTTTTTACTAAAACCCCATTTAATACTGTTCAAGGGTCACAAGTCTCTTGTATGACAACAAACACCTGATGTCTTTAAGGTAAATCTGACAATACTCTCTTTTTTTTTTGTCAATGCAGGTTCATAGTTGGCGAGCATGGGAAGATGAAGCTCATGTCGACCGTCATGATTCATTATCAGGTTAGTTCTTCCCCTTACATTGCATCAATAAGCCATTTGAAAAATTTAGTCATTTTGATACGTTCCTTTCCGTAATTGGTTGATAATTATCATCGTTCTCCTCCCAGAAACCGCCAAGGCGACAGTGATGAGTAGACAAACAACCTTTGTGAAGGCTCATACTTCAAAATTCTTTGTCAATAACAGATTTCTCACCTGGGTGGTGAGTGAAAGCTTTATCTTTTTTTATTTTGCAATTACTGTACAAGTAATTTGAACTTAATTCAATATTGCAGACTTGTTTCTTTCACCAATTTGGACAATCCGTTATTCGAGCTGACTACTTGACTCTTCGGAAGGGCTTCATCTTGGTAAGGACAATTTTCCACTTCCCTAATTAAGGAAATCATACTACATTAGAAATTACTATATCAGCTTCTTGTTATTTACCCTTTTTGTTTATCTTATTCGTGGTAGAACCACAACCTCACATCGAATTATGATTTCCATAGCTACATGATCCGCTCTATGGAAGAAGAATTTCAAAGAATAGTCGGTGTGAGGTAATTAAAAGTACGAGTTTTTCTATCTATTTCACATTCTAAAAACTTATCTACTCATATCTTGCAGTGGTCCATTGTGGGGATTTGTGGTTGCTTTCATGCTCTTTAATATAAAAGGTGGGTCTTTTAACCATCAATTTCGGTTTATTTAACATAAAAGAGTTACTCAAAATCCATAACCTTTTTTATTGACAACAGGGTCGAATCTCTACTTCTGGATTGCACTGATTCCTACTACTGTAGGTTCCTTTGCTTAAAATTTAAAACATATTTTTCTTTGTTTATGTCCTATTTTTTAAACTTAATCATAGTTCTTCATTTTCAATGGTAAAAAAATATATGATGCAGCTTGTACTTGTGGTGGGTGCAAAGTTGCAGCACATAATTGCTACACTAGCACTGGAAAATATTGATGTCAATACAGGATTAGAGCTAAGGCCACGTGATGAGCTCTTTTGGTTCAACAATCCCGAATTGCTTCTTCAATTGATCCATTTCATTCTTTTCCAGGTTTGTTCTGCTTTATATTTTCCGATCCAAAGATATAAATTAAATTGCTTTTCCAGTCTGTGTCAGTTCATCTAAACGTATGATCAACGAAATCTGCAGAATGCATTTGAATTGGCTTCATTCTTCTGGTTCTGGGTAATTCAGCTCTTCCATGATTTGGTTTCTTATTTGTTGCATTGCATTTTAGAAAGTATGATTGCCATTAAACTTGTACTTCATCTCTCTGAATTTGCAGTGGCAATTTGGATACAATTCGTGCTTTATCAGGAACCACTATCTTGTGTATTTGAGACTGATTGTAGGGTAAGGATAGATTTCTCTTGACAATATGAATTATCTCACCAAATAACATGCCAAACTATATATATATTTTTTTTTCTAATATCAAACCGAATTTAAGCAAACACTGTTCTCCATCACCTTGTCTTTTAAATCCAATAGATTGTTACAAAAATGCATAAACTTTCCGTGTCGTGTTTCTGCCATTGTTATTGCAGATTTTCCGGGCAATTTCTCTGCAGCTACAGCACCCTCCCTCTGTATGCGCTTGTTACTCAGGTATGCATGGATCCTTCAAATATTTAAAAGACTATACTTTTCCAATTTTTTTCTTGTTGAGTATCACATGTTATAGCTGTTAAAGATGACTTAAGAGTATACCGAATGCCGCCCATGGGTAAACCGATGTTCATAAATATTAGTTTAAGGAAGGATGTTAAGATGACTTAAGAGTATACCGAATGCCGCCCATGGGTAAACCGATGTTCATAAATATCAGTTTAAGAGAGGATGTTAAGATGACTTAATAGTATACCGAATGACTTCATTCACAAGTTCAGACTGTCCTATGAGACAGTTGGTTAAGGCGTACGTCTGAAGTCTCACAATAGCTATTGCTTCTTGGCTTATGAGCAGATGGGAACAAACTATAAGGCTGCGATGATTCCACAAAGGATACGAGAGACAATACACGGGTGGAACAAGACCGTTAAAAAGAAGAGGAAGTTGGGTCTCACTGACGATTCAACCGTGCACACTGACACAAGCACGGTGCTGTCACTCGATGATCATCATCACTTTAACATCGGCGAACCATCTGTTCATAATAATGTTGCAGTGACAGAAACTGTTATTGAATTGCAACCTGCTGCTGCTGCTAGTGATACTTCGAGTAGAGTCGGATCTCCGCTTCTTCGCCACTCTGGTTCGGTTTCTTCTTCTCCATCATCATCATCCGGTGGTGCTATACATTTTGTAAGTGGGGATGTCACAAGATCTACTTCTATGCCTTCTAGAAGAGATCTCCACAAGAGATGATCACAGTAGAGAAAATGACAGTAAGTTTTTTTCTTCCTCATCTTTATATAGGTTTCGATTGTGATGAGATAGATATATTAGGATGAACAATATTACTAACATAATATATTTATATATAAATTATTATTATTTTATTACAATTTAATAACAGTTGAGCTTTGGTTGTGAATCTATAAATTGTCCGCGGTCCGGTTTTGAAATACACGGGTTCAAACTGGTATTTTTAAGTTAGGGGTGTCAATTTTTAATTTAACATGTGGTGACTCAATTATGAATAGGGGTGTCAAAATCTGACTCAATCCATGGGTGACCCGCCTACGAGTCGTGTTTGGGTCAGTGTTTTTGACCCATGAAACGTTTTGACACGATCTATAGATGACTCGTGAAAACACGCGGGTCATTTTGACCCGTAATTACTATTCTTAACGGGTCATTTTGACCCGCGGGTTGACCCACCAATCTGCGGGTCAGGTTTGAGTTTCAAAAATTGACTCATACTATTACACGAGTCGTGTTTGAGTCAGAGAGTCTTTGACACGACTCAAGGTTGACACGACCCATGGATCGACCCATGACTCGTTGTGACACCCTTAGTTATGAATGAGGTTCGAGTTGAATATATTTTTAGTCACCAATTATTTTTACTCGCTCAGTTCAATCTGCATGAAAAATAAGTCGAGTTTGGGTTGTTAGGGGTCAACTCATTGTTACTCGCTTCGTACAATAAATATATAATAATTATGTTTTATGAAAAATCATGAATTACACGGGTTGTATGAGTCACGTGAGTGTATAAATTGTATGAGTCAATAAGTCACACCTTAAGAATTGTTTGGGTCCACAAGTAGGATTGTTCATTTAAACCGGTTTGACTGAATTGGTCTGGTTCGAACCAATTCAGCTCAACTAGTATTAAAATTAGACCAGTGTTTTTAGGCTTCAAGTAGACCAGTTCAAAATAGTACCAAAAATTCAGTTTGAATCGACTCATTTTTTTATACTGGTTTATACTTAAATTTAAATTAAACCAGTTTAAACATATATAATTTTAGAACCGGTTTGAAGCAAAATCAACTAAACCGGTATGAAATTAAACCAAACCTAGAAATGTATTAGACTCTCATATGTTGATGTTGTACATGCTATCAGTTGGTTGTGGAACAAATTTTAAGTAGGTTCAATGTGTTTTTCAGTCGGTTTAGGATTTTTTCAATCGATTCATTGTGTTTTTCAATTGGTTTGGTAATTTTTCAGTCGGTTCAGTGTGTTGAACATGATTTTCAGTCGGTTCAGTGTCGATTTGAACCATATGATTTCCTAACTAAAATTGTTATTAAAAAACAACAGATCAAACCAGTTCGAACCGGTTTTGAATCGGTTCGAATCAGATAAGTTTTTTACCCAAACCAGACCAATATTTTAGAAACAGAAAAAATACTATTTTTTTACAAATCAGTTCAGTTCTGAACCGGTTCGCAGTCGAACCGGTTTATGAACAAACTTATCCACAAGTTGACCCATAAAATTAAGCCACCTAAATTGAATTGGGCATACGTTTCACGAGACATGCAAGGTACCTCGTGAATCCATGGATCATATATAAATTTAAAAAAATAATTTATCAATAATTATAAATTGTGTTTTAATTTTATATATTTTAACCCAACATGTTGTCGACACATTTCATAATTTGATCCGTTAGATATTAATTATCACCCTACTTTTAAGTGAAATTGGAATAGATAATGCTTCTAATTTCTATACATAACTTAAACGGTGCCGTCAATTGGATGCCAAAAACGTTACGGTGAATATACTCTTCTCTTCTGTATCGATAAAAATCCAAGCCGACATAATGCCGTAAGCTCCTAACGGCGCCGTTTGCGGACAAATCCAAAATCCTATTGAATATTCTCTCAATTGCTCACGCGCCTGCTTGTCTCGATGCGGAAGCAGCTTGCCAGTTTGCTGTCATCTCCTTCCTTAAAAGAGGATTTTTGAAATTTCCCATTTCTCCAAAACTCCAAGCCCTAATCCTAATTGGATCTTCATTTTTCTCCTTCCCAAACTCCATTTGATGGCCTGCTCACCACAATCGACCACCACAACCCTCACGACGTCGACCAAGACTACTTTCACCACGCTCTCAGCCTTGACGGAGATCTCCAGCTCCAAACTCCAGAAGCCAGTTCTTTCGAACTATTTGGATTCTGAGTCGACGATTACGACCGACGATAGCGGCAATTCGAGCTCTGCATACGAGGCGGCGAAGAAGCCCCCTACTGTCAGGGTTGTGAGGATCTCGGTGACTGACAGCGACGCGACCGACTCATCCAGCGACGAGGATACCGAGGGAGACGGTGTGAATCGCCGCCGCAACCGCAGGGTCAAGAGGTACGTCAACGAGATCAGGATCGAGCCTGCCAATCCCTCAAAAGAACAGAAGTCACCACCGGCTAAGAGCTGCGGCTCTAAGCGCTTCCGGGGCGTGAGGCAGCGTCCGTGGGGGCGGTGGGTGGCGGAGATCAGGGATGGGCGGGTGAGGCAGTGGCTGGGAACCTACGACACGGCTGAGGAAGCAGCAATGGTGTATGATAGGGCCGCGATACGTCTCCGAGGGCCAAATGCGCCCACTAACTTTGAGAGAGACTGCGGATTTGCGTCGCTGGCTGCGATCCCGTTCAAGAAGAACAAACTGTACAGGTGCTGTGCTTGATTCTTAACTTTGTAAATTACCTAACTGAAATTTGGGGGTAGGTTTTCATTTAGCTCAATGCATCATCCTCTTGCTTTTGTACATGGTGGATCAGGACGATCTTCTGTTAATAATGGTGTTGTCTACTTTCATTGTTGATGTGTGTATATTCTTCACTCATGAATTCCCAGTTCAAGCTACAAAATTGGTATTTGAAATCCACATTCTTTGTAAACCTTGGGATCATCAGTGTTCTAGATTCAAGATTGATGAACATTTGAACATTGTTGATTTGAGGAAAATGACAGGAATTCTCTACGAAGTTGTAGAAGAGATCTTTGTTGGCGGTTTATTTCTTTATTGATTTCATGTGGTTGTGATTCAGCTGGGATGTGGATGTGTTGTTATATCATGTGTTTCTCTTCACAATATTCTTTTATGTTTTTGAATTCAGATCAACGTAAACCATTTGGTCCAGACTCGCTGATAGGCTATGTCAAATATTCTTTTATTAATTATTTATATTTATATTATTATTATGTACATATATAAAAATATTATCATTATTTAATGTTTCCCTATTTATTGATTTGAGACCATTCAAAGAAATCTGCAAGCATAGTGAGGTAGGCGATTTGTGGGATATAAGATAATATGACCATATTTTCTATGAGATCTTAATTAAAATTAAAAACAAAGAATCGAACTGCCATTTCATCATTCGATCGGTTACCAAATATCTATTTATTATGTATGGTGCAGATGACGTGATCAGCTGAAGTTAGAAAATCCATTGTGCGAGGACAGAGGAGCGATGTATAGTGTATACATGATAACTTATTATGCTTTCACCATACCAACCTATGCAAGCAATAAGCGTATATTATGTAATTATGTATATATATACATTCTAAAATTAAATATTCATTTTAAAAAATATATTATGCTATTTGGAACAGTTATAAAGAAACGAACACAGTTGTATATATGTATTTGTTTTTTTTTTTCCTAAATTTATTTTTACTTAACCGTAGTAGATTACTAGATTGCAACTCAAACAGAAACTGCATCACTGCCACTGTCATCACCACCCACACTGACTACAAACATGGTGGAAACGAAGACATGAGTAAGAACAACAAGGCATCTAAAACGTTACTCTTATTTCAGAGAAGCACAGTTTCCACTTACCGCCTCTTTACAAGAACTTCTCGATGCTACTGGTCAGTGTAGATTTGGGAACGGCTCCAATAATGGCATCTTTCTTCTCACCGCCCTTGAAGATGATCACTGTTGGGATGCTCCGAATGCCATACCTTGTTGCAACTGAAGGGCTCTCGTCAGTATTTGCCTTGTAGCACTTGAGGTTTCCTGCGTACTGCTTTGCTAGCTCATCGATCACAGGGTGGATCATTCGACAAGGTCCGCACCATGGTGCCCAGAACTCAACTAGTACAGCAGTGTCGGAGTCCAGAACAAGGGATTGCCAAGTTGAATCGGTGACAGGGGCCACTGCATCAGTTGAAAAAAGAGATCAATTTACAGTGACAGTTATTAACTGTCCAAAATGAACAAGAGTTTGCAAAGTGAATAGATTGTATGTTTAGTTCAAGGGAAATATGAACCAATACCCCAAAATCATATCCCCGACCTTACAGCAAGTGAAATGTAACTCCACGAACTTTTCAAGATGGAAATGCCACATCAAGCTGAGTTCAGAAATGTATACCACCACAGTAGAGACTAAGATTCATCATCTATACATGATATGAAAGCAATCTTGAAAAATGAAGTCTTTAGTCTTTGTTTGGATATGCTTCATCAAATAAATATGGAAGGAAACGGAAGAAGAAAAGATCTCATTACTTTATCCAGGCAGATCTCATTAAAAGAAGAGAACTGATTCACTATCTTTTACACTGCTTTACCTTCATAAAGCTTTCTAATGAAAAGAAGAATAGGACACAGTTGTAGTTTTAGTAGGCCTATACCTTTTTCTCCTTCCAATTCCAAATCCCTCCCACCCGAAAGCCGAAGAAGAACCTCACTACAAGAGGTTGAAGGGTAACTTCATTCTTCCATTTACTTCATCCTCCAGTTTAATGCGTGTATAAAGCAACCGAAGACCTCCTATTTCCTTTCCTTTCTTTCCCTTTTGCCTCTAACTACTTCTATCCAAACTAAACTTTAATCAAAGCAAATATGCTCTATTCTAGAAACCAATTGCTTCCTCTAAATTCAGTTACTCAACGACTGACAGGATTACAATCGCCCAAGCATGAAGGATCAACTCTTTACGGCTATACGAACATCTGTAAGTATTACTTTACGATGATATACTGACTGATGGATCCGCTATAAGCTTCCTACACGACCTCCATAAGCTTCGTACACAACCTCCCATAATCACATAAATTAACATATATTGCAAAAGCAGCGCAGACGAATGCATAACACGTACTAGAGGAAGATGAAATCATCACACAAGAATGGCCAGGCGAAACAGCTATCGTTTCAACAAAAGAATCAAAGCTTAACTCTGGTTCATAACGATGACAATAAAAGATCTGATCAAGCTCTATACCTTCCACAGTAATATCCGGAGCCTCGCAAACGATGGCGGCAGCTCTGCTCCGAGACTGGCTGGAGCTCAGGTTGACTAGGCGTCCAGCGGATCGAGCGGCGGAGACCGATTTGATTCTCAGGCCTGCGAACAGCGGCAACCTGGCGGATACGCGGTGAGCAGAGAGCGAAGATGGTGTGGACGATGCCGTGATAGGGGAGAAAGCACTGGCCATGCCAAGGGATTGGGATCTCAGTGAATCGTGACGTAGAAAGAGAGCAGAAGAAGAGATAAAGATTGGGGAGCGCTTTGGGGGAGATGTTTGGTTGATGCGCGTTTGGACCGAAGTTGGTCAAGTCACGCTCTCTGTCTCTTCCTTGAGCAAAATATGCGGTTCGAACGAGTCAACCAGATCCTATGGCAGTGTGCCAAGTGTAAGAAAACGGTTTGGACCGTTGACTAGAATGTAGGCCTTGTCGGGCCTAAATAATGGGCCATAAATAACAGACGGTTGAGAGCGTAATTTGCTTTTTAAATAGATAAAAAAAATCAATTATTTCTGTAAAAAATATTAATTCAAAATTATTTCTGTCAAAAATAGTGAAATAAGTATTTAAACTTATGGTGTCAAAACGGATCATGAGTCGACTCATGGGTCGTGTCAACCTTGGGTCGTGTTAGGGACCGTCTGACCCAAACACGATTCGTGTACTTGTATGAGTCAGTTTTTGAAATCCAAACATGACCCGCGGGTTGGTGGTAGGGCTGAGCATGAATCGGTTCGAGACTGAACCGGTTCAGAACTGAACTTTTACCACTTTTTAAAACAGGTACGGTTTACCATTCTAGTTTTTGGTCGATTTACTGTATCTATTCATAACCGGTTCGACCGAACCACTTCATATATATTATAAAAAAAAAAAGTAATACCAATACACTAACAACCAAAATACATAATCCAGATTCCATAATACATAACTGCAACATAACCAATATTGAGAGTAGTGTGACGACTTGGTATTGGTTTGGTTTCAACATAACTGCATCATAACCAATTAACCATAACATGATAACATAATACACTAAAAGTCTAACCATAATACATAATACATAACTGCAGTATTCAATTACCAATTTGCACCAATCTTTCAGTCATTACCAATCTACATAAATCCAATTATCAAACACATGTATTATACACTTAAGTACACAACCACATCCACAAGTCCACTAATTTACAACATACCATGAGCAATACCCAGAATTCAAATTAATAAATAAACAAAATCAAACTTCATACACAAAGAAAGATTATCATTAGATTAGGCGTCCGATTCGAGAAACTGGAATAACACACAAAGTCGAGAACAAGAACAAAACTTGTGGAAATCAATTGAACAAAGATGGACATTAGGCAAACCTCAAGTCTGGCATGGTGACGAAGTTGCAGGATGGGTCAAACGTTGAGCAAAGGCGAACTTGAGCTGATGCATTGTTGTTGTTGCGCCTGGGCTAGCCAATCGCTGGTTACGACACCATGGTGCTCGACGCGAGCATGATAGTAACCGAAGATTTTAGGATTAGGGTTCTGGAGTGTGTCGACCATGGAGGATGGTGGGATTTGGAGAGGAGTAGGGTTGTCGATGGTTAGGGTATGGTATGACAAATACCATAACCATACCATATTTTTAAAACACATACCATAACCATACCATATTTTTAAAACACATACCATAACCAAAACCATTACGCGTACAATTTTCAATACCATAACCATTAAAATAATCGTGGTTATTAATCATGGTTTTACGTGTATACTCATATTTATTCCACACATGTAATATAATAAAAGATCAAAAATTTTATTTTAAAAAAATACATAAATTTATATTGCCAATAATAAAAATATATAAAATTAACATCATGGTTATTTATTACTTGTATGTACATTTACTTCCATTATTTAGTATATATTAGTTTATTTATAAGAAATAATTATTATATTTATATAATAATCATGGTTATAACCATGATAACTCAAATACCATAACCATAACCATAACCATTATGGGTGGAAAATTCATCACCATAAGTGTACTGCACCATAATGGTACAGTTAACCATATTAAACAGTAACAGTTATAACTATGGTTATGAGTTTTTCACCGCACCATTGCGAGCCCTAGAGAGGAGACAATCCAGAATGGAGATCGGAGTACATACAAAGGCTAATAAGAAAGATGGTGTGGCGCGGAAGACGGGAAGAGCTGAGAGGTCACTACTACTCACTACACTAAGTCAGATTGATCTTTGAAGAGTGAAGACTGAAGAAGACTGAAGTGTGAAGTGGTTCGGCTTCGGTTATTAGGTCTGTAAGTCAGACTAAATTATTGAATTAATGTTCAAACCGTCCGGTCTGGTAACTATAGTCTGGTTTAGTAGTTTTGTGGTATATTAAACCCGATACAAAAAGTGATTCGGTTTACCGTTTTTGAACTGGTTTTTTGTACCTCTTTTGAATCGCTCCATATTTTTCTGCAAAAAAACTATTTGATTTGTAAACTGATTAAGCTCACAAACGGTACAGTTCGATCGAACCGGTTTTTATATCCAACCCTAGTTGGTGGGTCAACCCGTGACCCATCAGGAATAGTAAAGTTTGGGTCAGACTGACGCGTTCGACCTCCTTGACCTACGAGTCAGACTGACTCATTCAACCCACCATTGACTTAAAAAATAAAAAAACAAACTAAATAGAAGTGCACACCATTGAAATCATATGAATTCTTGCAATGTAAGAGAAGAGAAATATTAACTGAATAATTACATCTCCAGTTGATGTTGATTTCTCCATGATCCATTCAGGTGCTAATTCAATTAGAATCAAGCTCAGCACGAACAGATCAGCAAGGACCAAGCTCACCCGCTTGGAGAGGAACATATCAGCAATGACCAAGCTTTGGTGAGTCTTATCTATTCTATAAGACCAAGAAATCACCAGAAATCAACAAACAACCAAAAAACATCTCTAAGATCGAAGCTTTACCAAACCCAGAAGTATAATTCAAAAGCGCATAGGATTTAGGTTTACGGTCATGGCCTCCATGAAAAAGTACACGGTGGATTACTGAGGCAATCCCTCGTCTTGAGCTCGACGATGGAGTCGTTGAGTTGAGAAACGATAAGGTGGGTGTGAGTTCGTGTTGGAAGAGAGACCAAGATGTTTTGAGAGATGGGAGGCTTCAATGGACTTCTAGGTTGTTTGGTCGAAAACGAGATAGACCGGCGAGAAACTCCGACCATTTTAGGGTTTGTGTGATTAAGAGAAAGGGAGAGAAAGATGTTTATGAAGATGATAAAGAGAAGGACGAAGAGGACACAGAAGACATAGGGCTGACAATTTAGTAACGAAACGATAACACGATACAAACACGCACGAAAAAAATTTGTGTTCGTGTTTACCTTTGATGACACGATAACACAAATATTTTTTTCCGTGTCGTGTTAGTGTTTAGGTCTCAAAACACGATAACACGGCGAGATATCGTGCGTTACACGCACGATAACACGAAAACTAATAATTTATATACTATATTGAGTATATTCATATCATTTTACCGAAATATTATAAATTAGGGGACCAAACATTGAATATGAAAAGATTAGGGGACTTTCTCTAATTTTAATATGTTTATAGTTTATACCCTAGAACATCCAACCAGTTTTTCAAGCATAGCCTCACTTCAAGCGCAGCCAACCATTTTTTCATTTCTTCTATAGTTCTCTGCTAGGGTTTCACACAACATTCGATCTTGCCGTGCTTTTGGAGAAATCTCGTCGCATACGGTAATTCCTTCTTCTACTACTTCGATTCTAGTTGTTTTTCTGCATTCTTATGTCTTTAATGTTAGTTGTAATGGTCTTCTTCTCCATCTTAGGTCATATTCATGTCTGATCTTGAACCGAGGGGAAAGCGAAGACCATTGAAGTCCACAACACCAACAGAAAAGAAATTAAAGGTACGTTATCTGTCTGAAGTTTATGTGTTTATGTTTCTAAAGGTTCGAATATGTAATTATGTTTCCGAATATGTAAACGACACCAACCGATTATGTGTTTCTGACTATGTAAATAATGTCGGCAATATTCATGGATGATGCACATCAAATCATGCTTTGGTGGGAACGTAATATTCATTTTGGTGATGTTGTTTAACTTTTGGCTAAATCATATTACATGAATATTCATTAATAAAATAATAAATGTAGTGGATGATGTAGGTTTCTAAGAATTCACGAATATAATATGCATGGATGATGCACATCAAATCATGCTTTGTTGTGAATGTAATATTCATTTTGGTGATGTTTAACTTTTGGCTAAATCATTTTGGTAAATCACGAATGTTGTTTAAGTTTTGCAGACAAATAATGAAGATGCTATACAATCTATGCCTATCAATGTTGATTATGACGACATAAATGATTTGGAACTACAGGTTTCTAAACCTATAGAGGCTTCAGTTTCTGAAATAGGGACAAACGATTTGAAAGATAAAGCTCGAAAGGAGAGATCAAAGGTATGGACTCAATTAAAAAAAATGGTGTTGGTAATGAGACGACATGCATACACTGTGGTAAAAAATATGATTATAGTCCGAGAACTGGTACAAGTTCTATGTTGCATCATATGTACGTTTGCTTAAAAAAGGAAACACAGGATGTTGGAAAGTTACTTCTTATGGCAAGTAAAGGTAAACTGGCTATGTCAACTATATTTGATCCTTCTAACTTTCGTGAGTTGGTTGCCTCTGCTATTGTGATGCATGAATTGCCTTTCCAGTTCGCCGAGTTTGAGTATATTCATGCAATTTTTCAGTATTTGAAGCCTGATATGCAGTTGGTTTCTAGAAACACACTGAAAGCTAACATTCTTAAATTATTTAAGGCCAAGAAAAATGTAGTTAAAAGCCTACTAGGAAAGGCTCCTGGATGGATCAATTTCACATCTGATATGTGGACTTCTATTAGAACTGATGAGTATATTACTTTGACTGCTCATTTTATTGATGAAGAGTAAAATTTGCGTAAGTTCATATTGTCATTTTCTGAAATGCCATCGCCTCGTACTGGTAAAGCAATTGCAACCAAATTATTAAATCTACTTGATGAGTGAGGCATTGCAAATAAGATTGGTACTTTTACCTTGGATAATGCATCTGCTAATGATACATGTATTGCTTCATTGAAGGACCAGTTAGTTAATAGGAAAGCACTTATGCTTAATGATTAACACTTTCATTTGCGTTGTTGTGCACATATTCTGAATTTGATTGTTCAAGATGGTTTGAAGGAAATTGATCCCGTTATAGAAAAGATTAGAACCAGTGTCAAATATGTTAAAGGTTCTCAAGCTAGAAAAACAATGTTTTATGAATGTGTATCAAAAGTATGTCTTGATACTAAGAAGGGTTTGCGACAAGATGTTCCTACAAGGTGGAATGCTACTTTTTTTATGTTAAAGAATGCAATTTATTTCAGAACTGCATTAAGGCAATTAGAGTTGAGTGATGACCAATATAATAGTTGCCCTTCTTCAGTTGAGTGGGAGAGAGTTGAAGCTATGACTGAATTCTTGGAGAGATTTTATGATTTGACTTGCATATTTTCTGGAACAAAATATCCAACAGCAAATTTGTACTTTCCCAAGGTGTTTCTTGCTTATGTGTCATTGTTGGAGAAATGTGATAGTCATGATGAGTATCTGAAAAACATGGCAGTGTCAATGCTGGAAAAGTTTGAGAAGTATTGGTGGAATTTCAATATAACAATTGCGATTGCTGTCACTTTGGATCCACGGTATAAGTTTTTATTTGTGGAATTTGCATATAAGAAACTTTTCAACCGTGATGCTTCTGAAAAAGTTCCAAACATCAAGAAGAAGTTATATAATTTGTATGATCATTATGAAATGAGCACATCTTCAAGTCAATTCCGATGCTAAAATGACACAAACTTTTCTGATAGAACTGGGCTATAAGAATTCAAAGAGCATGATGCAATGGCTTTAAGTAAACTTCTTAATTTAAATTGTATCATATTTTAATTTACAGTTTTTTTTTAATTTCTTTGTTTAAATTTTAGTATGTTAATTCTATCGTGTAAGAGTTTGATGAGACTGGTAGAATTGATGATTAGATACGAAACAAGTCATAGTTAGAGCAATATCTAGAGGATCCACAGAAAGATAGGAATGTGGATCTTAATGTTCTTGATTTTTGGTATCAAGAGCAATGTCGTTATCATATTGTTGCTGATATGGATCGTGATATACCAAGTATCCCTATCACTACTGTTCCGTCTGAATCTGCATTTAGTGCTGGTGGTCATGTGGTTGATGCAGTTCGCAATTCACTTGTTCCTGAAACCGTTGAAGCAATTATTTGTTGCAGAGATTGGATACGTGCAGAGGTCGGACATCTAAGTAAGAGTTCATAAATAAAAGTTGTTTACTTGTATATTTTTTATGCCAACTCATTTACTTGTCTGTTTTTAAGTCAAAGCACATTTGGATGATAACTTTCTGACATTACGAGTGGAAGATGTCCAATCATCAGTTGTTTCTAATCAAAATGCTTAGTTGAAAGATAGTAACCGTGGAGAATGAGTGAATGACAGGTGAGATTTTTAAGTCATTTGAATGAAACATTTTGAAGTTTTTGTTTTGGAAGTGGAGCTTGAATGAATTAGTTGCTGTTTTGGAGCATGAGCAGCTTGAAGTTTCTTTTCGAAGGGTGATGTTTGATTTTGTTTTGGACATATTGTATTGTTGTTTTTGTTATTTAGGTCGTGTTATCGTGTGAATGTATTAACGTGTTATCGTGTTATGACGAAATAGTTATCGTGCTATCGTACAACCGTGCTACGACTTTCTACGATAATTTCGTGCTATCGTGTTCGTATCGTGTTAATACAAAAAATTTCGTTTCGTGTTCGTGTGGTGTGAATGTGACACGATTACACTTTCGTGTGTGTCGTGTTGTGCTATCGTGTGCTATTAAATTTTTTAACACTCACGATAACACGCACGCACGAATTTCCAACCCTAGAAGACATCACATGACAAAGAAGACAAATGGAGTCTCTCCATTAAAGAGGAAAGCTGTAATTATTGATTTATTATTTAATAATATAAATTTGTCATGAGTCAAAGTTGACCCATCTTCTGACTCCAAAACTTGATCTGGATTTTCATAGTTAACATGAGTCATGTTAAAATAACATATAGTCATTTTAGGAGTGGTGAGCGAGTCGTCAACGCGTTGTGCTCGTTTTTGACAAGCCTAATTTAATTTAAGTCGATATTTGAGCCAAAATTTAAATCAATTGTGAACAAATTTCAGACGAACGCAACTAAATAATTGCGGGTCATAGCAGTAAAATGAAAGAGAAAGGAAATCGCACACATGAAAGATACAAATATTTCTTAATGCAATGCAGACCTTAATAAATTTGTAAAGTTGTGGATTACGATCCAAACATGTCCTACTTCCGCTTCTTCGGTGCGTCATCATCTTCCTCCTCCGACTCAGAATCATCTTCCTCCTCCGACTCAGGATCATCTTCCTCGCTGATTCCATAGCCTAAAACCTCACTGTCATCATCAAAATCACTCACATCCCGAGATGCTTCCTCATAATCACTACCATCAAATGCTTCTTTCCAAGGCCGCGACTGCATATCCTGGATTGGCAATCCAAACTTCGACACCAAATAATCAGCGGCGGTGGCCACAGCCTGAGGACGATCGCATTCAACGGGTTTGTACAATCGACCAAAGCTCAGATGATTGAGCAATTTCTGATCTCTGGCGAGATTGGCACCGGCGCGGTTCAGCAGTGAGCCATAGATGAGCGGGAGAGTGACCTTTGCGTTGTTAACAATAACTCGAGAAGCGACGCTGGCCATTGTCTCTCTTTAGGGTTTCGAACTCCTCAAAGGAGTGATTTTGTTTTTACCAAGAACTAAACTTCATTCAATATCCGACAAAATTTGTGCAGTTACATATTGTGCTCCCATATCCGAAATAAATAAACTATATAGGTCGGGTGGGGTTTTAGGATCCAATCTGGTGGACACCCCCTGCATAAAATTATTTGCTACTCAATCCGTGCAAAGATTTGCGGTTCTTGGTACATACTCCCACGAGACATTCTGTCTGCGAGGGCGTCTGACTCAATGATGATACTGGCCCAGTTGCTCGATGCGGCCAGCTGAACTCCTGCTAGGATCGCCATCACCTCTAATTCCTCAATCGAGTGCCCTGCCCTGAAGTCTGTGATCCCACTCCTCCACACACCGCCCCGTGTCAGAGAAGTGGTCACTCTCTCGTGTTCTCGGTACTTCTGGAGGCGACCACTGGAGTTTTACTTTCTCTCTAGGGTTTATTAAAGGTTGGGCGGGTTTTTAGAGACTTCATAATCAGCTGACACGTGTATGACGTATCATCCATCTTTTGTTGGGCCTGGTCCAACTACGTAATTCTCAATCTTGAATTATGTGAAGAGTAAAGATAATTATCAGAATTTTTCCTGAATAAGATTAATCTGTTATATAACATGAGATAATTATTATTTTGATTACTCCTAAAAACTACTACAACATGTGAAATTTAATTAAATAGTAAAAGCTTATTCAGAGAAAAAATAATTATTTCACACATTCATTCAATTATAGAGAACATCCTATATTTTTTCTCTTTATTTGATTTTGACATTTTAAAGAAATATATATAAATGTTGATACTCCACATTAATCAAATTTATTTTGCTTAGAAAATTGTCATATGAGGTAAGTGCAAATTATGTATTTATACTGTGTCCCAAAACATTGCAAGTATTTATTTCCATATTTTTTTTCAAATATATATTCAAAAAAAATATTTAGAAATTTAGGCATATACGCTACCGTGAGTAACACATATTTGTTTTTACCAAAAACACTACCCCAAGTAGCGTATTATTTATTTTCAAATCACTTTTGTAAATTAAGTTTTTACACTCATATATTTTTGTTAAAAACGTTTTTTTTTTCTTTTTTTTTTGCCAAGAAGAAATATTCATTCATGCATGTGAAATATTGAAGGGTCTTGAATTAATATTGGGTTAATTACTAAGGAGCTACTTGAACTTTGAACGTTTTGCAACGAGCTACCCGAACTTTAAAAAATCAAAACGGACTACCTCAACTTTGGCAAATGTGCAACGAGATACCTCCGTCCAAATTACCATCAACTGTTCACAAAAATTCGTCAGAAATTGGATGGAGGTAGCTCGTTGCACCTTCGTCAAAAGTTGAGGTAACCCGTTTTAATTTTTTAAAATTTGGGTATCTCGTTACTAAATGTACAAAATTCAAGTAACTCATTCGTATTTAACCATTAATATTCCGATAAAAGGATAGAAAAAAGTGGGGTGGGGTCGGGTGTCTTTTTTTTTGGTTGTTGGTCAAAGGTCGGGTGACTTAACACAAACTAATACGATTTCCCGCTTATAATAGTCCTTTTGGTGAGCTATCGATACTGCAATCGGTGTTCTCCGCCGTCAAGTTACGCGCAGTCTGCTACTTCCTGCCACTAGAAAGTGTCATCTCTCAATCCTCAACCTCTGGATGTGATAAACTCGGACTCCGAACAACCCTAACAGCAGCATTCCACCGCTGATTCGCCTTCACAATCTGCTTCCCTTCATTCTGCACATTAGGGTTCAGAGTTTCATTGCTGAAATGAAACGAGGAGACGCCTATCGCCTGCAGTTTCCAGCGACTCACATGGCAAAGTTAATCCTCTGAAGTCGATTGACAGCATCTATGCTTGGACTTGAGGGATGCATATGTATATGTCCAGATACTGTCTCCTTCAAACGGTATCAATATTGGAATGCGGAAATCATAATTAATTCGGTTTCCGTAGTATAGTATTCACAGCATCATTTGACATTAGGTCTTCAAATCTGATAGGGTTTCAATCGAATCGCCTAATCACGTGTTTATCAAGACAATAATTGTTGAAAGAGAATTTTTTATTGGAAGAGTAAAATTATTAATTTAAAGTTTAAACTGAATTCGACCTCCTTTTTGAGTTCTGCATCTGTATTATGCATAAATTAATCTGCTTTCAATTGTTTATTATTCTTGGCTTGATCCCTCCACTTTCTCAATCATTTGGGACGCAAAACTAGTGATATGGGATTATGGGTAGAAGAAGAAGCTGGATTAAGCCCTAATTTGGTGTTCATAGTGGGAAGGGTGTTATTTTAAATATTTTAATAACAATCAATTAAATATTAAAGTTCCAGTCCCACGAACACCTCTTGTCATATTTTATATTGTGCTCGAACTCGAACTCTGTTCTTATACATACTTTCAATTGAGGACCTGAGGTCATGGTGATGCCACGTAGTCCAGTAGGAATAAAACGAGAAGATAAAGCATGAGATGAATGAAGTTTCATTGATCTTTGGGCTTTTTAGAATCAAAATAGTACCGTATACATAAAGTAATATGTATATTTTTTCGTTCTCAGCCAGATGACATTCTTTTTTAAAATTTCTTGCTTTTTTTTCTTCTTGCCTTTCAGTCACCTCATTGGAGAACGCCACTAAGCCTCTTTATAGTTGAAAAATCTATAACACTAGAATCCAGTTTTATTCACGGCATAGTGCAATTAGAACCGATTGAGGAGACTTTGTTATTACCTTCTTGCAGATAGTTATTTTCTTTTGTGGGTAGCAGGGTGGATATTTATTTGCTTCACTGCACTAAAAATGAGGTGGAATTTGTGAGGTTGTGGTGCCTCACCGAGAGGGTCTGCAATAAAGGCTTCTGTTGTGTGGCTCTCTTCTCAGGTTGGCCTAGCAAGAACAGAAAGATCATTCTGTTGTTCAGCCATAGGGTACCTCCCTTCCTCCCCACTCTTAAACATCACACCCACTCCCTGTCTCTCCCTCTTTCTCTCTAAGCGGTGTCTGTCTTGTTGTATAAAGGTTTACTCACATGAAGATGTTTGCATTTAATTTTTCAGTGACACCTTTTACTGAAGTGTACAAAGCTTCACCTTTTGCTGCTTCTCTGTAGGTTTTTCCTTGTTTTACGATAGTTCTATTTGAATATTCCATCCGGGCAGCGTAATTTAGAGTAGCTTTCTTCCGATAGGTTGTTTCGGCGGTACGCACAAAGTTTGATCTTATGTACCCTTGAGGGATTTTTCCATTTTCAGGATTTTGGGTTGTTGAAAATTTAGGTATCTGTTTCCCTTTTTTGAAATGAGTATTTGATCCGAAATGGTGATGGTGCTAGTCCAAGTGTGCGGTGGAAGTTGTAGAACCCTTTCAGTTCTTGTATGTGTATGTTGTGGATTTCATTCCGCATTGGGGGGATAACAATGGAGGGTTCATCTGATTCTACTTGGCAGAAGCCGAATAGCTCTGGTGGAATTTCTGGTCTCTCAAATAGGAAACGCAGGCTGCTTCGGAATGGTAGAGGCGGCTTGTTGGGTGATGAATTGCAGGACACTGGCTTTGTAAATGACAGAGATAGAGCTATGTTGACTTCTTTGGACAACCTAAATAACCAAATGGTTTCATCCCGGGGCTTCAATGAGTGGGATGATGTTAGTTTGAGGCAGTGGTTGGACGAACCAGAAAGACGTGTTGATGAATTTGAATGCCTGCACATATTTAGGCAAATTGTTGAGATTGTTGATGTAGCCCATTCACAAGGAGTTGTTGTACAGAATGTGAGGCCCTCATGCTTTGTAATGTCTTCATTCAATCGTGTCTCTTTCATCGAGTCTGCTTCTTCTTCTGATTCAGGATCTGATTCTTTAGAGGTGGGTTTAAATAGTCAGTCTGAATCTAAAGATCAGATTCATCATCAAAGTAGCAGATTAGAAAATGATGGTTTCCTGATTGCTGGAAGATCAACAAACACATCATCAGGAACATGTTGCAATCCGCCAAGCTCCCTCTATGCTGCTGAAGCTTCATTTGTAGAATCAACCAGAAATAGTAAATCTAAAGATGCCAATACTGAACAAGGCGAAGAAAATACACAAGTATTTCCTATGAAGCAGGTGCTGTTTCTGGAGACTAGTTGGTATAACAGTCCTGAGGAGGTGTCTGGGGCCCCAAGTTCATGTGCTTCAGACGTTTACCGACTAGGCATCCTTCTCTTTGAGGTTTGTAATTAAAGCTATGAACTGCATATAACTCATTATATTTAATGTTTGTTTCATGGTACATCTGTCCACATTGATGAAACTTCTTTCTGTTGAAGCAGTTATTCTGCCCTTTTAGCTCAAGGGATGCACAAAGTCAAACGATGTCTAGTTTGAGACATCGAGTTCTTCCGCCTCAGTTGTTATTGAAGTGGCCAAAAGAAGCTTCGTTTTGCCTATGGTTGCTTCACCCAGATCCCACCGGTCGACCAAAGATGAGGTGAAATTTCTTTGTTTGACATTGTTGTTAATCAATCGAGAGAAATCAAACAACAATAGATTCAGCATGGAGTTGAAGAACACAAATGCAAGTCTTATATTTGTTGAACAAAGTCTAACTCTTATAAAACTCTCATAAAATTCTCATATAAAACATAGAAACATAGCCACCTCTTTATACTAATACATAGCAGCACTTTGTTGACAAATTTTACAACACTTTGTTGACAAAGTTTACAAGATTGGTGCAATATTTTCTACAACAAATATGCAGCATTTCCTATAGTAAATATGAAACATTTTCTACAGTAAATGTGCGACAAAAACTAATTTACACTAGGTTGCTGCAAACTTCCAATCTTTATCACAAATCGTTTATTCTGAAAAACTTTCTTAATTGGAAATGTCTTTCCTTTTGCATTCTTCTCAATCATGGCAAGCTCCTCCTTCATTTCAGCTATTCATTTCTCATCAATCTTGACCTCCTCATATCCTCTAGGTTCAAGGACTTCAGAGTGTTTCATACAGAGTGTATGAACATTGTGTTGTGCAGACTCTGCATGCTTGCTCTGCATGGTTTCAGACTCTGGAGCTCTCCCCAACTAAACTCTCAACTTCTTTATATCTTTCAAAGAGGGCGTTCTTTGTGGACCTGCATTGTTTGTGTGGATTAACTCTCAACTCCATGCTGTTTTTGGAAATGTTTTCCTGCTTTGTTTGCCATACTGACGTGCTTCGCAGCTTGGAATGTGATCATCAAGTTCGGATATGTCTGTCACCATTATCTTGGCTTTCATTTGCAGCATCCCCTGATGATGATAATGTCCGAGCCTCTTGTGCCAGACTTCTGTGATGCCTTCTTTGATTGTGAAAGCAGATTGCTCCTCCTCTAATGAATTGAGGTTCATCTTGATCGTGAACAGTTTTTGCCCTACTAGATCCTTTATCACACATACACTGTTTTCGAAAATCACTTAAAAACCTTTCTCTATTAATTGACCAACACTAAGCAAATTTCGATCAATATTTGACACATATAGAACATCAGTGATTAGTTTTGTTCCAGAACAGCTTGCGATAACTATGGTTCCTTTACCTTTGACTGCAATATACTCACCATGTCCAATTATGACTTTGGAAAGAACTGACTTGTCAAGTTGTTTGAAAAGTCGCACATTACTAGTCATGTGACTAGTGTAGCCACTGTCAACCAACCATCTATCACTTTATGCTCTAGTTGTGAAGCAAGAAGCCGCAAACAGATGCTCCCCCTCTTCTTCATGGACAACAACTTGAGTTTTTCTTTTCTGTTGATCGTACTTTTCAGGGCAAATCTTTTTTACATGCCCTTCTTCTGACACCTCCTGCATTTTATGTCTGGTCTCTTCGAGCATTTGTAGTGAGGATGGTTCTCCTTACCACAATGCTTACAAGGAGAAAGATTTCTTTCTTTGGGACCCATTTCTGATGCACTCGATTCATCGTCACCGTAGTTTATCTGCTTTAAGTGCAGCTTGACCTTCAAAGCACCTTAAATTGCCCATTCTTCGCATATCAATCTTCTTTGCTCTTGAGCTTGAAGAACACTAAGGAGCTCTGTCAATTTTAGAGTTGACAGGTTCTTGGTGTTTTTCAATAAGACAATGGTTCTTCAAATCTCTCAGGAAGAGAGACTAATATTCTATCCACAATTATTCTATCTTTCATTTCCTTACCAAATATTCTAACCTGTTATGCGAGTCCCACCAATCGATCTGAGTATTCTTGGATGGTTTCAGATTCCTTCATCTACTTCTTCTCGAATTCCCTTATCAAGTTCAGAGATTTCATGCCCCTTATCCTCTCATCTCATTTGTATTCTTTTTCGAGGAAGTCCCAAATTTCATTGGTTGACCTTATGGACATGATTCAACTGAAAATTGCAGGTGAGACAGCTGAATAAAGGCATGACTTGGCTCGTGCATTTCTCATATTCTTCTCCCTTTGAACCTTGATTTGAGCAAGTGTAGGGTTATGTGGAAGAGCTGAAATTTCATAGTCTTCGTCAACACCTTCCCACATATCAGTGCCTTGCATGTAAGCTTCCATTTTGACAACCCAAATTTGGTAGTTTGAGCCGTCAAATTTTGGTGGAGCAACGCGTGAGAATGATTCTTCCATTTGATGAGAGCTTATAGTGTTTATGTTGGATGATCTCAAGAAATCACACAACCTCACAAATTCCTCAAGAAGTTAAGCTATGGTGGATGATCTCAAGAAATCAATAATCACTCAACCTCACAGATCCCTCAAGAAGTTAAGCTGTGATACCATTGTTGTTCATCAATCAAGAGAAATCAAAGAACAATAAATTCAACATGGAGTTGAAGAACACAAATACAAATCTTATATTTGTTGAACAAACTATCTTAAACTTTTATAAAACTCTCATACAACTCTCATGTTTAACATACAAATATAGTCACCTATTTATACTAATACATAACAGCACTTTGTTGACAAAGTTTACAATGTTGATGCATCATTTTCTACCTTAAAGATTCAACAAGAGAGAAAATATTGGTATAGCTTGGTATCCTTGATTTAGACTAAGTTGAAAATTTTAAAAAAACAGATTTTTGAGTTCATTTTTATGTGTTCAATGCTTTTGTTGTTCATCCTATCTCATCTATGTGTATTGTTATCCCTTGAAGCAAACTGTGGAGGAGTCGAAGATAATTAAATCTATTGATGAAAGGTCCAATATCAAGTTGCTAGTTGAATTTTGATGGATTGCACAAATTGTCATTTTTATTTTTTTTTCAAATTGCTAGCTGAAATTACATGTCTCGACAAATTGTTAACTCCGTTTCATTTTTCATTAATTTTGGATGGAAAATAACATGTTATTAAGTTAGCCCCAAAAGAGTTAACCTTCAAGCTGAAATGATTATATTACTTCTGACCTTTCAAATTCTTATGTCATTTTCTTTTATTGAGATTCATTTGTCTTAGCTTCTTCTCTAAACCCTAAATTTTCTGCCCAAATGAGTCTCAAATAAAAAAAAAAGGTATAAAAGTGAAAGATCAGAGGCAATACAATCATTTCAACTTGAACAACAACTGTTTTTAGGCACTGCGTCTTTTTTTTTAGGAAAATTACACTGAACAATCAAACTGTAACCACAGTGACAAAATATGTGATCTGTCTCAATGGGAGTGTAGACTTATAGAGCTTTGTCTACTGATTATTTATTGCCATTACAAAGATTCAGTTCATAGTGATAAATCTAAGCTTAGCGTTCAAGCATATGGTGGGTATATCACTAAATAATTTTGCAGGTCCTAACTCAAGATTATCTCATATGACATGTCAATGCATTGCCTTAACTTCCGGACTATGTTTTTTTTGCTGCAGTGAATTGTTGCAGAGTCAGTTTTTTAATGAGCCAAGAGAGAATTTGGAAGAACGCGAAGCTGCTTTAGAGCTCAGAGAGAGAATAGAGGAGCAGGAGTTGTTGCTGGAGTTTCTTTTAATGATGCGACAGAGAAAACAGGAAATGGCTGATAAATCCCATGATACAGTATCTCTACTGTCTTCAGATATTAAAGAAGTCAAGAACCAGCAGACAGTTTTGAAGAAGAAACTGAACTCTTGTATAGAAGTGGGGAAGGATGACTGCCTTGCTTCAAATCACCCATCAACAAATATCGTCTGTAATGAGGATTCTGCAAACTCTGGGTCAAGGAAAAGATTCAGGGTGAACCTGCAGATTCAGAATCCAGAGCAATGGAATGACGTTCTAGATGATTGTCAAAAGTCAGATGCTATTTCTGAAAAGCAAGACAGTTTTCTTCAGAAAAGTTCACGTCTGATGAAGAACTTTAAGAAGCTAGAGTCAGCTTACTTTATGACAAGATATCGATCAAATGAGACACCTGGGCGACCTTTTAGCAGACACACAGCTATAAGTAGTGATGGCAAGGGATCTGTTGTTTTAACAGAAAGGAGTTCTATCAATAACTCGGTACCCAAGGAGCAACCTGATGGAAGTAGGCGTAGTCAATGTATCGGTCCATTCCTTGAAGGTCTCTGCAAGTATCTCTCTTTCAATAAATTCAAAGTGAAGGCTGACTTGAAGCAAGGAGATCTATTAAACTCATCCAATTTAGTGTGCTCTCTGAGTTTCGACCGTGATGGGGAGTACTTTGCTACTGCTGGTATTAACAAAAAGATAAAGGTATTTGAGTGCAGCACCGTCTTAAAACAAGATCATGGTATCCACTACCCAGTTGTTGAAATGGTATCCGGATCAAAGTTAAGCAGTATATGCTGGAATACTTACATTAAAAGCCATATTGCATCAAGCAACTTTGAAGGTGTAGTACAGGTAGAAGAACATTGAAGTATTCTTTTCACTTTCCAAATGGTTATGTAACATCTTTATCATTGTCTTTTTAGGTCTGGGATGTTACTAGAAATCAGGTGCTTGTTGAAATGAGAGAACATGAAAAGCGTGTTTGGTCCATTGATTTCTCATCGGCTGATCCAACAATGCTGGCGAGTGGTAGTGATGACTGTTCAGTCAAGCTATGGAGCATCAATCAGGCAATTATTTTCCCACTTGCTGCATGTCAGATTTGAAACTTAAAACGTACTGCATCAGTCTATCTTGTTGCACCGTTACTTGCTCAAGGTGTATGATTGTTGTGACTGCAGGGTGGAAGCATTGGCACCATTAAAGTGAAGGCTAATGTCTGCTGCGTTCAGTTTCCCTTTGATTCAAGTCGCTCGGTGGCCTTTGGTTCAGCCGATCATAAGGTTTACTACTATGATTTACGTAACTCCAAAGGTCCTCTCTGCACGTTAACTGGGCACAACAAGACAGTGAGTTATGTCAAGTTCGTAGATTCATCAAATCTTGTGTCATCATCAACGGATAATACACTGAAGCTGTGGGATTTGTCAAGGTGCACTTCTCGAGTTCTTGATGCTCCCCTGCAGTCCTACACTGGTCACACAAACGTGAAGGTGAATTTCTTAATCATGAAAAATTGCTAGGGCTGATAATTTATGTCACGACACGATACGATCTGTTTTAAAGCGTATATGAGTTTGACTTTAACGGATATCGTGTCTAAACAACTCTTATACGTTTAGACACGATTAATAATCGTGTCTAAACACATCAGATCTGCAGATATTTGTATAAACACGATTAACTAATCGTGTCTAATCATGTCATGTATACATGTGACACGTTTAGAGACAATTAAGTATAATAATAATAATAAAATATTGAAATACCCACTTTTTTTTTAATATTGAACTTTCAAAACTTTACTTTGTGTATATATCTGCTTTAAAGTGTATATGAGTTTGACCTTAACGGATCCCTTGTCTAAACAACTCTTATACGTTTAGACACAATTAATACTCGTGTCGTGTTTGTGTTTGAAGTTTTGAGACACGTTTAAGACTTATCCGTTTAGACACACGTTTAAGACTTATCCGTTTAGACACGTTTAAGACTTATCCGTTTAGACACGTTTAAGACTTATCCGTTTAGACACGTTTAAGAGTTATCCGTTTAGATACATTTAATACGTATCCGTTTAGACACGAGACATGTTTAAACACGACACGATTAATGAAACGACACTATTGTCTCCCCTAAAAATTACTCAACCAGCAAAAAAACATGATTTTGTGTATTTACCGGACCCTATTTTCTCATCTTCTGGTTGGATTTTTTATGAAGATGCTTCTTTCTTTGTCACAGAACTTTGTCGGGTTGTCGGTGTCTGATGGTTACATTGCAACTGGGTCAGAAACGAATGAGGTTTCTATTCCTGTTCCTCCATGTCAACCTGCTTTCTTTCCACATTCATATATATATATATATATTAATCTTTGTGTTTCTTCAGGTTATCATCTACCACAAATCATTTCCCATGCCGGCATTGTCTTACAGATTCAGTAGCCATTCTGATTTGCCGTCAGACCATGAAATGGACGATGATGATCAATTTATATCTTCTGTGTGTTGGAGGGGCCAGTCATCGATGCTGGTTGCTGCAAATTCCACGGGTAATATTAAGATTCTTGAGATGGTATGATGATGATGATGACGACGACGACTTCTTCCCTTCAAACTCCAGAAAAAAACGATCGGCTGATACGACTCAGATCAATATGTAGATAAAAGATTCTAAAAATGGATTAAAAAAAGAAGTAAATAGGGGTAACACCATGATGATGCCCCCAATTGTCTTACAACAATTTAATATTATTATATTGGAAATTCTCTTTATTGCATTTTTTATTTACGAAATAAGAATATATAGAAAATAAAGAAAGAGTGAAAGAATTGAAAAGATTAGGGGTAATAAAAAAAAGACGGATACCGAATGGTGGTATTTTTTTTTTCAAGACGAATACCCTTGGATCGGCTCCATAAGAAAAATGCGACGGAAGACGAGAAGCGAGTGAGTTCAAGACCAAAACTTCAATAATATTTTTTTGTCAATCCAAGTAATTTTTTTTAACCAAAAATTTCGGACCGAGACCGGTCCGAGTCAAACAAGACTGACTCGGGCGGACTTTTTTTTGTCAAAGTCGTTCTAGGTCCTCCAAATGTCAAGACCGAAATTTCGGTCTCGGTCTTGCCTCCAAAACCGATCCGCCATGATTAGCCCTATTGGTTGATATGTTGTAATTATTAATAGCATCATCTCTAGTTTAATTTCATATTCCTTGAAATCGGATCTGATGGGTAGAGATAAGATTTATTATTTAACATTCGGAATTATGACTAAAACATATAGAAAATAGAGAATAAATGAGAAATTTATATTCCTTATTATTATTATATATATATTCCGTGTACCAAACGCTCCCTAATTAATCACCATATTCGATCCGAAGCCCAACTCTTCTCCGCGTGAGTCAAAACGAGTCATAAGTGGGCCCAATTTAATGGGTGAACAAATGGGCCCCCCAACTCAACGGCTCTCATCTCCCTCTTTTCAAGAAGAGCAAACAATTCAAATTTTCAAAACGGATCTCTCCCTCTCTTTCTCCACTGTTTGCAATGGCGACGACAAACAGCTTCCTCAACACGCCCACCAAAACCCCTTCGTCGCAGTCCACCTCCACCAAAAGGCCTCACCAGAACACTGCCTCGCTCGACTCTTCCTCCAACCAACGGTCCCGATTCGAGGCCTACAATCGCCTCCAAGCAGCAGCAGTAGCCTTCGGAGAGAAGCTCCCCATTCCTGAGATCGTTGCCCTAGGTGGTCAGTCTGATGGAAAGAGCTCCCTCCTTGAAGCCCTTCTTGGGTTTCGATTCAATGTACGTGAGGTCGAGATGGGAACTCGGAGGCCGCTTATCCTCCAGATGGTCCATGATCCTTCCGCTCTTGAGCCCCGATGCAGATTTCAGGTCAAATTGCTTGGCCTATTCTGCATTTGACAGTCTGGATTAGATGAGTAGCTTTTATTGTATCATCGTTCTTAGCATAGTCGTGGAGCAAGAGTTGTGCTGAAAGAAATTTTAGGTTAAAAACAATTAGCTTATTGTGTTGGAGTATGAGATTCTTGGTGAAAGTGCTGAATTAAGGTAGAGTGGGTAGCTAAACGCATTGTTTGAAGAACCTCCAATTTATGTTATATGCATATGTGATACCAGGAGGAGGAATCTGAAGAGTACGGAAGCCCTGTTGTTTCAGCATCTACGGTTGCTGATATAATAAGGTCAAGGACAGAAGCCCTCTTGAAGAAGACCAAAACTTCAGTTTCTCCCAAGCCAATTGTGATGAGAGCTGAATATGCTCACTGTCCTAATCTTACAATTATTGACACACCAGGGTTTGTTCTCAAGGTGTGTTGAATTCAAAATTGGATATGCTGCTGTATACGTTGTTTCAAGTAAGTTGTTTTGATCATAATTGCATTGTCATGTTTTGGTAATTTAAATACAGGCTAAGAAGGGCGAGCCCGAGAACACCCCAGAAGAAATTTTGTCGATGGTGAAGTCCCTCGCTTCTCCTCCTCATCGTATCCTGGTCTTTCTTCAACAAAGCAGTGTAGAGTGGTGTTCATCCTTATGGTTGGATGAGATTCGTGACATTGATCCATCTTTTAGAAGGACTGTTATAGTTGTATCCAAGTTTGATAATCGCCTGAAGGTACACACTTATACTCCCCTAAATAAGGAGTTTTTTTTTTCTATGGAGATGTGAAGTTATCTAAGTTCGAATATATAAACATTATACTTTTATAGCATTCAGTAAGTGTTAATTCTATATGAAGTTATTCTACTCCACCATGGTTCCATAACATTTGTAAGCCCTTAAATGTAGACGTAGAGAGGACGTTGAACACTATTTTTCATTCAGGTTTAGTGTGATGATAACAAATGCCATTGATTCAGGAATTTACTGATCGGTGGGAAGTAGACCGTTACTTGAGTGCTAGTGGATACCTTGGAGACAATACTCGTCCATTCTTTGTTGCCCTTCCAAAGGACAAAAACACTGTATCAAACGATGAATTCCGTAGGCAGATATCTCAGGTGGATACAGATGTTATGCGCCACTTGCGGGAGGGTGTCAAAGGAGGCTTTGATGAAGACAAGTTTAAGACTCATATTGGATTTGGTTCCTTAAGAGAATACTTAGAAGTTGAGCTTCAAAGGAGATATAAAGAAGCAGCACCAGCAACTTTGGCTTTGCTTGAACAGCGTTGTCTTGAAGTTTCTAATGAATTATCTCGATTAGATTCCAAGATCCAAGCAACTTCGGATGTCACTTATCTGAGGAAATCTGCAATGTTATATGCTGCCTCAGTAAGCAACCATGTGGTAAGTACACTATCAAAATTTTAAAATACAGGAGAGAATTAGCCTATTACAATTTTCAATTTATCACAATTGTGCATTCTTTGAATGATCAGGGAGCTCTGATCGATGGAGCAGCAGATCCAGCTCCCGAGCAGTGGGGCAAAACAACAGTGGAAGAACAATCTCAGAGTGGTATTGGGAGTTGGCCTGGTATTATTGCAGAAATAAAACCTGCCAATGCGACTCTTCGGCTCTATGGAGGAGCTGCTTTTGAAAGGGTTATGCACGAGTTCCGTTGTGCAGCGTATTCCATAGAATGCCCTCGATTGTCTAGAGAGAAGGTATAAAATGGTAGTTTATGTAGTGAAAAATCACTCTTTAGGAGTAAATAAAGAGTGGTAGATTCTGGTTGCTTGATCTTATAGCATCAATTTGGTTTCAGGTAGCAAATATATTGCTAGCCCATTCAGGAAGAGGCCGTGGAAGAGGATTGACCGAAGCAGCAGCAGAGATTGCTCGAGCTGCTGCAAGATCATGGCTTGCTCCTCTACTTGAGACTGTTTGTGACCGCCTTTCATTTGTTCTATTGAATTTGTTCGATATCGCTCTTGAGAGAAACCACAGTCGCGACTCAGATCGTAAGTCACTTAAAATTATGTTCATTTTCTTGAACCCTTCTCACCGTTTAGTTATTTTGATGTTGTCTCTTTAATTGATCAGATGGAAGGAAAAATGGGGACATGGATGGGTATGTTGGGTTTCATGCCGCGCTAAGGCATGCTTATAGTCGCTTCATTTCTGAAATAGCCAAACAGTGCAAGAAACTAGTTCAACACCACATTGATTCCGTTACAAGTGCATACTCCGAGGTCTGCTATGACGATGAATTCCAAACTGGATTTGGTTCTGTTGCGTCGTTCACTAAGTTTAACCATTCTTCATCGAGTTCACTATTCCTCGAGCTTTCTGACAACGTAGCTGCCCCATCCATGATCGACCAAGAAAACATACCACCAGAGAAGCACAATCAGCAGCAAATAACTCCAGGGAAAAGTGGAGATGGGGCAGAAGCTCTGCGAGAGAGCCAAATCACGATTCCTGAAACCCCATCGCCTGATCAGCCTTGTGAAATGGTGTACAAGGGTGTGAAGAAGGAACACGGAAATGGAGTTGAGTGCGGGCCAAGAAAACGGGTTGCAAGAATAGCAGGTAGTATTCGACAGGCAGAGTATGTGAAAGTTCCGTATGGAGCAAGTTTGTTTGGAAATGGTGAATCAGGTTCAAAATCAGCTTACGGTGAAATCTGTTCATCTGCTGCACAGCATTTTGCTCGGATTCGCGATGTTCTTGTTGAGCGATGTGTAACCTCTACTTTGAACTCCGGATTCTTGACCCCGTGGTAAGTAAACTAATCCTTTGAACTGAATTAAAAATTATATCTTATCTCTGATTTACCAACTAGGATTGCTAGCGCTTGCATACAAAATTGAAAAATGTAAAATTGTTTCCTTCTCTCACAGTTCTCTCTAAGTCTGTTAATGAATCCTAGTTGTATATAACTTGGTTGTTCTGACAATGTGGTAGCCGGGAGCGACTCGTGGTGGCTCTAGGGTTGGACTTGTTTGCTGTCAATGATGAGAGATTCATGGACATGTTTGTTGCGCCCGGTGCAATCGATGTTCTGCAGAACGAAAAGCAGAACCTTCAGAAGCGTCTGAAGATGCTCCAGTCTTGTTTGAATGAGTTCAAGACCGTGGCTCGGACACTCTGACCATCGTCTTCTGTCTCTGGTTGGTTTCAAACTTTCACAACATCTTCTGTCTCCATTTACATGGCTTCACTGCTTGTGAAACATTTTTTTTGTTTTCCTTCTGCTTGTCCTGATTGTGAAACATGTTTTCATTGTGTAAAATGATGGTCTTGATATGATTACGTTACTTTGTAATTGTTACAAGCGGGAAGAGCTCAGCCCAATAAACTAATCTATTAGGTGCGATAACTCATTTAGCTTATAAACACTACAATGGTTGCCCACACAACCAATGTGGTACAAGTCTCATACCTTGCAATGGGTATATACCATAACATTCGTCCCCAACGGCTAGCTTTTATAGGTCACCACTATGTGAGCCACCACTCCGAACCCTTGTTGGTCACGGCTAGCTTATTTCTAGGCCACCACTCCGTGGGTCACCACTCCAAGTTATGACTCTGATACCAATTGTTATAAGCCAAATGGAAGAGTTCATCACAATAAACTAGTTTATTAGGTGGAAAAACTCATTTAGCTTATAAACACTAGTACACCACAATGGTTACCACATAACCAATGTGGTACAAATCCCGTACCTTGCAATGAGTATAAACCATAGTCATTAATTCATAAGGTCGTCACGTTTTATTTAATAGTTACAAACAAGAAACCATAGTCAAGAAGGTTAGTACAAGAAATCTAGGTCTATTTTTTTTTTTCTCTTAGATAATTCGATCGAGGAACTAAATCCAAACTGACTTCACCGGAAAAAAAAAAAAAAACATTTCTCAGTGTCAGGAGCTTCCTTCCGGCCTATTCTTTCCACCGCTCTCTCTATCTCTAGACCATCTCCGGCGGAGGCAGGTTCAGATCGAGGTCGAGGAAGGTTTGGCTTCGTGGTTTCTTCTCGAAGACCGACGAAAACAACGTTGACGTCTCAGACTCGCACTTCACGCCGCCACTAACCACCGGAAAAAGATTATCTATAACCGGCCGGCCAAACCTGCAAATCTCGAATGCGTGGTTTGCATTGGCCCTCGCCGCAGTCACTCGACCAAACGTGTCGAAGAGGAAAACCGGAGACGAGGTAGACGGAGCTGGAAAGCATACTTTGCGGGCGTAACATCCGTTGACGGTCATGTAGGTCGATAACCCGACGTCCAGCGAAGGAGGAGGTGGAGGTGGAAGCGACCGTGGCGAGGCCATCTCTACGGTGCTTCCGTCGCTGCCACTATGACTGTAGTTGTTGCTGATGAGGTCTTCGGCGCCAGAAAAGTTGGTTTTCGCCTTAATGCCGCGGAACTCTCTCGCTGCTGTATCGTACGCCCGGGCCGCCTCTTCCGCGGTGTCAAATGTGCCTAGCCAGACACGGGTCCTCTTCGCTGGATCCCTTATCTCTGCCGCGAACCGGCCCCACGGCCTCTTCCTCACTCCCCGATACCGGATCTCCATGGCTGCTGCGGCGATAGGGTTCTGACTGGCGGCGGCGTTCGGTTTATTCGTCGGAGCCATGTTCATTGGCGATGTTGGAAAAGTGAGAGGCAGTGAGATCACGATTATATAGGGAATTTGGGACGCGACAAGTGTCGGGAGCGTGTATGAACGCACCAGAAGGGAGAGATTGACGTGACTTGCAGTAAAAGTGTGCGGCTGCGCTTTTGTCCGAGCGAGTCAGAGGGGCGCGTCAGCTAGTGTGTCCGAAGAAAAGGAGGCCCAATGGGGAGCGCCTGGTCACGCGCGACACGTGGGAGTGGGGCTTACCACCGCACATTTTGATGAGCCTAATTTCCCTCCTTTTCTGTCCTTTGGTGTGGGCCCAATTAACGAAGACTTTGACTATTCCTCTAAGAAGTAAGAAGTACCAAACACCCGAGACTAGAGCCACTGCACCGTTCATACTAAAATATAATAAACAGAATTGTGTGTACCGTTTAATGCTTTGTTTGTTTTGTTTATAAAATTATTTCCATTCTATAACCTGTTAGGAGTGAGGTTTCTAAAGTAGATTTTTTTAACCAAACAAGTCTCTATGAAGGGCTATGGGGCGGTGGCACTGTTGGTTTAGGTGGCGGCAAAATAGATGACGGCCGGTGACGGCCGGTCTCTCTCTTGGGATGGTCTGCCTCCACGACAACTGTCCGACCTCTCGCCGCCTTAGACGGATCCATCCAATCCTCTTTGTCGTTTTTATTTGCTTCACAAATTAAGAGCTAATCCATGTAAAATTGGTTTATTGGGCTCATAATAAATGGGCCGAACCCCATCTCTCTCTGTTTCATGGCCCATCCGTTGATAAATGGGCCGAACCCATCTCTCTGTTTCATGGCCCATCCATTGGTAAATGAGCTGAACCCAACTCTCTGTTTCATGGTCCATAAGTTGGTAAATGGGCCAAATCCACCTCTCTGTTTCGTGGCCCATCTGTTCGTAAATGGGCAGAACCCATCTCTCTCCGTTTCATGGTCCATCGATTGGTAAATGGGCCGAACCCATCTCTCTCTGTTTCATGATCCATTGGTTGATAAATGGGTTGAACCCATGTTTCTCCGTTTCATGGTTCATCGGTTGGTAAATGGGTCGAACCCATCTCTCTCTGTTTTATGGCCCATCCATTGGTGAATGGGCCGAATCCATCTCTCTCTGTTTCATGATCCATCCCTTGGTCAATAGACCGACCCCATCTCTCCGTTCCGTGGCCTATCCATTAGTCAATGGGATTAACCCATCTCTGTTTCATGGCCCATCCACTGGTAAATGGGTCGAACCCATCTCTCTCTGTTTCATCACCCATCCATTGATAAATATGGGCCGAACCCATCTAGCTATTGAGAGTTTTAAGGTAGGTTCATTATTAAGAATATGATGATATTAAATAATTTTAAAATAAAAAAATTAAACAAATTTGTTGGTTCCTATATTCTTTTTCCTGAACTCTACTCTATATGTCAGTTTTGGATAGATTTTGAATCTAATTAAGTATTTTTCTAACTTCCACCATGTCAAGTAGTGTTTTGCAACTTGACTGCTGGAAATGAATTGTCCAAATTCATTCCGTTATGTTGAATAAAAGCCTAAACTTTCCAAAGAGAACATTCTTTTTTGTCAACAAAAAATGAATGGTCTAGTATTGGCATCCATACTCCCATCCTGCTAATTAATGTTCGGAATTTTCGTGTCTCGGTCTTAGGACTTCCAAGAACCAACACTTTGCACTAATACCCCGTCAATGTAGCCCTACTAAGCACCAGCCATCTGTGATTGTGAGGCTGATCCGTTAGACCCAAGTCGTAATATTTTACCCAAGTCAGAGTTTCTTATTGAAGTTTGAGGGATTCGATCTCATAACTTCATAGCAAAACCACATAGAAGTCACGTTCTCAACCACTAGACTACCACCGGTGGTCAACGAGGACATTCAAAAAAAACATTTTTTAAAAGTCTATTACGACGATATTTCCAAGAGCGCACACCAGACGTTGATAGAATATAGGTGAAGTTTTCTATGATTTTGGAGAACAACTCCATGCAGAAACCGTCAAACGTGGCAACCTATACCATATTCCCAAAAACACCCTTCACGTTCTAGAAGCCCACCTCCATTTCATAGGATTAAAACCGTAATTTCATGAAAGGACAGTACTCAATCCTCAACGGTTATATATCAAGAGTCGTCATGTAATATGTATGGAACGTTCTCTCTCAAATCTCTGCAACAAATCTTTCCAACCCTAAGAAGAAGAAGAAGAAGAAGAAGAATGGCAGACCATGACGATGACAGCTGTGCTTGCCGTCCGCTAGGGTTTCTGATCGGTCTGCCATTTGCGTTTCTCGCCATCATACTATCCCTTGTCGGAGCCATCGTTTGGATCCTCGGGTAAGTTCCGATTCATCTTCATCACTTCACATGGTTTCAGTTCTAACGCGTTGACCATGATACAATCCATACCAAACACATCCTAATTAATTTAATTATTTAAAAATTTGATTTTGTTGGATGCCAGGACGGTGTTGAGTTGCTTGTGCCCGTGTTGTATATGCTGCGCCGGGCTTGCCAACCTGGCAGTGAGCCTGTTGAAGCTGCCTTTTAAGATCCTCCGTTGGTTCACAAAGCAGATTCCTTGCTGACTTTAAAGGATCAGTAGGTTCTTCTTTGTGTGTAGGCTATTATTTTGAATGTATTTAGTTCGGTTTATATCTATTTTTTTCGTAAAATATTACATTTTATTTCATCAAATTAATATTTTTATTTCTTCTTTATCTTATTCTCGTTTTTTTATAAGACTTAAATCATTAACAAAACTATAAAATGCAATTATGGTAAAAAAATAACTTAACATTCAACTGTTTGAACAGTGATCTTCTTATGTTCTGTTGTTAAAAGGTAAAATGGTATTTTTAATCTAATACATATATTAATTCAAGGTTAATTACTTAATTGGTTACACATGTTTCACCATTGTGCAAAATGGTTACACATGTTTCAAAATGTGATTAATTGATTTTGCTATGTGACTAATTGGTTACACATGTTAATTGATCATTCCGTTACTAAACCGTTAATTAATTTTTTAAACATTTTATTGAATTGTGAAATGACTATTATGCCCCTAGTGGTATTGAAGAACACGTAATCATATTCAAGAACAATAATCAAAAAACCTAGAAACGCGATTCTGGGTTCTTCAAGAACCAGAAACGCGATTCGGTTCTTCAAGAACTCAAAAATTCGATTATGGGTTCTTCAATTCAATTCGGTGATGAAAATTAGCTTGATTGATGAAGAACACAACTTGATTGATGAAAATGGTAATTAAGTCATTTTACGTATCTAATAGTGACTTAAGTGTGATTTCTAATGGTGAACAGTAAAAAAATCAATTAGTCACATTTCAAAACAAATTAATCACATTTTGAAACATGTGTAACCATTCTGCACAATGGTGAAACATGTGTAACCATTCTGCACAATGGTGAAACATGTGTAACCAATTAAGTAATTAACCCTTAATTCAATGAAATTAATCAATATATGTCAAATTTTGGTCCAAATAGCAAACATCTGGTGCACCCATGTTATTTATTCATAAATAAATTGCCATATATCAAAATCAAACCTTTATTATTATTGTTAACCTAAAAATAACTAGACATGATAACTAAAATTACAAAGAGATCAAAAAGACAAACCAGATAAGATACAATAATCAAAATCCCTAAAACAATTTTGTATTCTAAGCTCGTCTCTTTTAATGCAAGAAACTAGGGAAGCTATTTTCAGATGAAATTGAAAATATAACAACCTGGTTCAGCCATAAATCAATGTTAGGAAGCTCATATGATAGATAGCATGTCCACACCAACCAAATCAAGATGAATCTTCCACAATTTGCATGCCACAGTTTAGTTTTTACCTCAAGAAGAGCAGCAACCAGATTTGACATGGATGGTGAGTCCTTTGGGAAGTACAGATGAGTCATTTCCAGCTTCAGCCTTCAACAGCCTTCTTACTCACGACTCGGTATATTTGGGTGAGTATTTCAGTGAAGGCTTTCTCGACATTGGTGGACTCCAAGGCAGAGGTCTCCATGAAGAAAGTGGTCTCTCTTTCTGCAAATATAATGCTTGTCCTTCTTCAGTGGAAACTGCACGGAGATGTCTTAGATCAGCCTTGTTCCCTACAAGCATTATCATGATGCTGGAGTCGGTGTGATCACGAAGCTCCTTCAACCATCTCTCTAGATTCTGGAATGTGACATGTGTTTTGGTGTCAAAGACGAGCAATGCACCGACTGCCACTCGATAGTATGCACTTGTGATTGCACAGTATCTAACATAAAAGGAAAGAAAGCAGATAAAACAGTTAGTCTCTGTAAGGAAAGCAGTCAGCAGAGTTCTTCCATTGTTAGGATTAGATACCCAGTAAGTACAGTGAAGGGAAAGTAAATGGAGAAATATAAAGGGTTGAACTTTTCCCTCCAAATCTATTCTGTAGAAATTACAGTGATTCTTTATCCAAGCTCATCTCCTTCCTTTTAATGAGTTCTACTCGAACAAAATTGAGAAAATTATCCTCATTTCATATCGTTAAAATTGTAACCGGACAAAGGAAGAAAACAGACTTCAATTTCCTCCACTATGTTTTAATGAAATATAGATCCAAACAAAGCCTTTCTAAAGAGAACCGTCTTCTAAAAGAATTGATTCCTCTCTAAGTGAATCTGATTGCAACTTAGCTTTTAGCATGGCAAGTAATAATTGTTGAATCAATACCAAAATCGTCTTATATATAACATATCATCCATATAAATGAATGACTGATCAAAGTAAACTGCAGCCAGATTTATCCTCCTAGAGTTGAGCTTCAATGCAAGACAATGGAGACTATGGCCAAAATTCAGTGTCATTAGATCTACTTAATCCAAAATGAAGTAAGAATCTATCACAATGCACCACGCGATCTCTATTTTTCGATCCGACATTGTTTAACAAATGCTAGACCTTTTTCTAATCTATCAGGCAGCGATAAGCTATAGCAAGCTCAAGATCACAGAATCGGTGTCATCGACTCATCAAGTACCAAGATATCAAATGAGCGTCACCTTTCTTGACCAGCAGTATCCCAAATCTGCGCCTTGAGTCCTTGACGACCTTCTCATCAACGCGTCTTCTGCGTGTGGCAAATTCCACACCGATGGTTGATTTTGACTCGAGACTGAATTCATTTCGAGTAAAACTGGAGAGGAGGTTGGACTTTCCCACACCAGAGTCGCCAATCAGCACCGCTTTGAACAAGTAATCGTAGTCATCCTCTGCTCAGCAAGCTACAGCCATTCAGCACGTCGGGACTAATGGCCGATCTTGATCCAAATTCGAAAAATTCTTCCTCTCGGCGGGTGCTATTATTTGGGCCTGACTATTTTCTTAAATGGGCTTTAATTTGGTCTTTGGGCGTTCATTTGGGCTTTGAAATTACTTTGTGTGATGATATTTGGGCCGGTCCGAGCCTAACGTACAGATGATATAATGTCCCGACATTCGTAGTAAGGAGATATGTTCTTTCCCCGACCAGTATTTCAATGATTGGATAGAATCAATTTTCTACTGTAGGGTTTCGAGCCCCCCACGTGCAATAATGCTCAGCCTTTTCCTATCCACTCCGACAATCTTCATTCCTATCTCATACGCACTCTCTCGATTGTGTTTTGAGTTATAATTCGTATTTAGAGAAAGGTAAAGTGTAATTAATCCAATTAACATGACATTATGAAAATAATTATTTATGAAATTCCAGTTATAATTCGTATTTTTTCCATTCATCTTTCATTCATAATATAATAATATATATAATATTTGTATTGTTTTTGTTGCTCTTACTAATAATGAATGTAATATTTAAGTTGGCGTGAATTGATCTCGAACAAAGGAAGGTGGTCTCTCAGTGGATCGAATGCAGTTCTTCACTTCACATGGAAGAAAGAGAAAGGAAGATTATTATTATTATTATTATTACAAATAAATATATTCTTCTTCTTCTTCTTCTTCTTCTATATTTATCTACTGTTATTGCCTTGTCTTGTCAAGGTTTCCTTGTGATATGATCCATATGCACGATACCACGTTACCATATATACTTGTCAAATGTCAATTTAGGAAATTTATGTTTTTTTTAAGTGGGTTTGATGGGATGTAACGAGAAAGGTTAGCAAGAAAGTAATTAATGCGTAGTGTAAGTTGGATTAGTTGGTTAACTAATTATATTTAACTAAATAGTAATGTAAATGAAGTTTTTAGTTTAATTATTTATTCATTTATATTTAACTATATTAAAATATGAGCTTTTAATATAATTTTTTCTATTAAAAATATAAAATAATATATACTATATTAAAATTTATTTCCCTTCTTATTTTTCTAATTTTATGTGATGAACTTTTTACATAATTATGAAATTACAGGTAATAGTTTAAACTTTAAAATATACTTTATATATATATAATTAACCTTAATTATATTTTTGTAACAAAGAGTGGGTTTATTATAGGAGAGAATATCGTACGTAAAATATGCATAAACTACGTAACACGTATGATGATAATGTGAGGAGGAAGACTCATTGCGGCACGTGATTGATGATTCCCGCCAACTATTTTCGCATATTTTTTATCCTTTTTAAAAAATAAAATAAAACAGCAGTAGACTCTACTTAAGGAGAAAGAAATGGGGTTGCGTGTATACAATGGAGTGTTATTAGAACCGAACCGAACATGTGGTCTGACCGTAAACCGGGTTTATATTCGGTTTGATTCAGCTAAAATACTGAATTACATAGTATCAGTATTTGAATTGGTGTGAATCGATCGGTTTTAATAAAATCAGTCGGTTTTCGATTTGTCTTTTTAACAAATCAATGATCTTTTTTTATGATTTTTATGTGTTTGAGACTATATAGGTTTATATAATTATGTATGTGTTTGAAATTACGTAGTTTGTAATTTGTATTTTCCATTTTTCTTTTACTTATGAACATTGACTGCACATTAAATCGAATCCGGACGGGTTTGACCGAATGAATTAGGAACCGTCCCCCTTATCGGTTCGAGTATCGGTCTGGTTTTTATAACATTGAAACAATGTCTGCAAAATCTCAGTGTAGGGCCTGTAGGCTACTTATTTGGACTTAATAAATCTTGCTTATTGTAGGATCGTGGGGAATTACCCCCTTGACTTTAAAAGAGGATAAATAGTACTCTCAAAGATATAGAAGAAATGTAATCAAAGTCAACACATGACATGTATATACATATTTATATAATTAGTTTAATAATATTATGGAACTAGTTAATACTTAGGGTTTAGTTTAGAAGTAAACTGTTATATAAAAAATAGCCATAGCATAAGTTTTTTTTTTAAGCTCATATCTCAAATTTGAGTTTTTTTTAAAAAGTAGGCACTGTGTCAATTTTTTTTGAAAAAGTAAGTATACTTAAAAAATATTTAGCAAAATGTATATAAGAGCTACTGGGGATAGCGTTTTTTACAACGTGCGCTACTTTGAGTAGCGTTTTTCAAAAAACGCTACTCGGGTAGCGTTTTTATGAATTTCGCTACCCCTAGTGGTGTTTTTTTACGTTTTTTTTACGATTCAATGTTTAATTAAAAATAAAATTATGGATTTATTAAAAAAAATAAAAAATTACAGTAAGTAGATATTTTAATTGCGATTCAAATTATGCAAAAAATATTAAATTTGGATTTACGGATTAACTGTAGATTCTACCGTAAGTTGAGATATGAAATTTGACTTAAAAGCAATAAAACTCATATCATGTAAGTCCAAACTGACCACAGTGAACGTCATTTATGTCGTAATTCAATTATTTACATAGTGTAAATTTTTTGATTAGAAATACAGTGATTTTGTAACCTAACATCACTTGTCTTAAAATTTGACCGAAATAATTTAATGCATTAGGTGAGAAATTTAATTATGTACTTACTAAAAAAAAATAAAAATAAAAATTAAAGTGAGTAGATATTTTAATTACGAATTAAATGACACTAACTAGACGTTAATATTTTAATTTTAGGCTGTCCGTATAATATGATACATAATTTACTTCGTATTATACGGTTAGTTTAAAAGTAATAAATTAACGTCTAGTTAGCGTCATTTAATTCGTAATTAAATTATCTATGTATGTAATTTTTTTGAGTAAGTACATAATTAAATTTCTCATCTAATGCATTTAATTATTTCAGTTTTAAGACAAGCGGTGTTATGTTACAAAATCGCTGTATTTCTAATCAAAAAAATTACCCTAGGTAGATAATTGAATTACGACATAAATGACGTTCATCGTGGTCAGTTTGGACTTACAGGGTATGAGTTATATTTTTTTTAAGTCAAATTTTCATATCTCAACTTACGGCAAAGCCTACCGTCAATCCGTAAGTCTAAATTTAATATTTTTTGCATCATTTGAATCGCAATTACAGTATTTACTTACTATAACTTTTTAAATTCTTTTTAATAAATACATAATTTTATTTTTAATTAAACATCGAATTGTCAAAAAAACGTTAAAAAAAAATGTTACCCCCAGTTGTGCTTATATACATTTTGCTAAATAATTTTTCAGTATAATTATTTTTTTAAAAAAAATTGCATGACTACTTAAAAAACTTCAATGTTTAATTTAACTAAATGTTAGATACTTTAAAAATATGATTCCTATTACTTTATTAATTAAAAAGAATAAATTTCAATTAATAAAGAACTATCGGCTTCATCTTCACTAGCTGTCGCTAGCTGTCTCAATCAGCTTTCCCATGTGACCTCTTCCCCCCATCGCACTTCAAATTAATAATAATAATAATGAATTTATAAAACTTATACCAAAAATACATAAATTATGCAAAAAATATACACAAATGCAATGATTAGGATCTCAATCCTACTCCATAAAAGTGCAGACGCATTGGACTTCGGAATGGTCGTTAATTCGTTACACACTTCCGCTTCACGTCTCACCCGTTTCCGTTATCATTCCTCTCTCTCATATGGCACAGCTTCCGCCGCCACCGCCGTCCGTACCGGACATCTATCCGGCCTGGCAGTCCCCACCATTCTCCCATCGCCACCACCGCCTCCCTCTACATCCTCAACCACCATCGCACCACTCATCCTGGATCGACGAGTTCATAGAATTCTCCACCGTCCGCCGCAGTGCCCACCGACGGTCAGCCAGCGATTCCATAGCCTTCCTCGAGGCCAACGGCGCAGTGGACATGTCGGCAGATCAAGAGGATAACGGTGGCGAGTTCGATCGGTTCGACGATGAGCAGCTGATGTCGATGTTCTCCGACGATTGCACTGCTGCTCCGCCGACGTTGCTGAACTCCAGTGCATCCACGCCGTCCGACCAGAACAGCAATAACGAGGAGAAGGCATCTGCAGAGATGCCGCAGCTGCCTAAGACTGAGCTGTTGGAAGTGCAGTCTGAAGGTCCACCGTCCTCTAATGACGACACCGTCACCGATCCGAAACGTGTCAAGAGGTATCAAAATCTCAGCTGAACCATAATTGGATTCTAAATTCCATACACGGAGCTTAAACATTGATTGTATCGCTAAATCTCAGGATTTTGGCGAATCGGCAATCGGCTCAGCGATCCCGAGTGAGGAAATTGCAGTACATTTCCGAGCTCGAACGCAGCGTCACTCATTTGCAGGTATTAAATATATATACTAAACTCCGATCGATCAGCATATGCTATATCGTCTTTATTTACTAAGCAAGAATAAACATACAATTCTTAAATACTTGTTCTGATAATCATTATATATTGCATTGCACGGTGAATTACAGACGGAAGTATCGGTGTTGTCGCCGCGGGTGGCGTTCTTGGACCATCACCGGCTGATTCTCAACGTTGATAACAGCGCTCTCAAGCAACGAATCGCCGCCTTAGCTCAAGATAAAATCTTCAAAGATGGTATGTCTTTATTCATTTTGACAGTTGACATTCGATTAAATCACTTTTTCTCTTCTAAAAAGAGTTTCATTTTTACTTCAAAGTGTGAATTATATGGATGAACATGGCAGGTTCCTTGTGTTCATTGGATTTAATATCTTTTAGATCTAATAATAATGTCTTTATCAAGTTCCCTTCATTGGATATTTATTCTATGATTAATTAATTCTGGATGCGTAATAGCTCACCAGGAGGCTCTGAAGAAGGAGATAGAGAGGCTGAGGAATGTGTACGAACACCAACAGAACCTAGGCAAGATGGAGAGATCAGGCGATGATGAAGATCGCCAGACGAGCACGAACAACTGCTTTTCTGATGATCATTCGAAGGTGGACATGGATCCGATGACAAATTAGAACAGCTTGGCCTATGATCTTGGGTTGATTCTATTCAATATTCATCAAGTATAGGTATTTATATGTAACAATTGTGGACTATATTGAAGGGTGTTATTACCATTGTTTGTTGGTGTAATGGTGTTGGAGTGTAGTAGTAATAGAGATTAGAGATGTAATGTAATGTAAGAGTGGTGTATTATTCTTTCCAAATTTTATTTTTCTTGAGGGGGCCTATCATCCCTCATGACATGTGATGGGTTTCTCTAGCTGGGTTTAAAGAGACGACATGGGCAGACATATTCTTGTAACTAGGTGGCTGTTTTATTAACTTAATGTCAAAACTCAAAACTATTGGTGGGCACGATGTATTAGTATGTTGGTGTACTTTTGTTTATAATATTTTTTTAATAATTGGGTATTGTAAATGTTATTTTGATAATGATGCACTTTATATATATTCAATCGCATCATCGGGGTTCTAAACCAAGACATGACAAGGTTTCCCAGGAATCTACCTGGCTTTTTTGTTGGTTTGGTCGGACTAACTTGTTTGAATTCTTAAAATGCATCAATGTTAATAAACGAATAGAGTTTCCACCACTATATTCCACAAATAGCATTGTATTCATTAGTATTAGTATTGTTAGAAAGGCAAGAAACCAGCATTGGCATAGAGCAAGAGGGACTTCTTGTCACAGCATGCTAAAACGAGTTTATCGGAACAAACAACACGAATGGTGTGTTGGGAAAGCAGGAAAAGAATCAGGGTGGCAGGAAAATTTACATTTTCAATCTTCAGGAAGGGTCCAAGTTGAGTTTGATGATGTGATCATAAGAACAGAGTTGTGTAGCGCCTACTTCTTTCAACTGTCACGAATCAAGTTAGTCGGTTCGCTCAACACATACTTCGGCAGCTCGTATTTTGCACCTGTATAATGTATTATCATATAGTTTGCGAAATGGGAGATGAATTTAATATACATATATATAAATGATGTAAGCACCTCTTTCATCATAGCAAACTGTCAAATCTTGATTCTGCACGATGACTCCAGCACTATCTACAATGGTTTGTGCCATACTTATATCAGCTTCTGCTGCAGCTCTCAGTGCATCCCATATCTCTGGAAACCAAAGCAAAGTGAATTCATAACTACTTTGCAACAAGAATTATCTGCAGTTAATCCAATATGGAAAGAGGCTATTCTTCAATGGAGTTATCCGGATGAGGAAATACCCAAAGTGGTGAAGTTATGAACCAAAACCCAAGAAGATAGATCAAATGAAACAAACACGCATTATATAGATCAACTCAGACAGCAAACAACTTCCAATATATCATTTCACATTTGCAGCAAAACAGAAATCAATAATTCATATGCTTAAGTTGAGACACCTTTTAGGTGACAAAATGCTTTCCTCATCAATGATGCACACCGCAATAATTATCAACATGCTACAACAACTGACTTTTATCCCTTTTCCCTGACCTTTATGGGGGGAGGGGTAGAAATCATTTCGACTTTTGTATTCTGGAGGAACAAGTCCTATTTTGTATAGTACAAGTAGATTATTTATCACCTCAGTCTAAGCCAATCTCTGTTTCTGTTCAAGTTAATTTGTCCATTCAATACACCAAGGTCTACATAAATTAACTCTCTTCTGCCTTTCCCAACTCATTCATCACCCCACATAAACCATGAGGTACCATTACTAATGATGTTGTTTTAAGATATAAGAACACTTAGTCACATTACAAGTAATTTTCACATTAAATCAATACACTATGCACAGACAAACCATCCAACTCTATCTATATATCTTATGATCATGAAAGTAGGTGGTTAAAGGAAGAGACACATTGGCGGAATAATACCTTTCCGACCACCATAATGAGGAGCAGTATCCCAAAATTCATCACGCAGCTGTATGAGCTGCGACTTTGTTATTGGTTGAGGATGCCTCCATGGTCTTGGTTTGCGGATCTTTTTCACAGACCCTGCCACAAGAATGAGATTAAACTTTATATAATTATAATTTAATCAACATGGAATGATTGCTAATCCGACACTGTAACTATTTTACAACCCCCAAACGCAGTAAAACTAAAGTCATGCCCAAGTTAAACCCACAGCATGTAATACAACTGAAAATCTGCTATTGGGATGGCTACTTGAGTTTCACCAACACAAACAATTAGGTAATCTTGACATTAAAGAGAACCCAATGATGATCATACACGCAACTTCATTCAAGGGTAAGAAATGAGTTTGCCTTATTCAGCTAAAGAACACCTCCTTCAGCAAAAGAAAAAAACCCAACTCTGGTAAGATTCAAGCAGAAGAGATAATTAGTGACTAATTAAGAGAGAGATTTCCAATCTGATTCTCCAAGGACCGTGTTCCAAGCAGAAATTACGCGGAAATGATTTCCTAACATCCTTGTCCAAGCCAACGAAAAAACAAGAGCGAAATCACAATCCAATAGACTCCGGTACCATCGATTTTTTTTTTCAACTCATAAAGAGGATCGCAATCTGATTCTCCAAACATCAATTAGCGCACATATTCTAAACAAAGAAGCTGCAAGAAACTCTTGAAATGCGATACAATGAGAGAAAGTGACCTCACCGTCCGCTTTTGCTTGCGAAGATACAGCACATCCCATTTTCGCCGCAGAAATAGATGGATCGCCGATTATAACAAGGAAAGGTACGGAGAATCTTCTACTATGCTTAGCTATAAAGATAATGAACCCAAACAAGGGAAGAAGGAAAGAGCTCGCGAGTGTACTCTCACCGTCGGCTTTAATGGGGTAAAAGATGAAGATCGTAGAGGAGATGAAGTGAGAAGGAGAGAAGATATTTCTCTCCAGTCAGCCACAGCACCACTGTAGTAGTGGTTGGCTGTCAATTTAGAAGCTCGTGAAACTTGAGAGAGTCCTTCAACTTGACAAAGAAGAAAAGGAGACTCCTTTTATAGGCTCCTTAATTTATATCCGACGATAATTCTAAATAAAAAAAAAAAACAAAAAAAAAACGATGTATATATTGTATATGGTTAATTATAAAAAAAAAAAAGGAAAATCAAACAGCGAACTCTTTTTGTTGACATTGAGCCATCAACAAAACTATCTCAAAATTTTATTATGTTTGACTGAATTTTTTAATGTATGAGAGAGTTATTAAGTTGTAATATCATTTCCTTAGAATACTTCAACTAATGCTGACTTAATAACTCCCTCAAACATTGAAAAATCCGTTAAAAGATAATGAAAATGTGAAGTAGTTTTGTTAATTGCTTAATTCCAAAAGTTTGGTTTGTTGTTTGTCAAAAAAACAAATTTAGTTTGCTATTTGGTTTTTCCTCAAAGTTCAATTTTTTTTTCCTATTAACCCTATTGTATAATATAATCTACACTTTTTTTATTATTTTTTTTATAAATTATTTATTAGTAACACATGACTCTTTCTTTATTTGTCAATTCAATTATCTAACCACTAACGTAGGTCAACGTAAGAACCTTATCCACAAACACTATAAGTAGGGTCGCAAGAATTACACTTCAACCATATATGATTGTCAATATTGTGCTAAAGAAACAGATATATTTTTCGTAAAATCATTCAGCAATTCACCATCACAGATCAGAAAAATTACACACATCGTAATGATTCAATAACAGATCCATCAAAATCATTTGCTATATACTTGTTTCTGACATGATAAGGCATATCGATTTGTATATATAGGAAGAAAACCAACAACCATTTTCCTCAGTAAAATTGAATAGGTAAAAAACCACAATCAGCACAAGAACAGACTAGTAAAAGATAACATACTACGTGGGGAATCAAGTAATGTCAAAAAGTAGCAAAAGAGAAGAGAAAGCAGCAGCATATATATATGTTAGAGATATGAACTAAAAGATCACGCATATGTCCAGTAACTGCATCAGCTGTGAGACAAATTCTGGATGCCCAGGCCAAGCTGCTCCAGTCACCAAATTCCCGTCTGTGAAACAACGATGTATCGGTTCAGGTTCCAACCATGTTGCCCCAGCCATCACCACATTCAGCTTCACAGCAGGGTATGCAGTGCATTTCTTCCCCTTCATTTGCATAGCAATTCAACATAGTAAAAATTTATAACCATCTTATACTATGTAATACAATATTTGTATAGTTCATTCTATTAAGTGAAAACTAGAAGGGAATTCTGACCTTTATAACATCAGCAGCAGCTAGAATCTGCTGCCCATGGCAGATGGAGGCAACAGGCTTCTTTAGCTCCATGAAGTCTCTCACTAGGGCAAGGACTGACTCATCCAATGCCAAATATTCAGGTGCACGCCCTCCAGGAATGACCAGAGCATCATAACTGGAGGCATCTGCGCATTCAAAGCTTGCATTCAGGGTAAAGTTATGCCCGGGCTTTTCACTATAAGTTTGGTCTCCTTCAAAATCATGAATAGCTGTAGGGCAAGTATCACCACTCTTCTTCTTTGGGCACACTGCATCAACATGGCACCCTAGGGCTTGAAGAGTCTGGAAAGGCACCATCACCTCATAATCCTCCATGTAATCCTGCAAAAATGAGAACAAATTAAATCAAATCAGACATGTGACACCATATACATCAGCAGACGCTTAAATTCACTGACATTTCCGGATTCACTTGCGATTGAATTGCCAACTTAGCTCTTCCAATTTATATCTCATCACAATTTTCAATCCATCACTGTGCTAGTTTCTAAAAGATCCAACAGAGCAGAAAATGACATATATATTATATATGAATTACATAATTAATGTGAAAACACTTCATTTTGAGGCAATCTGTTGAATGTGGTCTTAGAATTCTAAACTCTTACCCCACATAGAAACAAGATTCTTTTATGTGGTCCAGCTATGGTTCCTCCGAGAGCCTTCACAAATGACCTGATCATCTCCGGATGCCCAATATATGTAGCTGCAGTGATGAGATTTTCATCCGCAACATATGCATCCATAGTTTCAGCTTCGAACCAATCAGCACCAGCAGCAACCAAAACAGGTCTTACAGCAGGATAAGCCGTACATTTCCGACCTTTAACCGCACCAGCTGCAGCAAGAATTAACTGTCCATGGCAAATTGAAGCAATTGGCTTTCCAGCATCTGAAAATTTACTCACCAAGTCTATAACAGAAGGATCCATTGCCAAATACTCTGGAGCTCGGCCCCCAGGTATGACCAAACCATCATATTTGCCAAATTCAATCTCAGCATATGTTGCATTGAGAGCGAAGTTGTGACCAGGTGACTCAGAATATGTCTGATTGATGGAGAAGAAAAGAATTAGCAAGGTGGAAGCATAACATAGATAACACACCTTTAATGGTCCATGTCCATTAAGATAGCACTCGATTAAGTTCAATGATCTGACAAACAGATACACCAAAGATTTAGAAGAGTAGAATATGGATATCAATACAAGGAACTTGCATTATGCTCATATAGTCATTTAATTTCAACATAACCCGAGAATGGTTGGACCAAATTGCAAATCGGTTGTGATCTCCATAGTGAACTAAGCTCGAATCTACACCAAAAACAAGTGTTTGGGAGACTTTCATTTACACTATCAGTCAAAAATTGTTTGTACAAAAAAAAAAATGTAATTTCAACATAGCAGCGGCATCTCCTATAGGAACTTATGGAACGTAAGTAATAGAACCAGCATGACACTGGAAATAATCCTTTGATTACCCTAGCTCTTTCATCTATTTGTTGTCAGATCTTTCTGATTAATATTATCACTCATTCAATACTGATATTTAACTAAAATTAGATGAATTTTCTAAATCTCTATTCAAAACTCGTATTCCTTCCATTTCGATCAATCGATGACCTGGTGACCGGAAAATTGATGGACCGCGGTGCGGCAAATATCTCCAGCTTTTTTCCCGGGGCAAACAGCATCAACTGAAACACCGTACGCTTGCAGTGCCTGAAACGGAACCATTGCCTGCGATTGCATAGAATTAGCGGAGCAATTACGGATGAGAAAGAGAAGAGACAGGATAACGGGAACATGCCTCGTAGTCTTCCATGAAGTCCCCGCATAGCAACAGAACACTTCTCTTCGCCATCACCTTGATGATCTCGGTTTCTCCGTTCGATTGCTCTACTAATGCTTAGGTGGATGAGGATACAGGGAGAGCCACATCCAGATGCCAGCCACAAGATTGAAAGCGCGATTGAGAGAAGCTTTTCTTACGGGAAATAGAACTATAGAAGACTATCGCGGTTCGAGTTATATTGGAATCTCGAATTTTATTCACAAATCATTTTATTAAGTTATTTTATTCTTAAAAAAATCACTTTTTTCTTCTAAACCATGTGATATTTCTAACGCCATTAATTCGCACGACACATTATTTAAATCTCTAAATCACATCAAACAGTATGCAAATCTGAAAATTTAAATAGAAATATTATACTACACTTTATATATATACATTTATACATACAGATACAATGCAATATCACTATATAATCAGCCAAATCTGAAAATAGAAATAGAAATATTATACTATACTTTATAGGAATAAATAGTAAGTAGCTACTGAACTTTGGATGTTTTGCAATGAGCTACCCGAATTTTGAAAATTCAAATCGAGCTACCTCAACTTTGAAAAATGTGCAAATAAATACCTCCGTCCAATTTCTCACGAATTTCCAACAACTTTCCGACGACTTTCCAACGGAAAATTGAACGGAGGTAGCTATTTGCACCTTCTTCAAAGTTGAGATAATCCGTTTTGAATTTTTAAAGTTCGGGTAGCTTGTTGCAAAACGTGCAAAGTTCAGGTAACTACTTGATATTTAACCCTACTTTATATATATACATTTATACATACAGATACAATGCAATATCACTATATAAAAATCAGCCTAATCAACCCTTCTCCTACTGCCCTAACAATATATAGATATATTAACAAAATTAAGAGACCGATGGGCTGATGTCCACAATAATTATAATAATAATAATAAATAGAGTTAAATACTAACAGCTACTTGAATTTTAGATATTTTACAACGAACTATCCAAACTTTAAAAATTCAAAACGGACTACCTCAATTTTGAACGAAGGTGCAACGAGCTACCTCCGTTCAATTTTTGACGAATTTTTGCCAACAGTTGACAGTAACTTGACCAGACGTAGCTTGTTGCACCTTTACCAAAATTGAGGTAGTCTATTTTAATTTTTTAAAATTCGAGTAATTGCAAAGCAATATTCATGTAGCTACTTAGTATTTAATTCTAATAAATAATAATATTCTTACTATGTACTCAAACACTAGAGTTCATATAAAGAACATCTAGATAGAGTGAGTAGTTGCCAGCTCAGCCTCGGGCCCCACATTGGGTAAGCTTTGTCATCAACAACAAAATCACCGGCGTAGATTGGATCTCATCGTACAACACCAATCAACAACCATCCTTAATTGTCAATAACCAGTCTCACCGAACCACCACGCGCGCACCACGCTTCACCTAATTCCGGCGTAATTAGATAGAAAGACTTGGCACTGAACCACGGCTTCACCAATCTTGAAACCTGGTACGACCGTGAATGCCACTCGAGGATCGTATTCGACGGCGTTATTGCTAGGGACATCCTCGGCAACTGTCTCCATATAAACTTCAGAGAATCGACACCCTCTTGACACTTGAAAGATCGAGGCTTCGGGCTCAAACGAGAATGCGAGGCAGTGGAGCAGCCAGACCCGCCTCGCCATTTCCCCGAACATCGCAAAGAATGTGGTTTCCGGAAAGATTCCGGAATCTAAAAGATTCCTCTGATTCAGGTTACCGAAGAACGCGGATTCCATCTTCGGGTGGATGAGTCGGAAGTACTTGACGCGGCAGAATTTAGCAAACGTCGATCTAGGGTTTCGAGCAAGGTATTCAGTGGCCTTGAGTGGTTTGAGCTCCAAGAAACGATTGAAGAAGAGGTTCTGAAACCTTCCGGAAGGGATTGATTCGTTGGGTAGCGAGAAATTCGGGTTCTGGAAGGAATCGAACATCTCTCGACAGACGAAGGATTCGAAAGCGAAGCACTTGTGGTCCGGTCTTAGGTAGGCAACCCCGGGCTCGATTGCAGCGGCAGCCGCATCGATGTTCCAATCGGTCGATTTCATCTCATCGATCATTAACCGAACAAAGCTCCTGACCGACTTCATTGAATGGTGAAGCATCATCGAGAAATGGTTTGGAGCCAGACAAGAGAGGTGGAGGTTGTCGAGGACCGACAGGGGCCCACTTCGAGCTCGAGGCTCCATTCTCCTATTCAATTCATTTAACTCCTCGAGTTTGTCCCTCAAGAACTGGATTTCCGATTCTTGGAGCTTTGCGTGGGACTCGAGACTTTTCGCCATGATCTCGTACGTTTTCAAGAGACTCTTCTGCTCATGAATCTCGGCCACGACGAAGGTGGTTTCCGGGGAAGCATCGAACTGTTTCTTGACGAATGACTGCTTCAACTCCGATAAGGACTTCAATTCCAAGACGATTAATTTATCGGCTGATTCGATCCCGTCAGCATCGTACGGTGATTGAGCATACTGTAACTGGGCGTACGAAGCTTTGACCGATGAAATGCTTGCGAAAATTTTGGCAAGAACCGCCTCGAGAGCTACTCGCCTTCGAAGAATGTCGTTTCCTTCGTCTTTCTTGTCGTCCAGTGTCTCGTTCTTCAATTGAGCTTCTTTGGAATTCGATTCGGGTGGATTGTTGTTCTTGATTCCGTCAAAAGGAGCAATCCCGGTTGCGACTCGGAAATGGAAGATCTTGGCAAAGGTTCGTGTCAGCTTGTTTTTTGAGGGAGTCACTGAAGATTGCTTCAGAGAGTCCATCTGAGATGAAGAAAATTGACAGAAAAAAATGTTATGGTGCATCAAAACTTATTATTTATTTTTTTAAAAAAGGAAAGGCAATGATGAATGTAAAAGATTTAAAAAAAAAAAAATATTGACTCGTTAGACAGGTCATTAAAGGGTTCACAAAGTCATTTAGGTATCACAAAAGTCTCATTTTTAGGATCACGGTTGCTTCCATGCCCGATCATTCGTTCGAGACATATTCTCTAAAAGGGATAAAAGTCATTTAAGTACCACAAAAATAACTTTTTTATAAATAAGTACTTTAGACAAAAAATACTTTCGGATTCCTCATAAATCATAAATGTATCTACTTTAATATTTTGGTTATATGCTCATCACGTGTATAGTATTTTGTGCATGTAACTCTACTTTATTTTAGTGTCGTTTTCAAGTATCTTTTAAGTTGTTTTTTTTGTTGCAATCGAATATATTTACTTTATTTTTATTGAATTGTTATTTATTGGTATTTTTACTTTCAATTACCCAACTAAAATAAATACATTTATGAATTCAGAGGTACCAAAAGTAACAAATTTTTTCTGATGTACCTAAATAACTTTTAACTTTCTCTAAAATTGTACAAACTAAATCAAGAATCACTCAAAAAACTAAATCAAGAGTCATTCAAAGTTGTCTTTTTTTATCATTTTGCAACATTTTTAGGACATGAAACAAACAACCATATGTTTGAGAGCAATGGTTCATCAGCTACCCATGTGTTTTCTTGGTTGCTGATTCATCTTGTCTAAAGCATAAAGACAGATTACAGACCATTCATCATCCAATTATCAGACATTACCTGTTACCAAACATTAACATTGTACCTCACTTTGTGTACTATTTCCCATTGTATATGATGAAAGGCTTTGGAAACTAAGGCCAAGTTAGTCCTAAAAGCTGCAATTAGGACAAAATGACCTTTATTAAGGCCATTACATATTTGAAAAGGACTATTTGCATATTCTTTTACATAAAAAAGATCCATCCATTCCTCCCCCACAGCAAAAGCAATCCAAAAGTAGACAAAAACTAAGAACCAATTACAAGGTAAGGACACCAACTAGTGGGCTTAAATAATAACAACTGCAGCCTTGAAGAAAGAAAAAGAATACCTTTTTCATAATATCGGGCAAATGAAACACTCTTTTCTCAGCTGCTCTTCATTGTATATGTAAATCCATACAAGTTGACACGCAGAAGCCAGCAGATTTCAGAAAGAAGACTCTATCAGCTCTGCAGAAGCAATGGAGATTAATTTTTAGACAGGATGTGATGTAAAAGGAGAAAAATTGAACTGCAGAAGGCAAGAAGAAATTGAGAAAAGAAAACTAAAAACAGAAAGGTAAAAGATTGAGAAGCTCACGTGATACCGATTTTGCAAAAAAAAAAAAATCAGTTTTTGGTAATAAATTAAGTGCATGCCTAGTGCCTACCACCAATTTTCCCAGTTCTGCAAAGATTTTTTTATAAGAAAATTGAAGATTTTTCTGGAAATCTTGTCTGAAAGCCTGCCTCTTCCCTTTCATGGCTTCGAAAAAAATTCATCTTGGAGATAATAATGGTGACAAAAACAACCAAACACGTTTTATAAGAACAAAATTAAATAATCAGGCGTACGCTGTCTATGAAACTCACATTTCTGTAAGTCGCAAAGACTTGAAGTCAACAACCAAATCATGGACAAAAAACCTAGGAACTTTGAACACATGGTCACAGAGGAAGAACCGACCAACTCAGTTTCTTTTCATACCCTTTCTATTTTCCATGAAGAAAAAAACAATGGCAATTCCCAAGTTGACTATGCACTTGTAAAAAGAACACCTTTTTCTCTAGACGACTCTGAAGAGGGCCAGGTACTGGGAGAGACGAGCAATGGTAGATTAAAACTCTAAAAGAAAACATTCGGGCGTCATTTATTTCATTAATTGAATTTAATGAGGAAAAATAAAATCTTGGGAAGAAAATCAATCAAGAAATGGAATTAACACACCAAGAAATCCATAAATCTGCTGAAAACAGAGGTAAGGCAGGGCAGAAACGATACCGAGGAATGAAAAATTCGATCTTGCTGAAACCCCTTCAATGTCTGACCATGTTTCCGCCTCTACGACTGGTGTAGAGCTTTGGAGGTTCGCAAGCAACAGTTCAGACGACAACAATGAATAGGTTTGGGCGGTTTGGCTATTCGAACTTCGAAAGAGAGTGAGAACAGAGGAGGTGAAGGTGGTCATAAAATATGAGGGAGGATTCAAAGCCGAAGAAGAATGTCATAAAAAGAGGATAAAGAACAAACTGCTAAACATTAGAGAGGGTTCAAAAAGCCCCAGCTCAGGTCCCCATCAACAACAAAAAAAATGACATTTTTGCCCGTTTGTCAGATAAGTATTCCGATTTGTGATTGAAGAGCATCTTGTGTGTATATATGCTTGCAGATTTCGCAGGGCAACTGGAATGGTAGGAACGAACGGTCCAAATCAGCAATCAGAGGGAATCTATTGTCTGTGGTCGGTCGCACCATACAACTCGAATCGTGTGGATGTCCATGTTGTGTGAGACAGTGGAGAGACCGCTGGATCTTTTTCTTTTTCAGTGAAAGTAGTAAAAAATAAATTAGGAGTAAGTTATGAAAATCGATTTATTTACAAAATTATGTTTTAAATTAAGAATTTTTGAAAATCGATTTATTTACAAAAAAAACTCAATTTTGAAAAAACAAAATACCAAAGTACACCTACTCGCAAATGATATTCACGGGGTAAATGACATTCTCATGTGAAATAAAATCTGCTACCGATGATGGCTCCTTTTGGGACAGTAAAATCTCCATTTGAATTCTCCACCTTTCATAGTCCCCACCTACTACAACTATGCTACTTGCGTGTCTCTCTCTCTCTCATCGTCTATTTTCGTGTGCAGGTTCACTTTTTGGTTGAATTTTCACTCGTCAATCTTATTTGTCTTAAATGATCACTCGCGAATGGTATTCGCGAGTAACAAAAAAATAAACTCTCACTCGTGAATACCTTCGTAATTTTTAAAAAAAACTAAGGCTATTTCCGTATTTAATTTTTTTTAGGTATATTTGGGTAAAAAATTCTTATAAAAAAACAAATATGCTAGTAGATAATAATTATTTAAAAAATAAAATTTAAAAATCCTAAGAAAACATGTTTGAAGAAAAATATTATATTATTTTTATTTTTAAATTTAATATCCTTAATTTTTCAATCTCTTAATCTCTATTATGCCGACTTTTAAGTTATTAATTATTGTGTATTAAATAGGTATTTAGTAGCCCACATCAGTGAGTGGTTACAATAATTATATGAATAAAATATTACGGAATTATTCCATTGATTATTTTCTAATTAATGAATAAATAAACGATGCCTTGAGTATTATTAATCCATTAATTAAAGTGGATATAATAACAATTAACACAGAATAATTTATGTGCGCTTAGAGACAGTTCATGCCTGTTCATATTGGTTGGACTCTTTTAAATTGTTATAATTTTGTCACATTAATTAATTAATTATTAGGGTAGTAAAAAAGTTTGTTAACCGTATCATCCTTAATATTTCGTTCCAATTTTAAGAGTGGACTGTATTTTTTTTACAGGTTGGACTCAATTTCAATTTTTAGGGTTAATTACTGATAAGATCGAATTTTATCACGCATTATATTTATTTAATATTTTTGATTGTTCATATTAAACACATTATGATAGAATATTCTACATGGTAATTGGTATTTTAATAACTAATTTTATCATGATTATATTTTTTTTGTGTGTGTACTTTATTTAAGTTATATATTTTCTTAAATTTTCTATATATTTTCATTTATTGACCCAATAATAATACAAAATAAATCAGCATGGACGGAATACAAAAAAAATAAATATGTTTCAAATTAAACGTCTTCTTATAGTGAATTCGATCTTAATTTTAAAACTGCTAAACTCAAAATTTTGATATATTTTTTCCCAACAAAATATGACTTTTTTATTACAACATTCAAAACTACATCTAGATAGTATTTTAGTAAATAAACAACATATTATTAAGAGTTAAAGTATATTAATATTAGGGGTAATAACCAAATAACAAACCGAACTTTGAGAAAAAAAATCAAAAATCAAACTGAACTTTTTTTGTTGACAAACAACAAACCAAACTTTAGAAATTTAGCAAACAATAAACTTACCTCAAATTTTCATTATGTTAAAACGATTTTTTCAATGTTTGAGGGAGTTATTAAGTTTTAATAATATTTCCTTAAAATACTTCAACTAATGTTGACTTAATAACTCCCTCAAACATTGAAAAATTCATTCAAACATAATGAAAATTCGAGGTAGGTTTGTTGATTGCTCAATTCCCAAAGTTTGGTTTGTTGTTTGTCAACAAAAAAAGTTTGGTTTGCTGTTTAGTTTTTCTTCAAAGTTCGGTTTGTTTTTTGGTTATTAACCCTTAATATTATCTAATTTGATCCATTATAATTATATTATAGGTATTACTCCTATTTTTTATAATTCAAAACATACATACATCACGTTTGTTGTATAAAAATGAATGGAATGAATTATTGATTGATCGATAGATCGATATAATTTTCAGTCTATTTCAAAGGACAAAGAGACCGTTCATATATTTAAGGGTTAATGGTCAAAGTGTCCCCTCAAGTTTGGCCAAAATTTAAGAATCCTCCATAAAGTTTAAAATCCCTCATAATGTTAAGAAAATGATGAAAAATTCCCCCTAAAAGAGCATCTGACAAGGGGGGATTTTTCATCATTTTCAAACATTAAGGGGCATTTTAAACTTTAAGGGGTATTCTTAAATTTCGACCAAACTTTAGAGTGCACTTTGACCATTTACCTTATATTTGATTGTGTGACACTCACTCGGATGTGACGAAGGCCTCATAGCTCATATCAAAAAAATAAGTCTTTTTTAAAAAGTGTGTTGTAGTATATTCTCATTCTCTTCTTCAAATAAATCCAATTTCCTCTATAATACAATATATATATATATATAAATCATGTCTATAAACTTGTCTTGTAAATCAGACCTTACTCGTGTTCAAAATAATTTATTTTAAAAAGTTTCAATATAATATTTATATTAATAATTTGAATTCTCTTACGGTCTTACTTACTTAGTACATGCTACATATCAACTCTTTCTTTCTTTTCCTTTTTCGTAACGTGGAGCCAATATCATTAATTATACTACAACTGTAAAGGCATTTGTGGACGGCAATCTATCTTATATATTAGTTAAAGAAAGGCGGATTCAAACCGGTTTGGACGAACTAGTATTAAAATAAGACCAGTGTTTTTAAGCTTTAAGTAGACAATTCAAAATAGTACCAAAAATTCATTTTGAATCGGTTCGAATTGACTCGTTTTTTTATACTGGTTTATACTTAAATTTAAATCAAACCACTTTAAACATATATAATTTTAGAACCGGTTTGAAGCAAAATTAACTAAACTGGTCTGAAATTAATCCAAACATAGAGATGTCTTCAATAAACCAAACATAGAGATGTATTGGACTCTCGTATGTTGATGTTGGACAGGATTTCAGTTGGTTGTGGAACAGATTTTTTGTCGGTTCAATGTATTTTCAGTCGGTTCAGTGTATTTTTTAGTCGGTTCATTGATTTTCAGTTGGTTCAGTTTGTTTTTCAATTGGTTCAGTCTTTTTTCAGTCGGTTCAGTGTGTTGGACTTGGACATGATTTTCATTCGGTTCAGTTACGGTTTGAACCAAATTATTTCCTAACCAAAATTGTTATTAAAAAAACAAACCAAACCAATTCGAACCGGTTCTGAATCGACTCGAACCATGACAGTTTTTTTTTAACATAAACCATACCAGTTTTTTTAAAACTAGAAAAAAGATTTGGGTTTTTTACAAAATAGACCAGTTCAGTTTTGAACCGGTTTGGGGTCGAACGATTTCATGAACAAGCCTAATATTTTTTTTTCCAAAAAACAAGCTTAAGATGATGTAACAAATTCTAATAATATATATATATATATTCGTATATATTGATAATATAAAACGTGTAACATGAAAATTAGAAAAAGGACACGTGACATATGTTATACTGCGAACAATATGATAAAGAAGTCTCAACTACCATCCCTAGTTAGTGTCTCTTTTCATTTGACTGGAGGATGAGGGAGACTTATACATAGAATAAGGTAGGATGCACAAGGAGAAAGATAGCCTTAAGAGCTTTCCATTCTTATATATGGAAATTAGGAAATAATTTGGGAAAAAATATATACAAGTAGGGTAAAATACGACGATGTATTTTAATATTTATATACGATTTGAGATGTTTTAAGTTTTGTTTTTGAAACAAATATTTATTAATGTGATTATGCTTTGATTTCCGTTTGATTTTTTCATTCAAATTTAATAGAATATATTTTAAAAATAATAAAAATACTTTTACAATGTCACAATTAAACTATTTTTGTATGTTACGAAAATGTTTCAATTCGATCGGGACCGGGGACTCAATTAATTAATAATTGAAAGAGTTAAGGTTTGACTATTGACCTAGATTAGCACACATGTGCAATATGATATACGTTAAAATCCAAACTATAACACATTTGAATGAGGTTAAACCAACCTCACTTCGATTAGTTTTGACCCAAACCAATCCCATCTAGGTTTGTTCATGAACCGGTTCGAGGTCGAATCGATTCAGAACTGAACTGGTACGGTTGTAAAAAAAACAGTACTTTTTTATGTTTCTAAGAAAACTGGTATGGTTTATGGAAAAAAGAACTGTTCTGGTTTGAACCGATTCAGAACCAGTTCGAACTGTTTTGATCTATTTTTTTTAGGGGTGATCAAAAAAGACTGTAGGACCGAATTACCGACAAGACCGGCCCGAGACCGAACGAACGGTTTTTTTTCTTCAAGGTCGGTCTCGGGCTTTTTTCCCGAAAGCCCGTTTAGGACCGGACCGGACCGAATGTATGTGTATTTGAGATTTTCATAATACCACACCGAAAATAATGTGGATTTTGGAGGTTTTCTATCTCTATAAAAGGTGCATCTTGATAAATTTACTAAAGAATATAGAGAGTTCATAGTGTTTCTTTGAGAGGTGAACTATTCCTTCGCCTTTTACTAAAGAAAACCGTGAACTCATAGTTGTTGTTTTTTGGTGTAGATTCGGTCCAGGACCGAGACCGGCCCGAGTCAAGAAAGACCGACTCGGGCGGGCTTTTTTGGCCGAGGTCGGTCTTGGTCTTGGTCTCGATCTCGGTCCTCCAGAAGGCAAGACCGAAATTTCGGTCTCGGTCTCGGTCTTGCCTTCAGGCCCGGCCCGGCCCGCCCATGATCAGCCCTAGTTTTTTTGTTAATATCAATTTTGGTTTGGAAATAATCTGGTTCAAACCGAACCTAAACCAGCTGAAAATTCTGTCCAACATACTGAACCGTCTGAAAAAATACTGAACCAACTGAAAATACTGAACCGACTAAAAAAACACTGAACTGACTAAAAATACATTGAACCGACTGAAAAAACACTGAACCGATTGAAAATCTGTTCCATAATCGATTGAAAATTTGTTCCACAATCGATTGAAATCATGTCTAACATCAACATATGAGAGTCCAATATATCTCTAGGTTGAGTTTATTGAAGACATCTCTAGGTTTGGTTTAATTTCAGACCGGTTTAGTTGATTTTGCTTCAAACCAGTTCTAAAATTATATAAGTTTTAAAGTGGTTTGATTTAAATTTAAGTATAAACCAATATCAAAAAACGAGTCGAGTCGAAGCGATTCGAACTGGATTTTTGGTACTATTTTGAACTAGTCTATTTGAAGCCTAAAAACACTGGTTTGGTTTTGAAACTAGTTCGTCCGAACCGGTTAATTTGAACAAGCCTAATCCCATCTTTGAACAAGTTATTTTGGATCAAGATCAAGACTATTCTGTCAAATATGCGTTTATCGAATTCCGATTGAATTAGGTCAGCTGTAACATATAGAAATTGTTTGAAGAGCTTAATTGTGATATTTGTTTTTTGTTATTTTGATAAAAATTTGACAGGAGGGGAAAATTAAACCTCTAGACAAATATTTAAAAATAAGAATTTCAAAAAACTAACGTTAATAGGATTTTGAATTTATATCTAATGGGCCAAGTCGTATTATATATATGTTAGGGTTTTATGGAGTGAAGCCCAGGGCCCAGCATTGGACACTTTTTTTCCTGTATTTTTGTTCTGTAAGGCCATTTTTACATTTTTGTGACCAAGGTAGCAACCCAACCTGATGCATGAAAGAAAAATAAAAGGGAGATTCTATTTGCAAAGATTAACTACTATATGTATATATATATACCACTTTTGTCAAAATACTAAAATGACCTAATAACTTTTTACATATTTGTCCTAACCTATTTAAATATAAAATAAATTTGTTTAATAAATACCATGTAATTTTTCATCCCATTTACCTTCATATTCAAAATTACTATCTCAGTCATATGTGAAAGATCGAGATAGTATTTTGAATATGAATGTAAAATGGGTGATCTTTGTTTAATATTTTATATACATTTAAAAATAGGTAAGGGCAAATATGTAAACTATTATGACATTTTAGTATTTTGACAAAAGTGGTATGTATATCGTAATAGGTTATCTACAAACATAATCTCACAAAATAAAATTTAATCATGGGCTTTCATGGGCCCCAAGTTTTAAGTGAGATGAATGTATTTTTTTTAAAGGTTAATTATCGATAACCGACGTCGTGATTTTTTGTATTAATTTTTCCTTTTTTTCCATTTTTTTTTTACTTTATTTTACAAAAAGTTATCATTTATTTGTTCGTTGTTAAATAGTGATAGAGATATGCACATATTTATAAAATTTAATTAGTAAAATATACATTTTCTCAAAATTCATTACCCAAGTTGCAATAAACACATCTCTCTGTATATATATATAAATTAGGGTTTAACATACGTACAATTATATCTTATATTATATGTTAGTTTTTTTACATAATGATGAGTTGGTTGGTTAGTTCCCAACTCCTGGACTGGGATGAGAATTCTGAAGCATCCTTTCGATCGTAGCAATGTGAAGAAGAAAGACCTCCCTCCTCTCCTTGTCTGTACGTCCATTGATGACAAACGAAGCCGGAGAAGGAGACGACAATGTCGCCGGAAAATTTCGACCTTCGGAAGGTGGAAAAAGGAAAACAATCAGCAGCGCGCAGAGGAAGACAGACGAGAGTAAAGAAAAGGGGAAGCGAGACATGGGGAAGGTGTCGGGGCTGGGTTTGGGTTTGGTGAAGGAAGACTCCATTTATATAGTGAGGTTAGGTCAAATTACGCCTACTTCATTATAATGCAATACTTGATAAATAGAAAGATCAAAAGGAAAAACTTCAAAGGAAAAATTACATAGACCGTAAGAGATAAATTTTTAGGCTTGTTCTTTTAAATCGGTCGTCCGAACTGATATGGTTCTGATTTGGTTTGAACCGTTTCAGCCAAACTAGTTTCAAAACAGTCCATTTTTAGTACTTTCAATTCAGTTCGAATCAACTCGTTTTTTTATACTGGTTTATACTTAAATTTAAATCAAACCACTTTAAACCTATATAATTTTAGAACCGGTTTGAAGTAAAATAAACCAAACCGGTCTAAAATTAAACCAAGCCTAGAGATGTCTCCAATAAACCAAATCTAGAGATGTATTGGACTCTCGTTTGTTGATGTTGTACATAATTTCAGTTGGTTGTGGAACAGATTTTCAGTCGGTTCAGTGTGTTTTTCAGTCGGTTCAGTGTGTTTTCGATCGGTTCAGTGTGTTTTTCAGTCGGTTCAGTGCGTTTTTCAATCGGTTCAGTGTTTTTTCGGTCGGATTAGTATTTTTTCAGTCAGTTCAGTGGTGTTGGACATGATTTTCAGTTGAATCAGTTTCAATTTGAACCAGATTAATTCCTAACCAAAATTTTTATTAAAAAAAAAAACAAATCAGACCAGTTCGAATCGGTTTTGAATCGGTTTGAACTAGACCAGTTTTTTTTTTTTCCAATAAACCAGATCAATTTTTTAGTGACAAAAAACTACTGATTTTATTAAAATGTTACAACATGCTTGACGAAAATGGTTTTCCAACCCAAACGATTGTTTTTGGTCCAACATGTTTGAAAATGATGGTAATTGGTACCTCCGTTACTTTTCTGTTTAAAAATTCCGTTAAATATTTTTTATATTTATAAAATTAACCACTATTTTTATAAATGTTACAATTAAACCCTACAAACTTACACTAATGTTTCAAACAAGTTCCGACTAGATTCGAGCCATACACGGGGGTCCCCTAACCAGGGTCCGAACCCAGACTAGGTCACCCAACCCTGAGGACCTGGTTTGGGTTCGAACCAATACCATAGGACCACCGATTGGGACTCCAATTAAGCCCCAATCGGGGGTCCTATGGCATGAGTCCAAACCCAGACTATGTACCCATGGTTGGGCGACCTGGCCTGGGTCCTAACCCAAACCATGTACCCATGGTTGGGAGACCTGGTCTGGGTTCGAACCCAGACCATAGTACCCCCGAGTGGGGCTTAATTGGAGCCCCAATCGGGTGTCCTATAACATGGATCCGAACCCAGACCATGTACCCATGGTTGGGCGACCTGGTCTGGGTTCGGATTCAAGCCATAGGACCCCCAATTGGAGCCCCAAGCATTTGAACCGAACTCAGCCAGGTTCGGTCCAAACCGAATGGGGCTCCAATTGAGCCCCAATCGGGGATCCTATGGCCTGGGTCCGAACCCAGACCATGTACCCATGGTTGGACGACTTGGTCTGGGTTCAGACCCAGACCATAGGACCTCCGATTGGGGCTCAATTGGAGCCCCAATCATTTGAACCGAACCCAGCCAGGTTCAGTCCAATCCGATTGGGGCTCCAATTGAGTCCTAATCGGGGGTCCTATGGTTTGAGTCCGAACGCAGACCATGTACCCATGGTTTGGCGAACTGGTCTAGGTCCAAGCCCAGACTAGGTCCCTAGGGTTGGGTGACGTGGTCGGGGTTCAGACCCTGGCTAGGGGACCCCCCGGTGTGGCTCGAATCGAGCAGGGGCTTATTTGAAACATTAGTGTAAGTTTGTAGGGTGTAATTGTGACATTTAGAAAAAAATATTTGATTAATTTTGCAAATATGAAAAATATTTAACGGAATTTTTTAACAGAAAAGTAACGGAGATACCAATTACCATCATTTCTAAACGTATTGAACCATTAACCATCACTAAAAAACAAGTTGCACAAAAAACCATTTTGTGCAAACATGATAGACTATTTTCAGACTTTTCTCTAAAACTAGACCAGTTCAGTTCTAAACCAGTTCGGCGTTATAGATTATCACTTTTCTGTGTTGAAATCCTTCTATGTCTGAAAATTTATTTCTTTTAATGAAGCGGAAAAAACACTTTCTAGATTAATCAAACACTGTACTAGTTAATGGTATGTACTTATGCTACTTATTTGTCGAGAAAAAACAACTTGTCTTGGTTAAAATTTTAAGCTTGTAATTTTATATCAAACAAAGATGTTTTGTAGACATGATAATTTATACGCGTAAGATAAGAATTAATGAGATGGCAGAGATGTAATACAAGAATTAAGAGTTTGGATTCATTTTAGAAATTTGCCAAAATAGTGATAACAAGAAGAGTATGGATATGTTTTGTTGTCTTGTTTATGTTGTAGTGTCATGAATCATGTCTTACAATTATATGCAGTGTCGTGCCATTTTATGCCCAAAATATAAAGACATTCTCGTTCAGAAAATAAATCTAAGACAAGCACATCTCACATCTCACATCTCACGCGTATAATGATTAACTAATATATTTTTTTATAAATAAAATTAAAAATTATATTGAAGAAAAAAAACGTTTTGCGTGATCAAATAAATAATTTATTCAATATATCATTTGTAAATTTTAAATGGAGCCCTATTAAACATAAAAACAAAAAAACTACTTGATGAAATATATTTTAAAAAATACTTAAAATCGTCCAAACCTATGGGGAGAGGTATCATTTTCCTTAAAATACGTACAATGGTAAATGTAGTCCTCAAACTTTTATTTTTGTCATATTCTCTCCTAAAACTTTTACTTCAGGGATTCGTAGTCCATGCTAGATCCACTACCGAAAAGTTGGTATTTACTGACAAAATTATTTCGTTGGTAAAAGGTGAACATCCCGTCGACACATATAATTTGCGTCGGTAAATATTTATTTTCGTCGGCAAATATATCATCGGCGAATGCCCTGTCGGCAAACGTTTACCGACAAAAAAGGGCAAGATAGCTCCAAGGCTCTAGGGGCTTGATTGACCCAAGACAAGGGCTCCACTAGCTCGGGTTCAATATAGACTAGATTGGAAGGTGGTCAGACTTAATCTAGGTGGGTCTCGAACCAACTCCGGATACCATTAGTCAATCGAATCCAAGGGTGGTGTTCGACCAAAGCCCAAATATAAGTGTTCCTCCACCCCTATAAGTTTGATCTAGCTCAGATCTACCAACGACACACTCGGTTCAACGGTATCGCCCTTGCTTGGATGCAAGAGATCCCGATATCGATTCTCGACATGTCCCAATATTAATTCTTGGATGACCCAAAAAAAAATATAGCTCGGATCTCATCAAGCTACTGATGAACTTGGTTTCAATCGGACCCATAAACCCGTGGGTTTATTGAGCTAACGAGCCCTTTAGCTCCGGTTCAACCCTAAATAGTTGATTGAATTGCTAGTATTGTAGTTCTTTTTTGTCAATTTGACGGAGAAGCATAATTAAAGAGCGATTCAAATATGTATAAGAACATACTGAATGGTTTTACACACAAGTACGAATTTATAAGAAAGTTGACTCTATACTGTCTTAAATCAATAAGTGGTATCATATCGCGCAAGTTAGAATCATACGAACGCCTTGGCGCAGCTAGGCCATCCTGTACTTGAACCAAAAACCTCGCTCATGAAATAAATCATCGCACAAGCCTTTTATTTGATCGGTAACATCGATGAAGCTACCATGAAGGTTGCGAACTTAGAAATGAAGCTACCATCGGTACTCGTGGGTCAAAACTTCATACCCAAACCTGACATGTGGTATCACTGGTCATCTACGGGTTAGGTCAAAAATCCTGACCCAAACACGACCCGTGGACGAGTCACCCACACGGGTTGGGTCAGGTTTTGCCACCCCTAGGTAGAATCAATCGGGAGGCCGGAGAGACCGTGGTGGGAATTAGTACATGTGACACATAATCTAAATGTGTGACGTGATCTATTTTTTTCATTTAGATGAAGAAAAAAAATCATTATGAAAGCTTAACAATACAAGGGTATTAAGAATAGAAAGAAAAAAACCCGGCAAGTGAAGAGTCTAGTGTAAACTGATGTTAGCAAACATCAATTTAAGAGAAAATATTGAGATATGTATATGAGTATACCAAATATATTCACTCATAAATACACTTACATCTATTATTAAGAGAAGCTTATCAATATAGTAGCATATTAACCTTCTTTCCCTTTTCCCTTACCATATTCCTGAACTTCCTACATTATGATACATCGTTATGCCCTAATGCCCATCACCTGGACTTGGAACTGACCAAATCAACTTCCTGTCAGTAGACACTGCTACCGTATCATGCAAGTTTTTCACGACAGAAGCTCGATCAAAGGCGTTTTCCTTGATCGGGAATCGGAAATGCAGCTTCGTGAACTTCATGAGGTTTCGAGCTTCTGCAGATGGCGAAAGGGGAGCTAGAAGTAGCAAGCAGGTAATTATAATACAAGCTGCAACCTCTTTGAAACTAGCCATTCTCGATCGATCTATGGATGTGAATTCTTAATGAAGTTTGTTTTTTGAGGAAATACTTAATTTATAGAGTCTGGAGAAGATGGAGTGTCGTGAGGTCTGAAACAATAAGGTTGGCGCAAACTCCATATCAAAACCCTTTTATGAAAAGCTTTTCTTCTCTAGTCTCTGTCTCTGCAACTGTGGAAGCACGATGCTCGAGATTTTCTATGGAGAAATACAGGTATAGAAGCAACTCAAAGTGGAAATTAGATAGGGGGATGGGATAGCTCAGTCCAGTGGGAGTAGGAAAAATTGGACTTTTTTTCAGACAGTTGGATTAAATTGAAAATGTATTATTTTGTAGGGTGAAAATTTACAATATGAAAAGTAAGTTGGGAGGATAATGGTCTCTTGAGGCTTGAGCAGTTCATATCATATATGAATATTATCCTAATTTATATATACATGTTACTCATGAAAATATATATATATATATACATAATTGAAATAAAATGTCTTAACATATACTTTATCATATATATATATAGAAGTATATATATTATGTATATACTTAAGACTTGATAGATCCATTAATAACCAGATTCGGTGTAAGACGTGACTTATTGTTCGTATAATCTTATATAGTGACCATATTGCTAGTGTCATTTCATAAAAGCATCATTCAATTCCTTTTGTATGATTATTGATTGAATAAAATTCAACAACGTATGACACCCATGCATGCATATGAAACCTGCATTATACATATGAAAGCTTACAACTGCTAAGTAATAATTAAAGACGTAGACACCCATGCATGCAATGGAAACCATATCCATGCAATATCCATCCTATAACGTACTTTGTGTTTGATTCAATTAGGGTTTCTGTTTCAGTTACCAACACCAGGACTAGGATGAGATGTCTGGAGCATCCTTTCGATCCGACCAAGATGGAGAAGGAACATCTGCTTCTCTTCATCCGTACGTCCATTATTGTCTGTAGCAGACTTGAGAATATTGAGGTGATAAGGGTTAATAACAGCAGCATACTCGTCTGTGTTGGACTCCATTGTCGGAAAACTCCGTGCTTCTGATGGTTGAAAATGGCAGACAAGCATTAGGGCACAGAGTAGAAGAAGAAGGATAAATCGAGCCATATGCAGAAACAAAGGGATGCTCAAGTACGAAGATGGTAGAGTCGTTAATGGAGGAGTTAAGGATGTTTTCTGCATGTGTTGGTGAGGAGAGGGGACTAAGAGCCTATTTATACTGATGATCAAGCTACCGGTAATTACTAATTGGGGACTAAGAGCCTATTTATTTTCTAATCTGTTCATTTTATTTACTACTTTTAATAAGTGTTTTTTTTTTAAAATAAAAAAGTAATACTTATAGTTTGATTAAATTACGCATATGAAGTTCTTCAATCTATATACTATTTATAAATGGTGCAATACGAGTAGTGAACCTATAGTTTTGCCCCTTATTGAGTATTACATCTATTCATGAATTGTTGACCAACATATACCTCATAAAAAAATGACAGGAAATATCCTCATTTAAAAAAAAAAATACGAAATAATGTCTACCCGCAAATAATTGTGATTGTGAATCTCATTCGCGGGTGGAGTAGATTTTAGGGATGTCAATTTTGGACATGACCCGTGGGTGACCTGCGGTTGACCCGTCCACGGGTCGTGTTTGGGTTCGAAATTTTTGACCCACGGGTTATGACGCATCCAAAAACCGGGTCGTGTTTGGGTTGTCACCTTCAATCCACGGGTCAACCCATCGACGGTTGAATAATTTATAATATACCTTCAACTCCTCGGTCAACTCATCCCTCCGTTGAATAATATATAATATATTATTAAATATTATATAAAAATAAAATAAAGATATTATAATAACTCAGAAGGTCGGGCAGGTCGCACGGGTTGTGAGTTGACCCATAAATTTCCAATGTATTTTTTTGATTGTGCGGGTTGCACAGGTTGACCCATCGACCCGTGAATTGTGTTTGGGTTACGAGAATTGACTCGTGGAAACTGATGGGTCATGTTTAGCAAATTGACCCGTTTTGAGTTTAGCAAATTTTGACACGACACGCGATTGACACAATCCGCGAAATTGACACCCCTAGACCCTAGTAGATTTGCATCATTTCATCTGCCAAAATCAAATTGATTGGGAGTGCTGCAAACTTGCAATGATGACTGAGGCATTAATCACGATGAAGAGGTTGCACTGGAAGCTGAGTGACACTTGCGAATATGTATACTTTCGTATTTTTTTAAAAAAAACTAAGAATATTTTCGTGTTTTTTAAAATCAGGTATAGGTATATGTTGGTAAAAAATTATCTCTACAGTTCACAAGTAGGAAGTATATCAAGTATCAACTACTAGCTAGCTAAATTAACTTTAACATACATATTATATAGTTTTTTTTTAATAATCACTTAAATATTATTATTAAATATAAATATTTATTCATTAATCTCTAGACTAGATGATATTATAAATGGATTTTCACCTATTGGAAAACGTTGAACTGATCCGCCGTCCTTTTTTCTTCCACGTAATTAATTCCATGTCCTAACAACCCCTGTTTGATAATAACACATGGATAGCATGGCGATGATACGACAGTTAATTGTCAAATAAGTAACTTCTTTTTTTAGACAATGACCTATCAATGAACCGGTTTAATTCCGAATTGACCAGAACTGGTTTAATCCCAAATCGGTTCCGGATTGACTAGAATTGTTTAAAGTAAATCAGTATTTTTTTAGCTCACTAAAGAACTGGTCTATTTAATTCATAAAAAACTGATCTGGTTAGAATTAATTAAATTTCGGTTCGGACTGGTTTAGTCCTATTTTTTCAAAAAAAACAACTCATTTCGATTCAATCAAAAATAGTTTCGATTCGGTTTAAAAACAGAACCAGCACAATAAATAGATGCCCTTGAACATTGAACTACGCATAATACACAAACAAAATACTCATATGTACTATTTAATCAATTAGGTTAGACTGATTTAGTTTGTTTAGTTTTGGCCGGTTCACAAATTATATAGATTTAATTCGGTTTGATTTGAATTTTTAATATAAACTAGTACAAAAAACGAATCGATTCAAACCGGTTCGAACTGAATTGAATTTACTGTTTTGAACTAACTTGCTTTAATCTTAAAAAATTGGTTTAGTTTTGGAACCTGTTAGACCGAACCGGTTCAATATGCATTGACTTGTGAATGGAAAGAAGGCCTTGTATCTCTCCTTCAGGTACATGTTTTTTTCCCATCAGCAACCTCTCCAAGTTTGGGGAAGTGGAAATGAACACTGCACCTGTTGACAATATACAGTCTTCTAATGCAGATTCAAAGTACCTCAAAATGGAAGCCACTGTTGATCCATTCATTCCATGGTAGATGCTGCCTTAATTGGAATCTCAGGTCCTCCCTCCATCACAATCAAATCAAAGATGGACAGATTCTGGGGATTCCTTGGATAGAATCTAAATTGTATCACGTTTCCAATTGCATGCATATTGCCTACCCATGTGGACTTTTTGGACTTCCCTGCTTCAGTGGCCTCTGGAGAGACAGGTAGCCCTAAAGTTGCAACAAAATGGCACTGACATAACACCCTGAAGATAAAGTAGAAATCTTTGTTTCACAAGAGAAATTTCAAGTAAAAATTAACAAAACTACACTAATTTTTTTTTTTTTAAAAAAATCAAACCTTACGGGGCGTTTCTTTCATGGAATTCGGAATAAGGAATAGGGAATAGGAATAGGGAATAAGGAATAGGAGATAAAAATATGAAGTTTTTTTGGTGGAATGAAATAGAATGGAATAAGGAATTCTGTTTTTGGTGGAATTGTATATGGAAAGAGAATGAAATGTGGTAAAATGACATATTTGCCCCTCCTTGTATATGTATAGTATATAATATATATAATTTGTATTAATTAATTTTAAAATTAAGAATAATAAAAACTTATAATATAATTAATTAATAATTAAAAAAATAAAATAACTTATTTAATTGATTATTAATTAAGATAAAATTGTTGAATTAATATAAATTTTAAAGTAAGGGCATTTCGGTCATTTCACCTCCTATTCCTCATTCCTAGCGCGCCCGGCTTAGGAATTCCGAGCTTTTCACACGGAATGTCTAAGCCTACCCCGCCCGGAATCCGTAAGCCAATTTTTTGCAATTTCGCGAAAAGAACAACTTCTTACAGAATTCGTAAACCGAATTCATTTTCCATTCCGTGAAAAGAACATGCCATTAAGCTTTCCTAACCATTCCAACCGAGACAGCACACCTGATTGCCCAATCTATTGGGTTGGAATTGAGCCCCAGGGGGATAGGGCCGAGGTAGAGGTACCCTTTTCGGGTCTCGGTTGAAACAACTAGAAAGATGTAGTTTAGGACAATTTTATAAATTTAAAATTAATTCCCTCAGTGCTTGAGGGGAGAATAGGATTAGGGGATAACAACGAATTTGAACAATATGTTAAGGAGGAGAAAATACAGAAATAGTGAAATGGTCCTACAGTTGAAGAGGGTAATTGCCAATTTACCATGAACTTTATAAAATGCTCAAGGCATCTTTTAATTTGCATACTGAACTTTAATACCTTCATTTAGTTATGATACCTGACTTCTTTACATCCTTGTACATATTATGACTGCATCCTTTCAAGCTCTGAGGATTGAAGATTATCCTCCTTGCAGATCAGTGAAACAATTCTCATCCAATTCCCTGCATCAATAACAAACCCCTTTGCTAAACTACTCACTACCGTTTCAAAGAGGTCGACGTTACATTCCAATAACCTCTCCAACAATTGATCTATCCTTTCCGAACGAGGCGCAAAACCCTTGAACACCATTTCATCCAAAATCAAAGCTGCTTCCTTGAACTTCATACTGTCACATAGAGCATCAAATAGTATGCGATATGAGACAATATCGGGAGCACAGCCTCTTCTTGGCATATCCTCAAATAAGTCATTTGCTTCACTCAGTTTACCATCTTTGCATAATCCTCTGATAATCACATTGTAGCTGACCACATCGGGTTTGGACCCTTTCTCTTCCATTTCATCCAAAATCCGATGAGCTGCAGCACAATCTTTGTCCTTACAATACTGGTTAATCATAATGTTGTACGTCACAGTGTTCGGTTTGCACCCTTTGTCATGCATTTCCTTCAACAACTGAGAAACTTCATCCTTCCTACCATTCTCATAGAGTGCATGAATTAACGTATTATATATTGTAGAATCCAATGCAATTTCACCTTTCTCCATCTCATCTTTGAGCTCGAATGCCATATTTACATTACTGGTTCTACACAATGCTTTGATTAAAGGTGTATAAACATAGATGTTAGGGTGAATTGCGTAAATGTCGAGCATCTCTCTCTTCAGCTTCAAAGCTTCATCCAACTTACCATTTGCACATAACAAGTGAACAAGAGTCCCAAAAGTTGCAGCATTTGGTAAAATAGCTCTCTTGTGCATTTTGTCGAACACCTCCATTGCACCATCCAAGCATCTCAAAACCCCGTTTGCGTTGATCAGTATATTATACGTACACGCATCTGGGTAAGCATACTCGTGCACATTATCGAACAATTCCACCATTAGTTCGTATTCTCTGCAATATAAGAGCGCGCTCAGCAAAGTGTTAAACGACTTAACTGTTCTCCGGCACCGGAAGGAAGGCAGGGACTCGAATAACCGGGTCGCCGGCCCCGGCATTCGGGCGCGGCCGTAGGCCCTGATGACGTGGCATAGGAGGGACTCGCTCGGGGAGAAAGTGGTGTCGTGCTTGAGCGCGTGAAGGACACGCACCATGTCGGAGAACATCTTGGCCCGAGCCAGCTTCGTGATGATGAGGTCGTAGGCGAGGAGAGAGTGGCGAAAGGATTTGGAAGAGCTATGCGGGTTCGGGTTTTGAAAGAGCTTAAGGGCGAGTTCAGGGTCTTTTTGCTGTCGGAGGAGAGAGCAGAGCCTGAACGGAGATACTGATTTACGGGAGATCATGTCGCCGGCAGGGAAGGTGTTTCCGACGTCTTTTGTATTTATGTCCTCAGTAGTTAATATTACTGTGGAAAAATACCCCTTCTCCACAGAGTTAAGGGACTAACTAACCAATCATAGAAACTATAGGACCATAGAAGTATGATTTTAACCCAACTGCAGTAACAGTACTACCTTTATGGACCTCCGCACACTTGATTACGCCCCTCTAAGGCCCAAACAGCCCACGGTCATCTTGAAAATAACCCATCAAAGTGTCCAAATGGGCCATGGCCTCTACTAAGAGAGGAGGCCCTCATAATAGACTTTTGTGGACAATATATATATATAAATATATATAATTATGTAAATTAAATATTAAAATAATTCATTTAGTTTTAATTTTTCTTTAAGACAAAAAAATACACATAAAAATAAATTTTGAATAATTTTTTTAAACGAAGTATACTCGCAAATAAATTTAAGCAACAAAAAGATGTGTGAATTAATGTGACAACGATATAATTAATAATTTAAGCAAACATATTAGGATATTAATCAACACAAAAAATATATTGATGCAAAAATGCAAATACAATGAGTTAATATTAGGCTTGTTCAATTAAACCGGTTCGGATGAATTCATCTAATTTGGTTCGAATCGGTTCAACAGAACTAGTTCAAAAATCATATTAGTTTTTTAGGCTTCAAGTAAACCAGTTCAAAATAGTACCAAAAAACCAGTTCAAATCGACTCGTGTTTTTATACTGGTTTATACTTATATTTAAATCAAACTACTTTAAACCATCTTTAATAAACCAAGTCGGTCTGATATCTCTCAACCATCGGTCCAAAAGCAGACTTACACTTACCTGTTCTGGTCTGATTCTGTCATTCATTCCAACCTCCCTCATTCTCAAAACCAGAGACGCTCTCACCTTAGTCTCATTACCCTGATTCTAGGTATTGTATTGTAGGTTGTCTGTTGATGTATTGTCTGTTTCAGATTTTCTGGTTTGTATGTATAGAGATGCAACACAGATTTTCAGTTTTGTTTTGTATTGTATGTCGGATCAGTGTGCATCACAAGTTTTTTAGCTGGTTCGGTTCCGGTTTAAATCATATCAATTCTTAACCAACATTATTATTAAAAAACAGATCAGAACAGTTCGAATCAGTTCTGGATCAGTTCGAACCAGACTAGTTCTATTTTCCATAAACCAGACCAATTTTTTTAGAAACATAAAAAATACTATTTTTTTACAAACCATATCAGTTTGAACCGGTTCGACACCGAACCGGTTCATGAACAAGCCTAGTAAATATGTGCATTAAAATCATTTACTATTTTATTATTTTCATCCCAAAATATGTAAACAATTGAAATTTCTGAAATATAAGAGGAAATCACATAATTTTGAAAGGGAAATTATATTTTAAAACTATTTATTATTATTTTAAAATTACAATTTGTAATTATTTTTATTTTATCTTTAAAATCATATTATATTATTTTAAAAAATAACAAAAAAATTAATAATTAGGAATAATATTTGAAATAGTCTCAATACAAAAACTTAATGCCAGAAAAATATTTGAAATATTTTTTGTTAGTAAATTAATCAAATTTATAATTTGGTTTTTTAAAAAGTAACGAGTATTCTACGTATATATAACTTTCTAATTTCTATTCTTAAATATAAAAAAACTGTGAGAGTCCACGCTAAGCCATCCGCTCTTAAGAGTTAAGTCCACCATGTTTTCGGACATGATTAGATTAATGACGCTTTTAATTATTTCTAACTGCTTTCTCTTTTTACAGTCTTATTTCAGTCTTCTCTTCACATTGCCAATGCCAACCCAGTCCTCACTCACACCGAAAAAGTGACGCTTCCTCTCCTCTGCAAATCTCAGTCCTCGAATCTCACTTCTATGGCAGGTTACAGAGCCGAAGATGACTACGACTACCTCTTCAAGGTGGTCCTGATTGGCGACTCCGGAGTTGGTAAGTCCAACCTCCTCTCCCGCTTTACTAAGAACGAGTTCAACCTCGAATCCAAGTCCACCATCGGCGTCGAGTTTGCCACTCGTACCCTCACCGTTGATGCAAAGGTCATTAAGGCTCAGATTTGGGATACTGCTGGTCAAGAAAGGTTTGTTTCTTCTCTCCTCGAGTTGTTATTCAAGTTCTTGTTCGGATTTAGAGCTCGGGAAACCGAAATGGTATTAAGAAAAATTACCGTCAACATGAGGATAGAAGTTCTTGGTGGAATTGAACTCCAAATTTTGCATCTGTTTTATACCAAGTCTATCTGATGACCATGATCTACATGCTAGATAGTTGCATTCTGGAATTTGAACTATGAACTATTGAAGAGCGGAAGTACGCAGTCTCCGTGAATAAAACCTGAGAATGAATGGTCATGCTATGTCTGAAATTTCAGATTGCTAATCTACCGGCTTGCTTATAATAATTAGGAAATTTCTCCTACTTTCCCCAACTAAATTCGTAAGTAATTAGAAGGAATGTGACGCAACTGTGGATTTAGAATGTACTTTCTTTTTTACTAATTGCAAGATGCATTTCCTACGTGAAAATGAATATGTAAATCTTGAGCACTAGTGACATCCAGATAATCACCTTGTTTGATTTGCAAGATTTTGAAGTCTCTGTATCCGGGTCATGATTCGAGGGATTGCTGTTTGAGCCTTTTTGGATATGCTCTTCTCATCACACGAGAGCGACCACCCATAATCTTCAATCCAGGGGATATTTTGAAGGATTTGAAACACTTTCAAGAACAATATCAGTTTGTAGGAACACTTAGCAGGGTTTGTTAACTGCACATATTCAGATTCTAACCTTTAATCTCTATAAAATATCGATTTATGTGTTGTCCCTTACCTTGACGCCGTTCTGTGTTGTGACTGTCTACTCTGTTACCTTTTTCAATATTCTTGAAAGTCTCGACCTTTGATAGAGCTTGACGTAATAGTTGCATTTGAATCTATTTACTAATTTTATGGTTTGTTGCTGATTAAAGTTACTTATTCATAGAAGTTCAAAGCATTATCCCTCATTTTTCAATCAAAGGTGTTTCAGATTGAATCTACAACTCCCATTACTTGATCTATGAAAAAACACATACCTTAATCAAGTGTAATCTGCTTGATACATATCTGATATCCTTAAAGTACTAAGCAGCAGGAGCTTTTGTTCAAATTTCATAGTTGGCATTACCTTGATGATAGATACATGATTGCTCTAATTTTTTTTCCTTACCTTTTTTATTATCTAATATGTAGATACCGAGCCATCACTAGCGCATACTACAGAGGCGCAGTTGGTGCCCTCCTTGTGTACGATGTCACTCGCCACGCAACCTTTGAGAACGTGGAAAGATGGCTGAACGAGCTAAGGAGCCACACCGACCCTAACATCGTTGTAATGCTGCTGGGGAACAAATCCGACCTTCGCCACCTCAGTGCTGTCCCCACAGACACAGGGGCCTCCTACGCAGAGAGGGAGTCTCTATATTTCATGGAAACATCTGCCCTCGAGGCAACCAATGTGGAGAATGCCTTTGCTGAGGTCCTGACCCAGATCTACCGCATTGTAAGCAAGAAGGCAGTGGAGGGAGATGATGAGTCCGCACCAAATGTTCCTTCGAAAGGTGAGAAGATCAACATTAAGGATGATGTCTCTGCACTTAAGAAAAATGGGTGCTGCTCGACTTAGGGTATTTGGAAATGATTAATTCAATGGTTGGTTTTGACACAATTTGGTTCTTCTGTGTCGTACTAGATTGCTGCATTCACTTGTTTTGTACTTCTCTATGACTGGGTTGGTATTCTTCAAAGGATGTCATTATTAGGGACAAAGTTCCTGAGTGAGAGGCCAGCATTGTAACCAATCTGGAGGACTATGATGGATTCGTTATGAGAATTTATATTTACCTTGAGCTCTTCGACTCTGGATGCAAATGAGGTGTTGTTTCAAAGTTTGAGAGTTTAAATTGTATTAAATAAGAGAACCATTTTGAAAATATTTTGAGGGGTGTTGGATATTAGCCCTAAGAAGATGTGTGTAGCCCTAAGACCATTGGACGACTCACCAAGAGATAACTCACCATGAGATGACTCACCTACTGATTAAGTTTTTAAAATGGTTGAAAAATAAGTAATTTTTTTAAATTTAGTATTTATAGACTATCAGAATATTCATTTTGAAAATACTTTTTTCAACCATCTCTAAAAAAAATCATAAAGAATAAAGTATTTAGATAATTAAATTAGAACTCTAACGACATATATGGTGTTAAGTTTCAATTTTTTTATCGATTATAAAATTTGGTCAAAGTAGTGTTGATAATTTTTGACAATTTTTATAAATTTGACCAAATTTTATGGTTGATGAGAAAATTAAAACTTAGCATAATATATGTTATTCTAATTTAATTATCTACATATTATAGTATTTCTGATTTTTTTAGAGATGGTTGAAAAAGTATTTTCAAAATGAGTATTCTGGTAGTCTATAAATACTAAATTTAGAAAATTACTTATTTTTTAATCATTTAAAAAAAAAATTGATTAGTAGATACATAATTAAACAAATAACGTTGAACAAATATTAATTACTAAAGATCATCAATAAATAAACATGATATGTTTAATACAATAATATGATAGTTGCTTCAATAACTATATTTGAAGTATATAAGAAATCAATTGGAATTATTAGTATAATGGTAAAACTTGTAGATAGTATGTAAGAGATATATGGTTCAAAATTTGCTAGAAGCATAATTTTTTACCATTTGAATAATATGAGGTCGATTTAGTAACTACGAAAATATGAAGTTGAAAATATGAGATTGATTTAATGATTAATTTCCTTAAAATTAATAAGGACAAATATGTAAAATACGTGCATTTTAGAATATCCTTCTTAAAATATCAACTCGCCCCTTATAAAATATAAACTGGCACTTATTTTCAATTAATTCCACAATGCATCCCTTCTCTAAGTTCTCTCCTGGTTCGGTCACCACTCATCAGAAATAGAAGCAAGAGGGAAGCAACCAACAGATTCGACCTCATTGATATTCCCTCCTGCTCTTCGATGCTTCTTTCTGCAATGACCTGAAACTGATCAATACGGAGGATCCATGTACAGGCGAAACCACCTCACCGAGCTCGGCTGCATCGCATGCGACGAGCTCACCCAATTCGGCGCTGGTAAGGAAGGCTGGTTGGGTTACAGCTCTAACCTCCTCTGCTCGCTTGATACGCACGCTATTTCTATCGCTAATCGTACCCACGTTATCGTCCTTGGATGGTCTGATCCGAGCTCCCCTCGAGTCAAGATTCGACCCGAGCTGTCCCCTATCGAGGCTGAATTCATAACTGCCATAGAGTGGTTGGTGTTCGATGACATCCGCGTGCTCGCGATCGGTACTTCTCGCGGTTACCTGCTGATTTACTCTTTGGATGGTGTTCTGATCCACAGGCAGGTATTTGACTCGCATTACAGTTTCTCTTTCCCGATGTATCTCGAGCTTTGTAACTCTCAGCAATTCAATGGAGTGTATGCGGAATTAGTTTAGGTCAGTATATGAAAATGTTTTGACTTTGAGGTGATCAATTCCAATTTGGTACATCAGAGATTTAAATCATTTAAAGCTAATCGGGTTTGTAGAGAAAGAGGATATATTTTAGAATTCTAGGAAAAGATTCAGATTTGAAGTGTGATTGAGTGATAGAACCTTCAGTTTTGGCTTCTTTGTTAATTGTAACACTGGAGCTAAATTTTTGCTTATTTGGAGTATCAAGCCAATAGTTGTATAAATTGTAAAGGTGAATGTCACGTGATCTCTGATTGCTCCATTCATTTTTTCAACTCCAGATTCGGTTGTTTAAAACAGTATCATCAGTTTTACAAATTGTAATGTCGTTAATGAGGCGAGGCATGTGAAATTATGTGACAAACTAGTCTGTTTCACGGTAGTTCATGTCAAGCTTAATCCTAATGCCCATTGAAGAACTGCACAAGGGTATTGCCAATTTCTTAATTATTGTTAGACAGAGTGAATTGAAAACTATGTTTAATACGTGGATTGCAGATAATATACACAGCACGGATCTTAAGATTGAGAGTCCGTGGAACTAAAAAGGATTTGGCCCAAGATGCTTCTGCTGAGGAAGTCTGCGTTGTCATGCCTGGTGCTATTGCCCGTTTTGATGGATCCAATATTCAAGTGAGATATCCTTCCTATAGACTCTTGAAATATTAGGCATTACAGTAAACTCATTCAGAGAATAAGTATTATTGAAACCGATCTGGAAAGTCAGTACCTATAATACCAAAAGTAACACTGTTTTGTGTTTCATGTATTGTGCGGTAGAATATTAAGCATTACAGTAAACTCATTCAGAGGATAAGTATTATTGAAACCGATCTGCAAAGTCAGTACCTATAATACTCTCTTTCATGTTTCATGTATTGTATGGTAGAATATGGTACATCGATGGATGCAAGAAACACAATCTCAGCAGTTTTGGGATGAAAAATCTGATAGAACATCTTCAGAGGATATGGTGAACTCTTCCGAAAAACTGCCTTATCAATTATGGAATGTCAGTAAGTATGGAGTGTGTGCAGATGCAGCAATCACTGGAATAATGCCCCCTCCCCTCATGGAAGTTCAGGTAAAATTTTAATGTTTCTTAGTGATAGTAACGCGCAACCTGCGAAATCTTTTCTAGCTGTCAGTAACTGATTGCTGTTTCAAACAGAAAGAGGTCCCTGAATATGTTGTTTATCATTCGATAAAGCTATCACCACCTACCATTTCCCTATATTATCTTATTTTTGCTTCATTAGTTCTTTGTATTCCCAAAAGCATTCATCTTTCTTGTCCATTGAACAATGGAAACTATCTGAATTTATTCTGGTATTTGAATTCAGCTGCTTTTATTGTTGGACAGTCAAGCCAACGCTATTATTGTGCAGTCACTATTGGCGATGATGCAGTGATTTCAGCATTCAGGTCTGAAAGTTCTTACTTCATTTCAGTATTCTCCCTTGCGATATGTCTATGTTCCCCTTTTTTGTCGATATGATTTTACTTTGGGAAATTACTCATGTTCGTTACCTTCATTCTTGCAAAAGGCTTTCAGAAGATAGGAATCAATCCCTTGTGGGAGCTATTCTATCCAGAGTTGTACCCACGATATCATCGTTAGCTTCTCTTAGCAAATTGCTATGGCGGAGTGCTCCAATCTCACCCGAAAAGGCAGAAGTTAAGCCCCAATCATTTGCTCGAGGTGAGCTTGAAAATTCTGTTCTACTCTGACCTCAGAATTGCCTTAAAAGTTGAGATATTATCACAGTAAGCAGACAAATATCACCAACTGGAATATAAACTCTTTGAATGGTTATTATGTGCAATCAGTCTTTTTCTGGTAATTTTGTAGCATCTTCAATTGGACAGTCTTTCCATAATTGCAGCTTCTCCATTGACATGTCTCAAGGACTATCCTCGAAGGGGAGAAAAACTCACATTATCGCCAAGTGGTACATTGGCTGCAATAGCAGATTCACTTGGTCGCATATTGCTATTAGATACCCAAGCTCTGGTGGTAGTGCGACTATGGAAGGTATCATCCTCATCGTCATCTATTCTTTCTTCAGATTTCTTGCTTGCCCAGTAAATTGTTAAATGATTATATCTCTGTTATACAGGGATATCGTGAAGCTAGCTGTCTATTTATGGAGATGGTAGTCAATAAGAAGTCTTTAGCAAGTTCAAGTTCCTCTTACTATGGAGCAATAAAAAGTGACTATTGCCTTTGTTTAGCCATTCATGCCCCTCGAAAAGGAATTGTAGAGGTCCATATTCCTTTCTTAAATCTATTACTTAGGCACATCTTTAGCTGAATCAGACATTTTGTCGATCAGAGTGCTTGACATAGTAATATCATATTACCAATATCGCAACGAGACTATAATACAGTTTAGTTTGTTTTTTTTCCCGGTCTATATAAGCAATGGCTAATGATGCAGGTTTGGCAGATGAGAACAGGTCCACGACTTCTTGCAATCCCGTGTCCAAACGGAAGCAGGATATTGCAGCCAACCTACAGGTTTGAATCGTCATCGTCTTCTCCGTACGTGCCCTTGGAAGTTTTCCTACTAAATGGTGACTCTGGTCAGCTATCTGTCTTGAACAGATTTCTCAATTGAAGCTGCAATTGTTGTTCTATCAACTATTTTATCACTTGTAAACATACCAAACAACTGAAGTTCAGTGCTGCCTTGACTGGGAAATTGTATCATTGCAGTCTAACTTTAACTATTGGATTAGTTTGCTCTTGAGTTGTGGTGGTGATGGTGGTGGTGGTGATGGTGGGGTGGGTGGGTGGTGGGGGTGGGGGTGGTGGGGTGGGTGGTGGTGGTGGAGGACCCCTTACCTTGCAGGATTGCACTCACCAGTCAATTCGTGATATTGCAAAACCACCATCAAGGCATCAACACTACATGACCTTTCTGTCGACTGTAATAAACAAATGTATTTCTTTTCAATAAAGGGATAGAAACGTAAGCTATGATGTGAAAAAAAAAGAAGAGTTTTTTTATAGTAAAAAATAATAAAGAAATTAGAAACTAATGTTTATTCTGAAATAGTTTGGCTGAAAATCTAAGCACCAATGTTATTATTTAAAAAAAAAACTAGGGGCATTTTCATATGCCTTAATGTGAAATTACCGAAAATGTGAGATTATCAATAAATTGTTGGTTTGTGTTGATAGTAATAAAGGTAATTGCGATTCTAATAATTAAATTTATATAATATGATAATACGGAGCATGTTTGTAAAAGCGTATAAGAAGGATAATATATGATAGATTTTGTGTTAACGTACATGTTTAGTTATCAGAACATGACACATACGATAACACAGTAAAGTATGATCGGTATGATTTTTTATTTTTTTTATAAATAATTATGTTTAATAACTTTTTAAACTTCATTAATTATTTAGTTTTTAGATATCAACAATTTTATATTAAGAATTCGTAAAATTTGGTATTTGAATTCATAATTATAGTTTATTATTTTATGTTTTTTATATAAATTTCATATGTTGATGTATAACTAACTAACTTAATACAATATGATAATACCATATGCATATATACGGAAAATTATATATCATATTCATATTTGGATATGACATGATAAACTTATCTTTAGGTATGAATATTGTTTTCTTGCAAATACTAAAAAGAGAGATTCTGTTTATGTAATCACTAAATAAATAATCGGCTAATCTATTATTATTTAACATTTAATTAGTTAAGTTTTTTTTGTTAATTAATTAGTATATTTGTAACAAAGTTTTCCTCTTTATAATCGAAAATTTAATCTTTCTTTTGGCATTGTAATTCCCTCCAGTCCAGGTCCGGCCAAGTGCCAAGTGCCAACCATGAACCAACCCACCAACGACATAATAAAAGTAAGTACAAATATGGCGTCAACGTCATACTGACGGAGTCCACTCCCAAACAGCCATCAATGGCTTCCGCTCCTCTATCTCTCCGCTCTGCCTCTATCTCTCTTCTCCTACTCGTCTCTCTCTGCTCCGCCGCACCCACCACACTCCGCCGCACCACCCTCCTCGAACCCGACTCGGACAAAGACTCCACCCAAGACGCCTCGCCCTACCGCTACTTCGAGGTCACTAAATCCATCGCAACCCCGCCAACTGAGCCCTGCTCGCACCTTATCCTTCACCATCAGTTCGGGTTCACGTACGGCAAGCCGCCGGTCACGGCCAATTACGCGCCTCCGGCGCATTGCGGTACGCAGAATTTTTCCACGATTGTCTTGGAGTGGACCGCCACGTCCAAAGGCCGGCAGTTCGACCGGATTTTTGGCGTTTGGCTCGGCGGAGTGGAGCTCCTCCGCAGCTGCACGGCAGAGCCACGTGCTACCGGCATAATCTGGACAGTAAAAAAAGACATCACCAAGTACCGATCCCTCCTCATGAAGAACAACACCCTCGCCGTATACCTAGGCAACCTCGTCACTTCCACGTACACTGGAGTTTACGATGTCTACATCACAATCCATTTCTACAACCAAAATTCCGAACCCAATGATCACAATTCAGTACCTGGATTCCGTTCCGACGCCGATTTGATCCTTCCCATATCACGAAATTTTCCCTCCAACGACGGATTGTGGTTCAAAATCGAGAATGCCACTTCCACTGAAACAGCTCAGTTTAGGGTTCCTGAAAATGTATACAGAGCTATGCTTGAGGTCTATGTTTCCTTCCATGAAAGTGATGAATTTTGGTACACAAATATCCCCAACGACTACCTCGAGGCCAACAACCTCACAAATGTGCCTGGAAACGGGCCGTTTCGTGAGGTCGTGGTGGCCCTTGACGGAGATATAATCGGCAGCGTTTGGCCCTTCACTGTGATCTTCACTGGAGGTATCAATCCCTTGTTCTGGCGACCCATCACTGGGATCAGCTCCTTCAATTTGCCCTCATATGACATCGAAATTACTCCAATTTTGGCTCGAATTCTCGATGGGAAGACGCATGAATTTGGGTTTAGCGTCACGAATGGTCTCAATGTTTGGTATGTGGATGCAAATTTGCACCTTTGGATCGATCATGACAGAACCAACACCAAGGCAGGGCTTTTAAGCCATGTTGCAACCCCTCTTGCTGTTTCTCTGGAATTGGGTTTCAAGGGATTCGATGGGAACTTCTCCGTGGAGGCAAACCGATCAATAACTTCAATCGGGTGGGTGGCATCGTCATTCGGGAACATCACAACCCGATCAGTGCAAAACTTAGGCTACATCAACACAATGGTGATGGGAAATGAAGGGAATATGCAGATTGTGAATCAATTGATCCAATACGATGATAAAATCGATGCCAGGACGCCAGATGCTACTTCATGGACCAAGTTGATCGATTCGAGAAAGAAGTTTAATTTTCATACATACTCTAATGTTTTGGAATTGGGGAACGGAACCGAATCGTTTGTTGCGGATGTCTTGTTTGGATTCAACGAGAGATTCACAAGGAATGTCGCCGGGTTCGGAATCTCGAGTGGCGAAGTTTGGAATACTCAGACGTGTAATGGAACGATGGTGGTGAAGGATAATTTGGTAAGCAGTGGTATAGGGAGTACAAAGCAAGTGTATAGTTACAATGGTAGTGAGTTGTGTTATTTTAGGAACATTAGTAGCACAAACTACACCATTCTATACGACAAGGTGGTGGATGAATGTGGCAGTGGTGGTCGGAGGTAGTTGATGTTTCCGGTGAGGACATGCCATTCTTGGATGAACTGTTCCAAAAAACAACAAACACATGATTCTATTGCACGTAGGGACAATGTTTTTATTATTATAATGAATGTGTATTATGTGAGGAGTTCTTTTTATTGGTGTTGAATTGAATTATGTGAGAACCAAAAACTATTGGGATCCCGATCAATATGAACAATTTGATTCAGCGCATTCTCTTTTCTGATCAGAATCGGCCCATCAGATAGGTGACTTAACAGTTTTTTAGTTTGAGTAGCAATGGTGGAAGATATGGAGGAGGATAACCCAGAAAAAAGCTCATCTTTTCTCCCATGGCGGTGTCTTCCTTAACCAGGTTTGCTGTGTCTCTGTCATTGCAAACTACCTATGTTCCATTCTATCCGTCTTTTAATGTCATCTATCTCGTCACTCTCCAATTGGGTCTGTGCAGAGCCTGCGGTTCCTTCAAGTTCCAGTCCGGATCAGACGCAGCCGTGGCTTGGAGCAGCTTTTTGGTTCTCATTCTACGTATTGAGATACAATCTGCTGATACAATTGATCAATTACAAGAGAATGAAGAAGTATTGGACTGAAGTGGCTTATTTATGTTATTAGGACTGATTTGTATTTATGTAGTTATAGAAGGTTATTTCTGTTATATTAGAATAGATAGAGTTTCAATCTTTCAGAATAGATAGAGTTAGTTCTTTTTGTATAGCAGTCTATGCTATAAATATCTTAGGATGTATCTTCTTTTTACTCAATTCAATTTACGGAAATTTCATTTACATCCGTCTCAATCTTTCTTACTTTCTCAATATGGTATCAGAGCCATCGAAGGCCATTACTTCGATTCATTCCTGATTTCCGTCTGCTTTCAAGCTTTCTGCGATTCTTCCTTTCATTTCTTCAAAATCTCTCGATTCTCCATCTTGATCTTGGGTTTTTTCAGTCCTTCCAAGGATCTTGACGGATTCATCACCAATTGTCATCGTTCTTGGCAAAGTTCTTGACAGATTCTTCGACTAATCGGCATAGTTCCAGTCTTCTCATGGCAAATCAAGGTGCGGAAGTTAGACCTGGTAATGAAGCAGCAGCAGATCCCAATTGCCATCCTAATGTTGACTCCAATCACCCTCTGTACCTGCACCCATCGGATACGCCCGGATCCTCCTTGATTTCAATTCAACTCACAGGAACGGAGAACTACGCCATCTGGAGTCGAGGTATTCTTGTTGCATTATTGGCCAAAAATAAGCTCGGCTTCATTAATGGTAGCTGTAGAAAAGAAACGCTCGATCCTTCTATGCATCACCTTTGGGATAGGTGTAATGCGTTCGTTTTCGCCTGGATAATGAACTCCGTATCAAAGGATTTGATGAGTACTGTCATTTACTCCACCAGTGCTTTTTTGATGTGGAAGGACCTCAATGAACGATTTAACAAGGTTAATGGCTCCAGGATCTTCCAGCTTCATAGAGAAATTGCATTCACCAATCAAGGGGTTGATTCTATCACGCTGTATTTTTCAAGACTCAAACTTCTTTGGGATGAGTTTGAATCAATCTGCAACCTTCCAATCTGCAACTGCGAGGAGTTCAAGGCTCATGTTCTTCACCAGAATAATATCAAGCTGTTTCAATTCTTGATGGGGCTCAATGAATCATACACACATGTTCGGTCCAATCTCTTGATGAGAATCCCTCTACCCAACCTGAATGAGGCATATTCGGTTCTTGTTCAAGAAGAAGGCCAGAGAAGTCTTGCAGGAATCATCTCGTCTTCCAATAGTTCTTGGACTGCAGCAGGGACATCAAGAGAAACCGCATCTTTTCTATCTGATAATCAGCGAAGAAGCAACAACCAAGGCACACCAAGAAGATTCTGGATATGTCAACACTGCAATAAAAGGGGGCATAACATTGAATCTTGCTGGATTCTTCACCCAGAATTGAAGAACAAAAGAAGATTTGGAGGACCTAACAGCAATAGCAGCACAGGTAGTCAGGCGTATAATGTTTTCAGTGACTCGGACACTGCTTCGGTTAGCAACTCCATTCATAGTTCTTCAAGTAGCAGAGGAACCCCCAGTCAGTCTTCTTCGACAAGTCAATCTTTCACAAAAGATCAGTATGACCAAATAATCAAGCTCCTCAACAGTGAAACACCGAGCAGCAGCTCTACTTCTAATGCACTTGTCAACATGGCAGGTATGCCTAATACCTCTCAAAATATGCATGATAAATGGATTCTAGACTCAGGTGCAACCAATCATATGTCTTCCAGAAAAGATTGGCTCTGCAATCTGAGATTGATACCCATTTCTGAAGTTAAATTGCCAAATGGCCTCTCTTCCAAGATAACTCATATCGGAGACCATATTTTAAAATGTGGGATTACTCTTAAAAACGTCTTATATGTGCCCGATTTTAGATATAATTTGATCTCTATTTCAAGGCTCAATAAAGATGTTAACTGTTTAGCTACCTTTTACCCTGAGTTTGCTGTCTTACAGGACCTTTACAGTGGGAAGGTTCTCCAGATTGGTAAGGAGGCTAATGGATTGTATGCTTGCTGTTCTGCAAAATCATCTTTTCCTGCTTTAGGCAAACACTGTGATATAATCTTGAATGTTTCTGTTGAGGAATTGTGGCATCAAAGATTAGGACACCTTTCTGATTCTGTTTTCTTTAGAATGAAGAACCGTGATTGTAAAAACAGGATTCCTTTCAAACACAATTGTAAAATTTGTCCTTTAGCTAGACATCCTCGATTGCCATTTCCTGATAGTGAAACTAAATCCAATAAATGTTTTGAGTTGATTCACATGGATGTTTGGGGTCCCTTTATTTCTGAAACATATGATCAAAAAAGGTATTTTCTGACTGTTGTTGATGATTACAGTAGAATGACATGGGTTTTTCTAATGGCATTAAAATCGGATGTGTGTGTTGTTGTTAAACGCTTCATTCTTTATGTGCAAAATCAGTTTGATCATACTGTTAAGAAGGTCCGAACTGACAATGGAAAAGAATTTGTTAATAAAGATTTAGATTCGTTTTTTGCTGACAGAGGGATTGTGCATCAGCTTACCTGCCCCTATACACCCCAACAGAATGGGGTGGCAGAACGCAAACATAGACATCTACTAGAAGTGGCAAGATCTCTCAAGATTCAATCATCCCTACCTGATAAATTTTGGGGTGATTGTATCTTGTCTGCATGTTACATCATTAATTACTTACCCTCTTCTGTTTTGAAGTTTCAGACTCCCTACCAACGATTATATGGGACAGTTCCGAGTGTCTCTCATTTTAGGGTGTTGGGCTGTCTGTGTTATATCAGGAATATGACTCCTGGAAACAAGTTCGAACCTAGATCTTCACCAGGAGTCTTCATTGGATATTCCTCTGTCCAGAAAGGTTATAAAGTCTATAACTTGATCACTAGATCCATTCATGTTAGTAGGGAAGTTATTTTTTATGAACAGATTTTCCCTTTTCGGCTTAGACGAGAAAAATCTGAGCAGTTTTTTACAAACCATAAGATAATTGCTGATTTGCATGATGAAGCTGTTCAGAATGATACATTATCTGAACCTGTTTTAGATGAGCCTGTTTTAGGACCTGCAGATAATCGAAATGACAATAATAATGTTTTACAAGATGTCCCTATAAGAAGATCTGTTAGAACTGTGAGGACACCTGCTTGGCACCAAGATTATATCACGAATAATTGTTCCACATCACACCCGATTGGCAGTTTTATGACATATGATTGTTTGAAAGGTGGATATAAGTGCTTTGTTGCAGAAATGACAAAGCATATAGAACCAGAAAGCTTCGAAACAGCCCAACAGGATGAGAGATGGGTAACATCAATGAAGGAAGAGGTTAAGGCTTTAGAAGACAACAATACCTGGTCCCTCGTGCCTTTACCCTCAGGTAAAAGGCCTATTGGCTGCAGGTGGGTGTATAAGGTAAAGTATCATTCGGATGGGACTGTGGACAGGTATAAAGCTAGGCTCGTAGCTAAGGGTTACAATCAGCAATACGGAGTAGACTATGTTGACACTTTTAGTCCTGTTGCCAAGATGGTGACTGTGAGGACTGTATTAGCCCTTGCTGCGGCTAAATCCTGGGAGGTATGTCAAATGGATGTTGTAACTGCGTTTTTGCAGGGAGACCTTTATGAAGAGGTCTATATGGATCCTCCTCCTGGGTTTTGCAGGAACAATGAAAGGTTAGTATGTAGGTTACATAAATCTATATATGGCCTTAAACAATCTTCACGCCAATGGAATATAAAACTCACTGATGCTCTTGTTTCGGCTGGTTTTATACAAAGTAAATTCGATTATTCCATGTTCACAAAGAAAAGGGGAGACGAAATAGTTATCATGCTTGTCTATGTAGATGACTTAATGATCACAGGTAATAGTAGACAGCTCATTAAGGAATTGAAGGATGTTCTCATACAGAACTTCAAAATGAAGGACATTGGGGAACTAAGGTACTTCTTGGGCATTGAAATATCAAGGAATCAACATGGGATGATTCTCAATCAACGTAAGTATGCTCTTGATCTAATAACTGAAACAGGGTTATTAGGATCAAAACCTATTAGGACTCCCATGGAGTCTAATAGTAAATTAACTTGTATAGAATATGATAAGTTATTCAGTCTCAATTGTAGTGATGTTCTGTTGACTGACATAACTTCTTATAAAAGGCTAATTGGAAGGCTTTTATATTTAACTATCACAAGACCGGATATTTCATATTGTGTTCAACAACTCAGTCAGTTTTTAAATAATCCTAAAAGATCACATATGGAGGCTGCATTAAGGATTGTTAAATATATCAAGGAGCAGCCAGGTCTTGGTTTGTTTTATCCATCTACAGGTGAATTGAAGTTGATCGGATACTGTGATTCCGACTGGGCAAGCTGTCTTCAAACAAGAAGATCGGTTTCAGGTTATTGTGTTAAATTAGGTGGATCCTTAATATCCTGGAAGGTAAAGAAGCAAACTACTGTATCCAAATCTTCTGCTGAGTCTGAGTACAGGTGCATAGGTAGTGCTGTTTCTGAAATTATCTGGATTAAGGGATTATTGCAGGAACTGAATATTGATCATACTGATTCAGTAACATTATTTTGCGATAATAAGGCTGCCTTGCAAATTTCAAATAATCCAATGTATCATGAAAGAACTAAGCATATAGAGATTGATTGCCATTTTGTTAGAGAGAAAATTCAAGCAGGTATCATCCAGTTGAGACACATTGGAACCAAGGAACAGGTAGCAGACATCTTTACGAAAGCACTGAGCAAGCAACAGCATCACTACCTATTGAACAAACTTGGAGTTGTTAATTTATTTGTAACTAGCAGATTGAAGGGGAGTATTGAGATACAATCTGCTGATACAATTGATCAATTACAAGAGAATGAAGAAGTATTGGACTGAAGTGGCTTATTTATGTTATTAGGACTGATTTGTATTTATGTAGTTATAGAAGGTTATTTCTGTTATATTAGAATAGATAGAGTTTCAATCTTTCAGAATAGATAGAGTTAGTTCTTTTTGTATAGCAGTCTATGCTATAAATATCTTAGGATGTATCTTCTTTTTACTCAATTCAATTTACGGAAATTTCATTTACATCCGTCTCAATCTTTCTTACTTTCTCAATACTACGCGAAGGGCATTTCCACAGAACGGATTTCGAGTCTGCTGCCCTTCCTTGGATTCATCTGATGGTACTCAGTTCTTACCGTTCTTGATTTTCAATCTTGAATTCTGAAAACTGAGATTCATGGTGAATTCAAGAATCGTATTTCTTCGAAATGTCTTTTTCCTAGGAAATTGAAACAGGTATATTTGGTTCATACATATATATTGTATAAATTTCGATGGTTTTTTTTGGATTGGTCTGAAGTCGTGACACTTTCAGATTGAAACAATTTGGTGGTTCACCCAAACTTTCAATCAAATAAAATCAGAATATGTCTAAACTAGAATTTGAGAAGGGATGTGTGTTATTGTGATGAATATTTCGGATCTCAACCATGATCAATTTATAGTTTTTGTCACACCCTTTGGAAAAGACACCACCCCTTTTGCCTTGGATTGCCGCCCAAGTTACCACTCTTCGATTGTAGCTATTCATTTGAAAATTTGACTCCAAAACAGAAAAACCCCTTGGAAAAAGATTTGGTGCTGAAGTTACTTGCAACACTTCGGTTGAAAACTTGGCACCAAAGTAAGTGTTCAAAACCGAGAATTTTGAGTTAAAATGTTAAGTCATTAATTCCAAAAATTCAAATTTATGATGAAATTTTAGAATAATAACTTTATTAGCCAGGGTCGCTGCCCCGGACCCTTGCAAAGGGGGCGTTGTCCCCTTTGACCCCCATTGCTCATCTCTAAACAACTGATGAAATTCTGATACAGTGAATCATAATATACTTAAACAAGTGTGCACTCCGCACCCTCTGACTTGTTTTATGAAATATTATGATCATATTGGTCAACTAGTCAATCCAATTACACTAAAATATCTAACATATATTATATATGTCATGCAATTATTTAAAATGCTAACTTGAAGACGAATTAATTGATTGCCTCACGATATTCTTGTTCAATGAGACTCGAAATGATTCGAATTCTTGTGAATTTTGAGTTTTGTTGGTTAAAAAACAAACCTTTATTGCTGTTTCTTTGGTTCTGTCAAATGAATGAATGAGAATAAGAATTGTAAAGAAGTAGTCTTGTGACTCCAAATTTTGCAATCTTCAATTATGTTTAACCCATGGCATGGAAAAATCAAGAACAGATGCATAAATTTCTTCCATCTCCATGCAGATAGATCCACTGCTGGTAAAGCCTGCAATGAGCAGACCTTCACTCCAGCATGGATGATTGATGAGGCAGTCTTGCTGGAAACGCCCTTTCTTCATGGAAAAATCAGAGACCACTGATCTCATTGTTGAAATCATTTTACAGACAGACATGGGAAGCTTCTTGCCCAGATGGAGTTATTATTTTTCCGACATCCTTACTCCTTTGCCTGCATTTGGTGTCCCATTCGACAACGAGGAAGTCAATGTGGACCCTGCTTACTTATTTTCGATTCTTCCTATGCCCTTAACCTCGGACACGGCGTTCTTGTTGATTGGGACACTGCCCGTGAAACACTTTTTCCAAGTTATGAGAAGCATAACATGCCTGTAGGAGAATGTCCATCTGCTGCAAAGCAACCTAGTCAAGTTGTTGCTTGAGGATCAAGTTATCTTTTTTGACTCAAATTTATTGTAGTGTTCTTCTGCTGTAGCTTAAGCATCTGGTTTTGCAGTAAATTCGGGTTTACTTCTGTCTGTGTCTTGTCTTGAGGAGACAAATGAACTTATGAACTATGTCTTGTCGTTCCACAGAGATCCACACATTTTGAAGTGGTATTTATATACCAGATTGGCTTTACATCAAAATAGGCTTCGTTGCAAAATTAGTTTTTATATAAATTAATTCTCAAATTAGGCTTTTTCTACACTACATGACATCCATATCACCTCAAAAAATATATTTTTATAATCTCTATTTTCTAATTTACATCATAAAGTTTAAATTATGTTGCAAATGAATCTAAAACGAAATATGTTATATAAACAGAGAAGTGAAAAAAAATGAAAATTAGATAGATTAAATGTAGAATTTTTTTTTTTTCAAATCTGATTTCTTAGTACTTTTATTTTTCATACTTTTAGTTGTTTTTTAAAATAACTAATATTTACAAGTATGCTTGTCTTTTTTATATTTTTTATGGGCATTTAATCTAGTTTTTATTTTATTTTTTCCCAAATGGGTGGTGGGTTAACAGATAATTGAAATCTAAAAAATACTATAGTCTACTCTAGTTGGGTCAATTATTCGTAAGAAAAGGAAGAATACAATAGCGTTGATTGGTGAAGTAAAGATTTGTGGGTCCTTTAGAGTCGATTTAGTTGGGCAATCCTTTTGGTAAACAGTTGGGGAATCCTTAAAAAATAAATTTCTAATTAAAGATTATTAACGATTTGTATTTATATATATATATATATATATATATATGAGTTTAAAATTAATATATTTTATATATAAATAATTATTATACGTGTAGACACAATTAATAAACATGTCTAAACAATTTTGATATCAAATATACGTATAAGTAATTAACTATATGGAAAACTAAAAAATTGGTACCCGAAATTGTGGGTGATTAGCAAGACCTAAATTTTTTTGTTGTAGAAAATAGATTGCTTAACTTTCTTAAATAAGCAAATAGATACCTACCGTTAATTTTCGTTAAGAATAAACGAAAAATATCGCGTGAGGAGCACATGAGGAGCAAACAGGTACATGAACTTACATGAATGAGGAAGTAGGTACCTGAACCGGTTCAAAAACCAATTCATGATCGGTTCGGTTAAACCACTTTATTTTTTGAAAATAAAAAAGTAGAGTTTATATACCAAACACATGCATGACTCAACTCCAGACGTTCTACTTCTCGGTACATCAAGAAACACTCCAAGAACGTCTGGAGTTGAGTCATGCATGTGTTTGATATATAAACCCTACTTTAAAAAAAAGTGGTTTGACGTGATATTTAAACCCTATATGTTTGCTACTCACGTGATATTTATCGTTTATTCTTAACATAAATTAACGGTAGGTACCTATTTGCTAATTTTCATAAGTTCGATCGGCTACTTAGTTGCTACAAAAAAAAGTTTAGGTACCTACTTACTAATCACCCACAAGTTCGGGTTCCAGTTTGGTAGTTTTCCCTTAACTATACGTATATAATATCTGAATTTGTTTTTTTATTTGTTTTTGAACCATTTGTAATTAAGTTTTAAACTTAATATAATTGTAAAATTTAATTGTGAAATTACATTATCAAAATTTGTGAATTTCATATATTTTGTTGTTTCTTGCAATGTGACACGATTTGTGACATGCATATATACATGTTTTTTTGTTCAAAAAGTTAATTTGTATTATCATGCGTGTCACGTGTAATCTGCTTATTATCGTATCATGTTCATGTTTGAAGAACTTTGAAAACACGTTTAAGACTTATCAGTTTACACACAACACGATTACTGAATACTAACACACGGCAATTAGTGACATGACACACAAATTATTACGGTCTAATTTTCCTTAATTTTAAGTTCTAAAGTAATGGTGTTGGAATATTTTTCTCATTTGTAATAGGAATTACAATATATTTAACATTTGGATTGTATGCAATATAGTAGAATAGTCTTCTTAATTAAAAAAAAAAATATAATAACTCCTATTATTAATACTTTTTTTCAATCCTTTAAGAAGTATTGTTTTTACTAATCAGTACCCATTTAACGTGGCCAGTGACATTGAACAATTGGGCACACGTTATCCCTTATTATTTTTAAAATTCTCCTAATATATGTACGTTTATAAAATTATGAATTCCTTTTTTTTTTAATTATATAAAATTAAGTCATAATTAATAAATTTTAATTTCTTTTCCTTTATTTTAAATTCATCCTTAAACGTTTTTTTTTTCTTAATTTATAAAACGATATTCTTATATGGGAAATAAGAATAACTACGTACTACCTAATATTTTAGGTCGAACATCATTTTGTGGCATCCTATATTGAATAATTGTGATCTTTTCTCCACTTGAAACTCAATTATTAATAGAAAACATCATCCATTTCGCAATATCTATTTATGTCACAAATATTAGCCAAAAGGTGCACCCATACATGTGACCATATCATCTATAATTATATAATATTATTACATTTATTTATATAATATGTGCCGAATTTGGTAGAACTCAATCAATTGTCATTCAAGCAAGTTGACGTACGTTGCACGAAACATACTCACTAATAGAAAAACTAATTAATGATATGAAGGATGAAATATAAAATAAAATATAATTCATATTATTACCATTTCAAGATAACTAAAAAAATTAGATTTCATAAATAACAAAATAATTAATTTATGTCATAATTATCAGTATTATTTTAATCAATTTCATGATGAAAGATTACTATATATGGTACCAATTGATGTGGATGAAAGTTGATGCTATTTCAGCTATTATGTCTCCATTTTCGGAAGCAAAAAATCATGCAAATCCCCCAAAAGTGATGGAATATATAAAGGCCAATTTACCACACAACACTATGGCACTTATTTTAATTAAATTAACTATAGATTAATTTAAATAATATATAGATAACACATATTAGGAGCTATACCTATATATAGCCTATACGTACGAGTAAATGTGTTACCTATATATATACCTATACGTATATGTTTGATTCCTACGTATATGCATACTAGCTAGGGTTTGAACTTTGAAGGGCAGTTAGGGTTTCTACTGTAACTTAAAACAGTAAACGACCTTCTCCTTCATTTCCAGTTTCAGAGAACACTTAGTTTATACTGCAGTAAAAGAAGATGATGATGATCATATATATTATGCTAGGCTAGCTTAGCTAGGGTTTTACTGCTTTCAAGCAGACCTTACAATAAAGTAATAGAACACCAGAAACTTACTATATCCCCATCTCTTCTTCCACTGTATATGGCAAATCGAAGCTTTAACCCACGGCCGGAGGCATAATCATCATGGTGTTCGAATCTTCCATATCCTTGGCCTTCATCAACATCTTCCTCTTCTTTTTCTTCCTATAGGAAACCCCACGAGCTTTCGCCTGAGATTCTCTCACCTCACGCAGATAAACCCGGATCGAACCGCTCGCAAAAGGGTTCGTCTCAGGCAACCCACCGTTCTCCTCATAGGCGGCTCTGAGCCGCCCGATCAACGCATCAAGGCTGCCCCAGGCTTGTCTGAGAGGGCAAGTACATGGACCTGGCGGGTCGGGTTGCCCGAAGTAGGTGCAGCCATTTAGGTGCACCTTTGTCTTACCGAATTGGTCGAGGTAAAGCAGGAAATCGAGCACGTGATTAGCCGTGAATCGAGATATTAAAATCGGCGGTTTTTGGGTCGTCAAATACTGGCAAAAGGTGTTCCAATCCCTTCTTTTCTGCGATTCGTATCGACTTAGAGTCGGCTTTGTCTGCATCTGTTGATGGTTATTGTTGAATATGGATGGCCCTTCTGCAGTGGCCTTACCTTTGTTGATCGGAATCGTGGAGTCCATCTTCGAGAGAGCTCATAAACCCTAGAGACTACTAAGCTAAGTTGAGTCTTCTATTTTGTTAGAGCTACGAAGAAGATAGAGATATCAGTGAGGAAGAAGATGAAGAAGAAGGGTTTCACTTTGAAATGCATTATGCTATGGGTCCCATGAAAATGCTTTAACCTGATTTTTTTTCTTCATATTAATAATTTATGTTTTATTTATCTGTCTGTATTAACTATTAATCACTGTTAGCGTTAGATTAGTTTGATTTTACAGTTCTATATATATGATAAGGATCGAGGAGCTTGATAGTATACTTAAATATGATGTAGTCAAGTTAGAAAAAAAAAATCCGAAAAAAAAAGTTATAAAAAAAATTGTGGATGTTTCCAAGTTTTTAGGTTCATTAATGATTTTTAAAATATTTTAAAGGTATTTTCTTATTATGTTTTTGGGTATTGTTAAGAATGACAAAAAAACACTTAAAAAAAAAAAAAAAAAAAATAGAAATAAAGCCATCAAGATTAATAATTTGATCTGTGAAAAAAAATATTAAAATTACTTTCTTTCCTGACTACATTTATCTTGATCAAAACAACCGTTCAAGTTAAGTAAAAAAAATATTTTATAACTATTTTAATGTATTTTTTACTGCAGTATATATGATCTGTAAGTATCACAAACTTATTAAGCATTTTTAATATATTTTTTTGGTAAATAAAAAAAATATTAAATATAAGCATTTTTAATATATAATAATTGATGTCTCAATCGAATTTTTATGCAGTTCTTTTCCGAATTGTTTAACATTTATATTATGTGCGAAATCTATTTTGATACTATGCCACGTGGATCCTACTAATGAAATTAAACAAATCCATAAAGACAACAAAAGTATTCAGTAATTATTAATATTATCGGTGTTATTTAAAATATCGTTGAATTTTGTAGAAAATCTTATAACAGTGGGATTTATACTGATATGTTACTCTATAATTAGCCTTTGTTAAAGAAAGTCTATATTATACCCAAAGGAAGTCTATATTATACCATCATCACTTACACCACACGCATACTTAATCGTATAATAATAATATTGGAAGGAAGGGGGAGCCTTATTTGATGAAAATGAAAGGACGAGGACCATAAGTTGTAATTAGTGGAATTACTAAACCCTATTCCTAATCTCATTATTTTTACATGAAGGATGAACTAGAGTGAGTAATTAGTTGGTAAGAAAAATAAAATTAAGTACATTATTTAAGTTATTATTTTTCAATATCTATCAGATATTTATTGAATGTTACCATTTATTTATTATTTTTTATTATTGCAATTTATTAATCATAATAATATAAGCTAATTACTTGATTATAATAATAAATAAAAGGGCTTATAACCAAATTGTTATTTACAGTTTGGTGACTTTATAAATTTATACCTAAGTTTTATTTTATTTTTTATTTTGCTACTGGTAGTTTTGGAGTTATGGCAAAATCTTACTTTCGTGTATTTTTAAATTTGAATGAAAAATCAAAGTGCATGCATGATTTAACAAGCTATATTATTAAAAAAAACATAAAAATTAGTAAAAGGTTCTAGAAAAACTGAATAATTTATAGAAAAAATGAAGATTTTAATATAATTTTTTTATTGAAAATATGAAATAAACAAACAAATAAATAAATAATTATTTATTTTATATTTTCAATAAAAATATTTTATTAAAAACTTAAATTTCCCTCTAATTTTTTTGAATTTTTTAAATTCTCCTCCCTTTTTTGATAATTTTTAAAAATAATATTTTTTTTTTAAGAATGAACCAATTATGTGTTATTATGTCAATTTTCATCAAAAAATAGATGGATGTAATAATTTGTCCCAACTCCGAAAATATATGTAATAAAATTTTAAAATTCGTATAGTAATTTTTAAATTAACCAAAGTACAAATAACGATTTTATTATTAACCCTAAACAAAAATAGAATACTTAATACCAATATATAAACGACGATGGTACATAAAATATGATTGTGGAAAATTGACTTTAGAGTTTAGACTGATCTTCCATTATTATTGTTGAAATTAGATACAATTACGCAATAAATTCAATGTTTTTTACCAAGTAAAAACAAAGATAGTCTTGTATTAGAATGATGCAATAAATGATGCAATAATTCGGATGAGAATCGACATCTACGTGGAGACTAGCTAGCTTAAGCTCACTGTGAAGTACGTGAAAGTAGGGGTCAATTTTGGACATGCCCATGGGTGATTATGGATTACCTGTTCATATGTGTCGTGTTTGGGTATAAAATTTAGAATTAGTGGGTTATTTTGATACGACTCGATCAGCATGTATGAAAAATGAGATTGAGTTTGGGTCGTACCTATCAATACGTGTGTCAACTCATGAATCCGTATAACTAAATATATTTTATAATAAATTATATGAAAGTTCAATGATCACATGGTTCATATGGGTCACTTGAGTTTCATGAATTAGTGAGTCATATGAGCTAGTCGACGAATCATGTGGGTCGACGGGTTGACCCACATATTCATATTTTACAAATTTAAATGACACGGGTCCACGGGTCATATGGGTTGCCTCGTGGACTTGCGAGTCGTGTTTGAATTGAACATATTTTGACACGACCCGTACTTAACACGACCCACGATTGACCCATCGACACGAATTGACACTCCTATGTGAAAGTACAGCATCGTCGGGAAGGTCAAATTCGTAATGTATGAAACTAAATTAGAAAAAATAATACTGATTAGCAAGTAATGTAGATTTAATTTTATTATTATTTAATAATAATAATATTTTATTTAAAAACTATTTTGTATTGCGTTAATAATGATGTCATCTATATTTAAATATATTAATATTTACTCCAACTTAGTTTTAGTGATGTAAATAGACTTTAATGTACATAAATATTTTTATTATTATTGTTTTACTTACTCATATCACATTTTATACATTACTTATCATGTAACTGTGTTTATAACATATCCATTAGTATTCACAAAAAAACAAGTGTCCGAAAAAGATTTACAAGAGTAAATCATCATGTTATTGATGACTTTACACTATCGTCACGATTTTGCAAATTAAGTCACATAAAGGATTTCTACCAAAAAAGAAAAGTCAAATAAAGGAACGCGAAACAAACTATACTCTGAAAACCTGGGAGGAGGTACAATAATTGAACTGTCAAGTTGCCATTATATTATTCAATATCCAAATATTATTATGATGATGATGAGGAAAAAGGACAACTAGTCTAAATCATACTATTGACGGGACACCTGTAAATGCTGAGTTTTGTTTTTGAATGCATGTGAATTTTATTTTATTTTTCTTTCTAAATTTAACCGTCACTAAATGATGTAGCTGAGTAGCTCAGTGAGGGGTGAAACCAGCAAAAAAATCAATGGTGACGTCTCGTGGTGTCGGGAATCAAAGATGGGAGGGATAGGAATCATAGTGAGAGATGAGACGGGAAGGGTCATTGGTGTGGCAAACCGAAGGAAAACAGGATGGAACATCGAGGCGCTCGAAACAGAGGCGATACTAATAGAAGTGTCACTTGCACCGGAGAAGCATTGGAAAAAGGTCTTCCTCGAATCGGACTCGGAAACGATAATGAAACAAATTCAAGGAAGAACAACCAATTGGAGGTATGATGTAGTTTGCTCGGAGATACAAATAAGGGAAAATTGCATAGAGACGATATATTGGTCAACCATTAGATGTACGACAAACGAAGACGCTAATTGGATTGTCAAACAATCAAGATTGGGAGTGCGATTACAAAATTGGGTGTTACAACCCCCACTCCCTCTAGTTTTCATTTTAAGTAGAGATTGTAATGAAGTGAATGAGAACGTTTATGAAGTATGAATGAAATTCTCGAGTTTATGATAAAAAAAAGAGTAGCTCAGTGATGATCAGTGTTATCAGAATCGAACCTGTTCTCTCACCGGTTTGAGGGTCAGTTTCCAATTCTTTCGAGTGAACTCGGACATACCGTCCGATTCACTATGTATAAATGATTTTTTATTATAAAAATACTCATTTCTTCCTGTTCCACCAGTCCAGTCGTGTTCTTCATAGTTCATATTCATTCCTCAACCGTCTTTCACTCATTCCCATTCCTTCAAGTCTTCATCCCATTCCTTCCAGTTTCACAAAGATCTTGAATTGCTTGCCAATTGCAAATATTGAACATTTCTGTGCAGAAAAGCTTGGATACGCAGATCTCGTTGAGGAGTTCTCACTTGGAGATGGAAAGATAGTGAATATCACATGCATTAAGGATATGAGAAGGACCACAACAGTTCTTGGAGTGAGTGTGATGATAGCGTTGTAGTGTACAAAACTCCTCCCTCCTCGTCCTCTAACCCCACATCCAGAGCTAGAGGGTCTGAGCAACACCAAGGGCAGAGAAAATGAAGTCGGGGAAGAGGATTGTGTGGGTCTTCTCAATAGTTCAAGAGACGAGGTCAAAGCCGATAGCAAGAGACTCAAATCCGATAGCCACCCCTCCACCCGTCCACTCGCCACCTCCTCCCCTCCCCTTCCAGCCCCCGCGGCACCGCCCTTCCCGTCACCCTTCCCCTCCAACCCCCGCGGCACCATCCCTCCCTTCCTCGAACCGGTAAAGGAGCCGGTTCACGATTCGGTCGGTCCAACCCAGTCAGACCCACTTCAGCGACGAGGGATTGATGAAGGAGAAGCCATAGTGTTATCAAAGTAGCTTGTAATATTACAATCAGATGCTCCATAGCTTTCCGTTTCTATCTATCATAAGCGGAAAGTGACAAAAAAATCCCTAAAAGTGTGGAACGAGGCTAACTTATGTAATAATATGCTCAATGCAAGTATTGTGGAATGCCGCTATGTTCGCATCCCCCGACTCAACAACGGAGTGGTCTCGTGCGATCTCATGCGCGACCATCATGTTGTCGGGTCAGGCGGATTAAACAAGGCAACGATGCAGGAAATGCTATGCTTCCTAGTAGTCGGTTCGGTTTAACACTGCATAAAACCAAGCGGTTTGTGCAGAACAAAATCAATCGGTTTAAACTGAAAAAACGATTAGTCTGTAAAAAAAACAGCATAAAAATTGAACCGCACGGTTCAATTCGATCCAAACACTGTTCATTTATAAAACAGTTTTTTATATGAACCAAACCGAACAAAGGTCCGATTTTCGATCGGACCGCCAGTTTGGTCCGTTTCTGATAACACTGTATATACTACATTTTTTTTTAAAAAGATTGTGTTACGGTGGTTTTGCTGTTTTTTTTTTCTTCCGAAAAGAAAGTTAATCTAAGTTCGAGACTGTTGTGTTCTGACTAAAATAAGTCCGATTCAACTGGACTTTTTGTAATGCAATCAATCTCGATCTCAATTCTCAAAGAGTGACGCGTCCCTAGATTTCGTGCTCGATTTCTTCCCTTAAAAATAATCCAAATATGGCCGGTCCTCCAAATTCACTTTTCTCTTACATAAATAAGTAATATTAATAACTGAAACAAGAATGTCTTATAATGTGATTTTTTTTTTTAAATAGTTGTTTTCGACTTGAAATAAATAATTAAATCACCCATAAAATAGATACGAGAACCTAAATAAACCAATATTGCTTATTCCCATATCTTATATCTATGTATTAAATTATATAATTTGTTTTCGTGAGCAGTCGTCTTCTTCGTTTTTGCCCTCCCTGTGTTTTGTTAGTGAGGTAAGAAATCCTCCGGCAGCACCCCCATTTGTAGCAGCACTTTGGTGCAGTCCGGGCGAGCCTCCTTGGTAGCGAAACTGAGGACATTGGCAAAACGTGTGTAACCGAAGACACCGTTCTTGATGGTGAGCGGCACCCGGTCGCTTCGAATGGAGCCTGGAATCACTTCCTTGCAATTCGGGTCACTGCTCTCTACAAGGGTCACCTCACAGATATCCTCATCATGGTCACCGGGGACTTTGATTTTGTAGGTGCCTTTGGCGTCGCTCACGGCGTCGGTCTTGAAGGTTACCTTTTTGGTGGTCTCATTGGAGCACTCTAATTGGATCTTCGCACCTAGTTTATTTATTTATTTGAGAAGAAAAAAAAATGAGAAAACATTTATCTTAATGTTAATTACCAAAAAACCAAACTAAACTTTGAAATAAAAAATCAAATAGTAAACAAAATTTTTAAACAAAAAATAACAAACCAAACTTTTGTAATGGAGTCATCAACAAACCTATCTCAAATTTTTATTATGTTTGAACATATTTTTCAATGCTTGAGAGAGTTATTAAGTCAACATTAGTTGAAGTATTATAAGGAAAGAGTATTACGACTTAATAACTTTCTCAAATATTGAAAAATCTGTTCAAAAATAATGAAAATTTGAGGTACGTTTGTTGATTGCTCAATTCCCAAAATTTGGTATGTTGATTTTCAAAAACAAAAAATTCGGTTTGCTGTTTTGTTTTTTCTCCAAATTCGTTTTTTGTAATTAACCCTTTCTCAAATGATAATGAAATATTTCTGAATGATACTAAGATTTGGTGAACGCACCTGACAAAGGATAGGACAGGTTTGTTTGGAACTCGACACGACATGTATCACAGTAGGCTAGTCCAGAGATGGTGAACTCCTCTTCCTTCTCATCGCCCTGAGCGAACCCGACGAGTCCGGAGATGCAAATCGAGAAAGCAAGGAAGGCAGCGAAAATGAAACCCTTTGCCATATTGGTTATCTTATTATTCCTCCCTATAAATTGATTTAGGTGGAGATAGGATGAAGGATGGAATGTATACTACGTCCCTTTTTATAGAGAGGAAAAGGGTAAATGGAACTTGTTTTTTCTTACTATTTATGGATTCAACAGATCTTGTCTAATTTAGGGCTATTGTCTTTTCAAAGGATACAACTAGACACGACATGGATGGAATAATTTTTTTAAAAAAAAAAAAATTATAATAATAATAAATAAATTGTTCCATGTTATAAATACCACTGAGTTATCTGAACTTTGAACGTTTTACAACGAGCTACCCGAACTTTATAAATTCAAAATGGGCTACCTCAACTTGGACGAATGTGCAAATAGCTACCTCCGTCCAATTTCTGACGAATTTCCGACAAATTTCTGACGAAATTCTGTCAACAGTTGACAGTAAATTGGACGGAGGTAGCTATTTGCACCTTCGTCCAAGTTGAGGTAGTCTGTTTTGAATTTTTAAAGTTCGGGTAGCATGTTGCAAACATGCAAAGTTCAGGTAGCTATTTGGTATTTAACCCTTAGATCAATAGGCCGAGTTGAATATAACTAACGAGTGCATGAGAGCATGGTCAAGGCTGATCATTTTCAATTTAGATGTGTGTGATCACTAAGAAACATGTACTATTATCATAGTTTAGTCCATAATGAAGTATTACTGTTAATATTTTTTGCGTTAAATTTGTTAAATACAAACACACTAAATTTATTGTGTTATAGGTAAAACACAATACAATACATTTTTTTGTGTGTATATTCATTTCATATTATGTTAAGTTAATTAGCGGTACGTCAACGTGTATGTACACTGTGTTTGATACAAGACAATCGCATGATACTCTCATATTTATACTGAAGGATACATGCGAACGCTCATACGGAAGGCGAGCAACGAGCCCTCCTGTCTTTACCTAACTCAGAGCCTTAATGCTAAAAGCACTTGAGCCTATCCCTCTAGGTGTGTCAATGTTTAGGGTATGATACGAATATGTCAAATACCATAACCATATCATATTTTTAAATAGCATACCATAACCATAATTATTACGGGTATAATTTTCAATAACATAACCGTGGTTATTAACCACGGTTTTAACCGTATACCCATATTTATTACCACATGTGAAATGTAATGGAACATTATAAATCTTATCTTAATAAATACATAAAGTTATGTCACAAACAATAAAAATATTTAACATTAGCATCATTCAAAATTAACACTAATATCATTTAACATTTAAATTATTCAATTACATTTCACCTTGAAATTACAGATTCGTAAAATTTAAAAGTTAAAATCATACTTTTATTATTAATATTAAATTATTATTTTATTTATATAATAATCATGGTTATAACCACGAGTATGACTAAAATACAATAACCATAGAAGAAAATTCATCAACATAATTGTCCCACACCATAATGGTACGGTTAACCATATTAAAAAGTAATGGTTATAACCGTGGCTTTGAGTTTTTTCACCGCACCATTGCCGACCCTAAATACGATGCACAAATCTCGCTCCACAATTAATAGCTTTACACATGATTCACTTATCAAAAGTTAGATTATGACTCATAAAGATATATCATATTATCAAGGCATAAAATCCTGTATAACACTCGCGCACAATAAAACAAAATATATGGAACAATAAACACCTAGATGAGTTTCACACTTAATCATGGTATTGCTCATATTGGATCCAAAAGAATTTACCCCTACCCGTTGTCTCAACTGAATTTTCCATTTTGCGGTCAATAACATCCATTGTATTGTGATCCATTTATTGCCATCTAAAATTAGACTCTTGTTGAGACAATCTCACTATAAATTGAAGTAACCCTTTTCATTCCTCTTCACCTCCCTTTCTCATTCTAAATACCACCCATAAGAAAACAATAACATTTACAATAAAAATAACATAAATGGCAAAAGGTTTCGGTTTCGCTTCCCTTCTTGCATTCAGCATTTGCATCTCGGCCCTTGCCGGGTTTGCACACGGTGCAGAAAAGGAAGAAGAGTTCACCATCTCGGGACTAGCCTATTGCGATACATGTCGGGTCGAGTTCCAAACAAAACTTTCATTTCCATTGAGCGGTGCGAAAGTCGGGTTAGAGTGCTTCAACGAGACCACCAAGAAGGTGAGCTTTAAGACCGAAACCAAGAGCGGTAAGAACGGTGCCTATAAAATTAAGGTACCAGGCGATCACGAGGAGGAGATTTGCGAGGTGACCCTTCTAGAGAGCACCCACCCTACGTGCAACCAAGTCGTGCCGGGTGCTATTCGCAGTGACCGTGTGTCCTTAACCAATAAGAACGGTGTTTTTGGGTACACCCGGTTCGCCAATGTCCTCAGCTTTGCAACCAAAGAACATCATCCGGATTGCATGAAAGTTCTACTGGAAATGGGGATGCTTCCGGAGGAGATTGATCTACACTAAAGGTTGTGGGGATAAGAGAGAATGAGAGGGGGTATTTTATGTAATCGGGAAAAGGAGAGGGGGTGGTGATAAAATGAGGAAAAAGTAAATAAAAATGGTCTTGTGTTTGATATAAAATGTAATCTAAGTTGGAATATTTATGCAGAAATTTGAATTTGTATAACTATGTGAAATTTAAAACGAGTTAATATAAGGTAAAAATTCGTAATTTAATCTTTATAGTTTAACATCCAACAACGTATCAGTTGAGTTTTTAGGAATAAATTGGATATGTGTGAAGTAGATACAAACATGGGTGAAGTTAGAATTTATTAGAAGCAACAAATCGTGATTACATGCATATGTTATTATGTGTATTAATATGTGTATTATGCTATATTTATTAAACATGAATACGTATGACAAACTTATTGGGTTATGGTCATCATCACGACACATAATTTTTCGTGTGTGTTCATATCGTGTTGTGCTAAAATTTATTATTTGCGTTCACATTCAGAATTTATAAAAAATATATCCAATTAATGAACTACTCTAAATAATTATGAATCCATACATTATAGTATATGAGTCATTAATGTAGAATTGACAAATTTAAAAAATAAATAATTAAATGAAGTTTTAAAAGTTATCAAATGAAATTTGTTTAGAAAGTATTAAAAAATCATACTTACAAGTCCAATTTTATGATTTTTTTGGTATCTAAATACGAATACAATACGAAAATTCTCTTATATTCGTGTTATCGTTCTATTATATACTTTCATAACACATTTTTTTTCATCATGATACGTAGGAAATTATTAGTTCCAAAATTTATGTTCAGAAGAAGTAAGAACTAGAGTATGGACTAATTTTAAAAAAAAATCAGAGATTGAATATAAGGTTTAAATTTATTTTTTAGAATTAAAATTACACAATACTAAAATTTGATTTGCAACAACCCCTCAAATCTCCAAAGGGTTTCAACCTTGATTATAAACCACGCCACCTATTTTTTTAAAAAAAAAGGAATAATGACATATTTTTTTAAAAAATAAATAAATAAAAAATGATCAATTTGTGTCTTGGAAACATTCAATCTTTCCCTTGAACTTGAGCACGTGCCAACTTATGGTTAGTCACCCTTCTTTTGACCGTACATATAATCGTGCATTATTACTATATATATAGATGAATCAATTGACCATAAATGTGTCAAAACCCTAAATTAAGAACACAGCTATAAACAGCATGGAGGAAACGAATGGCTCTCAGTTATTTCCATTCACCTATAAAAATACGTATTTACCTTGTTACTCTCCATGACTCAAAAATAATTAACAAAAGAAATGGCAAAGGTTTTCAATGTCGCCGCAGCTGTCGCTGCCACCATCTTCATCTCCGCCCTTCTCGGTTCCTCCCCGAGTGAAGCTACTGAAGACTTCGTTGTCGAAGGCAAGGTCTATTGTGACACTTGCCGAATAGGCTTCGTCACTCCCCTCAGCCACCCAATTTCGGGTACGTAATTGAGATTTTTCTAAACAATTTTTAAAATTTAAAAGTATTTTCATACATAAAATTTCATAAAGTTGAGTTATAATGAACAAATTGCAACTTTTTAAAAGCTAAAGTATTACCCAGAAGCTTGATTTTAACTCTTCAGGTGCTAAGTTGAGCTTGAAATGCGCAAACGAAACGACCAGTAAGATCACTCTGGAGACGACAGCCCAGACCGACAAGAGTGGGGCCTACAAGATCGTCGTGAATGACGACCACGACGAAGACATCTGCACCGTGTCTCTGGTCGAGAGTGGGGAACCTGAATGCAGTGAGCTTCTCGAGGGCATTGTGCACAGCGATAGGGTGTCGCTTACGAAGAAGAACGGCATCACCCAGCTAGACCGATATGCCAACCCGCTCGGGTTCGCCACCAAGCAGGCTCTTCCAAACTGCACCCAAGTTCTTCTGGATATGGGAGTCTACCCGGACAGCTTTTTTGCACACTACTAAATCAAAATCAATGTATACGGAAGATTATAATGTTAAATAATTATTCATATAATATATTTATAAAAGAACAGACGGTGAGGTGTCGTCGTTGCCGATGAAGCGAAATTTCATCGTCATAGATAAGATATCTGACTTTCCGGCGACCAAACCCTAACGAGTCGATCATAGAACGAACAAGTCGCCACTACACTTTTGTTCCTTCCACCTTCCCCAACCACCCCTCTCTGCCAATCAGCACCATAAGCAAGTGATTCGTGCATCTTATACGTCTCTACCACTTCAATCTCCTCTCCTCCAACCTTGACCAGACCAAACCCATTGTGCATGCAAGCCGCTAATAAAATCTTAGGCACATCAGGATGCTGCTTGATTCTCCAAACACCGCCACCCAGGCCAATCCAGGTCTCATTGACAGGTTTAGACAAGAATCTCACGTCCCAAACCCTAAGCTGCTCATCGTAGCTACCAGTGAACAACATGTTAGGGTTGTCATAACTCTTTGTGATACAGCAGATGCCCATACTATGAGTTTTGGAGTTTTGGAAGGCCCGAGTGGGAGGACAGTCACGGAGATCATAACAAGTGAATTTGCAGTCGTCGGATCCGCTGTATACTAAATTTGGATTGTGAAGATCGAAGGAAGCAGACCATGTTTCGAAATCATGTGCTTTCCATTGTTGAAGGACTTCGAGGCTCGAGTCTGTGAAAGAGAGTATGGAGACCGAGCCATCGGAGAGACCCACGGAAATGGATGTAGCTGAAGGGTTCCAATCTAAACACAGGCACATGGAAGAACCCGTCTTTTCGCTGCTTCTCTCTTTGAGAGCAACTCCTGCAGAACATAAAACGATCCAACTGTAAGAACCAAAGATTTGTACAGTTGTATACTGAACTTTTATATCACAACAGTAGAGTTTTAAGGATAGATGAACTCGTATCCTATGCGTCCTTTTTGCCGACATTCTAAACTAATAAATTACTGCAATTTGTTAGCTTGGTCCACTTTTCTATTGTGGCACACGTTTCGCCTAGTCAGTCTGCATATATATTTTCCACCCAAGGGTAACAAGAAAATTGACCAATGAAATCGTTAGGCAAATACCCTTTTCATCTGGATTATCTGAAAGTGACTGTAAATCATGGATCCTAACGTAGCCTGCAGAATCTGCCTGTGCTAGCATTGGACCTGTTCCAACTGGGCTCCACTTGATATCAAAAATACCAACAGATTCGAAGTGATGCAGCAGCTCAAGGTGATCCAAATCAGCATCGACATTGAAGAGGGATATGCCACCTGACCGACTAGGGTTGTCACCTTCTTGTAGGGTGTAAGTAGAAGCAGCTAGGACATGATGGTAAGAATCCTCAGGACAGAACTCCACTGCATCAACATTTCCATCAAGGTAGTGGTGTGCAATATCCATGCCTGAGATAATCATCACACTCTTCAGAAGAAGAAGAAGTATTGTTCCATAATCCATGCATCCCCACCATCAGCATTTAATATCTCTATAATACAAATAATCTTCATGTTGTGATTCTAATTTCATAGACACGGAGAGGGGAGTGAATGCAATTCCATTTATCAAATGATGATGATTCAGTTTTCATTCTAATTTCAATCTCAAAAAATTTCCCAAACACTTTTAATTAATGCTTAATGCTTAATGCTTGTCTCTGTGACTCTGTCCACTGCACCACAAGTATAGAATTGCAGGCAGCTAGCCGAGCCGACACCAGAGAAAACCTAAACCTAAAAGACATGAACGCTCGTTCAGACATTTCATCAAACACGTTGTATGCATTCTGTCAGATTGCTCAACACACTCCCCTACTCCCCGGATAATCGTACATTAAGTACCTTCAATTCGGTGCAGGTAATCAATTCGAAAACAAACCAGAACCTAGCAAGAAGAAGAACCCAATCATAAGGAAACACCAAATATATATAGCAAATCAATCCAGCTGCACTGTACTAATAGCTCGATTTACTCTGTATTTCATCTGCACACATCTGATTGTAGCTCAAGAGTTCAGTGATCAGGAATCTCAAATGTTACCTGAATCAAACAAAATAGTTGTTGCCCTGGAGCTGGGATGGATGGAGATGCACTCAACACTATCTTTGCTTGAGAAAAATGGTAGTGGAGTCGGCGATTTCAGCTTCGTCGTCGATTGCGGAGGAAGGTCACAAAGGTAAGGAGGAGGGTCTCAAACATTTATGGAAACCTTCATTCTCCCAAAAATAACGATAATTTCCAGTGCTGCCATAATCCGTAGCTTTTATGAAGTTTTTGAAGAAATAGGTAATTAAATCTTTAAAAATAAAAGTCTGAACCGCAAAAATATGAACTGGAACCTTAGCAGCTAGCTCAAGCTCGAAGTCTAGCTCCAACAGAACCTTCGTGGAGGAGTGTAGACGCGACACGTACAATTCTTACTAAAAATGTCAGTTCGTCAACTGCAACTCCTCTCTCCTCACTCTCTTTTCTCTAAACAGAACCAGTTTTCTCTCCGTCCCACCCGACTCTCTCCTCTCAAGACGCACTTCTCCGTTTCTGCTTCATCCAAGACCATGGCTTCTGCTCCCAAGAAGGTAAGCTGCAACTCGCTTCCTTTGTCCGTCTTCCAATTTCTTCGATTAGATGCTACGTGTGGTGTCCTAGCAATCGGTCGGCGCTGAACATTTTATCGAATTCAGTGCTGCCAGGTGTTGGTTCCAGTCGCTAATGGAACCGAGCCGATGGAGGCTGTCATCACGATCGATGTGCTCCGACGAGCTGGAGCTGGAGTTACCGTGGCTTCTGTGGAGGATCAGCTCCGTGTTGATGCGGGCCACGGCGTGAAGATCATGGCCGATAGTCTCATAACACAGTGCGCCGAAACAGTCTTCGACCTAATCTCACTCCCTGTATATCTCCCTCTACAGCAAAATTGCTATAGAAGTTTCAGATACAGTAGTTATAGCTGGAATATTGCGGATGTGTTTTGGTTGTATGCTTTGGTTTATGTGCTGTGCCTCCATTAAACATTTGAGCTTAGTTGTTTTAGTCAGATTGGTTTCAAACTGATTTTCTGAGTAAATTTTTATCTTCAAACTACATGGAGAAGAAAGTGAAACGTGCTTGAAATGCATTGTTACTGTTTCAGGGAGGAATGCCAGGTGCTTCCAGTCTCAGAGACTGTAAACTTTTGGAAACCATGGTGAAGAAACAAGCTGCGGATGGGCGTCTTCATGCTGCAATATGTGCATCGCCAGCTGTGGTGTTCGAATCATGGGGACTGCTCAAAGGACTGAAGGTGAGTGTGTATGAAATGGTGTATATGTTTGTATGTGGTTACTCTCTCTATATAAGATGAAACTGTGATATTGCTGCATGTCAGGCAACCTGTTATCCGTCATTTATGGAACAGTTAGCTTCTTCTGCAACTGCTGTTGAATCAAGAGTGCAGCAAGATGGCAAAGTTGTGACAAGCCGTGGGCCAGGCACCACGATGGAGTATGCTGTTTCTTTGGTTGAGCTTCTGTGCGGGCATGAAAAGGCAAAGGAAGTCGCTGGCCCACTGGTATGTATGTTCTGGAACTTAATTTCTCTTTTCAAGATGTTTTATAGGACTCTTTTATGTTGTTTGTTCATATGATTTGCATAGGTTGTGCAAGTTATATAGTAAAAGGGAAAACGACAACATTCAGTGACATCTAATCTATCTCTAAAACGTAATTGAAAAGGAAAATGCTGAAATTAGGTAGATTATATGTAAAGGTGAATGCTTAGACTACTAGAATCAGTTACATCCATTGAATGCTTTTTCCAATTGGACGAGTTCAATACTGCAAATTAAACTTCTCTTTTAAATTAAAATAGAGAAAAATGAGCTCTTTCGAGTTTAAACTCTGTTGTTTGTTGGATCTTATCCTCTTGTAAGTGATTTAAGCTGTTTTCGTCTTTTTGGTTCTTGTAGAACCACGTGTTCGCTGCACTTATGTGATTTACCTTTTCTTAGATATTTGTTTACAAATGCAATGTTAATGATCCATATTAACTATGAACTAGTTAGCATCTTTCAGTGTTCTATTTTCACTCAATTTAAACTCTTCTATGTGATGTCGTCTGAACGTTGTATGCAGGTAATACGTCCAAACCATGGGGATGAGTATACTATTGCAGAATGGAATCCTATGCAGTGGACGTTTGACAAAACTCCACAGGTAAAATTAATTGACTGGGGAGTTTATACAGCCTTTGTGCTTATCATATCAAGTTTAGCTTTTTTGTGCATTAACATATCTGGAAGATCACTTTTTGGTTCAATGGAGATTCCTTTTTCGCTTGAATTTAGCTGGAATAGGAAAAACATCTATTGACTCATATGCTCATATCGGTAAATCTACTTATCAAATATCTGGATCGTTGCAAGCCCCACCTCACCTACCTGTAACAGATTGTGAAAACTCAAATTGATGTATCTCTGGTCATGCAAGGTCTTTCTGTAACATATATTCTTCTTTTAAGCTATTACTAACATAACAATTTAAGCTATTACTAACATAATAATTTAAGCTATTACTCACATAATTTAAGCTATTACTCACATATCTCTTTCATTTTCAGATCCTTGTTCCTATTACTGATGGCATAGAGGAAATGGAAGCTGTCATGATCATTGCCATTCTAAGGCGGGCAAAAGTGAATGTTATCGTGGCTTCGGTTGATGGTAAACTAGAAATAGAGGCATCTCGCAAAGTTAAACTAGCTGCGGATATGCTACTTGATGAAGCTGCTGGACTTCCGTATGATCTGATTGTACTGCCTGTAAGTACTCCTTTGGTTAAAGTCAGTGTTGAATCGTTGATTGATCTTCTTTTGCACATTATTATTTGCAGGGAGGACTTGGCGGGGCTCAAGCATTCGCCAAGTGTGACAAGTTGGTGAATCTGCTGAAGAAGCAACAAGACTTGAATAGACCCTACGGGGCAATATGTGCATCCCCAGCGCTCGTCCTAGAGCCTCACGGTTTGCTTAAGGTAATTAAGTTTGAAGAGCAAACTATCTCACTTTCTGTTGAGAGATTATTATACGTTCAATCAATCACAACACTCTAAATGTGTGGAGACCGTAGTGATTAGCTTGGAGTGTCAAATCTTCAATGCACGGAATTCGTATTTTGTAATGTCACCCTTTAGCCACATAGCTAACAAGAAAGTGGGTTGGTCCTTATTGCACAGGGAAAGAAGGCCACAGCGTTTCCTGCAATGTGCAATAAATTATCGGATCAAAGCGAAGTGGAGAATAGGGTGGTAGTAGATGGGAATCTCATAACTAGTAGAGGACCTGGAACTTCGATGGAGTTTGCATTGGCCATAGTGGAGAAGTTCTACGGACGTGAGAAGGCACTCGACCTTGCCAAAGTGATGCTTTTCATTAGCCCATAGATTATAGATGGAGATTCCCCCCTACGAACTACGTATAGCAATAGCGAGCTATCCTAGCTGTTTCGGCATCCGAGTGTTTCTCCCTAGAGGAAAAGGTAGAAATCCTTCTGTTTAGGTCTATCTATAGAAAGTGAACAGACTCTGTAATAAGCTTGGACAGGCTCTGTTGAATAAGTCGATAATGTTTTTTTTTTCGTTAGTAGAGGAAGATCTGCTTTCAAATTGTGAACTTGGTCTTACGCTTCAAAGCAGATTTATGTGCATACGTTGAAATGCAAACCATTTGTAATTTGTATGTCGATGAAAGTAAAGCAGTTTGTGTAAATGAACAATAAAAGGACTCAATTTAATAAGGAAATTGCAAAAGGGGAATAGCAGCTCAAATTCTCCTAGCTCGGAACTGTGTACGTGTACAAGTTATATCTCTATAGCCATTCCGGTTCCAGTTCCAAGTCCGGAGTGGTCAGACCTCTAATGGCCATTGATAACCATTTCCTCTCCAGTCCACTTCTTGGTAAGTTGTGAAAAAAGCATCTTGCCATGGGATCTGTTCTGCAGCTAACATAGTTGATCAAAAACAGAGTAAGAACAAATAGTTGCCAAAGTAAGAGACTGAAACTCAGTGTGCAGAAGGCTTGCCAACTTCCTTCATGTCTGCTGTCTTTTTAGCTGCAAAGACCCAAAAATCTGATTTGTCATGTCATTTCGGGGTTTTACTCGGTTGATCCATAGATGATTACAGGCTCCCGACCTGTGGATTCTGCTCTCATACTCTTGGCAGCTTGTATCTGCTCTGCAAGTGAAAGCTCTTTTCGTGCTTTTTCTTTCCTGATGCGTTCTAAATCCATCTTCTCTATGCTCGACAACATAGAGTCTCCTTGAATGCTGCTGATCTGTACAGTTCCAGATTTCTTCCTATGAATCTAAAATCAGAAAACCCAAGTTACATTTCAACAGCATATTTTGTTAGAACTCAATCTCCTATTCAGAATTTCATGTGTATGAATGAAGTTACTACTACCTTCTCCAGTCTCTGCTTAAGAAGAGCTACTGCCAAGTCCTCTTTGGTCTCAACTGTCTCTTCAAGGACTGCTTTCTTTTCTTCCTTTTGTCTTCTCTTTTCTTCCCTTTCCTTTCTCTTCTGCTCGAGTCTTGCTGCCTTCTCCACTCTAGCCTGAGCTGCCTGCTCTGATCTCACCTTTGCAACAGCCTTAGCACGTTCCTTTTCTGAAATCATCCGAAGCTTTTCGACCTCTAGTTCTCGCTTTATTACATCATAACTATCCCACTCCAGCTTTTCTTGGTCAGTCCACCCCGATTTCGCAGCTTCAGCAATACTGTCTCCCCACAGTAAGAAAAAATTATGCTTTGACCTTTTCTCTTTCAACCGCTGTCCCCAGAGCCGTCTAAGCGAGGAGCTAATTTTTGACTTGATCTGATCACTGCAAAACAGTCCAACATATATATTTTTAACTGCAGTCAATAAATTACAAAAAATATTTACAAAGCTGCAAGATAACTATTTTCTGCCAAAGAGCAATCATTTAACTCAACTCTACCCCGTTTTAACGGTCTTCATTTACTCATACAATCGTTTCATCGAGAAAAAAAGTTCTCTCAAAAAAAAATCAGTTGTTCAATGCATGGTTTACAGTTTACCTATGAGGGCGTGGATGCTCTGCCATCTTCTGCTTGATCTGAGACAGCAACAACCAAAATTTCAAATGGATAGCAAAGATGGCAAAGCTAAGTATCAACAGGTAGTTGATGAATACGTGTTCCCACATTTTTTTAAGTGTTATAAAAATATACCCTATTGAGATTTTTTCACTGAAAAATCATGTTAGAGACGTACATATGAAAATAAGGTGCACCTCTAGTATTCATAAGGTGCACTAAGGATATTTGCACCTTTAGTATTCAAAAGACAGATGAAAATCTGAAATTTAGTCTTACATGACTTCACCTTGGGATCTCTTAATGCTTCGATTGTTCTCTGCCTGATCCTCTCCCGAGTCTCTACATGTGGATGGCAACAGAGTCAAGATTAAGCACACATTCCAATTACTTTATCAGTTTAATGGCACTGCTCAAGACAGATATACCTGCACTGTGTTTTCTGCCTTTGTTCCAAGGAACTTTCCCTTTATTGGCAAGTCCGATCTTTCTTCTTCGTTCATTTTCATTATCACTCTTTGCAGAAGAAGTTTTTGCAGACAAAGCAGAGTTGACATTTAGTTGAGTTGCCTTTGCTTGATCAGTGGTTAAGTCTAATAAGTCCTTTGACTGGAAACAGCCCATAGACTCCAGCACTTCTCTCGCATAAACCCTGGGTCTTAAAGGCCTCGAAAGGTGCAATCTTAGGGAGGAACCAACAATTGCATAAAAAACTGAAGTTGAAAAGTTCCATTTTTGGCAGATTGGCTGTATAAATCTCTCATCCACACCATACTCAAGAGTTGGAAACGAATGGATGTCCGGGACCCACTTGAAATTCGGGTGTGGAACCAAGAACTTCCTGATAAGAGAAGCTAAATGTAAGAGAAACTTAGATGCAGAGAGGTATGTATGAACAGTTTATGACCTAAAAATATCTAATTAAGTTGAATCAATGAAGCATTATCGAAAACTTATGTAATCTTTAACTCGTGGAGTATTAGTATATGGTGAATCAAACTGAGCTGAATTTTTTAACAAAACCCTTTAACTAGATCATCAATGCATTTCTCTGTGACTTCCAAAAGTTCAATTTGATATATCCAGTTGGTATCATTTCAATCACTCAAATTTTTTTATCCATTTTCGGAGTTGCAGAAAGAACATAAACACGAGAAACACCACATTTCTGTACTAAAACCCTAACACCGAACTGCAGAAATAGGAAACAAGCATGCATCGTGAGCGCAAAAGTCAGAAGGGCGCGATTTCGCTGCATTATCAATGCAAATTACGATCAAATATCAAAATCTGGAACACAATCGTACTGCAAGTTCAACATTTCTAAAGAAACGGAAAAACTTGTCATTTTTCCAAAGAGAGAGAGAGATAGCGGGAGAGTTACAAGGGAATGGAGCGCATTGCAGAGAAGAAGCTTAAGCTCCGGTAATGTTTTCTGAGGAGGGCTGCTGTGCTGGTGCTGCCTCTTCAGTTCGTTGGTGTAGATTACAAGAAGAGGGTGACGTTTTTGGATAGGGTGTATCATATACCGGGTTTACCCACTAGACTTCCAAACCAAACGCCCGGGCTTACTGCTGTAGATGGTTAGGTATGGTCAGGTATGACAAATACCATAATCATTAACCAGACCATATTTTTAAACCACATACCATAACCATAACTATTATGGGTATAATTTTTAATACTATAACCATTAAAATAACTGTGGTTATTAACTATGGTTTTACCCGTATACTCATATTCATTCCACACATGTAATATAATAAAATATTGAAAATTTTATTTTAAAAAATATATCAATCTATATCAACATCGTTGGACTTTGGTGCCTTAAATATTCAACAATTTTAAATTTTCAATTATATAATATATATTTAGTATATTATATAAATTAATTTGTTAATAATAAATAAATATTATATATATATAATAACCATGATTATAATTATGGTAACTCAAATATTATAACCATAACCATTATAGTTAGAAAATTCATCAACATAACTGAACTGTCTCATAATGATACAGTTAACCATATTAAACAGTAACGGTTATATTATGATTATGTATTTTTCAAAGCGCCATTGCCGACCCTAACATGGCTCGCTAGTCGCTACGGCTTTTTATAAGTTATAAACCCGCTATAAATTGAGGCGGCAAGAAAAGACGCAGCTGACACCGGCACGGAAGCAGCTTCTCCCCACACAAAATCCTAAACCCTTTTTGGCCAAAATGAGGGCGTCGATGTTGAAGTTGATCCTATCGAGATCAACCTCCTCAGCCTCCTCCGGGAGCCTCCTCAGCCGTGGTTACGGATCCGATGCAGTGCCCGAGAGAAAGGTAGTTGTGCTTGGAGCCGCCGGCGGCATCGGGCAGCCTCTGGCCCTTCTGATGAAGCTCAACCCTCTTGTCTCGAAGCTCGCACTCTATGATATCGCCGGCACGCTGGGAGTTGCCGCTGACATTGGCCACGTGAACACCAGATCGGAGGTCTCTATATCTTTCCCTTCTACATGATTTTTGTGGAACATCTTATGCCGTAGCAGTCTTTGAATCAGTAGCTTAATGTCAAAGTCTCAATTATTTTCCAGAATGGGATGATTGAGCGGTCGATGCTGTATTAAATCATCATTTTTATGTGTTTAGTCCTGTGAATTTACTGATTTTTTTTGGGTTATCTCTATGTAGCTGCTCATTTTATCGATTAATGCTATACTGGGATTGTTAGAGCAGTTTACCATAAATTAACTTGTTCTTTCATCATATTTCTGTAGTATGACTACGAATTGGCAAGGACTATATACCAGTCAACCATTCTGCTTTTAGTGTTTCATCATATTATTGCTATCTTTGAAGTTTAATAGATGCATCTGCCTATGTTGTATGAGAAAGTGAAGTTCTACATATGGTTTTGGCTGGCTACCCTTGTTAGACTATCTCGGAACCCATTACGTGCCTGAAATATTGATCTTGCAGACGCCGTCGAGGAATATTATGTTATTTGCTCAGTTTTTTATTTTATCTTTTTGCTGAAAAATGAGCTTGTGCAAGTTGTTGTACTGTGATATTGCCATTGGTAAATATGGTGAGGAACATGGTAAGGTTGAGTTTGTCACTTTTAATTGGTCAGGCAATTTTTGTAGGTAGCTGGGTATATGGGTGAGGACCAACTTGGCCAAGCTTTGGAGGGAGCAGATGTTGTCATTATTCCTGCTGGCGTGCCAAGAAAACCAGGAATGACCCGTGATGACCTCTTTAACATCAATGCAGGCATTGTCAAATCCTTGTGTACAGCCATTGCAAAACACTGCCCTCATGTGAGCTCTTTCTTTCCTTTCAAATTTTAATGATATTCAGAACTCAATTGATTATCTAATTATACTCTTTCATTCTCTAAATTTTCAATTTAGGTGTCATTTGAATTTAGTACTTAATTTGTGTATTAGATCGAATAGATCTAATTTGAATTGGGTTTCTAGTACAAGCCAGTGTATTATTATTTTTATTTTAGCTCGTATAAAATACGGTCAAAGGTTTACAATTAACTTAAGAGCAAAAAGGTTCTCTCATTCGCAAAATGAATCTCTCCTAAAAAGTGGATGCCCTTGGCTCAGCTTCATCTATTGGATTTGGTATTAACCATTACGAAGAAATTAGAAACTTTAGTCGTACAACGTGTCCATAAAACTTGCAGTGCAGTTAAATTAGTTGTGTTTTACCATTTATTTTAATATTTATTGTTTGCAAGACATATTTTCTTTATTTTTCTCGTATTAATTCAAACAAACTTCTTTTTCCTGTTCAGGCACTTGTTAATGTGATCAGCAACCCCGTGAACTCGACTGTCCCAATTGCCGCTGAGGTATTCAAGAAGGCTGGGACATATGATGCGAAGAAGCTCTTTGGAGTGACAACTCTTGATGTTATCAGAGCAAAAACTTTCTATGCTGGGAAGGGCAAAGTGCTCGTTGAAGGTATGTTGACATCAAGCACCACCATTTTATTGCTATATGATGGAATCACTGGAAAAAGAGCATCGTATATAACAATTGTTTGTAACGGTTATCTGCAGAGGTTAATGTACCAGTTGTTGGTGGTCATGCGGGCATCACCATCCTCCCGTTGTTCTCACAGGTACTCCCTTGGTGCCTTCTTCTCTATTGGTAAATGGTAAGTGGGAGACATCCATTTTAATGTCAAAATCGTTCTTCCACTTTGTAGGCAACACCCAAAGCCAATTTGTCTGATGAAGAGATCAATGCACTCACAAAACGTACTCAAGATGGAGGAACGGAAGTTGTAGAAGCAAAGGCTGGAAAGGGTTCTGCAACATTGTCAATGGCGTAAGTGTAAAATGATACCCTCTACAGAGAGAGGAGTCCACTCTGGACTTCTCAAAATGTTGAAAAATACTCTTAAACCAGTATCATATTTGATTACCCCTTGATTTGTTTTTGTGATTTTCACATATATATTTCACGGAATAGCTAAAATAAGGTTGAGTTTTCATTTGTGATTACTCACTACTATTATTTATCCACAGTATTTTGCTTTTCTATTCATGAGAATACTGCATTGTAATGTAGTCCTGAACCAACTTTACCTCTATGACGCAGATATGCTGGAGCCTTATTTGCAGATGCTTGCCTCAAGGGACTTAATGGAGTACCCGATGTTGTGGAATGTTCATTTGTACAATCCAGTATAACCGAACTACCTTTCTTTGCTTCTAAGGTAATAGACATAACCTGGTAAAGATTGTAGTCATTGGACCATATTTCTTCCCTCTTTATGATCAAGCTAATACATAGTATGAATATCCAGGTAAAGCTTGGGAAGAACGGAGTTGATGAAGTTTGGGGGTTGGGACCAATGTCAGACTACGAGAAACAGGGACTCGAGCTCCTTATCCCCGAACTCAAATCCTCAATCGAGAAGGGAATCAAATTCGCCCACCAGAGCTGATTATTGCACGTCTACATATCGACTTTTGTACCGGTAATTTTTTTATTTTATTTTTGCATAAGCTACCTTATCCTTACTCTTGCTGTTGTGGCCAGTAGATCTGGCCTTGGTAGGAACACAAAGAGGACCGAAACTGTCGAATGATTATTTGTCAAATGAAACAAAGAGGGAACACCATATCATTAAATGTTAACAAAGAGGGTTTAAAGTGACTTAAAATCAAATTGATACAAAATGAAACGAGGTGCCATTACAGAATATTCATTAATTTGATGAAACTGAAGCACATTTTTGCTAGAATAGAATAGAACCCTTAAATCATCTTATTAGAGGCTTATATGATGTTGTGGTTCAACATTTTGTATATTAACTAGAAAATGTGAATTGGGTTCGAGGGACATTTGGTCCATTAACTCTAGTTAAGAGACTTCAAATGGAACTCACAAACCCTGCAAGAAATCAAACCCTAATTCACGACATATGATTAGGCTGTCGATCCTTCGAGGTATGAGCCCATTTCCATTCAGAAACTGCTCTAAAAAATTATAAGTTCAAATTTTATTACACCCCTTAGCAAGACTACTTTTGACATTTATTGTAAAAAAAAATGTTGCTTGACTAAAGAGCAGCCATGTGCATTGCACATGATTTTTACACTATATAAACCATAGTTATCATAATCGGAAGGTTTGACTGGGAACCGGACTCTTGTCCGGTTTGTTCAATCAAAAGATTGAAATGCATGGTAGATCCGATTGAACCGGTGTGAACCAGATAATTTTTGAAAAAATGGCCGGTTCCTCTTCCCCTTTTTTTTTGCCAAACCGATCTATCGGTTCAAGTCGGTTCTGTCTCCAGCCAAAACCTAAACAGGCTATCCCCAAAATGTCTACTTTGCTGACTAAATGCACAAAATGTCTCCAGCTTTTTTATTTCACTACACTTGAGAATCCAAATTCAATTCAGAATTCAACACCAATCACATGGTAAAGCAAAATAATCAACCAAACTCTCATCCAATGAACCATAAATCGACTAGCACAACAAATCAGAAAGCAAAAACTGTCGACCTCATCGATCTCGTTCTTGGGTTTTTCTTTAATGGTGGCGGACTTGCACGTTGGGTTTTTCTTTAATGGTGGCGGACTTGCACGTGGCGAGCTTGTTGGTGTCAATGTCCGACAAAGGGTTTCGCGCGAAGTGGCGACTGTTCGACATTTCTGGAGGAGTTGCGGCTCAGGGATGTCGGTTGCAGCTGTTGTTGAGCTTCTCTTCTTGTCGGTGACTGAGATCGAGAAGGCAATGTTCGGTCCTCTTTTTTTTTAGGAGCTTGTCGTCTTGCCGATGTCTGGATCGAGGTAGAGCTTGTCTTCTTGCTACTGTTGAGCTCCAGGAGCGCTGTTGTTCTCTTTTTATTTATTACTGCATGATGAACCGTTCGGTCCGACCGAATTGAATCGGATGAACCGAGAACCGACCCTCTTATCGGTTCGAGGGTCGATCCAGGTCTAACTTCTAATAACACTGATATAAAGAGGTAAATAAATAGCAATTTAAAAAAAAAAAATCTAAAGTTTATATAACTTTTTTGTATACTAACACCTTATTTTAAGATTCAGAAATTAATGCATCTAAACTTTTTCCCCAATACATTTAAATTTTAAAGGATCCCCTTTTATCTAATATAAATAACCCCAGGCCCGAAGCCTCACCCCATATGATAGGGACGGAGTATTCTCATTCCTTATTTTGTTTTTCGTATTTTTATTTTTTATACATATTCTGTATATCAAACGTGCTATTATATTCCATAATTCAAGTGTCTCTACCTCCTCCAGTTCTTAATTTCTCTAATGAAAAACACCAAGCAAGCCTCTTGTATTGTCTATTTTCAACCCCTAGTCCCCTACCAACCATGCCAGATTCCTTTTCTTTTCTATATTCCTTTTATTTGTAATTTGCCTTTTTTTCAATCCATGTGGAAGTGTTTATTTTGCTTTGCTAAAGTAACATGGTATTTCATGAATATTTTTACTCAAAATGAAATGATTTTTTCTACGGCAATAGTAAATAAGAGATAAGTGTGCTTTTTTACCTAATTTTGTGTCTTTTACAATGACGTGAGAATTGACTTGGAAAACGTGAAGACACTCGGACCGCAAAAATTCTAACTGTGGGGCCCTTTCCGTACGACTTGAGAATTATTATATTATTTTAAATGATCTAGTATTACTACTACGTGCATGAACTGACCCAATTAATATCTTTTACTTGGGGGGTTTGGTTCATCACAAAATCTATGATAGTTTTCTACCGAAACTGTTCCTTTGTCTCCCACGAATTTTTGCTCTTCCCGACAAAACAAGGATATATATTATAATTATATACTGTATAACAACACGTGTAGATAAGAACCGGACAGAACCAGAGAACCTCTCGAGGATGAGAGAAGGAGAGAAAGTTGTTGGCCAGTGGGTGTAGCATAGCATTAGCAAATCCAAGGCAATCTTGGCTTTAGGTTGTTCGTAAGGAAGAGATATGTTTTTTTTTGGGCCAATTAGGAAGAGATATGTAACTTTTACTTTCCGCAGTTCCACTTTGATAAAAAGATAAATTTTTAAAAAAAGTATAAAATCATTGTGAAAAGTATGTATATGGCATAGTTATCAGAACTGGACCGGTCATCGAACCGGCGAGGGGCCGGTTCATGGTTCGGCCGGTCCAACCCGATTCAGTATGCGGTTCACTGTTCACAATGGGAAAAAATTGAAAACTTAAAATACATACATAGTCTCAAACACAAATATAATTACTTCAAACTACATAGTCTCACACACACATAAACTACATAGTTTCAATATCAAACACACATTACTCTCAATTCTCAAACACAATACACAATAGTAGTGAACCGGTTTAACCAATTTGGTTAAGCCGATTGGTTTGTGCAGAACCAAAAACCAGAAACCAAAAAAAAAATACCAAAACCGACAGAAAAAAAACAAAAAAAAAAAAATCAGCTAAAAAGTGATTCGGAAACCAGCCGATTTTTCAAAACTATTTGGTTCAAACAATATTCATTTGTACAACGGTCTTTTAATTGAACCAAACCGGACAGGAGTCCGGTTCCCGATCGGACCGACGGTCCGGTCCGGTTCTGATAACTATGGTATATGGCCATTACCTTTCACGTCAGTGAAAAATTGAAGGTCTATGTAAGTTTTGCCCCCCCGGAAAAAAAATTGAAGGTCCAGGTTAGCTTCTTGACTTACCTGGTTTCTTTGTTGTTGGTTGTAGTTTATTCAGCTATAGTTTATTCAGCTGCAGAATCTCAGATTCAGATGATGAACTATGAATGATGTTGTTTTGGATTAGAAATTTAGTTTCCTTTTCTCCATATGAAAACAGGTCAGCTTCTGATGACCTTTGTGACTATCCATTCGTAAGAACTTCCAAATTTGAAGAATCCATATATCATCGCATTGACTTTTGTCACCAAAGAGAAGGAAATGGACCACAAATGGAAATGATCAAGGTGCGGGGAAGATATTCAAGATGGACATAACTCCAGGAATGTAATAGACAACCCAAGCGGGGAGCTGAGCATCGGGTTTGCCCCCACTGACTTTACATCCTGGCTTCGTCCCTCACTCTAGGGTAGTGGGATCCGGGTTATGCTAAAATTGCACAACTTGTCACCCTACGATGGGGTTGTGCACTTTTTAGCATAACTCGCACTCTCTGAGTATACGTATACTTATTTTTTAAAATATATTTTTATAATTTCTATTTTAATCATACTTTAAAAAAAAAGGTAAATAGGAATATCAAAGTTGGCATGGTGGGGTGTTCTAGTAGTAGTAGTAGTAATTGCGACTCCCAAAGTGTGACACTCATTCATAATTAATTAAATGGTTAATTACTTGAAACATTACACATGTTTGACAAATGTCAAACTATATCTTTGTGGTTCTCCTTCTCTGATTCTTCCGTTCGTTTGGCCTCTCCACAACTGGTCCACATCTGAACTCACCTCAAGTAATCTGGTGCACATTTCCTCTTCATTTTCCTGTCAATTTGTTTTCCTTTATCTGAAGACCATCGTGATTGTTGATGTGTCGTGCTGGTTTAAAGGAACCAGTCTACGTGGAGTTGCTGGTTCTAACTGAAAGATGATGGACGAAGCAGTAAATCGAGTAATACTGCAAACGGATCTAAGGATAGTTGATGTGTTGTGTTGGTTCTGATTGTTGATGTGTCGTGCTGGTTCAGCAGTAAACCAGCTAATTTATGCTGTAATCGAGAAAGGATAGTTTGAAATTTGTATTTTTCAATTGCTTTCTGGTCAAGATTTGTCGATCAATCGCATTTTGGCGAATGATCCAATAAAAGGGTTGATTTAAGCGGATTTAACGAACTATTTTATTCTAGTTTATGTATGTATGCTTTGATATGATATTTGCAACTTGATCGTTAGATGAAGAGAGATCAGTTAATGATTATTGAAGCTTAAATTCATGAAACTGAATTGATCGTGGATAAATGTCTGTAACTCCTCACCTATCTTCTTTCAAGTTGAACCTATCCATCAACTGCTGCATTTTTATGATTTTCTCCTCGAAAGTCCAAGTAACCAACATCACCTAAGCCATGATGAACAACTTTGTTCCATTTTTCGATCAATTGGTTATGGGAGGTCCTTTATTTATAGTATTTTGATCAAGTTCGGTTGATTTCCAATCGAACAATTGTGTCTGACCATTGTAAATAACAATTGTTTGGTGATGTTTCATATGTCCCTTGTTCATAAGCTCTATTTCAAGAATTGTTTCTGATTTATCCATGCCAATTTTCTTCAACTGTCTTAACTGGTCTGAATTGATGAAGAAGTCAAATGGTGTATATTTTCCAGAGGAGGTACTGCAATAAGTGGATGGTCTCCTTGCTTCAAGTTCCACTTAAGTTTATGAGAGAAAAATGCAAAAGAACTTGATTCAGATAGTGATGAATCAGATGTTAGTGAATCAGATGGAGATGATACATCTTCAAATAATACAACTATGCAACCTGCTTCAGATAATACAGCATAGAACCAAGTGTATACTACTCTAATTATTATTATTTTTGGGAGAGGATAGTTGGATACCATACATGTCAGAATCATCTTATGTTTCATATCAATTGACAATTCTTGGTGAATTGAAATATATAATAATGTATGAGATTTTGCAGTATTTGGGATAATTGAAAATCTGGGTTTAATTTTTCAGGGATCAACACTACTCTTTTGTAACCTCAGTAATAATGCTCAATTTCAACGTATTAATCACATTTTAAGAAAACATACGTACTCATTTAATCACATTACAAGGAACATACGTAACCATTTAATCACATTCTAGGATAACATATGTAACCATTTAATCAAATTTTACGTTATAATGAATTCTTTAATTTAGATGTTATTAAATGAAACTCAGGATCTGAAGAATTTAAACTCATTTCAACAAAATATTCAACAACAAATTCAAATTCAACAACAAATACATCAAAACATTTTCTTGTCATCGAAATCCTCGATTTGGTGCATCTCTTCCACTCCCACCTCGGTCTGCTTTCCAATTTTGATATCTCCTTTATCCCTTCATCCACTCCAAGTAGGATTCTTACCAAAATTAAGGTTTCTTCACAATCTAAAGAAAAATTAGGAGAAAGTGTTTGTTTGAAAAATCAAAAAATTATGAAACAACATTAAAAAACTCTTTAAGCCCAGAAAAATAGATCAAAGATACCATCAAGAGAAAATCTTTGTGTATACCATTCATTAGTGTGACCAAAGATACCATCAAGAGTAGCAAATATGTAACTATTTAATCACATTACAAGCAAACATATGTAATTATTTAATCAGATTACAAGCAAACATACGTAACCATTTAATCACATTTCAAGTTGAGAAATACCTCTTAAATTTAGATACTGTTAAAAAAAATAAGTTCTGAAGAACATCACTACGAATACCCAGGTTAAAAAGAACATAAAAAAAAATAAGTTCTTAAATCACATTTGGTGCCTCTCTTCCACTCCCACCTCGGTATGCTTTCCAAAATTCGGTGTCTGGCACCAGAACTAAGCTGTCGTCCAAAATTCAGCATTTGATTTGATTGGTGGGATTTTGATTTATGGGTTCAATTTCAGTTCTTCCTTTAAATCCCAATATGCAGCAATTGAAGCTCTTTAACAACGGCAAATGGATGAGTTACTCTGGGCAAGATGACAGAGGTCTTGATGGGGGAGTTATTTTGTTTTCAGCCTCGAAAATGGAATCAGTGTCAACGACGCTCTGAGATGGAATTGGTGTCGGAGATGGAATCAGTATCACCAACTTGTGCATCTGATTTGATTTCCTGGTTGGAGTTAGCGGCATAGGAGTTAGCGGGATGTGGGTTTCTTCTACTTCTTTTTCTTCTTCTTGCAGAGGAGGTGGATGTGAAGTGAATAGTATTTGATTTAGGGTTTACAGTAAATAAATAAATTAAAGAATGATAATATTATCATTTTATATGTTAGAATAGTGACTTAACGGAGAAATTTAACTATGGACATTAAAAATGACCAATTAGTCACATGCTGAAACATATGTAACCATCCTGCACAAGTTATAACCAATTAGTCACATGTGTAATGTTTCAAGTAATTAACCCTTAATTAAAATGTAATCATAGACATATATGAAGTAGGGTTGATCATGGGTGGGTCAGACCGATCTCGGAGGCAGGACCGATACCGAAATTTTGATCTTGTTTTCTGGAGGACCGAGATCGACTTTGACAAAAAAAAAACGCCCAAGTCAGTCTTGCTTGACTCGTGTCGTTCTTGGTCCTGGACCAAATCTGACCCCCCCCCCCCCCAAAAAAAAAAATGAATCTAAACAAAACTGAATCTGTCAAAACTCAAATGTAATTCAAAGCTGGAGATGCTCTTCCAGTTACATCGTAGGCAACCCTTTTGCTTTTCATTGTTTTCTACCTCTTTGAATCAGAACATCGTTGAAGTTTGAGAAAAAGTTATGTAGAGAAAGTAAATCAGTGAATCTAATTAAATTCGGTTTGGACCGGTCCTAATCGGGCTTTCGGAAAAAAATATGTGACCGAGCCTGACCTTAAAGAACAAAAATTGTCCGCTCGGTCTCAGTTCTAGTCGGTCTCGGATCGCTTTTGTCGGGAATTCGATCCAACTGTCTTTTTTTATCTCCCCTAATACGAATTCAGAAATCAAGTTTAGAGAAATTAAAAATTGAAGTAAATATAAATGAAAATAATATTGTTTTTTAAAATAGTAAATATAAGACTTAGAAAAATAAATATATATATATACATAATTAAAATTATATACATGAAAAGTTTTGTCCCGAGTTGAGTGGGACAATTGTCATTAACTTCTTAATAGTTCTACTCTGGATCATAAATATGGGAATTTAGTTTAAATTTTTTTTAAAAAATAAAGTGTTATTTATTTGTCTTAAATATTGAATAATCTTTTATTTTTTGCCAAGTAAATAGTGAATAATCCAATCAGACATTTTATAACTTACTATCCAATATGGAAAGTAAAATATATTGATAGATTTCTTTCATACTTTCTATTGATAGAATTGTTTTTGTTTAATACATACTTTAATAATGTACTAATAAGTGCAATGTCATCGAAATATGTTTTCATTACTTTTGGTGTAATAATATAAAAATGGAAGTACGAATATATTTTTTCCATTTTATTTAAAATGTAATACTCGTGGATGATTAGTTTTAAGACATACAATATTCTAATTAAGTAGCTTTTGGTCCATGAAAAGGAAAAAGATATTCGACCAAAAAAAAAAAGAAAAGGAAAAAGATAGTGCCCTCACGTGTCATCCATGCATGGGATGGTAGCACACATTTTATTTTACTAATAAAATAATTTGTAATGTTATTTTTATTTGTTTTTTTTACAAGAATCTTCCACTGATTTCTCATGGGCCATGAGTGGCCACTGGGTTGTTGTTCGACTTAGTCTTAGACCCATAAAATGCCATTAGTTAATTTTCTGGATTAATGCATTATTTTCGTCCATGGAAACCTTAACTAATTAATAAATCAAATATATTTTTGACTGGCAGATCTACTTTAATTTCACAAGTTAATATAAAATCATTAAGATATCGTTGTCAATTGGATCGGGAAAGCAACTTTGGTAAAGGTATCCTCAAAGGGAAGTTTTAAGTGATTTAATTTGACTGTATTAAATATATAATTCATTAATGCATATAGCATGTGAATATGTGGTTGACATTTTTTGGGATATTGTATTGCAACTAAGTAGGTAAGGGTATCAATTGACCCCGACTCTTTCAATGGGTTAATATTTGTTATTTTGTAGATTATTTTGATATTATACGAAAATTTAGTCGAATTAGAGTTGTATTTCTCGATTTACGGGTAAACATACAGAACTGCTAATAAATATATAATAATTATATGGCCGTGTTGATTAACGGATTGATTTACAAAATTTAGCCTAATATAAATAAATTAGGCACCATAAAATTTATAAAGTTGAACTTTTCAAAACCTATCTAAATTAATTGAATGAAAACATGAACAAATTATAAGTGAATTATGATCTCATACCACCGACAGTGGTGCTCTAGTGGTTGAGAGTGTTGACTCTCATGTTTTAATCATCTGGAGGCATGAGTTCGAATCTTCCAAAGTGCAAGAAGAAACACTGACTTGGGAAAATGATTATATATTTGGGTCTAATGAGTTGACCTCTCAATCACATACTGTTGGTCTGACTACATTAACGGGGTCAGTCCAAAACGCTGGTTCCCAAAAACCTAAACATTACGTAGTGGAGTCTTTGTCGCTACTACTAGCTCATTCATTTTTGTTGACAAAAAAAATAAAAATTATGATTTCATTCTTGACGAAAAAATAAAAATAATCTCATTTATATATCGTTCAATTAATTATAGAGTCGTCGTTCAAAAATTATAATTTTTTTCTTATGATAATTTGACTTAAAAATACACAAATGACTAATTCATAAAGTTAAAAATATAATTCTATTTATAATATAAACTTTCCATATGTTTGAGATTTAATCATAACATTTTTGCAAAAATATGTTATTACATCTACAACTCTAATCCAATAACTTTTATAATAGCTGATATGGGAAAGATATAATTAAGAAAATATATACTACTTGATATATATATATATATATATTATTGCAAAAAATGGTTAAAAGATTATATTCCATAATTACTTGTTGGACACACAAATATGTTGAAATTATTACAATTTCCTCAATAATACGTAGAAGGTTGAAAATATTATTAAGAGAAACGAATTGAATGATATATATGTTATTATGATAGAAAAACTATAAAAGAAAACAATTAAAAAAACGAAACAAAAGCACTTACAACATTATAATTCATAAATATTATTAAGAAAATTACATATTTTTATTTTGTATATATGTAATTCTATTTTGGATTTCTTTATTTTGTTTATTAAGATCTTTAGGAGTATCAATAAAACAATATTTAATAACCCTAATAATTTAAAATGAAAGAAGGGGAACAAATTCCCTCCAAATGATTGGGCAGTGTCCAAAGCAAACGCATCTCTCTTCTCTCTCGAGAAAGTCTCTCTCCGTTCACTCCCCCCGCCAAAAAGCGAGCCTGACGGAACTGTGTCTGCCATTTTTCACGCTTTCGTCAGATTCTCTTTCTTTCCATCAATTCTCGCGATCTCTTTATTGCTCTACAGTTTGCAACAGCAACCACATCGCCCCTTGCTTACACTCTCCAACTCTCAGGATATCGCCGCTAGCCGAGGAGTGATCGAGCCACTGCGACCTCTCTCTCCGCAAACCAAGCACGAAAGTCGCCACCGACCGTTTCAGACGATTCCGGAGTTCACAATCGGCTAATCCACATCCTCAGGTTAGCCTCAGCCTCTCTTCTCGTCGATCATGAATTTGCTAGTCGATTGAGCGTAATGCTGTAACTGATGCGAATCGGAAACGCGCCGCGCCGCCACCGTCGGATTTAACGTAACGATTCATGTATTGGAATTCGCTCCTCTGGTTCTTAACTGTTTGATCGAGGCTTCGATCCTGCGTGCCTTCGCTAATCGTATATGTGGAATCCGTACTCCTACTATGTGTTGCACTAACAATTCTGAGTCATTTTCATCATCTCTGTTCTATATACTGATACATTTTCTGCCTTTGCTGTTCCAGAGGACTAGAACTTATTCGGCTACTTCATTGTCTGAACATCAGAGGAAAGGCCATCAGGTCAGTGTTCTTTGATCTTGTTCTACCTTCGACTGTGAGGGTGCATGTGCCATATGCTTCTACGTGCACCGTATGTTCACCAGGGTATTTATCTCTTTGGTTTACAGTCGAGCATCAAATATCTTTTTACCTTTCCAGCAAGATTAACACAAACATTCAATAATCAATCTGCTACTTGTAGAAGCTATGGGCCCTTACAGTCTTCATCAGCTATTAGTATTCCTGCTTCTTCAGTAGAAATATCCCATCGCACAGAAGCTTTTAACCAAGTACTGGCGCAAGCTAGCAATTATCAATTCACTAAGTTAAATTCCGAAATCTTGCTATGTATCGGCATTACTTACTGCCGAGCCTTAGCGGTCTTTTGTGATTATTAAGCATACAGAAGATCTTTCACCCCCCACCCCCCTTCACCCTCTAAACTTCATAGGAATCACATGAGTAACTATTGGTGATATGATGTAAGTAATATGTCGAAACACCAAAATTACTGGGTCAATAGAACATCACATCAAATTGTATACAAGCTCTCAGATCTAGAATTTTACTTTTCAGATGCCAGCTAAGTAAACTTCTACTCGTTAAGATGAAAAATCGGACTCTTGTGATTTTACCAAGAGAAAGGGAAGAACCTAATCGCTTAACCGCAGAAGAAGACATCGTCTTCTTGGTCAGGCACGTCATGTTAGTGAATAAGGCCAACAATTTTACCATCTCTTCCTTCAGTTTTTACTTCTCATATATTTCATCAGGAAAAAGTAAACTAAATTAAATTCTCTGCTGAAAGTAGGGATTAATTAGATGTGCTCGAGTTGTCACATGATAAACTAGTTAACCATGTATTGATTCTTCTGAAGGCTTATAATATGATATCAATTTTCCGGTCTTGGCTGAGTTGATACTCTGGTCAATTTGGAGGAAAAAGAAGTCCCCTAGTTATGTTTTCTGGCTCAAACTGCATTGGTTTGATCGCTGATTAGTCCTATACTTGATTTGTTCAAACTGGGCTCAATTCAATTGTCTGAGCCAAGATCACGACGAAGCTAGCTAGAAGCCTTGCAAGTTAGTTACCTAGTTGTATCAAGAGATTTTGGTGCATCCTTACTTCAACTGAATGCATACGATAAACAATTGTCGCATTCTGGAAAAATAGGCATTTCAAGGAAGCAGGCTTCTCTGTTCGCTTCGTGTTCCTTTAAAAAGGTTTGATCCCTTCAACAGTTCAACTCAATCTCATAAGCTATAGAGTTTGATACTAGATAATATTAAGGTGTTTCAAAGATCCAGTGGGATTCTTAACACAAGAATATTATCATTTGGGAGCAGATATAGCATATGATTAATAACAGATATTTTTAGCATCACAAGGCGAAATGCTTATTGTCAACGCCAAATCTATAAAGACATGCATATTGTCTAGTAATCATTGTTTGAAAAACTTAATTATCAATGCTTCGCTGTTATTGCTTTCAACTTCACTGGCCCTCTCTTAAATCCGTACTCCGAATTTGACCAGATCAATGATTCTTTCTCCAACTTGCTTCTTTGAACAAAGAATAAATCTCATTGTTCATGCAAGTCTCCTCTGTCTATTTGTGGCAGTATTGCATGAATCTTGGCCTTTTGTTCGTTTTGTCACATGTTTGGTGGTGTTTAGTGAAGTTTGGCTTTTCCTTTCCCTCCCCCAAGGCCACAGACCTCTACGTCCTTTCCACATTCAAGGGGATATTCTTAAGATATTGTTTTACTTCTTAGGAATACAAGATATTTTTACTCCATACTTACCGTTTGAGAACTCAAAATGTATTTTGTTCCCTCTTAGTAAGTCAATGACGGATAGATGATTAGAACAGAAGTAAATAATAGGTCAGAACCTTTCAAGAAAACTACTCGGGTGTATTGCAGCGAGGCTGAACTAAATCCCTTGGACCCCAATCTTGGTCTCATATTGCCTTATTTTCATAGTCAAGACAACATTGTTCGACGGCTGAATTCTTGTCTGGACGAAACTGTTAATTTATACAAAAAATCTCTTCATATTATTGACTTCTAGAGATGTAAGTCCTATCTTTTTCGCAATTTTCTCTAATAAAGTAGGGGGGATGTGTGGTATTAACATATTTTCGGTACGCCCTGGATGCTTGTGTCAAGACAAAACATTGTTTTCTTTAGAAAAGACCTTTCGGCAATCATGTGTTTCTTGAGGGAACCGTTCCAACAACAAATACAAATAGATTAGTGGAGCTTAGAATACAAGAGTCGTGGTGTAAGAGGTATTGAAAGTGAACGTGCTAACTCAAGTAAAACGAATTACCATATTTCTAAGATGAATTGATTTCCAATCTCATTGGTGACCTCATCTTTAGAAGGATAGAGTAAACAATTTCTTGATATGATACGATTATACGGTTATCAATGATATTTAGTTATGTATATATGAATTTTACTATTATAAAAATAGTATGTAAACAACTTCTATTTATAAATATATACATAAATACTGTTAACTATAATTATTTATGTATGTCTAATTATATTTAGATTAAAATTAGAATTATATTTAACCTTGTACTTGTTTCTAAATCAAAATTCTTAAATTTTGAAATCTGATTGTGACTGAAATATGAAATTTATAAATTTTGTATTATGTATATATAATTTGTTTACTAAAATTTATTTATTTATACACAACAACCTGATTAATAACACACAATAGTAAGTGTCTAGATAATACTATATATATTTTTAAAAAATAAGTATCTAAAATTATAGAAACAATGTTATATATATATAAAGGTACTATGAATGCCAAACACAGCTGCTACTAGATATAAATACAGAAGCAGCTACGTGGCTGCATTTTAATTTTTTAATTACGGCTGAACCGTCTACAGGTAAGTTTAGTTGCTCATAGCACGGGTTATCTAGATCCGCTAGTGTTACGTAACCATCACCGGCATTCTTTAAAATAAATAAAACTAATGTTTTTCTTTCTTTGTTCTTTTCGGTGTTGTAAAAATTACCACTTTTTAGTTTTCACAGCTATCTTTGGTATAACCTGGCTGCATGGCTGGAGAGCTCCTTGAACTCTGTAAAGCTTACACGAGGATTCTATTTTTTCTCCCTCGTCATTGCAGTGCCCTGACATAAAAAATCTCAAATCTGATTATTTCTCCATTTCTCATTACTATATATCTCATCTCTCTGAGCCAGTGGCTTGGTTTCCTTCCAATTTAAGCCAGCAATAAATCTACATAGAGACACGAGAACGACACTTTCTCAATTATCGGTGTTTACATAGAGCTTTACGTCTAAGGTAGTCTTCTTCATTCCATAATTCATGCAGTTTATGGAGATTTTGATTCTGAGCATCACGAATATTAATTCCCTCAAGGTTTCATTGCGTTCTCTCATGCAATGTATTTGTTCTATCTCAATTGATACTCCAACGGAGATATGAATCTCGGTTTTATGCGCTAGATGATTCTCCAGGTGACAGATTTTCCAGGTTAGTGTCATTTACGGCGAATGTGAATGTACTGCATATCTATATCCGTTAATTAATAGGATACCAAATTTGGTAGACCCCAGTGTAATGCCTAAGGTATTCTGTGAATCCCAATGTCCCCGTTATCTCTTTTCTTCATCATTTGTTCTCTTGTATTCTATTATCTTAAATAATTATAATTATTGCTATTAGATATGGTTACTAACACCTAGAAAGATTGAGTTATAATATTCTACTTTGGGCATCTAAATTTGAGAAATTTTCAGCTTTATATATCTTCGTTCTGCATACTGAAAACTATAAATTTGTTTGTCCAAAATGTAGGAGGTTCAATCGTTTCGCCTGTGCCATCCCCAAGATTGAACTCTAGAGCGAGCGTATGCCTGGAAACAAGTACAACGGTAATTCTATTCCTGCTCATATACCGCCAAGTCGTGTAGAACGGCTCTTAAGAGAAAGGGAGCTCAGAAGGAACAACAGGGCTTCCTACTCCAATGAGACGATTGATGGCAATCGTGAACTACTAGAACATGACCTGCGTTCAAGAGAAGGAGATAACTCGGTGAATTCGTATGTCGAACAATTCTTGGAGGCGGCAACTAAGGCACTTGCTGAAGGCTGTGAAAGGCAAGACGGAAGGCCTTTCAGACAGCGGCTCCTGGTGGTGGCTAATAGGTTGCCTGTCTCTGCCGTCAGGAGAGGTGAAGACTCTTGGTCTCTTGAGATAAGTGCCGGTGGACTTGTTAGTGCTCTTCTGGGTATGTTCTTTTTCTTTGTTTTCTAAGTGTTGAAGGCATCCTCATGTTCATCGGACTTAAGCTCCGAGTCATGGCGAGGTTGTTTCACTTGAAACTGCTATAAATGGCCTCTTATGACTCTTGAAGGTGTGAAGGAGTTTGAGGCGAGATGGATAGGATGGGCTGGTGTAAATGTCCCCGATGAAATTGGACAGGAGGCACTTACTAAAGCTTTGGCTGAAAAGGTAAGTCTTTGGCATATCTAACTAAACATTTTGCAAGTTTATTTTATTATTGATTAATGATTAAGGTTTATTACCTTGTTCATTCTTTAAGGATGAACGCTTCACGTACAGGAACGAAAAATATGTTCTCGAATTAGTACGTCTATTATCCACTTTCATGATTATATATTTATTATTTTGTGCAGAGATGTATACCTGTGTTCCTTGATGAAGAGATCGTCCATCAATACTATAACGGCTACTGCAACAATATCTTATGGCCTCTTTTTCATTACCTTGGACTTCCACAAGAAGATCGACTCGCTACAACCAGGAGTTTTCAATCTCAGTTTGCTGCATACAAGAAAGCAAATCAAATGTTTGCTGATGTGGTAAACGAGCATTATGAAGAAGGTGACGTTGTTTGGTGCCATGACTACCACCTTATGTTCCTTCCAAAATGCTTAAAGGAATACAACAACAACATGAAAGTTGGTTGGTTTCTCCACACACCTTTTCCTTCCTCCGAAATCCATAGGACACTGCCATCTCGATCAGAGCTTCTGCGCTCTGTTCTTGCTGCTGACTTAGTCGGGTAAGCTTTAACTTTGATGGTTCTTACAATTCTAGTTTTCTTGTCTGTGCATTAGAATATAGAGTACAATGGGGGCAAACCCCAACATCATTATTTATTCATTGCTCTTATAAATTTTGGGAATTATAATAATTTTTCTTATGCATGCTCCAGCAAGTACGAATGATATCTGTTTGAATATTTTTTTTTTTTGAATTGGAACTAATGACTTATTACTTTTTCTATTTCCAGTTTTCATACCTATGACTATGCTAGGCATTTTGTGAGTGCGTGCACTCGTATTCTTGGACTTGAGGGCACACCTGAAGGAGTAGAGGATCAAGGGAAGCTCACCAGAGTGGCAGCGGTACTTTTGAGCTAATTATGCACCTTTGACTCTTGATATTTGCTTGTATTTACATTTTTCAACTTGAAAACGTATTAGTCCTTAAACTATGATCACTTCTGCAGTGTACATTACTTATTTTTTGCTTATGTTTTTCTTTTCCGGGGTTGCTCTTGTTCCAGTTTCCTATTGGGATTGATGCTGATAGATTCATACGAGCGCTCGACACTCTTCCAGTTCAGGAGCATATAAAAGAACTAAAAGAAAGATTTTCGGGCAGAAAGGTACACTGTCTTGTCACGTATTTGTAGTTCAGGCTTTACTCTGTTTGAACCAAGGGCGATATTTCTCGGTATACCTGGAACATTTTTGTCCACCATTGTTAATTTTAACAACCTATATAAATACAAAGATTGTCTTTAGGATTCTGTTGAATTTACTTTTGAAAAATTATACTTGTTCTGGATGTAGTAGTGTTATACAAGAGATACTGTGTATAGAAATCTGAGTTGATCTAACTAAGAAAATCTTATTGCAAATCCAAGAGGGTGGTTCATTTAAAGAGACAAATAATGCCTATAACTACCTTTGGTACCACTTCCAAATCTCAAGTATCAGCTTAAAGCTGCCCAGACTAAAGGTGTATTCTTCATTTGCTCTCTTGCATTTCTACTGTTGTTGAGAGAGATTCCAGTATCTGGTTTAATTGGATATGATGTCTATTTGCAAGGTTTGATGAAAAGAATCCTGAAATTCAGTACTGATGATTCGATTGAACAGGTCATGTTAGGAGTTGATCGACTCGATATGATTAAAGGAATTCCTCAGAAGATACTTGCCTTTGAGAAGTTTCTTGAAGAAAATCCGGATTGGCATGATAAAGTTGTTTTGCTACAAATTGCAGTACCCACAAGAACTGATGTTCCTGAATGTACGGTTTGAACCTCATTTCAGATAACTATTACATACTTACATAATTTCTTGATGCAGTTCCTCTTTGAGTTTATTTCTTTGCAACTATATGAAACCGCGCTTGTATACTTCTCGTACCAATTTAGGGAACTGGAAGTTTTTGAGAGAACATTACTGATTAGGTTGTTAGAAATGAATGCCTGTTCAACCCTAAGAAATTACGTTCTTATGGCCTCTTCTACAATTAGCAATTTAGTGCTAGGAGCATCCCTACTTGATCAGAACTGAATTTGCCAAGAAACAGTTAATTGACAATGAACCTGGACTAATATTCATGAGCTTCTTGAATGCTTTCAGAACCACTACCAAGTGTGCTTCCTATTCTTGGAGTTTGATTCATGTTCCATTTCACAGATCAGAAACTTACTAGCCAGGTCCATGAAATAGTTGGACGTATCAATGGAAGATTTGGAACCTTGACTGCAGTGCCAATACATCACCTGGTCTGTTTTTGACATCCACTATGAATATTCAATGTTGAGACTTTATAGTTTTGGTTTTGCACGTTTGTGTGATAGATATCAAATGCTTTTCCTTTCCTATGAAGCAGATAAAATATTGGCATGATGCAATTGTAAATATGCATTACTTATAGGCTGGCTACTCATCTACTAAGCACATAATAAAAGGCCACATTCTGGGTTTTCGCAAACTCGACATCTGGCAGATCCTAGATTTTAATTGCAAAACACAATCCACAAACTTTTACAGATCATATTCCACTTAGAGTTTATCTGTCATTTTCATTTCATATGTTTCTAGATCACATTATGGGTATACCACCACATAGTAGAGATAACCATCCATATATGTCTCACATGATTGAGTTTCAACATTCTTATTTGTTATGAGCTTCTTCTCTGATTGGTAATTCTCTTTTAGACATTGTGGAATGCAGTTCTGATGAGATTGTTTTTCTTTTACAGGATAGATCTCTGGATTTTTATAAGCTCTGCGCCTTGTATGCTGTTACTGGTATATAATTTCTTCTGCTGGAACTTCTATTTCCAAATAATAGTTTTGCTAAACTGAACTAATTTTTCCTTCAAGTTGTCAAAAAGATAACTGATCTTCGTATTTTGATTAGTCTTGGTGGATAAATTAAGTTAATTAATTTTTGAATGGGTAAATCTACTGGAAACAAAAGGAAGTACTAGAAAACCAAAACCTGGAAGAGTCACAAGGAAAAGAAAACAGATAAGCACGAACATGTGGAGTTTTAGGATCTGTGAAATGCACTATATTTTGTCGCAGGCTAGAACTGAGTTTCTAGTGAATTTGATAGGATACTTTGGAACTTTGATAAAATTAATTCAAATGGGAGAGGTCCACCCAATAAACTAGTCTATTAGGTGGGAGGGCCTCTTTGACTTATAAAGCCTGCATTGATCTAGTCTGGTTTTCTCCAAGCCACCACTTCAAGGTCTGACTCTGATAGCAATTATTACAAACCAAATGGGAGAGCTCAACCCAATAAATAAGTATATCTGGCGGGAGAGCCCATTTGTCTTATAAACACCAGATTAGCTGTCCACACAACCAATGTGGTACAAGTCTCGTAGCTTGCAATGGGTACAGACATAACAATCTTAACCATGTTTGAGGAGATATTCATATGCCTTTTGCTGAATGAATTTACTGACTTGTTCGTTTGCACTTTTACTTTTGGGATTGTTTACCTAATAGGATGCTAACTTCAAGTATTCAATACTGCTTCAAATATATGTTTTTTCAGTAATAATCCTTTAGATCCATATCCACTCATCGTCTGTCTGTTGTATTATTCATGTGAGACAGAGGATTGCATGCATCTCATTTCTGATTTCTCAAGGATTCCGTATTTTGATAAACTTGAATTAATAGGATGGCGGTTCTATTTGACAGATTAGTTATGTGCTGATTCTTTTTAAAACTAAATTGATCTCTTATGCTGAATTTGCTTTTCAAACTAATAGTCAGTTACAACTTATTTTTTAAACTAGAAATGCTACTGGGACTCATATATTTGATAATGCTCATCGTAAAGCTAATACGCTGTTTATTTTTTCAGATGTTGCACTTGTCACTTCTTTGCGAGATGGAATGAATCTGGTCAGCTACGAGTTCGTGGCATGCCAAGACTCGAAGAAAGGAGTCCTAATACTTAGTGAAGTAAATTTTCTCGCAACCTACCTATACCACTGTTGATAATATCAAAGATTCAAAAGTCATATATACTCATAGCTCTGTCCATATAGTCGTGAAAGATCTCTGACCCAAGAATTACCATTGTGTTTAAGCACTTTATCTCAGTTTAGGGTGTATCAGATAAACTACTTACATTGTTTCTGTCTTCGTTCATAGTTTGCTGGAGCTGCACAGTCATTGGGTGCGGGAGCAATTCTTGTGAACCCGTGGAATATCACAGAGGTTGCGGCTTCTATAGCTCAAGCTCTCAATATGCCAGCAGATGAGAGAGAGAAGCGACATGTGCACAACTTTAAGCATGTCACAACTCATACTGCTCAAGAATGGGCTGAAACTTTTGTGAGGTATATATTTTCTCTGAATCTAAATAATTATATAAGTGGCCTAAAGGCTTCTTATTAGCTATTGATGGAAACACCGTCTTTGATTCTTGATAAATATAAATAGATAAATTTATGTGGATGAGAAATAATTATCTTTTTCCGAGGGAAGATGCAGAAGAAGCTATGGAAATTGTAGAGTTGTTGGAAATCAGCTAATGCTAATGAGAGGAAAGATTACGGTAATATATAGTTGACAGTAAGTGAGAGATCATAGATAGAATAGGAGGCGAGTCCATTGTTTGATAGTTGCAATCTTGGTGACGATGGAGTACGGTTCCGTGGTTCTAAGGAATATATGGCGGGAAAAAATTATCTTTCCCAGTGAACCACGTGCCATTCGTTTCTATTGCTTCTGTAATTCATCCCAGTGAACCACGTGCCATTCGTTGTAAGCAGTTCTATACATGCATTGCAGTGAACTGAATGACACTGTCGTTGAAGCCCAGCTAAGGACAAGACAAGTACCACCTCCACTTCCAGTCAGAGGTGCAATTGATCGTTATCTCCGATCAAGTAATCGGTTGCTCATTCTGGTATGTCCTTCTTTATCAAGCTAGATTCTTGTAAGGCCTTTATATTATACATATAAGATGCACATATTATATGTGGTGGCTGTCCTGTGCATTTTCCGTTACCAACTTTGCAAGTATAGGTACATGAATTTCCATTTCCAATTAGTGCACTTTCCCAATGGCTTTACAATTGATATATATAGCATATGATAGCAAATCGGTTTTCATTCAACTACGGTTTTAACTTTTATATTGTTTTACCTTCAACTTACACACTTTTGAAAGGAAAGACTAGATTCTAAAGCGTTCCTTGATCTGCTGTAAAATTCAGGGATTCAATGCAACACTAACGGAGCCTGTGGACACCCCAGGGAGAAGAGGTGACCAGATCAAGGAAATGGATCTGAAATTACATGCTGAACTGAGAGAACCATTGACGGCACTCTGCAACGATGAGAAGACAACAGTGGTGGTGCTTAGTGGCAGCGACAGAAGCCTCTTAGACGATGTAAGCTTAAGCTTCTATACTGCCTTGGCTCGTATGTACTTATGGACAACATGTCTTATCCATACAAGCAGCTTATATCATGTGGTGCTTTGACAGAACTTTGGGGATTATAACATGTGGTTAGCAGCTGAGAATGGGATGTTTCTGCGCCTTACGAAAGGAGAATGGATGACAACAATGCCAGAGCACCTGAACATGGAATGGGTTGACAGCGTAAAGGTGACATATATAACAGACTTACAGTTTGAACTTTGTTTTAGGTTGATATTCATCGTTGTGTATACATAGTAGTTTCACAATTAATTATGTGTATATCATTTTTCAGCATGTCTTTGAGTACTTCACAGAGAGAACTCCTCGTTCTCACTTCGAACTTCGTGAAACTTCACTTGTATGGAATTACAAATATGCAGGTAATGTATACATCCACCTAACCTAACTAACCTAGTGGTTTCATTATTCTTCTTTAGTCTCTGTTTATATGATTCCTTAAGTTATGAATTTTCTCTGTTTTATTTAATTTTGTTGAAGATGTTGAATTTGGAAGACTTCAAGCACGGGACATGTTGCAGCATCTGTGGACAGGCCCAATTTCTAACGCATCCGTCGACGTTGTGCAAGGTAGTCGGTCTGTTGAGGTCCGAGCAGTCGGTGTAACAAAGGTTAGTCTGAGGTCTTATTATGATGTCTCTCTCAATTTAGAATTAACTATGTAACAATGATGAAATCAAAATCATATATATGAATTGAGAAGTTTGAGTTTTATTTCAGGGAGCAGCAATCGACCGAATACTAGGAGAAATAGTTCATAGCAAATCCATGACCACACCGATTGACTATGTCCTCTGCATCGGCCATTTCCTGGGAAAGGTAATTATGAATCTCCTAAGTATATAATAAGTGCCCACCGGACAAAAAGAAGTGTATAATAAATGACAACTTAAGAGTTTAGGTTAGTTGTCTTGAGTCTCTTGACCCCTCACTATGATGTGGTTTCAGGATGAAGATGTTTACACATTCTTCGAGCCCGAGCTTCCATCTGACCCACTGGGGATCACGAGGGCCAAAGCCTCCGACGGTCATAAATCGCCCGGAGAGAGACGGCCCTCATTGAAGCTCCCACCAAATAATAAAAGTGGGTCCAAGTCGTCTTCCTCCTCCTCAAACAACCATCGGACCACCCACAGACCCATACCCAACCCAGAGAAAAAGACCACCGCGCCAACAGCAGCTACTCCGACCCATAATCACAATCATAATAATAATCACAGCTCAGGGAGTGGGAGCGCGAGGCGGTCCTCACCCGAGAAGATATCATGGAACGTGCTCGACCTCAAGGGAGAGAACTACTTCTCTTGTGCAGTGGGCCGTACCCGAACTAATGCCCGGTACCTACTCGGTTCTTCTGATGACGTAGTTACTTTTTTGAAGGAACTAGCAGATTATGCAACAACCTCTTGAAGAGGAAGAAGACGAAGATTTATGGCATGATCACAACCTAAACATACAATAGTTTTTGTTTGCTTCCCCGCCCAGATTGTGTATTGCAGGTACGCACCACTGCCATTGCTATTTGTCAATGCAAAAATAGAAATAGGTTAAACTTTATGTTGAGTCGTTCATTGCAAGATGAAATAGAGTCGCTCTGCTCTGTATTGGATAAATTTTGCATTGGTTCTTTTCCCGTCTCCGAGTCAAAAGTCAAATCTTGTTATATTTTTTTTGGTGTTCATCAATCATCATATTATATATCCGCATATATTATGTACATATAGTAACACTAGTATTAGTACCAACCCAAAAAAACGAGCATCTAAAATAATATGCAAGAGCAATAAAAGCTGCTACAATGTTTTCTGAATCTGTGTCTACACAGGCAGGCGCATGTGACAACTTTTTTTGACTATCACGCATGTGACAACTATCATGAAACTTTCGACATATTTTTATGAGCTATGTCACTCTGTGTCTACAAATATTGTAGGCTGTTCTAGCAATGCTCCTATAATAAATATATGAAGGGGCGTTGGTCAGTATATGAGGGGTTGGTTTGCAAACGTTACATAGCATTCGCTTTGCTATATGTTTCTTCATAGAAAGAACCTCTTTTTTTGTTATAATTAATTCTTCATAGAAAGAACCTACTCTCCATTTATATCCATGTATGGGTGTGGGTATTAATGGGAAGGTAAAGTTTCAGAGTCTCTTGGCAAAAAAAAAAAAGTTTCGAGTCCCAATGTGGTGTAACGTAGTTGTATACTAACCATAACAAGTAGGGGTGATCAAAAAAGACTGGAGGACCGAATTTCCGACAAGACCGGTCCGAGACCGGCCCGACTAGGACCGAGACCGACTAGGACCGAGACCGAACGGGCGGGTTATTTTCTTCAAGGTCGGTCTCGGTCTCGGGCTTTTTTCCCGAAAGCCCGTTTAGGACCGGCCCGGACCGAATGTATGTGTATTTGAGATTTTCATAATACCACACCGAAAATAATGTAGATTTTGGAGGTTTTCTATCTCTATAAAAGGTGCATCTTGATAAATTTACTAAAGAATATAGAGAGTTCATAGTGTTTCTTTGAGAGGTGAACTATTCTTTCGCCTTTTACTAAAGAATACCGTGAATTCATAGTTTTTTTTTCTTTTTTGGGTGTAGATTCGGTCCAGGACCGAGACCGGCCCGAGTCAAGAAAGACCGACTCGGGCGGGCTTTTTTGGCCGAGGTCGGTCTCGGTCTCGGTCTCGGTCCTCCAGAAGACAAGACCGAAATTTCGGTCTCGGTCTCGGTCTTGCCTTCAGGACCGGACCGGCCCGCCCATGATCAGCCCTAATAACAAGACCAACCAACCAACCAAAAGAAAAAAGTGAGCATCTACAATAAATATAGTAGGGAGATATATTTATTGGCGTTGGACCCACTGAGATATCGAGGGGTGGGTGGTTGCGTATGTGGTAGGTTTGCAAACTTTGCATAACCTCCTCGTGCTCAAATGTTGCTTCCCAATACGTACCTACTTCCGACCAATATCTATCTCTGTCTTAATTCACTTTGCGTTTGATTTGCAAGGTGAATTTTAATATGGCACCTTAAGCTCCCGCCCCTTTTATGGTATAGAAACAGTCAAACTTGTTTCTTGTCGAAGTTAATTTTTCATAGGAGAACACTTTCCAAAGCTAGCTCAAAAAAAACAAAAAGTTTCGTGCGGGACACATGGCTGAAGGCATGTGTTTGGATGCCCATTTTCAGTGGGACGAGGCGCAGACATAAAAGTAACAGCCTGTTCATTCGGCAACAAGTAACCAGCACTCATCAAGATGCAAGCATCACAAGCACGTGTCCCGTCAGTAATGCAAACAGTTACACAACAATAATAATAATGATAATAGAATCGAATCGAATCAACAGTACACTTCTCGGACTACAAATCAAACCAACCAACTTACCTAAGGAGAATGAATTATACGTGGGCATGCATCCCTGCGCGAACCAATCGGCCGATGGCTGATAATAATAATACGACTTAGGTATGCCTAAGACTGCTTGCTGATGGGACCAACACTCAGTAAATGGCTGCTAAAGTAAAAAAAAAAAAAACTGTAAACATAAACCAAACCTCACCAACAGTAGAGACAAACTTCCTATCACTTACTTAGCCGGAGTTTTTCTGTTGGGCGCAAACACGTACTTGATCAGTGCCTCCTTGATCGGCAAAAGCTCGGGGAACTGGCTCTTCAACTTGGTCGCATCCATCTCGTTGTTGCTCCTCGGGGCCACAATCACCTTCGCTTGCTCCTCCAATGTGAAGTTGCTCCACTTGAAGCTCGAATCAATGTACTCCTTGTACATCTCAAGGATCTCGTTGTGGGACACAACTCCAGGGTTGGTGAAATTCCATATTCCAGTCAGGTTCCTCTTTGCCATCTCGATCGAGATTGGCAGAAGCTCGTCCAAGATGGTCATGCTGTTGGGGATATTCACCACCTTGTTGTAACGCGAGATCTTAGTGATGAAGTTGCGTGGGTTGTTGAGGTCCGAAGAAATTGGCATCCTGACTCGGAGGGTGCATACATTGTCATATTCCTTCAACAGCTCTTCGACCTATTCAAGACAGTAGTAAAAATCAATAAATAAGGGTTATATATGATTCATTTTATATCGGCTTTAATTAGAAGGAAAAAAATATAAAATTGCAGAATGCTTTTGTTGATAGGATTGATGTTGAGGTACTTACCATGGCCTTTGTTTTAGAATAAAAAGAACCAGTGAAATTGGGCGTGTCCTCCTCTTTGAATCCGATCCCAGAGCCCTCGGGGTGCTTGGCATCGTACTCGAAGATACAACCCGTGGCAAAATTGACCACGAGGAGTCCATGTTCCCGACAAACATCAGCTAAGGTCAATGTTCCAGCAACATTGGCGCGGATAGTTTCGGTTTTGTGGGATTCACACCAATCGACATTGGGTCTGCCTGTTACACCAGCAGCATTGAAGACATGGGTCGGTTTGATGTTCTGAATATCTGACAAGATCTGTGATCGGTTTTCCAATCTCCCGTTGCCATATTCGTATGGAATCCCCTGCTTCACACAGATTTTCCCAAGAAGACCTCCGATCCAACCAGTTCTCCCATAGATCAAGAACTTTAAGGTAGGTTTAGCAGGAGAGGCAGCAGCAGGCTTGGGAGTGGGTACCACCATTTTGGATGGAGTGGTGCCATTGGAATCAATTGTTGGAGACTTACCTTCTTCGGAGCCCAGTCTATCGACTCCTCCAGGCATCATGAGCATCCTTGGATGAGGAAGTAGTGCCCCGGAGACATCTCCCCACCATTCTGGGTTGCTGATGTACCATTCCATGGTCTTCTTCAACCCCTCTTCCCATGTGGTTGTCTCGGACCACCCAATCTTCTTCAGCTTCTGATCATCTAAGAAGTACCTCTGATCGTTGAAGGGTCTGTTCTCCACAAACTTGATGCTTGTCTCTGGGTCCATCTTGAAAAGCTTGCAAATGTCCTTGGCAACATCGATGACTCTCCTTTCCTTCTTTGTTCCAATGTTGTAGACATGACCAACCTCTCCCTTATGGAGGACAACCTCAAAGGCCTCAGCAACGTCCTCACAGTAGAGGTAGCTGCGCACATTGGATCCATCTCCATGAATTGGAAGGACTTTTCCCCTCATGGCTAAAAGGATGAACTTTGGGATTAGCTTCTCAGGGAATTGGTTTGGACCATAGACATTGTTTCCACGGGTTGTTATCACAGGTAACCCGTAGGACCTACCATAGGCCATGACAAGCATTTCTGCTCCAGCTTTTGTGGCAGAGTATGGGTTAGTTGGTAGGAGTTGAGATGCTTCGTGGTTTCCTACCGCAGCATCCTCATCTGTTTCTCCATAGACTTCATCAGTGCTGACGTGAATGAATCGCCTGATCTGGCCAGTAACTTTGCAGGCTTCTAGAAGGACATGAGTTCCATATATGTTGTTCTTGGTGAACTCGAAGCTATTGCCAAAGGAATTGTCTACATGGGTCTGGGCAGCAAAGTGCATGATAGTGTCTATATTTTCAGTGATCAGAAGGTAGTTGACCAGATCAGCACTGCCAATGTCTCCCTTCACAAACTTGAAGTTGGGGGATGATTTTGATGGAAGAAGGTTTTGAAGACTTGAACAGTAGTCAAGTTTGTCAAGAACAACAATCTTGTACGCAGGGTAGTTTCGGATAAGGCGGTTTGCAACATGAGATGCAATGAATCCAGCAGCTCCAGTGATGAGGATATTTTTGGGGGTGTAATTAGCCATGTTGAAGCTGGCTCTGCAAAAGGAAAATGAAAAAAAAAAATCATAACATCATCAGAACTGAAACATCCATCAAATGATCAAAATAGCAGATATGAAGAGAAACTTGATTATCAATTATTAAGCTAAAAGCCATGCAGAAGCCATGTCGAACTGCAGACATGAACGCATTACAGTGAAACAGACAACAATCTCAAACCGGAAGATTTTGAAGAATACAGAATATAATCAGCCAAACAGCAGATGGATCTACCCAAACAGATCACAGAAACTCTTCCAAACTCCTAGATTTAAAACAAAATTACCAAGATGCTCCTTTAAACTCTGATTTCAACTTCACATTAAACAACAGTCGTGAATTCAGGGGGAAATGATTCCTTCCGCCTATACATTGCAGAAATATTCGAAATATAAAGCATCACCTAAATTCAGCAGAATTGGAACAGAAAGTGTTTTGCTCGTGATCACACTTATAACAGTTTATAGTTTCACGCGAAAATGAATCCCTTAATAGATGCATTTCAAAATCTCATAAAGAAAGGGAGATACAACTAAATCGCGGAAAAATATCACTCGCTTGTAAAACAAATGGTATTATAATCGAACGAACAACACTACACCTGACTCAAAAGCATGTCAGAATCGTTTCCACCATTCCAGACGGAACGGATTAGGCAAACAACACAACCAAGCAGCTAGTAAAATAACAAACACGTACAGATCAATCAATATGTTAACAGCGTGTCTGTGTACATGATAACGAATTAACAATGCGTTGCCAATGATTCGACATGCCAAATGGCGGGATCATGCCACAGCGTCTCGGATCTGGAAATTGGGGTTATTATGGATTGTGAAAACAAATGATTTCGACGAATGCTCGAGCATGAAATCGAATTATCACACAATCGGGTGCAGCGAAATCTAAACATCGCAGCATTTAAGGAAACTCACTTACAAATTCGAACCCGATGAGAAACTCGAAGCTACCGCTTGCCCGAAACCCTCTGAGATTTGGACTCAAGAAATAAAGAAGAAAGAGATTTGAGCTGAGAAACGAGAAAGGAATGAAGTGAAGACCACAGCGATCCAAGTTTATATATATACGCGCTTTCAAGGTCGTCCTAGCAGAGACAGTTATGGGGAGCCATCGGGTTTGCTCCGATGACGTTAATACCCTCATGATTTCTTTGCTACATGTACCTCCAAAACGGGTATTTCCGGAATAATAAATTCAGCTGTCGGTCTTTTGTTTATTATTATTATTTTATTTCATAATGTAAATATCTAGAATTTCGATCCATTCAAGGCAACATTAGCTTGCTCGGTTCTTTTGTTAAGTTTCGAACGCGATTTCTTGTTGAACTTTCAAATGGGATTTCTTGTATTGTTTTGAGGTCATAACGACACTTTCATATTGAAATAATTTGGTGGTACCCAAACTTTCAATCGGATAAAATCAGAATACTGAACTAGAATTTGAGAAAAATTGTAAATGTTTGAGATGAAATTTTCAGAATTCACATATGACCAATTTATAGTGTTAGTCACACCATTTGGAAGAGACACCACACCATTTGAAACCATGTAGGAACCATTCGGTCAAACCATGCCCATTCAATTCAAAATTTGTCTCCAAAACAAAAGGACACTTTGGCATGATGACTTAGAGCCGAAGTTATTGCAACATTTCGGCCTAAATTTGGCTCCAAAGTAAGTGTTCAAAAATCGGGAATTTTGATGTTAAAATGTTCAAAAATTCAAATTTACAATGATAAATATCTGATACAGTGAATCATAATATATTTAAACAAGCGTGCACTACGCACTCTCCTAACTTGTTTAATGAAATATTATAATTGTATTGATCAACTAGTTAATTCAATTACATTAAAATATCTCATATATCTTTCGGCACTTGCAACATTAATTTCATGCAATTGGTAGAAAACGAAGTTATCATATGAGGTTAATAAAATTTAAACACAATTAAAATTATGATGATCTTATTTTATATAAAAAAAAAATCTATTATAATCATTACAAAATTTAACCTTTTTTTAACGCGTGTTATATAATTAATTCTCTTATATGTAAACTTTCGCGTGATTCATACTTACGCAAAATGTCAGATATTTTCAAATAGTATATTAATATATGGTGGTAGGTTGAATGTGGTCTCTGAGTCTTGGCCAAGATAGACCCAAATATTGATACTGATAAATTATAATTAATATGGTTTCAGCTTGTGGTGAGTGTAATGTAAATATGATTAAATAATCTATCTATATATATGTATATAAGTTTAATTTTAACACATTTTATATTTAAATAATTTTTATATATTTAAACACGATTAATGAATGTATTTAAATATTTTAATCTTAAATATACACATAAATACGATTTATATATATATATATAATATTTAGATTTATTTTTTTAACACTTATTTATTTTAAGACTTTATTATGAAATTTGTGGATTTTCTATTATGTTGTATAGTTTTGTGTCGTGAGATATGATTTGTGACATATAGATATGAATATTTTAATCATGTTATTATGTGACGCGTAGTGTGTGATTTATGTAATAAGTGTGCTGTGTTCATATTTTAAAATTAAAGACACGTTTAAGACTTATTCGTTTAGACACGACACATACGAATTGTCACCCTACTTCACATGAAATATTCTATAATTTAATATTCTAGTAAAATCTAATTAAAAAAAGTGATCATATAACATTTGAGTATTGTTGTATCATTTGATATAATGAGGTGTAACGTGGATGCAATCTAATACATATATGTGAAAAATCATAAATGTGATGCGATTTGTGAATGATAATTGGCAGAGTTTAGATCTCAGGTGCTATGTACCAATTGGTGGGGAATTTTATATAGTAATGAAGGGTATATATATATATATATAAATGTCATTATTTTTGTCGGTTCAATTTACTTTGGAGATATCGGATTCAAGTTTTGAAAATTTAAAAACAAAAAACAAAAAAACACAGCATCTTACTTTTGTATATGTTGCCCTCCGGGTGCCGCCGGAACGCTCTCTACGACATTCTGCAGAAAATCGAATAAGTTTTGTCTTTCTAGTGTCAAATACGAAATCTTTGATCTCTACTTACTTAATGAGTTGTCCTTCAATCTGAATCAAGAGATTTAACTAATCTTAAGTTTGATTTCTCAAAAACAAAGCGTGAAAATAATCATACAAATAGTATGTTCAGCTTCAACTTAATAACCGCGATAAAATGAAATTTAAGAAATGTAACTAATTACTGCAGATTTTTTTAGGTCCGCGTCGAAGGTGTTAGTTAAAATTGGTAGTAATTTTACTCGTCTTAAATAATTTGTGTTATTTTCTTCTGAAAGAAAGCAGCAAGGCATTGAGGAAAGGCTACACATAATATGAGGTATGCCTGGTTGTTGAAGTGATGTTATGTTCAACTGGGATGAAATTGGCCAAAAAAAAAACTGGGATGAAGGAAGCTAAAGGATGATTCCCGGGTCAAGTAAGTAGGGCTGATCATGGCAGGTCGGTCCGGTCATGGAGGCAGGACCGAGACCGAAATTTTGGTAATGACATCTGGAGGACCGAGACTAAGACCGACTTTGACCAAAAAAAAAACTCGAGTCAGTCTTGCTTGACTCGGGCCGGTCTTGGTCTTGGACCGAATTTTTTGGAAAAATAAAATTAGTTGGATTTGCCAAAAAAATTACCAAAATTTTGGTTTTGAACCTGCTCGCTTCTTATCTTCCGTCGCACTTCCCTTATGGAACCGATCCAAAGGTTATTGAATGTTTCAAAGTCATGAATTACTAGTGTTTCAAGGATTCCGCCATGAATTTCTAGAGTTTTATTCAAGGTCAATCCGGTCCGAACCTAGTCGGACTTTTTGGGGAAAAGCCCGAGATCGAGCCCGACCTTGAAGAAAAAAACGCATGCTCAATCTCGGTCCTAGTCGGTAGTCAGTCTGGTCTCGGGCCGATTTTGTCAAAAATTCGGTCCAACAGTCTTTTTTTATTACCCCTACAAGTAAGTGTGTATAGCAAGATTTGACTTAATTTCGAGTTTGTGTATGCTTCTAAGATTCTTTCATTTAATTTGATTAGTCTTTGGAGTTACCTATCACAAGATTTGACTGTACCTTATCGATACCAACTAAGTTGTGTAGAGAAGGTGATAATAGAGTGTAGACTAAAACAACAAAAATTACATTCAAGTCCAGTCAAGATAATGAATTGCACCTTATTTGCTGTTCCCTTACCTTCTAGAGGCAGCTTTGAAATGAGACAACAATCCAAGCAGTTGTAATAGATATCTTCTACAATCAAGTTATCTATGGAAATGAACTGTGAAATCCTTCACCTGCGTTTTCAAACCATCAACTCTTCACCATTCCTCAAAATTACCTAGAGACTCTGTAACTCTGCATAACAAAAAAGAATGAAATCAAATTAAACTGAGAAACACGTAAATAACTGCAAGATATTTATTCATTTACGAAGAATTCCTCCTTGATGTGGCAATTAACTCAAACAAGATCCAAGGTGTTTGTTATTGGTTACCTTAACACGCTTCAGAAGATCCTTAGCAGTGGGATCATTTTTGAAATGGTCTCGTACGGGCTATGACAAATAGTAATACAACACCCAAAAAGAAATTAGATAATGATATATCAAATGTAAGTATCGAGTACTAGAATGAGATGCTAGTATTTAATCTCCGTGATTAACAGAACTGAACCAATTCCACTTATCAAAGAGAAAGTAGACTGAATGCATTGAATGCTTAAGGAGGAACTGCTAAACATTATTCTGGCTTAAATGAAGCTACTTCTTTCTCTTAACATCGTAGATCAAACAAATGGCCAAATAACTATAGACTCGAGCCATCTAAAATAAAATACCTTCTTCCTAAAGCATAACCTATTTATTAATGTCTTCTACTTGCAATTCTAATATCATCTAGTCAAAGTGTCAAACGAAAAGCATCAACTGTTGCAGCAGAAAAAATAAAAAATAATCATACTTGAAGAATTTGATTCAGTGCTTTCGAGAGAGCGGGTTTAAGATCGCCTGGATGTAGCTTTCCACTTTGGTAATCAGCAACAATTTCCTCAAAACTTGTAAAAACCCTACAAGCATCATTTGGACATAAAACAGCCATTCATGAGATTTAGCGTGAAGAGTTTCTCTGTTTCTCATAATAAACTTCATAAGAGACTAGTTGGCTGGCAAGATAAAAAGTGGGGAAAAAGACTCCTCCAGTAAAAGTAACTCACTTGTCGCCCCCATTCTGTGCAGGTCGCTCCACTTTGAACTCATTAAACCACGGTAAGACAATGTATTTGATGTAGTCGAGACATGGATTTCCTTCAACTTCTATTGGGGGGCAGTATGCCTTCTTTATCTTGACATTCACTTCTGCCTACACAAGAGTGAAGCCAAAAGATATTAGAAACTGCAAACAGAAGATCAAACATTTTACATCTGATTTTCAAAACATACCTCCTCGTCTTCCATGAAGATGGACGATGACGGATCACTTTTAGACATCTTTTCTTGCCCTTGCTGTAGACCCGGGAGCATATCTTGGAAAGTCGAAGATTGCTGATATGAGATGTCACAAACACCCAAAAATAATATATAAAAATAAAAACGATTAATCGAAACATACGATGAGACAAAATGATGGGCTTGCTTTTCCTCTTGATAAGATCACAGTACTCTCTAGCAAGAACATTCACTTTCCTTTGATCCATACCCAATTGGCAAATATCAGCCTATTAAGACGATAAAGGTCATATACTAAGTATCAGTAAGAGAAAGACGAAGAAGAAGAAAAACAAGAGTACATGATGAGCAAAAGTCTGAGCTACCTTAAGAAAAAAGATATCAGCACACTGCATACATGGGTAGAGAATCTGGGCAGCACTAAGCTCATCTGAATCATTGCGACCCATAATCTGCGAACACCTATATAAAGAAACAGCTGAATCACTTTGCTGAATTCCAAAGCAAGCAAATAAGGATCGCCAATAGGATCAAAGTGGATGGTATAGTTCAGTTCATTCACCTAATAATTCTAGGGAGCTTGTTCCTTCGAGCAATATCCATGACAAGGGGCCAGTATTCATGAGCACGTGAGTTGATTTCTTCAGATGACCATACAAACTCGACGTTGTTCAGATCCATCCCAATAGCTTTCCAGATCTCAATCAGGTAGAGCCCGACTGTCTTGATTTTCTTCAGATCACCATCCATTTTGTTGTTCAATTGCGCAAACCAATCGGCAATCCATATTTTGACTTTGCAACCAGCTTTGGTCAATTTGTTCACATTTATAGTCTTCATTACCCCCTACTCATATATACAAAACCAACAAATGAGTTGGTTTGTTTGTACTATAAGACAATAGTTCATGGGAACAAATACATCACAAAAATCAAAAGTTTTGCAATAGAAATGTCAGGCAATTGAGCAATACTATGATTTAAAAACAAAAGGCTGCATCAAATAGTAGCCAAAAAAGGTTTAGAACAAGAGCTTCACCTGAGCAATGTGCATTCTGCCCGAAGGCTCGAACCCATCATAGCAAATCGGTTGTGGTTTCTTTGTCAGCAGATTCAACAGTTCATCATCTTGAATGCACTCTTCACCTATGCTCCTCACAATTCTAAACTTCTCTTCTGCACTCATCCTTGAGCAGAATCAAGAAAGACACTCGCATCAATAATACAATCAATAAAGGAATAATTCAAAAAATTATATTCAATTTCACACACTAGAGATGTAGCATCCAAAGTTGGAGGAGTTCAAATGTCCCAAAACTAATACGATTAGTAAGTTGATGGCATAACGCTGTAAAACTGCTTACTCGGTGGAGGATGAAGACGGATTTAAAGAAGATCCTTCTTGAGCAACAGAGAGGGACGCCATTGCATCGGAAGGAGAGGTTTCGTCTGGGAGAGTGTCGGCCATTGATATCTGTAGGAATCAGGTTTTACGATTAGGGTTTTCAAAGGTGGAGAGGTGGTGTGCGTGCGTGAGATTGACAGTCCTCTCCTCTCCTCTAGTCTAAAACACGATTGAGCTTTGACCCCTAAAAAATAACAAAAATTATATATAAAAATCATTCATTATTGTCTCGTAAAGTTTAAGTCAAATTTAGGTTTTTCACTTAAAGTTTACAAAAGTTTAAATTTTAGTCCTAATATTTTGTCTAAATAAAAAAATTATACTTACCGTTTATTTCGAACGGAAGCATGTGCATATAACGTGACTTTTTAATATTTTAAAAGGACAAAATTACCATTCATTATACACAAAAAAAACTCTAAATTGGTGGTTTTTTCAACTTCTTCTTCCCTTTCATTGTAGCTTGAACTCTACCGAAGCTTGAGTCATCTTCTTGATAGACCAACAGAAGAACCGATCATCTTCATGAACTTTAATTATTTATCTTTATTATATAGATAAATGAAGGGTCATGAACTCTAACGGAAGCTTGAGTCGACTTCTTGAACTCTAACTGAAGTTGCATATCTTTATTATTTATCTTTCCAACAACCTCATTGTAGCTTAATGAGATTAGTTCTTCAAGCGAGTAGTGTGATTGTGCCTCCAAATTTCAGCAACTCAATTGACTCACCCTCAACCAACAACTCTTCTCGTTCGGTGGCGCCGGAATCGAACGTTTTGTCCGACGCTTCCTCTCCAAAACTCGATTGTGCACCAACAGATGCTCCGAGTTCGGAAAACCCCATCAGCTCAGAGTTTTGCACACTCAAGAGAAACCAGGTCTATGTGAAAGCCGAATTCCGCCGTTGCGGTAGCCGAATCCCGTCGTCGTCAAAGCCAAGGAAGGGATGCTGGTTGAGAAACTCTACTGCCTGACTGGAAAGGGTATAACGGTAATTTATTTCATAATTTCGTTTACTATTCAAAATTCTGTCCATAATTAACGGATATTTGAATTGGGTTTTCTGATTACTCAATTACTGAACTTCAGTTTGTCTATTGCTCCACAAAAAAATTTAATTTATTTTTTGGTTTTCGGTCAAAGTTGGATTTTTTTTTTTGGGTAATTAACCCTAAATGGAAAAGAAAGAAACTAATGCAGCCACATACCCTTTTGGATTGATTACCTTTCAATAATTTCTAACCTCCTAATATAAGTAACAAAAATGACTAAAATAGTCGTTATTCTCTCCGATTCACATTCCTTCCTCAGCCTTAGATTCTGGAGGAATTGGATGAGCCACGTCATAAGTTGCATGAACACCAATGAACAGATAGTAGACTAACATGACTAAACTGCATATGATGAACCTCAAGAAGGCTTCGAAACCGAGCGATCCAATAAGAAATAGATTCATCCCGATCGACAAAGAAGGCAGCCACGGAACACACGGAACACCCCATTGCTCTGGAACATGCTGTTGTTGGAGGAAATGAAGACCTAAAGTCCCAACAAACCAAAGAATACCAGAAATCACATACCCGATCCATCCATTGTTGCTCGTGTTCCAAGACACAGTTCCTCCGATGCAGGACACGATTATAACTGTCAGACATAGCAGGAACTTGGTCAGGTGATTCTTCTGTGTGATTCCTCGTACGTGGTACCGCCTCACCAACAAGGCAACAGCCATGAGCATGAAGATGAAGAGTGTAGAGAACGACAGAACGCTAGACAGAACATCTACGCTCGTGAAGAATGCCAAAATGGCACTGAGAATTGTAACCAGAAGAGTAGCGTTTATTGGGGTTCCTGTTTTGGGATGAACAAGCGCGAACCAAGGAGGAATCATATGTGCTCGAGCAATCTGAGTTGTGTAACGAGCTTGCCCTAAAGCTCCAACTAGCAAGCTTGAAGTCATTCCTTTGAGTGCGCATATACCCACTAAATACTTTGCCCAGTTCATGCCGATTCTTGAGAATGCAACTGAATAAGCAGCGTTCCGATCAATTTCAGTGTATTTTACCATCATGGTCAGTGAGAGACACATTAAGCAGTAAATTAGTGAGACCACGGACATGGAACCAATCAAACCGATGGGGATGTCCCTTGAGGGCTTCTTGGTTTCTTCAGCTAGGGTTGCCACCATGTCGAATCCAGTGTAAGACCAGTACACAACGGCTGCAGCCCTGAAAACTCCAGAAGCTCCGTAAGGGAAGAAAGGAACCAAATTGGAAGTGTTCCCATGAGAAAATCCAACTCCTATGATGAACAAGATGATCCCGGCACTGACTACAGAACTTATCCAATTCAAAGAAGACGTCAATCTTGTTCCTGACATTGCAATGGAGTTAGCAACCAGAAGCACGAAAACAGCCAGTGGGTCGAGAAGATTAAACCCTTCTGCGAAGCTCTGCACAGGGATTCTCAAAAAATCTGAACTGTCATTGATCAAGCTTGCGAAGTAGGACGACCATGATCGTCCCAACCCAGCAGCACCCACGATTGCCTCTAGAAGAATGTTTCCAGCAGTTATGAAGGCTATGAAATCGCCTAATTCGATTCGAAGATACGAAAATGAACCTCCAGCAGCAGGGACTTGGATGGCGAATTCAGTGTAACAGAAAACCGATAACAGTGCGGAGAGACCTGGTTGAAATGCATGATTTTGAGAAACAGACCTTATAGAGAAAATGAACGAAACTGCATGCAAGATCAGAGCAAAAAAAAAATTAAAAAAAATTGACGAATTAAGCGAACAATGCGGCTTAATGGTTGTTCATCCATAATTGGACCAAATAACTAGCGCATTAATCTGCAGAAATTCAGAATCCTCAATGCATGCGTCTATGAAACATAAAGTCCAACAGGCAACAGAAGAGTGCAGCTAAATGATTCAGTTGATCACCTGAAATAGCATACGACAGTAAAATTGCAGGACCAGCATCATCGTGAGCCTCCAAGCCGGTAATGACGAAGATGCCGGAGCCGACGACTGATCCAAAGCAGAGCCAAATGAGATCCCACCAAGAGAGGCACCGCTTCATGTCGTTCTCGCTCTCTCTCCGGAACTCCACGAGCTCCTTCTCCTCCGAGGAACGGTCGAGGACACGATCCTTGAGTCGGTGGCACGTCTGGAAGACTGCGGATTGGTAGGAGGCTAGGGTTTCGAACGACGGCTCCGGGTAGAAGTCCTTCTTGCTCCATCTCCAGTAGCTTCTTGTCGACGCTGCTGATTCCGCCGCCCCATGACGTTGCGGATCTGAATCCATGTCGGAATCTAAATTAACAGAAAATAATCATTATTGGTATCTGAACTTTTACGCCTTCATTTAGCTTCGGCATGAGCCATGGACTATGCACGAAGCCATGTACAAGTGGGAGTTTTTTCTCCCCTGACTTTTCAAAATGGTCTATTACTCCCGTAAAGAATTTAGCATGATTCAATTTTGCCCCTCCAGATTTCAAGATTCCTCCTATTAAAATGTAACTTTCGCCCTCAATCTTCTAGAAGTATGCAGATGTTTTGCAAATGACATTATAGTTTAAATATTCACCCTCTTCTCTGTTTCTTAATATGCATGTTGCTTCTCTCCTCAATCCTCAGGCCGAGTCCACGCACTCACAATTGTAGGGTGATAAATCATGCCTACGTCTATGTTAATGTGTTCATCAATAATTTTATCGTGTGATACTTACCAAACACGAATATACACAATAAATTTATCGTGTCATGTTTTTCAACATGAACACGACACAATTTTTCATATGTATTTATATCGTTACCCAAAAAGCTAGAAGGCCTCGAGAACTAAACAAAAGCAAATCCACATAATGACCTTCCTCCAATGTCATCCTCCGTATGAGTACTTTTTGTTGGTTCAATGCTTTGTTGAATGGGGGTGCTTTAATTTTTTTTTTGCCAAGACAACCATGCTAATTCATTGCCAAAGAAATAATCGAGTTTGAGTACAAAATATTGTCCGCAAAGATATATCTAAGTAACGGGGTTGGTGGTGAGGACACCCAATCTGAAGGACACAACCCAAGTAAAGTCTGTTTCGCAATCCAATCCGCACACGAGTTAGCGGATCGGGGAGCAAATACCCATGCGATTTCACGTACCGAAGATGATAGTGAGACCGCATTTGACAAAATGATGTCGACCCGCCACGCGAAATCCCTATGGTGAATGTGGTCAATAACGATAGAGGAGTCGGACTCAATAATAACGTTCGGCCATCCATGCGCCAAGGCCAATCGGACCGCCAAAAGGACAGCCTCGGCCTCGCATTCCTCCACCGAACCCGACCTAGTAACGGGGTGCTTTAATTCGTAGCTTCTTAGTCTTCAGCAGATGGGGAAAGTGAAACCGACATAGTGACAATGTCTTCTTGACTGTCATTGACTTGGGAAATGGGATAAAGGCAAAACTAGCCCCTGTACTTTACCTCTTCAGAAATTAGTCATTGTACTTTCAAATTTGGAATATCAACAATTTTGATTTTTGTTATTGCTACGAAATGTTTCTGCGCATCATGCTGCACGATTGAATTCTGCCCGTAATGAAGACCACTCATTATTTTTTGATTAACAAATCCAATGGTACTATATGTTTGGTTCATGTGATCAAGGTTCATGTGATCAGATGATACTCATATGTTGTTTCTTGGTACCTTATGTTTTCAGAATGTTGTTACTTAGTCCAAATTACTGTTGCCGTCAAGTTTAACTAACGGAATGCTGATGTGGCGATAGTGTGACAGATGAAAAATAAAAATAAATAGGAAAAAAATATAGAAAATCAGACAAAATTAGAAAAAAAGTTCTAAATTTTTTTTTTTTTTTTATATTAATAAAAATTATTGTTTATAATTTTGTTTTTAAAAAAATCGAAAATAGAGAAAAAAAACTAGGGTTCGACCGTAGACTGGGTCAATTGGACCCAAGGGTCGAACCATATTTATTATTAAATAAATATTACGTGTCGCTGATGTGGCGCTGGTGCTGACATGGACCATTTAACATAAAAATCTAACGGTTGACTAACATAATACAGTAGGACAACATTCTCCAAACATAACGAATCATTTGACTACATCAAAAATTATATGGTACCATTCGATCACATGACCGATTGAACCTATTACCCTTATTTTTTTTCTTATTGTCGATTCAAGAAAAATAATGAGTGATCTGTAATAAAACTTCGATTGGTCGGTTGTCCTTTTTTGTCATTTATTTTTAGAATAAGCAAAATTTCGCATTACTTTTCATAATGTCTCAAAATTCCCTCAATTATTGTTCAATGTTTCAATTAAGTCCAACCTTGGTCGGTTGGTGAGTTAGTTCGGTTCGAGAGACCGGACAAGATCGAACCACACGTACCATCTAGCCACATGGGCTTGATATATTTGAGTCGGGCTCAAATAAAACGTGTCGGCCCAAAATGGCCCAATAACTCTAGGTCTTTTTAGGTCGTTTCTTCTTCTTCTTCAATTATTTGAGTTGGAAAATTCTCCATCTCCCTCCTTAGTCCATATGGCAGCATATGGGAATCATGCTCCGCCTTCGGTTCGGAAACATGTTCTTCCTCATCCGCCAACACTCAGTTCCTCTTCCTCAGGGACCAATTATCCCTATTCCTCTCATTTCTAAGTTCCCTTAGCTTCATAAACTCATTTATTGTTCTGACAATGACAAAATTGAAGTTTGTGTTTTTACGGCATCTAGGTGATTGTGTTTATACAGCATATTCAGAGGCAGCAGTAAACCGCTTCATTTTCTGTCCAAAGTGTTGAAGCAGATTTAGTTTTAGGTAATATTACATTGATGTTGTGTTATCTGCGGGGTGATTTAGTGAATGCTCGGTACATGTTCAACGAAATGCCTAGATCAAACCTGGTTCCTTTATTCGGAAGAGAATGGTCTCACGAGGAGTGATTTGTTGCAACATGAGTGGAGTAGAAGAAGTCTGCTCATGCTTGTTGACTTTGGCTTCACAAGGTGAAGATATAATTGATTGGGAAGCAATGTGTTTCTTATTTCAATCCATTATTAAATTTGATCTAGTTGAAGCCAATTAAGATATCTTTTTCTAGATTCAGTTTTTTCCTTTTCTCTTAATCAATTGCATCCTGGTTTTATTCGCTCTGACATTGAGAAATGAATATTGTAGGAAACCAGCAGACAGTAACTTTGCATCACAGGTTTGATTCATAATATGGTTCTGGTTCGAGGAAACTGATTTAGGTGAATTTTTAGGAAGGCAAATTTCTCTGAAAAGAAAGCAGTTTTCAGTTTGCACTTGTGGTTTCGTTTTATTTTACTCTGCATAGGGGAATAACCAAAGTTTTCAGTCCTCAAAACATTTCAGGGCATGATTTGCAATTGATATTGTTAATACCCGTTGAATGGTTTCATTTGATATTGACTGGATTATTTTGTTGTCACTTTTTCCAGTGGAGTTCAATGAGGAACCTGAGCGGCTGATCACGTATCTCAGACTGCCCAGTTTATGCTGCAGGTAGTCTGATGAGTGAATTTGATGTTCGCCTTACTCATCTGAGTCTCTCATTTTAAAACAAAACTATTTGTGATTTCTTTTTGTATTTGCAAAAGGAAAAGAAACTAGTTCAAAACTTACTGAGTAGAAGATGATGATGGAAGCAGGTACTTATGATAGCTTACCATATCTTTGAGAGCTCCTGGTGCAGCTCTTGAAGTTGTGCTGGGCTTCAGGATATGTTTGCATGACTTACGTAATCTTCCTGGACTGATTCTACGCTGCTCCTTATTATTTTTCAAACGTTTTACAACTTAAGTTGGATATACTTTGATAAGTTGGGGTGCTGGTGGGGCAACAGTAAGTAATGCTAGTGATGGTGGAATGGTAATTTTGGCAGTTGCTGCTGCAACTGAGGCTACTGTTGCTGGAGAAATCGACAGCTTCAGCGATGGTGGATCAGGAGGATGGGAAGGTGGCAGTGGAGTGGCTTCAAAACCAAAGAATCGACTGGAAAATTGTGATGCTGAAAATGGTGTTTCCAAGTAATTTGTTATTTCATTATTCTTAGGGTTGCTATTCATTTCTAGACCTGACCTGATTTAACTGGCATGGTACACATAGTCGACATGCAATGCTCCACTTATGATATAATATACATATATGAAATCTTCAATCGTTGATAAATTGATGTGGTCTTCTATATAATAAAGTTGTCCTATGTTTGAATCCTTTTCATCTTGTGGTAGTAGGGTTGTCGATAGTTAGGATATGGTACGGGTATCATAACCATACCATATTTTTAAACCACATACCATAACCATAATCGTTACAAATACCATAACCATACCATATTTTTAAACCACATACCATAACCATAATCGTTATGGGTATAATTTTCAATACCATAACCATAAAAATAACTGTGATTATTAACCATGGTTTTACCGGTATACCCATATTTATTCCACACGTGTAATATAATAAGAAATTGAAAAATTTATTTTTAAAAAATACATAAATTTATATTGTCAACAATAAAAATATATAAAACTAACATTATGGTTATTTATTAATTATATGTACAATATTTTTATTATTTAGTATATATTAGTTTATTCATAATAAATAATTATTATATTTATATAATAACCATAATTATAACGGTGGATATAACTCAAATAGCATAACCATAATCATTATGGGTATAAACTTCATCACCATAACCGTACCGCATCATAATGGTACGGTTAACCATATTAAACGGTAACAGTTATAACCATGATTATAAGTTTTTCACTGCACCATTTGTCTGCCCGTGGCCGTGGTAGGTAATTATTATGTAAATTGACAGATGTTAGGTGTGCATTTTTCTTCCATCTCTCTCTCTATATATTATATCAAATTCTGCTGAATAAAATTACATATATTCAATAATTATCACCAATTAATAAGAATATTTCATGGCATATTTTTAAATAAAATCATGTAGCTTTAAAGACCGAACATAACAAGCTTCGGGTACTGTCTCATCATGATGTTAAGGTCCACTTAGATTTCCATTGCAGTATATAATCTAAAAAAGTATGTGAGGCCAACCCCAACATGATTTGGTGTCACCATGTGAATCTTTTATTATTATTCGTTATATATTGAGTTTGGTCAAATTTCTTGATTTGGAAATCACTTCATGATCTGTCCTTTAATTATTCTCAACTCCACCTAGACATATTTTACAAACCACTAATGGGGATTACCATTTCATAGTCACTCTATCAACCATAATGCAAAACTTAATCAGAGATAAAATTATATTAATTGGTTGAAGCTTAAATTAGTTCGGTATTAAAGGGTATTTGCATGTAAGTAGGTTTGACTGATTACACCTATATTATAAGAAGATAGGTGCATATCATTTAGGAATAAAAGTTATTTATGTACATAAGAAGTCACGCTTTTATAAATAGTTTTTATAAATATGTACCTTATAACTTTTATTCTCTAAGTTGTTCTATTAAGATAATTAAAATTTTACTTTATTTTATTGTTACTTTCAAGTATCTTTAAGTTGTTTTATTGTAGCAATAGAATATATTTACTTGGTATTTATTTAATTATTATTTATTTTTTCTGTTATTTCAAATAACCAATTAAACTAAATATAATAAATTTTTATGAGGTACTTATTAAAAAAAATATGTGATATATGATGTACCTAACTAACTTTTATCATGGTAATTTATGAGTATATGACAGAAAGGAGTGCTTAGTTAGTTTTCCAACATCATACTCAAGTCCTCGTCCTTTGCTTCTTAATTTAAATGCTTCTATCCTCCCCACTAATCGTCTGCTTTTCTCAATGCTTTCTTGTCCACTCCACTCCTATGATTCTTTTGACTTTTCAGATACATCACTGACCACATTTCCCATTTATTAAAAGTGCAATAATGGACGGTGCATGTATTTTTGTTTTAATTATTAGTGGATTAATTAAGATACATGCATAGCCAGTGGATTCATTCTTCTTACAAAATTGGCCAAAAAAAAATTCTTCTTACAAAGTTGTCACCTTTTTGTTGGACAGCGTGTATTTTTTAGGACTGACAATTCGTGCGTGCTATCGTGCACCAGGACACGACACGCACGATAGTCTAATACGAAATACATGAAAATGTAATTGTGTCACATACACACGACATGCAATTTATTGTATCAACACGACACGATGACACGAAAATATTTGTCGAAAGTCGTAACACGATGTCACGAAAATAACACGATAACACGATTTCATGAAAATAACACGGTTCACGTTCACACGATAACACGACTTAAATAACATAACACGTCCCTTCAAAGACAAACAATCGTGTTATCGTGTTTAGAGATCTAAACACTAACATGACACGAAAAAACAATCGTGTTATCGTGTTCGTATTATCGTGTTATCATACCATCAAAGGCAAACACGAACACGACTTTTTTCGTACGTGTTCGTATCGTGTTATCGTGCCGTGAGTGAAATTGTCAGCCCTAGTATTTCCCCACCACATATAAAGCCCTAACTCCATAACCAGCAGAACCATTCAACTTTCTTCTCTTCTCTCTTCTTCCCCAGAAAACCTAGTACTGAAAATGTCTACCTCAGTTCATGTCCCCCCAGCTGTTGAAGAATTAATGGAGATCAACTGTTCCATCCTCATGGATCTGTTTGAGGAATCACAGGTCATCGTAAGTGATTGCCAGCAGTTGGATGATGTGATCCGCTCTCTAGAAGCAGAGATCAATCTTACTGTGGAAGAACCAAACTATCTTAGTGTCTTTACAATGGAAGATGAAGTGTTATTACTGGGTTCGTGCCAAGTGGAAAGTTGTGATTGGTCGTCAGAATCACCCAGTTGCAGTTGGATCGATGGTGATACAGTTGATTCATCTCCTGGTGAAGACATATTTTGGTACACAGAAGACTATGTAAATGAGATCAACTGTATGGTTGATTTCAGCAGCGTGAGTGATTATGGTGTGATGGAGGAAGAATTAGAGTCATATGGAACATCTTTGTGGCATGAAATATCATACAATATAATATGATGTGACAGAATTGTATATATTTATTGAAATGAATTGAAATCTTAATATAATTTAAATTAATCATGTAAATTGTAAACACACCTAATAATTATGTTTTTTTATATAAAAAAATATTAGTTTTTATTCATAAGTATAAGCATGTTGATACTTTTATTCATAAGTATAAACATGTTATTTGTGTATATCTATTTTTTAATGTCAAAAGAACAATTTTGCTATTTTGCCGTTTTATTCATTTTTATATCAACTTCAACATTAAATCAAAATTTCAGATTTAGTTGTGATTCGAATCCAGAAATGTTGTTTCAATTTGATTTTAAACTCAAAACTACATTTCTAGGTTTGATTTATACTGAAATTTGCATTTTTGTGTTTGTTTTGTGATTTTGTGTTAATATAAGATGAAGATGAACAATAGATTAAAATTGTGACAAAAAAGAATAATATTTAATGGAAGAAATTGATAAAACTGTAACAACAATGTAAATAACAATATTGAGCAAGTATATAAGTGCACATAATATTAAGAAAAGCATGTTATTTTAAAGGGTTAATTACTTAAATTGTTACACATATTTTACTATTGTGCAGAAAGGTTACATATGTTTCAAAATGTGACTATTTGTTTTGTTACTGTTCATCGAAAAAAATCACTGTTTGTCACTATTCTAACATATGAAATGACAATATTACCCATAAATCTTAATATGAAATGACAATATTACAGTTGGTTGTACGGTGGATGGGAAGGACCCGAAGAATTTGCAACAGGATATTAATGATGGTGATGTTGAGATTTCACAGGATTGAATTCACTCTCGCTTCTTCAGGTTTCTTGAAGTAATTTCATTTGATTACATTAACAAGGCATAAGAATATTCGGTTTTGGGTGCTAATCTAGATAAGTTGGTCTAGTGTTTTGGAAAATGAATTTAAATTTATATGATGATGATTTGTCGTAGCATGCATGCCTTGCCTTTTCTTAAATTGCTCAAATGTCTTGCCATAGCATTTCAAATTCTATTGGAAATTATTGAATTGCTTTAGTCGAGGAATGTTGCTTAGGTCAGAAATGTTGCTTCAATTGAGAACAAACCAATGGAGGAAGATGAAGAAAATGATGAAGATGAAGAACAACACGAAGATGAAGAACTCATTGAGTGTATCATAGTAATTTAATAAATAAAAAAATATGTTAAAAAAATTAATTAACGAAAAAAATTAATGGTTAATGACAAAGTAACTAATTAATCACACTGTTAAAAAGATGTGTAACCATTCAGTCACACAGCAAAACCAATTAGTTACATTTTGACACATGTGTAACCATTCTGCACAATGGTTAAACATGTGTAACCATTTAAGTAATTAACTCTAATTTAAATACCTGAACTATCATGTGACTCTTCCCTCGGCAGATCCCTCAATGTCCCCAATTCCTATATTAATAATTATAATGATATGGTTTAGATCGAGTTGCTGAAGACTTTATATTGTAGTGGATTTCCCTAGAAACCAAGATACAGACAATCTTGTTTATGGAAAGAGGGGTTAGTGAGAGTCGTCTAATCATAATTGGAACAGTTCATCCTCTATTAAAGATGAACATACACCGGTTTGGAACACAACTGGTTTCAAAATAGTCATGAAATACGACATTATTTCTATATTTTCATTAAATTAAATATATAAAAACAGCAGAGATTAATGTTTATAATTAAATAACTTACCGTTAGTTGGAACCACTTCGTATTTTTTCTTCAAGTGATTTTTTTTTATTGTTCCGGATCATCCGAACTGGAATTTTATGTACACCATGTGTGAAGGGCATGATATTGTACATAAAAAATTATGCAGATGAGATTGATTGTATGATTGAATTTGATATCTCTGGTGATTATCCTTTGATTTCTTTAGTGGTGTAGGAGTCAGAATCAATTGTTGAAAGAAGTTGTAGAGTTGAAAATAAACAACATGATTTGGTGTCACCATGTGAATCGTGTATTATGATTTATGCGTTGTCATGGATACACCACTTATATGATTAGAATAGGAACAACTTTAAGGATTCCCAACACCACCTTGTCAGATCAGATCATTACAAAGAATAATGTGCACTATTATTAATAAATAAAATTAGTATTAATCAAGGGAATGTTGACCATCATATGTTTAAAACTTGGATATGATTTATCGGTGATATATTTACGAGTTGATATATTTGCAGATTGTATTTGAGTTGAATATTTTTTACTCATGAGTTATTTTAACACGATTAGTCCAATTTGTATAAAAATAATAGATCGGGTTTAGGTTGTATCCCTGAACTCACGAGTCAATTTGTGGACTCGTATAACTAAATATCTATATTATAATCCATTATATAAAAGTCTATGGGTTGCGTGGACCCGTGGGTTGCATAAGTCTGTGAGTTGTATGAGTTTACGAGTTACGTGACCAAATGGACATTGACATGCAAATTTCATACCGTATAAATTGAAATGAACACAGGTTCACGAGTTATATAAATTGTCTTGTGAACCTTTGAACCGTATTTGAACCTTAGTTGAGGAGACACTATGATCTGAATTTTAACTCAGACCAGCTCACTCATTGGTTGAAGACAAGTCTGGGTCAAGAGTCATCCCCTAACCTCCTTAATAAAAGGTCAAACGAGTCTCAATCGAAATTATTGGGAAAAAAAACATCCCTACGTTAATGATGACAATTTGTAAATGTATATATTTTATTTTTTTTTACTTCAAAATACATATGAGTGTGAAATAAAATACATATGAGTGTGAAATGAGCAATTTACCCTAATTTAAATAAATGTTTACCAACGGACACTTAGTTCAACGATATCACCATTACTTGGATGCAAGAAGTTCCTCTCGGCATGTCCCAAGATTAATTCTCTATGCCCACTATTGTCTTGCTTTTTATGAGTGTTTTGGTTGAGCTTCCTCCATCACCATGTCCTATTGTCATGAGTTTCCATTTAGAATATATATATATATCAATAATGAATCCTGTTTTTATGTCTCAAATGGATATTTCAGCACATGATTCGTGGCTTCTTCTTTGTCTCCTTGGTTGAACACTATATAAAGGTCTTCATTTCATTGCAAGAATCACTCAGTTTCCTTCTTCTCCAAAAAAACAAGTACTAGAAATGGCGGCTTCACTTGCAGTCAATGGTTGGGTTGATGATACCACCAAATGTATTGAGGAAGAATTGAAAATCAACCATTCCATCCTAATGGAGCTGTTCGATGAATCCCAAAGTGATGAGAGCGATTCCGAGCAACTACACAATGTGATCCGTTCATTAGAAGCAGAGATCAACCCTACCGAGATCGATTGTGAGAGCTCTGTAGGAGGAGAACTGAGATATCTTATTGATTCTTCGATTGAAGATGAAGGATCGATTGGGTTTTCAGAATCGTGTGATTACAGTTGGATCAGTGTTGAAACAGTGTCTTCCTCTCGTTATGATGAGGGTATGGTTTGGTATATGGATGACAATATAGATGAGATGAACTGTATAATTGATTTCAGTAATGTAGAGGAAGCAAACCAGTCGTATGATTCTGTGTGGTATGAAACATATGATCAAATGATGTTAAGTTGATATGTAATGATAACATGAATCATGTATATGTATATATACTTGTTGAATGAAGTTGTAGAGTTGAATTGAAAGTGTACACGTCACTTACTTCTAGTGTAAACCAGCTATGTTGACACTATATGATTAAATAGTTATTTATAATTTTTAGTATAACTAAACAGTCATGCATTTTTTTTTTAAAATGTGACTTTTTAGTTAAAATTGACATATTTAGTATGGTATATTTGACAAATGTGATTAAATAATCATTCAAATGATAATTTTACCCTTCATTTTTATATTATTTTTTATCGATTCAAACTTGAAATCTAATTTCGAATTCAAATTTGCGTTACTGAGTTCTTCAAACAAATATAAGTTCAAAATTAGATTTCAAAAGAATATTTGATCTATACTATAAGAATGAGAAGCAACCAAATCCTATAATTCATCCCCCCGTCAGAGGGCATGGTTTGGTAAATAGAAGACTCCATAGATAGATGATCGTATAAACCTTCAAAGAGCATCTCTTTCGCTATTTGCCCTGGTAAACAAGAAACCGATGCTGTCCCGCGCTACCATTGCTTCAACGAGAAAGGCGCACCATTTTCTGCAACAACGAACACCTCTCTGTACAGTTCCCTCTCCTGCTTCATCCGATCTCAATCAGCTCAAGAAGCTCGGACATAGGGACTGGTTGGCCCCCAACGAAGTCTTAACAATCATAAGAAATCTAAAAGACCCAAATTCCGTCGTCACTGTTCTTAATCAATACTCAAAGCGGAAGGACTACAGACCCAATGAACCCATTTACTCTCTGTCGATCGACATCCTCGCTCAGGCAAAGATGTTCGACGCCATTGAAGATGTCATGGGAAGGATCAGAACTGAAAAAGGTTGTAGATTGTCCGACGCTTTCTTCTACAATGTCATCAAGATTTACGGAAACATGGCTGGGCGTGTCAACAGAGCCGTTGAGACCCTCTTTGATATGCCGACAAGGTACAACGTTTTGCCCAGCGTCAAAAGTTTCAATTTTGTGTTGAATTTGCTGGTGGTGTTGAAGATGTACGATGTTGTTCACGAAGTGTATATGGCTGCTCCTAGATTGGGGGTTGAAATTGATGCTTGTTGCTTGAACATTCTCGTCAAGGGCTTGTGTGAAAGTGGTAAAGTGAGTTATGCACACCAATTGCTCGACGAATTTCCTAAACAAAGATGCAGCCCAAATGTAAGAACTTTTTCAACTCTGATGCACGGCCTGATTGAGCAAGGGAAAATGGAGGATGCATTTAGGGTTTTGGATAGGATGGAGAAGGAAGGGGTATATCCAGATACAATCACCTTCAATATATTGATTTCAGGGCTGAGGAAGAAAGGGAGAGTCGAAGAGGGAATGGAGCTTCTGGAGCGGATGAAGCTCAAGGGCTGTGATCCAAACGATAGTTCGTATCAGGAGGTCTTGTATGGTTTGCTTGAGAAGAAGCGATTCATGGAGGCGAAAGGTTTAATGGCTCAGATGTTATCAAGGCGCATGAATCCTAGCTTTCGTTCATATAAGTTGGCGATTGCAGGGCTCTGCAAGGAGAAATCTTTTGATGAGGTGGATTGGATATTAAAGCAGATGATGTACCAGGATTTTGTTCCAAAAATGGGAATGTGGAAAACAATTATCCGAAATTTGTTTTCGGATCGTACAAGGTTAAAAGAGATTGTTGGGGATTCCTTTGTAAGGGTGCTTGGTGAAGAGCAATTGAGATCCTCTGAAGTTGAACCTGAAGACTGCTAGCATCAACTTGTAGGTGTTATCAACTGAAGACACAGTTATGCTTCAGGACTAGGGCCGGCAATGGTGCGGTGAAAAACCCATAACCATGGTTATAACCGTTACTGTTTAAAATGGTTAACCGTACCATTATGGTGTGGTGCGGTTATGGTGATGAATTTTCTACCCATAATGGTTATGGTATTTGAGTTATATCCATGTTATAACCATGATTATTATATACTCATGGTCCTGAATCAGGACTCCTATCATGACCCAGGTTAGTATGTGAATCTATTTTTATTTTCTTATTTTCCTTTGGCTAGTCTGTGTTGCTGTAGTTTCATGTTGATCAACTGATTATTAGAAGAAAAAACAATGCAAACACTAAAATTTTCATTTGAGAAACCCATTTTTATCATACACTGACTCTATCTAAACCTTGGAAACTAGGATTAACAGAATACCGACTTACTGACACTGATGTGTAATAGAATTTTGAAACAGTACGTTACAAATCCTTTCAATACTATAAATCTAGCAGCTGCTTTTTAGTTTTTACATGAACGTGGAATATGAAAATCAATCCAAAGAACAATGTAATGTAAATAAGAATTGTATTTCTGATGAATGGAATGAATAGTAGTAAGTATACAACAAGCTTCCATTGTTAGCTCCTCTTCTACACAACAACAAATTGGAGCAGCTATTTGCTCAACCTTTATAATCTGTTCTTCCCACATTCAATATGAGATAATCTCAATCTATCCTTTCAAGATTAAACAACACCATCTCCTCCAATGCTAACCGAAATGTGCTCCTTGGGAGGCACTGGAGGCATTTTATTGCAATATCAGCCTTCTCCTTAGCCAACTCCCTTGCCATTTCAATCCCTCCACAGCTTTTCACCAATTCAATTGCCTCACTCAAAGAATCCGTCTCACAGAATTCAGATTCAATAATCTCCTTAAGCTTCGGTTCCTTCTCCAAAGCGAAAATCACAGGAGCAGTTAGATTTCCCTTTGCTAGGTCACTTCCAGCAGGCTTCCCTAGCTGTTCAGCTGATTGTGTGAAGTCCAATATGTCATCTACAAGTTGAAATGAGAGGCCAAAATTCCTGCCATATTCATACATTTGCTCGGCAGTATCGGTATCCACGCCGCTGAAGATTGCAGCTCCTTTTGTGCTCGCAGCTATCAAGGATGCTGTTTTGTAGTAGCTTTTAATCAAATAATCTTCTAGTTCAACTTCACAATCGAATAGGCTCGAGGCCTGCTTTATTTCTCCACTTGCAAAGTCCTTGATAACCTGTTCTGATACAAAAAACAGTTTTAAACATGTTCCAGAAAAAGTATTTTCTATTTATTCTTCTATCATTTGTCTTCAAATGGATTCAGCTTATTTCACGGCTAGGATTTAATTCTGTCTTGGCTAAATTATCGACCAGAAAAAAAAAACACGATAATGTTGTAGAACTTAATCATTAATTATGCTCAAATAAAAGAAAATAGACAAAAATACCATTTTCTTTTTTACCAAATTGAGAGGATCCTACTAGAAAACTGACTACATGTCTTGGAGATGAAATAATATTTCACCAAATGGATGAGGGCATCTTATGCTAAAGACAAGATTAATAGTACCATACTGCCCTTCTCCCATTAAAATAGTGCATACATTTACCTAAAATAAAAATAATCCTACAACAGATATTATCTATGTTAATCAAGCATCTTTAAGTCTTCCAGCTTCTGTTTTCTCGAGAAAACCAAAAGTACAGGCAAAAAGATTCATTTTTGGTTCTTGGATACATATAAGAGGGTTTTGCAATAGAAAGCAGAAAGTTGGAGCCTTTTTTCATGTACAAAAGGAACTAACATTCAAACACTGGAGGGTATCCTGAAGTTTTTAACTTTACCTGGCTGATGAGCTTGATGACTTCAAGATTTTCAAGATTAGCAAGATACCATGATGACTGTGCAAACATAAAATCTCCTGCCAATATTGCAATTCTCGTGCCAAACAATTGGTGGACAGTTTCTTTACCTGCAATTCAAAGAGTATCGCAAGTGAATTTTATATGGAGAAGTGGTGAGAAAAAGAAATGTAAAATGTTAATGAAAGATGGATAGTAGGGAGTATAGACAGGATATTCATGTATTCATGGTCATAATTAATATTTTGGCATGACCGAAATGCAAAATCCTACATTTTGGGTTTTCCTATTATATGAATGCACTCTCCTTTTATGAAAATGATGCAAAAGCTTACCTCTTCGTATGTCGCTATCATCAAGTACATCATCATGTATCAAGCTTGCAGTGTGGATCATCTCGATAATTTCTGCTAACCGTCTATGCTCTCTGGTAAGTTCTCTGAAGAGAAATCCTTTATTAGAAAAGGAAAGTTGCTGAAAGAAATCAAATGTCTTTAATGTGAAGGAGTTCAGGAATTTCTTACTTTAAACCCATCATTTCAGCAGTGGCTCGGGATGAAAGAAAGACCAAGGCGGGCCTCATCCTCTTGCCACCAGCTCCAAATATTTGTTCAGCGGCTGAGGTTAAGACTGGGTTATCTGCACCAACAATCTACCACGCATTTTCATGAGATGGATAATTAAAGGCTACTGACAGTTTTCCAACAGAATGAAATGATTTCAGCCACAGCATACAATGACTCTTTTCTTAGCGATGAATTCAAACGTTTTGGGGAATAAGTAATTACTGAGCGGAGATTCTGATTCAATACTAGAAGATCATCAGCAACCACTTCGAACAGATTTGCCAAAGATATGGGCCTCCTTGGTTCATCCAGCACCGGTGCAGAACCTCGGGAAACCCCTGGCTCCAATGAATTGAACAAATAAAGTCAATTTACATTTCATCGAACACATTGAGAGCACACTTAGAGTTCATTAATTACGATTATCTAATTAATACAGTAAGCTATAAATTTGAGTTTTCCAATACGAATACTATTGACTTTCGTTTCATTGAGCACAGGAAAGATGGAAGGCTAGCAAGTTCTTATCAATGAAGACTAATTAATTACGCATACCAAAAATTTCAAGTTAATAGTACTTACTGGAGATTGCGAATGGAGAGTTGCCACTAGCCGGAGTTGACAGAGACTTTGTCTGAAAGACACGACATGGACCAATCTCGCGGTGAAAGCAGTACATTTTACCGCCACAATTTCTCCCCTTTGAACTCCTTTTCACATATTTTTTTGCAGAGTCGCTTTGAGAAGAAGCAGAGAAGCAACCACAAGATACCAGATCGAGCACCGTGCGACCAAAATCAAGATTGCCACGGCATGTTACCGACATCATCCTTGGCAAGATCCCCAAACGTCAAATCCTCAAAACCTTCTCCGAATCGAGAAACCCAACGACAAAGCTTTAAATTCCTCAAGTAATGGAGCAAGCGTTCATTTGGAAGAAGTCAAATGAAGCTGGAGCAGAGAAACGGAGCATCCAATAATGAGTTGGAAGAATCCAAGCGAGTAAATGTAGGAGATCCTCTCTTGGTCTCTTGCTTGCTCCAAGTAGCAAAGAGAGAAATTGGGTGGACAGTGGAAGACCACATCTGAATGGTGTTTGAAACACAAAATGGAACGCAGTGTGACTGTGTGAGGAGGAAGGCATGAAGCTTGAAAGCCGCCTTATCTGCTCTATCTTCTCTTCAAATAAAAGAGAAATTGCATTTATGAACCGTTGACTTTTGGCCTGTGTTATTTTGCACCCCAAACTTATAGCGTACGCAACTTGCAATCCAGGTATATAGGGCTTGGTGAACAGCCCCGGCATATGGGTCCTGGTCCATGCATCGGATGCACATGTCCGGCGTAGGGGTCTGACCATACACCGGTTGTAAAGACCCTTGTTCATGCACCCGGCTTATGAAACGGGGTGCACAAACCAGCTCATGCACCGGGTGCACAGTTAATTCGTGATGTGCCTTTATGGTTAACTGGGTACTTAGACCTGTTCGAGTGCCCGGTGTACATGCATTGTTCATGCACCCGGTGTACATGCATTGTTCATGCACCCGACACAAGTCTTGTTAATTCACCGGGTGCATAAACCCGGAGTACAAACGAATTATGCATTGCATCTTCGTACACCGGGTGTGCAGACCAGGCCCTTGTTGATGAACCAGGTGTACAGGGATTGGTTCGGTCACCCGGTGTACAGCAGCTGTAAAGTGCCTTGGTGTATAGAACCATGTGGACAGACCTGGTTCATACATCAGGTGTACAACCCAGATTATTCAGCGAGTGAATAGTCCCGGTGTATAGGTCCTGGCTCACAAACCCGGTGTAACGATCAAAGATGCATACCCCGGGTGAACAGAAAGATTATAGGTCCTTGTTCATACACCGTGAGTATGCCAATGAGTGTGAAGGACTGGTGTATGGGACCAGGTGTATGGGCTTCTGTTCCTACACTCGTACAGGACCCAGCGTATATACCAGTGTATAGGATCGGGCAGCGATAGATTTGCCTTTTACAGAGTGCAAGGAGTTGAACTGGCCGAACCGAAAACTGACCCCCTCAACTGTTCGAAGTCCGGTCCAGTTCTGATAACACTGGCAATGAACCTTTTCAGTTTTTTTATAGGACCAGGTGTATATAGCACGATGTATAGGGTATGGTGTAGGACCGGTGTATATGGCGAAATAGAGATCTCACTCTCACACGAAACAAATGCCTCCGCAAGTATATAATGCCTCAACAGTATGCAACACTCATCTGAAATGCAAGATCCCGCCAATAGCATATACATCAATACTGAATTGACAATGATTTTTTGGTATCAACATTCATAAAATATACTAATCTACAAAGCTACATAAATAAATAAAACCGATGACCGAATTGACTATCAGATTCATCGCCTTATGTACTATTGCCCCAACATCATCTCATCTAATTCTTAACATCCTGTTTAAAGACAAGAAATAGTTGTGTTATTAAAATCATTCAATAGTAATATTTTCAAATAAAAGTAGGCAAGGTGAATCTTACCTTCCTAAATGACACAGTTCAGTTTCTGCTAATAGCATCTCTGGCAGTGTTTTCGTACCCTTATCAGCTTCACCACTGCCATACAAACAAGATAGGTTTGGGACTTAAACTATTTCTTTTACACAAATTTCAATAATCAAATGAACTAATAATATTCAAAAAAACGATTTTTATCCCTATTAACAACTGAAATAACTGAGATTATTACATACCTGGTAAAGTGATCAATGATGAGAAGTCTATGATGAAGAGAGTAATCATTGCCGACATATGTTACAACTAAGCTACCGGCATCTGGGTGGGGCCAACTCCTCGAGGTAGGGAACCGAAGAATAAAGGTTCCTGGTTCTTGAAGGCCGCTAGGACCTTGTAAGGAAAGCTCAGCTTCTTCTTTGGTGATAAATCCTTCTATCCAGTAAGGACTTGTGCAACTCCACATGTCCCGAACCTTATTCCTTGATAGCGTGAATGCAACCGGGTATAACCAACACCACATCTTCTCAAAATGCTCTTGTGTTATGATGTCCCTGCATCCCGCAATTCTTCGAAGAACCTCAAAATCCTGGTCATAATGAAAATAGAAATTTGCTAACATGTTATAAATGCTTTTTATCTGAGACAATTTTCTCCATCACTCTACAAAGCATAATATATGACTAACCTGTTCAGTGAGAGATCTGGTAGTGCAACATGTAATTCTCTTGAAGTGCTCTTCAATCTCAACTACCACATTATCCCAATAGAGATTTTGGTGGTTATGTGAAACCAAATTCCATAATGTTTTTCCTTCATCAATCAATCTTCTAGCAACTATAATTTGGTTCCTGAGAGAAATATTATAATTTAGCTTAAAAACTTCAACTTTACATCAGATCTAGACATAGACTTCTATTAACGGCTTAAATGAGTTATACAGAGATCTTAAATAATATCGATATGGGGTATAAATATCTAATACACAGACTATACATTTAAAAGAAAATATTATATTACCGATGGTGGGAACATCCTGAATATAGTGAGACTTGATCTGCAAATTCCAGTACTTCTTCATTTGAAGAAGATGAAACAATATCCTTGAGCAGCATGGTCCTTTCAGTTATGCCTCCCAGACAGTATCTAAAAATGGTCAAATCAGGAACAGCTTTGCCATCACTAGACACACTCTTATAAGTCAAAGTTTTCACTTTTGTACATTCCGAATCCGATTGAGACTTATCTGCCACATCAGATATCTCTGCTTTCATCTTGGAACATGCCTGAAAACCATTCCTGGCCTGACAGTAAAACGAAAACAAATATAAAAAAAAAACATTCAATTTAGGGTAAATGGTCAAAGTGCCCCCTAAAGTTCGGCCGAAATTTAAGAATCCCCCTTAAAGTTAAAAGTGCCCCTTAATGTTTGAAAATGATGAAAAATCCCCCCTTGTCGGATGCTCTTTTAGGGGGAATTTTTCATCATTTCTTAACATTAGGGAGGATTTTAAACTTTAAGGAGGATTCTTAAATTTCGGCCAAACTTTAGGGGGCACTTTGACCATTTCAAACTTTAGGGTCCTTCAATTTATATATCAGACCACAATGTAATAGTTGCCGTCATAATCACAATATATATAAATAATTAGTCTACTCTAAACGGTAATAGACTTTTTCAAGAAAAATATAAAGTTATTATGTAACAATAATACAAGTACAACACATACAAATATAAACAAACATGAAAATCAATAGTAAAAATTATACTTTTAAACATTCTGCATTCGTGGATAATACGTATGGTCCGCCAAATCTGAAGAAATATGTTTAGGTTATTACAAAAAAAGCTATTTCCATTACTAGGGAGAGACAATATGCAGTTCAAAAAAATATAGAAGGATATAGATAATAAAGAGGGTGGAATTTTAAAACCTGAACAGAATCTCGAGCATGAGGGTTTCCATCATCATCAGACTGCTCAGATGTGCCATTGACTAATTTGACACGTTTGGATAATGGACCGGACTTTGCTTCACTAACGGTATTGCGTTGAAGTTCCAAAAACCGATCATTAACTCTAGATGAATGAGAATTTAAAGTATTGCCTGAAAATTTTCCAGGACTCGGCCTTTTCCAGATTATTAGAGAAGATGGTTTAGAGGTTCTGTTGCGAGAGATACAACGTATTGGAAGGGACGCCGCCTCCAAGAAAGGATAGTTTCGTGCTTCCAGAAGCTGGAACCTTATTCGGAACAACCTATTCTCGCACTTGGATGAAAGCTGTAATAGAAAATTATGAATTTAGTTGATTAACAAAATTAAAAAAAAAATTGAAGTGCAACGTAAGAAAACATGATTTAAATTGAGCAATTCCAAGAAGATGGAGGTTGCCACAACTTTATTTCCTTCACTAATCATACGAGAACTAATTTGGCATATCATGAATCTTGTTTTATCAATGCGTATTCAATCTCGTGCAAAAAGAGAACATTTTTGAACATATCAAATTAGTCTACCTGAGAGATTTTGAGCTTAAAAGAAGCACGTCCATGCAATAACTTGCTTGGTCTATCGCTAGAATTAAATTCCATTCCATCATAAGTGGTCAACAATGGGGCTTCCCCATCGCTTGTTTTCTCCACAGGTGCTCCATTGTCAGCATAAACTAGTGAAGCAGCAATCTATGATAAGATGAAATTATCTGTCAAAAATTTTCTCTACTTTACTATTTGAATATACTAGCAACTGAGATAAAGGTACAAAAACCTCTATTTCTTTATCTACGGACTTAGCAAACGCATCTAACAGGACAACATCCAAAGAGAAATTCCTTCGACATGAAGCCTGAAACAGAACAAGAAGTAAACTGAATAGTGATATAATTAATGGAAGAATGATAAAAAAACTGCAGCCTGAAATAGAACAAGCAGTAAACTGAATAGTGGATATAATGGAAGAATGAAAAATGAAGAAAAAAAATGAAAACTATCACAGTTAATAATGAATTTTTTGTATTGTAATATGAGAAATAAAAATTTGATGTTGAAAACCATCTAACCTTGCCACCGATGATACTCCAAACACCGTCAATGTCTTCCTCTATATCAGAGGCAGATGAATTGTCAATGCTTAAATGTACGGGTGAGTCCTGATAAAATAAGGGAGGTTAGGGTTAAGAAATTAAGATGCTAAACTTCAATTAGGAAAATTTAAGAGGTTTACTGTATAGTAATCATCCTTGATAGACAATAGAGTAGCTCTTTCCATTGGCTTGTATATATGGCCCTCTGCAGCAACACCGCTATCATTCGTGCAAAACAAAGTTAATGTCTTCAAAAAACCCAATCTCTGGTCTTCCGCTACGTAAGAAGTTAGGGGCTTCTCATCCACCAATTCCCCATTAATATGAAGTCGTACAAGATCAGTTGAAACCTGAGGTTAATGTATGAGAAGTAAGTTCAAAAATGAGAAGATGATTTGAAGTCAGCAATTCTCAACTAAATTTCATTTCCCAGTCAAAGATTACAATAATAAAAGATACACTAAACAAACCATGAATGTATCAAGTCTCAATGCACGGAATTTTCAATAAAAAAGTAATTTAGACATTTTTAAAGTCAAGGGAACTGTTTTGCGATACAACATTGCCAAGCACTAAATTTTTGGCAGTTATAGCAGTTAAGATCTTTGAGACATTACCTCACAGCCAACGTGAGACCATTTAGCCAGGGGAAACTCACTTGCCATAGAAGCATGAGGGATTTCATCCCACAGACTCGTATCATTAAGATCAAGAGCTTCACTTTGTAATGGCAGCAGTGGAAAAAGCACTAATTTCTTCATCTCATTCAAAGCAAGAAGCGGAGTACCTTCCTTGATGTGCGAATTTATCTGCAAAACCAACAATCATATTCTCCGAGCAACTCAACAAAGGAACTAGACCATATTCTCACATAACGCTAAAGAAACAATTTTCCCAAAAGCAACCAAAACAGTAGCAATAAAGCAAATCTTTATACTCTATTTTCAGATATCACTCAACACTTTCAAGTAATTCTGTGGCACCTCACTACCATAACCAACCTCACTATACGCAACGAGCAAGTACCAGAACCAACTACAGCATGGCCCGAAGCAAAGAGACCATAAAATCTCACGAGAATGGCCACAACAAAGTGAAGAAACAAAATTATTCAAAATCAAAAAACATAGAGATGATTGAGAAATTCCAACTACGCAAAATAGAACCCCAATCACAATCGACCCCAAGATTCAAAATTGAGTACAGTTCTGCAGCGGAACCTCAAAATATTGACTTGCTGAGTACAACAGAGATTTTGGCAAAAAAAAAAAGAGTACAACAGAGATTAAGCGGAGAAGTCAGAGAAGGGGCGGTTTGGTTACCTGATGGGTGATAACTGAGGGGAAAGGAGTGGAGTTTGGAAGGTAAACCCAGAAGCAGAAAGAGAAACAACTTCCTTCTGCTGCTCCAATTTCGAATCGAAATGTTTTGAGTGGCAGGTAGGCTTTGGTCTCAATCGCATTCTCATTCTCCGCCATGGTGATCGAAGAAGCTTAAAGGAGCAGCCTTTTTCACCTTTTCCGTTCTGGTGGTCGGAAATCGGAAACAGCACCACGCAATCTCTCACTATCTCCAAGTGAGGAGCGAAGCTGCGAAGGTGAACACCAACAACAGCAACAACCGAAATTATACTCCGTTCCTCTTAGTCTTCAATGTGGACGACAAGGCAAAGACGACGGCTGTTAACTAACGGTTGGTTTTCTCTTCACATTTTCAACGTACGAGCGAAACGGAGCTGAAATTTGGTGCTTCGCGCGGGACAACCGAAAGCAAGACGGGACCTGCTGGAGAGGAAACCGGGCCGATGATGGCGGAATGAGTAAAATTGTTAAATCCTTCTGACGTGGAAGGTTTTGATTGGTACTGAATACCTTAGATGTGATAATAATATCTTTTCTGGGCCGGGCCTCTCTGGATTGGAAAAAGTGGGAAAAAGCAAAGGCTTAACGGGCCAATGAATTTGAAGCCCATCAGGCCCATTGTTATATTTCTTAAATTATATTTTTTTTGGCCAATATATTTCTTAAACTAGATAGATAGATTAGTACTGCAATTTGATGGAATCTTTTGGATATGCTTTAGATTGATTATGAAATCGAAATAAAGTAACGTGACAATCATGTAGTATCTAATTGTGTTATGTTATTTATTGTGACTGTTTAAACATGTCTTGTGTTTAAACGGATAAGTATTAAACGTGTCTTAAAACTTCAAATACAAACACAACACGATTATTAATCGTGTCTAAACGTATAATAATTATTTAAATACAAGATTTGTTAAGCTCAAACACATATATACGCAAATCCATATATACACAAATTCATATATACAAAGTAAAGTTTTCAAATTTCAATATTAAAAAATAAGCGGGTATTTTAATATTTTATTATTATACTTAAATGAGTTTAAACGTGTCACACGATTAGACACGATTAGTTAATCGTGTTTATACATATATCTGCAATCTGATGTGTTTAGCCACGATTATTAATCGTGTCTAAATGTATAAGAGTTGATTAAAGACAAAAATTTTAAAGTCAAACTCATATAAGCAGATATCTTTGTTTAAGTGTCCGTGTCAGAAATTGTCTTAGCTAAAATAAGGATGATGAACAAGAAACTGAAATGAATTAGACAAAAAAATCGAATTCTGAAAAGTGCAGTTTCACTGCTTCCGTTCTTCAATACTCAATTCAACCGTTCAAATTTCGTTATTCATCTCTTCCAAACAAAACAAAAACACCCAGATTACAAAAGCAGAACAGCATATTCTGCATCTTGTCTAATTCATCAGATCTGTCATCCATTTAGTTACAGAGGACAACCCTGATCAATCCCAGAAACATGCAAGACGCAGAGAAGAAGAAGAGAGTGATGAAGTCTCTCGACGACCATTTTTTCACCGCCTTCATCTCCACCCTCAAGCTTTTCGCCCTCCTCAACGCATCAACCTCCTTCAGCAAATCGAATTCCACCCCTTTCTTCTTCAATTCCTCCACGCATCTTCCCAGAAGCTTACCATCCTCTTTCTCACGGTCCAGCAACTTCTCCAGGTGCACCTCCATGTCTGTCTTGTACCTGACAAAACAAATAAAAAATTAAAAAATAGAAGAAAAAAACTCTTTTTGATGAAGTGAGAATTAACCATTCTATGTGGTTTGATTCATTACCTGACAGCCCAGATAATACCGAGGGAGCACAGAAGAGAGCAGAGAGAAGGGATCCATGAGCGGTGACAAGCTTCTGGGGAGGAGTGATTAAAGAGGAGGACTAAGGAGATCGAGTGGAAGAGGAAGAAGAAGATGTAGAGGTGGGTAATCTCTTTACGGACCGAATCGATCTGCGTTTCCTTGAGCGCGGTTCTCGAGAAGATGAGTTCTTCTTCCTTGAGCCATTGCTTGAGGAGGAGCTTGTGGGTTGGGGTCTCTGCGATTTGGTGGAGAGGATGAAGCGTCTTCGGCTGCTGCTCCATCAGGGCTAAGGCGGTGTTTGGGATTAGTGGAGATTCTTCTGCTTCCGCCATTAATATGTAGTTGAGAGAAACAAGAGAGAGAGAATCAGGAGCGTGAGGTCACGTTGTGAAACAGAAGCATGAGGTTTTTAAATGATGAAGGCAACGGTCGAATTTTTAAGAGGGTCACCATTGCGGACAACGGCTAGTGAACTCAATATCTGGAGGTAGGAATTTACGTGAATGCCATTACCGGAAGGACGGCCACGTGTGCGAAATGACCGGTGTATTCGTATGGCCAGGGTTCATTGAGGCCTGATCTATTAACTCGGCCCATACAACCTATTTTTAATAAGAAAATTCTATTTACGTATCATCCACTACTAATAAAACTATAATCTAATAAAACTATAATGCTTTTCATTACTAATTTTAAGTAAACTAATTAACAAATTGACTATATTTTCGTAATTACCAAACTAAAGTAAAAAATTGTGAAAAATTCATGTTTCTAACATGTTTTGAACTTTAAACTTCGTACATATACTAATTAAAAGTTTTACCACTACAGTACTAATTATAACTATTTATTTATGTGCTTCAAATATAATTATTAAAACAACTCTCGTATTATTGTATTAAATATCCCATATTATTAATGGATCTCTAACAATAAACTATTATGTTTTTAAAATTCCAGTACTCGACTATCATATGAACAATTCAGTGCATTTTTAGCAAACATCAAGGAATTCAATGGCCAAAAACAAACAAGAGAGGTGATATCGTAAATAAACTTTGAAGTGTTCGAGAAAATAATACGTGTACAATAGGCACAATATTCTAAAATTAAGGGTATTTTACTCATTAGGCAGTTACTTGAGGTGCACGGATGCAAACTTTCTCTTTATTTATTATATTATTATATTGCCCAATAGGCTGAGCCAGTCTCCATATGGCCCACTAAACATGGGCCATAACTGAGGCAATTGAGAACACGCGCGAGTTAGTAGTTATGCATATGGCGCTATAAATTACGGATGCTCATAGCAAGAGCCGCTCTTCTTCTCACACGTCCCTCTCTCTGTTGCATCTACGGGACCTCCAAACCCTTGAAATTTCTTCCCTCCGTTCCTCTTCTTCTCTGGTAATTCCTCTACAATCCAGAATTATTTTGCATTGCGCGTAATCTCGTGATTCTCTGATGTCCATATTGTTCGTATCGGTCTGTGATTGTAATTGTCCAGTAGGTTGAATCTGCACTGCGTCTGTTTTCGTTGCATGAATTGTTTGTTTCACCAGTAATTGATCTATACCTGTAATCACAAATCTTCTCCATCTTTGCTTGTTGAATTATTTCTCTTTTTATGCTGATGATTTCATCAGCAGTGTTCGTATTTTCTGATTTCTGCTTTGAGTTGCGTCCTTATGCTATTTATGCAATCGTAGCTTTGAAACTCGTCCGATTTTTCTCTATAATCATGATCCGATTCAATCCACACCTATTGATTATGGATCTGTGTTCGTTTGATGGTTTTATCAATGGTGCTCGCTTTCTTGCATGCTGATTTTTGCAAAGACACGTCTCTGTACTACTTTTTCGATCGTACCTTTTGAGATTTTACGATCGTTCCTTCTTGTGTTTGGATTCTGCTCAAGCTGTTAGTTTAGATATGTTCTATGTCAAAACTATTTCCATATCACCCAAATTGTAGTTTTAGATTTGTTTTATGTCGAAATTGTCTAGATATTATCCAAGTCGCAATTTTTATCTCGCTCGCGTAGGGTTATTTATATTTCTTGTTATTCGACAGTTTGTTATATAAACCAATCTTTTATCTTTGTCAAACTAAATTAATACCTGACTCCCTTTATGAGTTGCATGATTTTATTTGCCCTCATGTTTCTCTCGTTTTTTAGTTGGCCGTGCCGCTCAATGATATTTTTTGCGATTCAATCAATATCATAGATTAATTAGGTGTCTGAGTCGTATTTTTTATACTTAATTATTAACTCGCAACATCCAGTGCTGATTAAACATGTTCTTTGTTTCCTGGTTATTCTACTATTGGATTGACTCGTTTATTTGTTTAGGTGGTTTGATTTTTCGGAGATTGGGTATTTTAAAAGCTAGTCAAGATGGTAAGTGCTGCATTTCGTATAATATTTAAAATGACCATCTCTGCATACAGGTCTCTAAATTTCGTATAATATTTACACTGGATTATGCTGTCTTTACAGGTGAAGTTCACAGCCGATGAGCTCCGGAGAATTATGGACTATAAGCACAATATTCGGAATATGTCCGTTATTGCCCATGTTGATCATGGTATCAATTCATCATTAAATATGGACAGTAGGGTTGTATTTATTTAAGGCCTTTTGCATGTCATCTTGTTTGATATTTAGGTGTTACTTATAATTGATGCCGAAGTATCGTTTCAAAAAGAAATTGTGAATATGTGTTGACTTTTGGTTAGTTAATGTAATAGTGTAGCATCATTAATACTGTATTGGATGTTTGTTTGCTCTTATATAGAGACTGAAATAATCTCGAATTTTACAGGGAAATCCACCCTTACAGACTCCCTTGTTGCTGCTGCCGGTATCATCGCTCAGGAAGTTGCTGGAGATGTCCGGATGACAGACACTCGTGCAGATGAAGCTGAGCGTGGTATCACAATCAAGTCCACCGGAATTTCTCTCTACTACGAAATGACTGATGCTGCCTTGAAGGCATACAAAGGAGAGAGAAATGGCAACGAGTACCTTATCAATCTTATCGACTCTCCCGGGCACGTCGATTTCTCATCTGAAGTCACAGCTGCACTCCGTATCACAGATGGCGCTTTGGTGGTGGTTGACTGTATCGAAGGTGTCTGTGTCCAGACCGAAACTGTGCTCCGGCAGGCTCTTGGTGAAAGAATCAGGCCCGTATTGACTGTCAACAAGATGGACCGGTGCTTTCTCGAGCTTCAGGTGGATGGAGAGGAGGCTTACCAGACCTTCCAGAGGGTCATTGAGAATGCTAACGTCATCATGGCTACATACGAGGACCCTCTTCTCGGCGATGTCCAAGTTTACCCCGAGAGAGGAACCGTTGCCTTCTCCGCTGGGCTGCACGGTTGGGCTTTTACTCTCTCCAACTTTGCAAATATGTACGCATCAAAGTTTGGTGTTGATGAGTCGAAGATGATGGAGAGGCTGTGGGGTGAGAACTACTTTGACCCTGCAACCAAGAAGTGGACCAGCAAGAACAGTGGGTCTCCTACCTGTAAGCGCGGCTTCGTCCAGTTCTGTTATGAGCCGATCAAGCAGATCATCAACACATGCATGAACGATCAGAAGGATAAGCTGTGGCCCATGTTGCACAAACTCGGAGTCACCATGAAGTCCGAGGAGAAGGAGCTGATGGGTAAGGCTCTGATGAAGCGTGTCATGCAGACATGGCTTCCGGCAAGCACTGCCCTACTTGAAATGATGATTTATCACCTTCCTTCTCCATATACTGCTCAGAAATACCGTGTGGAGAACCTGTACGAGGGTCCCCTTGACGATCAATACGCCACTGCTATCAGGAACTGCGACCCTGAAGGCCCTCTCATGCTCTACGTGTCCAAGATGATTCCCGCGTCCGACAAGGGTAGATTCTTTGCCTTTGGCCGTGTCTTCTCCGGCAAGGTCTCGACAGGTATGAAGGTCAGAATCATGGGACCCAACTTTGTCCCCGGCGAGAAGAAGGATTTGTATGTGAAGAGTGTGCAGAGAACTGTCATTTGGATGGGGAAGAGGCAGGAGACTGTCGAGGACGTCCCTTGTGGAAACACTGTTGCAATGGTAGGACTCGACCAGTTCATCACCAAGAACGCAACCCTGACAAACGAGAAGGAAGTGGATGCTCACCCGATCCGAGCCATGAAATTCTCCGTCTCCCCAGTCGTCCGTGTTGCTGTCCAGTGCAAGGTTGCCTCTGACCTGCCCAAGCTCGTTGAAGGTCTCAAGCGTCTGGCGAAATCAGACCCCATGGTTGTCTGCTCGATCGAGGAATCCGGAGAACACATCATCGCGGGTGCAGGAGAGCTCCATCTCGAAATCTGCTTGAAGGACCTTCAAGATGACTTCATGGGAGGTGCTGAGATTGTTAAATCCGACCCAGTCGTCTCCTTTCGTGAAACCGTCCTCGAGAAATCCTCCCGAACCGTGATGAGCAAGTCACCAAACAAGCACAACCGCCTCTACATGGAAGCCCGCCCCTTAGAGGAAGGCCTTCCTGAGGCCATAGATGATGGCAAGATCGGCCCAAGAGACGACCCCAAGGTCCGGTCCAAGATCCTGTCTGAAGAATTCGGGTGGGACAAGGACCTCGCCAAGAAGATCTGGTGCTTCGGCCCTGAGACAACGGGACCCAACATGGTGGTGGACATGTGTAAGGGAGTCCAGTACTTGAACGAAATCAAGGACTCCGTCGTAGCTGGGTTTCAATGGGCGTCCAAGGAAGGTGCCCTAGCTGATGAGAACATGAGAGGGATCTGCTTCGAAGTCTGCGACGTTGTCCTCCACGCTGACGCTATCCACAGAGGCGGAGGGCAGGTGATCCCGACTGCACGTCGTGTCATTTTCGCATCCCAACTGACCGCCAAGCCTCGTCTCCTTGAGCCAGTCTACTTGGTGGAGATCCAGGCTCCCGAGCAGGCCCTTGGAGGCATCTATAGTGTCCTGAATCAGAAGCGTGGGCACGTGTTTGAGGAAATACAGAGACCGGGTACCCCTCTTTACAACATCAAGGCGTACCTTCCGGTTATCGAGTCGTTTGGTTTCTCTAGCACTCTTCGTGCGGCTACGTCAGGTCAGGCTTTTCCTCAGTGTGTGTTTGACCATTGGGACATGATGTCGTCGGATCCATTGGAGTCGGGATCTCAGGCTGCAACTCTGGTGATGGATATTAGGAAGAGGAAGGGGTTGAAGGAGCAGATGACTCCTCTGTCCGAGTACGAGGACAAGCTATAAGGAGGTAGGGTTGGATTTTTCAGTTATTGAAGTTTTGATTACATCTATTTATCTATGACATCCATTATTAGTCGTAGTAGTATCGGTGAGTTTAGGAAATAACGAGTTTAATTTTGCTTTTTTTTTTTAATATAAAAAATGAATGATTTATCATTATACATTTTGTGTTCCTATTAATATTGTCATTTCTTATTTTTAATATATAATATTTTCCGTTATGGTCTTTCGGTTTCTAGTCTTTTTTTTTTTTTTTTTATAATGCTTATTATGCATCGAATAACCATCCCCTACATGGGCATCTTTGGGCTGATTTCTAGCATAAGGTTTATTGGGTATGATCGGATAGAATTTATTAAATTGTCAAGATTGGGATCTTGTAATTACAGATTGATAACAAGTTAACAACAATAATAAATAATTTTCGAAAGAAGTTTTGGGTTCTTTCTATAAACTTCTTTATGTGGTGCTTTTCACCATTCTCAAATTCAGAACCCAATTATATAATATAAAAGCTCCTTTCACGCTCGCTATATAAACATAGGTGATAGGTTGTGTCAAAATAATCAGCAGATCCAAATTGTTCAATATTTACACAATTCATGACCAGATTATCCACCGATTACCCATAAATCGTGGTCAAAATTAACACCCATACTTTCAAGTTACACATAATATGTATATACAGGACTCAGGAGGGGAAAAAGTGTAAGAGAGAACTTAGAAGTGAAGTTTGAAGATGGACGGAAAAGACACGCAATACATAGCAAAAATAAAGTATATATGTATATTGTAAAAGGCCTAATGTTTATGGACACATAATAACAAACAAAAAGGCGCCGTTACGGTCCTTTCCCTGTTCTGTTCTCAGATAAAAATATATCGGTCATTAAATATTGAAAATATACTGTTCTGTAATTATTTCTCTACCAATATGTATGATCTAAATATGATTAATTAATACTATTCAAATACTGTCGATAATTTCTATAAAAAAACGATTAAATAATCTATATATTATTAAACAATCTATATATGCATATACAAATTTAACCTTGATTATTTTTATGTGTTTTAATTCAAATTAACGTATTTAAAACTTGATACACAAATACAATTAAGTATATGTATATAAAAATTACTTATGTAATGTATATATAATCTTTATTCTTAAAAAGATTAATTGTATTATCATATGTGTAGCTTGTAATTTATTTATTAATCGTATAGTGTTTCAAATTTAAATTTAATATTTATTTATTCACAACACACAATTAATACACAACATACACAAATTATCACTCTTAATTCAAACTAACTCTAACGTACAAATCAATACATGTCATTGTAGTATCACGTTACTGTACACAGTTTTCTCGAAACTCCAAAATCTTACAAACTATATACATTTTCTCTTCAATACCAAATCTTTACCAATTCCTCACCGTCTATTATTGTATTTTTATTTAAATAATAAATAAAATTAATGACCTTAAGCTTTAAACATGTAACACTACGGACATGATACATTTAAAATACTGGCATTATGGCACAATTGAAAAATCAATACGTTTAGGACACGATCTCTATAAGAACGTATATAAGACACAAGTTGATTTATGACATGATTTATTTACATACAACACCCACAAACTAAGGCTAGGTAAATTACGCCAGTCGTGTCAAGAAGATATCGTTCCCAATTTATGAGATGAGGATTGTAGTTGCATGCCTCTAATCCTATAATAATCTCAAATTGTGTCATCGTATCAACACCATACTACTCAAGTTGGCATCCATCCATTAAATCATGCATGATCATGACAATCTCTAATCGGACATCATCACAAAAGAGCAGAAGCATTCATCATACATTGTAATAATAAAGATAAATTAAAAACAGAGGGCTACCACTGGGAATCTCTATGCATATCTACTTAGTCTTGGAAGTGTCACTTCATCCATGATTACAGAGCAAAGTTACCAAAAAAAGTTATACATCCAGGACACACTAAATCTCTGACTCACTTGAAAAAAAAAAGAAACTCATGCAGACTTGCAAGCCAGGTAGAGTTTTGATTGAAGGGGAAGAGACAAGGTGGGTGGGTGGAGAAAGATAGAGATTACCTTACCTAGGACTTGCGTGGAGGTGAGCCGCTGCTGCTACTATGGCTGGAACTTCTTCCCCTCAAGGGCCTGACATTTATTTATATTAACAAAAGTAATTAGTATGAAGAAGGGAGTAATTATGGAAGCAAAGAGTGAAGAAAAACACCTCCTCCTAGGGCTACGACTTCGAGATACCCTACGAGCTGCCTGTTAGGTTAAATACATATAGAGACAAGTAGGTGAGACAAAAAGAATCTTCAAATATAGAAATAGAAGATTAGGAATCACAGATGAAAGAAGTCAAAAACTGCAAAGAAGAAACAGACCCTGCGTGGAGGACTCGGTGAGCCAGAGGAGGTTGATGGGGACCTTCCACGCCTTGCAGGAGGTGGTGCACGACCTCTATTTCACATATCAACAACCATGTACATTAGTTTCAAAAACTCACTTGGTTCCATCAAGTTCATATAAGAGATAGTTTTTCGTGAAAATACAATGAAGAACATAGGTGTAAATCCAACACATTGGAATAATATTTATTTATTTTTGGCGAACCACCCTTATTAATATTCAATTTCTAACCTTAAGCACTGTACTATAGTACTATAGTAGTTAGTAACTCAAGTGGAATAAGACCGAAAACTTGGCACAAAAAACATCAAGACTGAAAACAAACTAGCACCATGGAACCTTTGATTGGATTAAAAAATTACACAAAATTGACCAGCTGCATTATACATCAATGATCTCACCTTCGTGGAGAAAGAGACCTCGAAGGGGACCGAATAGGTCTTCTAATAGGAGATCGAGTGCGCCTGCGAATTGGGGACCTCCTGGGTGGACTCCTTGCTGCTCGTCTAGGAGGAGTACTGGAATAAGAAATACATATAATTGTCATCAGATACTTAATGGATGACAAAATATTATTTCGTAGACACTCCAATGGTCCAGTACAACACACATGACACATGTATAATGGGAAGGCTATAACATCATTTTTGGTTATACCACATTAAGCCTTACAAGGCAGAATTCATAGCTTAATATAAACAAAATTACCGACGCCTGGGAGGTAAGGGCCTACGGACTGGACTTCCACGAATTCTTCTAGGAGAGGCCCTGATGAAAAAATAAATTGATCACAGATGATAATAACTAGACAGACAAGAGAATTAAGCATTGAGAGTATCTAACCTCATAGGCGATCTTGGGCGCCGAAGAGGAGATGGGGAACGACCTCTAGCAGGAGAAGCAGGTCTCCTCCTCGGTGGAGTTTCTCCACGACGGAAAGGAGATTCTGGACGGCGTCGGATTGGTGAATCAGCGCGTCTGCGTGGTGGTGAACCCACAGGCCTTCTTGGTGACCCACCTCTTCGAGGTCCAGGAGATCTTCTCCTTGGTGGTGGGGAAGGAGGTTTTTTTCTTGGTGAAGCTAATACCAGGAGAAAAGAAAATTAAAATAGATGCAACAACATATTTACCATATTTCAGGTCAAATATATCAGTATAGAGACATACACTCCCTCTGCTGATCGGGCCCATCCTTCTCAGCATCGACTTTGGGGGCTTCTTTTTTTGATGATGCAATAACAGGCTTTGGAGGGGGTGAAACCTTCTGTCTGGGAGGTAATGTGAACTTTGCCCGAACAACATTTCCATCAATCTGGGCCTGCAACAACCCAATCAAGCATGGATTTCCACTATTAATAGTTTTCAGTAGCAATTGAAAATAAAATTTGAAGAAAGGAAACGCCTACACCATCCATATGCAATAAAGCCTTTTCAGCGTCAGCTCTAGTCTTGAATTCAACATAACCAAATCCCTTTGGAAGGTTTACCTGCAAGAACCGAGCAGATAAATGAATGTTATCATGTATGTACACGTACTAATCATCAACAGCAGCATAACCAATGTATTAACTCACATTTCTGTCAACTGCAAGTTCCACATTCACAACTTCGCCAAAGTTGCCTGACAATAAAATGTTAGGTTAGGAGAAAAGAACAGACACCAAATCATCCTCACGGGCTTTGCCTGACAAAGCAAACTAGCTATAGCCTTTCAGCTAGTCATACAATTTTGCCTTTTTAGCAATGGTTCATATGTAGATAATCTGTCTTCTTAATGACCCAAGAGCTTATCTAGTAAAAGCAGAGTTTAAATAAAGCTGTGAACACATGGAACATGGAACCAACCGCTTCATAGGAGTAATGATCAATGTAGAGAGCATGAAATAACATACTGAATATTTCCTTAAGGTGGCCCTCATGAACATTGCGGCTAAGTGAGTCAACGTGAAGAACCAGAGATTCACGTATTGGAGAAGCTTTCCTGATAAAATAGAGCTTTTACATCAGCTCAGCACCATAGAGAAATCAACCTTTCTCGTATCCTACTATTTGATTGCTGCATACCTAGGTGGTGGAGAATCTCTCTTCGCTGGCGAGCGACCACGTCTTCCTGCTTCTGGACTGCACATTAGAAAATCGACATAAGAACTTAAGCGCAAGGAGAAGGAATAGAGAAGACTGAAAGGTCACTGAGCGCGAGAATGTCAAACTGAAGAAACCTTTTGCGCTGGCGCGGAGGGCTGGGGCTGCGGGAGCTCAGGCTGCGGGAGGGAGACGATGAAGAGAAGGATCTGGAGCGGGAACTGGTGTCTGAACCTGAGGAGGAGCGAGAAGGGGAAGAGGAGCCGGCTGCGCGTCCAGAACGCGGCGATGGTCGACCTCGGCGTGGTTTCGCCATGGCGGAGTTGGAGTCGGAAGCAAACCCTAGTAGATAAAACCACGACTACGAGTAAGACCCCAGGCGAACCACAGATTCCAGCAGAGATGAATTACGAAGAAGTAAATAAATAGTAAATCAACTGTCCGACAAATGATAGATATAACGTATGATACAACTATGTATTACTGATCACTGTATTAAAATTAATAAATATAATATTCAAATAAATACATATATTACCAATACCATTTACATAACCTAATACAATATTTAACTTGTTATATAAAAATACATAAATATTCTTACATTTAACTAACAATTATTCTTCATCTAATATACGTTTTATGCATTAAAAAAAATTCTAAAATTGTTGAAAATCTATCTATATAAAAATCGAATAGAATCGAACTAAAAACTGAACCAAATTAAATTTTACAAACTGTGAGGACCGAACAGAAGATTAATATTAAATTAGTTGGTGAATTAATTTTAGTAGAACATTACGTAAAGTTTATTTTTCAATGATATATCGGTACAGTAAATACGCTCCTCAGTTACTCAAAACTAAAATAAAGAATGCGTTGGTTGAATGTAGTCGAAACAAACACCAATACAGCAGCATCGGGATAGCATCTTGCCTCATATCTTATACTACCACTGGTGTGCTGTTCTTGACATGACTTCAGTAAAGAAAGAGGTTGGATTGTTCTTCTATAGATTCCTTGTTTCATACGTTAAAACGGAACAGCATCACATCTCCTTCTTGGACGATGTATTCTTTGCCTTCCGACCGCAACTGGAAATAAAATAGACATCAAATTCAGACTGAGTTGTGATGTTTGTGTTAATGATGAAACTAAAGAAGTAAAAAGTAAAAAAGACTCACAACTCCTTTCTCCCTTGCAACAGATAAAGATCCAGCAGCAACAAAATCATCATAAGCCACCTATTATGAAAATGCCATTAAAAATCGAATACAGTACCACGATAGATAAGAGGATAGTAAGTAAATATTGAGTTGCGATTATTCACTGACATCCAAACAGTTCAAAGCAAAATTAACTTGCTTGTGTATATCAATTAAGGTGCTGATTCATATTTCTAGGGTTCATTTATTTATTTTGCATTAGGACTCAAGGGTCTCCCTCCTCCCTATAAGGAAGTCATTCGATTTATTTTCAGTTATCAGGAGGGTTTGAATACATCATTGCTAGAAAGGAATTGTTAACCCGGTTTCTTCAGACCCAAGCAAATGAAGAAAACTTATTTTGAAAAACAACATAGACAAATCAATATGTAAAGAATGCAATATCATTTCAACCTTTTTTGGAAGAAAATATCCTACCATTTCAATAACCAAAAATTTATTTGTTTTAAAGAATCATAGGATACAAAGTTTAAGGGCACACAAGCATACCGTTTCAGCTCGAATGAAACCTTTCTCGAAGTCGGAGTGGATTACTCCAGCAGCTTGTGGTGCAGTCATTCCTGAGTTTAGGGGAAGAAAACAACTGGCATCAACAATTTATTATTATATGATAATCCAACATAGACTACTGTCCTATATCCACCGAGAGAAACAGGAGAAGACAAATATATGTTTGCAGATTTAAATTTGTGACTCCACTCGAGAGTAAATGACATAAATAGAAGGCTAACCTGCCAATATAGTCCATGCTCTGGTTTCCTGTTTTTATAAAAATCAAAACACAGCTCAGAATTATGAACTATTACTCTTGTTACCTAGATCATGTCGCTATATATCAGCAAACACACCTTTTCACCAGAAGTAAAGTAAGTTCGAAGTCCCAAAAGATCATAAGTTGCTCTAATCAAGTTCCCCAGACCACTTTCTTTCACACCTAGAGAAGTTAGATACTCTACTCTTTCTTCAAGCGCAAGTTCCGAAAGCTCTGCTTCAACCTGCAGTCATAGTAAAAACCTATTCCTTAAGTTTAAAATCCACCATTTTTACATTTGATAAAAAAACTGAAAAAAAAAAACTCAAACCAGTAGAAGATCTGACAACCTGAGCTGAAATTGCTACTAGTCCTGATTGCAGCTCAGAGGCAAGATTCTTGACTTCTTTCACATGAGGATTACTATCAGGTTCAGCAAGGTCAGATTCTGCAACATTAGCCACATATATCACTGGTTTCATGGTAAGCAAGCACAGATGCTTAATGGCATCCTTCTCAAAATCAGTTAATGCTACTGATCGTGCAGGCTTTCCATCCAAAAGTGCTTTCTCAATCCTATCCAGGGCAGATCGTTCTGCATCTTCCTGATACATAATGAATTAAACCACCATATAAGGATCTAGCTTAATAGATTTAAAGGGGGAGAGGAAGTTGCAAATGATAACTTTTTTTACCTTGACTTTAATTTGTGAATTTGTAGTCTTGCTCTTCTTCAGTTTCTCTAATCTCTTCTGAATCTGCATTCTTGTCAAACATATCATTCAGTTTATCAGTTCTTCTGATTCAACTTATTTATTAATAGATCTTCTAAAGTTGAGTGAAGAAAAACGAGTTCAGCTGAATTGTGTTAGAACTGTCCAAAGAAGTATTTTCAATGCATAGGTATCGATTGTGGCTTGAATGAATACAATTATAATGTCTCATTTGGATATATATTTATACATATTTTTCGTTTTCTTGAATAATTGATTAATCAAATATTATTTAAGCTGCTCAAATTTAAGATACATAAGCAATTGACCGTCAAGGCGGTATTGACAAGCAAAGCAAAGAGGACATGGCTGTTGTGGAGATGGGAAACCTTTGCAATGACAAAAATAAAGTAATTCTGAAAGAAAGAAAGAAAGAAAGAAAGAAAGGCATAAATACATCCGTGACAACAATATAATAATAGGTCAAAGACCAGCAAGATTATCCAAACCTGATCAAGATCTGAGAAGACAAGCTCTAAGTTAATGACATCAATGTCAGACTTCGGATCAACTTTTCCATTCACATGGACTATGTCATTATCTTCAAAACACCTTACTACCTGAATAACGTAAATGAGTTTATCACAGATTCACAATGAACCCAATGAAAGAAAAGCTACCTCCAGAATAAATAACTGGATGGTTGCAAATATATACATATTCAGAATCCAAGGAAGTTTTCTACTAAAACATATGGACATGGATTAGAATTACTCCTTTTTAAACATGACATTGCTGAATGGAAAACAACATTAAGCTCTACATGTCAGTCCATACTTTTGCGTCTAACAAACAAAAAGGTCTGTATTTTTGTATGTGTATGCATGTGATACCTAATTGTAATGAAAGTCTAGATAAAAAGATTTCTGAGTATTTATCCGTTTTCATAGGAATATGTAGTATGTATAGATAAAGAAGACAGGCACATAACAAGGAAAGACCTGCAGAATGGAGTCGACTTCCCGGATATGAGATAAGAATTTATTGCCCAACCCCTAAAAAAGATGGTAGCGAATCAAGAAACAAATAAATTTCAAGTATCCATTCTTGGATAAGAACTAGAAGAAACAAAAGGGCTTCCAAAAATCATTAAATCTGATGCAAAGATTATAAGATAACTCAAGTGAGTGGCACAATCCAGATATCTCACCTCACCCTGACTGGCACCTTTGACAAGCCCAGCAATATCTACGAACTCTATGTTAGCTGGAACTGATCGCTGAGATTTACAAAGATTGGAAAGGACCTGGAGACGTGGATCTGGAACTGCAACAATCCCCACATTTGGTTCTATTGTACAGAAAGGGAAATTAGCAGCTTGAGCCTTTCCATTCTCCACCTATGAAATTGCATGTACAAAGTGAAAATCTTGAGAAAGGTTCTGAAAATTCATAATTCCCAAATGCAATGACGAAAGCATGAAACCGATGAATACTATCGATTAGTCAGTATGAAGCTAGGCATTTCAACAAAAAATACACTCAATTCAATCGGGCAACTAAACGTCCAGTCCAACTAAAGCAATCTTGCTATCAAATCGAAATAAGCATAGTGTAAAGCTTGGGAAAGGCTTGGAAAATTCTCAATTCCCAAATGCAATGGCGTGAGAACAAAAACGATGAACACTATCGATTCGTCAGTATGAAGCTAGATATCAGCATAAATTACACTATTTCAATTGGGCGACTAACGGCTTAGTCAGCTGAAGCAATCTCGCAATCATATCGAACTAAAAAAGTAAACTAATGAAAATCTTACGACGGCGTTGAAGAGAGTGGATTTGCCAACGTTAGGGAGGCCGACAATGCCCGCTTTCAAGCTCATACTAACTTTGGAGGAAGAAGAAGAGGAGAAGGTACGGCGCAGCCTGAACGTTGGGGGCATCAAGTGGAAATTGGTCGAAGTGGACGAGAGGAACTGAGTTCTGGAGAAGCACGACTTCGCCGGCAAAACTGCCATGGCAGGGATAAGGTGACCGTAAGCTATCCTCGCCATTGTTGCTCTGTCAGGACTCTACCAGTGGAGAGAGTTTATCTGTGAACTGTGAAGGAATGAAAACGGAGGAACAGAATGGTTGTGGTCGCTGGCTGGCTGGGTAGTGGTTGCTACTTGCTACTGCCGCTAGCTTTGCATTTAAGAAAATTTAATTTTTGGCCACTTATCTTGTAAGTATTACACTATTTCAACCCTAATCTTTAAAGATGTTCATGACAAACCCTCATCTAATAAAAATGGTCCAAGATTTATCCCTTCTGCTAGGGGTGTAATTGATCCGATTCGCGAGCATCAGAATGGTCAAACTCTGCCTACTCCAATCAAGCAAGATTGAACTTGAGCATGACTGGGCCTAAAGTTTTCAGGTTCGACATCTACTCTTAACTCAGTTCTTCTATGTTGGATCACATACTTCGGTAGAACTCGGTTTGGAACATTCCGGGTTGGTCCTCTTGCTGCTCTGATGACCTACACGGAAGGAAAACATTGGAGTATTTCCGTTGTTTACCCTCCAACGATCAAGTTAGTTGAAAATTCGTTTAATGGGGAGTAAATGCAGAGAATATGGAGGATGGGTATTCAATGCAACATTAAAAATGAGAAGAGAGGTGGGTGATGGTATTTATAACCCTCCTCTCTAACCTGAATCGGGTCAGTCCTGACCATGGTCATCTTATGTGTCATCTAGTTAAGTGACCATGGTTTGCTGTTCATTAATATGTTGAGTGGACATATGTTTTTGGCAGTCTGTCATGTCAAACATTTTTGTCAGGTCTGTCTGTATCATCCTTTAATAGTCGTAAGTAAGTTAGGGGGTCCCGTATTAGGGGTCGTAAGTACTCAATTGTCTCTCCGGCATGCATTGTGCTCTAAGTGGTGGCGCGCCACTGATGAGAGGTGCGCCTCCTCTGGCTAAGGCCAGAAGTGTTCGATGATGGCGTGGTGTTCCAAGGGACCCCGAGTGGTCCTGATGGTGCGGAGGTGGCACACCTGGTGGTCTTGATGGCCTGGAGTGACACGGCGAATATGGTGCGCCTCTTATAGCTTGAACAAAGGCAACAACTGAGCTGACATGGGTCGTCATCTTCATTGGATTAGGTTCTACCTTGTGTAGTGGTCTCTATGGTGCGCCCAGATAGTAGCAGCACTACTTGCTCCGTCGGGTCGATTCGGTTCTCGATCAGGTCACTCGAGAGATGCGGGTTAATACCCGACAGTCAACTTAGAACTTTGTATCTGAAATTGAATTATGGCTTGAGCTCGTCTCGGATTAACTTAGTTCAACACCTTTTTCTTTTGATTTAACTACGATTTAATCAATATATATGTATACAAAGATGATATAAAATATAAATAAAGTTCGATAAGACTCAGAACAGATCATGCCGAACATTAGTAATTAGTATAGTAGAATTTGGTTTGATTACTGTATTTGTTATAGTCTCGAGTTTGTTCAGAATTGATCGAAACAAAAACAGAGCATCCCGAATAGGACACAAACAATCTTATACACTTAGTAGAGGATTGAGGCCCCCGATAAGACCTTAGTCATGGGTCTGGCCGAGACCAAATCAAATGGTCCACTACATTCTAAGTTACCAAGAGACATGCATGAATGAATACCTATATATAGCAAGGGTTGTTGGGATTAAGACGGTATTAAAGAATACAATATAAAGGAAACTATGAAAATAAGGGAAAAACACCAAATAAATACTGGCACCATCCCCCTCCCCTACCCCATATGATATTAATATGACCAAGAAGATGAACAATGTGCTACAAAATCTGAACACTACTTCGTATGTAACACTAGGGTAATAATAATACTGTGGGAAATATCACTTCCAACTTACCAACCCTGCATAATAATACTTTATCCCTAAGTATGGGGCCAGGTATCGATATAGAGAAGAGCAACAAATACACGCTCCCATGTTCAACCGGAAACTACGCAAGACAAAAAACAAGAAGAGATGCAAAACACAAAAATAGAAGATTCCACGGAGATCACACGCTTATGCAGCCAATGTACTCGGAAGCAACGACCCTGCACCTTTAAAAAAATGCCCCTTCTGTCCTGCTCAAGGTAACTGTTGCTAACCAGAATTTGTTTGGATCAAAGTTCTTGCATCAGTATTGCTCCTCCTATCTGTCCACGGAAAATGGTAACCTAGATCTTACAACCATATAGATGCAAGGAGGGAGTTAAGTTACTGTCTGCAGAAGTCACCATAGATCTGACCTCCCTTCCGATTAACTTAGGACTGATTCGGAACTAACATGTCCTCCATTTCCCCCCTCATGGTTGTTAACTCCAACCACAGGCATTGACCTCTGTGCAAACTCCAACAGCAGCTTCCTCTGTCGATCGTCTGTGTGTGGAAGACTTGCACGCAACAGCTCTACTGGCATCTCCCTGCTAATGGCTCTCGCAGCGTCTGCCCCAATTGCAGAAGTCATATTCAGTGGTGTTTGCATGAGTAGCGACTGCATTACACTCTCGTACTTGTTCACACAGTACTTTGTCAAAAGGTTAAAGAACTCGTTGAACGAAGCCTGCCATAACTGCCTATTTGTCATGGTGTAGTTGCCACCCACGTGAGGGTCAGTCAATAGCTCGGTTGCTCTCTCGAGGACTGATTTCAATATTAGGGTTGCTCCGTCCCCAGCAGGACTACCAAGAGGGCGAAGAGGTGGCTGCTCCGTGGAACAGACGACTGCTGCTAAACAAGCACTGAGTGCAGCTAAATCCATGCCACGAACAGATAGAGCTACTCCGCTTGCTAGGTTGTTTGTCGATTCCGCTGCCCCTGGTTCGGAAGGCAGGCCTCCGAAGAGGAACCTCAAGTGGCGGAAAATGGCCATACACACTATTCTCATGAGCTCATCGGTTGGGAGAATGAGCTGAAGGTACCTTACTAGGAGCTTCCTGCCCTTTGGAAGGGACACTAACCTTAGAAAGATGAGGTCATCTTTTGCAGCGAGACCGACTGAATGTCCGTCTGTGCCCAGAGGGTCGACTAGTTGGAGAGATTGTGCAAGTCCTTCGAGCAAAACCTGTCTCCTACACCTCAACTGAGCCCCGCCGTCAGGGAGGTGAGGATTGAACTTAAGGAAGCAGTCAATGTCAACAACATCAAGGAGAAGGCAGATTCCATCCTCAATGGCCACTCTAGCAGCAAGCATTGGCTCTTGTTCTAATGGTTTCTCGACCACTTGCTGATCGTTACTGCCAGAGCTTCCTGATGAAGTGGTGTTGTCAACCTCAAGAAGAGGCCTTGGCCTCCGTATTGAGGAAAATGAGATCCTTCCAAGAGCATCGGCTTGAAGGAAAGCATGCGGCTCATTGTTAGTGCGAGCACGAGGAGGAACGTCCCTCAGATGATTTGGGCAGAAGGGGTGCCTCATCTTTGCCCCACCAGATTTCTTGGTGAGACAAGCCTGGTGATAGAAGTCATCTACATAAGGGTCGTTACTGTGTGTTGCTGCAAGCTGCATCCTAAGGATACCCTCTATTTCTTCAGCGGACATGTATTTGGATCTAAAACGAGGCCACTCACTCTTCTGCCCACTGAAGTCAGAAGCCTGATGAGGGAACTGAAAGTTTTGCCTACCACTCTGAGCTGATCGAAATCTTGGGTCACCCAAGTCAGGCATCCCCCCAAGCATTGGTGGTTCAAACTTGTTAAGTAACGGTGGAGAAGAAGAAAGATGGGGATTCAACATTTGGTTTTGGAAGCCAGGTAAATGACCAAATGGTGGTCGCATTGGATGCAACATCCTCTGTTGAGGTGGTTGAGGCATAATTTGGTTAGGCATTAGTCCGTTCTGATGATGAGGTAATTGCTGTTGTTGCAAAATGTTGCTGAAACGACTTGAGTGATCCCCAGGATACATCTGGTTGACTCGTTGATTTGGCAGCCTGTTATTTACAGAAATACCATGTGGCATATTTCCAACTGAATGTGGCCCATGATGTAAGTTGTTCAAATGTAGCTGAGAGTTAGAGAAAAGGGGGAGGTTGGGTGAAGGCAATGGCATCTGAGGTCTCCCTGCAAGATAAGGAAAGTTGAGAGGATTGGGAGAGCCCTGCTGAGATGGTTCGCCTCCAGGTGGGGGATATGATGTGAAAGATGATTTTGGTACTAATATTGGTTCACTGGAATAATGTGAGAGCTGCTGCTGTTGCTGTGGTGGCTGCTGGTGCTGCTGCTGCTGCTGCGGCTCTGGATAAGATGACGTTCTAAAAATTGATTTTGAATTTGGCAAATTGGGAGTAGAATATGGCTGTGATGACCACCGCTTTCCTTCAAGATTGCTATCAAAGTCCAGCTCATTTTGTTCATACCAGTAGGGTTCATCTCCTTGTGCCCATTCAGCAGCCGAAGAACCTGAAAGAGATTAGTCATCAGAATACAAAAATTGAAAGTTGGAGCAAACGGACATCACAAATAGCTCGTCGGCTCTGATAGTGGCTTTAAAATAATAATAAAAATCCAGACCCTCAAAAGTACGGTCCACTTATTTTCAGTAAACATAAAATCTAGAGGACATAAGCAACAGCAGCATGCTGTTTGTACTAAGTATGACATTCGTATTTTCATTGTAATAAGATAAAATACCAACTACAAAATTCCAATTGGAACTTCTAGTGTAGCCATAGAAAATACTGTATCCCCAGCTGAAATCATTGCCCTACTCCTCACCACCAGGATGAGCTTTTGTGTTTGTTACTTTATCTAATGGAATATGCCCACACACACTGTATAAGGTTAAGCCCTGTGCCTTGAGGGCCTCATAGTCAATGCATCAAGAAATACATAAATGAAACAGATTAACATGCATGAACAGATGAAAACAAATATAGTTGCAATAGATGTTTAGAGAGAACAAAATACAATCAAACTGCAAGGGTGGCAAACTAAAGAGAGCTTGAAACTATAGATGCATCACTCACTTTCCCTGGACCCCCTTTCACCAATAACTCTTCCTACTCCTTGCCCACTGACAGTCTTGTTTAACTGGAGCAACAAAAAAAAAAGATCTTCATTAGATAAGAAAGATAAGTGTATCAGACAACCTATATTTTGTACTAAAACAATGGCCTAATACACCTAGATAGAAAATTCTTCTTATTACGTCGGGAAATTTCAACAAACAACAATTGCTATGAAGACATAACAAAGGAGTCCGTCACCTATAAAGTAGATAATAACCAAAAATTTAACTAACATATAAGTACAAACTATCTCACCTTGAGAAACGTGCTGGCAAGATCATCCATGTCGGAAAGTGACCTTAAGGCTCCAGACTGAAATTAAAAATGACGTCACTTGAAGAAAAAAAGAAACATAAGGAAATATAAACAGGCAAAACTAAAACCATACGTCCCATTAAAAAAATCAAAAGAAACCAACAACTGCACTATATAAGATAGCTAACACATGTACACCTACAGAGCATGTATAGCCAACAAATATTCACTGACAACTTTAGTGAACTAATCTCAACTTTTAATCGTAACAAAACAATTCAAAATCAAGCAATCTATCTTCTCTGAATAAAAACAACTTTTTAATATTAGCACATCATATTAATCCCTGAAGTTACCACATAAGTGACAGGCATGTGATTTGTCGATGGAAAATTCAACATTGTACACAAACAAATACATTCGAAAGAAAGTAACATTCTTCAATATAAAGAAGCAATATAACTATTTATTGCAGGTACGAAAATTAACCTTTATCTTCTTCTACCAAGGTCCATGACAAATACTTGAAAATTCTGGCCATTGCAACTTGTACGTGAAAGAATTACAAGTTTACAACGAGACACAATCTTAAGATTCTTATCACAGACGTCCAAGGAAATTCATGAGGTAGAAGTACATGTCTAGAAAGTCCTAATTAGTTGGTACACAAGCACATTTGCAGAAGATAAGAGAAATCAATAAAGTTTGATAAACAACCTCGTCCTTGTCATATAGAAATACTTCTTCTTCTAATCCAGCTTCTAACCCAGGAGGTACATTCCCCTCTTCCTCATCCAATCCCCCTAACTCGACTTCTTCAAGAACTTCATTACCAAAGAACGCGTACTGGGATGCATCAAATACAGCACGTGCTGCTGCTCCAAAGATAATCTCAAGTCAGCCCAAATGACCAGAAAATCTATAATAGAAAATAGTCCCTACGTACTTCAGAAATCAGAACGTGAAGACTTCAACTAGACAACCAAAGGAAGCACGAATATTTGAATTTGGATATGAAACAGTAGCATTCAGAGACCAACGCATCTGAGAATTGACTTTCAAGTGACAGGTACGATATAAAAACATATCGATGACAATTATCACATAATTCAACAACGATTCTCCATCATATAAGGCTAGAATCAGATCCAATACAGCAGAGCTAAAGTATCGCAGAATCACAAAACTTACCTGATGAAGTAGTATCGGGAAACTGCTGATGTTCCTGAGCGCCGGTAGGCAGTCGAGTGCTACTGCCACCGCTGATATCCGAACCATCCATCATATCTACACTAGAAGACTACAAAACCTATCTCTACGGGAACAGAAAAAGAACGAACAAAGTAACCGGAATCCTCCGGAGAGAAATATCGAGGTTCGGTACAAGATCTGTACAGTTCACACTTCGAGGTGTTAATCTACGGCGACGAAGACGGTGGAGAGAGGAATCAGCAGATGTTCTTCTGAATCGGATTTCTAGGTCTGCGATAGGAAGTGGGCAGAGAGAGAGGAGAAGAGAGTGCGGAGCCAAAACCCTTCGCTGCGCGTAAGAAGAGATAACGATGGCGATTTATTGTTTTGGGGGCAGAGGGGAGAAGTGGTGTATGTATGTCGATGGATTTGCAAATATATCCTTGGATGAAGGATGTATCCGTGATGGATGATGAAAGGGGATGCGACTGTAATTTTTAACATGAAACAGAATCTACCTCTTACAAATTACAATCCGTAATGTACCTCAAATAAAAAAATTAAATATAATACTTAACCTTGACATCTAAAAAATGTATTAATATTTAAAAAATAAATTTATTATTTAATTGTTATTACAGTTTAGGGATACAAATTACAAAGTAAAGTTAGCTCAAACTTTGCTAAGGGAAATTAAGGATTTGCAGGAGCTGGTGGGGTCATTCGAGACTATAGGAGTCAATGGGTTGCAGGATTCTCATGAAATTTGGGTTGCTAAAAAATTCTCATTGCGGAATGTTGGGTCATCCGAGGCGAGCTGCTTTTGACAAAAACACTCGGATTAAAATCTTTTCATCTTGAAACGGACGCCCTCTCAGTCCATAAGGTAATCTCTTACGAAAATATGTCAAATCAAAAACTAATGTCGATCATTGCAAATTGCAGGAAGCTATTGATGCAGTTCGAAAGAATGAAGTTCAAATATATTTTTCGAGAAGCAAATGCGGTAGCGGATACCACGGCGGGTATGACGCTCAAACAGCGGCATGTGTTTGAAATCCATAGCTCACCTTCGAAGGAAACTATTAACGCGCTCCGAAAAGACGTTGATTTTTATATTTCGCGAATTGTTAAAGATAACTAGTTTTAGTTGTGTAATTTGAACTTAGGGATTAGTTGTCACCTATAGCGGTTATTTAATCCATAATTATAAAAAAAAAAGTTAGCTCAAAGTTTCAACTATTTTAATGATTTTAAAAAAATATATATATATAAGTATCATTCATCAATTGTTAAAGATTATAAAATCATATAAAAAAATACTAAAGTTACATTGTTAATTATATGATATAATATATTCTTAAAAAAATGGTAAATACATTTTATATAAAAATTTAAAATATATATTCATATTGAAAATAAAATATACAAACAAAATTAGGGGTTTAGCTTTTACTTTCAGTTTTCTTTTAATTATTTTTCTCTAATTTGTCAATAAATTTATATATATTGTTCTTATTTTTAGAACAAATGGAAGTAATATGACTTCAATAATTTTTGATCGAATAATGAAACAAAAACATACTCGCAGTTCAAAATTTCAAATGTTCAGCCTACTTCATCATTTTTAAGTTGACCAAAAAATACTTCATCCTTTTTAATCGGATCGGATGGTCCACTTTATCGGATAATATAAATATAATAATACACTCAACAGTAACAACTTATTTATTTTTCTTTGTAAAAAATATACTTGTTTATTAAACACGTGGAAGGCAGTAAAGGGTCCATGCAAAACAAGGAAAAGAACAAAGACACAATAGGACAAATAAGAAAGGTCGTGATGATTGAAACTCCTTTGAGTGGAGTGAAAAATGATGAATCAAGAACGATCTGAGAAACTTTAACGAAAGATGTACATGGGCCGAATTACAGGACCGAAACAAATCGAAAAAGATGTATTTGTTTATACGTTATAACAATTATATATATATTTTTTGATAAACAGTTATATAAATATATATATATTTGAACCAAAATATTATATTTTGTTAATGATAATTAGTACCTCTGTTAAAAATTATTATTATATTTACAAAATTAAACAAAAATTTATCTAAAAATGTTACACTTAAATCATATAAAATTACATTAATATTTCAAGCAATTCCCAACTCGATTAATATTTCAAGCAATTCCCAACTCGATTCGAGACACACCGAGGGTCCCCTAGCCCCCCTAGCCAAGGTCCGAACTCAGACCAGGTCACCCAACCTGAAAACCCAGTCTGAACTGACCCTAGATTATGTCCCCAAGATTGGGTGACCTGTTTGGGGTCCTATGGTCTGGATCCAAGTCCAAACCAGGTCTTCAGGGTTGGGTGACCTAATCTGGGTTCAGACTCTGACTAGAGGACCCCTAATGTGGCTTGAATAAAGTCATGACTTAATTGAAGACTTAATTGAAACATTAGTATAAGTTTGTATGATTTAATTGTAACATTTAGAAAAATATTTACATAATTTTGCAAATATAAAAAATATTTAACAAAAAATTTTAACATAAAAAATAACAAAAGTACCAATTACCATAAATTTCAAACATACCGAACCATTAACCGCAAAAAACATGTTACACTCAAAACCATTTTATACAAACATGAACCATTTTCAAACTTTTCCCCTTAAAAATTGACTAACCTAGTTGATTCCAAATTGATAGACCAAAATTATCATATCAATAACAATTAATAAGATAGCAAAAGAGTTTATAGTAAAATTTAATAGCATACCCGCAATCATAACAAAGTTTAGCAGATACGAATAAAAGTCTATTGAATTGAACTACGATACGAACTTTGTTTGGTCAAGAAAACCTGCAACTATTGAATCCTATGGTCAAGAAAACCTGCAGCTCTTGAATCCTATTGGAAGAGCCCCAGGAACAAGATCAAGGACAGGGAAGGAGCAACTTCAAAACCTACTTGGATCTCTGTCTCATCTTTCGGCGCTTCCTCTTCAGCCTCCTCATGCGCTTCTTCTTCCACTGTAATCGCAACAATAAACATTCATTAGTTTCAAAGATGGATTAAGATTACAATTTGATCATTTGAGTAGGATAATAAGAACAGTGCTGATTGATTAGGCTAAGGAATATGTCTAGGGATAGATGCCTCCCTAACATTTCGATGTGTATATCTAAATAAAAACTAAACATAATCCATCGCATAAGCACGGTTTCCATGAATCTAAGATGAAACGACGAATTAGCAAAAAGTTTGCATATCAAATGACGCTACAGCTTCACAAAAAAAAAAATATACCAGTAAAAGGTACATAACAGCACAAACCTAAGCTGCAGCATGATTCATAACCATTTCTATGTAAATTTCTAATAATTATGTGAAAAGATGATTGATCGGTTTCACAGATCGGAAGACCGAACCCCTGTACAACTAGAGAAAAATTTTCAGAGCTCATAATCTTACGAGGTATGGTAGAATATTAAATCAGAAAAACAAACATGCAAAAACTGAGCCATAAGACAATAAAAGCTATAATCAACCAAGCATATGAACGAAAATGCTTGTCTGTTAACAAATCAGCCATTCATTTTAATATTCAGCAGCTAAATAGAAGTCTCTAAGAACTAAGAAATACGTCAATTAGTTTCTCTATTTTGCCAAAATAGATTCAATGACCAGAAACAAATCAAGAACGATAAAGCACAGAACAAACCAACAATGTAAACAATGAAAAGGAACTTACCTTGGCTCTCATCTTGAAACCAGGTTCTCGATGTCACTTCCTTTTGCAGCTACTGTGTACCAAACCGCAGCGGAAGCTGCGGCTAGGTATTTAAAGGGACGTGAAGGCTTTGCTGTACAGAAACCCTAGCACAATTATCTCCATACACGTGTACGGTTCATAAAGCGCAGACCAATATTGGGTAGGATGGTTTAACGGGCCGAGCTCAGAAGTGTCCGATTTCCAATGGTCTCAGTTTTCGGGCTCAGCTCATCAACGACAGACCCGAAAAAAATTTCCGCATGGGGATGAGGTGGGTGCAGTAATAATTAATATAAAAAAATGTATTGGCCAACGAACTAAATCATTATTTGAAATGTAAAACTTTGAAAAATAATGTTCTAACCAAATTGTGGTATGATATGGAAGTCATTATTATTGTGATGTTTGTTTAGCATCGTTGTGTAGCAGCAGTGTGTAAAAATTAGTTTGTAGTATCGTTATACGTAGCACTAAATGTAAATAACTAAATATTGTGCGACCATCTAATATGGAAATAATTATATTAATTTTGATCAACTAATATTTATCCAATAAAAAGATTTAATAGTGGTTCAGCGTTTAATTTGCTAAATATTACAATTATATCCCGTTTAGATTGGTAAACATTGCAACATACAACCTGATATGTGAGACTCTAATCCGAGCTATCTTTTTGACGGTTCAGAGTTCAGGCACATAGAATGACCAAAGGCCAGAGAGTAGTACATGGCTTAGCAGATTCCATTCAAGTTACACACAACACAACAAAACAAGGTCTATTATTAGTAGATCACGGCGTCACATAACAAAACATAAGCGAACGTTAGCTAGTTTAGCACGCTCTCTAAGAAATTATTATCGAGGTTGGTTTTGCAGTTTTACTAAACGAAGCGAACGCTCAACTTACGTCTTCATAAAGACGCAATTATTATTTATATTTGAATGGCTCGAGCTCTAGGACATAACTTACACCCATTGTAAATCCCTGTACTCTAGTTATATAGAGTAGTATGATATATCAATACAGCTAACTATCCTTCCTTCCTGCCTTGCAGCTGTAGCAGTGGCAGCAACACTAGGACCTTTAACCTGCAACACAACAACAATTTCGAGTGATCAGCCTCAAATTCTGGGGGGAATTTGTAAATACATTTTTTTTAAACTAAGGATTACCTCTGAATGAAGAAGGATATAGTTTAGTTCCTACCACGACTTTTGCTGAAGGAATGACAGGCCGACAAGATATTTCTTCCAGCGGGAAGGCGATCATCCTGCCATAATCCAAATCTAATTTTAAGTATCAAAGACTTACCTGGCTAACAAAAGCTATTTGACAGTTTGAAGTAAGAATTGATGAATGATACTCAAAAGACAAAAACTATGTGACGAATATTTGATAAAAAGAAAAGAAAAAACGAATCTAGGTCTAGATATGAAACAGTAGCGTATATTCTTCTAAACAAAGCACTAATCACCAGATATATAAACTATTATGAAGAAAAACTAGCAATGATATGCAAGACAAAAAAGAATATAAAGATGTCAAAACAGGGTAAACCAACCAACCTTGTGCCTTGATGCTGCTGATTCTGATTCAACTGTTTGAACTTGTACATTTCCAAGGGTTTGAAAGGCATCGAGTGCATCCAGGGTAAGTTGCCACCCTGAAAGAGCTTCTGCCGCACCACCATTGGAACTGGATGCACCACCACTCGTACTGGATGCACCACCACCCACTACACTTCCAGCAGCAGCAACATTTCTATTTACCCATGGACAGAAAGCATTATGATGCTTAATTGGGTCAAACTCCACACCTTCATAGTTGCTTTCAGCAATAGGACCTGATACACAACACAAATTGTTGTTAGAAGAAACAATTGTTTTGAGAAATCAGCATTAGGGTTATCGAAAAAGAGTTGGGTTATCAAGGGTAGATCATGATAAAGTAAAAGTAAGGTCAAAGGAACTGAACAGAAAAAGGCTCAAGTTCAAAGAGTTGAAGAATTCTTTGGTAAAGCTTAAGATATAATCCAGGCAAATACATTGAGCAGGCATCTTAGGACACACTGTTCATATATAATCTTACGGATAATTTTGATAGGATCAAGATCCAGGTTATCACTACAGTATTCCTTTTCGGTATGTGGCAGTTGTTAAAATATGAAGAATAGATTCAAATTTCTGTAGTTTGAGAAAGAAGTTAATTCCAATCATTTACTACTATTACCTACGGCATTTGCGGGTTGGAATCCAGACTCAAGAGCAACTTCAGTAGTAGGCGAAGCCTTCCCAGTTTGGGTTACTTCTTCTTTTGATGCTTCATATCCAGAGCATACGACTGCATTACAAGAAAGGGATGGATGCCCAGCAGTCGCTTGCAACAACGAATCCATGTTAATGGCCTTCTCGCCACTTTCAACAGATTCAGTCTTGACAGAACCAACTATTTTTGATCCACTGTCTGCTCTTCCAACTAAGTGTGACACCACATCTTGACTGTCACCATGAGGGTCCTCCCTGTCCATTTCATCAGGTATGAAATCATCAGTTTGCCCCTGATCTGGAGCAAATTCACCAGTTTGCCCTTGATTTTCAACCACCTCAGCAACAGGTTCTCCATCGCCAACCACACTGTCACTTCTGTGAACAGACAAGTCTGCCCCATGAATTTCAGCCTCATAACTAGCACCCATCCCAACACTTCCTCCACTAATGCCAAAACTTATTCCACCCTTAACTTGGGTAGTCAAAGCCTCTGTATTGACCACTTCTTCATCACCATCATTCGTGCTGCTAACTCCTGCTTCTCCTGCAGCTCTTACAGCAGCAGGTTGGAAACAAGCGCTCTGCTGTGCTTGGTTGCTATAGTTCAATTCTGATGCATCATTCAGATCCTGATGCAAAAATGCTGAGGAAGAGGGAAAATTGGCATCATCAGCATCAACAGGAAAATTTTCGACACTTTCAAGTGAATCATCATCTGTACTGTGACACACTGTGTCCATAGCAATAACAGAGGATACACCTGCAGAGTCTCTAGCTGGGAAACCATAAAATTGTTCGTGCACTTGATCATATGGATCAACTCTACTAGTATCTGCTTCCATATCGAAAGGCACTGGCCTGCTTGGACCAGCATCAGATGAATCTCTTCTATACGAGGAAGGATAAGCTTCAGAAGCATCAGAACTGCGAACACGCTTTGAAGGGCCAGCAGAATATTGCTTACTGTCGTAGACTTCATCGCCTTCCCGATCAATAACAGTGCCCTCCACACTATCAGCATGTTGCATCTGTAAGGGTGGCCTATCAACCGTGCTTCCACCTTCTTCTGCACTCCGCTTACGAGTGCCTGGGCCTCTGGATTCATATGAAATTGCACGATCGCCTACCTCACTGCCAGCAGGCTGCCCCACTTTCAAATCTCTTCCCAAATCAGCATCCTGATAAAGCTGCGACTTCATTTTCTGATTCACCTCTCTAGAGGTTACTCCACCTGCCATTGTTAAATTTAAATCTAAGGCAGAATCTCCTGGTAGGATTCTTTTACCAGTTGTAGCAGCCTCATCAGGGTCATCAGCTCTCTCTTTCTCTACACCATCAGTGCCAAACCATCCACTAATTCCACTAGCAGCACTAACCCCACGCGTTAGTACCAATTTTTTGCTGTTTTCAGGAAGATCAATGCCATTAGGTGCAAAGCGAGCAGGACGAGAGATAGTTAAGAAGTCCCAGATTCTAACAGTGGCACCGCATAGGCTACAATCAAGCAGGGGTGACCTGGATTCACACTTGGACTCCAACAGACCGTAAGTCTCATCCCGCCCAACATCTTTGTTAGTGGAAGTTGAGAAGGCCCTCCTACTTGGACCAGGATCTTGCAGACGCTTCTGGGTTTTGGCAGGGCCCGAGCAGTTCCCATTACGAGCCGATTGAGCAGAATGTTCTTCACAATCCTGAATATCAGCAGACCATCTTGATTCCCATCCGCAGAGGCTTATAAGCTTCTGTGCCTATTGAAATCAAATGAAAATGAGTAATATCAGCCAAAATCCATTTTATATAATAAATTCACAAACAAAACTAGATATCAGATAAATCAAATCCATAAAGACTAATGGCTTGCAGAATTTTTACATGGAAATACACGTGGATATTTTCATCTCTAAAAGACTCCACTCCCGAAATATGTTCAGTTTTGAAGCTCATTTCACCAGCTACACAGTTTTGTGAATTAGATAAAAAGCGCTCCATTTGAGGGCTACGAGAATCTTGCATCTGCTCAACTGCAGCGGCAGATACAACAGGTAAGGCTGAAAATTGCAGAAGTCCATCACATCGATCCTTAAAACCACCAACCAGAGCAGATGGAGGAGCAGGAGGGAACTGCACCAGGCTCTCGGGGCATATGTTTCCTCTCCAGGGACAACCTATTCTATGGCCTCCATCAAGCTGCTCAGCAAATTCTTCAAACGTAGCATCAGCTTCACAAGAAAAAAAATAACAATGAGAAATGTGTTGAGAAGTATAACCATGAATAATGCACTTATTATAAAATTGAAGACAACATACAAATGAATAACCAAATTATTTAAAATAGAAGTGGTGATTCATCATTATATTCAAAAATAAACTTGAATTACCATCAGGTGTCCCAGAAACAGATGAACTGTATTTTACAGTTGCACCACATGACTCACACTCAATCTTGTCCAAATCAATGTTTATCCAGCCTCTTCGAGCACAAACAAGTGAACTCGCACCCTGCGTATGAAGTAGATGTAAGATGTGGATTTTAGTATCTACAGTTCAGTAAAATTTATATATAACAATAGCAGTTCATATTCCCAAAATGCATTTTAAGCGAGACAATGGCCTAAAGGCCCTAAACATAGACGTTTTGCGTATATCATCCAATTTTATGCTGCAAAATATATAACAAGATGGACATGTCTATTAAAGTCTAGATTCAAATCACCTGTTAAATCAGCAGAAAGTGCAAAATTGACATAACAAGACCACCAAGGAGACATTTAAGTGTGTGGCTGCTTCATATTTGACATGAGAGTGAAAAAATTCAACGCAGCACTATTTCTTTGGACATCTTTGTAAAGCACAAGAAAAACGTTGCTGAGTTGCCAAACTTCAACGTCAGAGTAAGAGGAAAAAAAAACAGTATTTAGGTGTAAAACCTTGGGCTTCGCAAACCAATTAGAGGGATTGAAGGTGGAAAGACGTCTGAGCAGATCCCCTCTTTCCCACGGTCTACATGACACTTGCATTGATCCAGGAGCATAACACGCAGCACTTGTGCTCAAGGATGGCCTTGGGGGCTGACGAACAGCATGAGACCGAGAGCTTGCCTTGGAGGCCTGACCATGGCCCAGCCACTCCACACTTCCAGCATTCACTGGAATAGCTGGAGACGAAGCCCCAGCAGAACTAACAAAGCAGAAACCAGATCTCAGAGAAAATAATGTGGTAGCTACCAGATTCAAAATTGTTGTCTTGTTCCGTTGCAAGATGCAATTTTTATTCTCTTCACGACTTGACACTTCTAAGACAAACTCTTAAGATTGATGTTGAAGATAGCAGATTATGAATTGACTTATTTACGTAGAGGACAGCAAAGGATGGTTATGTCTCGTTCACTGAATAAACCTGAGGATCTAAAGCAGCTTGCTCGACATTAGGTTAGTGTTAGTCTATTACAGTATTGCTCAAAATGTTTTTTTATGCTAAAAATATCATTCCACCAGCTCAGGCAACTATAAATGCCATTGGCAGAGCAGTTTGTTTCATTCTAATTCTTTAAGCTACAGAACGAGTAACGACCTTGCAGACAAATCAATTTAGTTTAGACAACAGGCTCGTGAGCATGCAATAATCACAAAATGCAACAATCTCAAAACAACCAACACACAGCAGTAGACAGAGACTAGTAAATTAAACAAAAGATGCAACATTTAAACGAAGAAAGATCAATTGCATGCCGTAACATGATAGGGGAAGGAGAAATAGAGCAGTGGCAAAACCTGGCAGCAGGAGAGGATCTGGTGAGGGCAAACGGATCATTGTTGGCGCCTCCTGAGCTAACATCTTCATCTTTCATGGTGGTGTCTTACTCTTTCTCCTAGTTAAGCGCGCTTCTCTCTGTCTCTCTCTCTCTTTCTTCTTCTATGGGTATCGCCTTATTTTGCTGTCAATTCTCTGTTGAAGTTTATGGCAGTCTCACAGTGGAATTGATTCTCTTTCCTGACTACAGTATTTTTTTTCAAAATCTTGCACTTGTTAAAACATGGGGATAAATTAAAATTAGCGAAGCTTTGAAGGTAGGAAACTAAGAACAGTGCTGGTTGGTTAGATTAAGGACGGTGCGTAGGGATACATGCATTGCGCAAAACCCTCTTTTAAAGTGTATATCTAAATGCAAATCACACATAGTCCATGGTGCAGAAATGGTAGTCCTCTACTCGACCTCTGACCTCGCATAAACATAGTTTCCATGAAGCTAGCGTGAATATAGTTCTCCTATAATCAAACGACACTAAAGCTTCACATAAAATTTCTGAAGTACTCAAAGGTACATAACAGCACAAACCTAAGCTCCAGGAAGATTCATACTCAATTCTGCGTGAATTCCCAAAATTCAAGTCAGAAGATGAATCTACGGTATGTTTCACAGATCAGAAGACCTAATCAAGTTACAACTCGCGATAACTTTTTAAGGTTTATTATAAATTTATAAGCATCCAACAAAGTTTGTAGAATATTAGATCAGAAAAACAAACATGCTAAAACTGAGACATGAGACAAATAAGAGCAACAAATAACCAAGCAGCTGAACGAATATTGCTTTTATTTTAACAAATCTGCTCTTCCTTTCAAGATTCAGCAGCGAAATTGAACTTTCTACTCACTGAGGCGAAGAAATACATCAATTAGTTACTCTAATATGTCAAGATCGATCCAGGCATGAGTAACCAATCAATAACGATGAAGCAGAGACCAAACTGAGAATGTAGACAATCGAAAAGAATCTTACCTTGGCTCTCATCTTGAATGAAGCTTCTCGTCGTTCTCGATGTCACTTCCTTTTGCAGCTGCTGCGTAAATCTGCAGCTCAAACCGCGGCTACGTATTTAAAGGGACGGGAAGGGTTTGCTTTACAGAAATCCTAGCACGATTATCTCCGGAGAAGTGTACGGTTCAGAAAGCTCAACCCAAGACGTGAACGGGCCGGTCCGGTCTTAGAAAAGCCCGCTTTACAATTGTCTCTGTTCTCGGGCTAGGCTTATCAATGACCGACACAGAGAATCTTTCCGCACTCCGGATTTCTAACGGTTTGTTTATTAGGTAATTTTGTTGATCTTTTTCAAAAACTATTCACTTTTCAAAAAATATTTGAAAAATTGTATGTCGAAATTTTTTTTTTAGAAAAGTATGCATACGCGCGACGCGCCTATTGAATAGGCGCATCCCAGGGGTGCGCCTACTGCCTAAATTTTTATTTTTTTTTTTTCGCAAAAACACCGGTCTATCAGAAACCACGTTGATTTTAAGTCTGCTTATGGTTTTCCTCCTAAATAGAAATTGAGAGATAGTCTCACGCGTATTCATAGGTCCAAACTACAAATTTTCCAACTTGTTCTGAACAACAATGAAACAAAGTTGTTTATTCACAAGTTTCTGAATGAGACTTTTCTTCAGATACACTAGGTAGTTTGACATTTTCAGGCATTACTCCTGCAAAAGAGCTCTTTGGGGTTACTTTAGGTTCCTGTCCTAAATTTTCCAACTTGTTATGAACAACAATGAAACAAAGTTGTTTATTCACGAGATTCTGAATCTTCCGAATATCTTCTGTCGTACGGTGAGGACAGAAGAAAACTGATCCCCTTCCAATGGTTAGGAAGGGTCTTGGATCAAAAGGACAGAAGATCAATTTGTTAACAAAAGGGTCTTGGATCAAGAGGACAGAAAATCAATTTGTTAACAAACCACCGAGATGATTGTCTCACGCGTTGCTTTATCCCAGTATTCACAAGTCCAAATTCCTCTACGCGCACCAAATTCCTCCATGTATGCTTTTTTTCCTGGAGAGAGACTATGTCCGTTAGGCGCGACCCCGGGGTGCGCGTATACATAGTTTGCTAAAAAACCATTTCTTCTTAGAACTTCCTTTCTTCTTTACTGGAGAGAGTATCTCTCAATTTCTATTTAGGAGGAAAACAATAAGCAGGCTTGAACTCAGATAAAAAGCTATAGTCATTGGAGAAGCTTTACAAGATATTCGGAAGATTCAGAAACTTGTGAATAAACAACTTTGTTTCATTGTTGTTCAGAACAAGTTGGAAAATTTAGGACAGGAACCTAAAGTAACCCCAAATAGCTCTTTTGCAGGAGTAATTCCTGAAAATGTCAAACTAGCTAGTGTATCTGAAGAAAAGTTTCATTCAGAAACTTGTGAATAAACAACTTTGTTTCATTGTTGTTCAGAACAAGTTGGAAAATTTGTAGTTTGGACCTATGAATACGCGTGAGACTATCTCTCAATTTCTATTTAGGAGGAAAACCATAAGCAGACTTAAAATCAACGTGGTTTCTGATAGACCGGTGTTTTTGCGAAAAAAAAAAAAAAAAATTAGGCAGTAGGCGCACCCCTGGCGTGCGCCTATTGCAGTAGGCGCATCCCTAGGACGCGCCTACTGAATAGGCGCATCCCTAGGACGCGCCTACTGAATAGGCGCGTCCTAGGGATGCGCCTATTCAGTAGGCGCGTCGCGCGTATGCATACTTTTCTAAATAAAAAAATTCGATATACACTTTTTCAAATATTTTTTGAAAAGTGAATAGTTTTTGAAAAAGTTCAATTTTGTTCCACCATAAATATAAAATAGATCATTATGAGAAATGTGATTATGAAAATTAATATTAAAACTGAATGAATCTTCAAATCAATAGAGAAATTAATATTATGTGTAGGATAATATTAGCTTGTAATGTTGTTATGTATAATTTTATACAAACATTGTGAGTAGGGCTGGCAATCGTGTCGTGTCATAATCGTGTCGTGTCTAAACATGTCTCGTGTCTAAACGGATAAATTTTAAACATGTCTCGTGTCTAAACGTATAAGCCGTTTAATCGTGTCTAAACGTATAGTTAAAACCGTTGTTAATAATCATGGTGATGGTATTAAAAATTGTTATCGTAATGATTATGGTTATGGTAAATAAATTAAAAATATGGTATAATTATAGTATTTGACATAGTCGTACCATACCATAACCATTATCTAACTAACTCCCAATGCAGCAACGCCTGCTACTCCATCATCCTCCGTCCCAATCCATCAACGCCTACTACTCCATCATCCTCCATCCCAACCCTTTCCACCAATTTTCCAACAATACTTTATCTTTCCAAATGTGGGATTTCCTATTTCCACCATTATCTTCTACCCCTATCGCCTTCCCATCATTACTGAAAATATCCGTTAAATCGTACTTTAATTATTAGTTATTGTGTGAGTGTGGTTGTTTTATGTTACATATTAATGTTGAACTACATATATTATTGTGTTTCTTGATAGGTGAGAATGAAAGGGAGAGGACAGCGCAATAGCATGCTCTATATATTTAGTATTTGTCAAAAGTATATATTACGTTATAGATTTTGGCATTCCCATTGCCTGTCCACTTACAATAACAATTAGTAATAATAATAGAAATGTCCATGAAAATGAGTTATGAAGGTATGGTGGTATGGGCATGTCTTTGAATATTTTGGCATTTATCTCCCAACAATGTCATTATCATCCGAGAGTTCTCATGGATCGTTTTCGATGTTCTCAAGCAATTGGATTCTTGATTTTGATGGATGTCATTTGTGCCTTTCTCCCACACACACTCTGATATTGTTTGTTAATTATTAGAGAGGAAATCAATTACTTATTCATATTTGCATCCAATTATCGTTCCTTTATGAGGAAAAGTAACCTTTTTTAACTATAGGACTTTACAGTTTACCCTGATAGTAGTATATATGTAAAAGTGTTTAATGTAAAGAAATAATATTATAGTGGGTAAAAATAAATTTGACCGTTTGAAGACCTAGAGTGGTAGTGACTAGTGAGTGACATGAATTGATTACATTCCCCAATTCAGAGTTAGTGACCCTTTTTTGGAAAACAATGCATTCTTTTAAACTTTGGTTAATGTGAAATCTTTTCTCAATTCATTTCGTAGGGAGAGAAAGGGGGGTCCTGTGCCTATGGTCGATGCCTTTCCCCAAAGTGTCAAACACCAATTATATTAGGAGGCTCCATATCCATAATAGTATATATATGTGCATATATATTATATCACTTTTAGTCACCCATAAAAAGAAGTGATATATTGCAGATGAGTAAGGAAAAGAGAAGGGAGAGGGGCATTCGAATCTATTCAGAGAAAAGGAGGAAATCTCATGGCAGCTGTTGAAGAACAGAAGGAGAAGAGATCACGTTCTCTCATTGATTATCCGCAGGCAGCAGCTAGCAGAAGATGCAGATACATATTATATACATAAGGAAAAAAGTTGCATCTTGCCTATATTCAGAGGATACTTTTTCCATTTTCATTAAATCAATAGCAACAGTAACAATAAAGTTTTTTTTTTGTTTTTTTTTGCCAACAACAAGATTCAATTCTCATAAAAGAAACCAACCCGTATCAAAGAGATGTCCAACAGAATAAAACGACTAAGATCGAGTGGGGATCTTTCAATCCAATCCAACGGACACACACTTAACTTTGCTAGATTAGCAATACAATCCGCACATTGGTTTGCCATTTTCGGAATGACTTCCCAACGAACCAAATAAATAAAGGACGCTAGCGAAAGGATATGCGACAACAAAGCATGAAGCCTCCACATCGAGGCGGAACCTAAAATGTGATTAATAACGACCTCCGCATCATTTTCAAACTCGACGTTTTGTCATCCCATATCAACCGCCAACTTAATCGCCTCAAGAACCGCCGATGCTTCGGCCTCCTCCACCGAGCCGCTCAAAAGAGGTCCATGACGTCCCCCTATGATGCTACCCGAGTGGTCCCGCGCAATGACCCTGAAACCCCCGAGCTTGGAGGACAACACCACGGCGCGTCGCAGTTTACCTTGATCGTACTTGGCAATGACTTCTTCCACCTAAGTCTGGCCGGGTTTGGGATCCTGGTGTTCCTCCTAGCTAGGAGATCACGACGACTGATCAAGCTCCGCTCCATCACCGTGTTGTTTATCTTCATGATGACCGCACCTGCGCTCGACCATTTATGCTCGAAGACTATCTTGCTCCTTGCTTTCAAGATCGCCCACTAATGTATTATTATACATAAGTAGATTATTAATTAAATTAATCACCCACTCAATTCCATAGGACGTATCTAAATCATCTAGTTATCTTCCCCATTTAAGTGCCACTATTTTGTTCCAGCTGGCCAATAAGTCAAGTTCCCAAATTAAATGAAGCTTCAGTTAATAGATGTATGTATATATATTATAAAGCACAAATCTCGAAGTCGTCCTAGCAAAAAACTCTAAGGGATACGGTACGCCCAGGAAAAGTACACATCACATTAAGTCGGTCTCTCTCAAGAGTCAATTCTCACTTCAGGATTGTCATGTTTTAATTAATTAAGTACTACTACTACTAATAATAATAATTCTCCGAAATGTTACTTCACTTGAAGGCCTTGTATTGATGGGGATATAAATGCAAACAGAGTCAGCCAGGGAATCGTCCAAGGGTAGACAGAATAGTCAGGTTGTGAACTATATTTAATTATGGAAAATTATGAACTGATGCATTGGAAAGTTGTTGGGTCTCAATGAAGAGGAAGGACTGTGTAGGCGTTTCTTTTTATTTAAAGGGAACTTTGTTTGTTTGTTTTTCAAAAGAGAGGGAACTTATCTTTAGGAAATTTATTTGTCCATCAGTACGTAAACTGAAAGCATAATGACTTTTGAAATTAACCATGGTTAGGGTTGATCATGGGCGGGCCGGGCCTGAAGGCAAGACCGAGACTAAAATTTTGGTCTTGCCTTCTAGAAGACCGAGACCGACCTCGGCCAAAAAAGCTTGCCTGAGTCGGTCTATCTTGACTCGGGTCGGTCTCGGTCCTGGATCGAATTTACACAAAAAAAACAACTATAAGTTCACGGTATTTTTTAGTAAAAGGCGAAGGAATAGTTCACCTCTCAAAGAAACACTATGAATAAACTATATTTTTTAGTAAATTTATGAAGATGCAGCTTTTATAGAGATAGAAAACCTCCAAAATCCACATTCCTTTCAGTGTGGTATTATGAAAATCTCAAATCCACATACATTGGGTCCAGGCAGGTCCTAAACGGGCTTTCGAGAAAAAAACCCGAGCCCGAGATCGATCTTAAAGAGAAAAAAAACACTCGTTCGGTCTCGATCCTAATCGGTCTCGATCCTAGTCGGGCCGGTCTTGTCGGGAATTCGATATTACAGTCTTTTTTTTTATCACCCCTAACCATGGTTTAAGAGAGAAGGTGGACTAAACAAAAATCAAACTCAAAAGATTTAGAAACCATTCTCGTATTACACTCTTGATTCTTTCTTTAAATTATAAAGTCACATCAAACACCCCTAAAGAAGGCAGCAGCCCTTTTTATACAACTAAGTTAAAATAAATGGTCAATTAGAGACAGAAGAGGATCGGTCCCATTGAGATAAGATGTTACCGGTAAGACCCAGTCAACAACCTCATTTCAAATCACTTACCCTCTCCCTATCTCTATCTACTACAATACACTCTAGGGACTAGTCTAGGGTACACAACAGTTAACAAACCTACCCTAAGTCTATAGGGGCTATTGCCATTTGCCTGCATATCTAAATACAAAGAAGAAGATCCGGAGCCACCCTAAAGCCTACAAGTCCCCCTCCTTATGCCACCAATATCAAAAGCCACCTTTCATGCAGCCCCCCTACCCCCAAAGGAACAGAGTTTCTTTTTTCACTTTAATTAATTGCGACGGAAAAGAAAAACCAAAGTATACGAACATGGAGATGGGTTCAGTAGACGACAGAGTTCAAGGACAACTTGTGTCTTCTCTATCAAAAACAAGACCACACTGCTTCTGCATCTTCTGTATGCATTCTGCCCCTAAAAAACTCAGCCTCAATTCCATCATATATTATTACTTTACAAGCGTGTAATACTTTATATGTTCCCTAACATGCCACATCTCACTATTAACATATCAGTCAAAAGAAGCACCAAGTTATTCTTGCTCGATTAGATCAAGTCATTTTTCCTATTAAATAATAAAATAGCTGGCGTCTCTGCTAAAGTTGTCTTGAATCTCAGCATCATTTCCCAGAATCACTTGGGGGAGAAAGAGAAACCAAACTATTATTGTATTTGTCTACCATGGATAAGGACAAAAGTTGTTACGCTCCCCCACGTTACCTACACTCAAGCTAATTAATCCCTCTACTGTTTCATTCGTCAATCCAGTTTGTAATGCAATGCACAAACAAACAACAGATGGAACACAACACTGCAGCAAACAAGCAGCGCTACATTGCATTCATAACTCACAAGCAATTAATCAATTCATTCTTCATTGTCGTTAGATTAAATCCACAACTCTACTATTAATTCATTTCTACTGCTAGAAGCAAAATCAGAAATGCATACCCCTACTACTAATAATTATATACACCGATGTAGGAAACAGAACTAATAAGGAGATCAAGAAAACAGAGGAAAAAAGCAAATCCATAACACCTAACTACTGACTGAGCAGCAGCGAGTGCATGTAATTGCTTCAAAAAAAACACAACTCCAACGAGGATCCAAGCCAAGATCAGCGTTTGGGGGAAGCAAAAAGAAGAAAAGTAGACGAGTTTGTTTGGCGTTAATGGAGTTACCCTGTTGAAGAAGGTTAAGCTTAAGCAGCTGCAGTCATGTACGGACGTTCTTGCTATTGAGCTGCTGATAACTGCGGCTACTTCCTCCGCCTGCATTCCCATTCCCGTCTCGCTTCTGCGGCGAAGAAAACAACGGCCCGAACCCGAATACAGATCCTGATTTGGAGGAACCCATAAGAGAGCTCATGGGAACGTTGAGGACCGGAGCGACCCTCACTCCAGCCGAGTAGGATCTCTCTACGCCTCTGTGCTTGTATCTCGGGCCACCATTGAAGCTGCTTGGACTACTTGAACTCCTCTCCAAGCTCTGAAATATCACTTTTCCTGATCCAGTTCAGAACATTTAGGTCCACTGCAATCTATGCATTAATCATGCGGAGAACAACAAGAGATTGGAGCATTACCTGAAGCATTCATTCTAGGACTATCAATGGAGACTCCCCTAGGGGTTACTCCATCGGACTCTACAGAAGCTCTCCGAACCGGACTCTTTTCTGCTCGGTTAGGTCCTGGATTGTCAGTAAGTGGCCTCGAATTCTCCGCCCTAGGCTTTATCAGCCTCATTCTGGGAGGATTAGCGATGCTAGGGTTCTTATGGAGCGATAGCGAGTACGGCTTCTCCGAATCCAATGACAATCTAGGGAGATCTTCATGCTCATGACCACCGGAAGAAGACGAGGAAAGCGAATGACGCGAGGAGACCAGGACAGAGTCGAAGTCCAAGTCCTTGAGCAGAGGCAGGTTCAGAGATGAATCGGAGCTAGAAGATTTAGAGCTTCTGTGGAGGAAATGGCGGATGGATCTGGAATTCGACGATGAAGAAGATATCGCTGCTGCTGCTTTACGAGTCGTAGCATTAGAATCACTGTTCTTTACAGAGGCGTTCTGGCTCAGTTTCTTCAACCCGAGAAGCTCCTTCCAGCGACTTGAGCACCTCGGAGCCTTTGGAGACGACATCATGTACAGGTCAATGCCGGACATCTCGCTTCTCCGGCGACTATCTGACAGGTCAGGCGACTGGATCGTCGTCGAAGCATGTGGCTTCGACTTCATCGCAGAGAGCTGAAGCGGCACGAGCTTCCCGTCGGAGAAGAGCTCGTCTGCTGGTAGCATTGCCACGGGATCTTCAAGGCAAAACTCGAAATCTCCCGGATACGATCCCAAATCCTCCGGAGGATCTTCCGATGTATGATCCTCCTGCACAGGCGGCATAGCGAATGCGATGGGCTTTGGGTAGTCGTTCTCGGGGAACTCACGGCTGAACGAAGCGCGAGGGCTGAGCCAGCCGTAGGAAGGATAGGGCGCCGCAGAGAAGTTATCCGGCGACATGCCGATGTTGTTGACGCAGGCAGACGCCATTGCCGGAGATCATGCAAACCTTGGTACGGAGCAAGTGAGCACTGAAAAATCTCGATGGAGCAGAAGCTTGAGAGAGAAAGAGGGGAGATTTTGGTAGGGCATACGATATGAAGAAACTCCTCGGTACTGGCATAGTGATATATATAAACGAGATGAAAAAAAAATGATAAAAATATAATGGGAAAATAATAATAAGCACATTCTAATCGAGGCCCACGTGGTACACTGGTACCCACTTGGATCCGTAAGGTCCGTGACCCGACCCATTATTATGCTAATTTCGTTTTTTTTTGTTTCTTAAATACGAAATTACAAACTAACAACAAAATATTTTACTAATAACAACAATTAAACACATGCATGGGTGGTTTAGTTGTTGAAAACGTTGACTCCTACGTGGTTTGACTCTTCATGAGATAGAATCCCCCAAGTGCGAAAAATGACTACGACTTGATCCTAACGTGTCAGCCTCTCAATCACATACTGTTGGTGGGGTTACGTTGACCGGGGTCAGTGCAAAGGTCGGGAAGTCTGAAGAACGAGACACAAAAAGTCTGAACATTATGTAGCGGGATAGACAAAAAAAATACGAGTGTAATGTGGGCTAAATCCACCCCATCAAACATAATAGATTATCACGAATTGCTTAAAGTTCAACTATTAAGTTATTCATAATCTCTACAACATTTTTTGAATCCTCGTACACAATTAGGGGTGACAATCGTGTCGTGTCTAATCGTATCGTGTCATTAATCGTGTCGTGTCTTAACAGATTTCGTGTCTAAACGTGTCTCAAAACATCAGACACGAACACGACACGATTAAGTAGCAGATCACACGGGACATGACACGGGACACGATTAACTTTTTTGGAAATTAAAAATCGAAAAACATAACGGATAGACACAACACGATATGACACTATTAACACGACACGATTAAGAACGACCTGATTGATACGAATTTACACGATTAAACACGAAACGACACGATTAACACAAAAAACATTAATTTTATATATTTTTCTGAACGTGTCACGATTAGACACGATTAGTTAACCGTGTCTTTATTCGTGTCACAGGTATACACGACACGATTAGACACAATTAGTTAATCGTGTTCTATCGTGTTTATATAGATATCCGCATATCTGAGTTGTTTAGACACGATTATTAATCGTGTTTAAACGTATAAGAGTTGTTTAGACACGAAATCTATTAATGTCAAACTCATATACGCTTTAAACCAAATCGTGTCGTGTCGTGTCATAAATTGTCACCCCTAAACACAATCACTAATAAAAGACCCACCAGTTTTCTACAGTCTTATGCCCGCAACCCATCCAACTTGAATGGTCTCTTTCGTCGAATCTATGGTCATTTCGTTGCACTTGTCATTTCCTTTCCCGCCTTGCCGAAGAAGTGGCGCCCATGCTATGCAAAAGGGCGCGAACCGACAAATGGAAGAAAATGGACTCGGCCCAGGAAGAAAAGAAAGGGGAAATCCAATTTGATCCTCGAACTCATATGAAATCTTAACTTCACCCTCAAACTCTAATTTCAGTCATTTTTTGATGTGGTGCTGACAAGGAGTTCAGATATACCAAAAGTATACTTTAATTATCAAACTTTTCATTGAAAGCCTTGAACCATGTTAAGAAGAGAGTCCTGACACTCGAACCCGAAAATATCCTAAGAGAAATATAATTAATTTTGTAATAATGTCAATTTTCATATGATTGGTCTTTTAAGACAATATTTTTTTAGCTTATAAATGAACAAAAATAAAAGAAGTAAGAATCACACTTGCATTGTTAATTAAATTAACAAATTTATTTTTATTCTCGTCCCAACATCAACAAGCCTTAGCCTATAGAAATTCATACCTATGTTTAACTTCCGCAGAGCTATTTCAAGATTGACAAATGAATGTGCTAATTGGATAGCAAAGCAAACAAGAATGAGAGTGCGTTTTAACGATTGGATCTTCCGACCCCCACTTCCTTTTACATGTTTATTAGCATATGATTGTATAACCGAACATCCGTGACAGTTGACAAATGAATGTGTTAACTGGATAGCAAATCAAACAAGAATGAGAGTGCGTTTTAACGATTGGGTCTCCCGACCCCCACTTCCTTTTACATGTTTATTAGCATATGATTGTATAACCGAACATCCGTGACAAAACTGTCATGCCGTTTTATTTCATCAAATGAAACGCGTATTCCGATAAAAAAAAATTATTTAACTTCCGCACCATCCCAAAAAACATGAGTTTACACTTTTCTTCGACTTTCCATTATTCCACTCGCTCATTTTTTCCCCCTTCCATTTTCCGTTTCTTCACGATACAATATCGTAACCATCCAAAGCTTCCATTATCATCACGAACGTGACGATCTTATGAATTTCTTTCATCCAAACCCTAGTTTTTTTTTCTACAAAGCTCCAATCATCAGAGACACCATGACTGCACCGATGCCAAAGCCAAGAGAGTTGTAATAGGTCGTACCACCGCTCAAACCTGACGAGGGTGGCAGTGCATCTAACAATGGATTGTATGAATCCGGAGCATCTGTCGGTGCACTGTCGGGATTGGGAGGACGGGAAGCGTCTGACGGTGCGTTAGCTCCTGGCGCGTTCGAATCAGGAGAGTTTGATGGGGCAGGTGCGGCGCCGTGAGGCGGTGGTGCATGCTTTGTTGATCCGTTGGACGACGGTGCCGGTGACGGTGCAGTAGCCGCCGCCGCCGGAGTAGGAGAGTTGCTGGTTGTGGGTGAAGAAGCAGTTGAGTTGCTGAGATTTGGAGGCACAATCACACTGCTCACTTGAAGAACCGATATATTGTACGGCTGAGCCGCTACCGATCTCATCAAGTTAGAGTTCAAGCTCGACCCTTCGACTGCGGAACCAAAAACGACGCCATTCTGTGTCTTGGTTGCGTTCAAGAACCCTTGCTGCCCGTTAGCTTGCCCGGACGCCTGAAAGAGCGTGGTCAGAATGCGAGACCTGCCCACCATTTTGTCGAGCTTCTGCATGTCGTAGTAGTCAAGAACCACGTGGAGACTCATAACCTTCTTTACTTGATCTGCAAGCATTCCAGAAATACCTGAAACTGCACCATTATCAACCACGAGAACCGTGATTGTTCGTCGTGCATTTATAGCACTTGCGAGTCCAGTTTGGGTCAATTGTTCATTGAAGGAGCTGAAATCAGGGTGTTCGTTCAAAATTTCAGTAATGTTGAAGCCATTAATCACAGAGAAGAAGAAGAAGAAAAGGAAGGAGAATGTGAGGGAGATGATGGTAGCTACCATTGTTAAGTTCTCAAGTACGTATAGTTATTGTTATTGAGAGTGAGGAATGGAGTGTGAAGAGAGTGAATAGGAGGAGGTTTTATATACATATGTAAATTGTAATGCAGTCAATATGAGATGCTAATTATATGTATAAAGTCAAAGTTGTTATGTCAATCTGAGGTAAATGGGTGGTGAATAGGTATTCCATTTACCATTTCATAGCGGTCATTTATATCTAATGAATCTAAAAATAGCTATTTTTAGCAAAAACATAGGAAACTTAGTCTTTGCTATACTATTATTTAGAGGTGATCAAAAAAGACTGTAGGACCGAATTCTCGACAAGACTGGCCTGAGACCGGCCCGACTAGGACCGAGACCGGCCCGACTAGGACCGAGACCGAACGAGCGGTTTTTTTTCTTCAAGGTCGGTCTCGGGCTTTTTTCCCGAAAGCCCGTTTAGGACCGGCCCAGACCGAATGTATGTGTATTTGAGATTTTCATAATACCACACCGAAAATAATGTGGATTTTGGAGGTTTTCTATCTCTATAAAAGGTGCATCTTGATAAATTTACTAAAGAATATAGAGATTTCAAAGTGTTTCTTTGAGAGGTGAACTATTCCTTCGTCTTTTACTAAAGAATACCGTGAACTCATAGTTTTTTTTTGTGTGTAGATTCGGTCTAGGACCGAGACCGGCCCGAGTCAAGAAAGACCGACTCGGGTGGTTTTTTTTTGCCGAGGTCGGTCTCGGTCCTCCAGAAGGTAAATGGGTGGTGAATAGGTATTCCATTTACCATTTCATAGCGGTCATTTATATCTAATGAATCTAAAAATAGCTATTTTTAGCAAAAACATAGGAAACTTAGTCTTTGCTATACTATTATTTAGAGGTGATCAAAAAAGACTGTAGGACCGAATTCTCGACAAGACTGGCCTGAGACCGGCCCGACTAGGACCGAGACCGAACGAGCGGTTTTTTTTCTTCAAGGTCGGTCTCGGGCTTTTTTCCCGAAAGCCCGTTTAGGACCGGCCCAGACCGAATGTATGTGTATTTGAGATTTTCATAATACCACACCGAAAATAATGTGGATTTTGGAGGTTTTCTATCTCTATAAAAGGTGCATCTTGATAAATTTACTAAAGAATATAGAGATTTCAAAGTGTTTCTTTGAGAGGTGAACTATTCCTTCGTCTTTTACTAAAGAATACCGTGAACTCATAGTTTTTTTTTGTGTGTAGATTCGGTCTAGGACCGAGACCGGCCCGAGTCAAGAAAGACCGACTCGGGTGGTTTTTTTTTGCCGAGGTCGGTCTCGGTCCTCCAGAAGGTAAATGGGTGGTGAATAGGTATTCCATTTACCATTTCATAGCGGTCATTTATATCTAATGAATCTAAAAATAGCTATTTTTAGCAAAAACATAGGAAACTTAGTCTTTGCTATACTATTATTTAGAGGTGATCAAAAAAGACTGTAGGACCGAATTCTCGACAAGACTGGCCTGAGACCGGCCCGACTAGGACCGAGACCGGCCCGACTAGGACCGAGACCGAACGAGCGGTTTTTTTTCTTCAAGGTCGGTCTCGGGCTTTTTTCCCGAAAGCCCGTTTAGGACCGGCCCAGACCGAATGTATGTGTATTTGAGATTTTCATAATACCACACCGAAAATAATGTGGATTTTGGAGGTTTTCTATCTCTATAAAAGGTGCATCTTGATAAATTTACTAAAGAATATAGAGATTTCAAAGTGTTTCTTTGAGAGGTGAACTATTCCTTCGTCTTTTACTAAAGAATACCGTGAACTCATAGTTTTTTTTTGTGTGTAGATTCGGTCTAGGACCGAGACCGGCCCGAGTCAAGAAAGACCGACTCGGGTGGTTTTTTTTTGCCGAGGTCGGTCTCGGTCCTCCAGAAGGTAAATGGGTGGTGAATAGGTATTCCATTTACCATTTCATAGCGGTCATTTATATCTAATGAATCTAAAAATAGCTATTTTTAGCAAAAACATAGGAAACTTAGTCTTTGCTATACTATTATTTAGAGGTGATCAAAAAAGACTGTAGGACCGAATTCCCGACAAGACTGGCCTGAGACCGGCCCGACTAGGACCGAGACCGAACAAGCGGTTTTTTTTCTTCAAGGTCGGTCTCGGGCTTTTTTCCCGAAAGCCCGTTTAGGACCGGCCCAGACCGAATGTATGTGTATTTGAGATTTTCATAATACCACACCGAAAATAATGTGGATTTTAGAGGTTTTCTATCTCTATAAAAGGTGCATCTTGATAAATTTACTAAAGAATATAGAGAATTCAAAGTGTTTCTTTGAGAGGTGAACTATTCCTTTGTCTTTTACTAAAGAATACCGTGAACTCATAGTTTTTTTTTTGTGTAGATTCGGTCTAGGACCGAGACCGGCCCGAGTCAAGAAAGACCGACTCGGGTGGTTTTTTTTGGCCGAGGTCGGTCTCGGTCCTCCAGAAGGCAATACCGAAATTTCGGTCTCTGTCTTACCTTCATGACCGAACCGGCCCGCCCATGATCAGCCCTACTATTATTGCAACATTAACATACAAATTCCAGTCTGGAATTGATTAAATTTACAAATAAAATATTATGTCAATTAACAGAAACCATAAAATTTACAAATTTTATTTTAACATAATAAAATAAACACAAACCCTAAACCATGTATTATACTTATACTTATAATACATGGTTTAGGGTTTCTGTTTATTTGATATGAAAAAAATAAACAATCAAGGTAAATAAGTAAGTAAATGAAGATGCAACATTATAACATAAATACTATAAAATATTTGTAGGTTCTTAATTAACCTCTTAATACGAGACATAATTAGCCACGGATGCATAGAGATGAGTAATCATTTAACTTTGCATGTGTAATCGATCACATGGTACCATATACGAATTTTGTTGTAATCGAATACAATTTTTATGCTTGTCTTTTTGTTCTTTCTATTTTATGTTTTTTATAAATGAATTCATAGATTATTTTATAAAATTTAGGTTTAATATTTATATTTTTCTAAGCAGTTTATTCTAATTCTTCAAAAAAATTCTTTATTTTTTTTTTAATTTTCATATATCACAACATATAGGACTACCTAGATTTCGAACCATATGCTAGTACTTGTGATAATGTTTGTTAGAACTACGGTGAGCAAAATATTCGTTCGGATTCAAAACTTATCTAGAATTATTGCATTAGGATAGGTTGGAATGAGAAAAATGTATTTGTATAGAATTCAAATCTAACATCACTAAATTATTATGTCACGACCAAATATTATCATGTTCGTTTCATTACTAGTAAAGTATGAGTATAAAATTTAGAAATTATAATATATATGTGATAGTCTGAAGATTTATGAATTTCTATCAAAATATTTCAGAATTACTCATTCATAAATAACAACATATTGACTTATTAACATACTAAATATGTTTAATAAACACAAGATGTCTTAATATTTCAAGTTCCATTACTGAAAATACTCCTTTTAGCAACGGAAATATATTTCGTCGGTAAAAGTAATAACTACCGATGAAAATATAATTTTGTCGGCCGACGCTACAAATATTTGTTACCGACAATAATTTATATTTCATTGGTAAATAAAGACATAAATATATTTTACAAAAATTTACATTTCGTCGGTAAATAAAGGCATATAAAAAATCTTACCGACGGAAATTAGGTAATGTTATATTCCTTTCTTTACCGACGCAATTTAAATTGTATGTCGGTAATGTTATATACCTTTACATTACCTACGAAATTAAATATCCGTCGGTAATAAGCGCTATTTTTGTCGGAAAACATAAATGGAGAAATCGCGGGAGGCCTGAATCGAACTTCGTCCACGCACTAACCAATGTGTTCATCGTACCTGCAAGGCAATCAACCCAATTCTCCTTCTCTTTCAAATAAATGCTCTCAAAGTGCTGTTATCAAATTGTGGTTTTTATACCACTCAACTGTTAGCTCTTCTGTTTACCTTATGCGCACGTTTTTCTTATATAGAAATTACAAAATACAAGGGAATTAAAATAGAAAGCAATAAAGTGATTGAGGCCCTCTGCGTTTAAGTGGTAGCAATCCCGTTATTTCACTCCAAACAGAACCAACTCCAACGACAGGGGTGAAAACCCTAAATCCGTCAAATGCAGGTTGTTTGTTGCTCAAATCAATTACCGTTGATGAATGTTGATTCCGATAAAGGTATGTACAAGTTCATACTCTAGGTTTACTGTTGCTTTAGGTTTTGAAAAGCTTCACCCAATTGGTGATAACCTATCAAGATGCGTTCGACTCACCCAATTGATTTTGAAAAGCTTCACCCAATTGGTGATAACCTATCAAGATGTGTTCGACTCACCCAATCGATTTTGAAAAGCTTCACCCGTTTGTTACTCACCCAATTTACTACGCAATGGAATCTGCATGTCAAGATGTGTTCGACTCATTTTCGTGTTGTGTTATTTGGCCATACTTTTTATGGGTTTAAGGGTCCGGTTCTATTGAAATTTGGTTGAGAGATTTAACATGTTTATGGACTTCGCTTTTAAGAGTTAGTGTAAATGGTATTCTTCAGATTTAGCCAGTCACAGTTACTGTCACCTGTTGTTTTTAACAGTCATTGTCAAAAACGTTGTTTCTTAATAACTACCGTGTATACCCTTGGCACAATGTTTTGGAAACTTAGGGAGTGCGCACTCATTTAACTCTCTTGGTGTTGTAGATCCTCCTTACATTAGCAATTAGTGTTCAAGTTACGCGTACGGGTCTCCGGAAAATAAGAGGTTTTAATATAATACTTTTATTGAAAATATGAAACAATTTTTTTTTAATAAAAGTATTATATTAAAAACTCTTATTTCTCTATTGATTTTCCTTTTTTTTTTTTAATTTCAGTTTTTTTGGGTATTTTTTAAAAATTGTTTAGTTTTTAAAATCAGAGACCAATCATGTGTTGCCACGTCATTTTCGTCAATATTTAACGGAAAAGTTAACCGAGGTAGTTATTTGCCCAAAGTGTCAAAGTTTAGGTAGCCGTTTTTGAAAATTCAAAATTGAGTTAGTTATTTATCAAACGGTTAAAGTTCGAGTAACTATTTAGTATTTAACCCGTAACTTTATAAATTAATTGTCTTTTTTATGAGCAGCATCTTCCATATTTTTGAAAAAACAATTGAAAAATAATAACTAATCATATCTAATATATATTTCCTCATACGAAATAATAAATCTCTTATCAAAATTGATTGGTTGATGAACCTTATGATGATCTTCATCTGTTTCTCTTGTCTTTATGCACTCAATTTTCAATACTTCCATTATTTATCTGAGAGCACCAACTCCTACTCCATTATTTTCCGGTAATATTTAACCCTTAACTTTATAAAATTAATTGTCTTTTTTATGAGCAGCATCTTCCATACTTTTGAAAAAACAATTGAAAAATACTAACTAATCATATCTAATATATATTTCCTCGTACGAAAGAATAAATCTCTTATCATAATTGATTGGTTGATGAACCTTATGATGATCTTCATCTATTTCACTTGGCCAAAAAAAAAAATCTTCATCTATTTCTCGTCTTTATGCTCTCAATTTTCAACACTTCCATTATTTATCCGAGAGCACCAACTCCATTATTTTCCGGTAACATAAACTTTTTTCATAATTTCCAAACATTATGAAGAAATTTTTTTAAAATTAACGCAAACTTTAGGGGACAATGTATATTTTATCTCTCTCTATATATATATGTGCAGTGAAAACATGTTGGTTGCGTAAAATATGGATTTTTTTCAAAAGTTGTTCATGTCAGGAAAAAAAATTAAATATGGTTAAAAAAAAATAGAAATCTAAGCATAGACGTAGGTTTACTCGGGTACGCCTATTCAATAGGCGCAACCTGTGGTAGCGCAAATTAAATAGACGCACCATGTGGTAGCGCCTCTTGAATATGCGCACCATGTGGTAGCGCCTCTTGAATATGCGCAACCTGTGGTAGCGCCTATTGAATAGACGTTATTTTAAAATCTGAACCGAACCCTAATTCATTCTGGCTCCCTCCGAAACCTCCCAGAACCTCTGAAGTCGCCGTCTCCCTCTGAATTCGCTGTCTCCCTCAGCGCTGTCTCCCTCCGAAGCGCAGTCTTCCTCCAAATTCTCCAGTCGTATCCCTCCGTCCAGCTCCCCTTCTCCCTCCGACGACCCCCGCCGCTGTCGTCCCCCTCTTCTGCCGAATCCTCCAGCCATGTCCCTCCAGTCAAGCTCTGGCGCCGTCGAATTGCTGCCCACCACGTCGTTCCCCACCACCACCCCACCTCTCCGACGAAGGTACACATTCATTCTTCTTCTTCTTATCAATTTTTTTATATAAATATTTTTTATATATATAATGATAATTGTGGATTATATAATGATTAGTAAAAGAAATTGTGGAACAAATAAAAATTGTTAGAAATTATAACTTTATACTGTTTAATTGTAGAGTTATCTTGCCGCCGCACGTAATTATGCCCAATCAGTCGACTGGTCCAAATGTGTTAAATGTTGGTCTTTTGGGGACAAGATCAGCATCGTTCGTTGGATCTAAGTGGTAACCAACAAATCACCTTTCAATGTTTAAAAATGGAAAAAAAATATATAATTTCAGAAGATGCTAAAGTCATTGTGCAAGCGGTTGGTTTATGAGCTGTTGTTATTATGTCACATCCCAAACTGGATCCGAAGTTACTGATGTCATTGTCTGAGCGTTGGCGGCCAGAGACACACACCTTTCATCTCAGATATGGGGAGATGACGATCACTCTCGAGGATGTAGATGTGATACTTGGACTTCGTATACACGGAGATGCAGTGACTGATGATTATGCAGCTGAGGAAGACATGGATGATGCGGGTCTGGAATTGTTGGGGCTGAACTTACAAGGTCGTAAAGATTTTGTTAAGTTGACTACGTTACAACAACATCTTTTTCATTCTCATATTACCGTAGAACAGCAAGCGAGAACATTTATCCACATGATACTCGGTGGGGTGTTGTTTACAACGACAAAGAAAGATAAGGTGACGTTAATCTACTTACCACTGCTGAGGGATTTACAAAGAGCAGCTCATTATAGTTGGGGTGCAGCTGTTTTGGCGGCTACATATCGGGGATTGTGTGAGGCATCTGAGCTTAATGCTGCAACATTCTCAGGTTGTGTCATCCTAGTACATGTATAGTTTTGTATAAATATGTAGACTTGATATTACAATTTTATTAATTTTTGTACACTACAGTTATGGTCGTGGGAGCACCACCACGTTGGTCGTCCTGTGCTCCAGGGTTAAGTGCTTGGTGGAGAGCTGCATCCCTTAAGATACAGGTTGAGATTATTTTTTATTGGAATTGATTGACTGTGACAAACATTCGTATCCGTAAATAATATTGGAGAAATCTTAATTGTGAATATTTTTCTTAATAGGTGGTCATTTCTAAAAAGATAGTTTAGTCACCAACTTAGAACTACAAATTTGGTGTACTATAGGGATGACTTGGAGTCTCAGTCAGCTGATCAGGTACCAGATTTCAATCCACACTCACATTTTTTGCCATAATCCACACTCACATTTTGCTCCACCACGTTAACCGTATAATTCCCGGGAGTGGCCCAACCGACACCTTGTACAAATCTACCAATATCACGCACTTGGAAAACTAGTGTTCTTGACTGAACCAGACAACTTGTATCCTACCAAGTTGTTTATGTGCCTGAGTAATGGTATTTTGGACAACGTTAGACCATACCTTCGACTCCTCAATGTCAACCATTGCTTCGTGTCGACGCTTGAAGAAGTACGTATTGGATCTCCAATAAGTTAGTTTGACTAACTTAGTCAACGGTAATGCTCTTGCGCCTTTCAAAATTCCATTAAACACTTCAACCAAATTCGTTGTCATGTTTCCATACCGAGCTCCTCCATCGTACGCTAATGCCCATCCCTCAAGGGGTATGTTGGATATCCAATCGTTGTACTTTCCATCATGAAGAGTTAATATATTAGCATACCAAACATCAAACTTACGTTTATCAAGTGTACTACCATTATGTACAACTATTTTTTCAGGATAACACTTTTGAAAGCGTGATTTAAATTACTTGCTAGATGGCGTGCACAAAAGCGATGTGTTCCAATACCATATTGGTCATATACAACCTCTACCACGCTAATTATTGCCCTGTGCCGATCAGACATTAGACAAACATATCGATCCTTCGTTACGTTATCCCACAGATGCTGTAAAAACCAGTTCCAACTCTCGTTTGTCTCTCCGTGTGCAATACCAAATGCCAAAGGATATATGTCATTGTTAGAATCATACAATACAGCTACAAACACTTTTCCATTGTATTTTCCATACAAATGTGTCGCATCTATACTTATAAGAGGCCGACAATAGACAAATCATTCAATGGCTGGACCAAATGACCAAAACATCATTCCAAAGGTTGCTACTTCAGTTTCAACATTTACTCTTTTGGGCATGAAATCATAAACTGTCTCAGGGATATATACGACCATAGCTGACAGTAGCCTAGGGAGGTTTACAAAGGCATCTTCGCGTATTCCGTATAAAAACTCCAACACTACTTGTTTGGAGTACCATGCCTTTGTATATGAAATCTTTGAACTAAACTCATCCTCAACCATTGACTAAATTACTAAAAAATTTAGACTCATGTCAACTAAAACCGAATTTCTTATCAAAGACGCTATCAACTTGCAATCGATATTTTGGTGCCGTTCAATGATAACTTCATTAACACATGTATGTGGATAATGCAGTTTGGAAATTCTCCACAATCCAATATGCTTAAAAAGACTCCCTCTCAATGACCACGAACAATTTGTAGAATCAACTTTACACTTAAAAACAATTAATTTGGATTTGGATGACTCAACAGTACACACCTTAGAATTTGTTGTGTGTCATTTCCTCACAGCGGCAGCTAACTCGTTCTTACTACTAAACTTCATGTTTGTATTTAGGAAACTTTCACTCGACGTATCATTAGCAACCATATACCACTTATCCCTTGATGAAAGTTGTCGATCCAGTTACTATCAACTCAATTTTCAGCAGTGGGTTGCATCATTTGTACGTCGTGTGAGCTACGTCTACCATGGACACCTCCATGTACATTCTTAGAATTCTCGCCAACCTCAAACACCTCTGGGTTGTCTTCATCAATGTGCCCTGTAAAATGCTCAATATATGGATCTTCTTCATTAATCACAGGGTCATCTGAGATATCATTGTTGTGACCATGCAAAATATTCACTGTCTCATCACTATCAGTAATGTTTGGAATCACATTGAGTCCTCTAGTCACGCTAAACACAATAAATTGACTAATAGAACTTAATTGTAAAGCAAAAGACAATGCACTTTGCGATCGGATACGTACAAACTTGCAAAGTCCATCTGTATCTGGAAATTTATATGAAATGTTTATGGACATGGCTTCAACATCCGAGCAACCGCACTCCATACATATAATTTTCTATAGTCTACAAAGAGAGATATCCAAGGTAGTTGTAGTGATACTGGAGGTACCACCCACATAAACCTCACTACCATTCTGAGATACTATTTTGCCGTCATATAAGCAAATTATACCAATCTTTGTCATGCTTGATCCTAAAGAATTAGTATTATAAAAATTCTTGTATTTGATATGTTTATCTTTTAGTTAACTTAATATTTATGTAAATATAACTGCTACTAATTTTTAAAATATTGGTATTATACAATATAAAAAATAAATAACATACCTTGAGGTGGGAGAGGTGAGGGAGTGAAGGAGGGAAGCTGGGAAGGGGATGAGGCAACAGACGAAGGTAAGGAGCTCTCAATACACATTTAAACAAAACGTATAATAATTGAAAAATACTGTGTTTACTTCGATAATAATTTGCGCAATTCGCAAATAATTGGTGACAGATTCTTAATACGCTACATGTGGTAGCGCATATTAACATTTTCATAAAATGTTTATGCTGATAGCTAATTTTTTTCCTAACATATACACTTTTTGAAAAAATTCTAAATACAGAGAGGTAGATTACTAGATTATACTAATGATTTTTTTTTTTTTGGCCAATGATTATACTAATGATGGAGATTTATTCTATTTACCATTTCTTTGCTTCTACATAGGAAACTTGGTCTTTGCTAACTATGTTCTGGCAAAAATAAGCATAATTTTTATTTAGAGTTATTTTATTTTCGTACTTGTTTTATTATTATTATTTTTTTGGGTGGGTGGTGGGGGGTCAAGTCTTTCTTGAATAATAAATCAATAAAAAAGATAAGCATAAAGTATTTAAAAGTGAATTAATGGTGTAATTGTCAATAATAAATGTCTGGGAAGCTGACCGAAGCTTTAGGCCGAAAGCCAGGCGTGTTTTCAGTATTCAATGACCGACCGTAGCTGAGTTGACATTAAAATTCATGGTTCAACGACCTTTTTTTAAGGATGGTAATGTGTTTTCCCTTTAATATCTACTTGTTATTGGCAGATTAATTAAGTATTTCCCCTCTTAAAAAAGTTACTACGTTTAGACCACAATCTTTGGCTCGGACAATATTGATGATTTTTTTTAATCAATTACTATTATTGACAAAATATAAGAGTTAAATAGCAAGTATCTACCTGAACTTTGTACGTTTTGCATTGAGTTACCTGAATTTTGAAAATTCAACACGAACTACCTCAACTTAAAAAAAGGTGCAAATAGTTACCTCTGTCCAATTTCCAACAATTTTCCGACGACTTTTCAACAATTTTTCGTCGACTTTCCAACGGAAAATTGGACGGAGGTAGCTATTTGCACATTCTTCAAAGTTGAGGTAGTCCGTTTTGAATTTTCAAAGTTCGGGTAGCTCGTTGCAAAACGTCCAAAGTTCAGGTAGCTACTTAGTATTTAACCCCAAAATATAATAATATGTATATGCATTTTGCATAGACATATTTAGTTTTCGAATGAAATTAAAATAAAAAATTGCAGTAATGGTTATGGTCTGTGTTTCCTGTTTTTAACAGTTTTTTCTTCAAAAATATATTCAATTTTAATAATTAATTATAAAAATATAACTAAATGCCATTCAAGAATATCTATTAGCTTATATCTGCGAATTCTATTTCTAAGTAGAATGACTATTAAATCTATCTGCAAATGTATGTTAAATTCTAACAGTAAATGTTATTTGTGAATTGTAAAATTACAACCTAGTAAAAAAGTTAATTGTCGGAAGTCTGGAAACCTCTTTTTATTTAAATATTGAGAATGGCGATATTGAAAAATTTCCAGTTTGTCGAATGAACGCGACTACGCGTAATCACATTTTCTTGGGGACTTTCCTGGATAGTTGCGTACTGCTGCTGCTTTCTCTATAACCCCTTCTTCTCTTCAAGCTTAATCACCATTCTCAATCAGAGATCTCGTCTGGTTTCTCTCATTTCCGGTGAGTCCTACAATCCTTAGTCGCCTCAAGTTCTTCTTCCTTTCATAGTGCGTTGACTCTTCTGATTGATGAATCACAGTGGCGTTTTGCTTTTGCTAGGTTAAATCTTATATTTTAAGAATGTGATTGAACTTAGTTCTGCACTGGTTTCTCTGCTACTTCCTTAATCTTTTGATGATTGGTGATCGGAATTGCGTGATTTTATGGTTCCGTCTGGGTATACCAATAATTGCCCGGACTGTATTGGAATTTGATAGCTTCTGAATGGGGAAATGAGATCTCCATAGGTTTGAATTTGATTAGAGAAGATAAGGATTTGGCGTTTGCAATCGAGGGTTCGGAAACTTGTTCATGTTGAGCTTGTTTAAAGCAGTTGAAGCCATAACTGAGTAGATGTTAAACTGTTACTGCTGAGAATTATGAATGATGTGTAGCATCTCTGTCCCTATAACTGAAATCTTTTTGTGCTGTTTATTATTTTTTGTTGTGGCAATGGCGATGTACCAGGCATGTCATTCCATTGTAATGGCTTTGTTCTTTTGGCAGGTCATTGAGGTGGTCTTCTTTTTTGAAGCTTTTTGGTCAATTTACATGCAGAGATTGGTGATTGTTGTAACGCCATATAGTTATGACTTGTTTCCCTTTCTTGTTCACTCGGAATCTAGACACGTCGCCTAAGTTGTCTCCCGATATAGATGAAGGTAATCTGCAGTGGATTGAGTATATTTTAATTACCTTTCTGAAGTGTTCTTTTCTTACATTGTATATCTTATTGACTTGTTTGCTGAAAGGAAGAGTCTAACTGTACGTATCAATGTTGGCAGAACTTTCGCACATTAACAACGTCAAACTCTTCAAATACAAGGAGTTAAAGAATGCCACCGATGACTTCAGTGAAGCCCATAAAATCGGGGAAGGTGGTTTTGGCCCTGTCTATAAGGTAGATACTGTTGTGTTATTAATTTTCATTAAATTATGGTCTTTGCATTTACAATCAAATCATTTAAGAAAGAATTGTGGTTAATCAGGCACGGCTCAAGAGTGGGATGCTTGCTGCAGTAAAAGTTCTTTCTGCAGGATCGCGTCAAGGGATCGGGGAGTTTTTGACGGAGATTAATGTGATCTCTGAGATTGAGCATGAAAATCTAGTTAAGCTTTATGGTTGCTGTGCAGAAGAAGATCACAGAATATTGGTCTACAACTATCTGGAAAACAACAGTCTTGCCCAGACCCTACTCGGTAATGTCTCTAGAAGCGTTTTTTCTATTATGTGTATTTATGCATATTATATTTTTCTGATTTCTTGGGAACTTCTGTCTTATTATTAGGTAAAAACCCAAATCAGATCAGATTCACCTGGAGGGCAAGATCGAGAATTTGTATTGGGGTTGCGCAGGGGCTTGCGTTTCTTCATGATCAGATACAACCGTATATCGTTCATAGAGATATCAAAGCAAGCAACATTCTACTTGATACGGACCTTATGGCAAAAATTTCAGATTTTGGTCTTGCAAAGCTTATTCCAGACAATATGACTCACATTAGCACACGTGTCGCTGGTACATTGTAAGTGCTTTGATTACTCTCATTTAACTTCAATGTTCTTATTTTCCTGTTTCTAGAGTTACTGCATCACCCAAATTGTGAGAATCCATGATATGTATTGATTTATCATCTTCATAATCTTGAATTCGGTTCTGTGTTTTCTTTGTTTGAATTGGATTGAGTCGGTTAACATTTTGGTATTCGTGGGTGTTAACTCAATATCCTTCTGAATTCTTATTTAGAGTAAATTTTTAATCTTTTATCTTTCAGGGGTTATTTAGCACCGGAGTACGCAATAAATGGACGACTGACGCGGAAAGCCGATGTCTATAGCTTTGGCGTCCTACTAGTAGAAATAGTCTGTGGAAGATGCAATACAAATTCTAAACTACCTATCCAAGAACGGTATCTCCTCGAAAGGGTAATGTTTCTTCTCATGCTGATGAATTTATTACCAAAGCCCTACATTGACTTTTAAACCAAACAATGGAGTTTGTCATGTTGGGTTCATCAATCTGGACACGCAAATTCTAACCCATTGTTCGATTCTGGATCTTTTCTGATAAATATGCATTCAGATGCATGTCTTTTCATCTAACGTAAATCTATTTATCTTTAGCCTGCATAATATTGTATGCTAAACCTTTATTTATTTATTTTTTTGCACAAAGAGCTGAAATTTTAATGGTTTATTGAAAAACTTGATGTCTCAGGAAAATAAATATTTGGTTAAAATCATAAGTAATTTCCTAATATGGTAAAAATATCCTACACTCCTAGTAATTTTCACTCCAAAATTCATATTTTGTAGCATTGTTCTTCTCCGTTGTAGGTATGGAATCATTTTGTGAGAAAGGAACTTGTTGGAATGGTGGACTATACAATGAACGGTGATTTTGACGCAGAGGAAGCTTGCAGATTCTTGAAGGTTGGGCTACTATGCACTCAAGACAACTCGAAGCGTCGCCCATCCATGTCTAACGTAGTGAAGATGCTGACCGGTGAAGTTAAAATCAATGACGAAACAATCAAAAAGCCGATTCTAATGTCAGATTTCATAGACCCCCAAGTGCAAGCTCCAAAGAATGCTTCTTCTGGTAGCCCCACTTCCGGGTCAGAGAATCATTTGACTTCCAACTTCTCATCTGAAAGTTCGGGCAGTGCGATGACTGGGTCCACAAGTAGGTTTGGTAAGAGCGTTTGAGTTTCAATTGTGTAAATTCTTGTTTTGTTTTTGCTCTCATGTTGACGTGTACAAATTGTACATTGTTTCATTCGTCCATTTGTTTTCTACGAAGTATAATTTTGAAAGGTTTTCATCCAATGGGTCAATAATGATTGGTTTACAAACAAGATCTAGATGGATTCAAATTACGTTTATGCTTGAAAATCACAACTCCTTTTATTTTAGCATATTTGGATTCCATGATTTCTCATAGGTAAGGATCTCTTCCCCTACACCCCCTAAAGAACACCTACCTCCAACAAAACTGGCTCCATACTTATAAATTATAATTAGGTTAATTACTTGATTGGTTACACATGTTTCACAATTGTGCAGAATGGTTATACATGTTTCAAAATGTGATTAATTAGTTTTGAAATGTGACTAATTATTTTTTTACTGTTCACCGTTAGAAATCGTCACTATTTAGATACGTAAAATGACTAGATTTCTGGGTTCTTCGATTCTTGTTCTTGAAGATGATTCTAGGGGCATAATAGTCATTTCACAATTCAATAATATGTTTAAAAAATTAATTAACGGTTTAGTAACAGAATGATCAATTAATCACATTTGGAAAAACATGTGTAATCAATTAGTCACATAGCAAAACTAATTAATCATATTTTGAAACATGTGTAACCATTCTGTACAATGGTGAAACATGTGTAACCAATTAAGTAATTAACCCTTATAATTATAAAGTGTTAAATATGACATTGTGTCCTTTAAAATTTACGCCGATTTTAAAATTCTCTCTTAAAATTTAAAGTTTTCCTTAGTAGTTTACGCCGATTTAAAAATTTTCCCCTAGATTTTTTATCATTTCCAAACATTAGGAAAAATTTAAACTTATAAAACATTAGAAGAATTTTAAAATTGGTGTTACTTCTTATTTTACCCTAAATATAAATCAATAAAAGACACCATTCCCGCCACGTAGATAAGTTTCTATGGGGAAGACACCCTTCTTTTCTTCCTTATCGATGCACGTAGAACCGTGTGCTACTTACCAGTATTTGTATGAATCGTATGGATGCTTGTCTTCTCATCCTCCATACCCAATTTAATGCCCCTCGTAATCTCCTCCACCTAACTACATTTATTACTACTCTCCCTTCTCAGTTCTCATCCACCATTTATGCATCATCTGCACTTCTTCTTCAACCTCACAAAGTACAAGCAGCATTAAGACCTAGACAAAGATATCACAGAGAGAAACAATGGAGGTTGAAAATAAGTACAACCGTGAACCGGAGGACGGTATCACGACAAGTGGCAGTCTCCGGACAGCTGAGACTTTGCTCCGTCTAGCTCCCATGGCCCTCTGCTTAGCCGCTCTGGTCACCATGCTGAAGAACTCTCAATCGAACGACTACGGCGCCGTCTCCTACTCCAATCTCGGCGCCTTCAGGTACCTGGTCCACGCAAACGGTATCTGCGCAGGGTATTCGCTGCTATCGGCGATCATAGTCGCCATGCCTCGCCCCTCCACCATGTCTCGAGCATGGACCTTCTTCTTCCTTGATCAGGTTCGTAATTTCGTATCCTCCATTTCCAATTGAAATTAGTGTTTAGAGAAACCCTAAAATTTGGCTCGGGTCATCGCAGGTGCTGACGTATGTGACACTAGCAGCAGGGGCGGTTTCGACCGAGGTACTGTACCTAGCATATAGGGGGAACGAGGCCACGACGTGGAGTGAAGCCTGCGGCGCGTTTGGAGGGTTCTGTAAAAAGGCGACGGTGTCGGTAGGGCTGACGCTGGGTGTGGTCGCGCTCTACGCGGTGCTGTCGCTCGTGTCTTCGTACAAGCTCTTCAGCCGGTTCGATGCTCCTGTTCAAGTCCACACATCCTTCCGGAAGGGCATCGAAGGGTAGATGAAAGAATAAGCTTAGATTTTGGTTTGTGTAATTCCTTCTAGAAAGTGCATGAATGGAATAAGCAGCTTTGTGTTCTACTACTGTCTGTGTCGTGTCATGGTGTTTGAAGGAACAAAGATGATGTGGTTCTGCATTGGAGTGTATGAGTGTTTCACAAGTTCAAGATTTTTTTTCATCTAAATATTTGTTAATTGCACTTTCTTTTTAATATTTGTTTTTTATGTGGTTATATTATATATGTAATACACATATTAAAATTATTATTATTAAAAAGAAAATAAAAATTGATAAAATGATAGTATACTCTTTGAATGATAAAAATAAATAAATTAATGATATAAGGGTTTATTTGTTATTTTATCATTTTTCTCCTTTAAAGGATAATTTTAACATATATATATATATATGTGTGTATATGCACATGACCATTTAACAACCCAAATTAATAATTATTAAATGAAAGATGCAACTACTAACCAATTAAATCATAATGGTAGAAAAAATCATAATGTCTATTTTTTTTTTCTCACATTAAGTTTGGATTTAGTGTGACACTAAAAATAATATTAAGATAATTTTAAAAAATATTTAAACAATATTTTTTGTAATATAATTATTATATTACATTAAAATTATTATATTTTTTGTGATAATTATGGATTAAAATCATATAGGTGACAAAACTTTGCCTCAAAGTTCAAAACACACAAAACTAAAAACTAGCTAGCTTTTACAATTCTCGAAAAATAAAAACCGACCGCGTTAGTAGTTTCATTCGGAGGTACGGTATGCATTTCGAACACTTGACGCTGTTTAGTCGTCATGTCTGTCATGATATTTGCTACCGCATTTGCTTCTCGGTATATATGTCCGAACTTCATTCTTTCAAACTGCATCAATAACTTTCTGCAATCCGCAATAATGGGTTTTCGTGCATCCACCGTGCGTCCATCGCAACATTAAAATTAAGTTTTGTACTTATAGCATTTAGGGAATTTTTTTTTTTCTTTCCCTTTTATGTTTCGAGGCCGCTTCAACTTGTCTCCTGCGTAGGCGTAGGCCTAGGGTCGGCTTCATTTTTGGGTCATGTCAAGTGTCAACCCTAAACATAAACATGACATTAGAAACATATTTTTTTTTATGCAAATTGGGTGATAGTCTTTAGAGTTATACAGAGATAACATAAATGCGAGATTTTTCGTGTGTAATAATAATATTCCCACTGGATTTTGCTTAGCGGTATAAACGATAAACCGGTTATGGTAGAAACCAGAAGAAAAGAAGAGAGTAGCAGACCACCATACATGGCTCGCAAACTCTTATCCATCAACACAGAAGAATTTTGATAGGCAGAGGATGAGCCTCACAAATTACTGAGGATAATCTTCCTCCATGTCACCACCATACTCTCTTCTCTCCCTCCAGAACCACTTCGCTCCACTCTCTACCTATCACCCTATTTCGACATAATATCACAACCACCGCCAATCCGTTCAAGTTCCTCCGACAAACTGGTGTTTCCTAAGCAGGTAAATGCCGCTACTTGATTTCCCATCACTTTCATCGTTTATCTGATGGAGACTGAATAGCAAATTCGAATTTTGTCTGTTGGGCAGCTTTCAGAATTTGATTTTGGGGGAGAAACAATCGAATTCATGCGCAGGAGGACGTATTAGAAGAAGCTGAGGGTTCCGATGATGGTGCCAGTAGGAAGCTTACAAGGAGCGTCCATGGTTTCTCTTGCTCCTGTGGCTTCGACTTTAGGCTTGGGAAGCTGCACGAGCTCGACTTCATCAGAAGCTTCATTTTCGCTAGTTAGGAGGGTTTCTTTACTGAGAGGCAGGCGTTACAAAGATGCTAAGATATGGCATTGTAGATGTTCCATCACAACTACAACTGATTTTATTGCAGAGCACAGCAATACAGTAGCCCTAGACTCTAACAATGGTTATGGTGGAAATAGAGGTGATGATTCTGGATTAGAACTTAAAGCTGCACCAAAACCAGTGCTGAAACCTCCCGTGCCAAGGAACATATCTTTGGAAGGGATTAGCAGTAAGTCTGACGATGGTAGCTCCAATGAGAGAAATAACGTAATTAAGTCGCTTGATGAGGTCTTGGAGAAGGCAGAGAAGCTGGAGACATCAAACTTTAGGGAATCAACGAGCAAGAGGGAGACTAGACCCTTGAATGTACAGAGATCACCGAATACAAACACTTATGTAAGGAGTGCTAGAGTAGTAGATTCAGCAGCGGGAAAGACAGCTAAATCTATGAAGAGTGTTTGGCGTAAAGGAGATACTGTATCAACTGTACAAAAGGTAGCTGTGTTTAAAGATCCTCCTAGTGTCATAAAGGAAGTTGAAGTTCCGGATGATAAAACAGGTGGAGATGAAAATGTGGAGTTGCAGACTCGTGCTTCTTTGGCGCCGCCTCGGCCTCCATTGAGACCACAGCCAAAATTACAGATAAAACCTTCCGTAGCACCTCCAGCTGTGAGGAAACCAGTTGTTCTCAAGGATGTAGGGGCAGCTCCTAGGTCAGCAGCTCTCAAAGATGTTGGGGCAGCTTCAAAGTTAGCTCCTCCCGAAGAAGCTGATGCACCTGCAAAATCTAAAGAGAGGAAGCAGCCAATCTTGGTTGATAAATTTGCATCTAAGAAGGCAGCTGTTGATCCTGTTGCGGCTCAGGGTGTTCTATCTCCTTCAAAACCAGGGAGGGGGCCTCCTGGAAAGGTTAAGGATGATTTTTTCCGTAAGAAGAATATTTCAGGAAGTGGAATGAGGCGGAGAAAAGTTACTGATGATGATGATGAGATCTCTGAGGAGGCTTCAGATATTAATGTGTCGATCCCTGGTGCAGCAAGGAAGAAGGGTAGGAAATGGAATAAAGCAAGTAGAAGAGCTGCTAGAATCCAAGCAGCAAAGGAGGCAGCTCCTGTTAAAGTCGAAATTCTCGAAGTTGATGAAAAAGGAATGCTAGTAGAGGAATTGGCCTACAATCTGGCTATCAGTGAGGGTGAGATTCTTGGATACCTGTACTCAAAGGGAATTAAGCCTGATGGTGTGCAAACTATCGATCAAGATATGGTGAAAATGGTCTGCAAACAATATGGAGTTGAAGTTGTTGATGCTGACCCCATCAAAGTGGAAGAGATGGCACGGAAAAGGGAAACTTTTGATGAAGAGGATCTTGATAAGCTTGAATATAGGCCGCCAGTACTTACTATTATGGGTCATGTTGATCATGGCAAGGTAAACTTAGCTTGTCCAGTTATACTTGTTCTACGTTGTTAACTGAAGACTGCTTTAATTCGATGGTACTTACATTTTCTTGTGGTTATGGCAGACAACCCTTTTGGATTACATTCGAAAGAGCAAGGTATGCTATCTTGTAATTTCATTTATTCTGTATTTTTTTTACCTCAGTAATTGTTGATCTAATGAAGTTCTGTTAGAAGAAGGTCCATTTTCCCTTAGAATTTATATGCCTTAATGCAGCTTCAGACCTAACCAGCAGATTTCTGCAGGTGGCTGCATCAGAAGCAGGTGGCATTACACAGGGTATTGGAGCTTATCAAGTGATGGTACCAGTTGATGGTAAACTGCAAACATGTGTCTTTCTTGATACTCCCGGGCATGAGGTATACTGATTTCTGCTTTACACTTAGGCCCGGTTATCTCCTCTGACCATATCATTTCATATCTATCATATTTGCTTCTGTAGGCATTTGGTGCAATGAGGGCTCGGGGAGCTAGGGTGACAGACATTGCTATCATTGTTGTGGCTGCTGACGATGGGATCCGGCCTCAGACCAATGAGGCTATTGCTCATGCAAAAGCAGCTGGAGTACCTATAGTCGTTGCAATTAACAAGGTCTGTTTGGCTAAATAAGGAAATTCGTTCTAGGGATAATAAGGTCAAGCATTCTGGGAACTTTTTATTTATTTTGGAAAAGCTGATGTAAGCATGTTACATGATCAGATTGATAAGGATGGTGCTAGTCCAGACCGAGTAATGCAGGAGCTTTCTTCCATTGGTTTGATGCCAGAAGAATGGGGCGGAGAAACCCCAATGGTTCAGGTGCTTTGTCATTTTAATGCAAAGATTTGATGTTTTATGCTTTATGGGCACTCATTTTTGCTTCATATCATTTGACAGATCAGTGCCTTGAAAGGCCAAAATGTAGACGACTTGCTGGAGACAGTTATGCTTGTTGCTGAAGTAAGTAAATAATTGGTTGATAATGTTCCATGGTTTCCTTTTGTGCATTTAGTTCATAGTGATGCCATTACGCTGATGGGTTATAACAAAATTTTAATTTTTTTGCTGTCAAGTTGCAAGAGCTAAAAGCTAATCCCCACAGAAATGCAAAGGGGACGGTTATCGAGTCTGCTCTTGACAAATCTAAAGGGCCTGTTGCTACATTTATTGTGCAAAAGGGCACATTGAAAAGAGGGGACGTTGTTGTGTGTGGAGAAGCATTTGGCAAGGTCAGTGGATGGAAAAACTTATAAAGATTGCTTTTTTCTTAGGCCAGTTAGTGAAAACTGATAACTATTACCTTTCTGGGAAAAAGCAATCCTTGGTTTAGCTGAACGAGACTATTTCATGAACATTGCTAGGTCCGCGCATTATTTGATGATAGTGGAAAGCGGGTTGATGAAGCTGGACCTTCCATGCCTATACAGGTTAAATCCATTACTCATATCTGGACCTTCCATTGCACTTATGATTAGCTTGGCTTATTCTTTTTATAGTTGGTTTATTTACATAATGTAATAATTGCAGGTTATTGGACTGAATAATGTTCCAATTGCTGGGGATGAGTTTGAAGTTGTTGATTCTCTTGATGTTGCCTGCGAGAGGGCTGAATTGAGGGCGGAATCATTGCGCGATGAACGCATATCAGCCAAGGCAGGGGATGGCAAGATCACACTTTCTTCCTTGGCTTCTGCAGTTTCAAGAAAGCTTCCTGGTCTAGACTTGCACCAACTTAATATTATCATGAAGGTCGATGTTCAGGTAAACACTTTGATTAGTTATCTTCTTTTTCTGTGTGGGAAAAAATATAATATGCGGTTTTGGTTTAGTTTATGGTTATCTGGGTTGTGGTCTTATCTGGCACCTTTTTAATTGTCAGGGGTCCATTGAGGCAGTGAGACAAGCCTTGGAAGTACTTCCTCAAGATAATGTGACACTGAAGTTTCTATTGCAAGCACCAGGAGATATCAATACTAGTGATGTTGATTTAGCGGTTGCTAGTAAGGCCATTATCTTTGGTTTCAATGTCAAGGTTCCGGGCTCTGTTAAGACTTATGCAGATAACAAAGGCGTTGAGATTCGCCTCTATAGAGTAATCTATGACCTCATCAATGATGTCCGTAATGCAATGGAGGGACTTCTGGACCCTGTTGAGGTTACTTCTCAATCCACCACTCTCTTAACTCTGAGATTGCCTACTATTTCCGAACTTTAATGCCTCTTTAGTTTTGCATACTAAGTTTCACTTACTGCATTGTTGATACCTGAAATTGCTTTAATTTAGTTTTGTTACCCAACTGAGGCACCAAAACTATGCGATGGCATAAAAGTTCAGTATGCAATAGTGTTTTAGTCTTTGTGGCAAAATTTTAGAACTAGGTGGCTCTGACATCTTTCTTCTCTAATGGTAGGAACAAGAGAAGATTGGATTTGCTGAAGTACGGGCAGTATTTAGCAGTGGTAGTGGTCGTGTTGCTGGATGCATGGTGACAGAGGGAAAGGTTGTGAAGGGCTGTGGTATCCGTGTGCTTCGAAAGGGAAGATCAGCATATGTCGGTACCTTGGATTCTCTTAAACGTGTCAAAGAAATAGTCAAAGAGGTAAAAAAAATTAAACATACAAATCTTGCATTCCTAGTTTTTGAAATCATCATCACTTGCATGGATTCAAGAAATATAAACAATTGAAAATGCCACTAAGTATGAAATTTAGAGCAAAACTTAGTAAGAAAATCGATTTTTTTACCCATTTCAGGAAATTCCTCTGAAAGACAAGTTTATTTTCCCTAAAAAGGCAACTTTGTTTCTCTTTCTCATTAAGTTACACTCTAAGATTCACATTTTATAGAATTTTCCATGACCCATTACTCCCATTGCCAATCGTATTGCTGTTTCGAGGGATTGTTATGTGTCTACAGTGCTGGGAACTTCATGGTTGTAGTAGATGGTTGTACTGAGATACCCTGATTTGTGGACTTCAGGTAAGTGCAGGATTGGAGTGTGGAATTGGGGCAGAGGACTATGACGATTGGGTTGAAGGGGATACTATTGAGGCCTTCAACACGGTTGAGAAGAAGAGGACGCTCGAAGAGGCCTCTGCATCAATGGCTGCCGCCTTACAAGGAGTTGGGATGTGAGTTATTATATTATAGGAATGAAGAAGAAATTCACAGAAGCTGAGGTGGGTTCTTTCTTGGAGCCTGTTACATGGATCCGAAAAAGACAGTTTGTTTTTGAAGATTCGTTGGTTGGCCAATGAGAGATAGACAATTGTGCATCTCCGACTACAACTGGCAGCGAATTGTGTAGCTGCTGAGTGATCCATCTACCATTGTTGTATGATGCCGCTCTTGATACTGTATATAAGGAGGAGGATATGCTTGCTCTTCACAGATTGATGCTCTGTCTACTCCCTTGTAAAGATGAACCATTTATGTAATTTCCTCAACAGATTCTGGTTCCATTTACATAATTATAATATTTGTAAAACTTTGGGAATTTGGAGGGAAATACTCAAATTTTGAGGTAATTTTTGTAAATTTCAAACTTAATCCATGTCACTTAAATGTAGGGGTGAACAAAAAAGACTGGTTGAACCAAATTCCCGACAAGACCGGACCAAGACCGACTAGGACCGAGATCGAACGAGCGGGCTTTTTTTCTCGAGGTCGGGCTCGGACTTGGTATTTTTCACCAAAATCCCGATTAGGACACGCCCGACTGTTAAGACCATATTTGAAGTCCAGATTTTCTTCAGCCCAAATTTCTCTTTCGTCAACCCATTTTCTCCTTTTAAGCCTAGATTAGGTAGTTCCAGCTTTGTCATGATTGTTCCGCCGTTTAATCGTGATTGAACTTGTTCTTCTTGTTGGTAGTAATTCACATCTTGGTGCATTGATGCCTTCTTATTGGTAGTAATTCACACAAAAAACGTATTTTTGGGGGGGAGATTGAAAATTTCGGTCCAAGACTGAGACCGGTCCGAATCAAGCAAGACTGATTCGGACGAGCTTTTTAGACCGAAATCGGTCTCGGTCTCGGTCCTCTACAGGTGAGGGTGAGCTTGAATTGGTTATGTATCAGAAACTTCAAGGAGGAAACTAAAAAACTCGTACAAATCAAGGGGTTGAAATGATAAAAAGGATTTCTTGAAGGAGTGGTGACCAACCCAAGTCTCGTCACGTGGAGAAATCCGAGACCCGAAATATTGCCGGGTCCCAATTTTCAAATTTGAAAAGACAAAAATAAATAAATCTAAACGGTCGTAATTCATAACATACTTGCGCAAAATGGAATGTTTCACCTAAGAGAAGCCAACCCAAAACCAACGGCCTCTTCTTCTTCCCCTCTCTCTCTGAACTCAAAGAATTCAAAAAGATCCATCCATTCATCCATCAAATATCCTTTTCTCCTTTTCACTTTGATTTGACTGCATTACACAGTTTGGTTTAACTGAATTCAAAGAGTCAGACCCCTTTCATCGAATGGAACCCGATGAAGACAATCAATGGCCTGACCCTCTTCTACTAACAGACGCCAGTTCTGCTCAGCAATGCCGCAGATCTCACAGTAAGTCAACGATCCAAGCTTGATTCTGACTGATTTTCGCTTTACAAGCCCTGATTATATATTCGGTGCTCAATTGTAGCAGACGATTCAATTCCATCACTCCAGAGTTCCGCAAGTCCAGTAATGGCAGATCTTGATTCGTCTAGTAACCGAATAGCAGAAGATAATGATTTTACCGGTAAAAATATTTGAATTTCTGCGTGTCTTATTTAAGTCTTGTTCACGGATTGTCTGATTTCGATTTGAACTCTTTCAGGAAGGTCGACGTTGGGATTTTCTATGACCTCTCCTGATTTAGTGATCTGTGGTGGTTCGCCTGATCTACCGATAAGCTATCGAGATAATTCAGCTGATTTGTTCGAGAAGGGATACAAGCAGAAGAAAAGTGAAACTTGTATTGAACTTTCTCTGGATAATGGAATCAACGGGCCGTCTATGACGAAAAAACTCGGTGTCAGGTTTTCCACGGTGTGCCAAACTTTTACCCGACCTTTGTCGCCTGAAAGCTCCTTTGAGCTTCTTCCACCAACAGTAATTGAATCCGTGGGCAAAGGCATGATCGCATCCACAAGCAGTATTGCAGATGCTGATAATGTCTCTCAAGTTGATTCACCTGAAGTAATTGCTGTTAAAGCGTATCTTTTATTCATGTATCATCTCCCTGAGAGAAAATGTTTTTAATATTTATCATCCATGGCTTTGAATGAAGGACGACGATGATGATTGTGAGTTTGAAGGGGGGATTCGCGAGCTGGTGAAAAACTACAAGCAGCAGAAGAGGGAACTAATGGAGACAAGGAAGGCAATGGAGGAGCTTAAGAAGGAAAATCAACTCAAAGTTTTGGAATGCCAAGAAGCTTGGACGTCTTTGAATGATTTACAAAATGAGCTCATGCGCAAATCGATGCACGTTGGGTCATTGGGTAAGGAATTCATATTAGTTAATAATTTCATATTTATGTCTTTCCTAAATCAAATAATTCGTGAGACATTTTTTTCTCCTGATTTTTCGTACAGCTTTCGCTATAGAAGGACAGGTGAAGGAGAAGGGTAAATGGTTCTCATCTCTTAGAGACTTGACCAGAAAGCTGAAGGTAAGTCTTTTGTGAAAACTGTAAATTAGAGTTTTTAAGTATGAATAGTGATCTTTCATTTTGATAATTTAAATGCAACAGATTATGAGGATGGAGCAAATAAAGTTATCTGAGGAGGCTTTGGTATATAGAGAGAGAGTGGGAGATATGAATGAAATAAGTTCCATCATTCAATCTAAATGTACTGCTCATTCATAAATATCTTGAGGTCTTTTCTCCAATAGTTTTAATTTGTTAATTGGTACGTCCAAAGTTTCTCATTTTCTTGAATTCTCTTAATAGTGAATCAGCAAGAAGAACTCCATAACAATCTCAAGGTAAAATTTGTTGAAGGTGCTAGAAGGCAAAAGGAACTATACAACAAGGTTTTAGAGTTAAAAGGTCAGGACTAGTGATTTAGACTTTTGGTGCTAAAGCAATGCGTTATAGATGAAAGCTTACATTTAATGATTCTTGCTTCAGGGAATATTAGGGTTTTTTGTCGGTGTAGACCACTTAATGCTGAGGAAATTTCATCCGGGGCTTCTGTGGCCATTGACTTTGAATCTTCAAAAGATGGTGAAATAACTGTGAAACCAATTGGGGCTTCCAGAAAACACTTCAAGTTTGATGCTGTATTTGGCCCTGAATCTGAGCAAGGTAATATTTAATCCACCTTATAGAGAAATTTTCACATTTCTATGACATTCCCAATTTTACAATAGGAAAAAAGGCTGAAAGTGTGCTGTATTTTTGTCTATGCAGCTGATATCTTTGAAGATACTGCCCCATTTGCAATATCAGTTTTAGATGGATACAATGTCTGCATCTTTGCTTATGGTCAGACTGGAACTGGAAAGACTTACACAATGGATGGCACTGATGGATCTCGTGGAGTCAATTACAGAACTCTTGAGGAGCTCTTTCGCATAATTAAAGAGCGGGAACAACTATGCCGTTATGATATCACTGTGAGTGTCATGGAAGTGTACAATGAGCAGATAAGAGATCTGCTTGTTTCTGGAACCCAGCCTGGAGTCCCTGCAAAGAGGTATCAAGGGCCATATTTTATTGTGAATTAGACATGAAAGTGAAGCACTTGTAATTTTCTTTTGGCTTGGATTTTCAAACTAAGTTGTTAAATTCATATTGTAGGCTTGAGGTAAGGCAAGCAAGTGATGGAATTCACCATATCCCTGGACTTGTTGAAGCACAAGTAAACAACGTGAGTGAGGTTTGGGAAGTTCTGAAAACGGGGAGCAATGCACGAGCGATCGGTTCAACTAATGCTAATGAGTATAGCAGTAGATCTCACTGGTCAGTCAGCTTCTACCAGTTTACCCCAATGCCATGGTTTTAATCCAATTTTCAAAATGATAATTAATTACTGGTAGCCCTTTTTTATTGGTACATTTTTCAGCATCCACTGTGTGATGGTGAAGGGGAAAAATCTCTTGAATGGGGAATGCACAAGAAGCAAGTTATGGCTAGTAGATTTGGCGGGAAGCGAACGTATTGCAAAGACAGAAGTGCAGGGCGAGCGGCTCAAAGAAACACAGAACATCAACAGATCCTTGTCTGCCCTTGGAGACGTCATTTCAGCACTTGCTGCTAAAAGCCCACATATTCCTTTTAGGTACTGGAGTGCTTCTATTTGTTTGATTTAAATTTGTCAAAATTCCAAACCGTTTTTTTCTTCTGATATTAATATCCTAAACTCCGTTCATTTCTCTTTGTAGAAACTCCAAACTCACACACTTGCTTCAAGACTCTCTAGGTAAAGTAATTTCCTTATCTTCATATGACTTGATGTTTAAGGAACCAATATTCCAACAGAAAAGCTGAAGCCTTTTTCAGATTTAGGTCTAACCCTGAACTGATTTTTGAATTGATAACGATTCAAAATCTAATTATGTATGCGTCTGTTAGGAGGAGATTCGAAAGCGGTCATGTTTGTGCAGATAAGTCCTAACGAAAATGACTTGAGCGAGACAATATGCTCTCTCAACTTTGCAAGTAGAGTGAGAGGAGTGGAGTTGGGCCCTGCAAGGAAGCAACTGGATATAGCTGAGTTCGTCAAGTACAAGCAAATGGTAAAACTAAATTCCTCAGTGGCTTTCTTAGTATCATACTCATTTTTTCTTGCAAAGCAAGTAATTCTGACACAGATTCTGATTTGTGTTAGTTTGAGAAGTCGAAGCAAGATGCAAAAACCAAAGATGTGCAAATCAAGAACATGGAGGAGACAGTCCAGACTCTTGACCAAAAAATCAAAGAAAGAGATTACAAAAACAAGATTCTTCAGGAGAAGGTATTTCATTTGATTATTTTTTTTTGCTGAAAATGTAATTTTTGGTTATTGCACTCTTCAGTTTTGCACTTTGTAGGATTTTTCGTTTATTTTCCTATCTGGGTATCTTGCATTACCTAAGATTTAAGAACTACTGACTTTGCAGGTGAAGGAGTTGGAATCTCAACTTTTAGTAGAGAGAAAACTAGCAAGGCAGCATGTGGACACAAAGATAGCAGAGCAACATCAGCTAATGAAACAACAGGATGAGGAAAACATGACTCCCACGAGGCCACCACTGTCCACACGCCATCTTGGAAGTCTCAAGGACCAACAAAGCCTTTCTCGACCCATTCCTGGATCTCCACCAGATAGTAACTTTCCCAAGTTCAACAATGATTTTACAGAAAAGGAGAACAACCCAATCCCAAATACCCTTGAACAGCAGCAACCGCCATTGTTGTTTCTTCCGAAGAGGTTGGGAAGAGCCTCTCTGTGTCCACCACCGAAGCGGCAAACCCTTGTTCCTAGGAGAACTTCTCTTATCCCAATCCCATCTGCATTTACAGTTATGCCAACACAGAATGAGAGGATTGAGGAGTATGGTGAAGCTGAAGAGTCCGGTTGCTTGCCCGATAATATTCTTACTGATAACAGTCCCAAGATGGTCAAAAGTAATGTTAAGAAGCTAAGCAATGCTCTGAGGCGAAGTATTCAGAGGAGAATCAAGTCACCAATGCAGCAACATGTTAGGAGAGGAGGTGGAGTTAATATAGGAATGGAGAGAGTTAGGGTTTCGATTGGAAGCAGAGGAAAGATTGCTAACCGGGCATTCTCAGGGACTGGTAGGGTTGTTAGAACGAAGGAAGTGCAGCAGAAGCATAATCAGAAGGAGAAGGAGAGAGGTTGGCATATCGGAAATGTAGGTCGAAATGTCATCTAAACTGAAGGGTGGTGTGGTGGAAATCTCAATCAACTTATTTTGTGTGGTTTTGTTTTCCATTTGACTCGACTTGTTAACTGTGTTGGATGATGGTTTGTCATCCATTTTCTTGGATTGGTTTAACTTGAATGGACTTCTGATCTCTACTTATTCCAAGTATCCTGTCTTTCTTAAAGATTGTTATGTATGCAAGTTCTTCGTTCATAGACATTCATTCAATCCCCAGGCAACAAGCAATATACAAAAACATTATAATTCCCTCCAAAAGCAAACGATTCCCATTGCAGATACTTGTACAAATAAGATTAACAGTACAGTGAAGCAGCCGATTGCAGGGAAACAGCTAGCTGACAATGGCATCCAATTCAAAATACTTCCCATTGTAGATCAAACTAAAACTCCAAGCACTCTTTTGAACAAACCGAAGAAGAAGAATAGTAACCATTTTCCCAGTAGCCATTAACCAAAATTTGGTAAATTTCCGCATTAGGAACTATGCCCATCTTGATCATATCTGAATGCAACAGCATCACATCTCTAATATGCTTCACCTTTAAGTACCCCCTCAATATAATTCCGTAGGACAAGACATCGGGTGTTAACCCACGAGATCTCATCTCATTAAAGAGCGCAGATGCCCTCAAAATATAGCCATCACTGCATAATCCTTGTATCATAGCAGTAAAGAGCACTACATTAGGGCTCTCTTTTATCGCCTCTTCTAGAAACAATCTCAATGCTCGATCAATGCTTCCATTTTTACAAAATCCATCAACCAAACAGCTGAATGTGAAGGCATTAAGCTTTAGACCTTCTTCTTGAATATGGTTCTGAATCTGAAACGCTTCTGTCATATTACCTTGTTTGGCATGGCCATCAATTAAGGCTGTGTAGGTGACAACATCAGGTGAGATGCTCTTAATCATCATTTCTCTATATAAACCGGTTGCACGGTCCATATCTCCAATCTTGCAGTATCCATTAATTAATGAAGTAAATGTGATGAGATTAGGCTGGAAGCCATTGCTTAACATTTTAGAGCAAGTTTCCAATGCCCTATCCATCTTCCCTTCTTTTACATAAGCATCGATTAGGGTATTGTATGTCACATTATTAGCAACAACGCCATTTTTCTCCATCTGCTGAAATATGACATTTACGTCTTCTACTCTGCCTATGGAGCAAAACCCCTTCATAAGCATGCTGTAAGTGAAAACATCAGGTGAGATCTTGACCCTCTCCATTTCAAGAACCAAAAGCATTGCCTCAGACAAATCCCCTTGCTTGCAATGCCCATCAATCAAGGAATTATAGACTAGGAGATTAGGGAAAATCCCATTTTTAGTCATGCACGTAAAAAGTCCTCGAGCTGTGTTAATTTCTCCAACTCTACAGAGTAGATCAATCAGAGTACCGAAAGTGACAACATTAGGCTGCAAATTGGCATCAATCATTTCCTTATACAAAGCCATTACCCGGTTCAGATTCATCATTTTTCCGTAACCATCCATCAGGGTGGTGTAGGTGTATACATTAGGGAACACACCAGACTGCCTCATCGTACAGAACATGGCATCTGCCTCTTCAATCTGACCCAAATCACAAAAACCACGTAGTAGAATCGTGTAGGTGACAACGTTTGGACGAATTCCCCTACCAACCATCTCATCAAAAAGCGCTTTTGCTTTCACCATAACGCCTTCATCACAGCACGCATTTATCAATATGCTGTAAGTTGCCACATTGGGGTCCAATCCGAGGGTAACCATCGTATTGTAGAGTTCCCACATTGAATCGTACTTCACGGCTCTTAAACCACTCAAGAGAGCGTTACACGCATGTCTACAAGGTAAAAAACTGATCTTCTTCTGCACCCACAGGGCATCTTGTACGTGATCCATCTCGCAGAGCGCTATAATCAACAAATTGAACACATCGGGACTATATTGATCAGACCCTTCAACCTGAATAAGCGCTTTGTACACTGAAACACAAGCCCGAGTCGGACTCCTCGACTTCTTTAAATCCTGAATTAAGCATTTCATCAAACACCTTGCGTGTGCATACTTTCGGGCCTTCGCTAATACATGGATTACTGCGGAATAAACCTTCGGACTCCAAGCCGCGGCGTGTGAATCCAAATATGAGTTAAAAATCTGAAGGGATTCTCCTGCTGACTTACATCTGAGTATACTCTCGGCAAGATTGGGGGATGAAGAGTATGGAGACATTGTAGTCGCGGATCGCGTGAAAAGTGGAGGCCTTTGAGTCAGGGTCGATCTGTGTTTCCATTTTAAAAGCTTCAACATGACTTGGGTCCAAAGGTTTCCAACATCCCTTCTTCCTCTGAATCGACTTTTCACAGAGATAATTCACCATACCAGTCTTTACTGTCATGACTCATGAAGAAGAAACAGTAAAGCAGAGGCGGCAACTTCGGTTGTTCCACTCTATCAACTATCAAGTATCAACGACAATAATTTAGGGTTAAAAAAAAAACGAGTTGCACTGAATTCTGACAAGACCGACCTGAGACCGGTCTAACTAGGACCGAGATCGAATGAACGGTTTTTTTCCTACAAAGTCGGACTCGTTCATAGTCTCGGGTTTATTCCCTAAAAGCCCAACTAAGACAGGACCGATCCGACATTGAAGAAAACCGTAAAAATTCATGGTGTAACCCTTGAAACACTAGTAATTCATGACATTAAAGTATTCAACAACTCTTGGATCGGTTCCATACGAAAAATGCGACGGATCGGTTCCATACGAAAAATGCAACGGATTATTTACTTTCGGCCGGAGCCCATGATTATTGTCAATAATCATGGGCTCCGGCCTAAAGTTAATAATATTCTTGGGCCTAGAAAGCCTTAATGTTAGTAGGGCCCACCCACTACGGACAATCTATGCAATTCGTCTCGATTTCGACGTTTTTACTTTTTGTCGGGGCTGTTTTTAAATTTTAAATTGTTAGATCAGTTAATTTTATAAAATTATTATTTTAATTTACTTGTGTTGTTCATTCAGTGTAATTGTAAAGTGGATTTGGATGGATCATCGACACATACATTGTATCATAAAAAGGTAAGGTGTGTGATGTCTACTCCTTCCATTTCTTCTGGATTACTCATCCAGAGACAATCTTAAATTACTGTATTGTAGGATTGTGTTTCGTTTTCATACAAATAAATTATACAGAGAATTGAAAAATTGAGTGAAGTGCGTTCTAAGTAACATAAACAATCGATAACACGATGCGTATATGACTTGTTATTACGAAGGGACTTGCTAATAATTATGTCTAAAATTTATAATGTCCCTCAACTTTATTTCTATTAATATATATTTTTATAATGGTAAATATTATAACATATTTAAAAATAATGGTAATTGATTTTTTTGCTTATCATCAGTTAAATACTTTTTAAAATTATAAAATTAACTGAATATTTTTCTAAATATTACAATTGCATCCTACAAACTTATATTATTGTTACAATTAAAATTCAGCTTGATTCAGACCCAATCGAGGCTACCATGATTTGACTCCGAACCCAGGCTATGTCGCCCAAAGTTCCGGGAACTGATTTGGTTCCAAACATAAATCATAGAAACTTAATTAGGGCTTAATTCGAGTCTCAATTGAGTCGTCCCAGTTGTGACCGAACCATAAATATATCTATTTCAAGTAATGTCCCTCAATTTTTAGAGAGTGTCGTTTTAAACATAAAAAAATATACTTATTTCGCGTGTGATTAACTGCTTAAGATAAGAATTAGTAGAAACCCTTAATTGCATATTCAATTTCTGATATATATATATATATATGGCATTCAATACCAAGTAGCTACTTGAAGAACTTTGGGCGTTTTGCAACAAGCTACACAAACTTTGAAAAATTAAAACGGGTTACCTCAACTTTGAAGAATGTGCAAATAACTACCTCTGTCCAATTTCCCGTCAATTATCGTCGGAAAGTCGTTGGAAAATCGTCAGAAATTGGACGGAGGTAGCTATTTGCACCTTTTTCAAAGTTGAGGTAGCCCGTTTTGAATTTTCAAAATTCGGGTAGCTCATTGCAAAACGTCTAAAGTTCAAGTAGCTACTTGGTATTTAACTCATATATATATATATTATTTTGTGAATGAAACAAATAATTGTTGGTATTACTAAATATTACTATAATGCGGTATCCAAGCCCTAATGAGCCCGAAGTCGTTTCTCTCTGTGTGAAGTGAATCACGACTCTGTTAAGAGAAGAGTAACGAAGATGGCACATGGTGTACATTTAAATAACGTAAGGTAGGTTGACTGTTAACCATTCACCATTAATCTAGTTCTTATATATATATATATAATAATTTGTATCACTAACGAATAATTCCATTTATAAATTTCTGAAATTGTGACAATTTCAGAAATTTGTATCGCTAATGAATAATTGTTTTCCACCAGGCTGGTGCCACGTGATGAATAACCCCCATGACAGCAGCTCCCCAACGTTCTCCATGCACAAGACATGACACGTTCTCAACATGCATATGTATAGAGGAGAGAGAGAGAGAGAGAGAGAGAGACTGCAGAGAGAGAGAGAGAGAGAGAGAGAGAGAGAGGGGGGGGGGGGGGGGGGGGGGGGGAGGTATTTTTTAAGAATTTGTATATATTATTTATAGTTTTTCCCAATTTGTTGAATATCTTTTAAAAAAATTAACTTTATAAAGAAAGGGTTGAATCGTTACACTAAGACGGTTGCATCTTGAATACTAGCTCTTTAGGTTCCTCCAAATCTAATTTTAAAAAACAATTTATTTTTCATTTAGTGATTCATTATTTAATTTGTTAGGAAAATGTGTTTACTCATTAAACTACATCCTAATTACATACCTTTGAGGTTTAGGTCTCTATTCGATTTCAGTCATTAAACCAATTAGTGGATTCCTTCTATTATTAGTAAATGATTACTCTCTTAATTAAATACGTTATAGATCATAACAAAGAGAATCAATGAATGATTTATAAGGACGCTTAGTTTAGGGTATCTACTGCCTTGGAGAAAAGGATGGGGGCGAATCAGCAGACAAACGGACTTCTGGTCTGGTTGGAGGTACGCAACCATATCTTTACAAAGCTCCCGTTGTCACCAAATAGCTGACCCAGACAATATATATATATATATATACTGTCTTAAAACACTTATATAACATAATAATTAACAAATTAATTATTATAATTTAAATTGTTTTATTATTTATAAAAAGGATTGATGTTATCTAATTTTTACAAATAATCATACACGTATGGACGAGATGGTTCTAGTATAAGTAGCCGTGTTAATTTTAGACACAAATTACGGGTGACACTTGAATAATTTACTTATGATGAATTGTGTTTGAGTCAAATATTTTGGATTCACATATTATTTTGACACGATTCATCCAACTCACACGATAAATAAGTCATGTTTGGGTCGCACAATTAAGTATATACTATATAAAACTTCATGGGTCACACGGATTATACGGGTCATATGAATCATATGGGTTCCAAGAGTCACGTTGACTTGCATGGATCAGTGAGTCGTATAGGTCGACCACAAAATGCATACCGTTCGAAAAGAAATGATAAGGATTCACGGGTCGCACATGTTAACCCGTAAACCAAGTAATCGTGTTTGAATCTTGAAAATTGACCCATCATTTATGATAGGTCGTGTTTGGATTAAATTTATTTTGACACGATTCATATTTGATACGGTTTACGATTGATTTTAATTATACCTTAAAGGCGTAAACATTCAACTACCTACTTGTCTTACTAGGAAATTGGTATATACATAATTAAATGTAAGTACAATGACAAAATAGCAATGGCACATGTTATTAGCATGTGAGATAACATGTTCCATCTTAGATTGTATAAAATAGTATTCTACTAAGCAATACTCAATAAAATGTAAATAAATTAACAAAATAATAATAGGACACTCATATCAACATGCAGAATGACATGATGATGCATCCTATTATTATGTTGACAATCATATAATGTAGGGGACAGGAGTGAACCAAAAATACTGGTTGAACCGATATACTTACAAAATTGGCTCGATTAAGACCGAGATCGACTAGGACCGAAATCAAGCAAACGGGTTTTTTCCTCTAAGATCGGGCTTGGTCTCGATTTTTTTCCCCGAAAAATCCAATTAGGATCGTCTCAGGACGGGTTTTATTCAAACATAACATTTAATAATTTACGTTGGTCTTGTTTTCACAATCAGTCCCAACAACCATCAACTATATTCATGAGCACCCTCTCCTCTCCAGCTCTGTTTGTCTTCATTTCATTTAGACATTTCTTTTTACCGCAAATTTCAGTTTTATTTTTTACTGAAAATTTCGATCCAACATACTATCTCGGTCCGGCCTAGCTCACCCTAATATAATGATTCTCTATAATTATTATATTTACAAAAATAGCCGTAATAATTAATAATTACTAAAAGATGTAGGAGAAGAGGGGTAATTAATCAATCTTTTCTATTTATCAGATCACGAGGAGGGGACAGATTAATAATTATGGGTTCTATATTGTTGCAAAATAGTACCTTATGTATTTATTATAATAGTTAGGTAAGGTCAAGCCATTATAGACCAACCTTATTAATTGTAAACAATCTTAAAAATAATTTCTAAATATTTTAATTACTTTAGAAATGGTATCTTATAATTAATCAAGTCATCGAGAAGGAGACAGTGTATAAACATAAGGCCGACAGCATCCTCAACCCTTCCCTGCCATGTGTGAATAAGTGGGGCCTCCTAGACCCATCACATGGGTCCATTAATATTGCATTATTATATATTTAATTGTTTATGTTTTTTTTTTTTTGGCCATCTCTATTTTAATTGTTTATGTTGGAATGTACTAAAAGTCTAAAATCAACAGTTTTATTATATTTCATCTTATCATATTTTAATGGATCGAAAATGTGTGTAATATAAAACTAGTAAAAACAGTAGATTATATCTTAACCACTTACATAATTTTAAAATTCACACAATCAATAATAAAACAAAAAATAAAATTTCAATTTGTCAATTAAATTATTTAATAAGTCTAAATTCAAAATATATATATATATATATATATATGAGTATTCAAATAAACAGAATAAAAGTTTTGATAAGTAATCGAACTCCACCGAGCTCCATTAAAGTATTACAATTATTCTCACATTTTAGACTAATTAATCAAATTATCCTTGAAATTTTAAAAATGATATAAATATGCCATTTTATTAGTATTTTTTCTTCAAAATATACCATATTTAAAAACTTAATACAAAAATCATCAGTTTTCAAAATTATTTAGGGTTTAGGTAATAATTATTTTTAATCATACCCACGACTGCTAATAGCAAATATGAACGGTTAGGAGAGAATAAACCAACAAATAACTTCTCCCCCTCATTCAGCTAACATGTTCATCTAGTGTACCTCTCCTCTGCTAGTAAAAGCATAAACAAAAATATTTTTTGTTAAAAAAAAGGTAAATATTATCCCATGAGTGACAGTTTCGTGTTTGAATCGGTAAGTTTAGAAACGAAAATTAATACTTGTTCAACTGAATTTCACTTCTACTTGTGACTATGAGTCACAGAGTTATATGGTTTGATAAATAGTTGTATATTTTAATAATTATATTTTAAATAGGATCTATTTTATTATTTTGAAGAAAAAGAATTCCATTATATTTGGTTAACGTTATGGAGTATAGCAAAGGCTGGTCGGTGGTAATTTGAAACCCTAATACCACTAGACTGGAGTCGCTCTATCACCTATCCTAATAAAGTAGAGTAGCTGTATATTTATACAGTTACTCTTTCCATATAGGCTACACATAATATAGGTACCATGCAAATATTTAAGCGAACTAACAGGCTCAGTAATTATGTACTTCTGACACCAGAAAAGTAAAGGCAACGAAAAATGACTTTTATTTATTAAAAAAAAACTCTTTTTTTGTTTTTGTTTTTTCTTACTTGGAGGGAATCGTAGTAGAAAGAAAGGAGTTGTATTATCTCACACGCAAACCTCTGTTTTGGAAGCGTTCGAGTTGAAAAGACAGACCCTGGACGGTAATCCCATGCAGACACGTAAAAATTCAACCATCATAAATGAATGACGTCAAAATAAACAGCTTTTTCAGAAAAAGAAAGTAGGGATAATTAGATACTTTTTTTAAGAAATAAAAATAAAAATGAACGAATAATTTAGAATTTTATTATCTGTGTCTAAAATTATTTATTTATTGTAAACTTGGTCAACCTAACCCTTTCTTCGTTTCTGATACTGTCCCATCTGCAGTTGGATCTACGTATCCTCGTATAAATACAGCAACTCAGCAGAAACTTTCCATTACAGAGCTTAACACTCCACAACAATGGCAATGGAAGATTACGCTGTTTTCCCTTCCGACACGGACCTCGATTCCAGCTTCACCAGCCTCACCTCCGACAGAACCAGTGCACGCTCCAGTATGGCCCGAAGCAGTCTCACTCTCAGTTTTAACGATCGGCTCTCCACAAACTCCGCCTCACCACCGTCTTCTGCAGCAGCTTCCTTGTCGGCTCGCCCTCACCGACATGCCGACCCCAACTGGGCCGCCATCAAGACCGCCACCACATTCTCTTCAGACGGAAACCTTCATCTCAGCCATTTGAAACTCATCCGCCACCTCGGTACGGGAAACCTTGGCCGCGTCTTCCTCTGTCGTCTCCGGGACTGCGAAACCGCCAAGTTTGCCTTAAAGGTCGTCGACAGGGAGCACTTGACGACGAAGAAACTCTCCCATGTTGAGACGGAGGCGGAGATCCTCTCCATGCTTGACCACCCTTTTCTCCCTACACTATACGCGCACATCACCGCATCCCACTACACATGTCTTCTGATTGACTACTGCCCCGGCGGCGACCTTCATTCCCTCCTCCGGAAACAGCCAGGGAACCGCTTCTCTGTCCCCGCTGTACGGTTCTTCGCGGCGGAGGTGCTCGTGGCCCTCGAGTACCTCCACGCGCTCGGGGTCGTTTACAGAGACCTCAAGCCGGAGAATATTCTCTTACGTGAAGACGGCCACGTCATGCTGTCGGATTTCGATCTGTGCTTCAAGTCTAACGTGGTGCCTACCTTGAAGACCAACCGCGAGATCCGCCGCTGCAGTTCCTTTGGCGGAGCCGGACGGCGTGGCGGCGCAGTTGTGAAGGAGGAGATGGTGTCTGAGTTCGTGGCTGAGCCGACAGCGGCCCACTCACGCTCTTGCGTCGGGACACACGAGTACCTTGCGCCGGAGCTTCTCTCCGGCTTCGGACATGGCAACGGCGTCGACTGGTGGGCGTTCGGAGTACTTATTTACGAGCTGCTGCATGGAGCTACGCCGTTTAAGGGCTGCAACAAGGAGAGCACGCTTAGAAACATAGCGTCACCCACGGCAGTGAGATTCGACGTGGCTGACGGCGAGACAGAGAAAGGGATGGCTGAGGCCAAGGATCTAATCGAGAAGCTCCTCGTGAAGGATCCAAGGCAGCGTATGGGTTGCGAAGGTGGCGCCACCGAGCTCAAGAAACATCCTTTCTTTGCGGGAATCAAGTGGCCGCTGATCAGAAGCTACCGGCCTCCGGAGGTCCGGGGGCTGATGATGAAGCCGAAGTCAAAGACTGATCAGGTGAGCTTGTCTGTCAGTCAGCAGAAGAGGCGGCGTTGGTGGTGGAAAGGTATGGAGTTGTTCATGAGGGCAAAAGGGTCGGCGCAGAATTACTACTCCAAGAATGCCAATCAGAGTAACGGGAATTATTATCGGTACTTAGTCAATAATAACAAGAAAGGAAACTATATTAGCTTAATAAGTCAAGAGTCAATCTAGTTTTTTTTTTGTTGAGCTTTGTTAGTAGGCGGCAAGAAACGACACACGTTTCGATGTGGATGTATTTATATATATATATATGAGTAGTAGAGTATATTGTATATGAATCAAAATGATACAAATGAAAACATAGCTAGGTTCACATGTCTATGTCATTTATATTGTTGAACAAGTCTCAATTAACCATTTCTAGAGAATATGAGTGCTTGAAAGTTATTCATGATGAAATTTTTTATTTATTTTTTAAATATATATATATATATATATATATATATATATATATATATATATAGAAAGGTTGAACTGGCTAGCAATTCGTGCGTACTATCGTGCTCCAGTACACGACACGCACGATAGTCCAACACGATACCCATGAAAATGTAATCGTGTCACATTCACATCACACGAAACGATTTTTTTTGTATTAACACGAACACGATAGCACGAAATTATCGTGAAAAATCGTAGCACGGTTGCACGATAACTATTTAGTCGTAACACGTTTGCACGATAACACGATAACAATACCTAAATAACAGAAACAACAATACAATAGGTCCAAAACAAAATCAAACATCACCATTCGAACAGAAACTTCAAGCTGCTCATGCTCCAAAACAGCATCTAATTCATTCATGCTCCACTTCCAAAACAAAAACTTGCTCCACTTCCAAAACAAAAACTTCATTATTTGTCTGCAAGAACTGGAAAGTTGAATGATTTTGATATAATATCATTGTAGAGTTTCTCTAAGCAATGCTATATATTTACGTGGGAATACCATACTGAACTTCTAAAGCATGTGAAACTCAGTGGGAAAGTTAAAAAGTTTTCATTTTTAAAGTGTTCAGTTGAGAGAATAATTTCCCAAGATGGTAAAAGATCCTACTTTTTTGCTACTTCTCATTCCAAGTTTCAAACTTTATAACGGCACTCTGTCAAAACTAACTCGTAAACAGCCTTCCCTGCAACCCAATGAGTATTTTCCAAGTTCCAGAGGTTCGTCATTGACGGGTTATTTTCTGCTGCAGATTTGGTGGAATGATGAGATCAGTTAAGCTGTGCAATACTTTGTTCAATATATGATTAATGAAGTTTATTTAATTAAAACTCAGGAACCAGATAACAACGGTGGTATACCCTCATCAATTCAACGGTGGAAACATAATATTTAGACAAATCTAACACAATCAGATTTCTAACAGTAACATTCTACTGTCGGATTTAACACACAGATCTAACACAATCAGATTTACATAGTTAGAAACACAGTCGATAGGGTACCTTTAGTTTCTTTTCTGTTAGTGTCGTGGACTTCAATGGTCCTCGCTTTCCCCTTGGTTCAAAATCAGACATGATTATGACCTAAGATGGAGAAGAAGACCATTACAACTACCTTTAGAGACATAAGAATGCAGAAAAATAACTAGAATCGAAGTAGTAGAAGAAGGAATTACCGTATGCGACGAGATTTCTCCAAAAACACGGTAAGATTGAATGTTGTGTGAAACCCTAGAAGAGAACTATATAAATGAAAGAGAGTCTGCGTTGAATGACAGAGGCTGCTTGAATGAAATGAAAACAGGTTCCAGACTTTGCTAGGGTATACTATAAAAATATTAAAATTAGAGAAAGATGCCTAATCTTTTCATATTCAATGTTTGGTCCTCTAATATATAATATTTTAGTAAAATGATATGAATATACTCAATATAGTATATAAATTATTAGTTTTCGTGTTATCGTGAGTTACACGCACGATATCTCAACGTGTTATCGTGTGTTACACGCACGATATCTCAACGTGTTATCGTGTGTTACACGCATGATATCTCAACGTGTTATCGTGTTTTGAGACCTAAACACTAACACGACACGAAAAAAAAAAATCATGTTATCGTGTTCGTGTTATTGTGTTATCGTGTCATCAAAGGTAAACACGAACACGAAATTTTTCGTGCGTGTTCGTATCGTGTTATCGTTTCGTTAGTAAATTGACAGCCCTAGGTTAAAGTAAAGCATACGCTGTGACTTATGTAATTGGATAACTAACATTGTAAATCGTGCTTATATCATTTAATGCTAATAGTCAAGGGAAGTATAGGTCTTTACCCCTCAAAAAGAAACGAGTATCGTGTCTCTACTTATCATGACTAAAAGAGGATGCTAACGAAATGGACTGAGCTTGCTGCGCATCCGTTGAGCTGCCTCGAGAAGCTTCTTTCCTCAATTTGTTATTATTATGTGCTGCCACGCCCATAATTGCTGTAAAATCTCAACTAGATGATTAGTACCATTAAATTAGCAATGAAACACACATACACAATGAAGGACTTACCAATGCCATAACCAAAAGGATTTATCATTGTCAACTTGACATCAGCGAAGAGAAAGGCAGAGACTAGGACAACCACCCAATCTTTGACTACCCCAGCAACTCGGATTGTCAGGGCACTTGTGTGAGTAATCACTAGAAAAAACGATAGGCTTAGTGCAAAGGTACACAGAGAGTTGAGAGTAAGAATCAAAGGTTGGAAGTTCCATGTTCCATTTGCTTCCATCTTCGATTTCTCCAAGAATATCCAAGGTATGAACAGACACACAGCACTGCCAAGGGATGTATAATAGAAACTATATAACTCACTGGCTTTACTAGTGCTACCTAGAACTGTAGAAAGGAAAATGGCTCATTGTGAAGAAAGGACTTCTGAAGCAGGCGAACCAATACCTGCAGGGACTCTCACATAGTACATAAGAGATATGGGGTTCAACTTTAGACCCTTTCTCTTTACTAATATTTCCATGAATATTAGTCTCAGAGCTTCACCAACGACACCACCCATCTGGTAAACGACTCCAATCCAATTAATGTTGATTTAACCATAAGAAGCTAATAGAACTCCAAAACTTATCACTGACATAATCAAAAGCATCCTGTAGCTCATCATTTCAAGTCCTGCCGCCACTCCCAGAATGAAAACAGCTACGGGCTGTGTATGAATCAGATTCATATAATTGGAGTATATGAATCTGATGACAAATTGTTGAGATGGTCACGAAAAAGCTTATGGACTGAATGATACGGCAGGGAGAGGGTAGGTATTGTGCTGGAAAGAAAATGGAAAACTTATTAAATCAATTGTAGCAAGAACTTACTGATTGCCTTCAACATCTGTGCAAATGCCACAGAAATATAAAGATAGGCTGTGTTTCTCAGCCAAAGAGTCATAGCAAACATAGCACCAATTGGAACCACAGAAGAAATGTATCTGAGTATACAGAATAATTTGAAGTTTAGTGAAGCTAATTCAGAACAAACCATAACAGGAAAGTAACTACTACGATATCTAAGAAAATGTATTCATGTATGAACAAATGAACCATGTTTTTGCAGCTATCCTCTTCCATAAACCTTACTTGTTCTTATTCGCATTAGACAGCATTCATATATACTTAATAATGACCGGCTGAAATTTGTATAAAGAGCCATTTTCATTTTCGAAGCCATTTTTGGTGCTATATTTGTTTTTTTACATGTATGCAACTACTTACATTTCTGTCGTCATTCCTTCTTCAACCTTCATAATCTGCAAAATGGTATCGCAAAGTTCAAGAATTTGCTAAAAAGAGAACAATATAGATTAATGGAAGTGAGTTAGTACCATGAAAACTTTGGTGAGCAAGAAGCACAGTATAGAAGAGGTCATATGAAGTAGAATCAGTCCAAGAGGGTACGGGGAATTTATTTCCTTACTAGACAAAACCTACTGCAACATCCACCAAGGGAGATATCGGTATCTAAAGAAACATGAGTACAGAAAAAATGTAGCGTCTAGAAAATGAGGGGAAGGGTAACTGTATCAAAGTAGAAACATGGGCAAAGCATAAAAGTAGGACTCAGAAAACTCCGAGACCATCTATGATCATCATGTTTCCATGACTGAACTTCATGCGAACAAGAACGGAAGCATCTTTTCATTGCCCAGACACCAAATTAATCATGTAGGCATTTACAGTTTTTGGTGCTCTAACAGCCATAGCTCTATTATTGGCTTTCAACTATTGAAACAAGTTCGAACATAGACGATGCGGCTACTGGACGTAGCACCAGCGGAAGCAATAAAGCAGTAACAAAATAGTAATGGACACCAGATGATTTTAAAGCACGTAACACATATATCATTCATTTCGTCTGTGACAATTCCTTCCACTACTTAACATGCCCGTACAACTAATTCAGAGGGTGGAATCAAACGCATTCATATCACGATCACACAGCAATGTAGAATACATTATTTATGGAACAGTAATTAGAGAGAAGACGTTGACCTTGTTGAAGAAGATCTGTCCACTTGACAGCGCAATGTAGAGGAGAAGATAAGCATAAGTGACCAACCCTTCTCTGCGATCCGCCATATTCGGGGACGAGTTCGATCAATTCCTATAGCGAAAGGCAGTTGAATTCTCTTCTACTTTGTTATCGGAGCTCGGTATCATCACATGGAATACTTCAAACTTCAAAGCGTTTACTTCCAAGTGGATTGATGAAATGAGGAACAAGCTGAGTTCTGTCAGGCCATGAGTCAGACAATTGAAGCTGTGGAGCGAGAGCAACCGTGGACCTGATTCTGTTGTGGAGGCCAAGGCAAGAGAGGTTAGATAGATAGGCTAACAATGGGCCGGGCTTTTTGATGCTTATGATCTAGGAGATGGCCTATTGGGCTTTAAAGGCCCATTTTGTGACCCACTAATAATTACTAACTATAAAGTATAAACTACTCTATTAACCATCTATATCTATATCTAGATTAATCTATATCTAGACTAATTTGACTAAGAGACATAATATGATGACAAGTACGCAAATTAATTTTATTTTTTTTTAAATTTGATTGGTCCAATACTACTATATGTTACAAGTAGATGTGTGACATCACACTTTTGCTTAGATGGACATGCTCAAATTATTCCAAAGTTTCTCATTCAATCTTGAAAACCGTTTTATTTTGGCTTAATTTATAACTTATTTTTCTTCCAAAATAAATAATTGTTAACATGTTTTTTTCTTCACAAACTTAGTTTTCTACTTGTTTTAATTGCATATTTGTTTTAAAAAAAGCTTTATTAATAAGTTTGCTATTTTGAGACAATTTTATTAAAAAAACATTTTTATATAAATTATCTCATAATCATTAAAAATAAAATAAAACTATTATAAATTAAATGTGTTTTTAATATAGTTATATGTTTGACAAAAAGCTTTAAAATATTTTTAAAATTAATATTATGAAATTTCAAATATATTATTTATCCATCTTTTTCCTTTTGTCCATTATTAAAATACAGTATAATTTTTAAGTAATCTAAAAATTCTTACTTGTAACAACACAAAAATATATATTCAAATACTAATAAATGATTAATATATATATATATAATCACAATTTCATTAAGGTATCATTATATAATAATAATAGTAATTAATATTTAGTATTATTATTGTTTTTTATACATGTGTAATTAATTCTAATATTAATGTGTAAATACTTTCATTATATATAATTTTATTATAATATTTGACTATTAAATTATTTGTCAACCAATTATTCAATAATTATTTCTTTTTATCTAAATACTTAATTTATGTTGAACAATTCAATTTATAATTATTATTTTTTACATACATCCATCATCTAATTTTAATTATTTTCTCACTTAAATATATTCCATGTCATAATTATTTTGTGAAAGGACAAATAGTAAATTGGTATAATATTAATACATATCAAATTGATATTATAATAATTATGATAGTAATAAGTAATAACGATACTTTAGATTAAAAATAGTTTGATTTTGTTTATTATAACTAATTTAGTTGTAATTTATATCTATTAATTTGATTATAGTCAATAGTCACAATTGTGACAAATACATTTTCTCACTCTTACTGTTAAATTAATATATTTTAGTAAATCAATGTGAAGTATGCAATTCTCGTTGACATATAAGTCACTTTAAAAATCTCTAAATATACTCATTCATTTTAAAGATAAGTTACAAAACTATATATGATCATTTTTATTTATTTCACATGTATATTTATGATTTTGACTTATTATAAACAATTTAAACTCTATAATAGTAAAAAGAAATGTTGTAATTTATATTTATTTAAAGATTAAATAAATTTTATAATATATATTATAATGAATAAATTAAATTTATTTTAAAAAATGCACATTATTGTTAACGTCATTATTTGATGAGACATGCCATGACGTCACCAATCATTATATAGTGGGAACTTTAACCTGGATAGCGCGCTGGACGAATAGGTTATTGACACGTTATGAAGGGCAAAACGTTTTCCATTATAAAATACGTGCCTTTACTAAATAAAGATAATAAAAATAATAGGTGATGTATAATGCATTTGTTTGTATATTCCAAATGCGTAAAAAATTCATTAATGTGTTGGTCCTTTTTCAAACGTAGCAGGACACCAGTTGGAATAGATGTTGTCAACAGTTTGCCCGGCCTAGAGGTCAAATATGTGTCGGTAATGTTAATTACTAATAAATAAATGTTTAGAATAACCATATAAGTCATAATCTCTTCCTAGAAGAATCAATGTTGATGATCTGGTTTTGGTTTACTAAATATAATCAACGGACAATTAGGGTGGGATGAAAACCTCCATCACATGGATGGTTAAAACTCAACACAGATGGATCATCACTTGGTAATACAGGTCCGATAGGGGATAGAGATTTTGATAAATGAATGAGGTGGTTGGGTAAAAGACTTTCAAATGAGGATTGGTATTAGTAACGGTTTAGTGACAGAACTTTGGGTCATTCGTGATGGCCTAATCATGTCCGAAAGCATGAGCGTTCAAGACTTACATATAGAATCAGATGTCAATGAGGCGATTAACCTCTTAGTGGATGAGGAAAATGTGGATCGTCCACTGATTCCCCTTATTTCTGACTGCAAAATAATCATGCGGGAATTTAGGCGACTCAAGATCAAACATATTTATCAAGAGGCAAACGGAGTTGCTGATCTTTTGGCGAAAGAAGCGGTCAATCAGGAAAAACACTTTCACATTTAGAAAAAACCCTCCGCTAATTGTGATCAAACTCATCTCTTTTGATGCTGATGCTGAGTGAAAAACTATCCATAGATTTGTAAAAGACTATGTTGCTTAATTAGTATTATTAATAGTCATATTAAAAAAAAATCAACGATATATAATCTATAAAATAAATATGATTAATGTATTCAATTATAAGTAGAACATCGCTATTACAGTCGTGACCGCATGTTTATTTTAATAAAACAATATTAATTTTAGAAGAAGAACAAAATTGTTCATCTTATTCGGTATGCTCTTTTCCTTTGTATATATTGCTATGAAGTGTGGAGTTGCTTTCCATTTCAATCAATTTGCAGAGTTATATAACAATTTGAACCTTATATTACATACATTATATATATATATATATGTATGTATAGTTTCAAGTTGATAGACTGAAATGGTCCTCCTTCACGTTTCACATATGGTCTTGAGGATGGGTAGGCGTGGCTCTGTAAAATACATCACGTTCTTCGTCATTTTCCATACACAAAAATACATGCAAGTGGACATGATGATACAAAGTGGGATCACCAATCAACCCTCCCAACCACAAAAACACTTATACATACATATATACATACATACACACTTACATACATAATGATTTGGATTCAATTATAAAAAAGAGATGTACTACTTAAGTTTAATGAGATTTTTTTTTAAGTGACGATGATAAACAGTAATGTTGAGTTGAACTAGTAAAAACAGTTATTCAGAGTTGAAGTGTTACAAAAATTGGTATCATAGCTGACTTAGGACCATAGTCGAACTTGCAAGGTAGAAGACACGTACCATCGTGATGAAATGGTTGGTCAAGTCTGAACCCTAAATTGAATTTAAAAAGTATAGTATAGTATTTGCAAATCTGAGTAACTAACCTACTAGAAGAAAACATCTTAATTAGACTATGTTAAAAACGTTGCATGCTTTAAGTAATGTAAATTGCGATATCTTGAATTGTCCCATATCGGAAAAAAAAAAGTGATTCAATAAGAACTCTTTCTTTTCTAATGACGATAACGAGTTGAGTCAAACTATAATAAAGACAGTCACTAAGATTTGGAGCATTACATATACGGTTGAAAAACAGTCACCCAAGAAGACAAGGAGAAGCAGCCCACGTGAAGAATACAAGGGAGCAGCCACCCACCTTTCTCCACCACATTCTCCAAAAATAACAGCCCACTTTCAAGAAGGAGCAGCCCACGTTTTGGATGCATATGAAGAGAACTTCTCCTATAAATAGGAGAGTTCTAATCTGCAATAGGTAGGAGTGGGTGCAAGAACAAAGACACGAGAGATTGAGATAATTTGTAATGTTTTGAAAATCTTGTAACAAATTCTATCAAAGAGGCTCCAGTGGACGTAGACAATTTGTCGAACCACTTTAAAATCGTTTTGTGTGATTTTCGGTGAGGTGAGTGAAGTATAACATATACATTCACATTGGTTTACATTGGTTTAATAAGATTACTAGGTGTGATTCGGTTTGACGGAACTGTCGCACTGAATAGCTGGAATCAATCGATGACCGAAGAAAAGGACACAACCAAAACATACAGACACACGAGAGGGAAGACTAGGCTAGGAATGTTTCTTCAGTACTGTCTTGTTTTGAAAGAAGACATACTCATAGGACATAACGGTCATTTAAGGTCTCACTTCCTTACAACTACTTCTAACAATTAGTTTGGTGGAATTTAAAAAAAAAAAATGTAGAATACAATGGAATGGACAATCCCATCTATATCAGGGGCTATAAATAATAATAAAGTGACCCAAAATAATAATAAATAACAAATATAATCAATAAAGGTATCAATCTATTAGTGCCACATGCCACGGCTTTCATGGAGTAGCACAAAATCGATCCACATGGACTCCTTTGTTTGTTTGTGTCGTGTGTGTACAAACATTATATCACAATGTCGTGCTATACAAGAATATATATATATATATATCATATTATATTTAGACCAACTTTTCTTTCTTAATTATTAAATAGAACCGGTATGGTAACTTTTTTTATTTTTTTTTTGCCAATAACAACTTCATACTTCATTCAATAACCAAAGAAGAAACCGAATACAAGATATTATCCGCACGAATACATCTAAGAAGGGGGGTTGGGGGTGAGGACACCAAATCCAAAGAACACAACCCCGCAAGAACATTCTTTGCCACCCAATCCGCACAAGAGTTGGCGGACCGGGGGATATGCACCCAAGCGACTTCCCTAATCGATGAAGACCGGAAAACCGCATTAGACAAAATAGGGGCAATCCTCCATGCAAAATCCCACCTAAGAATGTGGTTGATCACACTCAAGGCATCAGTTTCAATAATAATACTAGGCCACGCCATGTCGACCGCAAGTTGAACCGCGTGACAGACCGCTTGAGCCTCGATCTCGTCCACCGATCCCGCAATGAGAACACCCGATCGACCACCAGTAACCCGACCCTCATGGTCCCTTGCGATCACCCCCAGCCCTCCACGCATCGATGAGCCGCACCAAGCCCCATCACAATTGATCTTCATAACACCCGGTGGCGGGCCGACCCACACTTGGATCAATCGGCTGTTGGGAGAAGCCGTGACTGAAGGCGCAAGTTCTCTGAGCATGCGTTCGATGTCGGCCAAGATGGAAGGCACGAACGACTGTGTTGCCTCGTAGATCAGTTTACACCTTGCCTTCCAGATGACCCAACATACTACCATGAACCGCCTCCACGAGTCGACTTTGGCTCTTCGGTCCGAACCTGAGAAATCTGTGGCCTCGGTCAGCCAAAGATCCATGGAGTTCGCCCCCACGCAAATCCTCGAGTTGTCCATGTACTGTTGCCAAACCTGTTTCACCCAAGGACAAACAAACATCATATGCTCCCGGGATTCAATAAGGGAGCAAGTCGGGCATAACGTGTCGATAGCAAGGCCTCGCCTAGCGAGAGTTCCCCTCGTTGGTAGAGCGTCGTTGGCCAACTTCCACATGAAGGCCTTGATCTTAGGCCATATATTGACCCCCCAAATCGCAGGCCATACCGTAGGTAAGTCCGGGCCCGATCGCCGGTTCAGGTCTCCAATAGCGTGACGACGGATAGATGCCGAGTGAAGGCAATGATAGACCGAGCGTACCGAGGTATCGCCCGATCTCGAATCTGGCCACCGGTATTTGTCAGGCACCTGATCTAAGGGGATGTGTTGTTGAAGAACTGCGTCGATATCCTCCCCATGTACGGCCTGGCGGACCGTACTCTCATCCCACGACCCTGATTCGTGGTTCATCCACTCGGCGACCCTAGGCGAGGCAAGATGGGGGCCTTCCTCCCTTGGTCTAATCCTCGTCTGACCTCTCGCAGTGACCCACGAATCCGAGAAAGGATGTATAGACCTCCCATCACCTAGGAGCCACACCCCTTCCGCACGTATCACTTCCCGACCCTCGAGTAAGCTGGCCCATGCCAATGATGCCCTACTCCCCGCATTCGCCTGAAAGAATGATGAATCCGGAAAATAAAGGCCCTTGAGAAACCTTACCCAAAGTGAGTCCGGCTCAGAGAGAATCCTAGCCGCCATGTTCGCCAGAATCGCTCGATTGAAGTCGTGCATGTCCCGGAAACCATATCCCCCAACCGCTTTAGAAGTGGTCATGGCTGTCCAGTTCCTCCAGTGAATCTTCCTATTGCCCTCTTTAGACCCCCACCAAAATCGAGCAATAATACCGTTTACCTCATGACACCATGTAGTAGGGAGCTTGAAAACATGCATAACATATGTGGTGATCGCACTAAGAACCGCTTTAATAAGAACCTCCTTGCCCGCCTGATTAAGGAGTTTGTTCCTCCAACACAGAAGCTTGTCTCGGATCCGCTCCTTAAGATAGTTCAGTGCCTCCCGCTTAGAACTCCCCCACAACGTGGGGAGGCCAAGATAGAAGCCCAGATCCACACAGTTCGGAACCCCAAATAATGATGAGATGTCCCTTTTGAAACCTTCGTGAGCCCCCGAGTTGAAAAACAAGCTCGACTTGGAGAAATTGATCTTCTGTCCTGATGCTCCACAATACGAGTCCAGGGTGTTCTTTAGGTTCGATGCCAGATTCATCGATCCTTTGAGGAAAGAGATCGAATCATCCGCAAAGAATAAGTGTTGGATCTCGGGGCAACCCCTCCTCGGTCGGATTCCCCGAATGTTCCCCTGTCTGACCTGGTCATCAAGCAATCTAGAGAGTACATCAGCGACAAGGATAAACAGATAAGGTGAAAGCAGATCACCCTGTGTAAGGTCCCTCGAGGGGACGATTGTCGCTGATTGCTTCTCATTGACCAAGACCTTATATGAAACGGTTGAGATGCATGCGCGAATCCATCCTATCCATCTTTCATTGAACCCTCGCTTCCTCAGGCCTTGTAGGAGAAAGTCCCACTCGACACGGTCGTAGGCCTTCTGCATGTCAATCTTCAGAGCACACTCTGTTCTGCACGAGGTAGTTCTTGGCTTGCCTCTTGTCTTCAAATAGTGGAACATCTCGTGTGCGATCACTCTGGAAGGGGGTGACTAGCTCAGGCAAATAGGTTTTTAGCCTATTCGCGAGAACCTTAGAAATGACCTTATAACCAAAGTTAAATAGGCTAATAGGCCTAAAATCTGAAGCACTCAATGGGTTAGCAATTTTAGGTATCAGGGTGATATGGGTATGATTTAGAAAGGAGGGCATGATACCTGATGTGAGGAAGGCGTTGACTGAAGTGAGCATATCTGATCCGATTATGGCCCAACTCTTTTGGAAAAACGACCCCGAGAAGCTGTCTGGTCCTGATGCCCATCTGAAAGCAAGCCCTTCTAACTTCCTCTATGGATGCCAACCCCGATAAACTAGCATTCATCTCATTTGTCACTTGAAGAGGCACACATGACAACACCTGATCTAACCCACTGAATTGATCCCCCTGTCCCCGACCCGAGGAGAACAGTGAAGTGTAGAAACCGTGCAATTCGGCTGTTATGTCTCTCTCATTCTCCAACCAGTTCCCCGAGCCATCCCTAAGCCTCAGAATCTTGTTTTTCCTTCGTCTAGATAGGGTCGACAGATGGAAGAATTTAGTGTTTTTGTCCCCCTGACTGAGCCACTTGACCCTAGATCGTTGCTTCCAGAAAATCTCCTCCCGTTTCCACAAGGCATGAAGCCTTGATTTTAGAGCCCGTTCACGATCCAAGGCCGCGTCCCCGTCGGCAGAAGAGGGAGGCCGAGCGAGCTGCCTTTTAACCTTCGCAATCTCCACCATATTATGCTTAAACTCTTTGGAGCTCCACTCTGTCAAAGCCGACTTACACCTGTCCAGTTTCACTTTGACCTCCCCAATGGCCCGAAGAGGCCCACCCCTCCGCCAAGCCCCGTCGATGATGTTTAGGCATTCGTCGTTTTCCAACCACATGTCTTCGAAACTGAAGGGCCTCTTACCCTTCGCCTCCAACGGATGTAAATGAATCGAGATCGGGGCGTGATCCGAGCCAATGATGAGCTCGTGTATACATTGGGCCGAGGGGAACATGGTGAGCCAAGCTTGGTTCACGACAGCACGGTCCAATCGCTCCCTTATCCTTTCCGCACCCCTCCTGTTGTTCAACCAAGTGTAAGTTGGCCCCTTATAGCCCAAGTCTTCTAAGAAGAGATCGCCCAAAAGGGAATTGAAGTCGTCAATCTTGTTTTGGTCCTTTCGACCACCCCCTTCTTTCTCCCTGTGGTGGGTGATATCATTGAAATCTCCCACGCATGCCCACGCATCCCGTCGGTTCAGCCCGATCACCCTCAAGTCATCCCAATTCTGACACCTTCTCGAGAAGATCGAGTCGGCGTAAACCCACGTAAACCTGCACACTCCCCTGAATTCCGAGCTTGACACCGAAGTGTCAATAAAATTCTTATCTTTAGAATGAATCTGAATGTTGACCTCCTTTGTCCACCAAAGGGCCAACCCTCCACTCGCACCTATGGGATGGACGTACGTCGCAAAGTCCATCCCGAGATCCCTTCGCACCTTGTCACAGTAGGCCTCATTCTTCTTGGTCTCCATTAGAAAAACTATCGAATGCCGAGAACCCTTCACTAGGTCTTTGAGATGACGAATTGTCAGGGGAGACCCTAACCCCTGACAATTCCAACTGACGACGATCATTGGAGACCCGTGGCTGTTTTAGGACAGCCACCGGAACCCTTTGATTTGTCGTTATTCTTGTTAACACGAACACTTTTCCTTGTCGCCACCGGCCTCGCCTCAATGACCCCCGAGTGCCCCACTGGTTTAGAGAAGCAGATCATTTCCCCTTGGCCAAGGGCCGACGGTCCACTTTGTGTTTTCCTCTTCTTTGTAGGGCCCTTGTCCTCGTCGATGCCCATAGCCCTCTTAGCAACTGCCCAGCCACTGTCCTTGCCCGCATCAACAAACCCACATTCAGTCCTGATGGCGTCAGCGTGTCCAGCATCCTCCACGCCGAAGGAACTCAGCTTACCCTTTCCCTTTAGCAGGTCCATATCTGGCCGCACCTCAACCTCAGTCCCTACATGCAATTCAGCTCTTCTGTTGTGGACAAGGCAGATCAGGATGATCGCCTTTGAAACCAGATCGCAGGGAATGCAATCTGTGAGGCCTGCAGGCCCTTTCGGGGCAGCACTAAGGACAGATGAGGTTGGAAGTACTGAAGGCTCAGCCCCCCCTGCGCAGCACCAGGGCTCCCCTGGATGTCCTTGACAACAATGGTCCGAGAGTCCTCAACCTGATCAGCAAGAGCCACGGGTTCAGGACGAGCAGCTGCAGCCACTGTCCTGACCTTCGACTGAGGAGTCCCCCCCTGTTTACCCGCCTGCTGCGATCCATTAGTGCCACCCGACTGCAAACGATGTGGCCCTGCATACGTCTGAGAAGACTCATTACTCGCCGCCTGACTGAGGTGATCCCCTGATGACCTCCAAGACGACCCTCCCTGATGCGATGCCTTCGACATCCCTCTACGAATCAGTCCATTGCTCTGTGGTGGTCCATGACCCTTCATAACCTCACTCCAAGACTTGAACTGATGGTCCCGAGAGGTGGCCAGCCGGGCCCCCCCCCCCCCCCCCCACGGTAACCCACCGGTTGTTCATCTTAGGGCGCTCGCAAGTGGTCCAAGGCCCATATAGGGGTGAGCCTTCTCATGGGTCAGTTATCACCGGTTCAGAGCATACCTTTGAAGAGTGCCCCACCCGACCACAACCGTAACAGAAATCCGTCAATCTCTCATATCTAACCGACGCCCATTTCCCAACTCCTTTTGAATCAAACCATCTAAACCTAGGCATCAAGGGAGATAGAGAATCGACTTCAACCTGTACCCTGAGATACGTTCTCTGTTTCATCACGTTGCTATCCTCAGTTTTCAGACAACGACCAATACTATCCCCTATACTCTGAGCATTCGGTTGGTTCATCATTTCAAGGCTCAAGCCATGAATTTGAACCCATGACTGAAACTTAGTGAAGTCAATTTCATTGATCGACTTGTCAATCGGGCACGGCTTGACATTCAAACACAAACCGTGGATAGACCACAGTGACAATTCTAACACTTGATTCAGCTCCCTAGCACTAGCAAAATCAAACACGAGGGTGGTGTCATTTACCTCACCAATGTTGACCGGCCCAAACTTTGCCCACGCCTCCCGTAACACAAGCTTCACCACACTGTTTTTGATGTGTTTATCCGACATCAAAACCCCAAGAGCTCGGTTATCCGGTGCCTTCTCCAAACCGAGAGTATCCGAGGACAACAATCACAGAGTCGCCATTCCCGGAGCCACTTCCCCTTGAAAGTTGGAGTCGGAAGCCATAACCGCCGATCGGGTTCAGATATGCCCACAACGATCGTGACCGACCTGCACACAGGAGAAGAGAAGGCAAGCAAATATATGGAGATAGGGGGAGGTAATTACACGAAGAATCGGTAGCTGATTTGATGACCAGCGACGATCCGACGAGTGGCTAGGGATTAGGTTTACGGCGAGACACGCTGCAATTCAAGGGCGCCACGGGTAGAGGGTTCCGATTCCAAGCCGAGCTGAGGTCCAGGAAGAAGAAGACGACAACTCCTTGGATTGACACGAGCAGAAACCGGAAACAGGTTCACGGATTCGGACGAACGGGAATCACCATTAATGTCTCCCAGCTGAGAGCGTGTCGATTACACGCGCGGATGATTAGAATATTCTCGGTATGGTAACTTAATCTTCTACAATATCTTAAAACTTACACAATAAATATGATAGAAAATTAAATTACTAACTCATTAGTCTGTCTTACATAGAAAACTTACTTCCATTTTAAAACTAATGGGAGATGCACAAAGGTAATCAAACTGTATATATGGTGCTTGAATGATGGATAAAACCACCGCTGTGGGAGAATTTCAACACTCCCCTATACCATGAAAACTTTAAGACATGGCACTGATACTTTTAATTCATACGGGTTATTGAGACTGTAAAGAATTACAAAGAACTGAGAAAATAGAGAACAACCGCAAAAAATGAGAGAAGCTTTTGGAGTAAGGTTTTTTACGGAAGAGAGAAGTATAGAAACTGAATGCATATATTGGATCAGATAGTGTGCTTATATAGCACAGTTATTCAACTAATTTACAACCTAAGTCCTCCTAATAATTAACCCTAGTTAATAAGGACAGAAGAAAGAATATTAATAAAATGCACATTAAACTACTTGCATGGACAATTAAGTCCCTAAATATTAGAATATAAGCTTGATTTTTAACACTCCCCCTCAAGCTGATACTCCAAGAAATAGGTCAATCATTTCAAGCTTGTTTAGTAGATAGTAGTGCTGACTTCTTCCAAGAAATATATATATATTTTTGACAGCTCTTTTTGTTGAGCCGTCATTTTTTTAAGGAATTAATATATATTTTTTTCACTATTTTTCACGACTCAATTACTATTGAACCTTGACATAAAAATTCAAACAATTTCACTTTCCCGCTTCCCGACGCTCAAAGCAATTCAAACTATTACTATAAACAATTACTATTGCTCTCCACGGCAGTTTGTCTTCTTATGTGTCCAAGTTGTGCTCTTCTTCTTCTTCAAGTTGTGCTCCACACCAGTTCTTCTTCTTCTTCAAGTTGTGTTCCACGCCAATTGTACTCAATGAAAGCTCACCTTCTTTTCATGCATCTTCGACTTCTATACCATGCATCTTCGGCTTCTCTTTATTCACGGAGCAACTTCTCTTCATTCACGGAGTAACGAGAAGAAGCTCAACCACCGAACAACTGTTCTTCATTCACGAAGCTCCTTCGAACCTTCACGAAGCTCCTTCGAACCTTCACGAAGCTGGAAGGCGAAGCTCCACAAACCGGAGCTGGGGACGAAGCTAGAAGAAAGACGAAGAAGAAGAACGACAAAGAAGAATGAGCTGGAGCAGGAGCCGTCCGAAGCTGGAGTTTGCGCGTGATCTCCTCCCGACATGGTTGTCGACGAGCTGGAGTTGGATCTTCGTTGTCGCTAGAGAAGAAGAACCGTGGACATTGCACCTTCAAAGAAGAAGAAGACGAGTTGGGGACGAAGAACACGTACGGGCAGCACCTTCAACACCTTCGCAGAGCGTACTTGGTGAGCGGAAGAAGAACACAACACAAAAAATATTATTTTTAAAAAAATATACCTATCTTTCGCGGCTCAATATATTTAGCCGCCAAAATAAAAAATATTTATTTTTTTTCGCGGCTCAATTTTTGTTGGGCCGGGAATTATCACGGCTCATTTTATATTAAACCGTGATAATTGTCCCGACGCTTCATATCACGGCTCAATTTCATTTGAGCCGTAATAATTTAACGGCTGAATTTTTCAGCCGTGATAAAACCTTACTTGAGCCGCTAAACGCTGCTTTTCCCGTAATGATCACAATCAACAAAACAGTTGTTATGAAAAGAAATGTTCTTAAGGAAATCAATTCTACTCAATGTCTGAATCGAGGTCTGCCCTAATCGTCTATGTCATAAAACTGTTTGAGGATGAGAAGTAGAGATTTGTAAAGCTTTGGTTTGAGCAGGAGGTTTAAAAACATAAAGGCCTCCAACTTCTCTACCAATCCCCAACACCAGACCACTGTAAAGATCCTACATCATTGCATAACTGGGGTAAAATGTAATAAAACAAGATAAATCTTTAGTAAGCTTGGCAATGGATAACAGGTTATGCAAGTTCCCAAGATGAAACTTTCCAAATTTAATAACATCAGAATGAGAACCATTTGGTAATTGAACCCTGGAGCTACTATTTTCCAAATTTATTAACCAGTCAGATCTGCAACTCATATGGTCAGTTGCTCCTGAGTCCAATATCCAAAAATCATTATGAGAAACATACGAATTTAAACAAAATGTACCTGATGTGTTTGCTCTTATTTCTGAACCATCCTACTGCTCCTGATGCCTGCTCAGCAAATGGGCAATTTGCTCCAGATTATCTATGGTAACCATGGTAGGTTTAGTGTGCGGCGTGTCAAGGGGGTAGAACAACCTGTGTCAATGGACTCAGGTGTAGAGCATAGGGAAGATTGGGAGTTGGACAAAATGAAATTATTGGCCTGGGATTTCCTATCCTGACTCGGGTTATTTCTCATCCAACCAGGTGGGTAACCAAATTTCTTAAAACAACGAGAGACATCATGAAATTTTCCCTTACAAAACCCACAAAATAGGATTCTCCTAGGAGGTTTATACTGAGCAACTACATTAGCCATGGAGCTCTTAGTAATCCTTCTTTGGTGTTCTTCCTCGATAAGGAAAGCATAAGCTTGGTTGAGGTCAGTGAGCTTTTCTCTCATAAGGAGGTTGGATCTAACCGTAGAGTAGGATTCATTCAAACCATTAAGAAACTGAAAGAGTTTAAGGTTGGATGCGTGCTCAAGGTGTTTCTAAACTGCTCACACTCACAGGTAGGTAAATAACAAATAGCATCAAATTCGTCCCACATGAGACGGATTCTGGAAAAATACTCAGAAATGGTGTCAAGACCTTGCTGAACTAGGGATATCGCATGGTGGAGTTGAAAAATCCTAGATCCATTCACTTTGTTAAAACGCTCTTTCAAATCTTTCTAGGCCTGGTATGCACTAGTAGAGTAAACTATTCTTGACATAAGCTCACGGGAGACCGAATTCATAATCCAAGAAAAAACTAGGGCATCACATCTATCCAAATCGGGTGTAAACTGGGATCGTAACTCTCTTTGATGCAAGAACCATCTATGAAGCCCAATTTGTTCTTAGCTACAAGGGAGATATGGATAGCTCGACTCCAAAAGGAGTATGTGTCAGGTCCAGTAAGTTTCTCTGAGATGAGAGAAATGCCAGGGGTATCATAGGGATAGAAGAAAAGCGGATGATTGAGATCAATCACCGGGGTAGTCAAAGCCGCCATGGTTATGAAACTAGTGGCTCCGAGGGTGGCATTGGTGGCACTCGAGGATGATGACGCCATTAGAGCAAAAGGAACAAAAAAAAACAGAGAATAGATTGATGCTGTGCGAAAGCGCGAAGAGGATAGAAGAAGGTTTCAATGTCTTCGTCTCTCTGATACCATGTAAATAACTACAAAGAACCGAGAAAATAGAGAACAACCGCAAGAAATGAGATAAGCTTCTGGGGAAAGGTTTTTGACCGAAGAAAGAGGCATGGAAACTGAATGCATATATTGGATCAGATAGTGTGCTTATATAGCACAGCTATTCAACTAATTTACAACCTAAGTCTTCCTAATAATTAACCTTAGCTAATAAGGACAGAAAAAAGAATAATAATAAAATGCACCTTAAACTAATTACATGGACAGTTACTGTTGGGTATTGATAGTGACGACCCAATATGGGAAAGGCCTCGAAGGCCCAATAAATTTGCAGGGGGTGAAACTCATACCATTTAAACAAGGCCAACCCACAGTAAGGTTACTCTGGCCTTCATAAAGTGGTCCAGTATCGAATCCAAACTAAAGTGGACGCCAAAGTGCCACTTCAGGTCGCCATTGGCCAATGTCAAAGCCTCCCACTGCTCGCCATGGGAGTGCTCGCCAACAATCAAGGTCGCAGCCATAAGAGTGCTCGCCATAGCAGTGCTCGCCATAGGAGTGCTCACCATAAAGAGAGCCTTGCCTCTCTCCTCTGGTCCCACCAACCGTTAATAAGGATATAGCCACGATATCCCGCATATCTCGGGCACATATTCACTAAAGATTAGATACGGTAACTGCAATATCTCGCTGTAACCGCAATATCTACTATCTAAATCTTCAACAACACAATATTCACGAAGATATACAGTTACCTTATACGGTTTGGTATCTCCTACTCTATAAATACCTTTGCTTTACATACATTCAATACGTTTTGAGCTATATACACACATATACTCATTTAAGCATCGGAGAGGGACCCAGAGGCACCCCCTCTGTTGCGATCCCCTTCTTGCAGGTTCATCGGAGCTCAGGCGAAAGCGCGCAATCACCATCTCCTTGGCATTCAATTCATTGCCAGATCAGCATTCAGGAAATCACGATCCAACATTTGGCGCCGTCTGTGGGAAAACGAGCAAAACAGTCATACATACTCGCTCTAACCGCAATCATCGGAAAGAAGCTAACGAACAATCCTCGGATAGCTCTAATTCCGCTGCCGCTTCGCACTCCACCAAGAACCTGCTAGCCAAGCAGTCTGTGATGCCGTCCCTCCGAGACCGGCACGTGAACACATTGGCAATTCGAGAACGACCCCTGTTCCAAACGTCGCAGAGATTCCAGATCGACAAACCATCCAAGTGGCTTGGGAAACCATTCAGGTAACCGCAGAGATGATATCCCTCTTGGAAACCATCATAGGACAGGCCCGCAGAAAACCCCCTGCTCCTCATGAGGATCCTCGTCCTGCGGGGCCACCGGAATCAGAAACTGGAAATCCTGGCACCACAGCCCCTCAAGAAGATCAAGAGATGACTTTTGGACACCAATCCTTACCTCCGGCCTCCACTGAGACGCCGGCGGTCACTCGCTCTGTCAGTCCATCAAGTTCTGCACCGACGGGAGGACAGCAACCCCAATTCACTCTTGACCAAGTTGAGGAGCTTATCACTAAGAGACTCAAAGAACAACGCGTCAAGACCCCAAAGGATGTCGTCGTCAGGGCCATCCCCGAGTATAGAGGTGGAGGCGCCCCCATTATACATGTTAATAAGCATGAAGCCTCTCTGTTGGGTAAGTCGACTGATCCGAATCACTTAGCCCTATTATTTCTGTCGACCCTTTTGGGTTCGGCGCCGTCTTGGTTCTTTGGTGTCTCTGCAGGATCAAGAAGGGTAAGAAGGGTCGAGAAAAGCCTAGATCGGAAAACCCAGGACCAAGACATCCAGAGGTCCCCGAGTATTTCACGCCTTTAAACAGGCAGATCTCGGCGGTACTAGTCGAGATGGAAAGGTCTCTGGAAAGGCCACCGAGACCCCGCAAGAGTGGTCAGCCCATGGGGAATGACACCGAGAGCTATTGCAGATAGCACAAGCGCGACATCGAAAAGCTGATAAAGATAGGAATGTTGAAGGAATGAATTCACAAGGCTGGACAGTCAGAATAAACTTTCAGCTAAGTGGGAAGGACCATACAAGCAAGTGATTCCTTCATAAACATGTTCACTCGAAGCAAATCGAAGAAAAAAGCCCTGACGCCAAAGTCAGGCCAAAAGCCCTATCACCAAAGATAGGCCACAAAAAAGCCCTAACAACAAAGTTAGGCCACAAAAGCCCTATCACCAAAGATAGGCCACAAAAAAGCCCTAACAACAAAGTTAGGCCACAAAAGCCCTATCACCAAAGATAGGCCACAAAAGCCCTAACAACAAAGTTAGGCCACAAAAGCCCTGACGCCAAAGTCAGGCCAAAAGCCCTAACAACAAAGTTAGGCCACAAAAGCCCTGTCGCCAAAGACAGGCCAAAAGCCCTATCACCAAAGATAGGCCACAAAAGCCCTAGCAACAAAGCTAGGCCAAAAAGCCCTGTCGCCAAAGACAGGCCAAAAGCCCTAACAACAAAGTTAGGCCACAAAAGCCCTGACGCCAAAGTCAGGCCAAAAGCCCTATCACCAAAGATAGGCCACAAAAAAGCCCTAACAACAAAGTTAGGCCCCAAAAGCCCTATCACCAAAGATAGGCCACAAAAGCCCTAGCAACAAAGCTAGGCCAAAAAGCCCTGTCGCCAAAGACAGGCCAAAAGCCCTAGCAACAAAGCTAGGCCAAAAAGCCCTGTCGCCAAAGACAGGCCAAAAGCCCTAGCAACAAAACTAGGCCACAAAAGCCCTAACAATAAAGTTAGACCTCAAAAGACCTGACGCCAAGAGTCAGGCAAAAACCTGATAACCGAATCAGGCACAAAAAGCCCTGACGCCAAAAGTCAGGCCAAAAGACCTAGCAATAAAGCTAGGCAAAATAAAAAATCCCTGACGCCAAAGTCAGGCCAAAAGACCTAGCAATAAAGTTAGGCAAGATGAGAAGCAGACGCCAAAACTAAACAAAGGGATCTGCTAACAAAGAATTTTAGGCGATCACTATGGATGACAAAGCCTTAGGATGACCTCGAAGGTCTAAACTTCAAAGAGGGTAATATCTCTTTGAACTTAGAAGTTTATGCTTTTAAGTATCAGAAGTATTTTCCTTAGAAGGATCGACTTATGCTTGGTCTAAGACTTCAAGAGTCGAAGACATTACAAGTCAAAAGGAAGTCGAAGAGTAATTATGATTAAGACGTTGGATAAATAGCCAAGCATGTTCAAAGTCGAATAAAAGGCTTATGAATATTAAGGCATTCAATAAAAGAAGCCAAGTCTTAAATCAAATAAATAATTACAAGGAAAACAAAAAATTACAAAGAAAAACAGCTATCCAAAAGGCAAATGTTGTTAATAAAAGAGATGGAGACTTCAGGCTTGGGGATCCTCGGGGGCAGAGGCACTGGCTCGCCTTCAGGGGCAGGGACGATTTGCTCGCCTTCGGGGGCAGGAAGGCTTGGTCCGCCTTCGGGAACAACCTCTTCAGCCATAGCTGGAATAACCCCTTCAGCAACAAGGGTAGACTGAGAGTTACGACTCCGGAGGAAGCTCCTCAAGGACCCAACTTCCTCAAGGGGAAAATTGGGATCGACCGCCCGGACATCATCCACCAGGACTTGGAGAAAATCGGCGATCGCCGACTTCATCATCTTCAGAGCGCAGTCTTCAAAATCCTAAAAGGCGAACGAATCCATAAAGGATGACAGTTTCCTTAAAGGCATAATCCTTGGGTAACAGTTTCCTTAAGAAACATGGCGAAAGGAACGGACGAGCCGATAAGAGGCCACGGTCCTTCCCCCGAAACCTAAAGGAGCGAAAAGAACCTCTAAAGGGTAACGTTTCCTCCAAAGAAAGGTCCAAGACCCTTTGAATGAAAACAAAAAGGCGAGACTATTCTACAAAAGCTGAAGCGAAGTTGAAAACAAGTATGGTAAAACTTCCTAAAGCTTTAAAGCAAGATAGACATCGGAAGAACAACCAAGTATACTCGAAGTCAAACAAAAACCAAGGCTTACGAAACAAAAAGACCCGATACCAAAATTGGGCGAAAGACCTAACGCCAAAGTTAGGCAAAAAGACCTAACGCCAAAGTTAGGCAAACCAAAAGATCTGAAAGACCTGATGACTGAATCAGGTGAAAGACCTAGCACCAAAGTTAGGCGAAAGACCTGATGCCAAAGTCAGGCACAAGACCTGTTATCAAAATCAGGCGAAAAGACCTAAGGAAAAAGTTAGGCAAATAAGGCCTAAATATAAAAATCAGACATAAGTCCTAGCGCAAAAAGCGAGCAATCCGTCAAGGAGTCCGTTCTCTTATAAGTTGGGCAAAAATTGAGAAGTAACATCCAAAGCGAATGAATCCATATCAAGGGTAACAGTTCCTTTGCGAAACAAACACAAAGAAAGTGGGCGAATGAACCTAGGGCGACCACTTACTAAAAGATGAATGAGCCTCGGGTAACAGTTCCCCGGGATTAGACGAACACTCCAAAGGTCTAAAACCTTAACAAAGCGAACACATCTACAAAAGATGATAGTTTCCTTAAAGGTATGATCTTCGAGTAACAGTTCCCTTAAAAAACTTTGGTGAAGGGAATGGATGGTCCAAGATCCTATATGGCGAGACTCTCCTACATAAGCTAAAGAGAAGTTGAAAACAAATATGGTAAAACTTCCTAAAGCGTTCGAACGAAAAGATATCGGAGGAACGACCAAACACATTCGAAGTCGAAAAAGAGTAAAGGCTTACGAAATTGAAGGCGTTCATTATAATAATATCCGAGTCTGAAATCAAAAGAATAATTACAACTATCCCAAAAACAAAGGGAAGTAAACGTGATTATCGATAAAAAGAAGGATGAGCAAAAAGCAGGAGGATGAATAGGCTCCCTTGACCTGAAACTCTGCATCGACTCGGTCGCCTGAAGGCCTGAGACCTCAAGGTCTGGGTTCATCAGGGGATGCAGTCTCCTTCTCGGCCTCGGGGGCAGCCTCATCGCCAAGGAGCTTCCTTGGTGTAGCCGCTCTCAATGAAGTCCTGAAGAGACCTCACCTCCCATAGAGGAAACTTGGGATCAATCCCTTGAATCTCGTCGACCAAGATCTGGAGGTAGGAAGCAGCCTCGGCCTTTATCACCTCCAAGGCGCAGACAGAGAACTCCTTGGACTTCTTAAAGTCCACGCTAAGGGGGGATGGGACAACCTTATGATTTAAGGAAGGATGCTCCTGCTCAGCCATCGAGGCATCCCTCTGCACCCAGGACTCTTTCAATTGAGCCCTGAGGTCACCATTCTCTGCCTCTAGCCAAACAGAGTACTGGTCGACATCCTTGATCCGAAACTCATAGACGCCTAGGCAGCTAACAACCTCGTCTTAGCCCGCTTGGAAAATAGACTGAAGAATTTAGGTCCTCAAGTGCGGTCAATGAATTTAGGTCCCAGACTGAGGGGTCAGAAATTTATCCAATCAATAAAGACTGGCGTGGAATGATGAACCCCGACCTTGAGCGTCAGTTGTACGAACTGATGAATGCCCGCTAACCCAAGCATCGACTCTGAAGTTTCCGCCCCTGAGCGGATTGAACAGAAGTTTGGTTGCCTATGATGTCGGAAGAAGTCATCAATGATGTTCCGATCATTCCCCGACAGCTCTCCAAAGCTCGAAGGAGTATCCCGTTCTGGCTGAGAAAGCTTTTTCGAGGATAAAAAGAGAGAAATGAAAAATTGAAACAGAGGGCTGAAAGAAGATATGAACTCTGGAATGCAAATGAATTGAGTGCGTAAAAGACTAAATGCTAAAGTTCAGCCTTTTTAGCCAAAACGAAGGAAACCGAACGGGCATGTGAGAAACGGCTCAGATAATGATTACACCCTTTTTGGGTAAAACCGAAGTAATGTCAGAATTCCAATGGTTACATCGGGGAGACAAAAGGTTGGAACGACACGAAAAACCTGTGAGTCTGCCCACTGGTTACGGAAGACAAAGAGACAGACATGCCTCAAAAGTCCTCTCGACTTCCGCTAACTGTCCATTCATTAAAATGTTCGAAGTCTTACACAAAAAAGGTGATTGCCAAAAGCTATACCAGACCTCTCCTAACACCCTCGCAACGATAGTGTTCGCCCAAAGAGTGAAGAATGAGCATCCATAAACCCTGGAAACCCAAAGCGTTCGCCTAATGGGGTAAGGTATCACACATTCCGAAAAACTCTACGCAACCAAAATCGTTCGCCAAAGGACACAGAGCATCAAAATGCACAAATAGCAGATAAGGAAAGCAAAAGATCCATTCCAAAAGTCACTATCTTAAACCCTATCACAGAATCAAGCTCGACCGAAGAAACTTCACTCAAGCTTCGGGGGCAAATGTTGGGTATTGATAGTGACGACCCAATATGGGAAAGGCCTCGAAGGCCCAATAAATTTGCAGGGGGTGAAACTCATACCATTTAAACAAGGCCAACCCACAGTAAGGTTACTCTGGCCTTCATAAAGTGGTCCAGTATCGAATCCAAACTAAAGTGGACGCCAAAGTGCCACTTCAGGTCGCCATTGGCCAATGTCAAAGCCTCCCACTGCTCGCCATGGGAGTGCTCGCCAACAATCAAGGTCGCAGCCATAAGAGTGCTCGCCATAGCAGTGCTCGCCATAGGAGTGCTCACCATAAAGAGAGCCTTGCCTCTCTCCTCTGGTCCCACCAACCGTTAATAAGGATATAGCCACGATATCCCGCATATCTCGGGCACATATTCACTAAAGATTAGATACGGTAACTGCAATATCTCGCTGTAACCGCAATATCTACTATCTAAATCTTCAACAACACAATATTCACGAAGATATACAGTTACCTTATACGGTTTGGTATCTCCTACTCTATAAATACCTTTGCTTTACATACATTCAATACGTTTTGAGCTATATACACACATATACTCATTTAAGCATCGGAGAGGGACCCAGAGGCACCCCCTCTGTTGCGATCCCCTTCTTGCAGGTTCATCGGAGCTCAGGCGAAAGCGCGCAATCACCATCTCCTTGGCATTCAATTCATTGCCAGATCAGCATTCAGGAAATCACGATCCAACAGTTACGTCCCTAAATATTGGAATATAAACTTGAATTTTAACAGAGACTCAACAAATCTTCTCTCACGTCCATGTCCAACCCAAACTTTGGTATGCTGAGTAAACATGACACAATAAACCCACAACAGAAAATAACTAAATATCGTCAAACGGAACCGGACTATAATATAATGTTAAATTTAATGCCGGGTCGAGTTAAGCTCAAATAACAACCACATTATATAATTTGAGTTTCATTCAAAAACTAATTTGTGAAAGTATGAGGTAGTCAAGTTGTATAATATGGTTATTATTTGAGTTTGCCTCGACCCCGATATTAAATTTAACAAGTTAAGGTATACTCTAAATCTTTAAATTACGGGACCTAAGTTTACTATATGATATTTTATAATCCAAAGATCTTCGTTCTTTTTTTTTTTTTTTCTGTTGAACAAAAACAGCTAGAATTGAAAGATTCAGTTATCCAATTCATGACGCCGTCTCTCTGCTGTCTGAAGAATCTGAGCTTAAGAAAATTACCCAATGAAACATCGACAATAACTGAATTTTTTTTTGGCTTCTTTGTCTGTGTCAGTACCATGATGTTGCATGGGCACTAGATTCCCTATTGGTCGAATTGTGCATATTGTAAAACCACCAATGACATGGTCACGATGTAGCATTCGTTCTTATACCAATGGTGTTAATTGATATTGGATGCCATTTTTGTATATATATAGATATAATATATTTCACACAAACTCTCATTTATTCCATCATATACAAGGCATAATAACAAAACAAAGACCAGCTGAGCTTCAACACTACATACTAGCCAAAAGCTTCAAGCTTGATCCCATCAGCGTAACTATATATGTATCCTATAAAAGGTGTGGGAAAGGACACTCCGGGGACGTATTGGCAAATCATCCCTCTGGTAGATCTCCTCCCAGAATATGACCTATATCGCGTATATCTATACACGATCTTCTACGTACGTACGTATAAGATACGGTGTAACGACGTCGTCTACGCCTGACCCATCAAGTCATCGGAACTTATAAATGTTCCGTGAAACCCGTAGGGTACCCTAGATGGGAGCATGACAGTCGCCTCGAGCTCTAGGGTTGAAGCATTCACGATATGGAGCTCTGACCTCCATTCTTTCTCATCATGTACAAAGGTTAATACGTACCCGTCGTCTTCGTTTTCAGAGTTCGGGCCTTTAGGAAGAAATAAAGGCTCACCTCCATACCTTTGATCACCATACATGTACTTCCGTATTTCACCTGTTGATAAGTCTACTTTCGCGAACCCAGAAACCTTGGGCCAAGGCTCGGCCAGGGCTAGGTATGCGAACTGGGTCTTTCTCCCGAGCCGGTTCCGATTCACCATGCCTGCCTCGAGGTTCACCTGGGCGGCTTCGGATATGATCGGTCGGCGGGTTGATTTCCCGGTTTTCAGGTTCAGCCTAATTTCTGATAAGACGCTCTCTAAACTCTCATTGGACTCGTTGAAGATCGAGTCTGGTGGGGTCATGCACGACCCGATCACGACCACCTCGTCGGTCTCAGGCTCCTCCCAGGCGTTCCAGAGGTGGAAGCAAAAGCAGTCGGGAACGTCGACCCATTTGATCTCTGAAGCATCGGGGGCATTCTTGTTTAAGACACCGAACCGAGACACCTTGTCCTTGTCGTAGACCACAGGGGACCCGCCCCGAACCATCTCAGGCAACTTGAAAACAACCTGCTGGTCTGGTATGACCACGAACTGATCCGTTATTGCGAAGTCATGCATCATGGTCGGGCCTGCTAAAGGGATCTCGACGTCGGGGGATTTTGTACCGTCCGGCGAGAATTTGAAGTACTTGAGGTACGGCTTCTTGATCACGTCATAGCTAAGGGCAAAGAGGTCGCCTGAGACAGGGTCAAGCTTCGGGTGTGCGATCATGGGTGAATCAAGTTGCCCCGCGAAGTCGTAACGACCCGTAGTTTCGAGATCCCCGTGGGGAGTGACACGCACGTGGTAAGGCAAGTCGTCTTCCGACATGGCAAGTAAGTGCTTGTTGAAGTAGACGAGGCCTGCGTTAGCGACCCCGATCCCATGAGTCGGATCGAGGAGACCACAGAGGCCACGAGCGTAGAAGAGCATAAGGCGAGCGATCCCTGAGTGGCCGTGGAGCTCCCCGATGGCCTTCGGGAAGACGGGTCGCCCTGCGGACCGCTCCTGGACCAGGCGGTGGGTTTCTGTGAACCGACAAGCATAGCTGGCCGAACCCGTCCCGTCGAACTTCACAGCGTGTATCATCCCATCCCCATCAAAGAAGTGATGACCCGCCACGGGTTCATGTAACGGGTTCGCCCCGTTTCGAACATACACGCCTTGTATGCAATCGGGTATCGTACCCACCACGGGAAGGTTATACTCAACCGGGTGCTCCGGCACGGGGGAGAAGTTCCCCGCGATCTGAACCCTCGGGTCAGCTGTCTTCGGAAGTGGGTGCTTCTTCTCGTGGGCCACGAGCGCTGCCTCGGCTGCGTCTAGTGCCATAGATGCCGCCATCTTCAAAAAGTTCCAGTTTTGAGGGAAAAGAGGGGAAGAGGACAAAGCGGGTCCCTCTATCGGCGTTTGCTTGGGGAAGTTAAGGATGGATGGTGTCTGAACAGCGCAGGTAATGGCGTTTTTACTGTACTTGCCATATTCATAGGGTTTATAGGAAGACGAAGAAGAAGACGAGTGTGGAGTGTAAGGAGAGTTGAGGAATCTGGAGGTACTAGTATTATTTAAGTACAACTTGGCACTTCCCGCCGTCGCCGCTGCCGCCATTAAAGTATGTCTGGTTTGCAGCAGAGCAAGCTCTGTCTCTTTCAATCGTTGTTTATGTTTGGTTTGGCAGAGAGAGTAAGTATTATGAATGTAGAGAGGAGGAGGAAGGTAGTGATAGAATGGTGTTTTGAGGCAACGGTATATATAAGAAGAGAAGACACCATGAAAGGTGGAAGCAAAGCTTCCAATATAAGCACACGTGTTAGAGAGAGAAAGAGTGGAGTAGAGAGAGAGAGTGGACATTTTTTTGGTTGTCGTTGATTAAAAAAAAAAGTGAGTTGCTTACCAAAATGACACGAGTACTGAGGAGACCACATCCGCATCTTATCGTTCGTTCTCACTTTATCTATCTTTTTCAGTTTGATTAACGAATAATAATACGCTGGCTGCATGGACAAAACCATAGCCCAATCAAATGCTAGTATTTCGTTCCATTATATAGATATATAAAGATGAATAATAAAAGATAATTTATCGAAAATGATTGGTAGAATTGATTAATATATGTAGTTTGAAGTAACGGCGGATGCACATGGAACAATAAAACACAAAATATTCTTTATTTTCTGTTATTTGTATGTATTTATTATATACAAGTATAATAAATTATGATGTAAAATATCACACCTAAATTTGTTTAGAACAATTCTACCTTTTTTTCATGTGTATTCTTTTTTAATAATGAATTTTTATTTTTTTGAAACCGTAATTTTTTATAGATTAAAAAAATAATAAAATATATTTTTACTGTTATCTTTTGACTGTTGACCCAATTCCATACAACGTTGGACTGCAGAGTCAATGCCTTCCGACAGTGGATCATGTTATTTTCAAAGGGCACAAGGGTACGTAACTAGACGAATATTCTGTTTTTTTTAATTGTATTTTGTGACGTTAGGCTTTTCTTTTCCTCTTAATTTTTACTTAAAAAAGTTTAGATTATATATAAAAAACAATAAACGTGTAATAAATACAAACACCTTCAACTTCATGATATATATATATATATATATAAACTAATAACTCATCTCTTTCTATATTTTGGAGGGGGAAATCTCTTCCTATATATATTTTAAAACATAGAATAACTTGTGTTTTTTAAAAAATAATAGTAATAATTAGGTATTAACAAAATTGAGAAGAGTGGCCAGACGTCCCACTGCTCCAATTTTTTATTTTCGAAACCAATATTTGTTGAATACAAAAGCTAATTATTTTCTAATGATTATACATATTAAATTAAAGATATATTTTTCCTTCTTTCCTTGTATTTGGCCATATTTATGCTAATCCATGCATACATAAACTACAAAGAATAAAATGTTAGGCCCCGACCAAAAAAATATAAAGTGATATCGTGGCAATCAAACCATAGTTTATATATATATATATATATTTGGTGGGGGGTTGGATTATTTATTGGTCTTGCTCTCTATGTCATGGATGACCCTATAAACCATAAAGATCTCTAAAAAGATTATAGTTATTTTTTTTTTTTGTAGAAATAGATTATAGTTATCTACCTTGGATGGATTTCCCTTAATTAAATAAACACCATTCTTTTTTCTTTTCTTTTTGGCCATCAAATAAACACCATTCTAGGAAGTTCCTATCCTCTTTTTCATCATCTTCAGTCATTTTATTTGTATCCAACTATTTAAGTATACTATAGTACTGACAATTTGGTCTAGTGGTTGACAGCGTTGACTCCTAAGTGGTTTGACTTCAGGGTCATGAGTCTGAATCCCCATGGAAAAAAGGAAAGGATTCTAAATTGGGTCTAAGAGACTGGCCTTTCAATCTAGGTTATTGATGGGGCTACGTTTATGGGGTCCGTGCATGCATTGCTTTCCTAGTAGAAGCTTGAGTACAGTGGAATGAAAACCCGAACATTACGTACCAGAGCTTATCACCACTACTAGCTCATTCCTTTCTTTGAAAAAAAAAAAAACTATTTGACAATTTATTGAGATTATTTTCGTCCATTTAATCCTATTCGAGCACGGTCTATCTATATCTAGCCGAAAATATCAATCGATATAGAACAATGACATATTAACTACTATGCACAATTACTATGGTTTTATTGTGATGATATTTATGAGAGGTTATAAAGTTCATTAATTATTGTCTATCTACTTGTGGACCATGTATGTATGTATATACTTGAAGGCTATACCGCTAGCGTGGAAACCCACATGTAAGTTGGCGCATGGCACATCGAGACAGTGTCCAAACATGTTGGGATCACAGAGAATAACAATAAATCCCATAACCCTAATCTAAAACATTTATAATAAAAATTAAGTTACTATATATGTGGATTTTATATACTACTATATCTTAGAATTCCACAATTATTTACATTTTTTTTACGAAGGAAGTATGGAGGGACATATTTTCGTAACATTCGATATTAAATTTGAAAACAATAAATTTACACATATTAAGGTTAATGCATTTTTTAAGAAACATGCATATGTACTCATATTCAATGTGTATATATTTTTTAATTAAACACTCAAAAATTGTCTCAAACATTATAGTTATAGTAGTTATGATATTTATTAATATTTTAAATTATACTATTACAATTATTAATTAAGCCTAATAGATATTACTATAAAAGTATAAATATTTAAGTTTATGTTAAGCACCAAACTATTAATGGTCTATGTTAAATTTAGATTTTTCAATTTTACAAACATCTTACTTTAAAATCTTCTAAATTTTTGTAGTTACTTTAATTAGAATCCATAGTGAATGAATTTTTTCTTGGGACCAACTGATTTATTTTAGTAAAAATAACTCACTAATTATCTATATATTAGTATATTACACACAATAAATTGATTAACGTTTTTTGTATGCATTTATTATTTTTATTGTCGTTTAACTAAGAATTTTGTTTGCCATTTATATTTTTAATTGATTAATTAATTAATATATAGAATGGTCTCATTGCCTTACCTTGTCGTTTCTGTCTAACATAGACAATTAAATTTTAATAAATTATACTCAAGTAATCTATTTATACAGTAATTAAAATATCTTTGTGACTGGATCGCTTTCATACTCGATTACTGACAAACAATAATTAAAATAAAAATTGTTAATCACTCCAAAGGAAACATTCATGCATTTGCCATATACAAAGTACAAACCGAATAAACATAGAATCCTTAAGGTTGATCTTTAACAATTTTTAATGAAAACAATCTAGGATATTATAGGTGACGATATAGATTAGGTTAAGTTAATCTGGACTCCAATCAATCAATGTACTAAATTATCTTTCTCAGCATTATTCAATTAATTTAGACATAAACCATGCAGTATTGTTAGTGCATTTTCCTCTTAGTGATATATATAATGTGTCATCAATTCGAAAATCAGTCGTTGACTTCTTAATTCGTGACTTGTTCGATACTCGGGAACACACGATTAATAAGTAAAAAGAGGGTGATATAGTGATATCTCTAAAAGGTTGTCATCACCACTTAAAAGGGTGTCACCACATGAAGATCAAGACTTGACTATCTGTATCTGTGTTTTGCCAGAAAATTGGGAGCACATGACTTATTAAAAGTGTGGTGACACCCATAAGCACAAATTTCATCATAGATTTTGCTTATCTATAATGAAATGTGTTGACACCACGAATATAACAAAAGTGACGCTTGTATAGGCTCCTCCGATGTGAAGACAAAAAGACTGATCATATATACTCAAAATATCTAGATGACAGTGACCCGAACTCAATAGAAAATTACCATGGTCTATTATATCAATATCATAGCAGTCTGACTGCAGTAAAAAAAATGATGTGGACCTAGGTTAAGTAGCCATGTAAATATTATTACTACTCAATTTACAAGTGATATGATTATCACTCTTTATATATGCCTATTTTATTTGCTCTCAAACTCCGAAGTGACTTTATTATGATAGAGAAAATAACAAGTCTAATTTTTTGTACAAATTTATAAGTAGCACACAGATTAAAGGAGTTAACATCATAATCTAACGTATATATATATTTAATTTCTGCCTATTATTTCTACGTATTTATTACTATACACATAAATAATTAATATGTTCCCAAATCATTTATTTTTTGAAAATAAATGGTGAGCCATTAAATTAGACACACTTGATCCCAAGGTGCATATATGCATATGGACTGTTGGAGTCCAACCGAATCTATTGAAAGAATCGAATACCAACTGCCTCTCACCGGAAAAAACTACCCCGGATGCCGAATCCAAGTTTAAGACCAAAAAACACAAACCACGTTCTTTCTGAAACTATTTGGTAAGACATTGCACTAGGCTTGTTCATGAACCGGTTCGGGGTCGAACCGGTTCTGAACTGAACTGGTCTGGTTTGAAAAAAACCAGTACATTTTTCTGTTTCTAAAAAAACTGGTCTGGTTTAAAGAAAAAAGAACTGGTCTGGTTCGAACCGATTTAGAACCGGTTCGAACTGTTCTGGTCTGTTTTTTTTAATATCAATTTTGGTTCGGAAATATTCCGGTTCAAATCGAACCTAAACCGGATGAAAATTCTGTCCAACACACTGAACTGTCTTAAAAAATACTGAACCAACTGAAAAACACTGAACCGGCTGAAAAAACACTGAACCGACTGAAAAATACATTGAACCGACTGAAAAACACATTGAACCGATTGAAAATCTGTTCCACAACCGACTAAAATCTTGTCCAACATCAACATACGAAAGTCCAATATATCTCTAGGTTTGGTTTATTGAAAACATATCTAGGTTTGGTTTAATTTCAGACCGGTTTAGTTAATTTTGCTTCAAACCGGTTCTAAAATTATATAGGTTTAAAATGGTTTGATTGAAATTTAAGTATAAACCAGTATAAAAAACGAGTCGAGTCGAACCGGTTCGAACTGGATTTTTGGTACTATTTCGAACTGTTCTATTTGAAGGCAAAAAACACTGGTCTGGTTTTGGAACTAGTTCGGCCGAACCGGTTCGAACCAAACCAGTTTCAGACCAGACCAGACCAGCTCGCCCGAACCGGTTTATTTGGCCAAGCCTACATTGCACGACAAGACCAATCACTAAAACAATAACAACAATAATAATAATAATAATAAAGATCCAAAGGTTTCAGTCTCCCGTCTCAGAGTCTGTCGATCAATTATTGCCGGTAGTCACATGAAAATTGGGAGAAATATATATTTTCTTAATTCAAATGATTTAATGAAAATATCTATATATATATTTGGGTATCACATGTGGTGTCTCACATTGAATAATTAAAAGTGATAAAATATTATTTAAAAACTTAGTGGTTAATTTTATCATTAGTCGATTTTAAGATACAACCTTAATTAATATTATTAATGTAGGTCAGAATTTCCTCTTTATTTCTTACAGGTTGGACGTGTCACAACCATAGTTATCAAAACCGGACCGACCATTGAACCGGCGAGGGGTCGATTCACGGTTCGTCCGATCCAACCCTGTCCAACCATGTTCAGTGTGCGGTTCACTATTCACAAGGGGAAAAAAAACTGAAAATACATACATAGTCTCAAACACAAACATAATTATCTCAAACTACATAGTCTCTATCACACAAACTACATGGTTTCAATTTTAAACACACATTACTCTCAATTCTCACACACAATACACAATAGTAGTGAACTGGTTTAACCAATTGGGTTAAGCCGATTGGTTTGTGCAGAACAAAACCAATCGGTTTAAACCGAAAACCGATTGGTTTGTAAAAAAAAACAGCTAAAAAGTGAACCATAAATCGACCGATTTTCCAAAATCACACAGTTCAACCCGGTTCAAACACTATTTATTTGTAAAATAGACTTATAACTGAACCAAACTTGACAGGAGTCCGATTCCCAATCGGCCGCCGATCCGGTCCGATTCTGATAACTATGGTCACAACCCATTACTTGGATGCATGAGAAATATCACATGCATGTTGTGGGGTACGTAACAGTAACGAATTAAAAATATTTAGAAAAATAATACTAAATTTTAATTAATTACGATATTTTCAGTGATAAAAGTTAGGGTTCGATCATATATCTTTTTTTATAATGATAGTGATATCCGACACTTTGAGGTCTTTTTACAATATTGGACGGTGTTCGTGTTGACTATGGAAAGAAAAAAGAACCGCGTTTGAACGATAAGCGTGATGCCTGAAAAATGTGATTTTTCTGTGTCGTCATCGTCGTTATCTACGTGGAAGGGAAGGGGGGTTGTGTACCTATGTGTCGAGAACATGCCACGTGTACATTTTTTCAACATCTGTCGACTGATTGTCGAGTGGAGACAGACAATCGATGTGATTTTTCTTCCAACACAACCACCTGGGCATTCATTTCGTCTGGTGGCTCCTCATTATAGAAGGGTCGGTCAGTGCTTCCAATTATATAGGTCACATTAAGAAGGTACTGTGTATATTTTTGGACATGTTTCAATAATAATATGTCGAATTATAATAGTGAAGTGTACACATAATAGTGGAGGGTTATCTTATGCCTTTAATACAATAAAAACGGACACCAAATAAGGAACTGTAAAAATAAAATAAAAAATTACAACATAGGTGAAAATGTGAGGACTAATCAGGTTACAAAGTAAAAAAAAGAGGTGTTATGGTCGATGACGGCTTGTCTGTGGGACCCACACGATATTGGTTGGGGATGGGGACTGAGGTCCTGGCGATCGACACGTTTAACTGGGTGGACCCGGCTTATGCCTTCTTCCTTTGGAAAGGGAAGCTTCTCGTAGGTCACTAACGAGTCAACGACACACTAATAAAAATGGCGAGTGTTTTTGCCTTTCGGCACCTACTAACTTAGTAACTAGTACTACAAATTTGGTAGGAGTGTAAAAATAAAAATGTGTTATCTTGTGTATTAATAAATTTATTGTGTTATATTTATCAAATATGAACACGCAGTCGCGTTCCTCAACACGATTATAATACAATTTTTTGTGCGTGTGTTATTTTGTGTTATCGTATTGTCTTAAGTTTAGTCAGTTGTATTTTTATATGCGAAAATTATTATTAAAAAATATTAAAATAATAAATTATTTATAATAAAAATTATCAATTCAAACATCATATTTTACATGTTTGTAATGTAGAATTGTCAAACTTTAAAAATTAAATATCTAAATATATTTTGAAAAGTCATTAAACGAGTCTTGTTTAGAAAAATATTAAAAAAATCAGACTTTCAAGTCTAACTCTATAGTTAGTAAAACAAATCTCATTTTATTGTGCATCTCGTGTTCTGATACTTAAACACGACACATATTTATTTTCGTATTATCGTATTTATGTTATCGTGTTATCGTTATGTCATATGCTTTCACAAATACAATTTTTTTCGTATGTGTTCATATCGTATTATTGTGTTGCGTAAGAATTTATCGTCCTAAATTTTAGTAATAAACAGTGATATAGAAACAGAAAACATCTATATATCTCTCTCTATATATATACAGGAGGAACAATGATAAGATGATTTTTTAAATTTACATAATTAGGGATGAAATTACTGTATGAAATATTGTATCTCAACCTTGATTATTTATATTAAAACATAAGGTGGAAATTATTTAAAAATTTTATCTCACATTTAGTCATATAACTATATATGTAATCAAACTAAATCCATGGTATAAGAAAAGTTTGAATTTAACAAATAAACCACACGACGACGAAGATGAAGAAAAACCCTAGCTGACTAGTTTTGATTGAAAGCAAAGGTTCTCTAGGCTGATTGCTTACGTCTAATTTTCTGGTCCTAATCTTATAATCTATGCCTCACATTAATTATTATATAATATATATATATATATATATATATATGCACGTTTATTATAAATAATGATGAATGCATATAAATCGTACGTAGAATGTAGTTAGAATTCTACGCTTAGGTCAACTTACCGTATCTTCCACGTCTGGCAAAGTGTTCATCCAATCCAATTCTAGCTAGTTAGCTGCCTACTTTTCTTTATTCTCTACACATTTTACAATATTAATTCGTGTGGGCAACAAACTCCATCCATAAAAATGTCATTAAATTATCTAAAATATTTTTTTTCTTCACGTAAAACATTTTTGTTAATGTTAACTGTGATTTTTTTAAAAATATATATTTAATTTTACTGTAGATAATAGTGTAGGGTCATTCATCAATGATCACCACAAAAATCGATTTGGTATAGCACTATGAATAATGAAATAAATAAGAGGTGTCTTAGCATATACCACGACGCGCAAAAGTAGATAGAAAAATACATGTATTAGGCTAGAGTTCGTCGGGTTTAGGGTTTTGACGGGTAGCTCGGGGACCTGTCAATTCAAACCCTAATCAAAATTATAATAACATTTGTGTTATGATCGGGTTATAAAAATCAATACTATTAGTTCTTCATTAATATTTAAAAGTGGTGTGGCATTTATAATAATTTGAGATATAATATTTTTTTTTTTAAAAAAAATAATGAAAGTACTCAAAATATTATATTTTTTATTTAAAAAAAATGAAACATAATTTTTTCGCAAATTTACTTTTTGAATATATTTTTTTTTTCTGAGTTATTCTCCGTTAGTTACGATTATTAGGCAGATAGATTATACATCCATCCACTTAACCAGGAGGAAAAAGACAAGATCCTCCCCATGAATACGGCACCGTGTCTTTAAATTATCGTTACCAAACAGAAGAGCAATTCTAAGATTATTTTTCTTAAAAAATACCTCAAAATAAAATTAAATATCAAAATATCCTTAATTTTGAAAAAAAAAAAAAAGTATACCAAGTGGATATATTGAAAAAGCGTACCCACGAATGTTATTCGCGGGTGCCCTAAAAAGCATTATCCGTGAATATCATTTACTGGTGTAAATTTCAACCGCAAATGGTATTCGCCTGCGGATGAGCTGAAACTTTTATTTTCATGTGAAAACAATCATTACGAGGAGAAATGAGAAAAAACAATAATTATTAGAAAATAAGGTTTTTCAACGGAAGAAAAAATACATTTCAACATGAGAGGTTTTTGTTGGAAGAAAATATGATACCTACGAATCACATTCGCGAGTTATGTTTTTTATTTTCACGAAAATTCAATTCGCTGTAAATATAATTTTGTATTTTTTTTAATTAAGAATATTTTAATATATACTTTTATTTTAAGGTATATTTCAAAAAAAATATTCCGATTCCAACTGCTTAAACCTGCCGCCAGACCAATCATGATCATCTAATCTAATCAGGATCTTCGTCAAAACCTGAAAAACCGCGTCTGTCCCCATGCGTCACCGACCAGGAAATTCACGACACGTGTTCGGTACGTTAGTATTTGGTATACTTTTGGTCACCGTCATGCATGCTAATTGCACCTTAACCACCGCACTACTGAATTAATTCACTATTCCCGTTGACGTTGTTTTCTCCACGTAAGGTTCTGCTTTATGCTTTCACATCTCTGATGTAAACTTTTTCCATTCCATATTGTAAAAAAATAATTTGTATTCCTTTAATATTTTAAATTAAATCAACTGAAATATACTAAGTGTCTAACAAATAGGACACAAAAATCACGTGCGAATTTTTAAAATATTGTCTATGAACCGATACATAATTTACAATATTGTCTCTTGATTATAAGTGTATTTATACATATTAATTCTTATTGTCAAAGTTAAGCAAATCTAACGGGATACAATTACAAATAAAACATTACATTTTGGGTTAACAACCAAATTTCTATCCGAGAACTTTACAAATTGTTACCTAAACATTTTTTTTCTTCAAAAATTGCAACATAAACTTTGACACTTGGGGCAAATTGCTAATTCAGTTAAATTTTCCGTTCAATATGGATGAAAAATGACGTGACAACCATAGTTATCAGAATCGGATCGGTGGTCCGACCGGGAATCGAACCCCTGTCCAGTTTGGTTTAGTTAAAAGACCGTTTTACAAATGAACAGTGTTTGAACCAGGTTAAACCGGCCGATTTTTGAAATCTGGCCGGTTTCCGGTTCACATTTTTAATTGTTTTTTCGGGGGGGTTTCAGCCATTTTTTTTTTGCTTTTCGGTTTTTGGTTCTCCACAAACCAATCGGATTAACCCAATTGGTTAAACCGGTTCAATACTATTGTGTTTGAGAATTGAGAGTAATGTGTGTTTGATATTGAAACTATGTAGTTTGTGTGTGTGTGAAACTATGTAGTTTGAGGTAATTATGTTTGTATTTGAGACTATGTATTTTAAGTTTTCAATTTTCCCCCCTTATGAACCGCACACTGAACCGGGTTGGACCGGCCGAACTGTGAACCGGCCCCTTTGTCGGTTCGATGGTCGGTCTGGTTCTGATAACTATGGTGGCAGCATATGATTGGTTTATAATTTTAAACAAATATTATTTTAAAGAAATACTAGAAAAATATGAAAAAAATCTTTACAAAATGATAAATTAAAAGAGAAAATAAGAGTTTTTAATATAATTTTTTTTATTAAAAAGATGAAATATTAAATAATAATAAATAGTTAGTTTTGTTTTAATATTTTCAATAAAAATATAATATTAAAAACTCTTATTTTTTCTATTAATTTTTTCATTTTTATAAAAAGGAAAAAAAAACAGTTTTTTTAAAGTATGGATCAATCATTTGTTGCCACATCATTTTCCGTTCATATTTAACGAAAAACTTAACTGAGGCAGCAATTTGTCCCAATAGTCAAAATTTAGGTAGCAAAATTTAAAAAAGTAAAGGTTAGCGTAAAGTGCTCAAAGTTGATGTAACGATTTAATTATTAACTTTTATATTTTTTGTTTATAACAGTACGGAAAAATCTCTTTTTTATCTTTTTAAAAGTGTAGAAATATGAAAATAGTATTAGTTAAATAAGCCCACTGGGCTTTGGAACAAAGGTCCTTAAGTTAACTGGGCCGGGTCTTTATAAATTATAAAAAAAAAAGGAATGGGCTTTGGGTTGACTCATTTACTCAATCATCAGTGACTCTAGACTAGGTTGGTTGACCACCACCTACCCGAACCGAGATACACTACGTTGTCAGGGATCGAGCTTGGATCATGAACCCTAAGTTCGAGAAGGTTCGGGTCCAACTAATACCATATTAGTTTCTTTTTCTTTCTAAAATGAATATTTACATTTTGTTTATTATTATTTACCTTATAATAATAAAAATGAAATATATTAATATATAACAATAACAAATAAAAATATTATTGACATTAGCTTTTGATCTATCGTTCGATGTCCTATGCCGGAATATATAAAGGTGGTGAAAACTGAAAAGAAGATGAGAAAAGTAGCAAGAGTATTCGATTCTCTTGAAAGAATAAGTATAAAAAAATATAGAATCATTAATATTATGGTTAAATATCAAATAGCTACCCCAACTTTAACCATTTTACAAATAACTATCTCAACTTTGAATTTTCAAAAAACGGTTACCTCAACTTTGAATTTTCAAAAACGGTCACCTCAACTTTGGACAAATGTGCAAATAGCTAACTCATTTAACTTTTCCGTTAACTACGAACCGAAAATTACGTGGAAGCACATGATTGGTATCTAATTTTAAAAATTATATGATTTTTTAAAAATACCAAAATCAACTGTTTTTTTAATTGAAAAATTAATAGAGAAAATAAGAATTTTTAATTAAATACTTTTATTAAAAATATGAAACAAAATATTTTTTATTTTTTATTTTTTATTTTTAATAAAAGTATTATATTAAATACTCTTATTTTCTCATTTAATTTTCCTAATTTTTTTTTTTGTATTTTTTAAAAATCATTTAGTTTTTAAAATCAGGTATCAATCATGTGTTGTCACGTCATTTTCTATCTATATTTAACGGAAAAGTTAACTTAGGTAACTATTTGCCTAAAATGTCAAAGTTTAGGCAGACATTTATTAAAATTCAAAGTTGAGGTAATTATTTGTAAAATGGACAAATTTCGGGTAATTATTTGATATTTAACCTTTAATATTATATTGTTCTTGGCACCTATATAACTTTCAACCGACCTCTCCTCTCCTCTCTTTATTCTTTGTATATATATATATATATATATTTACTGCTCTAATGTGTTTTTATGTGATTTAATATTTTAATAGAGCGGACAATTCATATTGAAGGGTAAAACCAAGTTAAATTGAAAATGAATAATTTTAAAATATGTTTAACATATATATAATTGAAAATGAATCATCTAATTAAACTTTTTTTTATAACAAAATTAAGATTACAATTGAACTTTCTATATTTTATAAATAAAAAATTAGTTTTCTTAAATTTTCTATTAAAATTATCATAAAATATTTTTAAAAACACCGTAAAATTTAATATAATTATAAAACGACCTAAAAATTCAAATAATAATTTTTTATTTTTCAAAATCATACACACTATTAAAATTATAACCCCAAATTACTTTTTGTTGGCCATCTAACCCCAAATTACTAAAAGTGAAATACTTTATCAAAAATCCGTAAATTTTAAATTATTTTATTTACAAGTTTCTTTAATAACTTGGAAAATAAAAATATAAGTTTTAGGTTCAAGTTATGTGAATAGAAAAATATTTATGACCAATATTTTATAGCACAACATAGTTCGAGTAAAAATTATTTTAAAGGGTTAATTACTTGAAATGTTATACATGTTTGCGCATGTGACTAATTGATTATAACTTGTGCAGGATGGTTACACATGTTTCAGCATGTGACTAATTAACCATTTTTACTGTTCATCGTTAAATTTTTCCATTAATTCACTATTCTAACATATAAAATGTTAATATTACCCCTCTTTAATTAACTTATTAACAACAATTACCCATCTAACATTTCTTTATGTATGAACTGAGCAGATGAAGAGCTGATTCGCGAATCTTGAGCTCCTGGAGCTTGAGAATCACCCAGAGAGCTGATTTACTCTCTGGGTCTCTCCCATTCTACATTGCCATTCGAGATGCGTGGCTTGATCTCTGTATTACTCGAGGTTGCATTGTTTTTTAGCTTTATGTGATCTTCTTGAGTTGAGTATGTTATGTTTGCTCTAGGTCTTTAGAAATTATATAGATTTTTTGTTCAAATCGAGTTGAGCTGAGATTTTAATTGTTATTGACTTTGATGTTTGGTTGTGAAGGTTCTAGTGTGCACTGAAGGTTGCTTGAAGGTTGAAGGTTTCGATGTGTGACTTCAACGTTGAAGGTTGTTGTCGAGATGCGTGGGTTGAAGGTTGTAGTCTTTAGAAGGTTGAAGTGGAAGTATGAATAAGAGAGATCTCAAAATTGGAAAGCATACACAGGTGGGAGTGGAAGAGAGACACCGAATGTGATTTAAGAACCTAGTTTTTTTTAATGTTCTTCAGAACCTGTGTATTCTCTACTGATGTTCTTCAGAACTTGAGTTTTTTTTTAACAGTATCTAAATTTAATAAGTGATTCTCGACTTGAAATGTGATTAAATGGTTACGTATGTGTTGCTTGTAATGTGATTAAATAGTTACGTATTTGCTACTCTTGATGGTATCTTTGATCCCACTGATGAATGTTATACTCTGAAGCGTGTTACTCCCCCGATTGTCAGTTGCAAACTCTATTTTTCTGGGCTTATAGAGTTTTTTTAATGTTGTTTAATAAAGTTTTGATTTTTCAAACAAACACTTTCTCTCGTTATCCTTGAATCAATGACGGTTTCTCAATGATAATCATAATACGATGACAGTTGATGGTATTTTGATCCCACTGATGAATGTTATACTCTGAAGCGTGTTACTCCCCCAATTTTCAGTTGCGAACTCTATTTTTCTGGGCTTACAAAGTTTTTTAATGTTGTTTCATAAAGTTTTGATTTTTCAAACAAACACTTTCTCCCGTTATCCTTGAATCAATGACGGTTTCTCAATGATAATCATAATACGATGACACTTTCTCCATGATTATCCATTCAAAATCTTGATGACAAAACGTGGCATTTGTGTGATGAGTGAAACTGCTCATTCTTGTTTCAATTATTCTTTGATTGAAGTTTTTTTCAACTGTATCTGTGTTCTTATTATGTTTGAGGAAGTGGAGGTACGAATGTTCATGTCGTTGTTGTTAGCAACATTAATACAACATCAAGCACTGCACAACGATACATTGATACTGTTTCAAGAATAACTTGATGTACACCAATGTTCTAATTGTGAAAAACTCCGAAGAAAAGGAATTCATGGGAAATTTTCACATAAGAAGATTTGTATCGAACCTAGGAATTCCTGGGACATTTATGTTATAGTGGGCATCAAACCTCTTACTTGGTTTCATCAGAGGGAGAATCTAAACAACTTAAAGTATGATCTGGACAAACAAGAAGATGAAGAACAACTCAAAGATGAAGATGTATTATGTACTTCAGAATCTGGGTTTCATGGGTGCTCTTTTAATCAATGTAGTAAATAAGTAGTTGTATTTGAATTTATTGTTAAATATTTTGTTGAAATAGTTTTCGGTTATGTACTGATGTTCTTCAGAATTTGGGTTTCAGTTCTTCAAATCATGGGTTTCATTGAATAGTATCTAAATTAAAGAGTTCATTCTAACTTGAAATTTGATTAAAATGTTACATATGTTATCCTAGAATGTGATTAAATGGTTACATATGTTTCTTGTAATGTGATTATTTGGTTACGTATATTTTCTTAAAATGTGATTAATAGATTGAAATTGAACATTATTACTGAGAATGGTGTGAAAGAAGAAACTCAACTTCTCATAAGAAGAAGAGGAGGAAGAAGAAACTTCTCAGAAGAAGAAGAAACTTCTGTCAAGAAACTCAGCTTCATCTTCCTCATTGGAGATATGGTGTGGAAGAAACTCAAAAGGGTAGCCGCATTCAACACACACCCCAATCATTATCGTCCATGTGATAATATATGTCCATGTGATAATATCTCTGTTAAGCATTTCGTCGAACAGTTGGCGGCTAAGAATTTCGAAAACTATCTACATTGTAGTTTATTCTCTCTATTAACCACAAAGAGATCCACTTCAATTAACATTTCTAATCACTAATTGACGAAATAATAAAGACTATCTCCAAATTTACTAACTGAATCTGAATATAATAAACAACATATAGCTAATCTTGATAAATTTGAACAAATAATATCAGTATAATCCACAAATAGAAGCTGAACTCCAATGTCCAATAAAGCTAATGTGAATATCCAAGTCCTAGAACAATTCAAAAGCACCAAACATGAAATTGAGATTAAACTTATTGGTCAAAACCACTCTGACAACCAAATATGGAGCATAACGCCATTCAGAGACATGGAAGATGCGAATATCTTCATCGGGTCACTTATCTTCATGTAGGAGCTCGTCGTGAAAGTGTGATGCGGTGGAGATGGAAATGGACTGCCTTGACACCGTTCTTGTCTTCCCTTCCATGTCGGAGGTAATGCCGCTCAACAAATCATCATTTTTTTAATCTCTTTAAATAAACCAAAGAACAACTTCGTCATTCCAAAAGAGTCACGTGATTGACACATGCAAAACTGACGAAAATTTTTAACAGTTCGGTGACGGAGTAACCAATCTGTCACATGCTGAAACATATGTAATCATTCAGTCACACGAAAAAACATGTTTAACAAATTAATCACATTGGTCAAACATGTATAACCGTTTAAGTAATTATCCTTATTTTAAATGTGAAATGGAAGTTTGATGATTTAATTTATTTATTTGTAATTTAAAAACTTCATAATATCTCATAAAGCAAAGCATTTTGAGCTGAAGTCATCTTTACGTTGGATGGGCACAGTAAGGAAAAGTCATTATTTGTCATTTTGGAAAGGATGTACAAAACAAAAAATGCACCCTGAGCGTTTCTGTATTAGCAAATTGTACTTAAACTTCTATCTGGAGAAACATTCGCCTAAAAGTTGAAATAACTGAAAAGGCCGCACCTCATTATTAGTTTGTAGCCTAAAATCATCATTCGAAACGCATTCCTCTGCTGTCAGCTGAACCAACAACCATGTAGTAAATATTATATTATGAGGTTAAATTATTTGTATCATGTAGTGACATGGGAAGAGTATGAGGTAAATATATGCAATTATTGAAAAATATAGGATATTGGTTGCTTCAGAGAATAAATTGAGGATAAGGTTTCCCAAAATATAAAAAGTCGAGGATGAAATGATGCAATTTCCCTATCTTTACAGTCCGTAAATTATAGGGAAAAGTATGAAAAAGATGTAACATGTTTGCCCAAAATGGTAATCGATGAAACTTGTTTTGGACCGCGGGTATTTGATGTAAAACGTTTACTTCTGTAGGTTTTTGAAGAAACGTTAGGTTTTCTGTTAATTTATCTGTTACAAGTTATCACGTGCTTATCACGTGACAAATAAATTTAACGTTGAAATAAACAAAAACGATAATACCCGAAGTACCCTTGATGACTTTCCCTCCTTCAAACTTTGCGAACCGAACCGTTTCCCTCCATAAGACCGAACCGGTCCCTCTCCCCAAAACATATCACCTCTCTAGCAACTCTTCCGTTTCAAAAACCGTTTCCCTGCACTACGGGTAACTCCTACGATTCTCTTCAACCACCATCAATTAATCATTTGTACAGTTCGAGACCTGATTTATCTGTGTTGAGTTTGTGTAGGTGATTGCTGGCTGTTTGTCTGAAGAAGAAATTATGGGATTGAAGGAGATGTTCAAGGGAATGGATACTGATAATAGCGGGACGATAACGCTTGAGGAGCTGAAGCAAGGTCTATCCAAGCATGGAACCAAGCTCACGGAGAAAGAAGTGAAGCAATTAATGGAAGCCGTACGTTTGGATAAATCTATCTCTCTGCATCCATCTGAAATGACATGGGAATTAACTCCCAAAATTTGTTTTCACAGGCCGATGCCGATGGAAATGGGATCATTGATTATGACGAGTTTATCACAGCCACAGTGCACATGAACCGAATGGATCGTGAGGAACATCTTTATACTGCAAAGCTGGATCAAGCTCAACTAGTCGCCCATTCGTGGCTCGTTCCCCCTCTCCTGTTGTCGAGTCGCTTAATGCCCTCTTGCCTATATCGGTCCCGCTGGATCCCCTGTAACCTCATCCGGATCTGATGGAGAAGGAAAACTTGACCGTTGTGTGTTGATACAAGCAATATCGAACTAAAGAGTTCGGGGAAGGAAAACAGAACAAAGTGTTGAAACTTGTGGTCGACAACCAGAACCCGGTTGTTCTTTAAGAATGATATATGGGTCAACTGGTGTGGACACAGATGTGCACAGAGCCGATACCCTATAATGGATGACCAGACATTCGCATCTGTGAATTCAAATATAACAAAGAAGACTTTCCCTGGAATCAAGCTAACTCCAATGTCTGGTGCCTTAACTTGCTTACTGAAGCTGTCTCTGTATCACAGAGGAACTGGAGCAAGCTCTTCGAGAGTATGGAATGCATGACGGAAGAGATTTAAAGGAAATCATATCGGAAGTCGATAATGATAATGTGGGTATCTTCTTCTTTCTTGTAATTAATACATCTGCATGCATTTTCAAATACCCAACACACACACACAGGTTATACAATTTTTTTTTTTCTGTACAGGATGGTCGAATCAATTATGATGAGTTTGTGGCGATGATGAGAAAAGGCAATCCAGATGGGAACCCAAAGAAGAGGCGTGACAGCGTGAACTTCGGTTGAGAATACTTCCTTTTGATATGGACAACTGCGGGATGGAATAACGTCGATTGGAACAAGACAGTATAAATGATGCAGAAACTTATACATATATTGAACAGAAGACAATGGAAGATGACGACCGGGCATGATTTGCGGGAGAAGGAGAAGAAGGACGAAAGAGAGAAGACAAGAACAATTTGAAAAGGCTGTATCAGAACACAGATAGACCTGTATCAGAACTCCAGGCTGGTTATCTGCGTAGGTGGAGAAGACCTGTTCTTTCTTGGTGGGGGTGGTTGTGTTCCTAGGGATCAACACAGTCATCACTCCACCAGCAGTCTCGATTCCAAGAGTAATTCCTGCACCTTTTCATTCCCCTCGCCGGTCAGAATCGCAGCTTGGACTGAAGCACCGTAGGCAACGGCTTCGTCGGGATTGATGCTCTTGCAGAGCTCCTTGCCGTTGAACAAGTCCTGCAGAGCTCCATTCTTCCTCGGCGACCAGCTTGGAGATACAACAATGAATGGCCGACGAAATTGGGAAGCTAAGCTGCTACGGACGACGCCACCTTGGAGGAGAATGTCGGAGAAGCAACACATTGGTTCAACGAAGGAGAAGGCTGTTGGAATAGGCAAGTACTAAGGGGCATTTTTGTCTTTTCTATCGGACAGAAACTCACGTGCCATGACTGAAGGCAACTAACGGACTTTTTTGACGGACACAAACATAATTTGACGGAATTCATCAAAAACCTACACCAACAAACATATTCCATCAAAAACAAACATTGGGCCGCATTCACCACTTTGGGCAAACATGTTACATCTTTTTCATACTTTTCCCTAAATTATAATGTTATTTTATATTTGTCTCTCTCAGTTGTAGCTGTACGTACCTCTGTCTGTGTGAGGAGTGAGGACTGGAGAGGAGAGAGCCGAAAGGCCAAACCGAAAGGAAGGGTAGAGGAAGCCAAGCCTAAGCCCACCTGTTCTTCTTCAACGCTCCTGTCTCTCTCTCAGCACTCGCAGTGATCACCATCTCTTTCTCTCCCAAACCCTATTCTCCCCTTCTCCGTCTCTGAACATTTCATTTTCTGCTGCATCATTGCTGCTCCTCTCAGTTAATGAGCATTTATTAGTTTTTTCTTTTTTCGTTTCTGGGTATAAAATTCAGCCACACCCACATACCATCTCCACTTTGCTCAATTCTTGGGCTCTTGGTGGGTTGATTCATCCATGGCTGCGGTTGCTGAGATTTCCAATGAGGCAGCAGCAGCTGCCAAAATCAAGAATTTGGAGTCAAAACCCAGTCTTGATTCCAAGCCAGACCAGCAATTCACTGTCCAGAATCTTGTTGATATGTTCACCAAACTGAATCCTCAAGCCAAGGAATTCTTCCCTTCTTCTTATCCTCCTACTCCGAATCTCGATCATCACCATCAGCTCAACATTCAAAACCAGTCAAATTTAATGAACAAAAACTTTGGCGCTGATTTCCCTAATAATCGCAGGGTACTTTTTCTTTCTCTTTGATCTTCAATTTGATTTTATATTTTATTTAAAAGTTATAGGTAGTAAATTATACTTGATCAACTGACATCGTGTAATTTTCTCCCGTTATAGGTGATTATTTGTTTTCACATCATTCTGTTGTTTCATGATGTAAAGGGAATGTTAATTGGCTTGGGAGATAATGCATGCACTAATTATATCCTCAATGGACCCAATCTCCTTAATTTGAGACTTTTTATTTGAATTTCTGTGACAGTTTATTTGAAGGATGGGTTTGTGATGTCAAATGTTTTTAACATATGTTATAGTGCTTAAAAGCAGCATGGTCTGGTGACTAGTCTCTATTCTGATGCTTATGAATTGTGTTAAATCACCAATAAAGGCTGTTCCCGTGTGTTCAGTCGGTATCTACCTAATTTTGATGGTGGTCATTTCGTCTTTATCTTGTCCGTTGAAACTTAGGAGCTTCATAAATTTTGCCTGTTTATGGAGCTTCTGAGTTGTAGTGAATGCAGAAGGTTCTTTGATATGCTGCTTTGCTGCTGATTATGAATTCAAATATGCTGCTCATTCAGTTGCTTGTTCATATAAGTGACCATTAATCAACTTTAGGAAAATGTGCACCAAAATCTAACATAGAACAAACATAAGTGACCAAGTATGTAAGTAACTAAACCTTTATTTAATTATTTTTTTGCAGAGAAGGAACAATTTCAACCAAGGAACAAGGAGGTTGAATGGAAGAGCATTGAGAGCTCAAAGAGAAGACAGTGTTAGGAGAACTGTTTATGTTTCTGATATTGATCACCAAGTAAGTAGTAGTCAATCATCAATGCAGTGTCTATTCTTATACAGACATCTCTGTGAATACATTTGCGTTAAATCAGGTGACAGAAGAGCAATTAGCTACTCTATTTAGCACTTGTGGGCAAGTAAGTATTTCAACTCTTAACCACCCAGAGTTTGTGAATTCCTCTTGAACCGTGATTAGCATAAGCATATTTTGTAATTATCAACTTACTGAAGTTTAATTCTGAATACAATGATTAATATATACAAGTTTGTGCGGCTTTGAAGTTTGTTTTTCTTCTTCTAGGTTCCTCAAAATCTAGGTTTACTTTGCTTATATACATGATTTCCTCCTGAAAATGCTGGATAATGTCATAGATCTTTGATTCTTTGACTCAGTTTATGCTTGAGATATCAGATGCCATACATAATAATTTGGCATCATAACCTGATTTTTTTTTTTTTGGTTTTTACAATTTGAAGGTTCTTGACTGCCGCATTTGTGGGGATCCACATTCGATTCTCCGCTTTGCATTTGTTGAATTTGCAGATGACTGTAAGATTATATTTTGGCTTAGTGCTATGAATGTCATAAAAACACACATTTTATTACATCAAATTGGGTGATATGGAGATTATGTTTATGTAAACAGATGGTGCAAGAGCAGCTTTAAACCTTGGGGGGACAATGCTAGGGTTCTATCCTCTCAGGGTCTTACCTTCAAAAACAGCCATTCTTCCTGTAAATCCCACTTATCTTCCTCGGGTATGTGGCACCTGTGTTACTTAAGACCAACCATGCTCATCTATTTATATTACAGAGAAAGAATAGCAATGTTACAAAATATGAAACTTAAAGCAGAACTTTGTTAGAAATGAATCCATTTTTCATTTCAGGAAACTGTTGACTATATCTTCAACTTTAAAAAAAAAAAAAACTTTTTTAGATTTTGTAAAGTTTTACTGGTTCAAAATCCTGATCTTAAAAACCCACCACTTGCAGTCAGAGGATGAACGAGAAATGTGCTCAAGGACAGTCTACTGTACAAATATTGATAAAAAGGTTTGATCTGTCTGGCTCGGTCTCTCTTTTCGGTCAAGTTAACTTGTTTCCACACACACACGATAATTTCCAAGTTTAAATGTGGTGTTGGTGGTTTTCTTTCCTGTGCTATTACAGGTTTCTCAAGCTGAAGTGAAGATCTTCTTTGAGAGAAGCTGTGGAGAGGTCAGGCTTTGTGTATTTCTTGTTATCGCCACGAGTAAGAAATTTTGATAAGAGTATTCTTGAAAATTACAGGTGACCCGTTTGAGGCTTCTGGGTGACAACGTGCATTCGAGTCGGATTTCTTTTGTTGAATTTGCAATGGTAATTAATTTTTAACATTACTTTCCATTAGATTACCTTTCGCTACATTAAAAAGTAAATATTTCCTTAAAACTTATTCTTTATTTAAAGATAAATCAACCAGTATCCAGAAATCCAGTAGGATTGAAATGATCTTATCTATTAACCATTCTAATGATTGCTTATGTGTTTGTTGCTTCTCAAGGCTGAGAGCGCGATAGCCGCCCTGGGTTGCAGCGGGATGGTCTTAGGTACTCAACCCATCAGGTTGTTCCATTACTCTTAACCATATTTAACAAAGAGAATTTTATAACAAATTGTTGTCTCCATTTGGTAACAAATTAGACAACTTTGTATTACCTTGAACTAGTAATTTGTCTAAAAAAAACATCTAGCAAATGGCTAGTTGGTTGTTGATTAACTTTATCCATCCAATGATTCTGGTTATTGTAGGGTGAGCCCTTCAAAAACACCGGTGAGGCCACGAGTGAGTCGCCCATCCAACATATGATCGATCGTTGATTGGAATAGATGTTGAGGTTCGAGTTTCATGAACGGGAATTTGGGGAAGACCTTTCAAACAAGTTGGTTCTTTTCTTTCTCCATCTTTACTTTACCTCATTCATTACCAACAAACGCTGCAGCAGAGATGATGATGTATGCATGTGATGAATACTGTGTTTGTGTTGATCTTTGATTCTGAGATCCATGTGGAGTTGTTCTTGTGAATCTTGGATGGCTTTTGAGATTGTAGTTTATGGAGGAGTTAGCTTCTGAGCTCTGTCAATTGCATCCCTTCGCAATTTTGAGTCATAGAATGTAATTAATGTGTTTAACTGAGTATCCAAAACTTGTTGATACTTAAAAGGTTCTGGGTAGAATCATATTTCAGTTCATATTCTATTTACAGAGTAGGGTTTAGATATAAAAAAAAATAAAAAATTATTGTTAGGCAAAATTTAAAAAAATCACATTTTAATTAGGGATGTTGAAAAAAAACGGTTCGATCGAACTGAAACGAATCTGGTCTGGTTTGAACCGTTTCGGCTGAACTAGTTTTAAAATAAAATCAGTTTTTTAAGGTTAAAAGTAAGTCAGTTGATTTAATTAAGTTTGAATTGACTCTGTTTTGGTACTAGTTTATACTAAATATTCAAATTAAACCGGATTAAACATATACAATTTTTAAACCGGCGAAAACAAACCAAAACGGTCTCACTTTATTAATTAAATAGTAAAAAACAATATATTTTTTGTGCATTCTGTATAGTTCAAGTGCATTTATTTATTGTTATGGTTATGTTTTTAGACAGAACCAGATCTGTTTTGGATTGAACCGGAACTAACACTTGTTTTTTTGAAAAAAATAGATCAAACCAGTCTGAACTGGTTCATTATCCGGTTTTAACCAGATCAGTTTTTTAGTAAGCTAAAAAAAAAAATTGCTTTAAACAGTTCTATTTCAGTTCGGAACTGATTCGAGATCGAACCGATTCATGAACAAACTTAATTTTAATAGTGTTTAACTGAGTATCCAAAAATTGTTGATACTTGAAGATTTTGGTTAGGAATCTTAGGATCATATTTTATTAACATAAAAAATCAATTTATTGTTTGGTAAAATTTAAGAATTTATAAATTTACACTAGTTATGTTACTGTTACATCAAGACTTTTGGTGTGGGTTGCTGATGGTTGATGTGTGTTTTTTGACGTGTAAAGACATGAAGAAAGGAAAGGTGAGGAGAAAAGATGAAAATGACCATTGTTTTATGTGTGGTGGCATATTAAATTACAAGTTATTCATATATATAATAGATGTGATTTTTTTTTTATAATAACATACATATATGATATAATAATGTATAACGCCTATTCTTATCAATGATCTCACAAAATTACAAATAGAATGCAGTGTCGGTGTCTTATATGCATAGATAATCCTAGGTTGGACCACCCATAGGAGTCTAACAAATTATGTTATTTTTAACAAATTATTATTAGGCTAGAAAACTCATCCACACTTTGGGTAGAAAATAAAAAAAAATATTTAAGTTATTGTGAAAATTAATTATAAAAATTTATAAAATATAAATTTATTAATTAAATATAATTTATCAAGATGTGATGTTAAAAATGGATATAAACTATTATTAATAAAAAAATAATATTTTTCTACTCATATGTTAAGTTGTATGACATTTATATTACCACTTATATATAATTTTTTAAACTCCAAATGTGTATAGCAAAGATAACTAAATGAATTAAAAATGATATATATTTGGTTGTATATAACAATATGTGCTTATAAACTATAATAATTATTAATTACAATTATTCTTGTAATATTTTATACATAAATATGTTATTTAGGTCATACTATACAAAATTATGAAATAATAAAATGAAGGAGAATGTGAGTAGAAATTAAGTTTTTAAAATAATATTAAAAATAATATTTATCAATTAGAATTAGAATTATTTTTTAAGAATAAATGAGAAGTTTAGGATGAAATTTAGAGCATTTATATAACGTCAATTATAATTTATTAAAATAAAATAAAACTAAAGGTGATATAAATTAATATACAATCAATTATTTTGACAGTAAAATAGAAAAATGAGTTACAAAGAAATTATGTGTCAACATTTTTAAAAGTTCCAACCAAATTAAAAATTAATATATATATATAGATTGTTAATATGTATAGTCCCAAGTGATAACATATAGTATTATATTATTTTATAATTAGTTTATTTAGACCCCCAAGATTGAATATGAATACTTTAAACCGCTAAACCAATTAGATACCCCCTCTATTAGTGTTACTGAATAAAATAAAGAACTGTTATTGTTGTGATCCAACTCCATCCAATTGGGTGGACCTAACACACCATACATAATAAACATCAAGGATTTATTTGTATATTAACAAAATATTGGATTAAATTAAATTAGGTTAGATTGGTCCTCACGAGACTTCATCACCATATATATTAGGTTAAATACGAAGGAACTACCTGAATTTTGGACGTTTTGCAACGAGCTACCTGAACTTTGAAAATTTAAAACGGGCTACCTCAACTTTGAAAAAGGTGCAAATAGATATTTCCGTTCAATTTCTGACGAATTTCCGTAAACAGTTGACGGAAAATTGGACGAAGGTAACTGTTTGTTTCTTTTTCAAAGTTGAGGTAGCCCATTTTGAATTTTCAAAGTCCGGGTAGCTCGTTGAAAAACGTTCAAAGTTTAGGTAGCAATTTATATTTAACTCATATATATTATATCCAAGCTTAAATGTAATTTTAAATTATATATATATTACTAATAAAAATAAATAATGATTAATAGGTCTTGGAACAATTGAACGGCCCTGATGGTACTGTCCTTTCATTTCGACAAGAATACGAGCCTTTCGTGGGCCCACCGCCCCCCTTCTTTGCTTTAACTAATCACACCTTACCCCAACCCAATTCTTGGAGCGTGCGCGCCACCGCAAAACTTCCCTACCCTTCACTTTACCCATTGCTAATTTCATCCCATTGTATTGAAAAATTCAAAATTTAGTCCCTCTTCAACCTCCATATCATTATCAATATCATCCCATCCTAGCATAATGTTTATATTTAGTGGAGTATTTTTTTTCTAATAATTTGTATAAATTTAATTACTTTATAGAGTCAGGTGGAGTCTTAGGACCCGATATGGTCTTAATAGTTTCGTCCCTACTTTACAGGTCGTTGCATACCTCAATAGAAATACTAACAATTTGTTTAAAATTTTGAATTGTGGAAGAGCTTATGTAATAAAATAATTTTAAAAATGACAATTTAATTTTTTTTTGTAGCACCAACAAATATTGAGATATCTATCAAAATATAATTACAATCTAAGAGAGAATTTTTGACCAATATATACATGAAAATAAAATAAAATACGAACATATCCTCAGTTTTTTAAAAAAAATACAAAAGTATACCTACCCGCGAATACCATTCGCGGGTAGACGTAAAAAGCATCACTCGCGAATGTCATTTGCAGTTGGGCAGAGAGTAAATGCATGGTCAGAGAGCAACTTGTAGTGCTTTTCTCTATATTTTCATCATGTTGCAGGCAGAGCAGACATCTTTGCTTCCTTTGCACGATGGAGTAGACGTGCATGGAAAATTGACGGCAGAGACAGGACAGACATTCAATTTGTCTCAACCCTCCTCCACACGCGAATGAGATTTGTGGGTACGACTAATATGTTCACCATCGGATGGTATTTATGGGTGGTAAAAAAGTAAACTTTCATCCGTGAATCTCATTCACAGGTAGATATACTTTTATATCTTTCAAAAATTGAGGTTATTTTCGTGTTTTTTTTCAGGTATATGTTGGTCAAAAATTCTATAAGGAATAATGAACACTTCCACCTTTATTTTGGAGGGATACCAGTTACCACCAATGAATGTTTTTTAATCTAAAAAAGTTGAGTCCCATTATGTGATAAATCATAAGTTGGAGGATTAAATTAAACATGAAAGCTTCCTACGTACGTAAATCAGAAGTGATGAAGGAGTGCCACAACGCGTCTGTATAGCGCGTGGACTAGAAGCTTTAAGATATGATACTTTCTTTCCTCGTCTGCTGCTACTCTACCGTTCGTGCCTTGCTTGCAGTTCTTTCTTTCTTGAATGAATAGTGTGGATATATGAGAGAGAAAAGGAACAATATAACTTATATACATACACTCATGTAATATTTTATATATACTGTTATAATAATAATAATAATAATAGTGAATATAAATAACCAAATAGAAATGAAAATTCACCAAAATTTGCAGAAAGCAAAAGAAACACCACCACATCTCTCTCTTCTCCCCCTCGAGGAGAAACTTCTGATTGTGTCTCTCTTCTCTCGGGCAAATCTCTCGATCTCCATGACCATTCCTCTGCCTCGGAGATTCGTGCCTTCCATTCGACCCATTCACGCTTCACTTCAAGGTCTCACGGTTCGGTCTTCTCTAATTGCTCTTCAGTTTCTTGTTTTGCGCCGAAATTGTGTTGGTTTCTTGGCGATTCCGTTATTTTCACTGGCTTATAGACATGGGTGAGAAGTGTTTACTGATTATTGGATTCTTCTTTTTTGCTGCTTCGATTGTATCCTTGCGCAGTGTAAAACTTGTTCTTGGACCAAATGCTAGCTAAATTTCACTGAAGTAAGCTGGATTGCACCTCTGCTTATTAGATTGTTTTCGAGGCTTTTCTGATGAACTGAATTTTGATACTGTGTTTTTGTTTCTATCTAGGGAAAAGCTGAAATGAACCGCGTCAGCGTAAATCTTCATTATAGAAGCGGTGACAGTGTCAGGAATTGCACTTCTTTTGTAAACGGAGAGTTAGGGTTTTCAAATGTGCTTCCTTGTTTCGTGATAGCTTGTTTGTCATGAATAAAAGTTCTGGGATGTTTCTGTATTAAGTTTAGTAAAGAATAGAAAAAAGAAAGTTTTGTATACAAAAACAAAAGGAAAAGAAGGGTTGGTTGGTATAGTAGAATTGAATGGGCAATAAGTTAGTGAGGAGGAGGCAGGTGGTGGACGAGAAGTATACGAGGCCACAAGGATTGTATCATCATAAAGATGTGGATATTAAGAAGCTTAGGAAACTTATACTTGAATCTAAGCTTGCTCCCTGCTATCCTGGAGACGATGAAGGCGCTTGTGAACTTGAAGAATGCCCCATATGTTTTTTGGTTCGTGTTTCTTCCATTGTCATTTTCTTTTTGTGTCATGAAATGTATGTGCTTCATGTTGCTTTATTGAATTAGTTGTGATAAAAGTTTAAATTTAAAAGAAATAAAAAGCTAGAGGTGTTCCCGCTTTAAAGATTTAACCTACATTATTATCTCAAAAGAAAATTATATATTTTCATCTATCTTGATGTCAGAGTCGGACTGTGTGCATTAGGCTACCTTAGCCCTTAAAAAAGGAAGAGAAAATGATAATATTACTGTGTGCAAGTAATAACTAATGATCTTTGGTTAAATCTAGTTGACATACATTCTCCAATTGTTGCAGTATTATCCGAGTCTTAACCGTTCAAGGTGTTGCACAAAGGGTATTTGCACAGGTAACTTGATATATGACATATTACGCATGTGCCTTGGTTGGTCAATTTGTAACGTTATTATCTTATACTCTGTCTCAGAGTGCTTTCTACAGATGAAGGTTCCCAATTCAAATCGTCCCACACAGTATCCTTCCTACAAGCTTAAAGCTTGGGAACCATTTGCTTAGTCTCTTTGCAACTATGTTTTTTTTTAACGATGAGGACCTGTTTGCAAGTATGGATAGTGTCATTCCTTATATTATTTAGATGTCCATTTTGCAAAACTTTGAACTATGCAGTGGAGTATCGCGGTGTCAAGACAAAAGAGGAAAAAGGCATTGAGCAAGTTGTAAGTTTTAGTTGATCAAACTTCCATGATATTTGATCATACATATGTCCTTTCTGCAAAATTAAGGGTCTGTTTTTGGAATGAATAGGAAGAACAACGTGTTATAGAAGCAAAGATCCGAATGCGACAGAAGGAGCTCCAGGATGAAGAACAGAGGATGCAGAAAACACAGGATTTAAGCTCTTCAAGTAGGAATCTGACATTAGGGAAAACTGAGAACAACTCAGCAGGAGGTATCTTATTTCTTCAACCTCTTTAGTAGTTCATGCCCATATAGAAAGCTTTGGTTTGCTTATTGGTTCCTTTTCTTTTAAGTTGAAGCTCCCTCTAGAAGGTCTCATCTAGAAGGCGAGGATGCCGTTTCTGATGGATCATGTGCTTCCTCTGTTACTAGACATCCTTCACTGCCTCAGACTAACGGGTAATTTAGCATACTGTGCCAAGTTATTGTTTCTTATGAAGGTTGACTGACATGTATAGAGGGATTATCAAGTGGGCTAAAAATCCACAAGATAAGAGTTTGGAGCATATGATGAATAAAAATATGTCAACCACATTGAGGATTGTAAGTCTAGTTTAGTATTTGATAGTAGAATTACAAGGTTCATTGTAGGAACAAGGTTAACCCAAACGTTTACAAGGTTAGGGTAGGTTGTGATTCCGGAGTGCAATAGGGTATGAACTTGGTAGGAAAAGTCATGAACCTGTAAATACAGTTAGGGTTTGATTTCAGGTACCTCTAAAAGAGCAGGTTACTGAAACTGCTCACCCCCCTTAGTACAGTTATGTGCTCATAAATTCAAAACTAACTTGTGTATTAAACTAGGAACAAGCAAAAGACTGAGACATCATTGCTGTTATCTCTCCCATATAGTTAGTTAAAGTGTCAAGCCTTTCAACTCTCGTTTGTATCTGTACTCTCAGCTCACCTTGTCCTTCTCAATGCTTCATCAAATGACCAGTAACTTCCAATATTCAAATCACACCCTGAAGGTAGAGATGGATAAATAACTGATCACGTGCCTTTTGCCTCTTGGGGAAGCCTCTTCCTTCAACACTTTAGGCCTTGCAATATTTGATTATTATTGTCATAATTATTTGTCGCTTAAATTGAGCTTTACCACTCTCTTCCCTTTCTCACATAGTCATACGTGTTAAAGGTTTCTCCTAAATTTTCCTTGACCACCAAACTGTAGGTCTGTAAAGAACCAGCATGCTTGTCCCACCTTAACTAGATGAACCTTTTGACTTTCCTGTGGCTATTAGACATTCTTTTTTCTTTTACAAAGGTGAAATTAATCCATATTTTCCTTTAGAAATCCTTTAAAAAAAACAAAAAACTTTTGCATGTCTCTTTTGATTTACTAGTTTGCAACCGAAGGATATGAAGTTTGTTGACTTTATAATGCATCATCATTCTGCAGGGAGGATGAATTTGATCTGGATCTTGAGGACATAATGGTCATGGAAGCAATCTGGCTCTCCATTCAGGTGAACATAGTCGTAATTCAAGATTTAATCTCTTAATTTGCCGGATGAGTTCAGCTATATATTTTTCAATAGATAAGTATCACAAATATTAGGACCGAAGCTTAGTAGATTAAAATGTAAGCAACCCTGTCGGAACATGAATCAGGTCTTTGGAATATCCAAAAGTTTCAACTTATTAAATTTAACAAACTGTGATGTGTTCATTCGCGTCCTAGATTGATTCAGTTTTTTGCTTTATTCACCAGTTTAGAGTTTGTTGAAATGAAATTGTCTCTAAACTCTGAAGTGGTTCTCGGTTATTCTTTGACAGGAGAACGGAAAGCAAAAAACTTTAGGCTATGGGGGCGAGGAGGGCCCCTCCTCGGAACATTACACATCAGAAGATCATTATGTCTCGGATCAGAACACACCCACTGTATCGTGTTCTTCTTCATCTCCTTCAGGAGGGCTTGCTTGTGCAATAGCCGCCCTTGCCGAGCGGCAGCAGATCACAACTGGAGAATCCTCATGTTCCTCTTCCTCTTCCAATCCCACTTCCATGCGTAATTGTAGCCAATTCTGTCGTAGCAGAACAGAACAAGATTCAGACCATTACCACCACTCTTCCGCAATGGGACCCTCTCATAATTGTGGTATGACTAATGAAGAGGAGTGGAGCCTGGAATCAGGAATGACGGAAGGAGAGGGTACAAGGAGCTACCAGCAGAGCGGTCGTGATTCTCCTAATGGTGATGATGAAGAGAGCAGCCATCCCCAGACTGTTCCAGCTTCTTCAGGACTTATTGTTCCAGAGAGTTATGAGGAACAAATGATGTTGGCCATGGCAGTTTCTCTTGCCGAGGCTCGGGTGCCACCTGGAGTCACTTGGCATTGATTTAACAGATACTTTCGAGTGGTACCTAGTTAGTTGAATTGGAAATTGTTTGGGCTTTTTCAGTGTTTTCAGATGCTGCTGCTGCTGCTTCTGCTTCTATGTTCTCATGCTATTAGTATTTCCTTCTTTCTCTCTGCCTAGTTGTCGGGTGTTCGATGATGATGATACACACGGAGGATGTAAGAAGATATTGAAAAGCAATTTTTAGGTGATGAAATGGAAGGGTGATTGGCAGTTATGTGCTTAGGGCTGTCCATGGATAGGGTATGGTACAGGTATGACAAATAACATAACCATACCATATTTTTAAACAACATACCATAATCATTACATGTATATATTTCAATACCATAATCATTAAAATAAATGTGGTTATTAATCATGATTTTACCAGTATACCCATATTTATTCCACACATGTAATATTATAAAAGACTGAAAATTTTATTTTTAAAAAGACATAAATTTATATTGTTAACAATAAAAATATATAAAACTAACATCATGGTTATTTATTACATGTATGTACAATAACTTTCATTATTTAGTATCTATTAGTTTATTAATAATAAATTATTATTATATTTATATAATAACTGTGGTTATAACTACGAGTATAACTATGAGCATAACTCAAATAACATAATTATAACCATTATGAGTATAAAATTCATCAACATAACTGTTCTGCACCATAATGGTACAGTTAAACATATTAAACAGTAACAAGTATAACCATGGTTATGAATTTTTCACCGCACTATTTCGACCTATGTGTGCTACTTAATGTGTTATATTGAATGACATTCTCAGGTCCTAGAGTTGGTTCACTCATGGAGATACAGGTTGTTTCATAAATGGTGGTTGGGAAGGAATATTGAGGAAAGTCAAAATTACAAACTATAACTGAAAGAAAAAATGGGATATTCTAAATCTCATACACAAACTGAAGTGTTATAATATGACCCTCCTACTTTGGATGCCAACTTTGACCAAAAAAAAAAACTTTGGATGCCAACTCATCACCTATATGAATGACCTGTCAGTTGCTTAGTCAACAAATGTAGCACATATTAATTAACGAAAAGACAACAGGAGAAAGATTTCAACGAGTTTAAACTTTAAAGATACCTATAGAAAAACTATAAGTTTAAGGATGTAAATAGAAAGAACTGAAAAGTGTAAGGATCTTATAGGGTGTTTTCAAATCTAAATATTACTTACTTTCTATACATCTTTAATATTTATATATCTCACCGACAAAATATTGAATACAAAAAAAGAATTAAATTTTGCCAACATAACACATGGACACTTATCTTGAGTCCCACCAACCATTATTCCAGTTGAGAGGGAATTAAAGACTGATATCATATTTGACTAAATTAGGAAGGGAAATTATTTGGGAATTATTATGAAACCACATTCAATTCACTGACCTAAATAGATGTTTCCTAATAATAATAATAATACATTGAATCATCTTTTAATATAATAAAATAGAGTGATTTATTAACCCCACTCACTTAACAAAAAATATATATTTTTATATAATAATTTATTTGAGGTTTTATTTACATACTAACCATAACCATTACTTTTCACAAATTATTATTTTTAATAAAAATTATAATTGCATTTTATATAATTATCCTCTTCCTCCATTCTCTTTTACTTTCTTCTCCTCCACTTTGTAAACAAATGTAATGAAAAAAAATATATGTAAATGCTATCATTTATCTTAAAATGCAGCAATTTCAGTATTATAATTCATATATATATATATATATATATAGTTATGTGAGAAGAAGGAAACACGTGAGGAGTAGGAAGGGGAAGCGAGAGGAGGAAGGATGAGAGAGTAAGAAAAGTGAAGGAAGAGAACATAAAAAAGAAGTGACTAGTAAATATCTAATTTTTTTTTTTAATTATTAAAAGTAATTTTTATAAAGAATATTGTAAAATTTTCCATAATTTACATACATTTTTCACAATTAAAATTTTAATATATTATACACTTTCTAATTCTAAATAATGTTTCAGTTTTTAGGCTTTTAGCTCGACAGTTTAAAAACAAGCAGGGACATTCTTAGACCAAACCAGATTTAAGATTGACCCATTTATTTTTAAATTTATCTGTGTCTTTTTCTCCTCCACATCCGTCCTCTTCCCTACAATCAAACTGACCTGCGCGTCTGTGTTTACTATTTAGGAAACGTCTCTCTGTGATTCCAAGACTCACGATCTCACTCGGTCACCCCCACCGCTTTAATTCAAACTTCAAACCCCACGTCCTCTCTCTCTCTCTCTCTCTCTCTCTCCCTCTCTCTCTCTCTCCCTCTCTCTCCCTCTGTAGCCTGCACCACTCAGTAGTCAGTACCAGTAGTAGTAGTCGGTACAGTCTCATTCACCACATAGTGGAGTGGAGGAGAACTGGAGGAGTAAGCTGTTGCAAAATTTGATTTCTTCTTCTTTCTCATCCTCCCCTTCTCTGTTTCGAAGCCTATCTTTCTATCTCTACCAATACGTAGTGAGGGTTGAGCCCTATATCTTGACAGTTGACCCATATTCATAAATGGGTAGATGAACAGAGACAAGTCATTTTCTTGAATCGAGAGTCCATTGCTGCTGATTAATATCAAAGGTAAACCCACAAATCCCTGTCTGCTTATTTACCTGCATGTTGATCTGTTAGCTTTAATGCTGCATAATAATTTCTTGAAACTTGAAAAGGTCTCAAATTGCATGCAAGATCTTGGAAATGTACTATTTGGTGTAATTCCAGTTGATCTTTTGTACAGATCCAACTCTGGTGATTGCTATTATTAGTTTTTATTCACCGAATCCACTAAAAGTTCGAAACTTGATCACGCCAATATGAAAATTATTGCTTTTCAGCGAGAAAAAGCTCACACTCAAAAGGTAGCTTTAATTGATAATGGAGATGCTGTGGAATTTGTCCATTAAAGAAGTAGCAAAGGAAGCACCCTTTTTCGCCTTCCCATAAAGTAATTTCACTTGTTGACTCGGAAAGGAAATTCTATTCTGGATTCTAATAGAAAGATTTTTTCCAACAAAGTTAAAGATTGCGATACCAGGGGCATTCGGTAAGTTTCTGTCAAATGTCCTGCTGTGTCCATAAATTTTGTTTTCGTTTTCATAGAAATTGTTTTCATTGTCGATCTTGATCAATTCATCAAGTAACATAACTAAAGCTCTGAATTTGAAACATGTCAAAGTTTGTATTTTGACATGATTTGTCTTTCTACTTTTACTTTATAGAAAGACCGATTAACTTTCTGATTCTCACATTTGCAGGTCATTCCTTGCTTGGTCTGAAACCATAAAATCTCATAAAAATGCCAATACAAAGGTGAGTAATTGCAAAATCATGAGTAGATTCAGCTCCTCATTATATGTTACTGATCAATCATTTCTCTAATTTGCTGAATAATCAATCAGGGGAACTGAAATGCCACAGAGACAGTCCTCTGCGCGGGTCCCTCGACAGCTAAGAACATCAAGCTCCGACTCCGACTCATCTCAGCGGCACTGCCAGATTCCTGATCGGAGTCCCAAGCTAGGAGGAGGAGTTGATCGCCGCGTCTCCCCGCGAAGTGTCCAGTCCGGAACAGTCATTAATCAAAGGAAGCTCGGGACCCGCGTTGCTGATCTGGAGACGCAGCTCGGTCAAGCTCAGAACGAGCTCAAGAACTTGAAGGGGCAGCTTGCTTTTGCAGAAGCCGCCAAGAACGAGGCTCAGGAGCAGCTTAAGAAGAAAAAAACATCTTTGAAGAAGAAAAAGAAACCACTTTCTGAGTCCAACCCGGAGAAGATCACTTGCCTTCCTCCATTAGAAGTTGTTGATGATCTCAAGGAGATTGATGAAGCTGATGCCGCTGATGTTCTTGTTGAGAAAGTGATGGTTGTGGTTGAACCAGAGATTTGTATCAATAAAGAAGAACCATTGAAGCAAGAGAAGGAAGACGATTTTGCTGAATCTTTGGATTCTAAGAACCAAGAATTGATTTTGCTCAGAACTCAGTTTGAACAGAAGGAGAAGGACATGGAGGAATTGCGTAAAGAGAATGAATTTCTTAAGAAGGAGATTGATGAAGCGAATACTGCCATTTCCACTGCTCGGGCAAAAGAGGAGGAGATGTCTACAAAGATGAATCAAATGGACGAGGAAATGAATAGAATCTCTCAAGATTCCACCCAGCTGAAGGAAAAGCTCGAGGCAGTAGAAAGGGCAAAGGAGGATTTAGAGTCAGAGATGAAGAAGATGAGTGTGCAGACCGAGCAGTGGAGGAAAGCAGCCGATGCAGCAGCTGCTGTCCTTGCTGGGGATATGGAGATGAAGTGTAGGGTTGCAGGGAGGTGCAGCTCCATGGATAAGCACTTCATGAGTGGTTTAGAAGGAGAATCTGGAGGCTTCATTGGATCGTTGGGGGATAATGAGAATGATATTGATGGTGTGTACGAGGAAGGAGGGAGGCGGAAGATGAAGATGTTTGGTGACTTGTGGAAAAGGAAGGTGCAGAAATGAGATTCATTGTTGTTTTCTGTGATTTGTTGTGCTTTCTCTAGTGAAGTTACTCAGTTGTAGTGTATGAACTGAGCATCCATCCACATATCATGGATGGATTATCATTTGAGGATGTTGATTCTTCATATACTCTGTATTGTGTATTGAGCAATCTAAATCGATAAGAAATGTTGAAAAATACATATGCAAAAATCATCAAAATATACAGATTTAATAGATACAGAATCCATCCAATGGGATTCGAATTTGTGGCAAACGAATTCACTAAGGTGCTCACAATGTTTCTCTACACGAAATCACTCATCATCATCATCACTGTCACTGCCATAGTTTTGACAGAGTGATAATAGTCCGGTTTCAGCATCATGCTTTTCATCTATCTTCTTTTCTTCAAGGTTCGTGGAGTTGTTCTGACTTGAAGCTGAAGGAGCAGCTGGTCTTTTTACAACAGCTATTCGGACTGTTGTCGATCCAAAAACGATTTTACCATCACCTCTACCATGTGAGCAATCATTTCCTGTTCACAGTCCAAAATTAAGAAGATAAGAATCACTTACATATCTGATCACTATAAACAAAATGGTTTACAAGGAAATCTTACCTTTATTAGTAGAGATGATATCAGAAGAACCAGCTTTAGTCAAAGCATCCGTTGGATTTGATGTGAATTCTTCCGACATTTTCCTCCTCTGCATGATGATAGAGCGAAAAAATGCAAGTACATTAGTAATAATACAAAATAAATTGCGGATCCTTTCAGCAACTCTAAAAAAAATGCACTTAATATATATATATATATATATATTAGCCATACAAAGCAGATATGAAAAAAGCAGTATATATCTGTTGGCATCAGAAGATTAGATAAGCCCATCGTCCAAGTCCATATTAAGGATTCTATCAATACACCTTAGCTACAGAAAATGCCATTTTCACAAACAAGGAAATCACATATATTATTATCTCCAGAAAAACATGTGAGACAAACACATACCTTCAAAATAGAGCCGTTCAATTCAGCATCACTACTTGAGGGCTGGAAGAAATCATCATCATCATCATCATCATCATCATCAATTCTTCGAACATAATCTTTTGAGTTCTGCAATAGATTTGCAACAGGACAAAGGGTACAAAGGGTTAACCTTATGAATAAAAACAATTGTAAGACATAATAAACACACAGCTACAAAAGTAACAATAAATTTACCTGAAAGACTATCGACTTAATTAATGCTTCATCTTCTTCTTCCAACTTTTTCTCCTGCAATATCATGGATGTGAGCAAAGCAAGTTAATAAAGGAGCATTCATCAATCAAATGCAGGTGATTTAGAGTTGATGTGAATATTGCAAGAACTAGAGAGCTACAAGGATGACTATTATGGAAACCTGGTGCAGGAGCACCAAAGGCTCCTTTCTGCTTAATCCGATGAATGAATGTTCAGATGAAATTGCAAAATAGTTATTTAATTGAAAGTATAGAGCTCAGAGGATACCGTTTGAACTGATGAACGTTGCAAGGCCTCTAACATTGCATCCACACTCACAGTTGCGTGCCGAGACTGAAAAAGAATATAACTGAGTCAGCTTCAATAAATATTAAACGGGAGAAAAGAGATAAATAAGACCTAAATCTCACTTTACAAAGACGAGGGAAATCAGGCGCTAACAAAAGATTCCTTAAGAGCATATCAGGTCAAATATGTTTTGAATCACACTTCTAGGGTGACTATGACCCTCTTTCCATACCATTCCTTACGGCTTTTGGATAAGCATAAATTTACCTTCATACTACCTTTTTATTAATGGTGAAATTCTAGATCACGAGTTTAATTTGTTCAAAAATGATAAAAAATGATCACTACAGCTTTTACAAATGGATTAAATTGAGTTGGATAAATTGATGGGCAAACTAAAATGTAGCATGGATACTTTTTACTCAGATCAGAAAAGGTAGCATACCTTCATTGACTTCATCTCGTCAAGAGCAGCCATTATATCCATCTCTCTTTTTGAGTCGAGAGTGCGATTTTCCAAAGATTTCATTGCATCACCCATCTCTTCAGCCTCCCTCTTCCTTTTGGCTATATCATCGACCTTCAAAATGCAGAAATCATAATCAATCAGAAAAAAAATCTTCTTTTAAATAAATAAATAAATAATCTTTTAAGGTTACCTCATCCTCAGCACGCCAAGGTTCAAAGTTTCTCGTTGCACCAGACTCCACAATATAATCTGAATTTTGAGGGTCCGTCTTCATTGTAAGCTCAGCAGAACACTTGGTACATTTGAAGTAGAACCTGAAAATTTGGATCCCCAAATACATCTGCAACATATAAATATTCAAGTTGTCAACTATAACAGAATAGTAAGAATCAACTATAACAGAATAGTAAGAATCAACTATATACTTTGTAAAGTCCAGATGACTAGATAGCAAAAGGCTATAGCATTCATTCAAACAGTAATTTTTCGTTAGGGAATCTATCTAAACCGAAATCTTCCTTAAAAGACATGCGGTTGATAAAAAAACAACAAAATCGATACCAATAATTAGAACTCTAAGAGCAATCAAAACCTAACAGGCCTCTGCAATTATCTACAAACAAATCCTGATATCAACTGCATTAAGGTCAAGTTTGAGTAACTAGTAGAAAATTAAGGCAGAAGTTCTAGCATTGAAAATCAAGTAGTCATCGGGAAGAGTAGATACCTCGCCGATAACGTCCTCCTTGCGTGAATTGAATTTTGTTCCTTTATAAATGTAATTTCCGCAAGTGTTACACCTGATACTCATGGGAAGCATCATGCGGACCTTAATCTGAAGATTCTTCGGCCTACGAACCCTAGGGAGCTTAGCCGGATCAAAATCCGGTGGATAGTACTTGTTAAGAACCTTTCTTTCTCCCATCTTCTGCTATAAACCTTTAGATCCCTAAAACTAGAGAGTTTCTTTCTTCGAATGGAATGCACTCTTCCGTTCTTTCTCTGTCGCCGGTTCTTCCTCAGCCGCAGCAGCAGACGCAGTCTAAGAGCTGAGACGGAGGGGGACGAGAAGCAGAGATCAGGAATTGGGCCTAAAAGCTCAAATTGGGCCTAAAAGCTCAAATTGGGCCTAAAAGCTCAAATTGGGCCGAATAGCTCAAAGTATAAGTATATAATTCAGGGTGAGGTATAGCAAATTGCTTGTTGAGTTTTGAATGTTCGAATAGTTTATTAGTTACTTTTTTAAATAAATTGTTAATTAATTTTATAAAACAAATATAATTTGCTAACTCATTTTAGTTATATATATTAAGACTCATTTAGAATAATTCTCGCTTGCATGGTGGTCAATCCATAAAGTCAAAATGCCGACTATGAATATCTTTCCATTTTTAAGTCTGAGGTAAAAAAAACTAATTAATAGATGAAATGTTAAACCGCAAACCATATTACCGATGGTTCGTCCACATATATTTACTCCAATGTAATCGATCCCCTTTAAATTTATTGAGGAAAAATATTATTACACAAAATATTACCTAGGTAAAAAATTACATAGCGGTCCTCAATGAATTTTCAAAACTAACCAAGTTTAATTAGGTGTGTAACAGCGCATACAAAAGAGTCCATTAGATGCTTCATTCCATAACATATACCAACAGTCCAACAGACATCAACACATCTTTTGGGTTCACAAAGGTTACAGAAATGGCAAGAGAAACAGCAGCAGGAAACGAAAGCCACTGAAAGCTGTTCGTGTCTCTTGTTCTCAAACTAACTCCTTATCTTCCAATTATGAGCACTTCGAGGTCCAGCAGTGATACCCTCATAATATCGATCGTCGAGCCTTTGCCTGTTCCACTCCTTCACAAAATCTTGAAAAAGGGATCGAGCCGACTCTGTCGAAAGATCACTGAAGAACACATCTTTCTCTTCCTTTAGCCAGGTTGCAAATTCATTGCTCTTGATGAAGTAGTCGTCAGATGATAGCTCTTTGAAATCAATCTAAAGAAAACCAAGAGAACATTTTAAAATGTCACAAACATTTGGATCAGATCATGATTCACTATAGCAAATAGATGACAGATTTCAACATGATCAAGGATGTGCATGAAATGTTGTCATCTTGAAAATGAAATGTTGTCTATTCAGATAATATAATAATTTCATCATTTTGCATGCATACAACTGTGAAATCGTCACGCAAGATTCCAGAACAAGTCATTATTTTGAGCATAAACATTAAAGTTCCTGCCTGCATTTTGCAGTCAATGTTACACTTACATCTTATGTTTATCTTTCTGAGAGCAAAGCCAGTACTCACCAAGATTGAGTGTCTAACTGATACTCCATCCACATGCATTGAACATAGAAGATTGAAGACTTCTTAATAACAAACTGCACCAATAACTGTTTCTTTCTAACCCATCTCACTACTTACTAGACAAAGTGACAACTTTTGATTTGGAGTTCATAGGGTTAAACAATCTAAATGACTCACATCCCTTGGATGACAGACATTCAAATGGAGTAACTATAATCAATAGGGAAGTGATTCGTCAACGTCGGACGAAAAGGATAAGAAAATTTACCAAATTGCGGTCTCTCTTGCGATGTTTACCTTTATGATCATCCTTTGACTTCTTATCTGAAACAACAATATTAGGTCCATTTGATAATTTCCAAAGGCTGAAGAGAGACTGCTTCAGAAAATTTATTGCAGCAGCGAATTCATAAATTGAATACAACTGACAAGAAAGTTGAAATCAGTATACAAAATTTAAAAAAACGCATCACATTTATGAATAAGATCAAGCTAAACTAATCGAAAGCAACAATTAATTGAGTCTCTGCTTGATGATAACTCATGTCCCTAAACCCTAATGACACATTTACACTTTCAAAGCAGCAAAAGCATAGCTATGTACTAAGCTACGTGGCTACATCTAATTCTAGGTAAACCAGGCATGACTGAGTACTGAGAACAGAAGAATGACAGAATTCTACCTTTGTCAGAACCGTGTTTGTGTCGCTTCTCTTTTCGATGGCTCTTCTTATTCCTACTACCACCACCTTCGTCTTCTTCTGCCCTGCGCCTCTTGCTTCCTCCCTCATCTGCAACAAAAAAAATCAGTCCAAGTCCTCATATCCGCAGAAACAAATCATGAGATTGGAGTTACTGGAACGATCAGGAGTATTCAAATTGAAAACAGAAAAGTCCTTAATTAGCCTAGAATTCCTCGTAAGGAAGCTAGAGAGAGACGTACCTTTACTCTTCTTCTCTGATTTTCTGTTGCTTTCCCCCATCAAACGATTGAGAACGGAGACGGGAAAGACGAGTGAAATTCTAACTAAGTTCGGCGAGAAAGAAGAAAATTATATTCGAAGAGAATTAAAGAGGCGGGTAGTGGGCCAATAGAATTGTATTGGGCCTAGTTTTTTTTTAAAGATTGAGTAAGAGTAAGTCTTGATGGTCAAAGTACCTGCCCTGGCCCTTGAAGACGTCTCTTCCATACCTGGCCCTTGAGTATGTATGTCTTTCTGGACTTTATAACTGGCTCAGGAGTTGAAGTGCAAATCGAGCATATTGATGGAAAACAGAATGCCTTGGTAGACACATTATCAAGGTTAACATGTAGTCTTCTATTGACTACAGGATGAAACCAGAATTCAGCTGAGGAAAAAGACTTAAAAACTACGGTGGAGCAGCGGGAGAAAGCTATACAAGAGCTAAGTTGTAGAAGTTAAAAGGGAAACATGTATCCACGAAGGAAGTGCTCTTGCACAATATACTGAAGACTGTACTTCCGGGGCATTGCAAAGCAACAACATTTCCCCGCAGGATAAAACACGACTTCATACCAGGAAGAAAGAAAAGAAAAAAACAGATCTTGCATTCAACACAAAACTAAGCACAAGATATATACCATGTCCCTGCAAAAGTCTTGCAACCAACCACTAACTAATCCACAACTCTGATGGATGTGTTCATAGAGAACCTACTATATATAAAACTGACCATCAATCAAGAATTTTTGCCTTACCAGCCTCCTCCTGGAGTTTCTTCTCATCCCATGCCTCCCTTGCATCTATCAATTCAGGGCAGTAGCGCTTAGATAAGATATCTACCTGTTCTGGAAACGACTTGATACTATGATCAACAATCTGGTGAACCATTTGGTTCCATCGCTTCCTGCAAACATCTCCAGATCGGTGCTCAATAAGGTTATCCCAATCAACATCCTCCATAGAGCAAGCATCTAAACTGACAAGAGCATCAAGAAGGCGGTAGTCATCGGTATCAGCCCACATCCCCATAGACACCATTGGCGAAGTTAATTGGTTATACCATTTGGTGCAACAAAGGGCGTTGTTTCGAGTACTAAGCTTCTGACTTATAGCTTCCCAGGGAATGTTATCTCTTAACATGCCATGCCTCGAGTTAAACGGCTTATCCTCTAGAGACCGCATTCTCAAGTCCATGTTGACAGAATCAAACAGACATTTGTACTCGTCTTGAGACCACGGGCCTTTCTTTGAGTTCTCCAGTTTGATTCTACGCCATGTGTCCTTTACGTGTACTCTGTGCCTACCAAGTGCTTCGGCTAGTGTTTTCCAGTCAGGTCCGTGTTTTTCATGGAAATTACGAATGATGTCACACTCTTCGGTACTCCAGGTAGTGTTCTCGCTTCTCTTGAAGATCGTGTGGGCACGATGGTACACACTGGTGTGGGGCCTCCAAGGTATGTAAGACCCGATCTCTCTCCAGCAATTCCGAACCTCGACATGCTCTTTGCAGTGCAGCACCATGTCAAGACCTTCTTCGCCTAAGTCACGGCTCTCTATGAACTTGAAAACGGCTTCTTTCAAAAGTTCGTCTTCTTCTGGTGAGAACCGCTTCGAATATACAATTTGACGTTTTCTTGCAGAGTCATCTCTATCTTCATTGTCAGTAACAGGAAAAACTTGCACTTCATCTGCAAAAGTCACTCTCTTGCCTCGTTTGGAAGGCAACTTCTTCATGTCCTTCTCTTTCACTGTTTGAACTTCATGGTTTGCTTTTTTCTTCTTACTCTTTTTCTTCTCCTTAACATTCTCATCATTCACCTTTTCTCCAACCTCTTGCTCATTCTCTAAGTGTTTTTCCTTCTTCTTTTTTCTCTCTACGATTAGGTCGCTTCTTCCGCCATGTTTGCCATCACTCTCCTCCCATTTGGCAGAAAAGGCCGATGTATCTCCAAGATTGTCTGTTTTTGCCTTCTTCTTTTTCTTCTCTCTATTGCGTTCTTTCTCTTTCTTACTATCCCTTCCCGATTCTTCTTCCATGCGCTTTCTCTTCTTTTTCTTACTTTTGTCTTTCTCGGTCTGATCGCCCTTTCCACCATTTTCACCATTCAACTCTTTTGCAGGATTTTCTGCTTCTTTCGTTTTCTTTCTCTTGCCCTCTTTCTCCATCTTATCATCATCCCTTTTTACCACCATTTCTTCCTCTGACCTACCCTCTTCTTTCATTTTGCGCTTCTTATCACCATTCACCAAACTGATCTCCTTCCTTGCTGCAATATCATCTGCAGTTTTATCAGGATTGACCTTACTTGCATCTTTGAAATTGCTGACTTCCTTTATCCTCTTTTTCTTGTGTTTCTTTTCTTCCATTTTCTGACTAGGATGATTTGGATTTAGCTACAAGCCCGGAAACAGCAGCAACAAATTCATCAGGTAAGAAACATGTTATCCAGGGAGTAATGTAAAGACAGATTTCAACATGATCAAGGATTTGCATGAAATGTTGTCATCTTGAAAAGGATATAATAAAAGACTGACTTTAACATAATCTAGATTCTTGAAACAATGGCTTTCAAATAATATAATCAGATGTTCGTAATTTCACCATTTTGTATGCATACAACTGTGAAATAGCCAAGCAAGATTCCAGAACAAGTCATTATTTTGAGCATAAAAACATTAAAGTTCTTGCCTGCATTTTGCACACAATGTTGCACTTACATCTTATGTTTATCTTTCTGAGAACAAAGCCAGTACTCAGCAAGATTGAGTGTCTAACTGATACTCCATCCACATGCATTGAACATAGAAGACTGAAGACTTCTTAATAACAAACTGCACCAATAACTGTTTCTTTCTATCCCATCTCACTACTTACTAGAGAAAGTGACAACTTTTGATTTGGAGTTCATAGGGTTAAACAATCTAAATGACTCACATGTCACATCCCTTGGATGACAGACATTCAAATGGAGTAAGTATAACCAGTAGGGAAGTGATTCCTAAACGTCGGACGAAAAAAGATAAGAATTTTTTTCCTAAACGTCAGACGAAAAAGATAAGAAAATTTACCAAATTGCGGTCTCTCTTGCAATGTTTACCTTTATGATCATCCTTTGATTTTTTATCTGAAACAAAAATATTAGGTCAATTTGACAATTCCCAAAGGCTGAAGAGAGACTGCTTCAGAAAATTTATCGCAGCACCGAATGCATAAATTGAATGCAACTAACAAGAAAGTTGTAATCAGCATATAAATTTGAATAAATGCATCCCATTTACGAATAAGATCAAGCTAAACTATCGAAAGTAACAATTAATTGTCTCTGCTTGATGATTACAGATTACTTATGTACCTAAACCCTAATGACATATGTACACTTCCAAAGCAGCAAAAGCATAGCTCTAGGTAAACCAGCCACGAGTGAGTACTGAGAATAGGAGAATGACAGAATTTCTACCTTTGTCAGAACGGTGTTTGTGTCGCTTCTCTTTTCGATGGCTCTTCTTGCTTCTACTACCGCCACCTTCGTCTTCTTCTGTCCTGCTCCTGTGCCTCTTGCTTCCTCCCTCGTCTGCAATAAAAAAATTCAGTCCAAGACCTCATAATCAGCTCACATCCGCAGAAATAAATCATGAGATTGGAGTTACTGAAACGATCAGGAGTATTCGAATTGAAAACAGAAAAGTCCTTAATTAGCCTAGATTTCCCCCTTAAGAGCTAGACCACGGGAGGAAGCTAGAGAAAGACTTGCCTTTTACTCTTCTTCTCTGATTTTCTGTTACTTCGATTCTCCCATCAAACGATTGAGAACGGAGACGGCCCAGACGGGAGAGACGACTGAAGTTCTAAGTTCGGCGAGAAAGAGAATTAAAGAGTCGGGTAGTGGGCCAATAGTATTTATTGTATTAGGCCTAGTTTTTTTAGATTGAGTAGTTAAAATATGTTTAAATTAAATTTATTTTTTAAGTGATAATTTATTAGATTTAGACTCGATTTGTAAATCTCATTTATTTAGAATATAATTAAATTTACACAATATTATATAAAAAAAATCGTAAATTTAACATGTAATGAGATATTATTTTATATTATATATTATTACATAAATCATAGATACGCGTTTATAGAAATTTAGCATTTTAATTTTTCAAATTTTGTTATGCATCTATAGGCTATTAGGGATGGTAATGGTGCGGTTTGGATCAATACCAGACCCGCACCATGAGGGTGGCAAGTCGGATCAACAGTTGAACATTAATCCACAATGTATCATTTTTTTTTCTAAACTGAAAATCATTTAACACAAATCACATAATTCAAATTACAAATATCTAAATACGAAATTTTAACCTAATGAGGAACAAGAGTGGAGTTACAAACATTTAGACATTTTTTTATTACACAATAACCCCAAAAATATTTAGTAATGTGTATTAGATCCTATAGTTTTATAAAATTATAGATAAACTCTACTACCGTGAATTGACACGCAAACCAACATTCTCTACCAAACCCGTCCCATAACCCGTGAGCTGCGAAACTATGAGTTAAATTTGTGCAGTGCATCGCAAATTTACAATGCACCACAACCCATTGATAGGAGTCTAGACTATCAATCTTCCTCTTGTTGTAAATCTCTCGAATGGATGGTGGTTGAACTATTGAATTGTATGCTTGGATTATTCTGAAGTCGTGACGACACTTTCAGATTGAAACTATTTGGAGGCACCCAAACTTTCAATCGGATAAAATCAGAATACTGAACTAGAACTTGAGAAGGATTGTGAATGTTTGAGATGAATTTTTGGACCTCACCTATGACCAATTTATAGTGTTTGCCACACCCTTTGGAGGAGACACTTTGCCCCTTGGAAGAGACACAACATCCCTTGGCCAATGTATGCAACATTTCGGCCATGACATACCTCTTTGATTCAAATTTTGGCTCCAAAATCAAAGGGACACCTTAGGATGACACTAGCAATGGTTCGGCCCCTAGCAATGGTTCGGCCCCTAGCAATGGTTTGGTCTAATACTTGGTTCTAAAGCAAGTGTCCAAAGACTGGGAATTTTGAGGTTTAAAAAGTTAAGTCATTAGTTCCAAAATTCAAATTTTCAATGAATTTTAGAATAGTGACTTTATACCCCGCCAGGGGCGCTGCCCCTTTGACCCCCATTGCCTCATCTCTAATCAACCGATGAATCTCCGATACAATGAATCATAATATACTTAAACAAGCGTGCACCCTCCTAACTTGTTTAATGAGATACTACGATCCCATTGGTCAACTAGTCAATCCAATTACACTAAAATATATAACAATCCTCCCCTATTTTAGTGTAATCCTTGATTAACTAAACATAAGATCACAATCAAACAACACAACAAACTTATGCATAAATGAAATATCATGACGATTGAATTTCATCTTAGTGCATTACACATTTTAAATATTTGAATATGCCAAAAGGATGGTTGAGCAAGCAGGTAAACTTCCGTTCAACAAATTTCTAGGGGTGGAAGCCAGAGGGTTTAAGGGAGGAATTCTAATGTTGTGGAATGACCATGAGACAACAATTACGAAGATGGCTTCTACAGAGCAGGAATTACACTTCAGGATCCACGTTATCCCTTATAATCTATTTTGGTTTATGTCTGCGATTTATGCTACCCCCAATTTAGATGAGAGACTTCTGTTGTGAGATAATCTTAAATCGGTTGCCTCTATTATATCTAGTCCTTGGTTAGTTGTAGGAGACTTCAATGATGTTACAAATAGCTCAGAAAAATTGGGGGGGGGGGGGGGGGGGGGGGTAATAGTGTATGCATGAATAGGGTGTCCCTTTTTAATGATATGATTAGTGATTGTAATTTGATTGACCTAGGTTTTAGGGGGCCAAAGTTTACTTGGGTTAATATTAGGGGTGTCAAAATTTGACCCAACCCGTGGGTGACCCATGGTTGACCCGCTCACGGGTTGGGTTTGGGTCAGAGTTTTTGACCCATGGGTCATTTTGACACGACCCATGGATGACCCGTGAAAACACGGGTCAGGTTTGGGTCAGAAGTCTTGACCCACGGGTCAACCCATGACCCGTTCCATTTATATATTTTAATCTATTTTTTGTTTTTATTGAAATGATGGGTCGAATGGGTCAGATTGACCCGCGGGTCATGGAGGTCGAACGAATCAATCTGACCCAACCCTTACCATTACTGACGGGTCATTCTGACCCGCGGGTCAGGTTTGGGTTTCAAAAACTGACCCATACTATTACACGGGTCAGGTTTGGGTCAGAGGGTCCCTGACACGACCCAAGGTCGACACGACCCATGGGTCGACCCATGACCCGTTTTGACACCCCTAGTTAATATGTGGAACTCTGATAGATTAATCCAACAAAGACTTGATAGGATGATGACAAATATGGATTGAAAATTTAGGTTTCCTAATGCCTCTGTTACCCACCTTAGGAGAACTCACTCTGACCACTGTCCGCTGCTTATTACTTCTGGTGGGGATGGGGGTAAAAGGGTAATTAGACCGTTTAGGATGGAGCCTATGTGACTTGACCACCCAAGTTTTGAAATCCTAGTTAAGAATAATTGGAATAAATTTAACAATAGGATCACACCTGCCATTAACCACTTTCCTGAAAAAGCTAGGTCCTGGAACAAAGAGACTTTTGGAAAAAAAATTCAGAGAAAATAATTTTTTTTTCGAAGAATCTCAGGAGCTCAAAAGTGTATTGCTAATTCTCCAAACGATTTCATCGTCTCTCTGAAAAAGAATCTTCAATTAGAACTTTCTGAGATTCTTGACCAGGAATAAAAATTTTGGGCTGCAAAGTCTCGAATTAAGTGAATCAGAGACGGAGATAGAAACACAAAATTCTATCATATTTCTATTCATTAAAATGAGAAGAAATAAGATTTTGACCATTAAAGACGTAATTGGAAAAAAAAATATTGATGTTATGTTTTATCATTTTATGTATCTGGTCTGGGTACGACTGGTCAACGATATTGACTGTTTGACAATAAAGGCTTCATTAATTTCTGAAAATAAGACAACTTCTAGGAAAAATCATCTATTAATTAAACTCGTGCTTTTAATTAAGTTATTTTCCCCACCCCATCAAATACTTGGTCGTTGGCGTAGAAAGATTTGTCACTTTTGCTGGGAATGACATCATTTATGTGTATCTTTAATTACGTAATATTTTGGGACATCTATTAAGAGTACTAGTTACATATAATATTAAAAATATTATGTTATTTATATACTTTTTAAAATAAATTATGTTAGATTTTTTTTTTTTTTTTAATGCGGAGAACCTCAAACTCTATCAAAATATTTTGAAAAACAAAAATATTTAAAGAGAAATTTCAATTTATGTTTAAATATTAGAGAATAAAATGACAATTTATCACATATCTTAACGATTAATTATTAGATGATAAAAAATAGAGTTTTCTAAAAATGTAAATAAATGATCACAGATAAAATAGAGTCTATTAATGTCGAGAACAATGTATACAGACTTGAAAGTTCCTTAATCAATTGTCATTCTTCTATCTAATTCTAGGACAAAATTGACGTTGTAAGGAGAGTATTAATTTTAACCATATTCTCTGAGTCTTATTTGATATTCGTGAATTTGTATAATTATATATATATTGGTTAAATATCAAGTAGCTATCTGAAATTTGAACATTTTGCTACAAGTTGTTGAAACATGTAATTCTAACATTCATTTCAGGTATTTCAGCTCAATTGTTTCATTACACCAGAATCAGGTACACTTATACAACTTTTGTCTACATATCTATAAGTTATATTCATCATTACACTATAGTGCAGATTTGTCAATATTGTTGTTTACTTTAGACAATATTCCTAATTTTATGGCTTTGCTGGATTTATAACTTTATTGACTTGCTTTTGTTGACTTGTTCCAACACTCCTCCTCAAATTGAGTGGTCGGATCTCCGATACACAACTTGTCGAGTACTTCCTTGAATACCTTTGAGTTCACTGCTTTGGTGAGTATATCCGTTAGCTAATGTTCAGAGCGAACAAATGGCAGTTTGATGTTTCCAGCCTCAAGGTTTTCTTTTATGAAGTGTCTGTCCACTTCAATATGCTTGGTCCGATCATGTTGCACTGGATTTTATGCAATGCTGATTGTCGCTTTGTTGTCACATAGTAACTTACATGATTCGGTTGGTGGAAATTCGATTTCTGTCATCAATTTTCTTAGCCATAGGATTTATGTTAATCGTCTAGCTATTCCACGAAATTCCGCTTATGCACTTGATAGAGTCACAACCTTCTGCTTCTTACTCCTCCAGGTTACCAGATTATCACCAACAAATGTGAAATATCCAGAGGTTGACTTCCGGTCAACTGGGTTACCTGCCCAGTCAACATCTGTGTAACCTTGTATTTCCATATGGTTATTTCTTTTGAACAAAACTCCATTCCCTGACGTGCCCTTCAAGTACATCATTATCCTTGTGACTGCTTCCATATGCTCAGCTTGGGGCTGATGCATAAATTGGCTTACTACTCCAACCGCATACGCTATGTCTGGTCGAGTATGTGACAGATATATAAGCTTGCCCACTAACCTTTGATATCACTCCTTATCTGCCATTCTTGCTCCGTCTGATAGTTGTAAGTCATGATTTACTACTATTGGAGTTTCAGCCGGTTTGCATTCCAACATCCCTGTCTCTGTCAGAAAATCCAAAATATACTTCCTTCGGGATATAAAAATCCCTTTTCTTGATCTTAGCACCTCGATTCCAAGGAAGTATTTCAAATTTTCGAGATCTTTCATCTCAAATTCTTCGAACAAGTTCCTCTTGAGTCTGTCCATTTCTTCTTTGTCATTCCCTGTGATAATCATGTCATCGACGTAAATAATCAAACAGGTTATTAATTCCCCTGTTCTTTTCAAGAACAAGGTATGGTCCGAGTTGCTTTGCTTATACCCATATTTTTTCATGGCTATAGTAAACCTCCCAAACCATGCCGAGAAGACTGCTTCAGACCATAGAGTGCCTTTTTTAATCGGCACACATTTTCTCCTTGACTCTCATTCTTGTATCCTGGAGGAACTTCCATATATACTTATTCTTCGAGATCTCCATGGAGGAATGCATTATTTACATCAATCTGGTGGAGCTGCCAATCTTTATTTGCTGCTATAGACAACAATACTCTGATTGTGTTTATCTTGGCTACTGGCGAGAATGTCTCGGAATAATCAATCCCGTATGTCTGTGTGTATCCTTTTGCCATCAATCTCGCTTTATATCTATCAATGGACCCATCTTGCTTATATTTGATAGTATACACCCACCTGCATCCTACTGCTTCTTTCCAGCTGGCAATCTGCACATTTCCCACGTCTTATTTTTTTTCTAGTGCCTCTATTTCAATATTCATAGCTCATTTCCAATTCTTGGATTCTTGAGCTTCTTCGATTGTTCCCGGGAATTCTTCTGTGAGAATAGACATTGTGAATGCCATCGCCTCTTCACTTATCCTCCCCATTACTATGTTTGCCACTGGATATCTTGATCTGTTTGGCTCCCTTTCTGGTGTATACCTCTTTGGTGGCCTTCCTCGATTCTCTCTTGGAGGCAACTTATATCCTCCAACCATTATCTCTTCTTGTTCACCTGGTTCTTCACTCAAAATATTGACGTCTTGAGTTTCAGATGAACTTACCGGGCTTACCTCAGATACCCCAACTGGTGATGAAATACTGGTTGTGACCCTTAGTTCACTGCTCGATACTGGCGTATCAGAGGTTGGCTCAAGGGTTGGACTATCTTGCTCTTTTGGTTCTTCATAGGAGATACTAGGTCTATCATAGGAGATATAGGAATTACATACCCATTCCAGTGGATCATCTGTAAGACTCCCCCCCCCCCCCCCCCCCCCCCGACCACTGGATTGGTGATAAAATTACTATGTTTCAAGGAAATCACAGTTCATGGTGGTGAACATGCGACGAGTTTTAGGATCACAATACTGACACCCCTTTTGATTAACTCCATATCCGACAAACACACATTTAACTGCACACGGATCAAATTTGGTCCGGTCAATCTTAGGTATGTGGACGAACATAGAGCAACCAAAGATTCGAGGATTTAAACTTAGAGCAGGGGTACTTTGGTCAATTCAGAGAGAGTCTGAATCGGTGTTTTGAAATTGAGAATTTTTGTAGGGAGACGATTGATGAGATATGTTGTTGTGTCAACAGCTTCAGGCCAGAATGATTTTGGAACTTTTGACTCAATAAGTAAGGCTCGCGTTATTTCCAGGAGAATTCGATTTTTTATTTCTGCCACACCATTTTGTTCCGGAGTATGTGGACAAGAAGCTTGATGAATGATTTCTTTGTCAGAAAAGAAATCTTTCATATGTTGATTTACATATCCCCCCCCCCCCCCCCATTATCCGACCTAAGGACTTTGATATTTTTCTGAAACTGAATTTGGATCATTTGGAAGAAGTGAGTGAATTTATCAAACACTTCTGATTTTTGTTTTAAAAAATACACTCATGTTATACGAGTGCAGTCATCGACAAATAATACGAAATATCTAAAACCTTGACCCCCAGAAATTGGTGCGGGACCCCACACATCAGAATGCACTAATGAGAACATGGAATTCATACGAGTATTATTAGGCTTAAACGCATGTCTATGACTTTTTGCAAGAATTAAAGTCTCCCAAGAAAGATGACTATTCTTAATATACAACTTAGGGAATAAAAGTTTTAGATAACCCGAGGATGGATGACCCAATCTCCTGTGTCATAACCAAGCCTCTCTTTCGGAAGTCCCATGAGCAAGTAGTGTCGAACCTGGTTGAGCTACTTCATCCACGTAGTACAAACCAGTGCGTTTAGTGCCACACCCAATAATATCCTGCAGTATGCAAAAATTTGTATTCATCACCATAGTACAATTCAGTTCTTTAGTGACATGAGACAACGATAACAATTTATTTGATAGGGTCGGGACCAAGAGACAATTTGATATTCTCAAGGTTGGGGAAATTTCTACTGTTCCCATTCCTATCACTTGGGCATTTGCCCCATCTGCAGTATGAATGTATTCAATCCGGTATTTCACAATATTATTAATATCACGGGAATCATACGTCATAGTATCGGTTGCCACACAGTCAAAAATCCACGGGTGATTCTTAAGTGTATCTTTCTGGACTGAATATGCATGTTTTAAAAACATCAGGAACTGAACCGATATTAATTGGGGCGGTTTTCTGATTTTTTAAAACATTAGGTGCCAATTTGCTAGGGCTAAAAGGGAAGGGGCTTGGATGTAAAATCCAAATCTCTTTACCTTCATTTGGGCAGCCACTCTCGTTCAAAACATTTGGGACGCCTCCTTCGTTTATCTTCGGTCTGAAGCTCCCTCCTTGGTGGCTAGGGTTTCCGCCGTGGCCCTCTTGGCGGCTGGTGCCTGCGATTCCGGCGAAGGTTTCGGCTCCTTCGTAGACTGGAGGCTTCGGTGGAGCGTGCGAGGCGCGGCAGCCGATTCTTCGTGGGTGTTGGTGGCCACTGAGTTGCCCACCACGACGGCGGCGCGGCTCCGTCTCTCCTCCCACCACTCGGGATAACCGAGAAGTTTGAAACACCCTTCCTTCGTGTGCCGACTCATCCCACAGTGAGTACATTTCAGTTTGCTCTTGTCAATTCATGGTGAAGATCCGTCGGGTTTCCCGGTCATGTCCGACCGATTAGTCGTATTCCGACCTCCTTTTGCTGAATTAGCTGTTGTATGTTGAGTAGCTGCGTTGATTAGGTTGTTGTCGGTATTAGCTGCGTTGATTAGCTGCTATATGTTTCAATTGCTCCTAGATAACAGACCCTCGCCGAGTCCTGAACCTGTCACCGATGATGTTCCGTCGGAGGTTGCCGCTCCCATGATGTGGAGTCGGGCGGCCTCCTTCCGAACCGAAGCATATGCTTCTTCAACTGAGGGGAGTCGGTCCGATCGTAACATCTCACGTTTGATTCCATCAAATTTGGGATCAATTCCCCCTAAGAATTGATATAGCTTGGTCTCGTTCCAAATTTGGTTGTAGGAGGTTATATCTTAACTGCATATCATAGGATTTGGCCTCCTCGCTTCGATCTCTCCCCATAGGGATTGTATCGAAAGTCAGAAATCTTCGAGTGTAAGTAGTCCCTGCATCATTTTCCCAGCCCGATTATGAAGGTCGAAAATTTGCAGTGAATCCTTACCACTCTCATAAGTCATTTGCAGTGCCTTCCACAAATCCCGGGAATTAGGATAGTGAGCCACATTATTTGCTAATTGTGGCCCTATGTTCTGAATCATCCTTGAGAACACAATGAGGTCGTCTTGTTTCCACCTCTCATAGCCTGTGTCAGATCTGCTTGGGGGTTATGGATCCTAGGTTATGTGCTACAATCGACCCCTTCCCCCAATTGCGGTTTGCATCAATCTGATCCATAGATGGTAGTTTTGGCCGATGAGCTTTGTGCTCACCGTGACGGTTTCTGGTAGGCTTTTTTCGGTTTTGTGGCTGAGGTTAATACCATTTTTCAGTATGTTGGCTATTTTGAGGGTTAGGTCATCTTCACTCAGACCTGAACCCATTTGGGTTTGAGAAATTAGAGTTTGGGAATGTTGGCTTTCATTATCGGACATGGCTGGTCGGATCGAGTATTATTCTGGTATATGATGAGCCAGAAAAACACTCAATCCTTCAAGGATTGTGGACCTGCTCTGATACCATGTTGAAACAGGTAATTCTAACATTCATTTCAGGTATTTCAGCTCAATTGGTTCTTTACACCGGAATTAGGTACACTTATACAACTTTTGTCTACATATCTATAAGCTATATTCATCATTACAATATAGTGCAGATTTGTCAATATTGCTGTTTACTTTAGACAATATTCCTGATTTTATGGCTTTGCTGGATTTATGGCTTTATTGACTTGCTTTTGTTGACTTGTTCTAACACAAGCTACCTGAACTTTGAAAAATCAAAACGGGCTACATCAACTTTGAAGAATGTGCAAATAGCTACCTCTATCCAATTTCTGACGAATTTCCAACGACTTTCCGACGACAATTGACGGAAAATTGGACGGAGGTAGCTATTTGCACCTTCTTCAAAGTTGAGGTAGCTCGTTTTGAATTTTCAAAGTTCGGGTAACTCGTTGCAAAACGTCCAAAGTTCAGGTAGCTAGTTGGTATTTAACCATATATATATATAAAAGTTTGTGTCACACGAATTATATAGATCGTATAAGTCTATGAGTCGTAATCACACAAATTAACTTGGTGCCCAATAGAATTCTTACCATACAAAATGTAATGGACATAGCCTCACGAGTCATGTAGGTTGAATTGTAGACTTGCGGGTCATGTTTGCATCAATCAACCTATAAATAATTATATATTGTATTTGGATTGAGCATATTTTAACAAAATTCATCTTTAATACGACTCAAGATTAACCTGAACTATCATTCATTGTATATATATAATCATTAATTATAAAAATTGACAATTTACTTAAGAAAGTCTCTGGTGGGCATAGTTAGGTAGTAAACATTTTTCTCAAGCTGTGGGAACAGAAGAACATAAACCAAAGACAAAAGTGAAAGACATCACCTAACCCTTAAACTCATATCAAATCAATTCATCACATTTAAACTACGGAAATGGAAGTCATTGAGTTTCTTATATTAAAACACTGGCTTACAAATCTAAACGAGTTGGACTAATTTCAACAAATTTTAAGAATCTAATACTGCTAATCGGAATCATACTCTGATACTGTGTAAAAGTGTTTAGACGAATAAGTAGATTAATTATCCTAAAAAAACAAATTTATAAATAAATATATAATCTATAAATGTATACTTCAATATGGAGAGTGGGGAAAGAAAAAAGTATGCTTCAATAAGTTCATGATACATTAGAATTTTTTCTTACCTATATGTCTCAACCTTTGACTTATCAACTATGTTTTTGAAGACTACATTTGTGACCATCAGGGACTCACTTTATACAGTGATATATGGTTGGCTTAGTTGGTTGTTTCTTCTAACCCAAGCTCGGTCTCCAAATACTTGAACCATTTCGATGACTCGTTTTCATTGTCATTTTTTATAATGTCGGGCTGATCATATCCAACGTTAGCACATTCGTCTTCTGCGCAACCATCAATCTCAGTTAAAAATTGGTTGATTTCTTGATCATGGTTATAACTCGAGAACTCGAGTGAAGATGATCCAATATTGTCTAGTAAGTTCCAAAAATCATTGTTTTCAGACTCAAACGGGATGTTGATCGGACTCATCGTGATCATCTCGGGTTTGTTAACTTCTTCAAATATGTAATCTTCACTTTGATCATCAAAAAGGTCTTCAAAGTTGATTGGTGATGGGGTTTGGTCTGTGTTGTGCTCTTGGAGCTTATTAGAACAGTCCTTCTCTGCATGATCTATTTGTTTCTTTCCAGAAATGGAAGATGATGACGATGATGACATCATACATGACGATCTCGAGTCGTCACGGTCTGTGCCTTTAAGAGACAATAGCTTCTTCTTTAGGTGAGTGTTCCAAACATTTTTTATTTCGTTGTCTGTTCTTCCAGGAAAATGAGAAGCGATTTTCGACCACCTAGTATATGAAGACAATAATGAATCAATTATGCAAAGTTATTTCTTTTTTAGTACTTCACATTTTGACATGTTATAATTTGGTACCTTATGAATTTATTTCAATAGAAATGAGATACTTAAAAATATCATATACTAAATTGTAACTTGACAAAATGTTAGGTACTTAAAAGTATGTACTCACTTATTTCCAAGAGATTGATGGAGTTTGATAATGGTTTCTTCTTCCTGTGGGGTGAAGTTGCCTCTCTTTACATCCGGCCTCAGGTAGTTAATCCACCGTAAGCGGCAACTCTTTCCACACCTTAGCAAACCTGAAAATTATATCAAAAATAAAATTGGAAAATTCTTCATTATTACTTTTTTCAGTGGAATCTTACTAGAAATTATATTAGTTAAATTAATAGAATATGATTTTTATGATTTAATTAATTAATGCTGCAATATGTAGCCTAAGTAAGCTTTCTGATTAGGAGTATTAATAGCTTGTGTGGTGTGTACTGACGAAATTTAGTCTACTGACTCGTAGGTTTGATAAGAGTAAGCTATTACCATTACGATTGGTCATAAGGTGTTTATCTACTAATCAATTAATGATGCAGTTTGAAATAATAAAGTTCAGACATATTTTTCGAGAAGCGAATGCGGTAACGGATATCATGGCGGGTATGACGCTCAACCAGCGATAAGTGTTTGAATTTCATAGCCCACCTCCGAAAGAAACTGTTAATGCACTCCGAAAAGACGTTGTTGACTCTTCGATTTCGCGAATTGTTAAAGTTAGCTAGTTTTTTTTTTGGTTGTGTAATTGAACTTGGGTGATTAGTTGTCATCTATATCGGTTTTTTAATTCATAATTATAAAAAATAAATTGTGCACTATTAAAGATTTATATAATTTTATAAAAAAATATAAAATGTATTTACTTTAATGAAAATATTAAAAGTTGATATAGAATATATATAAAATTAATTCATACTTTATGTATATGTGTATAAATCCTTAATTTTTGTATGTCCCATAAAAGAAATTTTGCATACTTATTTCTGATTGGCTGGCCTTAGTCCAAGTCCAAGGTTTAAACTTTCAAATCACTGTCGATGTAAAAGGACGTGTAAATTGCAAGGGAGGAGGGTCCCACTCTCCAATTCCTACTCCCGACACTTGAAATCATTTTACAAGGAAATCATTTCAATTTCGACCCAAAACAAGGAAATCATTTCAGAATAATAATAATAATACCAAGGAGCAAACCTTTAACTTGTGACATTTTGTAACGAGTTACCCGAATTTTTAAAATTTAAAATGTGTTACCTCAACTTGGACAAAAGTGCAAATAGCTACCTCCGTCCAATTTCTGATGAATTTTCAACGAATTTCTGTCGAATTTCCGACGAAATTCTGTCAAAAATTGACGGTAAATTGAATAAAGGTATCTATTTGCACCTTCGTCCAAGTTGAGTTATTCCGTTTTGAATTTCTAAAGTTCGGGTAGCTCGTTGCAAAATGTCCAAAAGTTCGTGTAGCTACTTGTTATTTAACCCTTATTATTAGTTGTATTATTATTGATTACAATTATATATAAAAAAAAAGTCCCATATTTATTAATATTATATACATATATCTTGCATTAGTCCTACATTATAGCCATATGTATATATAATCAAATACTAATACACAAACAAGAATCCTACACGTATATATATATATATATATATATACTCTAGTTACCTGCTTGCTTGGGCAAGGAACGCCAGTTCTCGTGTCCAAACTTCTGAATGAAAGAGACGAGCCTCAAGTCCTCTGCAGGGCTCCATGGTCCTCTCTTCACCTTGCTCTTGTCGCAGCACGGGGCTCTACCCCTTCCCATCTATATGTCTATATCTATATATATCTATATCTATATATGTATATGTATATGTATATGTATATGTATGTGTATGTATATCAGTATATGTGTATAGATATCGATACACTGATAGAGTGGTGTAGTAAGTATGATCAGTGAACTGAGGAAATGACTGAAGATAAGTAGGAGGAGGAAGAGGAAGACGAAGAAGAGATGAGAGGGAAAGAGAGACTTTTCTTTTCTATATGTGGGTCTCCTTGTCGTCGTCTTCTCCATGTATATATAGATAGCAAGAGAGAGAAGCCAAGTGTCATTGCATTAGATTAATCAATATAAATCGACTCTTTATTTTTTTCTCAAAAACATAAATTATCTCTCCAAATTTATATTAATCTAGATATTTTGATATTGTAAATTTATAGAAAGTAAGTAATATTTTATGTTTGTTTTTGGAAAAGAATTAGTTATATGGATGGTAGGAGAATGAATTTATAACCATATTGTGAATGTATTAGTTGTACATAATTAATTATTCACTTCTTAATTATTAGGTTACTCAGAGAAAGAAATTACCACAATTAAATATTTAATTTTATATGAAATAAATAATAAGAAGAAATAGATTTTTAATTAACTCTTTAATTTATATTTTCAATTCGAATTTTTTCCATTAATTTTTCAGTATTTTTCATTCTTTCAAAATATTATATAATTATATATTATTACGAGAATTTCTATTCAGTATAACAAAAAAAACGAATACAACTTATTATTCTGAAAGTAAATATAACAAAATTTTAAAAAATAAAGTATTACTATACTTTTATTGTAAAGTAGTTAACGTTTAAATATTTTTGTGTAATTAATTTTAAAAGTATCTAGATGTGAGTGATTTTATCTATTCAAACTTTTTTTGAAAAATTTAAATATGAGATTTTTTGTCGTTAGATTTATAATTATACTATTTAATTCCAATTTTTGTGCAGCCAACGTTATAAATATGTTCTTAAATTTTTCCTTTCATCTATCTCTCAAAAATCAAAATCGACACGTTTCACATTTCCCATATTAAAAAAAACAGTCATTCTTGGGTGAATGGGTTGTGATTTCATTATCATTTTCTTTAATATATTAATCATTGAGATAATGCAATCAAGCTTAGTGGAGTTATTATTACTCTTTATTTTTTTTGCATCTTTATAAAAATATATCACTCCATTTGGTTATTCATTATAAATATGCATTATAGAAAAATCACATGCAATTATAAAATAAGAAAAGTGTGCACAAAGAAAAATAAAGGTTTGATTTATGAGTCCAAGTGATGTTGCACCTCCACCAGAGGTATGCATGGTAGGTGAAGCAAGCAAACATAGGTAGCCACTGATTTATAATGTTAATAATTAAATAATATTAATTAATAGAAGTTTTTTTTTTTGCCATTAATTAATAAAAGTTAGGAAAATGAAATTTGAGAGATGAAGATTGAGAGAAAGTTCAATAGCTAACTCAACCTTTTGTTCCCTATAATTTATTTTTCAGCAGTTGGAAAAAACAAACATTCAACTTGAATATATTATGTAGAGTATAAAGTCAATTAAATAATTTTAAAATATTTTTAAGGATAAATTAATTTAACAGTCACTTATATTGGTTTTATGATACTAAATGGTTACTTATATTTTTGTGTAAATAAACGGTCACTTACATTTTATAAATGTGACTTTTTAGTTAAATTTATCATATTCAGTCACTTATGTTTGATAAATGTAATGAAATAGTCACTGAAATGATGATTTTATGTTTTTTTTTAATCTTCTACATGTTCATGTTCTTCATATTTATGTCCAAAATTCTGAATTCGAACCTAAATGTGTGCAAATTTTGGTTCCACATCAAATTTTGGATTTTATCGAGAAAGAAAAGCTTGAAGATGAAGAACGTGAAGTTGAGGAAGATAAGGGGAATGGTACTTTAGTCATTTTTTCTTATAAAAATTCTCTGGAACCGTTTAATCACATTTTGAAACATCTGTAACTGTTCAACACAAATTTCAACTGTTCAACATGTTTTAACATAAGTGACTATTTAAGTAATTTGTCCTATTTTTAAACCTTTTTTTCTTAATGTCTTATCTATAGAGTATTAGGGAAGAAAATATATAAAATAGTGGAATATCTAGCACATTTTACGTTCAATACTCTCTTACATAAATTTTAATTAAACTAAAAAATGGCATGCGCTATGCTGCAGCTGAAATATTTTTAAAAATAAACTGAGCAATGCATGAACCAAAAAAAGCTACTAGTTCTATCCATGCATGGTTTAACTTTAATCACACTTCACTCATTATTTAAGAGTGACGTCATATTTTATTTATAAATAATATATGTATTATTTTATGTTAATATTGGAGTTTAAATATTTTCTCTTTCAATGTTCATAAAAATATAGTAAAATTATATATTTATCCTAAAATTTAATGGCACTATACCCTTATCTTAAAATTATCATATGTATGTTATCGGGATTTAAAGAAGTCCCATCGTGCAGGAATGATAATAAAACATTGTGCCCTACTTGCCCACTATTTATAAGCTCTACATTGGTGATTAAATAAAATTAGATAAAAATAATTTATTTTTTCCATAATATATACAAAATAATAAAAGATACATGGATATACATATCCCTATCGATATGGGTCCCCGGGACTTGGTGACATACTACAAGTCATAATGATTTAGGTGACCCTCCAAACTATAATTAATCACCACTAAACAATGACACTTTACAATACATATAATATATATATATATATATATATATATTAGTCAATTTAATCTTCATTGAGAGACTTTTAAAACTATTTGTTTCACACCTACCAAACCTAGTGAATATAACAATTAACACAATATGGTACATACATTAAAAATGCAGCATTTTTTTTAATAGTCCGAAAATCGATTATTAGAGATCGATTTTAAGATATATATATATTTATCAATTATCTCATAATTTTAAATTTATGAATGAAATCATTTATTATACTCTTACATAGATGAATTATATAATATGTGAATATTATAGAGTTCAAATGTATTATAATAATGGCATAGGTGAAATAATTGGTTGTATGTAATGTATTTTTAGTGCAGTCATCAAATTTTAAATAAAAGTGTATAGCAGATACACATTTTTTAATGGTAAATTTAGTACAAATATCTCTGGTAGAAAAGTCATTTTGTTTATTATTAATATTAATATAGGATTAGAGATATTATCAATAAAATTAAGGATAACTTTAGTTAGTGTTTCTGTAATATATATTAAAGATTTCAAAATGTTAGTTATCAAATTATTAATATCTAGTAAAAACATTAAAGATAATTATATGATCTTATATATTTATATAAATATATAAACAAGAGAAATTTATACTATCATTTTATACTAACGAGAATGTACTATAATCATTTTAAAAAATATATTTCAACTACCTTTTTTTTATTTGAATTTTGCATCTTTTTTTCTATAAATAAAGATAATAGATGCATTTTTTTTTCTTCAAGTTCTCTTCAAAATCAGGTAGGTTACGCTAGGCTGAATTTAAAGCATCCATCCCCCCTTGTCTTACCTTATACCCTTTCTTTATATTGTAACAATATAAAATAATTTAACAAGGCAAAAAGTAAACAGGTGGTATGTTGTTAGGGAAACTAACACATTGAAAACTTATGAATATTAGTAGTATTTTTTTTTTAAAGATGTACCTAATTAATGAAGTTTGACATTTATTTGTGTCATTTCATTTCATGGTTGGGTTGGGTGAATATATGTGTTGTTTACTCATAATATTTAATTAAGTCATCAAAGACTTAACTATGACCTTTATTACCAAACTAGGACTTTATTGAGAAAGAAAGGAGCCAAAAAAACATACAAATACAATGATATCAGCAGTGCATCATCACAACGTGTGGCGGTTGCATGTTGATAAGGTGGAGAGAAAATGGAAAAGGAAGATTTGGTTGTAAGATATTATATAATTATAACGGTTCAGCACTAAAATTAATTATGGGTTAAATATTTAGAATGATTTTTGTATTGAACGAGTAAGAAATAATATTATTATAAGTGTCAAGTAAATATATAAATATAATTCTTCTTCTAGGACCCTTTGTTGAGGGGTCATCCTGATGACCTAGATTAGTCCGGAATGTTCGAGAATTTTGCAAGGACCATTTGACAATTAAGATAAGTATAAAGGTTCAAGTTATAATTATTTTATATTAGGTTTTTGTATAAATAGAAAGATTATGTGATGATTTAAATAGTCGCTTACATTCTTTTATCTCCCCTGCTAGGGTTTTGTGTGTGAAAGTTGCTAGGGTTTTCTAAGATGTGATCCATATTTTGACACGATATCAGAGTCTCTGAAGCTTTAATTGCTTCATCTGTTGTGCGATTCTTGTTGATGTTTTTCGATTTTTCGTTGCTTGTTTCGTCGATGGCGTCTTCGTCGACAACTGCGGGCTCAGATGTTCTTGGAGTGATCGCGCCGACGAAGATCACAACGACGGAGATGAACACTTTTGTGAATACTCTGATGGTGGATCATAATCATCCATTGTTCTTGCATCCCTCATATCCTACAAGTTCTTCTCTTGTTTCTATTCAATTGACCGAATATGAAAACTATGAGTTCTGGAGCCGCGCGATGTATATTTCGTTGCTGGTTAAGAACAAACTCAGATTTGTTGACGACTCTTTCCTTTCCCTAAAGAGTCGTTTGATTCAAGCATTAAAGATATTTGGAACATATGCAATTCTATAGTGTTTGCTTGGATAATGAACTCGGTTTCGAAGGATTTGATGAGCACTATTCTTTATTCCTCTAGTGCTTTTCTGGTGTGGAACGATTTGAGAAAGAGGTTTAATAAAGTAAACGGATCAAAGATTTTTCAGTTGCATAGGGAAATATGTTTAGTTCAACCAGGAGTTGACACTATATTTACTTATTTCACTAGACTACGTATGTTTTGGGAAGAATTTGCTACTATAACCTACTTGCCAAACTGTGGATGTGATTTGTTCAAAAAGCACATTGAACATGGGAATAATCTGAAACTGTTTCAATTTTTGAATGGATTAAATGATTCGTATTCTGCTATCAGATCGAATCTTGTTATGAGAGAGCTCCTACTGTCGGTTAACCATGCTTATGCAGTCCTGATTCAAGAAGAGAATCAGATAGGCATTTCCAACAGTAATATTTCATATTCTTATGTTGATCGATCGACTTTCTATTCTAACAATTAGGTTAAGCCACCCAACAAAAAAATTAGAACTTAATCTCTGGGTTTTCCAAAGGAAAAGATCATGATTACGATCATTTTTTAACAGGATTGGATATCCAATGGGTTGGAAATTTAAGTCTAAGACTGCTCAAACCAATAATGTCATGGAGAGTCTTGTTGTGACTCTTGTCGGTTTAGGTGTTAATACACTTACTTGGGTGCCTTCTAGTTGTTGTACTCCTACTAATAGTTATGCAGGTGATAAACATATGATGCTAACAAAGGAACACCTTGAACAAATAGTTAAGATGCTTAACAAGGATTTTGTGGCTGAGACTTGGGTCAACATGGAAGGTAATATTTGTTTAAATACAAATGCATTAAATAATGATTAGATTGGTTAGAAAATACATGTTATTGCAGTTGTCGAATGGAGCATTTTTTATAGTTAAAAATGTTGGTGAATTTTCTTTTAACGGTGATAAGAAACTGTCTGATGTGTTGCATTTTCTTGACTTTAAGTATAATTTGCTCTCAATTTCAAAACTTGCAAAAAAGTTAAATTGTACAGTAACATTTTATCCAAAGTTTGTTGTGATGCGGGACCTTTGCAGTGGCAGGGTGACGGGGATTGGTAGAGAGACTTCGGCGCTATACCTCTTTAGGTCACCCTTGAAGTCCTGTTTGACCCTCAAAACCTCTACAATTCCTAATCATTAAGCACTGCTTTGGCATAGACGTTTAGGTCACGTGTCATCTCAAACGTTGAATAAATTTTATGTATTAAATTTTTCTGAGTCTGTTGAAAAAATGTTTCAGATTGTTCTATATGTCCCTTAGCAAAACAACATAGACGCCATTTCCTGTTAGTAATAGTTATGTTTCATGTTGTTTTGAAAGTAATGTTCCTATTCAGTTTTGGGGCAGTGTATATTGATTGCATGTTATTTGATAAACTTGATGCCTACTCCTGGTTTAAAAGGGAAGTATTGTTATGATTTGTTGTTTGAAAAAACTAGTTTCGTAAGTCACCTAAGGGTGATTGGTTGTTTATGTTATGCGAAAGTGTTGAACTTGTCAGATAAGTTTGCTTTTAGATCAATACCCTCACCTTTCATGGGTTATATTTCAACCCCAAAAGGATACAAGTTGTTGAATTTGAAAACAAGGACTTTCTTTGTAAGTCGTGATGTGAAATTTAAGGAAGATATATTTCCTTTTAAATTTGTTAACAGGATTGATTCACTCTTATTTTGACGGTTTAGTGATTGTTTTAGACAATGATCCTTTGTAGGTATTGTGCAATGAAAATAAGTCAAAAGCTGAAAATGAGGTTGAAGTTCCATCAACCGATGATGTAACGGGCGATGATGCAAATGAATTGGCTGAACCGAGGAGGTCATCTCGATTGAGCAGAGCTCACTTATGCCAAAATGACTACATTGTCTTGACAACACTAGTAAAAAATGTTCTACTGCTCTTCCTATTGGAAATTGTGTGTGTTATGATCATGTTTCAGATCATTATCGTTGCTTTATCAGTTCAGTTTCTAAAGTAATTGAGCCTAAATCTTATTTACAAGTTGCAAAAGATGTGAATTGGATTAAGGCAATGAAAGAAGAAATTGATGTTTTAGAAAGAAATGGTACTTGGTGTATTGTTCCTATGCCTTCACATAAGAATATTGTTGGTTGTAAATGGGTGTACCTTGTGAAATACAAATTTGATGGTTATATAGAAATGTATAAAGCTAGGTTGGATAGAAATGTATAAAGCTAGGTTGGTTGCTAAATGATATAGTCAACAAGAAGGAATTGACTATTTTGATACGGTTTCTCCTATTGCAAAAATGGTTACCGTTCAATTTGTTTTATCAATTGCAACTATTAAAATTTGGCTTTTGTTTCAAATGAATGTGTATAATGCTTTTCTTCAAGGTGATTTAAATGAGGAAGTTTATATGAAAATACCACTTGGTTTCAGCAATCAGGGGAGAATAAGATGGTTTGTCCATTGCTGAAATCGTTGTATGGTCTTAAACAAGCCTCTAGGCAATGCAATGTTAAGTTATATGATGCTCTTGTTAAAAGTAGGTACGTGGAAAGTAAGTATGACTATTCCATGTTCACTAAGAAAAGCAGTGATGATATTGTGGTGTTGCTTGTATATGTTGATTACTGGAAACAGTAAAGTGTTGATTGCTGAGTTGAAATATGTTCTTGAAAACAGCTTTAAAATGAAAGAACTGGGTGAATTGCGGGGTTTTTTCTCGGTATCGAAATAGTTAGGTCGAAAGAAGACATTGTGATGAATCAACGTAAGTATGTCTTAGAATTGTTGGATGAGGTTGGTGTGTTAGGTGTAAAGCCTGGTAAGACTTCTATGGAAGTAAACCAAAGCCTAACGAGTACAGTATATGATGCAATGTTTCATTTAAATAAAGTTGATACTACACTTGTTGATGCTCACTTTTATAGGAAACTTGTTGGGAAACTGTTGTATTTAACTGTCACTAGGCTGAACATAGCTTTTGTTGTTCAAACACTAAGTCAATTTATGCAATGTCCTAAACAATCGCATCTTGATGTTGTTTATAGGGTAATTAAGTATGTTAAAAATCAGCCAGGTCTGGGAGTTTTTTTGCCTTCAAATGGCAGTACTAAATTATTTGATTTTTGTGATTCTGACTGAACTGCATGTATTGTGACTAGAAAATTTGTTTCAGGCTGTTGTATAAAAATTGGTGATTCTCCTGTGTCTTGGAAAGTAAATAAACAAAATAACATATCTAGGTCATCCGCCGAAGCAGAATATATGTGCATGAGAGTAACTATTTCTGAGATTGTATGGTTAACATGTCTTTTGAATGAACTTGGGATTGTTAGATCAAAACCTGTTTTATTATCTTGTGACAATAAAGCTACATTGCAAATTTCTGCTAACCCTATGTTTCATGAACGTACAAAACATATAAAAATAGACTGTCATTTCATCATCGAGAAGATCATGGCAAGATTGGTCAAAACCAATTTTGTAAGATCATTCGAACAGGTAGCAGGTCTATTCACTAAAGCATTATGTGGGTAACAACACTACTACCTTCTTAGAAAGTTGGGAATGAAAGATATGTATGGGAACATCAATTTGAGGGGGAGTGTTGAGGGTCAACCTGATGATCTAAATTAATTCGGAATATTCGAGAATTCTGCAAGGACCATTTGACAATTAAGATAAGTATAAGGATTTAAGTTATAATTATTTTCTATTAGGTTTTTGTATAAATAGAAAGCTTCTATGATGATTTAAGCAACACAATCACTTACATTCTTTTATCTCCTCTGCTAGGGTTTCGTGTGAGAAAGCTGCTAGGGTTTTCCGAAGATGCGATCCATGTTTTGACACCCTTAGGATATCATCATGTAAGAGAAAAAAAAAATCAAGTTTTGAGATTTTAATTTTTAAGAAAAAATATGAGTAATGGTAGAGAATTCGAAACAAATAAATAGAAAAATGGCAAGGTCACTTATGGTTTATAGATATTAGCACGATTTTTGTTAGTATTTTCAATTCCTATGATTGTATTTTTCACAACTGCATTTTTTTTTTCAGTTTTCCCATCAAGTTTAAATCGTAAAATTTGATTCCCTCATGTTTGGCTAAAGTGCAAGTTTGCTTCCTCCTATCTTAATTTTTTTCAAATGTTACAATTGAATTCCGATCATCGAGACTCAATTATAACATTTGAAAATATTTAAAATGGTTAAATTGTGTCATTTTAAAAGTTTTCTATTATTTTTACAATTTTCGAAACTAATCTTGTTAAATTTGAATGAAAAAATTGTCGGAGGAAAACAAACTTATACTTTGACCAAACATATATGAATGAAATTTTACAATTTAAACTTTTAAACTTTAAGGATAAACTGAAAAATCAGTCAAACATTAAGTAACAATATCGTATTTTGCCCAATTTATAATTTGCTAACTCTATACGCGAGTTTCTCATGCATATTGTAATAAGATCAACTAGTAATTTATTAAAATAAAAAATAGTTCAGTTAACAAACTATACAAGTTGTTTGCAATTGGTATAGTAATAAATTTTTAAAAACATTACCACTACATTACCAACTTTATCATCTACCAACATACATTAAGAGGGGAAGGATCAAAGGCATAAGGAAATGATAATGCTGGCGTTGCAAATTCAGAAACCGTAAATGTCTGATTGGTTCAATCACAGCCAGCAAACTGCACACATACTACTGCTCTATGATGCAAATGTTGTCCATCTATTCCTGTAAGGACTGGTGGTTCCTTAACAGACCAATAGACATCACAGTAAAGTTCATTCATTCCACTGAGTAGGACATATAGAGATCAAAAGATGCCACCCCTCAGTGCAAGCACGAGATGAAGGACCGATCCACCTTCAATGTTGTAGTCTTTTGCTGTCTTGTCATCAGCAAGCTGCTTCCCAGCATAAATGAGTCTGCAGTTTGAAAAGATTTCCCATGAAGAAACTCAGCACAGAAATTGAACAATAAAGGGATAAAAGGTGAAATCTAAGTCGCAATCCTCAATCTGGTTGTGTAGATTTTGGCATTATATAATGGTAATTGTTAACACATACTATACAGAAACATCTTTTGTGATAATGCATGCAGATCTTCTTATAGCTGTAAGGTTGTGTGCTTCTGTAGAAAACATGCAATAAATTCCTTAAAAAATGAATCAAGAGACAAACTATGTCAACTCAGTTAATGGTTGCTACAGTAGACGGTCATTTACACTTCTCTTGTTTAGTTTAGTTTCAACCCTCTAACTCATTCTTCCTAGGCACTGTAATGACAATTCAAGTAAAACTTTAACCTGATTTAACAATTACATCTTCTCCATGTTCATACTAGATTACTCAAATAACCAGGATTAAGAAAGGTGAGATAAAAGCATCTTGCATGTGAAACAAAAAAGTATGAAAATGATAATTGACATCCATTTGTAAAACGAGTTGGATAAAATAAAAAAGGAGCTAATTTGAATGTGTGTAGATTATCTAAAGTAGTAAAGCTTTTATTTTAAATTCAAACCAGTACTATATGTTTGGCTCCTATCTTGGCCAATTGTTCACTCTAAAACTTAAATAACAAGAGTATGCATCAAGCACCAAAACTGAGATGAAAAACTATTAACTGCAAGAACATAAGATCAAGACTCGTGAGCTTAAGGTACTAAAAGCCCAAGACAGTAACAAGTATGACAAAGCACTCACCTTTGCTGCACTGGAGGAATACCCTCCTTCTCTTCAACACGCTCCTTGATCCGTTCGATGGTGTCAGTTGGCTCGATATCAATTTCAATTTCTTTACCTGTAAGAGTCTTCACCTTAATCATAGTTCCTCCTCTTAACCTCAAAACCAAGTGAAGAGTAGATTCCTTCTGGATGTTATAATCCGCAAGAGTCCGACCATCTTCTAATTGCTTGCCAGCAAAAATCAACCTCTGCTGATCAGGAGGGATACCCTCCTTGTCCTAGATAAATCAAATCATAGCTATGTCATTTATAAGCGCAGCAAATTCATCGATAAATTTAAGCAGTCAATTTTTTTTTAATGTAGATGTCTACTAATTTGATGATTCGGTTGCCAGTTATGACATCAAACCAGTGAGACTCCCATCAAACACAACAGTGATCAATTATTGACATTTTCAACTCCATTAATGCACAAATCAAGAACTGAACCTTGAATCTTAAAAGAAAAAATAGCACTCCAAACAAAAATCAGCGCGGACATAGTTGAGATCGTGGAGCAGCGTTAACCAAAGAGACAAACCATTACAATGAACAGCTTTACGTTCTGCACTACACCAGCTAATCGATTACAACCTAAATAGCTACGTGATAAACACAGAATAGTTGTTATCAAAGAGAAGAGATCGCTGAGCAAGGATTAGGAATAGACCTGAATCTTAGCCTTCACATTGTCGATCGTGTCGCTACTCTCAACCTCGAGAGTAATAGTCTTCCCGGTTAGGGTTTTGACAAAGATCTGCATCTTCTTCCCCTTGGTTCCGTGTCGGTGGCTCGAGAAGATGAAGCACCGCGCCTTTCTTGCGCCTTCAATTCAATCAATACCTGCTTGAATTTTACGCTATTTATTTAAACTACCCAATTGTGAGTTCCAGGCCGAATGGAGTTGGAATGTTATTATTTTTCCAAATTATTTGTACTTTTATTTCATTTAAAATAATTAATAACGAATGAATTATTTGATATTTCATTTTTTAATATAAAATTTGTTAATTTTGAGGGATTGGGTCAGTATTGGATACTGGTCAAAACCATTCACTCTCTCTATAATGGATGCTCATGGTTGGAAAACCTGATGACACTGATACTCTGCCGCCTTACAGTTTAGACTGGGGTAAGTAGATGTGGAAACCTAGGTCAATGCCCGTTAACCCGTGACATGACCTCCCGTCCGGCAGACCGTGATCCCAACCTCAGGCAGATCTGTTTCCGGTAAATCGATCGTTCAACGAGGTAACTTAAATATGTGTTTAATGTTGTGCCCTAAACGATTGCATGTTTCGTTCATAAATTTCAGCAAAATTCAACCAAAACAAAATACCTACTGTCTACACAATTGATTATAATCTCAAAGGAGGATCGGTTGACCTTCGAATGCTCGAAGAGATGGACAAATGGAAGCATGCTGTCAAAAAGGCTGCTTACAATTGTTCAAGTTGTGTTTCTTATCCACTTAAATCCTTATGTCATTTAAAATATAGGCCTTATATATAACAATAAATTTTTCTATTACCGATTCATTTTATGATGAAATTTAAACTGTATATATAAGTAATTGTTATTTATATATTCATTGAGTTTGATTCGGTCCGATGTAAATTTTAACATAGTACTAGAATTTGATTCTGTCACTATCGTAGTTTTGTAAGTAAGAGTCATCATAGTGTGAGAACTGAGAAGTGCCAAGTGCACCCATGAGTCAAATCCACAGCGATGGTTTTCACTTTTCATAGATAAGTCTTCATGGCCTAATCAGATTTCGTTGTAATGCTAATAGCCTAATACTACATTATAAAACTACGTGCAACAATCCAACCAATGATTATATATGCATTAAAAAAATATAATATTTATATCTATAATGTCTAAATTCCGAACCAATGTCGCGACTCTTTTGTCGCGTACCTTTTTTTTTGGGCCAAATTACGTCGCTTACCTTACGAGAGTAAACATGCTATTTCGAGTTCGGATACACCAATGACCCCCAAATGTACACCAACTGCATTGATTTCCTAGACCAAAGCTTATCTCATGTTTTAATGCCCACTAACGAAACCAAACTCCCACCTATCACCACCCTCTACCAACCTACTTTATATCATTTACTCCCCACCAGCGTTACAGACCCGATTGAAGCAACCCATTACAAAGCAGCTTCAAAACGACATGTTCAGGTCGATTTTAGGTTTCTTGGGCAACGGAATCGTAACATTGCACCTCGGGCATTTAGGGTGATCTACAGAAACCAGGACATAAGCGAGACAGATAGGACAGCCCATTGCAATAGGGGACTCCATTTGCTCCGAGGTTGTCTCTCTTGTGGATGAGGACGAGGATGAGCATGAAGGGGACTGCATATGTGATGGTTTCCAGAAGGGAGACCTTCGCTTTGTGGGTTCCTTCTCTGCTCTTTCTAGGGCTGACTTCACTTTATCGAGGGTGCATACGCTCTGGTAGTTGGAAGATGAGGAAGGGGAGGATGAGACGAGCTTCAAGTCTAGGCAGGGATCATTGGAGTGATTTCTTGGCAGCTTTGTTGGAGAGTATGGTGTGGTGTTTAGGTCTTGGAGCTTGGTTTGGTGCCTTTGGCTTCCTGATATTGATGTAGTTGAAGTGGTTGAGCTGCATCTTTGTATGTACACTTTACCCGACTGAAATCGAATAAAAAACAAAGCAATGTCATTCATTGCGATCAATGAATTTAAAGAAATAGTAAGCTTCATTATTGTAGAGAAATAAATATCATTCAGAACAAGTCAGTAAGAAGTTTCTTCATCTACCCTGCCCTCATGATGATCTGTTTAGCGATTTCCAAACATGGTCTATGCATACCATAATTGCTGTATAAAAGTCGATCAAGGCAAAGGCTATATCAATCTAAACAGAGTAATACTGCAAAACTTAGTGAAAAGTTAGAATTCTGTATTATTTAAGGAATTTGTAGAGTCTCTGACATAATCACCTTTTTACATAAAATAGGTAAGTTTTCACCTTCTGCTAAGTTTCACTCTAAATTCCAGTTGCGTCTCCAGAAAATTCTTTCTATTGGAGATAGTACGATGAGCAAATTCAATAAAACGTGTCATGTATCTCTCATTTCCAAAGTTCTAGACGTGCAGGTGATGATCACTGAATATGATTATTAGTAGTCAAATAAAATGACTGTAGAATCTATTAGGATACCCATTTCTACTCGACGATTTGATTTCTGTTATTGTGAAAGCAGCTGTTCTAATTCAAGTTATTCAACAAACTTGAATTTTCATATTTCTTATTATTTCTAATCAAAGGTGAGGAATATATTCACCGGCGTCATCGGTAACTACACAATTTTCTCAATCTTTGATGGAGATAGGACATTTTTCAATAATCTAGATTCTACGTTGAGCTACCAAGCTTTTGAAATTGAAATAAACTGCATGCAACAAAATCGATCATGAAAGCATCAACTGATCGAATGACACAACTGAAATTTCTTAATCCTGCATCAATTCGTACTGAATTTTGCTCCTAACGTTGTAATCGGCTCATACAATTTCACCTTCAAAATCATCTCAACAGTATACAGATCATGAAACTGAAATTGCCGATAACTGAAACGAACAGAAACTGGATGAGAACTTGGAGAAAGAAGATGAAAAAGTACCTTCAAGTCGAGTCGCTTCTCCCAGCCGGTAGGAACGTGAAGGTCGAGGTCCAGCTCTTCGGACTCGACCTTACTGGGACCACCACCGAGTAGGTCACGTGTGACCGGAACAGATTGATTCTCTGGCGCCGGAGAACCATTGGCAGACGTGCGGTTTCCATTGAGGTAGCGGGCCAAGGAACTGACGTCAGCAGCCATGGAAGAGTTTCTACGCTGAGTGGGGGAGGGAAGAGTCGGATTTTATATGAAGTGAATCATTGGAGATTTGGAATAGGAGTGGGTAAGTGGAATTAATAATTTCAGAAAAATTTATTCCTCTCTTTAATTATTGTCGATTGATTTAGTTAAAAAATAAATCATTCATTTAAAAAATAAATTTAAAATATGATGTAACTTCTACCTAGTGATGATTAAAATGTACTAATTATGATGATGATGATTTAAATGTACTAATTATATCGATTGATTCGACTAATTTTTTTATACTGATTTACAATTAAATTTAAATCAAACCATTTTAATCCTATATAATTTTAGAATCGATTTAAAGCAAAATAAATCAAACCGGTCTGAAATTAAACCAAACCTAGAGATGTTTTCAATAAACCAAACCTAGAGATGTATTGGACTCTCGTATGTTAATGTTGGACAAAATTTCAGCTGGTTGTGGAACAGATTTTCAGTCGGTTCAATCTGTTTTTTAGTTGGTTCAGTGTTTTTTCAGTCAGTTTAGTGTGTTGAAGATGATTTTCAATCGATTCAGTTTAGGTTTGAACCAGATTATTTCATAACCAAAATTTTTATTAAAAAAAACAGACCTGGTCATTTCAAATCGATTCTGAATCGGTTTGAACCATACCAATTTTTTTTACCTAAACCTTACCAATTTTATTATAAACAGAAAAAGTACTGGTCTTTACAAACCATACCAGTTTAGTTTTGAACCGGTTCGGGGTTGAATCAGTTCATGAACAAGCCTAAAGATCGAGTTCATCAAAAAAAATGTGTGAGATGGTCTTTCTTGACTCGGATCGGTCTTTGTCCTGAATCGATTTTTTCTCTAAAAAAAATGTCCAAACTTTTAAGTATAAAACACAATGCAAATATTATATAAAGTATTCAATACAAAATAAAATACAAATATCATACTAAATATTCAATACCAAAAAGTTTAAATTTCAAACACAACCTTAAACACACAATAAACTAATTAAAAAAATACAATAAATGTTGATTTCAATCTATACTCAAGTCATACCAATTTTATTGGTTGTAAAAAAAACAACCCGACCCAAATTGGGAATAAATAAACAACTCGTATTTACTTTTAAATTCGGTACGGACTATTCGACACGGTTTTTCAGCCCACCAGTTTTTTTTGCTCAACTGTAATTATCACGTAACGACTCCATGTATGCTTGCTTGTATTCTTTAATATACCACATATTTTTTGATACGTTTTTATTTATTTGTATGATAATTTACGTATTTTTGTATTAGAATATTGATGAAGCACGACTCATTGAATGGTCTTGAAACGATGTTGTCGACTGCGTTTGTTGGACATGATGAATGTTATTACGATGTGTGTAAGTTATGGCAGGTAACCGACTTGGTCTTTGTTGGAGGGCTACTATAGACATACATAAATACATTGATGAAGATATAACTATTTTAGGATAAAATGGAATAAATATATCATAACATTCAATTTCTATAATCTTTATTCAATTAAAGTTTGGTATAGAGTAATCTAATTACTATAAAAAAAATTAGAATATAACTATAGGGAATGGAGAAGAACTTTCAAAAGGTTGGAATAGAAGCTAAAATTTTATTTAAGTGTTTGTAAAAATTAAAATAGAAATAAAAAATTAAGAGGTGTTAAGATTTTAACAATAATTATATTTTTTAAATATGAAATTAATGGGCCCTCAAGTAATTCCGGTTAAATAAATAAATAAGCGGCAGAGGAAAATGATAAATGCTCACAAATTCAGGCCATCCTCTGCGTTGAGGATATTTATTGTGAAATATTAATTGTATCTCGATCACCATATATCATAAATAATATTTAATTCCTTCTCATTTTAACCCATTTTTAATATATATATATAATGAAGAGAATGTCTAGTAATTTAGACAAAACCTGTCAAATGAATTGCAATTTATATGAGGAATGAAGTTTGAATTCACTAAAGATGTGACCTTAGAGAGTGTTTTATCCTAATGGTGTTAATTTGTGCGTATTTCAGTAATCGTTATACGTGAATGAATAGATTTTAAACGTGTCTTCAAATTATAAACACACGAACATGACACGATTAATAAACAGATGACATGTGACACATATAATTAACTTTTTAAACAATAAAACGAGTATGTTATATGGCACGAGATTTAAAACTATTGTAATTTAATTTTAAAATTCACTAAGTGATTAAAAATAAATATAAGAGCAAATTCAAATGTTATATATATATATACTTAATCATGTTAACATAAATATTTAAATACGTTTATTAATCGTGTTTTTAGTGAAATTCAAATTCCGTTAGTACATGTGAATTATAACTCGTTTTATCATATTATCCAAATGAATTAATAATTTATAATATTATGTAAAATTGATAAATGTTTTTTCCCCGTGAATCAAAGTGTTGCTCAACTCATTAATTAGAACAACGGATGGACACACCTAACAAGTAATTAATATATATCATAAATGTTGTATTCAATGTAATGAATTCAATTTTCTAGCAGCGACTTTCAATACTTTCAACTACCATATTCAAAACATACACTCTTTCTGTAAATAATCACTATATCGATACTTCGAATACACAAACAATTTTGAATAATTTATATATATATATATATATATATATAAATAGTTAAGTTGTGGATTTAATCTTTATATTCAATGCAATTTACAATTTAATTTAATCTTTATATATGTATATGATGATGATATGGGTAGTAGTAGTACTAGTGGCGTAATTAATGATTTATAATTAATACCATACAAACAATTACTATGAGTTATATATTTATTATGTTTTTAGTAGTGGTGATAAACCCACTCCGCTACGTAATGTTCGGCTTTTCATCGGTATTACACACAACGTTTTGCATTGGACCCGCCAACGTAGTCTCACCATCAGCCTAGGATTGAGACGTTGGCCCGTTAGGCCCAAGTCGAAATCATTTCCCCTTTTTTACCGGTGAATTTTTGTGACCCCTGAGTCAAACCAATTGGGAGTCAACGATCTCAACCACTAGACCACACTGCCGGTAGTTATCTTTATTATGTAGTAGCAACTGTTTTTTCAGGCTATGCCATTATTGGGATTTCTAAAATTCCACCTACCTCACAATTCACACGATTATTATTACATTAACATTAGGATGATCAGGATATTGATTTCAAGATTTTAGGGTTCATGAAGACCGAACACAATCCAAGGTGGAATTATTGGAGAATATAGATACGAATTGTGTTTGATTGGTTCAGATAAGAAATGCACTAAATATAAATTAGGGTTGAACATGAACTAATTTAAGTAATATTTTTTTAAAAGAAAAAACACGACATTATGGCTATACAAAATTATGTATAATATAGAGTTGTATAAGTCGCTTATCAAGTTACATTTCTTTAATAAAAAAATTGAATATCTACCTCGTAACTTAAACATCTTTAGTTATTGAAAATATGATTAAATCTATTTATCACATAATAAATACATGATTGATTGTGTTTATTTTTCGCGTATAATTAAATAAAGGTTTGTATTTGCTCGTTTTAAAAAAGTTTGACTACCTAAAGAAATAATTTAATTACCTAATTACTAAATAATATAAAATTCAAGTACCTATTTAATAATTTATTTATTTTTGGCCATCTACCTATTTAATAATTAATGAACATACTGTCTAACCAACTGCCACGTCAGATGTAACTGTCTCTTTGTGGGGCAAATTATTGTCGGATTTCAACCGAAAATAGTAAAAACACGAGAAAAACTAAGTCCACCATAAAGCCCATACCGTCTGTAATTGGGCCTGATCCAATTATCTCAGCTCTACTACCAATTACTCTTACAATCCAAGTAGTTATTTTAGTTATTCATTCTTAGTTTCAAATATATTTTTTAAAATTTATAGGGTTGATTCATTTTTTAAATAAAGTCTTGAGAATATCATTAAATTTTGGGTTTTATTTATTTGTTTGTGGGTCACTAGGTTGTATTAAAAGTGTGTATGATACAAACGTTATGATAAAATAAATGGTAAAATACGAGTTTCCCCCCTAAAGTTTCAGTCGAATTTAAGATTCTCCCTTAATGTTTGAAATTTGAAATTTTAGTCCTAATGTTTATATAAGATTCAAATTTCTCCATTTTCGTCATCTCTTTGTTATTCTCAAGTGAATTCAGTCACATGTGCGGGTCACATGGTATTTTCCAGTTGGGAAATGAAAAAATTGCCCTCCTTTCACTCTATACATCTACGTCAACTTTGCATTTTGGAGTGTTTGAACTTCAACCAACTCCTTTCACGAAGAACAACTGAAACCCTAAGTTGCTTCAACATTTCAAGTTCCCTCTTCAAATTAGTTGATTCTCGCGGTAATGTCGACGCAATCTTCCTCAAAGGTATCATTGGTTGTTCCAAGTGGTTGTTCTACATCAATACTTGTGTCAGAACTGTTTGTGCTCTCAGCTTCCACATCTGGTTCCCAATTGCTCTCCTCACTTTCATGTGGTACATATACTGGTGGAGCTCAATCCGTCAACTCTTCCAAATCGGTAACCCTGTCCCAGAATCCTCGTCTTCAATAAGGTGAGTACCTTCATCTGTGGGGTGTTTCTCAGGTGTAGGGTTGGTTTCAACCTCATGGGGGAAGGGTTGTTCTTCACGTTTGGGTTGGACTTTTTTCGGATGTGGGTTGAGTTTCACATATTGTTCTTTGCACATCCTCATCATCCGTAATGTTAATGGGTTCATGCTGACCACCTTGATCTCCTTGTTGTTGCATGCGATCATCGTAGTCCCTATTGAAATGATACAACTCCATACCTTCTGCATTGGAATCCTACATCTCTATCTTCCGGACTGGATTTCATTCTCAATCATCAAAGATCATCCCAATAGGTACAACAACCTCATTGTCCTCTATAAACAGGACAATCGTTTCCATGTCATCCTGGTAACCCTTCAAGTCGACCACATCCACCTCTGTAGCAATCCTAACTAAATCCTTATTAATGTCCATAAATGAGGCAAGTAGTATATCTGATCACCACTTCAATATTGATGAACATGTTAAATGGTTCGGCAAGTCAGACAAGTGAAATAGGATAGGCCACCAAGGTCTAACGTATTTCTGACCAATGTATATCTTCTTCCCATCGACTGTATCGAACCTACCTCCATAAAATGTGTGTAAGGGGTAGGTTCTTCTTACTCGAGAAAATGAAATATTGTCAATTCTTCTTTTCGCTGGGGTGGGTGAGGGGTTTTTGAGGAGGCACACTGACCTGGTCATGGGGGGAAATTGAAAGGAGAATAATTATGTCATTTCCCAATTTGAAAATACCACGTAACCTGCACATGTGATTGAATATGTTTGAAAATAACGGAGAAATGACGGAAATGAAGAAATTTGAATATTGTCCAAATATTATCACTAAAATTACAAATTTTAAATATTAAGTGACAATCTTAAATTCAGCTCAAACCTCCGACTTTAGTTGAAAATTTTGTATTTTACGATAAAATAAGTAAAGTCGATCAATTATAATAATCAACTTTATTTATTTCGCACACATTGAAACTCCAAAAAAAAAGTGCACAACAAACAAAATCTATCATTGTCTTGCGTGTTTATTTCATTTATGGCCATAATTAATTCTAAACTCTAATGATGGCCAAAAAAAATATTATAATCTCTAATTTATGAGGTAATTAAATCTTTTCAAAATATTAAAAAAAAAGTACCCCCTGTATTTATATTCAACTCTTCTCTACCTTTAAATAATACTTTATTTTTGTCCATTAAATTTTTGTGTTGGTTTCTGTTTAAGATATTTCATCAAAACTTTGACGAGATTCCCCAAAGGAAATAATGAAACGAGTCAAACATTTCAACCGAGCTGAGGATTGAATGGAAAAAACGGCATCAACAAAAGCATATCCTGACTAGAGATTGACTTTTCTCACATCACCTATTATTATGAAAATATTTCATAATATGTCGACAACGTGGACTTAAAGACTCGTAACTATATTCATAACCGTTACGGTTTAATATGGTTAATCGTACCATTATGGAGTGGTGTGGTTATGATGATGAATTTTTTAACCATAATGATTATATTTATAGTTATGATATTTGAGTTATAGTCATTGTTATTATATAAATATAATTGAAGTTATTGTTATTATTAATATACTAATGATGTTAATGCTGAATTTTAATGTTAAGTGGTGTGAATGTTAATGTTGAATGATGTTAGTGTTATATATTTTTATTATTGGTAATATAGATGTATGTATTTTTTTAAATAAGATTTTCGATCTTTTATTATATTACATGTGTGAAATGAATATGGGTATACGAGTAAAATCATGGTTAATAATCACAGTTATTTTAATGGTTATGATATTAAAAATTTATATCCGTAATGATTATAATTATGGTATATTGTTTAAAAATATGGTATAATTATGATACTTGTCATACCCGCATCATACTCTAGCCATCGACAACCTTACTTCAAAACAAACCTGTAAAACTGGGGATACGAGATGAATGTTAAATTACATATAGAAACGAGTTAAAATTTTGATAAATAAATGGGAATTAATTTATATAGTTTTGAGTTTTATTATAAAACTCATTAATAATATTAATAAGGGAATATAGTCAAATTATATTTATAATGTTTAGTTACTTTAGAAACTACTAATATGTTATTTATCATGGTTGAGGTTGAAGACTTCAATATTTATTGTATTGCGACGGCTATTTGATCAAGGCACGGGTATATTTTTTTATTCACATGTGTTGGAACTTAATTTTAATCATTCTTCTCTAATATACAAACCTGATCTGAACTTTTGTACATGAAATCCACATTGCGAAAAACATTACCCAACATTACTTAATATAAATTCTAATATTATATTAAATTATACTTTGGATTAAACCAAACAAAATGGATAAAGAAAAGCAATAACTTATATAACAACTTAAGTCTCATCCTAAAATTAATTTGTGATAGAAAAAAATAGTCCAAGTATATATAGAAGGCTTAGTTATTTTAGAAATCAATAATATGTGCTAAAATAAATAAATAAATAAAATACGTTTTTTTTTTCTCAAATAAATATACATTTGAGAGAGTAAATATAGATATTTATTACTATTAAAATTGTACTTTGAAAGAGTTAATGGACAGATGTCCTCTCTTCCATTAATAGCTCCGTTCCGTTTGGCTGTCTGTCCACATACCGTAGTTGATAAATTACTCCCGATGTGATTTATTGTCGGAGATTTATAAATAAAATATTTTAAATAAAACAAAACGATCGAGAAAGTTCTGTTTCTAGATTTTAACATTTGGACAAAATGACGACATGTCTGAATAAGCACGTCGTAAGCAATTTCGTTAATCGACTAAGGTTTGTTTACACTGACTCGAGCAAATAGGGAGAATATACATAATGTCAATTTTTTTTCGGTCTATGGCCAAAAAAAAAAAAATTAGGTCACATGATAACTCGTCATAAATACATTAAGAAACCATATTCTATAAAATATATCACAATACGATAATATAAAAATAATTTTTGTAATATAAAAGATCGAAAATTTTATTTTAAAAAATACATCAATCTATATTACCATAGTTGGATTTTTGGACCTTCAGTCTTCAACAATTTTCAATTATATAATTTATATTTAGTATATTATATAAATTAGTTTATTAATAATAAATAAATATTATATTTATATAATAACCATGAGTATAGCTCAAATACCATAACCATAACCATTATGGGTAGAAAATTCATCACCATAACCGCACCATAATAGTACGATTAACCATATTAAACAGTAACGGTTATAACCATGGTTATGAGTTTTTCACCGCACCATTGCCGACCCTATGTATGAGTATGCATAATCAACTAAATTAACGCAATAATATAACATGACATGAATATATTCCAAAAATTATGCACTTTCATATTGAGAAATATAACTTGATAAGTTATTCAAACGGAATCATATTTAGTTAATCTAACATGATAAACTTATTCACATTTCACACACACAAAGTAAACACTATTTGTCACTACTAATTATACACTATAACAACCATTGGCCCCTAGCTACACAGTTCAATATTTCCAATCAGTCCCTTAAAAATGGAAAAGATTGCAGTTCTATCCTTTACAAATGATATTGATCCATCAGTAAAAGAACTATCTTCATCGTAGTTTTTGGTAACTTTTTGTTTTTTAGTGTCCCTAATGGCACGCAAACATACATATAGGGGTGTCAATTTGCGGGTTGGGTCGATCCACGGGTCGTGTCAGCCACGGGTCGTGTCAGAAATCGTGTGACCCAAACCTGACCCGTCTATTTGTATGGGTCAAAATTCGTAACCCAAACCTGACCCGCGGGTCAATGGGTCAACCCGCGGGTCAGGCTGACCCGCGGGTCAATGGGTCAACCCGCGGGTCAGGCTGACCCGTCAATAATAATAATGAAAAAACATGACTTCTTAACCCGTATAATATTATTATACAAGTGTTGTATCACCTTTCCTCCTTTAGTACCATCAAAATTAGTTTTCGACATGAATCTCAGCAAATACTATCCTATGAGAAAAAATTAGAGTAGATATTCATTACTTTTATCCAGATTGCTTTAGAAAAATGAATCACCTCTATCTAAAGACAAATCAATCAAGGACTTCCCACTTAAGGATTTTACCCCCAAGAAAATATGTCAACAGTTGTCTTGAAACAACAAAACTTAAGGAAAGCAGAGAGATTTTACAGTTTTTTTGCAGAGCTGAAAATTGCAGACAAGCATATGCCGAATGAGTCAACCTGAATGTCTATATTGCCTTTTTATATGAAACGAACTTACATGAGTTTAGTCTATGTAAGGATCCTCCATAGACTTGTAAAGCGTGCCTTTAAACTCATGCATCACTCTCTCAACCTCTTCAAGAACACGTTTGAGTACTCTCACCTACAAGTTTAGCAAAACAATTTATCTGATCCGAAGGTAATCTACACTTGTATAAGAAGCAAGGATGCAACATTCTAGCAAGTTAAATAACATGTTTTGCCAGCCATTTTATTGCTGTTACACTTTATCTGCTTGTTCGAGAAGCTAAAATGCAACAGAGGCACAAACATATTATGCATGTTCTCACCTTCAATGGGTCACGGGTTGACCCATGGGTCAAGACTTCTGACCCAAACCTGACCCGTTTTTTCACGGGTCATCCATGGGTCGTGTCAAAATGACCCGTGGGTCAAAATGTCTGACCCAAACACGACCCGTGGGCGGGTCACCCACGGGTCACCCACGGGTTGGGTCAATTTTTGACACCCTATGATACATACAATATAATCTAATCACGATGTAGGGATTATCGATCTCTTTCAGAAAGCTACATCCACTTAAAGAAAATAAATGGGTTTTAATGAAGAAATATAAGGGCTAAAGTGAAATTATTACTGCAGTTTCGATCCAAATTTTACTGCACGATTCTAACTTTTTACCGTCTATGAAACAAGTCGAGTAAGAGTAAAAAGAACATGAGGGGTGCATTCTTTTCTTTAGATCTCTTTCTGACAAGGTGAGAACTTCAACTCAACTTCACACCACACCACAAGCTCAAGTTACAAAAGAGAAACTGTCACTCAGAGAAATCCAAACCTAACCCTAAGCAGCAGCCGTATATACAACTCAAACTGCAAAGATGCCGCTGTTACCGTAATCCGTTTGATCTTCTACGGAAACGGTGAACGGAAACAAAAGCATGGTGCAGCGCTAAAAGTAACAGTCGTCATCGATTGACACGGCAGCGGTCAGATCCTGGAGATCTAGCGCTTTCTCGCCGAGCCTGAGCGCGTCAAGCACTCGCTCGAAATCCATGACGTGGCAGGGGATCCTCAGGGCGCCCTTCTGCTCGTAGCCGTATTTCTCGGCGGACCGATCGAGGAGGCCGACGAAGACAGGGTGATTCAGCAGCTCGGCGCTCACCAGGAATCGCTCCATCTCCGTTTCGTCTCCGACGTAGACCGGTACGTACCCTGCCGGCACGCCGCCGGAGCGTCGCTTCTTCGCGGAATCGACGGTCGACCGGAAGGATTGGTCCCGACGAGACTTGGCGTCGGTGCCTCTGAGGAGGCAGTACTGAGTCGTGGAGTCGGCCACGCGCGAGATCCGCCGCATGAGCGTCTTCATCTGAAACGTAACGGCGGGGAGAGAGAGAGAAGAAAAAGAGTATAGACTATAGAGGAGAGAAAGACGAATTGCAGAGACGGATGGGTTGAATGTGTGAGGAGAGGAAGGGCTTATATAGAAAGGGGGAAACAGGAGGGTAAAATGGGAAAAATATCTGGAACGAAAGTAGTGAAGTGAGCGTACGGCAGAACCAAGTAGGGAGTCGTACTCGGAAGGTACACTCATTTATAATTAATATTATTATTTTTGTGATTCAATAAATAATGATAAATAACAAATAACTATATGAACTTTGTACGTTTTGTAACGAGCTACTTAAATTTTGAAAATTTAAAACGGGGTAACTCAACTTTGTAAAAGGTGCAAATAGCTATCTCCGTCCAATTTTCGACAAATTTTCAACAACTTTCCGACGACAGTTGACAGAAAATTGGATAGAGGTAGCTATTTTTATTTTCTTCAAAGTTGAGTTAACCCGTTTTGAATTTTTAAAGTTCGGGTAGCACGTTACAAAACGCCCAAAATTCAGGTAGTTACTTGGTATTTAACCCAACAAATAATTTTAGGAATGTCGAAAATCGATTTTGGGACCTTTTGCATTTAAGTAAGGGTGATACTGTTGAACCAGTGATCGTTTTTTTTAGTTGATAGTTTGCAAATTCTTAATTCTACATAAACTTTTATAATTAAGATAAATGGTTAGCTAAATCTACTACTTGTTAGGCTTAATTTCCATTGGTTGTGTGATATCAATTGAGCAGGTGATACATTCAACTTTAGACCAAACGGCTGAGAAATTAAAGAAAGAGAGAGATCTAAACAGTCTTGCAGTTGCGTGTAAATAACAAGGTAGAAGATTAGTTTGGTGGGATAAAAAGTAGATTATAAATAATCAATTAAATTTTAAAAAATGAGATGGATAAATTTAAGATTTTTAATGGAAAAAAATAACTATATTGTTTAGATATAAAATTGTACAATAGAGAAAGCTAAGAGGCATATGCATCTCTCCAAAAAATTATCCTACGTAGATAATTGATTTACGACCTAAATGGCGTTAACCGTGTTGAGTTTGGAGTTACATGGTCCGAGTTATAATTTTTTAAGTACAATTTTCATACCTCAACTTACGGCATGCCGTACAGGCAATCCGTAAATCCAAATTTAATATTTTTTGCATCATTTGAATCGTAATTAAAATATCTACTTACTATAATTTTTTTAAATTTTTTTGAATAGATATATAATTTTATATTTAATTAAACATCGAGTCGTCATTATTGAAAAATTTGAAAAAAAAAAAACTATTTGGTATAGGCGCACCCCTGGGGTGCGCCTATGTCCAATAGGCGCGACCCCGGGGTGCGCGTATACATAGTTTGCAAAAAAAATTTTTTCGAGGTATACTTTTTCAAATACTTTTCCTAATATATCTACTTTTTGAAAAAGTTCAAATATTTTACAAAGAGAAACAATATGTTCGTTCATATTACAAATTTCCGTTCTGAATTCTCGGTTTAAATCCAAAATTATACCATATTAAACAACAAACTAATTGGATTAAACAATGTTTATATATTCTTCTTCTCAAAATGATTGAATAACTACAAGTCGACTAAAAAACTAATTTAATATCATTTTTGTATTAATCAATTAATTATAATATATCTATATTAATGATCAGTTCCATCTTTAAAGTTAAAATAAAAACTATTCATAATTGAAACCGTATATTTTTAATTCAATTTTGCCGAATTTTTAACCATCACTTGCCTCCGTCCTTAAAAAGGTGCATAAAGGAAAGTCATATCAAAAACTAAAAAATGCATCATTTATAATTAATATAATTATGTTGGTTTCTAAATTTTCTCATCCGCAATGGTAGATGCGCATGATACAGTGGGGTCAAAATGTTTCATTTGAATGTATTATTTAAATGTATGTTACAGATAAGTATAATAAAACAGTAGGTCTAAACTCTAATTAGCTAATATATATAATAAAAAAATAGGAATTCGTTACATGTCATTAAAATGGATGGCCATAGTATATAATTTTATGAAATTAAAACCAAACCAAACAATCAGAATTAAGCAAGTTAAGCAAGGACATGCACTCGTTAATATCTTTGTTTTTGTCCTTATGTATATATTTGGCCATAATACGAGATTGAATACTAAAAGATTTTTTTAAATACACTGAATTATCCAAAACAATAAGTCGAGAAAGAGGTGTTGAGGGTCTAGAGACCCAATCTGAATGACAGCGCTGAGCTCCATGATTGTTATTTCGCTAACCAATCCACCCAAATATTCACGATTATTGGGATAGTTACCCAAACAACACTATCTATATATTTATCCAAACTCTATGCATTTGTCTGTGTATATAAATATATCATAATATTAACCCCATAATATATATTAATTAAAATACCAAGTAGTTACCTGAACTTTGAACGTTTTGCAACAAGTTACCCGAACTTTGAAAATTCAAAACGGGCTACCTCAACTTCGAAGAAGATGCAAATAGCTACCTCAGTCCAATTTTCGACGACTTTCCGACGACTTTTCAACGACTTTCCGACGATAATTGACGGAAAATTGGACGGATGTAGCTATTTGCACATTCTTCAAAGTTGAGATAGCCCATTTTAAATTTTTAAAGTTCGGATATCTCGTTTCAAAACGTCCAAAGTTCAGGTAGCTAATTGATATTTAATCATAATATATATATATATACACACGTGGCTCCCAATACCTCCCAAATGGAGCCTATCCTACCATCCTAGTGGAATCTGTGAGCATTGACGAATACCCATGTCATGCCAAATGCCAATGCCCCACTCCACTATTTGGGCGGCATTAAAGAATAAAAAAGAATCCCACGGACCGAAACACAACGACAAAAAAGTAGGAAGTGTCGTCCATTCTGTCCTTTCCGTATTCTTTTTGAAAGGTGTACGGTCACTCAACTTGTCCCACGACCTTTGTCTCATATACTCGCTCTTGTACGCGCGTGCCATACACCTTCACATAATCTCAATCCTTGGGGACCACCTTGGCTGTCAGTGGATGCTAACGCACACGCAGCACGTGGGTCCGTACAAACGAACCGTTTGTTTAGTCAAAAAATGTTGCTCAACTTTGGTCAGGGTCTATTAGTCCATGGGCTGCCAAAATCTGATCAAAAACGTATGTGACCCGTTGTGTATTAGGCATAATATTTTAACTATGGGTCATTTGACCCAAAATGTAATGACCCGTGAAGATTTGACTAATGACTCATTCTATAACTCATGATATTTTTATATTATATTAAAATAACAGCTGTCATTCTATTTTTTTGGTATGCGCGGGTCGAACAAGTTAGACTGACCCGCGAGTTATAGGGTTCAACGGGTCAGTCTGATTCAACTCTTTCATTCCTTACGGGTCAGGTTTCGGTTTGAAAAATTGAATCATACTATTACACGTGTTGTGTTTGGGTCAGGGGGTCCCTGACACGACTCAATGCTAACACGACTCATCGATCGACCCATAACTCGTTTTTCACAATAATTATTCCTCCATCTGTGTTGGAATAATCTCATTAGTTGATAATAAAAATAAGTATCTTAATTCGGATTCATTGGTTAATTATGTGGAGTTGTATTAAAATATACTGTGTCAAAATATATTTAATTCAAACATGATTCATAATTATAGATTAATCAATTTTTAAAATTTAAATACAACTCATGACTCAAATATGTCAACTCGTAAACCCCGTGAATATGTGTTCAAATTAATTTTTGAGATTTGAATTTTGTAAATTGATATGTAGACCCATGTATCCATACAACAGGCGGAATCCATAAATTTTTATAAAATATAATTATTATATATTTATTGTACGTCTACTTAGGTTGATCTGGATAAATAAATGTTCAACTAAAACACGACTTACGAGAAGATCACACATGAATTTGAGTAAAAAATTGATGCCCCTAAATTAAATATATTGCCATGTAATTTGTAGAGGTGAAACCAGATCATGCAGATAAATTTTTTCTATTTCAGTTGGGTACCTATATTTTCAGACCGAGTTATATTAAAAAAAAAAAAGACTGACCAAAAGACTGTATAAGAAAAAATAAACCGTCCATTCAGATTTCGGATTTTCGGTTTAAACTGAAAAATAAAAAAATAACATTAAAAAAAAGTACACAAAATCAAATTAAACAACAAAATAATTCAATTTAACAATGTTTACATAATTTTCTACTAAACCGATTAAAAAACTAAAATAAGTATTAAATAACAAAATTATTATTTGTTTGTATTCATTTATTAGCTATATTAATTAATATAATATATAAAATTATATACGTATTAACGGTCGGATCAGACTCCACGGTCTTTTAGATTCGGATACCGAACAATCCAAAAAGTTGTTATAAAAAACAGGATAATAAACCGAACCGTACATTTTCATACATGTTTTTCGGTTCGGACCAGTTCGATTTTCATACACACTGTTTTTTATTGCATCCCTAGTAATTTGGGTATGCAATGTACATTTGTGATAGTTGGGGGATAACAGCAAAGGAGAATACTTCCAAGCGAGTCAGATAGCACTACCACTGCTAGTGAAGTCGGTGAGCACACTCATTCATTGCATAGCGCATCTTCGTCATTTGGAATCTTGGATATCAAATGAATATAATCATTCAAAAAAAGTATGTCCTTCTCCGTAAATACCGTACGGCCTCAGACAGTCTCGAGGTTGTCTCGTTTGCCTTGCATAGTGTAATTCGAAGGCAAACTTCGAAAAACAAAAATTGACAAGACGGCAACGTTCGTCTCATCTTCCATCGACTGAAGATACAGTGATTTGTCTAATGTGATAATCCACATTTTTTTTATATAAAAAAAAACTCACAATTTGTCCAATTTGGAGTAAGAATGAACGGACTTTTCTAAAAAATATAACAAAATTTGAGTCTGAAATTTCGAAATTCATGCATGGAAGATTAATATCGAGACCGAGTTCATCTAAAAACAACAACTGAGGTGGTCTTTATTGACTAAGGTCGGTCTCGGTCCTGTACTGACTTTTTCTCTAAAAAAATATTCAAAATTTTTAAATACAAAACACAGTGCAAATGTTATACAAACTATTTAATACAAAATAAAATACAAATATCATACCAAATATTCAATATTAAAAATTCAAATTTCAAGCTCAACTCTAAATACACAATAAACTAATTAAAAAAACACCATAAATGTTGATTTCAACTTATACTCGGTTAGTGTTCGATCTTAATCTTCTGAATGATGACTTGACATTGAATAATTGAATGTCAAAGGAAGGATGAAGATTGCTCTCGCCTTAGCTCCGGTGAACCTGTAGGAAGGGTATCGCAATAGAGGGGGTGTCTCTAGGTCCCTCTCCGATGCTTAAATGAGTATATGTGTGTATATGAACTCAAAACGTAAATTAACGTATGGAAAACATAGGTATTTATAGAGTAAAGAGACCAAACCGTTAGAGGCAACAGAATATCTTAGTGAATATTGTGTTGGTCAAGATTATGATAACAGATATTACGGTTATGGCGTAATATTGGAGTTACCGTATATTATTTTTAGAGAATATGTGCCCGAGATATGCGGGATAAAGTGGTCATATCTTTCGTGACGGTTGGCGGGACCAGAGATGAGCGGTTAGACTCTCTTCGGCGAGCACTTCTATGGTGAGCAGTAGGAGTCTGCGACTTTGGTTAATGGCGACCGGTGATGGAGCCTTTGGCATCCACTTTGGCTTGGGCTCGATACTGGGACACTTCATGAGGGTTAGATCAACCTTAATATGGGTCAGCCCGGTTCGAGTGACATGAATTTCACCCCCTACAAAGTGATTGAGCCTCTGGGGCCTTTTCCTTATTGAGTTGTCACTATCAATACACAACATTTACTTAGTGAAGTTTCTTCAGTCGAGCTTGATTCTGTGATAGGATTTGAGATAGTGACACTTGGATTTGACCTTTTTTTGTCATTTTCTTCTATTTGTACCCTTTTGAACACTTCATGTACTTTGGCGATCCGTCGTTTGGTCGCGTAGAGTTAATGGAATATTCGATCCTTTATCTCTTTTTGGCGAACGCTTGGAGTTGCCAGGGTTTATGAATGTTTATTCCTCACTCTTTGAGCTCCAACTTAAGGCGGTCGACCAATTCTTCGCGGAGGTGGAGTCGGCCAATGCTCGACTGAAGGCGGAGCTGAAGGAAGCTGACGCCCAGAAAGCCGCTGCTGAGGCTCAAAGGGTTGCTGCTGAGGCTCAGCGGGTTGCTGCAGAGGCCAGGGGAACGCCCTGGAGAAAGAGAAGGAACAACTCGCCATTCAGCTGAAGTATGTTCCATCCCCCCAAAGCGTAATCGAGGACTTTAAAAGGTCCGAAGAATTTACCGACTATGCCTTGGAGGTGATGAAGGCTGAAGTGACTTCCTATCTCCAGCTCCTGGTCGAGGACATTCAGGCGATCGACCCCAACTTTTCTCTTCGGGAAGTTGAGTCCCTCAAGCATTTCCTCAAGAGCAACTTCCCCGCGGAGGCTCCTCCTGCTGTTGTCATCGAGGAGGTTGCCCCCGAAGTCGAGCAGAATGCCTCCGTCCCTGAAGAGCCCAAGTCATGAAGTCTCCAACTCCTCGGCGATCATATCTTTATTTTTGTTTTAGATAATAGTTTTTTATCTTCCCTTGTATTTCGGGAATGCCTTGTAATTATTTTTTTTAATTTCAGACTCGGTTATTTTTATAATATTGAATGCATTTATATTCATAAGCCTTTATCTTTATTTGACTTTGAATGTGTTGGCGATTCTTCTGATGTCTTCGTCACAATTACCTTCGACTTTCTCTTCACTTTATAATGGTCTCGACCCTTAGGGTCTTGGACCTTTATCTAGCCTTAAAATGATAAGTCTTTGTAGAGTTATGTATTCCCCTCGCCAAGTGTAAACATTTTAAGGAAGACTATCATCTTTTGAAGATGTGTTACCTTGTTAAGGTTTAGACCTTTTAGAGTGTTCGCATAATCCTGAGAAATTAATTACTTAAAGCTTCTTCACCTATAGTGATCGCTTTAAATTTATTCTCAACTTTCTTAAATTTTGCCCAACTTATAACATAACAGTCTCCTATTTGATTGCTCGCCTTTTGCGTTAGGACTTCTGCCTGATTTTTTATAACAGGTCTTGTGCTTGACTTTGGTGTCAGGTCTTTTGCCTAACCTTGATGTTAGGTCATTCTCCTAATTTTGACTTTAGGTCTTTTATTTTGCCTAACTTTGGCGTTAGGTCTTTTGCCTGACTTTGGCGTCAGGTATTTCGCCCAATTTTGATATTGGGTCTTTTGTTTTGCCTAACTTTGGTGTTAGGTCTTTTGCCTGACTGTGGCGTCAGGTCTTTCGCCCAATTTTGATATTGAGTCTTTTGTCTTGCCTAACTTTGTTGTTAGGTCTTTCGCCTGACTTTGGCGTTAGGTCTTTTGCCTGACTTTGGCGTCAGGTCTTTCGCCCAATTTTGATATTGAGTCTTTTGTCTTCCCTAACTTTGTTGTTAGTTCTTTCGCCTGACTTTGGCGTCAGGTTTTTTGTCTAACTTTTGCGTCATGTCTTTCGCTCAATTTTGATATCAGGTCTTTTGTTTTGCCTAACTTTGTTGCTAGGTCTTTCGCCTGACTTTGACATCAGGTCTTTCGCCCAATTTTGATAGTGGGTTTTTTGTCTTGCCTAACTTTGTTGTTAGGTCTTTCGCCTGACTTTGGCGTCAGGTCTTTTGCTTGACTTTGTCGTCAGGTCTTTCGCCCAATTTTGATATCAGGTCTTTTGTTTTGCCTAACTTTGTTGCTAGGTCTTTCGCCTGACTTTGGCGTCAGGTATTTTGCCTGACTTTGGCGTCAGGTCTTTCGTCCAATTTTGATATTGGGTCTTTTGTCTTGCCTAACTTTGTTGTTAGGTCTTTCGCCTGATTCGGTCATCAGGTCTTTCACCCAATTTTGTTATCGAGTCTTTTTTATTCGATGCCTAATTCAGCCATCAAGTCTTTTGCCCAATTTTGTTATCGAGTCTTTTTTCTTCGATTTGATTCGAGTAGCCATGCTTTATGACAGAATGACTTGCTTTTATTGACATAACATTTTGATTACAAACTATGTATAAAACCTCCTTAAATGTTTAGAGTTGAATGGGCGGGGTAACCTTTCGCCTTCCGTGGTTTCCAAATAGTAAGATTTTGGGGCGGCGATCTCCACTACCTTGTGTGGTCCTTCCCACTTAGTTGAAAGCTTGTTCTGGATGTCCAATCTTGTAAATTCATTCATTCTCATAACCATCTCCCCCACGAAAAATTGGTGAACGCTAACTTTTCTGTTGAAGTATCGAGCGGTTGCAAGTCGTATTTTGGCTTGTGCATTTTCTGATTGCCACTTCCTTTCTTCTGCCAAGTCGGGGTCTGTTCTGCGCTCGATTTTGTTCGCTTCAGTGTTAAAGTGTAGGATTTTGTGGGTAGGTACCGCTATTTCAGCGGGTTCCACTGCTTCTGATCCATACACTAAACTGAATGGTGTTTCTCCTGTGGCTGCTTTAGGCGTTGTTCGGATAACCCATAGTACGTTTTCCAGCTCTTCTGCCCAGTTTCCTTTAAATGCTTGAACCCGTTTTTTGAGTTTTGCTAGAACAACTTTGTTGGGTGCTTCAGCTTGTCCATTCGTTTGAGGATGATGCACTGAGTTGAACTTTGTTGGGTGCTTCAGCTTGTCCATTCGTTTAAGTTATTTTCCTACGAATTGTGGACCTTTATCGTTGATTAGTATCTTGGGAATGCCAAATCGCGAAAATATGTTGATCGTCAAGAACTTGATCACTTGTAATTCCGTTGTAGAGGCCAAAGCTATCGCCTATATCCACTTGGTGAAGTATTCGATCGCCACTATGATGTGGGTACGTTGTCGAGTACTGATGGGAAAAGGCTAGGCGCACGCCATTGGGGATAGCAGTGTTGGTGGTCGACCGAATCGTGGTGCAAACTGTTGACAAGTCTCGCACTTCTGTGTTAATTCAGCCGCATCTTTGCCCAAGGTTGGCCAATAGTAGCCTAATCTGAAGTTTTTCCGCGTCAATAAGCGTGTACCTTCATGGCATGCGACAACTCCTTCATGAGCTTCACGAATAACCCTTTCTGTTTCGGGATGGGAGATGCACCTTACATAGGGAGTTGAGTAGCCTCGCCTATAGAGTTCTCCATCTATGATCAAGTAACTTGCTGATAGGCGTCTTATCCTTGTGGATTCACTTTCGTCTTCTGGGAGAATTCCCTCTTTCAAGAAGTTCTGGAATGGAGTCATCTAGGTTACCTGTCCTTGAATGTTGAAGACCTCTGCTCGGTTGTCGAGAACCGAATATAATGTTGAATACCTCTGCTCGGTTGTTGAAGACCTCTGCTCGGTCCTCCGAACGCCATCTGGCTCAGAGAATCTTCCATCTGGTTCCCTTGGCGAAGAATAGACTCAAACGCGAAATTTAGGATTTCGGCGATGAGTTTCTTGGCAATGTCGATGTACTTCTTCATCTTTTCCCCCTTGCTTCATAAGTGTCATTAACCTGATTGACAATTAGCTCAGAGTCACTTTTCGCCCTGATTGTTGTTATGCATATTCCTTTAACAAGTCTGAGTCCAGTAATAAGAGCCTCGTATTCTGCTTCGTTGTTGGTCTCCTGAAATGTTAGGGCGATCGCATACTTCAAAGGCTTGCCCTCGGGGGATGAGAATTAGTCATTCCTCAAGCCTTCTCTTGAAGAAGATCCATCTATATAAAGTTCCCAGCTTTGACTTGTGTCTGCTGATGAACTTGGCCTGTTTTCTGCTTCTGCTAGACCATTGCTTGTACTTTCCACTATAAAATCAGCCAATACTTGACCTTTGATGGACGTTTTCGGTGCAAATTTGATCTTGAACTCGCTGAGCTCGATCACCCATTTGATCATACTTCCTGAAGAATCTCGTTTCAGCAGGAAGTTTTTGAGAGGCTGATTGGTGGGAAATGTAATGTCGTGCGCGTGAAAATAAGGTCTTAGCTTTCGAGCAGCAATAACTAAGGCAGAGAGATACTTCTCAATCTTGACATATTTTATTTCTGCGGAATTAAACATCTTGCTAACAAAATACACTAGACTATGGACATTTACTTCTTCCCTTATTAAGACGGCACTGACTGCTACGTCATTGATGCTTAAGTAAAGGAAGAGCTGCTCGCCAGGAATAGGTTTCGCCAGAGCCGGAAGTGTTTGAATATGCTACTTTAAGAATTGGAAGGCATCCTCGCAATCCGGCGTCCACTCGAACTTGTGGTTGGCCCTGGGAGTCTTGAAGAATGGTAGTGACCTGTCGCTCGCCCTAGAAAGGAAGCGATTGAGTGCATCCAAGCGCCCACTCAGACATTGGACCTCCTTGTGGGAAGTTGGTGACTTCATCTCCTTAATGGCCTTGAGCTTTTCCGGGTTTGCCTCAATGTCACGCTCGCTTACCATGAATCCGAGAAATTTTCCGGACTTGACTCTGAATGCACACTTTGCTGGGGTCAGGCGAACACTGTGCCTCCTCATGCACTGGAAAGCTTCTTGAATGTGTGTGAGGACTTCCCTTAATTGTTTTGACGAGCATGTCGTCCACAAAAGCCTTCATATTTCGCCCCAGCATGTCTTGAAACAGGCGGTTTACCATCCGCTGATAGGTCGCCCCGACGTTGATTAGACCAAAGGGCATCACTTTATAACAAATAATGTCCCCGTCTGCATAGAAAGCTGTGTGAGTCTCATCGTCTGGGTGCATCCAGATCTGATTATAGCCTGAATAGGCATCCATGAAGATCAGCATCTCATGACCAGATGTTGCATCAACCAATTGATCAATTCAGGGAAGGGGATAGGAATCCTTTGGGCAAACTTTGTTCAGGTCGCGGAAGTCGACGCACATTCTCCAATTGTCATTTGATTTTTTGACAAGAACTGGGTTGGCGACCCAACTCTCAAATCTCACCTCTCTGACAAAATCGGCTTCGATCAGCCTGCCTACTTCTTGTCTGATCGCCAAACGCTTGTCTGACCCGAATACCAACTTTTCTGAGCGATCGGCTTGATAGAGGGGTCTATCCTCAGATCGTGAGAGATGATGTCAGTACTGATACCCGACATGTCACTGGGTTTCCAGGCGAAAAGCTCTTTGAATTCATTTGGGAGTGGAGTCATGGTATGTTTCTGGTCGTCGTTCAAGGTGGTCTCAATGCGCACCTTCTTGTCTGTACCGTCAATCTCAACCTCCACTAACTCCTCCATTGGTGCTGGTTGAGCCAAGTCCTCACGAGGGTCGGTCTCTGTCTCGATGACGAGGGTTTCCCTTTGATTTTTTCTGCGCAGGCAGTTCACGTAGCACTGTCGTAAGGAAGGGTGATCGCCAAGAATTTCTCCAATCCTGTTGGGTGTGGGGAACTTCATCTTTTGGTGGACTGTGGAGACCACAATCTTATGAGGATTGATCGTGGTTCTCCCGAGGATTGCGTTATATGATGTAGGTGAGTCGACCACTAGGAAGGTGATCGATACCTTAATGCTCTTCCATCCTTCGCCTAGAATCACCGGCATGGTTATTGCTCCCAGCGGATAAGTCGTTCTCCAAGCAAAATCGATCAATGGAAAATCGACCCTCTTCAGGTCACGCTTGGACTTGCCCATCTTCTCAAAAGCGTCCAAAAATAGGATATCTGTCGAGCTTCCTCTGTCGATCAGAATTATCGTCATGTCACAACCGTCGACGTCGGCTGTGATAACCAGGGCATCACTGTGAGGGCTTGTGACATGCGCCAAGTCATCTTCGGAAAATGAAAAGACAATGTCCTCTTCAGGTCGATGTCGTTTTCCCAGCTGGACCGCTATAGAAATCTGTATCGGATAAACCTCTGTTGCATGTGACCCCTCGCCTCCGGCACCAAACCCTCCAGCAATCAGGTTGATCACCCACCTGCTCTAGGATGAGTCAGATTGCTCAGGTGAAATCGGTGAGTGGTTTCGACGTGGTGGCGTTCGACTCCTGTCTCGTCCCGCCACAAATACTTTCAACATTCCCCTATGTATCAACTTCTCGATGTCGCGCTTGAGGATACGACAATCATCAGTCTTATGACCATTGCACTTGTGATATCTGCAATAGCTCTCAGTGTCATTTCCCATGGGCTGACCACTCCTTCGAGGCATCGGTGAAATTGCCAGAAACCTACTTTCCATCTCGACTAGTACCGCCGAGATCTGCCTGTTTAAAGGCGTAAAATATTCGTGGACCTCTAGATTTCTAGGCCCTGGGTTTTCTGTTCGAGGCTTGCTGTCTCGACCCTTCTTGTCCTTCTTTTCCTTTTTACCATCGCGTCGGGTCTCAGGAACCACCCTTAGCGAGGTCGTCAGGAAATTGACTTCGGTGTTCCCCTCTCAAGGTCTATGAAACCTTTCGCCCTCGCTGCCAGCTCTTCCATCGTTTCAATTTCCTTCACGTGGTAGCTGTTGCGAAGCTTTCTCGAGGCTTTGTTGGCCATGTCCAATCCTCGGTAGAAGGCTCAAATAATTTCCTCATATGTGACCCGACGATCTATCTCTGTGACATTTTTATGAAAACGTTCGTAAAAGTCGGCCAGTGACTCTCCTGGTTGTTGCTTGACTGCATCTAAGGCGACCACGCTCTTCATAAGCTGGCGCTCGCCCATATATCTTTCCAGGAATTTATTCTTCAGCTCTGACCAAGTCCCTATTGATTCTGCAGGTAGGCCGAAGAAACAGGACGACGCCGAACCCGAAAGGGTCAACGGAAATAACATGGCTAAGTGATTCGGATCATTCGACTTACCCAACAGAGAGGCCTCATGCTTGTTGACGTGGATAATGGGGTCACCTCCACCACTGTATTCGGGGATGGCCCTGGCAACGACATTCTTTGGGATTTTGATGGCGACCAGGTCAGTGGTGAAGGGATGAATTGATCGCTCCCTGAAGGGAGCTGCGACGGTCGTTCGCCGTTCATGGAGCCTTTTGATGATAAGCTCCTCCACCTGGTGTAGAGTGCACTGGCTTGACTGCCCTCATATGGAACTGGATGGATTGACAGAATAGGTGGTTGTCAGTGGCAAAGTGGACGTCAGGGATAAGGACTGGTGTCCCGATGTCATCTATTGCTCTTCCTGAGGGGTTGTGGTGCCCGGATTTCCAGTTTCTGCTGGCCTGGGCCCTGCGGTTGCGGAACGAGAATTTTCCTGAGGAGCGGGGGCTTGTCTGCGAGCCTGCCCTAAGATGACCTCCAGAAATGTTATCATCTCCGGGGTTAACTGGATGTTTTCCCGAGCGATGTGGACGGTTTGTGGTGCTGGAGTCTCCGTGGTGTTGGGAACGGGAGCCGGTCTGGAATTGCCGACGTGTTCTCGGGCCGGCCTCGGGGGGACGGCATTAGGTGTTCCTTGGCTAGCAGGTTCTTGGTGGAGCGGCAAAGCTACGGCGAAATCAGAGTTGCCTGAGGACTGCTCATTAGCCTGGTTCCGACGATTGCTTTTGGATCGAGTTTGCATGACTGTTTTACTCTATTCCCACAGACGACGCCAAATGTTGTATCTTAATCTCCTGAATGCTGACTTGGCAGTGAATTGGGGTTTGTATCCGAGCGATTGGAATCAAGCGAATGGAAAAACTTCTTTGTCGTTGCCCAATTATCCACTTCATCAGCGCGAGTTGTTCAAATCCTCTGTGTGTATTTCACAGAGGCTCACAACACTGAAGAAACAGATGATACGAAGGAAGGAGATGGCATGAAGGTAATTTCGTGTGTCGTGAACTAGACGGAAAATTTTAGCGGATGACTGACGGAGTAACCAATGAGTCACATGCTGAAACATGCGTAACCATTCAGTCACGCGAAAAAACATGTTTAACCAATTAATCACATGTGTAACGTTTCAAGTAATTAAACATATATTATATATAATTCATGAACAGCGTTTTACACTGCACAATGATTAGCTCTTCTACACACTCTTATTTTTCTTTTAGGCTTTTATGTTAGGAATAAAGCCTCGACTTATCAGAGGCCCAGTTTATATGGGGGAGAAACCATTTATTATTATTACTTTTTAATATGTAAAATTGTACTCATCTATCAACTATCATATATATTTATTTTTAAAACATGTTTTATAAGTTAAAAACAATTTTTTTCGTTTTAAATATATATATACTTTAATAATCCTTAATTTACAAATAATATATTATTAATTTTTTTGTTTACAATGGAACATAGAAAATAGGAGTGTCTCTTCGCCATTAATTCTTTAGGTTCTTATGTCCCCCCACCCACCCACCCACAAAGTAAGATACTTGGTTATGCTTATGAATATATATTTATTGACATAGTTCGAACCTGAAACTAGGCATGGGCATAAAAAACCGGTTCGCCCGAACCGAACTGGTTCCGAACCGGATCACAAAATAAATATATATTTTTTGGAAAAATATAAAACGGTTCAGAAGAGGTACATAAAATCGGTTCGAAATCGGTTAATCGAACCATTTTTTGTACCAATTTTAACTTTAAATATACTAATAAATCAGACCATACCAAATTTAATAGATCGGTGGTTCTCCAGACAAAACCTCTCCCGATCTCCAGACGAAGCCTCTCTCGACAGTGCTGCTCGAGAACCACTACTCCAGATTAGGGGTGACAATTTCTGACACGACACAATTAAACGATCTGCAAACGATCAGCAATTTACACGTTTAGACACAACACGATTACTAAGCGTGTCTAAACAACTCTTATACGTTTAGACACGATTAATAATCGTGTCTAAACACATCTAACCTGCAAATACACGACAAACACACGTTTAGACACGATTAGTAATCTATATCAAGTATGAACAAGCATGAACATGTATTATATACTAAATAGACTAAAATATATAATATTATATTTGATGGATAATAAGTATGAACATATAAATATTTGTAATTAAAAATTAAATATATTAATTAATTATAAATATAGATTATGTGAGTGTATAAACATTTTTGGGAGTGTATAAATATTTTTCGGAGTGTATTAACTTTGAAGACCGTACTTTGTATATATGTATTTGTGTGTATATATCTGCTTTAAAGCATATATGAGTTTGGCCTTAACGGATCATGTGTCTAAACAACTCTATACGTTTAGACACGATTAACGACTTATACGTTTAGACACGAGACATGTTTAGACACGTTTAAGATTTATCCGTTTAGACACGAGAAATGTTTAGACACGACACGATTAATGATACGACACGATTAGACACGACACGACACGATTGTCACCCCTAGTCCCTACTCCAGATTTCTAGAACAACTGTTCCATATCTCCACTCTCTCAAAAATCGTGCAGAAAATTCTATTTAGATATTATTTTTTAGAAATGCATGCAATTGCAAAGAAGTGGAAGATCCCATGGATTAAAGTCGTAAATATCAATGGTTTTAATACTGTTGTCTTCTTCGCTGTTCTGGGGAGGAAAGTCGTCCTCCAGAAAAGTACAACAAATAATGGAGTGTTGTATTTTTTTCGAAAAAAAGTCTGAAAAACGTCCATCATGTTTAACATACAACCTGAACGGCAGTTAAACGGAGGTACCAAAAACAATCGTTTTCAAACATGTTTTACCTAAAACAATCGTGAGGGTTGAAAAACCATTTTCGTCAAACATGATGGACGTTTTTCAGACTTTTCCCTTTTTTTAATATATATAAAGTCGATCGAATCGGTTTGTGAACCGGTTCAGAACAGGTACGATAAATTGGTCAAAATCTGGAGTGACAAAAAATTGGAGCGGTAAACGGTATCAGTTATAAAAAATGGTAAATGGTCGATTCTGAAATGGTTCATGCTCATACCTGAAACTTCACTACTGCTACATCATGTTACAATTATTTCGTAACAATTTTATACAAATTTAGTTGGACCAACTGGTTTGAGTTTGAATCTTAACTGTATTAACAACAATATGAAATTTAAAAAAAAAAACATGCTTTAAAAAAAATGGATTATTATTATATAGATAAATGTGTGGATGATAAGGATTGAGGACCAGTCAATGCGTGGTGTGGGGAACATTTGAGTAAAGGTTAGCATATGTATGTACGGAAACTTTATTTTTTTTCCACCCCAGGCCCCAACTACTTAAATCTAAGGGCCCAACTACTTAAATCTAGTTGGGAAAAACAATTAATCAAATCTAGAGAAACCCCACACCTGCTGCGTATTTTCAAAGTAGGAGTGAGAAAAAAGACTGTATCGGAAAATTGAAAAAAATTAAATTGAGATAGTCCCGAATAAGCCGTTTTAATTTAAAACTGAGTTAAAATTAACGAATTTTTTATCCCAAATTCGGTCTCGTTTTTTTTTTTAAGTATGAATAAATCAGTCATAACTGTTGGGTATTGATAGTGACAGAACACAATAAGGAAAAAGCTCCAGAGGCTCAATCACTTTGCAGGGGTGAAACTCATGTCACTCAAACCGGGCTGACCCATATTAAGGTTGATCTGACCCTCATGAAGCGGACCAGTATCGAGCTCAAGCCAAAGTGGACGTCAAAGTCTCCATCACCGGTCGCCATTAACCAAAGTCGCAGACTCCTACTGCTCGCCATAGAAGTGCTCGCAGAAGAGAGTCTAACATCTCATCTCTGGTCTCGCCAACCGTCACGAAAGATATGACCACGATATCTCGCATATCTCGGGCACATATTCTCTAAATATTACATACGGTAACTGCAATATTACGTCATAACCGTAATATATGCTATCATAATCTTGACCAACACAATATTCACTAAAATATTATATTGTCTCTAACGGTTTGGTCTATTTACTCTATAAATACATATGTTTTCCATACGTTCATTTACGTTTTAAGTTCATATACACACATATACTCATTTAAGCATCGGAGAGGGAACCGGAGACACCCCCTCTGTTCCCCTTCCTACAAGTTCACCGGAGCTAAGGCGAGAGCAATCTTCATCATTCCTTTGACATCTTCATCATTTCTTTGACATTCAATTGACAGCTAATGACTGTGTTTCCACGGTCAAAAGACCTTAAACCTTAATAGTCCTAACTCTCAAGTAATACCATTTTAGCTTCCAGAATTGGTTCCATTTTCCCAGCAGATGGACGCCCCAGGACTATTGCAGAATGGGGTTTGCAGAATTTGCAGATGGAGATTGCAGATTGGGATTGTAGAATGGAGATTGCAAAATTTGCAGAATGTTCTGTCTCCAACCGTGGAGGGAGAGATGGGGAAAGTGTTCAGGTGGAAATGGCCTTACACAAAGTTAGTGGTTGGATCGTACATTCATTTAGTAAAGACATAGTCATCTATTGTAATTACTAATTACAAATTCAATTGACAATTCTTGGTGGATTGAAATATATAATAATGTATGAAATTTTGCAGTATTTGAGATAATTGAAAATGTGGATTTGGTTTTTCAGGGATCAACATTACTCCTTTTTAACCTGAGTAATAATGCTCAATTTCAACGTATTAATCACATTTTAAGAAAACATACGTAATCATTTAATCACATTACAAGAAACATATGTAACCATTTAATCATATTCTACATTTAATCACATTCTATGATAACATATGTAACTATTTAATCAAATTTCACGTTAGAATGAATTCTTAAACATCAGGAACTGAAGAACTCAAACCCAGATTCTGATGAACATCAATACAAAACATCATAACTTAAAATCATTTCAACATCTTCTTGTCATCAAAATCGTCGATTCGGTGCATCTCTTCCACTCCAACCTTGGTGTGCTTTCCAATATTGAGATCTCCTTTATTCCTGCTTTTCACTCCAAGTAATGTTCTTACCAAAATTAGGATTTTTTTCACAATCGAATGAAAAATTGGGACAAAATACTTGCAATTAACTCAAAATTGGAACAACCTTGGAACCTTCAGACTCACAACCCAATGTCTTTGAATGACCAAATTAAAGTCATGGTCGATCTGTTCATGAAGGAAGGAGCCGAGGAACTCCAGTGTGCGAAAAGACCATTCAAAGTCGCATTCACTTAGTATGAGGAATCATACCTCTTTTGGTAAGTCTCTGAAGGTGAATGATACCCCGAAAACTGGGAGTAATGATTCTTCAAGTGATGACTTCTAAAGGATGGAGAAGGGGTGTAGGAAAAAATCGAAATTTAGTCAAATATTAAGTGACAATATCGTATTTTATTAGTATATGAAAAGGCCAAGTTTGATTTTTCACTAGTTGATTAGATACATATTTATTAATGAAATTTTTAATTAATAGATAATCACTTATGAGGTAAACCATATTGACTTTCATATATTTCCTCCTCTTCCTATATTGAAATGACATAATTATGTTTGGGATTAACAATAGTTGACCACCAAAAAGGGGGGGTAGGGTTGGACAAATAAACCGGTTCGGGCGAACTGGTCTGGTCTGGAACTGATTTGGTTCGAACTGGTTCGGCCGAACTAGTTTCAAAACCAGACCAGTGTTTTTTGCCTTCAAATAGAACAGTTCAAAATAGTACTAAAAATCCAGTTCGAATCGGTTCGACTCGACTCGTTTTTTGATACTGGTTTATACTTAAATTTAAATCAAACCACTTTAAACCTATATAATTTTAGAACCGGTTTGAAGCAAAATCAACTAAACCTAGAGATGTCTTCAATAAACCAAACCTAGAGATATATTGGACTTTCGTATGTTGATGTTGGACAGGATTTTAGTTGGTTGTGGAACAGATTTTCAATCGGTTCAGTGTGTTTTTCAATCGGTTCAGTGTATTTTCAGTCGGTTCAGTGTTTTTTCAGCCGGTTCAGTATTTTTTTAGACGGTTCAGTGTGTTGGACAGGATTTTCAGCCGATTTAGGTTCGGTTTGAACCGGATTATTTCCGAACCAAAATTGTTATTAAAAAAAACAGACCAGACCAGTTCGAACCGGTTCTGAATCGGTTCGGACTAGACCAGTTCTTTTTTCCTTAAACCAGACCAGTTTTTTTAGAAACAGAAAAATGTACTTGTTTTTTTTAAACCAGACCAGTTCAGTTCAGAACCGGTTCGACCCCGAACCGGTTCATGAACAAGCCGGGGGGAGGAGGAGTAACAATCAAGTTCCCTACCTTCGACAATATGAATGGGATTATTAATTATAAAGTAAACATGATGATAAACCCATATTCAAATTGTTTGAACAACTATATATTATAGTTTAAATATTAACTTATTTGAATATATATGCACGAATTATTATTAAGCATTGTAGAAGAAAAAACCACCCTAAAATGTGAATCAATTAAGATTTAACTTAGTAATAAAACATTACGATGCAAGAAATTGCTTACGGTTAAATATAAAATCGCCAACTAAATTTTACACGAGTGTGCAATTTTATAATTGATCTACTTTTTTTAAACAAATTACAATTTATTTTTTTGTATTGTACCAAAAACAATTCCGTCAACATTTGTTGAAAATTAATTTTAAAAAACGTCTAAAAACAAGCTAGTTTTTATATTAAAACAAATAAATTTTTAAAAAACAATCAATTTTATTTTAATTTTATAAAATATTTAATTTAAATTACGTTTTGCATGGTTCTCACAATTTCACTTTTAGTAGTTTTTTTTGTAGTATCTATTATTTTGAAATTGTCATTTGTAAAATTTAAGAAATTATCATTAAATATTTAGGTCATTTTATCATTATATTATGCTATATATATATATATGCAATTTTTGAAAATATTTTTATCAAGTTGAACATAAATATATGACGAAATTAATGTTTTTACATTATAGAAATTTCAATTAGTAATATATTCTAAAAATTTATAAATAACAAATTGCACATTTTTTATCGACAATTTTCTTAAAATGTCTACAATTTTAATTTATATTACTAATTTTGTATTAAAAATCTTGCATTTGAAAGGGTTTTGATTCGGTCCAATAATAGTACCGGACCACCCAACTACCCAAGCATCATCATTAGCTTGTCAGCCATTGCTGAACCGATATTTTTTTAACAGTGAAGAAACTCTTTAGCATTTCTACCAAAAAAAAAAAAAACTCTTTAGCATCCCGCCTTTGAGACTCCCTCTCTGTCTCTCTCCTCTCGCTCTGTAAATCTTGATTCATACGTTTGCTGGTGGTGTTCAATCCATTTCTGTTCATCTTGATTCCGACGTTCGCTGGTGGTGTTCGATCCATTGTCTGGCAATTAGATCAAGTCTGCTAATAGTTCTCCCATTCATGTGAATTGAAGAAGATGAAAGAAGAGATGAGATACAGAGGAGTTCATACGCAATCAACGCTGCTGCTGAAATTATCTGCTTTCTGCATATTCTTCTTCTTCTTCTTCTTCAACACAGCACTTGCTCAGAATGCTACAACTAATCCGGCGGAAGGTTTCAATTTCTCTCGCTCTTCTGTTTTTTCCTCTTTTGCTAAACTTCATCACTAACTATAAGAGGATGAGATAGAGATGGTCATCTCCACCGGTAGGTAGGGATCGAAATGGTTCTCTTCTCTCTGTAGATTTTAACATTTTCTAACAATATTTTATATAATTTTTTTTTTTTGTTAACTCAAACTCTACTACGTTGGGCCCGTTGGGGTATCGTAGTCTTCTCTGTTTAACTCGATTTGGGAAAAAAAAAAAAAATTCGTACTAATTTGTTTTTAATTATATAATTAATAATAATAAAAATAAAATATATAATGACAAAAAATAAAATAAAAAATAGGGTTAATTACTTAATTGGTTACACTTGTTTTACCATTGTGCAGAATGGTTAGAAATGTTACAAAATGTGATTATTTAGTTTTGAAATGTGACTAATTGTTTTTTTTACTGTTCACCGTTAGAAATCACAGTTAAGTCACTATTTAGATACGTAAAATGACGTAATTATCCCTAGAATCATCTTCAAGAACACAACATCATCTTCAAGAACAATAATCGAAGAACCCAGAATCACGTTTCTGGATTATTCAAGAATCCAAAAATATGATTTCTGGGTTCTTGAAAAACCCAGAATCGCGTTTCTGGGATCTTCAAGAACCCATAAATCTGATTTTTGGGTTCTTGATTCTGGTTTCTTAAAGAACCCAGAAATCAGATTCTGGGTTCTTCAAGAATCACGTTTCTGGGTTCTTCAAGAACCCAAAAATCAGATTTCTCGGTTCTTCGATTCTTGTTCTTGAAGATGATGTTGTGTTCTTGAAGATGATTCTAGGGGCATAATAGTCATTTCACAATTCAACAATATGTTTAAAAAAATAATTAACGGTTTAGTAACGGAATGATCAATTAATCACATTTGGAAAAACGTGTGTAACCAATTAGTCACATAGCAAAACCAATTAATCACATTTTGAAACATGTGTAACCATTATGCACAATGGTGAAACATGTGTAACCAATTAAGTAAGTAACCCTTAAAAATATGATATTATTTGATATATATTATTATTTATTTATTGATATATAAGTTCCAATTTAAGTCTCATTACAATTAATATAATAAAACCTTTTTTTTTTGCCAACTAAAATACTTCATTCATTCAACTTCCAAACCCGAGTTCTCAATGGCTAACATACATAATGAAAATAAAGGAGGTGGATGTATGAGCATCCAATTATCTGGACACATCCCCTATCTTGACTTCCGAGCGACCCAGTTTGCACACCTGTTCGCTTTCCTTCGAGCATAGCTCCATAGTACCCTTGGGATTCATTGGGCCAATTCCAATATGTCAGTAATGATATGTTGTGATGTCCATTCACGAGCCTCGGCCCGCCTTTGGAGACAATTAATGAGTACATGTGCATCTGATTCAATTACAACATTGCACCATTTACACATAATAGCAAGTTCAACCGCTTGTATTATTGCCTTGGCCTCCGTTGATATCGCATTAACCCCTCGCCCGGCTGAGTTTCAGCCATTGATGACTCTTCCTTGCCAATCCCGAGCTATGATTCCCGTACCTGCTTTCCCCGTTCCTTGTTCCCAAGCTCCGTCGCAATTGATTTTGATATCCTCTCGCCATGGTTGTTTCCATCCGTTTGTGCGATTCATGTCGACTCGATTTGGAGTGTCTCGGTCGACCCTCCTCACAGCCCACCTTTCGGCTGTTAGTGCATGGGCTGTTCTTCAAGCCTTATCCGAGCTTGGTGCATCTCCACCGTGTATCGCACGGCATCTCTCTTTCCAGATTTGCCACACCATGTTCTTCGCCCCGAGCCTTCTCTTTCTCCCCTCCTCACCCGTCCCGTTGGACAGCTCCTGGAGTGCTTCGATCCATCTCGTCCTCTCGGTCACGCTCCTCCATTCCTATTTGATATTCAGCTCCTCTTGCCACGCCTTCCTTGTCCACTCGCATTCCATTAACGCATGGATTTCATCCTCCTCGTGGTTGCAAAACGGGCATCTTCTTGTTACATTAATCTCGCGTCTCTCCAATACCGTTTGGACCGGTATTGCTCGATGACCTGCTTGCCACAAAAAGGATTTTACCTTGGAGATTGCGTCGCTGCTCCATATTCCGAGCCACTTTGGTTCGGTCCTGTCATGGGCACCGTAAGTATGGCCTGCAGCTACTTCTCACGCCACTTCCTTGAGCTTCCTATACACTTGCTTCGGTTTTGCCTCGCCTCTTCTCTCGGTTGGCCAAACCTACCTATCTTCCACATCCGTTTTGCATAGGTGGATTGCTTGAATTGCCCGTCGATCGCCTTCCGAGACCTCTTCAATTATCGGTTGCATGTCCCATCTCTTAGGCTCTCCCTTAATAAGTTGACCTACCTTCATCGAGTTTGTCGGTCTGTTTGGGTCGGTTGGGCTGAGTCGGTTGCTCGGCCTACCCGGAACCCAATTGTCTTCAAATACTCGAATAGACTTTCCGAAAGTGCCTACCTGCCACATACCAAATCGGTTCATTACCTCCTCCCCTGAATGATGTTACTCCATGCCCACGAGGATCGGGCCCCTTTCCTCGCATCCTTGAGCTCGCCGTTCGGGTAATATAACCCTTTCATTATCCTTGCCCACAAAGCTCTTGGGTTGTTTTGTAGTCTTGCTGCCGTCTTTGTGAGCATTGTCGTATTAAACTCTCATAGATCCCGGAATCCTATTCCTCCCATCTGTTTTGGCATTGTCATGTTCTTCCAACTTACCCAATGCATACTCCTCCTCTCATTCTTGCCATTCCACCAAAATCGAGCAATAAATCTAGCTATCTCATCACACCACGTTTTTGGCAGTTTAAACAATGTCATCCAGTAAGTAGGAATTGCGGTAATTACTGCCTTTACTAAGACTTCCTTACCCGCTTTGTTGAGGAATGCCGTCTTCCATCCATGTAGTTTCTTTTGGATCCGGTCTTTGATATAGTTTAGGGCTGCCTTTTTGGATCTCCCCCATGTTGTCGGGATCCCCAAATAGTTTCCCGCATCTACTACCTCTTCTATTCCAAGTGCCGACCGAACCATCTCCTTATTGTCTTCCTGCACTTTCGGTCCAAATTGTATGCAAGACTTGCTTAGGTTTACGCTTTGTCTCGATGCTCGACCATATCCTTCTAGAATCCTCCTAAGCTCCCTCGCATCTCTTTCCTTTGCTTGGATGAAAAAAATTGAGTCATCCGCAAACAGTAGGTGATGGATCTCTGGGCATGTCCTTTTCATCTTAATGCCCTCAATCCGACCCTGTTCCACCGCCCTACACATTTGCTTAGACAACACATCAACAATTAATATAAACAGGTAAGGCGATAATGGGTCTCCTTGCCTTAATCCTCTTGTCGGCCTGAACCTCGTAGTCTTTTCACCATTGACCACGACATTGTACTGAACTTTTGTCATGCACTCCTCAATCCATCGACACCATACCTGTGAGAACCCGAACTTACTTAATGTCTCTAGGACAAACGCCCATTCCACTCGGTCATAAGCTTTGTTCATGTCAAGCTTAACCGCACACTCCTCTCTGTTCACCCTTGGGTTTGTTCTCATGTGGTGGAAAATCTCGTGTGCGATAAGGATGTTATCGTGGATGAACTTGCCAGAGACAAATACGCTTTGGAAAGGGGTTATGATATCAGGTAGAACACATTTTAACCTATTGGCTAGCACTTTGGAAATGATTTTGTAGCTAAAGTTGCACAAGCTAATAGGCCTAAATTGCATTGGGTTAATAGGATTCGACACTTTTGGAATCAAGACAATGTCAGTATAGCAAAAATTAGGAGATAACGTACTAGTTTCAAAGAAAGAGTTTACCGCATGGAATACGTCATCCCCGAGCATGTCCCAGAAACGATGATAGAATAGTCCTGGGTAGCCGTCTGGTCCCGGAGCTTTGTCTCCCCCAAGTTGGAATACCGCATTTTTTACTTCTTCCCGACTCACCTGTCTTGTTAACCTCTCATTTGTCCAGTCATCTTTGTTAATATAATAGAACTGATTTTAATTTATTTATTTTTTAAATTTAAATCCTACCATGTCACTAAATATTCTATCCAAATTCTATCATATATATATAGAGAGAGATCGATTTCAAATAGATTTTTTTCTATTCTCATAGTACGGTTTAAATATAATATTTTTAGTTAAATGATGAAATGTTGAGCTACTATTTTGTTTTTTTGAGGGAAAACTACTCAAGTACCCGAACTTGTGGATGATTAATAAGTAAGTACCTTTTTTTTTTGTAGCAACTAAATAGCCGAACTTATAAAAATTAACAAATAGGTACCTACCGTTAATTTCCGTTAAGAATAAACGGAAAATATCACGTGATGAGCAAATAGGTACATGAACTTACACGAATGAAAAAGTAGATACCTGAACCGGATCAAAAACTGTTTTAGAACCGGTTAAAAAATCGGTTTAGAACCAGTTCAGTTGAATCTTTCTTTTTTAAGTAGGGTTTATATATCAAACACATGCATGACTCAACTCTAGACGTTCTCAGAATGTTTCTTGATGCAGCGAGAACGTTCTGGAGTTGAGTCATGCAAGTGTTTGGTATATAAACTTCTTTTTTTTATAAATAAAGCGGTTCGATCGAACCGGTTCATATACCTACTTGCTCATTCGTGTAAGTTCAGGTACCTATTTGCTACTCACGTAATATTTTTCGTTTATTCTTAACAAAAATTAACGGTAGGTATCTATTTGCTTATTTAAAAAAGTTCAGCAACATATTTACTTAAAAAAAAAGTTTAAGTACATTCATGCTAATAACCTACAATTTTGGATAGCGGTTTGTAGATTTTGTTTTTTTTATCCAGAAAATAAATAGGGAAATTTTTCATGTTTCTCTCGATTTAGATTTGCAGCCCCAATAAAATCCTACGGCTGAAACAGAAGGAAGTAGCTAAATGGAATATCAAAGCAGTTAATTTAACGGAAATGAAAATTTGATTTGCAGTGAGCGCTCTGAACGCTGTATTCCAGCAATGGGGAATATCGGCGCCGGCGGGAAAGTGGAATATAAGCGGGAACCCTTGCACCGGAGCCGCCGTCGACTCCACTCCTTTCGACGATACAGGCTACAATCCCCTCATTAAATGCGACTGCTCCGCCGACAATGGCTCCACTTGCCACATTACAAAGCTGTATGTCTTTTACTGATCTTCTTCCTCCAATTCATTTAATCCATGCGATTGCATTCTGTTATGATCATCACCAGGTCTGTTCCGTCCTTATCGCTTCCCAGTTCTCATGAATTATTTGACGTACACAGTTACACTGATGTACATTTGGCATCCCCAAACAACTTTGCAGGAAGGTTTACGCGATGAGTGTTGCTGGCCATATTCCGGATGAACTCTGGAGTTTGACTTACCTGTTAAATCTGTATGTTTTCCCCTATTTTCTTATTATGTTCGATCTTGAAATACTTGTGGGGAGCTCCAACTTGAGCCCTTCGAGAAAATCTGAAATGGGTTTGGATGCTCTCTGAAACACGTCAAAATTATTGAAGAAGAAGGCCTTATATTTATTTTGGTATCTTCTCTAAATTAAGTGATAGAGTCCATTCTATGATTGTTTGGCGGTACAAGAGAGGGATATTAGAGTGAGTGGCGCTGTGGCTTTATCCACTATGGACGGGATCATGTTAAGTTGGGACGATCCAATCCATCTGAAACGTCGATAAATGTCACTGCTAAGATAAACTTACAATTTTTGTAGTGGTTCTCGCTTCATAGGTATTTCTTGGTTTTATCAATCGCAGGGATTTGCGCCAGAATATGTTGACTGGTTCTTTATCTCCATCCATCGGAAACTTGACTGCCATGCAGTACCTGTGAGCTTATCCTGGCCCTTTTCCTTTGGACAGAAAATTCAGATAGATGTGTCAGTCTATTTTCCTTCTATCTTTCCAAGTTATTTACCCCGTTTTTGGTTAACCAGGAGCGTAGGTACCAATTCATTATCCGGGGAACTTCCGAAGGAGCTTGGAATGCTTACAGAGTTGTTATCACTGTAAGTGGCGTGGATCCATAGCAAGTTGAACATTTTATAGGTCCTTGCTTCATGGATTGATAATGGTTTTCCATTTGACAATCATTAAAATTGGGACTATGGTATAAGTTTAATAATGGAAATGGAGTTATGCATTCTTTTGACATTAGCTAGAAACCTAGGTGAAGAAACATCTGAAGAGGCTAGCTATACCACAATACCATTACATACTAAATGAAGCACAAAGTCACTTCAACTTTAATAAACTGGTATATTTGAGTTGTTAGTCGGATGTATTACTTGGATTGCTGTTTTATTCTGGATCTAGTTGTCAAAGACTCAAAATAAGGGAACTATGGTGTATATTCTCTTTTTCAAAGTTTAGACGGTCGCCTCTTGCTTGAACCCGTATTGCCTATGAGAAGTGAATGCCTCACTACAAGTTATGTCTGCATTTAAAAATCTTTGATTTCCACTAGAAGAGAATACCCTGGTGTTCTGACTTCTGAGCCAGCACATATATTGAAGGTTTTATTTTAACCAAGCTGGTCTCAACACTGTCACTTATACAGGAAGTTAGATCTACTTTCGTCATACAGTATTAGGAAGATAGCTAAATAATTATGTCTCGAAAAATTTGTTTGTACTCAAGCTCTTTTGGTTAGTTACTTTTGCTCATGGAAAATTTGAGCTTTATTCTGTTTTGATTCCTGAACTTTCATTTTTTCGCTGGACTTGTTTTGAGATTTATCTTTCAGCTAATGTATTTAGGTCTTTTGCGACTAATAACTTCTCTGGTTCTCTACCATCTGAGCTTGGAAGTTTAACGAAGTTAACGCAAATGTAAGTTCTTATTTCTTTCTACATAGACCACTCACTTTTAGTTTAGATGCAGAGATCGGATGTATATTATACACGAAAAGATAGCAGTACAGACAACAATAAGCAATATTTGATGTATTAGACGTTTCCACTAGATCAACCTTGAGGTTCTTAAGTCCCAGTATAAATTTTATGTGAAACCAGAATATATCACTTGAAAGTGATATTTTACCTGTGTCTCACTATTAAAGCTTTCCTTTTCACAATTGGGTGCTGTGCTCAGTCGCTTGAAACTCAAATGGACATAGGTTTAGTTATTTCAAACAATTATAATTACTGAAGAGCATTGATCATGAGATTCATTTCTCTTGCAGTTATTTTAGTAGTGCTGGTGTTAGTGGTCCTATTCCTTCAACATTTGCCAATCTTCGAAAGCTGAATACAATGTAAGTTTTTTTTTTCTATGATCTTGACGAAACCATTTATTGATAGAAACTATATGGGAAATATTTTAAAACTGGATACTTTTTTTTAGGTGGGCATCTGACAATGATCTCACGGGCAGTATACCCGATTTTATCGGAAATTGGTCAAATCTCAAAGCATTGTGAGAGAATATTTCATCTGTTGTACTCTCAAATAAAATTGCGGATTTTGTTTCTATTTGGATGGTCAACCTTTTTTGTTGACTGAGGATAGTTGTCTTTAAATTTCTTTATTTTTTTAAATCTAATTCAAATCTAACTTGTTTTTCAGGTTCCTCCATGGGAATTCTTTTGAAGGTCCAATTCCGTCAACATTTTCCACGTTAACCTCTATGCAAGATTTGTACGTGTTTGTTTACTCGTTACATACCCTGAATTCAATATGAAGTTCTTAACAGTGAATCCGTGGAAAAATATAGGAGAATAAGCGGCTTATCCAATGGGAGCTCTTCACTTGAATTTATTGCAGACTTGAAGAACCTTACTGTTCTGTAAGACAAAGTGCTCGCCTTTAAGCGTGCGCTCTGCACTTTCATGTCTTCCTTCAATTATCAGACTCACTCATCCTTCTCCCCTGCAGGATACTGAGGGACAATAACATATCTGGTTCAATTTCTTCAAGTATTGGAGAGTACTCATCCTTGATTCAGCTGTAAGAATTTTCTGTTGTTGTCAAATGATGTGAAGTCATTAAATTTTGCTGCACTTCTATGTGTTTGTTTTCAGTTCCTTCTGATTATGATTGAGATGTTAAACTAAATTAATCCCCGATTTCAGTTTTCTATGTGAAATTCTGATATATTACTTATCATCATGCTCGTTTCCTCTACACATGCCAAAGAAAAACTGAAACTTACGCCTTTTCTTATGTTTCGTTGCATTAGGGACTTGAGCTTCAACAACCTAAATGGAGAGATTCCAAGCTCCCTTTTTAATTTGAGTTCACTTCAATTCCTGTAATGATGGTCAACTAAATCTCTTACTTCAAATATTTTATTGTTGATTCTTGACGATGAGGCATGACTTTCAACTTCATATCTCAGGTTTCTTGGGAACAATAGTCTGAATGGTACCCTGCCTACCGAAAAAGGTTCATCTCTTGTGAACATGTGAGTGCTGCCCATGCTTTTTGCATTGGAAATGGAATTATCTCTAGGTTTAGTTTAGCCAGTTGGTTGTCATATTATGGTTAAACCTTTTTTTCCCCTAGCATATTGCCATTCGTCTTTACACCATCGTAGACTACTGTTGTTCTTAACGTTATAACATGAAAAAGGAGACAAATAAAAGAACCTAAACAAGTAAAAAATAATTATTTGTTGATAAATTACACTAGGTTCTTTGTTAAAAGGTGTTTTTGTATTGTGCACCTAACATTTTTATTTTCTATGTTTACAGTGATTTGTCCTACAACTTCTTAGCGGGAAGCTTTCCTACTTGGGTGAACAACGAGAACCTAGAGCTGTATGTTCTGGCTGTTAAGCATGATGTTCTATTGACCTTATATCTTACGAGAAATTCATTGTCCTTGTTGTCTCCACTAGAAGAATCAAATAAATATGCTTTTGCATATAAAATTTTACTTTCTGGGTTCTCTTTAACAAAATAACTGTTGAATTGCATTTTCAGTAATCTTGTTGGCAACAACTTCACACTAGACAACTCCAACAGCAGGTAATTTTCCGAGTCCCTGTTTTTTCTCTTGGTTTTGGTATAGTATCTGTTCTATAAAGTTCAAATCAACTAAATGCTCACATTTTTATTTATGATCAATTATGTTTGACGGCATTTGACCTTTACAAGCTTACATGATTGAGAACTATGTCTTTCCCAAACTATATATGGTTCCCAGTCAGGACCATGTGCATCTTTCTCCTTAAGCTTTTCCATTTCATCATTTTTCCCGTATGTTATAAAAGAATACAATCCTGTATTGTATCTTCTAAAGAGAACACCAGTGTACATCGTATGTCCAGTAATAAATGCAATTATTGGCAACTGATTACTTTTCCCATTTTCCTTCTAGTGTTCTACCATCAGGATTGAACTGTCTTCAACGAAACTTTCCTTGCAATCGAAACACTCCACGTTGTAAGAGATCAAATAATCTCTTTCTCATTTTCCAAGAGGATGCATAAATGTTCAATATATTGATGTTTGAAGAATTTGTATTTTGTGACTTGTCTCTCTTGTAACGGTTCGTGAACACTGATGGACCCTTTCTTATCTATTACCCAGATTCAAGCTTTGCAGTTAAATGTGGAGGTCCAGCGATTTCCTCATCTGCTAAGGTCGAGTATGAGAGTGATAATGCCATTCTTGGCCCTGCCACATACGCTGTAACTGACTCAGAAAGATGGGGAGTGAGCAATGTTGGGTATTTCACCGGAAATAATAATCCTTCATATACATCTACTTCGTTATCACAGTTCACAAACACTTTAGACTCGGAGATCTACCAGACTGCAAGACTCTCTGCTTCATCTCTTCGATATTATGGCCTCGGACTTGAGAATGGAAATTACTCAGTAAGCCTCCAATTTGCTGAGACAGCAATCCTTGATAACACTTGGAAAAGCCTCGGGAGGCGTGTGTTTGATGTATATGTCCAGGTAGGCCTTTACACCAGCCATTATTTTTTTGTCGGGGTAGTTCATCCAACAGGCTATGTTCTACTGATTTCTGCATCTGTCAAGATAATTTTTTGCAAAACTTTTTCTCATTAGAAATACTATCGTGATCTACATATTCAGCTGCCTACGTAACTTCATATACTTGAGGAATTATTATCCTTATCTAATTTTGTTAATAATTGCCATCTATACATAGTTGATGCTGAATGAACCAATTTAATCTAATATCGATCTATTTTACATTTCTCAAAGTTATCAGTGGATTGTTCTCTCATTATCTATACAATACGGTGCTGCGTATGTTTCTTTCAGGGAAATCTTGCTGAGAAGAACTTTGACATAAGAAAAGAGGCAGGGAATTCTTTCATAGCTCTAGTAAAGAACTATAATGCTTCAGTGACGGAAAATTACCTTGAAATTCATCTCTTTTGGGCTGGAAAAGGGACTTGCTGTGTACCTGCACAAGCTACATATGGACCTACGATATCGGCCATCAGCGTCACCCCAAGTAATTTTACTGAAACCTAATACAGTCCTAGTAACATCATTAATCTGCCGATTTACGCTAATTCTTAAACACTGAACAGACTTCATACCCACGGTCAGCAACAACCCGCCATCCGCTGATAAGGATCAAACTGGGATGATTGTTGGGATATCAGTTGGTGTTGGAGCCGTATGCTTGGTGGGACTTCTCGTGATTTTCTGGCTTGTTAGGAGAAAGAACAAGAGAAAGGCCTTCAATGACGAAGGTAATGTGTACTCTTTGATATTCTCTTCTTTTTCATGCTTTGTTTGAGGGTCCGCAGTATATTCTATTTGTTTATATTTATTGTTATGGCATCTAAAGTTGATCATCGTATTCTTAAGATAATATGTATGTAAATCCACATTATACTTGGAGGATACAAGTGTGAACTATAATTGGCGTTTGTTTTGAATGTACAGAGCTCCTAGGTATTGATGCTAGACCTTACACATTCAATTACTCTGAGCTCAAGGCTGCTACAGATGATTTTAATCCTGTTAACAAACTCGGCGAAGGAGGCTTCGGACCTGTTTTCAAGGTACATTTTTACCACTCTAAAAGAACAGATAGTGACTCTTCGATTTCAGCACTTCTCTTATTACAAACTGTTGGTCATTTGTAATGACATGAATATTTTGGGTATTTGGTAGCTTAAGCATAAAATACCTCATTATAGTTTCTAGAAAGTTTATGCAAATGGAGGTCCAATAGGATAGGCTTCAAATCCATTGCTAAGATATTTTAGTTATTGATGGAAAATGAATTTGAAAACTTTACTGTCTCTTTCAGAAGCATGTGTATTTATATCTACGTGGTCTGCAGAAAAGCCATAAATTTGGAGATCATCTTCCTGCTACTGATACCCTTCTTCTATACGTTTTTGTCATGAATATTTTGAATGACCGTTTGTCAACAGGGAAAGCTTAATGATGAGAGAATAATTGCTGTGAAGCAACTATCTCTATCATCTCATCAAGGGAAGAACCAATTCGTGGCTGAGATTGCTACTATATCTGCTGTCCAACATCGTAATCTTGTGAAGCTCTATGGTTGCTGCATCGAGGGAGACCAACGACTTCTGGTTTATGAGTATTTGGAAAACAAGAGTCTCGATCAAGCCCTATTTGGTATAATGATATATAGATATTGTCTTTGACCTATCATATATATATATACATATATGTACCTATTTTAAATGAAGGCTAAGCCATGAACATTCTTTTATGACTATGGTAGAGGAGAAAGGTTTGTTTCTAGATTGGCCAACCCGATATAGCATTTGCATGGGCGTTGCAAGGGGTCTAGCATATCTTCACGAGGAGTCGAGATTAAGGATTGTCCATAGAGATGTGAAGGCCAGTAATATTCTACTGGATTCCGACTTGACACCCAAGATTTCAGATTTTGGTTTGGCCAAACTCTACGATGAAAAGAAGACTCATATTAGCACCCGAGTTGCAGGGACAATGTAAGTGTAGCTATATATATATATATATAGCATCATGGTTAAAAAGACTTCCCCACCCTTCCCTTTCCTTACTGTACTGAACCATGATCCATGTTCTTTTTGGTAGAGGGTACCTTGCACCGGAGTACGCCATGCGCGGGCACCTGACAGAGAAGGCAGATGTATTTGCATTTGGTGTTGTGGCTTTAGAGTTGGTAAGTGGTAGGGCAAACTCGGACCAGAGCTTGGGTCAAGACAGGGTTTATCTTCTGGAATGGGTATGTTCTCTACTCCTAGCATACTGTCACGTAGTTCTAACTGGGTAATGGTAATTTATTATGATGCATTGATTAGCAGTGATTACCAATTTTATGGCAGTTTCATTTTATGAAACATTGATTAATTAGTATGGAAATAGATATCGTGACATGGTCCCATCATTGCAAATTCTGTAAAGTCTGTGGTATCTACATAAATTCAGCAAAACCTCTTCTTTTCTGGGCTCGCATGGGTTCTAAGAGGCTTTGGTTGGCTTGGGGCCAGTCATTCTGGCATATGGGGTGTTCTTGATATGATCAATCTAATGTTCACTCGGTTTGAATCTGATTTTTATAGGCATGGAACATGCACGAGAAAGACTGTGAAGTTGAACTGGTTGACTCCAGACTGTCAGGATTCGACGAGGAAGAGGTAAAACGTCTAGTGAATATTGCTCTCTTGTGCACCCAAACATCCCCGGTCGGGAGACCACCCATGTCCCGTGTAGTAGCAATGTTGTCAGGAGACATCGAGGTGCCCTCTGCATCTGCAAGGCCAGGCTACTTGACCGACTGGAAGTACAATGACTCAAGCAGCTTCATGACCGACGCGACTCACAGTTACACTGACAAGAGCCATGAGAACCTGCCATTGACTGCAAGTACCATTGGTGTGTCCACTCCTCTTTCACCTGCAGATGCCCCACAGCCAACGATCAGTGAGATTGTTGGGGAGGGACGTTGATGAACTTGCAGCAACGGCATTAATACTGTTCATAATGTAGGAGTAAATTCTTGAAGCTTGGTTTTGTCATTGTATTTTATTGTGTATCTTTTTACTGCACCTTGACCCAAACTGAATATGCTTCCATAGATATTTGAAATGAACATATTTTTTTGGTACTAGAAAGCAAGAAAAAAAGTTCACCACTCTGCATTATTCTGATATGATTGGGATGGAGTGTGGATCTTGATCCAAACTGACCCGCAACCAGATCTTGATCATTACCCAGACCCGAGCCCACTAAATGGGGCTCAATCCTATCGAATCGGGATCGTCAAATCATTGTTGACTGTTAATAATTATTATTCTTATTTATTGATATATTCTTCAGGAATGAAAATACGAGTGGGCTGCAATATTCTTTAAAGATTACATACGGTAACTGCAATATTACATCATAACTGTAATATCTGCTATCATAATCTTGACCAACACAATATTCACTAAGATATTATGTTGCCTCTAACGGTTTAGTCTCTTTACTCTATAAATACATATGTTTTCCATACGTTCATTTACGTTTTAAGTTCATATACACACATATACTTATACACACATATACTCGTTTAAACATCAGAAAGGGACCCAGAGACACCCCATCTGTTGTGATCCCCTTCCTACAGGTTCACCGGAGCTAAGGCGAGAGCAATCTTCATCCTTTATTTGACATTCAATTGACAGCTAATGAATGTGTTTCCATGGTCAAAAGACCTTAAACCTTCAGACTCACGACCCAATGTCTTCGAATGACCAAATTAAAGTCATGGTCGATTGGTTCATGAAGGAAGGAGCTGAGGAACTCCAGTGTGCGAAAAGACCATTCAAAGTCGCATTCACTTAGTATGAGGAATCATACCTCTTTTGGTAAGTCTCTGAAGGTGAACGATACCCCGAAAACTGGGAGTAATGATTCTTCAAGTGATGACTTCTAAAGGATGGAGAAGGGGTCTTCATCTTCTTCTTCCTTTGACAATACTTAAGTAATGAAGGTAACATTAATTTTGTCATTTTATGTATTCAAATAATGACTTAACGGTGATTTTTAACGATGAACAGTAAAAATGACCAATTAGTGACATGTTGAAACATGTGTAACCATCCTGCACAAGTTATAACCAATTAGTCACATGCGCAAACATGTGTAACATTTCAAGTAATTAACCTTATAATATATATTTATTTTTGCAGTCAAATTCTCGACTTGAGGTAGGGGTTTTCATTTAAACCGGTTTGACCTAATTGGTTTGGTTATGGACTGGTTTGAATCGGTTTAGCCGAACTAGTTTTAAAATCAAACCAGTTGTTTAGGTTTCAAGTAAATCAGTTCAAAATAGTAGTTTCAATTCAGTTCGAATCAACTCGTTTTTTTATACTGGTTTATACTTAAATTTAAATCAAATCACTTTTAATTTATATAATTTTAGAATCGGTTTGAAGCAAAATAAACCAAAGCGATATGAAATTAAACCAAACGTAGAAATGTCTTCAATTAACCAAACCTAGAGATGTATTGGACTCTCGTATGTTGATGTTGGACAAGATTTCAGTTGGTTGTGATACAGATTTTCAGTCGATTCAGTGTATTTTTCTATAGGTTCGGTATTTTTCAGACGGTTCAATGTGTTTTTCAGTTGACTCAGTGTTTTTTCATTCAACTCAGTGTTGGACATGATTTTCAGCCGGTTTAGTTTATGTTTGAATGAGATTATTTCCTAACCAAAATACTACTTCGAACCGATTCTGAATCAATTTGAATCAGACCAGTTTTTTATCTCTAAATCAGACCAGTTTTTTTAGTGACAACAAAATATTGATTTTATTAAAATCAGACCAGTTCAGTTCTGAACCGGTTCGAGATCGAACCGAAATATGAACAAGCCTAAATTTTGAGGTTTAATTAATCAATTAATCTGTTTTTGATAAATAAATAAATTAAACTACTGAAATAAGTTGTCTAACTAGTCCTTCCTTTTGAATCTCATCCATCCACTTGTCTCGTGTCGTGGATAACAAATATAACGGACATATGGATGATTATAAATATCATCAACCATCCCATTCCCATTGGTTAGGTCAACGCATATATGCTTGACGACTCTTCGAGGTAGGAAACCACTCTTAATATGCTTATTTTATAAACAAAAATAACATTAATTAAACCTATTTTGATTGAAATTCACCATCAACTAAAATAATTATATTGAATTAAAAAGTACAATATTGTCCCGTAATGTTAACGAAATTTTGAATTTGTTATATAAATTTTAAATAGTAAAATTTTGAATTTCCCTTAAGATTGAGCAAAGTACAAGCTTGCTCATCAGTCAACTTTTTCATCAAAATCTAACAAAATAAATTGTAAAAACAACAATTTTAAATGTCACAATTTAACAATTCTAAACATTTTTAAATGTTACAATTAAGTCATGATTCGATTGGGCTGGAGTGTGGGTCTTGATCCAAACTGACTCCTGGCGACCAGATCTTGATCATTACCCAGACCCGAGCCCCCTAACTGGGGCTCAATCCTATTGAATCGGGATTCAATTGTAAAATTTGGAAAAAATGGAATAATTAAATTATGATATTTTTTAAAGATTTTTGTAATTTTTATAATTTTTAAAATTTATTTTGTTAAATTTGTATGAAAAAGTTGACATAATTGGTAAACTTGCACTTTGGCCAAACATGAGATAAATAAATTTTATGATTTCAACTTTATGAAAAAAAATCGAAATTTAGTCAAATATTAAGTGACAATGTCGTATTTTATTACTATATGAAAAGGCCAAGTTTGATTTTTGACTAGTTGATTAGATTCATATTTATTAATGAAATTTTTAATTAATAGATAATCACTTATGAGGTAAGCCATATTGACTTTCATAAATTCCCTCATCTTCCTATATTGAAATGACATAATTATGTTTGAATACTAAGTTAGGGGGATTAACAATAGTTAACCACAAAAAAAGGAGGGGGGGGGGGAGTAACAATCAAGTTGCCTACCATCGACAATATGAATGGGATTATTAATTATAAAGAAAACATGATGATAAACCCATATTCAAATTGTTTGAACAACTATATATTATAGTTTAAATATTAACTTATTTTAATATATAGCACCAATTATTATTAAGCATTGTAGAAGAAAAACCCACCCTAAAATGTGAATCAATTAAGATTTAATTTAGTAATAAAACATTACGATGCAAGAAATTGCTTACGGTTAAATATAAAATCGCCAACTAAAATTTACACGAGTGTGCAATTTTATAATTGATCTACTTTTTTTTTTAAACAAATTACAATTTATTTTGTTGTATTGTAACAAAAACAATTCCGTCAACATTTGTTAAAAAGTAATTTTAAAAAACGTCTAAAAACAATCTAGTTTTTATATTAAAACAAATAAATTTTTAAAAAACAATAAATTTTATTTTAATTTTATAAAATATTCACTTTTAGTAATTTTTTTTATAGTATCTATTATTTTGAAAGTGTCATTTGTAAAATTTAAGAAATTATCATTAAATATTTAGGTCATTTTATCATTATATTATGCTATATATATATATATATATGCAATTTTTGAAAATATTTTTATCAAGTTGAACATAAAAATATGACGAAATTAATGTTTTTTACATTATAGAAAATTCAATTAGTAATATGTTCTAAAAAAAATATTGCACATTTTTTATTGACAATTTATCCACCCATCATGTATCTCTTAAAATGTCTACAATTTAATTTGTTTTATTAAAAATCTTACATTTGAAAGGGTTTTGATTCGGTCCAATAATAGTACCGGACCACCCAAGCATCATCCTTAGCTGTCAGCCATTGCTGAGCCGATTTTTTATTTTTTAAATCATCGTTGACTGTTAAGATTCTTATTTATTGATATATTCTTCTAGAATGAAAATACGAGTAGGCTGCGGCCGTCATCCTTTCCTTATTGCCCACTATCTACAGTGAAGAAACTATTTAGCAGCCCGCCTTTGAGACTCCCTCTCTGTCTCTCTCCTTTCGCTCTGTAAATCTTGATTCATGCGTTTGCTGGTGGTGTTCAATCCATTTCTGTTCATCTTGATTCCGACGTTCGCTGGTGGTGTTCGATCCATTGTCTGGCAATTAGATCAAGTCTGCTAATAGTTCTCCCATTCATGTGAATTGAAGAAGATGAAAGAAGAGATGAGATACAGAGGAGTTCATACGCAATCATCGCTGCTGCTGAAATTATGTGCTTTCTGCATATTCTTCTTCTTCTTCTTCTTCTTCAACACAGCACTTGCTCAGAATGCTACAACTAATCCGGCGGAAGGTTTCACGTTCTCTCGCTCTTCTGTTTTTTCCTCTTTTGCTAAACTTCATCACTAACTAAAAGGGGATGAGATCGAGATGGTCATCTCCACCGGTAGGTAGGGATCGAGTTGGTTCTCTCTGAGTCTCTGCAGATTTAAACATTTTCGAACAATATTTTATATAAATTTTTTTTTTTTGTTAATTCAAACTCTACTTAAAAAAAAAAAAAAAACTCTACTACCGTTGGGCCGTTGGGGTATCGTTATCGTAGTCTTCTCTGTTTAACTCGATTTGAAAAGAAAAAAATTAAAATTTCATACTAATTTGTTTTTACATATATAATGACAAAATACCAAACTTAAAATATGATATTATTTGATATATATTATTATTTATTTATTGATATATAAGTTCCAATTTAAGTTTCATTACAATTAATAGAACTGATTTTAATGTGTTTTTTTTTAAAATTTAAATCCTACCATGTCACTAAATATTCTATCAAAATTCTATATATATATATATCGATTTCAAATAGGTTTTAAATAAAAAAATGTATTCTCATAGTACGGTTTAAATATAATATTTTTAGTTTTTTATTTTTTGGTCATAATAATATTTTTAGTTAGTTGTTGAAATGTTGAGCTACTATTTATTAAGGGTAACTACCACACTCGTACCCGAATTGTAGCTGATTAGCAAGTAGGTACCTAAATTTTTTTTGTGGCAACTAAGTAGCCGAACTGATGAAAATAGGTACCTAACGTTAATTTTCGTTTTAAGAAAAACGAAAAATATCACGTGAGGAGCAAATAGATACCTGAACTTAAACGAATAAGCATGTAGGTATTTGAACCGATTCAAAACCCGAATTAGAACCGATTCAGTCGAACCACTTTTTTTTTTAACGTAGAGTTTATATACCATGACTCAACTCCAAACGTTCTCGGAGTGTTTATTGATGCATCGAGAACGTTTGGAGTTAAGTCATGCATGTGTTTGGTATATAATTATTATTTTTTAAATAATGTGATTCGTCTGAACCGGTTCTGAATAGGTTTTTGAACTGGTTCAAGTACCTACTTGCTCATTCATATAAGTTCATGTACTTATTTGCTCCTTACGTGATATTTTCCGTTTATTCTTAACGGAAATTAACGGTAGGTACCTATTTACTTATTTAAGAAAGTTCAGCAACATATTTGCTACAAAAAAAATTTAGGTACCTATTTGCTAATCACATGCAAGTTCGGATACCATTTTGTTAGTTTCCCTTCTTTTTTTTTTTAGAAAATAAATAGGGAAATTTTTCATTTTTCTCTCAATGTTAGATTTGCAGTCGCAATAAAATCCTACGACTCAAACATAAGGAAGTTTTTTTTTTATCAAAATACTCGTTTCATTTGATGAAATAAAACGGCGTGACACGAAACCGTGTCACAGATGTTGGTTGTTATAATCATTAGCTAATAAACAGATAAAGGGAAGTGGGGTCCAATCATTCAGACACACTCCCATTCACGCTTGCCTTACTATCCAATTTGCGCACTCATTCGCTAATCTCGGGATAGCTCGCCATTGTACTTGCTCTATGTGTCTAACTAGTGCTTGGGTGTTGGAGATCCATGTAGCTAACCTTCATTCTGTTGCTCCCTCACGGAGTTGTCGTATTACTATCTGTGAATCCGACTCAATGACGATGTTAGACCATCCTTTCTCCCGTGCTAGTCAGATCCCCTCGCGTATTGCTAGTGCCTCCATTGTCGTCGCATTGTCGCACTTTAGCATCCTATTATGTCCTCCGATAAAGGCTCCATTCTCGTCTCGCGCCACTGCCCTGATTCTCGTCTTGGACACCACGACGCGTCATAATTGATCTTGATCGTGCCTCAGTTCGTAGGGGTGAGCAAAATGCGGTTTGATTCGGTCTGGTTCGGTCTTGAGACCGAGACCGGAAATTTCGGTCCATTAATTTCGGTCTTTAGATCGAAACCAAAACCGTTTGGACCGTTTATATGGTCTTGGTTTTTTCGGTTTTGGTTCGGTCTAGACCATTTGGACCGTTAGACATAATTTGTTTCTATATATTTTTCTATTATGTATGTATATCCCTCTACAAGTACACACAACAATAACCTAATTTTATTACATCTTTATAAAATATGTAATATATCAAAATAATATTTTATTCAAATGACATAATTTCGTTCAAAATTGAAATCAACCGATTAGACTGGCTTTTTACGAATCATTTCGAAATCAAAATAACTATACTATTCAATATAATTTAATATCATAATATAGAATTATATACATTACTATAACATGATAGTGTCTAATATAATATATTAATGTTATAATAATTTATTATTGATCTAAACTTTTTTTAATCAAATTATATTATATTTTTTATCGAACGTTATTTTATAATTAATTATATCGAAATAAGACATATATAATAAATTCACTAAAAAATAGTTAATGGTCTCCAATGGTCCCCATGGTCTTAACGGTCTAGGACCGAAATAAGACGAAGACCGAAAAGACCATAAGCCGAGACCATTGGTTTCGGTCCACAAATGGTCCGGTCTTTTTAATTTGGTCTCGGTCTTCGCGTTTTTTTTTCCCGCTCACCCCTATCGGTTCGGTTTCTTCGAGTGTTGTTGGTCTGGGTTTCAACTAGGTGTTCTGGTCTCCCTGTTTCGGTACATCTCCTGCACATCACGTCGGATCTCCTCTATGGCAATTAGCATGCGTTGGGTTTGGTGGCGTCCCTTCGAATTCTACCATGTCACTAAATATTCTATCATATATATATATATCGATTTCAAATAGGTTTTAAATAAAAAAAATTATTATCATAGTAGGGTTTAAATATAATATTTTTAGTTAGTTGATGAAATGTTGAGCTACTATTTTTTTTTAGGGAAAGCTACTTAGTACCCGAACTTGTGGATGATTAGTAAGTAAGTACCTAAACATTTTTTTTAGCAACTAAATAGCCGAACTTATGAAAATTAGCAAATAGTTACCTACCGTTAATTTCTGTTAAGAATAAACGGAAAATGTCACGTGAGGAGCAAATAGGTACTTGAATTTACACGAATGAGCAAGTAGGTACCTGAACTTACACGAATGAGCAAGTAGGTACCTGCATCGGTACAAAAACTGATTTAGAACCGGTTCAAAAACTGGTTTAGAACAGTTCAGTCGAATCACTTTTTTTTTAAAAAAGGGTTTATATATCAAATACATGCATGAATCAACTTCAGACGTTCTCAGAGTGTTTCTTGATGCATCGAGAACGTTTGGAGTTGAGTCATGCATGTGTTTGTTATATAAACTTTTTTTAAAAAAAATAAAGTGGTTCGATCGAACTGGTTTATGTACCTACTTGTTCATTCGTGTAAGTTTAGGTATCTATTTGCTCCTCACGTGATATTTTCTGTTTATACTTAACGAAAAATAACGGTAGGTACCTATTTGCTTATTTAAGAAAATTCAGCAACCTATTTGCTACAAAAAAAGTTTAAGTACTTACTTGCTAATCACCTACAAGTTCGGGTACCATTTTTGTAGTTTTCCATTATTTTTTTTTGAGGAAATAAATAGGGAAATTTTTCATGTTTCTCTCGATGTTAGATTTGCAGCCGCAATAAAATCCTACGGCTGAAACAGAAGGAAGTAGCGAAATGGAATGTCAAAGCAGTTAATTTAACGGAAATAAAAATTTGATTTGCAGTGAGCGCTCTGAACGCTGTATTCCAGCAATGGGGAATATCGGCGCCGGCGGGAAAGTGGAATATCAGCGGGAACCCTTGCACCGGAGCCGCCGTCGACTCCACTCCTTTCGACGATACAGGCTACAATCCCCTCATTAAATGCGATTGCTCCGCCGACAATGGCTCCACTTGCCACATTACACAGCTGTATGTCTTTTACTGATCTTCTTCCTCCACTTCATGTAATCCACGCGATTGCATTCTGTTATGATAATCGCCAAGTCTGTTCCGTCCTTATCGCTTCCCAGTTCTCATGAATTATTTGACGTACACAGTTACACTGATGTACATTTGGCTGCCCCAACAACTTTGCAGGAAGGTTTACGCAATGAGTGTTACTGGCCGTATTCCGGATGAACTCTGGAATTTGACTTACCTGTTCAATCTGTATGTTTTCCCCTATTTTCTTATTATGTTCGATCTTGAAATACTTGTGGGGAGCTCCAACTTGAGCCCTTCGAGAAAATCTGAAATGGGTTTGGATGCTCTCTGAAACACGTCAAAATTATTGAAGAAGAAGGCCTTATATTTCTTTTAGTACCTTCTCTAAATTAAGTGATAGCGCCCATTCTATGATTGTTTGGCGGTACAAGAGAGGGATATTAGAGTGAGTGGCGTTGTGGCTTTATCCACTATGAACGGGATCATGCTAAGTTGGGACGATCCAATCCATCTGAAACGTCGATAAATGTCACTGCTAAGATAAACTTACAATTTTTGTAGTGGTTCTTGCTTCATAGGTATTTCTTGGTTTTATCAATCGCAGGAATTTGGCCCAGAATATGTTGACTGGTTCTTTATCTCCATCCATCGGAAACTTGACTGCCATGCAGTACCTGTGAGCTTATCCTGGCCCTTTTCCTTTGGACAGAAAATTCAGATAGATGTGTCAGTCTATTTTCCTTCTATCTTTCGAAGTTATTTACCCCTTTTTTGGTTAACCAGGAGCGTAGGTATCAATTCATTATCCGGGGAACTTCCAAAGGAGCTTGGAATGCTTACAGAGTTGTTATCACTGTAAGTGGCGTGGATCCATAACAAGTTGAACATTTTATAGGTCCTTGCTTCATGGATTGATAATGGTTTTCCATTTGACAATCATTAAAATTGGCACTATGGTATCAGTTTAATAATGGAATTGGAGTTATGCATTCTTTTGGCATTAGCTAGAAACCTAGGTGAAGAAACATCTGAAGAGGCTAGCTATCTCACAATACCATTAGATACTAAATGAAGCACAAAGTCACTTCAACTTTAATAAACTGGTATATTTGAGTTGTTAGTCGGATGTATTACTTGGATTGCTGTCTTATTCTAGATCTAGTGGTCAAAATAAGGGAACCATGGTGTATATTCTCTTGTTCAAAATTTAGAAGGTCGTCTCTTGCTTGAACCCGTATTGCCTATGAGAATACCCCGGTGTTCTGACTTCTGAGCCAGCACATATATTGAGGTTTTATTTTAACCATGCTGGTCTCAACACTGTCACTTATACAGGAAGTTAGATCTACTTTCGTCATACAGTATTAGGAAGATTGATAAATAATTATGTCTCGACAAATTTGTTTGTACTCAAGCTCTTTTGGTTAGTTACTTTTGCTAATCTAAAATTTGAGCTTTTATTCTGTCTTGATTCCTTAACTTTCATTTTTTCGCTGGACTTGTTTTGAGATTTATCTTTCTGCTAATGTATTTAGGGGTTTTGGTACTAATAACTTCTCTGGTTCTCTACCATCTGAGCTTGGAAGTTTAACGAAGTTAACGCAAATGTAAGTTCTTATTTCCTTCTAGATAGACCACTCACTTTTAGTTTAGATGCAGAGATCGGATGCATATTATACACGAAAAGATAGCAGTACTGACAACAACAAGCGATATTTGATGTATTAGACGTTTCCACTAGATCCACCTTGAGGTTCTTAAGTCCCAGTATAAATCTGATGTGAAACCAGAATATATCACTTGAAAGTGATATTTTACCCGTGTCTCACTATTAAAGCTTTCCTTTTCACAATTGTCTGCTGTGCTCAGTCGCTTGAAACTCAAATGGACATAGGTTTAGTTATTTCGAACAATTATTATTACTGCAGAGCATTGATCATGAGATTCATTTCTCTTGCAGTTATTTTGATAGTGCTGGTGTTAGTGGTCCTATTCCTTCAACATTTGCCAACCTTCGAAAGCTGAATACAATGTAAGTTTTTTTTTTGTATGATCTTGACGAAATCATTTATTGATAGAAACTATATGGGAAATATTTTAAAACTGGATACTTTTTTTTAGGTGGGCATCTGACAATGATCTCACGGGCAGTATACCCGATTTTATCGGGAATTGGTCAAATCTCAATGCATTGTGAGAGAACATTTCATCTGTTGTACTCTCAAATAAAATTGCGGATTTTTTTTCCATTTGGATGGTCAACCTTTTTTGCTGGCTGAGGATAGTTGTCTTTAAATTTCTTTATTTTTTTTAATCTTATTCAAATCTAACTTGTCTTCAGGGTGCTCCATGGGAATTCTTTTGAAGGTCCAATTCCGTCAACATTTTCCAAGTTAACCTCTATGCAAGATTTGTACGTGTTTGTTTACTCGTTACATACCCTGAATTCAATATGAAGTTCTTAACAGTGAATCCGTGGAAAAATATAGGAGAATAAGCGGCTTATCCAATGGGAGCTCTTCACTTGAATTTATTGCAGACTTGAAGAACCTTACTGTTCTGTAAGACAAAGTGTTCGCCTTTAAGCGTGCGCTCTGCACTTTCATGTCTTCCTTCAATTATCAGACTCACTCATCCTTCTCCCCTGCAGGATACTGAGGGACAATAACATATCTGGTTCAATTCCTTCAAGTATTGGAGAGTACTCATCCTTGAGTCAGCTGTAAGAATTTTCTGTTGTTGTCAAATGATGTGAAGTCATTAAATTTTGCTGCACTTCTATGTGTTTGTTTTCAGTTCCTTCTGATTATGATTGAGATGTTAAACTAAATTAATCCCCGATTTCAGTTTTCTATGGACTATAAATATCAAATGGTTCCATTGTTCTTTTCCAATTAACTCTTCTAGGGACTGCAACATAAGGTAGCAGGTTTGGTTAAACCATTTTTCCTGTTTGCTGTTGCTTTCCCTGGTGAGTTATGCAGACCTCTGCAAAAATTATTGTTAGGGAGAAATTATGGGCAGACACATGAGCGTAGATCCCTAATATTATTCAATATATATCCTACTTTTCTCACAGTTTTTTTTTTGAATGTGAAATTCTGATATATTACTTATCATCATGCTCGTTTCCTCTAAACATGCCAAAGAAAAACTGCAACTTACGCCTTTTCTTATGTTTCGTTGCATTAGGGACTTGAGCTTCAACAACCTAAATGGAGAGATTCCAAGCTCCCTTTTTAATTTGAGTTCACTTCAATTCCTGTAATGATGGTCAACTAAATCTCTTGCTTCAAATATTTTATTGTTGATTCTTGACGATGAGGCATGACTTTCAACTTCATATCTCAGGTTTCTTGGGAACAATAGTCTGAATGGTACCCTGCCTACCGAAAAAGGTTCATCTCTTGTGAACATGTGAGTGCTGCCCATGCTTTTTGCATTGGAAATGGAATTATCTCTAGGTTTAGTTTAGCCAGTTGGTTGTCATATTATGGTTAACCCTTTTTTTTCCCTAGCATATTGCCATTCGTCTTTAAACCAGCGTAGACTACTGTTGTTCTTAACGTTATAACATGAAAAGGGAGACAAATAAAAGAACCTAAACAAGTAAAAAATAATTATATGTTGATAAATTACACTAGGTTCTTTGTTAAAAGGTGTTTTTGTATTGTGCACCTAACATTTTTATTTTCTGTGTTTACAGTGATTTGTCCTACAACTTCTTAGCGGGAAGCTTTCCTACTTGGGTGAACAACGAGAACCTAGAGCTGTATGTTCTGGCTGTTAAGCATGCTGTTCTATTGACCTTATATCTTACGAGAAATTCATTGTCCTTGTTGTCTCCACTAGAAGAATCAAATAAATATGCTTTTGCATATAAAATTTTACTTTCTGGGTTCTCTTTAACAAAATAACTGTTGAATTGCATTTTCAGTAATCTTGTTGGTAACAACTTCACACTAGACAACTCCAACAGCAGGTAATTTTCCGAGTCCCTGTTTTTTTTCATGGTTTTGGTATAGTATCTGTTCTATAAAGTTCAAATCAACTAAATGCTCACATTTTTATTTATGATCAATTATGTTTGACGGCATTTGACCTTTACAAGCTTACATGATTGAGAACTATGTCTTTTCCAAACTATATATGGTTCCCAGTCAGGACCATGTGCATCTTTCTCCTTAAAGCTTCTCCATTTCATCATTTTCCCGTATGTTATGAAAAAATGCAATCCTGTAGTGTATCTTCTAAAGAGGACACCAGTGTACATCGTATGTCCAGTAATAAATGCAATTATTGGCAACTGATTACTTTTCCCATTTTCCTTCTAGTGTTCTACCATCAGGATTGAACTGTCTTCAACGAAACTTTCCTTGCAATCGATACACTCCACGTTGTAAGACGATCAAATAATCTCTTTCTCATTTTCCAAGAGGATGCATAAATGTTCAATATATTGATGTTTGAAGAATTTTTATTTTGTGACTTGTCTCTCTTGTAACGGTTCGTGAACACTGATGGACCCTTTCTTATCTACTATCCAGATTCAAGCTTTGCAGTTAAATGTGGAGGTCCAGCGATTTCCTCATCTGCTAAGGTCGAGTATGAGAGTGATAATGCCACTCTTGGCCCTGCCACATACGCTGTAACTGACTCAGAAAGATGGGGATTGAGCAATGTTGGGTATTTCACCGGAAGCAAGGCTCCTTCATATACATCTACTTCGTTATCACAGTTCACAAACACTTTAGACTCGGAGATCTACCAGACTGCAAGACTCTCTGCTTCATCTCTTCGATATTATGGCCTCGGACTTGAGAATGGAAATTACTCAGTAAGCCTCCAATTTGCTGAGACAGCAATCCTTGATAACACTTGGAAAAGCCTCGGGAGGCGTGTGTTTGATGTATATGTCCAGGTAGGCCTTTACACCAGCCATTAATTTTTTATCGGGGTAATTCATCCAACAGGCTATGTTCTACTGATTTCTGCATCTGTCAAGATAATTTTTTGCAAAACTTTCTCATTAGAATTACTATCGTGATCTACATATCCAGCTGCCTATGTAACTTCATATACTTGAGGAATTATTATCCTTATCTAATTTTGTTAATAATTGCCAGCTATACATAGTTGATGCTGAATGAACCAATTTAATTTAATATCGATCTATTTTATATTATTACTGAAATGCGTATTCCAGACATTTCTCGAAGTTATCAGTGGATTGCTCTCTCATTATCTATACAATACGGTGCTGCGTATGTTTCTTTCAGGGAAATCTTGCTGAGAAGAACTTTGACATAAGAAAAGAGGCAGGGAGTTCTTTCAGAGCTCTAGTAAAGAACTATAATGCTTCAGTGACAGAAAATTACCTTGAAATTCATCTCTTTTGGGCTGGAAAAGGGACTTGCTGTGTACCTGCACAAGCTACATATGGACCTATGATATCGGCCATCAGCGTCACCCCAAGTAGGTTTACTGAAACTTAATACAGTCCTAGTAACACCACTAATCTGCCGATTGACGCTAATTCTTAAACACTGAACAGACTTCATACCCACGGTCAGCAACAACCCGCCATCCACTGATAAGGATCAAACTGGGATGATTGTTGGGATATCAGTTGGTGTTGGAGCCGTATGCTTGGTGGGGCTTCTCGTGATTTTCTGGCTTGTTAGGAGAAAGAACAAGAGAAAGGCCTTCAATGACGAAGGTACTGTGTACTCTTTGATATTCTCTTCTTTTTCATGCTTTGTTTGAGGGTCCGCAGTATATTCTATTTGTTTATATTTATTGTTATGGTATCTAAGGTTGATCATCGTATTCTTAAGAACATATGTATGTAAATCCACATTATACTTGGAGGATACAAGTGTGAACTATAATTGGCGTTTGTTTTGAATGTACAGAGCTCCTAGGTATTGATGCTAGACCTTACACATTCAGTTACTCTGAGCTCAAGGCTGCTACAGATGATTTTAATCCTGTTAACAAACTCGGCGAAGGAGGCTTCGGCCCCGTTTTCAAGGTACATTTTACCACTCTAAAAGAACAGATAGTGACTCTTCGATTGCAGCACTTCTCTTATTACAAACTGTTGGTCATTTGTAATGACATGAATATTTTGGGTATTTGGTAGCTTAAGCATAAAAGACCTCATTATAGTTTCTTGAAAGTTTAGCAAAGAAGGGAACTGTGATCAGTGGTTATGCAAATGGAGGTCCAATAGGATAGGCTTCGAATCCCTTGCTAAGATATTTTTGTTATTCACGATGGAAAATGAATTTGAAAATTTTACTGTCTCTTTCAGAAGCATGTGTATTTATATCTACGTGTTCTGCAGAAAAGCCATAAATTTGGAGATCATCTTCCTGCTACTGATACCCTTCTTCTATACGTTTTTGTCATGAATATTTTGAACGACCGTTTGTCAACAGGGAAAGCTTAATGATGAGAGAATAATTGCTGTGAAGCAACTATCTCTATCATCTCATCAAGGGAAGAACCAATTCGTGGCTGAGATTGCTACTATTTCTGCTGTCCAACATCGTAATCTTGTGAAGCTCTATGGTTGCTGCATCGATGGAGACCAAAGACTTCTGGTTTATGAGTATTTGGAAAACAAGAGTCTCGATCAAGCCCTATTTGGTATAATGATATATAGATATTGTCTTTGACCTACCATATATATATATACATATATGTACCTATTTTAAATGAAGGCTAAGCGATGAACATTCTTTTTTGATTATGGTAGAGGAGAAAGGTTTGTTTCTAGATTGGCCAACCCGATATAGCATTTGCATGGGCGTTGCAAGGGGTCTAGCATATCTTCACGAAGAGTCGAGATTAAGGATTGTCCATAGAGATGTGAAGGCTAGTAATATCCTACTGGATTCCGACCTGACACCCAAGATTTCAGATTTTGGTTTGGCCAAACTCTACGATGAAAAGAAGACTCATATTAGCACCCGAGTTGCAGGCACAATGTAAGTATAGCTATATATATATATATAGCATCATGGTTAAAAAGACTTCCTCACCCTTCCCTTTCCTTACTGTACTGAACCATGATCCATGTTCTTTTTGGTAGAGGGTACCTTGCACCGGAGTACGCCATGCGCGGGCACCTGACAGAGAAGGCAGATGTATTTGCATTTGGTGTTGTGGCTTTAGAGTTGGTAAGTGGTAGGGCAAACTCGGACCAGAGCTTGGGTCAAGACAGGGTTTATCTTCTGGAATGGGTATGTTCTCTACTCCTAGCATATACTGTGACGTGGTTCTAACTGGGTAATGGTAATTTATTATGATGCATTGATTAGCAGTGATTACCAATTTTATGGCAGTTTCATTTAATGAAACATTGATTAATTAGTATGGAAATAGATATCGTGACATACTGACATGGTCCCATCATTGCAAATTCTGTAAAGGCTGGTATCTACATAAATTCAGCAAAACCTCTTCTTTTCTGGGCTCGCATGGGTCTTGGGGCTAGTCATTCTGGCATGTGGGGTGTTCTTGATATGATCAATCTAATGTTCACTCGGTTTGAATCTGATTTTTATAGGCATGGAACATGCACGAGCAAGACTGTGAAGTTGAACTGGTTGACTCCAGACTGTCAGGATTCGACGAGGAAGAGGTAAAACGTCTAGTGAATATTGCTCTCTTGTGCACCCAAACATCCCCGGTCGGGAGACCACCCATGTCCCGTGTAGTAGCAATGTTGTCAGGAGACATTGATGTGCCCTCTGCATCTGCAAGGCCAGGCTACTTGACCGACTGGAAGTACAATGACTCAAGCAGCTTCATGACCGACGCGACTCACAGTTACACTGACAAGAGCCATCAGAACCTGCCATTGACTTCAAGCACCATTGGTGTGTCCACTCCTCTTTCACCTGCAGATGCCCCACAGCCAACGATCAGTGAGATTGTTGGGGAGGGACGTTGATGAACTTGCAGCAACGGCATTAATACTGTTCAGAATGTAGGAGTAAATTCTTGAAGCTTGGTTTTGTCATTGTATTTTATTGTGTATCTTTTTACTGCACCTTGACCCAAACTGAATATGCTTCCATAGATATTTGAAATGAACATATTTTTTGGTACTAGAAAGCAAGAATAAAGTTCACCACTCTGCATTGTTCAATCAAGTTCCAATCAAGTTCCCTACCATCGACAATATGAATGGGATTATTAATTATAAAGAAAAATGATGATAAACCCATATTCAAATTATAGTTTAAATTTTCTACCAAAAAAAAAATTATAGTTTAAATATTAACTTATTTTAATATATATGCACGAATTATTATTAAGCATTGTAGAAGAAAAACCCATCCTAAAGTGTGAATCAATTAGGATTTAACTTAGTAATAAAACATTACGATGCAAGAAATTGTTTACGGTTAAATATAAAATAATCAACTAAATTTTACACGAGTGTGCATTTTTATAATTGAGTTACTTTTTTAAAACAAATTACAATTTAATTTTTTGTATTGTACCAAAAACAATTCCGTCAAATTTTATGTTAAAATTTGTTGAAAATTAATTTTAAAAAACGTCTAAAAACAATCTAGTTTTTATATTAAAACAAATAAATTTTTAAAAAACAATAAATTTTATTTTAATTTTATAAAATATTTTATTTAAATTACGTTTTGCATGGCTCTCACAATTTCACTTTTAGTAGTTTTTTTTAATAGTATCTATTATTTTGAAAGTGTCATTTGTAAAATTTAAGAAATTATCATTAAATATTTAGGTCATTTTATCATTATATTATGCTATATATATATGCAATTTTTGAAAATATTTTTATCAAGTTGAACATAAAAATATGACGAAATTAATATTTTTAACATTATAGAAAGTTCAACTTGTAATATGTTCTTAAAAAATTAAATAACAAATTGCACACTTTTTATTGACAATTTATCCACCCATGTATCTCTTAAAATGTCTACAATTTTAATTTATATTACTAATTTTGTATTAAAAATCTTGCATTTGAAAGGGTTTTCATTCGGTCCAATAATAGTACCGGACCACCCAACTACCCAAGCATCATCATTAGCTTGTCAGCCATTGCTGAACCGATATTTTATTTTTTAAATCATCGTTGACTCTTTTTTTTTGGTCAAGTCTCGTTGACTGTTGATAACAGTGAAGAAACTCTTTAGCATTTCTACAAAAAAAAAAAACTCTTTAGCATCCCGCCTTTGAGACTCCCTCTCTGTCTCTCTCCTCTCGCTCTGTAAATCTTGATTCATACGTTTGCTGGTGGTGTTCAATCCATTTCTGTTCATCTTGATTCCGACGTTCGCTGGTGGTGTTCGATCCATTGTCTGGCAATTAGATCAAGTCTGCTAATAGTTCTCCCATTCATGTGAATTGAAGAAGATGAAAGAAGAGATGAGATACAGAGGAGTTCATACGCAATCAACGCTGCTGCTGAAATTATATGCTTTCTGCATATTCTTCTTCTTCTTCTTCTTCAACACAGCACTTGCTCAGAATGCTACAACTAATCCGGCGGAAGGTTTCAATTTCTCTCGCTCTTCTGTTTTTTCCTCTTTTGCTAAACTTCATCACTAACTATAAGGGGATGAGATCGAGATGGTCATCTCCACCGGTAGGTAGGGATCGAAATGGTTCTCTTCTCTCTGTAGATTTTAACATATTCGAACAATATTTTATATAAATTGTTTTTTTTTGTTAACTCAAACTCTACTACGTCTTGGCAAAAAAAAAAACAAAACAACTCTACTACGTTGGGCCGTTGGGGTATCGTAGTCTTCTCTGTTTAACTCGATTTGAAAAAAAATTCTAAAATTTCATACTAATTTGTTTTTACATATATTATTCATATTAATAAAAATAAAATATATAATGACAAAATACCAAACTTAAAATATGATATTATTTGATATATATTATTATTTATTGATTGATATATGAGTTCCAATTTAAGTTTCATTACAATTAATAGAACTGATTTTAATGTTTTTTTTTTAAAAATTTAAATCCTACCATGTCACTAAATATTCTATGAAAATTCTATCATATATATATATATATATATCGATTTGAAATAGGTTTTAAATAAATTTTTTTATTCTCATAGTACGGTTTAAATATAATATTTTTAGTTGATGAAATGTTGAGCTACTATTTTTTAAGGGAAACTACAAAATTCGTACCCGAACTTGTAGGTGATTAGCAAGTACGTACCTAAATTTTTTTTTGTAGCAACTAAGTAACCGAACTGATGAAAATTAGCAAATAGGTACCTATCGTTAATTTTCGTTAAGAAAAACGAAAAATATCACGTGAGAAGCAAATAGGTATTTGAACTTACACGAATGAGCATGTAGATATTTGAACCGATTCAAAACCCGGATTAGAACCGATTCAGTCGAACCACTTTTTTTTTAAAAGTAGAGTTTATATACCATGACTCAACTCCAGACGTTCTCGGAGTGTTTATTGATGCATCGAGAACGTTTGGAGTTGAGTCATGCATGCGTTTGGTATATATATATATATATTTTTAAATAAAGTGATTCGACCGAACCGGTTCTGAACAGGTTTTTGAAATGATTTAAGTACATACTTGCTCATTCGTATGATATTTTCTGTTTATTCTTAACGGAAATTAACGGTAGATACTTATTTGCTTATTTAAGAAAGTTCAGCAACCTATTTGCTACAAAAAAAAAGTTTAGGTACCTATTTGCTAATCACATGCAAGTTCGGATACCATTTTGTTAGTTTCCCTTCTTTCTTTCTTTTTTTTTTAAGAAAATAAATAGGAATTTTTTCATGTTTTCTCGATGTTAGATTTGCAGCCGCAATAAAATTCTACGGCTGAAACAGAAGGAAGTTTTTTTTTTTTACCAGAATACTCGTTTCATTTGATGAAATAAAATGGCGTGACAGGAAATCATGTCACGGATGTTTGTTGTTACAATCATTAACTAATAAACAGATAAAGGGAAGTAGGGGTCGTGAGACCCAATCATTGAGACGCACTCTCATTCGCGCTTGCCTTGCTATCCAATTTGCGCACTCATTCGCCAAACTCGAGATAACTCGCCATTGCACTTGCTCTATGTGTCCAGCTAGTACTCGAGTGTTGGAGATCCATGTTGCTAACCTCCATTTTGTTGCTCCCTCACGGAGTTGCCGTATTACTACCTGTGAATCTTACTCAATGACGATGTTAGACCATCCTTTCTCCCATGCTAGTCGGATTCCCTTGTGTATTGCTAGTGCCTCCATCGTCGTCGCATTGTCGCACCGTAGCATCCTATTATGTCCTCCGATGAGGGCGCCATTCTCGTCTCGCACCACTGCCCCGATTCCCGCCGCCCTAGTCCTTGGACACCACGACGCGTCACAATTGATCTTGATCGTGCCTCAGTTCGGTTTCTCCCAGTGTTGTTGGTCTGGGTTTCAGGTAGGTGTTCTGGTCTCCCTGTTTCGGCACATCTCCTGCACATCACGTCGGATCTCCTTTATGGCACGCGTTGGGTTTGGTGGCGTCCCTTCGAATTCGCCCTTGCATCGCATCTTCCAAATGTGTCATGTCGTAAGCATACATGCCTCCCATCGTTGTCCTTGGTCCGGTGCCTTCCCTCCTGGTGCTGCACGCCTCAAGCCATCTTGTTGTGTCCATGCCGATGGTTTCAGTTCAGCTTGCTCCGTGTATCTCTGCCCATATTGGTTCGGTCCATGCACATCCCAGCACCATGTGGTCCCTAGTCTTGTCCGCGCCGCAGATTGAGCACCCCAGATCCACATTCATGCCCCCGCGTATTAGGTTTCCCTTGACCGCCACCGCATTTGTCGCTAACCTCCACACATAATTCTTTACCTTTGGAATGACATTCGCTCCCCCAATCGCACGCCACAACCCTGTGTTACTTCGGTTTTGTTCTCCTTGATCATCCTGGTTTGCTTGGACCTCATGGAGTCTGTGGTATACCGAACGAGCCTTTGGTTTGTCATCCTTCGAGTAAGGCCAAATGTGTTTGTCCTCCGTGCGGTCTTAGGGGATCGACATGCTCAATATCAGGTCGACATCCATGCATGTCACTAGGTTGTGTACCTTTGGTTCGTCCCATTTCCCATCTGGGCCGATGAGATCACTGACGTATGGTTCGACACCTGGCCCGCTACCGCCCGACGGTACGTGGATGCCTGACTGGTCCCTTTCGGCTCGGAACCCTGGTTTTTGAGGGATCCATGGGTCTGAGTAAAGTATGATTTCCATTCCCGTGCCCAGTGTCCATAGTCCCTCTTGTTTTAGGACATCTCTCCCAACTATAAGGCTGCTCCATCCCCATGACGCCCTTCCGCATTTCCGTGCCTCAAAGAAATCGCAGTTTGGAAAGTATAGTCTCTTGAGTACTCGTACCCAAAGAGTTGTTGGTTTCTCTTTAATACGGGCCGCCATCTTGGCAAGTAATGCCTTATTGAAGGTTTGGAGCTCTCGGAAGCCCAAGCCCCCATACCCTTCGATGTCGTTAGGATGTCCCATCTCCTCCAATGTGTTCGCTACTAGCGCGTTAATCTCCGAGCACCAAGTCTTGGGCAAACTGAAGATGCTCATCACATATGTCGGTATAGCGGTTATGACTGCTTTTATCAATATCTCCTTTACGGCTTGGTTTAGGGTCTTTGGGCGTCATCCTGCAAGTTTTTCCTGTACCTTGTTTTTCAAGTACCCCATTGCTTCTTTGCGTGACCTACCCCAAGTCGTCGGGAGGCCTAGGTATTTCCCCGAGTCCATGGTGCTCCTGATTTGCAACTCCTTCTCCACTGCTCGTATGCGGTTTGTATCGGCTCCTTTGTTGAAAAAACATAGTCGACTTTGCCTCGTTTATCCTTTGGCCCGACGCTTGACAATAGGCCCCCAATATCTCCTTCAAACGCCTTGCATTGTTGGGGGAGCCTTCCAAGAAAAATAGAGAGTTATCCGCAAAGAATATGTGATGTAGCTCGGGACACGTTCGCCCTAGTCGAATCCCATGTAGTCGGCCTTGCGTCACCTCCTGATCAATATTTTTGGACAACACATCAGCTAGGAGTATGAAAAGGTAGGGTGATAGCGGGTCACCTTGTCGTATTCCTTGTGTCGGTCTAATGGTTGGGGATCGATCACCGTTTACTACCACCCTATAAGTTTTTGTCTCAATACACTCCCGGATCCACTTGAGCCATTTCTCATCGAAACCTCGCTTTCTGAGGCTTGTTATCAAGAAATTCCATTCCACTCTGTCGTATACTTTCTGCATGTCTACCTTTAGTGCACACTCGGTTTTGTTCGGTTGCCCCCTAGACTTCAAGTAGTGGAAGGCTTCATGGGCCACCAATATGTTATACTGGATCGCCCGACCTGCTACAAAGGCACTCTGATACGGGGTGATAAGCTCTGGCAAATAGTTTTTGAGTCTATTTACCATCACTTTCGAGATAACCCTATATAGAAAATTGCAACAACTGATATGTCTAAAGTCCGTGGGGGTGGTCGTGTTTTGAATTTTTGGAATCAAAACTACATTTGTTTGGTTTATAGGGTGGTGAAGTGTACCTGATATGAAGAAAGTTTTGACTGCGGTGATGACAGCTGGTCCCACGGTATGCCAATTCCGTTGATAAAATAGACCCAGGAAACCATCTGGGTCCGGAGCTCGTGTTCCCCCCATTTGATAAACCACAATCTTTATCTCCTTTTTTGATACCGGCTCCATCAATTTCTGGTTCATTGTTTCGGTTATCTGGTGGGGGATGCATTGAAGGATGGCTTGGTTTGGTTCGGGTAGGTCCGATGTAAAGATATCACCATAATATCGTGTCATTTCCTTTCCTATGTCGACCTCTTTTGTGATCCATCTCCCATCTCTTCCCCTTAGTCGGCATATGTGATTTCTCATTCTCCTCGATGTGGTGGTAAGGTGAAAGAAGGTAGTATTCCGATCCCCATCCTTTAGCCATTTGACTCGGGACCATTGCTTCCAATATATCTCCTCCCGATGCCACGTGTCTTTGATTTGGGCCTTTAGATTACATTCCTCCTCCACTTCATGTTCGCTCTTGTTTGGTCCGGATTGAGCCCTCAACCTGTTTTTAGGTCGGCGATCTTCCTCGCATTGTTCCCGAACTTTGCTTTACTCCATAGTGTTAGCGTTCGTCAACAAGTGCCCAATTTGAGTTGGATGCTTCGGCCATCAGCATCCATCGGAATCTCATGTCAAGCTTCCTTGATTACTTCCTTGTATCCCGGGTCTTCCATCCACATTTCCTCGAATTTGAACCTCTGTGCACTTCTCTTTCGTTGTTCCTCCGTCATAATGACCAATGGTGTGTGGTCTGATCCGAGTGCGAGTTCATTGATGCATTGGCTTCTTGGGTAGGCGGTCCCCCACCTCTCATTCACTAGACCCCGATCTAGTCTTTGACTTATACGATTTGTTCCGCTTCTATTGTTGCACCACGTGAATTGGTGCCTTTTGGATCCCATGTCCTCTACTCCAATATCCTCCATTAGTTTGTTGAAAGAGTCCATTTGGCTTTGGGGTTTTGTTCGACCACCCTCCTTTTCATGTGGTTTGCTTATGGTGTTGAAATCTCCAACAACAAGTCATTGGTGTCTTCGGCCGGTGCCGATACCGCGTAAGGTGGTCCAGTTCTCCTCTCGTCTTCGCTCATCCGTGTCGGCGTATACCCACGTTATATAGCTCGATCCCTCTTGTTGGCCAATGGTGGTTTCACAATCAATAATGTTGCGACTCTCTTAAAGAACTGTAATCTTTGCGTCATCGTCCCACCAAAGTGCAAGCATCCGATGTTCCTCCGGGGCTTACATATTTTGTGTTTCTCATTCCTATTTGTATCCTCATCGTCTCACACAATAGGTATTCCCACTCTTTGTTTCCATAAGAAAAATGATGTTCGGGTGACACTTTATGTGATCTAAAATCTTTTAGGTGTTGATTGTCATGTAACCTCAATTCCATGCGAGTATGCTCGCTATTCCGGGACAGCACCCGTTATCTCCATATCAGTTTTGTTGCTTCCCTCGCCATCATTACTCTGGTTCGGAACCTCCTTTTTCTTTGGGCTCGGTTTCTTCCTTCCTTTTTGTCTCCCTTCCTCCCCCTGTTGGTGGTGATTGGTTCCACTCTCATCCGTTTTGGTTGGTGCGGCTCGGAGAGTCATGCGATGCATGTATGGGCTGAGCCCCGACCCTTGGTTTGGCAGCTCTGTCATGTTTTTTTTTGGGGTGTGTTGGGGGGTTTTCGACTGTGTAGGGTTGGAGTATTTGCGGGTGGTCGATAGGGTACGGTGGGTCAGTGTTGTCCGGAAGCTGGGTGAGGGTGATCCGAGGGTGGGTTACGGGGATGTGTTGTTGGGGGTTATTATACGGTAGGTTTTGATGTTTGGGTGGTCATCTATGGTTCGGCTTGTGTGGCTGTGTGGGTTCGGGCTTTGGTTCCGGTCTGTGTGAAGGGTCAGTTTCAGTCTGGGGTGAGTAGTGGTCTGTCGGTGTAGCTGGGGCCGGTGGATGATCATCGCATTGTCCTCCGGGGCATTAAGGTCTATCCTCGCACTCTGGTCGGTCGGTCCCTCGTCGTGGACCTTTTGAGCTATGTCTCCTTCAAACAGAAGGAAGTAGCGAAATGGAATGGCAAAGCAGTTAATTTAACGGAAAATGAAAATTTGATTTGCAGTGATCGCTCTGAACGCTGTATTCCAGCAATGGGGAATATCGGCGCCGTGGAGAGAGTGGAATTTCAGCGGGAACCCTTGCACCGGAGCCGCCGTCGACTCCACTCCTTTCGACGATACAGGCTACAATCCCCTCATTAAATGCAACTGCTCTGCCGACAATGGCTCCACTTGCCACATTACACAGCTGTATGTCTTTCACTGATCTTCTTCCTCCACTTCATTTAATCCATGCGATTGCATTCTGTTATGATCGTCACCAGGTCTGTTCCGTCCTTATCGCTTCCCAGTTCTCATGAATTATTTGACGTACACAGTTACACTGATGTACATTTGGCTGCCCCAACAACTTGCAGGAAGGTTTACGCGATGAGTGTTACTGGCCATATTCCGGATGAACTCTGGAATTTGACTTACCTGTTCAATCTGTATGTTTTCCCCTATTTTCTTATTATGTTCGATCTTGAAATACTTGTGGGGAGCTCCAACTTGAGCCCTTCGAGAAAATCTGAAATAGGTTTGGATGCTCTCTGAAACACGTCAAAATTATTGAAGAAGAAGGCCTTATATTTCTTTTGGTATCTTCTCTAAATTAATTGATAGAGTCCATTCTATGATTGTTTGGCGGTACAAGAGAGGTGTAGAGTGAGTGGCGTTGTGGCTTTATCCACTATGGACGGGCCAATCCATCTGAAACGTCGATAAATGTCACTGCTAAGATTAACTTACAATTTTTGTAGTGGTTCTTGCTTCATAGGTATTTCTTGGTTTTATCAATCGCAGAAATTTGGCCCAGAATATGTTGACTGGTTCTTTATCTCCATCCATCGGAAACTTGACTGCCATGCAGTACCTGTGAGCTTATCCTGGCCCTTTTCCTTTGGACAGAAAATTCAGATAGATGTGTCAGTCTATTTTCCTTCTATCTTTCCAAGTTATTTACCCCTTTTTTGGTTAACCAGGAGCGTAGGTATCAATTCATTATCCGGGGAACTTCCAAAGGAGCTTGGAATGCTTACAGAGTTGTTATCACTGTAAGTGGCCTGGATCCATAGCAAGTTGAACATTTTATAGGTCCTTGCTTCATGGATTGATAATGGTTTTCCATTTGACAATCATTAAAATTGGCACTATGGTATCAGTTTAATAATGGAAATGGAGTTATGCATTCTTTTGACATTAGCTAGAAACCTAGGTGAAGAAACATCTGAAGAGGCTAGCTATCTCACAATACCATGAGATACTAAATGAAGCACAAAGTCACTTCAACTTTAATAAACTGGTATATTTGAGTTGTTAGTCGGATGTATTACTTGGATTGCTGTCTTATTCTAGATCTAGTGGTCAAAATAAGGGAACCATGGTGTATATTCTCTTGTTCAAAATTTAGAAGGTCGTCTCTTGCTTGAACCCGTATTGCCTATGAGAATACCCCGGTGTTTTGACTTCTGAGCCAGCACATATATTGAAGGTTTTATTTTAACCATGCTGGTCTCAACACTGTCACTTATACAGGAAGTTAGATCTACTTTCGTCATACAGTATTAGGAAGATTGATAAATAATTATGTCTCGACAAATTTGTTTATACTCAAGCTCTTTTGGTTAATTACTTTTGCTCATGGAAAATTTGAGCTTTATTCTGTCTTGATTCCTTAACTTTTATTTTTTCGCTGGACTTGTTTTGAGATTTATCTTCTGCTAATGTATTTAGGGGTTTTGGGACTAATAACTTCTCTGGTTCTCTTCCATCTGAGCTTGGAAGTTTAACGAAATTAACGCAAATGTAAGTGCTTATTTCTTACCTTCCTCCCCCTTCTAGATAGACCTCAGAGATCGGATGTATATTATGCATGAAAAGATAGCAGTACTGACAAGAAGAAGCGATATATGGTGTATTAGACGTTTCCACTAGATCCACCTTGAGGTTCTTAAGTCCCAGTATAAATTTGATGTGAAACCAGAATATATCACTTGAAAGTGATATTTTACCTGTGTCTCACTATTAAAGCTTTCCTTTTCACAATTGGCTGCTGCGCTTAGTCGCTTGAAACTCAAATGGACATAGGTTTAGTTATTTCGAACAATTATTATTACTGCAGAGCATTGATCATGAGATTCATTTCTCTTGCAGTTATTTTGATAGTGCTGGTGTTAGTGGTCCTATTCCTTCAACATTTGCCAACCTTCGAAAGCTGAATACAATGTAAGTTTTTTTTTTCTATGATCTTGACGAAATCTTTTATTGATAAAAACTATATGGTAAATATTTTAAAACTGGATACTTTTTTTTAGGTGGGCATCTGACAATGATCTCACAGGCAGAATACCCGATTTTATCGGGAATTGGTCAAATCTCAATGCATTGTGAGAGAATATTTCTTCTGTTGTACTCTCAAATAAAATTGCGGATTTTGTTTCCATTTGGATGGTCAACCTTTTTTGCTGGCTGAGGATAGTTGTCTTTAAATTTCTTTATTTTTTTTTTAATCTAATTCAAATCTAACTTGTCTTTCAGGGTGCTCCATGGGAATTCTTTTGAAGGTCCAATTCCGTCAACATTTTCCACGTTAACCTCTATGCAAGATTTGTACGTGTTTGTTTACTCGTTACATACCCTGAATTCAATATGAAGTTCTTAGCAGTGTATCCGTGGAAAAATATAGGAGAATAAGCGGCTTATCCAATGGGAGCTCTTCACTTGAATTTATTGCAGACTTGAAGAACCTTACTGTTCTGTAAGACAAAGTGTTGCCTTTAAGTGTGTACTCTGCACGGTCATGTCTTCCTTCAATTATCAGACTCACTCATCCTTCTCCCCTGCAGGATACTGAGGGACAATAACATATCTGGTTCAATTCCTTCAAGTATTGGAGAGTACTCATCCTTGATTCAGCTGTAAGAATTTTCTGTTGTTGTCAAATGATGTGAAGTCATTAAATTTTGCTGCACTTCTATGTGTTTGTTTTCAGTTCCTTCTGATTATGATTGAGATGTTAAACTAAATTAATCCCCGATTTCAGTTTTCTATGTGAAATTCTGATATATTACTTATCATCATGCTCGTTTCCTCTAAACATGCCAAAGAAAAACTGAAACGTACGCCTTTTCTTATGTTTCGTTGCATTAGGGACTTGAGCTTCAACAACCTAAATGGAGAGATTCCAAGCTCCCTTTTTAATTTGAGTTCACTTCAATTCCTGTAATGATGGTCAACTAAATCTCTTACTTCAAATATTTTATTGTTGATTCTTGACGATGAGGCATGACTTTCAACTTCCTATCTCAGGTTTCTTGGGAACAATAGTCTGAATGGTACCGAACAATCTGATTTGTCATATTCCTAAAGGTCAATCGGAACTGTTGCGTTAATTGGCAGGAAGTGAAGAAACGGAGTTTCCGTCTACGGTGGTGCCTTTCACGGGATTATTCCTGGAGAGAAGAGAGAGAGCGCGTACATGACACGGTGGTCTCATCGTTGACTGTTAATAACAGTGAAGAAACTCTTTAGCATCCCGCCTTTGAGACTCCCTCTCTGTCTGTCTCCTCTCGCTCTGTAAATCTTGATTCATGCGTTTGCTGGTGGTGTTCAATCCATTTCTGTTCATCTTGATTCCGACGTTCGCTGGTGGTGTTCGATCCATTGTCTGGCAATTCGATCAAGTCTGCTAATAGTTCTCCCATTCATGTGAATTGAAGAAGATGAAAGAAGAGATGAGATACAGAGGAGTTCATGCGCAATCATCGCTGCTGCTGAAATTATGTGCTTTCTGCATATTCTTCTTCTTCTTCTTCAACACAGCACTTGCTCAGAATGCTCCAACTAATCCGGCGGAAGGTTTCAATTTCTCTCGCTCTTCTGTTTTTTCCTCTTTTGCTAAACTTCATCACTAACTATAAGGGGATGAGATCGAGATGGTCATCTCCACCGGTAGGTAGGGATCGAGTTGGTTCTCTCTGTAAATTTTAACATTTTCGAACAATATTTTATATAAATTTTTTTTTTTTTGTTAATTCAAACTCTACTACGTTGGGGTATCGTAGTCTTCTCTGTTTAACTCGATTTGAAAAAAAATTCTAAAATTTCATACTAATTTGTTTTTACATATATAATTCATAATAATAAAAATAAAATATATAATGACAAAATACCAAACTTAAAATATGATATTATTTGATATATATTATTATATATTTATTGATATATATATATTTTTTTTGGCCGAAATATTTATTGATATATAAGTTCCAATTTAAGTTTCATTACAATTAATAGAACTGATTTTAATGTTTTTTTTTTAATTTAAATCCTACCATGTCACTAATGGCCCGTTCGTTTCAAGGAATGGCCAAGGATTTGGGCTTACGGATTCCGTAAGCCCATGTTCGTTTGGTGGAATTGGCCATTCCTTGAAAATGGATTCCGGGCGGTCCGGGCTTAGGGAATCCGGGTAAAAACCTCGGATTTTCTAAGCCCACACGGGTCGGAATCCGGAATCAGCTGCCAAAAGACCAAATTGCCCTCGCCATTTTGAAGAATTTACGAGCGTGCCATCAGCTGATTGATTCTGAAAACGTCGACAGCAGGGTTCGAACCTGGGCAGGCATAGCCAAACAGATTTCAAGTCTGTCTCCTTAACCACTCAGACATATCAACAACTGTGTTTTTTATCACCCCTAATTTGGACTATAGAGTTTTGAGTGTTATTTTTATTTAAACTGAAAATTCAAAAAAAATACCAAAATCAAAATCAAAATTAGTATTTAAAATTAAATTAAAATAATAAAACAATTCAATTTAACAATGTTTATATAATGATTTACTAAACTGATTAAGGACAAACCCACGTTCTGTATAATGTATGTGGTGACTAACAACATTTTGTATTATGTATGTAAGATGTATTATGTATGTGGTCATGTTTACATTCTTTATTTTTTTTAAATAGAATTAATAAATTGGTCTTTTTAAAAAAATTAAAAAAAAAATCGTTTTTAAATTTATTTTTTTTAATAAACGTTTTTAATATTTTAAAGTTTTATAATTAATTAATACAAATTATTTTTATTATATACTATACATATACAAAGAGGGGCAAATATGTCATTTTACCACATTCTATCAAAATTCTATCATATATATATATATATCGATTTCAAATAGGTTTTAAATAAAAAAAATTATTCTCATAGTACGGTTTAAATATAATATTTTTAGTTGATGAAATGTTGAACTACTATTTTTTAAGGGAAACTCGTACCCGAACTTGTAGGTGATTAACAAGTAGGTACCTAAATTATTATTTTTTTGGGGGGTTAATTACTTAATTGGTTACACATGTTTCACCATTGTGCAGAATGGTTACACATGTTTCAAAATGTGATTAATTGGTTTTGCTATGTGACTAATTGGTTACACATGTTTTTCCAAATGTGATTAATTGGTTATTCCGTTAGTAAACCGTTAACTTTAACGTTAATTCATTTTTTTAACATATTATTGAATTGTGAAATGACTATTATGCCCTTAGTTGTATTGAAGAACACATGGAAGAATTGAAGAACCAAAATCGAATCAAATTCGATTTGATCTTCGTGAGAACCCAGAAATTGCTGATTCTGGGTTCTAGGAACCAGAAATGCTGTTTCTGGGTTCTTGGAATCAGAAATTGCTGTTTCTGGATTCTTGGAACCCAGAAATTGCTGTTTCTGGGTTCTTGGAACCCAGAAATTGCTGATTATGGGTTCTAGGAACCCAGAAATTGCTGATAAATGCTGATTTTGGGTTCTAGGAACCCAGAAATTGCTGTTTCTGGGTTCTTGCATTTCTGCGTTCTTCACATTGTGGGTAACATGTCGAACTCTTTAATCACATCATTTCAAACAACAGTATCCATTTAATCATATTATAGAGAAACATGTATGACCTTTTAATCACATTATAGAGAAACATGTATGACATTTTAATCACATTATAGAGAAACATGTATTACCATTTAATCACATTTGGCGATAACATATACTGCAATACAGAACTTCAAGAACCCAGAAACAGCATTTCTGGGTTCTTGAAGAACCCAAAAATCAGATTTATGGGTTCTTGAAGAACCAGAAATCAGATTTATGGGTTCTTGAAGAACCAGAAATCAGATTTATGGGTTCTTGAAGAACCAGAAATCAGATTTCTGGGTTCTTGAAGAACCAGAAATCAGATTTATGGGTTCTTCGATTCTTGTTCTTGAAGATGATGATGTGTTCTTGAAGATGATTCTAGGGGTAATTACGTCATTTTACGTATCTAAATAGTGACTTAACTGTGATTTCTAACGGTGAATAGTAAAAAAACCAAATAGTCACATTTCAAAATCAATTAATCACATTTTGAAACATGTGTAACCATTCTGAACATTGGTCAAACATGTGTAACCAATTAAGTAATTAACCCTTTTTTTGTAGCAACTAAGTAGCCGAACTAATGAAAATTAGCAAATAGGTACCTACCGTTAATTTTCGTTAAGAAAAACGAAAAATATCATGTGAGGAGCAAATAAGTACTTGAACTTACACGAATGAGCATGTAGGTATTTGAACCGATTCAAAACCCGGATTAGAACCAATTCAGTCGAACCACTTTTTTTAAAAGTAGAATGTATATACCATGACTTAACTCCATACGTTCTCGGGGTGTTTATTGATGCATCAAGAACGTTTGGAGTTGAGTCATGCATGCGTTTGGTATATAAATTTTATTTTTTTACAAATAAAGTGATTCGACCGAACCGGTTCTGAACAGGTTTTTGAAATGATTTAAGTACCTACTTGCTCATTCGTATAAGTTCATGTACTTATTTGATCCTTACGTGATATTTTCCGTTTATTCTTAACGGAAATTAACGGTAGATACTTATTTGCTTATTTATGAAAGTTCAGCAACCTATTTGCTACAAAAAAAGTTTAGGTACCTATTTGCTAATCACATGCAAGTTCAGATACCATTTTGTTAGTTTCCCTTCTTCTTTTTTTAAGGAAATAAATGGGACATTTTTTCATGTTTATCTAGATATTAGATTTGCAGCCGCAATAAAATCCTACGGCTGAAACATAAGGAAGTTTTTTTTTAGCAGAATACTCGTTTCATTTGATGAAATAAAACGGCGTGACACGAAACCGTGTCACGGATGTTCGTTGTTACAATCATTAGCTAATAAACAGATAAAGGGAAGTGGGGGTCGTGAGACTCAATCATTCAGACGCACTCTCATTCGCGCTTGCCTTGCTATCCAATTTGCGTACTGATTCGCCAATCTCGGGATAGCTCGTCATTGCACTTGCTCTATGTGTCCAGTTAGTGCTCGGGTGTTGGAGATCCATGTAGCTAACCTCCATTATGTTGCTCCCTCACGGAGTTGCCGTATTACTACCTGTGAATCTTACTCAATGACGATGTTAGACCATCCTTTCTCCCATGCTAGTCGGATCCCCTCGTGTATTGCTAGTGCCTCCATCGTCGTCGCATTGTCATACTGTAGCATCCTATTATGTCCTCCGATGAGGGCGCCATTCTCGTCTCGCGCCACTGCCCTGATTACCGCCGCCCCGATCCTTGGACACCACGACGCGTCACAATTGAACTTGATCGTGCTTCGGTTCGGTTTCTCCCAGTGTTGTTGGTCTGGTTTTCGGCTAGGTGTTCTGGTCTCCCTGTTTCGGCACATCTCCTGCACATCACGTCAGATCTCCTCTATGGCACGCGTTGGGTTTGGTGGCGTCCCTTCGAATTCGGCCTTGCATCGCATCTTCCAAATGTGCCATGTCGTAAGCATACATGCCTCCCATCGTTGTCCTTGGTCCAGTCCGGTGCCTTCCCTCCTGGTGCTGCACGCCTCAATCCATCTTGTTGTGTCCATGCTGATGGTTTTAGTTCGGCTTGCTCTGTGTATCTCTGCCCATATTGGTTCGGTCCATGCACATCCCAGCACCATGTGGTCCCTAGTCTTGTCCGCACCGCAGATTGAGCACCCCAGATCCACATTCATGCCCGACGTATTAGGTTTCCCTTGACCGCCACCGCATTTTTCGCTAACCTCCACACATAATTCTTTACCTTTGGAATGACATTCGCTCCCCCAATCGCACGCCACAACCCTGTGTTACTTCGGTTTTGTTCTCCTTGGTCATCCTGGTTTGCTTGGACCTCACGGAGTCGGTGGTATACCGAAAGAGCCTTTGGTTTGCCATCCTTCGAGTAAGGCCAAATGTGTTTGTCCTCCATGCAGTCTTAGGGGATCGACATGTTCAATATCAAGTCGACATCCCTGCATGTCACTAGGTTGTGTACCTTTGGTTCGTCCCATTTCCCATCTGGGCCGATGAGATCACTGACGTATGGTTCGACACCTGGCTCGCTACCGCCCGACGGTTCGTGGATGCCCGACTGGTCCCTTTTGGCTCGGAACCCTGGTTTTTGAGGGATCCATGGGTCCGAGTAAAGTCTGATTTCTGTCCCCGTGCCCCGCGTCCATAGTCCCTCTTGTTTTAGGATATCTCTCCCAACTATAAGTCTGCTCCATCCCCATGACGTCTTTCCGCATTTCCGTGCCTCAAAGAAATCGCAGTTTAGGAAGTATAGTCTCTTGAGTACTCGTACCCAAGGAGCTGTTGGTTTCTCTTTAATACGGGCCGCCATCTTGGCAAGTAATGCCTTATTGAAGGTTTGGAGCTCTCGGAAGCCCAAGCCCCCCATACCCTTCGATGTCGTTAGGATGCCCATCTCCTCCAATGTGTTCGCCTCCTATCCGCGGTCGTACCCCACCAAAAGTCATCTACTAGCATATTAATCTCCGAGCACCAAGTCTTGGGCAAACTGAAGATGCTCATCACATAAGTTGGTATAGCGGTTATGACTGCTTTTATCAATATCTCCCTTCCGGCTTGGTTTAGGGTCTTTGGGCGCCATCTTGCAAGTTTTTCCCGTATCTTGTTTTTCAAGTACCCCATTGCTTCTTTGCGTGACCTACCCCAAGTCGTCGGGAGGCCTAGGTATTTGCCCGGGTCCGTGGTGCTCCTGATTTGCAACTCCTCTTCCACTGCTCGTATGCTGTTTGTATCGACTCCTTTGTTGAAAAACAGAGTCGACTTTGCCTTGTTTATCCTTTGGCCCGACGCTTGACAATAGGCCCCCAATATCTCCCTCAAACGCCTTGCATTGTTGGGGGAGCCTTCCAAGAAAAATAGAGAGTTATCCGCAAAGAATATGTGATGTAGCTCGGGACACGTTCGCCCTAGTCGAATCCCATGTAGTCGGCCTTGCGTCACCTCCTGCTCAATATTTTTGGACAACACATCAACTAGGAGTATGAAAAGGTAGGGTGATAGCGGGTCACCTTGTCGTATTCCCTGTGTCGGTCTAATGGTTGGGGATCGATCACCGTTTACTACCACCCTATAAGTTTTTGTCTCAATACACTCCCGGATCCACTTGAGCCATTTCTCATCGAAAACTCGCTTTCTGAGGCTTGTTATCAAGAAATTCCATTTCACTCTGTCATATACTTTCTGCATGTCTACCTTTAGTGCACACTCGGTTTTGTTCGGTTGCCCCCAAGACTTTAAGTAGTGGAAGGCTTCATGGGCCACCAATATGTTATCCTGGATCGCCCGACCTGCTACAAAGGCACTCTGATACGTGGTGATAAGCTCTGGCAAATAGTTTTTGAGTCTATTCACCATCACTTTCGAGATAACCTTATATAGAAAATTGCAATAACTGATAGGTCTAAAGTCTGTGGGGGTGGTCGGATTTTGAATTTTTGGAATCAAAACTACATTTGTTTGGTTTATAAGGTGGTGAAGTGTACCTGATATGAAGAAAGGTTTGACTGCGGTGATGATAGCTGATCCCACGGTGATCCATCTCCCATCTCTTCCCCTTAGTTGGCATATGTTATCCTGGATCGCCCGACCTGCTACAAAGGCACTCTGATACGGGGTGATAAGCTCTGACAAATAGTTTTTGAGTCTATTCACCATCACTTTCGAGATAAACTTATATAGAAAATTGCAATAACTGACAGGTCTAAAGTCTGTGGGGGTGGTCGGGTTTTGAATTTTTGGAATCAAAACTACATTTGTTTGGTTTATAGGGTGGTGAAGTGTACCTGATATGAAGAAAGGTTTGACTGCGGTGATGATAGCTGGTCCCACGGTGATCCATCTCCCATCTCTTCCCCTTAGTCGGCATATGTGATTTCTCATTCTCCTCGATGTGGTGGTAAGGTGAAAGAAGGTAGTATTCTGATCCCCATCCCCTAGCCATTTGACTCGGGACCATTGCTTCCAATATATCTTCTCCCGATGCCACGTGTCTTTGATTTGGGCCTTTAGATTACGTTTCTCCTCCACTTCATGTTGACTCTTGTTTGGCCCGGATTGAGCCATCAACCTGTTTTTAGGTCGGCGATCTTCCTCGCATTGTTCCCGAACTTTGCTTTACTCCATAGTGTTAGCCTTCGTTGACAAGTGCCCAATTTGAGTTGGATGCTTCAGCCATCAGCATCCATCGGAATCTCATGCCAAGCTTCCTTGATTACATCTTTGCATCCTGGATCTTCCATCCACATTTCCTCGAATTTGACTTATACGATTTGTTCCGCTTCTATTGTTGCACCACGTGAATTGGTGCATTTTGGATCCTAGGTCCTCTACTCCAATATCCTCTATTAGTTTGTTGAAAGAGTCCATTTGGCTTTGGGGTTTTGTTAGGCCACCCTCCTTTTCATGTGTTTTGCTTATGGTGTTGAAATCTCCAACAACCAGCCATTGGTGTCTTCTGCCGGTGCCGAGTAAGGTGGTCCAGTTCTCCTATCGTCTTCGCTCATCCGTGTCGGCGTATACCCACTTTATATAGCTCGATCTCTCTTATTGGCCAATGGTAATGGTGGTTTCGCAATCAGGCTCTCATAAAGAACTGTAATCTTTGCGTCCTCGTCCAACCAAAGTGCAAGTCACCTGATATTCCTCCGGGGCTTACATATTTTGTGTTTCTCATTCCTATTTGTATCTTCATCGTCTCACACAATAGGTATTCCTATTTTGTGATACCTCTAGTTGATATCTCTGGTTGGATTGTCAAGAAAACCTCAATTCCATGCGAAGTATGCTAATTGAGGCCGTGCGGCTGTTCGGACAGCCACCCGTTATCTCCATATCAGTTTTGTCATTACTCTGGTTCGGAGCCTCCTTTTTCTTTGGGCTCGTCTTCTTCCTTCCTTTTTGTCTCCCTTCCTCCCCCTGTTGGTGGTGATTGGTTCCACTCTCATCCGTTTTGGTTTGGCAGCTCTGTCATGGTTTTTTTTGGGGGGTGTTGGGGTTTTTTCGACTGTGTAGGGTTGGAGTATTTGCGGGTGGTCGATAGGGTACGGTGGGTCAGTGTTGTCCGGAAGCTGGGTGAGGGTGATCCGAGGGTGGGTTACGGGGATGTGTTGTTGGGGGGTCATTATATGGTAGGTTTTGATGGTTGGGTGGTCGTCTATGGTTCGGCTTGTGTGGCTGTGTGGGTTCGGGCTTTGGTTCCGGTCTGTGTGAAGGGTCAGTTTCAGTCTGGGGTGAGTGGTGGTCTGTCGGTGTAGCTGGGGCCGGTGGATGATCATCGCATTGTCCGGGGCATTAAGGTCTATCCTCGCACTCTGGTCGGTCGGTCCCTCGTCGTGGACCTTTTGAGCTCTGTCTCCTTCAAACAGAAGGAAGTAGCGAAATGGAATGGCAAAGCAGTTAATTTAACGGAAAATGAAAATTTGATTTGCAGTGATCGCTCTGAACGCTGTATTCCAGCAATGGGGAATATCGGCGCCTATGGTACAGTGGAATATCAGCGGGAACCCTTGCACCGGAGCCGCCGTCGACTCCACTTCTTTAGACGATACACTCTACAATCCCCTCATTAAATGCGTCTACGCCGACAATGGCTCCACTTGGCACATTACACAGCTGTATGTCTTTTACTGCTCTTCTTCCTCCACTTCATTTAATCCATGCGATTGCATTCTGTTATGATCGTCACCAGGTCTGTTCCGTCCTTATCGCTTCCCAGTTCTCATGAATTATTTGACGTACACAGTTACACTGATGTACATTTGGCTGCCCCAACAACTTGCAGGAAGGTTTACGCGAAGAGTGTTACTGGCCATATTCCGGATGAACTCTGGAGTTTGACTTACCTGTTCAATCTGTATGTTTTCCCCTATTTTCTTATTATGTTCGATCTTGAAATACTTGTGGGGAGCTCCAACTTGAGCCCTTCGAGAAAATCTGAAATGGGTTTGGATGCTCTCTGAAACACATCAAAATTATTGAAGAAGAAGGCCTTATATTTCTTTTGGTATCTTCTCTAAATTAATTGATAGAGTCCATTCTATGATTGTTTGGCGGTACAAGAGAGGTGTAGAGTGAGTGGCGTTGTGGCTTTATCCACTATGGACGGGATCATGTTAAGTTGGGACGATCCAATCCATCTGAAACGTCGATAAATGTCACTGCTAAGATAAACTTACAATTTTTGTAGTGGTTCTTGCTTCATACGTATTTCTTGGTTTTATCAATCGCAGAAATTTGGCCCTGAATATGTTGACTGGTTCTTTATCTCCATCCATCGGAAACTTGACTGCCATGCAGTATCTGTGAGCTTATCCTAGCCCTTTTCCTTTGGACAGAAAATTCAGATAGATGTGTCAGTCTATTTTCCTTCTATCTTTCCAAGTTATTTACCCCTTTTTTGGTTAACCAGGAGCGTAGGTATCAATTCATTATCCGGGGAACTTTCAAAGGAGCTTGGAATGCTTACAGAGTTGTTATCACTGTAAGTGGCCTGGATCCATAGCAAGTTGAACATTTTATAGGTCCTTGCTTCATGGATTGATAATGGTTTTCCATTTGACAATCATTAAAATTGGGACTATGGTATCAGTTTAATAATGGAAATGGAGTTATGCATTCTTTTGACATTAGCTAGAAACCTAGGTGAAGAAACATCTGAAGAGGCTAGCTATCTCACAATACCATGAGATACTAAATGAAGCACAAAGTCACTTCAACTTTAATAAACTGGTATATTTGAGTTGTTAGTCGGATGTATTACTTGGATTGCTGTCTTATTCTGGATCTAGTGGTCAAAGACTCAAAATAAGGGAACTATGGTGTATATTCTCTTTTTCAAAGTTTAGAAGGTCGCCTCTTGCTTGAACCCGTATTGCCTATGAGAAATGAATGCGTCACTACAAGTTATGTCTGCATTTAAAAATCTTTGATTTCCACTAGAGGAGAATACCCTGGTGTTCTGACTTCTGAGCCAGCACATATATTGAAGGTTTTATTTTAACCATGCTGGTCTCAACACTGTCACTTATACAGGAAGTTAGATCTACTTTCATCATACAGCATTAGGAAGATTGATAAATAATTATGTCTCGAAAAATTTGTTTGTATTCAAGCTCTTTTGGTTAGTTACTTTTGCTCATGGAAAATTTGAGCTTTATTCTGTTTTGATTCCTTAACTTTCATTTTTTCGCTGGACTTGTTTTGAGATTTATCTTTCTGCTAATGTATTTAGGTCTTTTGGGAATAATAACTTCTCTGGTTCTCTACCATCTGAGCTTGGAAGTTTAACGAAGTTAATGAAAATGTAAGTTCTTATTTCTTTCTAGATAGACCACTCACTTTTAGTTTAGATGCAGAGATCGGATGTATATTATACACGAAAAGATAGCAGTACTGACAACAATAAGCAATACTTGAGGTTCTTAAGTCCCAGTATAAATTTGATGTGAAACCAGAATATATCACTTGAAAGTGATATTTTACCTGTGTCTCACTGTTAAAGCTTTCCTTTTCACAATTGGCTGCTGTGCTCAGTCGCTTGAAACTCAAATGGACATAGGTTTAGTTATTTCGAACAATTATTATTACTGCAGAGCATTGATCATGAGATTCATTTCTCTTGCAGTTATTTTGATAGTGCTGGTGTTAGTGGTCCTATTCCTTCAACATTTGCCAACCTTCGAAAGCTGAATATAATGTAAGTTTTTTTTTCTATGATCTTGACGAAATCTTTTATTGATAAAAACTATATGGGAAATATTTTAAAACGGGATACTTTTTTTTAGGCGGGCATCTGACAATGATCTCACGGGCAGTATACCCGATTTTATCGGAAATTGGTCAAATCTCAATGAATTGTGAGAGAATAATTCATCTGTTGTACTCTCAAATAAAATTGCGGATTTTGTCTTTAAATTTCTTTATTTTTTTTTAATCTAATTCAAATCTAACTTGTCTTTCAGGGTGCTCCATGGGAATTCTTTTGAAGGTCCAATTCCGTCAACATTTTCCACGTTAACCTCTATGACAGATTTGTACGTGTTTGTTTACTCGTTACATACCCTGAATTCAATATGAAGTTCTTAACAATGAATCTGTGGAAAAATATAGGAGAATAAGCGGCTTATCCAATGGGAGCTCTTCACTTGAATTTATTGCAGACTTGAAGAACCTTACTGTTCTGTAAGACAAAGTGTTGCCTTTAAGCGTGTGCTCTGCACGGTCATGTCTTCCTTCAATTATCAGACTCACTCATCCTTCTCCCCTGCAGGATACTGAGGGACAATAACATATCTGGTTCAATTCCTTCAAGTATTGGAGAGTACTCATCCTTGATTCAGCTGTAAGAATTTTCTGTTGTTGTCAAATGATGTGAAGTCACTAAATTTTGCTGCACTTCTATGTGTTTGTTTTCAGTTCCTTCTGATTATGATTGAGATGTTAAGCTAAATTAATCCCCGATTTTAGTTTTCTATGGACTATAAATATCAACTGGTTCCATTGTTTTTTCCAATTAACTCTTCTAGGGACTGCAACATAAGGTAGCAGGTTTGGTTAAACCATTTTTCCTGTTTGCTGTTGCTTTCCCTGGTGAGTTATGCAGACCTCTGCAAAAATTATTGTTACGGAGAAATTATGGGCAGACACATGAGCGTAGATCCCTAATATTATTCTATATATTTCCTACTTTTCTCACAATTTTTTTTTTTAATTGTAATTCTGATATATTACTTATCATCATGCTCGTTTCCTCTAAACACGCCAAAGAAAAACTGAAACTTACGCCTTTTCTTATGTTTTGTTGCATTAGGGACTTGAGCTTCAACAATCTAAATGGAGAGATTCCAAGCTCCCTTTTTAATTTGAATAACCTTCAATACCTGTAATGATGGTCAACTAAATCTCAAACTTCAAATATTTTATTGTTGATTCTTGACGATGAGGCATGACTTTCAACTTCATATCTCAGGTTTCTTGGGAACAATAGTCTGAATGGTACCCTGCCTACCGAAAAAGGTTCATCTCTTGTGAACATGTGAGTTCTGCCCATGCTTTTTGCATTGGAAATGGAATTATCTCTAGGTTTAGTTTAGCCAGTTGGTTGTCATATTATGGTTAACCCTTTTTTTCCCTAGCATATTGTCATTCGTCTTTACACCATGTTATAACATGTAAAGGGAGACAAATAAAAGAACCTAAACAAGTAAATATTAATTATTTGTTGATAAATTACAGTAGGTTCTTTGTTAAAAGGCGTTTTCGTATTGTGCACCTAACATTTTTATTTTCTGTGTTTACAGTGATTTGTCCTACAACTTCTTAGCGGGAAGCTTTCCTACTTGGGTGAACAACGAGAACCTAGAGCTGTATGTTCTGGCTGTTAAGCATGCTGTTCTATTGACCTTATATCTTACGAGAAATTCATTGTCCTTGTTGTCTCCACTAGAAGAATCAAATAAATATGCTTTTGCATATAAAATTTTACTTTCTGGGTTCTCTTTAACAAAATAACTGTTGAATTGCATTTTCAGTAATCTTGTTGGCAACAACTTCACACTAGACAACTCCAACAGCAGGTAATTTTACGAGTCCCTGTTCAAATCAACTAAATGCTCACATTTTTATTTATGTTTGACGGCATTTGACCTTTACAAGCTTACTTGATTGAGAACTGTCTTTTCCAAACTATATATGGTTCCCAGTCAGGACCATGTGCATCTTTCTCCTTAAAGCTTCTCCATTTCATCATTTTTCCCGTATGTTATGAAGAAATACAATCCTGTATTGTATCTTCTAAAGAGGACACCAGTGTACATCGTATGTCCAGTAATAGATGCAATTATTGGCAACTGATTACTTTTCCCATTTTCCTTCTAGTGTTCTACCATCAGGATTGAACTGTCTTCAACGAAACTTTCCTTGCAATCGAGACACTCCACGTTGTAAGACGATCAAATAATCTCGTTCTCATTTTCCAAGAGGATGCATAAATGTTCAATATATTGATGTTTGAAGAATTTTTATTTTGTGACTTGTCTCTCTTGTAAGTTCGTAAACACTGATGTACCCTTTCTTATCTACTATCCAGATTCAAGCTTTGCAGTTAAATGTGGAGGTCCAGCGATTTCCTCATCTGCTAATGTCGAGTATGAGAGTGATAATGCCACTCTTGGCCCTGCCACATACGCTGTAACTGACTCAGAAAGATGGGGAGTGAGCAATGTTGGATATTTCACCGGAAACATTGATCCTTCATATACATCTAATTTGTTATCACAGTTCACAAACACTTTAGACTCGGTGATCTACCAGACTGCAAGACTCTCTGCTTCATCTCTTCGATATTATGGCCTCGGACTTGAGAATGGAAATTACTCAGTAAGCCTCCAATTTGCTGAGACAGCAATCATTGATAATACTTGGCAAAGCCTCGGGAGGCGTGTGTTTGATGTATATGTCCAGGTAGGCCTTTACACCAGCCATTAATTTTTTGTCGGGGTAGTTCATCCAACAGGCTATGTTCTACTGATTTCTGCATCTGTCAAGATAATTTTTTGTAAAATTTTGTCTCATTAGAATTACTATCGGGATCTACATATTCAGCTGCCTACGTAACTTCATATACTTGAGGAATTATTATCTTTATCTAATTTTGTTAATAATTGCCAGCTATACATCGTTGATGCTGAATGAACCAATTTAATCTAATATCGATATATTTTATATTATTACTGAAATGTGTATTCAGACATACCTAGTAGTTATCCGTGGATTCATTATCTATACAATACGGTGCTGCGTATGTTTCTTTCAGGGAAATCTTGCTGAGAAGAACTTTGACATAAGAAAAGAGGCAGGGAGTTCTTTCAGAGCTCTAGTAAAGAACTATAATGCTTCAGTGACGGAAAATTACCTTGAAATTCATCTCTTTTGGGCTGGAAAAGGGACTTGCTGTGTACCTGAACCAGCTACATATGGACCTATGATATCGGCCATCAGCGTCACCCCAAGTAGGTTTTACTGAAACCTAATACAGTGCTAGTAACATCACTAATCTGCCGATTGACGCTAATTCTTAAACGCTGAACAGACTTCATACCCACGGTCAGCAACAAACCGCCATCCACTGATAAGGATCAAACTGGGATGATTGTTGGGATATCAGTTGGTGTTGGAGCCGTATGCTTGGTGGGACTTCTCGTGATTTTCTGGCTTGTTAGGAGAAAGAACAAGAGAAAGGCCTTCAATGACGAAGGTAATGTGTACTCTTTGATATTCTCTTGTTTTTCATGCTTTGTTTGAGGGTCCGCAGTATATTCTATTTGTTTATATTTATTGTTATGGCATCTAAAGTTGATCATCGTATTCTTAAGAACATATGTATGTAAATCCACATTATACTTGGAGGATTCAAGTGTGAACTATAATTGGCGTTTGTTTTGAATGTACAGAGCTCCTAGGTATTGATGCTAGACCTTACACATTCAGTTTCTCTGAGCTCAAGGCTGCTACAGATGATTTTAATCCTGTCAATAAACTCGGCGAAGGAGGCTTCGGACCCGTTTTCAAGGTACATTTTTACCACTCAATAAAAGAACAGATAGTGACTCTTCGATTGCAGCACTTCTCTTATTACAAACTGCTGGTCATTTGTAATGACATGAACATTTTGGGTATTTGGTAGCTTAAGCATAAAAGACCTCATTGTAGTTTCTAGAAAGTTTAGCAAAAGAAGGGAACTGTGATCATTGGTTATGCAAATGGAGGTCCAATAGGATAGGCTTCGAATCCCTTGCTAAGTATTTTAGTTATTGATGGAAAATGAATTTGAAAACTTTACTGTCTCTTTCAGAAGCATGTGTATTTATTGTTGGTATATTAGCCGCTGCTAATTTCCACCTTGTAGGATCTTGGGACTCGATGGATTAAGAGAAATGCAAACGACACAAGAATTTACGTGGTTCACCAATTTGGCTATGTCCACGGCTCACAGACACTTTCACTATAGACAAATAGTGTTACAAATTGTATCACACAATATGTATCGCTCGCACTCTAAAATACTCACTCCGTATTTTTGGCTCACAATACAAAACTATTTTCTTCCACATTCAAGACACCAACAACCGATTCTTACTTCTCTCTTTTTCTCGTGGTTAACATTCCTTCAGACATTGTTGACTTCTTATAGTTGTCAAGGTTGAAATCCTTGAGTGGCTTGGCTGACCACTTTGCTGAGTGTCTTCCTCATTCTGCTTAGTGCCTTGTCCACTCTAATGAGTGACTTGCCCACTGATGAGTGATTTCTCCACTTGTTGAGTGGCTTGCCCGCTCTGATGAGTGAGGGTGGCCCGAAAAAGTCTTCATTCTCAACAATTTCCCACTTGAAGATTTTAACTCAACTTGTATCTATGAGTGAATTGGGTATGAGGCTTACCTGTCTTCTATTGTTGAAGACACTGAAGCTGAGCACAACTTCAGTTTTTCTGTGGTGACTGACTTGGTTAACATGTCAGATAGGTTCTTACTGCCTTGGATCTTTTCAAGTGTTAAAAATTTATCCTCTAGTAGAGATCTGACGAAGTGAGAACGAAGTCCAATATGCTTGGTCCTTGAATAAAATGCAGAGTTCTTTGCCAAATGTATCGCACTCTGACTGTCACTATGCAAAACATTCTTCACCTGTCTTAGACCCAATTCTACTAACAAACCTTGTAACCAGATCATCTCCTTGCTTGCGTCAGTGACTGCTATGTATTTCGCCTTTGTGGTTGATAACGCTACTATCTTCTGTATCTGCGAAATCCAACTGACTGCAGTAGTCTCCACTGTAAATACATAGCCGGTAGTACTCCTCCTATTGTCTACCTCACCAGCAAATTTGAGTTTACAAACTCTTGTAGTCTCAACTCGTTTCTTCTGAAACACAGGCAGCTATCGGTAGTGGATCTTAGATACCTTAGTATCCACTTGACTGCTTCCCAGTGTTGCCTTCTAGCATTAGTCATGAACCTGCTCACCGCTCCCACTGCATGAGAAATATCTGGTCTTGTGCAAACCATGGCATACATGAGACTTCCAATGGCTGAGACATATGGAACCTTAGCCATGAAGTTCCTCTCTTCTTCCATCTTGGGTGACTGCTCCTTGGATAGTCGGAAATGACTAGCCAATGGTGTGTTGACTGCCTTAGCATTACACATGCCGAATTTTTTTGAGAACACACCCAATGTACTCCGCATGAGATAACTCAAAAGTACCCTTTGGCTGGTCTCTATTGATTCTCATCCCAAGAATCTGCTTTGCTGCACCCAAGTCCTTCATCTTGAACTCACTTGACAATTGTTTCTTCAAACAATTTATTTCACCCATATCTGAACCTGCCACTAACATATTATCGACATAAAGTAGCAAAATAATATAGCTGGACTCAAACCTTTTGAAGTAGCAACAATGGTCAGCATTGCATCTGAAATAGTCATTCGTTTGCATAAACCCATCAAACTTTTTGTACCATTGTCTTGGAGTCTGTTTCAATCCATATAGTCTCTTTTGCAATTTACAAACAAGTTTCTCCTTCCCATTTTCTGAGAAACCCTCCGGTTGCTCCATGTATATCTCCTCTTCGAGGAAAGCAGTTTTGACATCTAACTGCTCGAGTTGCAAGTCTTCTGCTGCAACAATACTTAAAACTGCACGAATGGTCGTCAGTTTTACAACAGGTGAAAATATGTCGGTGTAATCGATACCTTCTTTCTGCTGAAAGCCCTTGGCTACAAGTCTCGCCTTGTACCTTTTGAAACCGTCATGTTTCTCCTTGACTCGATACACTCATTTGTTGTGTAATGTCTTCTTTCCCATGGGTAACTCAGCTAGCTCCCATGTATGGTTAGAGATAAGAAACTCCATCTCTTCTTTCATTGCATGCTCCCACTTGCTAGAAAATTCTCATTGACATTCTTCATCATAGCATTCAGGTTCTTCTGCATCAGTAAGTAACAAATAATTCATGTACCTTCTATTTGGTATAATAGGCCGTGAAGATCTCCTCAATACTGGAGATGAAGAAGATGGTGACTGTGGTTGATCAGTCTGTTGTGTGCTGCTCTGCGGTGTCTGTTCCTCTGACTGAGAAGTCTCAACTGCTTGCTGCACTATACTTTTGCCCGGGATATCATCTGGATCAACGTATATAGGATCGCTCTGTGCTACACTTCTAGGATGTAGTGTATTTCTGTCCTTGTACATCATCTTTTTATTAAATATCACGTCTCGACTTCTGATTACCTTCTTGGTCTGGTCATCCCAAAATTTGTACCCAAGCTTATCTCTACCATATCCGATGAAGGTGCATTTTAGTGACTTGGAGTCAAGCTTTCCCCTAGCCTGATCACTAATATGCACATATGATACACAACCATTTGAAAGTTTTACCTCTTTTTCGCTCCATACCTCTTCTGGTATTCCGAACTGTAGCGGGACTGATGGTCCACGGTTGATCAAGTATGCTGCTGTATTGACTGCCTCTGTTCAGAACTGCTTGGGCAATCTGGCATGTATATGCATGCTTCTGTCTCTCTCAGTCAATGTTCGGTTCATCCGTTCTGCTACATCATTCTGTTGTTGTGTCCCTGACACAGTCCTTACTAGTTTGATGTCATTCTCAAAACAGAACTCCACGTCATCATACTCGCCACCGTTGTCAGATCTCAATGTTTTGATCTTTAAATCTGTCTCATTTACTAGCTCAAGTTTTTCTTGCTTTGTTGTTGTGCCACTCTTTATGAAGCTACCTCTCTTCTGCTTCCCAAAGATGCAACTTTCACACAAGTCAGTGTCAACTGACTTTAAGTCTGTTATTCTTCCCTTGGAATGCAAGATCTTGAGACCCTTGTCACATATGTGAGCAAGTCTCTGGTGCTAAAGATTTGGATCATCTTTGCTGTCTGCAACTGCAATTGACCCACCAGCGTTTGTCGTCGTATGGAGTGTAACACTCTTCTGGCAACGAGCGACTGTCATCGCACCTTTAGAAATCTTCCAAGTATCGTCATTGAAGGTTGTGACATAACCTTCCGTTGCGAGCTGCTCCACCGAGATCAAATTCCTTCTCAAGTCAGGAATGTGTCTCACATCCCTTAACTTCCACAGATCCATTTAACTTGATATGTACATCACCCTTGCCAACCACATTGCAAAGTTTATTATCACCAAGATATACCTTGCCAAGATTACCTGGTGAATAACTCATTAAGAGTTCCCTGTTGGAGGTCGCATGAAAGGACACAAGAATTTACGTGGTTCACCAATTTGGCTACGTCCACGGCTCACCCCCACACTTTCACTATAGACAAATAGAGTTACAAATTGTATCACACAATATGTATCGCTCGCACTCTAAAATACTCACTCCGTATTTTTGGCTCACAATACAACATTATTTTCTTCCGCACTCAAGACACCAACAACCTACACCAACAACCTATTCTTACTTCTCTCTTTTTCTCGTGGTTAACATTCCTTCAAACATTGTTGACTTCTTATAGTTGTCAAGGTTGACAACCTTGAGTGGCTTGGCTGACCACTTTGCTAAGTGTCTTCCCCACTCTGCTTAGTGCCTTGTCCACTCTAATGAGTGGCTTGCCCACTGATAAGTGGTTTCTCCACTTGTTGAGTGGCTTGCCCACTCTGATAAGTGGTGGTGGTGACCCGAAAAAGTCTTCATTCTCAACATTTATATCTATGTGTTCTGCAGAAAAGCTATAAATTTGTAGATCATCTTTCTGCTATTGATACCCTTCTTCTATACGTTTTTGTCATGAATATTTTGAATGACCGTTTCTCAACAGGGAAAGCTTAATGATGAGAGAATAATTGCTGTGAAGCAACTATCTCTATCATCTCATCAAGGGAAGAACCAATTCGTGGCTGAGATTGCTACTATATCTGCTGTCCAACATCGTAATCTTGTGAAGCTCTATGGTTGCTGCATCGAGGGAGACCAACGACTTCTGGTTTATGAGTATTTGGAAAACAAGAGTCTCGATCAAGCCCTATTTGGTATAATGATATATAGATATTGTCTTTGACCTACCATATTTGTACATATATGTACCTATTATAAATTAAGCCTAAGCGATGAACATTCTTTTGTGACTATGGTAGAGGAGAAAGGTTTGTTTCTAGATTGGCCAACCCGATATAGCATTTGCATGGGCGTTGCAAGGGGTCTAGCATATCTTCACGAAGAGTCGAGATTAAGGATTGTCCATAGAGATGTGAAGGCTAGTAATATCCTACTGGATTCCGATCTGACACCCAAGATTTCAGATTTTGGTTTGGCCAAACTCTACGATGAAAAGAAGACTCATATTAGCACCCGAGTTGCAGGGACAATGTAAGTGTAGCTATATATATATATAGCATCATGGTTAAAAAGACTTCCCCACCCTTCCCTTTCCTTACTGTACTGAACCATGATCCATGTTCTTTTTGGTAGAGGGTACCTTGCACCGGAGTACGCCATGCGCGGGCACCTGACAGAGAAGGCAGATGTATTTGCATTTGGTGTTGTGGCTTTAGAGTTGGTAAGTGGTAGGGCAAACTCGGACCAGAGCTTGGGTCAAGACAGGGTTTATCTTCTGGAATGGGTATGTTCTCTACTCCTAGCATATACTGTGACGTGGTTCTAACTGGGTAATGGTAATTTATTATGATGCATTGATTAGCAGTGATTACCAATTTTATGGCAGTTTCATTTAATGAAACATTGATTAATTAGTATGGAAATAGATATCGTGACATACTGACATGGTCCCATCATTGCAAATTCTGTAAAGGCTGGTATCTACATAAATTCAGCAAAACCTCTTCTTTTCTGGGCTCGCATGGGTCTTGGGGCTAGTCATTCTGGCATGTGGGGTGTTCTTGATATGATCAATCTAATGTTCACTCGGTTGGAATCTGTTTTTTATAGGCATGGAACATGCACGAGCAAGATTGTGAAGTTGAACTTGTTGACTCCAGACTGTCGGGATTCGACGAGGAAGAGGTAAAACGTCTAGTGAATATTGCTCTCTTGTGCACCCAAACATCCCCGATCGGGAGACCACCCATGTCCCGTGTAGTAGCAATGTTGTCAGGAGACATCGAGGTGCCCTCTGCATCTGCAAGGCCAGGCTACTTGACCGACTGGAAGTACAATGACTCAACCAGCTTCATGACCGACCCGACTCGCAGTGACACTGACAAGAGCCATCAGAACCTGCCATTGACTTCAAGCACCATTGGTGTGTCCACTCCTCTTTCACCTGCAGATGACTCAAAGCCAATGCTCAGTGAGATTGTTGAGGAGGGACGTTGATGAACTTGCAGCAACGGCATTTATACTGTTCATAATGTAGGAGTAAATTCTTCTTTTTTTTTGGTCAATCGGAGTAAATTCTTGAAGCTTGGTTTTGTCATTTTATTTTATTGTGTATATTTTTACTGCACCTTGACCCAAACTGAATATGCTTCCATAGATATTTGAAATGAACATATTTTTTGGTACTAGAAAGCAAGAATAAAGTTCACCACTCTGCATTGTTCATAATTTAACAAAAATAAATTAAAAAAAAAAAACAATTTTCTTTTTAAATGTCACAATTTAACAATTCTAATTTTTTTAAAATGTTACAATTAAGTGTTAGAGAAGGAAAATATAGTTGTTAGAAATAGAGTTGTTAGATAAATATGACGGTTAGAATTAGCATTATAAATAGGCACATCATATGTAAAGAAAATACAGATTGATAATAGACAATTCTCAATTCAATCCAATCTCTCAATACAAACCAACATGTATCATAGCAGGGTTCTTGATTCTGAAACTCAGAACAAGATCATCATCGTGACCCAAAACCTAACCAAAACTCCAACCAAAGTCTATTCGACAATTTGCAAATTCGCCTCAAACTCAACAAGTCGTGGGCCGGACAAATCAAGACTCAAGTGTAGCTATTGTCGGATGAATAAACATACCTGGAGCAGTGCTTCAAGCTAATCTGCTTTCGAAGGGAGGTCGAACCACAAACGGAAGAGGAAGGAGCAACCATCAACCGTGAGGAAGCAACCGACGATCGAAGAACCGGCGGAGGAACCACGACAACCGGCGGAGGAAGAAACAGAGAAGACAAAGAAGGAGCCTGCGGCGGATCAGCCTTCGGCAGGGGTCGAAAACGACGGAGGAGCAGCTGCCATGGACCGAAGGAACCGAAGAATGAAGAAGCATCGAGAGGTAAAGCTGCCATGTGAATTTTTCTAAGCCCAGGGTCACAGGTAAAGCAGGAAGCCGGAAAGATGTTCCTTTAAAAACCCAAGGACACAAGAAACATGCGAAGTCGCAAACCCAATTGGATACGGTGGAGAAAGGGTCAATATACTCAGCAAAGACACCTACTGTGCAAGGGAGTAAGAATGCTCATACTCAGGGAGGTAAGGGACAAAGTGAGGTTTCTAACATGTGTTAGTTCTTTCTATTTGGTTTGGTGGTACTTATAACATTTATCTATGAATCAAGTACATCTTTCTAGTAATATGGTCCCTGAAAAAGCTCACATGAGATCTATTATGTGGAATGTTAGAGGATTTGGTAATCCAGCAGCTGTCAAGGCAGTTAAGCATCTCATCCATATTCACAAGCCTACAGTGTTGATTTTAATTGACACTAGACTTAGTGTCCATAAGATGGATGACCAAGCAGGGAAACTCCCGATCAACAAATTTCTGGGAGTGGAAGCAAGAGGTTTTAAGGGAGGAATTCTTGTGCTCTGGAATGATTACGAGACAAAAATTACAAAGATGGCGTCTACTGAGCAGGAATTACACTTCAAGATCCAGGTTATCCCTTCTAACCTGTCTTGGTTCATGTCTGCAATTTACGCTTGCCCCAATTTAAATGAAAGGTTACTGTTGTGGGATAATCTTAAGTCTGTCGCAGCTACTATTTCTAGTCATTGGCTAGTAGTAGGGGATTTTAATGATGTCACCAATAGTGCCAAAAAATTGGGGGGTAATAGAGTTTGCATGAATAGGGTAACTCTCTTTAATGATATGATTAGTGATTGTAATTTGATTGACCTTGACTATAGGGGGCCTAAGTTTACTTGGAGCAATTTGTGAGATTCTGATAGATTAATCCAACAGAGACTAGATAGGATGATGATGAACATGGACTGAAAATTTAGATTTCTCAATGCTTCTGTGACGCATCTTACGAGAACCCACTCTGACCATTGCCCGCTCCTTATAAATTCTGGTGGAGACGGTGGCAACAGGGTAATTCGACCTTTTAGGATGGAACCTATGTGGCTTGATCACCCTAGTTTTGAACTATTGGTTAAGAATTCTTGGAGAGATTTTAGTAATAGGATCACTCATGCCATTAACCATTTCCCTGATAAAGCTAGAGCCTGAAATAAAGAAATTTTTGGTAATGTGTTCCAGAGGAAAGAAAAAATCCTTCGGAGGATCTCAGGAGGCCAGAAGTGTATTGCTAACTATCCAAATGACTATATTGTCAATCTGGAAAAGAATCTTCAGTCTGAGCTCTCTGAGATTCTGGACCGGGAAGAAAAACTTTGGGCTGCAAAATCGCGCACAAAGTGGATCAAAGACGGGGATAGAAACACCAAATACTACCACATTTCTACTCTTGTTAAAAGAAGAAGAAATAAGATCTTGGCTATTAAAGACTCAATTGGAAATTGGATCTTTGATGAGGGTCTCATTCAAGAGGAATTTCAAAAATTCTTTTCAAATCTCTTCACAACTTCAAAGGTTTTCTCAACTATGGTGGTTGATCAGCCTGATTCCTGGCGAACTGCCCTCTCTGATAATCAAAGCCGCCGTCTTAACAACTCCATTACTTTGGATGAAATTAGGAAAGCCACTTGGGATCTTAAACCGTTTAAATCCCCGGGGCCGGATGACCTCCACCCGGCTTTCTTTCAAAAGTTGTGGAACTGTACGGGTAGCTCTCTGACTGAGGCTATCATTGAGGTGTTTAAAATGGGGTCTATCCCGACAAGTTGAAACGAGACGTTTATCTGCTTGATTCCAAAATGTAGTCAGCCTAATTCTGTCTCCCAATTCAGACCTATTAGTCTTTGCAATTCTATTTACAAGGTCATTTCAAAAATCTTGGTGAATAGAATTAGACCAACTCTGAAAGATATCATCTCTCCTTTTCAGACTAGTTTTATTCCGGGTAGAAGGGGTTCAGATAATGTCATTCTGCTTAGAGAAGTGCTGCATTTTTCAAAGCAGAAACAGGGCAAATCTGGGTGTATGATCATCAAAATAGACCTTGAGAAAGCTTATGATAGAATTGAGTGGGATTTCATCAGAAGAACGCTCATTTTCTCTAAATTCCCGGATAAAGTCATTCAGTTGATTATGAGTTGTATCTCCACGTCTTCAATTGAAATTTTGTTCAACGGGGGGAAACTTGAAAAATTCTATCCGTCTAGAGGGATTAGGCAAGGGGATCCTCTATCCCCGTACATCTTTATCATTTGCATGAAATATCTGGCGTTTCTTATCGATGAAAAAGTTGTGCAGGGACAATGGAAAGGTATAAAAGTGGGAAGAGGTAGCTTGACTTTATCCCATCTTTTCTTTGCCGATGATCTCATTCTCATGGGAGAGGCGACACCTGAAAATTGTAACTGTATCAACTCGGTCTTAAAAGAGTTTTGCGAAATTTCTGGTCAGAAGGTAAATCAGGGGAAGTCAATCATGGTTTTCTCCAAAAATGTTCCAGCTACCCAAAGAACTCAGATAGCAACGAGTTTACAGTTTAGAACAGTTGAAAATTTTGGTTCTTACCTTGGCTTTCCTTTGGATTTGTCAAACTCGAAAGTTAGCTCTTTTAACTTTATTTTGGATAAAGTTAGAAATAAACTCTCGGGTTGGAGGGCAAAGCTGTTATCAATGGCAGGTAGAGTTACGTTGGTCAAATCGGTCTTGTCCACTATCCCCTCCTACTATATGCAATGTACCATGTTGCCTAATTCAGTTTGTAAAGAACTGGACAGGATTAATAGAAATTTTGTTTGGGGATCCACTGACCAGAAGAGGAAAATCCACTTGATCAATTGGGAGGAAATAACAAAGCCGAAAAAACTTGGGGGTCTTGGTCTGTAGTCGGCTGTGTATCGTAACAAATCACTTTGGGGGAGCTTGGCTTGGCGATTGAAGAAGGATACGGCTCCCTGGGCTGTGGTCATTAGAAACAGAACTTTTAAGCAGGATGGAACTTCTCTCACTACTTCGAACAAAACGTCTTGTAATTGGAAAGCAATTAAGGAAGGTATGACCACCCTTAAATTAGGTTCTGGGTGGGTGGTGGCAAATGGTAGAGATATTAAATTTTGGCACGATAACTGGGTGGGTAACCAACCACTGCGAGCGGCAATCTATGGTCCACTCAACTTTGAAGAAGACAATCTGATGGTAGGAGATGTCTTTCAAAATGAAGAGTGGAACCTAGATAGAACTTCCTTTGACTTCCCCAAAAATCTTGTGGACATGTTTCGAGGTACTCCAGGGGACAAGACCAATGTTTCCTCGGACTCACAAATATGGAATGGCACACACTCGGGGAATTACTCTACAGCATCTGCATACTCTCTTTTAGTTGGTCATGACACAAACAACCAGGTGACTAACCAATGGGATTGGGTTTGGAAGATTCAGACTATCCCAAAAATTCAGTATTTTATCTGGTTATGCCTTAAAGATAGACTTGCCACCAGCAAACTATTGAACCATAGAGGATGTAATTTGAGTCATCTGTGCCAAATTTGTTATTCTAGGGTGGAGGACATAGATCACATTTTGCGTGGGTGTAAGCATGTTAAAGAGATGTGAATTCCTGCCACTGGTCCGCCTGATCTGGGCCAATCTATCGACTACCCTTTGAATGAGTGGATCAAGAAGGGTTGTCAGGAATCGGGTGTCACTATTCAAGGTATTGAGTGGAAGTACTTTTTTCCTTATGCGATATGGAACATTTGGAAAAATAGGAACTCTTTGATTTTTAATGATAAACCTGTTTTTTCTTCTGTTTATTCCTTATCGTTATCTCAGGCAAAGTTCCACAAAAATGTTTATCTTGACACTGACAGTGCTAATGAGTTAATTTCCTTTGATATTAGTTGGATTCCTCCCAAAGAGGATTGGTTTAAAATTAACACAGATGGAGCTGCTAAGGGAAATCAAGGTTTCGCAGGAGCCGGTGGGGTCATCCGAGATTTCAGGGGTCAATGGGTTGCAGGTTTCTCAAGGAATTTGGGTTGCTCAAACAGTCTCACTGCGGAATGTTGGGCCATCCGAGACGGACTGCTTTTGGCAAAGACACTCGGATTAAAATCTATTCACCTTGAGACGGACGCCCTCTTAGCCCATAAGGTAATCTCTGATGATAATATGTCAAATCAAAAACTAATGCCGATCTTTGCGGATTGCAGGAAGCTATTGATGCAGTTCGAAAGAATGAAGTTCAGACATATTTTCCGAGAAGCGAATGCAGTAGCGGATATCATGGCAGGTATGACGCTCAATCAGAGACATGTGTTTGAAATTCATAACTCTCCTCCGAAGGAAACTCTTATCGCGCTCCGGAAAGACGTTGTGGGTTTCTCTGTTTCGCGAGTTGTTAAAGTTAGTTAATTTTGGTTGTGTATTTTGAACTTGGGTGATTACTGTCACCTATTCCGGTTATTTTAATCCATAATTATAATAAAAAAAAAAAAAAGCATCGAGAGGAGCTGCGGAAGATACGAAGGGAGCTGCCGAAGACAAGGAGTTGCAGGTTAAAGATGAAAAATAAAGAATAAAGTAAAAGCAAAAAGGAAAAGAAAAACGAAATAATAAAATATGAAAAAGCAAAAGTAAAAATAATAATAATAATAAACGAAAATTAAAAAGCAAAAGTAAAAGAAATAATAAACAATGAAAAAGAAAAAGAAAAAGAAATAATAATAAAAGAAAATGATGATAGTGAAAGTGGTGAAATTTTAAAAAAAAAATTGACAAAGTGGTGTAGTAGATAGTGGATCGGTTGGATGGAAGATGGGCAAAAACAAAAAATAAAAATAAAATAAAAACGGAAAAAAGTCATTCTGTCCGCACCGAATGATGTGCAAGTTGAGCATGGAAGAATCTCACTGCTCATCTTGAGGGGGAGTGTCAACAACAGGAACAGAATTGCCCTAACTCCGATAGGGGCAAACAAAAGTATAGTCGCCCTAGCTCCGATAGGGTCAAACAGAAGCAGAGTCGCCTTAGCTCCGATAGGGACAAACAGAAGCAGAGTCGCCCTAGCTCCGATAGGGACAAACAGAAGCAGAGTCGCCCTAGCTCCGATAGGATCAAACAGAAGCAGAGTCGCCCTAGGTCCGATAGGGACAAGCAGAAGCAGAGCCGCCCTAGGTCCGATAGGGTGACAATCAAGTTGCCTACCTTCGAAACAACTATATATTATAGTTTAAATATTAACTTATTTTAATATATATGCACGAATTATTATTAAGCATTGTAGAAGAAAAAACCATCCTAAAATGTGAATCAATTAAGATTTAACTTAGTAATATAACATTACGATGCAAGAAATTGCTTACGGTTAAATATAAAATCGCCAACTAAATTTTACACGAGTGTGAAATTTTATAATTGATCTACTTTTTTTAAACAAATTACAATTTAATTTTTTGTATTGTACCAAAAACAATTCCGTCAAATTTTATGTTAAAATTTGTTGAAAAATATTTTTAAAAAAGTCTAGAAACAACCTAGTTTTTATATTAAAACAAATAATTTTTTTAAAAACAACAAATTTTATTTTAATTTTATAAGATATTTAATTTAAATTACGTTTTGCATGGTTCTCACAATTTCACTTTTAGTAGTTTTATTTTATAGTTTCTATTATTTTGAAAGTGTCATTTGTAAAATTTAAGAAATTATCATTAAATTTTTAGGTCATTTTATCATTAGATTATATATATGCAATTTTTGATTTTTTTTATCAAGTTGAACATAAATTACAAAATTATGTCATGTTCTTTCCGTAGAAAGTAAAAGGAATTCGATTTACGGATTCCGTAAGAAGTTGTTCTTTTCGCGGAATTGAAAAAACTTGGCTTACGTTACCGGGCGGGTAGACTTAGACATTCTGTGTGGAAACTTTGGAATTCCTAAGCCTAGAGGGCAATGAATCCAGAGTAGACACGTAAAAGATGATTTTACCCTCACTTCCTTTCTTTATTTTTCACATTGTCCTTAAGTGGAACCGAAGAAGCTCCCTCCCCAACCGAAGAAGCTCTCCTCCAAGCGAATAAGCCTCATCCCCAACCGAAGAAGCTCTCATGCACAACCGAAGAAGCTCTCCCCAAGGTACGTGATCGAGCCCAGAAATTGAGCCATTCGATCAAACACCCAAAAATTGCAATTTTGGGTTCGCACATAACCTAGAATCAACATAACCCAGAATCGTGTGTAGCATTAGACGAATTGGATGAATTGGTCGTTTTTAGCATGATGTTGGATGTTGTGTTTAGGATTGGAACATGGGATGATAACAATTGGCTGAATGGAGATACCCTGTTAATGACAAGTTAATGGCAAGTATAAAGATTTTTTTTTGGATGAATTGATGTTGTTAAAGATTTCTTTTTGAATTATGGCTTATATTGTATATGTTGTATTGAAATATTATATTTTGGATAGTGTAATTAATGATATTATGGCTTGGATAAATATAAAGTCGATGAGTTTTGGTGATTATATTGTCAAATTGTCAAGTTCTTTTGTTATTGATTATATTGTGGATTGTTATAATTTATGAGATATAAGAGATTGTTGTTTAAAATTAATTAAATAATTTTTATATATTAGTTAATTATATATAAGGTTTAATTGTTACATATTTTTAAAATTAATTAATACAAATTATATGTATTATATACTATACATTTACAATGAGTGACAAATATATCATTTTATCACATTCCATTCCCTTTTCATATACAATTTCACTAAAGAAACAACAAAAATCATTATTCCATTCCACCAAATAAATAACTTTATATTCTTATCTCATATTCTTTATTCTTATTCTATATTCTTTATTCCGTGAAAAAAACGCTCTGTTAGTGTTTTTTACATTATAAAAATTTCAATTAGTAATATATTCTAAAAAATTCTAAATAACAAATTGCACATTTTTTATTGACAATTTATCCACCCATGTATCTCTTAAAATGTCTACAATTTTAATTTATTTTACTAATTTTGTATTAAAAATCTTACATTTGAAAGGCTTTTGATATGGTCCAATAATAGTACCGGACCACCCAACTACCCAAGCATCATCCTTAGCTTGTCAGCTATTGCTGAACCGAAATTTTATTTTTTAAATCATCGTTGACTGTTAATAACAGTGAAGAAACTCTTTAGCAGCCCGCCTTTGAGACTCCCTCTCTGTCTCTCTCCTCTCGCTCTGTAAATCTTGATTCATACGCTTGCTGGTGGTGTTCAATCCATTTCTGTTCATCTTGATTCCGACGTTCGCTGGTGGTGTTCGATCCATTGTCTGGCAATTCGATCAAGTCTGCTAATAGTTCTCCCATTCATGTGAATTGAAGAAGATGAAAGAAGAGATGAGATACACAGGAGTTCATACGCAATCATCGCTGCTGCTGAAATTATGTGCTTTCTGCATATTCTTCTTCTTCTTCAACACAACACTTGCTCAGAAGGCTACAACTAATCCGGCGGAAGGTTTCAATTTCTCTCGCTCTTCTGTTTTTTCCTCTTTTGCTAAACTTCATCACTATGAATAAGGGGATGAGATCGAGATGGTCATCTCTACCGGTAGGTCGGGATCGAGTTGGTTTTCTCTGTAAATTGTAACATTTTCGAACAATATTTGATATAAATTGTTTGTTTTTTTTGTTAATTCAAACTCTACTAGTACTACGTTGGGCCGTTGGGGTATCGTAGTCTTCTCTGTTTAACTCGATTTGAAAAAAAAAATCTAAAATTTCATACTAATTTGTTTTTACATATATAATGACAAAATACCAAACTTAAAATATGATATTATTTGATATATATTATTATTGATTGATTGATATATGAGTTCCAATTTAAGTGATATTTTTCAAAAAGTAGATATATTAGGAAAAGTATTTGAAAAAGTATACCTCAGAAAAAATAAATTTAGCAAACTATGTATACGCGCACCCCGGGGCGCGCCTATTGGACATAGGCGCACCCCGGGGTGCGCCTATACCAAATATTTTTATTTTTTTTTTCAAATTTTTCAATAATGACGACTCGATGTTTAATTAAATATAAAATTATATATCTATTCAAAAAACTTTAAAAAAATTATAGTAAGTAGATATTTTAATTGCGATTCAAATGATGCAAAAAATATTAAATTTGGATTTACGGATTGCCTGTACGGCATGCCGTAAGTTGAGGTATGAAAATTGTACTTAAAAAATTATAACTCGGACCATGTAACTCCAAACTCAACACGGTTAACGCCATTTAGGTCGTAAATCAATTATCTACGTAGGATAAAATTTTTAATTTTTTCTGAGTAAGTATATAATTAAATTTCTCACCTAATGCATTTACTTATTTCGGTCAAATTTGGGTGTAAACGATGGGGGGTTACAAAATCACTGTATTTTTAATCCAAAAAATTATCCTACGTAGATAATTGATTTACGACCTAAATGGCGTTAACGGTGTTGAGTTTGGAGTTACATGGTCCGAGTTATAATTTTTTAAGTACAATTTTCATACCTCAACTTACGGCATGCCGTACAGGCAATCCGTAAATCCAAATTTAATATTTTTTGCATCATTTGAATCGTAATTAAAATATCTACTTACTATAATTTTTTTAAATTTTTTTGAATAGATATATAATTTTATATTTAATTAAACATCGAGTCGTCATTATTGAAAAATTTGAAAAAAAAAAAATATTTGGTATAGGCGCGCCCCCGGGGTGCGCGTATACATAGTTTGCTAAATTTTTTTTTTCGAGGTATACTTTTTCAAATACTTTTCCTAATATATCTACTTGTTGAAAAAGTTCAATTTAAGTTTCATTACAATTAATAGAACTGATTTTAATGTTTTTTTTTTAAATTTAAATCCTACATTGTCACTAAATATTCTATCAAAATTCTATAATATATATACATATCGATTTCAAATAGGTTTTAAATAAAAAAATTTATTCTCATAGTACGGTTTAAATATAATATTTTTAGTTGATGAAATGTTGAGCTACTATTTTTTAAGTGAAACTACCAAACTCGTACCCGAACTTGTAGTTGATTAGCAAGTAGGTACCTAAACTTTTTTTTTTGTAGCAACTAAGTAGCCGAACTGATGAAAATTAGCAAATAGGTACATACCGTTAATTTTCGTTAAGAAAAACGAAAAATATCACGTGAGGAGCAAATAGGTACTTGAACTTACACGAATGAGCATGTAGGTATTTGAATCGATTCAAAACCCGGATTAGAACCGATTCAGTCGAACCACTTTTTTTTTTTAAAGTAGAGTTTATATACCATGACTCAACTCCAGACGTTCTCAGAGTGTTTATTGATGCATCGAGAACGTTTGGAGTTGAGTCATCCATACATTTGATATATAATTTTTTTTTTTAAAAATAAACCGGTTCTGAACAGGTTTTTGAAATGATTTAAGTACCTACTTTCTCATTCGTATAAGTTCATGTACTTATTTGATCCTTACGTGATATTTTCCGTTTATTCTTAACGGAAATTAGCGGTAGATACTTATTTGCTTATTTATGAAAGTTCAGCAACCTATTTGCTACCAAAAAAAAGTTTAGGTACCTATTTGCTAATCACATGCAAGTTCGGATACCATTTTGTTAGTTTCCTTTTTTTTTTTTAAGAAAATAAATAGGACATTTTTTCATGTTTCTCTAGATATTAGATTTGCAGCCTCAATAAAATCCTACGGCTGAAACAGAAGGAAGGTTTTTATTTAGCAGAATGCTCGTTTCATTTGATGAAATAAAACAGCGTGACACGAAACCGTGTCACAGATGTTTGTTGTTACAATCATTAGCTAATAAACAGATAAAGAGAAGTGAGGGTCGTGAGACCCAATCATTCAGACGCACTCCCATTCGCGCTTGTCTTGCTATCCAATTTGCGCACTCATTCGCCAATCTCGGGATAGCTCGCCATTGCACTTGCTCTATGTGTCCAGCTAGTGCTCGGGTGTTGGAGATCCATGTAGCTAACCTCCATTCTGTTGCTCCCTCACGGAGTTGCCGTATTACTACCTGTGAATCTTACTCAATGACGATGTTAGACCATCCTTTCTCCCATGCTAGTCGGATCCCCTCGTGTATTGCTAGTGCCTCCATCGTCGTCGCATTGTCGCACCGTAGCATCCTATTATGTCCTCCAATGAGGGCGTCATTCTCGTCTCGCGCCACTGCCCCGATTCCCGCCGCGCCGGTCCTTGGACACCACGACGCGTCACAATTGATCTTGATCGTTCCTCGGTTCGGTTTCTCCCAGTGTTGTTGGTCTGGGTTTCGGCTAGGTGTTCTGGTCTCCCTGTTTCGGCACATCTCCTGCACATCACGTCGGATCTCTTCTATGGCACGCGTTGGATTTGGTGGTGTCCCTTCGAATTCGGCCTTGCATCGCATCTTCCAAATGTGCCATGTCGTAAGCATACATGCCTCCCATCGTTGTCCTTGGTCCGGTCCGGTGCCTTCCCTCCTGGTGCTGCACGCCTCAATCCATCTTGTTGTGTCCATGCCGATGGTTTCAGTTCGGCTTGCTCCGTTTATCTCTGCCCATATTGGTTTGGTCCATGCACATCCCAGCACCATGTGGTCCCTAGTCTTGTCCGCACCGCAGATTGAGCTCCCCAGATCCACATTCATGCCCCGGCGTATTAGGTTTCCCTTGACCGCCACCGCATTTGTCGCTAACCTCCACACATAATTCTTTACCTTTGGAATGACATTCGCTCCCCCAATCGCACGCCACAACCCTGTGTTACTTCGGTTTTGTTCTCCTTGGTCATCCTGGTTTGCTTGGACCTCACAGAATCGGTGGTATACCGAACGAGCCTTTGGTTTGCCATCCTTCGAGTAAGGCCAAATGTGTTTGTCCTCCGTGCGGTCTTAGGGGATCGACATGCTCAATATCAAGTCGACATCCCTGCATGTCACTAGGTTGTGTACCTTTGGTTTGTCCCATTTCCTATCTAGGTCGATGAGATCACTGACGTATGGTTCGACACATGGCTCGCTACCGCCCGACGGTTCGTGGATGCCTGACTGGTCCCTTTTGGCTCGAAACCCTGGTTTTTGAGGGATCCATGGGTTCGAGTAAAGTCTGATTTCCGTTCCCGTGCCCAGTGTCCATAGTCCCTCTTGTTTTAGGACATCTCTCCCAACTATAAGGCTGCTCCATCCCCATGACGCCTTCCACATTTCCGTGCCTCAAAGAAATCGCAGTTTAGGAAGTATAGTCTCTTGAGTACTCGTACCCAAAGAGCTCTTGGTTTCTCTTTAATACGGGACGCCATCTTGGCAAGTAATGCCTTATTGAAGGTTTGGAGCTCTCGGAAGCCCAAGCCCCCCATACCCTTCGATGTCGTTAGGATGTCTCATCTCCTCCAATGTGTTCGCCTCCTATCAGCGGTCGTACCCCACCAAAAGTCCGCTACTAGCGCGTTAATCTCCGAGCACCAAGTCTTGGGCAAACTGAAGATGCTCATCACATATGTCGGTATAGCGGTTATGACTGCTTTTATCAATATCTCCCTTCCGGCTTGGTTTAGGGTCTTTAGGCGTCATCCTGCAAGTTTTTCCCATACCTTGTTTTTCAAGTACCCCATTGCTTCTTTGCGTGACCTACCCCAAGTCGTCGGGATGCCTAGGTATTTTCCCGGGTCCGTGGTGCTCCTGATTTGCAACTCCCCCTCCACTGCTCGTATGCGTTTTGTATCGGCTCCTTTGTTGAAAAACAGAGTTGACTTTGCCTCGTTTATTCTTTGGCCCGACGCTTGACAATAGGCCCCCAATATCTCCCTCAAACGCCTTGCATTGTTAGGGGAGCCTTCCAAGAAAAATAGAGAGTTATCCGCAAAGAATATGTGATGTAGCTCGGGACACGTTCGCCCTAGTCGAATCCATGTAGTCGGCCTTGCGTCACCTCCTATTCAATATTTTTGGACAACACATTAGCTAGGAGTATGAAAAGGTAGGGTGGTAGCGGGTCACCTTGTCGTATTCCCCGTGTTGGTTTAATGGTTGGGGATCGATCACCGTTTACTACCACCCTATAAGTTTTTGTCTCAATACACTCCCGGATCCACTTGAGCCATTTCTCATCGAAACCTCGCTTTCTGAGGCTTGTTATTAAGAAATTCCATTCCACTATGTCGTATACTTTCTGCATGTCTACCTTTAGTGCACACTCGGCTTTGTTCGGTTGCCCCTAGACTTCAAGTAGTGGAAGGCTTCATGGGCCACCAATATGTTATCCTGGATCGCCCGACCTGCTACAAAGGCACTCTGATACGGGGTGATAAGCTCCGGCAAATAGTTTTTGAGTCTATTCACCATCACTTTCGAGATAACCTTATATAGAAAATTGCAACAACTGATAGGTCTAATGTCCGTGGGGGTGGTCGGGTTTTGAATTTTTGGAATCAAAACTACATTTGTTTGGTTTATAGGGTGGTGAAGTGTACCTGATATGAAGAAAAGTTTAACTGCGGTGATGACAGCTAGTCCCACGGTATGCCAATTCCGTTGATAAAATAGACCGGGGAAACCATCTGGGTCCGGAGCTCGTGTTCCCCCCATTTGATAAACCACAATCTTTATCTCATTTTCTGATACCCGCCCCGTCAATTTCTGGTTCATTGTTTCGGTTATCTAGTGGGGGATGCATTGAAGGATGGCTTGGTTCGGATCGGGTCGGTCCGATGTAAAGATATCACCATAATATCGTGTCATTTCCTTTCCTATGTCGGTCTCCTTTGTGATCCATCTCCCATCTCTTCCCCTTAGTCGGCATATGTGATTTCTCATTCTCCTCGATGTGGTGGTAAGGTGAAAGAAGGTAGTATTCTGATCCCCATCCTTTAGCCATTTGACTCGGGACCATTGCTTCCAATATATCTCCTCCCAATGCCACGTGTCTTTGATTTGGGCATTTAGATTATTTTCCTCCTCCACTTCATGTTGGCTCTTGTTTGGCCCGGATTGAGCCCTCAACCTGTTTTTAGGTCGGCGATCTTCCTCGCATTATTCCCGAACTTTGCTTTACTCCATAGTGTTAGCCTTCGTCGACAAGTGCCCAATTTGAGTTAGATGCTTCGACCATCAGCATCCATCAGAATCTCATGCCAAGCTTCCTTGATTACTTCCTTGCATCCCGGGTCTTCCATCCACATTTCCTCGAATTTGACTTATACGATTTGTTCCGCTTCTATTGTTACACCACGTGAATTGGTGCCCTTTGGATCCCATATCCTCTACTCCAATATCCTCCATTAGTTTGTTGAAAAAGTCCATTTGGCTTTGGGGTTTTGTTCGGCCACCCTCCTTTTCATGTGGTTTGCTTATGGTGTTGATATCTCCAACAACAAGCCATTGGTGTCTTCGGCCGGTGCCGATACCGCGTAAGGTGGTCCAGTTCTCCTCTCGTCTTCGCTCATCCGTGTCGGCGTGTACCCACGTTATATAGCTCGATCCCTCTTGTTGGTCAATGGTGGTTTCGCAATCAATAATGTTGTGACTCTCATAAAGAACTGTAATCTTTGCGTCCTCGTCCCACCAAAGTGCAAGTCACCCGATGTTCCTATAGGCTTACATATTTGTGTTTCTCATTCCTATTTGTATCCTCATCGTCTCAAACAATAGGAATTTCCGTTATTTGTTACCATAAGAAAAAAAAATGATGTTCGGGTCGGAGCTCTTTTAAGTGTTTGGATTATTAAGGAAAACCTTAATTCCATGCGAGTATGCTCGTTAAGTGTTGGATTATAAACCTCAATTCTATGCGAGTATGCTCGTTGATGCGGTGTGCCTGTTCTGGACAGCCACCCGTTATCTCCATATCAGTTTTGTTGCTTCCCTCGCCATCATTACTCTGGTTCGGAGCCTCCTTTTTCTTTGGGCTCGGTTTCTTCCTTCCTTTTTGTCTCCCTTCCTCCCCCTGTTGGTGGTGATTGGTTCCACTCTCATCCGTTTTGGTTGGTGCGGCTCGGAGAGTCATGCGATGCATGTATGGGATGAGCCCCGACCCTTGGTTTGGCAGCTCTGTCATGGTTTTTTTTGGGGGGTGTTGGGGTTTTTTCGACTGTGTAGGGTTGGAGTATTTGCGGGTGGTCGATAGGGTACGGTGGGTCAGTGTTGTCCGGAAGCTGGGTGAGGGTGATCCGAGGGTGGGTTACGGGGATGTGTTGTTGGGGGTTATTATATGGTAGGTTTTGATGGTTGGGTGGTCGTCTATGGTTCGGCTTGTGTGGCTGTGTGGGTTCGGGCTTTGGTTCCGGTCTGTGTGAAGGGTCAGTTTCAGTCTGGGGTGAGTGGTGGTCTGTCGGTGTAGCTGGGGCCGGTGGATGATCATCGCATTGTCCGGGGCATTAAGGTCTATCCTCGCACTCTGGTCGGTCGGTCCCTCGTCGTGGACCTTTTGAGCTCTGTCTCCTTCAAACAGAAGGAAGTAGCGAAATGGAATGGCAAAGCAGTTAATTTAACGGAAAATGAAAATTTGATTTGCAGTGATCGCTCTGAACGCTGTATTCCAGCAATGGGGAATATCGGCGCCTATGGTACAGTGGAATATCAGCGGGAACCCTTGCACCAGAGCCGCCGTCGACTCCACTATTTTCGACGATCCAGACTACAATCCCCTCATTAAATGCGACTGCTCCGCCGACAATGGCTCCACTTGCCACATTACAAAGCTGTATGTCTTTTACTGATCTTCTTCCTCCAATTCATTTAATCCATGCGATTGCATTCTGTTATGATCGTCACCAGGTCTGTTCCGTCCTTATCGCTTCCCAGTTCTCATGAATTATTTGACGTACACAGTTACACTGATGTACATTTGGCTGCCCCCAACAACTTTGCAGGAAGGTTTACGCGATGAGTGTTGCTGGCCATATTCCGGATGAACTCTGGAGTTTGACTTACCTGTTAAATCTGTATGTTTTCCCCTATTTTCTTATTATGTTCGATCTTGAAATACTTGTGGGGAGCTCCAACTTGAGCCCTTCGAGAAAATCTGAAATGGGTTTGGATGCTCTCTGAAACACGTCAAAATTATTGAAGAAGAAGGCCTTATATTTCTTTTGGTATCTTCTCTAAATTAATTGATAGAGTCCATTCTATGATTGTTTGGCGGTACAAGAGAGGTGTAGAGTGAGTGGCGTTGTGGCTTTATCCACTATGGACGGGCCAATCCATCTGAAACGTCGATAAATGTCACTGCTAAGATAAACTTACAATTTTTGTAGTGGTTCTTGCTTCATAGGTATTTCTTGGTTTTATCAATCGCAGAATTTTGGCCCAGAATATGTTGACTGGTTCTTTATCTCCATCCATCGGAAACTTGAATGCCATGCAGTACCTGTGAGCTTATCCTAGCCCTTTTCCTTTGGACAGAAAACTCAGATAGATGTGTCAGTCTATTTTCTTTCTATCTTTCCAAGTTATTTACCCCTTTTTTGGTTAACCAGGACGGTAGGTATCAATTCATTATCCGGGGAACTTCCAAAGGAGCTTGGAATGCTTACAGAGTTGTTATCACTGTAAGTGGCGTGGATCCATAGCAAGTTGAACATTTTATAGGTCCTTGCTTCATGGATTGATAATGGTTTTCCATTTGACAATCATTAAAATTGGGACTATGGTATCAGTTTAATAATGGAAATGAAGTTATGCATTCTTTTGACATTAGCTAGAAACCTAGGTGAAGAAACATCTGAAGAGGCTAGCTATCTCACAATGCCATTACATACTAAATGAAGCACAAAGTCACTTCAACTTTAATAAACTGGTATATTTGAGTTGTTAGTCGGATGTATTACTTGGATTGCTGTCTTATTCTGGATCTAGTTGTCAAAGACTCAAAATAAGGGAACTATGGTGTATATTCTCTTTTTCAAAGTTTAGAAGGTCGCCTCTTGCTTGAACCCGTATTGCCTATGAGAAATGAATGCCTCACTACAAGTTATGTCTGCATTTAAAAATCTTTGATTTCCACTAGAAGAGAATACCCTGGTGTTCTGACTTGTGAGCCAGCACATATATTGAAGGTTTTATTTTAACCATGCTGGTCTCAACACTGTCACTTATACAGGAAGTTAGATCTATTTTCGTCATACAGTATTAGGAAGATAGCTAAATAATTATGTCTCGACAAATTTGTTTGTACTTAAGCTCTTTTGGTTAGTTACTTTTGCTCATGGAAAATTTGAGCTTGATTCCTTAACTTTTATTTTTTCGCTGGACTTGTTTTGAGATTTATCTTCTGCTAATGTATTTAGGGGTTTTGGGACTAATAACTTCTCTGGTTCTCTACCATCTGAGCTTGGAAGTTTAACGAAATTAACGCAAATGTAAGTGCTTATTTCTTCCCTTCCTCCCCCTTCTAGTTTAGATGCAGAGATCGGATGTATATTATGCATGAAAAGATAGCACTACTGACAAGAAGAAGCGATATTTGGTGTATTAGACGTTTCCACTAGATCCACCTTGAGGTTCTTAAGTCCCAGTATAAATTTGATGTGAAACCAGAAAATATCACTTGAAAGTGATATTTTACCTGTGTCTCACTATTAAAGCTTTCCTTTTCACAATTGTCTGCTGCGCTCAGTCGCTTGAAACTCAAATGGACATAGGTTTAGTTATTTCGAACAATTATTATTACTGCAGAGCATTGATCATGAGATTCATTTCTCTTGCAGTTATTTTGATAGTGCTGGTGTTAGTGGTCCTATTCCTTCAACATTTGCCAACCTTCGAAAGCTGAATACAATGTAAGTTTTTTTTTTCTATGATCTTGACGAAATCTTTTATTGATAAAAACTATATGGTAAATATTTTAAAACTGGATACTTTTTTTAGGTGGGCATCTGACAATGATCTCACGGGCAGAATACCCGATTTTATCGGGAATTGGTCAAATCTCAATGCATTGTGAGAGAATATTTCTTCTGTTGTACTCTCAAATAAAATTGCGGCTTTTGTTTCCATTTGGATGGTCAACCTTTTTTGCTGGCTGAGGATAGTTGTCTTTAACTTTCTTTATTTTTTTTTAATCTAATTCAAATCTTAACTTGGCTTCAGGTTCCTCCATGGGAATTCTTTTGAAGGTCCAATTCCGTCAACATTTTCCAAGTTAACCTCTATGCAAGATTTGTACGTGTTTGTTTACTCGTTACATACCCTGAATTCAATATGAAGTTCTTAACAATGAATCCGTGGAAAAATATAGGAGAATAAGCGGCTTATCCAATGGGAGCTCTTCACTTGAATTTATTGCAGACTTGAAGAACCTTACTGTTCTGTAAGACAAAGTGTTGCCTTTAAGCGTGTGCTCTGCACGGTCATGTCTTCCTTCAATTATCAGACTCACTTATCCTTCTCCCCTGCAGGATACTGAGGGACAATAACATATCTGGTTCAATTCCTTCAAGTATTGGAGAGTACTCATCCTTGATTCAGCTGTAAGAATTTTCTGTTGTTGTCAAATGATGTGAAGTCATTAAATTTTGCTGCACTTCTATGTGTTTGTTTTCAGTTCCTTCTGATTATGATTGAGATGTTAAACTAAATTAATCCCCGATTTCAGTTTTCTATGTGAAATTCTGATATATTACTTATCATCATGCTCGTTTCCTCTAAACATGCCAAAGAAAAACTGAAACTTACGCCTTTTCTTATGTTTCGTTGCATTAGGGACTTGAGCTTCAACAACCTAAATGGAGAGATTCCAAGCTCCCTTTTTAATTTGAGTTCACTTCAATTCCTGTAATGATGGTCAACTAAATCTCTTACTTCAAATATTTTATTGTTGATTCTTGACGATGAGGCATGACTTTCAACTTCATATCTCAGGTTTCTTGGGAACAATAGTCTGAATGGTACCCTGCCTACCGAAAAAGGTTCATCTCTTGTGAACATGTGAGTGCTGCCCATGCTTTTTGCATTGGAAATGGAATTATCTCTAGGTTTAGTTTAGCCAGTTGGTTGTCATATTGCCATTCGTCTTTGCACCATCGGAGACTACTGTTGTTCTTAACGTTATAACATGAAAAGGAAGACAATAAAAGAACCTAAACAAATAAAACCAATTATTTGTTGATAAATTACACTAGGTTCTTTGTTAAAAGGTGTTTTTGATAAACTATTTTCTGTGTTTACAGTGATTTGTCCTACAACTTCTTAGCGGGAAGCTTTCCTACTTGGGTGAACAACGCGAACCTAGAGCTGTATGTTTTGGCTGTTAAGCATGCTGTTCTATTGACCATATATCTTACGAGAAATTCATTGTCCTTGTTGTCTCCACTAGAAGAATCAAATAAATATGCTTTTGCATATAAAAATTAACTTTCTGGGTTCTCTTTAACAAAATAACTGTTGAATTGCATTTTCAGTAATGTTGTTGGCAACAACTTCACACTCACACTACACAACACCAACAGCAGGTAATTTTCCGAGTCCCTGTTTTTTCTCTTGGTTTTGGTATAGTATCTGTTCTATAAAGTTCAAATGAACTAAATGCTCACATTTTTATTTATGATCAATTATGTTTGACGGCATTTGACCTTTACAAGCTTACATGATTGAGAACTATGTCTTTCCCAAACTATATATGGTTCCCAGTCAGGACCATGTGCATCTTTCTCCTTAAAGCTTCTCCATTTCATCATTTTTCCCGTATGTTATGAAGAAATACAATCCTGTATTGTATCTTCTAGTAATAAATGCAATTATTGGCAACTGATTACTTTTCCCATTTTCCTTCTAGTGTTCTACCATCAGGATTGAACTGTCTTCAACGAAACTTTCCTTGCAATCGAGACACTCCACGTTGTAAGACAATCAAATAATCTCTTTCTCATTTTCTAAGAGGATGCATAAATGTTCAATATATTGATGTTTGAATAAATTTTATTTTGTGACTTGTCTCTCTTGTAACGGTTCGTGAACACTGATGGACCCTTTCTTATCTATTATCCAGATTCAAGCTTTGCAGTTAAATGTGGAGGTCCAGCGATTTCCTCATCTGCTAAGGTCGAGTATGAGAGTGATAATGCCACTCTTGGCCCTGCCACATACGCTGTAACTGACTCAGAAAGATGGGGAGTGAGCAATGTTGGGTATTTCACCGGAAGCTATAATCCTTCATATATATCTACTCCGTTATCACAGTTCACAAACACTTTAGACTCGGAGATCTACCAGACTGCAAGAATCTCTGCTTCATCTCTTCGATATTATGGCCTCGGACTTGAGAATAGAAATTACTCAGTAAGCCTCCAATTTGCTGAGACAGTAATCCTTGATAACACTTGGCAAAGCCTCGGGAGGCGTGTGTTTGATGTATATGTCCAGGTAGGCCTTTACACCAGCCATTAATTTTTTGTCGGGGTAATTCATCCAACAGGCTATGTTCTACTGATTTCTGCATCTGTCAAGATAATTTTTTCCAAAACTTTGTCTCATTAAAATTACTATCGTGATCTACCTATTCAGCTGCCTACGTAACTTCATATACTTGAGGAATTATTATCCTTATCTAATTTTGTTAATAATTGCCATCTATACATAGTTTTGTTTTTTTGTAATTAAATCTATACATAGTTTTTTGCCATCTATACATAGTTGATGCTGAATGAACCAATTTAATCTAATATCGATCTATTTTATATTATTACTGAAATGTGTATTCAGACATACCTAGAAGTTATCAGTGGATTGTTCTCTCATTATCTATACAATACTGCGTATGTTTCTTTCAGGGAAATCTTGCTGAGAAGAACTTTGACATAAGAAAAGAGGCAGGGAGTTCTTTCAGAGCTCTAGTAAAGAACTATAATGCTTCAGTGACGGAAAATTACCTTGAAATTCATCTCTTTTGGGCTGGAAAAGGGACCTGCTGTGTACCTACACAAGCTACATATGGACCTACGATATCGGCCATCAGCGTCACCCCAAGTAGGTTTACTGAAACCTAATACAGTCCTAGTAACATCACTAATCTGCCGATTGACGCTAATTCTTAAACACTGAACAGACTTCATACCCACGGTCAGCAACAGCCCGCCATCCACTGATAAGGATCAAACTGGGATGATTGTTGGGATATCAGTTGGTGTTGGAGCCGTATGCTTGGTGGGACTTCTCGAGATTTTCTGGCTTGTTAGGAGAAAGAACAAGAGAAAGGCCTTCAATGACGAAGGTAATGTGTACTCTTTGATATTCTCTTGTTTTTCATGCTTTGTTTGAGGGTCCGCAGTATATTCTATTTGTTTATATTTATTGTTATGGCATCTAAAGTTGATCATCGTATTCGTAAGAACATATGTATGTAAATCCACATTATACTTGGAGGATACAAGTGTGAACTATAATTGGCGTTTGTTTTGAATGTACAGAGCTCCTAGGTATTGATGCTAGACCTTACACATTCAGTTTCTCTGAGCTCAAGGCTGCTACAGATGATTTTAATCCTGTTAACAAACTCGGCGAAGGAGGCTTCGGACCCGTTTTCAAGGTACATTTTTACCACTCAATAAAAGAACAGATAGTGACTCTAAGATTGCAGCACTTCTCTTATTACAAACTGTTGGTCATTTGTAATGACATGAATATATTGGGTATTTGGTAGCTTAAGCATAAAAGACCTCATTGTAGTTTCTAGAAAGTTTAGCAAAGAAGGGAACTGTGATCAGTGGTTATACAAATGGAGGTCCAATAGGATAGGCTTCGAATCCCTTGCTAAGTATTTTAGTTATTGATGGAAAATGAATTTGAAAACTTTACTGTCTCTTTCAGAAGCATGTGTATTTATATCTACGTGTTCTGCAGAAAAGCTATAAATTTGTAGATCATCTTCCTGGTATTGATACTCTTCTTCTATACGTTTTTGTCATGAATATTTTGAATGACCGTTTGTCAACAGGGAAAGCTTAATGATGAGAGAACAATTGCTGTGAAGCAACTATCTCTATCATCTCATCAAGGGAAGAACCAATTCGTGGCTGAGATTGCTACTATATCTGCTGTCCAACATCGTAATCTTGTGAAGCTCTATGGTTGCTGCATCGATGGAGACCAAAGACTTCTGGTTTATGAGTATTTGGAAAACAAGAGTCTCGATCAAGCCCTATTTGGTATAATGATATATAGATATTGTCTTTGACCTACCATATATATATATACATATATGTACCTATTTTAAATGAAGGCTAAGCGATGAACATTCTTTTTTGACTATGGTAGAGGAGAAAGGTTTGTTTCTAGATTGGCCAACCCGATATAGCATTTGCATGGGCGTTGCAAGGGGTCTAGCATATCTTCACGAAGAGTCGAGATTAAGGATTGTCCATAGAGATGTGAAGGCCAGTAATATCCTACTGGATTCCGACCTGACACCCAAGATTTCAGATTTTGGTTTGGCCAAACTCTATGATGAAAAGAAGACTCATATTAGCACCCGAGTTGCAGGCACAATGTAAGTGTAGCTATATATATATATAGCATCATGGTTAAAAAGACTTCCCCACCCTTCCCTTTCCTTACTGTACTGAACCATGATCCATGTTCTTTTTGGTAGAGGGTACCTTGCACCGGAGTACGCCATGCGCACCTGACAGAGAAGGCAGATGTATTTGCATTTGGTGTTGTGGCTTTAGAGTTGGTAAGTGGTAGGGCAAACTCGGACCAGAGCTTGGGTCAAGACAGGGTTTATCTTCTGGAATGGGTATGTTCTCTACTCCTAGCATACTGTGACGTGGTTCTAACTGGGTAATGGTAATTTATTATGATACATTGATTAGCAGTGATTACCAATTTTATGGCAGTTTCATTTTATGAAACATTGATTAATTAGTATGGAAATAGATATCGTGACATACTGACATGGTCCCATCATTGCAAATTCTGTAAAGTCTGTGGTATCTACATAAATTCAGCAAAACCTCTACTTTTCTGGGCTCGCATGGGTTCTAAGAGGCTTTGGTTGGCTTGGGGCTAGTCATTCTGGCATGTGGGGTGTTCTTGATATGATCAATCTAATGTTCACTCGGTTGGAATCTGTTTTTTATAGGCATGGAACATGCATGAGCAAGACTGTGAAGTTGAACTGGTTGACTCCAGACTGTTAGGATTCGACGAGGAAGAGGTAAAACGTCTCGTGAATATTGCTCTCTTGTGCACCCAAACATCCCCGGTCGGGAGACCACCCATGTCCCGTGTAGTAACAATGTTGTCAGGAGACATCGAGGTGCCCTCTGCATCTGCAAGACCAGGCTACTTGACCGACTGGAAGTACAATGACTCAACCAGCTTCATGAGCGACCCGACTCGCAGTGACACTGACAAGAGCCATCAGAACCTGCCATTGACTTCAAGCACCATTGGTGTGTCCACTCCTCTTTCACCTGCAGATGACTCAAAGCCAATGCTCAGTGAGATTTGGGGAGGGACGTTGATGAACTTGCAGCAACGGCACTAATACTGTTCATAATGTAGGAGTAAATTCTTGAAGCTTGGTTTTGTCATTGTATTTTATTGTGCATCTTTTTACTGCACCTTGACCCAAACTGAATATGCTTCCATAGATATTTGAAATGAACATATTTTTTGGTACTAGAAAGCAAAGATAAAGTTCACCACTCTGCATTGTTCATCGTTTAAACATGAAGATCGGAACTGGAGCTAGCGGACGGTTCATCATTTGTAATTTACAGCAGATCCAATCTTCTGTTGAAAGACCGGAAGCAAATCCTTGTACCGTCTCAAACTCTTCTCTGCATAAATAAAAGAACAATCACACAAGTCCTGATTTTTACCTTCTTTTTTTAATATTGTAAACTCAACAGAGGAGCATACAAGGTATCAATAATCATCTATAGATAGAACTCATCAACAAAAAATGTCAAAAAATCTTTACCTTCCTGTTAGATGCCCTACATAGACAATGACACTGATAAGACCTCCAGATCCGATGATCCTCGTGGCTGATTTTAGGGCAACCCGTGTTGTTTCAGACAATGTCGTTATTGCTTTGTCACCTCCTGGAAGGTATCCCAAGTTAAATGCCACAAGCCTGGCATTGCCCATCACAGTTGATTAGTCAATTTCAACAAAAAAAATCCAACGTTATATATAATCCACAAGCAATGATTCTCAAGTATGGAGTGCGTACCTAACTGAGGCATCTTTTGGGACAACTTCTTCCATCTTGCTATGGCATATGGGAAAGAGCTCCACAAGCCTCTCCTGCAGCAATGATAAATGTTCAAAATTGAAAGGAAACAATTTGGATAGGAAAAGGGAAAAAAGTTGAATGGAATGGAATGGAATAGAAGAACCTCGCTCGGGTTAAGTGATTCACTCAGCATTTGGCGGGTGTTGGCCAATGCATCCTTCTGGATGTCCATTCCATAAACCCGACCTCCTCCTCCCTTACCCGATTCATCTGCTACTAACTTGACCATTTCTAAGGTGTCATGCCCATTTCCACATGTGGCATCCACAACAGTGTCTCCTCTCCTTACCACATGCTTCCATACCCTGATATGCAACAAATGAACACACAATAAGCTAGGGTTTGCAGTTGCAACAACTCATGTTTAATAGAATGGAATAAATGGATCGATTCAAATGGTATGTACCCTTCACTGATCATTAAAAGGGAAGGAAATTGAGTGCATTTGTTGTCTTCCACAAGAGATAAACCTTTACACCATGTTTGGTTACAACCTCATTACAGGAAGGGGGTTGTTTGGATACAAACTCGTGGAAGAGAGGAAAATATATTGATTTCTCAAAATAAGGGATTTAGTTCTCTTTCCTTGGCTTCCCCTACGAAACCCATTCTTAATTTTAGACTAGATTAAGGAAAACAATGCTAGATACTCACGAGTGAGCAACATCAGTGGCTTTCTTCTTCCCAAATAAGTACCCGACCAAATCATCTTCTACCCCTGATTGATATACAATCAAAATTTGAATGCTAAACCATACAAATCCAAGTCGCGCCAGGTAATGAAAAACATCAATGCAGGCAAATCGAGACATACCCAGAAGAGGAATTTCTCCAGAATTGGTCGTAGCATACGAGGAAGACAAGTTAGCGCGGCAAAGGAGAGTCCTTTTGGGTGTGGCTCGAACCTTCTTATCTGTAAACGATAGACATCGCCAACTTAGCGGTGAACATCGGAGAGACATCCGTAAGCCTCTCTATTTCTCAGTCTTTGACCAGTGTTTCCCTCCTAGGCCAATTAATGGATGGTTTGAAGGTGCAGTCCATGTATTGGGCTTTCACCATTCGCCCACTTCCACTTTTGGGTGCGCCACCACATCTTAGTTTTTTTTTTTTAAAAAAAAACGTTTTTTCTTTCAAATTTCGCTTTGAAAATATAAAAAATAATTTGAAAATCTACCTCCAAAAAAAATCATCACAAAGTTTTGAACGTTTTAAATGTTAATTACTTAATTGGTTACACATGTTTCACCGTTGTGCAGAATGGTTACACATGTTTCAAAATGTGATTAATTGGTTTTGAAATGTGACTAATTGATTTTTTTTACTGTTCACCGTTAGAAATCACAGTTAAGTCATTATTTAGATACGTAAAATGACTTAATTACCATTTTCATCAATCAAGCTGTGTTCTTCATCAATCAAGCTAATCTTCATCACCGAATTGAATTGAAGAACCCATAATCGAATTTCTGGGTTCTTCAAGAACCCATAATCGAATTTCTGGGTTCTTCAAGAACCCATAATCTTGTTTCTGGGTTTTTCAATTCTTGTTATTGAAGATGATGTTGTGTTCTTCAATACCACTAGGGGCATAATAGTCATTTCACAATTCAATAATATGTTTAAAAAATTAATTAACTGTAAAATTAACGGTTTAGTAACGGAATGATCAATTAATCACATTTGGAAAAATGTGTGTAACCAATTAGTCACGTAGCAAAACCAATTAATCACATTTTGAAACATGTGTAACCATTCTGCATAATGGTGAAACATGTGAAACCAATTAAGTAATTAACTCGTTTTAAACCGTGGAGTTCATAGTTTAAGTTGGAATTAGACGGGAAACCCTCAGTTAGTCTTAATTAAAGCCCTGATGCAGAGTAAGAGACAATAGAAAAAAATGAAAGAGGATGACACTTGATGAGTAATATTGTAGATTTTGAACTTCAATTACATTTGTTTTAGACAGAATATAACACAAGGTATCAGAAATTCTGCAGCTTCACTCAGCTGAATTAACTGAACTGATCGAATCAGAAAAAAATGTATAAAGATCGACAATTAAGGTTGTTTCTCATCTCCAGAGTGACGTGAATCCTAAAGTTTTGATTTTTTTTCAAAATGCTGAATGTAAATTCAAGTTCAGTCCGTGATTTATTTACTAAGATGAGGAAGAAGATAATGATATAGATGAAGATGGAGCAGGAGCAGGAACAGGAGCAGGATGTGAAGTGCTGCTGTTGTTGGAGACCTGCCATGCAGACGCCATCATGATTGGCCTCCCCTTCCACCCAAGCAGAAGGCACCCCTTCTCGCTCCCCACCGTGTATCCGTCGCATCCATACACCGACACCATCATCGTCATCCTGGCCTGGCTCTGCGACCAACCCCCCTTCGCCCCCGCCGCTGCCTGGAACCCTGCCCTTCCGAGCTGCCTCCGCCATTGGTCTGCTCTCTCGTGCCGTTCCGTCCTCTCCGCTCCCTCACACGCCACGATGTTCCGTATCTCCTCCGCGAAGTGGCCCCCTTCTATCTTCAACCTCTGCGCGCTGCAGCGCGGCAGGCTCGCCTCCAGCGAGTCGAAGATGGCGGAGTAGTAGTGCAGTGACTCGAGGAATCGGCCCAGGAAGAACGGGCCGTTGTGATTTGCGTCCTGCTCGACGACGGTGACTAGTACGGGACCGAGCTTCCGGATAGCCTGCAGGATTGTCTTGAGCGATCCTCTGCTCTCTTTAACGTACTGGTGCAATTGCATGATGCTGTTGACGAATAACGCTTCTCCTTCCCGGAGGTTGAGATTCTCCTTGGTGAACACTGAAGGGCCTGGCGGATCTGTTATGGTTTGGAACTCCAATTGAGAGATTCCGGCGGAATTGGCTTCTTCAATCATAGATTTCACGCTGGACTGGAGAAGCGGTAAGCTCTGATCAGTGGTCAGCGCGGTGATCCGAATCCTCTTCGGTGGGCCCTCTGATCTTGTAGAAAGGGCTCTGAACAAGGAAGGCCATTGCAGAGTGTGTTGCATCCCAAGGTCGACGATGTGCAAAGAATCATGCCCAGAAGCAGCTCGACAAATTGCCTCATTGGCGGCCATGAAGCCGAAAGCAATGTATGGAGTTGCCTGATGAAGGAGGTGAAAAGCTTCCACTTTCTCCTCCCTAGAGACCGAAGAGGCATTCAGATTATCCATTAGCAATCCATTGGGGTTGCTATGAAGGAGAGAGAGCCTCAAATTCAACCCCACAGCAAAGCAATAAGCCACTCGTTGTAACGAGTCACCTAAAGGATTTACTGATGGCCAAATTTGTTCGAGCATGGATTCAACTAATTGAAGGTCTCTGCAACCAATGGCCTCAGCACATGCCAATAGTAGGTGCACTAGTTGGAGCCCCTGGTCTACTCCATGTCTCACTGACCCTTCACCAACTGGCTCCAAAGTAGCCTCTTGTTGAATTTCTTCCTGGAGAATTTCAATATCTTCATATCCGCTGTAATCAAATTCATCTCCTACTGGAGAAAAATTTATGGGGTTATTTTCATCGAATGAATTGGTGGACTGTGCTTGCTCTTCTTGATCAATATTAATGAAGTTGTTCACGAACTGGTCCATTTCGGAAGGTGAAGGCGATTGAAGATCCATCTCAATAACTATGTCGCCATCCTCCTCCCAATACTGCATTTGGGACTGTGACCCCTCTTGTTCTTGCTCCATTCTTGCAGGACAAAACCTCCTAATGGCGAGGTCATGGTTATGGCTCTCGTGGAGGTAATCACCCAAAGATAGTTCCATTGTAGTGAAGGAAGTTTTGGAGATTGCTATCCGAAGCGAAGGATACTTTGGTGATAAAGAGAGACTGGCAACAACTTGCAAATGTAAGTGACGTAATTCCCCCTTTCATCTATGCTTATAGTACTGTAAGAATATTCTCTTTGTTTTAGTTACATTAACTATGGATGAAAGGAGGGATATTTCTGATTGGCTACAGCCTTTAGGGGACATAAATAGATAAAGTTGTAGATGATTTGCTGTTAATGATATCGTGACAGCCACACAACAATAATCAATTAAACGTAGGTTTCAAGATGATATTTTGAGAACTATATCACTTGAAATTTCAGACTTCAATTATTGCAGATGAAGCTGTCATACATTAGTATCTGGATCATCGATGTGGTTACTTAGAAGTTACCAGTTTTTTCAACTTGAGTTTCTGCTTAACTAGTTTGATATCTAATTAGCAGACAGTTTCCCTTGCAAGTGACTCCACCTTCTAAAGTTGAATACGTTGTTAAATACATAGCTTAACCAAGATATTTCCGATTATCTGTCTGCAGTTTCATTTCATGTGTATGCATTCTCCCTTCAGTCTGTGCCTAAGTTTGTGGGGACTCTCGTAGGCCCCTTCCACCATCCTTCTTGGTGATCTAATACCAACCAACTTTGAACATCTTCAATTATTGATTGAACATCTTCAGCTTGATGTAAGTGTCCTCTGAAGCTGACTAGCAATGACAAATATGTTCAAGAAAATATATGATAATCTCTTTGGAAGTTTTGAAAACTAGCTAGGGTTATTCAAGGGTGAGCAATTATGGGTATGTGCTATTAGAGGTATCCTAATTCAACCACGTATTCGGGAAGCTAAAAATAAAATTAGACGGCAAACCAATATTTATATGATCATTTATGAAAGTTCAGGGGGGCTATTACCGTCCCTGTTTATAAGCTTTTGATTTTACCCCGTTGAACTGTAGGAAGGGATGTATAGGATATAAGGTTCCTTTTTAGTATTTTTTTTTTTTTCCTTTCTTTAATGAGTCTTGTATCTAAACAATTTATGTATAGTTTATACATTTCTATTTTTCCTTCTTTAAATTCATAACATATCCAAATAAAGCCTTGCCTAAAGAGTATCTTAGCTGGGCGTAGTTTATAGTGAGCTATTTTAAAATTGTAGGAATCAAAAGGGAATTATGTGAGGATGGTTAGAAAGGGACATAATGGGAGGTAACCCCAAAGTTGAAGGATTTGTTTTTATCTGAGTGAAGTTCAACTGATAATTGAGAATGAGCTGGGAAGAGCTAGGTTTGTGACTGAAATTCAATTCAAATGATTCTTTTTTTACTGCTATAGCCGGCCTTAAAGACAAAACTGCCCTCCAATGGCAGAGTCTGGTTATCGTAACTGTAGCCCTAGAGTGGGTCCTCTTCTGTAATTGTTTTCATGTGATTGTCACCTGATATTTTCTCCTAGGTCGGCCAACAAACAATGAGACATTTAAAGGTGGCATTTTTACTCTCCTCTCAAGATTATAATATTATTTTATGATTAACCAACTCTTTTAAACCAACAAATCATATAAGGAACCAAGCCGTCCGGTTTTGGGTGGGAGTCTTACCTAAATGCAGTGGAGCAGATGGGGCTTGTGTGCTTTGTGTATTTATCCTATAGAAATTTGATATGGTAGTGTTTGAATCTTCATCACCATTCTGAGAAGGCATTTAGACCCTTTTGCAGTGCAACTTCAGTTCCACTTTTTGCATGCTTGAGGGAGACACTGATGTTCTAAACGAGTTATAAGCCAGAAATGAATTTAGTTTTGTGCAAGTTTTGATGTGCAAGTTTTGATCTTTTTCTTCTTGTATGGATTCAAATTTATCAATCATGTCGTATCTTAATATTGTATGAAATTGGTCGTTTTTCTAATATCCCACCACGTATTAATCAATTGAAATATCATCCATTTCAGGCGAAGCAACCGATCTGTAGCTGGTGAACCTTGTCATTCTAAGGTTAAGGTACTGTACAAAGTTGCTGCTAGGTTTGGATTATTTGTAGGGCACCCTCATCTAAGTATATGATTTCAGTAATGAGTGAATTTTATGAGCATTCAGTGCCTAGCATATATATAAAATAAAAGGTTCAACATGCCCTATATATATATAATTATTATACATCAAAGTGAGCATAGACATAGACATAGGTCAGTAGTTGTTGATAATATTGTTTGTATTTGTGAATATAGGTCGAGTCTGATATTTGTCTGGAAATGAGCTTTTGCTAGTCACAGTATGCAGGTTATTTTTTACACTTTTAAATCCGTTCTGGGCCTTTAATACTTTGTAGATATTATTACATCTCAGATAATCTCCAACTCCAACCAGTGAATGGATGCCACGAGGGCGTCAGAGGTCAAAACATACATTGCCACCACGTGTCGTGATTGTAAGTAAGTTATAAGAAACCGAAAAAGATACTTTCTTTTATTGCAGAAGTTGCCAGTTCAGACTTCACAGCCCTCTTCAGTCTTCACCATCTTCCTCCCTCTACTCCAGCTTTGGAACTTGTTTCTTCTCTAGGGTTTTGCAGCATCAGTACAACGACCTTTCCGAGGAATTCACTCTCTGGTAATGGAACTCCTCCTTTTCTTTTCAAAATTTGGTCCTTTCTTCTATATTGAACCGTTTGGCCTTCCGGAATATTACACTGATGCGTAATTGAAGTTCTCTGGAATCGGTTGCTTGATCGCTTTATCTCTGCATGTTTTTTGGTTGCTACTTTATCGTTATGTAAACACAAGCCTACCCAAGAATTTTCCCTTTTGGGTGGGTATGCAGGCTTAATTTATACAAGAATGCCTAATTCGGCTTGGGATATGCTATTTGGTGTGTGCCTTATTTCAGGATTAGGATTTCCTGTTGAATAATTGAGCATGCAATGATTCCGCAGCCTCCCACGTAAATTTATGGTTTTGATAGCTTAAAGTGAAGATTGCGATTTGTTTGTTCTTTAATCTTGAAAATTTTAACCCTATAGAAGTTGAGATTTGGATATATGATCTAAATTTTGGTTCTTTCCTTACAATATTCGTGCAACGGACTGATCATGTTAGCAATCAGTGGGAGAAATTGTTCTTTGCTGAAAACTATGGTTCACTACTGTCCAGGACGATCCTTCACACGGTTTATGCGTTAGCAGTTTGAAAGAAAAATATATTCAATTTCAGTAAGTATTTAGTTTTCGGATATTGTGAGAATTTGGTATCAGAGATCTCTTCATCTAGTGCTTCTTCTGAGTGAAGTGAGGATAACCCTTTAAAAGTGAAGTCCAACTCCTTTATGTAGCTAATCTCTTTGTCTTCTTTCTGTTCTTGAGTGAATCATTCGGAAGGACTTCATATCTGACTTCTGTTCTTTGCATGTTGTGTTTATTGCTTCTAACCTTAAAAGAGTTGTTTTGTCCCTTCGACAGATTTGTGGTCTTTGCGAAAGTGAAAGTTTGGTTACTTAGAACTCAAAATGGACCAATCTGAGCAACAACATAACTATTTTGGTTATGTCCCATTCCAGAACGCTCCTCTGGTGGCTTCCGAGCCTCCTGCATCCACTATCCCTTCCCCAACTCACCCAAGCAATGCTGCCTTCCCCTACCAACAACACTTCTACCACCAGCAGCAGCAGCTCGAGATGTTCTGGGCCGACCAGATGCAGGACATCGAACAAACCACCGACTTCAAGAACCATAGCCTACCTCTTGCTCGGATCAAGAAGATCATGAAAGTCGATGAAGATGTACGAATGATCTCTGCTGAAGCCCCGGTCGTGTTTGCCAAGGCCTGCGAGATGTTCATCCTCGAGCTGACCTTGCGATCTTGGATACATACCGAGGAGAACAAGAGGAGGACTCTGCAGAAAAACGATATTGCGGCTGCGATTTCACGTAACGACATGTTTGATTTCTTGGTTGATATTATCCCGAGGGATGAGATGAAGGAAGAGGGTCTTGGGATCAGTAAGGGGAGTGTCACAGATATGCCGTACTACTATATGCCACCTGAGCATCCAATGGGGCCTGCTGGGGTGATGATGGGGAAGCCTGTTGTTGATCAAGGTGCAGCCATGTATGGGGCTAGACCGCCTATGGCATTCGTGCCATGGGCACAGTCACATACACAGGAGCAGACCCAACAGAATGGTGACTGATGAAGGGAGACCCATCCTTGTATCTGGGTAGGTTAGGGCGTGAGAAGGGTGCTGTAAATGAATGATTCGAGTTTAGGGTTTATTGTGTGGTGTTTCAGATTTAGGGTTGTTTTTCGCACTCGGATAAACTTATTTCTGTGAATTTTTTGATCTATTTTTAGTTAAGTTTGAATTGACAATGGTATTTGTATACCATCAAAATATGAAGTAAACTATCGCAATATAACATAGCGGTTGAGGTCACAATTCTAATAAAAACAAAATTAGTCCAACAGTTACTTATGTTTGTCATACGTGATTAAACGGTTATTCATCTTTTTTTGTGTGACTAAACTGTTACTTAAGTTGTTGTATGTGAATGAACGGTTATTTCGTCAAGTTTCCGTTTAATTTTAATGTTTGACTGTCACGAGAAAAATCACATAACTTAATTTGAACGAATTAAACTTAAATGGAATGACAATTATACCCTCCTATCACTTTCTGTAATTTCCACCCCTTGCGTTCACCCCTTGCGTTCAAGGTCAATCTCAACAGGCAAAAGAGAAGAGGCCAAGATCAAGGTGAAGTTCCCCGTCATTGGAGATTACTAGGTTCTATCCATTGATGATGATTACAACTATCTCTTGGTATGATTTTTTGATTTCGTGATCGATTTCGGTGCAATTGATATCGAAATTGAAACTTGTCAACAAATTTCCGCATTAGAACAACTTTTGGATGCGTACTTGAATAGATTGATTGAGTCTTGCATGGCTTTAGCCAAGTCGAGACATGAAAACATTGACAGGTTAAAGTCCATACGTATTCTTCATGGGAAATTTGTAAGGAAATAACATTTACATGTATCCATGGTGGATTTCTCTGCAGCAATGGAGTTCAATCCTCACATACTCTGTGAGAATTGGGCAACTCAACTTGAGAGAGTCTCCTCATTGACTTTATATGGATGATGATGATTTGATGTGCGTGGGTTCGAATGAGATCATTTTAAACGGCAACGAAGATGAAGAAGAATCTGGATCATGGGTATATTTGATTTGCTGGGATTTGAAGTGGACGCAGCAGAAAGTTGAACAACAGAATTGGTTGGCATTGATTGAAAAGAAGAACTCAGATTATTCTGTAGCTTTTGTTTTACAATAATTTTAAAGGAGGAGGTTTACATGTCCATAAAATTTATTAGAATCTCACCATTGAGATTTTTGTCTCATCATTATCCTTCTTATTTAGTAGTAGTAGTAGCAGTCAATAGTAGTAGGGTTATTCACTATGAAATTATCTCAAAATGAGCAAATTTGTCATCAGTCTTCATGCTCCAAGTTGTGTGGGGCTGCTCCAATATGTTATTTCTTCCGTAGTTGCGTAATTTCTTCGTTCTTTTTCCAAACTTCTTTTTTGCGCCTTCAGATATGCTGTGAAGGTTTAAGCTGAATGTAAATAGAGAAGAAGATGGGTAGTTTGGGAACTTCAGTTTCTCAGAACGTCACGTGAACAACACATGCGAAGTCTAACAGATATACTTAACGGAAGTTACAAATCTGAACCGTTCAGTCACGTTTTGAAACATGAGTAAAGGTTGAGCTCAAATTTGAACCGTTCAGTCACATCTATCAACATAATTAACGGTTCAGTTAATTAACCCTAAAAAAAATGGAGTGCGTAAAATGTAGTATTTGCAAGGAGGAGTTATGAAGGAATTTACATCATAAGGACCAAATTTCCCATGCCTGGTAACTTTGTGGTCTAAATTGATGCAAGAAAAAGCTTAGGGGAAACTATTGTTAAAGTAGAGATTTTTTTTTATAGATAAGTGGAAAAAACTATGGGTGGCGAGAAACTTGCACCATTGTTCTTACAACTAAACGAGATAACCAACTAGAATTTATCGTCCTCAAGTAGAAAAATCGCACGACATTCTTTTGTATAACTTTTTTATTTCTGCCGGTGGAAATTTATGAACAACGTAGATTTGACTTTGGTTAATCATCATACCCGTCATGATGTCTGCAACTACATTTGCTTCTCGAAAGATATGTCAGAACTTCATTTTATCAAATTGTAGCATGAGTTTCCTATAATCCGTAATGATGATCATTAATTTTATATTTGAAATAATATCATCAGAGATAATTTTAAGGGTTAACATGACATCTGTTTCTAAGTGGATTGATTTGAAACCGATATGTTTTGCCAGTAATAGTCCATCTCGGATAACAGAACATTCCGCTACAAGGTTATTGAAGCAACTCAACGAAGCCAATTATCTACTGACCGATAATATCTCTTATTACTCCTTCAAAGTTCCCTTAAAGACTATCAGTTTTGATTTTCAATCGCCCTTGCTTTTGGGAGTCTAAAGTTGAGAAATTACTAAGTGATCTAAAAGGGCTCTAAAGGTTGGAGGAGCAAAACACAGTTTTTTCAAACTTTAATGGGCTTGTGGAAGTTGAAAATGGGCCCATACTTAGGGACTAAATACAATGGGCTTTTTGGCCCATTAAAGAACTACACGCCTCCCGACTTTCTCCCCCGTCCAGTCCACTTTCCAGAACCTACTTGGTCACCGAGTTAAACACGTGACTCAGCGATTCATGCTCGATCTTCTTTGATCTTTCTTTATAACCCCCAACCATCCACTCATCTTCCATTCTCTGCTTGTCTTTTGCTTACAACCACAGCATAATCTTCTTCGATACTTTCGAGACGCAAGTACGCTCCTTCTCCTCGTTCCCTTTCTCTTCTCCGTGTTTCGATCTCACTGCGTGTTCTAAGTGTGGTTCGTTGTGTGCTTGCAGGAGAAGATCTGAATCTAACATGGCCACGAAGAAGAGCGTTGGATCCCTGAAGGAGGCAGATTTGAAGGGGAAGAGAGTGTTCGTGAGGGTGGATCTGAACGTCCCTTTGGATGACAACCTCAAGATTACCGATGACACCAGAGTTAGAGCTGCTGTCCCCACCATCAAGTATTTGATGGGTAACGGTGCCAAAGTTATCCTCTCCAGTCACTTGGTATCTTATCGAATCCTTGGCATATGATCATGTTTCTTGTTCGAGTTCTGATGGGTGATTTTTCATTTCCTATTGATGTGGAATCGCTTGCTGCCATACATCTAGATCATGTTTTTGTTAATTTAAGCGTTTCTGGAATGCATACATTATTTAGACCATTGTTGCTTTGTAATCTCATCCCATCCTTGGCAATTCATCATGTTCTAGTTTGAGCTCCGATTCCGTTTTTTGGTCAGTGCTGTTGTTGAATCAGTCGCTGCTACACATCTTGATTACTGTTTTGCTTAGCTTCAGCATTTTTGGAGTGCATACATTCATTTTTTATTACATTGGTGACTGTTCAGCTTTAGCTAATTATGCCATTTTGTTTTGGTCCAGTTTTATGTGCACTCCTTTCTTATGATCTTGCTTATGTCTCTGTATTTTCCTAAATGGTGGTGATACAATTGTTGATTGCACTTTTATATCTCTTGCAAAAAAGTACACTATGATATCTGAATCAGTTCAAGAGCTTAGATAGCTTAATCCATCATGATATGTAGTAGGTTCGAGTACTCCAGTGCCTCTCCATGTCTGGCCCTCATCAGTGAGTGGTCCTTAAATTTGGATCCTAAATAGCTTAAGAATATTTTTTTTAAAGCATTGTTAGGTGCTTTATAATCTGAGATGAGCGGTTGGTGAAATGTGGTGCCGACTCCTCTGTCCTCTGTGCCACTTTATTGTTTCTTCATTTTGTAAGTATATTGTAATTGTTTTGTTTTTTTTGACATTTTCATCATACGAGAACAATAATGGATGTGTTGTAGTATTGAAAAATATGGAGAAACCAGGGGATTCATGCATGGAGCTTTTGTTCAGATGGCTTGATCAATAATGTATAGCAATTAGGAAGAGTGAAATATATAATGTGAAGACAGCCTCCTAAGTATACTGATTTTTTTTAATCATCTAGTTAGAATTTTCTGACATACACACCACTGCATCTGATGTATTGCCATTTCCTCTCTGGCGTGCTGAGTTTTTTACTGCTGTCTTTATAATTAATTCTTTGTCAATGAATTGCAGGGACGTCCCAAGGGTGTCACTCCCAAGTACAGTTTGAAGCCTCTTGTGCCCAGGCTATCTGAGCTTCTTGGAGTAGAGGTACATACTCACTCTGCATTAATCCAGTCTTTCCTTTTGTATGTTTTTTGATAGCCCTTTTCATTAACAATTTTTTCTATAATGATGGCTAAAAACAGGTGAAGATGGCAAATGACTGCATTGGAGAGGAGGTGGAGAAGTTGGTGGCTGAGATTCCTGAAGGAGGCGTTTTGCTTCTTGAGAATGTTAGATTCTACAAGGAAGAGGAGAAGAACGACCCTGAGTTTGCAAAGAAGCTTGCTTCTCTAGCAGACATTTATGTCAATGATGCCTTTGGAACCGCACACAGAGCTCATGCTTCCACAGAGGGAGTTGCCAAGTACTTGAAGCCCTCTGTTGCTGGTTTCCTTATGCAGAAGGTATGGAAAGTCTTCTCTTGCAGCTGTATCATATTCCATTTTTACAAACATTATGAACCCTGACTGGAGTAATACTGTTTCACGATTGGTTTTTGGTTTTAGGAACTTGACTATCTTGTTGGTGCCGTGTCAAACCCAAAGAGGCCTTTTGCTGCAATTGTCGGTGGATCAAAGGTATCAAGCAAGATTGGTGTCATTGAATCTCTCCTGGAGAAGGTTGACCTGCTCTTGCTAGGAGGAGGCATGATTTTCACTTTCTACAAAGCCCAGGGCTATTCAGTTGGGTCTTCACTCGTGGAAGAAGACAAGCTTGAACTTGCCACTCTTCTTATTGAGAAGGCCAAGTCCAAGGGTGTCTCTCTACTTCTTCCCACTGATGTGGTTATTGCCAACAAGTTTGCAGCTGATGCCGAGAGCAAGGTTTGTACTTTTCCGTATTTCTCTATTTCTAAACCAAAGAAAGCTGCTTTGTGGGAATCTAATATTAAATTTCCTTTCTCTCGTTACAGATCGTTCAAGCAACGTGCATTCCTGATGGCTGGATGGGCCTTGACATTGGCCCCAACAGCATCAAGACATTTAGCGAGGCTTTGGATACAACCAAGACTGTTATATGGAACGGACCAATGGGTGTGTTTGAGTTCGATAAATTTGCTGTGGGAACCGACGTATGTTAAATTACTTCATGCCTACTATTCCGATAAGTAGGTTCTTAGAGAAATATTTTTATGCCAATTGAATTTGGGCTTTTGCGAATTTCAGGCTGTGGCCAGGAAGCTTGCGGAGCTGGGTGAGAAAGGTGTGACCACCATCATTGGAGGAGGTGACTCAGTTGCTGCTGTGGAGAAGGTCGGGCTCGCTGAGAAGATGAGCCACATCTCAACCGGAGGTGGAGCCAGCTTGGAGCTGCTCGAGGGGAAGCCACTCCCTGGAGTGCTTGCGCTCAATGAGGCATGATGAATTCGAGATTGGTTAGCTACTTTCCCTACCCTTAATGATCTGCCCTTGCTGTTTGTTTAGGGTATGTTTGATTAGATCATTTTGAGGAGTCTCGTCGTAGATTGTGTTATAGAGAGTGGCAGCTAAATAAAGTGGTTTCAAGAAAAAAGAGAGGTTGAATAAGCAGTTTTGTGTAGAATTCTTGACCGACCGACACCCTTTTCTTGCTGAGGAAGGGTTTACGAGTATTGACAGGCCCTTGCGGTTTTGAAGAAAAAAACATGTTTTTTTGGCTGTTTTGCAAATGCTTTGTGTATTGATTGGTGCATGTTATATGATGTCATGCTGATGGAGATGAGGACGGATGTGGTATTTGTCAACTATGTAATTGAGGGAATTAATAAGCATTTCTATTCAAATTTGAGGCGTGCACGCTGATGACACATTAAGTGTTCGGGTCAATTGTGGGTTGCCAATATGTGCAAATCAAATCGAATGGGGTAAGATTTAGGACTCGAATGGGGATTGTGTTAAATATGTTCAACTTAAATGGGTTGTAATGGAAACGGATCATATCAAAGTATGTCTAATATAAATGGGACTTATAATTATTAACGGGATAAATTTAAAATTTAAACACAGACTTGCAGGTTAAATTTTAAAATTCAAATACAACTAGTGGGTTTGTTGGTTAACGCATGATACGTGAATCTGTCCCAAGTAAATTTGCGGGATAATCCGTAGAATGAATGAATTTTGTATTTGAAATTGTGAAAGTGATTGTAGAAAAAGATTTTCAATCGGTCAACACAAAATAAATTTTATTTAGTATGTATGTACAAGACTTTATTTGTTTGGAGCATTTATTATAGGATACATATACTACATTTTTTAATATATCATAATTATAACTGTGTATAAATTTTAATATTATAATTGTATTTATAACTACAGTTCATCTGTTGGGCAAAAAAAAAAAATACATCTATATACTCATATTCAAAATGTCTATATTCTATTCTAGTAATTATAAATCAAATCATACTGGTCCTAAAAGATTTAATTTAATTATTAAAATACTGTAATATTTTTTTGGTCAAATCATTAAAATACTATAATTTCAATACAATTAAGTTTAATTCAAATTTAATATACATATTGAAAATTATTTATATGATAATTTCTTATATATATATATATATAATTATATGGGGCTAGGATTGTAACTACATCAAATATTATAACTGTAATTATTACAAGCAGAAAATTCCAGTACCTAATCACATTGTTATGGTTCAATTAGCTACATAAACCAATCCTACGAAAACCACAATTTTCGTGTTTTCACTTCAATATTGTAAACCATATTCTATTTTGAAAGAAGAAAAAATGTCTAATTAATTACTTACCTAATTAAGAGTGTTAATAATTAATACAATTTATTTTGCGAAACTAAATAGATCATTAAAAAAAATTATAAATATTGGTGTAGATTTCCTAAATTATGAGGATTGTAAAACAAATATAAAAAATAAGAAAGATCCAAGAAAGTAGGAAAGGAGAGCCGAATAAATGGATCCAGCCCAGACCCCAAAGCCCAAAGTGGGTCCACTGAACGTGTCCTTCGATGTTTTCTTTGTTTTGACTTCACCGATGCTTTCGCAGTCGTCCAGTCGACGCACTTCACGACTACATTACTACCTCTTTCCCACTTTTTTGTTCTCTCTAAAATCAATAAAATATAACATAATTACGGTGATTAAATTTGTAAATAAGGTCATTTGTAATGATTATATCGGTCTCAAGCTAATTACTGAAAAATACACACTTAAATTGTATGCGACTTCGTTATAGCCGAGTCCAAAGTTATTTCAAGGACCTTCCAGAAAGAAATGAATGGGACGAAAAAGAAAAATATGATATTAATATATAAAAAGGAAAGTTTAGAAATTATTATTTATTTAATTTCCCAAAAAAATAATTATTTTTGTATTGTAGTTGTGTGAGTTGCGTCTCCTTGTGCATAAAAAACTCCGTCAACGTAGCGCAGCTTGAGAGAGTGTTATTTTAATTTAAATAGTGTTATTGCCATTGCACGTCCCTGCTCTGCCTACCTTCGAAAAGCCAATTTGTCACCAACCTCTGTTTCTCTTCTCCTCCGTCAAAACTCTGCTGCTCCTGCTCCTCCCTTCATTCTCTAGGGTTTCCGTGTTTCCAAGGGCAAGAGAGAACACACTGCAGCAAATGGCATTCTCTTCGCTCATCAGATCGGCTCCTGCAGCCGCCGTCTCCTCTCTCTTTCCCTCCTCCTTCGACATCTCGACGCCTTCCGTCGCCGCATTCAAGGTCTCTCTCTCTCTCTCCGTGTTTCATTTTGTACAGATAGAGATCAGAGAATAGAATCTGCTCAGTGCTCTTGATCACTTATCTTTTTCTGTTAGCGGAGCTTGTTTTTGTTACGCAAACCAGCTTCAGACTCCTGACTTTATTGCTCATTGTCTGTTTCATTGTCTTTTAATGTAATCTCTCGATGAAGAATGACGACACTTTTTTAATGCTACTGTACTGCACTTTGGCTTGTCGCGTCTGAATACTTGATCTGAGAAAGCAGTCGTACGAAATTGGTTTATTTGTCTCGGTTGATGCTATATAATATATATTGCGTCGCTGCTCTCTCTCTCTGCAGGTTCCATCCGCAAATGTTAGCGTTCAGGGCAGCTTCTTCGGAGTTTCAGTTGCATCAAGATCAGTCTCTTTACGGTTGAATTTGATTCTCTTACTCCGATCACTCTCTACCTTAATAAATATTCCGATGCTGCTATTCTCCTTCATGTTATGATAGATGTAACACAAATTCAGGAATAGCAGTGCTAGAAGAGTACAGCTACAGCCAATTCAAGCAACAGCTACTCAAGCACCTCCAGCGGTCCCCAGTAAGAATCCTGGATTCATTTTGCATTGCACGACCTCGTTTAGTTCTTTGTCTCTTCAGTACAACAGTGGATTAAGTTGGTGTATCTGAATTTCTCGGCATTTCTTTTTCAGAGTCACGAAGTAGCAGCAGCATAAAGATTGGAATTAATGGTAAGTTTATTTCCTGTTCCAGCGATAATGGACTTGAGGCTCTGCCTATTACACATTATTTTGGAGGTGCACATGATCTTTGCAGCAGCTGTCTGATAGTACACTGCTGGTTTAGCTTAGTCATGAATTTAGTAGCCGCCAGCCAGCCATATTATAATCCTGTTAGGAACACGTAAGAGCTGTAAATTGTCAAATTTGGGCTATTGTAATAGGATTATTGTTAGGGACGTAGCAGATTTATTGCACTGTAACGTTTTAATGTTCTATCTAATAATTATATAGTTGCTCTTAGATTAATTTTGAAATAGCAAAGTATTCTCTACAAAAGTGAATCTCAAGATACGCTCCTTAAGTTAGTTGGTATATTGGCCTTTTGCAGTTTGATTCTGTAGATATTTTGGTTGCCACTGATCAAGAAGCCACTAAAGAAATTTCAACGCTCTTCTGCATGGTAGCCTGATGATGCCTTTGACTTGTGGTTTTCTTTTCTTGCCAGTGTATTGCACATCTTATGTTTCCCTACTCTATATGCTTAGCTAAATTAGAACTCCTCTGCCTGTTGGATACTTTGAACTGGTTGTGTATTCTCTTCTGTCACGAGCCCTTTCATATCACCTAAATTCTTCAAAAGTTCCACTTAAATTTGATGGTTAATTTTTACAGGCTTTGGTCGAATTGGGAGGTTGGTATTAAGAATTGCAACTACCAGGGATGACATTGATGTGGTTGCTGTCAATGATCCTTTTATTGATGCTAAATACATGGTAGGGCATCTATCTTTACCTTGATTTAAAAATAAAATAAAAAACTTATTACTTGCAATCAGTTGCTACCAATTATTTGCATTTATATTCATTTGTTCTGTTCTACAGAAAGATGAAACCCCAGAAGTATAATTTAGCCAACCTATTACCGATAAGGTAACATATATTTGTGTTGTCCTATCCAGGCTTACATGTTCAAGTATGATTCAACCCATGGTGTTTTCAATGGCACCATCAAGGTTGTAGATGATACCACCTTGGAGATTAACGGGAAGCAAATTAAGGTTGAGAGCAAAAGGTACGCTTTTTAGTTAGTATATATAAATATCACTCAGTCAGTTGGCAACTGAGTAGCTTTACTGGCTAATTAATCGACTATAAACCTTAATCTTGATTCAACCACACATATTGGTCTTGCAACAGAATTAACTCTCATATGGTTAACGTAAACTATCTATTCTCATCAGAAATCCAGAAGACATACCTTGGGGTCACCTTGGAGCCGAGTATGTTGTTGAATCCTCTGGAATATTCACCACAATGGAGAAGGCAGCAACGCACTTAAGGGTACGTCTTGCTTACTATTTTTTTAATTATATTCTTCCGATGGACCAAAATATTACAAGTGGTAGAGAATCTTCATTTGTGATTTGAGTACATATCTTCATTCTGCAGGGTGGTGCTAAAAAGGTGGTGATATCAGCTCCTTCTGCTGATGCACCTATGTTTGTGGTTGGAGTGAATGAGAAGACATACAAACCAAACATGGATATTGTTTCTAATGCGAGCTGTACTACAAACTGTCTTGCTCCTCTTGCAAAGGTCAGCTGCGATAATCTTCCCTTTGGTTTACATAGATAGCTAAACTTGTATGATTTTCCTTTTGGGTGGGGTGGGGTGGGGTGGGAGGAGAAAGGTACCTAGCTGCAAATTGAAATTACATTTCTCTTTCTTGGATTTTTCCTTTCCATTTCTTGTTATTATTATGCCAGTGTTTTTTTTTTACTATTGATATTATCTTGCAGGTTGTCCATGAAGAATTTGGTATAGTTGAAGGTCTGATGACAACTGTGCATGCCACAACAGGTATATCCCCTCTCAGTTATTTGTATGGTAAGACCTTCATGAATTAGATTTTTCACTACATCAACGTGGTTCATATAGCCACCCAGAAAACTGTGGACGGCCCTTCAATGAAGGACTGGCGTGGTGGGCGCGGAGCTGCTCAGAACATTATTCCGAGTTCAACAGGAGCTGCAAAGGTATCAAACTTAGCGCAATATGCATCTGAAAATAGTACCAATTGCCGAACTGTTAAACAAATGTTTTTTTTTCCATCCTTTTATGTCCCTTATTTGTAGGCTGTTGGTAAAGTTCTTCCGGAACTTAACGGTAAACTTACTGGAATGGCTTTCAGAGTGCCGACATCAAATGTTTCTGTTGTTGACTTGACTTGCCGACTTGAAAAGAGTGCTTCCTACGATGATGTGAAAGCAGCCATCAAGTACTTTTCTAAACTAATCTGTGCTTTTAAATCAGTCCTCTTTGTTTTATATTCATATACATATGTGAATTCTCATCTCTATCATGATTCCTAACTTGTTTTTGTATAAATAAAATAAAATATGAAGGTATGCATCGGATGGAGCACTGAGAGGTATTCTTGGATACACTGACGAGGATGTTGTGTCGAATGACTTTGTTGGAGACTCTAGGTACATATTTATTTGCATGCACTATTTTTCTTTAGTGTGGTGTATTCTGTTTGTTATCTACTTGAAAACAACCATAATATGAGTCATGAGATATGATGGTTGTGTATTATGTTAATGGCTTCTGTTTTTGATAAATTAAGACTAAATAATTTTGATCTGGGTACAGGTCAAGCATATTCGATGCCAAGGCAGGAATCGGGTTGAGCACATCATTTGTGAAGCTTGTCTCGTGGTATGACAACGAGTGGGGTTACAGGTAGTGCCATTTATCCATTTTTAGGAATGTGATGCCAATGATCCATTAACCTAAAATTTATAGCGACTCTGAGAAGTGTATAAATCTGAGTAGTATAGTTTCTAATTCGTGATCTGATGCTTCATCATAGATTGAAGAGATGGTTAATCTTTGTTTGTGTATACAGCAACCGAGTTCTGGACTTGATAGGGCACATGGCGATGGTGGCAGCTCACAAATGAGAAGTGGCTAGCAAATGAGCGTCAACTTATAGTGGAAGAAGTGCAATTTTCTGCTTCTGCTTCTGTGCGTCCGGATGAATATTTTACTGTTCTGTGGGATTTGCTCCTTGCTCGACATGCTTTTGTCTTCTTATTGTTGTTTTACAGTGTCAATTTTAAAGAAAGGTTTGTCTGTCGTTTTCCTTATTATATGGGGGGACAGAATGAAATAAGACGTGAGTACCAAATTGTTAGAATTAGAAGTAATACTATATATGATGTATGAGGTTTTATTTTGATCTTCTATTTTAGTATAAAGTTTCTGATTTCATTTTTAGACTAGACTCTGCCCAGTGTCATCCTACTGTCAACTTTGGATTAACGTCTTTAGTCATTTTTTAAAGTAGTGACTAGTGATTGGTGCCTGGAGCTGGCTTTGGAGCAAGAAGTTGCCATATGAGAGAACATGACGAAGATTTCAAAGGTGGAGAAGTCAATCAAAGGCCCCGGTTTGGGTTGAGGCTCAAGGCTCAAACCCGAGTGAAAAAAAGTACAATACGATCATGAGTTGGACTTAGAATCAGAATGAGTAACCCTTAAAAGAATACTACCAAAAAGGCCCACCGATTAGGATTCTAAAAAGCTCCAAGTTGGACTAGAAACGATATATTCAGACCAGCTTTACTCACCAATTGTGACCGAATTGATCTGAGTATGTATAAAGAGTTTCACACAAACTATATACAGTATGAGAATTTTCGTTACCTTTTACGTAGTAGGACTCCTATATTAAATTGCCTAGAGTTACATTAATAAATATTCACATAAAAAAAATGAATGAATCATTCTTTTGGTTTTGGTAATGGAAATAACTTTCAAAAACACGGCGTAGTGCCTCTATATAAAATTTGTTTAGACACGCTTAGTAATCGTATCGTGTCTAAACATGTAAATTACATTGTATATTCCTGTCGATGTCTTTTCAGTTTTCACTTACTAATCCACACTTTATCAGATTGTCCGGAAAGCTAGTTGGATTAGTTGGGTAGTGACGATGTCCAACTTAATTATTTTACTCCAAAATATCAATACAGAAATCGAATAATTACAAAGTAACTTTACTGAAGTTGCTTTATTACCCAATTCTCTTATATAACTTATACAATTAGAAAGCCGTAAGAAAGCAAGCTATGCTCAACTGTGCAAATCATGACTAGTAAGTAATACACAATTCCAAATTAAAGTTATACACAAATTTTTAAATCATCCCAAAATGACTTAACAATTAAAATCTTTAATCAAAAGACTCGAATTTAAGATCTGAAAATAATAATAATAAATTTACCTATCTACCTTTAACCTTATGAACCTAATAATAAATGTTGATGTCGAAATTGATTCCTTTTATACGTTTAAATTATTGGTCTCGCGTGGAGTGCAACACTGCAAAAGAAATATGGCCATCTCCACGCAATACGCGAAACTTCCTTCAATCTTACACTTTCAACTGTTCTTTTACTTTTCTATCCTTTTATGAGGAATCGTATTTAAATATAAAATAAAAGATTAAAAAATATAAAGTCACGCCATGTAAAGAGACGGGTAGTTATTAATGTGCATTATTTAATTGTATATATAATAATAATATATATAGTCGTCGTGTCATTTCATATGATATTAAAGTATTCCCTAGTAATAGTAGGAAAACACAATACCTAATCCACTAAGATGCTATCATGGCCTCAGGCTACGTACGGAATTTGATCTGGAAATGTTTTTAAAAATTAAATAATGTATTCATCTTTTATTAGAAAAATATTATATATGTAAAATCAAAGTGTTTAAGATTTTGAGAAGTGACGTCATAATTCATTTTTTGTGAGTTAATTATCAAATAGGTATCCAACTTTACATGGTTTGACAAGTAGATACCTAATTTTTTTTGTTGCCGCAAATAAGTTACCCAACTTTGTGAAATTAGCAAATAGATACCTACCGTTAATTTTCCGTTAAGAATAAAGAGAAAATAACGTGAGGAGCAAACATGTACCTGGATTTGACATGGTTTGGCAAAAAGGCACATGAACTTATAGAAATTAGCAAGTAGATACTTGAACCGGTTCAAAAATTGGTTCGGTCGAACCATTTAAAAAAAAAAAAAATTATATATCAAACACATGCATAACTCAACTCTAGACGTTCTCGGTGCATTAAAGAAACATCATGAACCCATCGCCCGGGTCCATCACCATCCCGACACCATTGATCCATGTTATCCCCGGTCGGAATTAAATCGCTCTCGACTTCGTTTACGCGGTTATCGCTTTCGTTCGGATACTTCCTTAGTTCAGTCCTCGTCAACTTGATAAACTCGATAACGGAGAAAATCACATCAAACAAAACGAATGATGACTACGAAAACAAATACAAACAATTCGACTCAAAATCAAAACCTAGTTCAAAGATGGGCATCGTCCACAAATCCGACATATAATCTAATCCTTTGAAGTAGGAACTTGTATGTTGAACGAGATTTTATTGCAAATAATATTCAGACTGATAATTTATATTGAATATATCAATCGTATGTATATACTATAAAATTTAAAGACTCAACAACACAATCACGATATGTAGATTTACGGGTTAATCTGTAAGATCCGTTCTCATTTCAATTTCATGATATAAATTTTACATCAACTAGTTCACTCGCATGACCCCATAAACCCTACTTAGATGCATTGAGAACGTCTGAAGTTGAGTTATGCATGTGTTTGATATATAAACCCTACCTATTTATGCTGTTTTAAATAAAGTGGTTCGATCAAACCGGTTTAGGTATCTACTTGTTAATTCATGTAAATTCAGGTACCTATTTGCCAAACCATGTCAAGTTCAGGTACTTGTTTGCTTTTTACATAATATTTCCCGTTTATTCTTAACGGTAGGTATCTATTTACTAATTTTACGAAATTGTGTAACCTATTTGCGGTAAAAAAAAAAAAAAGTACGCATTGGCTAAATAATGTAAAGTTAGAGTACTTATTTAATAATTAACTCTTCTTTTATAATACCCGCATGAAAGAGGGCATCATGACTCTTCATTCTAATAAAGTAAGTTGTTTTTCGGTTATTGGATAATTTACGTACCGTGCGTAGTATAGATAAGCCCAATATAGTTTAAATAATATAATATGTCGGTAAGTGGAAAAATCAACCTTTTTAATATCAATTATCGTAGGAAAATAATGTATCTATAATATCATAGGAATCTAACATATGCAAGTCTCTAATTGATAGTAATAATTACATTTAATTGGCCAAAAAAAAAGGTAATAATTACATTTTATTATCTAATTTAATTTCATAGTCCGTGAGTGAATTGTGTTTGAATTGAATATTTTTTACTCAATAATCATTTTGACACAACTCGTTCAATCCACACAAAAAATGAATTTTAACTACAGACTCACGGGTCAATTCATTGACAATTTAACATGTACAATAAATATATAATAATTATATTTAATACAAATTCACGGGTCGTATGAGTCACGTGTATCGCATGAATTAATGAGTTGTATGAGTTCATGAATTACATGTGTCAACCTCTTATTGTTTGAATTTAGCATATTTTAACACATTTCTATTTGAGTACACGTATTAACACCCTTAATCTATATATGTACTTATTTAAAAACACGTGATAGAAGCATAGGCTCCATTTTTTTTTTTTCATTTATTAAATTCTGTTTTTACGTTCTAAAATTACTTATTCATTTTAAATTATTTTTTTAAAACTACAAAATTAAGGACATCTTCAGCTGGTATTTTCTCTGTCTTCTTCATTCTTCACGTTACAACCGTACGTATCTTAAATTATATAATTCTAGGGAATTAAATTAGATAATAAATGTAAGTATATTACTATCAATTAGAGACTTGCATATAACCCTGGAATTATAAATTTAATTATTTACCCCTATTTTAATTATTATCCACATTAAAATGAATTTCCGATTCAATTTATAAATGATAAATCTAGTTCCCTATTATCATTAATCACTCATGTACACACACATATATATAATATATATAAGATGGTGTGGTGTGGTGTGCTTAGGAAAGGATCAGTCGGACAAAAGTGAAAGAAAATCGAAGACAGCTTTCCCCCCTCGAAGTAAACAATGTCGGTCACCACAGTAGGCGGAGGTTTCATCGGAGAATCTCAAAGAGAGCTTCTGTCTCCGGTGAATGGCGGCGGTGAGTTGCCTGAGTTGTACGATGCGTACGTGGCTCCTGATGAGTTGGGCTCCCCGTGGCAACTTAACCTCGACGTATTCCGACTTGCTCAACCCCAAGGCGGCAGAGGAGATTCGGATTCTCTGGACAGCTCTCACCTCCATTGTCGATACCTTCTCCCAAATAACAGTGAGTAGTCGTAGCTTCCTCACGCAGTTTAAATTGATTTTGCAGAAAAATATGAATTATAGTTATAAATAGGGAAAGAACGCAAGATAGCAGAATATTACAAGAAGCAAGCGAGACTCTATGAAGGATACAATGAGATGCAGACTATTACTGACTCCGGATGCTCTCCCGGAGCATTAACAGAGGTAGTATCTCAATCTACCTTAACTATATAATTAACAGTTAATCCGATTTTTAATTTCATTTACTGGATCATTAGGATGAACTGAAACAGCTAGCGAAGAGCGAAAAGTTTGCAATCCAAGCCTCCAATATCGCCAACGTGGTGTTGTTCGCGGCCAAGGTTTATGCATCGATAGAGAGCAGATCCATGGCGGTCATCGCCTCCACGCTCGACTCATTCTTAGACCTTTTGTCGGGTTTCATTCTCTGGTTTACCTCCAACGCTATGCGTAACCCTAATCAATACCGATACCCCATTGGAAAGAAGAGGATGCAACCCGTTGTAAGTATGGGGGATGAAATTGATTGAAAATCTAAAATATTATAAACATATTTTGTACTAATCGATCGATGTCATATTTGATAGGGGATTATTGTGTTTGCATCAGTTATGGCAACGCTTGGACTACAAATAATTTTAGAGTCGGTTCGAGAGATCATTGCAAAGGTGAATTAACGAATGAGTATCGATTCTATTAGCGTTAATTAATTAATAAATAGGATAAAATATCACTTTGCTCGGTTATGTTTGTGTATTTTGAGATTTTGCATATGTTTGGTTTTGCATTTTACAACATTTTCCTATTTTTGAAAGAACAAAAAAGCATCCAATACTAATGGAATAACTCATTGGGATTCAATTACAACTTCACAAAGTATTTGAGTTAGTTTTGTCAACTTTAGAATTAGTTCCATCATGATACTTTTAGTTAAGGTAGACCACACGTCGTTGGCACTATATGACTAAATGATCAGTTATGTTTTTTTTGTAGCTAAACGATCATGTACATTTAAAAAATATGATTTTTTAGTTAAACATGTTATATTCAGTAACATATGTGTGTCAAAATTGATTAAACGATCACACAAATGACAATTGTACCATTTCCTTTTATTTTGTGTTCTCTATGTTTTTCATGTTCAAAATTTTATTTCGATCTCAAATTTGGGTTCAAATCAAACTCATGAACACAAATTTGAGTTCGAACTGAACTCAAATATGCAATTTTGAATTCGATTCGAACTCAAATTTGATTCTTCCTCGATAAATCAGATTTCGGGTTTGAATCGAGGAATAATAATAGATTAAAGATGAAAAACACTAAGCTTAACATGAAGAAGAGTGAAATAGTATTTTAGTTATTTTTTTGCAATTATTTTTTAATCGTTAAGTAACATTTTGAAACATAATTGACTATTCAATATAAGTTTCAACTATTTAGTGTCAAACAAACATATCTGAAGGTAATTTACTCTTTATTAAGTTAAGTATTGCGATCAAGCTCCTATAAAATATATTTTGATGCTATTTAATGACAGATTTCCTTTTTTCATGCAGTCCCGACCGGAGCATGACCGTGAGAAGGAAATGTGGATGGTCGGCATAATGGTGTCTGTGACGGCCGTGAAGTTCGTACTGATGGTGTACTGCCGGCGGTTCAAGAACGAGATCGTGAGGGCGTATGCACAGGATCATTTCTTCGATGTCATTACCAATTCGATTGGCCTTGGGACCGCCGTGTTGGCCATCCACTTCTACTGGTGGATCGATCCAACCGGTGCTATCATTGTCAGTTCTACTCAATCTTCATTCTATTACTTTCCACTTCACCCAGACTGCAACAGAAAATAATTGAGTAGAAGTGGTGTTTTTATACTAAAAATGACAATGGAAAATCAAAATCAATCACTCCAACTAACCATTTATTTCGCGATTCTGTGCAGATCGCGTTGTACACTATATGCACGTGGTCAAGGACGGTGATCGAGAATGTGTGGCTGCTGATCGGCAGGACAGCCCCGCCGGAGTTCATAGCCAAGCTAACCTACCTCGTCTGGAACCACAATGAAGAAATCAAGCACATCGATACCGTCCGAGCCTATACGTTCGGTTCTCATTACTTCGTGGAGGTAGACATCGTACTTCCTGAAGACATGTTTCTGAACAAGGCACATAACATTGGGGAAGCGCTTCAGGAGAAGCTCGAGAAGCTTCCAGAAGTCGAGCGCGCCTTCGTCCACATCGACTTTGAGTTCACGCACAGGCCAGAACACAAGAACAAACTGTAACGATGGAGAAGGAAAGGACTGTTTGCCTGTTTGGGAACTCTTCTTATTCAAGTTCGAAAATTTAAAAATAAATGTTTTTGTTTTGCAGACGATGATGATAAAATATAATGTCAATTTAGATTGTGAATCTGCATGGACACTGTTTAGTTAATAGAATGATATATAAAAATAAAATAAAATTAGATTAAATGATATATATATATATACCATTTGCTTTTAAATATGTATAATTCCTAAGTAAATTATAAAAGACTAGATAGAGTCATAGTTAATGCGGAATGAATACAAGAATATGTCAAGTCTGAAGTTACACACAAGTTGAATATAGGCTCGGACCTGCCCACTAGTGGTACAAATGGAAAGGCAAGGGATTCAGACCAAGAAGCCATTCCGGTTTGAGAAAGCATGGGTTGAGAATCGTGAGTGTAAAGAGATCGTACAAGATGTCTGGGAAAGGAGCCGAGGACCAAGGAACAGAGGGGGAATTCATGACAGATTGGACAAATGTAGGCACAAACTCAGACGATGGAGCAAGGGCAATTCGGTCAACAACAGAGTGTTGATTGATAGACTCCAACAACAATTGAAAGTAATCCAACAAACACCAAATGACAGTCACAACAGAGCTATGGAGCGATACATCAAAAAATAGTAAGTCACATGGGTCAAAGAGGAAGAATACTGACAACAACGCTCACAGATCCAATGGTTGAAGTCAGGGGACAGAAATATCTCATATTTTCACCAAGCAACGGTGGAGAGAAGAAGAAAGAACACGATACACCGTATGCAAAGAAGTGACGGGATATGGGTTGAAAACGAAGCCGATATAGAACGTGAATGTGAGGGCTATTTTTGAAACATGTTCCAAACAGAAGGGTGCGAGCGAGTAGATGACCAACTGGAATGTGTCCCGAAGTTAGTAGGGGATGAGGCAAACAGAAGGCTCACCAAGGATGGTAGGATTGGAGGAAGTTAAACAAGCGGTATTCCAACTTGGAGGTAACAAGGCTCCGAGCCCAGATGGTTTTCCAGGAATGTTCTATAATCACTACTGGGATATCCTAGGGAACGATGTATTCCATTCGGTTAAAAGCTTCTTTGACTCAGGCATACTAACTTCAGTTTTTTCTTATACTGATATAATATTAATTCCCAAGATACTTAATCCCGTAAATACAACCCAATTTAGACCTATAAGCTTGTGCAACTTCAATTATAAGATCATATCCAAAATCTTGGCCAACCGCTTAAAATCTTTATTACCTAACATTGTTACACCATTCCAAAGTGCTTTTGTCTCAGGCAGGTTCATACACGATAACATCCTTATCGCACATGAGGTATTCCACCACTTGAGGACCAACAATACGAGTGATAGGGAGGAATGCGCGGTCAAGCTAGATATGAGCAAGGCCTACGACCGGATTGAGTAGGAGTTCTTACTCAAAACACTCAAGGCACTAGGATCCTCAGGTACATGGTGCAACTGGATACGGGAATGCGTTACGCATGTCCAATATAGTGTGGTGGTGAATGGGCACAAAACAAAACGCTTTAGACCAACACGCGGGATAAGACAAGGTGATCCTCCCTCCCCATATCTCTTTATTTTAGTAGCAAACGTACTGTCACGACAGATTATAAAGGATGTGGAGGAGAGGAGACTAGAGGGCATCCGAATGAAGCATACATGCCCGGAGATCCACCACTTGCTCTTCGCGGACGATTCAATTTTTTTCATGAAGGCAAACGAGGGGAATGCAAGGGCACTAAAGGAAACACTGGAGAGATATAGTAGAGCCTCATGCCAAAAGATCAATCTGGACAAGTCTTGCATACAGTTTGGGAAGACTACCTGAGCTGAGACCAGGTATGTGATTGCGGGTATTTTGGGCGTAGAGGTGGTAACAAGTGCAGGGAAATATCTGGGAATCCCAACAAATTGGGGACGGTCCAAGCGAGAAGCAATGAGATACTTGAAGGAGAGGATCATGAAGAAGACCCATGGATGGAAAACATTGTTTCTCAATAATGCCGGTAAGGAGACCCTTATAAAAGCTGTCATAACTGCGATACCGACTTATGTGATGACTCTGTTCAAATTGCCCAAAACGTGGTGTGATGAGATAGCGAAATTGATAGCACGGTTTTGGTGGAATGGAAGAGACGAAAAGAGGAAGATTCATTGGGTTCGGTGGGATCGGTTAACACAGACGAAAGACTTGGGAGGTATGGGGTTCAGAGACATGTTGAATTTTAACAAGGCCATGCTTACAAAAACTGCATGGAGACTACACAATGACGAAGGCTCTACATGGGCGAGTGTTCTTAAGAGTATGTATTTTTCGAAAGGGACAATGATGGACGCAAAGAAGGGTGCACGACCATCGTGGGCATGGACCAGCATCCTGTTAGGGATCGAGACCCTCAAACAGGAAGGTATGTGGGTTGTGGACAAGGGAGATAAGATTCGGGCGTTTCAAGAACCGTGGGTGCCCAGACTCCCAAACCGAAGACTAAAAGCTGTGGGAGGTGAACCTGAGAATATGCAGATCAAGGTGAGCCAACTAATAGATTCGGTGGGGGAGGAAATGGAACCTCGATAGGGTCCACGACCTCCTTACGGATGAAGAGAAGACAACGATCCGAGCAATCCACATTAACCAAAATCCAGGAGAAGATAATCTCATATGGCCGACGTCGAGCGATGGGGTGGCCAGACCGAAGTGGGTCTATAGAAGACTCTGGGAAGCTGCAAACGAGGAGAACGGACAGAGCCATGGCGAAGCTAGGACTGGCGTGGAGAAGAACTGGAAAACGTTATGGAAGAGCGACGCAATCCCAAAGGTAAAAAACTTTTTGAGGCGAGCAACACAAGGGGCTCTACCTGTCAAAACTGAGCTGGCTCGGCGAGGAATAGACACAACACAAACGTGTCTGTTCTGTCCCTAGAGAGAGACAGTGAGCCATGCTATCCTGGAATGTGAGTGGGCGAAACGAACATGGTTTGGGGGTATGGGTTTGTGCATTAGCACGGGACCTGTGTCCCAATGGGCACAATGAATTCTAACCATGCAGAGACTAAGCAGCAAAGGAGAGGATGATGGCTGAAGGAAACGACTCATTGGGGAGACGCTGGCTTGGGAAGTGTGGAAGGAGCGGTGCAGGGCAATACACAAAGGAGATAAACCGGAGTCGGACACAGCAATTAGGAAGGCGGAGGCTTTGGAGGATGATACATGGACTCATGGAGGACCAGACCCCAGGCGGAGACGCAAGCTAACACCGGCCGAGGAACACTGAATGCACAATACTGACAGAAGCCTCGACCCGGGGTGATCAAGCTGAACTGTGACGCTGCACGGGACCTACACACGACCAAGGGAGGCACATGCATGGTCGCTCAGGACTGAACTGGGAACATCATCGCAGGAAGGAACTCTGCAAACAGGGGACTCGACATAAAGAGTCTCGAAGCGCAAGCCATCCTCCAAGCAACAGAACTGGCAACACAACAGGGTTGGATCGAGGTAACAATAGAATCTGATGCGCAATATGTGATCAATATACTGAACGAAAATGTACCAAATGCGGATTGGGAATTGACAAATGTGATGGCCGATATAATGGAGACGGCCAAGAGAGTACCAAGAATTCAATGACGGTTTATTATACGACAAGCGAATCAATGCGCGAATTGGGTGGCTAGGGAATCAAAACAGGGGATGTGTCCACCAAATTGAACGTTCATACATCCGTCTAAATTATTATATTTATGTTTAATTGATGTAACATACTCGGAGTATGCGTAATATCAAGTGATTTTATTGTAAAAAAAAAGAAAGTAAATTATAAAAAATAGAATAATTAATTTAGCTTGGCAATTGCACGAGCAACTAGGAACGAGTTATTAGGAACAGATTCGAAATTCAAGGATCGAAAAAGACGATTTAGACACAAAGTAATAGGGCAAGAGGGCCGAATCCTCCCATGCTATTATACAAATTTTATTTTTTTTTAAATCGGTACCATTTTGCAGAACCGAGCCACTCGATGATGACCATCTCAATTCTAACCGATCGAGATAATTGCAGAACAATACTATTATTATAATAGCACCAGCGGTGGGAGTGAGGGACAGGCGTCTTAAATATAGATGACAGAGTGAACATCATCTTTGCTACTGATAAGTCAGTGCTGACTGCTGAAGGAGAAGAAAAGAAGGCGACGGCCGACGAGGAGGAAGAGGCATCGTGAATTGAAGAAGTGACAGAAACGATGATGGCAACTTCTCTCACGGCACTTCGATCCAGCAAGCGTCTCTCACACCTGCCATCCATGCACGCTCTCCTTCGACAGGTATGCCTTCCTTCTAGTTTTTTCAATTCGATGTCTCTTACGTATTGTGGTTCTATGCTTCACGAGGATCTCTTTGTCGGCTGTAATCTCTCTAAGCGTCATGTTTTGGTAGAATGATGAAGCTATTGTCTGATTTAAGCATCCTTGAGTTGAGGTGCATTCGTCTTTCTTACGATGCAGTGCCGTTTGGTTGATTTGCAGCAGTGTGTTTTGTTTCAACTAATTCAGCTTCAATTTGTTGGAGTTTATTGATTATCGGATTTCGAGTTATCATGCGCTTCCGCGTTGTTCATTAATTTACTACGTGGTTTGTGTGTTAATCAAATCTTCTGTATGTCCTCCATTAAGCAACTAAGCATATAGTCTATAGATCAGCCTTTGCTTCGGAAACATATTTGATGGTTATGCTTGCAAATGCTTACACCAGCCACACACGCAATTCATGAAGTCCTAATGTAAAAAACTTGTTCCAGGGCTAATTTCTTTGTTTGATCTTTATGTCGGGGTACCTTTATACTGCGAAAATGTTAATGAAAGTGTCTGACTCGAAAAACAAAAATGCATCTATTTGCAGTTTCTTGTGGATTAATGTGCTCTGGTTTGAATGTTCAGATAAGCATGGATACTCAAAGTCTTACTGATAGGTTAAGAAGTTCGGGGCTTTTAGCCAGTCAGGGCCTTATTGGAGAGAAATGGAGTGATGCATATGATGGCAAGACTTATAAGGTAGAGGAGAATAAATCTTTTCCTGTCTGTCTCTATAACAATGAGTCCTGGTAGTGTCCACATCCAGAAAGCTTCCCATGAAAATTTCACGCGACATTTTTTTTTTTCTTTCAGATTATCAATCCTGCAACTGGTGAAACTATAACAGATGTTCCATACATGGGTTCAAAGGAAACAAATGATGCTATATCTTGTGCCTATGATGCATTTAAGTGTAAGTTTCTGCTCCAACTGAAGAAGATTTTATAGCTCATACGGACACTTGCCTGCATCTAGCTTGGTTTGGCAATAACTTGTTGAGATCTGTGGTTTGTAACACGTTTCTTGAGAGCCTACAACTTTGTTAGATCATCTTTAAAAGAATATGCATATTCCACCATTCCTGTTTACTTCTTCAGGACATACATTAATACAAGAATATATAATCTACAACTGTTCATATCACATTACTGATGATTTGTAAAGCTACCTTTTCTTTATTCACGTAGCTTGGAGCAAAACAACTGCTTCTGAGAGGAGCAAACATCTCCGAAAATGGTATTATTTGAATTCTTAATGAATATTCACTGATTATCTTGCAGATATTGTATGTAGACTCCGAAGAGTTCTCTTCTTTTTGCTATTGATAAATAAAAAATCCACAATTTTTCTAGGTATGATTTGATGATTGCCCACAAAGAAGAGTTGGCTCAACTTATCACGCTAGAGCAGGGCAAACCCTTAAAAGAAGCCATTGGTGAGGTAGTATTGGATGCTTTACACAGTTATTATAAAGTTAGAAAACAGTTTCAGTCTAGCGCTTCCTAGCAACTACTGCTGCTTATTTGCAACAATAACAGGTTACCTATGGAGCTAATTTTATCGAGTTCTTTGCGGAGGAGGCCAAACGTGCTTATGGTGATATAATTCCATCACCGTTGTCTGATCGACGCCTGCTTGTCTTAAAACAGGTGCAGTAATTTATAATTTATGAAAATTTATGTCAGTTCCCTCACAATTTTCTAAGTACATTTTTAGCCAGTAAGGTAGTTTTTTTCCTTTGGCAAAAAAAGGATAGTTTTATTTCCAAGAGCAAAGCCTATTTACTAGAGATATTGATTGTCCTAGGAGAAATGTGGATGTTGATTTACTATTATTGTCACAAGGATATAGCAGCATTCAACCTAGGTAGTATAAACTCTATAAATCCCCTCCCTCAGCTGGGATGCAAATTTCTATGAAGGATTAAGTTTTTTGCATTAACTTTTGAGGTCTTGTAAGCTAGTCAACCAAACTCTGATGCGGGCAATTTTCAAGATGGTTACAATTAAGAGGTGGAATTCATAATTACCAGATTTCATCTGTGGTTAGCTTCTCTGGAAAATCAGTTATAAAAAGATATTAAGACCATTAGGCATCAAAGTAAGCAGAAAAAGGTGCTAGGCTTGCGTTAAGAGATCAGCCTTGGTTAGGGCTAAGTTTCTAATAATTTCGGAAAGCGGGAAAGGTGTCTTCTCTGAAAATCATCATTTCTCTACACCAAAAGGTTTTAAGCTAAAAAGTCACAAACTCTTTCCCTATCCCATTTACAATGTATTATTATCAAAGATAAAAAATAATATAAATTCTACGATATAGAAAGACAAACAAGTATGGAGCTCTTTCCTTATGAACATTCCTGAAATCTCCCCCTGATGGATGTTATTGTTGCAGCCTGTCGGTGTTACTGGTGTGATTACTCCCTGGAACTTCCCACTGGCCATGATCACTCGAAAAGTATGTAATTAGACTTACCAGAGACATTTTTTTTCCTTATTGGCCTTATTATAGTTAGGTCATATGTGGCTATAATTCAATCGTCTCATAGTAAGCCATTGTCCTGCTGCCTTTCAATATGTCAGGTTGGTCCAGCTCTTGCTTGTGGTTGTACAGTTGTTATAAAGCCTTCCGAAATCACACCCCTAACAGCACTAGCTGCAGCTGAGCTTGCTCTTCAGGCTGGGATACCGCCGGTACTTTGTTCTGTTATAATTTCATAAGTGTGCTGCATAATTACTTTGTATTGTTTTTCACAAACTAACTGAGGTTAATAATCTATCTTAACCAACTTTAGCTTCATTAATGATGGGCAATGTGTTCTTCACGTGCTGAAACTCCATATGATGCGTAGTCCTTTCCTTTTATTGCCCAAGGTGCATTTTGACTTAATCATGGTATAGGTCAATCCTTAACATGTAGATGCAGTGGCTTCTGAGTGAGAATGAATTATTAGATATGTTGTTTGAATTGTATTTACCCTATGAAATTAGAACATAAGGAATCTGATGGTTGCAACAAACTGGGGAACCTAAACTTTCTTAACCTTGTTTTTTTGTATCCTTTTATTCCTTTCTATAAATGTTAGAAAACGTTCTCAACCTTTCATTTTGGACGAGCTCTGTCCTTTCTTGAAAATATACTTTTATACCATGTGTGCTTCAAATATTTCAATTGTATAAGAAAGAACTATTGTCTTTTGTTTTCATTCTCATTGTGACATAAATGCTTGATTGTACCCCTTTTTAATATCTATATTTGACAATATATTTAGGGGGTAGTTAATGTGGTCATGGGAAATGCTCCTGCTATTGGTGATGCCTTACTTGCCAGTACAGAGGTTTCTTTCTTTTAAATGTTCTCACTCCTTTATTATGATATCGATAGGAATAATATGATGATAAAATGATATGAAACTTGTGTTTCCCAGGTAAGAAAGATTACGTTTACAGGTTCAACAGCTGTAGGAAAGAAATTAATGGCAGGTGCAGCTGCAACAGTAAAAAGGGTACTTCATGCTCACTGAATATCTTGCATTCTAGGCTTCTGATTTGTATACTGCTGACAGCACTCCTCTTAAAATTCTAGGTTTCTCTGGAGCTCGGTGGCAATGCACCGTGCATTATTTTTGATGATGCTGATTTGGATGTAGCCGTGAAAGGAGCTGTATGTCAGACTGAACTTGATTGCTTATGTGAATATTTTGACCTTAGTTTCTAGATGTCAAACCTCAAGCAACTTGAAGTAGTTGTGAAATAAATATTCTAATTTAAACGGTGAATATGTATAACTTGTGGTAACATCAGATTTCATAGATTTCTGAATGATGCATGGGAGATCTTTAGTGTATGTCTTCGCAAACATTCCTAGGATGAAAGGTGCAATTAGTATAAAATTTGTTTACTATTTGTAACATTCAATATTTGATCTAGGGTACTTGCTGGTTTTCCTGATGCATTCATGTCAGTATGATTATTTCCTTGCTGGTTAATATTGTTTTGCAGTTAGGATCAAAATTCCGTAATAGTGGACAAACATGTGTTTGTTCAAATAGAGTACTCGTGCAAGAAGGTACGATGGAAATTCCTGAACTGGAAGTTCTATGGCGTTGTATGAAATTTATAATGTGTAGTTTACTGGCAACAATAAATCCCGAGGCTAGTTTCACTTAAAAAGTGATATTGGGAATGGTTATTATGAAGGGATGGTAATGGTAATTTATCAATTCTATAATAAGCATGCTAGTTCTTCTGGTAGTTTAGGCCAAGTGGGGATCATTGGAAAGTGAATATTGTCCTTCACTTGCTCAAATTATGCATCAGTCAAATTTCTGCTAAGAGCACTCAAAAGATTTATTTTCTGAATATTGAAATCTGATCATGACTTTATAATTCTATAAACGCACTTATTGTATTTGAATTGGGCGTCGTGCAGGGATATATGAGAAATTTGCAGAGGCATTTTCTAAAGCTGTCCAAGATCTACAAGTTGGAAATGGCTTTAGTGAAGGTGTTCTCCAGGTAGAGAGACATGTGCACTCTATATTTCGTTCTTGAGCTTAGTTTATATCTTTCTATGCACCTTTTCTGTCCTTGCAATTGTCTTGACTTCAAACATAATGGTGGTGGTATGAGTGATACATCATATTTTCCCCATGCTCAACAGGGCCCTCTTATCAATGAAGCCGGAGTAAAGAAGGTATGTTTGCTTGTTTTTCTAAATACTGCAAGTGGAGATGAGTATCGATAATCTTAAAGATTTTTAGCAAGAATTCCTATGTAATTGCCTTTATGGTTTGTCATGCAGGTTGAAAAGTTGGTCCAGGATGCTGTTACAAAGGTTCTTTCTTTATTCATCCTTTTGATGATATGACTGTACTCTGAAATATGATGGTCATAATCTAATTTGCATAGAAATCTATACATTAGAAGAAAACGGCGATTGCTGTATCCTGATGTTGCTTATTTGTTACTTCAATCATGCTTTTAGTTGCAGTCTAATATATAATTAGTAAAAAGGCAAATCCTGATCCAAGCTGTTACTGTGTTCGTTCAAGTTCTTTTATTTGGTTTTAATTGCTGAAGTTTCTATATTATCAATTTGTCTGATATTTTAATATACATTATAAATACATGCATCTAGAAGCCAAGTATAATATGTTTTTTTATCTGTTCATCTAATATTTAAAATAGTCTCCGAGACGTGTTAATTTCTTGAATTTGATTTGAAGTTTCAGTTTATTTGTTGTAATGATCAAAATCTTATTCTTTAATCTTTTTATATATGAAGGGAGCAAAAGTCATCCTAGGTGGAAAGAGACATAGCCTTGGAATGACGTTTTACGAGCCAACAATTCTCACTGATGTAAATACTGAGATGCTCATCGGAAGGTGATATACTGCATCTATCCATATTGTAGTCCCATTTAAATTCTCAGTAGCAGCCTGTACAAACTTTGATTTTTTGGCCAAAAGCTTCTGCAAAGTTCAGCTCCCTTATATCGTGAAATGAAGATAATATAGTTAGTAGAATGCTTGAAATAATGCACCTGATGGACGCTGATCCGCTATATTTCACTTTCAAGGGAGGAAATATTTGGGCCAGTGGCACCCTTAATTCGCTTTAAAACAGAGGAAGATGCTATCAAGATGGCAAATGATACCACTGCAGGTAAGGTTCTTTTTTCACCGAATACTCTATGATCAATTTTATCAACTGATATATGTGTCACGTTTCACTTAATTAAATGCAACTATCATTATTGATATTAAAAAAAACACGATCTGCATTGGGAATGCAGGTTTAGCTGCGTATATCTTCACCAATAGTATCCAGCGCTCATGGCGTGTCACAGAAGCCCTCGAGTATGGACTTGTTGGTGTCAATGAAGGAGTCATATCAACTGAGGTAGGTTCTACTTGATTAAAGCACAACATCTGGATTCTGGTATTCAGTTTCTGGGTTTGATCCTTAACTTTGGTTATGTTAGGTGGCTCCATTTGGAGGTGTGAAACAGTCTGGTCTTGGACGAGAAGGTTCTAAATACGGAATGGACGAATATACAGAGGTATAGTGCAGCTCTTTTCTATGATATGATACGTTTCATTTTGTTTGTATTATGTTAATTTTCAGGTCCGGTTCTAAGATAAGATATTGGTTTGTTTTGGTGGCAGCTAAAATATGTGTGCTTGGGTAACATGAAGTAGTTTGGTTGGAATTCGTTTGCTTGGTTTGTCCGGTTCTGAGATAAAGGCTCTTGTTGATTTCTGTATTTCTTTCTGCTTGACAATTTTTTTTAATAATAATAATAAGATATTTTTGTTTTCCTTAGGAAAAGAGACCAATTAAGGATTGCCATGTCAGTGGAGTTAGTGAACCTTAAAGCCGTACCCAAGCCGCAATAACTTTCTATTATTTTTTATTTTTTTTTGCATAGGAGACAATATTGGGAATGATAGAGAAGATAAGAGAAAAGAGATAAATAATTGTACTACGTATTTATAAGTCTTAACTTTGTTTTTAGATATATATTTCATTAAAGGAAATGAGAATAGTTTCAGGGAAGGAGAAGAAAGGAGGCAGTTTTATTTCTCGCTTGATTAGATAGACCTTAGAATAATAGGAGAGAGAATAAGAGGGTTTAACGTTTTGTATATGAAATTTCGAATTGGGAGCATTTCTATGCGATATCTCTGATGAGATAGATTCGTGCTAGTGTTAAAATTCTCTACAGTATATGACATTTACAATTGGATTTGAGCGAGATTGTAATTTGTTTTATCATTAGATTAAACTAACTTGAGTACATATATTTTATTTTATTTTGATCCACTAAAACATATGAAGTTTAGTCTCCGAAGTTTGTCTAAATAGATCAATTTTTTTCTCTTCCAATGTCTATGCAGTGGAAATAACTATTCAACCAGTTATTTAATTATGATTTATCCTCTCTTTCTCTACATATAGTCCAATCGAATGGAGTTCAAAATCTTCTTCAAGTGAGTTAAGGAGCAAAATGATTTTTAGTTTTATTTCGTTCTCTTTCCCTTCCAAAGTCTTGTCTATTTAAATCAAGGGAAGCGAGAGTGTACTCACTTTCTCTATAAAATGCATAATCCAAGACACGTCTTGTGTTTCTTTTCCAACGAGACAGAAAAAGGAAAGAGATAGAGAACGAATTGGTGAACCAGAAAAATCATGTCGCGCGCCAGGTTCATCTTGGTACCTAAACTTTTTTCAATTTCACACTTGAAGTCCAATAGTTTAGATTAGGGCCTATAAGTCACCGGACTCCAAGTTTTGGCTTTGAATTCCGATACAGAGAGAACTTGTGTGTTCATTATATATATATATGACGGCCAAAAAAAAATTATATATATATATATATTCCTCTGGCTCTGGGTGCTTGAACATGGTAGGTGGACCTTTTTTGTTCAAGCAATCACAGATTCACAACGTCCCTAGCAATTTTTATTATGTAATGTTTCATGTATCGTGTTTTAATTATGTAACTGAAACGCAACATAACATTCTAAACACGTTTGATTGAAGAATTTTGAAACAATTCTTGTGTACACAACACAATTGACGCACTGTAACTATAACCAAACTTGACACGAGATCATTTACCAACATTATAGCTGAATTATATTTTTAAAGTTCAAAATTACATAATGTTAAAAATTGGGAGGAAAACAATTGCCCAAGTGGCTTCGTCCCTGTTTGGAGTTACGCCCACAAAGAGCAGCAGTTCCAAATCCAAGAGGAATATATTCTCTTTTCAGTTGTTTGGAGAATATTAATTTAAGATGCTTGAAATTCAAGCAAACATATGTCCCAACCCTTAAAGCTATAGCTACACTATATCAACTTTTATAAACCGCAAATTAATTCCAACTTACTTTTAATAAATAACAGAAAGTTTAAACATTAGGTAGAAAATGATTCTGACGCTAATGAATTGCATGCAGTTTATACACATTGACAAGGGATTTACATTTAGCTTCTATCTATATATATATGCTTTTTCTTTTTTACTTTGAGATAGATGAAATATAATATATAGATAGATCTAAGGGAGAAGGAGCTGCCAAAACCCTAAAGTTACCTTCTTTATTTTTCTTTCCTCTTTATTTTTCTTTTCCTTTTATTTTTTGTTTATAATATATTCTTATTGTTTAGATGTTATAATTATTAAGAAAACAAAGATAAACCATACTATGGTAAATTGTAGCATTGGTAATTAATTTCCTTAGGTACCAAATTTTAATTAGTTTAAAAAAAAAAGAATAATTATCTTTATAAAAACTTAGATGAGGTTTACGAAAGGAGCAAAATCGTACGCATAACATATATCGCGTAACATATATCGACCGATTAGATCGTAGATTAACGATATATAATTAACGAGGTTAATTGAATTACTTAGTTCCCAAGAAATGATTCACAGGGTTAAGATGAAACTCCATGCATGGGAAAGGAAGCATATTTCTTTAAGTGCTAAAGAAGAAAGCATCTATTCTATTCCTTCATTTTCGGCTCTTATAAAATATTTGGTATATATATATATATTATATACCCATCTACGTATACATACATGTATAAATAAGATATACACTAAGAAGCTCAGGCTTTCCAAGAAATTATTTAAAATTTTGACCAAATTTAGTGTAGACCACAAAGATTAATGTATTTTTATAATTTTTATAACAATCAATCTTGGCTTTGGCAATTATATAACAATATTATTTAGTTAGGGAGGGAGGATCTAGCTTGCCTTTGTGGGCATTGCATGGTAGACTTTTGGTTCAATAGATTATTATTACATATATATATATATATTGATTCTTGAATCCCCAGAAATTAAATAAATTGAAATTTGCAGACATGAGTAAGATGGTTGGGATTGCATTGAAAAGACAGTCTTCTATTCCACAAAAGCTAATGCCAACCACCCAGACAGACCACTTTCAGTTTATGAATTTAGGGTATGAGAAGATATATTCATCAAAAGCTCTGCATTCAAGATGACCTTTTTAATGCTTTGATCTCTGTTCCTCACATTTTTACAGTGCATTCACTCTACAGATCAAAAGTTGGGTCCTTTACCATTAACCCCTAAACCCACTTGCAGTTTTGAGAGAGAGAGAGAGAGATCATCTGGTTATCGATAAACAAACCAAAACCTATAACTATAACTATATATATATATATATATAATTGGTTATCGATATGTTCTTGAATGTATAGCTCTTCTAGAGGTTGTTTTTTCCATTCATAATAATTTGTTTAATTAACCCTATGAATGTGCATAGCATATGGAATCTGTTTGCATGTCAATGATTAAGTTTCTTATGAGTCTGAGCTCCATGGCTAGGGTTTGATGGGGAGACATAAAAGAAAAATGAAGATTTCTTTTGGGTTTGAATCGTCATGTGAAGTTGATACGTTTTTTTTAGATATCTAGGGTTTTAAATCATAATAATAGCTAAAAAGGGGATGGGTTGTACGAAAGAATGGAAAGCAGAGATGTAGTCATGCATGGAGATAATTTGCATGGGGAAGGTGGGGACTAGTACATATATATTTATACACAGTAATGCAAAATTTTACTTGGATACAATTTTTGCTATATTAATTTATTAATGCGTGCTCTGACGTAAATTTTATTTAAATTAATATATCATAAACGTCTTATTTTTTATTGACCTTCTTAGGTTAATAATGTATGTAAAATATTAAACATATATGATTTTATATTTTTCATGATCATTTTTAAAGTTTAGTATTGCATATTGTGCCATGTGTCAAAATATTATAAATTTAGAATTAATTAAACTTTAGAAAATTGTCAATTTTGTTGTTACTTGTTATTATTCAACTTAATTGAGTATAAGTATATTTCTTTATATATATATATATATAGGTTAAAGCGGAGAAAATAATAAAAAATGAAAGGCCTTAAAAAGGAGGGGTTGGTAATCATGATTGCATGAGATTTTTCGTTTCACTATCATCTCATATACTAAAATTTAAAGTCTCCACGTGATTAACTAGCAATGGCGCTAGTATGAATAAGATAAATATTTCGTTAATGTAATAAACTTTAAATAGAATAATGCTTCAGAGAACAGCGACAGATTTCCACGACAAGTATATATATATATACATACATATATATATATATATATATATATGAATCATTACACTGTTGTGAAACCTAGCAAGACGACACTTATTGAGAGCCCCAAACCCTAAGTGTGACCCTAAATTTCTAACTGCATATTAAGTCAACCGTGTTATGATGTTAATATGAAGGGTGCTTGCTCTAGATAGCCCTACACCAATTAAGATCATATATTATAATGTCTTGATTCAGAATCCAAGGCCAAATGAAAAGAGAGGGATTTATATTCTTACCAAAAAGATAAATACCCAATAGATTTATAGACAAACAATACTTAAAATGATGAAACCTAATTGTTTTGCAGTATGGAATCGATCATGCAGGGTGAAAAGAGTTTAGATTCATTGGAAATTAAAAAGGATGGTATACTGTAAATAGTAATACGTACAATCCATGACATTTTACATGCATATATATATATATACAAATGAAATACAAAGAAGATCGTAGATAGGTCCGATGATCGATCACTGTATGTTTGAACTATATATATATATATAAGGCAGCGTCGAATACAAGCTTTATTTTCCTTTAATAATAAAATAGAATAAACAAAACACACTGAATTCTTTGCTTTTCGGCCAAAGGGTTTGAGAGAGAGAGAGAGAGAGTAGAAGTAATGAAGTATGCAGGTGCTTTCTCTATTTGATTCTTGAGAAGGCAAAACTCTCCCTCTTCATCCTTCTTCTCTCATTCTCATTCTCAAAAGACGAACCCTATTCTCTCTTTTGTCTCTCTGTTATATTAATCTTTGCATAATCGCATTTGTTCCTTGTTGAATCTCACCTGTGTGTCTGTGTGTGCGTGTGAGGGAGAGAGAGATCTAGAGAGAGAAGAGAATGTTCCATCCCAAGAAGCCCTCCTCTATGAATTCAACACATGACAGAAGCATGTGTGTTCAAGGGGACTCTGGTCTTGTCCTCACCACTGACCCCAAGCCCAGGCTTCGCTGGACTGTCGAACTCCATGAACGCTTCGTCGACGCTGTTACACAGCTTGGTGGTCCAGACAGTACGGATCTCTCACTCTCTATCTCTATCCATGGCAGCTTCTTCTCTTTGTATGAAGAAAACTTGTCTCCGTACGTCCTTGTTGTGTTGGATATTTTATTGATATATACATGATGATGATGATGTTTGTGTAAACAGAGGCTACACCAAAGACTATCATGAGGGTGATGGGTGTAAAAGGCCTCACTCTTTATCATCTCAAGAGCCATCTCCAGGTAATTTGGTCTTACTCGATACACAAATATCATATATGTATTATGTATGTATATAAACTGTTATTAGGGTTACCCTCAAATGCTTATTTATCTTCATACTGATATTCTCCGATCATCTCCCAGAAATTTAGGCTTGGAAAACAGCCTCACAAAGAATTCAACGACCATTCAATCAAGGATGGTATGCAGGGAGCGAGATTATATATAAATATACATATATAGATATATATTGATCTATAGATGTATAAAGTTTGGAATAATAATGTATAAATGGTATATATATGTGTGCAGCATCGGCACTGGAGCTCCAAAGAAGTTCTGCATCTTCGTCAGCCATGATGGGCCGCAGCATGGATGAGTACGTGTTCATAAATACAATCAATCTTCATTTTTTTAAAATTTCTTCTCACCTTCTAAAACGAACATATCCATATAAATTAATGAAGAGGGTGAAGATGATAATTCACTCGTGATTGATTCGATTAGGATGCAAATGGAGGTCCAACGGCGGCTCCATGAACAGCTTGAGGTGATGAATCTCACAAACTAAACTACTTTATATGTATGCATATATATATATATATTCATGAAGAGTACGTGGGCTCTGATGTAGGTTCACAGGCACCTACAGCTAAGAATTGAGGCACAAGGGAAGTACATGCAATCTATATTGGAGAAGGCGTGCCAGACACTTGCCGGAGAGAACCCCATGCTTTCTGGTGGTGTTGGTGGAGGAGGAAGCTATAAGTCTCTGATGATGAACCCTAATAATGGAGGTGGTACTGGTGGAATTCCCTTAAACATGATGAAGGATTACGGGTCACCTCTCAGTTTCCCTTCTTTCCAAGACCTTAACATCTATGGCGGAGTCTCCGGCGACCAAATCAATCATCAGTTTCAGCAAATGGACCGAACACTTCTCGATCACGCATTTCTCCCTGCCAACAACAACAACAGCACGGGTGGTGACAACAACGTTATCAACAGTTGCTTCGGGAGCAAGAAAAGACCTGATACTCCGAGTTTTAGCGGCGGCGGTGGTGGCAGTTCAAGTGGCAACAAAAACATGAATCCTCTGATGTGGTCGGACGATCTCAGGCTGCAGGACACGTGTCTGGGACAGACATGCTCGATGGACCGACCCGATCTCGACTCCATGTCTGAAATTTATGAGACGAAGCCCGTGATGTCGGGGGAAGAACACATGGGTGGTGATCGTCCAAAGACTTCAAAGGCCACATCGCAATGCAAAGTCGGGCATCGCCATGAAGATCAACATCTCTTCCCACAGACTGGGTAATATGAATTGACTGTTCCTCCTATATCCACACACTATAACTAACAACTTAGAGATTGGGTTTTCTTTGTTCTTAGTTTCTATTGGTTGAGCTTTTGATGGGTCTCTTATTAATTGGATGTCTATGTCGTCTCTCTCGGTATAGCTAGGGTTTCGAACAATCAAGGATGCATAGAATTAATGACATGCATGCAGCTCACTTCACATACATTAATGTTACTATATATTTTGTCTGCCCATGCACGGGGCTAACAATGGTGCGATGAAGACCTAAAAACCGTAGATATAACTGTACCATTATGGTAAGATGCAGTTATGGTGATGAATTTTATATTCATAATGGTTATAGTATTTTAATCATATTCATGGTTATAACCATGGTTATTATATAAATAAATTTGATGAAACCCATATAATTCGAGGGTATTATAATTGAAAGATGTTAATTTTGAATTGAACTAATGTTGAATAATATTTTTGTTTGTGATATAGGTTTATATATTTATTAATAAAACATTTTTGATGCTCTATTACATTTCACATATGAATATAAATATAGGTGTATGGTTAAAACTGTAGTTAATAACCACAGTTACGAATATGATTATGAAATTAAAAATTGTACTTGTAATAGTTATTGTTATAATTATGATACATAATTTAAAAATATGATATAATTATAATATTTATCATACCCGAACGAGTGTTTGTAAACACAAAAACTTATCTCCTCTCACGAGCTTATAATCTAGTTAAACGGTACTCGAGTCTTTGTCACACTGTGTATCCATTTTCCTTGTGTGGGGATCAATATTAGAGGTTGTCCTTTCCCCCCTCGAACTGCCCAGAATCCTAGACAGAATGTGGGCCAACGAGTCAGCCAGATTGTGGGTTCGTTTATGGGAAGTTAGAAAGAAAGAGATCCCGTGCATGCAAAGTGCATCAATCTGGTTGCCCTCAAACAATAAAGAAGAGAGGATGAGTGTCTTTATTGGTTGCAGAGCGAAAGATGGCATTAACAGAAGAAGAAGAAGAAGAAGAGAGCAAAGCAAAGCAGATAAAAGATCTTTCATATAATTATAATAAAAGCCTAAAGACGAGGAGAAGAATAAAACGCACTCCCACGAATGATAAAATCGAGGAAGCTTCTACCTTTTATCCTCATCGTTGAATGAATGATTATATATATATATATATTGTGTATGAAACTTGAACCACAGCAAAACAAAAGCGCAAAAGGAAAGAAAAAAGAAGCTTATATCTGCTTTGCTTTTTTACATGAAGTGTCCCCTCTCAAAGGGGAATAGGTTGGTGCCGGAAGGAGTTACAGTTTAATTAGATTAACAGAGGTGAAGGGTTATAGTTGAATATTTAGATGATAATATTTTTTTTTCAATAATAATAAAATATATAGATGACAATGCTGTTATTAGGGTTTACAATGTTGCGCGTAAGATATATATTATAGTTATATTATATTTTTTAACTACATACTATAATCATAATTATAATTGTTGTGAGTATACTTTTTCATATCCATAATTAGGGTTATTAATCACGACGGATTTATCTGTATATCCATATTTAAAATACTAATACTTTATTCTAGCTCTTATAAAACAAAAATTGAAAATGAACAATTGTGAGTCGGGCGATATGAACGATTTTGTTAATAGCGAGATGACGGAGTTGATAACTACGTGAATGTGTCACTTGTGTATCAAATGTTTTTTAGTTGTAGAATAATAACTTAACTATTAAAACACTTTAGTTTCAATACAATTGATTTAATTCAAATTCAATGCACATAATAAAATTTATTTAAATTGATAAGTTCTTATATATTAAAATGTAATGTGAAAAATATATTCTTAGAGTTTTACGCAACATTATGGACCTTATAAACAACACAAATATAGAAGTAATTATAATAGTACCTTTCGAAATAATATTTTATTTCATGACACTTGTATGACTATTTTATATCATAATGTGCACATCATAGAAATGTGCAGTTTTTGGCCAAAAAAGAAAAGAAATGTGTAGTTTACCCCTGAATCGGTGCAATTAATTATTATATGAACAAAATCCCTAAAACATGCATACACACTAGGTACATTGGATTCCCTAATGAACACTTGAAACAATGTTTACGTACACAAAATCTGTCTCTATTTTTTTTTTTTAATAATACTATATTCCATATATAGCTTTCAGATTAGATTGTTAATATCGAGCTTCTTTTCCATTATTTTCCTAAAAAAAGTTTCAAATCTCAATCTAATAAACACTGATTACGAAAGAGGTGAAAAGATAAAGGTCAATCTTTTTTTTTTGACCAAGTACTCGTTTCATTCGATTAGAACAATGAAACGGCGTGACATGAAAGTCACGGGGGTTCGATATTACAATCCTTTGCTAAAATGATAATAAAAGGGAGTGGGGGTCGGGTGACCCAATCATTTAGACGCACTCCCATCCTAGCTTGCTTCGCGATCCAGTTTGCGCTTTCATTCGCTAACCTCGGGATAGCTCGCCATTCCACTTTGTCGATTTCAGACGCTAGTGTTCTGGTGTTGGAGATTAATGTTGATGTTCTCCATTCAGTCGGTCCTTGTCGGAGTTGCTTTATCACCACCTGCGAGTCCAACTCGATTATTATATCGTGCCACCCCTTCTCCTTAGCTAGTCGGATGCCTTCGTGTGTGGCCATCGCCTCCTTAGATAAAGGTCAATCAAGGGCTTTATATCGGATATATTCATACTCTATAATATCTTGCAACGAATTAGTGAGACGTGTCCATCCATCAGTTCAACATATTTCATAGGTCAGTTTTTGTATTCATTTTTCAAATACTAATCTTATTTAGGGTTTGTGTATTTATGCCTCGTTGATTCACTTCTAGAGTTCTAGGTATCTTAAATTTTATATCGGATCAAATTAAATTTAATAGATAAATTAAAAATAATTTAGTTATAAATGAGTTTCATTCTAAAATTAATTAATTTTCGGATTGTTACGTTTAGACGACATCGAACGATGTAGATACCGACCGTCATCATTTTCTGTTGATCACGCTATTTAAGAAGCTCTTGCTGCAGACCCAGTGGTGCGTTAATAACGTGAATGGAGCGGAAATAATGGGCCATACGAAATTGGGTTTTCAGCCCAGTTTTAGGCCCGCTAGAAAAATAGGGTCTTCATATTCATATATATATAATATTTTTCGCCAATCCCATAACCCTAATAGGTCCAAGCCCGACAATCTATATCTACATACACCAAAAAAGTCTATATGAACCGAATTTCCGACAAGACCGTCCCGATTATGACTAGGACCGGACCGACCTTGAAGAAACCCCTAAAAATTAATGGTGTAACCCTTGAAACACTAGTAATTCATGACCTTAAAACATTCAACAACTCTTGGATCAATTCCATAAGAGAAGTGCGACGAAAGAAGAAAAGTGAGCGGGTTCAAGACCAAAACGTCGTTTTTTTGTCAATCCAGTTTTTTGTTTTGTTTCCCAAAAATTTCAGTTCAAGACCGAGACCGATCCGAGTCAAGCAAGACTGACTCGGTCGTTTTTTTTTTTTTCCAAAGTCAGTCTCAGTCCTCTAGATGTCAAGATTAAAATTTCAGTCTCAGTCCTGCCTCCAAGACCGATCCAGACCGCCCAGGATCTGCCCTAAAATATATATTAATTTGGTTAAATCACATACAATGTTGACAAATAAGTTTTTCGTTGTATTTTCTCATTTCTAGGGTTAAATTAACCTCTTCTAATTTGTATATGTCAAAAAATTAAGTATTATTTATTTATAAACTAAATATAATTTACAGTTAATAAATAGATCTAATCTAATATGTATACTAAAAACATTAGAGATTGTTACTATTGCTATAAAAAATACTAATATTTTTATATGTACATTGATAAAAGCAATAAACCATAGAAAATAAGTCAATAGTATTATATGGACATTAACATTTTTTTTTTAAGTTTTGTGGAAATTATTTTTTATATATTTATAACGCAAGCTATTTTTGAATTATAAAAATAATATTTATATAATCAAAATATAATATATTATTATTATTACTAACATTAAAAAAAATTACTAATGAGTTTAATAGTCTTTTGTAAACATATGCACAAATTTAAGTCATAAAAATATTGAACTTAAAAGTATTACTTATTATCTTATTATTAATTTTAATTATTGACTCATATATTTTTAACTAATTTTATGAAAAGATGCACTTAATATAATATATAATTTTTGTATTTCATAACATAATTTATAATACTTTATCTATATAATTAATTATTTCATGCATTTTTAAGTTTTAATATAATATTTTTATTTTAGACAATTTAAACTTACAATAGTGAACTTTTTGAAAATTATTATAGTGTATATTTACTAAAAAAATAAATTTTTAAACCTTGTAACAACAAACTTATTATTTTATTTTTAAAAATTATGTTACACTATATTCATTTAAAAATAATTAAAATATGTTATACTATGTACTATAAAAAATAAAATATACTACTAAAGTATTAATTGCGCAAAGTGCAACCCGGATATCTAGTATATATTAATTTGCCTAACTCTTCTAAAATTAAGACACATAAATTTTTGAATTACTTAGTTGTCAAAAAGAAGCAATTTCATTGGTTGATTAAAACAAATGTAACCGTCGATGACATAGACTCACCACGCGTAACTCTAGAAGCTCTAAAATTACTCTCAATTTTCTCATCGCTTTTCATAGTACATTTCACATTTTATCTCACTTACCATATTTATGGTCTTAATTTTTTAATTTCTTTTTATAATTAACTTTTAATTTTGTTTGTTCTATTTTTTAAATTTTATGTAATAATTAGACAATTTTTTGAATGACGTTTATATTTTTGAATTTATTTACAATTAATATTATAATACTAAGAACCTACTATTTTATTACAATCTATAAATTCATGTAATTCACGTAACTCATATTACTCGTGAGATCCATTAACTTTATATAATTTATTATAATATATATTTAGTTATATGGATTAACGAGTTGATAGGTACGACCCAAACTGTACCTCATTTTTTATGAGGTTTAGACGAATCGTATCAAATGATCTGTGTAATCAAAATGTTCGACTTAAACACGATCCATTAGTAGGTCGCCCACAAGTCACCAATTGATAGTGTTCAAGATTAATATCCATAGTAATCATAATTATTATGGATATAATTTTTTTTGTTATAACTGCACGTATAAAATATGATTCTAAAAGAAAAACGGTTTTCGGATGTACTTAATTATTCCCACTATTACGAAGATATATGATGATAATACATATTATAATAATATATAATATTCTAAGAATATCAGTAGCTAATATACTAATACTAATAGTACTCTTACACTTATACTAGTGGATAATACCCATTGACTTTAACTTTATAAAAAGTCAGCAATACCAACATTACAGTTTGAATGAAACCCCCCCGATCTTGGCCAAAAACCAAAAAAAAAAAACCGCCCGCCCAAATTAATTATGACAAACCCCAAACATAACGACCATTATGCTATTTATATACTCCATGAGTAAACCACCTATTTAAGTTGCCTAATTACTTAATTTAACTCCATCCACCAATTAACTACCAAATTAAGAAGAACACGGGCTACGAGAAACGAGATTGTGCGGGTCAAAAATATCGGCAGGCGGGATAAAATAATCCATCGAAAGACCTGGAACATTGAAGTCCACGTCATCAATCATCCACACCTCCTCCATCCTGCTCCGACTGTACTGCATCGAGTCGTCCTCGCCGAATCGGAACACCGTCGCGATCGACCGTCCGCCGTGAGCTATCACTGTACCGTTATCGACCTCTCTGTAGTCCGTCACGCTGCTTCCGATCGTGGTCTCCCAGTAGACCGCCTCGTTGTCAGAGGTTTGAACCCTGGTTAGATGCGAGTCTTCCACGTAGACGAGGAGACCGTTTTTCTGGTTGAAGTAGCCGTACAAGACGTGTCGTATCACCTCGGCGGGGCCTTCGCTCCTCTCTATTACGGCTTCACGGTCAGCCGCTACTTTTAGGACGAAGCAGTCGTCCTCGCCGATTCGTTTCTCTCCCAGGCACTGAGACTTGGCGAATAAGCTGGCAGTGCTCTTCGGGTCGAGTCCCTGGCATGGTTGATCAGGATTAGTCCTTAATTGATATAGTTTGAAAGTATGAGGTGCTCTTTTGTCTCTGGATAAAGTATGGGTCAAAAGGAAATAATAGAGAGGATAATAATGCAGAAAAGGCAAACGACAAGAGTAGAGGGGGCAGTCAGAAAAGAAGAAGAAAAAGGAAAAGTGAAAGGCAAAGAAAAAGGATGAGGTGGGAATGAGAGTCCCAAATCCCTATGCATGCTTTTTGATTCATTAATGTAATATCGCAACAAAATAATAATTAACTGAGGGCAAATTACAGCATTGCATTGATAAAAAGGTTATTTATTTATACTTTAAAGTTTAAAGTGTAAGAAAAATGACAAAAACAAATTCTCATAGGATCGGCAACACTATACTTGGGAGTCTAAAGTTAAATAAGGATATGTAAATTAAATAATTCATATTATGAAAATGATAAAGTTCTTAATTCATATCTTCTTAGAATTTATTTTTTAAATAAAATTCTATTTTATTTTCAAATAAAAAGTAAGATAAAGTTTTGTTTTATATAGGAAAACGACATGACAGACTCATATTTTTTGTTATTATTTTTTGACATTTTACACTTTTAAGTTTTAAGTAATAGAATTTGGCCAATTGATATAATTCAGGGTCAATTGCACCTAAGAGAACCTCCTATATTCTAGCATGTTTTTTATAAATAAAATTATAAATTTTATTTTTTGGTTAAGTTTAATCTTATAAATTTTAAGTCTGTTAAGATTTTTGTTCTTCATATTATATATAAAGTTAGTTAAATAATTTTTTCCTATTTATTTTAATTTATTGACATCAATAATTTGAACTAAATAATAACATTTTAAAATATAAAATACCACAAAATAATATATAAATATTAATGAAATTGGTGATCAAATAGAGAGTACTATTAAAATTTAAAACTCTTAAGTCTTAACGCTTATATTATTTATGCCATATATATATATAATTTATTTATCCAATTGGGAACATGTTTTGATGAGATGACGTCATCAGTCCCACGCTTTCGATCGAATCTATGTTATTTCGCTATCCCGATTCCAGACTCATCCTCTCGCTTTAATTTGTTTTTAGAAGATATTCTGAATTATTACGTTGCAGCAGTTCGTCAGTTAGCAGAATACCACGACAACTTTTTACCCCACCACACACATTATTAAGCAGTAATTCTATCAGTCAAGACAATTAAGTACAATTGACTTAACAAGTTACCCGATTTACCCTAATTTGACACAATACTAATGATTACGTAAAATATTTGTTTTTAGGTAATTTCATTAAAAAGAAATATTTTTTTAATCATAACATCATAATGCAAATTAAAGTCCCTAATTAACTCATGGTAAGCCACGTAAGGATCCATTAAATGCATTATATATGTTTAAACGCATAAATATATATATATACGTTACCTGGATGATTCGGCGTAGCGGTCGTTGGGGCCCTTTGGCCGCATGAGTCCCGAGCCACGGCGTGTGGCGCCAGACCGTCTTTCCATCGCTGCCGGCAATTACCTTGTGGGCGCCGACGACGAGCTCCAGAGACCACATCCCCGGCAGCATCTGCCACAGAACAAAGCAGCCGCTCTCCTCGCTCCTGGTGCCGAGGCTCTTCACGGCCTTGCCGGAGGAGATCTCCGTCTCGCAGCATATCATCTTCACCCTTCCCGTCGCGTACATGTTCTTCTCTCTCTTGCTCCGCTTCAAGCATCCCGTCGCCGCCAGGTACTGCTGGATGATATAGTGCGCCACCGATGACTCCTGCATGGGAAAATGGCGCCGAATCAGTAACCAAACTTAAGAAAATTACCCTTAAAATTAATGACTATATCAAATTCCACCCTACATTTTTTAATTAACACTACTTAAAACATAGTTTGTTCTTAGTAGTATTTAACTATTTTTATATATAGCTTTCTTATTAGAAGAAGCATTGGAGAAAGTAATGTTTTGTAATTTATTAGAGATAAAATCACAAATTTAAGTTACATAATAATATTGATAATTTAAAAGAGAGACGAGAGTAGTATATATAAATTATGGAGTCTTAAAATTAATTAAATATTTTAAAAACGAAAATATCTAAAATTTAGAGCGGCCAACTTACTATACTTTTTATTTTTATAGTAAGAATGCATTTAAAAGTGTGATAATTGATTTGTGTTTTATAGGAGAGTTTTTCCAATCTGCTCGTTAATTAATCATTATAATTGCACTACTTTTTTTTCTTCTGCGTTTATATTTGCTATTATTTTAAAATAAATTTTTGAAACATTTTAAATAATTATCAAACTCTAACATATATAAAGTAGTAGCGTAACTAATGATTTATCTTTTTTTTGTTCTCTATATTATAATTATTTCTACTTTAATAGTAAAAATACGATGCTTTTCAAACCCGTCCACGTACGTCTATAGAGAAATAGAGTAGACTTACAATGGGGATATCTTTGTTATGGAGAGGATAGGGTTCTTCATTGAGGACTAAAGGAATGGGAGCAAGGGGACAACCCAAGACCCCCAATAACAGCCTCAAGTCATGGCCTTTGGCGGCGCCACTCCCGTAAAGGCCGTTCCCGGAGGCACCGAAGCTGCCGCCGGGCGACCCACTACTGCTTCCACCACTGCCGCCACCCTTCTGAGAGCGGAACCATTCTCGGATGGCCTCCCATGAACTCTCCTTCTTGTTGCCGTCTTCTTGCATATCTGGGTCCGGGCCTTCCATTAGAGGTTCCAACGGCTGCGTCACCCACCGCTGCTGCTGCCTCCATCGACCACCGCCGCAGGCTTGCCTCGAGCTCATTCCTCCTCAACTGGTTGAGAAGAGAGGGAGGGGGATGATGTAATATGTGAAGAGAAAGGGAGGGGGAGAAGAGACAAAAGGGACAGTTTATCTGCTCAACGGCTGAGAGCCTGAGACTTGTAACTTATACAAAACACCCACTAAGGATGTCGGGATGCCCATTTTACTTTATTCTTTCTCTTTATTGAATTTTAATATTAATATATATATTTTTAAGGGTTAAATACAAAATAGATAAACTTTGAACGATTTGTAACGAGATACCCGAACTTTAAAAATTTTAAATGAGTCACATCAATTTTGACGAAGGTGCAAATGAGCTAGCTCCGTCCAGATTGCTGTCAACTGTTAACAGAAATTAGTCGAAAATTAATCGAAAATTCGTTGAAAATTGGAATAGATTGTTGCACATTTGTTCAAAATTGAGGTAGCACGTTTTGATTTTTTAAAGTTCGCGTAACTCATTGCAAAACGTCCTATACTTGATATTTAACATATTTTTTAAATTATGTGTTTTTTTGTCTCATATTTACGACTTTATTATTATGATTGAGATTTTTGGCCAGAAAAAAAAATTATTATGATTTTATAGTATAATATTAATTTTCTTGGAACTCTACTCCAGATCCCAATTGTCATTCCGAGGTTATCTCACTTTTTGTCTTATCTCGAGTTAATCGACAGTATTAGCATAGAGTTTAGGGAAAACGAATCTTTTGTAGACATTTAAAGATATTAAATCTGACATTTTTCTCTTTAGTATATATAAAATAAAAATATTTTGAATATATAAAAGGAGGGGAAAAAGAAGATCACGATTTCTGATTTGGTCACATTTTTGACCGATTGTAGATGCTCATTGCTCAACATCTAGTCTAGATAATTCATAAATTTTAGAATGTGCTCAAAAAATTATTTTTAATGGTAAAGTTGATGAAAAACTTATTTTTTTTCCTTCATCTTTTTACCATCAAGTTGTAAGATAATATATGTGACAAATCCCTTTGAAAATTGATTTTCAGTCCAAATCCTAAATTTCTGATTGTTGGGCATTCAATTTCAAATTTTATAACATAGGCAAAATGTTGCTATAATTTCAAATTTAACCAAAAACTGTATTTATGAATTCAATTTAGATCCAAGTATGTTATTTGGGGTGTGTCATAATTTTGTATTGAAAATAATATGAAAGTATTACAGAACAATGGACGAAACATTAAATATATTTAGACACAAATAATAACATTAAATAGACACAAATAACATTAAACATGTATTAAATCACAAATAATAACACTGAAATAATAACACTGAAACACGAATAACAGTGCAAATAATAACATTAAATAGACACAAATGTATTAAATCACACTGAAAAAAATATATTGATACAAATAACTATATATAAGATAAACATGTGTGTCTAAACTATTTTTTAAGCTTTTTACTTCAATATAATTATGAATACGCTGTTTTTAAAAAGTGTAAGAGAAAACGTGACAATATAACTTCAACATAATGTTACACTCCCTTAAACTTATATTTGCAAATAACAATTTATAACATAATTTTTATAAAAATTCACATATCACAAGCTTCAACCGTCCAACTCTATAGATACTCTTAACAGTATATCTCAATTAAAGTTATTAAACTTTAAAAGTCACTCTCAAGAGTAAAAAAATACTACTAAAAACAAAAAGTGAAAATTGGTGGAGAGACGGAGGAGGTGGTGGGTGATCCAAAAAAAACTAACTCCTTTTCTTAATTGGTTTATAATAATTATGTCAAATGGGTCTGTCCGTTCCGTTCGGACGTAGCTTTCACATGACCAATTGGAAAATATGGAGATGGGAATGGTCATAGTAGTGGCCTAACCGCAACGTCTTTACATATATATATATAAATAAATATATATCACCATGATTTCAATAAACATTTAGGACGTTTGGTTGATTGATTAAGAAAGGATAGCAGCAGGAAATACCACAAAGCTGGTCGGTCTATTCTCCTGAGACATTGCAACCTCCACTCTCAATGTAAGCTCAGCAACTGATCTCATCAATGGTTAACGGCAGTACAAAAAATAATGCAAGAAACTTTACCCCCAAGCTAAGTTATGATATCAATCATGCAAGAAACCATTATTTCGCTTACTTGGATTGGATCCAATCGAGGTATTCCACAAGAAAAAATAGACAAAATTCTGTTCCAAATAGAATACAACAAGCTCTTGAAAGAAAGAAATCGATCCATCAAATATACGAAAGTCATAGTGTATCCAATGCTGATCTAAAAACAAATCACTTGTATTGGTTGGAAACCTCCCAGACAAGCTTATCCATGAATTGGCATTTCTTGTCGAATCCCCAACCAGGATTGCTCTGCATCATCAAATTTTTTTTTTTTGTCAAACTAAAGAAAACGTAGACATCATCTTTTAACATTCTACCTACTTCTTTTGTTCATCCATGGACTGATTTACCAATAAATGGATGGCGGTATCATGGATGGCGTTCAATGAGATGTTATTACATGCATTAAACTACTTTTTTGGGATATATTCATTGGCTTAGCTCAAATGTCAAAAATTGGAAACCGAAGCTAAAGAGACCTAGCAATTTAACATTTGTTAACAGATGATATAAGTAGAGGCAAGTCGAGTATAGAGTTGTTCTGACCTGGAGAGAAAGGACGGCCCTGTTAGTGAAAGCCTCAACAGAAGCAGGAACACCCTTTGGGAGGGTTTTCGCCACTCGTTCCAACTCTTGCTGCTGCTTCTTGGCAGTAACCCTGTCTGGTCCACTGTAGTAGTCGACAATCTCTTTAATCAATGGAGCTCTCTCCATCGTTTCTTTCATGACTTCCTACAAAGAGGGCAAGATCACAAAAGCATGTCACAAATGAGCAGTAGGCTGTAGACCCATGTAGGAAACTAGTAATATAGAGCAACTGCTTTACGTTATAGTTCTTGTTGGAGAAAACTTTCCTTATTTAGGGAAGGAAAAAGCAGCCTGGCAATAGGCAAGGAAAAGGGAAGGATACTGATCAAGACGAGCACAAGATGAAATTGAAAATGGACTGGCAAATGTATGCTGAGAAGGCTGGAAGGGACTAAATGGCATAGAATCTTGAACTTCAGATATTTCAGCAAAATTTTGGTAGTATCACATATAAACTAGAAATAAGTACTCAATTCATTTGAGACTACAGCAACAAATCTGACAGAAATCACACTGCTGCCTAAAGGCTTGATTATCTGAAAAATGGCAAGCAAGTTTTTATCATCAAGATATTACTCATCGGATAATTGGTATAACTTATTACACAAACCCAATAAGGAACGGAAACTAAGAAGCATTAACCATGCACTCGTATGATTGCGTCCGTGACACTATGAACAAAAATGAAACACCAACTTCACCAATCAAAGTAGACTCATCTACTGTAGACTTGCTATAAATCAAGGTAAGCTGGGTAATAAACCGCTCAAAACTTTAAAATCAAGGCGCACATATAGAACTGATACTGCAGTTATTGCACTATCATTATGAGAGATTAATGAACGGTATGTGAATAGACACAGAATAAGATTGGCTAGTGATATGTACCTCCCATTCTTTTTGATCCTTAATGCCCTCATATAGCATCAAAAACGGCTTCATCTTCTCAAGAGCATCTCTGAGAGAGATAGGAGGTTTCTCATCTATATCAGGATTTGACTGAAAATCTGCCATATGATACTCCGGCTCAAACTCAATCTGCAGCAAAAAGATATTGCCTTTAAACATCCATCAAACCGAATGCAAATTCTTGTGCTAACAAATACATGAAATAAGACATCGAATTTTGTATCATCAGTTCATCACCCAACCAAACTGTGTAGCATGAAAAAACCAGAACTTTTCATTCAATCAACGAGAGACTTCTCCTCTCTTTACTGGCTGAAATAGAAGTTAAGAAACTTATCATACAATTGGTTTGGAAAACATCGAAGTTTGAATCATCAGTTCAATACCCAACCAAACTATGTAGCTTCAAGAAAGCCCAGAGATTTTTCATTCAATCAACGAGAGACTTCTCTTCTCTTTACTGGCTGCAATAAAAGTTAAGAAACTTACCATACAATTGGTATGGAAAGCATCCAAATACATGTCCATGGCAGGAGACGGCAGCACCCTTTCACCGATTTCATCAAAGGCTTCAGTCAACTGGTCCATGGTATCAGGACCAAGCCTTTCTGCCATCTTCTCATCGTCATCGCCCTCGCCAAGATAAAGCCCGGCACCTGGTTCGTCATCCGCATCTTCCTCTCTTCTTCTGTCTCCTCTGTCTCTGAATCCTCTGCCTCGCCCAGGTCCACCTCTTCCTCTTCCTCTCCCTCTCGCTCTCCCTCTTCCTTGCGCTTGATAACCTCCACCTCTACCTCCACCTCTATCTCCACGCCCACCAGGGCTAGGCCCGTCTTGTGTCTGAAACCTAGGCTCCCTTCTTGTTCTACCAATCCCCCTCTCTTCAGGAGGCGGAAGTGGCCGGGACCTCATGTGGCGATTCTCTTCCTTCGCCGGAGCAACATCAGGGCACGGCTTGGCAACTGGTTTCCCTCGGCCTGCTCCAGATAATACTGACAGTATACTCGACGGAAGACTGCGTCTCCCCTCTTCAGTTTCAGCTGCTGGCTGGGAAACCCCAGCCATTTCCGTAACTTCGTTTTTGAAGAAAATGGGCTTCTTCGAACCGTCGTGATCAGGCGGCGGGGTGGTAGTGTCTCGTCCTCGGCCAACTGAAGAAACGAAAGTGTTGATGGAGGGTAAGATTGTGGATGAGGATGGAAGGGGTTTCCCGCGACCGCGTCCCAACGGCGGGCCCGATCTGTCAGCAGAGTCATCGGCGCTTGAATCGCCAGGAACTGATCCACCTCTTCCCGCTCCAGGAGCTGTAAATTCGAAGGGAGTAGGGCCGCCACGTCCACGGCCAACTGAAGAAACGAAAGTGTTGATGGAGGGTAAGATTGTGGATGAGGATGGAAGGGGTTTCCCGCGACCGCGGCCCAACGGCGGACCCGATCTGTCTGCAGAGTCATCGGCGCTTGAATCGCCAGGAACTGGTACACCGCTTCCCGCTCCAGGAGCTGTAAATTCGAAGGGAGTAGGGCCGCCACGTCCGCGGCCACTTCCTCCGCCGCCGCCGGAGGAAGTGGAAAAAGGGCTCAGTGCATTCTTGGTGAAGGATTCAGTGAAGGCATTGCTGCCTGGGCATCTTAATCTTCTTCCTATACTAGCTCTCATCTGGAACAATGAACAGAATGGATCTACGAGATGATCCAATCACTTCAATCACCGATGCAAAATGTGATCTTTCTTCGGCTTACGGCTTCCCGGTACCAGCATGCCCAGGGAAGGAGACGGAGGGTTTTAGTCTTGATGGGCTTGATGGACCATTTCGGAAAGTCCGTTGTTAAACCCCGGGCCAGTCGAGGCCTGGATTTGGCCCAATACAACTAAAGGAAAAGACGCAGAAGAAACACTTCCGTCTTCGTAAGTGGGTTGATGGTCGATTGATCGAGATTCGAGAGAGAGGAGATGTCGTTTCTGTGGGAGAAGAGCGGCACATGGAGATGGATAGTGAGGGCGTCGAGGGATTCGAAGCCCTTCTTCATTGCGTTCGCCACCGTTTGTGGCGTGATTCCTGGCATAATCGGTTATGGCGTCATGCAGGTCACTAATTCCCGTACCGAGCAGCTTGAATCTCAGCTCCGGCAGAAGGCTCGACCTGAAACCCTGGTTCGTCGTATTCCTTCTTCTTCTTCTTCTTTTTGTTTTTAAATTTCTTGCCAGGAACTGGAAAACTACGTACCTTGTGGCAACATTTTCTGTTACGAATTGATGATCTGAATTGCTTTACCATACCAAAAGAGGGAGCTGCATAGGCCACCCATCGCAAAGACTTCTAGTAAATAGTAATGTTATTCAACTCCATTCATTTGGTCTCTGAATTCTTTCTTATTGTCTGGATCAATGTTTATGTTTAGGGTTAAATACAATCGTTCTGAATCAATAAATCAGAAGCTAGATACTATGATTTGCTAATTGCTTGGTAGTTGAGTAGAAGAATCTCATGAACTCCAGTGGACAAGGTGAGTATTAGACTATTAGTATCTACTGGTACAGTTTGTCACTTGAAGGTTGTTCCTCGTGGGCTATGGATTTCGGTGCAAGTAACCTTCACCTACTCACTAAAAAGCTTTACTTTTGCAACTTCTCATGTAAAATGAAGAGGAAAAACTAGTTTCCTAATGAATAGAAAACTTGTAAGAGATAGAAAATCGAGATTTCAGTTAATACTAACAATTGATTGTTTTAGAAATTACCTTTCCATCTTTTGGATTATTATTTAAGAGATCCCCCTCCAGATATTAGATTTTATTATTGCTCCTGTTTGCCTGAGTCGTGTCAACAATTTGTCTCTGTGTTGCTGGTTTCAGGAAACTCCTTTATGGCTAAGTCTAATGCTTCCTTTAATTAAACAAACATTTTAATGATATAGGACATTCTGAAGTGTATCTGCACTCTTCAGTGTCTGTAAGCCCTAAAATTGCAATAGTGTGAAGTTCTGGGTCATCCAATAGATAGTAATGACAGAATAGGATTGCTTGTTTTATTGATGAATTGTGTGATAGTCAGAGTTAGGCAGTGAGTATATAGTCATGCAGACAAACTTTATGTTTGGATTGAGGTAAATGAAGGGAAAGAGAAAGGAATAATTTTAGCTGCTTGGGTAGAGAGGGAAATAGAGAGGATGGAATTGGAGGAAATCACTTCATTTTCAAATTACATGTATTGTTTACCCTGCAATTTTTAGGTCTTTGGCCTTTGGGAGGAACAACCAAACAAGAGACTCTGTAATGTATTGTCAGATTTTAATTCTGTCATTTGTTTCTTTACAGAACAATTTCATAATACTGCAGTATTAATTATGAAATTCGTGGAGATGTTTTCCCCTAATAAACCAAATGGTGATTTTGTCAGGAAAAAAAGAGAAACCAGCGGATAGTTGATATTAGTGCAGTATTTGCTATAACACTTACCAACTTCTTCATTGTCATCAAGTTCAACTCTGTTCCTAATGTTAATGGGATAATGCCATTAACTGCCCATAAAAGCTGCATTTTGTGTTGACCTCCAGTGGACACAGCTGATGCTTGTGATGTGATCTTCATTTTTGATACAGTTGATGGGGAAAACTAATAGAGATAGACTAGCCGAATACCTCGGAGAGATCCAGCGCAAGGAAAACACAAATGATCGGTACGTGGCTGCTCTGAAAGGAGAGACATTAACTAGGACTCCTTATGTCAGAATTCAGCCAATCCCGCAGCAAAACACTGATGAATCAGTCAAGGCACCGAAGAAATAAACACCGATCTTGAATGATACACAAGTTGCTTGCTTTGTTGCAATTGTCATCTTTACCGTTTATGTTGAATTGTGTTCCTTGTGAGGAGCAATTTTTTGGTGTCTTGTTACTTTAGATGCTTGTGATATCTCAGACATTTCAGTGATTCAGTTTATCTGGTTGGTTGTGTCCCTTTACTTGGGGGACCAGGCTAAATAATATACTAGTATCCATCCTACTTAAGTCATGTGCGGTGAAATACTATAACCATGTTTATAATTGTTACTGTTTAATATGGTTAACTGTACCATTATGGTGCGGTACAATTATGACGATGAATTTTCTATCCATAATGGTTATGGTATTTGAGTTAAACCCATGTTATAACCATGATTATTATATAAATATAATAATTATTTATTATTAATAAACTAATATATTTATATTATTAAGGCGGAACAGGTTTATATAATCGTCATTCTTCTAAATTACCAAAATACCCTTTAATTTCATGAAACTGTTGAGATACATAATTTATTTAATAAACTATTTTAGTTATTTCACGTTTTATTATTTTACTCATCCCCTCTCTATCTACATTGGTCGTAACTTCCCACCATTCAATTTTTCCTCCATACAATTGTTCCTCCCTCTCTCTCTATGTTCTCTATTCATATTATTTTATTATTTTTCTTCCACCATCAAATTTTTCAATAGAAATCTATATAATTATCTCTCTTCCATTTATCTCTCTTCCATTTATCTCCTATTATCCCCGATCTCTCCAATTCTCTATCCAATCTTAACAGATATGAAAAGCAAGCTGTAGATTAGTATTAAAGTCCATCCCCAACTGATTTTTTTTATCTCCATCAGATTTACTCCATTAAGGTCCCTCCCAATTTCCCCAGCGTCTCCAAGGTTCAGTCCAAGATTTATGGCGTCGTCATTCACCATTCAAGATTCAGTCCACTTCAAATAAGTGTTCTCTCTATACCTTTCAGTTTCAGTGTTATGGTTGCTGAAATTCAATTTTGTGTTATGGTTGTTGAAATTCAATTTTGTGTTATGGTTGCTGAAATTCAGTGTTTCAGTGTTTTACATTTGGTCAAATTTAGTGTTTTATGTTTTACGTTTCAGTGAAATTTAGTGTTTTACGTTTGGTCAATTTTGTGTTTTACGTTTCAGTGTTTTACAGTTGCTGAAATTCAATTTTGGTCAAAATTCAGTTTCACTGTTTTACGTTTGGTGAAATTTAGTTTCACTGTTCTTCGGTGGGTAACTCACATATTGCTCTCTTGTGAAAAATTCACTCATTCTGGGAAATTATGTGATGCTTGCTTGCTATTATTATTGCATTTGCTATTGCTATTTTCGTTGCCTTAAACAAACTGATTTTAATTATTTTTTACAGGTTGAATTGAAGTGTAGATGCATCACAAAATAGTGTTGTCATCATTGATATGAGTATGACGATGCAACCTCTGATAAGGCCCGTCACTGCAGATGCAACTCTTAGTAATTAATATTTTATCAGGTTTACCTTATTTTTATGAACTTGAATAATTGATGGTTAAGAATTTAAATCACTTTAATGAACGTCTTTTGGTATTTGCATTCCTTTCTAATAGACATAAGGATTAACCATAAAATCAACAGGTTTAAGTGGTGGGGACTAACAATATATTTGTAAGTAATATGCCATGCACATCTTAGTACACTGTCTTTATCCATGATGTGACAATCGACAACTGGTGTCCCCTAACCTGTTCAAAAAATCTATATCAACTGAGTAGAATGTAGAAGATATTTGATTAATAAGTCTCATCAGTACCATATTATGCATCGTGTTGTATTCCAAATTCAGTAAGTTGTATTCCAGATTTTTATTTTATGCAAATAGTAGTCCATTTTGAACACTTTATCGGCGTTTTTAAATCTCATATATTGGAAATGTCACCCAACATGATGGAAAGGTGGGTCGAACCTTGAATTCAAGTCAACACCGTTAAGGTCTAACACAATGTCCAATAAAAAAAATCTTACTTTCGTCATCTCAATTGTGTGGATTTTTAAATCTGTATAGTTGGGTTATTGTTTAAAAACTTCTCATTTAAATACATTTTATTGCTATTCCGTTGTTTGAAAGTCTAAAAATTGTATCAATCATTTGGAAATTATTATGTGTTACTACATTGTTGTGTGGGGTAACCCTGATAAGGTTTGGTAAATGATTCCGATTAGGCAAGCTTGGGGCCCCAATATCAGTCTAAGAGATTCTCATCTTATTGCCTTTGCTGCTGCAGAGCGTCAGTTTCTTCAATCTGAGTACGATGATTATGATGTTGAAAGCAGTAGCATTAGCATGCTTTCGCTATGTTGCTCTCATTGTAAGCAATTCAAGTTTCAGTACACGTACGCATCCTCCTCTTCTATTGTAATTAGAGCTGATGTTGGGGATTGATTTCTTTATGCAGTTGCGGGTCATTTTACTTTTACGTCAAGCTCTAATGATCACTCGAGAATCTGGAATGGTGCATGAATCTTCAAAGATATTCAATGTTAGTGCAACTTAGGTGAGTACTAGCCATTCCCTTATTATTAATAATAATACTGAAGGCAGATGAGTAATCAATTTCAGATTTTAGTTCTTCAGTTTGCTGGTTTTCTTTTGTCATGCTATATCATGGCTCAATCTTGGTTTATTTATATGTTTCCTATATATATGCAGATTATCTTTGTCTTTGATTCGATCAAGATTGTGTGGTAGAATGCATAGAGAGTTGTTGCCTTGATTAATCTCATCCACGGTATGTTTGCATGTTGAATTTTTTTTAGCATTTGTTATTGAAGAATTTTTGTTCCTATCCATAGTTATGTCATTCTCACACTAGATTGTATTTAATTGATCTTCCATCGATGCTTATTAGGTCGCACAATTTGTTATTATTATTAATCAAGTGTTAAACACTTGATTAAACACTTTATCAATGTGATTATTTATATTTTTACTATATAACTGCACATTGTCTATCTTTAATCTCGATCAAAATTGTGTGATCGAACGCATAGAGAGTTGTTACCTTCATTAATCTCATCGATGGTATGTTTGCGTGTTGATTTTTTTTTAGAATTCGATATTGATGAGTGTTTTTTTTCCTATCCATAATTATGTTGTTGTCACACTATATTGTGTTTACTGGATCTGCGTTTAATATTAAGTGAAGTATTATAATATTGTATAGCAAAAAATCGAGCATTGAATTATTGTTACCATATATTGTTTGACGCAAAAATTATTGTTGATTAATAAAATAAAATTAATATATTTGCACTATAATGTTATTATTATTAAGTTTTGAATTGTAATAATTTAAAATGGAATAATAGTTAAATTGATACAATGTTATTTTTTAGGTAAATGTTATTCTAAAAATATATTTAAGTATATTATATATTGAACTCTCAATTTTAGAGTTCAATGGTTGACTCCTAAACATTAGTTAAAATCCCAAATATTTAACTATTATTACGAATAATAGTTACATGGATAAAATATTCCTTAATAACGAAAATACAATTGAAAATAATGTTATTATTAGGTAAAATTGACACACCCTTAATATTAATCACTGGATTGTTGTCACATTGAATTAATGTTATAAAAAAATCATCATTCATAAAGTAATCCTTAAAAATCAACGATATTGGTCCTCTTTAGGAATTGAAAATTTTCTACTACATAAATTAGACAAACTCAACTTATGCAAACTGAATGTATAATAACGACCTAAAATCATTAATCTATATTCATAATTTTGTACATGATAAAATTAAAGTGATTCAATTATTCAAACCATTTCATGTCTACATCTACGTTTATATATTCAACACAGGGTAAATGGTCAAAGTGCCCCCTAAAGTTTGACCGAAATTTAAGAATCCCCTTTAACGTTTAAAGTGCCCCTTAATGTTTGAAAATGATGAAAAATTCCCCCTTGTCAGATGCTCTTTTAGGGGGAATTTTTCATCATTTTCTTAACATTAGGGGGGATTTTAAACTTTAAGGATGATTATTAAATTTCGGCCAAACTTTAGGGGCACTTTGACCATTAACCCATTCAACATATGTTACACCATCTCAATACAATATTATTTCTTATACTTTGTATAGGTATACATTCGGTCGTACAATATGTATCATTCACCATCACATAGACGTCATCAACGTACGTGTAATGTTATATTGACATATATATACATACACATTTATATATACTTTTTTATTCATTGTAATTCATAAATTAATATTTTCATAAACAATATTATTAGAATCATTCTGATTAACTGCAATTCGAAGACTTGCGCGCATGCCGGTACCAGCACAAGATAATTCAGGAGCTGGTTCTTCTACAACCCACCCAGTGGGTAATTCAATCGAAGTTGGTGTACAACGTTCAAACGACTTTCAAGGTATATGCAGTCTTCATACCATGTCAATAAATTTGTAGCAAACACAATTACACATAATTGATTTGTTACATGTGAGTATCAATACAAAGTAATTCATTGATCATGTCTGCAACAACGCATACAGTTTTGCTATAAATTAAAAGTCAAACTTATATGGTACCCAATTAATTTTAATTAAACTACTGACAATTTTATTGGTGTAAAGCATTACGTTCACGTTATAGCATATCAAACAATTCACTTTTTCTAGAGTGTTACCTACAACAACACGAAGAAGAGGATATCATTGTATTGCTCGAGATTTTCAAGAGGGTATTGATTCTCTAAGATACGTTCTTCAGGATCCTACATTATGTAACAAATGTTCAGCCAAGCGTTTCCACCATGAGAATGACAGTATATGGTGCATGAATGGTCAGATTGCACTACCGGTGCACTATCCTCCCCGAGCTATGTTAGAATTATTTGAAGATCCAACTGTTGATGGAAATCACTTTAAGCATAACATTCGTGCTTATAATCATGTGATCTCTTTTACCTCAATGGGTGTGAATGTGGATGAAAGCTTGGTGGCACGTAGTCGAGGGATATATACATTTCGAGCTCACAGATCAATATATCATCAAATTGGTTCTCTTCTACCATCTGAAGACGAGCGGCCGATATATCTGCAAACATATATATACGATACATAGCATGAATTAGAGAACCGATTAACTGAAAATAATACCTTAAAGGTTACAGTATTGGAGAGAATAACTGCAATACTCAATGACGTAAATCCATTCGTGCATCAATTTCGACAATTATCTACAAGGTCATATATACATCAGTGTCGTTTAATTATAAGAGAACAACCACATCATATGCATCAGTACGCAGTACCCACTGCTCCACAAGTAGCTGCAATTATAGTTGGAGGAGATGATATGACTAAGATTCGCAATCATGATTTTATTGTTCAAAGACAATCTGGTGATCTAATAAATGTACAAGATACGAGCGACTATTATGATCCCCTTCAATATCCAATACTACTTCCTCACGTACTTTATGGTTGGACGTTTGATGAAGAACGCATATCAACACGTACTGTATCATGTCGTGACTATTATGCTTTTATGCTACAGGTATAGTCTTTCTTCATACTCTTTTAATTACATTTATTACCTAAATAATAAGTTATTTATTATTATTTTGCTGCTGTAATTTAATACGTTAGTTTGTTCTTACAGATTAGAGAACATATTTCAAAATCTCTATTTCTCCGTGGTGGACGACTTATGCAACAATATGTGGTCGATCAGTATGTTAAAATTGAATCACATAAACTTCGTTGGGTTCGTAATAATCAAAACACTATCAGAGTTGATGCTTACCGAGGCCTTCAAGACTCTTTTATTGCAGGAAATCATGTCGCATGTGATTACTTAAATTTATATTTTTTTAATGTCTATAATGAATGATACACTAACATGAAATTACTACATGTACAATGGATGATGCAACGAAGGCACGGTTGGACGGAGAACAATGCTACCATCATCCTTTTGTTGGATCCAACCGTGATATGTTTGAAAGATATTCAGATGCAATGGCTTTGGTATGTGCTTTTGGAAAACCAGATATCTTCATCACAATGACATGCAATCCTTCGTGGGAAGAAACTACTAATGAACTACTACAATTTCAGGTAACCATTTTCATTCACTAAATTCAATATCTCATCATTCTCATGGCGTTCTATTTTTTGAGTTCTTTAAAATAGTCTTGTTGCATCCATTACTAGGTTCCACATGGTCATCCTGATTTACTATCTCGCATTTTTCATGCTCGATTTGAGGAGTTTAAAACTGATATACTTAATCGAGAAGTTTTGGGAAAAGTGATCGCATACACCTACGTTATTGAGTTCCAAAAAAAGAACTTCCACATGCACACATGTTAATAATCCTTCATGATGATGTGAAACCCTCTACGCTTGATGACTATGATGCTTTGGATTCCTGATCAACATTAAGAGCCCTCACTACGTGCTAAAGTACTGAAGCATATGATCCATGGCCCATGTAATCATTCACGAACGGCACCGTGCAAAAAAAAAAGAGTAGAATGTAAGAAAGGTATTCCAAAATCTTTTTTGGAGTTCACTATGGAAGGGAGTGATTCTTATCCACTATATCGACGATGTAATCAAAGATGCATATCACATCCACACCGTCCAGCGGTAAATGTGGATAATAGATGAGTTGTTTCGTATAATTGATGGTTACTTTTAAAGTACGACTGTCACATCAATATGGAGATTTGTGCAAGCATCAACAGTGTAAAGTATTTATGTAAATACATTCACAAAGATATTGATCGAGTTGTGGTGCAAGTGAGGGTATCATCTCTGGATGATGAAATACAACAGTACATCGATGCGCGTTGGGTTTGTGCACCAAAAGTAGTTTGGAGAATTCTTACACTCCCTATGATAAGAATGTATCCGAATGTGTATCGTTACAAATTCATTTTCCAAACATGCATCAGGTGTGCTTTCGAGATAACCAACCAATTGCCCATGTATTAGCAGATTCTCGAAACGCGAAGACTATGCTTACAGAATTTTTTACGTGCAACACGATCAATGTTAAAGCAAGACACTATTTATATCGAGAATTTCGTGAACATTATGTTTGGTCTAAAAGAAGTCTTGCTTGGGTAAGAAGAAGAAATCGACTTAAAGTCATTGGAAGAATTTACACAGTAACCCCTAATGATAAGGAAAAGTTTTATCTAAGACTGCTGCTTAATCATGTCAGAGGACCGACATCTTTTGAAAATCTACGAACGCATGACGATGTCACGTATGAGTCATTTCAAAAAGTTGCTGAGAGTAGGGGTTTATTAGAGCATGACAACAATATTCGATTGTGCTTGTAGGAGGCCTCAACATTCCGTACACCGAGCGTTCTTAGGAGACTTTTTGTCACTATTTTAGTCTTTAATGAACCAACCGGTGTGCGTGACCTATGTAATGAATTTTATTAACCCATGGTTGAAGATTATCATCCTTCTAATGCAGATGCAACACATATAGAGAGTCGTATGTTGTGTGACCTTAATCTACAACTTCAACAACATGGAAAGACAGTTCGTGATTTTGACTTACCTTCCATTTTCTATAATTTCGACAGCGAAAGTTCTAATCCGTGTATTATACAAGATGAGTTGTTAATTCATGTACCACAAGCTGATTTAGATTCAATTTAAAGGCTAAACCCAGACCAAAAGAATGCATTTGATACAATTATGTCAACTATTGATCGTAGAGAAAGTGGTGTGTACTTTGTTGATGGACCTGGTGGCATTGGAAAGACGTACCTATACCGAGCAATTTTAGATGTGTTACGTGATAGGGGCAAAAATTGCTTTGGCTACAACATATTCAGGGATAACAACAATGATTTTTCTTGGTGGTCGTACAACCCATTCTAGATTCAAGCTCCCAATAAATCCTACCTTTTCTGCTACATGTTCGATTACTAAACAATTTTCTCACGCTGAGTTACTACGTCGGGTTACAACAATCATATGGGATGAGGCGCCTATGGCTCATAGATTTCTTTTTGAATCATTAGATCGAACTTTGAAGGATATTTGTGACAGTAGTGATCCGTTCGGTGGTAAAGTCATAATATTGGGTGGGGATTTTTGACAAGTGCTTCCTGTCGTACAAAGGGCAAATAAGGCGCAATTGATTGATGCATGCTTCATTAAATCCGCTCTATGGAGGTATGTTACAGTTCTTAAATTAAAACAGAACATGAGGTCTCGATTTGATAACAACTTTTCAGAGTTTCTATTACGCGTTGGTGATGGAAGAAAAACACACACGTTTTATGATTTCATACAACTACCGCAGGATATGACAATACGTTGGAAGGTGAAGAATCGATTGATGCATTATTTGATGTCATCTTTCCAGATTTGCAAAATGTATCACAAGAACCGTCATGGTACGAAGATAGAGCTATATTGGTGCCAACTAATACTGATGTTGATCAGTTAAATGACAAGATTATACGACGTTTTTCGGGGTCTGAACATACATTCTATTCTTACAACAAGGTTGATAGCGGAAATGGAGATTTATATCAAATGAGTATGTCAACTCCATTGCACCCAAAGGAATGTCTCCACATTGTCTAACTCTTAAAAAAGGTGCCCCAATAATGCTTCTTCGAAATATCGATCCTAACACTGGACTTTGTAATGGAACAAGACTATTATGTTTGAATTTTATGCGGAACTTAATTTATGCGGAAGTTCTTGGTGGACAATTTAAAGGAACAAAAGCATTTTCCAAGGATATTAATGAAGTTGACGGAAGATGTTCGCTTGCCTTTACAGATGACACGTAAACAGTTTCCAGTGCGTCTTAGTTTTGCAATGACTATAAATAAGGCGCAAGGTCAAACATTGCCTAACGTTGGCATATATTTGTCTGATCATGTATTCAATCATGGTCAATTATATGTTGTTTTATCACGCGGTACGACTCAGTCGACAACAAAGATTTTGGTTAAAAAGGGAGAACTCGAAGGACTTACTGGTATACATACTCGAAATGTGGTATACAAAAATGTTTTGTTACTTTGATCATTTGACTCTTACCATGTTTATGTTAAGGGCGTAGTTGTGCATCTTAATTTATTTGTTTTGTATTTTATATTTTGAGTCATTTTCATATAAAGTTCAAGTTCTTCTAACTTAATATATATACTTATTTCATATGTTTAGTACCGCTTTTCACTCAACTTTGTTTTATAGATAAAATATTTTGAACGCAACGATCTATTTTCATAACATGTATATATAAGTTTCGTATATATATACATGTATATAGTTAACTAATAAATTATACCACAATTTTTATAATTCACTAAAGTGTGTTTCCCTAATGGTTATACTAGACCCCGGCACGCGCTAAGCGCGTGCACGTTGTCATCTTTTGTCGTGCGTGAGGTATTACGAGGACACGATCGATCCGACTCCTAAGTTAATACAAGAACATTATAAGCATTGAACAATTTATATAAATATTATTAATGTAAAACTAAAATTAATTTGAATAAGATAATGAAATAATAAAATTTAAAAATTATATAATATTTTTAAAACAATGCTCGAGCTACCAGGATCATATAACACTATCATAATGGAAGTTACTGTACATACAGTTAATAAATAACCATGATGCTAGTTAATAAATAACCATGATGCTAGTTTTATTATATTACATATGTGAAATACATATGAGTATACAGATAAAATTATGGTTAATAAGCGTAGTTATTTTAATGGGTATAATATTGAAAATTGTATCCGTAATGATTATGGTATGTGTTTTAAAAATATGGTATGATTATGATATTTGTCATACCGTAACATACCCTAACCGTCGACAAACCTAATCATTCTCTCTAAAAAGAGTAGTGTTCTTCTATTATTATTATTACTTTTTTTGTAATTTTATGACATTTTATTTTGTCAGACGCAGTATCATATTGAATTTGGATATCACATGAAATTAAAACACACATATACAATATTAGTACGTGCCCCACGACACAACACTATCATCGTAGTATACAAACAGTACCGTAGAAAGACAAATCCACGTCATCACGACTAGCCTTGTAGCAAACACATCGTCGTCTGAACCCCTTCCCGACCGGAGGACGCCCATCCCGTCACCACTATGAATATTACAGATTAAATTTTTGGCGTTGAAACAAAATTATTTGAGAAATTAGTATAATATAATTGAAGTATATAAAAATATATGTAATATTATTGGTTTAATTTGTAAAAACAAACAAATGATAAGAAGTGGTTTAATTTTGCAGCAATTGGGCCTTCTAACATGGAAATATAGAGAAAGTGATTGAAATGGATCCCAGATAGGGCTCTTATATATAAATATACAATAAGGACTTGTTCTTCGTCCATTATCAATCGATCGGAATTGAAATTTCTTCTCCTGGCGCTTCAAATTCCTCTTTCACGGTACCTCCTCAGTCCTCACTAGATGTAGAGTATGTCTCTTGCTTTCACCGAGTAGGATTTCGTCGAGTGTTTGATCTAGAACGGAAGGTTTTTTGCCTTATCGGAGAAGAAGGGACCATGCCGCTGTTCCTCTCCGACGAGGAGTTCTCTCGTTGCTCCGGCAACGCGGCTCTTGTGGCTGAAAGAGCTGATGACTTCATCCGAAGGCTCAACGTGGAACTGGAAACCGTTAAGGCTCAGGCGGACGCTGCTGCCATCACTGCAGAGCAGACTTGCTCTCTTCTGGAGCAGAAGTACCTCACACTTACCTCCGACTTCTCCGACCTCCAGTCCCAGTGTACACAGCTCCAGGCCTCACTGGATCAACGCCTTGTGGAGCTCGCGGATGTCCAGGCTCAGAAAAGTCAGGTCCATCTGCAATGCGTAAGTATCCACTTACCTCACACCCCAGTTACTCTTCTCTGTTTTGTCTCTCTCGTGCTAGTGTAACCTCCTTATTTTGCAGATTGAGAAGGATGGAGAGATTGAGAGGTTGAGCACTGAGATGTCGCATTTGCAGACCTCGAAGAGACAGTTGATGCAGGTGCTTGAACACAAGGACGCTGAAATTTCGGAGAAGAATATGTCAATCAAAGCCTACCTCGATAAGATTGTACGCTCCTCGCGTTCCCATTAGTCTATTACTACTGTCGCAATGTTGCAATCTCTTACTAGTTCATTACAGATATTTCGATTACAATGGATTCTTTCGTTGCTGATTGCCTTATTCTGCGGCATGCTTCAGACAGCATGCTATATAGTCTTATACGATTATCTGGTTCTTTTTGAAATTAACTTTTTTTGGGAATGTAATTTTCAGGGCCAATTGATAGACAATGCTTCACAGAAAGATGCTCGTTTGAATGAGAAAGAAGCTGAGTTAGCAAGAGTTCAAGCCACTTGTTCTCGTCTTTTACAGGTCGCTAGTCTATATTGAATTTATTTGAGACTTATTTCTCCGAGGGATGGATGGGTTGATCTTTCTATAATATGTAGCCTCTATGATGATTTTGTTTGATTAATTGTTTTTCTGTTTTTTCATATGATAACGTTTTACTTTAGTAATTGAGTAATGTATACTTTATCTCAGGAAAAAGAGCTCATCCAACGACAAAATACATGGCTTAATGACGAGTTGAAGGATAAAGTTGATAGCCTTTTAGAGACTCGGAGAACAATTGGTAATCTCGAGGCGCAAATGTCTTCTAAGATTGCAGAGGTGAGGGTCAAGATTTCTGTTTGAATTTGTTTATCATGTTCTGCACCTATTTTCTATATGTTACTCTTATTTTTCCCATTCTTCCAGGCCGAGAGGGAGTTTAACGATTGTTCAAGTTCGTTGAAGTGGAACAAGGAAAGGGTGAGGGAGTTGGAAGGAAAGGTCACATCCTTGCAGGAGGTGCTGTAAATTCTTCTTTATAAGTTATGCTCATACTGGAATATCTTACAATCAGATCATAATAGCTCATGGACAATGGTTGTTTCTACTTTGAAGGAGTTACGCTCATGTAAAGAATCTGCAGCAGCCAATGAAGAACGGTTTTCAGCAGAACTTTCGACTGTGAGTTATAACAAATTAATCCCATTTTCTTAGTATGTTTCTATGCACATTTAAAGATTGGGATGTTAATAGTGAATGGGTGTTCAAATTGGTAGTGTTAATCTTCATAATGCTTAAAACGTTTATCATAATAAAGAGTATTGTATGGAATTTCTATTCTTACTCCTTGATGCTCAATTTCAAATATCCCAGTCCATGATTAGCTTTTCTGGAATCATGAGTGCTGCCTGCTTAGTTGCTGTCTTCCCAGTTCTGACTAATTTTTTAGTTATGCTTTGGAGGATTTTCTTTTGAGTTAATGTTGGATTGGACTTTTAGCCAGTCACAAGCGTCAATGACTAAGAATCGTGTTGTGATTCTTGGTTGTTGGATAACCTAATTTTTTTTGCTCTGAACATATTCTCTATGCATTCTAATGCTAATCATATGCTTATTATATTGGATCTATAATGTATGTAGGTACATAAACTTGTTGAATTGTATAAAGAAAGTTCTGAGGAATGGTCTGGAAAAGCTGGAGAGCTTGAGGGTGTTATCAAGGCTCTAGAGGTATTTTTTTGTGATTTTTCAGTCTCCTCAAATTTGGCACACTACACGCTTGGCCTTTCCCCTCAAATTTGGTCTACAATGTGTTTAGTCTTCATTACTGTTGATGTACACAGGTGCATTTGTCTCAAGTGGAAAATGATTACAAAGATAAACTTGATAGGGAAGTATATTCTAGAAGACAAGCCGAAAAGGTAAATGATCTTTTTTGGGTCAAGTGGTTAAGAATCAAATTCATTGTACCGAAGTGGTTTCTATTGTATAGTTGCAATTTGTATATTTTTGAGTGAAGACTTTCAATTATATCATCTTTGAGGATGTATTGCATGAGATAAATTGGTTTTATTCATATAATGATGTTAGATGAGACTAAGAATATGTTAAAGGTTCCGGGTAACTCTTTACCTCCAGTATAATGATTGTAAATCTTCAATTATATTTCTCAGTGAATATTGTAGCTGTTACTTAAGATCATTCATAAATCTCATTTGAGCTTTTAACCTCGATTGGGACTTCATTTTTCTGATAGTTGGAAGGAGTTATTTATAAGTATTGACTATTGAGGTATTCGTAGTTTTGTGCTGGATGGATCTGTTAGAATGGTGGTACGGCATTGTGCATTTGAATTTTGATCAGTGGGTAGGATTTTTTTCCTTTTTAGTTCTTCCGAATGTTAGAAAGAGAAGATATCACTAATACAGTTCCTACCAGCTGTAACCATTTTGAAGCCAGGGTTTAAGAACGTGAATTTACGTACTTGACATGTCTTGATTTTTCCTCCATTAGTGTTTGTGCTCTTTTGGTTTCTTTGTCTTGAGCCTTTTATCTTAATTTATTATTTTCAGGAAGTTGAAGATTTGAAAGCAAAGCTGGAAAAATGTGAAGCGGATATTGAATCCCTTAGGAAACAGAATGAGTTGAATCTTTTTCCTCTCGATAGTTATAATACCGAAAGGTTCTTTACTTAGTCTTTTCTTCTAGCTACTCAACTGTTCTATATGCTTCTTCTGTTAAAGTCTCTTTTTAGTTTTGTTTTTTTCCTGATTAAGGGTTAAAAGATTATATGTAGAAGACCTTTGCTAATGCTATGTTTCTTTTTGTCACTTCCTCCTCCTAGATGGACAGGTTTACTCGAGTCCAATGATAATGTGGAGGTTAGTGCAATTGTACCAAGAGTACCTACAGGTGTCTCAGGGACAGCATTAGCTGCTTCCCTTCTTCGTGATGGATGGAGTGTGAGTATTTTTTTTTATCTTGAGTTTCATCTTGTAGAAGAACTTCCTGACATAAGATTGGATACGGCACATTTTGTGGTTTATGCTTTCTTAGCTTGTCAAAATGTATACGAAATACCAAGAGTCTGTGGATGCATTGCGGCACGAACAGATGGGAAGAAAAGAAGCAGAAGCTGTGTTGCAACGGGTACTTCTTGACATCCTATGTAATTTTAACTTATTATTGATGGTATTATGCTGTAAACTTCAACTGTGTAAATAAAACTATACTCCATCTAAATCCCGTGTTGTTCCTGCCTCCTTATTATTCTTGCACTTTTTTCATCTTTTGAATAGTTTTTTATTGCTTCATTACATGTAGCTTTCTATTATTGGGGTTTATTTACAGTTTGAACTTTGCGGACTCATGTCGATCAATATCATTCAACGAAAATTTCATAAAATTCAGCCTTTGGGGGTATACTTCATAAAAGAAAGTGAGAAATTGGGAAGGAAAGGGATTTCTCCCCTGTTTTAATAGGAAATGCTGATTTATTCTTCTGTGTAAATTCCTTGTACTACTGAAGTCACAGTTCTCAAAAAATTGTTTGTGTTGATGAAATACGGTTATTCTATTGCTTTTGCAGGTTCTATATGAATTAGAAGAGAAAGCTGATGTTATATTGGACGAGAGAGGTTTGTAGAAACAGTTCTAACTTAGATTTTTATGTCTTGATAAATGAAAATCTTGAAGTTATCTGTGCTATGTCTAAGGCAACTTCTTTTTATTTTGAGTTGAACTGTGCTTTTGTTCATTAATGTGTTGGTTGGTTGGTGTTAGTCGAACTTGAGATGCCTTGAGTGTATGAGTAGCAACCAGGTCAATCCTTCTAGTCTCTCTCATTAAACTATGTGTCCTTCATAAATGTCTAGCTTTGACTGTAAATGATTTAGCATCTTCTTGCTGTACTAGTATTATTCACACTATATTATACCTCTAATATTTCAAGAAGAAAGCTCTGGTTTTGATTTATAATGAATCTTTTGTACTTATTTGATTTCATCTCTTATAGTCTACGATGTGAAAGTATATTGCTCTGTATAATCCTCTTTAGGCGTGATATGCATTTGAATGAGCTACATGAACTAGTAATGAGTGATATATGCATGATTAACGCTGTCAGCTTGCATGAACCATTAATAAGTGTTATCATTTTCTTGCAGCTGAACATGAGAGGATGGTTGAAGCATACTCAGCAATCAATGAAAAGTTGCAAGAATCTACTTCTCAACAGTATAACTTAGAGAAAACTATCCAGGGACTAAAGGTTCTTCTCAGTTTAATCAATTGAGTATATTCTTGCATTGTTGAATAGGAGTTTGTGATTATGCTGCATTGTCTTGGCAGGCTGATTTAAAGAAGCATGAACGAGACTACCAGCTAGCGCAGCACGAGATTACTGACCTCAGAAGTCAGGTAATGATTGTGAAGAGCTGTTTCTAAGTTATATGTTATTTAATTTGTTTTGAAATGATTTTATATGTGTTTTACTGTTTCTTTAAAGGATATTAATATTTTTTTTCTAAAATTTCTGACTGATAAAGTTGGGAGATTGATATTTTAGGGGGTCATGCACACATTCATTGATTTTTCTGTGGATATATGAAAATATTTGAGTATGAGATCTCTCTGATCTTACAGGTGACTGTACTATTGAAGGAATGCCGTGATATCCAACTTCGTTGTGGATCTGATTCACATGAATCTGATGAAGAGATGGTGATGGATGCTTTCGAGCTGAATGAGGAGTCTGATATAGAGAAAATTATTAGGGAACGGCTTGTAAGTACTTGGGTTGTATTTCTGTATGGGATATGTGCTCAAAATCATAGTTTTGAAAGTTGTGCGAACCTGGAACACCTTGTATATGATGCTTGGTTAATCCTGTTACAGCTGACCTTCAAGGATATTCATGGATTAGTAGAGCAAAATGTTAAGCTGAGAAGCCTTGTGCGCAACCTTTCTCATCAAATTGATGATCAAGAAGCAGAATTTAAGGTAGCGACCTTGAAGTTATTACCAAAAAAGGAAAAAAGTTATTGCAAGTTGTAAGGTCCTTTTATAGCTTCCATTTGACAGTTTCCTGAGCCAAGATAAATCTTCACTTGTTCAGGTGAAGTTCGAAATGGAGCTTAAAAAACATACTGAAGAAGCTGCATCTAAAGTTGCTGCAGTACTCCAAAGGGCAGAGGAGCAAGTTCAGATGATAGAATCTTTACATGCCTCTGTAAGCTTCATCTCTGATATTTCTCTCTGAAGTTTCTAATATTCTTTTGCCATGTGTATGTCATGACCTCTTCTAAACTCTGAACCTCTGTAGCGTAGCCTTATTTTGTTTATCTTTCTCAACCCAACAGGTTGCAATGTACAAACGCTTGTATGAAGAGGAACATAAACGTCATTCAACTCCTCCAGAAGCTGTTACTGCCTCTCAAGGTGTTATTTCCTCTCCTTAAAGTTTCCATTTTCAATTTTCATGCGTTAAATCACATGTCTGGAATGGCATGTGCTATTTGCTAGTAGTGGGTATTTGTCGAGCATGATATTCTATAAAGGATATCACAACCCTAGATTTATCAACTATTATGTGAAGCTTTCTTCCTCTTGAATGACCAGCATTTGGAGATTTAACCCCTTGATATGTTTTCTTACTGAGTAGCTTATACCAATAAAAAAATCACCGAGTGAGATGATAAACATGTTCTTGTGTGTGTGGAAACTGTAGCAAATGAAGGTGTCAGTTTTCCTTACAGTTATCATTTAAGGCAAGGTGTAAATATATGGTATTATGGTTAAGTCTCTCTTAGTTGCAAACTTTTTTCTATTGTAATGGTGGGCATGCATAACTGTTTTCCTTTGTCAGGTGATGTTATCGATTTATTTATTTGTTTTTTCTGCAGATCAACGTGAAGCATTATGCTTATGTTAGGTTTTATTTAGAAAAATATTTGTGCATTAGATTTAAGTTTAACCCATAATTATTTCTAAGATTTGTTTGCCGTTAGTTTCTTAAGTAATTGTTATTTAGTGAGTGGCTTTCTGAGTTTTAGATGAATCTCCTATCTTTCCAAATTCTATATTTGATTATTCTTATCCTGTTCCGTATTTTTTCCATCATCAATCTTTTGTTGCTTGGTCATTGCAGAAGATGGGAGAGCTGATGCGAGGTTGCTTATTCAGGGTTCACAGGTACGGTTGATTTTTATTGCAACTTAGCACAACTGTCTTATTTTGTGATTTGTGTTTTGCTAAAAAACCAAATTGTCTTATCGATGCTGTTGGTTTTGCAATCTGATAACAGGAAGCTGCAAAAAGGGTGCAAGAAAAGGCTGCTGAACGAGTCCGATGTCTTGAAGAAGAGATTGAAAAATCGAGGTAACATTTTTTTCCTTCCTCCTGTTACACCATGTGCTTTATAATCTCTATGGGCAAACAATGTCTTGGTCTTTATTTACTTTTTCTTTATAAGATACAAACTTAGCCTATCACTATCGTGTGACCTTCAGGAGCAAGATTATAGCATTGCAGTCAGAGAGAGACAAACTAGCCCTCGAAGCAGAATTTTTTAGGGAAAAAGCTGATAGTCTTATGAAAGAATCTGAACACAAGGTGAATAAAGTTGTTCTTTCTATATTCTTTATTTATACATGTGCATGTTCTTGCCAAGAGTCCAGAAGCAAAATAAATTACTCTTATGGAATTTTCGTTTTATTAGTAACTATTAGTTTAGGTATACTTTGTTGAGATAATTCTTTCTGCCATTATATAGGTGTTATAAATTTATAATCACTGGCATTGTCATTTTTTTTAAAAATAATCTTTGTTGTTTATTGTTTAGAGGGGAGAACTTGATGGAGTCTTATCAAGGAATGTGGAGTTCTCACAATTGATAGTTGATTACCAACGGAGGCTCCGGGATGGTTATGAATCCTTACAAGCTGCTGAGGATCAAACTCGGAAATTGACAATGGAGGTGAGGCTTGAAGATATTACCTGGGTTCTGTTTTTATGTCTTTCTTGCCCTTTTGCAGAAATATCATGTCCAGTTTCATAGATGATACTATAGGTCTGCATTCTGTTATGGGAGCATTTCATAAAACATATTTATGACTTCAAATTGTGCTTGCTCTCATACTTTGTGCGGATTAAACTTACAAAAGTTCCTCGATAAATTCAGTGGACCACTGCTCCACATAAAACATTGCCACATAACTTAGCGTATTTGTTGAAGAATTTGGTACTGACAGAATGGATATTATCAGGTATCTGTTCTCAAACAAGAAAAGGAAGTGCTGGCTAATGCAGAGAAGAGGGCTTCAGATGAAGTCAAAAGTTTGTCAGAACGAGTTTATCGACTTCAGGTCAGTGTTTATTCTCGAATGACATAAGCATGTCCTCCCATATGGTGTGATGGTTCAGATTTTTCATTTACACCATATAAAAGTGAAGGTCATTGAGGACAATACTAATTATAGTAGCTTCCTTCCAATCTGGTGCTGTGTGTTGTTTTCATGATGTTTAAGCTGTTGTATTTTGTATTTTACAGGCCACATTGGACACAATCCAGAGTGCAGAGGGAGTTCGTGAGGTTGAGATTAATAGCCTTTTTTACTACATGTATTTGTTTTTCATGGTTTCATGTTGCAGTTGAAGCTTATTTTTCTAACTATATGTATGTACCAATGTAGGAAGGACGAGTTGCAGATAAAGGAAAACAAGAGGAATATTTAAATAAAATTCAGGTTTTCCCTCCCCTTCCCAGATTAATTTTGTACTCTTCTCAGTTTGACATTGTTCAAGTTCAAGCTTACAAGTAATGGAGTCTTTGTTTTGTTTCAAAGGTTGTTTACAGTAAGAACAGATTTATAACTTTCACATAGAATACAATAATTTTTTAAAGATGGATTATGGATGAATATTGCTGTTTGAGAGAAAATGATGATAATTTTTTCATTTGCTGAGGTTATATTCTATTTCTCCTTTATCCATGTTAACCCTCACTCAACTTAAGGTTAAGTGCATTTTAGGACATAGACAGTTAACAATTCACACTTGTCATTGATTTTATGCTCTCAGAGTTTCCATCTGTCAAATTTAAATGTTGACCAAAACATTCCATTCTTGCTGCATCTGTTTGGAAGTTTCTTACTCATTACTACTACGAGTTTATTGTGATTCTTAACCGTGAAATTTTCCAGAGGGAATGGGCTGAGGCTAAGAAAGAGCTTCAAAATGAACGTGATAATGTTCGAAATCTTACACGTGAGCGTGATGTACCTTTGAGAGATGCTATGAAACAAATTGAAGAAATGAGGAAAGAGTTGGCTAACGCTTTACAGGCCGGTGCAGCAGCTGAGTCTAGGGCAGCTGTTGCTGAGGTGCTGAGTCTCACTACAAAATGTTTCTCTTCCCTTTCAGGTTCTTTAATTGTGGAAGAAGCCTTATTAATGATTTTCTTTTCCCTGTTTTTCAGGCTAGGCTGTCTGATCTCGAGAGAATGATCAAATCTTCGAATTCAAAGGTACAACTGAAGGAAATCATTATATCTTCTATCATCTTCTTGATGTTATCTTGATATTATTTTATTTCTGTGGTATGAATTTCCTTTGTGGTTAAAAGGGAGTAGGTTCATAATTACGTGATATGGGACAAACTTACCTATGATTCTTCTTCATGCTCCTACTGGCTTCTTCCTATGTTAGAAGATTATATTATTGTTTCCGCTGATGACAGTATTTTTAGTGAATGATAATTAATGGTTATGACTTATGAGTTGCTTTTTGTCATTTTATTATTTGTTTTAGTATAAATAACTTTGGCAATTCAAAAGCAGATAAAGTAGTAGTCATTCCTTCACAAAATTGTCCATTCTAGATTTTAGCTTCTGCATTTTCGCAATCGGTGTATTGACATTATCCAATTCTCTCTGTATTAGGGGGATGGGGGTGCTTCTGATTTGGCCAATGAGGTTAGTTATCCTGGACTGGTATTTGATATAGTGCAGTTAGCTTGTGCCGACTTTCATAGTATTTTTTAGCAGACTCATTTAGTTGAATCTTTTTTGGATTTAGCTCATAAATATATTTGTGGTAAAGCATCTTAAAGGAGGCTGCAAAGAAAAAGAACTGGCTATCCAAGATATAGTTAGCTTAGGAAATATACAATGTTTTTGAATCTTTTGATGTTTCTTTTGTACTAGAAATAGCTGCACCGAAAGGTGAAATGCCAAGTTTTCCACATTTTGGGTATCATAGGGATGCATAGGGTATTAACACGTTCCTGATATTTTAGATTTTTTTTTTTCCTGTTTCCATGAATTTTCTATGTACATCTTATGTTTCTTCCCTCAATTTGGTAAACCATGTGCTTTCTTGGTGTAATGAGAGTTACTGCCTTCACCGTTCAGTATATGTAATGAGTAAATATCCTGGAGGACCTTGAAAGAGAGCAGAAGCAAGACGAACCGCATTATCCTCTTTCCCTATATTGCTTAAAATTGTCATCTGAATGGATGCCTATTTGTTGTTGATTGGCTTACTTTTTTTTTCTTTCCCATTTGCTATATATGCTGCAACTAATTTTTGCATATGAATGTATACATTTGACTTCACTCCAGATTGTTTCGGAACTACAAATTTCAAAGGAGGAGATGGAGAAGCTGAAAGAAGAGGCAAAGGCAAATAAAGAACACATGATGCAGTACAAGAGCATAGCTCAGGTGAATGAAGCAGCACTAAAACAAATGGAACATGCTCATGAAACGTTCAAAGCTGAGGTATTTGTGGTACTGCAGTCTCTTGAAGTTATCATCATATGATCATATACTCTTTTTTATAGATTCTTTCTTCTATACATTTTTTAGGCTGAGAGATTAAAGAATTCACTGGAAGCTGAAGTTCTTTCACTCAGAGAAAGGATCTCAGAATTGGAAAATCATCTGAACATGAAATCTGCAGAAGTGGCCTCTCTTATTGCTGGAAGAGAAGAGGTGCTTGTGTCTATTTCAACTGAAGTTTCTAGTTTGAAGGAAGAAATTGTTGTGAAAAGGTGAATTTTTGTTGGAACATTTTCATGATTCGTAATATAATTGTATCATTGGTTCTTACTTTGCTCAGTATTTCTGCAGCTCTCAAATGCTTCAATTGGAAACTCAGAATTCATTACTTGAGGAAAAATGGAAGAGTGAGCATGAAAGGTGGCGCTCTGCTCAAGCTAATTACGAAAGACAGGTCAGTAGTGATGGGCTTCTCTACTGTTGAAGTTATTTCCCACCATGAGTCCAACTTGATGGGTTGTTGAAAATTAGCACCATATAAACAAACAGCCTACCTCATCCTATTATCAATCGGTTTAGAATGGAAACCTAGTTGTACTGCTTTTTGTTTGTACATTGGGTTTGTTTAGGCCCGATGTAGAATTGAACATGGCATTTATTTTTCCCAACATGAGTCCCGCATCGGTAGGTTGTTGAAAATTAATTACCATATAAACAAATGGTCTATCTCCTATTACCAATTAGTTTTAGGATGGAACTCTATTTGTGTAAGTGATAGCTCTTTGTTTTTCCATTGTGTTTGACTCGACTCGATGTAGAATTTAACATCTACCAAACAAAGTGAACATCGTTGCTAATCTTTTCAGTATTTTCTTTTGGATTAGTTAACGGCTTAACGCTTTTTGCAACAACGTAATATCTGGGAAACCACAAAGGATCTTATCTTGAAGTCCCGGAATAGAATCCATTTAACAGCAGGTCATAAACTGACCCTCGCACAACACAGACTCTTCATCTTAATTTTGCAATCTGAAAACTTTTGAATTCTGCTTCTTCCACACTAGAGATAATCCAAGCTAATTGTTTCAGTATTTCTTAGGGTAAAGTAGGTCTTATCTCGGTTTCTCTATTTGCCACATTGGTTCTGAACATTGAGCAGCTTTGGCAAAATGTTACTAGTGTTCGAGCTTCTGTTACAGGCATGATTAATTTGCTGCAACTCTTGCTCCTGATGTTTAATGGACTGATATAGATTTCTTGGTTTCGTCTGAGCTGTTAAGTGAGCCTTTTTATAATTGTGAGAGAACATTTCCTTTTGATTCCTTGTTTGCTTGCTGGGGATTTGATTCTAACTAAATATGGTAACCTTTTGGCAGGTTGTTTTGCAATCAGAAACAATCCAGGAGTTGACCAGGACATCAGAAGCATTTTCGTTGTTGGAAAAAGAAGCTTGTGCACTGCGTAGATCAGCAGATGATCTAAAGAGGGAAAATGTATGTTCCACTTAGTTACAATTTTTTTATTTTATTTTGCCAAGGGGTGGGTGGTTTACTGTTTTAGCCTTTTTTGGTACTTGTTGACCAGTTTTGAAGGTGGTTTTCTTATTCATGTTTGCTAATGTTTTACTTTACTCAACGGATGTTTTGACTTATTACTTGCAGAGGGAACTGGAGTCAAAGTTGTTAGAGGCAAAATCAGTACTTGAGGAAATAACAATCTCAACTGAGAAAAAATACAATGAATTGAATGAACAGGTAGTTCTTGTATATTGCGTGTCTATTTAATCCTTGTCCAGAATACTTGGTTATTATTTGCATTATTTCTGTATGGCATTATCTTATCAGTACGGTTGTTTGTTTTGAATGATACCCTGATTAATATGTTTCTAAAAGTAACTGTATGTATATTCTTTTTACTGTACTATTATTTCATAAATTGTTATTCAGTAGTTCGATGGGCAAGATCTGTAACTGGTGTTTCTTTACTGCTCCCTGAAAGTGCCCCGATCTGAAATTACTCAAACCACTGTCTAGTATTTTCACATTTCCTTAAATTTTTTCAGAACTTATGAGAAAAAACAGTTTGGGAAGACAAGTGGTCCTTTTATATCTTGATTCTGAAGGTCTTTGTATGTTTTGCAACAGAATAAGTTACTTCATGATAGACTAGAGGCTTTGCATATCCAATTGGCTGAGAAAGACCGCTATGGTAGAACGTCAGGGGGTCTAGGCCAAGATCCTGCTGGTGATTCCGGTTTACAAAGTGTGATCAATTATCTCCGAAGGAGTAAAGAAATAGTAATCATTTCTCTTATCCTCTTAACTGGGTTCCTTTTTCACTGTATCCTTCCTTCCTCTCCCTCTCTTTCTTACTCTCTTGAGTGCTTGGTATTTCTCAGGGAGAAACAGAGATCTCGTTGCTGAAGCAAGAAAAGTGGCGCTTGCAGTCACAGGTTGGTTACTAGTTGAGTTGCCTCCACATTTAGCTTCCAACGCATCCATGTACATTGATGTGCTCTTGGGTGCCTTTGTAGTTGTATACATGGATTTTCTGGTTCAATTGAAATTGTCTTCCCTTGAAATTGACTTTGCAAATGATTCAGCTTGCTTCATATTTTTACATTTATTTTTTATGCGACCTTTGCAGCTTGAAAGTGCTATGAAGGCTGCTGAATCTGCCCAAGCTACACTTCAAGCGGACCGTGCAAGCTTAAAGGCATCAATGATCACAGAAGAAGAGTTCAAGTCACTTCAGCTTCAGGTTTTCCTTTTAAAATTGCTGCTCTTTCTTTATGTTTTCCTGCTGATGTATTTCCGTGTTTATAAGTAAATTCCATTATTTTATATAGGAGTTTCTCCTATAACTATGTGTATTATTTTATATAGGAGTTTTCATGCTTGCGATTTGGAAGTTGGTATTATAAGTAATTTAAGGATATGATATTTGACTACGCTAGATCCTTGACTTCTTTGTCCGCCATCAATTTAAGCTACAAATACAGCTTCTTTTAATGTAGTTGATTCAACTTAATTGAATAAAAGATAAGATACTTCTCTAGTTCTTTGGTTCTCAAGTGTTAGTTCTCTTTTGACCAATTATTCTTGATGTTGGTTAATGTTGATCAGATCAGGGAATTGAAATTGCTTCGTGAAAGCAACGAGCAGCTTCGGGAAGAAAACAAGCACAACTTTGAGGAATGTCAGGTGAATTGTTATTCCTTTCCTATCAAATTTTTATTACCTAGTATTTGTATACTTAATATATTGCATTTGTTGATTGGCGATCACTTTTTTTCGTATAGAGATTGCGTGAAGTGGCCCAAAAAGCCCGAGCTGAAAGTGAAAGTCTTGAAGAACAGTTGTCAACTACTCAAAATCTGGTGGAAGCCTGTAAGAAGGAAATTGAAATGCACAAAGAAGAGAAAAGCCATCTGGAGAAAAGGATTGTTGAGGTATTTTTCTTTGTAATTTTTTCTTTGCTCTTTGAAAAAAAATCTAAAACATTTTTATTGTTATCTTCCGGAAGTTACTTGAAAGGTGTGGAAGTATTGATGTTGAGCAGTATGAACGCATGAAGAATGAAGTCAGCCAATTACAGGTACAAATAGGCTTTTACCCCTTAATTTAGGTTGAAGTCCTTTTTTGTGTATGTGCTTCAGGGGTATTTATCATTATTTTAAGATTTTCCGTTCACTGAAAATATTATGGCTATAGATGCTGATTTGTTTATAATTAATGATACTTGGGCCTAATGAACTTCTGTGGTTTTCAAATAACAGTCCTGTCCAGTTGTAAACTTAAAAGTATCAAGATCCATATGTAAATTGAGGTCATAGATAATCAATTTCTTCTCTACCAAACCAATATCTAGACAAGTAGATATGAAATATTTTTTCTACTTCATGCATCTTCACATCTTCTGCCTTGTCTTTCTAGGAAAAGTTGAAAGAGAAGGATGCACAGATCGAGGGAATTAAGGTCCTTGCATCTCAAAGACAGGATAAGATAACCCAGCTTGAGAAAGATCTTCAAAATGTTAAGTCTGAATTGAGTGAGAAAGAAAAGAGGCTGCAAGATATTTCACAAATCGAGGTATTCATTTATCATTGTAATTCCATTCACAGAGTTTTTAGTGCTTCTTTGACGTTGTGCTTCTTTAACAACGACTTTTCGGTGCCTCAATAGCAGGAAAAGCAGAGGAGACTGGTTGCCCAGTTTAAGGTTATTGACCTTCCTTTATCTGCGACATTTGGAATTTTCATTATCTTTTCCAGTTTGTCTGCTTTGTTGCTGTCTCTTAAATTTTTTGCCTCATTGGTATGAGTCTTATTTCTGAAGAGGAAAACTGATGCTGCGACAAAGGAAAAGGAGGATCTGGTCAGAGAAAAACAAGCTCTTCTAAAACAGTTAAAGGAAAAGGAGGATCTGGCTAAGGAAAAACAAGCTCTTCTCAAACAGTTGGAGGATCTTAAACAAGGTAAAATTTCGTTGCATGGCATATCTAATAATGTAATTTAATATCTCTGTTCATCTAACTTCTGCCTATAGTTGAAAGGCCTGGTGCTGATGTCAACGCGGAACAAGTCATGAAGGAAAAGGAGGAAAAGGACACAAGAATACAGGTATGTTGACTCGTGGACTTCATTTTATTTTTTGTTTCCTGCTGAATCGGACTGCTAATTTCTCTTAATTGATATCTACTATAGACTCTGGAGAGAGCTCTGCAAAACCTAAGGGATAATTTGAAGAAAGAGAGGGATAGACGTCAACAAAGTGAGAAGACTATCATGGAGTCCCTGAAAAGAGCAGATGAGGTAGTTTGATTACTGTCTTCCCTGTGTTTAAGTTGCATGATTTCCTTAACCAGTTTCCTGAATGTATCTGTTTATTAGCTTTTCAAGTAGTAGTTAAAGTGCATCATTCTAATTCTTTCATGGTTTTGCGTAATATACATCTGCTCTTACTGCAGTATATGAGACTTATTGGGTTTGTTAAACGTTTCTTTGGTGCTGCAATGCCTGATTTTCCTTTATTTTTCTTCAGGGGAAAACCAAGGTTACAAATGAACTTGAAATGCATAAGCAGGCTCTGAAGCAACTTTCCAGTGAGTTGGAAAAGATTAAGCATGCTGAAGGCAGTCTTCCAGAAGTAAGTAAATTGTTAAAAATGCTCTACCTTTTTTTCCAGTTCTAACATGTCAACAAATTTTGATATCGAATATTATTATCTGAACATTGTAAACTCATGGAATACAGGGAACTTCAGTTGTTCAACTTCTATCAGGGAATGCGCTGGATGACCTTGCATCTGGGTATCTTTCGGCTCTTGAAAGCTTCGAGCAGGTGGCCCACTCGCTTACTAGCCAGCTCGGAGTTCGTCCACCTTCACAAGAAGCCCCAGAAACACCCTTGCTGACTCCAGCAGGCAAGTAGTGGACACTTAGCTTTAATTTGGGAATAACTATTACTTTGCTGAAATAAAAATTAAATCTTTTGTTGAAATTCTGCAGTACCTGCCCAAGTGGCTACAGGTGCTCCAGACGGAAGCAACACAGCTGCAGCTAAACCCACAGAAGATAAGGAGAAAGCCACAGCTTCACCCAAACGAGTTATCAGTGAGAATACCCGCCGAGTAGCAAGGCGGTTGGTTAGGCCGCCGGGCCCACCACGATCAAGTTCTGCAGCTGATGAGCCCCCACATGATGTGGATATGGCTGAAGGTGGGACCCAGGAACCCGAATCAGTTCCTTCTGCTGCAGCACCGCAGCAGCATTTGAGGAAGCGTCAGGCTTCACCTGCTCCTCCTGAGGCAGTACAGGAGCCTTCTGATGTTGCAGCACCTCTGATCAAAAGGTCCAAAGTTCAGGATGACGCAACGTCTCAAGTGGAGCCTGATCCTGTTGTAAATGAGAAAGAAGGTGACCTTCAGATGGAGGAATGTCAAGAGAAGACAGAGGATGAGAGTGATCCTCTGCCTGCAGAAGTAGGGGAATTCACTGAGGAGGTTCAAGCAGAGCAGAGCATGGAAGAGAACATGGATAGTAAGGCCGAAGGTGAAGCAGCAGCAGATGAGTTAGGTGATCAAGCCGAAGAAGCACCAGAAAATGATGATAAAGAAGAGGGCGATGTTGCTGCATTGGATGTTGTGGATGACATTGTTGGAAGTCCAGAACCAACAACCGATGAGGCTGCTGAGATGGTGTCTGTGGCTTCTCCGGTAAGGGTTGCTGCTGAGGTGGCAGTTGCGTCTTCCCCAGTCAGGGTTGCTGCTGAGGATGTAGATGTTGAGGCAGGTGAGATAGTTGGTGAAGGCGAAGATGGTGAGATAACTGAGGAGACTGCCGAAGAGAAGAATGAGCAAGCTCCTGAAATAGCAGCAGCAGAAGCACCTGCAGTGGTTGCTTCAGAACAGGGGAGTACCAGTCCGACTCCTACATTTGCAAGTGGTTCAGCTGCAGCACCAGGGGAAGTAACATCTGAGAGCAAGCAGCAGCAGCAGCGTGCTTCCCCGAGCTCAACCATCGTTAATCTAAGGAAGAGTGCAGAGGCTGGTGCTGCCGAGAGGATGCGTAGACTAATTCCTACTACAGCACCCTCAAGTAGAGGTGGCCGAGTTCTGCGTGGTCGAGGCAGAGCTGGCCGGGCTGTTGGTCGTGGCAAACCATCTGGTGGTGAACTCGGTGGTCAAGGACCTCAAGGTAGTAGTGGTTCTAGATGATTTATAGATAGATAGATTGATCCATATTGCACGATATTTCTAAATACCATCCTTTTACTATGTGTATCATCTTGGTTATTGGTCGAGGGAGGCGTCGAGTTTCACGATAGTGTTACTTATTACCCGAATTTTGGATATTCTGAGTGGATTTCTCTATTTTTACTCTTGTTTATTTTACAAATGTATAATTATCATAGCAAGCAAACTGCGAGTTTTTACTTCTTACAGGTAGTAGGTCTAGCTAGATGCAAGAAGATGGAGCAAACCCTAGCTTCCTATCTGCTAAATTAAACTCCCACACATGGTTTTGCTGCAGAATATTGCCGATCACAGACACCCCTGGCCAGCTCACAGACAACAGACCTAGACACTTAACCCCAGGTGCTGCATCGATCACATAGCTCTTCACAGGCGGCTCGAACCTTGCTCCGTCAGTGAAATGGATCACGAGCCTCGGCACTATCGACTCAACAAACCCATCTGTTGCATTAAAGCAGTACTCCAATGGCCCAAAGTCCGAACCCAACCTTCTGAATCTAGTCAGCGCCAGCTCTAACGCTCCAACCACAAGTTTATATGCAGGTTCGGATAGAAACGTGAGGCTCGTGCCAGAGTCAAGTATGGTCCCACCTCCTCCTGCCGGAGCCCACACTTGCGACGGTATGTTAAGCAATGCTCCTCCGACAGATATCCCCCGAATGTTGACAGAGTAGAACGGTGAGAGCGCGTTTAGTTCTAGCCTGGTGTAGTGCATATCTGCCAGCAGTGGACTGGTAGTAGCCGTGGTGGGTCCGAAGGTGAGATAGTTGGAGAGGTTGATGTGACTTAGATGATCGACCAAGCAGTACGAGAAGGTCGACCCAAATGCTTGAGCGGCCTTTGACGTGAAGGACTGGTTGCTATAGGCTAACCCTAGCACCCCATCAGCAACCTGGAAGGTTTGGCCGAACAGAGTCTGGCTGCACCCAACCAGGACTCTCTCTAATGCTATCTTCCCCGACTTCAACCCTGTCGGGTGGACCTTGTTCGTAAAGTCAACCGTTACGGTCTCATATGCGAAGATGCCCAAAGCTTCTGACCCGTCCGAATATCTGGCATTGAACGGTGCATAGATATTTGTGGAGTAGTAAATACTAAATATATATAATGATCGACAACTATATCGTGTTAGTTAAGTTAGGTTAGGTTTAGGGTTTCTTAATCTATTACATACCTATAGTCATACGCACATGGTGACGAAGGTCTGCTGCATTTAGTCAGAGAGAATAGATTCATGAGATCGACCTTACACGTCTGAGACGAACAAGGCACAGTCTTAAACGTCGACGACTTGTCCGGTTCAAACGTCACCATGTGCCCACTGCTTACGTCACCAACACTCCCGCCGTCCTCGTCGTCGTCTTTGTAGCCGCACCTCATCCACGTCAGCTCACTTCCAGTGTCTGCAATTAACCTAAACTGCTGCGGAGGACTCCCCACACTGATCTCCACAAGGTACTGCCCAATCCCCAAGTCCCGCCCTGACGTCATCGGCACCCCGATGATCGATTCGTTGCAACCGCTCAAAGGTTTCACTTGCTTCGTAACCTGTGTGGTGATGCTAAGGTGGCGCCGGAGGTCGCCGTGGAGCAACTCTTGGAGTCTGTCAGATCGGGACAGAGACCCGAGTGTGGTGTTGACCTGGTGGCGGTGTAGAAGCTCGAGTCTGAGGGAAGGAGAAGCTGCAGTACTAAGCAGTAGAAAGAATGGAATAAGGAGAAAGAGAAGAAGCTCCATAACTGAAGTGTATATTATTAGTTAGTAGGGTTGTTGTTCTTTCAGTTACTACGCCTCCTTTTTATAGAGATGACATTAAATCTGATCAAAATGGAAACAGAATCTTCTATCTGTTATTATTGTAAATATATATATATGTATAATTTGTATGTATTGGTGGAGGTGAAGGAATGATTGGCCTAATGAATATATTATCATATATATATATATTTAGAGAACGACATTCTCGGTTGTTCCTTCTCCTTTGATAAGTAATTACCAGTCGTGAGTCGACCATTTATGTTGAAAAATGTGTCCTGCAACTGTCACTCCATGATAACTGACAACTGTTTACCACGTAATGAAACAATATCTAATCTATCTATCTATATTAAATACCTTAATAATATGATTTCGAATTAATATATGTAGATTAAATGAAATAATAATAATAGGTGGCGTGCAAGCATTGTAAATTTGTAATCCAATCCATTACTCTATTTGAACCGACGTCTTCGACGAATGGATTAGCTAGGGACCCAAGACTGATACGGGATCGTATCATGCATACATGATACATACATATATCAATATATATATATATATGTTAGATGTTACTGCGTATGTCAGTACGTATATTTATATGTACAAAGAGTCACGTACGGTGCAGTACAGACATGTGAACCGGCATGTTCCCACATTCTGGCCCCGGTTGGGTCTTTTGTTAAAAGTTTAAAACATACTAGTAACAGCTCCGGTTCGAGGTTTGACCATCGGATCGGTTCAAGTTTGATAGCATTGTACTAAATTACTTATGATTAGCGCGTCTCCTAATCTCTTTGTTCCCATTGCATATATATAACATATAGCATGTGCATGTATGCGTGTGAATATGGTTAAGACGAAAAAACAAATACAAATAACATGACTGAATTTATTAAAATAAAAAATAAAAAATCACCGCTAAGTTTACTAGTCAACCATTTTGATTAGTGGGGGATTTGGCAGCTAAGTAACAGAAGTGTCGCATTATCACTTTTCCATACATATATATATAAAGGTGGTATACTTTTAGAGTTAAAAATATCATTTTTTTTCAGATTAATCCTTTAAAAACTTATATAAGTTATATTTGTCCCCCAATATTTTTTAGTATAATTTTTGCCTCAGATAAATTTCTAGGTTGTCCGTATATATATATATATATATATATATATATATATATTGATATAGTGAATTAGGGCCTGCGTGCATGCAGTAGGTTTGAATCAACAACTTGTGCACATGCTCCTAACAAATTGACATAGGACTTTACGGATTGGTTGAATTTATGAACATAGTTGACTGTCTTTTTCACTATTTTTCTTTTAAAGAAAAATCTATAATCAGGTATTGGCTATATATTAATACTAATCTTCATTTGTATAATCTCCACTAAACTCATTAATAATGAATACGACTCAAAAGTGAACGATAACAAAGTGAAGTAGATTTTTCTTATCCAGTTATCATTTATTGGTCGACCATAAAAAAATATAGATCGAGTTAGAATTTGGAAATTAAAAATATAAAATATATATGTATATGTATATTTGATCTACTGAATACTTATCAAGTACAATTTTTAAGATTTTAGGTTTTTAAGATTTGATTTCAAATTGATTACTTCTAAATTTGAGTGCTTAATATATTATAGCTAGTAATTTGTGTGGGAGAAAAAAATAATAATTTAAGTGTTGAATATGTTTTAAAGTATACGAAAGATCTTTTGAGTCAATTAAATCTATATCTATATTATTAAGGCTGAACATGTTTATGTAACCGTCATCGGTCTAAATTACAAAAATGTTCTTTGATAATCTAATATTTTATATTTATCATGACTATTTTGGTCATTTAAATGTCTTCTCAAAAAGTTATAATTTTTTTTTGTATGAAGACTCGAACTTATGACCTTATAACTTAAATACATACGTATTAATCAGCTACACACTTATGCAACATTGCAATTTAAACAGTATGGTAATTATATTTTCTTATTATCACTATCTTTTTTTTTCTCATGCACCATTTTTTTATATCTCGCTAACAAATGAAATTATATTTTCACTTTATTGGACATTAAGATAACAGTGGATCTAAACACTTAGATCATTTATAAAAGTTACTAGACTCTGGCACGCGCTACGCGCATGCACATTGTCTTCGTTTGTCTTGCATGATGTGTTAGGAGGACATGATCGACCCGATTCCTAGGATAGTACAACAATTAAACTTAAATTACCTAATATAATTAAATAAAATTAATTTTGTTTTAATTAATTTTAAGAAATTGCTCGAGCATCCGGGAGCAAGAACCACTACTAAAGAGGCTCCCGGATGCTCAAGCAATTTCTTAAAAATAATTAAAACAAAATTAATTTTATTTCATTATATTAGTTAATTTAAGTTTAGTTTTACAATTCCACTAATAATTTTAATCAAGTGTTTAATTGTTGTACTATCCTAAGAATCGAGTCGATCATGTCCTCCTAACACATCACGCAAGACAAACGACGACAATGTGCATGCGCGTAGCGCGTGTCGGAGTTTAGTATTTTTTATATATATTTTTAAAACTTTGCAGAGTTATCAATGACATCAACGTGCACGTATTTAAATTCTGAAAAAATCGTTAAAAAAAACTTTCATTAAGAGGTCTAGGACATAATTTCCATGCAATGGACCTATGTATAAATTTTGATATAAATCAATATTTACGGACATAATGTTTTCTCTTCTAATTGTATACATATCTAAGCAACCCAAATTAGATGGGCCTACCTACACTACTTCAGCCTTTTAATTACCCTATGAAATCCAATCCAATCCAATCTCTTCTCTTAATTAATTTAATTTAAATGGAAAATTAATTTCAAACCCTAATTTAGTTTCTTTTTCTAAATATATTCCAATCTGTTTCAATTCATGGGAGACACGATGCATGGGATGTTTGGTTGACATTATTTTGTGGATGGATTCCTTATTTTTCAATTAGAAGAAATGAAGGCCACGAACTATTCTTTTCCATCTTTTCTTCTTCCTCTCCATCTCTCCCTCTATCATTTCATCATGCATACCAAACGCATCCTCCATTCCAAAATTCTGGATAATAACAGCAACAGATTGATCAAGTCCAGACAAGACGGATCGTAAATCCAATGCCGAATCAAGAATCTATTGCTTATCTTGTTGGTGTTCTTGATTCTGGGTTTTGAAGCATTTCACCAGGTACGTACGTGTGTTCTTCACCTAATTCATCATTGTTTCCTTCAAAAGAAGCATTCATTATATCAAGAGCTAATGCAATTTCTTAATGAGACATGATCAGAAAAAACAACGATCGGGATCATGGAGATGGCTTCGAAGAACACGAATTTCATGTCATCTCAAACCAAACACAACCCTAACCTAAGTAATCTCCAATGCGATCTAAAGAAAACGACCCAATTAATCCCAAAAAGTGGGAAAGAAGGAGTCTTTGATCGGAATTCGGGACATTCCTCGCCACGAAACCCTGAAAAATCCAACCATTCCTCATCTGTAACAACAAATGATCACAGCAACCCTAACCCTAACAATAGAACTAACTATGGGAACCATCATCAGAGGCTGAATGGTGAAACCACTGCAATAAAGAGCGGCGGCAACAGTCGAAGCGACAGCTTAGAGAGCACAAGCTCTAACAATTATAAGCCCCATACGGGAGGTGACGTCAGGTGGGACGCCATTAACATGGTTTCGAGAGGCTCGCCTCTAGGGCTCAACCATTTTCGTATTCTGAAGCGGATTGGGTACGGGGATATCGGAAGTGTGTACCTGGTGGAGTTGAGAGGTAGCAATGCTCACTTTGCGATGAAGGTGATGGATAAGGAGTCGCTTGTGAGTCGAAACAAGCTGCAACGGGCGCAGACGGAGAGGGAGATTCTTGGCCTCCTCGACCACCCTTTTCTGCCGACACTTTATTCGTATTTTGAGACGGATAAGTTTTATTGCTTGGTTATGGAGTTTTGCAGTGGAGGAAACCTTCATTCTTTGAGGCAGAAGCAACCGAACAAGCATTTTACAGAGGAAGCTGCACGGTTGGTTTTCTAGACTAACATTAGGCTAGCTTGATTAGTATTACTGCAAGGGTTAAATTGGTAGATAAATTTTGACAATTCAAATAATTTATAGCTCATTTTATATAAAGTTACAATCAGCTTAATTTATTTTTAAATTAATTATGACGGGTAATTTTAATTATTTATTATTTTACAAAAAAAAAAAATTAATTACTAATTGATTTTTTTTTAATCTTGTGAAAACTTGCAGTTTACTATAATTGCACACTGAGATGTGATATAGAAGTGCATATTTATGTTACAAATTAACAACAAATTAAACAGTGTTAAAAATTACAATTTTATGTAATTATATTGAGCCGTCACATGGACGGCCCAATAATATTGAGCCGTCAGAAAGACGACTCATATTATGACGGCTCGTCTTTCTTACGGCTCAATGAAAAACGAGCCGTCATATATAAGACGACTCTTATTATGACGGCTCGTTTTTTATTGAGCCGTCTTTCATTAACGGCTCAACAAATGAGCAGTTAATGAAACAATTTTGAGCCGTTATAAGTGTATTCTCCCGTAGTGGAAGGATGAGATTGATTTTTATACCTTCATAATCACTATCAATCTTATTATGTTCAAATTTAACGGTTAAACCTGTCAAACCCAGTAGTGATGGTAGTAAAATATATATAGATAACAAACAATATATTTTCTAAAAAAACAAAATAATCCATTGGTCCTAGATCATGGATATCATACAAGTTTTCTTATATAAAGTTTTACATATTTTTTTAAAAATTTTAAATTTAGGTTCCTATATATTCATCATTTCCCATCTGCAGATTTTATGCAACGGAGGTGTTATTGGCTCTCGAATACCTCCACATGCTCGGGATCGTATACAGAGATCTGAAGCCTGAAAACGTGCTAGTTAGGGACGAAGGCCACATCATGCTATCGGACTTTGACCTCTCCCTACGGTGCTCCGTCAGCCCGACCCTAGTAAAGTCGTCGTCCGTCCACGTCAACGGCAGCAGTGGAGGAGGCGGGTCGGGTTCATCAGGAGGCATCTTAGACGACGAATACGCAGTTCAGGGTTGCATGCAGCCATCTCACTTTCTGCCCCGCATGATGTTGCCGGGGAAAAAAAACAGAAAATCAAAGTCGGATTTCGGATTGCTTGTACCCGGCGGGGCACTGCCGGAGTTGATGGCGGAGCCCACCAATGTCAGGTAATTACTAATTACATACTCTTAATGAAAAATATCAAGTAATTAAGGAAAATAGTTAATTGCGTGGACCAAGTCAAGAATTAAATTGAATGGAGGAAACAAATACTTGATCGAGGGAATTAGGTAAAATCAAATATATGCATTAGTTCAAGGCTACTTTTAAACATTTGTAAAGCTCTAGTGTCCCTCCCAATTGACTTATAATTAGAACATAACATGGTACATGTACAGTGTAAATATGACAAATATAATAATTGAACCATATTTTTTTGACTATATAGTATATATTATAACTGCATTCATAACCATTACATATATACAAATTTTAATATCATCATAATAGTTTTATATGTATACTCATATTCAAATTAACCATATTTTATTACAATGATTGTACATAAAATTTTAGACTTTTTGTCCTAAGAAATTAATTTAACTATTAAAATAGTGTAATATTAACACAATCGAAGTTAATTATACATATTGAAATTTATTTACATAATAAGTTTATATATATATATACATTGTTATAATTATAACTACAATTATGAATAAAATACTATAACCATAATATTAGTTATAATATTATGAGTAGAATTTTTATTATTAATATAATTGCACTCTTATAACCACAATTTTTTTTAAATTCTTACGACCCCATGATAGATTCTACTCCATCAACGAGACTATATAAATCTAGCTTAAACTATCATTGGTGTACAATATCATCTATGCTCTCATCGATGAAGCCAGAAAAATTATCGACTGGGGGCAAATATTAGAGTAATGACAAATAATTGAACTAAAAACAATTTTTTTTTTGGCCAACTAAAAACAATTCAGTGGGGACAAATATATAATTTAAAGATGTTAAATTAAAAATTATTACATTTTTTAAAGTCAAATTTACCCATAATAAAAAATCGAGGGTCAATTGACCTGCTAAGCCTTATGTAGCTTCGTCCTTGTATACTCTAATACTATATATATATATATCAGGTCCATGTCGTTCGTTGGGACCCACGAGTACTTGGCCCCGGAGATCATACGTGGCGAGGGCCACGGAAGCGCTGTGGACTGGTGGACGTACGGTATCTTCCTGTACGAACTGCTGCATGGTACCACACCCTTCAAAGGGAACGGCAACCGTGCGACACTGTACAATGTTGTAGGGCAGCCCTTAAGGTTCCCAGAGCTCCCAACTGCGTCCATGGTGTCTCGAGACCTTATAAAGGGTCTCCTTGTTAAGGAACCCCACAAAAGGATTGCGTATAAGAGAGGCGCTACTGAGATTAAACAACACCCGTTTTTCGAAGGAGTCAATTGGGCACTTGTTCGGAGCGCCGCCCCGCCCCACGTACCCGACCCCATAGATTTTTCTCAATTTGCCTCCAAGGAGGCCGCCAATGCTGACAAAAAGATAATAGCCGCCAGTGCCACCCCACCGACCACCACTTCCGGTGGCGCTGCTAGTGTTCATCAGAAGGACGACGGTGAGGACAGCTCTTACGTGGACTTTGAGTATTTTTAATTACCAATATATATACATATATATGTTTGTGTATGTATACATATATATATGTATATACATTTTACTGGTGCCTCAAGCGACAGGAACAGTTAGCAGAAGCAGAAGCAGCAGCTATATACAAGTAACACAACACACATTGTTTCACTGCAATCCCTTTTTTTGTAGTTGTTGTAGGTTACATTAATTTTGGTGCTTATTTCTCTTAATTATGTATTTACCTTTTCTTTATACATAAACCCAATCATTTAAATGTCATTTATGCTGCTTCTTTTTTCTACTTATAACATAACTTTTCCTTCATTTCATTTATGTTTTATGTATGCTTTATCCATTATAAGATTTTTATTTTTAAATTCGAAATTATGAGAAAATTAATTAAGATATATAATAGTACGAAAATGCGTATATTTAAAAAAAATAAAAAAATAGGACTCAATGCGATCAACTTGATGTTTATGCGGTGCATGAAAGATTTGACTAAATTTAAAGTAATTGTTACAAATTTTAAATTTAAGGTAATTTTTAGTTTTACAACTATTAAAATTAGTTCGATACAAATATATGGCAGGACATTGAGAGTAAAATCCAGTGTTATCAGAACCGGCCCGGTCCTCGAACCGGTAAGGGGGTCGATTTCCGGTTCGTCCACTACTTTATACATACGAGTTTTGTTGAAAGACTATAATGTCTTAATAATTTTTTTTACTTATTTGTCCTTACTAATTTTAAATAAACTAATTATCAAATCGACCTCATATTTTCGTAGTTACAAAACTACATTCCAAAATTGAAAAATTCATGTTTCTAGCACGTTTTGAGCCCTAGACATCTTACATACTAACTAAAAAATTTACAACTATAGTACTAATTCAAATTGATTTTTTTTATATGCTTCAAGTATAGTTATTGAAACAACTCTCATATTATTGTATTAAATATCTCATATTTATTTATTGATAATATTTGTAATTAACTTATCTTCAACGTCGTTTGTTTAATTATAGTTTTAATTTAATTATGTATCTATTGTATTAATTTTTTGAAATGGTTAAAAATATGTAATATTCTAAATTTAGTATTTATATGCTACCAAAATACTCATTTTGAAAATAATATTTTTTCAACAATCTCTAAAAAATCAGAAATACTATAGTATATAAATAATTCAATTAGAGCTTTATAACGACACATATAGTATTAAGTTTCAATTTTCATATTGATCATAAAATTTGATCAAAGTATTGCTGCAATTTTTTTTACCAGGAAAATTTTACTAACTTTGATCAAATTTTATAATCGATGTGAAAATTGAAACTTAACACCATATGTGTCGTTAGAGCTCTAATTTAATTATATACATACTATAGTCTTTTTGTTTTTTCCAACAATCTCTAAAAAATTCAGAATCAATATTCTGGTATCCTATAAATACTAAATTTAGAATATATTTTTTTCAATCATTTAAAAACATTAATATAGTACATACATAATTAAATTAAAACTATAATTAAACAAATGACGTTGAACATATGTTAATTACTAAGGAACATCGATAAATAAACATGAGATATTTAATACAATAATATGCGAGTTGATTCAATAACTATATTTGAAGCATATAAAAAATAATTGGAATTAGTAGTATCGTGGTAAAATGTTTAGATAGTATGTAAGAGATCTTGTGTTCAAAACTGATTTTTTTCAAAAAGTAATTGTTTTGCAAAAAATGTTTAAAAAATTATATATTCAAAAAAAATATTTAACAAAATGTGCATATGCGCAAGTAAGGCAGTAGCGATTTTCCAAAATCGCTACTGCCATTAGCGTTTTTTAGAAAATCGCTACTGGCAGTAGCGATTTTTAGAAAAACGCTAATGGTAGTAGCGTTTTTCCAAAATCACTACTACCAGTAGCGATTTTGGAAAAACCCTACTGGAAGGCCTTTAAATGACCCCGCCCCCCTCTGCGTCTGCATCCGCTCCTCACCTCCAGCTCCCCCTCTGCCTCCAGCTCCCCAGCACGCCCACCACCTCCCAGCTCCCCCTCCCCCTCCCCCCTCCCCCCCCCGTCTCCTTCGTCTCGACCCCGTCTCCTTCGTCCCGACCCCGTACCAAGCCCCGACCCCGTCTCCTTCGTCTCGCCGGAGTCTCGCCGTTCCTCTCGCCCGTTCGTCTCGCCTTCGTCTCGCCGTGCAGGTATACATTTTTTTTTTTACAAATATATTTTTATGCTTAATTATTTTGTTAATTGTTAATTAAAAGTATTATGAATAATTATTGTGTTGATTAAAGCTTGCGTAGTTAGTTATGAAAGTTAAAATTTAGAATTTGTATTTTTAAATTGTAGAATCAAAATACCGCCGCGTGTAATTATGTCAAGTGGTGAAAATGTTGTTAACCTTGGTCCGTTGGATCAATCAGTACTCTGGGGACAAGATCAACATCGTTCGTCAGACCTGAGTGAGAACCAACAAGTAACATTTAGGTGTTTAAAATTAGAGGATAATCTATTATCAGAAGATGCTAAAACTATTGTCCAAGCGGTTGGATTATGGGATGTAGTTATTCTGTCACATCGATCCCAAGCTGGATCATAAATTGTTGACCGCATTGTGCGAGCGTTGGAGACCCAAGACACATACGTTCCATCTCAGACATGAGGAGATGACGATCACACTTCAGGATGTTTCCGTGCTATTGGGACAACACACATTGTTTCACTGCAATCCCTTTTTTTTGTAGTTGTTGTAGGTTACATTAATTTTGGTGCTTATTTCTCTTAATTATGTATTTACCTTTTATTTATACATAAACCCAATCATTTAAATGTCATTTATGCTGCTTCTTTTTTCTCCTTATAACATAACTTTTCCCTCATTTCACTTATGTTTTATGTATGCTTTATCCATTATAAGATTTTTATTTTTAAATTCGAAATTATGAGCAAAATAATTAAGATATATAATAGTATGAAAATGCGTATATTTTTTAAAAAACAATTAGGACTCAATGCGATCAACTTGATGTTTATGCGGTGCATGAAAGATTTGACTAAATTTAAAGTAATTTTTGCAAATTTAAGGTATTTTGTAGTTTTTACAAATTTAAATTGAAGGTAATTTTTTAAATTTTTACAAATATTAAAATTAGTTCGATCCAAATAAATGGTAGGACAATGAGGGTAAAATCTAAAAAAAAAAAAAGTAAAAAAATCATAATAAACAATTAATTTAAGGACAAAATTGACGTGCATGTCGGATACTTGACGATCTATTTATTTTAATGCGGATATATGTAAAGAGTTTTTTGTTCCCCATTATTTAATATTTTCAACAATATTCTAAATTTATTTGTGAAAAAATATAATTCAATATTCAACCTCTATTTTTTATTTTAAAAAAACATTTAATCTAAAAAATAACTATTAAATAATAAAATTATTATTTATTTGTATTCATTGCTTAATTATATTAATTAATATAATATATAAAATTATATACGTATAAACGGTCGGACCAACTTCATGGTCTTTTAGATTTGTAGATCGAACAGTTTAAAAAAACGTTTCAAACAAAAAAATCTGACCATAAAACGAATCATACATTTTCAGACTCATATTTCGGTTCGGACCGGTTCGGTTTTTACCGGATTTTCGGACCACCCGGTTTTGCTTTCACCCTGAGTTCTCTTACGGAACTTCAAACGTTGACCGGAAAAACACACCGTACGAACTCTCTGTGGATTCTGGATTGGATAGAGCTACCTTACAGATTCAGAGCAAAAAGGACGGAGTACGAGAGAGAAGAGGGGAGAGGAAGATGACAGTAAGTTGTTGTTGGAACATTTGCTCCGCCACTCCCCAAGCGATGCTTTGGCCAAGTGGCAGCAGTGCATCTGCCTCCACTCATGGCCGAGTAGTTAGTTGTTTAAAGTTCGGGTTCGACGGTATTGCTGAAATCGCGCACAACAAAGTAAGATTTCAATTTGGATTTCAATTCTGGTCACAAACACTTGAAGATTTTTTTTCATTTTATGACGTGATTCTTAATGGGAAGGTTTTGATAGCAGCGGGTGTTTCAGCGGCCGTTGGGCAGTTCTCGAAGCCATTTACCTACGCAATTTTCTACGGCAAGGGCTTCGATTTAAGGGCCGTCCTGCAACCCGGAGGCTTCCCTTCTAGCCATTCCTCCGTAAGCTCCAATATCGTATCTTCAGCTCTAATATGCTTTTATTGCTTCATCTACTAATTTCAAAATCATTTCGTTGATTCATTGATTAGGCTGTTGTGGCGACAGCTACATCGCTTGCGCTTGAAAGGTTCTTTCTCTTTTTTTTCTTTCCTGTATTTGCCACTCAACTATTGCTTATCCCTAGTAACTCAACTTTACCTTCTTCATCAATCTCAGGGGATTCTCGGACTCCATCTTCGGTTTAGCTGTGGTTTATGCTTCTCTTGTCATGTATGATGCCCAGGTACTTTTTGCACATTCTATCTCTAGTCATTTGCAATTCCTTAAATAGTTTTAGGGTACTGTGAATGTGGTTTACCTAGATACTTAGTCTTCTGATGGGAAGAGCACTTGTGGATAAATCTTTTATCTTTCATTGTGTAGACGAGTTCCAATCAATGATAGTTATTATTTACTTTGTCAAGTTAAATCATGTTTCAAGTAGCAGAAGTTGAAAATCAAAGCAATGAGTGGAATAACCTGTCATTTTGATATTGAGTATTGAACTTTCAGAATCAGTGATTTTAGCAAGCAACAGACTGCTGTTAATGCAGATTACTGAGTGTTATTATCTGGGTATTGACCAAATTTTATGATCAGTCTAGCTGCTTCTTTCATAAGAAAGTAAGTCACTGATATAATACTTTTATTCAAATGTACTGTTGGAAGCAGACTCAGTGTATGAGTTGTGTCAAGGTTCTTCTTAGCATTAGTCCCTGCAGTGATTAGGGGTGTCGATGATTAGGGAATGGTCAGGGTAAGACAAATACCATAACCATACCATATTTTTAAACCACATAGCATAATCATAACCATTATGGGTATAATTTTCAATACCATAACCATTAAAATAACCGTGGTTATTAACCATGGATTTACCCGTATACCCATATTCATTCCACACATGTAATATAATAAAAGATCAAAAAATTTATTTTAAAAATACATCAATCTATATTAACCATCGTTGGACTTTGGTGCCTTTAATCTTCAACAATTATAATTTATATTTAGTATATTATATAAATTAGTTTATTAATAATAAATAAATATTATATTTATATAATGACCATGGGTATAACTCAAATACCATAACCATTATGGGTAGAAAATTCATCACCATAACCGCACCGCACCATAATGGTACGGTTAACCATATTAAACAGTACCGGTTATAACCATGGTTATGGATTTTTCACCGCACCAATGCCGGCCCTAACAGTGATATTAGGAAACCTATTGAGTTGTGCTTTGGTTGGATATGGCTAAATTTCTATATTTTCTTTGAGGGTAACAATCCTAAGTGGAGGTCAAGCAATTAAGCATTAATCCTTATACCTCTTGATTATATGGATTATAAATCACTTTTTCTTATCCGATACAAAACTTATTTAGTGTGTCACAGTCTATATCTTACTTAAAGCGCAACTTTTCCCGACCTATCCAGAATCTTTACAGACGGTAGGTGACTCAGATTTGCAAGTTCTATACTTTCCAGATACCCCTTAAAATTGACCAAATGTTTTCTCCCACGCAACCCAACTCGTTGTCCTCAATTGGATCTAGAAAAAAGAAAAAGTACATATCTTTTTTCTTCCTATATGATGTGAAACTTTTTCAAAGATGTCAGATTTGAGTATCTATCTTCAAAAGCCTTGGCATAGAGTGTTTAAACCAGTCACACGTTTGGAACTCTTGATCATCCTTCTGGTTGTTAAAGAAGATTGGTTGCTATCTTGATTGTTCACCGTCTCTTTCTTTCAAATCTAGCTCAAAGTAGATGTTTCAGCTTGACTCGACTTGTGCAGGGCGTGAGAAGAGAAGTTGGGAAGCATGCAAAGGTGATCAACAAAGCACTATACGAATCACAGGTAAATCTCACCAACAACAAAAGGGGCGAAGAAAAGTCTGTGCTCAATGGCAGTAGGCAAGTTATTTCCGATAGAGCTGGAACAGAGTCAGAACTATATAGTGACAATACGGTTGTGATTAGGAGGAGGATACCTTCGAGTTCTGGGTATGGCGATGAGGAAGAGATGGAGGCATGGCAAGGGGAGATAGATCGGTTAAAAGAAGTAGTTGGACATACAGAGGTGGAAGTCATCGCAGGTGCTTTCCTGGGTTTTATGGTTGCCTTGGTCGTTCATGCATCTTCAACATAGACTCAGTGTTCATTACCCTTCTCCATTCCACATTGATTGATGATTTAATTTACTATTCATTGGACTAGCAATATTCTATCAAACATTAGAGAAAGATGGGTTTCTGTGGGACCCATTAGGCCGGGAACGGCTTGCCGTGCATGGGGAAGAGGAGGATGGTGTATGGCTCCGGCCGCCACCCCATTGCCATCCCAATTGAGTCAAAATTTGAAACTTGGAAGCAGAGATTAAAAAGAAGACCAACCAAACCAATGGAAAATTGGAAACAGAAGCCTGACACTATAACGGTTGACTAAAAAAAGAGAGATGACAATTAGTCCTTATATTTCACTCAGTTGACTTGTTTGATCCTTGTACTATGTTTGTGACTGAATTAGGCCATCAATATCGCTATTGGGTTCCTTTTTTATAAGGGTGATAAAAAATACTGTTGGACCGAATTCCCGACAAGATCGGCTCGACTAGGGCCGAGACCGAGAGGTGGGTTTTTTTCTTCAAGGTCGGTCTCGGTTTTGAGTTTTTTTCTCCCGAAAGTCCGATTAAGACCGGCCCAGACTGAATTTACTATGCAAACCCTAAAAACCAATGATGCATTTTTGGAACTATGAGAGAAAATGAACTTTGTTTAGAACTTTGTATGTTTGTTACTTGGTTGATTTGTACTTTGTATGTTTGTTACTTTGATGTAAATGATGTTTGTATTTGGGCAAATTCAGTTTTTTCTTTTTTGGGCCAAATTCGGTTCAGGACCGAGACCGGCCCGAGTCAAGAAAGACCGACTCGGGCGGGCTTTTTTGGCCGAGCTTGGTCTCGGTCCTTCAAAAGGCAAGACCAAAATTTCGGTTTCGGTTTTGCCTTCCGGACCGGCCTGCCCATGATAAGCCCTACTTTTTTATGGCTCCAACTCCAAGCCTTCAACTATCGCTTCTTTATAAATTATAATCGAGCATGGTCGATTATAATTTTTTTTTGTTTTGTTTCAAACTCTCTGTTCTCAGTAGAATACTCGGTATAATTTTGGTCCGACAAATTGTATTTTCTTGGCTTGAATCAAATTCGACGAGTCAATCCCGAATAATGTACAAGCATGTACATTCCTAGTTCAAGATATAGTAGAAGGATTAAATTGAACTCTTTTATAAAGTATAAGGAAGATTTGATAATTATGGTTATTTGGTATTTTTCCACCACAAAATGGAATGTTAAGCCCAGAGCCCAGAGGAAACCGACGACGGTGAGCCCATACGATTTATATGATTATATCAGATCGCTCTCTCTCCTCCGTGGACGGTGGACAGTGTAGCCGGTGGGTAGGGGTGGCATTGTCGATTTGCTATTGTAATTGGCATGATTTATCGACATAGATAGATAGATAGCAAAGCGGAGTTTGCAGACAAGAAAGGAATGGCAGATCCGCTGTACGGGTACAACTCCATCTACGGCTCAGCAGCAACGTCTTCCAAGATGGGGATGACGGCGGCAGCTGCAGCAGCAGCCTCCAGCCGCTACCACCAGCTGGGCTCCACTTCCCGTGACCCTGCCCCTTACTCCTCCTTTGCATCTTCCCTTTACTTCCCGAAGAGCAAGACGGGTGATTCCTACGCTTATTCCACCGCCAACAATCGCGCTGCTTCTTATTACTCTGAATACGATCCCCTCGCATCGAGCATCAAGCGCTCCTCCGAAGGTCAGTTCAACTCACTTGCTGCTTCTCGCATTTTCTGCGTGCCATTTAGTTCCTTTTGTTTCATCAACTTTGTTCACTTGGGAATGTGATTTACTTAAGGGAAAAAAAATTGAAAATGATCTAGCTTGTCAAGCTGTTCTAGTACATCAATCAAATCATTGCTGTTGCACTGCTATGTTATATATCTGTGAATTCAAGTTTCGTTTTGTCACTTAATTTCTGGCGTGGGATTTAACCAAGGTTATTGTGTTTCGATACTTCAATTTGCAAAAGGTATTGGGCAAACCCTCAATAGACCTTAGGCACCTTACAAGGTCAGCCTTGTCACACAAGCCACCTTGTCTTGTATACATAGTAGTCCGCTCACAGTCTTGTAACGAGTTGGGCAATCCCTTCGGCCCTATAAGAATGGTTATCCAAACAGTTTATAAATATCAGCAAGTTATTGATTTATCCAATTTGGTATCATTAATTGTACTTTTCTAGTTGATGTATCAATACTAATTGGCAGCCTGAATATTAAAAAACTGTTTTTTATTTTACAAACTTAAAATATTTTCTTTCTTTCTTTGGGTTGCTTGCAACTTGCAGTCCTCTTCGTGAAGAATGCTTATCTTCTTGCCTAAGAATTAACCTAACCTTCGGAAGAAAAAAAGCAGAATAAAATCAGTTTTCTTTCAATTCAACCTTTTTATATTGTATATAGATGTATATATATCATGTCCATATTGTGTAGTATTTGTTTTGGTCTTCTATCAACTCTTATGGTAAGCCAAAAAATTCAACATGTATTTTTTTCTCCCTTTCCTCTTAGTTACTATATGAGGTCATAACATATTAAATATATTGTCTTATGAACCTTCTCAAGTTAAGATTTTATTCTTTTTAACTCATATATTATTATCGCTATCTTAGCTACATATTATTACCTAAACAATATACTTATTTAGTAACAAGTATGTTTTTTCCACTACTTATTATAGCTCTCTACAACCCGTCTGTATATGGTGCCCAAAGCACTAATGTGCAAAGTGAAGCTTGTTATGATCCGTTGTCCAAACGGACTAGATTCGACAGCACAAGCAATTTGCCTATATATCCACAAAGACCAGGAGAGAAGGATTGTGCACATTATATGCTAACAAGAACTTGTAAATTTGGGTATAGCTGCAAGTTTGACCATCCTATTTGGGTTCCTGAAGGTGGAATCCCAGATTGGAAAGAGGTGACAATTTACTGCCATATTTAATCTACTATATAATATTTTCTAATGTATTAAGCATAAATTTTTCTTATAGTAGCTTAACTATTTTCTATATGGTCTGCTATTCCATTATTATACTGTTAAGATTCCTTCAGACTATTTTCTACCCTTGTGGATGATGTTGGCTTTAACCTTAACATGGTTTTTCCTCTATATCCCAACATTGCATTCAAAACACTTATATATCTCCATAAATCTACTGTGGATGATGAACACAAATTTAGCTTGAATGAATCCCTTAAATTAATTAACCAAATTACATTTTACATGTCCTCAAAGCTAAGCTTTTAGTGCTTTTCGTAATTCTTGACCCCAATTTTCTTCCATGTTCTTCGTATTCTAAAAGATTATTGTTGAAAGTAAACTTGAAGTTTCATTAATATTGCTAATAAAAATGTGGCAGACTTTTCTTAATGAAATATCTTTCACTTGACGTACTCATTAATAACTATACAAAACATAATTACACAATGACTAATACGTCATCTATAACACTTATCTCTAGATTTGGTGCATAGATGTCTCTTACACTATGTTTAGATTGATGGGGGAGGGGAATGAAGAGAAAGGTACTGGAAGGGGATGAATTCCCTTGGATGGATTGGAAAGAAAAGTAATGGTAAGGGAGTTGGAGGAAATTATAAGTGTTTATTTACCCTTCAAAATTTGAACTCTTTGATTTGAAGGGTTTTGGTTTTCTTCCAAATTAAGGATGTTCTGAGGGAAATAGAAGCTTTTGTTTTAAATCTTTTCGTTTCCTTCATGAGGTGCTATCAAAACGAGGAAAGGATTTCAAACCCCTCCATTTCCTTCCGTTTATTAAAACATATTCAAACAATGGTTCTTTCCACCACTCTTCCCTTCCCTTTCCTATGTTCACCTCCATTTCCTTTACGGAGGTTTATCCAAACATGGTTTTGATGGATGTGGCTTGAAGTAAATGATCTGAATCCTACAAAAGCATTCGTTAATGATCTTAACTAGCTTATACTGCTCAAGTTCATGTACCCTGTATTCTAGTTTATCTTAATAGAAGTCATTGTGTACCTCTATGATAAGCTAGACGTAATAGAGGCATGTTCTTAAGAATTCACTCTTTATATTTTCTTTGTGGTTCCTCTGTATATGTTGCACCATTCTTACATGCTAAAAGAGAAGACCTACTAATTCCTTATAGAGTTTGATCTGTTAGAGTATCTTCTGGACAACTTAGGTGGTATTGTTCTCCTGGATTTGTAATTTGATCTTGCATTAGATATTTTGCAAAGTAAATCTTCTAATTGCAATTTCAATTTTTTCTTTAGATACCCCTCGTAACTACCCATGAAGCTTTGCCGGAGAGGCCTGGAGATCCAGATTGTCCGGTAATAGTAATTTAAATTATATATTATTAAATTGCATTCACTTACTAAGTCTGGTGAATTTTTCTCAATTTTTAAATCATCTTAACTGTGTTGCAGTACTTCGTGAAAACGCAAAGATGTAAGTATGGGTCGAGATGTAGGTTTAATCATCCAAGAACCAACACACAGGTAGGTCATGATTGTGCAACATCTCTTCTCCCTTCTTATAGAAGATTGAGTTTCTATGGCCTCTCTAACTGACCAGTTCCATTGTAATTTCAGGGTTCTTCAGAAAATTTTGCAGGTTCCGATTTACCGCAAAGGCTATCAGAGCAACCATGCGCGGTAAATCTCTCTTCTCTGCCCCTCCCTCAACTACCCCACTACAGAATCTGTCAAGAGTCAATACACATGTTGATGAATGTTTTGTTCTGGTGTCTGTGCAGTTCTACATGAAAACTGGGATCTGTAAATTTGGAGCAACCTGCAAATTTCATCATCCTCCAGAAAATCTTGCACTGAAAAATGACCAACAGAAGGGTGGTGGACAGCAGAGTGACTCACTGCATAATACAGGAGGAACAACAATTGGAGATGTGAACCTGGTTACACCTTTTGGTAACGTTTCTCCCGCACCATTGCATAACTCCAAGGGACTCCCTATGAGACCGGTAAAGTGTATTCGTCATACGTCTTTGGAGATACATGTGCATATTTTTTTCATTTATTGCATTTTTGTCACATCGAAAACTGTTTTGAGACTTAAGATCATTGGTAGACCATAGATGTTTGCAGATATAGGAATGCTTGTGATTCTTGTATATCATCTTTGTTTATTGTTATTGAGAATACTCTTGGCCGTAACCCCAACCTAATCTGGATTTTAGGAATTTATATCCTCATAGGAGGGATAGCCTGTTGCCTGAGTCATATATGAGGGGTTAGTGGAGTGCCCTTGGTTTTAGGATTTTTCCCTCTGTGGTTGAAAAATGAAAGCTGAAAATAGATACTAGTGTCATCCACTGAAAAAGAGATACCAGTGCCATTTATAACACATAATTTCTCCTTACAGGGTGAAGCGGATTGTCCATTCTACCTGAAAACTGGAAGGTGAGTAATTTTCTCTACAGTTTATTATCCCTTCTACTGATAGAAATTATACGTACCCCAAGTAATTCATTTTATGGTATTAGTTGCAAGTATGGTGCCACATGTCGCTACAATCACCCCAACCGGACTGGTATGCTACTCTTGCATTTCTTTTTAGAAGTTTGTACACGTATTCACGTAAGTATTTGTGGTATTTATTTTATCTTAGCTATTAATGTGGTTGTATATGCTTTTATACAGCAACCACTCCAGCTGTTGCAGCCCTGATTAGTAGTGCAACCCTCTCTGGAACTCCACTCGCTTCCCTTTATCAAGTCAACAATCCTTCATTTGCCACAATGACGGTAAGTTGGAATTGTGCTCATGTTATAAATATCAGAATTGCATGACCTTGTTACCTGTTTTACTCTTCCCTGTGTTGAGTCGAAGTGAAGGCATATATTCTTTATCAGTAATAAGACCTATTTTTCAACTTGGATTTGCTTCATATCCTTGGGAAGACTAGATGTAATCCTAGTTCTTGGTGTGGTATCTATTACTTTAATTAAGTCATCAATCCTCCTTTCCCTTCTGCAGTAACCGTATTTTACAGAATTAATGTCCACTTACTGGTATAGCAGAGTGTACATAGATTATTTATCATGCATTAATTTTTTTATCCTCCAATTTTTTCTTGGTTTTCAGTCAGTTATCAAACTTCCCTGCAATTTTTATTTGGAAAATTGAGCAAGTTGCTCATTGAGGTTAACCTTACACACATGGATTAGGTCTGTAACTGTTTTGCATAGAGAGACTATTTGGCTACTTTTTCTTTATTAATGTTGTTCCACTTTGTCCTTTGGGTTTTATTGTACACTGACATAATAACTTTACATGCACCATATACAGTTGGGAGTCAGCCAGTCTCCATATCCTCAACGACCTGGGATGACTGAATGTGATGTGAGTACACACTTTCTTTTGCTGGTGATCTTTTATAAAGTTGAGTACGTTGGAGGTTTATGCAGTTCAGTCAAAGTGTATTGTTGTTGATTGCAAATAGAGAAAATGACTAGTTTTAGTCCAACTGTATATACTACGAAAGAATACATGGATGTCATTTTCATCTTTAAAAAAAGTCGACAAACTTTCTTTTCACTCAACCTTGATATAATTTTGATGCGTATTCTGGTAGGTTTATTCTGCTATCAATTACTCAATAAAAGCTATAATGTGAAACTGTGCTACTAACATGGTTCCATATATCTTTGCATATATTTATCTATCCAGTTCTACATGAAGACCGGGATATGTAAGTTTGGTGAACGCTGCAAATATCATCATCCCCTAGATCGTACACTCCAAACCACGACAACCACAACTCAAACCCAAGAATCTCTGAAGCTCACTCTTGCCGGACTCCCTAGAAGAGAGGTAACAAAGTAATTCATCGATAGCTCCATGTATTTTTCTATTTCTGCTTCCAATGACTTTGTATCAGATGATGATGTTCTGCTGTCTAGATTTTGCTATGGATGCTTTCAGCCTTGGAAAGCTTCAAATTTATTTGACATTTTCGTTTTGGCCATATACTAATAATATGCAGGGATCTATTAACTGCCCATACTATATGAAGACTGGAGTATGCAAGTATGGTGTGAGCTGCAAATTTGACCACCCAACGCCTGGGGAGGTGGTGGCTATGGGGGCATCCCATCCGCCTGAGGATGCTACTACTACTGCTGCTCCTGCTGAGGAAGCTAAAGAAGCCGCCAAGATATGAATTCCTTTTTTATTTTTCTTACTATGGCTTAGGGTTTAGTATGACATTGCAGATTCAGTGAAAGAAACACTGTTGCAGAGCCTTGTCTTAGTAGTTTCCATTGTTGTTTGTAGTATAAATGTGAGTGTTTTTAGCCACCATCTTATATATTCTGCACCGTGAACACTTGAAAGAAGATGGTTGATTTGGGAAAACATGTTGTATTATCGTACAAATGTCAGAGTATGTTCTTCGTAAGTTCATACACCTCATCAGCAACGATTGAGGAGCATATATGGGGTATGTCTGCAGTTGAACCCATTTGTAATAGTTTTTGGCTTTACTTGTTACAACATAAAGTGATGATACTCATAGATAACAGACAAGAGATTAGGTGGAAACTGTTTGCATTATGTTTAAACTATCTGGGACATAATTACGGGAGTTGGGGTACACGTAAAACAATGTTGTGAGTCCATTTGTTTATTTATATATAGACAAAATGCATGACCTAAAGTAGTACTTACATGCAGATGATAGGAACAACAACATGGCAGCTTTCTGCTCTTTGGACGACAGCTCTGGTCACGAATATAGGACTTTGTCTGTGTTTTAGTGTTATTATTAACAACCCAAGCATTCCTTTATTTTCTGAAGAAAAACATATGAATAATATGAAAAAATGAGTGTACACACGTGCCTTAACTCGTGTTTGATCAGTAAAAACACACGTTTTTACGCCTTAGATAAGCATTTTTTACTACATAAAGCTAAAAGCCACACTAAACTTACGTACCAGTGCATTAAAATTTACGGTAACGTTGCAGAAGGAGACTACAGAAATACCATAATGCATGTCCAGAGACACGCTTATATATGGTAAGGCATACACTCTAAGCTAACATGAACAACACAAATAATATTACCAGTTCATAAAAAGAAGGAATTGATTGAAATCTACTTAGAGAACTTAAAAACGTCGGAGGGATCCGAACCCATTAAGTACTGAAACGGGCACCTCTGATGATGAGCAGCTGCAGCTGCAGCAGCTTGATCGAGGAGCTGCTGCGGTGTAGTCGATGCGGAAGAAGACGGGACATGGCTATGAGATGCGAGGAGCTTATCCAAAAACGACCAATCTCCATGCCCGCCATGGCTGTCACCAGTAGTGAGCCTTAACAGACTGTGGGAGCAGTCGAGATCATCGTTCCTGCTGCTAATGAAACCCTTGCTATTGTTATAAGTAGCAGAGATCATATTGGCTATTGTAGATGATGGCCCGAAGGTGGATAATGAGGGTGCCATGATATGGGTATTTGCTTCTGCGCTGAAAAGTTGAGGCAAGTGGTGCACAGAGTAGTTGCTTCCGTAATGGTCGTGATGAAGTGAGGATAGCATGTCGTGTTCTTGTTGTTTGGGTTGCAGATGATCCGCCATTGTTGTCTTCATCCGTAACCCAGAAGCTCCCATTTGCTGTTGCTGCTGCTGCTCCTGAAGATGTTGTTCTTGTTGTTGATGATGATGATCCTCGTGATCTTCATCTGCAACTTCGTGTTGGAACAGTCCTCTCTGGTTCTTCTTCTTGAAAACCCTACACACCACCCATCCATCCTCCTGCATTCATGCGTTTTTCTAAATCATATACATCTTAATTACTCTCTCTCTCTCTCTCTCTCTATATATATATATATATATATATATATATATATATATAATCACGTACGATCTGTAAATAATACCTGCACTTCAGCTGCAGACTCATCTTCAAGTCGATACTCATGCATTATCCATTCTGTCTTGTGTCCATGAGGTGCACGCCCAGTATAGAAAACAAGAGTCTTCCTCATTCCAATCCTTCGAGAATTGTTAAGGTGGATGGCCTTGTCCCTTCCCGTCGCCTTCCAAAACCCGGCTGCCGTTGCTCGGTTTGTTCGAGTTCCAGTTGGGTACTTCTTGTCTTTGTGGCTGAAGAAATACCATTCGTTCTGAGGTCCTGCAGATCCGATTCTGCATTTATCTGCATCATTTGTTGGCAAAAAAACTAGCTTTATATATTTACATCATCCATATATATATAGATAGTCATATACAATCTCGATAACTACAAGGATGAACATATATATATTACCTTTAAGATCCCAAGGCTCGAGCTTGTTGAGATCGACTTCTCTAATGACGTCGAGATCGATGGGTTCGTAAGAGACTTTCTTCCTCAAATAGTAATAAAGAAGCTCTTCGTCAGTTGGATGAAATCGAAAGCCTGGTGGGACTGAAGAGACTTGTCCATTGCTTGACATCATCGATCCCAACTCAACCTCTGCAAAAATGGCATATAGACAACATCTGCATTAGACTTTTCACATCATAAAGCTTTGTTTAATAAAGACATAAACACACAATAATCATCGACTACTACACAGAGAAATAATCCAGATGTAGAAAACAAAACAAAGGAAAGGAAGAGACATACAAATGGTATCTCCCTTTTGCTGCAACTTAGGGCAACAAACGATGATGTCTGGAGCTTCTATTTAGCCAGGCAAGAAACTTCGTACACAGTGAGGGTGGATATGAGAGAGAGTAGACAGCTAGAACCTATATTCACTTACAGACTTACAGGGAGAGAAAGAGAGGATGGATGTATATATTAAACTACAATGGTTAGATATACTGATTACTGCATGCATGAAATTCTGAGAAAATTGAAAAAATATATACATATATATATATATATATATATAACTAGAGTCACGGGGTCAAGGTGGGGAAAAGGGGTGATAGCTAGAAAGCTGTGGTAAATGTCCGTTGAACGGGAAACCTTTGACCCTAAAATCGCCTCATTCTAATGAACGAATTCTTCCTACCTCACCATGACTATATAACCTTCCTTCTTTCTTCTCCTTGGTTTTATATTCTTTCTTGTTCGTTTTCTCAGTTCACCATTATAATGATTTGATTTATATGATATCATAAATTATGATAGGGAATAGTTTCGTACTTAGTGAGTAAGTGTGATTAATTTCTACAATATTTTAAATTTATAATAAATAATTTAAAGATAGAATTGCTAATAAATACAGGAATTAATTTAATGATATTTAAATATTTTTCATTCTAAGACTTGCCAGGTCTTTTGATATCTGTTATCTTCTCAGCTCCCACTTACATCCACTGTCAAAGAATATACATACACACATACATATATATATATATATCAAAACTTTAGTACATGATTAATTGAATGCATCTCGTAATATATATATGCATGCGTAGCGTTTGTGCTATGTAGTTTATTATGTACATTAATTTATTTTTCTTCACTGACTTGCTTGTCGCACGGATATTCGTACTGTCAATGAATGAGCCTCATGCATGAGAGATCCGAGGTGATCACTTATATATATATATATATACATATATTATTAAGTGCATTATCTAAGTACGTAGGTTATAGTATCAAAGTTTGAACAATATAATTTAAATTAATGAAAAAGGAAAATTAAATAATACAGAGATGCATGTATATATGAAAGTTATATATACATATATACATTCACGAAGCCACCTTAAGCCTAGGCCCCTCAACTTTCAATTATCTCTAAATTTAATCCTAAAAATGCAATAATTTTTAATTTAATACATTTAAATCATATATTTGTCCTCACTAACAAATTTTTAGTTCAACTATTTACCCTTATTCTAATATTTGTTATAACTCAATAATTTTTCTGGCTTCGTCAATGCATATATACATATATATATATATATATATATATGTGTGGATGTGTAATGGACTTGTTGGGATCCATAATTAAACCTCTGTGTACATACATTTAACAGCATGGTTATTATGTGTGTTAAACAAAAATTAAGTGAAATTTACTTCAATGAATTCCGCGCCTGACCCACGTGATTATGATCCCTACAGAGGTTTAACAACAGTACAGAGAAGAAAATAACCACATAAAGGAAAAAATTATTGCAATAGAAATAAGTTTTATTTTCTTTATAATTATTAGAAGGGTTAATAGCAAAAAAATAACCTAAACCCTACAAAAAAAAGGGCAAAAATTTACCTTGGTATTTGTTGTTCAAATTTAATTAGAAATGACATGTCACCACGTGTAAAAAAATTATATTATTTTTAAAAAAATAGTTAGAAAATTGGAAGAATAAATTTGGAATTTTAATACTTTTTAGTTAAAAAATGAGATAATTAATATTTCTTATTTCTTATTTTTCATAATTTCCATAACAAAATATTATAATAAAAAATCAAATTCTCAACTTTCCAAAAAAATTCCTCATATTTATGCATTTTTTATAATTTGAAAAATAATATAATTTTGTACCGTGTGAATCAATTACTTATGTAACTCTGAAAGTGTAGATAATAATATTTTGAAAAACAAAGTTTAGGTAATTTTTAGTAAAGTGAACAAAGTTTATATATTTTTAGTTATTACCCCTTATAATAAATATTTTTCCATCCTTAGTCTTATTTTCCACACAGTCAACTTAAATTCTCTAAATATTTTAACATTGGTATGAGTAAATAACCCCTCCTATAGGATAAGGATATGAGTTTTAAATCAACATATGGTGAAAATCTTAGGGGGTTAATTTAACAATATTAAAGGTTACGAATGAAACTTTTATGATTCTTCAGTGGCAATATCATGAATGGAGAAGTTTTATTTTATATAATAAAAATGTTTTTATTAATTAGAAATTGCGAAATCAATCCCAATCAATTCGAAGGGATTCCCACGCCGTCTATCTGTTATTCTAATTGAATTGCTGGTCAATTACGGAGAGTGGCACCAAAAATAAATATAATAATAACTACAATCAATTATGTCCAATAATCAATTAATTAAGAAAAGAAAAGACGTTGCCTTTACGAACACTGTTCTTTGTCTTCTGTCTCGGCGCTGCATCTGCATGCTTTACACACATATAGAATCGAACATGAACCGGTACGGGTTAAATCGGTTCGTTTGGTCTGGGTTTTTTCTATTTCCATCAAGTATTTATATTTTTTATTCAGTTTTTCTTCACAAAAATACCCGATCAAAAGACTGTATAAGAACAAAAAAAAAAGTACATTCAAATACAAAATGAGCACTCAAAAACATATTAAACAACAAAATAAATCTATTGTAGATTGTTTGTATATATATATTTTTTACTAAAACCAATTGAACAATTAAAAGATTAATTGAGCAACTAAATAAATATTAATTGATTAATCATATTAAATAATAATATAATATATAAGTGATAATGGTATGGTCAGGGCTCGCGAGTTTTTAATCCCCAAATCGATCCAAAAACAAAAATTAAACCTTAAACCGAACTGTTATTTTTTTTTTCTCGATTCATACGGTTTATACCATTTTTGGACTCGATTGTTTTTCTTTACACTCCTATTAACTAGAGATCTCGAGTTATTATTTCATAAACTAATTATTGTAAGTATACTTACAAATTTTGCTTTATGAAAATTTTTCAGTCACAAATTTAAATTTATGAGAAAATTAGTTAATGTAAGTTTATGAATTCCCGAAATCTATCCAATACAAATTGGTTCTTAATTTTTGTAATTATACCTTACTCAGTTAGCACTCTCACCGAAACCTACTTAGAACTTGTTAATATCAATATGTTTTGAATGCCCATTTAGATCTAATTGAAAATTTGTTCTTTCTAAAATGTATACTAATCTTTTGTGTAAATTTATTTTTTATTATGTTTTTCATAATAATACAAATGAACAATAAGTAAATAATGACTAAAAATAATTAAATAATCAATAAAATATATTTTTATAATATATATATATATATATATATATATATATAAATTTTATTTGTTTTCAAAATCTTCGAGAACTGACAAAAAAATCTTATTCAAATCCAACTGGATATTTGGTGGGCCCTATTTTTGTCAGCGGCCTGCTTTCAAAGGCTTAATCAATGCTTCCTAGTATCACGCACACTTCTTTCTATACGCGCCAGAAACACATACGTTATGGCCCAAAAGAAAGAAACACGTGGGCCGCCAACAACAGACGTCGGCCCACGAATGAAATATTTGGGCTTTAGAAGCCCAAATAAAAATATTTTTTCGACCTAAAATTTGTATCCAAATTATAACTCTTTATTTTTTATAATAAAGCGATAACATATAATATGACCTTGTGGATTTGTTTAATAGCGTTGAATTTATTTAATAAAAAATGATTATATATATATATATATATATATATTATGATAATTTTTTTTATTTCTATAATGTCGGAGATATATTAACTAAGTTTGCAAATGATTGATAAATTGTTAGTAATACAAGACGATGTAGAGTTTCCAACAAATTTGTATGAACCGGGTGTACAAGCACACCCTCAAACAATTGATTTGTGTTGTTTTGGGGCCATTTTGAGGGGAATCTGTGAGTACCCGGTGCACATAAATACAGTGTTTTTGTGTTAGTAGCTTCCTTCCACAACACATCAGGTTTACTTGGGCTGCTAAAACATGTTGGGCCGATGAATTTAATCTCAGGCTTTATAAGCCCAAATAAAAAGGAAATGTTCAAGTTGACCGTCAAAATCTTGGATCATGTCTCGACAATACGAAAATCGACCCGTTTACGAGTCAATACGAAAAATTAATCGTATCTCTCGTAATTAATTAATTTCACATCTAAATAAACCGTATCATATTTAATTTTTAAATATTATTACTCGTATATTATCTAAGTCAATTAAATTTAAATGTCTCCAAGTATACTGTTGACTGTATTATTGTAATAATAAAGAATAGTAGAGGATAAGTGGGGAGGATAGAAAGACGTGATGGATCTTGGAAGCACATCGAAGAAGAAGCCAAGTCGGCAAAAGCTTACTGGTCTCTGCGTCTGTTCTGGGGTGTCTCTCATCTCTGTACGTGGCAGCCGACCAAACGCGACCCAAACGCGGAACGCGGAACGCCATTTGACTCCTTCCTTCCAATACATTCATTATACACCCATCAAAGTCGTCTCTTTTTCTTCTTCGTCATTCATTCATTCATCTACCAATCTGCTAGCCACTTGCAGATGAAACATCAATTGCTAATTTATTGCCAATAAAAACTCTACCTTTATCCGACACTTCCTTCCTTCTAAGGGTCTGTGCTGCTCTGCGGAGATCAAATACCTCGCCGTCGGCAAACGAAATGGTATGTCTTCGTCTTCTCCTTGTGTTTTCCAAAAACAATTGCGCATTGATTTGTTCGCATTGTCACTAGGCTGTATATGGTTAGGATATGTCAAATACCATAACCATACCATATTTTTAAACCAAATACCATAAGTTATGGGTATAATATTCAATACCATAATCATAAAAATAATCGTGGTTATTAACTATAATTTTATCCGTATACTCATATTCATTTCACACATGTAATATAATAAAATATCGAAATTTTTATTTTAAAAATACATCAATCTATATTACCATCGTTACACTTTAGCGCCTTCGATCTTCAACAATTTCAAATTTTCAATTATATAATTTATATTTAGTATATTATATAAATTAGTTTATTAATAATAAATAAATATTATATTTATATAATAACCATAGTTATAACCATGGGTATAACTCAAATACCATAATCATTATGGGTATAAAATTCATCACCATAACTCCACCGCACCATAATGGTACGGTTAACCATATTAAACAGTACCGATTATAACCATGGTTATGAGTTTTTCACCGCACCATTGTCGGCCCTAATTGTCGCTTTGTGTTTCTCATTCTTTGGAGACGAGCCTAATCGTCATCATTTTCAGTGACATTGCTTATAGAAAGACTTATAGGACCTACCCCATTGCACTGAGATTGTTGGTTGATTCCGATTCAGTCCAAAAGTTGCCTTTTTTTTAAGGAAAAAAGTGTCGATTGTGTACTATCCGAGATTCTGTCTGGCATTCTTATTCCTGATGTTTTCTTTCTCTAGATTTCAACTGTTCGTTCCGATGAAAGACTCCTGTGGGAACAGCAGATTCTGTGACAGAGAAGGCTTCTGCTAATATAGAATTGGTAATTATTCTATTACGATACTCTTGTATCCAATACAAGGCAAATAAACGAAAATGTGGAGCAGATTCTGGTTATCTAGTCAGCTGAGGCGTGGTGTGTCTCGCATTGCCACTATTGAAAAAAAACACAGTTTAGTACCCTATGGAATGGGATTTGGGGGTATTGTTGATTTTGGACATTCGGGTATCCCTGCCCTAACAACTGTGTCTGTTCCCAGCATATTAAGAAGAACGTTCTCTGTCTCATCACCCTCTGAGTCAGCTGCAGATGCTGTTCATCCTTCTGGTTTGCCTCCCAGAAGTTCCTGTACAGAAGGAGATCCATTAACAGTTACAGAGGCGAAACGGTTGATGAGACTGGTGAATGTGGAGGGGTTGAAGACGAAACTTGGTGTGGAGGGCAAGGAAATTATAGGATACAAAGAGCTCTTGGAGGCATGCCAAGGCATGGGCGTTGCTAGGACTCTTGATGAGGCAGTTACTTTTGCACAGGTCCTTGATGAAGCTGGCGTCGTTCTTCTCTTTCGAGACAAGGTCTACCTTCACCCAGATAAGGTACTTTGCCAATGTCTCAAGCTTCTCTTTCGTAATGCTTAATTTTTGCAGTAATTATTCACTGGCTATAATGTGCACATTCTGTAAAGTTCATCATAATTTTTCTGTCAGTATTAGTGTCCAATTTGCATAATAAAGCCGTTACTTTTGCTGGAGGAGATTCTGTCCATAATTTATAGTAATCTAACGATGATATGTAGGTGGTGGATCTGGTGAGGAAAGCAATGCCCATTGCTCTTACACCTGAAGATGATCCAACAAGAGATGAGATCAAACAACTTCAAGAGAAGAAGGAAGAAATAGATGTCTTGGCACACAAGCAAGTCCGCCGCATCTTATGGACTGGGCTCGGTCTATCCATTTTCCAGGTCGGTCTCTTCTTCAGGTTGACATTCTGGGAGTTCTCGTGGGACGTGATGGAACCTATCGCATTTTTCACAACAGCCATTGGAATAGTAATAGGGTATGCCTACTTCCTCTTCACCTCTAAAGACCCAACCTACCAAGACCTGATGAAAAGGTTGTTGCTTCGAAGCCAGAGGAAGTTGTTCATAAAGCACAAGTTTGACGTTGCCAGATTTGTCGAGTTGCAGAAGAAATGCAGGTCACCAATGGATGCTAGGGTTCCGGTTAAGAACAAGGTCGGGATGGAGTTGGATCTGGAAAATGCCTTGCATCGAAATTAACAGTTTTTTTTATATATAAAACAAAGGATGGCTTTTTTTGTGTTTCCTTCCACATCTTTTCAGATTCTAACCCAACAATGGCCGTCAAAGTGAGATTTTGAAGGTAGTAGTAGTACTGCCAATAACAGCATTATTACTTGGGGGAGGGGTAATCTGCTAATTGACAGTGTGTTGCTGCTGTCTTCTTACTACTATGTTGTGTTTTCCCTTGCATAAGTTGTTATGTTATGGAAGAAAGTACATGATTTCTTATGTTCCAAGGAACTCTTTGTGGCAATCGAGTTTAGGTTTTAGACCATTACATTTTAGGATTTCAGTCATCTGTTGTCGATTTCATGATAAAATTGATAAGTTTTAGGTATGAAAAAGGTAATTTACCTAATTTAGGTACGAGGCTAAGAATCGACCTCAGGACCTATTGCGTGGGAGCTGGTGTCGTTTAGTGATTCAGTTGAACATTTCAACCACAAGAGACAGGAACGGTGGGTTGGCAATGACTTGTAAAAGTCGTGGGAAAAAATGGATGAAAATAAGAAATATATTATTTGCAAAAAAAAATATATATATATATATATATCATTTTATTTATTTATTTATTAAAAAAATAAACCCTCTAGCATTATGACCGACAATTTATGACACGGCACGATTAAACGACACGACGTGATCTGCTTTAAAGTGTATATTAGTTTGATCTTAACGGATCCCGTGTCTAAACAACTATTATACGTTTAGACACGATTAATAATCGTGTCTAAACACCGCAGATCTACAAATATATGTATAAACACGATTAATTATTTATGTAGTGTATACTGTATACATGTGACACGTTTAGACACACGATTAACTAATCGTGACGTGTATAAAAATGACACGTTTACAACACATATATTCTTATGGTTCTCGTTCTTATACATGTTGCCCTTTAGTCACCGATGGATTGTATAATTTGTATTATATCCAATGGTTGAAGTATTACTCTATGAGTTAAAATATCCCACCGCACCTATGAAACTAGTTTACTTCCTATTGTCATTTAATGTATCAAACACACACATTCTCTCTCACACAATCTAGTAGACTTCACTTTCAAATTTTTCACATAAATATACCCCATTTCATAATTAAATATAAAAATGTCATCAATTTTTTTTAAAAAAAACACGAAAGTATACCTACCCGCGACTGGGAGTCACGGGTGAAAAGATTGTTACAACTACCGTTCCACTCACAACTCCGAGTCGCAGGTGAACTTCCATCCCAAAGAAAGAAAATAATATATCTTCTTTATCCCATGTGCATGAAGTCAAATATTCAATGATGAAGACTATGCATCTAGATAACTTCATCATTTTCCTTTATTTTAAAATTAAATAAAGTAACTTTACTTTAATACAAAATCTATCATTTTTATACAAAGATTTGTCCTCCTTCCACAATCTATTCACTTTAATACAAAATTTTGTTTGGGTAAAATGGCAAATAAGTGGATCGTTCCACGGAAAGGACAAAAACCTCCGTACATTACGATAGTTGGTTGCTGTGGTACTGTGTAGGATGGAAACGCCGAGACACTACGCCGAGACCCCAAGTTTTCATCAGGAAGTTTCTGTGGGAGTCGCAGGTGTAACTGACGGCACAACTCAGTTATACACCCGTGACTCCTAGTTGCGATTGGCTTTACACCCATGACCCTCAGTCGCGGGTAGGTATACTTTTGTATTTTTTTAAAAAAAATTGATGACATTTTGATATTTAATTATAAAATGAGGTATATTTAGGTGAAAAATTTATTCACTTTCTAGTTCCTATCATCACTTCACGTATTCATCTCACAAATTCAACATTTGCCCTTGTTATTGTTCACGATCTGGATATGTACGATCACGCGATTCATTTCCTCTACAACGAGCAGCTGCAACTTCCCGTCTGCAAGAATGATCTGCAGAACGATGTGCGTGGATGATCTACAACTTCTCCCTTCGTGACATGAGCTTCCTGCTAGAATTATAAGTGTGGACTAAATTGAGATAATATTGATTTGATAAGAGAGAACATTGTATTGATTGAACTTGATATTCAAGCTTAAAAATACTTGCAGATTAAATACTACATATCTAATGTAAGCTAAGAACATGACAGCAAATACAACTATGGAAAGTATGTATAGTGGATGGTGAGTTGTAGCACATGTTGGTGAGTTGTTCCACAACATGTTCTGAGTTGTAAAGGATGTTCTAACACTCCCCCTCAAGTTGAACACTGAGATCTCCAATGTTTAACTTGACAAGATATTGTTGAAAATTCTTCCATTGATTATTTTGTTTTGTCGGTCCACCATTGGGTTGCTCTGATTTGTTGTTGAACCCTATCGGAGCTAGGGCAGCTCTGGATTTGTTGTTGTACCCTATCGGAAGTAAGGCAACTCTAGATTTTGTTGTTGGACCCTATCGGAGCTAGGGCGACTCTGGATTTGTTGAATCTGATTGTAGCTGAAAAACAAACTAGGCCGAATCGGATCAAACTGAACCGGATTTACTGAACCGCTCAGATGATTGAAATGGACAGAATTATTGAACCATACCGAACCAACTGAACCAAATTGTCGAATTAAACCGAATTAAATACGCGGCGTGCTGTCTTCAAGAAAGGAGAAGACATGTTTTTTTTATTATTATTTGTTTTTGTTTTTGCTTTTAATTTGTTTATTAATTCTTTGTGCTTTTCTTTTACTTTTTTTTATTATTATTTTTGTTTTTCATTGTTTATTCTGTCCCACGTGATGTCTTCCACCAAAAGCTTGTCCCTGTCTTCAAGGATTCGTGTGCAGTCTGTCTGGAGTTGGGTGCTGTTTCCGGGTGCTGTCGGTCTGGAGTAGAGCTACACAAGATTACGGGAAATGGAGCTGCACGAGATTGAAGTAGAGTTGTTGAAGTGGAAGTGGAGCTGCACATGGTGCTGTTGAAGTGAAGCTGCGGAGCTGCTGAGGGGTGACTGAACGAGCAACAGAGCTGCGGTCTGGACTAGAGCACCGAGCTGCGTACGGCTGGACTGGAAGCTCGACTGGACTGGAACTCGACTGAACTGGAGCTGAAGCTGAACTGGACTTGGTGCTCTGAACTGACTGGAGCTGAACTGGACTGGGTACGGCTGAACAGAGCGGTACTGGAGCTGTGACTGAGCAAGTTGGGCGAGCTGGAGCTTTAGTGCGGATGACTGAACGAGCTAAGACTGGAGTTGAACTGAGGCAACCACTGGACTGGACTGGCTGCAACTGGACCGGATTGGAGCGACGACTGGACACGTCTGGGATTGACTTTCAGGTTTGTTATTTGGAGAACCAAAAATCTAATACTGCTCTGATACCATGTTAGAATTATAAGTGTGGACTAAATTGAGATGATATTGATTTGATAAGAGAGAACATTGTATTGATTGAACTTGATATTCAAGCTTAAAAATACTTGCAGATTACATACTACATATATAATGTAAGCTAGGAACATAACAACAAATACAACTATGGAAAGTATGTATAGTGGATGGTGAGTTGTAGCACATGTTGGCAAGTTGTGTCCACCACATGTTCTGAGTTGTAAATGATGTTCTAACACTTCCGTTGCAAGCTACTAGTGCCGTCCCAAGCTCCATCCCGAACTTCCCCTGTGAGCTTCGTGATTTGAGCTTCCCCTGTGAACTCCTTCGTGACGTGACCTTCCCCTGCGAGCTGCTAGTGTCATCCCGAGTTGACCCTGCGAGATCCCGAGCTGGTCCTGCTAGTGTCATCTCGTTTAGACACGACACATGTTTAGACACGTAATGATTAATAACACGATAATATTAGACAGAATACAATTGTCACCCTTATCATGATAGATTTGCAAACATGGAAATGATACTAACAATGTCCAATTTAAATTTACTAAAAGATTATAATAACCAATATAACTAATAAATATGAATATACACGAGTTTTTGACTCAAATATACCAAAAACAAATATATGAAAATATCTTCAATTTTTAAACATTCGCGGGTAAGAGTTTATTTTTTTGTCACCCATAAATTCCATTCGCGGGTGAGCATTTAAGCTATACCCGCAAATCTCATTCACACGTGGAGCTTCAACCAAAAAACTTCACCGAAGCAGGGAATTGTCAGCATCCAACAACTATTCATTAGTTCAAACCCCCTCCCCCTAAAAATTGATTTCCATGCACACTAGCTTTTCAGCGAATAACATTCGCGAATGATGTTTTTTATACCTACCGCGAATGATATTTTTTTTATACCCACCCGCAAATTTCATTCGAGAGTAGGTATACTTTAATATATTTTTTTCAAAATTAAAAATATTTTAATATTTATTTGTATTTTGACGTATATTTCGGTTAACGAAGGTTTTCTAAGGATGTTGGCCCCATTCAATGAAGGTTTTTCTAAGGATCAATTTACACTTTCTAAGAAGGAGGGAAGGGTGAGACACAAACTATCCTCCACCTGGCACGTTGGAAACACGACCTCAACCACTCCATCGAAATTTGTGAAGAGTCAAATATGGAAAATCAAATTTTTTATTTTCCTAAAAAACAAAATTCGTGGCTGAGATGGCCCCTAGCAGTACTTCATGCTAGTTTCTATTTTAGGTGCATATGGGATAAAGTAATAATTTGTGCATGCCGTCTTATGAATATATTTTAAATGTCTTTAATTTTTTAATACAATAAGATTAATAAATAAATTACATGTGATATATATGAATGCATGATTAAATTTTTGAAGAAAAAAACTTCTTATACATAACATAAGTTGTGTAAACCGAAACAACACGACATAAAGTTCCAAAATTTAATTTCACAATCAACATTTAAAGTTCACAAATAATTAAAAAACAATAAAAAATTCAAATATTATATATATATATACATAATTGTGCCCATATATTTACAAATTATAATTTTAAAACATATTTATTGATCGTGTCAAATATAACTATTCTTTAGACATAATGAATTAAGGTCATATATCATGGCCAAAAAAAAAAAAAATTAAGGTCATATTTATATACGTGTAAATGCGAATTGTTATAAATTATTTGATTGTATCACATTAAAAATTATAAATTGTCCACTATTTTCTTCTTTCTTTTTATTCGTTACTATTTTAAATATAGTAGTGCATTCAAAACATTTTAAACCTTAATTACCATTTTTTATCTAATATATACTAATGTATTTTTTAAACTTTTTCTATTATTTATTTCATAAAGTTTATCAGGAGATCGCTTATTTGTTCTTAAAGTAATTAACCATCTTTTACGATTATTATAACCATTTTTTCTCCAATACCCTCCTCCTCGGATCCCACCTGGAACAACGTGGATGCGCTTTTGTGGATTTATTAATACGTCGGTCAGCAGCTTGTGGCTGAGATTTTCTGGTGGCTTAGCGCAAGAAGAGAAAATAAAATAGTGGTCCCGGCAGAAATATAATATTTTATGCAGGTCCTCAATCTTTATTTTGATGTATTTTTAGACCTTAACTTATTTTGTACAGATGTTAACCCTCACCGAAATCAAATATATGAAATATTTGATCATTAATTGTCTGTTTGGTTTGCGGAATTGGTAGTTGAATAGGGATACGAAATTCATATTCCTATATTTGGTTTACAGATCGGTCAAGGACGAATTAGGATTTTTTGAGAACTGAAAATAATTATTTTCTGTTTGGGGTATGAATTTGATATTTCGGGTAGTCTAGAAATACTGAATAGAAGAAAAAAAAATCATAATTTGCTCTTAGATTTATCAACTAATTATATAGTTAATTTAGTTTAATTTGCTTTTTTTTTTTATTTGTTTAATTTATAGAGTTAATTTAGTTTAATTAATCTTTTTATAATTTAATATTGCTTTAGTAATTAAAATTAATTAATATAATTTTGTATAAGTTAATTATCTTATATACTATACAATAGAATTCATATTCCATCTTAGTTCAATCAATCAACCAAACATTATATTATTATCTCATATTTTATTATTATTATTCTCTATTCTTTATTTTCTATTATGTGTTAAATAGATTGAAAGTCGGAAAAATGTTAAGAAATTAGAGAGATAAGTTGTCCATGAGAGTTTCTATCATGGATGTCACAATTATTTATAATCTAATAATCTCTAAACTTTATAAAGACAATGAAAATGATACTAAATATGAATTTTTAGAAAAATAGTTTTAACATGTATATTGTACGGAACTATTTAACAATGAAAATGAACAGTTGATGGACGAAATGTGCAATTAACAAAAAAAAAATATATTATAGTGAAAATAAAATCATAACTCTAATGCAATTACCTAAAAATTAAACATTTGGGGTGTATTTTCATATTTTTTTTCACTTAAATATATGTTATTTAATGGATATTAAGAAATTCAATTTCGTGATCCATTAGGACGAGGATATGCCTCGTCCTACAAAGTGTCGAGGCAAAACCAAACTTCTTAATATATCAGGGTCTTAATTGCTACAGAACAAGAGATTGAGGACAAAAGTTTCGTTTATAGAGATGGGGACCAAAAGAATTTATATTCAGGACAGTAGGACACCAGAATACTAGATAATAATAAATAATAATACTAGTGGAAATACATGGGAAAATAAGAAAGGAAACATTAAAGTAATGGAAGGAAAAGCACAGGGGTGGACCTATTACAAGATGAGCCACAAACAATCGTCCACCTGGCATGATGGAGAGACCAGCTCCACTCGAGCGCGGCTTGGGAGCCTCAAATATGGAAATTCATTATTTTTATTTTCTGATAAAATTAAATTGAAGAAATAGTAGTGGCTGAGATTGCTCCAAATGCTACCCGACTCTATAGTTCAGCTTTTGATGTTTTAGGTTTCTATTCATTTCTTCTTCGTTCGTCTTCTCTTCTTCCCTTCGATGCGATTCCACGCACTCGATTCGATTGAGGTGTTCGAGTCCAACAGTTTGATCCGTCATTGGCAGAAGCGCACATGTATGGACTCACCGATGAGCATTCTGGTGAATAATACTTGATCTTGGTGGACCTGACGCAGATTATGTCTCGTCATCTTCCGTTTCTCTCTTTCGAGGTTTTTTTCATTATCAGCCATGTGTGCTCTGTTGCTTCGCTTGACTTTAGTGGTTTTGGAGGAATAATTTGTTGTGGATAAGGTTTGCTGCCTCAGTAACTGAGTACCCTCATTGGTGTTCGTTGTATTGCTGTTGAGCTTCTTATTGAACTGCTGTACAGTCCAGTCCTACCACCTCACTTTCTCTGTCCGTCCATTTATTGAAGGTTTAGGTGTCTATGATGGGTAAGATCCCCAATTGAAGAACTTCGTTTTTACTCTTGGCTAAAGAAGAAAAGGCGCGTCTCCTTCCTTCTATCTCTGTGTATATCTGATTAGAGTGGGTATTCATCCTTAAATATCGGTGAAGAAACTTAACTTGTTCGCGAGTTTTATTCTTATGTACTGTGACGAATCATGTTGAATGGGCTAGAAGCATCTCTATCGGTAGCTATTGATTGTGTTCTTTGCTGTAATAGCTAGCTTGCTGTTGGCTCCTTCCATGGCAGAAGAGGCGAAAGAGAACTCCTCTTGTTCTGCCATTGTTAAATTGGGGAGGATCTGAAACAGCACAGAAGCTTGGCTAGCTGTCTAGAACCCCCAATGGAGACATACTCCTCTAGTGAAGAAATAATTATCAAGGTCAATGTCCATACCATCTGCTTATATCTCCTCTATTCTGTCACTGTTGTGCCTCTTCTTTAGTATGTCAACGATTATATGAAAACGTCTCCTTCCTTAATTAAGCCAATGTTTGTTGCCAGACACGGAAGCCTTATACTATCACGAAACAACGTGAGAGATGGACTGAGGAGGAGCATAACAGGTTCCTGGAAGCACTCAAGCTCTATGGACGAGCCTGGCAGCGGATAGAAGGTTATTCGTTTCACTTTGCTCGCATTCACTGCCACTGCTATACATTTTCCCCTTAACTCCCCTCTTTAATAACTTGACATTCTGGCTGATTTAACCTTGTAAGCTGAACTGATGAAATGCAACTTAACTTTAAAATTTGATTGTAAGTATCGCTTGCTAGCCACCTGAAAGGCTAAGGGGCTAACACTTTGCAACTGCTATTTCACTCTCTTAATTAGCGTCCATTTCTTTTGTCCATTTGGTTTTCCTCTTCGTGCTTTGCAGAACATATAGGAACAAAGACGGCTGTGCAGATAAGAAGTCATGCACAAAAGTTCTTTTCAAAGGTCAGTCGGCGGCTTCTCATCTTTTGCTAATAAGAATTTTCACAGGCTCATTTCATCCCTATCCTATCTATTTTGAATTACTCGTATCGTGGTGAATTTAAATTCTCTTAGATGGCTCTACATGATCATGTTGTCTCATGTTTCTTTCTTGATTTAGTTGGCTTTGTACATAACCATGCATTGGAAGCCTTATATACTTGCTAACACAGTAAAAAGTATTTCTGGATTTGTAGCAGGGTACTGAGAAGGCAATGGATTTGGATGTTTTTCTTCTATTGTATTGTGGAAGTAAGATCGATTCAATAAAGTACAAACTGAGTTGGTAATGCTTTGTTGGTGGGTTTGCTTTAATGTCAAGGAAAATGATTTTAGTCCTCATCCAAACCAGAATTTATTATTGGTGCTATTGACAAAGGAGATTGAAATTCTATTTTAGAATTCAGATTTCCTTGTAATAATCTCTTTGTAGAAAAGATTAGTTTATCAGATTTTACATTGACAAAGACTAAAATTCAAAAAACAAATGAGGAATTGACTACTGTATTTTACTCTATAAAAAAGAATTTAGCTTTAGGCAAGCAACTTCTAGGTCCATGAAATACCCACTAACCTCATGGACCGGTTAGCTGCAGGTTTAAGCTTGGTTGGGTGTCCCATCGTGAAAATGTTTACACTTTGGCAGCGTGGGGAATCAATCCTGTGTCGTGGGGCCACTTCCACACACCACGTCCATTCTTTTACAGCTAAACAACCTCATGGATTGTTACTGTAAACTTTTAACCCGGTCATTCTTCCAACCTTCTTTAAGTTATTTTTTCATTCTCCATAACTTTCAATTTACAGAATCGTCAAATATTGGGATGATGTGTTGCGTTGACTTTTTTAATGGTTCCTCATGATTACCGTGGAGGAAAAATTGTTCAACTGCAGTGATCTTGTAACCAGCTCCACCTTTTGTAAACAAGCTGCTTAAGATGATGGAACAAGCTTTGTAGTTTAGCATACTTCCTTTCTTCTTTATTCAACTTCCATACTTATTCACTGAAGTGATGTTGCCTTTTAGCTATCTTAAGTGCCTTACCTGGTAACATCTCTCACAACTCAGATGAAGATTAATTTGTCTCATTTTTATTATTTTTGGACTTCAAGCATTGCCTTGAGTATGGTGGGTCAGCTATACATTGATTTCATTGTCCCATGCTTCACTCTGACTCAAATTTAACTTCTCATTGGAGTTCAATTATTTTTCGTGTGATAATCTATTGCTCATCAACCTTGGGTTGCAAAATCTCACTTTTAGGTCGAAAAGGAGGCACTTGTGAAAGGCATTCCAGTTGGACAGGCTATAGATTTAGACATTCCACCTCCACGCCCAAAGAGAAAACCGAGCAATCCTTATCCTCGGAAAACTGGTGCTGTCACTCCTATTCCGCAAGCTGGAGCAAAAGAAGGAAGATCTCTAAACACAGAATCGTCTCTATCCTGTCAAATTGTGCCTGACTCAGAAACCGAACCACTCTCTGAAGTAATCTATGTTCATAACTATTCTTCTTGTGTTATTTCATTGACTATATAAATTACTCAGCAACTTGCTACTTTGCATCTTTAATCAGAGAGCTCGATTTGGAGGAGGGATGCCAAATTCCAAGGAAAATCAGGAAGAGAGTTGCTCGGAAGTTGTTAATGTTCTTCAGGGTCACCTTTTATCTGTTTCTTCCACTAATGTGAATCCACCAACACCGGTTGCAATCAAGAGATTGTGCACTTTCAGGGAGTTAGCGCCATCATTGGAGGTAAAATAAAAATTTGCCAATATAATGATATAATTACTGTGAACATGTCATCAACTAATGTAAAGAGTCCAACCCAGAACACAATTCTATTAGATGGTGAACAATTTAGTCTATAAACTTTACTCCAGTTATAATTGTTCCGTACCTTGCACTTGGTACAGTCTATAACAGAAACTCATTCAGGTTTACTGTGAAACAGACAGGGCAGGACTCGGGCACCAGTAAGCTCACAGGACTGGGGACCACTGACCAGTCCCAGACCCATGAAAAATCAGTTGATTGTGGAAGAGATGACTGTAATGGTGCATTGACAACAGACGAGGTGCAAACTCATCATAACTTCCCGAGGCACATTTCTGTTCATGTTGTAGATCCAAAGGAGAACCCATCTGGAGAAGAGAATGGACATTGTAAATCATTTGCAAATCCAACTGAATCCGCAGCTGTCGAGCACAATGAGCTGAGATTCGATCATTCAGTTTCATCCTTCCACCCACCCTTTGGTCCAATGCATCATAATCACTTGGACTATCAGTCATTTCTCCAGACCTCGTCCACATTTTCGAGTCTATTAGTCTACAATCTGTTGCAGAACCCTGCATCTCATGCAGCTGCTAGTTTTGCAGCTGCTTACTGGCCTTACAATGCTGCGGAAGGCTCTACTGCCGACTCTTCTGTGTCCAGTCAGGGGAGGCAACTGATCCCTCCAAGTATGGGAGCTCTTGCTGCTGCCACAGTCGCTGCAGCGAATGCATGGTGGGCCGCCCATGGGTTGCTCCCTGTTTGTACTCCTCTCGACTTTGGGTTCACCTGCCCCCCTTCTTCATCTGTACCCACCACTGAAGTCGAGCAGCCTTCATCTGTCGAAACTGAACTTAGGATGATGGCCAGAGACCCCAAGGAAAAACCTGATCATTCTGAACAGAACCTTTCAACAGCCTTGCAGGTATCATTACAAGGGTTCTGGTATTTAAGGCATATCTTTTTTAAAGGCTTTAGTTACACTATTGCATACTGAAGTTTTATGCCTTGTTAGTTTCGCTGAAGTTTTATGCATTCATTTAGTTTTGGTACCTCAAGTGAGTACCAAATAAGATGGACGAATATTGTGCCTCAAGTACAAAACCGGAAAGGTTTGGCTTTGGCAAGTGTAATATTATAATACCTTTTTGAAACGAGGTTCCCACACTATTGTTTTTGGTTTCAGTTGAATGATGATCCCAAATCCCTGACAGTATCATCAGACTCTGAGGAAAGTGACGTGGGAAAAACTGTGAACGAGACGAAAGATGCTGACAGTGAGAAGACGGCTAGAGAGACTGAAACCCATGATTTTAATAAGACAAACGTGGGTGGAAAACCAGTTGACCGCTCCTCATGTGGTTCAAACACGGCTTCCAGCAGTGATGTTGAGACAGATGCGTTAGAAAAACAAGAGAATAGCAAGGAAATGCCCCTAGGGGCCCTTCCTCTCGTTGGTCCTGATTTGAATAGTCCCTTAGCAGCAGAGAATTCCAATCGTCGGAGAATCACTACCAACCTGAACGATTCCTGGAAAGAGGTCTCTGAGGAGGTAAGATTTATGATCCCAGTTGATCCAGATAACCATGTTGGTTATGCTTTTTCTGCATCTAACCTAGTATGAACTTTACAATCGATGTGAGACAAGTTCAGTTAGAAACATTCTTTCCCCATAAAATATAACTTCCTCACTGGCCAAGCCAAGGCCAGTGGGTCTCAACTGCACCTCCATGAGCCACCACTCCAAGGTTGGCTTTGGTACTATTAGTTATAAACCAAACTACTCTGGAATGAACTACCGATCTATGTGACGATCCAGTTAATGGTTTTGTTCTCTAAAATGCTCATGCTGAACTCAGTCACCTAGTTTCCAATACCAAGTAGAATTTGATTGACTTGACCAACTGTCCTAAACACTAGAGTTTATGGGGAAATGCGTGGATTGATATTATATCTTTAGCAAGGATGTTAGATGAATGTCGGGTTAGTGGTTTCCCCCTCTATAAAGTAGACAAGAGAACCGGCTAGTTGATGGATTGCGAAACCATTTATTCTATAAATCCTGCATTAACATGGGATAACTTCGTTTGCTAACTTTATGTCTTTTGAGTTTTGTCAGGGACGTATTGCCTTTCGAGCATTGTTCTCTAGGAACATTTTGCCACAGAGCTTTTCTCCTCCACGCGGTCTGAAGAACCTAGAAAAGGAACAGACTACTGAAGAGGGCAAGCTAGGTGCAGGATCAGCCATAGCAGTAGCTATAGACCCTAACAGCTGGACATGGTTACCATGTGTCTGCAACACTCATCAGGATGTGGAAGCCATCAGAGAAAGAGACGATCAGGAGAATAGAGGTGGTGATGAGGGTCTGTCGTCGAGATTCGGACTTGGCTATGGGAAGCTCAAGGCCCGACAAACCGGGTTTAAACCCTACAAGAGGTGTTCCATGGAGGCCAAAGAGATGAGGGTGGATGCAAATGGCAGTGGTGCCCAAACCGAAGAGAATTGTCCCAAGAGAATACGATTGGATGGAGATTCTCGATCATGACCCAATCCTGTATGTCTCTTATTCTGGTGTAATTTTAATTTGTGCATGATCCATGTGTAATTAGACAATTTCTCGGAACTTATCGAGTTGTGGTTATGTGTATTGTCTTGGAAACCAAGCAAACTGTCTTGGAAGCGCTAAAAATGGACCATTTGTGTTTAGGCTGAAATTGAGGCTGAAAATTGTACCAGTTCAATCATAAACAAATCGTGTTTAGGCTGAAATTGAGTTGCGGGACCTTCTTCAACACTAGAAGATAAGGTGAGTATTATTGTCTCTACAAAGTAAATACAAACCCTACAAAGTACAAACAAGAGACAAATCATCCAGTTCAAACACAATTAAGTCAAACTTTATACAAGCAAAGGCAAGCCACATCTACTTACATTGAAGCCTATTTACATTATTACTATTGCTGCTGCTGCTGCATCATAGTTCTGGCTACCATCCATCCATTATATTCACATACCACTGCTCATGAACCCTAACCGACACAGCTGCCACAACTGCTAATGCTTCACCAGCTTCCACCACCCTCTCCAACATCACAGCTGCCCCGATCGGTCTCAGTGCGGCTTCAGCAAGTTTCCTCGAGCTCGGTCCATTCCCTCCACCTAAAACAACTGCCCTCAGGGCCATATATACAGCATTGGAGACCCTTTCAAATACAGGGTCTCCAGCTTGAAGGCTTTTAGCTAGCATTCTTGCCATCACAGATTTCCTTGATTCCCGCTGCTCAGAGTCAGCAGCTTTTCCAGTCGTGTTCGGGAAATCACTTAAAACATCAACCATATCATCTATTCCTGCATCTTCTCTGCTGTCTATAAGCTCTGAAAGTTTCTGAATGCAATTGGAGAGGATGCTTTCCATATCAGCAGAGCTGCTTACCACTCTCTCCATGAGTAGGGTTTGGCGGCAGATGAGGATGCTGAAATTAAAAGATTAACAGAATTATTTTATAGAAGTTGAGGATATACAATCATTGATCTAATCTGAACAGTCAAATTTCAAGAATTATGCATGTTCTAACATGATTGATAGAGGGCTTATCAAGAAATTACCTTGTAGAAATCACAATTATCTTCTGGATTTGCGCCTGAACAGCCCTTAACCTTGAGAGGTTAAGCAGAAAAGTTTCAGGCAAAGTATCGCTTGTCAAGCCTGAAACTCTGCATGCTAACTTCAACAGGCCAATCCTCACAAGTAAGTCCACTCTTTCTCCCATGCATTCTTGCAGTCCATTACCAGCTACAGAACAATATTAGAAAATAGGTTAAAACAAACATCGTTATAAGTTGTCCAAGTTGCCATGAAAATGTTCTGCAAGTAAAAATTAATTTCTATGACAAAATTGGTACCTCCATCCATTGAGGAAGCAGTGGTAGTTGAACGACTGCCCATCAGGAAACTTCCACCAGTTCTAAGAGTTGCAGAAGGTAGACAACTCTGAGATGCATTCTCATGAGCAAGCAGTGATGAGACAGAAGCAGTGTGTTCATTCCACTCATGCTCTACGCTGCTCTTCACAGATAAGAGCCATTCTACTGTCAAAGGCAGACCTTCTCTAGCCTCAGAAGGAGCTCCATATCGATTACCAAAAGCAGTTCTCAAATAATCAAACCCTGCTGGTCCCTTCAGTAAAGGTTCCATAAGTTTTATTCGTGCTTTGCTTATCTCCTGCTTAAGTTCCTGTTTAAACAATATTGAAGTTGCAGATTATTATATATTTTTTTGTGCAAGAATGGAGTTTCGGAATTTATCAAAAGATCAGAGTCTAGAAAGAATACCTGTATCTGTTCAAATACAAAACGCAGACCCTTCACCATAGCAATGGCATGAGCTTGCTTTGAAAGGCCCCCAGCTTCGCATATCTCAGCTAGTTCTTTTAATAGCTGCGTGTGTTTGACCTTCATCTCAGCATCACTAGCTGGGGATGAGAGCTTCCTCAAAGTGGACAGAGCAAAGTCTAAAATTTTTGCGAGGTAAGTGATGTCCAGATTACCCGACTGCAATACCTAAAAGAAGTAAAATGATAGCAATAATTCATTCCCTACTTAATTGAAAGTAAAGAGAAATTTATTCATGCCTTTCTAACCAGTCCGCAGCAGAAATTACCTGGGATAGAATGTCTACATCAATCACTTCAAAGATCTCTTCTTTCCAGCTTTGAGGAGCAACTTCACATATCTCATCTCTAACTTCCCTCATAAGTTGAACAACTCGATCATACTGGGCTTCTTCTGCTTCTATTGATTCAATAATGCTATCCCAGAATACCTTCTCCATCATTTCTCTAATCTTACCCTATAAAGACAAAATCATACAATATCCCAACCAACGCAACAAATATTAATCAATATTCTCAAGTAGTCAACGGGTAGAAGATTATGTGATTCGGGAAACAATAGAAGACAATAACCACAATAGCTGAAAGATAAAAGCATACCTTAACATTGGCTTCAGCTTCATTGGCGGCAATAAATCCATTTGAAAAGCTAGCTCCACGGTCGTGCAGAAATGTGTTCACAATCATTTCATTCTCGCTAACCAATTTAACGGCTGAAGTATCCCTGTGACTGTCTACATCCGAATTTAATGAACCAAACTCATTGGGGAGAGGGGTGATATCTTCCCTGAACAAGGATCTAATGACACGACTAGGTCTCTCACTATCCTCATTAGGATTTGTTCTCTCAACTGAAGTAGCATCTCGCACAGAAGATGGGGAGCTTGGTGATGAAGTGTTGGTCATTGGCGACTCTACTGGATTTCCAGCCTTCTTCACTTGGAAGTATTTGGATCGCGTATTAGAAAGAGCACTTTCCATCCGTTCAATTCCAGACACTCCACCTAGGTGTAGCACCTTTTCCCTGAGAAGTTTTTGGTCTTCAGTGACCTGCATTTTCAATAATCAAATCATATAGTTTAGCCGGAAATACAAATGAAAACAATAGACAATTACACATACTATTACATAAGATGTAGTTATTGGGGATTTCCTCTCGATAAAAAAGACTGTTTCTGTTATTTACAATATAAGATACCATTTCCATACAATTTCAGTTTCTCTTAGGCAATTATGGCAAGAGTCAAGACCCATTATCCCCAACTCATGCATGTTGCTTAAAAAGAGTGTCAGACCTGTTTCTGGACAGCTTTCATGTCATGGGTGAGAGTACCATCATCTCCTTCTGCGGTGAGTTTACAAGTCTGCATCATAGATAGCTCAAGCTGGCAGGCGGCCCTCACCAGATCTTCTTCCAGCAATTTGGCATCTTTATCCTTCCATACAACAAAGCAATTCAAATACCCACACCAGGACCTATCAAAAGCTTCAAGCTGAGACCTAAAGGTCCATCGCTTTGTCATTGTAGATTCGGTCTCTTCATCAGAACTCTGTACAGGTCCATCCAGTATGATCCTTATCAACAATTCAAACTCCTGAATAAAATTCTTGGCTGAGGCAGTAAGAGCTGTCTCACGGACCCCTTGACCACTGAAAACTGCATCTGGATGACCTAAAATCATGTAGGCACAGAGAACCACCCTTACTGGATACCTCTGTGATTTAGCAACAGCAGCTTGAGTCCTCTGCTTGCTACTCCCAACTTTCTTTGCCTCCTTATTCCTTGTGGAAGATCTAGAGTTGGCTCTTTTCTTTGGTGTAGCAACTCTGTTCAGAAGATGGTCTATGTTCTCCACGGCAGGTGGATGACTGTGAGTAGCAACAGCCTTAGAGACCCTTAAGCGGCTCTCAAGCCGCTCCAGGAAGGCTCTAACTGTCTGCAGTGTAGAAGTGGACTCAATGGCAACAGCAAGCTGCTCAAACGGCATCTCTCTCACAGATTCCTCAGTGAGGTTCAGCGCATCATATGCTTTTGCCAAGTCATACGTTGTTCTTTTCATCTGGAGGAATCGCTTCCAACACCTGTCAACACAGTTGAAAATCATTCACTAATCCAAACTAAAACAATTTAAAGGAAAGACTTATCATCTATACCGCAAGGATGCTCTTACTTAACTAAAAAGATGAAACACCAAAAATAAGATTAAAGATTTTCAGTCTCTAACATAAAAGATTAAGAAAATAATCAATACCTATAACGATCAACTCCTTTCTCTGTGTGAGTTTGTTTTAGGGCTAAAATGTTAGGAGTTGCTAGATAAAAATGTGTTACTTATATCTTTTTGTCTTGAAACGTGATGTTAACCACATGATAAGAAAGAAAATAGGAAGTAAGAGGCTGATATAAAAGGTAAGAGCACTAGTACAAGTCAGATAGTTCCAGCAGGAAGCAGAAGCAAACAATGGATGTTAGAAAACGTATTTCCAGTAGTCATACCTTGCCAATTTCCTAGAAAGAAGATCAGCTTGCTTAAGCATTCTGTTTCTAGCCCGAACAGAATTGCGCTGCCTAATCCTTTGCCTCAGATACTCGGTTCTCTGCCTTTTCGCCTGCCCATCATTCAATTTTACCACAGGAAGCAATATAATCAGCAAAACATATTCACAATTGACCTGTGTGAAAAAGAGCACAAGTAACTTCTAATTACATCATATGCCATACCCTTTGTAGACGGTCCTCAAGCTGATCCTTAATTCTCTTCCTCTCAATCTCACGTTGATAAGAGACTGAGCTTGCAACATGTTGTACTTGCACTGATCGAGCGTGAGCTCTCTGCTTCTCCTTTTCTAGCAATCTCAGACGCTTAACCTCTGCAGCTGCTCGCTTTTGGTTGATTGCTGCACGAACACATTCCCTATACTTGTACTCCTTATTCATCCTTCTTAGTAATGACTGAGACGCCCTCTCCTTCAAGGTAGCCCTTCTGTTCCTATAAGCCTTGAGAAGAAGCATTCTATTTGCCTCAGCCTGCTGAATCCTTGATTCAACTTTTGTACCAAGCTTCTCCCTTTCTTTCTCAAGGCGGGATTGTACACCCATCTTAGCTGCTTGGCGTAGCTCGTCAATTTTAGCTAGTCGGAGCTGTGCCTTTGCCAAAATATCAAGTCTGAAATAAAATGGCAAGCAAATTAAGTTCTTTAAAATCATCTTTTGGTTATTTTATAAATTTTTACATGCTGCTAGAAATCGAGCAGTACAATGAATCACTAAAACCACAAAAGATTCGATTCTTAACAATAATTTAAATTTTCAATATGGAAATCCTATAAGCAAGAAAAGGATTTGTGATTCATCTCCAATACAAATAAAAGCCTTTCGGAAGTTATTCCACCTCAGTGAAGTTAGTAAACCAACATCTTTCACAGACAAATAAAAGCTAGTGCAAAAAGCTCTACCTCTTCTGCTCAGCAGCTTGGAGCTTTGCTTCAAGACGCTGACTAAGGTCTTCCTCGTTAGAAGAAGCTCGAGAGGGAATTTTCTGTTTTGGACGTGCCTTGCTCGACAGTTTCTCATAGAATTGCTGGAGTATTGCATGAAAAAAAAATATATGATAAATTTCAGAAATCCAGTAACTTTGAGATAGCTGATCAAAAAATAAAAATCTGAACAAACACACTCTAAAAATTTACTGCATCAAAAGGATTAAGAATTGCTAATCTGTGAGTCTGCAGCTTTCTAATACACCCTCCGGAATCAGTCAAGAAACAGTAGTCATTATTTTAAAAGACGTTAAAGACCCAAAGTCCAATCAATTTTCCCCATATTCTTTAGATTTTTTTATGTATAACAAATTTCCTCAAGTTAGATACCCAAGTTCAGCCTTCAAACAAAAAGCTAATGTTCATACCTAGTCCAAGGCAGCAAAGCTCCCATCTTAAAGCATGAATAATTGACATAATTAATTAACAGTATTGTTATAAAAAAATCTTATTACGATAACGTAACAAGTTGAGATTCCCATTTTCCCTTTTCTTTTTTCGGTAACTGAGTTTAAAATTCTTGAAGAATCAAATTCGAATACACTTCCAAGATTTCCAATTAGTACAACCATCACTTGATCTTACATAGATAAAGAACTTCAGTAAAGTAACTGGTTCAGTTGATCAGTCTTATGTATAAACGTAAGCAAAGAGAGACCCCAAAAGTTTACTTTTCGATCAATTGATTCAAGGAATGAACAAAATCAAACCCTAAGATAGGAAGATATATCTGTCAGTATGAGACTATGAGTTTAAACCTGTCTACGAAGGCCCGCGTGACGTAGCTTGGCTTCGATTTCCTCCACAGTAGAAGGAGACTTGCTATTACAGTCTGCCAGAAGCCTTCTCCGCAGTCTCGAAGGTAACGCCGGCGGCCACGAATAGGAACCCGAACCATCATCAACCGCAAGGAAATCCATCGCGACACCCTTGTTCGGCGTCTCCATCCTCCACGCCGCGTAATCAAGAACCCCGACTGATTCTAGTACAAAGTATTTGGAATTGAAGAGAAAGAGTTAGGTATTTGGTAGAAGAGTCTGTGTTGGGGATTGGTAAGTAGTTGTCTGGTTTTGGTGATGGAGCTGTGGACGAGAAGGAAGGAAGGAGAAGAAGGAGGATGAGTAATTGCGAAAGGAAAGCGTGTTGTAATGTTGCTTCATATACCTGTTCAGACATGGTGTCTGAGTTTCCACCTTGGACTTCATCCGAAGCGTTCCGAGTTCGGCCACGTCAACTGGGGCCCAACGGTAAAGACAACGTTTCAAGCTTTTCTTTTTTGGTCCTCTGACTTGTAAGGAATGAGTAATTTAGTCCCCAAACGAATCATTTCATTCATTTCCAAAACCAAAAGTGTATAAAATTCATCCATCCAACGGAGTATTATGATTATTATTATTTAGTGTTAGGTGCAGCCTAATTGTGAAAGTGCGCTCTTGCACCCTTGCACGTATGTATGTCGATCCATCTAATGCATGCAGAAACATCAAGATACTTCTCTCTCCCTTTATATATATATTATATATATATATATAATATAGAGTTAATTACCAAAACTAAACCGAACTTTGAAAAAAAAAAAAAAAAAGCAAATCAAACTTTGGAAATTAAACAATCAACAAATTTATTTCAAATTTGTATTATGTTTTAACGGAAATTTTAATGTTTGAGAGAGTTATTAAATCAGCATTAGTTGAAGCATTTTAAGGAATTGGTATTACGACTTAATAAATCTCTTAAACATTGGAAAATTCATTCAAAAATAATGAAAATTTGAGGTAGATTTGTTTATTGTTTAATTACAAACTCAATTCCAAAAGTTTGGTTTGTTATTTGTCAAAAATAAAAATTCGGTTTGCTGTTTGATTTTTTTTCTTTTCTTTTTTTAATTAACCATGTATATATATATTCCATTCGGAATCTTGCACATCTAGAATATGGGCATGGGTATTGCCTATTGCGTATTGGTTTGGGATTGGTCAACTTACCAATCTTTATTTTGAGACATACTTTTATGACTTTATTATTATTTTTAAATTAAGTGTTACGTATTGATATTAATTGTTTTTCCGTAAGTAAATAAGTTGTGGTATGATCACATAAAGCGTATCACATTTATTCAGAAATTTATTAGTTTGAAAGTTGATATCACTTATTCAATTACGGTTACTTTTTATGAGTTAGAGATCATACCAAATATTTAATTCATGCGAATATAAATATTTATTATCATATTGTGAGTGTGACACATCAAAAATAATCTCAAACACAAAACCGGATAATCCAATTTGCATCATTAGCTAGCTTAGTCACACATAATCAATTATATATATTAAGATTTATGTATTGACAAAGACCTGCATCACCTAATTAATGACCATTAATTAATTAATAGAATAAAAGAAACAAAATGGAACTTAGGGTAATGATATAACATAGCAGCAAGTCCATAAGCACCTCGTTTGACTTTGAACATAAATGTGTGACATTTATATTTTTTTGTATATCTAAACAATTATGTATGTTTAACAAATTTGACTTTTTAGTTAATCATATTATATTCAGTCACATATGTGTTACAAATGTGATTAAATAGTCACAAAAAATGATAATTTTACCATTTTCCTTGTTCTTCATGTCTGAAACCTGATTTCGAATACAGATTTTGGTTAGATTTGAACTCAGACATAGTTCGAACCCAAATTTGCACTTTTCAGCTCGAACAATTCGACGGTTCTGTGTTCAATTCGAACCCATAAATGCAAATTTGGATTCAATTCGAACTCATATTTGCTCAAGTCTGAGTTTGAAATTAAATTTCTAATTTGAATTGAAAAAATAAGATATTTAAGATAAAGCACATGAAGAATAGTGAAGAGTATTTTAGTCATATTTTTATTTATTTGTAATCGTTCAGTCACATTTTGAAACATAAGTAACTGTTTAGTCACATATGTCAACAGATAACAAAAAAGAAAGTCACATGTGGCAACATAAGTAATTGGTGAGGTAATATACTCTAGATTCAATAAGTTCTTATTAATAACTCCAACCACTAAATATAAATATTAAAATTCCATACAAAATGAGCACTTAGGAAAAAATATATCATATGCAGATAATGAAGGACCATAAAACTGAATTACTTAGGATATTTGTGTCCATAAGAAACTGGGGAACCAACCATTTATAGTGATGAAACACTAGGCAAAAATTCTTCATGGTATATGAGTTACCACTCTTTAATTACTTACACTATTATATGGAGAGTTGACAAATTTGCAGATGGTGTTTTAAAATTAAGTATTAACCTGTTCATATTATATTAAATTATATTTAAACTAAACGTATTTTAATACAATACGACCCGTTTTCCCGTTAATAATAATTGAGAACCTAATACTGCCCAACTGAAGTAGAGTCTAGGCTAGGAGGCAGGTATCTGTTATTATCAATCATATAATCAAATTTCTCAGTCCAATTTGAAGTATTATAACTTATAAGAGCCTTTTGCTATTTGCATCATATATATATTATATGTTTTTTCAATTCTTCACGAGAAAGGTACTTTCTCGATCATAACTTATATGACCAGTTTTCTTATATATTTAATTATCATCATTTCTTGGGTCCAATTTAATTTCCATAATTTTAGTTGTAATCCTTTACATAACAAAAAGTATAATCGAATAATAAAAGAAAAAGAAAATACATTTACCTAAATTAAAAGCAAAGAACAATACTTTTTAAAACAAAACAAAAAAAGAAATACTAGTGGATTGGATTCAATTATCAAGTTAACCTAAAAGTTTCTAATTAATTTTAAAATTCAAGAATTACCAATTTAACACGCATAAAACTCTATATGAATATACTAATTCAATTCTTATGAATCAGTGGTTTTTGAAGATTATTTATTTATATTATGTTATGGATTTATTCACGTAAACCCTAATCGTCCTAAATAATTTCATCTAAATCATTATTTCATTAATCTTACGTATAATTCACATCGCGACGGCAGCGGCGAAGGTAACTTGTATTTATTTAAAGTGTAGAAGAAAAGGAATTCCTTTTAAGAGAAAAAATAATAATAATATTAATGTCATGCATAAATGTATGTTTAGCGAGAAAACAAGGGAGACAGCTCACATGTGAATTAGAGTTAAAAGTTGACATTTGATGTATTGTGGCTTTAATTATGTCATCTTAAATATATTTTTAAAATCAAAATATAAATACAACAAAATTAGTAAACAGACTACATAACTTTTTAAACAAAAAATACTTTATATATGCATAATACAAGTCATATGACATGGCACGAAAAGTCGTAAACAAAATTTATAAATTAATTTCATAATCAAATTTTAAAATTTATAAGTTATTTAGAAATAAGTATAAAAATATGTACAAATATCAAATATATATATTTAATCTTATGTATACTTATATTTATAAATTAAAAGTATAACTGTATAAGTGTTTAAATACGATTAGATGAAACAATCTTTATAGTATTCTATTCTTTTCATTTTTGGTGAAGGGAACATCAATTAAGGTTGTAGCTTTGCGGGTTTTATGGTGACGTGTCGGCGGCGTATTGATTGACGTTTCCAGAAAGCTCCATGACTGTGGCTGCTTGGATGGACATTCCACGCCACGGATTAATTCCTTGGTGGGAGAATCCAAGACTGGAAGGATAGAGACTTCTCTCGTCCATGTTCATTCTTCACGCGCGCGAGTGTGGAAAAAGACGCTACTCGCTCCACGCGCGTACCACTTCACCACCTCCTCCTAGGCTCCTACCTACTACTGCAAGTGGCATCCATTAACACGTGTCATAACTAGAACGTCTAGGGGACTGCTGGCGGCGCTCACCTCTGTCTCTATTCGGTTCATAGAATAGAAGCAAAGCTAGCAAACTCTACCTAAAGCCCAGATCCAAAAAGCAGCCTATTCCCCATACCAATTTGGTAACCGTTAATGCCTTAATGGATAATTATTCTCATGGTTAGTCCGTCCACCATTATTGATCTTCAAAAGGTCATTACCACTGTCCAGAAAGAAACAGAATATTGAGCCCAGTCTGTCCAGAAATTGTTGAAATTTCACCTGAAGCAGCATCTCCTTCTCTTAGTCTATATGCATCTGCAAGCAACTTTTATCATAAAAAGGATAACGTATCAATCAATTTATGAAATGTGGTAACAACAAAATAAATACGACAGAACTCAACAACCCGGCCAAGAATTGATCTGTTCAAGACGAAGGTATTCAGCCTGTGGCTTTACAATAACCTACACACACAAAAGATGATGACTTGATTGAATTTGACTACTCCAGAATTAAATATCTTTAACGCATCCAGTCCATGCACAATCAAAACTGCAGTTAACCCGCAAATAACGCACCTGGGCGGCGGGTAACCATCAAGAGTTATGCACAGGAGTATCAATGGAAATGTATTATAGACAGACAGCTCTTCACAACTCACAGCTTCACCAGGACCAACAAGTTAGCAGTGTAGTTGCTGCATGGATGCTGCCATGGAGAGATAGAGCACAAGGGTAAACTGTTCTCTAGGAGAGAGGGATTCAGATTTCAAAACCAGGCAAGGCAAACTGACTGGCAAAAGCTTCAACCCTTGTGCAGAGATCAGTGATCTCCTTGCTGACCTGAAGACCCTTGAGGAAAGATTTCTGTAGCTTCCCATGCTCTCTCTGGATTGCACAAGCAACTTGTGCAGCCCTCAAAAGGAAATCAGCAATTGCCTCAAAATCACTCTCGAGGCAGCCTCTCGTTGTCATTGCAGGAGTCCCTGAAAACGAAACACAGTGAGAATCGTACTAATATTTTATCCCAAAAATTGGTAACAGCAAACAACAACAAGAAAAGCCAAAGTGACTAGAAGGAACTATAGGATTTTCACTTACCAATCCTGACTCCACCAGGAACGATGGTGCCATTATCACTGAACATGGCAATCTTGTTGAGCGTTATATGACACATCTCACAAACTTTCTCATAATTCTTACCTATAAAGCCATGTGAAAGATATAAGAGGACTCAAGTAAAAGGACAGTTTAGTTGACATGGCAGTGGAGTAACTTGCAGTCTAGACACATGGATAATCAAAGCAAAACTAACAACATACAAATGGCGACTGTCCTGTGAAAATCCTAACCTTGTTATAGATGGAAGCAATTCAAGGCGTCAGTCACAAGAAAAACCAAACTTAAAGCAGCAGGCATAATTTCTGATTAGTTATCTCAGAATAAAATCGCAGAATATAAAAAGAAAGTCATTCATGGAAGTTACTTCATGTTACAGAATAAGTTTCACAAGAAGAGAATATCAGGTCAACAAGAAGTTAAAAGTTAAAACTACAGTAAACACTGAAGACAGCTAATATATACCTGTTAAACCATATGGCCTTAAATCCCAAAGTATCAAATGGTTATCTGTGCCTCCAGTTACCAGCCTGCACTTCCGCCGAAGTAGTGCAGCGGCTAATGCTTGTGCATTTTTTTTCACTTGTTGCATGTATGCTTTGTACTCGGGTGTGGACACTTGCTTTAGGGCTATTGCAAGAGCAGCAATGTGGTTGTTGTGTGGACCCCCTTGAAGTGATGGGAAAACAGCAAAATTGATCTTTTCCTCAAAGTCATACTGGTCACTTTCATTTCCTTGGGACAGAAGCATACACCTCTTCCTTGGTTTTGAACCTTTTCGGTAAAAGATTATTCCTCCTCGAGGACCTCTAAGACTTTTATGAGTTGTTGATGTAACAATGTCACAGTAGTCAAAGGGGCTCACACATTCCTGTAAAGATATCACAACAATAAGTTAATTAGAGTAATTACTCTGAAAATGAATTGGATCTAAGACCATAAAAAGGGATTTGTCCGAAATTAATTAGAAACCTTAAAGTATGGACAAGATAATTTTAAAAAGGACAGGTGAAGTCCTAAATGTGCTATAGGTATTTAGTTAATGAATAATCTTAACACTGTTCTAGTTAGAAGTAAAGGTGTTCCATTGATACATACATTCATGTCCTAAGCTTAAGATTCACACATTTTACATGTTAAAGTACTAGTGTATGAACACAAACTGTTTACTATTTCCTAGATATATTATCAATACTTCCTAGTAACTTAGTTACAACAAAAAGCGCCCAACTCAACTATGAAGATGTATTTGCCAGTACACTTAAAGGAGGACCAAAAGTACAAGCAAAAATGCCATGTTCCAAAGAAGAAACTAACTTGATATACTACAATATGACATTATCAGTTTTCGTAGACCCATCCAGCCTTCAATACTTCACAAATCAATTGGTTTGGGAGCAAATATAGGAACAACAACAAGAAAACTCGGATAAAAACTTGTTCGAAACGAGTATACTAAAAACCATCAATAATATTGCCATAAAAAATATCATCATTCTATTAATGCAAAATTGAACGGGAAACTTTATGTCTAATAATTCGGGAGGAAAGAAACTTCTAAACCAATTTCTCTCAATGCCATGAAACAATATAGTAAAACTGATATTATCCGGCATGGGCAAAATAAGAACTATACAGCATCACTCGCTTCAAAATACCATAAAGTGATGCAGATTCTAACACGCACTACACGCTAAAATGCCACAACAGGTTTCCACACTAATATAATAACGGGCAGGAACTGGCGGCAATACAATAGCGAATTCCAAAGAGAACAAAGAATGATATAGTAATCTTAAACTGAAATAATTCAGGAAATTCCAACCTTGGCGGCAATAAGACCACTTATTTGAGCCATGTCGCACAGAAGCACTGATCCACACTTATCAGCAATCTGTCTAAACCTTGCATAGTCCCATTCACGGGGGTACGAACTCCCCCCACAAATTAGAATTTTTGGACGGAAATCAAGAGCTCGCTCCTCAAGTTTATCAAAATCAATGTAACCTGTTTGCGGGTTCACCTTGTAGGACAAGCTCTCAAAAAAGATTGAAGCTCCAGAGACTTTCCTCCCATTGGGTGTATAGTATCCATGGCTTGTATTCCCACCAGATGGCGTATCCAATCCCATTATCCGATCACCTGGTAGCAATAACCCTGTATAAACTGCGAAATTTGCGGATGTACAAGAGTAAGGCTGGACGTTCACGCCCCAATTCTCGGAAGCCAAATTGAAAGCGGCCAAAGCACGATTTTGACAAAGAATTTCAATCTCATCAATGAACTCGTTTCCACCGTAGTATCGTGCTCCAGGCACACCCTCAGAGTACTTATTCGTCAGGTGACTACCTAGGGCTTCAACCACCGCCTTACATACAAAATTCTCCGACGCTATCAACTCAATTCCCTTGAATTGGCGACTCTTCTCCTTCTCCATGACCTCAAAAAGGTCAGGGTCTGCATCACGAATCGATTGGTTGCCCCACGACCTCACGGCAGCTCTTCGGGACTCTAAGTCCTGCTCAGCAGAAGCAGATACTCTTGTGGGCATATTTGAATTGGATGAGGATGTCGCCGACTCAGTTTCTCTCCTCCGCTTCTTTATGCAATGCCCCAGAATCCGAAACTCTTCAACATCTGAATCTTCGTCGTCGTCTTCCCCATTCCCGGGCTCCATCAATTGAAGAGGTGTTGTTTGAGCAGATCGGGCAGGTTCGAGCTGGCGGGAGGCCGATCCCTCTGAAACTTGGGACTGATGCGGAGACGATGCAGCAGTGGGATGGAATCCTAGGGAGAGATTGGACGGCGAGTGTGACATGTCCATTTCAGCGAGGATAGATCACTTACACAGTCTAAAAACCTAACTTGCCTTTCACAGATTTAACTTGGGGGAAGAGAAAAGCTGCCGTGGAGCTTGAAGGTCTGACGGCGAAGATGACAATATCTACACCGGTAAGTCACCGGTTACCTGGTCTTAGAGATGGAACGGTTGGTGACGACGGCGAATCTGAGAGAGCGATTAAATATGGCGCAGTTGGGATTGATACTGAACAGTGACGGCAGGGAATGAGATTCTCGGTGTGCGTGCAAGAACTGTCAAATTTGGATTTGGATACTACGAATTTGCAATTATGAACTTAAGAAAGGGAATTTTTTCAAAAACAGTTTATATTAGAAATTTTTTTTCAAAAAGTATTTTTTTTCGCAAAAAAATTTGAAAAAGTGTATATATAAAAAAAATAGCTAAACACGCACCCAGGTGAATAAGCGCACCCCATGGGTGCGCCTATTCATGGGCGCAACTTAGAAGTTGCGCCTGAGCAAAAGCTCTATCTTTTTTTTTTTTAAATCATTTTTTTTTTTCCGAAAATGATGACTCGATGTTTAATTAAAAATAAAATTATGTATCTATTAAAAAAATTAAAAAAATTATAGTAAGTAGATATTTTAATTGCGATTCAAATAATGCAAAAAATATTAAATTTGGATTTACGGATTAACTGTACGGCATGCCGTAAGTTGAGATATTAAAATTGTACTTAAAAAATTATAACTCGGACCATGTAACTCCAAACTCAACACGGTTAACGCCATTTAGGTCGTAAATCAATTATCTACGTAGGATAATTTTTTGAATTAAAAATACAGTGATTTTGTAACCCCCATCGTTTACACCCAAATTTGACCGAAATAAGTAAATGCATTGATTTTTTTTTGAGTAAGTATATAATTAAATTTCTCACCTAATGCATTTACTTATTTCGGTCAAATTTGGGTGTAAACGATGGGGGGTTACAAAATCACTGTATTTTTAATCCAAAAAATTATCCTACGTAGATAATTGATTTACGACCTAAATGGTGTTAACCATGTTGATTTTGGAGTTACATGGTCCGAGTTATAATTTTTTAAGTACAATTTTCATATCTCAACTTACGGCATGCCGTACAGTTAATCCGTAAATCCAAATTTAATATTTTTTGCATAATTTGAATCGCAATTAAAATATCTACTTACTATAATTTTTTTAAATTTTTTTTAATAGATAAATAATTTTATTTTTAATTAAACATCGAGTCATCATTTTCGAAAAAAAAAAATTTAAAAAAAAAAAAAAAAAAGATAGAGCTTTTGCTCAGCGCCCATGAATAGGCGCACCCCTGGGGTGCGCCTATTCACCTGGGGTGCGCCTATGTCCAATAGGCGCAACCCCGGGTGCGCGTATAGCTATTTTTCTAAATATTTTTTTTATATATACACTTTTTCAATTTTTTTTGCGAAAATAAATACTTTTTGAAAAAAGTCAAAATTTTGAAAAATTAAATATGGTAAAAAATTATTTACAAATATAAGTATAGTCGCAGGTTCACTAGGTTGCGTTGAATAGCCGGGGTAGCGCCTAGGAGATGGGGTTATCCATATCTCCAATTCCCTCACAGACTCCCAGACGCGCCTCCTCCAGCCCAACTCCCATTCCCTCAGCAACCGCCAACTCCCAACCAATTCCTTCCGCCTCCAGCCTCCCAGCCAATTCCTTCCGCCTCCAGCCTCCCAGCCAATTCCTTCCGCCTCCAGCCTCCCAGCCAATTCCTTCCGCCTCCAGCCTCCCGCTGCCCTCTTGCCGCCCAGCAGCCTAGCAGCCTCCCAGCCGCGTCGGAACCTCGCGCACCCTCCAGCCGCGCCGCACATCCTCTCCCCCGAAGTGCTCCCCAGACCGCCACCACCCCGCCAGCACCCCGCCACCACACCACCGCAACCTCTACACCCGAGAAAATCGGTAAGTGCTTTCTTCTTCTTATTATTATTATTAATTTTTTTATTTTAATAAATATATTTTTTTTTTATAAATATATGATGGATAATATTTATGGTTGTGCTAATTAGACATATTAGTAATTATTGTGCTAATTAAATATATTATTAACAATTAATTATATATATTTGAATTATTATATAATGATTAGTAAAAAAAATTGTGGAAAAAATATAAATTGTTAGAAATTAAAAATTTATACTGTTTAATTGTACAGTTATCATGCTGCCGCGCGTAGTTATGACAAATCAGTCGCGTGGTCCAAATGTGTTAAATGTTGGTCCTTTGGATCCATCGGTCCTTTGGGGACAAAACCAACATTGTTCGTCGGATTTTAGTGGCAACCAACAGATCACGTTTCGATGTTTAAAACTGGAAGAAAATTTAATTTCAGAATATGCTAAAGCGATTGTGCAAGTTGTTGATTTATGAGATGTGGTTATTATGTCACATCCCAAACTCGATCCTAAGTTACTGACGTCATTGTCCGAGCGTTGGAGGCCAGAGACACACACCTTTCATCTCAGACATGGGGAGATGACGATCCCTCTCGAGGACGTAGCCGTGATACTTGGACTTCGTATACACGGAGATGCAGTGACAGATGATTGTGCACATGAGGAAGACATGGATGTTGCGGGTCTAGAATTATTGGGTCTGAACTTACAAGGTCGTAAAGATTTTGTTAAGTTGACTACGTTACGACAACATCTTTTTCATCCTCGTCTTACCGTTAAACAACAAGCGATGACATTTATTCTCATGATACTCGGTGGTGTACTATTTACAACGACAAAGAAAGATAAGGTGTCGTTTATCTACTTACCACTGCTGATGGATTTACAAAGACCAGCTCATTATAGTTGGGGTTCAGCCGTTTTGGTTGCTACATATCGGGGATTGTGTGAGGCATCTGAGCTTAACGCTGCAACATTCTTAGGCTGTGCCATCCTAGTACAGATATTCCATATGATAGTTTTGTACGAATATTTAGAATTGATTGTACAATTTTATTAATTTATGTACACTACAGTTATGGTCGTGGGAGCAACTCCACGTTGGTCGTCCTGTGCTCCACGGTGAAGTGCTTGGTGGAGAGTTGCATCCCTTAGGATACAAGTTAATTTTATTTTTTATATGGATTGATTGTGACAAACATTTGTATTCGTAATATTGATGAAATCTTAATTGTGAATATTTTTCTTAATAGGTGGGCATTTCTAAAAAGATCGTTTAGTCACCAAATTAGAACTACAAATTTGGTGTACTATAGGGATGACTTGGAGTCTCAGTCAGCTAATCAAGTACCATATTTAATCAATATTTCTTATCTATGTTGCGAATATTATTAACCCTACGTTATATTTGCGAAAAACTTTTAATATTAGGTGACATGGATGTCGTACGGTCCCTTTAGGTTGACTATTGCACCCCCTATCTGTCATGAGCGACCCGAGTTATTCCGAGCGAGGATGCCACTTATCCATTTTAATGTGGTTGAGTGACACCGTCCAGATAGAGTCATGCGGCAATTTGGAATGCAGCAACAAATTCCAGAGATAACACATGTTGAGGTTCAAGATCATGTGAGGCTGCATAAGATATCACGTAAAGGTCTGCAGATGGAGCGTCGTTGGACAACAATGCATCAAGATATGATCGCACTATGGAACAACCGTGTCCCTTTTGTCCAACAGGAACACCAACCGTTGATGAACGTCGCGCAATATATGACATTGGTTACATGAAATTTCGAGATTCACATTTTTCTTAAAAATTACAACATCCTCTAAGTACGATATACTCCATATTACAACATCTCCAAATTACAACATTTTTCTTATGAAGCCTAACGTGGAGCTTTACATGTCTTCCGGTCAGTGACGGAGCCACGTTGGGGTGAGGGGGGGTAATTGTCCCCCCCCCCTCAACTTTTGGATTTGTTTCAATTTCTCCCTAAACTTTTGGATTTGTGTCAATTTAGTCCTAAAAATTCTTACATTTGCCCCCTCTGAATTTTTTTTAGGGTAAATGGTCAAAGTGCCCCCTAAAGTTTGGCCGAAATTTAAGAATCCCCCTTAAAGTTTAAAGTGCCCCTTAATGTTTGAAAATGATGAAAAATCCCCCATTGTCAGATGCTCTTTTAGGGGGAATTTTTCATCATTTCTTAACATTAGGGGGGATTTAAAACTTTAAGGAGGATTCTTAAATTTCGGCCAAACTTTAGGGGGCACTTTGACCATTAACCTTTTTTTTTATTTTAACAATTTTCCCTTGTACTAATTATTGTCCCCACTGACTTAAATTCATGGCTTCGTCCCTGCTTTCGGTTATGTCCACTTCCAGCACATTTGAAGCAGTTGTTTCTCCTAGGCAAACCTTCCTTAGCGTCCATCTCGTTATGAATACGACTGGATTTTCTTCTACCGCGCTTTGTCCTCCACCTATCCGGATCATGAGTGTACTTTGGAAGATCAAAATGTGGCGAACAATAATCATCTGGTATTGGTTGAAAACATGGTGAGTATGCTGCTAGACGTGCATGATTCGAATATAGTATATCGACATGAGGAGCCCATTGCATCCCTGCCTTAGTGAGTGTTGTCATTCCATGTGAACACGAGTGATGATATATTTGCCATAATCCACACTCACATTTTTGCTCAACCACGTTAACCGTATAATTCCCGGGAGTGGTCCAACCGACACCTTGTACAAATCTAGCAATATCACGCACTTGGAAAACACCGTGTTCTTGACTGAACTGGGCAACTTGCATCCTACCAAGTTGTTTATGTGCCTGAGTAATGGTATTTTGGACAACGTCAGACCATACCTTCGACTCCTCAATGACAACCATTGCTTTGTGTCGACGCTTGAAGAAGTACGTATTGGATCTCCAATAAGTTAGTTTGACTAACTCAGTCAACGCCAATGCCCTTGCGCCTTTCAAAACGCCGTTAAACACTTCAACCAAATTTGTTGTCATGTTTCCATACCGATCTCCTCCATCGTACACTAATGCCCATCTCTCAATGGGTATGTTGGATATCCAATCGTTGTACTTTCCATCATGGATCGTTAATAGATTAGCATACCAAACATCAAACGTACGTTTATCAGGTGTACTTGCCATTATGTACAACTGTTTTTCCAGGATAACACTTTTGAAGGCGTGATTGAAATTACTTGCTAGGTGGCGTGCACAAAAGCGATGTGTTCCAATATCGTATTGACCATATACTGCATCTACCGCGTTAATTATTGTCATGTGTCGATCAGACATTAGACATACATATCAATCATTCGTTACGTTATCCCACATATGCTGTAAAAACCAGTTCCAACTCTCGTTTGTCTCCCCGTCTGCAATACCAAATGTCAAAGGATATATGCCATTGTTAGAATCATACGATACGACTACAAACACTTTTCCATTGTACTTCTCATACAAATGTGTCGCATCTATACTTATAAGAGACCGACAATGGACAAATCCTTCAATGGTTGGACCAAAGGACCAAAACATCATTCCAAATGTTGCTACTTCAGTTTCAACATTTACTTTTTTGGGCATGAAATCATAAACTGTCCCAGGGATATATACGGTCATAGCTGACAGTAGCCTAGGGAGGTTTACAAAAGGCATCTTCGTGTGTTCCGTATAAAGACTCCAACACTACTTGTTTGGAGTACCATGCCTTTGGATATGAAATTTTCGAACCAAACTCATGCTCAACCATTGACTGAATAACTGAAATTTTCAGACCCGTGTCAGCTAAAACTGAATTTCTTATCAAAGACGCTATCAACTTGCAATCGATGCTTTGGTGTCGTTCAATGAGGACTTCATTAGCACATGTATGTGGAGAATGTAGTTTGAAAATTCTCCACAATCCAGTATGCTTAAAAAGACTTCCGCTCAATGACCATGAACAATTCGTAGGATCAACTTTACACTTAAAAACAATTGATTTTGGATTGGATGACTCAACAGTACACACCTTAGAATTTGCTATGTGCCATTTCCTCACAGCGACAGCTAACTCGTCCTTACTACTAAACTTCATGTTTGTATTTAGGAAACTTTCACTCGACGTGTCATCAAGAGCCATAGACCACTCATCCCTTGATTGAAAGTTGTCGATCCAATTACTATCAACCCAATTTTCAGCAGTCGGTTGCATCATTTGCACATCGTGTGAGCTACTTCCACCATGGACACCTTCATGTACATTCTCAGAATTCTCGCCAACCTCAAACATCTCTTCGTTGTCTTCATCAATGTGCTCTGTAAATTGCTCAATATATGGATCTTCTTCATTAATCACAGGGTCATCTGAGAGTGCATCAACGTCGACATCGTCATATGATATATCATTGTTGTGACCATGCAAAATATTCATTATCTCATCACTACCAGTAATGTTTGGAAACACATTGAGTCATCTAGTCACGCTAAACACAATAAATTGACTAGCAGAACTTAATTGTAAACCAAAAGACAATGTTGAATCCAATCGGATACGCACAAACTTCCAAAGTCCATCAGTATCTGTAAATTTATATGAAATGCTTATGGACATGGCTTCAACATCCGGCCAACCACACTCCATACATATAATTTCCTTTAGTCTACAAAGAGAGATATCCAATGTGGCTGTAGTAATACTGGATGTACCACCCACATAAACCTCACTACTATTCTCACACACTATTTCGACGTCATATAAGCAAATTATATCAATCTCTGTCATGCTTGATCATAAAGAATTAGTATTATAAAAATTCTTATCAGATATGTTTATTTTGTACTTAACTTAATATTTATGTAAATATAACTCCTACAAATTTTTCAAAAATTAGTATTATACAATATACAAAAATAAATAACATACCTTGGTGGGAGAGCTGAGGAATGAGAAGCTGCTTGGAAAGGAAGGGGGAGACAATTAGCAACAGAGGGTACTCGGTACAGATTTAACGAAAACAGATAATAATTGAAAAATACTGTTATAACTTCTATAATTATTGGCGGAACTGAGCAAATAATTGATGCATTGGCGGAACTTCTCAGGAATCGCATATTAACATTTTCATAATTTTTTTTACCGATATTTACTTTTTCAATTTTTTTTCCTAACATATACACTTTTTGAAAAATTCTAAGAAAGGGGGTCAGTTTCCAAAAGGTTGAGGGAAATATTGGATCGATGAAAATATATTTCATTTTGGGAACGTAATTAGGTCATTTCTCATATAATATAGAAGTAATGTAATGCAATTAACACAATGTAATTAATTTCTAACAAAATTGATGATATTTGTTTTTATCATTTCAGTTATATATATTGAGGAGTGTTTATTTTAATGTATTCGTTAATAACATATTATTTTTTTCTAATGTCATAATTAAAATCTTTTAAACTATTTTATAAATTATGATTAGAATTTGATTGATACTCAGTCGATAATAATATGACACAATAATGAAATAAACAAGTATCTTAACACATTTTATTAGCTTACTACGATAGTTTGACGAATTTTTCACCATAATATACCCAAATTAATCATTAAATATCAAAATGTCATCGGTTGAAAAATAAATACAAATCTATACCTACCCGCAACTCTCATTCGCTGGTAGAAACTCCACCCGTGAATGTGAGCTGCGATTTTTTTTTTATATATTATTTTCAATTCTACCCGCGACTCTCTTCTGTCATCTCTACCCGTAACTGGGAGTCGCGAGTGGAACTGGACCGTTAGATCCATATGTCCCAATCATGGGTAGAGCTAGAAAAAAACTGAAGTGACAACGAGTTGTTAAAGGGACTCACAGACCGCTTTCAGAAGCCTGACGGGACTGAGCTGCGTAGGAGCGACAATGGATTGTCTTCCGCTAAGGTTTATCCTAAATGAGTGAATCAATCGTATGATTCTTTGCATACACAGTATAGAGCACCTGCACATACATAAAGATTCAATTTTTGAAACCCTCATAAGAAAAGGAGAGGAAGATTTCAAGGTAAATCAGATGAATATTTCAAAGTTTTTTTTTTGTTACCCTTCTTCATCATTTCTGTTTTGAAGATGGAGGGGAGAGGGCTTACTTTAATGGTCCGTGAAAACCAGGATAAGCAATAAAGAGACAAGGGCAGCCATTGCAGGATTTTAATGGAAGTTGCTGGAAAGTGGATCCGATCGATTGATTGCCTTCCTCTAGGTATTGTCCGAAATGGGTGAATCAATCAAAGGGTTCTGTGGAGGGTTCTTTGGAGTGAAGTTTTTTTTAATCTCTACACGCGAATCCAGTTTTACCCGCGATCGCGGATGGAGTTCTTCCGTCAACTCTAAACTTCCAATCGCGGGTGGAATTTCCACCCGCGAATGAGAGTAGCATGTAAGTATAGATTTATATTTATTTTTCACTCGAGAACATTTTGATATTTAATTATTAATTGAGTATATTTTGATAAAAAATTCATATTATGCTTAGGAAGTGGGAACTTCCCTAGAATCATAGTTTTGTACTTACACCATCATTGTGGTCAATATTAACAACATCTAGATTTTTTTTTTTTGGTCAAGTACGGCGTACTATATTACTTCAATAACCGAATGAGAGTCATAATACAAAATGTTATCTGTAAAAATGCATCTAAGTAATGGGGTTGGGGGTGAAGACACCCAATCCAAAGGACACAACCCGAGCAAAGTGTTTCTCGCGATCGAATCCGCACACGAGTTGGCGGACCTAGGAATGTGCACCCAGGCGATGGACTGAATCGTTTCCGATAAAGCCAACGCGTTCGACAAAATTGGTGCAATCCTCCAAGCGAAATCTGTCCCACGCAAATGGTTGATAACATTAGCGGAGTCTGACTCGATGATGATAGCCGACCACCCATGCTGAAGGGCAAGACAGATAGCTGCCAAGACCGCCTCAGCCTCTGTCTCCTCTGCTGAGCCTGAAGCCTTCACGCCGTGGGTACCACCATGAACCGTGCCCGAGGCATCCCGAGCAATGACCCCTAACGCTCCCATCTTTGTGCTTTCGCACCAGGACGCGTCACAGTTCAATTTAATCGTGCCCGTGGGAGGCCTCGACTAGGCGGTAAAGGTGGTAACATCCCGAGCTGGATGGGAGGTGACCCGAAGCTCCTGCACAGTCTGAAGAACCTCAAGCAAAAGAGAGCTCACGACCGGTTGCCTGTTCTCGTACACCCACTTACACCTCGCCTTCCAAATCACCCAACATACAATCATCACCTTGGTCCAAGCTTTGTTGACTTCCCTGCGGTTCGGCCCCGAGCAGTCCGAGACGCGACGAAGCCAGTCCTCCACCGAAATCTGTCCACACGTTAACAATGCGGCCTCCATGTGGTGGTTCCATACCTGTTGGATCCAAGGACACCCAAATAATAGGTGTTCCCGTGTTTCCTCCACAAGACATCTCGAGCAAAGAGGTGATGTCGGCAATCCCCTCCTATGCAAGTTTTCCCCCGTTGGTAGAACATCCATCGCGAGCTTCCACATAAAGGCTTTAATTTTCGGCCAAACCTTGGCCGACCAAATGGATGACCACACCTTATCGACGTCGGGTCGAGGTCTATGGTTGAGGTCCATACTGTTCGGTTGAAAACCGGCATGAATGACGTGATAAGCCGATCTGACCGAAATCGCGCCATTACGGTTGTGAGGCCAACGAAGTCTATCCGGTTCCTCCATGATCGGGATAGTGACATTAAGAACCGCTTGTACCTGCTCCGGTGCCACCCGATGCCGAACCACAGATTCTGTCCACGACCTATCAACCTGATCAAACCAATCCACCGATTCTCGGCCAAATCCTGAAAGTACTAAGAAGGGGCACCCACGGATCACTAAATGGTCTAATGGTTCGGCCATCACCCAACGCCCAAAGACCGTTCTCCCTCAGTACCTCCCGCCCATCGAGGAGACTCGCCCAGGCCCACGACGGGCGACTCCCCGATGCCGCCTGCATAAAAGATACATCGGGGAAATAAATACCCTTTATAACTCTTACCCATAGCGCATGAGGTTCCTCCATAATCCGAGAGGCCATATTTGCAAGGATCGCCCTATTGAAAGACTGCATCTCTCTGAACCCGTACCCTCCCTCCTTCTTGGATGTTGTCATCGATCCCCAGTTTTTCCAATGAATTTTCCTGGATCCATCCCCAGACCCCCACCAAAAGCGTGCAATGAGAGCATTGATTTCATTACACCAAGTAGTGGGCAGTCTAAAGATATGCATGACATATGTTGGGATCGCATTAAGGACGGCCTTAATGAGAACCTCCTTCCCCGCATTGTTGAGCAACCTGTTCCTCCATCCATGTATTTTGTCCCGGATCCTCTCCTTTAAGTACGCAAGGGCCTCTTTCTTGGACCTCCCCCAAACCGTAGGGAGACCCAAATAGAAGCCCGGGTCCCTTGTCTGAGCCACTCCAAATATTTGTGAAATCTCCGCCTTATATGACTCATCTGCCGCCGAGTTAAAGTAAAGGGTAGACTTGGAGAGATTTACCAATTGACCCGAGTCGCTGCAGTACTGATCAATGACGTCCTTGAGATTGCGGGCCGTGGCAAGCGATCCTTTGAGGAAGAGCAAGGAGTCATCCGCAAAGAAGAGATGCTGAATTTCCGGACACCCTTTTCTTATACGGATTCCCCTTATACGTCCCCCCAACACCTGATCCTCAAGCAGTTTAGACAAAGCGTCAGCAACCAGAATAAAAAGATAAGGTGAAAGAGGATCACCCTGTCGAAGCCCCCTAGATGGTATGATAGTTCCAGTAGCACTCTCGTTAATCAACACGCGGTAGGTGATCGTCGATATGCACCCCTCAATCATCTTGACCCACTTGTCTCCAAAGCCTCTCCTCCTTAGGCTCTCGAGCAAGAAGTCCCATTCAACACGGTCGTATGCCTTCTGCATATCGATCTTGAGCGCACACTCCGATCTCCCTTTAGGGCCCCTTTGACGCCCCCTCGTCTTTAGGTAGTGAAACATCTCATGGCTATAATGATGCTATCCTGTATTCTCCTTCCTGAAACAAACGCACTTTGGCACGGGGTGACCAGTTCTGGCAAGTAGATTTTAAGTCTATTTGCCAGAACCTTAGAGATAACTTTATACGCGAAGTTGCACAGACTTATCGGCCGAAAGTCCGATGCACATAGAGGGTTTGAAATTTTTGGAATTAAGGTAATGAGCGTTTGGTTAAGAAATGAAGGCATCGTACCTGTGTTGAGGAACGCATTGACGGAAGTGATCAAGTCTGGTCCGATCGTGCCCCAACTCTTTTGGTAGAAATTCCCCGAGAAACCATCCGGACCCGGTGCCTTCGCTCCACCCATCTGAAAACAAGCTTTTCTGACCTCCTCTGGCGATGCGGCCCCCGTCAGGGCCTCATTAATATCCCCCGAGATCTGTCCGTTAATACACCCCAGTGAATTCTCAAAACCCACCGCACCTGATGCGTTCGATCGGCCTGACATAAATAGATCTGAGTAAAACCCGACTATTTCACCCCTGATTTGTCTATCGCCTTCCAACCAATTCCCATGACCATCTCTAAGTCTAACTATCTTGTTTCTCCTCCGCCGGGCCAAGGTCGTTTGGTGGAAGAACTTTGTGTTCTTGTCCCCATGAGCTAATCATTTAATACGCGACCGCTGTTTCCAATAAATCTCCTCCCGTTTCCACAATGCATGTAATCTTGATTTGAGAGCACGTTCCTCATTGAGTTGGGTTTCATCAGCGGTTCGGTCACTGAAATTCCTTAAGCGGTTCTTGACATTGTTAATTTCCACCACATTGTTTTTGAACTCTGCTTTGCTCCATTTCTCTAGCGCTCCCTTGCAATTCTTGAGTTTCCGGACATCTAGATGGACAATAATGATTTTTTTATAAATAAAAGTTAGGATTAATATATATTTATATTAGGAAAAAAACTAATATAACTTAAATGATAAAAAAATTAAATTTACAATTTGAAATATCTAGGAAGTAAGAAGTGGACATTGTATAAATATATTGATCATAACTTATACATATTAATTTTGTTAGAACTTATATATAATTAAAACACATAAGAATGCTCAATTGTAAAAAAAATATTTTCATTGTCTCATGAATTTTTTTTACATATGTCGATAACATGGATTTGCCATGCATACATATCTTTAGAAATTATAAAATTTATTTGAAGCTTTTAATTGATTTTCACGGTACAAAGTCTTTCTCACCTCTTCATTTATTGTATTTTTTATATCAAAATATTACTATTTTATCATATAACATTAATTTTTTAGACATACTTTACTTTTATTATTGTATAATTTTATAGCTAAATAAATTTCTAGTTAAATAATTTTTTGTTAATTAAAAATACATATATACATTATTGAAATATTTCATTATCATTCATTTTTTAATATAAAATTTTAAAAATATATAATTATAATAAAAAAATCTAAATTAAAATAATTGTCAAACATTTCATCAATTAATACACGTATAGCTCAAAAATTATTACCAAATAAACTATTAAAATATAGTTTTTTTTTAAGTTAGTATACTTTATATTCACTTACAAAATTATTTTGAATAAGTTATTACACCATGCATTATCTACAATAACTTTAAAATTTACAAAAAAATATTAAATTAACTATTTACCGCGGACAAGAAGACACATAATAATATAATATATATTGAAAGGTACTCTGGTTTAATTTTATATACATATAAAGTACTTAACAAAATCTTGCAGCTCAACTTGGCCACTTTGGGAACTTTATATTCAGTATTAGGAAATGATAAGTTACCATAGTGTAGCACCTATAAAGAAGCGGGACTAATTTGCGTGTATCCTAAACGAGAGGACAATATGGAAATTCTTGTCCCGGCCGTCCCGGCCCGTGAGAAAGTGGTTCGTCGAGTACAAAACCGGTTCTGGTCCGGATTGACCCGACCACCCTCCTTCGCGGACTCGCCAACGCCAAGCAAAAGTAATAAAACGCAGATCGAGAGAGCTCTGTAACATTTGGAAGGACCGAAGGAGAGATTACTCTCATGTCTGACCTTTGAATCTCGCACCGCCAGATCCGTCTCACCACCGTCAGATCCGAAACTCGTCGGCGACCGCGATGTCCCCTACCGTCAGATCTTTCCTCCGCCGCATTTCTATCCTCCTTGTCCTTGTCTCAGCTTTTGCCTCCGAGTCAGATCACAAGGTAATTCATTATCTCCTCCGATTGTTGCTTTGGACCCGTCGAATCAGTGCCCTGACGCTCATTCACTCCTAGATCCTGCTCCTTCTTCCGTCGCGTGTACAGATCTGCGCATTTATGTCTTTATTCGTTTCCTCATTGATACGATTGATTCTGGAGTATGCATTTGGAAATTTCTCTCAACTCTTAATTATCATAACTTTTCATTAAATCTGATGAAGAGTACGATTTTGAAATTGAGTAGTTCCAACTTCCTATTATGCTTCCATTGCTGAATTGCCTACCTCTTGAGTCTTGCATGTTTAAGTGGACCATACATATGTATTTCTGCACGTCGAATTATATGTTTCATGAACTGGTGGCTTTTGTGTTATTACATAAATTTATATTGCTACGTGGTTCTCCTGATCATCGACTTATATATATATAATATAATACATTGTATTTTGATTGGTAATTCTCTGCAAGTAGCAGTTAGGACGGCCAAGAAATTATCAACAGTGCATCTCTCACAGAACTCTTACGAACGACAGAAACTATTTCATCAAACTTGAAGTCTCATTTAAGTAAAATGCACTCCTGCCTGATGACCGCTTGCTTGGCATGTGCAATCTGGTGTAGTAATTATATTCCGCATGGTCGTTGACCGAGAGCTGCACAGAAGGCAGGGAAAATATGTTCTCATAGTATTTGGCGGTCAAATTGAGGTTTTATGCAATTGATAAACCAAAAGAGCATAATATATATATATATATCCGAAGTTGAACAGTCACATTAGAGAATACAGATGACTCAGTAAGCGGTTTGCAAAATACTTGTTGGGAGTATGGCAGGCATAACTTTCGTGCAGGAAGCTGCAAGCAACTACTGAACAAGTTATGAGCTGAGTATTTACTAAATGGGTTCTTTGTAGCCTTTTGATAGGTTTCACTTGTTTCTGGCAGAATATGAATACTCTTTCTTGACTTATTTTGAATTTTTAACCATGATAATGGTAGTGGATTTCTTAATTGTGAATCTTGGGTTTAAGCTGGTGCCACCTTTTCTTGCTCTAGATTTTAGCTCATGCCCAACTGCATCATGTTCGTTGTTATATTTTCTTTGGGATTTATTGATCACAATAGACTGGACATGTGACCAAAAATGGTGATTTTGCAATTGGTTACCTCATCTATATTTCTTACTATAATGCGCCTTATGTTGTTTGCAAGTTGCAACACTTAAATGTTCAATTCATTGTTTTCTTGCTTAAAGGTTTACTTTCTCTGACCATCCCCTTTTTCTTATCCAGTATCAACTCAGTGACCCAGTCACTCTTTGGGTTAACAAAGTTGGTCCTTACAATAATCCTCAAGAAACTTACAACTATTACGGCCTTCCGTTTTGTCATGCTCCTGGAAATCCTTCTCATAAATGGGGAGGTCTTGGTGAAGTCCTGGGTGGGAATGAGCTCATAGACAGCCAAGTTGACATAAAATTCCAAAGTATGTGAAATCCCTTACTGTGACAGAGCTGTAGTTTAGTGAAAAAGGCAGTCCTGCAGGAATCCTAATGATATTTATTTTGCAGGGGATGTCGAGAAAACTACCATTTGTCAAATTGAGCTTGATGAAGCCAAGGTCAAACAGTTCAAGGATGCCATTGACAACAGTTATTGGTTTGAATTCTTTATGGGTATGTTATGCTTATCTCCTACCTTCTGATTGCTTTGAGAATTGCCATTATGTGAAATAGGCACTTGGTTATCACAAGGCAGTTGCCTTTTGCGTAACAGAGAATTATTCATTCATTGAAATTGAACGTGTTCCTTAAAATGATGTTCTATATTGTACATAAAGTATTAGTTTGACAGATCAATAGAAGATTTCACGGTAAATAACTGGCAGGCCAACCTATACATGCCTCCAAAAGCTAATGAGTACTGAATACTAGAAATTAGCTATATATCAATATTAGTGAATAACTCAAGAAATTGGTCAATTTTTGGTATTGTTTTGAACTTTTTATGTGAAACATTGCGCCCAAATAACTTTTGTTCTCATTAATCAGTTTCCTGAATTGGTGCTCTTATTCTTTTGTTTATTAAAGTACTGTTATGACTTAATTTGGATTTTGTCTCTTTGTTGTGATGCCTTGCTCTTGGGATGCTTAATCAAACTCAGATGATCTGCCTCTGTGGGGTAAGTGGATGGTCGTTTTGCTGCCTTGAGTTTCTAGTCTTGACTTGCTTTTTAATTCTGCTTCACTATGTCATGTGATGCATTAGGGTTTGTTGGTGAGCTTCACCCTGACAAGACCAGTGATACCCACAAGCATGTGCTGTACACTCATAAAGTCATTTCTATCAAGTATAACAATAATCAGGTTAGAATTCAGGGACTTAGCTTTTATTTCTGCACGAGAAGCTTTTGAAAGTGATGAACATCAAAGATTCTTTATATGTCATCAATTTCTGCGTTTTTATTTTTTCATGGGTAGATTATTCAAGTTAATCTCACACAAGACGTACCAAAACCTCTGGAAGTGGGAAGGATATTGGATATGACATACGCCGTGAAGTGGACTCCAACCAACATCTCTTATGGACGCCGTTTTGATGTGTACTTGGACCATCCCTTCTTTGAGCATCAGGTAAGCAGCTTTACATATACTTGTACTGTAACATATTTCTTTGTAAGGTCCGTCTGTTGGACTTGCCTAAAGACTATCGAGACATTTTATGTCTGCATTGGGGGGAATTCACTCTACCGTACATTTAATTTCTCATGAATCCAACTGTGGTTTCTCAACATTTCATATTTGTATTTTGTCCTACCAGATTCACTGGTTCTCTATTTTCAACTCGTTCATGATGGTTATATTCCTCACTGGTTTGGTGTCAATGATATTGATGCGGACTCTAAGGAATGATTATGCAAAATATGCAAGGGAGGATGATGATTTAGAGTCTCTGGTGATTCTCTTTGCTCTAATTCCATTTTCTGGGCGATTGTCCATCCTTACTGGCCTAAACTTCTCATTTTTTTTCTTTCTTTTACCTTGTAGGAAAGAGATGTGAGCGAAGAGTCTGGTTGGAAGCTTGTTCATGGGGATGTTTTCCGACCTCCACGTTATCTAGTTATTCTGTCAGCTGTTGTTGGTACTGGAGCTCAACTGGCACTACTCGTTCTCCTTGTCATTGTCTTAGCAATTATCGGAATGCTCTATGTTGGGTATATTATAAACTTCCCTCTTTTCTTAGAATGCCAAAATATTCTTATCTATCAATAGAATCTTCCTTTATCCTGAGAAGTTGATGCTAATTCTGCTGTGCAGGAGAGGAGCAATTGTCACAACCTTCATCCTCTGTTATGCATTTACATCATTTATATCTGGGTATGTGAGTGGTGGAATGTACTCCAGACACGGTGGTATGAATCTTATTCTATTCAGCTTTGATGTTTTTTTATTATTATTTTGAGGGCCATATAATAGCCTAGATATGTTGTATTTATATGTATCATTTAACCTCAACAGGTAAGAACTGGATAAAGTCGATGATCCTCACTGCATCTCTGTTCCCATTCATGTGCTTCGGCATCGGCTTTGTTTTGAACACAGTTGCCATATTCTATGGATCTCTGGCTGCTATACCTTTTGGTACAATGGTTGTAGTCTTTGTGATATGGGCGTTCATCTCCTTCCCTCTGGCGCTCCTTGGTACAGTTGTTGGGAGAAACTGGAGCGGTGCTCCCAACAACCCATGTCGTGTAAAGACCATTCCCCGTCCCATTCCTGAGAAGAAATGGTATCTCACTCCTTTTGTGGTCTCAATGATGGGAGGACTTCTACCTTTTGGCAGCATATTCATTGAGATGTACTTTGTTTTCACCTCGTTCTGGAACTACAAGGTGCGTGCATGTTTCCAAATTTTAAGAATGAATGTTTTGTCATACTCTTGTTCTTATCATAACCAAGTAACATGGTTATTTGGATATTATACAGGTGTACTATGTTTATGGCTTTATGCTACTGGTATTCCTGATCCTGACAATTGTCACCGTTTGTGTAACAATCGTGGGGACATACTTCCTCTTAAATGCGGAGAACTATCACTGGCAATGGACATCATTCTTCTCTGCTGCATCTACGGCTATCTATGTCTACTTGTACTCAATCTATTACTACTATGTGAAGACAAAGATGTCTGGGTTCTTCCAGACGAGTTTCTACTTTGGTTACACCCTGATGTTCTGTCTTGGCCTCGGAATCCTCTGTGGTAAGTTGTCACATCCTATCTTTTTGCTCTTGAAACTGAAACCTACTGCGGAACAATTATTCGACACATTAAATTTATATATTTATTATGTACAGGTGCTGTGGGTTACCTGGGGTCGAATCTATTTGTGAGGAGGATCTACAGAAACATCAAATGCGACTAAAAACATTAGCAGCAGGGAAGAGGTTGGATCTCGAGGTGTGATAGAGGGGGGAAGCAAAGAGATGTGGGTGGATGATGATAGACATAACGGGAGACAACTAAGATTACGGGTTTTCAAGGAAATGAATGCAGCAAGCCTTCTTCTTCTTCTTATATTCGTCGGGGATATATTGTTGTCCGGTGTAAGTGCATGTTGTTACACAGCTGCTGCTGCTACTAGTATAAGTAGGATGGACCATCAAAGATTGCTCTCTTCCCTAATTCATTTCCTATCTAATTTTTGTTACCTTTAAGTTAGAACGAACACCGGAGAGAACGCCTCCTATCTTGTGTTTTTGCCATTTCATCTATCATTTACCATGGAGTTACTTACAGAGTTATTGTTAGTTCATTTCATATAACTTCCTTCCGTTGTCTGCGCAATATTATTCTGTCATATAATTGTAGTTAAAGTAGCGTTGGGCTTTGTAGATAGCAATCTCCCTGAAAAGCCGTGGTTGCTGTTTTCCCATTCCTTTGGTTTGCCTTGTCTGGTATTATCTTTCCAAGTTTCATTGATTTGGTTTGTGGATATGGAATGATTCAGCGACTGATTTCATTGAGGTTTAAATACCGGGAGGTGGATGAGTTGTTGACCTCTCCTTTGAGGTGGATAACTGACTTCCATGGTATGCGAATAGTATAAAAATATCCTTTTCTTTTCTCCAAAAGATCACCGTTTGCAATGCTTAACATTAGGGAAAATGATATGTTGGTTGCTCAACTGTAATTGCTTCAACGGCTTTAAATCCACAAAAATTAATTTTAAAGATAGTGATTCAATACATGTGGAAGAGTAAACTGATAATTATATCACCACTTCCCGATCTCCGTTAAATAGAAAATGTTATCAGTTATCACCGCAAAAATGACATTTTTCCTGAATATGATCCGGCGTATATTCTTTTCTTTCAATTTTTTTTTTTTTTTTTTAAATTTTAAATCCACTATAGTTAAGGTTAGAGTGTATCGTCCAGAAGAGGAATGTGGCATCCACATATGTGTGTTGATAAAGAGATAACCCAATGCATGAGCCTCCGCCACGTGGCAACCCCGAAGCCAAACACTCTCTCCAAGTTTCTCACTATATCATCTCTTCCACTCCTACCACAGCTCTTCTCTCTAGTAAGCACTAACAAAGTAAACTCTACCCTTCGTCTCCGACCACCAGCACCCCAACCAACTCTACAATGGCGGCCACCCTCCACGGAAGCACCATGGTAAGCACCTCCTTCGTGAGAAAGAACCCATCCGTCGCTTCCCTCCGCTCCAACGCGGCCCTTTTCGGCATGAAGCCGGTTCGCGGCGGAGGCGTCACCATGGCCGTCCACAAGGTCACCCTAATCACCCCCACCGGCAAGGTCGAGCTCAACGTACCCGATGACGTCTACATCCTGGATCACGCCGAGGAGGAGGGAATCGACCTGCCGTACTCTTGCCGTGCTGGGTCGTGCTCCTCGTGCGCCGGCAAGGTGGTGTCCGGGTCGCTGGACCAGTCCGACGGCAGCTTCCTCGACGACGACCAGGTTGAAGAGGGGTGGGTGCTCACCTGCGTCGCTTACCCGCAGAGCGACCTTGTCATCGAGACCCACAAGGAGGAGGAGCTTACTGCCTAAGTCATCTTCTTCATTCACTGTTCTATTGTCAGTCATTCATCTCTCTCTCTCTCTCCTACTCCATAGCTAGTATTTTTTTGTCGGAGTGACAAGCTAGCATGCACTTGTATCTGGTTTCTGCTTCTTCGTTTCTTCTATCCAGTAATTACTGTTGCAGGGATCTTTGGATAATCAAAAACATTGTGAGACACTGTTCAAGATAAATGTCTGGTATTACTTATATTCTGCATTTTTTTTAAATGACAATTATTAATAATTGCTAAATATTTGCTTTTGATTTGTTCTTCAATAGACCCTGACCATCTACAACACTTATTCATAAATCAAATCCATTAAATGTTAAGGTAGCCGATCTTAACATGTTTTGACAGGTAGGTAATCAAACTTTGTTTTGTCACAAATAGGTTGCCAAATTTTTGCAAATTAGCAAATAGGTTTCTGACATTAATTTTTGACGAAAATTGGTTCGATCGAACCACTTTTTTTTTTTTTTTTTAAGTAGGATTTATATATCAAAGATGTGTATGACTTGATTTAGGGTTGAGTCAGGCATGTAATTGATATATAAATCCTACTTTAAAAAAAAAAAAAGTGATTCAATCGAAATCTGAACAAGTTTTTGAACCGATTTTCGTTACAAACCAACGAAAAAATTAACATCAAAAAGAACATATTTGCTAATTTTTAAAAGTTCAGCAAGATTTAGGTACATACTTGTTAAACCATTTCAACTATATAATAATTAACCTTGTAAGTAAAATATCACTTCACCACCTAAAATAATACATCGGCTAAGTCTTTCTAAACAACTCCCACAGAGTTGTTTGACCTTCTTCATTCCCTTCTCCATTCCTCTCTCCTTCATCATCCCCATCTTCACACTGATTCGGCTGAGCAACGCTCATCTTCAGAGACTCCGACAAATACTCTTCCATCCTAAACGACAGATCATTGTTCCCTTCACCATCCCCTAATCCCATGTGATTGGTCTGAAACTGGTCTGAGATATCAAGAACGGTCGAGATCTGATCGATCGAGGTGACTGTATCCTGGTTCATCACTGAATGGTCCAGCGAAGAGTCACGCGACAGGGTTCCGGAAGCTACAGTGATTTCATCTCTCTCGTCGATGGTTGATGAGAGGGAGCACGTGGATCTGACGGTGTGGGAGTGAAGACCGTCGCGACGGGATCTTGTCTTGACTCGCTTGCACCAGCTGTGGAGGGAGTCTCTCACGCTCTCTGCCACCAGGGCTTTCTTGCACCGCGATCCCATCTGTATATGTAAGAATCAGTCAGAATAATGGAAAGCTAGCCATAGTGGAAAGTCGAGGTGCATAGATCCGACCTGTGTGATGATCACATTCAGAGGAACAGTAGTGTTGCTGCACCAGAACTGAACTAAAATCCTGCATCCAATTCCAACCCGATTGTCGGAAGAAAAAAACAATAACAGTAAGTAAATGAACGAGAGAAGCCCGACGCCGCCATTATATAGTTAACGGAAATTACCCAGAGACCAAGCGAATGGCAATCATGACATGGTTCTTCATGAAGCATGATCTTTGCTTTAATCCCCACTGAGAAGTAACCCAGAAAATCATTGGAGTTAGTAGATTCATGCATTCCATTAAGAACAATCAATAACTTGGCGGCCAACTTACTCTGTTAAAAAAAAGGAAGCTTTTTTTTATGATCTTACACCCACACGAGGATCATTATAGTTAGATCCATCCATTTCACTGTCTAAAGACTCAAATTTGCAGAAAAAAAAAAAGTACACAGAGACTTGGCGTCCAAGTTAATGGATCAAAAAATCTTTTTTATGACCTTCCACCCACACAAAGCACGGGACTAAATAGGGTTAATTATCAAATAGGTACCCCAACTTTATATGATTTGGCAACTAGGTACCTAAATTTTTTTTTGCCGCAAATAGGTTGCCCAACTTTGTGAAATTAGCAAATAAGTACCTACCGTTAAGAATAAACGGAAAATATCACGTGAGGAGCAAACAGGTACCTAAACTTGATATGGTTTGGCAAATAGGTACATGAACTTACACTAATTAGCAAGTAGATACCTGAACCGGTTCAAAATCTGGTTCGGTCGAACCAATTTTTTTTTAAAGGTAGGATTTATATACCAAACACATGCATGACTCAATTTCAGGCGTTCTCGGTGCATCTAAGTAGGGTTTATGGGAGATGAGCTAAGGAAATACCCGAACGACATTGACAACCACGTAAACGAAGTCGAGAGCGGTCTTTTCCCGACCGGGGATAATAGGGATCGATGGGGTCGGGATGGTGATGGATCCGAGCGATGGGTTCATGATGCTTCCTTAATGCACCGAGAACGTCTGGAGTTGAGTCATGCATGTGTTTGGTATATAAACTCTACTTTAAAAAAAAATGGTTCGTCCGAACCGATTTTTGAACCGGTTCAGGTATCTACTTGCTAATTCGTGTAAGTTCAGGTACTTTTTTGTCAAACCATGTCAAGTCCAAGTACTTGTTTGCTCCTCACGTTATTTTCCGTTTATTCTTAACTGTAAATTAACGGTAGGTATCTATCTATTTGCTACTTTCACAAAGTTGGGTAACCTATTTGCGACAAAAAAAAATTTAGGTACCTACTTGCTAAACCATGTAAAGTTGGGGTACCTATTTGGTAATTAACCCGACTAAATACGGTAATCCAAAAAAATTACATCGATCTGTCATCTATATATCTTACCAAGGACCAGAGAAATGTAGCCATCTCAAAAGCGTTCTGCAAAAAGCGAAGAACTTAGTTACAAATTCATTCAATACGAAAAGCGTAGAACTTGGTTTCATCATTCATCACACCTGAAAAATAATGAATTGGATAAGGTGAAGCAATATCTCGGGCTTCCCGAACCAAAAGAGATCGTCTCGTGGTTTCACTTGTGTTGTTACCATGGAAGGTCCTGCTGGCTCCATTATTTCCAGTGCTAATGAGGACACTACATGCTGAAGCTTTGTCCCCACCAGCATTACAAGCTTTTTTGGGGGGGGTTAAAAACAAACACTTAAAATCCGACCGGCCAATGACTTTAAATCCCGACTAAGGTTTAGAATTTAGATAGATTTGTACTTACAATAGCAGGGATGAACGAAAGCCAAAAGTAAATATTCAGGCCTGCAGAACAGTAGTTTATGCATTGTAGTTACATATACTAGATAGCAGAAGATCATTGCATCCTGATAAATTGAAAATTACCATGAATGTTGATGAAAATGCAGATTATAGCATACCCCCAAAGCGGCCAACTGAAAATAACAGCAAAATGGAAATCATTGGTGTAAATATAATTTTTTGAATGAAGATTAAAGACATTAAATTAAACGGGAGTGAGATTATCCACCTGATTCCAAGAATACCATGGAACTCGTCTTCCATGCTCCGAACCATATACTTGTGAAAATCATAGGAATGTGGTAAGTTGTGCTTCTGAAGTACATAAGGTAATAGACCACAAAAGATTAGACCAAAATGTGTGAATAGGAAAGTAAAATGCAAAATTATGTTAGTTCGGGTGACACGTACAGTGATGAATCCTAGACGTAGAGCCAAGTAATCGGATCTCTTTATAGATATCCTAAATTGACGTAGAAAGCATAGCTGCATAAAGTTTGTGCAAGATCAGTATCTATATCATGTCCCTCCATACACTGAGAGAACTGGATAAAGGAAACTTACCATCCAAATCAGGAACCTATTTCTACTCCATGGATGAGAAGTGTGTTGGAAAACAAACGTTGTTTGTCGCCTCATCACCTTTGTCCTCTTAGCTATGAACATAAAATATCCACCATAAGAAGTAGAGACATACCGAAGAAGAAAACATGACAAAGAACCGAGGAACTATCGTTTTTTCCACACAAATTCACCTATTTCCTTACCTTGCATATCCCCATCGTTCGATAAAATAGCTTGGTTCTCCCATTTCCTCCAACTGTAGATCTAAAGAGATGCATATAACAAAGCTTAGGCAATTCTGAAAAATGCCAAAACATAAATATCGAAGAGAAACAGCAGGTTTTCAATCATTTTTTTAAAGGGTTAATAGGTCCAATGGTACCATATGTTTGGGTCATGTGATCGGATGATACCCCTATGTTGTTTCTTGGTACCTTATGTTTTCATAATGTTGTTATTTAGTCCAAATTACTGTTGCCGTCAAGTTTAACTAACGGAATGCTGATGTTGCGGATGAAAAATAAATAGGAAAATTAAAATAAATCGAAAAAAGTTATAAACAAATTCAAAAAAATATTTTAAAACTTTACATATTAATAAAACTTATTTTTTATAAATTAATTGTTTAAAAAAAATCGAAAACGTTAGGGTCGACCCTTGGGGTCCAATTGACCCAGCCAAGGGTCAAACCCTAGGCTGGGTTGGACCCCCACCAGGTTGCCTGACCTGGGCGACCAGGTCTGGGTCGGACCCAGCCCTGGGTTCGACCCTGGCTAGGTCAATTGGACCCCAAGGTATTGACCTAGCCAGGGTCGAACCTAGGGTTGGGTCCGACCGCGACATGGTGGGGGTCCAACACAGCCCAGGGTTCGACCCTTGGCTGGGTAAATTGGACCCCAAGGGTCGATCCTTACGTTTTTTTTTTCCGATTTTTTTTAAACAATTAATTTATAAAAAATAAGTTTTATTAATATATAAAGTTTTAAAATATTTTTTTGAATTTTTTTATAAATTTTCCCATATTTTTTTTTATTTTTAAATTTAAATATTATATTATATATCTACGTGTCGCTGACATGGATCATTTAACAGAAAAATCTAACGATTGACTAACAGAACAACATAGGACAACATCCCACACATAACGAACCATTTGATCACATCAAAAAACATACGGTACCATCCGATCACATGACCCAAACATATGGTACCATTGGAGCTATTAAACCTTTTTTTAATGTTTAGGATAGTAATCGTTAATTAGGCACCAAGAAGGTGCAAGATTTACAAAGGGATAAATGATAAGACCTTGCTCATGGCGAGACCAACTGCAACACAGCTATACAGGATGTGAGTTGTACCAAGAACAAACAAGAAGCGATGAAGCTGTTCTAGGCCTTCGTTTGAAACAAAAGGTTCTCGCCCCTGAAATATACATAAATGTAAGATCTTCTAAACGAGGAAGAACAGATTAGAGTATATGAGTATGAGTGAGAAGGGTGGATTTCACCTCTCCACATTGATGTGGTGATACAAAAGCATTAATACCCTTTGGGGGGATATCGCTCTCGTTCAAGAAATGGACGAAATTTTTCAATCCAAAGTGTTCCTGGAAGTCCTTTTCAGAACAAAGGTAGAATCTGCTGGTGAATAGAGATGAGTTGACACAAATTTGGGATATTGAATGAGCCCATTGTGCTAGTAACAATGATATTAACCCCAGAAGCATCATCTCTGCAATGTCAAAAAAGGAAGTTATTTCTTTGATGGATGGCAAATGAGTCTTTCAGATAAATTGTATGGTGTAATGAATACTTGCAGTCATCACCTTCCTTGATCTTCTCCAAGGAAACAAACAGAGCTTTCCTCCTAGTCTTCTTTAACCACTGAATGAACACATAAAATTGCTTATGTAAGTAAGTACATGAAATTCAGAACTCTATGAACTACAGAAGAAAAAATCATGAAGAAGGGTGAAAATGCATATGAGGAAAAATGAAAAAAAAATCATAAATATAACAGAAAAGCTGGAGAAATAATACTAGAGAGAAATAGGAACAACATATTTCTAGCTAACAATCACAAAATGCACACAAATTGATGAGAATATACAAATTATACAAACAGATCAATGGATTAATAAAAGATATATTCTTACCCTTCCAAGTCTGTAAATGGACCTTTCCATAAAAAGGCAGACGAAAACTAGGACTGTAATAACAGAAGCCACCAGATACGTGGGAGTCTCAGCAAGAGATCTCCCACTCTCTATTAGAGAGCTCATACTTCAGGGCAGACTACTGACTCTGCTAAACCCAGTAAACAGACACAATGTCGATCTATTGTCGAATCAGAATTCTAGGAAAGATAAAATCTTGCTGGAGAAAAACGAGACGCAGATGGAGAAGCAAAGTGAAGCGGGTCATAAAGAGAGGGAAAGATCCGGGAAAGGAGGGAGAAGAGAAAGAAAGAGCGAAGAACAGTTTTTTTTAGTCATTATTTTTGTTTTATAGCTACTAAACACAGTAGTATAGTGGTGAAGAAGGAGAAGTTGAAACTTGAGAGTAGATGAGGGAGGATCTCAGAGGCGAACAGCTGTTTTGTTTATTCGAGGAGTTGAACTATTTAATCAAATTTCTAAATGAAAGAGGAGAAGAGACTAGAGAGAGAGACCTTCCAGTTCCATGTGGGGAGCAAATTTTAATTTATTTTTCTGGGTATCATCTCTGTCACAGTCACACGGCCTTCTTCGTCGATCTTCTTCTTCACCTCATGTGGGCAGACCTCAACTCAACCACGTGGACTGATTGGAAACGAAACCTCTCTTTCTCTATCTCCACCAAACGGGGAAGACATGTTACCTCAAATTCGACCTACGCACATGAAACACTTCTCTCCTCTCACTCTCAGTATCCATTCTTTCATCAGGTCCGTTCCATCCACAGGCACATTATGAAATCATGCACATTTATCTTTCTTCGGTTTTTAACTTACATAACGTAAAAGAACATTTCTGCACTCTGCAGATCAGGTTTCCCTTTTATAAAAGAAAATTTGCATTTTTTAAATGCAAATAGTTGAAAATGATTTCAGAAACATTTTTTCTAAATATTTTACACGAAATTAAGTTGTTTGACTTAACTCCGGTTACCTAATTGTTTGACTTGGCATATCCCCCACTCCCTCTCGTAACACGAATGGTAGATACGCGCTCCGTACTACTTTATGGGCTATGTTAAACTGGATTACTAACGGAAGCTAGAACACTTATCATTCAATCTTACTTTCATTCATTGAGTACTTCTACATATATTATATTTATGGTTATGACATAATATTAAACTAGCTATGACAGAATATAAAACTCATACATTGACTGGGTCGAGCATAGGACGAGTAACAGAGCTGAGGCTGGGTGAGATCGAGGTAACCTAATTTCGAACTAGCTCTGATACCATGTTAAACTGGATTACTGACTCAATATTGAAGCTAGAATACTTAGCATTCAACCTTACTTTCATTCATTGAGTACTTCTATATATATTATATTTATGGATATGACATAATATTAAATTAGATATGACAGAATATAAAACTCATACATACTGACTATTGAATACATAATGGAAATGATGTGCTGGAGTTGAGAATATTACAGGTGTGTATCACAAGTGTGTAGCATGTTCAACACTCTCCATCAAGTTAAATAGTGAGATCTCCAATATTTAACTTACACAAAGCATTCCTGAAATTTGTCATGTTGACCGCATTGGTGAGTATATCTGCAAGTTGATCTTCAGAACGTACAAACGGAATAATGATGATCCCATTTTCCAGTTTCTCTTTTATAAAATGACGATCGATTTCAACATGTTTGATACGATCATGTTGAACTGGATTCTCCGAAATACTTATAGCTGCACAATTATCACACATTATCTTACATGGTTCCTGGATAAGAAAACCAATCTCAGTTAACAGTTTGTACAACCATAATACTTATGTGAGACCTCGAGCAATTCCTCTAAATTCTGTCTCAGCACTTGAAAGTGCCACCACTTTCAGGTTACTAAATTTCCTCCAACCATAGCAAAGTAACCTAACGTGGATCTCCTATCTGTCGGATTTCCTGCCCAATCTGCATATGTGTATGCTTCTATTTTAAGATGACCATTGTTCTCAAACAACACTTCGCTCCCTGGCGAACCCTTCAAATATCTCAGGATTCTTAACGCAGCTTCCATGTGATCCGTTTGAGGCTTATGCATGAACTAACTTAACACACCTACTGTGTATGCAATATCTGGTCTGGTGTGTGAAAGATAAATCAATTTCCCTACTAAATGTTGGAATCGTGCTTGATCTGTCGGTTCAGCTCCTTCTACTATCCTCAATCCATGGTTCAATACCATTGGTGTGTCTGCTGGCTTACAATCCACCAATCTCGTTTCTACTAATAATTCTAGAATGTATTTTCTTTGTGAAATGAAAATACATGTCTTAGACCGTAGTACTTCAATCCCCAAGAAGTACTTGAGTTCCTCCAAATCCTTCATCTCAAATTCTTGAAATAGATTGCCCCTGAGCTGAACAATTTATCCTTTATCATCAACTGTAATGATCATATCATCCACATATATAATCAATAAGTTACTCGACCTTCTCTTCTTTTGATGAACAAAGTATGATCTGAATTACTCTGTCGGTAGCCATATTTCTTCATAGTCACTGTGAATCTCCCAAACCATGCCCTTGGTGATTGTTTGAGTCCATATAACACCTTTTTAATTTACATACATCTGATCTCTGGACTCCTGACGTGAAACCAGGCGGTGGTTCCATATAGACTTCTTCATCTAAATCACCATGCAGGAAGGCATTCTTCACGTCAAACTGGTGTAGCGACCAATTTTTATTTGCAGATATAGAAAACAAGACTCAGATATTATCAATTCGGGCTACTGGGGAGAATGTTTCTGAGTAATCAATGTCATAGGTTTGAGTATATCATTTGGCCACTAGTCTTGCTTTATATCTCTCTACGAATCCGCCAACCCTGTGTTTTACTGTAAACACCCATCTACAGCCAACCACTCTTTTCCCGTGAGGCAGATCACACTTCTCCCACGTTTGATTTTTCTCTAGGGCTTCCATCTCTACTCTCATGGCTTGCCTCCATTCTGGGATTTTCAATGATGACTCCACGGTGCTGGGTATATCTTGAGTGTATACTGCAGTGGCAAAGGCTTGTGCAGTTGGTGTCAGACTCTTCCTTGCCATGTTTGCTACGGGGTACCGGCTTGCCTTCAGACTGTACTCTGGTTCATATCGTATAGGAGGAACACATCTGTTTCTCCTGGCAGTACGTATCTCTCCTGTACTGGTACATCTCTCTCCTGTACTTGTATGTTTATCTCCTGTACTGATGACTCTTCCAAACCATTGTCATTAGAAGTATTAGAACCAGGAGTTACCCAATTAGAACTACTAACCTCCGAGATATTAGTCGAGTTTGACGTGTTTGAAGCATCCGAGACTTGTATGATGGGAGTCAACGTCTCGGTGGTTCCACCAACTTGCTCTTTTGGGACTATCTCAGGGAACACTGGAGTGGTCAAAGTGGTCACGGTCAACCAATCTAATGGAATACTATCATGACTCTCCCCCTGGACAGAAGATTGGGATGGATAGTAGAACTCAGTTTCTATAAATGTACAATCCATCGTAGTATACATGCGATGATTTTTAGGATTAAAACAACGGTAGCCTTTTTGATACATCCCATATCCCCACAAAGACGCATTTCACAGAATAAGAATCAAATTTAGAACGATCTGTTTTAGGAATATGTACAAAAACAGAACACCCAAAAATATGTGGTTGGAGTGTCAAGGCTGTTGGAACACTCATATGACTAGATAAAACCTGAAGAGGTGTTTGGAACTGAATCACCTTAGTAGGGAGACGATTAAGAAGATAGACAGAAGATGCAACGGCTTCTGGCCAAAAAGAAGTTGGAACATGTGAATCTAGCATTAATGCTCTAGTCATTTCTAGAATATGTCGTTTTTTCGTTCCGCTACTCCATTCTGTTGAGGAGTGTGTGAGCAAGAGGTTTGGTGTATGATGCATTTGTCTTTAAGGAACTGTTGGAGTGAGGAATTTACAAATTCTACGCCATTATTAGAACGGAGTACCTGAAATTTTTTACTAAACTGAGTCTGGACTAGATTGTGAAATTCTACAAACTTAGTGAAGACTTCAGATTTATGTTTAAGGAAGTATACCCAGGTCATGCAAGAATAATCATCGATAAAAAGCACAAAGTACCTAAAGCCATTACTCGACATACACGTACCATTATTTGGAGCAGGGCCCCAAACATCAGAGTGAATTAAAGAAAAGACTGATTTGACTCTAGATTCAGACAGTGAATATGACTTTTTATGGCTTTTTAGCAAGAATACAGGTTTCACACACAAGTTCTGTATTTGACAAAAATAAACTAGGGAATAGTTTATGAAGGTACCCTGCAGAAAAAAAACGTACCCTGCAGATGGATGACCTAACCTTCGATGCCACAACCATTGTTGCCTGGTGACTGTCTCGTGAGCAAGCATTGCATTCCGTGTTGAGTCATTTCCTCCACATAATACAGGCCCTCATGTTCAATTCCTCGCCCAATAACTTTTCCTGACTGAATATCATGTAGTAAACAAAAATTGGGATACATTAGCACCATACAGTTTAACTCTCTTGTTACATGACTAATAGAGAGTAACTTGCACGCTAAGCTAGACACATAAAGACAATTCTGCAATTTAATTGTTGGAGAGATATCAATGGTTCCGGCTCCATGAAACCGGTATTAAGTCTCCATTTGTTGTCTGAATCATTTCCCGTCTTGGTGCCGACTGACTTATAAAATCTTTTTTGTCAAAACTCATACTATATGTGGCCCCTGAATCAAATAGCCATTTACTGTTTTCTTTCGTTCCGACATGGCTTGCGGTGCTGATTGGTGTTGTGGTTGCGTTCCTGACACTGAATCCACGGTGAACACGGTCTCGTCGTTGACTCTTCCCCCCTTCAGAAAATCCTTCGAGTTCGAAACATTCGTCCCGACTGTGACGAGATTTTCCACAATGGATGCATCTCCTGTTCCTCTGGTCCATGCCTAGTCACAAACTGATGTAGTAAACTGAATCAGCAAACAAATCGAATTAGTGAACCAAACTAGAAATACTGAACTGGACTACCGAACTGAACTACTGAACCAAACTACTGAACCGGATTACTGAACCGTCCGGATAAACCAACCAATCAAACCATGACTGGTTTAATACTTTAGTCTGTCTCCCCCACGTGATCTTCAACCGAGAGGATTCCTTCGACCACCTCTGGGATTCCTTCGTGTGCTGTCGGTCTGGAGCGTTGGATGCTGGGTTCGTGTGCTGTCGGCTGGAACTTCGAGTGGAGCTGCACGATATGAAGTGGAGCTGCACCTCTGCACTGTTGGAACGTCTGGAGGACGAACTGGAACGAGCTAAGCTGCAACAGACAAAGCAGAGCTGGAAGTCGGAAGCTGGTGGACGAGTGCAAGCTCGAGGAGGCCGACGGGTGCACGCTCGAGGAGGCGGACGGGTGCACGCTCGAGGAGGCCGACGGGTGCAACAAACTAAGCTCGAGGATGCCGGACGGCCGGACGGGAGCTGAGCTAATGAACTGATGGCACCGAACCGAACTGAGCTCGTGGAGTTTCACGGCGAGGACGACACACCGAGCTGGGCTGGAGCACCGACTGGGCGAGCTGGTCTGGAAGCTCGACTGGAAGCTCGGGGCGAGCTGGACTGGAAGTTCGACTGGGTGGTCTGGACTGGAACACCGAGACGAGTTTTACGCGAGGACACTTCACGGGACGGGAGAGGCGGTCGATGCAAGCTGAACTAGAAGCTCGACTGAACTAGAAGCTAGGCGAGCTGGGTCGAGCATAGGATGAGCAACAGAGCTGAGGCTGGGTGAGGTCGAGGTAACCTAATTTCGAACTAGCTCTGATACCATGTTAAACTGGATTACTGACTGAATATTGAAGCTAGAACACTTAGCATTCGGCCTTACTTTCATTCATTGAGTACTTCTATATATATTAGATCTATGGTTATGACATAATATTAAACTAGCTATGACAGAATTAGGGCTGGCAATGGTTAGGGTATGGTCAGGGTATGCCAAATACCATAACCATACCATATTTTTAAACCACGTACCATAACCATAACCATAACCATTATGGGTACAATTTTCAATACCATAACCATCAAAATAACTGTGGTTATTAACCATGGTTTTAACCGTATAACCATATTTATTCCACATGTAATATAATAAAAGATCGAAAATTTAATTTTAAAAAATACATCTATCTATATTACCAACAATAAAAATATATAGCACTAACATCATTCAACATTAACACTAACATCATTCAACATTAACATTGACACCACTGAATTAACATTAAAATTCAACAAACACTCATAACGAGTAATGATTCAAACAACACACTTAACCATTTCACACTTGTCGTATTTGTTTCTATCAATCATCATCTTGCTCAATATCATCAATTGATTTCACTTTTATGCTGTAATTTATATTTTGTATAATATATATATATTAGTTTATTAATAATAAATAATTATTATACTTATAAAATAACCATGGTTATAACCATGGGTATAACTCAAATACCATAACCATAACCATAACCATTATGGGTAGAGAATTCATCACCATAACCGCACCGCACCATAATGGTACGATTAACCATATTAAACAGTAACGGTTATAACCGTGGTTATGGGTTTTTCACCGCACCATTGCCAGCCCTAGACAGAATATAAAACACATACATTGACAGACTATTGAATACATAATGGAAATGATGTGCTGGAGGTGAGAATATTCAATATTCAAGGTGTGTATCACAAGTATTGTAACATGTTCAACCGTGTCCCTTTTATAAAAGAAAATTTGCATTTTTTAAATGCAAATAGTTGAAAATGATTTCAGAAACATTTTTTCCAAATATTTTACACGAAATTAAGTTGTTTGACTTAACTCCGGTTACCTAATTATTTGACTTGGCTTATTCCCCACTCCCTCTCGTAACACGAATGGTAGATACGCGCTCCGTACTACTTTATGGGCTATAATAACAAACCAAATCACATGACAGAGCACGAGCACGAGCAATGAATGTATTCATTGAAAATGATATGAACTGAACGAAAAAGGCCAGACTGGGACGATAAGGCAGGCTTCATTTCCATTTTCTGCAAGTCCCTCTCCATCTTGGTTGGTAAGATTTAATGCCTCCTGGCCCAGACAGCTGCAACTGCTCTGCTTCAAAGCATCCAGTCTCACATCTTCATCATCAAAGTGCCTTCCTTTCCTTTCAATTTGAATTTATAATGAACTTTGTGGGTTTCATTTCAATTCTAATCTAAAGCAAAGATAAGAGGCAATAATCCATTAAAAAGATCTTCAACATGCAATTGGAACTAAACAGTCCCACCTATAACAATTCTAGAAGGAAGCTCCATTAAAGTCACATTCTGCAGCAGCTTGGTTGTGATGGACAATATCATTTGGAGAATGACCACAGTCTTGCATCTTCTGCATCAGCTCAACAATCCTAGTGTAGATGTTCACATCATTCTCATACACTTCATTCATCTCCTTTATAAGTTCATACTGAGATGTATATCGTTTCAAGTCTTCTTGGGTGAGTGTTGCTTCATGGTCTGCCAACCATTTTGGGTATTTTTCCCCAATTTCTTTAATTGGTTCGTGGAGGATCTCCTTTGAGAGCAGTTGCTGCATCATGGTTTTAACCATGGATTCCATGTCATGCATATACAATGGCAAAGGTCAAACTTGTAGATTTCTTGGGCAAATCTCTAACTATTTTCACATTTTTTTATCCTTATTCAATTATGTTAATTATATTTATAAAAATATACTTAATCTTTATAATAATATTATTTATATAAGTAAAATACACAGTTGTTATTAATAAAAACAAAATTCATACAAATATTTAATATATTGTATAATTTTTAATATATTAAAGAACTAATATATAAAAAAATTAATTAATCATTATAATATATAATATATATTTTTTTGTCAAATTAACGATTTACTTGAATAAATAAAACGTCGTGACTTTTGGTCACAAATATTCAGAATTACAATCATTCGCTACTAAAGATAAAAATAGTAGTGGGTTATTTCGACACAATTATTAAGACTCACTCTCAATCTCGCTTGCTTTGCTATCCAATTTTCACACCCGTTTGCCTTTTTGGAATAGCTCGCCAATGAACTTGCTCGATTTGTCTCTCTAGTGCTCGGATGTTTGGTATTATGGTTGATAACCTCCATTGCACCGGACCCTAATGTAATTGTTGTTGAACCGTTTGTGAGCTCGTTTCTATGACAATATTTTGTCATCACGCTTCGATTGCCAGTGAATTATATTTTTATTTACTTTTAAACAATAATTTCTGTAAGATTGTAATCTATCCTAAAGGAATAAATTTAAAACTTTTAAAAAGCAAATAAAACAGAATATTTGCAAGAAGTTGAATGAAACTGACGTTGGCTTAGATTCGCCTCTTTTTATTTTGATAATTTTAGATTCGCCTCCTTGCTTTGCTGCTTCTTTATTTATAGGGAAAAGTATGGAATTGCACCCGGATGTTTGCCAGAATTGGTAACTGCACCCATGATGTTTGTTCTTACACCCATATGTTTGCACTTGTTTGTAATTGAGCCTTTCCGTCCATTTCTCACAGTAACCGTTATATCTGACCTGGTATACCAAAAATACCCCCAGCCTTATTATTGAATTGGCACAGCCAGTTCTCCTTTCATACCAGCCAACTCTTCCCATTTCACTTCTCACACACCGCGTCTTTGAAGCTCCCACGTCCGAATCTGTATGTCAATACATCATGGGTGGTAAGTACGATGAATGCTCTTCTCGTTCTTCTTCCTCTTGGGCATCGAAGCCGAACATGACATCCATGGAACCTATGTGCTACTGCCAACTCCAATGCCGTGCGACAACAGCGTGGACGAATAAAAATTTCGGTCGGGTGTTCTTTGCATGTCCAAGATACCAGGTAATGAAGCCAATTTCTTGTGTTAATTGCGGTTATATGACCGATTGGTCTACGGTGAACCAATTTGGGATTTTCTGAAACCCTAATTTCTTGTTACTACTATGAAGCCATCAAGTTCTTTGAAGAGGAGTTGCGATTTCTTTGCTTGGGCAGATCCACCTATGCGTGTGTATGGAAGGAGAGCCATGACCAAGTTTATGTCAAAGGAATCCGAACTCAACAACCAAATTTCTGTGTTACGTAGCAGAAATCAGCAACATCTGTGTGTTATAGTGTTCTTAGTTTTCGTTGTTGCTGGACTTCTGTTGAAGATGTAGCTGTGTTTAACACTTTTGTTTTATAGTGTGTACGTTATGTACGTTGTCATTCAGTTGTACTTGATGAATGTTTAATGAAGACATTGTGGACCCATAAGTTGTGTACGTTGTTATTCAGTTATACCTTATGTTTGTTGTAGTGTTTGGTTTTCCACCCTTATGTTTGGCCAAAATTTGGTAAACGCACCCATATGTATTGACATACAGCATACAAACCAACCTGTTATCCAACAGAACACAAACCAACAGAACGCCAACAAACCTGTTTTAACCTAATATCCAACAGAACACACAATCCAACAGAACACAAACAACCCTGTTTTAACACAAACGAAGGTTCCACAGACCTAATATCCAACACAAAATGTAGTCACCCAACCTAACAAATCAAAATGTCATTGCAACATCAGCGCACCGAACGTACTACAAAATATCAGTGCACCTAACAAACATACTATCACTGAGTAGATCGTCGCCCAAACCGGGGTGAACTGCGAGTACCATGAACTGGTGTCTTCTTCCTTGTTTTACCTGTTTTAAGTGGTTGGGGAGATAAGACTAGTGCCCGACAATGTGATAACTCTGGGGCAAATTTTTAATGAGATAAAGAGCTGCTGGAATAGGATAAACACTGACTTCATTCCACGTTGTACTCAACCTATATCAACAAGAAATGATAACAGATGAACCCTAGAGACTATGATATCAAGAGAAAGACAAAAACTAAATGCATGAAGCAGTAAGAAATAGTTAAATTCCTTCCCCGCTATATACCTACAGACAATGGCTTATATTATAGCTTGGTGACACTAAAAACAACAAAAGCTAACCTGTTATCATCTGTGACACCCTCGCGTTTCCAGATATTCATCAAGAAAGCGAGTGATATTCCACATTTCAAGGTCTCCACCTAGTTTCACCAAGTAGACAGTTGAGATCATCACCAAACAAGTATACATATAAGAATTCATAACTCTGTTAATGACCAATTTCAAAACTGGCATCAAGAAGAAATAATCATTTTCTGTTCTGGAAGTGGGATCAGAAGATAACCACCAAGCCTTCTAATCACTTTAGAAATAAAATTGCGCCTCATAATCGAATCGACTGATCTAAAACCGAATTATCCTTCAAACAATTCCAAAGTGTCCGAGCCATACAATGGAGAGACAACAATACAAGGTGTCAATTGTGTACTTAGACGCCACTCATTCCTCGACACTCAAGTATACGACTGTTGCCTGAGAGTTCGATAACCAGCTTCACAGCTCAATAACCCAATCTACAACTCTCCATGAAACTTGACACTGAGTGCTACTCAATCAGATCAGAAGATCAACAAGAACTGCTTCCAAACAGAAAATCGCTCTAAAATAAAGGAAGAGCAGCACAGCACGAAGAGGACATATAAATGCCAGTCCTAAACGTACGCAAGTGAATATAAGCGTAAATCGCATAGACATTGTGTAGCTAAGCACCTGGTCTTTGAGCTTTCTGTATTCCATATCCTTGAATCAGCTCAACAGACGATCTTCTCCTCTCGTCGTTCTCCTCGGAATCTGAAGATCTCTCCTTCAATCACAACAACGATTTGAGGAAGCTTACGCAGGATTTTGTAGGAGCTTTCCTAGGGAGAACGCGGTCGCTTCTCGGGCGGACTGGTCGGGCGGACGACGACAGCACTTCAGGCGGGCGGACGACGGCAGCAGCACTTCAGGCGCAACGGGAGAAGACAGCAGTAGAGTTCAGGCGGGCGGAATTCAGACAGCAGTAACAATTAGGTTTTTGTTTCAGACTTCAGGTGTTGTTCAGAGGTTGAAGACAGTATTGGAGGAGTTGAAACCGAAACAAAGGTGATGGTTTGCCTTAGGGGTAATTCGGTCATTTAACATGGCATCGGTTCGAATTTAACGACAACACGTGCCCTTCACGTGAGACTTAACAGGATTTTTTAACGTTGGGTGCAATGACCAACAAAATGAAACATACGGGTGTAAATAATTGCGACAAAAAACATATAGGTCCAACGACAAAAAATTGCAAACATCCGGGTGCAATTCCATACTTTTCCCTTATTTATATGGGAAGACAGAACTCTCCTGCCACTTTGCTGCAGTCTAGTTCAGTCCGCCAAGCCAACCAAATCACAGATTCCATCCTCTTCTCGGAGGGCTTCCGACACCCGATGTCGATTCAAGAAGAAGAAGAGACAATCCTCAAAAGAACCTCGTCTTCTTCGTCGGAGAAATGGACGGATGATTCGAAACCTAGCCGGAGCGACTCCGACGAAGGAAAGAACAGCACCAAGAAGAAAACCAAGCTGGGGTGGATTGAGTGGATTCGGGGGTGGATGGCCGTGATTTACGAGTGTTTCTTTCAAAGAATTACAGCCAGTCACCTCCAGAACCCTATGCCTCTCCCTCCCATCAACGACATCACCTGCATTGTCACCGGATCCACCAGCGGCATCGGTCTCCAGATCGCCAGGTGATACTGAGGCTTAGTTGCCTTAACTAGCAACCAAGGTTCCTTTTTTCTGTGTTTTGCTACTGGAAACATTGGAAGGACTCGTCACCTGGATGTTTTGTTACTTTCTTGATGTCAATCCGAATCCACTTCGCGATTCTTTTCTTTTGGATTTCTAATATCATCGAGTCACGTATTATTCAGACAGTTGGCAGAAGCAGGGGCTCATGTTGTTATGGCAGTGAGGAAGCCAAATGCAGCCCAGGACTTGATCCAGAAGTGGCAAACCGAGTGGTCTGGGATGGGTCTCCCACTTAACGTTGAGGTACTTGGTGGTTTGGTGCTCTGTGGGTACAGTCCAGTAATTGTCTGCACGCTTAGCTTTTAGTTGTGCTCACTATTTGGGGTGTCTGTGGGTTTGCACCACTATCATTCAAACACCCCTTGTTTGAATTCAGTAGAAAAATAAAATAAAAGTACTCATTTGTATGCATCACATTCCATCCATGTGAAGCAAACTCTCATGTAGATGGATGATGGAATATACATAATTGTGCACCTTTGACTGGTTTGTAATCCATGCATTTAGTTCTCCGTTTAGAAGCTAATCAGCAAAATGATTGACGGTGAAGTAACTGTTTCCGATGATTTTTTAATTCTGTCTAGGTGATGGAACTTGATCTTCTTTCCCTGGATTCTGTCGCCAGATTTGCTGCAGCATGGAATGCTCGTATGGGGCCTTTGCATGTTCTTATTAACAATGCAGGAATTTTTTCTATTGGAGGTTGGTCTTCTAAGTTATGCTTATGGTTGAGTTTTTTCTTTTAGTAAGATTTAATCCATATGCTATTTGGCATTGCTAATGCTATGTGTTGATGGACTATTTTGTTGACATGATAATTTCATAGTCATGTTTTCATCTAGGATGCAATTATTATGTACCAAGGCTGAATTTACGAAAATTCTTGATCCATTGATGCCTAAATATAGTTCGTAGTTGTACTTTTGAGTTTTGACTGTGCTGTACTGGCTATCCGATAATTCACATGCTACTTTTGCTAACTTATTTCTTGATACTTCATATTGATAATGCTTTTTTTTCCCTATTATGCACAATATATGGTCTTTAAATGAACTGTTGCTTGTTGGTTTTGGTCCAGTCCACATTAATAATGTTTCTTAATTGCACCTAATGTAAGCAGCTACGGGTCAACCTTGCTAACTCACTCCATAAAAAGAATAAATAAAAATTGTTGTATGTGGGTGTTTTTTTGTGACTCGTATACTGCTTAGTGTCAACTAACATGTGTTTTCTTCTGGTCTTCATAGAACCACAAAAATTTTCAAAAGATGGTTATGAAGAGCACATGCAAGTAAATCATCTTGCCCCGGCATTGCTGTCAATTTTACTTCTACCATCTCTCATTCGGGGTTCTCCTAGCAGAATTGTTAATGTAAACTCTGTGGTAAGTCCGAAGAAAACCATGCTGCATATGGCTTCTGTTTTTAATTGGTTTCTTCTTACTTATATGCTATAGATATAATCAATATCTCTTTTCTGCAGGACTGCTCAAGTGCAGTTTTGTGCATTTGCATGTAAAAACTAAGTTTAATTTTTAAATACCATGTTAGGACTTTGTCAATCTACTCTGCAAAAGAAAACAATTGACAATATTCCATATTTGTACTGTTAATTAAGTGAGAACTTTTGACAACAATTGTTGTTAAGGTGCAATTTTCCAGATATAAAACCTGAATTTAGTTATCAGACACTACGTTGAAAACATATTTAATGCTATATTCTAGTGATGCATTTGGCTGAGTAGTATTTATGAACTTTAACATGGATGCTTGTATATTTTTCCAGATGCACCATGTAGGTTTTGTAGACGAAGACGACATGAATGTTGTTTCAGGGATAAGAAAATATTCGAGTCTAGTGGGTTACAGCAGTAGCAAATTGGCGCAGGTAAAATTCTACAAAATTAAAGGCAACAATGTACCGTTTGCAATTTGCATGTTTTGAAAGTTTGTGAACTTGTAGGCAATTCTTTTATGAAGTCTTTTAACATTTGGTCTGCCTCTGCAATGTAAAATCTTTAAAACTGGGTGCAGTTAACTAGTTTGCGTTAAGTTTGGCACTGACTTTCTTCAGTAATTTTCTTTATCATATTTGTGTCTTCTTCTGAAGGGTGTAGTGACCCCTGGGTTCTTATTGCATGATAACCAGTGTCTGTTACTATGTTTTCGCTCTTGAACAATATATTTTATTGTGTTAATAACTTGGAATTTGTCCAAGGTGATTGATAAATGATTGGTACCCCACATATTCAGGTTATGTTCAGCAGTGTCCTATTCAAGCGGTTGCCAGCAGAAGCTGGGATCAATGTATTATGTGTATCACCTGGAGTTGTCCACACAAATGTTGTAAGTCAGATTAATCATTTCTTATTTCCTCCCATGAATTTTGTATGGATATGTAATTTATTAAACTTTAAATGGATCGTCTTGAGGGTGGCAAAAAAAGAGAATTGTTTTGAGTGAATCTTTTTGTGGTTAGAGCTGTTGCTTCATATCACAAAATCTTTCACTTGACCAAGCTTTCCTATTATTCTGTATCAAACCTAATGGTTGTATATGATATTATCCCTACTTTTAGAATAGTTATTATTATTGGGGGTGAGCTTCCAATAAGCCCAAAGGCGGCTTCCCTGTTGTCTGTCTCTAAGGCTGAACTATTTACAGTCTCCATTAATATAGAAATCGCCAATTGCATTATAGACTTAATTCAGGTCAAGAAATAAAAATATTTAGTTACTTACACATATAGTTATTTTATGCAAGTTTTAGCATAAAATAATCATGGTTGAATGCATTTTTAAATTTAGATTTTGCCTGCATGTTACGATGATTATGATACATACTATTATCTTTCTATTGAGCAACTTGTATTTAACAACCATTCAGGCACGGGATCTTCCCAGGATTGTTCAGGCTGGTTATCATTTGATACCCTACTTCATATTTAGCCCAGAAGAAGGTTAGTCTTTCTCCACTACCTTTTCCTTTTAATGCTTAATTGCTGCACTTTACAATGTGTTCATCATAATATTTGTGAAGGCTTCAATTGATATATGTCCCTTGTGAATATTGTTTGTAACACACCACCACATCAGTGCTTACCTCCCGCTGAACATTCTTCTGGTAGGTTCAAGAAGCACACTATTTGCAGCAACAGATCCTCAGGTTCCAGAGTACTGTGAGCATCTGAAAGCAGATGAGTGGCCTGTATGTGCATTCATCTCTCAGGACTGCTGCCCAGCAAACCCTTCTGAAGAAGCACACAACGTTGAAACCTCATTCAGGGTGTGGGAGAAGACGCTAGAATTGATAGGTCTGCCATCAGATTGTGTCGAGAGGCTTCTTGAAGGACAAGAAGTCAAGTGCCGATATGGAGACTCGGCTTCTTCACAGTGAAACGAATAAAGCCTTCTTCTTCATTCAGTATTGTACTACGCAGTAGTCACACGGTGGCAGTTAATGAAGCCGATCAGATTAAGTATGGTGGTTATGATAGAGACTTATGCTGCTAATCCTACTTTGAACACTTACCTGCAGAGGTAGCTTATTGGTATTTAAAACAGTACTAGTAAGGTATTTATGTGCTCAATTTCCAAATAGTTGCTGTTTCTTCTTCTTTGATCTGTTTCTGTGACTACTGATATCATCCAAGAAATAATGTGGCAGTGCACCTTGAACTTTCATTTAGATGCAATTTGTAGTCTGAACTTTGTTCTTGAATGCTTTATAAGCTTCAGAAGCCTTCTAATCATCCTATTTTTACTAATGAAAGCTTGAAGGGTTGGTTATGAGCTGATCTAGATCAAAAAGCTGAGTTAGAATTCAATTGTTTCGTTTTTTTTGACTGATTTTTCTAAATTTAATTTATATTCCGTATAATAAAATTTTGATTATATTTTAAAAGATTTTTTTTACGAGTAAGCTAAATATATATGTATATATATATATATATATAGTAGAAACATTTGGAGTTTAAAAAAAAAAAAAAAAAAATCTTTACCTTCAATTTTTTCTAAATTGTACAACTTTATCTTATTGATACGGTAAGTAGAACCACTTTAATCTCCCTGAACGAAACGAACCTCTGATACCTTCCAAACGGAAAACGGGTTAAAAAGCAGTGATATCCTTAAACTGGTCAACTCTAAATTTTTTATACCCACAGCTCCGATTGCATTTTTATGGAAGAAGAAGGAGAAGAGGAAAAAGACGAATTTTGCTCAGCAGGAGCATGTAAAGAAGGACTAGGAGAAAGGAGGAGCAGCAGACGATCGCCCGAGCTGATGTGATCCAGACATATACAAGGAAGAAGATGGGCAAAGGTCCTCTATCATTCCGGCGGTCGTCCAGCCGCCGCCGTCTAAAGAACCCAGGTGAACCTGCGCCTCATCCGACAAAGCAGTCCACGTCGTCCCCGCCTCCTGACGGTGGTGACAACAATGTTTCCGCCATTGCAAATGCTGTCGGCGAGGTTGGATCGTCAGGTGCGGCGGTAGGGAAGGGGAAAAAGAAGGTGGGAGGTGCCAGGATGTGGCCGTGGATGCGGTTCGATCGGTCTGGGCGGTCGGAGGTGTTGGAGTGCGAGAAGAGCGCGATTGTTCGTAGGGTTTCGATTCCCACCAGGGATTTAAGGATTCTGGGTCCAGTATTTTCACAGTCTTCTCATATCCTCGGTAAAATTTATGTTTTTTCGGTGCGATTGCTCGTGAAAGGGATCATTGTGACATCAATTTCACTACCGTTTTCATAACGGAAGTTAAACTATGAGTAAAATCTCTTTTTGCCATCACCAATTGCCACTATGCATATTTCTATCAATTGAAGAAGCGTCTTGCTAGAACAACTATGCAATTTTACTGCTACTGATTGCTTTGTAGCTTTATCGATGAAGTATAGGAAAATTTAATTATGTCACGTGGCTAATATTTTGCAATCAGTGAATTGTGCGTTGGAACTCCACAAACTTCTCTATCTTCATATTATCATCTTACATCATGATTCTCTTTTAACTTGATTCTTCTTTACTGCTAACTGCTAAGATCTAATACTTAGTTTAGTATTGTTTTTCCACATGCTTGTCAATAATTTTGTTATCTATTCCTGACATGATTTTTTACCTGTTATTCTTGCTGTGTTTGTAAATCTAGCACAGTTTTGTATTATGGAAATAATATTTGTTTGTTTGAATTTTCAGCTAGAGAGAAAGCGATGGTTGTCAATTTGGAGTTCATAAAGGCTATAGTTACAGCAGAAGAGGTACTGATACTTGACCCTCTTCGTCAGGAAGTACTTCCTTTTGTGGATCAACTTAGGCAGCAGTTGCCTCCTAAAAGTGTGAATAAGAGTCCAGAGCAAGATGCAGAGATGCCTGCTTCTGGTGGTAGGCACTGGTTACCTGCCCCAGAGGCTGTGGAGGGCTTCCAGAGCGAGCTTCCATTTGAATTTCAGGTTCTTGAGATCGCGTTAGAAGTTGTATGTACTTATTTGGACTCTAACGTGGAGGAGCTTGAAATAGATGCATATCCTGTTTTGGACGAGCTGGCTAGAAATGTTAGCACCAAAAATCTTGAACATGTCCGGAGCTTGAAGAGCAATCTCACTCGGTTGCTTGCACGTGTTCAAAAGGTAAGATATCTTCTTTCAATCTTCATTCAACCCTAGTCTTCATTGACTTGTCCATCATTGTGTATTAAACAATGATAGTATAAGAGTATCGGCACGTGTGACTATTGTAGAAGGTCTTTGAAATGAATATGCTGCAGATTGATGTGAATGTTTCCCCTTAATAAGCTACCATGAGAGAATTGTGTAGTGTCAATTCATCCTCCCAAATCATTTCTCTCACAGTAGGATCTAGATCTTTTGCCAAACACTGCCTTCAATTTCTCATCATGTAACTTAAAACATTCATTGATTGGATGTATAAGATTATGATGGTCTACCTTCCGTTGACAGAAGCTGTTAAGTGTGAGTATGTTATTTGCAATTATATACTTTGCCACATTGATCTCCAAATGAGAATTTATTTGGTCTAAAGTCTTATCAATTATGCATTACGAATCATTAGTTGATAAGATAAAGCTGTAAAGTGTAAACGCTATTTAAGAGATGCCTTCTCAGGGTTTATTTACTTAATCCCCCCAAAAGCTTCCCGAGGAGATAGTTGGTTTATTTGAAGGTCTTAGCTATTATTGCCAAAAGAAGGTACGGACATGTTATACACCTCCATTTAGCTTGAATGTTATACAGCTGATGAAAAGTAAGTTAAAACAGATCTCTTTCTTGTGTCGGTCCTACATTGCTGCATTTAGTTAATGTTTTGAAGCATGATCCTTTTGAGTTTCATCTGCTACTTCAACTCTATTACTGTAAAGTGTCAAGAATGGAATTTTCATGGGAGTGCTGGAATTTTATTAGAGATTTATGCCTTTGTTGGTCGTCACATTGAATATCGTGAAACTGTGTCATCAGCTTATTTCCATTTGTTTACTGATATGAAACTTCACAATTCACCCCCACCCCATGTGCAAGTTGGTCTTTTACTATTGACATTTTTAATTTTCATGTGATCGAGTTGCTGACTATAGAATGAATGCCCTCAAAATTGCCTTACCCGTAAAATTTTAATTTTCCTTCTGCTGGTGAGGAGGAGAATGCTTCTATGCCGTTTACAAATTCCCACAGCCATCTCTGTTTTTCTTTTTGTTCCAAGAGTTGATATTTTAAATTTAGAAGTTGAAGTGCTTATATAGGGTCCATATACAACAAACTTAAGGCAGCCGCTAATATTGTAAGAATATTGCTTACTTTTCAGGTGAGGGATGAAATTGAACATTTATTGGATGATAACGAGGACATGGCACAGTTATATTTATCTAGAAAGTTGCTCCAATATCAGCAGTCCGAGGCTCTTGTGACAGCCGGAGGAGGGGGTTCAAATAGTATCGTCCCTGCATTGCCCCCTCTTCGTCGGGCCAGTTCCACTAGGAGTGGAAGTTTGGCAACTAGCAACTGTATGGATGATACTGATGTGGAAGATCTAGAGATGCTTCTTGAAGCTTATTTCATGCAGCTTGATGGAACTCGAAACAAGATCCTTTCTGTGAGTGCTCTCTTCTTTTCTGTAGTGTTTGTCTGCGAGAAGTTCTGGGAATTGAATATTTGGTTGTTTGCAGGTGAGGGAGTATATCGATGACACTGAAGATTATGTGAACATCCAACTCGACAACCAAAGAAACGAGCTGATTCAGCTTCAATTGACATTGACAATTGCTTCATTTGCAATTGCTTTGGAGACATTGTTTGCAGGGATTTTTGGGATGAATATACCGTGCCCCTTATATGAGACGGAAGGCATATTTGAGTTTGTTGTTGGAGGCAGTGCGGCGGGATGCCTAGTCATCTTCTTGCTTGTCTTGGGATATGCAAGATGGAAGAAGCTGCTGGGGTCTTGAAATGAATGACTGCTGTTCTCTTTATTTTGTGTGCCCTCCGATTATGTATTGATGAGAAATTGTATAATGATCGTCCTCTTCTTCTTCATTAAGTAGGTGAATACCATCATCATTGCCTCATTGGTATATGGGTTATTACTTGCTAGGGAAGGTAATGTAAGACAGAGAAAGAAACCCCTTGTAAGACAAAATCCTTGGCACTTGGGTGACAATGAAGTGTATCTATTTAATGGCAATAAATTAAAGTTAGAAATAGATAGTTGGGGCAGACATTGCAATGAGTGATGTGTTGGGTACTTGAATACTTTGGAAAATGTTATTATTGGATTGTATGAGTGCATATTATTGGACAAGACTTTTAACTTACAAGAAGGTTCTAGTGCATTGCCATTTCTCAATGTGATTTTGGTAGAGAGGGCATTCGTTGGGAAATTCCAAAAAGTGGGCGGAAGCCACTCGAGCAAAAGGGCACACACATACATATATTAAAAAAAATAACAGACCAATGCAAATCAAACAACCAATTTTCCACGAATTAAAAGCAAAATCAAGTGCAAAACTTGTCCCATAACAAAAATAGACGAAAACATAAAACTGTAATTCCTTGGGTAATGGACCGACACCCAAAAATTCTAACCATAGATGAAAACAGATAAAACGAACATGAGTCTAAACTTAGTCGACCTCCTCGATCTTGGGACCAGCACCACCGCTTGCTGGTGGAGCATCGTCATCCATACCACCTCCCAAGTCGGGCCCACCAGCCCCCTGGTACATCTTAGCAATGATCGGGTTACAGATGCTCTCCAGCTCCTTCATCTTGTCCTCAAATTCATCCGACTCTGCAAGCTGGTTGCCATCCAACCAACTGATGGCCTGGTCAATAGCGTCTTCAATCTTCTTCTTGTCTCCTTCCGACAACTTGGCACTGATCTTGTCATCCTTGATGGTGTTCCTCATGTTGTACGCATAGTTCTCGAGAGCGTTCTTTGCATCAACCTTCTTCTTGTGGTCCTCGTCCTCAGCCTTGTACCTCTCTGCTTCCTGAACCATCTTCTCAATCTCCTCCTTGGAGAGCCTGCCCTTGTCGTTGGTGATGGTGATCTTGTTCTTCTGTCCAGTGGTCTTGTCCTCAGCAGACACATTCAGGATACCGTTGGCATCAATGTCGAAGCAGACAGTGATCTGTGGGACTCCCCGAGGGGCTGGAGGGATTCCAGAAAGCTCAAACTTACCCAGCAAGTTGTTATCCCTTGTCCTTGCTCTTTCACCCTCGTACACCTGGATAAGGACTCCAGGCTGATTGTCAGAGTATGTGGAGAACACCTGTTCCTTCTTTGTAGGGATGGTTGTGTTTCTTGGGATCAGCACAGTCATGACGCCTCCGGCAGTTTCAAGACCAAGAGACAAGGGTGTGACATCCAACAGAAGTAGGTCCTGCACCTTCTCGTTACCCTCTCCACTCAAGATTGCAGCCTGGACAGCAGCGCCGTATGCAACAGCCTCGTCTGGGTTGATGCTTTTGCACAGCTCCTTTCCATTGAAGAAGTCTTGCAACAACTGCTGCACCTTGGGAATCCTGGTGGAGCCACCAACAAGAACAACATCGTGGACAGTGCTCTTGTCCATCTTAGCATCTCTCAGACACTTCTCAACTGGCTCCATGCACTTGCGGAAGAGATCCATGTTGAGTTCCTCAAACCTGGCACGAGTGATGGTGGTGTAGAAATCCACACCCTCGTAGAGAGAGTCAATCTCAATTGTGGTCTGAGCAGTGGATGACAGGGTCCTCTTTGCCCTCTCACATGATGTCCTCAATCGCCTGAGAGCTCTAGGGTTACCACTGATGTCCTTCTTGTGCTTCCTCTTGAACTCTTGCACAAAGTGGTTCACCATTCTGTTGTCGAAGTCTTCACCACCAAGATGGGTGTCACCAGCTGTAGCCTTCACCTCAAAAATACCCTCCTCAATAGTGAGTAGGGACACATCAAAAGTACCACCACCAAGATCGAAGATCAGAACATTCTTCTCACCAACACTGGTGGCCTTCTTGTCAAGACCATAAGCAATAGCTGCAGCAGTAGGTTCGTTGATGATACGCATCACATTGAGGCCAGCAATGACCCCAGCATCCTTTGTAGCCTGCCTCTGAGAATCATTGAAGTAAGCAGGGACAGTGACCACGGCGTTCTTGATGGTGCTGCCAAGATATGCCTCAGCAATCTCACGCATCTTGATGAGAACCATAGAGGAGATCTCTTCAGCAGCAAACTGTTTGTCTTCGCCCTTGTAGTTAACACCAATCATTGGCTTGTCCCCAGGTCCAGCTGTCACCTTAAAAGGCCAGTGCTTCATGTCACTTTGAACTGAAGCATCTGTAAATCTTCTTCCAATCAACCGCTTCGCATCTGTTGAAGTAACCAAAAATTATTAATCTGCTGTTGACGAAAATATAACTTTAATGGAAGTACAGAATGCATATTGTTCACAAAAACAATACCATATCTAGTAAGAATTAGAACTCAAAATATCAACCAATAATTTGTCCATAACAATTCGTTGCCTCCAAACCTATGTGCAATTTCGAAAACTATACACGTTCGGAAAAATAAAATCCAATCGGTCATATCCAAGATAATTCAAATCTGGCAGATGCTATATAACGATAATAGATTTTAAAAAAACGAGTTAGGTCAATCGAGTAGAGAATACAAAAAAAAAAATAAAGAATAGAAACTGCAACAAAAATCATTAGGGAAACAAATACATAGTGAGATGTATTTCAGGCTGGTGAACTATATCATGTATGAATTAAAGCAATAAATAGATGCAGCAAAAATCTTTACGGAAGCAAACGCATAGTGAGATGTATTTCAGGCTAGTCACCTATAAGATGTCTAAAATAAACATATTCGTATTCGTTAATCGTTACAGTTGCATCAATTTGGTTGATTGTCAATTTGGTTAATTGTCAATTTGATTGATTGTCAATTTGGTTATTTCTAATATTATACGTAATTATCCTCATATACAAATCCGACCTCACACTGCAGCTCTGACTTTTGTACATAGACCATAGTTATCCATCAAGGAAATGCTTTCATAGGCATCACAAGAATATAGATCTAGCCAACACTGAACTCACTTTACAATAGAGAAACTAAACGAGCGATGTAACCAACAGTAACAGCTAGTAACAGATCTATTACTCTTCAGTAAACAAAGTAACACACAAGTGCACCAAGTAAAAGTAACTCAGGATCTAATCTAAAATGGAAATGCATACCGAAGACGGTGTTGATGGGGTTCATGGCGACCTGGTTCTTAGCAGCGTCTCCGATCAACCTCTCGCTGTCGGTGAAGGCGACGTAGGACGGCGTCGTCCTGTTACCCTGATCATTGGCGATGATCTCGACACGGTCGTGCTGCCACACGCCGACGCACGAGTACGTCGTTCCGAGATCGATACCAATGGCAGGTCCCTCGCCCTTTCCGGACATTATGAACTACTTCACAGATCGGAGAAGAATGAAATGCAGAACGAAAGCGGCGGCAGATAACAGGTTAGTGGTGATCTAGGGTTACTTCAGATCTGGAGGAGAAATGATGCCAGAGGGAGCGACATTAATATAAGGCGCGTAGGTTCGAGAAGGTTCGGTTGCTCCACTTTTGATCGTTGGATTGAATCGTAGGGTTCTCAACGCCGACCCCAACCTTTTGGACCTCGCGAGAAAGTGCTCAAGTCAAAGTGCTCCCTGATTTTAGTTATAAGCAATATACACCAATTCTTTTAAAAAAATACTAATATTTGTTAGTTACATTTTTTCTGAATAACTAACTAACTGAATTTGAAAAAAATATTGGCCAAAAAAATAAAATTGAAAAATATAATATAACTTATTAGTTCCGTTTAATTTTTTATTAATTTATAATGGAATCTTATATTTTTTATTAACTTACTCTATTTTTTTTGTGTATTTTGTTAAATAAAAACTGCGACAATGTGTAGTTTGTTAACTTAAATTTATGGAAATATGTATTTGGTTAGACGAATTTTGAGAAACTTTGCAATTCGAAAGTTGACACGTGACATGCACATGCATGTCTCCGTCGCCATTTAACAACAAATTAAATAGAGTTAACAAATTGTAATTTTTTTCATCAAATCAACCAACTATTTATTTTAAAAAAAGTTCAACTAACAAATTACCTCAAAGTTCGGCTAGCAAATTAGTAATTACCCTATAAATATTTTATTTAGATCTCTAATGTAGGATTGTTCATGAACCGGTTGGGGTTGAACCGGTTAAAAAAGGAACTGGTTTGGTTTGTAAAAAAATAGTATTTGTTTCTGTTTCTAACAAAACTGGTATGGTTTATGGAAAAAATAACTGGTCTGGTTTAAACCGATTCATAACTAGTTCAAACTGTTCTGGTCTGATTTTTTTAATAACAATTTTGGTTTGGAAATAATCTGGATCAAATCGAAACTAAGCTGGCTGAAAATCATATCCAACACACTGAACCGACTGAAAAAATACTGAACTAACTGAAAAACACACTGAATTGACTAAAAAAACACTGCACCAACTAAAAAATATACTGAACTGACTGAATAACACACTAAACCGATTGAAAATATGTTCCACGACCGACTGAAATCTTGCCCAACATTAACATACGAGAGTCCAATATATCTCTAGGTTTGATTTATTGAAGACATCTCTAGATTTGGTTTAATTTCAAACCGGTTTAGTTGATTTTGCTTCAAACCAGTTCTAAAATTATATAGGTTTAAAGTGGTTAGATTTAAATTTAAGAATAAACTAGTATCAAGAAACGAGTCGATTCGAACTGAATTTTTGGTACTATTTTGAACTAGTATATTTGAAGTCAAAAAAACTGGTTTGGTTTTGGAACTAGTTCGGCTGAACCGGTTCGAACCAAACCAAAACCAAACCAGTTCATCTGAACCGGTTAAATTGAACAATCCTACTCTAATGTAATTGGTGTGAAGCAAAAATAATTAATAATTAATTTACCTAGAAAAATTAATTGAAAATTAAATGAATATAAAAAAAAGGTTAGTGAGTAGTGACAACACATTTTGAAACACAAAAACTAATTTTGATTACACCATTTGAGCTAATTAAGCATTTCCCTAAATTAGGATTAAGTAGGTTAAACACTTTGTAACACTTATCAACAACATAAAATTAGATAATTATAATAGTAGTATGCCACATATTACAATATTTAACATTTTATCATTTACTATATATATATAATTAGTAATTATATTGAAACGAATAAAAGTTGTTTAGAGTAGTCTTTTTCATGAATCGGTTCGACCCCAATTCGGTTCAGAACTGAACTAGTCTAGTTTGTAAAAAAATATATTGTTTTTTATGTTTATAAAAAAACTGGTTTGGTTTAGGTAAAAACCTGGTCTGTTCGAATCGATTCATAACTGGTATGATCTATTTTTTTAATAACAAATTTGGTTAGGTAATAATTTGGTTTCAAACCGAAACTGAATTGAATGAAAATCATGTCCAACACACTGAACCGACTGAAAAAACAATGCACCAACTAAAAACACACACTGAATCGACTGAAAATCTGTTCCATAACCAACTGAAATTTTGTTCAACATCAACATACGAGAGTCCAATACATCTCTAGGTTTGGTTTATTGAAAACGTCTCTAGGATTGGTTTAATTTTAGATCGATTTGGTTTATTTTGCTTCAAACCGGTTCTACAATTATATAGATTTAAAGTGGTATGATTTAAATTTAAGTATAAACCAGTATCAGAAAACGAGTCGATTCAAACTGAATTGAAACTACTATTTTGAATTGGTCTACTTGAAGCCTAAAAAACTAATTTGATTTTAAAACAAATTCGGTCGAGCCGGTTTAAACCAGATCAGAACAGTTCGGCCGAACCATTTTAAATGAACAAGCCTAATTTAAATACAAATCATTATAAATTATTTAATCTCATTACGTCATAAATTATCATTCTTACGTGTAATAAAATTGACATGAGGGTTATTTTAGTAACTTTGCTTATATGCATTTATTTTTAAACCATATATAGCTGTCATCAGTCGTGATCATCTGTTAAGTATGTTTTTTTAATAAAAATTAAACCAATGGTATCCAATTGTAGTTGTCTCTTAATTTATTTGCACATGACGATCTTTTCGGGGGAAATAATGTTTTTTGTAAAGTATAAAGAGTATAAAGACTTATAAGCAATATATGTATTAAGGAAGATTATATTTGCAGATCATCTACTATTATATATAAATTACTTTTGTCAAATGACTAAAATACCTTAATAATTTTTTACCTATTTTAAAATTTAAAAAAAGTTAAACAAAAATCTATATTTTTCACATATTTTACCTTCATATTCAAAATTATTATATCACTTTCAACACTCAATCTTTCAACATATCTACACTACTCTCCATCACTTCCACTTTCATTCTCCACCGCCCACATTTTGCCGTCACCATCACTTGTCACTTTCAGTCGCTGTCACCGCCGCATCTGCAACTTGCCGCCAACAAATCAACAATCGTGTTTCTTCCTCCAACCACTTTCGTGTCGGTACGTTCGCTTGCACTCTATTGATAAATGTCGGTACGTCTTAAATTAGTTGAGTTTTGCAGAACTTTTATGAAGGTAACAACAAATTTGTGTCGTCTGAACAAATAAAAATCGTCAAGAGCTTGTAGATTGTAGATTTTTTGTGGAAGAATCGACAAGCTCTTGCCGATTTTTTGTGGACGAATCAGCAAACTCTTGTCGATTTTGGTTTGTTCAAACGACATGAACTTGTCGTTTTCTCCATGAAAATTCTGCAAAACTCGACTAATTTAAGTCGTACCGGCATCGATTAATGGAGTGCAAGCGAACGTACTGACACAAAAGTGGTTGGAGGAAGAAACACGGTTGTTGATTTGTTGGAGGGCGGGTTGCAAATGCGGCGAAGATAGGTTGCAAATGCGGCGTAGATGAGTTGCATATGTGGCGGAGACAAGGAAAGCAAGTTGACTGAAATGGGAGGCGGCGGAGACAACGACGACTGTTGGTTGCCGACGACAACGACAATGATTGACAGCGACAAGTGGTGATGACAGCAAAAAGTGGTTTGTGGGTGGTGGAAAATGAGTGAAAGTGATGAAGAACAGTGCAGACTGCAGATATGTTGAAAGAGTGAGCGAGAGCGAAAGAGAGATATTAATTTTGAATATGAAGGTAAAATGAGTGAAAAAATTAAGTGGTTTTGTTTAGTAATTTTATTTTATTTTTAAAATAGTTAAGAGTAAATATGTAAAAAGATATTAGAGCATTTTAGTCATTTAATAAAAGTGATTATATTGTACGGTATTAGAAACCTTCAAATAGGGGTGGCAATCGTGTCATGTTTAATCGTATCGTGTTATTAATCGTGTCGTGTCTAAACGGATAATTTCTAAACGTGTCTCAAAACATCAGACACGAACACGACATGATTAAGTAGCAGATCACACGGGACACGATTAACTTTCTTGGAAATTAAAAATCGAAAAACATAACGGATAGACACGACACGATATGACACGACACGATTAAGAATGACCTGACTGATACGAATTTACACGATTAAACACGAAACGACACGTTACACGACACGATTAACACGAAAAACATTAATTTTATATATTTTTATGAACGTGTCACGATTAGACACGACACGATTAGACACAATTAGTTAACCGTGTCTTTATTCGTGTCACAGGTATACACGACACGATTAGTTAATTGTGTTTTATCGTGTTTATACAGATATCCGCAGATCTGAGTTGTTTAGACATGATTATTAATCGTGTCTAAACGTATAAGAGTTGTTTAGACACGGGATCCATTAAGGTCAAATCCATATACGCTTTAAAGCAGATCGTGTCGTGTCGTGTCAGAAATTGACACCTCTACCATCAAAATATTTGGCCAAAAAAAAAAAGAAACCTTCAAAATACAAAAAGTTCCTTTCACTTATTTTACTTCCCAATCTAGCCCCCAAAGAAGAACTTCAACGAGACAGACAGAAGCGATTGGAAATACAGAGGTGGGCGGAGAGGTCAGATTCAATTCTCCCCTGCATTGTCATTGCATTGGGATCTCGTTTTCCGTAATCGGATTAGGTATGAATCTTCCTTCATTCTGACTCGTTCGGAGACGAATCTGTTCCTATTTTCATCAGTTTTTAATTTCGCAAGCTCAATTTCCTTCCTCTGTCTACGTCCCCAATTTCGTACATAGGTTATTTTCTGTTTGCAGATCAGCAATATGAGTTTCTTATTTCGCCTTGTTCTTGTCAAGCTAGATTGCTTGTTTGGTTGAATATCTCACGGTGATTTCTGTTCCTTCACGTCTGTCATTCGGTGAAGCGCTCAGCTTCCTGGATGGCAACATATGATTAGAAATTTATTCAGAAGACTCATAATTTGAATTCAAGCTTTTTCTTTATTCACATTAAGGGTTTGATTTGTAGTCACAATTACTGATCCCTACCTTACGTTACCTTTTATATTACTAATTGCTGATACATTAAACAGCTCTATTATGCATTGGGTTTGGTTAAAGTATGAACTGTTTGGACCTGTAAAGTTGACTATTTTGGAATGGCTGTTTAGTGAGGATTGACTAAAAATATTCTACTGCATCAAATTGTCTTCCGTACTTATTTTTTCTGAACGATTCACACATATCTTCTTGATACCTGATCAATAAGAATTTTCCTGCTCCCCTCCTCTCCGAACGATAACATAGGTTCATCTCAATCCTTTCTCGAGTCATTTGTTGATTAGTTATCCCATTTAGTGTATGCCAGTCAATGCTCATGTAAAGACGTTTAGTTTTGCTTAATTTGCAGCCTCTGTGAAGAAATTTGAATCTTTCTACATCATGAAAAGTTTGTCATTGTCATGGCTTGAAGAATACTGCTGCCAATTCAAAAGCTTAATCTTTTAATTTCTTTGTAGGGCTCACGTGATTATGGCTATGTCAAACTCCAATGGATCATCAAATATTAGAAATTTCATGAACCCAGGAAAACATGCTGCTTTACTGCCTCCAAAAAGTCCTTTCCCAAGCGCTTCCCCAGTTTATGTTGATTACATTCCCCCCTCGGCAACTGGATCAAAAGCTGTACAGAAGCCTAGAGATGTACATCACCAGAGAACTTCATCAGAGAGCCTTGTCATGGATGAGCAGCCTTCTTGGCTTGATGATTTACTTAATGAGCCAGAAACACCTGTTCGTAGAGGGGGTCATAGGCGTTCGTCAAGTGACCCATTTGCATATGTAGATTTAGCTAATCTGGCTAACTTGTATTATTCGTCTCAGGACGAGTATAAGTCCAAAAATTTGATGTCTGTACCTTCTTGGGGATCTCGAGACTTAGATCATTTCAAAGATGGATGGCGTGCTCCTTTCTATGCTGAAGCAAACTCTGCTAAGCAGAAGAGCAGGGTGCTGGAATCACCTTCAAGTGCTATGTCATATGTTAGCAGTTTCCCATCTTCAAGAGAAGATATGTCTAATCAAATTTCTGGATCATCACCGATACTGCAAGATGCGGGTAAGGCCACAGCTACTGCCATGCAAAAGCAAGACCAGGGTGAATCTAGTATTAATGCTCCAAAGGCACCTGACAGCAGAGAGAATTCCCATGCCAAGCCTTCTGCATCAGAGACGGATGCAAAACGTGCTAATTCTAAACAGTATGTAATGTCATTTATATATTGCATCAACCATCTTCCTTCCCCTCTCAATAGCACATTCCCATTGTTGCACACATTCATCATCCTTGTAGCATGAAATGTTTGAGACTACAGTGTTTATTTTATTTTTTGGGTTAATTTTAGTTTGATTTTGAATAGTTTAGGTTTTAAAGGTAGCTAAAGCTTTACTCCGTTGTCCAATATATTATGCAGGCAATTTGCGCAGCGTTCAAGGGTTCGAAAACTTCAGTACATAGCAGAACTAGAAAGAAATGTGCAAGCATTACAGGCAAGTATCAGAACATCAATCTGGTTGCTGCATTGTGTCTAGATACATTGAATGAGCAGTCACTAGATGGATTGTTTACCTCTTGAATGATTCTAACCGTTGTCTATATATATGATTCTACAGGCTGAAGGCACTGAAGTTACTGCTCAACTTGAATTTCTTAACCAACAACATCTTATTTTGAGCATGGAGAACAAAGCCCTAAAACAACGGTTGGAAAGTTTAGCTCATGAGCAAATGATAAAATACTGTGAGTTTCTCTCTTGTAAATGTCATATATCTGCCGTTTTACTTCCTCTTTTGCATGTGATACTTGAGAAGTGAATTGAATGACAATCTAATCTTCAGGTGGACTAGGTTTCAAGAAATACGGTTCTTCATTTTCTTTTTCCTGGTCAAGTAGATTGTTCAACAAGATTTTAACTGATTATCAAGGAACCATTTATTTCTAGTATCTTCGTCTGCGCTAGTGATGACTATTGACAGTAGAATGGTTGATTGTCTTCTTCCTGAATAACTTCCCTGGTCTAGGGCCTAAGGCCGTGTTTCACTTTGGGTAGGGTGTTAGAAATACAAATATGCTTTCCTGGCATGCATATCCACACCATCAGACGGGCCCATATGGTGTAGAAATATATCCATGGTTATTAGATGCTTCTAAAAGAAATATTAAAAATCGAATTGGTTAAGACCTCTTTTCTTTTACCAAAATTGGGTTAGACTTTAACAACTATATATACGATATTTTTTTTGTGGCAAAGTTGTAAGACTTTAACAAATATACCCGTCATGTGGTTATATAAGTACCCAAGATATGGGCATATATGGTAAGTGGAGTTAGAGAGTGGAGCAGAAACGGGTACAGGGATATCCTTCGCCACTTGCGTCTTCATTATCCATACTCTACCCATTTTTCCTCTGAAAAGTGTGCTTTTTAGAATATGTCCTGGAAAAACTTCTAAAGAAAAATAAAAGTCAAAGTGTGATAATTTGTCTTTTTTTTTTTTTTTAATTTCTAAGGTTGATTTTGACTTGGATTCTTGGATAGTCTTCATGTTGGACACCAATGAACGTTGCCGGGCCCGTATGTGCTGTGATTATGAGAATGTACTTTATAACTGATTTAGGTTTGTGGCTTGAGCTCAGTTCCCTTGCCTAGGGGCAAAAGGCCGTATACTATATTTGGATCAATCAAACGAGACTCTTCTGTGTCTTAGTAAAGTTGGTATTTTATAGGTAGCATATGGGTGGTTGTTTTGCTCTCTGAAAAAAGGTGCAAGTGCTTTGGTGATGCCAACTTGTTGCAAAATGCTAGTATGCTAATTGCTACGTAACTTATGTCTTTTTCGGACAGTAAAAACACTCCTAGTCTCAAGTAGAGTTTAGACCTTGGGGTTACCCTTAAAACTATTAGTTGGTATCACCTGTAATTGAAACAAGGCAGTTCGGATTGGAAGGACCTATGCTGCACAAAAGAGGGTACCGTTTGTTAAATGTTTGATATCCTTCTTTTCATATTAGTAAGGGCAGACAAATACACATATGTTTTATTATTAACTCTTCCTTTATTTCTATTCAAATGTTATTTTGAAGAATTTTTGTTTCAAACAGTTGAGCACGAAGTATTGGAGAGGGAGATCGGAAGGCTGCAGACCTTATATCAGCAGCACCAACAACAAAAGCAAGTCTCATCTTCTTCAGGCCATCGCCGCTCATCTAGCAAGGATATCGATTCTCAACTTGCCAGTCTCTCTCTGAAGCACAATGATGCAAATGACAATGTGAATGGCCCAGTCCGCAGTTAGTGTGCATGCAGTAAGTACGGTGTAGCCCCACCATTCAACCCTTTCTCTAACATTCTGGCGCAAAACATCCTAGAAACAACCACAGCCCGGTTGCTTCACTATTCAATTGATTTAGATTGATTGAAGATTATTAAAGGTGAGCTCCAGTAACCAAACCACTGCTCCTACCCTCTCGGTTCAGTTAATTACGCCTTTGTTGATTATTAGTACACCTTGTGCACCTGGTGATCAGTAACTACCAGAAAGAAAGAAAACCATTTAGTTCTGGTGGATATATATATATGCCTGAGGTGTGGTGTGTTGTTGGAAAGTTGAACTATAGATTGTACGTGCTGTTCTGATTTATTCTTCTTCCTTGTTTTCTTTTTCTAAATGTATGTCTCCTGTTGATCAGTCGGTCCATCTGTTGTTAGAGGTTTAGACATAGCGGAAGCTGTGCTGTATCGTGTTTATTTATGTACCGTGATAATGCAACACCATAGTTGCATCAACTGATATCTTTGCTGTATGAGACTATGAGCTTTTCTTTGCTTATTCTCCCTCTCTGCCCTTATGTTATTCCCACTTCAAAAGAATGCCTTATAATTTTTATGGGTTGAATAACAAATGCACCAAACTTGAGGGACCCCCAAGTAAAAAGGTATAACTTTGAGAAAAAGGAAATCCACCCCCATATGTTAAGTCACCAAAAAGTAGGGGTTTCAAAATAGGTCATGGGTCGACCCACGGGTTGTATTATGGACCCTCTGATTCAAACTGACCCGTGTAATAGTATGAGTCAGTTTTTTAAACCTAAACCTGACCCATTGTGAGTAAGGTTTGGGTCAGACTGACTCGTTCGACCTACATAACCCGCGGATCAGTATGACCCGTTCGATCCACTAGTACATAAACTTCTCAAAACAAACTGACCTATGAGTCAAGACTACTTACCCATGGGTCAAAATTATATATATTTAATATAATATATAATTCGAGACGAGTCATAGGTCAAAATTATATATATTTAATATAATATATAATTCGAGACGAGTCATGGGTTGACCCATGAGTCAAGACTACTGACTCAAACCTGACTCATGTTTTCACAGGTCATTCATGGGTCGTGTCAAAATGACTCGTGAGTCAAAAAGTCTGACATAACCACGGGTTGGGTCAATTTTTGACACCCCTACAGTAAACCTTTACTTGGGCTGAACCAATTGATAGGCTTTGTTAAGTTATCATGACATCGAGCTTTTAATAATTAAATTATTTTTATATAATTAATATTTATTTAGTTATTTTTTAAATGTCTTGAGAATCCATAAAAAAAATTAATGATCGTAGAATTTACATACCTAAGTTATATTCTTTTTACTAAATAAAAAAATATATCTGATTATGTCGATAAATAAAGCAATGACATATATATATTCCCTTCCCTACCTGCCTTTTGAAAATCTTGTGTTTGGGATTGCATGCTTTGGTCTTTCAACTTGGATTACAATATTCACTCACTCTTCTTTCCACAAAACAACCTCATTGACCAACTCGGCCTCCAACTCAGACCGAGTTGACATTACATTACCGACTCAGTCCACCTGATTGATAGCTCTACACCAACTGAATATCCTCCAACCTAATATCCAATATCTCCCTCAACAACAACCCATCACTTGCAAACCCTACCTTCTCCTCATCGACATCCAAACATTTCATATCTGATTTCTTCTGCCCTCGACGCAGAATCACGTTCAACAAAGGGTTAACCCAACTTATCAACCTAGTCTGGGTTGAACTCAGACCAGAACCCATGGTACTGGTAGATCGAGCCACCATTGGGGTGGTGGCGATCCAAAGCGTCTTATCTGGAACCCTAATTTCTAACTCTGTAACAATTTCCCAAGCATGCGGACGACATGTTTGGTTCGATGCTACACACTGCATGGCGACACGGATGACGTGGCAAAACTTAGCCACCAAGCAATTAGGAAGTGGGTTGATTCTTGGGTCACATATTGCCATAAAATGTTGCTTCTTGATAAGTGAAGCTGACCATTCAACTAGTGAAGATGGAGACTTGGAGACATCAATTGGTTTCCTACCACTCATAAGTTCTAATGTCAATACTCCAAAGCTGAATATATCATTCTTGGTGCTAAGCTTAGTAGGGCAAGTGTAGCATGGATCCAGATACCTGCAAAAATATAATATATTCAACCTTTTTCTGTTAAAATTTCTATTTTATATTATAAAAAAATAATAATTCAATTACCTATTTGCTAGCTGAAATTTGTGATATTCTATAATTATTTTTTTTAATAAACTTTTTGTTGACTTTATAAAAAAATTACAATTTGCTAACTTAAATGACAACCTATACGTGCACGTGCTTAGTACGTATCAACTGACAAGTGACAATTTTTCTTCAAAATTTATATAGTAAAATAAATTTTTGAAAAATTCAGCTAACAAAATTATTTATTTCTTCAAAAGTTCAGTTAACAATTTGCGCTAAAAACATAACAATATATATAATCAACAAAATGCAAATTCATGTTACTTCTTAACATTAAATTAGACCAATTAGCAAAATGTGAGTTTATATAAAATTAGTTAGCAATTTGTTCAAAATTAACAAACTTCACCTAACAAACTATATCTAAACTTATTTAGCAAAGTACTTAATCTTATAAAACAAGATAATTATAATCCATCAAAATATATAAACTTTTCAAATATCTCTTATAATTTTTAAACAAAGCTAAAAATTAAAATCAAGTTAAGATATTATTATTATTATTTAAAAAAAAAATACCCAATTGTGCCGGCTGGTCGATAGGTTGATGAGTCGTCGCTTATTACAGCGAGTCCAAAATCGCCAAGCTTAGCGTTCCATCCCGCATCGAACATCACATTCGTGGACTTTACGTCTCGATGGATGATGGTCGGAGTCCGCTCGTGGAGAGACTCTAGGGCTCGGGCCAGCTGTAGGACCACTCTGAACCGAGTGGTCCAGCATGGTGGCTCGGGAGAGATATGAAGAGAGTCGTGAAGTGATCCGTTAGGCATGAACTCCATGACCAAGACTAGGGTTTGGTTGCGTGAGACTGAACCATCAACCGAGCCACCGACAGAGCCGAGGAGCTCGATGGTGTTAGGGTTTTGACCCAATGAAGATTGTATGGAGAGTTCAGAGGAGAACAGCTTCTTGTTGACGTTGTCTTCTTCAAGTGTGAGAGCGAGTTTCTTGAGTGCAACTTGTCTGCCATTGCTGAGAGAAGCTCTGAAGACACGTCCATGGCTGCCTTTGCCGACGAGACTGGTCGGTGAGAAGTTGTCGGTTGCTTTGATGAGTTCTTTGTAGTCAAATTCCTCCATTCTCTCTTTCTGTCAAGAACATCTGTGCTGTGGTTTCTTCTCTTATGTATTCTGGATATTAAAAGTTTGTTTTTCTAATTTAAATAAATTTATTAATGAATAATCAATCAAGAGAAATATAAAAAAAAATTACTGTAAAGCCAGAGGGAATAAAGGGATGTTTGGGGAAGAGAAAGATAAATTAAATAATAATAATAATAATTAATAAAAAGAATGATGTGTTGAGAAAAGGAAAAGCTAGATTCAGAGGAAAGCATATGCTAAAAGAAGTATAAAGAGAAAATGAAAGATATTCGGTATACTTTAATACTTTTTTTTTTGGCCAACGTCTAATTTAATACTTCACAAATAAATTTACACAAAAAATGATTTCACTTATAATTTAATTTCCTTGGATAATCAGTGTTTAATAAAATACATATATGGATAGAAAATTTGAAGATATATTTTTAAATCTTACTACTCGATGATCTTATAATCTTGTTGTATTTTGGAGAAGGAAAAGTCTGAAAATGGTGAATTTTTTCAAAAAGTAACCATATTAGAAAAAAATTTGAAAAATTATATATGTAGAAAACATATTTAGCAAAAGGTGTATCTGCGCAGGTGGTAGTAGCGATTTTGAAAATCGCTACTACCAGTAGCGTTTTTCCGAAAATCGACACTGGTAGTGGAGTTTTTGGAAAAATCGTCACTGGTAGTGGCGTTTTTCCTTTTTTTTTTTTAAAGCATCAGAGTGTACATTCTCTAGGCTAGTCTCACCTAGAGAAAGGAAGGAAGTTGGAAGCAGTTAAATAATTTTTCCCTAGGAAAATATTACATGTCCTAAATTTTCAAACTTGTTCTGAACAACATCAATTTCAAACGAACTGATGTTTGTTCATTCTCTAGTCTAGTCTCACCTGAGGTAAAACATTGAAACAAAGTTGTTTATTAACAAGTTTCTGAATGAGAATTTTCTTCAAATATCATAGCTAGTTTGACATTTTCAGAAATTACTGCAGCAAAATAGCTCTTTGGGGTTTCCACTGCCTTTTTCTTCTGCATCTGAAGACTCTTGATGAGATCTAATCATGCGTCTCTACATCTTGCTGAGAGATATAATCATGCGTTTGAAGACTCTTGATTTTCTGCATAGTGTACTCGTTGATTTTAAGTCTGCTTATGGTTTTCCTCCTAAATAGAAATTGAAGTCTTTCATCACAAACTACTCTCTTCTTCGTAGGGTGATTCAGTTTGTTGTCATTGATATACCGCGCTATAATTGCTCCAACATCTTGCTGAGAGATTTAATCATGCGTCTCTACATCTTGCTGAGAGATATAATCATGCGTTGCTTCATCTCAGTATTCATAGGTCCAAACCTGCAACATAAATTATTAAAACCCTAAACCCTGCTGGTGTTGTTGGATATGCAAGCTCCATCGTTGCTCTCTTCCAAGCAGTGAGTGGAAGTGACACTCGCCGAAGCAACGGTCTATCAGAAACAACCCCAAAGAGCTCTTTTGCAGCAGTAATTCTTGAAAATGTCAAACTAGCTAGTGTATTTGAAGAAAAGTCTCATTCAGAAACTTGTGAATAAACAGCTTTGTTTCAATGTTTTACCTCGCGGATGTTGTTCAGAACAAGTTGGAAAATTTAGGACAGGTAATATTTGCCTAGGAAAAAAGTATTTAACTTCTTATAACTTCCTTTCTTGTTTACTTGAGGAATTTGGTGAGACTAGCCTAGAGAATGAACAAACATCAGTTCGCTTGAAATACATTGGTTGCTGTACCATGTTAGTATCTAAACTTCACATTTTTACAGAACCAGTCGAGGAATTTAGTGAGACTAGCCTAGAGGAATTTGGACCTACGAAGAAGAGAGTAGTTTGTGATGAAAGACTTCAATTTCTATTTAGGAGGAAAACCATAAGCAGACTTAAAATCAACGAGTATACTATGCAGAAAATCAAGAGTCTTCAAATGCCGAAGAAAAAGGTAGTGGAAACCCCAAAGAGCTATTTCTCTTGATCAAACTTTCCATTTTCCTTGAACTTTTTCAAAAAGTATTTACTTTAAAAAAAATTTGAAAAAATTCATTTTCCTTGTTTGATACTGTTGTGAATGGTTGTCTTCTCAAAGTAGCGATTCTCAAAATCCATTTACACTTTGATGCGTCTAAAAAAAACGAAAAAAAAAAAATGAAAATCGCTACTGGTAGACTTGCGCAGATGCACATTTTGCTAAATATTTATTTTATATATATACTTTTTCAAAAAAAAAAATCGAAAATAAATACTTAAAAAAAACTCTCGAAAACGGTACAACATGTTTGACAAAAATGTTTTTTCAACACAAATAATTGTTTTTATTCCAACATGTTTGAAAATTATGATAATTGGTACCTCCGTTACTAGACTGTTAAAAACTTCTGTTAAATAATTTTCATATTTGCAAAATTAACCAAATATTTTTCTAAATGTTACAATTACACCCTACAAACTTACACTAATGTTTCAAACAAGTCATGACTCGATTCAAGCCACACCAGGGGTCCCCTAGCCAGGGTCCGAACCCAGACTAGGTCACCCAACCCTGAGGACCTGGTCTGGGTTCGGACCCAGACCATAGGACCCCCGATTGGGGCTCAATTGGAGCTCTAATCGTTTGAACCGAAACCAACCAGGTTCGATCCAAACCGATTGGGGCTCTCCAATCGGGGGTCCTATGGCCTGGGTCTGAACCCAGACCATGTACCCATGGTTGGGCGACCTGGTCTGGGTTCGGACCGAGACCATAGGACTCCCGATTGGGGCTCAATTGGAGCCTCAATCGTTTGAACCGAACTCAGCCAGGTTCGATCCAAACCAATTGGGGCTCCAATTAAGTCTCAATCGGGGGTCCTATGGCCTGGGTCCGAACCTAGACCATGTACTCATGGTTGGGAGACCTAGTCTGGTTTCGGACCCAGACCATAGGACTCCCGATAGGGGCTCAATTGGAGCCCCAATCGTTTGAACCGAAACCAACCAGGTTCGGTCCAAACCAATTGGGGCTCCAATTGAGCCCCAATCGGGGGTCCTATGACGTGGGTCTGAACCCAGAACATGTACCCATGGTTGGGGGACCTGGTTTGGGTTCGGATCCAGACCATAGAACCCCTGATTGGGGCTCAATTGGAGCTCCAATCGTTTGAACCGAAACCAACCAGGTTCGGTCCAAACCAATTGGAGCTCCAATTGAGCCCCAATCGGGGGGGGGGGGGGGGGTCCTATGGCCTTTGTCCAAACCCAGAACATGTACCCATGGTTGGGAGACCTGGTCGGGGTTTGGACCTGGCTAGGGGACCCCAGGTGTGGCTCGAATCGAGTCGGGACTTGTTTAAAAAATTAGTGTAAGTTTGTAGGGTGTAATTGTAACATTTATAAAAATATTTGGTTAATTTTGCAATTATAAAAAATATTTAACGGAATTTTTTAACAGAAAAGTAACGAAGGTACTAATTATCATCATTTTCAAACGTATTGAACCATTTACCATCACTAAAAAACAAGTTACACCGAAAACCATTTTGTGCAAACATGATGGACTATTTTCAAACTTTTTCCTTTTGAGAATTTATAAACTTTTAATATATATTTTTAAATTTTGCTACTCGTTAATCTTATAATTTTATTATATTTTCAGGAATGATATATCCCACTAGTAAAATTTATCTTCAAGTGGTGGAAAATATTACATATAACATAATTTGCCAGTAACTCAAAATTTCATATAGTACATAATTCATAATCGAGTCAATGTTTTGTACTCTATAATTCGATGGCTAACTTAATTATCATATAATTCAAGAGATACTACATAATTAACTCATGATACATATAATTATTTATTTTTGCACACTTTTATCCATAAATCCCATTTCTAACCGAGTTAAGACCTTAGGATTTATATACATGTGATATTGTGAATAAAACATGTTTAATTAACTGCAGTTAAGCCAACCCTTTGTGTAGGTTCATAGGATACTGCTGTAAAAAAACAAACATGTTTGACTCCATATATAGGAATGAACACAACATCAGATAAAACTGACCACAACCTTACCACAAAAGGAGGAAACCACCCTCAACAGTTTGATTATGCATATAAGTAGAGTTCTAGAGCACACACCCATCAGGTACCCGAATTGGGTAGAGCCGCCATGAACGAATTGTATGAAGACTCGAGATCAAAGTGTAGCTGCCGAGACTGCTGCTCTGTCAACTCATCGGCTGCTCCCATCTTCGCCAGCCTTGCCAGCCAATCCTTCATCTTGGTCTTACCCTCAAAATCAGGAGGCAAAATCGTTAATTTATTGAGTGCACCCGATAGGTCAGATAACACAGGGTGAACCTGGTCCACAGCCACCATGTTCAGCTTCAGAGAGTCCATTGCTGTGATAAAGTGCTGCACACACTCTGCCACTGTGGCAGCTGATGTGGTGGAGGAGGCAGAGGCAGCAACACGGTGCTCCACTGTGGCAGGGATTCCTGATACAACGAGGCGGTTGATGGCAGCAGGGCACTCCATCTTGTAAGTATCTGCAAAGCGCTCAATACTAGGGATAGTATCTTTCAGGGTGGAGGCCAGGGTTTTGTAGTGGGCAATGAGCTTCTGGCACTCGACTTCATAGTCGTTTGGGGGGATAATGTCGCGGATATATGCCTTTTCAAGCTTTTCAGTGGCTCGGATAATGGCATATAGTTCTGCAAAGTTGTCATACATGTCCCTCTCACGCTTGTCATGCCACAGCTTGACCTCCATCTCTGGATTTTGGATAAACAGAGTGAAGGACTGGAGAAGAGCACGGGACACGCGCAAAGAGAAGCTAACCTACACCACACACAACAAGATCATCAAGAAAAATGTTACTTACACAGAAGAAGAAGAAGTAATATATTTGGTAACTACCACCACAAGTTTATATCACAACAAAGTTCAACCACAGAGCATTTAAAAAGTAAATGAAGTAAGAACAAGGGAAAATCGTATCTTACAACAAATCAAAGTTCAACCACAGAGCATTTAAAAAGTAAATGAAGTAAGAACAAGGGAAAATCGTATCTTACAACAAATCAAATCAAACTTCCAATGACTTACCAAGATTATATGCCATTGTACTGTATAATTGCAAGAATATCACAAAATTCAAATGAATCAAGAACAACAACACGAGCAAGATTAGATCTTTCGTCAAATCAAATGATCTTTCCGTGTTATTCTACTGTATCGGTAATCAAGAGATGGAAATCACATTATCATGCCATTTTGTATCATATAATTGCAAAATTATCACATAATTCACTGTATAGTAGACAGGTTAAGTCATTTGGACAAAGCAACAGAGTAATTGCATAATGAAGGTAATAATATTTCCAGGTAAAATGTGTTATTTGCCAAAAAAAAAAAAAGGATTCGTATATGGTGGATCAACCCAATAACACTGGGATGGGATACTCAACCCTATGCTAATGAAAGAAGCAGCAGGCAATCGGAAAGGACCTAAACCTTAGACTAAAAAAAAGTCTCAAGGCCTCGAATTGAGTGTTTCAGCACTGGATCGATGGTTGGAACCGTCGATTAAGTGTTTTATTTTATACCTCCAATCGAGGTCTATACGAACACTTGGATCAGGGGTTGGGACCTTGTATTCGATGAAGAAACATAAGCGACGGCAGGAAGAACAAGAAGATACAGCAACAGCAGAAGCTAGAACAAGAACCTCGAACCTATGAAACTCAAAAAGCTGAAGGGCGGTGGCAGCAAGCCGGACACGGTGAGACAAGCGCAGCGATCGGAGAGGAAATTTCTTTCGAGCGACAAGTCAAAGACGTCGACGACGTAGAGGAAGGTGAGCAGGAGAAGGCATCGATATAGTTAGGGGCATAGAGATATTATCTATATATATATTAATTTGTCTAGTCATATAAAATGTTTACAAATAAGTTTTTTTTTGTTGTATTTTCTAACTCCTAATGTTCAATTAACCTCTGTTTTAATTGGTTCATATCAATCATAAATTTCTCATTCCTATATGACATGCCATATAAATAACTATAAATCAATCAAAGTTTCTCATTCAAGATAAGTTACAAAACTCATTAATTCTATTTATTTCACATTATAATTATGATTTTTGTTTAAATATACTTTATAAAGTGAAATTTATATAATAATAAAATACAAAATATTATATTTTATGAATATCAACTATCAAGTATGCACCTATTAAAATTTATCTTACAAATTAAAATATTAATTAATTAATAGTACATTTCATATATTACATAATACTCTTATTAAAATAAGAACATCACCGACTTTATTACAATAATATAAAAATAAATTTTAACAATGCCAAGAAATTAAATAATATGTATTTATAAATAAAATAGATAGACTATACTGTTAGGTTTAGGTCATCAAGTAACAATAGACTAAACCTTAGACTATTGTTACTAAATTTAGGACAGATTGAGCTGACTAAATTTAAAATGTTTGAATACTTTATTAGCTAAACTATTTTTAATATATTGCTAACTGACTTTAAATAAAATTATAATTCACTAAATTTCGTCTCATTTACTCTTAAATTATAACAGAAACTAATATTTATTATTTTACTTAGTGTTTTTTTTGCAAATTATTAATTGATCTTTTAAGAAGTGTGCAATTTATTAACTGAATTTTGCAATATACAATTCTGTTAAGGTTGATTTCATCAATACTTCACTATGTCAAATTGGACAGCCTGTGGGCGACTCTAATCTAAGGATAACTTTAATGGTGAGCTCTGGCAGGTATAATTCTCAGAGCACATCCATCAATGGAAGCTGGATCGATGCTCCAGAATGGTAACAAAGTCGTGGCTTATGCTTCTTTGCATGGCCATGCAATGTATCATAAACTGGAGAAAGAGCATTCAGCTAACACAAGATAGACCCAAAATTGATATTTTTACAATATATCACCTCTTTTGATTTGTTTTTTATTTTTTCATTTTTGGAGTTTGTACCACTTTTCTTCAATATATATAAGGAGCTCAAAGCTTCAGAGGAAAGCAGATCAAAGCAAAAAGCTTATCACAAAGATAGATTATACATCTTGCATTCTAATGATTCATTCATAATCAAAATATAAAGCAGAGGAATGAAAAATAACCCCAGGCAAAAATATAGTTCAATATCCAGAAGAAATATGTGAGTTGGGCAAGTTATGAAGATTTCCTTTTCTTTTCCAATCAGTATCATCAGCATGTAAGGTTAATCTCAATCACCTTTGTGTAATAATAATAATAATAAAAAAGATTTAACTTTTAAGAAGAAAATCATCAATAGGAGATTCAAATCTCAACTTTCCAAACGCAAAGTGAAGAACCAAACAAAGCAACAAAAACATCTAATCTACGAGGAACCAGTGACCCGGAAACAAAAAATGGATTTTTGATTATCATCAGGAAACAGAAAGTCAGACAAAATAGATCAAAGCGAAAAACAACAGAACCTAACCTTAAATCACATCAGATAGGCGCGAAACAGAACAGACATTAAACCCCTGGTCTTCAACATGTCGATCTACAGAGAGGCAAAGAAGAAGAAGAGTGTTACCTTACATACAGAGGATGAGAAAGGAAAGATGGCGCCTTTGATTGAATTCTGTACAAGTTGCAGAGAGAGGATGGTAGCGGTTGCGTGTGGGGTGAAGAAATTGTATCATATCATGTCAAGCTGACGCCATTCTGCGTGTAACAGTTGGGCTTTCGGCGATCCACGAACCAACCAACAATCGATTGGTATTTGCGATCCAAATTTGATTTTTGATCCTCATACTTGCATATCAAAACTTTTCATCCTCAAACTCGTCAGAAAGTACTAAGATCAAATATGCTCGTCCTGTGGTCGTTTTAATTCTAACACGTGGATTTCTTTCCCCATCCCTGTCTTCCTTTCCATTACCTTCCCCGAGATTCTTGAAATGATCAATCCAGTCAGCTCCTGAGCCGAATAGCGGATTAGCCATGGATGAAGGAACTTCACTAGAGAGCGCACGCAATGGCTCTCAGTCCCCATACTACCTTCTCTTCAGAGCTGTGTCTATGCTCCCCATTACTCACCTCTTGCTGGGTGCCGTTAGTCTATTCCTCATCTTCCTCTATAATCTATTCGAGACCCATTTCCTTCACGATTTCTTCTTCAGAGGCGATACTGTCTCTCTCACTTTCAATTCTAGTTCCCAGCTCTACCATTCCGTCGCATCCAAGTGCCGCCTCCTTCATGCAAGGTGAACAATTGATTGTAGTTCTTTTCTGAATTTCTTCTTTTTGATTCCCAGTGGCTTTATCTGAAACTATTCGTGCCCAAGAAGAAGATCAGTTGAATTTCTAGAGACTCTCATCCTGCTAATTGTGCTGGATGCGTTAAGAGTATGAAAGTTGAGACTTTGTTAGCTGAAAAAGTCCAAATTTGCATTTTAATGCAATTTATCGGATTTTGGGCCGTCTCTAGTCTCTACCCTTATCCTTTTCGAGCTATTTATGTATATTTATCGTTGAATCAGTACATTCTAGGGTGTTCTGCTTCTGCTGAATTTGAAAGATTCAAATTTTACAGTACAAAAATCGTGTACTTTTGAAATATTTTGAATTTTCAATGGATTATTGTTTTTTTGATTTAACGAAGGTGTTTACTGTCTAAGCCTTCCGAATCGACAGAAGCTTTAGCTGGGAATATCTTGCAACCGAGAATTTCTTGTGTCATCATTATGATACATCTTATATATGCATATGGACTCATGATCTGTAGCATCTTATATATGCATATGGACTCATGATCTGTAGCCGTATTTCTAGGTGGGAAGTGTTAACTCTATAGTGTTGTTTTTTCATTGGTAAGCGCAGATACATGGCAAGTCCATGGCTTTCTAGCCCTCATTTGCAGACTGCTTTCCTCAGCTTTTTTGGGAATGCTCCTGATTTCAATTACAGAAGGTCAGTTAAGAAGTACTAATTGGAGGATTACTCATTTCTGTGATATCTTCATGATTGTAGAGTACTACTACAAAATGTTTATAAACATGAGAGAATTGTGTGGTAAATTTTCTAAGGGGGAGGATAAAATGAATGAATAAGAGTTGCCTAGTGGGTGACTTGAGAAGGGTGGAGATTAATTTAGAATTATATATTTAAAATGAAGCAGATTAAATATATTAGATTTAAGATCTACACACTCCACTGGTAATATTGGAATCACTATTTCAGTTGATATTAACAGATTCTTCTGGGCAGAGAACTCTTCCAAACATCTGATGGCGGAACCATAGCTTTGGATTGGTTGATGAGCAGCGATGGTAATATATTAAATGCTCTTTCTATATCATATGCTACTATGACCATAATTGTAAAGTCTGTGGTATGAAAATATCATTCCAAAATCTAATTAATCCACTCAAATCTTAAAGCTTTCAGGTTGCAAGGGCCTCCATTACAGTCTTCACCTCTTCCCTTTAATAACCAGCAAAAGTAATACATACAAGCAAAATTTATTGATACATGACTATGGATGTCTATTGGTAATGGTCACTATGCATTTCAGTACTATAAATTGTAGCAAATGCATACAATCACTTTAAAGAAGCTTCGCTTAGCAGAAGAATTGGCAATATGTTGAAAAAATGGATGAGTTACTTGTTGTAGGAAATAGGGACTGTGATGTATATATTGACACTGTTTATATCTTATATTTATGCAGTTAAAGTAGGGTCTAATTATGCCATTGAAGTCGTTCCTAGAGATGATAAAACTCCGATCATGATTGTTATTCCGGGATTAACAAGTGATTCCTCTGCTGCTGTAAGTTGCGATTACTTTTGTTTTCCAGGTTTATATGCTCCCCGATCATCACTTAGTAGGAGGTTAATTTATGGGGCCTGTATAATCAATCAAAAATTCATGGAAGTTTGGGTGATGATCTTCAGATAAGAACTCTAGAAACAACTTATTCATCTTATGAACGTACCAGAGCGATACAGAATTTCCTTCTCAAAGTTATAAGTGCAACTCCCTTTTCTTTCAATTTACAAGGACAGTATATAAAGCATCTTGTCTTCAAGCTCGCTGGGAGTGGCTCGGATGTTGTTGTGAGCAATCATCGTGGACTTGGTGGTATATCGATCACTGTAAGTTTGCTCCAAAGATCAAACCCTTAGTGACATCTTTTACCATTGTTTTGGTAAATCTTTTTCTTGCAGTATCTCAAATGTTGAAAGGTTATTGACAAACCTTTGCTATTCATTCCTATGTAAGGTAGTCTGATTGCTTCTACAATGCTGGGTGGACTGAAGATCTACGGGCAGTAATTGACCATCTACATCAACATCATCCTCAAACTCCATTATTTGTTGTTGGGACCAGTATTGGAGCTAATGTATTGGTATGTGTAATAGAATTATAACTCTCCATTTTGCATATATTTTTAGGGTTAAATACCAAGTAGCTACTTGAACTTTGGACGTTTTGCAACGAGCTAACCGAACTTTGAAAATTCAAAACAGACTACCTCAACTTTGAAGAAAGTGCAAATAGCTACCTCCGTCCTATTTCCGACGACAGTTGACGGAAAATTGGACGGACTAGCTATTTGCACCTTCTTCAAAGTTGAGGTAGCTCAAAGTTCGGGTAGCTCGTTGCAAAACGTCCAAAGTTCAGGTAGCTACTTGGTATTTAAATCATATTTTTAAGTTCATCACGCAACAAGTCAACAACTATATTCAGTGACCTCAGGCTCTGGTTATTGATTGCCTTGAATAAATGCTTTGTTGCACAGAAAGGATAAAACTCTTTGCTGTACCTCATATTTCATGATGTGAGAAATTGGTACCCAAACTTCAGTTTTTGACTTTGGACCTAACATTTGTTGTTGTCGCATCGTCTTTAAACGTTTGTATTAAACATTTTATTTTTGTTGATTGTTGCAATCTAGTTACTAGTTCTTTTACTATGGGTGATAAATTGCAACAAAAAAACACATATACTAGATTGCAACAATAAACAAAAGTGAGATTTTGCAATTTGATGCAGTCTTATTTGCTTCACATGGAAACTATAATCTTCATCTACGTGGTTTAATGTTTTGAGAGAGCTACATTTCCACCTCTTTTTGAAAGTAAGCATTTTTTTCTAGGTAAAATATCTCGGAGAGCAAGGTGAAAATGTTGCTATAGCTGGGGCTGCCGCAGTTTGCTCTCCCTGGGATCTTTTGGTTAGTTTACTTCACTCTTTACTATAGCAAAGTTAAGGCTTTTACCTATCTGTTCTGATAGATCCATTCATAGTAGATATGCGATAGGTTCATCAACCGTAAACTTATTCAGAAATTGTATGACAAAGTACTGACAAATGGTCTTCAAGGTTATGCACAATTGTAAGTTTTTTTTTTCTTTTATATTCTCTGCTCAAGAATTTCATAAAGTGGCAGCCTTTACCAAAACCACTCATTTCAATTTTTCTTTTTCATGTTCAGGCATCAAAACACCTTATCTCGGCTTGCCAATTGGGAGGGTATTCAAAATGTAGCCCTTCATCCTTCAAATTCATTTTATTGTGCTACATGATGATAAGTGAAAGCACAGCACTGAATTTCATTTCTTGTATTTTGACAGTCACGGTCTGTGAGGGAATTTGACAATCATGCTACACGCATTCTTGGTAAATATGAGGTAACGTTATGCAATTTTTCTTGTCGATAAAAATATTGTTATAAAAATTGCTATAAAAGTATTGTTTCTGTCAGACAGTGGACACATTCTACAGGCGTTGTAGCAGTGTCAATTATGTGGGGAAAGTAGCAGTTCCACTCCTCTGCATTAGCTCTCTAGATGACCCGGTCTGTACAAAGGAAGCCATTCCCTGGGATGAGTGTAGGTATGGATTTTCCTGTCTCGAGTTTGAACAGAAATAATAATAATAATCACTAAAAAAGATGAAGGAAACTAATGATGTACTATATTATGCATTGGTTTATTAGGGCAAATGAGAATATTATATTGGCTACAACACCACACGGCGGTCACCTTGGTTTCTATGAGGGTCTATCTGCATCTAGCCTATGGTAATAAACTTTTGTTGGTCTCTCATCCTTAGCTTCTCATCTCCACAATTCAGAGATTTTTCTTAGAGAGAATTTAGATGGGAGTGTTCAAATAAGTCTTATATACGTTTTCTGATCCCGACAGTTTGACATTATTTTTCATTGCACGTCTCTGTTCATGCAGGTGGGTTAGAGCTGTTGATGAGTTCTTTAACATTCTCAAGTCGAGTCCATTGATGCATAGAAGACCACAGGTACAAGTTTTTACTGCTTCCATACTAAAAAATTAGAGATAAGTCCAATCATGAGTCCAAATTTCCGGAAAGAAGACTGGTGAATCGAATACACTTTCTCTGCAGACACAGAGTGCCTTAACCACCACATCTCTTGAATCTCCAATCAATGAAGGCCCTTACATCAATGTCACTGAAGGTGGAATGGTGTCTGCAGTTGGAAATGACCAAGCCGACCATGAAGCTGAAGAAGATGAGGGGGCAAATGTTCCTCCTCAAAACCGAATCCAAGTCCAAGAAGCAAGAGGCAATACTAATGGTGATGAAGGGTATGTCAGTGATGCTTTGATGCCTATTAAGAGATGCATGAACCAGCTCGCAAGGAACAGTAGACGATCTTTGTGGCTGATTGCTTATATTGCCATCATTACAACCTGGCCACTCGTCGGGTCAGCTATGGTCTTGGCCCTCAAGAAGAAGATCCGAAAAATTGCACCTTCAAGAGTTCTTTGAAAATTAAAGGTGGTGGTGATTCATAGATGTGAAAGCTACGATTTCTGAAGAATGATAAACGATGATTACGTCTGTTTGGATTGTAAAAGTGGATTTTTTATTTCAATCTTTAGCAATAAGAGCAACCACCTCTGGTTTCTGGGTTCCCTTACTATTGAAGAATACTGCTGTTTATTAACCATGAGTCCTATATAAGCTCAGAAGGCTGATCACTGCGAAAGTCCATTTTGTAAAAACTATGAAGGAATTGATTTTTTTTACCAATACCATAATTGAAAATATTTCTACTTTAATATTAAAATTGAAATACTTAACTTTACACAGCACTAGATGGTGGAATCTACGCACTTTAAAAGAAAACCCCAAGCATAAACTGAAGTCATGGGTGATTTAACATTGTCACCTCAACTCAAACTATTGCAACTTTCCCAATCTTGATCTGTTTCAAGATGTCCACTAATTCTTATTCCGAAATTTCCATCTAAGCCACCATCAGTTGTGAAACCCGAAACGTATGGTTCTTACAAAAGATGGAAGGGATAATATGGATCCAATCCAGAGTAGAATAGTAGTGGGCAAGGTACTATATTGGATCCAAAAACTGCAGCATTTACGCAGGAAGGTTCCAATCGCGGTAGCTGCTGCTTTACCTTGTCATTTTCATCTTTGGCATAGCCTTCTTCATCTGACGGGACCGTTCTTTGGCCTCCTTCTTCCTCAGAGCCTCCACGCTCAGCTTTGCCTCGGTTTCTTCCATCTGTTTCTTCCTCTCCAGCTTCTTTCTCTGCAACGCGTCCTGCCTCGCATTTTGGAGCTCCTTGTATGCCTCTTGTGCAGCCTTTGCCCTCACACTATCTGTCTTTGATCGAGCCTGCCCCCAACAATGTATCACAAGTATCAGCTTTTAACAACTTAAATTGAAAAAAAAAAAAAGTAAATAAAAATAACTCACCACAGAACTGAGCTTGTAGCGGCCGAGTAAATCGATGTAGTAGGGTATAAGAGCCACAAGTCGAGTCATATCTGCCATGTTGTTGATGTCGGGGATTGCAAATTTAAATAGCAGCATCTTTCTATGACTTCTCGGATGTTGATCAGAGAAATGCATAGAGATAAAGCCCTTCCCATATTTCTCGAAAGCTTTTTCACCAAAAACCTGAAGAAGTAACATCATGAGCAAAAAACTGAATTTTTTTTCTCCATGCAACCGTTCTGGTCTCTTCAAACTATTGCAGATCCAAACTGTACATGAGAAAACCCGGATGGATGAACAGATTCAAGCCACATAGTAAAAAGGATGACAATGAAACCTATCAGGTAAAACAATAAGCATAAACCATGACGTGAAGTATTGCTCCCACTCAACATCAAGTCATCAATTACAACAGACGAATAAAACCAAATTGAATGAACAAATACGAACCCACCGGGTGCTCCATTTAGTTTTTAGGGTTCAACGCTTTCAGATTGATGGGAATAGCCTTGCTAAACAACATCTAGCAGGGAGTTCGGTCACTACTTATTTGGAGTAGTGACTATTAGGCTCGAGAAATATAGATGGAAGTTACACACTAGGATAGAGGCTGTTTCATGAACAGATGACTTATAAAAGGAATACAGGTGGTGTCTACTACCTACCACAAGCTCTCATCAAACAACTCCATAGTTAATCTTGGTGAATGGTAGAGATCCTATGTGGCTCCTGGTTTAGATCCTTCAGTCTCGGGATGAGTTATGATTACGAAATTATGGCCTATAATCTAACAGATTCCAGTGGGCTACTAATACTTGATCAAGGCTAATCCCAAACTCTTTCCCTTGTCAATTTCTAAATCAGAATCTAAAACTGGTCCAGAAAGCTTAGTCTTTAAGCTTAGAAACATTTAAAAAAAAAAAAAAAGATAATCGATGATTTTGTTTCACGATGGTCTTATTGTGAAACTGATAACTAGGAACAACCTTAGCTCCACTTATGTATCTTCAGTAGTGTGATTACCAATGTTATGGCACCAGTTGATATGGTTATAAAATATAAGAATCTAATCGCACAACTAACAATGGATTTAAGAATGATTGAAAAAAAAGAGTAGAAATGAAGTAACCTGATCAAGCACAGCATCTGTTATCAAATCTCCAGCAACCTCCTTTGATTCTGAGACAACTGCCAAGTCTTCAACAATCCATTTCCTCCCACCAGGTGGCGTTAGCAGCCCCGCAAATCTTTGCAGATCCCTCTCCTCTTTCTGCATCACTTTGGCTAACTTCTTCTTCGCCACAGCAAAGATCACATTATCCATGGCATCGTCATTCATATACACCTCAAAACTGATCTCATCTTTGCATGGGACTATCAAATTGTATATCCTCGATAACAAATCGTGCCTGCTCTTCAACTCCATGGTAGCCAACAGACCTATTTGAATTTCACAACAAACAAGTCAACGACACATCTGTTGCCAACTAACATTCTTCAACACTATTTCGAATCAGTTAATGTTATAAAATCAAGAGCATTTCATGGAGCAGTCTGAGCAGAACTAACACGAATCATGATCCTAAAAGAACAGACGCTGTTAAGGAATCCGATGAGAGTACCTTGGCAATATCTACGGCCACTAGCGTAGAATTTGAACACATTCTGCCCTTCTTTGAGCAAGAGCGGCGAATCATTTCCCTCGCCAACACCCAACAAGCTGAAATTCTTCTCAAAGATGGAGTCTTTAGTGGCGAACTTAGTGGCCCAGGCAAGCGCGATATTCTCATTCTCGCGTTTCCCGGTGAAGTAATTGATTCCGAACATAATCAAGAAACTGACACATATGATCTCAACTGCATACAGTCTGGGTCCAAAAGTAGACTTCTTCTCCGATTTGGGATCGGGAATGGCTTCCGAAGGTGCGGCGGGAGCATCTTTAGTAATTTCAAGGGGTTCCGACGGTGGTTGTTGGGGGTCTATGATGGGAAGGCCTTCAAATTCTTCTTCATCCCAGTAATCAAATGAAGTAGAAGATGGCTTGGAGAGATCAGCGGACGCGGTTGACTGGTCTGGCTCCTGTGTCGAGGCTGGATCTGCGGTTTTCTGATGGGGTTCAGAATAGGTAAGCTTGGTGGTTTCTGCGGGAGCTTCGGACTGGGTCACAGGGGGGGATCGGAGGTTGGTGAATTCAGTGGAATCGAGTGTTTCGTCTTCCTCGTCAGCATCGAAACCTTCGAAGTGGGAATCGGCGACAACGAGGATCGCGGAGAGGTGGGCGGCGAGTAAGGAGAGAAGAAAGAAGAGACAGAAGAAATGTGGCGGCGGAAGCTTGGCCATTATGGCGGCGGCAGTGGTGGAAATGAGAAATTAAATCGCTGGATCGGCTTCCGATAGGAAGGGAAAGAGCACTAGAAAAGGAAACTTTTCGCTGAAAGAGGGGACTCCCCACGTGTAAAAGAGGCCATGACCATTGACATGGGCCTTTATAGGCCCATAAAAGCCCATTTATATTGTAACTTGATTTGGGCCCACCCAATTGGATCCCAATTAAGAAGATCCCGGTTATAACGGTTCAATATTCAAACTAAATATACGCTTATAAAATACGACATTACCCTAAAGTTTAAGTACCCTAAAGTTTAAGTCGAATTTAAGTTTCCCACTACAAGTTTAAAATTTAGTTCTAATATTTGACCCGGATGAAAAATCCCCCTTGATGTACATGTCGCCTATTATGTTCCCTAGAGGAATGCATCCTACACAGATCCAAGCCATGGGTGTGGGGATGGCCTCAGGTTTTGGCAGCGGAATTGGATCTTCTGGATTTCCATTGATACAGATTCCTCCTCCAATGCAGGGTACTCATTTCCCTAGTCCCTACTTGTCAGGTCATCACGCTATGCAGGGCGCGCTGGTCCCAAATTATCCCTTCATTGGCGTTTTTGGTCTCATGTTAATGCAACGGTCACCGATGGTTTCTTTTTCGGTAGACATTGTTCATCAACCAGGCTCGGGAGCACATAACAATGGTTCAATTTCAGGTACAACTGTGTGTTTGAAGGAACCCATAGTGAATGTTGATGTTGTTATTCCTTACTCGTCCAATACACCATCGAGTCAAGTCAAGTTTGAGCAAAGTAACTTCTTTTTATGACTTTTCATCCCCTCCAATCTCTGAATGGCGGTGGGTTATAAACTGAATTTGCCCGATCTTAAGCTTCTTGCCCTCTACTTCAACAACTTTAGCAAACCGATTCCACCATTTTTTATGTCAGAGAGGAAGGGAAGGAGCAATCGCAACAATGAAGATGGAGACGGCATAAGCATATTGATAAAGGGCAATTTTGTCATTTCAAAATATTAAAAAATCATGTGAGCCGCGCATGTCAAGGATTCCGTCTGATATAAACGGCTAAGTGACGACAATGAGAAATTTTTTCATCCGGGTCAAACATTATGACTAAAATTTCAAATTTTAAACTTTAAGGGTGAAACTTAAATTTGTTTTTAAGTTTTAGGGGGCCATGTCGTATTTTACCCTATTATATATATATATATATTAATCTTAGTACTATGTTAATTAATTTTAAGATAGGAAAAAAAAGACTAAGATAGTAGGTAAATGGTCTAACCTCATATGAAATTTTGTTGTTTTCTAAATAACTAAAAAATCAGACTTAAAGTATAATATAAAATATCTGTCGTGTGTCTAGAGTTTATGTAAAATCTCGCACCGTGAGACATATTTATTAGTAAATTTTACATCTCGACAACCACTATTCCCGTTTTCTCAATCATATGTTTGACTTAACCTTAAAACAACATGCAATTATTTGTTACATCACTGTCTCTCTATGTCTCCATCTTACCCTAATAACTTTTGCAGTGAAAGCAAAGAAATCAAAGGATCCAAGCCATAGCTAATGCCAAGCAACCTCCATTATCATTAACTCTGCTGCATCAAATTCAGACCTCCATACCTCCACCCATGGAATCTGATCAAAACCCTTCTTCAAATGTGGACACTTCTCGACCCTTTCGCTCCGTTAAGGAGGCTGTTGCCCTTTTTGGGGAACAGCGGCTTTTGATTGGATTCAAACCACTCCACTCACCACCCCCACCACCGCAGCAGCAGCAGCTATCACCATCTCCATTGTTACTCAATAAGCTTCAAGTCAAGAACATCGTTGAACGTGAAGAAGCTGCGCCGAGGGTCTGCAGTATTGATGAACGGGAAGAAGAGGAGGTGAAGGAAGAGATTGAATATGGTGGTGATAGAGATGTGGACAAACCTGATCATGGTTTCGGTGAAGGGCTGAAGAAGCTGGAGTCGGAGCTTGCAGAGACGAAAAAGGAGCTGAAGTTGCTGAAGGAGAGAGAGACGGAGACGGAGGTGGCTGTGGCGGCTTTGAACGCAGAGCTTCACAAGAGCATGTCGAGGTTGGCTATGGCGGAGGCTTCAGCTGCTGCAAAAGCTGGTCAGTGATCTTATTTTATTCCTCATATACGACTAATGTTAACCCTAGCTAGATTAGTAGATAACAGATTCAGTCACTTATTTACAGCAACTCCGACAAGATCATTGCCAGTGTCTTTAGGGATGAGAAGCATGGAAGGTGACAGCAGCATGAACATCAATAACAGATCCTCTACATCTGTTATAGCAACTGATCAAAATCAGATACAGCGCTATCCTAGACTGTCGGAGATTCTGAGAATTGGGGATCAGATGAGCAAGAAGAAGAAGAAGAAGATGACAGGGATGAAGAAGCAGAGGCCTATTGTGCCTCTTGTGGGGGACTTGCTTTCATCATCGTGGATGAGAATAATTCAACTCTCTACTAAGCTCTTGCCATAATGAACTTCGACGGAGTTGTGCATGTTTTTTTTTCTTTTCTTTTAGTGGTTTGTGTGTGATTTTTCAATCATTTTCTTTATTGTTGATTTTTTTTTCATATTAAAATGACTCATGAGTTGTTCTCTTCTTTTTTTTGTTTGGTTTGTTTGCAATTGTTCTCCTTTATAAATGAATTAACCAATAGAAGGAGTATTAATTTGAATATTCCTATAAATAATCTGATTTAAAAATATTAAAACAGTAAGTTTTGTTTAAGAAACAATTATACAAAATGATTTGCTATTTAAAACTTATAAAGTATTAATTTTAACACTTTGATGTAATTCATATTAAATAATTGTATGCTACAAAATATAATAAGAACATTTTTTTTTTTAGATAATAAACTTATTATTATACAGAAAAGTGTTTTTTTTCTTTTAAATATGAAAAACATTGTGTGTGTAATTTTAATTTTATAGACCACACACATTATCTCTCTTTTGATTAATGTTTAATTTTACACAATTTTTGCGAGTTTTTTCAAAAAATAATCATGTTTTTTTATTATAGAAAAGTAAGTATACAAACTAAATATTTCGAAAATAGGTATACGCGCACCTCGGGTAGCGCGTATTTGCAATACGCGCACCCCGGGTGGCGCCTATTCTAAAAACAAACAAACAATATATGCTGGTGCCTATTGAATAAGCGCCACTTGGGGTGACGCCGGTTCAATAGGCGCCACTCTGGGTGTGCGTATTGCAAATACGCGCTACTCGGTTGCGCATATACATATTTTTCGAAATATTTTTTTTGTAAACTTACTTTAAAAAAAACATGATTATTTTTTAAAAAATTTCAGCATCTCGATGTTCTCTCCGTTTGATGCCACTCTCATGCGGTTAAAATCGTTGTCTCAATAATACACTTGGCATCTTCAAATTGAAGTAAATCAATTTTTCACTGCATAAAAGTTATTAAATTTACCATGAATTTGACCACTAATAATTATAATTTTACAATTTAATAATTTAAAATTGATTAACGGAACGATGAAAATTTAAGAGCACTTTATAATATTTTTGTCCTATAAATTTGACAAAAAAGAATAAATCTAAGTATTTGTTTGAAAGATAAATATATAGAATAGTTGGCTTTTTTGATATAAACCAATTTTAAAAAATAATAATTAAGATTGAATATTACTATACCTCTTAGATCAAAATTGAAATTTTTCTCTAAAGGTTCGGTACTTAATCTTTGAAAACACATTGACTCGATTCTGTTAAAAATTTCATCCAAACTTATTAGAATATGTTTTTTAAAATTATAGAAATAAAATAGTACTTTTAAAAATAATACAATTTAACCATTCAAAATTTGTCTATATTATTCAGTTGAGTCCCGATTCGATCGAGTCTCGATTTAGGTTCAATCGAATCGGAACTCAATTGTAATATGTCAAAAAGTTAAAAAGAGTTTTCTTGTAACATTTTTAAAAGTATTTTATTATTTCTATAATTTTCAAAGCATATTCAGTTAAGTTTGGATAAAAAAAAATTAGTAATTAAATCTCTGATCAAACTTTCATTTTTAAATATTAGAAAAAAATCAATATTACCTAAATATTAGGGATATTTAACCCTTATTCTCCAGTTCTTCTAAATGTAATTATCGAGCCCATTAATCTGAGCATTACATGGACTATCCAAACTCGGCCCAAGTAGTGAGTCAGTTATTTTCCCCCCACCATCTTCAGACCTGTGTAACTGTGAGAAAGTGGAAATGGCCGCTCTGCGGCCGCTGCTACCGACCAAGCTCTGCCACCGCCACCATTTATTCCGTACATTCATCGACGCCAGAGTTAAATGGGTAGGCGACCCTTACCTTGATACGGCAATATTGAAGGAGAAGCACCTGAAGCCCCTTATCTCTCTCAAGAACCTCATATGCTCCTACCCGTCCAAATCTCTCCCTCTTTCTACCGCTTCCGCCTTGAAAACCCACCTCAGCCTCCCCACGACAACTCTCAGCTTCTGCCTGAGGTACCCCTCCGTTTTCACCATCTTCCAGCCCGGCCATGGACTGCCTCTTCACATCAAGCTCACTGCTCAGGCACTTGGAGTCCACTATGAAGAATCAGCTATTGATAGCACACCGTCACACAGGTTAGACGCGGTGAACCGTCTTGCCAAGCTCTTGATGCTCACTAGAAACCATAAGTTGCCTGTGGACATTATCGATCGATTAAAGTGGGATTTGGGCCTGCCCCGAGATTATGTGACCCTTCTATTGTCTGACTACCCTGACTACTTTGATGTACGCTGCGTGAGAGATGAGTTGAGTGGTAAAGATCTGCTTTGTTTGGAGCTTGTTTGTTGGAGGGAGGAGTTGGCTGTGCCTGAACTGGTTCGGAGGGAGAGGGAGCGCGGGAGAAGAGGGGCGCGCATAAGCTATTCGATGAATTTCCCCAGAGGATTTCAGTTAGAAAAGAGAATCCAAGACTGGGTTGACCAGTGGCAGGTAATAATTTTTTTTTTACACTTAATAAGTCACATCCTTTCAGACTCGAGACATACTGAATCGATCCATGTGCTGCAGGAATTGCCGTACATTTCACCGTATGAGGACGCATTCCACTTGGCACCAAGTAGTGATCAATCAGAGAAATGGACAGTGGCAGTTCTTCACGAGCTGCTATGGCTTCTTGTATCGAAGAAGACTGAAAGAGACAACTTGTTCTATTTAGGGGACTTTCTCGGGTTTGGGACAAGGTTTAAGAAGGCCTTGGTTCATCATCCTGGGATATTTTACATCTCTAATAAGCTCAGAACCCAGACTGTGGTTCTTCGGGAGGCTTATAGAAAAGATTTTTTGGTGGAGAGGCATCCGTTGATGGGTATGAGGCATCGCTATGTCCATCTCATGAATAGGTCCGTTAATCGGTCAGGAACAGTAAACCTCTTTTCCAAGGGAAGGAAGGAGCTTCATATTTCTGGGACAAATGACACAAGAAGGAAAAAAAGTTTATTAAGATTGAGATGTAACAAAGTTGAGAATAATGTGAAAGGTAAATAGTAGCTATTGGTGAATGAAGATATCAGTGCCATTCAGTGGGTGAGGCACTGAGGCTACTGTAAATCATGAAGTCTTCTTGATCATGTAGGATTTATACAACTGAAATCTATCACGTGCTGAAGCTGAACTGGTGTAGGATGGCCTTGAGCTACCTTATTCCCCTCCCCCCCCCCCCCCCCCCCCCCCCGGAGATGAGCAGTGCTGGATGTTTAACTGTGCTGAGATATCTTTCCCAATAGGAACAAGGGGAATTCTCCATTGGCTTGAGTAACTTCAATTCTAAACGCAGTGCTTATTTTTACGATGAAGAATGCGATCAATGACTGCAAGTCTGCAAGTTCATCATGACCAGGCATGGATGATAAGTATGATGATTGAAAACTGGAGTCTGCATATCCAAAAGTAGTAGATGAAGGTAAGGACAGCCAGAAGCTGAATAGAATGTTCTAAAGGTCCACTGAAGTGACGAAATCAAATTGTCTGCTTTCTATTTGGGACTCATGGAGGTAAGTAAGCAACCTTTAGACGTATTCAGTATCCATGCTCCGCTCTTTTCTTTTCCTTGTCTCGATCATTTTATTCCACCACTTATATATTCTCTGTGTTATGGTTTTGAATAAGCACATTTTGATAATTTCCTTTGTGTGACGTCTTCTACTACTCATATTATACATAAATATATATATATATGCGTTTCTTTCCCAAATGCTCACAGTATCTTGTGGCAAGTGGTTCTGAGGCCAACTAGCAAATTATTTGGCATCAGATGGCTAGGACCGGAATTGAAGAAACCACTTCCTTTTCTAAGTCTTGTGCCCTCAAGGAGTGCACACAAATACTTTTATATCAATGATATATTCTTGAGCAATATATTCTTTCTCTAAAGGTTTTTAATTCGGGAGATTGGTTGAGACTATAGTTGATTATGTAACCTCAGTTGGGTTTATTTCAATGCGGTTGCCAAAATTAATATTTTAGTGTTATCCCCGAAATCGTATACTACTGTGAGGTCATAAGGTGAAAAAAAGGTAATCAAACAGAACAGGGACAGAATGAAAGGTCTTCTCACAGTTGCCAAAAAGAACAAGCTTCAACCCTATTGGATTGGATAGATGTGCCACGTATCCTCCAGGTCAGACCAGACTCTTCTCGAACACTCAGATAGCTATCAACATGGACCATACATTCATACACTACATTCATAACAGATATATTGAAAAAAAATGAGTCACTACCAGCACAGCATACAACATAATTATAGTCTATACATACATTACAATATCAACAGACTGTCTTTCTGCTTTGGGTTGAGGGTTGTATCACAACTTTACTCGTAGCCTTTATTTGATATTCTCGTACTAAGTAAATAGAATCGAAAGTTCCACTTTGTGAATATGTGATTCTCATTATGAAATATCGAGAAGTAGAAAATCTTAGTATTTGATTATCTGGCATCATACATTAAAAGGTTAGAAAACTAAGCTTAGTGGATTTTATTTTGTTTCACCGCTTGCTAAAATCCAGCTAGGGTTTATTAAACAGCTTAGACTCAACGGCTAGGAATATTGATGGTATATGCTGTGCAGGTAAGTGCTAAGTGTTTATCTGGGTGTGGTCATTAATAAATTTGTCCATAATATACATATATGTTTATGCATTCGTTATCAGATCGTGCATACAGTTGCTGTCTTTGTCAAATTTGAATATACTAATAGAAATGTTGCTTTCTATGACCGAAGACCTTGCTGGCTAGTGTTTTAATATATATATATATATATGTATATTGTCAATGTACAATAATATTTTAACCATTAGAAGAAGGCAGAAACTAGAAAATGATAAATGATGAATTAATCAAACAATGTGGCTTCTGTTTCACACCTTATATTAATTATATCTTTAGATATGTGATAATAAATGAAATGTTCCATTGCAATTGAAACAACAAATATCTCAATTTTCTATTGCTTGATCTATGGACACCCATGGGATATATAGCTACTGACTGCAAGACTAGGGCTGACAATGGTTAGAGTATGGTACGGGTATGACAAATACTATAATCATACCATATTTTTAAATCACATACCATTATCATTATGAGTATAATTTTCAATACCATAATCATTAAAATAACTGTGGTTATTAACCATGGTTTTACCCATATACCCATATTTATTTCACACATGTAATATAATAAAATACCGAAAATTTTATTTAAAAACTACATAAATCTATATTGTCAACAATAAAAATATATAAACGAACATCATAGTTATTTATTACATGTATGTACATTAACTTTCATTATTTAGTATATATTAGTTTATTAATAAGAATTAATTATTATATTTATATAATAACTATAGTTATAGCTCAAATACCATAACCATTATGGGTAGAAAATTCATCATCATAACCGCACCACACCATAATAGTACAGTTAACCATTTTAAACAGTAACGTCTATAACCATGGTTATGTATTTTTTACCGCACCATTGCCGGCTCTATGCAAGACTTCGGAGTCTGCATATCCATTCATATATGCCGTGCTTGGGTCCCTATGACCTGATGTATCTATTTATTAATACGTCTAAAAGCATATTTTAATTAATTTAATCGATTTATCCCAAGTGCAAACAATCTTGCGAGGGATGTCACAATAACTCATGGATGGGGTGTGGTGTGGGTGTGGTGTAGGATGCCTGCCAGACTTAAGGCTTTGGGCGCTGAAGTTTTACTTTGGTTGGCTGCGTGGAGGGAGCACTTACCCACGTCCTAAAAAGAACTATATTCGCCAAAAAAAAATGAATAATCTATTATGATAAGTTGTAATAGTTTATTTAGATAAGCTCTCAAAGGAAAGGTTGAACCAGAGTGATAACTTGTTGGCATTATCATCATGGGGTTGTTGATGTACATGAAGCCAAAACGTGTTGGATTTATATATATAAGGTTTGATTTTCTTCATTACAATGTTGATTTTTCAATTTTCCATGTGGGAAACCATACTTAGATATATGAAATGCCAGAAGGTCTCTGCTTGAATTGTTCTCTCTTCCCTGTGTTTGTCATTTTTAAATTCTTGTTTGGTAGTCCCGAAAGAGAGAAGACTTTCTTCTTCATTATTTATCAGATGCTCTGCTGAGGGCTGGCTATAAATACTGCATCCATCTCCCATTTCTCTTCAACTCATACTCATATTTAAGTTTCTCTCCTATCTAAGAAAGAGATTTCAGATTGTTGTTAGTTTTCTTTCTTTCTTCTGCATAGCCAAAACAGAGCTAGCTTCTCAGTAAATAAGGCAAGAGAGATTTTGAAATTATATAGATTGCTGCATTGAAATGGGTCTAGAGATTTCACCATTCTATGTAGAAGAAGAAGCTCAAGAGCTGCCATTGTTGTCACTGAATCATGTTTCGTACGTCTGCAAGTCTCTGAGCAAATCTATCAAGTTCTATCAGGATGTGCTTGGCTTTGTCCTCATCAAAAGACCATCTTCCTTTGATTTTGAAGGAGCCTGGTACGTATTTGTTCATACCCAAATCCATTTGGAAAACTTGCTTCATTTGCTGATCACTGATATGATTTACATTCTTCACTCAGGTTGTTCAGCAATGGATTAGGGATCCACCTGCTAGAGGTAGAAGATGTTCCAACCAAGAAAGGGAAGATCAACCCCAAAGACAACCACATCTCCTTCCAGACAACGAATATGGATCTTTTATTGAGCAAACTCAAGGGCATGAACATCGAGTACGTGACCGCCGTGGTGAGCGACAGCGGGATCACGGTGGATCAGGTGTTCTTCCACGACCCAGACGGTTACATGATTGAGATCTGCAACTGTCAGAACTTCCCTGTCCTTCCTCTCTCGGCCGCTTGCCCCATCATCAAAAAGGCCGATATACCTCTCATCAGAAGCCAAACCGCCCCTACCCTTTTCGGTAACAGAAGCTCGGAGGTGTCAGCATGCGCTGCAGAAGCTGCTGCATCTTTGATGATGGAGAGCTTAGCCTTAAACATGATGAACTTCTCTATCTGAGAGAAATTTGTTCAGTATGTGCATGCATCAACATTGAAGACGGCGATGGTGGAAAGTTGATGTGAGAAGTTGAAGATGTTTCTTTTTTGTATTATATATAAATATATATGTTTGTGTGTAAAAGACTATAATCAATCAATATATTAATGAAATGCTTAATTTTATTGTTAACGTGAAAATTCAGAAAAAAATGATAAATAAAGTAAATTTTGGATACTTAATAAAAAGAAGAACTTTCCTTATGCTAAAATCTGCTTGTGTTCTCTCTGGCTAAAAAAAATAAATATGTTCGAGGTAAGCTCATAGAGCGACTGCATGACATGGTCGATGATCCTACATTGTCCCCGGCAATCCACTATTCGGTTTCCTCCATCCACCATCTTCAGACCTCTGTAACTTTTGGCTAGTGGAAATGATGGCCGCTCTCAGCCGGCCAAGCTCACCCGCCACGATCATTCCTTCCTACCTCGTAGCGCCAAGATCAAATGGTTCCGCGTATATGTTATCGCACGATTACTTTGATGTCCTGCATGATAGACAGATCAGTGGTAAAGAATTGCTTCTTATGGAGTATGCCTGTTGGAGTGAACAATTGGCTGTTGATGAACTTTCGAATGGTTACTTGGATTATTCTGAAGTCGTGACGACGCTTTGAGATTGAAACAATTCGGAGGCACACAAACTTTCAATCGGATAAAATCAGAATACTGAATTAGAACTGGAGAATGATTGTGAATGTTTGAAATGAAATTTTCGGAACTTCCCTATGACCAATTTATAGTGTTTGCCACACCATTTGGAAGAGACACCACACTCTTTGAAAGAGACACTATGCCATTTGGAAGAGTCACTACACCCTTTGGCCAATCAAAGTACCATTTCAGCCACAACATGTCTTTTGGATTCAAAATTTGGCTTTAAAACCAAAGGGACACCTTATGATGATGACTTGGAGCCGAAGGAATTGCAATGGTTCGGCCTAATACTTGGCTCTAAAGCAAGTGTCCAAAAAACGGAAATTTTTAGGTTAAAATGTTAAGTCATTAGTTCCAAAAATTTAAATTTACAATGAATTTTTAGAATAATGACTTTATTAGCTCGACCTCAGTCAGGGGCGCTGCCCCTGAACCCCTGCAAAGGTTGCCCCCCCTTTGACCTCCATTGCCCCATCTCTAATCAATTGATGAATCTATGATACAGTGAATTATAATATACTTAAACAAGCGTGCACTCCGCACCCTGCTAACTTGTTTAATGAGATATTATAATCCTATTGGTCAACTAGTCAATCCAATTATACTAAAATATATAACATTGGTCGTGTGTGAACGGGTGCGGAGAGAGATGGAGAAGATGGACGCTCTTAAACTGTTCGATGAATTTTCATAGAGGATTTCAGTTCCAAAAGAGAATCACTACTGGGTTGATGGTTGATCAATGGCAGGTATTTTTTATTATTATATTTCTTACCAATAAAAACAATGACTTGCATTCTTCGATCAAGGCATGCTGAATTGATCTATGTAATTATGACCTTAATACTCTCTCTCTCTTTCTTTTCTAGCGGGTGGTGCTAATTATCGTGAGATATTTTCTGTACAGTTACTAAGAAAATTACCCATTGGCTTCAAAAGTTGAAACTATGGAATATTTGAAGCTTGTAGAATGAGACCAAATGGCTGCAAATTCATCAATCGGCATTTCCAGTAACAACGAAAGAAAGACCGAATTTCTTTGCCGCATAAGAGGCAGGTACTGAACCTTGAGATCCATAATGGGACTTTTTTTTTTTTTTTTTTTTTTAAAAAAAATAATGGGACTTTTCTTTTTACATTATATTGAACATGTTTTTTCCATATCCATTCTCTGTTATATTTTTGAATACGCATTATTTTATCATTTCCCTAGTCAGTAGTGTTGCCTTTTCCATGCATGTGGTCAAGTTGCTGGTTAGGTAGGAATCCATTAATTTACATTGATTGATTTTTAGGCTACTACTTGGCCAAAAAAAATTTTTTTTAGGCTACTAGTCAATTAACTCCTGCCAATGAATGGTATTTGAATCCATGCTTGAAAAAGTAATGATTATGAAGAAACCGTACAAGAAAGACTCAAAAGAAAACGAAATTACGCACCTCATATTACCGTGTATTGACAATACACGCAATCCAGTATAATACACACCACAAAGTTGACTATTTTTTTTTTTCATTTTTATTCAACGACGACGACTTGATGTTTAATTAAAAAAAAAATTATTTATTTATAAAAAAAAAAATTTAAAAATTATAATAAGTATATATTTTAATTGCAATTCAAATTATGCAAAATAATATTAAATTTGAATTTACGGATTGACTGTACGCTCTGTCGTAAGTTCGAGATATAAAAATTTGACTATTAAAATTATAACTCAGACCATGTAAGTCCAAACGTTTGGTCAAAAAAAAAAATTAAGTCCAAACTCACCACAGTTAACATCATTTATGTCGTAATTCAATTATCTACCTAAGGTAATTTTTTGATTAGAAATACATTGATTTTTTAACCTAACATCGTTTGTTTTATAATTTGAGCGAAATAATTAAATGGATTAGGTGATAAATTTAATTATGTACTTACTAAAAAAACTCAAAAAATTACAGTACGCATATGATTTAATTACGAATTAAATGACGCTAATTATGCGTTAATTTTTTACTTTTAGACTGACCGTATATTGCTATACGTAAAAAAAACTCTTCATACTTATTTTTATCATTTTTTTTCAAATACCTACTTTTTCAAACAAAAAAAAATTATTAAATAAGACGAGAAGGTCCTGCAATTATTAACATAAAATCAATAACTTTCAGACCATAAGCTTCGAGTTCCAATTAATCGACCCCCACCCTTCCCTATTTATAGTAAGTTAAGGTCTCTTAGCCTCAACTTTTAGCAATTCAGTAAAATTATGGATCCTAGATTCATCTGTTAGCCACATTGGGACAATGAGTAGGTGAAACCAGACTAGCAATGTATATATATGCTGAATCCAAAAGAATTATTGAAGGGTTTTAATTTGGAAGATTCATGGATACTATTGTAGATTATTATGCAGCCACTGCCGTGATATATCTCAATGTGGTACCCAAATTATATTTTCGTGTCGGGCTTTAGTTTTGACCTAAATCTGATCCTGATGGGAGGTCTTAATGGTGTCAAATTGGACCATTGATGTATGACGAAAAGGAAAAGGTAATCAAAGAGGGTACATAATGGGTTGTCTACTTTTCACAATGCATATCCAACGAAAGGTCTTTTCCCAGTGTGAAAAAAGAAAAAGCTTCATCATTTTTAGACTGAATAAATGTCCCACGTACTCTCCAGGTCAGACCAGACTCTTCTCGAACACTCGATAGTTATCTACATGGATCATACATTCACAAACAGAAGTTGTGTACTTTTTCTTTTGTTGTAGAAATGTTCATCATAAATTCTAACAGATATATATTGAAAAACGAGTCAATACCATTATACCAGCACAGCATACAGCATACTCCACGCATACATCATAATAGTTCAAAAATAGAGATGGCACTTCATCCTGTCTTTTGAGTCAGCTGTAATCTTACCTTTTTTTGGGGTCATTAAAAATGAATGGTTTAGTAGTGACGATTCTAGGCTCATCCTGCTACATAATGTCCGGACTTTTCTATTAACATTTGTGAGTTCTATCGTCCTCTACTACATCTGAGAACAACCAGCGTTTTGCACTGGCCCCGTCAACGTAGCTCCACTGACAGCCTATAGTTGAGAGGCTAGCCCTTCGGTCACAAGTTTACTATTTCCCAAGAACACTTGGGGAATTCAAACTCGTGACCTTGGAGCCAAACCACTTGGTGTAATCTTACTAAGTGCGAGTTAAAATTATTCTGCATATAAAAAACACGCTTAACCGGTGCCCAACTCCTTTTGGGGACCCCTAGAACACCACGCAAATAAAGAAAAGAAAAGGCTGCGGTTTTCACACAGAACAGAAGAACAGTATTTATTTGATATTATCTTACTAAATATTGTTGAAAATTCCAGTTCGTCAGTATGTGGTTTTCACTATTTACTAACTAGAAATATCGAGAGCATGAAAGTTTTTGATAGATAATTGCAGTCTATACAGAATTTATTTCCAGATTTAACAAAAATGACACCTTCAATTTATGCTCTATTCTGAAAATTAGGTAGAAGTCAAAGTTTTAAAATTATTCATTCAAATTCAACTGATGATTTAAGAAGAAATTTCATTAAAATATGATCAACTGATTAATATTCAACGTCCCAGGCTATTTTCTGTCTTGGCTATTGAATTATCTCCGTCATAAAATGGTTAGTATTTTTTTTGTTTCACTTTCACCACTCCGCATATGTGGTAAATCCTAATTGGTTGAGCGAGTTTAGAGTAAGGGTTTGTAATATTGAGGTGTCATTTGCTTTAATACTTGTGTTGTATGGACTGAGGCACAAGGGATCGTCGGATATGGATAGTAACAACTTAATTAGGAAAATGTTCCAGAGATCCAATAATCCTGTAGGGGTGAAACTCAGATTATTCTAATCGGACTGGTTCATGCTAAAGTCGATCTGACCCTCGATAGAGTGACCCAACGTCGAGCCCAAGCTAAAGTGGACGCCAAAGGCTCTATCGCTGGTCTCCATTAATCATCAAGTCACGGGCTCCTACTGCTCGCCATAAGAGTGTTCGCCCCAAAGAGAGCTCTGCCTCTCTTCTCTGGTCCCACCAACCTATCCTAAATATATGACCACGATATCCCGCATATCTTGAACACATATTCTCTAAAGATTACATATGGTAACTGCAATATTACGTCATAACCGTAATATCTGCTATCCTAATCTTCACCAACACAATATTCATTAAGATATATTGTTGTCTTTTACTGTTTGGTCTCCTTACTCTATAAATACCTTTACTTTACATACATTCAGTTTTACGTTTTGAGTTCTATACACACATATACTCATTTAAGCATCAGAGAGGGACCCAGAGACACCTCTCTGTTGCGATCCCCTTCCTGCAGGTTCACCGGAGCTAAGGCGAGAGAAACTTTCATTCATCCATTGACATTCAATTCACTGCCAGGTCAGCATTCAGGAAATCAAGATCCAACAGGGTGGTTGATGATACACTCTTATAATATTCCCTGCTAGGTGATTAGCTGTAAATAAGCTGGTCCATAATATTTATGCATTTTGTTATCAGATCGTGAATAAAAATGTTGTATTTTTCAAATATGAATATACTAAATGAACATGTCCTACCTCTGACCAAATACCTTGCTGGCCAGTAGTTTATCTAATATACATTATGCGTATAACAATATTTTAAGAATAGAGTGAAGAGTGCAGAAATTATAAATTGATAGATGATGAATTAATCAAACAACGTGAGTCTTATGTTCTATGTTTCACACCTTAGATTTATTATATTGGTGAGTCAAATACCTAAATTGATATATACTCTCACGCTTTCTTTTCTGAATAATGTATATAATTGTAACCTATCTCAGATAGAGAACCTAATTTGTGATATATCAGCAATTCATTATAAAATTTACACGTCTATTTGGGTTTGACTACCTTTAACTCATATATGACAATACATGACTAGTTCTTTGAGCTCGTAACTATCCATTCACTATTTGCTGAAGAACTCATTATATCAAAACAAAAACAGTACTGGCCTTAAGGCTTTGGGATGAAGTTTTAGTTAAGCTAAGTGGAGAGCACTTCATCGAACCAGTGCAATTAGTCTGAAACCCATGTCCAAAAAAGAACTACATTTTTAGCTAGGTAATATATTTATGTGAGCTAATTGGCAATTGCTTTCTGGTCAATAGTGTATGTATCCAATAGATATATGGAATCCATATACTGATATATAATGAATTAGAAATAGAACGACAGAAAGTAGTGTAACTTCAAAGGAACCATATATTTGAGTTATTTGATCGGATGGTACCGTATGTTTTTTGATGTGGTCAAATGGTCCGTTATGTTTGGAGGATGTTGTCCTATGGTATTCTGTTAGTCAACCGTTTGACCCTACTTGGTCAATTGGACCCCAAGGGTATTTCGACCATTGGGGTCCAATTGACCCAGGCAGGGTCGAACCCAGGTCTGGGTCCGACCCATACCTGGTCGCCCAGGGTTCGACCCTTGGCTGAGTCAATTGAACCCCAAAGGTTGAACCCTAATTGTTTTTTTTCCGATTTTCGATTTTTTTTAAATAATTTTTATTAATATATAAAGTTTAAAATATTTTTTATAATTTTTCCTATTTATTTTTCATTCGCCACATCAACATTCTGTTAGTTAAATTTGACGACAACTGTAATTTGGACTAAATAACAACATTATGAAAACATAAGGTACTAAGAAACAACATAGGGTACCATCCAATCACATGACTCAAATATATGGTAATATTGGACCTATCCATATACAGAAAATAGTCGGTGATGAACTAATTAAACAACGTGTTTCCCGTGCTTAGTGAACGTGAACAATAAATGAAATAGTCCTGAGAAATGCAAGATCATGGAAGTGATGACTCACCGATTTGAAACAACAATTTTGTCATGTTTCTAATGTGGACATCCACGTGTGTATGCATAGGTTACTGAAGCTGCTGCTGCAGATCCTTATCAGTCTTTCCCTCCACGTATTTATGTCGTGCTTGAAACCTCGGAGGTTGAGTATCTTGAATCCATATATATATATATATTCCTAATTGTGATTCTCGTTGTAATAATTCAAACATAGTCAATGGATTAGAATAATTTTCTAGAAGTATATGCATAATGCTCTACAGAATATAATCATCTATCATAATAAAAAATTGTAATAGTCTAATTTGATATGATATCCAAGGATGGAATGTAGTATTAAGTTAATGTAGGGCGGACCGGAAGGGGAGAAGGCGTGATTAAAGGCGGAATGCCTAACTTGGGAGATATGGAAAGAGCAGTGTCGAGCGGTATACGAGGAAGATAACCCGAAGTCGGAGAGGGCCATTGATGCAGCCCGAACATTGAGCGAGGACTGTTGGAGGACACATCAAACCGAACCTCACGGCCCGAGCAGGGAAGGACAGGTATGCGAGCCGAGATGGAGCTGTCCGACCCTTGGAACGATAAAATTGAATTGTGATGGTGCGTGAGTATCAACAACCGGGAAGGCGGGTACATGAGTGGTGGCGCGTGATTGGAGGGGCCGAGTGATAGCGGGAAGGAGCACAAGCGGGTGTGAGGGAAGCGCAATGATGACCGAGGCATGTGCGATATTGCAAGCGGTAGAACTAGCTTTGTATAATAAATGACATAATGTAATAATAAAATCATATGCAAAGTTGATTATAAAGGGTCTACAAAAGCCGGATGACTGGGAAATACAACATATCCTAATAGACATCTTGGATATAGCTCGAAAAATCCCGAACGTGAGATGGAATTTTGTAAGGAGAAGCGCTAACAGGTGCGCAAATTGGATAGCTAGGAAATTCAGATAGAGGATGTGTCCGGTTAACTGAACATTAATACATCCATCTTCGTTTATTTCAATATGTATTTTGGACATTGCGGGGTCGGAGTATGAATGAATGTGAATTGTTTTGGAAATAAAAAATAAAAAAAAATGTAGGCAGTATAGTCCAGTGTGTCCCAGAATCTGTCAGTAATTATATTTGATAGAGAATATACTCATCTATCATGACAAGTTTGAATAGTTTATTATTGTGGTAAGCTATCAAAGGAAGATTAGCGTAATAGTCTAATTATCATGGAGTTGTTGATGTAAATATGGCAGAGGAAGCCAAAACGTGTTGGATTAAATAAATGAGGTTTGATTTTCTTCACTACACTTTTGAACTTTTAAATTCTCATGTGGGAAACCACACAAAAGATATATGAATGCCAGATGGTCTCTCCTTGAATTCAATTGTTTCTCTCTTCCTTTATGTTTGCCATTTTTTAAATTCTTGTTAGGTAGCCCCGAAAGAGAGAAGACTTTCTTCTTCATTCTTTATCAGCTGCTGCATCATTGAGTTGCTATAAATAGAGCACTCATCTCCCATTTCTCTTCAACTCATATCTAAGTTTTTGTCCTTCATACTATTGTTCCTTTTCTTCTCCTTGCTAGCTGCAAAGCCAAAACTCCCACGACAGAGCTAGCTTCTCCAACATATAAGACAAGTTAGAGAGACATTTGGTAATAATATATATACACACGGCATTGAGATCAAATGGGTCTAGAGATTTCACCATTCTATGTAGAAGAAGAAGCTCAAGAGCTGCCATTGTTGTCACTGAATCATGTTTCGTACGTCTGCAAGTCTCTGAGCAAATCTATCAAGTTCTATCAGGATGTGCTTGGCTTTGTCCTCATCAAAAGACCATCTTCCTTTGATTTTGAAGGAGCCTGGTACGTATTTGTTCATACCCAAATCCATTTGGAAAACTTGCTTCATTTGCTGATCACTGATATGATTTACATTCTTCACTCAGGTTGTTCAGCAATGGATTAGGGATCCACCTGCTAGAGGTAGAAGATGTTCCAACCAAGAAAGGGAAGATCAACCCCAAAGACAACCACATCTCCTTCCAGACAACGAATATGGATCTTTTATTGAGCAAACTCAAGGGCATGAACATCGAGTACGTGACCGCCGTGGTGAGCGACAGCGGGATCACGGTGGATCAGGTGTTCTTCCACGACCCAGACGGTTACATGATTGAGATCTGCAACTGTCAGAACTTCCCTGTCCTTCCTCTCTCGGCCGCTTGCCCCATCATCAAAAAGGCCGATATACCTCTCATCAGAAGCCAAACCGCCCCTACCCTTTTCGGCAACAGCAGAAGCTCAGAAATGTCAGCATGTGCAGCTGAAGTTGCATCTTTGATGATGGATAACTTAGTCCTCAACATGATGGATTTTTCCATGTAAGCTTGGTTTTGATCACTATATCTATAAATTTATGTATGGCGTGGATGTGTAATATGTAATGTCTAGTCTAGATATTGATAGAGGATCCCAAGTAGACAGTTGTTCATCTAAAACCTCACAGAACCAGATGATTGATTGAAACCATTTTTGATCAAATGTTGGTAAGAGCTTCAGAAAGAGGCAATGGAGATGGAGAAGATGACTGCTTATGATCTTAATTTAAGTTGAAGATGTATTTTTTTTTATTGTGTATTATTTGAATTTGATTTGTATGGAATTATGATATTCATAATATTTTTCACAGTATTCTCATCAAACATTTGTTGAGCACATGCAAACAGTCACGAAACCAGAAAACTTGTATTAGACTAAAACAAATAGTTCATTCATATAAAAAAATACTTATATAAATTACATTAATTCATATAAATTATTATAATTAATCAATTAATATAAAATAATATTAATTTAGTTTTTAAATCAGTCTTTTAGTTATTCTATCAGTTTTAGTAGAGGATTCTATAAACATCATTTAATCGAGTTGTTTTATTGTTTAATGTGGTTATGAATGCATATGTTTGTTTCAAATGTGTATTTTTCAGATTCTTTTTATTTAAATTGAAAATCCGTAATACAAACGGTTATTTTTCATTGTATGGTCTCTTGATCCGGTATTTTTTTTTTGTAAAAATAATATAAAAAATATAAATACCCAAGTAAAAATAACTACAACTCTACTAAATACTTATTCCAATTTTTTTGTATTATTTGTAATTAGGGAAATTATAATTTTAACAGAAGTAATAGTCCACGTGGAATTAAAGTATTTTAATAGATAAGTTAATTTTTAGTACTAAAAGGTCCAACATTTAATTGTAAACACTATAATAAAATATGAGTTATTTAAATATGAATAACTATATTATTAAAAGTTATATTTATAATAATTATAATATTTATCATACTCGGACATATTTAAAACCTTTTTACCTAAGACAATATCTCAAATCATCATAAAATTGGCGATTCAATTTTTGTATATTAATTAGAGTTTTGACATTTTTTTAAGTCCTTATGGTCTTATGGTACAAAAAAGAATTAAAGATAGGAGTTTTTTCAAAAACTGTTCACTTTTGAAAAAATATTTGAAAAAGTGTATATCGAAATTTTTTTTTAGAAAAGTATGTATACGCGCGACGCGCCTATTCAATAGGCGCGTCCTAGGGGTGCGCCTATTGCCTAAATATTTTTTTTTTTTTCGCAAAAACACCGGTCTATCAGAAACTACGTTGATTTTAAGTCTGCTTATGGTTTTCCTCCTAAATAGAAATTGAGAGATAGTCTCACGCGTTGCTTCATCTCAGTATTCACAGGTTTTCCTCCAAATTTTCCAACTTGTTCTGAACAACAATGAAACGAAGTTGTTTATTCACAAGTTTCTGAATGAGACTTTTCTTCAGATACACTAGCTAGTTTGACATTTTCAGAAATTACTCCTGCAAAAGAGCTCTTTGGGGTTACTTTAGGTTCCTGTCCTAAATTTTCCAACTTGTTCTGAACAACAATGAAACAAAGTTGTTTATTCACAAGATTCTGAATCTTCCGAATATCTTGTAAAGCTTCTCCAATGACTATAGCTTTTTATCTGAGTTCAAGCCTGCTTATTGTTTTCCTCCTAAATAGAAATTGAGAGATACTCTCTCCAGTAAAGAATAAAGGAAGTTCTAAGAAGAAATGGTTTTTTAGCAAACTATGTATACGCGCACCCCGGGGTCGCGCCTAACGGACATAGTTACTTTTTGAAATTTATCTAAAGTAACCCCAAAAGAGTTATTTTGCAGCAGTAATTCCTGAAAATGTCAAACTAGCTAGTGTAGTTGAAGAAAAGTCTCATTCAGAAACTTGTGAATGAACAACTTTGTTTCAATGTTTGACCTCGCGGATGTTGTTCAGAACAAGTTGGAAAATCTAGGGCAGGAACCTAAAGTATTTAACTTCTGAGAACTTCCTTTCTTCTTTATTGGAGAGACTATCTCTCAATTTCTATGTAGGAGGAAAACCGTATAAACAGGTTAGGAAGGGTCTTGAATCAAGAGGACAGAAGATCAATTTGTTAACAAAAGGGTCTTGGATCAAGAGGACAGAAAATCAATTTGTTAACAAACCACCGAGATGATTGTCTCACGCGTTGCTTTATCCTAGTATTCACAAGTCCAAATTCCTCTACGCGCACCAAATTCCTCCATGTATGTTTTTTTCCTACTATATGCTTACTTTTTGAAAAACATCTGATTTTGAGCCTGCTTATACGGTTTTCCTCCTACATAGAAATTGAGAGATAGTCTCTCCAATAAAGAAGAAAGGAAGTTCTAAGAAGTTAAATACTTTAGGTTCCTGCCCTAAATTTTCCAACTTGTTCTGAACAACATCCGCGAGGTCAAACATTGAAACAAAGTTGTTTATTCACAAGTTTCTGAATGAGACTTTTCTTCAAATACACTAGCCAGTTTGACATTTTCAGGAGCAAAACCATTTCTTCTTAGAACTTCCTTTCTTCTTTACTAGAGAGAGTATCTCTCAATTTCTATTTAGGAGGAAAACCATAAGCAGGCTTGAACTCAGATAAAAAGCTATAGTCATTGGAGAAGCTTTACAAGATATTCGGAAGATTGCAGCTGCAGGACCTTTCTAGCATGCCTGCCTCTAATGTGTTGCAGCTGTTAGTTAGCCTATACCCTGTTCGATTTTTCTTGTTGAATGTTCAGGTCAAGTGTGAGGCAAACATACCATACATTTTTTCGTGTTATAACCGTGCTCCGGAGCTTATATTTGGAGCAACATAAATACACATCATCTACCAACAATATGAACTTTGTTTCATTGTTGTTCAGAACAAGTTGTTCAGAAAAAGGAAGTACCAATCAAGAAAAATGGAATTTGTTAGATGGGGATCGAGTAATCTCATCGAGTTTCTCAAATCGGTTGGTGTAGAGACGCATGATTAGATCTCTCAGCAAGATGTTGGAGCAATTATAGCGCGGTATATCAATGACAACAAACTGAATCACCCTACGAAGAAGAGAGTAGTTTGTGATGAAAGACTTCAATTTCTATTTAGGAGGAAAACCATAAGCAGACTTAAAATCAACGAGTACACTATGCAGAAACTCAAGAGTCTTCAGATGCCGACGAAAAAGGCAGTGGAAACCCCAAAGAGCTCTTTTGCATGAGTAATTCCTGAAAATGTCAAACTAGCTAGTGTATCTGAAGAAAAGTCTCATTCAGAAACTTGTGAATAAACAACTTCGTTTCATTGTTGTTCAGAACAAGTTGGAAAATTTGGAGTTTGGACCTATGAATACTGAGATGAAGCAACGCGTGAGACTATCTCTCAATTTCTATTTAGGAGGAAAACCATAAGCAGACTTAAAATCAACGTGGTTTCTGATAGACCGGTGTCCGGTGTTTTTGCGAAAAAAAAATAATTTAGGCAATAGGCGCACCCCTGGCGTGCGCCTATTGCAGTAGGCGCGTCGCGCGTATACATACTTTTCTAAAAAAAAAATTCGATATACACTTTTTCAAATACTTTTTCTAAACAAAACAGTTTTTGAAAAAATTCTAAAGATAGCCCAAATTCAAGTTTGACAATAATGCACGACTGCACGTGGTCAAGTTGCAGCTTTGTCTAGACCTCCATCATTATGTAGAATTAATCATCAATATATACCTTAATTATTAATTAATTATGAAAATGTCTTTTGTTTAAAAAAATACGAATGCATATACTTGTGAAAAATTCCATTATATTGAGGGTTGACTCCTTCGGCAGTAAATAAATTATATATTCATCCTGCCGGCAGAAAATAATCAAAAATAGGTACATAATGGATTTTCAATTTTTCATAATTAATAAATTGGTCTAACTTAAAAATAGACAAAAATATATTTTTTTTAATCAATTATTTCACTTTATTATCTTCAAGTGTCCTTATTTAAATCTTATTACCAAAAATGCTCTGACTTCTAAACATCTCAATTTATGCCCTTCAAGTTGTCACGTCTTTGATTTATCTTTTAACAAGTAACACCAACAACTTGAGTTTTAAAATGATTAATTATAGGCTAACGTGTTGACTAAGGAACATAAATGAAGTTTTTTTGAAAAAGTAGGTATCGCAAAAACAAAATAGTAAAGTAAGTAAATAAAAAAAAATATTTCGAAATCTAAGTATATGCGCTACCGTAGGTAGCACATTTTTTCAATATGCGATACCGAGAGGCGAGAGTAGCGCCTATTCCAAATCTGTTTAAATCACTATTTATATTTTTTTTGTATCGCAGGTAAAGTTTTTTAGGTATCGTATTATACAATCAGTCTAAAAATAAAAAATTAACGCGTAGTTATCGTCATTTAATTAGTAATTAAATTATCTACGCACTGTAATTTTTTTGTTTTTTTTTGAGTAAGTACATAATTAAATTTATCACCTAATGCATTTAATTATTTTGGTCAAATTATAAAACAAACGATGTTAAGTTAAAGAATCACTGTATCTCTAATAATAAAAATTACCCTAGATAGATAATTTCATTACGACATAAATGATGTTAACCGTGGTGAGTTTGGACTTACATAGTCTGAGTTATAATTTTAAGTCAAATTTTCATATCTCAACTTACGACAAAGCGTACAGTCAATCCATAAATCCAAATTTAATATATTTTTGCATCATTTAAATCATAATTAAAATATCTACTGACTACAATTTTTTTAATAGATACATAATTTTATTTTTAATTAAACATCGAATCATTAAAAAAAAATTAAAAATATTTTTTCTATATACTTACTTTTCTAATTTGTTTTACAATACCTACTTTTGTAAAAAAACTCACATAAAAGCGGTATAATTTGGAGTGTAAATATTGTAAGAAGTAGGTATCTACTACTTATATATATATATATATATATATACTGCTTTTGAAATTATTTAATGAATTTCAAGATGTAAATTACTAATATAAAAGAATTACGGATAAAATAATTTATAGAAGTAGATTTCAGTTATTAATTAATCAGTTTAATGTATGTAACAATGTGGTCGTTGTTACATTAGTTTTTACTATTATTTTAATTAAGTTACAGAAATATTAATGAATGTGCAACTCATATTTATATATATTCGATATTTTGATAATACTCTGCACTTTATTATATTTTTATATAATACTAAAGTATAATCTAATAAATAAATAAATTTGACAATATAGATATCTTGAAAAATTTATCGGCTCCACGTAAGTTTGAAGGTCAAAATAAACTCGATTCATGTTGTTGCGTGTGAAGTTGTATTCTAACATTAGATGGGCTTTAAAGATGATACAACATTAATAACTGAATACAAAAATAGATTATGTAGTGAAATAAGTATTCAAAAGTAAAAATAAAATAAAAAATAGTATCAATTTTTAAAAATGTACAACTCAGTATATCCCTCAAATAACTTGTATTCCTATTTTACACAAACCAATCAATTTATAATTTGAAATTATGGTGTAGAAGTTATAATAGTTTGATTAATATTATATAATTAATTAAACTATCCGTAATATAGTGTAACATGTCAACATTATATCTTTTAATTAGAGATCTCAGATTTGAATATTAAAAATAAAAAATATTAATACAAAACATCTTACCCATACGGTAAACTATTTTTTTTTTTATAGAATTAAATAAACTTGTAGAAGTATAATAAAAAAATATTAATACAAAACATCTTACCCATACGGTAAACTATTTATTTTTATATAGAATTAAATAAACTTGTAATAGTATATTCGAGTTTTTTCAAAAACTATATACTTTAGTTTTTTTATTTAGGAAAGTATGTATAGAAAAAAAATATTTGAAAAAATAGATATACACGCACCCCCAGAACGCGCCTTTTGGCAATACGCGCACCCCCAGGACGCGCCAATTGTATAGGCGCACCCCCAACATGCGCATATGCAATTGTCGTATGTTGGGTGTCTCTTTTTTTTTTTTTAAAAAAAATTGTTATATAATGACGACTCGATGTTTAATTAAAAATAAAATTATGTATTTATTAAAAACAATTAAAAAAAGTATAGTAAGTAGATATTTTAATTGCGATTCAAATGATGCAAAAAATATTAAATTTGGATTTACGGATTGCCTATACGGCATGCCGTAAGTTGAGATAAGAAAATTTGACTTAAAAAATTATAACTCGGACCATGTAAGTCCAAACTCAACACGGTTAACGTCATTTAGGTCATAAATCAATTATCTACGTAGGATAATTTTTTTGATTAAAAATACAGTGATTTTGTAACCCCACATCGTTTACACCCAAATTTGACCGAAATAAGTAAATGCATTAGGTGAGAAATTTAATTATATACTTACTCAAAAAAAATCAAAAAAATTACGGTGCATAGATAATTTAATTACGAATTAAATGACGCTAACTATGTGTTAATTTTTGACTTTTAGACTGACTGTATAATACGGTACGTAAAAAACTCTACATACGAAACAAAACTTTCAAATAGTATTTTGAACAGTATATTTACTGTTTTGCACAGTGAAATTTACTATCTAAACAGTAATTTTACTATGCAAAACACTATTTGGAAGTTTTTGTATCGTATGTAGAGTTTTTTAAGTATCGTATTATATAGTCAGTCTAAAAGTAAAAAATTAACACATATTTAGCGTCATTTAATTCGTAATTAAATTATCTACGCACCGTAATTTTTTTGATTTTTTTTGAGTAAGTATATAATTAAATTTCTCACCTAATGCATTTACTTATTTCGGTCAAATTTGGGTGTAAACGATGTAGGGTTACAAAATCACTGTATTTTTAATCAAACATATTATCCTACGTAGATAATTGATTTACGACCTAAATGACGTTAACCGTGTTGAGTTTGGACTTACATGGTCCGAGTTATAATTTTTTAAGTCAAATTTTCATATCTCAACTTACGGCATGCCGTATAGGCAATCCGTAAATCCAAATTTAATATTTTTTGCATCATTTGAATCGCAATTAAAATATCTACTTACTATAATTTTTTTAATAAATACATAATTTTATTTTTAATTAAACATCGAGTCGTCATTATATAACAATTTTTTTTTTTAAAAAAAAAAAAAAAAAAAAAGGAGACACCCAACATACGCCAATTGCATAGGCGCATGTTGGGGGTGCGCCTATTCAATAGGCGCACCCCCAACATGCGCCTATACAATTGGCGCGTCCTGGGAGTGCGCGTATTGTCAAAAGGCGCGTTCTGGGGGTGCGCGTATATCTATTTTTTTAAATATTTTTTTTTATACATACTTTACTAAATAAAAAAACTAAAGTATATAGTTTTTGAAAAAATTCAGTATATTCCATTGGAATATACTTATCTATCCTGATAAGTGGTCATTTATATTGATGATAACCTCCTTATAAGTTATTGACATAGTCTACTTATCAGGGGGTGGGTTTTCCTTACCCAACTAATAATTTTAATGTATATATTATATAGATATGAAATGCCACGTGGCCTCTCCATTTGTTCCTTCCTTTTGTCATTTTTAATGCACGTTTTGGTATCCCCACAGGCCACAAAGACAGAAAAAGACTATTTCATTCATGACCATGAATTCATCAGTTTTGGTGGGAGTCATGCATATCTTTAAACTACATTGCACGGTTTTGGTGGGGCTCTTGGAAGGGGGCGAGGAAGATTCACCGGAAGAATTGGGGGTCAATGACGACATCCAAGAAGGAGGGGGTTACGGATTCCGGGAGATGCAATCTTTCAACCGCGCTATCCTTGCTAATATGGCTGCCCGTGTTTTGGAGGAACCACATGCTCTATGGGTAAAAGTTCTTAAATGAATTTATTTCCCGAACATGTCATTTATGCAGACCTCATCGGGGAATCGGGCTTCGTGGGCGTGAGCGAGCCTCCTTGAGGGGCGAGAGGTGATCAAAGATAAGGGGGTACGGGAACTCGGGGATGGCAAATCCATTAGATCGTTCCTTGATCCGTGGGTACCCCTACAACAGTCCTATAGGGTTCGGCCAAGGGAAGGTGCAGCTCAGGTGGGGTCGGACAGCATTGCCGACTGGGTCAATGGGGACGCACGGACCTGGAGAGAACCCGTCGTCCGACAGAGGGTCAACCACGAGGATGTAGAGACAGTCCTCCACGTTACCATTCCGATCCTTGGTGTTCCAAACAGGTGGCGGTGGCCACATACTCGACATGGCATGGTCTCGGTTCGTTCGGCATACCACGTACTACATGCCGTCGGTCAGCAACACCAAGTAGACCTGAACCACAGGCCACAACCCGACATTGCTCAGGTATGGCCATCTATTTGGACAGCTCAGGTCTGGCCTAAGATCAAGGCGTTTATGTGGAAATTAGCGATGAATGTTCTCCCGTCGCGAGATAATTTGAACCGAAGGGGGATGCCAATTCCGGTCCTGTGTTCGGCTTGCCTTGTTGAGGAAACGAGGGAACATCTCTTCTTTGGATGCATGTGGGTGCAGCAGGTATGGAGACATCATATACATGACGATATGTTGCAATGTGGCCAACACTCGGTGGAAGAATGGCTTCTCCGAGCTACGGGCAGATCTGGACCGAACCGTAGGGAGCACGAACACGAATGGAGGCGAATGATAATTGTGTGTTGGGTTGTGTGGAAAGCAATGTGTAAATTGATGTACGAGAACAACCCGCCTTTTTTTGAGTCTATATTGCAAGAGATCCATAGGATCGTGCAGGAGTTGTGGTCCACTAACCAACCGATGCGAAATATGGGTACGATCACCGCATGGAGGAGACCCGCGGAAGGTACCATAAAGCTTAATTGTGACGCGGCTTGGTGCTCGAGCACCAAGATGGGGGCCTTCAGCGTCATTGCTCGGGACAGCTCGGGATCGGTCATAGGTGGATGGCATGCGGTCAAGAGATCGAGCTCGGTCGATGAATCAGAGGCGGAAGCGGTGCTTGGTGCGGTCCGGTTGGCGATTAGTCAACAATGACCGAAGATCGTTATTGAGTCGGATGCCTCAAATGTCATTAATCATTTACTCGGAAGAGATTTCGCTTGGAGGATTGCTCCCATTTTGTCAAACACGACTGTCTTATCGGCCTCGATTCACTCAGTTGCGTGGGAGCACACCCCTAGGTCCGCTAACATATGTGCGAACTGGATTGCGAAACATGCGTTACTCGGGTTGTGTCCTCAGGATTGAGTATCTTCACCACCAACCCATTTACTTAAATGTATTTATGCATATAATATTTTGTACTCGAACACTCATCCGGTTGTTGAAATGATATATTACTTCGTAGTTAGGCAAAAAAAAAATGAATTCATCAGTTGCTGCATAATATTTTTTTGGCCAATCAGTTGCTGCATAATTGGGTTATCTGTAGCTATAGGTCCCAGCTTGCGATTTTATGAAATAATTTTGATAGGTATGCAAATTGTGGGACTATAACGGAATTTTGAAAGATAAAGGGGCTTACTTGCAGCATGATTGAGTTATAAGTACCTGCTTGCTATTTCATGAAACTATTTGGATAGGTGCAAATTAAGGGACTATATTGGAATTTGGAAAAATATAAAAATGCTTTAGAGAAGTTTTGTAACTATTTTTGATAATTTTTGTGTTGATCAGATGCAATTGCAATAGCTAGTGAAATGTCTTCAACAAATTTAGTTGCACATTCAGAAAAGAAAAGTTTTAGCTATGGAGAGCCGCTGATTCGGTTTGCCTAGCTCTTGATGCTCAGTAGAAGGTAGAAGCCAGATGGGTGCCTTCGGTCATTGTCGATAGACTCAACAGGAGTCGGGGGATGCCCTATGATGATGTGACCTCATGACTGTCTGGTTACACGGATTAGTTTGATGGCTGCTGCGTGAGAGGTGAGTTGCATGGTACAGAAGTGCCCTCTTTGAGCTGGTGCGGCGGGTAAGGGAGTGTGGAAGAGAAGAGGGACGGGATGCGCAGAAGGTGTTCGACGAATTTACCCACAGAATTTCAGTTACAAAAGATAATCCCAGAGGATTTCAGTTAAAAAAGAGAATCCAGAAGCCAATCAATCAAGTGTTTTTACCCATGAACTCAATAGGATATATCAATGGGTGAGGCTATCATGGATGATAAATTAGCATATCAATTGAAGCACGATTGAAGATAAGGACAAAGAAAGATTAAAGTTTTGTCTGCTTTCTACTTGGAGACGCCTAACAAAGGTACGGAACCTTGACATCGATCCATCCTGTGCTGAAAAATTATATTTTAAATTCAAGTAAGATTTATTTATTGACACATAAATTTTGTGGTGTTCACAACTTTTTATACAACGCAACATGAAAAATCAGAAGATATTGCATGTGCTATTTTCTTGTCCTTGTCTTGAACATCTTCTTCCACCACGTATCTATCAGCTCTGGCATGTTTTTGAATAGGAATCTTCAATAATTTCCTTAGTACTTAATGACACGTGCCTTTTCCATACATGCATGAGGCCAAGTAGCTGGTTTGGTTGGTGGACCCTCCATCATTTTATTTTTGTTAATCTGAGGTTGCTAGTCATTTAACTTGTACCAATAACTACTGTTCTAATCTTTCTTGGGGGATGTACTGATTATGAAGAGGACATATCTATAAGAAATATAACATCCTCAAAAGAAAATAATTTTCTGAGCAAAAGCTCCCAAACCCAACTGTGAGCAGATTAATCAGTATCTTGTATCTATTTGTTCTGAAGCCAACTAGCGACTCTCTTGTCATGAAATAGATAGGGACTAATGAGAACTCTCTAAACATGTAGTCCCCATTGAACATGAATATAAACTCTAATTTTAAATTGTAATTGTTTGAGATCACCAACCTAATTTATGTAATAATTTCTCTAAACTTATAATACTGAAAAAAAAGTGTTTCTTTAAAAAAGGTTCAAGTCAGCTGATTGGCGAAGTCTCTACGGTATGTTATATTAAAGTATATATTATATTTAATTTAGTGGTAGGGAAATTTGTCAGGACTTGGTATTCTTATTTGAACGAAAAGTCATACCATGTATCAAATTAAACAATTAAAGAATAAATAACCAACAATTGATTGAGTAGTTAGGAAAAGAAAAAATCATCAACCTTTGAGTTAGATATACCTCCCACATATACTCAATTTTTTTTAATCAAATAGACCCATTTAATAAATATATAAGAAAATGTTCTCTTTATTTTAATAAATATTATGAATTTAGACCTAAGCGTGAATGAGGTATATCCCAGAAAAATGTCCATGCGCGAATTTCGTTTGCGTGTGGACAATTTTTGAATAGTTTGGCCCAAACGCGAACATGATTCACGGGTCGACATTTAAGACACACCCACTCACGAATCTTATTTGCGTTTATTAATTGACAACTGCCAAGGCTTTTCATGACATAGTGGTGTAGCCTCTTCTTTTAAATAAAAGCTAACTCAAAATTAATTGATTGGTTAATTGTTAGAGACACCCTAAGCCACATCGAGGAATAGTCAGAAAATTATCACATGTACCAAATTACTTAAAAAACATGAATAATTCAAACCAAATTGAAGCATGTACCTCACACCATACAATAAACAATTATGATGGTATTTCAAATTTTAAAAAGATATAATAGTGTTACCCTATTTTGAGTGGGATTATTCAATGAGGTTCGCAAATAAGATTCAAATCAAATCCAGCAACTCCCCACCCACGAATTTCATTCACGGTTACGGTCAATATGTTACCACTCGCGAATGATATTTGCGGGTGGTAAAGTACCCGTGAATGAGGTTCTCGTGTGTTGGAAACGTGAATGAGGATCGTGCTTAGGTCTAGATTCGTATTTGTTAAAATAATGAGGAAATTTTCGTATATATTTATTAAATGGGATCTACTTTGGTAAAAAAATTCCGCATACTCAATATGAGAGTAGACTCCTGTCAAATAATACATAGCTATCAACCTTTGGGTTAGATATATCTCCCACGTATACTCCAGCTCAGAGCAGCCTCTTGTCAAACAATACATAGCTATCAACGTGGATCAGACCTGGCAGCTAAGTCCAACTTTAACAGATGAAAACAAATATTAACAACTCCCACTTGATTCCCTAATTTTGTTTAATTTGTGAGATTAAACAAATGATAGCTGAATCTTGATGCTGTATCAATGATTTCTGATTATTCCCTTCCCAGATCTTGGCCGCGAGCCATGAGATATTATAAGGTAGTTACTTTCCTCCCAGTTTACACATATTTGATTTAATAAAACATAAGTCAACATATAGCTTTGGTTTCACAGTTATTCCAGTTTAACGTGTCTGAGTATCTTGCATTCACACAGTGCAGGCCATGAATAAAAGTTGTCATTTTTCAGGATTTTAAAAACACCCGTGATTATAAAATGGATTTCCTTTAGGAGAAAATAAAATAAAAATATGAATGATTTCATCATATAGTCATGATATAATATTGAAGTAATGAGTCACTACCACATGCAGTGTGCTGCATACATTATAATATATATATATAGAAATGTATGCCATTTGCTACTGTCTTTATCAGTAAATTACAGATGTGGTTAGTTAAATTGATAATTGACACTCCTATCATTGTGTAATATTTATCCAAGAAAGGGGACTTGCTTATGAATGTGCATCAGGTATCAAAATTCCTATAACATTGGTTATGTTGCCAAAGGTGATCATCAAATGAGGCAATTAAATGAACAGTCTTTTTGGATATTAGAAATTGGCTCTATAACTGTTCTTTATTACTCAAAGAGATAAAAAAAAATCTTTATGCCATGAATTATTTGTTAATGTGAAATACATGAGAATGTCAATGCACAATATGAATGAGGGGGGAAATTAATAATGGAATTAGATACTGTTTATGAGTTGACAGATATTTGCCCTATATACATGAAAATGACATCTCTTTTATTCTCCATTTTGAAAATTAGGTGGAGATAGATGGATTGTTGACCATTAGTTTGATCAAACATGAATGAACCAAAATTTGAATTAAAAATTAAAAATCCAGGCTGATGGGTAGAAAATTATTTGGCGTCCTAAAGTGGTTAGAAAAATAAACAGTAATAAAGAACATTATATTTTGTTTCACGAATGTATCTATTCAATTAAAAACAGTGCTCTAGAATCTGGAGATGCAATTTGGTTGAATTTCATTTGTGTCGCATCATTTTTGGAAAAGTGAACATATGGCGAAAGGGGGGTTTCGTAACCGATACCCAACTTTTGAATAAACTAATTTATGAGTCTGCTGCAGTGGCCATCAGTTATGAGTTTAATTTTATAATTGTTGTTAATATTTTAAATTTGCTAACTATTTTCAGTTTAGTGTTGTAGACATATTACAATAGAGTGATAATGTTGGGTAGTACTAAATGTAATGTCATAGCAAAATGTTGGTAGGTGTGATAGGTGTAGCTGGGTCGAATCATAAACTGGTTTGAATGTGGTTAGTTGGAGAGTACACATAGACAAATTCATATATGTTAGCAATATTTATAAAATTAACAGGGTGCTGGACAATAATGTATCTGATTTGTATGTGTATTTATAAAATTAGTAATAACTCTAAAACACACATTAAATATTATTAGTTCGAATTTAAATCAGCGACAAAGCCACATAGAGGTGAGGGGGAGGCAATTTAACTTTTGGATTTGTGTCAATTTAACCCTAAAAAATATATTTATTTTCAATTTAGCTATTTGAATTCTTACATGTGCCCCCTCTGAATTTTTTTTATTTTAACTATTTGCCCTTACACTAATTATTGCCCCCACTGACTTAAATTCTTCGCTTCGTCATGATGTTGCTCTTTCTACTTTCTTAATCGTTGCATTGGGAAAGTCACCATTCTGGATTTTCTGAGTTTAAATCACTATGATATTGTTAAATAAGTGTTGGAATAAAATTCGAAGTTTTAAACCGTGTAAAAATTTACATCTCATTTTGGTTAGTATTTCTAAAGAATTCGATTTGACCGAGTCCATTTGAATAAGACCCTGCACCCAACGACTAGCGTAGTTAATTTTTTATTTGATGTTTGTTCAATTGACTAGAATTGGAGTTGAATTTATCAAATGCCGCAGCCTGAAAAATCCATGACTTCGTGCTGTTGTTTATTCTTCACCATCAATCTATTGGAAATTAGTAAGTCAAAATTTTATAAGTTTAGAAGAATTATCGTCATTAACTTCCTTAAATAGAATGAAGAGTGGAAAAGGTGGTAGATGAATGAATCAAATAACGTGAGTCTCGTGCAGTATGTTTTAGATAGGAGTGAAAGCTAATGCTTTCCCACCATAAAAAGGTAAACAGAGATTAGTCTAGATTGATCATTGATGTATCTCAATTCTCAACACTTGTGCTTTTTTATGAATATATGAAGGATCCATCTCTTTTTTACTGCAATGTGTACAGTCCTGTTCAAATACGAATTAGATCCATGATTGAAACATGGCAATAAAAGAACTGGTCCCCCTGTGGATGGCAACAGAGCCACAGAGGGGAAGTGGTGACTCCACAGATAATATGGCAATGAAGATTCGAGAAATTACTGTATGTCTTGATGTAATGGAGGAACCATTGGTCCGTCCATCTCATCATGGTGTCCACCAACCTATTTGTGGACACCATTCAAGTCTAGGAGATATGCAATGATGTCTTATTGGCACTTCAAGGTTTCTGAATCCTCTCTTTTCTTTTTTACTATCATATAAATACAAGATAAGGAATCTATAAGATGCTAAAGAATATACTTGTCTATCATTGTAAGTTCTAATCTGTTGTCTTGATAAGCTATCGCAGGATGGGGCAGAGTAGTAAGATGTTGAGAATCACATAGTCTAGTGTAGTTATCACTTGTGAAATGGGGGTTGATTTTCTTCACTCCCTTTTTATTTATTAGTATTATATTCGTGGGAGACCTGACTAATTATTTATGCCATGTGGCCTGCCTTTGAGTTTGAACTGGTTCTCTCTTCCTTCCTATTATTTATCCATTTTTAACTCGTGTTTGGTAGACTTATTGGGCAAACTTATTAGGTACACTGGTTATGTTATATATATACTAAGGTTATAGTATAGTAATATGTATTTTATTTAGGATTACGGTCTCACCCGTTCTTTCTAAGTTACAAACAAAAACAAAAATATTAATACATATCACGATCTTACACGTTTTTTTTTTAATTTTTAAAGCTTACCCAATAATGAAGCCATTGATTTTTTGTTTTGGACGATATGAAGCCATTGATGGTTGTTTGTTGCATAATTGAGTTAATTATGAGTTCCTTGTGGCTATAAGTAAAGGGTTTCAACTCCCATTTCTCTCAACCCATATCTAAACTTAGAAGCTCTTTCTCTTTTTCTAACTTCTGATTCTTCTTCTGCTGCGGAGAGAGAGAATCAAGAAGAATAGACAGACAAAGAGAGAGAGATTTCATATTCTTGCTCCTTTCCTTCCTTCTCCTTCCTACCTACCCAGCTAGCCAAACAGAGCCTGCTGAATATATAAGCCAAGTTAGCGAGAGAGAGATTTGATTCTATAAATTGCATTGAAATGGGTTTAGAGATTTCACCATCCCCAGTAGTTTCAGGATTTGGAGCAGCAGCAGCAGATGAATTGCCGTTGTTGTCGCTGAATCATGTATCATACGTGTGCAAGTCAGTGAGCGAATCTATCAAGTTCTACCAGGATGTGCTTGGCTTCGTCCTCATCAAAAGACCTTCTTCCTTTGATTTTGAAGGAGCCTGGTACGTATTTATAGAACCATTTTAAAGATCAATAGTTAAATGGAATAATTGCCATAAAATAAAGATGAAAAAACTGAACTTGCTTAGTTATAAGGAAGGAATAGAGTGTACAGAAGACATTTTTTAGTAGATTTTGAACTTTTTAAAAGAGTAATTGCGTTCTTCGAGCAAGTAAGGGAATAAACATCAACGAGTCGATCAGGCCATTTGAAGTTTGAACTATAAACTATTCTAGATCTTCCCTGGCATGCTCTCCATTTACTGTGTAGAGACCTTGATTTAGTAGACTGCAAGCCAAGTTTGATGATCCAAACTTAGATGTCGTTACTGCTATAGTGCTACACCATGTATCCACCTAAGAAATCGAGCTTATGAAACACTGCCCCCCCCCCCCCCCCCCCCCTCCTCAACAACAACAACAATAACAAGCCAACAAAAAAAATGTAGCGTGGGGTCTACTGATATCTGTTTATTTAATTTTCAATCTTAAAATAAAATAAAATAAAAAACTGAAAAAGATATGTGGACTAAAGGAATCCCATGTGTTTAAAGCGCATTATTATTGTGTAACAGATGATTGCATGTGTACCTATTAAAGTCAGATCTATTTATTACTGTATGATGTAATGATGCATTTTGAAATGAATGGTTTGATATATAGTTTGTTTGGTCAATAACAACACTTTGAAGTTTCATTTTGTTTTTTAATGATGATTCATCCGATTGTGTGTGCTACTGAGAACATTTTTGTTCAGGTTGTTCAACCATGGAATCGGTATCCACTTGCTCGAGGTCGAAGATGTCCCAACCAAGAAAGGAAAGATCAACCCTAAGGACTGCCACATCTCCTTCCAGACCACTAACATGGATCTGTTGAAGCGCAAACTGGAGGAGATGAACATCGAGCACGTGACAGCCGTGGTGAGTGACAAAGGCATCACAGTGGATCAGGTGTTCTTCCACGACCCAGATGGTTACATGATCGAGATCTGCAACTGCCAGAACCTACCAGTCATTCCCATCTCTGCCGGTTGCCCGATCAAGACCAGTTCTCCCCTCACCCGCAGTCAAACAGACCCTTCCTCCTATTTGGGTAACAGAAGCTCAGAGGTCATGTCAGCGTGTGCAGCTGAAGTTGCATCTTTGATGATGGAGAACTTAGTGTTGAACATGATGAACTTTTCGATCTGAGATGGGAAGAAGAGAATCAATGGAGTCCGACCATTATATAGAAATGGAGTTCAGAATGTTTGATGTATAGTGAAAGAGAGAAGTTTGAAGTGTTTGGTTTGCTTGGTTGTTGTTTTGAGTATGTAGTAGTGCTCTGTTATGGTTGTTTGTTGAAAGGTCATGTGTTCTGTGTACCATATCGGATATTTATTGGGGAGGATTACTTAGGACCATATATTGGGCTTCATCATTAGCTGTAAATCAGTATTTTACATGGTATTAAAGAACTGTAAATCGATATTTTACATGGTATCAAGAAACTGTAAATCGATTTAACATGGTATTAAGGAACTGTGAATCGGTATTTTACATGTTATCAGAATCAAGGAGTTAGAATATCTACTTAGCCTTACCCAAAAACTAGTTGTATACTTGATGATAATTTGAAGAAAAATAATGAAATAGTTCAGACTAGCTATTAATAAAACAGTTTTTAAACGGTAAATATTTTCATTTTTATACAGTTTCTATATATATTTAATAAATATACAATTAAATTACTAACACTAACTTTATTTTTGAAAACTGAAAATACAAATAATTGTGGGTGTCAAACTCGCAATGCATCATCAAAATTTGACATGTGGTATTGCGGTTTGCAGATTATGGGGTAGGTTTGGTTAGAATAAGTGTCTACTCACGAATTAACTCACAATATTAACGATCTATGTAATTTTATAAAAATATAAGACTTATTTTACTTTAATTTTTTTATTACGAATTAACTCGCACTATTGATGATCTATGTAATTTTATAAAAATATAAGACTTATTTTACCTTTTTTTTTTTGAGTTAATATGTAATATATAAAAAATTATTTCATACTAGGAATTAATTTTGTACATATTAGTTCTTAATATTTTCATTAATGTTTTTATATATATATTTAGTAAAAAAATATGGTGCACCACATTGCACCAAGGGTTGATCACGGTGCAATTAAGTAGAAGCCCGGTTTGCCACGTAGGCGGTGCTGCTTTGGTATACGAAGTGTAAAAATTTAAAGTATGTGTGCCAAAGTGCAACTATTGGGAAAATTAGGGCTAAAGTTTCTCTAGGAAATACAATACGCTGTGGGCAATTCTCACAGTGGCAAACTACAAACAAAGACCGCGCCCCATCCTGACCGGAAAAGAAAAGGACGTAGTTCAATTAGGGGGCGGATTCGATTTGGTTTCACCGGCGACGCTTAGAGCTTCACTTCGTCATCATCAAACTGTCGAAGCTCATGTACCGACCGCCATAAAGCACCAAAGTGGTCTCATTTACAACTAGGGTAATCGCTTCTTCATAATGCTTCTCTTTTGTCGATTTTCAACTACTGTGCCCCAAAAGTTCGGCTACTGTGTGTGTATATATGTTAGCTTGGCCGCTAACTGTTGTTTGAATGACGCCTTGAATTGAGGAAATTCAGGTTTGAATGACGCCTTGAATTGAGGAAATTCAGGATCGTAAAATTCAATTCGTTAGAATACAACGTTTAATGATGTGGAATTTCAAGAACTTTATTTTCTGCTCCTACTTTATATCTTTGATGTGTTTCTTCAAGTATGTTGGTGTAAAGATTGATATTGTTAAGCACGGATGGGTTGTTTCGTTGTGACTGCCAGAGTGTGTATAGGTTTGGATGTAACTTTCAATTTGACAAATCTATTCAGCATTACCATCTCAATGAACCTGTTTTTCAACATAATAACTGAAACTGCAGGGGTCCTCCAACTTGTCCATGGTCACCTTCAGAACGTACAGGCGGTTTTCTTATATAGTCGAGATTTCAATGAATTGTTCTTACTAAATAGCTAACTAGATCTAGAAGTTTTGATATTGAAATGAGAGATACCACATACTTCCTTTGTTTCGTGTCTTTTCATTGGCAAAGATTATTAATTAGTAAGGGTGTTGTTCATTTGAAATTATTTTTGTCTTGCAGGGAATCACTTGTTTTAGCAATAGAGTTTAGGTGACATAATATAGAGATACAGTATAGTTTTCTACTGTGAATATGAAACGAAAGCGTGGACATAAGAAAGGAAAATCAAAAAAATCAAAAACCGCACCTTTCAAAGAGGAACCTAAACATGTCTCCAGTGGAAACGTAGAAGAAAATTCTGGTACGGAGGATGCTGACAATGATGAACAGGACTCGGGAATGGAGGTTAATACACCCTCTTCGTCTGGAACTGATCAACCATCCAAAAATACAGCAAATATAAATCCTGATGGATCGATTGAAAGGACAAGTGCAAAGCCAATGGCCCGAGTTAAAGTCAAGCTGAAAACTCCTAAAGCTCTTGAATCTCAAGGCACTTCTTCTGATGCTCCAAGTCGAAGTGATACAGATAAGAGCAGTCAAAAGATGGAAGTGGATAAGAAAGCTGTAGTTGCAGAGAAAATGGAAGATAGTATTAGTTCATTGCTGGAAATGAAAGCGGGTCCTTCAGAAAACCCTTCAAAGAAAGCTGGGAGCATCAAAATTAAGACTTCAAAGCCTTTGGCTTCGGGGCCCCAGTCAACTGATGTTGTTGTACTGGAAGTGGATGGTGAGCATCAAAAGGAACTTAAGGATACTCCTCAAGCTTCTCGGTCTAGTAAACAAGAACTAGAAGCTGCAGTTACGGTAATTAAAGATTTTAAGATGCTAACTTCTGCATGACTGAAATATCATTCAAATAATTATCTTTCTTATTAATTTGCTTTGTTTCTTAACAGGTCATTAAGAAGGTCATGAAAATGGATGCAGCTGAACCCTTCAACGTCCCTGTGGATCCTATTGCTCTGGGAATTCCTGTAAGTGTGATATGCAAGAATTCATTACTCACAATGCTTTTAGTTGCTCCTTCTTGTGGACATGTTCGTGTTTTGTGTTGACAAAACAAAATGAACCCTGATTAATAAGAATAAGGCCCTGGAGAGTTTTGATTATGCAGATTTCCAGTGAACTTGATCATAGATGAGGGCATGTAGAACTTTCTAGGGCATTACTTGTGTCGAAGTAGCTGGGGAAAGTTGATGACTACCTTATATAATTGTACTGCCAAGTGATGTCTTAACTCTACCTCGTTTGATTGACAATAAAGTCTTATTACTCTATCTCATAATACCCATTTGGGAACTTGGTTGCACCAATACAGGATTACTTTGATGTAATTGATACCCCAATGGATTTTGGAACAATATGCAGCAACATCGAGAAGGGTGGAAAGTATTCAAATTCAGAAGATGTCTTCAAGGATATTCAGTATATCTGGGGCAACTGTTACAAGTATAACAACAAGGGAGACTACATTTTGGATCTAATGAGGAGGGTGAAGAAAAACTTTATGAAGTATTGGGCAGGAGCTGGTTTATATACTGGTGAGCTTATGTGTAATCCACCTCTTTTCTATAATGGATAGTGAAGTTTGATTATGGAATTGCTCTTGAGAGTCTTATCTGAGCTCTTATGGATCACCATGGTACTTGCTTTTCGCTTAGCGTTCTACCACTATTGTTGGATTGTGAGGAATAAGTTTTCTTTTACAGGCAATGATGGTAATCAAGCAGATAGTGGTCAAGGGAAAGGCAATTCCAAAAACAAAGCCAAAAAACGTCATGGGTATTGTCTAACTGTTGTTTCTGTGTGTATCCTTATTGCTAGTAACTATCTCAAAGATTGAGTTGCTTGAAGCAGCTTGGCAGAAGATGTAAGTGGATGAATCTTTGATCATCCTTTTATCTTTGATCATCCTTTTAAAAAGGAAAATACAAAAATTACAAATTACAAATTTTATTCCTTTTAGTGAAGTGAAAGCTGTTCTTACTGTGGTTGACCTCCCTTAAGTTACTATTATATTACTTATAATTAGCCTGTGAATTTTTTCCATTTGATTGTCAAAGGAAAGCATTTGATAGCTCACGATTCAATCTTTATTAATATTTCACTTTTCTATCTACAACGTTGGCTTTGTATTTGCCTGTCTAGTTAATTGTAAAGTCTGGATTTTGACCTAACAAACAAGAATTGTGATGCTATGTTTCTTCTCATGTGCAGAATGCGACGCCATAAGAACGATTGTTTATGTGCCATATGTGTTCTAAAGCGCAAAAGAAAAGAGCGGGAGGAGAAGGAAAGAATTGCCAGAGGTCTAACTAGTGAAGAATTCAAGCAAGAGGTAAAGCAAATTTTTGCATAGCTGTAAATACTATTTGGACTTGTGATATTCCAATTAGTACACTTTTCTTTTAGAGGAGGTATCATCCAAACAACTATTTTTTTATAAAAATAAAATCAGCACCCTACTTTATAAATACAGTATGTTTAGCTTAGTTTTAGCTTTTCCCCTGTGAGCAAATTCTTTTTACCTTTTCTGTCCCCAGGAGACATCACATGCAGAAAGCCCATATGGTGAGGAAGGGGAGGGATCATCAAATTCAGACGACTCTGATGATGAAGATGCAGAGGGCAACTTGGAAGAAAAAGGAGGAAAACTGGAAATCTCTCCAGGTAAGAGAACTGAGGCGGATGTTGAAGGCGTCAATGAAATGGAATCTCGAAAGAACCATCAAGGTCAGACTCCAGACAACAATAGTTTAGAAGGGGAACCCCAGCAGCAGGTCAAAGAGACGGAGTCGAGTGCTGGATTCCAAGAAAATGATGAGAAACTGAATGCAGCATCGGATCAACAGAAGTTGAAGGTACCTTTTCTTTTCTTTCCTTTTTTGTGGTTACAACTTGATGAGGGAAAGGTTCATCATAAGAGAGGAGCTGTGGATAGTATTTTGATCTTCATCAATTAATGTTTGCAGGAGGAGGCAGCACCTGAGAAGAAGAAGAAGCAGTCGAGAAGCCATCTGTATGGCAACTTCCGTAGTGAGAATCCCGCCTTTACGAGTTTATGCGGGATTCTCTTCCCTGAAAACCCCATCTGCTCTGTATGGAGCGGACCCCATTCCTTGGTTCCTCGACCACCACTTGCCCAATCTACAAGCTCAATCCGTGCAGCGATCGAGTCTTTCATGAAATAGTAAGTCAGTTGTTTCGTTTCTTGAGTTTGAGCAGCTATAGAATATTGGTTCATTCTCTGCAGTTGGAGTATTATTTGTGAAAACATTCCTGATAGTGACGAGAGAAGCTCAAACCATGACTGACTGGCTGGTTTTTATGGTCGAAATACACTTTTCAGATGAGATCGACAGTCTCTGGTCTAAGGTGGGGCGGGGTGAGGACTGAGGATCCAGTGCCATAAATATAATCCGACCCGACCCGCAAACAATGCGAGTGGGCCTGAGCCCATATATAAGCCTAGTCCAGCACCCCAAGATAGGCCCATTATATTCCTCCAAATGGAAATCAAACCGGATTTTACGGAATCATACCGGTTGGTTTAATTGTTCATTGAGATATGCCCGACGTTAATGAGCCGTGACGTAAGGTGAATTTCAGTCCAAGTCGGATCAGTTTTTTTACTATTTTAATTTTGTATTTGTATTTTTAGTCCGGTTTTTACTTTTTATCCATAAAAATTATACGAGCAGAAAAAACATACCAAAAAAGATTAACTGTACACTCATATTCTGTTTTCGGTCATTTTTAGTTTAAATTGAAAAAAATACGCACCCAAAACTAAATTTAACAGAAAAAAATTATTAAACAATATTTACATATTTTTTACTAAAATTGATTGAAAATTATATTCAATCCAGTCTTTTTGTCTCACCCCATGGGACGTGTCGGCCATGGGTCGTGTCATGAGACTACCCATGGGACGTGTTTGATCCAAACTTGACCTGTGTAATAGTATGAGCCAATTTTTCAAACAAAACCTGACCCGTCAAAAATGAAAGAGTTGGATCAGACTGACCCATTGGATCTCTATGACTCGCGGATCAGGCTGACCTGTTCAACCCATGCATACCAAAAAAACATGTTATTTTAATATAATATAAAAATATCACGGGTCATGTGAGTCAAACTTTCATACCCAACCATAACCCGTGGTATCACGGGCCATCTACGGTTGGGTCAAAATGACCCATGATAAAAAAACATGACCCACCCACGGGTCGGGTTTTGTCACCCTACTTTTGATGTTGTGTATATTTAAATATAAAAAAATGTAATTATTTTCAATTTAAGTTAATAGAATTATTTTTTTCAATTTTTATCCTTATTTTAATTACTGTCCCCACTAAAATAAATTCTTAGGTTCCTTCTACTTATCCTGACCAAATCGATTTTAAAAACCCTACTTTTAAAAGAAGAAAGAAACAAATTCGCAAGTAAAGTAGAAAAGGCAAATTTACCAGTAATTAAATATTAAGTATTGATATTTGACACGAAGATGATTCAGGCGTGCATCAGCATCGCCACCATTAAAGATATGCATACTTCAAAAGAAGTGCATTCCATTCAATATTTCAATCTATATAATAATAATTATTATTATTATTATTTTCAATAACTTATACATCATAATTTCACCCCTAAACCAAAACCCACAAAATCCCTAACCCTAGTTTCCACAAAGAAAACTTAGTATATTGACATCCCAATAAAGTTATGGAACAAAAATGTATTGAAACAACACACATCCTAAGTGAAATATACTCCTAATTGCCCTAAGATCGTGTTTGTTGTTCGGATAAACTCTTTTTTTGCCTTTTCAGAACCCGATCTAAGCCGACGGGGACGGTTCTTGTTGAGGTAATTCCGATAGCATTTGCACCACTTCCCTCATCGTAGGTCGTTCAATACTATTATCGTGGATGCAGAGCATTGCGATGAAAAACATGTGCATGACTTCTTCTTTCGACCCAGAGGAGAGCCTCGGGTCAATGATACGATTAGCCTCTTCTTTCCGGCAACTCGTCACTTGTCTGCTCCACTGCACGATATCCACACCTTCCCCAAAATCACCCACGGGACGACGACCCGTTAATAATTCCAACAAAACAACACCAAAACTATACACATCGCTCTTTTCATCAACTTTCAACGTATAAGCATACTCTGGAAAAAGAAAAAAAAAACATAAATTAGAATTAACAATTAACATAGTACAAAACAAATATTTATATATATATTTCAATTAGTGTATTTATTTTGATTTGGAGACTATATTAAAGTAGGGTTGTGTGGTGGGAAGAATTCCTTTACACGTCAGAAAATCCAACATCAAATCTACCAAAATCAAAATATGAAAGAAAAGAGGACAAGACAAATTTTTAAATAACAAAGACAATAAATATAATAATAAAAAAGAGTATTGGGATTTTGTATTATTTAAATGTAATTAAGCTTTTTTACGACCATTCATGTCCCTTCGTGATACGTTAAAACATCACATGTCAGAAACTCCAGAACTCTATGCATCGGATTTTGGTGGGGCACACGGAGTTTTCGTACATATCGATGGGGTTAATTACATGATAAAAAAACTGACACATAGATGAACGAGACGGTACAAAATTGCAAATATATGATACAGTTTTTTGTTTTCTGTCATTATGTATTTAGTATTTTCCTAGGTTGTAATAAAACAAACAAAAAAAATCTACTGTTTCTAATTTGAATGCACCCCTGAATACACATCACTCACGGGTTTTCTGCCTCTGACCCATTTTTGTAGGGGAATTGTGTGTGATGTTGACCTATGACATCTCTATTTATTAGACTCTATTGTAAGATACAAGCACAAAAATACAACAGTCGATTTAATGACACAATTTAATGTTCTTTTAGATTTGTGTATATATATATATAAATAAATAAATAAAATAAAATTTGACTAGGTGTGGGTCCAGGTTTTAAGGGTTGAATGATTGTAAAACCTAAAATACACCAAGCACTGTCTTGGTTATTCCCTGCAACATTCATGATGATAACTATTAGTTAAATTTAATGTCGTTTATTCATCATTTTCTATGTATCAAGTAGACTAGTATTTATGGACCGTCCGATCTGACAAATCATGCTAATTGACGGCTTGAATCCACACTTATGGACCCATCTGAAAATGTTATTAGTTGACTAAGATACTATTAATTGGGATAGTTGACTTTTAAATACTAGTCAATTTATAAATAAAATAACTAATATATATATATATATATATATGTATGTATATACCTGGAGCAATGTAGCCGTAGGAACCTGCGATTGCGGACATGCATTCCGAAGCACCACCGTCCATCAAAAACTTTGCGAGGCCAAAATCCGCCACGTGGGCCTCAAAGTTCGAGTCGAGGAGTATGTTGTTTGACTTGACATCTCGATGAACGATGAGCGGTGCGCAGTCGTGGTGAAGGTAGCAGAGTCCCTTAGCGGCCTCGATCGCTATCTTCAGCCTCAACTGCCACCCTAAAAACGACCCTTTCTTCACATGCAGAGACTCCCCGAGGCTGCCGTTTCGCATATACTCGTACACTAGAAGGTTGGTCTCCTTGTTCGAGCAGAAAGCGAGCAGTCTCACAATGTTCCGGTGACGGATGTTGCCTAGGGTTTGGATTTCGGCCTGAAAACCGTGGTCGTGGCTGTGGGAACCGAACCCGAGGAGCTTTTTCACGGCGATTTCGACACCGTTAGGCATTTTCCCGTGGTAAACGATCCCGGCACCGCCTCGTCCGATCACGTTTCCATCCTTCACGCACTCGAGGACGTCGGCGACGGTGAAATCGAGCTTCTGAAAAGCTGTCAGCTTCCACGACCCGTTCGGGCCGGGATTCTGGAAGGATTTGGCCTTGATTATGGCGGCAGCCGCGAAGACTAGCGAACAGACCAATAGCCCGAGCGCGAATACGAGCTTGAAGTTCGACGAGCTCTTGCGGGAACCTCCGGCGGACCAGCTACCATTGCAAGGGTTGCTCACCAGAGCGCCGCAGAGCCGAGGATTTCCCGCGAATGACGACGCGTTGAAAAACGCGAATTGCCCCGACTCCGGTACTACTCCGGTGAGATCGTTGTACGAGAAATCCACCGTGGTGAGGCTCTTCATTGTACTGAGCGACCTCGGCACGGACTGATCGAGGTGGTTCCTCGACACGTTCAAGTAGTTCAAAATACGTATATTCGAAATCTCGGGTGGGACCGACCCTGAGAGGTTGTTCTGGCTCAAATCAAGGAATGCGAGGTGGTGGCAGTTTCCAATCTCGGTCGGGATCTCGCCGGAAAGCGAGTTCTGACTGAAGTCGATTTTCAACGCCTGTTGGAGCTCTCCGATCGTCGGGGGTATCGGACCGGAGAATTGGTTTCCGCTGAGCAGGAGGATCTGAAGAGACGAGAAATTCGAGAGCGAGGAAGGTAACAGGCCCGAGAGACGATTATTCGACAGATTGAGTTGCCCTAACCCGATAGGTTTGGAGTCAGGTTCGGAGTTCGGATTCTCCGACAGGATCCCCGACAAGTAATTGTTATGGAGCTCAATCAGCCTTAAATTTGGTAGATAAACTAACCCGGCAGGAATGCTCCCATTCAAGTAATTCTGACCCAGTCTAACCCGAACAAGACCCGAACACGTCCCCAAACCCTCCGGAATCGGCCCGAAGAGGAAATTCTTCAACAAAATCAATATTTGAAGCTGATTTCGCGAACAAAGATCAGGCGGTATCGTGCCCGTGAGCTTGTTGGACGATAAATCGAGCAGCCCAAGCCTCCCGTTGAGCCCGAGCCTTCGAGGAATAGTCCCGGTGAAGTTGTTCATCCACAGTGCAAGCGTTTCGAGGCTCGGCAGATCGGCTACGTACTCAGGAATCGACCCGTGCAGCTTATTCATGAACAAATTGAAGAGACTCAACTTCTTAAGGTTCACGAACTCGACCGGGATCTCTCCGGTGAGGGCATTATTGGAAAGATCTAAATACACCAGCTCCGACAAATTCCCGAGCTGTCTCGGTATCGGGCCCGACAGTTGATTGATGTGCAAGTAAAGCGTATTGAGCAACCCTAGATTCCCCAATTCGGGTGGAATCTCTCCGTCCAATTCGCACGACGAAAGATCCATCACCATTAGATTCTGTAGATTCCCCAACTCATTCGGAATCCCGCCCTCGAACACATTGTAGTATCCCAAATAAATCTCCCGCAACTTCGTCAGATTCCCTAGCTCGGTCGGAATCTTGCCACGCAAGTCGTTCCCTGCCAGTGACAGATACTCCAACCCCGACAACTCCCCATACCTTGTCGGAATGTCTCCATAGAAGTAGTTCCCTCCAAGATTCAAGACTCTTAAATTCACCATTGAAATCAGAGACTTGGGGAGCAAGGCAGTGAAGTTGTTGTTATAAGCATCGAACACTTCTAAGCTCGGGAGGGTCGAGTATTCCCAATCCAAATCGCCTCCGAATTGGTTATTCGAGATGTTAAGCACCCGGAGATTCTTCATCTTCTCGATCTTGATCGATCCCGTGAAGTTGTTCCCTGCTAGAGAGAGCTCGATGAGGAACTCGAATGTCGAAATGAGTGGAGACACCGAGCCGTATAGGTTCAAATTTGACAGGTCGAGGGACACGAGCCGACCCCTTGAACACCGGATGCCATTCCAGAGGCAGAAGCAGGTCGAGTTCGACATGTTCCAAGTGGCTAGTGCAGGTTCGGGGTATTGAAAGCCTTGCTTTAAGGCCATAAGGGAGTTGACATCATCACTGATGAATGAAGATGAGGTGGTAATGGTGGTTAGCAGAAAGATGGTGAAGAAGACAATGGATATGAAAGGAACCATGATTGTTGACTGCTTCTGAATCTTCTGCTTCGTTTATGGAAGAGGGGAGGGTTTCCGGAGAGAGGAGGGGAAAGTGGAAGGAGCTTGAAATGGAGGTTTCATGGAAGAAGAAGCTTCATATACAAGGAGAGGATATGGAATATGGATGCTTTGCTCTGGTCTGCTCTACTCTACTAGGGTTATGCTGGTCTGTCTGTCTCTCTCTCTCCCTCTCTGATTGCAGTGATAAGCTTCTCTTCTTTAGGCAAAGGTAAAGCAGCAGAGAGAGAAAGAAAGGCTAGGTCAAATAAAAAAGGATAAGGAAAGAAAAAGTCCGTTGTATAACAGAAGTTTAAAGTAAGGTTTAAAGAGAAAAGGCAAAGTTAGTAATAAACGAGTGATAATAATATGCGGGAATCTGGTCCGTTTCTCTTTCTCTTTATTTTGTGTTAGGAATCTTACTTATTTAGGATATGGAAGTTTTACATTCACAAATTCGAATTTAAGAGAAAATTAGTTAATACATACTTATTAAACTGATAATAATATTAACTACAAAGTTTTGAATCATGGAAACCAAGTAATCTAGGGAATAATACTTTTCGATAGTTTGTAATTTATAGATTACCGAAATTTATTTAATATAAATTTATTCTTAATTTTCGTATTCGAACTTTACCAAGTTAGTCAGTCGTGAAAACCTAACTGGACCATGTTACTTACTACCCATAAGATCTGGTTACCTGAACAGTATTGTAATTATTTTTTCTTGAATAAAAATACCAACATTTTTTACAAATTTTATGTACTTCATAATAATAATAATGAAAATGAAAATATAAGTATTAATGACTATAGATGACTACAAATAAGTAAAACAAACAAACTAAGTAATCAAAAAAGTATTTGTTAATATCGGACACTAATCAAGCAAAATCAGAAACCCTAGAAACGAGAAGAGACAGACTCGGGGTTCATCGGGTCAATTCCTTCACTTGGTGACCCTCCCCCTTAAATACAAAATCCTACTTCTAAATGTTCAATTCGGAAACAATGAATGAAATCAGAAAAACGAAACGATACAACTGAAGAATGAAACGACAATGATAAAACCGAAGAAAGAAACTGAACGGACACAAGTCTAGAATCTTCATTACTTCGGACGAAAGCAACCATGCCGAGAAAGAAGAGAACAGGCCGCGCTTAAATGACTGATGAATAGTGGGTCAAATAACATATCCAACATCATAACAAAACATAACAGATCTTCAGCCTGCTAACTTCAATACTCCCCCTGAGGCTGAACCATCTTTCAGATTATACCTCATGTATGCTCCCCGTGTCTTCCAAAAACATTTAGCATTCCAAGTCTTGTACATAATTTTCCATGTTGATCACTTCCCAATGCTTTTGTAAACAATTCTTCTAATTGGTCACTTGTTCTAACATAATCAAGCTGCAAAATCTTCTCAAGCAATTTCTCTCTAATATAATGACAATCAATTTCAATATGTTTAGTCCGTTCATGAAAAATAGGATTATTATCAATTTGTATGGCAACCTTATTGTCACAATATAGAGCAACTGACTCCCTTTGATAAAAACCAAGTTCCTTAAAAAGATTTCTCAACCAAATAATTTCGGATAGGGTTGATCCCATACTTCTATACTCAGATTCAGCAGAGGACCGAGAAACTGTAAACTATTTATTTACCTTCCAGGAAATCAGGGACTTTCCCAGAAATATAGAGAAACCTGTAACAGATTTTCTGGTTTCTATACAACCGACCCAATCTGAATCACAATAACCAATCAATTTCGGAACTGAATCTGAAGATAATAAGATACATTTACCTGGTTCCTTCTTACCATACCGTATAATACACATGAAAACCTCAAGATGAGATGTTTTTGGAGTTTGCATGAACTAACTCAAATGTTGCACAGAAAAGGAAATATTTGGCCTTGTAATGGTCAAGTACAATAATTTCCCTATCAGACGCTTGTAAAGGCTAACATCATGTAGGGGTTGGTCACTCTCATTTATACCTAGATGCTCATCATATTTAACACTAGTCAATTTCAAGTTCAACTCCAAGGGTGTTTTTGCAATCTTACGAGCAGATAAACCAACATATGATATTAATTTCGGTGCATATTTCATTTGATTCAAGAGGATGCCTACTTTGGATCTAGCAATCTCAATTCCTAAGAAAACCTTTGATTCCCCTAGATCCTTCATTTTAAAATTCATTCTCAAAACATGCTTCAATTCATCAATCAATTGTTCACTATTTCCCGAAATGAGCAGATAATCCACATATACAAGTAATACCACTAACTGATTTCCATCATGCTTAGTAAACAAGGAATAATCAAGCTTTGACTAAGAATAACCAGCTCTAATCAATGCATCACAAAGTTTCATATTCCATTGTCTACTAGCTTGTTTCAAGCCATAAAGTGATTTTTTTTTAATTTGCAAACCAAATTTTTATCATTCTTCTCAATAAAACCTTCGCGGACATGCATATAAACTTCCTCATCTAAATCCCCTTGAAGAAAAGCATTATGGACATCCATTTGAAAAATGGGTCAGTTGAAAATAGAAGCCAAAGCAAGCACACATCTCAGAGTATTCATTTTAGCCACAGGCGAAAAGGTTTCAAAATAATCTATGTCATACTTCTGATTATAACCCTTCACAACAAGTCTAGCCTTGTGCCTACTCAAGCTACCATCGAAATTATATTTCAATTTATAAACCCATTTGCATCCAATAATTGACTTACCTTGAGGAAACAGTACTGGATCCCATGTTTTATTTTACTCAAGGGTCATTATCTCCTCTTGCATAGCTTGAACCCAAGCTTCATCTTTCGCGGCATCACAAAAAAACTAGGGTTCGACCAACTTAGAGCTTGAAGCCAAATAATCCTCTTGTCAAACATTTTGTCATAAGAGATAAAATTGTTAATAGAATAAGCATTTGATACATTCGGAACCTCATAATCCTTCATCCAAATGGGGGGCCGACTGACTCTTCCAGACCTACTCATTGTTGGTCTGTCAGAATCGATAACAGGAATAGGATCAACCTAGACAGAACCATCAGAGTCAATTATAGACTTATCATGTGGTATGATTCCTTCAGAGTTTGATTCAAACTCATCATGAGGAACATTAATATCTGCACGAGTGTCATTCTCCTCAGTCAAAATATTTCTATTGACATCACAGGAGTCCATCTCGACAATTTGATCAAAAAATGCGGGCATCTAATCAGGTTTGCATTCCTCAAAAGGGAATACATTCTCATTAAACCGAACATCTCTACTCACAAAAAATCTATTTTCAGTCATATCATAGAGTATATGCCCTTTTTGAGTTTCAGAATACCCCATCATAACTAATGGAATAGCCCTAGATGCAAACTTGTCAGTCACCGTCATACTTTTTGCATAACATAAGCAACTGCATACCCTTAGATGACTAATGCTGGGGTTTTTTTTCCATTCAACACTTCAAGCAGACTTTTTCCATTTAATAATTTGGAGGGCATCAAATTTATCAAATAACAAGATGTAAGGATGCAATCCCCCCAAAAATCATTTGGGATTGATCCTTGCAACTTTAAGGCTCTTGCTATTTCTAACAAGTGCCTATGCTTTCTTTCAACCTTTCTGTTTTGCTGCGGAGTATAAGGGCACCTGCTTTGGTGGAGAATTCTTTTTTCAAAAAAATAATTTTTAACATGCTCATTAAAAAATTATCCGCCAAGCTTGATTCTTTTATGAAACTAGGTCTCAATCATATCAACAAACCGTTTCAAAACTATAACAACATCAGATTTAAACTGCATCAAATGAACCCATGTTACTCTAGAAAAATCATCAACAATGGTTAAAAAATAGCGCTTGTTGTCATAAGTCTGACTACTGTAAGGACCCCAAACATCAACATGCATCAGATCAAACATAGCATATGCTCTAGAGTATGAATTTGGAAAATGATTTCTCAGAATCTTTGCTTTGGGACAAACAAGACAATTTCCAATTTCCAAACCTTTATTCTTAGACAGATTTATAGAATCTACATGTTCAAGAGCCTTCATATAGGCATGCCCAAAACGCAAATGCCATAACATGGTACTGTCATACGAAGAATTAAAAGCAGATAATCCGGTGCATTTCCAAGACAATCTTATGAAGTATAATCCAGACTCTTCCTTACCAGTCCTCAAGACCTTCCCATTTGAGAGGTCATGCAGGATTGCAAGGTTAGGATAGAAGAAAACACTGCAATTTAAATCCTTAGCAAACTTAGACACAGCTAGCAGGTTGTACTTAAAATCAAGCACATAAAGGACATTGTTCAATTTCTTATCTGAACCAATCACAATATTTCCAACACCACACACATCAGAATGTCCACCATTCGGCAATTGGACTTTGGTTCCAGTGGAAAACCTTTCTTCATATAACTAATCATTTATGTTGGTCATATGATTGGTTGCTCCTGTATCCAAAATACATTGATCATTTCGAATTAAAGAGGTACAATTGAGATATATACCAGTTGTATTCACATGATGATCCGTGGGTGCGGTAGCACCTTTCCTCATAGTTTGCAAGAATTTCTCAAATTGTTCCTTCGTAAAGGTGATCCCACCTTGCATAACACAACTCGTAGAAGGATCATTAGAAGAATTTTGCATATTAAGAGGATCAATATCACCATTACCAGAAGAAATAACATTTGCTTTTGAACTTCCTTTAACCCTCAACTGTTCTTTATATTTAAAACAATTATCATTGGAATGCCCCTTATTTTTACAGAAGTCACATTCCTTGGAATAACATCTTTCAACAGTGTGACCTTTTTTCGATAGAAAGCACATTCTAAATTCTGATTTCCTTTCGGCTTATTCAGAACTAGAGAACTGTTCCCAAAATTTGCATTAACATGGGCATTCATCACAGAAGAAATTCCCCTTTGACTTTCCACTTGCATCAACAAATTATAGGCCTGATTGACCGAGGGCAAAGGAGTCCATAAAAGCAAACTACTTCTCACATTAGAAAAAATTTCATTCAAACCCATAAGAAACTGAAAAAGCCTTTGATTTTCTTTATGCTCAACATGCTTTTTAAAATCTTCCCCCTCAATATGAGAAAGGGAACAAGTAGCAACTGTAGCATCATACTCAGTCCACAACACTTTTAATCTCGAAAAGAAAGTAGATATAGAATCAAGCCCTTGTCTAGACATCACTATCTCCATATGAATTTGATAAGTCCTTGGTCCACTTACTTTATCAAATCGTTCTTTTAAATATTTCCAAACGAGAAATACACTTTCAGTGTACATCATCCCACTGGCCAGTTCTTTTGAAATAGAATGTGTAAGCCAACCAAAGACCACAACATTGCATCTATCCCAAAGGTGATGAAATGATGGAGCAAATATTTCGCGCATGCAAGAACCGGTTATAAAAGCCTAGTTTATTTCTACCAACCAGCAATAATTTAATTGACCGACTCCACATCACATAATTCCCAGAACCAGTCAATGTCATAGAAAACATATTTACACCAGGATTATCACTCGCATGAAGAAACAAGCGGTGATGAAAATCTACCTTAGCCATGGCCTCATGGTTTACCTCATAGTCGAATTTGTATGTCTCCTCGATTGGCTTTGCATCCATTACACACCAGATTGAGGAACAACAAGATAAAACAGAGGAAGAAATATACCTCTCAACCAAGAAGACGAACCGGTTCACGATTCAATCAATCGTAAGCCAAGGTATCGTCCAACACAATATGCGGAAGGGTACAGCAACACAAGAATCATAAAGAAGAAAAAATCAAGGAAACAAGTAGATTCGTAACCTGAAAACCGCAACGATAATACTCTCGTCTTCAAGCCGAAGACTCAGCAATACACAGAAATCGCAACGAAGAAGGTGATAAACACCTGAGCGCTTTGATACCATGATAAAATCGGACACTAATCAAGCAAAATCAGAAACCCTAGAAACGAGAAGAGGCAGACTTGGGGTTCATCGGGTTAATTCCTTCACTTGGTGACCCTCCCCCATAAATACAAAATCCTACTTCTAAATGTTCAATTCGGAAACAATGAATGAAATCAGAAAAACGAAACGATACAACTAAAGAATGAAACGACAATGATAAAACCGAAGAAAGAAACTAAACGGACACAAGGCTAGAATCTTCATCACTTCGAACCAAAGCAACCAGGTCGAGAAAGGAGAGAACATGCCAGGCTTAAATGACTGATGAATAATGGGTCAAATAACCGATCCAACATCATAGCAAAACATAATAGATCTTCAGCATGCTAACTTCAATAGCATTATGTACAACATATTAAAAAATATTTATTTATATATATATATTCGATTATGGTTCCAATATCGGTATCTTATTATTGAAACTAGAACATATTTTAACGATCTCTATATTTTTATTAACCCTACCCAATTGGTTGGTTTTGGATCTAAATGAGTATTTTGCTCACCCGTAATGTAAAACAATGTTCATATGCAAATATCAACTTAAAAAAGAGTTTTAATATATATTGAGTTACGAAATAGTAATTTCCATAATTTTTTGTGTTTGAACACAGTAGATATGGCTAAATAACTGTTAAGGTAACGCCTTGATAATATTGTTATTTTAATAATAATAATAATATAAAATTAAAAGTTTGATGCTTCTCTCTTTATTTTCCATCTTTTAAGAGTGTTTGAAGGTAAATTCTCCACCTTAAATTTATAAGGAAGGGGATCAAGTTAGCCATTATGAGAGAACAAAGTATATATATGGCCAAAAAAAAGAGAACAAAGTATACGTACTTTGCTTTATAATATAATTTTAAAAAATCATTAAAGCTCAAAATGTATATATTAACGTATAAATAAAACAAACAAAATTTATTTTATTAAAAATAAATTACCCTAATATTTTTTTAAGATGACATATAATTGCCTACGATTTTTGTCATCTTAAAAAAAAAAACATCATGCCCAAAAATATCATTCTGCTTTAATCAAATTGATTTATCTTTATTCCTTTAAGTGAGGATAGTAGTGGTCCTAGTGGAGCTACGCTTTCATAGTTTCATCATCTAGATTTATCAATATGACCCTACACTTCTTTTTATAAACAAACCCTAAACAGATAAAAGATCACGACAGCTTCTGTTGAATTCCTGCTTAATTTTCAGTGCATGGATATTTATTCTGTGAAAAGATAGTAAACTTGTCCATTCTGGGAAATTAATGGTAGAAAATTGTATTAATGTTGTCTGTCGTCACTGTCTCTGTCTGGTTGGAGACAAACAAACAGTGGCTATGAGTCGAGCAAGAAGATGATGATTAGGAAATCAATATATAGTGGGGGAGAAGGCAGAAATGATTTGGATATAAATTTGTCTGAAAACAAGAACAGACACACAGATAGATAGCACTGCAGCACTGCATTAATGAAAGAACAAGTTTAGGGGGAAACCACACAAATATTAGGGTTTATATTTTATAATATATATAAATCAAATCATTCACTTTTAATTTTATTTAAAAAAAATCAGGGTAGTAATTATTGTGACTGTAATTTAGCAAAATATATTATTTATGAATATACAATTCATTTATTTGAGAGGCTCCAATTATAAATATATATATATATAAACTTTTAAAAAAAACTATTTTTTAGCTGGAAATATATCTGGTTCATTCCTTTCCTACACAAAGAGATGGGACCAAGTCTATTGAAGGGAGAAACTGCATTATTTGTAGAGCTTTCACAAAAGAGAGTGTGGGAACTGGGAATAGTCTTAAAGAGAGTGCTGATAAAGTAAAAGCAAGTGACACATTTTGCTTTATGATTTATGATAAATGCAATTGCAATATATATATATGGCAAACCTAACCATTTCAAACTCTTCATATGTAAAGGTTTATAATATCCATAATTATTTAAAAAAAAAAAGGTTATAATATAATTATGACCTACCTAGTTATTTATGTTTACTCTAGGTTACAATTTAGTTATTTTTTTGTTGCAGTGTTAAATGATTACATACATTTAATTGATCACACCGTTTATTTTTCATCCAATTTATATTATGTTATTTCTTCATCGTTGCGTAGCCTTTGAAGGCAAGCTTTAATTTTAAAAGAGGACATTTTCGCTACTTTAATTCATATATAATCACGTGCAATACACATATTGAACTAACTAGACAAAATTGACGACATATTGTGATTTGAAAAAAATAAAAAGAAGTTCCGCAATAGTGTGAAAATATAAAGAGAAAAAGTTCTTATAATTTAATCAATCCCATTTTTTGCATGCATGAACCCCATAAATGCTTGTACTTCAATTTTCGAGTCGACTTAGTATAACGTTCGATCTTTTGTATTTTTTAGGATTAATAACCAAATCGCTACATAAACTTTGGTGACTTTACAAATTTCTATCCGAAATTTAGTTTTTAAAATTTTGCTACTTGTACTTTCAGAGTTGAGAAAATTGCTAAATTGTCTATTTTTTAGGCAAATCTTGACAAAATTAGATGTGACAACAAGTGATTGGTTCGTATCGTAAAAAAATATCTTATTCATATAATAAAAAATGGGGGAGGAAAACTGCAAAATTTAAAAAACAAATCAATTCCTACTATAATATTTTTTTATTGAAAATGTGAAATAAATAACTCTAATTAATTATTAAAAATGTATTTTCCTTATCAAAATTTCAATGTTTTTTAAATTATATTTTGTGGTATTTTTTTAAAATAATATAGTGTTTTAAATTATGTACCAATTATATATTGTCGCGTCATTTTCCGTCCAATTTTAACGAAAAATAAAGATAGGTAGCATTTTGCCCCAATTTCAAAAGTACATCTACCAAAATTAAAAAAATTATGATAATAATTTATAAAGTTCCCAATTTTCAGATAATGGCTTGGTTATTATCCCTAGTATATTATAAGGGAAAAGTATGAAAAATCACTCAAATGATTACCAAGATTGGTAATTGTACTCATAATATTTGTCTTCACACCCATATGTTTCCATTTGTTGGTAAGTATACATTTCTGTCACTGGTCGTTAGTGTTCCGTCAAATAGAAATCACGTGCAATACAAATGATGTAATTATAAACTTATATACCAAAAATACCCTATATGCTTGTGAACTGATTTCAGCTTCTTGTGAACTCAAAATACCCTAACCTTCCCCGGTTGTCTGGGTCTGGGAGACAATTAATTATGTGACTAGCAAATCTTTCTTGCGTAGATTAGTTTGAAAAGAGAACCTTGCATCAATTCATGTTTAATACCTGCACTTCTTAGAGAGTCATGGCTCTGATCGTCAACTTCATCCAACTTCATTACATCTCCCAAAACATCGACCTCTCCTCCCTTACATGCGTGTTGCCTTCTTCAAGAGGACTCTTATTAAAATTATTGTAGAACGAAAGATTTCGTTCAACCTTGTCTTGCATATCCCTTAGTTTCATGATGTTTGAAAACGATTCCCTCGGTATCCGCTTTAATATTTCAATCTGAAATCATTGGATGGAAATCACTTTTAATTTTCAATGCAAATTGCTTAACAATAATTTTAAAAAAATGTTCAATTTCAAAAAGTGATCACAGGGATAGTGCTAATTTCCCAAGCACAACATTTTGAAGACGGTGTAAATCCATTGATCCTTCATTTCCTGAAGTGAATCGATTGACTTAGACACTAGTTACCAACGCTCACATTGCAGGTCTGTCATGGTAGCTGCATCAACAAGGAAAAAGTTTATTATCAGCAAGTACCTTCTTCAAAAGATGATGGGAAGTGAATAGGGGTAGAAACGGCAAAATAAAACATTAACAAACAATTAATGGAAAATACAATTACAAACAAAATAAAACATTTTGGTGAACTTATTTACGGTAAAAAAACATTCGGGTGCAGTTAAAAAAAATAAACAGTCAGAATGTTTTTTCATACTTTTCTCATATTATAATGGTTTATGCAAATATATTGTCCTAATCCATGAACTTATTATTGCGTCATATTGATAATTATCTCATCATATGGGAGATGTCAATTCCCAAGTGAAATGTCCTCAAAAGAAAGAGGAATTGTACTTCCATCTCAATTTCATGCAAACAAGCATAATGTTTGAATCTTATCGATTGTCTCCTTAATTGCATCAAATTTAATTAAAACAATTGCCATGGATGGTCCTGTCCTGTCCTATATGAGATGTCACAATCTCACCTCGATCATAGACATTAGACATACAAATAGTATCATATGTGGAGTGGAGTGGACAGGGCTGCCCTTCGGAAGGGTCACTGTCCCTGTTTCTGCAGACCCTGATATATAACGTGAGATCATCTAACAGTAACTTCATATAGAAATAAGAAAAATAAACTTTAAATATATAAGTTTTTTTTATCCAAACTAATGCAATATATTTTGAAAATTATAAAAAAAAATATATGATACATTTAAAAATATCACAATTTAAAAAAAGTTATATATGTAAAACTAAGTCTCGGTTTGATATGGACTGATTGTAACTCAATCGAGATGCTATGGTTTGAATTTTGACTCAAACTAGCTCACCGATGAGTGCAAGACTAGTCTTGGTCAAAACCCTAGCCACCTTGATTGAGTCTCAATTAATCATTCGAATTGAATTTCAGTTTAGTATTGAATTGATTGTGTCTCGATTAAGTCCCCAACTGTAGAGGTTAGGAGCTCGTTCGAGCCCAAACATTAAATAATGAAATTTTCAATACAAATATTAATGAGAAAACTCAAAATTTATACTTAAATATTAAAGAGACGAAATCGTATTTTACCTTATAAAAATAGGGAAGAGATATTTGGTTGACTGAGAGACCTCATAGTTTCGAGGATATTACATCGTCATCCATGTTATGTTATTTATATTGGAAAAAGTATGGAAAAAAAAAATGTTTGCCCAAAGTTGTAAGAGCATAGACCTTTTTTATTTGATATTGAACATGTTTAATGTTGTTGGTGTTAGAGGAAGTCTATTAGTTGCTATCTAAAACGGTTGTTAAGTGATCACGTGCAAAAAGAAAAAAAAATATGAAATACCTTTAATGTCCCTAAAATCTTTTTTCTTATTTTTTAGAGTTAATGGTCAAACTGCCCCCTAAAGTTTGGCTGAAATTTAAGAAGCCTCCTTCAAATTTAAAATTCCCCATAATGTTAAGAAATGATGAAAAATTCCCCCTAAAATAGCATCTGACAAGGGGGGATTTTTCATCACTTTCAAACATTAAGAGACACTTTAAATTTTAAGGAGGATTCTTAAATTTCGGCCAAACTTTAGGAGACACTTTTACCATTTACCCTATTTTTTATAATTGCATCAGACACTTCCTTTTCTTCATTCCCTTCCATCTTCTTTCCCATTCAAACTACTGTTGACAGAGGCCTGTAAATTACAAACAAATTAAGAATCCGAAACAAATTATATCAAATAATGATTTTGGGTAAATATATTATATATTTTCTGTATTTTCCCTATATTTATATATGTAGATCTCGAATCATCATCCCTACGAATTGATGATATTTATACCAATTAGAGCTCCATCAATTCCTTTAAAATTATTCTTTTTTCCACTTGTCAGACAAAGACTTCCTTTTGAAACTAGACGAAGTGTTCGATCATTGAGATAGTTTAATCATCAATCGTTAAAGAGAAACGAATATCAAATTTGGGATCGAACACTTTCTTTCTTTATCTCTTGTCATTTGCTTTGTTAAAGGGATATGAAATACTTATCAAAGAGTAGAACACACTTATTCAAATACAATTCAAATGAGCTCAATAACCAGGTTTACCATATAAATTTGTAAATAATAAATCAAGTTTTTAAATTGAAAAAAATAATAATTTAAAATACAATTTCATGATAATTTTTATTGAAAATACAAAAAAAATAAGAATGGAAATTCCCAACCCTTTAATTTGTCCTACAAATCTACATGATCTATCTTTCAGCGCTAAAGCTATAAAGCCATTTTCCCTAAAAATAATTAATATTTTTGTTCTATAGATATTGCTTGGATGATCAATCATCACATGTTCAATTAAGTAGAGTTTTTTTCTAGCTAATTAATGAGCTATCTAGTGGTATAATTGATGTTAATCATAAACTCAAACTCACTATAATCACTGTAATTTAAATAAAAAAGATAACATAGTTAAATATAAGTGATTAAATAGCATGATTTTTTAAATTAAATAGTCACATTTTGAAACTTAAGTAATATTTAGCAACATCAAAAACATAAATGACCAAAATATAACATTAAATATATATAACAAAAAAGGTATTTAAACCTAATTAATTATATGTATATATATATATGTATAATCATCACGGCATTTGTAAATATTTTCTTATATATATTATAAAATTTTAACTGATGAAAGCATTTGTAACTTATTTTTGTAAACTTTCAAAATATATTGAAGACAATTCATGGTAAACTCAGACAGTCTGTATTTGTGTGGACCAACAATTTGAGTGTACATACATATAATATTATATATCCTTCATCATGAATGAGCCAAACCCTAGTCAAAAAGTGTAATAATTAATTATTCTATATTTCATAAAAATAAATATATTGAATAATCATTTCATTAGTAGATGCATAATATTTTTTAGGGTAAAATAGCACCCCTAAACTTCGAATCGAATTTAAGATTTCTCCTTAATATTTTAAAATTTAAATTTTAATCATAATGTTTGGATTCGATAAAAAAATATATTTTACCGTCAGTTGACCGTTTAATACGGACGGAATTTACCCATTTGCAACTCACATGACTCTTTAGTATTTTAAGTGGACCAAATTTCCGTCCACAGTCTTCCTCCTCAACCAGTCGGTTTAGAGCTCCATTGAGACGACATCTTACACCCTTGTCCCGAGATTCCATTTCTCGGATCATTTGTGCCATATATTACCCTGACATATCCATGGTTTCCATTACTTGGTGCGTAAGTAAAAGGGCAATCAGGGTAAGCACTGTTGACGGGACCCGTCCCCGTCTCTACCGCGATAAATATTCCTCGACAGTTCTTACACGAAAGCCTCTTGTTCACATACTTCCTCAAATACTCATAATAAACTTTACACGAAGAACAGACTGTCCAGAATGTATCAACTCCTGTAGCAGAAACATGAACAGAAGTCCTAGAAACAACAGACGACGACTGTTGGGTTCGTTTAAGATCGTATGAGCTTTTCTTTGTACTATCCGACAATAGAGTCCATGCCTCAGAGACAAGCTTAATTGCGTCGTCAGCTCCAACACACTTGTTTTTGTCAGCAGAACAACCAACTGTCTGTACTGTCTTTTTATTGCGTGTTTATCTGCAGAAGGCTTGAGACCAAGAACAGAGTAGTAATCTACCTCATTGATGACTCTTAGAGCATAGGCTACATAGATTTCGAATGTGGCCACCATTTGAGGTATTCCATCGAGTCCAGGCCATGGCGTTTGGGCTTCCAGTGCGTAGTTTTTGGCACCTATAAAGTATTTTTATGCAAATCGCTTCTCTGCAATCTCTTTCGCTCTAAGAGCTGCTTCTTTGCTAGTTTCCATGTAATGTAGTGTAGAACACCTGAAATAATGGGAAGAATGAGTGTTGTCTAAATGAACATCTAATGGTGGAAGATGGCGAATTCCAGTACAGAGACACATCTGCAAATGATCCGAGAAATGGAAACTCGGGACAAGGGTGTGAGATGTCGTCTCAATGGAGCTATGAACCGACTGGTAGAGGAGGAAGACCATGGAGGGCAATTTGGTCCACTTAAAATACTAAAAAGTCATGTGAGTTGCACATGGGGTAATTTCCGTCCGTATTAAACGGTCAAATGAAGGAAATGGGGATTTTTTTATCGGATCCAAACATTAGTACTAAAATTTAAAATTTTAAACATTAAGAGGAAATCTTAAATTCGACTCAAATTTTAGGGGGCAAACTCGTATTTTACCCTATTTTTTATTAGACAAACTTGTATATATATATATTTGCCAAGAAGATAAAATTGTATTACAAAAAAACAATTGATCTCATGTCCATAACCAAACCGTTTCGATATGCTATTTTTTTGACATATTTATTATACATCTCGAATAATTTTCACTTGTATCGTGATCAAAATGTAAAAAGTAAGGTATTGACCATGAAGATATATTAATATTTAATTATATCATATTTGACTATCACACGTCAATTATCAATATGGTATGTGTCTCTAACTTACTTCGCAAAAACACCAACCCTAGTTGATGATGAATACTTATTCCATTCTTCTTCTATTTTTATTAATATCCATCTCATACTAGGAGTTTCAATTTCAATCTTGGTGCCTCGTTCAAAAATTGTGTTTGAATGAAACATATTTAGACATGTGAGTCATTTTGATACGACTCATTTAATTCATATAAAAAAGACAGTTATATTATTTGAATAATAAAAGTCTAGATTGAGTATATTCGTATAATAGACTATATTATATGAAAGTTTATGTGTCGCATGAATCAATAAATCGAATGATCCATAATTTTTATGATAATAAATTAAAATGAATGTGGCCCTATGGGTTATTCGTGAAATAGCAAACCGTGCTTGAATCAAGTAATTGCTTCATCAAAGTGTTGGTAATGAACATATTTTAATACAATTTATTTCTAATACAATCCGTGATGAGTATGTGGACACGAATAGACCGGGCGATAGGACATGTCAGGTGATGTGCATGGATCACATTTACATCAAGGACGAAACAATAAAGGCAACTGTTCTCTTAAACTCTTGAAGTCATATATAATTTTAATTTTAAAATATAATTTTCTTCATCTCATTCTTTAAAAAAAAAATAAAAAAATCAAGCTTTTAAAATTTATATGTTTCTATGATCTATCTATTAGATATGGAAAAAGAAGCAGAGACACCACCATCTGGTTGTCCCTTCCCCAATCATTTTCACAGAAATGATGTGCGAAATTGACTTTCTTTGTGGGAGTGGAAATCCAACTCAGGATACGTACGTATCTTGGTCCATTCATTTGTCTTTTATCTTTATTATTATAATATACATATATATATATATGTGTGTACATCATTATACAAGCAATATTAGTGGTGGAACCAAATCCACTAACATTACTATTTTTTATTTATTATATGTGGAATCATATATGTGGAGAAAATCTTGTCAGGAGATAATTGGACCATTCCATTAGTTAACTAAAATTAGATTCGGTTGGTTGGTTGATTAATATTTTATTGAGAATCAAATGATACGACCATATATTTTAAAGTAGATTATTCTTTAAATTTTTAATTATTTTTTTATTGAATACTCGGTATTCGAGTGGTTTAAGTTGGGGTCACGAGGTAGAATTCTCACGGAAAAAAGTGGGGAAAGAATTGTCATTTTGGTCTAACGGGCCGACCTCTTAAATGCAGACTGCTGGTAAAGCTACGTTGGCGGGGTCAGTGTATGCACTGGTTGTTCGAGGCTAGTCAACCGCGTAACACGAAAGTCTGAATATTACGTAACAGAGTGGACATTAATCGCTACTACTAATCCATTCTTTTTTGTTTGGAAAAAAAATAAAAAAAATACTCGGTATTTCAAGGTAAAGAATGTTACTTCTCATGTGGCTTCAATTTAATGGGCCTTACAAAGGCCCAATTAACTAATAAGGCTTTATTATGGCCCAAATATGTGGTCTATGAATTGGTCCACGGGCCCATTACGAGCCTGCATCGGCCGCTTACTGCGCCTTCTTTGCAGACACCCAACTGAATAGATGCCCTAGAAAGGAGATCGGACGGACATAAATTGAGGTAGTGAAGAAATCTTGACCGTCGCTTGGTAGGGAAACTATAATAAATTTGCTGAACCCTCCGACCCTTAGTTCACCAGGAAGCAGAGCTCTGCCGCCATATTCAGATCTGAGGTACAGTCGTTCTCTTATCGATCTGATACCATCAAGATGAATAAGTATTTCTTCTTTTAGCTTTAGCTGGGTTTGAGATCATTGTCGTAGCTAGATCTTATTATGCTCTTTGGAGATGTTCATGTTGCATATTGCGGATTGCTGTTTTCACTTGTATCATTAGATAGTATTTTGGATTTTGTTGAGATTTTTTACTCTGCTATGCTTACTGTGCTTACCTGAGAAATGGATCTAGTTGTTGTGCTTGCTGTTGATTATTTTTACTGATGTGTGTTAATTTGGCACACGGTTACGGAACAATTTTATGAATTTTGGATAAATTGTTTTTATGTTTATTTTAAAAAAAAGAAAAAAGCATTTCTTGTTTCACGTTTCCAAGCAATTGTTGAGATGAACCCCAGAATAAATTTTTAGTAATCAAGGCTGGAGTCTCGAAGCGGCTCTTTGGCCAATAACATATATATGTGTTATTGGAATGCAACACTACTGAGCTGGAGAATTGGCATTTTCTATTGCCATAGGCCTTTGGTTTTGGGGACATCTCATTCGCTGGATTGTGTTGCCACAAGAGTTGCTTTATTCTTGTTTATTACTTATTAGAGAACTGTCTACATGTTTATTTGATGAAAAATGCTTTATTTGCAAACAATATTTTTTCTTCTATAATGAGTTTCAATGCTTATTAATATCTTAAATTTTTTGAATGTTGATGTATTGTAACGAGTCTTATTTTTGCACCATTATTTTGCGACTTTGAATTAATAGTTATTCTTGGATTTTTTTGTGAGGCTTCCTTCTCCATATCCCCTAGTGTTTATTGAAATGATTGTGAACTGTCTGTTACTTCTTAGACCTTAATAGTTAATATGAATATATGTCTTCAATTGGTTGTCTTAATTGCACGAGATTTTGCAGAAATTACTATTTATAAACAGGAAGAATGTCTCACCGTAAATTTGAGCATCCAAGGCACGGTTCCCTTGGTTTCCTCCCCAGGAAAAGGGCTGCTCGTCACCGTGGGAAGGGTAAGTTTTTGGAATGGTGGATAAATGTTATTTATAATAACTTTACAAACTGATGACATTTGCATTGCCATATTTAGTACACTGTTATCCCATGTTCTAACTTTGTGTAAGATTCATAAATATGTTCATTAGTGATGATGTCTTGTATTTATAAGTCAAACGCTGTCTTCATAATGAACATCTACAATATAACTTACTGTTGTTTGAAATTATAGTGAAGGCGTTCCCCAGAGATGATCCCACAAAGCCTTGCAGATTTACGGCTTTCCTGGGATACAAGGCAGGAATGACCCATATTGTCAGAGATGTTGAGAAGCCAGGATCTAGTAAGTAATGGTGATTGTATCAAAAGAATTTATGTTTCTTGAATGTGATTAATGAAAATGATTTCTGTATTTATGATGTGTCCTTCTAAAGAAATTTTAGCTTTAAGCATACTTATCAAATTCCGAGTTTTTAAACATGCTTACTTAACTGCAATTTAATCTACATCATTGATTTTCTATCCACTTTCATCAATCTTGTTCGTTGAGCTTTTCTGACCTAAATTTCTTCCAACAGAACTCCACAAGAAGGAAACTTGTGAACCGGTGACTATAATTGAAACTCCACCTCTTGTGGTTGTTGGAGTTGTTGGCTACATCAAGACACCCAGAGGTCTCCGGTCTCTCAACACTGTTTGGGCTCAGCATTTGAGTGAGGAGGTGAGAAGGAGGTTTTACAAGAACTGGTGCAAGTCCAAGAAGAAAGCTTTTACCAAGTACTCAAAGAAGTTTGACTCGGATGAAGGGAAGAAAGATACTCATTCTAAATTAGAGAAGCTGAAGAAGTACTGTACTGTTATTCGTGTTCTGGCTCACACCCAGGTATGCAGGGAAACTTTTTAAGACATGTATTGAATGGCATTACGAACTAGGACAGATATTGCCTTTTCTTACGTTTTTGTTTTATTTACAGATTAGGAAAATGAAGGGACTGAAGCAAAAGAAAGCACACTTGATGGAGATTCAAATCAATGGCGGGTCTGTTGCTGACAAGGTTGACTATGCATACAGTTTCTTTGAGAAGCAGGTACCTATAGATGCTGTCTTCCAGAAAGATGAGATGATTGACGTCATTGGTGTGACCAAGGGTAAGGGTTATGAGGGAGTTGTGACTCGTTGGGGTGTGACCCGCCTTCCCCGCAAGACTCATCGTGGTCTCCGAAAAGTTGCTTGTATTGGGGCCTGGCATCCTGCTAGGGTTTCATTCACAGTTGCCAGGGCAGGTCAGAATGGGTACCATCACCGTACTGAGGTTAATAAGAAGGTTTACAAGGTTGGAAAGGTCGGTCAGGACACTCATAATGCCATGACAGAATATGACAGGTTCGATGGAATCCTTTCTCCTTTCCTTTCCTTTTCTTTTTTGTGTATTGGGTTCACCAACTAAAGCAAAAAAAATTGTTGATTTTTAGGACTGAGAAAGATATAACGCCAATGGGAGGATTCCCTCATTATGGCGTTGTAAATGAAGACTACTTGTTGATCAAGGGCTGTTGCGTGGGTCCTAAGAAGCGTGTTGTGACGTTAAGGCAGTCTTTGCTGAAGCAGACATCTAGGTTGGCCTTGGAAGAGATTAAGCTCAAGTTCATTGATACGGCATCCAAGTTTGGCCATGGCCGTTTCCAGACCACAGAGGAGAAGGCCAAGTTCTATGGGAGGATCAAGGCTTGATGAGCCCCGACCGATTTCTTTCTTTTTGTTTCTTCCTAGTGAGTGGTACAACATTTTCATGAATGCTTTTGTGTTTTATGATAAACGACTCTTTTAATCTCTCGACTACACTTTTTCTCGACTACACTTTTAATTTATAAATAATAAATCACAACAATACAAGACTGCTGTATGAATGAAGATTTTGAAAGGGTATTAAGCTACCAGTGTGGATAAAACGAAGACAGAATCTACATCATGAGCTAGCCAACTCTCTCAAGTCTTGATGAACATTTTTTGTTATGTTTTTCAGGACGTTACCCTGTTTTCAGCCTGTTGAGGTTGTTAGCAAGCAAGCAATCTGGAAGGAGACGACACGGTCTCATCAAACATAACCATTAATCGTCTAGAACAAAATAATCTATACTAGGAGGACGTCCATATTTTCATCTACAGCCTCCCAACTTCATCAATTCTCAACACTTTATTCCTCAAAACACAATATTCAGATGGATTCAGCAAAACCCCACCACCAACTCATCTTCTCCCCCAAACTAATCCCTCATTTCTTTGTTCATCAATCTTACCATAATATAATACTAAAAACAAAATCCTATCACAACCTACTACTACCACTTCACTTGCTGTCGCTGAAGTCGGCATCAATTACATCTCCATCGGAACCCTTGTCATCATTCGGTGATGACTCGGAAGGACCAGCACCTGGAGTGGGTGCACCTGTACCAGGACCACCCGATTGGTTGTACAGAGACTGTCCAATTTGCATCACCTCCTGGTTCAAAGTAGCCATGGCATCCTTCATGGTCTGTGTCGACCCACCTGCAATAGCTTCCTTGAGCTCCCCGAGCTTTGCCTCAACCTTCCCCTTGACTTCAGCAGGGATCTTATCTCCCAGCTCCTTGAGTTGCTTCTCTGTCTGGTAAACAACAGAATCAGCCTGGTTCTTGGTGTCAATTGCTTCTCTCTTCTCCTTGTCCTCCTTTGAAAACTTCTCCGCCTCGTTAACCATTCTCTGCACCTGTAAAACACATTTACATAACGAATCCAAATCTTTAGGCATTTTCAGTATTTAATAATGAAGCAACATCAATAAAAAATGAACAGGATACCAAGCAAAAACATTCATATATTTATTGAGATGAACTATTAATAACCTCATCACTAGGCAATGTGCTAGCACCAGTGATGGTGATATCTTGCTTCTTGCCAGTGCCCTTGTCAACAGCAGTGACGGAGAGGATACCATTGGCATCAATGTCAAATTTTACTTCGATTTGTGGGACTCCACGGGGAGCAGGTGGGATGCCATCCAGGCGGAAACTTCCCAGAGATTTGTTGTCTCTCACAAACTCTCTCTCACCTTGAAGGACATTGATCTCCACGCTGGTCTGACCATCAGCAGCTGTTGAGAAGACCTCCGACTTGGATGTCGGGAGAGTGGTGTTTCGTGGGATGATCTTGGTCATCACACCACCAAGAGTCTCCAAACCGATCGATAGTGGGGTCACATCTAGAAGCACAATGTCACTCACATCTCCAGAAAGAACACCAGCCTACAAAATCAAAATAACAAATAATTAGAAGAAACCTTTGGAATGATGAACAATAGCGAGGACAAAGAAGAAACACCCTTTATACCAGACTGATCATTATGCGTAGTGAAATTTTTGCATTTCACACCAACACGTTAAAGATATTGTTTGGTATTTCAGTCCTTTTCAGAAAAGCGTCAACTTTAAAAGAACAAGTGATCGAATTCATTTTTTCATTTGTTTTTTTTTTTCATTTTAAAATAATAAAGTCCGATAATTTTTGCAAATTATTGAAAGTCTAAGTTCGCTCCTTGGCAATAAACTCTAAAGATTACAGTCATATTACACGAAGTGCAACAAGAGCTCATCTTTCTTGGGCTCAGGGAAAGAATAAGCTTAGAAAGGTGTTGGGTAAACACCGACTTAAATGACACATTTTAAAAAGGGTCGACAATATACAGTGAAAACCCAAGAACCATTTTTATTTTCACCATATTTTTATATGATTAACACCAGATAATTATGGTGCGGTATAATTATGTTAATGAATTTTCTACCATAACCATATATATATATATATATATATATATATATATATATAATATGTATCCATCTGTCCATAATCTATATATAACTAACTTATTCTGTAAATAAATTTTATTAATTGTGTCAAATTTAGATTAAATAGATTATGCTAAATTTAAAATATATTAATAATTAAATTATTATTTTACAATTAAAAGGTTAAAAATTAGTTTTACAAGAGCTAGAGAAAAATATAAGTATTTTGCCTATGAATATACTGATAAAACCATAGTTAATAAATATGATTATTGATATAATTATAGTATTAAAATTTATATCCGCAGCAGTTTATTTAGTTTAAAAATATAATACGGTTATTGTATTCATTATACCCGCATCATGCCCTTGTTAGACCTAATTATGAGTAAGCACGGAACCTACCTAATAATTTTTCTATGAACAAATAAATCAAATAGATTAAAACCCACCTGAACTGCTGCTCCAAGTGCAACGACCTCATCGGGATTTACTGTGACATTTGGGTCTCTCCCAGTCATCTTCTTAACAAGCTCCTGCACTGCTGGAATCCGTGTCGAGCCACCAACAAGGATAACCTCATCCAAGTCTTTAAAGGAAAGTTTGGCATCCTTCAATGAATTTTCCACAGGTTTTCTCAACCTGCATTACCATACTGAGGATTAATATAATCGACTTGGAAAAGAATATCAGACAACATGCCAAACTAAGAATAGTAATAAACTAACTCAAGAATACCTGTCAAGCAAGTCAGAGCACAACTCCTCAAACTTGGCTCTTGTTAGAGTAGTTTCAATGTGTTTGGGTCCTTCTGCTGTGGCAGTGATGAAGGGCAAACTGCAGTACCAGCAATCTAATCAGCAAGACCTCAAAAGTACATAAGAAAGGATCATGTGAAACATTAAATCAATCGTATGGTGGGATTTTTGATAGTCTTGCTAATTTTTTATGCAATGAAATTTACATGCAAATTGATTTCAGCTTAATCACTACGCACATAAATCTGGCAGTTGGAACGAAACATCATAAACAACTCAGGCTAGAAAAGCTTGACCGGCTGTTGACATCATAGGGATAACATACCTAAGATTGGTTTGAGTCAAAGAGGAAAGTTCCATTTTGGCCTTCTCAGCCGCCTCTGTCAGCCTCTGAAGAGCCTGTTTGTCCTTCAGAAGATCGATGCCTTCATTGCTCTTGAAGTCTGCAGCTAGCCAATCCACAATTCTCTGCATCGAGTATGTAATGCCTATAATTAAGACTATGTTCCACAACCTCTAAATTGGCTACTGTACAACCTGCGAATGCTTATACCTTATCAAAATCATCACCACCCAAATGGGTATCGCCAGATGTAGATAGCACTTCAAACACTCCATCACCAACCTCGAGCACTGCAAAGAAATGAAACATATATATACAGAAATTCACACACAGGAGATATTTAGCATAATATACGAATCAAGATTTTGTTACAATACCTGAGACATCGAAGGTACCACCTCCAAGGTCAAATACAAGGATAGTCTCATTGTTTTTCTTCTCAAACCCATATGCAAGTGATGCAGCAGTTGGCTCATTGATGATGCGGAGGACTTCCAACCCAGCAATACGACCGGCATCCTTAGTTGCTGTCCTTTGAGAGTCATTGAAGTATGCTGGAACAGTAACGACAGCTTTTGTCACCTTGTCGTTCAAAAACTTGGAAGCATCATCCACAAGCTTCCTCAATACCTATATACATCATAACATACGAATTAATCAGGCATAGTTCGTTTCTTAACAAGACCTCCTTATCCAAATCAATAATACGAAGAAGAAGCAAGGTCAAATGCAATAGCTCTAACACAACCCTCTACGTTGACCAATAATTGCAGTAAAATAGAACTACTACATATATAGACCATTCATTTCACCACAGTTATATGCAATCTGTCACAGGATTCACTGATACATATTTCGTCCACACGGATTATCCACAATATAGATAAGGTCAGACGAATGGTAACTAGAACAGGGAAAGTGGGCAGTGGCCACGAGATTATACCTGAGCTGAAATCTCCTCAGCAGCAAACTGCTTGCCAATTGCAGGGCAGTCCAACTTTACATTGCCATTATCATCCCTCACCACCCGATAAGACACTTGCTTCGACTCCTCATCGACCTCCGACATCTTCCTCCCAATGAACCTCTTCACCGAGAAAAACGTGTTCTCTGGGTTCACGACGGCCTGGCGCTTCGCAATCTGGCCAACAAGCCTATCCCCGTTCTTCGTGTAAGCGACCACAGAGGGAGTCGTTCTCTGTCCCTCAGCGTTAGTTACTATGGTGGGCTTCCCTCCTTCCATGGCAGCAACCGCGGAGTTCGTCGTCCCCAAATCAATACCCACGACCTTCTCACTGACCACCCTAATTGGACCGACGCTGTACCTCCTCCGCGACGTTCTGGAGTTGTTCAGTTTTAAGAACGACGTCGTCCTCGATGAATTCAAGGCTTGGCCAAAGAAAAGTGACTGCGAAGGGCGGCCGGATTTCTGGTTCTTGGAGGCTGCTGTGGCTCCATTCGTACCCAAGAAGTGAACTTGAGCTGTGCAAGAGGCCATCTTCAGATTCGAAAAAGGAAAATTTGCAAGGAGTTGAACAAATGAAGATCTGTGTCGTCAAAATTGAGCTTGGGAATTTGAGGGAATTGATTGATTTCCGACAAACTCGCAAACCCTAGAAGAGAAAATGCAATCCCTTTTCGCAGCAAGGTTTGATGGCTGCCGTTTGCGATGAAGAGAGTATGAACAGGTGAAGATAAGGAGGGTTTATGCGGGCGGAGCGGAAGGTAGGTGGTGCCACGTGGCAGATTCTAGAACGGTCTACGGCTCCCGCTTGTGTTCCAGTTCTTCATTTCAAGAATCCAGCGAAACTCGGAAAGATCGAGGAGGTTCTCTAAAGGCCTGGCCCGTAATATTCAGGCTTCCTTCTAATCAAGCCTGTATAGTAAATTGGGCTGAAATCTATCTACCTACTATTTTTAAAAGTTATTTTTAAATGGAGATTTATTTGCACCGACTACTTTATACAGACTAATTTTGTTGAAACGCTATAATGTCTCAATAACTTTTTACATATTTGTAATAACTAACTTTAAGGAAATTAATTATCAAATCGACCTCATATTTTCGTAGTTACCAAACTACAGTCGAAAATTGTGAAAAATTCATGCATCTAGCAAGTTTTGAACTATATACCTTTTACATACTAGCTAGAAACTTTACTACTACACTACTAATTTCAAATTATTTTTTATATGCTTCAAATACAGTTATTTAAGCAACTTTCATATTATTGTATTAAATATCTCATGTTTATTTATTGATCCTCTTTAGTAATTAATATATGTTCAACGTCATTTATTTAATTATAGTTTTAATTTAATTATGTATCTACTGTATTAATTTTTTGAAATGGTTGGAAAATAAGTAATATTCTAACTTTAGTATTTATAAACTATCGGAAATATATTTTTTCCAACAATCTCTAAAAAATCAGAAAGAGTAGTATGTATATAATTAAATTAGAGTTATAATGGCACATATGGTGTTAGGCTTCAATTTTCACATCAATCATAATTGTTTGGTCAAAGTTAGCAACACTATTTTGATCAAAATTTATGATTGATGTGAAAATTGAAACTTAACACCATATGTGTTGTTATAACTCTAATTTAATTATCTACATACTACTCTTTCTTAATTTTTTGAGATTGTTGGAAAACATATATTTCTGGTAGCTTATAAATACTAAATTTAGAATATTACTTATTTTTTAACCATTTCAACAAATTAATACAGTAGATACATAATTAAATTAAAACTATAATTAAATAAACGATGTTGACCATAAGTTAATTACTAAAAAGTATCAATAAATAAACATGAAATATTTAATACAATAATATGAGAGTTGTTTCAATAACTATATTTGAAATATATAAGAAAAAAATTGAAATTAGTAGTGTAATAGTCAAACTTTTAGTTATATAATAGGTCTAGGGTTCCAAACTTGCTAAATGTATGATTTTTTCACAATTTTTGTCTGTAGTTTGGTAACTACGAAAATATGGAATCAATTTGATAATTAGTTTCCTTAAAATTAGTATAGTATAAAGTAGTTGATGGTTTGCAAATAGAATTTTTCATTTTTAAAATCGATTAACTTCATATTAATTATCCAACTTGCCCTCATATTTATGTGTATTTTTCATTAAAAATTTATGGTTGACACTTTTTATAAATTTTTCAGGGTACACTTTTTGTATTTTATAACTCTAAAATCCACCCATGCTTCCTTCCAAGTAGAATCAAAGAGGGCAACCAAACCAAAATCAAACTCCCCATAGGAAAACAAATCATATGAAAGAAATGACTAGAAGCGATGAATTAATTGACACCAAACCATCTTACGCTATCCATTATATTATTTAGCAAACCCTAAAAAGCATGCATCAATATAGAATAGCAAAAGAATCTCCATTGTTAATAAAGAAATATAATTATAATACAAACAAGAAGACTAACCAATTTCTATGCATGTGTCTTACAATCCACATTAAGTAATATTAAGTAATACACACACACACACACCTTTACTTGGAATCTCAATTTTGTATCCCTCATCTTCTTTCTTCCTCTTGGCAATCTTCACTTTCCATCACAACCTAACTAAGAGACATCAATTCACAGACCTTAATGGCGAAATGTGAGGAGCATTGCAAAAGTAAGTGGCCAAAGAGGCTAAGGAAAGCGGCAAAGTATGGAGGAGTTGCATTGTTCATACTCCTTGTACTTGTTCTCCTTACTTGGGCCATACTCCAACCCCACGACCCACGGTTTGTGCTCCAGGACACGACCCTGTATGGGTTCAACGTATCCTCCAACCCTAACCTGCTGAGCACCACATTCCAAGTCACCATCGCAGCTAATAACCGCAACAAAAAGATTGGAATCTACTATGACAAGCTCGATGTCTATGCCACGTATAGGGACCAGCAGATTACCCTTAGGACCGGCATACCAACATCGTATGCAGGCCATAAGGACGTCGATATCTGGTCACCATTCCTATCCGGGAATCAGGTATATGTAAATCCATCAGTATCTGGAAACATGAAAAGGAAAAAAAATCATATTTTGGTTCGTCTTGACAACTAGGATTGATTGTTAACCCACGTTACCCGCTCACAATAAGACAATGGGATCACAACCATTTTGTTAGTGGGATAACAAATCCCAGTTGGCGGATCGGAGGTAGTTTATAATTTTTCAACAGAAAAAACACGTATTAGATCCAATTAGCCAACTAGAGTTGTTAGCCTACTCAAAATAAGTTGTGTCCCATAAAAAAAATTGTGAGTAGACTAACAGCTCCGAACAGGTGAATCCAATGTTTTTTCCTGAAAACCCAAGGGGTAAGGAGTTTAGGGTCATTGTGTTAAGTTGCTTACCTTGAAGGTCCCTGTTGCACCGAACAATGCAATGTCACTGGTTCAAGATCAAGCAATTGGGTATGTGTTGGTCGAGATCAAGATTGATGGACGTCTGAGATGGAGAGTTGGGAGCTTCTCGACTGGGGAATACCATATCTTTGTCAAGTGTCCGGCGAGGATTCCTGTGTGGAGCAGCAACACGGGTGTTCTGGTGGAGAACAGAGGCATCAAGTATCAGCTAATGCAGAAGTGCAGCGTAAGCGTCTGAATGAAGACACTCTGAAATTCAAAAATCAATGTTGTCATTTTATTCACTTCTTTTTCACAATGAGGAAATTCAAACTTCATCATCTTCAGTTCTGTTTGTAATGTGCCAACAAAGATGTGTGTCTCCTTGTGTGAATGAGAGGCAACGGCTCTTTTTCACAACCGACACCGGATTTGTTGGTGTTGTCTATAAACAACTCTTGTATGTCTACAGATCCGATGGAATCAACATTTGATGATACCCCAATTAACCGTTCCATAATGCTATATAATCTCAACTCTCCTTTGGAGTTTTGGCTTTTTCTAAAACAAGACAAGAAAGACTTTGCTGGGAGGTTAAACAACCACGCCAGACAATAAATACAATTAGAATTAGCCGGAGGAAATAAACCGGCATACCTTGTTTACTATGCTGCCAACCAAGATGTGTGTCTTCTTGTGTGTTTCTAGAAGCCGTTTAGATAGGACATATCTACCTATTTATCCGCTGAGCTTTTTTAAGATAATTGCTTTACTGAAAGTGCTCTCCATCCAATATCTTTTCTGTAGAACCCTCCAGGCCAACTGATTTGTTCAACTGCTTGGTACGCTCTTTCACATGCTTCTTCCAGATTTCCACCTTTGGCAGTAACCCCAAGAACACGGCCTCCAGTGACAATGAAATTACCATAGGAGTCCAAAGCTGTTCCAGCATGAAATACCTTAACAGATGGAGCAACATTTTCAGCTTCTTCAAGATTCTTGATCACACTACCCTTCTGGTAGTACCCAGGGTACCCATTACTAGACATCACAACTACCATGGAAGATCCAGGGGACCAACTGAGCGAGACTTTGCTCAGTTCACCTTTGCAAGCCACCGGCAAAACTTGCACAAGATCTGACTCCAAATGAACCATCAATACATTTTTAACAAAGAAAATACAGATGAAAGATGGAATCCGAAAGAAAAACACTTTTATGACATCAATGATTCTTTGCATTGCTAACCATCAAGTTTTAACTGAGTCAGGTTTGTGAATCAAACAAACATGATTAAAATAGATTCATGGACATTGTAAAAACTAGAAAGATGTAGCTATCATCTTAATGCTTCAACTTGTTACCATGCAGCGGATCATATAATGGTGCAGAAAACAATGCCATTTATCCGTAGTACCACATGATGATATTAATAAGTCCTGTCCTTACTAACGAATGGACCCCAATAAAAGTAGCAAATTATCTAAATTGATTAGATTGAACAACAAACCTGATACTCAGGATCTCCAAAACGGACATTGTACTCGATTAATTTAGGTAAGCCAGACTTCTTCTCTATCATAAGCCCAGCATAGAGAACATCCACAAACTTGCAACCTTCTGCTGCCATGCCCTTTACTGTCGGAAATATTATGGACTCCATGACTTTAGACAGCAGTTGTCTAGTTAAAATTGGAGCGTGAGTATGCCCCCATGCCTTCTAGGCCCTATATCACCATCTCCAACTCTTTTATGATCTTGGGCTGATTCGAGAGCTATAGCATTCTCTCCATCAACCACTGCATAGAAAGATGCTCCCCCCCCCCCCCCTTCAAGAAACTCCTTTACAATGACCTTGCAACCAGCAGAACCAAAATCTCCCTTAACAAGCATGGAGTCAACAGCTTCATATGCCTCATCCAGTATCATGGCAACAATCACTCCTTTTCCAGCAGCCAAACCATCTGCTTTTATGATAATCGGCGCCCCTTGCTCCTTGATATAATCTTTTGCTTCTGATGATTCTGTAAATGTTTTATACTGCATAAAATCATCACAAAATCTATTAATGATATATTTCTCTGCTGCTTCAATCAGAGAAAAACGGGTCATTTTCATTAGAACTGTGGGAGGTTCAGAAGACAAAACTAGCTTCATACTATGCATCAGAACTAGATATTCACTATTTTCAGCAGTCATAATCACAAATTTTGAATGAATACTACTCGTTGTTGCAGTATCTTAAAGATTAATGAAGCAGAGAATATTTGGCAATTCAGTGACAAGTATGACATGAACAATGAATAGACGTGTTCATTTCATCCAATATAACAGAAAACTACCTTGGCTGTGGGGATATCATATTTGGAACACAAGTTCTTCATGAAGTTCTTTGAACCCTCCAACGCAGCTGCTTCCACAGATGAACCAAAAGTTGGAATTCCAGTTTTAGATAAATCATTCACAAGGCCGGAAACCAAAGGAGCCTCTGGACCCACGACTACAAGTCCAACTCCTTGTTTGTAGCAGAAAAAAATTATGTCTGAGCTATCAAGAACATCAAGATCTGGAATGCAATTGGCATTTCCTGAGCTGGAAATGCCAGCATTACCAGACGCACAAAAAACTGCATGACATGACGGAGATCGTTGCAGAGCATAGCAAAGTGCATGTTCCCTTCCTCCTCCACCAATGACCAGCACCACCACCTTCTCTTCTATAACAACCGAAAAAAAATGAAAGATCAATAAAAGATGAGAATGCACACAACACAAGAAATTTAAAAAATATATACATTACTTCTCTGGTATATGGTATAACATTCTGCACAAGTAAGTTTAATAGCATGGGCATTGTAAGAGACTGGTTAATAGCTATCCTAAGAATAAACAATGCAAAGTGCCAACGCACATAGGGATAGATTGAGTTTTTGTGAACTGATTCGAAAATATTACCAGAACGAATGCCGTTGTAGTTTTGTGAGTCGAGGACTGATGAAGAATCCGATTGATGCGCGGCGCACTTGGAAAAAACATGAGGAAATTCAAGTGTATACGAGCAGTGAACTCCAAGAGTGTTACCGGCGCTCCGACGAATGAACAATGGACGAAAGTAGACGGAGGAGCAACTTCCGGTGCTTGATAAGAAGGGCTTTAACTGTGAGTTTCTGTTGTTGGTTTGAACTGAGAGCTTTACTGAGGGCTGAGGCAGAGAGTAACGGAGCGATGGCGGAAGCCATGGCTGCCGGAGTATAAAGTAGACCTGTATGAGAAGAGAAGGAGAAAAGCGAGGGATGCATTTTCCTTCCCTGAAATTAGCCTGGACTCTCTCAATCGGGCCTGGACTGATCTGGTCAATAGCCCAAATTCAAGTCAAATTAATTGAAAACAACACTATCAGACCAGACCGGATAAGACGCTGGTCTTTAATAAGCAATTAAATAATTGTCAATATATATATATATATATTAAATAACACTACATAAGTTTATAATATATATATATATATATATATATATATATAAGACACAAATTGTGTATTATATATATAAATACCGTTTTCGTGTTAGACCTAACAAATTCTAGTATGTGTTATCGTGTTATATATATAAACACGGTAAATGTACGGTTAACCATGTTGGGTATTGATAGTAACAACCAAATATGAGAAATGCATTGAATGCCCAATAACTTTGCAGGGGTAAAACTCATATCATTCAGAACCGGACTGACCCACAGTGGGTAATCTGACACTCACAAAGCGGTCCAGTATCAAACTCAAACTAAAGTGAACGTCAAAGCTCTATCTCATGTCGCCATCTGCCAATGCCAAAAGACTCCTACTGCTCACCATGGAAGCGCTCACCAAGAGAGTCAAACCTCTCAACTCTGGTCCCACAAACCGACATCAAGTGTATGGCTACGATATCCCACGTATATTAGGCACATATTCTATAAAGATTACATAAGATAACTGCAATATTACGTCATAACTGTAATATCTGCTATCATAATCTTTACCGACACAATATTCACAAAATATATTCAACTGTCTATAACAGTTTGATCTCCTAACTCTATAAATACTCTTGTTTTACATACGTTCATTACGTTTTTTAGTTAATGCACACAATATACTCATTTAAGCATCAGAGTTGGACCCGGAGACACCCCATCTGTTGCGATCTCATTCTTGCAGGTTCAGCGGAGCTCAGGCGAATGCGCGTGATCATCAACTCTTTGACATTCAATTCATTATCAAGTCAGCACATGAGAAATTCAGACCCAACAAACCATATATACAAAAAAAATAAATATATAATGATGGATTTTGAATTTTTGATGCATTCTTTTCGTCTCTAACTGAACAATGAAGTATTTCTAATTATGTATGCGACATTTTTGAGAGAGAGAGAGAGTTACCTTATTTCAATTATAAGTAAAAATGAACTTTTAAACAAAATTATAGTATAAATTGAAGGAAAATTATTTTAGACTATTATAAATTACTGCAATATAATTAAATTACATCATTGGATAGTATCGTATTATATAATTTATCTAATTATAAATTATATTGGATAATATAACTATTCTAGTTTCAACATTATTTTTAAATAAATAGTTCAATCCGTTCAATTTAAAACGAAATCATCTTGATTCCACAAATTTGTACTTTATATATTTTATATTTTATGAGAAAAAATAAAATTATTGATTGAACATGATAAACAACTCTTCTAAAGAAAATTAAATAAAATATACACATAAAAATATTGTTGCAAAAATCTGTATAACCTCCCTAAGAACCCTTTCATTTATGTGTGGTTTTAGGAAGAATAACAAGTCGTTTATAAAACAATTGATGATGCAAAATCTTAATCATTTTCTTTATTTTCTTTATTTCATATGTATACTTATAATTTTTTAAAATATATTTTATGTAGTTAATTTATTTAATATTAAAATACATAATATTATATTTTATAAATATAAAGTATGCAAAATACTAAACTTATTTTAGTTAGGGTAAGAACCAGAGATAAAAAGTTAAAACTAAAATAAAATAGCGAGACAATATAAAACTTCAAGGGCTATAAGAAAATTAACTACGTTTTTTAGCTTTAAAATTACACAACGAAAAATAATTATGAAATTTCACCGAAAAATAATTATGAAATTTCACATGTATGTTTGCATCAATTGGTAATTGGACTCATGATGTTTGTTATCACACACGGATTTTTCTGTTTGTTGGTAATTGGACTTTTCTGTCCATTGTCGTTTGTTGTCCGTTAAATTACTCTCACGTGTTGTTCATGTGCTTTAAACATAAATGGATATACCGAAAATATCTCATCCACATCATGTTGATAAAGTCTCCATCTCTTCCATTTTTCATTTGCGTATTCTCCATCGGTAGCTCCAAGGTCCAGCTCTTCGTATCCTCCCCCAGCGAAGACGATTGCTCCAAGGTTGTAATATCATGGGTGATAATTACTCTGAATGTTCTTCTCGTTCTTCTTCACCTTGGGCATCTAACCTGGACAAGACATCTAAGGAACCCTTGTGCTACTGCGGTCTACAAACCCGTGTGAGAACAACTTGGACCATGAAAAATTTCGGTCGTCTGTTCTTTGCATGTTCAAGATACCAGGTAATGAAGCCACTTTCTTGTGTTAATTTTAAGGATATGACTGATTAGTCTATGTAGAAAAAATTAAGATTTTTTTGAAACCCTAATTTATTCTTACTACTGTGCAGATATCAATTTCCTTGAAGAGGGGTTGTGATTTCTTCGCTTAGGCAGATCCACCGATGTGTGTGTATGAAAGGAGAGGCATGACCAAGTTTGTGTCAAAGGAATCTGAACTGAATAATCAAATTGTTGGGCTGCGTAGCAGAAATCAACAGCAGATGTGTGTCATAGTGTTCTTACTTGTTGTTGTTGATGGATTTATGTTGAAGATGTAGCCACGTTGCAAACGTTTGTTGTATAGTGTCTAAGTTATGCACTTTGTCATTCAGTTGTACTATATGTTTGTTTAATGACTACTTTCTGTACCCACTAGTTTATATAATACTCAGTAGAGTTCTCTTTAAGTTTGAATATGTATGAGTATTTCCACCATTATGTTTGGACGAAAATGGTTAAGGCACCCACCTGTTTCGTGAAAGGAAAATCCAAGTAAAAACAGTAAAACACATTATCCAACAGAACATTCAACACAAACCTACATGTTTAGATAAATGTTATAGTTCTACGGCTTACCAGACAAAATATCCAATAAAACAAAGTCAGCACACTTACCATCCTACCACAAAACATCATCGAACCTAACATCCCAACACAAACATCACTGATGTGTAAGCAAGGAGAACACAAAACAACACCTAACATCCCAACACAAAACATGGTCACCCAGTTCCTGTCGTTGCTGACATCTTGACTCAACAATTCAAGAAATCAAGTCCATGAACTCCCAGTTTCAGCCTCAACCCATGCGTAAGCAAGGGGAAACACACGGTTATCTGCGTCTCTTGATACTGCAGATAATAGCTGACCACCATTGACTCCCTTCAAATGACAGCCATCCAACTTCCAATCCTATGAATGACCTGCATCTTGCTCTAAACCCATCGACACATACCCATCAATGTTTCCACCGTATAGGAGATCATCAAACTGGTCTCATTCAATCTGGCACATCCAACACTTGCACTGCACTAGCATCATAATCTGGGACATTTTGTTTACTTTTCTTATTCACAGATCTAACTTTGGTCGGTAAATCATCTTCAACATCGTCATCTTTACCGGCTTTCCAATTAGGATCGGATATATCATCCGATAGTGAATCAGTTTCCTCTAATGAAGATAAGGTGTACTCTTCTTCTACAGGATGCATTGATCTCTTTCCCTTGTCTTTTGGAGGTGAGTTTGTATCCATGGGACGTTTGTCTTTGTCTCCTGAAACTTGACTCTCCAATGTCTTTTTTATCGGTTGAATGACTTTTATGCGAATGCCTTCCATAAATAGATCATTCACACATACAATAGGATCAAACGGTGCCAAAACATACACGACCAAAACATACTTTCATCATGGCTCGCCAACATCTCAGTAAACGTCTTCGTTACTTTTCACTTTTCAGAACTTCCAAATCTGATTTAGCATCACCATTAGGAGGGAGATATCAAATACAACCCCCTGCGACTAAGCCGTAATACTCCATGAACACTTCTATTGTTTTATAACTTATTATATCTCTCCCTAAATCAATAACTTCAGTCTTCCCAACAAAATTTCCATAAATAAAAATTATGTCGTAGTGAATCGTCAACTCGTAAGTTTGGTAACTGTTCTTGTCCATTATTTACCACAACAAAATACAAATCAAACCCATTACCATATGAACAAAAACAAATTTTGCTCTAACAACAACAACAATCAATCAATCTGAAACTGATTTTCCTCAACAAGGAATTAGCCTGAAACTGATTTTCCTCAATATAATATGATCCCCTTTGTTTCGGTCAAACTATATCACACATTATGGAACCTCCAACAAGGATTGTTTACGAAGAATCACTCCTCCAATAAACAATAATGAAACCCAAACGTAAATGTGTCGACTTACCCTAATCATAACTGATTACCCATCAATGGAAGAACATACAATGTCGAACGGAAGACAATGGAAGTCGAAGACAAGTGTGAAGACAATGGAACAGGGCGTCTTACCGAAATCGACTGCAAAAACGAAGACAATGGAAGCCGAAGACCGGGCTTGCAGAACCGGGCGTGTTGGGTTGCAGAAGCTTCTAACACAAAGCGCTTGAGATGACGGTTTCAGAGAACATGGCGGGTTCGGGAGGAAGAAACGACAATTAGGGTTTTGAGACCAAGGAGAAGAAACCGAAGAAGATGACCTCATGGGTAAATTAGTCTTTTTCCATTACATCGTTTCAAAATAAACGACTCTACGTATCTTCCACGTGACACTTAACGTGGTGCAATTACCAACAAAATGAAACATACATGTGTAATTAATTGCGACAAAGAAACATATACGCCAAGTTACAAAAAAATTGCAAATATCAATTGCGATTTCATACTTTTCTCTATTTTTTATATATAACTTAAATATATTCCCAAAATTTATGAAAAAAGTTATTGCTTGATTGCTATATGGGCAACATGCCTAAACCTTATCAATCCTTTCCGACCATTCTCAGGAGGGCTTTGCCAAACAGTCCCTCTCCTCCTCACAGCTAGAACCCTTGCTTTGCCACACACTGTGCTTTCCCTAACACCGCCACCTTCTCTTCCTCTTCATTCCTTTCTTAATCTAACACGACACTCTGCGTCAGGTGATCTATTGGGTTGATCTTTTGTTGGTGCTGGCATCTGTCAGCTTGAGTTGTGTTCTTGATGCATGGTTTTGATTTTGTGGGTTGTAATTTTGGTTCTGCTGATTTCAGTTGCGTTGGGGATGGGAGATCGAATCCCATCTGGAAGTTATTTCCAGTACCCTCCATCTGGGCTTCACGCCTCTCCGCTCAGGGCCTCCTCGCTTCCATCTGAAAGAGAAAGGTCATTTTTTCTCAAAAAATAATTTGGTTTCGGGGCAATGTATTCTTCTTTCGCATATGTATGTATTACATTTACTTTGGAAATCTTTGTGGAGTAAGTGAATTAAGCTTGTATGCGTTCAGTTCTATCAATTGGGCGTGCATTGATTCATTGAGATTGTTCTTCACTATCGATATTTTCCTCCGACTTCTGGAAAGAAAAATGTTGCTAAGCTTGATGTGGAAGGCCGTTTGTTTCATTGATGAATAATGTTCGAGTCTCTGTCTGGAATTAGTTGATGTTAAATTTCAATACCTCAAGGCACATTTAAACCAACTGCTGGTAACATTTAAGAATGGAGACCAACAAGCCTCCACACCATGGACTGTGAAGTACTCGAAGCATGACCATGAAACTGAACTGTGGAACTAAGAAATTTGTGTAACTGCTCAATTACTAATCATTGTGAAGTGTTCATTTAGCACTAGTATTTGTTGAGCCAGTTTCGATTATTATACAAAAGGTTATTTTACATGGTAAATATTGTTTTTTTTGTATGTTTTGTGTGTGGATATCATCTCTTAAGAGGGTCTTATATACCCCTGTTGTCCAAAGGCTCCTTCTTCCATTAGAGCCTTATGATGTTACGTTTAGTGTTTTCTGTCAAATGAAGACTATCCCCAACCTGCTAAAGTAGGGATTTTGGTTAATGGGAATCTTCCTGATTTTATACCGTCTTCCATGAATTTGGGTTTGTTTTGCCTCAACCAATGCCACTAGTATAAACAGAATATCTTTGATTTTCCTCCATTGCCAATGCTTATAAGGCTTATCAACATCATGAAGCTTCTCATATGAAGTCGTGTATTGATAGTCTATTCGTTCCTTCAATGCAGGTACTTGGCTGAGTTGTTGGTTGAGAGGCAAAAGTTAGGTCCCTTCATGCAGATACTCCCCCATTGCAGCGACCTTATTGACCAAGGTCTCCAACATCGTTATCCTGATTGGATTGAGTTTTACAAGTGTTTGATAACCTAGTCTTGTAAATTTGCCTTGATTAGGTTCTTGAGCTTCTCTTACCCCTTTTTATTCTATCTTATGCAGAAATCAGACGGTTATCATTGGGCTTTGGTTCAAATTTTGGAGATCATGAAAGATTTGAGCATGTGAGTCCACACATGGCATTGAATCCACACCCAAATGGGTGGCCATCTGATCTGGAGAGATTTTCTAGGATGCAGAGGGAGGTAATGTCAAGTCATGAACAAATCATATATGTCGGTGGTTAAAATTACGTCCCAAAAAAAGTATGTTTTTTTTGGTATATATATATATACACAAGAGTTAGGATGGGATTGTTGTTTAAACTTCTCCATAACAATTTAAGAATGTTTCATTTTGTTTTTGCTAAATTTAGGACCTATACTTATTGAATGAATTTTTTTTCATCAGGAAAATGGTCATATGCAAAGAGTGGATCAATTCCAAGCTCCTTCAGTCAGTTGGCCCGGGCAAATAATGGGGGTACCCTCTAATGCTCCCACCCCAAAGGTGATTAAACTTGCCCTTTTTCAAATAGTCTATCCAAACAAGGGAGATAGGAGTGATCTCTTTCCCTTTTCACTCCTTTTGTTTTGGAACGATAGAATTTTGACATATCATTAATAGGCAGGCACTAGAGTTTAGAGCAGGGGCGAAGGCCTGTGAGGAGGGCTTACCCCCCCACCCCTTCCACCACCCAAATCTCTTTTATTTTCTTTGTTTTTCCCCTGAGGGTAATCCTGACTTCGTCTCTGGTTTAGAGTTTAGTGTAAGATTTGTAATATCACTGATAAGCACTCAGGCTTCTGTATGAGCAGCAATGAGGTACTTGTTCCTTGTAAAATCCATCAAAATGAAAGGAAGTAGTTCTGCTGAATTGTGGTTCAAGAAAATTCTTGGTTTATATGATTGGTAATGCACGTGGTACTTATTTTCTGATGCTTACCAGTTTCAGGAGGAGAAAGTACTAAAAGAGAAGTCGTCTGTATATGAGCCTCTGCACTTGGTCAGAACTCAATATCCCGATGACATTGTAAATGCCCGAATAGATCGTGCAGCCGGGATCTTAGAAAACCTTCTCAAGCCTGTGGTATGTTAATTTGTCATGAAAATTACACATTGCATGAAACTTAAGAGTAGAAAATATATTTTTTTTTCCCATTTCAGGAAGTTGCTGGGTTTTTTTTCCCTCCAAAAAAGTAACCTTTTGTTTCTAATTGCTTTCTGTCTTGGTGTGTATTTGAAAGGATGAAGAACCCTCTGGCTTTGATCAATACAAGAAGCAGCAATTCAGGGAATTAGCCATGCTGAACCGTGCAGCGCTCATAGAAGAAAGCTCTGGCATCTCGGGGATGAAACGAGCCAAGACCGCTACATGATTTATCAATCAAACCACCTCATTTTTTATCTGATGAAACAAGTTTTGTTGATGATAATGTCACAGCAAAAAAGAACACTCTAATTTTGAGGCACTACTGCTCGAGACGATGCAACAGTGAATGGCAGCAACAATGACTAAAAGAAGGGGACAATTTCAAAGAAGTGAAGTATTTGGGAATACTGCTTTCTATTTGACTGTTTACCAAAGATTCGATTCGTTATTGATTTGTTGATTGTGTTTGTTAGGCTTCTTTGTGTAACTTAACAATTTTGTATGGCTTACTTAGTAATGCATCTTTTTTTACTCTTCGCAGCAACATTTGGAACTCAATTGAGGGTGGTAGCTCTGATCCTCTCTAATCTTTTATCAGATATTGAACTTGGCCAAGTCCCGACTTCAACAAACTTAAAAATCATTTTCAATTAGTCTGTCTAATAGCATATCAATGATGGAAGTATATTCAAAATTTATATGAAAATTCAAAGTAAACCAGCCTACAATGTGTTACAACATGGACAAAGGATCCTCATTGAGTCAATACGTACAAAAAAGAATACGATCGGCATAAATCTTACAGCATATTCATCAGAATAGAGATGTGATATTTCCCCTGGACATGGTTGCAGTCAACTGCTGCGTCCATTAGTAAGTACATTGACAACCACAATGAGGGGCTGCAAATGAAAAATGACAAGTTGTGATTCGATGGTATTGAGGGACAACAAAAGGGTAGTCCAAACTGTTTACACGACCTGCTCGAGTGAATTTGCAATATCATCATAGTTCAAGATTTGCTCAGGATTCATTATGAGAAACAAAATCATACTCAAGTTTATTAAAACTCTTAGCAGTTAGCACTTAGCAGGCAATATGTACGAGATAGCACACAATCTATCATGATTTATCAGTTATCATGATCAAAGAGATCAAAGTTTAGGTGTGGAAAATATTACCCTCTTTCCATTAAGGAAGATTTTGGAGTGGAATGACATTCATCAAACCAGCCAAGAGAATATTTGACTAGGTTTTATATCTGTAGAATGATACAACAATTAAAACTATAGTACCATACCAATCATATTGCTGATTATAATTCTGACCATTTGGCAGTTAGAAGTGTGCATGTCTATGTCAAGATTTATCATTCAGCTGGAAACACTAAATTACTATAATTTGCTAACAATATAATGTGTTATCATACCAAGACTTACCTGAGTTCAGAATCAAATTCAGTCCCTTAAACCAAGTTCGACCTCAAGCTCATCATCCTCTTCAAATAATTTCAGAAGGCGTGCATACTGCTCCTCTCTTTTCTTCTTTTGCCAGAGCTTGTAGAGGAAAAATGTTAACAAAGCCAGAGTCACAACTGCTATCAGTATCCCAATGACCGCAGACCCGTGGCTACTTGATTTACTATTAGTCTCGACCTTAGTCCCATTTTTGGTAGTTGACGAGTCATCAGCTGATCACATATGGAAAGAGTTCAGAAGGTAGTACAAGCTAATGGAAAAGCAATGGATAGATATAAGTAAGGTGTATCTGGAAAAGGAATCGGCTTTGTGGGAGAAATCTTAATTTCATCAATCATGACCACACAAAAATTGCAAAACACATCATATTGTCAATATACAATCATAAATTGAGGGAACCATCATCAAGTAGTTAAAAGCTTTCGGGTATTGATCAGCAGTTCAATTCCAAAAAGGGTACTATACAAAAATATTGCACAAACAGGAGCAGCCAAGAAAATTCTTCCACATAAAAGAAATGGTAGCAGATAACATTAAAGTGCATATTTTTTCAGTGAACTCAAGCTTACCGTTATATTCATACTATTCGAGTAATTTAGAAGAGAAAATAATACAGATCCATACTCTATTTTAAGTGACAGATTCAACGTCTAGTGCCAAAGAAATGAACAGCTATATATCCTTCAATACATTAAGCCCTCCTGTATTCCCTACTCTCGAGTGGAGAGGAAAATGGGAATCATGACTTCAGAGACATTCTCATGCACCTCATAGAATATTATTCAATTCACTTATGAATATCCAAACGCACTATCTTTACCGTGAATTGAAAGAATCGAATTCTAGGTATAGTGGTCTGTTTCACATTCATAACATTGTATCCTACAACGATTATGCAACAAGATCAGCTCCAGGGATCGAACTTAAATTTTGCAGGAATTTAGTTCAATTCAAGACTACAGATGCAGCACCAATTAAAGTCATCAAATCAAGTGCCTAACAGGATAACCTTATACTTCCCGAGAACAGCAAAGATCGAATCATGCTAACGAAAGACTTGATTTCAATTGAAAACTTAGAAACCATACGAACCAGCGATTAATTGAAATTGGATCAAAGGCAGCAGTAGAAGAACACAAAGAGATCTGAGACTCGCAATGTCTTTCATCTCCGCAGGCCTCTCTCTCTCTCTCTCTCTCTTCTCTCAGCGCCTCGAATCAAACTATGTTTGACGAAATCGCCTGTAATTAGCTTTGCGTTTTCCGCCGAAGAGAATGTTCTTCTTCTTGACTCCTTCGTCTTCCGTCAGCGTGTCAGAATATGTACGAGAATTCCAGTTTCAGAAAATTACAGCGACAATTCAACTGCAACTGTCCAACCTAGGAATTAGGATAGATTTGATTTTGAAATGATGATTTGTCATGTACGACCCAAAATTCTAAAGTTCAGCGAAAAGGACCCCAAACTTTCACGTGTCACACATATTTAAATATAATATTTTTGCTTAAGTTCGATAATAGCCCGTCACTATTAATAATTTTAGAGGTTTAAAATCAGTTCAAACATTTTATGTTTTAAACGCTGAGGGAGAATAAATCTATATAGGGGTAATTGTCAATTTGCCCTATAATGTTTGGACCGAATTTAAGATTTCCCCTTAAAGTTTAAAATTTTAAATTTTAGTTCTAATGTATGGACGAAATCAAAAATCCCCCCATTCCGTCTTAAGGCCGTTTATTTGAAACGGTAAACCCGACACGTGCCTTGCACATGTATTTTCTTAAAAAAAAAGACACAAATGCCCTTATGTTCACTTTATTCTGTTCTTAGAATTGATAAGGTAGAGAGTCGCCATTGATGAAACTACTCACCAAGCAAATCTTTGTCTGTGTTTCAAACCGACCATTTGTCTGCATCAGAGATATAAGAGCTTAGAAAGGTACGCAAAACTTAATCTCATAAATGCAAGGAAAGAAACTCAGAGTTACAAAGAGACGAGAAGATTAGCAATTAAACAAGGTGTAGTTAAGGGAGCCAAATAATATCGACAACAGCATAAATGAAGGGGGCTTGAAAGGATATTCTGCTGGAAGAATACAATCAGCAAGGAGAAAAAGCTCCTCCAAAGAAACATTTTCGGACAGATTGGGCTAGCATGGGAGCTAATCAAGGCCCCATTGATAGTTTCATCAATGGCGGCTCTATCTCTCTCTACCTTATCAATTCTAAGAACAGTCATTGATTTACGCTATTGATGTCTGATCAGTCCTTTCTTTTTTCCTTCCACACAGCTTTGATGTCCAAGAGAACCGAAATGATCTTTGATCGGCTATTAGCTAAATCCTCTTCTTGACGACTTTGCAAAGCGTACAATTTTAATTGATAAATATGAGGATCGACGCCCTTTTAACATCTGCTGGAATTAATGTTGCACTGTGTGTGGTGCTCCTGTCTCTTTATTCCATATTGAGGAAACAACCCAGCAACTTCTGTGTATATTTTGCAAGGAAACTTACTCAGAAAGGTCCCAAGAAAGGTCCCATACCTGATGATCCCAACGTCTTCCTTAGATTTGTTCCCTCCCCGAGTTGGCTTTTGAGGGCCTGGCAAGCAACTGAAGAGGAAATACTGGAAGTTGCTGGCGTAGATGCTGCAGTTTTCCTCTGTTTGATTGTATTCAGGTAAGTTAAACCTTTTTCCAGTCATATCCTGTTGACAAGGGTATGGGATGTACCATGAAAACGTTGTCTTTGTAGCTTCATACTCACAATGGCGGGGTGAGTAGTTTCATCAATGGCGACTCTATCTCTCTCTACCTTATCAATTCTAAGAACAGAATAAAGTGAAGATAAGGGCATTTGTGTCTTTTTTTTCTTAAGAAAATGCATGTGCAAGACACGTGTCGGGTTTACCGTTTCAAATAAACGGTTTTAAGACGGAATGGGGGGATTTTTTATTTCTTCCATACATTAGGACTAAAATTTAAAATTTTAAACTTTAACGGGGAATCTTAAATTTGGTCCAAACATTAGGGGGCAAATTGACAATTAACCCATCTATATAATTCGTCATGTGCCGCATTTGCAATTCTAAAATGATAATACACAGCGAAATGTTCCTATTTATTTTTATTTACAATTTTTTATTGTGAAAATAGATGAAGAAGCTCGTAATAACAGATATGGTTAATTACCTCAACCGTTACTTATGTTTGACCCATGTGATTAAAAGGTTACTCATATTTTTTTTGTAACTGAAACGTTACTTAAGTTTGAACATGTGACTGAAAGGTTACTCCGTGAAGTTTCCGTCACATATTTCCGTTAAACTGTCACGTGCAAGTCACGTGACTTAATTTACAGACGATTCTACCCCCTTTATGTTTATGGATTATGAAGTAGTAACGGTTAGGTAAGAAAATGTCCAAACTAAAGTAACCGTTTAATAACATTTAGAAGAAGATAGAACGTCATTTAACAACCTCTCCACAAACATAAGTCACCACATTTGCAACCATTTCATTTTATTTTCTTCTTGAATATCTGATTCTGTTTGATGAAAATCCAGTTAAATAAACATCAAGTAGCATCAAACGAATTCATAATACATACATCAATTTTCTATTTTCTATATTTTATCACTATCACTATTCCTATTCGTATCTGTCAAGGCAATATTTTCCTACTCGGTTGACATCTCAACTTGATCATTCTTCTCTTCTGTTTCTGGGAAGACTCATGTTTCTCTTCATATGTCTGCACTTCAATATCACGCACAAACACCAATGTTGTCAGACAATTAATTGCAACATAAAACTTGTTCCTCCAACTTATCACACACGTCAAATAGGCCGACCGCCAGATGAACCAGCTCACAAATCCTCCCATTGACACATCTTTCGTCTCCTGCATCCCAAAGTTGAGTTGTCAACCAGCAAAACAAAACCTCCAATCACAAACAAAAAACAAACACTTACCTTGCTCTGTCTCAGATCCACGGAACTTTATATATTCCCACTGTTGCCATGCTTCCCATACTTGTACAGAAAAAAAAAAGATGATGGCCAAGAAAATTGGAGCTGCCCACCCCTATGTTTATCCTCATGACAAACCCTTTTTGACATCACCAGTACTTACTTACACCACCAGAGAGTAGTATATCATAAGAAATGAAAACAACCTCTTTCTTACATAATGTCTTCATCTTTCTTGCATAATTAAGCTGCTCGCTGTTGTGGCATAAAAAAATAACTTACGAAGTAACTCCTCTATGCATGACAAGTAATTATGGAGAATCTATTTCCCTATAGTTGAAAAGAAAAAACGAAATAAAAATGTGTTTTTTATGCAATAAACACAATGAGGTGAATTATAGATCATGTAAGATGAGAGCAATTCAAATCCTTTTCAAAGATCACAAACGATTTAGTTCCAGATATGGTGTATCATCTAGCTAGTTGTACAATAAAAAATGATGTCTCTTTTAAGCAATAAACAACATAATGAGGTGAAACAACATGGAATTGCAGATCTTGTAAGTCTAGAACATTTTAAATATTTTAAAGAACAGAGCAACAAAATAACACTTAAATTTCACAACTCTGAATCTTCTATTATCAATTGAGAGCTTCAATAGTTCATCTATGGCTAACCGGTTCATGGGTTAGTGAGAACTTTATGGGCTTGGGGTATAATCAATGAAAGCTTGTGGTTTTAACAAAGAAGCACATAGCATTAAAATAGACTAAGTAAACAGACATAGCTCGACATACTGCAAATCTACTTCAATCTTCAATTAAGAAAATTGATAGCAAATATGGAACATATAATAGTGATCAGAGGCAACATACATGAGTTGGGTAGATACTAGCATCACCAATTTCTTGTCTTGGTCGTTGACCTGAGGAAGAAACACAACCTCCCAATGAGACATTCATTGACATGGGAAGAGAAAGCCAAAGAAAACTGAACCGAAGAAGAATCACTCACCTTGGATTCTTAATGGGTTTCCGTGGAAGAAAGGATCTTGCAAAGAATAAGGACGGACTCAGAAAGAAGATGAATTGGAGGTAAAAAAGCAGATGGAATGTGATGTCGAAACAAGAAATGATGAACCTGAAAGAAATGAAATGACTAGGGTTGCTTGACGTTTCGGAACTTCAAATTACAACTACATCACGTGACAAGCACATGTGACTACTTAACGGGAAGAAATAACAGCAGTTAGGTGATAGTAACGGTTAAGTCACATGTGTCAACATAAGTAACGGTTGAGCTCAAGTTTGAACGGTTTAGTCACATTGTCAAACATAAGTAACGGTTCAGGTAATTAACCCTAAAATTAAATATAATTCATATGGTTCATTAGAGAGGTATAAAGCAAGACTTGTTGTTAAAGGATACAACCAAAAAAAGGTATTGATTATGTTGATACTTTTTCTCCGGTCGCAAAAATGGTTACGATAAGGACAATTTTAGCCCTTGCGGCGACTCATAAATGGTCATTATTTCATATGGATGTATATAACGTATTTCTTCAAGGTGATATTTTTGAGGAAGTTTATATGGAAGTCCCTCCAGGATTTTGTAATCAGGGGGAGACTGATGGTGAAACCAACCTTGTATGTAGATTACTAAAATCTTTGCATGGTCTTAAGCAGTCTTCGAGACAGCGGAATATTAAATTAACTGATGTTTTGGTTTTAGGGGGATATCAACAAAGTCTGCATGACTATTCCCTCTTTACTAAGAGGCGAGGTAATGAAATTGTTATTATGTTAGTTTATGTGGATGACTTATTAATTACTGGGAATAATAGTTATTTGATTGGTAAGTTAAAAGAAACGCTAAAGAACAATTTTAAGATGAAAGACTTAGGAAATTTAAAATGTTTTCTTGGTATAGAAATTATTCGTTCTGATATGGGGATTATTTTGTGCCAAAGGATATAAATATGTTCTTGAGCTTTTGTTTGAAGTTGGTTTATTAGCTGGAAAGTCTTTTAAAATACCAATGGAACAAAATATTAAATTAACCGGGATATGATTTGAATTTTGAGGTGAATAAAAATGATGCTCTAATTGATGATCCTGATATGTATAGGAAATTAATAGGGATATTATTATACTTGTATGTTGCTAGACCTGATACAACATATTCTGTTCAAACACTAAGTCAATGTATGCAAAACCCAAACCACTCACACTTAGATGCAGTATTTAGAGTAATTAAGTATGTAAAACAGCAACCTGGATTAGGTATATTATTATTTGCTAATGATAATTTAGAAATTTCAGCATTTTGTGATTCAGATTGGAGAAGTTGTATAGAGACTAGAAAATCAGTCTATGGTTATTGTATTTGTCTAGGAAGTTCTCTTATTTCTTGAAAAATTAAGAAGCAAGCCACTGTTTCTAGATTTTCTGCAGAAGCTGAATACAGAAGTATGGGTTCAACAGTGTCAGATGTCATTTGGCTAAGAGGTTTGTTAGATGAATTAGGGTTTGGTCTTTCAAAACCAGTTACATTATATTGTGATAATAAAGCTGCTTTACAAATTGCATCTAACCAAATGTATCATGAACACATTAAACATATTGAAATTGATTGTCATTTTGTTAGAGAACATATAAATGCATGTATAATTAAAATAGGTTTTATATGATCGTCGGACCAGCTTGCGGACGTGTTCACCAAGGCGTTACCAAGACAGCAACACATATATCTGATCGAGAAGTTGGGCATGAAGGACATTTATGAACCATCAGTTTGAGGGGGGGGGGGGAGGGCAAGTTGATATGTAGTTTAAAGACCTAATTGTAATTTTATTATAGTTTAGAATTGATAGATAAAATTAAATAGGGTCATTGCCCTTTAAACACATCAATTTTAAGTTTCCCCCTTAAAGTTAAAAATTTTAAATTTTAGTCCTAATGTTTGGTCCGAATGAAAAATACCCCCTTACTGTCCAAAAAACGTTTATTTGTGACAGATGTTTAATCATGTGCTTGACACGTAAGTTTTCTACATTTTGAATGGAAAAAATTGTACACCACATCACCGTATGTGGCCTCACCCACCACCCTGTCTTTTGATAGCGTACACCACATCCATGGCGGTCACAGTCTTGGCGAGAAATAGAGCACTCTGTTTCTTGGCGAGAAAACAGAGTCATGTAGTAGAAAACAGGAGCACTCTGTTGATATCTCAATGTCGCGCTTCTGGAGAAAGGCTACAACTCCATGCCCATCAACCTCCTAGGGACTCTGTTCCATAAATCGATGAAGGCAAGGAAGGAGCTGGCCAAGATCCTTGCAAAGATCATCTCTAGCGTCTAGAGACACCATCGCTAGCGTCCTAACCTCAATCATCAAGTACCTCAGCGAGAACCCAACCGTCCTTGCCGCCGTTAAGGTCAGTAAACTCTTCAAAGACGCAATTTTTACAAGCCAAGCTGTTGGTGAAGCTCTGGAACGATGCAATTTTTACGGTGAAGCTCTGGTTTTCAGTGAAGCCGAACCCAGAAAAAGTAGCTGCGTTGCTAAAGAACACATCTTCTCCCTCAAGGAGACAGAATTCAGCGATGGAGAAGGAAAGAGCTTCATTGACCTTAAATTCGTTTCCTCATCTGCATCGACGCGCCTGCATACGCTAGAAAAGTCCACATCTGCATTGCCTGCTCTAGGATGTTGGACGCAGCGGAAGGAACGACTGTTGTAGAGCTTCCGTTGACGGAGAGCATCCAACATTTTCATTATCATCTCACCAAATGGCCACAATTGAGAGGTGACCGAAGATTCGAGAAATATTGGCGATTCGAAGGTGAAGTTGCTGAAGAATGAAAAAGGTATGATTATGAAGTCGCTGAGGTCTGCGATTCGAGGGGTTTCGGTTGAAGGCAACCATGGATAAGCTTGAGGAGCCACTGTCAGGTACAATTAAGGGTAATTTCGTCAGAAAATTTGTTAATAACGCACGTGAGCGGCACATGACGTCAATTCTGTCCAAAATAAACGGACATTTGACGGTAAGAGGGATTTTTCATCGGGTTCAAACATTAAGACTAAAATTTAAAATTTTAAGAGAGAAACTTAAAATCGGCGTAAATTTTAGGGGCAATATCATATTTTACCCAATTAAATAATTAAAGCTCTAACCGTATGAAGCTTTTCGTGGAAGCTAGAAACGTTCCTATATATAAGGAACTGTGCAGTCTGTATAGAGCATTAAAAACTCTAGCTACTCTCATAATACAATTAAGGGTTATTCGTCAAAGTGCCCCCTAAAATTTGGTCGAAATTTAAGAATACCCCTTAAAGTTTAAAATTTGAAATTTTAGTCCTAATGTTTGGACGAAATCAAAAATTCCCCCTTTCCGTCCTAAGTCCGTTTATTTCAAACGGAAACGGACATGTGCCTAGCACGTGACTTCACTTAAATTTTAAAGACCAAATTGCCCTTATGTCAGAAGCTTTTGCAGCTCAGAACAACAATGGCGTCACGGAGGCTCTGAACATCTTCTTCTCCATCAAGTAGGTCGGGACGAGGCTCGCCACGATCATCATCAAGCTCTCGACTATCATCATGCAGGTGAAGAGGACTGCAGCCAGGTAGAAGAAGCGGTCGGGTCCTTTGTGGAGTTCTGGGAGATAATACACAAGAATAGGGACGAAGAGATGGTGTTTGCCACGACGATCACCACGATAACATTACCCGTTGGATGACTTGAAAGGATATATAGAACCCAAAGACAGGAAAAACAACTTCCATTTAATGAGTAAAAAAATTGCTACTATTTGTGCCAAGTGAGATTGCGTTTGCCCCAACTATAGTAACTTCCAAGGTGGACTTAGTCCAGATTCAAACTTAAAGTCCTTTGGCTCCATTGACAATGATCAGGATATAGAAACTGTCTCATCTAATGGATTTCTCAAAGGTGAAACCAGAGGGAGATAAACAGACGTAAAACTGACAAAGAGGTAGGTATTAGGAAACACAATATATAAAGAGGTATTCAACTGAAAAATGTATCTGAGAGAAGAAGCTTTCATCATGCCTTTTGCCCTATCAGTTCAAGCCCTGAAGCAAAACTCTCCAATTGAGCAGATCCATATCTCTCACGTTGAAGATATTCCTGGTATATATGAAGTAGTATGAGTGAAAAAGTACATAACACATTCGATAATTTCCCTTAAGACACACTCATCCCCCCCCCCCCCCCCCCCCCCCCCCCGAGATTATCTGTCTAGGCCGTTCTCCTTACCACCAAATCAAACTGTGTTCCTTTGACAAATGCAGGAACGGGGACGAAGAGATGGCTGTTCCAGCCAAGTTGGGTCGTCGATCACCACGTCCACGACGGAAAGGGCAAGAACAAAGGCAACGCCAAGAACAACAAAGCTCAGGAAAAAAAGCCGAAGTTCTTCAGGAAAGTGATTGACTTAAGGGCAATTTGGTCTTTAAATTTTAAGTGAAGTCACGTGCTAGGCACATGTCCGTTTACCGTTTCAAATAAACGGACTTAGGACGGAAATGGACGATTTTTGAAATCGTCCAAACATTAGGACTAATATTTCAAATTTTAAACTTTAAGGGGAATTATTAAATTTCGTCCAAACTTTAGGGGCACCGACCAATAACCCTACAATTAATTCTACACGTCGTTTCCTATGCAGACCTTTCATTTCATCTCCCTTTCATAAAGCCGGTTCCTCTCCTTTCAGAAGTTCTTCATACTCGAACACAAATCATGTCTTTGATGTCTTCTTCTTGTCCATCTTCAAACATCTGTTACGATGTTTTCTTGAGTTTCAGAGGCGAAGACACACGCAGAGGTTTCACAGTCTACCTCCATGAAGCCTTGTGCCGACAAGGCATAAGGACTTTCATAGACTTCCAACTCACGAAAGGAGAAACCATTGATCAAATTTTCCCGACGATTGAGAAATCAAAGATAGCAGTCGTTGTTTTCTCTGAAAACTATGCCTCTTCGAGTTGGTGCTTGAAGGAGTTGGAGAAGATTTTGATTTGCAGGAAAAAACGAAAGCAGATGGTGTTACCCATCTTCTACATGGTAGATCCGTCAGAGTTGAGAAGCCAGAGAGGGAAAACTGCAGGGTATCTTGCTCAGCATATGGACAAGTATCAGGGCAGTACTGTAGATAATTGGAGGGATGCAATTAAGGAGTTGGCTAATTTGGTCGGATGGCACTATAAAGCTAATGACAGATGCAGGTACACGAAACTCCCTACATGTATAGCTAAATATAAAGAATAATTACATAGATATCCTCAAACTAAAAGCTAAAATCAACTAACACATTAATTCTAAGGCAAACCCGAAGAGCCATAGTTTCATTTTTATCCTTTCCACTAATGATTATCATGATATGTGTTGGATCACGAATTTTCCGGACTAGAATTTTCCGCTACTCGGCTCCCGGTGCTGCTCCAGCGACCTGCAAAAAGAAAACCTCGGGTTTTGCCCGTGGTTGATCGTCGAAGGGTCATTATTTGGAGAGCATAACAACATATATCTAAAATCCCCCTCTCAAATGAAGGGGTAAAAAGTATATATAGAGATACTTGTAAAAAGTATATATAGAGATACTTAATCTAAGTCCATGTTCAGGTCTTTACCATAGTTATTAGAGTTGTCTCTTAGGCGAACGAACCATGGTTACTTTAGGAATATTCGTTTATAGTGTTACTACACTGTAGACTGTTCTTTTAGTTTGTTTAATCCTAGGCGTGCTAAAAACAACCAACCTAATTCGTAGGTGTGCAGGCGCACTAAGTGAGGTAGTCAGTAGATCTGGTGGCACACACTCATTCTGAGTACTTTATGTTTTTGGCGCATCCTTTTATTTGGCGCATCCTTAGTATTTGACGCATCCTTAATCTTTGGCGCATCCTTATATATAATTGCGCATTCAATAATCATAACCCATCAGTCCCCTAGTCGATTTTAGGCGAGCCGCTAAAAGGCGAGCCGTTGAAAGGCGAGCCACTCAAAGACGTTTGGGCACAGCTTGTCCTCTTAGGGCGTTGACGCCTGATATCTAACAATATGCATTTGGTGACTTAATTAATTAAAGGACGACGGAAGCAAGACTCATTGAGGAAGTGGTCAACGAAGTCTCGGCCACACTACAAAGAAAAAGAAGCAAAGAATGGCCCGTGCAATCGTCATCATCTAAGGACGTAACCAACATGTCGAAATCGCAAGACGTTCATTTCAATGAAGAAACTAGTTATTCAGGCAAACAATGGCGATGGAGCCACCAAGGTGCAGCCATGGGAACAGGCAATGTTCAGAAGTTACAGATCTTTGTAATAGCCCTATTTCGTCTGCATCCCATATCCTTACAAGTCGATCCAGGAGCTACCATCAGTAATATAAAGGTCGAAGTAAGGGAGATCTTGAAGTTAAAAATTCCGGTGGCCAAACAGCGTCTATACTTCAATGGAGAGGAGCTTGAGGACAACGATCGAAACCTAGCAAGCTACAACATTCCTAATGAGGCTTTTCTTTGTACATTCAAGTAGTAATAAAGAAATGTAATTATACACATGACTACTTGTATTGAGTAGTGTTACATGTTTACTGATAAACAAGATATTAGAAAGATGGCTTTTGAGTGAAATTTGACCCTAACCTTTCTTGGCAACAACAGTCTACATATCTAGAGTATATAAGCAAATATACCCATATTGAATCTGAAAGTATAAGCCAATGAATGTAAGTCTCTCTACTTATACACTATATCAATGTGACACACCCTAATTTGTCCCGGATTGAATAGTAGGAAGTGCTTTAAAACTCATAAAAGTAAGAGAAATACTACTAAGTCAAATCAAAATTCCTAATTTTCTGGGTTCACCTAAGAGTAACAGGCTCAGACAGGTTGAGTTGAACTAGTGAGGTATGTCATTGAGTTTGTGACATTACAAAGTATCATAATTGACCCTAAACCATTATCAAACTTGCAATGTAGATGAGTACATATTCGTGCCAACGGGAGAAAATAGTTGGTCAAGCTTTGAATAAAAATATCTAAAAAGTATAGGAACTCGCAAGTCTAATGCAGCTATGGAGGCAAAGATTCTGAACTAGTCCGATGTTGCGCACTTTAAGGAGGGTAAGTAGTGACATCCTGATTTGTCTCATATCGAATAAGAAGAAATGAATCCGACAAGAATTCCTTATTTTCTACTCCCAAATGAGTTCAACGAGCTCAATCAAACTAGGTTGGGCTAGTGTGGATAAACGATCGGACTTAGACCTAACAAACAACTGCTATCACAAAGGAAAGAACAAAACTGAAGCATGCACTTTCTAAAGTAGAGCTTCAATCCAGAAGGCAAATCCAAAAACTTCCCGAGCTCGCCCTGCGTCCTGCATTACCTGGCTGTAACAAAGCATCTTCATAGTTGAAAATGAATTTGCTGAGGTCCTTAAAGATGTGAAAGGTGACTTTCTGTACATACTTTCGTAGCTATACTTATTGCTCTAATTATTTAAGCCAGATAATTAAAGATTATGCAACAAGATCAGCTCCAGGGATCGAACTTAAATTTTGCAGGAATTTAGTTCAATTCAAGACTACAGATGCAGCACCAATTAAAGTCATCAAATCAAATGCCTAACAGGATAACCTTATACTTCCCGAGAACAGCAAAGATCGAATCATGCTAACGAAAGACTTTATTTCAATTGAAAACTTAGAAACCATACGAACCAGCGATTAATTGAAATTGGATCAAAGGCAGCAGTAGAAGAACACAAAGAGATCTGAGACTCGCAATGTCTTTCATCTCCGCAGGCCTCTCTCTCTCTCTCTCTTCTCTCAGCGCCTCGAATCAAACTATGTTTGACGAAATCGCCTGTAATTAGCTTTGCGTTTTCCGCCGAAGAGAATGTTCTTCTTCTTGACTCCTTCGTCTTCCGTCAGCGTGTCAGAATATGTACGAGAATTCCAGTTTCAGAAAATTACAGCGACAATTCAACTGCAACTGTCCAACCTAGGAATTAGGATAGATTTGATTTTGAAATGATGATTTGTCATGTACGACCCAAAATTCTAAAGTTCAGCAAAAAGGACCCCAAATTTTTCATGTCACACATATTTAAATATAATATTTTTGCTTAAGTTCGATAATAGCCCGTGTCACTATTAATATTTTAGAGGTTTAAAATCAGTTCAAACATTTTATGTTTTAAACGCTGAGGGAGAATAAATCTATATAATTCGTCATGTGCCGCATTTGCAATTCTAAAATGATAATACACAGTGAAATGTTCATATATATTCTTATTTACGATTTGTTATTGTGAAAATAGATGAAGAAGCTCATAGTAACATATATTATCTCATATTTAAATATTCTTACAATACCATAATAAATTTTTAAAAAAATTGAAATCTTAACCTAACGAATCAATATTTTATTCCTCACTAGAGCTTTCAAGTTCGAGCTTGAATGAAGATCTTAAAATCCATAACTAAGGCGACAAGTCATGTGTCTGTTTAGACAATTATCAATCGCGCATCTAAACGGACAAGAATTATTTAGATACAGCATGTGTTTAATACAAATCATTATCATTATCATGTAAAATACAAATTTTATGGTGCTTGAATACATCATTAAAGGAAAGTGAGTAAAGGAAAAATGAGAAGGGGGAAGGGCACACTTACACTAAGGTAATTGTGGGCAGTTATCACGACACACAAATAGTAACTATTTGAATAGAGCAGGGAAATACCACAGCCTGCCCAGTTGTATGTAAAAAGTGCTATAATGTGAACAAACGAAACTAAAACATTAGCCGACCAAGTCACGACCAAACATGTCATAATGTGAATAACCAAAAGGACTAGAAACGACAGAAAAAAGGCACTCAAAATTACTTAACAAAACTGACTGATCAAGGTTCAAACAAAAAAACTGAATAAACAAAGAAGAAAATGACTGAGATTCATTCCAGTGTGTGGGTACCCCCTCCTACCCCTCATACTCATTTGAAGCACTTGGCATCCAAGAGAGCCTCCCCCTCAAAAGGCTCGTGATCCTCAATCATCTGGTTAACGCGCTCCTTCTGCGCCTCATCGGATATGTCCACCTTCTTCCAGTCATAGAGTTCCATGTCGTAGCACTCATTCATCACAAACTCTGGGATCTCAGTCCCGCGGAAGAGCCACAAACCCTTCACCTTGAAGGGTGCCTCTGTGCCGATAATCAGCATCTTTCCAAAAGCATACTTCCTTGCCAAATCCATACGCTGAAGGAATCCACCGACCTTGTTCATTGTCACGAACGACACCATGTTCTCATCATTGTACTTGTAGTCACAGAACCAGAGTGAGTAACCCTCTGGATCATACATGTCCCAGAATCCTGCTCAAGTCCAATGTAATAATGCCACAATGTTCAGTAGATTTTTTTAAAAAAAATACTTACCTTTTAAAAATGACATTATTATGAATGAGAAAAAGATGATAAATTACCCTTAATGGCAACCTCACGGAAGTTGGTCTTGGTGTTGGAGTATAGCCTCTTCCAGTCGTCCAAAACCATCTTGCTTGGAGGGAGCAGATCGAGAGGGTTCTTTGGCTTTGGCTTGGGTGCCTCCTCCTCTGCCTCAGCTTCTGGTTTGGGTTTTGGTGCCTCCTTAGCTTCCTTCTTTGGTGCTTCCTTCTTAGGTTTGGCAACTTCCTTTGGCTGGCCAGGCTTCTTAGAAGAAATGGGTATGGTGGATTCAGCCTGCTTCACATCACCAATTACCTTCTTGAAGTTGGGTTGGTTAACCAAAGTCCAGAAGTATCTCTCCACATGAGGGAATTCCTTAGTGAAGCTCTTGGGCATAAGTAGGGTGAATCCCAAAATTAAATTGCATGTCGTGATGATATCGGCCAAAGTAACAGCATTTCCGACAAGGAATGTGTGAGAAGCAAGGTGTTTGTTCAAAGCTTCAAGCGCTCTCTTCACAGAAGCAATAGCAGCTTCCTCAGCCTACATCCAGAAACATACATATCAAACAAACTACAAGTACAAGAGAGAGTACAAACGTAGTAAGTTACATATCAAAGAAATCTTAAAAAAGAAATTAGCTAACGACACGGTCCTTCACAAGATTAACAAAGGAACTAGGGATGGTAAATTATGTACGTGTGTATTATCGTTTTGTTGTGGTTACATAATACAGTTTTATTTTGGTATGAGGTATTTCTTTCTGTTCCTGAAAAATCGGGTTACAGAAAAATACTGTCATCTGGGCTAAGATCGACTTGCGATAAATTAGACCAAGACCTAGGTTTTGCATAATTCACATCTTTTACAATACACACTAGCACAAGAAACAAAAGCAATTCTAGACTAAAATCGAAGAAGCAAAAAGAAGCTTACTGGAGGAAGGTACACAGCATATCCCAGTCTTGGTCTTAACCAGGCCATCAGATTGGAATCAATCTCCAAAGATGAAAAGTCAATCCATTGTTCAATTTGACCCTAGTTATCAAGAAGAAAGCGGTCAGGTAAATCATAAAAAGGATAAAGACACCACATCTCAGTTCCATAATATAGTCACCAGTACAATTTTATCTGAAACTGATTGAGAAGTTGTCATTTTTCACTATTTCCAAGATAGATACATCATAAAATTGAAACTTTGAGTGGGAGTTGGGGGAAAAAATGAAAGGAAGCAGGCTGGAGAGAGATAAGAAAGAAGACATACATAATTGATTGAGGAAGATCCATACAAGGGGTTGTCAGCCTTCAACTTGGTCACTGTAAAAAAAAGTAATTAGATTTAGTTTCGACATAATAATAGAAAAATTCTGCACAGTTCAGATCAATGTTAGAATACTCAAAGCTAACACACAAAAACATGTTTGTCCTCACCATAACGTGCTATGGCATTGCTCTCAAAGACAGGGCCCTCGGGAGTTTCCAACACAGGAACCTAGAGAGTAGAGAAGGAAAGGACTTTTAGCGAATGTCCAAAAACATCAAATAAATTGACTCTTTACTGAAACTACCGCTGTTATAAGATGCAGCCATGTAGCAAAAAGGAAGGTTCACATATAGAAACTAACCATTTCATAGTTGATCTGGAAGTCTTACACAAATAGATCAAACATACCTTTCCAATTGGATTCATCTTGAGAAACTCAGGAGTCTTGTTTGAGACTCCCATCTCAAAGTTTGGGGCCATATCAACTTTGATTCCAGAGTACTCTGCAGCAATAAGAGCCTTGTAGACATTTTTGTTTGTTCTATAAGCGTGCAGGACCTGGATAGCGAGTAACAGCGCAGTATAAGACTAATCCTTACAAAATGACGATCAATCAACATGCAACAATAAATGGAATCCAAAACTTCAGAATACAATGATACAAAAAAATCTGAAACTCAATCGAATTACACGCTTAAGTAAACGACAGTAAAAAGACTTCATCAGATTATCATCGCCTGAAAAAACGAATTTTCACACACTACATATCGAAGTTCAAAACGGCAAACACAAAATTAACATGAGCACGAGGCAAACAATTGATTAAATCCAATCAAACAGCTACTACACGCTAAATTGATACGAACATGTGCAGGAAGCAATATAGATGCAAAACTCACCAGAGCCATTTCTTCTAGAGCGGTGAAGTATCTCTGATCTCAGATCTGGAAAGAGAATATGAAAGAAACCAATTCCAATAAACGATTTGAAATCAAAGAGTTCAACAGAAAATGAGAACCGACAAGAATATAAAAATCGGACAGTCAAACTTGAAATGAGTAAACCACGAAATGGAAGTCTGAAACTGGAAGACGAACCTGATGGACGTCGGCCGCGGTCGGCAGAGAGTAGAGAATCAGAGAAACAACTGACAGAGAGAGGAAGATAAGTCATGCCTTGTAGGGTTTTTGTAGAGGCGAGGGCAAACCGGCAAAGGGAGAAACGCATCTTTTGGATTTTGCACTTTGGGTTAGATAGTATTGTATAAGTACAATATTGCACCCTAACTATCAACAAATCTAAACAATATGCAAGGACAAAACTCAAACTTTACATTTTAGTCCTAGAAGATTATATAAATTTTTAGTTTATCCATTGATTTTGTATACTTGCCACTACCAAAACAACTAGTTCTCTAATCTTGTCCCCCTTCGACGGGGATAAAAATCATAAAATTATGACTTTGTCATGAAAAATATAGAGATTTATTTATATATACATTTTTTTTTTAATTTTAAAAAAAATGTGAGAGAATCTTAATTAAGTTGATTACCGTATGCAGTTTTGGCTAATGATCCGATTAACAAAAATAAAAATGAATTGTTTTTTTTTCTTTGGCCAATAATAAAGATGAATTAATCGATGTAATGTATCTGTCTTGTTCTTTTGTTGAATATATATATATATATGGTATTTTTTGCCTATACATTTGCGTCAATGTGGAAACTGGCCCATTCAAGTTTTTTCTTTTGTTAAATATACCCCTCATGAGTTCAATAAAATTCTTATATCACCCCTTCAACGTTTCTTGTTCAAATTTTCACTAAAACTTTATAAAATATATAGAGAGAGAGAGAGAGAAACTCTTTATTTTTCTTCCAAAATTATAAAAAGACAATTTAAATTCGATCGAAACCCAATCAAACCTGAACAAGGAATCGACTCAATTGGGGCCAACAGGTCTAGGTCCCAACCCATTTTTTTTTTGTCAATAAAAAGGAATGAGCTAATAATAATAAAAAGGAATGTGCTAGTAATGACAACCTTATGTCCATTCCGCTAAGTAATGTTCGGACTTTTCGTGTCTCGGTCTTCGGACTTCCCGACAACCAACGTTTGCTCTTCCCATCAGCAACATGTGATTTGATCTTATGATCCCGGAGCCAAACCACGTGGGAGTGTGAGCGCTCTCAACCACTACACCACCACTGTCGGTGGTCCCAGCCCAAATCAAATTGTCAAAATATAGTAAACTTGTCTAGGTCGGAACCCAAACCAGGTGGTCCTAGTTTGATCTCGATTGAAAAACGTTATAGGGGATTATTTCAGAATTTGCTCAAACAAATGAGAAACACCATTTTTTTCTTCAAATATTACACTAAGAAAGTACACAAACACAATAAACTAGTTAGCTCTAAGCACACTACTAGAGTACGTCTCATTCTACTGCAAAAGATAACATTAACACACACAAGTAAAGCAGTAGGTGACAAATGGACAAGTTAAATGGCTTCCAAATCTAGCTACGCAGAGTACTGACTTGAAGGACACAATAGTCATTAACTTAAGCAGCAGAATAAGGATGAGTTACTTCACATAACTTAGACTGTAAAACAAAATACTGCGGGTTAAGAGCAACAAGATTGATTGATCATAGGAAAGACGATACCTTGAGGTAGTAATCAGTTCCATCTTCAACATTGAGAGCAGCAGCCCCATCGACCAGTTCATCAATGGAAGCAAGTTTAACTTTCAGCTCACTAATCTCCAAAGTTTTCTCCACTTTTCTGGATTTAGCAGCTGCAAGATCTTCCTTGAGACGCTTTATCTCCTCGTTAAATTCAATGATTTCTTCATCAATTTTGACTTTTTCAGTTGTGAGCTCCGCAATTTGGTTCTCCACTTCTTTCTTTCTCTCGTGAAGCTTCTCTTGTCCTTCTTTGACTGAAAGTAGCTTCTTCAGATGGTCCTGTATGGTAGTAATATCAAAACCATGTATTTCCAAATCCAGCAGAGTGTCAAGGCAGGCACTAATGCTGCCAACTGAATCGGAGAATTTCAACTTGAAGGCCTTATCGACTATATTTGCAAAAGTGACCATGTTGCCAATGGCTAAACCCTCGCGGCAGCCCTCTTTCAGGTCTTCGAGAGGGCGGAAATGTGGGTTTTGTGGGAATTTCTGAAAAGCTTCCATTTCTTCTAATGCTTTCCAAATGGGTGACCTCTTGATAAATAGAGAGGACCCACTCCATTCTACTACTGCTTTACTTTTTGGAGTTCCTTTATTGGTTTCCTTCTGTAATTCTTCTGCCATACTCGGTGGGGTCTCCTTATCGGTTTTCTTCTGTGATTCTCCTGCCTCATCACCTAAAGAAGAATGCCCTAGAGGAAAAATGAAGAGTATAGCTTAGAGAGTGAGATATGCAAAAAAAAAGTTAACTTAGCCTGGTGGTAGATATTTTTGCTTGTGAATGTAGACATCGTTATTTTCCAAAAACAAATGTAGACATCGTCAATTCACATTTCAAAGTTTACATTTTTTATTAAAATGTACACATTTTCTAATAGAAAATAGAGTCAATTACCCCAAGTGTAGGTAGATAGATAGATAGATCATATCTGCATAGTCATGATCCATTCACAAATTGAATTAAACTAAGGGGGACTTTCAACTCCAAGTTAAACTAAAGCCATGGTACGGCATAAGTAACAGGTTCAAACATGATAAGAGGCTTGTATTCAGAAAGACTTCACTTTATAGTTATTCACGATTAAATATTGTCACATTTTTTAAAAGTACATAGCTGAAGCCTGAAAATGATTATTTATGAATACTATGTATTTAACTGCAGTTCCAAATAGTTGCTTAAAAGGTCCAAAGGGCTTACTTGAGCTTTTAGCATTCGGACGGCCAAATAACATTGACAAAGGCTGATCATCAGATTCTGATACACTTGTCCCTACAATGACAATTCATACTATGTCATACTTTTTTCTTTGGCCATCAACTATGTCATACTTGGCTAATGATTTTTTTCTGGTGATACAAAAAACACTAACAATGCAAAAAGAAAGTGAGAGCTAGATCCCGAAAAAAAAGTCGATAAAAATAAACAAATGAACCCACTTGACCAGGATATACTATCATTTATTAGTGGAAGCGCATAATTACAAATAAAACTCTTCCATAACTGCATTTAAAACTTTCTCCTCTGGGACTGCTAAACTTTCTCTCGCACATTTTCATTGTTTCAGTAAGGAGGGAACTTGGCTTTTTGCCAAGTAAACACAGGCCCATGAAGTCAGCATTAACCCCATGAGCCAGTTAGTCATAGGCTTTGCCTGGGGGTTGCATTTTTGTTGTTATATGAACATACGGGGAAACACTAATTATCTAACTGCCCATAAAAAGTAATATCCCAAGTTTTCCTATAACTTATGATGTAAGATATTAAACAATGGTTAAAGTACTTGAGCAAGTACCCTGCAGGAGGTAAATCACCTTTGACATCAATTTTAAACCTAGAAGGCTTTCCTTTCCGCTTTCTGGAGTTGATTATGCGTCCCCCATTTCTACCTTTTGTTGATGGCTCTTCAATTACCTGCAGACAGGGATGAAGCTAGGATTTTATCTCGACGGGAAATAATTAGAGAAGGGCCAAAGACAAACTATCAAAATATAAAATTTTCAAGGGGGCACATAAGACTTAAAAGGGCTAGGTTGAAAATTAATATATTTTTCGGCCTAAAATAGTTGTCTGTCAAAAGCCCTCTATACCTCCGTCCCTTCCTGCGATTGAGTTTCATGTGTTTCACTTTGTCCTGCAAAGAATAGTGTGATCTGTTTCCCTTCAGGAGGGACAGTGCTTTGAACTGGCAACTTTCTTTGCTTCCCTCTCTTTTTCACTCGAGTGTTCCTTTTACTTCGATCAGTCAATGGAGTATCTTCAGTTGCTGGAGTTGCAGCTTTATCAGCTGCTTTTTCACCTTCAGAAAGCTTATTGCCTCCTTGTTCAGCCATTTGACCTAAACAAAACATCGATATTTGGTTATCTAATAATGAAGTAATTAATGATAATCATAAACTACGAATGGCCGACATATCCGGTGGAATTACCTGATGCTTCTATGTCATTTGTCGTACTTTTTGCCTTAGGGGAATGCTTCTTCATCTTCATTCTTATAGTCTGCAACTTGCTCAACCTCCTTTTCTTTGTACTTTGAGTTTCAGCTGTCAAATCCGGCCATGAAATTATATCATCAATTTCTAGTCAAAGAAAACGGTAAATATCATCCATAATTCTATACCTGCTTCGGCAACATCTGCACTAATAACAGATGAAATAGGCGACTTCCTTTTCACTGTGCGTTTCCCTTCACCTGTCAACTGTGACTCTGGAATCCCAGAAAGCCCCAAAGCATATAATTATAACGTTCATCTTATTTAAACTCCTTTCTTCATAGGCATTTTACCTATTTTCTTATCAGATTGAGAAGACAATACAGTGGTTTTGCTCTTAGTATATATGTAGACATTCCAGGTTCACACTCCCCTCTACTATCAAACGTAATTTTATTTCAATCCTGTGAGATTGTCTTAGTGATAAAGGAGTTAAACAGATCAACTTTTTATACTGCCAAGATGCAAGAATTTCACGTCAGGCACCCAAGTAAAAAAGCTCATCCGTAAGTGGTCCACAAGGTTGTTAGGGTATCTTATTGATCCTAGATTTGCTTGCTTAAGCCAAGCTCCTTGTTTTAAAAATAAAATATATTTATCTATATACTAGCTGGAAATATTGATTGATTTACCTGTTGGTGAAGAAACACCAGTTGTTTTTCCATTGAGGAGCCTACAGCTTGGTCGCCTTATTCTCTTTTCTCTTTCAGTGCTACCGCCTGACTCCCTACCTGTTGCAGGTTTTCCTAAGGCAAATATGCAACAAGTAGTAAAAGCTCAAATTCCTATTTTCTCAGCCCAATATGCATACACCACAATTCACTTACCTGAAGCTAAAAAACCAAAACTCGGAGATATTGGTTCCTCATTCTTATGTTGTTTTCTCCTTTTAAGTGAAAGTACAACATCTACAATCACAAATGTTCTAATCACATGGATGGAGATGACAGGATTTAGCTGCTTGTGCCTAATCTTCTTGTTCGTAAATATTATATACCTGCTGCTAAAGCGCTGACAACCGGTAAATCAGGCTCTCCTTCCCTTTTTCCCTGAGATCGTGTTCTTACAGTTCTCTGAGTTGACTTTTCTATCTGATTTGCTAGCTCAAGATTTGGCTGCGGCGTATCAGGAAAGAGCTAAAAAACACGCACATCAACATAAAAGGTTAGAACGCACTAGAAGTAACAGAGAGATATTACTATAAATTTAGTAGTTTATATAGTCTAAAACTACACACGTGACACGTGTTACAATTAGCAAAGCTACGTGAGGTGACCTTATGAATTATATTGAATGTCAAAACTATTATTTAACACTATGAGCAGTATGAATTTTCAATTAGGAGGTGGACAGGCTGGGCCAATAAGGAATAGTAGAAGCGGAATACCAAACAACAGAAGTTCATTATCACAAATACAGGAAGAAGTGAACCTTAATCTTTTGATCCATAATTGTATTTTTGGGATAGAAAATGGTTACTAGGATGTCAAATTTGCTTAAAATGATGAGAACAGGTTGAATTGATGGTTGATACAAACTTAATTATATTAAACTGATCTGAGACCAATTGCTTGAATCAATAAGTAAACTCAAATGAAACTCGGACCCTATTCTCACAATGCTTGTCGTGCTAAAACAGATGATCTATTTTCCACATTAATTGAACAGTGCAGTAGCTGAAGGCTAAAGTCAAGACTCCTTTCAAGGAATAATATCACATGTTTGTCAAGGTGAGCACTGCAAACTTACAGAACTTAAACCAGCAGGACCACCTTGCTCCGAAGCATTGTGTTGAGGCGTGTCACCATCCACAGAACCTTTGCTGCCATTGGCCTCTTTGACTAACAGTAAAGATGACAGCTCTGACGAATGAGGATGTTGTTTGTCATTCAAGAAGGTTGATTGCTCCATTTTTTCCTGGCCAGCATCCATGGGTTTCATTGGAGTTGCTTGCCCCATCATTGACCTTCAACAAATTCCATCTTCAACAATATCACAATTACTACGAAAGATGCTCAAATTCAGTACTCTATACCCATACACGACTCGAAAAATAGAAGATAATCCAAATTGTCTATTCATCACGGATTCGAAAGAATCAATTCAGCATACAGTATACTATCTCGATGCATCTATGCTGCCAAGTAAATGCTCATGCATAATGGTACCTATAGCACTGCGCCGTCTCTTATGTTATCTATAACAGAGGAGAGCAAAGCCACACAATCAAAACCCTAGAAAGAAGCGAACGAATACCAAAAGATGATTCAATGAGAGAGAACAGCTAAATGAGAGCCACATCAAGATGAGAATACAGTAAAGGCAAAATTCAAGCTTCGAGAAAGAGGGTCAGTGAACGAACTGAGCTTGAAATGGGGTCGTCACAGTCAGACTCTCGGTGAAGAAAGTACTAAATCCCTACGCAGTGCAGTGCTCCGGTTATCGTCTTACACGTAGTAATTGCATCAACTGTGTATGGATTTTCACAATCTGCTCAATTTCTGTTCCTCCCAACATTGCATTTGAAATTTTGACTGCTGCTTATATACAAAATCAGCTCAACGTAATTTCTTGCAAAAAATCAGCACTAAACAAATTTTTAGAGAAATGTCACTGTAATGACAAAACGTTACTATTTTTAATAAATGTAGATCATATAACATGCATTAAAGTAATCTTTATATTTTTTTAATATCCCTCAAGTAATATTAGTTTACATTTAAAGAAGGATCAATAGGTCAATGTTATCATAACCGGACCGACGGTCCGACTGGAAATCAGACCTATGTTCGGTTGGTTCAGCTAAAAAATCGAAATTCATATGAACAGTATTTGAACCATATTGGACCGAATGGTTTTTTTATAACCACCTGATTTCCAGTTCTAGTTTTTTGGGTGGTTTAAATTTGTTGGATTTTGAAGTTATGTTTAAAGTTTAGACCTATTGTGTTTGATTTTGAGACTATTGTGTTATGTATGTTCAAAGTTTGAGGTAATTATGTTGTGTTATACTGTGTTTGAGAGCAAAATGTATGTTTTAGGTAATTATGTGTGTATTTGACTATGTGGTTTGTAATTGTATTTTCAGTTGTTTTTTTATTGTGATCAGTGAACCGCACGTCGAATCAGGGCCAACCGGTCAAACCCGAAAACCAAACCCCTCACCAGTTCGAAGGAATATTCGGTTTTGATAACACTGGTTCAGGTACACTATGTATATTATATATATTTATTTGTGTTAATATATAGAATACAAATGGGAAGGACAAATATTTGGCAAAGATATTAGTGCTTAGAATCTCACAGTAAATGCATATTAGGTAGAGCTAGCGCTTGGCAGTACACAACAAATGGGACGAATATATCATTGAATCAAATGCTCAACACAACTTGGCCCAAAAAAAAAAATGCTCAACACATAATTCGTCTAATCAAAAGGAAGAAGTCGAGATAAAGCCGAAGCTTGAAGAACATAATGATGGACATTGCTGAGACCACCATCAAAATACCCCGAGTCCAATGGAGATTTGTTTGAATAAGCAAAAATATATACTCTAATTAGGTTGCTAGGCAATCTAAACATATGATTGTCCAAATGACTAAGCAATTAATTATCCACCTCCTGATGTTTCTTTATGTTTGCTGTAAAATATGGTTAGAAACGATAGTACGGTATAAAAAATAATTTTGCAATAAAAAAATGAAATGCTATTATTTGCTATCAAATAACTATTTTCATTTACGTTTTTTAATTAATTATGTGAAATTTTTTATTAATAGGTTCAAAATTAAAATTCAATCCATAACTATATTTTTTATTTTGAATTCAAATGCATCAATGAAAAAAAGAAGAAGATGACAAATATGAACATAATGGTAAAATAGTAATATTTAACTATCAAAATAGTCAGAAAAGTAGCGATGATGCAAATAGTAAGTTTAAAAATATGAATGTAAATATCTATATGAGTGATCTTAACAAAAGTAAATATGAAGACTCATTTTACTAACCATTTAAAACAATATTGTGTAATGATATGTAATATGCATTGGAAATGCTTTTAAAGGGAAAGATCATGCAAGTGGAACGTTATACTTTACAGATTATAGTGTAAAAAAAAATTCAAAATTCATAAAATAAGTGATGATGTATAAGTTATAACTCTATATTATTGACGGCTATAAAATATATTTATTAATCAATATTTTTTTTTTAATAATTAAACAATTCAAAATATTACATGTCAAATTATTAAACTCTAACAAATCTAATATATAGATATTAGATACTACCATAATTGAATTCTGAAAATCCAAATAATTGTCAAATTGAATATTAAGAAGTACATTCATTTTTGTTGTTTAAGAAATGCATTTATTTTCCGTTTAAGAAATAGTGTAGTAAATTTAATTATAATTTGTCTTTACAAATATGTATTTGAGTTTTTTAGTTTAGATAAGAGAGATTTTTAAAGTCTTGGACAAAACATATCACATTAAAATAACATGACAAACTATGTTTTGAACTTGTGTCAATAAAACAAAGTATATATATAAGTTTGCAACAATAACATGAAAAATTAATATCATATACATTTTTGTTAGATATTTTAGTGTAATTGAATTGGCTAGTTGACCAATATGATCATAATATTTCATTAAACAAGTTAGGAGGGTCCAGAGTGCACACTTGTTTCAGTATATTATGATTCTCTGTATCAGAACTTTATCGGTTGCTCAGGGACGAACAATGGGGGGTGGGGGTGTCAAAGGGGGCAGCGCCTCTGGGTTGGGTTTAAGGGGCGGGAACCCCTGGCTGGCCAGGTCAGCTTAGAAAATTTGTATTTTTGATAAAATTAATATTTCTAAAAATTCATTATAAATTTGAATTTTTGAAATTAATGACTTAATTTTTACCTCAAAATTCTCAATTGTTGGACACTTGCTTTGGAGTCAAATTTAAACCGAAGTGGTGCAATAACTTTGGCGCCAAGTTATCTTCCCAAGAAGTTCCTTTGCTTTGGCGCCAAGATTCAGATGAAAGAGTGTAGTGCCTTTGGCGTCAAGTCTCTTACAAAGAGGGTGTGACAAACACTATACACACAAGTTCAAAAAATTATCACAAAAAACATACATTCATTTTCAAGTTATAGTTCAGACAGATTCTGGTTTTATCCGATTGAGATTTTGGGTGAACCACCAAATAGTTTCAATCTGAAAATGTCGTCACGAATTCAGATCAATTCAATAAATTCTCTCGAAATTCTACAAATTTCACATTATATCCAATACTAATAAGTAATAACGGGTTAAGACTTAAAAGTGTCATTTTTTTTAGTGCATAAAATCAAAGTAAATATGAAGAATATATAAAAAAAATGTGATTTTTAAAACTGGGAAGAGGAACGGTGCCGTTACTAACAAACGCCGCCATTAAACGATTCCAACTTAGGCACTCGGTAACAACGAACCGCAGTCTTCGTTCCGAACCTACACGTTCGGACAACATAGCTGGATACAGGCTGTCAGCAACAATCCCCTCGCTCTTCTCTTTCTAACTTCCTTCCCTCTCTGTACTCTCTTCGTCGTGGTTGGTGTCTGGATTGCGGTGTAGGGTTTGTATCTCTTCTGGTCTTGGCACTCCGTAGAGTCTCCAGGGGCTCGCGAGATCAGCGTTTTCTGCATTGTGAGTTCAATCTCTACTGTGAATTATCGTGTTCTCATTCTTCACAACTTAATTGTGCAAGATTATTTTTTTCGCCTTCAATCTTGGCCAGTAGTTCCGGTGTCTGAATTATTTTTTGGTCACTTGGCGCTTTTTGTGTGGAAATGCGTATAAATTTCAATCAGGATTTGGTTAATTAAGTCTTTTCTGAGTTGGTATAGTGATTAAATAGGGAATAGAAGTAAATAATTTTATCGTATGAACGATAGTCAGGTTTATATTCTTGATTGTGTTTGGTTTGGGAATTTAAGCTTAGCTGCTTGAACAAGTAATTAAACATGACAGCAGCATCACCAGGAAAGTATAATTTGAGTGTTAGTATGTACTTACGTGCACACTGGATATATTGAATGGGAAGTTGAGATTTAGGGTTTCAATATAAATCTGTTAGCGTAGTTAAACTGTATAAGGCTAAATTCTACTCAATCATTATTGATTATTACTTTAAAGGTTAAGCTTTATCCCTTTGGAATGGTCTGCTGCTGAGAATGAATGCTAATTTTCATGCCGCTTAATTCGTCAAAGAGGATGTGGAATATTGGTTTGGACCCCCTTTCGGAATTAGTAGTTTTATTCCATCTCAGGTTGCTTCGATGATCTAAGTGGGACTTTTTAGGATGACTATTGGAGGAAATTTCTTGTTAATTATATATATTTTTCTGATTCATGTAGCCTTTTAGTCTTACTTATATGCAACCTAAACCTTTTCATGTATGTTTGTGCGATTTTTGTCTTCATTTTCCCTAATCTAATAAATTTTGCGTTTCTTTTTCTTTGAGGTTTTATTTTTCATAATTTTTTCTGAAGCAGTTTGTTTGTTGTTGATCTTGAATTACGTTTTAGGTGTCCCTGCTGAAGGAGGAAAGGACATTATTCTAAGATAAAAGGTCTTGTAGTTACAAATATTTGTAGCATAGATTTCACTCTACCACCTGGTATAAGATGTGACACAGAATGATGCAACAATATCCGTCGCTTTTAAAGAAGGAATTAATTTATACATGGGATATGTAGTAGTTCAGTGGTCTGATCAAGCAAATTTGGTTCAGCATCTTTTCAGGCATGATCCAGTTTTGCTTTAGTAGCTTCATGCTTTTTCCTTAGCAGGCCACGGAAGAGTAGTTTCTACCTGAAGATCTCTCTGTATCATGCTGGCAGACAAAATACAAGGAATCTGTGTTTCGGGTAATGCCCCTGACAAGATTTGCTGCCGATGCGTTCGGTGTGGTTACCATCTGTGTAGTTGCTTTGCTGATCCTTCTTGGTCTGCTCTGCATCCTCTACACATTTTACTTCAAGGCTCGTATTCGTAGCCAGGGTTTTGTCGAGCTGAACTACTTCAATGGTCCTTGGTTAATTCGGGTTACATTTATACTTCTTGTCATTTGGTGGGGTTTAGGAGAGGTCAGTCGACTGAGCTTGTTGAGACACGAGGGGAGGGTATTGAATGCTCTGAACACCAAATGGCAGGAACTGGCCTGCAAATTCTACATAGTCTCAAACTTGGGGTTTGCAGAACCTTGCATCTTCCTGACATTGATATTTCTGCTGCGAGCCCCCTTAGAGAATATGGAGACAGGAGTGTTGAACAATAAGTGGAATAGAAAAACAGGCAGTTACATGATACTATGCTGCTTCCCAATCGTTGTGCTTCAGCTCATATTGATATTAGCAGGGCCCGAGTTGAATAAACTCGGATTGAATCTTTATTTCACAAGAGTCGTTAGGAGGTCTGACAATATTGTTATGTGCACTTACCCCTTACTCAGCACCATCACTCTAGGGATCTTTGTGATTGTCCTGACATTATATTTATTCGGTTTGGGAAGACAGATTTTAAAGCTAGTCCTCAATAAGGCTCTGCAGAAGAGAGTGCAAGCCCTTTTGTTCTCTGCTTCGAGTTTCCTGCCGCTGAGGATTATCTTACTGGGTCTGTCTGCTTCATCCAATCCAGAAAAAGTCCCTTTCGAGGTTCTTACATTCTCTGCTTTTCTTTCCCTTTTAGCCTGTGCTGGACTCTGCATATGTGTCCTTGTCTACTGCCCTGTGGCTGATTCCTTAGCTTTGGGAAATCTCTGTGGCTTGGAGGCAAGGAGAAGAGCACTGGGTGACTACTATGGTCATGAGACCTCTTCTCTCATCATAAATCGAAGCTTTCACCAAGAGAGTCCTTCAAGCGCATCAACAAAGACAGTGTCTGTATCTTTTCGAGCATATGAGGAAGCAGTATCAACAGGTACTTCTGTGGAGCTAAGTCGCTTCTCCCCCGACCCCATCCCCTCACCTCCACAGATGGGGTGGCCTATGCGCTCGTCCTTTCAGACTCACGACGAACCATGAAAACCTACTCCCTAACAGTCGTTGCGCTAATTAGCAATTTTGTGGAAAGGAAGGCCTGGTCTGATTGTAAAGAGTTTGGAAGCAATCATGCTGATTTTATATTTGTTTGTTTTTGTTTACATCTGGTTAGTTTGTTAGATTTGAAGGGGTCTGTTGTGGAACTTTACTTGTGTCTTCACTCACTTTTGGTTTCACCCTTGCAAAGATCTCCCCTTGTTTTTAAAGGGTAGGGAATTAGGTAATTTGTTCTGCTTTGGGGTGATTCAGCAATCTATTGTAGATGTTATAGTTTTTCTCATTATAATTAATACATTGTAATTTGCATTTTTTCACTGTTATTTACACTGATTATTATACATATTGCTTGTCAAATGACACCTGATTGCTTTGTTTGGTATATGCAGAGATGTATAATGTATTCTTTGGCTTTTAGAAATAAAAGGGAAACCTACCAAACTAGTACCCGAACTTGTGCGTGATTAGCAAGTAGATACTTAATTTTTTTTTTTAGCAAATACGTTGTTAACTTTCTTAAATAAGCAAATAGGTGTCTACCGTTAATTTCCTTTAAGAATAAACAGAAAATATTACCGTTAATTTCCTTTAAGAATAAACAGAAAATATCAAGTGAGGAATAAACATGTACTTAAACTTACACGAATGAGCAAGTAGGTAACCGGTTCGGTCAACCCACTATATTTTTATATATAAAAGTGTAGGGTTTATATACCAAATACATACATGACTCAACTTCAGACGTTCTCTGTGCATCAAGAAACACTCCGAGAACGTCTGGAGTTGAGTCATGCATGCGTTTGGTATATAAACCCTATTTGTTTTAAAAAAATAGTGTTTCGACCGAACCGGTTTAGGTACCTACTTGCTCATTCGTGTAAGTTCATATACCTGTTTGCTCCTCAAGCAAATTCAATGAATAGATAGAGTCAACGGTACGCCGTTAGAGTGAGTGATATTTTCTGTTTATTTTTAACGAAAATTAACGGTAGGTACCTATTTACTAATTTTTATAAGTTCGTCTACTTAGTTGCTACAAAAAAAGTTTAGATATCTACTTGCTAATCAACTACCAGTTTGATAGTTTTTCTTAAATAAAAATACATTTTGGGAATAATTGATTTGACATAAATCTAACCACAAAAAGTGTAGGTAAGTTTAAAGGGTAAGATACTAACGGCGCAAAGCAGACGGCGGCGCAAAATGGAAATGCAAATAAGGGTAGGCCAAACAAGACACCCGAAGCAAAGTCATGGTTCCGTACCTGCAGCCTCGGAGTATTTTGCTGGATACAGGCTGTCAGCAACGATGACCTACTCACCATTCGCCTGTTGCTAATTGCTATTCTCCCCCGTTTGTGGGCGTCCTTGTCTGCATTTGATTTAGGGGGTTACTGTATCGTTTAATCGCAGATTGATTGTTCATCAGTTCTGCTGCATTTCCTCAGTTTCGTCTCGGTTGGCAGTTTCTTCTCTCCAACTTTCGTGCTTGATCTATATGTTAACTGAGATTCACCTTTTTCTGCATGCTGTTTTTGTTGCTGTAATGAAAATCCATGGATAATCTCGTCATTGTCAAAATGGCTTGATTGCAGGCATCATGAACTTTAGGTTTCTAGGAATAATGTGCGTGACTGTCCGCATTGACTACGGTGATGGTTTGATCATCCGTATCGACTGTGATGTGGGTTTGTCATCTAGATTTTACACGGATGGAGTAGGTAGTTTGGTTTCTGATAAATTGGTTTAGGTTAATTGTGCACAGCAGGAATATATTACGGTACTAATAAAAATTGTAATCTGCAGCTGAGAAGTTTGAATATTTGCCAGCTGAGAAGCGAATGTAGCAATTATGATCCTTACAAAATTTTAAAGCTCTTCCAGTATAGAAAACAAAAAAGTAACAACATAGGAAACAAAGAAGGTTAAGGCCCTAATGGCTTCTAATATCATTCTTGGTATACTTGGTATCATGTGACATATCCTAATTGAATGCTCATTTCGGTGTCCTCCGATTATTGAATTGGATTGGAAATTACTAGATTGGACAGTCTTTTAATCATTTGATAATACATATGTCAATCTTGAGACCTAAGCTATTATTTTGAGAGCAATAATATCAATTTTTCTGTCTTGTTGCAATTCTATTATGTTATACAGTTATAGTATGATTGTGTTCTTGTTATTAGATATGAATCGACTAAGACCCATACCCCTTATAAGCACTAATATTTTTATATATTTGATAATCCAATACATGGTTTAGATTAAGAAACACTCTTTCTCTTGGGCTGAAATACTAGAGTTAGGTAGATATGGATAGATGACCATATGATGGTTGAAATTCTCTGATGAGGATGTCGAAGTTGATTGGACTGATTTGAGGATTTGCTTGACAATTACAACAAGATTAACAGAGTCGTCCAATGACAGTAAACTGTATGCAAATGGTATATCGTCTCTTCCTCACTATGGTCTTTCTCCTCCGTGCCCCTTTACAGAAGATGGAATCTGGAGTCCTTACCAGCAAGTGGAATGTCAAAACAGCCTGCTGCATAATGCTCTATTGTGTTCCTCTCTTTGCCCTTCATTTGTTTGTTATACTGATTTTGGAGCTCAGTTGAACAAATCACTGTTTCACAAGCAGTATAAGGAAATCAGGCGATGTCATTCTAACTATTTATTTGTTTTGGTTGTCAGGACAGATTCTTCGTTTAGTACTCAACAAGGGATTGAGAAAAGAGTTCAGATGTTGATACTCTCTGCCTCTATCTTGTTACTGTGCTAAGGGTATTCTTGATCTGTTCAACAATTCTCTCAAATCCTGAGCATTTTTTCATTCTAGTCGGTAGCATTCTCTTCTTTTCCCCCTCTTCTGTGCCGTGTTGCTGGATTGTGTAGAATCTTACTAGCCTATACTATCCTGTGGTGGATTCTTTAGCTTTTGGTCATCAACATCAAGCCAGCTTAGAGAATGCTTGTTATTCTAGCTTCAACCATGTTGAATAGAAGCTTGAAGAAGGGAGTCTTATTGGAAGGGAGTCTCATCAGATATGTGAAGCTCAGTCTGTTCTCATCACCTAATTTGGATAGGTTCCCTTTAGTCCTGCATTCATCTTCTTGGCCGGGACCATGACCATCGAAATAGACAGGAAGAATCAATTTGGTGAGTAGGGGAAAGACCACCGGCAGTTGTGGTCTAGTGGTTGAGAGCGCTGACTCCCAAGTGGTTTGGCTCCAGGGTCACGAGTTCGATTCCCCCAAGTGCTGGTGTCCAAAGGGCCGACCTCTCAACTCTAGTCTGTCGGTGGGGCTACGTTGACGAGGCCAGTGCAAGTGCTGGATGAGCCTAAGGTCGCCACTACTAGCCTTTCTTCTTTTGTTTTGTATATATTTGTGTTTAACAGTTTCACAATTGTCATTTCCATTTTTAAATATATGCAAAAAATAATATCTTATGTATATAGATATTTTTTGGCCAATATCTTATGTATATAGATAGATATTACTTTAAAATGTCTGGAGTCTACGTGTGATTTTGATAGTTTATTTTTTTATATGAAAGGATAAAATTGTCATCGCCTATTCCTAGTTTCATGATAAATTGTTCATTTAAAAATAGTTATGTTATATTTGTTTGTATAAATCCATTCAGTATTTTTTCCACAATTTTCCCCCAAATTTATCTAATTTTTGTAGTAAATAAATCAATATTATAACTTAAATGATAAATTGTTAAAAAATTGATCTACATATAAAATTTCCCCTGAATCAAATTATTATTACATAAAAGTAAAAATGATAAATAAATAAAAACCGTAGAAAGGGAAGAATAACTGTAGTAAACAAAATCATGAACATTCAATAATTATTACTATGTGTCGTTGTCAAATAATTAAGCATCTTCCAATTATCATTCTTCTCTAACCTTTTTCTCAATAATTCGTTGTCAACAGTTGTTTCTTAACTATAATTTTATTTATGGCAAAAATAAAACACTATAATTCTACTTTTATTTATATAATAATAATAATTTACATGAAAATATTTTTTTTCATTTTAAGATTTGACTAGAAAATAAAAATTATTTTTTATATCTACTTATGGCAGGGAAAAAGGAAAATCCCCTAGACAAACATATTTTTAAATTTTCTACCTTTTTAACCCAAGTGTAAAAACTAAAAATCAATATTAATATATATATAGGTTAAATACCAAGTAGCTACTTGAACTTTGGACGTTTTGCAACGAGCTACCCGTAACTTTGAAAATTCAAAACGGGCTACCTTAACTTTTAAGAATGTGCAAATAGATACCTCCGTCCAATTTTCCGTAAATTGTCGTCGGAAAATCGTTGAAAAGTCGTCGGAAATTCCTCAGAAATTGGACAGAGGTATCTATTTGCACATTCTTCAAAGTTGAGGTAACCCGTTTTAATTTTTCAAAGTTTAGGTAGCTCGTTGCAAAACGATCAAAAGTTCTTGTAACTATTTGGTATTTAACTATATATATATATATATATATATATTATCTAAAATAGAAAATGGTAAAGCACGCATGGCCTCCTCCTTCTAATTATAAGACCTTTCCCTTTCTATACGAATCTCCATAGATTTGTTCTCTTGCTGCTCTCTCACAGCCGCCTCCATGATTCCTTCCTTCACCTCCCGACCTCCGTCCTTGCTCTACCTTTTACTCCTCGCCTCCGTGATTTCCACAAATGCTTTCGACATAACCAAAATCCTTAGCCGCCACCCAGATTTCAGCTCCTTCAACGCTTACCTCACCCAGACTCAACTATCAGATTCCATCCATGGATCCCGTACTGGCATTACAGTCCTCGCAGTCGACAACGCAGAGATTTCCACGGCACCGGTATCCGAAATCGAGCGTCTACTGAGGCTTCACCTCCTCCGCGGCCACCACACTGTGCGGAGCCTCCAGAAGCTTCTTCTGTCGAATGGAACGTCGAGGCTGCAGACGCTCGACCAGAGAAGCTTCGTCGGAGTGAGGGGATTGAAGAATGGAGGGGTAGGGTTCGATGGAGGATCGGGGATCATCGCGAGGTTGGTGAAGCCCATTGCTTCTCTCTTAGGCGGACGCATCTCCGTTCTGCAGATCGATCGTCTGGTAAAGACACAGAACAGCACCTGTATGTGCCTCCGTTTCTGGTTCATCTCCATGCACTGGGTGTATCATGCACCTGGTGTATCCTTATTCTTAGCTATTGCTGTATATTGGTTAGATTCGCGGTCAAAGATTCTATATTATAGGTTAGAAGAAGTAAAAGCAATGAAGACAATTTCAGAAGTAAAAATATTTATTTTTTATTGACCTTTTATACTAATAATTTCTTGATAATACAAAAAAAATGATATTTTTTTGTATTTTTATGAGAATCTCAGCTCATGGGACATGTCTTACATATTGCCCTTCTGCAAGATCGAACAAAGCCGAGTCCTTGCCCATCGAGACTGTCTTCAAGCTCCCTTCTCCATTGCCAAACTGGGGAGAAGGTAATTTCTCAATCCCAACCGCAACATTTGTTCATAATTTCACGTCCACGTTACATTATTATCGCGTTTTGATTTGATATCTACTTACACGTTGTATAGGTGGAGGATTCGCGATCGGTGCAATCGATGTCGGGGGATTATCGATTCAACAGATCACATCGTTCACCAAAGTCTGGGCCACTCATGAAGGAGGACCCGACAACCTCGGCGCGACGTTCTTCGAGCCAGCTTCTCCGTTACCGGACGGTTATTTCATGTTGGGTTCGTATGCTCAACCGAACAATAAGCCTCTCTTCGGAGGGGTTCTTGTCGGGAAAGACACCTCCAATCAGACCCTAAGGAATCCGGTCGATTACAGTTTCATTTGGAGTAGCGATTCCGCCGACATACGTCAAGAAGGGATCGCCTACATTTGGTTACCCATTCCTCCGGAGGGTTACAAAGCAGTCGGACACGTCATCACCGTCTCCCCCGGGAAACCGCCACTAGACAAAGTCCGGTGCGTCCTGTCCGACCTCACCGACCAATGCGAGGCCGACTCTTGGATTTGGGGAAGTGGAAATGCAGTCAACTTCTTTAGCTCAAGACCAAGCGTTCGAGGGACTGGAGCCAGCGGGTTCAGCTCGGGCTCATTCGCGGCTCAGACCGGGACCCCCGATTTGTTCCCACTATCTTGTCTAAAGAACACCAAGTACCAAAACATGTCTTCGATGCCGAACCTCGACCAAATCAAAGCCTTGGTTCAACATTACGCCCCGAAAATCTACTTCCACCCCAAAGAAGCCTTCCTCCCGGGCTCAGTCCCGTGGTTTTTCACAAACGGTGCGTTGTTATATCAAAAGGGACAAGAATCGACTCCGGTTCTGGTCAATGAAACCGGTTCGAACCTCCCACAAGGTGGCTCGAGCGATGGGTTCTTCTGGTTAGACCTTCCTTCCGATGGAGGTGCAAAGGATCGTGTTAAGCAAGGAGATTTACAGAGCGCAGAGGCTTATTTTCACGTAAAACCGATGCATGGTGGACTGTTCACGGATCTAGCAACGTGGGTCTTCTACCCTTTCAATGGCGCCGCCAGAGCCAAGATCAAGTTTGTGAACCTGGCGTTAGGTAAGCTCGGTGAGCATGTTGGTGACTGGGAGCACATCACGTTGAGGATCAGCAACTTCAATGGTCAGCTATGGAATGTGTACTTTGCGGAACACGGTTCGGGAATCTGGGTTAGTGCTCCTGAGCTCGAGTACCAGGGAACCGACAATAACAGGTTTTTGTCTTATTCCTCTTTGCATGGGCACGCCTCTTCCCCCCACGCCGGAATGTTTCTCCAAGGCAGTGATGGTGTCGGACTGCGGAACGACTTTGCCGAGAGCAGCATGTTCCTTGATTCCTCCGCCAAGTTTTCCATCGTTTCTGCAGAGTATCTTGGGTCAGCCGTTGTGGAGCCTCCGTGGCTCAATTTCTGCAGAGAATGGGGACCAAAAGTGGACTACGATGTTGCAAAGGAAATGGAGAAGGTGCTCAAACTGTTGCCTCGAAAGCTCAGGAATGTATTCCGCAGCATTGTTCAGAGCCTTCCCGACGAAGCTCTAAAGGAAGAAGGGCCTATCGGACCCAAGATGAAAGGAAGTTGGACGGGCGATGAAGTTTAAAACTATGAACTTGTATTGGGTTGTTGATTTCATCTAGGGGTATCCACAAAAATGTAAATAAGAAATTATTATATAAGAAGATAGATTTCATAAACTCACTATCTTCCAGCATTCTATCTAATGCATCCACATCGTCTGGCAGATTCTATCATAAACTCACTATGTACCATAGGATACGGGAAATAGCCGACCAACAATCACGTCCGAACCCTCCAAATCAAGATGCATTCCGGAAGGGTTTTGGGGCTTTTTGGGCAACAAACACGATGCCAAAGGTGAAAAACTATGCATGGCGACTTGCAACCAACTTCTTAGTCATCAAAGCAAACATAGCTAGAAGGGGTATGAATGTAAGTTCGGAATGTCCAGTATGTTGAGGAGTCGAAACAAGGGAACACATGACCATCGAGTGCGGGTGGACCGAATGGGTGTGGAGCGGGGTGCTAGGGCTACGCATGGACCGAACCACAAACCTAGACATGGCTCAATGACTTGAAGAGAGACGGACTGAACCAAGAGGGCAAGGACCATGCAGCGATAGGAGGTGAATCCTCACATTGCTAACATGTTGACATATTTGGAAGACGAGGTGCAAAGCGACTTTCGAAGTCAAACAACCAAACCCACGCGAGGTGATCGAGGAGATAAAGCGAGCATACATGGAACATCAAGACCACCATAATAGGCCAACAGACCGAGGCCAAAGCGAGGACCAACAATGGCAACCACCGACCGAAACCACGATAAAGGTAAACTGTGATGCCTCATGGTGCAAACAAACCCGAAGAGCTGGCATAGGAGTGGTAGCACGAGACAAGAAGGTAAAGTGGTTGACAGCCTAAACCGAAAATACTGTGGCAATGACTAGGGCTGGCAATCGTGTCGTGTCGTGTCATAATCGTGTCGTGTCTAAACATGTCTCGTGTCTAAACGGATAAATTTTAAACGTGTCTAAACATGTCTCGTGTCTAAACGTATAAGCCGTTTAATCGTGTCTAAACGTATAGAGTTGTTTAGACACATGATCCGTTAATGTCATACTCATATACGCTTTAAAGCAGGTATATACACAAATACATATATACACAAATTCAAATATACAAAGTAAGGTCTTCATAGTTCAATATTAAAAAGTAAGTGAGTATTTTAATATTTTATTATTATTATTATACTTAAATGTGTCTAAACGTGTCACATGTATACACAACACGATTAGATACGAATAGTTAATCGTGTTTAATCGTGTTTATACAGATATCAGCAGATCTGAGTTGTTTAGACACGATTAATAATCGTGTCTAAACGTATAAGAGTTGTTTAGACACGGGATCCATTAAGGTCAAACCCATATACGCTTTAAAGCAGATCGTGTCGTGTCGTTTAATCGTGTCGTGTCAGAAATTGCCAGCCCTAGCAATGACATTGAGACAATGGAGGCCATAGCTATACAGAAGGGGGTAAGACTTGCAATCGCATCGGGATGACCAATGATAATAATAGAGAAAGACTCGCAAGATGTATACCAACAAATTGTGGAAGGGCTGAAACATTGGAGGGTGACAAATATCATAATGAACATCCGAACATTAGCAAGGCAAGTCGAGCAAGTACAATAGCGAATGATTCCAAGGACGGCGAACGAATGCGCAGATTGGATAGTCAAACAAGCGAGATTGAGTTGAAAGAATACCACTTTCGTTTGTATGTTTAGTAGCAAATGATCGTGTATCACGACATTTTAATTTAAACCAAAAATAAATAAATTATTCACTGCTTTTTTTTTTCCAGCACAGTAACAGAGACATTACCAGAAAACATGATTGAGAGAAAGTAAATCAAAATGCAGGCAACAATCAAGTTTTGCATCATGCATAGCAACGAGTCTTGTATTCAGAATCCATTTTTCATTCCAACACCCTAAACAAACATTACTCCAAAGCTAGATAGATAGATAGATAGATACCAAGACCAAGCATTAAGTAATTATTTCAATTCATTACTCCTCAAGCAAGCAGCTTTAGTCAGCAGTATGGCGGAATACATCAAGAGCCTCACCGGTCAATCTGCAAATCCTCCACTCCTTGAGAATCTTGGCTCCCATTTGTTCATAGAAATTGATGGCATTCACATTCCAATCCAGCACCACCCACTCGACCCTACCGTACCCCATCTTCACAGCCTGCTTAGCAACAGCTGTAAGCAGCATCTTCCCAAGCCCCTTCCTCCTGTAGCACTCTCTCACAAATAGGTCTTCGATGTAAAATCCAGGCTTTGCAAGAAATGTCGAATAGTTTGGGAAGAAGAGCACGAATCCAGCAATCGTAACCCCTTCCTCCTCCGTACGAAAGGCATTGCGTTCTGAGTCATCGATGGGCAGATCCAGGTTCACCGTCCGTGTGAGCGCCGGGAACGCTGGGTTTAGATTAGGGTTATGGGTGAAGGGGAAGTCGGAGACCTCAAGGATGAAGACAGTGAAGGACTGGAATGGCGGGGAGGTGAAGAGAGTAGCGGAGAGTGAAGCCTCAGTGGCACTGCACTCGTCGGAGAGTCGCTCGAAGGCGGCCATTTGGTATATGAGCTTGTTGATGTGGGGGACGTCGCTCGAGGAGGCCAGACGGATGCGAACGAAGAGAGGATGTGTATGGGGACTCATTGCGGCGGGGCTGAGTTCTGGTGCTGGTGCTGGCGGCGGCGGAGGTGCTGCGGCGGCCATTTATCTTTTCTCTATCTGTAAGGGTTAGGCGTGTAAGAAGAATCCCTTATTCAAATTAATCCATCTTATTTAAAGAGGAGGAAAATGGTAGAAGATTCTGGAGAGTCGAGGTCATTCAAAATTCAAATAACCTAGCTAGCTAAGGTTAAAAAATATAAAATAAAAAGTAAAATACGAGATTGCCTCTAAGTTTAAACTGTTTTAAAGTTTTCTCTCAAGTTTAAAGTTTAAACTGTTTTTAAGTTTTCTCGTTAATGTTTAAAATTTAAAACTTTAATCTTAATGTTTGTACCAGATTAACACGTGTTGTTTAGAATGTTATTCCTCACAAAATTGCCCTAAAGGAATCGATTCAGGGGTGGATTGACATAAAAACGATTGAGATACTAATACGGGCCCTCAAGGAGCCGATTGTGGAAGAGAACACCTTGATCAAGCTCCCGACTCAGTTCGAGATGCAATTAAATCAAGGATTCGATGGCGAGCTCCAGGATTTGGTCCTCCGATTGGAGATTTTTTCGCCACTGGACAGTGTTCTCTGCAATTCGAAGCTATCAAGATGTACGAGAAAAGCACGCGATGCATGCAATCGCGACGTTGATTCGGTTCAACAAGGTTGTGTTCGTCAGAGAAGTGATGATGAGAGTGACAGTTCAGATTCAAGCACTAATCTCCATGGCGTCTTCTGATTCTCTTAAGCTTTGATAGAAAGTTCAGATTTTCTTAGATTTTGGACCCATCATCTATCTGTACCGTGTTATTAATTAAATCAATGCTCTCTTACTTGCAGGTTCTCTGTTTACTCGTGAAATCGGTCAAATCCCCGTTGGTCGGAGAAATCGAATCAAACGGTGAAATCCCCAATATCATAATGTTATTGAGCAATGGTAACCTGCAAGTGCAGATGGTGGCCATGGACTGCATGCTTGAAATCGGATACTTTGGCAGGAAAGAAGCAATAGAGTCGTTACTGACTTCTGGGTTGATCAACAGGCTCGTCGAGCTGCAGAGATCTGAGCTCGGTGGATATAGGCAGATGAAATTCTGGGAGAGAAAACCATTTGCGGACGATCTCCTCCATGACGAAGTGCAACAGGGTCGTGTTCAGAGTTTAGATTCTCAAGCTCTTTCATTTGTGGGATTCTGGTAGCGATGGTGGTGACAGATGAATAAACCCAAGAAAGACTTCAAGAATCAAGATCTCAAAAAGAGACAGCAGTGAGAGTAATCTGCATCTGCAGAAGAATGTAGAACACGAAGGAGGGCAATTTCGATATGTGAGGAATTAACAACAAATGGACGGAAATTGAGTATTTTCATTTGGTCCAATAATTATGATTAAAATTTAAAATTTTATATTTTAAGGGAAAAACTTAAAAATAGAGCAAACTTTAGAGAGCATTGTTGCATTTATCCTAAAATAAATTACCTTAAAAGTATATTTCAAAATATGGTGAAATGGTTTTTAAAAATAAATATAAAAAAAATAATTAAAATATCATTCTCCTTATTTTTATCATCTTCGTTTTCAAACTTTTCTTTATCGAATTCAAACTCAAATTTAAAGTTCTCAATTTAAATCCAAGTATGCAAATATGAGTTCGAACATTTCCAAATTGGGATTTGAACTAAAATTAGATTTGAGTTTCTAGCTTCAATTCGAGATTATATTTGCGTAAATCTAGGTTTGATTAGAACTTACATTTGTGCAAATTTAAGCTCGAAATCATATTTTAGATATGAAAATAAAGAACAAATAAAAGGAAAAAACAAATTATTAGTTCAGTTACAATTTTATCACATTTGTCGAGTATAAGTGACTAAATATGACAAGTCAAGCAGTAATATTTTGAAACGTAAGTGATCCTTTGGTTACATAAAAAAAATGTAAATTACTTAATTGGTTACACATGTTTCACCATTGTTCAAAACAGTTACACATGTTTCAAAATGTGATTAATTGGTTTTGCTATGTGATTAATTGGTTACACATGTTTTTCCAAATGTGATTAATTGATCATTCCGTTACTAAACCGTTAATTTTACTGTTAATTAATTTTTTAACCATATTATTGAATTGTGAAATGACTATTATGTCCCTAGTAGTATTGAAGAACACATAATCATCTTCAAGAACAAGAATCGAATAACCCATAAACGCGATTCTGGGTTCTTCAAGAACCCAGAAATTCGATTATGGGTTATTCAATTCAATTTGGTGATGAAGATTAGCTTGATTGATGAAGAACACAGCTTGATTGATGAAAAGGGCAATTAAGTCATTTTATGTATCTAAATAGTGACTTAACTGTGATTTCTAACGGTGAACAGTAAAAAAACCAATTAGTCACATTTCAAAACCAATTAATCACATTTTGAAACATGTGTAACCATTCTGCACAATTGTGAAACATGTGTAACCAATTAAGTAATTAACCCTAAAAAAAATATAAGTGAACATTTGATCACATAATATAAAATAAGTAACTATTAAAGTAGTTCACCTAAAAAATAATCATACACAATATAGTATAATGAAATTCTTTTCGTAATCAACGTTAAAATTTCTTACAAACTAAGTACTGTATGAGATCTCTTAATCAGTGTTATCAGAATCGGATCGAACTAGCGGTCCGATCGGGAGCCGGATTCCTGTTCGGTTTGGTTCAGATAAAATATCGAAATGCATATGAAAAATGTTTGAACCGAGTTGGACCGACCAGTTTCCGGTTCTAGTTTTTTGTGGTTTAAATGTATTGAGTGGTTCTTTTCGGTTTAAACCGACTTATTCAGTTCGATCGAGCAACTTCTTCAGTTTAGAAGTTATGTTTAAAGTTTAGACCTATTGTGTTTGATTTTGAGACTATTGTGTTATGTATGCTCAAATTTTGAGGTAATTATGTAGTGTTATATTGTGTTTGAGAGTAATGTACATGTTTGAGACTATGTAGTTTGTGTGTGTTTGAGATTATGTAGTTTGAGGTACTTATGTGTGTGTTTGAGACTGTAGTTTATAATTGTATTTTCAGTTTTATTTTTGCTTGTGAATAGTGAACCGCACGTCGGACCGAGTCTGATCGAATTGGATTGACCGATCTGGAAACCGGCCCCCTCGTCGGTTCGAGGGTCGGTCAAGTTCTAATAACACTGCTCTCAAGTCTCAACACACTCGAAAAATAAAAAGTAGTTTATAATTTTAATTTAAATTACAAATACAATCACATATTATATTATATTTAAATGGGTTAATAGGTCCAATGGTACCATAAGTTTGGGCCATGTGATCGGATGGTACCCCTATGTTGTTTTATGGTACCATATGTTTGGTCAATGTTGTTATTTGGTCCACATTACTGTTGCTGTCAAGGTTAACTAACGGAATGCTGACGTGGCACTGACGTGGCGCTGATGTGGCGGATAAAAATAAAAAAGAATAGAAAAGTTAATAAAAATAGAAAAAATAGGGAAAAAATTATAAAAAAATTCAAAAAATATTTAAAACTTTATCTATTAATAAAAAAAATTATTTTTTTTTAAAAAAAAATCGAAAAAAAAAAAGCTAGGGTTGGACCCTTGGGTCCAATTGACCCAGCCAAGGGTCGAACCCTGGGCTGGGTTGGACCCCCACCAGGTCGCCTGACCTGGGCGACCAGGTCTGGGTCTGACCCAGCCCTGGGTTCGACCCTGGCTGGGTCAATTGGACCCCAAGGCTAGTTCGACCCTTGGGGTCCAATTGACCCAGCCAGGGTCGAACCCAGGGCTGGGTCAGACCCAGACCTGGTCGCCCAGGTCAGGCGACCTGGTGGGGGTCCAACCCAGCCCAGGGTTCGACCCTTGGCTGGGTCAATTGGACCCAAGGGTCCAACCCTAGCTTTTATTTTTTTTTTTTCGATTTTTTTTAAAAAAAATTATAAAAAATAAATTTTATTAATAGATAAATTTTTAAATATTTTTTGAATTTTTCCGATATTTTTCATATTTTTTTCCTATTTTTAAAATTTTTTCTATTTATTTTTATTTTTTAAATTAAATATTATATTATATATCTACGTGGCGCTGATGTGGCGCTGACGTGGTGCTGACATGGACCATTTAACAGAAAAATCTAACGGTTGACTAACAGAGTACCATAGGACAACATGCTCCAAACATAACGGACCATTTAACCACATCAAAAAACATACGGTACCATCCGATCACATGGCCCAAACTTATGGTACTAGTGGACCTATTAACCCTATTTAAATTTATATATAATTAATAATAGTCAAAATTATCTTTAAGCTATCTTATATTCTGGATCAACTAATTAAATATATATAGTGTAATTTTAATATTAGCATATCGATACTGTTTACCTCACTAATAGTAATTAACTAATTATTATATAAACATTCCCCGATCCATATGTGAGTATAACCAGTAACAGTCAATACAATTAATTAAGAATCGATTTAATATTTATTCGACAAAATGTTTACTACGCCATAATAATATAAGATTAGAGTAATAATTTCATTTGGACTGGTCAATGGTATTATTTAATGATATATAACGTAAAAATTAAATTGTACTGTTTTGATATGCGTAATAATATCCGTAATGTTACCTAATTTATGCCATTAATTACGCTTAAAATATTTTAAACGGTTTATTCATTCAATCCTGGGTGAAAAACCCTAATCTCTAATACCTTTTTTTGGCCAAATCTCTAATACCTAATGTGCCTAAATTACAGTTTATTCATTTTCGGCACGTGTTTCAAATCATCAAACTAGCGGCGCGGTAAGAGTTATAACTTCTAAGAAATGTTGGACAGGTGGCAGGCAGATAGAGCAAGTAAGTAGGAAGCACCGAAGCAGTTGACAGCTGACCTTCCCACTTCGAAACGCAAGAAAGATCTCGTGCAGACGATACCACCGAAACTCTCATAGTCTCAACTCTCATCCCCTAGTGGGATCCGCTCTTGATAGTCAAACTTTATGTAAGTGAACGCCCATCTCTACAAAAACACTTGAAACACCAGATTATTAGCTCCCATTCTGTTTTCCTTTGCAGTTTCACTTTCCCTCCTCCCCTGTCATCGTTTCCGCTTCTGTAATTCCAATCTCCCGAACTGGAAACGAACGGACAGCAGTAGCAGCAGCAGAAGAAGAAGCAGTATCAGAAACAGTCCACAGGATTTTTAAGGTTATATATATGTTTTTGTTCTTGTTCTTGGCGTTGCTTTGAAGAACGCCATCGTTGGCCCTCACATGAAGAAAAGCTAACTTTTTTATATGAATATATATTTTGATCTTCTCTAACGTTTCCAAAATTCTTTCCTTTTCTCAGTGGACTTCTTTCATAATTCAATATTCCTCCTTTCTCGCTGTTCCTCTCTCTGGGCTGGTAGCCTGGTTGGCTGGCTTCTACACCAGAACTTGGCATGTAGATGCTCTCCACTCGATACATTGCCTTTCATCATTATGAAGACCTACTACTTCGTAATCCATCTCTCTCTCTCTGTTTGATTATCACATTCAATTTCAGGACCTTGTCGCTGTATTTACCTTAAAAGTAATCCTAGCTGGTCGCTATGTTTTAATTTCCAGGTTGTTGTTTTAGTTTTTCTCTTTCTTGATTCTTTGAAATCCGCAAAATGCAATTTTGAGTTGCTGATCTTAACTCGCTAGATTATAACTTAGAGACGAAGTTTAATATTTTTCAGGGCATATCCAGATCCGGCATAAAATCTTTGATAACAACTGCTCTATTTGTCTGTAATGGAGTTTCCCTCATTTTCTTTATCGTTCTATTGCTGGTCCTGCTCATAAAATGACAATTTTTGTCTGTTGGGTTCGCCTCTTCTTTCTCCTCGGTTCCATATTACTGCAATTTTTAATCCAGAGACAGTTAGATATATATGGTAGGAACATTTGATGGTTGCACTTGCAGTATCCATTTCTGCATCAGATGTGAAACTTACTCAAACTTGTTCAGGTACATATGATGTCGGAAACCAAGAACCGATCTTGGATTTGGAGTTCTCTCTTTGTAGCTTCCTTAGTATTTGTGGCTTACTTAATTGGAGGAGCATTCATTTCCAAGGAATACAAAGATGTGGGTTTCATTAATACCTTTGATTTTTCGACTTTTAATTCAAACTATTCGTTTCAATATGTCTGATTTTTACCTGCATATTGTGTGATGCAGAGGATCATTAGATGGGAAGTGATTGATGCATTGCCAAAGAAGGACACTTCTTCATGTAAGGTTAGTCTTTAAAGGCGTGTTTGATTATGTGTGTACTAACTAATAATGAAGTTCTTAAAACTTCACTCTCTCATGTTCATTTTTACATTAGAAAACACATAATCCCGATAATTTTACGACGGTTTGTTCTTGTCCAGAACCGTTGCATACCATCTGGAAGCGAGTCACTGCCCAAGGGAATTGTGGTCAAAACATCAAACTTGGAAATGCAGCCATTATGGGGTTCTCTCACAGACCATGTAAGCAAGAAGAAGAAGAAAAATTTGGCTTCGTTGAGATTGATTTTCATATGAATGCTACACGAATATATCACGGTTTTGTGATAAAAGATCGAACAAATGTTCATACTTTTCTGTTTCTAACATATTATGGATGCTCCGTGCAGAAAAAACCAACAGTTCCAAAGAACTTGCTAGCAATTGCAGTTGGAGTTAAGCAGAAGGAAATAGTCAACCAAATTGTCATAAAGGTAATAAAACTGACTGTTCATTTTTTTTTTTTGTAAATTGCTTCAATGCATCCAGATGTTTTAAGATGTTGTTAAATGCACCCTACCTGTTGTTTTGTACACTCGTATGTTTATAATTGTTTTTTTTTGCACCACATCTAATCTCACCGTTACTTTCTTCCGTTATGTCGTCATGTGATAGTCACATGGTTCTGAAATACAATCACGTCACGGAATCCACTCGTCGGCACAAAATCGAGTCAGAATCGTCAAGAAATCTAGTCGAAATTGAGAGTTTGAGAGTTCCACGAAGAGGAGAATGAAAGGAAACTACCTAAGAATACCAACACAGTAGCAAGGGAAAGATTAAGGGGGGAAAGGACAATTTCGTTTTTTTTTTTTGCTTCAGTTTAAATTCACACGAGACAATCACAGTAGACAATCACGTGCCGATTAACGAAAAACCTAGATAGAAAGATAACAGTGGGTGTGCACAAGACAACACTTTAAAATAAGTAAATGCATTTAACAATATCACCCAAACATATGGTGAATTGGGGCAAGTTTTTTTTTTTTTTCCTGACTGTTCATTTTTTCATAACATCATTGTTATACACAATGAATGTAGTTCCCTGCAAGTGACTTTGTAGTAATGCTCTTTCATTACGACGGTAGTGTCAACGAATGGAAGAATCTAGAATGGAGCAACCGTGCAATCCACATTTCAGCAGTGAATCAAACCAAATGGTAAGTAAAAAATTTGTGCCTTATTGCGGTGACAAATTTTTGAGCAAATCTTTTGACAATGCAGGTGGTTTGCGAAACGTTTCTTGCATCCCGACATTGTCTCTGATTACAATTATGTCTTTCTTTGGGACGAGGATGTTGGCGTTGACAATTTTGACCCGATACGGTGAGAATGTTTTCTGCTGTCCCTACTTTTTTTTTCCAGTCTTCCCATCATCTAAACCTTATGTGGTTGGTTTCTTATGATATTAGATATTTATCGATCGTGAAAAGCGAAGGACTTGAGATATCTCAACCCGCTCTAGATCCTGTTAAATCGGATGTTCACCATCCAATTACTGCACGAAATAGCAAATCTAGAGTACATCGGTAAGTTGCGTAAAAATCTCATTTCATTGATGAATACATTAGCAAGCAGCAGTTCTTTGAGTTCTGACACTGTTCTTGTGTGTGTGTGTGGTTAAAGGAGGATGTACAAGAATAAAGGTAGTGGCCTATGTGATAGCCGCAGCACTGCACCTCCATGCGTCGGGTAACCACAATGAACTCTTTTAATTCCTAATTTTCCTATATATGTATATGCTGTACATTAAAGTTTGTCTTGTTTTCTTATTTATATATATGATGCAGGTGGGTGGAAATGATGGTACCTGTCTTCTCAAAGTCGGCATGGCGATGTTCTTGGCACATGATCCAGGTAACAAGTCTCATTCATGCTCTTCTTCTTCCTCAATTCTTCCAGACTCGAGTGATGATGAAACCTGTGTTTGTTCTTGTCAGAATGACTTGATCCATGCATGGGGTCTGGATCAATTACTGGGATATTGCGCTCAAGTATGTAGCCCACTCAATCTTTAAACACCCTCTAACCCACCTCCTTATGCTCCTCCTTACTTTACTGGGTTTGTATATGTATGCCGGTTTGTAGGGTGATCGCACCAAAAGAGTTGGAGTTGTTGATTCTGAATTCATAGTCCATCTTGGTCTCCCTACACTTGGAGTTACTAAGGTACATTGTGCTGTTTAACGGTCACTCCTCCATATCTTAAGCTTCTTCCTTCCTTCCTTTTCTAGAATCTGATTCTAGACTTTGATGCAGTCATCTTCATCTGAGTCGAGTATTGTTGACAAGAGAGGCGAGGTGAAATAAAACCCAGAAGTTTGGTTCATTGATTCGTAGATGGAAAAATAGTGTGTGATTATAATGGATTTGTTATGGCTGGCAGGTGAGGCAAAGGTCATTTGTTGAAATGGACATTTTCCGGAGAAGATGGAAGCAATCTGTGGTTGAGGATCCATGTTGGGTAGATCCATTTCAACACCAACACCAGATGAATACAACTCGGAGAAGAAACACCTGAAGAAACAGAAACAAACACAGATTATATCGATCATCATCTCCCCATACCATACAGAATGGTTAGGTTACTATGTGAGGTCCACTCAATTCAGTGCCCCCCTGTTTCTCATCGTTTGGTGTGTATATATATGTTTAGGTAGGGGTTCAGATGTAGAGAGCTCGGGTTGATATTTGTTTTTTTAGTTTAGTTGTCAATGAACTAATTTAAGTTTTGAGTATCCTGTAAAGTTACTTATTGGAATCTTACTAAAGTTATTTTTTTAATGAATATTAACTCTCTTTTACAAGTGTTTTTTTTTAATATATACTTTCTATAATAATAAAATATACTATAATTTCTTTTAATAAATATAAGTTATTTATTTATTTAAACATGTATTTCAATCTCGTATTATTGAAACCTATTTAATCCAATCCTATATTTCTCTTCTAACCCTATTCAAATTCTAAACATCCTAATCCAATCCGAAGACCAGTTCCAGATATGTTACGAATTCAAATAATATTTTGCTCACCCCTACTAATTTGAGAAGTGAAGAAAGAAGATTGACGAAATTATTACCAGACTATCAAATATAATATTATAAAACGCAGGTTGAACGTGTTAACCTCTAAGCTGTGTATTACACCACAAGCTATGTAATAATATAGTATCTTATGGAAACTTAGTTATTTTAAAAAAATTATATGGCAATATTCATTAGATTTTTTTTTGGCCATTCAATATTCATTAGATGGGAATAGGGTTAATATATAGTACTAAATATTTGCTCATATAGCAGTAAAATATGTTTCTTCCATTATAAAACCCTGCATAGACCTAGTTTTAATCCCACACTCACCACCCTCATTTATTTAATAGAAAAGGAGAAGAGTAAATTTGGAGAATGAAGAACATGAAGGGACATTCAATTACCGTAGCTCTTGTTTTTGTGCTCCTCGCTGTCACTGCCATGGCCACTGGTAACTGCTGATCCTCCTCTTCTCTCTTTCATGTATCCCGAAATAAGAACATTTCTGGGGATTTTATTTCTTGAAATGAATGATAAATGATGAAGGAAGCATAACAGGTGATGCAAAAGGAGTAGTCCATGCCCAAGGAGTAGTCCATGCCCAAGACTCGCCAGCGGAGTGCACGAACGTGATCTATGACGGGCCAGCAGGCTGCAATAACAACCAATGCAATATCGACTGCAAAAACAAGTACCCAACCACTTACCATGCAGAGTGTATGGACAATGCGTGCGTCTGCCGTTATATATGCTAAAATATATCTCATTTTTCTATAGTATTGCTCAATTCCCGTGAATTAATAAAGATCTCTCGTCCTTCATGCAGTGCAGTGCACTGCACTGCACATATATCATATATGTATGGTGTATACAAGGGAGTATAAAGCTAAGGATTCTTCAATCTTTTGATTGAACTCATCATTTTAGTTATTTGTCATTCTTGAATACTCATCCAATGATGGTTCTGCCAAATGACAAAAAAAAATACAAATTGGAAATTTTGTAAAACTCCAATGATCAAGGCATATCACAGATCTAATAGTAGTCTTAAACTCTTATTACAGGAAGAATCTTTTCACTATGATGATTTGGCTTAATGGGCTCTAATGTATATAGGCTACATAGACAGCCCAATATCTCTATTACTAATGCATAATAATAACCAATATTCAATTGATCCATAAAACCATATAAATTCTAAAGTCTAAACTACTTGCGCACGTATCACTACAATGTCAAATTGGGTACCTATTTCATACTCTTGTGGAATTTGCAAATTCGTTCCCTGGATGCTTCTGTCAAACAGTAAGTGATGCACCGTTATCAGCTGCTGTTAGATTCAGTATCATGGTTGAAGCCTTCACTGCCCTGAAATAAAGGAAAAATTACAGAATCCATTACTTGGGGCAAGCAGAGGAAATACTTTACTGCTTAATCTTTCAAGGGGCAGTTTTTAAGCAGTCTAATGCAGAATTGCTTCGCCATGTCATGTAATTGCAGTGCATAGAGTAGCAGCAAAAGAAGTGAATGTATTGTGCTGAATAAAACTTAAAAATCATTTCATCTCTGGGGAATTCAAGCAAAGTATCCACTGACCAAATTATACCACTAAATGGAAGCAATAAAAGATGCATAGTCACTCCATGGTTGTTCAAACGATAGCACAAAGGAATGAACAACCAGCAAGACACTGAAAGTAAGAACGTACCATGTGTCAGGTGCCTGGTAAAGAGAAGCTGAATTTCCAAAGCAAGATGCTAGCATATCAGTGTTTATAACACCAGGATTCAGTGCAACAGCTGCCATTCCATCTGGCAGTTCCTTTGCAACTGATCTCGTCAAACCCTCCACAGCCCATTTTGATGCACAATAAGGTGCAACCTTTTTAAATGCACGTGAAGAATTGGTTAACTACCCACATGAACATAGACAAACCATAACTAAACATGCATACTATCTGTAATGAAAGAACTAAGAGAACGTTAACAAATTACCAGTGCAGCGCCAGACCTGCCCCATCCAGAAGACATGTTTACAACGATGCCCTGCTTCCTCTCAACCATTCGAGGAAGGAAATGACGTAGCACATTGGCAATCCCTTTCACATTAGTATCGATGACTGTGTCAAACTCTTCAGCTGGAACCTCCCAAATTTTGTTGTTCTTATTTATAGTACCTGCATTATTAACTGGAAAAGGGAACAGGATCAATAACATTGCAAAAATTCTCCTTGAAAAAGATAAGCTTTCAAGCAACAAGCCTACCAATGATGTCAGGAATGCCCTTCTTCTCCATGACTATTCGTGCCAGTTCTTCCACACTGCTATTTGATTTCTGTATCATAATGCACACTCGAACTCACCGAATGGAACAACCAATAAAACAATTATGCTTTCCCAATCAATGAAATCTTTTTTAAGGACAAGATGAGCATCATCGAGCTAACTCTACAATGACAAATTTTCAAGCCATGTTAATCGACAAACGGCACCTGGCACATATTGATAGCTCGATCCAGTTGAAGCATAGTTGTTTCAAGGAAAAAAGCACCAATCAGATAACAAACCGAAGTAACAAAGCAAATTGCGTGCAGAAACAATAAAAAGGTATTTGCATACAAAACTTTAGCTGAAGATCGGAACTAGGACATTTTTCCAATACCCAATGTACGAAGACGGAATCATTTCAATTACCAAGCAACTAATTTCACCTATGGAATACTGAAAATTAAGACCTAGAAAAAAAAATACGGAAATGTAAGGCAGGGTATGATGAGGTACTGACAATGTCTACATCCATGAAGAGGTGTTTGGTGTCGGAGGACTCGGGCGCAGCGGTGGATAGCTCCGATTGGAGAGCGGAGAGCTTGTCGGCAGAGCGAGAGCAACCGATAACCGAGACCCTTGCTGACTCCGGTGATCAGCACGGTACGGGAGATGGCGGCGCCACCGCCGACCCCGCGGTTCATAATGGTGACCGAAGCAGTCATTATCGAGAACGAATCTCCAACCGACACAACGAGGGGAGTCGGGGGAAGTGTATTTGTTTCTCGGCAATGGTGAAGACGATTTACTGGAGGCACGGTACGTCGTTTCTCGACGATTCTTCCTCACGGGTTTGGCTCTTGGTACACACGTGTCGTATTGTAAAAGAAATAAGTGGATTTTTTAGAACCTCTAATTCGTACTGCATTGGGTTCCGCAGGTCAAAACTGAATGCAAATGGCTATGTTATTAGAAATTTGGATATCGCAGGTGTTCTTAGTAACCATTTAGAAGGATGACTAAAGGGATTTTAAAGAAGGCTCGGGTCGACGAACAACCTTTTTGCGGAACTATGGTGCTCTGACAAAGAGCATGAGGATAAACAATTTATATGTCGAATCGGATGCCTAAGATGTTATAAATTTGATCACGGAAGATGTTATTGAAGATAGACTACCGATGCCCTTAATTTTTTACTGCAGTAAATTATTGTTGAAGTTCAATATATAATTTCAAACAAATATTCAGTGAAGCGAACGGAATTGCATATCTATTTATTGACTAATGAGGCGATCATAATGAAGGAACAAAATGTGTATTAGACTAGTGTTTTGAATATTGTTAGAACAAACCTGAAGAGCCTAACTAATATCAAAATTTGTAATATTGTAGTTCGTACTTATTTACTAAAAAAATAAAATTAATAAATTCTTACTGCATTTACCATTTCATTAATATTTTTTTAAAGAATATCAAAAAAATTCACTTTTACATAATTCAACATTAAAAAAAAATAAGTTGAATAATTCGCATGTCTTATTTCTAACATATATTTATATTTTTTTTGGGCAAATAGAAATAACACAATTTCATTAAGAAAAGCTTAAAAAAGGAACATTATTTAACTTATTTAGTTACTTTTGCTATCACTATATCCCATTGTAGTAATTACCGCATTCAACTGCAGAGACCTCAATCGATACATAGAAACCAAAACCCAGATTCAGCGAACCTCAGTGATCCGGAGACAAGGACAAAAGCACCCAAACACGTTGACCACAAACCCGACGACGCACCCGAAGAACCCACTTCTAGGTTTCCTTGCATTGGGATGTTGCGCCAGTAGGGCTCCATAATCTGGGGTGGGAACTGTGTATTGCTGGTAAGACGAACTGGGGTAACTACTTGAGCTTGTTGTGTGGGACAACAACAGAAGCGATTCGTCCGCCTCCGTTGGGTCCGGTTCAGGTTTCAGCTCTAGGTCGAGCCACGGCGGGAGGGGCGGAGCAGAGGGCTGAAATGAGGAGGGAGAATGGAAGTCGTACGGTGGAGGAGGAAGATGATAGTACTCCAGTTGGGGTGGCGGTGGCTCCTTAATCCATATCACCGGAGGTGGAGGAGGGTGCAGCTTCTTCCTCTTCTTCCCTGGCCATAGTTTCTTCAGCTTCTTCGCAATTTTCACCAATTTCCGCTGCATCGGCATTATTATTTCCGATCGATCGGAATTAGGGATACTCTCTCTTTCTCTCTCTCTCACTCACCCTGCAAGTAGAGAGTGCTTTTCGAAAAGCAAGAACAAAGACAGAATGATCTCCTGATCGTTATGGATCCACCTTTTTCAAAATGTGACCGTTGTCGCGCTGGTACCTAAAAAACAGCATTTTAATTTTAATTTTTTACTTTTAAATAATTAATATTAATATTTATGAGGTGAAACTTGAATGTTGATATACAAATAATAGCTTACTTTCGGTAATTATCTTATTAATACTAAAGCTATTAAAGTACTAAAAAACAATTACTAGATACAAACATTTAAAAATTATACATCATTAAGTACCCAATATTTAGTAGAATAATACGTTAAGTACCATAAGGTTATTTATAAAAAAACAAACCGAACTTTGATAATAATACAAAGAAACAAACCAAACTTTTTTTTACAAACAATAAACCAAACTTAGTAAAATTAGCAATCAACAAACCTACTTAAAATTACAATTATGTTTGGACGTTGTCAAATTTCATCTATAATATTGTTGCACTTATAATTAGACAAATTACTCCATCCAAATTAAAAAAATCTATTCAAACATAATGACAATTTTAGATAGATTTTATTAATTACTAAATTATTAAGTTTATTTTGTTATTTGTCATAAATAAAAAGTTCAATTTATTCTTTATTCATCAAAGTTAAGTTTTTTTTAATTAACCCAATACCTAAGTATCTTATTGCAGATAGGGCTGTCAATGGTTAGGGTATGGTACGGGTATGACCATATCATATTTTTAAACCGCATACCATAACCATAACCATTACGAATACAATTTTCAATACCATAACCATTAAAATAACTGTGGTTATTAACCATAGTTTTACCCGTATACCCATATTTATTCCACACATATAATATAATAAAAGATCGAAAATTTTATTTAAAACAAAACAAAAACATAAATCTATATTGTCAACAATAAAAATATATAAAACTATCATAGTTATTTATTATATGTATGTATATTAACTTCCATTATTTAATATATATTAGTTTATTATTAATAAATAATTATTATATTTATATAATAACCATGGGAATAACTCAAATACCATAACCATAATCATTATGGGTAGAAAATTTATCACCATAACCGTACCGCACCATAATGGTACGGTTAACCATATTAAACAGTAACGGTTATAACATGGTTATGGTTTTTTAAACAATCCATATACTTTTTTTTAACCATCATTTAGTATTGAAATCGTAACACTACGGATTTCGGTCAACAGACGAATCCATCCCCAGGAAAACACTGCAGTGAAAGAGCAACGGGGAAAGCATAGCAGAGGTTACAAGAGTGTCAATACTCCAAAGTCATCTTTTTCTATCAGATACAAACTTCTCTTCAACTACTACTAGAAAAAGAAGAAGAATGCGATGCACAGCTTCCAATATTCAAGTCTGTCTTTTAAAATGCTAAATAAATATTGGTTCCTTACTCATCAGCTGTGTCACCGTCGCCAAGGCCACCCTTGAGATGCAAGTGTTTTTCCCTCTTCTGGAAGTCGGTCAAACCCTTGCCACTTCCAGTAACTCCAACTTTTCCGGTGGGGTCATCCGGCGACTTGAATATACTCTCCCTCTTCCTACCTGAGAAAAAACCAATCTGTACCAACCAAACTCAGGTCTGTTACTTTAAGGAATCACATGCGAAGCACATTCATCAAACTGCAAAGACGATATCAAATATATAATAGATATTGATTTTCTACCATCAATCAATCCTAGTGAAAGGGAGAGGGGTGTATAAACGAAAAAGAAATGAGAACCTTCTTGGTTTTGCCTTTGGTGTTCTGAAATTGCTGCCATGCATTCTGCCTTTTGTTTTGAGTAACTTCAAGCTGCTCAAATCGCATTTTGGACTTGAAGGCATGTATCTTCTTACGCTTTGCAATTTTCTGTACATACACACCACGTGAGCAGATCAAAATCAATCGCTTTTAAATTCTTACAGTAAAAAGAAAGATACTGTAGTACCAAGAGTCTCAACTCAACCTATTTAGAATGGGTAGAAAAAATAAGACCAAGAAAATGTCTACGCTACATACCACATCCTCAGGGTCATCAAGGTTAATACGAAGCTTTGCAGGAAGAGTCTTGGACTCGAAATCAACATGAGCAGCTTGAGCAATCTTTCGCTTGAGATCCTGTTTTGTTGCTTCAGCAACCCGTTCGGCTTCTAGCAACGGATTCAGTGGAGGGATTTCTTCAATTGCTATAGCCCTTACATTGTCGGGATCCACCTTAACACAACAAAATGTCACAAGTTAAGGTTTAACTACTGAAACAGAATATAACATATATTTATACAGAGAGAGAGAGAGGGAGAGACCTCCTCCTTATTTCCCCATTCGATGTAAGAAACATAATATCCATTTTCTGTGTAAGCTTCAATAATTGCATCATACCTGAACATTCAACTAATCAAAAACACAGAAAGACGAGGGTAAAACAAAGAAAAAAATGGCAGTACAGGTAAAAAGGAAATTTGTGTTTGAGGTCTGCCATACCACTCCCCATCTTCACTAAAGACAGCTTGAACTTTAGAACCAATTGGTAGCTTCTCATCATGATCAAGGAAACCCCCAGACTGCTGCATCAAGTCACAAACTTTGGTTATAGGTGATAGATAAAGAGGGCAAATCCATCTAACTACACAGAAAGAGTAGTTTCCAAACTTTCACAAACTAAAATCATCGTGCAAGAAATTAACCACGCCAAATCCCCAATGCCTACAAACATTTTAATCATTATTTTTGAAAATTGGCTGAAAGCTCTATTTATAATGTTGGCAGAATTTATTTATTTCCTATAAAATAGAAAATACTGATATGCATCCCACGAGTCATGAATATGATAAACTATACCATTGTGTTCTGTGAGTCTCCCTCTGTTTGAGCAAAGCTATGAGAACCAGCAGCTGTACCAACATCTTGCCCAGAAATATCATTCTGTCTGGCAGTTGCAAGAAGCTCTTCTGTTAAGGAAATAACCTGCATCCCAGTAAAGATCACAGGTGACAAACTGGAAGGAAGTAATCACTGTCAGTAAAGCTAAATCACTGTGAAAATCCGAACTTAGAATCTCATTGTGAACATCTCAAATCAGGGAAGAGATAGAAAGAGAAGCAGGCCGTCCTTCATGGCAATAGGAGACCTGCAAAGGAAGCAATGTACAGGTGATGGCTACCATTACTTCTCAGAAAGTATACAATGCTTATATATCCCCTCAACAATTTTTAATAGTCCTGAAGCTGTTCATGCTTCAAGAGAGTGGATACATATACTTATTCAATAGACAGCTCTCCTTACCTTTCCAAGATATTTATGCAAAACATAGGAGAAGTGAGATCATCAGTACAGTACCGACAAGCTCATTCGGAAATTGCGATAGTGGCATCGGAAAAAGAATAGACAACAGCAGCAAAACAGTGCAATCAAAGGTTGTATAAGAGAGAAGGCTGAAACCCCAAATCGATCCTGTTACCTCTGCAAGTTCCTTTTCCATATCAACATATTCTTCATTTCGAGGATCATCAGATAGAATTTGTTTGACCTGTCAATACGCGTGAGATGGATCAAGAGAAAGAGCAATGCGTTGGTTCACTTAAAATTGAGAGTGACTAATTAAACCCTAGGTCGACGAAAAGCCCTAATCAACTACAACTGCGCAAAGAATCATTTCAACACCCTGGAGTAAAACAGAAGAAATAATCGAAGATTCAGAGTGGAATTGAAGAAAGATTGGATTACCTGCTGAAGCTGTTCTTTATAGGTGGAGAGATTCGACGCGAGCTCTGCTATGTTCACCTCCTCTCCTCCTTCCATCTTCCAAGGATCGATTTAGTTCAACCAGACCAAATTAGGGCTTCCAAAATTTCGAACTTTGCCGTCGACACTCGACAGTATTCGCTTCCGTATATATTCGATAAGAAGCTGAGTTTCGTCCGAAAAGCAAAGATATTGGGAAAAGTATGAAAAACCATCCGGATATTTTTTTGCGCGGTGGATTAGCAGGATTCCAATCCATGCCCATGAGGGAAGCTATAATTACAGATGCAGACCCTCAACTTTTGTCTATTTGAAAATTCCTCCCAAAGTTCTTCTTCAGGCACTTTGCAGACTAAAAAATCGTTATAACAAGTTATAGGCGTCGTACCACGGCGTGACCTTTTAGCACAATAATTTTCGTGTAGGCCGTACCAAACAGTCCATACATGCATAACTTTGCCACCTATTATGCAATTTTTTTAAATTTATCTTGAAGGCTTTGATCTCTTCAATATTCTCAAACCTTCACCTTTACTCTCAGATAACATAACAAAATTCATTCAGTGATTGCGCTTCTATTTCCTAATAGCATTAGCTCGATTGATATCCAATCTAGTATAAAAGCTCATGTAACACAGAAGAGGTAAAGTCTGCAAATGTAACAGCTACAGAATAATATGTACGCGACCGCGAAATTAAAAGTAAGAGGTCAGTTATTTCTTGAGAAGCAACTCTTTGAACTCGTCATTGGACTTTGGCTTCTCCTCTTCTTCCCCTTGGCTCGGTACCCGGCCCTCACCCGGGGTCCACCCAAGCGGTTTAGCAACACTTCTCGGCATAGCAAATGTGTTCCTCCCTTTCAACTCGATACTATTTCTACGAGATGATGAAGGAGCTTCCGTTTTACCCGATCCAATAGTTTGATCATTAGAGGGTGCTGAAAATAGAACAAGTGCAGAGGTCGGAATCTTGCTGATTAAATGATATTTATCACAGCAGTTCATTTAGTATTGGGTAAGAAAAGTGAAACTCACCGTGGCCACGGGAGTCTTTCTTGCCTCTCTTTGGGTCTGACCTTGCAATGCTCACCCTCTTTCCGAGAAGAGTCTGCTTATTCTTTGCAACTGCCTTAGCAAGGTGAGCATCATCGACAAAGTCTACATATGCAAGACCCTTCAAAACCCAACCACCATTTTTGTCAATTATATTTAACAGTAACAATTAATAAATCTTAAAGGAGATAATAGTTAATAAATCTTATAGGAGATTCTAACACTCAAAATCTGTCTATCTCGTTTGAATTTCGATTGTAAATAATACGCATTAATGTGTGTATTCGAGTGTCTTATGCTGTGAAAACATCATAGAATGACCAAAAGTGTGTTTATTTCGACGTGTTTTTAGCATAGACAGTGCAGATATATCTAATGAGTAATAATTAAGAAATTCAAGGGTATAAAAAGCATAAAGCATTCTTCTAATTTATTGTAGAGAATAATGGGAAAATAGAGAGCTAAAAGGAAATACTCTGGATTTTCCAGTGAACTTGTCGCGCAATATTCGTATGGCTTTCACACCTCCAACATCTCTGAAGAATTCTTGGAGATCGTCATTGTTCGTCTAGAAAAGGTGAAACATACACTGTTATTAAATGTAAAAATAAAGTCTCCATGACGAGAAACTTTAAAAATCTCTGAAATTTTACGTCAAAGCAACTTGATATATACACTAACCTTCAGATCAAGGTTCGATATAAATGCAGTACACTGATCTGTGAATACTCTTGGTTTATCAATGCGAGACACTTTCATCTTAACTTCGATCACCTTATCTTCTTCATTGGTTTTTTCGTTCCCTTGCTTATTATCCAATTTAGCTGCATTTTCAACAGGTTTGGCTCCCTCATTCTTTGGCCTCTTAGTACTTTTCTTTTTTGCAGGAGATTCTTCTTCAGTAATGTCAGTATTAGCCTTTCTCTTTTCCCTAACAGTTCTCTTAATCTCGTTCTGTTTCGGGTCTGCTGATTGGAACTCTTGTTGCAGTGCAAACAACTGAAGCTCTTCCAAACGTGGAGTCACCTATAGAACATAAATTGCATACTTTAAATTTTGAGCAGACTACTAGTTCAAGAATGTGCATCCAAGAGTAGATTTATGGCTAAGCATATTATCGTTTCTAAGTGCTATAATTAAATACAAGCACAGGAATTATATTTGGAACAAGAGAGAACCTTGTGGAACATAATGTCATAATTATATTTGAAACATTCAAGAGGAATGGGATATATTCAAAATGATAATGGGCCCTCATAATTGAAACCTTCAAGAGAAAGTGCAGGTGGCAGAGATTAACACAAGAGAAGAAGATTTTTAAAATATTTCTCTGTTCTGCTATTCATCCATCAGGATTCCCATAGCAATAAGGCCGGTTTCTGCTTAAGCATAAACAGAAGAAATACAGCTCAGATGGATGGTCAAGGACTAACTCTGTTCTGGTATTTCCAATCCTCTTCTTTTTTTCACCCTTCATATCAAAAGAACTCGAAGGGAGAGGAAGGTGTAACACTGTAACTTGTAAGAGAACAAGTGACTAAACCTAGAAGCCACTAACAGTTCAATGCATGACATTAACTGGATCTTTAATCCTATGTATAGAAGACATTAAAAATAGCCTATGGGGTTCAGATAGACTTAAGACATACCTTTTGTAAAGCATGATCATAATCTTCAAGCTTCCCAAGCTCTCTCTCGAATCGCAACCATGAATAACATATTTCCTGAATCATTCTGTTTATTAGGACAAGAAAGCATAATCTGACACACAATTTAATAACTGAAAATACGGCTTTAACAGACAATATCAGAGATTGTTAAGCGTTCAGAGAACTATAAAATGAAAATACTGCACAAAGGAAAACTCCTTGCAAGCTAACTTAATAGTTTCCCACGGCCAAAAAGCAACAGATAATCAATCAGACAACTCAAATTTGCAAGATGCCACTGCGCTACTGCATAGAAGTTCTAGAAATCTAGGAAGAGTGAAAAAGAATATTCCCAATGATAGTACCGAATTGCAACTTGCAAGACATTTATATAAATGTAGACAATCATATTCATACGTATATTGTCTCTTTCATATTATTTTTTTAACCGTAATTACCAACAATTAGATAGTACGTTAGTATCTCTACTACAAAGGTAGACGTTGAGTTGTTTTTTGTCAGGACTGACTATAACAAATATCATATGCTAATGGTAGGCCACTGATGGTTGCTGCCACAAACATGCCAGTCCAAGCAATCCAGAGCTAAAGACTACAAAGGAACTGACTGATATATGAACCTGTTTGTAGTATGCATACCCATGATGTGTTATTAGAAGTACACAGATTGACAGGACGAAAAGCCTTGAAACTAAGAGATTAAATAGACTGTATTTTGTAAATTTTGCCAAAAATTGCATACCTCCGATCCTCTGCCAGGAAACCTTTTGCTGTAGCATCTCTTGTAGATAGATCTTGCTTCACTTATATGACCCAACTCAATTTCCATAGCTATATATCCTTGCCAGGCATCCGACATAGAACCACTGAAACAAACAGCTAGTTGAGCATAAGACCGAACACCAAAGAGCTATTTAAGATCTTTTGTGTCATCATCAACCATTAAAACCTGACCTGACCTTATCTTAAGCAAGCTCTCCCAAACTCCGCGCGCGGCAGATAAATCTTTCCCCAACTTCACCTCCAATCGAGCCCAATAAGCATAAAGATGCAGCAAACTCTCGGTGTTCTTCATTAGTGGTGACAAATAATCTGAAGCTCGCTGCAGATAAAGTGATCATAAAATAAATACAACTGCAACATTTGACAAATCAAAGTAGACAAAACAAGGGGGGACACATGTAGACAGGCATACTGATCAAAACTACCACGCAGAACAAATTCATGAAATTTAGATCCATTTACAAACCTGAAAAGTTTCTCTTACTGAGAGATAATCCAACGGTGCTTCCACTCCAAATTGCATTCTTCGCCTAAGGCCATCAATACGAGTCCAGTATAACTCCAGATACTGGAAGGGAAAAATACTGCAAGTTAGAATTGGAACACATAACAAAACACAAGAAAAAAAAACAATGGTTCAACAACAGGTTAAACACGGTCAACAGAAAAAAATAAGAAAAAAACAGCAAGGAATATAACCTCTTCAATGGTTGAGAAAGTATACTGCAAAGACTTCTCAAACACCTGAGAGAATAAAGAATGACTATTTAATATTAGCAGGAACAGCAATGTAGCCTAAACCGGAAGGAGGAGATTAATAATACATACAACTGATATCTCGGACTCAGAAGAGCGGCATCTTTCCAAACATAGCAGATATCTGACCCAAAAATCAGCCACCCAAGGACAGTTCCTTGTGGCCCTCATATGGATATCTCTCACAACATTACCCACCTAAAAAACCACCAACTCATTTAGCTATTTTGAGGATGTTTAAGAGATCACAGTAAAATACCTTTAAGGTTCTGTCCAAGTAGCTCGTATAACCAAGCCAAATGTCCGGTGATATAGGAAAATCAGTAACAGCGCGCTCATACAAGAGAGCAACCCGAGCTGGGTCTCCAGAAGATTGCTCGAACTTCAAATACGTCTATAACAAGAAGGAAGCTCATTAGACTACAGGTCAAATCTGCTCAAATGAAATTCAAATCAAAGTTGTCTTGTACCTGATAATTTTGAAGTCTTTCTGCATCCGGTAAATCTAACCGAGATATCCCTTCTTCAAAGTGGACTCGTGCTGTAAGGATATCATTGGCCTTCTTGTATGCACCAGCAACGTGAGGATAGACTTTATCCAAGTCAAAGGATTCAACATTCTCCTGTTCCACCTCCCAGGCTTTGTACGTTAGCAAGGTAGCCTCGAGGTCAACAAGAGGAATAGATAGCTGACGATGGAATAAAGTTCTGACACGTTGAACCTGCTTTTCTAAGGCCTGCAACAGCTTAAGGTGTAAATTAATAAATGCTTGTGGGTGTAAATTCTCTCTAAGAAACAATATTCAAGATAAATGAACAGTGAGAAAGAAAAAAAAATCATCTTCCAAGTAAAAGAATGATTTAGTGCTCTGCAGGAAATATATTTTATCATATCCTTTGATACAATCCGCAGCTAAGAATAAGTAGAAGACAATTTGAATGAGGAGCAGTTTGTTCGGACCATACAGAGCCTCAAGAAAAGACCATTAACCTGCATACATAAGGTCCTCCAATCCATTGCAAAAAGAAAAAAGGTAACATCTAAAGTTTATAGAATTATCCTTCAATGCATGGTGTAAAAGTAGTACGTTAAAGTTGACAAGGCTAGATAGTGAAGGATCTACACAAATATTCATATTAAAGTTAATCCTCGCTAATTTCTTCTGTATTCTTTTTTAAGGCAAGTCCTTTACTGTATCATAAATGAACAAGGCATATATACTAGACTCGTTTTTTTATGAACTGAAGGAAATGAAATATGGTTTATGTGATGCAACATATCTCACCTCAGTATCACCTGCATCAATGGTTAAAAGTATTGCCTGCTCAAATTCTCGGTACGCTTCCCATATTTTATTTCCTTCAGCAACATGTAAACCAGCAGCTGTAACCGCACGCTCAAAAAGATTTCTTGCCTTTGTGATTCCATCAGGTGAACACTCACGAACTGAAGGATCATTTTCTTGAACAAAATTTATATAATCATTCCACAGGGGCATAGACTGCATAAGATAAAAGATAGTGAAGAACAAGCATGCGAAGACAATGCCTATCATACACAGATTTACAATTGATTAGTAAATAAGATCTAGAACCAACCAGATAATCAGAAACTCCTCGTTCATAAAGTTTTTCGATTATCAGATATGCATCAGACCTGCAAGATCAGAACAGATCAACTAATAAGAGAAATATGTTCAGCTAGGTAAATCAGAATCAAGACATGGAATAGCCTTCCAATGAGATCTCATGTAACTTATACAAAAGCAGCTTATGGACATATGTACTAGACAGCAGAGGAGGTGAAAAAGGTGCAATAGGAACAAAGATCGTCCTAACAAACCCAAGCTATTTTTCAAAAAAGGGCATACGTGACACAAATATGAAGTTTTCTCTAATAAATGTTAGTCCCAGATGCCCTCGCTTCACCATATATATGTTAAGTATGTGCTCCAAAGTTACACTTTGCTATCTCAAGCAAGACATATGGGACTCACATTTCGCCGCAAAGATGTTTTAATAGAGAAAGCTTCATATATTTTTAAAACGTGACAGTTACAAGATACTAGGATGAGGCTGAACCTGAATCTGAATCAGTAATTGACATTGATGCTATTTCAGTACATCAAACGCAGCACTAGAGAAACGTCATGCTCAGCCCTCAGGTATAAGAAACAACTGATCGACATGGTTGAAGAACAGATAGAGAAAGAAAGAACTACCCAGAGTTAAGGGAAGCATCATCCCGCGCCCATTCTTGCCACATAGTCGGGGTCAAAGGGAAAATAGCGCTCATAGCTTCTCTTGCCTGTCTTAGCTTTTCCACTTCCCCCATTTTCCTCAAAAGCTTTATATACTGCGCAGAAACCACCAGAGACATTTTGAGCTCAGAACAAAGAGACTGAAAATGGAACACCAGAACTGCAAATCACTGAAAAAGCTGGTAGCAGGAGGAGATACCTGGACGTGTGCGTCGTAGTTGGAAGGGTTGCTGTAGAGTTCAGATTCTAGTGCTTCAACTTGAAGCTTGTCCTGAGCTTCAGAATCCGAATCTGATTCGGAGTCCTCGCTGTCAGAGTTAGCAGCGGCGGTAGTAACTTCCATGCTCTCCGGCACCGAAGATAGTTTTTCTTGAACATCGTCATCCTCCATAGCTGCGGTCCAAGAGAGTTGTCTGGTTAGGTAGAGGAGCAGTCGCCGGTACTGGTCAGGTCAGGTCAGGTCACGCCGGACGGGAGAACTTGTTTAGGGCACCTGGATGAACTACCCTCAAAGTATTTGTATTGAGAATTTTTAATAAAGAGGACAAAATTTTAATTTAATTCGTTCTGTACACCAAACTGTTAGTCTAGTGTAATCAAATCCTTTAATTCTAAATACTACTACAAAGAAACCCATATTATAGACAATCGTGCCAGCCAAATTGGAAACTTGATACCCACGCGGCCCTTGCTATAGAATTAGGCTAACATAGTATTATATATTAGTTAGGGTAAATTCGTATTCAGACATGACCAATGTATTTCTTACGTTTGTTAAAAAAAATTAGTTCTGCCGAACTGAACAGGATTTGGTTTGAATCCGTTCGGCTAAACTATTTACAAAACAAAATAAAAATTTTAAGAATAAATCAATTCAGTTATAAATCAATCCGACTTTTTTTTTAAGAATTTATACTTAACTTTAAATCAAACTGATATAAACCCATAAATTTTTTAAACCAGTCTAACCTCTAATTAACTTAATATTAAGACAATCTCAGTTTCATTTCACTCTCTCCAATCGATCAAATAGTCATTTCACTCACCCTTAGACAATCTGATTTGTGTGAAGACCCAAGTCGAGGACCCTTGATTGGATATAAATCGAATCAGGTATCAATGTAACATTAATACACGTTAGTAAAATTTAATTGTAACATGAAAAAATATTCAATTAATTAAAAAAAAAATTAAAGATTTTTTATATGAAAAGTTCATTTATAATCCTTTTCAAAGATTATGGTGCATACACCATCACGAAAAAACATAATAATGCAACAAAAAATTTACAAATATTTTAGGGTTAAATACCAAGTAGCTACCTGAACTTTGGACGTTTTGCAACGAGCTACCCGAACTTTGAAAAATCAAAACGAGCTACCTCAACTTTGAAGAAGGTGCAAATAGCTACCTCCGTCCAATTTCTGACGACTTTCCAACGATTTTCCGACGACCGTTGATGACTTTCCAATTTTTCGTCAACGGTCGTCGGAAAGTCGTCAGAAATTGGGCGGAGATAGCTATTTGCACCTTCTTCAAAGTTGAGGTAACCCGTTTTGAATTTTCAAAGTTCGGGTAGTTCGTTGCAAAATGTCCAAAGTTCAGATAGCTACTTGGTATTTAACCCAAAATTTTATGCAAATATATTCAACCATTTTCAAACTTTTCTCTATTTTAAAGTATTATATATATATATCTATATATTCTTTTGGCGAATAATATCATATTTATTTGGATGTCAGTTACACATAATAAAACATTAAGGACTAAAAGCTAATTTACCACAAGTGCAATTGGACAGGGAATCAACATTGCTTTTGCTTTGATCAGGTAGGCCAGCACTGTCTGAACTGCAATTGCAGTAAGCAGCACTTCCACGCTGATCAAGCATCGTGAAGAAACTAAAATATCGACCTTTTCAAACCAATGAATAAGAAGGTCCAAAGACTAGGGGTTAGCCTGATACAACCGTGTTCATGCTCAGTATTCTCTCCGCAAGCAACAAATCATCTGGAGTAGTGACCTGAAAGGAAATCATCAAGAAACACAAGCATATGGATGAAATATTTACAGGAAATGTAGAGAGAGGGAGAAGCTACTTTGATGTTGGTGTAGGATCCTTCAGTAATATAGACAGGGTGTCCAAGGTGTTCCACGATTGAGACGTCGTCAGTGACTTCAACACCTTCTCTGCATGTGTACAAAATCAGACATTTACCCATTATTATACCTCATAGGTGTTAATTTGGTACACATATGTTTGCACTAAATGTTTACACGCCAGTAAAATCAATACACAAATCGAGCATGATCCCATTATAGTGGTAACTACTAACTACATAAACTAAATGTTACACACCTGTTGACAAGCTCAAAACCTTTTCTAAGCAAATCGGGTTTGATAACCTGCATTGAATAATAAGAATTTATGATCAATTAAATGGGAAAGAAAGAACATCGAAAACAATCAACTTCCTTCCTTTAAGAGGACAACCTGAGGGGTCTGCATTTCCCAAAGTGTCTTTCTGTCCAAAGTTTTCACAACAAACGATTCACTATTTGCCTGTAAAGGAACAATTATAACAGATTGATTATTCACGCTGATTACATAAAGCATCATGAAGCCAAAAGGTTAAAAGTAAGAGCATATCCAGCAGAAAAGATTTTGCTACTTTCTATAGTTCATTGGAACACAAAACAGAATACCCTAAACTATGATTTCCAATCCCTAATGCCACAGGTAATTTCTCACCCAAATTCTAATAAGCTGAAACCTGAAAGTAGTCTATTGATCTAGCCAAAAATTAAGTAATGAAAAGAGTTAAAATTGTTGACCTCTTTTATTGTAGCTTTGACAGGGACACCGAGAACTGCAGCTCCATTTACACAGCCGTCTTTGAGTACCTAAGACCAATCAACTAGCAGATCTAAATATTATCTTGATCCAATAACGATATCTCTTATAGTTCAAAAGGTGTCTAACTAACTAGAGGATAATAGAAATGCAAGATCCATATAAGCAACATATAAGTATGCATTTGAAACAAACTAGCACCTTTTCTACATCTTCATGTAAGACAAGAGGTCTCGCAGAATCGTGAATGCAAACAAGCTCGGACTTTATATCAACCGCCTGCAGATTGAAACTTGGATAAATATCCAATTATGGTGAAACCATGCTCTCTATTCATCTTTAAAGATATATTGATGAAATGATATTTCTCCAAAGTCCAAACTTGTTTTATTATAATACATGAAGATATTGATGATTTAACCAATAGTCGTTAGTTATGCTGGCAATAGGGCCGACAATGGTACGGTGAAAAAATCAAAACCACAGTTATAACCGTTATTTTTTAATATGGTTAACCGTACCATTATGGTACGATTCAGTCATGGTGATGAATTTTCTACCAGTAATGGTTATTGTATTTTAGTCATACCTATGGTTATTATATAAATAAAATAATAATTTAATATTAATATATTAATAAATACTAATAATAGAAGTATGATTTAACTTTTAGATTCTACGAATCTATAATTACATGGCGAACTGTAATTAAATGATTTAAATGTTAAATGGTATTAATGTTAATTTTGAATGGTGCTAATATTTAATATTTTTGTTGTTTGTGACATAACTTTATGTATTTATTAAGATAACATTTATAATGTTTCATTACATTTCACATGTGGTAATAAATATGGGTATACGGTTAAAACCGTGGTTAACAACCACGGTTATAGATATGATTATGGTATTGAAATTTGTACCCGTAATGGTTATGGTATGCAATTTAAAAATATGGTATGGATATGCTATTTGACATACCCGTACAATTGACAGCCCTAGCTGGCAATAATGCAAGAAAGACAACAAGACAAATCATTGTAATTTCTCAAAATTAAAGGAATAAGAACTCAACCTGAAGTCCGCTATACACAGAATCCTGCCTCTCCTTCCCAGGCAGTGAAAACTTAATATCCACTTCAACCTTCTTACTTGTCTCTGATACATTCAAACAAAATCCTTTAGATATCCTCTACAGCATTAACTAATGGCAGAATGGCCACTGAGAGATCCCCAACCCCAGCACCCCCCATCCCGTCATGCCTATTCTGACTTGACAGCACCAAATTTGTGTCATCAGAAACAGAGATGGTACAAGTACAGGACAGTGAAAACAGAGATGATAGGGCCAGAGGGTAGAAAGATGACATATCTACCTTCAAAGATGTCTTTGTATGATGGATCACAGACAACAATGATCTCCTTAACTTCATTCATTTTAGAAAACGTATGGAAGCTGTTAATGAGGAGCATAACGTCAGCTTTTAAGAAGAAACAAAATATTCTTTAGGAGCCGCTGCAACAGGTAGAAAGAGAAGATGAAAGAACATCATCCTCGAGAATTGGAAACTAAAACAGAACTTCAAGTCAGTCACCTACATTACGGTAAATAACAAAATGAGAAAAATATGCATGCATAATCTTGCATCAGATGTCGATATAAATAAAATTAAAACACATAGATCTTATCTTAGGATAGCGCCAGTTAACTAAATTGAGATTACGGATAAATTCACACCGATATTGGGAATTTCACAGTTAACTTCAACCCCAAGTAAACAAGTTAAAAAGCTCTGTAAGGCAGGCAGTTTGGCACAGAATGGAGTGATACTATGTTAACCCAATCAAGCTGTTCAAATTACCTATACAAAGCAATCGGTTGGCCAAGAAGCGGAAGATATTGCTTCGGCATGTTGGCCTATCCTTGAAAACATTAAAAGAAAAATATCATCTATAAAATGATCAGCAGAGTGTGGGGATAATAAAATTCTACTTGGCAACTACATTATGCATACAGCAACAGGAGACAACTAGTCCCAGCAAATGAAATTGTCGAGTGCGGTATACTCATCGATCTTCTTCATCCATAAGTGCAAACCATCGGTTAGGGATTGCAGTCTAGAACGAATTGAAGAAGTTTCTGCCTTAAGAACAGAGAAGGGAGAAAGACTTACGCCCATTCTTTTGCCCTTTCCTCCAGCCAAAAGAATTACAGATACGCTGTTATCTTTCACAGCATCATCGTTCTGATCGATCAATTAACCAACACAAACCAAATTAACAAGCAGACATGTAAATTACTTCGCCAAATCTTCTGCATATTCACTCACATTACTAAATTTCGCAGTGCAGAACAACCTGGATTTCAAAAATCCAGCTGGTTTCTTTAAGTACTTAAAATCTGAAAGTAATGAAGCGAGTCAGTTGATTTCGCAATAAGCAGCGATTCAGAAGGCGAAAGAGTTTACCGTTACTCGGAGCTCGGATAGAGAAGCTTGGAAATGGTGAAGAAGAAGGTTGTGACCGATTCAGAGCGGAGATGTCTCCAACCAAAGCCGTGACCACTGACATTCTTCTTCAATCTTCTTTGTATGTTTCAGCTGAATACAGGAGCACTGTGGATGAGAAGGTGGGGCAAGGATCAAGACGGTAAGAAACGAAAAGCTGACCGAGTGACTCAGATTTCGAACCGGTCATGGGTTCATTCTGGTAGACCGGACCATGAATCGCTATCTCCGGTTCATATGAACCTCTTTGGCCTGTAATAAACAAAATCAGATACGTACTAATAAAGTGACTAGTAAAAGGTACGTTGGAAAATACGCCCCAAGCCAGGCAGGTATCATATGCTGTTTCTGTTGGTAATATTTGGCCGACATGGGCCACATGGCAGTAGTATGGTTTACAAATTCGAGACCTGCGAGGAACTGTCCATCACAGAAATTTGATTCAAATTTGGGTCATAGTACAGTAAGCATGCAAAGATTCAATATTTACTCCCTAAACAGTCAGCCTTCAGCTGTGGAAAGGAAACTGATCTTTTCTTACATAAGCACTTCCCAACATGAACGGTCAGATCGAAAGAGAAACAAGCAAAAAATTACATCACATACACAAAAAAGGCAAAGAGAAAGGAAGAAGAAAGAATATGCTGCATAGGCCTCTACTCTGCATTCGTTCGTCTTCTTAATCTACTGCTTTCGGGCTTTGGCTTCACGCACCTTCCAAACAAGGAGAACCGTCTACTCCTCCTGGATCGAACTTGTGCCCTTTTAACCTGCAGAAAAAAAGGCCGGGGGGAGGGAGGAAATCAGATTGAGATACTCCTTTACCTCTTATGTCTGTCACTATGTATGTTACACAATAACTGTATATACCTTTTCCTTTTTGTGAGGTCTATAGTTGTTCCAACAGAACATCGCACCACACCCCTCATTTCCAGTTCCAGATGCAGACTCATATAGCCTAGTCAATACGAAAAATGTAACTCAACATGCTTCTGGAAAACAATCACTGTCTAGCAGTTATCTCTATCATCTAATAAGCAATCCGCAGACAGGATCATAAAATATGACAAATTATGTAGCAGTTTAATGAAGACTAAATGATCCAGGAAGATAGAAGGAAGAACTTACAAGCTTTCCATGTTTAAGTTTCCTGTGAAGCTTTTATCATGCAGCAAGCTTGGGGACACAGGATAGTGATTCTTGCTCGAATGATCCTTCTGGAGTGACCTTGCATCTGCAATCTTGAGTCCTTTGAGTTCTTGATTCAGCTGGTCCTCCCAATTCTGAGATGAGCAGACTGTTCTGGTCACTGACTCCATTTGGTTTGGTTCAAACATGCTATCTTGAGGCAAGACCTGGTTCTTCTCAGGCTTCATTCGAGACCCAGGCGTTCCTTTCTCAGTGGTAGCCTGCAACCATGCAGTTTCCAGTCTCTGCTCTCGGATAATCGATTCAATCCTCTGCATGGGAATCTCTTCCTTCTTATCACCATTTGAACCATCAATTGGTTCGGTTTGAGAAGGTTGAGTGCCATTATTGAGGGTTCCTGCTTTGAGCTTAGGTTCGACGTCATTGAAGCTTCCTCTATGATGAGTGTCTCTCCTATCTCTTCGTGTGGTCAGAGCTGTCTCTGACAAGCTCAGTCCAGGTAATCTATCGAGATTACACTCGTTCCTCAAAGCAACACCGTCAGGGAGGAGGATCATTCGTACTTCAACATTGCGTCTCAATACAATTTCGATCGAATTTGTTATACTGCTCAAGAACCTTTCGGATCTTGTCTTGATGTCTTTGTCTGCAAATGCGATATAGGCTACCAAAATACCTGCAATTGTAGATTTGCAAGAAACAGATGGATGATCATTGGGTAACGCCTCAACAATCGAGCAAATTATGGCAAGTAGCTTTCTTCTCACCCCCAAAGAAACTCAACTAGTTTACTCTTTACTCTAGCAGTAACTTCACATGTAAAACTATTTTTGCTGGTTTTAATACCCACAAAAATGATTGATCCTAAATAGCTACAAAGAGCAGCTAAGGTGAACAATGTGTCCAACTCCAAATACATTTTTTCCGGCTAAAATTTCTATCAAACAATCTTAAATTAAAGATTGCAACCAGTTTGAATATGCCATTTTCAATTTATACGACTATTTCAGTATAGGAAATGTGAACATGTAGTAACATCAAAGAGTTAGTTACCTTCAGCTTCAGCAATAGAAACAAGCTTTGCGTTGACATGCAACAGCTGCCTCAAAGTTTTGGAATGGCACCTGTCGATACAGTGTTTCCAGATATCATTAAGCTTTTCAAAAATTTGGGTATTTCTGCTAGCATTGCTGTAGGATGCATCCGAGGCACTGTCATCCAAATATTCTTCATGTGTGTGCGTGGCTTTCATTTTTGAAATGAAATTATCGATTTGTGATGAAATATTTCCTTGATTGCCATGATTTCCATTTAATTCATTAAGCGAAGAAGTAGGAGATGCAGGTCTTAAAGGTGCAAATTGGGGTCCTGACTTCCTTCTGTGCATGTATTCTCTTGAAGTACCACCATATGGATCTTCATTGGTTGTCCTAGAGCTTTGCCTTCGACTGCTGCTAGATTGAGTTATTTCGGGTGATGGAATCGAGCCTAGCTGTAACAAAGTTGCAGTGAACCAAGTTGGCCGCTCATTTGACACTCTCAACTGTTTCTCAGCATCCGAAAGAAGCTTTAGAGCATGCTTTAGTTTTCCTAGCTCTGTTTCATTCACTGCAGAAAGCCCCAATTACCAAAAGCTAAAATTCAGAGAGCAGATAGCAAATATACTCTATAACTAATTTATAAGCATTTTTGTGCACACGAAAGGGTGGTAATGAAAAGAATATCTATTCAAGAATCTTTATAGTTTGTTCAGCAAAGCGTTAATTCCTGACTTCCGTAAAAGAAACCAAATCAATTCATTCAAATGCTAATCTTGAGTAGATGATCCTTTAAAAAATAGTATATAGTATATATCTTATCTTTCAATCTATAACATTTCATGCTTGAAGAACACTTGCGTACTTGACTGAATCACGACCAATAAGAAAACCTAATTTAGTTAACCAAAAGAATAGTTCAACTATGCTACTGGTTACTCACAAGTTACATTCAAATGTTGAGCTCTCCACTTTTACGTTAACATTACATGCAGACAAACAAGAATTCAGCTTGTTAACCTCCGGAGATGTTGTCCCTGAGAAACTAGTGAATAAAAAAAAGCTAGTACTCACAAGTTCGCCCACTGAGAGATGATTCGCTAGATTTGAACCCCATTTCTTTGTATGTTCCAGCAATGATATCCATAATAAGGCTGGCCAACTGAGACATCAAAGCCAATGGATCGATCCCAGCGTCCATCAGCTCCCTAGCTCTTTTCACTGTTTCAGCAGTGTCTGATGACATAGCCAGCTCCAACAGATCCAGTAATTTCTCATCTGAAACGACCCCAACCTAAGAAACAAAGCACAATCTTCACGTGTTAGTTCAATATTTCATTTCAAACTTCAAATGCTTATGTATATCTGTGTTATCCATGTTTGTAGAGCAGGTTTCATGGAACTCACCAGCTCATTCACCATAGTGGTAGTAATCCTTTTCCCAAGTAAACTCAGCTGCTCCAACATAGTTTCTGCATCTCGAAGTGAACCATCAGCATTCAGAGCAATCAAGTCCAGAGCATCTGATTCAACCTCCAGATTCTCATTCGTGGAAATTTTTCTCAGCCTAGATATAATATCACTGTCTTTGATTTTGTTGAATACGTACTTTTGACAACGAGATTGTACAGTACTTGGTATATTGTCTACATCGGGGGTAATGAAAATAAATACAAGTCGCCTTGGTGGATCTTCAACAAATTTGAGAAATGCCAGCCATGTCTTGGAGGGCAACAAATGGCATTCATCAATAATAATTACCTTGTAACGGGACATGGTTGATGGCACCGGAGGCCGAGTAGACAAGTTCTTGAGTAGGAATCTGACATTATCAATTCCCTTCTTACTGGTGCCATCAACTTCCCAAATATCTTTGTTCTTTCCTGAAATGAAATCAGTGCACTCCTTGCAATACCCACATGGCTTAGTCTCTTCGGTTGTCAGACAGTTCAAAGCTGCTGCAAAAATCCTTGCCGTAGATGTTTTACCTGTGCCCCGAGGCCCTTGAAAAAGATAAACAGGTGCAATCTTTCCCCTGGAGATGGCATTTGCCAATGATTGAACAACAATATTCTGCCCAAACAACTCATCAAGAAACATTGGTTTGTACTTCTGACTAAAGCTCTTACTATGTTCTGGTGTGCTGGCTTCCTCACCTTCCCCATTTGAAGGCAGAGTTTCCAAACCATCTTGACTCATGCAATTGGACCACCTCATCCCATCCAATCTACTCAATGCCTCCAAGTCAAACTCATCAAAGTTCGTAGAGAGCTCGTCATCGTTGTTTCCAACAGACGAAAATCCTTTGCTATCCCCACTATTTGTGAGCAATGGCAGAATGCCCTGAGCACTTCGGGAAGCAAATTCTCTCTTCTTTGATGTGGACAATGATCGGCGATGGGTGTTATACATCGATTGGCTACCACAGAAGATGCTGCTTCCTTTTCTCCTTAGTGTATCAGAAAGGGAAGGAGAGCAACAGCTTCTGCACAAACCTCTACGTTTCGGAGTCCTCTTTGACCGATAACAAGGGATTCCACACCCTTGACCTCCCGGCAAATCCAACGGATCATCTATCTCATCATCCCCATCATTCACAGAAGTCGTGGTACCATCCCAGGATCCCATAGCACTAAGGTTGTGATTCCGATATCTATTAAAGGGACTCGTTGACAATGTCGGGGTGCTGTATGTGTCGGAAGAGTCTTCTTTCCTCAAACTCTTCAATAATTTCACCGAGTGAGATAAATTCTTCTGCTTGAATTTCAAAAGCAATGGGGATTCCCCCGTGCCGGGTTTCACGTCCTCCGAGTTTGAGTACTCATTTGCAGTATCATCAGACTGTGCAGCCGAGTAATCGTGACTCGACGCCATTGAAGGATGGAGATTGCCATTGAGCAATGCACCCGATTTGACGGCAGCTTTAGTCCTAATCCTATTCCTACCTAAAAACACGTTATTTTCTTTTCTCGGATAATCAGATAGATTATCCAGACGAGGATAGAGTTTCTTACTTCGCCTCCTGGTGCCGGAGACTCTTCTGATGCCAGGCGTCCCTAGCACCGTGAGGTTAGCATCCCTGCGTCTACAGAGCGTCGAAGCAGAGCTGTTGTACCGCGCATCGCTGTCCAGACTCCCTTCCAGCATGGAAGAAGACGATTCACCACCGTCGTCGCTCTCCCCATAAGTAGGGTCAGCAACATCACCTGAATGCTTCTGAGCCTTCCAATTGTACAAGAACACTGCCGCCTTCTCCTTCTCCTTTTTCTTCCCCAACTCGGCATCCAAGTCCGCACTGCTCCCATTGATTTCCTTACCACTTCCGCTAACCAGGCTCCTGCGACCAGAACCCAAACCGGAAGCAGCGGCGGCGGCGATGGATCTAGAAGAATTGAGAGGATACTTCCAGGAAGAGGTAGTTCCCGGATCTCGAAGAGCGCGAGCTCCCTTCCGGATTTGAGTCAACTCCCGCTTCAAATGAATCTTGCTCGGATCGGAAACTCTCGCCTCCGACATCGCCTACTGTTCGTTCCGGCCAAATGCGAGCGTTCCAGAATTGAAAATCAAATCACAACCGCATTCTCATTTAGACAGTTCCTCCCATATAGAGCCCAGCACATGGCATGCTGTCGAAGTATATATACATACATATACGTCAAACCAGTGATGGAATCAGTGTGATTGGTGAGTCTAGAGAGAGAATGAAAATGCAGATCTGAAGAAAGAGAGAGGATTAGGGTTGGCGTTGTCACCTGGAGAGTGAAGATGGATTCGAAACGTGAATGAATTGAATATTGGAGTAAATCGAGATGAGAATCATAGCTGGGCTGTGACTGAGACAGATTAAGACAATAAATTCTTCCAAACAACAATGAAAACGGAAGATTTTCCCTCCACTCCAATTTTGGAAGTTAAATTTTTGTAATTATTATAATTATAATTTATAGACAGTTTACGAATTTTTTTTCCAAAATAGAACCATTTAATAATTATAAATATTAAAATGGCAGATTTTGAAAATTATTTACTAAAATAGTCCTAAACTTAATCTCAGTCGCCGTTAAATATTCTCTTAACAGCGAGTGACAGTCGCAAATACATAAATTTTACAGTTACCGTTTAGAAACAAATGAAACCCGCTTCTTTTTTTTTGTCTAACACAACATTTTTGCATAATTTATTATAAAGTTAATAAACCAAATTGCTACCCCAATTTTGAACACTTTCACAACCCGAACTTTAAATTTTTTTAAAGTGTTACCTAAACTTTGACACTTTGGTCAAATTGCTACATTCGTTCAGTTTTCCGTTAAATATGTATAAAAAATGATGTTGCAGCACATAATTGATCCATAATTTTAAAAGCTATATTATTTTTAAAAATACTAAGAAAATCAAAAAACAATTGAAAAATTAATAGGAAAAATAAAAGTTTTAAATATAATATTATTATAAAAAATAAATGATTAATTTTTTTAAATTCATATTTTTCAATAAAAATATTATATTCAAAACTCTTATTTTTTCTTACGTTTTTTTGTATTTTAAAAAAATAATTTTCTAAATTATAGATCAATCATGGATTGTTACGTCATTTTCCGTTCATATTTAATGAAAAGCTTAACGGAGATGGCAATTTACTCCAAGTTTGAAAGTACAAGTAGTAACATTTGAAAAAACAAAGTTTATGTAGCAATTTGTAAGATGCCTAACGTTGGGTAGCATTAACCATTTATTATATAAAAAAACTCAATGCAGCATAATATCAGTTGTTTAGTATAAATAATTACTTAGGGAATGTTCAGAAGTCAAATGATATGATCTGGAGTTTGGTAATCTTCAAATAAGAATATGAACATTAGTATAATACCATGCAAAACCAAACAAGTACCAAGTAGTTATAATGACTCCTACAAGGTGTAATTAGGGATTAAATCGAGACAACAATTACAATTATCATAAACTTTTATACGTACCAAACATAATAATCTAACAGTATATTTGTACATGACACGAGTCTGAAATATTTGTGATCTCACATTATCATCCATAATAGAGGTTAACGGTTCTAGGTCCTCTTTAAAATTATGAATTTTCAAAACTTATTCAATATAAAGTAGGTATTGATTTTCATACTCAAACTTTACTTAATTAGTAGAATCTACCCAAAATATGTTGACTGTTGATACTAAAATGAATATTAATATTTTTTATAAATTTATTTTGACTTACGTACTTCATATAATAATAAAAGTAAAATATAAAAATATGTAATGAATTAAAATGAAATTCGCAATAGAAAACCAATAAAAATTAAGTAATTACTAACCAAATTATTATTTCAACTTTGGATGATTTATAAATCACTACCCAATCTTTAATTTTTCAAAAAAGTGTTACCTAAACTTTGACACATGGGTCAAATTGCTACTTACGTTCAATTTTTCGTTAAATAAGGACGGAAAACGAGGTGACATCGCCTGATTGATCCGTAATTTTAAAAACTATATTATTTTTTAAAAATACTAGAAAAATCACAAAAAAAATGTTAAAAACTGGAAAATTAATAGAAAAAATAATAGTTTTAAATATAATATTTGTATTAAAAATATGAAATAAAAATAAATGATTAGGGTTTTTAAATTTTGTTTCATATTTTTTAATAAAAATTTCTTATTTTTCCATATATTTTTTAATATATAATTTTTGAAAAAATTATATATATTTTTTTAATTATTTAGTTTTCTAAATTATGGATAAATCATGTATTGCCACTTCATTTTTCGTCTATATTTAATGGAAAACTTAACGAATATAACAATTTGCCCCAAGTTTGAAAGTACATGTAGCAAAATTTGAAAAAACAAAGTTCAGGTAGCAATTTGTAAAGTGACCTAAGTTGGTGTAGCGATTTTGTTATTAATCCTAATATTTATGTCATATTAATATTTATTTAAACATATATTCCATTCGATTTTAATATAAGTACTCTATTATATTAGATCCCGAAGAAAAATATGTAAAAAGGAAATATTTATTTTTAAAAAATATATACTAGTCATCTTATCCAAAAAGTGAGATTTTGAAATTTAGGGTTTGTTTGTTATGTAAATTGGATCATATTTTTATTTTAACATGGTGAAGGATAATTAATCTGCATAAAAAATATATAAATAAAAACTGAAGAATAATGTGAACATTTTATCGAAATATATTAATTTATAGTACTATTACAATGTAAGCGCAAATAAATTCTGAAAAATATATATTCAATTAATTTATTATATCATCTAATCTTTCGAGTTTGTAAAATCTTTTGTTATTTTATAATTTTATTATGTAGAAACTTATTATTTAACTCTACTGAGGTTATCTCATTTAACTTTTATGGTTTTCACTTAAAACATATAAAAGTTAAAATTATGATTAACCATAGTAATAGTTAATGTATATATATATATATATATATATTATTTGAAATCCACACCTTCATTATCTTTAATTGGCTAATGCTCATAAATTTTGTGGCCCCGTAAAAGGTAAAAAGATGTGAAGAAATAATAATGTTTGTCATGAAGGCTTTTCACAAGAGATCTGGGTTCCCATTATTAGTGCGTTACACTTTATCAGGACTGCAATGAAATTGCTATACCATGTTGAAAAATAGAAGAATGAAAGTATCAATTAAGTATATACCAATAGAAGAAAATTGAATCGTGGGTTTGACCAGTTTAATACTAAAAGCTAGATTCAATGTTGAATATTTGTTAATCAGATATTAATAGCACTTTAGTTATTCATCCAGGGATTAAGAGTTTTAAGTTTAAGGTCTAAAAATGAATTGTTTTCATAATTAATATTGTATCCCTTACAATCCGATATTTGGTTGTACGAATTAGGAGTGTCAAAATCTGACTCAACTTGTGGGTGACCCGCCCACGAGTCGTGTTTGAGTCAGAGTTTTTAACTCATAGATCATTTTGACACGACACATGGATGACCCATGAAAACACGGGTCAGGTTTGAGTCGGAAGCCTTGAATCACGGGTCAACCAGTGATCCGTCTCATTTATATATTTCAGTTTGTTTCGGGTTTTTATTGAAATGGTGGGTCGAACGGGTCATACTGACTCACGGGTTAGGTCAAACAAGTCAATTTGACTCAACCCTTATGATTTTTTTTTGGCCAAAATAACCCTTATGATTCATGACGGGTCATTCTGACCCGCGGGTTGACCCATCAACCCGCGTGTCAGATTTGAGTTTCAAAAATTGACTCATACTATTACACGGATCGTGTTTGGGTCAGATGATCTCTGACATGACCCATGACTCATTTTGACACCCATAGTACGAATACGAATTTTTTATGCATGTTTGTTTTATTGTTTTGCGTAAATAATTTTAACTCTAATACTCATGATACAAAATCATATTAAAATTAAGAGACAATTATCCCTCTTAACTTTTAATATATATATATATAATCTTTTTCAATTTAACCTTTTAAGAATTATACTTACCCATTCTAAACATTTTTATTTTAAGTGTTTGTCTCGTCAATAATAATAGTGTATAGGACCGACAATGGTGCAATGAAAAAATCATAACCATGGTTATAACCGTTACTGTTTAATATGGTTAAGCGTACCATTATGGTGCAGAGCGGTTATGGTGATGAATATTATATCCATAATTGTTATGATTATGGTATTTGAGTTATACCCATAGTTATAATCATGGTTATTATATAATATAATATTTATTTATTATTAATAAACTAATATATACTAAATAAAATTGAAGTTATTGTTATTATTAATATACAAAATTAGTATATTAATATACTAAACTAGTATTACTAATGGTGTTAATATTTCATCGGTGTTAATGTTAAGTGGTGTGAATGTTAATGTTGGATGATGGTAATGTTAATGTTGAATGATATTAGTGTTATATATTTTTATTATTGGTAATATAATTTTATGTATTTTTTAAAATAAGATTTTCGGTCTTTTATTATATTACATGTGTGAATTGGATATGAATATACAGGTAAAATCGTGGTTAATAACCACGGTTATTTTAATGATTATGGTATTAAAAATTATAACCATTACGGTTTAAAAATATGATATAAATATGATATTTGTCGTACCCGTACCATACCCTAACCATCGACCACGTACGGTTCTATTGCTTGTCGGTAATAGTAATGATAATCTGTGATCGAGCACGTGTTGGGGACTGTCTTAATTGGAAGGCATGTTTCTAGAACTTTTTTAAAAAATATTTATTTTAGAATTTTTTGTTGAAAAAGTATATATGTAAGAAAAGTAATTAGCAAAATGTGCATTTGCGCAGGTGGAGGTAGCGTTTTTAAAAAACGCTAATGTGAGTAGCGTTTTTTTTTTCGTTTTTTTTTTGAAAAAAAATTAAAAAAATTACAGTAAGTAGATATTTGAATTTCGATTCAAATGATGCAAAAAATATTATGATGCAAAAAATATTAAATTTGGACTTACGGATTGACTGTAGGCTCTGCCGTAAGTTGAGATATGAAAATTTGACTTAAAAAAAATATAACTCATACCCTGTAAGTCCAGACTGACCACGGTGAACGTCATTTATGTCGTAATTAAAATATCTACCTAGATTAATTTTTTTGATTTTTTGTGAGTAAGTACATAGTTAAATTTCTCACCTAATGCATTTGATTATTTCGGTCAAATTTTAAGACAAGCGATGTTAGGTTACAAAATCATTGTATTTCTAATAAAAAAAATTACTCTAGGTAGATAATTGAATTACGACATAAATGACGTTCACCGTGGTCAGTTTGGACTTACAGGGTATGAGTTATATTTTTTTAAGTCAAATTTTCATATCTCAACTTACGGCAGAGCCTACAGTCAATCCGTAAGTCCAAATTTAATATTTTTTTGCATCATTTGAATCGAAATTCAAATATCTACTTACTGTAATTTTTTAAAAAAAATTTATGATTTTTTTTCAAAAAAAAACCGAAAAAAACCCCAAAACGCCACTCGCAGTAGCGTTTTTCGTAAAAACGCTACTACCCTACTTGCGCAGATGCATATTTTGCTAAATATTTTTTTTTTATATATATACTTTTTCAAATTTATTTTCTGACATACTTACTTTAAAAAAAAGATCATGTTTCTACCACTAACTCCTAAAAACTAAACCTGATTTTTAGGTCATGCAAATTAGTTTTGTTTTTTTTATATAGTTTGAATATGTGCTCTTTATTATTAATATTGATTTTACTATATATATATATTATAATTTTTTTATATATATTATAATTTGTTTGAATTCGAACTTACGATATCAATATTAACTTTAATATATATATATATATATATATACATTTTTTTTTATAAGTTTGAAATTATATATTTTTAAATATTCTCTTTTTTAACATGTATATCTAGCAACAATAACCGAAAAGAGAACATGTTTTGTTGAGTTGTCGTCGGTTTATTCTCGACACATATCCAACACTTCATAATCATTCCACATGTTTTTTCGTTACAATCTTTTGGACCGTATACGTTGAACAAGTTGGTGCGTGCAATGCAATGCACGTAGACGGGATTAAAAAAATAATAGTAGAAGTTTGGTGCATGGCACGACACACTCATAGTCATGATGAATGGGATCTAAAGACGAAGCCATACATTAAGTTTAGGAGGGTAAGGATTATAATAATTATTTTGAAGTTATTAATATATGTTATTTTTCGTTCATAATCAGATGAAAAATAAAATAGAGTTAGTACATAAATAAATTTAACCGATTATTACTTAAAAAAAACAGACAACAAATTGTCAAACTCAACAAATTAAATTTGTAATTTAGGAATTAAAGTAAACTATGACTTTAATCCTTAATTTTTGAAACAATTTGAGAAGTTTGTCATTGTTTATTTTTGAAAAAGTATATTATTAATGTTTAGTTAAAGATTCAGTTTTTCCTTCTTGTCATAATTTTTAATTAAATTTAACTAAATATGTTTTAAAAACTATAAAAAAATCAAAATGTTTTTAAGGATGTCAACAAATTTAATCATTTCAAAACTTCCCGTTATAATCGAGTCTCGATTTGATTGAGACTCTATAAAGTCCTAATCGAGAGACTCGAGTCTGAATTTTACCCCATACTATCTCGTTAATGGGTGTCGGCACCCAAATTCGATTAAGTGTCAATCTAATTCCAATCGAATTAGACTACAATTATAACATATATAATTTTTTTAAAAGTTTAATTGTAATATTCTTACTAGTATTCAAATTTTTTTTTAATTTGGATGAATAATTTAGAAAAAACAAACTAAATCTCTACTAATGAATTTTAAAAAATAAATATTAATATAATTTTTGAATTATTCTCAAATATATTAGGTGAAAAGTTCGTAATTTACCCAAGCTATTATGCATAATTTTCAAAAAATAGGCATGTTAAAAAATATATTTAAAAAAGTGTATATATGAAAAAAAATATTTAGCAATCTATGCATAAGCGCTACTACATGTAGCATTATTTTTTATTTACAAAAAACGTTACCCGGGGTGGCATTTTACCAAAAACGCTACCTGAAACAGCGTTTTACCAAAAACACTACATGGTACTTACGATTGATCATGGGCGGGCTGATCCGGTCCTAGCAAGATCGAAACCGAAATTTCGGTCTTGCCTTCTGGAGGACCAAGACAGACCTCAGCCAAAAAAGCCTGCGAAGAGGTGGTCTTTCTTGACTTATTCTGGTCTCGGTCTTTGGACCGAATCTAGCCCTCCCAAACCCCCCGAATTTGTCCAAATACAAACACCATTGGAATTAGAGTTACCAACATACAAAGTACAAATCAACCAAGTAGGGCTGATCATGGGCGGGTCATGCCAATCTTGGAGGCAGGATCGAGACTGAAATTTCGGTCCTGCCTTCTGGAGGACCGAGACCGACTTCGGCCAAAAAAGTCCGCCCAAGTCGGTCTTGCTTGACTCGGGCCGGTCTCGGTCCTGGACCGAATCTTGAAAAAAAAATAACGAATTTGTTCAAATACAAACATCATTGGAATAAAAGTAACAAACATACAAAGTACAAATCAAAGTAACAAATCAACCAAGTAACAAACAGACAAAGTTCCTATAAACAAAGTTCATTTTGTCACAACATTACAATATACATTAGTGGAATCAAAGTTCCTAATCGGTCTGGGCCGATCCTAATCGGGCTTTCGGGAAAAAAGTCTGAGACCGAGCCCGACCTTGAAGAAAAAAAAAACGTTCGCTCGATCTCGGTCCTAGTCGGGCCGGTCTTGTCGGTAATCCGATCCAAGAGTATTTTTTATCACCCCTAATGGTAGTGACGTTGTATGTATATTTATTTTTTGGGGTTTTCTTCATTTGTTGACGAATCGATATTTAATTAAAAAAAAATATAAATATTTATTAAAAAAAATTAAAAAAAGTTTAGTAAGTAGATATTTTTATTGCGATTCAAACAATGCAAAATATATTAAATTTGGACTTACGGATTGACTATACGCTATGCCGTAAGTTGAGATATGAAAATTTGACTTAAAAAAAAAATAACTGAGACTCTGTAAGTCCAAACTCATTGCGGTTAACGTCATTTATGTCGTAATTCAATTATCTACCTAGGGTATTTTTTTGATTAAAAATATATTTAATTTTTTAACCTAACATCGTTTGTCCTATAATTTGACTGAAATAATTAAATGCATTAGGTGAGAAATTTAATTTTATACATACTAAAAAAAATCAAACAAATTACAGTGCGTAGATAATTTAATTACGAATTAAATGACACTAATTAGGCGTTAATGTTTTACTTTTAGACTGACCGTATAATACAATATGTAAAAAATCTATATATACGTATATATACAGAGTAAAATCACTATGTATACAGTAAAATCACTGTTTATACACTACAATTAATGTATACACATTAATTTTACTGTATATATATACGTATATATAGTTGTTTTACGTATCATATTATATCGTTAGTCTAATAGTAAAAAATTAACGATTAGTTAGTGTAATTTAATTCGTAATTAAATTATCTACGCATTGTAACTTTTTTGATTTTTTTTGAGTAAGTATATAATTAAATTTCTCACTTAATGCATTTAATTATTTTGGTCAAATTATAGGACAAACGATGTTAGGTTAAAAAATTGAATATATTTCTAATAAAAAAAGCATAGATAGATAATTGAAGTACGACATAAATGACGTTAACCGCGGTGAGTTTGGACTTACATAATCTGAGTTATATTTTTTTAAGTCAAATTTTCATATCTCAATTTACGGTAGAGCGTACAGTCAATCCGTAAATCCAAATTTAATTTTTTTTGCATCGTTTGAATCACAATTAAATATCTACTTACTCTATTTTTTTTAATAGATACATAATCTTATTTTTAATTAGACATCGAGTCGTCAAAAAAATACAAACAACGCCACTATCATGTAGCGTTTTAATTAAAAAGCTACCCCAGTAGCATTTCTTGTAAAAAAAATAAACGTTACTTGTAATAGCGGTTATGTATAAATTGCTAAATATTTTTTTTCTTCGAATATATACTTTTCTATTTTTTTTTAAATGCCTATTTTTTTGAAAAAATTCTCTCTCATAATTTAAATTTAAAATATTTATATTTTTACTAAAATATATATATTTAATTTTTAAAATAATTACACCAACAAAAATGTCAAAAATAATAAAAAAAATTGGAAGTCCGTGAAAGACGTGGATCTCGGAGAGAGAAAATTCCAATCGCGAAAGGCAGCCAACAAGAACGGAGTAGTGTTTATTCTCTTCGATTTCTAAATCAAGACCATCATATTTCAACGTCCAAACCCTAGAAAACCACTGTAACCCCTCCTCATCTTCAATTCGGTTTGCCAAACCACCGATTCTCCAATTCAATTTGATCATACAAGTTAACAGAGATTCAATTGACCAATTAGCTTCTTCTTTCATCCAATCTCTGAAGCTGTTGGTCTCTTCTTTCTGCTGTAATTGCCTCTCCCTGAGGAGTGAAGGACCCACGTGTGTCAGGGAACGGAGGTTGGGGAGGTGGAAGACAAAGAGGATGGAAACTGTACCACATCCCGTACCCAGAACTGTGGAGGAGGTTTTCAGCGATTTTAAAGGCAGACGCGCTGCCCTAATCAAGGCTCTCACCAGCGGTTCTCTCCATTTCTCGTGCTTTTTTTATAGTATTTATTTATAATTTGGGATGTTCTTGATGCATGCAATGTCTCTAACTCAGTAGTGTATGGAGATGGGTTACTGACCACTTAGTAACAATTTTTGCAGATGTTGAAAAGTTTTACCAGCTATGTGACCCCGGTAATCTCTCTCTCTCTCGATTGCGCCCATTGGATTTCGTTTTACCATAACTATTACGGGGAATCTGAATTATTGCGGGTGTATACTGTTTAAGCCTTTCGATCAAATCATTTCCACGAGTTGCACTTTGTCTTGATATTGACTTGAATGCAAATTTCTACTTGAGCCACTACGAGCTTGGAGGGAAAATCGTATCTTGTCTTGTTAGTATTAACAGTAAATGCTTCCCTCAGTTGTTTTCTTTTATTTACGTAGATTTGGATCCACGTAATTCATCATAATGTACTCAAAATTGTTTTGTTTTAAATTTCAACTAATTTCTTCCTATCAGATGAATTCGGCAACTTGTGCCACCTTAGAAGTGACTCAGGTTACTACTCTCTGCTGGATATATGTTAATTACATTACAAAAGTTGGAGCCTTCGTAGCAAGTTGCATATCTGAGTATATGTGAAAGCTTCATATGTTTAAACAAGAGATTGATACCGGCTGACTGTAACTCTTAACTGTAAATATCTTCTTCATTACATCATCAGCCATTTCTCTTTGTGGTTGAGATACTTGTTAATAGTCTACTTAGCGCTAAAAGTTTTGTTGTATTTACTGTAGTTGCTCTTAACAAGATGTTTAATTATCTCTATTTCCCTACATATCCCCTCCCCCCTTCCAAACTATTACATTACACACGTTGTTGAAGAACCCTGAGATAGTTTAAGCATTTAGTCAATGTTAAATGCTAGTATTGGTTTCTCGGAGATTGTAAAGAATTCTTTTACTTTGTTATAAGTGCAACTTAACTTTAGTATCTTGTGGATTTGAAATATTTGGATAGCATCCCCTGAAGATTATGAATTCTAAATTTCTAATGACAGAAAAGGAAAACTTGTGCCTCTATGGACTTCCAAATGAGACATGGGAAGTTAATTTACCTGTTGAAGAGGTTCCACCTGAGCTTCCAGAACCTGCCTTAGGTATAAACTTTGCTAGAGATGGAATGCAGGAGAAGGATTGGTTATCACTGGTGGCTGTGCACAGCGATTCTTGGTTGCTTTCTGTGGCTTTCTACTTTGGTGCACGCTTTGGTTTTGGTAAGAATGAAAGGTATGTTTACATGCTAAACCACAACTAAAGGGTCTTATGCGGATATTCTACATCTTCAGTATTACTCATTTTGTAAGTGCATCAAATACGAGTGGCTTCTTGGGAAAAAGGAGTTTGCTTAAATATTTTTTCTGCCAGAGTAGACTATTTGGCCTGGGTCCATAATCATATAGTATAGCAGAGTCAAACCTTAGTATTGCCTGTATCGGTTCATCAATGGTAACCTGAATTTCTTCATTTAGAAGTTCAAGGACAATACGATGTTATCATTTAAGTATCTGCGGTAATTTATTTTAGGCTTCAATTTCTGGATTCTTCTCTCAGAAAGTATTTTCAATCTGGATTTCTGGATGTGCCTCTGTTATTTCTTTTGCAGTTTGGGTGTTTAAGCTTCACCAGTTTTACTCTTTTGTTTATCTTCTTTCGTATGCTTTGCCATTGCTGATATGTGTTCTTTCTCCCGAAGAGATGTCTGAGTAGTTTCTTATTTTTCTGTGTTTAAGGTATTGTTGTTCATGAATTGTAAGCATTTGTTTACTAAGTTCACTTAGTACTTCCAAATACAAAGCAGATTCTGAACTACCTTCAACACTCCCTTGGCAGGTTTAGCCTAGCAATGATGACTTTCTGTTATTTATTTTTCCGAAAGTTCTGTAGAGAATGTGTATTTCAACACTATAATTTGGTATGCTCAAACCCTTTTTGGGACCTAGTCTCCAGCATGCGGTCGGGACGCATAGTTCATTCTCGAACTGTAAGTCTTGAAACCTATTGATGTACTTCTACGGGTGTGTTTCAAATGTTACCTTTCATCAAGAGGACTGTATCTCTGTACTTAGGACTGTTCTGATCATGAGTAAATATTGTTGGGTTGATGCAATGGACCTATCTAAAAAGCGATCAAATATTTAGAAAACTGCTAACTTGGTGTACTTCTTCATGCTTTCAAATAGATTATGATGTTTAATTTACAGCAGATCTTATGTCCCGTAGCCTTAATATTAAAAAATCAACTTTTACTTGTTTCAATTCTTCAACTGCTCCGTGAAGTAGGGTTAGCGGAAAATATTGATACTGCCCAATGTTTTAGCTTTACTTGCTCCTTGATGACTTGTGCAATCACAACTCCGTGTAGTCTCCTCTTCTCTAACTGTCAGGTATTTCTGCGTGTTATGTTACAGAAAGAGACTCTTTCAGATGATAAATGATGTCCCAACCATATTCGAGGTTGTGACAGGAAATGCTAAGCAATCAAAAGAGCAATCTTCGGGCCCCAACAAAAGCAAATCAAACTCTAAGGTTGGTCATTCTGGATACTCGTTTGATGATTTATCTAAAGCCTTTCCATTTCTGATTATGTAGTAATCTTTTGTATTGACGATTTGATCATCCGTGGTAGATGAGACAGAGTGAGTCACAGTCGAAGGGGGGCGTGAAGATGATGACTCCACCACCACCTAAAGATGATGATGATGAGAGTGGAGAAGAGGAAGAAGAAGACGATGAACAGGGGGCAACATGTGGAGCATGTGGTGACAACTACGCGAGTGACGAGTTTTGGATCTGCTGTGACATCTGTGAAAGATGGTTCCATGGCAAATGCGTAAAAATCACTCCTGCAAAGGCAGAGCATATAAAGCAGTACAAGTGCCCCAGTTGCAGTAATAACAAGAAGCCTAGAGTTTGACAAAAGGAACTGCACTCATAGAAGGAATCGGTCACTCACACGGCAAAGGCTAATACCCGGATCATGTTGGGTGGTAGGTACTATTGTATTGTAGTTGGGAGTTAATTTTGCTGCAAAAAAACTGTTTGGACTTCAAAAACTGTTTCTGCTACTTTGCCTTACTCTGTTTGTTAAGTTAATTTGTATGTGGAATTTGTTCTGAATCAGTTGTTAGACACTTAGAAACATCTTTATATACATACACTTAACTATAGTTCTTTGTTTCTTCTACTCTAAATTAGAGCTGAGAATGGTGCGGGGAAACTCATAACCGTTATTGTTTAATATGGTTAACCGTTATGGTGTGGTGCGGTTGTGGTGATGAATTTTCTACTCATAATAGTTATGGTTATGATTATGGTATTTGAGTTATAATCATAGTTATTATGTAAATATAATAATTATTTATTATTAATACACTAATATATACTAAATATATATAATTGAAGTTGGTGTTATTATTAATATACTAATGTTGTTAATCTCTCACATAACCCAAACATTCCATTCCAATCGGAATCTAGGGTTTCTGCATCTTTCCCTTTGGTAGCATTCTATCTGAAGTTTTGTAATTGGCATTAATTGCCAATTGCCATACGGTTTGGACCAATCAGAGAGAGAGGAGAGTGAGTTGCCCAACTGTTGAAGAGATGAGACATTTCCATGCACAACCAATCAAGGAAGACGTTTTCTTCAATTGGGGAAGCTGAGCTCGGGACTTCTCCAACCCACCGAAGGCTACGACACAAACATACTCTGCTTGCCACAACCTGCCGAAGCCTTCGGCATCACCAACCGGAGAAGCAATTTCAAGCTTCGTCTCAGTTTACTTTTCACTAACCAATTTTTCTATTCCACCTGTGTCTACATGGAGTTGTCAGCCACGGTGAGGTCTCCGACACCACGACACGGCAATGGCCACCAGCTCCGGCGACTCGAATAGACCCGGGATACCAGTTGCGGAATTGGATTCAAACAGAGAAATTCAGGATGGTGTGTGGTATGTGGGTAGGGGTGAGCAAAAAATACTGGTTGGACTGAGACCGGCCCGACTAAGACCGAGACCGACTAGGACCGAGACCGAGCGGACGAGTTTTTTCCTCTAAAGTCGGGCTCAGGATTTTTCCCGAAATTCCCGATTCAGACCGGCCCGGCCCGAGTTGCCTAAAAACCTAATACATAATACTATATATACTATACAAGTATAGTAGTATACAACAACTCACAAAGTCTCCATGTGTGTTTGGATTGTATGTTCTATATTTATAATGTGTGTTTGGATTGTATGTTTGATACTTGATTTATTGTGTTTGTATGTTCGAAATTTGGTGAAACTTCGGACATTTTTTTTTTTTTTAAAATTTGGACTGAAAATTTCGGTAATGGACCGAGACCGGCCCGAGTCAAGCAAGACCGACTCGAGCGGACTTTTTATACCGAAGTCGGTCTCGGTTCTCCAAAGGTGAAAACCGAAAATTCGGGCTCGGGCTCGGTCTTGCCTAAAAACCCGTCTCTTCCCGCCCAAGCTCACCCCTATATGTGGGTAGAATCCTTGCCCAAAAACCGGTCAAAATGCACACAATCCTTAGTGTTCTTCGGTCGACATGGGCTTGGTTTGACAAAGTGGCCATATCGGAGGCCGAAGAAGGGATAGTCCTCATGGAGTTTGAAAAGGAGGAGGATGCTAACCAAGTACTTGATCTATCATCAAGGACGATAAATGGACACATTTTGAATATCAAGAAGTGGGAACCGAGCAAGGGGGTCAATGAGGTTGAGTTCAACAAGGTAACATTTTGGACTCAAATTAATGACCTAGGATTGGATAAATTAAGTGATGCCAATGCTTGGAAGATAGGGAACACGATTGGTAGATGCTTGGAAATAGATAGTACGGGGGGAAAGATAAGTAGAAGCTATATGAGAATCCGGGTAGAAGTTGATGTGGATGAACCTTTGATTGCGGGCTTTTGGTGGAAGAGTTCTCAAGGGATCAACAAATGGGCATCGTTTAAGTATGAAAGGTTGTCGGACTATTGCTATGGTTGTGGCATGTTGGGACACACAACCCAAGTATGTAAGGAGGCAATCCAAATGCCCGAACAAGACCCAAAGAGGCCGGCGTATGGGCCATGGCTTGTGGGGGTTAGGCCGAGACAACATAGTGTGAGACAACATGTAGGAGGGGAGGAGAACCAATGTCAAAATTCGAAACAAGGAGCTAGGAGAACGTGGTTTGATATCATGAAAGAAGTGCGCCAATTGGAACGCAAAAGTGGGAATAAGGCAAAGAAAAATGGTGAGGAACCAATTCCACAAGAGGGCACAAACGACCCGATGAACCTCGATCCAAGCGACGTGGCACCGAAAGGAAACGAAGGAGGTAACGAGCATATGGGGGATGACCGTGACTCTACAAAGGGGAAACAACCCACCCATGTCCCCAAAGCATTGGGGGAGTGGGCAATCACCATCCACAAACCAAGCCAAGTATACCATGACCGAACCACTATAGGCCAACCTCTACCAAGCTATGAATCATCGACCATAACACAACCCAAGCTTCTCATGAGCCAGTCAAACCGACCACCACACATAAACAACTTCCCCATTCGAGCCATCCTACCCAAATGGATGTTAGCCACACCGAACCGACCCCTAACCGAAAACCTACGAGACAAGCAGCCCCCCGACCCAAACATACCCACGATAACATACCTACCCGACCAAGCGCCACTAACACAATCACAACCCAAGCCGACACCGCAACACTCCTACACGGTGGAGAATCCCCCGGACACCCCACCCACATCCCCGAACCAAAGCCGAACCACCCAAGCCTCCGGCCTAAGCCCGTACCTTGAAAAAATGACACTTAAAAGATCGGGGGATGACATGGAAGACCAACCGAAAGGGAAGAGGAGGAGGAGGGACGGGACCAAACCAAATATGACAGGGGGAGATACTCGGCCAAGGGCTAGAACGAGCTCGAGGATGAGAGGAGGAAAAACTAGTTCGATGAGGAAGGGGAGATTGGAGAGACAAAAGATTGAAACACACCAAGAGGAGGAGATGACCGAACAAGAAGTGGGTTGTGGTGGATGTCCCGGAACAGCCACACGGGATCAATGAGTGTCATCGCATGAAATTGTCAAGGTTTGGGGTCGACCTTGACAGTTCAACACCTACACGACCTCAAAAAAAGGTATCGCCCCGAACATTATTTTATTGATGGAAACAAATAATGGCGATGCATATTGTGGGAGGATAGGAAAGCAAGTGGGGATGGATCATGAGTACTATGTGGGACCGATCGGGAGTGCGGGAGGACTCGCATTGTGGTGGACGGATGCAACTAGGGTCCGAGTTCTCCAAAGTGACCGAATGTGCAGGTAATCAAACCACATGAGGAGCCAATTTTTGTGACATGGGTGCATGCGAGCACGGAGGCGCAAGAAAGGTCTCAAAATTGGGACCAACTAAGGGAGATCGGGAGGGGGAGAAGGGGTAAATGGATGATTTTAGGTGACTTCAACATGATATGTCACCAAGGAGAAAAACAAGGAGGGAGAGACAAATCACAATCCCAAATGGATGAGTTCAAACAACTTATTAGTGATCTCCATATGGAAGATTTGGGAGCGACCGAGAATCAATTTACATGGAGCAATAATAGGTGTGAAACCGAATGCATTAGCGAAAGACTGGACCGGGTCCTAGTAAATGGGGCATGAGGGGCACGATACCAAGATGGAAGATGCATAAATGAGCTCCCAATTGGGTCGGATCATACTCCAATGGTGATTCAATTTGACCGGCCTAGGAGAAAAACAAAATGATGGTTCAAATTCGAGGCTATGTGGCTCGAGCATCCGACATGCAAGGATACCATTGATGAGGCATGGAGGGGAACAAACCATGGGGGAGTAGGAGGCAAGCTGCATATGTGTCAAACCAAACTACAAAGGTGGAGTTGAAATCACTTTGGAAACAATCTTAGGTTACTAACCGAGGCTAAGGAGGCATTGAGAAGGCATACCCTTGGGACCATGGACCAAAGTGCTATCCTAGAGGAGAAAAGGTTGAAAGGCATCATACAAGACTTGTGGGCTCGTGAAGAGACGTATTGACGTCAACACTCGAGAGTAAAGTGGCTTAGAGAGGGGGATCGAAATACGACTTATTTCCACCAAACCACGATATCGAGACACCGTAGAAACCAGATCGGTCGGTTGAGAGGGATGAATGGGAGTTGGTTAACGAGGGAAGAAGACATTATGGGAGAACTAGGGAGGTATTTTTGGGAGATCTTCACGACGGAGGAAACAGGTAGGGGAGAAGACATTTTGGGGTGGGTACCGAACCAAATAAACCAAGTGATGAATGATGACCTAACAAAGGAAGTGACAGAGGAGGAGATAAGAAAGGCGACATATCAACTAGGAGGTGCACGAGCTCCGGGGCCGGATGGTTTCCCGGGTCTATTCTATCAAAGGAAATGGAAAGTCGTGGGGTCGGATGTCATCACCGCAGTCAAAATTTTCTTTAGAACAGGTATCATTCCACACCCTATTAATCATACTGAGATTGTGCTAATACCAAAAGTAGGAATACCGACTTTGCCAACTGAGTTTAGACCAATTAGTTGTTGTAATTTCTTGTATAAGATAATATCGAAAGTTTTGGTAAACCGCCTAAAGGGAGTTCTATCGGAACTTATCACCCCGTATCAAAGTGCGTGTGTGTCAGGGAGGAACATACATGACAATATAATGGTAGCTCAGGAGGTCTTCCACTATCTACAAACAAGCCGAGATGAAACACAAGTGGAGTGCGCCTTGAAGATTGACATGCAAAATGCGTATGATCGGGTTGAATGGGGTTTCCTCCCTGATACCCTTAGAAAGAGGGGGTTTGCGGAGAAGTGGATTGGGTGGGTCAAGGAATGCATCTCAACAACGACTTATCAAGTGGTTGTCAATGGAGAACGAACCCAAACAATTCGGTCGACTAGAGGACTCCGACAAGGTAATCCACTATCACCTTACCTATTTATCCTCCTAGCGGATGTGCTCTCGCGAAGTTTAATTGGAGCAGCCCGGGATCAGAGACTACAAGGGATCGTGATGAAGAGACAATGCCCAGAGTTACACCATCTTTTCTTTGCGGATGATTCATTATTTTTCATCAAAGGGACACATGAGAATGCAGCGCGTTTGAAGACGATTTTGGAAGTGTATTGCAAAGCCTCGACACAAAGGATAAATGAAGGAAAATCAACGCTCTATTTCAATAAGGAGGCTCGGGCCGAAGATAGGAAGGTTGTTGAGGAGGCGTTGAACATCCGAGGTACGGGAGATCCAGGCAAATACTTGGGACTCCCATCGATTTGGGGACGATCGAAAAAGGAAGCTTTAGGGTCTCTCAAATCACGAATCAAGGACAAGTTGGAGGAATGGAGGACAAAGACTTTGAACCAAGCGGGAAAAGAGGTACTAATCAAGGCGATCATCACGACCATCCCGTCTTATGTGATGAGTGTGTTCCATCTCCCCAAAACATGGTGCGGGGAAATTGACTCGATGATCGCGGATTTGGGGGGGGGGACAAACACCATAGGGCAAACAGATGCATTGGAAGAGATGGGACCTAATTACAAAGGCAAAGAGTAAGGGAGGGCTCGGTTTTAGTGAACTACAAAATTTCAACACGGCTTTGCTCACAAAGATGGCGGGAAGGATCATGACCGAACCAAAGTCTTTGTGTGCAAGGGTGATCAAGGGACTCTATTTCCCAATGACAACATTCTTGGAGGCGAGACGGGGGGGCCGAGCATCATGGGGATGAAGTAGTTTGCTCCAAGGGAGAGATGTACTAAAGAGGGAAGGTGTGTGGGTAGTCGGAACGGGGGAGGAGATTAGAGTGTTTGAGGACCCTTGGCTCTATTCAAAGGAAGGGGTGCGAGTAAGCAATGACCCAAGTATAGAACACGAGGGAGACTTAATGGTGAGCGACTTGATAAGGTCGGATGGGAGGTGGAATGAAGAGATAGTGAGAATTATCATGAGCCAACAAGATGCGGATCACATACTTAGTATACCTATATCGAAAGATATGAGAGAAGATCGGTTCGTATGGCCACACACGAGGGATGGTGTACCCCAAGCTAGATCGGTATATCACAATATCCGAGAGGTAAAGGGCCGACCGAGAGGGGAACAAGATGAGGCAAACGAGGACCTTTGGAAGGAAATATGGGCTACGAAAGTGCAACCAAAGATCAAAAACTTTATATGGAGACTAGCAACGAATGCCATTGCTGTTAAGGAAAATTTAGCTCGACATGGGATGAATATCAACCTCCGGTGTCCTATATGCGGGGGAGTGGAGACGCGGGAACATATGATCATGGAATGTGCATGGACAAGACAAATCTGGATGGAGGTACTCGGTTTACAACCGAACCGGCCGACCGAGACCGACGTCAAGGCATGGCTAGGGGAGATGAGGAAGGGGACGATAGGCTATGGACCAACGGGTGAGAAACGGTGGGCTCTTACCTTGATCACGTGTTGACAAATCTGGAAAGGTCGATGCAAAGCCGCCTTTGAGGCAACCCAACCGAACATGAGGCAAATCATAATGGATGGACACAGGAACATATGATAATGGAATGTGCATGGACAAGACAAATCTGGATGGAGGTACTCGACTTACAACCGAACTGGCCGACCGAGACCGACGTCAAGGCATGGCTAGGGGAGATGAGGAAGGGGACAGTAGGCTATGGACCGGCGGGTGAGAAACGGTGGGCTCTTACCTTGATCACGTGTTGACAAATATGGAAAGGTCGATGCTAAGCCGCCTTTGAGGCAACCCAACCGAACATGAGGCGAACCATAATAGAGATTAGGCAAGTTTTTGAGGACCAAGCAAAGGAGACTCGAACTGAACCACTATTGGCACGACCAAGACCGAACCAGAGATGGTTACCCCCGAAAGAGAACGATTAATTGCGACGCGTCATGGTGTAAGCAAACTAGGAGGGCCAGAATAGGAGCAGTGGCTAGGAACAAAGAGGGAAGAGTCTTAGGCGGCATAAATAGAAGATACCGGAGCGGGGACATAGAGACTATAGAGGCTATTGCTATTATAGAAGGGATGAAACTAGCAATTCAAGAGGGATGACAAAGCATTATTGTTGAAACTGACCCCCAAACGGTCCACAAGCAAATAGAAGAAGGCTCGACTAATTGGAGGGTCTCCACCATAATTCCAAACATCCGAGCACTAGGACGACAAATTGAGCAAGTGCAATGGCGAGCTATTCCAAGATCGACAAATGAATGTGCGAATTGGATAGCGAAGCAATCACGATTGAGAGTGAGTCTAGATGATTGGGTCGAAAGACCTCCCCTCCCTTTACTATCTTTATTTGAGTATGATTGTAATCCCGAACATCCGTGACAATATGTCACGACGTTTTATTTATGACAAGTAAAGCGATGAATTGACCAATAAAAATGTTGAATTTTAATGTTAAGTGGTGTGAATATTAAGGTTGAATGATGTTAGTGTTATATATTTTTATTGTTGGTAATATAGATTTATGTATTTTTTAAAATAAGATTTTCGATTTTTTTATTATATTACATGTGTGGAATGAATATGAGTATATATGTAAAACTGTGGTTAACAATCATAGTTATTTTAATGGTTATGATATTGAAAATTATAATCTTTATGGTTATAATTATGGTATATGATTTAAAAATATGGTATTTGTCATAACTACCATACACTAACTATCAACAACCCTACTGCATAATTTTTGGTAAAACAAACTCCCCTTTAATTAATTTGCAGGTTACTAAGTGTGGGTGGGTAGAGCCCTAGCTAGGGGATCCTTGACGTGGGTTCAAATCCAAATTGGCCAACTTATTTCTTCTCGGACCCTGGCTATGGAGCCCTATATATAGATATGGCTTGAGCCGCCCCCAATTGCCCCCCAGGGCACACTACCACCCCTAATTGGAGTTTGCTGAGTCACTCCGCGAGCCACACACCACCACCAGTTGGAGTTTGGTGGGTCACTCCATCTGGTGGCTTGAGCTCCAGCCAGGAACGAGTTCCTGGGTTGGATCTGAGCTCAAGTTGTGCGACTAGATTGATTCTCAAATCCTAGTCTAGACTGAGACCAAACTGATCCGCCATCGGTTGGGGCATGTAAAGTTTATTAATAACTTGTTATCAAATTATCTAAACCGTAAAAAATTTCATCTAACAAATTAAATATTTGTTTTATGATAAACGAAAAGTATAGAGTATAGATCACATATCTTTTATTTGGTCTGAAATATATATATTTCCCTCTACATTCTATAATTACCACTCACAAATAAAAATGAGATGAAAAATAAATAATTGCTTCGAAAGCTGACTCCATGTTCTTCATTTCTATGTAAAATATTTTGTTAAAATGACCACAACTGCTCTCTCAGAGTGTGGATCCAGTTACATGGATCCTTCTATATATCATCTGCGTTAATGCTGTGAATATTAGGTTCGACAGCGTGTAATTCCACGTCGGATAATCCCTTTACCATTTTATTATTCGATGTCGTGGATGATGAGGATGCCTTAGTTCTAGAGGAATTTGGTCGGTCACGAATGCTATCCGCCCAGCCTGTTATGCACAAATGAAGGTGTTTCTCGAACATACCTTGCTTGAACTTGCTTCCCATCTGCAGCAATCATCCACATATACATACATTAGTACAATAGTATATATATATATATATATATATATATATATATAACTAAAAGTAAAAGGGTATTTACAAAAGTTGGTTTCGTTACTTACTTGCGTGACTAACGCGTACAAAGGCAATGTGCTGTAACTGCAAAGAACTTGAACAACGATACTGCATGCATACGCAATAAGTCTAGCTATAATTCCAGGAAAAATTGATACATATATTATATCCATCCATATGGTTAATTATTTAATTTATTTTACTTGTTAATATTAAAACATGATGTATCGAAAATGTCTAACTTCTCTTATTCCTCACGTTTCTTCTGTCTTTTTCGATCATCTTCCCGTATAGACGATGCAACTTTGGGAAGAGGAAGAAGACGAAGAAGAACAAATAGACACTTTCAGTATACCAAGTCTTAATATTAGCGTGTAACGGAAGTTATTGATTTAAACCAAAAAAAGTAATATTGTCAACCATAAGTGACAAAAGAACACAAGTTTGAAACATAAATAACCATTTAATTAACAATAAATTATATAAACTCAAATAGGTAGTTAATCTTTCTCCCTCCCTATTTTCTTACCCTATGAATAGTCGTGGTATGATATATTGAAACTTCTCCATAATGCACGACCGAAATCCATAAGTTGCCTGTAAATGAAGACATAATGAAAGTTCATATATATATATATATACAAATAATGCATGAAAATAACTGATGAATGTTTGTATATATAGAGTTACCAAAATCCAGAAGAAGAAGGCGATCTCAAAAGAGTTTTGGAACAGAATGAAGTGAATCAAGCGAAGTACAATCCCCGGTCGGCCGAACCAGAAATGCTCATCGGAGGGTTTCACCAACGGCGCTTCGCGATCGACTTGGTCTCTCTGGGCAACCTCTTGCGCCAGTTGGATTATAATGTGCTCTAATTTAGCTCCTACGAGGAGCAAAAGCTAAAAAATGGCCAGTACGTAGTTAATTACGTTGCATGCATGTAGTGAGCTAGGGTTTCTCGAATAAACCATCAAGAACAAAATCGAAGAGTTTAGGAAAATTAATGAACTCACAATGAGTGGAAGAAAAGAGAGCCAAAAGTAAGTATGCCATCCTGAAACATTAACATATGAATTATCAGGTTTGATTCCAGATTGTAATGAAATGTATGTATGTATATAAAGGTTAAATACTACTAAATTCTTAACTGAATTTTACATGAGTATGCAGTTAGTAGCTAAATTTTATATATTGTCTACAAAAGTAGTTCCGTCAAGTTTTTTTATTAAGCTTAATCGGAAAAAAAAAATATAATACTAAAAACACCATAGTATAAAAAAAAAAAATCAAATTATTAAGATTCACATATTGAATTTTAGTTATATTTCCAAATTTCTACGTACAAGAAACTTTTAAAATATTTAATTTAAATTTTATCCTTTACAATTTGTTTGAAATTATTTCACAATTTCACTTTTAGTAGTTTTGGGTTAAGTTTTTTCATAGTATGTATTTTTTTTAAAATTTTCATTTGTAAATTTAATAAATTATTATTTATATTAAATTTTAAGGTAGTTTTGCAATTTTTTCTGTCAAGTTAAATAGAAAAATTGACAGAGCTAAATTTTTATAGAATACATAAAGTTCAACTAGCAATTTACTTTTAAAATTAATAGTTAAGTTAGCAAATTGCACATATATACTCATCTAAAGGTCAACTAACAACATAGTATTTAACCATTTATTTTTTCCCCATAATCGTCCCTAATTGCATAATGAATATAATAATGTTTGTTGGTGAATGTAAAATTACCTTCCACATTCAAGAGCAAAAATAGGACAACAAATGCCCACAAGGAGAAGCTGCACAGATATATAATACAAGGTCGCGATCCATGATCATTGCTTTTACTTATATACAAAAATATTTTTTTAATGAGGAGAAGGATGCATATATACCTAATGCCGACCACTTTCTTGAAATCTATTTCAAGTGTTCGCATCATGTAGTTGTGAAAATTAAAGTCAGGCTTTGAAGGGCAATGAGCCTGCAAATCATACATATAAATCAATATATGTTAGGCCATAGCAATAAGTCGTGTTTTTATATATGAAAAATGAGACCGATTGATTGTTCGATCGTACCTTAATAAACCCGTGTCGCAAAGCAATGTAGTCGGATTTCGTCACCGAATTGTAAAATTGCTTGAAAAAAGAGATCTACCAATACAAAATCTCAATGGATGAATGCATGATTTCATACCTTATATATAAATTACGGTAAACCATTTCAATGGTCACTTATATGTGATAAATGGTCATGTATGTTTTTTGTGTAGCTAAACAGTCACGTACATTTAAGAATTGTGACTTTTTGGTTACACTTAACATATCCAGTCACATATATATTTGACAAATGTCATTAAATAATCATTAAAATGAGAATTTTACCATTCCGTTTAATCTTGTTCTTCATGTTCGTATCTGAAATATGTTTTTGAACTTAGATTTATGCTAATTTGGGTTTGAATCAAACCCAGAAAGGTAGAATTAGGTTTGATTCGAACACATATTTGTACAAATTTGAGTTCGAAATTAGATTTCAGGTTTGAGTCGATGAATAAAAGATTGGAGATGAAATAGGAAGATAATGAGAAGATAACTCAAAGAGTATTTTAGTAATTTTTTAATAATGTTTGTAATTATTCATTTATATTTTGAAATATAATATCTGTAGTGACTATTGAGTTAATTTCCACTATAATCTATAACTCATGAAAAGTGTCTTCCTCGCTTACCATCCAACTAAAGATGGCTGTGTTTCTCCATTGCCCGGCAGCTCTTTGCTTGAAAATCTCAAGGTGATGTCGAGATTCCTCACTCTTTTGAGACACCGACAAATTAACTGCAGAAAATAACCATGCATGCATGCATATATAATATATATATATGTATAATGTATATCATCTTCCATATATTTTGTATAACCAAAAGAAAACTTACTTACCTCTTCCTTTCTTAATAGATTCTTCCCACTTTCTCCATTGGCGTATCTGTATATATATATATATTCAAGAATTGAAGTTATATAGAATGTCGAATTCGAACTGAGCAAGAATTAACAATAATGGAAAGGTACCCTAAATCCTCCCAGAACCATGGTGCTGACACAGAAGGTGGCATGAACAACTGCCAACACAAAAATGAATATGTGAAGTTGATGCAATGCCTCCAACGACACCAAATTATCGCGTCCCTGGGAAAAGAAAAATCATTAAGACAGTACCGTACGTCGCTGAAAGGAAAATGGAAGAAGAACACGAAATGGATTTCGTATAATGTGTCTCTTACGTACATTTGGACAATGATTCGTTTTTGAAGCTTCTAGATGTCTTCGATTCGTATTGATGATCACAACGGGGTGGTGGTGCATAAATTGCCTTCGATATTCTTCCGCCGCCGTCGCTCCGCTTGATTCATGAGTGTCGAGTTTGCATGGCAACATCTTTGTCAAGATATGACTCGAGACGCATACGCCGTTTATAGGTTGTTGAAGCACAGTTAGCATAAGAGAGATGAAACCCAGAAGCATCAACTCTGCAACAATAACAGCATACCATCACATCTACTACTATTACTACTACTTCTACTTCTACCACACGGTTACGGATCGAGGGAAGAAACCCGAACCTTCTTTTAGTTTCTCCAATGCTTCAAACAAGGCCTCCTGGTTCTTACGCTTCAAGAGCTGAGGTGATGATATCAATAGATTCATTAACCATACGTAACCCAAGCTAGCTAGCTATTGGATGAAATTAATGGTAGTTTATATTACGTACTTTTCCAAGTCGATGCAGACCTCGTTCCGCAACAAGGGAGATGAGTATGATGATGGAGGAGACAAGGGCGACGATCCATGTCGGAGTGTACTCCAAAGACTTGGACTCTCCGGCCTCCATGCGAGGCGATCGATCGGGTTGCTGATATGAAATGAAAGGCGGCAGAGGACAGAAAAAGGAATGTAGTGGAATTCAAGCAATTAGAAAAGGTTGGACGGTAGACGATGGAGGGTGGCAAACTATATATTCTTCCAGAGCAGAAAATAACCTCAAGTATAAGAATCATATGCTTGCTTGCTTGCTTGCTTTATTCTGGGAAGAACTTGTATTCTTTTTTCCAACTCAAGCAAGTAATTACGGCCATACACGCGAATAAATAAATGAAAAAAAAAATCTATTAGAATATGAATGATTACTTTGTAAAGATGATTTTTGTAAAAAAATCTAGAATACTTGAAGTGTATTTTATAAACTTTTTTTATATCAAATATAAATTTTAAAATTATTTTATATATACCCTTACCTTTTTTTTAACGACCATGAGTACAATTACGGGAACTATTTTAGGGGGGCAAAGTGTTACAAAAATAAGATTAAGGTCAAGTTGTGAAAGCTTAAAGTTAAGGGTGCAGAACTTCAATATTCCTGGAAAAGTATAAATGGACAATAGCACAAAATTGAATTCCGCGCCAGAGTTCTCTCTCTTCTTCAGCCCACATTCCACAATCACGATCACGGTGGAAATGGGGTTGGTGTGCTTCGTGTTGGATCTTCCAAGTCTATTGCCTACGTTTATTGCTGAGTTTCAGCAGGTATGTGAGAATCAAGTTCAAAATTTAATGAAGATGAATGATCGATATCATTTGAATTTGTTCATCTAATAGCTTCGGTGATTCTGTGTTGTTTTTGTTCATGCCAGTGCTTGCTCCAGCTCGCCAATTACTACGCAATCTACTCGTCTTCTCGATCTCTGATCGCTCTGTGCTACGTCTTCCATGACCGCGTTGCCGATTCTTCCGAGGTGAGACTGCTCTCCCTCTCTCTCAGTGTGCATATGTATGTGCGCTACTTGACTTATGATTATCGGAACAATCGACAGTTGAAAGTCGCCTACAGTCCCAGAGGAGATTTCAATTTGCGCGATTTCCATCATGCTGTGAAAAATTTGCCGACAGACCTCTTTTCTCCCGAAACCAGCAACTCTGATGGTCTCTGCAACCGCGGTATGCTTTGAGGACAGTATATTACTGTATCTTTCTTTAAATGTTTAATTATTTTCATCTTAGTGCTGATTTAGATATCGCTAGCAGATATTAGGCTTTCAAGCATTCTGCATGATCAAGCTCTGCACTCTTGGGGCAGTGAGGATGTAGCGAGAAAAATAGTAGTTGTCAGTTCTTATTTACCTAATCACAAAGATGCTAAGTTTCATAAGTCTCTCATGGTGAGATTATAGCTCTACCAACTTTTGCTACTCCTTGTTTGACTATATAAGTTGCAGAAGTGTATTTAATGGATATGCTTTCCCTATCAGGATGCATCAGATAAATGCATTTCGGTTGAGTTCTTGCTGTTTGAGGCACGATCAAGTTACCTTCACAATGTTCACGCTAATGATTTTGCACATTCAATATCTGATCTGGACAACTGTTCTATCAATATTTTTCTCCAAGGTTAGAAATTGCTCTTTGCATATGATGATTCCTTGTCAAAAGGTTAGAAATTCACGGTTACCTCCATCTGCATTTATTAATACAGTAATGGATGCTAAACCTGAGTTGGTCCAACTCGATTGGATCATATACCCTTACATCAAGATTTATCTGATTATTTTCAGATGCAAAACTGTTACATGGGTTGGTGAAAAGATGGCTGCAGGATTTAAAGGATGAAACTGAAGAACAATTGCACGCTCAGTTTATCTTCAAAAACAATCTTGTTGGTTCGGTGAATCAAATATTTTGCAATTTGTTGGCATCTGCCAGGCAAATGATTGATGTTTTTAATCCTTGTCAGGTATGCATTACTTGCCATTTGTGTTCGCTCCTTTGTAGTAGCCACGCACTAAGTGTTTGGAAACGTAGTGTTGGAGCACATCAATTGATTCTCTATCATTATCTCTATGGTCTATTGACATTTCTCAGGCAGAGGTTTAATTTCTGTTAACAGATGGAGCATTTACTTTTTATCGTACTGATAGGCTTGCAGGTGTCATGGAACTGTATTGAGTGAAGTACAGAAAACCACGGCAGGAAGATTCTGCTGTCCAGTTACAGGATATGATCTGGCAAGCTCCGATGTGATTGAAGATACTCTGAGGGTTGGAGAGAAAATGATACTGTTTATACCTTCTCTAGAGGAGAAGGTAACGCTTCCGAAGATTTCGTGTCCAATCAGCTTCCATGTCATAGAAAGGACTAGTTTGGGATCCCTATGTGAAGGTATGTCTGTACTTATCTGCAAGTAAAATGTAAACCAAATTAGTAGTCTTTCTTTCCTTACTGAATGTGTTTCCTTCAAAATTTTCACACATGTAGATAATATCCTTATCTTTGTACATCTTTTCCTCTCATGAGGAGTATGCTTCTTAGTTCTTGCACTTACAAGACCCAGGAAAGGGACTAGGAATTTTACGGAAAGTGATTTTTTTAGGGATGTGTTCACTGTGCTTCGTACACATCGTTAACATTTTGCTGCAAATATAACCTTATAGTAAAATGGTGCTTAATGCATACAAGATTAAAAGCCCTGCTTTAATGACTGATATTTCATTTGTCCTCTATACTTCTCAGTTGTTTCCCTGAATGCGTATAAGTATCTGAGACAATTATATCTCGATCTTATAGTACATAATTTAAGGGAGTTGGCTTCCTTGAAAATGTAGCTTTACTAAAATCCTCTGTTCCCACTGCATAAAAAGGTTTTTGAGAACTTGCTGGCTAGGATGTCATTTCCCAAAGAATAGATACCAGTTTTCCTAGAAACGAGAAAAGTATGCAAACTTCTAAACATTGCTATCTCGAGTGTGATTGTTTAGCGATGTACATTTCACGGATTTCTGAAATCAATCTTCTTCTTTTGACTAAACTCTATATCATTTGACTATAATGATTATTTTTTCTGTGTCAATGCAGGTATCCTGTTTGGAACTCCTTATATTGTGACTCCATCTGCTGGTCATGAGATGGAAGTGTCTACAGATGAAATCACCGAGATGGAGTTAAATACTCAACGTGTGTAAAAACTTGGTAGTTTCTAACATAACCGCAAAAAAATGATGATATTGCATATATTGTTTGTTTATAATCGTACCTGCACAAAATTCTAATCAGTTCTCCAGGGGATCTGCAAAGTTCTGCATTCACTGGACCAAGGTTTGGTATGCTATTCAAATTATAATGCGGAAGCAATGAAGAATGACTTTGTTCCTTGTTACTACATCCTTCAGCCTTCTGAAAATGGGCCTATGCTTCTTAGGGTTAGAGACTCAAGCTTACAGCATCCTTTCCCGGTTCTCCCATTATTAACTTAATAGTATTTTTTTAATCATCTCTGCTCTTTCAATAACTTGCAGCACCTAGCGGGTCTAGAAGAAGTACTGCCCAACCCTGATATCGATAAATTTTGTGGTTCAGTCCCAGAGGAAATAGAGCAATCTATTAAAGTTTCTCTACAGATGGTCTGGATGCTTAAGCTCCTATTCACCATTCTTCCAAACCCCATTTGAGTTTCCAATGCTACTGCTTTACTAAGTTCCTTTCTTCACAAGCCTACGAATAACACTGTAGCTTTTACAGGTGGAATTGAAAGATTATGACCCATTTCAGCATTGCCGAGGGTTCCATCAAAACCTGAACTTGCTTGTTGAGGAAAGCGTATTGTTCGGGTAGTAATAAATTCATTAATTAATGTTGGAATATAAATGGTTGGTAATTGGTGAATGATGCTTGCATTGCAGTTCAATCCTTCCTACAGAGAAGAAGTCTCAGACCAAGTTAAACTCTACACAGACGGAGCCTGATGTTGCCATAAATCAATTAAATGCAGTTGTGCATCAAGTGGACTCAGGAGAACAGGATACATCTTCTGAGGGTACTAATGCAGTGGCAGGAACCAATAAAGCACCAGTTGTTTGTGTCATAGAGGATGAGTGGGAGCAATTGGTCATAACTGAAGTTCCCCTAGCTCGTAGCTCAAAGTACAGGAACAGTAAAGAACCAACGCTAACACCATCGGATCGTGATGTCATGCGGCAGGATCTGAGGACGTCAAGGATATTAGAAAGATTGGAGACACCGAAACAGTTCAAGGCAAAGGTAGTTTCACCCTCGGAGGCAAAGCCCATAATTTCAGCTGGAGGCGGGACCCAGCTCATAGTACCGAACTTCAACAGATTGAAGAGGAAACAGAAGTAATAACCACCACATAACCAATAAGGTAAAAGACAACTATTAGTTTTTTTTTTTTTTCTATCCATAGCACATTAGAACTTGATTTGATTATTAACGACTTTGCCAATTACAAATCACCCGAATCGAACTAACCAAAGAAAAGGAATGACAGCTGCTTTGTAAAGACAAAGAACAGAATCAGAAATACAAGGTTGCGTCAAATGGTCTTGTCTTTGGAGGCCTTGAACCAAGGAATCCAAACAGATGTTGTCTTCTGATATAGCTTGTAAGCTTCAGCTCTGGAGCTCTCCTTCATCATTCTACGTTCAACAAGCATCGTCACGTACGCTAAGCACATGCTGTTGACAAGTGGCCCGACCAGAGTCCAACCTTGTCCCAGGTTCCATGCAAAGATCCCAAGTCCCCACCACCAGAGCTGCTCGCCTAAGTAGTTTGGGTGTCTCGAGTAGCTCCATAAACCCTCGTCGAGGATGGATGCTGTAAACTTTCCAACTTCTTTTAACTTTTCATTGCTAGTGGTGAAATTGTGAAGCTGCGTGTCCGCCAAGTAGGCGGTGATAATGCCTGAGACTGAGACAAGAACTGCTACGAAGTCCAAGATGTTCATAGGCTTGTCCGCTGCGTGGACCACGTACAATGGAAGGCATACTCCAATCAGGAATAGCTGCAACAAAGTTTACTTGATTTTTACGGAGGACGCTGGAGAGCCAAATTAATTTACTTCCAGTAATTACTAGTCCAAGCAATGGTGGTTAGGAATTTACCTGTTGAGCTACGTAGATGGCTAGAAAGGAGACCCACCACCATTGTCTACCATACTGGGCACGCATGTCGGTGAAGCGCCAGTCTTCCCTAGCCCCTAACTGCCACTTTTCTTTGCGGAGATAGTTATGGCTCAACCTCAAAGCCCAAACCCATGTCAGTAATATCACAATCCTTGATCTCCACCAGTTGTACTGTCCTGAACCAAAAGGGTGCGTTGCGTAGCAATGAACCAACATTACTGGAATCACAGTCCAGTATAAACTTATCATCTGCAGATTAATAAGTACCAAATGAAACCATTTTGAGCAATAGCAATCACAAAGGTATTATAGTTAAGAGAGGGAAACGAACCCAGTGGCTGGATTGGATATGGCTGATGATCCAGAAGAGGAGATTGACATTGAAGAAAAACAGAACATTAGCTAACAGAAGAGGGTGGTGGAAGCACCAGGTCCAGAGGATTGCAGCAAAACTGGTATCTCCATCATCTCTACTAGCATTTGTGATTTGTTCGTACTGCTTAAGGAAGGAGAGGTAGAGAATGATGGAGGGCAAAGGAGCTAGAATAGCCACGAGTGCGTTCACCAAATTTCTTCCCATTTTCTGATGGATGATCTGCGGATCTTCCACCACCCCATACGCCAAGACAATATATATATATAACGACTCCTTCCTTTCCTTCTTGAAAAGCCATGCAAAAATCATGACAAAAAGAAGTATCCTATGTATGATGATGCTAGTGGAAATGAAGGGCCACCGAAAGCAATTACGATTTTGCATGTAGTGAATAGTTATTGGGAGAAAAAGACACTTGGGATATCATTAGCAATCATGGATCGAGGGTAATGAAATAGAACTTCATCTATTTTATTACCACCACTGTGTTACATCACGTCTCACTGTAATGATGGAGCAACGGAGTCGACCAACTTTATGTTGCACTTAAAAATAATATATGTATAAGCCTCATTGAACAACATATTCTAGTCTATTTTTTTGCCGTGGTCACTGGACTGATTTCAGCCGTGCACAAGTCATAGGCCGATCAATTTGCTCACTGAATCGATTTCACACGTGCCGATCACTAGGCTCCTTGGTATTATTGAACCTTGTTTATGTTTTGCGGGACGATGGTTGCTCACACCAACCCACATGGCGCTCACCCAATGATTCCTACACCCACGCTTCACCATCGAAACCGACACCCGTGCAGTTGCAGATAGTTGAAATTATCAAATTGGCAGCTAGGACGGCCACGGTTTAAACTTTAAAGGGACAGAGGAGGGCCCATCTCGATCGCCATTGATGATGGATTCTCAATAGAAATTAGAATGTCTTTCCATGATTAGAGCATTTTTTTTCTCGATTCCTTTATTTGCATTGGCTCGTCGCCACCAGAGAGAGACCACCATGGGCCACAGTCCAAACGCATCCGAAGACACTAAAGATCCTTCAGAACAGAATTTCTACATTGAGAAGTATTTAGTTTGTTTTTCGTTTCTACATCATCCTATATATACAATACAGCACATGTGTTAAATTTGTTGCTTAGTTGTCCTGCTATATCTTCTATTATTTGCTTTCTGTTATTTAAAGATTTAGTTAGATTCAGAAGTTGTTAATTTAGTTTATTATATATACAGTTAGATAGATAGTATCTTTATAGATAGAATCAATATATATAGATAGTTATCTCTATACTATATATATATGTAGTTCTCTATGTACAAAAGAACAAATTCCTACGTCAAATTTTCAGCTTTGTTATGTTTTTTACAACAGTTGGTATAAGAGCGAATTTCTTAAGGGATCTGTGAGCGTGAGTTCTCTATCAATTCACCCACCAAATCATTCGTTATGGAGGAAGGATCAAACGCATTCTCAGCCATGACATCACAAATATTCGATGGAGTTGACTACCAAGGATGGGCCGTGAGGATGGAGGTATATCTAGAGGGTCATGATTTGTGGGAAGCAGTGGAGGAAGACTATGATATCCCTGCTCTTCCCAACAACCCAACACTGGCACAAATCAAGGTCTAAAAGGAGAAGAAGACAAGGAAAGCTAAGGCGAAGTCATCTCTGTTTTCTGCAGTCTCTCCGACTATCTTCAACCGAATCATGACCCCCAAGTCAGCAAAAGACATATGGGATTTTCTCAAAGTCGAATACAAAGGCGATGAGAGGATCAGAGGGATGCAGGCGATGAATTTGATCCGCGAGTTCGAACGACAGCAAATGTTGGAGTCAGAGACCATCAAGGAATACTCTGACAGACTAGTGGGGATTGCAAACAAAGCAAAAATGCTTGTCAATGATCTTCCTGACAGTAGATTGGTACAGAAAATCCTCGTTTCATTACCTGAAAGATTCGAGGCAACCATAGCAGCTTTGGAGAACACGAAGGATCTGTCTACATTAAAATTGGCAGAACTTCTAAGCTCTTTACATGCTCAGGAACAAAGGAGAATGATGAGACTGGAACCCTCTATGGAAGATGCATTAACTACAAAACTCCAAGACTCATGGAAGTCTAAGAAGAAGAAGAACATTAGAACAACAAGAAGCAGTCGCAAAACCAGCAAAGCTCGAGTAGCAGTCAAGGATTGAGCAAGGGGAAGACTCAAAAGAAGGACTTTCCACCTTGTCAACATTGTGGCAAGAAGGGTCATCCACCATTCAGATGTTGGAGGAGACCAGAAGCCAAATGCAACAAGTGCAACAAGCTGGGGCACGATGCAGTAATTTGCAAATCACATACGCAAATGGAAGAGACTCGAGCTGCTGATGTTGATGAGGAAGAAGATCAGATTTTTGTGGCTCAATGCTACTCCATTAGCAATACCTCAGAAACCTGGTTGATTGACAGTGGTTGTACAAACCACATGACCTTCGACAAAACTCTTTTCAGAGAGTTAACTCCTGGAGAATCTAGAGTCCGAATTGGTGATGAAAGGTATCTTACTGCGAAGGGCAAAGGAATAATGAATGTTTCGACAAAATCAGAAACTAAGGTAATCTCATATGTACTTTACGTTCCTGATATTGATCAAAATCTTCTGAGTGTGGGACAGCTGATGGAGAAGAAATACAATCTCTCCTTTGAAGATGATCATTGCACTATCTATGACGCTGGACGAAGAAATGTTCTAAGGGTCAAGATGAGAGGCAAACGCTTCTTATTTGATCCAAGAGAAGAAGATTATGCAGGTTATATGTCTCAGACAAATGAGACTGAAGGTTGGCACAAGAGGTTAGGTCATTGCATCCTCCAAAGGATGCTTGAGTTGAAAAAGAATAACTTGTCGAAAGATTGGGATAGCTCGAAGACTCTAACATCTCCTTAAGATGTTGATTCTGACACTCAAAGTTAGAACATTGATGATATTCCAACTAGAGGGACTAGGTTGCTTTCTGATATCTATTAGAGATGTAATGTGGCTGTACGTGAACCCAGAGGAGCAGTTGAAGCCTTGGAGGATGAAAAGTGGAAAAAAGGCCATGGAGGAGGAGTTGAGCATGATCAAGAAGAATGACACTTGGGTACTAGTTGACAGACCAACTGAGAAGAATGTTATCGGAGTGAGATGAGTCTTCAGAACCAAGCTCAATGCAGATGGGTCTCTCAACAAGCACAAGGCCAGATTGGTGGTGAAAGGATATGCTCAAATCTTTGGTGTGGACTACTCAGATATGTTCGCACCTGTGGCCCGACTTGATACAATCAGGCTTCTACTTGTAGTTTCAGCACACAAAAGCTGGAAAAAATTTCAGTTAGATGTAAAATCTGCATTTCTTAATGGCATTTTGCAGGAAGAAATTTATGTAGAGCATCCCTATGGTTTTGAAGTTCAGGGTGAAGAAGACAAAGTCCATCTCCTCAAGAAGGCACTCTATGGATTAAAGAAAGCACCCCGGGCGTGGTACTACATAATCGATGAACACCTGGTGAATCTGGGGTTCAAAAGAAGTCCATCTGAAGCAGCACTCTATGTTAAGAAATCCAAAATTAACATCATTATTGTATCTATGTACGTTGATGATCTTTTAGTGAGAGGGAACAATGCAAATCTGATCGAAAACTTCAAGAAGGAAATGCAAGTATTTGAAATGACTGATCTCGGAATCATGTCATACTTTCTGGGGATGGAGATCAAACAGATTGAGAATGAAATCTTCATCAACCAGAAGAAATATGCCAAGGAAATCTTGAAGAAGTTCATAATGGAGGAGTGCAAGTCAATGGAGACACCAATGAATGCGAAAGAGAAGTTATGCAAGGATGATGGAGCTGAAAAGGTTGAAGAAAAGGCATTCAGAAGTCTTGTTGGTTGCATCATGTACCTCTCTGCCACTAGACCAGGCATTCAGTACTCTGTAAGTGTACTATCACGTTTCATGCATTGTCCTAGTGAAATACAATTAGTTGTTGCGAAGATAGTGCTAAGGTACATTAGAGGAACAATTGATTTCAGAATCAAACTGAAAAATGGTCAAAGCTTCAAGTTTGAAGGTTTCTCTGATAGTGACTGGGGACATTAGGCTACTGCTTCAAAATTGGTGATGGGATCTTCTCCTGGAACTCGAAGAAGCAGAAGACAGTGACTCAGTCAACTACAGAAGCTGAATTTGTGGTTGCAGCTGCTGCAGTAAATCAAGCACTATGGTTGAGGAAAATACTGAATGACTTGGATTTAAAGCAAGTAAAAGCTACCGAAGTGTTCGTGGACAATCAAGCTGCAATTGCAATTTCAAAAAAATCATTTTTTCACGGCAAAACAAGACACTTTAATAGTAAGTTATTCTCCATCAGATATGTGCAGCAGGATGGAAAAATTTCCTTAGTCACAAAGTCGCTTCCAGATGAGAAGTTCAAGGCACTAAGAGAAAAACTTGGTGTTTGCAGTCCAACAAGCAAGGAGGAGTGTTAAATTTGTTGCTTAGTTGTCCTGCTATATCTTCTATTATTTTCTTTCTGTTATTTAAAGATTTAGTTAGATTCGGAAGTTGTCAATTTAGTTTTTTATATATATAGTTAGATAGATAGTATCTTTATAGATAGAATCAATATATATAGATAGTTCTCTCTATCCTATATATATGTAGTTCTCTATGTACAAAAGAACAAGTTCCTACATCAAATTTTCAGTTTTGTTCTGTTTTTTACAACAACATGCATTGTTAGATATAGCTGTTATAAACAGTAAAATAGTTGTTAGATACAGTAATATAGTTGTTAGTACAGTAATATAGTTGTTAGGGAGCTGTTAGAATCAATTATATAAATAGAATACATGTAAATCAATTCAATTGCTGCAATACAATACAATATTCAATTTACAACATGGTATCAGAGCAGAGTGAATGGTTCTAGGACCAAACCAACATCAATTCTCATCATCTACCAATATTTGAAATCAAGATCAGCTGCCATGTCGTATGACGGTAGCTCAATCAATCCACACGGCCTCAGTTTTCATAATCAAACCCCCAAGCAAAGTCTATCCAACCAATACTGAAAAAGAACGAGTTGCCATGTCGAACACGAAGGGGCAATACCGGTCAGATCCGAACGGATCATCATCCCAACCGAACAAATCAAAGCGCCAGAGCAGTCACTATGGGATGACCAAGCACACCAAGGAAGAATGCTTCAAGGTCATCGGCTGCCCCGATTAGAGGAATGAACGGACAGACGACCGAATTGGGAACGGAGGACTGAATGGAAAAGCCTTCGGTGGAGCAGCCTTCGATAGGGCAGCCGTGGATAACTGCACCGCCACCTCTTCTCCATGGAATAATCGAGAGAGATGCGGGAGGCCACCATCGATGACAACCCTAGAAAGCCGAAAGAGCTTCCATGGATCGAAGGTGCTGTCATGTTTCCATGGATCGAAGGTGCTGTCATGCTCTCCATTTACAGATGAAAGGAGAGGTCTCAGGGAAACAGAAGACAAAGAGGAGGCCTTCAGAATATATACACACTAAGTTGACTTCCATCCTCATAAGAAATTATCCCTGAACACCATCCCGAAGATGAGTCACTTCTTGAGACTTCCATACAATCCATGGCAGAACCAAGTGTCACTGAAAAAATCATACTCAACTTGGTGTCTGAGGTAAGTAGTGCTGAAAATTCTGAAAATCCATGTTTTCTCTAACCATAGTGATCATGAGATAGCAGTAGAATAGGTTGAACCAATACACGAGGAAACAATGATATATACACTACCACCAAGAAGTAATAGGGGAGTTCTACCCAAACGGTACTCCCCTGAAAAGGAAGCTTAAGGATCTAAGTATCCAATAGGAAACATGGTTAGGGGGAGTGTCTCCCAAGAATTCAGGGTGTTTGCTACAACGTTATACTCATAACAAATTCTCAACTCAGTTCAACAAGCCTTGGAATCAAAGAATTGGACAGAAGCAATGACGATAGAAATGAAAGCATTAAAGAAGAGTCACACATGGGAGAAATGTATCCTACCGACGGGAAAAAAAACAGTTGGATGTCGATGGGTATTTACGATCAAATACAAACCAGACGGAACCATAGAAAGATACAAAGCTCGTATGGTAGCAAAGGGATATACTCAAACGTATGGAATTGACTACTCTGAGATATTCTCTCCAGTAGCCAAAATTGACACAATCAGAGTTTTGTTCTCAATAGTTGTGAATGAAGACTGGTCGCTCCACCAATTTGATGTCAAGAATGCTCTCCTACATGGAGAGTTACAAGAAGAAGTATACATGGAAGCACCACCTGGATTCACAAATAGGTTTCAATCAAGAGAAGTATGTCGACTGAAGAAGATGCTTTATGGGCTTAAGCAATTACCTCGAGTATGGTTTGACAGGTTTACTTTAGCAATGATGCGATATGGATACAAGCAGAGCAATTCAGACCACACTTTCTTCATCAAACAAAGAGGTAATTTAATAATAGGGAAAAGTATGAAAAAGATGTAACATGTTTGCCCAAAGTGGTGAATGCGGCTCAATGTTTGTTTTTGATGAAATATGTTTGTTGGTGTAGGTTTTTGATGAATTCCGTCAAAATATGTTTGTGTTCGTCAAAAAAGTCTGTTAGTTGCATCCATGCCTTGCACGTGAGTTTCTGTCCGTTTGAAAAGACCAAAATGCCCCTTAGTACTTCACCTATTCTAACAGCCTTCTCCCCCGTTGAAGCAAATTGATTTCTTCTCCAAGATCCAAGAGTCTTCTCCAAGTGTTCGTCCGTCGATTCCCGAAGACTTCGTCCCGCATTGTCGGATCTTCTGGTCGAATGTTTTATGGGTGTCCCAATTACAAGGTTTGTTTGCCGATTCGTTTTGTTTTGAAGCCCTAATCTTGAAAATCACTAATTTTCGAAGTCCTAATTTGTTTTTTTCAGTTGCAGAACCACGGTTGTAGTTATTTTGAGTGGTGTGACCCGCAAATGTGCATATACGGAAGGAGGGCCATGAACAAATTTCGAGATATGCATGTCAAGATTGAAAGCGAAGTGGTTCTTATACGAAGGAGGGAGAAGATGTTGATTACTGATGTTGGTGTTCTTGTGGTACTGCTGTTTGCTGTAATCCTAAAATTGGTGATTGGGAGAACGTGTTTTATGATTTGTATTTTAAAGACTTATGTTTGTGGGTCGGGATGTTTTAAGTTAAGTATGTTTCTGTTGTCTTAATACCAGATGACATATGTTTTGTAATTGTTGGTATTTGATGAAACACGTTTGTCCACGAGTTGAGAATAGATGTACTCTGTTTTGACTGACAGGACAAAAAGTCATCGACTAAATCCAAATAACATTCCACCTGCAATTAAACACCTATATCACAACACACACAATCCAGACAACCTCCACAGAACCAAGTATTTCCAGAGTTAAATGTCAACTTACAATACCAAGTTCATCCTAACATAAAACGAAACCTAATGTTCACAAAACCAAAGTTAACACTTGTGCATTGATCTACATATACATTTATATTAGCTAGATGAAAAATTCAAATTCAAATATCCCCAAAATCAACTTCAGGTACTTCCAGTTTCATCAGGTACGTGGTAGCTTTTGTTCAGAAACGATTCAGACAACCTCGGTGGTCCGACAGCGTTGGTCAGTTGAGTTTCTTTAGCTTCTCAATCAAGGACCAGACTTTGCCTTTTACTGATCTTGTAATTTGGAGGTAATTCTTCGCTTGAAACTGCAACCATAACTGCGAGGTCACCACAGCCAACAGCTATTCCTTGAACTAGAAACTGTTTTCTGATTCAGGTACCTGCAGAAAGACCTTGGATCGACAAGGGCCACCAAGAAATAATCAGAAGATCTGAAATGGTCTAATAATTGAAAAAATAATCAGAAGATCTGAATCAATCAAACGAGTCATGAACTGAGACACCTTCTGCAACACCACACCAAACATTTCACATGGTCAAGATTTTTAAAAAAATATATGCTAAATCCTCTATAAAAGCTTACTGACAGTAGAAGAATATTCAAATAAAGATGATATTCACATCATCATAAGTACAAATCAAATGAGTCTATAAGACATCTGTAGTTTAACGTCTGTCACCATAACTACATTTCATGAACTTATCCAGCAACTGTATGAGATAAGTCAAGATCAACAAGTGTCATAAGCATAGAGATATATTGATTGAAATGTGAAGTTCATCTTGGCAGATAGCAGAAAAAAAATCATCTTGGGAATTATGATGGGATGTGATGGAAAAGTGTGCTGTTTGGCACCAATTTCACAACTGCTTCAATGATCAACAACATTCTCAAATAGACTTCCAGAAAATCACAATTGTAAAAGCCAACCTTTCTCAAAACTCACAAGATTAGCTAAGTTTGTCTTTCCCAGTAAAACAGAGCAAAACTTTGACACTTACATATATAATACAGAGACATGGATCCTCAACCTCATAATTAAACTATGATACGCTCATCAGCTTAAACTTTCTAAAATACTTCCAATTTCAATTCAACTTCAAAGGATCAGATAAACTGATTATAAAAAAAGCAATGTCATTCTGTGGGAAGCATGAATTCATGCCAATGAAGTTGATAATGATACAGAACATGAAGCAAACCTTATCGTCCAGGGTAACCTTGAGCTGCGAAGAGCGGCTCTTGTGCTTCATTCTGTACAACTTCCTCCCCAGTATAGTGAATCCAAGAACGGCAGCTGCTACAGAGAATGACCAGACCAGACCAACCTCAATACACAGTACCTCAACAGCTCAAATGGAACCTTCCACCATACAATCCTTCTCTTCTCTTCATCACCTCCAACCTTCACCTTTTCGATTGCACCATTATTGCCATGATCTTCGCTGCTCTGATCATTGAACTGCTTAGGCTCAGCTTCCCATTCATTTTCATCAAGTTTGTTAATTGCAGCCAATTCATCGCCACCGGAATCAGACCAGAACTGATTGTTATCTGAATCATAGGTGGGAGAATCGGATTCGTGGAGAAGCTCCCAGTCGAGGACATGTCTACATCTATGTTCACCCCAATTTTTAACATGTCGGTTCGCAGAGAAGAAATGAGGGAATTTCATCAAGGGCAGTTTGGGTATTATCGTTTTTGTTTATTTCAACGTTCAATTTATTTGTCACGTGACAAGCACGTGCTAACTTTTAACGGATAAATTAACAGAAAACCTAACGTTTCTTCAAAAACCTACAGAAGTAAACGTTTTACATCAAATGCCCGCGGCCCAAAACAAATTTCATCGATTACCATTTTGGGCAAACATGTTACATCTTTTTCATACTTTTCCCTTAATAATATGTTTAATTATATATGTTGATGATATGATCATTACAGGAAATGATAAAGAAAGTGTCTATACTAAGGGAAAACCTATTCACTAAATTCGAGATGAAGTACTCGGGAAGAATCAAGTATTTCTTGAGAATAGAAGTACTAAGATCTAAACAATGTATTTTTATATTTCAAAGAAAATATATTTTAGATCTATTAGCAGAAGCAGGAATGATCGATTGCAAACCGATGGATACACCAATGGTAACAAACCATGGGCTTTGGATAGTATAAGGAGCACAACTGGCAGAGAAAGAAATATCAACGAATGGTGGGAAAATTGATATATCTCTCACACACGCATTTGAATATCGCATATGCTGTAGGAGTGATACGTCAGTTTATGCATCAACCTCAAAAAGAGCATATGGATGTTGTATGGAAAATTATAAAGTACTAGAAGGGGACATTAGGCTACGGGATACTCTTCAAGCCAAACGGACACTTGAAGATACAATATGCAGATTGGGCAAGAAATCCAACAGACCGAAGATCGACATCATGATATTTCACCTTTGTCGGAGGAAACTTGGTTACATGGAAAACAAAAAACAGAAAGTAGTTGCACTATCAAGTGCAGAAGCAGAATTCCGATGAATGACACGAGGATTGACAAAAATTCTATGGTTACAAAAATTGCTAACTGAGATTGGATTTCCTCCATCACAGTCTAGCAAAATTATGTGCGATAATCAAATCGCAATTAGCATTGCACACAACCCGCTGCAACATGACTGCACCAAGCATGTAGAAATTGACCGACATTTTATCAAAGAAAAACTAGAAGCAGGAATTGTGGAGCTACCATTTGTACAATCTGAAGACCAATTAGCAGATATATTGACAAGCAATCAACGGGAGAATTTTCAATACTATACTCAGCAAGTTAAACATCGGAGATCCCACTGTTTAACTTGAGGGGAAGAGTTAGATATAGCTGTTATAAACAGTAAAATGGTTGTTAGATACAGTAATATAGTTATTAGTACATTAATATAGCTATTAGAGAGCTGTTAAAATCAATTGTATAAATAGAATACATATAAATCAATTCAATTGCTGCGGTACAATCCAATATTCAATTTACAACATGATTTAGAGCATTTTTTTTTTCTCGATTCCTTTATTTGCAGTGGCTCATCGCCACCAGAGAGACCCCCATGGGCCACAGTCCAAACGCATCCGAAGACACTAAAGATCCTTCAGAACAGAATTTCTACATTGAGAAGTATTTAGTTTGTTTTTCGTTTCTACATCATCCTATATATACAATACAGCACATGTATTGTACGGACTACAGGTAAAATCCATCACCGTATTATTACGATTCTCCTCTTCGCTTTTCTTCCTTTAAATGGAACCCATCGAGCTCTACTACCATATATAGTGATCATCATCATCATCCATCTGTACAAACTATAAAGCGTCCACACTTTCTCTCCCTCCTTTCAGCTACAAATTTACTGCTCGTCTGCAACAGCATCGGTCGGGTGAGCAATCGGGTTCTCTCGCTCCACATATGCTTGGCCTTGTGTATCTCTAAACATGGAAAAGATTGAGTTGAGTCCTTCAGAAGAAGCACCACCAAGTATCCACAGCAATAGCGAACTGAATGAGTTCAATGTCCCTGGTGGATTGGGTGCTGCACCCCTATTGAGGTTGTCCTCCTCTTGGCCCCCCATCCCTCCTCCTTGGGTTGCCTCATTCGGGTCAGGCCTTCCTCCTATCCCTCCACCATCCCCGGGGACCACCGGGCCCGTGTTCCTGGTGTTCAACCTTGTTATTTGGAAAGTCGAAGCGAGGAATGTGGAGGATGTGATTTGGAAGTCGGGGTGCTGTTGAAGTTGAGTTCGCCGGTTCTGCATAAACCTCTGCAGCGCTGGAACCTGAAGAAATTTATAGATGCAATGATAATTTTAAAAAGTAAAAATAAAAAATATCTATGATTAATATTAATTACCTCGAATCGGTTCCAGAAGTAGAGGATGAGGTGTTGCATAAACGCAGCAGTGGTCATAAGGGCCAAATACGAAAAACCTGAGCAACGAATCCAACAGAACACTTTCAGGATATTAGGAGACCACACTGTTTTGAACCGAGCAACGGCTAAAATGGATTGATACGTACCGTAAGAGTATGAAAAGAAGTAAATGTGAAAGACAAGGAAATACAGCAAAAAGAAACGAGGAAAAAATTTCATCGATATTGGCGTTCGTACACTGCATGTGAATGAAAACCAAAAGTGTTTAGCAGTTAGTTAACTTCATTGATATTGGTCTAAAATGGACTCTTCGGCCAGCATTTGATTCTGGATATGATCAAGGGTTGAATATCAAGTAGCTACCTGAACTTTGGACGTTTTGCAACGAGCTACCCGAACTTTGAAAATTCAAAACGGGCTACCTCAACTTTGAAGATGGTGCAAATCTACCTCCGTCCAATTTCTGACGAATTTCCGACGAAAATTGACCGAAAATTGGACGGAGGTAGCTATTTGCACATTCTTCTTCAAAGTTGAGGTAGCCCGTTTTGAATTTTCAAAGTTCAGGTAGCTCGTTGCAAAACGTCCAAAGTTCAGGTAGCTACTTGGTATTTAACCCTATGATCAATGGATGAGACTCTGACGCATTATTCATATATATATATGGAATATCGTCTAGTTTTCATTTTTAAAATATAATAATGAGGTGACAGAATCTTGCCCATTGATCAGGATCATGGTCAATGCTGGCCGTAACGAGTCTGAAAAAGCATGCTTCAAAGAGATACTATGAACCTTATGAGGGTGAACAATTCACAGAGCCAGACAAGAATTAAGACCATGAAAGCTAACAGCTGATCATCGTAGAACTCAAACAGGAAAAACAAGATTCCGATCATGATCTGCAAATCAATCCACAGATTAATCATGATTACTACTAAGCCAAGAGACTACTGATTTTAACCAATCTAAAATCATATTATGCAAAGTAGCTTACAGGTACAAACACAAGCGATTCGATAACATGCACAAAGATCAGCTGGAATGTTGGAAGTTGATGTCTCGCATGATGTTGAAGTTGCACTGCAAAATTGAAGTAAACTGGCTAAGAAAGACATGCAAGAATTTTTTAAGCTGATAAATTAGTTGAACCCGTGGAGACCTCTGTACAAACCTGTAAACTTGAGCATGCGAGTTTGAGTCTCTCTTAATGTGAATGATACCGACATTGTGGTTGTGAAGAACACAAACAAAGACATCATAAGCACGCCACATTTGGTCACAAAGTAGTCTGCATCAGCAAAACTTGAATCAATTTTCATAAAATGAAACTTGCAAACGATTTCTTCAAGCAGCACACAACAGAACATGTCCAAATCTTACCTCCAAATCTTGCAGGACCTTCAGGTAGTTCTTGTACATAGCTAAGATTGAAGAACTCCTTTGTTTGATAGTTGTAAAAATAGCCTACAACAGCAACAGCAGGATTGGTTATAAATCATCATATTTGAAGGGAAAAAAGGAATCATTTTTAAATCCATCAAACAGCACGCTAACATGATTTACGAGACTGAACTAACATGCTGTGGTAAGACTATATTTGGTGAAATAGGTCAATACCTTGGCCAGGGGAATCCAATAAACTGTTCATCAGAATAGTATCGTATCCCACGAATCTATTTATGAGGAGTTGTTGCCACCTAAAACCCCCATAGAAAAAACATCAGGCACAAACTATGCGAGAAGATGAAAAAAATGCTGTTTCATGAGGATAAAAAAAGTGATTAATGGATGCATAGATGTATGTACAAATCTACTAATAACTGATTAGACTTTGCTATTAAAAAAGAAGAGTTTCACAGAGTATAACCTGTTCCCAAAGCAAGGATGCCGAGCTGGTATGCTAACATTTATGGTACGGATGTTGTGCCGTGATTTTGCCTCTTCTGGTAGCAGTAAATAACCCTGGAGAGAATGAAAAGTATGCCGAAGACTTCATATGAGAAGAACCCATCACTCATGAATGGGTCTCAACCAAAATTGCTAATCTTCCTTCTGCCACTCTTTAGTCAACTTTTACTATTTCTTCATTCATGTTTGTCATCATGCCACTTAATTTTTTTGTGTACAGCATAAAACAGTCAGTAGTCAAGCAAAGGAGATTATACCTTTTCCATGGTGTACAAATACATCGGCTCAAAGTTTTTACTACTTTGTTCGAGCACCAGCACTGAAAGGATAGCACATAGCATTAAGACAATTTACAAGCAGTGCAAGATAACAAATTCCATTTAATAAGTGCACGAACGACTAAAAGAGAATTACTTGTCTACAGTTTTACCCTACTAAGAAGTTAGGTATCAGTCATGATTCACATTGTATGTATGCATTAAAAATTCTCTATGCATTAGTATTCAAGTTAGATTAGAGATGCGTTAGGAAATAGATACCGCCTTGATTTGTTATCATTGAGCAAGAATAGGCTTGCTAGTTACTAGTTGCTAAGTGATTATAACTCCTAATATCGGAAACAGAGGTGCTAAAGAATAAGTGCTGTTCAAAAGATCAAGCTACTCTACATACATGGATTTATTCCAAGAAAAACTATGGATCTAAGTAAATGCTTATATGCCACGTGGGTTTCACTTTTATGGTTAATCAATGTCGGACCATGCTGTCATGTCATAGTCATACTACATAAAAGCACTAAAAAACTCTAGGAAACTACATTATCAGGTCGAGGCATTCTCTTATATTTATTTGTTTATTGTCCATCGAATCGCATGGAATATGGAACCTTATTTTTTGCTCAAAAACAATCATTCATTTCAAAAAGACAATATGTAAAAACATAAGTAGAACCTTCCCCCCCCCCCCCCCCCTTTTATTCATTTCTCGCAGTTTACTTATGGAATATGGATCTTGAGCAACACTGTTGGGGATGTTTAGATAAAGAATGATCCAAATAATGAGGTTACCTAAAATACATGCAAGTTTCCAGAGATTGAAAAAGAATGCTGAAGTCAGTAGAAAGATATCTCAATTTATCCATCTGCTTCTAAAAAAAAATCAAAATGCACAAAGCCATTTGGAAGAAGAGAGAGAGAGAGAGAGGTGGTCGTGCTGGGGAAAACTAATGATAATTCATTACCTGCATAAGAGTTCAGTTTATCTAAGTGAAGTACCCGAAACCACTTGGGAATATCAAGATTCAAATGAATACCAGCAAAATCCTGAAAATAAAAGAAAGGGAAATAATCAAATTACAAGCAGAAGATTCTTGAAATCTACACTCACAATACATCCCTCACATATGTAGATTTTATGGTTTAATATTTATGAATAATCAAACAAAGCATCTCAAATCTAGGAATGATATAAGAATCCCTTAACTTTTGTAAATGAGTAGAGCAGCCTCTTGTTGCATTATTAATGAGATATTAACCGTGTAACATTTGGAAACCAAAGGGGATGATATAAGCATGACGCCTGGCAATGAAAAGTTTGTCCTGTACTAATTACATCAGTTTCTTAGCAATTCTAAGTTATAGGTGAACCATGACTTTTAGAGGATGAAGAGGAATCAAAATTCTAGCGCTAGCAAGAAAACTGCTGTGTATACTATTGAGGTTAGTTGTCTCAAATTATACAATTTAAGCAGATGATTTTCTGCGTAGAATCATGTCATCTAGTATATATTTCCAAAAGAAGCCATATAAAAGTAGAATACAGAGGAGAAAGCTGAACTTGATAATTCATCATCACGATCAGCATGCAATACGCACATCTATTTTATTCATTTTCTCTAAACAGGAAAAGGAAAATAATATAGAAATGATTTGTATCTCACCCACAACTTCCAGAACTTCAGAGCGACAAGCTTAGCATGTCTCCATAAATAAGACAAACGTCTGTGCCACTTTCTTCCAAAGTGATTAAAGGCAGCTCTAAGCGCAACCTTGGCTGATAAAGCAAAACTATAAGGTGAATCCTCCTTAATTTTTTTGCCATTGGCCTCACTGTTTGGACTGCTGCTGGAAGTTTCTTGGTGATAATCAAGTGGTTTAGTGTCAGTATTCCAAAACTTAAATGCAAATTTGCCCCTTCTAGCACCTGAATCCATCCAACTTAGCCAGGACTTTGCATCGGAATGTTCCAATCCTTTCCCATCTACATTACGAACTTCTTCAATTATTAATGCTTCAGCTTCAGGGGCTTCAATCTTGTTGGATTCTGTGGTGTTGTGGGACCACAAGCCTGCACTGGTTATCTAAGTAATTTTATATAAGGAATGTCAGGAGGATGATCAACAACAGCTTAACAAACTCTGAAACTAAAATATAATAGCATAACCTTTCAGATGAAACAGAAAGGAAAGAGGGACTTGTTCACCAAGGTACACATAATAACTACGGCCAGTACAAGTGCATGCAAGACCACGCTTAGTTGCCCAATTAAGAGGAAAGTGAGATGTGACTAATCTAATGAATGAATCGGTAAGTTTTATGAAGAACTATAAATGGGACAGCAGTTGCATTGTCCTTACTCCTTATATACCTAAGAAAAGTACAGCAATGCTAAAAGTGATATAACAAAATGGACGAGACACGTGTTTTCTGTGTTTTGGCTCTGACAATAATAATATCAGTAAACGGAAAAGATAGAAGTTCTCCTTTTGCACGGTCAATAGCATGAAGTACTTTACACCATCATGACGCCGTTTAGCAGTATGACCATCCTTACCATAGAACAATCCTTCCTAAGCTTTCTCTTTATATATATATAGATTATGAATGCAAAAGCAAGTAAAGACAGTGCAAAAGCAAGTAAAGACAGTGAGGTGGCGTGATGGTTACCTTTATGTGGATAAGTTGGGCATCCGCGGTCTGAACTCCAGAAAACTCATTTGAACAACCAGGCTTCAAAAAAAAAAAAAAAAAATTCAGAGGTCTGGCGTACCGATCATAAAACGAGCTCCACCATACAGAATTCAAGATCGTTCCGACCACACGAGTCCCTTATTCGACGCATGCTTAAAAGTTAAAACACTTAACCTACACGTAAAATGCTTTGTGGCATTCAAAGAACTATAAATAAAAGCAACGTCATATGCTAAATCATATAACACAAGTAATTACACTGAATACTGTCTGTCCGGACGCATCATAATCATATAAGTGGCAGAGCACTTAATACATATCACCGTAAATGTAAAATGCTGAACTAATTCAAGTAAAAGGCTAGAATTTAGAGTACCTGTTGAACATAATTAGCGTGCATAACAACAAGAATGCAGAAGAGTGTGATGGCTAGGAAGAGAAACATGTACTCCAGAGCAGCCCTCAATCGAGGCGTCAGAATCTGCGAGAACCGCTCCTGCACTCGAATAAACGTCTGCTCCGGATCCATTTCCTCCTTGTTAGGCTTGTCTACCTTGGTCTTACGATCGGAAGTACACCTAGGTCATGTCAAAATCCATCATTGTGCTTGGATGTTTGAGACTGAGAATGCTGCGACAGAGATTCCGATACTGGTGGACAAAAAGTTTAAAACTTTGGCAGAGCTTTTTAATCAGTGTCGATTGATGGGTCTTTGATGATATTGATTTCTGGATGATCCGCAAAATTTATCAGGAAGAACAGCAAAGAAATATCAAAACCATCGGGAGTCGGGTTTTTGACTCCCTACCGCCAACTGTGACTTCCTTTTATAGTTAATTATAATAAAGTCCTTAACTTTACTCAAACATTATTTTTGTCCTTTAACTTTAGTGTTGATTGCATGAATCCCTTGATCTAATTCACTAAATAATTTCTTGATTGTTCTTCCTCACCCATACGAGATGAGACTCAACTATTTTGAAGGGGTTAATAGTTCGAATAGTCTAATATGTTTGGATCATGTGATCGAATAATAACAAAAAAAAATTATTGTTGTTGAATGGTCCGATAAATGGTCCACGTCAGTGTCACGTAGATGTATAATATAATATTTAATTTAAATAATAAAAAAATAAAAACTGGGGAAAAAAAACTAGGGTTCGCCCCTCGGGTCCAATTGACCCAGCCAATGGTCGACCCCTGGACTGAGTCAGATCCAGTTGGGTCAATTGGACCCCAAGGGTAGTTTAACCTTGGGGCCCAATTGACCCAGTCAGGGTCGAATCTGGGGGTGGGTCCAACCCAGACCTGATCAGGTGACCTGGTGGGATCCAACCCAACCCATGGTTCGACTCTTGGCTGGGTCAATTGGACCCAAGGGTCGAACCCTAGTTTTTTTTGTTTTAGATTTTCGTTTTGTTTTTTAAATAAATTTATAACAAAAAAAATTTATATTGAATATAGTTTTATTTTTTCGATTTATTTTATTTTCCATCCGCCGCCTCAGCATTATGTTAGTTAAACTTGACAGCAACAATAATTTGAACTAAAGAACAACATTCTGAAAACATAAGGTATCAAGAAACAACATTGAGGTACCATCCGATCACATAACCCAAACATATGATACAATTTATTAACCCATTTTTAAGAGATTCAATTTCGATTAGCATTCAATTTCAGCGTTACAAGTTAAGGGTTAAAACTTAGAACTAGCTCAGGATTTGGGACATAACTCGGTTTGGGACAGAATTGATTCAGAACAGTACTGTACTTAAAAAGCGATAAAATGTATGATTCACGCCCGTAGACAAACAATGGAATACTATTCATATTCAATTACTTTCAGTTTACAAAAACAAAATTCAAATTAATAACTTAAATTCAAAACAATTTTTTTATATGCAATGCACTCGGATAATAATGGATTGTTATGTTCAGAAAAGCAATACTCATACAATTCTGGTTTGCACCATAACTCAAACCAATATAAAGAATTTAAATCTAACAAAATTGACCATGAAATAAAGCAACACGGAATTACATGATCCCAAACCAAAACAGATGCACCCGTCTTCATCTCGATAAAGATAAACCCAGAAGTCTTAACCTGTAACTTTAATAATGCAAAGAGAAAAATAAATCATCTTATGGAGTTATTTTCTTAACTTGCAACATTCAAACTAGATTCACTTTCTACTACTAATACTATTGCAATTTTAAGGCACAAAAATGGAGAGAGTACGCATACATACCTGGTACAGTCCTTGAATAGGCAGCAAAATTTGTGAACTAGCAAATTTAAGAAAAGAGATTGATAAGAATGGATATAAGAAAGAAATCATCAATCGGGGCATAGAGGCACGAAAAGGAAGTAAAACATGATATTGGAAGGAAAAAATGGATAGTTTTAACTTCTTTTTAAGAATTTGATCGGATGGTATCATCACGATCGAGCTCAGCTAGAAGAAGATAATGAGGCCAAAGCATTTGCATGGGAAGTAGATAGACTGTTGAGTATCGGCTGCATCTGATGGCCATAGAGTGAGATGAGGTGCGCCAATGCCCTGCCTATTTGGCCTTTCACTTCGGGGGTCTCATCCAGAGATACTGCCACTTCACCAAAAACTCTAACTACATCGGGTATAAGAGGCATTATCTGTGTTCATTCAATGCCAATTAAACAAAATCAGCAATTTGTTTCTAATAAAGATGCATAAAATGTCATATTAATGTAAATATAATCAGTGTTAATTTACCTGAGGATTTGATGACAAAACAAGAGCACATACACATCCATAAACAATCCCGGATTCCTCACGGTCTTCTTTAAGAGGAAGGGCTTTTAAGAAAACGGGGAGTACCTAGCAAAAACATGGGTAATGAAGAATAAACCAAACATGATGATGTATTTCTTAGGATTTTATCATGATTAAATTCTAAACAAACAATCCACCAACCTGATTTAGGGGGATAACCTCTGGGTGAACCATTATCATCCTTGCTATTGCACCCGCTGCATTGTCCCGTACAGCAGCATTGGGCTCGGATTCTCCAAACAAAGGAAAAAGTCCACGTAGTATATCACCATAGAATCTGCTTACAAATAGATACAGTAAAATCATCAATCTTCCTTTTTTTAATTTCCCTTTAATTTAGATATGATATGGTTTTATAAACGAGTGCAAACCTCAAAGTAGGTTCACCTCCATTTTTGCACAATTCACCCACACAGAAGGCAGCATTCCTCCTATTAGTTGACTCAGAAGACAACAACTCTTTGAGAACAAATGGCATCACCTTCTGAAACGTGAATATTTTGATTTTAAGGATGTTGAACAACTTTTACCAAGTTGTTGCAAGGTAATTAACAAGGGAACTTCTTTATTTATACACAAATTGAAAGAATAATTACATCAACGTAGCCTGCAATTGGAGCACCCATGTTCTGAGCAACTTCGGCAAGGCTGGCAACCACCATAGTTCGATCCTGTGAAGGGCGTAAAGTTTTCTGCAGACAGAAAAGTACCATAATCAGAATCAAACATGAGTAAATACCGGAACCCACTATGTACTCCACTCACCGCAAATTTCATTAAAGGTTCAAATAAAGTAGCAAATATAGGTGCAAAATGAGGACCCAAAGCCTTTGCAAAAGCAGGAAGGAGGTCAGAAACTGCATCCATTAGTATCTCATCATGTTCTGTGTCATCCTCATCGTTATCACTATCAGACTCTATTAGCTGACAAGCTGACTCCTCTCTAAGTAATTTCAATGTTGCATCAACAATTTGAGGCATATCTGAAACAACAATGTAGAACAATATCTCTGAGATATAACATACGGAACTAAGGAAAAATCAACTCAGATAAGTTGACACTTACATGGTTCAACAGCAACGTAACCAAATTCGTTCATAATCTCAGCTATATTGGTACAAATTTGGGCAACTACTTCCTTGTCATCATCTTCATTCATAGACTTAACATAAATACAAAACACTTGATCTGCAAGTAGTTCAAAATTTATCAGAAGTAGTTCACAACTTATAAGGTCAGTGGTATGGGTATAAAGAAGAGGTAAAGTTTCTGAGACAGCATCAAGTTCTCACCAAGAAGTTCTTTTGCCTTTGCCGGTCCATCCTGAAATAGAAAAGATCATTACGGACTCATACTAACAATATTCTGCAGCTAAGATTGCAATAAACAAGAAACAAAATGGAACACTTTCAAAGGGGAATTCGATAGTTAACAACATACATAGTAGTTGATCTTTTCAACTAGAGTCCTTAATGGAACAAAAATGGAACACTTTCAAATGGCACTAGAGTCCTTAACAACATACAAAGAAGACAAAGAGGCCAAGTGGAATTTGATAGTAGTTGTAATATACATGTATGCGTCATTCTTTGGATTATCCGATATGGGTAATGTATGGGGAAGCTTGGTTTGTCTATCTTAATAGTCAATATATAATATAAAAAAGTTGAACAAATTCAAGCTTGCCTCAACAATCAATAAAAAACTAAATAGATGAACAAATTGAAGTTTGACTTGACAATTAATAGAAAAACTCGATAAATGAACAAAATCATTTGGTAAACTGATAGCATAAAGCTGATGGGATGCAGATGAAAACAATATTATGCAACATCATTTTATAAAAACTTACACTTTGACTCTGGAAAACTGCCTGTGCTGCTGTGAAAATATCTGTAGAAAAGAAGGGTCAAAACAGTGACTAAGAAAGATTTGTGTAAATAACCACATGATCTAATTAGTAGCAACCTAATATGTTCTCTACTTTTTCAACATAATTAAACTTAGATGTCAGTAAATTATCTTACACAAGGTAAGAGCAAAATCAGCATGCAGAAAACACAACAGTCAGGTCAATTACGACTTACTTTTCAAACCTATAATTGCCTGAAGCCGAACATCTTCATGGAAGTATACTGAGTGTTTCAGCATTATTCTAAAAGACTCCTCCAAGTATCTTAAGAAAGTTACAGGATCCAAAAAGACTATCTTTGAAGTGCAATGGCATTAAGAAATAGTGAATGAGTGAAGAGGAAGCAAATAAGGCAAACTTTAAGAGGATACGGTGCAAAGGCAGTCTTTGTATGCAGAGCAAATAATCCCAGAGCTTGAGTTGCAGCTGCCTTTTCATCCAGTACTCCAGTTCTTACACTAATATTTCTCACTCTTGGCTCATCTCGGGCTTCATCATCAGATGAAACTTCACCAAACCCACCCGTATTTTCTTCATCAGATTCTTCAATGTCCACAGCAGAGCCATCATCAAGGTTGCAGGAAGAAAATGCAAGAGGTACGACATGGGGAAGATACTGTTCATCAATAGATTTTCAATTTCAGATCCAGCCTATGCTAATAAGACAGAGGGAAACCAATGCCCAAGCATTATCTACCTTTGAAAATGTATCACCAAGAATTTCAGCCACGTTGCTGAAGAAACCGTGACTGTACTCTCTAAGCTCACTATAGTCCAATCCAAAACCCTGAAGTAGATATCAATTAAGGACAAAAAGAAAACTTACAATTCACAATTCTTCAAAATATATGGAAGTAATAAGAAATTACGGAAATTGCCGCTTCAATATAAGGGGGCAAAATGGGCTCCATCCTCGATTTCCCAACAGTCATTGCAACTATCCCAACAAGCTCAGTCGCTCTGGCTCGAGATCGAAGATCTTCATAATTGGTTAGCACCATAAATGCTTTCATCAACTCCAGCACCCTTTCAGCATATGGCATGAAGGCTTGTTCTGCAGCAGTCGCAACAGAACCAATTGCAGACTGCAAAAAATACATTAAATTTTGTAAGTGAAAAAAGAAAGAAGACAATTCACCAGCTGATTTAGTAGGCCATACAAATTATTTTACAGGAAAATAAATTAATGTTTTACCATGCATGTTTCTTGCAAGTTACGAGAGCTACTTTGCAGGGCTGACAAGAGTTTATTCATCAGAGGATCAAGAAATGGAAGAATTTCCTCACCCATGTTGTCACAAAATGCTGCCAAAGCATAATAAGATTTTTCCTGCAAAATAAAAGGAAAGCAGAAAATCCACGTTTAATTGTTAATGTCCACTACCCAAATCAAACTTTCTATTGTTTACTTTGATCCCTAAATTTTGTGACTTTTTGATATGAGGGCTTTTAAAGTCAAATCTCTCTACATGTCTGTACAGTATTCAATCACAAAATTTAACCTGTAATCTTCCATTTTATACTCCATCTGAGTGAGAATGTTATCTTCTATTTAACCAATTGTAACACTTATAGGGCAAAAGTGTTGACAGCTTACTGCTTTCTTATAAGAGTTTATCATTCTTTTAACTTTCAATGATAATCCTCCTAGTGAAAAGCCTTACAGGCCCCAGTACATACCTTCACTTCATCAGACGCATCATCAATGGCGTTTAAAATGCAAGGAAGGACACTTTCATATTGGGAAATAATCTCAGGTTGCAAATACTCTGCAAACTGCCCCAATGCGAAAGAAGCAGCTCCTCTAACCAATTGTTCTGAATCGCGCAAAGCAACCAAGACAACATGAAGAACAGCTTCGATTTTTTCTTTCATCGGTAGAGAGCACCCCTCTGATATGACCCCCAATGCTGTAGCAGAAGCTTCCCGAAATTTTGAATTTGTGTTTTGGCTGCTTACTGAAGCAAATTCAAGCACAGGTTGAAAAACCAGCTTTGGAAGATTTATAGCCATTGTGTCAATAACTTCTGCAGCTGCTCGATCCGGAGAGAGATCATCATCGTCATCTGCATCTGTTGACTCTGCAAGCAATGGACACATCACTTGCAGAATAGGAGTAGCGAGCTTATATTTCTTCAAGGAATTTGCTTTGTACTTTGCAAGCCATGAGATTATCTGAATAGCCTGATAAATAGAACAAAGAACAAAATGAGCAACTTACAAAACAGAGATGTAAGTAAGACAATGACTTACGTCACTAAGTAGAAGTTAAATGATACCAAAAAAGAAAATAATGGTAGAGTTAGAAATATGGATGCCTTGTTTCACCTGATAGCGAGTGTTTGGCTCAAGATTTTGACTTGAGCAAACTTCAAGGGAAAATTGCACAATGGATTTGATGGTCTCCCCAAGAAAAGGTGCAGGAGATTCAATTAATTCATCAAAAATTTCAAATGCAAGGATTGCTACATCCTCATCACCTGAAGCAAGGGACTGCCTCGAGACATTCAAAATGCTAGGAATAAAGTCTCGAAATTTAACCTGCGGGAATGATGATAAGTAAGAGCTATGACAACCAAAAATAAAGATTAAGTTGGATAATAACTTACATAAAGATGTGCACAAATGATCTGGAGAAAGAATAAGAAAGGCTGAGATATAATAGCAATATAAGCCTAATTTAAAATCAGAAATGCATCAAAACTACTTCCCCTTCGTAATAAAACTTATATGTATTATCTGTTTATAATTTATATTAACAATTGTCAAGCTAAAACAGAGGAATCATTGAACGATCCTATGTATCAAATTTTGTGGTAGTGGTCAATCCAAATGTCATGGTACATACAGCTGGTTCTCATGGTGCTATTATATACCCAGCAAATACAGCCTACTACGAATAAGAGCTATAGTTTAAAGGACTTTAACAGAAGACTTTCCATCCCTTTAGACAGGATGATTTAGCAAGACTGTAATGTTTATATGTGAAATATATGGTTGCAGAGCACATATCAGAACGAGGAAGGGAGAGACTGATTCTTTCACTTGCATTTTTCTTAAATGTTAAAACATACACAAAGAAGTCAAAGCGAGACAACAAGAGATACAGAATTCCTGAAAATGATAATTCTACTTTTCAGAAAAATTCTCTGGATTCTGAATCTACAGTCTACAGATGCGCGTAGATTTAAAACAAGATTTACTATAGTACAATTTTGGTGCTTCACAAAAACTTCAGAAAATGTATGTCCGTCTGTTATCAACTAACATGATAAAGTTTAAACCCAACACTTAAAGACCCTTACCACTTCTTCGCCATCATTAGTGAACTCTATGAAAGACCCGACTGCCCTAAGAATATAATCAAAATTGTCAGTCAAATACAGAAAATAATAGAGAAAAGAAGAATGTTAAAGTGATTATGACTGAAAATTTACTTGAGAGCAGCAACTCTAACTCGATTGCTAGTCTCCACTTGAAGAGACTTCAGCAAAAGAGCTTGAAGATCTGCAAAATGTGGTCGAAATGTGTTCCCTATTGTTTCTGTCAAAGAGCTGAAAAGAATCAAGGCAACCTGAAACAAAAGAAAACATGACCAAAAATAAAATCACAAACATAATAAGAGTTTTCTGTGTACAAAAAACAAAGTATGGTATATAGACACTTGTTTGTTTGTTTGTTTACATTTTTAGTGCCTGGCAGTATCCTACTTTGGTACACCAGGATACACATTAAAGATACATAAATGATACAAAATTACAAATATACAGAAATTATGAAGAAAAAAAAAAGGTAAATTTGATACACTACAGAGCCAGCAGACTGCCATCTACCTACATTGGTTCAAAGAATTAGAAGACAAACTTGTAAACACAAATAAGTCCAGTAGCAGAAGATGTAAAAACTATTTGATTTCTGAAGCTTACTTCTCTATGTTCTTCTTGTGAACTTTGACTGCACTGGAACAAGAACGACAACAAATCAGGCCATTCCCCAGCGGGAACTGCGTATTTTGCAACGACACTCACTACGTTGGCACTCGCCCGCCTCACTGGTGGGCTGAGGTGACAAAAAAAATAAACGTTGGTACTGATTTACAATAAAATCAAGCTAAATAAGAACATAATTAAGACAAAAGCCAAATCCCAGTAAACAGAAAAATCCTGTTTATCGTTCACGTCAAGATGACTAACTACATTTTCGGAGATTGAACAGACTCCGAGAAAACACGAGGCAGTAAAATTACAAACAAAACTCACTTGGAAAACTGCGTTAAGGAAAATTCTACCCCGAAATGGTACTTAACAAAATATTGGAGAAAACCAGAAAGACTGCGTAAAAGTAAAAATTGGAATGGTGGAAATAAATCTTCCATAGTTCAATCAAAAAGCCCAGGGGCGGACTAAACTTCAGAAACTGAAAGGATTAAAAAGTTGATCTTTGAGTGCGTTGTTAATTAATGTGTATCAAAATATCAATATGCACTACACAAGAGATGATTGCTCCAGAATAAACACTTTAGTTTGAAATCACCATATCATCGGCCAGTCTAGTTTGCAGCCACTACATTGTACGAGTTGTCACACTTGGGGTTTGTAACCTCTGTCAATCAATAAACGGCAACACGAAGCCAGAGAGGCCAAATTTGTAAAAGTGGTTCATCAAAGACTATACTGAGCTTTAGAACTACCTGTGCTCCAGAGTGATGCTCTCAATTAGAGAATCCTTGACAAGCTGTTTGATCTGTGGGGAGAGCTTGGCCCAATGGCCAGTAATCTTCTTACGGAGGAGTACGGCGGCAAGCTGCCGCACGTTGGGCGTCTTAGCGGTGCGCAGGTGCTGAATGAGGGCGGGGACAACCTGAGGATCCTTGGCGAGGCGCTTAATCTGCTCCTCCGCCTGCCGCCGGGCGTCGTTGTCTGGCATCAGGAATTGGATCAGCAACAATTCCAAAGATTGCGACATTGCGGCTGAGCTCACAATCAACTGAGACCGCCTCTACCTCTCTGGACTGAGTTGCAGTATCTGGGAGAGAGAGGCTGGTCAAGTATTAAGGGTTTTCGAGATTCTCGGGGCGTTGCGTCGTTTGGGGATTTTATAGGAACGTTGGATGACTCTACTATCAGCTGCATGCTCCCGGTGCATAAATCTAGAGGCTAGGGAGGCGGGCTCCACCACCTGAAGCTGAATGTGGGAAATGGGAACCACCAGGGCACCAGCGGAAAATGGGCGCATACATCGGGTGTACGAATCTCATATTATCTATACGCGCGAGATGTCTTTTGTATCATGGGAAAATAACGATTTTGTACTCCTCACTACACTAGCGAGATGTCCATATTTCTAGGCATTAAATTTTTAGAAAAAGTTATTAAGTTGAATATGAATTGTATTATGTCTTTGATTGATATCTTGCTTAATGAGGAGAAATATGATAAATTCTACCATTTAGGATTATTGTGATGTTTTATCTCCGTACATCTTTATTATTTGTATAGAACATCCGACTTTTCTTATTGATGACAGAGTTATGAAAGGACAATGAAAAATAAAAAAAGTGGAACGAGCTAACATGACTTTATTCCACATTTTCTTTGTTGATGACCTCATTCTTATGGAAGAGGCAATACCTGAAAATAGTAACTGTATCAACTCGGTTTTAGAAGAATTTTGCACCATTTCGGGTCAAAAGGTTAGTCAGGGCAAGTTAATCATGTTTTTTTCCCGAAAAATGTACCTATTATCAAAAGAACGGAACTCTCATGGGTTTTAAATTTTAAAACGGTTGAGAATTTTGGGTCAGAGGAAGACAATCTGATGATAGGAAAAGTGTTCCACAATGCTGAGTAAAACCTAAATAGAACTTCATTTGATTTCCCATAAATATTTTTGGATTTGTTTATGAGCACTCTGGGGAACATGACCAATGTTTCTTGGGGCACGCAAATTTGGAATTCCTCATATTCTGGAAGTTTTAGTACTGGATCTGTCTATTCTCGTTTAGCGGGTCATTACTCAAATAGTTAGGTATATAACCAGTAGGATTGAGTTTGGAAAATTCAGACAACTACAAAAATTTAGTACTTTATTTGGTTGTGCCTTAAAAACAGACTAGCCATTTGCAAATTATTGAACCATAAGATATGCTTTTTGAGCCTTAACTATAGAATTGTCATTCTGAGGTAGAGGACATCGATCACATATTGTGTGAGTGTGAGCATGCAAAAAAGATGTAGAATTCAGTCAGTTGGTCGACCTGACTTGGACAATCCATCCACTTTTCTTTGAATGAGTTGATCAGGTTTGGTTGTCAGGTATCGGGGGCCCTGTTCAAGGAGTTGAATGGAGCTTCTTATTTCCTTATGCATTATGGAATATATGAAAAAATATAAACTCGTTTATTTTTATTGATAAACATGTTTTTTCTTCTATTTATAATCAATATTTATCTCATGTCAAAATTTCACCAAAATGTTTATCTTGCGTCTTAGATCACTAATCCATTTATCTCCATTGATGTTAGTTGGGTACCTCCAAAAAGAATTTGTTTAAAACCAATATAGATGGAGCGACTAAGGGAACCCAGGTTTTGCAGGAACGAGTGGGGTGATCCGAGATTATAATAGTCAATGGGTAGGAGACTTTTCAAGGAAATTGAGTTGCTCTGACAACCTCGCTGCGGAATGTTGGGTCATCCGAGATGAATTATACTGACAAAGAAACTCGAGTTCAATTCACCTAGAAACAGACTTCCTCTCGGCACATAAGGTAATCTCTGGCGATAATAGGCCAAATTTAAAATTAATGCTCATTATTACGAATTGCAGGAAACGTGTGTTACAGTTCGAAAGAATGAAGTTCATACATATCTTTCGAGAAGCAAATGCGGTCGCAAACATCATGGCGAGCATGACGATCAACCAACGTCAAGTTTTTGAACTTCATACTTCTCATATGAAGGAAACTACAAACGCGCTCTGAAAAGACGTTATTCGTTCTTCCTACCTGAGAAATGTAAAAGTTAGCTAGTTTTCGTGTGTAGTTTGAATTTTGGTGCAAACTTTTTGTCACATGTCGTGGTTAATTCCATATTTATATATATATATATATAACTACAATCTAGTGTGCATTATCATTTTAATTGATATGATTCAAAACTAGAATCCTAGTAATGTTTATTTGGTTAGTGGAATTGAAAAAAAAATGTAATGTGGAGTTGTATTCTGGTGTTAAGTTATTTAAAATTTGTAGAATACAAAATTGAAATTTATAAAATTTCAGAATAGTCATTCTTTGATATTTTTAACTTTTCAGAAACAAATACTAAAATGATAAATTTCCATCAATCATTTTAATTATTACAAATTTTTTAAATCTAAATATATTTTCGTAATTAATTTAATTATTCTTTTAATTTATTATATATTGTATTATAAATATTCTTTTAATGATTTAAATAAAGTTCTAATATATTATGTTTTTAGTTGTAATTTAATCTAATAAACTATATTTTTATAGTAAATTACTTTTGTTACTAATTTAGCTTATTCTATAGTTTTTAATAAATTGTATTTTTAATTCAAATTAATTAATATTTTTTTATAATTTAATTTACTTAGGCATTAGACATAATAAATTAAGAATGTATATGCCATTTGACATAATTCCATTCAATTTTCAAATACTAGTCCATCAAAGAGCTATTGAATTTGGTATTTCTATTTCATTTTAAACAATTAACCCAAAAACATGACAGTCTTATTCTTTATTCTATATTCCGTATAACATGTCGTTTTGTCATTATTAATGAACAAACCCAAACTTATTATTCGAGACAGAGTCACCACTTAGACCAAGGTACCTAACTCTAACCGCTTAGGCTTTGGGTGGTTATACTTCCATAGTTATTTGGTTGAGGATCAACGCTACGTTTCACAGACATCAGTTATGTGATAATTTAATTTTAGGGTTAAATATTAAGGAGCTATCTGAACTTTGTACGTTTTGCAATGAGCTACCCGAATTTTAAAAAATTAAAACGGGCTACCTCAACTTTGGACGAATGTGCAACGAGCTACCTCCGTCCAATTTCCGACGAATTTTTATCAATAGTTGACGATAATTTGGACGGAGGTAGCTCGTTGCACATTCGCCAAAGTCGAGGTAGACTGTTTTGATTTTTTAAAGTTCGGGTAGCTCGTTGCAAAACGTCCAAAGTTCAGGTAGATCATTGGTATTTAACCCTTAATTTTATTGCATTATCTTCTAATTGGTTGATATTATACTTATTATTTTGTACTTTAATTTTTATAAAGCATATCATGTAATTTACTTAAAATCTTTCATTTATTTTGAAGAGAAGTTAAATTTAATCACTTCTCTTTATTTCACGTATACATTTTTTAAAGTTTGTTTTATATATTAAAACACACAGCATTACATTTTATATATATATATAAAAGTATGTACATATTAAATCTGGTTAAACCAAATTACATTTTAGACTAAATCAAGGTGCCATTTCATATATCATATAATATTTTCATAAAAAGATTAGTCGTATAATTATAATTTTTTAAATATATTTTTTTAAAATATTTTATTAAACATTTTATTATAAATTTAATTAAATGATTGAAAATAAGTGAGAGTTACTATTATTAAAATAAATAAATTTTTATTAATACCGTTGACAATTGCTACTAGTCGACGACTCCCGACTGGGCCCAACGATACATCGTCGGCAATGGTGTCCGCAATCCGCATTTTCTAAACTCACCATTTCAGAAGAGCAAGAAATTGGAAGATTCTCACTCATATTGTCCTGTCTGCTCAAGTCGGCCATTTTCCAGAACCCCCTCTTGAAATTCACGCTCACCTCCTTATACCTTCTGGCCGATCTTGAAAACAGCCGTCTGAAATGGCTGTCGATTCTTCATCCTCGTCGTCAACTTTCACTCCAAGATGGAGTTTCGACGTCTTCCTCAGCTTCAGAGGTGAAGACACGCGCGAGGGCTTCACTAGCTTCCTCTACGACGCTCTGTACCGTCAAGGAATCAACACTTTCATGGACGACCAGCTGCCGAAGGGCGAATCCATCTCCACGGAGCTCATCGATACAATCGAGCAGTCTCGGATCTCGATCGTGGTCTACTCTGAGAATTACGCATCTTCCGGCTGGTGCCTGGACGAGCTTGCAAAGATTCTGGAGTGCAAGGAGACGATGAGGCACCAGGTGAGGCCGATCTTCTATAAGGTAAACCCTTCGGAGATTAGGCATCAGAATGGCAGAACTGGAGAGTATTTGGCGAAGCATGAGGAGAAGCTTGGGGAAAAATCGGAGAGGGTTAGAGGTTGGAGAAAGGCTCTTTATGGTTTGGCTAGTCTCTCTGGTTGGCACTTCGTTCATGGGTAGACTATCTCTTTCTACCTCCTTCCTCTTTTGGGGTCGAAAAGTTTGATTAATTTAATTCTTCCATTTGATTTTACCGTTATTAAACACTTTTCTTAATCTGCTTTTGCTTGGCAAATCAAATTCTACGAAGGCAATCTCAAAAGTTGTGTGCTTTTTATGGCCAAGTCAAATTCTACGAAGGCGATGGCCAAAAAAAAAAAAAAAAATCTACGAAGGCAATCTCAAAAGTTGTGTGCTTTTTATGGCTAAGTCAAAACTTATTTGAATGGGGTTCTAAATTTGGTGACTGAAAGTACAATGTTTGTTGGCCAAAAAAAAAAGAAAGTAGAATGTTGATCCTCTAGATTAGTGATTTATAATTTCTGTCATATTTGAAGGATCGAATCACGGTTGATTCAACAAGTTGTTGAAGAGATCTCGAGCAAACTGAACCGACCGGCTTTGAATGTTGCCACCTTTCCCGTTGGAATAGATGATGTCATTGAGACAATCGATCCGCTCATGTGCATGGGAATGGATGAAGTTCGTATGATAGGCATCTACGGAATTGGCGGGATCGGGAAATCGACGTTTGCCAAAGCAATATTCAATAAATATGCAGATGACTTTCAAGGAACTAGCTTTCTTTCAAATGTGAAGGATGTGACTAAACAACATGGCTTGGTTCAACTTCAAGAATCTCTTTTATTTGAAATATTAGGAGATGCCAATTTGAAGTTGTTCAACGCAGATAGAGGGATTAGTGTCATACGCCAAAGACTCAGCTACAAGAAAGTTCTTGTGGTTATTGATGATGTGGACCATCTTGATCAACTGAGAAAACTAGCTGGGGATAAAAGTTGGTTCGGCCGAGGAAGCAGAATCATTGTCACAACAAGAGACAGACATTTGCTTGAAGCCCACGGAATTGAACACTTACACGAAGTAGAAAAATTGAATTATCTCGACTCTTATAGGCTTTTCTGTTGGAACGCGTTCAAGAAACCCGATGCCTCTGAAATGTTTGAGAATCTCTCGTCTCGTATGATTGAGTATGCCAATGGCCTTCCTTTAGCACTTATTGTGTTGGGTTCTTTCTTGTATGGTAGGACTGTCAAGGAATGGGAGAGCACCATTGCTAGACTCAAAAGTGTACCTAATCGAGAATATAATGAAATTTTGAAAATTAGTTATGACGGTCTCGACGATTTTGACAAGGCTATTTTTCTTGACATTGCTTGTTTCTTTACTGGGGAAGACAAAAATTATGTGATGAAAATCTTGGATGCCTGCAAGTTTTTTCCTGATATTGGTATCCGGGTTCTTATTGACAAGTGTTTAATAACTGTTGAGAATAACAAGCTGGGGATGCATGACTTGCTGCAAGAAATGGGTAGGGAAATTGTTCGTAAGGAGTCTCCTAATAATCCAGGGGAGCGTAGCAGATTATGGTTTGCAGATGATGCAATTGATGTCCTGACAGAAAATTTGGTATGTTTTCTTAAAAGTTTTGCACTTTTTTTTGTTTCTTTTAGAATATGGAAACTTATGTAGATATGCTTTTGTAGGGTACGAATAAGGTGGAAGCAATAAAACTAGTTGTGCCTGAATCTGAAGAGGTATACTTGAATGCAAAGGCCTTCAAACGGATGAAAAGGCTCAGATTTCTTATCATTCGGAATGCTAATGTTTCTGGAGATTTCGATTATTTGTCTAACAATTTGAGATGGATCGAGTGGGATGGATATCCTTTACCAGCTTTGCCTCCCAATTTTCATCCACAAAAACTAGTTGGGCTCTACATGATTAACAGCCACATCAAACAACTTGGAGAAGGGTACAAGGTAACCAATTCGAGCTTCCTAAATAAATTTGAGATGTTTGTTTATTCTGATATATTAGATGGATCACTTGACAAATAGTTTAAAAAGCTCGAGCTGGTGAGTGAATCTGTGGTTCAACAGATTTACCCCTTCAACATTTTTCCTCACTTGTGGGTTGCAAATTTGCAATATTATGAACGTCTACACGTGGAACTTTAATTAAAGGTCTAATTACCAGATTGCATACTGAAATTTGGACGAATTGGGAAGAAAAAAAAGTATACTAAACTTTGTTCTTATTTTCTTGAATTTTTATGCCATATGTAAATAAATAAAAATATGAATAATGATATTTCTAATATTGAACAAAATTCGGCAATTGACGGAGTATGACAGCTTGTAAAATTGGCTTAAGTTCGGTTTTCTATTTGTTTTCTTAAAAAGTAGTTCATTATGTTCACAGATCATCCAAACTTAGTTATGCAAATTGGTAATTAACCCTTCAATAAATTGGGGCTTAACACTAAATCGCACTGTTAGGATATGAACTGCGCGTTTTGATACTATTTAAAATTTAGACGGACTATTTGTCCAACCGTCTTAAAACCTCTGTTAGGTTAATACATGGTTTACAATTTATGACTTCAACATAAATCCATCTCTTGTTCGTGTCAGGTATTCAAGAACTTGATGCATATGAGCTTAGAAGGCTCAAAGTACCTGATCGAGATTCCAGACTTCTCAACTATCCCTAATCTCGAGACTTTGATTCTCAGCCAGTGCAGGAATTTAGTGCAAGTTCATGATTCTGTTGGGTGCCTCGAAAAGCTTATCATCTTAAACCTGGAGTATTGCTTCAATCTCAGAAGACTCCCTAGCATCCTTAAGCTAAGATCCCTCCAACACCTTCTTCTAACACGATGCAGAAGACTCGAAACACTTCCTCACGTTCTTGAGAACATGGAATCACTGAAGGAACTGCGACTGAGCAAGACTTCCATAAAAGAGCTGCCTTCTGCAACTCAAAGTCTCAGTGGACTGGAAACTCTATGTGTATCAGGCTGCAAAAGGCTTACTGGGTTTCCAACTGGAATCTATAAGCTAAAACGAATTAAGCATCTTTTGATCCGTGACTGCTCTGTGCTCGGTGAGTTCTTGGAGAAATCTGCAGCTGAGTTCCCAGTTCTGCAGAAATTGGAGCTGCGAAACTGCAACTTGTCTCACCTTAACTTCTTCATGAATATTGGCTGTGTTTCAACGTTGGAGGAGTTAAGCTTGTCGTGCAACAACTTTGTTAAGGTTCCTTTATGGATCAGCGGTCTGTCCAATTTGAGGAAACTTGAACTCGATTTTTGCAGCAGGCTCGAGGAACTGCCTTGGCTTCCACCGACCGTCGAAACTATCAGTGCAATCAATTGTGAGTCCTTAGAAAGGTTTCCACAACTGTCGAGCATGATTGGATGCTACCAAAAGTTGTTTCCCTCTCTTAAAAATGTCAACTTTACGAATTGCCACAAGTTGGTGGAGAATCTTGGTTGCGGCATTGCAAACATTTTGATGAATCAGGTAATAACTCAATGTCTCAGAAAAACTACTCATCAAGTTTCACACTTTGTATATATATATATCATCAAAATGTAACAGTTCGATAATGTGCAGCAATGTTATGAAGTGTGAAACTTTGAAAGTGGAATCCTTGTATTTCAGTAAACGGTTAATTATCTCAATCGCTTTTTATCTAAAAAACAAGTTTTTTTTCCTTCCATTTTCCCACTAAATTTTACTTTGAGTTTCACAATATTGAATCCCTTCCGTATCATCAAAATCTAACATATCTTTTCCTTTTCTTTACAGGAACCTTCTTTCAGCATTACCATTCCAGGATACGAGATCCCCGACTGGTTTGTTTATCGAACCCGTTTAGGGTTCTTCTACTTTCAAGTACCCGAGCACATCTACGATAAGTTGGTTGGATTTGCTTTATGTGCGGTTGTGAACGATGATTTCACATGTGATGTCGAAGTTGACATGAATGGAGAAAGAGTGATGTACTGCGCTGAGGTTTTTGCCCCCATGAAATCCGACCATCTATGGATGCTGTATCTTCCATGTCCTATTGTTAAGAGCTTTGGTGGTTGGTATTACATTGAATTCACTCTGGGAAAGAGCGATGCTCCTGGTTCCTCCATTGAAGACTGTATTAGACAATGTGGGATTTTTCTCGAGTTCAAGGAAGATGAGAAGTTAAACTGGGTTGTGGAGGGCAACCACCTCTCGGCGACTCACAATCCCGAGGTGATATACGATGAAGATAGTGACGATGAACCGGAAAACATGGAGGTAAGTCTCGACGAATACGTAGATGATGATGACATTGACTGAGATGGCAACCCGGTCTATGGTACTGAAATGAGTGAATGTAAATTTTTAGGGGTCATTGTTCCATAATTCATTTCAAATTTTAAAAGGTAAATACTAAATAGCATTTGGGCACTTAGATGTTGAAAATGTTGTTATATTATATGCACCAAATTTAATATCCGTTGAGCAATTTCGTTTAATTGACACGTGTTAGTTAGGTTACATATCAGAAAAAGGAACAAAAAGGAGGAAAGAAGGGTGGGTGGCGTTTATGAAATCTTGGTAAAAAAAGGTTTACCAAAATGGAAAAGTATAAAAAAGATGTAATATGTTTGACAAAATTGGTAACTGATGCAACTTGTTTTGGGCTGCGGGTGTTTTTGATGTATTATGTTTCATTTTGAAGAAACGTTTTGTTTTCTGTTATTTTTTCCATTTAAAATGTATACGGGCATCTCACGTAACTGCTTTTTTGAACGGTTAAAAAATAATAATTAAAAATACTGAAAGTACCCTCGTCATATTTTCCCTTCAATTATCGAACCAAAGTGTCTATCTATCTTCCCCCTCTACCCCTTCATCCTCATTACTGAACCAAATTCTCCTTACCAAAACCTCCCGAATCGGTTCCTCCCCTCTCGAAACCCTAACCTCCCTGCTGGTGCGACGAGTGAAGCGATGCGAAGTCCTTCCTAGTGCATACATGAAGTGAAGTCCTTCCTTGTTTCTTATTTGTGGAGTTTTCTGTGGCATTCTAATTTCAAGTAAATTGCATTGTGTACAACTTGCTAAATTAGCGGGAAATACTGTTGTTGCAACTTGTGGAGGTAAAGAGAAAGCTATGCTCTTGAAAGACTTGGGTGTCGATCATGTTATTGACTACAAAGCTGAAGATGCTCTTGAAAGACTTTATTTGTTTTCTTCCTTTCATTTATTATCATGAGCCCTCCTTGGTGATTAGAGTTATAATAATATCTTCTTTCTTTATCAAAAGATGGTGATATGCACTTTTGAAAGAAACTAATATAATCGCTAGAAATATAGCAGCTATAATAGTTGAAGTGCATTAAGGAACATGTACGTTATTGAGTCTGTAGTGGGATGCTTTTGATATCTTGAATTGTCTAGTATTTGGTTTGGTGAAGTATGGGGAAAAGATTGATGTGATTGCTCCATCTGATATACTTAAGCAGATACTCACATTCCTTATTCAAAAACATGTTGGAGTGCACCATGTACCTGCTACATTATTCCTGAATGTGCATACCCGACACTATTCATGAATTTCGCCATGCATTTAATGAGAATGGAAGCTTGTGATTTCCCTCCAAGTCATAATCCCACAACGACGGGTCAACATCCGAAGTCATCACTGCTACCTCAGGGAGATGTGTCCCATATCTTGAGAAAGAAGGATGATGTTACTTGCGTTGAGCCATTGAAGGAGTTTGCATAATATCCAAAGAATAAAAAAGATGATATATGTTAAGGATCTGGTGCTAAGCAGAGTGGTAAGAGCAAGAGGAAAGATCCTGTCAAACATACATCTCAAGTTGGTGAAAAGTCTAGATACTCAATGCACGAGTCTAAGAGAAATAGAAGAGTTGATCATGATGGGTTTTTGAGAGTCTTGTTCTAGCAGTTCCACAATTTCCGGATGCTTCTTGGTAGTGATCCTTTTCTGTTCAACAATGAAAAATATGTTGATGTGAGCCTGCATTTATGGGATATTACGCGACAGGTTAACTCTGAATCCTGAAGTTGTGGTTTTCTTTTCTAGTACAATAATTTTCTTAACACGTCTTCTCTTTCTGGCAGGTCACATTCAGGCTCCAGAAAATTGGAGGAAGATGTGAGCGAAGAGCTGAAGAAAGCTCTGAAGGGTGCTGGCAGTGCATGATCGACACTTTGGTTGCTGCTTTGCTTGGAAATCAAGGAGACTTATAATGGTTCATCAATTTTATATTTTGAGTCTTCCGGTTAGAGCTTATTGCAATCCAATTTAAAAGTAAGCGTGGTACTGGAGAAATGAAGTATCTAATGTAAATAATGCTTCGATACATGAATATCTACAAATGGATTTACTCTTTGTTCATCCACTGATTCAAGCTCTACTGATTCGGCACATTGAGCAACGAATATAATAATCAACAACATGTTTATTATTTATTGTTGCCCCATAAATGATTAACATGAATCTTTCATGTTTTCTGAGTAAGCTAAGTGGATTTGTTCTCGCTGTTTGTCGAGAAGACGAGCCTTTGCAAACTCGAATATGGCAACTAGGGGATCGAGACTGACGAAGGATGCATTTGCAGCAAACTCTACTTCACATCGTACTCAATGGTGAGTTTGACAGTGCAAGCAACCTCCCCTTTCTCCACAATCTGGAATCAGACACGATAGAGGTTGAACCCTAGATTGAGGAACGCACCTTCGACCATTTCTGTTTCCTTGATTCGGTTCTCATTATCGACCTTGGTGAATTTCTCATTGTATGATTCAAACCCCAAGGTTGCAAAATGCCATCAAGTAGCTATAAAATATTATGCATGTCTTAATCCAAAACAGACAATGAAATGAGGAAAATGGCGCCGACCCATCCATCACCATGGATAATCTGAATGTACAAACAACGTAACGTAAAAAATTTAATTATATACTTAATTAAATTTAAAAAAATATTATGTAGACAATTGAATTATGACAAACTCTAAGATTAATCAAAAAGTAGAAATTTAATAATGTTTATGTCGTTTAAATCTTAATTAAATTATTTACTTACTCTAATTTAAAATTGGTATTGATCGATTTCTATACATTCCTAACTTATTGCTTCTAGCTGCAGGCCCATGACAGGATATCCCCCTTCTGCAAATGATTCCAATCACTGGGAAAACATATATAAGAGCTAACTAGATGAGCTAAACGTTACAATTAATTAGTTCTCTTTAACTTTTTTATGTTGATTAGTTGCAGCACCTAACGCGTTCGCGCCGTACACCTTACAGGTGGCTCCATTTTTGGTCCACGAGTTTTTTACTTCATTCATAGATGTTTAATTTGATTTTAGAGGATGACACTTGAGATGATATTGATTGAAAAATCGAAAGTAAAAGCTGAATTTACAACAGTCTTGTTCAGAGGCGTGAATAGTGCTCTTTAAGCAGCGGGGAGAGTATGTAACGGTTGGTCTTGCTGTACTCGAACACTGGTGCCACAACACAAAGGAAAAGGAAAGGTGATGATGAAATTACTCCATTAATTGTATACATTCAAACACTATTTGGTAAGAGTTCACAGTTGTAGAAATGAATCTAGAATAAACTCATGTTAACTTGAGCAATATTGCTCTTAATAAAAGTACCACCACCACCACTAATCATGGAGGCAGTTGGAGTTCTGGTTCGGTTCCTCCTCCACTCACCCAATGTTTTATAACCTTATTTATCTGGTTAATTTCTCCCACATAGAATTGTGATTAAATTTTCTGATAGGTTAGACCACACCTCAAAAGAGCTTCGACGAAATAGCAAAAAACTTATTCCAGAGTTTTCGCGACTGTTCTCCTATCAATATCGATCGAGTTCTTTTATTTATTTTTTCTTGATTCAATCCGGTACTTAGCATTAAGCAACTGTACAGAATTTGCACAATGTTCTGGATTGACAAATACGGTTCCCATACCGTATCATCCGAGGTAGGGGTGGCAATTTCTGACACGACACGATTAAACGACACGACACGATCTGGTTTAAAGCGTTTATGAGTTTGACCTTAACGGATCCCGTGTCTAAACAACTCTTATACGTTTAGACACGATTTATAATCGTGTCTAAACAACTCAGATCTGCAGATATCTGTATAAACACGATAAAACACGATTAACTAATCGTGTCTAATCGTGTAGTGTATACCTGTGACATGAATAAAGGCACGGCTAACTAATCGTGTTTAATCGTGTCTAATCGTGACACGTTCAGAAAAATATATAAAATTAATGTTTTTCGTGTTAATCGTGTCGTGTAACGTGTAGTTTCGCGTTTAATCGTGTAAATTCGTATCAATCAGGTCGTTCTTAATCGTGTCGTGTTAATCGTGTCGTGTCTATCCGTTATGTTTTTCGATTTTTAATTTCCAAGAAAGTTAATCGTGTCACGTGTCGTGTCACGTGTAATCTGCTACTTAATCGTGTCGTGTTCATGTCTGATGTTTTGAGACACATTTAGAAATTATCCGTTTAGATATTTTTATTCAAAGCTTGACCAACTATTTTCTCCCGTTGGCACGAATATGTACTCATCTACATTGCAAGTTTGATAATGGTTTAGGGTCAATTATGATACTTTGTAATGTCACAAACTCAATGACATACCTCACTAGTTCAACTCAACCTGTCCGAGCATGTTATTCTTAGGTGAACCTAGAAAATTAGGAATTTTTATTTGACTTAGTAGTATTTCTCTTACTTTTATGAGTTTTAAAGCACTTCCTATTATTCAATCCGGGACAAATTAGGGTGTCACATTGATATAGTGTATAAGTAGAGAGACTTACATTCATTGGCTTATACTTTCAGATTCAATATGGGTATATTTGCTTATATACTCTAGATATTTAGACTGTTGTTGCCAAGAAAGGTTAGGGTCAAATTTCACTCAAAAGCCATCTTTCTAATATCTTGTTTATCAGTAAACATGTAACACTACTCAATACAAGTAGTCATGTGTATAATTACATTTCTTTATTACTACTTGAATGTACAAAGAAAAGCCTCATTAGGAATGTTGTAGCTTGCTAGGTTTCGATCGTTGTCCTCAAGCTCCTCTCCATTGAAGTATAGACGCTGTTTGGCCACCGGAATTTTCAACTTCAAGATCTCCCTTACTTTGACCTTTATATTACTGATGGTAGCTCCTGGATCGACTTGTAAGGATATGGGATGCAGACGAAATAGGGCTATTACAAAAATCTGTAACTTCTGAACATTGCCTGTTCCCATGGCTGCACCTTGGTGGCTCCATCGCCATTGTTTGCCTGAATAACTAGTTTCTTCATTGAAATGAACGTCTTGCGATTTCGACATGTTGGTTACGTCCTGAGATGATGACGATTGCACGGGCCATTCTTTGCTTCTTTTTCTTTGTAGTGTGGCCGAGACTTCGTTGACCACTTCCTCAATGAGTCTCGCTTCCGTCTTCCTTTAATTAATTAAGTCACCAAATGCATATTGTTAGATATCAGGCGTCAACGCCCTAAGAGGACAAGCGGCGCCCAAACGTCTTTGAGTGTCTCGCCTTTAGTCGGCTTGCCTTTTGTCGGCTCGCCTTTCAGCGGCTCGTCTTTCAACGACTCGCCTAAAATCGACTAGGGGACTGATGAGTTATGAATATTGGATTCGCAATTATATATAAGGATGCGCCAAAGATTAAGGATGCGCTAAATACTAAGGATGCGCCAAAAACATAAAGTACTCAGAATGAGTGTGTGCCACCACATCTACTGACTACCTCACTTGGTGCGCATGCACACCTACAAATTAGGTTGGTTGCTTTTAGCATGCCTAGAATTAAACAAACTAAAAGAACAGTCTACTGTGGAGTAACACTATGAACGAATATTCTTAAAGTAACCATGGTTCGTTCGCATAAGAGACAGCTCTAATAACTATGGTAAAGACCTGAACATGGACTCAAATTAAGTATCTCTATATATACTTCTTAACCCTTCATTTGAGAGGGGGATTTTAGATATATGTTGTCATGCTCTCCAAATAACGAACCTTCGACTGACTTGATCGTCGAACGGAAACCACGAAACCACGGGCAAAACCCGAGGTTTTCTTTTTGCAGATCGCCGGAGCAACACCGTGAGCCGAGTAGCGGAAAATTCCAGTGCGGAAAATTCGTGATCCAACACATATCATGATAATCATTAGTGGAAAGGATAAAAATGAAACTATGGCTCTTCGGGTTTGCCTTAGAATTAATGTGTTAGTTGATTTTAACTTTTAGTTTGAGGATATCTATGTAATTATTCTTTATATTTAGCTATACATGTAGGGAGTTTCGTGTACCTGCATCTGTCATTAGCTTTATAGTGCCATCCGACCAAATTAGCCAACTCCTTAATTGCATCCCTCCAATTATCTACAGTACTGCCCCGATACTTGTCCATATGCTGAGCAAGATACCCTGCAGTTTTCCCTCTCTGGCTTCTCAACTCTGACGGATCTACCATGTAGAAGATGGGTAACACCATCTGCTTTCGTTTTTTCCTGCAAATTAAAATCTTCTCCAACTCCTTCAAGCACCAACTCGAAGAGGCATAGTTTTCAGAGAAAACAACGACTGCTATCTTTGATTTCTCAATCGTCGGGAAAATTTGATCAATGGTTTCTCCTTTCGTGAGTTGGAAGTCTATGAAAGTCCTTATGCCTTGTCGGCACAAGGCTTCATGGAGGTAGACTGTGAAACCTCTGCGTGTGTCTTCGCCTCTGAAACTCAAGAAAACATCGTAACAGAAGTTTGAAGATGGACAAGAAGAAGACATCAAAGACATGATTTGTGTTCGAGTATGAAGAACTTCTGAAAGGAGAGGAACCGGCTTTATGAAAGGGAGATGAACTGCATAGGAAACGACGTGTAGAATTAATTGTATTATCAGAGTAGCTAGAGTTTTTAATGCTCTATACAGACTGCACAGTTCCTTATATATAGGAACGTTTCTAGCTTCCACGAGAAGCTTCATACGGTTAGAGCTTTAATTATTTAATTGGGTAAAATATATATTGCCCCCTAAAATTTACGCTGATTTTAAAATTCTCTCTTAAAATTTAAATTTTAGTCTTAATGTTTAGATCCGATGAAAAATCCCTCTTACCGTCAAATGTCCGTTTATTTTGGACGGAATTGACGTCATGTGCCGCTCACGTGCGTTATTAACAAATTTTCTGACGAAATTACCCTTAATTGTACCTGACAGTGGCTCCTCAAGCTTATCCATGGTTGCCTTCAACCGAAACCCCTCGAATCGCAGACCTCAGCGACTTCATAATCACACCTTTTTCATTCTTCAGTAACTTCACCTTCGAATCGTCAATATTTCTCGAATCTTCGGTCACCTCTCAATTGTGGCCATTTGGTGAGATGATAATGAAAGTGTTGGATGCTCTCCGTCAACGGAAGCTCTGCAACAGTCGTTCCTTCCGCCGCGTCCAACATCCACGAGCAGGCAATGCAGATGTGGACTTTTCCAACGTATGCAGGCACGTCGATGCAGATGAGGAAACGAATTTAAGGTCAATGAAGCTCTTTCCTTCTCCACCACTGAATTCTGTCTCCTTGAGGGAGAAGATGTGTTCTTTAGCAACGCAGCTACTTTTTATGGGTTCGGCTTCACTGAAAACCAGAGCTTCACCGTAGAAATTGCATCGTTCTAGAGCTTCACCAACAACATGGCTTGTAAAAATTGCGTCTTTGAAGAGTTTACTGACCTTAACGGCGGCAAGGACGGTTGGGTTCTCGCTGAGGTACTTGATGATTGAGGTTAGGACGCTAGCGATTGTGTCTCTATACGCTAGAGATGATCTCTGCAAGGATCTTTGCCAGCTCCTTCCTTGCCTTCATCGATTTATGGAACAGAGTCCCTAGGAGGTTGATGGGCATGGAGTTGTAGCATTTCTCCAGAAGCGCGACATTGAGATATCAACAGAGTGCTCCTGTTTTCTACTACATGACTCTGTTTTCTCGCCAAGAAACAGAGTGATCTATTTCCCGCCAAGACTGTGACCGCCATGGATGTGGTGTACGCTATCAAAAGGCAGGGTGGTGGGTGAGGCCACAGACGGTGATGTGGTGTACAATTTTGTCCATTCAAAATGTAGAAAACTCACGTGCCAAGCACATGATTGAACATCTGTCACAAATAAACGTTTTTTGGACAGTAAGGGGGTATTTTTCATTCGGACCAAACATTCGGACTAAAATTTTAAATTTTAAACTTTAAGGGGGAAACTTAAAATTGACGTAAACTTTAAAGGGCAATGACCCTATTTAATTTTATCTATCAATTCTAAACTATAATAAAATTACAATTAGGTCTTTAAACTACATATCAACTTGTCCTCCCCCCCCCCCCCCCCCCCCCTCAAACTGATGGTTCATAAATGTCCTTCATGCCCAACTTCTTGATCAAATATATGTGTTGCTGTCTTGGTAACGCCTTGGTGAACACGTCCGCAAGCTGGTCCGACGATCATATAAAACCTATTTTAATTATACATGCATTTATATGTTCTCTAACAAAATGACAATCAATTTCAATATGTTTAATGCGTTCATGATACATTTGGTTAGATGCAATTTGTAAAGCAACTTTATTATCAACTAGTTTTGAAAGACCAAACCCTAATTCATCTAACAAACCTCTTAGCCAAATGACCTCTGACACTGTTGAACCCATACTTCTGTATTCAGCTTCTGCAGAAGATCTAGAAACAGTGGCTTGCTTCTTAATTTTTCAAGAAATAAGAGAACTTCCTAGACAAATACAATAACCATAGACTGATTTTCTAGTCTCTATACAACTTCTCCAATCTGAATCACAAAATGCTGAAATTTCTAAATTATCATTAGCGGATAATAATATACCTAATCCAGGTTGCTGTTTTACATACTTAATTACTCTAAATACTGCATCTACGTGTGAGTGTTTTGGGTTTTGCATATATTGACTTAGTGTTTGAACAGAATATGCTGTATCAGGTCTAGCAACATACAAGTATAATAATATCCCTATTAATTTCCTATACATATTAGGATCATCAATTAGAGCATCATTTTTATTCACCTCAAAATTCAAATCATATCCCTTACTGGTTAATTTAATGTTTTGTTCCATTTGTATTTTAAAGGACTTTCCAGCTAATAAACCAACTTCAGACAAAAGCTCAAGAACATATTTCCTTTGGCACAAAATAATCCCCATATCAGAACGAATAATTTCAATACCAAGAAAACATTTTAAATTTCCTAAGTCTTTCATCTTAAAATTGTTCTTTAGCGTTTCTTTTAACTTACCAATCAAATAACTATTATTCCCAGTAATTAATAAGTCATTCACATAAACTAACATATTAACAATTTCATTACCTCGCCTCTTAGTAAAGAGGGAATAGTCATGCAGACTTTGTTGATATCCCCCTAAAACCAAAGCATCAGTTAATTTAATATTCCGCTATCTCGAAGACTGCTTAAGACCATGCAAACATTTTAGTAATCTGCATACAAGGTTGGTTTCACCACCAGTCTCCCCCTGATTACAAAATCCTGGAGTGACTTCCATATAAACTTCCTCAAAAAGATCACCTTGAAGAAATACGTTATATACATCCATTTGAAATAATGACCATTTATGAGTCGCCGCAAGGGCTAAAATGATCCTTATCGTAACCATTTTTGCGACCAGAGAAAAAGTATCAACATAATCAATATCTTTTTTTGATTGTATCCTTTAACAACAAGTCTTGCTTTATACCTCTCTAATGAACCATATGAATTATATTTAGTTTTATAAACCCATTTACAACCTATTGGACGTTTTCCTTCATGCAGATTTACTATTTTCCAAGTTTATTACTTTCTAAAGCACTTATTTCCTCCTTCATATCTTTAACCCAATTCTCATCTTTTGACGCTTCCAAAAAAAATGGTTCAATAATTTTATCAATTGAACTAAGAAAGCATCTATAACTTGGGTTAATTTTATCATATGAAACAACTAAATTAACATGCTACATAACTGAGTTATTACCTTCCATAACATAGTCCTTTTGCCAAACTGGAGCTTTAACAGCTCTATTAGACCTTCTAGGTCTTGTTACTATCGAATCAGAAACAATATTTGGATTAGGATCAACATTTGTCACAATTGGTGACACATTACCATCATTTCCTGAATTAGCATCCGGACTATAATCCAAATCAACAGGATTCATCATCTGAAACATTTCTACATCATCTCCAACATTTCCAACTGAACTGTCTATTAAGATATTACCATAATTCTTCATTGACATCTTAAACGGATATACATCCTCAACAAACTTTACATCTCTACTAACAAACATCATTTTTGTTTCTAAATTCAACAATTTGTGACATTTTCTTGTTAAAGAATATCCCATCATAATTGCAGGAATGGAACGTGAAGCAAATTTATCCATACAAGGCAATACTTTTGCATAACATAAACAACCAAACACCTTCAATTGTTCATACTTAGGTTTCCTTCCAAATAATTTTTCAAACGGTGACAAACCCTTTAATACATCAGTAGGCATCAAATTTACCAAATAACATGTAGAAAGAACACACTCACCCCAAAACCTAATAGGTACGGTACACCACTTTCTAATTTTAAAGCCCTAGAATTTCCAACAAATGTTTATGCTTTCTTTCTACAATTCCATTTTGTTGTGGCCTATATACACAACTACTTTCATGAATAATACCCAAGTCCGAAAACAAACTATTACAATGCTCATTAAAATATTCTCTACCATTGTCTGTCCTAACCTTTTTCACCTTATGATTAAACAGAGTTCTAACTAAAGCAAAAAAATGTTTAATCACAACAATAACATCATATTTAAAACTTAACAGGTAAATTCAAGTCGCACGACTAAAATCATCAACAATTGTAAGAAAATACCTTTTATTGACATAAGTGAGTTTTACATACGAACCCCAGATATCCATATGCACCAACTCAAACGGAAATACATACATTGTATTACTAGAAGGAAATGGAAGTCTATGTTGCTTTCCTAAAGGACAAACAACACAATTCATTAACCTTTTATTAACAACAGAATTCAAATTCAAAAAACCAAGTTTGTTCAAGCAATACATTGAGGCATGCCCTAAACGTCTATGCCAGAGGACGGGTTGAGGATTAGGAGGTTTGAAAACATTTAAAGCAACAAAGGGTGTCTTTTTGAACAGATACAACCATGCAATCTCTCTACCAATCCTCAGCACCGTTCCATTGGAGAGATCCTGCATAATTACAATTTTTGGATAAAATGTAATTTTACATGAAAGATCTTGAGACAATTTCGCAATAGAAATCGGATTATACTTATAATCAGGGACATATAAAACATTTCTAAGTATCTTATCTTTTCCTAACAAATAATCACCAACACCATCAACTTTAGCATGCGAACTATTAGGGATTTGTATTTTAGAACTATTTTTCCTAAGCCTAATTAACCTGTCAAAACGACAACACATATGATTTGTTGCTCCATTGTCCAAAATCCAATAATCAGAATCAAGATTAGAATTACCTGCCATGCTGACCTTAGGTTCAAGCTCACTGGTTGATGCATCTTGTTGGCCCTCAGTGAGCAGATGCACTATTTGCTCCAGTTGTCCGATAGTGATCACCCCACGGCCTGATCCTTCAGTATCAGCTAGAGTTGTGCAACTTGACACTACTGATAAACCTGCTTTTGGCGATAGAAAATTGTTTTCATCGCCAAAATTCCGTCGGTAAAACTTATAGTTACCGACAAAATCGATATTTTGTCGGTAAAGGATGTTATTTCCCGTCAAAAATTATATTGTCGTCAAAAACAAATTTTATCTACGAAATTAAACTTTTTATCGGTAAAAATAATATAATTGTCGACGATTTTTTTTGTCGGTAAAATGCAAAAAAAAACACGTCAGTAAAATAAGAATAGAAAAATAAACGACATTTAAGATAGTGTAACACCTAACCAAACAAACTAATAGGCAAAGCTGTTTTACTACGGTATTTAATTGTATAACTAAGAGTTAGAAACTATAAGGGTTTATATCTCAAAAACTTAATTGTTGGATGACAATCTCAGCACGCAGATGTAGCACAACAGGGAGAAGAGATATTTTGGTGGCAATGACTCTTGGCCACGCACGGCCATGCCACCCACCATCGTTAATCGGCCCAAACCTTAAACCTTCTACCCATCTCAAAGGTCGATTCATCGACAATTATTCAACTTCACTCGCGACTCATTTACAGCGGCTGGATATCTTCAACTTCACTCTGATCGGTTGGATCTCACTCTAGATGAGGATGAAGAGGCAAAGGTGTCAACGTAAGAGCGGTAAAAGGCGTCATCGTAAGAGCGGTAAGGTTCTACACTGCTTGTTGTTTTTGACAACCTTTCAAGGTCCTCTTCGATGGAACCTTCGTGTACAGCAATGTTGTCCATCAGATCGCTTCCCCTGACGAAGCCCTCACCAATATTCTTGGCGCACCGGTCAAGCTCTTCATTACTAGGTCCTCGCTCATTCGTCATTCCCTTGATTTCGATTTTGTTTATTGCTTGAAAATGAATCATTTTTGGATACCTTTAATCGTTTCAGATGCGTTTGATGGTTTTGCTTGTTATTCCATAAGTTCAGGTGTGTTCTTGAGGAGCTGATGAGTCTGGGAAATTCACATTTTGTATCATTTACAGCTGCCAAAAGTTTTTCAACTCCAAGAGTGTATCCATTGTAGTTGATGTATACATGTATGTATAAAAGAAGAAGACTGCTGCTTATTGGATTTACTTGGTTGATGAGGTATGGAGAACATAATTTGCAGAACTATCAAACACGATTATAATTTAATTAAAAATTGAATGGTGAATCTTTCAAATAGGCAGCATCAAATATGCTATATTAGGCAAAAAAAAAGTTTAGTCTTAGTAGATATTGTTCGTATGGTGAGTTGATGTGCTAATAAATGATTATGTGGTGATTATTTGTTATTCCAAGGTTTGATGTTTTTTTTCTCAATATTAAGCTGGTGGCTTAGTATTAGATATAGACCATAACTGAAGTACATTATCCATCAGATTAAAGCTGTGTTTGCATCAATACCAGGCAATGAAGATTTGAAGTTATACATTATCCATCACATTATCCACCTGCTTGTACTGCTAGCTTAGCTAAAATAATATTAAAGTTTCTTATTTTAGTTTGAAGATTGAGTACACAATGAAGAAAATAATGCAATGTAAATGCTAGTTAGTTGCGATACAGTTATATCCGAAGCAATCCATTATTATTATAATATCATCCATCTATGAGTTAACCTTATTAGTCACTGTAAATTATAAGTCTTCTTCTGTCTGCGTGGATATCAAAAGAAGAAGACGTTGCACAAAGCTTACATCGATTCGTGTTTTTTTTTTCCAGATTTAAGCACTGCCATTAAAATTTGAATCTGAAGTAGCTTTCTAATCCGGTGAGTCGCTTTCTCATCCTCAGAACATGATCTCTTTCTCTCTCTTGTCTTGAGGAGGGTGGCCTGTGTTGGTTTGGGAGAGGCTAATCTAGCATAAGATCAACCACAAGAACACACAATAACAATACACAAACTTTCATTCACAAACCATGGAGCTTCATCTTCATTCTTTCGTTTGGAGCTGCACTCCTTCCCCTGTCTTCTGTCGAGAGAACTCTCTATTCTTTTTTTTTACAAATGCACAGCACTCCTTCCCTTCTCATTATTCTCTCATTTAACTATTCTCTCACTTTCTCTAAAACACACAAAACTCACCATTTCATTAACACACACAAACATATAATAATAATATAAAACAACAACATTAATTTAACACTCCCCCTTAATGTGTTGTTCTTGAACTCCTAGTAGTTCGCGAAACTTCTCGAACATGTCCTTTGCCAACGCCTTAGTGAGGATATCCGCAACTTGATCTTCGGACTTGACATACACCATCTCGATCTCTCCTTCTACGATCTTCTCACGAATGAAGTGGTGCTTCACTGCTATGTGTCTTGTCCTGCTGCTATACACTGGATTCTTTGCCATTGCAATAACTGATTTGCTATCACAAAACATCAATGTCGCATTGTCTTGCTTCTCGCCAATATCTTCCAAAATTCTCCTCAACCACACGGCTTGAGAACATGCCATAGCCGCTGAAATATATTCCGCTTCCGCAGAGGATTGTGCAATTGATTCTTGTTTCTTTGATTGCCAGGAAAACACACCTGATCCAAGAGAAAACACATATCCGGTTGTACTCTTCATATCATCTCTACAACCGGCCCAATCACTATCACAAAAACCAATTAACTTCAACTCATCTCCTTTGGAATACTTGATACCATACGTCAATGTCCCTCGAACATAACGTAGAACTCGTTTGGCGGCTCCAAGATGAAAGTGACTCGGACTTTGCATGAACCTCGACAACATGCTCGAAGCAAACATAATATCCGGTCTCGTGGCAGTGAGATACATCAAACTACCCACAATACTCCTAAAATATGTGTTATCCACTTTTCTACCTCCATCTTCTTTCCACAACTTCTCATTTGAAGCAAGTGGTGTTGCCATTGTTTTGCAACCAAACATATGAAACCTCTTCAACATATTCTCTGCATACTTCTTTTGACAAACAAACACTCCATCTTCTTGTTGATCAATCTCCAAACCAAGAAAATGATGTAGCAAACCCATATCACTCATCTCATATCTCCTCATCATATCATTCTTAAACTCTCTAATCAACTCATCATCATTGCCAGTGAATATCAAATCATCAACATATATAGCAACAACAAGAATGGAAGTACCTTGTTTTTTCACATAGAGAGTAGGCTCACTTTTGCTTTTGTTGAATTCATGATAAATGAGGTAATTGTCAATCTGACTATACCACTGTCGTGGTGCTTGTTTCAACCCGTACAATGCCTTCTTTAGCTTGTACACTTTCTCTTCTTCTCCTTCTTTCACAAATCCTTCAGGTTGATGAACATATATTTCTTCTTCCAATTCACCATTCAAGAAAGCCGATTTCACATCAAGTTGGTATAGCAACCAACCTTTTTGAGCTGCAAGTGCAATGAGGACTCGAATCGTGTCCTTGCGCGAAACTGGAGCAAACGCTTCATGGTAGTCGACCCCAGCCTGTTGTGAGTACCCTTTGGCTACAAGTCTTGCTTTATTTTTCAAGACGGAACCATCAAGGTTATGCTTCACTTTGTAAATCCACTTCACCCCAACAACTTCTCTATCAACTGGCTTTTCTACAAGATCCCATGTCTTGTTTTTCTCAATCATGTGCAACTCTTCATCCATGGCTTTCTTCCACCCTTCTTCTTGTATAGCTTCTTCAAAGCTTTCTGGCACAACAATGCACACATTACATGTCGCGTATACATCTGAAAGTCTTCTCATTCTTTTCGGTGTACTACTCGAATTGGATGAATTAGAACCTGAACCACTACTCGATGGCGATGATGGATCAACTCTAGGTGAATTTGGTGGAGAGTTTTCAACATTCTCTTCATCACCTCCAAGCTCTTCTTCGGGGATAACAACATGTTTTTGAACTTGTTTGTCTTTCCAATTCCAACTAGTTTCTTCATCAAACAACACATCTCTACTAATGATGATTTTCTCTCTCTGCAAGCTATACAACCGATAGCCCTTTGATGTTGAATCATAACCCATGAAGATACATTTCTCACTTGTATCATCAAGTTTTGTCCTCTTCTCTTTCGGAACTTGAGCATAGCAAATACACCCAAAAATTCTCAAGTGTTTCACTGACGGCTTCTTTTTACACCAAGCCTCAATTGGGGTCTTGTTCTGAACTGCCTTTGTAGGACATCTATTCAACAAATAGACTGCAGTGTAGATTGCTTCAGCCCAAAATGAATTAGGCAACCCTTTCTCCTTGAGCATTGTTTTGCCCATTTCCACAACTGTTTGATTCTTTCTTTCGGACACTCCATTTTGTTGTGGAGAGTAACCAACTGTGAGTTGTCTTTCTATACCTTCGTCAGAACAAAACTTATCAAATTCTCGAGAGTTGTATTCTTTTCCTCGATCACTTCTCAACACTTTTATGTAGCGACCACTTTGCTTTTCAACAAATGTTTTGAATCTTCTAAACACGCCAAATACTTCTGATTTTTGTCTCAAGAAGTAAACCCATGTCATTCTTGTATAATCATCAATGAACAATATAAAGTATCGGTTACCTCCTTGAGATGGAGTTCTCATTGGCCCACACACATCGGTATGAATGAGTTCTAGTGGTCGTTTTGCCCTCCATGCTCCTCCTTTCGGAAAAGCTTCTCGGTGATGCTTCCCCATGGCACACCCTTCACATACACCACTTTTCTCTTCAATTCTAGGCAATCCATACACCATATTCTTGTCTCTCAATAACTTCATCCCATTAAAATACAAGTGTCCAAGCCTTTTGTGCCAAAGCCATGACTCATCACTAACACTTGCCTTCAAAGCAACATCTCCCCCATAATTAAAACTCAATGGAAAACTTCTACTTCTCGTCATCTTTATCTTGGTCATCAACTTGTTATTTCCATTCTTCTTATCATAAATGGTGCATCCATCATTTTCAAAATATACACCATATCCCTTCTCCACAAGTTGACCAACACTCAATAAATTTTGATCTAGGTCGGGCACAAGCAACACATCATTAATGAACCTCATTCCCTCCATTGTTTGGATAGGAACCGTCACTTTTCCGACCACTTGTACAAGCGCACCATTTCCCATCTTCACCTTTGCATTCACCTTCTCTTCTATCTTCGTGAAGATGCTTTTATCACTAGTCATGTGATTGCTACAACCACTATCAAGTAACCACACTTCATCTTTCTTTTCGGTCGCAACTTGACAACCGACATAAAACACTCCATAGTCATGATCATTTCCCTTCTCTTCGGAGACATTTGCTTGTTCATTCTTAAACCTACAATCTTTTTGAACATGCCCAAACTTCTTGCAATTAAAACATTGTGGCTTCCCCTTGAACCAACAATCTTTCTCAAAATGTCCACTCCGTTTGCAAATATGACAAGTTTTTCCCGAATTTTCTGCATTATAACTTCTATCAAAATTTCCTCTCCCTCGACCTCTTTGGCCTCTTCCTCTACTAAATCTTCCGCCTCTTGAAGATTCACCTCCGCGGTTCTCTTGAAATGATTGCTCTCTCAACTTATTGCCCAAGTTGAGTTTTGATTGTAAGGCACTCTCTATTGATTTTTCGGAGTGTCTTAACACCCTTTGCTCATGTGATTGCAAGGATGCCATTAACTCACGGACGGTTAATGTTGCCAAGTTTTTCGTTTCCTCAACAACCGACACAATCGTATCATACTTCTCAGTCAAGCTAATCAAAATTTTCTCAACAAGTCTTTTATCTTTTACTTCTTCTCCATTCAAACTCATTTGACTAGCAACTTCGGTAACCCGCGTGAAATAATCCTTCAAGCTTTCACCTTCCTTCATTTTCATATTTTCTAACTCGGCTCGCAAGGTTTGAAGTTTGATAGCTCGGACTTTTAGACTCCCTTGAAACTCTTCTTACAAAACAATCCAAGCTTCATTTGCCGTATTACACCTCATGATTCTCGGAAACAATTTCTCTGTCATAGCTTGTTGAATAAACGCTAGAGCTTTAGCATATCTCTTTCGAGTATCTTTCAACTCCTTTTTTTCAATCTCACTCAATGTAGCTACAGAATCAGGCTCATCAAATCCAACCTCAACTATATCCCACAAATCTTGTGACCTAAATATAGTCTTGGCCTTTAAACTCCAATAGTCATAGTTTTCACCATTAAATATAGGAATTGTGAGATGAGATACACCTTGTTCACTTGACCCAGCCATAAACGATTCGTTTTCGTTGTTGATTGCTTCTGTTTTGCTCGATTGTCCGCTTTTCGTCGGAACCCTAGCTCGCCCAATCTATTCAATCCACCAAGCTCTGATACCAATTTGTTGGTTTGGGAGAGGCTAATCTAGCATAAGATCAACCACAAGAACACACAATAACAATACACAAACTTTCATTCACAAACCATGGAGCTTCATCTTCATTCTTTCGTTTGGAGCTGCACTCATTCCCCTGTGTTCTGTCGAGAGAACTCTCTATTCTTTTTTTTTTTACAAATGCACAGCACTCCTTCCCTTCTCATTATTCTCTCATTTAACTATTCTCTCACTTTCTCTAAAACACACAAAACTCACTGTTTCATTAACACACACAAACATATAATAATAATATAAAACAACAACATTAATTTAACAGCCTGCAGGGTGTGTGAAGATGTCAGAAGATAGCTAGAAATGAAGGTGTATTTAGTTATCTGCAGGAGTTCTTTGGTGAAGGTGTGGTATCTGCAACTGAAATGGTTACTAGTGATGGTTGATTCAAGGAACAGTTCAAGAATACAATATTGGGGACACAATTCTTCTGCGATTTGTGAATCTGTGACTACCACACTGCAATAGTAATGGATATAGCAGTATAGCTAGGGTAGTTTTGCTTCACGTTGTCTGGTGGAAGACAATTATCTGAATTTGTAAAAGGTAGTGCTTGAATATGTAAATATTCTTTATAAACAGTAATAATTCCTCTATTTGTCAATTTATAATAGTATTTTTCTATTTGTAAATTTATTATTATTTTTTTAAAATATGTTCTTTTATTGACGGAAGTTTTCGTCGGCATAACATATATAACGACCAAACTGGTTTTGTCGGTAAAAAGGTATTTACCGACGAAAACAAATTCTTTACCGAAGAAAACAAATTCTTTACCGACGAAATTGTCTTTGCCGACCAAACTGATTTTGTCAACAAAAGTTCCAAACAAATTATTTTTACCGACGAAATATTTCACATATTTCGTTTGGAACTTTCACCGACGAAAGTGTTACCGACGAACAATTCATTTTGGTGACGGAATTTATTTCCAGCGACGAAATTTACAAATTTCCCAACAGAATAGTTACGTCGGTAAACAGCTCATGCGTAGAATTAGCATACATATGTCCATCAGAATCAACCTCACTGTTAACCCGAAGTGACTATCCGAGGCCCTGATTAGTTCTGAACTTCCAACCAGGCGGGTAGCCCTTCATCTTAAAACAATGATCAAAATCATGGCCTTTAATTTTGCAATATTCACAAAACAGATTTGAACTTTTCCGAGGAGGTTTAAACTGGTTCACAGAATTAACCAAAGCATTTTCACAAATTCCTCTCTAATTTTCTTCCTGAATCGACGCTGACTATGCTTGGTTCAGGGTAGAGAGATTTTCTCTCAAAAGCAAATTTGATCGAACAGTTGAATACGACTCATTCAGTCCATTTAAGAACTGAAATAGTTTCAAATTGTTCGCATGATCAATGTGCCTTTGAAAAAGAGCACATCCTCAAGTACGTAAACAGCAAATGGCTTCAAATTCATCCCACATTAATTTGATTCGAGAAAAATAAGCAGATATTATGTCTACTCCCTGTTGAACCAAACTGATTTCCTGGTGTAATTGAAAAATCCTTGAACCATTCACCTTGTTAAACCTTTCCTTTAAACCTTTCCAACCCAGGAAGGCTGAAGTTGAATAAACCATTCCAGTCATTAATTCACGAGAAACCGAGTTCATGATCCAAGCAAACACCAAGGCATTACACCTTTCCCAAAGGTGATGCAAGCTTGAATCATAATCTTCCTTTTTGCAAGAACCATCAATAAAACCCAATTTATTCTTTGTAAGCAGCTATATGTACATCGCTCTGCTCCAACATATTATTGAATTGTGAAATGACTATTATGCCCTTAGTTGTATTGAAGAACACATGGAAGGATTGAAGAACCAGAATCGAATCAAATTCAATTTGATGTTCTTGAGAACCCAGAATCAGAAACAGCATTTCTGGGTTCTTGAAGAATCCAGAATCGCGATTCTGGGTTCTTCACATTGTGGGTAACATGTCGAACCTTTTAATCACATCATTTCAAACAACAGTATCCATTTAATCACATTATAGAGAAACATGTATGACCTTTTAATCACATTATAGAGAAACATGTATGACCATTTAATCACATTTGATGATAACATATACTGCAATACAGAATTTCAAGAACCCGGAAATGCTGTTTCTGGGTTCTTCAAGAACCCAGAATCGCAAATTTGGGTTGTTCAAGAACCCAGAATCGCAAATCTGGGTTGTTCAAGAACCCAGAATCGCAAATCTGGGTTCTTCAAGAACCCAGAATCGCAAATCTGGGTTCTTCAAGAACCCAAAATCGCAAATCTGGGTTCTTGAGAACCCAGAATCGCAAATCTGGGTTCTTGAGAACCCAGAATCGCAAATCTGGGTTCTTGAGAACCCATAATCGCAAATCTGGGTTCTTGAGAACCCAGAATCGCAAATTTGGGTTCTTCAAGAACCCAGAAATGATGTTTCTGGGATCTTGAGAACCCAGAATCGCAAATCTGGGTTCTTGAAGAACCCAGAAATGCTGTTTATGGGTTCTTCGATTCTTGTTCTTGAAGATGATAATGTGTTCTTGAAGATGATTCTAGGGGTAATTACGTCATTTTACGTATCTAAATAGTGACTTAACTGTGATTTCTAACGGTGAACAATAAAAAAACCAAATAGTCACATTTCAAAACCAATTAATCACATTTTGAAACATGTGTAACCATTCTGAACATTGGTCAAACATGTGTAACCAATTAAGTAATTAACCCTATAATAAAAGACCGAAAATTTTATTTTAAAAAATACATAAATTTATATTGTCAACAATAAAAATATATAAAACTAACTTCATGGTTATTTATTACATGTATGCCCAGTAACTTCCATTATTTAGTATATATTAGTTTATTAATAATAAATAATTATTATATTTATATAATAACCATGGTTATAACCATGACTATAACTCAAATACCATAACCATAACCATTATGGGTAGAAAATTCATCACCATAACCGTACCGTACCATAATGGTACGGTTAACCATATTAAACAGTAACAGTTATAACCATGGTTATGGGTTTTTCACCGCACCATTGCTGACCCTACTTACAACGAAGTATGAAGGATTTTCCTTTCTACAGCAAGGTCCCAATCCCAGGGTACTATAATACGGGTTACGAAAATGCCCGTAACTACAAGGGAAAACCACATGATTCTCATGTACGGATCTTCAAAAGGAAACATGCAAACATGGTGCGAAAGTGTAAATGCTTCATTTGTGGAGAAGAATGTCACTTTGATCGAGAATGTAAGCACCAAAATGCAATATTGCAAGAGCACCCGTAGTTAAAGACCTTGATCTACCCGAAGACTTTGATGTGGTCTCGGTGGATCTAAATGAAGAGGACTAAGACCATATCTGCAGCTTCTCTGAAGGAGAAGGGATGAGCTCTAGGCATTTCATCTCAAGTTTCCTAACAGGGGATGGACCCCTAGATGAGTTGGGCTTTGTCTTAACAAAATGAGAGGACTTGGGCTGGAGAAAAGCAGTGACTCTTGAAAAAGAAAAAGAAGAGTGCATTCATGAACTGCAAATGAGTATATAAGTAAGCAGAGGAGAGGAAGCCTGCAACTTTTGTGGGTACAAGACACTAAAGAGGATGAGGAGCCATTGCAAAAAATGCACAGTGATAGCCTGCCCAGTATGCTCTGGGTTTTACTTAAATTTCAAAGTAAAATCAGAAGCTGCAGGATCCTCAGAATACAACAACAAAGACATTCACATACGAGAATTATTAGCCTACTGTGCATACCTGATTGAGGTAAATGAAAGGTTAACTAAGGAAGTTGAGGAACAACTATCTAAATCCTTGCAACAGGATCTTAAGGACCTTGAAAAAATAAAATAAAAGTTAAGAAGGAACCTTTCACTTAGGAGAAGAAAATGCAAGAGAAAAACAGATGGTTAATAGATTGTACAACATGACAGTTTCTATAATCATTCCTGGGGTGAATCCATTCACTGTCAAAGGAATATTAGACACACGAGCAACCACCTGCTGCATTGACCAAAAGATAGTATGTGAAAGAGCCCTAGAGTTAAGTCCCAATCCAATTGTATTCTCGGGTATTGACTCTAGGCAGATCGCAAGGCATAAGCTAAAGCAAGGGCATATGAAAATATGTGAAAATTTGTTCAGAATACCTTTCGCCTACAACTTCAGCATGGGCATGAAGGAAGACATTGAAATGCTCATAGGATGCAATTTTATCCGCGCCATGTATGGGGGACTGCGAATAGAAGGCAACATTAGCACATTCTACAAGAACCTGACTTCAATTCAAACGAAGCAGGAAACCTCAAATGATGTCATAGAAGAGTTGGAAATGAAAAAAAAAATGAATATATAGCCTTCCAGGAGACGGTGTTATTCACCATGAGAAATACAAAACCATCATTCAAAAGACGTTTCCAACCATTATTGGAAGAGTTAGAAGAACATGGTTACATTGGAGAAAACCCATTGAAATATTGGGTGAAAAATAAAATCCAATCTAAACTGGATATCATCAATCCCGATGTAACTATTCAGAACAAGCCACTTAAGCATGTTACCCCAAAATTAAAAGAACAGTTCAAGAGGCATATAGATGTTCTCTTAAAACTGGGGGCAATATAACCAAGCAAGAGTAAGCACAAAACGATGACCATGATTGTTTACTTGGGATCTTCAATTGATCCCACTTTTGGAAAAGAGGTGAAGGGTAAAGAAAGGATGCTGTTCAATTATAGAACACTAAATGACAACACCTACAAAGACCAGTATTCACTACCAAACCTCAACACCATTATGCAGAAAGTGGGAATATCAAGGATGCACTCAAAATTTGATCTTAAGAGTGGATTTCATCAGGTGGCCATGCATGAAAAGTCTGTTCCTTGGAATGCATTCCTCACACTAGACATGTTATACGAATGTAATGTAATGCCTTTTGGGTTAAAGAATGCTCCTGCCATCTTTCAAAGAAAAATAGATAACTGCTTTCGGAGCTATGCAGATTATATAGCAGTGTACATTGATGATATTCTGGTATTCTCGGAAACCGAAGAAGACCATGCAAAACATTTAGCCCAAATGCTAGCAATTTGCAAAAGGGAAGGACTGGTGTTATTCGCTAATAAAATGAAGATAGCGGTGGAGGAAATAGAGTTCCTTGGGGGCAGTGATAGGCAAGTCAAGAATCAAGCTGCAACCACACATTATTAAAAAGATTGCAAAATTTGATGAAGGAAGCTTGAAAGAAAAGAAAGGTTTGCGGTCTTGGCTAGGCATCCTTAATTATGCTAGGTCATATATACCAAAGTTAGGGATCCTCTTAGGACCCCTCTATGAAAAGACAAGCCCCCATGGAGACAAACGAATGAAGACCTCCGATTGGGAAATTGTGAGGCAAATTATGAAGAAAGTACAAAAACTCCCAGACATGGAGTTACCTCCAAACACTGCACATATAATCATTGAAACAAATGGTTGTATGGAAGGATGAGGAGCAGTGTGTAAGTGAAAAGCAAAGAGTGTGTAAGTGAAAAGCAAAGAGAGCTGATCCAAAAGGCACAGAAAAAATTTATGCCTATGCAATTGGGAAGTTCCCTGTGGCCAAATCAACAATTGATGCAGAAATACATGCATGTATGGAAGGATTGAAGTCCTTCAAAATCTACTACCTGGATAAAGAAAGGGCTACATTGAGAACGGACTGTCAAGCGATAGTCAGTTTCTACAACAAAAGCTCCTACCATAAGCATTCAGGGTTCGATGGCTGAGCTTTGTAGATTTTCTCACTAGAACAGGCGTAGAAATAAATATTGAACACATGGATGGGAGTCAGAATGTTCATGCAGATACATTATCAAGGTTAACAAGTTATTTAATTTGTACAGAATGGAAGCAAGAACTTTTAGCAGAAGAGAAAAAGCGAAGCCAGCCGGAGGACCACCCTACTTCAGAAGCACTACGATGGAGTAGTTGGAGCCTTCTATCATCGAGCTCAGGAGTGCATGACTCAATGGATACAATACCTCCAAGCAGGAGGAATGCCTCAGCAATACAGTGAGGTATTCCGGAAGCATATCAAGAATGACATATTTCAAGCACAATATCAAACAATTGCATAGAAGGAAGATATATAACGTGCTGCCATGAAAGGAAGATAGTAAGGCCAAAAGAGAGCTGGAGCAAATCTATGAGCAGCAAGGCCAAAGAGTCAGGGGAGAAGTCGGGGTTTTCATGACCATGAAATTCTACAACTTAGCAAGGATATAGGCCCATCCAATAAGGGATGGATGAGCTACTACTATGATTAGGAGAAGGACCAAGCGAGACAATGTCACAACTGTTGGAAGAACTAATGTGTCTTCCACTAATGTAAAAGTTGTCTACCACTAGGAAAAGGTGTGTCTGAAATTTACTATTAGCATGTGATGTACCACTTTAAATAAACGATGTGTAATAAAAGAAGCACTTTAATAATTGGAGTGTGGTGAGCCTGTGAAGGGATACGAGTGATGACGATGGGGCTCAGAGCGCTCCCGATCAACGTTATCTCTTCTTCAAGTGAGAATCCTGTGTTGTGAGAGTTTGGGTTTGAGCCTGTAATATTTTTATGTTAATGAAATGTTGAGTTTGTTACCTTCTCTCTTTCACGATCCACCATCCGCGACTCCCAATCGCATGTGACATTAAATTGAAAGTCACCCGCGAATTAGAGTTGCGTGTGTCGTTTATTTTAACAGGGTAACGTTTAAATGTTACACCCACGACTAAGAGTCACATATTGATATATATTCGTATTTGTTGGCAATTTGAGGAGATTTTGATATTTGCTTATTAAAATGGGTATATTTTGGTGAAAGATTCGAAAGCATAACTTGAATGAGATCCAATACTAAAAATATCAACATCAACAACTGTCTGTAGCTTGGCCAAAAAAACAACTGTCTGTAGTCTTCTTCATTTGATTCATTTCCGAAAAAGGAAGGTCGGAGAAAGTAACAGTATATAATAACTATAAATTGTAGTGTCAGGTTTCCCGTCGATCAACAATGCAGACTCCGTACCCAAAACCCATTCACCCCTCGGAGACACGAATCGGATGGATCGGGATCGGCGTCATGGGCGCCGCCATGGCCTCGCGCATCATCTCCGCAGGCTACTCCATGACTGTCTACGCTCGAAACCCTTCCAAGGCCCTCTCTTTAACATCCCAGGGTGTTCGTATCGCCGAATCTCCCAGTGGAGTTGCAGCTTGCAGCGATGTGGTTTTCACAATGGTGGGTCACCCATCTGATGTTCGATCTGTTGTTCTTGGCAAGGACGGCATTCTTTCTGGGTTGAATCCAGGCGGCGTAATCGTGGATACCACCAGCAGCCACCCGCATCTCGCGCGCGAGATATTCGAGGCAGCGCGCGAGAAGGGTTGCTGGGCGGTTGATTCTCCTGTATCAGGCACTCTCCTTTCAAATCCTTTTGATTAAACGTTTACTAAAATAGTACGCTTCTTCTGCATTTTGCTCAAGATTTATTCTTTAAAAGCTGATAAATTCAGCATCAGCCATAAGACTTCGGTTTATTACCATAGAAATCGAGTCGAAATAGAGAAATCTGTACTCAATAACAATTTTAAGTCACATTACCTTGTTCTTGAAAAACACACACAAATAAATCATAGTACTTTGATAATCAATTAACCCAATTGATTCCATTGCATATAACTTAATCTCCAATATCTGTTTTCCTTTATACGGCTGGAAATGATTATGAATCCTTACATGAATCAAAAGATGAAATTTTTACACAAATCCTATATTCTTAATCTGATTTGATATGAACAATGATAGAAGATACAAGTAATAAATTGATCACAACTCTAATTTCAGGTGGAGATATTGGTGCTAGAGATGGAAAACTCGCCATTTTAGCGGGCGGTGATCACGGGGTGGTGGACTGGCTATCTCCATTATTTGAGATCATGGGTAGAGTTACTTACATGGGTGGAGCTGGTTGTGGACAGATCTCGAAGATAGCAAATCAGATAGTGGTAGGTGCTAACTTGTTGGGGTTGAGTGAAGGGTTGGTTTTTGCAGAGAGTGCGGGATTGGATGTGAAGCAATGGATGAAAGCAGTATATACCGGGGCTGCAGGGTCGAAGGTGATGGAATTATTCGGAGAGAGAATGATAGAGAAGGACTTCAGACCGGGTGGCTTTGCAAAGTATATGGTGAAGGATATGGGAATGGGTGTTGATGATTCTGACAAAGTGATGGTGCTTCCTGGAGCTGCATTGGGGAAGCAGTTATTCTCTGCTATGGTGGCCAATGGTGATGGACAGCTTGGTACTCAAGGTCTCATCTCTGTGATACATAGGATCAATAGCAAATGATATGGATGATTTACGGCTCCCTAGAGTGACCGAGGAGCTGTGTCAAATATCAAACCTTTATTTGATGTGAAATTTCATGCACGCTATCTTTATTAGATAGTGTTTTAAAGCAACTATCTTACCAATAAAGTTAAAAGAGGACAACAGTTTTACATGCTTGCTCTATACTTTGAATAATTCTTATACATGAGCTTTTTAATTAAGGGATGATGCGCTGAATCGTTACACTATTTTACAGATTACATCTTCATAATCTCAGACACGACCAATCATATATTTGTGTGTTCATGACAACAAGATTTGTTAGTCCTATTTGGTATAGATTGGATCATTGCACCAGTCAAATAGATCACCTTCTTCAATATACTCGAACTCGATACATCATCTGGTTAAGAGATAAAGTATTAAACCGTTACACCATATTACGATTGATTCAATTTTTATTACTATTGGAATGTACAAAAAGTTGCCTCATTAGGGATTTTGTAGCTAGCTAGGCTTCGTCTGTTGTCCTCAAGCTCCTCTCCATTGTAGTACAGATGTTGCTTGTCTACTGTAATGTTTCCCAAGATGTTCTTCACTTGTGCCTTAACAGTACTGATGGTAGTTCCTGATTCAACATGTAAGGATATAGGTTCCGAACGAAATAGAGCTTTTACATAGATCTTCGTCACCCGACTCCTAACCGCATTTAGGTTTGGATAACTGTCCGTTGCACCCTTAGATGACTCCCTAGTCGACCATGCAGTGTCTTGGGAAGGTGGTGCTCTTATGTAGGAGAACCCACGCGAAGTAATCCTGGAAGAGAGAGATCACAGTGCGAAACATAAGTAAAGGAGATCCAAACATCCTTAAAGCAACTATTTTGTCGGCCATCTTTTGTAAAGAATGTGAGTTAGTACCTAGTACGATCTGCTACCTTTGCTTCATAAAATGATGTCCTTCGTTTCTCAATGGTGGCCTTTACAATTGGCGTGGTCTGGTTACGAGATGATGCTGGAGCGCAATCCTCATCGGATTCTTCTCTGTCCACCTGATTCAGTCTGCTGGTGTTTTGGGCTGCTGTAGATGGCAGAAGACAAGTAATTATAGGAGACACAAAGTACAGTGCAGCCCAGTAATTGATGCAGTGAATCAGTTGAAAATTTGAGAATGACACTGATACAATTAATCAGAGACAAGATGTTGTTTCTTTTAAGGAAGAAACAGAGACAAGACTGAAGACAACTTATTGTAGATGTTTCCTGACAAATTGAATCAAAAGGAGTTAATAAACACCTGAAGAAATTTTGACTGCGTCTTGGTCGTCACTCCGTGACCACTGCTTGTTGATTTTCGATGATTTAATAGAGCCTTCTGGGGTTGAGTCGCATCCTGCTTTAATTTTCTTCTTGATTCTATCGATGACGTGCTTGATAAAATCATATTCCGACCTACAAAGTTAGCTAATCAATGCCGAATCATGAAGAATGGAAGGGAGAGAGAGAGAGAGGGGTTAAGAATATGGTACCGGTTTTCAATCTCTTTGTAGGAGATTCCACTCACTCCACCAAGTTTCGTAACAGCAGCCTTCCATTCTCGTACAGTTTTCTCTCCATAGTTAGCTATGTGTTCATCAAGATACTGTGCGGTTTTTCCAGTGAGGTGTTTCAGCTCCTTAAGATCTACCTTATAGAATATAGGTGTCACCAGCATCTTCTTATCTTTCTGGCGTTGCAGAATCGTCTCCAACTCCCTCAAGCTCCAGTCTGAAGAAGCAAACCGTTCAGAGTAGATGACAACTCCCATTCTGGATTTCTCAATGACATTGAAAAGATAAGTAATTTCTTCTCCCATCAGATCGACATCCATGAAAGTGTGGATCTCGTTTTGTTGCAAGGCATGGTAGAGGTTGGTTGTGAATCCTTTGCGCGTGTCTTGGCCTCTAAAACTTAGAAAAACATCATAGTACCCATCCACGGGGGATGGACGAGAAAAATCTACTGGCAAAGACATCTCTAATTTGTGAGACTTAGCTAGCTTAATTCAGGATGATCAAACGAGATAAAACAGGATGAGATCAGATCTAGCCATAACATGCAAATTAAAATACATATTTTAAATTAGTATGAAATTAATTTATTATTTATTTATATACTTATTGACATAATCGTGGAGACGACTTTGATCGGTGGATTCAGGATCAAACCAGTTGGGGCCAGGTCAGCTATTAAGGATATAATTGGAAAATCAGTAGGTGGTACCTAATTATTAATTAACATGACTAGGTCTAGAAGTTATGATCTTTATTACATAATATATACTGAACTATAGATCAGCACCTGCTACGCACGTAAGTTTATTTAATGTGTTGTGAATGAACGTTGACTAAGTGGTGGAGATGACTGACCCGTGGATTCAGGATCAAACCAGTTAAGGCCGGGTCAGATATTAAATAATCAGCAGGTGGTAACTAATCAACAAGATTTGGTCTAGAAGTCGTGATCTTTGTTACATAATATAGAAAATTGCTTCACAATGCACAAACATATATAAATACCATAATCAATACAATGCAAATATTAATAAAAATATCAAAGAGAAATTTAAAAATAATAAATTAGATATTTCTACACATACATATATAGTCATATATATTTTAAAGTAATAAAATAAAATAATAAACGTACAACTAAATACAATCTGTAATTCTGTATAATATTTCTTAGAATATAAATATTTAGAATATAATTAGTAAACAATTAAAAAAATATCAATTCAATCCAAAAGTCTACTTTTATTTTGTATATATCCAAGAGCATAAATGTTTAAAGTCAATTTGAGTGTCCCTTTGGCCAAAAAAATAATAATTTGAGTGTCCCAACCAAATTCAAACTTGGCCCGCTCTTCATAATCACATCTCAATCACTTCACATTTGATCTAACAGTCTTAATTTAAATACTCAAAAACTCAAAAGTCTAGCTAACGATTGAAAAGTCATTTCTATATATATATACTACACTAACTTATACATTTTTGGGACAAACAACGTCTTAAATAATGACATTTAAGAATTTCGTCATAAAAAAAATCAAATAAATTATAAACAAAGATAAAAGTGATTAGATAGTAAAGCTAACTTACTTTTAATTTTGTAATGAATGGACCGATTGCTATATTTCTACAAGTAAAAGAAAATTAGATAACATAATTAATACACGCGATATTAGTTCAAATTTTGTGCGAAAATATTATTAAAATAATATGTATGGATTAAATAAAAAGAAATGTCATTTCCTAAATAGCTATTATATAATATGAGGGGGCAAAACACCATTTATTTTTCCCTTAAATATAAAACCGGCCAGACTGTACATATACCATGAATGGTTGAATCTTTCAAGAACTGAAGTCTGTGCTACATGTGGTAGATATAGTTCTGGTGAAGCAAATCAAAGTATCCAACATTCAGGTACTAACTACATACCAACTGTGTTGTTGTAATTCGAATTCTTTTTCCTTTCCTTTCCTCTTCTTATCTCTTTGTCTCTGTGTTTCTTTGTTCTAAGGTTGTTTTATGTGTTTGACATGTTTTCTCTAGATTGTTTGTTCTACCAAGGAATAATCATCTGTTCAATTCTAAGAATCAAGATTTCACGAGCATGTTGATGAGCTTATGAATATGATATCACCTGATGAATATAAGTTGATAAGATTTAGAAGCTAGAGAAGTGCACAACTTTGGATATATAATACTGGAGCAAATTGTTGGAAGAGACCATTGATTAGTAGCTTTATGCTTCTGTTTTTATTCACATCATCTTCGTATTGCTTATTATTATTTCTCATACCTGCAAATTTGGCTCTCTGTTTGAAGCAATATAGGGTACGTATGGCAGATATAGAGGAGATGCAACCCATTGTTCTTGATATTGGAGGTGGAACCGTCAAGGTAAGATTTGAAAACCTTCATCTTCACGCAAATGGTGCTCTGTGATTGATGATTGTGGTCACCATCTGAAACAAACTCGACTCTAAACAGGCTGGATTTGCCGGAAACGATGCTCCGAGTACTATATTCCCTAATATTGTCGGTCAGGATATTTATACGTCTTTCTTTAATACGGAAAAGAAAGCTTATATAGGGTTTGAGGCTCAGTCTAGGAGGGGTATACTCAAGCTGAGCCACCAAGTTGAACGAGGCATTGTTGTGGATTGGGACTATATGGAGAAGATCTTGTCTCACACCTTCGACAAGGAACTCGGCATTAACTGCCTTGATCAACATCCTGTGCTATGTACAGAATCACCTCTAAACCCCAGGGAGAACAGAGAGAAGATGACACAGATCATGTTTGAGACCTTCAATGTTCCTGCTTTCTTCGTGGCAATACCAGGTGTTCTCTCTCTATTAGGAACTGGTCAGGAAACAGGAATTGTGCTCGACTCTGGTGATGGTGTTACCTACGTTGTCCCTGTCCATGAATCGTATGTGATTCCCGGCTCTATCTGTCGGCTAGAGATGGGTGGAACGGATATCACTGACGTTTTAGTAGATTACGTAGATAAGAAATACTCATTTACAGCAAATTCCAAGCGGGAAATCGTCCGTGACATGAAGGAAAAGCTTGGTTACGTCGCTTTTGATTACGACAAGGAACTCAAAGATGCTGCTAAGTCAAGTTTAAGAATCAAGAAGTCCTATGAATTACCCGATGGGCATGTAATGAAGCTAGATGTGGAACGGTTCAAATGTACTGAAGTGTTGTTCAACCCGTCTCTCATGTCCATGGAAGCCCCTGGAGTTCATGAGCTCTTGTATTATTCCCTCGAAAACTGGAATAAAGATGATGCCATCAGGAAAGCTTTATGCAGAAACATTCTGCTCACCGGAGGATCAACCATGTTCCCTGGGTTTGGTAAACGTCTGAGCAAGGAGATGACTACGCTCGGCCTTAGAAATGCCAAAGTTGAAGAGGTGCCTCTTCCACATAGGGAATACGCTGCCTGGGTAGGAGGATCCGTTGTGGCCTCTCTCAGCATTTTCCCGCAGGTATATATTGATGATGAACATGTCTATAGTATATGCTTTCATTATTCCAGAAAAAAACATAGTGTACGTGGATACATATGGTTGATTGAATCATAGTTACGTCGGGTAAGATACGGTGCAATATTTAATGCCTTGTGAAGATCTCACCTTATAAGTTGTTTTTTGGGTTAATTTCAACCCTAATGTTCTCATTTTTCAAAAATCTTAACAGTACCCTATACAAATCTCTCATTTAGACATAAATCTATTTTTTCCGGCAGAAAACGTCATATATAGTTTGACATTCCATTGATGTGTGTATAATATGTCTTTCATTCTGGATGCAGATATGCATCTCAGCGGAAGAGTATGATGAAAACGGACCATCCATTATATGCAAAAACATATCGAGTCCATGGATTGAACCTTCTGCAGTGTTCTGATTGATGAACTATTGACCTTCTGCTTTGCTCGACTTTTCTGCGGAAATTGGGATCGTAATGTTTGCATTTGTTCAAAACCGTATGTAATTCATGTATCCTCTAGGTTATAACTGAATCAACATCAGTAAAGTTCAACTGTACCGACAGAATTTTCCACACAAAACTATTGGAAAATACCGAAAACCAATTTTAAGTTAAGAGTATGTAATGCAATGTTAAATGCACAGATGATCTGTTAGGAGAACTTTGAGCTGTCCAAAGCTATATCTCGACCATGGTCAACATGTTCAACAACTAACTAGTTGTTGATATATATATGTAATTTTTCTCAATAGTCACTTATGTTGACACATGTGACTGAGCAGTTAAACTTGTGCTTAACAGTTACTTATGTTTCAAAATGTGACTGAACGGTTACCAAAAAAATGACTAAAATATCTTTCCCTTTATCTTCATGTTTTTCATCTTTAAGCTTTTCTTTCTCGATTCGAACCCGAAATCTAATTTCCATTTTCCATAAACTCATTAATGTGAGCCACGTTCTCGTAATCAAAACAGTATCCAACCAAATAAACCAAGTTTTCATGTCGAAACTGCAATAGATATCTGTGCTGCATATTTTGCAATTTATCATTAACAACTACCATATGGTTAAGAATTCAATAAATTTCAAGCAAGACTATAGTGTTAGGAAATAAACTTGTTATTCAAGAGTCTAGAAGTCTCTATGTGTAGAAGTATCTATGTGTAGAATTCTCTAAGTATCTAGAAGTCTCTTAAGTAATTAGGAGTTTTAAGAAGTCACTAGAATATGAAGCTACTAGAACATGAAATCACTATAACCTCAAGTGTCTAGGTTCTTCTATTTGTACCTATAAATATGTGATGGAATGAATGATAAGTCATCAAGTTGAGTAGACAAACAACAAGTCTCTCACACCATCTCCCTCACACTCACACAACCTCTCCATCTCTCACACACACTCATATTCATATACACCAACAAGTGGTATCAAAGCAAGGTTCAAAGATCGTGATGGCATCGACAAGTATGCAAGTACCGAGATTGACGAAGGATAACTACGATATTTGGTGTATCCAAATGAAGGCCCTTTTAGGATCACTTGACGTATGGGAGTTTGTGGAGACCGAGTTCAAGGAATCCAATGCGGCGGCGGTAATGACAAAAGAAGAGAAGGATGAATTGAAGGAGCAACAGAAGAAGGAGAAGAAGGCCTTGTTCACAATATATCAAGGTCTTGATGAAGCCACGTTCGAGATAGTTGCTCCGGCTAAGACATCAAACGAAGCTTGGGGGACACTTCAAAAGGCGTTCGGTGGCGTCGAAAAGGTAAAGAAAATTCGATTACAATCTCTTCGTGCTCAATTCGAGGCCATCCATCAAGAAAGCTCAGAATCCATCTCCGATTACTTCACGAGGGTTATCTCAATCGCGCATCAAATGCGGAGAAACGGAGAAACGTTGGAAGATGTTCGTGTCATGGAGAATATCTTGAGGTCCCTCGATCCTAAATTCGATCTTGTGGCTGTGGCAATTGAAGAATCCAAGGATTTAGATGAGATGTCCGTGGAGCAACTTATGGGTTCTCTATAAGCCCATGAACAACGACTTATGAAGAGAGGAGAAGGAAGATCCTTGGAGCAAGCATTACAAGCAAAGTTGACGCTACAAAATGTCGGATCACGAGGCGGCTTCCAAAGAGGAAGATTTTCAACGCGGAGAGAAAGAGATGGTCGGACAACAACAACCTACGAAACTGATGTTCGAGAATCAGCTGGACGAGGAGCAAGTCGAGGAAGAGGTCGCGTTCGTGGTCGAGGTCGTGGACGAGGCCGTAACGGATGGACAAGTAACAAATCTGAGGTACAATGTTATGTATGTAAAATATACGGCCACTATGCAGCAGAATGTTGGTATAATACCGACAACGACGGAGAAAAGGCGAATCTTGCGGAGAAGACTGATGATGATGGAGTACTTTTGATGGCGTATGATGGAGCGGTGACATCAGAATCCGTCACATGGTTCATTGATACGGGAGCGTCCAATCATATGCGTGGACAAAAAGATTTATTTACGGAGCTCGACGAAAGGAGAGATGAGCATGTTACCTTCGGCGATCTTTCCCGGCGACAAATTGAAGGGAAAGGTAAAATTTCCTTTGCACTCAAGAACATGCGAAAGCTTTGCATCTCCGATGTCTATTATGTTCCAGATATGAAGAATAATGTTCTGAGTGTCGGACAATTGATCGAGAAGGGATACGACGTCCACATGAAGGATCACGCTCTTAGCATCCGTGATAAGAACAACAAACTTATCACGAATGTGACCATGACCAAGAATAGAATGTTTCCTCTACGGCTAAGCACACATGAGGAGAATTGCTTGAAGGTGACAACCCTAGACAACTCAACTCTCTGGCACATCCGGTATGGTCATCTAAATTTTGAAGCGTTAAAACTACTAGAAAGGAACAACATGGTACGAGGCTTGCCGAAAATCGACCGTCCAAATGGCGTGTGCGAAACTTGTGTCATCGGAAAGCAGCAAAGAAAACCATTCAAGAAGTATTTTTCGAAGAGAGCAACCGGTCGTCTCGACTTAATTCACTCGGATGTCTGCGGGCCAATCACTCCCATCTCCATTGGTGGAAATAGGTACTTCTTGACCTTTACCGATGATTATAGTGGTAAGACTTGGATTTATATGATGAAGGAGAAAAGCGAAGTTTTGACAAAGTTCAAGGAGTTTAAAAACATGGCCGAGAAGCAAAGTGGTTGTCATTTGAAGTGCTTGCGAACCGATAGAGGAGGCGAATACACGTCGCGTGAATTTGACAAGTTTTGCAAAGAGAATGGGATCGTGCATCAACTCACCATGCCTCAAACGCCTCAGCAAAATGGTGTCTCCGAGAGAAAGAATAGGACCATCTTGAATTTGGTTCGATGCATGCTCAAAGAGAGAGGAGTTCCGAAAGAATTTGGGAGACGCGGTTGCATGTGCCGTTTACTTACTCAACCGGTTTCCTACGAAAAGGATTGGAAACATAACGCCAGAGGAAGCATGGAGCAAGCGCAAGCCAAGCGTCGAGCATCTTCGTGTCTTTGGGTGCGTGGCGTATGCAAAAGTACAAGAAGAAAATCGCATGAAGCTCGATGATAAAAGTATCAAATGCGTCATGCTCGGCTATGGAGAGAACTCTAATGGCTATAAGTTATACAATCCTATCACAAAAAGGATTGTGATGTCACGAGACATCAAGTTCAATGAGGAGTGTGCATGGAATTGGGGAAATATCAACCCTCAAAAGGAGATCTTAGAGGCGGAGGAATTGGAGGAGATTGTCCGAAATGAGGAAGATCGGGAACCATCTACACCCACAAATGTTGATGCCCAATTAGAAGAAGAAAGCTCGAGTGAATCACCCGTGAGAAAGACAAGGCGATTACGAGACATATATACCTCTACGGAGGAAATTGATGAAGAATTATATGGTAACCTTTGTATCTTCACAGGATATGATCCATTAACCTTTGAAGAAGCCTCTAAGGAGACAAAATGGAAGAAGGCGATGGAGGAAGAGATTGGAGCCATTAGGAAGAACAAGACTTGGGAGCTCACTACACTCCCTCGAGGTCATGATGCCATCGGAGTAAAATGGGTGTATAAGACAAAGACAATGGCAAATGGAGAAGTGGAGAAATACAAAGCGAGGCTTGTCGTGAAAGGATACAAGCAAAAGTTTGGGGTCGATTATGAAGAAGTCTTTGCACCGGTGGCGCGGCTAGAGACGGTAAGGTTACTCCTTTCACTTGCCGCTCAAAAGAAGTGGAGAATATTTCAAATGGACGTGAAATCGGCATTCTTGAACGGGAATCTCGAAGAGGAGGTCTACGTCGAACAACCTCCAAGGTTTATTGTCAAAGGCCAAGAAGACAAGGTGTATCGGTTGAGAAAGGCGCTCTACGGGCTAAAACAAGCTCCAAGAGCGTGGAATTCCAGAATTGATGACTACTTTATTCAAAGTGGTTTCAGTCGGTGCTCGTACGAACATGCTTTATACTCAAAGACTAACCCCCGTGGAGACGTTTTGATTGTGTGTTTGTACGTAGATGATTTGGTGTTCACCGGCAACAATCCTTCCATGATTCAAGATTTCAAACAATCCATGGAGAAGGAGTTCGAGATGACGGACTTGGGACTTATGGCCTATTTCCTCGGCATTGAGTTGCAACAAGGAGAAGATGGGATATTCGTCTCTCAAAACAAGTATGCAAGAGAGATTTTGAAGAAGTTCTCAATGGAAGATTGTCAACCGGTTGACACTCCCGTCGAGTGTGGAGTACGAATTACAAAAGACGGAGAAGGAAAATTGGTGAATCCTACTCACTACAAGAGCCTCGTGGGATGCCTACGTTACTTGACGTGTACTCGACCCGACATACTCTTTGGAGTCGGTTTGGTGAGTAGATACATGGAGACTCCGAAGACCTCTCACATGAAGGCAACCAATCGAATCCTCAAGTACGTGAAGGGAACGCTCGATTATGGGCTGTTTTATTCATCAAAAGAAGACGTGGAGCTTTTCGGATTCAGCGATAGTGATTGGGCCGGATGCTTCGACGATCGGAAAAGCACAACTGGGTTTGTTTTCTACCTTGGAGGTACGACATTTACTTGGTCATCAAAGAAGCAACCAATTGTTGCATTATCTACTTGTGAAGTAGAGTATGTAGCTGCATCATCATGTGTATGCCATTCTATATGGCTAAGAAGATTATTGGAGGAGCTCAAGGTGCAACAAGAAGGCCCGACCAAGATCTATGTCGACAACAAGTCGGCTATTGCCTTAGCAAAGAATCCGGTTCATCACGAGAGGTCCAAGCACATTGACACCGGGTTCCGTTCCATTCGAGAACATGTCAAGGCCAAGGATGTTGAGCTCATACATGTGAAGACCAATGATCAAGTTGCTGATATATTTACAAAGGCCCTGAAGACCGATATCTTTAAGCACTTACGGAAAATGCTCGGTATCACCGTAATAGGAGAAACAAGTTTAAGGGGGGGGGGGGGAAATGTTAGGAAATAAACTTGTTATTCAAGAGTCTAGAAGTCTCTATGTGTAGAAGTATCTATGTGTAGAATTCTCTAAGTATCTAGAAGTCTCTTAAGTAATTAGGAGTTTTAAGAAGTCACTAGAATATGAAGCTACTCGAACATGAAATCACTATAACCTCAAGTGTCTAGGTTCTTCTATTTGTACCTATAAATATGTGATGGAATGAATGATAAGTCATCAAGTTGAGTAGACAAACAACAAGTCTCTCACACCATCTCCCTCACACTCACACAACCTCTCCATCTCTCACACACACTCATATTCATATACACCAACATATAGCTTGTGAAATCATGCATGTATGCTTACATATGCTGATCCGTGTTTCATGACCATCTGCACTAAGAAACGAGGAAAAATCTTGACTGCAACAGCGACACCATTAATCTTACACTGTAAACATCCCCAAGACCACCTTGCGCAATGCGTTTTTCCAAGTTTGTTCGTAACTTTCAATATTTCCCCATATGTACGTAAAAGATTGTTTATCCGCCACCATCCCTTCCGGTTGCCCTATATGTAATAACAAATAAACATCATATATATGAGACGAACTCTATGTGTATATATTACATGAATATTAACTTCTCTACGAAAAAAATAAGGGTTTCAAATGATATCCGAATTAATGAGGATGAGGAGAGGCAGTTGCCTTCTCTAAATTTTGGTTATGTGTAATTTTCCCCCTAAAATCTGAATTTATCTTTCGATTCAGCTATCTGAATTAATCAGAGTTCAATTTATTCAAGGAAACCGAGAACAAAATTGTCACACGACAATTACCAGGATTTAATACATGAAGTGCACCTTGGTCCCGTGATGATGGCCGTTGCGAGGTTACCAGGTCCTTTACTCCCTTAGACGATTGATCAACATAGTGTTCTTGAATTTGTTGGTGTTCTCTTCTAAGTTTTTTCTTGATTTTATCGATTACATGCTTGATAAAATCATGCTCAGACCTACAAAGTTAGCAAATTAATGCAGAGTATCAATCTGTATAAGTATGGCAAAAAAATAATAATCTGTATAATCATATTAACTGTTGGATCGTGAAATCCGTGATGCTGATCTGGCAGTGAATTGAATGCAGATAAGGGTTGAAAGATTCTTCTGCTTCAACTCCGGTGAACCTGCAAGTAGGGGAGCGCAACAGAGGGGGTGTCTCTGGGTCCCTCTCCGATGCTTAAATGAGTATATGTGTGTGTATATCTCAAAACGTAAGGAACATATGTAAATCAAAGGTATTTATAGGGTAAGAGAGATCAAACCGTATGGGGCAACTGAATATCTTAGTGTATATCGTGTTGCTGAAGATTCAGATCATAAGATATGGCAGTTACTGCGAGATATTGCAGTTACCATATCTAATCTTTAGTGAATATGTGACCGAGATACGCGGGATATCGTGGCCACTTCCTTATTAACGGTTAGAGGGACCAGAGGAGAGAGGCAAGGCTCTCTTCGGGGCGAGCACTTTCATGGCGAGCAGTAAGAGGTCGCGGCCTGGTGAAGGATGTCGAGCAGTCAGAGGAGCCTTTGGCGTTCATATCGACTTTCGGTTCGATCTTGGGCCACTCTATGGTGGGCCAAGCTGACTTGCACTTAAGCTGATCCAGTTTGAGTATCTTGGGTTTACCCCCTCCAGGGTTATTGGGCCTTCGATGCCTTTTCCTTATTGGGCTGTCAATATCGATACCCAACATTAACTTAGGTAAACCACATCAATAGTCAATTATGCCGATACTATGTGACTAAATGGTTAATTATGTTTTTTTGTGTAGTTATACGATCATATACGTTTAAAAAATGTGACTTTTTGATTAAATGTGTTATATTCAGTCACATATGTTTGACAAATGTGATTAAATGGTCACAAAAATAACGATTTTACCCTTCCATTTTATTTTGGGTTTAGTTTGAACCCAAATCTGCGTTTCTGAGTTCGAATCGAAACCAAAAACGCATATTTGGGTTCGATTCAAACTCAGATTTGTGCAAATCTGAGTTCGAAATCAGATTTTGGGTTTGAATCGAGGAAGAAGAGATTGAAGATGAACATGAAGAACAATACTAAAAGGGTATTTTAGTCATTTTTTCGCATTAGGGAAGAAAATATTCCCGGATCAGCAATTTATCACTTCTAGGAGAATTGAAGCAAAGTTAGATAGTATACCCATGAATATAGCATGTCTTTATTTACTTAGCATAGATAGCCAATAGAGAGAACTATATGTTACCAATTTCAAGAGAGGGGTTAAGAATATGGTACCGGTATTCAATCTCTTTGTAGGAAATTCCACCCACTTTACTAAGGTTCTTAACAACAACCTTCCATGCTTGTACATTTTTCTCTCCATACTTAGCTATGTGTTTATCAAGATACTCTGCGGCTTTTCCAGTGAGGTCTTTCAACTCCTGACGATCTACCTTATAGAATATGGGTGTCACAAGCATTTTCTTATCATTGTGGCGTTGCAGAATCATCTCCAAATCCTTCAAGCTCCAATCTGAAGATGCAAACCGTTCAGAGTAGATGACAACTCCCGTTCTGGATTTCTCAATGACCTTGAAAAGTTGAACAATTTTTTCTCCCGTCAACTCCTCATCCATGAAATTGTAGATCTCATTTTCTTTCAAGGCATGATACAGGTCCGTTGTGAATCCTTTGCGCGTGTCTTTGCCTCTAAAACTTACAAAAACATCGTAGTACCCATCCAGTGGGGATGGACTAGAAAAATCTCGCGAAGACATCTCTAATTTGTGAGACCTAAATAGCTTAATTCTGGATGATCAAACGAGATAAAATAGGATGATATCAGATCTAGCCATAATATATATATATATATATATATATATATATATACTACTTACAAAGTTGATTTGTTTTCAATAAATAATCAACCAAACCGAACGTGGTGCCGATAACTAATAGGGTAAACCACCTCAACGGTAAGTCAACTATGTTGACACTATGTAACTAAATGGTTACTTATGTTTTTTTTGTGTAGCTAAACCGTCACTTACGTACGTTTCAGAAATGCGACTTTTTTTGGTTAAGCTTGTCATATTTAGTCACTTATATTTGCCAAATGTAATTAAAGAAAAAATTATGAAAATACACCCGAATTTGTTTTTGGTAACTGCACCAAGATATTTTTGACACAAATAAGTCCACCCAGATGTTTCGTTTTGTTTATAAATGCACCTTTCGTTAATTTTACTCGTTAAGTGTCACGTGGAAGTCATGCGCAACCGTTTATTTTGAATCCATGTAATGTAGAAAGACAATTTTACCCCTTTGCCCATCCCGTCACCTTTTGAATACCAACAGTGGTATTCGACGACCTAGCCTTTGTTCTTCGAACTAAAGAGACAGTTTTTTATTGCATCCCAATACCTTGAGCAAAAACCGAGGCAATCAACCGCAAACTTTCATCGATGAGCTTTCAGATTCAAATTCAAATTCATCATCTTCTTCAGTTTGAATACCCAATGCTTCTGAGCCATAATGTGGTGAAACACCACCAGGTCGATAGTGGTAAAGCGGATGCTATTGATTTATATTTACAGACATTTTAACAACCTTGGTCTGCTGTTGTATTTTAAAGGCAGTCAACAATGGCGTCCAACTGTTAAAGACAGTCAACAATGGTGCGCAAACTGTTTAGCATCTATGTTTATGTATTTAACTGCACATTGAGTCCTTTAGTTCGTAATATTCAATAGAACAATTCAAGAGTATTTACTACATGGTATCAAAGCCTTAGAAATCATATTATCGTTCAGCCACTGCTGTCGGCAATCTTCCAGCCATACCTGCTCCTGTCTGTTCCAAAATTCAGTTCGGTGATGTTGGATCACGTTTGCTCAAGTTGTCACGCCCCAAAATCCACCTAAGAAGTTAGAGGTGACGATTGTTGTTTCTAGTAATAAACAAGTATGTATCGGAATCCAAACAAATCCTCTATTGAAATATAACTCTAATATCGATCACGTTCTCACATAAATAATAATGCACTTACATAATCGAAATAACTTCTTGTTCCATGCATCTGTTGCGCACTCTGATACCTTCTAAAATTCAGCATCCTCATACATCAAACATCCAACACAAATTAACTTCTCCTGAAATTACGGAGTTGAATGTGGTAAGTTGCTGGGGAATAACTTAGTAAGTAGTCATAACTTATCCCTACCGGATCAGGCTCTTAAAAACATATTTTTTAAATAGTATAAACCTTAGACTTAAAATAAACATTTAAACAATGTAGAGTTCAAAGGATTTACGAAACAGAGTTTGTCAAAATGAGATGATGCAAACTTACTAAAATAGATAATTCAGAGTCATAGTCTAATCAAAATGTAGGTTTCAAACTTATCAAAAATTCAGAACTGAACGGAAGCGGAGGTTTGAACTTGTCGAATTTCAGAACGGAACAAAAACAGAGGTTGCTCTAGTCTTTTTACCACGCCTACTGTGCCGCAGGAAGACTCCAATTTTTAACCCCCATTGGAAGGATGCAGAGCCCAGATATATCCGCTGGGGCGGCCAGAATGATCATGATCTTTTCGTATCGATACGCCAGTGGACCCTCGTAAGGGTTTCACACCGTAGTAGACTTACGAGCACAAAATCAGAAACAGAGATCGAACTTTCTAAAATGGATTTCACTAAACTGTTTTCTACTAAGATTCTATACCAACTACCTCACAAAAAAACACATACTGATAAAGTCAGACAACATATCAAAAGCACACTTTATAAAACAACTTCAATAACTTGATCCGAATTTTATTAACGAAAACTCATATTCATGCTCTAAAATAATCTTAGCTTATCTTTAAACTTTCATGCAATGCATAAAATATTTTCTTTAGTAAAAGTAGAAATAGGCTGAAACTACTTACCTAAATTGAACCCCGATTCTAATACCAATAGCTCCGTCCAATCGAATTCTCTAAAATCAACGCGAACGAGAGTATAAGTTTTCCATTCAAACCATAATATCCAATCACATCTTAGTCATGTATTCAGTACTAGCATCCCCTTAGTTTCCAAATCAGGTTCCAAATTTACTATTCTGTTCGTGACACTAAAAACGAGACAAAACCCGATATCTCATTATTCACTGATTTTTCGACCATCTCAGAAAAATCCCCAAATATTACCATAGGTATAGGATTGCATTAAAAGTCTAACGCCGCAAACGGTGTTGCGTTTCGACCTTAGGGTGACCCACACACGCCGGTCAAACTTGTCCATACGTGGTCAACTTCATCTTCAACCTAGAGACAGATTTTGCAGATTGCAGAGCTGACTTTGAGAGCTTCGTTCTCTCTCGTCCGAGCTTCGTTTTTGATGTTTTTGGTATCTGTAAAAAGATCTTACAATGAACTACAGTTGTGTTGATTCCGTTTTGTGAAATACCGAATAAAAATGTAACATTTGGGGACTTAAAGTATCGGTTTACAATGTGTTCCGAATATTCGAGACTTCATATCTAATAAATGGCTCAACCAAATTCAATTCCGTCACTTGGGTTAGGTTACTTAGAACCCCTAGAACCTAACCATGTCAAGAAAGAAGAATACAAACTGACATATCAAAATTCACCATTAATGATCTTGGAAGCTTTCTCTCTCTAGAAGATTATTCATTCATAGAGGAAACTAAGCATAACTACGAGGTCTTACCTTAGTCTTGCTTTATTCTCTCTAGACTCTTTCTGAATTGACCAAATTACCCCCAGCTCTAAGTTTAAATCCTCGAGTCTTTGGTTGCTCTGTGTTCATCCACTTACCTAAGATTTACCAGACCAAATTTGATCCGTGTGTAGTTAAATGTGTGTTTGTCGGATATGGAATTAATCAAAAGAGGTATCGGTGTTATGATCCTAAAACTCGTCGCATGTTCACTACCATGAACTGTGATTTCCTTGAACAGAGTATTTTTATCACTAGTCCAGTGGTCACGGGGGAGTCTTACAGATGATCCACTAGAATGGGTATGTAATTCCAATATCTCCTATGACAAATCTAGTCTCTCCTATGAAGAACCAAAAGAGAAAGTTGTGCCGAACCTGGTTGAGCTACTTCATCCACATAGTACAAACCAGTGCGTTCAGTGCCACGCCCAATAATCACCCCAGTGTGGATATCATGCAGTATGCAAAAATTCGGATTCATCACCATAGTACAATTCAGTTCTTTAGTGACATGAGACAGCGATAACAATTTATTTGAGAGAGACGGGACCAAGAGACAATTTGATATTCTCAAGGTTGGGGAAATTTCTACTATTCCCATTCCTGTCACTTGGGCCTTTGCCCCATCTGCAGTATGAATGTATTCAATCCGGGACTTCACAATATTCTTAATATCACGGGAATCATACGTCATAGTATCGGTTGCCCCACAGTCAAAAATCCACTGGTGATTCTTAAGTGTATCTTTCTGGACTGAATATGCATGTTTTAAAAAATCAGGGACTGGACCGTAATTAATTTGGGCGGTTTTCTGATTTTTTAAAACATCATGTGCGAATTTGCTATGGTTAAAAGGGAAGGGACATGGATGTAAAATCCAAATCCCTTTACCTTCATTTAAGCAGCCATTCCCGTTCGGTTCATTTGCAGCGCCTCCCTTCATTTGCTTCAGACCGAAGCTCTCTTCTTAGTGGCTAGCATTTCTGCCGTGGCTCTCGTGGCGGTTGGTGCTTGTGACTCCGGCGAAGGATTGGTCTCCTTCGTAGGCTGGAAGCTTCGGTGGAACTTGGCGAGGCGTGGCAGCCGACTCTTCGTGGTTGTTGGTGGCCACCGAGTTGCCCACCCCGACGGCGGCGCGACTCCGTTTCTCCTCCCACCACTCGGGATAACCGACAAGTTTGAAACATCCGTCCTTCGTATGCCGACTCATCCCACAGTGAGTACATTTCAGTTTGCTTCGGTCGATTCGGGGTGAAGATCCGCCGGGTTTCCCGGTCGTGTCCGACCGATTCGTCGTATTTCAACCTCCTTTTGCTGAATTAGCTGCGGTATATTGATTAGCTGGATTAGCTCCGTTGATTAGGTTGCTGTCGGTCCAATTGCCCCTAGATAATAGTCCCTCGCCGAGTCCCAAACCTGTCCCCGATGATGTTCCGTCGGAGGTTGCCGCTCCCATGATGTGGAGCCGGGTGGCCTCCTTCCGGACTGAAGCATATGCTTCTTCGACTGAGGGGAGTCGGCCCGATCGTAACATCTCACGTTTGATTCCATTAAATTTGGGATCAATCCCCCCTTAGAATTGATATAGCTTGGTCTCGTTCCAAATTCGGTTGTGGGAGGTTATATCTTGACTGCATATCATCAGATTTGGCCTCCTGGCTTCGATCTCTCCCCATAGGGATTGTATCGAAAGCCAGAACTCTTCGAGTGTAAGTAGTCCCTGCATCATTTTCGAAGCCCGATTATGAAGATCGAAAATTTGTAGTGAATCCTTACCACTCCCATAAGTCGTTTGCAGTACCTTCCACAAATCACGGGAAGTAGGATAGTGAGCCACATTATTTGCTAATTGTGGCCTTATGTTCTGAATCATCCATGAGAACACGATGAGGTCGTCTTGTTTCCACCTCTCATAACCTGGGTCGGATCTGCTTTGGGGTTCCAGATCCCAGGTTATGTGCTGCTATCAGCCCCTTCCCCCAATTGCGATTTGCATCAATCTGGCCCATAGATGGTAGTTCTGGTCGATGAGATTTGTGCTCACCGTGACGGTTTCTGGTAGGATTTTTTCGATTTTGTGGCTGAGGTTAAGACCATTTTTCAGTATGTTGGCTATTTTGAGGGTTAGGTCTTCTTCACTTAGACGTGAACCCATTTGGGTTTGAGAAATTGGGGTTTCGGAATGTTGGCTTTCATTGTCGGACATGGCTGGTCGGATCAGATACTATTATGGTATATGATGAGCTAGAAAAACACCCAATCCTTCAAGGATTGTGAACCTGCTCTGATACCATGTTAAAACATGTAATTCTAACATTCATTTTAGGTATTTTCAGCTCAATTGATTTATTACGCCAGAATCAGGTACACTTATACAACTTCTATCTACTAATCTAGAAGCTATATTCATCATTATACTATAATACAGATTTGTCAATATTGTTGTTTACTTTAGACAATATTCCTGATTTTATGGCTTTCCTGGTTATGGCTTTTGACTTATACTTTTGTTGTCTTATTCCAAAAATTTTAGTATTTTTCTCCATAAAAATTCTCTGTAACCATTCAATCACATTTTGAAATATAAGTAACTGTTCAACACAAGTTTTAACTATTCGATCACATCATATGTGTCAACATAAGTAATTGTTAGGGCCGACAATGGTGCGGTGAAAAACTCAAAACCATGGTTATAACCGTTATTTTTTTTAGGGTTAATTACTTAATTGGTTACACATGTTTCAAAATGTTCAGAATGGTTACACATGTTTCAAAATGTGATTAATTGGTTTTGCTATGTGACTAATTGGTTACACATATTTTTCCCAATGTGATTAATTGGTTAATCCGTTAGTAAACCGTTAATTTTAACGTTAATTCATTTTTTTAAGATATTATTGAATTGTGAAATGACTATTATACCCTTAGTTGTATTGAAGAACACATGGAAGGATTGAAGAACCAGAATAGAATCAAATTCGATTTGATGTTCTTGAGAACCCAGAAACAACATTTCTGGGTTCTCAAACAGCATTTCTGGGTTCTCGAGAACCCAGAAACAACATTTTTGGGTTCTTCGATTCTTGTTCTTGAAGATGATGATGTGTTCTTGAAGATGATTCTAGGGGTAATTATGTCATTTTACGTATCTAAATAGTGACTTAACTGTGATTTCTAACGGTGAACAGTAAAAAAAACAAATAGTCACATTTCAAAACCAATTAATCACATTTTGAAACATGTGTAACCATTCTGAACATTGGTCATACATGTGTAACCAATTAAGTAATTAACCCTTTTTTTTATATGGTTTAAGCGTACCATTATGGAGCGGTGCAGTTATGGTGCTGAATTTTCTACCTGTAATGGTTATTGTCATGGTTATGGTATTTTAGTCATACCCATGGTTATACCCATAGTTATTATATAAATATAATAATACAAATTTAATATTAATATATTAATAAATACTAATAACAGAAATACGATTTTTATTTTTAGATTTCACGAATATATAATTGTGTAGCTTCCTTATCTTCTTCTCCTTTTGGACATTGATTTGTGTCAAGGTTGGGTTGATTGGAAGAGCCCATCCTTGGTAGTCAACTCCATCTAATGTTGGTGGTGCAATGATTGAGAACACGCTTGTTCCTTCCTCCATAGGAATAACGAATGGTTTGGTGGATGAATTGAGTTTCAATTAAAAGAGAACTCACGCTCACAGGTCCCTCAAGAAAGGTTGCTCTGATACCAATTGAAGTTGTTTTTGTAAAGCTGTTGTTGAAAAGGGAAAAATTGGTCGACAGAAAAAAAAAAACAGAGCAAAAAAAGGATATATTGCAGGAACTGTTTTTTAATTCATTAAGCATCTTCTCTTAAATAGAGATTACAAACTGAAAACTGAACTTCCTACTTACTCTCATAACAGAATCAACAACTCCCTCAAATGAAGGGATTATGAAAACTGACTGCAACTGAAAGAACAGAAAGGAAAGACAACATGACAACTAAGCAACTAATTTAACACAAATCGTTCCCGCTAAATAATCAAGATTGTCCCTTCAATGTCTCTAGTACATAACTAATATGGGGTATCATAAAATTCTGCATATGCGCACAAGTGAATGCCAACTGTATTACTCTCTGTATACTCATACTGTCGATAGCCCCAACCAACCGTGAATCAACTGTAAGATTACCTTGAGATAAGTTGATCACAAAGTTTTGCCAGGTCGTCAAAGCAGGTGGAGCATGTCCAGTGACCAACTCATACAGAATCATTGCGAAGCTGTGAAGATCCAGCTTCTTGTTAAATAGTAATCTGCATTCAAAGGAGGAGTTCATCTTAATGAACATAAGCTGTATACATATGTCAAGGTTGAGAAAATTTCCAGGCAAACAATATCAAGAAACAGGCATATATATTCGAGTGCTGATATACTTACGGGTTTTGACTCATGAAAAACGCTCCATCAACAATAAGACTAGTAATGTAACGGTCGTAAGTGCTTGTCGAGGCCGCCTCTCTCCCACTCGGAAAGTATAATATCTTGGCCGTCATCTTCTCATTGAAGAGAATGTCGGTAGTCTGCAAGTTCCCATGGGTTACTGAATTAGTCCCGTGCAGGTACTGCAGTCCTGAAGTGATGATGATGATGATAAAAGTCATTAATTTGTATATACACAAAAGCAAGTTACTGGTTTTATATATATAGTTTGGTATATATATATCTACTTTAATTAGTAGCTAGGATTTAGAACCTTCTGCAATATCTATGGCAATTTTCAGTCTCTCCTTCCAAGTCAAAAATCGAGGACTGACCCCTGCAAAACACACGAATATGTCCATTAGAACCAGAATCTCCCACAGATCAAGAGCTAGCAATATATATAATAATATACCTGATAAGTGATATCTCAAGCTTCCATTTTCCATAAACTCATTAATGTGAGCCACGTTCTGGCCATCAAAACAGTATCCAACCAAAGAAACCAAGTTTTCATGTCGAAATTGCAATAGCTTTCTTTGCTGCATATTTTGCACTTTATCATTAACAACTACCATGTGGTTAAGAATTCAATAAACTTCAAGCAAGACTATAGCTTGTGAAATCATGCTTACATATTCTTCAGCGCAATGTGATAAGTTATTCATGACCTTCTGCACTAAGAAACGAGGAAATATCTTGACTGCAACAGCGGCACCATTAAGCTTACCACTGTACACATCGCCAAGACCACCTTGCGCAATACGTTTTTCCAAGTTATTCGTAATTTTCAATATTTCCCCATATGTAAAAGCCTGTTTATCCGCCACCAACCCTTCTGGTTGCCCTGTATGTAATAATAAAAAAAACATCGTATATATGAGACGAACTCTATGTGTATATTACATGAATATTAACTTCTCTACGAAAAAATTAAGGGTTTCAAATGATATAATCATCTAGCTAAATGAGGATGAGGAGAGGCAGTTGCCTTCTCTAAGTTTTTGGTTCTGTGCAATTTTTTTCCTAAAATCTGAATTTATCTTTCGATTCAGCTATCTAATGTTTTACATATGCCTCTAAAATATTTTTATTTTATTTGTTTGTCCTACTCTAACTCTTGGCCTCGAATCAAATACTTGGCTTCGTCCAGTTGGTGAAATTGGTACGATTAATCAGAGTTCAGTTTATTCAAGGAAACCGCGAACAAAATTGTCAGACGACAATTACCAGGAATTAATCCATTGAGTGCACCTTGGTCACTTGATGATGGCCGCTTACCAAGTTTTTTCTTGATTTTATCGATTACAATCTCGATAAAATCATGCTCAGACCTACAAAATTAGCAAATTAATGCAGAGTAACAATCTGTATAGAAGAATGAGCTAGCTTATCTAGTACGAGACTACAAGGATTTTGGTTTTCATGGAGAAAGTAGGAGTTAGAGATTGAAATAAGTACCGGCTATCATTATCTTTGTAGGACAGTCCACAAACTTTACCAAAGTTGGCAACAGCAACCTTCCATGTTTCTACATTACGCTCGCCATGTTTTGCTAAGTGTTTATTAAGATCCTTTGCAGTTTGTCCAGTGAGGTCCTTCACCTCATCACGATCGACCTTATACAAGATGGGTGTCAGTATCATCTTCTGCTCTTTTCTGCGTTGAAGAATCATCTCCAACTCCCTCAAGCACCAATGTGAAGAAGCAAATTCTTTGGAGTAAATGACTACGGCCATCCTTGATTGTGCAATCACATCGAAAAGATACTCGATTTCTTCTCCCAGGAGCTCTATATCCATGAATGCGTGGATCTGGTGTTTGCGCAAGGCATGATACAGGTTGGTTGTGAATCCATTGCGCGTTTCTTTGCCTCTAAAACTTAAAAAAACATCATAGTACCCATCCACTGGGGATGGACTAGAAAAATCTAGCAAAGACATCTCTAATTTGTGAGACCTAGATAGCTTAATTCTGGATGATCAAACGAGATAAAATAGGATGATATCAGATCTAGCCATCAACATCATATATATATTACTTACAAAGTTGATTTGTTTTCAATAATTAATCAACCACACCGAATAATTACTAATGTTTGTTGTGTAGCTAAACCGTCACTTACGTACATTTAAGAAATGTGTTATTTTTTTAAACTTGTCATATTCAGTCACTTATATTTGACAAATGTAATTAGATATTTACTAAAATGATGATTTTAATTTCCCTTTTATATTTTTTTTCATTTGTTCTTCATGTTCATATTAATATATTATCCATATTCATGTATGTCCGAAATATGATTTTAAACTCAAATTTACGCAAGTCTAAGTTCAGTTCGAACCCAGATCTATAAATCTGAGTTCAGTTCGAACCCAAATCTGTAAATCTGAGTTAAGTTCGAACTCATATTTCAAGTTCAAATCGAGAAAGAAGATTTTGAAGATGAAGAACATGAAAAATAAATAAATAGTATTTTTCCCATAAAAATTATTTGTAACCATTTAATTACATTTTGAAATATAAGTAACTTTTCAACACAAGTTTTAACTATTCGATTACATCACATGTACCAACATAAATGATTGTTGATGTAATTTATCATAAATAATATTCATAACATGTTGCCCGCATCTAGAGTTTACCATAGATACCATAACAAGCAAATTAAAATACAAATTTTAAATTAGTATGAAAATTAATTTAGTATTAATTTATATACTTATTGATTTAATCATGGAGACGACTTTGACCCGTGGATTCAGGATCAAACCAGTTGGGGCCAGGTCAGCTATCAAGTATATAATTGAAAAACCAGTAGGTGGTACCTAATTATTAATTAACATGACTAGGTCTAGAAGTTATGATCTTTATTACATAATATATACTGAACTATAGATCAGCACCTGCTACGCACGCAAGTTTATTTAATGTGTTATGAATGAACGTTGACTAAGCGGTGAAGATGACTGATCCGTGGATTCAGGATAAAACCAGTTAGGGCCGGGTCAGATATTAAAAAATCAGCAGGTGGTAACTAATCAACAAGATTAGGTCTAGAAGTCGTGATCTTTGTTACATAGTATAGAAAGTTGGATCACAATTCACATTATTAATTGATCTAACCAGTCTTTAATACTACCTCAACTTTGAAAATTCAAAACGGGCTACCTCAACTTTGAAGAAGGTGCAAATAGCTACCTCCGTCCAATTTCTGACGAATTTCCGATGACTTTCCAACGACTTTTCGATGATTTTCCAACGACTTTCCGACGATAATTGACGAAAAATTGGACGGAGGTAGCTATTTGCACCTTCTTTAAAGTTGAGGTAGCTCGTTGCAAAATGTCCAAAGTTCATGTAGCTACTTGGTATTTAACCCTTAAATAAAAAGAAGGGTAAAACATGACATTATCCCTTCAAGTTTGACCGATTTTTCAATTTTCCCCTTCATTTTTAAATCGTGAATTTTTCTCATCATGTTTGGGAAAAGTGAAAATTTGTCTTCTCCGTCAACTTTTCTATCCAAATTTAACAGAATTACGGTGCGTTTGGTTGGTGGAATATAAAATACGAAACAAGGAATACGAAATAATAATATGATGTTTTTTGGTTGATGAATTGAAATTGAATGGAATATGAAATTTCAATGCTTAGTTGGTGGAATGATGTATAGAAATGGAATGAAACACAGTAAAATGACATATTTGTCTTTTACTTTAATATGTATAATATATAATAAAATTCACTTATGTTAATTAATTTCAAAAATTAAGAATAATTAAACTTATAATATATTTAATTATATTTTTTAAAATACTTTAAAATTAAATAATAAATGTCATTAATTAATTAATATATTTTATTAAAAAAATTCTAACAAATTAATCAACTAAAAATTATATTAATTAAAATAAAATTAATCAATAAAATAAAATTAAAATATTAATACAACATATTTACAAATAAACCTCAACTATATATAATTACCAGAACCTTAATATCATTATTAATAACATAAATTACAATACCCAAAATAACATATTCCATTACAAATAACAACCACATTAGTGTCATAGAAGCCACATGTTAATCTGCAGTTTTGGAAGGCCTCACTTTGAGCAGATAGAATCCAAGAATTGTTCCTCCTAGGTTTAAAGTAACCTTTGCAGCTTCTGCAAAAAGTTATTGAAACCATTAAAAACAAGAAACACAAGCTAATTAACCACTCAAGTAGAAAACTAGCTAGTGAAAAGATCATAAAGATTGTAGTGAAGTAATTCCAGGAGGACGGTACTCTTTCAGCAATGGCTCAACAGATTCTCTGATTACCAGTGTTGCTGCCTGATAATAAGTACACCCTTTATTAGAAATACAAAGATGGGACTCCTTAGAACAACTCCATGTTAACATACCATCAAAAGCCATAAGCTTAGAGGTATGGTCCAGTTGTTGGTCTTCAATCAAGAGAAATTGAAGAAATGAGATTCAACATGGAGTTGAATAACACAAATACAAATCTTATATGTGTTGAACAAACTCTCATAAACTCTTATAAAACTCATACAACTCTCATACAAAACATACAAACATAACCACCTATTTATACTAATACATAGTAGTACTTTGTTGACAAAGTTTACAACACTTTGTTGACAAAGTTTACAAGGTTGGTGCAGTTTTTTCAATAGTAGATATGCATCATTTTCAATAGTAAAACACATTTTGGAGTAGCAGCAATTTAAATAGTAAAAACTGATTTATACAAACACTCCTCCTAAATCAGGTTTGCTGCAAACTCCCAATCTTTCTCTAAGAAACCCAAATCGTTTATCCTGAAAAAACCTTCTTAATTGCAACTGTCTTTCCTTTTTCATTCTTCTCAATCATGGCAAGCTCCTCCTTCATTGCAGCTAGCCATTTCTCATCAATCTTGGCCTCCTCATATCCTCCAGGTTCAAGAACTTCAGAGTGCTTCATACGGAGTGTATGAACATCCTGATGTGCATACTCTGCATGCTTACTCTCCATGGTTTCAGACTCTGCAACTCTCCCCAACTGGACTCTCAACTTCTGTATATCTTTCAGAGAGGGTATTCTTTGTGGACCTGCAATGTTCGTGTGAATTAATTGCAGCTTCTTTGATGCTCTCCATGCTGTTTTGGGAAATGTTTTCCTGCTTTGCTTGCCATACTGACGTGCTTTACAGCTTGGAATGTGATCATCAAGTTCGGATAGGTCATTCACCATCATCTTGGCTTTCATTTGCAGCATCCCCTGATGATGATAATGCTCAAGCTTCTTGTGCCAGACTTCTGTGATGCCTTCTTTGATTGTGAAAGCAGATTGCTCCTCCTCCAATGGATTGAGTGCAAAACTCTTTCCCTTCATCTTGACCGTGAACAATTCTTGTCCTGTTGGATCCTTTATCACACATACTCTATTTTCGAAAATCACTTAAAAACCTTTCTCTATTAATTGACCAACACTAAGCAAATTTCGATCAATATTTGGCACATAGAGAACATTAGTGATTAGTTTTGTTCCAGAACAACTTGCGATAACTATGGTTCCTTTACCTTTGACTGCAATATACTCACCATTTCCAATTCTGACTTTGGAAAGAACTGATCTGTCAAGTTGTTTGAAAAGTCCCACATTACCAGTCATGTGACTAGTGCAACCACTGTCAACCAGCCAGCCATCACTTGATGCTCCAGATGTGAAGCAAGAAGCCGCAAACAGATGCTCCTCTTATTCTTCATGGACAGCAGCTTGAGCTTCCTTTTTCGGTTGATCGTACTTTTCAGGGCAAATCTTTTCGACATGGCCTATCTTCTGACACCTCCTGCATTTTATGTCTGGCCTCTTCCAGCATTTGTAGTGAGGATGGTTCGCCTTACCACAATGCGTGCAAGGAGGAAGATTTATTCCTTTGGGATCCCTTTCTGCTGCACTCGATTCACCGTCACCGTAGCTTTTCTGGTTTAAGTGCAGTTTGGCCTTCAAAGCACCTTCAATTACCCCTTCGTCTCGCATCAATCTTCTTTGCTCTTGAGCTTGAAGAGCACTAAGGAGCTCTGCCAATTTTAGAGTTAACAGATCCTTGGTGTTCTCCAATGAGACAATGGTTGCTTCAAATCTCTCAGGAAGAGAGACTAATATTTTCTCCACAATTCTGCTATCCTTCATATCCTTACCAAGTATTCTAACCTGGTTTTCCAGTCCCACCAATCGATCTGAGTATTCTTTGATGGTCTCAGATTCCTTCATCTGCTCCTTCTCGAATTCCCTTATCAAGTTCATAGATTTCATGCCCCTTATCCTCTCATCTCCTTTGTATTCATTTTCGAGGAAGTCCCAAATTTCATTGGCTAACCTTATGGACATGATTCGACTGAAAATTGTAGGTGGGATAGCTGAATAAAGGCATGACTTGGCTCGTGCCTTTCTCATCTTCTTCTCCCTTTGAACCTTGATTTGAGCAAGTGTAGGGTTGCGTGGAAGAGCTAGAATTTCATAGTCTTCTTCAACAGCTTCCCACAGATCAGTGCCCTCCATGTAAGCTTCCATTTTGACAGCCCAAATTTGGTAGTTTGAGCCGTCAAATTTTGGTGGAGCAACGCCTGAGAAGGATTCTTCCATTTGATGAGAGCTTAGAGTGTTTATGGGTGGATGATCTCAAGAAAACGACAATCAAACAACCTCACAAATCCCTCAAGAAGTTAAGCTATGGGTGGATGATCTCAAGAAATCGACAATCACTCAACCTCACAGATCCCTCAAGAAGAAAGCTCTGATACCACTGTTGGTCTTCAATCAAGAGAAATTGAAGAAATGAGATTCAACATGGAGTTGAATAACACAAATACAAATCTTATATGTGTTGAACAAACTCTCATAAACTCTTATAAAACTCATACAACTCTCATACAACTCTCATACAAAACATACAAACATAACCACCTATTTATACTAATACATAGTAGTACTTTGTTGACAAAGTTTACAACACTTTGTTGACAAAGTTTACAAGGTTGGTGCAGTTTTTTCAATAGTAGATATGCAGCATTTTCAATAGTAAAACACATTTTGGAGTAGCAGCAATTTAAATAGTAAAAACTGATTTATACCAACACCAGTTCAACTGTCTCAAAACAAGGAGTATCTAAAATCATAGAGAATATTACGTCTGCAACATAAGGCCATAGTTTGCTGAGTTCCTCGTCCATCAATTTGACCTGTTTGACCAGTTCACCACGGTTAGGATCTCAAAACCCTATGAGCATAATGGAAGAAATTGAAACAGAACTAGAAAGAAATCACAATGATTGAATTGCATAGAAATATTATCTTAAAAATTCCAAAATGTAAGTAAATGAAAGAGCATATTGCATCTCATATCAGTTTGTACACTTTTTGAAGAATCAACGCCTGAAAAATTACAATAATAACAACTCAAAACGGAACTTATCAACTGTGATTTAAGTAGTAAATGCTAGAGTTCAAGTTTGACATGTTATGTGCGGTGGAAAATGCCTAGTAATAACAAACTGAAATAGTAGATCCCTCAAAATGATATAGAGCTAAATACAAGAGAGGAGACCCAACCTGCTCAAATGCCGGAAATGATCATATCCCTTCAGGAAAATTATCACCACATATCTTCTGAAGGTCATCTCTACGTGCTTCTGTTGTTCTTCAATCAAGAGAAATTGAAGAAGATGAGATTCAACATGGAGTTGAATAACACAAATACAAATCTTATATGTGTTGAACAAACTCTCATAAACTCTTATAAAACTCATACAACTCTCATACAAAACATACAAACATAGCCACCTATTTATACTAATACATAGTAGCACTTTGTTGACAAAGTTTAAAAGGTTGGTGCAGTATTTTCTACAGCACATATGAAGCATTTCATACAGTAAATATGCAGCATTTTCTATAGTAAAACACATGTTGGAGCAGCAGCAATTCATACAGTAAAAACTGATTTATACTAACACTCCTCCTAAATCAGGTTGCTGCAAACTCCCAATCTTTCCCTAAGAAAAACAAATCTAGCAACTGGAAAAGACTTGGTAAATAAATCTGCAACTTGTTCTTCAGTGTTGCAGTATATATCAGTTTTACTTCTTCATTTTTTGTATCTCTCTTAGGAAGTAATACTTTACCTTGAAATATTTTGTTCTTCCATGAGGGGATGTAGAACAGTAGAGCTCAATGGGTTCTTAAGATGAAGATCAAGGCTGATGAAAAATTGAGCATTACAAAGCTTGATTAGTCACGAAAGGTTATAAACAGTATGAGAGAGTGGACTTTAAGGAGACCTTCTCACCGACCGTTTGAATAACTACAATTCGCTTGATTTTGTCTAGATCTGGAACTGTACTAGATGGATGTTACGACCGCCATCCTTAATGGTTAGTTAGAAGAAGAGATCTATATGGAGCAGTCTGAATGCATTGTGAAAAAAGACCATACGCACTTAGTGTGCAAGTTCCACAAATTGATCTACGGTCTGAAGCATCCTCTAGGCAGTGGTAGCATTGATTTCATGATTTGGTCGTAGAGGATTTCTCTTGAAGGATGAGAATCATTGTGTGTACACCAAAAGGTCTGGACCAAACTTTGTGTTTATGAATCTATATGTAAATGAAATACTCATAGCTGGAAATAGCTTGGAGTTCCTTACACAGGTAAAGGCCTGATTGTCTTTGAGATTTAGATCTCGAGAGATCGTCGTAGGAGGCATATGTGGCTTTCACAGGAGAGCTACATGAACAAAGTGTTGTAAATGTTCGACGTGAGTAACTGAAAACCAATTGAAACTTCAACTTAAATTGGTTGACCTCTCAACATGGACATCCTTTTGAAGACTACTAAATAAATGGACCAGATAAAACAAATTTCTCAGCAAGTGTAGTCGAAATTCTGATGTACGCAATATTGTGTATACTCGACCTAATATTTGTCACGCAGTCGGTATGGTATATCGGTACCAAGATGAACACAGATTGAAGAAATGACAGGCAGTAAATAGGATCATGCGATATCTTAAGCTCATCATCATGCCTTGTGCTACCGAAGAGACATGTCGGAGATTCGAGAATCTCTGTATGATTGGGAATAATGATGCGGGCTATGGTGGTGACTTTGATGAGAGAAAATCCACCTCAGACTTTATGCTCTGCTCTCTGATGGTGCCATATCGTGGATGAGCAAGAAGCAGTAACACATTGTGTTGATCACCATGGATGCCGAATGTGTGGCTCTTTTGTGGGCTACTCAGTAGGTTGTGTGGCTGAAGTGACTTCCGGATTGATTGCTGAGCCGTAGGAGCAGCAATCTCCGTGACAAAGAAACCCAAGTATAATAACAAATCATAGCAAGTAGATATCAAGCAAAACTATGTTAGAGATGTAGTTAAACACAAAGTGATGGGTTTGAAGTACTTGTCTACGGATGAGATGGTCGTGGTCCGTCTCTCCATCCTTAAAGAGGGAGTATTTAGTGAGGCATGTATAGTCTCTAGGACTGTGTAGACTTAGTTGATGTACTTAATTCATTTTATTTCCCATACAATGTTCTTTAACTTGAATTATATTTGAGTATGCATGTTTTCACAGTTTGACTGTTTTGTTTGTTCTTACTGTGATTGTTTATTGAAATATGTCAAAGTGGGTTGGATCACCCTCTCACACGGGTGATAGCTTCTGTGCCTTTGTGGCTAGGTGAGGTTGGTAATAGTTTCTAGTTCTGGAAGTCTGTTAGGATGATCGGAAAGGACTTTGTGTCCGGAACTATCTGATTTCACACTACGATGGATTCTGGTCTGTGGACCATGCTGATGGTTTCGTGGGATGGGGATGGTCATTATGGGATCTTCTCGATATTGTGTCCACTAGATGGTCATCAACTGCGGCGTAGGCTGCGGTTGTGAGCACAATGTATATATAGGCCTCAAAGATCCTTTTGTGGTCAAACCTGGAGAAAGATTACATGACCAAGGGTGCAGGGCACATTTCCACTGATGGCGTGGGATTCGCGGGTCTCTAAGTATTCTTAACCGGTGCGTAGCACTTTGCTCATTGTGCCTGCCGGTTGCACGACTGCCTCCTCGTATGTGACTTTATTGTATAAGGGGGATTTGTTCTCCTGGTGCTGGCATTATAAATGAGCGCCCCCATTTTCTGCGAGTGGGAGATGTTGGTTATAGGATAATGGGTTGCCCATATGTGAGAGCCCATTCAAATAAGCATAATCATGTGTCTGACCCTAAAACCTTTCTCTCTATATATCATTATATATAGGGGTGCTCGGGGTTGGAAAACTTGACAACCACATGATATTCTCTTCCACCCTACAGTTTAGACAGTGGTCAGTAGTTGTAGTATTATAGGTCATTGTCCGTCAAACCATGGTGTGTCCTCCCGTCCGGCAGATCGTGATCCCAACCTCAAACAGATCCGTTTTCGCTTCCGCAAAGGGCAATCACTCTAAAGGGGTAATCTAAATATGTGTATTTAGTCGATTGCATATTTTCGATTGCAAACCTTAGATGGCAGTACTTTGATATTCTTTACAGACAAGTGATTTTCCTTTGATATCTTTGAAGACCTTCAAAAACTCGTTGTGACAGCACTTGAAGAAATCCGTTATGAAGTTCACTGACATTGCAGATGATTTCAGTTAGATTCTACTCATAAAACTTCCATTCTGTTTTCAATTTGTCTATTGACATGGCCCTAGTAGTTTGATTTGTCCCCAAAACGTCTTCTTTTGGTGAAATAATTTGTTCGACTGAAACCCTAAATTCATGAAATTGTACTGTTTAGTTGAATTTTAAGTGAGTTACATTGAGGGGTAATCTGTTTACAGGTTCAACAATTAAGTTATATGCCCCCAAAGGTCCTCCTAGTTACACACTGTACACATTCTACGGAGGTAGACTCGATACAGTCAATGGGACGAAAATATATATTGATCAGAAATATCTTAGACCTAGGTGGCCTATCCCATTTCGATTCTAAGACTTGTTGAACCATTTAACACTGGTTCAGCAGTATTCCACTAGTGATGAGATATATTATTTCCACCCTTTATGGATATTAATACTGACTTGGTGATGATTGATAGTGAGGATGATGCTCTCGATTTAAAGGCTTACCAGGATGGTATGGAGTATGGAGCCCATTGTTCTGTTTATAGAGAACAGTAAAGTTATCGTTATCGTCCCTATTGGGATGATATTTGATGATTGAGAAGGAGATCCAATCAGGGTTAAAGAAATGCAGGATCCAAATGCAGAAGGTATGAAGTTATACAGATTTAATATGGATTATGAGGATCGTAGGAAGCAGCATCGTGCTCAATATGTGGCAACTCCCACTGAAAATGAGGCTACATAGAGTGGTGAGGAAAATGTTCAACCCATAGTGAAGGTACAACCCACAACAAAGTTGGTCAAACTCACCCAATTTAAGGATGCCCACCCCACCCTACCTAAGGAGGCCCAACCCCCTGGGGTGGCCCAATCCAACCTACCTGGGGAGGTCCAACCCAACTTACATTTTGATGCCCAACCCACCCTTGATGAGACCCCAACCCAACCCACCTATTGAGGCCCACCTCACCCCTAATGAGGGCCTTCCAACCCAACCTGAGGATGCCTAACTCAGGGTATTTTTGAAGGCTGGGGTATGGAGTCTTCTCCTGGAGTTCGAGAAAGAAAAAAATTGTCACACAATCTACAGCGGAATCAGAGTTCGTGGTTGGTGAGACTGCTGTTAATCAGATCATGTGGCTTAGGAAGATCCTATTTGACTTACATGTGAAGCAAATAACAACAACTGAGTTATTTGTGGACAATTAGTCTGTAATTGCCATTTCGAAGAATTCAGTCTTCCATGGTAAAACTAAACACTTTAACATCAAGCTATTCTTCATGAGAGAAGTACAACAGAATCAAGAAGTGATTTTAATTCACTGTCATAGTGAAGATCAGCTCGCAAACATATTGACAAAACCACTCCCTCCAGAAAGGTGCAAATATCCCAGGGAGAAGCTTGGAGTCTGCAGTTCCTAGAGCAGAGGAGGAGTGTTAATTGCTGCCCAAGGAACTGTTAATTTCATTTACTTAGTCAATTTTTATTTTTTTAATTAGTAAAATTCAGTTATTCTATTTTTAGATGTCTCCTAGTAGTGGTCACCAGAATTTAGCTGGAGATTTGCTCTGTTATTTTCTTCCTATGCAGCTATTTAAAGCAGAAAAATGAATGAATAAAAGTACGATTTCCTCTGCAAAATAATCATCTTCAGCTCTGTCCATTCTCGACATTCTGTCGAATCAGTCTAACAGTTTCTTTGTTCTATGTGTTTGACATGTTTTCTCTAGAATGTTTGTTCTACCACATAATAATCATCTGTTCAATTCCAAGAATCAAGATTTCACGAGCATGTTGATGAGCTTATGAATATGATATCACCTTATGAATATAAGTTGATAAGATTTAGAATCTAGAGAAGTGCACAGCTTTAGAAAATATTGGAGCAAATTGTTGGAAGAGGCCATTGATTAGTAACGTGATGCTTCTGGTTTTATTCACATCATCTTGGTATTTCTTATTAATATTTCTCATACCTGCAAATTTATCTCTTTGTTTGAAGCAATATAGGGTATGGCAGATATAGAGGAGATGCAACCCCTTGTTCTTGATATTGGAGGTGGAACCGTCAAGGTATGATTTGAATATTTTCATCTTCACGCACATGGTGCTATGTAATTCATGGTTGTGGTCACCATCTGAAACATATTCGACTCTAAACAGGTTGGATTTGCCGAAGACGAAGCTCTGAGTACTATATTCCCTAATATTGTCGGTCGGGATATTTATAGGGCTTCCATTTTGATCCAAATAAATCTCCCATTTAGCCATAAATCTATTAATTTTTTCCGACAGAAAACGTCATATGTAGTTTGACATTCCATTGATGTGTTGTGTATAATATGTCTTTCATTTTGGATGCAGATGTGCATCTCATCAGAAGAGTATGATGACGATGATCCATCCATCATATGCAAAAATATATCGAGTCCATGGATTGAACCTTCTGCAGTGTTCTGATTGATGAACGATTGACCTTCTGCTTTGCTCGACTTTTTGCGGAAATTGGGATCGTAATGTTTGCATTATTTCAAAACTGTATGTAATTCATGTATCCTTTAGGTTATAACTGAATCAACATCAGTAAAGTTCAACTGTACCGACAAAATTTTCCACACAAAACTACTGGAAAATACCGAAAACTAATTTTAAGTTGAGAGTATGTAATGCAATGTTATATGCACAAGTCATCTGTTAGGAGAACTTTGAGTTGTCCAAAGCTATATCTCAACCAAGGTCAATATGTTCAAAAACAAACTAGTTGTTGATATATATAGGGTAAATTATCTCAACAGTCACTTATGTTGTCACATGTGACCGAACAGTTACTTATGTTTCAAAATGTGACTGAACGGTTACAAAAAAAATATGCAAAAAAATGACTAAAATACATTTTCCTTTTTCTTCTTCATCTTCAAGCTCTTCTTCCTCGATTTGAACTCGAAATCTAATTTCAAACTTAGATTTGCAGATTTGGGTTTAGTCTGAACCCAAATTCGTGTTTCTAAGTTCGATTTGAATCCATATTTGCTCGAATTTGAGTTCAAAATTATAGTTTGAATATGAAGGATATGAAGAACAAGATAAAAAGGAAGGGTAAACTCGACATTTTAGTGACCATTTAATAACATTTTTCAAAGAAAACTGACTGAATACGGCAAGTTTAACTAAAAAGTTACATTTCTGAAACGTAAGTGACTATTTGATTATATAAAAAAAGTGACCATTTAATCATGCCAAAATAAATGACAGGTTGAGGTGGTTCCCCTGTGTAGCACTAAACACTGCATCTCATTTTTTATCATTGACTCCGGTATATATATATAGGAGGAAACAGAGAAGCCGAATTCAGCTCGGCTGGTTCAATATTTCAGATATGTGTTCATAGATTAACCATAATACATAAGATTTCATTTCCAACTATAACAAAACATACATATGAATAATACATGTGACAAGTAGACATCCGATCAACCAAATGTGCATAAATTTCAGCTTTTTATTATTATAAATAACGATTTTTTTTATTATTATAAATATCGATCTGTTCGAAATTGTTGGAGAATACGAACGATTGTGCTGCAGCTAGCTATCAATCAATTAACTTCCCATAACCAAATCTTTCACCCTAATGAATCTATGTTGGTCCTTCAATGTCACTAGTACATCACTAATGAGGGGTTCCATTAAATTCTCCATTTGCGCACAATTGGATGCCAGCTTTATTACTGTCCCTATACTTATACTGTCGATAGCCCCAACCAACCGTGAATCAACTATAAGATTATTTTGAGATAAGTTGTTCACAAAGTTTTGCCAGGTCGTCAAAGGTGGAGCATGTCCAGTGACCAACTCATACAGAATCATAGCGAAGCTGTGAAGATCCATCTTCTTGTGAAATACTCTTACATTTAATCTGCATTCAAAACAAGAGTTCATCTTAATGAACATAAGCTGTATACATACGTAAAGGTTGAGAAAATTTCCAGGCAAACAATATCAAGAAACATGCATATATATTGAAGTGCTAATATACTTACGGGTTTTGACTCATGAAAGACCCTCCGTCAACAATAAGACTAGTAATGTAACGGTCGTAAGGGCTTGTGGAATCTGCCTCTCTCGCACACGGAAAGTATAATATCTTGGCCGTCATCTTCTCATTGAAGAGAATGTTGGTAGTCTGCAAGTTCCCATGGCATACTACGTTATTCCCATGCAGGTACTGCAGTCCTGAAGTGATGATGATGATGATAAAAGTCACTAATTGGTATATACACAAAGCAAGTTACTGGTTTTATATATATATATAGTTTGGTATATATCTACTTTTAATTAGTAGCTAGGATTAAGAACCTTCTGCAATATCTCTGGCAATTTTCAGTCTCTCCTTCCAAGTCAAAAATCGAGGACTCACCCCTGCAAAACACACGAATATGTCCATTATTAGAACCAGAATCTCCTACAAATCAAGAGCTAGCAATATATATAATAATATACCTGATAAGTGATATCTTAAGCTTCCATTTTCTATGAACTCATTAATGTGAGCCACGTTCTCATCATCACAACAGTATCCAACCAAAGAAACCAAGTTTTCATGTCGAAACTGCAATAGATTTCTTTGCTGCATATTTTGCACTTTATCATTAACAACTACCATATGGTTAAGAATTCAATAAACTTTAAGCAAGACTATAGCTTGTAAAATCATGCATGTATGCTTACACATTCTTCAGCACAATCTGATCCGTTTTTCATGATCTTCTGCACTAAGAAACGAGGAAAAATCTTGACTGTAACAGCGGCACCATTAAGCTTACCACTGTAAACATCCCCAAGACCACCTCGTGCAATGAGTTTTTCCAAATTATTCGTAATTTTCAATATTTCCCCATATGTAAAAGCTTGTTTATCCGCCACCATCCCTTCCGGTTGCCCTATATTTAATAAAAAAACATTATATATGAGACGAAGTCTATGTGTGTTTCAAATGATATAATCATCTAGCTAAATGAGGATGAGGAGAGGCATGCAGTTGCCTCCTCTAAATTTTTGGCTTTGTGCAATTTTGTTCCTAAAATTTGAATTTATTTTTCGATTCAGCCGTCTATCGTTTTATATTTACCTCTAAAATATTTTTATTTTATTTGTTTATCCTAGTCTAATTCCTGCCCGAGTCAAATGCTTGGCTTCGTCCAGTTGGTGAATTAATTGTTACGATTAATCAGAGTTCAGTTTATTTAAGGAAACCGAGAATAAGATTGTCAGACAATTACCAGGAATTAATACATGAAGTGCACCTTGGTCACTTGATGATGGCCATTGCGAGGTAACCAAGTCCTTTACTCCCTTAATGAGGGGTTCAATGTCATTTACCAGGACCTTCAATTTCACTAGTACATCACTAATGAGGGGTTCCGTAAGAATCTGCATTTGCGCACAAGTGGATGCCAGCTGTATTACTGTCCCTATACTTATACTGTCGATAGCCCCAACCAACCGTGAATCAACTATAAGATTATTTTGAGATAAGTTGTTCACAAAGTTTTGCCAGGTCGTCAAACGTGGAGCATGTCCAGTGACCAACTCATACAGAATCATAGCGAAGCTGTAAAGATCCAGCTTCTTGTGAAATACTGTTTCATGTAATCTGCATTCAAAAGAGGAGTTCATCTTAATGAACATAAGCTGTATACATATGTCAAGGTTGAGAAAATTTCCAGGCAAACAATATCAAGAAACAGGCATATATATTCAAGTGCTGATATACTTACGGGCTTTGACTCATGAAAGACGCTCCGTCAACAATAAGACTAGTAATGTAACGGTCGTAAGGGCTTGTCGAGGCCGCCTCTCTCCCACTCGGAAAGTACAATATCTTGGCCGTCATCTTCTCATTGAAGAGAATGTCGGTAGTCTGCAAGTTCCCAAAGGTTACTGAATCAGTCCCGTGCAGGAACTGCAGTCCTGAAGTGATGATGATGATGATGATAAAAGTCGTTAATTGGTATATACACAAAAGCAAGTAACTAATTTTATATATATAGTTTGGTATATATATATATATCTACTTTATTAGTAGCTAGGATTTAGAACCTTCTGCAATATCTCCGGCAATTTTCAGTCTCTCCTTCCAAGTCAAAAATCGAGGACTGACCTCTGCAAAACGCACGAATATGTCCATTAGAACCAGAATCTCCTACAGATCAAGAGCTAGCAATATATATAATAATATACCTGATAAGTGATATCTCAAGCTTCCATTTTCCATAAACTCATTAATGTGAGCCACGTTCTCGCCATCAAAACAGTATCCAACCAAAGAAACCAAGTTTTCATGTCGAAACTTCAATAGATTTCTTTGCTGCATATTTTGCACTTTATCATTAACAACTACAATATGGAATTAATTAGAATTCAATTAACTTCAAGCAAGACTATAGCTTGTGAAATCATGCATGTATGCTTACACATGCTTCAGCGTAATCCGATCCGTTTTGCATGATCTTCTGCACTAAGAAACGAGGAAAAATCTTGACTGCAACAACGGAACCATTAAGCTTACCACTGTAAACATCCCCAAGACTACCTTGCTTAATGCGTTTTTCCAAGTTATTCGTAATTTTCAATATTTCCCCATATGTAAAAGCCTGTTTATCTGCCGCCACCATCCCTTCTGGTTGCCCTATATGAAAAAAAAAAAATCATATATGAGACGAACTCTATGTGTGTTTCAAATGATATAATCATCTAGCTAAATGAGGATGAGGAGAGGCAGTTGCTTCCTCTAAATATTTGGTTTTGTGAAATTTTATTCCTAAAATCTGAATTTATCTTTCGATTCAGCTATCTAACGTAACGTTTTATATTTGCTTTTAAAATATTTTTATTTTATTTAGTTGTCCTAATCTAATTCTTGGCCTCGAGTCAAATACTTGGCTTCGTCCAGTTGGTGAAATTCGTACAGTTGGTGACATCAGAGTTCAGTTTATTTAAGGAAACCGAGAATAAAATTGTCAGACAATAATTACCAGGAGTTAATACATGAAGTGCACCTTGGTCACTTGATGATGGCCATTGCGAGGTTACCAGGTCCTTTACTCCCTTAGAGGAGTGATCAACAGAGTGTTCCTGAGTTTGTTGGTGTTCTCTTCTAAGTTTTTTCTTGATTTTATCGATTACATCCCCGATAAAAACACGCTCAGACCTACAAAGTTAGCAAATTAATGCAGACTATCAATATGTATAGAAGAATGAGCTAGCTAGCTTAGCTAGTACAAGACTACAAGGATTTTGGCTTTCATGGAGAAAGTAAGAGTTAGAGATTGAAATAAGTACCGGCTATCATTATCTTTGTAGGACAGTCCACTCACTTTACCAAAGTTGGTAACAGCGGCCTTCCATGTTTCTACAGTACTCTTGTCGTGCTTTGTTAGGTGTTTATTAAGTTCCTCTGCAGTTTGTCCAGTGAGGTGCTTCACCTCATTAAGATTTACCTTATAGAAGATGGGTGTCAGCATCATCTTCTCCTCTTTCTTGCGTTGCAGAATCGTCTCCAACTCCTGCAAGCACCAATGTGAAGAAGCAAAGTCTTTGGAGTAAATGACTACGGCCATCCTTGATTTTTCAATCACAGTGAAAAGATGTTTGATTTCTTCTCCCATGAGATCTTCATCCATGAATGTGTGGATCTGGTGTTCGAGCAAGGCATGATAGAGGTTGGTTGTGAATCCTTTGCGCGTGTCTTTGCCTCTGAAACTTAGAAAAACATCATAGTACCCCGCTGGGGATGGATCAGAAAAATCTGGCGACAGCATTGTCTAATTTGTGAGAATGGATATCTTGATTTTGGCAGATCAAACCAGATAAGAAATCACTCCATCAAATCTGAAGGAAGATCAACACTTCTACAGATTGAATATATATATATATATAACATGTTAACTAGCTCGGCTAGCTAGTTCTCTATGTTCTTCAAGTACAGTATTATAATAACAATAAAGGGATCCATCACCGATCCTCAGAGCTCCTATATTTAATCAATTATCTGATCCAGATCCAGATTCAGATTCAGATCCAGATATGCGTCTATTCAGACACGCTAAGTCAACGTCCCGATCCATCGACGGACACGGTTTGACTTTAAGACCACGAGGCGTTCTATATTATACATATTATTAAAAGCTACTATATATATTAAAACCTATGCTTCACGTGATTTTTTTTTTGGCCAAATCTTCACGTGATTTTGTGCTGCAACCTTTTGCCTTGTTTCCTTTTATTATTTTAACGACATTAGAATAGAAATTTAATTGTAGATCTATTATAGTGTATATATAACTAAATTAAGACTTAAACACTATAAAAAACTATTAACTTTTAGATTAACCATCCGATGCATTAAGTTTGGATATGAAGATTTGACTAAAAAAAATGAACTTGGACCCTCAAAGTCGGAACTCAACTATGTTATTAACATTTTTTGGCGTAATTCAATTATATAAATTCTGTAATATTTTTATATTTTTAGTAGGTATATAATTGAATTTCTATCTTAAATATCGTTTGGTTTTTAAATTGACCAAAAATACCTACAACTATATATGCATGTGACACGGGCTTAGAGAAAGACTATCGCTCTCACTTCACTCGTGTGACCTTAGGTTGTCCCTAAGCAGTTTTTCCCCCACTCACACAGAAAACTCTAAGCGAACACACGATATATGAGAGAAACACTACTTCTTGTATTACTCTCTGATTTTTTTGGTGAATACAAATGAGAGGAGAGTGAGGGGATCTCTCTATGGAAACTCTACATTTAATTGCCTACAATGAATGAGGGGCACATATGACAACAAGCATATTTGTTTTATATTCTCTAGTACAACGAACCTAGACTTGTACAACGAATCTTGACTTCTCTGGATTGTTGTTATATCCGCACGGAATCTTCTAAAGCTTTCCAAATACGGTACCACCATGTGTCGCAAGGTGAAGGGTCCCTGAAGCTCTCGTACGCGGGTCCGTGCCATTTTCCCTCACCAAACTCAGACGATGCCCTTGTCGTGATACTTCTCGATCTGACTTTGGAACTGCCACAAGGCTTCCTCGAGTTCCAAACTCACGTCCCTCTCATGTAGTCCTTTCCACTTGATCAAGTACTCACGCCTGTCGAGGCTGCCTCTCTCGCACACGAAAAGTATAATATCTTGGCTGTCATCTTCTCATTGAAGAGAATGTTGGTAGTCTGCAAGTTTCCATGGCATACTACATTATTCCCATGCAGGTACTACAGTCCTGAAGTGATGATGATGATGATAAAAGTCACTAATTGGTATATACACAAAGCAAGTTACTAGTTTTATATATATATAGTTTGGTATATATCCACTTTTAATTAGTAGCTAGGATTTAGAACCTTCTGCAATATCTCTGGCAATTTTCAGTCTCTCCTTCCAAGTAAAAAATCGAGGACTGACCCTTGCAAAACACACGAATATGTCCATTATTAGAACCAGAATCTCCCATAGATCAAGAGCTAGCAGTATATATAATAATATACCTGATAAGTGATATCTCAAGCTTCCATTTTCCATGAACTCATTAATGTGAGCCATGTTCTCGTCATCAAAACAGTATCCAACCAAAGAAACCAAGTTTTCATGTCGAAGCTTCAATAGATTTCTTTGCTGCATATTTTGAACTTTATCATTAACAACTACCATATGGTTAAGAATTCAATGAACTTCTGTTAGGTATTGTAGTCTGATTAATATGTAATGGTAGATTATGTATTAATGTACGCGTCTCGCGGTTCAACCTGTATTTCTATACCCATAGGCTATACTGTACTGTACTGTATTTCTCCATGTATACGTATTTTGTAACAGTAACCATCATCAATACAAATGAGCCAAACCGTGTGGAGGTTACCCTAATTGGGTGTTACCACAGAAATCAGCTCTCTCTCTCTCTACCTCTCTCTAGAAATTGGTTCTTCTCCTTCATCAATTGGTATTAATCGATCCTAACAACTGGTATCAGAGCTAAGGATATTCAACACGATCATTGAAGATGGAGAGTTCGAAGTTTGGAACCGAGAAGTTTGATGGATCCGATTTCGGTTTCTGGAAGATGCAGATTGAAGATTGTCTCTACCAGAAAGATCTTCACGAAACCTTGATCGGGGTGAAGCCGGATTCCATGACATAGGAGTAGTGGAAGCTGAAAGATCGTCAAGCCCTATGGATGATCCAATTGAATTTGTCGAAGAACGTGGCGTTTAACATCGTCAAGGAGAAGACTACGACCGATCTGTTGAAGGCGTTATCAAATATGTACTAAAAGCCATCAACTATGAACAAGGTATATTTGATGCGTAAATTGTTCAATTTACAGATGTCTGAAAGTGGATCTGTTGCTGATCATATCAACGAGTTTAATATGATTGTGAGTCAATTGAGTTCTGTGGAGATTAACTTCGAAGATTAAATTAAAGCCTTGATTTTGATGTCATCTCTGCCTGAGTCGTGGGATACTGTTGTTGCTGCAATTAGTAGTTCCCGTGGTTCTGAAAAACTGAATTTCGATGAAATCTAAGATGTTGTTCTCAATGAAAGTATTCACAAACGCGAAGTGGGAGATTTATCGGGTAGTGCTCTCAGTGTGGACAGAAGGGGGAGAAGCAATTGAAGGGCCAAAATCAACATGGTAGATCAAAATCAAAGAATCGAAGAAAATCTCTGAACAAAGCCAACGTGATTTGTTGGAATTGTGGAGAGAAATACATCGGATAACCTGTAAGAAACCCAAGAAGAAACAGAATCAGAAATCAGGGGATGATACAGATTCTGTAAATTCAGCAAAAGACATTGGGGATGCTCTAATCCTTAGTGTGAACAGCCCAGTTGAATCCTGGATTTTGGATTCTGGTGCATCTTTTCATTCGTCTCCAAGCAAGGAATTGTTCCAAAACTGAAGTCTGGAAATTTTGGAAAAGTATATATTGCCTACAACAAAGCATTATAGATTGAAGGAAAAGGGGATGTCTACATAAAGACCCCATCGGGAAACCAGTGGACATTGGAGGATGTCAGATATATTCCTGGACTCAAGAAGAATCTGATCTCTGTTGGTCAGTTGGATAGCACATGCTACACAACAGAGTTTGGTAAAGGTTCGTGAAAGATTGTAAAGGGGGCTATGATTGTAGCTCGTGGCATGAAATCTTGAACCTTATACACCACTGCAGGGTGTATAAACATGGCTACTGTTGCTGAGGGTGCTTCTGGTTCATGTTTGTGGCACAACAGACTTGGACACATGAGTGTTAAGGGAATGAAGATGCTGGTTGCAAAAGGAGTTTTAGAGGGTCTGAAGTCTGTTGATATGGGTCTTCGTGTGAGCTGTGTTCTGGGCAAACAGAAACGAGTTAGCTTCACAAAGACTCCGAGAGAGTCAAAGAAAGTGCAATTGGAAATGGTTCATACAAATGTATGGGGACCATCTCCAGTTTCATCACTTGGAGGATCCAGGTTTTATGTCACCTTCATTGATGATTTCAGCAGGAAGGTATGGGTTTACTTCTTGAAGCATATGTCAGATGTGTTTGCAACATTCAAGAGGTGGAAAGCTGAAGTTGAGAATTAGACCAGATTGTAGGATCCAGTATGAGAGAGATAAACAATGTGAATGCAAGTCTGTCTTCTGTGTTTGAGATGAAAGACTTGGGTGCAGCGAAGCAGATTCTTGAGATGAGAATATCTCGAGATAGATCTATTGGCACCTTAAGTCTATCACAGGAGCAGTACATTGAGAAGGTAGTGCCCCGATTCAGGATGACTGATGCTAAGCCCAAGACTATTCCTTTGGCAAATCACATAAAATTGTCAAAGGGGCAATTACCTAAGACAGCTGAAGAACGTGATCAGATGGCACTGGTTCCATATGCTTTAGCAGTTGGGAGTCTGATGTATGCTATGGTATGTACAAGACCTGACATAGCACATGCAGTGAGTGTGGTTAGTGTTGGATCGTGAAATCCTGAATGCTGATCTGGCAGTGAATTGAATGCCAGACAAGGTTGGGATGACGCTTCAGCTCCGACTCCGGTGAACCTGCAAGTAGGGGAGCGCAACAGAGGGGGTGCCTCTGGGTCCCTCTCTGATGCTTAAATGAGTATGTGTGTGTATAAAACTCAAAACGTAAAGAACGTATGAAAAGCAAGGGTATTTATAGGGTAAGAGAGATAGAACCGTATATGGCAGCTGAATATCTTAGTGTATATTGTATTACCGAAGATTCGAATCGTCAGTTACTGCGAGATATTGCAGTTACCAAATCTAATCCTTAGTGAATATGTGACCGAGATATGCGAGATATCGTGGCCACTTCCTTATTAACGGTTTTGTGGGACCAGAGGAGAGAGGCAAGGCTCTCTTCGGGGCGAGCACTCCCATGTCGAGCAGTGGAAGGTCGCGACCTGGTAGAGAATGGCGAGCAGTCCGAGAGCCTTTGGCGTCCCTATAGACTTTGGGCTCGATTCTGGATTACTCGATGGTGGGCCAAGTTTGGCTTGTACTTGGGCCGATCCGGTTCGGATGTCATGGGTTTACCCCCTCTATAGTTATTGGGCCTTCGAGGCCTTTTCTTACTGGGCTGTCACTATCGATACCCAACATTTGCCCCCGAAACTTGATTGAAGTTCCTTCGGTCGAGCTTGATTTCCTGGTAGGGTTTTAGATAGTGACGTCTCTGGTAATGGTTCAGTACCTTTGAGACACTTTGAGCTCATTTGGCGAGCAGTTTCTTCTCTGTTCAAAGCTGAAAGAATATCCTTCCTTTTTGGCGATCACTCGAGGTGACCTAGGCTTATGGAAGTCTATCTTTCTTAGTTAGGCGATCATTACCTACCCGAGGTATTTCTGCTAAAGCCTTATTAGTGCGTTGGCGACCACCTTGTCTCCTTAGTGGACTTTTAGCATTTAATAACTGCACAGTTGTCCAGAAATCGAACGGTCACTTGAGGCACGCCTGACATTTACTTTTCCGTAAACCTAGGGTAGTCTGACAGCTGTCCATGTCAGCCAACCGTCTGTCTCCCCAAGGTGTCTCTTGGAATTCTGACATTGCTTCGGTTTTTTCCAAAAAGGTGCCATCATTCCTCTGTGTCGCTTCGAGTTGCTTGTGGCGGTTACTCCCCTTTTGGTCTATATAGGAAACGTCAGTTTCTGTATTCTGTCTTTTACGCTTATCCACTCTCTTGGATTTTCAGAGCTTCATTGCGATCCTTTCCATTTCTTTTCTCAACCTTCTTCAGCCTTCTTCCAATATTTCCATGGCTCCCCGCAGTCAGAGAGTCAAGCACATGGCTCCCAAAGGCGCCAACAAAGCCAACACTCCCAGAAATGCTGATGTCCCTTTGACCATCAGGGATGAGGTCGTGCCCCCCTCAGTGGAGGAACAGACCGATTTGGGCAGGACTGCAACCACTCCTGTGGTGGTGGACGGGCCCGAGCTGAACACGCCCATCTTTTCTCCGAAAGGTAAACCTTCGCCCTGTTACTGCTCTGCTTTGGCAATATCCTCTGTTGTTCTTTGCTTTTTATGTTTATCATTGCAATAGTTGAATTTGTTCGAGTAGACGTCAAGCCTAATGAATTGAAGCCGGCTTATTTTAAGACCGTGGTGGCGCTCGGTGGCTTCAGCGTGGAGGATGCTCCTAGGTATCCTGGCTTAGGTCTGCATTTTCCTCACGACGGAGAGGTTTACATTTATGCGGCCCAGACCGATGCTGGGTTGCGTTTTCCTCTCTGTGAGGATTTACAGACCTTGTGTCAGTTTTACGGGATTCACCCCACACATCTTGTCCCGAATGCCCTCAGGATGTGGGTCGGTTTCAAGTTCTTGTGCTTACGCCAGGAATGGGTGTATTCACTGGCCCTGTTCCGGTGCTTCTTCTGACTGGCAGCAGGGGCAAACCACCTTCACCACTTCCAATCCCGCTGGCCGAAGTTTTCAGAGTGGGGAGGCCCTCAGGGATGGGTTTGGAACGTCCATGTCCGCCTGGTCGACGATTTTCGGACCACCAACTCCAATTATAAGAAGTGTTACTTCTTTTATAAGGGGGGGTGCCCTGGAAATTGTTGATCCCGGACAAGGATTTCCCTCCTTCTTTCGAGGAGCTATCAGAGAGTGATCGGAACGCCATCGATGACCTATACCGGTCGCATCGGTCGTCCCAATTCAAGTCCATTCGCTCAGTGGTTGAAACTACTGAAAACATGCTTGAGATGGCAGGCATTCATCAAGCCACGCCAATCTTCGATGATTGGGTAACTTTCTAACCTTTTTCCTTGTTTTATCGTTTGTAGGCAAGGTCGTAGGAAAGAGCCAAAAACTGATAGGTCTCTTTGATGACTAGGAATCAACGGGACTGTCCTCCGACCAGGCATTGCTGAACTCTCCTCCTCCCCCCTCTAGGCGTTCGTCCAAGAGGAAGTCTGAGGAGGTGCTTCCCTCGGCCATTACTGACCCTCGCCAACCAGGTATGTTGCTTTGTTATTCGTAGATTTAACGTCTTCATACTTTGCGGTTTTTTGTTTTTGACATTTTGTCTTGTTGTTTTGCAGAGGAGTCCTCGACCGACATGGCCCGGGATCATCATCCTCCTCCCTCCAAGAAGGTCAGGAGTGAGGAATGTCCGGAAGTCGACCAGCATCCTCCTCCTCCCCCTCCTGGGGGCCCTTCCGCTAATAAAGGGAAGGGTCTGGACGTGGTGCCCCCTTCTCCCTTTCCCCAGGGCCCTTCTGCCGCCAAGGGGAAGGTTTTGACCTTAGCACCTCCTGTTCCTACTGTGCCCACGGTTCCTCCTAAGGAGTCTGGGACCAAGAAGAAGGGGCATGCTGCTTCCAACTCATCGAGGGCTCCTGTGGAGGAGCATTGTTCCCTTGCCAGCTTGTTTCAGCCGCTTGAATCAGCCAATTCTCGGGAGACTTGGGTCCCTTGTGGGGACCTTATGAAGAAGGGGTAACCTCCCCAGAAGAGCCTCCGGGGTAGCCCAGATATGTGTATGCGGCTTCTGGACGGGATAATTCCCTCCACGGACCGCTCGATTGTTCCCACAGAACTTCATCAGATCGAGGGGTTCCTTCGGTCCCACTTTGAACGAGTGGCTTTGGTAAGATCTCATATTTTTATTTCGTAGAGTCCTCTCTTTGTCGTTCCCTTATTGTTCGTTGTCCTGACAGCCTTTATTCTATATTTTCTACCAGTTCGTTCGGGAAGATGTGATTCTTGGTCGTGTCTTCGGGGAGCTCGCCGACAAGTATTCCAGTGTGCTCGTCGAGCTAGAGCAGTACCGAAGCACGGGGGTCACTCCTGAGCAATTGGGGACTATCAAGACAACTGCGGATGAAGCGATCGCCTTGGAAAATGATACCCGAGAGGAATACCTCAGGAAGGAGCAGCGCCTCCTTGCTGATGTCCAGAAGAGGGAGGCTGAAGCCGCTGCCGCTCTTCAGGACTTTGACACTCTTCACCTGTGTTTACATCAGGGATAGATCGTCCGAGTTCGCCTAGATGCTGAACTTAAGGAAGCTCAGGCGCAAGGGGGAGAATCGGAGGCTCGCAGGGTCGCTGCCGAGGCGCAAAGGGCCACTGCTGACGCCCAGAGGGAAGCTGCGGTGGCTCAGATGGAAGCTGCGGAGGCTCCGAGGGAAGCTGCGGAAGCCCGGGGGATTGTCCTAGAGGAGGAGAGGGATCGGTTAGCTGCACAATTGAAAGCCGTCCCTTCGCCCCAGAGCGTAGTTGAGGCATTCAAAGCCTCTGAGGATTTTGAAGACTGCGCTCTGACGGTGATGAAGTCGGCGATCGCCGATTTTCTCCAAGTCCTGGTGGATGATGTCCGGGCGGTCGATCCCAATTTTCCCCTTGAGGAAGTTGGGTCTTTGAGGAGCTTCCTCCGGAGTCGTAACTCTCAGTCTACCCTTGTTGCTGAAGGGGTTGTTCCCGAAGGCGGACCAAGCCTTCCTGCCCCCGAAGGCGAGCAAATCGTCCCTGCCCCTGAAGGCGAGCCAAGTGCCTCTGCCCCCGAGGATCCCCAAGCCTGAAGTCTCCATCTCTTTTATTGACAATATTTGCCTTTTGGATAGCTGTTTTTCTTTGTAATTTTTTGTTTTCCTTGTAATTATTTATTTGATTTAAGACTTGGGTTTTTCTATTGAGTGCCTTTATGTTCTTGAGCCTTTAATCGACTTCGAACACATTTAGCTATCCAATATCTTAATCATAATTACTTTCCGCTTTTTCTTGCTTTGTAATGTCGTCGACCCTTAAAGCCTTAGACCAATCATAAGTTAAACTTTCTAAGGATAACACTTTTGACACTTAAAAGCGTAAACTTCTAAGTTCAAAGAGATATTACCTTCTTTGAAGTATAAACCTTTGAGGTGTTGGCATAATAACAGGGGATTTGTAATTCGTCAGGCTTTATCATCGATAGTGATCGCCTAAACTTTCTTTGGCCTGACTTTGGCGTCAGGGCTTCTATTTTGCCTAACATTTTGCTAGGTCTTTTGGCCTGGCTTTGTCGCCAGAGCTTTTGGCCTGACTTTGGCGTCAGGGCTTTGCCTGACTCTTGGCGTCAGGTTTTTTGAGGCCTAACTTTGTTGTTAGGGCTTTTGTGGCCTAGTTTTGTTACTAGGACTTTTTTTGGCATAACTTTGTTGTTAGGGCTTTTGGCCTGTCTTTGGCGACATGGCTTTTTGGCCTAGCTTTGTTGCTAGGGCTTTTTGCCTGTCTTTGGCAACAGGGCTTTTTGGCCTAGCTTTGTTGCTAGGGCTTGTTGGGTATTGATAGTGACGACCCAATATGGGAAAGGCCTCGAAGGCCCAATAAATTTGCAGGGGGTGCAACCCATACCATTTAAACAAGGCCAACCCACAGTAAGGTTACTCTGACCCTCATAAAGTGGTCCAGTATCGAATCCAAACTAAAGTGGACGCCAAAGTGCCACTTCAGGTCGCCATTGGCCAAGGCCAAAGCCTCCCACTGCTCGCCAAGGGAGTGCCCAGGGAGTGCTCGCCAACAATCAAGGTCGCAGCCACAGGAGTGCTCGCCTTGAAGAGAGCCTTGCCTCTCTCCTCTGGTCCCACCAACCGTTAATAAGGATATAGCCACGATATCCCGCATATCTCGGGCATATATTCACTAAAGATTAGATACGGTAACTGCAATATCTCGCCGTAACCGCAATATCTACCATCTAAATCTTCAACAACACAATATTCACGAAGATATACAGTTACCTTATACGGTTTGGTATCTCCTACTCTATAAATACCTTTGCTTTACATACATTCAAGAGGGTTTTTGAGTTTTATACACACATATACTCATTTAAGCATCGGAGAGGGACCCAGAGGCACCCCCTCTGTTGCGATCCCCTTCTTGCAGGTTCATCGGAGCTCAGGCGAAAGCGCGCGATCACCATCTCCTTGGCATTCAATTCATTGCCAGATCAGCATTCAGGAAATCACGATCCAACATTTGGCGCCGTCTGTGGGAAAACGAGCAAAACAGTCATACATACTCGCTCTAACCGCAATCATCGGAAAGAAGCTAACGAGCAGTCCTCGGATAGCTCTAATACCGCTGCCGCTTCGCCACTCCACCAAGAACCTGCAAGCCAAGCAGTCTGTGATGCCGTCCCTCCGAGACCGGCACGTGAACACATTGGCAATTCGAGAACGACCCCTGTTCCAAACGTCGCAGAGATTCCAGATCGACAAACCATCCAAGTGGCTTGGGAAACCATTCAGGTAACCGCAGAGATGATATCCCTCTTGGAAACCATCATAGGACAGGCCCGCAGAAAACCCCCTGCTCCTCATGAAGATCCTCGTCCTACGGGGCCACCGGAACCAGAAACTGGAAATCCTGGCACCACAGCCCCTCAAGAAGATCAAGAGATGACCTTTGGACACCAATCCTTACCTCCGGCCTCCACTGAGACGCCGGCGGTCACTCACTCTGTCAATCCATCAAGTTCTGCACCGACTGGAGGACAACAACCTCAATTCACTCTTGACCAAGTTGAGGAGCTTATCACTAAGAGACTCAAAGAACAACGCGAAACCGTCATGACTCCCTTTAAGGAACGATCATCTCATATCTTCACCACTGACCTGGTCGTCATCAAGACCCAAAAGGATGTCGTCGCCATGGCCATCCCCGAGTATAGTGGTGGAGGCGCCCCCATTATACATGTTAATAAGCATGAAGCCTCTCTGTTAGGTAAGTCGACTGATCCGAATCACTTAGCCCTGTTATTTCTGTCGACCCTTTTGGGTTCGGCGTCGTCTTGGTTCTTTGGTGTCCCTGCAGGATCAAGAAGGGTCGAGAAAAGCCTAGATCAGGACCAAGACATCCAGAGGTCCCCGAGTATTTCACGCCTTTAAACAGGCAGATCTCGGCGGTACTAGTCGAGATGGAAAGGTCTCTGGCAAGGCCACCGAGTCCCCGCAAGAGTGGTCAGCCTATGGGGAATGACACTGAGATCTATTGCAGATATCACAAGCGCGACATCGAAAAGCGGATAAAGAGAGGAATGTTGAAGGAATGAATTCACAAGGCTGGATAGTCAGAATAAACTTTCAGCTAAGTGGGAAGGACCATACAAGCAAGTAATTCCTTCATAAACATGTTCACTCGAAGCAAATCGAACAAAAAAGCCCTGTCACCAAAGACAGGCCAAAAGCCCTAACAACAAAGTTAGGCCACAAAAGCCCTGTCACCAAAGACAGGCCAAAAGCCCTAACAACAAAGTTAGGCCACAAAAGCCCTATCACCAAAGATAGGCCACAAAAGCCCTAACAACAAAGTTAGGCCACAAAAGCCCTATCACCAAAGATAGGCCACAAAAGCCCTAACAACAAAGTTAGGCCACAAAAGCCCTATCACCAAAGATAGGCCACAAAAGCCCTAACAACAAAGTTAGGCCACAAAAGCCCTGTCACCAAAGTCAGGCCAAAAGCCCTAACAACAAAGTTAGGCCACAAAAGCCCTGTCACCAAAGTCAGGCCAAAAGCCCTAACAACAAAGTTAGGCCACAAAAAGCCCTGTCGCCAAAGACAGGCCAAAAGCCCTAGCAACAAAGCTAGGCCAAAAAGCCCTGTCGCCAAAGACAGACCAAAAGCCCTAGCAACAAAACTAGGCCACAAAAGCCCTAACAATAAAGTTAGGCCTCAAAAGACCTGACGCCAAGAGTCAGGCAAAAACCTGATAACCGAATCAGGCACAAAAAGCCCTGACGCCAAAAGTCAGGCCAAAAGACCTAGCAATAAAGCTAGGCAAAACAAAAAATCCCTGACGCCAAAGTCAGGCCAAAAGACCTAGCAATAAAGTTAGGCAAGATGAGAAGCAGACGCCAAAACCAAACAAAGGGATCTGCTAACAAAGAATTTTAAGGCGATCACTATGGATGACAAAGCCTTAGGATGACCTCGAAGGTCTAAACTTCAAAGAAGGTAATATCTCTTTGAACTTAGAAGTTTATGCTTTTAAGTATCAGAAGTATTTTCCTTAGAAGGATCGACTTATGCTTGGTCTAAGACTTCAAGAGTCGAAGACATTACAAGTCAAAAGGAAGTCGAAGAGTAATTATGATTAAGACGTTGGATAAATAGCCAAGCATGTTCAAAGTCGAATAAAAGGCTTATGAATATAAAGGCATTCAATAAAAGAAGCCAAGTCTTAAATCAAATAAATAATTACAAGGAAAACAAAAAAATTACAAAGAAAAACAGCTATCCAAAAGGCAAATATTGTCAATAAAAGAGATGGAGACTTCAGGCTTGGGGATCCTCGGGGGCAGAGGCACTGGCTCGCCTTCAGGAGCAGGGACGATTTGCTCGCCTTCGGGGGCAGGAAGGCTTGGTCCGCCTTCGGGAACAACCTCTTCAGCCATAGCTGGAATAACCCCTTCAGCAACAAGGGTAGACTGAGAGTTACGACTCCGGAGGAAGCTCCTCAAGGACCCAACTTCCTCAAGGGGAAAATTGGGATCGACCGCCCGGACATCATCTACCAGGACTTGGAGAAAATCGGCGATCGCCGACTTCATCATCTTCAGAGCGCAGTCTTCAAAATCCTAAAAGGCGAACGAATCCATAAAGGATGACAGTTTCCTTAAAGGCATAATCCTTGGGTAACAGTTTCCTTAAGAAACATGGCGAAAGGAACGGACGAGCCGATAAGAGGCCACAGTCCTACCCCCGAACCTAAAGGAGCGAAAAGAACCTCTAAAGGGTAACGTTTCCTCCAAAGAAAGGTCCAAGACCCTTTGAATGAAAACAAAAAGGCGAGACTATTCTACAAAAGCTGAAGCGAAGTTGAAAACAACTAGGCGAACGAATCCGAGGTAACAGCTTCCTAAAAGGCGAGCAAATCTTAGATAACAGTTTCCTACGACTAGGCGAACGAATCTAAGGACCAAAATCCTAAAAGGCGAACGAATCCATAAAGGATGACAGTTTCCTTAAAGGCATAATCCTTGGGTAACAGTTTCCTTAAGAAACATGGCGAAAGGAACGGACGAGCCGATAAGAGGCCACAGTCCTACCCCCGAACCTAAAGGAGCGAAAAGAACCTCTAAAGGGTAACGTTTCCTCCAAAGAAAGGTCCAAGACCCTTTGAATGAAAACAAAAAGGCGAGACTATTCTACAAAAGCTGAAGCGAAGTTGAAAACAACTAGGCGAACGAATCCGAGGTAACAGCTTCCTAAAAGGCGAGCAAATCTTAGATAACAGTTTCCTACGACTAGGCGAACGAATCTAAGGACCAAAATCCTAAAAGGTGAACGAATCCATAAAGGATGACAGTTTCCTTAAAGGCATAATCCTTGGGTAACAGTTTCCTTAAGAAACATGGCGAAAGGAACGGACGAGCCGATAAGAGGCCACAGTCCTTCCCCCGAAACCTAAAGGAGCGAAAAGAACCGCTAAAGGGTAACGTTTTCGCACAAAAAGGCGAGACTATTCTACAAAAGCTGAAGCGAAGTTGAAAACAAGTATGGTAAAACTTCCTAAAGCTTTCAAGCAAGATAGACATCGGAAGAACAACCAAGTATACTCGAAGTCAAACAAAAACCAAGGCTTACGAAACAAAAAGACCCGATATCAAAATTGGGCGAAAGACCTAACGCCAAAGTTAGGCAAAAAGACCTAACGCCAAAGTTAGGCAAACCAAAAGACCTAGCACCAAAGTTAGGCGAAAGACCTGAGGCCAAAGTCAGGCACAAGACCTGTTATCAAAATCAGGCGAAAAGACCTAAGGTAAAAGTTAGGCAAATAAGGCCTAAATATAAAAATCAGACAGAAGTCCTAGCGCAAAAGGCGAGCAATCCGTCAAGGAGTCCGTTCTCTTATAAGTTGGGCAAAAATTGAGAAGTAACATCCAAAGCGAATGAATCCATATCAAAGGTAACAGTTCCTTTGCGAAACAAACACAAAGAAAATGGGCGAATGAACCTAGGGCGACCACTTACTAAAAGATGAATGAGCCTCGGGTAACAGTTCCCCGTGATTAGACGAACACTCCAAAGGTCTAAAACCTTAACAAAGCGAACACATCTACAAAAGATGATAGTTTCCTTAAAGGTATGATCTTCGAGTAACAGTTCCCTGAAGAAACTTTGGTGGAGGGAATGGATGGTCCAAGATCCTATATGGCGAGACTCTCCTACATAAGCTAAAGAGAAGTTGAAAACAAATATGGTAAAACTTCCTAAAGCATTCGAACGAAAAGATATCGGAAGAATGACCAAACACATTCGAAGTCGAAAAAGAGTAAAGGCTTACGAAATTAAAGGCGTTCATTCTAATAATATCCGAGTCTGAAATCAAAAGAATAATTACAACTATCCCAAAAACAAAGGGAAGTAAAAGTGATTATCGATAAAGAGAAGGATGAGCAAAAAGCAGGAGGATGAACATGCTCCCTTGACATGAAACTCTGCATCGACTCGGTCGCCTGAAGGCCTGAGACGCTCAAGGTCTGGGTTCATCAGGGGATGCAGTCTCCTTCTCGGCCCCGGGGGCAGCCTCATCGCCAAGGAGCTTCCTTAGTATAGCTGCTCTCAATGAAGTCCTGAAGAGACTTCACCTCCCAGAGAGGAAACTTGGGATCAATCCCTTGAATCTCGTCGACCAAGATCTGGAGGTAGGCAGCAGCCTCAGCCTTTATCACCTCCAAGGCGCAGTCAGAGAACTTCTCGGACTTCTTAAAGTCCTCGACCACGCTAAGGGGGGATGGGACAGCCTTAAGATTTAAGGAAAGATGCTCCTGCTCAGCCATCGAGGCATCCCTCTGCACCCAGGACTCTTTCAGTTGAGCCCTGAGGTCACCATTTTCTGCCTCTAACCAAACAGAGTACTGGTCGACATCCTTGATCCGAAACTCATAGACGCCTAGGCAGCTAACAACCTCGTCTTAGCCCGCTTGGAAAATAGATTGAAGAATTTAGGTCCCAGACTGATGGGTCAGAAATTTATCCAATCAATAAAGACTGGCGTGGAATGATGAACCCCGACCTTGAGCGTCAGTTGTACGAACTGATGAATGCCCGCTAACCCAAGCATCGACTCTGAAGTTTCCGCCCCTGAGCGGATTGAACAGAAGTTTGGTTGCCTATGATGTCGGAAGAAGTCATCAATGATGTTCCGATCACTCCCCGACAGCTCTCCAAAGCTCGAAGGAGTATCCCGTTCTGGCTGAGAAAGCTTTTTCGAGGATAAAAAGAGAGAAATGAAAAATTGAAACAGAGGGCTGAAAGAAGATATGAACTCTGGAATGCAAATGAATGGGGTGCGTAAAAGACTAAATGCTAAAGTTCAGCCTTTTTAGCCAAAACGAAGGAAACCGAACGGGCATGTGAGAAACAGCTCAGATAATGATTACACCCTTTTGGGTAAAACCGAAGTAATGTCAGAATTCCAAGGGTTACATCGGGGAGACAAAAGGTTGGAACGACACGAAAAACCTGTGAGTCGGCCCACTGGTTACGGAAGACAAAGAGACAGACATGCCTCAAAAGTCCTCTCGACTTCCGCTAACTGTCCATTCATTAAAATGTTCGAAGTCTTACACAAAAAAAAGGGTGATTGCCAAAAGCTATACCAGACCTCTCCTAACACCCTCGCAACGATAGTGTTCGCCCAAAGAGTGAAGAATGAGCATCCATAAACCCTGGAAACCCAAAGCGTTCGCCTAATGGGGTAAGGTATCACACATTCCGAAAAACTCTACGCAACCAAAATCGTTCGCCAAAGGATACAGAGCATCAAAAGGCACAAATAGCAGATAAGGAAAGCAAAAAATCCAGTCCAAAAGTCACTATCTTAAACCCTATCACAGAATCAAGCTCGACCGAAGAAACTTCACTCAAGCTTCGGGGGCAAATGTTGGGTATTGATAGTGACGACCCAATATGGCAAAGGCCTCGAAGGCCCAATAAATTTGCAGGGGGTGCAACCCATACCATTTAAACAAGGCCAACCCACAGTAAGGTTACTCTGACCCTCATAAAGTGGTCCAGTATCGAATCCAAACTAAAGTGGACGCCAAAGTGCCACTTCAGGTCGCCATTGGCCAAGGCCAAAGCCTCCCACTGCTCGCCAAGGGAGTGCCCAGGGAGTGCTCGCCAACAATCAAGGTCGCAGCCACAGGAGTGCTCGCCTTGAAGAGAGCCTTGCCTCTCTCCTCTGGTCCCACCAACCGTTAATAAGGATATAGCCACGATATCCCGCATATCTCGGGCATATATTCACTAAAGATTAGATACGGTAACTGCAATATCTCGCCGTAACCGCAATATCTACCATCTAAATCTTCAACAACACAATATTCACGAAGATATACAGTTACCTTATACGGTTTGGTATCTCCTACTCTATAAATACCTTTGCTTTACATACATTCAAGAGGGTTTTTGAGTTTTATACACACATATACTCATTTAAGCATCGGAGAGGGACCCAGAGGCACCCCCTCTGTTGCGATCCCCTTCTTGCAGGTTCATCGGAGCTCAGGCGAAAGCGCGCGATCACCATCTCCTTGGCATTCAATTCATTGCCAGATCAGCATTCAGGAAATCACGATCCAACAGGGCTTTTTGGCCTGACTCTGGCGTCAGGGCTTTTGGCCTAGTATTGTTGCTAGGGCTTTTTGGCCTGACTTTGGCGTCAGGGCTTTTTGGCCTAGCTTTGTTGCTAGGGCTTTTTGTCCTAGTATTGTTGCTAGGGCTTTTTGGCCTGTCTTTGGCGACATGGCTTTTTGGCCTAGCTTTGTTGCTAGGGCTTTTGGCCTAACTTTGTTGTTAGGGCTTTTTGGCCTGACTCTGGCGTCAGGGCTTTTTGGCTTCGGCTTGCTTCGAGTGGACACGCTTTATGAAGGAATGACTCTCTTTTATTGACATAATCGGTTTGATTACAAGCTATGCATAAAATCTTCTTAAATGCTCAGAATTAAATGGACGGGGTAACCTCTCGCCTTCGATGGTTTCCAAATAGTAGGATCCTGGTGCGGCGATCTCTACTACTTTGTATGGTCCTTCCCATTTGGCTGAAAGTTTGTTTTTACTGTCCAGCCTTGTGAATTCATTTCTTCTCATAACCATCTCCCCCACGAAAAATTGGCGAGCGCTGACCTTTCTGTTGAAATACCGAGCGGTCGCCAAACGCATCTTTGCCTGTGTCTTTTCCGAGAGCCATCTATTTTCCTCTGCTAAGTCGAGGTCAGTTCTGCGCTCGATCTCATTTGCCTCCGCGTTAAAGTGTAGGACTCTGTGGGTAGGCACTGCTAATTCAGCTGGTGCTACTGCTTCTGATCCGTACACTAAACTGAAAGGCGTTTCTCCTGTGGCCGCCTTAGGCGTTGTTCTGATTGCCCATAATACGTTTTCCCGTTCGTCTGCCCAATTCCCCTTGAATGCTCAAACCCTTTTCTTGAGTCCTGCTAAGACAACCTTGTTGGCTGCTTCAGCTTGCCCATTCGTTTGAGGGTGATGTACTGAACTGAAACGATGATCGATACGATACTCTTCACAGAGCCATTTCAACTCCTTTCCAACGAATTGCGGACCGCTATCGCTGATGAGTATTTTGGGAATACCAAATCTGGAGAATATGTTGACCTGCCGGAACTTGATAACTTGGAATTCCGTTGTTGAAGATAGAGCTTTCGCCTCTACCCACTTAGTGAAGTAGTCGATTGCCACTATGATGTGAGTACGCTGACCAGTGCTAATGGGAAAAGGACCCAATATATTGATTTCCCATTGAGCGAAGGGCCAGGCACCTGCCATTGGGGATAATAATGTCGATGGTCGACCCGATCGTGGTGCAAACAGCTGGCAAATTTCACACTTCTGTGTTAATTCGGCTGCGTCTTTTCCCAAGGTCGGCCAGTAATATCCCAATCTGAATATTTTCCTGCTTAGCGATCGAGCGCCTTCATGACATGCTGCTGCCCCTTCATGAGCTTCTCGAAGAACTTTTTCCGTTTCAGGATGAGCGACACACCTCAAGTAAGGCGTCGAGTAGCCGCTTCTGTAGAGTTCTCCATCGATGATTAGATAGCTTGCTGCGAGCCTTCTAATCCTCGTGGATTCTCCTTCGTCCTCCGGGAGGATTCCTTCTTTTAAATAACTCTGGAATGGGATCATCCATGCGACTTGACGTCATCTCCTGATCCTCCTGAGGCGCAGCAGGACCAGGATTGGCCTCTTCTGAAGGTGAAGGCCCTGTGGCAGCAGGGCGGTGGTTTTCCTTAGGAGCAGAGGGATTGTTTTCCTGAGGAGCAGGGGCTTGGCGGCGCGCCTGTCCTAGGATGGCTTCCAGCAAGGAGACCATCTCGGGGGTTAAATTAATATCCTGCCCCGCAATGTGGACTATCTGCGGTGCAGGGGCTCCGTTTTGATCAGCAGCTGGGGTCGGTCTTGAATCACCGACATGTTCTCGAGCTGTCCGCAGAGGAACAGCATTAACTCCTGCTCGGCTGGCAGGTTCTTGTTGAAGCGGGGAAGCGGCGGCGGAATCAGAGCTATCTGAGGATCGCTCCCTAGTCTGATTCCGACGGTTGTTTTGGGATCGAGTTCTCATGGCTAAATTGCTCGTTTCCCACAGACGGCGCCAAATGTTGGATCGTGAAATCCTGAATGCTGATCTGGCAGTGAATTGAATGCCAGACAAGGTTGGGATGACGCTTCAGCTCCGACTCCGGTGAACCTGCAAGTAGGGGAGCGCAACAGAGGGAGTGCCTCTGGGTCCCTCTCCGATGCTTAAATGAGAATGTGTGTGTATAAAACTCAAAACTTAAAGAACGTATGAAAAGCAAGGGTATTTATAGGGTAAGAGAGATAGAACCGTATATGGCAGTTGAATATCTTAGTGTATATTGTATTACCGAAGATTCGGATCGTCAGTTACTGCGAGATATTACAGTTACCAAATCTAATCCTTAGTGAATATGTGACCGAGATATGCGGGATATCGTGGCCACTTCCTTATTAACGGTTTTGTGGGACCAGAGGAGAGAGGCAAGGCTCTCTTCGGGGCGAGCACTCCCATGTCGAGCAGTGGAAGGTCGCGACCTGGTAGAGAATGGCGAGCAGTCCGAGAGCCTTTGGCGTCCCTATAGACTTTGGGCTCGATTCTGGATTACTCGATGGTGGGCCAAGTTTGGCTTGTACTTGGGCCGATCCGGTTCGGATGTCATGGGTTTACCCCCTCTATAGTTATTGGGCATTCGAGGCCTTTTCTTACTGGGTTGTCACTATCGATACCCAACAGTTAGTAGGTACATGGCCAATCCGGGGAAAGAGAATTGGGAAGCAGTGAAGTGGCTTTTAAGATATCTGAAAGGTACATTCAGTACTTCACTTTGTTTTGGCAAAGACAAAGTGATTCTGCAGGGTTTTGTGGATGCTGATCTTGGTGGAGATGTAGACTCTAGCAAGAGCACATCCGGATACATCTACACCATAGGTGGTACTGCAGTGAGTTGGATGTCCAGGCTTCAGAAATGTGTTGATCTTTAATCTACTGAGGTTGAGTATGTGGCAATAGTTGAAGCTGGGAAGGATATGATATGGTTGGCAGATTATCTGGAAGAGTTGGGCAAAAAGCAGAATGAGAAGATTATGTATTCAGATAGCCAGAGTGCCATACAGTTGGTGAAGAATCCAGTCTATCATTCGAAGACTAAGCACATCAGAAGATGGTATCATTTCACTCGCAGTGCAGTGAAAGAAGGCTACTTGTGCTTAGAGAAGATAGATGGTGCGAAGAATCGAGCAGACATGTTGACAAAATGTGTCGATGTTGGGAAACTGGGTTTGTGCAAAACCTCGGTTGCTCTTCTGTAGTTATGTTACTACAGATGGTGCGGTGAAGGTATTGATGATGATGCTGAGAGAATACTGTGTTTGGGGACGAAATCAGTCTCCAAGTGGGAGAATTGTTAGGTATTGTAGTCTGATTAATATGTACTGGTAGATTATGTATTAATGTACCCATAGGCTATACTGTACTGTACTGTATTTCTCCATGTATACGTATTTTGTAACAGTACCCATCATCAATACAAATGAGCCAAACCGCGTGGTGGTTACCCTAATTGGGTGTTACCACGGAAATCAGCTCTCTCTTTCTAATTGGGAAACCGCGTCGAGTTTCCTAAATAAATTTGAGATGTTTGTTTATTGTGATATATTAGATGGACCACTTGACAAATAGTTTAAAAAGCTCGAGCTGGTGAGTGAATCTGTGGTTCAACAGATTTACCCCTTCAACATTTTTCCTCACTTGTGGGTTGCAATATTATGAAAGTCTACACGTGGAACTTTAATTAAAGGTCTAATTACCAGTTTGCATACTGAAATTTGGACGAATTGGGAAGAAAAAAAATCATACTAAACGTTGTTCTTATTTTCTTGAATTTTTATGCCGTATGTAAATAAATAAAAATATGAATAATGATATTTCTAATATTGAACAAAATTCGGCAATTGACTGAGTATGATGCTTGTAAAATTGGCTTAAGTTTGGTTTTTTATTTGTTTTCTTAAAAAGTAGTTCATTATGTTCACAGATCATCCAAACTTAGTTATGCAAATTGGTAATTACCCTTCATTAAATAGGGGCTTAACACTAAGTCACACTGTTAGGATATGAACTGCGTGTTTTGATACTATGTAAAATTTAGACGGACTATTTGTCCAACTGTCTTAAAACCTCTGTTAGGTTAATACATGGTTTAAAATTTATGACTTCAACATAAATCCATCTCTTGTTCGTGTCAGGTATTCAAGAACTTGATGCATATGAGCTCAGTTCAGCAGGAATTTCTCCTTTTCTGGGCCCAAGTGAGGACAACGGACTCAGTTAGGTTGGGTTGGGCTAGTGAGGGCAGTCGCTCGGGCTTGGGGCGTGACATAGTCAGGCTGGGTTGGGCTAGTGTGGACAGTCGCTCGAGTTTGGGGTGTTACATTTCCAAATCTATATCTCGGCCATGGTCAATATGTTCAATAACTAACTAGTTATTCATATATATATATATATAGGTAAATTATCTCAATAGTCGCTTATGTTGACACATGTGACTAAGCAGTTGAAATTTGTGCTGAAAAAGCTCGAGCTGGTGAGTGAATCTGTGGTTCAACAGATTTACCCCTTCAACATTTTTCCTCACTTGTGGGTTGCAATATTATGAAAGTCTACACGTGGAACTTTAATTAAAGGTCTAATTACCAGTTTGCATACTGAAATTTGGACGAATTGGGAAGAAAAAAAATCATATTAAACGTTGTTCTTATTTTCTTGAATTTTTATGCCGTATGTAAATAAATAAAAATATGAATAATGATATTTCTAATATTGAACAAAATTCGGCAATTGACTGAGTATGATGCTTGTAAAATTGGCTTAAGTTTGGTTTTTTATTTGTTTTCTTAAAAAGTAGTTCATTATGTTCACAGATCATCCAAACTTAGTTATGCAAATTGGTAATTACCCTTCATTAAATAGGGGCTTAACACTAAGTCACACTGTTAGGATATGAACTGCGTGTTTTGATACTATGTAAAATTTAGACGGACTATTTGTCCAACTGTCTTAAAACCTCTGTTAGGTTAATACATGGTTTAAAATTTATGACTTCAACATAAATCCATCTCTTGTTCGTGTCAGGTATTCAAGAACTTGATGCATATGAGCTCAGTTCAGCAGGAATTTCTCCTTTTCTGGGCCCAAGTGAGGACAACGGACTCAGTTAGGTTGGGTTGGGCTAGTGAGGGCAGTCGCTCGGGCTTGGGGCGTGACATAGTCAGGCTGGGTTGGGCTAGTGTGGACAGTCGCTCGAGTTTGGGGTGTTACATTTCCAAAGCTATATCTCGGCCATGGTCAATATGTTCAATAACTAACTAGTTATTCATATATATATATATATAGGTAAATTATCTCAATAGTCGCTTATGTTGACACATGTGACTAAGCAGTTGAAATTTGTGCTGAACAGTTGCTTATGTTTCAAAATGTGACTGAACGGTTACAAAAAAATATATTCAAAAAAATGACTAAAATATCTTTCCTTTATCTTCTTCATCTTCAAACTCTTGTTTCTCGATTTGAACCCGAAGTCTAATTTCAAACCCAGATTTGCATATCTAAATTCGAGCCCAAATTCATGTTTCTAATTTCGATTTGAATCCAGATTTACGCAAATTTGAGTTCAAAATTCTATTTTTGATATGAATATGAAAAACAAGATAAAAGAAAAAGGTAAAATTGTCATTTTAGTGACCATTTAATCATATTTGTCAAACATAAATGACTGAATATGATAAGTTTAATCAAAAAGTCACATTTTAGAAACTTAAATGAATGTTTAGCTACACAAAAAAAAATGATCATTTAGTCACGTAGTGTCATGTCAACATATGATTTCAGTATATATACGGGAGGAAACAGAGCAGTTGAATGCAACATATGGTTTAATATTTCAGATACGTTCATAGATTAACCATAATACATCAGATTTCATTTCCAAGTATAACAGAACATACATATAAATAATACAAGGACAAGTAGACATCCGAACAAACAATTTTGCATAAATTTCAGATTTTTTATTATTATAAATAACGATCTGTTTGAAATTGATGGAGAATACGAACGATTGTGCTGCAGCTAGAGCTATCAACCAATTAAATTCCCATAAGCCAATCTTTCCCCCTAATTAATCTATGTTGTCCCTTCAATGTCTCTAGTACATCACTAATGAGGGGTTCCCTAAAATTCTGCATTTGCGCACAAGTGGATGCCAGCTGTATTACTTTCCCTATACTTATACTGTCGATAGCCCCAACCAACCGTGAATCAACTATAAGATTATTTTGAGATAAGTTGATCACAAAGTTTCGCCAGGTCGTCAAAGGTGGAGCATGTCCAGTGACCAACTCATACAGAATCATAGCGAAGCTGTGAAGATCAAGCTTCTTGTGAAATACTGTTACGTGTAATCTGCATTCAAAGGAGGAGTTCATCTTAATGAACATAAGCTGTATACATATGTCAAGGTTGAGAAAATTTCCAGGCAAACATTATCAAGAAACGGGCATATATATTCGAGTGCTGATATACTTACGGGTTTTGACTCATGAAAGACGCTCCGTCAACAATAAGACTATTAATGTAACGGTCGTAAGGGCGTGTCGAGGCCACCTCTCTGAAATACGGAAAGAATAAAATCTTGGCCGTCATCTTCTCATTGAAGAGAATGTCGGTAGTCTGCAAGTTCCCAAAGGTTACTACTGAATTAGTCCCGTGCAGGTACTGCAGTCCTGAAGTGATGATGATGATGATAAAGGTCGTTAATTGGTATATACACAAAAGCAAGTAACTAGTTATATATATATAAATTGGTATATATATATACTTTAATTAGTAGCTAGGATTTAGAACCTTCTGCAATATCTCTGGCAATTTTCAGTCTCTCCTTCCAAGTCAAAAATCGAGGACTGACCCCTGCAAAACACACGAATATGTCCATTAGAAGCAGAATCTCCCACAGATCAAGAGCTAGCAATATATATAATAATATACCTGATAAGTGATATCTCAAGCTTCCATTTTTCATAAACTCGAAAATGTGAGCCATTTTCTCGTCATCAAAACAGTATCCAACCAAAGAAACCAAGTTTTCATGTCGAAACTGCAATTGATTTCTTTGCTGCATATTTTGCACTTTATCATTAACAACTACCATATGGAATTAAGAATTCAATAAACTTGAAGCAAGACTATAGCTTGTGAAATCATGCATGTATGCTTACATATGCTGATCCGTTTTTCATGACCTTCTGCATTAAGAAACGAGGAAAAATCTTGACTGCAACAGCGGCACCATTAAGCTTACCACTGTAAACATCCCCAAGACCACCTCGCGCAATGACGTTTTCCAAGTTATTCGTAATCTTCAATATTTCCATATATGTAAAAGCTCGTTTATCCGCCACCATCCCTTGCGGTTGCCCTATGTGTAATAAAAAAACATCATATATGAGACTAACTCTATGTGTGTTTCAGATGATATAATCATCTAGCTAAATGAGAATGAGGAGAGGCATGCAGTTGCCTCCTCTAAACTTTTGGCTTTGTGCAATTTTATTTTTAAAATCTGAATTTATTTTTCGATTCAGCCGTCTAACGTTTATATATATTTGCCTCTAACATATTTTTATTTTATTTGTTTGTCCTACTCTAATTCTTGCCCGATCGAGTCAAATGCTTTGCTTCGTTCAGTTGGTGAATTAATTGGTACGATTAATCAGAGTTCAGTTTATTTAAGGAGACCGAGAATAAAATTGTCAGACAATTACCAGGAATTAATGCATGAAGTGCACGTTGGTCACTTGATGATGGCCTTTGCGAGATAACCAGGTCCTTTACTCCCTTAATGAGGGGTTCAATGTCATTTACCAGGACCTTCAATTTCACTAGTACATCACTAATGAGGGGTTCCGTAAGAATCTGCATTTGCGCACAAGTGGATGCCAGCTGTATTACTGTCCCTAAACTTATACTGTCAATAGCCCCAACCAACCGTGAATCAACTATAAGATTATTTTGAGATAAGTTGTTCACAAAGTTTTGCCACGTCGTCAAAGGTGGAGCATGTCCAGTGACCAACTCATACAGAATCATAGCGAAGCTGTGAAGATCCAGCTTCTTGTGAAATACTGCTACATGTAATCTGCATCCAAAAGAAGAGTTCATCTTAATGAACATAAGCTGTATACATATGTCAAGGTTGAGAAAATTTCCAGGCAAACAATATCAAGAAACAGGCATATATATTCAAGTGCTGATATACTTACGGCTTTTGACTCATGAAAGACGCTCCGTCAACAATAAGACTAGTAATGTAACGGTCGTAAGGGTGTGTCGAGGCCACCTCTCTGAAATACGGAAAGAATAATATGTTGGCCGTCATCTTCTCATTGAAGAGAATGTCGGTAGTCTGCAAGTTCCCAAAGGTGACTGAATTAGTCCCGTGCAGGTACTGCAGTCCTGAAGTGATGATGATAAAAGTCGTTAATTGGTATATACACAAAAGCAAGTAACTAGTTTTATATATATAGTTTGGTATATATATATACTTTAATTAGTAGCTAGGATTTAGAACCTTCTGCAATATCTCTGGCAATTTTCAGTCTCTCCTTCCAAGTCAAAAATCTAGGACTGACCCCTGCAAAACACACGAATATGTCCATTAGAACCAGAATCTCCTACAGATCAAGAGCTAGCAATATATATAATAATATACCTGATAAGCGATATCTCAAGCTTCCATTTTCCATAAACTCATTAATGTGAGCCACGTTCTCGCCATCAAAACAGTATCCAACCAAAGAAACCAAGTTTTCATGTCGAAACTGCAATTGATTTCTTTGCTGCATATTTTGCACTTTATCATTAACAACTACCATATGGAATTAAGAATTCAATAAACTGGAAGCAAGACTATAGCTTGTGAAATCATGCATGTATGCTTACACATGCTTCAGCGTAATCTGATCCGTTTTTCATGACCTTCTGCACTAAGAAACGAGGAAAAATCTTGACTGCAACAGCGGCACCATTAAGCTTACCACTGTAAACATCCCCAAGACTACCTTGCTTAATGCGTTTTTCCAAGTTATTCGTAATTTTCAATATTTCCCCATATGTAAAAGCCTGTTTATCCGCCACCATCCCTTCTGGTTGCCCTATATGTAATAATAAAAAAACATCATATTATGAGACGAACTCTAAGTGTATATTACATGAATATTAACTTCTCTACGAAGAAATTAAGGGTTTCAAATGATATAATCATCTAGCTAAATGAGGATGAGGAGAGGCAGTTGCCTTCTCTAAATTTTTGGTTCTGTGCAATTGTTTTTCCTAAAATCTGAATTTATCTTTCGATTCAACTATCTAACGTTTTACATTTTCCTATAAAATATTTTTATTTTATTTGTTTGTCCTACTCTAATTATTGGTGCCTCGAATCAAATACTTGGCTTCGTCCAGTTGGTGAAATTGGTACAATTAATCAGAGTTCAGTTTATTCAAGGAAACCGAGAACAAATTTGTCAGACAATTACCAGGAATTAATACGTGAAGTGTACCTTGGTCACTTGATGATGGCCGTTGCGAGGTTACCAGTTCCTTTCCTCTCTTATCAAGTTTTTTCTTGATTTTATCGATTACATCCTGGATAAAATCACGCTCAGACCTACAAAGTTAGCAAATTAATGCAGAGTGTCAATTTGTATAGAAGAATGAGCTAGCTTATCTAGTACAAGACTACAAGGATTTTGATTTTCTTGGAGAAAGTAAGAGTTAGAGATTGAAATAAGTACCGGCTATCATTATCTTTGTAGGACAGTCCACTCACGTTACCAAAGCTGGTAACAGCAACCTTCCATGTTTCTACATTACGCTCGCCATGTTTTGCTAGGTGTTCATTAAGATCCTTTGCAGTTTGTCCAGTGAGGTCCTTCACCTCAGCAAGATTTACCTTATAGAAGATGGGTGTCAGCATCATCCTTTCCTCTTCCTTGCGTTGTAGAATCGCCACCAACTCCTGCAAGCACCAATGTGAAGAAGCAAAGTCTTTGGAGTAAATGACTATTGCCATCCTTGATTTTTCAATCATACGGAAAAGATAATCGATTTTTTCTCCCATGAGTTCTACATCCATGAATGTGTGGATCTGGTGTTGGCGCAAGGCATGATAGAGGTTGGTTGTGAATCCATTGCGCGTGTCTTTGCCTCTGAAACTTAGAAAAACATCATAGGACTCATCCACTGGGGATGGAGGAGAAAAATCTGGCGATAACATTGTCTAATTTGTGAGAATGCCTCGCTTGATCTTGGCAGATAAAACCAGATAAGAAATCACTCCATCAAATCTGAAGAGAAGATCAATACTTCTACAGATTGAATATATAACATGTTACCTAGCTCGGCCAGCTAGTTTCCATGTTCTTCAAGTCCAGTATTATAACAACAATAAAGGGATCCATCACAGATCCTCAGAGCTCCTATATTTTATCAATTATCTGATCCAGATCCAGATATGCGTCTATTCAGACACGCTAAGTCAACGTCCTGATCCATCGTTGGACGCGGTTTGACTTTAAATCCTTGAGGCGTTCTATATTATACACATTATTAAAAGCTAATATATATATATTCCTATGCTTCACGTGATTTTGTGCTGCAACCTTTTGCCTTATTTTCTTTTAGGGTAAAATACGAGTTTCCCCCATAACGTATGAGCCGATTTTGAGTTTCCCTCTTAATGTTTAAAATTTAAAATTTTAGTCCTAATGTTTGGACCAAATAAAATGTAACCCTCACAACTTTTTAGAGGACCAAACTTTGAAAGAGAAGAAATTCGAAGGCTAATGGAAATTGAGGGGAAAGTTTAAGGACAAAACAGATTTTTGTATGGGGATTGCATGTTGTGGACGTGGTGGAGATTTGAGTAACCGAAAAATCATCAAAGATCATGGAAGAGTAGATATTCGGTTTCTTGGCTGCAACTTAGGTTAGATTGTTATAATTTCGCAGATATATCAATCCTTAGAGTGTGGGAAACAAGAGAAAAGAGTTTGGAGAGGGAAATCGGCGAGAATTTGGACTCCGACCGTATCACCACGAAAACGGACGAAGTGAAGCGTCCACAAGCCACCAAAAAAGGGGAATATCACGACCAAGGTAATACTGCATATTCATGCTCAGTTCCTTTCCCCATGAATGCTTGATTTTAGAGAGAGAAAGCTTCAAAAGTCATTAATGGTGAATTTCGGTATGGTAGAGTTTACTCTCGTTTTATTGCCATGGTTAGGTTCTAAGGATATTAAGTAACCTAACCCAATTGAAAGAATTGATTTTAATGGAGTCGTTCATGAGATATCGAACTTAGAAGATGCAGACACGATTTTAAAACCGAAACTTTGGTGACCTAAAAGTGACGTTTTTATTGGTTACATCATAAAAAGAACTCAGCAACCGTGTAGTTAGAGGTAAGGGATTTCCATAGACACTAAGAACACCCAAATCGGAGCTCTAATGAGGGAGAACGAAGCCCTCAAACTCGGCCCTGCAATCTGTATAATTGTCTCTAGGTTGAAGATGAAGTTGACCACGCCCCGGCAACTTTGACCGGCGCGTATGAACCACACCGATGCCGAAACGCAGTGCCGTCTGCAGCGTTGGGCTCATAATTGAATCCTATGAATACAGTAATTTTTCGGAATTTTCTGAGAAGGTTGAAAAATCAGTGAAGAACGACATCTCGGTTGTCGCCTCGTTTTGCGTGTCAAAGACACAACCGAATTTTTGGAATCTGAATTGGACCCTAGGGTATACTAGTTCTGAATAAGTGAGTAAGGTTGTATTAGGACTTCATGTTTCGAATGGAAATCTTATATTCTCATTCGTATTGATTTTAGGGAAGTCGGACTAGCGAAGTCATCCGTGTTAAATTCGGGGATCAATTGAGGTAAGTGGTTTCAACTTATTTCTACTTTTACTAAAGAAATTATTTTATGCATTGCATGAAAGTTTAAAGATAAGAAAATACTATTTTAGAGCATGAATATGAGTTTTTGTTTATAAAATTCGGATCAAGTGATTGAAGTTGTTTTATAAAGTATGCTTTTGATATGTTGTCCGACTATATTTTATTGTGCTAGTGGAAAACAATTAGTGAAAACCATTTTAGAAAGTTCGATCTCTGTTTCTGATTCTGTGTTCGTAAGTCTACTACGGTCTGAAACCCTTACGAGGGTCCGCTGGCGTATCGATACGAAAAGATCATGATCACTCTGGCCGCCCCAGCGGATATATCTGGTCTCTGCATCCTTCCAATGGGGGTTAAACATTGGAGCCTTCCTGCGGCACAGTAGGTGTGGTAAAAAAGACTAGAGCAACCTCCGATTCTGTCCTGTTCTGAATTTTGATAAGTTTGAACCTCCACCTCCGTTCGACTCTTAATGTTTTTTTATTCGTCATCTACATTTTGATTAGACTCTGACTCCGAAACATTTATAAACTTGGTAGGTTTGCATCATCTCATTTTGACGAACTTTGTTCCGTAAATCTTTGGGAAAAGTATGAAAAAAAATGTAACATGTTTGCCAAAAATGGTGGTTGATGGAACTAGTTTTGGAGTGTAGGTAATTGATGTAACACGTTTTGTGTTGTAGGTTTTAGATGGAAACGTTTGTTATTCCGTCTGTTTGCCCGTTAAAAATCAGCATGTGCCAGCCACGTGACATGATTTGTCAGATTTTAATGATTTTTTTTTTTGTAAATACCCAACATACCCCTACACCTATTTCCCTCCAGAAGCCTTCTTTGTTCATACACCGAATCAAAGTCCATTCACCTGTGATTTTCAACCCGTCGTTCCCAACCTTTAAACCCTAACTTCGTTTCTTCCATCTGCTGCGACGAGAAGCTGCTGCCGAAGAGACTCGTGAACCCGCCATACTATAAAATGTCAACCTTTAGAGTTCAGAATGAAAATGGAAAATGTTCTACTTCAGGAAACTATTGACCATCTCACTCACTTTTATTTCTAAGAAATATATGTTTTTTTCTCACTTTGACTTAAGTCTCAGACCTTTTAGAAATTTCCATATCAGAAATATGGAGGAAGAGTATATTGACATAAATAACAAAGAACCAAAAGACTCACATTCTTGGAGCTGTTGAAATTGACAACAGAGGTCAGTCCCTCCCAAACACCAACTACTTCTGAAGCATCCATTGCAGGAGTGGATGCAAAAGCTGAATCACGAATAGCACATCCACCTAACTGATCTCCATTCCTAAATGGCCCGTACCACAGCTCACGGAAAACCCTAATGTCTTTTACGACCATTTTTGCATTATCTAACTGTATAATCTGAGAAAACCTCACACGGGATTCTCGATCCAATGGATTCATCAAACAGTACTCCAATTCAATAAGATTATGAACTCCCTTATCATTCACAGGCCAAACAGCCACATAAGACCCACTAGAATGATAAGCAAACGCAGAAGCTTTTCGACATGTTATAGATAAGCAGAAGACAGACAGAGAAAGAAGCCAAAGTTCGTGAAATGTCAGAAAAAATAATTGAAATGAAATAAGATAGGAGGAAGACGGATACACAGTACTTCAACTTCAAGGTATTGTGACTGTAGTGAAACAGAGGCAAAGCCTCGTGGATTCCTTATAAGCCTCGTGCATTATGTACAGCATCTTCTAACAAAAGGCTAATTCCAACTTATAAGCCTCAATGAAGTAAACATATTAGTATCTATCCAGGTTTGAAATCATTTTCTGGATTTCTAACACTAATCCTCTGCAATTCAAGTCCAGCTACGAGTTTTAAATGCGGATCATCTACTACCGTCAAATTCTTTCAATTACTATATGATTGAAGAGCTGTGAAGCTTCTAATTGGACCATTAATGGTGAAATTCTGTCCAAAATAGAAAACAGAGACGACAACGCGAACACCTTCAGTATGGAAATTGTGTACTACGATGATCATCGAGATTATGATATGCATCGCTACACTCTGCTTCTTTGTAAACAATGGCGCTCAAGCAATGAGAGAAACACAAAGAAGAAGAATCGAAAGAGAAATCAGCATTCTCGTATGCATCGTAAGAAAAGAATGAAAACTCACCGTGTATTCTCGTATGCATTCTCGTAGTGAGGAAGGGTTGCTGGCTTCTGCAGCCAGTAGTGCCCCACCATCCGCCCCTCGTCGGCGTTGGCAATCGCTCCATTCTCCAGCTCCTTCATATGCTTGAATGCAGCTTGAAACCGCGGCTCCATCTCCGCGATGAATTCATCGCCAATCCTTTCTCCAATCCTTCTCCAAGGAGCGCGGATCCTTCTCCAATCCTTTCTTCTCCTTCACGGCGACTTCAGTCATCGACAGATCAGCACGCGTCCCTAGCCACTGAATGCGCCACAGAGAGAGTGTGAGTCAGTTCCGTCAGCTTAGACCAACTCGGGAAAGCAATCGAATCTCTCTTGGATGAGAAGCCGCGAGAGAATACAGGGGCCGTTGACGAGAATACAGGAGGAAGAAGAAGCCGCTGATTATACAGAATGCCATTGACGAGGTGCCGTTGGAGCTCAGTGTCGAAGACAGTGTTATAAAGGAATACAGGGGCATTTCAGTACTTTCACAATACAAATAAGTCACGTGCAGGGCATGTGCACACTTAACAGATATTTTGGACGAAAACTTAACGACTGCATCAAATACCTACAACATCAAACATGTTACATCAAATAATACAACTGTGTCGCTTTGACAATTTCTGGCAAACATGTTACATTTTTTTCATACTTTTCCCTAAATCTTTTGAACTTTATAATGTCTAAATGTTTAAGTCTTGAGTTTATACTGATTTTCAAGATAGGTTATTTAAGAGCTTGATTCGGTATGGATAAGTTAATACTGCTTACTAAGTTGCTCCCCAGCAACTTACCCCCAATTATTCTCCACTTTTCAGATTTTGAAGGAGATAGTGACAAGGAAGCCTCTAAGGACTAGGCGACTCATCTCCGAAGGTGCCGAAGGTTCAGAAGTACTGTTTCGTTTTGATTATTTGCAATTCAGAATAAGTTAGTCTGCTTTAGGCGTCAGTTTTAGTTTTGGAAAATGTGTTGAACGATATCTTTCATAGATGGACGTTGGAAATGGTGTTTGAAAAATTTGAAGGCTTCATTATTTTCTATAAAGGTTAGGAAATAATGATCGGTCACGTCCTAGAATGTATGGAATTTTGGGGGGTGACAAAAAAATACCCCCATTCCGTTTAAAAACCGTTTATTCCAGACAGAAATGTGATCACGTGCTAAGCACGTGACTTTTTAATATTTTGAATGATCAAATTGTCCTCCTTGCTAGACCAATTTCTCTTCTCCTTGCTCTTCTTGCACTTCGTCTTCTTCACCAGTAATTCATCTCCTCCACTAATCTACCAATCCCAAATCTCAGCTTCCATTACGTCCCACCACTTGATTCATCAGTCGAATCGCGGAATGGTAGGAACAAACTAGACGATTCCAATTCATACCAATGAGTCCACTGATAAAGTTAATGTTGAAACTTGAAAGTTCAATTTTAAAGCTGAGTTCGAACAAGTAAATAGCAGAACTACAAAAGCATATTGAATGCCAAAATTTGACAGCATTAACACCCATGTGCAAGGAAAGTCCAAATCTAGTGACTGTATTAACACCCACGGTTTTCAAGAATCTGAACGTGCTGAATGATGATGGTAAACAAGATAAAGTGAAAGCATCGAAAAAAACTCTGATTTGCACATAAATATAACCCCTTTCCTTAGTAACACACATAAGAAAAAGTGTCTGAACCAGAACAATCACACAGTTCCCAAAAGCGACGTTCATTCGAGTATTTCAAGTTTTTCAACAAACAGATTAACTGCGTGCACTGAAGCAAGCACCGAATATTATAGCCTCAATTCCTTCCCTGTTGGAAAATTTCGAATGGATGGTGGTAATTGTATGCTTGGATTATTCTGAAGTCGTGACGACACTTTCAGATTGAAACTATTTGGAGGCACCCAAACTTTCAATCGGATAAAATCAGAATACTGAACTAGAACTTGAGAGAAGGATTGTGAATGTTTTGGATGAAGAATTATGACCCCCCCTATGACCAATTTATAGTGTTATTCACACCCTTAGGAGAAGACACCATGTCCCTTAGAAGAGGCATGCACCATTTCGGCCATAACACACCATTTGGTTCAAATTTTGGCTCCAAAATCAAATGGACACCTTAGGAAGACTCTAGAACCATTTCGGCCCTTAGCCATGGTTCAACCCTTAGCCAATGGTTCGGTCCAATACTTGGTTCTATATCAAGTGTCCAAAAATCGGGAATTTTGAGGTTTTAAAAAGTTAAGTCATTAGTTCCAAAATTCAAATATACAATGAATTTTTAGAATAGTGAATTTATGGCTCGACCCCAGCCAGGGGCGCTGCCCCTTGGACCCCGCCAGGGGCGCTGCCCCTGGACCCGATAAAGGGGGCGTTGCCCCCTTTGACCCCCATTGCCTCATCTCTTAATCAACCGACGAATCTCCAATACAATGAATCATAATATACTTAAACAAGCGTGCACTCCGCACCCTCCTAACTTGTTTAATGAGATACTATGATCCCATTGGTCAACTAGTCAATCCAATTACACTAAAATATATAACAATCCTCCCCCATTTTAGTGTAATCCTTGATTAACTAAACATAAGATCACAATCAAACAACACAACAAACTTATGCATAAATGAAATATCATGACGATTGAAATTTCATCTTAGTATATTACACTTTTCAAATATTCGAATATCAAGGTGTCACTATGGATTGAACCTTTGCTATTCATTGTGAATACATGAAGATAACATACACATAAGTTAACATTCTCAAATGTCCTTTCTTGACACTGTCTTTTACTAGCCTTGTGTCCTAATCCTTCATAAACATATCAAAGCCAAGTCCTAGCTTCTTGAAGCGGCTAAACTTCATGTTTACATAGGTAGCTCTTTTACTCTTGCACCTGCATATGCAATTTTTCAAAAGAACTATTAAGAAGTTAAACTTCAACCTCCTTTACTTACAGGTCTGAACACATACCTTGGGATAATATAACCAATGTGTTCCAATCTCCAGATGTCAAGCTTTCCACATTGAATTCAACACCTAAAGTCATATTAGGTGGGAATTGGGTATCTCAACATGAGAGATTTCAAATGGACTTTAATCCTATCCCCACAGCCGATTTGTGCACAAGATCCCTTCTTAACCCTTTGGTTAAATGATCGGCTAAATTATGTTGAGTTTTTATAAACTCCACTGATATAACACCATGCATGATGAGTTCACGAATCATGCTGTGTCTAACACCTAAGTGTCTAGACTTGCCTTTGTATACTTGCCTATATGCATTAGCCAAGGCAGATTCACTATCACATCTGATAGATATAGAAGATATCGGTTTAGGCCACAATGGAATTTCATAAATCAGATTTCTTAGCCACTCAGCTTCTTTACCAGCCGATGCTAATGCAACAAACTCAGACTCCATTGTTGAGTGAGTGATGCAACTTTGTTTCTTAGAGGCCCAAGAGATGGCACCTCCCCCAAGAAGGAATACCCATCCACTTGTAGAAGAATGATCTTCTACATTGGAAATCCAACTTGCATCTGAATATCCTTCAAGAACAGAAGGAAATCCAGTATAAGTCAAACCATAATCCATGGTTCCTTTCAAGTACTTGAATACTCGATTTAATGCTTGCCAATGATGTGAACTTGGATTGCTAGTATATCTACTAAGCTTTCCAACAGCATAAGCAATATCAGGCCTAGTGTTAATCATGGCATACATAAGACAACCAATAGCCCTTGAGTATTCAAGTTGAGATACCGCCACACCTTTATTAGGTAGAAGCTTAAGACAAGGATCTATGGGAGTGCTAACTGGAGAACAATCTTTAAAATTAAATTTATTCACAATCTTCTCAATATAATGAGATTGAGAGATTGAAATACCATTGTTCTTTCGTATGATTTTTATACCAAGAATCACCTCAGCCTCCCCCAAATCCTTCATGTCAAAATTGGATGACAGAAATTTCTTGGTTTTATCAACTTGATTTTGGTCAGTACCAAAAATCAACATGTCATCTACATATAGACAAATAATGACTCCTTTACCAGAAGTATCAAATTTGCTATATACACACTTGTCTGCTTGGTTAAGAAGAAAACCATTAGACAATACCACATCATCAAATTTTTGATGCCATTGTTTTGGTGCTTGTTTAAGACCATACAATGATTTCTTCAACTTGCACACCTTATTTTCATTTCCAGGCATAACAAACCCTTCAGGTTGTTTCATATATATCTCCTCATCCAAATCACCATTCAAGAATGCAGTTTTCACATCCATTTGATGAATTACAAGATTATGAATAGCTGCAAGTGCTATTAATAACCTAATAGTGGAGGTCCTAGCAACAGGAGCATAAGTATCAAAATAATCTATCCCTTCCTTCTGTCTGAAGCCTTGGATAACCAATCTTGCTTTATACTTATCTATGCTACCATCCACTTTGATTTTCCTTTTGAAAATCCATCTGTTTCCCAAAGCTTTACAACCAGGAGGTAGATCAGTCAATTCCCATGTATTATTATTCATGATTGAATCCATTTCATCCTGGATAGCTTCTTTCCAGAATGCAACATCTCTTGAAGTCATAGCTTCACTAAATGTTCTTGGATCTTCTTCAATCATGAAGCAGTATTGATACTGATACTCAACATCATCCCTTGACCCTTCAACTAAATAAAGTTGAAAATCAGATCCAAAAGATTTGGCTTTTCTAGTTCTAGTACTTCTCCTTGGTTCAGTCGGTCCAGGTACAGAAACAGTACCACCAGAAGTATCTGAACTTAAAGAATTCCTAATCATGTCTTTTGGTCTAGGTATAGATGTAAACCTATCTTCATCAAAGGTAGCATCTCTTGATTCTATGACTGTGTTAACAGACACATAGTCATTAGATTCTAATACATAGAATCTATATGCATATGAATGCTCAGCATACCCAATGAAGATACAATCTATACCTCTTTCTCCCAAGTTTCTTCTTTTGGGTTCAGTGAGCCTTACCACTGCTCTACATCCCCAAACTCTCAGAAAACTTAATTTTGGTGGCTTTTTATACCACAATTCATATGGGGTAATCTTATTCCTTTTATTAGGAATTCTATTCAATAAATAACAGGCTGTTAACATAGCCTCACCCCAAAAACCTTCACTTAGACCTGAATAGGATAACATGGAATTAACCATCTCTTTCAAAGTCCTATTCTTCCTTTCAGACACACCATTTTGTTGTGGTGTATAAGGAGCTGTAGTTTGATGTATTATACCAGTAGATTGAAAATATACTGGATCATAATACTCACCTCCTCTATCAGTCCGTAAATTTTTAATCAATTTACTTTGATGAAGCTCAACTTCCTTTTTATAAATTTTAAATTTATCAAGAGCTTCATCCTTAGCATGCAACAAGTAAACATAGCAATATCTAGAAGCATCATCAATGAAAGTAATAACATACTTTTTATTTCCTAATGAAGGAGTAGCATGAAAATCACATAAATCGCTATGTATTAGTTCCAATACATTGGAAACTCTATTTACATCCTTGAAAGGTTTTCTAGTTATCTTAGTTAACATGCAAGTTTTACATTTCTCATTGATTATATCAATAGCAGGTATAAGACTCATTTTAGACATATCTTTCATTCTTTTATAATGAACATGTCCTAGTCTAGCATGCCATAAATCTGATTTATTATTACTAGTACTAAAAGAAGTCATGCAAGCAGATTCATTAACAAATGAAACCTTAACATTTAACATAAACATACCATTACTTAAATAACCAAATCCTACAAAAGAACCATGTTTTGACAAAATATATTTGTCACTTTCATACACTTGTTTATAACCACAATTGTTCAAAACAACACCCGATAAAAGATTCTTTCGAATCCCGGGAACATACAATACATTATTTAAAGACAGACAATTTCCTGAAGTAAAAACAAGCTTGACATTTCCTAGTCCCTTGATTGGTTCAGTTGCAACATTTCCCATCTTTAAGACAGATCCATCTTCAATTGGTTGAAAGTCTTTGAACCAACGAAGATCTTTGCACACATGAGTTGTTGCTCCTGAATCAATCCACCATGCAACATGATCATCCTGCACATAAAATGCCTCAGATATTACAGATACATAATTCTGACCCGAATTATTATTTTGTATTAAAATCTGACCTTGTTGCTTTTCAGGATCCTTAGATCCTCTTGGACCAGCATTATGCTTGCCTTTTCCAACCCGACAATCCTTCTTGAAATGACCGGGTTTGCCACACTTCCAACATGCCACCTTTGGCTTTTTGTTGAAAGACTTGTTGTCATCCTCTTTAAACTTGCGTTTGTTCCCCTTGTTCGAGTTTGGAAATCGACCCTCTTCAACCATGTTTACAGAAGAGTGACCAACTTGGTTCTTACCCTTAGGGTTACTGTCCACTTCTTGAGCCCTTAAAGACTCTTCAATCCTGAAGTGACTTCCAAGTTGAACAAGAGACATCTCTTCCTTATTGTGCTTTAGGGTATGTTTGAAATCTTTCCATGATGGTGGCAGTTTGTCAATAACACTAGAAACCGAGATGGATTCATCCATCTTCATGTTATGTTGAGCAAACTGTCCCAGAATCCTTAACAGTTCATTATACTGTTCCATGACCGGTCTAGTATCAACCATCTTGTAATTATTAAAATTACTAACAAGAAACTTCTTACTTGAAGCATCTTCGGCCATGTACTTGGATTCAAGGGAATCCCACAATTCTTTTGCAGACTCGACATTCTGATATATATCAAATAGGGAATCAGACATACCATTGAGGATGTGACCACGACAAATGTAGTCATCATTCTCCCATTTGCAGCGGCGCCTGGTTTGTTCCACGGTTTCATTGTCGAGTAGTTCAGGCATGGGAGTACTTAGCACATACACCACCTTTAGGGTCGTCAAAAGGAAGTGCATCTTCTTTTGCCATCGTCGAAAGTCACTACCTTCGAACTTGTCTAACTTAGCAAATTTGCTAGTCATGTCTCTAGCAGATTCTCCGTTCGTCATCTTCAGAGAAATAAGTTTCAATCTTTGTTGGAAAATTTCGAATGGATGGTGGTAATTGTATGCTTGGATTATTCTGAAGTCGTGACGACACTTTCAGATTGAAACTATTTGGAGGCACCCAAACTTTCAATCGGATAAAATCAGAATACTGAACTAGAACTTGAGAGAAGGATTGTGAATGTTTTGGATGAAGAATTATGACCCCCCCTATGACCAATTTATAGTGTTATTCACACCCTTAGGAGAAGACACCATGTCCCTTAGAAGAGGCATGCACCATTTCGGCCATAACACACCATTTGGTTCAAATTTTGGCTCCAAAATCAAATGGACACCTTAGGAAGACTCTAGAACCATTTCGGCCCTTAGCCATGGTTCAACCCTTAGCCAATGGTTCGGTCCAATACTTGGTTCTATATCAAGTGTCCAAAAATCGGGAATTTTGAGGTTTTAAAAAGTTAAGTCATTAGTTCCAAAATTCAAATATACAATGAATTTTTAGAATAGTGAATTTATGGCTCGACCCCAGCCAGGGGCGCTGCCCCTTGGACCCCGCCAGGGGCGCTGCCCCTGGACCCGATAAAGGGGGCGTTGCCCCCTTTGACCCCCATTGCCTCATCTCTTAATCAACCGACGAATCTCCAATACAATGAATCATAATATACTTAAACAAGCGTGCACTCCGCACCCTCCTAACTTGTTTAATGAGATACTATGATCCCATTGGTCAACTAGTCAATCCAATTACACTAAAATATATAACATTCCCTACACTCTAGAGTATCAGAGTATCAGGATTAATCATACACATGAAAGATGTAAACGGGGTTTCAACCATATCAGCTAAGATTTGGGATTGGTGTATTAGTGGAGTTTCTGGTGGAGGAGATGAATTACTGGTGAAGAAGACGAAGTGCAAGAAGGGCAAGGAGAAGAAAAATTGATCTAGCAAGGAGGGCATTTTGGTCATTCATGTTGGAAAATTTCGAATGGATGTGGTGGATGAACTCGAATTTGTATGCTTGGATTATTCTGAAGTTGTGACGACACTTTCAGATTGAAACTATTTGGAGGCACCCAAACTTTCAATCGGATAAAATCAGAATACTGAACTAGAACTTGAGAGAAAGATTGTGAATGTTTTGAATGAAGATTTAGGACCCCCCTATGACCAATTTATAGTGTTATTCACACCCTTAGGAGAAGACACCATGTCCTTTGGAAGAGACATGCACCATTTCGGCCATAACACACCATTTGATTCAAATTTTGGCTCCAAAATCAAATGGACACCTTAGGAAGACTCTAGAACCATTTCGGCCCTTAGCCATGGTTCAACCCTTAGCCAATGGTTCGGTCCAATACTTGGTTCTATATCAAGTGTCCAAAAAACAGGGAATTTTGAGGTTAAAATGTTAAGTCATTAGTTCCAAAAATTCAAATATACAATGAATTTTTAGAATAGTGACTTTATGAATTATAAAAAATTTTAGAATAGTGACTTTAGAATAGCTCGACCCCAGCCAGGGGCGCTGCCCCTGGACCCGGCAAAGGGGGCGTTGCCCCCTTTGACCCCCATTGCCTCATCTCTAATCAACCGACGAATCTCCAATACAATGAATCATAATATACTTAAACAAGCGTGCACTCCGCACCCTCATAACTTGTTTAATGAGATACTATGATCCCATTGGTCAACTAGTCAATCCAATTACACTAAAATATATAAAAATTCAAAATATTAAAAAGTCACGTGCTTAGCACGTGATCACATTTCTGTTTAGAATAAACGGTTTTTAGACGGAATTGGGGTATTTTTTATTCGGCCCAAACATTAGGACTAAAATTTTAAATTTCAAACATTAAGGGGAATACTCAAAATCGGCTCAAACTTTAGGTGGGAAACTCGTAATTTACCCTTTCCTTTTATTATTGTAACGACATTAGAATAGAAATTTAATTGTATATTTACTATAAAGTTATAGTGTATATATAACTAAATTAAGACTTAAACACTATAAACAATATTGACCTTTAGATTGACCAGTATAAAACAAAGACATCTCTAATTTGTGAGAATTAGCTAGCTTAATTCGGGATGATCAAACGAGATAAAACGTGATGATATCAGATCTAGCCCTCATAGCAACACTCCATTAAAACGAAAGTCAATGCATATATTACTTACAAAGTTGATTTGTTTTCAATAATTAATCAACCAGACCGAACGTGGTGCAATAAATAATAGGGAAAACTACCTCAACAATCACTTATGATGACACTATTTGATTAAATGATTACATGTGTTTTTTTTGTGTAGCTAAATCGTCACTTACATTTCAGAAATGTGATTTTTTGGTTAATTAACTTGTTATATTCAATCACTTATTTTTGACAAATGTGATTAAATGGTCATTAAAATGATAATTTACCCTTTTATTTTATCTTCTTCTTCTTTTGTTCTCCATGTACATATACTTCATATTCATATTCGAAATGTGATTTCGAACTCAAATTTACGCAAATCTGGGTTCAGTTCAAACCCAGATCTGTAAATCGAAGTTCAGTTTGAACTCAGATCTCAAGTTCGAATCGAGGAATAAGATCTCGAGGATGTATAGAACATGAAAATAAAGAAGATAAGGGAAGGGTATTTTAGTAATTTTCTCAGTAAAAACTCTTTGTAACTATTTAATTACATTTTGAAATATAAGTAAATGTTCAATACAAGTTTCAACTATTCGATCACATTACATGTGCAAACGTAAGTGATTGTTGATGTAATTTATCATAAATAATATTGATAACATGTCGCCCGCATTTAGAGTTTAACATAGATACCATAACAAACAAATTAAAATACATATTTTAAATTAGTATGAAATTAATATATTATTTATATATTTATTGACTTAATCATGGAGACGACTTTGACCGGTGGATTCAGGATCAAACCAGTTGGGGCCAGGCCAGTTATCAAGGCTGTAATTGGAAAACCAGTATGTAATTAACATGATTAGGTCTAGAAGCGGTGATATTTATTACATAATATATAGTAGAGATCGTCACCGTCATTTGTCTACTGTGATATGAATCAAAGTTGACTTAGTGGTGGAATGGCTGACCCGTGGATTCAGGATCAAACCAGTTAAGATCAGATCAGATATTAAAAAACCAGCAGGTGGTACCTAATTAACAAGATTAGGTCTAGAAGTCGCGATCTTTGTTGCATAATATAGAAAATTGCTTCACAATGCACAAACATATATAAATACCATAACAAATACAATGCAAATATCAAAGAGAAATTTAAAAATAATAATTTAGATATGTCTACACACATACAATATGTTGGAATACAACTTGTCACCACCATACCTTGTCACCACCATTCATTGTCTTCCACCTCTTCCCTAAATTCTTACACATGCTTCACATATTACATTAGTTAATGTATACTTTAGGCTACCTACTATTATTCCTTGTAGTGTTTTATCTAGCTATAGTTTCTTGTTGTATTAGCCTTCAATGTATTATAAGTAGTATCAATTGTCATCAATGAACATTAAGTTGAATGCATCAATAAGCTTCAATACATAATTTCCACTATATTGTTCACATGGTATCAGAGCCGGATTGTTCGATCATAATGATCGATTAAACCTTTCTCGGCATCATCATTTACCGTTTCACACCCACATACCTCGACCATGGCAGAATCTGAAGGGGGCAGCATCAACACCACCGAGTCTACCCCAACGAACGAGTCGTTTGCAGCTCAGTTGGCTGAAATACGGGCTGAGATGCGTTCAAATCTGCCACAGTCAAATACCATCCTCAAAACCATATCAGTTTCCAACATTAGTTTAAGCGTTAAGCTAAACGAAAATAATTACTCCCTTTGGGCGCGACTGATCCGAATGAAGATTGGCGGGCAAGGGAAGCTCCATCACATCATGGGCGTTTCGGCACCACCCAGGGTCGAAGACCCGATGTATCTACAATGGGAGCAAGACGACCTCATCGTTTTCTCATGGATCCTCGACAACATGGAATCGGACCTCGTCAATCAATACGCTGAATTTCCATCCGCCAAGGACCTATGGAATGGCCTAGCTGCAACATACAGTAAAGCCAAAGACGGAGTCCAATTGTACGATATTATAAGCCGAGCAAGCAATACACGGCAAGGTCAAGACACTCTAGAGGCATTGTATAGCAAATTACAAAGTCTATGGAGAGAAATCGAACAACGAGACCCAAATCCAATGAAGTGTGCCGAATGCATTCAGATTTGGAACACAAAACGGGCGGAAAGTAAACTCTATCAATATCTTAATGCTGTCAATACTGATTATGATAATGAAAAACGAGATTTGATTAAGATTCGTCCAATATCAGAGGTGGAAGTGGCGTATGCCACGATCCGGTCCGAACGTGATCGGCATAATGTAATGGGAGCTACGGTCGGCACCGAATCAGGAGGAACCGGAGTCGGGGCGGGCCTAGTATCTCGGTTCTTCCCGGAGCCTAGCAACGGAGGAACAGGACCGGCCAACGCCTCCAGGCAGCAGCTCGCCGGAAAAGGAAAACCAGGCGGCGTCGACCGGAAGCTCCTTCGGTGTAGCCACTGCGGAAAACAACGTCATGAAATGTCCGAGTGTTACCAGCTCGTTGGATACCCCGAATGGTGGCGCAAACGGGACGGGACAACCGGCGGCAACCCAACCGTCACGGTGGCGAACGGCCGAGACGATTGGGCGAGAGGGCCTGAAACACCAAGCCAAGGCAACCTGACTCACCCACATGGAGGAATGACCGCGGTGGCCTGCGCTCCGATCGATGGCTACGGCTGGAATGGATGGAACGGCGGCGGTCTTGCGAGGCCCGGCGGTCCTCCGACCACCTGGAACCAACCGGAAGAAGCTCGGCAACAGATCGGAACGGTCAATCCTGGGCACGTCGGAGGCAGCCACCCGAGCCACATAGGAGGCGGCGGATCGGACCCTAGAGTTTTCACCCAGGCGGCTGCGCAAGGAGGGAGCACCAATTCAGAATCAGGTATAGGGTTTGGTGCTTGGGGGGTAAAATCTGATTTACCCCCAAACTTCAGCAGGTTAAATGGAGGCAGTGGACCGGGTCAGCCGAGTGGTTCAAATCTGGGCCAAGAAATTGGTCCAGAATTGGGCCGAAATACCAGCTCTGGGCCTGAAAAATTATATAAATCTGAATGTGATGAATCTGGTATTGCTCATACGTTTTTTGCTCATAAAAATATATCCAGGAAATGTGAAAAATGGCTACTTGATTGCGGTGCTACGGATAGTATGAGTTATGATAAAAATGACTTTGTTAGTCACTCGATACCAAGACGGGAAAAGATACAGACATCAAATGGAGAATTAGTTCCAATCCAAGGAACGGGAACCGTCAATATTTCTGCAAATATTAAACTGCATAACTGTCTTTATGTGCCTAGCTTGGCTTGCAAGCTACTCTTTATTAGTCATGTTACAAGGGAGTTGAATTGTATGGTACTAATTTATCCCAATCTGTGTTTACTACAGGATATTCAATCGGCGGAAATTATCGGCCGTGGAATTGAACATCAAGGCCTGTATTATGTGGAGGAAGTGACTCAACACGGAACTGCAATGTTTGCTCACGGAACAGTCACCAGGCAACAGTGGTTGTGGCACCGGAGATTGGGTCACCCATCTGGAGGGTATCTTCATAAATTATTCCCTAGTTTATTTCCGTCAAATCAAGAACTTGTGTGTGAAACCTGTATTCGTGCTAAAAGCCATAAAAACTCGTATCGTTTATCTGAATCTAGAGCCAAGTCTGTTTTTTCTCTCATACATTCTGATGTTTGGGGACCAGCTTCAAATAGTAGTAATGTATGTCAAGTAGTGGCTTTAGATATTTTGTCCTTTTTATCGATGATTATTCTCGCATGACTTGGGTGTATTTCCTAAACAATAAATCTGATTTTTTTTCTAAATTTGTTGAATTTCACAATCTAGTCAAAACTCAGTATAATACCAATATCCAAGTCCTTAGGTCTGATAATGGTGGAGAGTTTGTTAATTCGACTCTTCAACACTTTCTCAAAGAAAAAGGCATTATTCACCAAACTTCTTGTCCATACACACCTCAACAAAATGGAGCTGCAGAACGAAAAAATCGACATATTCTTGAAATGACTAGAGCATTAATGCTAGAATCAAATGTTCCAACTTCATTCTGGCCAGAAGCAATTGCTACTTCTGTCTATCTTATGAATCATCTTCTGACAAAAGTGATTCAATTTCAAACACCACTTCAAGTCTTGTCCAATCATATGAGTGTCCCAACAGCCTTGACACTACAACCATATATCTTTGGATGTTCTGTTTTTGTCTATGTTCCCAAAACAGAACGATCCAAATTTGATCCATGCTCTGTGAAATGTGTGTTTGTGGGGTATGGAATTCATCAAAAAGGCTACCGTTGTCTTAACCCAAAAAACAATCGTATGTACACTACTATGGATTGTACATTTCTTGAGACCGAGTTCTACTATATTGCCCAATCTTCTGTTCATGGGGAGAATCATGATAGTATTCCATTAGATTGGTTGATACAAACTACGGTGACCACTCCATCGTTGCCTGAGATAGATCCAACAGGGCAAGCTGGTGGAACCATTGAGACATTATCTCCCATTTTACAGGTCTCGAATGCTTCAATCCCGTCCACCCCGATGAATACTCCGAAGGTTAGTAATTCTAATTGGGTTACTCCTGGTTCTATTATATCTGAAAATGTTGCCTTTGAAGAATCACCAGTACATGAGAGATATGTACTGCCAGCCAGGAGAAACAGGGGAGTTCCACCAATCATATATGAACCAGAATATAGCCCACGAGCAAATCGATATCCAGTAGCAAACTTGGCAAGGGGGAGACTGACACTTGCTGCTCAAGCTTTTGCTACTGCCGTATATACTCAATCGATTCCCAACAATGTTGATTCAGCTTTACAAAGTCCTGAATGGAGACAAGCTATGGGAGTTGAGATGGAAGCTCTGGAGAAGAGTCAAACTTGGGAGAAGTGTGAGCTCCCCTATGGAAAAAGAGCAGTTGGTTGCAGATGGGTGTTCACTGTAAAGCACAGAGCTGACGGATCTATAGAGAGATACAAAGCGAGACTGGTGGCCAAAGGATATACTCAAACCTATGGTATTGATTATTCCGAAACTTTTTCTCATGTAGCTCGAATTGATACTATTCGAGTTCTGTTTTCTATAGCTGCGAACAAAGACTGGTCGCTCCACCAGTTTGATGTAAAAAATGTCTTCCTGCATGGTGACTTAGAAGAAGAAGTATATATGGAACCACCACCAGGTTTCACTGCAGGTTTTCAACAAGCAGATGTGTGCAGATTGAAAAAGGCACTATACGGGCTCAAACAAGCACCAAGGGCATGGTTTGGAAGATTTACAGTAGTCATGAAGAAATATGGCTATAGACAAAGTAATTCTGATCATACCCTATTTATTAAAAGATAGGAATGCCGAGTAACTTGTTTGATTGTATATGTAGATGATATGATCATTACAGGAGATGACAAAGAAGAAATAGCTCAACTTAGGAAAAATCTATTCCAGGAGTTTGAAATGAAGGACTTGGGAGAACTCAAGTACTTCTTGGGAATTGAAGTGTTAAGGTCTGAAACAGGTATTTTCATTTCACAAAGGAAATACATTTTAGACTTGTTGGTGGAAACTGGTTTGATGGATTGTGTTGGGTATTGATAGTGACGACCCAATATGGGAAAGGCCTCGAAGGCCCAATAAATTTGCAGGGGGTGCAACCCATACCATTTAAACAAGGTCAACCCACAGTAAGGTTACTTTGGCCCTCATAAAGTGGTCCAGTATCGAATCCAAACTAAAGTGGACGCCAAAGTGCCACTTCAGGTCGCCATTGGCCAAGGCCAAAGCCTCCCACTGCTCGCCATGGGAGTGCTCGCCAAGGGAGTGCCCAGGAAGTGCTCGCCAACAATCAAGGTCGCAGCCATAAGAGTGCTCGCCATCAAGAGAGCATTGCCTCTCTCCTCTGGTCCCACCAACCGTTAACAAGGATATAGCCACGATATCCCGCATATCTCGGGCACATATTCACTAAAGATTAGATACGGTAACTGCAATATCTCGCCGTAACCGCAATATCTACTATCTAAATCTTCAACAACACAATATTCACGAAGATATACAGTTACCTTATACGGTTTGGTATCTCCTACTCTATAAATACCTTTGCTTTACATACATTCAATACGTTTTGAGCTATATACACACATATACTCATTTAAGCATCGGAGAGGGACCCAGAGGCACCCCCTCTGTTGCGATCCCCTTCTTGCAGGTTCATCGGAGCTCAGGCGAAAGCGCGCAATCACCATCTCCTTGGCATTCAATTCACTGCCAGATCAGCATTCAGGAAATCACGATCCAACATTTGGCGCCGTCTGTGGGAAAACGAGCAAAACAGTCATACATACTCGCTCTAACCGCAATCATCGGAAAGAAGCTAACGAACAATCCTCTGATAGCTCTAATTCCGCTGCCGCTTCGCCACTCCACCAAGAACTTGCAAGCCAAGCAGTCTGTGATGCCGTCCCTCCGAGACCGGCACGTGAACACATTGGCAATTCGAGAACGACCCCTGTTCCAAACGTCGTAGAGATTCCAGATCGACAAACCATCCAAGTGGCTTGGGAAACCATTCAGGTAACCGCAGAGATGATATCCCTCTTGGAAACCATCATAGGACAGGCCCGCAGAAAACCCCCTGCTCCTCATGAGGATCCTCGTCCTGCGGGGCCACCGGAATCAGAAACTGGAAATCCTGGCACCACAGCCCCTCAAGAAGATCAAGAGATGACTTTTGGACACCAATCCTTACCTCCGGCCTCCACTGAGACGCCGGCGGTCACTCGCTCTGTCAGTTCATCAAGTTCTGCACCGACTGGAGGACAGCAACCCCAATTCACTCTTGACCAAGTTGAGGAGCTTATCACTAAGAGACTCAAAGAACAACGCGAAACTGTCATGACTCCCTTTAAGGAACGATCAACTCGTCTCTTCACCACTGACCTGGTCGTCGTCAAGACTCCAAAGGATGTCGCCGTCAGGGCCATCCCCGAGTATAGAGGTGGAGGCGCCCCCATTATACATGTTAATAAGCATGAAGCCTCTTTGTTGGGTAAGTCGACTGATCCGAATCACTTAGCCCTATTATTTATGTCGACCCTTTTGGGTTCGGCGCCGTCTTGGTTCTTTGGTGTCTCTGCAGGATCAAGAAGGGTAAGAAGGGTCGAGAAAAGCCTAGATCGGAAAACCCAGGACCAAGACATCCAGAGGTCCCCGAGTATTTCACGCCTTTAAACAGGCAGATCTCGGCGGTACTAGTCGAGATGGAAAGGTCTCTGGCAAGGCCACCGAGACCCCGCAAGAGTGGTCAGCCCATGGGGAATGACACCGAGAGCTATTGCAGATAGCACAAGCGCGACATCGAAAAGCTGATAAAGATAGGAATGTTGAAGGAATGAATTCACAAGGCTGGACAGTCAGATTAAACTTTCAGCTAAGTGGGAAGGACCATACAAGCAAGTGATTCCTTCATAAACATGTTCACTCGAAGCAAATCGAAGACAAAAGCCCTATCACCAAAGATAGGCCACAAAAGCCCTAACAACAAAGTTAGGCCACAAAAGCCCTATCACCAAAGATAGGCCACAAAAGCCCTAACAACAAAGTTAGGCCACAAAAGCCCTATCACCAAAGATAGGCCACAAAAGCCCTAACAACAAAGTTAGGCCACAAAAGCCCTAACAACAAAGTTAGGCCACAAAAGCCCTATCACCAAAGATAGGCCACAAAAGCCCTAACAACAAAGTTAGGCCACAAAAGCCCTGTCACCAAAGACAGGCCAAAAGCCCTAACAACAAAGTTAGACCACAAAAGCCCTGTCACCAAAGTCAGGCCAAAAGCCCTAACAACAAAGTTAGGCCACAAAAGCCCTGTCGCCAAAGACAGGCCAAAAGCCCTATCACCAAAGATAGGCCACAAAAGCCCTAGCAACAAAGCTAGGCCAAAAAGCCCTGTCGCCAAAGACAGGCCAAAAGCCCTAGCAACAAAGCTAGGCCAAAAAGCCTTGTCGCCAAAGACAGGCCAAAAGCCCTAGCAACAAAACTAGGCCACAAAAGCCCTAACAATAAAGTTAGGCCTCAAAAGACCTGAAGCCAAGAGTCAGGCAAAAACCTGATAACCGAATCAGGCACAAAAAGCCCTGACGCCAAAAGTCAGGCCAAAAGACCTAGCAATAAAGCTAGGCAAAACAAAAAATCTCTGACGCCAAAGTCAGGCCAAAAGACCTAGCAATAAAGTTAGGCAAGATGAGAAGCAGACGCCAAAACCAAACAAAGGGACCTGCTAACAAAGAATTTTAGGCGATCACTATGGATGACAAAGCCTTAGGATGACCTCGAAGGTCTAAACTTCAAAGAAGGTAATATCTCTTTGAACTTAGAAGTTTATGCTTTTAAGTATCAGAAGTATTTTCCTTAGAAGGATCGACTTATGCTTGGTCTAAGACTTCAAGAGTCGAAGACATTACAAGTCAAAAGGAAGTCGAAGAGTAATTATGATTAAGACGTTGGATAAATAGCCAAGCATGTTCAAAGTCAAATAAAAGGCTTATGAATATAAAGGCATTCAATAAAAGAAGCCAAGTCTTAAATCAAATAAATAATTACAAGGAAAACAAAAAATTACAAAGAAAAACAGCTATCCAAAAGGCAAATATTGTCAATAAAAGAGATGGAGACTTCAGGCTTGGGGATCCTCGGGGGCAGAGGCACTGGCTCGCCTTCAGGGGCAGGGACGATTTGCTCGCCTTCGGGGGCAGGAAGGCTTGGTCCGCCTTCGGGAACAACCTCTTCAGCCATAGCTGGAATAACCCCTTCAGCAACAAGGGTAGACTGAGAGTTACGACTCCGGAGGAAGCTCCTCAAGGACCCAACTTCCTCAAGGGGAAAATTGGGATCGACCGCCCGGACATCATCCACCAGGACTTGGAGAAAATCGGCGATCGCCGACTTCATCATCTTCAGAGCGCAGTCTTCAAAATCCTAAAAGGCGAACGAATCCATAAAGGATGACAGTTTCCTTAAAGGCATAATCCTTGGGTAACAGTTTCCTTAAGAAACATGGCGAAAGGAACGGACGAGCCGATAAGAGGCCACGGTCCTTCCCCCGAAACCTAAAGGAGCGAAAAGAACCTCTAAAGGGTAACGTTTCCTCCAAAGAAAGGTCCAAGACCCTTTGAATGAAAACAAAAAGGCGAGACTATTCTACAAAAGCTGAAGCGAAGTTGAAAACAAGTATGGTAAAACTTCCTAAAGCTTTCCAGCTTCCTAAAAAGGCGAGCGAATCTTGGGTAACAGTTCCCCAAAAAGGGCGAATGAATCCGAGCTAACAGCTTCCTAAAAGGCGAGCAAATCTTAGGTAACAGTTTCCTACGACTAGGCGAACGAATCTAAGGACCAAAATCCTAAAAGGCGAACGAATCCATAAAGGATGACAGTTTCCTTAAAGGCATAATACTTGGGTAACAGTTTCCTTAAGAAACATGGCGAAAGGAACGAACGAGCCGATAAGAGGCCACAGTCCTTCCCCCGAAACCTAAAGGAGCGAAAAGAACCTCTAAAGGGTAACGTTTCCTCCAAAGAAAGGTCCAAGACCCTTTGAATGAAAACAAAAAGGCGAGACTATTCTACAAAAGCTGAAGCGAAGTTGAAAACAAGTATGGTAAAACTTCCTAAAGCTTTCAAGCAAGATAGACATCAGAAGAACAACCAAGTATACTCGAAGTCAAACAAAAACCAAGGCTTACGAAACAAAAAGACCCGATACCAAAATTGGGCGAAAGACCTAACGCCAAAGTTAGGCAAAAAGACCTAACGCCAAAGTTAGGCAAACCAAAAGATCTGAAAGACCTGATGACTGAATCAGGTGAAAGACCTAGCACCAAAGTTAGGCGAAAGACCTGATGCCAAAGTCAGGCACAAGACCTGTTATCAAAATCAGGCGAAAAGACCTAAGGAAAAAGTTAGGCAAATAAGGCCTAAATATAAAAATCAGACATAAGTCCTAGCGCAAAAAGCGAGCAATCCGTCAAGGAGTCCGTTCTCTTATAAGTTGGGCAAAAATTGAGAAGTAACATCCAAAGCGAATGAATCCATATCAAGGGTAACAGTTCCTTTGCGAAACAAACACAAAGAAAGTGGGCGAATGAACCTAGGGCGACCACTTACTAAAAGATGAATGAGCCTCGGGTAACAGTTCCCCGGGATTAAACGAACACTCCAAAGGTCTAAAACCTTAACAAAGCGAACACATCTACAAAAGATGATAGTTTCCTTAGAGGTATGATCTTCGAGTAACAGTTCCCTTAAAAAACTTTGGTGAAGGGAATGGATGGTCCAAGATCCTATATGGCGAGACTCTCCTACATAAGCTAAAGAGAAGTTGAAAACAAATATGGTAAAACTTCCTAAAGCGTTCGAACGAAAAGATATCGGAGGAACGACCAAACACATTCGAAGTCGAAAAAGAGTAAAGGCTTACGAAATTAAAGGCGTTCATTATAATAATATCCGAGTCTGAAATCAAAAGAATAATTACAACTATCCCAAAAACAAAGGGAAGTAAACGTGATTATCGATAAAAAGAAGGATGAGCAAAAAGCAGGAGGATGAATAGGCTCCCTTGACCTGAAACTCTGCATCGACTCGGTCGCCTGAAGGCCTGAGACCTCAAGGTCTGGGTTCATCAGGGGATGCAGTCTCCTTCTCGGCCTCGGGGGCAGCCTCATCGCCAAGGAGCTTCCTTGGTGTAGCCGCTCTCAATGAAGTCCTGAAGAGACCTCACCTCCCATAGAGGAAACTTGGGATCAATCCCTTGAATCTCGTCGACCAAGATCTGGAGGTAGGAAGCAGCCTCGGCCTTTATCACCTCCAAGGCGCAGACAGAGAACTCCTTGGACTTCTTAAAGTCCACGCTAAGGGGGGATGGGACAACCTTATGATTTAAGGAAGGATGCTCCTGCTCAGCCATCGAGGCATCCCTCTGCACCCAGGACTCTTTCAATTGAGCCCTGAGGTCACCATTCTCTGCCTCTAGCCAAACAGAGTACTGGTCGACATCCTTGATCCGAAACTCATAGACGCCTAGGCAGCTAACAACCTCGTCTTAGCCCGCTTGGAAAATAGACTGAAGAATTTAGGTCCTCAAGTGCGGTCAATGAATTTAGGTCCCAGACTGAGGGGTCAGAAATTTATCCAATCAATAAAGACTGGCGTGGAATGATGAACCCCGACCTTGAGCGTCAGTTGTACGAACTGATGAATGCCCGCTAACCCAAGCATCGACTCTGAAGTTTCCGCCCCTGAGCGGATTGAACAGAAGTTTGGTTGCCTATGATGTCGGAAGAAGTCATCAATGATGTTCCGATCATTCCCCGACAGCTCTCCAAAGCTCGAAGGAGTATCCCGTTCTGGCTGAGAAAGCTTTTTCGAGGATAAAAAGAGAGAAATGAAAAATTGAAACAGAAGGCTGAAAGAAGATATGAACTCTGGAATGCAAATGAATTGAGTGCGTAAAAGACTAAATGCTAAAGTTCGGCCTTTTTAGCCAAAACGAAGGAAACCGAACGGGCATGTGAGAAACGGCTCAGATAATGATTACACCATTTTGGGTAAAACCGAAGTAATGTCAGAATTCCAAGGGTTACATCGGGGAGACAAAAGGTTGGAACGATACGAAAAACCTGTGAGTCTGCCCACTGGTTACGGAAGACAAAGAGACAGACATGCCTCAAAAGTCCTCTCGACTTCCGCTAACTGTCCATTCATTAAAATGTTCGAAGTCTTACACAAAAAAGATGATTGCCAAAAGCTATACCAGACCTCTCCTAACACCCTCGCAACGATAGTGTTCGCCCAAAGAGTGAAGAATGAGCATCCATAAACCCTGGAAACCCAAAGCGTTCGCCTAATGGGGTAAGGTATCACACATTCCGAAAAACTCTACGCAACCAAAATCGTTCGCCAAAGGATACAGAGCATCAAAAGGCACAAATAGCATATAAGGAAAGCAAAAAATCCAGTCAAAGTCACTATCTTAAACCCTATCACAGAATCAAGCTCGACCGAAGAAACTTCACTCAAGCTTCGGGGGCAAATGTTGGGTATTGATAGTGACGACCCAATATGGGAAAGGCCTCGAAGGCCCAATAAATTTGCAGGGGGTGCAACCCATACCATTTAAACAAGGTCAACCCACAGTAAGGTTACTTTGGCCCTCATAAAGTGGTCCAGTATCGAATCCAAACTAAAGTGGACGCCAAAGTGCCACTTCAGGTCGCCATTGGCCAAGGCCAAAGCCTCCCACTGCTCGCCATGGGAGTGCTCGCCAAGGGAGTGCCCAGGAAGTGCTCGCCAACAATCAAGGTCGCAGCCATAAGAGTGCTCGCCATCAAGAGAGCATTGCCTCTCTCCTCTGGTCCCACCAACCGTTAACAAGGATATAGCCACGATATCCCGCATATCTCGGGCACATATTCACTAAAGATTAGATACGGTAACTGCAATATCTCGCCGTAACCGCAATATCTACTATCTAAATCTTCAACAACACAATATTCACGAAGATATACAGTTACCTTATACGGTTTGGTATCTCCTACTCTATAAATACCTTTGCTTTACATACATTCAATACGTTTTGAGCTATATACACACATATACTCATTTAAGCATCGGAGAGGGACCCAGAGGCACCCCCTCTGTTGCGATCCCCTTCTTGCAGGTTCATCGGAGCTCAGGCGAAAGCGCGCAATCACCATCTCCTTGGCATTCAATTCACTGCCAGATCAGCATTCAGGAAATCACGATCCAACAGATTGTAGACCAGCTGAGACACCAATGATGCCAAATCATGGACTACAGATAAAAGAAGGTGATGAATCAACAGATCAAACTAGATATCAACATCTAGTTGGGAAATTGATCTATCTCTCACATACCAGACCAGATATTGCATATGCGGTGGGTGTGGTAAGTCAGTTCATGCATAAACCGCAAGCAGATCACATGGAAGCTGCTCTTAGAATCCTTCGATATTTAAAGGGTTCACCAGGGAGTGGAGTGCTGTTCCAGAAGAATGGTCATCTCAGAATAGAGACATACACAGATGCGGATTGGGCAGGAAATTCGATTGATAGAAGATCAACTTCAGGTTACTTTGCCATGGTGGGAGGAAACTTGGTAACTTGGAAGAGTAAAAAACAGAAAGTGGTGGCACTATCAAGTTCTGAGGCAGAGTTTAGAGGAATTACTCGAGGTCTCACAGAAGTACTATGGTTGAACAAGCTATTAACAGAGATTGGTTTTCCTATTCAGGAACCGTGTAAAATAATGTGTGATAATCGTGCAGCTATAAGTATTTCTGAGAATCCAGTTCAACATGATCGTACCAAACATGTTGAAATTGATCGGCACTTTATAAAGGAGAAGTTAGAGAACAAGACTATTGTGATTCCGTTTGTTCGTTCTGAAGATCAACTGGCAGATATACTCACCAAAGTTGTCAATGGAGTAAGTTTCAGAAACGTGTTATGCAAGTTCCGACTATTTAACTTGAGAGGGAGTGTTGGAATACAACTTGTCACCACCATTCCTTGTCTTCCACCTCTTCCCTAAATTCCTACACATGCTTCACATATTACGTTAGTTAATGTATACTTTAGGCTACCTACTATTATTCCTTGTAGTGTTTTATCTAGCTATAGTTTCTTGATGTATTAGCCTTCAATGTATTACAAGTAGTATCAATTGTCATCAATGAACATTAAGTTGAATGCATCAATAAGCTTCAATACATAATTTCCGCTATATTGTTCACACAATATACATAGTCATATGTAATTTAAAATAAAAAATTAAATTAAATAATAAACGTACAACTAAATACAATCTGTATTAAATACAATACAATTCTGTATAATATTTCTTAGAATATAATAAGTATACAATTTAAAAAAATATATCAATTTAATCCAAAAGTCTACTTTTATTTTGTATCCAAGAGCATAAATGTTAAAAATAAATCGTTGTCAATTTGAGTGTCCCCAACGAAATTCAAACTTGGTCTACTCTGATGAAGCAAAACAAGGGATCCAACATTCAGGTGCTAACTACATACCAACTCTGTTGTTGTAATTCCAATTCTTTTTCCTTTCCACTTCTTATCTTTGTCTTTGTGTTTATTTGATCTAAGGTTGTTCTATGTGTTTGACATGTTTTCTCTAGATTATTTGTTCTACAACAGAATAATCATCTGTTCGATTCCAAGAATCAAGATTTCACGAGCATGTTGATGAACTTATGAATATGATATCACCTGATGAATATAAGTTGATAAGATTTAGAAGCTAGACAAGTGCACAACTTTGGATAATAGCAAATTGTTGGAAGAGACCATTGATTAGTAGCTTGATGCTTCTGGTTTTATTCACATCATCTTCGTATTGCTTATTATTATTTCTCATACCTGAAAATTTGTGTCTCTGTTTGAAGCAATATAGGTATGGAAGATATAGAGTAAATGCAACCCCTTGTTCTTGATGTTGGAGGTGGAATCTGTTGGGTATCGATATTGACGGTCTAATACGTCTCAAAGCCCACAAGGCCTGCTCGACCAATATAACTTCAGAGGGGACAGACCCAAACATTTCAAGACTAGGTCAGCCCACACTTAGGGTAAGCTGGAACCCATAGAGTGGTTCAGTATCAAACTCAGAGCCAAAGTGTTCGCCAAAGCCCCTAATGGTCGCCAAGACCACGGTCAAAGCCTTCTTGGTGCTCGTCATGGAAGCGCTCGCCAAGAGAGTCCAACCTCTCATCCTTGGTCCCACAATCGACTCCAAATACACAACAATATTGTCCCGCATATCTCAGACACATATTCTACAAATATTATATAAGACATTTGCAATATTACGTTATAACCGTTGAACGAGGCATTGTTGTCGATTGGGACGATATGGAGAAGATCTTGTCTCACACCTTCGACAAGGAACTCGACATTAACTACCTTGATCAATGTTAGAATCAGGACACGGATTTGAGAATTGATGAGAGAAAAATAGAACGACGTAAACCCTAGCAGACAACTTGAAATGGAGAATTACTCAGCCACCACTCCAATGACCTTCCTTATCAGCAGAGTCCCTAATAAACGTAAAAGGACAAAATAGCAAAAATAAACAAGATAATTACACTTTACACTATAGAACAAATACACTTAGGTCCCTAATCTTTCATGTGAAGTTTGACCTTCATTACTCCCCCTCAAGGTGACATCTTGAAAGATATCCTTCAAACCCAACCTATTCAACAAGAAATAATGTTGTTGTTTTCCAAGAGCTTTCGTGAAAACATCAGTTAACTGCTCATTGGTCTTCACATAACTTGTCTTAACAGTACCAATATTAATTTGTTCTCTAATAAAATGGCCATCAATTTCAATGTGCTTTGTTCTCTCATGATACATAGGGTTAGAAGCAATCTCCAAGGAAACTTTGTTATCACAATACAAAACAGTAGGAGAATCACAAGGAATGGCAAGTTCCCTTATTAAACCCCTCAACCAAATAATTTCAGACACGGTAGTGCCCATACTTCTATATTTAGCCTCAGCAGATGACCTATAAATAGTTGTCTGTTTTTTTTTACTTTCCAAGAAATTAAAGAATTTCCCAATTTAACACAATAACCAGAAATTGACTTTCTGCTTTCCAAACAGCTAGCCCAATCTGAATCACAAAATGCAACTAAATCAGTATTTTTATCATAAGAGAGTAAAATACCTAAACCAGGTTGATTCTTAATATACTTAATTATTCTATAAAATGAATCTAAATGAGATTTTTTTGGATTCTGCATATATTGACTTAAACATTGAACATTAAAAGAAATGTCAGGTCTAGTTATAGTTAAATACAACAACTTACCTATCACTTTTTGATAAATACTGGGATCAGAAACTAAAACATCATTTGAATTCAGTCCAAAGTTCTCATCATATCCTTTACTAGCCAGCTTGAGATTCTGTTCCATAGGAGTCTTACAAGCTTTTCCACCAAGTAATCCAACCTCATAAAGAAGTTCAAGTGCATATTTCCTTTGGCACGGAACAAGACCTTTATCAGATCTAGTTATTTCAATACCAAGAAAATATTTTAACTCACCTAAATCTTTCATTATGAAGTTGTGTTCTAAGGTAGACTTAAATTCATATATTAAAGACTCACTATTACTAGTAATCACAAGATCATCAACATATATTAAGAATGCAACTATCTCGGACCCACGCTTCTTGGTAAATAAAGAGTAATCATATAAGCTTTGTATGTAACCATTCCTCAGCAAAGATTCAGTAAGCTTAACATTCCATTGTTTGGATGCTTGCTTCAGTCCATATATGGACTTTTGCAAACGACAAACAAGGTGACTCTCCCCCTGTTTGCAAAATCCCTGAGGTATTTCCATATATACCTTTTTCATTTAGATCACCCTGCAAAAAAACATTAAATACATCCATCTGATATAAGGGCCAATTCTATTTAGCAGCAATGGCCAATAAAGTTCTAACAGTCACCATTTTTGCAACAGAAGAGAAAGTGTCAGTATAATCAATTCCTTCTTTCTGACTGTAGCCTTTGGCAACCAACCTAGCTTTATATTGTTCAATAGAGCCATCAAAATAATATTTTATTTTATATACCCATTTGTATCCAATAGCACGTTTTCCTGCAGGAAGGGGCACTAAATCCCAAGTTTTATTATCTTCTAAAGCTCGTATTTCTTCCTGCATGGCAGAAACCCAATTTGCATCTTTCGATGCTTGAAAAAAAATTGTTGGTTCATCAATCATATCAACAGAGCTAAGGAAACATTTGTAACACATGCTAATTGAATCATAACAAATATGGTTCTGGAGAGGATGTTTAGTATAACAACTGTTTGACATTACGTAGTCCTTCTACCACAAAGGAGGTCTCACTACTCAAGAAGACCTCCGAGTATCTACATTAGGACTGGGGGCATATCAGAATTTCCTGCATTATTAGTATTAACTACAGCATTTTCATTAATTCTGACATTTTCAATATCATCATAATTTTCATGACAATCAAAGGATTTAGTAGGCTGCAGGAAATCGAGGTTAGCATCTGATAGATCAATTGATTCATGTGTGAACATATTATTATCTTTTGACATCATCTTAAAAGGAAATACATGCTCAAGAAATTTCACATCACGACTTACAACAAAATTCTTTGTTTGTAAATTGAGCAATCTATATCCCTTTTGAGTTAAAGAGTAACCCATCATCGCACATGCTATGGAACGTGAAGCAAAGTTATCAGTATTAGGTAATACTTTCGCATAACATAAAGAACCAAATACACGCAAGTGATTAATTTTTGGTGTCTTTCCCAAAAATATTTCATGCAGAGATAAACATAGTAAAACAAGAGTAGACATTAAGTTGATGAGATAACATGCAGTGAGAATGCAATCACCCCAAATCTAATAGGGATGTTAGCTTCTAACTTTAATGCCCTAGCAACTTCTAAGAGGTGTTTATGTAGTCTTTCAACAACTCCATTTTGTTGAGGAGTATCCGCACAACTACTTTCATGAATAATCCCCTGTTTTTGGAACAAAGACTTACATTGCTCATTGAAAAATCCTTTTCCATTATGTGTTCTTACCCTTTTTATAGTGGTATTGAACTGATTTCGAACCAAGGCAAAAAAAATGAGTTATAACAACAATAACATCAGATTTGAGACTAAGCAAATATGTCCAAGTAGTACTAGTATAGTCATCAACAATAGTAAGGAAGTAACGCTTATTATCATAAGTGGGTCTTTGGTATGTTCCCCAAATATCCACATGTAAGAGTTCAAAAGGACAATAAGTGTTGGAGCTACTGTTTGGAAAAGGTAACCTATGTTGTTTTGCCATAGGGCAAACCATACATTCTGTTATATTCATATTCTGAAAACAAATAGACTTAAGATAGTCAAATTTTCTAGAGTTTGTATGGGGGGATGACCCAACCGTTAATGCCATAAAATGGATTGAGGATTTTGTGAAGAAGCTTGTTTGGCTGAATTTTGGGTAAAATGGGTGTTAAAAAAATACAGTCCAGCAACTTCTCTACCAATCCCCAACACCATACCACTCAATAAATCTTGAATTAACACAAATTTTGAATAGAAAATGACAGCACAACCTAGGTCTTTTGTCAATTTTCCAATGGATAGCAAATTATACTTAAATTCAGGCACATACAAAACATCAGTTAACTTCTTCGAAGTGTTGAAAACAAAATTTCCAATTCTAGAAACAGTTGAATGTGAGCCATTTGGTAATTGAACTTTAGAACTTGTATTTTTGAAATCAATTAGCCAATCTGATCTGCAGCTCATGTGATTAGTGGCTCCAGTGTCTAAAATCCATGCATTATGATAATAAGCAACGGTATTAAGACAAGCAGGACTCAAGCGGTCAAGAATGGAAGCCATATCAACAAGAAACAAATATGGAAATATATATATTTTTTTTAAAATGTTCAACAGATCGAAAAATGGTATTAACCCTAAACCCTAATCAACATCCTGTGCTATGTACAGAATCACCTCTAAACCCCAGGGAGAACAGAGAGAAGATGACACAGATCATGTTTGAGACCTTCAATGTTCTTGCTTTCTTTGTGGTAATACCAGGTGTTCTCTCTCTATTAGCCATTAGGAACTGGTCGGGAAACAGGAATTATTTTTTTAAAATTAAATCTTAATTTAATAATGTGTACGTCGTTTAAATTTTAATTAAATTATCTACCTATTCTAATTTAAAATTGGTACCAATCGATTTCTATACATTCCTAAACTTGCTTCTGGCTGCAGCCTCCTAGAAGCTGACCCATGACAGGATATCCCCATTCTGCAAATGATTCTAATCACTGGGAAAACATAAGAGCTAACTAGATGAGCTAAGCTAAACGTTACAATTAATTAGTTCTCTTTAACTTTTTTATGTTGATTAGTTGCAGCACCTGACGCGTTCGTGCCGTACACCTTACAGGTGGCTCCATTTTTGGTCCACAAGTTTTTTACTTTATTCATAGATGTTTAATTTGATTATGGAGGATGAAATTTGAGATGATATTGATTGACAAATCGAAAGTAAAAGATGAATTTTCCACAGTCTTGTTCAGAGGCGTGAAGAAAAGATGAATTTTCAACAGTCTTGTTCAGAGGCGTGAATCATGCTTTTTAAGCAGTGAGGAGAGTATGTAACGGTTGGTCTTGCTGTACTCGGACACTGGTGCCACAACGCAGAGGAAAAAGAAAGGTGATGATGAAATGACTCCATTAATTTTATACATTCAAACACTATTTTGTAAGAGTTTACAGTTGTAGAAATGAATCTAGAATAAACTCATGTTAATAACTTAAGCAACATTGCTCTTAATAAAAGTACCACCACCACTAATCATGGAGGCAGTTGGAGTTCTGGTTCGGTTACTCCTTCACTCACCCAATGTTTTATAACCTTATTTATCTGGTTAATTTCTCCCACATAGAATTGTGATTAAATTTTCTGATAGGTTAGACCACAACCTCAAAATAGCTTCGACGAGATAGCAAAAAGCTTATTCCTAGAGTTTTCGCGACTGTTCTCCCATCGATATCGATCAAGTTCTTTTAATTTTTCTCTTGATTCACTCGAGTACTTAGCATTAAGCAACTGTACAGAATTTGCACAATGTTCTGGAATGACAAATACGTATCATCTGACGGTATGCTTCTTGCATTTATGATTTTTACCTTCAGAGTTCAATGCAAGTTGTAAGATTACATCCACATGCAACATATAGACAGACATCAGACACTTTTGAGATATTTCTCAACTTGTGTATAAGTCTGTTCTTTTGTGAAGGGATTTACAGAGAAAATATTCTAATTTGGAATGAATATAACAGGTGAGGACCATGGTGGAAGAGTAAAATATGGACAATTCTGGCAAATAATGTTGGACTAAGACATGTGTTTTAAACTAATTTTGGTATCAAAGTGTCTAGGACACTTTTAAAAGTAGAAAAAACTTAAATTTGTGAGTGAAAACCTTCGACATGTTTTTAACTTATATGCACTTTATTTTTAAATTATAAAAGAGAATTCGTCACTCGGTGGAAATAGAAAACTGTAATACTTATTTATAGAATAAGATTCAAATTCTTATACATTATTTGTTATAACTTCCCTCCCGACAAAGTTTGAATGGAGATATAATGACAGAAAAACAACTTAGCTGATAAGCCAAGCACGCATAAAGGAAAGGGTGAAATGGCCAAACCTCTAAAAGAATATTACTGTACAATAGTTATAGCTACGAAAGTATGTACAGAAAATCACCTTTCACATCTTTAAGGACCTCAGCAAACTCATTTTCAACTATGAAGATGCCTTCTGGACTGGAGATCCACTTTAGATAGTGCATGCTTCAATTTTGTTCTTTCCTTTGTGTTAGCAGTTGTTTGTTAGGTCTAAGCCAGATGAATTATCCATACTAGCCCAACCTAGTTTGTGTTGAATAATAAACATTAAATGTTGTTTTTAGTGAGTATTGAAGTTAGAAGTTAATGGAGGAAAATAAAAGGTTAAGAGTTTTTTTTGTAAATGAAAGGTCAAGAGTCTCCATTAATAGTTTTTATTGTTCTTGTTTGTATAATGCCTATATAAAGGCATTGTTGTTTTTGGTTTAGGGTATGACTCAAAGTAATAAACAAAAGTTAAGCATTCTTGTGAGTTCGATTTGAGTTATCAGTTTGATTGAGCTCGTTGAACTCATTTGGGACTACGAAAGAAGGAATTCTTGTTGGACTCGATTCTATTTATTCAATATGAGACAAATCAGGATGTCAGTATCTACCCTCATTAAAGTGCGCAGCATCAGACCAATTCAGAATATTTGCTTCTGTAGCTGCATTAGACTTGTGAGTCCTATACTTTATAGATATTATTCAGGGATTGACCAACAATTTTCTCTCGTTGGCACAGGTACATACTCATCTACATTGCAAGTCTGATAATGGTTTCACGTCGATTATGATACTATTTGTAACGTTACAAACTCAAGAACTGACCTCACTAGCCCAACTCAACCTGTTTGAGCCCGTTATTCTTAGGTGAACCCAAAAAAATAGGAATTTTTATTTGACTTAAGTAGTATTTCTCTTACTTTTATGAGTTTTAAACCACTTCCTACTATTCAATCCGAGACAAATTAGGGTGTGTCACATTGATATAGTGTATAAGTAGAGAGACTTACATTCATTGGCTTATACTTTTAGATTCAATATGGGTATATTTGCTTATATACTCTAGATATTTAGACTGTTGTTGCCAAGAAAGGTTAGGGTCAAATTTCACTCAAAAGCCATCTTTCTAATATCTTGTTTATCAGTAAACATGTAACACTACTCAATACAAGTAGTCATGTGTATAATTACATTTCTTTATTACTACTTGAATGTACAAAGAAAAGCCTCATTAGGAATGTTGTAGCTTGCTAGGTTTCGATCGTTGTCCTCAAGCTCCTCTCCATTGAAGTATAGACGCTGTTTGGCCACCGGAATTTTCAACTTCAAGATCTCCCTTACTTTGACCTTTATATTACTGATGGTAGCTCCTGGATCGACTTGTAAGGATATGGGATGCAGACGAAATAGGGCTATTACAAAAAGTCTTTCTGATATCTTGGTTTATCAGTAAACATGTAACGCTACTCAATCCAAATGGTCAACTAGTCATGTGTGTTATTACAACAAGTTTTCATGATTAGTTAGGACACTGGTTACATTTCTTTATTACTATTTGAATGTACAAAGAGTAGCCTCATTAGGGATGTTGTAGCTTGCTAGGTTTCGATCGTTGTCCTCAAGCTCCTCTCCATTGAAGTATAGATGTTGTTTGGCCACCGGGTTTTTCAACTCCAAGATCTCCCTTACTTCGACCTTTATATTACTGATGGTAGCTCCTTGTAAGGATATGGGATACGGACGAAATAGGGCTATTACAAAGATCTGTAACTTCTGAACATTGCCTGTTCCCATGGCTGCACCTTGGTGGCTCCATCGTCATTGTTTGTCTGAAGAACTAGTTTCTTCATTGAAATGAACGTCTCGCGATTTCGACATGTTGGTTACGTCCTTAGATGATGGCGATTGCACGGGCCATTCTTTGCTTCTTTTCTTTGTAGTGTGGCCAAGACTTCGTTGACGACTTCCTCAATGAGTATCGCTTCCGTCCTTTAATTAAGTCACCCAATGCATATCATGATAATCATTACTGAAAAGGATAAAAATGAAAACTATGGCTCTTCGGCGTAAATTGTATGTGTGTAATATCGTGTGTATCAATACGTTTATCGTGTTAGACTTACTAAACACTAACGCGCACGATAAGCTTATTGTGTCGTGTTCCTCAATACGAGCACGACACACAAATTTCCGTACGTGTTCCTGTGGTTTTATCGGGTTGTGTGAAGTTAGTAAATTGTACATTCACATGCAATATTTACAAGAAAATATCAAAATAATGAATTGTTCATAGTCACAATTATAAATTCAAATATCAAATTCACGAGTCTTAATGTAGACTTGACAAACTCTAAAAATTGAACAATATAATTAAATGAAGTCTTAAAAGTTAAACAAGATCTGCTTACAAAAATACTTAAAAATCAGATTTATTAATCCAACTTTATCGTATTGTCGTATTTTTCTGTTATGTTATATCATATGTTTTCATGAACACGAATTTTTCCGGATATGTTCGTGTTACGTACGAAATTGTCCCCTCTGATGAAATTGTCCTCGTCTCTAATCAACTGATGAATCTCCGATACAGTGAACCATAATATACTTAAACAAGTGTTCACTCCGCATCCTCTTAACTTGTTTAATGAGATACTATGATTCTATTGGTCAACTAGTCAATCCAATTACACTAAAATATCTAACAAGCAAGATACCCTACGGTTTTCCCTCTCGGGCTTCTCAACTCTGACGGATCTACCATGTAGAAGATGGGTAACACCATCGGCTTTCGTTTTTTTCCTGCATATCAAAATCTTCTCCAACTCCTTCAAGCACCAACTTGAAGAGGCGTAGTTTTCAGAGAAAACAACGACTGCTATTTAATCGTTGGGAAAATTTGACCAGTGGTTTCTCCTTTCATGAGTTGGAAGTCTAAGAAAGTCCTTATGCCTTGTCGGCACAAGGCTTCATGGAGGTAGAGTGTGAAACCTCTGCGCGTGTCTTCGCCTCTGAAACTCAAGAAAACATCGTAACAGACGTTTGGAGATGGACAAGAAGAAGACATCTGTAGAAAATAAATAAACAGAAATGAAAGAAGAAATATTGGAAACTTCTCTGTTATTTGATTGTGCCATTGACAGAATGAAGGTCTGGTTATAAGGAGACAATGCAGACAGCACAGTCGTACTGCTCTAACAAACAAAAACTAACTTATTACAAAAGCTCCATAACTTTTCTAATGATAATAAATTGGTCCTTATACTTCAACATTCCTCTTCATCTCTTCTTCTTCATTGTTGTTCGAAAACAGATCAAGAATTCCATATTCATGGAGCAACTTGTGATGCTGGTGTTTGGCTAAGGCTTTTGTCAGTAAATCGGCCAATTGATCCTTCGAATTAACATGAATTGGAACAATAATACCACCTTGAATCTTCTCACGTACAAAGTGACAATCAATCTCGATATATTTCGTTCGTTCGTGGAACATCGGGTTTCCTGCAATCTGGATGGCTGCTCTGTTATCACAGAAAAGAGAAGTAGGTTTATTTAAAACAACTTTCAGCTCTTTCAATAATCCACGAATCCACACACATTCGGCAACAGCAGAGCCCATGCTGTGATACTCACCTTCAGCACTCGACCTGGAAACCGTTACTTGTTTCTTCGATTTCCATGATAGAATACTCGATCCAAGCTTTATACAATATCCCGAGACTGATTTTCGTGATGTGGCACATGCAGCCCAATCGCTATCGCAGTATACCTCCATGGAATCTAGCTTGTTTGCTGCCGAGAAGAATAAGCCTTGTCCCGGATTTGTTTTGATATATCTCACCACCTGAATTGCAACATCTAAATGTGATTGTTTTGGTGCGTGAACGAACTGACTCAACGTTTGAACAGGGTAGGATATGTCCGGCCTTGTCATGATCAAGTATAACAAGCGTCCCACAATTCGTCTATATCGTTCAACATCGGCAAGAGGGCTATTTGTCTGATTTAATCCAAACATCCGATCATATTCAATTGAAGTCATCCGAATTTTCTATTCCATGGGTGTTGGAGCCGATCGTGCTTCTTGTTGTCCTACATCATTGATTAACTCAAGTGCGTATTTTCTTTGGTTGAGAACAATACCAGCTTTAGATCGTGCCACTTCCAGCCCGAGGAAGTATTTCAAGTGACCCAAATCCTTCAATTTAAAATGAACTTGCAGCACATTCTTTAGTTCATCAACAAGCTTCTGGTTGGATCCACTAATGATAAGATCATCTACATATACTAGAAGATGCACTTGTCCTCCAGGAACAAATTTGCTGAATAGCGAATAATCAAACTTGCTCTGTGTGTACCCGTGATTAAGTAACGAATTCGTCAATTTTATATTCCATTGACGAGAAGCTTTCTTGAGACCGTAAAGAGACTTTAGAAGCCTTCAAACCTTCTTTCCATTTGTGGGTGAATCGGCTGAATGAGGCAATCCTTGTGGTATCTCCATATATACATCTTCATCAAGATCTCCTTGAAGAAAAGCGTTATTGACATTAAGATGATATATCGACCAGTTTCATGATGCTGCAATCGTAAGAAGAAATCTAACGGTAACCATCTTGACAACCGGAGAGAATGTCTCATTGAAATCTGTACCTGCTTGATGTGTGTAGCCTTTAGCCACTAGTCTGGCTTTGTATCGATCAACAGATCCATCAGCATTGTATTTGACCCGATAAACCCATTTACATCCAATTGCTTGTTTAGATTCAGTCAATTTGACAATTTTCCAAGTATTGTTGTCTTGTAAGGCTTTCACTTCGGCATCCATTGCTTCCACCCATTCCGAATGAATAGCAGCTTCTTCATAAGATAATGGTTCATGAATCCGTGACATTGTTCCCCAAATAACATCTGTAATGGGATGAGATACCATCCTAGTTCAATAGTCTGGTCTACATGACATAATCAGATGTCCATCTTGGGGCCAAAGTGATACGAGAGGATCTTCGTGAGACCTGGTTGCTCGGCTGATGTTCAGGTATGTTCGACTGCTATGTATTTTCTTGTTGCACTGATTCTTGAACAGAGTCCAAAACAGGACTTTCATTTGTGCTTCTGTCAATTTCTGCAGCAGTTGGATCCAGATCAAATGATTGATCATAGTGATCATCAAATGATGACACAGGTACATCAGTCCAGTTTGAGAGTTGCACATCAGTTTGGAAGTGTTGTTGAAGTTCGGCCCGACTCATGGTGAAAGGAAAAATGGACTCTCGAAACATTACATCTCTGCTGTAAAATATTGATCGAGTCTATATGTTCAATAGCCGATATCCCTTTTGATTGGGTGAATACCCGAGAAATACCGCTGGTATAGAATGAGGTCCCAACTTGTCTTTGTCGTGGACAATTGTGGCAAAACATAAGGTTCCAAATACCCGGAGATGCTGAAGATCGAACTTTCTGTTGTGAAGTGCTTCGAAAGGTGATTTCCCATGAAGCACCGAAGAGGGCATGATGTTATTAGGTAGCAAGCTGTCAACACACAATAACCCCAGTATTTAGAAGGAACAGCACCTTGTAGTTTCAGGGCTCGCGCAACTTCGAGTAGATGCCGATGTTTCCTCTCGACAACTCCGTTTTGTTGAGGAGTGTGAGCGCATGAAGTTTGATGTATGATCCCTGCCTCATTGAATAAGTCCCTCGTTGATAAATTTACAAACTCGAATCCATTGTCACTGCGAATCATTTTGACCCTCCTTCGAAATTGAGTAAACGTCAGAGCAAGAAAATTCTTAATATGGACAATCGTTTCAGCCTTATGTCGAAGAAGAAATACCCAAGTAGATCGAGTGCAGTCATCGACTATCGTCAAAAAATATCGAAAACCAACAACAGTTTGAATTTTGTAAGGACCCCAAATGTCGAAGTGACCTAAATCAAACGGTTTCTTCAACCTTGTAATACTAGTTGGAAACGGAATACGAGTCTGTTTGGCAAGGGGACAAATAACACACTCCTTAATACAATTATCTGTCTTAATTCTTGGAAGTAAAATTCTCATTTTATTGAAAGGTAAATGGCTGAATCTTCTGTGCCAAATAAGCTCACTATCCTCCTGTGTATAAGCGGAAAATTGCAATGCATTTTGCATAGAACTCTGAAGAATGTAAAGACCATTGGAAACTCTACCAATCCCCATGGTTTTCCCAGTAGTGAGGACCTGAAACTTCACAAAATCAGCCCCAAAAACCGCAGTGCTGCTCATATCTCGACATAATTGTGAAATCGGCAGAAGATTATACTTGAAGGCCGGAATGAATAAAACATTCCTAAGCAACAGTGAACCATCCACAAGACAAGTCCCAATCCGATCAACCATAACAGCATCACCATTAGGAAGAGAAACAGAATGCTTAACGGGAAGATCACGTAAATCGAATAGCCAATCATACCGATGTGTCATGTGATTAGTGGCTCCACTATCAATGATCCAGTGATCCAAATTATAGGAACTAGATGCAGCAATGAAATTCATACCTGAGAAAGAATCAGTAGTATCTACCATGTTTGGCTTAACAGAACTAGAACCACCAGTCGAACATTGTGGAAGCAACTTGAGAAGTTGCTCTACTTGTTGCTGAGTGAACTGAAAGGTATGCTGCTATTGTATTACTCCACCATTGTGATGTTTTACTACTTTGTGTGCTGCCCCTGCTGCAATCTGAGTGTTCGGTTCTGCAATAGAGGAAGCATCAACATGATTTGCAGCCGTGGAAAGACCGAGATTTGCTCATGTTCCAGCGCTTACGGACTTCATCAGGAACACCATGTTTGCGCCAACACTTGTCGATTTTGTGCCCTTTCTTGCCACAAAAGGTACACTGCAACTGCAAGTCTCTCGAATTTTTAGACCAACCTCCTGCAGTGTTAGCTCCAGCAGTACCAGATTCACCAGAAAACATAGCAGTAATCGGGTCATCTAAACCAGATGGAGAAGAACCAACGATAGAACATTGATTTTCCTCCTGAATCAGTACATAATATGCATGGTTCAAGGATGGTAAAGGACTCGTCATCATTAAGTTTGATCTGATTCCAGCATATGACTCATTAAGCCCTATCATAAACTGAATTAATTTATGTTGTTCATGACGAGCAAGAGTTTTTGGAGATTTTGCACATTCATTACAAAGCCAACCAATATCATCGACTATAGCCAACTCATCCCAAAAGAGCTTCATCTTTCCAAAATAAACAGCAATAGGCAAAGAATTCTGCTTCATCTGATAAATCTCTCTATGTAAATGAAAGATTCGCGTACCATCAACTTTGCTGAACCTCTCGCGAAGATCTTCCCAAATCACCCTGGCTGTTGGGTTGTAGTGCATCCTGTGAACCAAATCATTTTCTACGGAGTTGATAATTCACGCCTTAACGACTGTGTTGCATCTATCCCACTGCAGCAACATCGGTTTTGTCATGGACTTTCGCAAGCACGTTCCATCAACGAAGCATAGTTTGTTCGTTACCAATAGAGCATCGGATATGGCCCGAAACCACATCTGGTAGTTGCTGGAACCAGTGAGCTGAATATTGATGAGAGAAATCCCCGTTGTCTCTGACGGGTGCAAATAGAAACGATCATCGGAAGGAGTCTCGCCCATTCCAGTCGTTCCAACTCTCGGCCAAGCAGTTTGTGCTTCCATGAGAGCTTCAACAGCAAATCAATCTTCGATTTGCTCTGATACCATGTAGAAAATAAAGAAACAGAAATGAAGAGAAGAAATATTGGAAACTTCTCTGTTATTCGATTGTGCCATTGACAGAATGAAGGTCTGGTTATAAGGAGACAATGCAGACAGCACAGTCGTACTGCTCTAACAAACAAAAACTAACTTATTACAAAAGCTCCATAACTTTTCTAATGATAATAAATTGGTCATTATACATCAACAACATCAAAGGTATGATTTGCAACTAATCAAATCGTAACAACAATTAGACATCATGACTATATATATTACAACCTAAAACTTCCAAGTTATTTTGGTCAATAAGCAACATCAACTAGTCAAGGAGGACATAAAAATATAGTAACAGCAAATAGTAGAGACCATGTACGTAAGCAACGACATTACATATGACGGACTCCTTCCAATAATATTTAGTGGGAGTGTGAAATGGTATTATGAATATGTGTTTTGTGTAACGCCCCAAGCCCAAGCAACTGTCCTTACTAGCTCAACTCAGTCTCGGTAAACCCATTGTCCTCACTTGGTATCACAATCTACCCTTCTTAAAGTGTGTGACGTTCTCATTGCGGACCCGTCCAGAATCTTTGCCTCCGCTGGATGGATCGGTCTTGCAAGTCCTACACTTTTCAGATACCCTCTAGGGTTTGACCAACTATTTTCTCCCGCTGGCACGAGCATTCAACTTTGCAAGCCCGATCACGGTCCCATGTCGGCACTAATACCATTTGTAACGTCTCAAGCCCGAGCGACTGTCCTCACTAGCCCAACCTAACCTGACTAAGTCCATTGTCCTCACTTGGGTCCAAAAAATGATGAATTTTGTTGAACTTGGGTAGTACATCTCTGCTTATATAAGTTCAAAATCAATTCTTTCTATTCTTTCTATCTGATCTGATGTAACAGAGTGACATTACAATATGTTGAAAGGTCACAATTCAAAAATGTGCAAACAATCTCAATACTACGATAAGCTTTACAATATATGTAAGAATACACTACTATTAGATCGACCTGCTAATCATGTTTCATAGGATTTCTCAATCATATGTTCTGCAAATTTGGGTTGATTTTAAAAATTATTTAATGTACTAGATAATATTTAAAACAGCTTAGAAAATCTCAAACTTACAATAGATCAGGTTCTTACATTACATCTTGACTTGATTCAATGGTTGGATAAGGGGACAACCGGCCTTCACGCATGATCTCAATATTGTCACAACACTCGCGATGGTATTATTAAAATATAGAAAGAAAACAATACAAAATTAATCAAGCAAGCAAAAGGATTTTTTTTATATCAAAATAGATGTTGATTCATTCACCTTGGTTTTCCACTACACTGTTACAATCTCTACTTAACAACGATAATAATTGGGGGGGGGGGGGGGGTGATACTCAGTCATTTAGACGCACTCCCATTCTCGACTGTTTTGCGATCCAGTTGGCTGTCTCATTTGACGTGCGCTTAAATGTCTTCCATTTGATCGCTTCAAAAATTCATGTCAAGTCATTAATGTTTGCACATATAGTATCAATACGCCAATGAGACCTCATTCCCCTTAGATGGTTAATAACCACTTCAGAGTCTGACTCGAAAATTACCTGGTTTCATCCTTGTTCCATTGCTAGCAAAATGCCCAAATGAATGGCTCTAGCTTCTAGTTTACCAGTCGCTCTTCCGGTCACTCTTCGATTCACTCCTCCTATGAGTTGACCGAAACAATTTCGACCTACCGCCCAATGCCTCCCGTCCTGGTTTGTTGGAATCATGATGCGTCACAATTTACCTTGACTAATCCTTGAGTCAGTGCACTCCATGTTTCGGTTTCCCTCCTAATTTGGCCTGAGACTCGTTGCTTTGGTCTTTCCCTATATTCCATGTCCACTCTCTTGATTTCCTCTGCGACCTGTGTTGGATTTGGCATCTTGGATTCAAACATTGTCTTGCCTCTCGACTTCCAAATGTACCAGCAGGTCATCATGCAAAGGTTCAATCGCGTCATCTTGGTGCCGCTCCCGGTATTTGGCTCAAGTCGTCGGTCTTCGATCCACTCGTCGAATGTTGGTCGAGATGAGTGGTTTGACCCGAGCCCCAATATGGCAAACCAGACTGCCTCCGTCCATCTGCATTTGTATATCATGTGTTCTCTGTCCTCCCATGAAGCATATCGGGCATTGCGTTGTTACGGTCATCCCCCGTCGTCGTAGGTTTCCCATTACTGCAACCGAGTTTGTGAGCAATTTCCACATGAACGTTTTGACTTTGGGGAGGGTGTCGACCTTCCATACTGCGCTCCAAATCGAGGTTGACCTGCTTCCATGCGTGTACATGTTGGCTCCCTTCCCTCATGGGCTTCCCGATGTCGATGGTAAACTGTTTTAACCGTCACTAAACCGTCTTCGGTGTGTGGCCATATGAGTCGGTCGTTCGTCTCTTGTCGGGGGATTGGGATCTGCATGACTTGGATAACAGTACCCGGGTCGGTGATCTGGAGTAGGGTCTCCTCGTCCCATGTTTTATCGACTCTTATGAAGTCACACACCCGGAGTTTGTGGTCAGATAGCTAGTGGTTTATTAATTTGATGTGATGATGGGCCATTATAGATGGTTGGTTAATCATTTATTTGTATATATGTACCAATATAAAAATGATACATATTATTATTATTATTATTATTATTAAGGGAAGGGTGTATCCTACTTATACAAATCACTTTTTATTGAAAATCAATATAATTAAAACTTATATTTTTTATTATTATAATATATGTAAGGCATATTAATTAGTAAATATGATGCTATTATTTATTTTATTTGAGTCCTTTAATTAAAATGACTAAATTTAGCGTTAAAGTTGCTTAATTTAACTCTTTATGTAAGTCACCTTTTTAATCCAACATAATGTATTACCGTCTATATACTTATAGATTTTAATCATTACATGATCTGTACTCAGTTCGAACAATGCCAGATATAAGATGAGATTTTCTTATACATGAATTAGCCAATAACGTCTTGTAACAAAAAATATGTAAGAGAGATGAGAGAGAGTGGTAGAGAGAGAAATCCTAAAATTCCCAAAAATCAGGCGCACGGAAGGTGTTTGCGATTTTTCCCAAGTCAGGTAATGAGGCTCTTTTCCAAGCTTCCTGAAGTTCCCTTCTACTGGTTTGCTCCAAACAGAAGTACCCCTCTCACACCGGAGTCAATTCATGTGTGATCTCCGGCTATTGCGCGGATTGGCTGACTTGAATCACCAAGTTGGTGGTGACAATCGCAATGATTAGGGATACGGCGAGTCCTAAACCCTATCTCTTGTTTCGACTGCCCAAGGATGTAATCTGGACATAGTATCATCGGAGGAGAATGGTAGACTGCCTATGTACGGGTCGTGGACTACTTGTCCAAGACAAAGAAAGCTCAATTCTTGGGTTAAACCAGGAGGGGGCTACAAACCTACCAATCAGGTTAGGGACCCTGCTCGGAAGCATTAGGATTCAGGTTGTACCTCGGGAACTTCTCGACAGAGCCAAAACGTTGGCTTGTTCGGTCCTTCACTCTAAGAGATCCTTACCCGTACGCCTTCTTGCTTACTTGGCAGGAAATGATGAAGGAAGGGTATGAAGAGGATACCAGGCAGGTGTGTGTGGATAGAAAACCAAAGACGGAGTCGGTGGATACTTCTCTTCTCCTGGTGAACCAAGCAGGCCAGGAAGGGGGAGTCTCCCAGCTCCAGCATCCTAGGTTTGGGGCAGTGGACAACCTGAGTGATGTCACGAGCTCAGTCCAGGCCCTAAACCTGAACCTTTCCTTGCTCCCTCCTCTAAAAGGAAAAGTTGTCTTTGATCTAAATGTGGAGCCAGGAGACGAGAAGGAATCCCCGGATGCCGTTCTGGACACGTTGTCAAACGGTCAAATTCTTCATAGTTGCAGCTCTATACCAAACTACAACGACATTTTCCCTTCTACACCTCCCAACCTCCACTATATGGCCAAGGATACCACTAACCCGACCCCTAAGTCACCCAACCTCCAACCCCATATCACCTCGGACAAAACCACCCATAGTATCGACCTCCCTGCGTATCCTAGTCGTGATCCTCTACCCATCACCCTTAAACCCCATCCTGATACCCATCATGATAGACTAGACGCTCCCCTCACCCCAGCACTCATGATCAGCCAGCTTGGTGACCCCCTACCCCCACAGTACCCCACCGCTCCTGGACAGCATTGCATATACCATCCCATGTCTTCTACGCCTAGCCACACCCTTAGGCCACCCATTCCGCCTTTACAGCTTGTGCTCCATAGTCCAGTTATAGAAGAAGGCCTGCAGCTTTGCAAAAAAAAGGAAGACCCAAGGACCTAATCCAACTCAGTTACAGGTTGGAGATCCTAGGGGACGGAAGGAAAACACCAAGTCTGTAGCTTGGAAACCCCGACATTTGAGGGGCAGAAGGGATCCCAGTAAGTTTGGAGGGATAGAGGAGAGGAATCACGGTGACAAAAAGTTATACTGTAAGGATTCTGGTGGATGTTCCAAAACAGCCACACGGGATCAATGAGCGTCCTCTCTTGGAATTGTCAAGGGTTGGGGTCTCCCTTGACGGTTAGGCACCTAAAAGACCAAATACGAAGACTCCGGCCAGAGATTGTCTTTCTCATGGAAACTAAGCAACCGGAGTCTTCTTGTGAGAGGGTAAGACGTGAAGTGGGTATGAATAAGGCAATGTATGTTAACCCGGTGGGTTTAAGTGGGGGTCTTGCTATTTGGTGGACAAATGAGGTGGGAATCAGTTTTAAGCACATTAGTAAGAACATTGTTGACAGTGAAGTCCAAATTGGTGTGGATGGGTCAAAATTTCACATTTCCTGGATTTACGGGGATCCAGACTATCGTAGGAGGGCTATGAACTGGGATCGGCTGAGGAGTATTGGAGGAAACCGAAGGGAGCCTTGGCTGCTTTTGGGTGATTTCAATGATATTTGCCATCATTGGGAGAAAGTCAGGGGTAGAACAAAGGAACAAAGAAAGGTAGACGGGTTTAATAGACTCTTGCACGATCTTCGTGTGGGGGACCTTGGTTTTAATGGCCAGATGCACACGTGGGCAAACAATAGAAGTGGAGCCGATCGGATCGTCGAGAGGCTTGATCGAGCCTTGGCTAATAGCCTATGGTCAAGCGAATACCCGGGGGCTCAATGTATTCATGGCATTGCCATCGGGTCGGATCATGCTCCGATTCATATTCGTCTAAATCTAGCGGATAGAAGGGGTAGGAAAACATTCAAATTCGAGGATATGTGGATGGAAAAATCTGAATGCTTTGATATCATTAAAAAGGCGTAGGAAAGACAGGGTAGGCTTAGTCGACCGGATGAGTTCAATGACAAAATCAGAGCATGCAGAATTGACCTTACTAAGTGAAGCAAACTGGCCTTTGGGAATAACCGGTCTCGGATTGAGAGCACTAAGTTAAGGCTGCATCAGATTTCAGCCCTGCCAGCAAACGACCAGCTGTTGATGGAGGAGAAAATCCTCAAATCTAAGCTACATGCACTTTGGAAACAAGAAGAAATCTACTGGAAGCAGCGTTCGAGAGTGCGTTGGCTGAATGAGAGGATAGAAACTCCAGTTTCTTCCACCACACTACTCTAGAGAGGCGGATGAGAAATAAGATTGTCAGGCTGAGGAACTCGGAGGGGCCTTGGTTGGAGGATGAAGCAACTATCATGGAGGAAATTCACAGGTTCTATTCTGGTCTATTCGGTCCGGAAAGAGAGGGCATAGTGGGTCAGTTGGGTCCGGGTAGCCTGGGTGCAACTCTCTCGGTCCAGGGCAGCAGTTCTAGTCCCTCTTTGGGCAATCAGTTGGAACAGACGAGGGACTTAGACATCCTGGAATGCCTTTCCAAATATTTCACTGATCAAATGAATAATTGTCTGGCGAGGGAGGTCTCGGAGGTGGAGATTAGAGCAGCGGTAAATCATCTTGGGGGGTCTAAGGCACTGGGACCGGATGGTTTCTCGGGATCTTTCTTCCAACGTTCGTGGAAGGTCATAGGTCCAGACATCGTCACCATGGTCAAGTCCTTCCTCACAACAGGTATTTTTCCCCATTTTATCAATCATACGGATATTACCTTGATACCTAAAATCCCTACCCCTATGAGTGCCTCTGATTATCGCCCCATTAGTTTATGCAATTTTGGTTATAAAATTATTTCGAAGGTTCTGGCAAACAGGTTGAAAACCTGGTTGCCAGAACTGATCACCCCCTATCAGAGCGTCTTTGTTTCAGGTCGTCAGATCCAAGACAACATTATTATTGCTCATGAGATGGTTCACTACCTGAAAACGAATCAGAACATAAGGGTAAACAGAGAGAGTCCAGATTGTGCCTTGAAGATTGATATGGATAAAGCCTACGATAGGGTCAACTAGGACTTCCTCTTTCAGGTGATGTTAAAAGGGGGGTTTGATGTGAAGTGGGTAAACTGGATTAAGGAGTGTGTTACATCGGTGACATATCGGGTTTTGGTCAACGGGAAAAGAACACAAGTGATCTATCCAACGAGGGGTATTAGGCAAGGAGATCCTCTTTCCCCTTACCTTTTCATCCTCGTTGTCGATGTTCTATCTCAAAGACTTGAGCAAAAGGTGAGCCGGAAGGAGATCATTGGTATCAAACCGACTCGTACTTGTCCGGAAGTTCATCATCTGCTCTTCGCAGATGATTCGTTATTTTTCATCAAGGGTTCGGCGTCGAATGCTCGTGCTTTGAAGTCAACACTAGACGAGTATTGTTCGGCATTAGGTCAACGGGTCAACATCTCAAAATCAGCTATGTTCGGTGGGGGACCTGTGGATAACCCCTATGCTTTAGAAGTGGCGAATATGTTTGGCATGGCTTTGGTCACGGATCCGGGTAAATACTTAGGCCAACCCTCGTTGTGGGGTAGGTCCAAGTGTGAAGCGCTGAAATTTTTTAAGGAGGGGGTTGTCACAAAGCTCCAAGGGTGAAAATCAAAACTCCTTAATAATGTCGGTAAGGAGGTTTTGATTAAGTCAGTCATCTCAGCCATCTCGAGATATGCCATGAGTGTTTTTAAGTTACCCAAATCTTGGTGTAGTATCATTAATGGTATGACTGGAAGATCCATTGGCTCCGTTGGGACATGATGACGAGATCGAAGAAGGAAGGAGGTTTGGGATTCCGGGAGTTAGAGTCCTTTAATGTGGCGCTTTTGGGTAAGATGGCAACAAGGTTGGTGGAGGAACCGAATTCATTGTGGATTCGTGTACTTGAGAGTATCTACTTCCCTAATACTGACTTCCTTCATGCGGGAAAAGGAAGTAGGGCATCTTGGGTGTGGTCGAGTCTCCTATCCGATAGGAGTGTTGTGGCGGATGGGGAAGTTTGGGGTCTAGGTGATGGTAGGAAGATCAAACCTTTCTTGGATAGGTGGATCCCTGGGAAGTATGACTGCAGATTAGGGGAGTGACCGATCACAAGGGCGCAAGCTGGCATCGTACTCGCAGATTGGATCAACCACAGCTCGAAGGAATGGAAGGTAGAGGAGGTACGAGCTGCTCTTCCTTTCTCGGATGCTAATATGGTCTTGGAGGTCCCTATACCGATGCAAGAAACCGAAAATGTGATGCGGTGGCCTTATGAGAGGCATGGTAGGATGACTGTAAGGTCGGCCTATCACCGCATTCGAGCCCAGGAGGGGAGCCGAAGGGAACTGACTGCAGGGGGGCGGATCGAACAGGCCCAAACCTGTGGGAGGTGGTCTGTAAGACTAAGGTGCAACCAAAGGTACGTGTTTTTATTTGGAAGCTACTGTCGGGTGATGTTGCGGTTCGGGCAGGGCTGGCCAGTCGAGGTATGCTGGTTCCTTCTGGGTGTCCTATTTGTGGCATTCTGGAATCTGTTGAACACCTGGTTCTTGAGTGCCAATAGGTAGGATACATTTGGGAGGAACTCTTGTGCCTAGTCGATGCAAAGGATGGATGCACTTCGGTTCGGGATTGGTTATGCAAGAGACTCTCGGACCAACAGTGGTCTAGAGAGGATAAAGAGAAGAGATGGCAGACTGTTTTGACTGCATGCTGGGCCATTTGGAAGTGTAGGTGTGTCATGGCCTTTGAAGGAAAGCAATCGGTCTCAACGTGGGTCATCGACTGCGTGAGGAGGTCGGTAGCTGAGCAAAGGAGTCTGCATCAAAATCTGGCTAATTCACAGCACCGAGTGGGCTGTAGCAATGCGGCTGCTGCTGATCCGTGTTTGCAGCTACGTCGAGACCGGATGCTGGATCACGCAGGGACGCCACCTCGTAGCCATGGCCAGCGGTGGTCTAGGCCGCAAGCAGGGACCATCAAAGTCAACTTTGATGCGGCCTGGACCCGTGCCGATGGTAAAGGTGGGATTGGAGTCATAGCCCGGGATTGCGATAGGTGAGTTGTCGGAGGCTTTCACGCCTCGGAGATGTCCAGCTCGGTCGACATCCTTGAGGCGAGGGCTATTTTTGAAGGAGTGAAGCTGGCTATTGCGAACAAGTGGGAGTCGGTTGTAATAGAATCGGATTCGGAAGTGGTTATTAACCACGTTTTTGGGTTACATAAATTTTGGCAGATAGAGACTATTATTCAAAATAGTCTCTTCTTGGGTAGGTCGAGTAGGAACCTATACTGGAATAGGATACCACGAGCCGCTAACAATTGTGCGAATTGGGTGGCAAAACAACCTATAGGGGGATGTGTCGGAATGATTGGGTCTTCCAACCCTCAACCCATCTTTTACTTCTTTTACGGTTTGATACGGATTTGTACCGGGTGCAGTTTTGCTCCAATTTTGTGAGTAATACATGAGGTTTACTTTGGCAAAAAAAAAATATTAGCCAATAACAGACCCATATGACAAGTTAAACAAATGATTGAAGTACGAGTCTTGAAAATCAATCACATGGGTGACAGGGACACACCCATAAATCCTTATATAGGGTGGAAATATGATCTTCATTTCTTTTGTTAATTGTGTCATTAATGTTCTGCAATTATTAATTAAATAATGAATTAAGACAAAACCAAATACAGATTTCAAATTTTAGTGACTTGAACTCTTATTTTATGATGACCAAAAATAACTCTTATTTTATAGGTAAAATATATTTTATTGATACGTTGGCATAAAAATTGTATGAAAAAAATGTAAGGGTTACATTAGTCGACTCAAGTATATATTTTAAAATTTTGAATCATCAAATTTATCAGACTCACCTTACATATTTGGACTAACTTTTGACTTGTATTGGTGGGTCTAACCGTATATATATATACCCATATGAGTATTATGTAAGGTAAATTATATACTATTAAAATGGTAGTTAATTTTGTGCCATTGTAGATTATTTTCTGTTTCTTAGTTCACTGGTACGTTCAATTAAGTTATATATCACTAACCCCGTTATTTAAATTCCTCACTTGCACCACGATTAATTCTCCCAAGTATTGCAAATAATTAGCTAGAATCAATTGGCAAGAGGACAATGATTACGTGAGTTGCTTAAACAATCTCCATCAAACTCTCTAACCCTGTAGAGAATCAATTGGAATGCACTAGACGTCTCTAACAACTAGTTGAAATAAATAGATCAAGTGTATGTGCATTGACTTTTGATGTTAATAAAACCACTCTATCTAGTAGCCCCGAAAGTGATAGATCATTCATTTTGATTAATCACTTAGGTAGGTAGCATATTATAAATAGTCATTGGAAGAGAGCTTATGTGACGACTATAGATCTGATGGCCTCATACCCTATTAACTATGTCATTTGATAAGCCAAGTTACGTTTGCTAGATAGGTCTCACAAATTAAATGTCGTTCATCCCCACTCAGACGGGACTATAGAACTTTTTTCGCACTTTAATAATCTTTTAATCGACACCTTAAGATCTTCTACTAAGAGACTTATTAATATATTTCTGAGCAAATGGATTTATGAACACTTATATTTTCTTTTCTTTTTTCTTTATGGTAATACTTTTGGCATTCCTTAATTAAACCCTATCTCGAGTAATGGAGAGAAACTATTTTTTTTTCATTTTGTATGATAAATGATGTAATTAGAATCTAAATTACAAGTAGTTTGGTTGGTAATGTTATACTTCACTCACCTCACCGGAAATCACACAAAACGATTTTAAAGTGGTTCGGCAAATTGCCTACGTCCACTGGAGCCTCTTTGATAGAATTTGTTACAAGATTTCCAAAACCTTACAAATTCTCTCAATCTCTCATGTATTTGTTCTTGCACCCACTCCTCTCCCTCTTCCATATGCATACCAGAACTCTCCTTTTATAGGAGGAGTTCTCTTCATGTGCATCAAGAAAAACGTGGGCTGCTACTTTGCAAAAGGGGTGGTCAAAGGTGGTGGCTAACAATGGAAACGTGGGCAGCTGTTCTCCTTGGACGTGGGCTGCTCCTTTCCTTGTCCTTCTTGGGTGGCTTTCAACAATCACCCCCTCCACCCAAGTGTGCCATACCAGACTGTTTGCAAATGTATTCATTCTTCAAATGAATTCACATCTTGCTTTGACATGAGAGATTTCTGCTATCGAACATGCTCCAATGCACCTGCCGGTGCTCAGCAGTGTACAATACTGATCAAGTCCAAACAATGTTGGAACTTGATTCCTGTGACGACCTTCGTCAACATATCTGCTGGATTGTCTTCAGTGCCAATCTTCTGAAGTTTGATGTCACCTTCTTCTAATATTTCACGCACAAAGTGAAATCGGACATCTATATGTTTTGTTCGAGAGTGATAAACTTGATTCTTGGCCAAATGGATTGCACTCTGACTGTCACAGTACACGGTAACCTCTTGCTGCTCAAATCCCAATTCTGTTACCAATCCCTGTAACCAGATAGCTTCTTTCACGGCTTCTGTTACAGCCATGTATTCAGCTTCAGTTGAAGATAGTGCAATTGTTGACTGCAAAGTTGATCGCCAACTAACTGGTCCTCCCGCCATAGTGAACACATAACCAGTTGTCGATCGACGTTTGTCAAGATCACCTGCATAGTCTGAGTCAACATATCCAGTTACTAGAATATCTACACTCTTATCGAACCTTAAACCAACATCTACGGTCCCTGCAATATACCGTAGAATCCACTTAGCCGCATGTCAATGGTCCTTTCCTGGATTATGCATATAACGACTAACTAAGCTAACAGCCTGGGAGATATCAGGTCGTGTACACACCATAGCATACATTAAGCTTCCAACAACACTTGCATATGGGACATTCCTCATGTAGTCCCGCTCGTCATCAGTTTTAGGAGACTGCAATGCACTGATCTTGAAATATGAGGCCATAGGAGTACTCACCGACTTCGTCTTCGAGTCGATATTGAAGCGTTGTAGTATTCTCTTCAGATACTGCTTCTGAGTAAGGTGAACTGTTCCTTTCACCCTATCTCTGCTGATCTCCATCCCCAGTATTCTTCGTGCTTCTCCTAAATCTTTCATTTCAAACTCATTACTTAACTGAGTTTTTAAACGATCTATCTCCCCCTTACTTTTACATGCAATCAACATATCATCTACATATAAAAGTAAATAAATGAAAGATCCATCTGCAAGTTTTCTGAAATATATACAATGATCGTATTGGCAACGAGTATATTTCAGACCCATCATAAAACGGTCAAACCGCTTATACCATTGCCGAGGTGACTGCTTCAAGCCATAGAGAGACTTCTTCAGACTGCATACCCAATTTTCCTTGCCAGCTTCTTTAAATCCTTCTGGTTGAGACAGATAAATCTCCTCTTCCAGATCACCATGTAAAAAAGTCGTCTTTACATCAAGCTGTGCTAACTCAAGATCATACTGTGAAACCAAAGCTAGTAATATTCGAATGGATGAATGCTTAACAACAGGAGAGAATACCTCACTGTAGTCTATTCCCTCTGTTTGAGCGTAGCCCTTGGCTACCAACCTAGCTTTGTATCGTACTCCATTTTTAGCAACTTGATCATCTTTCTGATTGAAGATCCACTTACAGCCAATTACCTTCTTTCCTTTTGGAAGCGGCACAAGGTCCCAAGTCCGGTTCTGATGAAGAGACTGCATTTCTTCATTCATTGCCTTTGTCCATTCAACTTGTTCACTGGACTGTACAGCTTCTTTGTAAGTGGTTGGGATCTCACCCCCTTCAACTGGTAATGCATATGTCACATAGTCTGCATAACGTGTTGGTACACGTGTCTCTCGCCTCGGTCTGTTGGTTGCTATCGATTCGGGTTGACATGGAGGTACTGTGACTGATTCATCTTGTCCATGCTTTTCCAACTTCTGTGAAGTAATAAACTCCACCTTTTGTGAATCTTCTGATGTTTCACCATCAATGCTGCCTTCACCGGAATCTTTATGCTTATGTGACTTAAACATCTCAGATTCATTGAATGTAACATCTCTACTAATTATTACCTTTTTGGACTCTATACACCAGAGTCTATACCCTTTTACACCAGTACTAAAGCCTAAGAATTTTGCTTTCTTAGCTCTAGGATCAAGCTTACTTTCTTTAACATGATAGTAAGCAGGACATCCGAAAATGTGTAAAAAGTCATAATCAGTAGCATGTTTACCTCTCCACATTTCAATGGGTGTCTTCCCATCATTGGCAGCAGAGGGTAGTCGGTTGATGATGTGGCAGGCATATGTCACAGCTTCAGCCCAAAATGTCTTGCTGAGTCCAGCAGTCAGCATCATACATCGCACTTTCTCTAATAAAGTACGATTCAATCGTTCTGCCACACCGTTCTGCTGTGGTGTGCCCCGTACTGTGAAGTGTCTGACAATTCCCTCTCTCCGACATAATTCCATGAAGGGGTCTGACGTGTACTCACCTCCATTATCAGATCTGAGCCGCTTGATCTTCCTGCCGGTCTGAGTCTCAACCATTTTCTTCCAATCAAGGAAGATTTTCAGCACTTCATCTTTATTCTGCATCGTATACACCCACACACGACGAGAATAATCATCAACAAAAGTTACAAACCAACGTTTACCTCCCAAAGATGCATTTTGGGTCGGCCCCCAAACATCAGAGTGCACATAGTCAAGAATTCCATGTGTATTGTGTACTGCGGTTCCGAACTTGACCCGCCTCTGCTTCCCCAATACACAGTGCTCACAGAAAGATAATTTACCAGTTTTGGCACCCTTGAGTAAGCCTTGCTTCACCAGTGTTTGCAAAGCTTTTTCTCCTGCGTGTCCCATACGCATATGCCAAAGACTGGTGGTGTCGACATCAGTCTTATCCAGCTTCTCACAGCTTGTGGAAGCTCTTCCATCGATAGTACTTCCCTGCAAGAAGTACAAGTTACCTCGCCTTAAACCCTTCATAGCCACCCGAACTCCTGTTAATACTTTGAGAGTTCCGTCTTCAATGGTGATTCTGAATCCCTTTGAATCCAGAGATCCCAGTGAGATGAGATTCTTCCGCAAGTCCGTAACATACCGAACTTCTGTTAGAGTCTTGATGCTACCATCGTGCAGCTTTAACTGAATGCTACCTATTCCTTGTGTCTTACAGGCACTGTCATTGCCCATAAGAACTGCTCCACCTGCGATCTTTGTGAAGTCAGTAAACCAGTCCCGATTGGGACACATATGATAGGTACATCCGGAATCCATAATCCATTCATCGGAATGACAAATGGATAATGAACTTATCAAGGAAAAATCGGAATCATCATCTTTGTCCACGACATTGGTTGTAGTGGGTTGATTCTGCGGTTGTCCTTTCCGGTTTGGACATTCCTTCTTCCAGTGTCCTTTTTTGTGACAAAAGGCACACTCGTCTTTGGCGAGTTTTCTACCGACTGATGGACCACGTGAAGTGGTCTGGGTCTTCGATTTTGAATCGTTCTTCTTTCTGGGATGCCTTGACTGTGGTCTCCCCCTTGCTGTTAAAGCTTCACTTGATGTATCTTGTTGTACCTGCTTATCCCTTTTCCGGTACTCATTACTAATTAAAGAACTAGATACATCGTCGAACTTAATACTTTCCTTCCCGTACAGTAGAGTAGTAATTAAATGATCATACGTATCGGGCAAGGAATTTAACAAAAGTAAAGCCTTATCTTCATCATCTATTTCAACATCTAAGTTTAACAGATCAGCAAGAATTTGGTTGTAACTGTTCAGATGCTCGGACATTGAAATACCTTCACGAAATTGGAATCTGAAGAGCTTCTTCTTCAAGTGCAAACGACTCTCAATGCTCTTCTTCATGAACTTATCCTCCAACTTCTGCCAAAGTACCTTAGCATTTGTTTCTCTCATGACAAAATAATTTTCTTCTTTGGTAAGGCACAATCGGATTGTACTACACGCTTGAGTGTTGAACTTCTTCCAATCCCGATCAGTCACATCATCTGGCTTTTCTCCCAACGCAATATCCAATTCTTGTTGGATCAAGACGTCCATGACTTCACATTGCCACATGCCGAAGTTGCTAGTCCCATCGAACTTCTCAACTTGAAACTTGGCATTTGAAACATTGGACTGTCGCCTGGAGCTATTGACATTATCAGAGCTCCCATCTCCTCCTGATCTTTCCATTCGAAATTTAGAACTTTTAGACTCACAATTTCAAAATTCTGACCGTACGGATGACTCCGGAATGATCCAAATAGTTGGAAAGCACTATTTGATCGTTGAAATCGGACTCCGGATGGCTTCGATCAAGACCAGAATAGATCTTGAAAATGGACGGTTCAGATCTGCCGGGCGCGTGGGGGCGCGTGGAGGAGCGTGCGTGCGCGTGGAATTACTTGCCAAACAGGTCTGAGGCGCGTGGGGGCGAGTGGGGGCGCGTGGGAGCGTGATTTTCAGTCGTCTTCAACCTCCGGTGCGCGTCTGGCGCGTGAAAAACCTCGGAAACTTGCAGGAGCAAGTGTTGGCTACTCCGACGTCCGATCTCGATTCCGTTTGCGGCAACGGATTCGTATTGACGAGAGTAACACCCTGGTATTGTCGAAAATTGAAATTGAGCAAATTGAATTTTCGGACAACTTCGAACCGAAGCTTTGATACCACTTGTTATACTTCACTCACCTCACCGGAAATCACACAAAACGATTTTAAAGTGGTTCGGCAAATTGCCTACGTCCACTGGAGCCTCTTTATAGAATTTGTTACAAGATTTCCAAAACCTTACAAATTCTCTCAATCTCTCATGTATTTGTTCTTGCACCCACTCCTCTCCCTCTTCCATATGCATACCAGAACTCTCCTTTTATAGGAGGAGTTCTCTTCATGTGCATCAAGAAAAACGTGGGCTGCTACTTTGCAAAAGGGGTGGTCAAAGGTGGTGGCTAACAATGGAAACGTGGGCAGCTGTTCTCCTTGGACGTGGGCTGCTCCTTTTCTTGTCCTTCTTGGGTGGCTTTCAACAGGTAAGACATTCCCTTTAAGGGGTATGAACTCTTCGAACCGAATATGTTGAGGTGAGTTCAGCTCAAATCGAATATTAATTATCGAGTTAATTCTGAGTATTTAACTGAATCCTTTACTCTACTATAACCGAATGAGGATACTTTTGGAAAAAGAAATATTTTTTCGAACGATGATTCCCATAAAAAATTTCTTAAAGAAAGAAAGATCTGATAGGATAGGATAGGATAAATATATATATATTGTATTGAAAATATGTATGGTTAATCATAGCATGCTAAACAATAACCTATTCTCTGTCCAAAAAAGCCGATTCCAGAAAAGCCCCAAATGTTTTTCTAGGGTTTGGTTGATGTGATAGATTCCTGTCCGCTGTATCAATCAGCTACAATCTTGGCATTAATTGCCAACGGTACCGTGTCAAAGCATCCAAGAAGCGACAGCTGCGAAAAACAGAGGAGACAGCATCGCGACAAGGTCCTAGGCGAAACAGAGAAACGGCGTTATTTCCGGATGGGGACAGCCCGATTGGATTTTTGCGGGAACTGATTTCCAAACCAGTCAAGTCAACAATCTCAGGCCAGGCATTAATTGCAGAGAGAGTGTCCAATTGCAGTTTTTCCTGCCCAGCCAATCAGTTTTCGGTCAATTCAAGACAGGAACCATGCAAGCCATGCATGGAGGGGCATGCCCTCGAACCAAACCCTAGAACACCAGCTTAATCTCCAATCTTTTTTTCCTAATTACTCCTTTTCTTTACTGATTGCAGGAGGTTACGACGTTGTGACGACAACTGGACTGCGGCTAGGATGTCAAGTCCTAGAGCTGATTCCGATGAACAAAACAGAACCCGGGACATTTGGGACTTGAGCTTGAACCCGTGCCAAAAGGAAAGCGTCCGTTACGTGGGTAAGATCATATCTCAGAAACCAATGAAATTGAATGTGATCAACAGTGTGCTGGATCAGGCTTGGATTAGGTTTAAGCCCGTTAATATTACTGAAACTGCCCCGGGGATTCTGGAATTTGATTTTGGTAGCGATGAGGATAGAATCAAGATCATTGATATGTCACCTTGGGCTATAAATGGGCACATCCTCAGTATCAAAAGATGGGATCCGAGCATAGGCTTGAGTGAAGTTGATTTTAACATGGTCACATTCTGGGTCCAAATACACGACCTAGGATATGAGAAGTTCAGCTTGGACAATGCGCGAAGGGTGGGAGACAGAATTGGTAGATGCATCGAGGTTGAGTCAGATGAGGCTCTCACAAAAAGAGCCTTCATGCGTATGAAAATTGAGGTGGAGGTAGATAAACCACTCATGACCGGTTTCTGGTGGACGAACTCACAAGGAGTAGAGAAATGGGCATCGATCAAGTACGAGCGCCTATCCGACTTTTGTTACGGATGTGGAACCCTAGGGCACACTACACAAACATGTAAAGCGGAGGTCAAACGCTCGGAGATAAACCCGATAGCCCCGGCATACGGGCCATGGCTTATCGGTACAAGGCCGAAACCCTCATCCCCAACTGCACAAAGAAAAGGGGAGGAGGGACATCGAACACCGGGGACACACGCGGGAGCGAGGAAGTCGTGGTATGAGATTATGGCGGAAGCCCGGGAAGCTGAGAAAGCCAAGCAAAAGACTCAAAGCAAAACACAGAAGGAGAGGGACAATACCTGGGAGAAGGGCGAGAAGGACCAGACTGGAGACGAGGAGAGTATGGAGGTGGACAAGGAGCACATGCACACTGCTTCTGGACAGGAAACGAACGAAACAGAGAAGGAAAGGGAGGCGATGCTCGACCTCAACGTCCCACCAAACGAAAACCTCATGATCATTACCAGAACACCCATACCTCTGCCGACCAAAACCAAAACATACCTCCACATGACCATCCAACCCGACTGGGCACAGAGCTCCAACCACAACCCACATATAACCGACCCCGCCCTTACCACCACCATACATAACAACCACCAAACACACACCCACAACCCCATTCATATCCAAAGACATCCAGCAATACAGACTGAACCCCTACGCATTACCCACCTTCCCGACTCCACCATACACACCCTACCCGAACCTCCACCACACTACCACCCCTATACGGTTGAAAACCCACCCGACACTCCACCGAAGACACCGACGCATGAACACCAACCCATGGTGACAGGCCTTAGCCCATTCCTCAACAGGATGTCCCTTAAACGGGCACATGTTGAAGCAGAGGATGAACAGCACGAAGCAAAGAGGTTACGTGGGGAGAGGAATGATCCGAAACCAGGGAGTAAGGGAGGGACAACACAAAGCAAGAAGGCGAGTCCGAAGAGAAAGCTCCTCCGTGGAAAGACAGTGAGGAAGAGAAGAGAAGCAGCGGGCCAGGTAGGGCCTGCGACTGAAAATGCCCAAGTTGAGAAAATAACGGGTTGTGGTGGCTGTCCCGGAACAGACACAGGGGGTCAATGAGTCTACTCGTATGGAATTGTCAAGGGTTGAGGTCTACCTTGACAATCCAAAATCTCAAAGACCTCAAGAAAAGGTATCGCCCAAACATTATATTTCTCATGGAAACGAAGAACGGGGATACCTTTTGCGAGACGATACGGAAACAAATTGGAATGAAGCATGCGAAGTACATATCACCTAGAGGGGCGGCTGGGGGCCTAACCTTGTGGTGGGACGAGGAGACAATGGTAAAAGTCATTTATGAGAGTCAAAACATTATTGATTGTGAAGTGTCCATTTACCAAAAGATGGATCCGAGCTTTATTACATGGGTGTATGCGGACACGGACGAGCACTTAAGAGAGGAAAACTGGAACACGATGAGGAGAATTGGGATGGGCCGAAACAATCAATGGATGCTCGTGGGCGATTTCAACACCATTAGCCAACCCCATGAAAAAGAGGGTGGCCGAACCAAACCTCAAAGGAAAATGGACGGTTTCAATCAACTAATGGAGGATATCCGAGTAGAGGACATGGGATCAAAGGGACAAATATACACGTGGTGCAACAATAGAAGTGGATCGGAAAGAATAAGTCAAAGGTTGGATCGGGCTCTCATCAATGAAAAATGGGCGAGAGAATATCCGAAGTGTCAATGCATCAACGAATTAGCACTTGGCTCGGATCACACACCCCTAATAATCCAAATGACCGAACAAAAGAGGAAAGCCGTGAGACGTTTCAAATTTGAAGAAATGTGGTTGGAAGACCCGAGATGCAAAGAAGTGATTGAGGAGGCATGGCACACACCATCGAGGAGATCAAATGGGAACGAGATCATGAATAGATTGAACTTGTGCCGAAGGAAACTCACACAATGGAGCAAGGGGAAATTTGGAAACAATGCGCGGATATTGAGTGAATTAAAAAATCAGCTTCGACGCAAAAACACCCCAAACATGTCCCAAGAGGAAGTGGAAGAGGTAAGGCGACTCAAGGCCCGGATAAAGGAAATAGGGAAACGTGAGGAGCTCTATTGGAATCAGAGGTCCCGAGTCAAGTGGCTCACGGCGGGGGATCGAAACACTACTTTCTTTCACCTTACAACATCATCAAGAAGGAGACGAAACAACATTTGTCGAATTAAGAGTGGGGATGGGAGGTGGCTAACCGAAGGGGCTGAAATTTCAGGGGAGATGAGACACTACTTCGGTGAGATCTTTAGGTCCGAGGGTCCAACACCGATCGGCCAAACACTAGAATGCATTCCCCAACAAATCACAACCGAGATGAACAGTGCACTCACAAAACTGGTATCGGATCATGAAATAAAAGTGGCTACATTCCAAATGGGCGGGTCAAGAGCTCCGGGTCCAGATGGCTTCCCGGGTCTGTTTTATCAAAGGAATTGGCAAACCGTGGGACCAGATGTCATCACCGCAGTCAAAGCCTTCTTCATATCAGGTATCATTCACACCCCTCTAAACCAAACAGATGTAGTTTTGATACCTAAAGTCCAAAATCCAATTGCTCCAACTGATTTCAGACTGATAAGCTGTTGCAATTTCATATATAAGATTATCTCAAAAGTTCTGGTAAACAGGTTGAAAACCTATCTACCAGAGCTTATCACCCCCTATCAGAGTGCATTTGTGACAGGTCGAGCAATACAAGACAATATTCTAGTGGCCCATGAAGCATTTCACTACCTCAAGACGAGGAAACAGACAGATGAGGTCGAATGTGCTCTAAAGGTAGATATGCAAAAAGCGTATGACCGGGTGGAATGGGATTTCTTAATTGCTAGCCTCAGGAAGAGGGGCTTTGCGGAGCAATGGATTAAGTGGATACAACAATGCATAGGGACTGCGACATACAAGGTGGTGGTCAATGGCGAGAGAACAACAACAATATATCCGACGAGAGGAATCAGACAAGGTGACCCGTTGTCACCCTATCTCTTCATCCTCCTAGCTGATGTACTTTCCAGGACCATAGAGCGGGAGACAAGGGAAGGAAGACTGATCGGCATCACACTTGGAAGAGCGTGCCCTGAACTCCACCACATGCTCTTTGCAGATGACTCCCTTTTCTTCCTAAAAGGGACAGTGCAGAATGCCAAGCACCTTAAGGACCTACTGGAAACGTATTGCCAAGCATCCGGACAAAAGATCAACGAACAAAAGTCGGCCCTTTTCTTTAATAGGGGTGCCGATCCGACAAAGGTGATGGAGTTAGAGAGAACCCTGAACATAAAAAGCACAAATGATCCGGGGATGTACCTGGGACTACCGACCATATGGGGGCGCTCAAAAAAGGAGGCCTTGGGGTATCTAAAGAACAGAATCCGAGAGAAATTGGCGGGGTGGAGATCTAAGACACTTAACCAGGCGGGGAAGGAGGTGCTCATAAAAGCCGTCATAACAGCTATCCCCACATACATAATGAGCATTTTCAACCTCCCAAAAACATGGTGCTCAGAGGTAAACTCCCTAATTGCGGCTTTCTGGTGGGGATCTACACCTGATAGGAGGAAGACACATTGGAGAAGATGGGACCTACTGACAACATCAAAGAGTACGGGGGCTTGGGGTTCCGAGAGTTGCAAACGTTCAATAGGGCCCTCCTAACTAAGATGGCGGCGAGAGTGATGGAGGAACCGTCATCACTTTGGGTGAGAATGGTGAAAGGTTTATATTTCCCGAACACAAACTTCCTTGAGGCAAAACGGGGGGGAAGAGCATCTTGGGGTTGGAGTAGTCTACTTGTGGGAAGGGACGTACTAAAACACGAGGGTCTATGGCAGGTAGGCTCGGGGGAGAACATCAAAATATTCTCGGACCCTTGGATCTCAACCAAACGGGGCTTTAGAGCTGAGGGAGAGTACCATGGTGACCCACGTCTGGAACCTAACGTGGGAGAGCTGATCTGCTGCGAAGGTGAGTGGGACGAGGACAAGATACATCAATACCTATCTGAGGGGGATGCTGCGCATGTCCGTTCCATGCCACTTCCAAACACACCAAGGGAGGACCGTTACTTGTGGCCCCACTCCAGAACAGGTGATCCCCATGCAAAATCTGTGTATCACAGATTGTGCGAAGTACGACGACAGACGGATGGAGAAGTGCAGCCCAGCGCAGCAGAACAGGAGCTCTGGAAGGCGATATGGGGGGCGGACCTCATACCGAAAGTGAAGACGTTCGTCTGGCGCCTGGCGACGAACGGTGTAGCTGTGCGAGTGAACCTGAGACGCAGAGGCATTGCCACGGAAATTGACTGCCCTGTCTGTGGCGAGCCTGAAACACGCGAGCATATGCTGATGGTGTGCAGGTGGACTGAACCTGTGTGGCTTGCCATGACGGGAACAAGACCAGGGAACATGCAGGTGACAGATGCGAACCGGTGGCTGAATGAGATGAGACAGAAGGTGGCGGGCCAGCGAGGCGAGCTGCAGTGGAAAGCATGCATGATTACAGCGTGGAGTATATGGAAGGCACCCTGTCGTGCTGTGTTTGAAGGCCTGCAACCGGATCCAACGCAGACAGTCATGGAGATACAAAGACTGCTAGGGGAACTCAGGAGCACGACAGAGACAGAGACCATACAACAAAGAAGACAAAGCCAACAGTGGCAACGACCGACTCTCGGAACGATCAAAATCAATTGTGACGGGTCATGGTGTCCACAAACACGAGCTGCGGGAATAGGGGTCGTGGCAAGAGACGAGAATGGCACGGTCGTGGGCGGAGTCAACCGGAAACTGAGAGGCGACGACAGCACAACGATGGAGGCGATGGCCACACACGAAGGCATCCGACTAGCAAAGGAGAAGGGGTGGCACGACATAATAATCGAGGCTGACTCACAGGTGGTGATAAAACAACTACAACAAGGACCGACTGAATGGAGAACATCAACAATAATCTCCAATACTCGAACACTGGCGACTGAGATCGACAAAGTGGAATGGCAAGCTATCCCGAGGTTGGCGAATGAAAGCGCAAACTGGATCGCAAAGCAAGCTAGAATGGGAGTGCGTCTAAACGATTGGGTCTCCCGACCCCCACTCCCTTTTATTATTATTTTAGCAAAAGATTGTAATATGGAACCACCGTGACGGTTATGTCACGCCGTTTTATTGTTCTAATCGAATGAAACGAGTATTTGGTCAAAAAAAAAAAATCATAGCATGCTAATATATATGTATATATATATATATATGCGTACACACAATAAAAGACAGAAAGGTTGGTTTGGACTGTAATGGTGAAGCAGTTGCCAAATATATATATATATAATATGATAGTTAGTTGGCCATGCATGCGTATGTCGGTCGGACGAACACATCGGGATCCGTTTCACGTCAAAGTGTATTTAATTGATCTCAAAATCTGACCAATTATATCAATTTCGTTTTTTTGTTGAATAGGGACAGGACAGTATGTCTACTTTAAATCATAACCAAAATAACAAAAAAGAGTCACTATTTGAAATAGATAGAGAAACTATGCAATTCACGACAAAATTTGCACACAAAAATCAAAGGAAATAGTTGAAATTATAATTTCTAGTAAACCTTTCATATTATGAAAAATATAACATGAAATGTTAATTTAATCATTCATAACTTTTTGTGTGTATTTCTAAAACCTTTTCAATTTTTTATATATATAAAAAAAAATCAAATTTAAACTATGAAGAATACAATCAAAGATTCAAAACACTGAATCAGAGTTGTAGGACCAATTTAACACCTGTTGAGTTGGTGGACCTTGAGTGTTCTGGGTCCACGAACGAACACTGGCATGTTCATCTCACCGACAGGATTTGATGTTTCACGTGAGCGACAGCATATTTATAATGACTTTAAAATTATGATCGAAATATATTTAAGCGGGGACCTTAGATTCTGCTTGTTTTTATGGCCCAAAGCCATATCGCAACCACACTGACGTTTGTCTTTGCAGATTAAAACAAAATTAAATTATTTTCCCTTTTCGCTTGGGCATAGCTATAATAGGATGAGGCGGACTCCATGACTTTTGTAAAACTCTCTTGGATCTCTCTGTGAGTTTCTTCATCATCTCATCTGGAAGTCTCTGCAACTGTAGTCTGTCTTGCTGTAGGAGCTGAGAAGGAAAGAAACCAGCTGCTCAATACTGAAGAGATGAGGTCAGTTTCTTCAATCTCTTGCTCTATCTTAATCTTGAACTCTTGATTGGAGATGATAATGAATCACTGGTTGCATAATCTTAACCTTATGGGGTTCGATTTTGGAGGTCAAATCTGGTAGAATGTTGTAATTGAGATGAAAATATGTTGAAAGATGAAGAGTACTGTCTAGTTCTGGAGTAGTGGTAAACATGGCTTTGATTACTTTTCGTTTTCCCAACTTTTCTGTTCAAATTAAAAGCTAATAATGCTTTGGTTGTGAAGTTAAAGGGTAATCATGTGAAATCTGTTGGCAAATCAAATTTTCATTGTAACACTCCTCATCATTGTTCAATTATACAGACAACATTTTTACGTAATAAAGTACGGAAATGATTCGTTTCAGTCTTTCATTTTCACCTTTTGACTCCATTAACTTCTGACATTGGCAGAAAAGTGGGAAGGGATGTCTCTATTATTGCATGGATATTTATATAAAGTATATGCATGGCGAGAGTTAAGAGCCAAAGTTTGTAGCTTATTCTATTTCTCTTCCTTCACGTTACATTTCTTCATTTACTTATTATTTTGTCCATGAAGTTAATTCTCTATTTTAATCACTCTTTTTTATTCTAATGGTATTAAAGTTTTACAAAAATTACAAAGATAAATTATTATTTGTTTCAGAACTCTAACTAATAGATTATTAATATTACAACTTATTAGTAAAAAAAAATTCCAGCTTGCGTGATGATCAACACACTTTGAAAGTCAAGATTTTATCTTAGAATGAGTGTTAGATTATGCTTCTTTATCTGACCTAAGAGTGTTTAGAATCATATTTCGTTTAAATCACGTGAATTTGTTTTAATAGTAGAGGAGTTTAATAATTAAGTAATGCTTTCTAACCCTTAAATTTGGGAAATCCAATCCCACCATTAGTAAAATTAACTCTTCCAAAACCTCAAGTTGTTTAATAAAAACAGTTTTTTTTTCTTAACACCAGACACTTGTTTGGTCTATTGAAATGATAGTTGAGAAGTGTTGAATGATATTAGTGAAAGAAGATAATGCAAATACTTATGGAAATTTTAGATTATTACTGGGAGATGTTAATGTGGTACACAGACCAAACAAGGTTTAGTAACCACTAACAGGTATTATTTTTGCAGATTCACAACTATTCGGGTTACAATATGAAAGAAGGACCTATAATTGCTTTAACACAAGGTATCAAAGATGACAACTGCTCGTGATATGCAAATCGGCAGTTAGATCGATCGTACGTGTCGCTTCATTATCATGGAAAACGCAGAAAGGTGATTTTTCCTTCAGTAATTTTCCTTTTATCACCTTACTTTTTGAATTTAGTTCGTATAGTTAGCTTATCTTTTGCCTGAGAATTTGAATGATGGTGTGTGTTATTCACTGTGGCACACAAAGTTCACTCTAAAAGTTAGGATTGATAGCCACAGCTTAACACTACGTTAATGATTCATTGACACAATATTGCGGAAGTAATTTGATACACCAAATCCGATCAAATCACAAAACTATAGACGGCACACAACCACATTTTGAAAGACCAAACATCTTGTCCGAAACATATTCAAACCCAAAGTTTCACTTCCACAAACATAGCATATTTCAGAGTTACACTTATTTCAGTGCGACTTACAAAGATCAAATGTAACTCAGAATACTTGATTGTATTTTCACAGAATGGACAATGCAAAAAAAACTGATTATTCAGAAATAGTAGGAATAAATTGGACAAGTTGCTTCAAACGGATAATCAGTATCAAATATTTACGTCCGTATTCATTTTGCATTTCCACATTACAGATCTAAATGGAGTCCAAGTCAAACTGTATTCCATAATCAAGTCATAGAATATATACATTTTGAAGAGTACTTGAATATTCATGTTGTTTTTTTCCTTAAAGCAGGCCTCAAACTTCCTTTCACAAGATATTTGATTTAGAACACCTCTTATCTATCCATAATATACTTTACATACCCTAATTATATCATTCTATCTGGTCGACTGTGCTGCTTCCGAAATATATAGTAAATTTTCAAAGGCATTCCTTTCAAATACAAGATAATCAATGCAGCAGCATAATGATATCAGGTATCTTCAATTGAGTTCTGGGAAATCTTTGTATTCAGTGACAACAGACTTATACTATAAAGTCAATTTTGCATGCCATAATTTTGTTTAAACAAATATGTTTAGAATTATATATGCTAATTATGTTTACAGAAAGCTTATATAATATACAAAAAAGCACAAAAATTCATTGTTTAAAGCCGTAGCGACTACAGTCCAAAACAGTTTCAGCAACTTTAAATCACATCTTTCTAAAGGGATCCATGTGTTCGTGTATATGACTATGAGTGTGTGAGAGAGGTGGAGTGAGAGACTTGTTGTTTGTCTACTCAACTTGATGACTTATCATTCATTCCATCACATATTTATAGGTACATATAGAATACCTAGAGACTTGAGGTTCTAGTGATTTTATGTTCTAGTAACTTCATATTCTAGTGACTTCTTCAAACTCCTAATTACTTAAGAGACTTCTAGACACTTAGAGACTTCTACACATAGAGACTTCTAGAGTACTTTTGAATATTACTAGTTTATTTCCTAACATTTCCCCCCTTAAACTTGTTTCTCCTATTACGGTGATGCTGAGCATTTTCCGCAAGTGCTGAAAGATATCGGTCTTCAGGGCCTTTGTAAATATATTTGCAACTTGATCATTGGTCTTCACATGTATGAGCTCAACATCCTTGGCATTGACATGTTCTCGACTGGAATGGAACCTGGTGTCAATGTGCTTGGACCTCTCGTGATGAACCAGATTCTTTGCTAAGGCAATAGCCGACTTGTTGTCGACATGGATCTTGGTTGGGCCTTCTTGTTGCACCTTGAGCTCCTCCAATAATCTTCTTAGCCATATAGCATGGCATACACATGATGATGCAGCTACATACTCCGCTTCACAAGTAGATAATGCAACAATTGGTTGCTTCTTTAATGACCAAGTAAATGTCGTACCTCCAAGGTAGAAAATAAACCCAATTGTGCTTTTCCGATCGTCGAAGCATCCGGCCCAATCACTATCGCTGAATCCGTAAAGCTCCACATCTTCTTTTGATGAGTAAAGCAGCCCATAATCGAGCGTTCCCTTCACGTACTTGAGGATTCGATTGGCTGCCTTCATGTGAGAGGTCTTCGGAGTCTCCATGTATCTACTCACCAAACCGACTCCAAAGAGTATGTCGGGTCGAGTACACGTCAAGTAACGTAGGCATCCCACGAGGCTCTTGTAGTGAGTAGGATTCACCAATTTTCCTTCTCCTTCTTTTGTAATTCGCACTCCACACTCGATGGGGGTGTCGACCGGTTGACAATCTTCCATTGAGAACTTCTTCAAAATCTCTCTTGCGTACTTGTTTTGAGATACAAATATCCCATCTTCTCCTTGTTGCACCTCAATGCCGAGGAAATAGACCATAAGGCCCAAGTCCGTCATCTCGAACTCCTTCTCCATGGATTGTTTGAAATTTTGAATCATGGCAGGATTGTTGCCGGTGAACACCAAATCATCTACGTACAAACACACAATCAAAACGTCTCCACGGGGGTTAATCTTTGAGTATAAAGCATGTTCGTATGAGCACCGACTGAAACCACTTTGAATAAAGTAGTCATCAATTCTGGAATTCCACTCTCTTGGAGCTTGTTTTAGCCCGTAGAGCGCCTTTCTCAACCGATACACCTTATCCTCTTGGCCTTTGACAATAAACCCTGGAGGTTGTTCGATGTAGACCTCTTCTTCGAGATTCCCGTTCAAGAATGCCGATTTCACGTCCATTTGAAATATTCTCCACTTCTTTTGAGCGGCAAGTGAAAGGAGTAACCTTACCGTCTCTAGCTGAGCCACCGGTGCAAAGACTTCTTCATAATTGACCCCGAACTTTTGCTTGTATCCTTTCACGACAAGCCTCGCTTTGTATTTCTCCACTTCTCTATTTGCCTTTTTCTTCGTCTTATACACCCATTTTACTCTGATGGCATCATGACCTCGAAGGAGTGTAGTGAGCTCCCAAGTCTTGTTCTTCCTAATGGCTCCAATCTCTTCCTTCATCGCCTTCTTCCAATTTGTCTCCTTAGAGGCTTCTTCAAAGGTTAATGGATCATATCCTGCGAAGAGACAAAGGTTACCATATAATTCTTCATCAACTTCCTCCGTAGAGGTATATATGTCCCGTATTCGCCTTGTCTTTCTCACGGGTGATTCACTCGAGCTTTCTGTTTCTGATTGGGCATCAACATTTGTGGGTGTAGATGGTTCCCGATCTTCCTCATTTCGGACAATCTCCTCCGATTCCTCCGCCTCTAAGATCTCCTTTTGAGGGTTGATATTTCTCCAATTCCATGCACACTCCTCATTGAACTTGACGTCTCGCGACATCACAATCCTTTTTGTGACAGGATTGTATAACTTATAGCATGACGCATTTGATAATTTTATCCTCGAGCTTCGTCCGCTTTTCTTCTTGTACTTTTGCAAACGCCACGCACCCAAACACACGAAGATGCTCGACGCTTGGCTTGCACTTGCTCCATGCTTCCTCTGGCGTTATGTTCCCAATCTTTTCGTAGGAAACCGGTTGAGTAAGTAAACGGCACATGCAACCGCGTCTCCCCAAAATTCTTTCGGAACTCCTCTCTCTTTGAGCATGCATCGAACCAAATTCAAGATGGTCCTATTCTTTGTCTCGGAGACACCATTTTGCTGAGGCGTTTGAGGCATGGTGAGTTGATGCACAATCCCATTATCTTTGCAAAACTTGTCAAATTCATGCGACGTGTATTCGCCTCCTCTATCGGTTCGCAAGCACTTCAAATGACAACCACTTTGCTTTTCGGCCATGTTTTTAAACTCCTTGAACTTTGTCAAAACTTATCTTTTCTCCTTCATCATATAAATCCAAGTCTTACCACTATAATCATCGGTAAAGGTCAAGAAGTACCTATTTCCACCAATGGAGATGGGAGTAATTGGCCCGCAGACATCCGAGTGGATTAAGTCGAGACGACCGGTTGCTCTCTTCGAAAGATATTTCTTGAATGGTTTTCTTTGCTGCTTTCCGATGACACAGGTTTCGCACACGCCATTGGGACGGTCGATTTTCGGCAAGCCTCGTACCATGTTGTTCCTTTCTAGTAGTTTTAAAGCTTCAAAATTGAGATGACCATACCGGATGTGCCAGAGAGTTGAGTTGTCTAGGGTTGTCACCTTCAAGCAATTCTCCTCATGTGTGCTTAACCGTAGAGGAAACATCCTATTCTTGGTCATGGTCACATTCGTGATAAGTTTGTTGTTCTTATCACGGATGCTAAGAGCGTGATCCTTCATGTGGACGTTGTATCCCTTCTCGAGCAATTGTCCAACACTCATAACATTATTCTTCACAAAGCTTTCGCCCGTTCTTGAGTGCAAAGGAAATTTTACCTTTCCCTTTGATTTGTCGTTGGGAAAGATCGTCGAAGGTAACATGCTCATCTCGCCTTTCGTCGAGCTCCGTAAATAAATCTTTTTGTCCACACATATGATTGGACGCTCCTGTATCAATGAACCATGTGACGGATTCTGATGTCACCGCTCCATCATACGCCGTCAAAAGTACTCCATCATCGTCAGTCTTCTCCGCAAGATTCACCTTTTCTCCGTCGTTGTCGGTATTATACCAACATTTTGCTGCATAGTGGTCGTATTTTTTGCACACATAACATTGTACTTCGGATATGTTACTTGTCCATCTGTTACAGCGTCGTCCACGATCTCGACCTCGACCACGATCGCGACCTCTTCCTCGACTTGCTCCTCGTCCAGCTGATTCTCGAACATCAGTTTCGTTGGTTGTTGTTGTCCGACCATCTCTTCCTCTTCGCGTTGAAAAACTTCCTCTTTGGAAGCCGCCTCGTGATCCGTCATTTTGTAGCGTCAACTTCGCTTGTAATGCTTGCTCCAAGGATCTTCCTTCTCCTCTCTTCATAAGTCGTTGTTCATGGGCTTGTAGAGAACCCATAAGTTGCTCCACGGACATATCATCTAAATCCTTGGATTCTTCAATCTCCACAGCCACAAGATGGAATTTAGGATCGAGGGATCTCAAGATCTTCTCCATGACACGAACATCTTCCAATGTTTCTCCGTTTCTCCGCATTTGATGCGCGATTGAGATAGCCCTCGTGAAGTAGTCGGAGATGGATTCTGAGCTTTCTTGATGGATGGCCTCGAATTGAGCACGGAGAGATTGTAATCGAATTTTCTTTACCTTTTCGACGCCACCGAACGCCTTTTGAAGAGTCCCCCAAGCTTCGTTTGATGTCTTAGCTGGAGCGACTATCTCGAACGTGGCTTCATCAAGACCTTGATATATTGTGAACAAGGCCTTCTTCTCCTTCTTCCGCTGCTCCTTCAATTCATCCTTCTCTTCTTTTGTCATTACCGCCTCCGCATTGGGTTCCTTGAACTCGGTCTCCACGAACTCCCATACGTCAAGTGATCCCAAAAGAGCTTTCATTTGGATACACCAAATATCGTAGTTATCCTTTGTCAATCTCGGTACTTGCATACTTGTCGATGCCATCACGATATTTGAACCTTGCTCTGATACCACTTGTTGGTGTATATGAATATGAGTGTGTGAGAGAGGTGGAGAGGTTGTATGAGTGTGAGGGAGATGGAGTGAGAGGCTTGTTGTTTGTCTACTCAACTTGATGAATTATCATTCATTCCATCACATATTTATAGGTACATATAGAAGACCCTAGAGACTTGAGGTTCTAGTGATTTCATGTTCTAGTAGCTTCATATTCTAGTGACTTCTTCAAACTCCTAATTACTTAAGAGACTTCTAGACACTTAGGTGGTGTTTGATTGGGGTATTAACCATGTATTAGTATTAATTAATACAATGTTTGATTAGAAATAATTGTATGTATTAACTAATACATATGTATTAGCTAATACATAATTATAGTGTTAATTGAGTATTAACTAATACATAATCTAACCATGGTATTATTTAATACATAGTAAAAATTTACTTAACTACCCTAAGTCTATTAATCCTAGCTAATAATAGTTTATCATGTTAGTTTTTAGTTTTTATCAAACTTTGTGAATTTTAATATAAAATATTTTAAAATTATTATGTACTGAGATTATATAATAATAATTAATAATAAAAATAATAATAATAATATATTAAATGAAAAATAAAATGATGTAATACTATTTATAAATTTTCATTATTAATTATTCCATATATATTTTATTTTAAGTAAATGAATCACTAAGTCAAACACAATAACAGTTGTTGGGTACCATTCGAATTCAGAAACAATTTATATTTTGCTAAGTGTGGTTTCACATGTCATGTTGTTCTAAAAATCGATTTGTAAAATCATGTTATTTTTATAAAATCATGTTGTTTGTAAAATCATGCAGTTCCATATGTTTGCAAAATCAATGCAATGATATATTTTTTCTCTTCAATCAAAAATCAATCACACGGAGTCGCTTGAGAACATGAAAGTTTTGAAGTTTTATGCAATGAGAGTAACATTTTAATAATGAAATTGCAAAGAGTAGAAGAAAATAATTGAAGTAGATTGAACCAGTCATGACTCAAATGGGATAATATCACTTTTTTTTCTTTTATTCGTGATTTTTTTCCAATTTTTATGAATATGATATTTTTTTAAAATAAATAAATTCATGTGTACAATGTATTTACATTGCAAAATAAATTTAAGGGTGTTTAAGTCTTTTTGTCACTTTACGTATAATTCTATATCGAGTCAAATAGTGTCTTAGGTTATACATGTATAAGTATATCTTAATACATGTCTCATTCAAACATAGTATTAAATAATACGTGTATTACCTAATACGTGTATTACCTAATACGTGTATTACCTAATACGTGTATTACCTAATATGTGTATTAACTAATACATCCAATCAAACGCGCCCTTAGAGACTTCTACACATAGAGACTTCTAGAGTACTCTTGAATATTACAAGTTTATTTCCTAACACCAAGAACATTAATTCTGTAAATTGTTGTTGCTCTATTATGATCTCTAAGGCCTATCCATATCATCAATTTCAAAATGTGAGAGTGACACTACTTGAACCAACAATAAATGCACTTAGTGCCTCCTCTTTCTAAAACGTAAAAATTATGTAAGGGTGGACCATATATACTTCAAATATAGTCTAGTCTCTGAATCTTACCTTCCGTCATCTTATTGAACGCTCCACTTGCTGTGATTCGTATGAGCTTTCCACCTCCTTCTCCCGAAGTTTCTCCATCTCCATCATCTCTTGGTTTTACCTTCGTCTCTGATGCTGCTAGTTGAGTTCTCTACTTTCTTTGATCCAAAACTGCGGCATGGGAGGGTGTGGCAAAACCGTTCTACCTAAGGTTTAACCCTGGAGAATTTTTGCAGAAGCGGTTTATCTCTCTTCGGTTTCATTTCATTCACCAAAACTATATGCCTGTTTAATCAAGTGTACAAGTTGCTTTTGACCCTTGTACTCTCTCTCTTTCGACATTAGACCCTTAAAAAAAAAATTATCTTGTAATTCCGCAAAAATGAAGGCATGTCCAATAATGTAACATTGATGCTTTAGAGCACTGTCTATGGATGTTTGGTACTCATACTTTCTACTATGATCTTTTAGTCCTTGATATTTCATTCAAGAACTTTAATCCGTCTATATTAAATTCATGTAATGAAACTATTGTTTTAATGTTTAACAGAGATGGTGAGAAGGTTTTCTCAACTGGAGACACATACTCTGGTAGCTTCAAGGGACTCCTTCCTCATGGAAAAGGAAAATACACATGGTGTGACAAAACATTCTACGAGGGTGATTGGGAAAAAGGAAAGATGACCGGAAAAGGTAAAATGTTATGGCCTTCCGGGGCAAGATACGAGGGTGATATATCTGGAGGATACCTCCATGGCCAAGGCACCTTCATTGGAGTTGATGGTTCAGTGTACTCAGGGTCCTGGAGAATGAGTATTCCTCACGGTATAGGGACTAAGCATTACCGCAATGCAGATGTTTATGAAGGCTCGTGGAAGGAAGGGATACAAGAAGGCAGCGGAAGATATACTTGGAGTAATAACGGTAATGGTTATACAGGGAACTGGAAGGGAGGAAAAATGTGTGGAAGAGGGGTGATGAAATGGGCAAATGGTGATATCTATGACGGGTTTTGGCTCAATGGATTGAGACACGGGTCGGGAATATACCGCTTTGCTGATGGAGGATTCTATTTTGGGATATGGAGTCGGGATTTAAAGGATGGGAAAGGAACATTTTACACTTCTGGAAGTAAGGTTCCAAGTCTGAAGAAATGGTCTTCCTTGCGTACTGACGATGTTGGAAAGAATTCGAGTTCGTGTAACACATCGAAGAAATCACGGGTTATGAAATCGAGGCCGCGTAATTTTCCTGGGAAAGTTCTTATTGGTGCATCGCAAAGGAATTCTGAACTGATTTCTTATAGATCTGTCTCGTTAGAAGAACGATGGAATGTTTCCGATCCGAATAAGGAAGAGTGGTCCTGTACAGTGTCTGGTGCATCAGATGAGGATGAGCAACAGGAGATGTTAAGCAACGAAGGAAGTAACTGTAATTCAGTCTATGAAAGGGAATACGTGCAAGGAGTTCTTATTAATGAGAAACTTAGAAGCGACAAATCTCCATTGGCTAAAACAAAGAAAAGAACTAAATTGATTTTTGGAGAGGAAGCTAAACTGAGGTTTTGTATGGGCACTTCCATCACCAGTCGCAGTTACTACCTGATGCTCAATCTCCAACTTGGTATCAGGTAAATCTATCCAATCCTAAACCCCTTCATTGCATAAGGCTAAGTAAGGGTCGACTTTCTTGCTTTTTTCATAAAATCTACTCACCATATTCTGATTCCAGTTTATACTGTAAAGAATTGAAGTGCAAGATTGCACTTGCCCAAGACCGTATGTAGATCACGAAGTAAGAACTCGAATATCTAGATTGAAGAACACTCTAAATATGCTTAAGGAGAACTCTCTTTTATTACTTGGATTTTCACTCACTTTTTCTTTTTGCAATGGTTTGGACTCCTATTTATAGTGATCTAAAGAAAACTCTAGACCTAGGAAATCTCTAGAACAAAAAACTAGTAAAAATTCCTACAAACTATCTAGGTCCTAGAAGACTTCATCTCTAGATAATTCTACAGTTAGGCCTAATCTAAGTTAATGGCCCAAACACTTGACCCAAAAATTACTTTACATTTAACATATACATTGTCTTGAGTGATCTTACATACTAAATTAATCAGGTTGTGTATGAAGGTACACTGTTGGGAAGACAACACCAGTTTCAAGGCGTGAAGTTCGATCTTCTGATTTTAGTAAGGAGGCGAGATTAAGGATGTATTTTCCTAGGAAAGGCTCTCATTTTACACCTCCACACTATTCAATCAATTTCCATTGGAAAGACTATTGTCCAATGATCTTCAGGTACTGACCTTTTACCATTTGTTCATCTCAAAATTGTGTAAAACTAATTAAAGTGATTAGTCAGTGTAAATTATTTGAATATATTTGTTGAAGAGATGATAATACTCGACAGAATTTGTATCTTCAGGAATTTGAGAGAGATGTTCAAGCTAGATGCGGCTGACTACATGATGTCCATTTGTGGAGATGATGGTCTAAGAGAGATTTCTTCGTCAGGCAAAAGTGGTAGTATCTTCTATCTTTCTCATGATGACAGATTCGTTATCAAGACTCTGAAAAGATCCGAGATCAAGGTTCGATCGATTGAGGAAATAAACTTTAATTAGGTTCTACTTCTCCTTTATCAGATGCATCATTCGTCCTTAATTTATTTCTGTTGTGTAGGTTCTTCTCAAGATGCTTCCGTACTATTATAATCACGTTCGTGAACACGAAAATACCCTCATTACGAAGTTCTTTGGGCTTCATCGGATAAAAACAAAAGGTGGAAGAGAGGTATATAAAGACATGTTCCTCCTGACAATTTTTTCATAATCTTGGTTGGACATGAAGAAAATTTGGTCTTATGTAGGTACGATTTGTTGTGATGGGCAACATGTTTTGCACTGAGCTGCGAATCCATAAACGATATGATCTAAAGGGTTCAACTGTTGGAAGATTCACAGCCAAAGAGAAGATCTATGAAAATACTACGCTCAAGGATCTCGATTTGGATTACGAGTTTCATATGGATAAATTATTGCAAGAATCGCTTTTCAAGTAACTGGCAACTAGCTACACGAATTGAACAAAATTAAATAAACATTGTATCATGTTCTTTAACTCTTTGTTTGTTCATTGCAGTCAACTATCTCTGGACTGCAATTTTCTTGAATCCCAAGATATCATTGACTATAGCCTCCTGCTTGGGTTACATTTCAGAGCTCCTGTACATCTGAAGGCCTTATTTGACAAGTCCAACGGGCACCGGCAAGAGGTTTCATCTACAACTGATGGTATATATGCCTTACCATTTCCATCTTACTTTTGGGTTGGGTCCTCTTTCAGGGTTGCATATCAAGCATTTCATGTTGCTTTCTATTAGGTATAGCTGCAGATGGGGAAATGATGATTCCTTCAAAAGGCATTATATTAGTAAGCCACGAACCTAGCTTTGTTAGCACCGCACCAGGTCCTCATATCAGAGGAAGTACACTCCGGGCGTTCTCTGTTGGTGACAAGGAAGTCGATGTCCTGCTGCCTGGTACTGCAAGGTTAGTTTTTACAGATTGATCTTGTTCTATTGGAGGAGTTGTCTTGTTATATGGTCCTGATTAAACAAATGGAATTTTTTCACATAATCATTATTTTTTGGAAGGATAACGCTTATTTTATATAAGGTGGCAATATAACATCCAATTAAGCTCCAAATAATTGTAAAGTGTAAATGTTAGAAACCTGTTAGCTAGGTTTCTCTGAATGATTTGCAGAAGTAATGAAAATGGGGTACTCGGAATTTCTCACTGTGTGCATGTACAAAAAGAAAAAACTATAGTTTGAAATCTTGCAACTGCAAAACTGGAACGATGTTTTTACTTGTATTTTTCTGACATGTCCCTGTTGATCTTAGGTTGCGGGTGCAGCTAGGAGTGAATATGCCAGCTCAGGCCAACCACAAGCTTCTACAAGAAGATACCGACACAGCAGACATTGAGATGTTTGAAGTGTACGATGTAGTTGTCTACATGGGTGTAATCGATATTCTGCAGCACTACAATTTCAAGAAAAAAGCGGAAACCTACTTAAAGTCTCTGCAGTTTGACCCTCAGTCTATTTCTTCGGTTGAACCTAAGTTGTACGCAGAAAGATTCATCAGTTACTTGAAGCAAGTGTTCCCAGCTGCCAGTCCACAATCTCGACGTTAAAATGAAGTCTCTTCTTGCTTTTTATCTCTTCCTTACTGTTCTATGTAATGGTAAAAATGAGGGTGGAAAATCGTTGTATACGTGTGTTATTATGCGCGTCAGTAAGCTTATCGTATTAGATTTTCTAAATATGAGTACGCACGATGAGATTATTGTGTAAATTCTCACAAATACGAATACGGCATATAATTTTTCATACATGTTTATGTCATCTTATTGTATTGTGTTAAGTTAGTGAATTGAAGTTAGTGAATTGTATATAGATGTGAAAGATCTTTAAGTAAGTATAAAAAGCTTCTAATTCTTCCTTCTATGTCATACCACAGCCGCCATTTCTCAAGGCTATTCAAGATCACGGATGGATCTTGGGGTAGCCAGGGAGGTCACTTAGGTCGAAAGCTATTCCAGTGGTTTACCTGAGTAGCCTATATATTGTTGAAGGCATGGGGTGCGACGTGACCAGACAAACCTAAAGCTCTACAGGCTCAACTCTCGACTCTCATATGAGTTAGAGGTTCGAACTGGCTAAGCTTTGAGTTCACTAACCTGTGATCTCCATTGCTAACTTTGATTCACTCGAACCTGCATGCAACTTATTGAATCAATCCAATCTCCAATCCTAAAACGCATAGCTCTATTCTACATGTTAGGTATTGAAGTCTGATTAATATGTAATGTTAGTTTATATATTAATGTACGCGTCTCGTTGTTCAACCTATCTATTAGTTTATATATTAATGTAATGTTAGTTTATATATTAATGTATTGTACTGTATTTCTCCATGTATACATATTTTGTAACAGTAACCTATCATTAGTACATATAACCAAACCGCGTGAAAGTTACCCTAATTGGGGTGTTACCACATAAAAACTAGTCTCTCTCTACCTCTCCCTAATCTCTCTAAAATTCTTATTCTTCTTCTCCATCATATTAGAGGTGTTGTTGTAAATCGATCCTAACACTACTCACACTTTCATAACCTCGTTTGTGTAACTTACTTCAATATATCATCAATCCCCAATGATAGTTCAAAGAAAAGGGTTTATAAATATGACATGCATGATCACCTATTTCTAGAGAGTTTAAGCTTCCCAAATATTAGGTATAGATGATACACTTTGATCTCAGATGATAGTTTAAGAATTATTTTGTAACCACTACAAAGAATGATAGACAAAGAATTTTTGCTTGCTTTCCTGTGCAAGAAAGAAGCAAAGCTTTGGCTACTACATACAACAGTAAAGGAGAGATAAGAGGGTGAGAAGAGACTTCATTTCAAGGTTGAGCTTCTGGATTGGCAGCCGGGAACACCTTCTTCAAGAAACTGATGAATCTTTCTGCATAGAACTTGGGTTCAACAGAAGAAATCGTCAGAGGGTTAAACTGCAGAGACTTAAAGCAGGTTTCTGCCTTTTTCTTGAGATTGTAGTTCTGCAGAATATCGATTACTCCCATGTATATAACTACATCGTACACTTCAAACATCTCTATCTCCGATGAATCTGTCTCGTCCTGCAGAAGCTTGTGGTTGGCCTGAGCTGGCATGTTCACTCCAAGCTGCACCCGCAACCTAAGACCAATACGGAAATGTCGGAGGGGGGCAAAAAAAAAAAACTATTCCACTTTTGCAGTTTCAAGATTTCAAACAATATTTTCTCTTTTTGTACAAGCACACTATTATTTGTTGGAACCTAACAACTTTTGCAAATTAATCTGTAGCTTAAATGGAATTAGTCCATTTATCATTTGATGATATTTTGCCACCCCGTAGAAAAATAAGCATATTATCCTCCTGGGATATCCAGAAGAATGATTAGGTGGACAAATCTCATCCACTAGTCATATCCAGAAGAAATTCCTGGTTGTGATTTGCCTAAGTCCAGTTGGGATCACACACAGAGGAACCAAGGTCTCTGTAAAAATACCAGAAGTTCCAAATACCTAACAAGTAACAACCTGATAATTTCTGAACAAGTGTTAACTCTTCGACCATAACAAGATTAATTGGTAGAAGCTGCTAACCTTGCAGTACCAGGCAGCAGGAGATCAACTTCCCTGTCACCGACAGAGAATGCCCGGAGTGTACTTCCTCTGATATGAGGGCCTGGTGTGGTGCTAACGAAGTTTGGTTCGTGGGTTACTAGGAGAATACTTTTTGGAGGGATCACCATTTCACCACCTGAGGGATACATACCATCATCAGTTGTAGATGAACTCTCTTGTCGTGTTATCTCATTGGAAGTGTCAAATAAGGTTTTCAGATGTTCAGGAGCTCTAAAGTGTAACCCTAGCAGGAGGCTATAGTCGATGATCTCTTGGGATTCAAGAAAACTGCAATCCAGAGAAAGTTGCCTGCAAAGAACAAAATAAGAGTTAAAGAACAAGACACGATGTCATTTTCATCTAATTATTAAAGCTAGCTTCCACTTACTTGAAAAGCGATTCACGCAATAATTTGTCCATGTGAAACTCATAATCCAAATCTAGATCCTTAAGCGTAGTATTTTCATGGATCTTCTCTTTAGCTGTAAATCTTCCGACACTCGAACCCTTTAGATCATATCGTCTATGGATTCGTAGCTCAGTGCAAAACATGTTCCCCATGACAACAAACCGTACCTACAAAAAGATTCGCACGAGATGATGACTACTACAGCTCCGATCATATCCAGAAAAATGTATGAAAGATCGTCTTTACCTTTCTCCCGCCCTTTAACTTTATCCGATGAAGTCCAAAGAACTTTGTTATAAGGGTATTTTCGTGTTCACCAACGTGGTTATAATAGTACGGCAACATCTTGAGAAGAATCTTGAGCTCGGACTTTTTCAGAGTCTTGATCACGAATCTGTCATCAAGAGAATGATAGAAGATACTGCCACTTTTCCCCGGAGAAGAAAGCGTTCTTAGACCATCATCTCCACAAATGGACATCATGTACTCAGCTGCATCTAGCTTGAACATTTCTCTTAAATTCCTGAAGATAAAATGGAGTTGTACCAAAGAAGGTCTTAGTAAGAGCTACCCTAAGCTAAAGACTAATTGAATTGTCATCCAACATAAAATACTAAAGACTAATCTGTAATTGACTGAAAGTTAAGAAACAAAATTTGAAAATTTAGGAAATATTGTTTTTTAGGAGGCATGATGATAAATACTAATTCCCAAAATTCAACGACGGCAACAGTTTCAGCCAAGCACCTAGATTCACTATCCGAATTGAATCACGAATAAACTGCTCTCAAGAAGTGGTTGAATATGACAACCGAATAACAATAACATAAGAAGCGCCTGACGACTAGAGGAGAACTCTGCAAATCGTTAAGACGAAAATCCAATAAGAATATTTGTGAGATATGTTTATAATGATTCTAAAATGTTGAATGGGGTCTATGTTAGAATCGATTCTCTACAAACACTCAATCAGATGAAGAAATTGATCACAATTGAGAAGAAACAAAGGTTTTCAGAGAGAAAAGGAAGAGAAGAAGAAGACAGTTTTTCCGTGGTAACCCCCAATGAGGGTAACCTCCACGTGATTTGGCATTTGTATTAATGATGGTTACTGTTATAAAATACATATACATGGAGATATACAGTACAGTCTACGGGTTTGGGGAGCTGCCCCTCCAATACCTAACCGTCTATTTATATAGGCTAAGGAGGAGAGTGGATTAATTATATTATTAATCCAAGCAAATGGTTTCACTGGTTAAAGTGAACGACAATTCAAATAAATCATACTGACCAGTGACCAATCACTTTAATAAACAAACAGAAGGTTAAGGTACCTGAAGACCATTGGGCAGTAATCTTTCCAATGGAAATTGATTGAATAGTGTGGAGGTGTAAACCTTGAGCCTCTCCTGGGAAAACACATCCTTATTCTGGCCCGCTCACCAAAATCAGAAGATCGAACGTCACGCCTTGGAACTGGTGTTATTTTCCCAACAGTGTACCTTCAGACACAACTTAATTAATGTATGTATAATTAACTTAGAATTAGAATATGGTGATTCAAGGTGTTTTGAATAGGATAAGTTTTACCTGATACCAAGTTGGAGATTAAGCATCAAATAGTAACTCCGATTGCTGATGGTAATACCCACACAAGACCTCAATTTAGCCTCTTTTCTATTAATCAGTTTACTTCTTTGCTTCATTTTAACCAATGCCGATCCATTGCCTCTAAGTTTCTCCTTAATAAGAACTCCTTGCACGTATTCCCTTTCATAGACTGAATTACTGTGACTTTTGTCATCATCGCTTAACATCTCCTGTTGATCATCCTCATCTGATGCACCAGACACTGTACAAGACCACTCCTCCTCCTTACTCTGATCTGTAACACTCCATCGTTCATCTAACGAGACAGACCTATAAGAAACCCGACTCAGCATAAGAAATTTCCCAGAAAGACTACGACCAGCTGGCCTTGATCTCATGACCCTTAATTTCTTCGATGAATTACGTGAAAGCAAATTCTTTCCAACATTGTAATTCCCCAAAGAGGACCATTTCCTCAAACTTGGATGCTTACTTCCAGAAGTGTAAAATGTCCCTTTCCCATCCTTCAAATCTCGACTCCATGTTCCAAAATAGAATCCTCCATCAGCAAAGCGGTATATTCCTGTCCCGTGTCTCAATCCATTGAGCCAAAACCCATCATAGATATCACCGTTTGCCCATTTCATCACCCCTCTGCCACACATTTTCCCTCCTTTCCAGTTTCCGGTGTAAGTACTACCATTATCATTCCATGTATATCTTCCGCTGCCTTCTTGAACCCCTTCCTTCCACGAACCTTCATAAACATCTAAGTTGGAGTATTGCTTACTCCCGATACCGTGAGGAATACTCATTCTCCAAGACCCTGAATAAATTGAACCATCAACCCCAATCAAGGTACCTTGTCCATGAAGGTACCCTCCAGATACATCGCCCTCGTATCTTGCTCCTGAGGGCAATAACATTTTACCTTTTCCCGTCATCTTTCCTTTTTCCCAATCACCCTCGTAGAATGTTTCGTCAAACCATGTGTATTTTCCTTTTCCCTGGGGAAATAGTCCCTTGAAATTACCAGTGTACGTGTCTCCAATTGAGAAAACCTTCTCACCATGTCTGTTAAACACCAACACAATAGCTTGATTGGATTACATGAATGATCACAAACAATTTCAAGAAGTAACGTGATAAAAGCAAAATCACTGAAGGAAAGAAATACCTTTCTGTGTTTTCCATGAACAATAAGCAGACACCAAGTCGATCTAACTGATAATCTGCTTGGCAAGAATAGTTGTCATCTTAGATACCTTGTGTTATACTTAAGCAAATGGTTAATGGATCCAAAGGAATCTAATGCCCTGTTCTATACTGCAACCCCATAGCCTCCAAACTCCAAAAGTTGCAAATCTGTAAGCACAGAACGGGGTTAATGGTTACAGAAACTACAATTTCCATGCCTCTTCTTATTATTTCAATAGCTACCCCAGATCAAACATGAACTTGGTGTTAGAGATAAAATTATAAACTTGGCATCCACCAAACATTAAAACCACGTTCCCAGAACTAGAGAATTTTGCTCAATCAAAACATTCTAACTGATTTGTAGTCTGAAATTTGAATACAGAAGTTTCTGATCCAAAATCCACAGAACATCAAGATTATTAACACGCAACAAGTAATTCATTATCGACACTCAAGATTAAGATCATAGCAAGAAAGTAATGAAACTGATCACCTTACTTCAGGACGATCGGTCAGCTAGTTCCCTTTCTCCAACAAGACTAAAGAGGCGAGTGATCATGAAGGAACCACCAGACCAGAGGGCTGCAGGCAAGGCAATCGCTGAGACAGGTGCTTACTTTCGAAAGTCTCACTCTCCAAAACATGTATTTGTTTAACGCACCAACCATGTACAAGATTCGCCGCCTGCTCACAGTGACCACATCTCTATCTCCCCTTAACGATCATTGTTATTATATATAAAAAAATCGTACAAAATTTTAAAAAAAAAATATGCGATTTGGTGCTGGTCAATAAAACAAACAAAAACCTCAGTTCCACGCAGAAGCATTCTATTTCTATAAGTTTCTCAGTAAAAAACTACGATAAATAATACTTCTCATCTGGCACTTTTTGTTTGCTTCCTGTCGGTGTCCACGAGGGCACGTGCACATAGCTTCAGTATCACTAATCCACTATTATATTCCAAACCAAACATTTGTGTCTTTGCTTGAAGATTGCACCATATATAATAGCGTGATATGATGAACTAATCATACTATATAAACATTTATCGTACCCAAACATCTTTCTTCTTTAAGAAGGAAATGGGATTGTTTACAATTAAAAGTTAAAACCAAACTCAAAATCCAAAAAGTTGAGGTATAGAATATTATATAAGTGGATTCCTCATCGTAGCACTAATTGAAATTATGATAAAAAACTCCTCTTAGATATATAGTGAAGATAGACCCATTTAGTAAATCATTTTGTTTGCAAATATCAGTTTCAGGATATGTTTTTACTCATAAATTTAAACATGTCTTAAGCTAACAATTACATTTGGGTGTATTGCTTTTCGCAATTTCAGATACTACTTGATAATAAAAATAAATCTTTAGTATATACAAGTTAAAGTTAATTTATTTCGAGTATCAATTTTTAGAGACCTTCAACTGGGTAGCCCAAAGTTGATTCCTAACTTTGAACTCGATTCTCTCTATCTAATAAAACATCATTACTGTTTTTCAATATATTCTATTTTTAATTTGTCTTTACTTTTATGTAAAAAAACTCTCAACTGGAAATATTATATACTAAGTGTGCAAGTACTTGGAAAGTAATAAATTTAATTTATAAATTATTATTTTTTAATTTATTCTTCAGATTAATAAATATTATTAAATTATTTATTAATTAAATATAGCTTAAGAAAAAATTACTATTATAAAGCTTAAATTGTTTATGATAAATTGTTATGAAAATTAAAAATTCTTATTTACATTATACCATAATTATGATTATAATATGAATATTAAAATGATTAAAAGTGAAAATTAAATTAATAAATACTACAACGAAAAGTCGAAAAGTGTTAGGGCATATGAAGATGCTTTTTTTTTAATTTTAGAGATTGACAATAAATATATATATATATATATATATTAATAATATAATTAATAATAATATGGGCCGGTAATAAAAATGATAAAACTATATATTAATATAATGTTAATACATATTTTTTTAACATATTTTTTTATCATATATTTATAATGAACATTATATTAAATATACGTATTTTATAATTGTAACTACTTTGATAGTAGTTATTACTTATTTGGAGACTTATTAAAAAAAATTAGAAACTTTATATAATATTTAGAAAATGTATCATCGATGTATTTTTACAACTCCACATGCTAATATAAGAAATCTAACATATATCCATTCTTTCATAAAATAAAATAGCAGTTTATAATATTATAATATTAATTGTAAATTTTAATAAATTAAAAAAATATAATCTATACCTTCATGAAAAATCTCTATTTATAATAAAAATATAATTTAAAAAAAAATCTTATGAGAATAATAGTAACAAATTGGTAAAAAAAAATTAAGATAATAAATTTGGAGGTGAGATAAAATGTGATAAGCGATGACAATCTCCGGATGAATTTTAGAACTTCTGGAGGTACGCATGGCGAGTCCATGTCATCGTAAATTACAAAAAATATTAATCAACCAATGAAAATGTTTGTTTTTGATAACTAAGCAACTCAAAAGTTTGTGTCATAATTATAGAGGTTGTAGTCAAATTAATAGATAGATAGATGGGTTGTGAGTTAGACATACAAGTCTTTATGCTCTGTATTTAATGGCACTAAATACGAATTTGTTGGAATGATCAAATCCGATAAAAGTAGTCAACGTGCTTTAACGAATTAAACATCCTATCCTATGTGTTAATTCTTTCTAGATTGAAGTTATCATTCATTATCCGTATGTGCAATATAAGTATAGAGTATTAAGAACGATCTTGAGCATAAATACTAGTGATTCAAGTTCAAAGCAGTGAATGTCACGAAAATCAATACCGTTGAATAGTTTATAAACTCCAGACTCAACATTTAACATTTGCACATGTCAATGAGTTTCGACCAGACTTGTCTACCTAGTTATAAAGACTTCGGGACAAACCAAAAATATAAAGTAACACAGGTTCGAGTCCTTCACCACATTGCAGCTCCTCCTCAAGTTCATCATTTGCATAGTCCAGTAACAGTAACACAGGTCCGAGTCCATTAGGTATTGAAGTCTGATTAATATTAATGTCTGAGTCCAGTAATCCGTAAACTGTACTATACTGTATTTCTCCATGTATACGTATTTTATAACAGTAACCATCAGCAATACAAATGTCAAACCGTGTGGAGGTTACCCTCATTGGGTGTTACCGCGAAAACTGTCTTCTCCTTCTCTCTCTTTTCTCTCTGAAAAACATGTGTGTTCCTTCTCAATTACTAAGCAATTTCTTCATCTGATTGAGTGTTTGTAGAGAATCGATCCTAACACCTTCACCACCCCAAAACTCTGCAGCGCCATATTCAGGCCCGGGACGTGCAAAAAAACTGGTGGCTCCATCCCTTTTCATTTAAGGTCTTCCTTTCTGCATTTTGTGGTCTTGATTTTGTATCCACGAAAACTGCATGCTGCAAATAGTCTAGCATTGTGATTGTTTGGCCTCTCTTTTTTCCTACAGCTTTACTACTGCTTTTCATGGAAGCAGATCTGGTTACTGAAATTTTCGTCACATCTGATCCACCACACAACCTTTTTTAGTGTATGAAGCTGGACCCAATGATTAAGGAACCTCTGTAAATGATCCGAAGATAAATATATGGTAAAATCCCGAAGCTGTGGCTGCTGTCCTTCGATGCTCGAAAAGAGAGAGAGAGAGAGAAGAATTAAAATGGTTGTTTTCATTGCAGATGTCAAATGGAATTTGTACCCATTCAAGGTTCCTTTATAGCTTCTGCAAGGCAAATGTAAATTTAGGTCACCCTTGTCTAGAAATCTCAATGAAACGCTACCACCACAGTAATTATCTGTGCAAAGAGTATATGAGAGTTGATATCTATAGTTTACTGATGATGTGCGAATGAAGGGAAAGAAAAAAATATTATTTTGATGCGTTTGCCGGGAGTCGAACCCGGGTCTATTGCTTGGAAGGCAATTATCCTAACCGTTGGACTACAAACGCTATATGTTGTAGTAAGTTAAATTTTAAATATAATCCAATAGTTTTTTTTCTCCTTTGCCAATCACTGACTTAGATTGCTGAGGACCGAAAGACCATAGATAATGGATAGCATTAGCAATTTAGAATGCCTTAGAAAGATTTAATATATGGTATTACAGATTACTGATGTCTTTTTCAATTTTCTGCGGAGTATCCTTACATGTATTATAATGGGGTCATTAAGAGAGTAGCACCGTTAAATATTATTTATCTACTTTTGAGAATAACTTCTATTCAGACTGTGGTCAAGTGCTTGCCATTTATTTTTTACATTCTCATAGCTTAAATTCAGAAATTAATTAAGGATGAAACATTAAACCGTTAGGTATGTTTCATTCGTTTATATGTATTGATGATATTATTAACCGTGAAAACAAGTAAATGAAAGATTTTTATTTTTATTTTATAGTATATCTTTTCATCTATTCTTACCTAAAAAGAATATGAATGACATATCAGGTTAAGATGTGAGAATATATTTTTATACATTCTTAGAATATTATAAGATTAAGTACCCAAACAATTTGCTAGCTGATTTTGTTTAACAAAATGCTACCATAATTTACCAAAAAAATATAACATGATAATTTTGTTTAATTTGCCGTTAAAAGGTGATGATAATTTGTATTTTAATACTATCTTACTAAGTTTTTTTGTGCAAATTGCTATCTGAAATTTACAAAATGTGCAATTTGCTAGTTCAATTTTTAAAAAATGTGCAATTTGCTAGTCGAACATTGAGAAAAGTTGTAATTTAGTAGTTGACATTTGACAAATATGTACATCTCTCTGTCAACATTTAATAACAATTAGACCGAGCTAGCATATTGTATCTTTAATTGTGTAAAGTCAGCTAGCAATTTGTTAAAAAGACAAAAAAAAAAAAGTTCAACTAGCAAATTGTCAAAATCCTAAAATTCAATTAGCAAATAGATAATTAACCTTATGTATTACTATACACAATGAATATGACATCTTTTAGTTATAGAACTCCATTAAAAAAAAAATATTATACTTACATGTATTATCATTGTCATAACTTACATATATCCTGACATATAATCATTAAATTACACACCATAAATCAATTAAATCGTTATCTGTATATATCGCAATTATTTTTGAAAATCTTGTTGGAAATTAAGGAAGGGAAATTGTTTAAAAAAATTCGGTCTTCTCTTTCTTCTGTTTTAACCCTAAAAAGTGAGGAAAGCATGAAACTGAAATATTGGGAGTTACATACACTTTGTTTCTTCTCATAGCCACCTGACCCTTCTTCTCCTTCCATCATTCTTCTTCTTCTTCTCAAAAAGCTGAAGAGTGAGAATTTGCAGCTTCTACTCTCCCCCCTTCGCCTCGCCGGAAAAACCAGTCATCAATCCTAGGTCGCCGTCACCCACCGCCTCTCTGTCACCAGCGTATATGAATTGGTATGAGTTGCAGTTTCATTTTCTTGCGTAATCGTCATTGGTTATACAACCTTCAACATCTATATATGTGGTTCACTTAATGACATGGCTCTAGAGGTATATATATGGGAGATCTATTTGATTAGTTTAACATGCTTAGCTAGGATAAATTGTAATATAATTTTTAGAAATTTTTTTATAGTTTAATTACGATATTTAAAATTAATTATGCTATTTTTTAAAATTTATTCCGTCTATATTTAACGGAAAATGAATATAAGAGAATATTCCGGTATTTTATTTATTTGGTTGTTTAGGTTAATTACCTACTCTTTAGTTAAATTTTGAAGGTTTAGATAATTAGTTAATTGACTTTTTTTAATTAAATTGTTATTTCCGTTTAATTAGTTATTAAATGGTGAAGGAAAAATGCATTTGTTAGCCAATAATTGTACATTTTTTTAAAGTTCAACCAATTAAGTGCAATTATTTTTTAAAAATTCAACCAGCAAAGAATAAATTTCTTAAAAATTAAACTAACAATTGGTATAAAACAATAAAGTAGGATAATAAACAAGTTTTCATCATACTTTAATTGTAAATTAGACGGAAATAACAAATAAAAACTTTATGAAACTTAAGTTATCATCAATTTGTATTAAAACAAAATTAACTAATAAATTGTCTAATTCAATATTTGCAGATATACACTTAACCTTCCTAGCTATCTATCTATTGTCAGAGTGCGGTGCCTGTCGAAATGAAGCAGCGTCCAAGATCGACCATGAGAAAGCAAGGGCCGTGCTGTCATTGTGGAGTCAAGGGTAAGTTCAATGCATGAATGGAAGTAAAACTCACTAATTCTTATCATTATTTGATTCGTTTTTCACATGCAGAGACTCCGTTATGGCGGAAAGGGCCATCAGAGAAACCAGTGCTGTGCAATGCATGCGGGTCAAGATGGCGGATACGGGGAAACCTCCATGACTACGTACCCATCAAGCGTGGCAGCGTGGTCCGTCGTGAAAAGAAAAGATCAACAAAGAAGTGGATCGAAAACGATGATGACGAAGAAGAAGACGACAGTAATAACGAGGATGAATCCGACGAAGAATGGAGAGGGGACAGACAATGCAGAAAATTAGAACGGCACAGTGGCTCAGTTTCTGAGTCGGTAACAACATCGTCTGAGGAACCCAGCAACAACTTGTACGAGGTTGTCGTGCAGTCGGAGATAATCAGCATCGATGAAGATGAAGATGGAAGTGACGACAGCCATGTCGCTCTTGAAGAAACCAAGGTGCAAGGTAATGACGCGGAATCAGCTTGGGTTACAACTCATGATGGTGATCCATTGGCACACATCAAGATGCTGCAAAGGGAGCTCTACAACATGTTCAAGAACGAGAAGTCTTCTTCTTCTTCATCATCGTCGTGTTCGTCTCTAGCTGAACCTCCGGAAGAGAATGAAGTGCTCTTATATAATCTAAGTAATCCACACATCTGTGAGAATGAAATAGGGTTTGGGAGCTTTCTTCTTAAACCACCATAATTGCAGTGGTACGTAACTGCATAGGGTAAGGAAGGAGCTATACACCCATAACTAAGAACTTCTGTAATTTTAATTTGTTTCTTTGTTTTCTGAACATATCACAACCCTAGTTTGCGAACATCAATGAAAGAAAATAACAGTTTTTGCTGCTGACGTACAACGAAAGAAAAACACGAGGAAAGAAGCAATAGCGAAAAAGTCAAAAGTCGTTCTAATTGTAGACGCGTAAACGTATTTACTCACTTTTAACCTCCCCGTCGTCGGATTCTGCAAATAACCTCCGACTCCGGCGCCGGAAGATCAAGCGATCATGACCTAACGCGCGCTTCAGTGTCTACGGATTCGGATTTTCAATGCATATACCTCCGATGGTTGCATCCACCTCATCTTCTCTTCTTATTGGTATGCGGAAACAAAGGCTCAGTCGAATTGTAAATCATCTGAATTGATCGGAACTTTCTCTTCTTCCGCTTCAACTCATAGTTCCCTTCATCGTCTTCCCAAACTCCAGTTACAGCTACCTTCCTCGGAGCAGAGCAGACTTCATTGGTCCCATCGTCTTTGTCCATCCTTGAGGTCTCGCCTGAGTTTGATCCGCTGAGTTGAACGAGCTGCCGAGCCACATCCAACTCCGACTCGGAGAACTCGCTTGACCGCTGCTGAATCTTCTGATTCTCCATTAATGGAAGGAAGATCGAGAAGCGTAAAGAGCATGGGATGGGAGTTTAGTGGGGATGGGTGAAAAATGATTAAATTTGATATTTGGGGAAGCAAGAAAGGAAGTTGATGCCATAGTAATAAATTAATAAATAAATAGTTAAATACTTCACTTTCAGGAATATAATAATATCTGCCAGCAACCGCCATACTTTAGAGAGTCGGCCCAATTGTTATATTCTTTTTTGCTCGAAAAGTCGGCCCATTTATTTAAATGGCTCTAATCCTTATTGTTCTAGAACCTTCCTCTACGTTTTGGGTAACAATTTTAAGGGAAAGACAACATTTTTCTCTTAATATTTAGATCATTCAAAAGACTCTTTTTTCACTAAAGCTTAATTTGCTTAGGACTCCCCTGATTAAGAGATGCTAATTGGGCTAAAAAATAAATGCTATTGGATTGGCCCAAAATATGCTAGTTGCCTATTATGGGCCTTTTATTTTGAGTTCATTAATTTTCGGCCTTTAGCTTTATCTAGAGTTCTCCATTTGTCCAGTGCGCACGTGGGCGCAAGTTAGCAGTTTGACAATTCGAATGATCGATGACGGAAAACTTCGACTATTTAAACGCTGGATGGAACTGGGACTAGCGATTTGATAGATCAGTGCTTCCTTCTTCTTCATCTTCTTCCTCAGCTCCGCGATTTCTATCAATACTCTTGAAGGTAATTCCTTTGATCATCGCTACCATCTCATTTGCAGTTCTTCTGTAGCATACGATTTAATGTAGTAGTGCCTCTGGATTCACCAGTGCTTGTCGTCTGAGTAGTTGTGTCGTAGGATTGGTTGTTATGCTGATCTAATGAAGTCACGCCGTTGTTATTCGTTTCGACGAATTCCTAAATGGATTACAGTTTTCTGTTGGACGAAATGATGGGCAATTGTGAAGAACAACACTGGTTCGGACGAGAGAGAAGGAGGCGAGAATCAGAAATAATGGAATCGTTTTATTAGCAACGGAGGTGCTCCTTAAATAGACCGAGTAGTTTAACTAATTACAAGGTACAGTTCTTGAACTATAAACCCTAGATATAAAAGACCTAATAAATCTACGGATACAAAATAAGTACAAATAAGTTCCTAAACTTATGTATCAGCTTTTATTTCAACACTCCCCCTAAAGCTGATATTTTGATAAATATCATTCATTCCTAAGCAATTCATCAAATAATTATGTTGATGAATCCCAAGTGCTTTAGTGAATATATCTGCAAGTTGTTCATTTGTCCTCACGTACTTTGCATTTATAATACCTGCATTGATATGTTCTCTAACAAAATGACAATCAATCTCAATATGTTTAGTCATTTCATGAAAAATAGAGTTAGATGCAATCTGTATGGCAGCTTTGTTATCACAAAATAAAGTTACTGCATTTTCACATAAAAAATTTAATTCATTTAATAAACCTCTTAGCTAAATAACTTCAGAAACAGTAGACCCCATACTCCTATATTCAGCTTCAGCAGAAGACCTAGAAACAGTAGCTTGTTTTTTAACTTTCCACGAAATTAAAGAATTACCTAATTTAATACAAAATCCAGTAACAGATTTTCTGCTTTCTAGGCAACTCCCCCAGTCTGAATTACAATATGCATAAATATCATTATTACTATCAGAAGATAATAAAATACCTAGACCTGGTTGATTTTTAATATATCTAATTACCCTATAAACAGCATCTAAATGAGATTTTTTTGGTGATTGCATATACTGACTCAAACACTGAACTGAAAACGCAATATCAGGTCTAGTAACAGATAAATATAATAATTTTCCTATCAATTTTCTATATATAGTAGGATCAGAAATTAGACCATCATCATTATTCATCCCTAAACTTTCATCATATTCATTGCTTGTGAGCTTTAAATTCTGCTCCATTGGAGTTTTGCTCATTTTTCCACCTAACATTCCAACTTCAGAAAGAAGTTCAAGTGCATACTTTCTTTGGCACAAAATAATAACTTTATCAGATCTTGCAACTTCTATACCAAAAAAATATTTTAGTTCACCCAAATCTTTCATTCTGAAATTTGTTTGCAAGGTGGATTTTAGTTCTTCTATTAATGATTTACTATTGCCAGTTATTAGCAAATCATCAACATATACCAATAAAGCAACATAAGCATATGCAAAATACAGTTTCTCTGAATCTCACCCATAAAAGCAAACTAAAATAAATCGACCATCTTTCTAGTGCAACTTTGTAAGGCTAGCATTTCAAGAACAGTTATCAGTGCAAAATGAAAAATAAAGAGATATGTAAATGAAGCTATAAATCCATGAACCATTACTACAATTCAGCTGTAGAACAGAATTATTACAAATATAATCTGAGTCTTAAATTTTAAAATTCTGAACTTCATGGCATTGCTGTTGAAATAAAAGCTGATACATAAGTTTAGGGACTTATTTTGTATCAGTAGATTTATTAGGTCTTTTATATCTAGGGTTTATAGTTCAAGGACTGTACCTTGTAATTAGTTAAACTACTCGCCCTATTTAAGGACCACCTCCGTTGCTAATAAAACGATTCCATTATTTCTGATTCTCGCCTCCGTCTCTCTCGTCCGAACCAGTGTTGTTCTTCACATGGTATCAGAGCCTTCAGGCTTGTCTTCGATCCGAGCTTCACCACATCTTCTTCGTTGCTGAGGGAGTGGTACTTCTCTGTTACTCGGTTTTTTTCTTTTCTTGATATTTGTTCTTTTGCTGCGCTGATCTACACTTGCAGGTATTGGTGCTTCGATTTCTTTAACTCGGTTCTCTACTGTTGTTTTTGTAAACTCGGTTTTCTTCTGTTTGTTGTGTTGATCTGCACTCGCCTCCATCATTTTCTTGGCTGAATTAATCTGCAGGTACACTCAGTTGCTCTTTCTTGTTTATCTTCTTATTCTTTCTCTGTTGAGATTGTATGTTTTTTGACACAAATACACATAACTCTTCTTGATTTGACCGTGTATGTGCGAAATCTCCTTTTATCTGCATCATTTTTACAGATTGAGACATTCTCCTTGTAAATCTGTTTTTTCTTTAATAAATCTGTTGAAATCTTCTTTTGTACACATATATGCAAGTTTCTTTTCTTGTAAAAGTTCTGTCTCATATACGGAGATTTGTGGTTACTTGCTGCTTGGTAAGTTTCCTTTCGAGAAGTTTGCGTCGGAAACCTTCTTTACGTAAGGTTTTCGACTTGTGATTCGAAAATATACTCTTGCGTACCCGAGATTTATGTTTATGCATGTTACATCTACATATATGTTCTTTTACATGAAATATTTGTGCAAGATCTGTATACTATTGTTGTAGATCTATAAACTTAGACAAGTTTCTGTACGCATATTTATTTTTTGCTCTGTTTGCTGTGAACATAGATCTAAGCTATGGCCTCTACCTCATCAATATCTCTCAACTCTTCTTTTTCAAATTACAACACCTGGATACTTGATACGGGAGCAACCAATCACATGGGTTTTAAATCAGATTATTTGATTGATTTTAAAAAAACTTCTCATGTGCAATTGCCAAATGGTTCCCGTTCAATGGTCTCTGGTGTTGGAGATTTGCCTTTTAATGATTCAAGCAAACTGAAAGATGTTTTGTACTTGCCAGATTTCAAGTATAACTTGTTGTCTATTTCAAAATTAACAAAGGATCTATCTTGTTCTGTGATCTTTTTTCAAAAAACTGTGACTATTCGCGCTCCACTTGGATCAATGTAACAGTTAAACTGATTTTGAAAAAATGGACTGTTACATTGATCCAAGTGGAGCGCGAATAGTCACAGTTTTTTGAAAAAAGATCACAGAACAAGATAGATCCTTTGTTAATTTTGAAATAGACAACAAGTTATACTTGAAATCTGGCAAGTACAAAACATCTTTCAGTTTGCTTGAATCATTAAAAGGCAAATCTCCAACACCAGAGACCATTGAACGGGAACCATTTGGCAATTGCACATGAGAAGTTTTTTTAAAATCAATCAAATAATCTGATTTAAAACCCATGTGATTGGTTGCTCCCGTATCAAGTATCCAGGTGTTGTAATTTGAAAAAGAAGAGTTGAGAGATATTGATGAGGTAGAGGCCATAGCTTAGATCTATGTTCACAGCAAACAGAGCAAAAAATAAATATGCGTACAGAAACTTGTCTAAGTTTATAGATCTACAACAATAGTATACAGATCTTGCACAAATATTTCATGTAAAAGAACATATATGTAGATGTAACATGCATAAACATAAATCTCGGGTACGCAAGAGTATATTTTCGAATCACAAGTCGAAAACCTTACGTAAAGAAGGTTTCCGACGCAAACTTCTCGAAAGGAAACTTACCAAGCAGCAAGTAACCACAAATCTCCGTATATGAGACAGAACTTTTACAAGAAAAGAAACTTGCATATATGTGTACAAAAGAAGATTTCAACAGATTTATTAAAGAAAAAACAGATTTACAAGGAGAATGTCTCAATCTGTAAAAATGATGCAGATAAAAGGAGATTTCGCACATACACGGTCAAATCAAGAAGAGTTATGTGTATTTGTGTCAAAAAACATACAATCTCAACAGAGAAAGAATAAGAAGATAAACAAGAAAGAGCAACTGAGTGTACCTGCAGATTAATTCAGCCAAGAAAATGATGGAGGCGAGTGCAGATCAACACAACAAACAGAAGAAAACCGAGTTTACAAAAACAACAGTAGAGAACCGAGTTAAAGAAATCGAAGCACCAATACCTGCAAGTGTAGATCAGCGCAGCAAAAGAACAAATATCAAGAAAAGAAAAAAACCGAGTAACAGAGAAGTACCACTCCCTCAGCAACGAAGAAGATGTGGTGAAGCTCGGATCGAAGACAAGCCTGAAGGCTCTGATACCATGTGAAGAACAACACTGGTTCGGACGAGAGAGACGGAGGCGAGAATCAGAAATAATGGAATCGTTTTATTAGCAACGGAGGTGGTCCTTAAATAGGGCGAGTAGTTTAACTAATTACAAGGTACAGTCCTTGAACTATAAACCCTAGATATAAAAGACCTAATAAATCTACTGATACAAAATAAGTCCCTAAACTTATGTATCAGCTTTTATTTCAACAGCAATGCCATGAAGTTCAGAATTTTAAAATTTAAGACTCAGATTATATTTGTAATAATTCTGTTCTACAGCTGAATTGTAGTAATGGTTCATGGATTTATAGCTTCATTTACATATCTCTTTATTTTTCATTTTGCACTGATAACTGTTCGTGAAATGCTAGCCTTACAAAGTTGCACTAGAAAGATGGTCGATTTATTTTAGTTTGCTTTTATGGGTGAGATTCAGAGAAACTGTATTTTGCATATGCTCATGTTTATGTGCTTCTATCGCGGGCTGCTTCATTCCCTTTTCAGTTGAGTGCTGGACCTTGTTACTGTGTTATCGCAAATGTGGAACATAATCTGGCACTGACAATCATTTCTCTATGTATTATGATTTGTGATTCAGGTACTTGTAGACGCTCACTTGGTCAGCCATACATCTACTTAGCATCCCATGTAAGCATGCATAACGTGCACTTTATTTATTTGCATGTCTTGCATGAATACTCATGTTCACATTTACATTAGTTAACTTTTCGCTCCTTGCTATACTAGGTTGATGTGCTAGATTAGAGTATACTAGTTAATTAGTCGAATGCATTTTAGTATTTACATTAAAAATGGAAGTATGCCGTTTTTTGTTGTTGTTTGGAAGTGAATTGATGCCTAAGTCGGTGGAAAATTCTAATCTGTTCTCTTTAGAAAAGCGGACGGACAATTGCTCTGACTTATGTAGTTGATTCTCTGTCGATGCTAATTAGTTAAAGTTCAAGAAGAACAGTTACTTAACACAATAGCAAATTTTTCTAAAGACAGTGCATACTTCAAATCAATTAGAATTTTATAAGGTTTTCGGTAGATGACATTTTCTATGTTTTCACTGTTTCAGTTATGTTCTCTCTCACTCTTGTGGGAACCATGGTACACACCTACTATTCATTTATTGGGTTTTTCCCCTGTTTCCCTTCTAGTTTAGTCTTATATTCTCTGACCAAGTCATCTGTAGCTATCCTTCATTCCCAGAATTTCTTCTGCTTATGGAAGAAAAATACTCATGTAGAACAAAAAAGTTAGCCATTTCTCCTTATTAACTTAAAATGTGAATCAATCATTAATATGAGGATATGAATAACTCTTGTTATCTTTCCACCTTAGCAAAGCTTGTTTTAGGAAACTTCATCTTAGTGTACACAAAGAAAGGAGTGGAATTTTGCCTTGTTTCTCATTCTTAATCGTAGTATAGAAATCAGTTGGGAGGAGAGGGGACTCTGAGAAGCGTATTCGGTGAGGAGACTACAAAAATGTATTTTGTCAGAGTTGTACTGGACTAGGAATTCCCTAGGCTTGTAAAAAATATAGCTTTGTTATTATTGTTTTTACTCTTGCAGCTAAAACTTATGTTTCTTTAAACTTGTACTGATATATTCTCCACCATGTAGGGCGGACGAGGAGCCTGTTGATCAGAAGAAGTATCTTGAAGAATCCTGCAAGCCAAAATGTGTTAAACCCTTACTAGAATATCAGGTAGATCCCAATCTTGTAAACACTTGTACAAATGATTGTTTAATTGCAAATTTACCCCCAACCATAGTTACTCTTTTGCTTCCTACATATTATCTTGATCTAAGTTCATGCCAAACAAATGGGCATATTCAGGGAAGTAACAGATATTGTCATCTTATTAATTTATTACGTGAAACTTGTGTTTTCAACATGTTAAGTGTCATCTATTGTAAAAGGCTATGCGCTTAATCTTTTGGTTGAATAGTCTCAAATTTTATCGTAATGTTCAGAAATTCTAAAAACTCTGGTTGTCAGGCGTGTGTGAAGAGAATTCAAGGTGATGAGACTGGACAAAAGCATTGCACAGGGCAATATTTTGATTACCGGTCCTGCGTTGACAAATGTGTGAGTATTATCATGCCCTTTCCTATTCATATGTCTTTCATACGGCTTCTTCATTTCATTAATGCACATGTAGTTTAAGGCATCTTCAGTGTTTTCGCCTTAGAGATTAGATGTCACTACTTTCATGGCAGTAAGTTCATAATTTTCTTTGATCCTGGCTGTGAGGGCAAGGAAGAGGGTAAATTAAAATAAGAAGAAATGGATGTTGTAGTTCACTTCCAATCTCTCTACCAAATTTCTCTCTTTATAATAAGCAAGTTAGAATGCTTATTGCTTCCTCTGGATTGATGATTTCTCAAAATGTAGAATGTTTTGTTTTCTTGCCAGCTAAGTAATGTACCATCTGATGATCTGCAGGTTGCTACAAAGTTGTTTTCGAAATTAAAATGAAAACCCGACGATCGTCTCTAAATTTCGACGGATGATGGAATCTCAAATTCTTTTGTTCTCGAGAATTGCCTCTGCCTAAGCTAGTAGCTGTTTCTTGCATTGTTGAGACAATGAATGAAAAAAAATGGCAAATGAAGTTTAAATTCTACTTTTCTTTTTTGAAGAGAGTATCTAACTTTTAACGCTTTAATAATGGATGGTATGGCCATGGGAAAACCCACATATGTTTTATTAGGGTCACTATGGTAAAATGAAAATAATGGGTTACGGTATAGTAAGCCTTAGTATTATTGTCTGATATAGTTATGACAATGAATTCTTTATATGTAATAATTATGATTATAATATATAATTTATATTCGTAGTTATAATCATAATTATGTCTATATATGTGATATTATATTCCACTTTAAATAGAAAGAAAGAAGTGGAATTTTTTCAAAAACTGTTCACTTTAGAAAAAATATTTGAAAAAGTGTATATCAAAATTTTTTTTTTAGGAAAGTATGTATACGCGCGACGCGCCTATTGAATAGGCGCACCCCTGGGATGCGCCTACTGAAATAGGCGCACGCCAGGGGTGCGCCTATTGCCCAAACTTTTTTTTTCGCAAAAACACCCGTCTATCAGAAACCACGTTGATTTTAAGTCTGCTTATGGTTTTCCTCCTAAATAGAAATTGAGAGATAGTCTCACGCGTTGCTTTATCTCAGTATTCACATGTTTTCCTCCAAATTTTCCAACTTGTTCTGAACAACAATGAAACAAAGTTGTTTATTCACAAGTTTCTGAATTAGACTTTTCTTCAGATACACTAGCTAGTTTGACATTTTCAGGAATTACTCCTGCAAAAGAGCTCTTTGGGGTTTCCACTGCCTTTTTCTTCGGCATCTGAAGACTCTTGATTTTCTGCATAGTGTACTCGTTGATTTTAAGTCTGCTTATGATTTTCCTCCTAAATAGAAATTGAAGTCTTTCATCACAAACTACTCTCTTCTTCGTAGGGTGATTCAGTTTGTTGTCATTGATATACCGCGCTATAATTGCTCCAACATCTTGCTGAGAGATCTAATCATGCGTCTCTACACCAACCGATTTGAGAAACTCGATGAGATTACTCGATCCCCATCTAACAAATTCCATTTTTCTTGATTGGTACTTCCTTTTTGGTTGTGAATGAGGTTAAATTCCGTATCCTGCTCCTCCACCCACTGAAAATCCATTTACACTCTGATGTGTCTTCTCAAAGTAATCAAAAATTGACTCATTTCTCTTGATCAAACCTTCCATTTTCCTTGAACTTTTTCAAAAAGTATTTACTTTAGAAAAAAAATTTGAAAAAATCATTTTCCTTGTTTGATACTGTTGTGAATGGTTTTGTCTTCTCTGATGTGTCTTCTCAAAGTAGCGATTTTCAAAATCCATTTACACTTTGATGCGTCTAAAAAAAAATGAAAATCGCTACTTGCCTACATGCACATATGCACATTTTGCTAAATATTTTTTTTATATATATATACTTTTTTCAAAAAAAAAAAACGAAAATAAATACTTTTCGAAAAAAGTCCATGCAAAGACATTGAACTGTCACGAAGATAATTGCAAAAGAGCTCTTTGGAGTTACTTTAGGTTCCTGTCCTAAATTTTCCAACTTGTTCTGAACAACAATGAAACAAAGTTGTTTATTCACAAGATTCTGAATCTTCCGAATATCTTGTAAAGCTTCTCCAATGACTATAGCTTTTTATCTGAGTTCAAGCCTGCTTATGGTTTTCCTCCTAAATAGAAATTGAGAGATACTCTCTCCAGTAAAGAAGAAAGGAAGTTCTAAGAATAAATGGTTTTCCTCCTGAAAATGTCAAACTGGCTAGTGTATTTGAAGAAAAGTCTCATTCAGAAACTTGTGAATAAACAACTTTGTTTCAGTGTTTTACCTCGCGGATGTTGTTCAAAACAAGTTGGAAAATTTAGGGCAGGAACCTAAAGTAACCCCAAAAGAGTTATTTTGCAGCAGTAATTCCTGAAAATGTCAAACTAGCTAGTGTATTTGAAGAAAAGTCTCATTCAGAAACTTGTGAATAAACAACTTTGTTTCAATGTTTGACCTCGCGGATGTTGTTCAGAACAAGTTGGAAAATTTAGGGCAGGAACCTAAAGTATTTAACTTCTGATAACTTCCTTTCTTCTTTATTGGAGAGACTATCTCTCAATTTCTATGTAGGAGGAAAACCGTATAAGCAGGCTCAAAATCAGATGTTTTTCAAAAAGTAAGCATATAGTAGGAAAAAAAACATACATTGAGGAATTTGGTGCGCGTAGAGGAATTTGGACTTGTGAATACTGGGATAAAGCAACACGTGAGACAATCATCTCCGTGGTTTGTTAACAAATTGATCTTCTGTCCTCTTGATCCAAGACTCTTTTGTTAACAAATTGATTTTCTGTCCTCTTGATCCAAGACCCTTTTGTTAACAAATTGATCTTCTGTCCTCTTGATCCAAGACTCTTCCTAACCATTGGAAGGGGATCAGCTTTCTTCTGTCCTCACCGTACGACTAACCAATACAATTCAAATTCATGTACGCAATGATCTCCTAAGCAGACTTAAAATCAACGTGGTTTCTGATAGACGGGTGTTTTTGCGAAAAAAAAAAAAGTTTGGGCAGTAGGCGCGTCCTAGGGATGCGCCTACTGCAATAGGCGCGTCGCGCGTATGCATACTTTCCTAAAAAAAAAATTTCGATATACACTTTTTCAAATATTTTTTATAAAGTGAACAGTTTTTGAAAAAACTCAAAGAAGTGACTTAAAATCTATGTAAGTAGAGATACAGTATTAGGGTTGACAAATGGTTAGGGTATAATTACCATATTTTAATTATCACATGTAAAATGTACTAGAATATCATGAATGTTATCTAAATAATTATATAAGGTTATATTACAAACAACAAAAATATGCAACATTAATGTCAACAACAAAAATATTTAACGCTAATATCATTAAACATTAGTATCATTTAAGATTAACACTACTATCATTTATCATTAACATAATTTAACTACATTCATCCTAAAATTATGAATTCAGGAAATTTGAAAGTGAAAATCCTACTTTTATTATTATTATTTACTAATATATTAATATTAAACTATTATTATATTTATATAATAATTATGATTATAATCATGAGCATAACTCATAACTATATTCATAATCATTAGGGGTAAAAAATTCATCAGCATAACCATACAAAACCATAATAGTACGATTAACCGTAAAAAAATAACGGTTATAACAATGATTTTTAATTTTTTTACCACACCATTACTAGTCCTATGCAATACTGGTTCAATATGAATCTCTTTTTTTGAAACCCAAATAAAAGACAACATGCTCCGTTGGTTTAGTTGTATTAGTGAGAACATTTACTTGAATTTGGGATGTTACAATATATATATATATATATATATATAATGCGGTTATAAATATAATTATAGTATTAAAAATTATATATATAATAATTATTATTATTGCAATAGTATATAATTAAAAAATATATATAATATAATTATAACCCTAAAGTCTCTTCTCCGGTCAATGTGTTAATTAGTTTGGTATAAGTCATTAAACTATTACGTCTCCAATTTGAAATGTCTAACCCAACTAATGAATTGTTTAGTATTTTTATCGTCATGAAAAGACATTGGTCGGTTTGATTTTTTTTGGTAAATGGTCGGTTTGAATTTGAAAGGGGGATTCTGTCTTTCTTGTAGACGTGGAATACTAATTACTACTTTCAAAATAATATTAATGAATGCAAGGAAACAAACTATTTTTTCATAATTAATATCATTACTTATCTTTAAGATTCTCACTAAGGGCATATTTTCTTTTCAAAATTCATTTAAACGTGCACCATTAAAATTCAAAGTGCTTTTTTATATAATATAATAAATCTCGAGTTAGTTTCTTTCTCGCATAAGTTATTTTACTAATGACTCAATTTATTTAGTCTCAATTGATTAAGTTATGAAGTATTTCGTCGCATAAATTGAAGAGTCCATTTATTGATTGGAATTTAAAGTTTTTTGTTTTTTTTGAAATATACCTCAAAATATAAGCAAATGCTAAAATATCATCAGTTTTAAAAAAAATATCAAAATATATCTACCCGCAAATGCAAATGAAATTCACGGGTGAATATACTAAAAAAATGTGCCCGCGAATGCTATTCACATGTGCCATAAAAAATATCACACGCAAATGACATTCGCGGATGACATCCTACCCACGAATACTATTCACAGATAAAATTTACATCCGCAAATGCTATTCGCGGATGATGCTTTTTATACCTGCATATCTAATTCGCGGATTGGTATACTTCAGTATTTTATTTAGTTAAATTTAGATTTTAAACAAAATAACAGTAAGAAACAAACATGTATTTTGGTTAAACACGAGAATAAATTTTTTACAATTTAAAAAGCTCGAAATTTGACAAAAGTTATAGTATCTTACTCTTAAAAGATATTAGTCCAACTCCTGAGCTGAGCTGCTGCCATCGATTCAATTACTTCCATGAGAAGATCTCCTCTCCTCCACTCTATAAATCAGTTCCTTGTGAATCGTCGTCTCTCATTTAGGACACCAACTTCTGCAGCAATGAAGGTAACAAACTCACTCTCATCCTCCATTGAAGAACACTCTTTAATGTCAATAAATAGGATCCGATCCGATGGATCACTTGATACCTGATGAAATGCAGAAAACTGTCGTGAAAGTCAACATTCAAGGTGACAACTGCAAGAGAGGAATCTTCAAAGCCACTGCAAAACTCGACGGTACGTAGCTTCGATCAAACAGAGATCTAATCTGAAAAAACTAATAACAACACAATTTTACAGGGGTCGATCAGATGGCAGTAGACGCAGAGAAGGGGACGCTAACAGTGATCGGGGAAGTCGATCCCATTCTCATTGTGGAGAGACTTAGGAAGTCAAAGATGAAATCGGCACAAATTGTGAGCGTCGGGCCTCCAACCAAGAAGATGACGGAAAAGATAACTACTCAAAGCTCTTATCCTCCAACTAGATACTTCACGACTGAACAGTACCCGCAGAGTGAAATCTACAGATGGTTCTAGAAAGCTTTAGAAACTTTTTTATTTTTATGGGAATGAATAATGATCTCACTTTACTATATGTAAGATAAATAAGTATTTCTATTACTAAATTTATTTAGTCTTCCTATTAAAATATGTTCAATTTATGCTATGATAGTTATGGAATGTATTTTTATATTTTGTCTTCGATGTTTGGTCAAACTATTCTAATCTTCCACTAGGATTATTTTGAGTTTTAGATGGTACCCACCAAACCCCCAAGTAAGTGGTTTTTTCACTTTTTGACATAACTTAATTTATATTTATTTTAACTCTCCAATTAATATATTTATTTTAACTCTCACTTTTGACAAAATTAATTATTTATAACTTAATCATTCTAATAATTTTAGTAGCATATTACATACTATAATATTATTATTTTTATATACAAAGCTGTAGGGAATTGTTTTAATATAAATTTGTAATTTTAATATATAAACTTATTTTAGATAAATTTATTACTAAGGAAATAAATATTACATATATATGTATATTAAAGTCAATAATCTTATATTTTTGTAAGATTGTTAAAATTTATCCTGGTATTATAATTAGTTCATGTGTTCAATTTTATATTAAAAATGAAAGTATAATAAAGTATATGATGTTTGTTAATTAATCAAATTAATGTATAATAGAAACTTTTTAATGAGTATACTTGACATTCATAAAATATATTATTATGTATTTTAGTGTTGTACAAATTCTACTACATAAAATATATTAAAAAATATATAAATATACATGTAAAATAAAAAGAATTAATTAAGGTTATGTAACTTCTTTTGGGAATGAATGAGGAAGCTTTGAGAATTTTAAAGTGACTTACATAACATGCCACTTAAGAGTGATAATTGTATGTTTGACATGAACCAATTAAAATTGATTATTTTGACATTAGGACTAAGAAAATCCAATAAAAAACTTATTTGTCATAATTGCATACATTCTAGTCAAATTAATATATATATAGAATATATAGATTTACTAACAATTTAATACATATTCAATAATTAATGTTGAGGTGAATAAAATATAAAGTTGCCACACCCCAAATTCCAGTTACGTTTTGGGAGGTGACCGACCATTATTCCCTAACCTTTATAGAAAATAATGAAGTCTTCAATTTTTTCAAACACAACTTCCAACGTCCATCTATAAAAGATATCGTTCAATACATTTTCCAAAACTAAAATTGACGCCTAAAGCAGACTAACTTCTTTTGAATTGCAAATAATCAAAACATTACTTCTGAACTTCCGGCACCTTCGGGGATGAGTCGCATAGTCCTCAAAAGCTTCCTTGTCACTATCTCTTTCCAAATCTTAAAGGTGGAGAATAATTTGTGGGTGGGGGGGGGGAGTAAGTTGCTGGGGAGCAACTTAGTAAGCAATATTAACTTATCATTGATGGATCAAACTCTTAAAACATATCTTCTAATCAGTATAAACTTAAGACTTAAACATTTATACATTATAAATTTCAAAAGATGTACGGAACATAGTTTGTCAAAATGAGATGATGCAAACCTACTAAATTTATAAATGATTCGGAGTCAGAGTCTAATCAAAATGTAAATGACGAACTTATAAAAAAAACATTCAGAACTGAACGGATACGGATGTTTGAAATTATCAAAATTCCAAACGGGGCAGAAACAGATGTTGCTCAAGTCTTTTTACCACGCCTACTGTGCCGTAGGAAGACTCCAATGTTTAACCTCAATTGGAAGGATGCAGAGCACATATATATCCGCTGAGGCGACCAGAGTGATCATGATCTTTTCGTATCGATACGTTTGTGGACCCTCGTAAGGGTTTCAGACCATAGTAGACTTACGAGCACAGAATCAGAAACAGATTTCACTAAAAATGTTTTCACTAACTGTTTTCCACTGAGCTCTTATACCAAACTAGCTCACGAAAATATAGTCGGACAACATATTAAAAACATACTTTATAAAGCAACTTCAATCACTTTATCCAAATTTTATAAACAAAAAATTTATATTCATGTTCTAAAATAATCTTAACTTATCTTTAAAGTTTCATGCAATGCATAAAATAATCTTAACTTCAACGCATGGTTGATCGCGTATGGAGGCAGTTCTGCCTTTGACCAACATATCCCCGAGAATTTTGAAGATCACCAAGACTGGGACATATTGCACAAGTTGAAATGAGATAAGAACACTACTGAACCATGAATTGTAAAACATGCAGCGTATCAAACTATGTGGGAGAATCGACTAAGGATGAAAATCCCCCAACCGGTTGCCGTACCCCTTGGTGAATACTTAACTTGGTATAATAAATTGATTGTTACACTAATTGGGGAACCTCCAGTTGAGCAACAACTAGTTCAAGATGTGATTCCCACGGTTCGGTTTGAGCCTCATGGAAACCAATCAATGTTACTAGTAAGTGATTTTCGTCTTTCAATAGTTTATTTTTACTACTTGTTGCAAATCATAAATTCTAATATTCGTGTTGTGATACACATATGGATATATCAATTCCACAATTAATTTGCAATCAACTTGTCTATGATGGTGTATAGTTGTGGAATTTCTGCAGGAGTGTGGAGAACCTAACTTAGTGATCTCCAGTTGCCCACTTTCTTATGCATTCCTCTAAACGACCATGAGCAAATACCACTGCTTTTAGTTGCACACTTGAATGCTACTACAATGGGACTAGATGTAGCAATGGTGCATTCACGAGTATTATTATTGTGCCACAATTTACGTGTTGTTGTATTGCATCTTTACTCTCATATTCAGTCTCTACTAGAAAATCATCTGTACCTGAAGATGATTCACCGTGCGTGACCATCCAATCGGTAAATTCAAACCCATTTTGCCAATCTTCTTATGTAAATTCTAGAGGGAACTGTTTAAACGTCATTGGTTGACTAGACCGTGCATCCCCACCTGTGTCATCATCGACCAATGGTAGCGCACAATCAGCCAAATCTGTAAGAGATTCAACTTCTGTGTCATCTCCCAAAGAAGAATCTTCTTCTTCTTCTTCCAACATGTCAACTTCGTCATCAACAACTTCTACTTTTGTAACTACATATAATTCCATGTATTCATCACACACTTGAATCACATCATACAATGATTTGTCATCAATGATGGGATATATGTTATTATCTGATTTCCAAATGAGGTCAATTTCAATTACATCAAACTCAAAACCGCAGATTACATAAACAAGCTCTTTTAGGTGGGTAAGAGTGGTTGTGGTTTCGATAGAACTAATTGCGAACTTACCGTCAATATAATTAAAAATTTTACTGTCTACTGTAATTCTACTCTCATAACGAAGGATGAGAGTCACCATAAACCCGCGCCTGGGAGTCGCTGGTCAACTGTTAGCTAGCCTTCAAACCGCGACTGGAGCCACGTGACGTAACGTAGCTGTAACGACATTTCAACCAACGACTACCCGTAGCAGTTTGAAGACCACCCGCAAATTCCCGTCGCGGGTAGGTATGCACTTGTCTTTTTTTCAAAATCAATAATATTTTAGTATTTAATTATTAATTAGTGTATATTAAGGTGAAAAATTCGGAAGAAATAAAGAAGGCAAGTGAATAAAAAATGGAAGAAATGCAATGACAGATGTTGAACACTGACTAATGAAATATGCCTGTTTGACTAAGCTATCCCATTTCAACTCAACCCAGCAAGGGCCAAATTTCCCAAAATCAAGCACCGATATATTGATTGATACACCCACCGCTTTTTTCAATTTTCCTGATTTTCAGGTTCTGAATTTGTCTTGATTTGATATCAAGAAACAGACCCAGGGTCAGTTCTCGGATCTTAGCGGTAGAAGTCGAGATTCAGCGTCTCTTTCTTCAATAACTCCATCTCGTTCGATTCTGATTGGTCGACTGATCGTCGACCAACCTGAGTGAATGAAGAAGATGATTCGGTATTGTTGATGGGTGCTTTAGTTGAGGTAGAGAAGGTGGAGTAGAAGAAAAAGAAGAAGATTTTAAAAATCTAGAGGTTTGGTGGAGATAAATAATGGAAAGGGCGATCTATTCATTTCTTTGGTTAATTTTAGTATCTCGTCTCTTGCCTGGAGTTGCTGGTAACGCAGAAGGTGACTTTAACACGATTCACTCATTCACGTTTAGTTTCTTGATGGGGAAATTTATTATTTTTAGGATGATTCTCTTGATTCCTCATTTATACGTCCTGTTGAACAACTAAGATTGGTTTGATTCTGATTGCTGCTTAAATGTACTTGCCAATGAGGATTTTGAGCTGTCTGGTGCTCTGACAGAATCGATTTGCTTGTTTGCTTAGTGTATTTCTATTTTTCTTCTCTAGTTTGAGCTAAGGTTGTGAATGAGTCTACAACATTTGAGTTAATGAAGTCTGAGGAGCTTATCCCATTTCTCTAAAAATAAATAAATTTGAATATGCATATGCATCCAAGAGTAGCAAAAACAATGTTGGATCTTTTATTGTGATGCCATACTCCAGGTAATCTTGGATTGGGCTATTAGGATTATCCTGTTAACTCACTATTACTTATGCAGTTGAGAGAAAACAAATTCGCACACTTTCTTTACCATTTTATAGGAGGGATTGGATTTAGGAAATGCACAACAAATGAACTAGTTGTTCTGATGTCAGATACTCAATTTTCTGTTCTGATTTATCTTGGTTTGGGATGTTATGTTCCTAATCCTCAAATTAATAGCTGAGGGAGCTTCAATTATGTCTTCTAGGTGATGCATTGAATGCTCTGAGGACAAATTTAGCTGATCCAAATAATATTTTGCAAAGTTGGGATCCCACCCTTGTCAATCCTTGCACATGGTTTCATGTAACCTGCAATAGCGATAACAGTGTTACACGAGTGTAAGTAGTAATGCCTTCCTTCTATTTTTTTCATGATTTCTTATTTAATTGTCTTCCCATGATATTCTTCTTTGATCATTAAGCAAGTCCTCAAAGTTCCCTGTACTTTTCATTAGGGATCTTGGAAATGCGAATCTATCTGGTCAGTTGGTTTCCCAGCTCGGTCAACTCACGAAACTGCAGTATCTGTTAGTAGTCATTCGAAATTGAATTGCGTGGATTAGTGAACTGCTGACGCTATTTGTAATGCTGCAATGGTCTAGCCCTACAATATTCAAATTGTGCTTGACTCTTGATAACAGGGAACTCTATAGCAATAACATAAGTGGGACAGTCCCTGAGGAGCTTGGTAATTTGACCAGCTTGGTCAGTTTGGATCTGTACCTCAACAATCTCAACGGTCCTATTCCAGTCACATTGGGAAAGCTCAAGAATCTCCGATTCCTGTATGTATTTTTTTTCTTCTTCATATTAATTCATTAACCAACATTGCTTCTTTAAATAAATGCTCTCCTTATCATAGCATCTTCGTCAGTAGTAAGAAGAAGTTCATGCTCAGTTACAATGTACTCTATACATTTTTATTTTTATTCCCCCCCCCCCCCCCCCCGAGCTCTTCTATATTGGTTTATATCACGACTCTCACTTTCTTAGATAATTATTCTTTTTCTTGCAATTTTTGTATCAAATCTTTTCTGTTTGGTCTGGTAGGCGGCTCAACAACAACAGCCTCACAGGAACTATCCCCATGTCCTTAACTGCAATAGATACATTACAAGTCCTGTGAGTAACTTTATCTGTGTTGTGTAGCTGACTAGTGCAAAAGTATCCTCTGTAACCAACCGTGATGCTGACTTATATTGCTTTATATTTTTGGTTTTGTATGTGAATTTCAGTGATCTTTCGTACAATAAACTGACAGGAGGTACACCAGTGAATGGATCCTTTTCACTGTTTACACCGATAAGGTATTGTTTTAGTGAGGATCTTTTCCACTGTATTTAAATGGTTGGTTCAATATTTAAATATTCTTACCTTTTCCTTCAGTTTTGCGGGTAATAACCTCACTGCTCCACCGGCATCCCCACCATCTCCTATCTCTCCAACACCATCCACTTCTTCAGGTTTCATCTTCTACTACCTTCCTTATTATCACAAAGCACAAGCATTGGTTAAGTTCTCATAAAAATACAGATTTTTTTCCTCTCGAGATCTCGGATTTGTTGCGCCAATACTTGCTCGTCTTTTGCTTACTGCATTTTTATTATTTATTTTTTTCAAATGAAAATTACATTGTTTTTCTTTGAAAAGTGTGATTCTCGAGAATTATTTGTTTAGAATCTAAATAATTTATGGAAAAGATTTCAAAACATTATCTTCTTTGGATCTAACTAAGACTAACAAATTTTAACTTTGAGAAGGTGGTAGTGTGACTGGTGCTATTGCGGGAGGAGTTGCTGCTGGTGCAGCTCTGCTGTTTGCTGCCCCTGCAATTGTACTTGCATATTGGCGAAGAAAGAAGCCTCAAGATCATTTCTTTGATGTACCTGGTTCGTGGTTTCTTGAAAAAAATCTTATTCGCTATAGATTTTGGTTTACAAGTACACAAACTGCACTTGTGATCTTCCCAACCTTTTGTTTATGGTTCATGCAGCTGAGGAGGATCCTGAAGTCCATCTTGGGCAACTTAAAAGGTTTCAACTGCGTGAACTGCAAGTTGCCACAGATAACTTTAGCCACAAAAACATTCTTGGGAGAGGGGGATTTGGCAAGGTTTATAAAGGACGTTTAGCAGATGGCACACTAGTGGCGGTGAAAAGATTGAAAGAGGAGCGCACTCAAGGTGGCGAGTTGCAATTCCAAACCGAAGTAGAATTGATTAGCATGGCTGTGCATCGAAATTTGCTTCGGTTACGTGGCTTTTGCATGACACCCACAGAGCGTCTGCTTGTCTATCCTTACATGGCTAATGGCAGTGTAGCTTCTTGCTTAAGAGGTAATGCTTGACTTAGGTAGTTGCCTTTGGATGATACTTGAAAACAAAAACTTTAAGAAACATTCTTTCAAATTTTTTGTTGGGAATTGTATAGAGCGTCAGGAGGGACAACCGCCATTGAGTTGGTTGAATCGTCAGCATATTGCATTAGGATCTGCAAGGGGGCTTGCATACTTGCATGACCACTGTGATCCCAAGATTATCCATCGAGATGTGAAAGCAGCGAATATTTTGTTAGACGAAGAATTTGAAGCAGTGGTTGGAGATTTCGGTTTGGCAAAGCTCATGGACTACAAAGACACGCATGTGACGACTGCTGTGCGGGGAACAATTGGCCATATAGCTCCTGAGTACCTGTCAACCGGAAAATCCTCTGAAAAAACAGATGTTTTTGGGTACGGGGTCATGCTTCTTGAACTCATAACTGGGCAGAGGGCTTTCGATCTTGCTCGGCTTGCAAACGATGATGATGTCATGCTGCTTGATTGGGTATTCACTCTTCATCTCCCTTTATACTAGTCAAATTAAACAAAAAATCTAGTCTTTGGGGATTCAATTTGTTTGCTATTTCTTATATATATATATATATATGGAAAAAGTATGAAAATGGATCAACATGTTTGAACAAAATTTTAGTTGCATTAACATATTTTTTTGCGATGGTTTTTGGGATTCAATTTGCTTGCTATATATATATATATATATATATGAGATGTCTGAAAATGGTCTAACATGTTTGTACAAAACTTTAGTTGCATTAACATGTTTTTTTTGCGATGGTTAATAGTTCAACATGTTCGAAAACGATGTTAATTGGTACTTTCGTTAATTCTCTGTTAAAAAATTCTGTTAAATATTTATTATATTTGCAAAATTAACCACATATTTTTCCTACAAACTTATATTAATGTTACAAATAAGTCTCGATTCGATTCGAGCCACACCAGAGATTCTCTGGTCTGGATCCGAACCCATACCAGGTCGCCCAACCTTGGGAACGTGGTCTGAGTTCAGACCCTGTCTAGAAGACCCAAAAAAGTGTTATAAATAGTATCAAAGTTGAGTTGTCTCTTTTTTTCCAGGTGAAAGGTCTTCTTAAAGATAAAAAGCTTGAGGCATTGGTGGATGCGGATCTTCAAGGGAACTACGAAGATGATGCGGTTGAGCAGCTTATTCAAGTTGCCCTGCTGTGCACCCAAAGCAACCCTCAGGAGCGACCCAAGATGTCTGACGTGGTGAGAATGCTGGAAGGAGACGGGTTGGCGGAGAGATGGGAGGAATGGCAAAAGGAGGAAATATTCAGGCAAGATTTCACACACACATCACACCACACGCATGCTGATTGGATCGTCGACTCCACCTCCCATCTACGGCCGGAAGAATTATCGGCTCCGAGATAGGCACGCAAAATCTTAACAGGACAAAATTGTTGTTCCTTTTTGTATGTATAAGTATAACATTTGTGCATATTGTATTTGGTATATAGTTGTATTGAAATGGGAATAAGCTTCCTTTTTTTGCCGAACTAGAGTAAGATCAGGAAAGCGAGACATTTGGTCGAACCAATCAATCTCCGTCCCGCCAAAAATGTAGAGACTTTGAAGGACAAGAATTCGACTACATTTACGAAAATGCCATTGTCTTCTTCCTCATCGTCTGGTCACGTTAACAACCAAACGCAGAACCAACTAGTCTAGTGGGAGGCCAATCTTTCTCGAAGAGCTAGGTCGAAACATTTGCCATCACTTTCCTTGAGACGGGTTTGAATCCCATGATCCTCAAATTCAACCTCGTCCTATGCATCCTTCTAATGTTAGTGTTCTTTCTCGATCGAGATTCTGCCTGCTCCAATACGAGCTCCCGCGTAGGATTCGAGTCCGAGTTCAAGATGGTGCAGCACCAGCTCAGAGGATCGATCAAGGTGATCGACGATTGCACCTTCCGAGTTTCTCAATTTGACATGCTGTCTGGATACAACGTCAGATGGTGGGGCGCTGACGGGGACGATATCTCAAATCTCACCGCTGGATTCACCGTCTCCGACAAGACCTTGAACCGGACATGCAAAAACGAGACCTTTGTAGTCCGTTTAAGGGACAATGTCACCTGGGACAAGATCAACGTCCTTGCTGTATGGGATTCTCCAACCGCCTCGGATTTCGGGCACGTAGTCTTCCCGTACGGTTCCGGTTTGAGCCCTGCCCCTAGTCCAAGCCCCGGCAACGAGAATTCGATTTCTCCGTTGCCTTCACCGACGTCGTCGTTTAGGGTTTACAAGGAGCCGACAATGTTCGACAATTGTAAGGTTCTGAATAAGCGCTACCGTCTCAGGTGGACCCTGGACGTGGATCACGATACCATCGACATCGGACTGGAAGCGGCAACAGGGACTCAGAATTACATGGCATTTGGGTGGGCGAACCCTAATTCGAAGACCGAGTACATGATCGGAGCTGACGTGGCGCTCACAGGATTCACGGCCGAATCCATCCCGTTCGCCGACGACTACTTCATCACTCGATACAGCGAGTGCACCGTCAGCAAGGACGGGAACGCCAAGGGAGTCTGTCCCGACACGATCTACGATCCCGAGGATCCGATAGGATCTGTTAATAACACACAATTGCTGTACGGACACAGAAGAGACGGCGTCTCTTTCATCAGGTATCAGAGAAACTTGACGGCGGCGGAGAAGAAGTACGATTTGACACTGAATTACAAGGAGAACGCTACGGTGATCTGGGCAATAGGGCTACTGAGCAACCCCGATGCTCTCCGACCATATTATCTGCCGCAGAACCACGGCGGTGAGGAATCAGTTTCGTTCGGACACCTGGTTCTCAATATCTCCGACAAAGTCAACGACTGCCTGGGACCCATCGAAGCTGCCGATAAAGAAGATCAAGATTTGATCGTGGCTGATAAAAACGAGCCGCTCGTGGTGGTCGCTGGAGAAGCCATGCACTACCCCAACCCACCCAATCCGACCAAAGTTCTCTATGTTAACAAGAAAGAAGCTCCGGTGATTAGGGTTGAACGAGGAGTTCCGGTGAAATTCTCCATCCTGGCCGGCCACGATGTGGCGCTCTACATCACGTCAGACCCGATCGGAGGCAACGCCACGTCGAGGAACAGAACCGAGACTGTGTACGCAGGTGGGCCCGATGCAGAAGGTGTTCCAGCAAGCCCAATGGAGTTGGTGTGGACCCCGAACCGGAACACGCCCGACCAAGTGTATTACCACTCTCTGTACGAGCCTAAGATGGGGTGGAAGGTTCAGGTAGTAGACGGCGGCCTCTCCGACATGTACAACAACAGCGTCTTCCTGGATGACCAGCAGGTGACCTTGTACTGGACACTATTGGAAGACACCATATCGTTTGCTGCTCGGGCCGAGAAGAAGAATCGGTACCTCGCGATCGGGCTCGGGAGCGGAATGGTCCACAGCTACGCCTACGTGGGCTGGGTCGAGCGCGACGGGACGGGCCAGATCAGTACGTATTGGATCGACGGTCAAGACGCGATGAGCCTGCATCCGACGAAGGAAAACTTAACGTACGTGAGGTGCGGATCAGAGGACGGGGTTATAACCATGGAATTCACGCGGCCGCTGAGGCCGTCGTGTTCTGGCCTTACGCGTCCCGAATGCAAGAACATCATCGACCCCACGACCCCTCTCAAGGTGGTTTGGGCCATGGGCGGGAAATGGAACAATGGTCGGTTAAGCGGAAGGAATATGCATTCATCGATGAGTAAGAGGCCCATTAGGGTTTTACTTATGGGGGGCTCGGCAGAGGCCGATCAGGACTTGAGACCCGTATTAGCGGTTCATGGGTTCATGATGTTTCTAGCTTGGGGGATATTGCTTCCGAGTGGGATATTGACGGCCCGGTACCTGAAACATGTGAAGAGGGACGGGTGGTACCGGTTTCATGTTTACTTGCAGTGTTCGGGCTTGGCGATTGTGTTCCTGGGGCTTCTGTTTGCGGTGGCTGAGCTCCGTGGCTTCCACATTGACTCCGTGCATGTGAAATTTGGAGTGGCGGCGATAGTGCTGGGGATTGTGCAGCCGGTGAACGCGTATTTCAGACCGAAGAAGCCTGGAAACGGAGAGGAGGTTTCTGTGAAGAGAGTTGTGTGGGAGTATTTTCATGTGATAGTTGGTAGAAGTGCCATCGCTGTTGGTATGGTTGCTCTTATTAGTGGAATGAAGCATTTAGGGTATAGATACGGCGGCGAGGATGTTAGTGGACTCGATTGGGCGTTGGTTGCCTGGTTTTTGATGGGGGCGGTGATGGTCGTTTACTTGGAGTACAGAGAAAGGAAAAGAAAGAAGGAAGGGATTTACAGGAGGGGAACCTGGGTGTTGGGTGACTTGGAGGAAGACGACTCTGCTGATCTTCTGAGACCGTCCATGGCGCCCTCCAGCACGAGAGTGGAAGTACAGCTACAACCTTTAAGCACAGAGGAGTTGCATTCATCCTTTTAAACAACAATTTTGATCACCAGAGTGCGTGCTTTGGCTGATGGAGACAAATCAGAGGAACGATTAGTCATTACTTTCCTTATACAATTGATACATGCTTATGCTAACAATAGTGAACTATTTCTCCAAATCTTTATGTAACAGTTGCAAAGAGTAAATGTTTGGCAAACCGCACAGACAGTAGATAGAACTTTGACACTTTTTATATTATCCTCTGTATCATAACTCTTTGGAATCAAGATGTCAAATCTGGTTCGAGACTTGGAGCAAACCCAGTCTGCTGCCAGAAGATGTCATTGGGAAATATATTGGAGAAACAACAATGTAGGTGGATTTACAGATAGTAATGTACAAAGTATTCTTTCCTAACAACTAACAAGACACTGCTCTCAGCAAAAGAAACTGATAAAAAACCTCAAAGCAAATGCCAGGCAGACATCTATTATATGCAACCACTACTGAGTCGTGGCTTCCCTGTAACCTCGGATTCCTGGAACAGATTAAAAAGAAGAGCACCAACGAAGATGAGTTAAATGTATGTAAATAGTTATTCAAGTTTTAAGGGATTTACGATAAGGTTTGGAAAATGATTGTGGACACACATTGGGCGTGTACGTACATGAGGTAAGTGTTAGATATTTTAGTATAATTTGATTGACTAGTTGACCAATAGAATCATAGTATCTCATTAAACAAGTTAGGAGGGTGCGGAGTGCACGCTTGTTTAAGTATATTATGATTCACTGTATCAGAGATTTATCAGTTGATTAGAGACGAGACAATGGGGGTTAAAGGGGGCAACGCCCCTTTGCCGGGGTCCAGGGGCAGCGTCCTTGGCAGGTTCCAAGGTGCAGCGCCCCTGGCTGGGGTCGAGCTATTATTCATAAAGTCAATATTCCCAAAATTCATTGTAAATTTGAATTTTTGGAACTAATGACTTAACATTTTAACCTCAAAATTCCCAATTTTTGGACACTTGCTTTAGAGCCAAGTATTAGGCCGAACCATTGCAATTACTTTGACTCCAAGTCATCATCCTAAGGTGTCCCTTTGGTTTTGGAGCCAAATTTTGAATCAAAAAGGCATGTTGTGATCGAAATAGAACCTTAATTGGCCAAAAAGTGTAGTGTCTCTTCCCAAGGGCATAGTGTCTCTTTCAAAAGGTGTGGTGTTTCTTCCAAAGGGTGTGGTGTTTCTTCCAAAGGGTGTGGCAAACACTATAAATTGGTCGGGAGGTCCAAAATTTCATCTCAAACATTTACAATCCTTCTCAAGTTCTAGTTTAATATTCTGATTTTATCCGATTGAAAGTTTGGGTGTCTCCAAATTGTTTCAATTTGAAAGTGTCGTCACGACTTCAGAATAATCCAAGCAACCATTCGAAAGTTCAACCACAATCCATTCGAGAGTTCTCCAACAGTAAGTGCAGGTAAATGTACGACTTTGCAGTTTGCAGTTGCAGGATTGTGATTCTCTGCACCTTGCTCCAGTCATAGCAAACCTAGAAAATTGACCCGAAAAACAAAAATCAATACAGATACGTGGACTCAACATTGTGTATGCAAGCAATAGAGACCGCAGATCAATTATTGCAAACTATACAAAACAGGTTTTCCTACCGTATATGCAAAGATTGTTCCATCATTATTGAACGCACTGCAGGGTATAGGCTGGCTGCACCTCAACATCGCCTGAAATTTGTTACCAGATCAAACCCATTACATTAAAGTCAACACAAATTTAAGCGTTACTGGGCACTAAGAGCATAAACCAAAACGTGTTTGAACAATGTGATGAACTAGGGTGAAAGAATTCAATTAATTGATAGAGAATGAAAATACAATTCCCAAAGTAGGTAAACAAATGGTGATTCGTTGGTTAGGAGAAGTGGAAATAAAATAGTCAACTCCACTAACTATAAATGCTCATATAAAAATAAAATAGGAACGGATGCTTTTCTGAGAAATCATGCTGTTTTCGGTATAATCTTGCATTATCAAAGCTTGTTGTGGATTTATTGCATAAAAAGCTTTGTCAACCAAAAGAAAAGAGCTTGTAAAGTTTGCAATCTTGTTTCCTGCCTCTATCATGCCGCTTTTATGTTTGTTTAGGGTATAAAAACTTCTCAAAATTTATCAAGTCTATGCTTATTATACATAGCCATGTTATATGATTACGTACCTTCAGCCTCTGTTTGCTATCCTTGTCCCAAAAATTGAAGGTGCCATCTGATCCAGAAGTTGCAAACGTATGATGCAGCTGGAAAGATCATCAATTATATCAGGTCTTACTTCAACCCAACCGAATCTGTTGCACAAAGGACATAGTTGCAAGTGAAGGAGCTGGAACTGCACAAGCACCTATTTTCATCAGCTAGATACTTTGACAGTAAATGATATATTAGGTTTTCAAAATCTTCACAAAGATTCAATATGAATTTCTTAACATATCATCTTGGTAATGTTAGTCTGAAAAACTCTAATATCAAGTCCACTTCATGTATAAACTCTCCAGTTTATAGACTTTCACATGCATAAATAATGTGGACGAATAGACCTAAGATTTTCATCCATGTTTCTTAGTTCATACTAGCAGAACAGTTCATACACTGGTGACAATGGCCGGGAAAGCTAATGTTTCATACAGTTAGTCACCATGGAAATTTCAGAACTAGTCTTACAAAGAACTGGTTTTGACAGGATTTGCTAGTAAATGAACAATGTAATACATAAATCATGCAAACCCACTTTACAAAATAATGGTTTAGTGATTACAATCTCTATGCTACTATACTTTGTATTTCTTTCAGAACAACAAAAAATCTTGTGACATGAAAGTTTAAATATGAGATACCTCAATGTCTTGTCCCAGCTTCCACGGACTAAAACATTCAACTATGGGATCCAAGCAATTTCTTTAACAGGTGTGTCATGCATGCCAATAGTCATTGGTTGCCCACCAGACAAAGGCCACATTTTGACTTGCTTATCACGTCCCCCGGAAAATATAGTTTCCAGGCTGAGTATAAAACCTGAGTGGAAGTAGTATTTTAACCATTAAACGAGCTAAAGTATAACGAGCTTGCTTGTTTGTTTGTGTGTGTGTGTGAAAGAGAGAGAGAGAGAGGCCTCGATTCTGAAAAAAACTTACTCTAAAACAGAGTTTAATATGATATCCAAGTATCAACACCAATTCTCAAGTAGTTTAGCACACTTACAATTGAAAATTAAAGTTTGAGTTAGTATTCAAGATTCCAAGAAAGAGATGGGAGCATCAAATCTACCAGAGAGCTATCTGTCATTATGCAATTAACTTTGAGAGCAATGACAGCTTGCAAAAGATGAAGGTGCAGTTAATTAACCGAGAAATTATCCAATCTTCTATCAATACCTGATATAATGGAAGCTGCATAGGGAGATGGAAAGATTAGTTAATTACGGGTTGGTTATGGAAGTTTTTTAAAAAATAACTACTGTTCGAAAAAATATATTTAAAAAAGTAAGTATACTGAAAAAAATATTTAGCAAAATGTATATAAACGCTACTGGGGGTAGCGTTTTTTAGCATTTTTCAAAAAACGTTATTAGGGGTAGCGTTTTTCATAAAACGCTGCTTGGGGTAGCTTTTTATGAAATTCGCTACCCCTAGTAGCGATTTTTTTTTTTACGTTTTTTTTTGGATGATTTGATGTTTAATTAAAAAAAATTAAAAAATTACAGTAAGTAGATATTTTAATTTCGATTCAAATGATGCAAAAAATGTTAAATTTGGACTTACGAATTGACTGTAAGCTTTGCCGTAAGTTGAGATATGAAAATTTGACTTAAAAAAATATAACTCATACCCTGTAAGTCCAAACTGACCACGGTGAACGTCATTTATGTCGTAATTCAATTATCTACCTAGGGTAATTTTTTTGATTAGAAATACAGTGATTTTGTAACCTTACATCGCTTGTCTTAAAATTTGACCGAAATAATCAAATGCATTAGGTGAGAAATTTAATTATGTACTTACTCAAAAAAAAATCAAAAAAATTAAAGTGAGTAGATAATTTAATTACAAATTAAATGACGCTAACTAGACGTTAATTTTTTACTTTTAGACTGACCGTATAATACGAAGTAAATTACGTATTGTATTATACAGTCAGTCTAAAAGCAAAAAATTAACGTCTAGTTAGCGTCATTTAATTTGTAATTAAATTATCTACTCACTTTAATTTTTTTGATTTTTTTTGAGTAAGTACATAATTAAATTTCTCACCTAATGCATTTGATTATTTCGGTCAAATTTTAAGACAAACGATGTTAGGTTACAAAATCACTGTATTTCTAATCAAAAAAATTACCCTAGGTAGATAATTGAATTACGACATAAATGATGTTCACTGTGGTCAGTTTGGACTTACAGGGTATGAGTTATATTTTTTTAAGTCAAATTTTCATATCTCAACTTACGTCGCCTACAGTCAATCCGTAAGTCCAAATTTAATATTTTTTTCATCATTTGAATCAAAATTAAAATATCTACTTGTAATTTTTTCAAATTTGTTCAATAATTTTTTGATTTTTTTTAAATTAAACATCAAATCGTCAAAAAAAACGTAAAAAAAAAAAAAGAATTTCGTCACTTGGGGTAGCGAAATTCATAAAAACGCTACCCAAGCAGCGTTTTATGAAAAACGCTACTCAAAGTAGCGCACGTTGTAAAAAACACTACCCCAGTAGCGATTATTTGGTAAATATTTTTTGAGTATACTTACTTTTTCAAATTCTTTTTGCAAAGTGCCTACTTTTTAAAAAAAATCTTGTTCATGAGATATAGATGCTTTTGGCATGCTATCAACGTTTGTTTCATTTCGAACCATTTCCCAACATCTAACCTGCAAGTGCAAAGTTCAGTAAACTGCAATGCTAAGGGAATCCAGAAGTGCAACCACTCATTTCGGAATAAGAACTATCTATCAAATATTTAAAGTATATGTGTAGCATATTCGCTGTTTTATATATAATATTTTCAAAAATCATTGAACACACGCAGGATTATGAAGTACGGTTTAAAGATTATAAATAGATCAAGAAACTTTCAGATAGGGAAAGCTCATGCACCTTGTGTGTGTAATGTTTTGAGATCATAAGGGGGTAGGAATGTCATGAATTCATACAGTTTGATCGGGAACAGATTAAGTCTTGTCTTAGCTTGTTTTTGACATTACATACTACGACATATTTTTGAGAAATAAAACAATTCTTAACTGAGTCCATTGAGCTGCTCCATAACCATCGACAGCCCTCATCACTTATGGCCCGTTCGTTTCAAGGAATGGCCATGGATTTGGGCTTACGGATTCCGTAAGCCCATGTTCGTTTGGTGGAATTGGCCATTCCTTGAAAATGGATTCCGGGCGGTCCGGGCTTAGGGAATCCGGGTAAAAACCTCGGATTTCCTAAGCCCACACGGGTCGGAATCCGGAATCAGCTGCAAAAAGACCAAATTGCCCTCGCCATTTTGCAGAATTTACGAACGTGCCATCAGCTTAAATAGAATCTCCAAACGTTGACAGCAGGGTTCGAACCTGCGCAGTCTTAGCCCAACAGATTTTAAGTCTGTCTCCTTAACCACTCGGACATATCGACAACTGTGTTTTTTATTACCCCTAATTTGTACTATAGATTTGTGATTGTTTTTTTTATTTAAACTGAAAATTCAAAAAAAAATACCAAAATCAAAATCAAAATTAGTATTTAAAATTAAATTAAAATAATAAAACAATTCAATTTAACAATGTTTATATAATGATTTACTAAACTGATTAAGGACAAACCCACGTTTTGTATAATGTATGTGGTGACTAACAACATTTTGTATTATGTATGTGGTCATGTTTACATTCTTTATTTTTTTTTAAATAGAATTAATAAATTGATCTTTTTAAAAAAATTTAAAAAAAAATCGTTTTTAAATATTTTTTTTTAATAATCGTTTTTAATATTTTAAAGTTTTATAATTAATTAATACAAATTATTTTTATTATATACTATACATATACAAAGAGGGGCAAATATGTCATTTTACCACATTCCATTCCTTTTCCGTACACAATTCCACCAAAGAAACAACAGAATTCCTTATTCCGTTCTATTCAATTCCACCAGAAAAACAACTTCATATTCTTAACTCCTATTCCTTATTCTCAATTCCTATTCCGTATTCCGTATTCCGAATTCCGAATTCCGTCAAACAAACGCACCGTTAGTCTATGTAATTGATTATCCCAACATAGCAACTACCATTCAATAGCAGCGATCGCCAATTTAATTTCCTTGCTTGTACCAACTACGTATTAAGGGACCTCTAATTGAGGCTTAAATCATACTCAACCAATTTAGTTCTAATTAAACCTCAATTTGGGATTCAATTATAATATCATTGTATATTATTATATTTAAAAAAATCTGTAAATTTAAAAAGTATTTAACATTTTTTTTAATGAAATTTGCATTTATATGACTCGAAAAAATATGTTAGATGCAATAAATTTTTATAAAAAATATTGAACCGCTTTCTAAATTTCTCATTCTTTTTGGAGGGTAATAGCCTAATAGAGTAATAGGTAATAATTAGTTAATTATATTTTAGGGTTAATTACTTAATTGGTTACACATGTTTGACCAATGTTCAGAATGGTTACACATGTTTCAAAATGTGATTAATTGGTTTTGAAATGTGACTATTTGGTTTTTTTACTGTTCACCGTTAGAAATCACAGTTAAGTCACTATTTAGATACGTAAAATGACGTAATTACCCCTAGAATCATCTTCAAGAACACATCATCATCTTCAAGAACAATAATTGAAGAAACCAGAAACCAGAAATCTGATTTCTGGTTCTTCAAGAAACCAGAAATGCTGTTTCTGGGTTCTTCAAGAACCCATAAATGCAATTCTGGGTTCTTGAAGTTCTGTATTGCAGTATATGTTATCATCAAATGTGATTAAACGGTCATACATGTTTCTCTATAATGTGATTAAAAAGTCATACATGTTTCTCTATAATGTGATTAAATTGATACTATTGTTTGAAATGATGTGATTAAAACGTTCGACATGTTACCCACATTGTGAAGAACCCAGAAATCTGACTTCTGGGTTCTTGAGAAACCATAAATCAGATTTCTGGGTTCTTCAGATTTCTGGTTCTTCAAGAACCCAGAAATCTGATTTCTGGGTTCTCAAGAACATCAAATCGAATTTGGTTCGATTCTTGTTCTTCAATCCTTCCATGTGTTCTTCAATACAACTAAGGGCATAATAGTCATTTCACAATTCAATAATATGTTAAAAAAATTAATTAACGTTAAAATTAACGGTTTACTAACGGAATAACCAATTAATCACATTGGGAAAAATATGTGTAACCAATTAGTCACATAGCAAAACCAATTAATCACATTTTTAAACATGTGTAACCATTCTGAACATTGGTCAAATATGTGTAACCAATTAAGTAATTACTCCTATATTTTATTGATTTAAAATGAATTGGTGATGTTTGTATAGATTTTACTTTAAGCCCTTACAGTCGCGGTCACTTCAGCCGTGGTCGAACCCACAGACAAAAGCTCTCCCCGTCTATCTTTGGAGAAAGCCAGTGCCAATTTCCAGTCGCAGAGCTTTGCGTCTCCCATATTGAAGCAATCTTCGATTCGAATATGGCTTCTTCCTCGAATCGTAAACGCTCTTTCTTGGAGGCGGATGACGACAGCAAACCTCCCCAGTGCGTATCCGATTACCCTTTTATGTACTTACTTTTTTACGTACTTGTAGAAGTTTCTGAGCCTCTCCGTTTCAAGCTTGGTCTGGTGTTAATTGCAGTTTAGTAACTGATGATGTTTGGTTCTGATTCTCTCTGTGTGTCTGCTGAATGTGGTTTTGCCCTAACTTAGATTTCTTATGGACAGGGCAAAGAGAGTTAGGTTTCCTAAGGGCAAGAAAATCAAGTTAGGTGATGAAGGGGGCAACAAAAGCAGCTTCACACCTGAAGTTGCTGGTCCTGTTGATTTACAGGACCCTAAATTGGCTGCAAAAGAGCGAGCGAAACGTCGGAGCGAGAATACGACTGAGCTCTTCAATGAAGATGGCAGAGTTGAAGTTACTTATCAGGTATTTTTCCTTCCTGGATTGTTGAGCATTTTATTTTGTGCTGTATAGGTGCTATTGACTTTGGAACTTTTGTATGAAAATATTGTGTGTTCCTAGTCCTACCATTTCAAATTAATTGAACCCTTTTAAAGTATGATAAAATTCACATAAGATGGTTTTATGAGTTATTGGTCTTCTACGTTCTAGATTGGTGGCATATATTTGATTACTTTATGAATTAAAATTTTCAGCTCTTGGAGGATGATCTGATTCCAAAATGCTTGGCTTACGTGCCTGCCCTTGGCTCAACATGATATGATAAATGAGTATGCATGCATTTTTAGCAGTTTATCTGCCGATGTGATTAATGTATTTTGGTGGGGTTCGGTATCATACTTGTTTTCAGCTTGAAATCAGTTAATGAATCTTGCTAGTACTACTCTAACATGGTATAAAAGCCAGGGATGTCAATCGTTTTCTTTGACATTATGGAATAAAAGTAGACTTGTAGTCTGCTAACTTCTCATTACAATGTCATTCCTCTTTTTGTTTAGCGCCTTAGAGTTGCACATCTTGCCAATACAAGTTCTCATCACACTTTAACTTTATTTTTTCTCACACGTTCGACCTTTTTGGCAGTAAGGGATTAAGTTATATGAGGGAACATTTTATTTATTTTGTTTTCCTTATTTTTTTTCACCTATTAAACCATTGCCATGCGACAGCACAAATTTCTACTATGGCCAAGCCTAGAGGACCAGTCATTTGACAGTTTATGTCATCTTGCCCTATGAGTTTCACACTTTTGTTGCTCAGGAAATCAAACATTTTTTTAAGAGTAAAGTTTCTGTTGTTTTTCTTCTTCATGTAAGTCCTATCGTGTAATTAGATGCAAATCTTAGGTGACCTGCTCATTTTTGGAATCTTTTTCCATCAAAACTTTTATAATATATGATGCCTCTTTCTTGAATGACAGCTTTTTTACAGTCTAGCCGATTGTTGGAATCTCTTATACGTGATCAAGGAATGGGATGCAATGTTTTCGTGCTTTCCTTTGGCAGGAGAATGAGATGTTTGTTGATGATGGGATACACATCGACCCTTTCAATTTGGATCAAGAGAGAGAAGAAGGCTTTTTTGAAAAAGATGGAAATTATGTGGAATATGTCAATAATAATGAAATTAAGGTAGTCACGCTTGTTCGCACGTTCTGTTTAGTATCTTCTTAAACAATCTTAAAATATTTAAGTTCCTTGTAAGTAAAACGTGTATTTTATGTATCAATGTGATTACTTAAGTATGAGGATCAATTTGTGCAGGACGCTTGGCTTGATAGTCTTGGTGTCCATACAGAATTGGCTCCAAAAGCTAAGGGTCCAACTATTAATGAAGTTGATACCCAAGAACTATCAGCTGAAGATATTGGGAAAACTAAGAGGCGGATTGCTGACTCCCTTGAGCCAGGAGAAACTGTGAGTTTTCTAACCTCTGTACGCATGTTTTAATTATTTTGATTTGGACACTTTAGGAGATAATTATCACCATAAGACGATTCCAGATAAGTGCACGGAGACGTAAACAGTTCAAGAATTTTAGACTAAAATAATGTCTTATCTTCTTTTTATGGTGTATTGTATGGTGAAGATTATTTTTCACCGTCTGATTGATTGATCTGAGGAAAATGATCTTCCTGGTTCTGCAGTGCTTATTTTCATTTTTTAATGACATTTATTAACTTCTGTGAGTTTTCCCTGTTTACCTGTTAGTTTGTCTTTTTGTTCTACATTTTTTGTTGAGGTGGTTTGCTTTTGATGTTTGTCGTAATGTGCAACACGGTCTATCTAACATCTATAAAATCCGTTAAAAATCAACCAAATTTGTAATGAGTAATATTTTATTAAAGGGTAAGATGTGAAAGCAAAGAGATGAATGAGGCCTTTCAATTCATTATGGGGCAGTACTAGATAGTTGATGTACAGTTTTATTAATTTATTTGCCCTGTCTTAGGTTTTACAAGCTTTGAAAAGGTTGAAAGGAACTTCAAAAAACAGGAAGGAGAAAATGCCACCTGAAACAAAACGTCTCTTTGACCAGTTAACGGAAGATGCCATGAAGCTTTTGGGGAATGGAGAGTATAGTAAGTTTCATCACTGGATTGAAGATGCTTTTCCACAAATAGGTCAGTAAGTGTTGTATTAGCTTATTGTGCCTTGTTTTATGTGCAGATGTTTATCAAGAGCAGCAAGAAGTTTTTGAGCGTGAGGCAGGTAGTCGTTATATTCTGCTCCTTATAGAGTACACTAATTCTAGCAATAATACATCCATTATCCATCTGTTTGGAACATATAGATTGTTTTATTTATGTTATTCCCAAGGCATATACATCTTGGACTTCTGCCACTTTGTGTAAATGTGCAAATAAAACCAAGTATTTTTTGTCTGTTATATCCACAAGGAGATTCCATTTATTAACATGGTTAGGGGTAGTACTTAATATTTTGGTCATACAATCAACTAAGAATGTGTTCTCTGCTTCGTATGATGATGGATCTTCAGTTTCATCCTATTTTGTTATTCACCTGGGTATGACTGTATGCTGTGTTGACAATGTTTCCACATTATTTTTCAGAAGGATATGAACGACTGGTGATGGCAAGGGATGGGGACCCAGCTGAAAGTTTACTTGGTGGGGTAGGTCCAGGTCTTTCACTCCCTAGTGCATCAACAGTTGAAGCATCTGGTGATGATGATGGCTATGACATGTTTGGAGATGGAGATGATGATAATACTGCAGGCAATGTATCTGCTTCTGCTCCTACCGATTCTGCAAGTAAGTTGTATTATTCTCAATGAGAGTCCTTACTACAACATGAAACTGGAGCATCTTTTTGATTTCTTCTTGCCTAAGATTTCTACTTAGAGTCTCTTTGTGGTCATGTATGCAGATGGAGATTCCCAGAGTGACTATGTGTTTGACGATGCTACTGGGTATACCTTCTATCTTCCATCATACGTGCTTCACTTATACTTTATTCAGACATCTACTCCGTTTGTGTGTTGATTAATTATGTCCATTGACATAATTATCTACACTGTCATATTTTTCCCATTTAAGAGCCTGGCGGATTTTGCTTGCTTCGGAGAACTAGTTCCTAAGGGTCGTCACATGAGCGTTACTATCTCCTACGCTTGGTCACATTTGAATTTTATCCTCTTTTTTGTCGACTGACCATGACATTTCTTTAGCACTTGAGTTCTTATATTGGACCCCTTATTGATGTTCATGCATGCACTTGCTCAAAGCTGCTTACACTCCACTCCATGTTTTTCAGGTACTACTACAGCAGCAGTTTGGGTTATTACTACGATCCATCGACTGGTCTTTATTATTCTGCAGCTTCTGGGCAATGGTAAAATTATATGTACTGGAATGTTGGAGTCAGTTGCCTATCTCTTCATTGCATCTAAATAGTAGATGCTTCTCGTTGCTCCTGTATGTATAATAATAACATACAATTTGTAGGTACTCCTACAACGAAGCAACGGGTGCATATGAGGAGATTCCAGCAAATGGATCCAATGGTAATAACTAATATATGTGAGTGCTGATGGAATATACTTTGCGGGAGAGATATGCTTTAATACATAAAATGTAGCATGAAAAACAAAGTCTTTTCTGTACCTAGAAGTTGGTGATATATAATTCAAACTTGTACTCCATAAAATATAATTTCTTTCAGTTTCATGCTAATTCTATATACATGTTTAAGTGGAAATGATATTTTTGTCTATCTTTGAAATCTGGTAGCTATCTAATTCAATCAGTTTTCTACCAAGAACGTTCTAAATTTTATTTGTAGTAGCAGTTTCTTCATGGGAGACTGTTTCATTTTCCACTGCAACATGTTTGGTTCACGCAGATACAACATGAATCAGTAACCAGTAATACAGATTTTACTGTTTGGGTACTTTTTAGTGGTGTTTGTCTCTATAGTTTGTGTTTAACATGGAATTTTTTCAAAAAGTAGACATGTTAAAAAATAAATTAGAAAAGTATATATCCAAATTATTTTTTTACAAACTATGCATAAGCACTAATTGTAGTAGCATTTTTTTTTACAAACAATGCTACCCCGAGTAGCGTTTACACAATAGCTAGACAAGGGTGTTGTTTGTTCAATATTTTTATTTTTTTTTACTACTCAATATTTAATTAAAAATAAAATTATCTATCTATTAAAAAATAAAAAATTAAAGTAAATAGATATTTTAATTGCGATTCAAATAATGCAAAAACAAAAAAAAAAATTGGATTTACGAATTGACTGTATGCTTTGCAGTAAGTTGATATATGCAAATTTGATTTTAAAAAATATAACTCAGATCCTTTAACTCCAAACTCACTACGGTTAACGTCATTTATGTCGTAATTCAATTATCTACCTAGTATAATTTTTTTATTAGAAATACAATGATTTTTTAACCTAACATTTGTCCTATAATTTGACCGAAATAATTAAATGTATTAGGTGAAAAATTTAATTATATACTTACAAAAAAAATAAAAAAAATATTACAATGCGTAGATAATTTAATTACGAATTAAATGACATTAACTAGACGTTAATTTTTTTACTTTTAGACTAAATGTATAATACGACATTTGTACTATATACTAATATATTACACAATAAATATAATTTTTTTTACATGTAATAGAGTTGTAAAGTGAAAAAGATAATGATGTCTTACTTTCTTATTGATTGTGTACGAGTCATACACCTTATTAGTTATTAAGGTCCGTATTACATAATAACTATTATAATTCGAAACGTAATAATTATTCTTAGTTTCCCCTAAAAATGTGAAATATGATTTCAGACAAAATAACATATACTAGAAAACCGATACGCGTGTTTGCGCAATATATAATTATATATATATTAAATAAAAAATATATAATTTATTTAATATATATTAATTTTTCATTTTTTAAAATAATTATGGATAAATTTAATTTAATATTATATAATAAGAAATTATGCATATTTCTAAAATATGTTAAAACTTAAAACTATTAGTATTTTTTATAATATTATCTACTCCATGTGCTTCAATACTACAAAGTATATTATAGAATAAAACGATTAAGTATAATTATTTATAAAATTAATTAAAAATACATGAATGAATAATAAAGAATTATTGATAGAATGCTAATTAAGTTTTTTTTTTTTTTTTAATGTTTTTGTGACTTTTATTAGTGGTATATGCAATATGCTTATAAAAATGTTAGAATCATTAGCCGTTATTCATTTTAGTAATTTTAATCATACAAAGACTATTGTATTTTCTTAACTTACAAAATATATTAAGAGATATTTATCATAAAATTGCAAAACAATATCTTAACACTCATATAATACTTTTAGCTTAGATTTTATAACTTCTAATAAAGTCACATACTTATATAAAAATGTATAGAAAAAATAAAATTTATTTATTTTAATGCTTTGTAAGTTGAAAAATATATATTTGAGTTTATAAATATATAACATTTTTTTTATAAGATTGTCTAAATACTACTATTATTATTATTTCACATATTCAATTTTATATTAAAAATGAAATTATAATAAGGTATCATATGTTTCTTAATTAATTTATTTAATTTGTAATATAAAAAATTATTATGTGCATAATTTATATTCATAAAATATAATATTATGTATTTTAGTATTGTATAAATTCCATTACATACACTTTATTTTACACAAAATTACAAATATACATGTGAAATAAAGAGAAATAATTAAGATTTTGCAACTTATCTTAAGAATGAATGAGAAAGCTTGAAAGTTTTTAAAGTGATTTACATAGCATGCCACTTAGGAATGAGAATTGTATGTTTGATATGGACCAATTAGAATTGATTAATTTGACATTAGGAGTAAGAAAATACATCATAAAATTTATGTGTCACAATTGCATACAATTTAGTCAAATTAATATATATAGATATAGATATCTATCTATATATTAATTTGACTAAATATCCTATAATTCTGACAAGTAAGTTTTTAACACAATTTTCTCTATCATAGTGTCATAATAATTTAATTTGGTTTGTCTATGTCAAAGAAAATTAAGTTACATCCATGTCACCATTCTCTCACATCCACATGGACACTCTAAAATTAATCAAAATCTCCATATTCAATTTCAAAAGATGTTACATTTATCAATTTATGTATGTCAAATTAAATTTTGCCTTCAAACAATAGTAAATTGCAAGTTTTGTACCTAACAATTTACTTTGGAAATTACACAAAAATTAGGAGTGAAATAAATAAATAACAATGAAAACACAATAGTTTTAAAAAATAAAAATAATTTGAAATAAATAAATGATAAACAAGAATTATGATATATAAATTATATTTATTATATAATTTAAAACTAATTTATAATTATATTTTAGCTTAATTAACTTAAAAAATAAATTAAGTGTTGACAGTACAAAATATTTATAATGGAAAAAATGATAAGCAATAGTAACTAAGTTAATTAAAAACTGAACTAAATATATCGTAAATGTATATTTTTCCGTCAAGAATTAAAATATATAACTATTTATTTGATTTCTAAATTTAAAACAAAAAAGGTAAAATGAAATCAAATTTTAAACAAAAGTTCTAAATTTGTACACAATTATGTTTGTTGAGAACAGTTTTTTGAAAATAAAATTATAATACAATAATATTATTTTTTAAAAAATTAATTATATAAATAAACATGTTAGATTTTAATTTATGTATTTATAATTATAAAATTAAATTAATAGTTTTCATAAAATTTTGTAAAATAATTATTTAATATTGCTATTTAGCAATTATTATATGTGAAGTAAATTTTTATATATAGAAAAATATAACTAATAGTATTCTAAATAGTGTATATGCATATATAATTTATTACATTATGTTTGTGTATATAATTTTCACATATTTTTAACTAAGAAAACAAATAAATAAAAAATAAGAAACAATTAACTATTACTAAATAAAATGTTTATAAATAACATTTTTTTATAGTGCTATTACTAAATAAATTTAACATATATGTAATAAATATACTATAAATGATAAATGTTATAAAAAAAGTAAATTGAATAATATTATATTAATAACAAAAATAAAAGTATTTTGATTTTGTAAGTTGAGTTTATCATATCAATATAATAATATAACTAAAAGGTAATTTGATTTGATTAATTAATATAATAATTTAAATTTTATATTAAGCTATATCTATATAACGATAACTCAAATATATTTTTATATTTTGCGCAAAGTACATGTGAGTTCTCTAGTATATATATATATATATTAGGTAAAATATATATTTTAACTAATAATTCATTATCAAATTAAATTGTTTTTCACATTCAAGTGAATAGTAAGGACCAACTTTATCATTTAATAATGGGTGGTTGACCCTAACAGGATTAAGGATATCTTCCAAAGTTTTTTCATTAACCTGTTTACCTCGGGTAAAGTTGAGGTTCAGATGGAACCGACTCTGGAGTTTAATCCCCCCGTGACTCTGTTTACGGTGATGGTTAACTCCATGAATCGCGTGGTCACTGAGAGTGAGGTGTTGGGTGCGCTTAAGATGATGGGGCCCTTGAAAGCCCCGGGTCCGGATGGACTTCATCCCATTTTTTACCAAAAAAATTGGGATATTGTGGGGAGCTCGGTGTCTGGTCTCATTAAGAGCATATTTGCGGGTAATTGCCTACCCATGAATATGAATGACACTCTTCTGTGTTTGATCCCGAAAATGGGAAACCCTGAGATGGTCAAGCAGTTCAGACCGATTAGTCTCTGTAACAGTTCTTATAAGCTGCTATCGAAAGTCATTGTCAATAGAATCCGGCCTTATATGCATCACCTGATTTCCCCATTTCAGGCTAGTTTTATTCTGGGTATACGGGCTAGTGATAATGTGGTGATCCTTAGGGAGACGTTGAGGTCTGTAGCTAATAAGAAGGGTAAGTCGGGTCTCATGGTGCTTAAGCTGGACCTCGAAAAAGCTTACGACAGATTGGAGTGGGATTTCATCCGCCAAACCTTGATTCATTTTAATTTCCCTAGGAAGATGATAGCCATTATCATGAATTGTGTGTGCTCCACCTCTATCTCCATTCTGCTGAATGGAGGAAAGCTGGAGTCATTCTCCCCTTCCAGGGGCCTTAGGCAAGGGGATCCGTTATCCCCGTATATCTTTATCCTGTGTATGGACTTCCTTAGTTTCCTCATTGAGGAGGATGTTAAGAAAGGCCAGTGGAAACCGCTGAAGCTTGGTAGACACTCCATCCAGCTATCTCACCTGCTATTTGCTGATGATCTGATCCTTATGGGTGAAGCGACTTTGGCAAACGGTCAGTCAATGAGAAGGGTCTTACAGATTTTCTGTGATACCTCCGGTCAAAAGATAAATTTGGAGAAATCTCAAGTAGTTTTCTCAAAAAACCTGACCACGGAGTCGACAAATCAGTTGGCGGAGTTCTTGGGTCTGAATAAGGTGGATAACCTGTCGAATTACTTGGGCTTCCCTATGAATCTGTCGAGTAAGGAGGTGAAGTCCTTCACCTTCATTCTCGACAAAGTCAGGGAAAAGCTTGCGGGATGGCGTGCCAATTTGTTATCTGCGACAAGGCGGGGGATCCTTATTAATCCTGCTTATTTTATGCAATGTACTAACCTCCCATCTTACACTTGCAAAGAGTTGGATAAACTGAACATGAATTTTTTGTGGGGTTCCTCGGAGGAGAAAAAGAAAATGCATCATCTGAGTTGGGAGGTTGTGACCCTCCCAAAAGACAAATGGGGGTTGGGAATGCCGCAGTCCAGGGAAAGAAACAATGCGATGTTAGCCAACCTGACTTGAAGGATGGAGAGGCCGAAGGCGCTGTGGGCGAGCATTCTAAAGATGCGATATTTCAACCCGAACAGGAGGGAGATGAAGAGCGGGTCAGTCACCTGGAAAGCCCTGAAACAAGGGATGAGCTGTTTGAAGGAGGGAGAAGGGTGGATTGTGGGGGACGGGTCCAACATCAATCTGTGGTCCGACATATGGTTTGGTACGTATTCTTTGCGTGGTATGGTGCAAGGACCTCTGACACTGGGGGAGCAGGACCTTAAGCTACAGGAAATCATGGCAAATAGTGGGGAGTGGGACGTGTCAAATCTGTCCTTTCAGATCCCCGATTCCATTTTGGAGATGATTAGAGCGACACCGAGGAGTATGGTGCAGGGTAGTCAGGATAAGAAGGTTTGGTTGGGGTCTCCGACTGGTATTCCGTCTGTGGCACTGGTCCACAGGAGTATCACCCAGAAAAGGCACCGCCACATTCCGCAGGAACCGGGTAAGTGGAACTGGATCTGGAAAGGTAATAACATGCCTAGAATCAAGCATTTTCTGTGGTTGTGCAATCATGATCGTATTCCTACCGCATGCATGCTTAGGAAAAGAGGGATGGGCATTGATCCCACATGTAAAATCTGTGGCCTTTTCGAAGAGGACACCCTGCACGTCCTGCGGGACTGTCAGTTTGCTAAACAGGTTTGGGCGAAAATTGGATTTCCAGCTGGCATTGAGTTCTATGATAGCCAGTTAGTCCAGTGGTTGAAGTCTAACTGTCAAATTAAGATGAAGGATAATGAGGGGTTGGAATGGAGGTTGATATTCTCCTCTGCGGTGTGGCTAATTTGGAAAAATAGGAATTCATTCATCTTCAATAATAGATTTCTAGATAGAGATATTGTGAGTCTAACCATCTTGCAGGTCAAGGAGGTCTCGGCCATACTGGAGAAGACAAACCTCACACGGAGGAAGACGGAGATTGGAGTTCGGTGGAATGCGCCAGAGTTTGGGTGGATCAAACTTAACACGGATGGATCAGCGGTTGGTAACCCGGGTCCAGCGGATTGTGCGACGATTCTAAGGAACCATCTTGGGGGTTGGGTGAAGGGGACTCAAAGAAGACTGGGGGTCACAAATAGCCTGGTTGCTGAGCTATGGGGTATTAGGGATGGCCTTATGTTGGCGAAGAGGATGGGGATCCAGGACCTCTACGTGGAGTCAGATGCAAAAGAGACGATAGGTATGATTCTGGAAGGTAACGCGGAGGATAGACCTTTAACTCCTATTATCCTGGATTGCAGGAGGATGATGTTGGAGCTTAGGAGAGTGAAGCTAAGACATGTGTTCAGAGAAGGAAACAGAGCAGCAGACATTTTGGCGAAGGCAGCGGTCGTGTTGGATACAAACTTTGTTGAGTTAGATTACCCTCCGAGGAGTGTTGTAGAGATTATTAGAATGGATACTATGAGTGTGATAAAGACTAGACGTGTCATACTAGAGTAGTTAGTTGTATTCTGTTCATCTATTTACAAAAAAAAAAAAAAAAACTACGTCAAATTTCATTCTCTTTAATTCCCTTTTAAGTATGTTTTAATATCTATTTAAATAAGGGAAAAGTAAGTAAATACACCCGGATGTTTGCAGCCGTTTGTAATTGCACCCATATTGTTTGTTATTACACCCTTATGTTTACGTTTGTTTGTCATTGAGCCTTTCCGTCTAGTCTTAACGTTTTCTGTTCAAATGTTGGTCACGTGCTTGTCATGTGCCTTGCTATTTCTGTTTAACCCTAAACTACCCTTAGCTATTTCTGTTGAATAAGTCTTGTTGCTGGACTGTTTATTCATTCTTGACCGAAATTAGAGAGTGTTCTGGGCGTCTTCTTTGCGTCTGAAGGATAGTGTTCTTGCTGCGTTTCTCCAATGAAGATGGGCCAAGGTAAGTACTGTGACTCTTCTTCCATTTCTTCTTCCCATTGCGCATCTCATATGGACAACGACGAACCACTGTGCTATTGCGGTCTCCAAACCCGTGCAAGAACAGCTTGGACCACGAAAAATTTCGGTCGGCTGTTCTTTTCATGTCTGAGATACCAGGTAATGCTGTCAATTCGTTGAGTTAATTTCGAAGATATAGTCGATTACTGTCTTTTGAACCAATTTGATTTTTTGGAAACCCTAATTTCGGTTTACCACTATCCAGCCATTGAAAATGGGTTGTGATTTCTTTGCTTGGAAAGATCCACCGATGTGTGTGTATGGAAGGACAGCCATGGCCAAATTTGTGTCAAGGGAATCTGAACTCAACAATCAAATTGCTGTTATGCGTAGCAGAAATCAGCAACAGCTGTGTGTTTTAGTGTTCTTAGTTTGCATTGTTGCTGGACTTATGTTGAAGATGTAGCTGTGTTTAAAACTTTTGTTGTATAGTGTGTACGTTATGTACGTTGTCATTCAGTTGTACTTTATGTGTGTTTAATGAAGACATTCTGGACCCACAAGTTGTGTACGTTGTTATTCAGTTGTACCTTATGTTTATTGTAGTGTTGGGTTTTCCACCCTTATGTTTGGCAAAAAATTGGTAAACGCACCCATATGTATTGACATACAGCACACGAACCAACCTGTTATCCAACAGAACACAAACCAACAGAACAGACAAACCAACAGAACAGACAAACCAACAGAACAGACAAACCAACAGAACAAAAACCAACCTGTTTTAACATAATATCCAACAACACACAAACCAACCGCAGGTTCCACACAATACATTCCAACACAATACACCCACTAACAGAACACAGACAAACCTGTTGTAACACAAACGAAGGTTCCACACAATACATTCCAGACAAAATAGTATCCAACACAAATGTTCAACTAACCTAATATAATCCAACAAAATGAAGTCACCCAACCTAACAAACAAACGGTTTAACAAACAAACATCCATGTCTTTCACTAATGGTGCTGACTTCGCTTTCACTGAGTTGATCTTCGCACAAAACGGGGTGAGCTGCGGGAAGCACGTACCGTCGTCTTCTTTTTGGTTTTCCCACTTTTAAGTGGTTGAAGAGATAACACTAATGCACGACAACTGGACAACTCTGGGGCACTTGATCGCACCAGCTGAAAATCATCGTCCGATTCTATGTTGATTGGTGCTGGCTTTGGTGCTGGCTTTGGTGCCGACTTCGATGAAGACGGTCGATCAACCTACAGAACTAGACATGTTGAAAATGCTGTACATAACTCAATATATCGTGAATACGCAATTTACATACCTTGGGTTATCCTAAGCAATGGAAAATTAACTATCCTAACCAACTATACAAAACCAACAGCACAACCCACAATACTATACAAAACCAACAGCACAACCCACCTTCGAATTTGGTCGGAGAAACGAGAGGTCGACACAATGCTGGTCGAACCGGTCGAAGGGGAGAAGACAACCCACTAGCGTTGCAGCGGAGAAGACAACGACAGGTCAGTATCGGTCGCAGGGGAGACGAGAAGGGGTCGCTAGCTCGGTCGCAGGTGAGGTTTTGGAGAGGTCGTCGCGGTCGCTAGCTCGGTCGCAGGGCAAGGAGTGGTTTTTAGGTTTTGGAGGGAGAAATGAAAAGAAACCGTATGAAAGAAGAAGAAGGATCGGTCGAGGGTGATGAATGAGTGAGGGGCAAAGTAGTCTTTTTACATTTATTTTTTTCAAAATAAACGTTGCACATGCTAATCACGTGAGAGTTAACGGGTAGAATTAACGATTGATCCAATTACCAACAAATTGAAACATACGGGTGTTATAACATACGACAAAAAACATAAGGGTCCAGTTACAAAAAAAAACAAAACATTCGGGTGTATTTACTGACTTTTCCCTTTAAATAATGTATTATCTATTCTAATTTCTCTGCAGTCTCCTCTGACCAAACTCTCCGTGGATACATATAAAATATATATAAACGAACGAAGATAATTAGCAGTCAACAAGCCATCGGAGTCTGCAAAACATTCCTTGCATTGACCGCAGCAGAAGACCGGCAGCTCCTCCATGGCATATACATCCATCATCCCTTCTTCTTCTCGAGTAAAGACGGAGGCCAGATCATGAAATCTCTCTTCCTCTTCCTCTTCCTCTCTCTTTCCCTAACCTTAGCCGCCACCAACGCATCAACATCATCATCATCATCAGCAGCATGTCCGATGGACCTCAGCTACGTCACCTCCATCCAATGGAACACCTCCTTGTGTCAGAACATTGCAACGGCCTCGTCCATATCTACACAGAAAGAATCCTGTTGCAAGGCACTCATGTCTCTCTACACCGTCGCCTTCGCCCAACGACTCAAGGAGACCTCTCTGTTCCAGCTCCCGGACCTCAACACCTCCACCACTTGCCTCCACGACTTTCAGACGAATCTCGATTCTTTGAACTTAACTTCCGACCTTGCCACATCTTGCTTTGCTCCTTCTAAGTTCGTGATCTCCGATGCCAGCTGTGCTGCGATTAAGTCCATATCCGACTGGGAAAGTCGCCTCGGGAAGTCCACCGAGATCGACTCTTCGTGTCGCTCCGACCTCACGAAACGGACCAGCTGTGATTCGTGCGTGGCGGCTGCATTCAAGGTCCAGGCACAGCTCAGCGGTAGATTCTCTGGCTCGCAGGCTGATGAATGTTTCTACTTCACCATTGCGTATGCTGCTGGGATCGTTAATTCCTTGGGACCGAAGAACCTCGGCTCCCTCACCTGTATCTTCAGCATTCCGATGAAGGCTCAACCTAGTTCAAACAGTAATCACCATTCACATCTCGTGGTTGGATTGATTGGGGCAATAGTTGCTTTATTGGTTATGTGCTGCCTTCTTGGTTTGTACTATTGGTATACATGGATTTGGATGAGGAAGAGGAGAATTCAGGAACTGAACAGAGCGTCTGGTATTGATTTGGATGGAAACAACTTGACGCCTCGAATCAGGTTTCGACCTAATGCCGGATCAATTTGGTTCAAAATTCGTGAACTTGAGAAGGCCACAGATAACTTTTCTCAGAAGAATTTCATTGGTAGGGGTGGATTCGGGATGGTTTACAAGGGAATTTTGTCGGATGGGACCGAAGTTGCGGTGAAGAAGATTATAGAATCTGATTTCGAAGGGAAGGAGTTTCAAAATGAGGTGGAGATCATTAGTAACTTGAAGCATCGGAACCTCGTGCCTCTTAGAGGATGTTGTGTGCTCGATGAAGATGAAGAATATGGCGAAAGAAGCGGTGAAAAATACCTTGTTTATGATTACATGGTGAATGGAAACCTCGATGATCATCTGTTTCTTCCCCTGATAGAAACTGGAAGTGCAGTACGAAAAAGAAGCTTGACTTGGCCACAGAGGAAGAGCGTCATTCTGGATGTTGGAAATGGACTAGCTTACTTGCATTATGGAGTCAAACCCTCGATATTTCACAGAGACATAAAGGCGACCAACATTCTCCTTGATGCAGATATGAGGGCCAGAGTGGCAGATTTTGGCCTGGCTAAGCAAAGTAGAGAAGGGCAGTCTCATTTGACAACTAGGATTGCGGGAACTCACGGTTACCTTGCCCCAGAATACGCTTTATATGGACAACTGACGGAAAAGAGTGATGTGTACAGTTTTGGTGTGGTTGTGTTGGAGATTATGTGTGGGAGAAAGGCACTGAATTTGTCCTCCTCGAGGTCCCCTCGAGATTTCTTGATCACAGATTGGGCTTGGTCGTTGGTGAAGGCAGGAAAGACTGAGGAAGCTTTGGACCCTTTGTTGTGGAAAGATGGGGAGGGTGCAAATTTGAACCCGAAGAGCATCATGGAAAGGTTTTTGCTTGTGGGGATTTTGTGTGCTCATGTAATGGTGTCTCTGAGACCGACTATTATGGATGCACTCAAGATGTTGGAAGGGGATATTGAAGTGCCTGCTATTCCGGATAGGCCGACCCCGCTTGGGAAACCGACATATTCTGGGGATGGCAGCACTTTCAGCATATCACCTACTTTGAGTGATTTCTAGTTGATGGCTGGTGACATGCTCAGATGAGGTTGATGGTGATTATTAAAGAGATTATTGCAGCTTTTCCTTTCCTTTCCTTGGGTGGGGAAATTGAGGTAATTTCTTCATTAACAGATCTTTGATAGCTTAAGTTAAACTAGTTGATTGTAAATAGATAGTAGATATCTGCTGCCTGGAACCTGATTCCTGCCTTTGCGTAAGAATGAGCTGATGTAGGGAAGTAGCTACGGCTCCAATTTTACATTTTTTGAAGAACTTGTCGAGGCTAATAATGTCTAGAAAATAAGCGTGTTCTGATGCATTTGCAAACTAACTCCTGAATATTTTTGACTTGTAGTAATGCTTTGTCGTCTTGGTCTATTATCCGAGTTGCTTTATGATCATTTGATTTGAGAATGCTGATATATATGTTGGTCATTCCCTATTTACTTGGAGCTGAAGATGTTATGTCTTGATTACTTCAAGGTGCACAATATTTTGATTTTACACTAAAAACAAATTGATGAACTCGGATTACAGTTACACTGAACCCTTACGACGACCACCTGATCAACCCAACCCTTTAGGAAGTCCTTTTTTCCGGCTTCCGGACTCTGATAACAATTCGCAAAAAGAAGACAAGAAAACTGATTCCCGTCTTCACATTCGTTTGCGGCTTGAAACCGAGTGGACAGACCTATTGACTCTGTTGAAGCTTGAAACTGAATCCCATTTCAACTGATCCCCGACTGCGATCCTCGACATTTCTCAGTCCACTGGATTCACGCCGCCGCACGTGGCGCATCACATTCCTCAATTAGGTCATCTATGTCTCTCTTTCTAAATATGCATTTCACTCTATTTGAGCTTCCAGACAACTGTTTTCTTCTTTCAATGGACTCATTTTGAATGGACGGAATGTAGTACCGGTGTGGACGGTTGCGTTTTGAGTCAACTTTTGTGCTACCGTACCGTGCGTGAGAGGAGGAGAAGGTGGTGCAGTGTGATGCAAACTATGTTTAATCATGTTCATGCCGAATAATTTATCTCTTTGGTCTAAATGATTGATTTCTTGAGTTCATATGCATGTAGCTAGTACTAGTGTCCATAGCAAAAGAAAAAGAAAGCTAGTTGTAGTCAATTCCAAAAATGGAATGATTTTATTAGTGGATAGTTGTGTCTTGGTTTTCTATTGACCCCGGATGGATCGATCATAGAGAGAAATCCCAAGTAATTCGGTGTTGTTTATCATTGGGGAGTAGCTTGGGTGAGCTGAAGACGACACTTGTACCTTCAAATTGACATTGTTTTGCGTGGGTTAGTGATATGAAATCTAGAATAGCTGAACTGATAACAAATTCTTTCTTACTTTGTTGTACTGGGAGAGAAGACTATTTCCTTCAGTATTCGTCTGGTTGTTGTAGCAATTAAAGCATTTCTTGAACTATTTTCTAGCATGCATGTCTTAAGTTTTGAAAGGAAAAGGAGAAGTATGCAAATGATTGAAGTTCCGAGTGTTACATACTCTATCCAATCTTTAGTTGGGTATCGAACAAAAGTTGGATTGAAGACAGACAAGAGTGCATATTTTGAAAGGTTGTAAGGAAATTAATCTGTTCGTTGAAAGTATGCATGCGTTTGTCTTCATTGATTATTAGCTAGTACATACTTTTTCCCTTGATGATTCTCCTCCATCAGATCTTGAACAGCGACAAGTTGAAGCCCAACACCGTAAGCACTACCCCGACAATGAGCTATTTCATACTGCTACAACACAAATCAGAAGAAGTTCCGTGGCTGGAAGAAGAGGAAGAGTTCCTAAAAATTTGATAAAGAGTAGTCACAACCCAGGTTTGCTTCTTTCTTTCTTTCTTTCTCATGAATTATATTTTCAAAATACACTGGCAAATTTTGATGCCAAGTGTCCCAGAACTGCCCCACTTGCTTTGTTCATGCTAAATGTTTTTTGACTTGTATATTGACAAATGAAAATCATGCACTTCTTTGGTAGGAAAGGAAGGTTAGACTAGTAGCGTAGACTTCTCACAGTTGAAGATTTTCCTTCTTCCCCAAGATGATGAGACCAGTCTCTTTTACCATTTCTAGTTTTGACTTTCAACCGTGTAGGCATCTCAGATGGTGTTTGAAACTAGTACAGAAGAAATGGGGGAAGGAGAAACTTACGATGACAATGACATGTTGGATATCCATTCTCTGTTGGACGATGCTGCAGCCTCATATCTAATATCTATGACGTTTGACTGAATATCTCCCTCAATTTATGTATGTATAATAGTATATACAGTACACCACACGAAATACCATTATGTTTCACTGCACCTGTACATAGAATTTGCTGACGGTCCCAGGCCATATATATATTTGTAATGAGTACCAAATTATATATTTTTTCGATCAGTGAACCAAACAGAACAGTCTCCATATAATTTTGTTTAGATGTCTTTGAGAGGAGAAGCTACAGGCTACAGCTACACCTTCTAATCTTTAAGATGTCGTAGATAAAGAAAATTGTTAATTACTTAATTGGTTACACATGTTTCAAAATGTGATTAATTAGTTTTGAAATGTAACTAATTATATTTTTTACTGTTCACCGTTAGAAATCTCAGTTAAGTCACTATTTAGATACGTAAAATGACGTAATTACAATTTTCATTAATCAAGCTGTGTTCTTCATCAATCAAGCTGTTCTTCATCACCGAATTGCATTGAAGAACCCAAAAATTTGATTTCTGGGTTCTTAAAGAACTCACTCTGATTTCTGGTTTCTTCAAGAACCCAGAATCGCGTTTCAGGGTTTAGGGTGATTCTGGGTTTTTGAAGAACCCATAATCTGATTTTTTGAAGAACCCAGAATCTGATTTCTGGTTTCTTGAAGAACCCAAAATCTGGTTTCTTGAAGAACCCAGAATCTGGTTTCTGGGTTCTTCGATTCGATTATTGTTCTTGAAGATGAGTATGTGTTATTCAATACCACTGGGTGCATAATAGTCATTTCACAATTCAATAATATGTAAAAAAAAAAATTAATTAACGGTTTACTAACGGAATAATCAATTAATCACATTGAGAAAAACATGCGTAACCAATTAGTCAAATAACAAAACCAATTAACCACATTTTGAAACATGTGTAACCAATTAAGTAATTAACCCTAAAGAAAACTAGTTTGTCCATTTTTTAATTACAAATTTTTAGTGTCGTGATTCACAAGAAAGCGTTAATTTTGGTGGTTATATAACACAATTTCATAGTGCGAGGGCATTATTCCATGGAATCCAACATTAAAGATGGAGACAGAGGTTTAGTTTCCTCGACGTGGCGTCTCGTTCTTTTGTTCTGTTTTGACTCTTATGTGTAGGACTAGCCGACTAGGAGGACTAAACCTCAATACTCACCAGACCAACGTCTTCCGTGGGTCTCCTCTAAAACCCTCAACCCTTTCTTTTGCCGTCCCTCTTCTGCGGCTGATCAGACTGAATTGGTCCGTTCCATCATGTCGACGCCATTGCAGGCGCTGAAATCCAACGCCTCAAATCCGAAGACGTGGGTCATAATCGGTTTGGGCGTAGCTGGGATTGTGATCCTCTCGGAGACTCACCGCCGGAGAAGAAAAAGAAGGGTGAGATTGGTGAAAGAGGACTTCGGGGCTTTCTTGCAGAGGTTTGAGTTAGCTCCATCGCCGCAGCTGCAGCCGCCCGCTCTCAAGCAGCCACTTGCTGGACTCACTTTTGCGATCAAAGACGTGTCAGTAATATCTTGTACTGTTGTGCTTTCTGGGACTGTGGCCGTGTTCTGTCTGTTGTCATGTTCTTATTTGTCACTTCACTTTGAGCTAGTTATGTGAGACCTTATCTGGGACGAACAGAAACAAGTTCTTTTGCATGCTCTCCTGTTTCCTTCTGGCATTGATTTGATTATGAGTATAATTTTTGAAATTGTTCTTTAATTTCATCTGTACTCTACTGAAGTAATATGAAATATGGGAAGTTGATTGAGGCATTTGTTTGCCCAGTTTACTAGCAGTGCCTGTTTTTTACTTGCAGTGTCGAAGTAAAAAATGTGCAAAGGTAGATGTCTGGTGCGTAATCAGCATAAATTTGAACCATTTTCATATATAAAGGAGTCCGGAACTGTATTCTAATAGATACCTTTAAGACCAGGGTCATGACATACTTAACTAATTATCTGAATTCTTTTATTTGTCAGATTTGATGTGAAGGAATATGTTACTGGGTTTGGGAGTCCAGACTGGGAAAACACACATGAGGTTGCAAAGAAGAATGCAGTGGCAGTGACTGCACTTTTGAAGAATGGCGCTAAGTGCGTTGGAAAGACTGTCATGGACGAGCTGGGTTTTGGGTTAGACCTTCTATTAAGATCTTTATATATGTTTTTCTAACTAATATATATTTCTTTGAGTGTCCTGTCCTCAGCTTCAATGTTCGACTGATTCCTTTCCAATTGGACTATCATTTCAGGATGACTGGAGAGAACACTGACTATGGAACCCCTACAAATCCCAAGATGCATTCTCATATACCTGGAGGGTCTTCGAGCGGTTCAGCGGTTGCTGTTGCAGCCGAAATGGTTGATTTTGCTCTTGGTATGGAATTTTAGATTAGTGACTTGCATTGACATTTGCTTTTCTTTTACAATCTCTAAATGTGTCACTTCTAGATCTCCCTATTACTTGTAAGGAGTTCGGGTTTTGATTGCAGTCGTGATTACAGAGTCCTGGAGGGTATCTCATATTTTAATTTGCACTCTGATAACAGTGATTATGTTACTTGGTTAATCACGTTTCACACATTACATACAATGATTTTATGCTGTGACTGTTTTGCAATTGCTTCATTCTCAATTATGATGTAGAGAAAGAAGACTCTTTTCATTTTGATTCATTATTGCAGCATACTTCTGAAGTATTTAGGAGCAAACATACTTCAGCACGTAGCTCATAGAACAATTATTTGTGCCTAATAGCTTTAAATATGACACAAACTTTCAGGCACTGATACCATTGGGTGCATTAGAATTCCTGCATCATATTGTGGTATCCTTGGATACAGGCCATCACATGGAGCTGTGTCTTCAACCGGGGTCCTACCAAACTCACAAAGCTTGGACGTTGTAGGTATGAATGTGGGAAACTTCAAATACAAAAGATGTGTCTATATCTGTAAATATTGTTTATTGGGTTTTGTGCATATACACTATACAGTATATATATAATGGTGGTTGTTGACTTCTTTGTTCTTTCCAGACTTCGTTTCTTTCCTTATTGGTATAGTATAACAATTTAAGGGGACTTTGCAGGATGGTTTGCTCGTGACCCGTCCATCCTGTGTCGTGTTGGGCACGTTCTTCTTCAGCTAAAAGCTGTTGAACCTAGAAGAACAAGAAGGCTTATTTTTGCGGACGACCTCTTTCAACTTTCTAAGATTCCCAAGCAGAAGTTGTTCCATACTATTAGTAAAGCATCTGAAAAACTCTCTGGCTGTAAGTTTATATGAATTACCTCTGTTATGTTGTTTATGTGCTTAGCCTTATGAATTTATTTTTTTGCATTAGTTGGTGACTTGTCTTTCAGTGATTCTTCTTGTTTGATGATTTTACAGACCAGCCTTTAAAGCATATCCAGTTCTGTCAGCACATTGCTTCAAGGGTGCCCAGCCTTAAAGAATTTTGCGAAAAATCAACCAATTATCAAAATGGAGTATCCAGTTTGAAAGCCCTGTCATATGCAATGATTTCACTGCAAAGGTGAGTCCTAAATAAGGACTTTTATTATTATTATTATTATTTCCTTACAGGCATAGTGGATAGACCATAGCATATGAACATCCTATTTCTGACTAGTTGTAGGCATTCCTTATGTTCAGCTACGTGTTGATTTTAATCTAGCCATATAATTTGTGGTGTAACTTCTTTACAGATATGAATTCAGAACAAATTACGAAGACTGGGTTAATTCAGTCAAACCAAGCCTCAGAGCTGATACTAGTGATTCTGTACGCGTAGCGATTAATACCTCACCTGAAAACATCAAAGCAATGTACAAAGTCCGTAGTGAGATGCGAGCAGCTCTTCATGATCTCTTGAAGGTTTCTATTGATGCACATTAATTTACTAGCACAAACAGTTTAAAATGACATTCATCATGATTAATTAACTTCTCGTTCCCACCTATTTTTGTTGATTGCTGTGTTATGATAGATAGAATAAATATATCTATAGTAGCTAGTGTAAGCAACCCTTTGCATAGACATGTATATCATATGTTGAACTGATGTTTGCGTTTTCTTCCCTCAGGATGATGGGATATTGGTGCTTCCCACGGTTGCTGATCCCCCCCTCTCTCTTGATTCAAAGAAATGTTCACGTGTTGAGATTTATGACAGGAACCTAGCACTATTAAGTATCTCAAGTATGTCTGGATGCTGCCAGGTAAAGTCCTCTTTTGCAGAACATATTCACCTCAATTACCAGCTTGTTCTTTTTAGGGTTAACTTATTCCTTTCTTTAATGTTCAGGCCAACATCCCATTGGGGACACATGATGATTACCCCATCTCGGTTTCATTTATCGCATTCCATGGAGCAGATAAATTTCTTCTTGATACAGTCCTGGATATGTATTCAACTCTTCTAGTGCAAGTTGGTATGGTTTCGAGTTCAATGCTATTGCCAGATACAAACGATAACATGGATGCTTCTGAACTTTTAAAAGAAAAGGTTTGTTTATTTTTCTTGTTTTTTACTTTTTTTTTTTAAGTCTTGTACTCTGATTTTTAAGTGAGGGGGGGGGGGGGGGGGGGCACTATTAGAATTTACTTAATGAAAGTACTATTCTCCAGTTTTCAGATGCTGTTACGGCCCAATAGGTTTTCCTTGAAATTCAATCTCCTATTCCCCTCGAGCATTTCTTTTACAAGCAATGAAGTAGCCATGTCTGCTGTTAGCACTTTTTGAAGGGGAAATAATGCATGTATGTTGAATCATCAGGGTAATGCTGCATACAAGGGAAGACAGTGGAATAAGGCAATTAATTACTACAGTGAAGCTATTAAGTTAAACAAGACGAATGCAACTTACTACTGCAACCGTGCTGCTGCATATTTGGAGTTGGGATGGTTGGTTCCCCCGAGTTATTAGTAATATCTTTTGATCTCGGTTTATCTCCCTCTGTCTGATCCTAATGAATTAATTCATACAGTTTCCGTGAAGCTGAAGATGACTGCAGTGTAGCAATATTGCTGGATAAGAGGGTAAGATGATTATTTTCCTAATGGTTCTTCTAGAAGAGCATGCTGTTGTATGGTTCGGAGAATGGACCTAGCATGTTAATGTTTCAAACTCTGTGAAGTGTGAACTGACAACCCCTCTTTCATCTGCAAACAAAATTTGACTTGGTCACTTTCACTTTTTTTTTTGGTGAGCAACTCCATTATTAGTAAAAGAAAAGGATGAACTGCAAAAAAAATTATGGATGAAAGAATTATCTGACCACAAAGAAAGGGCATAATTTGAATAAAGTATGTTGAAAGATACCACAAATGGTGGATTTGTTAAGGAAAAACATAACATTCTTTTGCTGTGTTGGATCTTCATGTGAAAAGAGACTGTTATTATAACTGTTGATGAACAAAATGGAATTGTGGTGATGGGCAGAATGTGAAGGCATATCTAAGGCGTGGAGCAGCTAGAGAGTCTCTACTCTGTTATAAAGATTCCCTTCAAGGTGCACACCGAACTTTATCATTTTTTCTCGTCTCTAGATAAATAGATTTGATCTGTCTGTAATATCAATCTCTTCTCCGTGGATGTCGATGCGGGTGCAGATTTCAAGCATGCTGCTGTTCTAGAACCCCAGAATAAGTTTGCAAAGGAAGCCGAGAAAAGATTGAGAAAGTTGTTGAGTTGATACCATCATCTATCTTGTCGTGTGAAGATGTTGCTGGTTGATCACGATGGTGGTATTTATTATTGCACTTGAATGAACTCATTTCCAGTTCTTTCGTAGCCTTTCTTTGTGGGTGTCTGGCTGCAGAAATTGGAACAGTGTCAGGCTATAAACAGTTTTGCTGCTACTAGTGTAAATAATTGCAGCATATCTTGAAGATACATATTATTGGCACCTTGATTTGTATAGTGTGAGTTGGGAGAGATGTCTTAATTGTTCGGACAGCAACATGCGTTTTAGGGTTCATTCATAGTAATTAATAACTGAACAAACTTGCTTCTCGAAATTTATATATCATCTGCTGATTGTTTCAGTAGATTCATAGGACTGACAATTTCTGACATGACACGATTAAACGACACGACACGATCTGCTTTAAAGCGTATATGGGTTTGACCTTAATGGATCCCGTGTCTAAACAACTCTTATACGTTTAGACACGATTATTAATTGTGTCTAAACAACTCAGATCTGCGGATATCTGTATAAACACTATTAACTATTCGTGTCTAATCGTGTTGTGTATACATGTGGCACGTTTAGGCACATTTAAGTATAATAATAATAATAAAATATTAAAATACTCACTTACTTTTTAATATTTAACTATGAAGACCTTACTTTGTATATTTGAATTTGTGTATATATCTGCTTTAAAGCGTATATGAGTTTGACATTAACGGATCCTGTGTCTAAACAACTTTATACGTTTAGACACGATTAAACGGCTTATACGTATAGACACGAGACATGTTTAGACACGTTTAAAATTTATCCGTTTAGACACGAGATATGTTTGGACACGATACGATTATGACACGACACGATTGTCACCCCTAGATTCAGTAGGTGGGGGACACTAGAGAACTGCACAAGTGACCCTCCTCCATATAATAAGAGAAAGGGGGTTAAAAATCATATTTTATTTTTGTAATCAATCTATTACTTTGTAAAGATTACAAATTGTAAATTTTATCAATTTATTAAGTTGTATTTTTATTCTAAAACATATAAATAAATCATTAAAAAATGGGAAAATTGTGTACAAACAAACCAAAAAAAATATTCTTCAAAGCAAAAGGTATATTTAATAGTTTTTTTTAAAAATAAATTTAAGATTTTGTTTTTTGGAATTAGACAAAGAAGTATTAATAACTCTAATTTGTGTTTTTATTTTTTACGGGTTTTGATGTATTTTTCTCCTTCATATTCCTCATCAGCGCTGGGTGAAGGCTATACTAATATAATACTGCTGTCCAGTTCTTGATGGTCTCTCACTGACACTGAACCAGCACACTGCTGCGGTATCTCCTACAAGAAAGAGATCGTTCCCATCTGTTTCCTTTGAACAAACGATCTGATTTCTTGATGAAAAGAGTCCTCTTTATCTGCCGCAACCTGTCACCATTGAAGCAGCTTCAGCTTCAGCTCCCAGTTTCTTGCGCTTCAATATCCAATTTTGCTGCTTTCTCCAACTTTGCTTTCACCCAACAGCTCTGCGGCGACTTACTGGACCAATACCCAGATATCAGAACTCTGAAAAAACTCCACTTTCGAATCGTTATTGACCCCGCGCTTCATCCAAACCCTCCCCTTGCAATCAAGCTTATGCGGGCGTATGCTGCTCGTGGAGCACCAAGCGTTGCTCGTCATCTGTTCGATGAAATGTCCGATAAGAACGTGATTTTCTATAATGTCATGATCAGAAGCTACGTGAATAATCACTTGTATGAGGCTGCTATTTCCGTGTTTACAGACATGCCTAAAGACGGAATCCAGCCAGATAATTACACATACCCGTGTGTTCTAAAGGCTTGTTCTGCATCTGGTGATTTAATAGTGGGTCTGCAACTTCATGCTGAGGTGGTTAAAGTTGGGCTTGACTCGAATCTGTTTGTTGGGAATGGTCTGATTGCAATGTATGGTAAATCTGATCGTCTATTGGATGCACGCCAAGTTCTTGACGAGATGCCTAAAAAAGATGTAGTTTCGTGGAACTCAATGGTTGCTGGATATGCACAGAATGGACTGCTCGATGATGCCCTCGGTGTTTGCCGAGAAATGCATTCTTTAAAACTTAGTCCTGATGCAGGGACAATGGCTAGCCTCATGCCAGCTGTCACTAACACTAGTTGCGAAAACATATTGTATGTGGAAGAAATGTTCAAGAAGTTGGAGAGAAGGACACTAGTCTCTTGGAATGTGATGATTGCTATCTACGCAAATAACTCAATGCCCACAAAAGCTGTGGATCTGTTTTTACAAATGGAGAAAGAATGCATCGAGCCCGACTGTATTACTGTAGCTAGTGTTCTTCCTGCATGTGGGGATCTCTCTGCTCTATCTTTAGGAAGGAGAATACACAATTACATGGAGAGTAATAAACTTCTCCCGAATTTATCATTGGCGAATGCCTTGATTGACATGTATGCAAAGTGTGGTTGTCTAGTTGACGCAAGGCAGGTATTTGAGAAACTGAAGTTTAAGGATGTTGTGTCATGGACGTCAATGATATCTGCATATGGTATAAACGGGCTTGGTCGGGATGCCCTTGTACTATTTTCAAACATGAAAAGTTCAGGTCTTATCCCGGATTCCATCGCCTTTGTCTCAGTACTCTCTGCATGCAGCCATTCAGGACTTCTTGATGAGGGCCGCCACTACTTCAAGCTAATGGTGGAACAATATGGGATAGAACCACGAATGGAACACTTCACTTGCATGGTTGATCTATTAGGCCGTGCAGGAAAAGTAGATGAAGCTTATGGATTTATCAATAGTATGCCTATGAAACCAAATGAAAGAGTTTGGGGCGCACTTTTGAGTGCTTGTCGTGTGTTTGGGAACATGGATATCGGGGTTCAAGCTGCAGACAAGCTTTTTCAATTGGTTCCGGATCAATCTGGTTATTATGTTCTTTTATCCAACATCTATGCAAAAGCAGGTAGGTGGGGAGATGTAACCACGGTTAGATCTATCATGAAGACCAAAGGAATCAAGAAAACTCCTGGGGTTAGTGATGTAGAGCTCGATAACAGAGTGCACACTTTTCTTGCTGGTGATCAATCTCATCCACAATCCAGACGAATATATGAAGAATTAGATAAGTTTGTGGGGAAGATGAAGGAGGCAGGTTATGTTCCTGCAACTGATTCAACTCTTCATGATGTGGAAGATGAAGACAAGGAGGGTCATTTGTCAGTACACAGTGAGAAGTTAGCAATTGTGTTTTGCATACTCAATACTGCACCTGGAACAACTATTCGAATCACAAAGAATCTTCGGATTTGTGGGGATTGCCATATTGCTGCAAAGCTCATCGCCAAGATTACTCGCCGGGAAATTGTTGTAAGGGATACTAACCGGTTTCACCACTTCAAGGAGGGTATTTGCTCATGTGGGGATTATTGGTGATATCTTGTGTGGAAAGGAAAGTACATTTGGTTTACTACTACATCTGCAAGTTACAAAGATCACTAATTCAAGTCAAACTCATATTTACAAAGATCACTAGTAAATTGTAAAATTTCTCAATGTATTTATTATAGTAGCAAAGTGTAAATTTTCATAAAATTAAGAGATTGCAATTTTTCAAAAGTTTAAATAGAAAATTGTACAAAACAGAGTAAAATAATAAATAAATTGTATATATTTATCATAATCTAACAGTAAATTAGATATAGTTAATAAATTAAATTTATATAAAATAAACTAGCAATTTTGTTTTATAAAAAAATCAACTAATAAAATTTTCATATAAAATTTAGCTAATAATTATGTACTTAACCATTTTTTAAAATATATTTTATAAGCATGATAATTGTACTATTTACTTGTTTACATTTTTTTTCTTCTTATTTTAAACTCATTAGACAATTGAGATATGATATGATGCAAATTTTACTTTTACTTGTAGCTAAGAAATCTCTTACCATAATTGTGGGTAATTTACAACGAAAATCAATTTGGATGTAATGTATGAGTTTGGCATGGATTTGTTAATTATTACAAATTGAACCTCCTTCAAAGTTTTTTCTTCTATAAATACATAGTAAAGATATCACATTGCCATCTAATGTTTGATCATATTTTTAGTTTTTTCCTAAAATTTAAATTATAAAATATTATTCCCTCATGTTTGCCCAAAGTGGAAGTTTTTCCTCTCTGTCAACTTTTCTATCCAAATTTAATGGAATAAGTTTTGAAAATTGCAAAAATAAAAGAAAAACAATTAAAAAATGTCACAAATTTAGTCTTTCAAACATTTTCAAATGTTACAATTGAGTTATGATTTGATTAGGGATCGAATTTAGGTCTTGACCCAGACTGACCATGGGTATTGGGGACCAGGTTTTTTGTATCACTTGTTTCGTTCTCCATTAACTATGCTTCTAGCCCGGCATGAGGAGCGGGGGTAATGCGAAATGAATGGGGAGGCTGACTAAAAGGATTCCAAAGGCATATCGGAATCACCAATAGTCTTGTGGCGGAACTGTGAGTTATAAGAGACGGACTAACCATGACAACGAATCTAGGTGTGCAGAATCTGCACGTCGAAGCTGACGCACATGAAGCAATTAACTTGATAATTGAAGATCCAGATGCAGATAGATCACTAATACCTCTCATTTTGGATTGCAGGAATCTTGTTTTGAATTTTAACAAATTTAAAATCAGACACGTGTTTCGAGAAACAAATGGAGAGACAGATGCTTTGGCTAAGAGAGCTGTTAATCTGGAGAAAACTGTTCATACACTAACGAATCCTCCCTCGAACATTTTGAAGTTCTTGATGTTTGATAGTCAATGGAAATCCACGATTAGAATAGTTAAAGATAATTAGTTTTTGCTTTTGGTTTGTTATTGTTTATCATTTAACAAAAAAAAAAATATGCTTCTCAATAAACAAACCCTATGTTGGAAGTATGGAACTCATGTTTTATGAAGAAGAAGAAGAAGAATAAGCATCATATTCCCATTTCCATCCAATTCTCACAGCTTGACCTAACCAATATATATATATATAAAGGAAAAAGAAAAAGAAGTATCTCGAATCGAATACGTCCATCTCCAGACAGAGAGAGATATGGCCGACACAGACGAAAAAAAAGAACCCAGTTCGCTAAAACAAATATATATTAACTCCAAAGCTGTATTTCGAACAATTTAAACATGTTTTTTTTAGAGGAGAAAAAGATTTGGTAGATAGAAAATGGTATGTACCAAGTTTAAGACTGAAAATGACTAACCGTTTTACTATTGTTAGGTTAAGTGTAGGTTCGGTTTTTCAATCTAATTACTAATGGAAGAGCTTGGGAGTTGGTATCGTGTTTGTATTAGTAAACCAGTTATTTAAAATTTAGGTGTTCAGGATTGTTTGAAATAGTCATCAGAATTGGAACGGACCACCGGTCGAATTTGATCCGACTTTGAACCGGTGAAATAGAGTGTCTGGTTCTTGCAAAAACCGAAATGCATAGTAATTTCGGTTCAGTAAGTGAAAATCAACTGTTTTTTTTTTTAAAAAAAATCAACTGATTCTGGTTCTTTAATTAATCTTCAGTTTTTACCGTCTTCCTTCTCTATTCCTCACCGTGAGTATAACCCTAATTTTAAGTAAATAGACATGTGGACCGACCGATCTGACTAAGGAACTGACAGTCGGTCGGTATGAATCAGGAATTGACTCCCTCATCGGTTTGAGAGTCGGTTCAGATATGATAACTATGGTTTGAAGCTTATAATAGTGTATGTGATGATAACAACTATACCAGTTCATAGTGTCATTACTATATTAGCCCTAAAGCAGCTTGGAAATGAAATGATCACGTGTACCATTAAAATCTCTATTATTATTTTAAATCCCTCATAATACAACTATCATATTCATTGGTTAGATTATGGGGTTCCCTTACTATAAATTTAGTAACACCCTCCCACCAAAACTGAAGAACATGGCAACTCGAAACAGAAGGCAGAGGTGCACAAGGCACCCACAGGTCCAGTCCGATCAGTGCTCTTTATGTGGACCAGTAACAACCATGGTTCGACCGACTTCTCGGGCTCACAGCTCTCGTGACGCAGCTCCAAAGTCACCGCTTCCAATGCCTACTACTGTGCATGGTATATAATGAATGCTTAATGTTTGATCTCCTCTCCTGCATGCCAACTTAAATATATATCGAATTCACTTGATTTTGATAGGGCGGAAACGAGCTGTTCTATGTGGGGTTAGCTACAAAGGAAAGAAGAACATGCTCCAAGGTACCGTTAATGATGTTAACTGCATGAAGCACTTCCTCATCGACAAACTCGGGTTTCCAACGAACTCCGTACTCATACTAACAGGTAAAATTAGCGGTCTTTCACTTATAAGTTCAAACTTTGTAACGCCCAGGTATGAGCGACTGTCTTCACTAGCCCAACCCAGCTTGATTGAGACCGTTGTCCTCACATGAGCCCCAAAAAAGGATTTCTTGTTGGATTTGAGTAATACATCTCTACTTATACAAGTTTTAAATCACTTATTTCTATTCGATGTGAAAGAGAGTATTACAAACTTACTTTTAAAAAAAGATTAGTTCTTTATTTAAATTTGATAGAATTGTATATATTTGCAGAAGAGGAAGCTAACCCAGATCGGATACCGACGAAGCGCAACATCCTGAATGCACTTCGATGGCTCATTGAAGGTTGTCAAGCTCGTGACTCACTAGTGTTCCATTTCTCGGGTCACGGCACGAGGCATATAGACTTGGACATGGATGAGATTGATGGATACGATGAGTCCATAAGCCCCGTCGATCATGATACCGAAGGAGATATCCGAGACGATGAGATAAACTCCATCATTGTTCGGCCTCTGCCTCGAGGGGCAACACTTCACGCGCTCTTCGACGCGTGTCATAGTGGGACATCCCTAGACCTGCCATTTTTCTGTCGGATAAATAGGTAATATTTCTATATATTCTTGTAACGCTTCAAACTCGAGCGACTGTAATTCTGTAATGATAAATTTCTATAATTGTAGGGAAGGATTTTACAAGTGGGAAGATCAGAGTGTTCCAAAGGCAGCTCCCAAGGGGACCAATGGTGGCCTTGCAATATGTATTGGTGCTTGCGACGATCATCGACGCACAGAAGAAACTGATGTCAGTAAATACCATCATCAACTTTTTCCGTCGCTAAAACTTGATTTTCCATGACGCTTCTCTTGGTTACTAGTTTTAGTGTTACAATATGAGTGTTGGTAATTTGTCAGGCATTTTCAACGGACAAGAAGGAGACGATCGGTGCCTTGACATATAGCTTCATTCAGTCTATGCAAGGGGACGGGCAGATGGCTCCGACTTACGGTAATATGCTGAGTGCCATGCGGTCCATGGTTCGGGAGGCGCAAAAAAAGGGAACACCGCCTTTCAGGATGAAAGGTCCCCTAGCCTCGCTTGTCAATAGAGTGCTCAGTTACAGATTGTCTACGGTATAACTACATAATGATTTCTAATAATTTCATTCTAAATTCGACATTAACATATGATCTAATCTTGTTTGGCATGTTTATTTTTTTTTCTTTCAGAAACCGCAACTGTCATCATCGGAAAGATTTGAGATTTACTCGACCAGAGTTATCATTTGATGATTGTATGTGTTTACATAATTGAAATAAAAAGTGTGTTGGATTTCTCTTCTGATTCATTCATATAAAATGATGATACACCATGACTTCTACTATCTAAGGTGAAGCAAAAATAGTAAAAATAAAAAATCCGACCTGCCGGATTCGAACCAGCGACCTAAGGATTTCTTTGGTTAATTCCCACTACAGTCCTCCGCTCTACCAACTGAGCTAAAGTCGGAAGATGTTTATGTAACACCAATTTATTATACATTTTAATAATTCTGGAATCTGTTCTCACTTTCAACTTTGTAAGTATATACAAGTTAAAATACGAGTTTAGCCCCGTCATGTTGGAGTTAAAATCGAGCTTTTGTCTTAAAATTTCGTTTTTTCATGTTTTAGTCATTAATCGAGTTTACTGATTATGTGAGATTTTCTATGTAAACTTAACAAAATATATTTTAAATTTTTTAAAAATAATATAATAACTTAATAGAATATGTTTGGTTGTGGGACAACTAATGAAACACGTTACCCTTCTTTATTTCAATAACTCAATCAAGTTGACAAAACAAAATCTGCCATAAAAAACATGAATTCCGACATGCATGCAAATTCCCATTTAATTTTCAACTCATTTTACGTGGTCGGTCTTCAAAAACTGTTTCTCTCTATTTTTATATCGGCCAATAATGAATCCATCTTGAGAACATCGCAAAGCATTCTCGTCTTTGCCATTCTGCTGGAGAGTGTCCCGATCCCTGTTAAGTAATCAAATGAATTATTCAAGTTGATATCCATTATATTTGTTCACTTTTGATCATTTATGTTTTCTAGTGTAGTTAAATGGTAAGTAATGTTTCATGATGTGATATTTTGATTAAATTTTGTGTTATTTAATCACTTATGTTTGACAAATGTGATTAAATGATCACTAAAATAATGGTTTTACCATTTCCATTACGTATTTTTCATCATTTTCTTCACTAAATCTTGAAATTGAACCGTAAAATTCACAACCATAATCGAAACCTTCAAACCGAACTCTAATCGTACCCAGAAATCCATGAATTTATTGGTTAGTGAAACTGAATTTCATGGATTTTCAGGTATGATTTCAAGGTTTTGATTAGGGCTCAGTTTCAAGGTTTAGTGAAGAACTTGAGATGAAGAACATGAAAGAAAAAGTTTTTTTTTTCTTTTGTCATTTCATATCATAAAGAAGTCATTGTAACCATTTAATCACATTATCAAATATAAGTGACAAAATAACACAAATTTGAACCAAATATTCACAAGACCACATAACTAATTAACCATTTAATATATGCATGTATAGAAGAATAAAAGTAATTTGAGTATCTCAAAATTCACGACTTTACAAATATATATTTGTTTTTACTTTTAGATACTTAACATTTGTTTACTGTTACAACATATTTTGGATATTTCTATTAGATATTCCAGTTTGTTTATTGGTAGTCTAGTAATTGTCTACTTTTTTGTTGTTGTTAATAGCTCTTAGCAACAAAAGTCAGTTATTAAATTGCAACAACAACAAAATGTTAGATACGTGAAAATCATTTTTTCTTAAAAATCTATTTGTAAAAACGTAAAATAGTATACCCAATGAGATTCACCTTAAAGTTTGTTAAATTTAAGTAGATTATTGCAAATAAGAGAGAGTCTCTCACCTTGAGAGTCGCATAAGTCAAGCGGTATCCCACATTGCTATACTTGACAGTGTACCTACGCACCATACCAATTTGTGTTAAAGTATATATATATATATATATATATTAAAAGTATATAAAAAATCTTCACTTTAAGTTTAAATTTATTGACAAAATTGGTTTAAATATACGTTTTAAGGCAACAGTTGTATTAGAGGGTGCAACCATCATTTTAAAAAAGAGTATTGAAATGAATATTAAGAGTATACCGAAAGAGATTCATGCTAAAATTCAAAATGATCCATCATGGTGTATATATATATATATATATATATATATATGTATGTATTTGTTACCCTGCAATTTGTCCATTGTAAAACCAAGGCCTCCATGCTGATTCTGTTGTTATGTTGAGCTGAGCAATCCAAGCTTCAGTTGCTATGTGAGGAACAACCATGTCATGGTCGCCACTGCCATGTCATAACATGTCATCATCATCGTCATCATATATATATACGTATGTTATGTTGTAACGTTATGGTGTGTCATTCTCTACTAATCTATTTTATACCTGTAAAACAAAAGTTGCAATCCCGATTCTGTTAAGTTTTTTTGGTACGCAATGGCGCTTGTGACATCGTATGTGTATAGATCTTGTTCAATCAAGGTCAGATTGCAACGAACCCATCTTTGGATACTTCCCTGAAACTCAAAAAAAACCAATATAATGGAATGACATTCATGTTAGGATCTAATCGCAACAAACCCACTGAATCGGATGAAAAAATTTCACCCAAGATGAGAAGAAACGCAACTATTGCAGAGAGGAAAGGAAACCCTGATTTTTCGTGGCAACACCCCTTAGGGGTAACCTCCACGGCAGTAGTGTTTTATTAATGAAAAAGACACTGTTACAAAATATGTATATTTGGAGAAATACAGTACAATATAGCCTATGGGTTCGGGGCGCTGCCCTGAACCCCGCCTTCCCCGGCAACCTCACCGCAAAACGCGTACATTAATACATAACCTAACATTACATATTAATAAGATTATACTACCTAACAATTTAACATTAATTAATTTAATTAGCAATAGACTGATGAGATCTTACGTACCTCTCGAATATTAAGAGACTTCTGAACGCTTTTATCGTTCGCCCAATTCACAAGAAGTTCATACACAGTATTCTAGGAAAACAGAAACAGAAAATTAAATTGATTCAGACTATTTTGTATTATTATATGTAGAGTCTTAATTGAAGGTAGAGACAGAGAATGAACGATATATACAAACCCTGCACCAATAATTTGGATTGGTAATGTGAGAAAGAATTGATTTGGAATGTCTCCTCCCTCCAAGAAGTGATCTTCCATTTTTGCCCTCTTGTGGGAGGGAATTGGAGGCGCACTTCGGTTCAAGAATATTGTCGGTACTGATTTCTAAAGTGCACTGAAATTATATAAAATTAACCATCATCATTATATTATAAGAATTTATTTTTATTATTTAGAATCTTATCAAATACAGAGAATGTAATAATTCAATAACCTGGTCAATCTCATCAATATTAATTTGACATTCTGCACTTGAATCTTCAGCATCCAGGTAATAGCTATTGCAGCTGTCCCTTGTTGCCTGCATGAAAAAAAATAAAAAATAATTACATACGAGTGCGAAGTAGGGTTGGACATAAAAAAACGGTTCGGCCGAACCATTTCACAAAACAAAGTTTTTTTGAAAAAACATATGAAGCGGTTCAGAAAAGGTACAAAAAATCGGTTCAAAACCAGTTAGCCGATCCACTTTTTGTATCGGTTTTAATAAACTATTAAGCTACTAAACCAGATCAGACTAGATTTACCAGACTGGACAGTTTGAACAATAATTCAATCTAAAGTCTAAACCAGTGAACAATAATTTACCAGACCAGACGATTTGGTATTTTTCTTTTAAATATATATAGACCGGATGGTTTGAATAATAATTTAATATGAACCAGTGAACAATAATTTACCAGACTGGACTGGTTGGTATTTCTTTTTTAAATATATAAAAAGTGGTTCAGCCGAATCGGTTCTAAACCGGTTCATAATAGGTACGATAAATCAGCCAAAATCTAGAGCGGTAACCGTACCTCTTTAAAATATGGTAAATGTACGGTTCATGAACCGATTCGGTCATGAACCGATTCATGCCCCCTAGTGCATAGGTTGATGTTATTATGCATATCAAAATATTTATTGTGTTAAATTTACATGAACACACATAATAAGTTTATTGTGTTTTGTGTTCTTTAACACGAAACACAGTTTTTCATCATATTATTTTGAGAACAGTGAATTCAAACATTAAATTTTATGAATTAGAATTGATAAACTTCAAAAATTAATGAACTAAATAGAGTCTTAAAAGTTATTGAATAAAATTTACTTAAGAAAAATATTAAAAAATTTAAGTTTATCCTTTCAATTTTATCGTTCTTGTTGTGTTTTGATACGATACGAAAATTAATTTGCACTATCGTACTTGTATCTTTTCTCAAACGCAATATCAACAAATTAAATTCATATTTATTAAGTAGTTGAAATCCGAGTACCTCGTACAGTGGCTTTGAGATGAGGGCCATGCGGTAGGCATAGGGCACGATTGCGTTGTCTTCAAGGGTAGAATCCGTATGCGCACAGCCACTAATAAACCCCTGAAGAGAAGTATCAACCAACACTAACTAATAATTATATTTCATACACAATTAAATATATAATATATAGTTGATTAATTAATTAAGTATAGAGATAATAAGTTCGTTACATACAGCGAGATTGATATATGGCCAAACTCCCGCTTCGTTTTCTGCCTCAAAAACACCAATTAATACTTGAAAATAAATCAAATCAATATATATATAAATTTGTCTAACTCTATTATAGATGGACCATTTACCGTTTATTATTTGTTGTGCAATTACGGGTGTAATTGCTCCAGAATATGAATCACTGGCAATATAGAAATTATTTTTCAGGAATTTCGGATGATCTGCAAACCACTGTATAACAAACACATGACAAAATCAATGCTAATATTTAAAAATGGTCATATGATGATACAATTAACCCAGTGAGAATGTATTCAAACCTGTCGTAAAAATGATATAATTTGAGCAACAGATTTCAAATCTGATGCCTCATAACCATCTGTAGTTGTTGCATACGAAAACCCAGCTCCCACCGGTATATCTATAAAGATTATACTTGCAATCTATACATATACATATATATATATATATATGGATCAAGAAATGAGTCTTTGTATTAATAATAACAAACAACACCACAATTATTCATTATATAAGGTAGTTAGTTAGTTATGTTAAATTTTAATATAGGGGTCGAGCCACACTCAAATAGCAACCACAATATACAACTCAGGTTCCATCCTAAAACCAATTGGTGATAGGAGGAGGTAGCCTTGTTGTATATATGTTGCCCAAATTTGAAAAAACCAACAGTGTGGTATTCCCCGCACACAACACAGAGTGATTTCAACAAGTTACCTGTGTCCAACCATATGGGTAATACTGTAATGTTGGTATGCCTCCTGAATATGCAGTTATATTGAAAGCTAAGGGTCCTGCCAGACAAGAATATATAATATAATACCCGTTGTCTGTCGAACATAATTTGGTCTTGTTTTATTGGAGAAAATTATACCAACTTGCAGGAAGAGTCCATTGGCACCGGAGCAACTCGGCCCTCCTATTATGTAAATCAAGAGAGGGTCTTCAAGTGGGTCGGTTTCTGACTCCACGAAGTAGTAGAACAACTCGGCATCCTTCACACTGACGTATCTATATATATATATATACATACACCACAGATCAATTTATATATACCGGACGGACAGCACACGCACCAGCTGGGTCTGAACCGAGGGTCTGGTCCATGGATCAAATGGCTCAAGCCACGATCGACCTTAGCTTGGGCACATAATTACAGTGTTTGGAACATGTGGATGAATTCGTTGGTGTTTGAAGGACTTACAAGTCACAACTACTTGTCAACACCTAGATAGATACGATACAATAATACAAGACAACAGACTCCTTAATTAACCACATCGACATGCATGCTTTATTTTAGGGGTGAGAAAAAAAGTCTACTTGAACCGAAATTCCGATAAAATCGGCTTAAAACCGGCCCGATTAAGACTGAGACCGAGCGGACGAGTTTTTTCCTCTAAAGTCGGGCTCGGGCTTTGACTCGATTTTTTTTTCTCCCGAAATTCCCGATTCAGACCGGCCCGGCCCGAGTTGTCTAAAGCCCTAATACAAAATACTATACTATACATCAACTTCTCCAACTAGGTCTCGGTCTCTCGCTTCCGCATTCTAAAAAACTCAGCAAGTTAGCAACTCCCGCCACACATGTGCTAATCTATTGTATTTTGTGTTTGTATGTTTTAAATTTGATGAAAATTTGGACAAAAAAATGTATTTTTTTTTACTGAAAATTTCGATAATGGACCGAGACCGGCCCGAGTCAAGCAAGACCGACTCGGGCGAGCTTTTTATACCGAAGTCGGTCTCGGCCCTCCAAAGGTGAAAACCGAAATTTCGGGCTCGGGCTTGGTCTTGCAAAAAAAAACGGCCCGGCCCGCCCAAGCTCACCCCTACTTTATTTATTTAGTTTTTAATTTTAATGATGAGGAAATAATTAATTTAGGGAAATTCACACACTGATGTTATGGAAAGGTTAGTTGGGGATTGTAATTAGGGTCAGTGGTAATAATATACACACCGTTCATTCGCTATATTTTATCAACGTAACTATTAAGAAATATTAGTACGGAAAATGATATATATATATATTCCTATTATTACATAATATATTAGTTGTTGATTTATGCCTTGGGTGAAATTTAAATTAATATATATATATACTAAAAGAACATATGCATCTTCTTTTTTTATTAATTTGTTCAAAGTAATGTATATAAATTAGAAATATATGATATTATATGTAGAAAATTTTGTACTTCTATATACATAATGAAAAAAAAGGGTTAATAGTTAATTTCAATGGTCCCATATGTTTGAGTCATGTGATCGATTAGTATCCCTATGTTGTTTCTTGATACTTTATGTGTTAGAATGTTGTTATTTAGTCATAATTATTGTTAAACCGTCATGTTTGTCTAACCGTTGCGGATGAAAGGTACAAATAAACAAATATAGAAAAAATTAAAAAATATATATATTTTTAAAACTTTATATTTTTAATAGATCACTTAACACAAATATAAGGATTCATTGGAACTATTAACAAAAAAACAAATAGTTCATATAAAAAGTACATGATATTTTTATAATATTTAAAATAAAAAATCCTATAATAAATACCTTGTACTTAAGTATTGATTTCATGATTTTTAGTGTCGTGTTCTTGATTCATGATGTTGCATTTACGACGATATTAGAAAGAAAAATTAACATGTATAAAGACCGACTTACCCAGTTTCGAGCGTGAAGGGAAGTTCGCCGGAAAAGCCAGGAAGAGTGTTGACAATGGTGCTGTTAGCAGCCACACCTGAAAAGACCAGAGCAACACCGAGCAACGGGAGCACTAAACACGGCAACAACATCCTCAACGCCATGTTCCCTGGCCGACGATCACCGGAAAACGTCGGGAGAGAGAGAGAGAGAGTAGAAAGTTCTGGATTGGTCAAGAAATATAACGCTGATAATAAGACTCCTCAAACCTCCAGTCTCGTCTATCGTAGTCCACCGGTTTGGGCTTTTAGGTAGCCGTTGGTCAACGTGCGTGCTGTGGCGGTAGAATTTCAGCTGTGTCTAAACAAAAAGAACACATTGTCAACGTGTTTATATTTTTCAGATATGTCTGTTCAATATCATTATCTTTTCGTTATGTTATTTATGTGTCGAGATTTTGATAGATGAATGTTGGATTTAGGTTAATGGGTCGCCCATGAGTGGGAGCCCATTCAGGTAAGTCCGGTATGTGATACTGACTCTAAACCCTATTGCTCTATATATCTATATATATATGAGGTGTTCTCCTTATAATTAAAAGAGATTAGAACCTGATAGTCACCCACAGTTTAGACAGAGGTCAGCAGCTGTGGAAACCTAGGTCACTGCCCGTTAACCAGTGGCGTGTCCTCCCATCCGGCAGACCGTGATCCCAACCTCAGGCAGATCCGCTTCCGCTAAGGCAATCAATCCAGAGGTAACTTAATTATGTGTGATTATGTTTTACCATATAGATTGCATGTATATTAAAAAATCCAATATTGGTATTAGAGCCGTGTTAGGTTGGTTTCCGAATTGTCGAATTTCAGGAAAATCTCCATCGCGATCAGTTGTGATAGGGACGAGACCGCCACCACAGATTCAGCCACTCCGAGGCCGACATAGGAGCTGCCGGGACCTTCGTGGCCGCGGCTCAGCCCCTGGTGGCCGCAGCCACCGTGGCTGACCGCAGCCTCGACCCCGACTAGCCGCAGCCTTCGTGGCTGCGGCCACCCCAGCCACGGGCCACAACCTTCGTGGCTGTGGCCCTACGACTGGATGCCGCGGCCTTTGTGGCCGCGACACCAGTCGCCGAATCCCCCTCCCATGGCCAGCCTTCGTGGCTGGCCAGAGTTGACGGCGGCGGCGACTGCACTACTAGGGTTTTAAAACCCTAGCAGTTGCAAGGAAGACGACACTGTTCTGGACCGGTCTGAGTGAACCGGTCCAGACCGTCTAGTTCAATACGTTGGACCAGACAAGTTTTACCCCGGTCCGGTCTGAAAAGTTGGACCGACCGGTTCAGTCCGAACCAGTTGATCGGCCTGTTCAGTCCGAACCGGTTGACCGGCCGGTTCAGTCCGGACCGGTCGTCAGAGGCTGACTGGTTCGGTTCGGTTCAGGCCGGTTTAGATAGCTGAAAGCTGTTTAAGCCGGCCTGAGCTCATTCAGAGGCTTTTGGACTACCTGAATTGGTCTGAAACAAATTTGGTTATGATCCTGGATCCTTAGTGGGTCTTAGTGGTTTGTAATATCCGGTATTTGTGCCTGGACCATCTCATTAATAATTATTTTGGGCTAATTAAATTAACTGTTAGATCAATTTAATTGCTGGGATAACCCTATATTGTTTAATGATGCATGACTGGATAGGTAGAACGCCGTGTGGGTTCCTTGTGTTCCCTGGCTTACTTTGTGTTTTCTGCAGGGTAGATAGTCTTGCCTTACTTTATATTGTTGGCTCTTGACTCCATGACTGGTAGAATTGACTAGGTTATGACTTGTTGAGATCCCAACATACTGTGTGAAAATTGGTCTAACATGTTAATTAATTTTTGTTAGAGTGACTTTGGTCCTCAAAGTTTTGGAAATTATAAATTAGCCCCAAATTAATTTATTTTTGAAAGATTTCAATATATATGTGTGTGTATTGAATTGTGTGGTTTGTTACCTTACTTGCATAGGATAGATTACCTTGGTAGGGGGATCTAGCTTTGGCATAGTCTAGGTAGCAAACCTTTAGGATTGTTTTAGTAGCCTTTCAGAAGTTTGGATAAGTTCGAACTACACTTGGGGATATGTTCTTAAGTGTGAACCGGTCGGTTAGTCTGCGAGGTTCTCTGAATTTCCTTGGAAAATACTAGGACAATTGTCGTATGTTAGAGTTGAACGCTTAGTGCGATATGTTCGACTCCGGTCATTTGAGGACTGTTTGTATAGATTGTGTTTCGATTGATAGTAGTGACTTTAGAACATGCTTAGAAACGGGGAGTGCTTCTCGGCATAGCTAGGGTTGTTCTCCGAATTTAAGTATGTTCTAGAATCTGTCCTATTAATTTGAGACTTGTCTTTTTTTACATGCAATAGAACATTGTTCCTTGTGTCTCCATGATCCTATTAGAATTTCCTTTAGTTAGAGAAATTAGGCTGCCATGTAGAACATCATCGTTTAGTTGGACAAAGGTCTTGGACTTAATGGTGAGCACTATAAAATTCAGAGAAAGCATATAAAATTGGTCCTAAGTAGAAATCCATTAACCCCATCAAGAAGATTGTGAAAATACCCGATTCTGGAATAACGAATCAGCAGAAGACTTTCCATTTGAGTGAGAGGTTAATGATGCTGAGACATGCGCCATGATGCTGAGTACGGTGGATGAGTTTGAGCTTAACACACGGCTAAAGGGTTGTGGGATACTTTGCAGGCTAGAAATGGTTCTATACGACTGCTTAGTTGTGCTCACTCAACATTATGTTTGATTCATGCATGATGAATCCTCAGCACTCCGCGAGATAGTATCTGAGGCATATGGCCAACATGATTGTGAATCTCAAGGAGAACGGTCAGTCAGTGACCGATGAGCAGCAAATCCAGGTCGTAATCCGCTCTTTGCCTAACTCCTAGAAATAGATGAAAATCTAAATAACTCATTCTAAGGCCTTCAATACCTTTGAACACGTTTGAAGGCACATTGAGTTAAAGAGGACAGACTCAAGGTCGCTGGACCTAAGGTTGAGGTGCGTGTGGCGCCATCCTCTAGACCTAAAAAGAGTCGCTGAAGGCGAAGGAGTAATGCACAGCGCGATGGCGCAAATGCATTGAAGGCAAAGTAGACAAAGACTGAGGTGAACCCAAGGACTCCTACGAAAACAACACCGCGAAAATGTTCGCGTAAGGCCGAGAAGCCTAAATACAGGAAATGCTCCAACTGTGGCCAGTGGGTACATTTTGTGAAGGCATGTCCTGAATCGATCCGACCTAAAATGTCTTATTGGCTATTAGTGAACTTTGTGTTTCTAGTACAGATATGTTGACTGAGTCATGTCCTTTGTGGATTTTGGATTCAGGATCGACAAATCACATAGCCAAGGATCGTGACGTTTTCGTAGAGTACCATAGAGTCCCGCGAGAAATTAGGTGGATTTACATCGAAAACAACTTTCGTGTTGAAGTCGAAAGGATTAGAACTCGTGAGCTGCGCTTGCGCGACGGTAGAGTTTTAGTCTGATGTCATATCCTCTATGCTCCGCAGATTCGCCGATATGTTATTTCAGTCTTAGGATTAATGAAACTCGGTTTTATATTATCTTTTCATGAATCTTCCGTCCAATTGTTTTTTTAGGTTCAACTTCGTTTGGCTTTAGTATTATTTCTGGTGGATTTATTATTTCGGATTTGGATTCAGGCAACAATAATAATTTCATGTTTTTTTCTTCTACTCACGGATATGTTTGCGATGTGAATGAAAGACAAACTAGAATTGACTACAGAGGTCAACATAGAATTCAGCGGCTAGCTCAATGGGGTTTGCTGTTCTACATTCCACAAGTGGAGTCGTCTACTTGTGTAAGTTGTCTAGCAGAAAATTCCACCGGAATGCCTTCTGGTTAGGCACCTAGAGCCGAATTTCCCTTGCAATTTATCCATTCTGATGTCTGTGACCCTCTTAGTGCTAGGGTTCGGCACGGAGCGCATAATTTCATTACATTTACAGATGATTACACCCATTAGATAGGAGGGTAAAGACCATCCACCCTGATTGTGGAAGAAGAGTACTTTTCAGTGAAATTTAATGGTTTATGTAATGAAAAAGGGATCATTCATCAGTTGACGATCCCCTACACCCCTCAGCAAAATAGTTTTGCAGAGAGGCGCAATAGAACGCTCATTAAAATGATTCGGTCGATATGGCGCAGACTTAATTGGTGTTTTCCTTATGGGGAAACGCTTTGGAGATTGATGCCTACATCCTGAACCATGTGCCGACGAAGACGGTTAACTTCACTTCATATGAATTTTGGACTGGAATAAGTTCTGGACCTTCACCATATACACCCATTGGGGTGAGATGCTTACACCCATGATTTCTGAAATAAGTTTGGGAAAGATTGGACCTAGAGGAAAGAAGAGTATTTTTGGTTACCCTGATACCCCCAAGGGTTATGTGTTTATAGCCGAGCAGGACAGTGGGAGTGTTACCGAGATCGAATCACGAGACGCGACGTTTTTAGAGAACGATTTTCCGAAGAAGGGAGAGATTGGTTTGGATCGATCTCTATATGAGATGCAAGATCAAGTTGAGCAGATACCTATTAATTCGAGTGGGAGAGATGAAGTGGCAGAGGATGAATCAGTTCGTCATCTGTCAGATTCACCTCTTCCTGTAGCGAATGAAACAGCTTTTGCTCCTGATGATCTTGTTGACAGTGGGAGCATTACGGATCTCATTCCCAGTGGGAGCGATCATGGTCGTACCTCTGGTAGTAGTGAGTTGTTAGGCCGTGGGCTAGAACATAAGTTTTCCTCCCGACGATATGCATTCGAAGGTGATGGAGAACTAAACACCTTAATATCTGACGATATGGTTATTGTGCCGTAAAATGTTAGAGAAACTCTCAATAGAACCTTCTAAGAAGAATGGATGAAAGTAATGGAAAATGAGATGAACAATTTGGACTAGATGGAATCTATAAGGAAGAACGGTGTTTGGGCACTGGTCAACCTTCGAGAGGACATAGAGAAATAGTGCTAAATGGGTTCTTAAGATTATGGCTATTGGAGTGAGTCTAGACTTGGAACTGCACTAGATAGACGTTAAGACCGTCTTCCTCAATGGTGAGTTAGAAGAATAGATCTATATGGAGCGGTCTGAATGCTTTGTGCAAAAAGACCATGTGTACTTAGTGTGCAAACTTCACAAATTGATCTATGGTCTGAAACAGTTCGCTATGCAGTGGTATCGCAGAGTTCATGATTTGTTCGTGGAAAATGAATTTCTCTTGATGGATGAGAATCATTGCGTGTACACCAAAAGGGTCTGGACCGAACTTTGTGTTTATGATTCTATATGTAGATGACATACTCATAGCTGTAAATAGCTTGGAGTTCCTCACACAAGTAAAGACTTGATTGTCTTCTCTGTATGGGATGAAGAACATGGGTGAGGCAGTTGTGGCTTTCAGAGGAAAGCTACATAAACAAAGTATTGGAAATGTTCAACATGAGTAACTGCGAACCAATTGAAACTCCAGTTTACATTGATCAACCTCTCAAAATGGATATATGGACTAGATATATAAATTCTGTAGCTAAGTGCAGTCGGAAGCCTGATGTGCGCAATAGTGTGTACTCGGCCTGATATTTGTCATGCAGTCGACATGCTATATAGGTACCAAGCTGAACCCGGATTGAAGAAATGGTAGGCAGTAAATAGGATCATGTGATATCTTAAGGGCATCGTCATGCTCTCTGCTAGAGACTTGCTAGAGATCCAAGAATCTCTGGATGACTAGGTATAACATTGCGGACTATGGTGGTGACTTTGATGAGAGAAAACCCACCTCGGATATGCTCTGCTTTCTGATGGCGCCATATCGTGGATGAGCAAGAAGCAGTCGCGCATTGTATTGATCGCCATTGAAGCCAAATTTGTGGGTCTTGTGTGGACCACTCAGTTGGTTGTATGGCTGAGGAGACTTCCGGATTGATTGCTGAGTCATTGGAGTCGCAATCTCCGTGATATATAAACCCAAGTATCATTACAAGTCATAGCAAGTAGATATCAAGCGAAACTATGTTAGAGACGTGGTTAGACACAAGGTGATGACTTTGAAGTACTTGTCTATGGATGAGATGGTTGTGGACCGTCTCTCCAACCTTGAAGAGAGAGTCTTTAGTGAGACATGTGTAGTCTCTAGGACTGTGTAGACTTAGTGATGTACTTCATTGATTTTATTTCCCATACAATGTTCTTTAACTTGAATTATATTTGAGTATGCATGTTTTCGCAGTTTGAGTATTTTGTGTGTTCATTTCTGTGATTGTTTGTTAATATATGTCAAAGTGGATTTGGCCACCCTCTCACACGGGTGATAGCTTCTATGCCTTTGTGGCTGGGTGAGGCTGGTGATAGCTTCCAGTTTTTGGAAGTCCGTCGGGATAACCAGAAAGGACTTTGTGTCCGGAGCTGTCTGTTTTCGCACTACGACGGATTATGGTCTGTCAATCCACTTAGGGGTCGGATGGGAGTCTTTGTGACTTTTGGTTCGGGTACTTTGTGTGCTTGATGGACATCTGTACAGCATATGGACACATGCTCCATGGGAGAGGAGATATGCTGTAGCGCGCGTTCCATACCACGGCGCACCCAAAATCGACCATGGGTATGACCCGAGATGTGATCTTACCTCGGAGTCGTGTGAGACCCAAAGCTCTTCGCGTAAGAGCCACGTACGTACCCTCAGTACTCTGAATAGAGACTTGAGGTTCAGTTCAGTGTTTGCTATCTTAGTCTGATCTCGATGGGTGCGCTCACAAGTACCTTGGACCCGGTTCTAGAAAAGCGAATTGAATTGTGCCGATGGTTTCGTGGGAAGGGGATGGTCATTATGAGATCTTCTCGATATTGTGTCCACTAGACGTCCGTCAATCGCGGTATAGGCTGCGGTTGTGGGCACAATGCAGATGTATAGGTTTGAAAGATCATTGTGTGGTCAAACCTTGAGAAAGATTACATGGCCAAGGGTGCAGGGCACAAATCCACTGATGGTGTGAGATCCGCGAGTCACTGCAACTCATAACAGATGCGCAGTACCTTGCTCGTAGTGCCTGCCAGTCGCACGGCTGCCTCCTCGTATGTGATTTAACTGTATAAGGAGAATTCGTTCTCTTTGGTGCTGGCTTGATGAATGAGCTCCCCCACTTTGTGCGAGTGAGAGATGTTGGATTTAGGTTAATGGGTCGCCCATAAGTGGGAGCCCATTCAGGTAAGCCCGGTATGTGATACTGGCCCTAAACCCTATTCCTCTATATATCTATATATATATGGTGTGTTCTCCTTAGAATTAAAAGAGATTAGAACATTATAGTCACCCACAGTTTAGACAGAGGTCAGCAACTGTGGAAACCTAGGCCACTCCCCGTTAACCCGTGACGTGTCCTCCCATCCGGCAGACCGTGATCCCAACCTCAGGTAGATCCGCTTCCGCTAAGGCAATCAATCCAGAGGTAACTTAATTATGTGTGATTATGTTTTACCATATAGATTGCATGTATATTACATAATCCAACAATGAACATTTATTCGATGGACCTTAGGGATCTTGGTAGATGTTCTTAGAAGCCTAAACTAGAGATGCCAATTCATATCGACGGGTAACTGTAAGTTGTATCGAGTACGAATTGTGCCAAAATACGCTCTAACTTAAACATAATCCAAAATTATTGACGGATCAATTTTCAAAACTCAAATACGGGTCAATTTTCAAAATTCAAAATTATTGACGGGTCAAAATTTACTAGTTATTTATATTATAAATGTAAATTATCATCAATAAATAACGACTGGTTATAAATTCAAATCTAACTAAAGCAGGTATTTAAAAAAAAAAATTCATTCAAATCTAAGGCTGAACCATCATGGTTCGAAAGGTGCTTTTAGATCATTACTTGTAAGATTATGATGTGTTAATAATAGATTTTGTTATCATTTACCTAATACTAATTAAAAAAAACACTCGATCGACCAACGAGATTTATCTATTTTAGGATAATAAAAATGTATTTATTTATTTATTTATGAAGATATACATGATAATTTCTGACACGACATAATTAAATTGTATGTGAGTTTGACATTAATTCGTCTTGTGTCTAAATAAGCTTTGTGCATTTAGATACAATTAATAATTATATCTAAACACTTCTTATCTATAAATATTCAAGTAAACACGATTAACTAAATGTATAGAATCTTTAGATTCATTATTGTACTAATTTTTGAATCACTTATGAATTTTAAAACTTGATTATGAAATTAAATTATAAATTTTATGAATTTCGTGTTGTTTTATGATGTTTTGTGTTATCTTACACGACTTTTGTCATGTATATATAAAGTTTTTTTTTTACTTGTGAAAAGTTAATTGTGTGAATCAAGTGTGTCTCATTTGATATGTTTAATAGTCATACTCTGTTCATAGGTTCTGTAAACATGTTTAAAACCTACCCATTTAACACACGAATTGTTATATATATATATATGGTTAATTATCAAACAGATACATGAACTTGACATGATTTGGCACGTAGATGCCTAAACTTTTTTTAGTTGCAAATAGGTTGCCTAACTTTTTAAAATAAGCAAATAAAGACCTCCTTCTTATTTTTCGTTTATTCTTAACGGAAAAAAACACGTAAGGAGCACGTGCATAACAAATTTAAGGGTTAATTATCAAACAAGTACATAAACTTGACACGAATTAGTAAGTAGGTTGCCTGGACTTTTTTTTTGCAAATAGGTTGTCTGACTTTTATATATAAGCAAATTAATACATCTGTCTTGTTGCAAATAAGATGCATAACGTTAATGCACGTGAAATCGAATTGATGCACTTCTATGTCACCATAGACTAAGAGAATGAAACTTCGAGCTGAAATGTGCAGATATTAGAGTGAACTATGTCAGAAAAAAATTTAATATTTTTCAAGAACAGTCATTACCGACCTGCAGAAAATCTTGATCTCTCTCTCTGTTTTTTTAATATAAAAATTGTCCCTAACCAGAAGTCCTCGTGGGCATCCTGAATCTGAGTTCCTTAATTGGGTTCCTCACATCCGACAAGATTTCAAACTCCACTGGTCGTCGTAACACCATTGTATTGGCTGCCGCCACGTTCCTCCTTGGTGTTCTCCTCATGGGCCTTGCTCTGACATACCCTCACATGAACTTGAGGTTCTTCCTCACATGATTTTTTCCGTTAAGAATAAACATAAAATAAATTAGATGTCTTTATTTGCTTATTTTAAAGAATTAGGCAGCCTATTTGCGGGAAAAAAAAAGCAATGTTGTTTAAAAAAAATTGGTTCAACCAAAACTAAACTGAATCTGGTATGGTTTGAACTAGTTCAATCGAACTAGTTCCAAAATAAACCAGTTTTAAAGGTTAAAATAAGGTATTTCAAAACAGTAAATTTAATTTAATTCGAATTGGTTTGAATCATCTCGTTTTTTTGTACCAGTTTATACTACAAATTCAAACCAAACCGGATTAAAACTATACAATTTTTTAACCGATCAAGACAAAACAGATCTAATTAATTGATTAAATAGTAAAGAGAAGTATTTTTTTTGTGTATTCTGCGTAGTTTAATGTTTAAGGGATTCTATTTATTGCTCTTGTTATGTTTTTATACAAAACTTAATCTATTTTTGATTGAACCGAAACTAAATCTTAATTTTTTTGAAAATAAAAATTAAACCAGTTCAAACCGATTATAACCCTTTTATGTACCTTTTATGTGTTAAATAGACCATATATTTGAGTGAGTAAAAAAAAAAAAAATACTGATTTACTTTTATTTGCTTTAATTCTAGTTTAGCGGACTGGCGCTGCAAACCCTCTTCTCATTCCTCTCAAGAAAAACTGAGGGGGAGATATGGAAGCAGAAGACGTCGACATGGCAGTGCTGGAGACGACGGAGACAGTGAGTTCATCAATATCTCTATCACCGACTAATAATGCTCATCAACCTCTTCTATTTTTGTATCGGTTGCTTCGTTGAGTGATTTCTTGAATCCCGTTGATCGTAATGTTCGTACCCTGAAAATTCGGTTCGGTGCCTGTGGGGTCGCATACAGGAACTGGACAATATGAAGAAAAGATTGAAGGAGATGGAGGATGAAGTCGCTGCTCTTCGTGAGATGCAAGCGAAAGTTGAGAGGGAGATGGGGGCCGTCCAAGGTCCCTACTTCTCTCCCATATTTGGTTTGTAAGTGTTGTGAACATTTTGATGATAGGGATGGATTAATGGAGGTTAGGTTTGATTAAGTGTAGAGTGGAATTACTTTTCTTGATTATAGTATGGAGTTTAGGATCATTATACGCATTCTTGTAGTCCACCCCATCTTTGATTATCATTATACACATTCTTGTAGTCCACCACATTGTCAATCTATTATGTAATTTTCGTATTACGACCGAACTTATTAATGTTGAACTCTAACCTTGATCTTAATACTCCTTTTTAGTAAGAAGATTAGGTGGTTCAACTGTAAATTCGTTTTTAGTGCCTTTTATTCATTTTTTTTCTGTAGATTCTGCAACTGTAGATTCTGGAACTCAAGCAAATAAAGAGGAAGTGGACTCTCGGTCCATCTTTGTTGGTAATGTGAGAGCCTTTTCTGTTAGTTCTTATTTTCAAGCTTTTCCTCTTCCATATCATGAATACCTTACGTTGAAAGCGCCAGAACTTCTTTTCTTTTGTTCTCTAAATTATTGTGCTATTGTTGTGTAATTTAGAGGAAGAAGTTTCGCGGTAACTAGCATGAGTCAGCAAGCTAAGCTAACATAGAGGGAACACTTTTGTTTGCTTTGGTAGTTCCTGCTTCAATAGAGCTTATAAATACAGGCACTTGTCTCGCATTACAGGTTGACTATTCGTGCACCTCTGAGGAAGTGCAGCAGCATTTTCAGTCATGTGGTACAATAAACAGGATTACTATAAGAACTGACAAGTTTGGCCAGCCCAAAGGCTATGCTTATGTAGAATTCCTAGAGACCGAGGCTGTCCAAGAGGCGCTCCAGCTCAATGAATCTGAACTTCATGGCCGTCAACTGAAGGTGACAACCTTCATGTTATCCAAGTCATTTCCTTGCCTTCTTTACTCTATATGCAGTATTGGCATTTATTCAAACAAATTCTAATCTTATGGAACGCAATATCCTCTTGTCCTGTTAAAACTCACGCTTCAGCTGTGTGTTTTTTTCCATCTATTTTGCAGGTCACTGCGAAACGAACAAATGTCCCGGGGATGAGACAGTTCCATCCTACACGACCTAACCCATATGCATGGTTTCCTTTCAGAGGAGCGTATGCACCTCCTTATTACTCTTTTGGATATGGGTATGGGTATGTATTTTCACTTGATCGCACACTGTTCAGTACCCAGCTTCCTTGGGTGGCCTTTTGAAGAAATGAGTTGGGAAAAATGTCAATGATCACTTTTCAAATATTCATTGTAATGTCTTTCTCATTTTCTTCCACTTGTTGGAAAAGCAGTTTTGGTAGTGCTCTAGGAATTGTAACAGAGAACAAGTGGTGGACAAAGATTTACGTGGGGTCCAACTTTTGAGAGATAAATATGAAACTCCTTACTACTTGCGTGTATGGCTATGGGTCCTAAAAAAGTAAAAATAAACTATTTAGTAGGGTCCTTAGTAAAAGTATATTAAAAATTTTGTATAAATATATAATTCAAGTGGGGTCCCAGGACCCCACTTGTTTTACACTAGATCCGCCACTGCCCGTATGCAGTGTTTCCTTTATGAGGAGTCTATGCACCTCCTTATTACTCTTATGGATATGGCTATGGGTATGCATTTTCAAATCTTCTTCATTTGCCCTCAAATTTTATCTCATGCTTTGAAACTCAATCATGGAAAATCAGTAGTGGAATGGTAAATTTATTTTCTTCAAAGAAAGGCATGAAATGATCATGGCCTCATTTAGAAACTAAATATTTTACAATTTAGAATATTACTTATGTTTCAGTAAACATATTACGAAATATTTTCAAAATGAATATTTCAGTAAACTAAATACTAAATTTAGAATATTACTTATGTTTCAACCATTTCAAAAAAATAATATAATAAATATATAATTAAAATAAAACTATAATTAAACAAACGACTGACGTTGAATTTCTCAAAACTATAATTCAAAATTTGCTGAAAGCATGAATGTTTCACAATATTGACTATAGTTTGGTAACTACGAAAATATTGGATCGATTTGATAATTACTTTCTTTAAAATTAATAAGACAAATATGTAAAAAAAACTATTGGGGCATTATATTATTTTATCAAAAATTGTATGTATAAAGTAGAGTTTCCTTAAAATTAATAAGAGTAGATATGTAAAAACAAAACTACTAGGGCATTTTAGTCTTTTACCACAAATTGGATGTATAAAGTAGAGTTTCCTAAAAATTAGTAAGAGCAAATATGTAAAAAAAAACTATTGGAGCATTATTGTCTTTTCTAAAAAATACTCAACCCAAATACCGAGCAGTTTGAAATTGAACTATTAATCTAAGCACCTCATCCCTTCCGTGTCTTATTCAGATAATATCCATAATTTCAACCTACTTTCTATTTGAGTCCTTGTCTTATTCAGATATCCATGATTGAGTTTCCATACCTACTGATTTTCCATGATTGTCTTATTCAGAGATAGGTAGATTTCAAAATCGATCAACTAACCAAAGAAATACAGAAAGGAGGAAGCGGGGTACTGAATAGTGTGCTTGTTGTGTGTGATCAAGTGAAAATGCATATCCATATCCATATCCATAAGAGTAATAAGGAGGTGCATAGACTCCTCATAAAGGAAACACTGCATATGGGCAGTGGCAGATCTAGTGTGGAACAAGTGGGGTCTTGGAACCCCACTTGAATTATATATTTATACAAAAAATTTAATATACTTTTACTAAGGACCCCACTAAATAGTTTATTTTTACTTTTCTAGGACCCATAGTCATACACGCAATAGTAAGGAGTTCCATATTTATCTCTCAAAAGTTGGACCCCACGTAAATCTTTGTCCACCACTTGTTCTCTGTTACAATTCCTAGAGCACTACCATAACTGCTTTTCCAACAAGTGGAAGAAAATGAGAAAGACATTACAATGAATATTTGAAAAGTGATCATTGACATTTTTCCCAACTCATTTCTTCAAAAGGTCACCCAAGGAAGCTGAGTACTGAACAGTGTGCGATCAAGTGGAAATACATACCCATACCCATATCCAAAAGAGTAATAAGGAGGTGCATACGCTTCTCTGAAAGGAAACCATGCATATGGGTTAGGTCGTCTAGGACGGAACTGTCTCATCCCCGGGACATTTGTTCGTTTCGCAGTGACCTTCAAAATAGATGGAAAAAAAAACACAGCTGAAGCGTGAGTTTTAACAGGACAAGAGGATATTGTGTTCCATAAGATTAGAATTTGTTTGAATAAATGCCAATACTGCATATAGAGTAAAGAAGGCAAGGAAATGACTTGGATAACATGAAGGTTGTCACCTTCAGTTGACGGCCATGAAGTTCAGATTCATTGAGCTGGAGCGCCTCTTGGACAGCCTCGGTCTCTAGGAATTCTACATAAGCATAGCCTTTGGGCTGGCCAAACTTGTCAGTTCTTATAGTAATCCTGTTTATTGTACCACATGACTGAAAATGCTGCTGCACTTCCTCAGAGGTGCACGAATAGTCAACCTGTAATGCGAGACAAGTGCCTGTATTTATAAGCTCTATTGAAGCAGGAACTACCAAAGCAAACAAAAGTGTTCCCTCTATGTTAGCTTAGCTTGCTGACTCATGCTAGTTACCGCGAAACTTCTTCCTCTAAATTACACAACAATAGCACAATAATTTAGAGAACAAAAGAAAAGAAGTTCTGGCGCTTTCAACGTAAGGTATTCATGATATGGAAGAGGAAAAGCTTGAAAATAAGAACTAACAGAAAAGGCTCTCACATTACCAACAAAGATGGACCGAGAGTCCACTTCCTCTTTATTTGCTTGAGTTCCAGAATCTACAGTTGCAGAATCTACAGAAAAAAAATGAATAAAAGGCACTAAAAACGAATTTACAGTTGAACCACCTAATCTTCTTACTAAAAAGGAGTATTAAGATCAAGGTTAGAGTTCAACATTAATAAGTTCGGTCGTAATACGAAAATTACATAATAGATTGACAATGTGGTGGACTACAAGAATGTGTATAATGATAATCAAAGATGGGGTGGACTACAAGAATGCGTATAATGATCCTAAACTCCATACTATCATCAAGAAAAGTAATTCCACTCTACACTTAATCAAACCTAACCTCCATTAATCCATCCCTATCCATCAAAATGTTCACAATACTTACAAACCAAATATGGGAGAGAAGTAGTGACCTTGGACGGCCCCCATCTCCCTCTCAACTTTGGCTTGCATCTCACGAAGAGCAGCAGCTTCATCCTCCATCTCCTTCAATCTTTTCTTCATATTGTCCAGTTCCTGTATGCGACCCCACAGGCACCGAACCGAATTTTCAGGGTACGAACATTACGATCAACGGGATTCAAGAAATCACTCAACGAAGCAACCGATACAAAAATAGAAGAGGTTGATGAGCATTATTAGTCGGTGATAGAGATATTGATGAACTCACTGTCTCCGTCGTCTCCAGCACTGCCATGTCGACGTCTGCTACTTCCATATTTCTCCCTCAGCTTTTCTTGAGAGGAATGAGAAGAGGGTTTGCAGCGCCAGTCCGGTGCTTTTACAGTGATTCTTGGATCCACCGACTATGTTTATGTCCAGTCTCCACCGGCCTAGTTCCGATCCACGTGTTCCCCTCCACGTCGGCACCAATAATTACGTCCTTGCCCCTGAAACAGAGCACATATTGGGCCATTTTCAAATATAAAGAATGGACCGGAATAAACGAAGACATTTGAAGCCTACCAAATAAACAATTACACCAAGCATGCTTCAAGTACCCATAAATGGTCGTTCTTTGATATATATATATATATATATATATGTGAGTTAATTATAACACAGGTTCCTGAATTTGATATGGTTTGACAGGTATGTTTAATCCGGTTTGGTTTGAATTTTTAGTATATACTAGTACCAAAAAATGAGTCGATTCGATTCGAATTGAATTAATTCTACTGTTTTGAACTGGTTTACTTTAATCTTAAAAAACTGATTTTATTTTGGAACTCATTCATCCAAACTAGACCAAATCTGGTTTAGTCTGGCCGAACCGATTTTTTTGAACAACACTACTTTTTTTTTCCCGCAAATAGGTTGCCTAAGTTTTTAAAATAATCAAATAAAGACCTCCCATTTATTTTTCGTTTATTCTTAACGGAAAAAATCACGTGAGGAGCAACCTCAAGTTCATGTAAGGGTATGCCGAAGGAAGGCCCATGAGGAGTATCAAGAAGGAACGTGGCGACAGCCACCACAATGGTGTAACAACGAGCAATGGAGTTTGAAGTCTTGCTGGATGCGAGGGACCCAATTAAGGAACTCAGATTCAACATGCCCACGAGGAATTTAACGGATGCGAGGTTGAAGTTCTCACGGATGAAAGTCGCTGTTCCGCTCATAACTCTAATACCAATCAAAGTTTTAAATTTCATCACAATTCTAAGAATCACAATTATATGTAGTCTTAATTGAAGGTAGATTGAAGGTAGAGAGTGAACGATATATACAAACCCTGCACCAATAATCTGGATTGGTAATGTGAGAAAGAATTGATTTGGAATGTCTCCTCCATCCAAGAAGTGATCTTCCATTTTTGCCCTCTTGTGGGACTGAATTGGAGGCGCACTTCGGTTCAAGAATATTGTCGGTATTGATTTCTAAAGTGCACTGAAATTATATAAAATTAACCATCATCATATAAAAAGTGGTTCAGCTGAATCGGTTCTAAACCGGTTCATAATAGGTACGATAAATCAGCCAAAATCTAGAGCGGTAACCGTACCTCTTTAAAATATGGTAAATGTACGGTTCATGAACCGATTCGGTCATGAACCGATTCATGCCCCCTAGTGCATAGGTTGATGTTATTATGCATATCAAAATATTTATTGTGTTAAATTTACATGAACACACATAATAAGTTTATTGTGTTTTGTGTTCTTTAACACGAAACACAGTTTTTCATCATATTATTTTGAGAACAGTGAATTCAAACATTAAATTTTTTATGAATTAGAATTGATAAACTTCAAAACTTAATGAACTAAATAGAGTTTTAAAAGTTATTAAATAAAATTTACTTAGAAAAAATATTAAAAAAATTAAGTTTATCCTTTCAATTTTATCGTTCTTGTTGTGTTTTGATACGATACGAAAATTACTTTGTTGGGTATCGATATTGACAGCCCAATAAGGAAAAGGTCTCGAAGGCCCAATAACCCTGGAGGGGGTAAACCCAAGATATTCGAACTGGATCAGCCTAATAATAAAAAAAATCATCGACGACCAAGACCTGTAGTTATCCAGCTTCTTGGAGTCACAAAAAAAAACGAGCGAAGCCTTTAGGTTTTCAGCTTTCGCAAGTCTCATTGACAACCAGGACCTGTAGTTATCTAGCTTCTGGGGAAAAAAAACGACGAGCGGAGCCTTTAGGTGTTCAGCCTTCGCAAGTCATCTCGACAACCAGGACTTGTAGGTATCCAGCTTCTGGGAAAAAAAAAACGAGCGGAGCTTTTAGGTTTCAACATTCGCAAGTCATCATCGACGACCAGAACCTGTAGTTATCCAGCTTCTGGGAATTAAAAAAAAAAAAAACTACGAGCAGAGCATTTAGGTGTTCAGCCTCCGCAAGTCATCCTCGATGACCAGAACCTGTAGTTATCCAGCTTCTGGGAGTCACAGGCCGACAAGCGAAGCCTTTAGGTGTTCAGCCTCCGCAAGTCATCCCCAACGAGTCACAAGCCGACCGACGAGCGGAGTCTTTAGGTGTTCAACCTCCGCAAGTCATCCTCGACGACCAAGACCTGTATGTGTCCAACGTCTGGGAATCACAAGTTGATGAGCGTTTAAACGCTCAGTCTCCACAAATCATCGTCAACGATCCGGACCTATAGTTGTCTAGCTTCCAAAAGTTGCGTAATAATGTTTGTCTACTATATATATAATGAATAAAGAGAAGTCAAAATCAGTTGTTTGTCTTTGGACACACACTCATGAGATCACTTCCATGAATGCGTGTCCAAAGAGGGGCAACTATAAACACCTGATTTTGGCTAGGGATCAAAATACCGTATGCGAGGAATCGAGATTTGAAAACTTAAAAAAAAAATTTAAAATAATAAAAAATTCCAACGGTGGAAAATTGCCTCTTTTCCACCGATTTTATTTTTTTATTATAAAAAAAAAGGGTTTTATTAATTAATTAAATAATATGCAATTTGTTCTATAAATACAAGGAATGCTATGGTGATTGAAAGAGGCTTCAAGAAATGCTACGTGAGTTTTCAAAGAAGAGAATGAGAGATTGAAAAAAAAAATGAGAGAAAAAAGAGTGAAAAAAAAATGAGAGAAAAAAGAGTGAAAAAAAAATATCGGTGATTATCAGTATCGGTTTCTCGTACAGTATTTTAGTCTCCCATGAGTTAGGTATATTTCTCTCATGTTCAATATAATATTTGTATTTTATAAATGTGAAATAAAATTGAGAGTTTATATACATATATTATCTATTTATATATAATATACTTGTTAATATATATATATATGTGTATAATATATATTTATATTATGTTTATGTAATACTATTATATCTATATGTATAATATATATTTATATTATGTTTATGTATTACTATATATATATCTATACGTATAATATATATTTATATTATGTTTATGTATTACTATATATATATATATATATTTATATTATGTTTATGTATTACTATATATATCTATATGTATAATATATTATGTTTATGTTATCTATTTATCTATATGTATAATATCTATTTATATTATGTCTATGTAATACTATATATATATATATTATGTATTATGTATAATATATGTATAAGTGAAAAAAAAAAATTCAAAATTGACTTAGGTCATTCCCAAACTTTGATGAAGGGTACAACTCGGTCCTTGGACTCTCGGGTCATTTCTGGGACGTTATCGAGTGTTATAAACCAAACCGGAAAAGTTTTGGGCCATTTGTGCAAATTGTTTTTCTTAATTCAGCTCTTTTAAAAAAAATACATTTTGATTTCTAAACTTTTCTAGACATTCCATGATTTCTAAAAATGTTACAAATAAGTCTAGAATAATTTTCGGGTTATTTTTAGAATTTTTCCAAGTATTACAAATAAATCTAGAATAGTTTAGGGTCAATTCTGTAATTTTAAAAAATATTTTCAGTTCAATTATATTTTTTTTCGAAAATTACAATTTTGATTCCTAAAATTTTCTGGACATTCCATGAATTTTAAAAATGTTACAAATAAGTCTAGAATAATTTTCGGGTTATTTTAGAACTTTACCTAGACCTGTCAATTCGGGTCAACCCGCCGGGTTCGACCCGACCCGACCCGCCGTGTTTTACGGGTCGACCCGGACCCGACCCGCCGATCGGCACGGGTCAGTTTATGCGACCCGAACCCGACCTGCCGGGTCGACCCGCCTGACCCGCCTGACCCGCCTGACATACCATTACATATTTTACATCCAATATATTCATTCATTTTGTAATAACACAACTAACCCATCAACCATCATATTCAGTCATTCAGATACAGAAAAATACCAATACCACACACCAACACACCATACATCATTACATCCAATGATCCAAGTACCATTGTACCATCACCTAAACTTCTTCAAAATAAACACACTAAGAATAATCCAAATTCCAACGAAAAACATCTAAATTAAAACCACATAATTTCAAGTTTCATGCGTGTGACTCTTCCTCATTCGGGATAAAATCGTCAATCTCTTGCTCCAAATTTGTTTCTTCATCTTCTTCTATGCAATTGCAAACAGATATTTGTCATATATATAATCATAAAACAGTAACAAACAAAAATTTAAAAAGATTATAGATATTACTTGTCTCGTCTTCAATCCAATCTCTAGTGCACATAATAGCTTCCACAGTTTCCGGCTTGAGCGAACTCCTGTATTGATCGAGAACACGGCCACCAATACTAAATGTTGATTCAGAAGCCACTGTTGTAATAGGGATGCTGAAAATATCACATGCCATAGCAGAAAGAATAGGAAATCGAGTCGATTCCCCATGCCAATAATCAAGAACATTCAAAGTCTTCTTCCTATTAAGTAGTTCTTCTTCCAAATATCGATCAAGTTGCGATTTTTGAGTTGATTGACTGTTGGATCTTAAATCATCAAATTCCTACAACACATATTAAGAAATAAGAAACATATAAAATAATTGAAAGATTAGGAAAAAAATAGCATTAAAGAACTTACATTGAGCACATCGCCTCCAGCGGTCGAATGATGCAACACTTGATCAGTGTAAGAAAAGGTTGAACGACCCTTTTTACAAGCCTGAGATTTCTTCTGTAAAGAAGAAGATGCTACAACTGACTTATCCACATACGCATTATATAACTCATACAACTTAGACCGAATGATTTCAGCTTCAACGACCCCATACTCTTCACCATGCAACCTTTTATAAGCAAACTCGACAAACTCAGACTTGTATCGAGGGTCCAAAATAACAGCAATTGCCAAAATGACACTGTAGTTCGTCCAATACTTGTCAAATTTGGACCTCATACGATCAACCATACCTCTCATGAACAAGCGCTCACCGTCATAATTTTTCTTCAATGTGTAACTGATAACAAACACCAACGGGAAGTACAAATTTGCAGTAGGATACTTCGTTCCCGAAAAAATCACAGTCAAATCATAGAAACCACCTAGAAAATCTGCAATTGATTCCAACTTTGCCCATTCAGCCTGGTTAGGACACACCAATGAATTTCCTAAATCCATGTGACGAATCGCACTCTTATAGTACAAAGCACTTTTAAGCATCAAAAATGTGGAATTCCACCTGGTTGGTACATCTTGCCGCAAACCCCGACGATTATCCAACCTCATATCACTGACATGTTTAAGAAATTCAGTTTTTCTCACCTGTGAGCCTCGAATGTACTTGACAATTTCTCTTATACTCTTCACCACATCATCAACTTCTTTCAAGCCTTCTTGCACAATCAAGTTAAGAATATGAGCACAACAACGGATATGGAAAAACTCACCATCCAAGATCAGTGGATTGTGAAGTGACAGCTTCTCCTTCAACACTTCAACACAAACATCATTAGATGAGGCATTATCCAAAGTCAAACAAAATACTTTATCAAGAATTCTCCAACTCCCCAACATGTCATAAATTTTGTCAGCTAAAGCCCTACCAGTATGTGGAGGTGGCATAAAGCAAAATCCTAAGAGGACCTTACGCAATACCCAATCAGCATCTATAAAATGTGCAGTCAAGCATATATAACCATCAGTTGTAAGAGATGTCCACAAGTCTGACGTTAGACAAATCTTACTACGGGAACAACCTAGCAACACCTTAATCTTCTCCTTCAAAGAAATGTACTTCTTCATAACATCAGATTTAACTGTATTTCTACTAACCAACTGAACATTTTGGCGTAGATATTTAAAAACTTCTTTGATACCAGCATATTCAACAAACTGAAAGGGCAAATTATGTGCTACAATAGCATTTGTAACCAACTCTCTAAATTTTAGAGGATCAAACTGAGCACTTTCGAGAGTAACAGTGTTTCTATTTGCTGCAATGAACATTTGACCTATGTCCTTAAAGTCGCTTTTTCCACATTTGTTCAAATGACGCTTCATATTTCCAGTTCCATAACTAGCATCACAACGATATTGTGCTTTACACTTCAAACAACTACTTTTGGTTATCCCATCTGTCTGATCTAACGGAAGAATTTCAAAATAATTCCAGACATCAGACTTCAATAGTTTTTTCCTCTTCCCATCTGTCTTTACCAAGTGTTACAAATAATTCCAGAATAGTTTAGGGTCATTTCTGCAATTTTCGAAAATATTTGTCCAATTCAGCTCAAATTTTTATAAATTGCATTTTGGTCCCTATATTTTTTTGGACATCCTATAACTTCTCAAAATGGGACAAATTAGTCCAACGAGCTTAATATTTTCAAAAATTATTCGTGCATGTTTTGACACGTTTAAAATGGCTCGAGAGTTAAACCATTTTTTTTTCGAGCACGATTAACTTTAGTTCTCTCTTGTTTATTTGAAATAAAAAAAAATTGTTTGTACATGGTTTGTTTAATTTAAAGAAAATGCATGTAGTTTTTTTTTTGGCCAAGCATGATTAAAACGAGCAATTCGGGCAAAATTGAAAAAAAAAATTCAAAAGCAAACTAAAGTACCGAAAGGGCGGATTATTAGCTTGCGAGCTTTTAAGACGTAATAAAAACCCCGAACTCGATTCTCTGGACGTAGACCTTTCTAAGCCCTAGGATGTTAACTCCATGTACCCTAGGCAATTTTAGGATTCTGATTAGCCTTCAATTAATCGGTGGCGACTCTTTCAATTTTTTTCGGTCTGGTTGATGACCCCGCTCGACCGAACTCTTCGCTCGCCAAGACCCGACATTTTCAAAAATGAAAATTAAAAAACTATTTTTTCAAAATGGGTCGGAAAAAGTCGGATTCGACGTCTGACACATACACGTCAACAAGCACGAGGCTTCTCTCTTGGGTAAGTCAAATGATACCAATCACTTGGCTTTGTTATTTCCATCCACTCTTTCGGGTTCGGCTTCGTCCTGGTTATTCGGCCTCCCTGCAGGATCTATCGGAACTTGGGCGGAATTAAGGAGCAAGTTCCTGGAGAGGTATATGGGCGAGCGCTAGTTGATGAAAAGCGTGGTCGCCATGGATGCGGTCAAGCAACAGCCTGGAGAGTCGCTGGCCAATTTTTACGGGTGTTTCCATCAGAACGTCACAGAGATAGATCGCCGAATCTCGGATGGGGATATCATTCGAGCATTTTACAGAGGTCTGGATGTGGCCAACAAGGCCTCGAGGAAGCTGCGAAACAGCTACCACGTAAAAGAGATTGAAACGTTGGAGAAGCTGGCGTCCAGGGCAAAAGGTTTCATAGACCTTGAAAGGGCGAACACTGAGGTTAACTTCCTAACGACCTCGCTAAGGGTGGTTCCTGAGCCCCGACGCGATGGTAAGAAGGAGGTGAAGAAAGAGAAAAAGGGAAGAGACAGCAGGCCCCGAGTCGAGCCTAATCCAGCGCCTCGAAATCCAGAGGTCCCTGAGTACTTTACGCCTTTAAATAGGCAGATCTCAGCGGTACTAGTCGAGATAGAGAGGAGATCCTTGGCGAGGCCACCAATGCCTCGTCGGGGTGGTCAGCCCATGGGTAAGGACGTCGAGAGCTATTGCAGATATCATAAGTGCAAGGGCCACAAGACGGATGACTGCCGCATTTTGAAGTGGGATATAGAGAAGCTGATTCAAGGGGGGATGTTGAAGGAATTTGTGGCAGGCCGAGACAGAAGTCGAACGCCCCCCAGAAGACATCGTTCGCCAGCGCCTGCTGAGCAAACTGATCTATCTGCCAACAAGAGGAAAGTAAATTTGATTGCGGGAGGATTCGGTGCTGGAGGCGAGGGGTCATACGCCAGGGAGGTCTACGCCACTCAGATCTCCACAGCAGTTCAGTTGGGAAAGCGACTCCGAACTGAAGAGGACATTGTCATCTCATTCTCCGAAAATGATTTGGCACATGTCACAACCCCCCACAACGATGCTTTGGTTATCTCGGCTGATATAGACGGCTGTGACGTTGCAAGGATTCTGATCGACGGAGGCAGCTCGACAGACATCCTATTCTTGGACGCCTTCGAGAGGATGGGCAAGTCCAAGCGTGACCTGAAGAGGGTCGACTTTCCGCTGATTGGGTTTGCGGTAAGGACACCTTATCCGCTGGGGGCAATAACCATGCCTGTGATTCTGGGCAAGGGATGGAAGAGCATCCTGGTGGTCGACTCACCTACATCCTACAATGCCATCCTGGGGAGGACCACGATCAATCCCAACAAGATTGTGGCCTCCACAGTCCATCAGAAGATGAAGTTCCTCACTCCCAACGGGATTGGAGAAGTGCTCGGCGACCAACCTTCCTCGCGACAATGCTATATGAACTGCCTGCGCAGGAAGAACCAAAGGGAGGCCCTCGCCATCGAGACAGAGGCCGACCCTCGCGAGGATTTGGCTCGGCCAGCCCCCATGGAGGAATTAGAAGAAGTCGAGGTCGATGACCCAGACAAGAAGGAGCGCATTGGGACCACCTTGAAAGAAGATCAGAAGGAGGCCATGACCGCCATCCTTAGAGAATTTAAAGAGCTCTTCGCCTGGCAGTCGAGCGACATGTCGGGTATTAGCACAGACATAATCTCGCACGAGCTCAGGATAGACCCTTCTGTCAAGACGATCGCCCAAAAACGGAGATCGTTCGGAACAGACAAACGCTTGGCGATCAGGCAGGAGGTTGGCAGACTGATCGAGGCTGACTTCGTCCGAGAGGTGAGATTCCAGAGTTGGGTCGCCAACCCAGTTTTGGTCAGAAAATCAAATGGCAAGTGGAGGATGTGCGTCGACTTCCGCGACTTGAACAATGCTTGCCCTAAGGATTCATATCCTCTTCCCAGGATTGATCAGCTGGTCGATGCTACCTCTGGTCACGAGATTCTGAGCTTCATGGACGCCTATTCAGGCTACAACTAGATCAAAATGCATCCAGACGATGAGGCTCACACCGCTTTCTCTGCCGACGGGGACATTCTGTGCTACTGGGACATGCTGGGAAGGAACATGGAGGCTTATGCGGACGATATGCTCGTCAAAACCATCAAGGGCAATCCGCACACAACAGACCTCCGCGAAGCTTTTGAATGCATGAGGAGACACAGCGTTCGCCTGAACCCTGCAAAGTGCGCCTTCAGAGTCAAGTCGGGCAAATTCCTAGGATTCATGGTCAGCGAGAGGGGCATCAAAGCAAACCCATAAAAGTTGAAGGCCATAGAAGAGATGAAGTCGCCCACCTGCCACAAGGAAGTTCAGTGCCTGAATGGTCGCCTGGCTGCGCTTAACCGTTTCCTCTCCAAGGCAAGCGATAGGTCCCTCCCGTTCTTCAAAACCCTGAGGGTCAACCGCAAGTTCGAGTGGACGCCAGATTGTGAGGAGGCATTCCAGTCCTTAAAGCGACATATCCAAACACTCTCGGCTCTAGCAAAGCCCATTCCAGGCGAGCAGCTTTTCCCCTACCTAGGCATCAGTGACGTGGCGGCCAGTGCTGTATTGATAAAGGAGGAAAATAATGTTCAGAGTCCAGTGTACTTTATTAGCAAAATGTTTAACTCAGCATAAATAAAATATGTCAAGATTGAGAAGTATCTCTATGCCTTAGTTATTGCTGCTCGAAAGCTGAGACCTTACTTTCACACGCACGACATCACGGTCCTCACCAATCAACCTCTCAAAAACTTCCTGATGAAACCAGATTCGTCAGGAAGAATGGTCAAGTGGGCGATCGATCTCAGCGAGTTCAGGATCAAATTTGCGCCGAAAACGGCCATCAAAGGTCAAGCACTAGCTGATTTCATTGTGAAAAGCACGAGTAACGGTCAAACAGAAGCAGAAAACAGGCCAAGTCAGTTAGCAGACAATGATCAAGTCTGGGAGCTCTATACAGATGGGTCTTCATCAAGAGAAGGTTCGGGGGCAGGTTTAATTCTTATTCCCCCTGAAGGCGAGCCTTTAAAATATGTGATTGCCCTTACATTTCAAGCAACCAATAACGAAGCAGAATACGAGGCTCTTGATACCGGACTCAGGTTGGCGAAAGGAATGGGCATATCTGCACTTAAGGTTAAAAGCGACTCGGAACTATTCGTCAATCAGGTCAATGGCACTTATGAGGCAAGGGGGGAAAATGAAAAAGTACCTCACCATCGCCAAGAAACTCATAGCATAAATTCCAAATTTTGCGATCGAGTCTATTCCTCGTTAGGAAAATCAGATGGCAGATTCCTTAAGTAAGCTGGCATTTGGGGGAACAACAATCCAAGACGTACAATTCCTGGAAAAGGCTTTACGTTCAGTCATCGAAAGCAGGGCAGAGGTCTTCAACATTCAGGAGCAGGTCACGTGGATGACTCCATTCCAGAATTATTTAAAAGAGGGAAGGCGAATCCATGAGGATAAGAAGACTCGCAACCAATTATCTGATTATTGATGGGGAACTCTACAGGAGAGGCTACTCGACTCCCTACTTAAGGTGTGTTGCTCATCCAGAAACGGAAAGGGTTCTTCGAGAAACTCACGAAGGGGTGGCAGCATGTCATGAAGGTGCTCAATCGTTAACCAGGAAGATCTCCAGATTAGGATACTACTGACCAACCTTGGGAAAAGATGCGGTTGAATTAACGTGAAGTGTGAGACTTGCCAGCAATTTGCGCCACGATCGGGTCGACCACCCACACTATTATCCCCAATGGCGGGTGCCTGGCCTTTCGCTCAATGAGGGATCGATATATTAGGTCCGTTCCCTATTAGCACTGGTCAACGCACTCACATTATAGTGGCGATCGACTACTTCACCAAGTGGATAGAGGCGAAAGCTCTAGCTTCTACGACGGAATTTCAAGTCATCAAGTTCCTAAAGATCAACATATTCTCTAGGTTTGGCATTCCTAGAGTACTCATCAGTGATAATGGTACGCAATTCATTGGAAAGGAGCTCAAATGGCTCTGTGAAGAATATCATGTCGACCATCGTTTCAGTTCGGTGCATCATCCTCAAACGAATGGGCAAGCTGAAGCAGCCAACAAGGTTGTTTTAGAAGGACTCAAGAAAAGGGTTCGAGCATTCAAAGGAAATTGGGCAGATGAGCTGGAAAACGTATTATGGGCCATCAAAACAACGCCTAAGGCAGCCACGGGAGAAACACCTTTCAGTTTAGTGTATGGATCAGAAGCTGTGGCACCCGCCGAAATAGCAGTGCCTACCCATAGAATCCTACACTTTAACGCTGAGGCAAACGAGGTCGAGCGCAGAACTGACCTCGACTTGGCAGAAGAAAATAGATGACTATCAGAAAAAACACAAGCAAAGATGCGCCTGGCGACCGCTCGAAACTTCAACAGAAAAGTCAGCGCTCGCCAATTTTTCGTGGGGGAGATGGTCATGAGAAGGAATGAATTCACAAGGCTGGACAGTCAGAATAAACTTTCAGCTAAGTGGGAATGACCATATAAGGTAATAGAGATCGCCGCCCCGGGATCCTACTATTTGGAAACCACAGAAGGCGAGAGGTTACCCCGTCCATTCAATTCTGAGCATTTAAGGAGATTTCATACATAGCTTGTAATCAAACTGTTATGTCAATAAAAGAAAGTCATTCCTTCATAAAGCATGTTCACTCGAAGCAAATCGAAGAAAAAAGACCTGACGCCAAGAGTCAGGCGAAGACCTGATGACCGAATCAGGCACAAAAGCCCTAACAACAAAGTTAGGCCACAAAAGCCCTAACAATAAAGTTAGGCCACAAAAGCCCTGACGCCAAAGTCAGGCCAAAAAAGCCATGACAACAAGGTCAGGCCAAAAAGCCCTAGCAACAGAGTTAGGCCAAAAGCCCTGACGCCAAGGTCAGGCCAAAAAGCCATGTCGCCAAAGTCAGGCCAAAAAGCCCTAACAACAAAGTTAGGCCAAAAGCCCTGACGCCAAGGTCAGGCCAAAAGACCTAGCAATAAAGTTAGGCAAAATGAAAGACCTGACGCCAAAGTCAGGACAAAAGACCTAACAATAGAGTTAGGCAAAAACGAAAGACCTGACGCCAAAGTTAGGCAGGAGATCTGTTATCAGCCCATTAAAGAGCGGATAAAGAATCCTAGGCGATCACTATGGATTAAGAGTGGATAAAGAATCCTAGGCGATCACTATGGATGGTGAAGCCTTAACTTAACAAGTTTCTTGCTATTAGGCAAACACCCCAAAGGTTTAAACTTCAAGAAAGGTGATATACTTTTGAACTTAGAAGTGCATACTTTTAAGTCTTGAAATATTATCCTTAGAAAGTTTATACTTAACAAGGGAAATATATAAGTTCGTATAGACTTATCCTTACAAGCCTAGGCGAAAGGTCCAGGGCTCTAAGAGTCAAGGCCATTATAAAGCAAAGGAAAGTTAAGAGTAATTACGATTACACGATTAAGATATAGGAAAGATAGCCAACACATTCAAAGTCAACCAAGGGCTTACGAATATAAAGGCATTCAATATAAAATAACCGAGTCTTTAATCAAAAAATAATTACAAAACGCATTTAACAATACAAAGGAAAGATAAGAAAAATCTAAGGAGGATGATCGCCGGAGAGTGTCAGATTCAGGCCTTGGGGTCTTCAGGGCCAGGAGTGCTTGGCTCGACTTCGGGGGCAGGGGTGCTCAGCTCGCCTTCGGAGGCAACCTCCTCAACAGCCGCAGCTGGGTCGACCTCTTCAACAGCAGGGGTAGGCCGAGGAAGGGAACTCCGGAGGAAACCCTTAAGGGATGCAACTTCCCTAACAGGAAAGTTGGGGTCAACCACCAGGACGTCTTCGACCAAGACGTGGAGGAAGTCAGCAATCTCCGACTTCATCACCGCCAAATCATAGTCAACGAAATCCTTAGATTCCTTGAATTCGTTGACCACACTTTGGGGTGAAGGAACAGACTTCAGCTGTTCCTTCTCCTTTTCTAGGGCGATCCCCCTAGATTCAGCAGCTTCCCCCTTTGCCTCAGCGGCGACCCGGCGAGCTTCCAAATCAGCCATTTGGGCTCGGGCTTCCTTCAGCTCAGCTTCTAGGCGGGCCCGAACTGCCTCCCTTTCATCTAAGCACCGATGAAGGGCTTCAAATTCCTAAAGGGCGACCGCAGCATCAGCCTCCTTCTGCTTTACATCAGCAAGGAGCCGCTGCTCTTTCCTGAAGTACTCCTCCCGGGCGCCATCTACCAAGGAAACTGCCGCGTCAACGGTCGACTTGATGACCTCCATCTGCCCGGGGAAGATCCCCGTACTCCGATACTGCTCCAGCTCAACAAGCAGATCGGAATGCTTGTTGGCGAGCTCTCCAAAGACGCGGCCAATCGCCACCTCTTCCCGAACGAGCTGCCAATAAAAGAAGGGTGAATATTGTCAAGATACGAACAAAAAAAGGGAACAATGCGAAAACTTAACAAAGAAACAAAGTCTTACCAGAGCGACTCGTTCGTAATGGGACCGCAAGAACCCCTCGATCTGAGGTAGCTCCGTGGGTATTGTAAAGTGATCCCTGGGAGGAGGAGGGTCCGCCAAAACCAGAGTCTTCCCCTTGTTGGCAGAAGGGCCCTTAGGAGGAGGAGGAGGAGGATTTTGGTCGATAACCGGGTGCTCCTCACTCCTGACCTTCTTGGCAGGAGGAGGGTCTCGGGCCACGTCAGCAGTGGACTTTTCTGCAAAATACCAAGGAAATATGTCAGAAAGCTCGAAAAAAGGCAAAGTATGAAAACAATATTGGGCGAGACAACATACCTGGTTGGCGAGGGCAACCAGTGGCCAAGGGGAGGGCCTCTTCAGGCTTCCTCTTGGACGAACGCCTAGAGGGGGAGGAGGAGAATTCAGCAGAGCCTGATCGGCGGACAGCCCCGCCTTTTCCTGGTCATCAAAGAGACCTATGAGTATTCGGCCCTTGCCTACAACTTTGCCTACAAACAATAAACAAGAAAAAGGTTAGAAGGAGTTACCCAATCATCAAAGATTGGCGTGGCATGATGAATGTCCGCCATCTCGAGCATATTCTCAGTGGTCTCTGCCGCGGAATGGATGAGGTGGAAACTGGATGACCGATGCAGCCGGAACAGGTCATCGATGGCGTTCCGGTCACTCCCGGATAGCTCGTCAAACTCAGGAAGGAAGTCCCTATCTGGGGCGGACAACTTCCAAGGCACCCCCCCTTGTAAAAGAAGTAGAACTTCTTATAGTTTGAGTTGGTGGCTCGGAAGTCATCGACCAACCGGACGTGGACGTTCCAATTCCACGATTGAAGGTCTCTCCACTCAGCAAACTTCGGCCACCGGGATTGGAAATGGTGGAGATGGTTCGTCCCAGCCGCCAACCGGAAAAAGCACCGGAACAAGGCCAATGAATACGTCCATTCTTGACGTATGCATAGGAACTTGAATCCAGCCCATATCCTAATGGCGTTGGGTACGAGCTGCGTGAGATGTATCGTGTAGAACCGGCACAGTGCCTGCAAATCCTCGCAGAGAGGAAAACGCAACCCAGCATCGATCTGGGCCGCATAAAGGTAAACCTCTCCGCTGCAAGGATAATGCAGACATAGGCCTGGATATCTAGGGACATCCCCCGCACCAAGACCACCAAGCACCACCACCGTCTTAAAATAAGCCGGCTTCAACTCGTTGGGCTTGACATCTACTCAAAACAGTTCAGATATAGCACAACAAGCATAATAACAAGGAAAAGCAGGGGATATTCGCAAAACAGAGCAGTGAAATAAAATATTCACCTTTCAGAGAAAAGATAGACGTCTGAAGCTCAGGCCCATCTACCACCACAGGAGTGGCTGCGGACCTCCCAAGGTCAGTTTGGGCTTTTAGGTAGCCGTTGGTCAACGTGCGTGCTGCGGCTGTAGAATTTCTGTTGTGTCTAAACAAAAAGAACACGTTGTCAACGTGTTTATATTTTTCAGATATGTCTGTTCAAAATCATTATCATTTAGTTATGTTATTTATGTGTCGAGATTTTGATTGATGAACATTTATTCGATGGACCCTAGGGATCTTGGTAGATGTTCTTAGAAGCTTAAACTAGAGATGCCAATTCATATCGACGGGTTAACTGTAAGTTGTATCGAGTACGAATTGTGCCAAAATACGCTCTAACTTAAACATAATCTAAAATTATTGACGGATCAATTTTCAAAACTCAAATACGGGTCAATTTTCAAAATTCAAAATTATTGACGGGTCAAAATTTACTAGTTATTTATATTATAAATGTAAATTATCATCAATAAATAACGACTGCTTATAAATTCAAATCTAACTAAAGCAGGTATTTTAAAAAAAAAAAAATTTCATTCAAATCTACGGCTGAACCATCATGGTTCGAAAGGTGCTTTTAGATCATTACTTGTAAGATTATGATGTGTTAATAATAGATTTTGTTATCATTTACCTAATACTAATTAAAAAAAACACTCGATCGGCCAACGAGATTTATCTATTTTAGGATAATAAAAATGTATTTTTTATTTATTTATGAAGATATACATGATAATTTCTGACACGACATTATTAAATTGTATGTGAGTTTGACATTAACTCATCTTGTGTCTAAATAAGCTTTGTGCATTTAGATACAATTAATAATTATATCTAAACACTTCTTATCTATAAATATTCAAGTAAACACGATTAACTAAATGTATAGAATATTTAGATTCATTATTGTACTAATTTTTGAATCACTTATGAATTTTAAAACTTGATTATGAAATTAAATTATAAACTTTATGAATTTCGTGTTGCTTTATGATGTTTTGTGTTATCTTACACGACTTTTGTCATGTATATATAAAGTGTTTTTTTTACTTGTGAAAAGTTAATTGTGTGAATCACGTGTGTCTCATTTGATATGTTTAATAGTCATACTCTGTTCATAGGTTCTATAAACATGTTTAAAACCTACCCATTTAACACACGAATTGTAGATGCCTAAACCTTTTTTAGTTGCAAATAGGTTGCCTAACTTTTTAAAATAAGCAAATAAAGACCTCCTTCTTATTTTTCGTTTATTCTTAACGGAAAAAAACACGTAAGGAGCACGTGCATAACAAATTTAAGGGTTAATTATCAAACAAGTACATAAACTTGACACGAATTAGTAAGTAGGTTGCCTGGACTTTTTTTTTGCAAATAGGTTGTCTGACTTTTATATATAAGCAAATTAATACATCTGTCTTGTTGCAAATAAGATGCATAACGTTAATGCACGTGAAATCGAATTGATGCACTTCTATGTCACCATAGACTAAGAGAATGAAACTTCGAGCTGAAATGTGCAGATATTATAGTGAACTATGTTAGAAAAAAGTTTAATATTTTTCAAGAACAGTCATTTCCGACCTGCAGAAAATCTTGATCTCTCTCTGTTTTTTTATTATAAAAATTGTCCCTAACCAGAAGTCCTCGTGGGCATCCTGAATCTGAGTTCCTTAATTGGGTTCCTCACATCCGACAAGACTTCAAACTCCACTGGTCGTCGTAACACCATTGTATTGGCTGCCGCCACGTTCCTCCTTGGTGTTCTCCTCATGGGCCTTGCTCCGACATACCCTCACATGAACTTGAGGTTCTTCCTCACATGATTTTTCCGTTAAGAATAAACATAAAATAAATTAGATGTCTTTATTTGCTTATTTAAAAAAATTAGGCAGACTATTTGCGGGGGAAAAAAAAGAAGCAATGTTGTTTAAAAAAAATTGGTTCAACCAAAACTAAACTGAATCTGGTATGGTTTGAACTAGTTCCAAAATATACCAGTTTTTAAAGGTTGAAATAAGGTATTTCAAAACAGTAAATTTAATTTAATTCGAATTAGTTCGAATCAACTCTGCGTAGTTTATACTAAAAATTCAAACCAAACCGGATAAAAACTATACAATTTTTTAACCGATCAAGACAAAACAGATCTAATTAATTGATTAAATAGTAAAGAGAAGTATTTTTTTTTGTGTATTCTGCGTAGTTCAATGTTTAAGGGATTCTATTTATTACTCTTGTTATGTTTTTATACAAAATTTAATCTATTTTTGATTGAACCGAAATTAAATCTTAATTTTTTTGAAAAAACAAATTAAACCAGTTCAAACCGATTATAACCCTTTTATGTACCTTTTATGTGTTAAAAAGACCATATATTTGAGTGAGTAAAAAAGAAATACTGATTTACTCTTATTTGCTTTAATTCTAGTTTAGCGGACTGGCGCTGCAAACCCTCTTCTCATTCCTCTCAAGAAAAACTGAGGGGGAGATATGGAAGCAGAAGACGTCGACATGGCAGTGCTGGAGACGACGGAGACAGTGAGTTCATCAATATCTCTATCACCGACTAATAATGCTCATCAACCTCTTCTATTTTTGTATCGGTTGCTTCGTTGAGTGATTTCTTGAATCCCGTTGATCGTAATGTTCGTACCCTGAAAATTCGGTTCGGTGCCTGTGGGGTCGCATACAGGAACTGGACAATATGAAGAAAAGATTGAAGGAGATGGAGGATGAAGCCGCTGCTCTTCGTGAGATGCAAGCCAAAGTTGAGAGGGAGATGGGGGCCGTCCAAGGTCACTACTTCTCTCCCATATTTGGTTTGTAAGTATTGTGAACATTTTGATGGATAGGGATGGATTAATGGAGGTTAGGTTTGATTAAGTGTAGAGTGGAATTACTTTTCTTGATTATAGTATGGAGTTTAGGATCATTATACGCATTCTTGTAGTCCACCCCATCTTTGATTATCATTATACACATTCTTGTAGTCCACCACATTGTCAATCTATTATGTAATTTTCGTATTACGACCGAACTTATTAATGTTGAACTCTAACCTTGATCTTAATACTCCTTTTTAGTAAGAAGATTAGGTGGTTCAACTGTAAATTCGTTTTTAGTGCCTTTTATTCATTTTTTTTCTGTAGATTCTGCAACTGTAGATTCTGGAACTCAAGCAAATAAAGAGGAAGTGGACTCTCGGTCCATCTTTGTTGGTAATGTGAGAGCCTTTTCTGTTAGTTCTTATTTTCAAGCTTTTCCTCTTCCATATCATGAATACCTTACGTTGAAAGCGCCAGAACTTCTTTTCTTTTGTTCTCTAAATTATTGTGCTATTGTTGTGTAATTTAGAGGAAGAAGTTTCGCGGTAACTAGCATGAGTCAGCAAGCTAAGCTAACATAGAGGGAACACTTTTGTTTGCTTTGGTAGTTCCTGCTTCAATAGAGCTTATAAATACAGGCACTTGTCTCGCATTACAGGTTGACTATTCGTGCACCTCTGAGGAAGTGCAGCAGCATTTTCAGTCATGTGGTACAATAAACAGGATTACTATAAGAACTGACAAGTTTGGCCAGCCCAAAGGCTATGCTTATGTAGAATTCCTAGAGACCGAGGCTGTCCAAGAGGCGCTCCAGCTCAATGAATCTGAACTTCATGGCCGTCAACTGAAGGTGACAACCTTCATGTTATCCAAGTCATTTCCTTGCCTTCTTTACTCTATATGCAGTATTGGCATTTATTCAAACAAATTCTAATCTTATGGAACGCAATATCCTCTTGTCCTGTTAAAACTCACGCTTCAGCTGTGTGTTTTTTTCCATCTATTTTGAAGGTCACTGCGAAACGAACAAATGTCCCGGGGATGAGACAGTTCCGTCCTAGACGACCTAACCCATATGCATGGTTTCCTTTCAGAGGAGCGTATGCACCTCCTTATTACTCTTTTGGATATGGGTATGGGTATGTATTTTCACTTGATCGCACACTGTTCAGTACCCAGCTTCCTTGGGTGGCCTTTTGAAGAAATGAGTTGGGAAAAATGTCAATGATCACTTTTCAAATATTCATTGTAATGTCTTTCTCATTTTCTTCCACTTGTTGGAAAAGCAGTTTTGGTAGTGCTCTAGGAATTGTAACAGAGAACAAGTGGTGGACAAAGATTTACGTGGGGTCCAACTTTTGAGAGATAAATATGGAACTCCTTACTACTTGCGTGTATGGCTATGGGTCCTAAAAAAGTAAAAATAAACTATTTAGTAGGGTCCTTAGTAAAAGTATATTAAAAATTTTGTCTAAATATATAATTCAAGTGGGGTCCCAGGACCCCACTTGTTTTACACTAGATCTGCCACTGCCCGTATGCAGTGTTTCCTTTATGAGGAGTCTATGCACCTCCTTATTACTCTTATGAATATGGCTATGGGTATGCATTTTCAAATCTTCTTCATTTGCCCTCAAATTTTATCTCATGCTTTGAAACTCAATCATGGAAAATCAGTAGTGGAATGCTAAATTTATTTTCTTCAAAGAAAGGCATGAAATGATCATGGCCTCATTTAGAAACTAAATATTTTACAATTTAGAATATTACTTATGTTTCAGTAAACATATTACGAAATATTTTCAAAATGAATATTTCAGTAACTAAATACTAAATTTAGAATATTACTTATGTTTCAACCATTTCAAAAAATTAATATAATAAATATATAATTAAAATAAAACTATAATTAAACAAACGACTGACGTTGAATTTCTCAAAACTATAATTCAAAATTTGCTAAAAGCATGAATGTTTCACAATATTGACTATAGTTTGGTAACTACGAAAATATTGGATCGATTTGATAATTACTTTCTTTAAAATTAATAAGACAAATATGTAAAAAAAACTATTGGGGCATTATATTATTTTATCAAAAATTGTATGTATAAAGTAGAGTTTCCTTAAAATTAATAAGAGCAGATATGTAAAAACAAAACTATTAGGGCATTTTAGTCTTTTACCAAAAATTGGATGTATAAAGTAGAGTTTCCTAAAAATTAGTAAGAGCAAATACGTAAAAAAAAACTATTGGAGCATTATTGTCTTTTCTAAAAAATACTCAACCCAAATACTGAGCAGTTTGAAATTGAACCATTAATCTAAGCACCTCATCCCTTCCGTGTCTTATTCAGATAATATCCATAATTTCAACCTACTTTCTATTTGAGTCATTGTCTTATTCAGATATCCATGATTGAGTTTCCATACCTACTGAGTTTCAAAATCGATCAACTAACCAAAGAAATACAGAAAGGAGGAAGCGGGGTACTGAATAGTGTGCTTGTTGTGTGTGATCAAGTGAAAATGCATATCCATATCCATATCCATAAGAGTAATAAGGAGGTGCATAGACTCCTCATAAAGGAAACACTGCATATGGGCAGTGGCGGATCTAGTGTGGAACAAGTGGGGTCCTGGAACCCCACTTGAATTATATATTTATACAAAAAATTTAATATACTATTACTAAGGACCCTACTAAATAGTTTATTTTTACTTTTTTAGGACCATAGTCATACACGCAATAGTAAGGAGTTCCATATTTATCTCTCAAAAGTTGGACCCCACGTAAATCTTTGTCCACCACTTGTTTTCTGTTACAATTCCTAGAGCACTACCAGAACTGCTTTTCCAACAAGTGGAAGAAAATGAGAAAGACATTACAATGAATATTTGAAAAGTGATCATTGACATTTTTCCCAACTCATTTCTTCAAAAGGTCACCCAAGGAAGCTGAGTACTGAACAGTGTGCGATCAAGTGGAAATACATACCCATACCCATATCCAAAAGAGTAATAAGGAGGTGCATACGCTCCTCTGAAAGGAAACCATGCATATGGGTTAGGTCGTCTAGGACGGAACTGTCTCATCCCCGGGACATTTGTTCGTTTCGCAGTGACCTTCAAAATAGATGGAAAAAAACACACAGCTGAAGCGTGAGTTTTAACAGGACAAGAGGATATTGCGTTCCATAAGATTAGAATTTGTTTGAATAAATGCCAATACTGCATATAGAGTAAAGAAGGCAAGGAAATGACTTGGATAACATGAAGGTTGTCACCTTCAGTTGACGGCCATGAAGTTCAGATTCATTGAGCTGGAGCGCCTCTTGGACAGCCTCGGTCTCTAGGAATTCTACATAAGCATAGCCTTTGGGCTGGCCAAACTTGTCAGTTCTTATAGTAATCCTGTTTATTGTACCACATGACTGAAAATGCTGCTGCACTTCCTCAGAGGTGCACGAATAGTCAACCTGTAATGCGAGACAAGTGCCTGTATTTATAAGCTCTATTGAAGCAGGAACTACCAAAGCAAACAAAAGTGTTCCCTCTATGTTAGCTTAGCTTGCTGACTCATGCTAGTTACCGCGAAACTTCTTCCTCTAAATTACACAACAATAGCACAATAATTTAGAGAACAAAAGAAAAGAAGTTCTGGCGCTTTCAACGTAAGGTATTCATGATATGGAAGAGGAAAAGCTTGAAAATAAGAACTAACAGAAAAGGCTCTCACATTACCAACAAAGATGGACCGAGAGTCCACTTCCTCTTTATTTGCTTGAGTTCCAGAATCTACAGTTGCAGAATCTACAGAAAAAAAATGAATAAAAGGCACTAAAAACGAATTTACAGTTGAACCACCTAATCTTCTTACTAAAAAGGAGTATTAAGATCAAGGTTAGAGTTCAACATTAATAAGTTCGGTCGTAATACGAAAATTACATAATAGATTGACAATGTGGTGGACTACAAGAATGTGTATAATGATAATCAAAGATGGGGTGGACTACAAGAATGCGTATAATGATCCTAAACTCCATACTATAATCAAGAAAAGTAATTCCACTCTACACTTAATCAAACCTAACCTCCATTAATCCATCCCTATCCATCAAAATGTTCACAATACTTACAAACCAAATATGGGAGAGAAGTAGTGACCTTGGACGGCCCCCATCTCCCTCTCAACTTTGGCTTGCATCTCACGAAGAGCAGCGGCTTCATCCTCCATCTCCTTCAATCTTTTCTTCATATTGTCCAGTTCCTGTATGCGACCCCACAGGCACCGAACCGAATTTTCAGGGTACGAACATTACGATCAACGGGATTCAAGAAATCACTCAACGAAGCAACCGATACAAAAATAGAAGAGGTTGATGAGCATTATTAGTCGGTGATAGAGATATTGATGAACTCACTGTCTCCGTCGTCTCCAGCACTGCCATGTCGACGTCTTCTGCTTCCATATCTCCCCCTCAGTTTTTCTTGAGAGGAATGAGAAGAGGGTTTGCAGCGCCAGTCCGGTGCTTTTACAGTGATTCTTGGATCCACCGACTATGTTTATGTCCAGTCTCCACCGGCCTAGTTCCGATCCACGTGTTCCCCTCCACGTCGGCACCAATAATTACGTCCTTGCCCCTGAAATAGAGCACATATTGGGCCATTTTCAAATATAAAGAATGGACCGGAATAAACGAAGACATTTGAAGCCTACCAAATAAACAATTACACCAAGCATGCTTCAAGTACCCATAAATGGTCGTTCTTTGATATATATATATATATATATATGTGAGTTAATTATAACACAGGTTCCTGAATTTGATATGGTTTGACAGGTATGTTTAATCCGGTTTGGTTTGAATTTTTAGTATATACTAGTACCAAAAAATGAGTCGATTCGATTCGAATTGAATTAATTCTACTGTTTTGAACTGGTTTACTTTAATCTTAAAAAACTGATTTTATTTTGGAACTCATTCGTCCAAACTAGACCAAATCTGGTTTAGTCTGGCCGAACCGATTTTTTTGAACAACACTACTTTTTTTTTCCCGCAAATAGGTTGCCTAAGTTTTTAAAATAATCAAATAAAGACCTCCCATTTATTTTTCGTTTATTCTTAACGGAAAAAATCACGTGAGGAGCAACCTCAAGTTCATGTAAGGGTATGCCGAAGGAAGGCCCATGAGGAGTATCAAGAAGGAACGTGGCGACAGCCACCACAATGGTGTAACAACGAGCAATGGAGTTTGAAGTCTTGCTGGATGCGAGGGACCCAATTAAGGAACTCAGATTCAACATGCCCACGAGGAATTTAACGGATGTGAGGTTGAAGTTTTCACGGATGAAAGTCGATGTTCCGCTCATAACTCTAATACCAATCAAAGTTTTGAATTTCATCACAATTCTAAGAATCTCAATTGTGTTAGGGACAATTTATGGTAGAAAAAAAATCAAGATTTTCTACAGATCGGTAGTGTCTGTTCTTGAAAAATGTTAAATTTTTCTGACAAAATTCACTCTAATATCTGCACATTTCAACTCGAAGTTCCATTCTTAGGCTATGGTGAGATACAAGTGCATCAATTCAATTTCACGTGCATTAAAGTTATGCATTGTTGGAATTTGACATACGAACAACATCATCCAATCGACTAAATACACATATTTAGGTTACCTCTTTAGAGTGATTGCCCTTTGTGAAAGCGGAAGCGGATCTGCATGAGGTTGGGATCACGGTCTGCCGGACGGGAGGACACACCACAGTTTGACGGGCTATGACCTATAATACCACAACTACTGACCTCTGTCTAAACTGTAGGGTGACTATATATTCTCAAGATCATCATCAGGTTTCTTCTACCCCTGAGCACCCCTATATATATTGATATATAGGGGGATATGTTTTAAGGCCAGATACACAACTTGACTTATGTGAATGAGCTCCCACTTATGGGCGACCTATTATCCTGAAACAAACATGCATCTTATTTGCAACAAGACAGAGGTTCATGCAAAAAAAAAAAGTTTATGCAACCTACTTACCAATTCGTGTCAAGTTCAAGTAAATGTTTGATAATTAACCCTTAAATTTGTTATGCACGTGCTGCTCACATGTTTTTTCCATTAAAAATAAACGGAAAATAAGAAGTAGGTCTTTATTTGCTTATTTTAAAAAGTTAGACAACATATTTGCGGCTAAAAAAAGTTTAGGTACCTACCTGCCAAACCAAGTTCAGGTACGTGTTTGATAATTAACTCTCTCTCTATATATATATAACAATCCGTGTGTTAAATAGGTAGCTTTCTAAACATGTTTATAAAACCTATGAACACAATATGACTATTAAACATATCAAACGTGACACATGTGATTCACACAATTAACTTTTTGGAAGGAATTGTTTTTTATATATATACATGACACAAGTCTTGTAAGATAACACAAAACATCATAAAACAACATGAAATTCGTAATTTAATTTCATAATTAAGTTTCAAAATTCAAAAGTAATTCAAAAATTAGTACAATAACGAAACTAAATATTAGATATATTTAGTTAATCGTGTTTACATGAATATTTACAGATAATAAGTGTTTAATTAGACATGATTATTAATTGTATCTAAATGAATATTTATAGATAAGAAGTGTTTAATTAGACATGATTATTAATTGTATCTAAATGCACAAAAGTTATTTAGACACGAGATGAGATAAAGTCAAACTCAGATACAATTTAATTATGTCGTGTCAAAAAATATCATACATATCTCCATAAATAAAATAAAATTCATTTTTTATTATCCTAAAATGATAACAAAGTCTATTATTAACACATCATAATCTTACAAGTAATGATCTAAAAGCACCTTTCGAACCATGATGGTTCAACCGTAGATTTGAATGAAATATTTTTTAAAAAATACCCGCTTTAGTGAGATTTGAATTTATAAGTAGTCGTTATTTATTGATGATAATCTACATTTATAATATAAATAACTAATAAATTAATATTACGGTTGAACCTGATTAAATCAATGAACCAACCAATCAATCGTCTACTCACCTACCACCAGACCAGGAGAGCTCCTGACTGTCTTTTCCTCAGACTTCAACAATGCATGTGGCATTTTGGGGGTATCAATCGCCCTTTGTTGTAGCAGTCACAAAATTACATAATGTTAAATAATCAACGAATCTATTCTATATAGGGAAGAATATTTTGAACACCAGGCTTCCACACATTAATTGTACCATCTCTATACGGGCTCAGTCCCCTACCGACTTAGCAATCTGGCAGGATCCACTCTTCTATGATGCAGATTCACCATGTTGAACAATCTGTACATTCAGAAGAAAAAAACAGTTTCTTGAACAAGCTCTGTTGTCCCCAGTCCAATCACTAGAGAGTAAATAAATAATGAATGGATAGGGGTTGGTGTTGAAATAAAGCCACTTTGACTAAAATAAAATACCACACCGCATTTGTAATTCAAATTTGGCACCATATATACAACAAAACTATCTCTTCCTATCACCAATTGGTTTTAGGATGGAACCCGAGTTGTATATTGTGGTTGCTATTTGGGTGTTGCTCGACCCCGATATTAAAATTTAACATGGTATCAGAGACCGGTTTCGTTTGACGGTGTTGAGTGTTTCCCGATGTGGGTTTATTGTGTCCCGTTTACTCCACGTACCAGAGTTCGGGTCGGGCCTGGACGTGAGAGGGGATTTGTTGAGTCCCAACCCGTCTAAATTAAAAATGTGTCGGTGTCATGCCTTTAAAAAATACGAGTTGTCACAGTGCATGGGAGTGTTGAAATAAAGCCACTGTGACTAAAATAAAATACCACACCGGATTTGTAATTCAAATTTGGCATCATATATACAACAAGGCTACCTCCTCCTATCACTAATTGGTTTTAGTATGAAACCCGAGTTGTATATTGTGGTTGCTATTTGGGTGTGGCTCGGCCCCGATATTAAAATTTAACAGTTGGGTTGGCTAACCATGCTCTATTTATATTGACTAAAAGTGGTCTTTTGGGGAGACATTATTATAGTATGATGTTGGGATGGCAACTGGAGATGTGCTATGATATCCTTTTGTGCTGTCTATGGATGGATGGCCTTAGTATTGGCAACCTCGAAAAGAGATTAAGAATGAATTATTATTACCTTATAATTATCGAACCTTGTGGCCAACCGCATATATTGATCACGAGCTTTTGGGTCACGAACCAGTGACTTCACCCTGGATAGAGCCCTCTCCACCCCATCAACCTTCTGCTTCCGTCCAATCCTCAAGAAATCGTATTCATCGACTCTCTCACCATCAAACTCAGAATCTACAAGATTTGCGTTATGATCCACTCGGAATGCTCTGAGTCCAACTCTTTTCCTCCTCCACCGTAGAATTACCTTTTCCACCATGCTTACTGACCAAACAAACTTCTTATACTGACTATGAACTTGATGTCCTCTAACACAAGCCTGCAAATTAGAGGAGAACAACACAACTCAACAAAAACGCCCTTACTTTGAAGAAACCAACCAGAATGAAAGATGGAGCTTACTTGAACTTTTACAATTCGGTTGCGTATTTTCAAAAATTCCTTTCTTCCCTTCCATCCACGATACTTCTGCTGGATACTGATAGCTGCAGAGTGCAGATAATCATCATAGCAACTCATCTTCTCGACCCTGCTCAAAGAACCAAGTGCTACTAGATCTATTGAAGCTTCAGTTCCCCCATTTCTACTGCTTTTCCATTGTCGCTGACGAAATGAACGAGACCTGAAGGATGCTTGGATCAAAGCTGCTGCACGAGCTGATTTCCTGATTGCAGCAAGAGACCCCTTTATGGAAAGCTCCTTCTCATCTATTAAACCAGTTCCAGATGCAACCTCATCAACACAGTCCACGGAATTTTGCTCGACTGTCAGTGAAGAGACACGGGCTGTTAAATCCACCTCAGCTAAATAAGCAGCGATCCCCTTGTGGCCTCTTCTTGAAGCCAAATCTGCTGCTGTCTGACCTCCTGGAAATTCTGGCTTTGGATCATCAACAAGACTAGTGTCTGCTCCAAGTCGTAGAAGTGCAATAACTGTTTCCTCTCTGCAGAGTGGAAGTCAAAATGTTAAGATACCAATCAAGGACCGATATATTCACTGTTCGTAGTTCAGGGATAGAGAAAATAAACCATCAATCCACCACTTATACTATCTAGATATCAGATTCTCAACAAAAAAACATGGGAAAGATCATTCAGAAGCATCAGCAGGTCATGATTAACAGATGGGTGCAATTTTTCTGGCGTCTAGTTGTAGTGTACTGGTCACAAAGACATGACAATACTCAAAATAATTGGAAGCACACATGAATTAATGTTCTGAGCTTCTTGTTCCTGTTTCTCATTCAACAAAAGCATGAAATGTTGAAGGACTTAGAAGACTAACCTCCCAAAATATGATGCCCAGTGCAGTGCAGTTCTTCCACGTACATCTCTAAAATTAGGATTAACACCAGCAGCGGTAATAGGACCCATGGCCCATTCATAACCCAGAGCAGACGCCAAATGTAATACTCCTTGGCCATCTTTATCCAGAACTTGAGGTCCTTTGCCTTCTTTTTCGTGTACTTTGTATACCAGCCACCGATAAAGTCTATCCTTCAGTAAGCTTTGAATCACAATATTCGTAGAGCACACATATTCCAATACAAAAGCTTCTTTTTCCGTTCTAACTTCTTCACTTTCTGGAACAACCCTTGTTGAATACACAATCCTTTTCAGCTCACACTTATCACATTTCGGACTAGAGCACTTGAGCAATTGCTCCTTCACACCTAAATGTAACAATTTTGCTAGCCGAATTTGAAGGTGCAACTCACATTGTGGGTCACTACTGAGCGATAACGGCATTTCCCGATATTCAAATTCTCGCACCTCGCTGCATGCTAGTCTATTGCTACAAGTTACATAAAATGGCACACGCCCGGGACCGTGTCGTGGGGCCACACATCTTATGGAAGTTTCAGTCAGTCTTTCAGCGGGAACCTCAATTTCACCAAACATGCAAGTCCATTTAGTAACGTCCTTACTTCGCAAGAATTTCCCTATAATCAAGACCTGGAAACAAAAAATAAATTGACTAAAACTCATGATAGAGATCACAACTATATAGTATGATATAGAAAACATAAAATAATGACATACCTTCGTTTCCATTTCAGAATAAGCCCACTCTGGTGAGAAGTCAGCGATACTGAACAGCTGCTCTTGCGATAGAGATGGACCCGGTGAATCTATATCGAAATGCATGTGTCGTGACATACTAGACACTTCCCTGTGATCATTCTCAGCTCTAAGGTTGTTCCAATAATTCCCAGAGTGTGAAGCCATCAACGAATCATTACAATCCTGCCCTATTTCTCTGTCCATCCATCTACCAAAGCTATCAAGCTTCTTTAGTTCTCCGTTGCACTCATTATTCACTCCATCAGATTTGCTTTTGACTTGTGTTGTAGAAGAGGTTAACAATGGAGAACATGGTACAGTTGAATTACCTTCCCATGCCAGCTGCAAATAGAATAAATTCAATGAATTGAACCTTACAGTAATATTTTGTTCAAACGAATTACATTGATATAGATAAATTACTTACTGCTTCTGAAGTCATTGCTACAGCTTGTAGTTTAGGACTGGGGACCAATATATTTCCAGTAACCATACCTACTTCACCATCACTCTCTAACCTAACGTCTGTTAAATTATTGACCGAATCTGTTACACCAGTGAAATTAAACTTGTGATCAAACAAGTTCTGCTGCTTAATATCAGTCAGGAGAGGAGGAGCTCCATCGCTAACTTCATAAATCCCTCCGGTAAACCATAAGAATGGATAACTTGATAGCTCTGAGAAGAAGCAAAGGGAGCAGGTTTTTATGTTTAAATTCTAGTTTCAATCAAAATAAGCAGATTTTTTTACGACTCTTTCAAGACTATTCTTATAGTGTAGTTTTCTGAAAGAAGTTCGTATATGTGAAATTTCTTGAAACTAATGAAAGCTATTAAAATTGTCATGGTAAAAATATCTGCTTGTTGAATTGATTATCTTTCAATCCTTCCTACATCAGCATACCTGCCCTGTCATTTACAAGGAAAGAGGCATCATGTGATGTCTGACGACAAACGGATTTACGCATGTTCAATTCACCAATAGAACCCAAGGCTTTCACATCCTCAAGTTCTGATGGGATAGTTAGTCCGCTCCAATCATGTCCGTTGGCAGTTGATGCTTTAGATGTCTGTATAGTGGAAGCAGGCGAAGTAGCAAGGCTATCTGTCTGACGACTTCCAATATGTGGTCCTTGATCTGCTAGCAAACGGGATATGGTAGCCCTGTGACTCTGCATGATACGCAAGTGGACAAAGCTAATGATGGATAGTAATAGAACTGGTATTCTCAACCAAGAAAACCATCAAGCTCAAGATCAAACAAGAAATCGCAGAGAGTTATATTAACAGGATTGACGAAGCAGCAAAAGAAAGAAACTTCGTTCCTCAGTGCAATCACCAATCTTAGTTTCAACGAACTGAGAAGAAATGCTTAACAGAACTTGTCAAAAAGAAACTTTCGTTCCTTAGATGCATTCACCAATCTTAGTTTCAAAGAATTAAGAGAACATACACTATAGATGAAATAGAGGGACCATCAAAAGAACATTAATAAAAGAATGAAAAATATACCTCATTTATTTCCCTGTAGTGTACTAGAACAATGTGCTCCAGATGCCTGAAAAATGAATATTGAAGGTGAGCAGAAAAATAAACGAAACCTTTTACTCCGTTAAAGTAATATTTTACAACAAATAAGCTGGAAATGAAAACAAATAAATTGGTTCAACTGAATTGATTGATTCTCATTCACCTACTTGAATCATATTGGAAATGAAACGAATTTTGAGTCAGTACTTCTAAGGTTGACAACTTGTTCTATACGATGTACAAATGCCAAAAAGGAGGCATATCCAGTAAGCTAAGTGATGATAGATTACTAGAATTGAAGTACAGCTAAATCATTAATGGTTGGGTCAATGGCAATGGCATTTCATATGATCCATATACAATTTGTCAAAGCCAATGACGTTTATAAAACAAGCATTTTAAAACTTATGTCCTTTTTTACTTTCTTGGATGCACCAACAGTTGAAGTCCTACCCATCTAGCATCCAGTAACTTCTGCGCTGAAAGCTCTCATTTTCCTCGCCGTGGGCATAATAGCAGTGAACAACATCGACACTTCCAGCCTATGACAAGACAATAAAGCTAAAATTTTAAGGCGGGTAAGATTTAAGTCATTAATGGAAGAAAAAGAGAAAAGAGTAAATCTATACCTTCAACTTTTCATGTGCTTCTTTCACAGTTTTTCCATCTTTTTTCTTCCTCCAGCGATGGCCATCTTTGCGAAAATAACGAAGTGCTTTACGATCAAAGAGGAATACAGAACCAGCTGGAAGAAAAAGGAATACAGTAAGTTAAGGTAATGTCCCTATGGAAAAACACAACCGCTTACTTAGACATGTACAAGCGGCACTTGACAAAGGAAATAGCATTAGCAGTTTACGACCTTTTGTACATCTTTATGGCCAGGCACAGTTTGGGGAATGTATGAAGTCATAGTTAAGGATCATAGTGATAAATTTTGGAGTTAGAATTACATGTCACGCAAGAAGGCAGTTTAAAACCTGCTTATGATTGGAAAATAGTCTCATCTACTTATAACCCCACGGTAAATAGCCTAACAATGGCATAGCAAATTCCTGATTTGAACCATCAAAAAGAATAAAAGCAAGGAAAAGTTACATAATATATATGATAATGACTTTATTAACTCCATGCATCTTTAAAATATGACAGGAAAATAAAACAGGGGCAGATCAAATGAAAAAAATTACTATTTGTAATTTAGTAATGATGGATGAATATATTCAGCAGCAGCAACTCAAAAAAATCACAGAAATAAGATAACAGAGAGAAACGTGCTAATGTCAACCTGGAGGCCTTGTCGGTGACTCTGTAGTTAAGTTGAACTTTTGGTAATTCCGCAATATCTCACAAATTTCTGCTGGTCGAAGCCACCGATGTTGCGCTTCCTGCAATATCTGCCTAATGTCTGCCCGATTGCAATACATGCACAAAAATCCTCCATCAACGTCAAAAGCTTCTATTTACATGCAGTACCAAGATACAGTACGAACTAAATCTCCCCGCAGTTATTTCGAAGAACTTTCAATGAGGACACAGGATTCAGAAAAGCGCAAGAAAACCGATGCGAAGGCAATCGAACATCAAATCCTAACCAAGACACCCACATTGACATTGTTCCATACAAGCTGCCATTTCCCTGATGGTAAACAGAGGAAGCAAGAACCACGACAAAACGGCCATAACGAATAAGATAACTTACCGAAATGTCGAGCAGGAAGATATCTCCGAGTCTCATCCATATAAGAAACCAATGATTGCAAGGGAGCCTCCAATATCATCATGCAAAAACAGATAAAAAATCTAAGACGATCGACGTAGCTAAATAAGCAGGAGTGGACCCAGAAATCAGACTTGTTGTAATCCAAAATAATACAAATTGGACTGAATAACGTGCAGAGATCAAAGCATTTAAGAATCGTAAAAGGAAAAACCCTAGCGGGAATTGATTAATTTTGATTTCAGAGAGATAAATAGAGACACAAATGAAGCGCGTGAAAATTGTTATCAAAGAGGTCAGACCACTTGGTTAGACCCAGGTGCATGTGCTCCCAAAGGGTATGATGTCTAAGACAGTTCAGTTTGTAGGGCCGGCAATTATCCGGTGAAAAATTCATAACTATGTTATAACAGTTACTGTTTAATATGGTTAACTGTACCATTATGGTACGGTACGGTTATGGTGATGGTGATGAATTTTCTACCCATAATGGTTATGATTATGATATCTTGGTCATACCAATGGTTATTATATAAATATAATAATTATTTATTATTAATAAACTAATATATACTAAATAATGAAAGTTACTGAACATACATGTAATAAATAACCATGAAATTAGTTTTATATATTTTTATTGTTGGCAATATAGATTTATGTATTTTTTAAAATAAATTTTTCGGTCTTTTATTATATTACATATATGGAATAAATATGGGTATACGGATAAAACCATGGTTAATAACCACAGTTATTTTAATGGTTATGATATTGAAAATTGTACCCGTAATGGTTATGGTTATGGTATGTGGTTTAAAAATATGGTATGGTTATGGTATTTGGCATACATGTACTATACCCTAATCGTCGTCAGCCATAAGCTTGAGCAACTTAAATTGCTATGGGCGCACATCAACCGGGTGTATAACTATTTGTACGGTCAGAAGGAAAGGTCAGTTTTTCAAAACTGACGAGGTCTATGTCCACACTAGTACAGAGATTGAGGCTTACGCGTATAACGTTAGATCCTACGTGGCACTGCGGTGTTGTTTTCTTTGGAGCTAAGCTAAAGCTAAAGCCAAAGGCACTACTAAATTAAGCTACGAAGAGATTCTCCCTTTGGACGTTTTCTTAGTACAACAGCTGTCTTCCAGTATTCTCATACTCGTGCACCGTCGACGAAAGAGAGATGGACACCGTTGATCATTCTAACGCGGTACAAATTAACGGTCCCGCCACTCCAGTTATTTAGATAACTTTGGATAGGAAAATTTCAATGTCAACGTTACGAGATGCAAGAATTTGACATTTGAGCGATTCAAAGTATTAGGTGCTTGTTCATTTAAATCGGTTCGGTCGAACTGGACTGGTTCTGATCTGATTTGAATCGGTTCGATCGAACTAATTTTAAAATAAGACCAATTTTTTAGGTTTCAAGTAGACCAGTTTAAAATAGTAGTTTCAATTCAATTCGAATCAGTTAGAATTGACTCGTTTTTTTATACTGATTTATACTTAAATTTAAATCAAACCACTTTAAACTTATATAATTTTAGAACTAGTTTGAATCAAAATAAATCAAACCGGTCTGAAATTAAACCAAACTTCGAGATGTCTTCAATAAACCAAACCTAGAGATGTATTGGACTCTCGTATGTTAATGTTGGACAGGATTTCAGTTGGTTGTGGAATAGATTTTCAGTCAGTTCGGTGTTTTTTTCAGTCGGTTCAGTGTTTTTTCAGTCGGTTCAGTGTGTTGGACATAATTTTCAATTTCGGTTTGAAACAGATTATTTCCTAACCAAAATTGTTATTAAAAAACTAGACCATACCAGTTTGAACCGGTTCGAACCATATCATTTTTTACCTAAACCAAATCGGCTATTTTTTATAAACATAAAAAATATTAATTTTTTACAAACCAAACCAGTTCAGTTCTGAACTGATTCGAAGTCGAACCGATTCATGAACAAACCTACCAAATATCAATATCAGAAACCTATATTAACACCGATGGAATTCATAAAGGTCGTTCTGATGAAGTGAATATAATTAACACAAAGATCAAGACTATAGACGACTACATCTCATTGGAGGTGGGAGTAAGAATATTAACATCAGTGTTATTATATGTATTCACTGGTCGACGTCATCAACGGATGCCTTGGCCAAAAAAAAAGAAAAAGATATGGGATTAATGTCAATAGTTTAATAAAGTACAAAAATGTGGAACCCGAGCCCGTTATTGGTATTTTCATAAAGAACTGCATAATCACATATTCACAAAATGCTATTTGAATCAAGACTTAGCCTAAATCAAACCCCGAAATAGCTAGTGATCATGGTCGATCATGGTCCGATAAAAACTCGAAAATCATGTTTATAAACGTTATTTTTTATATGTTAACCGTATAATTATGATGATGAATTTTCTACCTGTAATAATTATGATACTCATGATTATTATATAAATATAATTATTTAATATTAATATATTAGTATATAATAATAATAAAAGTAGAATTTTCACTATTCAAATTTTACGAATTCAGGACTCTAGAACGAACTCTAATTGAATGATGTTAATTTTAAATAGTGTTAATATTAATTTCGGATGGTGTAAATATTGAATGATGTTAGAGTTAATATTGAATGATGTTAATGTTTGATATTTTTGTTATTTGTGACTTAAATTTATGTATTAGAAGTAGAAGGGACATAAAAAGATTCCAGTAAGTTTTATTAATATAACATTTATGATGTTGCATTACTTTCACATGTGATAATGAGTATGGGTTTACATGTAAAATTCTAATTAATAACTACGATTATAAATATAATTATTGTATTAAAATTGTAACCGTAATAATTATTATTATGATTATAATATGTAGTTTAAAAATATAGTATGATTATAATATTTATCATACTCGCATCATATTCTAACAATTGACAACCCTACATGTATTTTGAGGTTTAAATGAATGGTGTAGAGACACCGATACAACAACTATATTTTCTTGTCACTTGCATGATGTTCATAGTCGAGAGTGCCTCAATGTCGCATCATATATGAAGTCACAGGTAAGTAGGAATGATGATTTTTAGTAAACAAACAGAGGAGATAATAGATGATAAATCTATTTTATGCACAAAATTATAAGTATTAAACTTAATGACCGAAAAAATAATTTTAGATTATAAAACTATTTTGTTATATCATATGATTAATAAAAACTATTTTGTTATACCATAAGAGTTTTTGTGATATTTTTTGAATGATCGCTGTGATATATATATATATATATATATTTACAATAGGTAAATAGTTAGTACAATTAAAAAGTTGCAAACGGAATTGCATTTCGATTTTTAGATTAACCATATACTTTAGTTAAAATTCAGATATATTTAATGTAAAATTGAACAATATTGATCGAAAGGTAGAAACTAAACAATATTTGCGTTTATTAAATCGTAATTTAACTATCTAGTGACTGTCTTTTTAATTTATATTTTTTAAGTATATATATAATTATTTTTTTAACTTAATTTTTCTTCATTATTTTATGTTTTGTTTTTGGTTGCATATGTACAAATTATAAGACAAGATAGTGATGTTAGAATAAAAATTTAATTATATATATACTATTTTTTTTATAATATATATCAATATCTATATATTAATTTGACTAAGAGACATAATATGATAACAAGTAAGCAAATTGAGATTTTTCATTCAATTTGATTGGTCCAACAATACTATATGTTACAAGTAGATGTGTGACATCACATTTTTGCTTAGGTGGATATGTTTAAATTGTTCCAAAGCTCCTCATTCAATCTTGAAAATCATTTTATTCTAGTCTAGTTTATCACTTATTTATCTTCTCAAAAACATAATTGTACATGTTTTTTTTTCTTCACAAACTTAGTTCTCTCATTTTTTAAATTGTATATTTGTTTAAAAAAACTTTATTAATGAGTTTGATACTTGACCAATTTCATTCATAAAAAAACTTTTTTATATAAATCATCTCATAATAATTAAAAATATTCGAAATTAAATATGTATTTTTTAATATAGTTATATATTTGATAAAATGCTTTAAATTATTTTTAAAATTAATATTACGAAATTTCAAATATATTATTTAATCATCTTTTCCCTTTTGTCCATTATTAGAAAGGTTAAATACAAATGAGCTACATGAATTTTGGACTTTTTGCAACGAGCTACCCGAACTTTAAAAAATCAAAACAGACTACCTCAACTTTGGACGAAGGTGCAATGAGCTACCTTCGTCCAATTTTTGACGAATTTCTAACGAATTTCTAACGAATTTCTAACGAATTTATGACAAATTTCCGACGAATTTCTGTCAACAGTTGATAGTAATTTGGACGGAGGTAGCTCGTTGCACCTTCGCCAAAGTTGAGGTAGCCCGTTTTGACTTTTTAAAGTTCGGGTAGCTCGTTGTAAAACGTCCAAAGTTCATGTAACTCCTTGGGTATTTAACCCTTATTAGAATACAATATACTTTTTAAGTAATCTAAAAATTCTTACTTTTAACAACACAAAAATATATATTCAAAATACTAATAATTTATCCATATATATATATAATCACAGCATAATTAAGGTATCACTATATAATAATAATAGTAATTGATATTTAGTATTATTATTGTTTTTCTATACATGTGTAATTAATTCTAATATTAATGTATAAATACTTTCATTATACATAGTTTTATTATGATATTTGTCTATTAATTAATTGTCAATCAATTATTCAATAATTTTTTTTAATCTAAATACCTAATTTATGTTGAAGAATTCACTTTATAATTATTATTTTTCATACATTCATCATCTACTTTTTGACAAAAAAATCATCTACATTTAATTATTTTATCTTAAATATATTCTGTGTCATAATTAGTTTGTGAAACGATAAATAGTAAAGTGGTATAATAAATTGAGATTATAATAAATTATGATAATAACAACGATACTTTAGATTAAGAACAATTTGATATTTACCAAAAAAAAAAAAAAAGAACAATTTGATATTATGTTTTTATAACTAATTCAATGATAATTTATATCTATTAATTTGACTATAATTACAATTGTGACAAATAAGTTTTCTGAATATTTTATCACTGCTCCTGTTAAAATTAATATATTTTAATAGATCAATGTTAAATATACAATTTTCATTGGCATGACACATAAGTCACTTTAAAATCCTCTAAATATTCTCATTCATTTTAAAGATAAGTTATAAAACTTTAATCATTTTTATTTATTTCACATGTATGTTTAATTATGATTTTGTCTTATTATAAACAATTTAAACTCTATATAATAGTAAAAATAAATAAATTGTAATGTATATTTATTTAAAGATTAATTTTTTTTATAATATGTATTATAAAGAATAAATTAAATTATTTTTTATTGCGCGAATCATGGCTCACGGCTCACGGCTCACGGCTCAGATATCTAATACATAAATAATTAAAGTACAAACTTAAAAATGCAAACGATATTAATTACTTCACACTTATAAAAAATAGTCAATTTCAAATCAAAATTTAAGATATAATGGCCCGTTCGTTTCAAGGAATGACCACGGATTTGGGCTTACGGAATCCGTAAGCCCATGTTCGTTTGGTGGAATTGGCCATTCCTTGAAAATGGATTCCGGGCGGTCCGGGCTTAGGGAATCCGGGTAAAAACCTCGGATTTCCTAAGCCCACACGGGTCGGAATCCAGAATCAGCTGCCAAAAGACCAAATTGCCCTCGCCATTTTGAAGAATTTACGAGTGTGCCATCAGCTGATTCTGAAAAACAACTTCTGCAAACGTCAACAGCAGGGTTCGAACCTGCGTGGGGGTAGCCAAACATATTTCAAGTCTGTCTCCTTAACCACTCGGACATATCGACAATTGTGTTTTTTATCACCCCTAATTTGTACTATAGATTTTTGAGTGTTTTTTTTTATTTAAACTGAAAATTCAAAAAAAATACCAACATCAAAATCAAAATTAGTATTTAAAATTAAATTAAAATAATAAAACAATTCAATTTAACAATGTTTATATAATGACTTACTAAACTGATTAAGGACAAACCCACGTTCTGTATAATGTATGTGGTGACTAACAACATTTTGTATTATGTATGTAAGATGTATTATGTATGTGGTCATGTTTACATTCTTTATTTTTTTTAAATAGAATTAATAAATTGGTCTTTTTAAAAAAAATTAAAAAAAATTTCGTTTTTAATTAATTTTTTTAATAAACGTTTTTAAAATTTTAAAGTTTTATAATTAATTAATACAAATTATTTTTATTATATACTATACATATACAAAGAGGGGCAAATATGTCATTTTACCACATTCCATTCCTTTTCCGTACACAATTTCACCAAAGAAACAACAGAATTCCTTATTCCGTTCTATTCAATTCCACCAAAAAAACAACTTCATATTCTTAACTCCTATTCCTTATTCCCAATTTCTATTCCGTATTCCGAATTCCAAATTCCGTCAAACAAACGCACCGTAAAGCTTAAATAGAGCGTATAATTAATTTAAAACTTAACGTCATTTTTTATATTTAGGGTTGTAATCAATTATTTAACTATACGATTTTAATTATTTTTTTTGATTAGTTTAATAATTAAATTTATAAAATAACTTAAAAAATAATGGAGAACGAACGTCCCTACGGACCCTTCTTCCCGAAGGCGGTAAAATTTGGTGCATATTTCACAACGGTTGACAGACATTCATCAATTTATCAGGGTGACAAGTAACCAAGTAAGCAAGGCAAGCTTTGTTTTCTCCGTCTTTCCTGGAACAATGGCAACTTTTCTTCGATCCCATCTCCACCCATCTTTTTCAGATTTTTTTATACCGACAACCATGGATCTCTATATAGCTAACCCAATGCCTCAGTCTCCGCGGTTTCTTTTTCTTATACAGTTAGTGTAGCACTAAGTTCCGCTCTACCATTTACCTACCAGCTAGCTCATTCCAATGGCGAATCTTGCTCCTGCTTCTGTTTCACGCGACCCCACTCCTCTCCGCTGCTCGTTAACGAGATCGACCGTCTCCTGTCTCTCGCGCAAAGTAGTAATCTCGTCAATTTACTGCCTTGGTGTTATTTCTCTGATATCCGTTCCGATTTCTGGGTTTATTGTTGTCGCCTTCTTTTGCAGATCTTTCGCTTGGAGTGTCAAATGGGGGAAATTGAAAGGACCCAATTGAATTTATCTGCGTCCTCTTCTACGTAAGTAATTCAGTTGGGATGATTGCGAAAATGTACATTTCTGACAGACATTTTTGGAGGTTGCTGCTTCATTTCCATTCATTTAGTCCGTACGATTAGTGAAGATTTGTTTAATAAGAATTGTTGATATCAATTAGATTCTTAGACTGTTTTAGGAGAGGGGTATATTCATGGCTTGATGTGATTGTTTCCTTAGACTTAAGTGAGTATTACCATATTTCTTAAGGTGATACCGTAGCATGGATTAAGGCCTGGATATGCTTGACAGAAGGAAAATTTGATGTAAATGTCTGAGTCTCATTTAGTTCATTCATGTTGCAAGTCTTTTCATTTGGTGGATCCAATAAACAATTGAGCCTTGTAATGCATTCTGTACAAGTTATGCTCGATCTGTGTATGTATGTTATCCTCTACGGTCATTTGCATTAGCAGTATCCTAAAAGCGCAACTAAAGTTTGTTCGGTAATTTATGAGTCAAAACCAGACATATAGCATGATCATAACGTTCTAATTCTTATTTATTGGTGATTATTATAGGAAATGTTGTTCGTTTTAAGTTACGTAAGACTACCATGCAAGGTTCCGAGTTGATCCTTATTCCTAAGAGATAAGCTAGTCTTCTTTATATTTTTTTCTAGTCTTCTTTTGTTCTTGATAACTTCATATCTTGGCTTAGTCTCATTATTGTCTGATTATGTTTGGTCTAATAGTGTATTGACAAGGTTATTTTTCCAAAAAACACATGCATTGCCTGGGTTTTGCAGGAAAAGTCAGGATGTGAAAATGAAGTCTGCCCAAGAGCCTACTGCTGTAACAGCAAAGGTAATCTGGCGGGAGAAATTCAAGACAGCAGCAGAAAAGCAAGACGAGAATGAGCTGTTTGATGAACTTAAGGATCGATTCCTGTCTTTTAAAAGGAATAAGTACTTGTAAGCAGCATCTTACTAGGATGTCTTCTTAGATTGATCTAATTTAGACCACTGGGCTGACAATACACGATGCTATTATGTGTAGAGGAGATTTGGAGAAGTATGAAAACCTTGCCACAGGTCAAGCACCTAAAGTAATTAATTCTTCTCAAGCACCTTCAACTTTCTCAAGAAATATACTACACCTTATTTATTGCAACTGAGATCATCTTCTATAACAGTTCATGGTGATTGCTTGTGGGGATTCCCGAGTGTGTCCCTCCGTAATTCTAGGATTTGAACCTGGGGAAGCCTTCATTATTCGCAACATAGCAAATCTGGTGCCACCATTTGAGGTATACATTACACTGCTCAGTTAGTAATTAATTTCAGTATCTATCTGGGTTTGGTGAAAATATCGATACAAAACTTTTTGCTTGATTTGTTTGATACAGAGTGGACCAACAGAAACAAATGCTGCATTAGAGTTTGCTGTGAACGCTCTTCAGGTCAGTGCTTCTTCTTTATGACACAATCGACTCTCTGAATTCATGAATTACCGATGACTCCTATAGAGTATGTACTTACTGAAGAGATGTCTTAATAAATACGAGTTAGTTACTCCATATAGTTTGATTAATACGGAGCGAAACGTTGGGCACCGATTTTCGAGTCTTTCTGGAATTGCAGGTTGAAAATATACTAATTATCGGACACAGCTGTTGTGGGGGAATTCACGCACTTATGAGCTTGCATGAAGAAAAAGAACCAGATGATTCATCACCAAGGTTTCAAGAAAATCGTTTTGTTTCTCTCCTGTTCATGTTTGTTGTTCTATTTTGATTTTCTAACGTTGTCTTCCTCTGTAAGTAGCTTCATAACAAGTTGGGTGAGAGTTGGGAGAGATGCAAGAGCGAATACAAAGGCTGCTGCATCCGACCTAAGTTTCGATCAACAATGCAGGCACTGTGAAAAGGTGACTCTTTTCTTCTCACACAAACTTGTGTGTGTGTTTGCGCGTATCAATGTACTAACCGACGTACGGTTTGTTTCAGGAGTCTGTGAATCGATCTCTATCGCACTTGCTAACTTACCCGTGGATAGAGGAAAAGGTAATGAGAGGGACTCTCTCGCTTCATGGTGGCTACTACGATTTTATAGACTGTAGTTTCGAGAAATGGACCCTCGACTACATTGGCACCGCAGGACACGCCGTCAAGAATCGTTCTTTTTGGCGCTAAAAGTACGTAGTTTAAAGACATGGTGTGATCTTACTAATATTGTACAATGTTTGCTCTTTCCATTTGACATTGCAGGACATAATAAGTTATAGCAAATTGTCATGAATGAATGGTAAAGTATGCAGTTTTAATCTAAAATTTCTGGTTTATTAGCTGACGACCTTAGCCTCTTCGCTCTACAGAAGTCACACCGCCACCAAGGCTCTCTCTTTCTCAGTGCTGTGACTGGTGTCTAATTTCTCCTTTCTCGACAACGAGCATCGGTTAAATGCTTTATCTTCCTTCGTTCCTGCCTTATCCGCTAATATATTGTGGAGTTTCAATTCGAGAATAAGTTACAGTACTGTCTTGATATACTGAATCTCTTGTCCACGAATTATTTGCTGCATGAAAACGGAATTTGACGGACGCATCAGAAATTCCAATCTCTGTCCACGAATATTGGTATTAGTTGATAAGTACATAGCAATATATAAATTATATATATGTTCATGCATGCTGTAGAAGATGTTATCTATATATAGTGAATGTCTAGCACAACATTCCATATAGAACCTCGCTAATTCACACCACTTTCAAACATCAAAATGCCTTGCACCAAATTTCTCCTCCTGTCGCTCATTGCCTTGGTCGCAACTCAGAGACCGATCGAAGCCGTTGATTATTTTGCTTATGACAGAAGCCACAGCCCAGGGAACAGTCGGTTCAAGAATGAGATCGGCTTACCTTACACCTTACAGACTCTAAGATCAGCATCTGAGTTTGTCCGGGAGTTCTTTGACGACGACGGGGACATAATTGAGGGGAAAGATTACGATGAGGTGATATCCACCGTGGAGGAGTTTGCTGGGGGGAATCCTCCTGCGAGTGCAAGCACTGCCGGTAGCAGCATCCGTCTCAACTCCAACTACATTCAGACATATTCCGGAAAGGTAGGTACCTATACTTAGTCAATACAATCAATATTCACGAATTTACTTATACATGTTAGCAATTCTGTGTTTACTTATGTGAAAGCACAACATCTGAGGTGGTTTTTACTGATTGATCCACTCAACCACAGGATGTAAAGTCTGAGTTCACAGGGATCATGTATCGTGAGAGCGCACACGTTTGGCAGTCGACGGGCAGAGGCCAAGCACCCGTGGGACTAACCAACGGCATCGCCGACTACATGAGGCTAATAGCTGGGTGGCCGTCATCGGACTGGAATGTGACTAGGGGTTCGGGTTCGAGATGGAATGAGGGCAATATAGTGACGGCATACTTTCTTGAGTATTGCAGCACGTTGAGACCTAGGTTTGTGTCTGAGCTCAATGATCTTATGGAGGATCACTATAATGATATCTTCTTTGCTCAACTGCTTGGACGCACCGTCGATGACCTTTGGAATGCGTATAGGGCTGCCCATGCTCCGACACCTTCTCGCAAACGCCTCTCCTAACAATCTATTTGACGCTATGAGCGCGGATCCATCTTAAATTCAAATATGCACACATGTATAATGTAATAATATATGTACACGCCATATGGTTCCGCGTGTGAATGTATATGTTTAGGTTTGAAATTTCATCTATAATAAAATGAGACCAGATAGTGTCTTTTTTTAATCTCAAGAGAGAAAGCGTGATTAATGTGCTTTTGCAGTCTCGGTCACATCTGTATGCATATAATTAATTCAAATAATTTATTTGCTTCCTCTAATATTCTAGATTATCTATTGGATGGCATGAAGGGGAATAAATCAATTAACGGTCCTATTCGTATATATAAAGTGAAAAATTGAGAAGAAGAAAAAGTACTTGACCGTTGTCTGTCTGGAGCACCTTACTTGAGTACAAGCTAATGCAACTAATGGCTCAATAGATTTGTATGAATGAGGATACTTTTATAAGGGTACTTTGTGTTGAAAATAAAATTTCCACCAACTCTATCAAGAACACTATTGTCAATAAATGATGTGGAAGATTGAGTATGGCTATGTTATTACTTGTGTAAGTTTATATGTCTTTTGACTTTGTATACTTCATCATGATGAAAAGATGGAGCCCATCTCCTTGTATGACTGTATGTATGTCTATATGAATGTAAGAAGGAGAAATGCTCAGACAAGTGAGCAAGCGTACCAACATTTCTCCCCATTCTCCTTTCATGCTCATCTCCTTCATTACAAAGCTTCATCTTTCTTGTTTGTTTGTTTGTTTTTACGTTAAGTTAATTCCGCTAACTTAGCGATTACATTTCAACCGAGTATTTTCCAACACTTTGTGATGAAATTGAAATTAAATTGTTTGTCAAGATCGTGGGACTGGTATTATCATTTATCTAGAACCCTATCCCATTCCACTCCTATATGTGTAGTGATACCAGAGATGGTGCTGTGAAACCAATAGATTTTTCTGTTTGTTAAAATGAAGTTAAGTGAAGGGAACCGAGCTACATAGTAACTTCACAACCTTCGGAAAGCACAAATATGAAACACTTGACGAAATAAGTTTAGGGAAGTTAGTTTGAGTCACAAATATAATTAGGTCGGAAAGTGGTAAGTTTCCTTGTACATATACATTGTATGCAGCAGTATATGCTGGTATATAGCTTGGTAAGGGCTTTGAGAGACGAGACTATTTGCAAGAAACCACTTGGTAGGAACAGAAGGCAACTGGATTTCAACAAATTTCAGATTGGTGCATACAGTAGGAGGCAGCCTGTGGATGTTCTTCAATGTTGAGATGAACGGTACAAGGATGCCTTTCGCAGCTAGTTTTATTGGCGAGTTTGAGGTATGGCGGCTAGCAGATGGCCGAATGCCATCCATGCATGGTATCATTGCACAATGGCACTGTTTATCTTCCAAGGTTCTTCTCTGCCAACTCTACGGAATCTGGCTCAGTTTGAAAGAGATGGTTCAATAGGTTTATCTCCTGAGAAAGCGATAGTTAATTATATACTCAGTGTGTAGTAAGTATTGGATCTTCTTTATGTGACAGACTTGCTTGAGATGCAAATTTTGCATCTAGTTATCATGGACTCTAGAGATTACAGCAAAAAAAAAACACTATGTGGACACATTTTATTTTATTTTAAAATTTTAAACTTAAACATATACATTAACACACGGAACCATATGTCGTGTACATATATTATTACATTATACATGTCTGTATATTTGAATTTAAGATGGAACCGCGCTCATATATAGCATCAAATAGATTGTTAGGAGAGGCGTTTGCGAGAAGGTGCCGGAGCATGGACAGCCTTATACGCATTCCAAAGGTCATCGACGGTGCGTCCAAGAAGTTGAGTAAAGAAGATATCATTATAGTTATCCTCCATAAGATCATTGAGCTCAGACACAAACCTAGGTCTCAACGTGCTGCAATACTCAAGAAAGTATGCCGTCACTATATTGCCCTCATTCCATCTCGAACCCGAACCCCTAGCCACATTCCAGTCCGATGACGGCCACCCAGCTATTAGCCTGATGTAGTCGGCGATGCCGTTGGTTAGTCCCACGGGTGCTTGGCCTCTGCCTGTCGACTGCCAAACGTGTGCGCTCTCCCGATACATGATCCCTGTGAACTCGGACTTTACATCCTGTGGTTGAGTGGATCAATTAGTAATAACCAACTCAGATGTTGTGCTTTCACATAAGTAAACACAGAATTGCTAACATGTCTAAGTAAATTCGTGAATATTGTATTGACCAAGTATAGGTACCTACCTTCCCGGAATATGTCTGAATGTAGTTGGAGTTGAGACGGATGCTGCTACCGGCAGTGCTTGCACTCACGGGAGGATTCCCCCCAGCAAACTCCTCCACGGTGGCTATCACCTCATCGTAATCTTTCCCCTCAATTATGTCCCCGTCGTCGTCAAAGAACTCCCGGACAAACTCGGATGCTGATCTTAGAGTCTGTAAGGTGTAAGGTAAGCCGATCTCATTCTTGAACCGACTGTTCCCTGGGCTGTGGCTTCTGTCATAAGCAAAATAATCAACAGCTTCGATCGGTCTCTGAGTTGCGACCAAGACAATGAGAGACAGGAGGAGAAATTTGGTGCAAGGCATTTTGCTGTTTGAAAGTGCTATGAATTAGCGAGTTGCTATATACAATGTTGTGCTAGACATCCACTATATATAGATAACATCCTCTACAGCATGCATGAACATATAATTTTATTTACTTATTAACTAATACCAATACTCGTGGACAACGATGGGAATTTTTGATGCGTCAAAATCTGTTTTCATGCAGCAAAAATGGACACGAGATTCGGTTTGTTGGACTTTCATGGTTTGTATGGCTTTGATGCTTGATGTTGTTTTCTTTTGAGTTTTTCTCTTGTTTATATAATTATATTCAGTGAGTGAGTAAGTGAGAATAATTCTCAAACACATAATTATTTTACAATTAGAGGTTTCATCATCAGACTAATATTTGTCATAGAAATTCACACGTTCTTGGACGTTTGTGGCGTAAACTAAAATGAAATGGGTGCACCTACGTGTTTACTCCATGTTATTTATAAAGAGACACGCAGCAAATGAGAACCAATCCGCTAATATATTGTGGAGTTTCAATTCGAGAATAAGTTACAGTACTGTCTTGATATACTGAATCTCTTGTCCACGAATTATTTGCTGCATGAAAACGGAATTTGACGGACGCATCAGAAATTCCAATCTCTGTCCACGAATATTGGTATTAGTTGATAAGTACATAGCAATATATAAATTATATATATGTTCATGCATGCTGTAGAAGATGTTATCTATATATAGTGAATGTCTAGCACAACATTCCATATAGAACCTCGCTAATTCACACCACTTTCAAACATCAAAATGCCTTGCACCAAATTTCTCCTCCTGTCACTCATTGCCTTGGTCGCAACTCAGAGACCGATCGAAGCCGTTGATTATTTTGCTTATGACAGAAGCCACAGCCCAGGGAACAGTCGGTTCAAGAATGAGATCGGCTTACCTTACACCTTACAGACTCTAAGATCAGCATCTGAGTTTGTCCGGGAGTTCTTTGACGACGACGGGGACATAATTGAGGGGAAAGATTACGATGAGGTGATATCCACCGTGGAGGAGTTTGCTGGGGGGAATCCTCCTGCGAGTGCAAGCACTGCCGGTAGCAGCATCCGTCTCAACTCCAACTACATTCAGACATATTCCGGAAAGGTAGGTACCTATACTTAGTCAATACAATCAATATTCACGAATTTACTTATACATGTTAGCAATTCTGTGTTTACTTATGTGAAAGCACAACATCTGAGGTGGTTTTTACTGATTGATCCACTCAACCACAGGATGTAAAGTCTGAGTTCACAGGGATCATGTATCGTGAGAGCGCACACGTTTGGCAGTCGACGGGCAGAGGCCAAGCACCCGTGGGACTAACCAACGGCATCGCCGACTACATGAGGCTAATAGCTGGGTGGCCGTCATCGGACTGGAATGTGACTAGGGGTTCGGGTTCGAGATGGAATGAGGGCAATATAGTGACGGCATACTTTCTTGAGTATTGCAGCACGTTGAGACCTAGGTTTGTGTCTGAGCTCAATGATCTTATGGAGGATCACTATAATGATATCTTCTTTGCTCAACTGCTTGGACGCACCGTCGATGACCTTTGGAATGCGTATAGGGCTGCCCATGCTCCGACACCTTCTCGCAAACGCCTCTCCTAACAATCTATTTGACGCTATGAGCGCGGATCCATCTTAAATTCAAATATGCACACATGTATAATGTAATAATATATGTACACGCCATATGGTTCCGCGTGTGAATGTATATGTTTAGGTTTGAAATTTCATCTATAATAAAATGAGACCAGATAGTGTCTTTTTTTAATCTCAAGAGAGAAAGCGTGATTAATGTGCTTTTGCAGTCTCGGTCACATCTGTATGCATATAATTAATTCAAATAATTTATTTGCTTCCTCTAATATTCTAGATTATCTATTGGATGGCATGAAGGGGAATAAATCAATTAACGGTCCTATTCGTATATATAAAGTGAAAAATTGAGAAGAAGAAAAAGTACTTGACCGTTGTCTGTCTGGAGCACCTTACTTGAGTACAAGCTAATGCAACTAATGGCTCAATAGATTTGTATGAATGAGGATACTTTTATAAGGGTACTTTGTGTTGAAAATAAAATTTCCACCAACTCTATCAAGAACACTATTGTCAATAAATGATGTGGAAGATTGAGTATGGCTATGTTATTACTTGTGTAAGTTTATATGTCTTTTGACTTTGTATACTTCATCATGATGAAAAGATGGAGCCCATCTCCTTGTATGACTGTATGTATGTCTATATGAATGTAAGAAGGAGAAATGCTCAGACAAGTGAGCAAGCGTACCAACATTTCTCCCCATTCTCCTTTCATGCTCATCTCCTTCATTACAAAGCTTCATCTTTCTTGTTTGTTTGTTAATTCCGCTAACTTAGCGATTACATTTCAACCGAGTATTTTCCAACACTTTGTGATGAAATTGAAATTAAATTGTTTGTCAAGATCGTGGGACTGGTATTATCATTTATCTAGAACCCTATCTCATTCCACTCCTATATGTGTAGTGATACCAGAGATGGTGCTGTGAAACCAATAGATTTTTCTGTTTGTTAAAATGAAGTTAAGTGAAGGGAACCGAGCTACATAGTAACTTCACAACCTTCGGAAAGCACAAATATGAAACACTTGACGAAATAAGTTTAGGGAAGTTAGTTTGAGTCACAAATATAATTAGGTCGGAAAGTGGTAAGTTTCCTTGTACATATACATTGTATGCAGCAGTATATGCTGGTATATAGCTTGGTAAGGGCTTTGAGAGACGAGACTATTTGCAAGAAACCACTTGGTAGGAACAGAAGGCAACTGGATTTCAACAAATTTCAGATTGGTGCATACAGTAGGAGGCAGCCTGTGGATGTTCTTCAATGTTGAGATGAACGGTACAAGGATGCCTTTCGCAGCTAGTTTTATTGGCGAGTTTGAGGTATGGCGGCTAGCAGATGGCCGAATGCCATCCATGCATGGTATCATTGCACAATGGCACTGTTTATCTTCCAAGGTTCTTCTCTGCCAACTCTACGGAATCTGGCTCAGTTTGAAAGAGATGGTTCAATAGGTTTATCTCCTGAGAAAGCGATAGTTAATTATATACTCAGTGTGTAGTAAGTATTGGATCTTCTTTATGTGACAGACTTGCTTGAGATGCAAATTTTGTATCTAGTTATCACGGACTCTAGAGATTACAGCAAAAAAAAAACACTATGTGGACACATTTTATTTTATTTTAAAATTTTAAACTTAAACATATACATTAACACACGGAACCATATGTCGTGTACATATATTATTACATTATACATGTCTGTATATTTGAATTTAAGATGGAACCGCGCTCATATATAGCATCAAATAGATTGTTAGGAGAGGCGTTTGCGAGAAGGTGCCGGAGCATGGACAGCCTTATACGCATTCCAAAGGTCATCGACGGTGCGTCCAAGAAGTTGAGTAAAGAAGATATCATTATAGTGATCCTCCATAAGATCATTGAGCTCAGACACAAACCTAGGTCTCAACGTGCTGCAATACTCAAGAAAGTATGCCGTCACTATATTGCCCTCATTCCATCTCGAACCCGAACCCCTAGCCACATTCCAGTCCGATGACGGCCACCCAGCTATTAGCCTGATGTAGTCGGCGATGCCGTTGGTTAGTCCCACGGGTGCTTGGCCTCTGCCTGTCGACTGCCAAACGTGTGCGCTCTCCCGATACATGATCCCTGTGAACTCGGACTTTACATCCTGTGGTTGAGTGGATCAATTAGTAATAACCAACTCAGATGTTGTGCTTTCACATAAGTAAACACAGAATTGCTAACATGTCTAAGTAAATTCGTGAATATTGTATTGACCAAGTATAGGTACCTACCTTCCCGGAATATGTCTGAATGTAGTTGGAGTTGAGACGGATGCTGCTACCGGCAGTGCTTGCACTCACGGGAGGATTCCCCCCAGCAAACTCCTCCACGGTGGCTATCACCTCATCGTAATCTTTCCCCTCAATTATGTCCCCGTCGTCGTCAAAGAACTCCCGGACAAACTCGGATGCTGATCTTAGAGTCTGTAAGGTGTAAGGTAAGCCGATCTCATTCTTGAACCGACTGTTCCCTGGGCTGTGGCTTCTGTCATAAGCAAAATAATCAACAGCTTCGATCGGTCTCTGAGTTGCGACCAAGACAATGAGAGACAGGAGGAGAAATTTGGTGCAAGGCATTTTGCTGTTTGAAAGTGCTATGAATTAGCGAGTTGCTATATACAATGTTGTGCTAGACATCCACTATATATAGATAACATCCTCTACAGCATGCATGAACATATAATTTTATTTACTTATTAACTAATACCAATACTCGTGGACAACGATTGGAATTTTTGATGCGTCAAAATCTGTTTTCATGCAGCAAAAATGGACAAGAGATTCGGTTTGTTGGACTTTCATGGTTTGTATGGCTTTGATGCTTGATGTTGTTTTCTTTTGAGTTTTTCTCTTGTTTATATAATTATATTCAGTGAGTGAGTAAGTGAGAATAATTCTCAAACACATAATTATTTTACAATTAGAGGTTTCATCATCAGACTAATATTTGTCATAGAAATTCACACGTTCTTGGACGTTTGTGGCGTAAACTAAAATGAAATGGGTGCACCTACGTGTTTACTCCATGTTATTTATAAAGAGACACGCAGCAAATGAGAACCAATCCGCTAATATATTGTGGAGTTTCAATTCGAGAATAAGTTACAGTACTGTCTTGATATACTGAATCTCTTGTCCACGAATTATTTGCTGCATGAAAACGGAATTTGACGGACGCATCAGAAATTCCAATCTCTGTCCACGAATATTGGTATTAGTTGATAAGTACATAGCAATATATAAATTATATATATGTTCATGCATGCTGTAGAAGATGTTATCTATATATAGTGAATGTCTAGCACAACATTCCATATAGAACCTCGCTAATTCACACCACTTTCAAACATCAAAATGCCTTGCACCAAATTTCTCCTCCTGTCACTCATTGCCTTGGTCGCAACTCAGAGACCGATCGAAGCCGTTGATTATTTTGCTTATGACAGAAGCCACAGCCCAGGGAACAGTCGGTTCAAGAATGAGATCGGCTTACCTTACACCTTACAGACTCTAAGATCAGCATCTGAGTTTGTCCGGGAGTTCTTTAACGACGACGGGGACATAATTGAGGGGAAAGATTACGATGAGGTGATATCCACCGTGGAGGAGTTTGCTGGGGGGAATCCTCCTGCGAGTGCAAGCACTGCCGGTAGCAGCATTCGTCTCAACTCCAACTACATTCAGACATATTCCGGAAAGGTAGGTACCTATACTTAGTCAATACAATCAATATTCACGAATTTACTTATACATGTTAGCAATTCTGTGTTTACTTATGTGAAAGCACAACATCTGAGGTGGTTTTTACTGATTGATCCACTCAACCACAGGATGTAAAGTCTGAGTTCACAGGGATCATGTATCGTGAGAGCGCACACGTTTGGCAGTCGACGGGCAGAGGCCAAGCACCCGTGGGACTAACCAACGGCATCGCCGACTACATGAGGCTAATAGCTGGGTGGCCGTCATCGGACTGGAATGTGACTAGGGGTTCGGGTTCGAGATGGAATGAGGGCAATATAGTGACGGCATACTTTCTTGAGTATTGCAGCACGTTGAGACCTAGGTTTGTGTCTGAGCTCAATGATCTTATGGAGGATCACTATAATGATATCTTCTTTGCTCAACTGCTTGGACGCACCGTCGATGACCTTTGGAATGCGTATAGGGCTGCCCATGCTCCGACACCTTCTCGCAAACGCCTCTCCTAACAATCTATTTGACGCTATGAGCGCGGATCCATCTTAAATTCAAATATGCACACATGTATAATGTAATAATATATGTACACGCCATATGGTTCCGCGTGTGAATGTATATGTTTAGGTTTGAAATTTCATCTATAATAAAATGAGACCAGATAGTGTCTTTTTTTAATCTCAAGAGAGAAAGCGTGATTAATGTGCTTTTGCAGTCTCGGTCACATCTGTATGCATATAATTAATTCAAATAATTTATTTGCTTCCTCTAATATTCTAGATTATCTTTTGGATGGCATGAAGGGGAATAAATCAATTAACGGTCCTATTCGTATATATAAAGTGAAAAATTGAGAAGAAGAAAAAGTACTTGACCGTTGTCTGTCTGGAGCACCTTACTTGAGTACAAGCTAATGCAACTAATGGCTCAATAGATTTGTATGAATGAGGATACTTTTATAAGGGTACTTTGTGTTGAAAATAAAATTTCCACCAACTCTATCAAGAACACTATTGTCAATAAATGATGTGGAAGATTGAGTATGGCTATGTTATTACTTGTGTAAGTTTATATGTCTTTTGACTTTGTATACTTCATCATGATGAAAAGATGGAGCCCATCTCCTTGTATGACTGTATGTATGTCTATATGAATGTAAGAAGGAGAAATGCTCAGACAAGTGAGCAAGCGTACCAACATTTCTCCCCATTCTCCTTTCATGCTCATCTCCTTCATTACAAAGCTTCATCTTTCTTGTTTGTTTGTTAATTCCGCTAACTTAGCGATTACATTTCAACCGAGTATTTTCCAACACTTTGTGATGAAATTGAAATTAAATTGTTTGTCAAGATCGTGGGACTGGTATTATCATTTATCTAGAACCCTATCTCATTCCACTCCTATATGTGTAGTGATACCAGAGATGGTGCTGTGAAACCAATAGATTTTTCTGTTTGTTAAAATGAAGTTAAGTGAAGGGAACCGAGCTACATAGTAACTTCACAACCTTCGGAAAGCACAAATATGAAACACTTGACGAAATAAGTTTAGGGAAGTTAGTTTGAGTCACAAATATAATTAGGTCGGAAAGTGGTAAGTTTCCTTGTACATATACATTGTATGCAGCAGTATATGCTGGTATATAGCTTGGTAAGGGCTTTGAGAGACGAGACTATTTGCAAGAAACCACTTGGTAGGAACAGAAGGCAACTGGATTTCAACAAATTTCAGATTGGTGCATACAGTAGGAGGCAGCCTGTGGATGTTCTTCAATGTTGAGATGAACGGTACAAGGATGCCTTTCGCAGCTAGTTTTATTGGCGAGTTTGAGGTATGGCGGCTAGCAGATGGCCGAATGCCATCCATGCATGGTATCATTGCACAATGGCACTGTTTATCTTCCAAGGTTCTTCTCTGCCAACTCTACGGAATCTGGCTCAGTTTGAAAGAGATGGTTCAATAGGTTTATCTCCTGAGAAAGCGATAGTTAATTATATACTCAGTGTGTAGTAAGTATTGGATCTTCTTTATGTGACAGACTTGCTTGAGATGCAAATTTTGCATCTAGTTATCACGGACTCTAGAGATTACAGCAAAAAAAAAACACTATGTGGACACATTTTATTTTATTTTAAAATTTTAAACTTAAACATATACATTAACACACGGAACCATATGTCGTGTACATATATTATTACATTATACATGTCTGTATATTTGAATTTAAGATGGAACCGCGCTCATATATAGCATCAAATAGATTGTTAGGAGAGGCGTTTGCGAGAAGGTGCCGGAGCATGGACAGCCTTATACGCATTCCAAAGGTCATCGACGGTGCGTCCAAGAAGTTGAGTAAAGAAGATATCATTATAGTTATCCTCCATAAGATCATTGAGCTCAGACACAAACCTAGGTCTCAACGTGCTGCAATACTCAAGAAAGTATGCCGTCACTATATTGCCCTCATTCCATCTCGAACCCGAACCCCTAGCCACATTCCAGTCCGATGACGGCCACCCAGCTATTAGCCTGATGTAGTCGGCGATGCCGTTGGTTAGTCCCACGGGTGCTTGGCCTCTGCCTGTCGACTGCCAAACGTGTGCGCTCTCCCGATACATGATCCCTGTGAACTCGGACTTTACATCCTGTGGTTGAGTGGATCAATTAGTAATAACCAACTCAGATGTTGTGCTTTCACATAAGTAAACACAGAATTGCTAACATGTCTAAGTAAATTCGTGAATATTGTATTGACCAAGTATAGGTACCTACCTTCCCGGAATATGTCTGAATGTAGTTGGAGTTGAGACGGATGCTGCTACCGGCAGTGCTTGCACTCACGGGAGGATTCCCCCCAGCAAACTCCTCCACGGTGGCTATCACCTCATCGTAATCTTTCCCCTCAATTATGTCCCCGTCGTCGTCAAAGAACTCCCGGACAAACTCGGATGCTGATCTTAGAGTCTGTAAGGTGTAAGGTAAGCCGATCTCATTCTTGAACCGACTGTTCCCTGGGCTGTGGCTTCTGTCATAAGCAAAATAATCAACAGCTTCGATCGGTCTCTGAGTTGCGACCAAGACAATGAGAGACAGGAGGAGAAATTTGGTGCAAGGCATTTTGCTGTTTGAAAGTGCTATGAATTAGCGAGTTGCTATATACAATGTTGTGCTAGACATCCACTATATATAGATAACATCCTCTACAGCATGCATGAACATATAATTTTATTTACTTATTAACTAATACCAATACTCGTGGACAACGATGGGAATTTTTGATGCGTCAAAATCTGTTTTCATGCAGCAAAAATGGACACGAGATTCGGTTTGTTGGACTTTCATGGTTTGTATGGCTTTGATGCTTGATGTTGTTTTCTTTTGAGTTTTTCTCTTGTTTATATAATTATATTCAGTGAGTGAGTAAGTGAGAATAATTCTCAAACACATAATTATTTTACAATTAGAGGTTTCATCATCAGACTAATATTTGTCATAGAAATTCACACGTTCTTGGACGTTTGTGGCGTAAACTAAAATGAAATGGGTGCACCTACGTGTTTACTCCATGTTATTTATAAAGAGACACGCAGCAAATGAGAACCAATCCGCTAATATATTGTGGAGTTTCAATTCGAGAATAAGTTACAGTACTGTCTTGATATACTGAATCTCTTGTCCACGAATTATTTGCTGCATGAAAACGGAATTTGACGGACGCATCAGAAATTCCAATCTCTGTCCACGAATATTGGTATTAGTTGATAAGTACATAGCAATATATAAATTATATATATGTTCATGCATGCTGTAGAAGATGTTATCTATATATAGTGAATGTCTAGCACAACATTCCATATAGAACCTCGCTAATTCACACCACTTTCAAACATCAAAATGCCTTGCACCAAATTTCTCCTCCTGTCACTCATTGCCTTGGTCGCAACTCAGAGACCGATCGAAGCCGTTGATTATTTTGCTTATGACAGAAGCCACAGCCCAGTGAACAGTCGGTTCAAGAATGAGATCGGCTTACCTTACACCTTACAGACTCTAAGATCAGCATCTGAGTTTGTCCGGGAGTTCTTTGACGACGACGGGGACATAATTGAGGGGAAAGATTACGATGAGGTGATATCCACCGTGGAGGAGTTTGCTGGGGGGAATCCTCCTGCGAGTGCAAGCACTGCCGGTAGCAGCATCCGTCTCAACTCCAACTACATTCAGACATATTCCGGAAAGGTAGGTACCTATACTTAGTCAATACAATCAATATTCACGAATTTACTTATACATGTTAGCAATTCTGTGTTTACTTATGTGAAAGCACAACATCTGAGGTGGTTTTTACTGATTGATCCACTCAACCACAGGATGTAAAGTCTGAGTTCACAGGGATCATGTATCGTGAGAGCGCACACGTTTGGCAGTCGACGGGCAGAGGCCAAGCACCCGTGGGACTAACCAACGGCATCGCCGACTACATGAGGCTAATAGCTGGGTGGCCGTCATCGGACTGGAATGTGACTAGGGGTTCGGGTTCGAGATGGAATGAGGGCAATATAGTGACGGCATACTTTCTTGAGTATTGCAGCACGTTGAGACCTAGGTTTGTGTCTGAGCTCAATGATCTTATGGAGGATCACTATAATGATATCTTCTTTGCTCAACTGCTTGGACGCACCGTCGATGACCTTTGGAATGCGTATAGGGCTGCCCATGCTCCGACACCTTCTCGCAAACGCCTCTCCTAACAATCTATTTGACGCTATGAGCGCGGATCCATCTTAAATTCAAATATGCACACATGTATAATGTAATAATATATGTACACGCCATATGGTTCCGCGTGTGAATGTATATGTTTAGGTTTGAAATTTCATCTATAATAAAATGAGACCAGATAGTGTCTTTTTTTAATCTCAAGAGAGAAAGCGTGATTAATGTGCTTTTGCAGTCTCGGTCACATCTGTATGCATATAATTAATTCAAATAATTTATTTGCTTCCTCTAATATTCTAGATTATCTATTGGATGGCATGAAGGGGAATAAATCAATTAACGGTCCTATTCGTATATATAAAGTGAAAAATTGAGAAGAAGAAAAAGTACTTGACCGTTGTCTGTCTGGAGCACCTTACTTGAGTACAAGCTAATGCAACTAATGGCTCAATAGATTTGTATGAATGAGGATACTTTTATAAGGGTACTTTGTGTTGAAAATAAAATTTCCACCAACTCTATCAAGAACACTATTGTCAATAAATGATGTGGAAGATTGAGTATGGCTATGTTATTACTTGTGTAAGTTTATATGTCTTTTGACTTTGTATACTTCATCATGATGAAAAGATGGAGCCCATCTCCTTGTATGACTGTATGTATGTCTATATGAATGTAAGAAGGAGAAATGCTCAGACAAGTGAGCAAGCGTACCAACATTTCTCCCCATTCTCCTTTCATGCTCATCTCCTTCATTACAAAGCTTCATCTTTCTTGTTTGTTTGTTAATTCCGCTAACTTAGCGATTACATTTCAACCGAGTATTTTCCAACACTTTGTGATGAAATTGAAATTAAATTGTTTGTCAAGATCGTGGGACTGGTATTATCATTTATCTAGAACCCTATCCCATTCCACTCCTATATGTGTAGTGATACCAGAGATGGTGCTGTGAAACCAATAGATTTTTCTGTTTGTTAAAATGAAGTTAAGTGAAGGGAACCGAGCTACATAGTAACTTCACAACCTTCGGAAAGCACAAATATGAAACACTTGACGAAATAAGTTTAGGGAAGTTAGTTTGAGTCACAAATATAATTAGGTCGGAAAGTGGTAAGTTTCCTTGTACATATACATTGTATGCAGCAGTATATGCTGGTATATAGCTTGGTAAGGGCTTTGAGAGACGAGACTATTTGCAAGAAACCACTTGGTAGGAACAGAAGGCAACTGGATTTCAACAAATTTCAGATTGGTGCATACAGTAGGAGGCAGCCTGTGGATGTTCTTCAATGTTGAGATGAACGGTACAAGGATGCCTTTCGCAGCTAGTTTTATTGGCGAGTTTGAGGTATGGCGGCTAGCAGATGGCCGAATGCCATCCATGCATGGTATCATTGCACAATGGCACTGTTTATCTTCCAAGGTTCTTCTCTGCCAACTCTACGGAATCTGGCTCAGTTTGAAAGAGATGGTTCAATAGGTTTATCTCCTGAGAAAGCGATAGTTAATTATATACTCAGTGTGTAGTAAGTATTGGATCTTCTTTATGTGACAGACTTGCTTGAGATGCAAATTTTGCATCTAGTTATCACGGACTCTAGAGATTACAGCAAAAAAAAAACACTATGTGGACACATTTTATTTTATTTTAAAATTTTAAACTTAAACATATACATTAACACACGGAACCATATGTCGTGTACATATATTATTACATTATACATGTCTGTATATTTGAATTTAAGATGGAACCGCGCTCATATATAGCATCAAATAGATTGTTAGGAGAGGCGTTTGCGAGAAGGTGCCGGAGCATGGACAGCCTTATACGCATTCCAAAGGTCATCGACGGTGCGTCCAAGAAGTTGAGTAAAGAAGATATCATTATAGTGATCCTCCATAAGATCATTGAGCTCAGACACAAACCTAGGTCTCAACGTGCTGCAATACTCAAGAAAGTATGCCGTCACTATATTGCCCTCATTCCATCTCGAACCCGAACCCCTAGCCACATTCCAGTCCGATGACGGCCACCCAGCTATTAGCCTGATGTAGTCGGCGATGCCGTTGGTTAGTCCCACGGGTGCTTGGCCTCTGCCTGTCGACTGCCAAACGTGTGCGCTCTCCCGATACATGATCCCTGTGAACTCGGACTTTACATCCTGTGGTTGAGTGGATCAATTAGTAATAACCAACTCAGATGTTGTGCTTTCACATAAGTAAACACAGAATTGCTAACATGTCTAAGTAAATTCGTGAATATTGTATTGACCAAGTATAGGTACCTACCTTCCCGGAATATGTCTGAATGTAGTTGGAGTTGAGACGGATGCTGCTACCGGCAGTGCTTGCACTCACGGGAGGATTCCCCCCAGCAAACTCCTCCACGGTGGCTATCACCTCATCGTAATCTTTCCCCTCAATTATGTCCCCGTCGTCGTCAAAGAACTCCCGGACAAACTCGGATGCTGATCTTAGAGTCTGTAAGGTGTAAGGTAAGCCGATCTCATTCTTGAACCGACTGTTCCCTGGGCTGTGGCTTCTGTCATAAGCAAAATAATCAACAGCTTCGATCGGTCTCTGAGTTGCGACCAAGACAATGAGAGACAGGAGGAGAAATTTGGTGCAAGGCATTTTGCTGTTTGAAAGTGCTATGAATTAGCGAGTTGCTATATACAATGTTGTGCTAGACATCCACTATATATAGATAACATCCTCTACAGCATGCATGAACATATAATTTTATTTACTTATTAACTAATACCAATACTCGTGGACAACGATGGGAATTTTTGATGCGTCAAAATCTGTTTTCATGCAGCAAAAATGGACACGAGATTCGGTTTGTTGGACTTTCATGGTTTGTATGGCTTTGATGCTTGATGTTGTTTTCTTTTGAGTTTTTCTCTTGTTTATATAATTATATTCAGTGAGTGAGTAAGTGAGAATAATTCTCAAACACATAATTATTTTACAATTAGAGGTTTCATCATCAGACTAATATTTGTCATAGAAATTCACACGTTCTTGGACGTTTGTGGCGTAAACTAAAATGAAATGGGTGCACCTACGTGTTTACTCCATGTTATTTATAAAGAGACACGCAGCAAATGAGAACCAATCCGCTAATATATTGTGGAGTTTCAATTCGAGAATAAGTTACAGTACTGTCTTGATATACTGAATCTCTTGTCCACGAATTATTTGCTGCATGAAAACGGAATTTGACGGACGCATCAGAAATTCCAATCTCTGTCCACGAATATTGGTATTAGTTGATAAGTACATAGCAATATATAAATTATATATATGTTCATGCATGCTGTAGAAGATGTTATCTATATATAGTGAATGTCTAGCACAACATTCCATATAGAACCTCGCTAATTCACACCACTTTCAAACATCAAAATGCCTTGCACCAAATTTCTCCTCCTGTCACTCATTGCCTTGGTCGCAACTCAGAGACCGATCGAAGCCGTTGATTATTTTGCTTATGACAGAAGCCACAGCCCAGTGAACAGTCGGTTCAAGAATGAGATCGGCTTACCTTACACCTTACAGACTCTAAGATCAGCATCTGAGTTTGTCCGGGAGTTCTTTGACGACGACGGGGACATAATTGAGGGGAAAGATTACGATGAGGTGATATCCACCGTGGAGGAGTTTGCTGGGGGGAATCCTCCTGCGAGTGCAAGCACTGCCGGTAGCAGCATCCGTCTCAACTCCAACTACATTCAGACATATTCCGGAAAGGTAGGTACCTATACTTAGTCAATACAATCAATATTCACGAATTTACTTATACATGTTAGCAATTCTGTGTTTACTTATGTGAAAGCACAACATCTGAGGTGGTTTTTACTGATTGATCCACTCAACCACAGGATGTAAAGTCTGAGTTCACAGGGATCATGTATCGTGAGAGCGCACACGTTTGGCAGTCGACGGGCAGAGGCCAAGCACCCGTGGGACTAACCAACGGCATCGCCGACTACATGAGGCTAATAGCTGGGTGGCCGTCATCGGACTGGAATGTGACTAGGGGTTCGGGTTCGAGATGGAATGAGGGCAATATAGTGACGGCATACTTTCTTGAGTATTGCAGCACGTTGAGACCTAGGTTTGTGTCTGAGCTCAATGATCTTATGGAGGATCACTATAATGATATCTTCTTTGCTCAACTGCTTGGACGCACCGTCGATGACCTTTGGAATGCGTATAGGGCTGCCCATGCTCCGACACCTTCTCGCAAACGCCTCTCCTAACAATCTATTTGACGCTATGAGCGCGGATCCATCTTAAATTCAAATATGCACACATGTATAATGTAATAATATATGTACACGCCATATGGTTCCGCGTGTGAATGTATATGTTTAGGTTTGAAATTTCATCTATAATAAAATGAGACCAGATAGTGTCTTTTTTTAATCTCAAGAGAGAAAGCGTGATTAATGTGCTTTTGCAGTCTCGGTCACATCTGTATGCATATAATTAATTCAAATAATTTATTTGCTTCCTCTAATATTCTAGATTATCTATTGGATGGCATGAAGGGGAATAAATCAATTAACGGTCCTATTCGTATATATAAAGTGAAAAATTGAGAAGAAGAAAAAGTACTTGACCGTTGTCTGTCTGGAGCACCTTACTTGAGTACAAGCTAATGCAACTAATGGCTCAATAGATTTGTATGAATGAGGATACTTTTATAAGGGTACTTTGTGTTGAAAATAAAATTTCCACCAACTCTATCAAGAACACTATTGTCAATAAATGATGTGGAAGATTGAGTATGGCTATGTTATTACTTGTGTAAGTTTATATGTCTTTTGACTTTGTATACTTCATCATGATGAAAAGATGGAGCCCATCTCCTTGTATGACTGTATGTATGTCTATATGAATGTAAGAAGGAGAAATGCTCAGACAAGTGAGCAAGCGTACCAACATTTCTCCCCATTCTCCTTTCATGCTCATCTCCTTCATTACAAAGCTTCATCTTTCTTGTTTGTTTGTTTGTTTTTACGTTAAGTTAATTCCGCTAACTTAGCGATTACATTTCAACCGAGTATTTTCCAACACTTTGTGATGAAATTGAAATTAAATTGTTTGTCAAGATCGTGGGACTGGTATTATCATTTATCTAGAACCCTATCCCATTCCACTCCTATATGTGTAGTGATACCAGAGATGGTGCTGTGAAACCAATAGATTTTTCTGTTTGTTAAAATGAAGTTAAGTGAAGGGAACCGAGCTACATAGTAACTTCACAACCTTCGGAAAGCACAAATATGAAACACTTGACGAAATAAGTTTAGGGAAGTTAGTTTGAGTCACAAATATAATTAGGTCGGAAAGTGGTAAGTTTCCTTGTACATATACATTGTATGCAGCAGTATATGCTGGTATATAGCTTGGTAAGGGCTTTGAGAGACGAGACTATTTGCAAGAAACCACTTGGTAGGAACAGAAGGCAACTGGATTTCAACAAATTTCAGATTGGTGCATACAGTAGGAGGCAGCCTGTGGATGTTCTTCAATGTTGAGATGAACGGTACAAGGATGCCTTTCGCAGCTAGTTTTATTGGCGAGTTTGAGGTATGGCGGCTAGCAGATGGCCGAATGCCATCCATGCATGGTATCATTGCACAATGGCACTGTTTATCTTCCAAGGTTCTTCTCTGCCAACTCTACGGAATCTGGCTCAGTTTGAAAGAGATGGTTCAATAGGTTTATCTCCTGAGAAAGCGATAGTTAATTATATACTCAGTGTGTAGTAAGTATTGGATCTTCTTTATGTGACAGACTTGCTTGAGATGCAAATTTTGCATCTAGTTATCACGGACTCTAGAGATTACAGCAAAAAAAAAACACTATGTGGACACATTTTATTTTATTTTAAAATTTTAAACTTAAACATATACATTAACACACGGAACCATATGTCGTGTACATATATTATTACATTATACATGTCTGTATATTTGAATTTAAGATGGAACCGCGCTCATATATAGCATCAAATAGATTGTTAGGAGAGGCGTTTGCGAGAAGGTGCCGGAGCATGGACAGCCTTATACGCATTCCAAAGGTCATCGACGGTGCGTCCAAGAAGTTGAGTAAAGAAGATATCATTATAGTGATCCTCCATAAGATCATTGAGCTCAGACACAAACCTAGGTCTCAACGTGCTGCAATACTCAAGAAAGTATGCCGTCACTATATTGCCCTCATTCCATCTCGAACCCGAACCCCTAGCCACATTCCAGTCCGATGACGGCCACCCAGCTATTAGCCTGATGTAGTCGGCGATGCCGTTGGTTAGTCCCACGGGTGCTTGGCCTCTGCCTGTCGACTGCCAAACGTGTGCGCTCTCCCGATACATGATCCCTGTGAACTCGGACTTTACATCCTGTGGTTGAGTGGATCAATTAGTAATAACCAACTCAGATGTTGTGCTTTCACATAAGTAAACACAGAATTGCTAACATGTCTAAGTAAATTCGTGAATATTGTATTGACCAAGTATAGGTACCTACCTTCCCGGAATATGTCTGAATGTAGTTGGAGTTGAGACGGATGCTGCTACCGGCAGTGCTTGCACTCACGGGAGGATTCCCCCCAGCAAACTCCTCCACGGTGGCTATCACCTCATCGTAATCTTTCCCCTCAATTATGTCCCCGTCGTCGTCAAAGAACTCCCGGACAAACTCGGATGCTGATCTTAGAGTCTGTAAGGTGTAAGGTAAGCCGATCTCATTCTTGAACCGACTGTTCCCTGGGCTGTGGCTTCTGTCATAAGCAAAATAATCAACAGCTTCGATCGGTCTCTGAGTTGCGACCAAGACAATGAGAGACAGGAGGAGAAATTTGGTGCAAGGCATTTTGCTGTTTGAAAGTGCTATGAATTAGCGAGTTGCTATATACAATGTTGTGCTAGACATCCACTATATATAGATAACATCCTCTACAGCATGCATGAACATATAATTTTATTTACTTATTAACTAATACCAATACTCGTGGACAACGATGGGAATTTTTGATGCGTCAAAATCTGTTTTCATGCAGCAAAAATGGACACGAGATTCGGTTTGTTGGACTTTCATGGTTTGTATGGCTTTGATGCTTGATGTTGTTTTCTTTTGAGTTTTTCTCTTGTTTATATAATTATATTCAGTGAGTGAGTAAGTGAGAATAATTCTCAAACACATAATTATTTTACAATTAGAGGTTTCATCATCAGACTAATATTTGTCATAGAAATTCACACGTTCTTGGACGTTTGTGGCGTAAACTAAAATGAAATGGGTGCACCTACGTGTTTACTCCATGTTATTTATAAAGAGACACGCAGCAAATGAGAACCAATCCGCTAATATATTGTGGAGTTTCAATTCGAGAATAAGTTACAGTACTGTCTTGATATACTGAATCTCTTGTCCACGAATTATTTGCTGCATGAAAACGGAATTTGACGGACGCATCAGAAATTCCAATCTCTGTCCACGAATATTGGTATTAGTTGATAAGTACATAGCAATATATAAATTATATATATGTTCATGCATGCTGTAGAAGATGTTATCTATATATAGTGAATGTCTAGCACAACATTCCATATAGAACCTCGCTAATTCACACCACTTTCAAACATCAAAATGCCTTGCACCAAATTTCTCCTCCTGTCACTCATTGCCTTGGTCGCAACTCAGAGACCGATCGAAGCCGTTGATTATTTTGCTTATGACAGAAGCCACAGCCCAGGGAACAGTCGGTTCAAGAATGAGATCGGCTTACCTTACACCTTACAGACTCTAAGATCAGCATCTGAGTTTGTCCGGGAGTTCTTTGACGACGACGGGGACATAATTGAGGGGAAAGATTACGATGAGGTGATATCCACCGTGGAGGAGTTTGCTGGGGGGAATCCTCCTGCGAGTGCAAGCACTGCCGGTAGCAGCATCCGTCTCAACTCCAACTACATTCAGACATATTCCGGAAAGGTAGGTACCTATACTTAGTCAATACAATCAATATTCACGAATTTACTTATACATGTTAGCAATTCTGTGTTTACTTATGTGAAAGCACAACATCTGAGGTGGTTTTTACTGATTGATCCACTCAACCACAGGATGTAAAGTCTGAGTTCACAGGGATCATGTATCGTGAGAGCGCACACGTTTGGCAGTCGACGGGCAGAGGCCAAGCACCCGTGGGACTAACCAACGGCATCGCCGACTACATGAGGCTAATAGCTGGGTGGCCGTCATCGGACTGGAATGTGACTAGGGGTTCGGGTTCGAGATGGAATGAGGGCAATATAGTGACGGCATACTTTCTTGAGTATTGCAGCACGTTGAGACCTAGGTTTGTGTCTGAGCTCAATGATCTTATGGAGGATCACTATAATGATATCTTCTTTGCTCAACTGCTTGGACGCACCGTCGATGACCTTTGGAATGCGTATAGGGCTGCCCATGCTCCGACACCTTCTCGCAAACGCCTCTCCTAACAATCTATTTGACGCTATGAGCGCGGATCCATCTTAAATTCAAATATGCACACATGTATAATGTAATAATATATGTACACGCCATATGGTTCCGCGTGTGAATGTATATGTTTAGGTTTGAAATTTCATCTATAATAAAATGAGACCAGATAGTGTCTTTTTTTAATCTCAAGAGAGAAAGCGTGATTAATGTGCTTTTGCAGTCTCGGTCACATCTGTATGCATATAATTAATTCAAATAATTTATTTGCTTCCTCTAATATTATAGATTATCTTTTGGATGGCATGAAGGGGAATAAATCAATTAACGGTCCTATTCGTATATATAAAGTGAAAAATTGAGAAGAAGAAAAAGTACTTGACCGTTGTCTGTCTGGAGCACCTTACTTGAGTACAAGCTAATGCAACTAATGGCTCAATAGATTTGTATGAATGAGGATACTTTTATAAGGGTACTTTGTGTTGAAAATAAAATTTCCACCAACTCTATCAAGAACACTATTGTCAATAAATGATGTGGAAGATTGAGTATGGCTATGTTATTACTTGTGTAAGTTTATATGTCTTTTGACTTTGTATACTTCATCATGATGAAAAGATGGAGCCCATCTCCTTGTATGACTGTATGTATGTCTATATGAATGTAAGAAGGAGAAATGCTCAGACAAGTGAGCAAGCGTACCAACATTTCTCCCCATTCTCCTTTCATGCTCATCTCCTTCATTACAAAGCTTCATCTTTCTTGTTTGTTTGTTAATTCCGCTAACTTAGCGATTACATTTCAACCGAGTATTTTCCAACACTTTGTGATGAAATTGAAATTAAATTGTTTGTCAAGATCGTGGGACTGGTATTATCATTTATCTAGAACCCTATCCCATTCCACTCCTATATGTGTAGTGATACCAGAGATGGTGCTGTGAAACCAATAGATTTTTCTGTTTGTTAAAATGAAGTTAAGTGAAGGGAACCGAGCTACATAGTAACTTCACAACCTTCGGAAAGCACAAATATGAAACACTTGACGAAATAAGTTTAGGGAAGTTAGTTTGAGTCACAAATATAATTAGGTCGGAAAGTGGTAAGTTTCCTTGTACATATACATTGTATGCAGCAGTATATGCTGGTATATAGCTTGGTAAGGGCTTTGAGAGACGAGACTATTTGCAAGAAACCACTTGGTAGGAACAGAAGGCAACTGGATTTCAACAAATTTCAGATTGGTGCATACAGTAGGAGGCAGCCTGTGGATGTTCTTCAATGTTGAGATGAACGGTACAAGGATGCCTTTCGCAGCTAGTTTTATTGGCGAGTTTGAGGTATGGCGGCTAGCAGATGGCCGAATGCCATCCATGCATGGTATCATTGCACAATGGCACTGTTTATCTTCCAAGGTTCTTCTCTGCCAACTCTACGGAATCTGGCTCAGTTTGAAAGAGATGGTTCAATAGGTTTATCTCCTGAGAAAGCGATAGTTAATTATATACTCAGTGTGTAGTAAGTATTGGATCTTCTTTATGTGACAGACTTGCTTGAGATGCAAATTTTGCATCTAGTTATCACGGACTCTAGAGATTACAGCAAAAAAAAAACACTATGTGGACACATTTTATTTTATTTTAAAATTTTAAACTTAAACATATACATTAACACACGGAACCATATGTCGTGTACATATATTATTACATTATACATGTCTGTATATTTGAATTTAAGATGGAACCGCGCTCATATATAGCATCAAATAGATTGTTAGGAGAGGCGTTTGCGAGAAGGTGCCGGAGCATGGACAGCCTTATACGCATTCCAAAGGTCATCGACGGTGCGTCCAAGAAGTTGAGTAAAGAAGATATCATTATAGTGATCCTCCATAAGATCATTGAGCTCAGACACAAACCTAGGTCTCAACGTGCTGCAATACTCAAGAAAGTATGCCGTCACTATATTGCCCTCATTCCATCTCGAACCCGAACCCCTAGCCACATTCCAGTCCGATGACGGCCACCCAGCTATTAGCCTGATGTAGTCGGCGATGCCGTTGGTTAGTCCCACGGGTGCTTGGCCTCTGCCTGTCGACTGCCAAACGTGTGCGCTCTCCCGATACATGATCCCTGTGAACTCGGACTTTACATCCTGTGGTTGAGTGGATCAATTAGTAATAACCAACTCAGATGTTGTGCTTTCACATAAGTAAACACAGAATTGCTAACATGTCTAAGTAAATTCGTGAATATTGTATTGACCAAGTATAGGTACCTACCTTCCCGGAATATGTCTGAATGTAGTTGGAGTTGAGACGGATGCTGCTACCGGCAGTGCTTGCACTCACGGGAGGATTCCCCCCAGCAAACTCCTCCACGGTGGCTATCACCTCATCGTAATCTTTCCCCTCAATTATGTCCCCGTCGTCGTCAAAGAACTCCCGGACAAACTCGGATGCTGATCTTAGAGTCTGTAAGGTGTAAGGTAAGCCGATCTCATTCTTGAACCGACTGTTCCCTGGGCTGTGGCTTCTGTCATAAGCAAAATAATCAACAGCTTCGATCGGTCTCTGAGTTGCGACCAAGACAATGAGAGACAGGAGGAGAAATTTGGTGCAAGGCATTTTGCTGTTTGAAAGTGCTATGAATTAGCGAGTTGCTATATACAATGTTGTGCTAGACATCCACTATATATAGATAACATCCTCTACAGCATGCATGAACATATAATTTTATTTACTTATTAACTAATACCAATACTCGTGGACAACGATGGGAATTTTTGATGCGTCAAAATCTGTTTTCATGCAGCAAAAATGGACACGAGATTCGGTTTGTTGGACTTTCATGGTTTGTATGGCTTTGATGCTTGATGTTGTTTTCTTTTGAGTTTTTCTCTTGTTTATATAATTATATTCAGTGAGTGAGTAAGTGAGAATAATTCTCAAACACATAATTATTTTACAATTAGAGGTTTCATCATCAGACTAATATTTGTCATAGAAATTCACACGTTCTTGGACGTTTGTGGCGTAAACTAAAATGAAATGGGTGCACCTACGTGTTTACTCCATGTTATTTATAAAGAGACACGCAGCAAATGAGAACCAATCCGCTAATATATTGTGGAGTTTCAATTCGAGAATAAGTTACAGTACTGTCTTGATATACTGAATCTCTTGTCCACGAATTATTTGCTGCATGAAAACGGAATTTGACGGACGCATCAGAAATTCCAATCTCTGTCCACGAATATTGGTATTAGTTGATAAGTACATAGCAATATATAAATTATATATATGTTCATGCATGCTGTAGAAGATGTTATCTATATATAGTGAATGTCTAGCACAACATTCCATATAGAACCTCGCTAATTCACACCACTTTCAAACATCAAAATGCCTTGCACCAAATTTCTCCTCCTGTCACTCATTGCCTTGGTCGCAACTCAGAGACCGATCGAAGCCGTTGATTATTTTGCTTATGACAGAAGCCACAGCCCAGGGAACAGTCGGTTCAAGAATGAGATCGGCTTACCTTACACCTTACAGACTCTAAGATCAGCATCTGAGTTTGTCCGGGAGTTCTTTGACGACGACGGGGACATAATTGAGGGGAAAGATTACGATGAGGTGATATCCACCGTGGAGGAGTTTGCTGGGGGGAATCCTCCTGCGAGTGCAAGCACTGCCGGTAGCAGCATCCGTCTCAACTCCAACTACATTCAGACATATTCCGGAAAGGTAGGTACCTATACTTAGTCAATACAATCAATATTCACGAATTTACTTATACATGTTAGCAATTCTGTGTTTACTTATGTGAAAGCACAACATCTGAGGTGGTTTTTACTGATTGATCCACTCAACCACAGGATGTAAAGTCTGAGTTCACAGGGATCATGTATCGTGAGAGCGCACACGTTTGGCAGTCGACGGGCAGAGGCCAAGCACCCGTGGGACTAACCAACGGCATCGCCGACTACATGAGGCTAATAGCTGGGTGGCCGTCATCGGACTGGAATGTGACTAGGGGTTCGGGTTCGAGATGGAATGAGGGCAATATAGTGACGGCATACTTTCTTGAGTATTGCAGCACGTTGAGACCTAGGTTTGTGTCTGAGCTCAATGATCTTATGGAGGATCACTATAATGATATCTTCTTTGCTCAACTGCTTGGACGCACCGTCGATGACCTTTGGAATGCGTATAGGGCTGCCCATGCTCCGACACCTTCTCGCAAACGCCTCTCCTAACAATCTATTTGACGCTATGAGCGCGGATCCATCTTAAATTCAAATATGCACACATGTATAATGTAATAATATATGTACACGCCATATGGTTCCGCGTGTGAATGTATATGTTTAGGTTTGAAATTTCATCTATAATAAAATGAGACCAGATAGTGTCTTTTTTTAATCTCAAGAGAGAAAGCGTGATTAATGTGCTTTTGCAGTCTCGGTCACATCTGTATGCATATAATTAATTCAAATAATTTATTTGCTTCCTCTAATATTCTAGATTATCTATTGGATGGCATGAAGGGGAATAAATCAATTAACGGTCCTATTCGTATATATAAAGTGAAAAATTGAGAAGAAGAAAAAGTACTTGACCGTTGTCTGTCTGGAGCACCTTACTTGAGTACAAGCTAATGCAACTAATGGCTCAATAGATTTGTATGAATGAGGATACTTTTATAAGGGTACTTTGTGTTGAAAATAAAATTTCCACCAACTCTATCAAGAACACTATTGTCAATAAATGATGTGGAAGATTGAGTATGGCTATGTTATTACTTGTGTAAGTTTATATGTCTTTTGACTTTGTATACTTCATCATGATGAAAAGATGGAGCCCATCTCCTTGTATGACTGTATGTATGTCTATATGAATGTAAGAAGGAGAAATGCTCAGACAAGTGAGCAAGCGTACCAACATTTCTCCCCATTCTCCTTTCATGCTCATCTCCTTCATTACAAAGCTTCATCTTTCTTGTTTGTTTGTTTGTTTTTACGTTAAGTTAATTCCGCTAACTTAGCGATTACATTTCAACCGAGTATTTTCCAACACTTTGTGATGAAATTGAAATTAAATTGTTTGTCAAGATCGTGGGACTGGTATTATCATTTATCTAGAACCCTATCCCATTCCACTCCTATATGTGTAGTGATACCAGAGATGGTGCTGTGAAACCAATAGATTTTTCTGTTTGTTAAAATGAAGTTAAGTGAAGGGAACCGAGCTACATAGTAACTTCACAACCTTCGGAAAGCACAAATATGAAACACTTGACGAAATAAGTTTAGGGAAGTTAGTTTGAGTCACAAATATAATTAGGTCGGAAAGTGGTAAGTTTCCTTGTACATATACATTGTATGCAGCAGTATATGCTGGTATATAGCTTGGTAAGGGCTTTGAGAGACGAGACTATTTGCAAGAAACCACTTGGTAGGAACAGAAGGCAACTGGATTTCAACAAATTTCAGATTGGTGCATACAGTAGGAGGCAGCCTGTGGATGTTCTTCAATGTTGAGATGAACGGTACAAGGATGCCTTTCGCAGCTAGTTTTATTGGCGAGTTTGAGGTATGGCGGCTAGCAGATGGCCGAATGCCATCCATGCATGGTATCATTGCACAATGGCACTGTTTATCTTCCAAGGTTCTTCTCTGCCAACTCTACGGAATCTGGCTCAGTTTGAAAGAGATGGTTCAATAGGTTTATCTCCTGAGAAAGCGATAGTTAATTATATACTCAGTGTGTAGTAAGTATTGGATCTTCTTTATGTGACAGACTTGCTTGAGATGCAAATTTTGCATCTAGTTATCACGGACTCTAGAGATTACAGCAAAAAAAAAACACTATGTGGACACATTTTATTTTATTTTAAAATTTTAAACTTAAACATATACATTAACACACGGAACCATATGTCGTGTACATATATTATTACATTATACATGTCTGTATATTTGAATTTAAGATGGAACCGCGCTCATATATAGCATCAAATAGATTGTTAGGAGAGGCGTTTGCGAGAAGGTGCCGGAGCATGGACAGCCTTATACGCATTCCAAAGGTCATCGACGGTGCGTCCAAGAAGTTGAGTAAAGAAGATATCATTATAGTGATCCTCCATAAGATCATTGAGCTCAGACACAAACCTAGGTCTCAACGTGCTGCAATACTCAAGAAAGTATGCCGTCACTATATTGCCCTCATTCCATCTCGAACCCGAACCCCTAGCCACATTCCAGTCCGATGACGGCCACCCAGCTATTAGCCTGATGTAGTCGGCGATGCCGTTGGTTAGTCCCACGGGTGCTTGGCCTCTGCCTGTCGACTGCCAAACGTGTGCGCTCTCCCGATACATGATCCCTGTGAACTCGGACTTTACATCCTGTGGTTGAGTGGATCAATTAGTAATAACCAACTCAGATGTTGTGCTTTCACATAAGTAAACACAGAATTGCTAACATGTCTAAGTAAATTCGTGAATATTGTATTGACCAAGTATAGGTACCTACCTTCCCGGAATATGTCTGAATGTAGTTGGAGTTGAGACGGATGCTGCTACCGGCAGTGCTTGCACTCACGGGAGGATTCCCCCCAGCAAACTCCTCCACGGTGGCTATCACCTCATCGTAATCTTTCCCCTCAATTATGTCCCCGTCGTCGTCAAAGAACTCCCGGACAAACTCAGATGCTGATCTTAGAGTCTGTAAGGTGTAAGGTAAGCCGATCTCATTCTTGAACCGACTGTTCCCTGGGCTGTGGCTTCTGTCATAAGCAAAATAATCAACAGCTTCGATCGGTCTCTGAGTTGCGACCAAGACAATGAGAGACAGGAGGAGAAATTTGGTGCAAGGCATTTTGCTGTTTGAAAGTGCTATGAATTAGCGAGTTGCTATATACAATGTTGTGCTAGACATCCACTATATATAGATAACATCCTCTACAGCATGCATGAACATATAATTTTATTTACTTATTAACTAATACCAATACTCGTGGACAACGATTGGAATTTTTGATGCGTCAAAATCTGTTTTCATGCAGCAAAAATGGACAAGAGATTCGGTTTGTTGGACTTTCATGGTTTGTATGGCTTTGATGCTTGATGTTGTTTTCTTTTGAGTTTTTCTCTTGTTTATATAATTATATTCAGTGAGTGAGTAAGTGAGAATAATTCTCAAACACATAATTATTTTACAATTAGAGGTTTCATCATCAGACTAATATTTGTCATAGAAATTCACACGTTCTTGGACGTTTGTGGCGTAAACTAAAATGAAATGGGTGCACCTACGTGTTTACTCCATGTTATTTATAAAGAGACACGCAGCAAATGAGAACCAATCCGCTAATATATTGTGGAGTTTCAATTCGAGAATAAGTTACAGTACTGTCTTGATATACTGAATCTCTTGTCCACGAATTATTTGCTGCATGAAAACGGAATTTGACGGACGCATCAGAAATTCCAATCTCTGTCCACGAATATTGGTATTAGTTGATAAGTACATAGCAATATATAAATTATATATATGTTCATGCATGCTGTAGAAGATGTTATCTATATATAGTGAATGTCTAGCACAACATTCCATATAGAACCTCGCTAATTCACACCACTTTCAAACATCAAAATGCCTTGCACCAAATTTCTCCTCCTGTCACTCATTGCCTTGGTCGCAACTCAGAGACCGATCGAAGCCGTTGATTATTTTGCTTATGACAGAAGCCACAGCCCAGGGAACAGTCGGTTCAAGAATGAGATCGGCTTACCTTACACCTTACAGACTCTAAGATCAGCATCTGAGTTTGTCCGGGAGTTCTTTGACGACGACGGGGACATAATTGAGGGGAAAGATTACGATGAGGTGATATCCACCGTGGAGGAGTTTGCTGGGGGGAATCCTCCTGCGAGTGCAAGCACTGCCGGTAGCAGCATCCGTCTCAACTCCAACTACATTCAGACATATTCCGGAAAGGTAGGTACCTATACTTAGTCAATACAATCAATATTCACGAATTTACTTATACATGTTAGCAATTCTGTGTTTACTTATGTGAAAGCACAACATCTGAGGTGGTTTTTACTGATTGATCCACTCAACCACAGGATGTAAAGTCTGAGTTCACAGGGATCATGTATCGTGAGAGCGCACACGTTTGGCAGTCGACGGGCAGAGGCCAAGCACCCGTGGGACTAACCAACGGCATCGCCGACTACATGAGGCTAATAGCTGGGTGGCCGTCATCGGACTGGAATGTGACTAGGGGTTCGGGTTCGAGATGGAATGAGGGCAATATAGTGACGGCATACTTTCTTGAGTATTGCAGCACGTTGAGACCTAGGTTTGTGTCTGAGCTCAATGATCTTATGGAGGATCACTATAATGATATCTTCTTTGCTCAACTGCTTGGACGCACCGTCGATGACCTTTGGAATGCGTATAGGGCTGCCCATGCTCCGACACCTTCTCGCAAACGCCTCTCCTAACAATCTATTTGACGCTATGAGCGCGGATCCATCTTAAATTCAAATATGCACACATGTATAATGTAATAATATATGTACACGCCATATGGTTCCGCGTGTGAATGTATATGTTTAGGTTTGAAATTTCATCTATAATAAAATGAGACCAGATAGTGTCTTTTTTTAATCTCAAGAGAGAAAGCGTGATTAATGTGCTTTTGCAGTCTCGGTCACATCTGTATGCATATAATTAATTCAAATAATTTATTTGCTTCCTCTAATATTCTAGATTATCTTTTGGATGGCATGAAGGGGAATAAATCAATTAACGGTCCTATTCGTATATATAAAGTGAAAAATTGAGAAGAAGAAAAAGTACTTGACCGTTGTCTGTCTGGAGCACCTTACTTGAGTACAAGCTAATGCAACTAATGGCTCAATAGATTTGTATGAATGAGGATACTTTTATAAGGGTACTTTGTGTTGAAAATAAAATTTCCACCAACTCTATCAAGAACACTATTGTCAATAAATGATGTGGAAGATTGAGTATGGCTATGTTATTACTTGTGTAAGTTTATATGTCTTTTGACTTTGTATACTTCATCATGATGAAAAGATGGAGCCCATCTCCTTGTATGACTGTATGTATGTCTATATGAATGTAAGAAGGAGAAATGCTCAGACAAGTGAGCAAGCGTACCAACATTTCTCCCCATTCTCCTTTCATGCTCATCTCCTTCATTACAAAGCTTCATCTTTCTTGTTTGTTTGTTTGTTTTTACGTTAAGTTAATTCCGCTAACTTAGCGATTACATTTCAACCGAGTATTTTCCAACACTTTGTGATGAAATTGAAATTAAATTGTTTGTCAAGATCGTGGGACTGGTATTATCATTTATCTAGAACCCTATCCCATTCCACTCCTATATGTGTAGTGATACCAGAGATGGTGCTGTGAAACCAATAGATTTTTCTGTTTGTTAAAATGAAGTTAAGTGAAGGGAACCGAGCTACATAGTAACTTCACAACCTTCGGAAAGCACAAATATGAAACACTTGACGAAATAAGTTTAGGGAAGTTAGTTTGAGTCACAAATATAATTAGGTCGGAAAGTGGTAAGTTTCCTTGTACATATACATTGTATGCAGCAGTATATGCTGGTATATAGCTTGGTAAGGGCTTTGAGAGACGAGACTATTTGCAAGAAACCACTTGGTAGGAACAGAAGGCAACTGGATTTCAACAAATTTCAGATTGGTGCATACAGTAGGAGGCAGCCTGTGGATGTTCTTCAATGTTGAGATGAACGGTACAAGGATGCCTTTCGCAGCTAGTTTTATTGGCGAGTTTGAGGTATGGCGGCTAGCAGATGGCCGAATGCCATCCATGCATGGTATCATTGCACAATGGCACTGTTTATCTTCCAAGGTTCTTCTCTGCCAACTCTACGGAATCTGGCTCAGTTTGAAAGAGATGGTTCAATAGGTTTATCTCCTGAGAAAGCGATAGTTAATTATATACTCAGTGTGTAGTAAGTATTGGATCTTCTTTATGTGACAGACTTGCTTGAGATGCAAATTTTGCATCTAGTTATCACGGACTCTAGAGATTACAGCAAAAAAAAAACACTATGTGGACACATTTTATTTTATTTTAAAATTTTAAACTTAAACATATACATTAACACACGGAACCATATGTCGTGTACATATATTATTACATTATACATGTCTGTATATTTGAATTTAAGATGGAACCGCGCTCATATATAGCATCAAATAGATTGTTAGGAGAGGCGTTTGCGAGAAGGTGCCGGAGCATGGACAGCCTTATACGCATTCCAAAGGTCATCGACGGTGCGTCCAAGAAGTTGAGTAAAGAAGATATCATTATAGTGATCCTCCATAAGATCATTGAGCTCAGACACAAACCTAGGTCTCAACGTGCTGCAATACTCAAGAAAGTATGCCGTCACTATATTGCCCTCATTCCATCTCGAACCCGAACCCCTAGCCACATTCCAGTCCGATGACGGCCACCCAGCTATTAGCCTGATGTAGTCGGCGATGCCGTTGGTTAGTCCCACGGGTGCTTGGCCTCTGCCTGTCGACTGCCAAACGTGTGCGCTCTCCCGATACATGATCCCTGTGAACTCGGACTTTACATCCTGTGGTTGAGTGGATCAATTAGTAATAACCAACTCAGATGTTGTGCTTTCACATAAGTAAACACAGAATTGCTAACATGTCTAAGTAAATTCGTGAATATTGTATTGACCAAGTATAGGTACCTACCTTCCCGGAATATGTCTGAATGTAGTTGGAGTTGAGACGGATGCTGCTACCGGCAGTGCTTGCACTCACGGGAGGATTCCCCCCAGCAAACTCCTCCACGGTGGCTATCACCTCATCGTAATCTTTCCCCTCAATTATGTCCCCGTCGTCGTCAAAGAACTCCCGGACAAACTCGGATGCTGATCTTAGAGTCTGTAAGGTGTAAGGTAAGCCGATCTCATTCTTGAACCGACTGTTCCCTGGGCTGTGGCTTCTGTCATAAGCAAAATAATCAACAGCTTCGATCGGTCTCTGAGTTGCGACCAAGACAATGAGAGACAGGAGGAGAAATTTGGTGCAAGGCATTTTGCTGTTTGAAAGTGCTATGAATTAGCGAGTTGCTATATACAATGTTGTGCTAGACATCCACTATATATAGATAACATCCTCTACAGCATGCATGAACATATAATTTTATTTACTTATTAACTAATACCAATACTCGTGGACAACGATGGGAATTTTTGATGCGTCAAAATCTGTTTTCATGCAGCAAAAATGGACACGAGATTCGGTTTGTTGGACTTTCATGGTTTGTATGGCTTTGATGCTTGATGTTGTTTTCTTTTGAGTTTTTCTCTTGTTTATATAATTATATTCAGTGAGTGAGTAAGTGAGAATAATTCTCAAACACATAATTATTTTACAATTAGAGGTTTCATCATCAGACTAATATTTGTCATAGAAATTCACACGTTCTTGGACGTTTGTGGCGTAAACTAAAATGAAATGGGTGCACCTACGTGTTTACTCCATGTTATTTATAAAGAGACACGCAGCAAATGAGAACCAATCCGCTAATATATTGTGGAGTTTCAATTCGAGAATAAGTTACAGTACTGTCTTGATATACTGAATCTCTTGTCCACGAATTATTTGCTGCATGAAAACGGAATTTGACGGACGCATCAGAAATTCCAATCTCTGTCCACGAATATTGGTATTAGTTGATAAGTACATAGCAATATATAAATTATATATATGTTCATGCATGCTGTAGAAGATGTTATCTATATATAGTGAATGTCTAGCACAACATTCCATATAGAACCTCGCTAATTCACACCACTTTCAAACATCAAAATGCCTTGCACCAAATTTCTCCTCCTGTCACTCATTGCCTTGGTCGCAACTCAGAGACCGATCGAAGCCGTTGATTATTTTGCTTATGACAGAAGCCACAGCCCAGGGAACAGTCGGTTCAAGAATGAGATCGGCTTACCTTACACCTTACAGACTCTAAGATCAGCATCTGAGTTTGTCCGGGAGTTCTTTGACGACGACGGGGACATAATTGAGGGGAAAGATTACGATGAGGTGATATCCACCGTGGAGGAGTTTGCTGGGGGGAATCCTCCTGCGAGTGCAAGCACTGCCGGTAGCAGCATCCGTCTCAACTCCAACTACATTCAGACATATTCCGGAAAGGTAGGTACCTATACTTAGTCAATACAATCAATATTCACGAATTTACCTATACATGTTAGCAATTCTGTGTTTACTTATGTGAAAGCACAACATCTGAGGTGGTTTTTACTGATTGATCCACTCAACCACAGGATGTAAAGTCTGAGTTCACAGGGATCATGTATCGTGAGAGCGCACACGTTTGGCAGTCGACGGGCAGAGGCCAAGCACCCGTGGGACTAACCAACGGCATCGCCGACTACATGAGGCTAATAGCTGGGTGGCCGTCATCGGACTGGAATGTGACTAGGGGTTCGGGTTCGAGATGGAATGAGGGCAATATAGTGACGGCATACTTTCTTGAGTATTGCAGCACGTTGAGACCTAGGTTTGTGTCTGAGCTCAATGATCTTATGGAGGATCACTATAATGATATCTTCTTTGCTCAACTGCTTGGACGCACCGTCGATGACCTTTGGAATGCGTATAGGGCTGCCCATGCTCCGACACCTTCTCGCAAACGCCTCTCCTAACAATCTATTTGACGCTATGAGCGCGGATCCATCTTAAATTCAAATATGCACACATGTATAATGTAATAATATATGTACACGCCATATGGTTCCGCGTGTGAATGTATATGTTTAGGTTTGAAATTTCATCTATAATAAAATGAGACCAGATAGTGTCTTTTTTTAATCTCAAGAGAGAAAGCGTGATTAATGTGCTTTTGCAGTCTCGGTCACACATGTATGCATATGATTAATTCAAATAATTTATTTGCTTCCTCTAATATTCTAGATTATCTATTGGATGGCATGAAGGGGAATAAATCAATTAACGGTCCTATTCGTATATATAAAGTGAAAAATTGAGAAGAAGAAAAAGTACTTGACCGTTGTCTGTCTGGAGCACCTTACTTGAGTACAAGCTAATGCAACTAATGGCTCAATAGATTTGTATGAATGAGGATACTTTTATAAGGGTACTTTGTGTTGAAAATAAAATTTCCACCAACTCTATCAAGAACACTATTGTCAATAAATGATGTGGAAGATTGAGTATGGCTATGTTATTACTTGTGTAAGTTTATATGTCTTTTGACTTTGTATACTTCATCATGATGAAAAGATGGAGCCCATCTCCTTGTATGACTGTATGTATGTCTATATGAATGTAAGAAGGAGAAATGCTCAGACAAGTGAGCAAGCGTACCAACATTTCTCCCCATTCTCCTTTCATGCTCATCTCCTTCATTACAAAGCTTCATCTTTCTTGTTTGTTTGTTTGTTTTTACGTTAAGTTAATTCCGCTAACTTAGCGATTACATTTCAACCGAGTATTTTCCAACACTTTGTGATGAAATTGAAATTAAATTGTTTGTCAAGATCGTGGGACTGGTATTATCATTTATCTAGAACCCTATCCCATTCCACTCCTATATGTGTAGTGATACCAGAGATGGTGCTGTGAAACCAATAGATTTTTCTGTTTGTTAAAATGAAGTTAAGTGAAGGGAACCGAGCTACATAGTAACTTCACAACCTTCGGAAAGCACAAATATGAAACACTTGACGAAATAAGTTTAGGGAAGTTAGTTTGAGTCACAAATATAATTAGGTCGGAAAGTGGTAAGTTTCCTTGTACATATACATTGTATGCAGCAGTATATGCTGGTATATAGCTTGGTAAGGGCTTTGAGAGACGAGACTATTTGCAAGAAACCACTTGGTAGGAACAGAAGGCAACTGGATTTCAACAAATTTCAGATTGGTGCATACAGTAGGAGGCAGCCTGTGGATGTTCTTCAATGTTGAGATGAACGGTACAAGGATGCCTTTCGCAGCTAGTTTTATTGGCGAGTTTGAGGTATGGCAGCTAGCAGATGGCCGAATGCCATCCATGCATGGTATCATTGCACAATGGCACTGTTTATCTTCCAAGGTTCTTCTCTGCCAACTCTACGGAATCTGGCTCAGTTTGAAAGAGATGGTTCAATAGGTTTATCTCCTGAGAAAGCGATAGTTAATTATATACTCAGTGTGTAGTAAGTATTGGATCTTCTTTATGTGACAGACTTGCTTGAGATGCAAATTTTGCATCTAGTTATCACGGACTCTAGAGATTACAGCAAAAAAAAAAAAACTATGTGGACACATTTTATTTTATTTTAAAATTTTAAACTTAAACATATACATTAACACACGGAACCATATGTCGTGTACATATATTATTACATTATACATGTCTGTATATTTGAATTTAAGATGGAACCGCGCTCATATATAGCATCAAATAGATTGTTAGGAGAGGCGTTTGCGAGAAGGTGCCGGAGCATGGACAGCCTTATACGCATTCCAAAGGTCATCGACGGTGCGTCCAAGAAGTTGAGTAAAGAAGATATCATTATAGTGATCCTCCATAAGATCATTGAGCTCAGACACAAACCTAGGTCTCAACGTGCTGCAATACTCAAGAAAGTATGCCGTCACTATATTGCCCTCATTCCATCTCGAACCCGAACCCCTAGCCACATTCCAGTCCGATGACGGCCACCCAGCTATTAGCCTGATGTAGTCGGCGATGCCGTTGGTTAGTCCCACGGGTGCTTGGCCTCTGCCTGTCGACTGCCAAACGTGTGCGCTCTCCCGATACATGATCCCTGTGAACTCGGACTTTACATCCTGTGGTTGAGTGGATCAATTAGTAATAACCAACTCAGATGTTGTGCTTTCACATAAGTAAACACAGAATTGCTAACATGTCTAAGTAAATTCGTGAATATTGTATTGACCAAGTATAGGTACCTACCTTCCCGGAATATGTCTGAATGTAGTTGGAGTTGAGACGGATGCTGCTACCGGCAGTGCTTGCACTCACGGGAGGATTCCCCCCAGCAAACTCCTCCACGGTGGCTATCACCTCATCGTAATCTTTCCCCTCAATTATGTCCCCGTCGTCGTCAAAGAACTCCCGGACAAACTCGGATGCTGATCTTAGAGTCTGTAAGGTGTAAGGTAAGCCGATCTCATTCTTGAACCGACTGTTCCCTGGGCTGTGGCTTCTGTCATAAGCAAAATAATCAACAGCTTCGATCGGTCTCTGAGTTGCGACCAAGACAATGAGAGACAGGAGGAGAAATTTGGTGCAAGGCATTTTGCTGTTTGAAAGTGCTATGAATTAGCGAGTTGCTATATACAATGTTGTGCTAGACATCCACTATATATAGATAACATCCTCTACAGCATGCATGAACATATAATTTTATTTACTTATTAACTAATACCAATACTCGTGGACAACGATTGGAATTTTTGATGCGTCAAAATCTGTTTTCATGCAGCAAAAATGGACAAGAGATTCGGTTTGTTGGACTTTCATGGTTTGTATGGCTTTGATGCTTGATGTTGTTTTCTTTTGAGTTTTTCTCTTGTTTATATAATTATATTCAGTGAGTGAGTAAGTGAGAATAATTCTCAAACACATAATTATTTTACAATTAGAGGTTTCATCATCAGACTAATATTTGTCATAGAAATTCACACGTTCTTGGACGTTTGTGGCGTAAACTAAAATGAAATGGGTGCACCTACGTGTTTACTCCATGTTATTTATAAAGAGACACGCAGCAAATGAGAACCAATCCGCTAATATATTGTGGAGTTTCAATTCGAGAATAAGTTACAGTACTGTCTTGATATACTGAATCTCTTGTCCACGAATTATTTGCTGCATGAAAACGGAATTTGACGGACGCATCAGAAATTCCAATCTCTGTCCACGAATATTGGTATTAGTTGATAAGTACATAGCAATATATAAATTATATATATGTTCATGCATGCTGTAGAAGATGTTATCTATATATAGTGAATGTCTAGCACAACATTCCATATAGAACCTCGCTAATTCACACCACTTTCAAACATCAAAATGCCTTGCACCAAATTTCTCCTCCTGTCACTCATTGCCTTGGTCGCAACTCAGAGACCGATCGAAGCCGTTGATTATTTTGCTTATGACAGAAGCCACAGCCCAGGGAACAGTCGGTTCAAGAATGAGATCGGCTTACCTTACACCTTACAGACTCTAAGATCAGCATCTGAGTTTGTCCGGGAGTTCTTTGACGACGACGGGGACATAATTGAGGGGAAAGATTACGATGAGGTGATATCCACCGTGGAGGAGTTTGCTGGGGGGAATCCTCCTGCGAGTGCAAGCACTGCCGGTAGCAGCATCCGTCTCAACTCCAACTACATTCAGACATATTCCGGAAAGGTAGGTACCTATACTTAGTCAATACAATCAATATTCACGAATTTACCTATACATGTTAGCAATTCTGTGTTTACTTATGTGAAAGCACAACATCTGAGGTGGTTTTTACTGATTGATCCACTCAACCACAGGATGTAAAGTCTGAGTTCACAGGGATCATGTATCGTGAGAGCGCACACGTTTGGCAGTCGACGGGCAGAGGCCAAGCACCCGTGGGACTAACCAACGGCATCGCCGACTACATGAGGCTAATAGCTGGGTGGCCGTCATCGGACTGGAATGTGACTAGGGGTTCGGGTTCGAGATGGAATGAGGGCAATATAGTGACGGCATACTTTCTTGAGTATTGCAGCACGTTGAGACCTAGGTTTGTGTCTGAGCTCAATGATCTTATGGAGGATCACTATAATGATATCTTCTTTGCTCAACTGCTTGGACGCACCGTCGATGACCTTTGGAATGCGTATAGGGCTGCCCATGCTCCGACACCTTCTCGCAAACGCCTCTCCTAACAATCTATTTGACGCTATGAGCGCGGATCCATCTTAAATTCAAATATGCACACATGTATAATGTAATAATATATGTACACGCCATATGGTTCCGCGTGTGAATGTATATGTTTAGGTTTGAAATTTCATCTATAATAAAATGAGACCAGATAGTGTCTTTTTTTAATCTCAAGAGAGAAAGCGTGATTAATGTGCTTTTGCAGTCTCGGTCACACATGTATGCATATGATTAATTCAAATAATTTATTTGCTTCCTCTAATATTCTAGATTATCTATTGGATGGCATGAAGGGGAATAAATCAATTAACGGTCCTATTCGTATATATAAAGTGAAAAATTGAGAAGAAGAAAAAGTACTTGACCGTTGTCTGTCTGGAGCACCTTACTTGAGTACAAGCTAATGCAACTAATGGCTCAATAGATTTGTATGAATGAGGATACTTTTATAAGGGTACTTTGTGTTGAAAATAAAATTTCCACCAACTCTATCAAGAACACTATTGTCAATAAATGATGTGGAAGATTGAGTATGGCTATGTTATTACTTGTGTAAGTTTATATGTCTTTTGACTTTGTATACTTCATCATGATGAAAAGATGGAGCCCATCTCCTTGTATGACTGTATGTATGTCTATATGAATGTAAGAAGGAGAAATGCTCAGACAAGTGAGCAAGCGTACCAACATTTCTCCCCATTCTCCTTTCATGCTCATCTCCTTCATTACAAAGCTTCATCTTTCTTGTTTGTTTGTTTGTTTTTACGTTAAGTTAATTCCGCTAACTTAGCGATTACATTTCAACCGAGTATTTTCCAACACTTTGTGATGAAATTGAAATTAAATTGTTTGTCAAGATCGTGGGACTGGTATTATCATTTATCTAGAACCCTATCCCATTCCACTCCTATATGTGTAGTGATACCAGAGATGGTGCTGTGAAACCAATAGATTTTTCTGTTTGTTAAAATGAAGTTAAGTGAAGGGAACCGAGCTACATAGTAACTTCACAACCTTCGGAAAGCACAAATATGAAACACTTGACGAAATAAGTTTAGGGAAGTTAGTTTGAGTCACAAATATAATTAGGTCGGAAAGTGGTAAGTTTCCTTGTACATATACATTGTATGCAGCAGTATATGCTGGTATATAGCTTGGTAAGGGCTTTGAGAGACGAGACTATTTGCAAGAAACCACTTGGTAGGAACAGAAGGCAACTGGATTTCAACAAATTTCAGATTGGTGCATACAGTAGGAGGCAGCCTGTGGATGTTCTTCAATGTTGAGATGAACGGTACAAGGATGCCTTTCGCAGCTAGTTTTATTGGCGAGTTTGAGGTATGGCAGCTAGCAGATGGCCGAATGCCATCCATGCATGGTATCATTGCACAATGGCACTGTTTATCTTCCAAGGTTCTTCTCTGCCAACTCTACGGAATCTGGCTCAGTTTGAAAGAGATGGTTCAATAGGTTTATCTCCTGAGAAAGCGATAGTTAATTATATACTCAGTGTGTAGTAAGTATTGGATCTTCTTTATGTGACAGACTTGCTTGAGATGCAAATTTTGCATCTAGTTATCACGGACTCTAGAGATTACAGCAAAAAAAAAAAAACTATGTGGACACATTTTATTTTATTTTAAAATTTTAAACTTAAACATATACATTAACACACGGAACCATATGTCGTGTACATATATTATTACATTATACATGTCTGTATATTTGAATTTAAGATGGAACCGCGCTCATATATAGCATCAAATAGATTGTTAGGAGAGGCGTTTGCGAGAAGGTGCCGGAGCATGGACAGCCTTATACGCATTCCAAAGGTCATCGACGGTGCGTCCAAGAAGTTGAGTAAAGAAGATATCATTATAGTGATCCTCCATAAGATCATTGAGCTCAGACACAAACCTAGGTCTCAACGTGCTGCAATACTCAAGAAAGTATGCCGTCACTATATTGCCCTCATTCCATCTCGAACCCGAACCCCTAGCCACATTCCAGTCCGATGACGGCCACCCAGCTATTAGCCTGATGTAGTCGGCGATGCCGTTGGTTAGTCCCACGGGTGCTTGGCCTCTGCCTGTCGACTGCCAAACGTGTGCGCTCTCCCGATACATGATCCCTGTGAACTCGGACTTTACATCCTGTGGTTGAGTGGATCAATTAGTAATAACCAACTCAGATGTTGTGCTTTCACATAAGTAAACACAGAATTGCTAACATGTCTAAGTAAATTCGTGAATATTGTATTGACCAAGTATAGGTACCTACCTTCCCGGAATATGTCTGAATGTAGTTGGAGTTGAGACGGATGCTGCTACCGGCAGTGCTTGCACTCACGGGAGGATTCCCCCCAGCAAACTCCTCCACGGTGGCTATCACCTCATCGTAATCTTTCCCCTCAATTATGTCCCCGTCGTCGTCAAAGAACTCCCGAACAAACTCGGATGCTGATCTTATAGTCTGTAAGGTGTAAGGTAAGCCGATCTCATTCTTGAACCGACTGTTCCCTGGGCTGTGGCTTCTGTCATAAGCAAAATAATCAACAGCTTCGATCGGTCTCTGAGTTGCGACCAAGACAATGAGAGACAGGAGGAGAAATTTGGTGCAAGGCATTTTGCTGTTTGAAAGTGCTATGAATTAGCGAGTTGCTATATACAATGTTGTGCTAGACATCCACTATATATAGATAACATCCTCTACAGCATGCATGAACATATAATTTTATTTACTTATTAACTAATACCAATACTCGTGGACAACGATTGGAATTTTTGATGCGTCAAAATCTGTTTTCATGCAGCAAAAATGGACAAGAGATTCGGTTTGTTGGACTTTCATGGTTTGTATGGCTTTGATGCTTGATGTTGTTTTCTTTTGAGTTTTTCTCTTGTTTATATAATTATATTCAGTGAGTGAGTAAGTGAGAATAATTCTCAAACACATAATTATTTTACAATTAGAGGTTTCATCATCAGACTAATATTTGTCATAGAAATTCACACGTTCTTGGACGTTTGTGGCGTAAACTAAAATGAAATGGGTGCACCTACGTGTTTACTCCATGTTATTTATAAAGAGACACGCAGCAAATGAGAACCAATCCGCTAATATATTGTGGAGTTTCAATTCGAGAATAAGTTACAGTACTGTCTTGATATACTGAATCTCTTGTCCACGAATTATTTGCTGCATGAAAACGGAATTTGACGGACGCATCAGAAATTCCAATCTCTGTCCACGAATATTGGTATTAGTTGATAAGTACATAGCAATATATAAATTATATATATGTTCATGCATGCTGTAGAAGATGTTATCTATATATAGTGAATGTCTAGCACAACATTCCATATAGAACCTCGCTAATTCACACCACTTTCAAACATCAAAATGCCTTGCACCAAATTTCTCCTCCTGTCACTCATTGCCTTGGTCGCAACTCAGAGACCGATCGAAGCCGTTGATTATTTTGCTTATGACAGAAGCCACAGCCCAGGGAACAGTCGGTTCAAGAATGAGATCGGCTTACCTTACACCTTACAGACTCTAAGATCAGCATCTGAGTTTGTCCGGGAGTTCTTTGACGACGACGGGGACATAATTGAGGGGAAAGATTACGATGAGGTGATATCCACCGTGGAGGAGTTTGCTGGGGGGAATCCTCCTGCGAGTGCAAGCACTGCCGGTAGCAGCATCCGTCTCAACTCCAACTACATTCAGACATATTCCGGAAAGGTAGGTACCTATACTTAGTCAATACAATCAATATTCACGAATTTACCTATACATGTTAGCAATTCTGTGTTTACTTATGTGAAAGCACAACATCTGAGGTGGTTTTTACTGATTGATCCACTCAACCACAGGATGTAAAGTCTGAGTTCACAGGGATCATGTATCGTGAGAGCGCACACGTTTGGCAGTCGACGGGCAGAGGCCAAGCACCCGTGGGACTAACCAACGGCATCGCCGACTACATGAGGCTAATAGCTGGGTGGCCGTCATCGGACTGGAATGTGACTAGGGGTTCGGGTTCGAGATGGAATGAGGGCAATATAGTGACGGCATACTTTCTTGAGTATTGCAGCACGTTGAGACCTAGGTTTGTGTCTGAGCTCAATGATCTTATGGAGGATCACTATAATGATATCTTCTTTGCTCAACTGCTTGGACGCACCGTCGATGACCTTTGGAATGCGTATAGGGCTGCCCATGCTCCGACACCTTCTCGCAAACGCCTCTCCTAACAATCTATTTGACGCTATGAGCGCGGATCCATCTTAAATTCAAATATGCACACATGTATAATGTAATAATATATGTACACGCCATATGGTTCCGCGTGTGAATGTATATGTTTAGGTTTGAAATTTCATCTATAATAAAATGAGACCAGATAGTGTCTTTTTTTAATCTCAAGAGAGAAAGCGTGATTAATGTGCTTTTGCAGTCTCGGTCACACATGTATGCATATGATTAATTCAAATAATTTATTTGCTTCCTCTAATATTCTAGATTATCTATTGGATGGCATGAAGGGGAATAAATCAATTAACGGTCCTATTCGTATATATAAAGTGAAAAATTGAGAAGAAGAAAAAGTACTTGACCGTTGTCTGTCTGGAGCACCTTACTTGAGTACAAGCTAATGCAACTAATGGCTCAATAGATTTGTATGAATGAGGATACTTTTATAAGGGTACTTTGTGTTGAAAATAAAATTTCCACCAACTCTATCAAGAACACTATTGTCAATAAATGATGTGGAAGATTGAGTATGGCTATGTTATTACTTGTGTAAGTTTATATGTCTTTTGACTTTGTATACTTCATCATGATGAAAAGATGGAGCCCATCTCCTTGTATGACTGTATGTATGTCTATATGAATGTAAGAAGGAGAAATGCTCAGACAAGTGAGCAAGCGTACCAACATTTCTCCCCATTCTCCTTTCATGCTCATCTCCTTCATTACAAAGCTTCATCTTTCTTGTTTATTTGTTAATTCCGCTAACTTAGCGATTACATTTCAACCGAGTATTTTCCAACACTTTGTGATGAAATTGAAATTAAATTGTTTGTCAAGATCGTGGGACTGGTATTATCATTTATCTAGAACCCTATCCCATTCCACTCCTATATGTGTAGTGATACCAGAGATGGTGCTGTGAAACCAATAGATTTTTCTGTTTGTTAAAATGAAGTTAAGTGAAGGGAACCGAGCTACATAGTAACTTCACAACCTTCGGAAAGCACAAATATGAAACACTTGACGAAATAAGTTTAGGGAAGTTAGTTTGAGTCACAAATATAATTAGGTCGGAAAGTGGTAAGTTTCCTTGTACATATACATTGTATGCAGCAGTATATGCTGGTATATAGCTTGGTAAGGGCTTTGAGAGACGAGACTATTTGCAAGAAACCACTTGGTAGGAACAGAAGGCAACTGGATTTCAACAAATTTCAGATTGGTGCATACAGTAGGAGGCAGCCTGTGGATGTTCTTCAATGTTGAGATGAACGGTACAAGGATGCCTTTCGCAGCTAGTTTTATTGGCGAGTTTGAGGTATGGCGGCTAGCAGATGGCCGAATGCCATCCATGCATGGTATCATTGCACAATGGCACTGTTTATCTTCCAAGGTTCTTCTCTGCCAACTCTACGGAATCTGGCTCAGTTTGAAAGAGATGGTTCAATAGGTTTATCTCCTGAGAAAGCGATAGTTAATTATATACTCAGTGTGTAGTAAGTATTGGATCTTCTTTATGTGACAGACTTGCTTGAGATGCAAATTTTGCATCTAGTTATCACGGACTCTAGAGATTACAGCAAAAAAAAAACACTATGTGGACACATTTTATTTTATTTTAAAATTTTAAACTTAAACATATACATTAACACACGGAACCATATGTCGTGTACATATATTATTACATTATACATGTCTGTATATTTGAATTTAAGATGGAACCGCGCTCATATATAGCATCAAATAGATTGTTAGGAGAGGCGTTTGCGAGAAGGTGCCGGAGCATGGACAGCCTTATACGCATTCCAAAGGTCATCGACGGTGCGTCCAAGAAGTTGAGTAAAGAAGATATCATTATAGTGATCCTCCATAAGATCATTGAGCTCAGACACAAACCTAGGTCTCAACGTGCTGCAATACTCAAGAAAGTATGCCGTCACTATATTGCCCTCATTCCATCTCGAACCCGAACCCCTAGCCACATTCCAGTCCGATGACGGCCACCCAGCTATTAGCCTGATGTAGTCGGCGATGCCGTTGGTTAGTCCCACGGGTGCTTGGCCTCTGCCTGTCGACTGCCAAACGTGTGCGCTCTCCCGATACATGATCCCTGTGAACTCGGACTTTACATCCTGTGGTTGAGTGGATCAATTAGTAATAACCAACTCAGATGTTGTGCTTTCACATAAGTAAACACAGAATTGCTAACATGTCTAAGTAAATTCGTGAATATTGTATTGACCAAGTATAGGTACCTACCTTCCCGGAATATGTCTGAATGTAGTTGGAGTTGAGACGGATGCTGCTACCGGCAGTGCTTGCACTCACGGGAGGATTCCCCCCAGCAAACTCCTCCACGGTGGCTATCACCTCATCGTAATCTTTCCCCTCAATTATGTCCCCGTCGTCGTCAAAGAACTCCCGGACAAACTCGGATGCTGATCTTAGAGTCTGTAAGGTGTAAGGTAAGCCGATCTCATTCTTGAACCGACTGTTCCCTGGGCTGTGGCTTCTGTCATAAGCAAAATAATCAACAGCTTCGATCGGTCTCTGAGTTGCGACCAAGACAATGAGAGACAGGAGGAGAAATTTGGTGCAAGGCATTTTGCTGTTTGAAAGTGCTATGAATTAGCGAGTTGCTATATACAATGTTGTGCTAGACATCCACTATATATAGATAACATCCTCTACAGCATGCATGAACATATAATTTTATTTACTTATTAACTAATACCAATACTCGTGGACAACGATGGGAATTTTTGATGCGTCAAAATCTGTTTTCATGCAGCAAAAATGGACAAGAGATTCGGTTTGTTGGACTTTCATGGTTTGTATGGCTTTGATGCTTGATGTTGTTTTCTTTTGAGTTTTTCTCTTGTTTATATAATTATATTCAGTGAGTGAGTAAGTGAGAATAATTCTCAAACACATAATTATTTTACAATTAGAGGTTTCATCATCAGACTAATATTTGTCATAGAAATTCACACGTTCTTGGACGTTTGTGGCGTAAACTAAAATGAAATGGGTGCACCTACGTGTTTACTCCATGTTATTTATAAAGAGACACGCAGCAAATGAGAACCAATCCGCTAATATATTGTGGAGTTTCAATTCGAGAATAAGTTACAGTACTGTCTTGATATACTGAATCTCTTGTCCACGAATTATTTGCTGCATGAAAACGGAATTTGACGGACGCATCAGAAATTCCAATCTCTGTCCACGAATATTGGTATTAGTTGATAAGTACATAGCAATATATAAATTATATATATGTTCATGCATGCTGTAGAAGATGTTATCTATATATAGTGAATGTCTAGCACAACATTCCATATAGAACCTCGCTAATTCACACCACTTTCAAACATCAAAATGCCTTGCACCAAATTTCTCCTCCTGTCACTCATTGCCTTGGTCGCAACTCAGAGACCGATCGAAGCCGTTGATTATTTTGCTTATGACAGAAGCCACAGCCCAGGGAACAGTCGGTTCAAGAATGAGATCGGCTTACCTTACACCTTACAGACTCTAAGATCAGCATCTGAGTTTGTCCGGGAGTTCTTTAACGACGACGGGGACATAATTGAGGGGAAAGATTACGATGAGGTGATATCCACCGTGGAGGAGTTTGCTGGGGGGAATCCTCCTGCGAGTGCAAGCACTGCCGGTAGCAGCATTCGTCTCAACTCCAACTACATTCAGACATATTCCGGAAAGGTAGGTACCTATACTTAGTCAATACAATCAATATTCACGAATTTACTTATACATGTTAGCAATTCTGTGTTTACTTATGTGAAAGCACAACATCTGAGGTGGTTTTTACTGATTGATCCACTCAACCACAGGATGTAAAGTCTGAGTTCACAGGGATCATGTATCGTGAGAGCGCACACGTTTGGCAGTCGACGGGCAGAGGCCAAGCACCCGTGGGACTAACCAACGGCATCGCCGACTACATGAGGCTAATAGCTGGGTGGCCGTCATCGGACTGGAATGTGACTAGGGGTTCGGGTTCGAGATGGAATGAGGGCAATATAGTGACGGCATACTTTCTTGAGTATTGCAGCACGTTGAGACCTAGGTTTGTGTCTGAGCTCAATGATCTTATGGAGGATCACTATAATGATATCTTCTTTGCTCAACTGCTTGGACGCACCGTCGATGACCTTTGGAATGCGTATAGGGCTGCCCATGCTCCGACACCTTCTCGCAAACGCCTCTCCTAACAATCTATTTGACGCTATGAGCGCGGATCCATCTTAAATTCAAATATGCACACATGTATAATGTAATAATATATGTACACGCCATATGGTTCCGCGTGTGAATGTATATGTTTAGGTTTGAAATTTCATCTATAATAAAATGAGACCAGATAGTGTCTTTTTTTAATCTCAAGAGAGAAAGCATGATTAATGTGCTTTTGCAGTCTCGGTCACATCTGTATGCATATAATTAATTCAAATAATTTATTTGCTTCCTCTAATATTCTAGATTATCTATTGGATGGCATGAAGGGGAATAAATCAATTAACGGTCCTATTCGTATATATAAAGTGAAAAATTGAGAAGAAGAAAAAGTACTTGACCGTTGTCTGTCTGGAGCACCTTACTTGAGTACAAGCTAATGCAACTAATGGCTCAATAGATTTGTATGAATGAGGATACTTTTATAAGGGTACTTTGTGTTGAAAATAAAATTTCCACCAACTCTATCAAGAACACTATTGTCAATAAATGATGTGGAAGATTGAGTATGGCTATGTTATTACTTGTGTAAGTTTATATGTCTTTTGACTTTGTATACTTCATCATGATGAAAAGATGGAGCCCATCTCCTTGTATGACTGTATGTATGTCTATATGAATGTAAGAAGGAGAAATGCTCAGACAAGTGAGCAAGCGTACCAACATTTCTCCCCATTCTCCCTTCATGCTCATCTCCTTCATTACAAAGCTTCATCTTTCTTGTTTGTTTGTTAATTCCGCTAACTTAGCGATTACATTTCAACCGAGTATTTTCCAACACTTTGTGATGAAATTGAAATTAAATTGTTTGTCAAGATCGTGGGACTGGTATTTGTCAGAATAAACATTACTAAACATAAAGCTAAAGCAAGATGGAATATTGAAAAGCAAGATCTAGATCTGGAATATTGAAAAGCAGATTTGCAAGTGGACATACCTGGACTCCATCTCATTAATAGCTGGATTGTCGACAAAGTGAAATAGTCACAAGTGTATAAGTAATGTAACAAAGTTGTATTCATATAGATCATCAATGAAAGAAAGTTCAGTTATATACTTACCATTTTCCTTAGCCAACATGGTATCAGAGCAGGAATACAATCCATTCTAGGACTGTGTTCTTTGTTTTCTGGTTGCTCATCATATACCAGAAACCCAAACCGAACCAAGCCAACATGTCCGACAGTGAGGGTCATTCCCAAACCCAAACTGGGTCAGGTCTAAGTGATGACGACCTAACCCTCAAAATAGCCAGAATACTCAAAAACGGCATCAATCCCAATCAAAAGCAGTCAAAAAACTTACCCAAAACAATCACGGTGAGTGCGAAACTTAATGGCCAGAATTATCATCTATGGGCCAGATTAATGCAGATAGCCATTGGAGGAAGGGGTCGGATGCAACATCTTACCGGAAACCCGGAACCCCCCGACCGAACCGAACCAGACCACGAAAGGTGGAAACAGGATGACCTGGTCGTTTTTTCATGGATGATCCAAAATATCGATCCGCGACTAGCAAACAACGTTGCCCACTACCTTACGTCCCGGGATCTATGGAAAGCTTTGCAAACGACCTACGGTAGTGGTAAAGACTCTTTACAGATTTTCGACCTACATAACAAGGCTGCGAAAATGATGCAGGGGGCAATGACGCTTGAGGAATTCTGGCTTACGATGCAATCCCTATGGGGAGAGATCGAAGCCAGAAGACCGAATCCGATGATATGTAACCACGATATCACAGCCTTCAACCAACTATGGACCGAAACTAAGGTATATCAATTTTTGGGCGGAATTGATTCCAAATACGATGGAATCAAACGGGAGATCCTACGACAGGATCGGACACCCTCAGTAGAGGAAGCATACGCTTCCGTCCGAAAGGAGGCCGCCCGGCTCCAAATTCTCGGAGCGGCAACCACCGATGGACCATCATCGGGATCGGACTACGGACTACACACAAGGGCCGAAAATACAGCAGCAGCAAACGCAACAAAATCAGGCCGATCGCAACAAAATCGGTCGGACACAACCGGCAAAACCGGTGGATCGTCATTCCGAATCGATAAAAGCAAGCTTAAATGCACTCATTGTGGGAAAAATCGACATACCAAGGATGCGTGTTTCCAGCTGGTCGGGTACCCGGAATGGTGGGACGAGAGCCGCGCGGAGAAAAACCGGAACCGTGCCGCCGTCGCAACGAGCAACACCACGTCGGCCACCAGCGTCGGAGGCGGCAACAGCCACGGCAACGGACAGGGCGAAGGGATCGGAGGAATCGCTGAAACCGGAAGTCGGTCCTCCAACCGCTGGACTACATCGTGGCCACCACCCTCCGACGGCAACCCTTCCTTCGCCGGAGTAGCAGGGTCCGGCGCAAACCCTAACTGTCCATGGAGCAGCAATCATGAAGAAACAACAACTAAGGGAGGGAGCTACATACCGGACTTCGAACGAGAAGGGTTCGGTGAGCCAAGGGACCGAACCAAAGAACCGATCGGAGCTTGGAAAGGAGGCGGCAACCCTAGCTTCCATGGCAACCGAAATAGTACAAAGGGAGAATGGGGAGCTGCGATTCACTTACCAGAAGAGGGCGAGCCAAGAAACCGAGCCATGGCACCGATCGGAGCTTGGAGAGGAGGAGGAGGAGACAGCCGCAAGAACATCACGCTTGAAGAATGGGAAGCTGCGGTTGTCAAGCAGACATCACGAGAAGAAGGTATAGGGACTTGGAAATTGCATCCAAGTCCCTCTACTTCTAACCCTAGCCTTTTTTGCCCCAATGATATAAAAACTGACAGAATAGCCCCGGTTTTTTGCAAATCGGTCCCTCAACATTTGACCCGGGCATATTCAGTCCAAAATAAAACCGGACTTAAAAATCATCGGTGGATTTTTGACTGCGGTGCAACAGATACTATGACATATGATTCAAGTGATCTCAGTAATATCATGAAATCCCGGATTGAATATATTAAAACGGCGAACGGGGGGAAGGCTCCGGTTACTGGAATGGGCACCATAGAAATTTCACCAACTTTGAAGATATCAAATTGTCTTCTAGTTCCGACACTCTCGAATAAATTGTTATCAGTGTCTCATGTCACTAAGGAGATAAACTGTACTATGGTGATGAATCCAGATTTTTGTGTGTTGCAGGATATCCAAACAGGGATGATTATTGGGCGTGGCACTGAACGCGCGGGTTTGTACTACGTCGATGAAATGGCTCAACCAGGTTCGGTGTTGCTAGCTCATGGAACTACAGAACGAGAGGCTTGGCTATGGCATAGGAGATTGGGTCATCCATCCTCGGGTTATCTAAAACTCTTGTTTCCCCAGTTGTTTTTGAATAAGAGTAGTAATCTTTTTTGTGAGACTTGTATTCTTGCAAAAAGTCATAGACAAACCTTTAAGCCAAATAATACTCGTATGAACTCTATTTTTTCCTTAGTACATTCTGACGTATGGGGTCCGGCACCTATATCTGGGGGTCAAGGTCTCAGATATTTTGTGTTGTTTATAGATGATTGCACTCGTATGACATGGGTGTATTTTTTAAAACAAAAATCCGAAGTGTGTGACAAATTCACTCACTTCTTCAAAATGATCCAAACTCAGTTTCAGAAAAATATTCAAGTCCTTCGGTCTGATAATGGAGGGGAATTTGTCAATCATCATATGAAAAATTTCTTTTCAGAAAAAGGAATTATTCATCAGACTTCCTGTCCACACACTCCAGAACAGAATGGTGTGGCAGAAAGAAAAAATCGCATAATTCTTGAAATGACAAGATCCCTCCTTATCGAGTCCAAAGTACCAAAATCTTTCTGGCCTGAAGCTGTTGCAACAGCCACGTATCTTCTAAATCGTCTCCCTACAAAAATCCTACATCTCCAAACACCAATACATGTTCTGTCCGAAATTACCAAAGTACCCTCATATCTCAACCTAACTCCTCGTGTATTTGGTTGCTCCGTGTTCGTCCATATACCAAAAGTTGACCGGACCAAATTTGATCCGTGTGCGGTCAAGTGTGTGTTTGTAGGATATGAGGTTCATCAAAAAGGGTATCGGTGTTATGATCCTAAAAATCGTCACACGTTCACCACTATGAACTGTGATTTTCTTGAATCTGAATTTTTCTACCACCAATCTAGTGTTCAAGGGGGGAATCATACAGTCGATCCACTAGATTGGGTAAGTAGTCCAAATCTAACCTATGATAGTCATAGTCACTCCTATGATGATCCAATCGAGTTAGCTGGCCGAACCTGTGAGCCATCGTCTGACACGCCAGTAACGACCAGCGAGTTAAGGGTCACAACTGATAATCCCTCGTTTGAGGTATCCGAGATAAGCCCGGTGAGTCCAAATGATCCTCGAAAAAATGATATTGAAGAACAGGATGAACCAAGGACGGAAGGCTACAAATTACCGCCAAGAGAAAATCGAGGAAGACCACCGCGAAGATACACACCGGATAGGGAGCCAAACAAATCAAGATATCCGGTGGCAAATGGAGTAAGGGGGAGGTTAAGTGAGGAAGCAAAGGCATTCACCATGTCTATACTCTCAGAAGAAATTCTGAGTTCAATCAAAGAGGCCCAACAATCCAAGAACTGGCAGCAGGCTATGGACATCGAGATGGAGGCACTAAAAAAAAACAAGACATGGGAGATGTGCAAGTTGCCAATCGGAAAACGACCAGTAGGCTGCAGGTGGGTGTATACTATCAAATACAAGCAGGATGGCTCAATTGATAGGTATAAGGCAAGACTGGTCGCAAAGGGATACACTCAGACATACGGCATTGACTATTCTGAGACATTTTCTCCGGTAGCAAAAATAAACACAATCAGAATATTATTGTCTATAGCTGCAAACAAAGACTGGCCACTCCACCAGTTTGATGTGAAGAATGCATTTCTTCACGGAGATCTTGAAGAAGAAGTGTATATGGAAGTTCCACCAGGATACACAAATGAAGGTCAAGACGGAAAGGTGTGTCGACTGAAAAAATCACTTTATGGCCTGAAACAATCTCCTCGGGCGTGGTTTGGAAGATTCACTATAGCCATGAAGATATATGGTTATAAGCAAAGCAACTCAGACCACACCTTATTCTTGAAAAGGATGGGAGAACAAATAACCTGTTTGATAATTTATGTCGATGATATGATTATTACAGGAAATGATCCAGAAGAAATGAACAGGCTGAAGAAAAATCTGTTTGAGGAATTTGAAATGAAGGACCTCGGAAATCTAAAATATTTTCTTGGAATTGAGGTACTAAGGTCAAGTGAAGGGATCTTTATATCTCAAAAGAAGTATATTTTGGATTTCCTGACACAGACAGGAATGTTGGAATTCAAACCGGTTGATACTCCAATGGTGGTCAATCATGGTCTACGCGTAACAGAAGGGGCGAAACTAGCAGATAAAGAACGATATCAAAGGCTAGTTGGCAAACTTATATATCTGTCACATACTAGACCAGACATTGCCTATGCAGTTGGAGTAGTAAGTCAGTTCATGCATCAACCTCAAGATGATCACATGGAAGCAGTCATGAGGATAATGAGGTATTTGAAGAGCACTCCAGGACATGGAGTTCTATTCCGAAGAAATGGTCATCTAGAAATACAAGGGTACACAGATGCAGACTGGGCTGGAAATCCGGTTGATCGAAGATCCACATCCGGGTATTTTACCCTGATTTGAGATAATCTGGTAACTTGGAGAAGCAAGAAGCAAAAGGTGGTGGCTCTATCAAGTGCAGAGGCGGAGTTCCGAGGAATAGCAAGAGGACTCACAGAGATGCTATGGATAAGAAATCTAATGACAGAGATAGGTTTTCCCCCAACTGGATCCTGTGAACTGCTATGTGACAACAAAGCAGCTATCAGTATTTCAGAAAACCCGATTCAACATGATCGAACCAAGCACATTGAAGTGGACAGACACTTCATCAAAGAGAACCTCGAAAATGGAAATATCAAATTACCATTTGTTCGCTCCGAGGACCAACTGGCGGATATACTTACTAAAGCAGTAAACTCTAAATCATTTAGAGAAGTACTGAGCAAGTTAAGAATCGGAGATCCGACCACTTAACTTGAGGGGGAGTGTCAGAATAAACATTACTAAACATAAAGCTAAAGCAAGATGGAATATTGAAAAGCAAGATCTAGATCTGGAATATTGAAAAGCAGATTTGCAAGTGGACATACCTGGACTCCATCTCATTAATAGCTGGATTGTCGACAAAGTGAAATAGTCACAAGTGTATAAGTAATGTAACAAAGCTGTATTCATATAGATCATCAATGAAAGAAAGTTCAGTTATATACTTACCATTTTCCTTAGCCAACAGTATTATCATTTATCTAGAACCCTATCCCATTCCACTCCTATATTTGTAGTGATACCAGAGATGGTGCTGTGAAACCAATAGATTTTTCTGTTTGTTAAAATGAAGTTAAGTGAAGGGAACCGAGCTACATAGTAACTTCACAACCTTCGGAAAGCACAAATATGAAACACTTGACGAAATAAGTTTAGGGAAGTTAGTTTGAGTCACAAATATAATTAGGTCGGAAAGTGGTAAGTTTCCTTGTACATATACATTGTATGCAGCAGTATATGCTGGTATATAGCTTGGTAAGGGCTTTGAGAGACGAGACTATTTGCAAGAAACCACTTGGTAGGAACAGAAGGCAACTGGATTTCAACAAATTTCAGATTGGTGCATACAGTAGGAGGCAGCCTGTGGATGTTCTTCAATGTTGAGATGAACGGTACAAGGATGCCTTTCGCAGCTAGTTTTATTGGCGAGTTTGAGGTATGGCGGCTAGCAGATGGTCGAATGCCATCCATGCATGGTATCATTGCACAATGGCACTGTTTATCTTCCAAGGTTCTTCTCTGCCAACTCTACGGAATCTGGCTCAGTTTGAAAGAGATGGTTCAATAGGTTTATCTCCTGAGAAAGCGATAGTTAATTATATACTCAGTGTGTAGTAAGTATTGGATCTTCTTTATGTGACAGACTTGCTTGAGATGCAAATTTTGCATCTAGTTATCACGGACTCTAGAGATTACAGCAAAAAAAAAACACTATGTGGACACATTTTATTTTATTTTAAAATTTTAAACTTAAACATATACATTAACACACGGAACCATATGTCGTGTACATATATTATTACATTATACATGTCTGTATATTTGAATTTAAGATGGAACCGCGCTCATATATAGCATCAAATAGATTGTTAGGAGAGGCGTTTGCGAGAAGGTGCCGGAGCATGGACAGCCTTATACGCATTCCAAAGGTCATCGACGGTGCGTCCAAGAAGTTGAGTAAAGAAGATATCATTATAGTGATCCTCCATAAGATCATTGAGCTCAGACACAAACCTAGGTCTCAACGTGCTGCAATACTCAAGAAAGTATGCCGTCACTATATTGCCCTCATTCCATCTCGAACCCGAACCCCTAGCCACATTCCAGTCCGATGACGGCCACCCAGCTATTAGCCTGATGTAGTCGGCGATGCCGTTGGTTAGTCCCACGGGTGCTTGGCCTCTGCCTGTCGACTGCCAAACGTGTGCGCTCTCCCGATACATGATCCCTGTGAACTCGGACTTTACATCCTGTGGTTGAGTGGATCAATTAGTAATAACCAACTCAGATGTTGTGCTTTCACATAAGTAAACACAGAATTGCTAACATGTCTAAGTAAATTCGTGAATATTGTATTGACCAAGTATAGGTACCTACCTTCCCGGAATATGTCTGAATGTAGTTGGAGTTGAGACGGATGCTGCTACCGGCAGTGCTTGCACTCACGGGAGGATTCCCCCCAGCAAACTCCTCCACGGTGGCTATCACCTCATCGTAATCTTTCCCCTCAATTATGTCCCCGTCGTCGTCAAAGAACTCCCGAACAAACTCGGATGCTGATCTTATAGTCTGTAAGGTGTAAGGTAAGCCGATCTCATTCTTGAACCGACTGTTCCCTGGGCTGTGGCTTCTGTCATAAGCAAAATAATCAACAGCTTCGATCGGTCTCTGAGTTGCGACCAAGACAATGAGAGACAGGAGGAGAAATTTGGTGCAAGGCATTTTGCTGTTTGAAAGTGCTATGAATTAGCGAGTTGCTATATACAATGTTGTGCTAGACATCCACTATATATAGATAACATCCTCTACAGCATGCATGAACATATAATTTTATTTACTTATTAACTAATACCAATACTCGTGGACAACGATTGGAATTTTTGATGCGTCAAAATCTGTTTTCATGCAGCAAAAATGGACAAGAGATTCGGTTTGTTGGACTTTCATGGTTTGTATGGCTTTGATGCTTGATGTTGTTTTCTTTTGAGTTTTTCTCTTGTTTATATAATTATATTCAGTGAGTGAGTAAGTGAGAATAATTCTCAAACACATAATTATTTTACAATTAGAGGTTTCATCATCAGACTAATATTTGTCATAGAAATTCACACGTTCTTGGACGTTTGTGGCGTAAACTAAAATGAAATGGGTGCACCTACGTGTTTACTCCATGTTATTTATAAAGAGACACGCAGCAAATGAGAACCAATCCGCTAATATATTGTGGAGTTTCAATTCGAGAATAAGTTACACTGTCTTGATAAAAACAGAAATTTACTTCTGCGATGTCGGCATTGCCAGGGAAACTGCACTTCCACCAGGCAAATCCTTCCATTGCTGAGTTATCGTCTTAATCTGTGTAAAGAAGTTAACTCCTGCTTTGCCTGCAAAAGAACATACACGGCAAAGGCTTTTACTTGAGAATGAATATCAACACCAGCAAAAACCCAATGGCAATTGCATCAGTTTCATTTGATTTCCAGAATATCAAAGCAAAGGGGAATAGAGTATATTATACCGTAGAAGTTGAGGTCACCAGCAAATGAAGCCTTCGACCCGGTGAATGAGAAGAAAGGCAGAGGTACGGGTATGGGTACGTTAATTCCAACCTATCATCAACACAGACAAGTACGTAGTTTTACATGAATTTTGACCCAATCTACATTTACATCCATTAAAGGGGTCAAGTGCTTAATAGTTTACCTGTCCAGCTTCAATTTCGGTCTGGAATTTCCTTGCTGCGATACCAGATGTGGTAAATATAGATGCTCCATTGCCATATCTGAAATGAAATCCACAGCAGCCAAATATTTTGAGATGGAAAGGAAGAAAAAACCTCACAGTTGAGTCGGGAAATTACTTGTTGCGGTTTACAATGGCTATGGCTTCCTCCAAGCTGTCCGCCTGCACAAAAGAGGCACAATGAATATGCAATACAAATATTATTTCAACAAATAACAATAATATTAATACTTAAAAGGTAGTAAACCGTGAGAAAAGGCGTACATGCATGAAAAGAAGAACGGGCCCAAAGATTTCCTCCTGCATTGTAATTAAGAGGGAGGTTAAAAAGTATTCGACAGAGCCCAGATCTCAATATTGCACCATATCTGTTGTTTTAACATGATTCTAAGAGAACGGCAATACCTTGTAACACTCCATGTCAGCTCTGACATCAGTTAAGATGGTCGGACCAACAAAGTTTCCTCTTTCGTATCCAGGAACCTGGGCAAGCCAAGAAAAAAATGCAATCAATTGGTAGCTCTTACGAATCAGGGCACTTCAATCACTGACAATTGATGATGAGTATCGTTATAGACAAGACACAAGGTGAAGGTTATACCACTATATTTCTACCATCAAGCAGCAGTTTGGCGCCATCCTCAACACCTGATTGTACCAATTTGCAAACTCGTTCCTTTGCCTGTAAACAGAAGACAAACTCAACTGTTGAGTAAGGAATTGGAGTCATCAAAAAATTCCTGTATTTCATCATTTAGTGAAATCCTAATTTCCATAGCCTACTTCACCATGCACCCACCTGCTTGCTGATTACTGGGCCAAGATCTGCATCAGGTTCAGTCCCAGAATTTACTTTAAGGGACTTAGCAAGTTCCACCAGTTTGTCTTCCCTGCACAATATGAAGCCATGAATTTGGTCACATCGTCAGACGTCTATTTTTGTCCACATTTTTCAATATATAGACAGTTATTGCAGGCTCCTAGAAAATCTCACAAGCATATAACTGATCCAGCTTTTTCAATTTTAAATTCTACTAAGTAGAATATCGAGGTTGAATCACAATAGAAATAGAACTTTCAAAATACAGGTCTATACTTCTACCATGAAAGGGCCAGTGTAAATTCAAATCTATAAAATAGACCAGTCCAGATTCTAGAAGCAACGTAGACCATTTACCGCATAAACAGAAGTAAAAGCAACATCATAGTAGTAATTATCATCATAAAGTGTGAGGTAGTAATTGCTTGATATGTTTGTTTAATGTGGATTCCGAAATTGGTACCATACAGTAAAAAAAGATGAACATGTGTTTCCACAAGGAATAAGACATCCAAATATAATAGAAATCAAGGTTCAAAAATTAGTGAAAAAAAGGAATCGAACCATACAATGCCTTGGATTCTCCAACAAAAACTACGGTGCTAAGTGCCATACATCTCTGACCAGCTGCACCAAAACCAGCTGCAACTAACGAATTCAAGGTGGCCTCAGCACTTGCATCAGGCAAGACAATAGCATGGTTTTTGGCTCCCATGTTAGACTAACCAAAAAGATTACAAGCGCATGAACGTGTAATTAGACTTCAGTCTCAGCTTAGTCAATACGTGAAGCAAAGCAATATTTACTTCAAACAGAAATTATGAACTTACCTGTACACGTTTCCCTTTAGCTGCAGCTCTACCATAGATATGCATCCCGGCCTTGAAATGGGTAGCGAGTGTTACACAAGAAACATAACCAAATACTGACAGTCATATAAAATTTTGTGACACTAATTTAACAGCAAGTGGGAGAATAAAACAGAGAAGGAGGTTGACCATTAGGACTACTGCACTATAAGACATACGTGCAGAAACTAAAACAGGGATTAACTTACAGTATTTGAACCAACAAAAGATATAGCTCTAATGTCTTCATCATCACAAATAGCATTGACAGTATCCTGAACATTAAATCAAATGAAAGGAGTCAAATTTCAGCAGCTAAGACTGCAAAAGTTGATAAGGACATGGACATACTGTGGTTCCATGAACAATATTTAGCACACCATCAGGCAAACCAGCCTCCATTGCCAACTCGGCAAGCATGACGGAAGCCCCTGAAATGGCCAAATGAAGAAATAAAGAGGTAAATAAGTCGTCAAAGTAATAAGCTTACTTATCTCTTGAAAATTATCAATAGAATGCGTTCAAACTATTTCACCGTAGTTGACTTGAAGGACATCCTTCGGCCAAAAATATTAAAGGACATCCAAAGAACCAGATGGTAAATGAGCTAGTATTTCAACTTTTGTTGTCGACATTGCCAAATTATTATACGGTACAACCTTTCCCAATTTAGTCACTGTCTGAACTGTAATATAACAGGAGACACCTAAGGATAAACATACGGCTATTAATTTAACCATCAATCACCAGCGACGAATATCCTCTAATTACTACAGCAAGAACAAGAAATATGAAGGAAACACAGAAGGAAATTTACCTGGATCTTTCTCTGATGGCTTTAGGACAAAGGTATTGCCACATGTAACAGCAACAGGAAACATCTGCAATATTCATGTGCAACACTAAATTGGGAATATCCTTGGGTGACAAATCTACTAATTCAGTTCCAAATTCCAACGATTGCTTCTAATAAGATAACACATAAAATAACCATGTGTGAAAGGTATAACATGTTAGCATGAAAAAAATATAGATGAAGGCACACATGTTATGAAGTAGCTTCATTTTTCGGAAAAAATACAGTATAAATAAGCTACGACGATAGACTTCTGCAACTGCTCACCCATAGAGGTATCATAGCTGGAAAGTTAAAGGGACAGATTCCAGCACAAACACCAAGTGGTTCTCTGACACTGTACGTGTCAATTCCATTTGAAACATTGGCCACATACTCCCCCATTTGCAGGGTAGCCATGCCACAGGCGTGTTCTACCACCTCTGCAAATACAATTTGAAAAGAGGTCACTCAATGAGCAATAAGACATTCAGCAAGGTTCCACTGGAATAAAACGCTTACTTATACACAGAGGCTATAAAGTACACAAATTCAACTCTCTTAGTAGACTAACCTAATCCACGAAATACGTCTCCATGTGCATCCTTCAGTGTCTTTCCCTGTTCAGTTGTTATATTCAAAGCAAGCTTATCCTGCACCACATTATGGAACAATTATCAGAATCTAGCCACAACTACATCATCCCCAATAGGAAGAATTTACAAATTTAGGCTCTAAATTTTCACCATGTCTCTTCGAATGAGATGCTGCAGCTTGAACATTATCCGCTGACGGGTTGTTACTGGTGTGTTACGCCATGATGGAAAAGCTTCTTTGGCTGAAGCAACAGCAGCTTTGAATTCTTCACTGGTGGTTAATGGAACCCTGGATACAACTTCTTGTGTAGCCTACACTTATTAAAGAGGTAAAGTAATCCTTAACTTAAGTTCCTCCATAGTTGGTCTCAAGAGGAAAACAGCACCAGAAAATATCTTACTGGATTTATCACATCGATGGACAATGCTGATTTTGATTCAGAAAAACGGCCACCAATAAGATTGGGAACATTCTGAAATCGGGAAATTTTTAGTAAGCCGTTGAAATTGATCAAAAGAACAACACTATGTAGAAGTAGAATACATAATCATAGTGACATGCCTAGGCTTAAAATTAAATAACCCTCTATCAAACTGCTATACAAATAATAATGCCTTAAATTACTTCATATATACAACAGGCTCTTCTGGGGGAACTGTTCGATTAACGAAAGGGACCTTTTTTTCTCCAAAAAGGTATTATAAATATGCGATCATATATATCCGAAAGAGCCACCAGCGATTAAGAATATCAGTCGAGGAAGTGTTAGCTCCACGTTAAGCCGTCTCCTTCTAAGCAATCATAAATGATTGGTTTTCACAAGGAATCAAACAAAGAGAAGTGAACTAACAGGAGGATGTCCATGGTTTAAAGAAGGCTCCGCCCCCGTGGAGAACAGAGATTTTCGAACCGCAGCAATCTCGGGTCTCAGAACCTTCAGAGCCCTCACTGCAGACGTACAGAGAAACTATGAAATACTGCAATGGTGATTGATCACAAAAAGTCGACCACCCATTTCCCCAAAATTGAAATTTATAATCCGTCGTCCAATCTCACCTCTATGGATCGGTAAGAACTTCATCATCTTCCCCTCCTTTGAGAAACTTTGCCAAGTGAAGCAGATAACTGATGAAGTGGAAGCACTATCCAAGCAGAGCGTTGTACTCTAGGAGAGAGAGAGATGACGAAGTTTATACTTTATACTGGGAGAGTTCGATAGAACTCTACCACCTCTTATAATAAGCGTAATCGACAGCGTAGTAAGCCCTTCGGTCACAAGTTAGAAATTCGCCAACGTAACCTTGAAGCCAAACCAATTGAGAGTCAACGCTCTCAATCACTAGACCACAACCCTTCGATCACAAGTTGGAAATTCGACTTCGTAACCCTAGAGCCAAACCAATTAAGAATCACCGCTCCCGACCACTAGAGCACAACTACACGTGATACTTGATAGGTACCTGATAGTTGATACGAGCAATTAATTAATAAAAAGATAGAAAAACAAAAGATTCGAAAAGATGTGCAGTTCGGCAGTTCCACAAAAATTTCTTATTATGATTATCAATTATTGGTAAGTATGAATTAGTATTAATAAATAATAACCGTCTCAATGACGTCATATTTCTCTTTCATAATTAATTCTTACGTACAATACAAAATTAAAAATATTTAAGAATTAAGATTGTCTCTATATATGGAAAGGATTAAGGAGTAGGGCTGGGCATGAACCGGTTCAGGATCGAACCGGTTCAGAATCGAACTTTTACCACATTTTAAAACCGGAACGGTTTACCGCTCCAGTTTTTGGCCGCTCCAGATTTTGGCCGATTTACCTTACCTGTTCTGAACCGGTTCGGCCGAACCACTTCATACATTTAAAAAAAAAAATTGTCACTAAAAAAAAAATCTCAACTGAGGTTTAAGCAAGCAGCATCCAATACCAATATCCATGAGGACCATAACCAATGATCCAATAATACCATAATACTAATAGACTAATAGTACAAACATTTCGGCAACAATTAAGCATTACTATTCCTCTCTGTTCCAAAGTGAGAGTCTCTTCTTCTTCATAGATATCTATATCACAGAAGCAGTCCATGCATTCAGTTGTCTACTTACCTTTCCCTCACTATCATAGCTACCTAAAACATCAGTATCACCATTATCTTCTAATCCACTTGCAGCTTTTTCAAAACCATGCAGTTCATCAGAGGACACAGACCTTTGACCTATATGTCCCTCAAGTATCTCTCCACATTCAATACTCATATCATCCAATTCAGGCATTTTCCCATCATACATACACATTTCTGTTGGTGAATCAACCTCTGATGCCCACCTTGACTTAGCAATGATCCTTTCTTGAACAAACTCTCCATCCTCCAACAATCCATGCTTGAAATTATCTGTCTCAACAGGGTCATTAAGCAAAACAGGAGCCTTAATTATCAAATCAGGGTCATGAAATAGATGCTTTGTCTGAGACTGACGTCTCATTGATAATAGTCGAATAAGATGTTTTGCATGGTGGCTGGGTCGGCAGCAGAGCTTGGAAGCAACATTGTTGTACCCTTTAATGATAATACTAACAGATTAATTTCAGTGGATTTCGAACATAATTAAAAAGATGACTTGTTATTTTATCTGCTTTACAATATTGCCAAATGCATGAACGTATTGCTCAGCAACTCTCAAACTTGCTGCCTGCAATCATACACACGTTACCTTCTGAACCAACTATCATCAATAACAAAAAAACTTAAACTTTCCAAAACTGTAGATTCAATGGCATCTGTACAACTATGGCCAGAAGAAGGAAAGGTTCCAAAATCATAGGTTTTGTTTAATTAGATTATTCTAGGACCGCTCAACAAAATTTGATTGATTGATTAAGGTAGGTGGTAATTGAGCAAACTACCTCAACACCTCCAGTTTCCTTGAGAGTTTGGGACACCATGGCAAGACCTTTTGTAGTAGCCTGGCGAGGCGGGAGTGTCCGAGCGGCGAGGCGGGAGGCGAGGCGAGGCGGGAGCGTCCGAGCGCCGAGGCGAGGCGGGAGCGTCCGAGCGACGAGGCGAGGCGGGAGCGTCCGAGCGGCGAGGCGAGCGATTAGGTCTGAATGAGAAATGAGAATGACTGTGTTCATTTCTGAAGAGTGAAACGTGAATACTGAATTAGGTCTGGTCTGAAAGTGAAAAAACCGGTTTTGTCTGGTCTGGTTTAGTAATTAATAGTATTTTAAGGTTAAAACCGATACAAAAAAAGGTTCGGTTAACCGGTTTTGAACCAATTTTCTGTACCTATTCTGAACCGCTCCATATTTTTTCAAAAAAACTGTTTGTTTTGTGACCGGACCGGTTCGAAACCGGTACGGTTCGGTACAGTTCGGCCGAACCGGTTATTTTTGCCCAGCCCTATTAAGGAGTGAGTCATATATTTTATAACCATTGGCCAAAAAAATATATATATATTTTCTAACCATCGAAAACGACAACATTAAAGTCTAATTAGCTAATTTATCACAATTAATAATAATCTGTCCCAAGCAATTAAAGGAATACGTTAATCTCCGTCAGCGAATACTTATCCTAAACACCACTCGATCGGTCGGTCGGTCCGGTAATAATTTGCGTGTAATGTGTAATTAATTATTTTAATAAATGTATTTTTTAAATTTTTAAATACAAATACAACATAATTAATAAACTGATTAGATGAAGACGCATATTACATGATTAATTGTTTAATATATATATGATTAATACAAAGCGTATCACACTAAAAGAACACAAAATTTACAATTTTATACTTTAATCTCATAATTTCGACGTCGAGGTTATCTTTTTTCCCTCTTAATAATAATTTTAAAATGTGTCCAGTTAGGAATAATTGCATTCTGATTAGGGCTTGTTGGGACCAAGCCAAGTGGGCCTTGGTGTGGGTTCAGATTTACCAATTAGACCTCAACGACAAAGAAAAATTCTATTGCCGGATATTAAGTATTTTATACAGATCATTTTTATTAAAAGATTAAAATGTTATAATAGATTTTTATATATTTGTCCTTACTAATTTTAAGAAAAACAATTATCAAATCGATCATATATTTTCGTTGATAATTAATTTCCTTAAAATTAGTAAGAATAAATATGTAAAAAAAACTATTAGGGCATTTTAGTATTTCAACAAAATTGATTTGTATAAATAGTTAATGACCTGCAAATAGAATTTCCCTAACGACAATTCACTTGGATCGGTTCAAGGCAGAATTTAAACCAATAAATCTCCTAATATTATATGGATAAAATACGATTTTATTTCAAAATATATGATTATAATTTGAGAATCACTATTGGGGTTTATTTTTGAAAATTTTATTACTTAATATTTAGTTATACTCATACTTTATTTTTTCCTATTTCGTCAATTTTTTCATCTAAATCTAAACTTAATAGAATCGTAACTCTACTCTAATGTATAGAAGGGAAAAAATAATAGAAAGGGCTTAATCGTAACACTCTTAGAAATATTTTTTTGTATTTATAATTTTAAAAATATATTCTACCAAATTTGAACGAAAGAGAGAAAATCGAAGTATAACCAAATGTTAAAGAACAATTTTTTTAAAAACAAACATTAATGGCCCGTTCGTTTGCAGGAATGGACACGGATTTGGGCTTACGGATTCCGTAAGCCCATGTTCGTTTGATGGAATTGGCCATTCATTGCTTGTGGATTCCGTGCGGTCCGGGCTTAGGGAATCCGGGTAAAAACCTCGGATTTCCTAAGCCCACACGGGTCGAAATCGGAATCAGCTGCCAAATGACCGAATTGCCCTCGCCCTTTTGGAGAAATTACGAGTGTGCCATCGACAGATTCTGGATTGACAGCTTCTCTGCAACCGCACGTCTTCAATCCGAATCCAATCCGAATCCAGTCTTCATTGCTCACCAACCCACTTCAATTTACCATCGATTCCAACTGATTAATCTTCAATTCCACCGACCCCTTTGTCGAATCTTGAAGTGGATTTAACCGAAGCTCATTCCATTTTTCGGTGTTCTTCGTTCTTCAGCTCGGCGTGATTGGAATTGCAGCTGCTTCCGTCCGTTTTCGTGCTTCTTCGATTGTTCTTCGACAACAGGTTAGTAGTTGTTTAGTTATGCTGTTAGTAGATTGTTCGTTTGGTTTCTGTTTGTATTTCTGATTTTCGATTACGTTTTTATCTGGTTTTCCGATTTCTTGTTTTTGTTCGTTATGCTGTTTAGTTTTCGATGAAATATGTTGTTAGTTGTTTATAGAAGTAGGTAATTGTTCATATTCAACCCAGAATCAGAACCCAGAATCAGCAGATTTTGGGTTCATTTCAACCCAGAATCAGCAGATTCTGGGTTCATTTCAACCCAGAATCGTCAACCCATAATCAGCAGATTCTGGGTTGAACTGAACCCAGAATCAGCTGATTCTGGGTTGATCCGAACTCATAATCGATGATGTTCGACGGTGTTCTATTAGGAGACCCACAGATGAAATCCCATATAAATGGTTATGTACATTTTCAGTTATGACTTCCGAGAGTATAAAACAACATATAGCACTGCGGAGGAGGTGTGTTATTAGGTTCCTCCAACTGATTATGACAGTTGTTTTGCGTATGTGGGCAAACATGAAACTGCAAAGATTACCCATCCGAGCCTAGTCGATGTATGAGGTGGCCAACTGATTAAGGACAAACCCACGTTTTGTATAATGTATGTGGTGACTAACAACATTTTGTATTATGTATGTAAGATGTATTATGTATGTGGTCATGTTTACATTCTTTATTTTTTTTTTAAATATAATTAATAAATTGGTCTTTTTAAAAAAATTAATTAAATAAAAAATTTCGTTTATATTTTTTTTTTAAAATAAACGCTTTTAATATTGTTAAGTTTTATAATTAATTAATACAAATTATTTTTATTATATACTATACATATACAAAGAGGGGCAAATATGTCATTTTACCACATTCCATTCCTTTTCCGTACACAATTTCACCAAAAAAACAACAGAATTCCTTATTCCGTTCTATTCAATTCCACCAAAAAAATAACTTCATATTCTTAACTTCTATTCCTTATTCCCAATTCCTATTCCGTATTCCGAATTCCGAATTCCGTCAAACAAACGCACAGTAAGTGATTCCTGAATTGTGTCCAAAGATTAGGTGACAAAGTTGTATTTTATTAGTTTATTTTTTTAATGTAAAAAAGAATAAAAGTTTTGGATAATTATTTCAAATTGTATGTGTTTTCAGATGAACGTATGATCATAACGGTTGTAGTCACTAGTTATCACATATTCGTACACTAGTGTCCCTTCCTTTCAGTGGCGTCGTGCTGATACTGTGTAGAATATACTTACAGAGACCATGAATCAAACTCAAGAGAGCTGAGGACTCCATCTTCCATGGCAGAACTCACTCTATCTTCTTCTCCCTCCACAAATCCATTACTGTCAAGTTGACAGTGGATACACAAGCTCACTCTTCTCTCTAACAGGTTCCTCTCTATTCCCTGATCCATCACCACATTCCTTAAAAACTCAATCACTTGTTGATCGTACTGCTGCTTCTGTTCTGCTAACCTCCGGCAATGGTTTGCTTCCATCTCGACCCAGCTCTTCTCCCTCTGCAGTCTCAGGATCATAGACAACGCCTCCTCCGCAGCTGTGGCTGCTGCATCCCTCTCCTTCTCCAATTCCAGGAAAGCCAAATCCGCTCTCTGTCGTTCAGCTTTGACTAATTCTCGAAGTGACATTTCATCGAACAGTCGATCTTCAGGACAAAGTTCATCACTTTCTCGATCATCATAGTCTTGAATCAACTGCAAATCGCCGTTTGGGATCACGTGTCTATCCTCAACCAATGAGTTGGACCTCTGCGACACAGCCATCGACCCACTTCTCAATATCTTCCCAAAATCAAGAAGAGAACACAGAGAGAATATGAAGAAGAATGTGAAAAGCTCACTTCTCTTACTGAGAAACTTGAAGAAATAGGCGGAGCTGGGCACATTGAGCTTGAGACTGAGAGATATCTGCGAAAACTGAGCGTAGAGTTCAAGGCACAATAGCGCAGTTACCAATATGCAGAGCAGGAGATGAAATTCCATAGCCATAGCATGGTCCCCTTCCGCATCGGCTCTACGTTCCATGAACCCCAACACCTTAAAATTCACCAGAAGAACTGAAGAGAGGAAAAAAAATCAATCTTTCTTCTGTGTTTTGCGAATTACCGATCGGCTTTCCTGAAATCTAGGTTAATCATGACATGCACCACTCCTGTTTCCTGAAAGGTTGAATTTTCATCGGAATCTGGAATGTACAAATCAAGTAAGTCGCTTCTGCTAGGAATGGGAATGGACGGGGAGTTGGAAATTGAAGTCCCTCTCTTTGGGGGAGACAACAGAGGCGTAACTTGCGATTCCATAAGAAAGGAAATAGAATACGAAATATTCATGTTCGTAAAGAAGGTGACATTGAAAATTCTGGCGGCTCGAGACGAATTTCTTAAAAATAATAAAAGTTTTTAAATTTTATTTTATTATCTCAAGTTAAGTTTAGATTTATCTCAATAATTAGAAAGCTTATCCCATTTTTTATATTAAATGATAAGTGAAAATATATGTACAGTTTACTTATTTTTTATTAAAAATATTTTAATTAAGAATAAATTTTACAATAAAAAATAAAGTATATTTATAAATAATATTAACCCTATTAATATTTGTGTATAATATAAATTATTTATGTTAAAGAAAATTAGGATTAACTCTATTTATTTATAAAACTAAGGGAAAAATACGACATTGTCCCCTAAAATTTACTCTTAATTTAAAATTTCCCTTAAAATTTAAAGTTTCCATAATGTTTGGAAATGATGACTGAAAGATACTCTTTCAGAGAGAGATTTTTCATTATTTTCAAATATTCAGAGAATTTTAAATTTTAAGAGTGAATTTTAAAATTTGTGTAAACTTTAGGGGCAGTATCATATTTAACCCTATAACTAATTAAAAAATACATGACTGGCTATTAAAATTCCATAGTGACAATTATTAAGACAATGTTAATTAATAATTTTTTGTAATTTTGTCACTTCTATTTGTTCAATATGTTAATGAAAATATTAAAATCATTAGTAATTCTTTACTAATTGTAATAATAGTAAAAATATCTACAAATAAAATTTTATTTATTTTCTATTTATAAAATATGTTGAATCTATAAATATAAAAAAAAAAATCATATTTTGTTAATATATTAATGTATGTATAATATTTTTAACTTAACTATTATGGTTTTATGACTTTTATTAATTTTATATACTTATATAAAAATGTCAAAAATTTGTCTTCATATTATATAATTAAAATTGAGTTTTTCACCTTCTTTTTCATATTCTCTATGTGTTCGCTAACTTATTTCTTCCACTTAATTAACAAACAGGTACCTGAACTTGACATGGTTTCGCAAAATATGTACCTAAACTTTGTTTTGCCGCAACTAGGTTGTCTAACTTTCTTAAATAATCAAATATGTACTAATACATAGAAAATATCACGCGAGGAGTAAACAGACACCTGAACTTACACGAATTAACAAGTAGATACCTGAATTGGTTCAAAAATTGATTTTAAACCGGTTCGAACGAATCACTTTATTTAAATAAAATGCATAAACTGTCAAGTGTCGATCCATAATACAATCAGTCAAATCACTCATCCATAATACAATCAACTGGAAAAAAATTCAATACATAAACCTATGATTCTTAATAGAGGTGACCGATTTCGGGTATCCTGTAAATTAGGACTGATCATGGGCGGGTTGGGCCGAACCGGTTCATTTGGACAAGCCTACTAAAGATGTATTCCTGAATCGTTTGCTAAACTTGCTAATGCTTCTTTAATAGAACTGAATCAGAGTTCCTCACAGTAAGCTCACAAATCTTGTCGAAATAAAGTTGCAACATACAAGATAAGACTTTTCACTTATAAAATAAAATATAGTAGAAGAGATTTTGATTTTGATTTTCAAAAGTATGAGGATCTTTTTCAAAAAGTAGACATATTAGGAAAAGTATTTGAAAAACTATACCTCGAAAAAAAAAAATTTAGCAAACTATGTATACGCGCACCCCGGGGTCGCGCCTATTGGACATAGTCTCACCCAGGGGTGCGCCTATACCAAATAGTTTTTTTTTTTTTTCAAATTTTTCAATAATGACGACTCGATGTTTAATTAAATATAAAATTATATATCTATTCAAAAAAATTTAAAAAAATTATAGTAAGTAGATATTTTAATTGCGATTCAAATGATGCAAAAAATATTAAATTTGGATTTACGGATTGCCTGTACGGCATGCCGTAAGTTGAGGTATGAAAATTGTACTTAAAAAATTATAACTCGGACCATGTAACTCCAAACTCAACACGGTTAACGCCATTTAGGTCGTAAATCAATTATCTACGTAGGATAAATTTTTTGATTTTTTTTGAGTAAGTATATAATTAAATTTCTCACCTAATGCATTTACTTATTTCGGTCAAATTTGGGTGTAAACGATGGGGGGTTACAAAATCACTGTATTTTTAATCCAAAAAATTATCCTACGTAGATAATTGATTTACGACCTAAATGGCGTTAACCGTGTTGAGTTTGGAGTTACATGGTCCGAGTTATAATTTTTTAAGTACAATTTTCATACCTCAACTTACGGCATGCCGTACAGGCAATCCGTAAATCCAAATTTAATATTTTTTGCATCATTTGAATCGTAATTAAAATATCTACTTACTATAATTTTTTTAAATTTTTTTGAATAGATATATAATTTTATATTTAATTAAACATCGAGTCGTCATTATTGAAAAATTTGAAAAAAAAAAAACTATTTGGTATAGGCGCACCCCTGGGGTGCGCCTATGTCCAATAGGCGCGACCCCGGGGTGCGCGTATACATAGTTTGCTAAATTTTTTTTTTCGAGGTATACTTTTTCAAATACTTTTCCTAATATATCTACTTTTTGAAAAAGTTCAAGTATGAGACATAAAGATCAGCATCATCGAAGATCGAACACGTCATCGTTTGTCGACATAAATCAGACAAACGTAGGGCTACATCAGCATTCAAACACAAAGAAACAGAAAGATATGATAAGAAACATACAGATCGTCCCAACGGATTCTGAACCGGTTCAGGTATCTACTTACTAATTCATGTAAGTTCAAGTACATATTTGCTTCTCATACTTCTCACGTAATATTTTCCGTTTATTCTTAACGATAAATTAACGGGAGGTACCTATTTGCTTATTTAAGAAAGTTAGGCAACCTATTTGCAGCAAAAAAAAATATCTATTTGTCAAACCATATAATTTCATGTACATGTTTGATAATTAACTCTTTTTCATTCATACGTAAAATTTATATTACAATTTTAATTCTATAATAAGCTAAACAATGTTGATAGGGAAAAGTAGGAAATTGCACCCGGATGTTTGTACCTGTTGGTAATTGCACCCATAATATTTGTTATCACACTCGGATGTTTGCGTTTGTTGGTCATTGGACCTTTCCGTCCATTCTCAAACGTTTTCCGTTGAATTACCTTACGTGACTGTCATGTGCCTCACTCATAAATGTATATACCTAAACTACCGTAGGCAAATACTCCTTCCCCACTATCACTTCTTTCGACTCCATTACTTCCTTCCTCAGCATCTGAACCCGATCTGCATCTTTCCCTTTCACAAACCCGTTCTCTCCATTCGAAAACCCGATTCCATGGCCATCTAGACAACTCAGGGCGGTTGAGTTTGGCTCCTGTGAAGCCACACAGTGGTCTGCAATTGCTTTCCTTAGTCTTTGAACTTCTCTTTCGGACTCAAACAATTCCATGTTTGCTGCATCGAGCTGTTCTTGCAAAAATGTAGAATGGTCCATCTAGGATTGTAGTGAATTCTGCAGCTCCACAATCTGATCTTGCATCTCATGTTTCTGAGACGCATGGGGAGCAGTTTGAGTGGTGAAACGGCTTTGGAGGCAGCTCGAGGCGGTCAGGGGAGGATACCCAGAGTGCCCCATTGTCTCTGTTATACTCGAGAGTAGAAACAGTAACCAATGGGAGGGATGCATCTGTCTCTGTATGGCCATTTGGAGCATAGGAGGACTTCAAGTGTTTGTACAAATCCTCGACTACTACTCCAGGAGCCATTTCCACATAAATAGTTGACAACATCCCACGACTCTGAAAGAGTAAAAAAGGACAAAAATTATGTTTCTCCAGCCAGAGAAGGTAGTGACACCAGATTTTGCATCGATTGATATATTTGTGGATTTGATGAGATTACACTGCATTAAAATGGACAATCAACAAATTCTTTTTACATAATAACAAATAACTAAATAACGGGGGAGTCACAGGACCATGACTTCAAAAAACAAACACAAAAAGTTCATATGCTTTATCGACACAGCAAGATCACAGAAGAAACAGTAAACTACAAGAATTAATGAATCTAAAAACAAGAAAAAACAGATAAAGTGAATGAACTAACCTTGATTAAGGGAACAAACGGAAGTTGGATAACAACCAGGATTAGCAACTAGACGCGCATTCAGTATCTCCTCCCGTGATATCTCTGTCAAACCGTATACAACTGTTTTCTAGATCAAGGTAAATGAGGAAACACCGATCCAATCGACTGACCAGCTTTTCGGTCTGCAAGTCGAATGGACAATGAACTCAACAACGCACCACCCACGATAAGAACCCAGTTCGGTCCCTCACATTGGAAGCTATTTGACTTCTGAGTTTCATATCTCTAGGAAGTTTTTGGTTTCATCTTATGAGTTAATAACAGATTGTCGAGAATGCAGTTTTAGAAGAATCGAAATAAAACCTGCATTATCATTTACACTGATGCTTCATGTATCTCGAAGAACATGGATCTATCTCCGAAACCTTGCTGCAGACCGAGATTCTCTGCAAAATCGACGCAATCGGATGAAAAGGAGGTTTAGGGTTTGAGAAGTTCTCAAATGGGGGAGAAGTCGAACCGAATATGACTATGGAAGAAAGCAAGCATGAATATGAATATGTCAAAAGGGTAAACATGTCTTTTTACATTGCATTCTTTCAAAATAAACGTTCACACGTGACACTTAACGGGTATAATTACCGTTTGGTGCAATTACCAACAAATTAAAACATACGGGTGTCATAACATACACCGGGTCCAATTACAAAAAAAAAAAAAAATCGGGTGTATTTACCTACTTTTCCCATGTTGATATGCAATTTGATAAAATTATTTTTTAATAATCTAAATTTTTTTTCCTTACTTGGTCTATTTAATTTTTTTTATTGCAAATGTGTAAATGTTCATACTTGTTATCCATCAAATATAATATTATGTATTTTAATATTTTATAAAATTCACTATATCAAATATATTTAAGATAAAATCATAATTATACATGTACAAATAAGTAAATAAATGTTAAGATTTTGTAATTTATCTTGAGAGTGAATGAGAAAGTTTGAAAGATTTTAAAGTGAATTACATGACATGTCACTTATGAGTCAGAATTGTATGTTTGACATGTAGTTATTAAAATTGATTATTTTGACATTAGGAGTGAGAAAAATTTTATATATTCTAACCAAATTAATATATATAGATGTAGATATTTAATCAAATGTTTAGTTCTCCGTCTAAATACCAACTCCGATATCATATAAAATTTCATATATACGCCTTAACCGACTATTACATGAATCTAGACTTATGAGAGAATGTTTTGGTATATAGGGGTGAACAAATTACACATGTGGACCTGAAACCGACACTTAGGGTAGGTTCCGGGTAAAAGTTTAAAAATAGGTAGGTTCAGAGAAAAAATAATCAAAAACATATTTATTCGGTTCCGGTTTGTATACCCGGGTACCCTAAACCAATCAAAACCGGAACTATATATATGTATAGAGTCATGTCGAAATCATCTGGAAGCTCTCGACTTTTAGGTGAGGCTTGCGTCTTTTTTCCTTCAGATTTTTCCGATCCTAAACCTAACACCCTTTCTAGGTCCTTTTACGAAAGAGCTGTCGAGGAATCGGGAATGGATGACAGTTTTTGTCCTCGTTACCCCCTTCCCGATGAGGCGGACCCTGAAAATTCTCACCCCATTTGTTTGCCTCAGCCTGGTGAGGAGACTAATTTTTAACACGACATGATATATAATTATATGTATTTATGTGTATATGAGTTTGATCTTAATAATTGTGTCTAAACCCTATTGATTTATAAATATACACATAAACACAATTAAGTATACGTGTATAATATTTAAATTTATTTTTGAATCACTTGTGAATTTTAAAAATTGATTGTGAAATTAAATTATGAATATTTTGGATCGTGTTGTGTTACTTGTGTCATGATTTGTTTTTATTCAAAAGCTTAATAGAATTAATAGTGTGCGATATGTTTAATAATTTTGTGGTGTTGGTATTTTATAATATCTGCAAAGTGCAAACCCTAATCCAAGCAGTGAAGAAGAGAACAACAGGGCCCACAATCGTGCATTGGTGTTCTCCAAGATTGCCGGCAGCTTCTTCCAAACTATATGCTTAGTTTTCTCATCTGGAACAACATTGTTCCTCCAGCAAGATTAAATAATTTATTCAACATTTATTTATTAGTCACGAATTTAGTGGTAATTCTAAATAGGGTCCTCCAGCCTGTCTCATTTTCATTTGCCTAGGGCCAAATTTAGAAATAAGAAGAAGTTCAGGACCTAAAGAAAAAACCATTTTTCACACTCGAACACATAGTATTCTATTCTTCCAAATTCTAACAACTCAGTATCAAAGTAATCCATCTCCTATCGAGCTCAATGAAGACATCCCTTCTTCTTCGTCCTCTCTTCTTCTTCTTCTTCTTGAAGATTGCTCTCGTAATCCCTGTATCTGAATCAACACCAATATCCTTCGACTTCCAGAACTTCTCGCACAACAGTTCGCTCCTCCTCCTACAAGGCAACGCAACGTTGATCAATGGTTCCATCGCAATCACAGAATTCACCGACCACAGCGTCGGCCATGTCACCTACCATCAGCCGTTGCATCTCTACGACAACCATGGAAACCTCGCGAGCTTCTCGACCTATTTCTCGTTCGTCATCGATGCGAAGAACACAAACCCTCATGGCGACGGGTTCACCTTTTTCCTAGTCCCAAACACATCCTCCATTCCTTATGATAACTATGAAGGCTCGATCCTCGGCCTCATGAGTAGCGACGACCAATTGCACCACACCACCGGCACCTTCGTGGCCGTAGAGTTCGATACCTACAAAAACGATTGGGATCCTGACGGCGATCATGTAGGCATCGACATCAATTTCTTGAAGTCGATTGTCTATGAGAATTGGATGAGTGGCAGTCTAGACGGTCGAGTTTCCCAAGCTTGGATTAGCTACGACTCGAGCAGTAGCAAGCTTGATGTTCGGTTCACGAACTTCACGAGTGGTGATCCAGGTAAGTCTGCATTTGGCCAGCTTACTTATCAAGTAAACTTGAGCCAAGTTTTAGGGTCGGAATGGGTCACGTTTGGGTTCTCGGCCAGCACCGGGTCGTTTAAGGAGCACCATAAGATCTTCTCATGGAGCTTCTCCTCGACTTTTCCAAACACACCCTTATCACCATCCCCAGTCCCTTATGGCGTTTTCTTAAATGATGACGACCAACAGGCAGATAGATCAAACCCTAGCTCACTTGTTTGGGGTGCGGGAATTGGTGTAGGAGTTACAGTCTTTAGCCTAGTGATCACTGGGTGGCTACTCTATAGGAGTAGAAAATCTCTCAAAGGAAAGGATGGGTTCGATTTTGCCGTTGAAATTGACGACGAATTCGGAACGAAAACGGGGCCGAGGAAATTTTTGTACCACGAACTCGCCCGTGCCACCAATAACTTTGAAGAAAAAGGGAAGCTAGGGGAGGGAGGGTTTGGGTGTGTCTACAAGGGTTTATTGAAGGAACCCAACTTGTGTATAGCAGTGAAGAGGGTTTCAAAAGGATCCAAACAAGGCCTTAAGGAGTACGCGTCGGAGGTGCGGATCATTAGCCACCTTAGGCACCGTAACCTAGTCCAACTCATCGGTTGGTGCCACGACAAGGGTGAATTATTGCTCGCATATGAGTTCATGCCAAACAAGAGCCTCGATTGGCATCTTTTCGAGTCGAATCGCGCGTTATCATGGGAGACGCGGTTCAATATTGTTCAAGGGCTAGCATCGGCTTTGCTCTATCTTCACGAATTAGGTGATCAATGCGTGTTGCACCGAGATATCAAGTCGAGTAACATCATGTTGGATTCCTCTTTCAATGCTAAGCTCGGGGATTTCGGGCTAGCTCGGCTCGTTGATCACCAAAAAGGGTCACAAACCACGGTACTCGCCGGAACATTTGGGTACATGGCTCCTGAATGCCTCATGTCAGGAAAGTCTAGTAAGGAGTCCGATGTTTACAGTTTCGGAGTTGTTGCCCTAGAAATAGCGTGTGGTAAGAAGTCGATAGTACCGAACATCGAGGAAGGCTCGGAGCTACTGTTGCATCGGGTTTGGGGGCTCTATGGGTCGGGTAAGTTTCTCGACGCGGTTGACGCGAGGCTAAAAGGGAATTTCACAAGGCAAGCGATGGAGTGTTTAATGATGGTGGGGATGTGGTGCGCCCACCCCGACTCGACTCTTCGCCCTTCGATAGGGCAAGCGATTAAAATGCTCAACCGCGAGAGTCCGATGCCACACCTTCCATTAGAGATGCCGATACTTCGATACGTCGGTGTTCCTCTTATAGATATGAAGGCGTTATCGGACTTATCATCGTACACATTCTCCGGTAATGGTTGTGGCCAAAATGAAGTTGATTCAATGCGTTGATATTGATAAGATGGGTAATAGCTAACTCAATGTCTACTTTGGAAAATAAAAAGATTATTTGTGTTGAACATTACATCAATGAAAGTTAATTACTTGCAGAGTCAATACTTGTTGGCCAAAAATGTAATTTTTTAAAGGGTTACATACCATATTTTTAGCTAAATTAACTCTGATCTTTCCTTGCGAGCAAATGAATATATTTTTTTTTTTGTAAAATTGTCTTCCAGCAAAAATTTAAATTCGCGACTATGATAGAAAAATATAATATTTTATTACTATAGTATTAATATCATATGTTTTTTTACGCCTAAATTATACTTTAAGAATGTTATACCTGTATCTTAAACCCTCTAATTTAAAAATATTATTTTTGTAGTCATTTTTATAGGGTTAATAGTTCTAATGATCTTATATGTTTGGGTCATGTGATTGAATGGTATCCCTATGTTTTTATAGTACCGTATGTTTCGAAATGTTATTATTTGGTCAATTCTCCTAACTGCCGTTAGTTTTTGCCGTTATGCTCACGTGTTCAAATTTTTGAGTTGAAATGTCTCTTTTGCCCTAGGACGTTATTTTATAAACACGTTTCTTCCTCCTTCCATTGTCAACTCCTTCGTGCAAGTTTGCTTCTTCGATGTTTGTTCTCATGTCTTCATTTATCAGTATGTCTGCTCATTCTTCAGCCTCTTCCAAAGAAATTCCTCAGTTGAAGTCGTGACGATGTCACTGTGGTTTGATCTACATTGTCAAACCAGACGGGACCTAGAAGAATTTTTCACGAAGGTTGCATGGGTGTCCACAATTTGAGGTTTCCATTCTCAATCGTGGTTGTTATCCACTTTTTAATAGCTTGGATTTCTCAAATCTTGTTATGTAACCCTAATTTCTGTTTAAGAATCTCTGATTGTTGAAACCCTCAGTTGGTGCCCTCCCACCTTTTTCTTTCTAGACGACCGAGAGTGGGATGCCTGGTTTTCATTAACTAAGTCTTCTCAATCGCTCCCCTCGGTTGTACCCTTGTTTGAAGGTTCCCACGCTGCATCCAAAGATGAATCAAATGGACTTTCAAACATCTTTTCCTTTCCCTTATCCTTACTACCGACGTCTTCCATCTTGATTCTAACGTCAACATTCTTCTTCCCAAATACAATCTCTTGCTCGTTCTCTTTTGGAACTGATTTGTAGATCAACATCCCTCAATCACAACTTCTCCATAAATGTCGACTTATATCAAATCAGGGCATCAAAATGAGGCATCACAAACAATTTAACAACAGGTATCATTAGATGATTACAAAACATCGCAACTACATCGACATCATTGTGGATTACTACAAGGTCGTTCTCTGGATTACCATTTGGTGGGAGAAACCATTAGGGGTGTACGCAAAAACCAAGTGGTCTGAAAATTCGGTGAAAATTGAATCGGTCAAAACAAAAGAAAAAAAACGATTCGAAAATGTACGACTCAGTTTATGGTCAGTTTTTTTTTTGAAACGGTTTTTTACTCTGTTCAGTCTACAAATCTAAAAGACCGTGGAGTCTGGTCCGACCATTTATACATATATAATTTTATATATTATATTAATTAGTATTAATTAATATAATTAATCAATGAATACAAACAAATAATAATTATGTTATTTAATAGTTATTTTAGTTGTTTAGTAGAAAGTTATATAAACATTGTTAAATCGAGTTATTTTGTTGTTTAATTTGATTTTGAATGTGTATTTTTTTTGTTTTTTCCGGTTTAAACCGAAAAAACCGAAATCCGAATGGACAGTTTATTTTTACTTATACGGTCTTTTGGTTTGATTTTTTTTAAAGAAAATCTGGTCCGAAAATATAGGTACCCGACCAAAATAGTAAAAAAATCGGTCTGATTAGTCTGGTTTCAACCCTAGATACCATATGGTCCCTTCATGACTAAGATCACAATTATGGGTGAGCAAATTATCAATTTGGACCCGGAACCAACCCGAAACTGACACATCGGGTAGGTTCCAGGTAGACGTTTTAAAAATCGGGTAGGTTCCGGGAAAAAAAAGTGAGAACCTATTTATTCGATTCCGGTTCTCCTATATGAGTACCCTAAAGTAACTGGAACATGAACCGGTTAAATATATATATATATATATTAAAAAAATAGAAACCATAGATAATATAACTATCTAACCACTAAGTAGTAACCGCAGCGACCAGAGTGGAAGACTCCTCTTGGCTTCTCCTCACCTCCACCTCCAATTCCTAATTGTCGAACACTTCTCTGGCTTATCTTCTTAAGACTCTTCTCCTGGCGCAACCTCTTCTCTCAGAGGTAATAATCGATCTTGGTAAATGTTAAGCTGACTTAATCAGTCTTGGTAAATGTTAAGATTCTCAAATCTCGACGGCGTAATCGGTCAGAGGAGTTAAGCTGAGTCTTGGTAATCGGTCGAGTCTTGGTAAACCTTACTTTTGCTGAGTTAAGCTGAGTATATCTAAATGTTAAGCTGAGTAATAATTGGTCAGAGGAGTCTTCGACAATTGCTGAGTAATAAGCTGATGTATATTGCTCAACGATAGCCTATGAATTTATGATACTTCGATTAGTTGTTGTGACAGGGTTTGCTGAGTATATTGATGTTGTAAAACAATTGTTGAGTACATTGCTGCTGAGTATAATTTGAATTATTTGTGAATTGTGACAGATAATGAATAACAACAATGTGATTAGTTGCAATGCTATTGAATCTGATTCTGCAACTGGCCCGGAAAAAAAATACTGTCCCAGTTATTGCATCGATAACAAGTAGTGAACTGTCATCAAGTATGAAACATAAGCATGGGGGTAGCAAAAGAAGTCGATCTCATGTATGGTTTCATTAAAAAAAAGAATATAATTCTGAGAAGAAGTTTGAGGAAAGTGTATGCAATTATTGTCATGAAAGGATCAAATATCATGTAACTAATGGTACATCAGCTATGTGGAAGCACTTGAAAAATTGTAGCAAATATCTTGATAATGTTGATAAGACACAGAAACTTCTGTCATCGACTTTCCAACCAATGAAATCTGGTGATGTTTTTGGTGTTAATACACTTGGAACACGGAAATTTAATCAAGAATTGTGTAGACACATGCTTTCTAGGATGGTCATTGTGGATGAGCAACCTTTTTCAATTGTTGAGAAAGAAGGTTTTAAGGATTTTGTTTCAACACTACAACCTTTATACAAGCATGTATCACGGTTCACTATGTCTAGAGAATGCATGAAACTGTATGCTAGTGAGAAGATAATTTTGAAGGGACACTTCAATAAGATGAAATCAAGAATTGCGTTAACCACTGACATATGGACTTCTGTTCAAAATCTAAGTTACTTGTGTCTCACTGCGCATTTTATTGATGATGACTGAAAGTTGCATAAACGCATCCTGAACTTTGTTGTGATGCCTAGTCATAAGGGCAAAGATATTGGGAAGATGGTTGAGAAATGCCTTCTTAGTTGGGGGATAAGAGATAATATATCCACACTTACAGTAGACAATGCATCATCTAATGATGTGATTGTTGGGTATTTGAAAAATAAGCTGAAAAGTGTACTTATCTTAGGTGGTGAATTTTTCATGTGAGATGTGCAACTCATATATTGAACTTGATTGTGAAGGATGAATTAAGAGAAATCAATGAATCAATTGCTCGCATTCATAATGCGGTTAAGTATGTTAGAAGTTCTGCACTTAGAGCTAAGACATTTGAAGAATGCATCAAAAAGGAAGGAATCACATTTAAATGATCTGTTTGTCTAGATGACACTACTAGATGGAATTCTACATTTCTTATGCTTGAAACTGCAGTTATATTTAGACAAGCATTCTTAAGGCTTGAAGATTATGATAAAGTAGGTTTTGTGAAGGAACTTGATGGTAATTTTCCTAGTATTGAGGATTGGGAGAATGCGAGAATATTGACATTTTTCTTGAAGAACTTTTATGCAGCTACCAAGAGAATTTCAGGAAGTTTGTATGTAACTTCTGATAATTATTTTGATGAAATTGTAAGCATACTTACAACTTTGAATATTTGGGAAAATGATGCTAATTACAATCTCAAGTCAATGACAGGAAAATGAGGGAGAAGTTTGACAAGTATTACGAAAATATAGAGAAAACAAATGTCATGGTTTTGATTGTTGTCATATTAGATCCTCGACATAAGTTGAAGTATGTTGAATATTGTTGCGGGTTGATCTGCAGTGATCCCTTGATAGTTGCAAATATGGTTGCTCAGGTTAAAAGTATTTTATACCGTCTCTTTATGAGAAAAAAATGAACTCTTTAAAAGAAAAACAAAAAATTGATAGGTTTCCCCCGGCTCTTTGTAGTCCGGTTTGTCATCCGACCACACATGAGGGCTGTCAGCTGGAGGGCCATGAGTTAAGCTGCTTTTCGGACATAGCTTTGTGGGCTCACCGATTCGAGCTTATCTAGGCCTGCCTTATGAAGCCCAACATTAGATGTCTGAAGCCCAAAATCAGATTGACAGCTATTCTTAACCGTTCCTTCATCAAGTTTTGACCGTTTGGTTGAATCCTAGTCTTCAAAGTTCAAATTACTTTTCCCATTATGATGGGCCCTCTTCCCCCAACTCGTCAGAGACGTTTGATTCTTCCCGTTGAGAATAGCAGAGTGCTTCCCGGTGTCGGAGATGCCTGTGGCTGAAGGCTGGACGGTGAGGGTCTTGTTTTTTCGCCGGACTCTTCTTCCGGTGGTTAACGACCATCCACAGACCGTAGCCACGAGCTTCCTCCGCCACTCCATCGACCGAGTTCGAATTGGGATCCCTTTCGTGAGATTCTTTTGTCAGGTTTGAACATTTACCTTCGATCTCTTCATTAACTTCCATCATCTCTCTAACTTGATTTTGCTGGGTCGGTAGATTAGATTTAATCGGAAAGAAAAAGGTTATGCAATGAAGATGTCGGCCACTTAATGAATTTGTCCGAATGATATTAGTGCAAACATTCTTGCTCAACCTGAAGTGATCATTATAGTCAACCATATCGATTAGATCTCTTTCATCTTTTCAGTACTTCAGCTCAGTGTACGTCACTTGATTTTAACTGGTTTATTTATTCCCCTTGGCTATATACAGGTAAAGAGACTGAAAGACTAAGAATTGCCATTAGTTCACAATTGATTTCACATAATTTGTTGTTGTAATGATAGTATTCCATATGCTTGTATCTTTGATATTCTGAGAAGGTTTTTAACTGAAATGCAAGAGGAGATTGCAAAATTCTGATGTTTGAAGGCGATGTTATATCTGTTTTGGCGTCAAAATCTGCTCACATTCCCTACAGGTCCATTATCTCTCTCATACACATAGTCTATCAAGCTTCTTCTGTTGTATATACCTTTACTTGACTGCCTTTAATTTATTTACGAACAAAAATTCAAAGTTAACCCACATGCTGCAAAATTCTCTAGGTAAGCATTGCCATTAGTTCACAATTGATTTCACATACTAAGGGAAGAAGAGGGGGAGTGAGATTGGAGGAGGAGGAGGAAGAGAGAGAGGATGGGTCAGGATGGATGACACAAAGGAGAAGGAGGATGGAGGATGACGTAAGAGAGGGGGAGGAGGAGAGGGAGAGAACAACAAAAAAAAGGGGGAAGTGAGGAAGAGGGAAGGTTGGGGGAGGAGGTTGAGAGAATGAGGGGTGAAGGTGGGGGAGGCAAAAGAAAGACGGGATGGCGACGACGAAGGAGGAGAGGGGGAGGAGAGAGAGGAAGAGGGGAAGGCTGGGGAGGAGAATAGAGAGGCTGAAGGATAAGGGGAGGATGAGGAAGGAGAGAGGTTGATGGATGGGGGAGGAGAGAGAAATGGGAAGGGAGGGCGACGATGGAGGAGGAAAAAGAGAGATAGAGGGAGGAGGAGAACCGGAGAGAGGCATCGGGAGGAGGAAGAAGGAGGTTAGCGATGGCGGAGGACCATGGAGGTAGGTAGGGGTAAGAGGAGGGGGAGGAGAGGAGGGTTGGGCAAAAAAACTCGGTTCGGTCGAACTGAACCGTACCTTTTGTGAATCGAATCGGTTCACGAACCAAACAGTTTTTCAGCAAAAAAATATAGAGTAATTTTTGCAGTCTTTGGCTTCGTCGTTGCCTCTGGTTCCTTCGACGTTCTTCCCTTCCCTTCGGTAGTTTATGTGTGTATATATATATATATAAAGTGGTTCGGTCGAAACAGTTCATATAAGGTTCGGTAAATAAGTCAAAATTTGGAGTGGTTCTTTTTAAGGGGTCGAACCGTACCCTACCTAAAATGCCCATACCTAGAGAAGATGAGGGGAAAAGGAGATAGGCTGAGAGAAGAGAGCGAAAGGAGGGCAACGATGGAAGAGGGGGAGGCGAGAGAAGTGGGAAGGGAGACACAGAGGTAGGGGTAGGCAAAAAAAATGGTTCGACCAAACTGAACCGTACCTTAAACCAAACGTGTTTTTTTTGCAAAAATATGGAGCGGTTCAGAAGAGCTACAAAAAATCGATTTGCAAATGGTAAATCGTATTACTTCTTGTACCTGTTTTAATATAATATTATATTTAATTATTAAAATATCTAATATAAACCATTAGACCAAAGTTGGTTCGGTGATAATTTACAATCTATATTAGTATAATAAATTATGTATTAATAAGTATTATGGTTTATGGATTATGGTTTTAATATTATGAATTAGGATTATGGTTTTTGTATTATTATAATTTTTTTTAAATATATATATAAAGTGGTTCGGCCGAACCAGTTCTGAATCGGTTCAGAATAGGTACGGTTAATCGCCCAAAATCTGGAGCGGCTAAAAAACTGGAGCGGTAAATTATAAAATGTGGTAATGGTACGGTTCATGAACTGGTTCATGTTCACCCCTACACGGAAGGATGAGGAAGGCAGTGGAGAGGAGTGACGACAGAGAAGGGGAGAAAGGCGACGAGGGGGGAGGAAAAGAAGCGGATAGAGGCAACAGGAGGAGGAAGGATGAGGTTGGCGGTGGCGGAGGAGAGTAAAAGGAGGGTGATGATGGGGGAGGGTAACGACGGAGGGAGGAGAGTAAAAGGATGGCGACGATGGAGGAGGAAGGGGAGAGACAGAGGGATGAGGAAGGTGTTGGCGAGGAGGGTGAGGGTGCAGAGGTGGAGGGTGACGACGGACGAGGGGTAGTGGAGAGAGGTAGTGGGAGGAGGAGGCTGACAGTGGCAGAGGACGGTGAAGAGGGAAGGATAGGGGAGGTAAGGGTAAGAGGAGGGGAGGAGAAAGGCGAAGAGAGGATGAAGGGGAAGTATACGAGAGTAGGGGTGAGGATGATGGGTAGGAGTAGGGGTGAGCGGTTTCGGGTACCTTGTATATTTAGGGGAGAGCATTTTCTGGTACCCTGTAAATTTAGGGGTTCTCGGAACTTACCTAGTATGTAATAGGACATTTAAATTTAAAATTGGAACCTACCCGTTTAATTTGGAATCGGAACCTACCCGAACATGTTTGTACAAACGGTTCCGGGTGATACCCACCCTGTTAGGAATCTGTTTTTTTTTTCCCAAAAAAATTCAGTTCTGATTTGGTTCTGGTTCAGTTTTGGTTTGGTTCCTGTTATTAAGGATGATACATTCTTCAATACTGTCATTTCATTCACATTTGCACAAATCTCATCAGAGGTCGTAACTTTTATTACAATTATCAATACTTGCATGAAGACTCTTCAGGGTGCTCTCACTTTATTTCTTTATTTTTTTAAATTATAGAGAGAGAGAGGAAGGGAGAGAATTGGTTCTGGTTCCGATTAGTTTAGGGTACCCAAATAAAAGAATCGGAACCGAATAAATTGGTTCTTGAAATTTGTTTCCCCCATAACTTACCCAAAGTGTCGGTTCCGGATAGGTTCCGAGTTTAAATGGGTAGTTTGTTCATCCCTAGGTAGGAGGACGGTGGATGGGGAGTGTTGGGTATCGATAGTGACGGCCCAGTAAGAAAAGGCCTCGAAGGCCCAATAACTATAGAGGGGGTAAACCCATAACATTCGAACCGGATCGGCCCAAGTACAAGCCAAACTTGGCCCACCATCGAGTAATCCAGAATCGAGCCCAAAGTCTATAGAGACGCCAAAGGCTCTCAGACTGCTCGCCATTCTCTACCAAGTCGCAACCTTCCACTGCTCGACATGGGAGTGCTCGCCCCGAAGAGGGCCTTGCCTCTCTCCTCTGGTCCCACTAAACCGTTAATAACAGAGTGGCCAAGATATCCCGCATATCTCGGTCACATATTCACTAAAGATTAGATTTGGTAACTGCAATATCTCGCAGTAACTGCCATATCCCACGATCCGAATCTTCAGCAACTCAATATACATTAAGATATTCAGTTGCCTTTTTACGGTTCTATCTCTCTTACCCTATAAATATCCTTGCTTTACATACGTACTTTACGTTTTGAGTTTTGTACACACATATACTCATTTAAGCATCGGAGAGGGACCCAGAGGCACCCCCTCTGTTGCGCTCCCCTACTTGCAGGTTCACCGGAGTTGGAGCTGAAGCATCATCTCAACCTTGTCTGGCACTCAATTCACTGCCAGGTCAGCATTCAGGATTTCACGATCCAACATTTGGCGCCGTCTGTGGGAACGATCAATTTAGCCATGAGAACTCGATCCCAAAGCAACCGTCGGAATCAGACTAGGGAGCGATCCTCAGATAGCTCTGATTCCGCCGCCGCTTCACCGCTTCAACAAGAACCTGTCAGCCGAGCAGGAGTTAATGCTGTTCCTCTGCGGACAGCTCGAGAACATGTCGGTGATTCAAGACCGACCCCAGCTGCTGATCAAAATGGAGCCCCGACACCGCAGACAGTCCACATTGCGGGGCAGAATATTAATTTAACCCCCGAGATGGTCTCCCTGCTGGAAGCCATCCTAGGACAGGCGCGCCGCCAAGCCCCTGCTCCTCAGGAAAACAATCCCTCTGCTCCTAATGAAAACCACCGCCCTGCTGCCACAGGGCCTTCACCTTCAGAAGCGGCCAATCCTGGTCCTGTTGCGCCTCAGGAGGATCAGAAGATGACGTCAGGTCAGCAGTCCCTACCTCCAGCACACACCAAGGAGCCAGCAGCCGCATATACTGCCAATCCTTCCGGTCCGCCTCCATCCGGAGCCTCTCCCATGTACTGCACTGTGGATCAGATGGATGACCTCCTCAACAAAAGGCTCCAGGAAAGACAGTTGACAGTCATAGCTCCCTTCAAGGAGCAGTCCTCTCATCCATTCACCGACGCGCTCGTCGCTATCAAAATCCCGAAGGATGTGGTCGCTCGGGCCATACCTGAGTATAGCGGTGGAGGAGATCCCACCGTACATGTCAACAAGCATGAGGTCTCCCTTTTGGGTAAGTCAAACGATCACAATCATTTGGCTTTGCTATTTCCATCTACTCTTTCGGGCTCGGCTTCGTCCTGGTTCTTCGGCCTCCCTGCAGGATCAATCGGAACTTGGGCAGAGTTAAGAAGCAAGTTCCTGGAGAGATATATGGGCGAGCGCCAATTGCTGAAGAGCGTGGTCGCCCTTGACTCGGTCAAACAGCAGCCTGGAGAGTCGCTGTCCAACTTCTACGGGCGTTTTCATCAAAACGTCACAGAATTAGATCGCCGAATCTCGGATGGGGAAATCATTCGAGCATTCTACAGAGGTCTGGATGTGGCCAACAAGGCCTCGAGAAAGCTGCGAAACAGCTATCACGTGAAGGAGATAGAGACATTGGAGGAGTTGGCGTCCAGAGCAAAAGGTTTCATAGACCTTGAACGCGCAAACATCGAGGCTAATCTCCTGACGACCTCGCTAAGGGTAACCCATGAACCCCGACGCGATGGTAAGAAGGAGATAAAGAAGGAGAAGAAGGGAAAAGAAAGTAAGCCCCGAGTCGAGTCTCTTCCAGCACCTCGCCATCCAGAGGTCCCTGAGTACTTCACGCCTTTAAATAGGCAGATCTCAGCGGTACTAGTCGAGATGGAGAGGAGATCCTTGGCGAGGCCACCGATGCCTCGCCGAGGTGGGTTACCCATGGGCAAGGATGTCGAGAGCTATTGCAGATACCATAAGTGCAAGGGCCATAAGACAGACGATTGCAAGATTCTGAAGCGAGATATAGAGAGGCTGATTCAGGGGGGGAATGTTGAAGGAATTTGTGGCAGGGCGAGACCGAAGTCGAACGCCCCCCAGGAGACATCGTTCACCAGCCCCTGCAGATCAAGCTGAGCCTTCTGGAAGCAAGAGGAGAGTGAATCTGATTGCGGGAGGATTCGGCGCAGGCGGCGAGAGGTCAAGCGCCAGAGAGGTCTACGCCACTCAGATCTCTACGGCAGTTCAGTTGTGGAAGCGGCCAAGACTTGAAGAAAACATTATCATCTCATTCTCTGAAGATGATTTGGCACATGTCACCACGCCCCACAACGATGCTCTGGTCATTACGACAGATATTGACGGCTGTGATGTTGCAAGGATTCTGGTCGACGGAGGCAGCTCGACAGACATCCTGTTTCTGGACGCCTTCGAAAAGATGGGCAAATCAAAACGCGGCCTGAAGAGGGTCGACTTTCCGCTGATCGGATTTGCGGGAAGGACAACTTATCCACTGGGGGCTATAACCATGCCAGTGATTTTTGGCGAGGGGTGGAAAAGCATCAAGGTGTCGGTCACTTTCCTGGTGGTCGATTCACCTACATCCTACAACGCCATCATAGGGAGGACCACGATCAACCCAAATAAGATTGTGGCCTCCACTGTCCACCAGAAGATGAAGTTCCCTACTCCGAACGGGATTGGAGAAGTGCTCGGAGATCAGCCTTCCTCGCGGCAATGTTATGTGAACTGTTTACGCAGGAAGAACCAAAGGGAGGCGCTCGCCATCGAGACAGAGGCCGATCCCCGCGAGGACCTGGCTCGACCAGCACCCATGGAGGAATTGGAGGAGGTCGAGATCGATGGTCCAGACAAAAAGGTGCGCATTGGGACCACCTTGAAAGAGGATCAGAAGGAGGCCATGACCGCCCTCCTCAAGGAATTCAAAGAGCTCTTCGCCTGGCAGCCGAGCGACATGCCAGGAATCAGCACAGATATTATCTCTCATGAGCTCAGGATAGACCCCTCCATCAAGCCGATCGCCCAAAAAAGAAGATCATTCGGGACTGATAAGCGTTTGGCGATCAGGCAGGAAGTCGGCAGGCTGATTGAAGCTGACTTCGTCAGAGAAGTAAGATTCCAGAGTTGGGTCGCCAACCCGATTTTGGTCAAGAAATCAAACGGCAAGTGGAGGATGTGCGTCGACTTCCGCGATTTAAACAAGGCTTGCCCCAAAGATTCATATCCCCTTCCGAGAATTGATCAGCTGGTCGATGCTACCTCGGGTCATGAGATGCTGAGCTTCATGGACGCCTATTCAGGCTACAACCAGATCAGAATGCATCCAGATGACGAGGCGCACACTGCTTTCTATGCTGACGGGGACATTCTATGCTACAAGGTGATGATGCCCTTTGGTCTCATCAATGCCGGGGCAACTTATCAGCGGATGGTAAACCGACTGTTCCAGGACATGCTGGGAAGGAACATGGAGGCCTACGTGGATGATATGCTCGTTAAATCCATCAAAGGCAATCCTCATACCACCGACCTCCGTGAAGCTTTTGAATGCATGAGGAGACACAGCGTTCGCCTGAACCCAGCAAAGTGCGCCTTTGGAGTCAAGTCCGGGAAGTTCCTGGGTTTTATGGTCAGCGAAAGGGGCATAGAAGCAAACCCGGAAAAGCTAAAGGCCATAGAAGAAATGAAGTCGCCAACCTGCCATAAGGAAGTCCAGTGCCTGAACGGCCGACTAGCTGCTCTTAACCGCTTCCTTTCCAAAGCAAGCGACAGGTCCCTCCCGTTCTTCAAAACCTTGAGGGCCAACCGCAAGTTCGAATGGACGCCAGACTGCGAGGAAGCATTCCAGTCCTTGAAAAGGCATATTCAAACACTCCCAGCTCTGGCAAAACCCGTTCCAGGCGAGCAGCTTTTCCTCTATTTAGGCATTAGCGATGTGGCAGCCAGTGCTGTCTTAATAAGGGAGGAGAATAATGTTCAGAGTCCAATGTATTTTATTAGCAAAATGTTCAACTCAGCAGAAATAAAATATGTCCAGATTGAGAAGTATCTCTATGCCTTAGTTATTGCTGCTCGGAAGCTGAGACCTTACTTTCATGCGCACGACATCACGGTCCTCACCAATCAACCTCTCAAAAACTTCCTGATGAAGCCAGATTCTTCAGGAAGAATGGTCAAGTGGGCGATCGAGCTCAGCGAGTTCAGGATCAAATTTACGCCAAAAACGGCCATCAAAGGTCAAGCACTAGCTGATTTCATAGTGGAAAGCACGAGTAACGGTCAAGCGGAGGTAGAAAACAGGCCAAGTCAGTCAGCAAACGACAATCAAATCTGGGAACTCTATACGGATGGGTCTTCATCAAAAGAAGGCTCGGGGGCAGGTTTAATTCTTATTCCTCCTGAGGGCGAGCCTCTGAAATACGCGATCGCCTTGACATTCCCGGCGACCAATAACGAAGCAGAATATGAGGCTCTTATCACTGGACTCAGACTGGCAAAAGGAATGGGTATAACAGCGCTTAAGGTAAAAAGTGATTCAGAGCTTATTGTCAATCAGGTTAATGGCGCCTACGAGGCAAAGGGAGAAAAGATGAAGAAATATCTCGGCATCGCCAAAAAAGTAGTCGTGGAAATCCCAAATTTCGCGATTGAGTTTATTCCTCGCCAAGAAAACCAGATGGCAGATTCTTTGAGTAAGCTAGCCTTCGGAGGGGCGACAATCCAGGATGTGCAATTTCTGGAAAAGGCCCTATGTTCAGTCCTTGAAAACAGAGCGGAGGTCTTCAACATTCAAGAACAGGTCACCTGGATGACCCCGTTCCAGAATTATTTGAAAGAAGGCATCCTCCCAGAGGACGAAGGCGAATCCACTAGGATTAGAAGACTCGCAGCCAGTTATCTAATCATCGATGGAGAACTCTATAGAAGAGGTTATTCGACGCCTTACTTGAGATGTGTTGCTCTACCCGAAACAGAAAAAGTTCTTCGAGAAGCTCATGAAGGGGCAGCAGCATGTCATGAAGGTGCTCGTTCACTAAGCAGGAAAATATTCAGACTGGGATATTACTGGCCGACCTTGGGAAAAGACGCGGCCGAATTAACACAGAAGTGTGAAATTTGCCAGCAGTTTGTACCACGATCGGGTCGACCATCGACATTATTATCCCCAATGGCGGGTGCCTGGCCCTTCGCTCAATGGGGAATCGATATATTGGGTCCTTTTCCCATTAGCACTGGTCAGCGTACTCACATTATAGTGGCGATCGACTACTTCACCAAGTGGATCGAGGCGAAAGCTCTAGCTTCAACAACAGAATTCCAAGTCATCAAGTTCCTGCAGGTTAACATATTCTCCAGGTTTGGCATTCCCAAAATACTCATCAGCGATAATGGTCCGCAATTCGTTGGAAAAGAGCTTAAGTGGCTCTGTGAAGAATATCATGTCGACCATCGTTTCAGTTCAGTGCATCATCCTCAAACAAATGGGCAAGCTGAAGCAGCCAACAAGGTTGTCTTAGCAGGACTCAAGAAAAGGGTTCGAGCATTCAAAGGGAACTGGGCAGACGAACTGGAAAACGTATTATGGGCAATCAGAACAACGCCTAAGGCGGCCACAGGAGAAACGCCTTTCAGTTTAGTGTACGGATCAGAAGCAGTAGCACCAGCTGAATTAGCAGTGCCTACCCACAGAGTCCTACACTTTAACACGGAGGCAAATGAGATCGAGCGCAGAACTGACCTCGACTTAGCAGAGGAAAAGAGATGGCTCTCGGAAAAAACACAGGCAAAGATGCGCTTGGCGACCGCTCGGTATTTCAACAGAAAAGTTAGCGCTCGCCAATTTTTCGTGGGGGAGATGGTTATGAGAAGGAATGAATTCACAAGGCTGGACAGTAAAAACAAACTTTCAGCCAAATGGGAAGGACCATACAAAGTAGTAGAGATCGCCGCACCAGGATCCTACTATTTGGAAACCATCGAAGGCGAGAGGTTACCCCGTCCATTTAATTCTGAGCATTTAAGAAGATTTTATGCATAGTTTGTAATCAAACTGATTATGTCAATAAAAGAAAGCCATTCCCTCATAAAGCGCGTCCACTCGAAGCAAGCTGAAGCCAAAAAGCCCTGACGCCAAAGTCAGGCCTCAAAAGCCCTAGCAACAAAGCTAGGCCAAAAGCCCTAACAACAAAGTTAGGCCAAAAGCCCTGACGCCAAAGTCAGGCCACAAAAGCCCTAGCAACAAAGCTAGGCCAAAAGCCCTAACAACAAAGTTAGGCCAAAAGCCCTGACGCCAAAGTCAGGCCAAAAAGCCCTAACAACAAAGTTAGGCCAAAAAAGCCCTAGTAACAAAACTAGGCCACAAAAGCCCTAGCAACAAAGCTAGGCCAAAAGCCCTAGCAACAAAGCTAGGCCAAAAGCCCTGACGCCAAAGTCAGGCCAAAAAGCCCTAGCAACAAAGCTAGGCCAAAAAAGCCCTAGTAACAAAACTAGGCCACAAAAGCCCTAACAACAAAGTTAGGCCTCAAAAAACCTGACGCCAAGAGTCAGGTAAAGCCCTGACGCCAAAGTCAGGCCAAAAGCCCTGGCGACAAAGCCAGGCCAAAAGACCTAGCAAAATGTTTGGCAAAATAGAAGCCCTGACGCCACAGTCAGGCCAAAGAAAGTTTTGGCGATCACCATCGATGATAAAGCCTGAACAAATTACAAATCCCATGTTGTTATGCCAACACCTCAAAGGTTTAAACTTCAAAGAATCTAACATCTCTTTGAGCTTAGAAGTTTACGCTTTTAAGTGTCAAAAGTGTTATCCTTGGAAAGTTTAACTTATGATTGGTCTAAGGTTTTAAGGGTCAACGACATTACCAAGCAAGGAAAAAGTGGAAAGTAATTATGAGTAAGATATTGGATAGCTAAATATGTTCGAAGTCGATTAAAGGCTCAAGAATGTAAAGGCATTCAATAGAAAAACCCAAGTCTTCGATAAATAATTACAAACCAAAAACGGAGAATACAAAAATAGCTATCTAAAAAAGATAAATACGGTCGCCAAGGAGTTGGGGACTTCAAGCTTTGAGGTTCTCGGGGGCAAACACGCTCTGCTCGCCTTCGGGGGCAGAAGTACCGGGCTCGCCTTCAGGAGCAGCCTCCCCAGCAACAGAGGGCTGCGAAGGCTGACTCCACAGGAAGGTCTTCAAGGAGGCAACTTCCCCAAGAGGAAAGTGGGGATCGACCGCCTGGACCTCCTCCACCCGGCCTTGAAGAAATTCGGCAATCGCCGACTTCATCACCTTCAAGGCCTGGTCCTCAAAGTCTTCGGAGGCCTTGAACTCCTCAATCACGGCATGGGGTGAAGGAACCGCCTTCAGCTGATCAGCCAGTCGGTTCTTTTCCTCCTCTAGGGCGACCCCCTAGCTTCGGCAGCATCCCTCTGGGCCTCCGCGGCGACCCTAAGAGCGTCTGACTCGACCAACTGGGCACGAGCTGCCTTCAACTCGGCCTCCAGGCGAGCACGGACCGCCTCCCCTTCATCAAGGCACTGATGAAGGGCCTCAGCTTCATGAAGGAAGGCTGCAGCATCAGCCTCCCTCTTCTTGACATCAGCAAGGAGGCGCTGCTCCTTCCTGAAATACTCCTCCCGGGCGCCGTCCACCAAGGTGATTGCCATGTCAGCGGTCTTCTTGATGGCCTCCAACTGCCCGGGGGTGACCCCTGTGCTTCGGTATTGCTCCAGCTCGACAAGCAGATCAGAGTGCTTGTCGGCGAGCTCGCCGAAAACGCGGCCGAGGATCACCTCTTCCCGAACGAGCTGACAACAAAAGCACAAGGAAAATGTCAAGTCATCAAAATGAAAAGGAATGACAAGGAATAAATAATAGAAAGAAGGCGAGATCATACCAGGGCAACTCGTTCGAAGTGGGTCCGTAAGAACCCCTCGATCTGAGGAAGCTCCGTAGGGACAATCGAACGGTCCTTGGGAGGAATTATCCCATCAAGGAGCCGCATGCACATATCCGGGCTACCCCGTAGGCTCTTCTGGGCGGGGTACCCCTTCTTGGCAAGGTCCCCACAAGGGACCCAAGGCCTCTGAGAGTCCCCAGCCTTAAAAGGCTGGAACAAGCTCGCCATGGAGCAGTACTCCTCGGCGGGAGCCCTCGAGGAGCTGGAAGCAGCAGGCCCCTTCTTTTGGGCCCCAGACTCCTTAGTAGGAGTCGTGGGCACTGAAGAGGCGGGAGGCGCCAAAGACAAGGCCTTCTCCCTAGCGGCGGAAGGGCCCTGAAGAGAGGGAGAAGGAGACGCCGTGTCCAAACCCTTCCCTTTGCTGGCAGAAAGGCCCTTAGGAGGGGAAGGAGAAGGATGTTGGTCGACATCAGGGTGCTCTTCACTCCTGACCTTCTTAGAAGGAGGAGGAGGAGGGTCCCGGGCCACGTCCGCCAAGGACTCCACTGCAAAGCAACAAGACAATAAGTCAGGAGTCAGAGAACCGCAGAATGTAAAAACATTAAATCAACAAAAGGCGAGGTAGTACCTGGTTGACGAGGGCCAGTAGTGGCCGAAGGAAGCGTCTCCTCGGGCTTCCTCTTGGTCGAACGCCTAGAAGGAGGAGGGGAGAGCTTAGCAGCACTTGGTCGGAGGACAATCCCGCCGATCCCTGGTCATCAAATAGACCTATCAGTTTTTTGCTCTTGCTTACAACCTTCCCTACAAGTAATAAAACAAGGGAAGAGTTAGAAAATTACCCAATCATCAAAGATTGGCGTAGCTTGATGAATGCCCGCCATCTCAAGGGCATTCTCGGTAGTCTCCGCCACTGAGCGGATGGACTTGAACTGAGATGACCGATGCAGCCGATATAAATCGTCGATGGCATTCCGATCACTCCCGGACAATTCTTCGAAGGAGGGAGGAAAATCCTTGTCCGGAGCAAACAATTTCCAAGGTACGCCCCCCTTATACAAGAAGTAAAACTTCTTGTAATTGGAGTTAGTGGCCCGGAAATCATCGATCAGGCGGACATGGACGTTCCAAGCCCATCCTTGAGGGCCTCCCCACTCCGAAAACTTCGGCCAGCGAGATTGGAAGTGGTGAAAGTGGTTAGCCCCTGCTGCCAGTCGGAAGAAGCACCGGAACAGGGCCAGTGAATATACCCATTCCTGGCGTAAGCATAGGAACTTGAAGCCGACCCACATCCTGAGGGCATTCGGGACAAGCTGTGTGGGGTGAATCCCGTAAAACTGACACAAGGTCTGTAAATCCTCACAGAGAGGAAAACGCAACCCAGCATCGATCTGGGCCGCATAAATGTAAACCTCTCCATCGTGAGGAAAATGCAGACCTAGGCCAGGATACCTAGGAGCATCCTCCGCACTGAAGCCACCAAGCGTCACCATGGTCTTAAAGTAAGCCGGCTTCAGTTCGTTAGGCTTGATATCTACTCAGAATGATTCAAGTATGGCACATCAAGTATAAAAACAAAGGAAAACAGAGGATATTGCCAAAACAGAGCAATAAAAGGGCGAAAGTTTACCTTTTGGGGAAAAAATAGGCGTGTTCAGCTCAGGACTATCTACCACCACTGGGGTGGCCGCAGACCTTCCCACGTCAGGCTGTTTCCCCGCTGAGGAGCGCACAGCTTCATCCCTAATGGTCAAGGGAACACTGACATTCTGAGGGACGCTGGCTTTGTTAGCACCCTTGATGGCCATGTGTTTGACTCTCTGAGTTCTGGGGGCCATGGAAATGGTCGAAAGGAGAACTGAAGAGGATTGAAAGAGAAAGGAGAGGGATTCGCAAAGAGGCTCTGGAAATTTGGAAGAGTGAATAAGCGTAAAGAACAAAACAGAGAAATTGACGTTTCTTATATAAGCCCAAAAAGGAGTAACCGCCACGGACGAATCGAAGCGACACGGAGAATAATTGCGCCTTTTTGGAAAAAACCAAAGCAATGTCAGAATTCCAAGAGACACCTCGGGGAGACAAACGGTTGGTTGGTGCAGACAGCTGTCAGACTACCCTAGGTTTACGGAAAAGTAAATGTCAGGCGTGCCTCAAGTGACCGTTCGATTTCTGGACAACTGTGCAGTTATTAAATGCTAAAATTCCACTAGGGAGACAAGGTGGTCGCCAACGCACTAATAAAGCTTTAGCAGAAATACCTCGGGTAGGTAATGATCGCCTAACTAAGAAAGATAGACTTCCATAAGCCTGGGTCACCTCGAGTGATCGCCAAAAGGGAATAAAAGGAAGGATATTCTTTCGGCTTTGAACAGATAAGGAATTGCTCGCCAAATGAGCTAGAAGTGTCTCAAAGGCACTGAACCATTACCAAAGACATCACTATCTAAAACCCTACCAGGAAATCAAGCTCGACTGAAGGAACTTCAATCAAGATTCGGGGGCAAATGTTGGGTATCGATAGTGACGGCCCAGTAAGAAAAGGCCTCGAAGGCCCAATAACTATAGAGGGGGTAAACCCATAACATTCGAACCGGATCGGCCCAAGTACAAGCCAAACTTGGCCCACCATCGAGTAATCCAGAATCGAGCCCAAAGTCTATAGAGACGCCAAAGGCTCTCAGACTGCTCGTCATTCTCTACCAAGTCGCGACCTTCCACTGCTCGACATGGGAGTGCTCGCCCCGAAGAGGGCCTTGCCTCTCTCCTCTGGTCCCACTAAACCGTTAATAACAGAGTGGCCAAGATATCCCGCATATCTCGGTCACATATTCACTAAAGATTAGATTTGGTAACTGCAATATCTCGCAGTAACTGCCATATCCCACGATCCGAATCTTCAGCAACTCAATATACATTAAGATATTCAGTTGCCTTTATACGGTTCTATCTCTCTTACCCTATAAATACCCTTGCTTTACATACGTACTTTACGTTTTGAGTTTTATACACACATATACTCATTTAAGCATCGGAGAGGGACCCAGAGGCAGCCCCTCTGTTGCGCTCCCCTACTTGCAGGTTCACCGGAGTTGGAGCTGAAGCGTCATCCCAACCTTGTCTGGCACTCAATTCACTGTCAGGTCAGCATTCAGGATTTCACGATCCAACAGGGAGGAAGATAATAAGTGGGAGGAAGAGGAAAAAACAGAAGGGGTGGGGGAAGAGCAGGGTCGGCAATGGTGCGGTGAAAAACCAATAACTATGGTTATAACCGTTACTGTTTAATATGGTTAACCGTATCATTATGGTGCACTACAGTTATTGTGATGAATTTTCTACCCATAATGATTATGGTTATGGTATTTGAGTTATACTCATGGTTATAACCATAGTTATTATATAAATACAACAATTATTTATTATTAATCAACTAATATATACTAAATAATGGAAGTTACTGTATATACAAGTAATAAATAACCATGATGCTAGTTTTATATATTTTTATTGTTGGCAATAAAGATTTATGTATTTTGTTAAATAAAATCTTCGATCTTTTATTATATTACATGTGTGGAATAAATATGGATATATGGATAAAACCATGGTTAATAACCACACTTATTTGAATGGTTATGGTATTGAAAATTGTACTCGTAATGGTTATGGTTATGGTATGTGGTTTAAAAATATGGTATGGTTATGGCATTTATCATATTTGTCCCATACCCTAACCATTGACCGACCCAAGGAAGAGCGGAGGGAGGAAAATGACGGCGGAAGAGTAATAAGAAGGAAAATGATTGAATAGAGAAAATTCTTTTTTTTTTTTCTTATTGAACAATAATTTCGATTTTTGGGAAGTCTCATGATCATCCAATAATAATGATTTTAATTTTTTCAAATAAACGAATTTAAAGACCTATTGATTCTAAGAACTGATTACAGAGTTGATCATTCATACTTTTCAATTAAGAGATGTGGATCTTGAACCTATGAATGGAGATATTCCCAGAACTCACAAAGAAAAAAGAAGTTAATATTACTGGGATATTTTCGAACATAGAATGTTACAATATTCATTAAAAATAGAGTTTAATATATATATATATTACAAATAAACTTAATTTTATTTATTAAAAAAAACAGAGAAATTAATTCTCTATTATTGCGAAAATTTCCACCGCTACGTATTGTGTCCTCTATTATTGAACCAGTAAATTGCTTAAATGAAGAATTCAGTTAATAAATTAGATATTTACGTAAAATTTTGCTAATAATTCCACACCATGTATCATGATTCTTTCATTAGAGGTTTCCTTATTCATGGGAAAGAAAAATAATAAGAACACATCCATATTTGTTCTGATAGGAGTGCTTTAATACTACTCAAATGAGATTAGGTACCAACTATAATGTTTAAAAAGTTGGGGACCGACTTATACCTTTATAATAATAGTTTACAAAATTAGTCAAACTGGAAAACCGGTTGAACCAAATACAGATAGGGTGGTTCAACCCGCTTAAACCCTTCCACTTGCAGATGATTTTCCCAAAGCCCTAATTCTCCACACAGACACTCTTCCATCCCTTATTACCTCTCTCAACATCAATCGGTCAGAATCTCCCTCTCAGGGCCGCCGACATTACGTGTCTGTTGGCCAAAAGGTGAGCATTTGTTTCAGAATGTTCTTTTTTGATTCGCGAGCAAGCTCATCAGTCTGTCTCGTTTCGTCTGTTCTTCAATCTCTGTCCTGAGCCCTAAAAATGGAGTATTTTGCTCTTGAATGAAGAGTTAATTTATTTTTTGAAGCAGTGTACTTGTTTATGGAGTAGTTGCATTGCCATTGAGGTTGAAATTACATAGTACTAATTCTAACTTGCTAAGATATGACTGTTGCAACCAGCACGGAAATTTTTTTGTCCGTAAAAAAAAGAACTTCTGAAGAATGATATGATCAGGTTTTCAGTTTAATTTACAAACAATAGTTAATTTTATGGAAAAAATAGTTCATTTTGCTTCAACCAACTGATTTATATTTGGTCAATGGTTTCGGTTCAATTTATTGCTTTGTTAATTGGTTTAGCAGAATACTAGTTTCATGTGATGTGTATTTATAATAATTAATCTTTATCTCCTCATAAAATTACCGTCAGAAATTTGCAGAAATATTCGGTTCCACTAGCTTCATTTACAATGTCCAAAAAAAGAAGCTCCGAAGATGTGACTGAAGAAGTTGCTGCTGAAAATGTTGATGCTAATAAACCAAAAAAGAAGAAGACTAAAGAAGATAGGAAGAAACCCGAAGTAGTTGGACAAGGAGATCCATCTGTTTCAAAATCAGAGTCCGCTATGGAGAGAAAGAAGAAAAGGAAAGCACTTGACAAGAAGAAGAAGCAACATACTGCTGTAGAAAATCAAGAATCGATTCCAAAAAAAACACGTGTTGAAAATAGACCTGAGGAATCTCAGTCTCCTTCAGTCTCCTCAATAAGCACTGACTTACCTGAGTTTCACATAAGTGTTTTCAAGGATTTGGCATCAGCAGATGATTCAGTAAGGGAAGCTGCTGTTGAATCCCTGGTGAAAGAATTGCAGGAGGTTCAGAATGCATATGATAAGCTTGAGAACAAGGAATTGGTCGAAAGTGGACCAAAATTGGAAGCTGAAAAGGATGATGGCTTGAATAATTGTGCCCCATCTTTGAGATACGCTATTCGAAGACTCATTCGTGGTGTTTCTTCATCAAGAGAGGTTAGTTTTGTTTTTTAGTTATGTTTTCTTCCTTGTTTATAGAAATTGGTGGTTTTGGAGAATAAAGTAGAATTGAGATCATATACCAAGAGATCCTCGCCAGTTTCTTCATCTATCAAGCCATAGAATCAGGATCTTTTGCTACAGGTTGCTGCAGATGGATATAGGCAATCTAGAATTTCGTCTGTTTATATAGTTGATGCTTTTATCTGAACTGAGAAATTGTCCTAATATGCAGTGTGCTAGACAAGGGTTTGCGTTGGGCTTGACTGTTTTGGTGGACTCAATCTCAAGCATCAGAATAGACTCGTTGTTGAAAATTCCTCTTGAGATTTTGGAGGTTTCTTCTTCGATGAAAGGGCAGGTAGATTTGTTTTCTTTGATCAATAGTGACATTGCCTCCTTTTATTTTGGGCCTGTTCTGATGCTGGTTTTCCCCTTATATATATATATATTCATCCCAGGAAGTGCGGGATTGTCTTCTTGGCCGTCTATTTGTTTATGGTGCCCTTTGTCGGACTGGAAGACTAGTTAAGGAGTGGGAAGCAGACAGAAATACTCCCCTAGTTAAAGAATTCACAAGTGCTCTTATATCTCTTTCAACAAAGAAGAGATATCTACAAGAGCCTGCGGTTTGCGCTCTTCTGGAATTAGTAGAGAAGGTACTTCCGTTTCTTGGTTGCCTCTCCTCTGTATCTAGTTTTCTGTCGTTACTAAGTTTTGCACTCTTAGTTGCACTAGATTTACCTTTTTCTCATTGCGAATTGAATTTTTGTTTTGTTGGTAGAGAAGCCATGATTGTTGAAAGAATAGGGTAATGACTAGTATATTTCAGTTGCCTCAGTCAAGTGGTGCATATGCATGGGTTGTACTTATATTCATTTGATTAGAGATTGAAGAGAAATTTCATTTCATTTTTATGTTTCTTTATTTCTTAATGGGTGCTGGAATATCTATGCAGTTACCCTTTGAGGGTGTGCTAACTCACGTGATTGTTGCTCCTGGAGTGCAAGAGTGGTTCGATGGTGCTGCTGAAAATGGAAATCCGGATGCTTTGCTCCTTGCTCTGAAAATCCGAGAGAAAATTTCTGCTAGCAATCCATCCTTCGGAAAGCTGTTGCCAAACCCGTTCAGCCCTAGCAAATTTTTCTCTTCAGATCATTTATTTTCGTTGGTTAATCTTATGAAGGTATGAGGCAATTATTTGTATTTTGTCATTGCTCTGATGTAAGTAAATGTACTCACTTTATTTTGTTTGAGATTGCAGGAATCTACCTTCTGCCAACCCCGAGTACACAGTGTTTGGCCAGTCATTGTCAACATGATTTTGCCTGATGTTATTTTGCAAGAGGAAAATGTGGCAGCTGTTTCAAGTTCCTTAAAGAAACACAAAATAGGACGTAAATCCAGGCCTTCGGAAGATGAAACTTTTAAAAAATTGAAATGTTTTTGTGAAGTGGTGATTGAAGGTTCTTTTCTTTTGTCATCGCATGATCGTAAGAATTTGGCGCTGGATGTTATCCTTCTCCTTCTCCCTAGGTTGCCTGCCTCTTTCGTCCCAATTGTTTTGTCCTACAAGGTGGTCCAATGTCTTATTGATGTACTTTCAACAAAAGATTCCTGGCTGTACAAGGTTGCACAAAATTTCCTCAAGGAATTATCAAACTGGGCTAGCTCTGATGATGTTAGGAAAGTGGCTGTTGCAGTGGCTCTGCAGAAGAACAGCAATGGAAAGTTTGACATCGTTACTCAAACCAGAACAATCCGAACTCTGGTTACTGATTTCCAGTCCGAATCTGGTTGTATGCTGTTTATCCAGAGCTTGACCAACATGTTTGTAGATGAATTTCCATCTGATCAGAGTCAAACCACTGATGACTATTCTGAGTTAGGCTCTATGGAGGGCAAAGATTCTATTGCAACAGTTGGAAGCTCTGATTCCTTGAAGAGTTGGGTTATAGAATCTATCCCTAATGTAGTGAGATCTGCAAAGCTGGATTCCGAAGTGAAGTGTCGTGTGCAGAAAGAAGCTTTGAAATTCCTAGCTGTTCAAGGTCTTTGTACTGCATCTCTTGGCAAAGAACTTACATCCTTCGAGCTACAAGAGAAGTTCAGGTGGCCAAAAGCAGCCACTTCAAGTGCACTTTGCAAAATGTGCATTGAGCAAATCCAGTCATTACTGGCTGCAGCCCAGAAAGGAGAAGTTGCTCATACCTCAAGCAGCACTACTGAACAAAGTGATCTTGGGTCTTACTTTATTCGCTTTCTCTCCACTCTTCGAAATATTCCTTCTGTCTCTCTCTTCCGGACTCTTAGCGATGATGATGACCGCACATTCAAGAAATTACAGGAAATGGAGATTAGGCTTTATAGAGAGGTACTCCTATGTCTTTTTTGCATATTTATTTTCATAATTTATTCTCATTAAATCACTGATTTCAGCTAATAAGTTAAATGACGGTTACAGGAAAGAAACAGCAAGTCCAGTGCTGATTCACGTAAACTGCGTGCATTGAGGTACTTGTTGGTCCAGCTGCTCCTTCAAGTTCTTCTTCGACCAGGGGAGTTCACTGAAGCTGCTTCAGAGCTTATTATATGTTGCGAAAAGGCTTTTGCACCCATTGAATCACCAGAAGATGATGAGATCGACACTGATGAGGCACCTGAATTAATTGATGTGCTGGTGGACACACTTCTTTCTTTGCTTCCTCAGTCCTCAGCACCTATGAGATCTGCTATTGAGCAAGTACTGTCTTTTATATTGCCCTTGATGATTTGTTCTATTGTTCATTGCTTTGATGGTTAGTGTTGATGCGTTCTCTCTTTTTTGTAGGTGTTCAAAAGTTTCTGTTCTGAAGTCACTGAAGATGGACTTCGGCAGATGTTACGGGTAATAAAAAAAGTACTTAAACCTCCGCGGCACCGGGAAGCAGGTAGTGAGGACGATGACGAAGAGGATGATGATGTTCTTGAAATTGAAGAAGATGAAGATGAGCTTGGCGAAGCTGAGACAGGTGATACAGCAGAAAGTGATGGTCAGACTGATGACTCGGAGGCAGTAGTGACTGGACACGATGAAAATACTGACGACGATGATGATGAAGAAGATTCTGAGGATGAAGATATGGATGACGAAGCAATGTTCAGAATGGATACTTACCTGGCTAAGATTTTCAAAGAGCGTAAATATCAGGGTGGCGGTGGTGAATCTGCTCATTCCCAGCTTGTGCTATTCAAACTCCGCGTTCTTTCTTTGCTGGAAATTTATCTCCATGAAAATCCAGGTATTTTCTTCATGAATTTATTACCAAGTAGTTGTCTAACAAGTAAAAGTTGATGATCTCCAGAAGGAAAATTCTACGAAAGATAAAAAAACATGTCATGAAATTCAGCGCGACAGTGAAATTTATATCTTTTTCATGAAAGAAGTGATTTGCCCTTTCTGCAGTTTTATTATGCTTCATTTCTGGCTCTGGTTTTTGTTATGATAGGTAAAGCTCAAGTTTTGACCGTATACTCAAATTTGGTTCGAGCATTTATTACAACTGAAGGTAGCGAGCAGCTCAGTCAACGAATATGGGGGATTTTGCAAAAGAAAATATTCAAAGCCAAAGATTATCCAAAGGGTGAATCCGTTCAACTCTCACTTCTCGAGCCTCTACTGGAACGAAACCTGAGGTGGGCATCCAAGGCATTCAAGAGAAAATCTTCTAACAATCCCCCTCCTAACAATAAGCAAAAATCAGCCTCATGGAATCGACACAAGATGATCACTTCCCTTGCCGAGAATTCAACCCACTGGCTTCTAAAAATCATTGACGCAAAGGACTTGCCCGAAGCTGAACTTGCAGGGGTCCATGAGATTCTGAGGGGAGTCATCGTTGGTTACTTTGATAGCAAGAAATCACAGACAAAGACTGAGTTCTTGAAGGAGATGGTGAAGAGGAGGCCCTGGATTGGTCGTAACCTCTTTGGTTTCATTCTGGAGAAATGCAGAAATGCAAAGTCAGATTTCAGGAGGGTGGAAGCTCTCGGTTTGATAGTCGAGATTATGAAACAGATGTTCCCCTCTAATAACGGGACAACCGAGCAAGAGCTTCTAAGAACCTACTTACCTCCGCTGACTCGGTTGGTGGAGCAGTTTGTGACAAATATGCCGAAAAAGCAGGCGAGGCGTGCTGAGGTGAGAAGGTTCTGTGGTAAGTTGTTTCAGATAGTTGTGTCCGTTCAATTGGTGTCTGCTTTTCTTGGCGACTTATCTGGAGATGCTCAGTCTGCTTGTAAATCTCAAGTTGGTACCCAATTTGCTATCCTGGGGGTAAAAGAATCGTGAGAGAAGGTATCCAATTTCCTCCATTGTTGATTGGTAGTTTCTTTGTCTCAACAACAGTTTGTATTATCTGGGATTCATCAAAGCTGATGCTGATAAATTTTGGGCAGTATTGTTTTTCTCATGATATAAAGTTTATCTATTTATACATTATTTACATCTTCTTCAATATATGTACTTATAGTGTTGAGAGAATCAACCAAGTCTCCAAGAAACCCGATTGCTTTCTGGGAGGTGGAAAAGCATACTGAGACTGAGGAGGTGCGATGACGGGGGTCGTACCATATCCATACCCTGCAACTAAAACCAGGAGGGGAGGAAGACTTCAATGGCTGTTTTACCATCATCAAAGGTATATAAAGATGATGAATTATTACTACAACTTAAAAGAGAACCTGGAGCAGGATATCCATACGCATGGATCTCAGTTCTCACTAGGGGTGGCAAATCGGGTCATGGGTCGTATCGACCTTGGGTCGTGTCAGGGACCCTCTGACCCAAACACGACCCGTGTAATAGTATGGGTCAGTTTTGTAAACCCAACCCACGGGTTGGTGGGTCAACCCATGGGTCAGAATGACCCGTCAGTCATGGTAAGGGTTGGGTCAGAATGATTCGTTCGACCTCCATGACTCACGGGTCAATCTGACCCGTTCGACCCACCATTTCAATAAAAACAAAAATTAGACCAAAATATATAAATAGAACGGGTCATGGGTTGACCTGTGTGTCAAGACTTCTGATCCAAACCTGACCCGTGAAAACACGGGTCATCCATGGGTCGTGTCAAAATGACCTATGGGTCAAAAACTCTGACCCAAACACGACCCGTGGACGGGTCAATCATGGATCACCCACGGGTTGGGTCAAATTTTGACACACCTAGTTCTCACCACCCATATGATCTCCTAGTTCTCACCACCCATATGATCTTTTATTGCCAAAAGCTACAGATAAACTCTTCAAGCTTTTAAATAAATAAATATAATATTAATCGGCAACGGAGTTATATATATTGACGTCGGCATTGCATGCATGCATATATATGTGTATATATATATATATACATTATACGTGTTCGATTGATTGCACACCGTCTTTTGCTTCGTACTCATTCTCATCAAATAGGTGTCGTCTCTTGGTACATACATTAAGCTATTGATTTCTTTCCTTCATTATTATCCATTAGGGTTTCTTCTTTCTCCTCATATACGTTACTATTATAAAGGAAGTGTTCATCTGCAATTTTATTTATTTCTATAAACACAGTCAAGTTTGTATTTTGAATATTCCCACAATAAGAAATATGTGTATGTATCGATTTGCAGAGTATCACCTACCTCCTATTAAATATGTTCCTGCTAGGGCATTATTTTTCATACACTTTATCTCATATATGTATAATAATATTGATATACTGTCATGCATATTCTTATCCTATCCTATCTAGAGTAGATTCTCTGTAGTAGATCGTCTCCTCCAATATTTAATTCTGAAATTATTTATTTAAAATAAATTTTTGAGGCAAATCCTTGTGGGGTAGATGGATATGGATCCACTCCATACGGCATACACAGTAGGAAGAGCTAATTAGTATCAATAAAATATACTAAAAATATTAGAGAAATGAGTAAGTTAGGGGCACTCGCAGTCTTAATTTTTGTAATATATTTGAATATAATAAATATATCTTAAATTATTTTTCCAACCAAAGTTACAAATTATATCAAATTCACTAAATGAACAGATTTTTGCAGATAAACTCATAATACTTTTTATGATTTTTTTAGATATATATTTTACACCACGCGCCGTTATATATTATATTTATAGAAGTGTGCTCTCCTATGTTGGAGTGGTCATGATCATTTTTTGATTTTTTGGAAGGAAACAAAATGAGTAAAAAATTACTCCATCACAGGAGTTGTTGTTTTTTGTTTTTTTTTTTTTTTATAATTATGGATTAAAATATCCGCTATAGGTGACGATTAATCACCCAAGTCAAAATACACAACCAAAATGAACTAACTTTAACAATTCGCGAAACAGAAAAGCCCACAGCGTCTTTCCGGAGCGCGATAATAGTTTCCTTCGGAGGAGAGCTATGAATTTCAAACACATGTTGCTGGTGGAGCGCCATACCCGCCATAATATCCGCTACCGCATTCGCTTCTCAGAAGATATGTCTGAACTTCATTCTTTCGAACTACATCAATAGCTTCCTGCAATCTGCAATGATGGGCATTAGTTTTATGTTTGACATATTTTCATCAGAGATTACCTTATAGGCTAAGAGGGCGTCTGTCTCAAGGTGAATAGATTTTAATCCGAGTGTCTTTGCCAAAAGCAGTCCATCTCGGATGGCCCAACATTCCGCAGTGAGACTGTTTGAGCAACCCAAATTCCTTGAGAATCCCGCAACCCAATGACCTCTAGGGTCTCTGATGACCCCACCGGCTTCTGCGTGACCTTGAATTCCCTTAGCAGCTTCATCTGTGTTAATTTTAAACCAATCATCTTTTGGAGGAACCCAACTAATATCAATGGAAATGAACTCATTAGTACTGTCAGTGTCAAGATAAACGTTTTTGTGAAACTTTGCCTGAGATAAAGATAAAGCATAAACAGAAGAAAAAACAAGTTTATCATTAAAAATAAGAGAGTTCCTATTTTTCCAAATGTTCCAAATCGCATAAGGAAAAAAGAATTTTCACTCAACTCCTTGAATATTGACTCCCGAATCCTGACACCCCTTCTTGATTCACTCATTCAAAGGGTAGTCGGTAGCATGTCCCAGATTTGCAGAGGAGTTGGTTTGTTTATTTTGGCCAATCTAGGAGTTGCAGTTGGTTGATAAGCATTAAGCAATGAATCAGTAGATACCATATTATACTCTGCATATTTTTAATTATAAAAAGAAGCAATTAATTTATTATTATGATTAGCAATAAAAAAAAAAAGGAAAACTTAGGTCATGTCTAGACAGAAATGGATTCAATTTATATTATAGGAGATAAAATAAGATATTCACCCTTATATTTGGTCAAATTATAAATTTATTCTCTCCGCTAACTTTTCTATCTAAATTTAATAGAATAAATTTTGAAAATTATAGAAAGCGTTATAAACACGCGAAACTATATTATAGAAAGCGATATAACTTTTCTATCTAAATTATAATTACATTCACACACGAAACCTTTTAAAAATATGTAGTAAGCGTTATGAATTCATATATCAAAATTTATAGATATAATGAAGAATTTTGACCAAATTTAAAAGATATTAAATAATAATTACTCAAAAAATACTAAAAAACATACTTATTAAGACAGTTTTATTGCATTTTTTTGTATATCACGTCATGATACTTACATACGTTATTATTTTCAATCTATATATTAATTAGTAATACGATCCTATATCGGTAGTCGGTAGGTATAAAATGCTGAGTCAAAATATTTTATTATTAATAATAATGTGAAGTAACGGGAAGAGGAAATTTCCATGATGGAACGGATGAGGTTGGGTGATTCATAACTACTGAAAACGATGTACGTACACTGTGGGGTCAAATACTATGAAAGATGGAACACTTGTCCTTAAATTGTAATTATTTTCCTCTCTCAGGTCTTTGTGAAAACGAAATTCTAATCAACATCACTAACGGTTTGCTTCACAACATGAGTTTATAATTTATTTATTTTTAAATGAAATAATCACATTTAATGCATTTAATACTTTTTTTTTTGCAATTTTATGAGAATATTAGTGCAAAAATAATCATATATGGAACGATTCACTATCTACCTAAGCTAGTGGATTTGACCCAAAAAAAAAAAAACTAAGCTAGTGGACCGACTATATAATGATATTATTGATTAGTGGTAACATGCTTGACATGGAAGTCAAAGAAATGGGGAACAAAACAAACAGGATCTACCACTACTACCGTACACCTAGGTTTGTTCATTTAATCCGGTTCAGCTGAATCGATCTAGTCTCGTTTGAATCGATTCAGTCGAATTGGTTTTAAAATCAAACCAATTTTTTACGGTTCAAGTAGATCAGTTCAAAATAGTAGTTTTAATTCAGTTTGAATCGACTCGTTTTTTTATATTGGTTTATACTTAAATTTAAATCAAACCAATTTAAACCTATATAATTTTAGAGTTGGTTTGAAGCAAAATAAACCAAACCGGCCTGAAATAACCAAACCTAGAGATGTATTCAATAAATCAAACTTAGAGATGTATTGGACTCTCGTATGTTGATGTTGGACAGCATTTCAGCTGGTTGTGAAATAGATTTTCACTCGGTTCAGCGTGTTTTTCAATCGGTTTAGTATTATTATTTTAGTCGGTTCAGTGTATTTTTTAGTTGACTTAGTGTTTTTTCAGTCGGTTTAGTGTGTTGGACAGATATTTCAATCGGTTCAGTTTTGGTTTGAACCATATTATTTCCTAACCAAAATTTTTATTTAAAAAAACAGATCAATTCGAGCCGGTTTTGAATCAGTTCAAACCAGACCATGTTTTTTTTATCTAAACCATACCAGTTTTTTAGAAATAGAAAACAGTACTAGCGTTTTACAAACAAGATCAGTTCAGTTCTGAAACGGTTCGACCACGAACTGGTTCACGAAAAAGCCTACGTACACCATTCTTTTTTTTTCTCGGTAAAATATGACATTGGTTTATAGTGTTGGGTTAAATTTTGATTTTTCCTCTTAAGGTATAAATATTAAAATTTATTTCTATCATGTTTGAACATAGTACAAGTTTGCTCCATATATAACTTTTTTATCCAAATTTAATATATCAAGTTTTGAAAAATACAAAACCAGGGACTCAGTCGTAACATTTTTAAAAATTTATATTATTTTTGCATTTTTTTAAACTTATTCTGACAAAATTAACTGTTAGGGCAAACTTACACTTTGATTAAAACATGTGGAGAAAAATTACGATTATAATTTTAGAGGAAAAACTCAAAATTTAACCAAATATTAAAAAAAAAAATATTAAGGATAATGTGATATTTTACAGTACATAAAAATGTGATATTTCACGGTAATTAACTAATTATGAATACAACATAAAAATATTTTTGGACAAAGACTGACTAAATATCTCTCTTTATATATATATTATGATATGGATATTGAGATCGATAGACAAGCTTTAAGGACGGATAATTGTTATATCTTATTTTAAATAACCGAGTAATAATATTCAACAAAAATGACTACACGGAAGCTTGGGAGACTTTTGCCACCACCTTACTCTCCTGACCCATCACCGCGCCGCCTGGTCTCATATCCGCTGTCACAGCCGCCATTCCCTGATACTGTGGAGGCGGACCGACAATACCTCCGGCGGCAGTGTAGAACACTTGACGCCCGACATTAGGATCATATCCCATAGGAGTGTACGTCATCCCGTCTGAAACCATGGTGGTAATTCCTTGTCGTGGCGCTCCCATACCCTCCACAACCTGCTTTGGCATCTGCTGCTGAGGCGGAACACTTTGCTGGGCTGCTGACATGGGGAGCGGCGGTTGTTTCTGTGCCGGGGGTGGGCCTACGCCGTACGCGTTCTGGTGGATTGCGTAATATCCCTGACCGGGTTGACCCGAGACAGGGCGCATCATTTGAGGGGCAGGATAGACTCCGCCGTGGCCGTGGCCGTGGCCGTGGATCACATACATGGGTTGCTGTTCGGTTGGAGCTGGAATGTTCGTCACCGGGGTGGAGTATTGCCCACCGTGAAACTGCTGCTTTTCCGGCCAGTAGTTATTCGGCGGGGCGGTGAATTGTTGTGGTACGGTAGCGGGGATCGGAACCGGCGTGGCCTTTTCTGGTACCTTCTGGAGATAATAGTCGCTGCCGATGAAGCCGCCGACCTTGTTGTCATCAGTCTTCCTCCGCTGCATGGCCTCCGGGACGTGTCCACTGATCTGCATCCTCTGCAGCTCTTGCAGCTGCCTCTGCATCTCCGCCGGATTCACTCCCTCCGGTCCGAAACCCCGGTCCGGCACGGCAACAGCAGCTGGAACAGGATCAGGGACCGCCGCTACTGGGGGTGGAGGAGGAGTGACACCTCTTTCCAGTCCGAAGAGAAAATCCACATTTTTCGCCGCGGGCTTCGGTGGATCAGGTACTGGACCGGAGTTCAGCGCCTCGACGAAGCGTTCCCGATCGGATCCCGACTGACCCGATCCGAAACTCCCCGACGGTGAGGTTGAAAAGAAGAAGAGACGCAGCCTCGCCGGCTTGGCCGTCGAGCGGTAAAGTCGGTCGTACTCATGCATGAGGTGGTCGAGATCGTCGTCGTTGGTGACGGAGATGAGGGCGTCAAGGTCCTCGCCGGGTAGCTGATACTTGAAGGACACGTCGGAGTCGCCGCAGAGAGCGGAGAGCTTGGCGATCATGGATGAAAACTTGATGCTTCGATCGACGGACAGGATCTTGGTCTCTCCACCGACGTAAGACAGCTGGTTGTCGTGGGGGCGAGGGTGGATCTTTCCGCCGTAGCTGCACATGAACTTGACCTTGTAGTTCGGCTGCTGCTGGTCATCCCACGGCGGCGGATTATCGAACTCAACCTCCCTCGACCGCGGGGAGGAATTGTCGGAATCTGGGTACGATGAATACGAATAATTCTCCATCTTGTCGTGCCGCAAACGGAATCGGAGTAGATGATGAGGGTTTTTCTCTGCTCTGGTTATGGAATCGTGGAAGACTAGGACTATGAGGGGTCGTTTTATTTGGTCTTTGATATAGTGGCGATTTGTGAGTGGGTGGTGATATAATTACCTGCGGGTTTGGGGAGCTCAGGTGTTAATATGGACATTGAGGACAAGTGGCGAGAGGTAAAGGGGAATCTCAATGTAACGGTGAAGGCAGAGAGAGGGGGAGGAAAACTAGACTTTTGGGCAAGTGGTGGGACCAGATAGATCGATAGTAATTCAATTTGGAATATGGGAGTAAAGAGTTAACCGGGATTGGACTGCAGATGCAGACGAAAATTTTGCACCTCACGAACAAAATAAAAAACGAGATTTGTAATATTTTATCGAATTTTGTTTTCTTCGTTCATTTTTTCACCAAATTTAACGGAATAAATTTAAAAAAATTTAAAAATAGAAAAAATTTAAAACTGTCACAATTTAATTATACTATTTTTTTTCCAAATGTTACAATTGAGTTTCAATTCAATTGACACTCGGTTGAACCTAAATCGAATCAGAATTAATTGTAACATTTAAAAAGATTTAAATAGTTTAATTGTGACATTTTTTCATCTTTTAAAACTAAATCTGTTAAATTTGGATAAAATATTGACGGAATGGGTAAATTTACACTTTGGCTAAATATGAAAGATTTTTTTTTTTTTACGATTTCAACTTTAAAAAAAAATCGAAATCTGATAAAATAGTAGATTTTTTTTGGTCGAATAAAAAGGAATGGGCTAGTAGTGGCGACCCTAGGCTCATCCCGCTACGTAATGTCCGAGTTTTCCTGTTACGAGGTCTCGTCTGAGTTGTTATCCCTCTGAACAATCAGCGCTTGCACTGACCCCGTCAACGTAGCCCCACCGAAAATCTAGAGTTAAGAGGCCGGACTTTCAGACACCAGTTGACCACTTTCCAAAAACACTTGGGGGGAATCGAACTCGTGACCCTGGAGTCAAACAAATATTTTACCAAAAAAATAGTAAACCGATTTGTAATTTTTACGGTGAATTATTTTTTATTTACATGAGAGACATTGTAGAATTAATCTTATATACATCAAATTAAAGAATCTCTCACTCGAAATTGTAAAAATAATTATAGATAGATAAATTTTTATTTTCTCTAGAAAACTATTTTAATTAAATAATATGTAATTTTGGTTCAGCCGGATCGGTTTGCTAAAGTTCCGGGTTTCCTCTTTAGTATGCTTTTTAAAAAAATTATGCGCCCGTTGATTTTCTAATCTTATATGTGTTTCATGATAATCGTATCTATTTAATCCCACTTTATGGAATCAGTAGAGACGTGGTCTGTTTAGAATTAAATTTTATTGAAAATAAATATTATCGTAATATTTATTACAAATTAATTTATATAAGCAATCGTAATTAACTTTATCGTTTAAGCAAGTCATAAATCAGATTTGATCGTTTTTAGAATACATCATCATCGTAGATTCACAGTATAATAATTTTAAATAATATTATAAAAATAAATACTAATACGTCATCTCTAAAGTGACAAAAAGGTGGGAAAAGAATAATAATAATAATAATTTTAAAAAATGTAAAAAAGCATTTCATGCCGCATCCTCATAAGTGTATTCTCCTTAGGCCATTTGCTCACTGGGAATAATTATTAAGTCAAGACTTCTTTTAGGGTTTTAACTTTAAGTTTAAGGGGTCTTTGTTTTAATAAAGTACGAAGCTAGAAATATATTTTAATAAAATAAAAACAAATAGTTATAATAAATAAAAATCAGAATAAATAAATATAAATTATAGAAGATTAAATTAAATTAATTATAATTTTTAAAATTGAAATTATATAATATCAAAAGTTAAAAAGTAATTGACTTCGTGTTTGGTTTCAACAATTAAATACTTATTAAGACTAATTGTTTCGGGGTTAGACCTCGAAATGGTAATATGGAGAAAAATAATTTTTAATTTATGATAAGTTATATTATCTTTATTATTTAGAAAATAAGGATAAACTTAAGGTGTAAAATATAAATAAATCTTAAGGTGCAGTTATCCGAATCTATTTTTTTTATGTATATTAAAAATAACTTCTAAATAATAATTATAAAGTAACCCTACATGCCAGTTCACTTCGATTAGGGCTGAAATGTCTTACGTAACATAATAATACTATACGAATGAAAAAAAAAATTGTGTTCGTAAAAGTATGTAACAAAACGATAACACGACGATAAGACAAAAGTATTTTACTTAGAACACAACACACACGATAAAATTGTTTTTTTTTTGTCAACTATAAAGTTGGACCTGAAAATCTATTTTTTTTTATAACTTTCTAAACAAATCACGTCTAATAGTTTTTAAAAGTTTATTTAGACATTTAAATTTTAAATTTTGTTAATTCTACATTAAAAACTCATAAAATCTGATGTTTGAATTGATATTTTTTCTATTAACAATTCGTTATTTCGATATTTACTTATAAATCTCGCATGTGAACATATAACTGATTAATTTTACATAACATTAACACGTACGAAAAATTGTGTTGTGCTCGTGTTGTGAAATATGACACGATAACTTTATTGTGCGTGCTCATGTTTTTTTTCCAACAAATCACTTCATATTTATTCATCATCTAAAACCATAATGTCCAATAAACATAAAGAAATAAGAGAAGGTGAATGTACAACTGTCCAATTAGTTGGTCATATCCTCTGTCTAGATTTCCTAGCAATCCAGTTAGCACACCTATTGTGCTCGTGTTTAATTCATGTTTGTAATATTGTCAAGTTTTAACACTTTGAAAAATTTATATATATTACAAATAAGATCTAATTCGATCATAACCTTATAATCAATGAAATTAGAGTATGAGTCTTGTTCCATATCATCCCGACCACAAGTAAGAGATTCATCTGAGTCAAAATATATACCTTAAGTTCCGATCAGGCAAACTCAAACTTTGACCAAACATGAAGAAATAAAATTATACGATTTAAATGTTAATTGGAAAAAAACTCAAAATTTGATCAAACTCTGAGGTGTAATGTCATATTTTTATTACCACAAAAATATTAAAGAAGTAATCATTTTATTAAAATTTATATATATAATATAAGTTTAAAAATCAAATTGCATGTTGAGCTTTATACAAATGTGCAATTTGCTAAATGATTTTTTTTTTTTGAGTAAATTATTAATTGAATTTTTTGTATTGTACAAAAAGGTCGTTTCGTCAAATTTTCTTCTAAACTTGACCAAAATATACTTTTAAAAATTGTACAAACAGCGTAAAGTTTAATATACCGATAACATGACCTAAAAATCTAAATAATAAAATTTTAAAATTCCAAATGAACTTTTTAAATTAATACATGCGGTAGAAAATCTTAACTCAAAACTACTAACAATGAAATTGTAAACTATTTTTACAAAAATGATAAAATATAACATTTAAAAAATCTCTTTTATATGTTTGAAAATAAAACTAAAATTCAAATAGTTAATTTTAAGAGTTTTATTTGTTTTGCATATAAAAAAATAGGTTATTTTAGAAAATTAAAGTGTTTTTAGTATGTTTTAAAAATATTTTTCTTAAAGTTTAAGATGGAATTATTTCTTTTGTAATATAAAATAAAAAGTTCAACTAATAATTTACTTCAAAAACAAATTGCAATCAAATTATACATTCGTACATATCAAGTTTATTAAGCAATTTTTATTTTATTTTTTAATATAACGTACCAAGTACCAACAGTCTGCACAAAACTGGAGACAGTAGAGATGCTCTTAGCTGTTGTTTTATCATTTAACAGAAAATAACACAAGCAGATCTGATAACAATACTTAAGCTGACTATAATTTATTAGTACCTTCTGAAAAACATATAAATATAATTTTAAAAATTATTAAATAAAATTTATTTAAAAAATAAATAAACTTACTAATTTAATTTTATTATACGTATCATGTATTTTAATAAATACAAACACAATACATATTATCATATTATTATTATTATTAAGTAATATTTTTTTACGAATATAAATTTTCTTTTAATCCTATTTTTACTGACAGTATCTGATTATTTTTAAAATAAGATTGTGTTGCGCAAAGTGGGTTTATGTACTGAATATTTTACCAAAATATACATGTTTTGATAAATATATATATCAAAATATCATCTGTTGTAAAATAAATACAAGTCGGAAACTTCACCCGCGAATGAGAGTCGCGTCTGTGTGTGTGTTTTTTTTCAACTCCACCTGCGACTCTCATTCGCGGATGGAGTTCTTCTGTCACCTCTACCCGCGACTGGGAGCCGCGGGTGGAATTGAGTCGTTTTTTCCACTCGTGACTGGTAGTCGCGGGTAGAGATGAAAAATATTTTTTTAAAAAAAATATTAAAGAAATGCATCATTCGTACAAATTCTAATTTTTTAGAATATATTTTTCAAATATATTTTAATAAACGTGTCACACAACACTATAGTGATTCCTCACCTTCAAAATATTAATTTAAAATCATGTAAATCGATGATCTACATATCAAATATTAAACTAATAAAAACTAATACTAGACTTGATATTCGTTAAAACACCCAGCAAGTTATGAATTGTGAATAGTAGAAGTTTGAATTTTATAGAAGATTAGAAACTCTCTTTGTTTAGAAATACTCGGTGTGAGACTTGAAAAATATTGAGTAAAACTTATCTCCTTATTTATTTAATGTATCTCCGCGAAAATCTTAAGTAGGGCTTGGACTTATTTATTAGGCATTATACATTAAATAAATAAGGATATGAGTTTTATAGGTCTGTTCATGAACTGGTTCGAACCCGAACCAGTTCAGAATTGAATTGGTATCGTTTGTAAAAAAACAGTGCTCTTTTACTATTTTTAAAAAAACTGGTCTGATTTAGGTTTAAAAAAACTGGTTTGATTCGAACTGATTCTAAACCGGTTTGAACTGATTCTGAATCGGTTCGAACTGGTTTGGTCTGGTTTTGTTAATAACAATTTTGGTTCGGAAATAATCTGGTTCATTTCGAAACTGAACAGGCTGAAAATTCTGTCCAACACACTGAATCGACTGAAAAAATTCTGAATCGACTGAAAAATACAATGAACCGACTGAAATACACACTGAACCGATTGAAAATATGTTTCACAACCAACTGAAATTCTGTCCAACATCAACATACAAGAGTCCAATACATCTCTAAGTTTGGTTTATTGAAGACATATCTATGTTTGGTTGATTTGGCTTCAAACCGGTTCTAAAATTATATAGGTTTTTAAAGTGGTTTGATTTAAATTTAAGTATAAAACAATATAAAAAAATGAGTCGATTCGAACCAATTCGAACTTGATTTTTGATACTATTTTGAACTGGTATACTTGAAGCCTAAAAACACTGGTCTGGTTTTGATACTAGTTCAATTGAACCAGTTCAAACCAGACCAGAACCATACCAGTTCAGCCGAACGAGTTTAAATGAACAAGCCTAGAGTTTTACTCAAGGTTTTTCAAGTCTCACACCGAGTATTTCTAAACAAGGAGAGTTTCTCAACTTCTATAAAAGTCAAACTTCTGTTCTTCAAAATAATAAATTGCTTGGTGTTTTCACTAAAATCAAGTGTAGTATTATTAGTTTAATATTTGATATGTACATCATTGATTTACATGATATTAAATTAATATTTTGAAGGTGAGAAATCACTACAGTGTCGTGTGACACATTTATTAAAATATATTTGAATTTTTTTTTTGTAAGAATGATGTAGTTCTTTAATAAATTTTGCTTTTATTTTTAAATTTATTTTTCAGCTCTACCCGCGACTACCCGTAGTTGGTGAAACTAACGGTCTAGTTCCACCCGCGACTCCTAGTCGCGGGTAGAGCTGACGAAAGAACTCCAACCGCGAATGGGAGTCGCGGGTGGAGCTGAAAATAATAATAAAAATACATCTGCACGCGAGTAGGTATAAATGTGTATTTATTTTTCACTTGATCATATTTTGGTATATATTTATGAAATGAGTATATTTTGGGAAAATATTCTTCTGTATCTATCTACTGAAACTTGAGCCCAGTTGTAGTTGTAGGAAGAGGACCTGAAATTCAGGATTGACAGTAAAGAACACATACAGACAAAACGAAATCAAGTATTAAATATTTTACTTACTATATAATAATAATATAAATCTCGAGCTGGACATTTTTTTTAGTTTTTTTTTGCAGTTTGCTATTCATCTTGTTGAGTTTATTATTAGCATTATTTACTATATTTATAGCTATTAATATTTTTATTATATATATATATTTCAAGAATTTAAAAATTAGAGTAGATAGACTCAGTTTATCCGTAATTATATATATTTTTTTCTTCTAAAAAATAGTTTTGTTTGATATTTTAATAGTCTAAATGTTAGGATTTTTTAGTGCAAGTTTGAACATATTTTCTTATCTGTGTGTAATACGAAATTCAATATTAATGTTTCAATAAAAATACTTATAAGCATTTATTTAGTTATAATTATAGTTTAATTATCTATTACATGTAAAAAATAATAATTAATTTTGAGATGTAATCCGAATAATATTTTTGAAAAGATACATTTATTTGGGTTACCCATAAAAAAATTATTTTTGAGAGATAAACCAAATTAAAGGTTAGAAAAACAAATAATGAGTTTCGAATTCAATAAATTTCACTAAATGCAATACAAATTCAAAAGGAAAAAATAATTTCACTAAATGTATCTCTGAACGAATTTCGCAGGTATAGTTAATATTTGTACAACCGAGTATAGTATTGTCTTTTTAAAAACAAATTTAGTTTATTATCATTTATGAAAATATTGAGAACAAAATAATATTTTATCACATTTTTATTTTGAAAATAAATCTATAATTAAGCCTGTTGTAATTTGTCCTTTTTCTAAATTAATTTTATTTTATAAAAAAACGTTCTATACGAAATGGACTTCCATGTATATTGAATAGGGCCCATATGTTCTTGGGCCCAAATGAGAAATTGACGTGAAGGGTTGGACACTTTGAGAACCGCCTATTACTCCGAGAAATATTTATAAGTATTTAAAACCTATATTCAGTTAATAAATAATTTAATAACATTTAATGTTAAGAATAAATTAAAATATAAAAATTCATAATTTATAAATTAATTTTATTATTTTTTGCAAGTTGGTTCAAGTTACCTCGATGAGTTTCGTGACTCGATACCTCGGACTTACAAGTTACATTATAGAATAAACATATATATAAATGAAAAGGTTCAATTAAATCTAAATGTCTGCAAATTAAGAGTTTTTGTTAATACATATTACAAAGTCTATTTCAATTTAATTCATGTGAATAAACCACTATATTATATTAATTACTCTAACACTTTCCCAAGTTATAAAATCGTGTATAATGAAAAAATAAGTATAAGATTAAATATCAAATCGTTAACTAAATTTTATAAAAATGTGTAATTTGTTATTTGATTTTTTTATTAAATTGCTAGCATTTTTTTTAAGATAGCTTCGTCAGTTTTTCTCTTAAATTTTATGGAAAATATTTTTAAAAATTACTAAAAAACATAATATTTTATTTTGATTATACAATAACTTCATTTTAATATAAAAAGAAACAAAATCTTAAAATTTACAAATTGAAGTTTAGTTTTATTTCAATTTTCTAAGAAAAACTTTTTAAATATTTATTTTACATTTTATGTATTCTATTTTTGTACAAAAATATTTTACAGTTTCCCTTTTAGTAATTTTGTGTTATTTTTTTTTATAGCATGTATTATTTTAAAAACTTCATTTGTGAATTTAAGAAATTATTATTTAAAAAGTTAGGTCATATTATAATTATATTAAACTTTATGGTATTTTGCAATTTTTAAAAGCATTTTCTATAAGTTTAATAGAAAATTTAACAGAGTTATTTTTTCGTATAATATAACAATTTCAATTAGAAAATTACACAATCATATAAAATTCGTTTATCAATTTGATATTTAACTCTAAATATTATTCAAAATAATTACCTTTTTATATATTTTTTTAAAATCAAATTTAATAATATTAATGTTGCACAAACCATTCCATACTATTATGGAACAAACAACAAACCAAGTTATCCCCATGAAACCGACCGCCGGTCCGTCCATAATCGAACCGAACGTCACAAGTCTCACAGTTACAACCACAGCTCCTGACCGCCGTAGCATCAAAACACGTGATAGGATGACGCACTGCCGCCAATGCACGTGAAACCTACGACAACGGTACCTTATCTACGTACTAGCTTACTATAGTATTATTTATTTTTTGGACAACACTGTAGTATTAATTTAATACTAAAATTTTAAAATAAATCTCTTATTTTATTTTAACTAGACTATGGACGCGCTACGCGCGTGCACGTTGTCGTCGTTTGTCTTGCGTGAGGTGTTAGAACTTAGAAGGACACGATCGACCTGATTCCTAAGATAGTATAAGAATTAAACACTTAATAAAAAGTATTATCGGAATTGTGAGACTAAACTTAAATTACCTAATATAGTGAAATACAATTAATTTTATTTTAAATATTTTTAAAAAATTGCTTGAATATCGTGAGTAAAAACCACTCCTGAAGAGGCTCCCGAATACTTGAGCAATTTCTTAAAAATATTTAAAACAAAAATAAATTTATTTCATTATATTTCGTGAAATTATAATTTTATGGAATTCAAAATTTCTGAGAAACTTGGAATAAACATTCTTGGCTAAGAGTTAAAAATTGCTATTCCGAGTAAGACCAAAATAAGGAATAGTGGTCAAAACAAATAGTATATATATATATATATATATATGTTATTTTACTTCATGTTCGTATAGCATTCCATCATCAACTAAACATTGAAATTTTATATTTCATTTCAATCCATCAATAACCAATTAACATTGTATTATTATATTGTATGCCTTATTTCTATTCATGTTCTTTATTCCGTATTTTACCAGTCAAACACGTCATAAATAATATTGGGAAGAATGCATATTTTTTTTAAAAGGGACAATTTGGTTAATTTTGAATAGTTAGAACTTAGAAATGGGTAGATAAAGTGTTCAGAGATTCTAATTGCAGACTATCAACTACTTTATACATACCACTTTTGTTGAAAGACTATAATGTCTCAATAATATATATTTTTTTACATATTTTCCCTTACTAATTTTAAGGAAACTAATTATCAAATTGACACCATATTTTTGTAGTCACCAAACTATAGTCCAAAATTGAAAAATTCATGTTTCTAGCAAATTTGAACTCAATACCTCTTATATACTAACTAAATTTGTTTGCACTAAACTACTAATTCCAATTATTTTTTTAATATACTTCAAATATAGTTATTGAAGCAACTCTCATATTATTGTATTAAATATCTAATGTTTATTTATCGATGTTCTTTAATAATTAATCTATGTTCAACGTCGTTTGTTTAATTATAGATTTAATTTAATTATGTATCTATTGTATTAATTTTGTTAAGCAATTGAAAATAAGTAATATTCTAAATTAAGTATTTATTGGATACCATAATATTTTGATTTTTTTTCCAACAATCTCAAAAAGATAAAAAATACTATAGTATGCAAATAATTAAATTAGAGCTATAACGACACATATGATGTTAAATTTCAATTTTCACATCGATTATAAAATTTGGTCAAAGTTTGTAAAGTTGGCAACACTACTTTGATCAAATTTTATGATCGATGTGAAAATTGAAACTTAACACCATATGTGTCGTTACATTTACATACTACAGTATTTTTTATTTTTTTTAGAGATTGTTGAAAAAAAATATATTTTGAAAATGAATATTCTGATAGCCTATAAATACTAAATTTAGAATATTACTTATTTTTCAACCATTTCAAAAAATAATACAGTAGATACATAATTAAATTAAAACTAGGGAAAATTCTGAAAATGGTCCAAGATGTTTGTACAAAATGATTTTCGGTGCAACTTGTTTTTTGTAATGGTAATTGGTACCTCTGTTACTTTTCTGTTAAAAAATTCCGTTAAATATTTTTCATATTTGCAAAATTAACCAAATATTTTTCTAAATGTTACAATTAAACCCTACAAATTTACACTAATGTTTCAAACAAGCCGCGACTCGATTCGAGCCACACCAAGGGTCCCTTAGTTAGGGTCTGAACCCAGACCAGGTCACCCAAACCTGGGGACCTGATCTGGGTTCGGTCCCAGAACATAGGACCCCCGATTGGGGCTCAATTGGAACCCCAATCAGTTTGGTCTGAACCTGACTCAGTTCGGTTCAAACGATTGAGCCACAATTGAGGGGGCTATGGTCTAGGTTCGAGCCCAGACCAGGTCTTCAGGGTTGGGTGACCTGATCTGGGTTCGGACCCTGGTTAGGGGACTATCGGTGTGGTTCGAATCGAGTCGCGACTTGTTTGAAACATCAGTGTATGTTTGTAGGGTTTAACTGTAACATTTAGAAAAGTATTTGACTAATTTTGTAAATATAAAAAATATTTAACGAAATTTTTAACAGAAAAGTAACGGATGTACCAATTACCATCATTTTCAAACAAGTTGGACCAAAAACAATCGTTTGGGTTGGAAAACCATTTTTGTCAAACATGTACGATTTTCAAACTTTTCCCTTAAAATTATAATTACACAAGCAATGTTGAACATATGTTAATGACTAAAGATCATCTATAAATAAACATGAGATATTTAATACAATAATATGAAAGTTGCTTCAATAACTATATTTGAAGCATAAAAAAAATTGAAATTAGTAGTGTAGTGGTAAAACTTTTAGCTAGTATGTAAGAAGGGGAAAAGTATGAAAAAGATGTAACATGTTTGCCCAAAGTGGTAAATGCGGCCCATTGTTTGTTTTTTATGTAGTATGTTTGGTGGTGTAGGTTTTTGATGAATTCCGTTTGTGTCCGTCAAAAAAGTCCGTTAGTAGCCTCCATGCCTTGTACGTGACTTTTTGTGTGTGTGAAAATACAAAGGTGCCCCTTAGTACTTCACCTATTATAACAACCATTCTCCCTCATTGAAGCAAATTGGTTTCTTCTCCAAGATCCAAGAGTCTTCTCCAAGTGTTCGTCCGTCGATTCCCGAAGACTTCGTCCCGCATTGTCGGATCTTCTGGTCGAATGTTTCAGTCGAATGTTTTATGGGTGTCCCAATTACAAAGTTTGTTTGCCGATTCGTTTTGTTTTGAAGCCCTAATCTTGAAAATCACTAATTTTCGAAGCCCTAATTTGTTTTTTTCAGTTGCAGAACCACGGTTGTAGTTATTTTGAGTGGTGTGACCCGCAAATGTGCATATACGGAAGGAGGGCCGTGAACAAATTTCGAAATAGGCATGTCAAGATTGAAAGCGAAGTGGTTCTTGTACGAAGGAGAAGATGTTGATTACTGATGTTGTTGTTCTTATGGTACTGCTGTTTGCTGTAATCCTAAAATTGGTGATTGAGTGAACGTGTTTTAGGATTTGTATTTTAAACACTTATGTTTGTGGGTCGGGATGTTTTAAGTTAAGTATGTTTCCGTTGTCTTAATACCAGATGACATATGTTTTGTAACTGTTGGTATTTGATGAAATACGTTTGTCCACGAGTTGAGAAAAGATGTATTATGTTTTGACTGACAGAACAAAAAGTCATCGACTAAATCCAAACGACATTCCACCTGCAATTAAACACCTGTCTCACAACACTCACACAATCCAGACAAACTCCACATAACCAAGTATTTCCAGAGTTAAATGTCAACTTACAATACCAAATTCATCCTAACATAAAACGAAACCTAATGTTCACAAAACCAAAGTTAACGCTTGTACATTGATCTACATATACATTTATATTTGCTAGATGAAGAATTCAAATTCAAATATCCCAAAAAGTCAATATTTCTGTCTATACACAACGAAGCTGAAGCCTGGTTGTTGCTTCATAGCTCCTTTAGCCTTCATATCACATCTCTCACATCTTTAGCCTTTAACCATGAAGTTCTCACAGCTCTTAGACCCCAACTCATTCATTCTTTTCACCACTTCTTTCCCGAGTTCTCTTCATAATCCAACTCTCACATTTCGTCTCTTACTAATTTCAGATAAACTTGTTTCTCTCAACTTAGGAAAAAATTCACCAGCTCTCTTCCATATGAGATCGATAATGGTCTCATCCACTTCAGTGTTGAACCCGACAAATTGACGTAACCAGACTCCATTAGGCCATGATTCAGTGGAAGAGAGTCAAAATTTTCCACAACAAGCAGATGGCCCTGTCAATTTAAGCAAACCAAAGTACATTCCTACTTTAACTTTTGGACGGCACACGGCACCAAGATTATTTTTCAGAAAATCCCATAGAAAATGTAAAATCCGGATCAAACCATAACATACTCGACCAGACTACCCAAATGCAATCTTGTACAAAATCACAAAAGTTCGCTAGTTTTTTTTTAACTCTTAAAATAATGATTCCAGCAGATATAAGTAAAAGAGTATCCGAACATGATCTTTTTTTAAGCATAATTGCTACCTGTTTTCATACTATTGAGCAAATAATTGAAACAACTGTTTTACCAATAAAAGGTATGACTTTGTTTTGAAGCACCAAAAGGCTGTGCACAATGTCCAAGAAAATCATTTAAAAATGCTGAGGGAGAGTTTTTTTTATCCGGCAATCTAACCTTCCGAGGCTTTACAGGGATGTCAATCTGAACATCTGATTCCCTACACAGATTCTGCATCAAAGACCCAGTCCAGCAACCAGTTGCAATAACAACAGCCTTCCTACGGTGTATAGTATGCTTGGAAGTTTGTGTTGTATAAAATATGTGTAGCAGCCCACGTTGCACAGTTCATCCACCCACATAGTGCATGCTTATACACAAGCACTTATTGAAGAGAAATTCAAGTTTGTTTTCTCTTCTTCTATGGCCAATCAACAACAGAAATTGGTCCACAAGTTAAGCAATCATTCGTCCACACAAGCAACCATTCAATGTCTTCATTTATGCTCTTTGATGGATAGAGCATTATATAGAGCATACTCGTTTTTGGTCCCTAGACACCACTCTTCTTCAATTCAGATCAGAATACACCATCTACTGTGAAGAGTAAGGGTTTAGAAGCTCCAAACGAATCACAAACTCGGTTTAGCAATGGCTGGAGGTAAATTCACTAATTCGATTCAAGCTTCCGCTATTTGATTTAAATGTGTTTATTCAGTTTCTTAACATGTTTAAATCGATCCTAAGATTCATTAGTCTAACATTTGGTATCAGAGCTTCTTTGATTTTGCCTCTGTCTTGCAATTTAATCATGCTCTGTTTTTTCTATTTGGTACTCTGTTTTTCTGTTTTTCTGTTTTTCTACTGTTCGTCTGTTGGAGAAGATGAACTGTTCATCAAACAGCGATGAACAGTAACCGATGAACAGTCTAATGAATAGTGAACCAGTCAGAAAACAGTAACCGGTTATGAATAGTACATGAACCGAATAGTAAAAACCATGAATAGTACTGATTATGAATAGTACCGATTATGAATAGTGATTCTATGTTTAATTTTGGTAAATTAATTCTACATGGTTATAAATTTAATTATAAGTGTTTTGTACTTTTATTTGCTTGTATAATTCATTATTATTTTAAATTATACATGCAATTTTAAGATAATATATATTAAATTTGGAATTAAATTTATAAAATATTGCTTATATGTTTATGCAATAATTAAGCCAAATTATTAAATTAATGTTTATGTGATTCATATAGTTTAAATTAATTAGGAAGTAGCCACATCATTCTTAATTAATTGAAACTATATATTAAAGTTTATTCAGAATCACATTTAAAAAATAAACATTAATTGTGATTAATCATACGTAATATAATAAAAAAATTATCCCACAGGATTTTTTATTATATTTGTATAATTAATTAGAATAAAATATCAAATTATATTTTCTAATTTACCCACAGGAATTAGGAAAAGGAACATAATTTGATAGTTTTATTATAAAGTTAACATGAATCTAATTGAATTAGAACTTTAGCCCACAGGCAAGTTTTATGTCACTAGATTCATAATTTAACATAATTCTACATTGGTAGGATATGTCATATTTTTATAGCTTCAAATTTAGTAACATGAGCATGAATATTTAATTTTATTGCAGCAATTCAACCTGTTAATTACACTGATATGAGATGTGATGTCCCCGAACTCAAAGGGGACAACTATAAAGTCTGGAAGGAAAGAATTCTCCTTCATTTGGGTTGGATGGACATAGATTATGCTATTAGGAAGGAGGAGCCCCCTGCAGTAACTGAAACCAGCTCTCCTGATGCAGTTGTTCTTTATGATAAGTGGGAGCGATCTAATCGTCTCTCCGTTATGTTCATAAAGACAAAAATATATGTTGGTATTAGGGGCTCCGTCGATCAGTATCACAAAGTCCGAGACTTACTAAAGGCTATTGATGAGCAATTCGCCACTTCAGATAAAGCAATGGCGAGCACCCTCATCATACAGTTTTCGTCCCTGAAGCTCACCAGCATTAAGGGTGTGCGTGATTATATCATGCGCATGAGGGATATAACGGCCCAATTGAAAACATTGGAGGTTGAGATGTCGGAATCCTTCTTAGTTCACTACATCCTTTGTACTTTACCTCAACAATATGGCCCATTTAAGATATCCTATAACACACATAAGGATAAATGGTCGATCAACGAGTTGTTGACCATGTGTGTTCAGGAAGAGGGTAGATTGATTATGGAGGAAAAGGAAAGGGAAAAAGAAAATGTGAATTTAACGACCCATGGGAAGAACAAGAAGAAGGATCAAGCTAAGGACAAGGGAAAGGGGAAAATTCCTATCCAGAAGGACATTAAGAAGGAGATTGTGTGTTTCTTCTGCAAAAAGAAGGGTCACGTTAAGAAACAATGCTCTAAGTTCATAAATTGGCTTGATAAGAAAGGTACTCAACTTTATTTTGTTTGTTATGAATCCAATATGACTGATGTTAATCATAATACATGGTGGATTGATTCTGGTTCTACAATCCATGTTACAAATTCATTGCAGGATTTACGAGACCTGCAGAAACCGATGGGAAGTGAGCGAAGTGTCTATTCAGGAAATAAGATGCCCTCACATGTAGAGGCCATTGGGACGTGCTTATTGGTTTTAAGTAGTGGTTTCATTTTAAATTTGAAGAAGACATTTTATATTCCTAGTTTTTCTAGGAATTTAATTTCAGTTTCCAGACTTGTATCAGATGGTTACTCCTTTAACTTTTCAGACTCTGGATTTAATTTATTTTATAAGTCTGATGTTATTGGATGTGGTATTTTGTCTGATGGTCTTTTTCTCCTTAATCTGCAAAATAATGATAACCATACTTCTATGCATGTTCACGAAAATGTTGGTACTAAACGATGTGTTATGAATGAAGAGTCTTCTATACTGTGGCATCGGAGATTGGGACATATCTCCATTGAAAGAATTAAAAGGTTAGTGAATGATGGGGTACTTGGTGCTCTGGATTTTACTGACTTTGAGACTTGTATAAGCTGCATTAAGGGTAAGCAGACTAACAAATCCAAGAAAGGTGCCAAAAGGAGCTCTGAGTTATTGGAAATCATACATACAGATATTTGTAGTCCAGACATGGATGCATACCGAAATAAGTACTTTATCTCCTTCATAGATGATTATTCACGATACATGTATCTTTACTTGCTTAACAATAAGAATGAAGCACTAGATGCTTTTAAGGTGTTTAAAGCTGAAGTAGAGAAACAATGTGGTAAACAAATTAAGATCGTGAGATCCGATAGAGGTGGAGAGTACTATGGTAGATACACTGAAAGTGGACAAGCGAATGGTCCATTTGCGAAGTTTCTTCAAGAGAATGGGATTGTTGCCCAATACAGCTTGCCAGGCTCTCCGGACCAAAATGGAGTAGCTGAAAGGAGAAACCGAACATTATTGGACATGGTGCGAAGCATGCTTGCTAGCACCAAACTTCCTAAATCCTTATGGAATGAGGCTCTTAAAACGGCCGTGTACATATTAAACCGAGTTCCAACCAAGGTTGTCCCAAAGACACCTTTTGAGTTATTCAAAGGTTGGAAACCAAGTTTGCGACATGTACGCGTTTGGGGCTGTCTGTCTGAAGTAAGAGTCTACAATCCACAAGAAAAGAAGTTGGACCCGAGGACCATAAGTGGGTATTTCGTTGGATATGCTGAAAGGTCTAAGGGATATAGATTTTATTGTCCAAATCATAGCACTAGGTTTGTGGAATCAAGAAATGCAAAATTTCTTGAGAATGACTTTATAAGTGGGAGTGATCAATCCCAGGGCGTAGGTCCTGAGAAAGATCATTTAGATGCTCAGTGTGCCACTTCAAGTAATGGACTGATCATTGTTGTTAACAACGCGCCTCAAGTACAAATGCGTGTTGAAGAACCAGTCATGGAAGTACCACAAACTGTTGATCCTGATCTAGTAGATATTGAAGTTCAACAGATGCCTGAAACTGTTGAAGAACCTGTTGATGAACATGATCCTACAACTCAGGAGAGTGTTAATTCAGCATTAAGAAGATCTGCTAGAGTAAGAAAATCAGCAATTCCTAGTGACTATATTGTGTATCTACAAGAGTGTGACTACAATGTTGGAGCCGAAAATGATCCTGAGACGTTTTCACAGGCCATGAGTTCTGAGGTTTCGAACTTATGGCACAATGCCATGAAAGAAGAGATGGATTCTATGGCATCTAACCGAGTTTGGGATCTCGTCAAGTTGTCTGATGGTGTAAAAGCCATTGGAAGTAAATGAGTCTTCAAAACAAAGAAAGACTCACAAGGCAACATTGAGAGATATAAGGCAAGACTCGTTGCCAAAGGATTCACTCAAAGGGAGGGAATTGACTACACGGAAACATTTTCTCCTGTATCTAAGAAAGATTCACTTCGTGTGATCATGGTATTGGTTGCCCACTTTGATTTGGATTTGCATCAAATGGATGTGAAAACGGCTTTCCTTAATGGTGATCTAGAGGAAGAGGTTTATATGAAACAACCTGAAGGATTCTCCTCTGTTAATGGTGAGCACTTGGTCTGTAAGCTTAATAAATCTATATATGGATTAAAACAAGCTTCCCGACAATGGTATTTTAAATTCCATAATGTCATCACTTCATTTGGTTTTGAAGAGAACGTCATGGATCAATGTATATACCAGAAGGTCAGTGGGAGCAAGACTTGTTTTTTGGTACTATATGTGGATGATATTTTGCTTGCAACCAATGATAAGGGTTTGCTATATGAGGTGAAACAATTTCTCTCGAAGAACTTTGATATGAAGGATATGGGTGAAGCATCTTATGTCATTGGCATTAAGATCCATAGGGAAAGATCTCGAGGCATTTTGGGTTTGTCTCAAGAGACCTATATCAACAAAGTTTTAGAGAGATTTCGGATGAAAGATTGTTCGCCAAGTATAGCACCCATTGTTAAGGGTGATAAATTAAGTCTAATCCAATGTCCTAAAAATGAGCTTGAGAGGGAACAAATGAAAAACATTCCATATGCTTCAGCTGTTGGAAGCCTGATGTATGCTCAGGTCTGTACTAGACCTGACATTGCATTTGTTGTTGGAGTGCTTGGGAGATATCAGAGTAACCCAGGAATTGACCACTGGAGAGCTGCAAAGAAGGTGATGAGATACCTTCAAGGAACAAAAGATTACATGCTCATGTATAAACGGACCGATAATTTAGAGGTAATTGGCTACTCCGATGCGGATTTCGCTGGCTGTGTTGATTCACGTAAATCAACATCAGGTTACATTTTCATGCTTGCTGGTGGAGCCGTGTCTTGGAGGAGTGCAAAGCAAACCTTGACTGCTACTTCCACCATGGAGGCCGAGTTCGTATCATGTTTTGAGGCTACATCACATGGTGTATGGTTAAAGAGTTTCATTTCTGGGCTTAGAGTAGTTGACTCTATTTCTAGGCCATTAAGATTGTATTGTGACAACTCAGCTGCTGTGTTTATGGCTAAGAACAATAAAAGCGGTAGTCGAAGTAAACACATCGACATTAAATACTTGGCCATTAGAGAACGTGTTAAGGAAAAGAAAGTGGTCATTGAGCACGTTAGCACTGAGTTGATGATTGCTGATCCTTTGACTAAAGGCATGCCACCAAAGAAATTCAAGGATCATGTAGAAAGAATGGGACTTGGTTCCATGATGTAAGTATTCATTTTTATATTTTGATACTCTTATTCAGTTGATGTTATCTCATTTGGTTTTGTGCACAAATATGTTTGTTAATTTGAGAAAACATTACTAAAGTTCGGACCTTGAATGAACATAAGGTTTATTCATTAAGTTTTATGGGCTATCGTTGAGAAACTTGATATATATTGTAATACATGGAAGATAATACTCAATATAAGAGGACATATCGCCATGATTCATATATTTCATTTTTCTCATTAAGGTGAATGATGGAATATATATATGTGGACCAAGTGGGAGAATGTTGTATAAAATATGTGTAGCAGCCCACGTTGCACAGTTCATCCACCCACATAGTGCATGCTTATACACAAGCACTTATTGAAGAGAAATTCAAGTTTGTTTTCTCTTCTTCTATGGCCAATCAACAACAGAAATTGGTCCACAAGTTAAGCAATCATTCGTCCACACAAGCAGCCATTCAATGTCTTCATTTATGCTCTTTGATGGATAGAGCATTATATAGAGCATACTCGTTTTTGGTCCCTAGACACCACTCTTCTTCAATTCAGATCAGAATACACCATCTACTGTGAAGAGTAAGGGTTTAGAAGCTCCAAACGAATCACAAACTCGGTTTAGCAATGGCTGGAGGTAAATTCACTAATTCGATTCAAGCTTCCGCTATTTGATTTAAATGTGTTTATTCAGTTTCTTAACATGTTTAAATCGATCCTAAGATTCATTAGTCTAACAGTTTGTACAGATTTCACTTCACCTTTGTTACCGCTTCTGTATATATGAATCTAAGACCTTAATACATATTTACCTAATGATAGCACTAATATTTTATCACAGATAACTATAAAAAATCCATGAAATGAATTATGAATTACCTTGATACAGTCATCACAGGATCATGGAAAAACTCTGCATACCTTCCTTCTGGTGCAAAATCTCTATTACCCTACATTCCATCATTGTTGATAAATCATAATGCATACAGTTTATACAAAAGGAAATAGTGAAACAAATGTCAAATACATTAAATTTGTTAAGGACCTTTTCAATAAAAGCAACAGCTCGATGAGCATTCAACTGAGCATCATCGGGGGAAAAAGCTGCACCACTTTCTTTTTCTATGAAAAGGGATGGCTCCTCAAGCTGCAACTTGCTGCTAATCAAGAATTCAGTTCTCAAACCAGCTTCTGAGAGTTGCTTCACTCTACTATTCAAATTTACTGATTCTTCAAGGGTTCTCCCAACTAGCAAGCTTCCTGAAATAGGAAATCAAATGGCTTAGTATGGACCTTACAAAACTTGATCAGAGGTCTATTGAATACCATATTTCTGAATCAAGTAACTTGAAAGATGGGTATAACATAGTGCAAGGATCAGAGGAAATGTTAGCAAACAAAAATTATCCCAAAAAGCGAGTGGAAAGATAAACTGAAATTGGTGGTAATATCCAACTGACCTCGAAGTATCCAAAAAAATTAGTCTACATCTTCAATAATGCAATCAAATTAATCTGCCGCAACTAATCTAAATGGATCATGGTCAATATATAAGTCGATCAAGTTGTTCTGATACTGGCAAAATCAACAGTAGCAAGCAAAAACTCTCTGGAGAGATGGACATATCAAACTATTCCGATGTAAGGAAAGAAGGAGCACCTGCACCAGTGGCACCAGAACATGGGACAGCCTTGTCCACCACGGCGACGGCCAGGTCCGACTCAGTGAGGAGCTGCCGGGCAATGGTCAGGCCAATGATACCGGCTCCGACCACAACAATGTCAAAAGAATGGTGCGCAGCTTTTACGGTACTAAATCCGGTGGAGGCACCAGGTTCGGCTCTCGATGCTCGAGTCAACTTCGCCGACGTTAGCCTGTGGTTGATCTTGTAGCCGAAGAAGGTCGAGTTCAAAAAGAAACTGCGGGGCCGTGTAAGAGGAGATCGGACGTAGGTAGCTCTGGAATGGAGCTTAGTTGTACGGGAGTGAAACGGTTCGGTTCACAAAGAATAAATAAATGAGGGTAGTTTGGGTTTTTTATTTTTTTATTTTTTCAACGTTCAAATTATATGTCACGTGAGTCGCACGTGTTAATTTTTAACGGATAAGTTAACAGAAAAACTAACGTTTCTTCAAAAACCAACAGAAGTAAACGTTTTACATCAAATACCCGCGGCCCAAAACAAATTTCATTGATTACCATTTTGGGCAAACATGTTACATCTTTTTCATACTTTTCCCATGTAAGAAGTCTATGATTCAAAACTTGCTAGAAACATGAATTTTTCAATTTTGGACTATACTTTGGTAACTACGAAAATATAGGATCAATTTGATAATTAGTTTCTTTAAAATTCGTAAGAGCAAATATGTAAAAATCTATTGGAACATTATAGTTTTTCAACAAAAATAAAATGTATAAATTAGTCCGCAAATAAAATCTCCTTAAAATGTTTTGATGAGAATGTGAGAAAATTAAATATTAAATTGAAGTATTTATGTTATTTAAAAAATTGTAAATCAAAATGAGTATATATAAAGCTTATATATAGCCTATAGGGTTGTAAATGTGATTCTTTCTTAAAATCAGTGAAAAACAAATTATAAAGCTTTTTACATATTCCAAAAAATTTAGTTTAACTTTTCAGTTTTATAATAATAAAATAAATAATTTTTTAATCCAATCATTCAGCTAATGAACATATTCAAAATAAGTGCGGGGAAGACGCGCCACTGACCAGCGCGTAGAGGAATCAGACAAGGCTCAAGTAGACCATCGTCAAAGATCAACTAACTGAAAAATGAAACCGCCGAGAGACAGTTAAATACCGAAAACACCCCTATAGAAGCTCGCTCTTTGGACAAGAGAAGAAACAACACAAAACTCTGCAGAATCTCTGCAGAATCAACAGAGTGGAAAGGCTGGCTACTGTCGAAGCTCTAATGGAAGCCATCTTATCACCCTCGTTCATTAAAGACATTTACTATTCTACCACTGCTCTCTCCTCCTCTCCGACAGCTACCAATAGCCGTATCAAATTATCCATGCCGTATATTATCACCCCTATAATGGACCTCTCCGATCAATGCACCGCCACGAACACCGCGACAACGACCATCTCGTAGGGTTAGGGTTTTGACGTCTTGTCCCGCATTCAGCGGTTGCTCATTCAAATGTCGTCGTTTCTTTCGAAGAAGGAATTCGATCGAGCAATTTTATATTCTAAGGTTCGAGCTTTTCAACCTTGTCGTTTGTTTTTTTCTCGATTATTTTATTCATCCTATTCGTATTCAAGATTCGCTTCCTATTCATGTATAGTGTAGTAGGGTGTCTTTCATATCCCAAATTTTTTGCTTCCACCTTACTCTTTTACTTAATCGGAGAAAATGGAGTTGTCTGTGCGGTTGTGTTTGTCGTTGCATCAGTCATTGCGTAAATTTCTCCAATCTGTTCCCTCTTTTGCAAAATAGATCTAATTGATTAAAGAAATCTATTACATTTGCTATTGATTTTCCAGATTCGGAGTTTGGTCGTAGATAGTAGATTATAGTAGAATGGAGGTTGGTTCATATATTGTTAGGCTTGCTTTTTGATGACATTGGTTCCCGCTTTATATCTTCAGATTGAGCTTTGAAGGTTGGAGCTGCTGCTGCTGCATAATCATGGACGGGCGAAGGCATTCAGTCGATATTCCTATCTCGAAGGCTCTTACAGCACTTCGGAGAGTTAAGTCACTGAGAGACCCATCTACGAATTCTATGAGCAAATTTACTGCTTTGCTTGAGAATGTGAATTGGGATACAAATTCTTGCAATGGGATATCTCTGCAATACGTCAATGGTTCAAAGAAGGGTGATTTTCTCGCTAATTTGCATAAAAACGAAGAGAAATTCGATCGAGATCTTGATTTTCATTCTCACTTGGGGAATCCGAAGTTAATGGACAGAAATCTGGACTTAGCTTGCATCAGTCCATCATGCAATTACTTGGAAGACGTGGATTCATGTAGCGCTACCATGGCAATATCATCTCCGCTCGAAAAAGTGAAGCATGCCACATTAGGCTCAAAATATCGACACAGAGAATCAACTGTGTTAGCTTCTGATCTTGCTAGTTGTGTTGGTAGTCCAAAATTCTCAGGAAGTTATACTTTTCCGGAAGGAGGATCGAGCCTCAATACCTCCTTTGCAAACGAAGATGATATTGATCTTGTGGATTACTATCATTCTAGATGCAAGGTAAGCTGTTGTTGGTCAAGAACCCCAAAATTTAAAAGATTCTCTGAATCTGAGGATACTAATAGTCCACTGCTGCTCGGAGCTGCCAGAGAGGGCTACGATTTTGATGCTTCTCCATATTTAGCAACTCCTAGAAGTCTTAGTCAGAAATTCCGGCCAAAATCTTTTTTTGACTTGGTTGGACAAAATGTAGTGGCGAAGTCTCTTCTGGGTGCTATTTCTAGAGGAAGAATAGCATCCATGTATCTGTTCTACGGTCCACGTGGAATTGGAAAGACTTCAGCTTCAAGGATTTTTGCAGCTGCATTGAACTGTCTGACTATGAAGCAGGAGCATGGACCATGTGGACATTGTAGAGAATGTGTAACGTTCTTCTCAGGTAGAAGCCGAGATGTTAGAGAAGTCGATTCTATGAGACTGAATCGCAAAGACGTTATCCGATCCTTGGTCAAAAGTGCCAATGACCCTCCGATATCATCGCGATTTAAAGTTTTCATTATAGATGAGTGTCAATTACTGAATACTGAGACTTGGGGTTTGTTTCTAAGCAGCCTGGAGAAAAGAAATTCTTCAAGGCAGACGACAGTCTTTGTAATGGTCACTCCTGACCTTGACCTGTTACCTAGGAGTGTTCTGTCTTGTTCACAGAGATACAACTTTCATAAGATCAAAGATGTTGAAATATCTAGCAGACTGGGAAATATTTGTGCTCAAGAAGGCTTAGATTTTGATCAGACTGCTTTGGATTTCATTGCTGCGAAGGCCAATGGTTCTCTTCGGGATGCAGAAATGATGCTTGATCAGTTAAGTTTGCTTGGGAAAAGAATAACAGTGCCCTTAGCTAATGAGTTCGTAAGTGCAATTTTTTTCCTTCTTTTCTATGCATCATATAAACTGGACTCGGTTTTTGAATATTATTTATTTTCTTGAAATGTAGATTGGGACTGTGTCGGACGATGAATTACTGGATTTGCTTGATCTGGCTCTATCACGTGACACTTCAAATACAGTAATAAGAGCGAGAGAGCTGATGAGGTCAAGAATCGATCCAATGCAGTTGATATCGCAGCTTGCAAATCTCATTATGGATATCCTTTCTGGGAATTGTCACGAACAGCACAGTTCAGAATCCAGAAGAAGAAAGTTCTTCAGAAAGCATACTTGTCAGTTCTTTCTCCATCTTCTTTAAAATTATAACAGAAAAAAGATCATTTTGCATCAATTCTGTGTAAATGCTGTTCAATTCGTTCTCTGCATTTATCCGTTTTTTATTCATTATTTAACTGAAGTATTTGTTTCATGACAGCTGAAGCTGACATGCATAAGCTGAGCCATGCTCTAAAGATACTTTCTGAAAGTGAGAAGCAACTGAGGGTGTCAAAGAATCAAACAACATGGCTTACTGTTGCACTGCTACAATTAAGCTCGGGTGATTCTTCACCCTTGAATGAAAATGGTTCTTCAGGAAATGCATATGATAAAGGTGAGATTTTTATTTAAAAATTTAAATTTAATTACTTCTTAAAACACTTCCTGATTCTATTTTAAGACGCGGGTTCTTATTAGATGTAGATGGCGATAATTGTGGAAGAACCGCATTAATAACAGAAAACAAGAAGAATTTCATCCCTTCATCAACTGATGATGTTAATAGATCGAAAACCGAGGATGAATACAGGAAGATACTGGATTCTGTATGGAGAAGGGCAACCAATTTGTGTAACTCCAATTCACTCACAAACTTTCTAAGGAAGCACGGCAAAATTTCCTCTCTGGGTTTAAATCAAGGTAAGAAAGGATTTTTATGTCTGTTTCTTAATCCACTCCACTGATTTTTGTTGATTCATTTGATACCATCGTCTGTTTGTAGGTTTGGCAGTTGCGGATCTGGACTTTGACAATCCCCACAATGTATCACGAGCTGAGAAGTCATGGAAAGTGATTGCAAGCTCACTTCAATCCGTGGTTGGCTGCAATGTGGAGATACGGATCAATGTTGCCTCCTCCTCCTCCTCCTCCACAAAGTGTGTCAATTTGAAGAAGAAGCTCCCTTTCAGTTTCTTCAATTGTTCTCGCAGAATGGAGTCAAAGACAAATTCTGTATCTGAATGTGAAGTAACGGATTCAGATTGCTCAGGTTATGGATTTGAGAAGCCGGTGATTTGTTCCTCGGAATGTGCTCCCTCCATGCTGCTGCATCAATGCGATCACCAGATTAGAGGTTCGAGTACACTGAGAAACAGAGATGGAAATGTACTGAGTATGGGGAATGCTAGAACATCATCCTCACCATCCTCATCTCATCACGATCACTCTAAGCAGCAAACACAATCCGACACCAATGACAATGTTGTTAAGGATAGTGAGTAAGTAATCATTACGTATGAGGTTTCATTCTGTCATGCTTGCTTTGTTTGAATGCTTGTTTATTTTGTTGTACTGCAGATTTATGGATGTCTCTAATCTACTTTGTTTGAGGTCTCCCGTATTGTGTCTGAGGAAGGTCTGATTTTCTGTATCTTTTTGCATGTTTTGTTTGGGTTTAGAAGTTGACTGAAGATGATGGTGTTTTGGTTTTGCAGAGTTGGGAGATGAGACATGGAAAGCCAATGAGCTCTCGATGGATGGGTTTGGGTTGGGTTCTTCCTTGTGCAGCAGTCAAGTAGGGTTGTGTTGTCTTGGTGTTAAGTCAAATGGAATGTCTAACCACACCTTCTTTCTTTCATTGAACTGTTGATGTAATTATGTTGGATGATTATCTATCTATATATTAATTTTGCTAGATTGCGTAAAATTGTGACAAATAATAAACTGGAATGTTTGTTTACGTGTTAAAATTCAAATATTTTATTGGTCCACATCAATGCACATTTCTGCACAGTGGTGTGACATTGTTATGTGTGTAGTGAGTTAAAACTATTTCAGACAGTCACAATCAATCTAAAAAACTGTTACATTATTTTTAGGCTTCTTTTAACTATTAATGCAAATTTTATTTTATTTATTTGTTACTCATTTTATTTGATTATTTCATTTATAATTTTTTATTGTATTTTTACAAAATGTGACTTCCTAATATTATATTTAATTTATTATAAATAAAAATATATTAGGTTATACATAGACTATAATAATAATTCCTTATAATTTATTTTTTCCATATATTTATTTTCAAAAAGAAAATAAATTTATGTATAATTTCTTAATATATCATTTTTTAAAATTAATATAGTATTAATTTTAGGAATTTAATGTAAAAAAAGATCATGAATTTAGTACAATAAAATAATTTCTAATACTTTTTATAATGTTACTTAAAAATTTATTAGTGTATTGATTTATTTGATTTGATATAATCATGGAAAAGTTAAAACTAATTAAAATATAATAATTTATATTTAAACAATGCACTTCAAATTACTAAAATAATCAATAACTTTATATATATTTTTTCTATTTATTGAAATAAATAATTAAAATAAATTTTTAATTTTAAATATCATTATAAAAATAATTTAAATATTTTTTATGAGCGAAGCGCCATCCAATTTTTCTAGCTTATGTAGTATTTGGGATGTTAATAGACACACAAAAGAAGTATCTTATTGATGAAAAGTGTGAAAGAGAGGAGCCGATATGATAATATGATACAAATATAAATAAAAAGGGAGATTCTATTTGCAGACTATCGACTACTAAATACAGATCACTTTTGTTGAAAGACTAAAATGTCCTAATAGTTTTTTACATATTTGTCATTACTAATTTTAAGGAAATTAATTATCAAATTGACCTTATATTTTCGTAGTTACTAAATTGACCAAATATTATCAAAATGGTGAAAAATTATGCTTCTAGCAAGTTTTGAACCCTAGACCTCTTACATACTAGCTAAAAGTTTTACCACTATACTAGTAATTCCAATTACTTTCTTATATACTTCAAATATAGTTATTGAAAAAACTCTCATATTATTGTATTAAACATCTCATGTTTATTTATTGATGTTCTTTAGTAATTAACATTTGTTCATAGTTGTTTGTTTAATTATAGTTTTAATTTAATTATGTATCTAGTGATTAATTTTTAAAACTGGTTGAAAAATAAGAAATTTTCTAAATTTAGTATTTATACACTACCGGAATATGCATTTTGAAAATATTTTTTTCAACCATCTCTACAAAAAAAAAACATAAAGATTATAGTATTTAGATAATTACATTATAACTCTAACGACATATATGGTGTTAAGTTTCAATTTTCTTATTTATTATAAATTTTTGTCAAAGTAGTGTTGGTAATTTGTGACAATTTTTTTAAATTTGACCAAATTTTATGGTTGATGGGAAATATTGAAATTTAGCATCATATGTGTTAGAATTATAATTTTATTATCTACATATTATAGTATTTCTGATTTTTTTTAGAGATGGTTGAAAAAATATTTTCAAAATGAGTATTCTTGTAGTCTATAAATATTAAATTTAGAAAATTACTTATTTTTCAATCATTTTTAAAAAAACATTGATTAGTAAATACATAATTAACACCATATATGTCGTTAGAGTTCTAATGTAATTATCTAAATACTATAATCTTTATGTTTTTTTTTTGTAGAGATGGTTGAAAAAAATATTTTCAAAATGCATATTCCGGTAGTGTATAAATACTAAATTTAGAAAATTTCTTATTTTTCAACCATTTTTAAAAATTAATCACTAGATACATAATTAAATTAAAACTATAATTAAACAAACAACTATGAACAAATGTTAATTACTAAAGAACATCAATAAATAAACATGAGATGTTTAATACAATAATATGAGAGTTTCTTCAATAACTATATTTGAAGTATATAAGAAAGTAATTGGAATTACTAGTATAGTGGTAAAACTTTTAGGTAGTATGTAAGAGGTCTAGGGTTCAAAACTTACTAGAAGCATAATTTTTCACCATTTTGATAATATTTGGTCAATTTAGTAACTACGAAAATATAAGGTCAATTTGATAATTAATTTCCTTAAAATTAGTAATGACAAATATGTAAAAAACTATTAGGACATTTTAGTCTTTCAACAAAAGTGGTCTGTATTTAGTAGTCGATGGTCTGCAAATAGAATCTCCCAAATAAAAATTGTGTTTTTAAAAATAGGGTTAATAGTCACAGTGCCCCCTAAAGTTTGGTCAAAATTTAAGAATTCCCCTTAAAGTTTTAAATTTTAGTCATAATGTTTGGACGAAATAAAAAATTTCACCTTTCTGTCATAAGTCCGTTTATTTGAGACGGTAAACCGACACGTGCCTAACACGTGACTTGACTTAAATTTCAAAGACTAAAATGCCCTTAAGTCCTAAGTCCTGTTCTGTGTTTTGTTCTTGTTCTTGACTGATAAAACGTTGCAGAATGAATACCAACTGTTACTAAAACAGTAAAACTCCCCTTCATCTTTTCTCTTTTACCTTCATCATTTACTCCTTGTCCATGTCTTGAGCAGCATCGCCTCAGCTCCGAGATTGAGCAGTTCAAGAAGTGGGTCAAGCTGTTCATTTGGAGGCTCAAAGGGCATTGACAGAATTGAACAGAAAAAAAATCAGATTATAATAGCTGAGATACATCTTGTTGCTGCCAAGAAGATGAAGGAAGCTGCTCAGGCTACTGAAGCCTTTGCACTTGAACAATTGAAGGTTCTATCATTAGAGAAGTACTACTCCGCTGAAGCTATGACTCTTACGTATGAAGAGTACGCTTCTCTTCTCAGCAATGCACAGAAATCTAAGGAAGAATCTAACAAGCGAGTGGTGGGTGCATTGCTCAAGGTTGATGAAGCAAAAATGTGCAAAATGGAGATACTGAAGAAGGTAGATGAAGCAACCGAGGAAGTGAAAACAAGCAAGGCCGTACTGGATGAAGCTCTGCACAGAGTGGAAGCTGCTAATATAGGAAAGCTTGAAGTAGAGGAGACTCTGCGTAAATGGAGGTCTGACCATGGAAGAAAAAGGCGGACACTCGCCACCAAGTTCAAGAACTCTTCCTATCCATCATCCAGTGCTCACTTTTGGAGGGATTCCCATCTTGTTGATAAAAACGGAACACCACCACTGCCACCACCTGTTTTGAAGCAACCACTCTCAAACGGAACACCACCACTGCTCAATCGAATAAACTCTCATTTTCCAATCAATGAATAACTTGGGCCTATTTAACACTAGGTGATAGCAACAATCTTGAATAAGATTGTGAAAAAAGAGTGCTTCATTGATTATTTATTACCCATCGTATGCTTCCTTGGATGGTGCAGAGCAACAGAAAAATAGCAAAACTTGCAGGTTCCAAAACCTTTCGACAGAAGTGCCATCGGGGGCGTTCTCGTCGTTGTCGTCCAGGAGCTGTTTTTCAAGCTCATGTAACCGATTCCTCATCTGGTTCTCCGTCTCCAGGTTAGAACCGAAGTTTGACTTGGCCTCACCGACCGCAGCAGGTTGTTCATGGCAAGAAGAAGCAGATCTAGGTCGCATTGTTCATGGCAAGAAGAAGCACAGTAACATAGGGACATTTTTGTCTTTTCAATTTAAGTCAAGTCACGTGTTAAGCATATGTTCGGTTTACCATATCAAATAAACGGAATTAGAACGGAAATGGGGAATTTTTGATTTCGTCCAAACATTAGGACTAAAATTTAAAATTTTAAAAAAAAAATTTAAATTTCGACCAAACTTCAGGGGGCACTGCGACTATTAACCCTAAAAAATATATGATAGTATAAGCATAATAATACAAAATAATATTTGTATTTAAGCATCCAGTATATGTACATTTTTTTTTTTTTTTAAGTTATTAAAGAAATGCATCATTCTTATAAATTACGACATTGTATTGATTATCACCTTCAAAATATTTATTTAATATTATGTAAATCAATGATCTACATATTAAATATTAAACTAATACTACACTTGATCTTAGTAAAAACACCGAGCAAATTATTTATAAAATTTGAAAAACTCTCATTGTTTAAAAATACTCAGGTGAAATTTGAAAAATCTTAAGTAAAACTTATCTCATTATTTATTTAATATATAAAGCCTAATAAATAAGTTTAACTAGCAGAAAATCTTAAGTAGAGTTTCAGAACTATTAGTTGGATTTGATGTAAGAAGTTCGGTAAGCAGATTTGCCGACGAGATTTGCGACAACCGGCCAGTAAACTTCTGTGTTCGATCTGGCTACAGCCTCATTGGCTCAAGAACAAGGGCACCGACTGTCCCCTGTTCTTGGTACATGTAGCCTATGCAAAAAAAAAACAGAGATTTTTTGGAAGAATTGCATCTCTGAGTTAGGAGAGGGGATCGGCTTCAGCGATTGGAAATTGCAAAGAGTGGAACTTTGGAGTGTTCACTAGAAACCCTAGTGATAGCAGTGGATTTATAGTTGAAGAAGAGACCGCAAGGTTGGATCTCAACCGCAGATCTTAAAAAAAAATTGATTCGGCCCTGTAAATAAGTCCGAGAAATGCTCCTAGCCGTTTGTTTTGAACTGGGCTCGCGCAAGATTGCCGGCCCAAGACGCTGTCGCCGGCAGTCGGCCTCTATCGCTGCTCGCCGTGATGTTGCCCTCGAGTCGAGCCGAGTATGGATTTTACTGATATGCAGATTCTGTCTTCATGACTGCTCGACGCTGCAACAATGGCAGTGGTACGTGCAAGCTGAAATTGCTGTGTCAATTAACGTGGTCGTATCGCCAAGGCAACGAATTTTATCTCATTATTATACGCGTCACTTGTTATACTAATAAAGCCTTCTAGTTCTAAATCAAGCAATCGACAGAAGTATTGAAAACTGGTGAAAGAAATGTGATTCATATGCTTCGACCAAAATAAGACGGAAGAAAATGCGATTCATTTGTTCCTTCTTGTCTTTCACGCGTCGCTTTCAGTGCTCGATGATTGATTGTTATGGATTTTTTTTTGAGACAATTGGCACCTCATGATGTATAAAGCTCCATTCTTTAGAATCTACAGTTGTGTTCTTTAAGATCCAGAGTGGGACATCAAGAAGAACCTGTTATGGTTTGACCTTGAGATTATACTGGCGGATAAGTCGAGAACCATGGCGCCTGTTTTTGATCTCAGAGAAATTCAAGAGAAGGTTCTGACGCCATGGCACCGATCTTTCCAGTTTTGGGTCCGCGCGGCTGATATCTACACTGGCTACAAGGTTCTCTCTCTCCCTCTCTCTATTGGGGGACTGTTGTTCTTCAATCAATGCGTATGTTGTGTGTGACTAGGTGTTTCAGCTGAGGATGGCTTTTGAGAAAGACAAGCAGAAGCAGGAGGTGATGTGGGAAAGGCACCATGAGCATGCAGCTCATAAAGTATACTCCTTGTGCTCTCATCTTGGTGGATTTTTTCTCAAGGTATCCATAAGGATTTCATTCTTCAAATCCCTCTTTAAATTCGCCTCCTTTCAATAAGAAGATGTGCAAACGTAACTATTTGATGACTGCTCTGTATTACTTTGCTGCTGAAGATTTGTATTCTTTCTCTCTATAGTAGAATAAATGGACTCCTCCTTTCACCGATTCTGAGACAAAAAAAAGGTTTGATTTTTATAGATTAGTTCTTCTGTTCTACATGGGTTGCTCCAAAAGATCAGAATCAAATCTTTTGGGATGTAATTACAACGTCTGCTCTCGAATATTAGTTTCAAACAACTTTGTAACTAAACCTGCTGATGAATGTCAACAATTAGGTTGCTCAAGTAATTGGAAAGCCTGACTTAGCTCCTGCTGCGTGGGTTAGAAGGCTAGTTACTTTGTGTGACCGTGCTCCTGCTACCCCGTACAATGCTGTTCAGCTTGTTTTGGAGAAGGAATTGGGTACTAATTTCATGGATTTATTTGAGCGATTCGATCCTGATCCTCTAGGATCTGCTTCAATTGCACAGGTAACCCTGTTGATTGCATTGTCTCTTGCTATTCAATCTATTCTAATATAGTAGTAATTGTCGTTCTTGCTAATGGAATTTTTCACCACCACCCATGTAGCAGTACACTCTTTGCTTTCTTTTCTATGCTTCTTAGCAAAGATTAGAGAAGATTTGCATAGCTCATATGTAGGGCTGACAATGGTTAGGGTATGGTACGAGTATAACAAATACCATAACCATATCATATTTTTAAACCACATACCATAACTATTAAAATAACCGTGGTTATTATCCATGGTTTTACCCGTATACCCATATTTATTCTACACATGTAATATAATAAAATACCGAAAATTTTATTTAAAAAAATACATAAATCTATATTGTCAACAATAAAAATATATAAAACTAACATCATAGTTATTTATTACATGTATATACATTAACTTCCATTATTTAGTATATATTAGTTTATTAATAATAATTAATTATTATATTTATATAATAACCATGGTTATAACCATGTGTATAGCTCAAATACCATAACCATAACCATTATGGGTAGAAAATTCATCACCATAACCGCACCACACCATAATGGTACGGTTAACCATTTTAAACAGTAACGGTTATAACCATGGTTATGGGTTTTTCACCACACCATTGCCGGCCCTACTCATATGCTTTTGTTCTTAATTCTTGACCACACAATTCAATCTGCTTAGTAAAAATGATCCCTTTTTTCATGTTAGGTGCATCGAGCAAGACTAAAGGGTGATAGGAGTGATGTTGCCGTCAAGGTGATGAAAGTAGACTATGGAGAATCGACCTCTATTTTATCGGATTTATTATGGATACAGGATATTTAATTCTCTTTTTCTTGTAACAACAGGTCCAGCATCCAGGTATTCAAGCATTGATGATGACAGACATTCATAATTTGCAGGCATTTGCTTTGTACATGCAAAAGACGGACATACAATTCGATTTGCACTCAATAATGAAGGAAATGGAAAAGCAGGTAATGTTATTTCTCACATATTGTTGATTCCATTTTGATCTATCTTCCTTTGCAGTTTAAGACAACTACCTTGTTCATATGATAATTTTCTTGCCCACCAGATTGAGTATGAATTTGATTTCATAAGGGAGGCTGATTCCATGAAAAATATCCGAGAATTTCTACACAAGAACAACAGAAAGTCTCCTGTTTCCGTACCACGAGTTGTTAGAAATATGGTCACAAGGTATCACTTCACTTCATCCAAACACAAATTTTTTAAATTTTATCTTGATTTGTTAAAATTTCTTCACTAAAAGGATGTGAATATTGCTATATCAAATTTATATCATTGCCTTGGTATGTGTAGAAAGGTTTTGGTGATGGAATATATCGATGGGATACCAATCATGAACCTTGGAGACGAAATTGCCAAGCGAGGGATAGACCCATGTGGTAAGATTGCCGCAGCAGCCAAGCAGTAAGATCCTTGATTAATTATCCATTTGAAATTCTTTGTTTTAAGAAAAAATTTTACATTACTATTCTGTGGTAGATAATGTTTTCAATGATTATAATCGTAGGCAAATACTGAACAGCTTGACGAAGACATACGGTCAAATGATTCTGAAGAGCGGTTTCTTCCATGCAGATCCACATCCCGGAAATATTCTTATCTGTACAGGTTCAGAGGCAAGTCTGTCAAAAACAACATTCAGTATTAAAGTTTCAAGTTACTCCAATACCGAAACTTGGTCTCCAAGTTTAATATGATGAGATGATGCAGGTAGCTTTGCTTGACTACGGGCAAGTGAAAGATCTCCCAGATGCGTTGAGGCTCGGTTTTGCCGGTCTTGTCCTTGCTATTGCTGATCGAGACCCAAGTAGAGTGGCCGAGAGCTTTAGGTACTAAAATTTTATGCTTCATTTTTCTTTCTTCTGTTGGCTCAAAAGAAAAGTTGCATGCTATCGAACTTGGATCCAGTTAATTCGGACTGAAGTGGACTTAATCGGTTTTCACGGCTAGGATCTAATAAGGGATAAGATCTATGGATGGGATTTGGCCGCCTTATCAACTTTTTTTGGTCGAGGATCTGACTGTGTGTAGGAGTGACAATTTTTGACACGACACGATTAAACGATTTGCATTTTGCACGATAATGATCTGCATTAAACACATCCCGTGTCTAAACGAATTTTATACGTTTAGACACAATTAATAATCGTGTGTAAACACATCTAACCTGCAAATACACGATTAAACACAATTAAATATATTTATTTAATATTTATATTTATTTTTTAACTTATTTTCTAATCACTTATGAATTTTAAAAGTTGGTTATGAAAGTAAATTATAGAATTTGTGAATTCCATATTTTATTATTTTTTTGTGTCATTTTCTGTCATGTGAGTCGTGAGATAATGTCTCGTGTATATATAATTTTTTTATTTGTTTATAAAGTTAATCGTGTTTTAACATGTGTTCTGTGTGTGATTTGTTAAAACACGACACACGTTTAAGAATTTATCTGTGTACACACGACATCCGTTTATACATGACACGACACACACGAATTGCCACCGCTAACTGTGTGTACTGTTGCTGAACATGATTGTGTGTTCTTGTTTAGGGATCTGGGGATCGATACTGTAGGCAAGTGTGATAATGAACCACACGAACTGCTCCGACTAACCGATACAATGTTCGATACGAAGTTATCGCACGGTGTTACAATGCTGCAGCCTTTCTCCGACGATTGTTCGATGAAGAAAATTGCTGTTCGGGTACGAACAGATGTCTCTGTGTTTTATCCCTTTTCTTCTTCTTCTTCTTCTACTTCTTTCCAGTGTGTATTGTTTGACTGTACTTGTGATATGATTTTTTGTTGTTTGACTGCCACTGCCAACCCAACCAACAGTGTTTTCCTGAGGAGTTGTTCTCCATTCTTCGCACTGTGCATCTGCTTCGAGGTCTCAGTGTGGGACTGGGACTCAACTACTCCTGCATACAACAATGGAGGATCATTGCAGAAGAAGCTTTGTCTACTGATGGAAGATTGAAACGTATGTCATCCATCTGGTCTGGTGTTAGGGAAACACATAAACTAAAGGAAATGATTTGATAAAACATTGGTGGTGTTGTCTGTCTGTCTGTGTTTTTTCAGGTACTACTGATGTGAAGAAGCCGAGACCGCGTAGACGGGGTTTGATGAGACGGTAAACCGAACCAAACGGTTGGAAGATGTCGATTCGAATCTTCATCATCCATCATACCATATTCTTCGATTTAAGGTAGGAGAAGTATTGGCCAAAAAAAGAAAAAGGTAGGAGAAGTATGAAATTTATATGGTCACACCCTTCTTTTGATAGGATACATTATACATTCTTGTTGATATACACAATTTTGTGCACATTTCAACGAAAGCTCGTCGAGCTTTAATAAAAGTTTGGGACTGAAATTTGGGGTTTAATATTTTGGAAAATGAGACCAAGACCGAGTTTATTTAAAAAAAACGCCTGAAGTGGTCTTGTTTAGGCTCAGTTTAGACCGATTTTTATTTTATTTTATTGGATTAATAATTTAAAATATACATAAACTTAAAGAAAAAAATTTAATTAAAATAAATTACACGATAAAAAAAATATTTATGATAAAATTAATTAATTAAACTATTAAATTATCCTGTAATAGTTATAAACTACAGTAATTAAAGATAATGCATATAGACTCATTGGAATGGGGTAGAGATAAATGGGCCTCACACGGCCCAATAAAAAGCTAAGTTCGGATATTTTCCTTTATCTTTGCTTGGTAAACGTGATGGATGTTTTCCTGGTTCCCGCTCACTTCACCTGAAAATGATTCCTTGCCGCCATACATATGGAGGACGCCGAATTCCCAAATCTCAAACTACAACCTGTGACTCCTTAGAGAAAGAGAGAGGAGGGGGTACCTAGACGGTAGAGGGAGAGAGATGTTCGGCAGGGTGAGGGTGGCGTCTTCTTCGCCAGATGATTTGGAGCGGCCAATTTCTAAGCTTCTCAAGCACGATTCCCTCTCCATTTACGGTACTCTCTCTCTCAATGTATATGTACGTCTTCGGTCTTTTTAAGCTTGATCTGCATATACTTTATTGAATTTGCACGTTTTGGCTGTTTGTTGTGTTTAGGCTTTTGTTGGCTTCAGTCAGATTCTCCCTTCAAGTTGCGAAATTTAGGTCTAATCTGTGAAGTTCTCCATTCGGACCATTCCCGTGTTGTGAAGTTGTTCCCCTTTAAAGTACATATAATTAGGTCACGAGCAAATCTGCTTTCGGATTCCGAGTGCTAACCCCTCTGAGATTCATATTTTGTGTACCGTTATATTTGTAAATTAAGCAATAACATAATCTAACTTCATGACACAACAATATCGTTTTGGCGTGACTGTCGTGAAATGGCGAAAAAATGTTGGAATTGGAACTTGAGAGTATGTGTTTTCTGAAGAAACAAGGAGCATATTATAGATAATTGCAGTATGAATTCTGCATCAGCAACAGTATGCGGTGGCTCTTAAATGTCCATCCAGTCACTGTCGTAGCAAATGCTTGAACTTGATAATCTACTCAGTACAGTAACACGAAAAGAAGCATGTAGTATCCGAGTGACATGACTTTGAGATCAAATTATCTACACTGTTGCTCCAGTGACAACATTAGTACGGTACTTTCAGCACAGATACAATTACAATGTTTTTTGTTTTGTTTTGTCCATCTGTGCTTGTGTCACTATAACAAGTAGTCAAACACTGTTGCTTTAGGCAAAGCTTGTCGAGTTATCATAATGATGTTTTTGTCGCCATCACTGATTAGAAGAAAAAAAAATGATCGATTTTTCAGTAAAGTTGCTTCTATGTTGTTAAAACATCACAACAAGCCTTTTTAGTGTTAACCTTGTTATGCAAAAGAGGCGAGACAAGACCAGTTTTTTACTGTTTCTGCTACAAAAGGTGTATATTCTTATTTTGTGAGGAAAATTGTTGGTTGGATTTTTAGAAAGAGATACCAAAATCTGATATTTTTATTAAACATAGTTTCTATTTCCTGTATGTTGCAGAATCTACACTTCTGAAGCTTAAAGTGGGTTCTCAAAATGCGTCAAGTTTCCCTAGTGAAGAAGCACTGCATAATCTGCATCCAGAAAATGATTTGATGACTACAGAGGATGGTGGTGATCCTGTGGCTACTAAATTCTCACCCCTCCAGCAGGATCCGATGGCAGTAGATGATGCTGGTTCCGATCTTGCTACTACTACCACTTGTGCTATCGCTAGTAATTACCCTGAAGCTTCTACCTCTAAACAAACCCGGCAATTATCTGTTACATATCTCTTTTCCAGATTCAAGAGTTCAAGAGATGATTCATCATCCCCTGACAAGAGGATCATGAACATCGAGAGTAATTGTTCATCTGTAAGTATTTCACCAACCTCAACCAACTTTCAGTGCATAGCTAATGTTGATCAGGAAATCTGCATCTCATAGCTGCATTGCATTTCTTGGAGGCTTGAGATCTTGTTCCTCGTGTAGCAGTTTCATGTACCAAAGCCTATCATATACGGATTCAAATATATGTACTTGTGTGTGTTTTAATATACTTTGTCATATTGAATTCTTTGGTTCTTTTTGTTGGAGAGTTGTATTGTATCATGTATAAGTATTGATGGTCGGGCATGACCTGTCCCAAAATTAGTCCAACCTTTTGTCGAGTTTGTTTTCTAAAAGGCATAGCAAGAAACTCATTGGCTTATTATTTAGCAATTCAAATTGTTACAATGTAGTCGTGCCACAAGAGGTATCAATTCAGAACTAAGACAAATAGCTCAACTAAGAACACAAGTTCTCCCACATTAAGCCGCAAATTACGCATAGGGAAAGATGGTTACAGACTTGGGCTATCCAAAATTATGCCATAAGCATCTTTTTAGCGATATATAAATGTAGCAGAAAGGTCACTCCATCAGCCATGGCTCTTGAGCAGGTGTCCATTGACAGAGCTCTCCCTCTTTGAACCAAAGAGCTGCAAACAAAGAAAAGAAATCCGTTCCTAAGATATGAAGAAATGAAGACTTCCACTCTTTAACTTTCAATAAGGGATATGAAAGAAATGGAAGAACGTACCAATTTCTCGCTGGCCATTCTCACGACTATCACTGCCATGGACTACGTTCCTGTTCAGAGAGGAGATTATCCGAAGCTTAGCAGCAGTAGCAATTAATTGTTCACAAAATATCCTTTGTCTCATTTTAATATGCAGTGTTCCTACTAATTATCATGCTTCTTTATGTAAAAGTCGTAGAAAATAATGGATAAAGATAGACAAGACCAAGAGCTTGTGATCTACATCTGAGTATCCATGCCCATAAACAGAACTCAGGGGATCTCTTCTTTATTAATTATTGGTAAAACTATATCTCGGTTGTTGGACTACACTGTTACAACAAATTTCATTCAACAGAAAAAGGTAGCTTGAACGAGTTGCTACAATCAGGAGTCAGGACTTTACCTTCCAGTTTGAACTGCAAGATCTCCTCTTATTGTTCCAGGCTCAGCTTGAAGAGGGTTAGTGGATCCTATCAACTTACGTGCGGAGGCAACAACACCAACACCTTGCCAAGCCTGTGAATTCAAACCACTTAAAGTCATCTCAGAAGGAAGTGGGGAATGCCAAGAACGGAATATTTGCAACCGCAGTTGGACTTCCCCAATTCCAAAAAACACTCTACTGTAGTAAGAGGAAATGAGTCTTATTATCATACCATGCACACAACAGGTCCAGATGTGATATATTCAATCAGTTTAGGGAAGAATGGCTTTGACTGAAGATCTTTGTAGTGTTCCTAAAATATTAAACCAAGATCATATGTCATGACAAGTTTTAAATTGTTGATAAAATTGCACAGAATACAATGAGGAAAATCCAAGAGAGTTTGATGGGTTAGTAGCAATAAGCTCTCAGTTAAACATGCAAGGAAATCAGAAATGACAAACCTCTGCAAGCTCTTTGGGGCACTGAAAGAGCTTCAGCCCAGTTAGTTTGAATCCCTTCTTCTCAAACCTTGAAATTACTTCACCAACCTGTGGCAAATCAAATATACCCAGGATTAACTTTCTACTATACAAGATGTCTGTAAGACCATCGTTTGAATGACCATAGATGATGCCATGTTTGCCAAATGCACGACAGCTATATCAGATAAGAATGTGTTTCCAGTACACAGAATCATAATCCTGAAGAGGAGATAATAAGTTTAGAAACGGTAAATCTTACAAGGCCCCGTTGAACAGCATCAGGCTTCAGCATAATGTACGTCTCCTCCACTTCCTAACAAGTGTAAAGAAATGTGAAATTCATATCCTATTGCATTGCAATAACTTTAGCAATGCAGATTCATCCGTTTATGGATTGATGAAACAAAAATAACTAATTCAAAGCTCAAAATTGATCTATTTCATCATGCCATTGCCTCAAGCAACTCATAATTCGCAAATGTCTGCTACAATTATCTCATTGCGAGGATAAAATTCCAATCCAAGCACTATAGCATCTATAATAATTCTTAATTCTCTGATCCTAATACCTTACTGAGCAAGAATTCCCCAAATTCTTAGTTCACCAACTCAAATTCGATTTCCTAAAAGCTCCGTGTTATTCAATATAACAATCATAAGCTCCTCCAATTTTTCTATCAGAAGTTCATGAGGAAGTAAAAGACGAACCAGTGAGGCGACCAAGTGAGGAAGGAATATTCTCCGTTTGACTTCGCAGCGGCGAGCAGGAGGAGCGGCAGAGAACAGGTTCAAGTTCGACACAAATGCCGCCAGGTGACGCTGCTGGTGGTTGACGGAGCGTAGGCTAGGAGAAGCGTAGGATAAGGTGGAAGCTCCAGTTCCTCCATATCTTCTAGCTTGCGAGTAAGCCACCAATGACGAAGCGCAGGCGCTGCCGCTCACGAGCACTGATACTGCATCCATCTTCTTCCTCTCTCTATCTCTATTCTCTCTGTCAGTCTGACCACTGGCCGGAAATATTTATCTTCGTTTTTTGGTTCCAATACTTTATCACGATCCTCAAATTAACCCTCACCTTTTTTCTTTAATGATCGATTACTTCACTTTCTATTGTTAATTTTATTTTATTCATTTATAAATATTAAATTTAAAACATTAATTATCTTTTTGTTTTTAAATAAAATAAAATATATAGTAAGTAGATAATTAAATTAAAATTAGGATTAATTACTTAATTGGTTACACATGTTTCCCCATTGTGCAGAATGGTTACACATGTTTCAAAATGTGATTAATTGGTTTTGCCATGTGACTAATTGGTTACACATATTTCTTAGAATGTGACTAAATGGTTAATCTGTTAAAAACCGTCAATTTTTCCGTCAAATTGGCATGTGCTTAGCACGTGACCCCTGTTTAAACCATTTACGACAGATGGAAAAGACCATTCTGCCCTTCTGCATGTACCTCTCCTTTATTTCCCCCCATTTGACAGTTCCAAGTCATATTGGTCGGTTTTGCTTGCTGAAGACTCCTCAGCTGCGTTCTTCTCTGGCGATTGTTCTCCAGCTCCATTCGAAGTCTCAGGTATGCTCTGTTCCTTCCTTCATTTTGTCATGCGTTTTGCGGGTTTGTGGTGTGTATTGTTTGCGGCATGGTTAGTGTTGATTTGCCGAAATGGGTATGTGTGTGCTGTTCCGAAGGCTTCGAAATGGGTATGTGTGTGCTCTGCTCCGTGTGTTGTTCGTTGCCCGTCTCTGTTTTTTGATCGATCAAAGATTTTAAGCACATTTAGGGTTTTTGCTGAAATTTCAACAGACCCACGGTGGAAAATGGTGTTTTTTGCGAAACGTGTTCTTCAAATTGTGGAAAGTAATATACTTAGGTGTTTTGGTGCATAAAGTTTCAATTTTTATGGAAAAGTTGTAGTTTTGATGTTGAAGCTTTATCATTTATTGGATTTTAAGCGTGAAGTTTGTTGTACTTTTGTATAAATGGTTGTTTTGTGACTGTTTAGTTAAGTTTGAAGTGTGTTTGTTGTGTTTTATTGAACTTCAATGTTTGCTATGTTTTTTTTGAAGTTGGTAATTCAGTTTTTACTGGGAAATGGTTACCAAGTATACCGTTGTTATCCGTCATGGTGGGAAGTGGATTGAAAAGGGTGGGAAGTGGATTGAAAAGGGTGGGAACCGAACATACGAGGGTGAACTTCAGTCATTCGAGGTCTCGTACGATAAGATGAACTACTCCACCTTGACCGGGCTAGCTGAAGTATACTGCGATCTTCACACAAGCGGGTCTATCTTTTGGTTGCCTCATGGTGGAAATCCAGGAACCGATCTTCAAGCCATAACTTCAAACGCAGATATGAACCCAATAATAGAGCGTCAAGGATCAACAGCGGAGATTAGTATGTACGTAATGCCTCCGTTTGAACGAGAAGCTTGTGCAAATGATCCATTCATTATGCAGCTCCGCAATAAGGTCATAAATAAGAGTCGCAGATCCTGTCGGGCGAAGGAGCCTTAATTGACTATTGGCCGAAAATCAACAGATGAGAATACCACGAGTCGAGTCCCACATAATGAGAAGGGCAAGCAGAAAATATTTCCTGAGAAGAGCGATGGACTTGGTGAATTGAAAGATCTTCTTAACGATCTAAGGAACTTCCAGTTCCCGAGTGACAGTGATGAAGACGAAGACTCTGATTTTTTACCGAAGGAGGGGACTGTTGTTGAGGATACAAGTACGGATACAAGTACGGAAGTAAGTGAAGAAGCAGCTGGGAAACATGATAAACCAGATGGACCAGCAGGTGAGGACAAGCCACAGACCAGCAGTGACCGAAAGACTAAACTAACAGACAAAGTCGACTCCATGTTTCACTGGGAAGAAGCCGGCTTTGGAGATGAAGTAAGTGAATGTGGAAGAAGCCGGCTTTGGAGATGAAGTAAGTGAATGTGGGAGCAGAATGTGAGATGAAGTAACCAAAAGAAAGTTACAGACTGATGCGCAGCCTGCGAGTACACCACCTCTGGGGAAGCCGAACACACGGTCGCAGTCCCAAACATCCAGACCAAGCAGCCAGTCAAAGAAAGTTAGAACTCCGGTTCGAAGGAAGAAGTTGCATGTCCGAAAGAAAGGTGGACCAAAGTCTGCTTCACAACCAAATACGCCTGAAGTTGAACCACAATCACCGCCTGCTGTACATTTGGGGACACCGCCTGCAGAAGGTGTACCTGTTGAAACTGAAAATGAGGGGTTCACAACTCCAAAAAGGTGTTTGAAGACATTAGCCGTCAAATCATCATCGGTTAGTATGCGAACACAATGTAAGTTCAGTTTACTATAAGTATTACACTAATTAGTTACTGTCATGTGAACCAGATGAAAAAAGCAGGTAAGGGACGAAAGTTTAGAGCTTCTCCAAAGCCGACTTATGTGGACATCGAAGACGATGTCGTATCTTCGGCACCAGTCCTATCTGAATCAAGAGAAATAATTATGCCTGATCTACCACTGAAAACTGTTTTACCCAAAAGGACAAGACAACACAAAAGGTCAATGGGTAAGTTTGGATATCCGGGTGACAGACGAGCTACACAATGACAACACTGTCTAAGCTGTAAATATGTTTTGTGGGGCTGGAAATATGTAAGCAGGTTTAGTACTGACATGTAGTCGTACCAGGAAATATGTTTTGTGGGGCTGTAAACTGTTTTGTCAATTGGTGGTGAACTTGTTCTGTGTCTTTTGTTGTAAATGGGTGTGTGAACCCAGTTGTTCTGTCAGTTTTTGGTGAAACTGGGATGTTTCTGTGGGGATGTTTCTGTGTTAAACTGTCTGTTGTGGAATGAAATGAGTTTGTTAATGCTGTCACGACATTCTGTCAATTTAATTGCCTTTTTATGAAACATGAGTAACCATTTAATCACATAATAAGAAACATATATAACCATTTAATCACATTATATGCGAACATCCGTAACCATTTAATCACATAATAAGAAACATTGATAACCATTTAATCACATTATATGCATACATATGTAACCGTTTAATCAAATTTTTGTTTTTCACTGAACGCTTTAATTATGAATAACAGCATTGAAACTCAGTCAATGAAACCCAGGTCGTGAAGAACAATAGAGTTTCAGTTCATCTTCTTGCTTCCATCTGAAGAAAATATTCAACATCAAATTGAAAAACAACGACTTCATCTAAGTACATTGATCAAAAGTAAAGACACACAAACATTAATGCAGCACACAACTTCGATTTGCAGCAACTATAAGCATTAATTCATCCCACAATTACGATTTGCAGCAACTGCACATTCGCAAATTCAAATTTCACTTCTACATGGGTAGATGCTCCCCTCCTACAGAACTTGAACTTCAAATGGCGTTTCCTCCCTGGGTAGATGCTCCAATTCCAAAATGACGCACCCAGAACAAGACTTCAACTATTACCTTCCATGAACAAGTGAAAATTAACCCTAATTCTGTAAATTGCGGTTCTTAACAGACTGATTGTGAAAGAATCATCGAAATACAAGAGTGGGAACGAGTTTTGCGAACATACCCAGACTGGTCTCGACGATTGAGGAGGAAGCTTTCATTCTTCATGGCCATCTTCGACGTAGGCGGGAGTGCGTGACTCCAGAGTCTCTGCGGATTCAATTATAAGCAACAGAGATAAGGGTATTTTCGTAACTTCATATGGGGTTGACAGAATTAACGGTGACTACTAACGGTAAACATTCAAAAAACCAATTAGTCACATTTCAAAACCAATTAATCACATTTTGAAACATGTGTAACCATTCTGAACAATGGTGAAACATGTGTAACCAATTAAGTAATTAACCCTTAAAATTATAAACAACATAAATAAAAGGTTAAAATCAATACTACAGTGATAAAACTCTTATTTATTAAAAGAGAGAGATGTCAAATATTTCATTTTCGCATGAAGTAAATTTTTTCAATATTTTAGCTTATACCTGCGAATCATTTACGAATAAGATTTCAAATTAACATTCGTCCTACAATTTGAGGATACGATCAAATTGAGAAATACAAAAGTTACTGATATGATCAGTTTAGAAAATATAAAATTAGGGAAGTCAGTTTAGTTATTATTTTTGAGTCAAATTTGAAGGGAATAATAACTTTACTAAGGCCGTCAATTAGATCAATGTACGAAAGGATAGACTATTTACTATTTAGTATTAGGGGCGGATATTCCAATGGGCTTTCTGATGGACACATTTCAGGGTTAGATATGGAGAAACTAAACAGATACAGGGATCTTTATGACCTTATAATGAAGTATGAGACTGTAAAATGAAAATTACATGACAGTCAGCAGCCTAATTGCAATTACTCGAAATAGGTAAAAGAAGACGGCGACGGCGGCCGATCTATTTCATTATCCTCTCAGTTTCAAACGCGTCTCAACAACGCATCTCATATCTTGCAAAGCGTTGACGAAGCTCTGCAAGGTTTCCTGAGATTCTCATCGTTGCACTTCTCTCTGTTTGGTAAGCTTTCGATTTGTGTGATTTGAAGGGAGAGACATCGATACGACCCTAATTTCTGGATCTAGAGTCTAGGCTTTTGTTATTGTTGCTGATTCTGGTAATTCTTTCTTATTTTGGTCGAATCAATCTTTGTTTGTCGCGTCTTTGGGTTTGCTCTTGGACCTAGTCCGAGTTTGTGTGTTTTTGTCAATTATCCATCTGTTTCGGGTGGATTTGGATTAGTTTGGCTAGGTATTTGAAAGTAAAGCGAAAAGTCAAAATATTTCAATTGAGTATTCTTTCGAGGGTTTGATTCAGGAGTGTAGTTTGCAAGTATTATGGAAACGGGAAAAGTAACTCTTTCTAGGAAGAGAAGCTATTCCGATTCCTCAAGAAGAGGGAATGATGATTTCCAGAATCGCAGATATGCTGATCATGATGGCTATGGTGTCAAACAAAGGGATGGATTCCATGTACCATCCAGGAGGGTCGGTCTGGTTGCCGATGAAGGCCGTATTAGTGCAAGAAGAAGTAAAGAGTATGAGACAAGTGAAGCATCACGTAAAAAACAAGAGTTACAAAACAGAGCACAGTTGGCCCAAGAGAAGAAAAAGAAGTTCTCTCCCATTGTATGGGACAGAAAAGAGGATTTGGTGAAAAGATCCCACAGTGAAGAGCTTGAGAAGATTTCACTGAACAGAAAAGTGAGTCCAGCAAGTGTTATTGTAAGCCCCCTAAAATCTGGGTCCGAGTCAATATCTGAAGGGAGCCCCTCCAGGTCTCCTAAACTGTTGAACCAGTGCCATACATTTGATGTTCTGACTGAGACGAAGGAGCATCAACTAAAATGTCAGTCTCAGACAAAGCATCTATTTCATGACCCTGATTTGATAATTAAGGCTCCTGTTTTGCTTAATGACCCTGTTGAGACAGATAATTTCGAGCATGGATTGTTGGAGGATGGAGAGTTTGTTCAAGAAAGGATCATTGCTAAGTCAAGGTGGGCATCAGAGGTTGATTCACCAACGGAAATGTGTATGTATGATGGGGAAATGCCTGAATTGGATGATATGAGTATTGAATGTGGAGAGATACTTGAGGGACATATAGGTCGAAGGTCTGTGTCCTCTGATGAACTGGATGGTTTTGAAAAAGCTGCAAGTGGATTAGAAGATGATGGTGATACTGATGTTTTAGGTAGCTATGATAGTGAGGGAAAGGTAAGTAGACAACTGAATGACATGGACTGCCCCTGTGATATAGATATCTCTGAAGAAGAAGAGACTCTCACTTTGGAACAGAGAGGAATAGTAATGCTTAATTGTTGCCGAAATGTTTTTGAGTATGAAAAGTTGAACAAAATCAATGAAGGCACCTATGGTATTGTGTTCAGAGCAAAAGATAAGAAAACAGAGGACGTTGTAGCACTAAAGAAGGTGAAGATGAATCAGGGGGATTCAGACGGTTTCCCACTATCGGCCTTGAGAGAAATAAATATTCTTCTATCTCTGAATCATCCATCTATTGTGAATGTCAAAGAAGTCGTGATGGGTGACCTTGATAATAGCGTATATATGGTGATGGAGTATATGGAGCATGACCTGAAGGGATTGATGGAAAGGAGAAAGAAACCTTTTAGTACAAGTGAGATCAAATGCTTAATGGTTCAACTTTTGGAGGGGGTCAAGTATCTTCATGATAACTGGGTAATACATCGGGATTTAAAGACATCAAATCTTCTAATGAACAACAAAGGAGAGCTGAAAATATGTGATCTTGGTTTGTCACGGCAGTATGGGAGTGAATTGAAATCATATACTCCCATAGTGGTTACTTTGTGGTACAGGTGTGTTTTCAACCTCATCTTTCATCTGTTGAAACTTGATGAATAAAGCCTAGTCTTTTATTTTGGTATCAGAATTTCTCTTAATTTGTAATATGAGCTTCTCACTGAAAATAAGCAGGGCACCTGAATTGCTGCTGGGGACAAAACAATATTCCACAGCGATTGACATGTGGTCCATTGGGTGCATAATGGCTGAGTTGTTGGCCAATGAACCCCTTTTTAACGGTAATACTGAAATCAACCAGATTGACAAGGTATTATTTCTTCTCATGAGCTGCTATTGTTTTCACTTGCCCTTCTGATTCTTGTTTATGTAGCTAATAATACATTTTTTTTTTACAGATTTTCAGGATGCTTGGTACACCAACCGAGGATATATGGCCCAACTTTACCAATTTGCCAGGGGCCAAAGCAAATTTTGTCAAGCAACCGTAAGTATCCAATTAGTTCTAGTGGTACTGTAGTTTACATTTTTTGACTATATATATTTTGTTTCTCCAGGTATAATCTGTTACGGAAGAAGTTCCCTGTTTCATCCTTCACTGGATCTACAGTTCTTTCTGCATCAGGCTTTGACTTATTGAACAGACTCCTAACATATGACCCCAATGAGGTAACTTGAATTGGATGGTCATTGAAAACTTGAGATTGCATTGTATTTTGTGATATTCTATGGTACTTAATTATCTTTGTCATATTTTTTTGTGCAGAGAATTACTGCAGATGAGGCCCTCAAGCACGCTTGGTTTCAGGAAGTACCTCTTTCAACTTCCAAAGATCTAATGCCTACTTTCCCTGCTCCACATGTTGTTAACAGGTAGAAGGAGAGAATTGGTAGGTGGCAGAACCCGTTGAACTTTTACAAATCATTTGTGGACCTCTGTGCATCCAAGGCTGATCAATTATGTATCTGTTAATAGTTCTTACAACCTCGAGGTTAATGAGAACTGAGAAGGCGGGGCATGTTGAATTTCAAGCTTTCCACAATCCTGAAAAAAAAAAAGTTGTGCCAAGGGAGGTTCGAAGTTGTAAATATTCCATGCTACTTGAATGATTACAAGTAATAATTAATATTTTCAAGCATTGTTCACTTTATTCTCTCTGGTCATTTGCTCTTAGCGTTCAAGAGTTATCAGAAACAGAGGAAGGATGAGTATTGTTCTGCTTTCACCATCGCCCTTTCATTCATTTAATGCAGAAATAGTTGAGGTAAAACTGATTCGTTGGTGTAAAAAGTTCATGTTCCATTACGAGTAATAAATTCCGTTTGTGATGAAGGTGACGCAATGTGGATTGTATGATACTGTTTCCTCTATGCAGCTATCTTATGCGGATACCTTCATGTTGGTACATCTGTAAGCCGATACTTCAATGGTACTTTTTAAAGAAATTTTAGCTTTCAAGAACATTTTAGCAGCCTCAGATTATAAAGGCTTGAGTTGCCTTCTAGTGTTAGATATGGTATTTGGCTATTTATCAGATTCCTCGTCTCAGTCTGTCATATTCCATTGCTGACTCATTGTCCTAAATAATTGCTAGTGAACTAATAAAGAGAACTTGCATAGTTATAGCTTTCTAGAGAGTATTGTACCAAGGGAAAATCGAATAATAAATGGAAGCCTCGAGCCTTTGATTAGGAGCCTGTTTCAGTATCATTTGCTTTTTTCATAATTCTTGGAGGAAGCAGTATAGATTGTCAGAGGGATGAAACCAGAATAATTAGTAAATTTATGAGTGCTTGAAGTTGAATGTCCGTATCTGCTCATATGGAATAACTCTGCAGAAACATCAGTCAGCTCTTCGTTTGGATCTCTCTTGCTACAGCATACCTTGGAGTATTTCCTTTGGCCTGACAATCTATTGGATGAGGGTTTGCAATTTTCCTTATACATATTAAGTATTTGGTTGTACTCTTTAATCTCTGGTTCGTAACTTTAAATCCGATGTGCATGCCTGATTGGAATTAACTTTTACTGGGTAGAAGATTATCGTTGTTATTTCCTGTGTGGCACAGTATTATTATTGGATTGAAGATGTGTAGGTACTAGTCATTCCCTCGTGCGGCAGAACCTTCCTATCTTGTGGAGCTGCTGCATTTATAATTCCCATCAACTTGAAGTTTGGAAACACACTGCTGGAGTGGAGTCGAGGTAAGTTGAGTCGATTTTCACCCATTTTTGGGTGCATGTGCTGGTTTTGGTTGTTGGATAATGCCGTGGTGCAAGCTCTGGACTGGAACGAGTGGTATACAAGTCTATTTTGCAGACGATCTTTCATTGGTCGTGGGGGATACTAGACCATCAACAGAGCAGCGCCAATGTATTATGTAGGATGTCAGTTTGAATACACCAAACTCTTTCAAGCTACATATGGAGAACGACGGTCTCAATGGTCTCTTTCCCAGTAATGAGGATAGCATAGTGAAAACGAGGAAATCATTTTGCACAATATTTGGGCTGTCTTGTATTCACGAAATTGCATAGTAATGAGGAAAGTGAAACCCAAAGCTTCAGCCCCATTAAATCATTCTGGGTCGATTTGGTATTACATTCTAAATTTTCGTAGATGTAATAGTGCAGGTTCTTGTGTTCCTTCGTTTGGTTGCTGTCCAAGTTGTATTTCTACAGTTTGGGGATGGCTAGAGAAATGGCGATGAGATGTCTCCTTAATATCTTCCCTGTTGGAGATTTCGGGATGGTATCAACGAACGTCACTCGCCTTACCTTCTTGTATGGAGACACCTGGTTACAATTTTTTGGATAAAATTGATAATAAAGAATCAAGCGAACATTTGATTGGTTAGCCAAAACGTTGCTGCCCATGAAAGGTTACCTTTATCAGAGCTTATTAAAAGTTAAGTGCAAGTTGTTCACAAATATACACTGACCTGCTTCGCAACAAAGTTCATGATATGAGACTCGGCCAGGTTGCTTCCAGGCTTTCTCACGACAAACGCCATAGGAATCTGGCCTGCTTCTTCATCAGGGTACCTTTTCGGGTCATATCTATTTTTATGTGTAATAGTAAAGTAATTAGCAGAGGCAAATCAGTAAAAATGCAATGTTACTCACGGAATGACCGCTGCATCTTCAATTTCAGGATGCGATATAAGTATGTTCTCCAGTTCCACCGGGGGTACCTGCAAGACAATGGTGGCTGGGTTACTTTACAGTCTCTTCTGTTTGACTACTGGCACATTCAAAACACTACAAACCTGACAAGCTTTGTATTTGATGAGTTCCTTTAACCTATCAACAATGTACAAGAATCCTTCAGAATCGAAGTAACAGAGATCACCCGTTTTTAACCATCCATCCGAGTTCAGGATCTCAGCTGTTGCTTTCTCATCTCCAATGTAACCTTGAGAGAACAAAGTAAATGTGATTCCATGTTTAAGCTGCTGTATTGACAAAGAAACCCAGGTAGATAAGATTACATTTCATCAGTTGTGGCCCCAGAAGCCATAGTTCTCCTTGCTGGCCTGGAGGTAGAGCTTCACCAGTAAGTGGATCAACAATCTGGGCTTTCATATTTTCAGATAGGCGGCCAACAGAACCATACCGCTTAGTCTCAGAGGGACCTGTCATTCTAGCTCCGCCGCCGCTCTCGGTCATCCCATATCCCTAAATGCAGAAAAAATATGATCATAGCGTTACTGGCTGGACAAGTATATGGCCTAATCTACTATTCGTTTTTACCACCTGCGCTATTTCCATACGGGGGAACTTCACTTTGAACCGCTCTGACACCTCTCTTCCGAGCGCTGCTCCGCCGCAGATTAGAGTACGGAGAGATCTTAGATTATACCGCGCAGTGAGCTCTGACTTCACCAGGTTCAACACGACCGGCGGCGATACTGCCATGGAGGTTACTCCGTACTTCTCCACGGCCTTCAACATCGCTTCGAAATCGAACCGCTCCGTTAGAATCAAGGTTTCTCCGTACACAAAACCCTTGAGAAGGCCAAGGAAGCCGTAGCTATGGTACAGAGGGACCGTGAAGAGCTTTACTGGATGTGGCTCCGGCTCGTCGGGATTCTTTTCCGCCTTGAGGATGTGAAGGCCAGCGAGTACAGCGATCACGCTCCGGTGAGTCATCAAGGCGCCCTTGACTCGGCCGGTAGTCCCTGAGGAGTACATGACAGTGGCAGAATCGGACTGAGAGACTCGATTGACATTGTGCAGAATCGGCAGCTTACCATCACCGGAATAAGCCAAAGCGGAGACGAACTCTGGCGAGTCGACGAGCACGGTACTGTATCGTAGTTTCGGCAGCTTGCAAACTGTGGCCGAGATAGCGAAGGCGATCGCGGGGCTGCTGACACGTATCTGGTGCTCGATCTCGGACTTGGAGCTCAAAGGACTCGCTGGAGAGACGACAACGCCGAGGGACAGAAGGGAGAAGTAGACGACGGGAACGTAGAGGGAGGTCGGGAGCAGGATGAACGCCACGTCACCTTTGGAGAGGGAGGGAAAGCGAGCTCTGAGGTGGAGTGCGAGGAAGTCGGTTTGGTGGAGGAACTGGGAGTAGGTGACGCGGTAGCCGTTGGTAGAGTCGATGAGGAAAGTACCAGAGGAGGCAGCCACTGGGTGGCAGGAGAGAGCGTAATCGGTGACGGAGATGGGCTGAAGTGGTGGAGGGAGAGGTACGGAAGGGCGTAGACTGCTGAAGGTCTTGTTGGCGGAGCAGAAGCCGGAGGAAGGATCGACGGTGGTGGAGGGGAAGATATTGTTAGTGTCTGCGGGCGCCATGGGAGAAAAATGAGATTGTCGGGAAGTATGCAGTAGGTAGACTTTTAATTTTAACTCTATTTTAATAATTAATTACCAAACTAACTAACAAATTTTTGTAAATGAAATAAAACGCCGACGTAATCAGTATTTTTTACTTTGAAAAGTAAAAAATGCTGACGGGTCAGCATTTAACACTTAAATGCTGATTTTAAGGGTTTTTAAATACCCGACAACATTCCTATTCTGCAGACTTGGAGAGCTTCGAGCTATGTCCCCCAACTTACTGTCAGACGTCTTCTTTTTCGTGGTCACCACCGCCAACAACTTTATTATCACTAGTCTCTCCGTTGTGACACCCTAGTCGGTCTATTGCATCCCGACAAGTGATCCCAAACCCTATTTTTTTTATTTGTGCTAAATGTTATTATTAAATAAAATTAGATTAAATTAGTATTTAGAATGCCTACTCAGTCGTTAGAATGTCAATTATAGTACTATACTGATGATATTTTCAAATGTTTTTTTAATCATATTGGTAAAAAACATGTATTTTTTTTTATAATATCGCACTGATTGAGAAAAAAAACATGAAAAACTATTAATCAATGAATGTAATCAAGTTGTTGGCCAAAAAAAATGAATGTAATCAAGTTCAAAGCCAACTAAGGTATCCATCCCCTTCGACTACGACTTTCACCAGTACTACTTGACGTTCCACCTCTAGAACGACCCCGAACATTTCTTATTTTGGTGGGTCTTGTTATTTCTGGTGGAACCTCAGCACTTTGCGATTTTTGTGTGACAGGAGGTGGTGGATAAGCGGATTGATGTTCTGACATGTCTTCTGGTGGCTCCGCACAGCCGACTTGGTCGTCCTCACTAGATGACACAATTCTTCCATCAACTGATTAAATCCCGATAGGTCACCAATTATGTCGTGGGAGAACCTGCAGACTTTCATAATGTCGTCCACATATGTTTTTTTATCTCCCGGATGTTGTCTTCAACATTTTTTTGCATGTACGTGCAACATGTTTCCAACCTCTCATCTATATACACAAAAACAAAACATTCATAATTAGAGCAGTGACCATTTTTATTTGAATGTAAACATACTCAATACGTACCAACAACATTGTTTGATTCTCATGGGGTTCAAAGTGCAAGGTCGGTGCAGTTGGGACAGGGGCACCGATGATCCTGCATCTGTCACTAATGTAACTGTCATTCTTGAGTACCATGCCAAGTACTCAGAACAAGCTACAGGTATGTCTGGTACCCGAACTAGATGTTGACCATGGTTGTTCCACATTTGTATGTACAGGTCATGGCGTACGACTCACGTGTCAGCGCTCCTTTTATCCCATCTTACTTTGTGTAGTCTATCCCTCTCTTGTCGATCCTGGAGGGCATCGGGGATAGATTGATACATTCCAAATTACAGCAATACCCGGTCAACCATATGTCACTCAACATTGTGAAAGTGCAGTAGGGGAACCTTGACCAATTCATACAAATCGGGGGCACATTTTGTAGTTATTCAAGTGTATACGGGTTCCATTTAACCTTCCAAACATATAATAAGTGAATACTACTAATACATAAATTTAAGGTACTTATAAGAGATTAACTGATATTCTCCAAGTGCTACTAACTTGTCTCGATAGAACAAACACACTTTTGGTTTGAAATTTCTTTTGTTAATCTTCGGTAAAGTCCACAACATCCCTAATGGAACTTGACCGTTAAAGTTTGAATTTTTGTTTAGCATCGGTCGACCAACAGATAAATGCTCCCATGACCATAAGTAGCACATTTAATACATAATAATTAGTTAAATACTTCCAACATATATATTCTAACTAATTTGAATTTAATATGTCATCATACCTGTAGGTTGTAGCAGTACAGTACATCCAGCTGCATTGGTTCTGTCCTTTTCTGTGGCTCTGCATGATCCATTATAAATGTAACTCAATACAGCAGATCCCCAACTGTATTGAGCAGTCTGCTGTAAATCCTCGTGTAAGGAGAGATATTAAAAAGTTCACTTTGTAACAAGTCGTTGTAGGAAACATAAATGAACCTAACATGTGCAAGATGTATCCTCTTGCTCACATCACCGCTTCTTCATCAATTTTAGATATCCAATCAGGGCATATGGTTCCCTCTCAAACAATATTCTCAACCAGGAGAGGCGTACCTCATCTTTTTTCCTATTTTACCATCACGTGAGGTGGGTAGGTGTGCCAACAATCTCGGGCATAGCTCAAGCAAATTAACTTCAGCCTCATCCAAATAATATTCGTCTGTGACTGGTGGTCCACTATTCCGTAAATCTAGTATAACTTGCACATCGCGCAGAGTTACGGTTATCTCACCCCACCTCAAGTGGAAAGTATGAGTCTCCGGTCACCACATCTCAATGAGTGCATGAAGTAATCCTGCATCAACCACAATATGAGATATATTTGATGTCCATCTAAATCCAGGCAAATCTCCCAATTCATGCGTACATGGATCTAGGGGTCAACATTTACCGATCCTCCAGTACCAATCATCCCCAATCTTATCACTAGCAATAACCTATAATAAATAACCACATTTGACAAATTAAAAAAAATTCCCAACATTTTCAAAAATGACAAACAAGAGCATTCATAATTCTCGTATCCTCGGCGACATGTTGCGACATGTGATATTCTTGATAGTACAATAATGATGTATCCTCTGATTCCGTTTTCAACAGGTCACTTGTTGATCTCCTTGGATCGTAGTCCATTATCTGTTGGGAAAAATATCATTATATTTAGCATTCTAACTACTAATTACGCATTTTAACAACTAATATATCTAATTTAATCAAATTCAATCATATACTCAAAATTCTCAAAATTAGGGTTTTTGCCTCACCTCGGTATGCACCGGAAAATGAATGGTTGAACGTAAAATCGACAAATGGTGGTCGTAACGAAACTCCGATGTGGAATTCCGGCGGAGATGGAGGCGGCGGAAGGTACGGCGAGGAAAGTCATGTTCTTCAATCGGTCGGATTATGAGTCTCGGTTGGAGGCGTAAGGGACGCGGGGGGAGAGGTGCTGCAGAGTGATTCTGGTGGATTGTGGAGGAGGAGCCTTCGTCGAAGGCCAATTGCAAAGAGAGGGTGTGGGACGGCTGAGGGCCAATTGCAAAGAGACGATGTCTCTATTATTCCTCCCCCCTGGAACGCTGACGCGTTTAAGGGTTTAAGGGTTTTATCTTTCGCCAGCGTTTAGGACGTCCTTCTAACGGACGTCCTTAATGTTGATGGGATCACTATTGTTTACTTTTCAAAATAAAAAACGCTGATCCCATCAGCGTTTTTTCCCATTTTTGTAAATTCCAAAATTTGAGGGTTAATTTGGTAATTAATTATTCAAATAGGGTTAAATTTGAAAAAAAAATAGTAGGTATGTAAGAAGACATTCATTATAAAAAAAAAATATGTATTAGGATCATTAAAAAAATAAGCAGCATTTGGTGTTAATGAGAGTTTTTTGAAAAAGTAGATATTTGGAGAAAAAAAAATAGAAAAGTAAATATGTAAAAAAAAAAAAATTGAAATTTAGGTGTACGCGCATACCAGGGTAGCATGTACTGGCAATACACGAACCTGAGGGTAGCGTGTATTCAATACACGCCACAAAGTGGTTTGGGCCATTTTTCTTTTCATTTTTATCAACGACGACGACTTGATGTTTAATTAAAAATAAAATTATGTATCTATTAAAATATATATATATATATATATATATATATATATATATATATATAGTAAGTACATATTTTAATTGCGATTCAAATTATGCAAAAAAATATTAAACAAGGGTTTACGGATTGACTGTACGCTCTGTCGTAAGTCGTGATATGAAAATTTGACTTAAAAAAATATAACTCAGACCGTGTAAGTCCAAACTCACCACATGTAACGTCATTTATGTTGTAATTTAATTATCTACCTATGGTAAGTTTTTTTTTATTAGAAATACATTGATTTTTTAACCTAACATCGTTGATTTTATAATTTGACCGAAATAATTAAATGCATTAGGTGAGAAATTCAATTAGGTACATACTCAAAAAAATAATAATAAAAAATATTACAGTGCGTACATAATTTAATTACGAATTAAATGACGCTAACTAAGCTTTAATTTTTTACTTTTAGACTGACCGTATAATACGATACGTAAAAATCTGTACAGTGATTTCATTGTTTCTAATCAAAACAAACGATGTTAGGTTAAAATATTACTGTATTTCTAATAACAAAATTACCTTATGTAGATTATTGAATTACGACATAAATGACGTTAACCGTGGTGAGTTTGGACTTACATAGTCTGAGTTATATTTTTAAATTCAAATTTTCATATCACAACTTACGGCAGAGCGTACAGTCAATCCGTAAATCCAAATTTAAAATTTTTGCATAATTTGAATCATAATTAAAATATCTACTTACTATAATTTTTTAAATTTCTTTTCATATATACATAATTTTATTTTTAATTAAATATCAAGTCGTTGAAGAAAAAAAATGGTTCAACCCACTTTGTTGCGTGTATTTAATACACACCACTTGGAGTAGCGTATATTGAATACATGCTACCTTGTGTTCGCGAATACAAAAATTTCAAGAAAAACAAATTAGATATTTACTTTTCTAAAGCAAAATCCAAATATCTACCTTTTTTATTAAAACAATCTGTTAATGGACCAGGGAATCTCTTTGGAGTGGGAAAACTCAGCGTCAATCATTCAGATATAGCAACAATATCTCAAACACTATTTAATATTTATGCGGATTTTTCTTAATGAAAAAATCGATTCACCCTTGCTATGCGGAATATACAAATTATATAAAGTTAAACCAAATAATAATATAATTTAAAAATAATAATTCAATTTATTTTTAAAATATATAAATATAATTACTTATAAAATACTATTCAAATTATATAAATACAATTACTTACAAAATACTAAAAATTTGCAAGAGTTTAAGTGCTGGTACCTGTATACGTTGAAACTATGTAGTTTGTGTGTATTTAAAACTATGTAATTTGAGATAATTATGTTTGTGTTTGAGACTATGTATGTATTTTAAGTTTTCAAATTGCTGGTACCTGGATACGTTGAAATAATGTAGTTTGTGTGTATTTGAAACTATGTAGTTTGAGATAATTATGTTTGTGTTTGAGACTATGTATGTATTTTAAGTTTTTAAATTTTTTTCCATTGTGAACATTAAACCGCATACTGAACTGGGTTAGACAGGATTAGACCGGCCAAACCGTGAACCGGCCCCTCACCGGTTCGATGGCCGGTTCTGATAACTATGCTTCGAAATTATAAGCCGAAAAGATAATGTATAAAAAATGACACTTGAAAAGAAGACAGACAGAAAACAGTTAAATGATGTGAGGAGTATAAGAAACATCCCCATGGTGCATCATGAGTGGAAGAATTAGGATATGAGGTGCAAATCTTGGCCAAAAGATGTTCAAGTAACAAGTTGGGAGCTACAAGATGAACCTAATGTCACATGGAAAAGTTACATATATTTAATAAAATCCTCAAACAAAACTTCCAAATTTAGAAATCCATACCCTAAAATAGGAGCAAATAATAAGACATACAAAACTTAGTCTCCACCCTTTGATTTCTTCTTTTTCTTCTTGATATCAGATGCTGCCTGTAAATCCTCCACATTTTCTACCTTGCTCTTCTTTTTCTTCTTACCTGATGCACCATTCTGCTCCACCCTAGACCCATTAACACCGTCCTCTTCAGGCTTGGCTTGTTGCTCATCATCCATTTTTCGCTTCTCCTTTTTCTTCTTTTTTTCGGATTTGGCATCTTCACCGTTTGTAGCAGCAGGCTTATCCTCATCCATTGCATCAACATCATCTGCAGATTTAGACTTCTTCTTGCTTTTCTTTGCTGGGGTTTCAGGCTCTGAGACCATATCAGCATCTGCAGCAGAATGAAACAAAGATTTAAAAAAAAAAAAGCAATTCTTTTTCAAACCACCACAAATCACACATTTCAACAACACCTCTAAAGACAATAAGAGAGTGGGTGCTGTACTTTACTAACTTATTGCAAACGTGTCATTGCTATAAACTGGTAAATGGCCATAGGACCAATTTCATGCCCACAAGGATCAGCCGATCAGAGTCGTAAATTGTGCACAATATTTCATGTAAGATGACACCACAATCATAACGAGCTCATTACCTTTGTCCTGAGATCCAATGGCATCTTTCATAACATCAATGTTTTTGCGAGGAGCAATTCCTTTGTCATAAAAGTCGAGTCGCTCTTCAACTTGTTCTCTTAATTTCTCTCCGAACACAGTTGACGCCTTATCTGCATATAGTTGATGGACAAATGTTATTAAAATAAGAAAGCAAGATATTAAAAGATTCAGCACTGTCAGTTTTACATTACAAGGTAGAAATTCAAACAACATATGGAAGAGAACCCACCAGTGAAACAATCAATTCGAGCTGCAATTGAACACTTGTTTGCAAGGTAACGAGCCATGCGTCCTTTATTCTTAGCAGATGCTCGGCCAATGAAAGACGAGTGGAAAATCAGGCCATACTTGGGAGTGTTACCTTTTGTCTTCAAGGCCCTAAAGATTGAAAAAAAATGGTTATTACATCATGATTAAATCCATAAAAATATTTAATATTAACAGTCAGTGACAGATAATGCTCTAGTAAAGCAAATAGTTTAAGAGCTTAGATAAGATTACCTAAAAAGGGCCTTCTCTGCACCAAGAATTTGAAGAGTAGATGAAGGACACTTGGCCAAGTTTGTGAGACTACCAGCATGAGAAATCAAACGAGCTCCAACAACTTCCCCAATCAAAGAGGCCAGATTGGGTGCAATGTCACTCATCTTAGTAACAAGATATTCATAAAGCCTCTTCCTGTACTCAGAGAGGTCCATTACCCTCTGTGAAAACATTTCGATATTCACTAAGTCAATTGGAGATAATTCCTGACCTGAGAAGATTAAGCAAGCATGTTAATAAAACATCAAAAAAACAAAGCTAATAGGACGTCGACAAACAGACTAAGTCTATGGGAGACGCAGATATACAGAAATTTACCCATGGAAGCCTTTGCAGCTTCAATTATCTCTTTGGCCTTATCTTCATCACCAACTATGTCTGTCAAATCAGTAAGTTTCTCTTCCGATAACTCAGCTCTGTCTCCGATGTATTTGGAGACTTTGGCATAGAGATAATTGTCATTAACAATCTTCACCAATTCAGGGAAATGCCATGAATACCACTCTCTGCAACAAAATTCAAGGACAGGGCAAATGAACTAGTTACAAACATAAAACAATTAGAAATATTAAAAGACTCAAAAGCCTTCATAGTCACAACAGTATCATACTGATAGATTTACTTCAAGACATGGTTTCCTGATGACAACATATAACATGTTCATAAATGAGCTAGGACGTGCTTTTGGGATAAATTTAGCAACATACCTAACTCTCATGGAGAACGAATTCACATCTTTGTCGAGGGTATCCAAAAGGAAGATGGCTTGTATGACCATGTTATCCACTCTGTTGACATTGAACTTAACCTTTGCCCTGCTGTAACTATGGCCTAGACCAAGCTGTGCTTTTTCGTTATCACCGGGCTAAAGAAACAAGTAATGAACAAAAATCAGTTTAATAAGCTGAGGACAGATTTAAGAAATTTCAGCGATACAAAGAAAAGAAGTGAAGACATATGCACCTTTAAGTCCTTGATAAATCTTTCAAAATGCAACCTTACACCACGAATAAGTTCAAGAACAAACTCATTACTCTGGCAGGGGATTTTGGTGTCCTCCAAAATATGAGATCCAAGCTTGGGTTCAGCAACTCCCAAACTGAACTTTGGTTTCTTACCTTCCTTCACCTTTGGAAGATTAAGCTCCAAGAAATTCCTCAACTCTTCAGTCATAAGCCCTATAAACATAAAGAAGGGCACAAATATAAGCTTTCTAGCACATAACCAGATTCTTCTTAAGATAAGCATAGGACTCATGACCAGACTCAGAAACCAAACAAAAAGTGCATACTCTTGTCTTAAATCTAATAAACCTCAAACCTGTAAATGAATACCTCAGGTGGCTAGCAAGACCATGCAGAAATACATAAAACATGTGTATACTTCTACAAGTGACGAACCCATTTCAAAATACAATTTCCAAGCACCACCAGGTCTGCAGAAGAGCATACTCCCAGCACTCCCTAAAGCAATAAAGTTTCACCAAACACTATCTCAGCTAAATCAGGTAATAGGCATTTCACCTTCAGAGACAGAGTTGCACTGATTGAGAGCATCGAGGGCCGATTCAAATGGGTTAAATGCCGTCAGCTGGACGACCTTGCCAAACCGATTAAGGTCTGTAACAGAGTTACGTACCGCCTCCGTGTTCTGGCCGATTTCATCAAGCCCGTGCGCATGCAAGAGAGCATAGCCAGACGCAGACTCGTATAGAAGGTATAGCGCCATTGGAGGAGAAGGACTCGGGGTTCGCGGCCTCTCGATGAAGCCGCAGAGGTAATTAGGGTTTATGGGGGTTTATGCGGAGGAAGGCAGACAAGACCGATATATATACAGAGAGAGAAGAAATAACGACCGTCGACCGAGGTTTGGGTCTTGTAGGGTTTATGGCATAAACTTTATGCCACATGTTTTCTCTAAAGGCTTTTATTTGATGTGTACTAATGAAATGTAGTGCGAATATAATTGTTTTTTTATAAAATATAATTATTATTACACGAATTTATAAATTAATCGAATTATAATTCAAATACAATTTATTTTTGGGTTAAATAGCAATTATCTACCTGAACTTTGGACGTTTTGCAATTAGCTACCCGAACTTTGAAAATTCAAAATGAGCTAACTCAACTTTGAAAAAGATACAAATAGTTACCTCCGTCCAATTTCTGATGATTTTCCAATGACTTTCCAACGAAAAATTGGACTGAGGTAGCTATTTGCACCTTTTTCAAAGTTGAGGTAGCCCGTTTTGAATTTTCAAAGTTCGGGTAGCTCATTGCAAAACGTGTAAAGTTCAGGTAGCTACTTGGTATTTAACCATTTATTTTTTGTTAATTGAATTGATTATTTATGTTAATTGAACGGATTATGTTAAAATACTTACAGGTTAGATTAATTTTTCCATGGACCTTTATCATAATAGACTAAGAAACAATAAAATAAATTATTTACATAAATTTATGATTATAAGTTAGAGTCGAGATACATCAATAGTTTTTTTAAATTAAAAAGAAAAAATTTTCTTTAAATAAATTATTTTTACTTGATAAAAACTCCTTGATATTTTAAAAATAATGATTCCACGCCCTCTTTATTAAATTAACAGGTATAAAATATAAATTATCATTTTTATTATTTAATAATCTAATCTATGGTCTAATTTAATCCTTGTAAAATCATATTATTAAGAATTTAGATTCCTCTAATTGACGGACTCCTCTAGAGTCTAGACAAAGAAGAACAGACAAATGACATGTTCTTCTTCTGGTTAGCAATATAATACCGCCAGATACTATCTAATCCATCTCTGATCACTCCTCCTCTTCACTCCATTCCACAGTGTATTGACAACCGTGGAGACGAAGATCCGTTTCCGAGATCCGAACACCCAAATGGCCGGTAATTCATCTCCTTTTCTCCCTCTCTCAAGGTTGGAGCTTTCCTTTAATACATGGTACACTTTTTGGTTGCAGCGTCGGCTTATCCTTCTTCCAGCTTGTGGCTCGCTCCCAATCCGAGTAAGAGATGGGCAGAGCTCTTCTTCCTCTGCTACACTCCGTTCTGGCTCACTCTCTGTCTGGGGATTGTGGTTCCTTACAAGCTATACGAGGTTTGCTCAGAATCATTCTCACTGACTTGAATTTTGATGTAATGTGCATCATACGCTATAAGCGAATCTTGGGTCTTGTTTCGTATTCATAAATGCCATGAAAATGGCGCCTTTCGGTGATTAGGCAGTCGGTCTCCATTGATTCGATGCTCGAAATTAGGATCCACATAGATGAGGTGGAAGAACATTACTAAACATTTGTGTATTTTCATGTAGCTATTACATGACCATGAGTGATCATTGCTGCAAATTGAATTTTTTTTCACATTTATTGTATTACTTCTTAATTCTTGACGAAATGTGGAGTTCTGAGTTGGAGAGAGAGAGAGAGAGATCAGATTAGATCATGCTTGATCTAACAGCAGTAGCACATCTGGATTAACATCTCTGCCTTCATTGAGGAAGTGATATCTGTGTGCTATATAGATATATTGTATTCAGCTCCATGTTTATATAATTTTGTGTATCTTATATTCACAGAATTTCACAGAGTTGGAGTATCTGCTTCTGGGTTTGGTTTCAGCAGTTCCCGCATTCTTAATACCTACCTTCTTTGTCGGAAAGGTAATTCCTTGTCTTAACTTCTCTAATTACGATTCTGCTCTCTTCATTAGCCTGTAGATCACTATTAGTTAACTAAAAGAATAACTGCAATGGACTTTTGTTGCAGGCCGATCGCAAATTGTGCTGGACTGATCGATATTGGGTCAAGGCAAGTTTTTATTCTTTCTTTGATAAATTTATCTATTCGATAATCCTGTGATACAGCCTGCCTCACTCTTGATCATGTTTATGAAGTTAGTGGCTTGAGTATATTTTCACTAGCTTAGTATTGTTACAGGCCAGTCTGTGGATCATCCTCTTTAGTTATGTCGGTAACTATTTCTGGACTCACTATTTCTTTACGGTTTTGGGAGCTTCATACACCTTTCCATCATGGAAGATGAACAATGTAAGTACTGACATTAACAAATTCTGAAATTTTCCATCCATTCCATGAAAGCTCATAAGGTAATACGTGTTTATTGCAGGTACCACATACAACTTTCCTGCTCACCCATGTCTGCTTTTTATTTTACCATGTTACTTCCAACATGACTCTTCGTAGACTAAGGCACTCCATTGCTCACTTACCACAAAAAGTTCGCTGGTTCACTGAGGCTGCATGGGTTCTGGCTCTGTCTTACTTCATTGCTTACCTCGAGACCATTGCAATTTCCAATGTATGTTTTCAGTTAATATTTATGTATTTAGAAGTATATAAGTAGGCATCTGGTGATGATATGCATGATCTTTGCAGTTCCCTTACTACTCATTTGTTGATCGGGCATCCATGTACACGGTCGGATCATTATTTTACGCCATCTATTTCCTTGTGAGCTTTCCAATGTTTCTAAGGTAAGGTCTCTCTACTTAAGCCATTGATTACTAGACTTGTCTGATACAAACATGGACGGACAGACAGACAGAAAGACATTGATTTGTGTTTGTGCAGGATTGATGAGAAGCCTGAAAACTCATGGGACCTGTCCAGAGTGGCTGTTGATGCCCTTGGTGCAGCCATGCTCGTCACCATAATACTTGACTTGTGGCGTCTATTCTTGGGACCAATCGTTCCCATTCCAAACTCTCAACAGTGCCTTCAACCTGGTCTCCCTTGGTTTAGTGGACACTTTGAGCAAGCTTGATTCAAGCGCCTTTTTAAGTTCAAATCAAACTTATGTATTGGGGTTCTACTTTACATATATGCAGTAATGCAGAAGGTTCAATGCTCGACTTTTGGGAATACTATATGAATATTTTGGAACCATCTCTTTATTAAGAAAAAATATGTAAACATAAAGGACATCAAAAATTTGATTAAACGAAAAACCTATCTTATCTCTCTATGTTTCGATCTTACAGACAAAATGGCTTTGCTTGCTACCAATTTGGCCAAACACTACAAGAAAGTTACAGAAAAAAGAACAGACAAGCATGCCTCCTTTCTCACATGAAGTAACTGAGTGCCTTCTTCCTTCTCGACCCTCCTTCCCCGTAAAGTTCGTTCCACTGCAGAAGCTCCGTCATGTTCACAGATTCCGATGACACGCTCGCACAAACCTAACATTGAAAAACAAACACAAGTTGGTTCTTCAAATGTCTTGTATGTCATTTATGCAATACATTTGTACAGAACATGTTTTGGTTTTGGATTTTACCTGTTCGTGTGCATGTTTGAAGTCCTCCATACATAAAGATCGTATATCTGTGCTGCTCCTCAAGGCTGGAGGCGGTTTACCTTCTGCTTTAGCTGCAGCAAACTCCTGCAATGCATCATAATAATGACATCAACAGACATGATAATAACATTGATTTGATAAAGATAAAAGGCAAACCTTCTTTTCCTTTTCTAGTATCTCCTTGATCGGGCGATGTGCAGCGGTTACACATAGATTCTGCAGAAGTAAACAACACACCAACCATGAGAAAAGACGGAGAGATATTAAGATTACTAACAAGACCGTCAAGAAATGTGGAGTTGGGAGTACTACCTTAAGGTCACTGCCGGAGTATCCATCGGTCATACTTGCAACTCCATCGAGATCAACATCAGAGGAAATGTCCTCTTTTTCCAATATAACTTTCAATATCTTCGATCGATTTGGTGCATCAGGTAGATTTACCATCAACCTACACAAAAAAGAAACACAATCTGACATGTCACGACTTCAAGTCCATAATAAATGATGAATGAATGGAGGGAGAGATGATACCGACCTACGGGGTAACCTTCGGATGACTGCCTCATCAAGGTCAAAAGGTCTATTGGTTGCAGCAAGAACCAGCACCCGTTCCGCCTCCTTGGTCCTTAGTCCATCCCAATTCACCATAAACTCGTTCTTCATTTTCCGCATCGCCTCATGCTCTCCTGGATTTTCTCTTCGACCTAGCATGCTATCAACCTAACCCCAAAATCCAATTAAATGCAAACATTCGTACGGGGGAGGGGACTTATTATATTACAGTTTGAAAAAACTCACTTCATCAACAAATACGACACTTGGAGCAATCTTACTGGCCAGTGAGAAGACAGCTTTCACGTATTTCTCACCCTCACCAAACCACTGCACAGAGAAGATAACAATTCCACATTAATTAATTTCCCCAACCAAAAAGAAAAAAGAGGATAAATGAATCTGTAATTCTTCAATAATCGATGCAAAAAATAAATAGAGACAAATGCCATGAGTTCAAACCTTAGATGTGATGCTTGACATTGAAATGTTGATAAAATTTGCACCCGCCTCAGTAGCTACTGCCTTTGCAAGCATTGTCTTGCCTGTCCCAGGAGGACCGAACAAAAGTATTCCTTTGCAAGGCTGCAGAGTTGATTAAATTTCAAAATAAGTATCACCTTCATTCACTTACATACACCAATAAGTATCAACAAAATTTGGGAGAAAACCCCCCCGACCTTTGTCAATTGCCCTTTACAGAAAAGATTAGGCCGCTGCAGAGGAAGCATTACAAGCTCCTTAAGTGTGTCCTTGACATTCTCAAGAGCTCCAATATCATCAAATGTTACTCCGATATCACTTGGTGGAATAACATCAGCGAGGAGCCTCTTTTCAAATTCGTTTTCGGTTACAACATCCTGATTGATTTCAACCCAAAGTCGAAATTAATTAATTTGAACATGTAATTAATGCAAAATCGGTCCATTTTCACAATCAATGAGTCAGTCAATAACCACCTTCAGTGACTTCTTCGAACTCTTGGTTTCGTTCTGGATAGCATTTAAGAGTCCAATACCAAACTGTAGGCTGCAAAAGATTCAATTGATCCATTATTCATGTTTGAAGTTGCTAGGGAATCTAAGCTAGATAGAATTTTACCTCTCAGAAGATAACTTTATCCTTAAATCAGCATTGCCATCAGGATTGTGCATTAGATGATGGCTCAAAGCCCATCCCACGACCTTCTCGGCACCTGCAGATAGACACCATGTTGAAGAGATGTAAAAAAAAGTATTGGTAAAACAATTTTGAACTATTACAAGTAACTAACATACTCTCATTTGTGAGGAGTTGGTCTTTGACGCAAAATGTGTCAAGTCCTTCACATTCCATACCAATTCTACCCAAAACCTGCTACCATGAATGCGTTAACACAAACAAGTACTAATATAATAACAAAATTCAAGGAAAAAGAAAAACAAATAAACATAAGAGAATTCCCAAAGCACAATTTAATCTGGTAAGAATGGTTATTCAGATCTCTTTATACACACAGGGATATTTCTAAATCATTTAATGGGGTATTAATTTTTTTAAATTAGAAGGATATCAACCGGAGAAAGAATGGTGTGCAAATAGTCAGGGAAAAGCAGCTCACAGTTTGAAGATGAGACAGATTTCCCTTAATTTTGAGGGTTTCAGAATCTCGATCTAATTGCTGCTTCCATGATGCAAGAAGTACTTCATCCTGCAAGAGAAATCAAAATTCAAAAAACCTTTTGTCATACTATACATAATAGAAAGAAGAGAAAGAGAAAGATTCACAGTTTAAATTTCTGCCGAGCTCCATACCTGTGGCATGTGAATGGTTACTTTGTTTGGGAAGAGTTTAGTGAGGAGCTTTGTGGTTTTGGGGACTTCTTTTCCTCTTTCATGAAGCTTTCCAAAACTATCCTGAGAAATTTCCACGCTCACATCAAACTACAACTCAGTTTTATAACTACCATGCTTCTCATCATCTTACCTAAAATAATATTAATAATAAAAAGAGTCACCACGTCAATTAAATGTCTTGTCTAATCAGAAAAGCAAACAACTAAGACTAACAACTCTTAATCCATAGACATGCATAAATTGAAAAGGATAGCAACTTCCAGCTGGAAGAGTAAATATGTTTTAAAGAGAATCAATTACCGGAAAAGCCAAATCAAGAAGTGCTGTTTGGTTCCCGCCAAACTTAGTGAATAGAAGTCCACCTGGATGCGACTGCAGTAAACCACAAGATGTAGAACATTTTACTGCCAAAAATACGAGATTCTACCATGGCTGAAGTAAAAGAAAAAAGGCAGGTTACCTTCTCTTTACGACTATCAGTGTGGGTGTGGGAACCAATTACCACAACATTATCGGGCAGTTTTTCAATTTTGCTCTTAAACGATGGAAATGCATCTGAATTCCCAGCTATGGACTTCTCGGGATCTTTCACAAACAAAATGAAAGGAGAATTCCTGCTTTCATTCAACATAGTCTGGAAAGAGAGAGCTCTCAGAAGAACTAAAGAAAGAGATAACAGCATGCCTTTAAACTTTTAATCAAATAAAAAATATAAAAAAGAAAAGGGCACCTCAAACAATGTGGTAATAAGTAACTTTTCAAAATCTTCACTGCTGGAGTTCTCTAATCGAAGTTCTGAAGCTGTTGGCATTGAGGCAACAAAAATAAATGATGGATAAGAGAATACACCACACAAAATCTGAAACAGTAGAATCAAATATATTACAAGTAGATGTAAATGAAAGAGGCCTTAACATCATAAGTGAAAAATTCTACATTTAATATATTACCCTGACAAAAGAAACCATGGCCTGCCTCACATAAACCGCCAAGATCAGCACCTTCAGGCACAGGTTTGTCAAACCTCACACCTATTTTTGCCCCGGGATTATCTTCAAAAAACAGCACGACCTTTCCACATTTCCCAGCGACTGGGCCCCTAAAAGTTCCAATTAAGTAGGAGGATAAAATGAAAACAAAGTCAAGTTTCAAGTTATGTTGATTAAAAAATAAATATATTGACTCAAAATGAAAGACAAGCTACATGAGAGTGTTAGTTCCAATAAAAGCATGAGGATCAGGATGCCTACCTAAATATATTAACAGAAGTTTTAAAAACAAAAGTTTGATGCCTACCTCATTATATTTTATATCTTTATCTATCTTGAATCACTTTCTAGTTAAATTGGCAACATATGAAGAATTCAGCCAAACATAAGTTACAGAGAGAATGCAATAAGATTGTATCGGGGGCTTATTTAATCTGATATCGTTTAACACAGATAAATAATTCGTTTAAACAACAAAATATGCGTCTTCAAACATTCAAGTAACTATAAATTACCTCAGGGCAGGAGATGGGAACAAACCAGATGAAGCTGAGACAATAAATTTTACTCGATCACCTGTCATGTTTGAAATAGCATTGAAAAATTAAAATAACAGAATGGAGGAGAACTAGCACACATTACACTATTTTGCACCAAATTTTAGTAGGCAGAAACCTAGTTTAAACAGATGACTTATAGAGGATGAGGCAACGTTATTTGCATCATTCGGTGGTGACTCAGGAGCATAATGAGCAGCGGAAGAGCTCGGTGCTTCTCCTTCACCAGTTGGGGGAGTCATAGCCTTCGCTATATCAGGAGAAGAAGAAGATGAAGGGACTTGTTTCGTACACGCACATGATTTTTCTGAACCAAGTCCTTTTAATAGCTCTGCTTCTTTAGAAGATAATCCCTGACACAAATTGTTAACTTAGGATTCGCATACTCATAAGCAATATCAATGATAAATCAGAGAGTGCTCCAATGACCATTTCCACATAGAAGTTTTTTTTTTCTTTTTTAATGTTAAGACAAATTGAAAGCCAAAATCAGAGCCAAGTATGTTATGTCTTACACCCAAAAATGTGTGGCGGTCAAATATGAGCAGCTTCGCGCCAAAGTGGTTGGCAAGTGCTTTTACCAACATCTCCTGGTATATCTCTGAACCTGTAAAAGTTCACAATAATTTTCAAGAGTGGGTTATTTTGGAGATAAACAAACCAATGCCGACAAAAAATATCATTTAGACAAACTTAAAGTTTTTACAAACCAGCAGGGCCTGAAAGCAGAATCCGTTGATTAACAGTTATAAGGTCTGATGTGTATTTCGCATGTTCCCTATGCTTCAAGTGTATAAATGAAGCTGCAATCAAGACGTTCTTTGTGTTCTCACTGCAATATAAAAAGCTACAATTATTTCACTGCAACTGTTAATACTGATCCACAAATCAATTGTTGACGTCTCTTAACAGATATTCTTTCTCCTTGCAAAATCTAAAATGTCCACACTTGAAGTCAACGTTTCAAAGATTTGAAGTATCTCAAGTGCCTCAGTATTTTGTAAGATTTAGTTAGATAAATGTGTTTATCGTACTACAGAGAAGAGAAGGGTCTAATATTTTGCATAAACGTGTCTTACTCTTACCTTGAGTAGAGAAGGGTTTAAGGGAAAACATTGCCATTAAACTGTTCAACTAAATTTACAAAAGGAATTATCCCTAATTTTGGAGAGAATATTTGGATGCTAGCAAGCTTTCAATCTTTCTGGATACTAAAATGTGGTCCACAAACTACGGAAGTAAATCAATGGTCGGACAACGAACATGTCTATGTCCCTTGCAGTAAATATAAATACACTTGCAGATGAAACAAGAGCATGCAGAATACATCCCTCAAATGAAAATATAATATAAGGCTTCAGACAACAGCATACCTCAAATAATATGGGAAATCATCAAATGAAACTTGTATATCTTTGCCGTCAAGAATTCCAGCTTGAATTTCTTGGTTGAATGCTACAGCGCACAGGGACATTCCCGATTTTGAAGCTACCTGCGAATCACGAGTCCAGTCATTTAATTCTTTCTGTGCCTTTTATATATAATTTTATTCAATTTTAGTCTACAACAAAATAACTGAAAAAACATCCTCAGGTAAGGCATTATCAAATGATTCACCCCAGGATTTTTACCTTGGTTACCTCTGTAGTGGAATCCTGCTTAGGAAGAACCTTGTCACCATCTTTTTCACTCCCTAAAATGGGAGCTGAATTTCCTTCCAGACATTCTAATTCAATATCAGCACCGTTATTGGCAGCGGAAGGAGCAGTGATCTCTGGAGGATGGTTGGGTTTAGCAACAGCATTGCTGCGTAACAAATCTTGCCTCAACGAAAATGATTGTAATATGTTGGCAGCTTTCCTCTCTGAGTGAAACGTTTTCGCAGCACTCTTCTGAATTTCTGCACCCTTAACATTATCATCTAACCCAATTTGCTGAAAAATCTGAATCAAGATTCATTCAGGAAATTCCACAAAGACATGAATGTAAAATGGACAGTCTTTCTGATTGACAAGAAAAATAAGAGATGGTGATGATACAGAGAAGAGAATAGAAGGATACGTATAAATGGTCTCCCGATACACCCAAAACAAGTTCGTCGCCCGACTTAAGCACACGAGTATCATTCTTCTTAAGGACTGATCCATTTACTAGTATCCAACCTTTGCTCCCTGGAACTTCCAGGACAGCCACAACACCATCTTCCTCCTGCAAAATCCAAAACAGAGTGAAACCAGCAGCAAAGCTTTAATCATTATCATGATATTCAAAGAAACAAAAAAAAAACAGCATAGTTAAACCCCATTTCACTAAAAGCAGAACTATTAGAACATAGAATTGGTGATTAAAGACGGTGTGGTGTGGCAGGCACTAGACATTACCTGTTTGTGCTTGATCCTGCACAACACTCCACTTACTGACGGATCTTTCAGGGGGAAGTGACAGTTTTTGCTTGAACCAATTAAAAAAGTCATGGCGAAAATCGACACATTCGGGTTCTGCAATGCATAAGTTCCTAAAGATTAGACAGGGGAAACTCTTCGTAAACAGACGAAAAATCGGTAAAGATGGAGAAAAAATCACCTGTCCATGTTGGGATAAAAGGCGGCACCAAGGGGAATCAAGAATGGGACTTTGTTTCTGATAAGTACTCCAGGAGGTTAAAGAGCTCCTTTGCTTCTCCACCACTAGTGGCGAAGTTCCTTCGTAATGAAAAGTAACGAAAAGCAAATGAAATCCAAATTTAGAACAAACCCAAATGACATCAAATTCAAGAAACGCTCATTTCGTTTACCCTCGCCGATTGGCGCGTCCACGGGAACAGCTTGAGTTTGGTCTCCCTTGGCGGCGCTAGCACCGTCCTCACTGGCGAGTATAGCGTCGTCAGCTGACGGCTGCGGCGAGCAGGCCTCCTTTGAAATTTCAGGCACCAGCATCGGTCTCCTCGATGAGACAGCATTAGCTTCCTGGAAGAGAAAGACAATCAAGGACTCGCCCAATCCACCGAATATGCTCTAGTGTCAAAAAGAAAAGATGATTGAAGGGGAAGGTCGAATGGATAACAAGATATGAACCTTGGGACGTTTCGGCGACGGAGTCTTGTCGTCGGAAGAAGATCTCTTGCCACTATTATTGCCAGAGAGAGATCCACTGCGCCTTGTTGACACCATGACTCTCTGGCTGCCTGGTTTCTTGCTATGAGTCAGCAGGCCCCCTACCTGAGAGGAGAGAATTGGAAATGGAAGAAGAACAAAGAAAATATATGTGATTCTTCACGAGAATTGATTAGTTATTATAAGGAAAAGTATGAAATTGAGCATATTTTCACAAAACTATTGTTACACAACATGTGTGTTTTTTATGTGGTAAATGCGTTATTATATTTTAAAATGAGTCAATGCACTTTTCTTTTTAATAGTTACCTATGAAATTTATAAAATTAATTATTTTTTAAAATATTACAACTAATTATTACTCAATCAACATATTTTTTAAAATATTATAATTAGATCTCAAATCAATCGAAATTCAATTAACACATAACATTGATTTGGACCTGCCTCACATTTGAATTTCGATTGATTTGAGACTTAATTATAATATTTTAAAAATTGTGAACCGACCCCTTTGTCAGTTTAATGGTCGGTCCGGTTCTGATAACAACTAGACTCCAAATGTTGGACCTGGTCTGGATAGGGATCCAAGCTAGAGGACCTCAATTAATACTCAAATTAGGTTTTGGAAAATTTTGATAGGGGTTAATTGAAACCATAATCATGGGTATATGGACATGGGTCCCGGACTAAATATTTACTCTGGAATGACTAAGTGTGGTTCAGGACCCAAATCAAAGAATCTTCGAGTGAGACTCAACTTGAGTCACCTTAATTATAAGGTTTATTATATTTCAACTAAAATTTTATTTAAACAAATTGCAATTTGAGTTTTGTCTATTTTAATAATAAATATTAATTAGACATGTAGTGTACTAGTGTTCATCTAAGGTAAGCTAATAAATTACTAGATACCTCTCTCGTGTTTTGTGCGGAAAATATTTGACTTAATTTATTTATTTTTATAATATATAGTCAAAAATTATTTAAGTTAATTTAAGTGAATATATTTTTAAAAAAATATATATTTTCATGTGAATATAGATTAAAATGATTGTTTAAAAAATGAGCTTATTTTTAAGTAAATATAAATTACAATAATATGTTTTAAAAAATAAGTTAACTATTTAATTTTTTATAATAAATAAATACGATTGTTTATTTTATAAATTGAAAATGAAAATGCATAAATAATTAATATATGTATTAGTTATTAAATATAAATTATTTATGTATGATTTTATTTATTAATAATAGAGATAATTTTTTATCATTGCCATGATAAATGTAAGGGTGTAGGAAAACTCGGGTGATCCGGAAATTCTATGGAATCTGAACTAGTACGAAAATGTACAATTCAGTTTATGGTTTTTTTAGTTTAATTTGGATTTTAGACCATTCAATGTAAAAAAAACGTGAGCTCTGAATGTTAATAGTAATACATATGTAATTTTATATATTCTATGAAATAATATTAATTAATATAGTTAATCAATAAATACAAACTAATAATAATTTAATTATTTTAGTTTTTAATCATTTTAGTATAAAATTATGTAAGCATTATTAAATTGAGTTATTTTATTTTTTAATAAATATTTTAGTTTTGGATGTGTATTTTTTGTTTTTTTGTTTATTAAACAAAAAACGAGCTTAAAAACTAAAATCTGAATGGACGATTTTTTCCTTATTCAGACTTTTGGTTGAACTTTTCTTTGAATAAAATTCGGTCTGAAAATATAAGTACCCTACCGTAATAGGGGGAAAAAAAAAAAGAACAGTCAGACCGGACTGGTTCCACCCCTAGATAATATGTATTGAGCTTGAAACCTCTAACACTTACAAAACAGTTTATTAATGGAGGAAAATTATCGAGAAAAATACTTAAACAAAATATCTATTAAATAAATAGTTTTTATATTAAAGATAATAAGAGTTATTTAAAATTAAAAGTTCATAAATTTATATATTTGAGATTTTAAATATTTGAGCATTAGATATAACATTATATTAACGAATAAAAAGATTATAAAAAATATTTTGTTGTGAGGCATATATTTATACTTTATTAAGTGTTAATTTGAAATTATTTTTGACATAATATTAATAAATTTTTGTTTTTAAATGTTATTTTCTTTTTGTTTTGTTGAAATTCTAAATGTTATTTATTTATTCTCTATAGACTAATCACACTCATTACCACTTTAATAATTATTCTTTCTTTATTTGTCCCGAAAAAAGAAAATATTCATTTCCCCCTTTTTCCATATTCGGGGGTCGAAAAAGGAGAAGATAACAAAATAAAAAAAGGTTGTAAGTAAAATAATTGAGTGTTTGGTAATGGTTGGTTGGTGCGAGGGATAGACAGGCGCACGTGACAAGGCGCACGGAGGGAGATTGGTTTGGGTCATCAATCATCATTACCACCATAACTGTCGTTATCACAAGTCACAACTATGTAGAGTTCGGCCGTTTATTTTTTACGCTCAGAAAATCATAAATGATAGGAAGCGAAAGTTTTTTGAAAAAGTAAACATTTATTTTTTATTTTTTAAATAAGTATAAAAAAAAATAATTTCAAAAAATAAGTATATGCGCACCCCGAGTAGCGCAATACACGTACTCTAGGGTGACGTGTATTGAATAGGCACCACTTTGGCGTAGCGCCTATTTTTTTTTTTTTAAAATTTTGTTCGATCACAACAACTCGATGTTTAATTAATAATAAAATTATGTATCTATTAAAAAAATTATAGTAAGTAGATATTTTAATTGCGATTCGAATAATGCAAAAAAATATTAAATTTGGATTTACGGATTGACTGTACGCTCTACCATAAGTTGAGAAATGAAAGACTTACAAAATTATAACTCACACCATGTAAGTCCAAACTCACCACGGTTAACATTATTTATGTAGTAATTCAATTATCTACCTAGGGTAAAAATTTTGATTAGAAATACATTGATTTTTTAACCTAACATCGTTTATTTTATAATTTGACCGAAGTAATAAAATGGATTATATGAGAAATTTAATTATGTACTTACTCAAAAAAAAAATTACAGTGCGTAGATAATTTAATTGCGAATTAAATGACGCTAACTATGCGTTAATTTTTTACTTTTAGATTGACTGTATAATACGATACGTAAAAAACTCTACATACAATACAAAAAATCTAAATAGTGAATTCAACAGTGATTTCACTGTTTAAATAGTACATTCACTATTGAAATCACTATTTATATTTTTTGTATCGTATGTAGATTTTTTTACGTATCGAAAAGTAAAAAAATAATGCATAGTTAGCGTCATTTAATTCATAATTAAATTATCTACGGTCAAATTATAAAACAAACGATGTTAGGTTAAAAAATCAATGTATTTCTAATAAAAAAATTACCCTAGGTAGATAATTTAATTACGACAAAAATGACGTTAACCGTGTTGAGTTTGGACTTACATGGTCTGAGTTATAATTTTTTAAGTCAAATTTTCATATCTCAACTTACGGCAAAGCGTACAATCAATCCGTAAATCCAAATTTAGTGTTTTTTGCATCATTTGAATCGCAATTAAAATATCTACTTACTATAATTTCTTTATTTTTTTAATAGATACATAATTTTATTTTTAATTAAACATTGAGTCGTCGTTATCGAATAAAAAATAAATAAATAAACAATTGGCGCCACTTTGGCGTGGCGTGTATGATAGGCGTCACTTCAAGTTGCACCTATTCAATACACGCCCCCCTAGGGTGCGCGTATTGCGAATACGCGCTACCCGGATGTGCGCGTATACCTATTTTTTGAAATATTTTTTTTGTATACTTACTTTTCTAAAAAAATAATCAAATGCCTACTTTTTCAAAAAACTCTCATAATCATATTAAACTAGAAATTTGTCTCACGCTTGTGCGTGATTGATATTTTTTAATATAATTACTTATAAGTAATGTATATATAATAAAAACATATTAATAAAAAAATGATGATTGTATATCAGTTATTTAATATATTATCATTTCTTATTTAATAAAATTTATTAATCCATAAATTAAGTTAAATCAACAACATTTAAATATAAAGTTCCATAAAACTTAAGTATTAAAAAAAATATTAGCATTTGTTTTTTTTGTTAATGTGTTAAATTTTAGATTGCATACATAATTATAATTAGGTATTGATTTTAAACATGATTTTAAAAATATTGTATTATAAGATATCACCCTTAATTAATCTAAAATTTAAATTGCAATAACTGGACTTGTATTTCAATTATACAAATGATGTTATTATTAAATATCAAGAATAAGTATGTTTTTCATAAAAGTAAGTAAATTTGTATAAGTCGATAATAAAGATAAATATTATAATTAGTGATATGTTGATAATTAATAGTTTTAATTTAATTTTTTTCACATAGTTATAATGTTGAAAGTATTAGTGAAATATGTTTATTTTACTAATAGTAATTGTCACTTGCATTTAATATTTATTTATTTCATAAAATAAGACGTGTCTATAATTATAAAAAACAATGAAGCTCTACAAAATTAAAAAGAATATTAATATACTATAATGATAATATTAGTATTTTATTGTTCATGTGTTAAATTTTATATTGTCTTGCATAATTATAATAAAGTACATAATATTATATATGAAACTATTAATTTATAAAAAAAATATATATAATACAAAAAAAAATTATAATTTATTTTTAGCAAGAAATTTTAATACGTGCACTTGATTTATTTTTACAAAGTATAATATTATAAAGTTTAGCATTTTAATAAAAAATAATAAATTTACATGTGAAGTAAGGTGATATTATGTCTAAAAAAAGCTCTACATGACTATATATTTTTTAAGAAACTATACTTATTATATTAATATTTTTTATATAAGTGTTAAAATTTATATTGCATGCATAATTATAATTGGGTACATAATATTAGACATGCAACTATTATTTTTTAAAAAATACATGTAATACATCAAATTACTTATAATTTAGTCTTTGAAATAAAATTTAAGAACAAAATTTAATATGTCAACTTACTTTATTTTTATAAAGTATAATATTATAAAATTTAGTATTTGAATAAATTATTAATAAAATTAATAAATACACATGTGAAAGAGAGAGAGATTATTGAATTTTTATAACTTATGTGGATAATGAATAAGAATGCTTGGAGGATGAGAATGCTTGGAGGATTTTAAAGTGAGTTACATGGCATGCCACCTATGAATGAGAATTGTATGTTTGAGTCTTTGACACTGACCAATAAAAATTGATTAATTTGACATTATGAGTAAGAAAGTACATAAAAAAACTTACTTGTCACAATTGCATATAATTTAGTCAAATTAATATATATATATATATATATATATATAAATAGATTTAATTGAACGTATTTGCAGTTCATTTCTGCATTTCTTATTTATTTCAAATCGTATTAAACTTATTTAAAAATAAACTATCGCTAAAATATTATGCAAATGAAAGAGAAGCTTCTCGTAGAAAATGATCTAACGATTTAAAAAAAAATGAAAAAATAATACAAAATTACGTATTGATATAACATGTTTTTTACGTTTATTTTTAAATACATTACATTTGTATCTATTCATTTTAAATTAATTTATTAACTTATTGTCTAGAAAATTTGAATGTACTAAGTTTGTCAGTGTAGCATTCATTATATGATTAGACAACATTGTAAGATTTTAGATTTTTTTCGGAAGAATTAAGAGATGGAAAGTGAAAATTTAGGAAAAAATCTCAAATTTTTTGTATATAATATTGTTCTAAAAATACAAACAACCAAAAATATTTAAAGTTTGAAAATGAAAAGCATAGAAAGATAGAAAAAATTATTTTATAAATATAATATATATTTTTTATTTTCTAGGAGCAACTCATTAAGAGTGTGACATCGTTAAATTTGATTTTTACTAAGTTAATTTGTTTTTTACTATTTGTTTAGATAACAAATATCTGTGATGTTGAGATGTTTTGCTGGTAAGTATTCACTTAAGACAAACAGATTGATTGCATTTACTACTGTGCATGCACCAAATTTAGAAAGTCAACATGTTTGCTTTGAAAAAAAAATATACTTGGGGCTAGGGCTGGCAATGGTTAGGGTATGGTCAGGGTATGTCAAATACCATAACCATACCATATTTTTAAACCACATACCATAACCATAACCATTATGGGTACAATTTTCAATACCATAACCATCAAAATAACCGTGGTTATTAACCATGGTTTTAACCGTATAACCATATTTATTCCACATGTAATATAATGAAAGACCGAAAATTTAATTTTAAAAAATCCATCGATCTATATTACCAACAATAAAAATATATAGCACTAACATCATTCAACATTAACACTAACATCATTCAACATTCATATGATTCAACATTAACATTCACACCACTGAATTAACATTAAAATTCAACAAACACCCATAACGAGTAATGATTCAACACCCCTAACCATTTCACACTTGTCGTATTTGTTTCTATCAATCATCATTTTCCTCAATATCATCAATTGATTTCACTTTTATGCTGTAATTTAAATTTAGTATAATATATATATATATTAGTTTATTAATAATAAATAATTATTATATTTATAAAATAACCATGGTTATAACCATGGGTATAACTCAAATACCATAACCATAACCATAACCATTATGGGTAGAGAATTCATCACCATAACCGCACCACACCATAATGGTACGGTTAACCATATTAAACAGTAACGGTTATAACCGTGGTTATGGGTTTTTCACCGCACCATTGCCGGCCCTACTTGGGGCATCAAAAAAGAAAGCTCTTTGTAAAAAGAAAAGTCAATGTAGAAATTGCTAGTTGGTCCTTATGGATTTGTTGATAATCTAATGAAGTCCACTCCTATGTTATTTTCACCAAAAGTACTCAACAAATCTTAGGTCTTCTTGGAAAGAAGGTAATCCAAATATGATACAACTACCTGGTTAAAGTAATGACTTTGAGTATGGTCAACTCCCACAGTGACTGTGAGGCAGTGTGTACAAGGTTGGGGAACAAATTCGCCCTTATAGACCTGACTAACGATTACGAGTGATTTCGACTTCATATAAGTAAATTGCAGTATGTAGTTTGATTTTTATTACTTTGTTTATTTCCCTTTTATTTGTTTTACAATTTTTACAATATTACCCTTTTAGTAATTTTTTTGTCCATAAGTAACTAAACATGACACTCGTGATGAGATTTAGTTGATAAACTTAGGGGTGATAAAAAAAAAAGAGTGGACTGATTCCTGACAAGACCTGTCCGACTAGGATCGAGACCGAGCAATCATATTTTTTTCTTCAAGGTTGGACTCGGTCTCGGCCTCAGACTTTTTTTCCCGAAAGTCCGATTAGGATCGGCCCAGACCGAAGTTACTATGTAAACCCTAAAAACCAATGATGTATGTTTGGAACTATAAGAGAAAATGAACTTTGTTTAGAACTTTGTATGTTTGTTACTTTGATTTGTATTTTGTATGTTTGTTACTTTGATTCCAATGATGTTTGTACTTATACAAATTTTTTATTTTTTATTTGGGTCAGATTCGGTCCAGGACCGAGACCGGTCCGAGTCAAGAAAGACCGACTCAGGTGGAATTTTTTGACCGAGGTCGGTCTCGGTCTCAGTCATTTAGAAGGCAAGACCGAAAATTCGGTCTCAGACTTGCCCTCATGACCGGACCAGACCGCCCATGATCAGCCCTAAATAAACTCTTAAAAAGAGCTAATTCTAAAAAAAAAAATCACTAAACATTTATTTAGAAATTATCATTGAGCCCCAATTATTATTTTTCGAGCGTGGGGATTTCTTAAAATTCTCAATCATTAGGGGTATGACGAATAATATATAGTTCTTGGGATGGGCCAAGAGTAACACCCATTTAAATTATATGGCCCAACTTGCCTCAGTCATTGAGGCCTATTATTATTGTAATTTGTCTTCAGGCTGAGGGTAGTTTTGTCTTCACACCAGAAGAATAAAGCGAGTAATTTATTTGCTTGCGAATTCTCGGAGAAAAGAAAGAGACGGAGAAGAGGGCGCGCTTCTCTCCATTGCGGATCTCTACAACACAGTGCAGAGCAAGAAGCTTAAGTTCAAATTCGCAGTAATTCAGGTACTGGCACTGAGTAAGTCAATTTCAATCTATCTTCTCCTCCACAGATGAGCATCTGCTGCTCCGTTGCATTTGTTTGCGTTTTTTTATATTTAGGATTTGCTTGTTCTGCTATTGTAATCCTGAAATTGTGGTAGGAATCCAGATTTCTTCGTTTTCTTGAAGTGTTCGACGCTTTAGGTGGTATGTTGAGCTCCTACGGTGACCATTTTGTATTTTTTTTTTGTGTGTGTATTGGCAGTTTTTTTCTTTGGCGGTTTACCAGTTCTTGAGGGAGAGGTAAAATCTGGTGTTGAAATCGTATCTTTCCAGCTTGAAGGTGGGGTTTTATAGTGAGTTACTTTTTAGGGTTTTCAGCCTTCACTGAGTTTGGTGTATTTGTTTGGTTTTCGAAGTTTTCGTGGTGGAGACGATGAACAACAACGATCCAACGCGAAATGTTATGGGGGTTTCATCCTCATTCGGGAATTCTGGACCTATGCAACCCCCACAGAATCACCAGCAAGGCCATATCCTCTCTCAATCGCAGCCACAGATACGACCAGGTGGACCTCATTTCCCAGGCCACTTTCAGTTGAATGATCCCCATGCTAAGATGCGAGCTGCTCAGGCTCAGTTCGCACAGGTTCATGCTCAGGTTCAGGCACAAACGGCTAGTTCCAGATTCCCGACACAATTCCAGTCCCCTGCCCATTTTCAAAACCTAAACACAGGCAACCTTGGTGGTATAAGCAATGTGAATGTTTCCTCGCCCCCTGTATCTACTCCAGGGTCTGGAAGTGCTAAGAGGACTAACCAGAGACCACCTTCAAGACCTACAGGTTCAACCTATCAAAATGCACCTTCTCCATTGAAAACTATGGAGTTGACCCCAGCAGCTTCAAGAAAGAAGCGTAAGCTCCCTGAGATGCAAATTCCTGATAAGGTTGCAGCCATACTTCCTGAATCTGCGCTCTACACTCAGTTGCTTGAGTTTGAGGCAAAAGTTGACGCTCTCTTGTCAAGAAAGAAGATTGAAATTCAAGAAGCAGCAAAGAATCCTTCGCGTGTCCAGAAGGTGCTTCGGATTTATATCTTCAACACGTTTGCTAACCAGACAGGATCAACTTCAGAGGAAGCTAAGGACGCTGAGCCCCCTTCTTGGTCCCTGAAGATGATCGGAAGAATTTTGGAGAATGGGAAAGATCCTGTTGTGGGTGAATTGATACCGAAACCTGCTACTTCACATGCAAAGTTTTCATCTTTCTTCAAGAAAATTACCATCTATTTGGACCAGAATCTGTATCCAGATAATCATGTCATATTATGGGAAAGTGACCGAGCGCCTGCACTTCATGAGGGCTTTGAGGTGAGAAGAAAAGGAGATAAAGAATTCACTGCAATTATAAGACTAGAAATGAACCATGTCCCTGAGAAGTTCAAACTTTCACCAACTCTCTCGGAAATTATTGGAGTTGATGTTGATACCCGACAAAGGGTTCTTGCAGCAATTTGGCTCTACGTGAAGGCCAAAAAGTTGCAGAGCCCCAGTGATCCATCCACTTTTATGTGCGATCCACCTCTACATAAATTATTTGGAGAAGAGAAGATGAAATTTGTCTTTGTTCCTCAAAAGATATCTTCCCATTTGTTTGCTCTGCAACCCATCCATTTAGAGCATAAAATCAAGCTTTCAGGAAATTCACCGTCTGGAACTACTTGTTATGATGTGTTAGTGGATGCCCCTCTACCACTTGAGAAGGACATGTCTTCCTTCTTAGCAAGCATAGAGCAGCACAAGGATATAGATGTCTGTGACGAAGTAATATCTTCTTCCATAAAAAAGATCCAAGAACATTGCCGTAGGCGTGCTTTTTTCCGTGGGTTCAGTCAGTCACCTGCTGAGTTTATCAATGCCATGATTGCTTCTCAGAGCAACGATTTGAAGCTTGCTGCAGGGGATGCACTCCATACTTTAGACAAAGAACGCCATTCGGATTTCTTTAATCTACCATGGTAAGTTTTCTATTTTACATCTCCAGTTTCCAAAGCATGCAAATGTTCTCTTGCATCTACTTGAATATTAGTTTACTGCACAAGTGCTTTTATTAGGTTAAAGTCGATTGGATTACTAGGGTGCTAAACCGATAAACTTGTCTGCTAGAGTAAGAACATGCTACTGTCTGATTATTTATATTTGTGTATGAATCATCCTGAATTGGCAATTAATTTGTAATACTTTTATCCGTTAATTACACGTGTGTGTTGGCCAAAAATAAAATAAAATTACACGGGTGTGTGGCTTTAAAAACTGCATTACCTAGATGACCCCCAGTTTGTTTATCACGAATGTTGTATATTCATTTAAGGTTATAATACCATGATAGGTAAAAAAAACAATCTTTCTTACTTCTACCGTGCTAAATAGCTACTTCGATATGTAAAATTTTAATTTTTTTCCGTTTCTGGGGTTGAAATCATCACAGGGTTGAAGATGCTGTGATTCGATATCTGAATCGCAAATTAGCAGTTGGAAACGAGGGTCCTGGAGGCAGCTAACCTGAAGCTGAAAGAGGGAACGCCTTTTGTTTCTTTTGGGGAGAGCAGACATGTCTATTGTCTATACATCTAACAGCCATCATGGACATAGATATACTCCTGTAGTGAGGAGAAGACAGATGGGGCCGAGGCTGGAGACCAGATTAATGGATTTTGCGTTAAATTTCCGACATCAGTTTGGTGGTTTTGTTCAACATTGTGGTAATATGGATAGGGATGTTTTGCTTCACATGGAGATGTTCTGTGTTTATATCGAGATGTTCTGTTAATGGATGAACCAGATGTTTGTAGATGCAATTTCTTTACTGATTCATAACAGTCAAATTTCTCAGTACCATCTCAATCGTAACATCTGGTAAGCTAGTATAAATCTGCACACAATGTAAAAGTTTAGGGTCTCTTAAGACTTACTGATAACTGCGGGGGTCGAGTGTTGAGTTTTGTCAAATACCCATGGCTGAAATTTGGCGGCGAATTTATGTTTCTAGGGCACGAATTTATTTTAGCTTTCTCTACACTAGTCGGAGATTGAAATGGAGACCGTCTCAGTCTCCGGCACCGGCAGCAGCGGTACCGTCACGTTATGGGATTATTTGCAACTCATGAAGTCGACCTCCAATGACTCAGCTGAAGGCATTCTCCAGACGCTGTGGCGGACTCGACGGACGGGGCTCGGTGCCGACGACCGGAGCTCGATCATCAACATGCTTCAGTTGGAAAACGATTCAGACCTCGATCCAGTACGTAAATTCCAAATCTCTCAGTCTGTACGTAGCATAAGATTCTACTGCTCTTGATTGGTGTTTGCCCAGAAAACGAAGCTTTAGCATCTCATCGCTGTTCAATCACCGATAGCTGAGTAAAGCAATACTGTTTAGTAGCAATCTAGTCGTTGTTTGTATCTCATTGATTGCAATCGCTAACCAACTTTCATTCCATTCCCATCAATTCTGGGAATTGCCTTATGAAACTGCTGAATAGCAGAGAAATGATTGGAGTATCTTGTTAATAGATGATGATAGAGTAATGGGGTAAAAACAGAGCCAAAGTTGTGTAACGTGTTTTGGCTACAATGTAGTATATGCATTGACTTCTTCATAACATATTGCTGGCATTGCTTCATCAATTTGCTAGCGTTAATTGAGTGGAACAACCTTATCAGGTGCTTAACTTAAAAATGTGTTTTGAATATCTAGTTTTCTATCTGTGATTTCCGTGAACCCTAGTATCCCTCGAAGTACAGATGTTTACTGTGAAAGCCGATGCAGTTACATCTTTAGATCTCTATTCCGCAGATTCTGGTGTGCCTTCGAATGCTGATTCGTAGATGTGTCTACAATAATATCAACAACGATGACATTCAAACTCTGTTTCCAGCTGAAGTGCTACCCGAATTGCAAAAATTGTTGACTCCACTGCTGCAGAAGTTTCAAAACCAATGGAGGGAAGATGTTCTTCATGAGGATCAGGTTAACTAAATAAAAACTACAGTAAACGAAATTACTTGGCAATTGGCATGTAGTGAATGTTCAGTTTGTACTTTGTAGTCTGATTATTTGGGTTTCTTTTTCAGGGAGGTTTGCCTCGACATACAGAAAAACCCGATGGAAAATCACCTGAGACAACTTCTGCTATCAATTTGAAAGTATTAATGCTATATTGATCCATCTATCGTGTTATTTTTCCTTCTTGATGAATGGTTTGTGATAGTTGGTCAACATTATGAATGTTGCAGCTTCAGAATGATGTGAAATTCAACAATGGTGAATCAGAAGTGCAATCTCAAGTGACCAAAGGAACTCCAGAAGCAACCCTCAAGTCTATGTACGCTCTGAGGGAAGCATTTCTCTGAGAACTAGAAGTTTCTACCAAGTATGTCAACTCATACCAAACATCTTAATTATTTTATTTCTCAAAACTGTTACTATCCTGAAAACGTGATTTTAAAAAATAGAATAAAAATGATTCATGATTACGTTTTACAGTTCGTTGAATTTTTCATATGTACACACTGAATGCTGACTTTTTCAAAAAAAGCATTTTTCTATTCATTTCTGTTCTCTAGTAGTGGCTCGTCAATAGTCATATATTTATTGCTTTTACATTGCTGGCTCATCACTATCCGGTAGAAATAATTCGTTATAAAATTAAAATGAAATAAATATACTTTAAAATAATTATAATAAATAAATATTTTTTCAATTATTTGAAGAAGGGAATATGAGAAGATAAGAACGGTGGGAGTAGGGCTGACGATGGTTAGGGTATGGTACGAGTATGACAAATACCATAACTATACCATATTTGTAAATCATATACCATAATCATTATGCGTACAATTTATAATATCATAACCATTAAAATAACTGTGGTTATTAACCATGGTTTTACTCGTATACCCATATTTATTTCACACATGTAATATAATAAAAGATCGAAAATTTTATTTTAAAAAATACATAAATCTATATTGCCAATAATAAAAATATATAAAACTAACATCATGGTTATTTATTACATGTATGTATATAATTTACATTATTTAGTATATATTAGTTTATTAATAATAAATAATTATTATATTTATATAATAACAATGATTATAACCATGAGTATAACTCAAATACCATAACCATTATGGGTAGAAAATTCATCACCATAACCGTACCATAATGGTACGGTTAACCATATTAAATAGTAACGGTTATAACCATGGTTATGAGTTTTTCACCGCACTATTGACGACTCTAGGTGGGAGGTTTCCATTTTCCACATGTGGAAACCGAAGCATTCAAAATTGTAAGTATTTAATCTAATATTATATATAAATAACATATTTCGACTATTTAATTTTCTTGATTTATAATGTAACTACGAATGGATATTAATTTAAGGTATGGTAGTTGAATAACTTGATCCGTAATTAATCTCATCTTAATGGTCTTGTTTGTATGGTTAGATTAGATGATCAACCCCGTTGCAATTTACATACATTCGCGTACATACAACGCATATTATTTTTGTCCGGACAAAGTCAGTCAACTGTAATTAGGAGTATTAATTAAAACGGCGATGAGGAAGGCGGAGTTGACCGTAAATTTTCTGGTAGGTGATAGCAACGTCTCCTAGTCCTATACCTCTGCTGATTTATTCAATTTACAATGACCAAAAAAACAAAAATATCTTCCCAATTCAATTTACTATTTAGAACAATATAATGTTATTTTTTTACTGTAGGGTTCAAAAGGTGATCCGTATGGCGTATACTATATATAGTATGGTAAATATATAATATTCGATGGATTTTTTTTTTTTTTTTTCATAATAGTAGCAAAAAATATATACATATATAGCATATAAAAACAAGAAAATTAGGGCTTATAGATATTTAACTTTCAATCAAATTTTGTAACGTTAATTTAATGTAATAAAAAACCGTTTTTTTGTTGGGTTATTTTAATGTAATAAAACGTTACGTCGTCTCAGTTACTCAGCATTTGATTTTACTGCCGAGAAAAAAAGTAAGTTCAGAGAGAGAGAGAGAGAGTTAAAATCCCTTCTTCCTCCCTTCATTTACTTCACCTCCTCTCCATTTGACTCCTAACAGACATGACCGCCGCTCCTCTTTCTGTCTCCTCCTCCTAGAGTATTCAATCAACCACAGACGCTATAGCAGTGAACCACATCAGATCACCTCTCGTATAGATTCCTATGGCTGCGACCACCAAGTCATATGACGGCGCCGGAGCTTCCGCCGGTGCTGAAGACCGCGTCATGGCCACAGCCCAACAGATCCTGAAGAGTCTCAACGCGTCTAAGGACGTCCAGGAAGACATGCTTCTAATCTTCTCTAGCTTCGACAATCGCCTATCCAAGATCACCGATCTCGTCGGCACCAAGTCGGGGGTGGAGGAAAAGTTTGAATCTGCTGAGAAGGTCATTCTCAGCTGGGAATCGAGCTCCGCTTCTTTGCCGTGGGTGGATTCTCCAGACGAGGCGGCGGATTACTTGTCCGCTCTCGATGAGATTCTCAATCTCTGCAAGAATCTCTCGGTTCAGGACGACAAGCATCTCGTTGACCGGGCAGACACTGCGATTCAGCTCGCCATGGCACGATTGGAGGATGAGTTCTGCCAACTTCTGAGCCAGAATACGATTCCTCTGGATGCTGATCGACTATCCGGATCGATCCATAGGGTGTCTCTATCCTTTGCAGCTCAAGATGTTGAAATTAGTGAAGAATTTGAGAGCTTTAGTGAGGGTGGAAGCGGTAGGGGTTCATGCTATCACGAACGAGGTGCAAGCCTATCTGGTGATGTCTCTGTGGACCTAATAAATCCAGATACTGTGGTGGAGTTAAGGGAGATAGCAGAGAGGATGATTCGATCCGGGTACGAGAAAGAGTGCTGCCAAGTGTATAGCACTGTCCGGCGTGAAGCTATTGATGATTGCTTGGCGAGTTTGGGGGTTGAGAAGCTTAGCATTGAGGAAGTTCAGAAGATCGAGTGGAAGGATTTGGATGAAAAAATGAAGAGATGGGTTCAGGCTGTGAAAATTACAATTAGGGTTTTGCTCCCTTGTGAGAGACGGCTCTGTGACCAGATATTCATCAGCTCTGATTCCGTGTGGGAAACTTGCTTCAACGAGACCGCCAAATGGTTGGTGATGCAAATCCTGAATTTTGGGGAGGCTGTATCGATTGGAGTGAGATCTTCTGAGAAGCTGTTTCGTCTCTTAGATATGTATGATGCCCTTAAAGACGCAATCCCTGATCTGGAGGTGATGATGAACGATGGGCTTGTTGTGCAAGAGGCAGAAGGCGTCCTCGAAACCCTAGCAGAGGCTGTGAAGGGCACATTTGCTGAGTTTGAGAATGCAGTGATGCGTGAATCTTCAAAGAAACCGATGCCTAACGGTGAGATTCATCCATTGACACGGTGGGTGATGAATTATTTGAAGCTCCTTGTGCTTTACAGTGGTACACTGAATTCACTGCTTGTGGAAAACACCGATCCTCGTATTGATGAAAGTGGTGGCCACGGGGGTGTGGATTCGGAACCATTGTCCCCAATAGCTCGACATTTACTGTCATTGCTTTCGTCCCTGGAATCAAACCTTGAGGAGAAATCAAAATTCTATGAAGATGGTACTCTGCAATACATATTCTTGATGAACAACATACTCTACATAGTGCAGAAAGTGAAAGATTCTGAGCTCCGAACCCAGTTAGGCGACCATTGGGTTCGTAAGCACCGTGGCCAAGTCCGACAATACGCAACTAGCTACTTAAGATCTTCTTGGAGCAAAGCCCTGTCTTGCTTGAAGGATGAAGGCCTCGGTGGTGGGAGCATGAGCAATGCAGCCAAATTGGCCTTAAAGGAGAGATTCAAGAACTTCAATGCATGTTTTGAAGAAATTTACAGAGTTCAGACAGCTTGGAAGGTCCCTGATCTACAGCTTAGGGACGAGCTCAAGATTTCGATATCCGAAAGGGTGATTCCTGCGTATCGATCGTTTGTGGGGAGATTCAGAGGGCAGCTCGAGAGTGGAAGAAACACAGCTGGGAAATATATCAAGTATATGCCTGAGGATTTGGAGAACTATTTGTCGGATTTGTTTGAAGGATCGCCTGCTCTTTTGCATAATCTGAGAAGAAAAAGCTCGCATTAGCTGTAGCAGCTATTACATGGTAAATTTGCTCAGACTATACTGTTATGTCGTGTTGAAACTACAATTACTTGATAGTTATATGGTCTTGAATCTCGATACATAATGATGCACAATAACATGGATGTTTTCTTTTTTGTTGGCCTAGACATTACAAACCACAGCTTCTTGTTTTGTTTTGTCTCTCGCTTCTTCTTCTGGGGTGGTGGTATAGACATGTATATGCTTGATGCACATTTAAATTACTATATGTATTTGCCCTTCCTGGTGTATGGTCCTTCTTGTACATTATCTATGAATTTGCAGCCATATATTGTTATGCCTTGTGTGATTTTTCTTGGTCTGGAATTGTATTGACATCAATTAGGGATTGGAACTGAAGTAGTAGTAGTCAATGGAGATTGAAACTATTGCATTTTCACCTTGCTTGATGATGGTTCGATCTGGATCATTAAGTAACTTATTTTAGCCTAGTTGAATTACTTGTCTGAGAATGCTTTGGGAATTACTTGTCTGAGAATCATTACAAGTAGAATTATTGAACTCTCCGAGCAGAAAAAAAAAAATTGAACACTCATTTAGCAGAGGAAACATTAAATTATGCAGCATCATGTATTGCCTTTGTTAGATCCATCCATCCATCTTTATTCGTCAGTCAGTGGTCTGTTCTACTACCACAGCAGTTTCGTTCACAAGGAAGTGGTTTCAGTTTCATTAGGGGATTGGGATTGGCTTACTAAACCCGACAGTTCTGAGGTAGGGGAAGAACTCCATCAAAGAAATCTCCGAAATAGCCACGAGGCTCGTGGACCAACTTCGAGATGATGTCTCTTAGAGTGATGACTCCCTCTAGATTCCCATCATTGTCCACAACATATGTCCTATGAATCTTCTCTGTGTCAAGCTTCAGTATTAGGTCTTTCATGGTCGCGTCTCGATGGCATGTAATCATGTCTCCCACCATTGGTGAAGCCTCCTCCTGCTGCTTGATGTAGTCTCTAGAACCCTTTAAGAACCCTTTTGCCGTCACCGACCTGTGTGATTCCAACCAGACAAGAAGGTGAAACGTTTTTGGAGACAAACTACTCTCCTCCTAACTCTTATATAGTTGACAGCTACGATTTTGAGTCAAGTGAGTTTGTTTGTGAACAGAATGGTAGGTTTGGGGTGGCAAATCTATGGGGTGTGCGTGTTATCCTGCGCATCAATACGTTTATCGAGTGACACTTACCAAACAAGAACACACACGATAAACTTATTGTCATGTTCTTTAACACGAACACGCCACACAATTTTTAGTGTTATTGTGTTGTTTTAATTTAGTCCTTTACATGTACACATTCGAGATATATTCAGAAAATATCAAAATAACGAATCGTTCATAGTAAAAATTATCAATTCAAACATTATATTTTACGAGTATTTAATGAATAATAATTGACACACTCTAGGAATTAAATATTTAAGTAGGAATTAAATATTTAAATAGACTTTTAAAAGCTATTACACGAGACTTGTTTAGAAAAGTATTAAAAAAATAGATTTTCAAGTCCAAATTTATAGTTAACAAAAAAAAATCAATTTAATTGTGTTATCGTGCGTGTCGTGTTCTGATACCTAAACCCGAACATGACACGAAAATATTTTTTGGTTATCGTTCTGTCTAATGCTTCCACGAACACGATTTTTTTCGGGCGTGTCCGTATCTGTCTTATCGTGTTTCATATAAAATTGTCAGCTATAGCTCTAGTAGAGGTGTACCAACCTGAAATCATGGTAGATCTCGGGTGTCATGAGGAGCAACTGAATGTCTCTTAGGCTGATGTTGCCGACTGCCTTGGTCCCGCTAGCATCAACGACCGGTACTCCTCCAATGCCTTTTTCTCTCATCACCTTAAACGCCTGCAACACTGGTTCGTCCTCATACACCTAGAAAGAGTGAAACACCAGACCAACAACAATTATAAGAACATACCAAATTTGTTTGCTTAGGATAATGTACTTAGAATACAATTACTTACCATGACCATTCGATCTGGAGTCATAAGAGGAAGACCGAGTTCCGATAGTTTCTTGGTCCCCCAATTCTCAAACCAATGCAGACCCACGCATTCTGCTAGCATATGGATGACCGCAGACTGAGTCACGATTTGATCCACCCTTCCCGAGTTGATCACTGGAATACTCTTCATCTTGTACTTTGACAGCAACAACAACATCGTCAGGAAGGAATCTTCCTTCTGCAGAGCAAGGAACGGGCCCCACCTGAACGAACCCGATATCTCTTGAACCTTGAGTTGAACACAACAAATGAATCATCAATCAACACAATAATCATAATACGGGTTAAGTAATTCCAAATTGCTTGCTGAACTTATTGTCAATGTGCTGTTGGTTAGCAGTATTGTTTTTTGTTGACATTTGGCTACTGAAAAGTCACAAAAAAAGTGCAGCTAGCAGTAAGCTCTTCACCCACAAGTTCAGCAAGCAGTTTGGTGTTTAACCCTAACAATTAAAACAATAATAATTATAAATCCCACTGTTGTGTTGTTGTAGATTTTGGAGGAGATGAGGGACTGGAAATAGGTTCCTGGAGTGGGCGAGGCAGGCTCGGGGCCGAAGCTTCGGAGCCCCATAGCTGAAGTAAACGCACTTCCTAATCTTGGTTTCCTAGGAGACGGAGGTTCCGACTTTTCAAAACATGAAAACATCAAGCAAGTTAAGGAAGTGAGAAACACAGTACAAGGAGGAGACAGCAAGAACGACATAGATATTAGATGAATAGGTAGATCCTGAGTATTGACCTGACAAAGAATCCAGACAACGATTCCTGCAAACTCGACAATGCCTGTGTAACGTTCCATCCAGCTAGCATCCTCGGGTGCATTAACATCCACGATTGGTGCACTCAATATCTTATGTTTGGCTAGTATTTCAACAGCTTCCTTCAGGCTAGCGTTTGATCTTATTTCAACAACTGTGAGGATTATAATTGTCAATATCATCTGTTGCTAACTTAGCATGGTAATGAATACTGTTCAACATAAAAACAATCATAATATATGTAAAAAGGATACTGAATAGAATATATGGCCTGAAAATTGAATCTTGATCTTTCTGGAAATTATAAAGTATTGACAAAACCATCATTTCACAATTCAGACATATTGTGTCTTGTTCTAATAGAACAGCCAAATGAGTATGTCATGAATAAGGCATCTGGTCTCAATTTGGTGACAAGATAAATGATTATTGTAAAAGCATAGTCAGGTTCAGGATCATTCAGCACCAGAATAAGCAGATGCTGCATTATAACAAGAAAAAACACTTTCAGAGAATCACATGTTAATTACCATGTTTCATAAGTTTGATCCTTGTTTCCCTCCTACATATAGCGATTCCTAGGATCATCAATCATCATCTCTAACAATCCAACCACCGCACAGCAACAAAGGCATAGATTCAGACACCAATCCAACCACAGGACGAGCAACAAAGACAGGATCATCGTCAACATTTTTAACAGACAGATAGACATTGTTTACATATGAATCACGGCCAAAACAATCAGAATCATGATACGAGATCCTCAATTAATAGAGAAACAGATGGATAGATGACCTTGGGAAGAAGGAGAAGAAGGGAAGGCAGAGACAGGGATTCCTTCAAAGCAAGCATTGAGCTTCTCAGTGGGTGAGAGCTGCGCTCCTTGTATGTCCCACAAATCCTCCACTTTCATCCCAAGCCTTGCTTCTGGACTCCTTGGGCTCTCCATCCTCCCTGCTTCCTCCTTCACCACTCGAATCGCTTGCAGAGTCGCCATGATCGACTGCGTATTATTTTCTCTTTCTCCTATCTACGAAGAAGAAGAAGAAGACAAGGGTGAGAGCAGACAATGTTCCGTGTTTTATTATTGAGCTCCGTCGTCACTACGTTGGCAAATGTCTATTTACATTACTACTAACAAATTCAGTTCATTTAATTTTAGTTAGTATAAACAATAAAGAGATATTCCTTTTATTTTTAATAATTAATTAAACCTAACAACTTACTAATTATATATAAACCATATGTAAATAACTTAAGTCAACTCGGATGTTTGATATTATTATTATTATAGGTTAATAACAAAAAAAAAAAGTATCTGAATTGTGCTCATTTTTATAAAATGTTAGTTTTGCGTGATTATTTTCGTATGTTGTAAACTAAAAATATATATATATCTAAAATTATTTATTTTTATACAATATCTTTATTTGTAATCACTAAACTGATCCTGTCTATTTAATATTATTAGTTTATAATCATGTTTTGATATAATTTATTTTTTCTAAATCATGTAGACAGAACGACGTTTATTAAAATCGGAAGCCAAATATCGGATGGCGGAATGGTCCAGGAAAGCGCAGTGGGTCAAGATCCAACAACAATGACAAAGGATATGTCTGGTCTGGGTATGTATGACTTCGCTTTCCGACTTGCTCTTATCCACTTAAATCCCATTTTTTTTTGTCTCCTTTTCATCATCATAATTGGATATTAAATTATCTAATTTTTAATTTATTTTTGTAATTGCTCATTTACTATTAATGTTGGACCCATTTCGGGATATTTAATTTCATATATATATATATATATATAATTTTTTATCCTTAAAATTTAAATTTCTTTATTCTCTTTAACTTTCATATTTAAATTTAATATAAAATGTTTTAAAAACTATATTATAAAATATTTTAAATTTTCTATATTATAATAGAATTTTAATGTGACCGAGAGCCGCCAAGTGGAATGGACATTGAATGAACTGCAAAATAAAGTTTCGCTCCAATAATTGCATAAAACAATAATTATTAATATAGATGGACTTGAGTGTACATACAACCAGATCAGCATAACACATTCACTACGTAACCACATAAAAAATTATATAATTACGACATTTAGGACATTGCAGTCAAGCGTTTTATCCTTAATTATATATATATATATGAAATTCAAAGTCTTGAAATGAAAAAATATTATTGTATTTAAAAAAAAAATCTACAATATATATATATCAACTAAAAGAGCTTCACCGAATAGTAGTAATAGTGTAATGCTATCAAAGTTGCAAATTCTACCTTACAAGATGATTAGATATAATTTATTTTAGTGAATACAAATACAAATTCCATTCTTTTCCTAAAGACAAAAGAAGCATTGCTCTATGTTGTTTAACCAAACTACAATCTCAAGAGAAAATGAGGATCAAAACCATGTTGTTCATCACTTCAGTGCTATTCACCAGTAGTCTCCACAAGAGCACCTTCCATCTCTGAAGTGATGAAAACGACTGGAATCCCTCATAACAATTTCCCGACCTGTGACCACACTAATCATCTTGATCGTGCTATGGCAGTCGTTACAAACACGATGTGACTGAATCAAATGGAGAGGAGACCAATCCGGTGAATTGATCAAACCAAAAGCAACTGCTAGTTTCTCACTGTGGTAAAACCGTAACATTACTTCCTTCTCATCGACATCAGGAAGAAAATGCTTCTCCTGGGGAATGTAGCCGTGTTTTGAGATCTCGAGCATCAAATCGTCTACCTTTTGGTAAATCTCATTCGATTGTGGGTGGGATTTGTCTCCAGAGAGGAAAAACTGTGAGGTCTTGTTGATTTCGATCCAGGTGTGAGCACGGACCATTCTAAGTCCTTTCTTTCTCAAGGCATTTATAACTTCAGCAGCTTCCTTATGCTTTCCGGCACGGTTGTATATGTTTAGGAGGACAATGTAGTTGTTCAGTTTCTCCGGCTCCATTCCGTAGACTTTCTCAGCAGCAAATTTCCCTAGCTCGAACTTCTCATGAACCCTGCAACCCACATATCACAAAGTCGAGAAATATGCCACTTCTTTCAAACTTACTCTTTCAAATGCTGTAAAAACATAGTGAGAATTACAGATTGGAATCCTATCAGTTACTGTTAACTGAAAACTGTTGACTGGTCCAAGGGAAAGTTTAACTGTCCCAAAGTTTTTTACTTTGAAATGTTTGGGTTCATAAATAGGTCTAAACTGAATCTACCAGAAGCTAAGAGAAGTCTAATGGCAAACCTGTCATGCCAAGTCTTTACTATTTCAGAAACTTCCGACTGTTCCCTGAATAGGTTAGTTTTTCGTTTTCCACTTTCTTAGAAGTTTTTCACCAAGCTTCATACTTCGTAAATTTTTCTTTAAATAAATACGGGCTACAGCTGAATCTACCAAAGGCTAACTGAAGTCAAGCTACACAACTAAGTATGTGAAAGGGGTGGTGCATTTTTTTGTTATAACAATCGTACCTGCATGCTGTGAGAAGAGCTGCCCACATGTTCACTGTTTCGCAACGAGAATCTGTTATTAATTCTAGGGCTTCATCCAAAAGACCTTCCCGACCCAACAACTCAATCATACAAGTGTAGTGCATCGATCGGGGCTTAATTTTATGATCGCGCTCCATAGACTCGAATATCTCCCACCCACGATCCAATAACCCTGAACTGCTACAAGCCAATAGAACACCCAGAAAGGTAACCTGGTTCGGTCTCATTCCTTGTTGTGTCATATCCTCAAACAACTGCACTGCCTCCTCGCCTTTACCATGGTGACGGTACCCGTTAATCAAAGCATTCCACGATTTGAGATTCTTCTTGGACATATAATCAAATACGTGGCGAGCATCTTCTATCATTCCCCACTTGCTGTAGAAGTCCACAAGGGCTGTGTTTGCAACTACGTCTTGTCCAAACCCCTGCCTGATCATATCTGTATGAGCTTGCTTTGCATGCTCCAATGAACCTAGTCTTGCGCAAATACTCACCACAACAGAGAATGTAAATGGGTCCCTTTTAACACCTGAATCACGCATCTCGGAATAAATGCGCAATGCTTCCTCAGTACGTCCGTGCAGAGCATAGCCTGCAATGAGGGTGTTCCATCCAACTGTGGTCTTCTCTGGCATTTCATCAAACACATACTGTGCTTCCTCAATGCTCCCACACTTGCTGTACATATTTATCAATGTGCAAGAAATGAAAGTGTCCTTACCAACTCCCAACTTCGAAGCAAAGGAATGCAACTGTCTTCCCGCAGAAAGAGAACCTAACTGGGCCGATGCTCGAAGCATAGTAGCCACTAACCAGGACTCCACTTCAGAGAAATCATCCAACATAGCAAAAAACAATTCAAATGCCTCCATCAGGTCCCCTGAGTCGATTAGCGCTCCAATGATTGTATTCCATGATATCAAGTTCTTTTCAGGCATTTCATCGAACAGCCTACGCGCATCAAGCATCATACGACATTTAATATGCATGAGCAGGACTCTGTTCCTGATATACAGATCTTGCTCATAACCGATCTTGATCATGTAATTATGCACCCTCTTGACACCCCCAATTGACTTTGACCCAATACAGGCACTGATCAGTGCATCATACGTGCTGCCACCTACTTCTACATTGCCATCAAGCTCCAAATCCTCAAAAAATTCGAGTGCTTCGCGGTACTTTCTCTGCAGAACCAGCGTCTCAATTTGACCACAAACCCACGGATTGGTTCTCTTAGGTTGGGTAGCTACTTCTTCCTCTATTTTAAGCTCTACTTTCCGAATTGGCGTCGGCCTGGGACGTAAAGCCTCTTCCACTGAAGAAGAGCATTTGAGCAACCCCCATTTCCTCCGATAAAATGGGGAAGAAGACCGGAACAAAAATGACCTCTTATCAAATGGAAACTTACATCGACTTCGGTTTTCATCAAAGGACACAGTTCCGTACTGTGAGAGTGGAATCTCCATGTTCAGGCGGCAGCTGCACATGAAACTCGAATCTTGAGAGACGGAATATGGCTTGAACATGGAGAAATTGGAGAGGCGAAGATAGGAAATTCTTCTGCTTTCATGTTCAATTTCAAAAGGGAAGACAGAGTGATCATTTGGGGAAGGAAATAGAAACGAAGGCTAAAGACAGGACAGGATCAGCATTGGAGGTTCCGCCGGAGTAGTTGAATCTGGAATGGCGATAACTGCGAGGTGTTGAAGTTGAAGTAGGACAAATACAATAATTAACTCATAACCGGACCGGCTTTCGAACTAGTGATGGAGTCGGTTATCGGTTCAGCCGGTTCAACCCGGCCAGATTTTGTTTAATGTGTGGTCACTATTAATAAGTAAAAAAAAAAACAGAATTTGAAACTACTCTCTCTCTCTCTCCATTTCAGTCTAAGTCTACTTTGAGTATGTATTACATACCTCTTAGTGTTTACAATCTAAGATTGGTATCAGAGCCAAGTGCTCAGGTATGTAGTTGGTTATGTATTTATGTTTGGAACTTATATTTTAGTTTCAATTATGTTATTATGTAAGCTAAGTTTGTACAAATTAATGTTTGTTAACATTATGTTGATATTAATAATATTATTGTGTGAAGTTTGTTAAATCTTCCTTTTGTTTGTTTGATCGTGTTCTAGTTTGTATTCTTAAAAAAAATAAAAATCCTATTTCTAAGAACTTCATTATTATTACTAATACTTGTTTGTATTTGATTTGAAAGATTAAGTTTTATCCTTCTCAAACAAAACTTGTGTTGTGAAATCCGGGGAAACCTTAAGTCGCGTACCGTAAGGCCATAAAACCTGTTGAGGTAGGCAGGATAAATCGTTGACAGTGATCAACACAACAATGTTTGGATTTGGTAGATCTTGGTCTTACAGATCGAATACTGCTAGTAGTAGCAGTAATAAAGAAATTCTTATTAATGAGAATTTTGACAAAGAAATACAAAACTGGAAAATGCCAGAACAATCATTTGTGTATAAACAAAAAGGAACATTTGATTTTTCTTCTGATTATGTTGTTAAAACTGTAGAAGAAGCTATTCCCTTAAATGAAGGTGATAATACATTTCAATTATTAAGTCAATCTTTGATTGTAAAACATAAGGAAAAATATAAATTTTTACATTTAGGAATGGTTCAAATTGGTCTTAAACCAAATTTCAGGTTATGATTAAATAATTCCGCCTTGATTTGTGTTCGTGATAAAAGACATTTAAGATTCACCGACTCCTTATTAGGAATTGTTGAAAGTAGTTTGTGTGATGACCCGATTTACTTTTCGTGCTTCCCAAACTTTACTCTATCATTAAATGATCCAACAATATTGCATGCTCTTTGTTTAGATATTAAAACTGAAGGTTTTAGAATGATGCAAGGTGCTGAAAACATAGTCTTAATTTACAGGATTTAGTACAAAGTTATGAATACTGTTGTTCCCGGACTTAAATGGCTAGGACCAGATTTAAGAGGATCAACAACTTTGTTTATAACAAACCTTGCTAAAAGTAATGTTCAAATTCCTAAGACCATAACTTGGGATCAAGTTAAGTTACCTGAAAATTGGATGCTAGAAAATGCTAGTGAACCTGTTAAGACAGAAAATAGAGAACTTGAAGGCTTAATAGAGTATCCTGATGGGAATGTTGAAATTAGATTCTCTAATCAGAGAATAGCCCGCTTAAATTTAGGAATCTCTAGAAGTTTAAATTCTGGTCAAAATCTTTCAGGGTTTTCAGAAAGACATTCAATGTCTTCCATGCCTACAACTAATTATGAAAGATAAACTATTTCTGGTACTAGATTTACCTCTGATGGAGTTAATCAACCAGAATATAGGGTTAATTTAACACCTTCTAACATTTCTGAAACTAGAATAAAATCTCCTACTCCTTCTGATATGGGTTATGATATTCATACTCTCACCATATCTAATGATTTAGACAATATTCATTATTGCCCCTTATAGGACAGGCTAGAGAAGAATTTTTCTCAAAAGATAATGAGTTACAAAGGAAATGGTTTTTCTTAAAGAAAAAATCTGAACAAAATAAACATTTTTCTTTGTACAAAAGGGTTCTTAAAAAAAGTCTTGAACTGAATGAAGAACCAACGGAATTTTTCAACTTTATGAAATTTCTCAAAAGAGATAAATATCCTAATTTTGAAGATAAAAATGTTATTCTTCCTTTAGAAAGTTCTTATAGGAATTTTCTTGTTAAAAATGGTAAGACTGCTACTAGTATTCATCCTCCTGAAAAACATTTAGTGATAAAAATACAGGATGAAGAAATTTATGCTACTCCTTATAGGAAAAGCAATAATGTTGAAGCTGTTGTTGAAGCTGTTGTTGAACAAAGTAACTTTACAAATCTAACACTTCAAACTTTAGGAGAACAATTAACTAGAATTGAAAAAAATGTTCCTGTTAATAAAAATTCTGGAGAAGGAACCTCTAATTCAAATTCATTACAAAAGGGTAAAGATAAAAGGGGTGTTAATGACGATTCTCCACAAGTGGATAAAAGGGTTTTATTTAAACCTATGACTTCTGAAAAACTTAACTTCAATTTTAAAAAACCTTCAGAAATTAATCAAGACTCTGAAATGGTTGATGAAATTGTTAAAAGATTAAAAATCTTGGAATTAAAGAGAAAGATTGTGCTCCTTTAGGATATAATCATGATAATGATAATTTAGACAGTTCATCTGATAATAATGAAAAAATAAATCAGATTGAAAATGAATGTTCAAAAGATCAAAAGGATAATGAATCTTTTCAAATTAACAAATTATCCCCTTCTTATAGGAAGAGATTATCTTATAGCGTTCCAGCAAAACCCTATTATTTTCGACCAACTCCTATTGATCTACAATTAGAACAACATGGAGAATATAAGGGTGTCCAATTCGATGGTAAATGCATCGAAGAATTGAATATTGATGGAATGGCTGAATACCAAATTCAAACAGTTTTGCAATACATGACTATGTATGCAACTGCTTATAGAACTAATGGAAACTCTGATCAAAATATCACTAAAGCCATTATTCATGGTTTTACTGGCCAACTTAAAGGTTGGTGGGACTTTCTTCTTATAGAAGAAGTTAGACAGCATATCCTAAATGCTGTAAAAAGAGAAGTTGTTCCAGAAGAAGGAGCTTTAATGTCTAGAAATGCTCCAATAGAAATGTCTAGAAATATCTGAAGTGTTAATACACTAATTTATTCTATTGCCAAGCACTTCATTGGTACCACAACTATGCAAATTGATAAAACTCAAGAGCAACTAATGAATTTACGTTGCCATGACTTAACTCAGTTCAAATGGTATAAAGATGTTTTCTTTTCTAAAGTCCTGACTAGACAAGATTGTGGTAATGAATTTTAGAAAGAAAAGTTCTTATATGGACTACCCTTATTCTTTGCTGAAAGAGTTCGCAATAGGATTCGCCAAAGAGAAGGAGGAACTATTCCTTATTCTCTTTATACCTTTGGAGATCTTTCTTCAGAAATTATGGCTGAAGGAATTATATTATGTAATGAAATGAAATTACATAAGAAAATCCAAAAGGAAAAAATCTTAGGAACTAAATACCTAGGAGATTTCTGTGAGCAAATAGGTTTAAATCCCTCAGAACCTAGAGAGAAACACCATAAGAAAAAATCTAATAAGATTCCTTATAAAGATTATGATCATTCAAAAAAGAATTATGATTACAAACCTAAAAGAAAAAGAAGGTTTGAAAAAAGAAAAGATAATAATAAATGGAAAAAATCTGTTCCAATTTGCTACAATTGTAAGCAACCAGGACATTACGCTAATAAGTGTAAAGTAAAAAAGGTTAACAATATTAATATTGAAAATTTAAAAGAAACCTTAGAAAACCTTTTTAATGAAGAACATGATTTAGAAATATCTGTTATAACAGATAAAAATTTCTCTGAAAATTCAGAATCTAATGATAGCCCTGATTCTGATAAAGAATCAGACTGTGATGGAAATTGTGATTATTATAAATCACTTTGTAAAGCCAATGGCTTGTATGTTCTTACCCTTGAGCAAAATTTTGTTCTTGAAACAATTGATAAAATTTCTGATTCTAAAGAAAGAAAAGAAGTTCTTAAAGCATATCTTGAAAGATATGGTCAAAAAGAATTAAATGATAATTCTCAAGATAAGACATCAAAAATAAATGAACCAGAGGCTTATAGTCTTAAAGATATTTTAAATAGGAATAAAACTCCTAAGAAAATCTTAGAAAACAATACTAGCTTAGAAATTCTTAAACATGAAGTGCATCTCCTTAAAAAGGAAATTGTTGAATTAAAATCTAGAATTATTATTTTAGAAACACAATATAATGAAGAAGGAAATTATGAGGAAGAAAATACTACTGAAAAGGAAGAACTAAACTCGTTAACCTTCATCAATATGCTTGATAGAGTTATTACTCACAAATGGCATATAAAAATTACTATTGTTGTTCATAAAGAATATTTCTTTTCTGTAATTGCTATGGTTAATTCAGGAGCTGATTTAAATTGTATAAACGAAGGTCTTGTTCCTTCAAGATATTTCTCAAAAACAACTGAAGTATTAAATACTGCTGATGGTAGTAAAATGCTTGTTAAATATAAATTGCAAAATACTGCAATCTGTAATAAATGAATTTGCCTTGAAATGCCTTTTATGCTTGTGAAAAATTTATCGCATGATGTTATTTTAGGAAATCCTTTTCTTCACATGCTTTATCCAATAAAAAGCATAACTGAAGAAGGAATCACTAGTACTGTTAATCAACAGGAAATAATTTTCAATTTTATCACTGAACCCCGTTATCATGAAATTGATATAATTCAAAAGAAAATTGCAAGAAAAGAAAATTTTCTTAATTCGTTATCTCAAGAAATAAGCTATAAAAAGATAGCTGAGCAAATAAAAAATAAACTCATTCAAGAGAAAATCTATCATTTACAAGATCATATTGAAAAAACTGTTTGTTTCCCACTACTTTTTGGGAAAGAAAGAAACATATGGTTAAATTACCATATGAACCAAATTTTGAAGAAAATCAAATTCCAACTAAGGCTAGACCTATTGCTATGGGGCCTAGGCTCTTGGAAATCTGTAAAAAAGAAATTGATGAATTACTTGTTAAAGGACTTATTAGAAAATCTTATAGTCCTTGGAGTTGTCCAGCCTTTTATGTTGAAAATGCTGCTGAACTAGAACGTGGTGTTCCTAGGCTGGTTATCAATTATAAACCATTAAATAAGGTTTTAAGATGGATTAGGTACCCTATTCCTAATAAAAGGGATTTGTTAAATAGACTTTTCACAGCCAAAATTATGTCTAAATTTGACATGAAATCTGGATTTTGGCAAATACATATTGCAGAAGAGGATAGGTATAAAACTGTCTTTACCGTTCCCTTTGGCCATTATGAATGGAATGTTATGCCTTTTGGACTTAAAAATGCTCCTTCTAAATTTCAAAATATTATGAATGAAATATTCAGTTCTTACATGTCATTCTGCATCGTTTATATTAATGATGTTTTAATATTCTCAAAAGATATTGATCAACATTTTAAACATTTGAAAGCATTTATTAATGCTGTTAAAATTGCTGGATTAGTTATATCTGCCAAGAAAATTAAAATATTCCAAACCAAAATTCGGTTTTTAGGACATATTATAAAAGAAGGGACTATATTCCCTATTGATAGATCAATTGCCTTTCCTGGAAAATTTCCAGATAAAATAAATGAAAAAACTCAATTACAAAGATTTTTAGGAAGTCTTAATTATATTGGAGACTTTTATAAAGATCTTGCTAAAGATGCTAAACCTTTATTTGAAAGGTTGAAGAAAAATCCTCCTGAATGGTCTGAAGAACATACTAAGGCTGTTCAGAAAATAAAAGCTAAGATTAAGGAAATTCTTTGCTTAGCAATAGCCCAACCTGATGCTTTTAAAATTGTTGAAACTGATGCATCAGAGTTAGGATATGGTGGTATCCTAAAACAAAGGATTGGTAATAAAGAAACTCTAGTGCGATATGCATATGGAGCTTGGCAAGGGCCAAGACAAAATTATTCTACTATTAAGAAAGAAATTCTTTCCATAGTATTATGTGTTCAAAAATTTGAAAGTGATTTAATAAATCAAAAATTCCTTATAAGAGTAGATTGCAAATCTGCTAAGGATATTCTTGAAAAGGATGTTAAAAATATAGCATCTAAACAAATTTTTGCAAGATGGCAAGGCATATTGTCTGTATTTAATTTTGACATAGAGTTCATTAAAGAGTCAGATAATTCTTTACCTGATTTCCTAACTCGTGAATTTTTACAAGGTAATAATGGATAAAAATAAGAAAAAAGAAAAAAGTAAAGCAATTGCTTCCTCTTCTTCTTTGCCTTACAAGGCAGCTTTCAACAAAACACCTGCCTAGCTAAAAGCTGAAGCCTTAAAGGCTATCCCTAATGAAATGAGGCTTAGGGAAGATGCTTACAAAGCATCTAGAAAAAACTCTGAACAAGCTAATGAGTTTGTTTATCCTTTCATTCCTTACTCTACAGTTTGGATTTCTCCAATTGAGCAAAAATATGCTCATTTAAATTCTGATGAAATTTCATTCTTTTATATAAGGGAATTTTCAGATCATTTCTTTTATCCTAAAGAAACAAATTTTTACATATCAATTCTACAAGCTACTCATTCTGTAGATTTTGATAGTATTACCCGATGAGGGAATGATTGGGCTTATTCTAAAGCCTTTATAAAAACAAGTTTTGACACCAGAACAATGGAATGGTGATCTTTTTCGTTATAACGAAATCTCTAAAATCGGGAGAAAATTAGAAAAATATTGGTTTAATTACTTTGATTATATCAAAGCATGGGATGGTGCTTTCCTATATGAAAATAAACAAAATAAGCACACCTGGTTTTTCCAATTCCGGGATATTGAATCAGCCACTGATCTTCCTCAGTGGTTTATAAAATGGTTTTGTATTTGGGGTGCACACCCAATTATTTTTCCTGATAAAATTAGGACATTTTATGAACAAATTGAAAAGAAGAATTCAATAACTCCTTTTAAACATCCGGAACTTATTTTTACAATCATTTACAGAGTTCCATGGATTCTAAAATGGGAAGTTTTTAAGGCTAATGCGCCTGTACAAAAATTTGGAGAAACAATTGCCACAATTCCTTATTTAGGAAGAAAAATATTTATAAAATGGTGGGATAAATATGAATTCTTTCGTGAAGATTCTGTTTATTCACAAAAGGGGATGATCAGTTTAAAACCCTTAATTGAGATTTATGATTCACCCGAACCTCCTAAAAAGGATATGGCTAACATCTTAAAAGAGTTGTTATCCTCCTCTTCAAAAGCCGAATTAAAAAAGCAATTAAGAGAAATTCTTAATGATTCGGATGAGGAAAGTATTGGAGATGCTAAAAGTCCTGAAGACGATTACATGCAGGACTCGCAAGATCCTGACATATAAAACGTAAGATCTTACGTCAGCACTAATTAGTGCAATTTACTATTCACATTTTTGACTTATTAGTCGAATTATTGTTGCTTTTACTATTTACTTTACAGGCGGCAGCTGCACATGAAACTCGAATCTTGAGAGACGGAATATGGCTTGAACATGGAGAAATTGGAGAGGCGAAGATAGGAAATTCTTCTGCTTTCATGCTCAATTTCAAAAGGGAAGACATAGTGATCATTTGGGGAAGGAAATAGAAACGAAGGCTAAAGACATGACAGGATCAGCATTGGAGGTTACGCCGAAGTAGTTGAATCTGGAATGGCGATAACTGCGAGATGTTGAAGTTGAAGTAGGATAAATACTATAATTAACTCATAACCGGGCCGGCTTTCGAACTAGTGATGGAGTCGGTTATCGGTTCAGCCGGTTCAACCCGACCAGATTTAGTTTAATGTGTGGTTCACTATTTATAAGTAAAAAAAAACAGAATTTGACATCTTTTTCATTTCGACATAACATAATTTGCATGGAACTGTTGGAAGTCCATTCTACATAGCTCCTGACGTTCTTGCTGGAGGGTACTGTTGGAATTTATATACGAAATATGCAATCGATTAGGGCACAACATAATACATAATTAAGTTACCTCCTTGAACGATTGTATTAACGGAAGCGGATCTGCCTGAGGTTGGGATCACGGTCTGCCGGACGGGAGGACACGCCACAGTTTGACGGGCAATGACCTATAATACCACAGCTACTGACATCTGTCTAAACTGTAGGGCGGCTAACTATCATTAGCATCATGAGCATCAGGTTTTTCCTAACCTTAAGCACTCCTATATATACTGATATATAGAGGGATAGGTTTTAAGGTCAGATACACAACTGAGCTTATGTAAATGGGCTCCCACTTATGGGCGACCCATTATCCTAAAACCAACATAATTTGCATGGAATTGTTGGAAGTCCATTCTACATAGCTCCTGAAGTTCTTGCTGGAGGGTACAATGAGGCATTTGATGTATGGAGTGCTGGTGTAATAATGTACATTCTCCTCACGGGCATGACTCCGTTTTGGGGAATGACAAAGTCGAAGATCTTTGATGCTGTTAGAGCAGCAAATGTGCGGTTTTCTGCTAGTCATTGGAAATGTGTATCGGATTTGGCTAAAGAATTGATTGTAGGAATGCTCTAATTAGGTACTGTAATTTCTTCAGAATGCTCCAACGTGAAGATTAGGTAGCTTGACTCACGGTGGAAGAGATCTTATATGTACTGTAACTTCTTCATTTCAATTTTCTTCTGCTTAACAATGGAATATGAGTAACAGAAAATATGTCAACATTTGCATCTCATCCATGGATGGAGGTTGGCTCTATCCAAGAAGCTTGTATCTTCGATGCAATGACAAAGATGGTGGTTGGTTCTTTCTTCTCTCCTTTGTCACTCACCAGAATTCAAGATTGCAGCTTAAACTGTGAACTGAATGGAATCAACGGCCAAGGATTGACTGCCATATCTACCAAGTACCAATCATCGTTTTCTTCTTCTTTGTTGAACAAGGAACCGAAGGACGAATGTGAACCGAATAACAGGAAAAACATAAAAAACGAACCAGAAATCGATCGGTTTTTCAAAAACCGGTCGGTTCAGCCCAGTTCAAACACTATTGCTATGCAATTCGGTCTTTTAACTTAACCAAACCAGACAGGGGTCCGGTTCTGATAACACTGATTATAACTACAAAATTTAATATCATATTCATAATCGTGTTTGTTAACTACAATTTTAACTATATATTCATATTTATTATTACATGTAAAATGTAATAGAATATGAATATTTTCTTAATTAATACATAAAATTATGTTACAAATAATAAAAATATTTAACATTAATATCATTCAACATTAGAACCATTTAAAATTAACACTTCTACCATTTAACATTAACATAATTCAATCACATTTCACATTGAAATTATGGAATCGTGAAATCTAAAAGTGAAAATCATACTTATGTTATTAGTATTTACTAATATATTAATATTAAATTATTATTATTATATTTATAGAATAGGATTAATAACCAAATTGCTACCCCAACTTTTGATATTGTATAAAAGGGTTAATAACCAAATGAAAAACCGGACTTTGAGGAAAAACCAAACAGCAAACTGAACTTTTTTTATTGACAAACAACAAACCAAACTTTAGAAATTTAGCAAACAACAAACTTACCTCAAATTTTCATTATGTTTGAACGGATTTTTCAATGTTTGAGGGAGTTATTAAATCGTAAAAATATTTCCTTAAAATACTTCAACTAATGTTGACTTAATAACTCCCTCAAACATTGATCCATTCAAACATAATGGAAATTTGAGGTAGGTTTGTTGATTGCTCAATTTCAAAAGTTTGGTTTGCTGTTTGTTTTTTCCTCAAAGTTCGGTTTGTTTTTTGGTTATTAACCCTTTATAAAACGCTACTCAAACTTTGCTTTTTAAAATTATGCTACCTGTACTTTCAGACTTGGGGCAAATTGCTACTTCCGTTAAGTTTTCTGTTAAATATGGACAGAAAATGACGTGACATCACATGATTGATCCATAATTTTAAAAAACTGTTTTTACTAAAAAAAAACTAAAAAATTAATAGGAAAAATAAGAACTTTTAATATAATTTTTGTATTGAAAAATATGAAACAAAATTAAAAAATTCTAATCATTTTTTTATAAAAATATCATATTTAAAACTCTTATTTTATTTTTATTTTTTTAGAATTTTCAGATATTTTTAGTATTTTTAAAAAGTAATATAGTTTTTAAAGTTATGAACAATCATGTTCTGCCACATCATTTTCCGTCCATATTCAACGGAAAACTTATTGGAGGTAGCAATTTTCCTCATGTATCAAATTTTAGGTAACACTTTTTGAAAAATTAAAGTTCGGGTAGTGATTTGTAAATTGTCCAAAGTTGAGATATCAATTTGATTATTAACCCTATAGAATAACCATGTGTATGTCTAAAATACCATAACCATAAATATTATGGTTAGAAATTTTATCAGCATAACTGCACTACAGCACAATGCTACGGTTAACCATATAACAAAAAATGATGATTATACCAATAGTTTTTAGGTTTTTACCGCACCATTACGGCGGGAGAAGTAACCGTCTGATTGGGAGAAGCCCATTACTAAGACCCAAATAAGAACGATGTTCGGCCCGACCAATCAACAAAATATGAGAAAATGAATAATTGTTTTTTTTTAGGCCAATAATAATAATTGTTTTTTTTTGGCCAATATATAATAATTGTTGTTAGGTATCGCATATTTTGTTAAATATAATTGGTATCCGATATTTTAATTTTATTTTTTTGGGTCCTTAACGTTTATTTTTTGTTACAATATTTGTATAAATGTTTGTATTATGCATTCCATCATGTTTGTGTTATTGTTACATTTTTTTTTTACTTTGATAATGTAAAAGGTCGTTAATAAATTGCAATAATATAATCACTTAAAAATGTTATATCAAAAAATAAATGTGAGTCGGGTGACTTTCGGTTAAGTCAGATATTATTAACCCATATAGTTCTACTTTTTACTAGGGTAGAGGAAATGGGATGATAATTGAATAAATAATAAATTTTAGTGGGGATACTTAAAGTAGCTTAAATATAAGTAATGACGACAATTGTGCGGTGAAAAACTCATAACCATGGTTATAAACGTTACTGTTTAATATTGTTAATCGTACAATTATGGTGCAGTGCAGTTATAGTTATGAATTTCTACCCATAATGATTGTGATTATGGTATTTGAGTTATACCTATGGTTATAACAATAATTAATTATTATTAATAAACTAATATATACTAAATATAATTGAAGTTGTTGTTGTTGTACATACATATAATACATATAGTTGTTGAACTGTACCATTATGGTGCAGTGCAGTTATATAGAATTCAAATATGATTATGAAGTCAAGAAGGAATGTTGGTTTTGTTTTAATATTTAGGGGTGTTGAATTGTGTGGAATGATGTTAATGTTTCATCAGTGTTAATGATGAATTTGAATGTTAAGCCAGTGATGTGAATGTTAATATTGAATGATATGAATGTTGAATAATGTTAGCGTTATATATTTTTATTGTTAGTAATATAGATTTATATATTTTTTAAAATAAGATGTTAGGTCTTTTATTATATTACACGTGTAGAATGAATATGAGTATCCTTATACATGTAAAATTATAGTTAATAAATACAGTTATTTTAATGGTTATAATATTTATGGTATATAATTTAAAAATATGATATAATTATAAGATTTGTATATTAATACCGTACCTAATCATCTAGAACCCTTTATATAATGTAAATTTCACAAGATATCTCGAGCGCGGTTCGAATATCGAAGGAGCGGCGCGTGTTTCGACTTTCGAACTTCTCTCGTCAAGCGGAACAGACTCGGCCCGTGTCTTAGCAGGGTTAAGCTCCAGTGAAGTGAACTCTGCTCTAAATGGCTCCGCTCGATCCCCGACGCCCATACAAGCGGCCGACGGTCTCCGATCAACAGCGCCGAAGAGAGATCTCGCTTCTCCGTCAGTCTCAGCATCGCCTGGACGCGCAGCACCGGGCGCGGTGTCTTGCCTCCAGTGTTCTCTCGCTCGAATCTCCAACCCCCGCGCTGGAAGTTGAGCTCGACCCTCAACCGGATTCCAAGACCGAGAATGAAAGATCGGAAGCTGCGGAAAAAGAATTCGATGTACGTCAAGCTTCGAAGCTCAGAGGAGCTGATGCTCGCAAGTGGTTCGCCAGACAATTGATGCTCCCTGAATGGATGATTGACGTGCCTGATCGTCTTTGCCAAGAATGGTATGACTTCCTCTTCGTTTAATAGATAGGATATGTCAAGGTGACATTTATAGCATTGCCGTGGATACGATCATCTCTAGGAGCTCTGTGACGCCACAATTAGCAAAGCAAAATGACTAACAATCAATTTCGTCTGTTTCAAGGGGTACTACAGGACTCTCTAGTGTTTGTTCTCTGCGATTGCATTATTTGGTTGAAAAGCAAAGGACGCTCTTTTTTCATCTTTTATGTGTGTAATTGATCGAAATCTAACCACGTATCTATTTGAGGCCTCCCGTGAAGTGTTTTTTTTTTATCATGTAATGCCTGAGTGTTATTTACGCGCACACCTTAGTCAACTGCCTCAAAAGTCCGAATTTGTGAGCGAAGGCTATCGGTATACTATTACATCATCTTAACAGTTTAACTCTTTTGCAGGTATGTTTTTGCAAGGCCTTCTGGTAAACGTTGCTTTGTTGTGTCTTCTAATGGGGCGACAGTTAGTCGATTACGGAACGGTTCTATCTTGCATCGTTTCCCTTCTTCCCTTCCTGGTGGATCACGGTCAAGAGATTCTGGATCATCTCAGTCATATTCAATACTAGACTGTATTTTTCATGAGGTGATATATTTGGTATCCAAATGAGTTTTTCTATTTTATAATGTTGCAAAAGCTTCTATTGATGATACATAACTTTTTTATGCAGCCCGATCAAACATACTACGTGATAGACATGCTTTGCTGGAATGCATACTCCCTCTATGACTGCACAGCTGAATTCAGGTTCTTTTGGTTAAACTCTAAGCTTGCAGAAACTGGTGCTTGTGAGCCACCTTCACAGTACCATAGGTACAGATTTAGTCTTGTTCCAGTATATAACTGCGACCAAAGTGGCCTTCACGAAGCTTATGCTGTAGCCGTTCCTTACATGAAGGATGGGCTACTGTTCTATAACAAGTGAGTTCTTATCCACGTGAATTCACTAGTATAGAGTCCATGTGGAGCACTTCCTGGTTCTTCTTTTTTGGTTAAAGAAGTACTTGTTAGGGTGGAATGAGTTTCTGATGATTGCAAACATAAAACATTTATATGTTTTAGCTTATAGTTAGTTCTAAGTCAAGTTTTCCAGATTATTCTATTTTAGCTATAGTTAGTTCTAGCGAAGGTGTTTTATATTGTTGATCATATTTCTAAAGTTGCATTAACAATGTTAAGGTCAGAACTTTAACAATGTAGTCATAGTAGCTTTTGAACTTAGATTATTAACTAATCTCTCCTATGTCAGGATTGAAGAAACTTGTAGTCAGTATATGTGAAAAGTTGAATGTTCATTATAAAAAAATGCATAATAAAGAATGATCAGTTCTCTGTTGATGTGAGTTATGATCTGCTGATAGTCTTTCATTTTTTTCTGATATTGCTAGGGGAGCTCATTATCAAACTGGTAATACACCCTTAGCATTAGTGTGGAAGGATGAGAGCTGTAGCCAGTATGTGATTGACACCGACAGTCAAGGAAATATCCCCAGCCAGCAGCAGGTATGTTGATACCTCAACCAAATGAGGACTGCTTTGTGATATGAAAGATGCGCCTTTTTAACGATTGATGGTTAGATTTTATGTCATTGCCGACTGAGCAGGTAGTTTTGGAGCTACATGATGATGGGAAAGTGACAACATCAGATGACCCCCCTGTGGTATTTGGATGCTTAGATGGTGACTTCATTAGTAAGGTAGGGTTTGACCATCTTGACTTAAATGCTAGATTTTAATTTGGCATATTTTTATCTTGGAACTGATTAAGTTGCAATAACACTTGTTCATATGTAGCACTAATGTTCATTCTTAATAGCCAAATATAACCACACTTAATAGTTGATTATTTGTCCGTTTTGTGTTGATAGTTTATTTTTTAATATTCCAGTCAGGGCTGCGTCCCGGGAATCTTGTACGTTTTACTATTGGCAATGGAGGGTTAAGTTTTGTGGATGGGAGGCTTCAGACAGCTGATTTACATTACCTTGACAAGCCAAACAGAGCTCGTGCTTTTGCAGACAGTTATTCCAAGGTTGGTGGTCTTTGACTTTGTGCTACTTAAACAACTCTGCTGTACTGTTAATTGCTCTTGGATAATTGAGTGACAGTAGCTTCATTTTCATACGACTGCTAAGCTGCAGACACAAATGGATTTTTTTTTATTTATTTTAGTTAGTACTCTACACCAACAGTTGTTTCATTAAATACCTTCGAATTGGAAGACATTCAGTGTGATTTACATCACTAAAAATATTTGTGAATCGATCTATGATGATGCTAAATGATAGTGGTGTGATTTACATCACTACAAATATTTGTGAATCGATCTATGATGATATCTCTTCTTGTCTTTGTTTTGTGGCTATTTCCCAGTCATTGCCTTCTTTCTTTGCTTCCCTCTCATCATAATTCGTAACCAACTGTCTCAATGTCTCCCAGATTTTATTTCAACAGAATGCTCGGAACTCACCTCTAAGGATTGAAGATTTAGTATCTTCAATGAGATCATCAGATGAGGAAGAGAACAACCTGCACGATGTTGAAATGGTTGGCTGAGACATGACAAGTCTACGATCTCTTGGTCCTTGTGACATCTATGTGCCCACTATCAAGCAGCAGCAACTCATTTTCTGCCACAACTAAAACATAACGTAAGCTGCTGCTTTACAGGAGATGATTTTCTGAGCCCGAGTGCCTTCATCGTTTGCATATCATGAATATCCATGCCCTTTTCTTTTAAACTATTAAATGTGTTCAGAGACACAATACTGGACAAGATTTGTAACTAAGTTTGCCCCATAGACTGAGTTCAGAGTAGCCGTATTTGTCAGTGTTTAACAATGTAACTTGCTAAACAAGGAAATGAAGGAGACTCCTTTATTGCTAATAATAGAAGACTTTTCTTCTGAGATGTTGAAGTGGTTGGCTGAGATGAGACCATCTGCTACTTCTTGCCATATATGGAGGAAGATTTTGCTATGCAGACAAGATTTGTACTTATAATTGCTCCCAACATACCACTGAGTTCAGAGTAATTGTAGTATTTATTAGGGGTGATAAAAAAAGACTGGTTGGACCGAATTCTCGACAAAAACGGCCCGAGACCGATCCGACTAGAACCGAGACCGAACGGGTTAGTTTTTTTCTTCAAGGTCGGGCTCGGCCTTTCCTCCCCAAAGCCCAACTAGGACCGGACCGACTCGACCTTGAAGAAAACCATAGAAATTCAAGGTGTAACCCTTGAAACACTAGTAATTCATGACCTTAAAGTATTCAACAACCCTTGGATCGGTTCCATAAGGAAAATGCGACGGAAGATGAGCGAGCGGGTTCAAGACCAAAACTTCGGTGAATCTTTTTTGCCAATCCAAGTTATTTTAATTTTTTACCAAAAATTTCGGTCCAAGACCGAGACCGGCCCGAGCAAGCAAGACCGACTCGGACGGTTTTTTTTGGCCAAAATCGGTCTCGGTTCCCCAAATGTCAAGAGTGAAAATTTGGTCTCGGTACTGCCTCCAAGACCGGCCCGACCGACCCATAATCAACCCTAGTATTTATCACTATCGAAGAATTGTAATTTGTTAGAAATCAAAATTCTGTTGAGTCTCAACTTAATCTAAGATTGAACTATTGTTTGTTCTTTAAAATAAAAAATAAAAAATGATTTATTTCAATTTTATATTTTTAATATAGATATTAAGGATTGTCTAATTCATGAAAGACTAATCTAGTATAAAGCCCATTGGGTCATTGCCGAAGGAATAGAGAAGATGGGCAAGGCTGGGCCGTGACCCTATCATCTCAGCATAAATCGGATTCTGCTACTCTGCTGCCCTCTACGGCAAGAAACCTCTGTATTCAACCTTCGATTCATCTCCGTCCGTCCTTCGATCAACCAGAAGAAGAGACCAACTTTGATCTCGATTGAACAATGGCGCGGGAAGCTGAGGATGAAATCAAGGACGAGAAGAACCCTCGCCCACTCGACGAAGACGATATCGCGCTACTCAAAACCTACGTAAGTTTCTCAGCTCTGTTCGTGTTAAACTAATCATTATTTGGACTGCATTCTGTCTAAGGCTGCTTGCCGTTTGGTATCCGCTGCTTTTAAGTGTGATAGGTGCTAATGCTGTACTGGATCTGAATTTTTGGCGTCAGATTTGTTTAGACCATTTCATTTCTTGTAGATTAAATTTATAAAATGCTGGAGTTGAAATTCGTACTCTCTGGTTGTTTACTTCGCGGGTGCTTGGTTTTTCCAAGTATGCTTCTCTGAGCTACGAATCTGTGGTCGGATGCACTACTAGCGTACTTGAGTTGAAAATCGTACTCTTTTACTTCCTGCGGATGCTTGGTTTTTATCAAGTGTTTGCTTTTTTGAGCTACTAATCGACGGTTGCTACTAGCTTACTTTTCAATGTATGTTGAAACTCAGCATCTGTTTTGACTTTTGACGCCTTTTGTTATGTTCAGGGTCTGGGACCTTATTCGAATAGCATAAAGAAAGCGGAGAAAGAAATCAAGGAGATGGCTAAGAAAGTTAATGACTTATGTGGTATGTTTTATACCTTACCTCTCTTGAGCTGCATTCTAGGATGAGTATTTTGGTTGTGTTTTAAGGAGTGATGAATATGTTAATGAGTTTGAGAGTATGAGCATCCATGAATAGTTCACTCTGAGAGCTTCACCTCCGAAAATGATACATTTTTTTTTGTGTGTGTGTATTAGTTCGACATGCACTATAAAGGGGTATGAACTGAATTTCTTTTGCTATCTTCCCACCTGCACCATATTTCCCCCCGGTTTAGGGGTCATTTGCTATTTGAATCAAATAGTAATGGACACTTGAGTTCTGTATTAATGATAGAGGGTAACTAAGACCTTAGTTATCCATAAGTTTTTCCTTGTTATGATTAAGATTTGTTTTCTTCATATTGTAGGTATCAAGGAGTCAGATACTGGCCTAGCTGCTCCCAGCCAATGGGATCTTGTTTCCGACAAGCAAATGATGCAAGAGGAGCAGCCTCTTCAGGTGTGCTTCCTCAAAATGCTTTATGTTACCTATTTTCTTGCTGTCTGTTGCTGAAACGCTTTTCTCTTATTATTAGGTGGCCAGATGTACGAAGATTATCAATCCTAATACAGAAGATGCAAAATATGTGATAAATGTGAAACAAATTGCAAAGGTATGCTAACACTATTTTGCCTCTCGTGTGAAATAAAAATGTGTATATGTCTTAAGACAGTTAGACTTATATATCTGTTTCTATGTAAACAGTTTGTTGTTGGGCTGGGCGACAAAGTTTCACCTACTGATATTGAAGAAGGCATGCGTGTGGGGTATGTCAACTCTTTTAATATTACTCGTTTACTGCCCCCTCAAAGATCATTATATACTTGGAAGATCTTATGATTATGATATGACATCAGCATAACTTGATATTCAATTTGCAAAATCGTAATATTCAGTCAACTGTGATATTGACATGAGTAGATTTTCTAGTTTAACCATATCCATTCAAGTATTCAACATCACTTGGTTTGTTGTGCTATCACTTCTTGATGCTTGAAATTTTGAAATACAATTGCAGTGTTGACCGGAACAAATATCAGATTCAAATCCCCTTGCCTCCAAAAATCGATCCCAGTGTGACCATGATGACTGTGGAAGAAAAACCTGATGTAACTTATAATGATGTTGGAGGATGTAAGGAGCAAATAGAAAAGATGCGTGAGGTACGTTGTTTTCCTTGGGACTATGATAAAATTGTTTGAATCATGTGACAATTCAAGTATGGCTTAGTTGGCTTGTACATGGAATAATCACCACTTGGATATATGCAGATGTAATTTTTGTTTCTGATGCTAATCTCTGATATGATCTGCTTTCATTTATGTTTACCTCTTCAGGTGGTTGAATTACCTATGCTTCATCCAGAAAAATTTGTGAAACTGGGAATCGATCCTCCCAAGGGTGTCCTCTGCTATGGTCCACCAGGAACAGGAAAAACTCTTTTGGCAAGAGCTGTAGCTAATAGAACTGATGCATGCTTTATTCGTGTTATAGGAAGTGAGCTTGTTCAGAAATATGTTGGTGAGGGAGCTAGAATGGTTCGGGAGTTATTTCAGGTAATGATTCCATATTTAATTATTCTATTTTTTTTATACAGAACCTAGTAGTTGTTTGAATTTAATGGATGTTCCCTGATATAAATGTTGATCATTTAGATGGCACGGTCAAAGAAGGCTTGTATTGTGTTTTTTGATGAAGTTGATGCCATTGGTGGTGCTCGCTTTGATGATGGAGTTGGTGGGGATAACGAAGTTCAAAGAACTATGCTTGAAATAGTCAACCAGCTTGACGGGTTTGATGCTCGTGGTAACATCAAAGTTCTCATGGCCACAAACAGGTATCAATAATCAACCATCACCGGAAACTAGATATAAATTGAATTTTCTAGTCTATGTTGAATTAGGCAATGTTTCAACAATTATTATTTATATGTTGGCTTTAGGCCCGACACGCTGGACCCTGCATTGCTACGTCCAGGACGATTGGATAGGAAGGTTGAATTTGGTCTTCCAGACCTTGAAAGCAGGACACAGATTTTCAAGATCCATACCAGAACAATGAACTGTGAGAGAGACGTTCGATTTGAACTTCTTGCTCGCCTGTGCCCTAATTCTACAGGTAAGAATAATACACTGTATAGTCATTCTCTCCTGTACATATATAGACTAATGAATGGACAGAGAAATTCACTTACGCTGGAAAAAAATTCCTTTAAATATGCAAATTTACTGGGGAGCATGGAGAGCTTTGCATATATAATTTGAAAATTCATAGTTGATCATCATTTTTTTCATCTGCTGTTTTTCATACTGTATTTTATTATAGTTAGGATTTTTTTGACACAAGATTGATTTGTGATGGGTCAGGTGCTGACATTAGGAGTGTGTGCACAGAAGCAGGGATGTATGCAATTCGGGCTCGAAGGAAGACAGTGACTGAGAAAGACTTTCTTGATGCAGTGAACAAAGTCATCAAAGGGTACCAAAAGTTCAGTGCAACACCAAAGTACATGGTGTACAACTGAGTCTTATTTGTAGGGCTTTTGCTTCCCCAAATAGTACAATCTTTTCTTGCCTGGTTTGAGGAGCGGTTTTGTGGTGCTTAATTCCTCTTGTAAGAATCGATCAAATCTGCTTCTCCACACTCCATTGTAATGACTTTGCTTATCATGTTCCAAGAAGCTACTATTTGTTTCTGTACCAGTAAATGTGGAGAGACATGTTTGGCAACACATGCTATTTATTATCAGGTTCACCTTTGCATTCAAAGATGAAAATCATGTTTCTGGGAACTTGCTTGGTGGAGTTTCCACTCCAATTTGTACCGAGACAAACACTCTCTATATAATAATAAAATAGGCTTAATATGTATATAGTATCTGAAAAGGACGGCAAGTTCCACCATGTAGTCTTAAGAAATCATCATGAGCTTAAAATAAAATGCATAGTATCTGAGGCAGAAAGCACTAGAGTTGCTTGTACATTGTGCTGAAGTGCCGATCTCCACATCTTATTTCTTCGGGAAAAGGGTTTGCAGTTGCTTCTCCAGAGCCAACAAACTGAAGCAACATTCCAATCAGAGAGTTAGAACAAATAGGAAAAGTCGAATGAAGTAAAGCATTGAATTATATATATAGTAGAAGTTTGAAGAAACTTGCATATCATATTTTCGCTTTGCTTCCTCTCGTTTTGCCCCATAGAGTTCACTCTCTTTAGGTATTTTGTTAACGGGATTGACTGCAAAAGCATCTACAGTTAGATTGAATCACTAATATATGGTGTATTAAAAAAAAAAGAAGCTAAGATGTCTAGAAAACGGATCATATCACAGCAAGGTACAATCGTAGTAGCTTTAGCAAACACTTTAGTTGCAACATAAGTAGTAGATTATGGCTAACACATTATGTGATATACATAGTTAAGACAGGGATGTTGATGACGAGCAGAAGAACAACGCTAAGGACGTAAAACAAGAAAGAGGTTGAAATTCAAAGATTAGTAGGTTCCGCCATATGTTATCTTAAACAGTTAAACTTTACATTTAATTGAACATGTCCAGAGAGTGCTACTTCCATGTATTTGTTCAGTAACATCATTCAATATCAACTTAACAATGCACTCAGTTAATTATCTATTTCCATCCTCCAGAAATTCATGTAATTAGATTCTTATACTCTCTTTAAGAAAATACCTAAAAATGGGGTACTCAGCAGATAACACACATTTGCAGATAGTGCATACTAAAAGAAGGAAGAGGTGTCTGTTGACATACACAATTTGTTTATCAATCTCTCTATTGCTCAATCTCAAAACCACAATAGACAGATCAAAGGGGTATGTGATTCAATCAAATGATCCACAAAGAATGCAAGAGACTATTCATTATGAGGGGGAGAAAGATGTTAGAAGGAGTAGTCTTACAGGGAATGTGGGCAGGTTGTTGTGGAATTAAGCTTCTGTTGGCATCCTTGGAGTGATTATCGAGCGGGACATCTGACATCTGCACAGAGATATTAATTGGATATGAAAAAAAAAACAATTTTAAGTACTGCAGCGCTGCAAATTCAGCACACACATTAATAAAGAAAAATACTATTGTACATTTATGGATTTCTCATGCATACGCGTTCTAACAAACGTTTTCTCCCTCTTACAGAATGATTGATTATCCAGAAAAACAGTGGCTAATTTAATTTTTCTAACTGATGTGACTTCAATCATCATATAGAAGCAATTCAAAGTTTTTCCAATTCAAACATACGACCGAGTCATTTTTTCTAAAACCTAGGCCGTTCTCCTACCTAGGAACATGTGATTGAAGAGGCTATAAAGTGTTTTGATAAAATGATACCTTCTTCTTTTCCTTTCTCTTAAGAATCTTCATGTGGCACTTCTTTATGTAGTGCGTCAAGTGATACCTAGAATGTTTGGAGCAGAGACGATCCCGAATTTCTGGATTGTTTGCCAACCAATCAGCAATATCTTGGGTATTAACAACAACATCAGTTTTGAGGGATTCCAACCAAACATAAACCGGGCGCCACTGATCGGTGCGCTGAAACTGATAATACGGATTCGTATGAAGCGAATCTTCGTTATCCTGAGTGAGATCTTCTTTTTCCTGATCTGGGAGGTCTTCCTTTTCCTGACAGAGATCTTCCTTTTCCTGACAGAGGTCTTCCATTTCCTGACAGGACAGACAAGCAAAATAACATGTCAAGTTCTCTTTTGTCAAGAGGAACAAACCTAGAAAAAAACATTTTTTCTACCATTTCCCTAGAACCCATGGTAACTTGAACATTCAATCTCAGTCTTGATAGAGCTATATAAATAAAATGAAAACTCCTATTTGGTATCCTCCTACCGAGATGGTCTTGCGTGTAACAGGCTTACCACGTAGGACCTGTAAGGCTGTAGCAATCCTATCAATTTGACGTATAAGGCTTGTTTTAATTTCTGATTATGCCATTTAGCAATGCATTAATGAATATGTAAGTTTTTTTTCAATAACAAAGGTGGGCAGGTCGAAGCATTCGGCTTGACTATTTCCCAGGGTCCATCCAGCAAGCGCCCCCTCCACCCAGCTCAGGTTTGTAAAGTTAATCTGCAAAATTATCACTTTCCTACAAAATCATATTCAGTTTTTGTAACTCTTCCAATCAACCACTTCCAAGTGATTCCATAGAGGCATGGCTATGATTAAATGACAGTTTAGAGCGACTACTAGCTGTTCTAGTAAAGATGATACTGCAATTACTAATTATGCAAAATCGAGCTTCAAATGAAGTACAAATCAGAGCTTGGCAGAGAAAAACCGAACTACTTGCGGTTGAGTTGGTAATCTGAGGAAGTTCTGAATGGAGAGGAGCTTCTCGATGAGCTCTCCGCGCTCCATGGACTTGAGTTCGGAGGGAAGGCAGTCGCGGTTCACGTCCACCCACCCTTCAACCTCGATGGCGCTGACAACCTTGGCCTCCGGGAAGGCGCGGAGCCAAGCTTGAGCCATGGTTTCCCATTCTTGGGACTGGTCGACCTGGTTATTGAGGTTTTGGTCGGCGCCGCCGTGTTCCTCAGGCAATTGGCCGTCGTCGCTTAACATCTTAGTCTGGAGAAAGTATATCGATCGACCCACTCCCTCTGTGGTCTGCTTAGTCCCCGACAATTAATTACCCTCCAATGTTTTTCTTAATTATAATTACACTATTCTACCTTGACTTTTCGAATAACACTTTTTTTTCTCTTGAATAACTAGTTCTTTAAGTTAAAAATTAAACCTTTGTTTTGTTTTAAATTAATAAATATACACTAAATATATATTAATGTATTAATTATATATTTGTGGAAAAAAAAGTATTAATTATATATTTAGTATTAATTAATTTAGTATATTAATGTATAAACGAGTGACCCAAGCTCAGTTAGACTTATTGTTATTCCAGGGGTCAACCCGGTAATATAAAATTCGAAAAGAAAAATATTAAGAAAAAAAAACTCACACAGTGACATGATTCGTAAATATTACAAACTTTTTTGGAAATTATTAAACCCTAACTTATTGTATTTTTCTTTATTAAACCCTAACCTAGTTTATGTAAATTTAAGAGTAGCAACTAAACTTTACTTTTGCAATATAATACCCTAAATTTTTATAGCTTTTATATTTATATCATATGAAAACATCTTACAGTCCAATTTCTAACAATTTGAAGAGAAAAATGACAATTTATTCACAAGTTCAAATATATATATATATAATCATTTCTCTCATTAAAAAGGAAACTCAAATTCAATATTTACAGCTATACCCTCTATAAAATTTGGGAGGGGATTCCTTAAATTATCCACAATACAAGGTAAGGTAATAACGCTATAAACATTATATTTATAGTAGTAGGGAACCATAAATAGTTAGCTATATACACCAAAACATCATATATATATTGAAATGGTAAGATTATAATTATAACCATTAATCAGGCATCAAAATGTGAAATAAGGTAAGAGAGTTTTTGCAAAGATGCACATAATAGACATGGACGCATTAAAACCCAATCTACGAAAAATAACAAGGCCATTTTTATTTTTTACACGATAAAACATTTGAACTTGATCCAAGGGAACAACGCTATTCTTTTTTAATGGTAAAGATAGACTATCATTAGTAAGCAGTAATGGACCAAGAAGCTGCTCACCATTTACAGAAGAAGGGAGAACCAACGAAAGAACCGTGGATTAAATTTTGGGGCGGTGATGGTGCAACAAATTTCTCCACTTGTCCTTTAAATCCTTCTATATTACAAAGAACAAAAAGTTAGACTCAAGTATTAATGAGGTAATCAAACAAGCAACCGGACAAAAAATGAATGTGTCTTACAGAAGATCGCCCTTCAAAGCTATGGGAGTAGCAATCCAGTATGAGTTTCCATTGTCCTTCACCATACCTGCTTTTATGAAAGAATAAAAAAATATTAGCTTCTAAAATGTTTCTCCAATCATGCAACTACACAAGATAATTCACTAGTAGTCCAGACTCCACAGCATATTCAAAAGAAGGGATCCACTCCTAGCTTTTTTAATGTGTTAATACACAAAGACCATCAACTATAAGAAGATGCAGAACCATGGTAGTGGAAAGGTATGTAATACAAAGATGTTCGCACTTCTGTACACCCGCTCTTAGGGTATCTTCTTCTTCTGGACTCCATCTAAAGCGTTTTCTAATAGGTATTATGAGGGGTCTTGTGTTGGGATTAGCTTTCTTTTTCTCCACCAAACCTTCTGATTCCTCCCACTGAAAATTATAACAGAGTTTGGATTTGGAATCATCTAAGATACAGAAATAGATGTCTACTATAAAAGAGAAATTCATGCAGTTACAGAACATTTTCCATGAAAAATATAGATTGCAGTAACAATGGCTACCACAAAATCAGATGTGTTCCAAGAAATAATATTTGTGGGGTGCAAAGCAGAAGAGATATAGCTGTAAATATGTACCTCGTGTGTCCGGGCGGTGTCATTATGGTTCCTTAGATTATATCTACGAAGCTTATAACTGCCGCAAGGCTGATTTTTAAATTTATCAGGAGCAACTGAAGAAGAAGCATTGTTCTCCTTGGAAGATTTTTGAGATGCACTGACATTTTTGCCCAGGTTTGAAATTTTGTTGTACCGGTTAGATACAAGCATTTCAGTCTCTTTGTGTGCATCTGGGAGAGGATTCTTCAGCAAGTACCTAGACTGAAATCCTTGCTCTTCAGCTGCACTAACGCCTTGGCCACGATCTGAAGCTTTGTCGTGCTGGTCAGACATACACCATTCAGTCGGTTGGTCTGCAGCTGGAAGAGCATCCTTCACCAAGTAACTAAATGTAGGCGCTACTTGCTCTTCAGCTACATTTACATCTTGCTCAAGATTTGAGCTTCTTTTGTGTTTGTCATATGCAGGCGATTCAGTCACCTTGTGTGGATCTGGAAGAAGACCCTTCACTAAATTACTAGACTGAGGTCTTTTTTGCATTTCAGTGGCATTATCATCTCGATCAAGATTTGAAGTGTTGTAGTGCTTATTAGGTTTAGGCAGGTCAGCTGCTCCCTGTGATTCTGGAAAGAGATTCTTCATCAAGTGAGTAGCTTGAAGGATTCTCTTCTTTCCAGAACTTGCAGAAGTAGAGGCAGATGTCCCGGCTTCTAATTCATCTGCATCAGCCTTGATAACTCCTCTGCTATATCTACAGGGCAGGACTCTTGTGGTTTTAACTGGCACATGCCGCTCAAAGTTTTCTGAATACAAAAATGGTCCAATCAATTCAACATTCATTTGGAATAGCAAAACCAACACACCAAACATGAGACTATTGTACCATTTATGGTTTGTTTTGTCTTTTAATTGTTTGTAAGCTAGAATCTTATCATAAGTCTACCAATCAATATCCTGTTAATCGACATTTACACTTCTAACAAAGAAACTCTATCAATAGTAAATCAATTTTTATTATTTTTTGGCAGCAATGCCATTATCTGGTACACTACTACACTATAACCTCAATGATAATCAGCAATGAACAGATTCATAGAACTTGGACAGCATGATTAGAGGAATATTACCAGTATTATCGCCGGAAGGAGGACTACGATGATTAAGGTTAATGTTGAGGTTACCACTCATATTGCCACAAGCGGAAATGTTCTTCGATGGAACTTCGATAAATAAAGGAAGCAAATCCTCCAATTCTTCATCTAAATAAGCCTTCAATACCCTGAAGGCTTCAGTCCGGATATTCATCTCTAGGAGATGACAACGGACACTCGGATTGGTAAGAGCAGCTTCAAAACGGTCTCTCCACAGAAGTAGCTCGTCTGTAAGCAATCCGCTTCTCTTATCTGACTCCGCTTGCTCCATTAACCGAATCCTACCCCTCCAGATCCTCTCAAGGGCATCAAAGTACTTACTTTTCTGGTCAACCTTCCCCGGTAGGTACCTAGCGGTGCATTCGACTGCAACTGCGCAATAGGCCTTCACCAGGGAGGTTGTGATGGAGGAGACACCCATGAGATAGTCCAACTCCTCGACGACTTCGAGATAATTGAGCATGTCATCGGTGATGGAGGTGTCTTCATCTATCTGGACAGAGATTCTGCACAGTAGGTCCACTTTCTTTAAGAGAATATCGTCGTCCGGAAGAGGAAGAACTGAGAGGAGTGACTTGAATACTGAACAATTGATTCCTCTCTGCTTAGCCAAGAAGATCAAGATCCATCGCGATATAGCTGACTCCATCTTCTCGATTGCAGTAGCCTTAATCCGATTAGGGTTAGGGAGGAAGATCCACGCTTCTGAAGATGGATGACGGATCTTTCATCCGTTGCTTCTGTTCTGCCCTGCTCCGACACGGCGACCCTGCAAACTGCAAAGTATCTCCCTTTCCGCGCGCCGATAACGAACTCGGTCGTCAAGGATTTGCCGGTTTCATTTTATGAAGAAAATATTCGATTTAATTTTATAAAAAAAAATGGCGAAGAAAGTTTGATTTAAATTTTAATTGCTAAGTAAACTTGTGAACTTGTTTTAAATGGTCTGAGTTATATTTATTTTTATGTCAAATTTTCATATCTCAACTTACGGCAAAGCGTACAGTCAATCCGTAAGTTCAAATTTAATATTTTTTGCATCATTTGAATTGTAATTAAAATATCTACGTACTATAATTTTTTATAATATATACATAATTTTATTTTTAATTAAACATCGAGTCATCAAAAAGAAATACCAAAATGTAAAAAATAAAAAATGATACCCATGGTAAAAAGCGCTATGTGGGGTAGCGGAAAAAAATAAAAATAAAAAATGCTATTCACGGTAGCGCTTATATACAAATTTTTAAATAATTTTTATGTATACTTATTTTTTCAACAAAAAATTGACACAATACATACTTTTTGACAAAATTCTTATTCACGTAATTATAAGAAAAAATATAGAGAGGTTATCATTATTTTTTAAAAACATAATTTTTAACTATTCACGCTTTATTCTTAAATTATATATATGATTCAGTTTTGTTCTAAAAAAATATTTTTTTTTATAAATATAAAAATAGATGAAAAAAGAAAAAAATATTTTAAAAACGAACATTTTATTAAAAAAAACAGTTTTAAAAATTATGTTTGTGTAAAATTTAAGTTTTTCTATTTTTAAAAAAAATATTTATCGTTATTTAAAAAAAAAACTGTTTTAGAAAATAATAAATTTATGGATTTTAGAAATTAAGTAGATGTTTTCGTATGGAATCTTTTACCTTGCAATTTCGGATACTTGCCTTAGTGAGAGCGTTTTATTTCTCCACTGCTCTCAGTTTTCCCGGTGGTGCAGGTAGACTCCGGACTGGAGGAGAAGGAATTGTCGGCCTTGGACTTGACTCCATCAGATTCAATGGATGTCGAATTGAAGGAGATACATGACGATGACGAGCTTGAATCTCTCAAGCTATCACTCTCTGATCGATCTCATACTTCTGCGATCGACAAGGTAAATGATCATTCAGTTGACTTGCACTCCATGTTATTGTTTCTGTTGCATTTATCTGCTCCGTCTCAGTAAATCTACGATGTCTCTCAGCATTTCTAGCTCAGGATACCGTTCATGGAGCTTCAGATATTATTAGATCACCGTTGTTGGCCTCGTTGCCTTTGTGTTTGCTTTTGCATGTGGGATAGCGTATGCTTACATATTGAAGACAGTGATTCCAGCCCGTTAAACAATAATAAATATAAAATTTAGTGTCAATCATCGACCAATGTGATGTTCTTTTATCGAGGTACCGAAATAAGTGAGCTAAAGGTTCCTTCCCTGGAATGGAATGTCTGGTGACAATTGTTAGTTCATACACATAAAATGCATAATCTGATTGATGGATACATTCCTTCCACTGAATCGAATAGGAGGGAGGCAGAGAAGACGCTCCTTAACTCTCAAAACTTAATTTGTAATTGTCTGAAATAGATGTTGCTAATTCTTTTGGGTTGTGCTTTTGTAGGTTCAGCTACATGTAATCCGTCTTACAGATTTAGCGAAATCTGCAGCCGTTCGGCGACCAAAAGTCAAGGTTTGCTTTGATCATCTAACTTAACCATATGATATGTTTTCACTCACTGCACATTAGCTGCATGGTCTGTTTGGAAATAACAAAAATTGATGCACTTTAATGTCAGGATATGAGTGTTGAAGTTGTAGATAGCAACCCTTACAGCAGGCTTATGGCACTGCAGAGGATGGGAATTGTGCATAACTATGAAAGAACCCGTGAATACTCTGTTGCTATAGTTGTCTGTACTTATCTCCTCCCTCTATGTTTATATTGTTTCAATAATTTTGTTCTGGTTTCATAATAAGAAGATAGGCAGAAATTATTGCATATTTCTAGCCATGGTTAGAGTAACTTTTCACTGTAGTCCAAGTTTCGGGAGCAGGTATTAAGGTTTTAAGGGTGATTTTTCTCTTTTCCTGGAAAGACGATAAATGGTACATGCATGATCATTGTTATACTCTTATATCATTTTCCATGCTAGTAATGCTCCAAATGAAAGATGTCTGAACAGTAGGGTTACCCTCTCAGTCTCAACTATTAGCCGTTTTCATTTCTAGATTTTGTTTGATTGATTTAAGATATATAATAATGTATTACCATTGTTATTTTTTTTGTGGTATTTTAATGACTGGTTAGGGAATTGGCGGTGTAGGTAGTGTTGCAGCTGAGATGCTGACAAGGTGTGGTATAGGTCGCATTCTATTGTATGATTATGACAAAGTCGAATTGGCAAACATGAACAGATTGTTCTTTCGTCTTGAACAGGTATTTTAATAGTTCTTTCTATGCTCACTTTATAAACTAAAATCTAGTCCAGTGTTGGGTGCATTAGAATTGGATGAACTAAAATGATGCAGGGCCCAAAACTTGATAGGAGCATCATCTTTATGAGAATTTCATTCTACAGAATGATTGTTCTCCATCTACTGCTGTATATTTATTTCCTACTGGAGGCTTATATGTATCCTATCTAGGCTGGAATGACCAAGACAGATGCTGCTGTTCAGACTCTCTAAGACATAAATCCTAATGTTGTCCTTGAAGTAAGTTTCTGCAGTAGAGAATTTTAGTATCCTGATGTGTCATAGTTTATCATTGATGATTTGTATTGAGTCTGAGATTTTCCATATTTACTACTCTATTTTGTGTATGCAGAGTTACACATTGAACATCACAACAGTGCAAGGCTTTGAGATCTTCATGTCAAGTTTGAGAAATAAATCCTTTCACCCAGAGAAAGAAGGCATTGGAGTGGATCTTGTTTTAAGTTTTGTTGATAATTATGAAGCGAGAATGGTTGTTAACCAGGTAAAATTATTCTTAGATGTAAGCTTAATCCATGTGCTTAAGAAATGGTATGCATATGGATTACTTTTTTTAGGGGAGCATCTCTCATAAGCAATCAAAAAATATTTTGCTATCGTTTGTAACTGAGTGCACCATATTGGTTCATTGGCGGTCTTAAAAAAACAAGAACTTTCTTTATTGGAAAGGCGCAGTAATCCTATATTGTCGTGTTTTTTGTGCTTATACAGGCCTGTAATGAACTGAATCAGACATGGATGGAATCAGGTACAAATTTATAATTTGGTTGATAATCATCTTATGAGTTATGTTCAGTCCACGATACCTAGCTTGCATGAAGAGGAACTTCACTTAAGAGAAACAAATTGCAGTAGGATCTTTTGAGTGCAGAATTTGATTCTCTACTTTGGTGGCAAATGTGCATCTTTCAAGGATCACCTGCTCAAACGGATTATATTTTGAGTTTTGAAACAAATCCACGTAGAAATAATCACCAATTACGACTCTAATTTTTCAAACTATTGTGGAGCAACCTTTCAAATCTTACTTTGGTTATGAATGGAATCTGAGTGGAAATTCACTTGAAATATTCTGGTCAGGTGTCTCTGAGGATGCTGTTTCAGGTCATATACAGTTGTTGATTCCTGGAGAGACTGCTTGTTTTGCATGTGCACCACCCTTGGTAGGTTCATTTGCATTCTGTGAATCTAGAATGCTCTTAATGTAAAGCTCTACTAGAATGTATATTATTCACATTTTTAATCAGTTAGGGACAATTTATTGTAAGTACTAGTGAATATAGTAGGACACTTTTCTGGGCAATCATCAAAACCATAATATAAGCATCTTCTATCAGAAAATGTCAATGTCGTTAACTTCTTTTCTCAGGTTGTGGCATCTGGAGTTGATGAACGTACTCTAAAGCGAGAGGGAGTCTGTGCTGCATCTTTGCCTACTACCATGGTGATTAATGCCTTTTACCACATCAAATTTCTTCTTTTTTTTTGCCAACATACCACATCAAATTTCATCTGGAATATTTTTATTGAGTGTATTGCACGAGTTGTGTCTGATATTTTATTCGATTTATTGCATGATTTAGTGTTGCCAGGTCACATTTATAGACTGAACATATGATTTTCATCATCTAAATTTGTCGTTAGTGTTAATACCTCATCAGCAATAATTGATTTTACATAATAGGCAAAATATAATATTAACAGACTGTATTGTACACTGTCCTCTTCAACTAATTTAATGTGTGATGACATGAATTATCTCCAGGGAGTTGTAGCAGGGCTGCTTGTTCAGAATACATGAAATTTGTGCTGCATTTTGGGAATGTTTCGCCATATTTGGTACTCTCTCAACTTATTCTAGCTGACATGCGTGTATTGTGAATTCCCGTTCAAGTTTTTTCTGTTCCTATTGTAATTTTGAATCCTTATGACTTTTTTTCTTTTCTTTCATATTGATGAAGAGCTCTCATGTTTGCAGGGGTACAATTCTCTCAAAGACTTCTTTCCAACTATGGAAATGAAACCCAACCCTCAATGTTCAAATGCAGCGTGTTTGGAACGTCAAGTAACTAAACTAACCTTTAACCTGTAGCGTGAAATGTGGATCTGAAAATGTGTCATCAGGTACCTAATGGTTTTGTATCTGTCTCGTGTGCAGAAAGAATTTCTTCTTGCAAAACCAGCTAGGGATGCTGCTAAAGCGAAACTGAAGGCTGAAGCCTTGCCAGTTACAGAAGGCCCTCTTCATGTTGATAATGATTGGAACATAAGGTAAGCTTCCAAAATGATTACTTGTTATTCATTGACTCCCTTACTTTTCACCAAAAAAAGTTGATACCAGTAATAATTTGGTGTGAGATATGTGGGAAGTATGAACTCTTTAATGCCTAAGTGTTATCAGCAACATTACAGTGCCGTGATGTTCTCCATTATAGATATTAGAAGTAGCACATGATACTATGATAGACGTGCTCATTGTATATATTGACACACTCATGATACGGTGTTTCAGTGTTGTTGATGACAATGAAGTGGATGAAAAGCATGCATCTACTTCCGGTAATTTTTCTTAATTTTCCAAGAACGCTTCGCATACTTCTTGTCTTTTGCTTATTTTCTATCTAAGAAATATGTGTAGTTTCTAGTAACTACCATCTTATGTTGCTTCCTTCCCAAAGTTCACAGCATATCTAGATTGCTGTAATGCAGTGTAATGCAGTGTAATGCAGTAAGAAGATAGCCGAGATTTTGGTCCTTTTTCTATTTCCCAACCTGTTAACTTGATATATTTCGGAGGTTAACAAATCATTGTCTGTGAGACCCTCAGAAATGGTTGTAGCAATTGTTTAGATTCAATACATAGGTATATCACTAATCTTTTGAATAACTTTGTCTTTTTTCTTGATTTGAATAATACTAACCCTTCTGAAACTTTTGTTTAATTTCTTGGGAGTAAAATTCTGCTTCATATGAATTTCCAGGTCTAAGTGAGGTACATTATTAAATGTATATCATATATATATATAACTTTCATAAAGTTGAGTGGTTGTTTAACAGAGTAAATTATGGTTTTTTTGCTGATTTCGAATATCACTTCGCCTCGTTTCCTTTTATTTACCTTTTTTTTTTAAATTTTAATGAAAAATGGTTTTCATGTACACTACAGATGCTCTTCCGGAAGGACTTACTCGTGAACTCCCTAGTGCCGACGAGATTCAAAAATTGTCTCCTTCCGAACCAGCTGATACAGCTGAAGACGATCTGGATGAACTTAGGAAGCAACTTGAAGCTCTTAATTCTGCTTAAGGTCCGTATCATTTAACTTTCCTATGAAGTTTTAGCAGACAATTTGGATAGTTTGTGTCTTATAGAGGAGACTAACCATACAAGATACAAAACATACTGTGTCAACATTTAAATTGTATTTTGTTTAATGATTTGAGTCACAAACGAAGAGTTGGAAGTGACAGGTTTGGGATGACGGAAATTCAGATGCACTTTTTTTAAAAAATGGATTTCCCTTTCTTATGCGTTTGGCTCCCTTTTCCTCCACTAATAAGATGAGGTTGGCATGTTGTCATGATTACTATTAGAGCAAGTACACCAAAGCACTAGTGTATTTTATGTATGTAAACCCCCCCCAGCTAGTGATCCAAGTGAAATCGACTTATATACCCATGGCAGTTGTGCTACAATGGCTGAGAGCGTTGATTCCCAAGTGGTTTGGCTCCAGAGTCACGAGTTCGATTCCCTCCAGTGTTCTTGGGAAATGGTCAACTGGTGTCCGAAGGGTCGGCCTCTCAACTCTAGATTGTCAGTAGGGCTACGTTGATGAGGCCAGTGCAAGCGCTAGTTGCTCAGAGAGAAAACTACGATACCCCTGAAATCTCGGACATTACGTAGAGGAATGAGCCTAGTGTCGCCACTACTACCTCATTCTTTTTTTCTTGTCCAAAAAAAAAATCGACTATATATAGTATCAAAAGAGTGTCATTGTGATTCCACTGGACAGACTAAAAAAAATATGGATAAAATATTTTAAAAAAATATATAAGTTAAATATAATTTTTAAAGTTCAAAATTATAAAAGAGGTAATTCTGAAGCTCCTCCGCATGATATCCTTTTCACGTGCCAACTAGTCGCAAATAGGGTTGTCATTTGTTAGATTATGGTACGGGTAAGTTATATATCATAATCATATCATATTTTTAAATTTCATACTATAACTATAATAATAATCATCATTACGAGTACAATTTTAATACCATAGCAATATCTATAACTGTAGTTATTAATCATGGTTTTAGTCGTATAAACATATTTATTACCACATGTGAAATGTAATTAAACATTATAAATGTTATCTTAATAAATACATAAAGTTATGTCGCAAACAACAACAAAAATCAACATTAACACCATTCAAAATTAACACTAATACAATTTAACATTTAAATCATTCAATTACAGTTTGTCATTGAATTATAGATTCGTAAAATCTAAAAGTGAATTCTATTTTTGTTATTAGTATTTATTAATATATTAATATTAAATTATTATTTTATTTATATAATAATTATGGTTATAACTGTGGGTATGACTAAAATACCATAACCATTACTGGTATAAAATTTATCAACATAACCGCACCGCACCATAATTGTATAATTAATCATATTAAAAATAACAGTTATAACCATGATTTTGAATTTTTCACCGCAATATTGTTACTCGAGGGAGAATGTATTGGTTATGGCCATTGCTGCTGAGATAGAAAGTTGCATTTGCCACTCTCCTCTTTCTGCACTAGCATCTAGTCCCCGACACCCTTTGCCCTACCACCACAAGGTCATCCACACACCCATCCATATGGATATGTGCTTTTTCTTTCATGGTTTTATCTAAAGACAATTAATTTAAATAATACTTAATTTTCGTTAAAAAAATGGTTAGAAAGTTATAACATTATAATAGAGAAGTATATCAAATAATAGTTGTTTCTTATGGATACAAACACTGAATGTAAGTCGATCACATCATTACGTTGCATGACTATATATATATATTCTGAGAGCATTTTTTTAAATGATTGAATTTATATAATTTGCTAGTATTATTTTATTTTTTGAACAAATTGTTAACTAACTTTACATAAAAATATAATCTAATAATGTAAATTATAGATCCGTCTAATTTGTTATTAAATAACGATAAAGCTATTCACGTGTCTTTTACCTTGGTTAGTAAATTATATTTTTTCAAAAAAAACAATGTTTTTTTTTTAAATAAAGTAAAAAAATGTAAAAAAAAAATACGATCTAAACGAAATTAATAAATTATTTAAATACTCTTGATGAGTTTAAGAAATCGGCCTCTATGTACCTACGCACGTGCGAATGTAATTATTACGCTCTATATCTCTATGAGCATCCATCCCACCACCTCCTCCAAATATATATATATATATAAATCAATAATTGTAATATTTTACCAAAAGCATATAAAAACAATTCTCTATTTATATGAAAAAGACGTTAGGCGATACTTGTCATGCTTGTCTTTTTATACTGAATTTGTAAAAAGTAAATTAGTTTAAAATGGGTTTGTTGTTCAAGTAAAATTGAAGAAAAAAAATCTCCAAGATATTTATAAATAATATATGTTTAATCTAAAATTCTAAATATAGATGTATGTTTAAATAATTACAATATATATTTAGACATGATTTATAATTATGTTTAAAAAAATCAAAATTATATATAAATGCGAATAGATACAATTATTATATTTTTCGTTTACATTTACTTTTCTTAAATTAATATATTTCTAGAATTTATTCATATGTCGTAAAATTTATCATTATAGTTTAATTTTAATTACTTTTCTCAAATGTATCACATTATAAACAAGGTATGTCTACAATACAACCTTTCATGGCATTATTATTTTTTCATGACACGATTTTGTATGAGAGACAAGATATTTTGTAAAAATCCTTGAGTAGATATAACATTAATAATTAAATTACTTTCATGTCCCTATAAATAAAAAAACAGTAACTTATAAATACATACGTAGTATATAATAAAATAGTGTAAAATACTATTTACGCTTAATTATTCAAATTTGAGTTTCTATTCTAGTATTTGATTTTGAAAGGTTTGAATATTAATTTTTTACAATTTGTTAGTTTCTCGTTTTGTTAAATTTTTCCTTCAAAATTATCATAATATGTTATAAAAATAACTAAATATTTTTAAAATGACACGATTTAACCTTTCAAATCTTTTATATACGTTACAATTGAGTTCTGATTAGATTAGGTCTTAGTCGAATCCTAATCGAAAGGGTTAACGTTTAGGTTGACCAAGACCCACCCCTTTACCCACGGGCGAACTGGTACACTACATTCGATTAGGACTAAACCGAACATCAAACGAGGGGCTAAGGTTTGGGACTCTGGGTCTTGACCCAGACCCGAACCCCTTCGATTGAAACTCAATCGAGTTCCGACCGAATTGGAGTTCAATTGTATCATATAAAAAAAGTCTTGAAGATTAAATTGTGATATTTTAAAAAATATTTTATTATATTTCTAAATTTTTAAAACATATTAGGTTAACTTTATACTGAAAAAATGACGAAATGAAAAAACTCAACATATTATCAAATATTAAGAATAAGAAGCAAACCTTTCTAAACCAAACATTAAGGAAACTCAATTTTACCCCAAACACAAGGGATAAATTAGTATTTAACTCTAATAAAGTATAAAATAATATCTCTAATAGGTGTAAAGTATATATATTAAAAAAATCATAAAGATAAATACAAACACTTTGCAATGTAAGAGAAGAGCCCAAAAAGCTACTCATAGCCCAATAACGCCATCCGTTATTTGATTTCCTCCTCCATCCCATCTAGGGGTGTCAAAACGGGTCATGGGTCGACCCATGGATCGTGTCGACCTTGGGTCGTGTCAGGGACCCTCTGACCCAAACCTGATCCGTGTAATAGTATGGGTCAGTTTTTGAAACCCAAACCTGACCCCGCGGGTTGGTGGGTCAACCCGCGGGTCAGAATGACCCGTCTGTAATGGTAAGGGTTGGGTCAGATTGATTCGTTCGACCTCCATGACCCGCGGGTCAATCTGACCCATTCGACCCATCGTTTCAATAAAAACAAAAAATAGATTAAAATATATAAATGGAACGGGTCATGAGTTGACCCGTGGGTCAAGGCTTCTGACCCAAACCTGACCCGTGTTTTCACGGGTCATCCATGGGTCGTGTCAAAATGACCCATGGGTCAAAAACTCTGACCCAAACCCAACCCGTGAGCGGGTCAACCATGGGTCACCCACGGGTTGGGTCAAATTTTGACACCCCTAATCCCATCACCCCATGGTTTCTCTCTTCGCCCTTGACGGAATTTTCCCTTACTGTTCCCCACTCATGTTCCCCATTTCCCAAACTACCCTCCAAAGATATTTGGACCGGATCCTATAATCATTTTTAGTTGAGTCGGTTCATAGTTTTGAGTACTTCAATATTTTGAAATTAGTTAAAATTGGTAATTTGTGTGGTTCATGTCGTGTTCGTATCATGCTTGTGTTTTAGTGAACCAGTTCAAATACGACCCCATACGAAGATGTGTCAATTTAATTTAGCATGAACACGATACGAAAAAAATACATGATACGTAATATTGTTGTTATTATTAAAATAAGTTCGAGATAATTTAACAAATGGTTCAAACTACTTATATATGTTCTAATGATGTGTAGGTGTCCGACACAAATATTAGATATTTTAATTAAAATTGCATTCAGTCTCGATTTAATTGAAACTTAGATATATTTTAAAATATATATATATATTCTATTCAATTCGTATGAAAAATTGAATGAAAAGTAAAAATCCAAAAGTTATGCAATTTTTAAGGAGAATTTAAAAATATTTTTAACATATATTTTACAAAATGTGTTCAAGGGAAAATGCGTCATTTTCTCTAGTTCTTATCTATCTATCTCTCTCTCTCTCTATATATATATATTGATTTGACAAAGTATCCTGTAATTTTGATAAGTAAGTTTTTAATACAATTTTCTCTATCATAGTGTCATAATAATTTAATTTGATTGGTTTATTGGTTTATGTAAACAAAAATTAAGTTACATCAATGTCATCATTCTCTCACATCCACATGAACACTCTAAAATTAATCAAAAACTCCACATTCAATTTCAAAAAATGTTACATTTATAAGTATGTCAAATTAAATGTTATCTTCAAATAATAGTAAATTGCAAGTTTTGCACCTAACATTTTACTTTATAAAATTACACAAAAATTAAGAGTGAAATAAATAAATAATAATGAAAACATAATATTTTTTTTAAATAATTTGAAATAAATAAATAATAAACTAGACTTATGATATAAATATTATATTTAAGCCTAATTTATAATTATAGTTTAGATTAATTAACTTAAAAAATGCATTAAGTGTTAAAAGTACATAATATTTATAATGGAAAAAAATGATAAACAATAGTAACAAAGTTAATTAAAAACTAAACAGATAGTAAATGTATATATTTTGTTCGCCAATAATTAAAATATATAACTATTTATTTGATTTTTAAATTTAAAACAAAAAAAAGGTAAAAAGAAATCAAACAAAAGTTTTAAACGTGTACGCAATCATGTTTGTTGAGAAACAAATTTTGAAAAGAAAATTACAATACAATAAAATTATTTTAAAAAAAAGTAAGTATATAAATACACATGTTAGATTTTTATTTATTTAAATACACATGTTAAATTAAGTATATAAATACACATGTTAAAATTAGTAATATATTAATTTAATTTTTACATTAAATTATATTTATTTAATGATAACTCAAATATTTTTTTATATTCTGCGCAAAGTGCAAGTCAGTTCTCTAGTATACATTAATTTGGTAAGATGTATGTAATGTTGACAAGTAAGCAAAATGAAATTTTCTAATAATTTATATTGATCCACCTAGATTGTATGTTTTTTTTTATACAGTTTTCTAGATTGTATGTTACATTTACATATGTGACATCATATTTTTGTACATGTGGACACTTTCAAATTGTTCCAAAGCACCACATTGAACCTTACAAACCGTTTCATTTTATCATATTTATTACAACTCAATTATTCAATAATTTTTAATTATTTTCAAGCTTAGTTTTCTACATTTATTTATTAAAAATATCTATACATAATTATGGACTTTTAGTACGTTCTATTCACAAATCTATATTTGTAGGTTTTAAAGTTGTAACTAAATATTAATTTATTAGGATTTTATTATTTTCAATATATTAATTTTTTAATTAAAAATAATAAATTAAACAAATTTAATTATAAGTATGTGTCCGGTAAATTGGATGTGTACACCACCATCTACTCTATCTTCCCTTTTGTTGTTAGATCAATCGAACATGTTTCAGATATGAATAAAATTTCAGTTTTGCCAAAAATTAAAAATTAAAATTATCATAAATATATTTTAAAAGATACATATTTTTTATATGTTCATACTTGGTAGACAATATATGTAATAGTTACTATCAAAGTAGAGTGGTAACAATTATCAAAACACGTATATTCAATTTAATAGTCGTAACAAACATACGATAATAATAAATAACATAAAAACTAAGTTGAAGAGCATTCATTAACTTCATATTATTAATCTTTATTATATTTTTTTATTATATATATAATACTTTAAATTTAAACAATTAGAGGACATTTTATAAATAAATGCATAATGAATATCTATATATATTTTTTGCTATAAAAAATAGCAATATATTTATATAAGCAAAATTTTAACTAGATCACAAATTATGGTGAGCTTAACCATAAAAACATAATAAAAAATTAATTTTTAGAAGGAAAAAACTAAATAACATCTAAAATTTCAAACAGAAAAGTAACATGTAAAAAATATATTACTATTATGCCAATCAAATATTTAAAATTAACACATAATATCATAATTAATAAATACATATATTCAAAAAAATATTTATTGTATATATATATATATATGTGTGCGTGTTTGACTGTTTGTGTGTGAAATTTTAATTTCAAATAACTTCAATTACCTTTAACATAAAAATATATTTATTTAATAGATATTTTTCTAATAATTTATTTCCATTAATAAATTGTTAGTGCTAAAAGTTTCAAGCTTAACATACTAATAATCAAGAGGATAAAATTATATCTTTATTATTATAGAAAAAAAAATAAAAAATCATACTTATAAAAGTCTATATTGGATATTTCATAACTAATTATGTATATATATATATAAAATTATTTCATGCATTGTTTAAATTACAAATTTTATTACAATAAAATAAAACTTCAGCTAAATAAAAAAACATATATTTAATTTACTTTGCGTAGATCAGATATTTAGTGTAGAACTTATCCATATAAAACCGTTTAGACGTACCATGATCAAAACATTGGGTTTAGTTTCAAAACCACGGTTCTACCTCAATTATGAGTGAGTTGATCATGAGGGCAAGACCGAGACCGATCTCAGCCTAGAAAAAACACCCGAGTCGGTTTCTCCTGACTCGGGCCGGTCTCGGTCCTGGACCGAATCTGACAATAAAAAAACACTGAATTTGTCCAAATATAAACATCATTGGAATCAAAGTAACAAAATTTCAAAGTACAAATCAAAGTAACAAATCAACCAAGTAACAAATATACAAAGTTCTAAACAAAGTTCATTTTCTTCCATAGTTCCAAACATACATAATTGATTTTTAGGGTTTGCATAATAAATTCGGTCCAGACCGATCCTAATAGGGCTTTCGGAAAAAAAATCGAGACCGACCTTGAAGAAAAAAATCCGTCCGCTCGGTCTCGGAACGATCTTGTCAGAAATTACAGTCCAACAGTTTTTTTTTATCACATTAGCAATACCCCAAGGTCAAAAACGTCATTTTCCTTTTCCACAAGTTGGTTGCATCAACTTCTTTCCGTGGAAAGGCTACAGGCAATGCAGAAATGGTGATTTGGTCCTCCATGTGCTGATTATATATAGACATCACCATCTACCATTTTCCCAGACTATCTCTCCCTCACTACCATCCATCGATCCATGGAAGAAGACCATCAAAGAGAGCTCCAGCTCCTCCCAACTCCACACTACTCCATAGCCTCCTCCTCCTCTTCCTCCCACATGAACTTCGATTATCCCTTCCATGGCGGAACTGGACTAGACTTACAGCTCTCCATCAGCCTCAGACCCCTCCACTCGCCTCAAGACCACTGCACTGCGGCGGGGCCGGACTCCAGATCAGTTAAAGATCTGAAGTGGCACGCGTCTGAGCAAATCCGGTTAGCGTCGATCGAGAAAGCGTATGCAGAGAGGGTGCGGGAGCTGACGAGGCGGGAGATGGAGTTGGCGCAGTCGGAGTTTGTGCGGGCGAGGCAGATGTGGGAGAGGGCGAAGGAGGAGGTTGACAAGGCGGAGAGGATGAAGGAGCGAGCCACGTGCATGGCGGAGGAGGATATCACGTGCCATTCTTGCAGACAAAGGTTCCGACCGTCCCCTTGCAGTGACTGACTGAGATTGGTTCTTCCCACGTGCATGGCGCATGCTCAAGAACCTAGTGATCTGATCATTCGTCGACATTGATTCTTGTAGTTGATCATTGGGTTGTCATTCGTAACGCACGTCGACTAGGAAACAGAATAAGGAATTAAAAAACGACATTTTATGTCAATCAATGATGACGTGGCATCAAGATGAACAATGCTAAGAAAATAAAAATTGCCGCCATTTAATGCGATTTTTTCATATATTTTAAGTTTATTTGTGAAAGAATCTAAAATGATACGAACAGAAAAAAGTTGCATTCATTTTAATTTGAGAGGATTTAAAAGAAATAAAGAATGAAATTACCACTTTATATATTCTTCTTACATGATTATTTGAGAGTTAATGTAATTTATTCACCTAAGCACTCTCCTTTAATGATACATAATATATTTTAGTGTTAAATACCAAATAGTTTCCCGAATTTTGGACGTTTTACAAATAGCTACCCGAATGTTTTATTTTTAAAAAAGTCTACCTCAACTTTGACACATGGGGAAAATAGTTACCTCCGTTAAATTTTCCGTTAAATGTGTACGAAAAATAACATGGAAACACATGATTGATCCATAATTTAAAAAAATATATTATTATTTTAAAATACTAAAAGAATCAGAACAATTCGAAAAAATTGGAAAATTAATAGGGAAAATAAGAGTTTTAAATATTATATTTTTATTAAAAATATGAAATAAAAATAAATAATTATTTTTTTTATTTTGTTTCATATTTTTCAATAGAAAAATTATATTAAAAACTCTTATTTTTTCTTTTTCTTTTTGTGTTTTTGTTTTAATTTTTTTTTGATTTTTTCAGTGTTTAAAAAAAGTAATATAAATTTTAAAATTATGGATCAATTATGTGCTGACACGTCATTTTCCGTCCACATTTAACAGATGTATCTATTTGCGTCTTCGTTCAAAGTTTAGATAGCTATTTTTTAAATTTCAAAATTCGGGTAGCTATTTGTAAAATGTCCAAAATTCGGGTGCTATTTGATATTTAACTCTATATCGATTTTTTTTTTTAAATGGAGGGTGAAATACATGATTAAAAATTAATCAAATTTATTATCTAGTGATATATATATATATATATAATTTTTGAAAAATGGGTTCTATTAAGACAATTTAAAAAATGGAAACATTTTACCCTCTATTATTATACATAGATACGCCAATAATCTATTCTATCTAAAAAGCATGTTAAAAAATATATTCATGTTACAGCATGCACGAGTTACTATTATTCAGGCCCAGCCTGATTCTGTGATGGTATGATGCTTGTCATAAAAGATAAAACCGATTTCTGTTTGTGGGGTTCAATTGAATAATTTGAGTGATCGACTTCCAAACCTCGATACAAAAGGCAAATGATTCAAAACAAAAGGCACCAAAGAAAAATCTCCCATGATCCAAAACTCAGTTTCTTTTTAGATCGTAACTCGTTTTACTAATTAATCCAACAAATCGTAAGTGTATTAGCTATTAATGCACTTTATCTATTAATATTGCATCAACAAATTTACATATATATTAAAGGGTAAATGGTCAGAGTGCCCCCTAAAGTTTGACTGAAATTTAAGAATCCCCTTAAAGTTAAAAGTGTCCCTTAATGTTTGAAAATGATGAAAAATCCCCCCTTGTCAGCTGCTCTTTTAGGGGGAATTTTTCATCATTTCTTAACATTAGGAGAGATTTTAAACTTTAAGAAGAATTCTTAAAATTCGGCCAAACTTTAGGGCACTTTGACCATTAATCCTATATTAAATGAAACCGAAAATGACTGAGACACCTTTACTTCTACTTGGTGGAGCTGTAATAAAAATAGTGTATATGGATGGATTGTGATAGATACATAGCTGGTGTGTATGTATCTGGTTGGACCCAACTCCTTAACTTATGTACATCCAGAGACCAAACCAAACACCCACTATCCTTGTCTGGAGATACACACAGATGCTAAAAACCAAATTTCTCTCTAAGTTAGAGATAAGATTGGTGCAGTGAATTGATATAAACCAGACAGAAACCAAACGCAGTTGTTGGATCGTAACTACAACTGAGTCCAACTAGCAGTAATTCAGTCAATTCACAGTGTCATGATCCAATTATGGAGCAAAGAATCCACACACTCAAACTATGCCCTTCAGGAAAAGCACAAACTAGCTATGACAACTGCATACTACAAGGAAATCAATCAATCATGCTGCAAAATAAGGCTCTCCGTATCGTGTTTGGAAAACAAAATGTCGAAAAAATGGCATTTTCAACATATTTTTCAAGTTAAGTACCTGTGAATTGAAGTAGTTTGTTCTCAGGATGAAGATCAATGAAGAGATGCCAGCAATGACATACATGGAGAAATATTCATGATCAGAGATGCTGATATAACTGCAAATCATTATGTGTAGTGTGGTAAATGAAAGCATTGTTCTTATCCATTGTCATGTCTTAATTGCAATGACAGTTAATCAGGTGGTAATGGTGTAGAGCTATTTAGAATCTCTTGTTTGGCATCTTAGCATTAAAAAACCCAAGAAAGTTGAGTTTTTTTTAACAGAAAAAATCTCCCTACACAGAATTGCAGCTGTGACGAGACCATGCCCTGACAGGCAACCTTAGTGCATAATGCAATAGCTCTGCTGCTGCTGCTGGGGAAGAACTTACAACAACTGTCAACTCTTACCTCCAGAGAGTTAAGTTAAAGATGTAGGACATGCTTCTCATTTGAATCAAACTAGTCATCATGACAAAAACCTTAAAATTTGTCTTTTTACATTGTCCATACATTATTGCCAAGTGATCCTACAAATCCCACACCATATCAACACCACAGCATCTTGTATCTCATTGCATTAACCAAGATATCAAATTATGAAAATTGCAGGTTTTGGACTGAAGAGTGATCAATATTTTTACAATTGTTATCAGATTCTATTGGTTGACACACAAGTCAGAAACAGACCAGTTTGGCTGTTGGGGCCAGTTGGGCAATGAAAGGTCACGAGGCAACAAGAAGTGGTGGAATTGGTAAGTGTTTCATGACATTTCGTTGTCCATGGATCTCGACGGTATCGTGGTACTAACTTTAATTGATAAAGGATAATCATTTTTCCATACACAGACAAAAACATTCTGAGTCCCAACTCAAGTAAAATAGCAGAGAATAACATGGTTGATGATTTTAACCTGCAAGCAAGCAAGAGTAAGGAGGAGGTGCATTTTTTTAATGTAAAACCAGCTAAGGATGATAAGGATTTCAATAGGACCAAAGACAATGCATGATGGTTGAAGGAATCAGTAAATAACACCAAAAAGAAACTAAACCCCAAATGAAAATGGTTAAAATGAGGTCGATTACCACAATTATTGAGTTCTTTAGGTTGAATTTAAAAATAGAAAAATCAATCGTATTTATAAATTTAACAGTATCTAGGCTAGGACTAGGACCATAAAACTTGATCTGGGGTGGGGCATGTCTGCTTAAGGCTGAAGCAACTTTCCCACTAAAAAGTGGTCATTTTTGAGATTCCAACAGTCTGGCATAATCAAAACTAGATCCAAGAATGCGCAGAAAGAATCCCATTTCATCATTTCTAGTATACGAGTAATGTCATCATGCATTACATGAACTCTAAAAGCAGTTCTTCAGAACTTTTTGGTTTTATTGAATCTTCAAATCCGCCACCCATAAATACACATTTTTGATTTAACAGGTTAAAAAAGAGAGTCTAAACATAAGAAATATCTCATATTAGCCTTTCTTCCAGGTGAGTGAAACCAATGACTGATGGGTTTGTCGAGATAGGGGTGAGACTGGAATTTAGTTGGTGAAAGTGATGTTTCTAAGAAAACACTATCCTATAATCTATTACAAAATCTGAGATGATTTGGGAGAAGAAAAACACGTGACCTTTTTTGGGCAAAATCGTTCTTTTTTCATACTGGACGACTGGATGCAATGGCAGTACTATTGTACTAGACGAAGAGAAATCAGTGCCGCGGTAACAGAAATTAATCTACCCAGACCAGTGACTCAACGACTGAAGGTTTTAATCAGACTGGTCATTATTCCCTCCCGCCTTACAGCTAAGTACAGACCAATCAGTAGTTTCGGTTGGTTACCAGATCTAGGAAAGGGAGGAAGGAAGGAATACTGAACAGTGAACAAGACGAAGGCTTCATAGTTTGCAAATTCGTAATGCTTTTATCGGTGAAAATAACAGTGAAATTTTACATATACCAACACTATAGGCGAAGAAAGCTCATATTTTAGGCAAGACGGTTGTCGAAGAATCCAAGTAGAGTTGGTGTCGGAGTCGGATCTGTGAGAGGGAACTGGCGGGATTGCGCCGGCGACGCTGTCGCCTTTGGGCTTGGGCCTTTTAGCTCCGGTCTCAACTAAAAGGCCTAAACAAAACATTGAAAAATTCTATAGAAGCGTAAAATTGAACGTAAAAATAAAAAATGGTTAAATAGTATGACAAATTGGTAATAAAGTTGATATTATAATCACTACGTTTATAGGTAAATATATTAAGTATTAACCACTTAATCCATCAAATGGGTGGAAAAAAAGAACTTGGGTGGAAAAAAGGACTTGGATGCATAAAATAAAAAGATTAGGATCAATACTGGAAACAGAGAGCAAGTTCAGGGAAGACAACAGAAACGCTGCGTTTTACGGACGGTACAGTTACGGTAAGGTGGCGACTCACTGGGTCACGGAGTCGGCACTTGACGAGAAATCGAATTGCAGCGAAATAGAGCGGAAGATGATTTGAAGATTGAGAACCGATCACTCATCGTCTAGGGATCCAAGTGATGGCGGGGGATACCCTGCGCCGGCAGGCGATCAACTCATCGGGGAAGAAGAAGCCGCGGAGCGATTTCGAGTTCTGCAAGGTCTGCAATCTTAATCATGATCAGGGACAGAAGCACAAGTATTTCCCCAGTCATAAGAAATCACTGTCCAGATACTTGTCTCGATTCCAATCCAAGGTCGAGGATGTCCTTTTCTTCCTTAAGAACCCTAGCGTTCTCCGCCCCGAACTCGCTTTGCGCAATCGCTTTTGGTGCAGCTTCTGCGACGTCGATGTTGCAGAGCTCGACAGCTGCTTCGCGTGGTGAGTCTCTGTTTGATTATTCTAGTAATTCATGTAGGAAACCTGTTTCCAAAGTCAAGTCAAATTCCTCTGCTACTGGTACTGGTATGCAAAGAATCGTGTCAGCGTTTGAAACTTGTTCCTACATTGTGGAGTTACTGCTATTTTAACGTGATTGTTTCAGTTTTAACGTTGGTCATTAAGATCTTAGTGACTGAGGTATCGACCACAGTTGCTTTTCTGTGTTATGATAATCATCTGGTTCAATTGTCTTGATTGAACAGTGAGAATGCAATTAATCACTTATCAAGTGGGCATCACCTTAACCACTTAAAGCAGTTCGCATGGAAGTATGGCGGTGTGATGGATCACGTGGACAAGTTTAGGATATTGGATGATGATGTTACAAAGGTAAGAAATAGATTGATTAACTGGTTACTTTTCCACTTATAAGATAAGTTAAGTGTGGCTGAGTAGGAGTAAATCAATGAAGAGGGCTTATGTTGTTTTAGGAAACTATGAACTAAACCTTATAATCGTTGATATGAGAAGACTGTTTTATTTGCTTATTCATGAAGGTTTTTCTCATTTTTGTTACTACAGTGGAAAAAGAAGTGTGAGGCGCTGAATAAAGAAGCAGAAGCATCTGAAGAAGTGTCCTGTGGACCATTATCTGGGCGCTCACATGATATCCACAATAAACCAATCTTTGGAATTCTTGAGCATTTTGGAAATAATGTTAATGCTGTTAATTCGAGTACTTTAAATCATGTTATGCCTTTACAATATTGCACGGATAAGTATCAGACACCTCTTTCCGCAAATGTCGGGATTGCAGAAGTTGGTACTTCAGCCTCAAATCAAACTTCTCATGTGCTTATGGACAGTTTTCGTATGGCAAATCATGACTCTGACAGTTTGAATGGTGAGATGTCTTTGCTCTGCTGTTTAGTTTCCTCTTAATCAGGGTGTGATCGAGTTCTCATACTGTCCTTGTTCAATTGAAAACACTTCAGGATGCAGAGTGATCCAACATCATTTACATTCAAGAAGCATGATTGTCTTTATGGATGGTGTTGTCAACAATCAGGTAAAGGCTTGGTCTTACGAATTAAGTATATTTTGTATCTGCTAGCTCCCTTCTCATTTTCAATCTCTTAGAATCGTATGTATACTTTCTCATTTCATAAGTTAGAACAAGTTACACTTTACTTGACAATTTGTTGTCGTAAGCAGATTGGTAGAAAGATGTTATTACCAGGGTGTTTGCATTAAACATTTTGGTATTATTAGATTAGTGTACTCCGTTATTTTACTATTATTAAACGATTGCCCAATCTCTTGAAGTTGTGCGATTGACAAGTGGCAACTCATTTTATTTTTATCATGAGGATTGGTGGTAGACACAAATGCAGTATTTTCTTGAATCAACAACCATTTGGCTTAATTTGGTCAGCTTTCCTTTTTCACCAGAACTCAACTTACGGGATCTGCTAATTTTTTCCTGCTTATCTTTACCGTGTATGCTTTTCCTATCCAGTCAATAATGGTCAGACTGTTCTATAGTAGCTTGAAATGAACATATCGTTTGCCTAATATTAAATGAATATGCAATTCGTGAAGCTTTAACCATTTTGTTGAGAATATTTCAGGTGTATAAAGATAACAGGGTGGTGACCCCGGAGAACGGATCTTTTGGTATCAATGTTTCTACTTTTCTTGGTTCGCTGTTATTTACTTCTCTTCCAAAGCATCATACTTTTGGGCTTAAGTATATGTTATTAGCTTTTAAAGCTTAGTTGCACGACCTAGTGAAGAAAACATATTTGCTCTGACAATGTTTCTTTGTCTCTTTCTTAGGGGGACAGTATCTTACTCAAGCTTCTTCATTGGTTAAAGAAGAAGCTCAAGGGAATGTGCATTCAGGATCAGCACCTCCTTGGTTGGATAGTTCAGAACAAAGTCAGCTTGATAGCGGCCAAAAGCCGTCAGCTAGCTTTGTTTCTCTTCATAATAACTCAGGAAGGTCCAGAAAGTTGAACCCAAAGCGAGTTGGAGCTGCATGGGCAGAGAAGAGGAAGATGGAGCTTGAGTTGGAGAGAAAAGGAGAAATTGTCAAAAGTACTTATGATGCAGATTGGCTTCCAGATTTTGGTAGAGTCTGGCAATCTGGCACTAGAAGAGCATCCAGAAAAGAATTTGAGATGGAGAAAGAGAAACTTCCAAAAGGGGAAACTCAATCTGAAATGACAACAGAAGTACAACCCTATGTCAGCAAACGAATGGTAATTTCTGTCTGATCTCTCACTATTTTTGTTAGGGAAACTTCTGAAAATAGTCCAAACATGTTTCCACAAAATGGTTTTTCAACTCAAATTGTTTTAAATGGTCAAACATGTTTGAAAACAATGGTAATTGGTCATTCTTTCAATCATTCATTAAAAAATTATTTTATATTTTTAAATTTTACAAAATTAATCGAATAATTTTTCAAACGTTACAATTTCACCCTACAAACTTATATTAATGTTACAATTAAATCTCAACTTGATTCGGAACCAATCGAGGGTCTCGTGGTCTAGGTTTGGACCCAGACCATGGGATCCCGATTGAGGCTCAATTGGAGTCCCAATCGGTTGGACCAGACTCGGCCCCAACTTGGTCCAGTCGATTGGGGCTCCTATGGTTTGGTCCGAACTTAGACTAGGTCCCGGACAAACCCAGACCAGATCGCCCAAGACAAGGTCCGGACCTAGTGTGCGTTCGAACCCATACCAAGTCTGGATCTGAACGCAGACCATGGGACCCTCGATTGGGTCCGAATCAAGTCGGGATTTAATGATTGCATTAGTATAAGTTTGTAGGGTGTAATTGTATGTTTGGAAAAGTATTCGGTTAATTTTATAAATTTGAAAAATATTTAACATAAATTTTTAAATGATGATCAACAGAAGGACCAATTACCACCGTTTTCAAATATGTTGGACCATTCACCATAAAAAAACATATTGGTGCAAATAAGGTTTGGGCAAACATATTAAACTATTTTAAGTCTTTTCCCTTTTTGTTATTGTCAAAGTTTATATATATTAGCACAAAAAATAGTGGCCTTGAGATACTAAGATGTCTAAGTATGTAATTGGTTTTACATACACAAACCACTACTCTATAAATTCTTGCAGTACAACATTTTGAATAAAAGATAGTTATGTAACCTGCCCCTGTTCATGTTTACAATTCTAAAAACTAAGACCATTTAGATCGAGTATTTTGCGGACAGACATGTAGAGTGTGTTGATAATATTGTCCCTTTTCGTGAAACTGAACCACTACAATTACGCTTCCTTAGTTTTACTGGGGGTGGCTCATTAGCATATCTTGGTTCAGTTAACTATGATATTGTGTTTACTTGTATGGAGGATAGCTTAGTTGACACATCTCTTTGGTTAATTTCACTCATTTTGCAGAGGAAGGATGTATCTGGATGATGGCAGCAATGTTCTGTTTTTTCATACAATATGAGCTGGGCTTAGGTTTGCATGGTGCATACTCTTGTTTCTGGATGAAGATTCTATGGTTATCCATCATCCTTGGCGCTAATGTAGGATGTTTGTCTAATGTAGGATGTTTGTCTTATAATTGGGTGGCATAGCTTAGTGCTTTTCTGTGAATAGATAGATTCACAGCTTTTACTAATTTAAGTGATTTAACAGGATCTTGATGCTATGTTTTGCAGCATTCATAGAATGCCTTTCCAGACTTTTACTAACCTGTTTCCTTTTTCTTCAATGGTTATTTGCTGCACTGGCAAAAAGTAATCACTCATTATGTGGTGCCTGTTTTTGAATGTTAAAGAAAGCAAATTTACCATAAATCCTAGTTTTGTGGTGTCATATATCTTCTGTTAGATCAAGTATCATGGAGTCCTCACGGAGTGATCTTCTATCAGAAGATTCCCTACATACTACATTACTACTATTCAACTGGTAAGAGCTGGTGATTCTCGAGAAACTCATTGAAACCAAGATATTTGGAATGAACATAAAAATAGCCAATTAAGGTCATATGTTATTCTCTGCATACCCTGATCAATCCCTACTCTTAAGGTGGCAGCATGCTGGTAAATTTGCTGCACATTAAGGTGTATTATGGCATGTTTATTCATATATTCTAGATCAGTAATAGTTCATTCTTTTAATGAACTATGAAGTCACTACTCACTAGTATTATTTGCTTATTCAAAACTTTTGGCAATGAAGAAGTAATTTTTTTATAGATAATAGAATGCTACTTCATCTTTAAGTTGATTGCATATGTTTTCCAGTCTTTATGTAAACCTGCATACTGCCTTTTTTTGGGGGAGGGGGCTGTGCTTAATTCATTTTCTCAAAATACGAGACGTATTGCTTATGAAAATTCTACTCTATCCACTTCAGACATAGTAATAAGAATTAATTTTTCTCAATCATCTAGACATCTACAATGGATCCTAGAAGTGTCCTTTACTACTTACTTTTTTTTCCCTTGTGACGTCTTGGGCATATACAACACTAAATGCTAATGCTTGGAGATTGCACTTTTCAGTAGGCATTTTGTGTGGCCCGGTTGCTACTGGTCTTGTGTAAATAGCTCTAATGTATCTGAACTGTTGTACAGTTATAGTATCTTGTTGAGTTTGATTGACCTTCACTTTCAAATGCCAGAATTTCCCTGTTGAGGAAACCAGTGTCTCTTCACAATAGAAATCCCAGGAGATCAATTTCGCAACAGTCCGACACATCATGAACCACTACATCTGTTGAATTCCTGGCCTCCCTTGCTAATTAAACTTGCCATGTACATTGCAGCCATCTGTCCAGGTACATCTGGCGAATCACCAGCAGGTCCATCTACATATCCATTGTAGTGTGATAATAAGGCTCATATGGCAAGCTTTTGAGTGCCAATTGACAGGTTGAGAGTTGAAGAAGCTTTGAGACACAATCTGGGCTTCTCCTTGCATGTTTGAGCAGTGCATATGCTCTATTTGCTGGTGGTGCCGTGGTGGATTGTACTCACCTTTGTCTACCTTAGCTTTGTTGATTCGTAGTTGCGTTCTGATCTTGCTGAGATTGTCCTCTGATATGATTGTTGTGCCACCTGCGCTCAGCAATTAGGTATTGGGGCTTGAGACCAATATGAAGAGGTTGCATGGGTCTCTCTGCTCAACAAGCTTAGGTATTTTGGTGGTTGCCACGTTTTCTACTGGAGTTGTCTGTTTGAGTGTAGTGGTGGTGATTACTATTCTGTCAAGTCTGAGAAGGTAGAAAGATGCAAGACTCAACACGAGCATAGGTATGAATCTCCTTACATTGAAACTTCATCTTCTTACTTCTTTCTAAGGTATTTTTGTTGCTGCTGATGTCTTGTCTAAGCTGCCTTTCTGGAGAAGAAGGGTGTGTAACTATAGGAATCACTTAATGTGATTTGTTTTGAAGAAAATATGTTGCTGCTCTGAAGCAAGCTAGTGGTGAGGTCAGGGTCACCCACTAGATGTTAGCTAACCAATATTTTGCAAAAAAAAACATGGGTAGGGTGTGTTTTCTTCCAGAAAGAACCAAAATAAAACAGTAGTTGGTTTGATGTGTCCTTTTATCACTACTTGTTCTTAATGGTGATTTTAGGTTGGAAAGATGGGATGCTCCTCCAGTCAGGAAAAATAATAAAAAAGAAAAGGTCTGATGGACTTGCTATTCAGATCTTTTAGGCTTGAATGACTCATATAAATCGGAGGTGATCATATATATCGAGCGCCTAACAAGGATAATCCACAAGACTTTTGCATAGCAAAACAGATCACATTCATACTGAAACAAAATAAAAAAAAGTGGGCCGCTTTTATCCCAAATTAGATTGTGGGCCGACTTTAGCCACATTAGGTAGTGGGTGGAGTTTGGCCACATTAGGTAGTGGGCCGAGTTTAGCCATTTTAGATAGTGGGCCCAGTTTATCCCACATTAGATAGTGGGCCGAGTTTATCTCACAGATAGTGGGCCGAGTTTATCCCACAATAGATAGTGGGCCAGTTTAGTCCACATTAGTTGTGGGCCGAGTTAAGCCAACATTAGATACTAGACCGAGTTTAGCCCACATTAGATACTGGGCCGAGTTTAGCATACACCAAACAGTGGGCCGAGTTTGGCCCACACTAGATAGTCAGCCGAGTTTGGCCAACACTAGATAGTGGGCTGAATTTAGCCCAAGTTAGATATTGGGCCGAACTTAGCCCACATTAGATAGTGGGCTGAATTTGGCACAGTGATACTGGATTGAGTTTAGCCACAATAGATATTGGGCCGAGTCTAGCCAATATTAGATGGGCTTCTTGACATCTTCAAGGTCCATTTAAATTGTACATGGGCTCAGCTATTTGTTTAGGGCCAATTTCCAGCTAGATTCATTTCGGTCCAAATTGTTACGCATATATATTGAGGCCCTTCTCTAATGATCACTTAGCGTATCTACCTTGTAGTTGTGCTTGGTGATGTCCTTAAGGCCCATTTCAAGCTAGAGCAATTATAACCCATTGTGTTCCGTCTGTAAATTTTATTGAGGCCCTTTTCAAGACTGGCTAATTAGTCATCTAGGCCTATTTCATATTGAAAGAGGGCCCTACTCGAGGCCTAGTTTCGTTTCTGGCGAGAATTGGACTTGAACTTAAACCGATAACCTATCTAATATCTACATCGACAAAACAAATGAAAAATACAACAGGAGATCCTCTCTTTTACCCAACCAGAACGCGTAAACCTGATCTACAACAGCAGAAACAATGAAGATATACGACAGTTGACCATGTGAGGGAAGGTGGTGGTTGAGGAGCTTATCGCAGGGGTCTCTGTCAGAAAGCAGCTTCCCAGAATATCCCCTGCAAAGAAACATTCTAGGCATTACGACATTTTTTATATATAGAAAGAAAAAAATCAGTTTTTATTTTTTTTATGGTTAATGATTCAATATGTTTGAAAATGATGTAATTGGTACTCAATTACTTTTTTGTTAAATATTGTTTATATTAGCAAAATTAACCAAATATTTTTCTAAATGTTATAATTAAAACAAGTCCCAACTCAATTTGAGCCACATCGGGAATCCTCTAGTCAGGGTCCGAACCGAGACCAAGTCACTCAACCTTAGGGACCTAGTCTGGGCTCGGACCCAGACCATAGGACTCCCGATTTGGGATCAATCGGAGCCCTAATCGTTTGAACCGAACCCAGCCAGATTCGGTCCAAACTGATTGGGGCTCCAATTGAGCCCCAATCGGGGGTCCTATGGTCTGGGTCCGAACCCAAGCCAGGTCGCCCAACCATGGAGGTCTGGTTTGGGTTCGTACCCTGGATAGAGAACACTTGATGTGGCTCGAATCGAGTCAGGACTTTTTTGTAACATTATTATAAGTTTGTAACGCTTGAAGATTCAAAATTGTGTTGTTTTCCATCCACGATCAAATTACCCTCAATAAATGCCAAACATATAAGCACTTCTATCTTTTGCACAGATTGATTGAGGTAAACATTTAGTTTGCCAGTAAATGTAGTTGGGGCTGGAATCTATTCAAAAATCAAACTTCAGAGTGATTAAACACAGATAATAAAAATGGCTATAGTCTCCTTTCTTAAATGAAATAAGGGAAGGGTCAATCTGTCTGTCTGCTGAGCTGTCTCCCTATTGCCCGAAGCTTAAAATAGTGGTGACAGGTAACCTTGGTGTTAAATTATTAGCGAGCTATCTTGACAAGGACATAAACATGATTAACATAAGCAATCTTAGCTTTTTCCTATTGATTTTGTCCATTTTCAATCTCATTAACCTGAGCATCTACGGTCGGCATCTATCTATATACTTGCAGAATCAATACATTGTTCACACCGCCACTGAAAAGGACTGCTTTAGAACTTCAATATTTAACAAGGCAACATTATTTTAAGGCCAATAGATGACACAAACCCAATAAAAAAAAGAAAATTAAAGATTTTTCAAAGAGAATTACCTGCAGTTCCGAGGCACTCACCTTCAGATCAGGCAACCAACCTAACAGATCAACATGTATCATTTTTTCTTCTTCACTGCAAAGACAGCGGTGCAACCTTTTACAACAAAGAGGAAGAGTAGCCTTGAAAGGCTCCAATAAAACTATGTAACTCTCCACTAATTAGCTTCCACAAGGTTTTCATAAACTAACTATTGCATGTCTACAAATCTTTTCCTATTGGACAGATGAAAAGGCTAAGTGTATTGAATTAAATATGTAAAACCATAACCACCGAGTTCAGAAAAATGCACAAGAGGAACTAATAGAGAGCAGGGGAAATTGTCTCCACTTTGTTGAATTATGAAATCAATGCTATTTTCAATTGGCCAAAACCTGAAACACATCTACTTAAAAATCAGACATAAATCAAATGGACTGACCCTAACTTAAGTCCACCTCGTCATTTTCAAAGATGGTTCAAGGGTGAATGCACTTGCAATCCATCACTGTCAGATAAGATTTTAATAATTCAATGATGATGTTAATTTCTAAATTGAATACTATGTTGGCTTGCTGTTCAAACATCTCTTAGGAATTTAAAATTTAAATGATGATGTTAATTTTTTATTAAGATATTTTGTCATGTCTAGCATTCTCCTGCAAGACTCAACCAAAATGGTTGGCCAGGAGTAGGACTTTTTGCAATATGTGTGAACTAAAATATTATTAATGTGACTACTGTTTCAAAACATAGTGGTTATTTTGTGACCAAATTTAGATTTGTGTCTACATTGAGTGAAAAATTAAATTGGAAAATCATATTATGATACTAAAATACTATCCAGTACCAAATTTACACTCAAACTTGACAGAATGTCCTTTTCTAAACCTTGCATCCTAGTGTATGTGAAGATCCCCCTCACTTCCCATTGCTAAAACAGTAAAACGGACTAACTTGACCTAGTTGTCTGGATAAATCCAATGCAGAAAATAGCCAAAGACCACAAATTCAAGGACCTGGCTATAAATTTTCCGATTATAACAAGTTAAAATATTTTCCACCAATCATTGATCTTATGAGAAGCTTCCTAGGCATTAAATTCATATAATGCTCATATAAGCAAGGGAAGAACCAGACTCTTTCTCTCAAACCGTGTACCTTCTTTGACATCTCCAGCTCAGACCAATTCCTCCATCAACTGACATCTCCTAAACCCTGTTCCCCAACTGTCATATATATATGTACCATAGTTTTTCAACATATCGTAGTAATTGACTACATAAGAAGAAGCTAACAGTTTCAGTTTGGGCAAGTGATGCATGTCATTGCTACTATGGTTAAGATGACTGAAGAAACCCCAGCCTCAGAGACAGGATTGAAGGTAAGTTCCTCTATATCTGGAAAAGGAATTTGAAACAGAAAAACCAAGTGAAAAAGTTTCCATTTTCTTTGTACCAAACTTGCTCCAGTGATCTTTCCAAATGCTCTCTCTTTGTCGAGCAGACATAAACCAAAAATGCTTATCACTAAATTTGTGGCAATGACAGGGCAGCAGAGAGGATAAAAGAAGTTTTGTTTCCTTTCCTTCTATTCCCAAAGAAGAAAATGCAAAATCAACTAGCATGGTCATAAAGGTCGGTAAAAGAGATCCATAACAATATTACTCTCAAATCTATAGATTGTGCATAGCTTTAATTTTATTATTGTTTACTCAAAAAACAGAAAGCACGTACCGTGATTCCTGCTCACATAGTAGCGGAAGCCATATCAACACTCCGTGGACTCGATCTCAGATGGTCAGGGCCAATCACACCATCTGAGATGCAATATGTGGAACAGTATGTGCTTGCCAAGTACCCACAGTATGCTGGGCTGATAGAAGGGAATCCCATAGATCTCTCCAGTCTTTGCATCATTGAGGAGCCAGCAAATGAATATGTAGCGGCAGATGATAAAAGAAAATCATCACCTCGGACTAGGGGGTTTGGAGGGGAACCGTCATCACCAGGCTATGGTAGCCGCCATCCTGAACTAGATGGGACCCACCTGGAGCCATCACGACTGCAAGACATACTCACCAAGAAATCCTCCTTCCCAGGAAGTTTCATTTCTATACCAGAAATTCAAGCCCGAAATAGAGTCCTACGGCACTGTGGTTTACCTGATGATGGTTACCTCGTTCTGTTTACTCCTAGCTACAAGGATGCAATGATGCTAATTGGGGAGAGCTATCCTTTCTTTAGAGGAAATTTTTACATGACTGTTATTAAGGAAGATGGAGAAGACTACGTGAAAGAGTTTGCTACTTACAAGGAATCAAAAGTGGTCTCTGTACCAGAGACTTGGTTAGACTTGAGGATCAAGGGGTCACAGCTGAGCCAGTATTTTCGTCGTAAATGCAAACACAGTCCCAAGGGTTTGTTCTCCTACCCAGCTGATGTTAATGGAGCTCGTTATTCCATGCATTGGGTTTCAGAAGCCCATAGAAACTCGTGGCATGTTCTTCTTGATGCAACCGCACTTGTTGGAGAAGATAATCGACTTAATTTAGCACTTCACCACCCAGACTTTGTGTTGTGCAGCCCTGATAGCACTTCTACACCTTCTTCTTCAAGGATAACTTGCCTTCTGATCAGGAAAAAATCATTTGATACTACTACACCACTTATCACAGAATGAGTGAGAAAAAACAAACAGTTATGTATGTTTAAGGATATTAGGATGCCTTCAAATGAATGAGCTTGTATATATTCTCCGGAAATTTTTCATGGTGTAATACATCAAAGGATTATCATATCAAATGCTGCATAAGTTTCTTCTTCATGAATTCCAGTTATTGAGTAGACAGTGGATTTTAGTATATTCAAAAAAACATCCATTCAGCAAAAGGAGTCTTTCACTTCCCCTGCCATTTTGAAAACAAAATGTCACTTCATCCAGGAAAGGAATCCAACAAAAATAGGGAACACCTTAGGCAGTTGATTTTGTGCTTATAGTGAAGTAACTTGGATATAAAATGACTCCTATTAAAATGATATATTAATATCTACTTATGCCTCGAATCTCTTTATGTAAACAATTTTCTCTTAAATGGTAAAAGTAATACTTTTATTAATTAAGCACCCAGAAGGGGTCTGATTTACCAAATGAGTCGAAACATGGTATTATAAAGGAAATAGGCCATGCACGCTGTCGATAAGAATCAAACCAAGTATCTTATTGATCTTAACGATGTTAAAGACGTGCAACACGCGTTTCATTTATCTTGCAGCTTGCAAGGAGAAAAATACTGAATCACTGAACCTTTAAAAAAATATAATAAAATAAAACGAATCAGGATTATTGGACACTAAAGTCACTGGACATGGTTGGCTAACCACACTTAGGCTTCAAGCCAAGCGAAACCTCATCTTCACCTAAACCTTAACCCTGATCCAAGTCTTGGGTCACGATCAAATTGACATGAGTTGGATTTAAAAAAAAAAAAACTTTCTATTTTTCGTTTCAGTATCTAAAACTTAAATGAACGGCACTTTTTTTCTTTTTTTTGATATTTCCCATCCACAATTGATGAAAATTTGTCCGACTACCCAATCAGCAATGTGAATATAACTACAGGTTTAGGTAGATCACAGAAGGGGAGGGGGGGATTAATTGATATGGATCTCATCTTCTTCTCTTTTTCGAATGTACAGCATGTATCTTACATCTTATGACTACAATCTTGGGTAAAACACCCATGTTCCATGAAGATTGTTCTTGACCTTGCTTCATTACCTTTTGTTCACAAGCGTAAGGACTTGTTTTGCTGAGAAGAAGACCTTTCACTTATGGATGCCTAAATCTGACTGTGAAGAAGACCTCTTATAGTGGTCAAAGTGAAGAACTCTCCTTTGTATCCTCAACATCAGTATCTCATGATTCAGGAAAAGGGAAACATTCCCGTTTTTTTTTCCTGTCAATACTACTCACTTATTCAGTTATTTTCCTCCATAAAATATTGTAATACTCACACCTGTCTTTAAGGAAAGAATAAATAGTTGTCCCATGATTGACTATTTCTTTATCTATGTGTTGACACTCGGTTTATTAATTGTTAGCACTGCTAAACTACACCTTACTACTCAAAGGTGGTGACACTGGGAAAGGGACTTTAATGAACCTGATATCTCCATAACACAAGAGAGGTTGCTACAGACTGAGCTTAACCCTCTGACAAAAAGGTTCTGATACTAAAAATATAAAATAACAGAATTTACTGCCACAGGAAAATTGGAAGTACTTGCTCCCAACGAGAGTTGAGCTTCACAATCAGAGCTCAACAGGAAATTATTAAAAAGCTAAATATGTCGTACTTATTGAAAATAGATTATTCTCTTTGTCAAGTAACCAAACAACTTGCCATGCCCGTTGTCAGATGTCCGGCAGAGAGTAAAATCAACTTCAGATTATAAAAGGCAGAGATAAACTCCACAGCTATCAGTAGAAGTAGACAGTACTGACCAAATTGGTGGCGCCGGGGCCGCAGTTGGCGATTCAAATACCAGGGAAGCCAGATGCCCGACCAAATCCTTCGGCAGCAGATATTCCGCCCTGCTCGTGGCGGAGGAGGACATTTTTTTGTTACATTAGAGCGACTGAGGACTTGACGGGTCTCTGAGGAAGCGCCGCCAGGGTAAGCGAAGACGTTGGTGAGGCCTTGGCGCTCCAGGGCCTCGACGAGGACACCAGCGCCATTGCGTTGTCCGTCGGGGCCAAATCGCGGAACGAAATCATCGTCTATGACGGCTGAAAAAGCTGTAGGCGTGAGTTTTGGAAGGGTATTGGAGATCCAGAGGCCACGGCGGCGAAGAACGGGATCTGCAGAGTGATTATTTTTTTCAAACTTCGGGCGAGTGAAATCTGATTCAGACGAATACAATTGATATTTGATACATAAATTAGTTGTTAAAAAATAAAATAATAGAAAATATTTTTTTTAATCAAGTTAAATAGGAAAGTTAACAAAAAAAAAAATTGAGTTAATTACTTAATTGGTTACACATGTTTCACTGCAGAATGGTTACACATATTTCAAAATGTGTTTAATTGATTTTGCTATGTGACTAATTTGTTACTAATGTTTTTCCCAATGTGATTAATTGATTATTCCGTTAGTAAATCGTTAATTTTACCGTTGATTAATATTTTTAAATTATCAAATGACTATTATACTCTTAACTGTTAACTATTATGCCCAAAATACAAAGTAATTATTATATACTGCATATTATTGCTTCTTTTTTTTTCTGTCATCACGGCATATTATTACTCATTCAACAAAGATAACACTTTTACAAACAGAACACTCTTATAATCCTCCATCTTCTATTCTATTGGTGTGGTCAGTCGAATATCATGTAAGAACCACTCAGCAACTAAAAATAGCAATAAATGTTCGAGATGGAAGATTTCAGTGTTGAGTGTCTTCTTTGTCTTCTTTCTTTCTTATTCTTATCTACCGTTGCTTGGCCTCTCATTGCCATCCTCCCATCAAAGAATTCGCCCAGCATACGCTCGAGATCCTCTGCTGAGTATTTTATGTACTTCTGTGGTGTTTTCCCGCGTTCCACCAAAGGGCCGCCACACCACACAATCATCATCATGATTAATTAACTAATTTTGATAACTTGATTACTCGTTAGAGGAGGACTAACCCAAATCGTTTGGCAAAAGATTTATACGCAAGCAAGAGGACCTCAACAACTGCTAGTCTCAAAGACTCTTGCAGCTCTGTATCAGGAACGGTCCATTGTGTTTGCCTTTGATGTAGCTCTTCAAACTGCATGTTGAATGTCTTGAACCTGCAATACATAATTTAATATTCCATCAATTTTATGATATTTCATCTTCTTGTCTATATCCCTATAAAGTTATACCAAAACAAAAAACGAATCACAGTTCAGTTGACTATCAATCAGAATCTGAGAAAATCTCATTATACTAACCTCTCCTTAACCAATGCTCTTGAAACACCACTACTATTTCCTCCGTCCATAGATGTGTTACTACCACCTCCCGATGATGTCAAGCCTTGTGCAGAAAGACACTGCAAAATCTGCAATGTACCACAACCCAAATTCAGTAGTAATTCACAATTAGTTCCACATAGAACTCCATCTATCACAAAAGAGAGATTCCAAAACCTAGAGAGTGAGGATCTACCTTTCCCAGGCAATCCTCTTATACTGGTTGACATGATGCTGCACAATTCTCAGATGCCTCTGCACCTAGTCATCTCCCAAATCCTTAGCTTCAGACCTATAGAATAATCACATTAATTAGTCTGTATCCAGAAGGAATATCCATTGCTTGAGAAGTACAATGACAAACTTGCGCACAGATCTGACCATGTAATGTATGTTGTTCATGAGAAACAAGTTTGTTAAAGCAGGGTCTTTGTACTGCTTCGACTTTCCATCCAAATTGATTTGAAGCGCCTGCATTATTATTATTGTTACCTCTGCTAATTGAGAATGTGAGCCACTTGCATTTTCGAATTCTTGGAATAGTTGCTTCAAAGTCGACTGATAGCTGAAGTATTATAATAAATAGTCGTTGGATAAATGAGTAACTGAAGATTCATAAATAATATGCTCAAGAGTTCAAGATGAGAAGAGAATATGCTTACTCGAATAAGAACTTCACATAGTTGATAACATAGCTTGTAAGAGGGTGTACAATTCCGTCTGAAACAGCAGTCTTTGTAGCATCCTTTTCAACTGCTTCTTCAAAATCTCTAAAGGTCTCTTGAGTTGTTTGGGCAAGCCGTTTTGTCAAGACTGATGTTGATTCTCTAATTTCACTGCAAGCTTGGCTTTGAATACGTACTTCGATTCCTCCACCTGACCGAGATCAATAAAAAACAGTCAAAAATTAAACTTAAAGGAAATCAGTTGCGCATTTCGTCGAACACTTGATATGCAACTTACTTGGAGGTCTACTAGCAACGGGACGTGAATCTCCTGAATTTTTGCAGCTATGGAGAGGCAAGCCACCGCTGTGAGATGAGTCATCTATGGCTTGTCCCTCTGAAATCGAAACTTCGAGACCAATCTATTGAAGTAGTTAGCAGCTAAAAAAGCAGTAAGAGTACATAAATCAAATCGTGCCTTTACGCTCAAAATACAATCGACAACTTCTGTTCGTGCCTCTCGCAACCATCCATCGAAGATTCCGTCACCGCAACTCCAATCCGTTTCATTTTCCTTGAAAATCAAAGAATCTACCTCACTTTCTTCCCAGAACAGCTCGTGCTCTTCAAGCCTATAAGAGAAATGCGAGAAATTTAAGAAGTTATCCTTCCATTCACCGTCATTGTCTTCAATCATGGTCATTAACTTGTTGTATGAAAAGAGTAATTAAATCATTTTATGTATCTAAATAGTGAATTAACGATGATTTTTTACGATGAACAGTAGAAAAAGCAATTAGTCACATAACAAAACAAATTAATCACATTTTGAAACATGTTTAACCAATTAATGAATTAAGTAATTAACTATAAAAAGTTTTTTATTACTTAAAAGTAAAATAATCCGAGAAATTAATGTAACAGATTATATTATCGAGTATAAAATTTTGATAAGTGAACCATTATTTTTATATAGCCTATTCTGATTAATACTATTGTTTTTTTTCCTTATAAATGAATACTAAATTTTCATATAAATTTGTTTTTGATTACTTAATTCATAATAATAAAAAAAACAAATTTATATACTAATCCTTCTGCAATAGTAATATAATAATAACTAATAAGGTTATTTCTTCAGAATCAGTTACGGAATATACAAAATAAAGACCCCACTCAACTTCAAACTTGGGCAACTTAAAATTATGGAAATTAGTGTGTCAATTCGTGTCGACGGATCAATCGTGGGTCGTGTTAAATATGTTCAACTCAAACACGACCCGTGATTAATGATGGATTATTTTTCAAGAATTAAACACGACTTGCGAATTCACGACTCAATCCGTATGACTCATGGACCCATATCATTTCAACTTGTATAATGTGAAGTTTGCGGGTCAATCCATTGATCAGCGTGACCTATCAATCCATACAGTTAGGGATGATCATGGGCGGGCCAGACCGGTCTTAGAGACAAGATCGAGACTGAAATTTCGGTCTTGACTTCTGGAGGGCCGAGACTGAAACAAACTTCGGCAAAAAAAAACGTTTGAGTCGGTCTTGCTTGACTCTGTCCGATCTCGGTCTTGAACTAAATTTTTTGGTCCAAAAAATAAAATACCAAATCTACGAGCTCTTGTCTTCTACGAACCAAAGCTTCCCTCACCTTCTCCACGAGCTTTGTCGTTGCTCCTTATCCTTCGTCGGGATCTCATCCTTCTTCATTGGGACTCCTTATCCATCAGGATCTTCTCCTCCAACGGAATCACCTTCTCCTCCTCCGTCATAATCTATTATTCCTCTATCTCCGTTAGGACCTCATCTGTTCTTCCTCCCCATTTCTTTCCTTCTACAATGTTCCAGATAAGTAGAGTTGGAATCGCGGAAGGAAGAGATTTCAGGTCTAGGAAGACCTTACGTGGAGAAGAAGGATGTTTCAACGTCGTAGAAGACCTGAAGCATCAAATCACATAAGAAGGATGCTTGAGGAGGTTGGAGAGGAAGACCTGTCGACTTGGAATTGGAGGTCACAGAGAAGAAACGAGAAAGAGAGGAGCAACAACTGATAAACATTAGGTTAAACTCGGGTCAGTCCGGTCATAGTTGGTATTATGAGACAAAAGTCCGAGAACGAGACCAAACCCAACCTTGTAGAAAAAATTCACACGCTTGGTCCTAGTCTAGTCAGTCTTGTTGGAAATTCGGTACAATCAGTCTTTAATTATCACCCCTACATACAACTCACTCATTTATGCAACTCATGCGACCCACGTGACTCATATGACCCATGAACATTTATATTATTTATTAAAATATATATTTAATTATACAGATCAACAGGTTGACCCACAAATCGATAGATACAACCCAAATTCAACCTCATTTTACATACGGATTGAACGAATCGTGTCAAAATGATATGTGAATCCAAAAAGTTCGACTCAAACACGACACATGAACGAATCACCCACAGATTCAAAAATCAATGTTGCTTTGATACCAAATGTTAGATTGATGTATCTTATGATCGATTTAAACATGCTTAGAAACTGAATAAACACATTTAAATCAAACAGCGGAAGCTTGAATCGAATTCGTGAACTTTCCTCCAACCATTGCAAAACTGAGTTTCGTGAATCGTTTGGAGCTACTAAACCCTTACTTTTCACGGTAGATGGTGTATTCAAAAGTGGATTGAAGAAGAGTGGTGTTTAGGGACCAAAACGAGAATGTTAGTTATAATGTTATATCCATCAAAGAGCATAACAGAAGCATTGGAGGGCTGAAAACGTGGACGAATAGTTGCTGAAATTGTGGACCAATTTATGTTGTTGATTGACTATAGGAGAATAAAAAAACAACTTGAATTTCTCCTCAACAAGTGCATGTGCAAAACATGCAAAATGTGGGTGGTTGAACTGTGCAGCGTGGACTCCTACAAGTTTTCAACAACATAATGTTGTTCAACAGATTCAAGCATCTTATGAACTTCAATATCTACTGGATCTGGATCAACAACTTGTGGTACTTCCAAGACTGGTTCTTCAACACACGTTTGTACTTGAGGTGCGTTGTTAACAACAATGATCAGTCCATTACTTGAAGTGGCACACTGAGCATCTGAATGATCTTTCTCAGGATCTACGCCCTGGGATCGATCACTCCCACTTATTAAGTCATACTCAATAAATTTTGCATTTCTTGATTCCACAAACCTAGTGCTATGAGATGAACAATAAAATATATACCCCTTAGATATTTTCTTGTGAAAGTTGAGTACCTTATGTGACAAGAAAGGTACTCAACTTTCATTTGTTTGTTATGAATCCAATATGACTGATGTTAATCATAATACATGGTGGATTGATTCTGGTTTTACAATCTATGTTACCAATTCATTGCAGGATTTGCGAGACCCGCGGAAACCGATGGGAAGTGAGTGTAGCGTCTATTCAGGAAATAAGATGTCCTCATATGTAGAGGTCATTGGAATGTGCATATTGGTTTTAAGTAATGATTTTAAGTAATGGTTTTAAGTAATGGTTTCATTTTAAATTTGAAAAAGACATTTTATATTCCCAGTTTTTCTAGGAATATAATTTCAGTTTCCAGACTTGTATCAGATGGTTACTCCTTTAATTTTTTAGACTCCGGATTTAATTTATTTTATAAATATGATGTTATTGAATGTGGTGTTTTGCCTCATGATCTTTTTCTCCTTAATCTGCAAAATAATGATAATCATACTTCTATGCACGTTCATGAATGTGTTGGTGTTAAACGATGTGTTATGAATGAAGAGTCTTCTATACTGTGGTATTAGAGATTGAGACATATCTCCATCGAGAGAATTAAAAGGTTAGTGGATGATGGGGTACTTGGTACTCTGGAATTTACTCACTTTGAGACTTGTATAAGCTGTATTAAGGGTAAGCACACCAACAAGTCTAAGAAAGGTGCCAAGAGGAGCTCTGAATGATTGGAAATCATACATACAGATATTTGTAGTCCATACATGGATGCATACTGTATTAAGTACTTCATCTCCTTCGTAGATGATTACTCACGATACATGTATCTCTACTTGCTCAACAATAAAAATGAAGCACTATATGTTTTTAAGGTATTTAAAGCTGAAGTAGAAAAACAATGTGGTAAGCAAATTAAGATCGTGAGATCCAATAGAGGCAGAGAGTACTATGGTAGATACACTGAAAGTGGACAAACGAATAGTCCATTCACGAAGTTTCTTCAAGAGAAAGGGATTGTTGCCCAATATAGTTTGTCCGACTCTCTGGACCAAAATGGAGTAGCTGGCAGAAGAAACCGAACATTATTGGACATGGTGTGAAGCATGCTTGCTAGCACCAGACTTCCTGAGTCCTTGTGAACAGAAGCTCTTAAGACGACCGAGTATATATTAAACCGAGTTCCAATCAAGGTTGTCCCAAAGACACCTTTTGAGTTATTCAAAGGTTGGAAACCAAGTTTGCGACATGTACGCGTTTGGGGTTGTCCATCTGAAGTAAGAGTCTACAATCCACAAGAAAAAAAGTTGGACCAGAGGACCATAAGTGGGTATTTTGTTGGATATGCCGAAAGGTATAGATTCTATTGTCCATCTCATAGCACTAGGTTTGTGGAATCAAGAAATGCAAAATTTCTTTAGAATGACTTGATAAGTGGGAGCGATCGATCCCAGGGCGTAGGTCCTGAGAAAGATCATTCAAATGCTCAGTGTGCCAGTTCAAGTAATGGATTGATCATTGTTGTTAACAACGCGCCTCAAGTACAAACGCATGTTGAAGAACCAGTCATGTAAGTATCAAAAGTTGTTGATCATGATCCAGTAGATATTGAAGTTCAACAAATGCCTGAAAATGTTGAACAACCTGCTGAACAACATGTTCCTATAGCTCAGGAGGGTGTTGAATTAAGAAAAACTACTAGAGTAAGAAATCGGTGAATCATAGTGACTATGTTGTGTATCAACAAGAGTGTGACTACAATGTTGGAGCAGAAAATGATCCTGAGAAGTTTTCACATACCATAAGTTATGAGGTTTCGAACTTATGTAATTGGCATTAAGATCCACAGGGAAAGATCTCGAGGCATTTTGAGTTTGTCTCAAGAGATCTATATCAAAAAAGGTTTAGAGGAATTTCAGATGAAGGATTGTTCGCCAAGTATAGCACCCACTGTTAAGAGTGATAAATTTAGTCTAATCCAATGTCTTAAAAATGAGCTCGAGAGGGAATAGATGAAAAACATTTCATATGCTTCAGTTGTTGGAAGCCTAGTGTATGTTAAGGTCTGTACTAGACCTGACATTGCATTTGTTATTGGGATGCTTGAGAGATATTAGAGTAACCCGGGTGTTGACTACTGGAGAGGTGCAAAGAAGGTGATCAGATACCTTCAAGGAACAAAGGATTACATGCTCATGTATAGACAAACCGATAATTTAGAGGTGATTGGCTACTCCGATACGGACTTCGCTGGTTGTGTTGATTCACGTAAATCAACATTGGGCTATACTTTCATGCTTGCCAGTGGAGCCGTGTCTTGGAGGAGTGCAAAGCAGACCGTGTCTGCTACTTCCACCACGGAGGCTGAGTTCGTATCATGTTTTAAGGCTACATCACATGGTGTATGGTTAAATAATTTCATTTACGGGCTTAGAGTAGTTAACTCTATTTCTAGGTCACTAAGATTGTATTGTGACAACTCAGCTGTTGTGTTTATGGCTAAGAACAATAAAAGCGGTAGTCGAAGTAAGCACATCGACATTAAATACTTGGTCATCAGAGAATGTGTTAAGGAAAAGAAAGTGGTCATTGAGCACGTTAGCACTAAGTTGATGATTGTCGATCATTTAACTAAAAGCATGCCACCAAAGAATTTCAAGGATTATGTGGAAAGAATGAGACTTGGTTCCATGATGTAAGTATTCATTATCATTATACATACATTTGATATTTTGCGATACTCTTATTGAGTCGATGTTTTCTCATTTGATTTTGTGAACATATATGTTTGTTAATTTTGAGAAAATATCGCTAAATTTTGAACCTCGAATGAACATAGGGTTTCTTCATTAAGTTTTATGGGCTATTATTGAGAAACTTGATAATTGTAATACATGGAAGATAATACTCACCATAAAATGATATATCACCATGATTCATATATTTCATTTTTCTTATTAAGGTGAATGATGAAATATATATATATATATATATATATATATATATATGTAGACCAAGTAGGAGAATGTTGTTGAAAACATGTAGCAGCTCACGTTGCACAGTTCAGCCTCCCACATTTTGCATGTTTTGCACACGCACTTGTTAAGGAGAAATTCAAGTTGGTTTTTTCTTCTCCCGTAGTCAATCAACAACAGAAATTGGTTCCCTATTTCAGCAATCATTCGTCCACGTTTTCAACCCTCCAGTGCTTCTGTAATACTTTTTGATGGATAGATCATTATAAATAGCATTCTTGTTTTGGTCCCTAAACACCACTCTTCTTCAATCCACTTTTGAATACAACATCTACTGTTAATAGTATGAGTTTAGAAACTCCAAACGATTTACGAAACTCGGTTTTGCAATGGCTGGAGATAAGTTACGAATTCGATTCAAGCTTACGTTGTTTGATTTAAATGTGTTTATTCAATTTCTAAACATATTTAAATCGATATACATCAATCTAACATAAACTCAAATCACCTTTGTTTGTAAAGATCATCGATAGAGGTCCGGCTTAAGCTGCAGATCATGAGAAATCAAAGCCAAGTGAAGCAATTCATGCATTTCAAAGAGACAATCCATCGGGTTGTTTACCTAACCAGATCCAACGATGATGTTGTTTATCGGGATGAAAATGAGCTTAACGAAGAAACCAACGAATCCCATAACAACGAAACCGATTGTTGTACGGACAACGACCTTCGTGAACTCTGTTGTTAGGGCATAAACGAAAATGAATTAAGAGAAGAAAATTTCAACAGATCTTACTCGAACTCATCGACTAAGATGGAGAGATAAAATCGAATAGGTTATCGTTCCGATCGGGCTTGTGGCATCGCTTAACGAGGCAAACGCTGTCCTTGGGGAACTCTCTGAGAGGATCAACAACCGTATCTATGGCGTCCATCCTATCCTTTCCTGTGAGCCTGAAAGCGAAGAGCAACGAAGGTTGAAGAGGCGTAGAGGAGAAGCGAAGGGTGTTTCACTATTTCGGTTTTCGGAGTTACAACTGCCGCGGTTAGTTTTTAGGTTGGTTGGGTTTAGTTGGCTTTTATAATTTGATTGTAACTGTGTATAACTGTATATACATACACACATAAGTTGGTAGTTGGGGCATGAGAGAGATATTTGAAGGGAAATTCTACTTGTGTTTCATATTATTTTATATAGATTATTTTTATTAAAAATATTTTAATGATTTTTTACATATTTGTTAAATATATTTAATTTATTATTTTAATATACATAAATTAAATATAGATAGATAGATATCATTAAAAAATACACATTCATAAAGTCAGTGTTACGAGCCCAACTATGTTGGCTCTAGCCCATCAAGAATAAGTAGCCCATATTAGTAATAAGCCTAGTCCACTAAGTGATTGTCTGCTTCTGTTATAGGGTAGCAATCCGATTATGATCAGTTTATGCAGTAACAGTATTACACTTCTCTATCTAGCTTTTGTCTCTCTCTTCTCTCTTTTTTGTTACGACTCCGGTGCGTAACAAATTGGTATCAGAGCCACCATCAGCACGGCGGAAGGGGACCTACCTAATAGGGAAACTTCTGTAGCTGAACCATGGCGACTTCATGCGAAACGAGGGCGCAAAAAGATGCTCGGGTGGACAGCATGTTGTAGGATCATGGGAGGCTACTGTCGGAGCTACAGGGGCAGCTTCAAGAAGGGAACGCTAGGACTCAGGTAGCATTCGATGAACTTAAATCGATGTATGCTCAGAATCAGGCATGTTTTGAGGAGCTTAGATTGACTATAGCATCATTTGGGGGAAGGCAGAATGAAACAACAAGGGAATCAGCAGGAATCCTTGGTTCTGGTTCTGATGTGGGTCGTAATGTGTCGGGCCATAATCAATCAACACCGATGACCACCGTTCAAGGCCAACCGATGGACAACCGTGAACCACGTCATGCCTTTTGGGTGTGTCGAGTTGATTTTCCCCGATTTAATGGTAACGATGTGTCTAGTTGGCTTTACCAAGTTGAGCACTATTTTGAGATTGATGGCACTCCAGAGGATTCGAAATTGAAGCTTGCGGCCATCCATCTAGAAGGTAAAGCTCTTCAGTTGCATCAAAGTTATATGAAGATCCACTATGTTCGAACATGGCCTGAGTATGTCGATGTCCTTCATGCTCGTTTTGGAGACGAATTCTGTGGTGACCCAATGCTGGAAATGAAAGGATTGGTACAGAATGGTTCGTTTGCAGACTATCAGAGGAGGTTTGACAATCTGCTCAACAAGGTCCAGCCGATTGAAAGAGTTTCTGAGAGATCAGCGATTAGTCAGTTTATTGGAGGTTTAGCACCGTACTTGCAAGGACCGGTTCGTATTCAGAGACCTCAATCCCTACGTGATGCTTATTCATTTGCTAAACTTCATGATTCTGTGTTTGCTCAAGGTATAATGCCTAGAACTTCAGCAACATATAGTAATCAGTCCTTTATGCCCAGTAGGAATGCTGCAAGTAGTATAACCATGTCAAATAGTGGGGGATTCCAGGGAAGTGCTAAGACAAGCGTGGGGTCAGTTGGATCAGCTGTTAGCAAACAGTACGCTGCAAGTAAGAGGCCGAGGTTGACAACGAGCAAGAAAATGGAGGCTCGTAGGTCCAAAGGTCTTTGCTACTGGTGTCCAGAAAAGTATAGCCCAGGTCACCTTTGCAAGGAGAAACAAATCTTCTTGATTGAAGTGGATGCTGATGATTCGGCCTGTGAAGGAACCAAAGGTGCAGGGGAAGATGAATTGGAGGAAAACCCAGAAATTTCAATACATGCCATCACAGAAACCTTAGGGTGTTCGACCATGAAGGTAGAAGGTAGAGTTAATAACCGGAAATTGCAGCTCCTAATTGATTCAGGAAGTACGCACAATTTTCTGGATATCTCTATAGCAGAGAGGCTGGGCTGCATTACAGAATCGGTGTCACCACTGTGTGTGAGGGTAGCTAATGGAAGTGAGATGACTTGTAATCGGAAGTGCAAGGGGTTTCAATGGTGGATGCAGGGCCAACTATTTGAAGCCGATGTGTATTTGATTGATTTGGAAAACTATCATATGGTCTTAGGAGTCCAGTGGTTGTCTACTTTGGATGATATTTTGTGGAATTTCCGCGACTTGACCATGAAGTTTTTGAGGGGAACAAAATTTTGTGTGCTGAGAGGGAGTGGATCGGGATCGGTACAAATAAGTAGTGCCGATAGAATGGAGAAGCTACTAGGTAAGAAGGGGGAGCTGACATCAATTCAGCTATGTGCAATTTCAGTCAGAGATGTGAAGACTGAGCAAGCATTCATATTTGTTGCACATGTGTTGGACAAGGTAATAGAAACAGGAGGGTTGGAAGCTTTACTGAGCAAGTTTGAGGATGTTTTCCGACTTCCAACGGGGTTACCACCGCAAAGGAGTATCGATCACCGTATTCCATTGAAGGAAGGAGCCTCTTCCATAAGCTCGAGGCCCTACCGTTATCCAGCTCCGCAGAAAGATGTGATTGAAGGAATGGTAGCGGAAATGTTAAACAGTGGAGTTATTCGTCCAAGCTCTAGCCCGTTTTCATCCCCGATTGTCCTTGTAAAGAATAAGGATCATACATGGAGGATGTGTGTGGACTACCGGAGGCTGAATGATCTGACAGTCAAGGACAAATTCTCAATTCCGCTAGTGGATGAATTGTTGGATGAATTACATGGAGCGTCCATTTTTTCGAAGATTGACTTGAGATCGGGCTATCATCAAGTACGCATGGCCACACCAGATATCCACAAAACTGCCTTCTGAACCCATGAAGATCATTACGAATTCTTAGTGATGCCTTTTGGATTGACAAACGCACCGGCCACCTTCCAGGGAATGATTAACGCTATCTTCAAAGAACACTTGAGGAAATTTGTATTAGTGTTTTTTGATGACATACTCGCGTATAGCAAGGATGTTGATCAGCATTTGGTGCATTTGGAGTCTGTGCTGCTTATATTGAGGAAACATTCATTGTTTGCAAAGAAGTCGAAGTGTAGTTTTGGTGGTAAGCAAGTTGAATACTTGGGGCATATCGTGACCATGGAAGGAGTCTCGACTGATCCGTCGAAAATAGCAGCAATCAAGGAGTGACCAACACCAACTTCGGTGAAACAATTAAGGGGCTTTCTCGGATTAACGGGTTACTACAGGAAGTTTATACGAGGGTATAAAATGATTAGCCGTCCCTTGACTGGTCTGTTAAAGAAGGATGCGTTCCAATGGTCAGAAAATGCAACTGTGGCATTCGACACTCTGAAACGCGCTATGACTTCGGCACCATTACTCACATTGCCAAACATGACTGATCCATTTATAGTGGAAACAGACGCCTCACATCATGGAATTGGGGCTGTATTAATGCAGAGAGATCATCCGGTGGCTTATATTAGTAAGGCATTGTCACGACGGCAACAATCGTCCTCGGTTTATGAAAAGGAGCTATTGGCAATATTGTTCGCGATAAAGAAGTGGCACTACTACTTGGTCAATCGACATTTTATCATTAAGACAGATCATCGCAGCCTGAAATATTTGCTCGAACAACATTTGAACACTCCATTGCAGCACACTTGGTTGGCCAAGTTACTGGGATATGATTATGAGATCATATATAAGAAAGGGTCGAAAAATGTGGATGCGGACGCTCTTTCTCGGGTGCAAGGGTCAAAGCTACTATCATTGGTGGTGTCTTCAGTGTCAACAGATATGCTGAATCGAATTAAGGGCAATTGGGATGTCGATACTACCTGTATTCAGCTATTGCATCAGCTCAAGGATCCTAACGAGACTTCTCAAGCGAACAAGTTCACATTTGAAGATGGATTGTTGAAAAGAAAAGGGAAATTGGTGGTAGGTGATGATAAGGAGCTCCGGAAAGATATTGTGTCATTATATCACTCATCAGCACTAGGGGGTCATTCAGGGGCAACGGTTACGATCAAGAAAGTTTCGGCTTATGTGTATTGGAAAGGGCTGCGTCGTTATGTCCGAGAATTTGTCCGAACTTGTGAAGAATGTCAGAGATATAAGTATGACCGAACAGCCACACCGGATCTACTTCAGCCTCTACCAATCCCTAGTTCGATATTTTCAGACATCTCCATGGATTTTGTCACGGGTCTACCAAAATCACAGGGTAAGGAAGTTATTTATGTGATCGTGGATAGGTTGACTAAGTACGGCCATTTCATAAGCTTGAGTCATCCTTACACGGCATCGTCAGTAGCTGAAGTATTTGTGGATCATATTTATAGATTGCATGGATTGCCAAACACCATTGTTAGTGATAGAGACCCGATCTTTGTGAGTGCGTTTTGGAAGGAATTATTCCGACAACTGGGAGTTTCCATATGTTTGTCTTCTTCGTACCATCCGCAAACAGATGGTCAGACGGAAGTGGTTAATAGATGCTTGGAGTCATACCTCCGATGTATGGTTGGGGATAGGCCGACTACATGGAACATGTGGTTACCTTTAGCGGAATGGTGGTACAACACTTCGTACCATTCGACCATTGGAATGACTCCTTTCGAAGCTTTGTATGGATTTGCACCACCATTGCACATTCCTTACTTTCCGAAAGATTCGAAGAACGAGGGTGTTGATACATTCCTTAGACAGCGTGATGAGAGTATAAAAATGCGGAAGTTTTACCTTACTCGTGTTCAAAACAGGATGAAACAAATGGCGGATAGGAAAAGGACAGACAGGAGCTTTGTGATAGGTGATTCAGTTTTTCTCAAGTTGCAACCGTATGCTCAGCACACTTTGAAGAAGACAGGGGCACATAAACTGCAACCTAAGTGGTTCGGGCCTTTCAAGGTTCTGGAGAGGGTGGGACCAGTGGCATACAAACTAGACTTGCCAAATACAGCTTGGATACACCCGACAGTACACGTATCACAACTGAAGTTAGCTCGAGGGGATAACTTGCAGCACACTCCACTGCCGATAGGAGCAACCCGTCCTTTCCATATGATACCAGAGATGATTCTTGCAAGAAATATGGTTCGTAGAGGTAATAAAGCAGCCACTAAGGTACTAATGAAGTGGAAGGAGTTGGATGAAGATAAGGCGACTTGAGAATTTTTGGAGGATTTTCAGCGACAATATCCCGATTTTGATCTTGAGGACAACCTCGTTTCTTAGGGAGAGTGCGTTGTTACAAGCCCAACTATGTTGGCTCTAGCCCATCAAGAATAAGTAGCCCATATCAGTAATAAGCCTAGTCCACTAAGTGATTGTCTGCTTCTGTTATAGGGTAGCAATCCGATTATGATCAGTTTATGCAATAACAGTATTACACTTCTCTCTCTAGCTTCTGTCTCTCTCTTCTCTCTTTTCTGTTACGACTCTGGTGCGTAACAGTCAGATTATAAATTGGAATGTCACAAAAAATAACATTTTGTAATTGCGATACTCAAAGAAAACAAATATTAAAGTAATATTATATTAAAATAAAATATCTATATAAATTAAAATAATATGATGTAGTGCGAAATTTAATTACCACTTATTGCTTGTGCTAAAATAATACAAAATTGAAATAAAAAAAAGGTTAATAGTTCCAATAGTACCATAAGTTTGGGGTATGTGATCGGATGGTACCATATGTTTTTTGATGTGGTTAAATGGTCTGTTATGTTTGGAGCATGTTGTCCTATGGTACTCTGTTAGTCAACCGTTAGATTTTTCTGTTAAATGGTCAATGTCAGCACCACATCAGCGCCACGTAGATATATAATATAATATTTAATTTAAAAAATAAAAATAAATAGGGAAATTTAAAAGAATAGGGAAAAACTATGAAAAAAATCGGAAAAATTATAAAAAATATTTTAAAACTTTATATATTAATAAAATGTATTTTTTATAATTGTTTTTTAAAAAACAAAAAACAAAAAAACTAGGTTGGACCCTTGGGGTCCAATTGACCCAGCCAAGGGTCGAACCCTGGGCTGGGTTGGACCCCCACCAGGTCACCTGACCTGGGCGACCAGGTCTGGGGCTGACCCAGCCCTGGGTTCGACCCTGCCTGGGTCAATTGGACCCCAAGGGTCCAACCTAGTTTGTTTTTTTTTTTCAATTTTCGATTTTTTTTTTAAAAATACAGTTATAAATTTTTTTTTTTATTAATATATTAAGTTTACATTTTTTTTATAATTTTGTTCATATTTTTCCCTTTTTTTTTTCCAATTTTCGATTTTTTGAAAAACAATTTATAAAAAATACATTTTATTAATATATAAAGTTTTAAAATATTTTTATAATTTATTTTCGATTTTTTCCGTTTTTTCCCAATTTTTTCTATTTTTATTATATTTCCTATTTATTAGTATTTTCCAATTGCCACATCAGTGCCACGTCAGCATTCCGTTAGTTAACCTTGACGGCAACAGTAATTTAGACCAAATAACAACATTGCCCAAACATATGGTACCATAAAACAACATAGGGGTACCATCCGATCACATGGCCCAAACTTATGGTACCATTGGACCTATTAACCCTAAAAAAAACTCTCCAATTGATTTTGAATTAAATTGGATTTTTATTTAGAAAAATACACGTCTTGATTATGATAATTAATCAACAATTCCCAGTTTACATAAGATGATGATAAACGTTTGGACAGCACGGTGAATTTTTATTTTTATTTATTTTTCCAAACTCTAATCTGCGTCTAAACCAAAGTCTTTTTCCTAGATTGAGACTGATCATGATAATTTGATGGGTTTTATGTCTATAACAAATCAAATCAAACAGCCAAAGCATCAAGCAACACACACACAAAACTTGTTTCTTTCGTATTATTGATCAGATTCTTCATTCAATCAAATAAAAAAATCGACAGAGATAGATAGATCGCATGAATCCCCCCAAGAAATAGAGCATAGAATAGAATTCACTCAGCTTTCTACAAATTCAAAGCCCCACTCACTCAGAGAGACAATTGACAGATCAAATTTACTTACTTTTGTCCTCATATTTGCTTAGATTAGGTACCAGCTCTTTTGAGATAAGCTAATAAACCGAAACCAGCAACGAGAGCAGCTCCAGCAGCAACAGTACTATAGGCTGCAGCCCATGAATCAGTGTGGCTCTGACCCAAATCCACTCGACCCCTACTGATTTTACCTGAATAATCTAGGTGCAACCGAAGACCCTGACAACAACAACAACAAAAACATTTCGGATCCGTTAATACATTTCGGACCATACCAATCAACTGTTTCAATATTAGATTAACAAACATACCTTCCAACCAGCTGATCTTGCATGGTCCACTGCCGCTGCAAGATCACTATCAGTTGCAAGCACCACTTTATCATGGTCCTCATCTTCATACTGCATACACATTCACACCCTTACTATGTTTACAGCAAGCGAAGCTAAGGCAGAAAAAAAAAGTACATACCAGAATTTGGGGCAAATTTTTTCTGTCAATGTCCTCGCCCACCCTCTGGATAATTGAAGTTAAAAGTTCTGTCATGTTTCTTGTATCTGGATGGATGGACAACATCAGAATAGGAGCTTAGAAGTTAGAACCAATCAGTAAACTAAACCAGACTTGGCCTTAAAATGATTTTTTGCATTGAGCAACAGGCTAAAATGTTTACCGCATGTGAATCTGTGCATTCGACCTCTCTTATCTTCAATTTTAAAAGCAAAGACTTTTGATTGGGTGGAGGAATGATAGACAAGTGACTTCCCAACCTCTCCTGCTTCAGAAGTTAGTTTCATTGAACCTTCACTGAGATGTCATTAGTTAGTGTAATCAGTCCCAGCTGGCAACAAATTAGAATTGGTAACATTTAAATTAATAATGACATCACACACAGACAGTAACAACCTCCTACTTTCTTCTTCATCATCTAAAGCACTGGCGGTTAAGGCTGAGTCCCAGAACCTCTGCATCATAGTGCTTGCTGTCTCGTTACTAATTCCAGCAGTACTCCCAACCTATTTAACAAGTGGAATACAGCAATCAACAACAAAAACATTCTAAATATGTGAGATATAGGCAATGGATAAAAACGTTTTTTGAACAAGAAAACTTTCACTAGTAAAGCAAAAAAAAAAAAAAAAAATACCTGACTAATCTCATGGACTGGTTAAAGCGCAGGCTTAAGCCATAGATAGATAGCCTAACATGACATGAAATCAAACAAAAACCTTGCTACATCTATCAAATTTTTTGAACATTTACTACTGGAGCAATTGTTGAGAAGAAGAGGCCTGGTAGGTTGGTTTTATTAACATATCACAAATTGGAAAATCGTGAGAGAATTGTCAACCTTAATATGTGTCTCTAAGACCTTACAAAATCATCACATCAAAGACCAAACTTATTTAACTCTCATATGCACGACAGCACGAATAAATCTCAAATATGAAATAATTAAGACATACTTGCGTAAGAAGTGAAATCTCAGAATGGCAAGGAACAGCTAAATAAAACACTCTACAATGACCGGCGAAAGACTAATACTAAACAAAAATTGCATGTCTGCTTTCCTCAATGTCAATTGATCGCAAGTAAGACAAGTTGATAGGGGGAGGGGGAGGAGTGACATAATAAAAGGGACTTTACATTTTCAGCTAATAGGGTCTGGGTCTGCTTCTACCAAGTACTAACTGATAAACGCCTTGGTAACCCATTTCAAACTTTTGCATAGCAAAACTCAAGAAAAGACTAGAACAATATGATATAGAGCCGGCAAATAGCTCATGTCAAAACCTCCCAAGACATAGACACCAACCATAGGCATACCGGGACAGACAAAATTCATACGTGCAGTTGAAGATAATTAAGCACAATAGAGATACTAAAATGTTATTTAAGCATCATGAGTAACAGGAACGCCATACGACCACACTAGAACTGGAGATGTGACATACCGTGGCCACAGCAGCGTGAGTTATGTGGATTACATCCACAACAGCAAATATGTTCCCATCTATTCCAGATATCCGAAATTCCGAATACATCAGATCTGAGAAAGCAAACTAGCAAATATGGATTCAAAATAAAATCAATCTACATCTTTTACCTTTATCAACCACTGGGAGGTGCAAAAATTTTCCATCATGCATGGTGTGCAAAGCATCAACAATGGGGGTGTCAACTGTAGCACATTGTGGATCCGGCGTCATTACCTAGAACACGTTATACTATTACACACTTAATGACAGTTACGAATGATAGTTGTAGGAATGTCTAAATGAAGTTGTTAAATAACCTCACTCATCAGAAGAGAATTACCTTTTCAACGGGAGTGGAATCTGCCGGAAGATTTTCAACTATAACCCGCATCAAGATGTCCTTTGAGCTGTTACAAGAAGAATCCACAATTCACTATTAGGTATATAATCCCAAATATAGCAGAGGTGAAAACTAATCTTGACAAGCAAGCAACTATAAATGAACCAACTATTACTCTGAAGGAGAGAAGAGAGAAGAGAGAAGAGAGAAGAGAGAAGAGAGAAGAGAGAAGAGAGAAGAGAGAAGAGAGAAGAGAGAAGAGAGAAGAGAGAAGAGAGAAGAGAGAACTCTCATCCTGAAGCTACTCACGTTAGGATTCCCTTTGGTTTATTCTCAATTGTCACCACTGCTGAGCTTGATCGAAGTTCCAGCATCTTCTTTGCTGCAGTTAAGACTGTGTCTGCTGGTTCAATTGTAACAATCCTATATAAAACACAACCATTATAATATATGCAGTGTCAGGCGGTATTAAATCAGAATGCTGCTGCAATATAAGTTCCACTAAAGGTTATTACCTACTTTGAATTGTCAGAAATGATCGTGGATAAAGAAGGCTTGAACATTTGCTCCCGTAGTGTCTCAATGAATGTGTTTGACCCTGCAATATCAACTATATGAGCACGGAACTACAAATGGAAAAGCACAAAGCCATGACATATCACACGTACCAGAGTTTAATGTGCCCCAATTCTTCTCAACACCTTCTACAGCAGCAGCAATAGCTTTACCCTTTTCAGCAGCCCTTTCCATGCGCGCAATAGCATCGTATAAGCATTTGGCAATGTCAAGTAAAGCAATGACCTCTCCATTTTCCACAACAGGCAAATGTCTAAATTTCCCTGCATAAAAAATTTGGAAGATGTTGCATTGGCAAGACATAGACAATGGGAATGAGGAAAAAGAACACACATACATTTTCTCTATTGGACTGACCTTGAACCATCTTCTGGAGTGCCTCCACTGCTAGAGTATCAGAAAGAACAAACAATGGGTTCCTTGTCATGACCTTAGAAACTGGAGTTTCTTCAAGATTCAGCTCTCGAGCTATAACTCTTGTTGCTATATCCTGCAGCCTCAAATAGATATAGTCTTGGAAGTTTCCAGATGCAGAACCATATATAAAACAGAAGAAAATATACACTATATAACCTTGTCTGTAAGAATTCCACAAAGTAGGGCATTAGAATCAGTTAGCAACAGTGCATCAACTTTACGAGCTGCCATCCGACGACAAGCCTCAATAATACTCGTGCTTTCAGGAATTGTGAGGGCCTTGGACAGTCTAAGCCTTTTCACAGTACGTTCTCCAGTAAGACCCCTACAAGAGAATCTACAAATGAATTTGCTGCAGACTGTCTCACGATTACATAATCCTATAATGCTAGATAGCTGTAAGAATAAATTTTCCATTTTCAGGACCAGAGAGAAACTCCTCCTAAAGGCACACCATATTCAAACCAACAACACTAGCAGTGAGATTCTGAACTCTGAAGTTTCCGGCAGTTTACAATGTTTTCCATCCAAAATTTCTATTCAGTAGGCCTTCTAGTACAGAAGAAAGGTAGTAGAAAATCTAAAAAGTCTTTCCTCTGCTTTCTACTAATCCGGGAAGTATGAATTGCTTGTATCTGAAGACATATTTCCACCTTCCTCGATACACTTTTGGCCCAACAAAATATTAAGTATAATTATAAATAAATATCATAGAGGCAACATGAAAGTAGGGAATATTATATCTCAGCGTAGAACAGATATCAAAACAGATGCTCAATGAATTCATAGTGAAACTAAATCGCTAACCATGGGAGACAAGAATCAGCTAAATTACAGGTGAAGTAGAACTTGAAAGGAGGTTTAACGTACATGGAGCGAGAGGATGACATAGATCTTCTAGGCCCATCGCCCCCTCCATTTTCAGACAACTTCTTTCCTTGAGTTGACATACTTCTCCTCGACGAAGCAGGTTGACTTGCCATTTTCTGCCTTGATCAACAACAGACTGCTCGTTACCCTCAATGAAAAATCTGATCATGGACGAACCATAGATTAACGTCCAACTGTTTTATCGATCACTAATAAGTCAAGAGACACAAAGAAGGGAACCAACCAAGAAGAGACGACACGATTTAGCGCGGTAAATTGCTATCGGAGATGAATAATTCAACCTCCAATAAGAATTCACCGAATTCCAGGAACTTCCAAGCTTAGTGTTCTAAGCGGATATGAAAATTGATCCTAGACTAAGCAGTCAGACAATCAATTTGCATATACTGTAGCTGAAAACAAAATCAGCATCAGCCTCGAAATTCCAGAACTGTTGGAATCACTTTTCCCTGGAAAAGTTCGATCAGTGAAGATTCCAATTTCCCCGGGAGAAGCTCCGTCCGGCGAGGAGGAGAGAAAAATAACCCTGTAAACTGAAATCGGGAAAAAGCAGTAGCACGACCCGATGAGGAAAGAAGCAACTCCATTGGTACACGTCAACTGTATTTTTATTACCAATTTAGTGATTATATTAATTAGGGGATTTTCATTTTCTTACTGGCAGATAAAATGCAATAATTCAAACTCAACCTCAGCTTTTTAGGCCGAAATGGCATCCTTCCTTTTAGTTAGTTCAGTGACACCATTTTCGGCCCAAATCTCCTTCTTTCTCTGACTCTCCCTTCATTTCCCGATTGTTGAACAGTTGAAGCCGACTGCTGCTGCTCCTTTCTCTCTTCTTCGATCTCAAGGAATCATCTCCGTTGCAAAAAAAAATGGCGACCCTAGCCCGCCTTTCTAGGAAAGTCGCATCCTCGGTTCTGTCGCCACAGAGTGTCCATGTCATACACCGTGGCCTCGCCACTGAAGCAGCCAAAGCTATAACGCCGTCGCCGGATCGAGTCAAATGGGACTACAGAGGGCAGAGGAAGATTATTCCCTTGGGGCAGTGGCTTCCCAAGATTGCTGTAGATGCCTATGTGGCTCCAAACGTTGTCCTTGTCGGCCAGGTGGCGGTCCTCGACGGATCATCTGTCTGGAGCGGGTCTGTTCTCCGGGGTGATCTCAACAAGATTACCATTGGCTTCTGCTCCAATGTCCAGGAGAGGTGTGTGGTTCACGCTGCCTGGTCTTCTCCTACAGGTCAGAGGTCTAATTCTCTCTGCTAATTTCTCTGATTTCGTGCCTTATTTGCGTTTCTCTTCTGGTGGCTGTTTTCCTTGAGCTGAAAAGTTTCAGCTGGAAGATTTCATTTAGTGTGTCTATCATTTTAGTGGTCATTATCACTTTTGCCTACTGAATTTATAAGATTTTTTTACTGCTATTGGTGATCTTTAATTTCATTTCTTTTACGTGATGAACCGTCCTTTTCCCCAGTGATATGGTTGAAGAGAATTGGGTGGTTCGTATCAAACTCTCCCTTCAGGTAGATTGCAAAATTGCAATGTGTACTAGGAAATGTTAGCGTAACATGATTCGATCATTGTTGGAATTGGAAATGAATTACTTTCTAAGTTCTTAACCATAGGTAACAAAAATCCTCAATAACAAGTTGAGACAGACAGATTAGATTGGGATATTGACTGATTTCATTACTATGTGGTGCCTTACTGCCTTTGAAATAGGAATTAAGGTGTTCTAATGGGGAACTAAGTATGTGTTTTTTTATTCAAACTTTCATATAATAGACCTATGCATAGCAGAAACAGACTTAAGTAGCTTCCATAGTAGAACAAGTTGTTGATGCTATTAAACTGTCAACTTCTGTGAATGTTTATCAAAGGTGCCAGTAGTGCAGACAACTAGAGTAATTTTGGTATTGAATTTCATCTTTCTGAAGTTGCAGCTGTTGCTAGTGGGGTTCCGTAGATTGTGTATAAGCCTTATTGGTGACAGTAATGGGAAAGAGATTAAATGCTAGGTCATCCATCCATCTTTTTCTTTGGTACTAATGTATTATTATTATAGATTTAATAACTATGATTTGCTACTCCGGAATCATACATCTAACTGTTCAGATTGGCATAGATCCTTCTGTTATTGGTAAATGAGGGGAATGATGCTGTATGTAGCAGATTCTCAAAGTAGTTAATAAAACAACTCAGTTGAGCGTTAGCAAACATTCATAGGTTTGGATATTCTGGTCCCAGACCCAAGTTACCACTTTTGCGTTACTAGTTTAGCAGTACTTCCAGAAACAAGGAAACAGATGAGTCCGTTTTTTGGTATGTCCTGTAGGTTGTGACTCCATTGGGTTCCTAGAGGTAGAACGAAATGGTGCTGGTGATGATTGCCTTACTGTTTCCTTTCCATCACCTCCTTGCAAGAGATGAAGATGAGTCAAGTATTCCCTCTCGTGTCCCTATAGATCGTAGTAAGCTTAAATTAGCTCAAGGGTTGGTGGTAGTGTGATCATTCAATAATGCTTGTTGAGCCTTCTTCTTGATATTTAACCTATGAATGGAATGAAAGCCTAGGAGGACTGATATGATGAAAGCTGTTGACATTTGTTTTTTCTAAGTAACTAACAAGTGCAGATTGATTCATTCATTAAGCACACACTTCACTTGTCCTAACACTTGGATGGATTTGACAGGGTTGCCTGCGGAGACATCCATTGAGAGGTTTGTGACGGTTGGAGCAAACTGTCTGTTGAGGTCTTGCACGATAGAGCCAGAGTGCATAATCGGACAGCACTCAATCCTCATGGAAGGTTCTCTTGTGGAGACCCACTCCATTGTGGAGGCTGGAACAGTGGTGCCTCCTGGAAGAAGAATCCCCACAGGCGAGCTCTGGGCAGGAAACCCAGCCAAGTTTGTGAGGACGCTGACCCATGAAGAGACCCTGGAAATACCCAAGCTAGCTGTTGCCATCAACGATCTCAGTAAGAGCTACTTCTCAGAGTTCCTCCCGTACTCAACTGTGTATTTGGAGGTTGAAAAGTTTAAGAAAACCATGGGGATCTCCATATAATGAAGACAAACTAAGAATTGAAGTTGTATGTTGTTTGGTGATCATCATTTTGTGTTTGTTGTGTGGTTTGGAAAGGAAAGGAAAGGAAATAACATGTTTGGTTCAAACCCTAGACTACAACTACTCGTGACCCAGAGTTGTGCTCTTTATGAAATGGATGATGACATGTGCTTCTGCTGTTGCTGACACTTGAGGGATTTGGGTGAATTATAGCCATTATTGTTATGAATCTATGATATATCAAGCGGACTCTTTATGAAATGGATGACGACATGTGCTTCTGCTGTTGCTGACACTTGAGGGATTTGGGTGAATTATAGCCATTATTGCTATGAATCTATGATATATCAAGTAGGCCAGGCATAGAAGAGACAAAGGTTGGTTTAAAATTAATTCTAAAATTTCTAAACTCAAATTTATCATATAATGCGACAAACAATTATAAATTTTAAAACGTATCAACAAATTGTGTTATTAGATAATGTTATATTGTTTTATTGTATTTTCTATACATATTATTTATTTTATTACATTATACTATACTATTTATTTATTATAATACTTTCAAAAAAAATATAAAATACATTTTATCTCTTAAAAAATTTATTTATATAAAAAATTAAAATTAAAATACATTTTATTCAAATAAAATATAATTTATCTTTTTAAATAAAAAATTGTATTGTCCTTAAAAAAATCGTTTTCTTCAATTCTTTCATTTTTCTGTATTAAAATTTGTTCAAATGTGTTTTTAATAAATTATGATTTTTATGTAGTTCATATGTTTAGCTAATAAAGAGAGAGACTTCGTTTCATAACAATAGAGACTTTAACACAGTAAAACAAACTAATGAATGAAAATAGCCATAATAATAGTAGTAGTAGGTTAAACAAGAAACAACTGATAATCAGTAGAGACAAACACCATTCATCTTCTCCATAGTCTTAGTCCCAGTGGAAGGGAAGTGTTTGAGGGAGGAAGTGGTCGTCAAACAGGAAGGTGCAGTGAGTCGACGTAGCAGAAGAGGAGGAGGAGGAGGACGTTCCCTGATGAATCCCCAGCGGCAGCGGTGGTGGTGGTGGCGGTTGCATCATCTGCGGTGAGAGTGATGACAGAAGAGAGAGAGCACAATCTGTGTCTTCCTGCTGGACTTGCAACGACAGTCCCTCATGATGATTGCTGCTGCTTCCGCTTCCTGATAATAAAGAGACCTCTCTACTTGGAGGAAGCGTTTGTCTGCTTCCCTGCAGTAACGCAAAAGACTTCTCTTCTCCTCCAAACATGGCGGAATGTGAGGATGAAAGTAGAGTCGTCGGTATGTTGTGGAAACAATGGGTTTGCTGATAGTAAAGAGGCGCAGCAGCTTCTGGATGGTTCACTCCTCCAAACCATTGGTTCCCCACAGCAGCAGTAGAGGAATATATCTGATGATTGAAGTTTCTGGAAGAAACTCTGCTGGTTCCTGGAAGGAAACGGGTGTTTTACTTTCATTATCAGTCAATGAATGGAAGCAGTAGAAGATCCATCCATGGAGTACATAATTACCCTGATAGCTGGAAAAGCAGTTAACAGGTGGTGGCCGAATGAGAGGATCGGGCTGTGGCTTTCTCCTTCTTCTGTTATGGCCTTCAAGACGCTTCCTGCAACTTCTTCTACCCTCATCAAATTCCTCAAGCGAATGGAACCTAGCACCATTATCACACAGTAATCAATCTCATGTTTATTTGTCACTATTAAACAGTTGAGAGACCAAATAAACTTCTTTGAATGCATTAAAGAACGTTTACCTGCTGCACTGCTGGCAAAACCTCTGTTTATGGCCACCAATGGTGACCACTGGAGTCTTAGAATGGAGCTCACACACCTTATGGCGCCTATGGTACTCCCTGGAGTTACTGAGGTCTGCATAGCAACCATCTACAAGGCAAGAAAAAGCTGCCTGACAGACAACATTGTTAACTGTCGTCCCTCGAGCCCTCTTTGTCGGACCAGACACCTTCTCGCGATCCTTACTAACCACAACAGCACCATTGCTGACCTGCCCGAGCTTCAAATCAACTGAGAAGTCACGTTGAGGCGAACTAGCCGAAGTGGACCCATCAAGTAGTGTTGTTTCTTGAGGAGGGAGTTCAGTGAAATCCCAAACGGGTGATGCTTTCAGATTCCAATCCATATACACAAACAGAAGAGAACTACCTAACTCACTACTATTACTAGGCCACAGAGTAATAGTACACACTTTGAAGCAACTTGTCTTCTCCTCTCCTGGCTTTTCACTGCTTGTTATTCTCTGTTAACCTTGAAAAATGAAATTTGTCCACAGATGCATCAACTTGGATGAGTTTTATTGGAAATGTCAGTGGGTAAAACACAAGTCCCTTTACATAATTCAAAAAGGCACCAAAATATTGGACTTTCTAGACAGATCACATTATAAAGATGGTAACTTGCAAATCTAATTTTGGAGAATAGGGGAAAACAGTATTCTGCAGAATGAATGTGAAGAAAAAATAGTTCTTATTTTTTAATGAATAGCAAGTACATCATAACCCCAGAAGACAGGAAGGAAGCAACTCAGATGATTAAAACTATAAAGAAAGCAAAGCAACGAGAAGGTGGAGACTGGAGAGAATGAGAGGAGGAAGTCCTTACAACAGACAGCAGCGGTAGCAGCAGCAGCAAAAAAATTAAAAAGGGGAGAAATAAATAAAAAGGAGGAAATGAGGTTCTCCTTCTTTCCAGCCAGACATTCATTCCTGACAATTGACATGGATTCCATTAAAAATCAATAAAGCTAGCTACCAAACTCCTAACCTAACCCAGTTAAGAATAAAAATCAAAACTTTGAAAACTAGAAAAGAAGTTGGATATTATTAGTACACGATATCAGTACATGACTCCAAAGATCAACTCCAAAATCCAAATAGCTTTGCTAAGTGCTAACAGTAACACTTAGTGACTGTTATAAAGGAAAAATGGATATTCTGCTGAAATGGAGAAATAAAACTCAGAGAGAGAGAAGAGAACATACAGCTGAAATCAAGAAAGCCTATAAGGGAGGGAGGGGTGTGGGTAGAAGGACTTTGCCATGGTTTGCTGTCTCTGTAACTTGCTTAATGTTCTACCATTATTGATCTGCATACCATTTTTAGGGTTTCTCTTAAGTGGTGGAACACTGGAACTTACTGACTGTGGAGGGAAGGGAAAGGAAAGGAAAGGTTTTGTTTGGGAGTAAGAGACCGACCGCCTTCCTGTTTATTGTCTCTTTCAACTTTTTGCGTAGCAGAGAAAAAAACATTCAAAAAAAGAGATCTTGAATTAAAAATAATTTTTCAAACAAGAAATCAAGTACGAAGAAAATGATGGTTGGTTTGGTTTAAAGATGTATTGTAGGAAACAAAACAGCATGTGGTGGGGAGGCGAGGTGTTTCATATTTCATGGCATGTTTCCCTTTCCTTCACCATCATCATATATCTCTTCCTCTCCTTTACATATTTTTTTTAATTATTATTATTATTTTGATAGATAACATGATTTTCTTCCTATTAATGGACTAAAATTTAATCCATTGATTATACTTAAGCATTGTTAATTTTTTGGTTAATAATAATGCTAATTTTCAAAAGTTAAGGACAAGGTGGCAAAATATTATTCATTAATTACTTTCAAAATCAAAAGTTAAATGAAGATGATTTAATGATTCATCCATTAATTAAAGATTTTGAATTCAAATCTTGAGAATGAAAAATATTAACTGATCGCCCACAAATTAAGTAATTAACTAATAAGAGTTTATGCATGCATTGCATGGTTACTTGCACCAGACATAACTCAAGATTTTGGAATCTTGTGTGTTCCACTAATATCCCATTAACCTCTGCTTACTTACCTTATACGTACGAAGCAATCTTCTAATTTAATTAAAAAATAACCTTATTTGCTATTTAATTAGTCGGATAAGAAAATAAATTAATAATGAAGAACAAAGGAAGCTAAGAGATTAGATTTTCTTCGTACGGAAAAACAAAATTATATAATTAAAAGAAAAAGGTATGGGCAGATGCACATTTAAAAGGAGTTTAGTAAATTAATTAATATTTATTAGGGTTTAAGCTTTACTGTTTATTTCCTAATAGAATGTCGAGAATGAAACTAAGGATTTTAATTGTGAGGCAAATCACTTAGATGCTGACTATAGTAGCCAGTAATTTCATTAAGTGGAGGCAAGTATTATAGTAATGACATATAGTTGAACTTAAAAAAATCATTGGAGTTAAATATATAATTTAAAATTATTAAATTGAAAATTATTACATTTTTTAATGTAAAAGTTGCACAAACTTAAAAGTTGACGATGGACAATTACCATAGTTCCTTAATGGCTTCGTCGTTGGTTAGATGGTTACCATACTCGCACCGCGAGACAAATAATGTTACTGGATTTGTACTGAGAGAGAGAGTGACGAAATAGATCTCTACTCAAACATTAAACCGCAGGGTGACTTGTTGTGCACCGTAATTTTTCTGCTAAATATATGAATTATTTTTTTCTTGAAAATATTATGGATTAATATATACAAAGTTAATTCATAAAATATGAATTTATTTTATATATATTATACATTAATTTTTAATATTTTCATTAAGGTAAATAAGTTATATATTTTTATAATTTACATAAATAAATGGTGGGTTGATTCACGTGTTGATATACACTATAATGGTAGTAATTTTTTCATACCAAACTTATGATTCGTAATACTATAGATCAAATTTCGATAGTGGACTGCAGATTTGTTATGCATTACACCCCAGGAATACCCTAAACTAGACTTTAAAGTCAAGTCAATGCATATTGATAGGTTGGTGCAACTATTATAAATAAATTCATCAACTTGTTCTATATATTTTTATTCGGTAAGAGGCTAAGAGCATCTCCAGTTTTGGTATAAGAGATTCAATCTTATTTATATAGATTTTAAATAGTATTAAAAATTTAAAACGTTCAACACAATTAAATAATACATTAATTCTGATGTTTCTATTTAAGAAATAATATTGATTGCATCTGTTCTGTATAATATATTATTATAATTTGTGGACACGATGTTGTGAATGGCTGAATGCCATTTACAACTTGAAGGTTGGTTGTCAATTGTTATGGGGAAAGGAAGGTTTGGTTAGATATGAAAATTTACGCATCTTTTCCTTTGATTTCTCTAATTGGTTTCAATTTAATTACATTACTTTTTCTAAATATCGTTAGGGTAAATTGAAGCTTTCTTTTTAGCTCAACCATACACGACATGTTGACTCCTGCTTTGCCCCGGTTTTGAATTGGAAATATATCAGATATAGGAGATTTAAAACGTACATTTTAGTCAACTATATCATAAGTTTGAACTTGAGAGTGAAAATATTTGGTATACTCTTAAAATATCTTAACATTCTCCATTAACATAATGTTTGCAAACACCAATTTTTCACTATAACTCTTTACTCGAGTCTATCTCATGGACTTAGTGTTCGACTACCTCATCCATTAAGAAGAGTATAATTTTATTTTTGGCATATGCTTTAATCATGTGAGATTTAAGACGTACATCATAATCAATGTCTTATATATAAGTTTAAACTTAAGAGTTGAAGCATTTAATACACTTTTAATATATCTTAACAAGATCACGTTCGTATTAGGGTTAACCCATTGGGAAAATGGTGTGTAATTAACAGACAAATGTCATGGAATTAAAAATATTCATTTCCAATATTTTAATTTTTACTATTGTCATTAGTGAAAATTATTCTAAATATAAAGTAAACACGCTAAAAGTGTTGTTATGGAATATTTTTTGTTGTTGTGAACAATTTTTCGTAAAATTTAATACCTTTATTTTTTTTTTTGTTTAGAGTTTTTTTTTTAATGAGTGGTAATTTTTTGTTTGATAAAGAGAAAGAAAGAAGTGAACATCCTAATTAACGAACAGTGACCCCACATAAAATGATCACTGTAGTGTTCTTACTGTCGCAGTTGTCCATTTCGTTGTGGTTAAAAGACGGCCCAGTTGTCTCATACAATTAATAAGGCTAGGTAGTTGAACAATTTTCATTACATCTCAAAATCATTATATATATATATATAAAGGGCAAAGTACAAATGATAACTAAACATTATAGGAATTTGTGATTGAATTTTTTGTATTATAAAAAGAAGAAGTTAGTTTCGTTAAATTTTCTTTTAACTTGATAGAAAATACTTTCAAAATTTGTAAAACAAAAATAACTATAAAGTCTAATATTATAACAAAATGATCAAAATTTTAAATAAATAATACATGTAATAAAAAAACATAACCAAAACTACTAAAAGTGAATCTGTGTTTAAAAAAAAAATATAAAATTTAAATTTAAATTAAGTATTCTAAATTTTTACTTTATAATGTTGTAAATAAAAGCAAAAAGTATTCATTTAATATAAAAAATGAGATTATTCTATAATCATACAAAAAATAGGATATTTGTAGTTATTTTCAATCTAATTTGATGAAAATAACTTTTTATACAATACATAAAGTTTAACTAACAATTTATTTAAAAAAAAATAACTAACAAATTGCATATTCGTCGTATAGATTGCATGTACCAATTTGTTATTACAACCTAAATAAGATAATAAAGGCCATTACACACCTTCCTTCTAGTCGTACTTTTTTCGGCCCGATCCATTTTCTAGTGATGTGTTTGGGTTGGACAATTATTATTCTCCCCACCCAGGCCAGTTGACGGACGACTCTTCAACTTCCCATTCCAATTTCCATTCAGTCATTCATTCAATCAATCTCTCTATCTATTTATTATATATATATATCACAGACAAAGCAGAAGAACAACAACAACGACAACAATCGTCACTGTCTCTGTCTGTCTCGGTAGCAGCAACTCTGTGAGTCAGCATGGCCAACTGTACAGGTAAAGTCACACAGTACTTAGTAGTTAGTAGACTCAGTTTTTAGTAATCTATATCATTTCATAAAATTTGGTAACATTTTTAATAATATTCATGATGATACAGGATTGAAAGAATTGTTATCCAGCAACAACGATAGGGAGAACATGAAATCAAAAAACATAGTTTGTAGAGATCAGAACAGTTTATTGGCTACAATATTTTCTCAGTAAGTTTTGCAGACATTCATTCATTCAATATACATATATAATAATAATACCAATAAACTATCCGATTTCCATCCCATTCACTTGGACTTTGTAACTACTAGTTAAGTTTGGTTGGAGAAGGCATAACTAGTCTGGGTAAATTGCCACTGATGTTTGCGTGTATTTAAAGAAATCCCTTAAGTTAATGTTTTTAAGAATAGATCCATAAGTTTGATATTTTTTCCATTCAACCCATTTTTTCTTTCTAATATCACAGCTATATTCTAAAAAAACTGATATATGTTAAATTTAATTATCGGAGCCGAGCCACAGTGTCACACCTAAATAGCAACCACATTATACAACTCGGGTTTCATCCTAAAACCAATTGGTGATAGGAGGAGTTGACCTTATTGTATATATGGTGCCCAAATTCTTTGAAATCCACAAATGTGGTATTTCAATTTGTCATAGTGTTTTTTTTTCAACACTCCCCCGCACTGTGACAACTCGTATTTTTAAAAGCACGACACCGATATATTTTAATCCAGACGGGTTGAGACTCAACAAATCATCTCTCACGTCCAGACCCAATTCGAACTCTGCTACGTGGAGTAAACATGACACAACAAACCCACATCGGACACTCACAACGGAAAACAACCCAACACCGTCAAACGGAACCGAGTTTTGATACCATGTTAAATTTTAATATCGGGACCGAACCACACTCAAATAGCAACCACATTATACAACTTGAGTTCCATCCTAAAATCAATTGGTGATGGAAGAAGTGACTCTGCCCCGATAATTAAATTTAACAACATATATATTACAATAAGTTTCAATTTTAGTGATTGGACTCAAATTAATTCGGTTGGGTCTGAAGACTCGAATTCCATGATTGAGTTACTATCGTATCTTAATCGAGTTTGTATTCAATAATAATGACCGAAGAGGGACTTTCTAGAATACGGTCAACCATCACCCGCCCTAATTTACTGTCATCTTCCATATTGGATTGATTTGTTAGTCAATGTCTGTCCGAGTCCTAAAAAGTGTCTTTGCAGTCCACATATTTTCTTCGGCCCATATATTATTTGCCTTCGGATACGAGTCGGGTCAAACCGGTACGACAACCTCGGAGACATACTGCTCCTTGGAGACTTGGAGTCCTGAGTCTCCTGACCCGAGACTTGTCTTCGACTGAAATCATCTGTAGACTAGAAAAAACAGCGGCAACTGCCGGAAAGTAGAGAAGAGGAGACTGAAACCTGAATTTCATCTTCATCTTGTTCCTCAAGGTCGAGCGAATTTCATTCTAAGGTAGTAGGTAAGGTTGCCTCTTTGTAACTGCGCTACTGTGCCCACAGCTGATGGATACTGTATCCCTTTCCTCTTTCTTCGTCCTTGCTTCTGTCACCGTCTCACTCTTTCCTTCTCTGCCGCTTAAGGAGATACTACATTGATTTACCAAGAAATTAGGTGCTTCTTTTGACTTGCAAAGGGACCTCTTTTCTTGCTAGGTTACGTATGGGAATGGACGGGGAGGAATTGACTGAGCAGGAAACTGCGCTCTACGATCGCCAAATTAGGGTTTGGGGCGCTGATGCTCAGCGAAGGTGGTTCTCTTTGCTTTTCTTCTTTCCTCTCTCGTTTTTTGTAATTATTTAATAATTAATATTCTGCGTATGAGTAGTTGATTGATCTGCTGATATTAGCCTTCTCTTCCATGTCATTAGGCTTACCAAAGCTAATATCCTAGTATGTGGTGTGAAAGGAACCGTTGCTGAGGTAATTCTCCAATCTCTTTAAAGAACAGAGTCTTGGACATTGGTTTCTTCTTCTGTCAAAGTTTTTAACTTTTACCATGTAGATATTTTCAAGCTTATGAATTTGTGCGTTTCGGTTCAGTTCTGCAAGAACATTGTGCTGGCTGGAGTTGGAAGTGTAACTCTGGTGGATGATAGGATAGTTACTGAAGACTCATTGTCTGCCAATTTCTTAATTCCTCCTGAGGAAAGCATCTATAAGGGCAAGACACTCGCTGAGCTTTGCTGTGATTCACTGAAAGAGTTCAACCCAATGGTTCGGGTTTCAGTTGTTAAAGGTCAGTCTGTTCATAAAATTGTCTCACATATATATAGTACACCCATTGTATGAAATTAGTTGCATGTAGCATTTTATTCACACGGCTATGATATGCGCTGATTCTTTATAGCTAATCATAAATGCTGCCCAACTAACTTAAAATGCTGATAGAAAATTTATTTTCTAAGACATATGAAAACCATTTGGTGCTGTGTTACTTGTACCATTATGAATAAATTTTGCTAATTTGGGTTCTTTGCTTGGGAGCAGGCGATGCATCAAGCTTTGACACAGATTTCTATTCCAAGTTTGACGTAGTGGTGGTTAGTTGTTGTCCTCTCTCTACCAAAGTAAGAGCTCGAACTTCTGTTTCCCTTGTAGATAATATTAAAATTCCATGAGGGCCATCAGATATCTAAGGATAACAGTTGTTCTTGAAGTTGAATGTTGATTTTTTTTTCATTTTCTTTAATTCTTTGCATGTTGCAGAAACTCATCAACGAGAAATGCCGAAAAGTTACAAGACGCGTGTCATTTTATGCTGTGGACTGTAGAGATTCTTGTGGTGAAATTTTTGTTGACTTGCAGGACTACAAGTATACTAAGGTATTCATTGTTCTGTTTTTTGTAATATAATTTGAAAGGGATGTTTCGTACAATTAGAGACGAAAGTCGGGATTTAAGTTCAGTGGGGGCAAGAACTTGAATAAGGACAAATAAACTGAAAAATTCCATGGTTGCAAATATAAGACTTGAAAGGGCTAAATTGAAGATATATACATTTTAGTGTTAAAAGTGGGGCAACTGTCCTCCTTGTTCCCAAACGTCTTCGTCCTTGCATACAATACAAACATTGTTTACTTTTAATCATCTTAGGCTACAAATGTCACATGATTGTATTGGAAGCTTGATTCAAGGACCTGGCTGTACTTTTACACTTTCTCTTCTGTGTTACAAACCCTTAAATACAACTTGCATTATTATACAACATGGTGAATGGTAGTTACATGAAATCTAGCATGTTGGTAGTTACTATCTGTTACTCAAGAGTGTCTGCTACTTGTAAACTAGTGTATTAATGTGCTTGTGTCACTTTTTTGTTTTGCTTTTCTTTGTTTACAGAAAGACAAAGATGAGGCTATCGAGTGTGAGCTAAAGTATCCGAGTTTTGAGGTACGCCGGTTTCCTTAATGCCGTAGTACTATGTGAGTCCTTAAAAGAAAGCTTATGTTGATGCGTGATTGAATCTGTAAGAGTGGATGTTATAAACTTAGCTATTGGTGAAGTGGTTAATATATTATGGGAGTAATAATGACTGACTCGTGCAATCTGCAGATGTGGACAATATATATATATATATTTTGTGATTGTTTAAAATATTTGAAGTAATTTTCTTTGGTTTGAGAAATTTGCTGCTGTTATGTAATGCTACTTTCCTATTTCTGTGCATTGCATCCATTATAGATTAGATGCTAAAAATATGGAGGTTGATTTATATGGATAACCTGCTTGAATAATAATACAACTATTACAGTTTGGTTATTGATTTAGTAATGTTTCCTTCAAAATTTAAAATGCTAATAAAAGGACTGTTGTCGTCCAGGAAGCCATTGCAACTCCATGGGCAAAACTGCCTAACAAAGTCTCAAAGCTCTATTTTGCTATGAGAGGTAAAAATAGTTATCTATCTTTCTACAATAACTGAAATATAGGAGTTCCACTCCTTTTTTTTTTTTAGTTTCGAAAATCATGTAAAAGAGGTAAGCCAAGTAATGAAGTGTTGCTCTATTTGTAGTCTTCTATTATTAACTCTGACTGTGGAAAGTTGAACCCTGGTAACTATTGCAGTCATTGAATACTTTGAAGAGGCAGAAGGGCGCAATGCTGGTGAAAATTCGACTTCAGATCTTTCCAATGTTCTGAAGATAAAAAAGGAGTTGTGTAAGGCACAGGTATATATAAATTATAGAACTTTTTATTGAACTGGACTTTCAATTACATTTTGACTAGTTGTTTCGCAACCAATCTGGTTCTTGGGTCAATCAAAAAAAGTATTTATTTATTTATTTATTTTTAAAATCACACATCCATAATAGTGTGTGTTGCTACAAAATACAAATGTTATGCTTTGAAACTGAATCACTGAAGGCCCCTCCATTTTTTGTGAATGGTTTCGTTGGTGGGTCCATTCCACTCCCCTATATAGTTTTATTATGCTTTCAGTAAAATTACCTTTTGTTAATCTCTCTGTAACAATAACAGTCAATTAATGAGTCTCGAGTTCCTGATGATCTTCTGGAGAGATTGGTGTATGGTCTTAGAGAATTTCCTCCTGTCTGTGCAATTCTCGGTGGATTTCTTGGTCAGGTAATGTTCTTAATAAAAGCTCTTCTTTCCTAATATTCTTTTCCCATAATTTGTAGTGGATTACAGATTCCAAAAGTGACTATAAGCATGCATATATGGACTTATTATCAAAATAAATAAGTGCAGGAGGTGATAAAGGCAATATCTGGGAAAGGAAATCCGGTCAAGAACTTTTTCTTCTTCGATGTGGTTGATGGAAAGGGAGTTATTGAGGATATATCGTGTCCTGACTCTGGCAGCAGCAATATCAGGTCAGTAGCTTCTTCAGGGAAGGCTGTGATAAACGAGATACTGGATTCTGATGATGACACCGAGATCTTAGATTCGTAGTGAAGTGAAGTGTGGAATGAATGAATGATCAGACAAGTTTAATGTGTATTGATTAGAGACATAGTAGTGTTTGAATCCGAACATGTTTTGTTTTGTTTTGAATGGATGCTTCCTAACATTAGTAAAAATAGTTAGGAATCTTATTTGCGTAATATGGCGTTGAGCCCGGATGTAGTATAACCTCACCATTCTCCCCACAGGAGTCATTGACAGTCGAGGTAAACCGTGTCATTTCAATTGGTACAATATGAATTTTGTGGATTAATTCATTGATCCGTGTGACCCGTCGACTTATACGATCCATTACCCACTCATACTTGATCCATGCAAATTACGTGATTCATACATGATACAACCCAAAAACTTTTATATAATTTATTAAAATATATATTTAATTATATAGGTTTCATTTATTAATTCAGGAGTCGATAAGTACGATCTAGATTTAGATTCCAATTTTCATACAAAATGACCTGCGTAACTTCTCGCTTGATGCATAGTTGCAATGAATGACAAATATCTATCTATTCATATATATTGAGACTCGAACATATATGACTTTATACACGTATTAACCAGTTACACACGTATGCAACATTACAAATTAAACAAGATGCTAATTATATTTTCTTTATCACTATCATTTTCTTTTTTCTCATGCACCAGTTTTTTCGATATATATATATATATGTATATTATTAATCTATATTATTAAGACATAAGTAGTTTTGTAACCGTTGTCTGTAAATTGACACAAATACCTTTTAATGACTATTTTGGTCATTTAACTGTCTTCTCAAAATGTTATAAAAAATAATATTTGTAGAGAGAGTCGAACATATATAACCTTATAACTTAAAGACACACATATTAACCGGCTAAACACGTATGCAACATTACAAACTCAACAAGATGATAATTATATTGTTCTATATTACTATCCCTCTCTTTTTTGGTCATTCAAATATATTTTCAAAAGTTTATAAAAAAAACTATATGCACGAATACTCAAACATATGACTTTCTACATTAAATACATACATATTAACAAGCTTCACACGTAAGATTACAAATTTTAGAAGATGATAATTATATATTTCTATATCACTATCCATTCATCCTTTCTCACGCACCAATTTTTTTTTTTGTATCTCGCTAACAAATGAAATTATATTTTCACTTTATCGGACGTTAAGATATCAGTGAATCAAAAAACTTAAATCATTTATAAAACTTATAATTTCATCTACAACTGAGAGAATTTAAATTAATTAATAATGTCAAATATGCATTATCTATTATTTGAAGCAATAAATAATTAAGATGTATAATATAATCAAGTTTGAAATTTAAATTAGAGTGGTTTAAGAAATCTCATTCATTATTTATCTATATTTAATTAATTTTATTTTAATAAATTATTATATATGTTATTTCATATATCTTTACAATTTTACATAATAATGATATTTTATATTATGTTCTCAAGTCGTCATATTTGTTTTTGGTAATTGTGACTTTTAAATGTTTCTACAACTATATAGTTTTTTCTTCTTCAAAACATCCTCTCTTCTTTGCAAGAAGTTATAGATTTTTTGAATTGTAAACACTGTCGTTATAAAAATACATTTCATTTATAAAATTAAATAGGGTTAATTACTTAATTGGTTACACATGTTTCACAATTGTGCAGAATGGTTACCCATGTTTCAAAATGTGATTAATTGGTTTTGATATGTGACTAATTGGATTTTGTTACTGTTTACCGTTAGAAATCACAGTTAAGTCAATATTTAGATACATAAAATGACTTAATTACCATTTTCATCAACCAAACTGTGTTCTTCATCACCAAGCTGTGTTCTTCATCACTGAGCTGTGTTCTTCATCACAGTTAAGTCACATTTATGCGTTTTTCATCCACCGAGCTGTCAAGAACCCATAATCGCATTTCTGGGTTCTTGAAGAACCCATAATCGAATTTTTGGGTTCTTTAAGAACCCAGAATCATCTTTAAGAACCCAGAATCAACCTAGAATCGTGAGTCTGAGTTCTTCAATTCAATTCGATTCGATTCTGGGTTCTTCAATTCGATTTTGGGTTCTTCAATACCACTAATGGCATAATAGTCATTTCACAATTCAAATATGTTAAAAAAAATAATTAACGGTTTACTAACGGAATAATCAATTAATCACATTGGGAAAAACATGTGTAACCAATTAGTCACATAAAAAAACCAATTAATCACATTTTGAAACATGTGTAACCATTCTTCACAATGGTTAAACATGTGTAACCAATTAAGTAATTAACCCAATTAAATAATTCAGATAGAATTAAAATCGATCAAAATTGATGTATCTTTATATGTTTAATATACATAATCTATCACGTGAAGCAATAAATACCAAAAAATAATCAAATTTGAAAACTTAAAACCAAAATGAAAGGAGATATTTGATTAATGTATACATTTTCTATAATGATAATTATGTATTATAGAGTATTTTCAAATAATGAGATTATTAAAATGTTTTAAAAAAAGCGTATAGATTTTTTTAGTATGATTAATATTAATGCATAGATGATTCCAACACTTTGACAAAGTTATTTTAATAAAATAGTAAAATATATTTATTCGTTATTTTATTTTTTTTGCCAAAAGTCTTAATATGTTATTACTCCAAACTAATATCATCCAACATTTAGGTATTATATGTCGAGAAAAAAGAAACAAAAATAGTTTACTACAAATTTAAAATAACTCTGGTGATGTGTTGAAATAATATTTTGTGAATTACTTAAATATAAAAATCAATATTAATTTTCAGGGTTTATTATTTATTATCTTTACAAAATATTTTTAGGATTGGTCAAATTTAGATTCTATGAGTATTTTGTTTACTTAACTGTACATTCCAAATAAATATAAAAATAAAATATGAATATACTTAACTAATCATACTTTATGAACTCTGAAAATATTAAAGTAAACAATAACTCTGAAAATATCTAAATAAAAAATAAGGAAGAAGTTAATCAAATATCTAATTTTATTTTTTGTTGTGAATTTTACTGGTAATTTATTGATGTTGTCACAGTAGATTTATGATAGTCGTCGTTTCATGGACATGGTAGTTTGATTGTTATGTTGTCTTAAGAGTATATTGAATGTCTTCACTAACATGTTCAGACTTATGAGATAGTTGGTTAAGGCGTACGTCTTAAATCATAGATAGTAACAACGCCGAGGTTCAAATCCTGGGGATGTCGGGTGTACAATACTCAAAGAAATGTCGGATGTCGGGAGTATAATACTCAAAGAAAGGTAGGATGTCGAGAGTATAATACTCAAAGAAAGGGTGAAGGTGTCAAAATGCCCAGGTTTTCAAATCCCGGGCTTGGGGATGTCGGGTGTAAAATACTCAAAAAAACATCTCGAGTGAGAGCATTTGCCTCCCGCCTATAAACAAGGTGCAAGATCAATTTTGTCTAAATATCTACATATTTTTTTTGATCATATTCTTAGAAACAAATATGATAAATATTTATCGTGCGTGAGGTGTTAAGATATCTTAAGAGTATATTGAATGCATTCATTGACAAATTATAACTTATGAGCGTACGTCTTATATTGAATGCATTCATATACAATCTAAAATAAAATTAAAAAGGAAGTTCTAGAATCCACTTAAGTGTATTTTTCTAATGGTTATACTAGACTCCGGCACGCGCTACGCGCGTGCACGCTATCGTCGTTTGTCTTGCGTGAGGTGTTAGGAGGACATGATCGACCCGATTTCTAGGATAATACAAGAATTAAACACTTGATTAAAAATATTAGTGGAATTGTAAAACTAAACTTAAATTACCTAATATAATGAAATAAAATTAATTTTGTTTTAAATATTTTTAAGAAATTGCTCGAGCATCCGGAAGCCTCTTTAGTAGTGGTTCCTCTTTAGTAGTGGTTCTTGCTCCCGGATGCTCGAGCAATTTCTTAAAAATATTTAAAATAAAATTAATTTTATTCCATTATAGTAGGTAATTTAAGTTTAGTTTTACAATTCCATTAATATTTTTAATCAAGTGTTTAATTCTTGTACTACCCTAAGAATCAAACCGATCATGTCCTCCTAACACCTTACGCAAGACAAACGACGACAACGTGCACGCGTCGGAGTCTAATACATATTATTAGTTACGTGTATATTTTATTTATTTAACGGCGACGTGATCAAACTCGAAAGGGGAGGAGAATAATCTATCTATCTATCTTCTTATTCTTCTAAGGGTGTTTGGTTCTGTTTCCTGCGTCACTGTACGTAATAGGGTCAAGAGAGAGTGTCTAGAAAACACAAATGAAGATAAATTCGATGAATTTTTTCAAAAGATGTTTATGTCATAAAAAAAATTGAAAAATTAAATATACTTAACTTTTTTTTAGAAATATAAGTATAGACGCAAGTTCACTCGGTTGCACCTATTGAATAGGTGCTACCACACGTAGCGCCTATGCGATAGACACTATTTAATAACCCTAATGTCTCTCATTCCCTCTAGCAACCACCCGACACAGAGCTCCCATCACCCTCCGATTCCTCCAGCCGCCCAGCCGCCCAGTACCCTCCAGCCGCCCCACCCTCCAGCCGCCCCACCCTCCGAATTTGGCAGTCGTCTCCCTCCATCCAGCTCCCCCTCTCCCTCGACCCAACCGTCTCCCTCGAATTGCTGCCCACCCCGCCACCCCGCCGTACCGCAGCCTCCGCACCGAGTCTCTCTGAGGAAGGTAAGTGCATTCTTTATTCTTCTTCTTCTTATTAACTTTTTTAATATATATTTGTTTTATAAATATATGATGGATAATATTTGTGGTTGTGATAATTAGACATATTAGTAATTATTGTGCTAGTTAAATATATTATTAAAAATTAATTATATATATTTGAAATATTAGATAATGATTAGTAAAAACAATTGTGGAAAAAATTTATACTGTTTAATTGTAGAGTTATGATGCCGCCACGCGTAGTTATGCCAAATTAGTCGACTGGTCTAAATGTGTTAAATGTTGGTCCTTTGGACCCATCGATCCTTTCGGGACAAAATCAACATCGTTCGTCGGATCTAAGTGGTAACCAACATATCACGTTTTGATGTTTAAAAATGGAAGAAAATATAATTTCAGAAGATGCTAAAGTCATTGTGCAAGGTGTTGGTTTATGGGATGTGGTTATTATGTCACATCCCAAACTGGATCCTAAGTTTTTAACGTAATTGTCTGAGCGTTGGCGGCCAGAGACACACACCTTTCATCTCAGACATGGGGAGATGACGATCACTCTCGAGGATGTAGCCGTGATACTTGGACCTCGTATACATGGAGATGCAGTGACAGATGATTATGCACATGAGAAAGACATGGATACTGCGGGTATGGAATTATTGGTTCTGAACTTACAATGTCGTAAATATTTTGTTAAGTTGACTACGTTACGACAACATCTTTTTCATCATCATCTTACCATCGAACAACAAGCGAGAACATTTATCCTCATGATACTCGGTGGTGTGTTGTTTACAACGACAAAGAAATATAAGGTGTCGTTAATCTACTTACCACCGCTGAGAGATTTACAAAGACAAGCTCATTATAGTTGGGGTTCAACTGTTTTGGATGCTACATATCATGGATTGCGTGAGACATCTGAGTTTAACGCTGCAACATTCTCAGGTTGTGCCATCCTAGTACAGGTATTCCATATGTTAGTTTTGTATAAATATGTAGATTTGATATTACAATTTTATTAATTTTTGAACACTACAGTTATGGTCGTGGGAGCACCTCCACATTGGTCGTCCTGTACTCCAGGGTGAAGTGCTTAGTGGAGAGTTGCATCCCTTATGATATATGTTGAGGTTATTTTTATTTGGATTGATTGATTGTGACAAACATTCGTATCCGTAATATTGATGAAATCTTAATTGTGAATATTTTTCTTAATAGGTGGTCATTTCTAAAAAGATCGTTTAGTCACCAAATTAGAACTATAAATTTGGTGTCCTATAGAGATGACTCGAAGTCTCAGTCAGCTGATCAGGTATCATATTTGAATCCATATGTCATTTTTATGTTGCAAATATTATTAACCTTACGTTATATTTGCAAAAAACTTTCACAACCGACACATTGTACAAATCTTCCAACATCACGCACTTGGAAAACAGTGTGTTCTTTACTGAATTGGGCAACTTGCATCCTACCAAGTTGTTTCTGTGCCCGAGTAATGATATTTTGGACAACGTCAGACCATACCTTCAACTCCGCAATGGCAACCGTTGCTTCGTGTCGACACTTAAAGAAGTACGTATTGGATCTCCAATAAGTTAGTTTGACTAACTCAGTCAACGGTAATGCCCTTGCGCCTTTAAACTCCGTTAAACACTTCAACCAAATTAGTTGTCATGTTTCCATACCGAGCTCCTCTATCGCACGCTAATGCCCATCTCTCAAGGGGTATGTTGGATATCCAATCGTTGTACTTTCCATCAATTTGTTGGAGCTCCTCCATCGTACGCTGTACTCCTCCATCGTATGTCAACAATTTGTAGGATCAACTTTACACTTAAAAACAATTGATTTTGGATTGGATGACTCAACAATACACACCTTAGAATTTGCTATGTGTCATTTCCTCACATCGACAGCTAACTCGTCCTTACTACTAAACTTCATGTTTGTATTTAGGAAACTTTCACTCGACGTGTCATCAACAGCCATAGACCACTCATTCCTTGATTGAAAGTTGTCGATCCAGTTACTATCAACCCAATTTTCAGCAGTCGGTTGCATCATTTGCACGTCGTGTGCGCTACTTCCACCATGGACACCTCCATGTACATTCTTAGAATTCTCGTCAACCTCAAACACCTCTTCGTTGTCTTTATCAGTGTGCCCTGTAAAATGCTCAATATATGGATTTTCTTCATTAATCACAGGGTCATCTGAGAGTGCATCAACGCCAACATCGTCATATGAGATATCATTGTTGTGACCATGCAAAATATCCACTGTCTCATCACTATCAGTAATGTTTGGAATCACATTGAGTACTCTAGTCACGCTAAACACAATAAATAGACTAGCAGAACTTAATTGTAAACCAAAATACAATGCACTTTGTGATCGGATACGCACAAACTTGCAAAGTCCATCAATATAAATTTGTAAATTTATATGAAATGCTTATGGACATGGCTTCAACATCCGGTCAACCGCACTCCATACATATAATTTCCTTTACTCTACAAAGAGAGATATCCAAGGTAGTTGTAGTAATACTGGAGGTACCACCCATATAAACCTCACTGTCATTCTCAGACACTATTTCGTCGCCATATAAGCAAATTATACTAATCTCTTTCATGCTTGATCCTAAAGAATTAGTATTATAAAAATTCTTATTAGATATGTTTATTTTTAAGTTAACTTAATATTTATGTAAATATAATATTACAATTTTTTAAAAAATTAGTATTATACAATATACAAAAATAAATAACATACCTTACTGAGGTGGGAGAGCTGAGGGAGTGAATGGGCTACTTGGAAAGGGTTGAGGCAATGGACGAAGGAAATGACTCAGTACACATTTAAACAAAACATATAATAATTGAAAAATATTGTGTTGACTTCTATAATAATTAATTTGCCCAAATAATTGGGGGCAGATGCTTAATAGGCGCTTCCCCAAGTAGCGTCTATTTAATAGACACTACAACACATAACGCCTATTAACATTTTCATAATTTTGTTTGTGATATCTACTTTTTCAATTTTTTTCCTTACATATACTTTTTGAAAAAATCCCAAATTTGATGGGATTTATTTGTACACATGGGATATGGAGGGAGAGAATTTTTTTAAAAAGTAGGCACTGTGCAAAAAGAATTTGAAAAAGTAAGTATACTGAAAAAATATTTAGCAAAATGTATATAATCGCTACTGGGGGTAGCGTTTTTTACAACGTGCGCTACTTTGAGTAGCGTTTTTCATAAAACGCTGCTTGGGGTAGCATTTTTATGAATTTCGCTACCCCTAGTGGCGAATTTTTTTTTTTTTTTAATGTTTTTGACGATTTGATGTTTAATAATTTTTTTTTTTTTTAAATTACAGTAAGTAGATATTTTAATTTCGATTCAAATGATGCAAAAAAATATTAAATTTGGACTTACGGATTGACTGTAGGCTCTGCCGTAAGTTGAAATATGAAAATTTGACTTAAAAAAATATAACTCATACCCTGTAAATCCAAACTGACCACGGTGAATATCATTTATGTCGTAATTCAATTATCTACCTAGGGTAATTTATTTGATTAGAAATACAATGATTTTGTAACCTAACATCGCTTGTCTTAAGATTTGACTGAAATAATCAAATGCATTATGTGAGAAATTTAATTATGTCATTACTCAAAAACAATCAAAAAATTAAAGTGAGTAGATAATTTGATTACAAATTAAATGACGCTAACTAGACGTTAATTTTTTACTTTTAGACTGACTGTATAATACAATACGTAATTTACTTCGTATTATATCGTATTATACGGTCAGTCTAAAAACAAAAAATTAACGTCTAGTTAGCGTCATTTAATTTGTAATTAAATTATCTACTCACTTTAATTTGTTTGATTGTTTTTGAGTAATGACATAATTAAATTTCTCACCTAATGCATTTGATTATTTCGGTCAAATTTTAAGACAAGCGATGTTAGGTTACAAAATCATTGTATTTCTAATCAAAAAAATTACCCTAGGTAGATAATTGAATTACGACATAAATGACGTTCACCGTGGTCAGTTTGGACTTACAAGGTATGTGTTATATTTTTTTAAGTCAAATTTTCATATCTCAAATTACGGCAGAGCCTACAGTCAATTGTAAGTCCAAATTTAATATTTTTTGCATCATTTGAATCGAAATTAAAATATCTACTTACTGTAATTTTTTTTTAAAAAAATATTTGTATTTTATTTTTTTAAAATTAAACATTAAATCGTCAAAAAAAGTCAAAAACGTAAAAAAAAAAAAAAACGAATTTCGCTACTAGGTGTAGCGAAATTCATAAAAACGCTACCCCAAGCAGTGTTTTTTGAAAAACGCTACTCCTAGTAGCGTTTTTTGGAAAATGCTAAAAAACGCTACCGGGCCCCAATAGCGTTTATATACATTTTGCTAAATATTTTTTCAGTATATTTATTTTTTTAATATTTTTTACACAGTAGTTACTTTTTTAAAAACTTGGAAGGAGACTAGGGCTGGCAATGGTTAGGGTATGGTCAGGGTATGTCAAATACCATAACCATACCATATTTTTAAACCACATACCATAACCATAACCATAACCATAACCATTATGGGTACAATTTTCAATACCATAACCATCAAAATAACTGTGGTTATTAACCATGGTTTTAACCGTATAACCATATTTTTTCCACATAACCGAAAATTTAATTTTAAAAAATACGTCTATCTATATTACCAGCAATAAAAATATGTAGCACTAACATCATTCAACATTAACACTAACATAATTCAACATTCATATGATTCAACATTAACATTCACACCACTGAATTAACATTAAAATTCAACAAACACCCATAACGAGTAATGATTCAACACCCCTAACCATTTCACACTTGTCGTATTTGTTTCTATCAATCATCATCTTCCTCAATATCATCAATTGATTTCACTTTTATGCTGTAATTTATATTTAGTATAATATATATATATATTAGTTTATTAATAATAAATAATTATTATATTTATAAAATAACCATGGTTATAACCATGGGTATAACTCAAATACCATAACCATAACCATAACCATTATGGGTAGAGAATTCATCACCATAACCGCACCGCACCATAATGGTACGGTTAACCATATTAAACAGTAACAGTTATAACCGTGGTTATGGTTTTTTTAACGCACCATTGTCAGCCCTAAAGGAAACGCTTTTTGGAAGACCGCTATATTATATTATATTTGAAAATAATAAGAAAAAGTATTTTCAAGGAGTTTCTATATGATGTTCTAGAAGGACCTTTTTTTTTTGTCAAAAAGGACCTTAATGCTGAATAAAATGCATAAAGGTCCTTAATTAGAGAATAAAATGCTGAATTAATACAATATATTATTATAATAATTAGTAAGTAAAAACATTAATGATAATCACTTAGGTCTTTCATGCTTACGTGGCATTTGATATGATACTTGCAGTGCATTTGATATGATACTTGCATTTGATATGATACTTGCATTTGAAGGTAGACTGATATGATCTCTTTATTAGACTATAATTTACGTGTCCAAGTTGGACCGTCCTTTGGCAAAAAAAAAAAAAAAAAGGACCGTCCAACGGTATTGACTTTATTTGAATGAAAACACTTCGAAAGTCACCATGAAATTACAGAGAAACTCAGAAGACAAGACCTTTAGCCATTAAAGGGAAGTTAAGTAGAAGATAAACTTCGTCTCTTTCCTCACCACACAGTTCCAGTCAGGGTTTTTGATCAACGATTAAGTCGACAAGTCGTCTCCACGATTAAGTCAACAAGATCTGATTTCATCCTGTTTTATATCGTTTGATCATCCAGAATTAAGCTAGCTAAGTTTCACAAATTAGAGATGTCTTTGCTAGATGTTTCTCGTCCATCCCCACTGGATGTGTACTATGATGTTTTTCTAAGTTTTAGAGGCCCAGACACGCGCAAAGGATTCACAACCAACCTCTACCATGCCTTGCAACAAAATGAGATCCACAGTTTCATGGATGAGGATCTGGTGGGAGAAGAAATTGATCATCTTTTCAAGGTCATTGAGAAATCCAGAATGGGAGTTGTCATCTACTCTGAACACTTTGCTTCTTCAGAATGGTGCTTGAGGGAGTTGGAGACCATTCTGCAACGCCGGAAAGATAATAAGATACTGATGATACCCATATTCTATAAGGTAGATCTTACGGAGTTGAAACACCTCACTGGAAAAACCGCACAGTATCTTGATGAACACATAGCTGAGTTTGGAGAGAAAACTGTACAAGCATGGAAGGTTGCTGTTAAGAAACTTAGTGGAGTGAGTGGAATCTCCTACAAAGAGTTTGAACACCGGTACCATCTCTCTCTCTCTCCCTTCAATTTTTCGTGAATCTGCATTTATCAGCTAATTTTGTAGGTCGGAATATGATTTTATCAAGTACGTCATCGATAGAATCAAGAAAAAACTTAAAGCAGGATGCGACTCAACCCAAGAACGCTCTACTAAATCATCGAAAACCAACAAGCTGCACTCCCCTATCCCTAAGCCGCCTGAGGAAGCACCACCCACCGCGGAGCCACCCAAGCCTGTAGAGGAAAAGAAACCAGAGGTTTTTACTCCCCACTCTACTCCAATAACTATAAGCTTATTTGGTTGATTAATGTTTTTGTTGTTGTTGAAAATGGTTGCGTGCAGCCACAAGTGATAACAATGGTGCTCAAGGTTCATATGCACTGCGAGGCTTGTGCTCAAGAAATTAAGAAACACATCCTAAGAATGAAAGGTCAATTCTTGCTCAACTTTGCTAGATAAAAAACACATCTTCCATGTTTTTTTTTGGCCAAGATCTTCCATGTTTAGTTCTCTATATATTATTTCATAATAATAATAAACTGAAATTCGTTTTGTTTTATTTTTATATTAAAAAAATAGAAAAATCGATGGGGCCTCCTCATAATAAATCAAAGAATCATTATTTCGTATGGACTATGGAGTACTTGTGTCATTGGATCAAAAAAAAAAAAGAGTACTTGTGTCATGATTATTTTTCTTATTTGTTTTCTTATATATATATGTGTGTGAAGGTGTGGAGGAGGTGATAACTGACTGCAAGAGTCATAAGGTTGTTGTGAAAGGAGAAAAGGCAGATCCTCTCAAAGTGTTGCAGATGATTAAGAAGAAAATTCATAGACATAGACAAGTGGAGCTGCTCTCCCCTATCCCTAAGCCGCCTGAGGAAGCACCACCCACCGTGGAGCCACCTAAGCCTGTAGATGAAAAGAAACCAGAGGTCTTTACTCCCCACTCTACTCCAATAATTATAAGCTTATTTGGTTGATTAATGTTTTTGTTGTTGAAAATGGTTGGGTGCAGCCACAAGTGATAACAGTGGTGCTCAAGGTTCACATGCACTGCGAGGCTTGTGCTCAAGAAATTAAGAAACGCATCCTAAGAATGAAAGGTCAATTCTTGCTCAACTATGCTAGATAAAAAACACATCTTCCATGTTTAGTTCTCAATATATTATTTCATAATAATAATAAACTGAAATTCGTTTTATTTTATTTTTATATTAAAAAAATAGAAAAATCGATGTGATGTTGGAGTTTGCCTTCTCTGTGTTGCTGTAATTTGCGTGTCTGCTATATGAAGAACAAAACAACATAACTAATAAATATGCATACCCTAGATACCCATTTGAATACATGGCAGGATAAAGTCATGACGTGTGAAATTGATTATAATTTTTATAGGAATCGAATCGGCCGAGGCAGACTGGAAGAGCTCGGAGGTGGCAGTGAAGGGCACAATGGAGCCACAGAAACTACTAGAATACGTATACGAGAAGACAGGTATGCAGTGGAGTAGTCACTTGTATAAAATGAAATGTGGGAAAGAAAAATCGTGTTTTGAGTTTCATCATTTTGGTATTTATAATTGGTTTTCAATACTGAACCTTACTGTGCAGGTAAGCATGTAGTGATTGTGAAACAAGACCCCCCTCCTCCTTCAGAGAATAAACCAGCAGAAGAGCCGACTTATCCCCCTCCAGAGGATAAGAAATCTTCTGCCGGAGAAGGTGAGAAGAAGGTAGATCAGGAAGGAGGAGGAGATGAGAATAAAGATTCTTCTGCAAAGAAGGGAGAAGCTGAAAGCAATGCAGATTCTTCTTCAAAAGGTATAGGAGATGGAGAATCAGTAGAGGAGAACAAGGTGATTGGCGTTTTAAAGAAGGGAGAAGCTGAAAGCAATGCAGATTCTTCTTCCAAAGGTGTAAGAGAGGGAGAGTCAGTAGAGGAGAAGAAGGTGACTGGCGTTTTAAAGAAGGGAGAAGCTGAAAGCAATGCAGTTTCTTCTTCCAAAGGTGTAAGAGAGGGAGAATCAGTAGAAGAGAACAAGGTGGTTGGCGTTTTAAAGAAGGGAGAAGCTGAAAGCAATGCAGATTCTTCTTCCAAAGGTGTAGGAGAGGGAGAATCAGTAGAGGAGAACAAGGTGGTTGGTGTTTTAAAGAAAAGAGAAGCTGAAAGCAATGCAGATTCTTCTTCCAAAGGTGTAGGAGATGGAGAATCAGTAGAGGAGAAGGCTGATGTTTTAAAGAAGAATGATTACTATTATTATCCTCCTTATTATGCCCAGAAATCAGTGGATCATCTTCATCCGGTGACGTACCATCCACCGGCAGCATACCCACCTCAGATCTTTAGCGACGAGAACCCTAATGCGTGTAGTGTCATGTAAAGACAGTTGATGGAATAATAAGGAGAGCAAAATTGTGTAGAGGGATTTTTCCAACGTTATAGTTTTAAAGTAACGCCATTGGTTTTCTACTTTTGTGACTCTAGCTTTTGCTTTCTCAATGAAAATGTATGTAAATGTAAAAATTTTGTGAGGATTTCTTGGATTGATATGAAGTGGTGACGACACTTTTAGATATTTGGTGGTTTACTCAAAATTACAATCGAATAAAATCAGAATCTGAACAAAAACTTGAGCACGAATGTTTGTTTGTTGCGTGTTCATTCGAACTAGACAATTGACCAATTTAGAGTCTTTCGCCCATTTTGGATTAAACTTGACGCCAAAGTTACTGCACCTCTTTGGATCAAACTTGGCGCCAAAGTCACTTGCACCTATTCGAATCAAACTTGGCGCCAAAGAAAGCAAGTGTCCTAAACCGGGATTTGGGGGTCATAAATAAGTGATTAAAATTTTAAAATTTCAAATTTATAATGAATTTTTGGAATAGTAACTTTATCAAGGTGTGTACTTCGCACCCTCCTGACTTGTTTGATGAAGTATTATGATCATATTGATCAATTAGTCAATCCAATTACACTAAAATATCTAACAATCCTCCCCCATTTTAGTGTAATCCTTGATTAACTAAAACAAAAACACAACAAAACAACAAACTTATGCATAAATAAAATATCGTGCCGATGGAATTTCATCTTAGTGTATTACACATTTTAAATATTCGAAATATCAAGGTGTCACTATGGATTGAATATTTGCTATTCATAGTGAATACATGAAGATAATATACACATGAATTAACATTCTCCAATGTTCTTACTTGACACTATTTTTACTAGCCTTGTGTTTTAATCCTTCATAAACATATCAAAGTCAAGTCCTAAACTTCATGTTCATATAGGTAGCTCTTTTACTCTTGTACCTGCATATGCAATTTTTCAAAAGAACTATTAAGAAGTTAAACTTCAACCTCTTCAACTTGCATGCTTGAACACATACATTGGGATGATACAACTAATGTGTTCCTATCTCTAGATGTTAAGCTTTCCACATTGAATTCACCTAATGTCGTATTAGGTGGGAGTTGAGTATCTCAACATGAGAGATTTCAAATGGACTTTAATCTCATCCCCACAACTGATTTGTGCACAAGATCTCTTCTTAACCCTTTGGTCAGATGATCGGCTAAATTATGTTGAGTTTTAATAAACACTACTGATATGATACCATGCATGATGAGCTCACGAATCATGATGTGTTTAACACCTAAGTGTCTAGACTTGCTTTTGTACACTTGTCTATAAGCATTAGTCAAGGCAGACTCACTATCACATTTGATATATATAGATGATATCGGGTTAGGCCACAATGGATTTCATAAATCAGATTTCTTAGCCACTCGACTTCTTTATCAGCTGATGCTAATGCCACCAACTCAGATTCCATTGTTGAGTTAGTAATGCAATTCTGTTTCTTTGATGCCCAAGAGATAACACCTCCCCCAAGAAGGAATACTCATCCACTTGTAGAAAAATGATCTTCCACATTGGAAATCCAACTTGCATCTGAATAACCTTCAAGATCCGAAAGGAATCCAGTATAAGTCAAACCATAATACATGGTTCCTTTCAAGTACTTGAATACTTGATTTAAAGTTTGTCAATGATGTGAACTAGGATTGTTAATATACCTATTAAGCTTTCCAACAACATATGCAATATCTGACCTAGTGCTAATTATGGCATACATAAGACAACTAATAGCTCTTGAGTATTCAAGTTGAGATACTGCGACACCTTTGTTTTGTAGGAGCTTAAGACTAGGATCTATAGGAGTGCTAACTGGAGAACAATCTTTGAATTAATTTTTTTTAGAATCTTCTCAATATAATGGGATTGAGAGATTGAAATGTCATTGTTCTTTCACTTGATCTTTATACCAAGAACCACCTCAGACTCCCCCAAATCATTCATATCAAACTTTTATGAAAAGAATTTATTGGTTTTATCAACTTGATTTTGATCAGTACCAAAAATCAACATGTCATCTACATATAGACAAATCATAACTCCTTTACGAGAAGTATTAAACTTGCTATATACACACTTGTCTACTTGATTAAGTAGAAAACCATTAGACAATACAATATTATCAAATTTTGGATGTCATTGTTTTGGTGCTTGTTTAAGACCATACAAATATTTCTTCAACTTGTACACCTTGTTTTCATACCAAGGCATAACAAACCCTTCTGGTTGTTTCATATAAATCTTTTCATCCAAATCACCATTCAAGACTACGGTTTTCACATCCATTTGATGAATTACAAGGTTGTGTATAGTTGCAAGTGCTATTAATAACCTAATAGTAGAGATCCTAGCAACATGAGCATAAGTATCAAAGTAATTAATCCCTTCCTTTTGCCTAAATCCATGGTCCCAGCTCGACCCCAGCTAGGGGCTCTGCCCCTTGTACCCCGCCAATGGGGCGTCTTTGGAGCCCCCATTGCTTAGGGGTTTCACGCCTAACAACCGATGAGGTTCCGATATCATGAATCATAATAACCTCAAACAAGTGTACACTCCGCACCCTTCTGACTTGTTTGATGAAGTATTATGATCATATTGGTCAACTAGTCAATCCAATCTAAAATCATAGTTATCAGAATCAGACCGGTCGTCGAACCGGCGAAGGGGTCGGTTCACGGTTCGTCCGGTCCAACCCGGTTCAGTGTAGGGTTCACTGTTCATAGGGAAAAAAACACTGAAAACTTAAATACATACATAATCTCAAACACAAAGAAAATTAGCTCAAACTAGCAATTTAATGAAGAGCAATTTCATGAACCCGGGACATTACCTGGGTCTCCCGACCATTTGGGGGAGATCAAGGAGGGATGCACTCAGTTATCTTAAAGAGAGGATCCGGGATAAGATGCATAGTTGGAGGAACAAAGTGTTAAACAACGCAGGTAAGGAAGTCTTGATTAAGGCAGTGGTGACTGTCTTGCCTACGGTGTCGGTTTTCAAGCTACTGACTTCTTGGTGTAATGATATAAACTCCATGGTTGCACAATTTTGGTGGGGAGCTGCGAATGGGCCGAGGAAAGTGCATTGAAGGCGTTGGGACACGATGACAGTGACGAAAAGGGAAGGTGGATTCGGTTTTAAAGATATGGTTTCCTTTAATTTAGCAATGTTGGCAAACTCGGCAGCTAGGCTAAGGGAGGACCCTCAAGCGCTGTGGGCTAGATTGTTCAAGGGTCTGTACTTCCAGAACACAGACTTCATGCACGCTGGGAGAGGTGCCAGGGCTTCTTGGGGCTGGGCAAGCCTCCTAGCCGGGAGGGATGTCATCAAGAATGAGGGTATTTGGATCATTGGGAACGGGCGCTCGGTGAGGGGCTTCTCTGACCGATGGGTTCCAACTACAGTGGGCTTCCACGTCCACCCGAGGAGGGAGTCCGATGCAGAGGGCGATCCATGCGTGGCGGACTGGATAGACCAAGGCAGGAGAGTGTGGGATGAAGCCTTGATTCGAGAGAGGATGCCGAGTTCGGATGCTACTGAGGTCCTCAAGATCACGCTGCCGACTGTTGAGAGGGATGATAAACTGATGTGGCTGCATACCCGGGACGGGAGGATCTCTGTGAGATCGGCCTACCATGCGATCAAGACCAATATTCATGCAAGGGAGATGCCAGTTCAGCAGGTTTCTTCCTCTGCGGAGCTCTGGCGAGCGATCTGGACGTCCAAGATGTGGCCCAAAGTTCAAGTGTTTATATGGAAGCTTGCGTCCAACTCGCTGGCGGTTAGATTGAATCCGGTAAACAGAGGTATCCCGATATCTCCCCTTTGTCCAAGTTGTGATCAGTTGGAGTTGGTGGAACATATGGTATGTGGGTGTAGGTGGACGACGCGGGTGTGGGAAGGGATGATGGGACCTCAGGCAAACGGGTCTTTGGCTGATCCTATTGATTCTTGGCTATGCATGTGGATGCCCAACGGAAGAGGGAATCGACTTCTGCAGCAGCGAACGTGGGCTACATGCATGATCACCTGCTGGGGAGTTTGAAAGCAAGATGCAAGTTTGCTTTCGAAAACAAGCGACCTGTGGCGGAGGTGGTGATCCAGGAGTGCAGGAAGGCGCTGGAAGAGATCTCCCAGACGTGGAGGTCCACCTCTTCCCCTGCGACACCAGTAGTCCAAGCTCGTTGGTCGGGTCCAGAGGTGGGGGTAGTGAAGATTAATGTTGACGCAGCTTGAGACAGAGCTTCGGGCTCGGGATGGCTAGGGGTGATAGCCAGAGACTGTAACGGATCAGTGCTAGGAGGTGTTGCATGTCAGGTGCAAAGATCTTCGGTGGAGGAGCTGAAGGCGCTGGCTCTTGCCCAAGGTGTGCAGCTCGCAGTGACGAAGGGTTGGCCTAGAGTCGTCTTCGAATCGGATGCCCTCTCGATCATCAATCATGTCCGAGGAGAAGCATTCTTTTGGAGGGTGGATAGAATCTTAGCCAATGCGAAGCGGTTGGCAACGGGTTTAGAGGTAGTTAGGTGGGAGTTCGTTCCTAGATCGGGAAATGTTTGTGCGGATTGGTTAGCCAAGCTCGCCATGTTGGGATTGGTTTGTTCGAAAGTCCCCTAACCCCTTTGTCTAGTTTGATTTATTCGGATGTTGCATTGATATTGAACAGTTTACCGTCGAGTTACGAATGAAATGCAATTTTGATTGAGAAAAAAAAATGAAGAGGTAGCCGTGTTGGATGCGCTTGGTCTGCAATTTCAAAACAAACAAATATATTTTGCTAGCGTGGGTATAAATGCAGCTCTCTTTCAAAACAAACAAATAGTGTTTTGCATAGTAAAGTTACTGTTTACATAGTGAAATTCACTATTTAAACAGTAACTTTACTATGCAAAACACTATTTGAAAGTTTGTGTATCGTATGTAGAGTTTTTTACGTACCGTATTATACAGTCAGTCTAAAATTCAAAAATTAACACATAGTTAGCGTCATTTAATTCGTAATTAAATTATCTACGCACCGTAATTTTTTTGTTTCTTTTTGAGTAAGTATATAATTAAATTTCTCACCTAATGCATTTACTTATTTCGGTCAAATTTGGATGTAAACGATGTTAGGTTACAAAATCACTGTATTTTTAATCAAAAAAATTATCCTACGTAGATAATTGATTTACGACCTAAATGACGTTAACCGTGTTGAATTTGGACTTACATGGTCCGAGTTATAATTTTTTAAGTCGAATTTTCATATCTCAACTTACGGCATGCCGTACGGGCAATCCGTAAATCCAAATTTAATATTTTTTGCATTATTTGAATCGCAATTAAAATATATACTTACTATAATTTTTTTAAATTTTTTTAATAGATACATAATTTTATTTTTAATTAAACATCGAGTCGTCATTATGGAACAATTGTTTTTAAAAAAAAAAATAGACAGACAACATGCGCCTATGCAATAAGCGCGTCCTGGGGGTGCGCGTATTGCCATAAGGCGCGTTCTGGGGTGCGCGTATACCTATTTTTTGAAATATTTTTTTTCTATACTTACTTTTCTAAAAAAAAAAACTAATATGTATAGTTTTTGAAAAACTCCTCTTTTTTATGCTAATCATCAAGAGTTCTCTTTTTTATGCAAGCGTGAGTATAAATGCAGCAACTTTGCTATGGTTCTTGTTTCTTACTCACTCTCCTCAATGACCCAATTCTTTTCTCTCTCTAGTTCTGCTCACTGTGTCTCTGAGCTCAACTACTGGAAGCAGGTGGGGATTCAATGAAGAGCTCCAATCCAATTGAGTAGGGAAGAAAAAGGCTTGACTTGATCCACAGTACGTAAAGGAGTGGCATAATCACAACTAGCAATTTAAATGAACCACAGGCTTGACTGCACCACTGCTTATATGACATGTAGTGATTTGTGGACATTGAGATTGTTGGGTATGGCGAGGCCCAAGCTGATCACCATCATGGAACAGGACCTGAGTCACAGTGGTAGCTTCCTTCGGCGGTTCGTGGAGGCGCTACACTACAATCACTGCAGTGAACCAGTTTAACACTGCCCAAACAAACCAATCAGTTTAAACTGAGAAATCGATTGGTCTGGAAAAAAAAATCAGTTAAAAAGTGAACCGGAAACGGAGCGATTTTTTTTAAAAACCGCCCGGTTCAACCCGATTCAAATAGTATTCATTTGTAAAACAATCTTTTAACTGAATCAAACCGAACAGGGGTCTGATTTTCGATCGGACCGTCGGTCCGGTCCGATTTTAATAACTATGTCTAAAATATCTAACAGTAAATAATTTGTAGAGTATAATAGGATCATAATTCATATATATAAAAGTCATTCAGGTATTCAGATTTCGATTATAAGACAATTACGTTTTTTGTATTTTGTTCCTTTGAATAATTTTATTTTATTTTACTGTTGCTTTTAGATATTTTTAAATTATTTTAGTTATAGTACTCAAATATATTTACTTTGTCTTTGTTTGATTCAGTGTTATCAGAACCGGACCGACCGGAAACCGAACCCTTGTCCGGTTGCATTCAGCTAAAAGACCAAAATGCATATGAACAGTGTTTGAACCGGGTTAGACCGACCGATATTTTTAAAATCGACCGGTTTGCGGTTCTAGTTTTTTTGGGGGTTTAAATTTTTTGGGTGGCTCTCTTCGGTTTAAACCGAATTCTTATGTTCGATCGAGCAACTTCTTCAGTTTAGAAGGTATGTTTAAAGTTTAGACCTATTGTGTTTAAAGTTATTTATTTTTTTTACTTTCGAGTATCTATTAAAATAAATACATATTTATAAGTAATTAATAAAAAAATTCTGAGTAAATGATTTTTATTAAGAAATTATTCCATCCTACTTACCATGAATATCGACAATAATAGGTTGGTGTGTGAGAGTAAAAATACATGTCATCTTAGCTACATAGACAAATACACACACGAAGCGTTTTTTTCACGGAATTTAGAATAAGGAATGCATAATAAGGAATAGGAATAAAGAATAAGGAATAAGAGATAAAAATATGAAGTTGTTTCTTTGGTGGAATTGAATAAGGAATTCTGTTGTTTATTTAGTGGAATTGTATATGGAAACGGAATGGAATGTGGTAAAATGACATACTTGTCCCTCCTTATATATGTATAGTATATAATACATATAATTTGTGTTAAATAATTTCAAAAATTAAGAATAATAAAAACTTATTATATAATTAATTATTAATTTAAAAAAACTTTTTAAAATAATTTATTTAATTAATTTTAAAGGACAATTCCTTGATTTTTTTAGTAAATTTTGTAAATAATGTAAATTCATTCTTGTTTACACGATTCGTTGAGATCATATTTATCTAAATCGTAAAATCCTTAATCACACTATCTGTAATATTACATTGGGTTGATTACTTAATTGGTTACACATGTTTCACCATTGTGCAGAATGGTTACACATGTTTCAAAATGTGATTAATTGATTTTGCTATGTAACTAATTGGTTACACATGTTTTACCCAATGTGATTAATTGATTATTCAATTAATTTTACACATGTAACATAATATTATGCCCTTACTATTATATTCCTCTGCAATAATGATATAATATAAGATAATATGTGATCTGCAAAGGGTTAATCAACAAATTGCATACCAAACCCTGGACAAATTGCAAAAGCATACTGAACTATCTTAACAAATAGCAAGTTGAACTTAAGCTGATTTTGTGAGCTCCATACTCTGTCACTTTTTGTCAGATTTAATTTTCTTTAAAAGTGCACAAATACCCTTACTGAATAAGAAGAAGAAGAAGAAGAAATGCCTTAAACTCATCACTCTGATCCTTAAAAACGTCCCCAACTTCTGAAGTGTCTGGTCGAGGTCGGTATCGTCAAGATCCCAATGTCTGTTCATGATTTTGGGTTACTTGAGCATTAGAATGTAATCTTGAAACTTCAGAGCTTTCCAATGGGGGACCTCAATTTGTTTTCGCTGCAGTCAGGTGGTCTGCGCGGTGGCGTCCCATTATGGAGAGCCTAAACACAACAAGATCAGGGCAGCTCCTTGACATGGCTATAACTGCTTCGTTTGTCATCTTTTGACAGAAATAGAGAATAGATTGCACAGATCCATAGCACATATCCATTACCAGGCACAAAGTACCATCTTCATTTTTCACAGATCCATGGTAAGTATAGACATTTCTACACCACATTGAGATGCGTCTCAAATTCTCAAGCTGATTTTGCATCCAATCGATGTCGGTGGACCATTCCTCCCCAATTGCAACCTTCTTCAGTGCTACACGATGCTTGCACCGGGCCCTTACGGCCCTAACAATAGTTGCCCATACTTCAACTCCATGTTTGCTCTCCCCTATTTTCTTGAGAAACTTCATCACTGGATGTGCTCCCAGCTCCATCCCCGCCTCACATCCTGAGATCGATGCCTGGATTTTAAGATTAGAAACATTCAGAATTGGAGCAAGAATCAACATAAGTTGCAAATTTTGGAACCTGCACGCAACCCGATTCTGATTAACAAACGACAATTTTAAGACACAATCCAAGCAGCTAAGACATAAGTTAAGACTAGACTATTAACTTGAAACTCACTTGGGAGCTTCGCTTCGGCCTCAAGTCCTCATCTTCATTCTCATCCCCATTGTCATTAGTGTATTCGACATCAAAATTGGAAGTCGAGTTATCGTTGATGAGGCCTACGACAATGTAATTTTTGCGGAAGGCGTGGACAGAGTTGCCGACCAGTGAGGTGATGCGACACCTAGGACAAGGCAGATTGATGTCCGTGGATGCAGCAAACATACGGGAGACACACTCTCTGCATAAGCCATGGTCGCATTGGAGTAGCAGAGGAACTCTATCTTCTTCGTTGTACCTCGACTGACAAACCGAACAGTAAATTGAATCGATCCTGATGCAGACCCATAACAGAATTCATGGCTTTCTGGTAGGAGGGGAGGAGAAAATCTCCATGGTTTCTGTGTTTTCATGTGTGGCTTCTGGTGTTTTTTCCTGTTAATAGGGTTTAGGGTTAATAAATCAATTAAAGAGGGTAATATTGTCAGTTCATATGTTAGAATAGTGATTAACGGTTATTTTTTACGATGAACAGTAGAAAAATCAATTAGTCACATAGCAAAACCAATTAATCACATTTTGAAAATATGTAATCATTTTGAACAATAGTCAAACATGTGTAACTAATTAAGTAATTAACTCTATTACATTTCATTACTACACGACAATACATTGTCGAAAATTATAAAATTGTACAAGGATGGGTCTTCGCAGAAAGAACATTATCAATGTACAGAATATGTTCTATCTCCAAAAAACCGACATCACAAACCGATCTGCAAAAAGAACCCTAGAAAGCTTGAAATTAAATCTATATAAAATAATAATGAATGATCTAATAGCATTCATTTAGTTTCTTCTTCAAGGAACACTAGGATCATGATGGTTATTAGCTTCAGGACCTTGATAGTCTCTGCTCTCGATCTCCATCCTTCCTTCAACCCCAAATTCATCTCTTTCTCCCTATTCAAAAACATACATACATACAGTAAGAAATATATATATATACGGTAATGGTATCTCGAAATTCAGTCTGATAATCTAACGGTTAAACAAATAACCTGTAAGAATTGAATAGGCAATGTATACAACATGAACATCAATCACAGCATGAACCCAGAATCACAGCATGAACATCAATCAACAACACCCAGCAACACGGCATCAATCAATATAATTAACTAATAATATATTTAAAAGAAACATCGGCCAACGGGAGCATCGACTAACAGGGATGGATGGAGCCTTGTCGGCAGTGATGGGAGCATCGGCCAAAACAACAACATGACCGTCAGAAGCGTCAGAGCTAGTGGCTGGTCCCTCCGTGGCGGGGGCTGGTGGGGAGGACAGGTCACCGTCTCCAACGGGATGAAACCAGGGGCGGCGTCAGAGGAGGGTCCAAGGGATGAAACCGGAGCGCCGTCAGGGGCAGTAGCGAGAGGGGCGACAACTGAGGTAGGGCTCTCTGCTGATGAAGCGCCGGCGGGACTTGATGCGGATGGTGCGGTGGCTGGAGCAGGAGCTGTGGCAACTGAGTATAATTCGGGAAATATGAAAGGGCAAAATAGTCTTTTAGCTCTCTATTCCGGATTCCTTACCCGCTCTCCTTAAGAATTCTTTGGTTTTTTCTCGGAATGTCTAAGTCTAGTCCTCTAGAATTCCGTAAGCTAAAATTTATCAATTACCGCAAAAAAATAACTTCTTACGGAATCCGTAACACCAATTTCATTCATATTTCGCGAAAACAACATGTCAGACAACGTCAGTAAGGGACTCTCGTTTCATTTCATAGCTTATAATTTCATTATATATAAATATATGAAAATTCATTTTTTCTCCAATAAGTATTCACCCAACTCAATTTTTTTTTTTAAATAACCATTTTACTTTTTTTATTTAGAAAAGTAAGTATACAATTTTTTTTTTAGAAAAATAGGTATACGCGCATCCCGGGGTCGCGTGTAATGAACATAGGCGCACCCCGGGGTGGCGCCAATTGAATAGGCATCATTCAAAGTGACACCTGTGCCACATATTTTTTTTTAGAAACTTTACTGTTCAACATACATAGTAACTTTACTGTTTAAAACACTATTTAGAAGTTTTTGTATCGTATCTAGAGTTTTTTACATATCGTATTATGCAGTCAGTCTAAAAGTAAAAAATTAACGCATAGTTAGCGTCATTTAATTCGTAATTAAATTATCTACGCACCGTAATCTTTTTGATTTTTTTTGAGTAAGTACATAATTAAATTTATCACCTAATGCATTTAATTATTTCGGTCAAATTATAAAACGAACGATGTTAAGTTACAAAATCACTGTATTTCCAATCAAAAAAATTACCCTAGATAGATAATTGAATTACCACATAAATGACGTTAACCGTGTTGAGTTTGGACCTATATGGTTTGAGTTATACTTTTTTAAGTAAAATTTTCATATCTCAACTTCCGGCATACCGTACAGTCAATCCGTAAATCCAAATTTAATATTTTTTACATCATTTGAATCACAATTAAAATATCTACGTACTATATTTTTTTAATAGATACATAATTTTAGTTTTAATTAAACATCGAGTCATCATTACTGGAAAAAAAAATATATGTGGCACATGCGACACTTCAAAGTGGCGCATATTCATAGGCGCCACCTCGGGGTACGCCTATGTCCAATACGCGCGACCCCGTGGTGCGCGTATAAATATTTTTCTAAAAAAAATATTGTACACTTACTTTTTTTTCAAAAAGTATTCATTTTCGAAATTTTTTTTGAATATATATATATATATATATATAAATTTAAAAAAATATGTATACGCGCACCCCGGGGCCGCGCTAGGCGCGACCCTGGGTGCGCTTATTCCACAGATTTTTTTTTTATTATTAAAAAATGTATCCTACGTAGATAATTGATTTACGACCTAAATGACGTTAACCTAAATGCTCCATCGTTGCTCTCTTCCAAGCAGTGAGTGAAAGTGACACTCGCCGAAGTAACAGTCTATCAGAAACAACGTTGATTTTCAGTCTGTTTATGGTTTTCCTCCTAAATAGAAATTGAGAGATATAATCACGCGTTGCTTCATCTCAGTATTCATAGGTCCAAATTCCTCTAGGCTAGACGTACATCTCTGACTCAACATCTTCCGAATATCTTGTAAAGCTTCTCTAATGAAACTTGTTTTGAACAACATCCCTAAATGCTCCATCGTTGCTCTCTTCCAAGCAGTGAGTGAAAGTGACACTCGCCGAAGTAACAGTCTATCAGAAACAACGTTGATTTTAAGTCTGCTTATGGTTTTCCTCCTAAATAGTAATTGAGAGATATAATCACGCGTTGCTTCATCTCAGTATTCATAGGTCCAAATTCCTCTAGGCTAGACGTACATCTCTGACTCAACATCTTCCGAATATCTTGTAAAGCTTCTCCAATGAAACTTGTTATGAACAACATCCGCGAGGTAAAACATTGAAACAAAGTTGTTTATTCACAAGTTTCAGTCTGCTGCAAAAGAGCTTATAACTATAGCTTTTTAATTGAGTTTTTTTTAAAAGTAACCATGTCAATTTGCAGCAAACTGAATCAGTTAAAGACGGTCGCCCTCTTGCACCTAAAAACCCCAAAGAGCTCTTTTGCAGCAGTAATTCCTGAAAATGTCAAACTAGCTAGTGTATTTGAAGAAAAGTCTCATTCAGAAACTTGTGAATAAACAACTTTGTTTCAATGTTTTACCTCGCGGATGTTGTTCAGAACAAGTTGGAAAATTTAAGACAGGAAAAAAGTATTTAACTTCTTATAACTTCCTTTCTTGTTTACTTGAGGAATTTGGTGAGACTAGCCTAGAGAATGAACAAGCATCAGTTCGCTTGAAAGACCTTGGTTGATGTACCTTGTTAGTATCTAAACTTCACATTTTTATAGAACCAATCGAGGAATTTGGTGAGACTAGCCTAGAGAAATTTGGACCTATGAATACTGAGATGAAGCAACGCGTGATTATATCTCTCAATTTCTATTTAGGAGGAAAACTATAAGCAGACTTAAAATCAACGTTGTTTCTGATAGACTGTTACTTCGGCGAGTGTCACTTCCACTCACTGCTTGGAAGAGAGCAACGATGGAGCATTTAGGTTAACGTCATTTAGGTCGTAAATCAATTATCTACGTAGGATAATTTTTTTAATTAAAAAAAAAAATCTGTGAAATAAGCGCACCCCAGGGTGTGCCTAGCGCGACCCCGGGGTGCGTGTATACATATTTTTCTAAATATTATATATATATATATACTTTTTCAAAAAAAAAATCGAAAATAAATACTTTTTGAAAAAATTCTTACTTTTCTTCTAAATGAAAAAAAGTAAGATGGTTACTTTTACAAAAATATCCCCAACTCAACAAAACTTATATAACAGCATGTTTTGTTAAAGTAACAAAGAATGAATGGAAATATAAAATTTGTATCTATTATTTAATTATTCAAAATTTACGGAAGACAATATTGGAATTTCGGAAAATTCTAGAAGATTCGTATTCTATTATTTAATTATTCAAAATTTATGGATAGAAGATCGGAATTTCGAAAAACAAATACGAAGAGTTATTCCTTAGATTTTTAACCGAATGACTATTCTAGAAAATATCAAATTTTTAGATTTCGATATTTTTAAGTATGAAACCCAAAAATCTAATATTTCTATGTTTGAAATTCAGAAATAATATTTAGATTTTTGAATTTCATACTCATAAATCGCAGATTTTTGGGTATTTAAATACATAAATCTCATTTTTTTAATATACTTCTTGGTTTGACATTCATTTTAGGATTTATTTAATTTTTGGCATTCGATTTGGTTATTAAATAAGATGAAGATCAAATAAAAAAGATGAAAAACAAATGAAGAATGAGTGTATTTTAGTCATTTTTTCTCAGAAAATTTATTTGTAATCATTCCGTCACATTTTAAAATATAAGTAACTATTCAACTCAAGTTTCTAACGTTTTTAGTCATGTCAATGGTTGAGATAATTAACTCTATAAATTGTATTAAAGTATAAAAGTTTCAACACTGCACGGTGTTAAGAATCTCATCACGAATTATATTATAATCTATATAGTTTGATTATCCCTCTTAGTTAACTAGTCATGAATTGATTTTTTCTATCTTAATAATCTCAACTATTACTTTTTAGTAATGTAGTTATTTCTATTTTCTTCATTCTTTTAATTAAGGGTTAATGGTCAATGTGCCCCCTAAAATTTGGACAAAATTTAAGAATCTCCCTTAATGTTTAAAATTTTAAATTTTAGTCATAATGTTTGGACGAAATCAAAAATCCCTCATTTCCGTCATAAGATCATTTATTTGAGACGGTAAACCGAACATGTGCTCTGCACTAGGCTTGGCCAAATAAACCGGTTCGGGCAAACTGGTCTGGTCTGGTCTGGAACTGGTTTGGTTCGAATCGGTTCGGCCGAACTAGTTCCAAAACCAGACCAGTGTTTTTTGCATTCAAATAGAACAGTTCAAAATAGTACCAAAAATCCAGTTCGAATCGGTTCGACTCGACTCGTTTTTTGATACTGGTTTATACTTAAATTTAAATCAAACCACTTTAAACCTATATAATTTTAGAACTGGTTTGAAGCAAAATCAACTAAACCTAGAGATGTCTTCAATAAACCAAACCTAGAGATATATTGGACTCTCGTATGTTGATGTTGGACAGGATTTTAGTCGGTTGTGGAACAAATTTTCAATCGGTTCAGTGTATTTTTCAGTCGGTTCAGTGTTTTTTCAACCGATTTAGTATTTTTCAGTTGGTTCAGTATTTTTTCAGACGGTTCAATGTGTTGGACAGGATTTTCAGCCCGTTTAGGTTCGGTTTGAACCGGATTATTTCCGAACCAAAATTGTTATTAAAAAAAACAGACCAGAACAGTTCGAACCGGTTCTGAATCGGTTCGAATCAGACCAGTTATTTTTCCCTTAAACCAGACCAGTTTTTTTAGAAACAGAAAAATGTACTAGTTTTTTTCAAACTAGACCAGTTCAATTCAGAACCGGTTCGACCCCGAACCGGTTCATGAACAAGCCTACTCTGCACGTGCCTTTACTTAAGTTGAAAAGACACAAATGCCCTTACTTTGACAAAGTTTAGGGGGAATATTAAACAAGTTCAATACATTAAGGGGATAGTTAATCCACCTGAGAAATTTCAAGAACATCGAATCTTCATTGCATAACCAAAATTCAGTTTCATACAACAACATTACATACTTCTTACATGATTCATTACAAATACACTATACCAATCGAATATCAACCGATCGAACTACCAAAGGCAAACGCCCATCTAACTCATCGTGAGTACTACCATGGTTAGCTAGAGAGATAGAGATGGGGAAGGATGGTGGCGGGAGAAGGACGGGAGAAGAACAATTTCTACGGAAGGATATGTTCTACGGAAGGAAGAATAACAATTTATACGGAAGGGAGAAGGAAGAAAGTGAGAGATGGGGAAGGATATGTTCTACGAAAGTCCAATTTATGGGCGAAAGCTTGAAGAACAGCTTAAAGTTCCATGGAGGGCATTTTTGTCCAATTAATATTAAAAAAAAAAAGTCACGTGATCTGCACATGATGACATTCATGTTAGTGTTAAACGTAAATTGAACGGAATGAGGGGATTTTTGATTTCGTCCAAACATTAGGACTAAAATTTAAAATGTTAAACATTTAGGGGGATTCTTAAATTTTGTCCAAATTTTAGGGGGCACATTGACCATTAACCCTTTAATTAATTAAATTTTTAAAATTCTTTCTTAAGGATTAAATCATTTATGTATTGATTGTTATGAACTATTTAGGGCTTACTATGTTATAAAGCCCTATAAATAGTCACTACGGGACAAGGGTCGTTTACCGACTTAAAAATAGTTTTTTAACTACTGAAAAATTCAGCCGTTAAATTATCACAGCTCAAATGAAGTTGAGTCGTGAGATGAAGCGTCAGAACAATTATCACGGCTCAATATAAAATGAGTTGTGATAATTCCCGACCCAAAATCAAAAGTGCCGCCAAAATAATTATTGTGGCACTTTTGGTTAGCCGCCATAAATAATTGTTTTTTTAAAACTCATATTTTTCGCGGCTCATATATATATGAGCCGTGAAAAATGAAATAATTGTGTTTTTAAAAACTCATATTTTTCGCGGCTCATATAAATAAATAAAAAAATTGTTTTTTTTAACCCATAATATTCACGGCTCGTTTCATAAGAGCCGCGAAAATTATTATTTTTTTAATAAAAATAATAATAACTTAGACTATGATTCTAATCGTACAACAATAACTTGAATAGTTTACACATCAAAATCATAATTTTTGCATACAATACATTACATATCTGTAAGTTCTCTTCATTAATTCAAAATAATATATAATATATTATAATAGTTCTTCATTCCTAACATTGTCTTGACTAATACGATTCATTTTCTTCATCGTTTTCTTGACTTCCACTAGTAGATTGTTCACTACTAGGTACTACTGATTGATGAGGTGTGTGACCATCCTATAAAAACATCCAAAAATCAAATTATAATATGCCTAACAATTAAGCAAATTAACTTATTAAACTAAACCCCAATTCGCAAGCAAAACTAAAATATCCAAAACACTAAAATCACCGTGAAAAGTAATACTTACTTGATTTTCGATTGGTAAATGTGAGGAACCCAAACCAATGTTGGTAAAAGGGGTGAATTGACTAGAATGATGATTTGTATGACCATCCTATATAAATATTCAAAAATTAAAGTATAAGATCCAACATTTAAATATTAAATTAACTTAAATTATAAGATGCACACCAATTAAGCAAATTAACATATTAAACTAAACCACAATTCGTTGGCAATACTAAAGCATCTAAAATACTAAAACACCATAATCATAGATTTGAACTACTATCCATCAAACAGTAAATGCATAAAGTGATGTAATTGCAAAATGTAAACTATATACTTACTTGATTTCGAGTTGGTAAATGAGAGGACCCCAAACCAAAGTTGTGAAAAGGAGGGACATCATTAGAACTTTCTGTCATGAATCTTTGAAAATAATTAAATCTGTTCATATTATTTTGCATGACATGTAATTGCATGTGGAATTGTTTATACATCTCCATCATCTGTGCAAGCATTTTAGATTCTTGTTGTCTCAATTTCTCATCATAATCTGTCTGGAGACGTTCGTCTCTCTACGTCTACTTCATTCAAGCTAGATTTTTTAGATCCAATTATCACGGTCGGTGTAACAACATGCGCATAGCCTACAAAATACAAATGTTATGCTTTGAAACTGAATCACTGAAGGCCCTCCATTTTTTGTGAATGGTTTCGTTGGTGGGTCCATTCCACTCCCCTATATAGTTTTATTATGCTTTCAGTAAAATTACCTTTTGTTAATCTCTCTGTAACAATAACAGTCAATTAATGAGTGTTCCTGATGATCTTCTGGAGAGATTGGTGTATGGTCTTAGAGAATTTCCTCCTGTCTGTGAAATTCTCGGTGGATTTCTTGGTCAGGTAATGTTCTTAATAAAAGCTCTTCTTTCCTAATATTCTTTTCCCATAATTTGTAGTGGATTACAGATTCCAAAAGTGACTCTATAAGCATGCATATATGGACTTATTATCAAAATAAATAAATGCAGGAGGTGATAAAGGCAATATCTGGGAAAGGAAATCCGGTCAAGAACTTTTTCTTCTTCGATGTGGTTGATGGAAAGGGAGTTATTGAGGATATATCGTGTCCTGACTCTGGCAGCAGCAATATCAGGTCAGTAGCTTCTTCAGGGAAGGCTGTGATAAACGAGATACTGGATTCTGATGATGACACCGAGATCTTAGATTCTTAGTGAGGTGAAGTGTGGAATGAATGAATGACCAGACAAGTTTAATGTGTATTGATTAGAGACATAGTAGTGTTTGAATCTGAACATGTTTTGTTTTGTTTTGAATGGATGCTTCCTAACATTAGTAAAAATATTTTAGGAATCTAGTATTATTTGTGTAATATGGGGTTGAGCCCGGATATAGTAGAACCTCACCACTTGTTAGGATCAAACACTCAATCTAATGAAGAACACACTAAGAATTGAGAAGGACACTTATGATTTTTTTAGAGAGAAGAAGGAAAGGAAGCAAAATCAGATTTTTTGTGGTAACACTCAAGTGAGCAACCTCCACACGGTTTAGAAGATATTATTCATGACGGTTACTGTTATAAAATACGTATACATGGAGAAATATAGTACAGTATAGTCTATGGGTTCGGGGCGCTGCCCCGAACCCCACCTTCGGGGAACCGCGAGACGCGTACATTAATACATAATCGACCATTACATATCAATCAGACTACAATACCTAACACCACTCTCGCCATTGCATTGAACACGAGTCATTGAGCCAGTTGAGGTAAACGTGTCATTTGAATTGGTACAATATGAATTTTGATCCATGTGTCGTGTCGACTTATATGACTCACTACACATTGATTAATGCAACTTATGTGATCGATACGCTGACTTATACAATCCATAAACTTATATATATTTAATTATACAAATTTCAATTGATTAATTTACGAGTCGATAAGTACGAGATTCCATTTTTCATACAAAATGACCTACGTAACTTCTCGCTCGATGCATAGTTGCACTGAATGACAAATAGTCAAATATCTATCTATTCATATATATATATATACATATTATTAGTTACGTGTATCTGTTATATATCTAACGACGACGTGATCAACCTCGAAAGGAGAGAGGAGAAGAATATATCTATCTTCTTCTTCTAAGGGAGGTGGTTCTGTTTCCTGCGTCACTGTACGTAATAGGGTCAAGAGAGAATGGCCAGAACACACAAATGAAGACAAATTCGATGGGGTTTATTTGTACAAATGGGGAAGGAAGGGAGACGCTTCTTGGAAGACCGCTATATTATATTATATTTGAAAAAATAAGAAAAATATTTTCGAGGAGTTTCTACATGATGTTCTAGAAGGACCTTAATTAGAGAATAAAATGCTGAATTAATACGGTATATTATTAATTTATTATAATAATTAGTCAGTAAAAATCTTAATGATAATCATTAAGGTTTTTCATGTTAAACCACTAGTTTTTTTTTTGGCCAATTTAAACCACTAGTTGTTTTCATATAAAACACACATCTGAAAACCGTGGATGGGATGATGACGTCCTGTTTACGTGGCATTTGATATGATACTTGCAGTGCAGCGAATGGGGAAGGAAGAAGGCTATACACAATAGACTAGAGAGACTGATATGATCTATTTCGTCACCATCATTAATAATTTCATATGCTTTCAGATTAGACTATAACTTCTTAGCACAAAAAAAGACTATAACTTAAAAATGTTACAACTTTATTTATTTATTAAGTTATACTGTGTTTTTCTTAAAAAAACAAAATGATAAAATAGTTTATAAATATAGAAAATATTTGTATACAGAAAACTATACAATTTTTGGTTTGGCCTTTAATTTACATATATATATATATAACGTTTTTAAATTATATTATTTTGTACAAAAAAAAATTAATCATTTTTTTCTTACTATTAAAATCAAACCAAACAATACGAGATAATGATAAAAAAAAATTGTTGGAATTGGAATATGTATGTAGTTCCAAACATGCATTCAGTTATAACACAGTATAAATACATATATATAAATTACCTCATCTAATGAATGAGGTTAAGATCATGTTTGTCGATAGGAGAATACTGAATACATCACGAGTTAACGAACATTAACCTAATTTTTACAGATACTGCTCTCTGTCTTAAGTGCAATGTGACTAAAGTTTATATGTCCTAAACAAGTATAAATTGTTGCAGATTTTTCTACTTTGAGCATTCATATATAAAAGAAAAATGTTTTAAACCAATATCACATGATACTGATCTTATTAATATGAACTTTCAGTTAAAAACGATGCAATGACCCATATTAACAGTTTTTATTCGGTGCATATAGAATAAATTTCTTACATTTAATCGATCTCTCATTGAGCTTGGATTTAATATTTAATTTTTCCTAATGTCAATCATCCTAATAAACTAAGAGTAGGATAAAAAATTTCAATCTTCTTCACCTACATAAAACAAACCCAAATCATGATGAATATAGATTGCATTAGTTAGTTAGTTAGTTAGGTTGAAGGGAGATAGTAAGCTCGAAATGGGTTGTTTGGGCATGAAGGAAGGAAGGGAACTCTCTATGTCCGAAATAAATGAAAGGTGATATATATATATATATGTCATTTGCGTATTTAATTAAGTTGAAATTTTTTTCACATCATTATAAATTTATAATTAGTTAAGCGCATTGAGTAGCTAACACACGTTATTAACTACTTGATCAATGCCGTGTTGACAAAATTGAATTATCTTTAATGAATTTTTTGCATTGGAAATTTGTTTTAATGAATATATTTATAGAGAAATGTATTTCCTTTTTAATTATTTGTTTAGAGTAAATATATATTTATACTATTTAAAGATGTATAAGTCTAAGGTCGCCCTACTAGTTGAAAGCGGTCTGATCATATCATTTTTGTAACAATTTTGGTTGAATATTTATATTTTTTGTCAAAATTTCTTCTAAAGTAATCATACAGTTATCCATTTATATTAGGGAACTTTGGACGTTTTGCAATGAGATACCCGGACTCTGAAAATTTAAAATAGTTTACCTCAACTTTGAAGAATATGCAAATAACTATCTTTGTTCAATTTCTAACGACTTTCCAACGAATTTTCGACGAATTTTCATCAACAGTTGACGGAAAATTGGACGGAGATAGCTATTTGCATTTTCTTCAAAGTTAAGGTAGCTTATTTTGAATTTTCAAAGTTCGGGTAGCTCGTTACAAAACGTCCAAAGTTCAAGTTGCTCATTGATATTTAACTATTTATATTATTGAATTTCGGTTTTATTTATCAATTATAATGTGTAAAAATATAAGTATTATAACAGTCGGTTTGATGCCACAACCTTTAATTAAAACTGTCAAACCGTATGCGGACAAAAAGTTCCAAATTAAAATAGAAAATTCAATAAATTTTAAATTTTTCTTTCACCCTTAATTTCTCCTATTTTGTATAGATATTGGTTATAGGATATTATGATTTTTTTTTTTTGGCCAATATAGGATATTAGGATCAGTCAAGTGTCTGCCAACAAGTTTTTTTGTTTTTTTTAATCTTTTAAATCCAACCCTAAACTTCGGAGTGGAACGAGATCGGGATCTGCAAAGTTACAGAAGTTGATGGAGAGAGCAAGATTAAAAGAAATGGGACCAAATGTTAAATAATAATAATTAAAAAACGGTACCTTAACTTGTAGTCCGTGAGATTCAATGAACATATATCTATGATTCTATATAAACTAAAAAGTACAACTATATGGAGTAAGAGAATAAGTTCTTAGGGAAACTAAATTTCAATGTTATAGAAACTACATGATATATATATATCATAAAATGCTAAAATTCGTATTTAAATTTTAAATAGCTTTTTTAATCATTAATCACAATTTAATTGGTCAACCAATCAGGATGCAGTATTTTTATTATTTCCTGGTATTTCTTTTTGAATTTGACTTTCCTTTGACTGCAATTAAAGAAAATATGGGAATTTGTGGATCATTGATTTATGTCCCGAAAAGAATCTGTGGATTGATGAGAAAGAAAAGGCTTTATTCAGAATCCAAAGATTGAGAATTCCAAGACTGAACACCCAACCCGTATCACACTTACGGTATAAAGAAAAATCTGATATAAACTCACATAAAGATTAATTATTTTTAATATATATATATATTATTGTGTATATAAAAGAAAATAAAAATATATATTATTCTAATTTCCAGAATAAACCAAAAATAGACCAGAAAATGTCAGGAAAGGCTATCAACCTCATGTCATCCCGGCACCAACTGGCCTCACAGATCTCCAGCGCAGCACAAAGGCACATCGGTGAACGCCACGTAACGTGTATGATGAGGCTCATGCACTACAGCTGCTAGGGGTGTCAAAACGGGTCATGGGTCCTGTCAGAGACCCTCTGACCCAAACACGATCCGTGTAATAGTATGTGTCAGTTTTTTAAACTCAAATCTGACTCGCGGGTTGGTGGGTCAACCCGCGGGTCAGAATGACCCGTCAGTAATTGTAAAGGTTGGATCAGACTAATTCGTTCGACCTCCCGGGTCAATCTGACCCATTCGACTCACCATCAATAAAAATAAAAAATAGACTAAAATATATAAATGGAACGGGTCATGGGTTGACCCGTGGGTCAAGACTTCTGACCCAAACCTGATCCTTGTTTTCACGGGTCATCCATGAGTCGTGTCAAAATGACCCATGAGTCAAAAACTCTGACCCAAATACAACTCATGGGCGGATCAACCATGGGTCACCCACGGGTTGGGTCAAATTTTGACACCCCTAACTACTACTAAATAGTAAATACTATTACTTAATATTAATAGTGTTTTCGTAAAAAATAACTATATATATATATATATGGCTTTATTTAAAAAAAAAATGCATGCATGTTTTGGGTATTCTATATAAATACGTGATGATATCTATAGTTAGAGAGTGTGGGTCTCGTTAGTCTGATGTGGGCATGCATTATATTACTATTAAAAGATGGCCAAAAATAAAAATATTACTATTAAATAATTTGGTAAATGATGATTCAGATCTTGATGGATGGCCCTTCGAATTTCGAATATATATTTATTATTTATATCTGAGACTGAACGTGACTAGTCATATTATGTAGCGAGACAGCACCCACCAAAACGTATTTATTTATTTATAATTAATATATTAAAGAAAATACCGAAATAGGAAATAGGAAAATGAAAGAAGTAGTAAAAGTGGGAGGGTTAGCTGAACTGAGCTTATCTCTCTCTCTCTCCACGAGTAAGTTAAAGCAAAACTCTCTCTTTTATCTCTTCTATCTAAATCTCTTATTGTGTGTCTCTGTGAGTTCAAGCTCTGTGAAGATTGCGTCAGTGGTGCTCTCACTATGGGAGAGGTGCGTTTCCTTCTTCCTTTTCCGACTTAATATTCTTTTCCATTAACTGGTCTATCTCTGTTCTTGATCTTCCTATTTTCTGTTTGTTCTCTGATGTATGTATGGTTGTATGATGGACGCAGGAAGAAAAGAAGGCAGAGGGAACGAAGGAGGAAGGGCAGCAGAAAGTAGTCTCGACGGAGGAGAAGAAGAAAGCTGAAGAACCCAAAAAAGAAGCTACTGATGAGAAAGAAGCAGCTCCTCCTCCGCCTCCTCCTCCTACAGAGATAGTGCTCAGAGTTTACATGCATTGTGAGGGATGCGCCCGCAAGGTTCGCCGCAGTCTCAAAGGCTTTGATGGTAATGAATCAATAAGCTTTATGATAACCTTCAACTTTCTCTCTCTCTCTCTCTCCGAATAATGAATAGTAGTGAATAGTGAATAATGAATGCATTGTGTTTGTTTGTTTGTCTGTGTGAAGGTGTGGAGGAGGTGATAACTGACTGCAAGAGTCATAAGGTTGTTGTGAAAGGAGAAAAGGCAGATCCCCTCAAAGTGTTCCAGAGGATTCAGAAGAAAAGCCATAGACAAGTGGAGCTGCTCTCTCCTATCCCTAAGCCGCCTGAGGAAGCACCACCCACCGTGGAGCCACCCAAGCCTGTAGAGGAAAAGAAACAAGAGGTCTTTACTCCCCACTCTACTCCAATAATTATAAGCTTATTTGGTTGATTAATGTTTTTGTTGTTGAAAATGGTTGGGTGCAGCCACAAGTGATAACAGTGGTGCTCAAGGTTCACATGCACTGCGAGGCTTGTGCTCAAGAAATTAAGAAACGCATCCTAAGAATGAAAGGTCAATTCTTGCTCAACTTTTCCAGATAATAAAAAACACATCTTCCATGTTTAGTTCTCTCTATATTGTTTCATAATAATAATAAATTGAAATTCGTTTTTTTTTTTATTTTTATATTTAAATAATGGAGTACTTGTGTCATGATTATTTTTCTTATTTGTTTTCTTATATATATATATATATATTATAGTACATCCAGTCTGTTTTTCATCCATCTTTAATTGATTTTCTTGCAGTAATTTTTTAGCTATTTTCATGGCCTTTGTTATCTCTTAGATGTGTACTAGTGTGTATATATTATGTTAAAAATAATATATATTGTCAGAATCCCACATTCTTTCATCTTTTGTCCAACTCAAATCATCGTTAATCAAATAAGATAATAAAATGTCAGACACAAACAAATCTGAGACTCACTGGAATATTCTTCCTCCCATTCTTATAAAGCTAGTTATTTTGGAAACCCTTTTCCCAAGCCAAGATTTAAAAAAAAAAAAAAACTTAAAGACCGTCTTTTTACAAATGAAGTAAATAAATATGCATTCCATAGATACCCAGTTCAATACATTGCAGGATAAATTCATGACGTGTGAAATTGATTATAAATTTTATAGGAGTCGAATCGGCCGAGGCGGACTCGAAGAGCTCGGAGGTGGCAGTGAAGGGCACAATGGAGCCACAGAAACTACTAGAATACGTATACAAGAAGACAGGTAAGTAGTGGAGTAGTCACTTGTATAAAATGAAATGTTGGTATTTATAATTGAACCTTATTGTGCAGGTAAGCATGCAGTGATTGTGAAACAAGACCCCCCTCCTCCTTCAGAGAACAAACCAGCAGAAGAGCCGACTCATCCCCCTCCAGAGGATAAGAAATCTTCTGCCGGAGAAGGTGAGAAGAAGGTAGATCAGGAAGGAGGAGAAGAGAATAAAGATTCTTCTGCAAAGAAGGGAGAAGCTGAAAGCAATGCAGATTCTTCTTCCAAAGGTGTAGGAGATGGAGAATCAGTAGAGGAGAAGGTTGATGTTTTAAAGAAGAATGATTACTATTATTATCCTCCTTATTATGCCCAGAAATCAGTGGATCATCTTCATCCGGTGACGTACCATCCACCGGCAGCATACCCACCTCAGATCTTTAGCGACGAGAACCCTAATGCGTGTAGTGTCATGTAAAGACAGTTGATGGAATAATAAGGAAAGCAAAATTGGCATGAGCCGCAATTATGCATTATAAAATGGATTTCCTTTCGTAAAGGTAAGTTGTGTAGAGAGATTTTTCCAACGTTATAATTTTAAAGTAACGTCATTAATTTTCTGCTTTTGTAACTCTTGCTTTTGCTTCCTCAATGAAAATATATGTATGTAAATAATCTGTAAAGTATAATAGGATCATAATTATAAAAGTCATTTCGGTTTTGAGACAGTTAGGTATAATAGGATCATAATTATTATTTATTTATGTTTTTTAGTTTGAGTATCTATTAAGGTAAATATATTTATAAATTATAACTAATTAATTAATAATTTTTTCTGAGTAAATGATTTTTATTAAGAAATGATTCCATCCTACCTACCATGAATATCGACAGTGATAGGTTGGTGTGTGAGAGTAAAAATAGATATCATCTTAGCTACATAGACAGAAGCTTCTGGAAGTGACGTCAGTAAGGGACCCTCGCTTCATTTCATAGCTTATTTCATGATATATAAATATATGAGATTCATTTATTCTCCAATAAGTATTCACCCAACTTTTTTTTTGGTCACTATATTGAACTTTTTCAAAAACTATTCACTTTTCAAAAAATATTTGAAAAAGTGTATATCAAAATTTTTTTTTTAGAAAAGTATGCATACGCGCGACGCGCCTATTGAGTAGGCGCGTCCTAGGGATGCGCCTACTCAATAGGCGCGACCTAGGGATGCGCCTATTGCAATAGGCGCATCCCAGGGGTGCGCCTACTGCAATAGGCGCACGCCAGGGGTGCGCCTACTGCGTAAATTTTTTTTTTTTTTTCGCAAAAACACCGGTCTATCAGAAACCACGTTGATTTTAAGTCTGCTTATGGTTTTCCTCCTAAATAGAAATTGAGAGATAGTCTCACGCGTATTCATAGGTCCAAACTACAAATTTTCCAACTTGTTCTGAACAACAATGAAACAAAGTTGTTTATTCACAAGTTTCTGAATGAGACTTTTCTTCAGATGCTCACGCGTTGCTTTATCTCAGTATTCACAGGGTTTCCTCCAAATTTTCCAACTTGTTCTGAACAACAATGAAACAAAGTTGTTTATTCACAAGTTTCTGAATTAGACTTTTCTTCAGATACACTAGCTAGTTTGACATTTTTAGGAATTACTCCTGCAAAAGAGCTCTTTGGGGTTTCCACTGCCTTTTTCTTCGGCATCTGAAGTCTCTTGATTTTCTGCATAGTGTACTCGTTGATTTTAAGTCTGCTTATGGTTTTCCTCCTAAATAGAAATTGAAGTCTTTCATCACAAACTACTCTCTTCTTTGTAGGGTGATTCAGTTTGTTGTCATTGATATACCGCGCTATAATTGCTCCAACATCTTGCTGAGAGATCTAATTACTCCATCAAGCAATTATGTTTCTCTTCCAACTCAGGGCTACCATTCTTTTCCATCTCCATCTGGAAATGCAGAAGCTTTCGTACTTCTACAAAGCCACTCCTCCCTGCCTCTCTCCACAGATATCTCACTACATATCTATATCTTTCATTAATGAGACAGAAAAATCGAACAGGGTATAGGCTAACTAACAGCTGCAACACATTAGAGGCAGGCATGCTAGAAAGGTCCTGCAGCTGCAATCTTCCGAATATCTTGTAAAGCTTCTCCAATGACTATAGCTTTTTATCTGAGTTCAAGCCTGCTTATGGTTTTCCTCCTAAATAGAAATTGAGAGATACTCTCTCCAGTAAAGAAGAAAGGAAGTTCTAAGAAGAAATGGTTTTCCTCCTGAAAATGTCAAACTGGCTAGTGTATTTGAAGAAAAGTCTCATTTAGAAACTTGTGCATAAACAACTTTGTTTCAGTGTTTTACCTCGCGGATTTTGTTCAAAACAAGTTGGAGGGCAAACTATGTATACGCGCACCCCGGGGTCGCGCCTAACGGACATAGTTACTTTTTGAAATTTATCTAAAGTAACCCCAAAAGAGTTATTTTGCCGCAGTAATTCCTGAAAATGTCAAACTAGCTAGTGTATTTGAAGAAAAGTCTCATTCAGAAACTTGTGAATGAACAACTTTGTTTCAATGTTTGACATCGCGGATGTTGTTCAGAACAAGTTGGAAAATCTAGGGCAGGAACCTAAAGTATTTAACTTCTGAGAACTTCCTTTCTTCTTTATTGGAGAGACTATCTCTCAATTTCTATGTAGGGGGAAAACCGTATAAACAGGCTCAAAATCAGATGTTTTTCAAAAAGTAAGCATATAGTAGGAAAAAAAGCATACATGGAGGAATTTGGTGCGCGTAGAGGAATTTGGACTTGTGAATACTGGGATAAAGCAACGCGTGAGACAATCATCTCGGTGGTTTGTTAACAAATTGATTTTCTGTCCTCTTGATCCAAGACCCTTTTGTTAACAAATTGATCTTCTGTCCTCTTGATCCAAGACCCTTCCTAACCATTGGAAGGGGATCAGTTTTCTTCTGTCCTCACCGTACGACAGAAGATATTCGGAAGATTCAGAATCTTGTGAATAAACAACTTTGTTTCATTGTTGTTCAGAACAAGTTGGAAAATTTAGGACAGGAACCTAAAGTAACCCCAAAGAGCTCTTTTGCAGGAGTAATGCCTAATAATGTCAAACTACCTAGTGTATCTGAAGAAAAGTCTCATTCAGAAACTTGTAAATAAACAACTTTGTTTCATTGTTGTTCAGAACAAGTTGGAAAATTTGTAGTTTGGACCTATGAATACGCGTGAGACTATCTCTCAATTTCTATTTAGGAGGAAAACCATAAGCAGACTTAAAATCAACGTGGTTTCTGATAGACCGGTGTTTTTGCGAAAAAAAAAAAAAATTTAGGCAGTAGGCGCACCCCTGGGATGCGCCTATTCAATAGGCGCGTCGCGCGTATGCATACTTTTCTAAAAAAAAAATTTCGATATACACTTTTTCAAATATTTTTTTTAAACTAAACAGTTTTTGAAAAAATTCCACTATATTCACCCAACTCAACAAAACTTATATAACAGCATGTTTCGTTAAAGTAACAAATAATGAATGAGAATATAAAATTTGTAATCTATTATTTAATTATTCAAATTTTTTGGATATAAGATCGGAATTTTGAAAAAAAAATTGGAAGAGTTATTCTTTAGTTTTTTAATCGAATAACTATTCTAGAAAATATCAGATATTTAGGTTTCTTCCGATAAAAAAAAAATTAGGTTTCGATATTTATAGGTATGAAACCCAAAAATCTAACATTTCTATGTTCGAAATTCAGAAATATTTAGTTTTTTGAATTTCGAACACATAAATCTCAAATTTGTTGGTATTGAAATGCAGAAATCTCATATTTAAAAAAATAATAAAAATGTAAACATTTCTTGGTTTGGCATTCGATGTAGGATTTATTTGATTTTTAAAAAAGATGAAGATCAAATAAAAAAAATGAACAAATGAAGAATGAGAGTATTTTAACCATTTAATCACATTTTAAACGTAAGCGACTATTTAATTCAAGTTTTTTCAATCATATATGTCAATATAAGTGTTTTTTTAGATAATTAACCCAAAAGTATAAAAGTTTCAACATTATACTAACGTCTTAAGAATTTCATCACAAATTATATTATAATTTATATAGTTTGATTTTCCCTCTTAGATAGCTCGTCATGGAATGATTTTTTTCTAACTTAATAATCTCAACTATTAATTTTTAGTGGTGTAATTATTTATATTTTCTTCAGTCTTTTAATTAATTAAGTTTTTAAAATTCATTCTTAAGGATTAAATCATATATTTATTGATAGTTATGAATTAGTTAAGTTTTACTATGTTATAAATCCCTGTAAATTATAGTATATTATATTGGTTAATTTAAAGTTTTTTTGTTTTTTTTTTGATAATTATGGATTAAAAACCGCTAAAGATGACAACTAATCACCCAAGTTCAATTACATAACCAAAACTAGCTAACTTTAACAATACGCGAAACCGACGAGCCAACATCGTCTTTTCGGAGAGCATTAAGAGTTTCCTTCGGAGGTAAGCTATGGATTTCAAACACATGCTGCTGGTTGAGCGCCATCCCCGCCATGATATCCGCTACCGCATTCGCTTCTCGAAAAATATGTCTGAACTTCATTCTTTCGAACTGCATCAATAGCTTCCTGCAATCCGCAATGATCGGCATTAGTTTTTGATTTGACATATTTTCATCAGAGATTACTTTATGGGCTGTGAAGGGCGTCCGTCTCAAGGTGAATGAATTGTAACCCGAGTGTCTTAGCCAAAAACAGTCCGTCTCGGATGGCCCAACATTCCGCAGTGAGACTGTTTGAGCAACCCAAATTCCTTGAGAAACCTGCAACCCATTGACCCCTGTAGTCTCGGATCACCCCGCGCGGCTCCTGCAAATCCTTGAATTCCCTTAGCAGCTCCATCTGTGTTAATTTTAAACCAATCCTTTTTTGGAGGAACCCAACTAATATCAATGGAAATGAACTCATTAGTACTGTCAGTCTCAAGATAAACATTTTTGTGAAACTTTGCCTGAGATAAAGATACATTATAAACAGAAGAGAAAGCAGACTTATCATTAAAAATAAGAGAGTTTCTATTTTTCCAAATGTTCCATAGAGCATAAGGAAAAAAGTACTTCCACTCAACTCCCTGTATATTGACTCCCGATTTCTGACAACCCTTCTTGATCCACTCATTCAAAGGGTAGTCGAAAGATTGCCCCAGATTAAGCGGCCCAGTGACTGAACTCCACATCTCTTTAGCATGCTTACGCCCACGCAAAATGTGATCAATGTCCTCCACCCCAGAAAAACAAATTTGGCACAGAGGGCTCAAATTACATCCTCTATGGTTCAATAGTTTGCAGGTGGCTAGTCTATCTTTAAGGCATAACCAGATAAAGTACTGAATTTTTGGGATAGTCTGAATCTTCCAAACCCAATCCCATTGATTAATTACCTGACTGTTTGTGTCATGACCCGCTAAAAGAGAATAAGCCGATGCTGTAGTGTAGTTCCCCGAGTGTGTTACATTCCATATTTGAGTGTCCGAAGAGGCATTGGTCTTGTCCCCTGGAGTACCTCGAAACATGTCCAACATTTTTTTTGGGGAAGTCAAAAGAGGTACTTTCAAGATTCCACTCATCATTTTGGAAGACATCTCCTACCATCAATCTGTCTTCTTCAAATTTCAGAGGACCAGAAATTGCAGCGCGCAACGGTTGATTGCCCACCCAATTATCGTGCCAAAATCTAATGTCCCTACCATTCGCCACCACCCACCCTGATCCAAGTTTAAGGGTGTTCATACCTTCATTGATTGCTTTCCAATTACAAGGCGTTTTATTCCAAGAAGTGAGGGAATTACCATCTCGCTTAAACGTTCTGTTTCTAATTACCACAGCCCAAGGAGACGTTTCCTTCTTCAATCTCCATGCCAAACTACCCAAGAGAGCTTTATTGCGATACACCGCTGACTGCAGTCCAAGTCCCCCTAGTTTTTTCGGCTTCGTTATTTCCTCCCAATTGATCAAGTGGATTTTCCTTTTCTGGTCCGTGGATCCCCAAATAAAGTTTCTGTTAATCCTATCCAGTTCGTTACACACTGAAATAGGAAACATAGTACATTGCATATAGTAGGAGGAGATTGTGGACAAGACCGATTTGACCAACGTAACTCTACCTGCCATAGATAACAGTTTTGCCCTCCATCCCGAAAGTTTATTTCTAACTTTATCCAGAACAAAGTTAAAAGAACAAACTTTCGAGTTTGACAACTCTAGCGGAAAGCCAAGGTAAGAACCAAAGTTTTCAACTGTTCTAAACTGTAACCTCGAAGAGATCTGTGTTCTTTTGGTAGAAGGGACATTATTGGAGAAAACCATGATCGACTTCCCTTGATTGACCTTTTGTCCTGAGATCGCGCAAAACTCCTCTAACACCGAGTTAATACAGTGACAATTTTCAGTTGTCGCTTCTCCCATAAGAATGAGATCATCAACAAAGAAAAGATGGGATAAAGTCAAGCTACCTCTTCCCACTTTTATTCCTTTCCATTGACCTTGCATGACTTTTTCATCGATAAGGACCGCCAGATATTCCATGCATAGAATAAAGATGTACGGAATTTAAAGTTGTTATGACTTTAATTCTGCCATAATTTAAATGCACATATTTATAATTTAGAAAACACTAGGAGGGCCCTAAATAGCATATTTAAAACGTTGCATACTTGCATGAGAAAAATGAGGGCGTTACTTCATGTTAACAGGTAAATTATGATTTGTACCAAATGTAAATCATGTTAAAATATTGTCAATTTATACAAAATTCGTATAAACATAAATTTACGAGACTCACACAGTCGCACTACTCTTGTTTTTTCTTCATATTGCTTGCAAAAAATCTATTAAAATAACTCCGTAAATTTAGAATATTTAATTTAAACGAATCACTCCGATATCCAAAATTAATATACTTATTAAAAAATATTTAACTAATTTTGCTACTGTCAAGTATCAACATCTTTTATTTTATGGACTCCAATATAAATTAACCATTCTTAATAGATCTAATCTACCTTTAAGAGTGGGTCTCAACAGGAGTACAGGACTTTTGCCGACAGGAGCGAGCGAGTGAGGAAGGAGTTTTTGTTTTTTAAATATACCTCAAAATAAAATAAATATCAAAATATTCTTAATTTTAAAAAAATATTTATTAATATATATATATATATATTCGCGAATGGAATTCGTCTATAGCACCTTACTTTGAAAAAATTGCAAATAGTTAAGAGTTATGCGAAAAGAGAAAGATAGAGAAAAAAAATTAATAGCTTTTAAATTGAGAATATCATTCCTGAGACAAAAGTTTATACCCGCTAATGATATTCGTGAGTAGAATTTATATTTACGAATAACATTGGTGCGTAATATTTTTTATATGTACCCGTGAATTTTGAATTTTATTGACTGATTTTGTTTTTTTGGCCAGAATATTGATAGATATATATACTTTGATATATTTTTATTTTTTTAAAATCTATTTAGAAGTATATTTTGGTAAAAAAAATTTAAGGAATCGAAGATGATGATTGATGAGATCTAAATATCTAATCTAATCTACTAACATCCGTACGACCTACTGCCTAACCTTTTTTTTTTGGCCAATTACTGCCTCACATGACATACTTACCTATAGTGACATAATCAATGGGGACCTTCAGTGCCCACACCATTATATATATATGTACAGATATCATACAATTATTCTTATATACGTGAGATCATTATTTGTAGAAGGAAAATTGGACATTTTTGGTCAAACTACAATGATGTTTTTATTTAGTAATGTGATAAAAGTTTTTTAAGGTACCGAAATTTTCACGTTTTGATAAATTTAATTATATATTTTTAAGTTTACTCACATTGTTATTGCGTTAGTATTTGACATTTAATTTGTATTTATTGCTACAATTTAATAATAAAATTTTCTTATTGTTATTGTAGTTTTTCTTATTGCGTTAGTATTTGACATTTAATGTGAAAGTTTGAATACCTCTTTTTTTAAAATTTAAATTTAGGGGATACGAGTTAAAGTAAGCACCAATTAAAACAAAATATAGTTTTTTTTTGTAGAGCGCATATATAAAATTTGAAATGAATTAAAGAATATATATATATATATATATATATTTAGGCTTAAAGTTAAACCATGAGTTTTTTCAAAAACTAACCATTTTAGTTTTTTTTTTAGAAAAGTAAGTATAGAAAAAAAATATTTCGAAAAATAGGTATATGTTCACTCACGGGTAGCGCGTATTGACAATACGCGCACCCCAAGGTGGCGCCTATTCATATGGTCTGCACACATTTTTTTTTAATTTGTTCCATAATGACGACTCGATATTTAATTAAAAATAAAATTATGTATCTATTAACAAAATTTAAAAAAATTATAGTAAGTAGATATTTTAATTGCGCTTCAAATGATACAAAAAATATTAAATTTGGATTTACAGATTGCCTGTACGGCATGCCGTAAGTTTATATATGAAAATTTGACTTAAAAAATTATAACTCAGACCATGTAAGTCCAAACTCAACACAGTTAACGTCATTTATGTCGTAAATCAATTATCTACGTAGGGTAATTTTTTTGATTAAAAATACAGTGATTTTGCAACTTAACACTGTTTGTTTTATAATTTGACCGAAATAAGTAAATAGATTAGGTGAGAAATTTAATTATGTACTTACTCAAAAAAAATAAAAAAAAATTACGGTGCTTAGATAATTTAATTACGAATCAAATGACGTTAACTATGCGTTAAATTTTTACTTTTAGACTGGCTATATAGTACGATACGTAAAATTCTCTACATATTATACAAAAATTTCTAAATAGAATTTTGCATAGTAATTTTACTGTTTACACATTAAAATATACTATGTAAATAGTAAAATTACTATACAAAACACTTCTTATTCCACATACGAAAAGTTGAGGGGCAGCTCCATGGACCTTTATGTAGCTCCACCCCCGATAAATAAAAACAAAAGTTTTAATTTTAACCATCCAATTATTAATTTTGGGAGATGCTGAAAATTGATCACGTCATCTCTTCCATCTTAGTAAGGAAAATACTGTTGAACCAAGTGTCTCTAGGTGGAATAAGAAGTTGATTGCATCAAATAATATATGAGTGTGGGCTTCATAGTATTGATTTAAGTTTCAACATCATTTAAAATTCTTCTCATAAAAACATACATAACTTTTATGTTTACTCTCCAAATTGTGAAGATTTTTTTTTTGTACGCAAATAAGAAAAAATATATATTATTATTTCATCTTACCCTTAATATACATTTTTTATACGTACTTTTAAGTGAGTGTTAATTTTGGATACTATTCATAAGTAACATATCCATGAATTGGATTTAGATCGAACATTTTGAATTCAGGAATTATTATAACACATTCCGTCGTCCAACCAATATGAAAAATGAGATTTAGTTTAAATCATACTTATCGACCCGTGGATCAATCTGTATATCAGTATAATTAAATATATATATACACTACTAAATTATATAAAAGTTTAAAAGTCACACAAATAGTATGGGTAGCATGAGTCTCGTGAGTTGCATGAATCAGTGTATCGTATGGGTCGATAGGTCATGTGAGTCAATAGTTAGACCCACAAAATTCATATTGTACAAATTAAAATGATACGGGTCCACGGTTCATGCGAGTTCACCCGTGTACCCGCGGGTTATGTTTGAATTTTAAAAATTAACCCATCAATACTCACAGATCATGTTTTAAATGAATATATTTTAACACAATTCGTATTAAACGCAACTCACAAAATTTACCCGTCGATACGAATTTATATTCTTACGTTCTAGTCAAAAGCAAAATTTACGACAGAAAATGTATTGCTCATTTTTAGACATCGTGATTCCAAAAAAGAATATCTATTCAATATTTCATATCAGACATCGTGATTTATATATTTAATGCTATATAAGATCATGTTAAGCTCTTTGATATAGCTAAAAGGCAAGCTTTGCCTTTTTTTTTGGTAGAAGGAAAGCTTTGCTTAATAATATATGAAATAATATCGTGTAAATTGTAGGCAGGGACAAATGCACATGAGACTATAAATGAAGATATGTTTTTTATGTAGATATTTTTTTTTGAATATTTTAATACTTTGATATTTATAATATATTTTTTTACATATTTATATTAATTTTTAGATCATTTTTAATATAAAAAAAAACTTTTCTCCTATTTTTCAATTTTTTACAAATGAATTATTTATTTAACGGATTATTGTTTCATTAGTTCTGTTAACCATTTTATTTAATAAGATATTTTAATCTTAATAAAACAAAATATATTCTCAATTTACTCGATAACAATTATTTGTGTCTTTTTTTTTTCCTTCTATATCTAATTATCTATAATATATGTAGATAGAGTAGCCGACCCATATAGAGTACGACTGCATGTGGACCGTCATATTTGCATTGAACAACCAAATCTCGAACTCATAAAAATGAAAAAAAGGCAGACTCACCAAAATCCGTACTATACACATTAAATAAATGAACAAATTTCCACTTCACACTCAATTTTGGGCTATTTTCCAAAATAAAAATATATATTATATATTAAAAAAATGCTCATAAGATTAGAGTCTTAAAATATAGATGCAGTATGCAGACATCAGGTCTCCACGTATTTAAATGTTATTTTTTTTTTATAATTATGGATTTAAAAAAAAACTGCTATAGGCGACAACTAATCACCCATGTTCAAATTACACAACCCAAACTAACTAGCTTTAACAATTCGCGAAACAGAAAAGTCAACAGCGTCTTTTCGGAGCGTGTTAATAGTTTTCTTCGGATGTGAGCTATGGATTTCAAACACATGCCGATGTTTAAGCGTCATACTTACCATGATATCCGCCACCGTATTTGCTTCTCGAAAAATATATCTGAAATTCATTCTTTCGAACTGCATCAATAGCTTCCTGCAATCCACAAGTGCTTGATATTAATTTTTAATTTGACATATTTTTATCAGAGATTACATTATGAGCTGAGAGGGCATCCTACGAAAATATTCCTAGAGATTTGACATATTGTCTGTAAAAGGAGTGCATTATAGGAGTTATGGCCCCGGGGAAGACATGAAAGTGGTCAATAATTCATGGTGATGGGTGAGTTAAAAATTGTAAGTAAAGTTGAAACATAAAATTAAATATTTGTGAATTTTGGGGAGAAATTCGGCTTCTAAGTTCTATATATATAAATTGTGTTATTTTATTATAAAAATAGTCAGAAATTTATCAGATAGAATGACTTTTATAAATAAAAAATGTAATCAAAATGTTTTTTAAGAAGAAAAAACGTACCGTGGGGATTTTCATTTTTTATCAAATAAAATTAATCATTTTTCAAATGTACTGCAGAATTTCCCAATTTATTTATGTGAGTCATTTTTAAATTTAAAACTAAAAAATTTAATGAGACAATTAATAATATTTATGATTTTCAAAAATAATAAAGAATATTTATATACAAATTTACAAATATTATATTACTGCAACTGAAATACTTCTCTGTCAAATCAGCTTCTGACTGTAAGTACTAAAGTGAATTTCTTATATTTTATTTATTTATAAGCTGAACCCGACCCGAGCCCATACTTAATGGGATGGGCCCCCTTTACTTAAATTCCTTCGACAGTCGACACATTTTCTGCCGCGTCTAGTTTTTTTTGTGTATTTTTTATTGCCGACGTGTTTTTTTTACTGTTAAGAAGTAACATAGTGCTGGTTAGTAGGGGTGATCAAAAAAGACTGTAAGATCGAATTCCCGATAAGATCGGCCCGAGACCGGCCCGACTAGGACCGAGACCGGCCCGACTATGACCGAGACCGAACGAGTTTTTTTTTTCTTCAAGGTCGGTCTCGGGCTCGGGCTTTTTCCCCGAAAGCCCATTTAGGATTGGATCGGACCGAATGTATGTATTTGAGATTTTCATAATACCACACCGAAAATTAGGGGTGAAAGGGAAAACCGGTTGGTCCGAAAATCCGGTGAAAACCGAACCGGCCCGGACCGAAAAATCCGGTCCGAAAATGTACGGTTCGGTTTATGGTCGGATTTTTTTGCTTGAAACGGTTTTTTAGACCGTTCGGTCTAAAACTCTAAAAGACCGTGGAGTCCGGTCCGACCATTTATATGTATATTATTTTATATATTGTATTAGTTAGTATTAATTAATATAATTATTCAACGAATACAAACAAATAATTTTTTTCTTATTTAATAATTATTTTAGTTGTTTAATCGGTTTAGTAGAAATATATGTAAAAATTGTTAAATCAAATTATTTTGTTGTTTAATTTGATTTTGAATACTTGTTTTGGTTTTGAATGTGTATTTTTTTGCCTTTTCGGTTTAAACCGAAAATCCGGTCCGAAAATCCGAAATCCGAATGGACGGTTTATTTTTCCTTATACGGTCTGTTGGTCGGACTTTTTTTTGAAGAAAAACCGGTCCGAAAATATAGGTCCCCGACCGAAATAGTAAAAAAACCGGTCCGACCGGTCCGGTTTCACCCCTACCGAAAATAATGTTGATTTTGGAGGTTTTCTATCTCTATAAAAGGTGCATCTTGATAAATTTACTAAAGAATATAGAGAGTTTATAGTGTTTTTTGAGAGGTGAACTATTAATTCGCATTTTACTAAAGAATATCGTGAACTCATAGTTGTTGTTTTTTGTGTAGATTCTGTCCAGGACCGAGACCGGCCCGAGGCAAGACCGACTCGGGCGGGCTTTTTTGGCCGAGGTCGGTCTCGGTCTCGGTCCTCCAGAAGGCAAGACCGAAATTTCGGTCTCGGTCTTGCCTTCAGGTCGGACCGGCCCGCCCATGATCAGCCCTACTGGTTAGGAAAAAAACATTATTCTCAAGGCTCACATCCGATATCTTTAGTTAACATTGAAATACTATTTCTGTGTTGGTTAAGCATGTGTAGTTTAAAATAGACATAAATTTTCAAAAAATATATATATTTAAAAAAGTATGTATAAAAAAAGTTTAAATTTTTCAAAAGAGTGGAGTTAATTAGACGGAAATGGATCAAATGTTAAGACTGTAACCTTTTTGTTTGTACTGACTACTGAGACCTGCAGACGAGTGGAGAGTTCCATTTCCAATGCGTGTATGGAATAACATTTCATTCATTACATGCATGCAGTCGATTGATTGTTACGTGCTATTAATAGTATACGTAGTACCACTTGGATTGGGTATGGATGGATCTATAGAATATATATGTACATGGTTCACAATTCTAATACACCAATAGTTTAAAAACGTAAAATAAGGCGGTTTTAAAATTTTCTTAAAATAAAAATACATATATTTTATTTTCGCATTTGAACTATTTTTCTTTAAATGTGTAAATACATACATCTGTTAAACGTTTTGTTAAAAATAAATAGAAATTTGTGTGTCTAAACCCTTTCACGTGTTTATTGGTATCTTATACATATTTAGTTTTTAAAAAAATGGTCAAATTAGTTTATGACGCATTTTTATTTTTGAACGTAAAATTAAATAAAGATTTGTATTTATTCATTAAAAATAATTAGCTAACACTCTTTGTTTCAAAAAAAGTTCCGATCGAGTTCATATGAAGTTTAACTATTTATTTGATAATTAATTATATTATAATAAAAATAACCTTTTTTTTTTCTTTCTAAATAACCATATTATAAATTTCCCATTTAATTTCCTCCTGTCCTATGCAGTCGAAACTTATTTAATTCAAATCGCACGACGACCAATTTATGATGGTTGTTGTATATAATTATGAAAATTAATTATTGACGCTTTGAACTCTAACAAATATTCCCATTAAAATATGTATATAATGGTAAACTATAATTAAACTCATACGATAGTTGGATAGATTTGCCCTTAACACCTACGGCTAATAAATAATTTTTATACTTCTAAACACGATTAATAAAAACTGTGTTTAAATATGTTTAATTTGCAAATACTATATATTTCTGTTTATATAGATGGATAGATTTGCCCTTAACACCTACGTCTAATAAATAATTTTTATACTTCTAAACACGATTGATAAAAACTGTGTTTAAATATATTAAATTTTCAAATATATACTTTAAAACGATAGATTAAACTATTTCTGATTATATAGATGGATAGATTTGACCTTAAAATTCTACTGTTAATAAGTAATTTTTATAAGTTTGAACACGATTAATAAAAATTGTGTTTAAATATATTTAATTTGCAATTATATATGTTAAAACGATAAAGTATATTTTGTATTATTTTTGTACTTATTTTGAATCACTTATAAATTTTTAATTTTAATTATGATATTAAATTATGTAATTTGTAAATTTGATTATGTATATATTAAAATTTTAATTCAAAAATTTAATTTTATATTTAAGAATTTAAGAATATATTTAAACTGTATCCGTCTACACAACACATGCGATTGATAGATATCATCTGCATATATTAACATCTTATTCTCACTCTCACTTGATGACAACTTTGATTTTAAATGAGTTGGTAATTATAATGATGATGGAAACTAAAGAAATGTGAAGTGGGAGGTGCATGTGAAGTTAAAGGATTCGAAGCAGATGATAATTACTACTTGTTTTATTTTTTATTTTTTCACTAATAGAGTGTAAGAGAGGGAGGGGAAGAGGGTCTGACTGAGACTGAGACTGACTTGACATCCGAGTGTACGGAGGCGTGGCTACTTATTCTCGGTTGTAGTGATGACGTGTCACACTGACAGCTGCTTACGCTGAAACGGATCCAAGGACGCATCATGTGGGCAGCACTAATTGATGTTCTTTGTCCCTAGCTACCCTACTTCGGTGGGGCCCATCTTTGTCTCATACGTAGCTCTATTTTCTAGATTCATTGCAACCAAGAAATTACTAAATTAAAAAAATATGGATCATAGTACGAATAGAATACTAATTTTAATTATTATTATTGGATTTCTAGTTTTTTTTGGTGCCTTTAACAAGATTATATTTCTAACCCTAATGGCCCGTTTGTTTCAAGGAATGACCACGGATTTGGACTTACGGAATCCGTAAGCCCATATTCGTTTCAAGGAATTGACCATTCCTTGGAAATGGATTCCGGGCGGTCCGGGTTTAGGGAATTAGGGTAAAAACCTCGAATTTCCTAAGCCCACACGGGTCGGAATCCGTATTCAGCTATCAAATGGCCGAATTATCCTCACCATTTTGAAGAAATTACGAGCGTGCCATCGCTGATTTCTGATTGATAGCTTCTGGAAATCGCTGATCCTCCTTCTTCAATGCGCGATCTTCACCTCCAATCTCTCAAATCTCACCAACCCAATTTAATTTACCATCGATTCCTTCTGATTCATCTTCAATTCCACCGAACCCTTTGTCGATTAGGAAAAGAAAAGGACGTAGTTCAATTAGGAGGCGGATTCGATTTGGTTTCACCGGCGACGCTTTGAGCTTCACTTCGTCATCATCAAACTGTAGAAGCTCCTGTACCGACCTCTATAAAGCACCAAAGTGGTCTCATTTACAACTAGGGTAATCGTTTCTTCATAATGCTTCTCTTTTGTCGATTTTCAATTACTGTGCCCCAAAAGTTCGGCTACTGGGCGTGTATATATGTTAGCTTGGCCGCTAACTGTTGTTTGAATGATGCCTTGAATTGAGGAAATTTAGGGTCGTAAAGGTCAATTCATTAGAATACAACGTTTAATGATGTGGAATTTTAAGAACTTTATTTTCTGCCCCTACTTTGGATCTTTGATGTGTTTCTTCAAGTATGTTGGTGTAAAGATTGATATTGTTTAGCACGGATGGGTTGTTTCGTTGTGACTGCCAGAGTGTGTATAGGTTTGGATGTAACTTCCAATTTGACAAATCTATTCAGCGTTACCATCTCAATGAACCAGTTTTTCAACATAATAACTGAAACTGCAGGGGTCCTCCAACTTGTCCATGGTCACCTTCAGAACGTCACCCAAAATCAAGATATTGTAACTGCATATGTTTCCTTTTTTGCCTCTGTTTAATTGTAAATGATAATTTGTATGTTTGGAATTCCTAATGAAAGTAGTGTTTTTCTTGAGAAAATTGTAGTTCGATTTACTTTCATAATCTGAGGTTTTGATTCTTTGGCATTCCTAGATTACGAGTCATATGGTACAGTTAATTACTTACAAAGGATTATACTGAGTTCCAGATATTATGGTAAAGCGTCGTTTATCCAGTGCGATAAATCATCAATACAAATTTGGATAGATTGCTGAATTCAACATTGTTCCTTTTTATACGTAATACAGAGTGTTTTTTAAACTAGTCCCTAATTATGCTTTCGTTATTAGGACATGTGTTGCTCTTTTATTTTCATTATTTTCTTTCAATGATAATTGCTCCTATGACAGTATCCAACAAAAGCATTGTCCCCTATAATGTTGGAGGATTACCGGAAAGTTATGATCGAGCGAAGAGGAGAAGAGGAGCAGTTCACATCTGAACATATTGCTCAATGCATGAAGAAAGGTGTGTATCAGGATGGTCTTATAGAGAAGTTCTGTTTAGGGTTTTACTTCCATCCTTTTTGGTGTTGTACAAATATTTCATCTCAGTGAAAATGAATATTGCTGTGCTGCAGTGATACCTCTAGACCTCAAGCAAACAGTGCAAGTTGATAAGGATCTCCAAATCCGTGCATATTATGCAGGACATGTGGGTATTTTCTCTTGTGATTGTTGTTGCTTCGTAGCAAGTCTGGGGACTGATATGATATTTCTTCTGCCAATTGAGAATAATAAGTTCATCTTCCCAGGTCAGTGTTGCTTCTGGTCGATACGTTCTTGAGCAAGTAGATAAGGAACTGAGCAAGGGAGATCAGAGAGCCGCAATTTCCCTTGTCAAAGACTTGCAATTCAAACCCGGTGGCCTTCGATGTTTTGGCATTATACGACATATTCAAAATGCTGCTTTTTATATGTCAAATGAATAAAAACGTGTTCTTGATTGAAACTATGCTGAATTCTTAGTAATAAATGTTTGAATTATTTTTGCTTATGTGATGGTTAAAGCAATCACATAATTAGTTAAAATGCCAACCGGCTCGAGTGGTTGCGGGCAATTAAGATGTAGATTTATCATAGTTTCATCGGATCGACATGTATGTATAATTTTGATTAAGGACAAACTCACGTTTTGTATAATGTATGTGGTGACTAACAACATTTTGTATTATGTATGTAAGATGTATTATGTATGTGGTCATGTTTACATTCTTTATTTTTTTAAATATAATTAATAAATTGGTCTTTTTAAAAAAATTAAATAAATAAAAAATTTCGTGTTTAATTTTTTTTTTTTAAATAAACGTTTTTAATATTTTTAAGTTTTATAATTAATTAATACAAATTATTTTTATTATATACTATACATATACAAAGAGGTGCAAATATGTCATTTTACCACATTTCATTCCTTTTCCGTACACAATTTCACCAAAGAAACAACAGAATTCCTTATTCCGTTCTATTCAATTCCACCAAAAAAACAACTTCATATTCTTAACTTCTATTCCTTATTCCCAATTCCTATTCCGTATTCCGAATTCCGTCAAACAAACGCACCGTAAGTCTCGTTATATAGATGAGTCTAAAACAACGAAACAAGAAAGTTCGGGTGGGGCCTAACGACCCAATCCATCGAACTAATTGAGCTAGTCTAGCTACATAATTCACATACTTGTTCGCGGTTCTCGGAATCGCTACCCACCGAATGGTAAGTAACGATGTCGCCAAGGTTCGTGTTGAATCACGTTTATCAGTTGGGGTCTCTCAGGTGCTTTCTGACTTGATTCTGTGCCGCTCTATTAACCTACACAGAAGGAAAACCCGAATGTTTCCATTATTTTCCCTCCGACGATCAAGTCAGTCGAAGGTTCGTTTATAGAATAAGTATGTAGCTCAAGTATGTAATGTTACACTTAACCTGGAATGCAGATTAATGAGGGGTATTTATAACCATTACCTCTAACCTGACTGTAGTTTAGTTTTGACCATGTTCATACCTCAAATCCTGCGTCGGTGGGCGCACTATGTATGGTGCCCTGTACATAGGGCCATTATTTTCTGGATTCTTGTCCCGCACTACTGTTCCCCATTACCTTTTATCTGGTCTGGAGCTTTGCGCTGGCCGCAGACGTAAATGAAAATTCTGATCAGGTGCGCCTGACGCTCCTTTACTGGTGCCTCTATGACGCGCCCCTGGGCCCGAGACGGCTGTGAAGCCTTCTATAGTTTTGTTGATGGCGCGCCTTTTACTTTTGCGGATTAATAACATTGAGGTATGCGGATTAATACACAACATTTCGTACATGTGATAAAATCGTGACGGCCTTTAGCTGGTTTATGACCAACTCGATGTCGGACTCAATCAATATGTTTTGCCATCCATTTTCCATGGCCAATGGTATCCCTTCAATTGGATTTCTAGTTCGCTAAATGAGATAAGATTCTACGTCTGGTCCACTCAAAATAAAATAAGATTTAGATGAGGGGTCAAAAATCAAAATCGAGTACTCCACGTCACGGTTTAAGTGATGCACCCATATCGGGATATCCCTATTCTAACACCAGTTTGGGATAAAATTGGTTTGTTAAGAATTAGATCGAAGGATGAACCGATTAAATGATGGATCTCCAATCAAAGAGTATAATTCTCAGTTTATTTGTTCGATTGGATTATCCGATTTATTGGATGATTAACTATACAATTATTATATATAATTCTTGTTTAATTTAAATAATATTATATTTTAAATACGATTCATATTTTTAACGTTTCAACATTTCTTTTTGAGTAAATTAAAAAATTAGTCAGTTCTCATGATTAAAGGATCCATTTGATTCCCTCAAAATTGGTGGATCAGTTGATAAAATGAGTTACGATATTTAAAGTTGAATGAAGTTCGAATCGAACTGAATATATATTTTTTAAATAGTTATGCTTTGAATTTAAAATTACGAAAACAATTTTAAAAAACAAAAAAAACTTAGGCCTAGCTAGTTATATTGTGTGTCGTGGACTGAGTTTCGGCCCAAATTAACATCATACCGAGTGCTGACTCTTGTGCTTTGTATTCGTCATTAGGCCAGCCCATATGTCTTGGATGGAAGGCGAGGATAATTATTATAAGCCACATGGTTTATTCAACTCTCTCAATCATACAAAATATATTAATCAACTTTTACATTATTACAACCGGCAAATCAGGTACGGGAATTGTGGCTCGGGATTGGCGAGGAGTTGTCATAGCCGGAAGGAACTCTTCGGGGAGCACAAACATAACCGAGGCAAAGGCAATCATGCAAGCAATGGAATTAGTGATGAGGTATAAATGGAACAATGTTGTAATAGAGTCCGATGCCCAAAGCATAATACGATGCCTAAACGAACTGGAAAGAGCTAGGGATTGAGAGGTACAACATATTATCACTGACATTTTGGAGATAGCCAGGGACATACTGAAAGTGGAATGAAATTTTGTGAGACGAACCGCGAATAAGAGTGCAAATTGGATTGCTAGAAAATTCAGATAGGGGATGTGTCCGGTAAACTGAACGACTATACATTCTTCTTTTTTTTATTTCTGTATGTATTTTGGACATTGTGGGATTGGAGTATGAATGAAAGTGGAGATTTTTATTGGAATTTTTTTTTTTATACATTATTATTTATTAGTTTAGTTTTTTCGATCATATGCTTTATTTTAGTTAGGGTTTTTCTTCAAATTTGTGTATATTTTACAGTATTGCCTTAATAATACAAAACAAATTAGTCTAGACTAAACCCATTCCGAATCAAACAATCTCACATCGTGTACCTTTTTTTATAGTAACATTGGTGTCGAATTTGATAATATTAAATTCGAAATTTTGAATTTGTTTTGTTTTTTCAGAATAGTCTGCTGTGAACATTCCAAACTCACCCCTAATTTTGAAGGTTTAAAATTAATATGAAAAAAAATTCAATTCAAATATTTATTACTGTGTAATGATTCATATGTTTTGTGAAAGTTTATTTCAATGAAAAAAATGTTATGGTAATTTATTGATTTTTTAATTTATCTAAACTAATATACTAACAAGTAAAAACATATATATCTTACTCTTGGTTAATTAGTAACAATAATTATTGTATATTCAAAATATATAATATCACATGACATTTAAAAAATGTACACATTTAGAAAATAATTTGTAAAATAGAAAAATATGACTCGTTGACTACAATATTAAAAATTAAATACTAATACAGTAATTAAATATACTTATAAATATTAAAATTCTTTAATATTATTTAATGCGTTTAAAAACTCAAATTTTAAATTATATCATAAAAAGTTTAAATTAAAGATTAAACTAACAATTTGAATGTATATTCCTTTATCCTTCTCCTTGCAATGTCACTTCTGCTTTTACTTGTCTGGTATTCTCGACCTTCAGTTTGACAATCTGTTTAGTGTTACGTTTTTGCATATGTAATGTATGTGTCCAGTTTCTTTGACTGGGCCGGGTCTTATTTAATCTTTAGACAGAGACTAGTTTTTATTTAAGATTAATTACCTATTTTCTGTTTGGTTTTTGAAAGTTTGATAATTTGTTAGTTAGTTTTTTTTTTAAATAAAAATAATTTGATTTTGTATAATGATACGATTTGCTGTTAAATGTTAACAACTACCAATTTATTCATTTTTTCAATATTTAACTAGCAAATTATATATCTTTGCAAAGTTTAACTAGCAAATTGCACATTTTTGTAAATTTTAATTAGCAATTTCTATATATATACAGAAATTAATAAAATAATAAATAATATGCAATTTCCACTAAAAAAAGCCTTCATATGTCACTTTTTAACAATAAATTAAATGGACCTAGTAAGTTGTATTTTTTTATGAAGTAAACAAAAATTTTATATATATTAAAAATAATATCTGTTAGCAAAATTTTCAAATTTCAACTAGTATTTTAATACTTAACCATTTTATTAATTATAAATTAGTCGGACAAACATGAGAAGGCGCGTCTTCAATCTTCATTATTATTGTGCTGCTCAGCTACAAAGCAATACTACTACTCTAAATTCTTTTTATTTATAGCAAAAAGAAAATCATTTTTTTTAATTATTATTAAAGTGAACATATGAGTTTTAATCATAATAAAACACAATATGAAATAATGAGATAAGTATTAAAAAAACTAATTACATAATATATTGTTTAACTATATAATATATGTAGTTTTGTATAGGACGTGCTTATTATAACAGTTTAACTAGAAAATTAATACCTCTAACAGTTAATTATTTATTTGTCACTTATATTAATTTTTTTTTTTTTTTACTTTTCAAAATGTAATTAGTTTGTTATTGGGCGGTTCTCTCTCTAGATGAAGAAGAAGTTGATTGAATATGAGACTTGAGATGGGTTTAGGGTTGCGGCAACCACGTAGCTGATCACGATGATTACCTCTTCAAGTACATTGGCATCCAAACAACCGAATCCCGGGTCGTGGTGGAGGAGATCAACCGAGCGAGAGATGAACAACAAAGGCGGGGTTAGGCAGAACACGGCCACAGGAGCAATCCGAACCACAGGTGGGAAAACCGGCCAACGGGACCACCAAAATTAACTGCGATGCTTCATGGTGCCCAAGATCACATAAGGCGGGGATCGGCATTGTGACCCGGGACTGGAGGGGGAACATAATCGGAGGCATGAATAAGAGACTAAGATGCGACAACATAGTAATGATGGAGGCCTTGGCACTACACGAGGGAACCCGACTAGCTAGGGTGAACGGATGAAGCAATGTAATCATGGAGTCAGACTCACATGTGGTGATTAACCAAATTAAGGAAGGTAATCCCGAATGGAGAACAAAGACTTTAGTTTCCAACATACGAGCACTAGCGATTGGTATCAATCAAGTGCAATAGCGAGCTATCCCGAAGTTGGCGAACGAATGCGCAAACTGGATCGCGAAGCAAGCTAGGATGGGAGTGTGTCTAAACGATTGGGTCTCCCGACCCCCACTCCCACTTGTATGTTTATTAGCTAATGATTGTACCGACGAACCTACGTAACAATGTCACGCCGTTTTATTTTATCAAATGAAACGAGTAATTTGGCCAAAAAAAAGTACATCGTCATCGAGATAAAAAGGAGAGTGGATAAGCCGGTCTTAGCCACCAGTTATCCACCTTTCTTTGACGGCTACTGAAGATCGTCTATAAAAGCTGAAGATACGACCGCCAGAAATGTCGTCGCTAACCGGTTTGACTTTTAATTCAGTGACCTTCGAGAAGGCCACACCAGTGCTCGCCTCGAGGAAAATCTTCTACAGAGATTCTAGCTGTTGCTAACTTGCTGGTCTTCAGATGATTTTTCGGCCATTTCTCTCCACGTGCTACTGTGAGAGATTTCTAGCCATTGTATCTAGGGTTTCAGCCCTATCGACACAGACAAACAAGACAATCAGACTGCTTTCTTTCATTCGGAATTCCAAAGTCCACAACATCATTCGTGGGTCAGACTCATTCGTGATCAGAATTCTGAAACTCCGCCATAACGGCACCAGAAATCCAAAACCCTAATCCCCGGTTTGTCGAACTTGCCTATTGAACTTACAAACACAGTTTGTACTCATATATTCTCATATCTTCTTTGTAAAGTACATCTAGTTTATATAGATGTATTAGGAGGCATAATGTCTAGATATAAAGCATAGATATAAGGAAACACGATGCATATAAGGAAAGTTTGTACACTAATATTCTTTCCTTATTTTGTGTATTCTGTTTTCCTACACTCTTCCTCAAGCAGAATTGTGGAGTCACACACATTTATATTGGGGTTAATTACCTCAACCGTTACTTATGTTTGACCCATGTGATTAAAAGGTTACTCATCTTTTTTTGTGTAGCTGAAACGTTACTTAAGTTTGAAGATGTGACTGAAAGGTTACTCCGTGAACTTTCCGTCAAATCTGACTGTCAAAGTGTCACGTGCACAGCACATGACCTAATTAAAACGATTTGAAGACATTTGAAAGGACAATAATGCCCTCTTGTCACTTTGCAACGTTTCTCCCTCGTTTGATAACCATCTCCACACTCAAAACTTCCTATCAATTCCCATTTCCCTCCAACTGAAACTTGTAGACCTCCTTCCGCCCCGATAGTGTCGATTTTCAGCACGGAAGGAACCCTCCTCGGCGACATTGCGTTTCGGAACTGCAACTGGAAGTAAGTTTGTGTTTTTGCTTCGATTGAACTTCGGTTTGTGTGGATTTTCGCATTCTTTCTGTTTTCGGACTTGGATTTGTGTTCTTCTACCCCATTTCACTTCGTTAATCTTCGATTCGGTTGAATATTAGGGCTTTGATGTTGGTTTGCGGTACGAAATGATGAAATTGCTGCATAATATGTTCGTATTTGGGCGTGTATTCAATAATTGTTGTAAATTGCTGCATAATTGTTGTAAATTGCTGCATAATTGTTGTAAATTGCTGCATAATTGCTGTAAATTGCTGCATAATATGTTGTTTGTCGTGAAGATAGTGGGTGGTAGTGATGATTCTGTTGTTAATTCGATGAAATGTGCAGTAATCGATTGAACAAACTTGATGAAGTTAATTGATGAAGTGGGTGAGAGTGACGAGAATGAGATTGAACAAATGAGAATGAGATTAGGCGGTCGGATAATATAAATTCTGTTGCATTCACGAAAGAAAAAATATCTTCTGAAATGCAAGTAGACACGCTTGACTCCAATGATTCTTATTAGAATCACAAGCTGGGTGCTTATTAGAAGGAATTTTTCGGTAGCTTAAGTACTTCTGAAAGGATTTTACTGCTATACCCACTTTTAGACGCCCTTCTCGAGTTGATGAGTATGGAAGGTTTGGCTTCTTTACCGTTTAGTTTTCTCTTTTGCTGTGAATTTCTTGATTATGGTTCTCACTGCTCATGTTCTGTCCCAGTTGCACATAACTTCATAATTTGTCTGCTTTTATAATTTCAACAGGGAAAATAACGAACCTGCCAATCATTGAGCTGTCTAAGATGAACTGCTGACCTGTCAAGAACACACCACCAAGGGAACAGTTTCGCAAATTGCAGCATCAAGTTCTGTTATAAATGAAAAGTGAATGGTCTAGATTTAGGGAGGTAGATTAAATGTATTTGTGTTGAATTCTTTGACAATTCATTAACGGAACTTATTTTGGGATTATAGGATGGACCATGTTTTGGGATGTATTCTGAATTCTGGATTTTGATGGATTATTATGGATTCTGTGTTTTCGGATGTATTCTGTATTTTAGTAACGGTTGGGTAACAAAATGTCCAAACTTAAGTAACCTTTTAATCACAGTACGTCGAACATAAATCACCTTTTAATCACAATTCACAAACTTAAGTCACCTTTTAATCACAGTTCAGAAAAGATAAGTCACCACCTTCGCAAAATACACATTGTTCTTCATCCTTCAGTTTCAGTTACAGACACAGTTCAGTTACAGACACAGCTCCAATTACTGCAATTGTTCTTTCAAATTCCAATTGTTCTTTCAAATTACTGCAGTAAAACGAATTAGAGTTGCAAATTAGAGTTACCCACTGTCAAATGACCTCAAAATTGGGGCAACCATGGAATCGGCGCGAGAAATTCTGCCACGTACCAGCTGATTTCATGGAGACGCGAAGCTCCGTGGTTGGCATTCGCAGACGCAGAAGAGATGGACCGAGATCTAACCTTTCTACGGTTCTCAAAACCCATAGGACAACATTCATCAGACTTCATGGCTGGAGATCTTCGGTTCTTCAGTTCTTCGATTCTGGAGGTTCATCGCGCGCAAACTGCTTCTCCCTGTTCTTTGATTCTGAGAATCAGCTGCTGTTAAGTAGACAGTATGTTGGGGGTAGTTTGGGAACTTCACCTTACAAGTTAATCACGTGACAAGCACATGGTGGTACTTAACGGAAAGAAATAACGGCAGTTAGGTGATAGTAACAGTTCAGTCACATGTGTCAACTTAAGTAACGGTTGAGCTCAAGTTTGAACGGTTCAGTCACATTGTCAAACATAGGTAACGGTTGAGGTAATTAACCCTTTATATTGAACCATACTTCTTCAAATGCTTTTCTATTAACAGTTTTTGTTAGTACATCAGCAAGTTGATCATCTGACCGTACATATGGGAGAGCTACCACACCTTCTAACTTTTCATTGATGAAGTGTCTGTCGATCTCAATATGTTTAATTCTATCTTGCTGAACTGAGTTTTCTGATACACTGATAACGACTTTGTTATCACATAGTAAGTTGCATGACCCTTTGATTGGAAAACCAATCTTTGTTAGCAACTTTTGTATCCATAATATCTCAGTTAGGCCCCAAGCTATTCCTCTAAACTCGGATTCAGCACTGGAGAGGGCGACTGCCTTCTGCTTCTTGCTCTTCCAAGTCACTAAATTTCCTCCCACAAAAGTAAAATATCCAAAAATTGATCTCCTATCCACATTACTTCCTGCCTAGTTTGCGTCTGTATACGCTTTGAGCTCAAGGTGTCCATTATTTTGAAATAGGATATCTCTTCCTGGTGTACATTTTAGATGTCTTTATAACTCGCATGGCTGCTTCCATGTGCTCCTCTTGCGGTTGATGCATGAATTGACTAGGAACCCCTACCGAGTAGACCACATCGGGACGAGTGTGTGCCAGATAAATCAATTTCCCCACTAGGTGTTGATATCGTCCTTGATATGCTGGTCATACTTCTTTGCTGTTTGTTAATCCATAATTTACGACAATTGAAGTATCAACAGGTTTATAATATGTCATTTCCGTCTCCATTAGTAGATCTAGTATATACTTTCGTTGAGAGATAAACATACTGCCCTTTAACCGAAGTACTTCAATTCTAAAAAAAATACTTGAGATTACCCAAGTCTTTCATATCAAATTCTTGAAACATATTCTTCCTTAGTTGATGTATCTCCTCTGCATCATCACATGTGATTATCATATCATCAACATAAATAATCAAGCAGGTTACCTTCCCGTCCTTCCTCTTTAGGAACAACGTATGATCGACATTGCTCTGCGTGTAGTCGTACTTCTTCATTACCACAATGAACCTCCCGAACCAAGCTCCAGGAGATTGTTTCAACCCATACAATGCATTTTTTAATCAGTATACTTCTTTTCTTTCAAGTTTTTCTAGCATGCCTGGAGGTGCTTCCATGTATACCTCTTCTATAAGATCTCCATGGAGTAAGACATTCTTCACATTGAATTGGTGCAACGACCAATCCCTATTTGCTGCTATAGAAAACAATACCCTGATAGTATCAATCTTCGCTAATGGCGAGAATGTCTATGAGCAGTCAACTCCATAGGTCTAAGTATACCATTTGGCTACGGGCCTCGCCTTATATCTCTCGATCGACCCATCTACGTTGTGTTTTATTGTGAATACCCACATGCATCCAACCGGTTTCTTCCCGGGTGGGAGTATACATTTCTCCCATATTTCATTCTTCTCCGGTGCTTCCATTTCTACGCTTATTGCTTGGCGCCATTCTTCTTTGATTTGGGCCTCATGAACGTGGCTTGGTAAATCTACTGAATAAATCGCTGTGGAGAACGCATGAGCAATTTGTGACATACTCCCTCTTGCCAGATTAGTGACTGGGTATCTTGTTTTCTTTGGCACATACTCCGGTTCAAACCGGGTTGGTGGTACTCCCCAGATGGATTTGGGTGGTTGTACATACCTTCCCAGTGCATCTGTCTCCCATTGCTCTCTTTCTCCTATACCATTTTCATCAGAGTAACCAGTGGAATCATTTTCTGAGTTTTGGGTACTTACCTCAGGAGTATTAGTCGAGGTGAGTGATACCAACGCTTCCCTGGTTAGATTGTACTATGTTTGGAAGTATCTCGGTGGTTCCACTTACTGACTCTGTTGGAACCGTTTCGGACCATGTCAGACTTGACACCCAACTTAGTGGGTCTGACTGGTTCTCCCTCTGACCACTAGGTTGGATGGAGTAATAGAATTTTGTTTCGAGAAAGCTACAATCCATCGTTGTATATAAAAAATGTGTGGATGAATGATAACAACGATAACCCTTTTTATGAATTCTGTATCCCACGAAGACACATTTGACTGCTCACAGATCGAGTTTAGAACAGTCGGATTTTGGTACATGAACATAGATAAAGCACCCAACAATACGTGATGGAAGTGTTAATGTTGATGGAACACTAATATGTTGTGAGAATTCATGAAGTGGCGTTCTAAGATCGATAGCTTTAATGGGAATGCGATTTAGTAGGTATATGGAATTTGCTACTGCTTTAGGCCAAAAATAAGTATGGACATGTGCCTCGATCATAATGGCACAGGTTATTTCGAGAACAATCCTATTTTTTCATTTCGCAACTCCATTTTGTTGTGGAGTATGTGAACACGATGTTTGGTGAATCATACCTCGTTCCCTAAAGAAATTTTGCATTGAGGAATTGACAAATTCACCTCCATTGTCAAATCATATATTTTTATCTGTGTGTGGAACTGTGTTTGAATCATTTCACAGAAAGCTATAAATTTGCAGCAACTTCAGATTTATTTTTAAGAAAATAAAACCAAGTCATTCTAGAGCAATCATCTATAAATAGCACAAAATACTTAAAGCAAGTACTATTCATGCAAGATCCGGAAATTGGAGCAGGATCCCACACATTTGAATGGACTAAGGAAAAAACTGAATCCTCAATAGTCTTAGAGAATTGATATGAATGTCTATGACTTTTGGACAAAAATACATTTTTCACACGAGAAATTATTCTGCTGGGGAAATAATGTAGGAAATAACATTTGGAGATACCCTTGAGATGAATGTCCCAACCATCGGTGCAACAACCATTGTTGCCTGTCAACAGTCCCGTGGGTCAGTGCTGTAGTTCCGTGTTGAGCCACCTCGTCGACATAGTACAACCCTCCACACTCAGTATCACGCCCAATCGTCTTCCATGACTGAATATCTTATAATAAACAGAAACTCAGATAGATCAATACCATGTAGTTAACTCTTTAGTCACATGACTTATATACATTAATTTACACAAGAGTTTAGGGACATAAAAACAATTATTCAGTTTTAATGATGACGAGATTTCTATCGACCCCACTCCGCAAACCGCTGATAGTTCACCATTCGCGCTTTGAATAGATGTCCGAGTAGGATTGGTCTTTCTTACTAAGTCATTCTTATCAAACGTCATTGTGTCTGCAACACCTGAATCCAGAAGCCATTTTTTGCCCCTTTCTTCTAGTCCACCTGTTATATTTGCTCTATACTTACTTGGATGATTGTCGGAACTTTCAGACCATTTTGACCACCTGCTAGAAGTACAAAGACCGAATTGATAGTTATGAGAATTTTCATAAACTCTAATACCTAATCCAGTAGCATTTCCACTGGTTACTCAGACGATGCCTTCGTCATTTCTGCCTCCTTCCCCAGACGAGGCCTTCGCACCGAAGCCAGCTCCCCTACAACCCTCGACTCTGTCCGCCTTCGATGTTCTTGGTTTCTTTCTCGATCCCGTCTTTCGACTGAACCTCCATCCCTCCGGGTAACCAACGCGTTGAAAGCATTCATCTCTACGGTGGCAAAATTTTCCACAGTGTAAGCACTTCAGTTGCTTTAGTCTCCTTCGCCGTTGCCACCACGCAATGGCGAAGTACCTCTCGGTCTTCTTCCGTAATCTAAGTGTGGTCTGGTAGTAGCAAGCCCCTGTCCAACTTGGATTATAGATCCATCTGTAGCCACCGGTGGTCTATCTGGTCTGAATGTTCCGCTTGAAGGCTTCACGACCAATCCCGTCTCAATTCCTAGGTCTGAATCCGATGATGGTCATGTGTCCGAACCCATCATGACACGCCTATGGTCTCTTTCGGTTTGAATTACCGAGTAGGCTTCCTTGGGTGTGGATTTCAGGTCACTCTTCAATAAGTCCATCTTCTCGGAGTCAAATTCGTCTCCTACACCTGCAAGAAACTGGTGAAACTTTGATTTTAATTTGATTGTATTGAATATCTCGGTATTCTTCGTATACTACATTGGATTTGGTTGTCGTATTTCAATTTCCCTCCAAATTCGTTGAAGGTTACTAAAATAGCTCCACGCTGTCAGACCCTCTCTTCATGTTGTTTGTTTATACCGTGAGATCGTAAATTTGAAAGTCGTCCCGTTTCTAGCTGTATGTTCCTGCGAGTCCATGCCATATATCCTTGGCTGTGGATACTCGCAGTAATTTGTCACGAGTTCCCATTTCATGTTGTCTAACATCCAAGAACACACGATAAGATCGGTTTGCTCCATTGTGTATGCTCTTCTGTTCCTCTCGCAAGTGCGGCTGGAATCCCAAATATGTGACTCAATCTGCTCATGCCTTCGATGGCCATTCTCATCAGTCAGGCCTAAAGTGAGTAATTGATGCATCCCAATTTCTCACTGAGACTTATCGGTTGTGACATGGTCTGCATGATGGTCTCCAGTTGAGCCCGTTGAGCTGCCAACAAATCTGTTATGCCTAGTTCTTGGCCTGAGTTAATGCTCCCATCGAATTACGACATGGCCCGTCCAGGTAGGTACGGTAGATGATGACAGCTGAAAGTATTCGATACTAATTGATCGAAAAACTCGGCTCTGATACCATATTGAACTTCAAAACACATGTTTGTATTTTAAGTCATATTTTCTTTGTAGAGTACATCTAGTTTATATAGATACATTAGGAGACATAGTGCCTAGATATAAGGTTTATATATAAGGAAACATGATGCGTAGATATAAAGAAAATCTGTACAAGAATATTATTTCCTTATTTGGTGTATTCTATTTTCCTACATTGTCTGCCATATTTTTTAATACATGCCACCTTTGTTTTCTTCTGTTGGATAGGTTGGCCATGACGTTGGTGAAGGTGTCTGGATCGAGCCTGTGATGGTGAATCGTTCGGGTTCTACAGAAGGGTGTACGCGCGAATTCTTTCTTGCAAAATCATTAAAAATTCAGTGGTGCATAACGTGCTCAAAGGTGTGTGGTCTAGGTACGGAATAGTCTAAATGACATAAGTTGACGAAAAAACCATGACTTTCGAGTTTGAGAACGAGAAGGACATAGATCATATTATGGATCTATCTCCGTGGTACAATCACGTGGAGTGAGATTTCCTTCTAGAAACTATGGAACGAAGGAGATTTTGCGGGATATGGATAGGGTGGATTAAAGCTGGCATATCCACGGTGTCATACTATGTGGTCGTTAACGGCAAATGAACGAGGACAATTAACCCCTCAAGGGAGCTCATACATGGTGATCCACTATCCCATTATCTCTTTATTTTGGTCGTTAATGTTTTGTCAAGAATGCTGGAAGAACATGTGGATGTAGGTCGGATTGAAGGAATCAAACCAAAACATGGTTGTCATATTATCCACCATTTATTTTTTTGCAGATGATTCATTATTTTTTTATCAAAGGATCGGTGGAGAAGGCAATGCAGCTCCAGGTCGGCTTAGATCAATTTTTTCAAGCATCGGGCCAAAAAATGAATTTATCAAAATCCAGCATGTTCTTCAACTCGACAGGAAATGAGGACTTCAAAAGGGAGATCATGGGACTCTTCGGAATCCAACATGTGGTAAATCCTGACTCATACCTAGGGCTTCCAACGATATGTGGTAGATCGAGAAAGGACACTTTGGCTGATCTAAAGGAACGTATAATTAATAAGATTAAAAGCTAGAGAAACTGATTCTTTAATAATGCGGGGAAGGATATACTGATTAAAGCAGTAGTTACGACTATTCCGACCTATGCGATGAGTGTATTCAAATTACCAATTACATGGTGTTCGGAGGTCAACGCTATGATAGAGAAGTTCTGGTGGGGAGTGAATAATGAAGACCAGAAAATCCATTGGAAAATGTGGGAGACGGTGACAAGATTGAAGAAGGAGGGTGGCTTCGGTTTTAGGGAGCTCCAATCTTTCAATTCAGCTTTGCTAGCGAACATGGCGACAAGATTGTTGTCAGAGCAGAGCACTCTATGGGCGAAAGTGATGAAGAGTCTCTACTTCCCCACAACCGACTTCATGCATGCAACTAAAGGCATCAAATCTTCTTGGGGCTTGTTGAGTCTCTTGCATGACAGAGACATTATCCAACAACAAGGAGTTTGGTCGTTGGGAGACGGTCTCTCCATCCACCTGTTCAAGGATTCATGGGTTCAATCGAGAGGGAGGTTTATAGTAGGGTTGTCGATGGTTATGGTATGGTACAGGTATGACAAATATCATAACCATATCATATTTTTAAACCGCACACCATAACCATAACTATAACCATTACAAGTACAATTTTTAATACCATAACCATTAAATTAACTTTGGTTATTAACCATGATTTTACCTGTATACCCATATTTATTCCACACATGTAATATAATAAAAGATCAAAAAATTTATTTTAAAAAATACATAAATTTAAATTGTCAACAATAAAAATATATAAAACTAACATCATTGTTTTTTATTACTTTATGTACAATAACTTCTATTATTTAGTATATATTACTTTATTAATAATCAATTATAATTATATTTATATAATAATCATAGTTATAACCATGGATATAACTCAAATATCATAACCATAACCATTATGGGTATAAAATTCATCACCATAACTGTATCGTACCATAATGGTACGGTTAACCATATTAAACAGTAATGATTATAACCATGGTTATGAGTTTTTATCGCACCATTTCCGACCCTAGTTTATAGTGAAGCCAAGACAGTGAAGTACAACAAATGAAGATGGAAAGGTGACAGACTAGATTGATCATGAAGATGGAAAGGTGGCGCGAGAATGATGTCAGGGAAGCTGTAGACCTCGCTGATGCAGAAGTGAATCTCAACACAGTCTTTCCGATGGACCCAATATCTTCAAGTGGCCGCGAATTATATGGCAACAAACGGTAGGTTTGAATGTGGTGAAGGAGCTACAGAACCGGTAGAGAGGTGTCTGAATTCTTTAGCAACGCCATAGAGAGGAAGCAGATCCAGCAACCAACACCGATGGGTTTTATGTATGCTTACATGCTAGTTTATTCGTAAGACAAGACGCAAGCTAGCTTTTGAAGGGAGAGTACTGAACCCTTCGCTAATAGTGCAGGAGATCCTTAGGGTCGCTGAGGAAATTAGAGCAACCACACCCACCATCCTTAGGCAAGAGATCACAGTGTCATCACGCCAATGGGAGAGGCCGGGGGAGGGAGCTATTAAGGTGAACTGCGACGCAGCGTGGTGCCCGACAACACGACAATGAGGCATCAATGTTATAGCAAGAAACCATGAAGGAGGAATATACAGAGGTCGGGAACTCCAAGTTACGGGCGACTCAATTGAAGAACCCGAAGCAAAGGCCATCCTTGAAGGAATGAAACTTGTTGTGATGAATAAATGGTAAAACCTAATAGTATAGTCAGATGCGCTATCAGTCGTTAATCACCTCAAAGGCACCGACTTCTCGTGGAGGATCGATACTTTAATGGTGAATGCTAAGGCTTTGGCTAGATTACTCGATAGGGTGAATTGGGTATATATACCAAGAACCGCAAATTAAAATGCGAACTGATTAGCTAGACATGCTATGCATGAGTTGTGTTCTTCGGGTTAGGTCTCTAGACCCACCCGTCTTTCTCATTCACTTATTTTAGATTGTGAGTTATTTCGAGTACATGTTTCCTTCAATAAAAATGTGATTTCATGGGGGAAAAAAACGTCGGTTAGTCATTCATTTTTTATTTTTTTTTGTGTTGTCTAACTTTACAAGATAATTGCTATTATTTTAAAAGATATCGTAATTTAATTATAAAATAAGATAACTGCTGTATATATATATGAAACAATTACATACATGATACAAGATATATGGTGAAATAAAACCGACTAATGATTATACTTTGAATTGAAAGATAACATTTTTAAATATAAGTATTTTAATAAAATTTAAGAAGAGACTAAGTAAATAATTTATTATTATAATTTTATTTTTTATGCCTTTGTTAATAATAAGCTTCGATTATTATTTAATAAAACGCCAATCTATCCAAATTAGAATCACGTCGTCCAATGTTGATTGATACGGTAAAGGTGTTATTAGTCTTGCTAGGGAAGACATCGATCGCCATTGCCGACTACCAGCAGCCAGCCATTCAATCTACTCCATAAAACAAACAAACCACGATCCCCTTTTCAATCTCTCTCTCTCTCTTTGGTGTGTGCAGTGCTCACTCGTAGCAGCAGAATCCGCACGCATTTGCAGTAGACTATCTCTCTGCTGCTGCTGCTGCTGCTGCTGCTGCTTTGTTATTTCTGGCTTTTTCCGATCATCATCGCTGCCATTTTTGTCTCTCTTTCTTAAGAGTAATCAACCGTGAGGCCCTTTACTCGTCGCAGAAACAGTAGCAGCATTGAATTCTGCTCCAACAACATTATTCTCATTCTCCTTACGAAAATACCTGTTTAATTTTTCACTTCCTTCCACTCCGTTCCTCACCCTACCACCACCCTTTCGTTTCCCGAAATTTCATTTCTAGGGGTTGGACGATGACTGCTCTGGGGTTTCTGCGGGTTTCTCGTCTCCAAGTCGGAAGGTCTTCGTCATGGAGGCGGGCACTTATGGCGTTTTTGCTGTTGGTGACTGCGACGGACACAGGTGCGTATCTTACACAACTGAGCCGAACTTTTTTTCTTTCTTGTTTTGGCCAACCAACTGAGCCGAACTAACACGCTATTCTTGAAATTCCTCGTCTAAAGCAGGGTAGGGTAGGGTAAGGTGGATGTTCAGGTTACTCCTTTTCTGCGTTGAGTCTGAGAACGGTTCAGTATTTGCTTTGATCATGAAATTAATCGATTATTTTGGTTGGAAGAACTAAGAAGGGAGGGAGGTGGTTTGCTTTTGTTCTTAGCTGCTTCTCGTCAGTGCTTGTCGTTTGCATTCATGCACCCTCTTTGCTGTCGTTTCTATTCATACTGTGCAAACTCGATTGTTACGTTTCTTCTTCAATTCGTTGTCTCCAGTCCTTACGGTTTGCTTTTACAGAAAACTGTTTGTCTCTCTGTAATAAATAATCTCCGTACTTACCACCTTATTGCAGGTATTGTCGATGGTCCTCGTTTGGTTCCAACGTTTGGCTGCGACAAGTTACCTTCAATGCATAGAAAGTTACTGCATCATTGGGGTAAGATTGACAATAACTTTTTACTATTCTGATGAAATGTTGCAAAACTGGGTTCCAGCTGATGGGTGTTCTTGGTCTGCTCGGTCTCTACAATTCCTTTTCTGGGTTTTCATGAACGATCTGGAAAATTGCTATTAACTTGCCCAAAACCACAAGATTAAAGTCAATCTTATGATACTGGGTTTTGCTTAGCAAAAATTATGCGACTGCGCTCAATAAGGGTCAAAACTCACAAATTGCAGGTATTTCGGATCTTTCCTTAATTAAAGAACCAACTTTTAGTAGGTAAAGTATGAAATTGAGGATTTGTTTAGAAAATCAGAACTTTAGAAGTTGATTGGGATGAAAAGATAGTGCTTTACTTTTTGTTTTTCTCGGTCCTTAATTAAAAATTAGAACTGTTTGAACTTTGAAGACTGTAGATGGAAATGGAATGTTTGAATTTGACATTACGTCCCATCAGTCAATTAAATCGCAGGCGTCAGTGGCTTAATAGGTCATAGACCCTCGTGCATAATGCGCACATGGCGCTCTTTAGCAGAGTATTTATTGTGGAGCTAGGCTAAGCTGTCTCCAGCCTCTTATAGTCTTATTACATCATAGACCCTCGTGCGCAATGAACCAAACTCTGACCAGACTGCTTCTCATTTTACTCTTCGGTTTATTATTATTATTAGAAAAATTAGTTCTTCTCGATTTTCGTAATTTCAAGTCTACGTGTGTAATCGATTGAGACGGGTTAATAATTAATGGATGAAAGTATTAGTTAGTGAAAGATGCGGGGATTGATAGCTCTATGATATTTCTCTCCAACAAAGGGAAGCAAAAATGGAGGTAAGGTAACCTATGCATATGGGGCCTAAATAATTATGGCTCTATCAACCTTTTTTTTGTCCTGCTATGGTATGTCCTCTTCATAATGATAATTCAATTCCTGCCTGCGTATCCCCTCCAAAAAGTGTATTTTGTCCCTAAATGATTGGTAGGGTAGGGCCTTCCATTTGAGTAGTTAGACTTAGGTCCTTGTTTTGTGTGCTGGAGGGACGGACGAGCTTTTTTGTATATAATAATATGCACATTTCACATGATTCTGAATTGTCGTTACATTTACCTTTGTTCTTCTCTTATATATATATATGTGATATGATGGTTGTCTATATTATGCTTGAAAGTGATTTTTAATCCTGAGTATTACATATTTGGCTAAAAAAAACAAATTTTGATTTTTGAGTAATGCATACATGGGAAAATTGAAATGGAGGAGACCAGCCCAGATGGGATGGAGACTGGAGAGGAAAGAATGTATGTATTTGTATTGACCACACATAGTTTATTAGACCTTAAATATGTTAGGATGAATAAGTTTAGACTTGGCCAGTTGGCTTTAGACCAGAGCCCATGACATAGTTTGTTGGTTTAGTTCTATTTTCTGTGGTCTTGTGTTTATTCTGTATCTCTTCTCTAATTCTCCATTTCCGTCTATTTTTCACACAATATATTTAGCTTTCTCTCATAAAAAGTTGCTCAATCATTAGATATATATGCTAAGCCAAATCATGGTATTTCTTATGAGATACTTTATGATGCCACTCTGTTTGTTCTTTTCATATTGAATGAAGCTTAGAATGTGAAGGGTAACCAACATAGCAGTGCATACTGCAATAATTGAATGATACTTACACTAGGATTGACCAAAAAATCGTTGTGTTTTTTTCGTTGATGTTATAGCAGCAGCAGGAGGTATAGTAAACATGAAGAGAAAGCTGGAAATGGAAACAAATAGGATAAGGGGTGATAAGAAGAGATGCACTGTTTCTGATGTAGTGATAAGCCAAGGTGCTTCCATACCTCTCCCAGATGGCATCCCCACTTACCGAGTTGAGATTGCGAATGAGTGTGGATCTGGGTGCGACATTCACAGCATCCGTGTCAAGTGTGGATGGTTCAGTTCAGCTCGGCTTGTGAATCCAAAGATGTTCAGGCGCCTCAGATACAATGAATGCCTTGTGAATGATGGTAAGCCTTTAAAAAGTGGCACCATACTCTCCTTCCAGTATTCCAACACCTTCCTCTACCCTCTATCTGTGGCTTCAGTATCATGCTAGCTAGTTAGCTCTTCTTCCTGATGGTTAGAAGATCATGCTTACACTACATTACACTACACTGCTTTGTTTACTGACAACAACTACGTAATGTCTGGTCAAAAAGCAAGCTATATAGAGAAAGAGAGTGGGTCTGCTGATCTACTGCTACTACTAACTAGGCTAGGCTAGATAGACAGAAGATAGTTAATATTCGTTAGGACCCTTACCTGAAACAAGGCAGGGCAAGGCAAGGAGCATGATTCATTGAAGAGATCAGTTGATTACAAGTATGGAATCTGGATCCATACAGTACAGCTTTTGCTTCTGGGGTTTGATCTATGATTTTTGTTATTAAGAAGATGAGTGAAATTTGAATTCTACACAACATGCAGTGGAGTTGATTGTTCTTTCTTTGCATTATAATGTATCCTCCTTCATGTCCACTTCCAAACTGGCTAAGTGACACTCATTGACCAAGTGTACTATTGTTTTTCAATATTTTTATATTACAATAACTTATCAACTTCACATTATAACCTACCAAATTATTATAAGACAAATTACTGTTGTGGTTGCTCTCTTCATGCACCAAAAAACAAATCTTTCACTGTTATAATGATCAAAACTTGAGTAATAATTTTATATAGAAGATTAGTTTGAATGGCAAGACATGTTGAATGGTTGTTACGAAAGGAAGATCATGACTGCTTAATTTAATGGTGATTTCGGCCAATTTTAGTAATCTACAGTTTAAAACTTTGGCAGGTTTAAACATTCTTTAAACGACACCGTCCAAGAGGAAAATAATTTATGAATGAATCGTCATTTTGCATTTTTGCCTTTAATGTTTGTCTGTTTTCTACTTTTACCCCTTCAAATTATTTTCTATTTTTTTTTCTCTTTATGTTTTGAACACATCTTTTATCTATTTTTTCCTTAAATGTCGATAGAATATGTTTTAAACATTACAAATTAACATTTTTTTTAAAAAAAAATGCAATAATTAAAACTTTTAAGAATTTAATAAACTATAATTGAATCTCATCTCAATTAGAAGAGTTTGATGGGACCTAATTATGAGGTTCCTAGATAAGGACATGAACAAGATCCTTCACTTGTGTCACTTGGGTATGAGCCTGTTAATTGCTGCCCAATGAACTGTTAATTTTGTTTAGTTAGTCAATCTTTATTTGTTTAATTAGTAAAATTTAGTTTTTATATTTTTAGATATATGCTAGTAGTGGTGTTAGTAGTGAGTCTAGTAGTGGAGATCAGTTCTATTATTTTTAGATGTCTGTTAGTAGTGGGAATTTACTCTGTTATTTCCCTATTTAAAGCAGAGTAATGAATGAAGAAAATTATAATTTTCCCTGCAAAATATTATTCTTAAGTTCTGTCCATTCTTAGCATTCTGTCGAATCAGTCTAACAACTAGTATCCGAGCTTCAATATCTTAAGCGGCCTGAGAAACACTACAAGATGGAAGGAGAGTCAAGTCTGTCACACCTATCACCACATGTCTTCGATGGCGAGAACTATCAGCAGTGGGCAGTAAGGATGGAGACCTATCTTGAGGCGCAGGATCTCTGGGAGTCTGTGGAGGAAGACTATGAAATAAGTGATCCTCTAGGCAATCCCACCGTAGCACAGATGAAGAGCCACAAGGACAAGAAGACGAGGAAGTCCAAAGCCAAAGCATGTCTTTTTTCTGCGGTGTCAAATCAAATATTCAACAGGATTGTGACACTAAAATCAGCAAAGGACATTTGAGACTATCTAAAAAAGGAGTATGCATGAGATGAGAGAATTCGTGGCATGCAGGCACTGAACCTGATTCGAGAATTCGAGGTTCAAAGGATGAAAGAAGCCGAAACAATTAAGGAGTATTTCAACAGAATTCTCAGCATTGCCAATAAGATAAGGTTGTTGGGCACTTCCTTTCCTGGCTCGCGACTGGTGGAGAAGATCCTCGTCACAGTGCCCGAGCGATACGAGGCATCCATAACAACTTTGGAGAACACCAAAGATCTTAGAAAAATCACATTGGTTGAGTTGATTCATGCTCTACAAGCTCAGGAGCAAATGCGATTGATGAGGCAAGAGGGTCTTATTGAAGGAGCACTACAAGCACTAGCTTCATGGAGAAACAAGAAGAAGCATCCAAACAAGCCGAGCACCTATGGCAGCGCAAGTAATCAATTTCTCAACAAAGGAAAAACTCAAAAGAGGGTTTTCCCACCGTGCAAGCATTGTGGGGAAAAGGGACATCCTCCATTCAGATGCTGGAAGCGACCAGATGCAAAATGCAACAAGTGTGGCTAACTTGGGCATGAAGCTGTCATATGCACCTCCCAGTCACAAACCATTGAGGTACAGATAGAAAACGAAGACGATGTAATCTTTTTAGCTCAATGTCACGTAGTCAATTGCAGCTCGAAAACTTGGTTAATCGACAGTGGCTGCACAAATCACATGTCATACGATCGAGCTCTATTTAAAGAGCTTAGTCCATGTGCAGTCACAAGAGTGAAGAATGGAGATGGTAGATTCCTTACGGTGAAAAGAAAAGGAAACTTGGCAATTTCAACAAATTTGGGTACAAAGATAATCACTTAAGTGTTTTTCGTACCTGATATAGATCAGAAATTGTTGAGCGTAGGCCAATTAGAGAAGAAAGGACTCGAGGTGTTGTTTGAAGATCATTATTGATGTGTAATCGATGAAGCAGAACATCAAATCTTCAAATTCAAAATGCAAGGGAAGAGCTTCTCCTTCGATCCAGCTGCGGAGGAGCATGCAGTTTACAGCACTGAGACAGACAGATCAAACTGAAGTTTTGGCACAAACGACTCGGACATTGCAATCCTCTAAGAATGGCTGAGTTGAAGAGTCTCTCAAATGGAGTCCCAGACTTTGTAGCCACACTGACAGACTGCAACGCCTGTAAGTTCGGCAAGATGAATCGAAAGCCATTTCTCAGGTCAACCCACAGAGCCACTAGAAAGCTGTAGTTGGTGCATTCGGATCTAAAAGGTCCACAACGAGTTGCATCTCTACAAGAAACTCAAAGTAACTGCAGGATTCAAGCTTTGATGACAGACCTTGGACAAATGAATTTCTTTCTCGGCATGGAGATAAAGCAGAACGAAAATGGAGTGTTCATCGGGCAAAAGAAGTATGCCAAGGAGATTCTAAAGAAATTCAATATGGAAGGCTGCAAGGAGATGAGCACTCCTATGAATCAAAAGGAGAAATTGTGTGAAGAATATGGAGCTGAAAAGGTCGATGAAGGTCAATACAAGAGTTTAATCGGGTGCCTAATGTATATGACAGCAACTCGGCCTGACATCCAATTTGCCGTAAGTCTTCTATCTCGATTCATGAATTGTGCAAGTGAGATTCATATGACTGCAGCAAAAAGAGTCTTGAGGTATGTCAAAGGCACAATTAACTTCGGTGTTGAGTTCAAGATAAGCAAGAATTTCAAGTTGGAAGGCTTCTCAGACAGCGATTGGGCTGGCGCGGCTGATGATTACCGAAGTACATCAGGGTATTGTTTTAGGCTGGGGTCTGGAGTCTTCTCCTGGAGTTTGAGAAAGCAAGAATTTGTCACACAATCTACAGCTGAAGCAGAGTTCGTGGCTGCTGCAGCCGCTGTTAATCAGATCATGTGGCTTAGGAAGATCCTATTTGACTTACATGTGAAACAAAGAATAGCAACTGAATTATTTGTGAACAATCAGTCTGCAATTGCCATTTCCAAGAATTCAGTCTTCCATGGAAAAACTAAACACTTTAACATCAAGTTATTTTTCGTGAGAGAACTACAACATAATGAAGAAGTGATTTTAATTCACTGTAATAGTGAAGATAAGCTCGCATACATTTTGACAAAATCACTTCGTGTTAAAATGTTTAAACATCTAAGGGAAAAGCTTGGAGTCTGCAGTTCCTAGAGAAGAGAAGGAGTGTTAATTGCTGCCCAATGAACTGTTAATTTTGTTTACTTAGTCAATATTTATTTGTTTAATTAGTAAAATTCAGTTTTTCTATTTTTAGATATATGCTAGTAGTGGTGTTAGTAGTGAGTCTAGTAGTGGATATCAGTTTTACTATTTTTAGATGTGTGTTAGTAGTGAGTCTAGTAGTGGAGATTTGCTATGTTATTTTCCTATTTAAAGCAGAGTAATGAATGAAGAAAATTATGATTTTCCCTGCAAAATATTATTCTTAAGTCATGTCCATTCTTAGCATTCTGTCGAATCAGTCTAACAGAGTCGTGTCACAAATACGGGTTTCAGATGAGCTAATGAAGAGGAAGAGAGAAGAGGTGGAGAAGACGATGAACATGGTGATGAAGGTTGTGCGACAAACTCCTGACAGTTACACCGGAACTTCATGATTATATATTCTGCAATACTCTTCTGCTCAATCTCTTCGTTCTTAAAAACTAAAGTTGAATTGAACCAAGTCACTTTCATTCCCTTGAATTGTCAGTTAAATTCCTTACATTCTGATCCGTTCCATGAAATCTGCTCTACTGCACAGCAGGGTAACGAAACGTGAGGCCTGGGGTTCTTCTGTGCACGTGAAAAGTCACTGGGCTGGCAAAACAATTGTGGATTTATTTGCTCAAGAGTTGAAAGGTCGAGCTTATGAATACTATGTACGTATATGTCTCTCTTTAGCTAACTTTATGTTATCTCACACCATGTATTTGAGATCCTTGTAGATTGAAATGGATGAACGATGTATAGCACAAATTGCTAGACTATGATTGCTTACATCTTTCATTTTATATTCTTGGTAATGGTTTGCAAGACTGTCATTCATCCAATGCTGCTTCAGGTTTCTTAGTTTTCATGACAACTGCCTTTTCAAGTATAGATATTGCAGTTTAGTGACAATATTGCTAACTTGTTTCAGGCACCATCCTCCTGTCATGCCAAATCATGATGTCTCAATACTCCAGAAAGTTTCTCTTTTCTATCATCAGGTTCATCCGTGCGCCGCCAATATCCTAAAATAACACTGTTGCTGACCGGCGTACTTCAAGCAAAACACAACCTGCCATGCCATCAGTGCTCTTGACAGCCCTCACCTTTACTGATTAGTGGAACTTGAATTACAACGTAAAATATGAACCTTTGTGTTCCTTTTGGCAGAGTTTGAAGATTTAGTGCTGTATCCAACTGTAGTGCATAGACATCCGAAAAAATTATAACTAGTAGACGCTTGCCGGCTGTCTTATATGAAAGGTTAAGCACGGTATGCTCTATGGACAATGAAAATCCTTGTTTTTATGGATTTTCTTTAGTGCGAGTACACCGGCGGTCCACCGGAGCGGTAGCGCCGTCGGTGGTTGACTCATAGCTGTGGTGGGTCCGGGATCATATCTCATGTCGGAGATTCTTCTTTTTATTTTTTCCTTTCCTGCTCAGAGGAGAGGAGAGGAGAGGAAGTTCACTCATCACTCATGTCAGGTCACCACGGTAATGGAAAACTAACTTCAAACGCAATGTGACAGAGACTTGGACGGAAGAGTCAACCAACCCAACCCAACACCCCATTTCTTTTCATTATGATTTATGAGCCGTCTTCTCCTTTTCTTCTTCTAAGCATTCCATCTCTGACTTGTTCCACCCGTCCCTCCCTCCTCCATTATTGACTACTTGAATTCGTTGGCTCCACATTTCATTCATTTCTATCTATCTGTACCCAGAGAAAAAGAATTGGAAGATCGAGCTGCAACGATGAACCCACCGCCGACATATGCTCTTCCTCCGATTGCTGTCCATGGCGGCGGTGAGCTTGTCAGAGCCTACAAAATCTGGAAAGGCAGCAATGTAAGATTCACTCTCAACTTTCTCCATCTTCTTCATGTATCTCGCTCGACGATCTTTAGGAATAGAGAAACAAACATGAATTATGAGGAGAGAGAATAGGTTGTGTTCATTATGTGCATAATCCCAGTTTTTGGATTGATTTTGTTAATTGGTATTCAACAAGGTAGGAGATAATCTATTTATGATCGGAGCTGCTCTAATTTCTGTTTCCGACTGCAGATATTTGGTCTTCAAGGGAGGCTAATATTTGGACCTGATGCGAGATCTATATTACTCACTCTTCCCATGATTGTTGGTCCCGTCGCTGCGTTTTGTGTTTTTATAGCCTCAAAATTGATGGATGACTTCCCTCATCACCTGGGTATATTGATAATCATCTTTGCCGTCTTATTAGCAGCTGCAGTGAGTATCTTCCTTCTTCTTCCTTCCTCCCCTTTTTGATTATTTGTTCTCCAAATTTTCAGTGCTTTCCCGATGAGGAAACATTTGTGGTTATAATTGAAATACTTTTTGTTAGGGATATGATCTGGAAAAGGTTATAATTCTCAAGAACTTGGGTTTTCTTGGCTGGAAGTTCCTATTTTTAGTTTATTTTTTAATCTTTTGTTACAACACTAATGCATTGTTCTTGTACAGGTATTGTCTTTCCTTGTACTAACATCAGCAAGAGACCCTGGGATAGTACCTCGCTGTACAAGCCCTCCAGAAACAGAAAGCTTCCGCCATGAAAGTGAAACAGGGCAGAATCTACAGAGCCGCCCACACTTTAGGCGTGTAAAAGAAGTGATTCTCGAAAATGGTATGCGGGTGCAAGTGAAATACTGCGAAACTTGTATGCTTTACAGACCTCCTCGCTGCTCTCACTGTTCAATTTGTGATAACTGTGTTGAAAGATTCGATCATCATTGCCCTTGGGTCGGTCAATGCATTGGTCTGGTAAGAAACCTTCTTTTTCTTTCATATTGGCACAATGAGTTTATTGCTATTGGCTTCAACCTAATTGTCTACATTGATTGGTAACTGCAATCATTTTTCATGTATATTCACAAATTCCTCATACAAAGTGGAGATTATATACTTCCTATGAAGATTCAATATCGACTGATCATCAGGACAGTCTATCGATCCATGTCTAGCCAAGTGGATTAGCTGACTGCCTTGGGGAGATAAATGCCTTTTTTTTCTTCTCTTATGGGCGACGTTAAACTGCTCATTGTTGTCTGTTGTTGATCTTTCAAATGGGCTGCTTGGATTATTCTGAAGTCGTGATGACACTTTCATATTGAAACAATTTGGAGGCACCCAAACTTTCAATCGGATAAAATCAGAATACTGAACTAGAACTTGAGAAATTTTTTGAATGTTTGAGATGATATTTTTTGGACCTCCCCTATGACCAATTTATAGTGTTTGGCACACCCTTTGGCCAAGCCTTGTGACATTTCGGCCACAACAAGTCCATTGAATTCAAATTTTGGCTCCAAACCCAAAGGGACACCTTAGGATGATGACTTGGAGCCGAAGTAATTGCAATGGTTCGGCCTAATACTTGACTCTAAAGAAAGTGTCCAAAAACCGGGAATTTTGAGGTTAAAATGTTAAGTAATTAATTCAAAAATTTAAATTTACAATGATTTTTTAGAATAGTGACTATCAAAAATAAAAAATTTCACCATTTTTCACCAGGTTAAAAAATTTAGAATAGTGCCCCGCTAGGGGCGCTGCCCCTGGACCCCCGCAAAGGGGGTGTTGCCCCCATTGCCCTGACTCTAAGCAACTGATGAAAATTCGATAGAGTGAATCATAATATACTTCAACAAGCGTGCACTCCGCACCCTCCTAACTTGTTTAATGAGATACTATGATCATATTGGTCAACTAGTCAATTCAATTACACTAAAATATCTAACATTGTTTGAGTCTTAGCATTTAGATGAAGCCTTCCCTGTTATTGGGTATATATATATTGCTTGGCAATGAAAATTATCCTTGTGTTATTAGAAATGAATAATAGCTTGTCTGCATGGACTATGATTTAGCATATAGTTTTTTCTTACTGCATGTAGATGACGATAAATGCACATAAGCATTTACACATAGATCTCATCTTGAATATGTGAATATTTCAACCATTCTCATCCAACTATTGGCTAATCAACTGATGCTAAAATTTTGCACCACCTGACAAAGGCGTGATATCTTGGTTTGCAGCGAAATTACCGCTTCTACTTCCTATTTATCACATCGGCAACCCTTCTGTGCATCTATGTGTTTGCGTTCTGCTCGGTTCATGTGTCGAAGATAATGGATGGAGAGAGAATCTCAGTGTGGAAAGCATTGGCCAAAACTCCTGCTTCCATTGTTCTAATGGTTTACAGTTTCTTGTCGGTGTGGTTTGTAGGAGGCCTGACAGTCTTCCATTCCTATCTTATCAGTACAAATCAGGTGTGCATGGATCTTCTTTTCGTCACCTTTAATTTAATTGCTCTAGAATTTTGTGGGTGGATGGATGATGCTAATCTTGGCAAATTAAGTACAAATAGTTTATAATTAAATCTCTATATTTTTGCAGACCACTTATGAGAATTTTAGGTACCGCTATGAACCACGAGCCAACCCTTACAATAAGGGGTTGATGGGAAATTGGAAGGAGGTTTTCTTCACCTCCATTCCTCCATCAAAGAATAATTTCAGGGAAAAGGTTACCAAACTGATGATATCTGATTATCCCTCTAGGAGAGTAGGTGAAAGTTTCACGAATCCAAGTTTAGGGAAAGATTTGATTGGTGACTTAGAAATGGGGATGAAGTTAGGGTCAGGAAGAGAGTTGGGCAGCAGTGCAGTTGGAGAGTTGGTTGATGATAATAATAATTACGGAATTCAGAAGATGAATGTGGTTGATGAAGAGTTGGAGCCAGAATGTGTCGATAAGAGAGAAGTTGCAGAGGAGGAGGAGGAAGATACATACCAAGAGAGAAGGCCATGAAGGAAGAAGCTATCTGCATGAAATGGTGGTATGTTTCTAATTACGTATACATAAACATGATTCAATTTCAATGCACAAAGAAAGAAGAAAACATAGCTGAGCTTGTGTACAGACCTGGAATGGGAACAACCAGCGAGCTTGCATCATTGGTAGTGTATAAAAAAGGAATACTTGTTTGAATTTGTTAGTTTTTTTTTTTGTATATTGTGCAAGTCTTGTCACTGCTAGTGAAAGCCAAAGGGCATACATAATGTGTTATACCTGAGCCTTTATTTGTTGAACAAGTGTGAATCAACATACTCTAAGTTGATTGCTCTCGTAATTTCAAGCCAGAGGAGATTCGAACTCGGTTTGCGTTTGGAGATCGTAATTTTTTACTTAAGTACATTCTCTATCATTTTTTATTATATTTTTTTTTCTCTGCCACCTTAATATCTCATGCACCGGCTAAATATGTTTTTTTTTTTTTACCATATAAAAGGAATGGGATAGTAGTGACGACCCTAGGCCCATCCCGCTACGTAATATCCGAGTTTTCCTGTTACGGGGGTCTCATCCGAGTTGTTATCCCTCTGAACAACCAGCGCTTGCACTGGTTCCGTCAACGTAGCCTCATGCATTACAAATAATTAAAAATAGTATTATACTAAACTATTATAATAAAGATTAAAATATGATATTGTCTTCTAATGTTGCCGAATTTTCAGGTTCCTTCTTAAAGTTTAAATCGTAATTTTTTTATATTTTCATGTTTAACCAAAATGCAAGTTTATAAATCCGTCAACTTTTTCATTCAAATTAACAGAATAAGTTTTGAAAATTGTAAAAATAACAGAAAACTTTCAAAAAAAACTGTCACAATTTAACTATCTCAAACTTTTTCAAATGGTATAATTGAGTCCCGTTTCGATTGGGGCTCAATATTTTTGAATTTTTTCTATTATTTTTGAAATTTTTAAAACTTATTATGTTAAATTTTGATGGAAAAGTTGACGGCAAACATGTACTTTGACAAAATATAAGAGAAAATTTTACTATTTAAATCTTAGGAAAAAATTCGAAATTTGGTCCAACATTATGAAAAAATTGTGATATTTTACACTTATTATATATCATAAAATTGAAATAACTGCACGTGCTAGCGATTACTAAGGATGGTCGTGAGTTTTGAAAAGATGCACAATATCATTGTTGGCTACTTGAAGACCTCTAGTGATCATCGAATGTGATAAGCCGGCGCTTAGTAGACACGATTGTTTGGTCACTGAAGAACAAAACATGCTTGAAGACGAACTCGGGGTACAGATACTACGTCGTACCTCACAGAGGCTTGTATTTAATATATATATATATGATCATTTAAAATTACGTAGATTAGGGCTATGATATTACTTATTTTATTTATAGTATAATGAGTGTATATAAAGCATTTACTAATTACTATTCTATATTATAACCAAATGAAACTCTAATATCACACATTAATATGTTGCAACGATATATAATTCCCATGTTGCTATCCAAAGCTAAAAATGTAAGTAATATATATTAGGGGTGTCAATTTTTGCCCCAACCGCGGTGACATGCGCATGAGTCGAATTTGAATTGAACATATATTTGGTTCATTTTGATACAATTTGCACAAAAAAATTGTGTATATTTGAGTTGTAACTCTTGATCTACGGATCAAACCATAAATCCGTACAATAAATATATAATAATGATATTTTATGGAAATTCATGGATGACACGGATTGTATGGGTAACAAGGGTAATAGGTCGCATGAGTTCGCGCGGGTTAACCTCACAAAATTCAAACCATAAAAATTCAATTTAGTACGTATTCACGGGTCATGTTGGTTGATCCATGAATCTATGAGTTGTGTTTTTTTTGGCCAATTTACGAGTTGTGTTTGAGTCTTGTTTTATTTCTTGGTCAATAAGTCTTGAAAATTGACTCGTTAATAATGTTGTTTATCAAGCAAGATAATTTGAAGAACAACAGAAAACAAAAGCAAAATGTACATAATTTAGATTGATTTTATTCGATCTGCAATTGAGAATTTATACAAGAGATATTGCCTATTTTTAGCTAATTAATTCCCTACCTCCGCTATTTCAACTATTTTTAGCTAATTAATTCACTACTTCAACTATTTTTAGTTAATTAATCCACTACTTCCACTAATATGGAAACTTGATTTCAACTAACACTCCTCTTAAATCAGGTTGATGCAAACTCCCAATCTTTCCCTAAGAAACACAAATCTAGCAACAGGAAAAGACTTCGTAAATATATCTGCAACTTGTTCTTCAGTGTTGCAAAATAGCATCTTCACTTCTTCATCCTTTTGGATCTCCCTAATGAAGTAATACTTGACATTGAAATGTTTTATCCCTCCATGAAATATTGGATTTTGGGATATAGCAATTGCAACTTGATTATCCACAAAAATCTTAATACTTTCAGCTTGAGTTTCTTCAAGATCTTCCAACAGCTTCCTCAACCAAATGGCTTGTTTGGCTGCTCCTGGAGCTGCTATAAACTCAGTTTCTGCAGTGGAGAGGACCACCATTTCTTACTTCTTCGAACACCAAGAAAAGCATCCAGAACCAAGAGATAAATAGTAACCAGAAGTACTTCTAGCATCATCTTCTGAACCAGCCCAATCACTACCTGAATACCCAATCAAATTGAGGTCCTTACTTTGCCCAAACTTGACCCCAAGTGGCTAAGTTCCCTTCAAGTATCTCATCACACGTTTTGCAACCATCATGTGTAACTCACTAGGACAATTTAAGAACCTAAAAAAGAACACTTACAGAATAGAGAATGTATGGCCTTGTTGCAGTGAGGTACATCAAGCACCCAATCAGCCTTCTGTAGAGTTTTTTATCTGCTGCATCAACCCCATCTTCCTTTTGCAGCTTTGGTTTGAGAACCATTGGGGTGCTCACTTCTTTGCAATCCTCTATCTTGAACCTTTTGAGGATCTCCTTCAAATATTTATTCGGGCAAATGAACACTTCATGCTTACTTTGTTTGATCTCAATGGCCAAAAAATAGGACATCTATCCCAAGTCAGTCATCTCGAATATATGCATCATCTTCTTCTTGAACTCTAAGATTTGAATGACATTACTTCCTGTAATAAGTAAGTCATCCACATACAAGGAGACTATCACTACATCAATACCTGCCTTTAAGATGTAAAGGGTGGACTCACTTGGGCTCTTTTCAAACCCAAGTTGCAGCAAATGCTCATCAATTTTGTTGTACCACTACCTGGGAGCCTGCTTCAAGCCATAGAGAGTCTTCTTCAACTTGTACACCTTCTCTTCTTGGCCTGAAACAATGAAGCCATCAGGTTGCTCGATGAACATCACCTCATTTAGCTCACCATTCAGAAAGGCTGACTTAACATCAAGTTGGATGATCTTCCAATTCTTTTGAGCAGCAATGGAGATAATCATACGTATGGTGTCCAATATGGCCACAGGTGCAAATGTCTCAGAGAAATTAACTCCCCATATCTGAGCATAACCCTTAACCACCAATCTGTCCTTGTGCTTGTTGATTGAGCCATCAGGATTGAGTTTGGTCCTGAAAACCCATTTGACACTAATCACTTTTCTATTTCTTGGCCTCTCCACCAACTCCCATGTCTCATTATTCTCAATCATGGCAAGCTCATCCTTCATTGCAGCTAGCCATTTCTCATCAATCTTGGTCTCCTCATATCCTCCAGGTTCAAGGACTGCAAGGTTTCATCTCTGATAAATCTCAGCAAGAGATCTCGACCCCCTAACATATTGATCATCTGTCAGTTCATCATCATCAAGGGTCACTTGTTTCTCCACTTCTTCATTGGACTACTCCCATTTATCTTCTTCAAGGAAGTAGACATCTCTCCTGACTGAAATCTTCACTCTTCTTGGATGGCAGATCATATAGGCTTTTGATACTGCACTATAGCCTATAAATATCACAGGTTCAGCTCTCTCTTCCAGCTTGTCTACTTTCACCAAAGGCACATGGGAATAACAGACACAACCAAAAACTTTAAGGTTTTGAAGTTTAGGCTTGTTGTCATACCATGCTTCATGAGGAGTTTTCTTCTTAAGTGCTCTTGTTGGTAGCTTATTCAATAAGAATACTGAAGTGTGAGTTGCTTCTGCCCAAAAAATCTTTGGAAGGCTCTTCTCGTGCATTAGACATCTGGTCATCTCCATAATGGTTCTATTCTTCCTCTCACTGACCCCATTTTGTTGAGGAGAATAAGGCACAGTAAGTTGGTAGTCAATGCCTGCATCTTTGCAAAACTCATCAAATCGATCAGAGGTATACTCAGTGTCATTGCCATATCATATGACTTAAATGTGGTAGCCACTTTGATTTTCAATCCATGCCTTAAAGCCTCGAAACACACCAGCAATTTCTGACTTGAACTTCATGAAGTAAACCCAGCACATTCTAGTGAAATCATCGATAAAAATCACAAAGTACATGTTCCCATTTAGTGAAGGAGATGCTTGAGGACCACAAACATCTGTATGGATGAGTTGCAGCTTCGAAGTTGCCCTCCACAATGATTCCTTGAATGGTAGACTGCTGGTCTTGCCTGTCAAGCAAGCTTTACAACTTGGTAGGTGCTCCTCCATCTCAGGTAATCCTTCTGCCATCTCCTTCTTCAATTTTTGTAGAGCATTTTGATGAAAATGCCCCCAACCACTTGTGTCATATCTCAGCGGAAATGACTTGACTAGGACAAGCAAGTTGTTTCATCTCAAGAAGATTCAATGAAAAGCTTATTCCTTTCATCTTAATTCGAAAAAGCTCTTGATCATTTGGATCAATGATCAAACATATCCTATTCTCAAAGAGCAACTTGAAATTCTTCTCACATAATTGGCCAACACTCAGCAGATTTTGATCAATTTCAAGCACGAACATGACCCTCATCAATCAATTTTCATACTTGAATTGCATTATATTGCAACCGTGTCTCTTCCTTTGACTGCGATGAATTCCCCATTCCTAATCTTCACATTCGAATGAAATGACCTGTCAAGAACCTTGAAGAGACCTTCATTGCATGTCATGTGACTGGTACAACCACTATCTACCAGTCAGTTTTCACTTGAGGCACCAGAAGTGAAACAAGAATCTGCAAACAGCTGCTCATCCTCTTCTTCATGGACAACAACTTAAGTTTCTCTCTTCGACTGATTGTACTTTTCAGGGTAAATCATTTTGACATGCCCTATCTTCTGACACCTCCTGCATTTTATGTCTGGCATCTTCCAACGTTTGTAGTGAGGATGGTTCTTCTTACCACAATTCTTACAAGGAGGAAGAGTTCTTCTTTTTTGATCATTCACTGTCGCACTTGACTCGTCATAACTCTTAGGCTTGCCTTTCCACTTCTTCTCCTTACTCTTCTGGTTTAAGTGCAGCTTGACCTTCAAATTCAATTGCCCCTTCTTCATGCATCAATTGTCTTTGCTCTTGAGATTGAAGAGCACTAAGGAGCTCTGCCAATTTGAGAGTTGACAGGTCCTTGGTATTCTCCAATGAGGCAATGTTTGCTTCAAATCTCTCAGGAAGAGAGACTAATATCTTCTCCACAATTCTGTTATCATTCATCTCCTTACCAAGTATTCTAACCTGGTTTGCAAGTCCCACCAATCGATCTGAGTATTCTTGGATGGTCTTAGATTCCTTCATTTGTTCCTTCTCGAATTACCTTACCAAGTTCAGAGATTTCATGCCCCTTATCCTCTCATCTCCCTTGTATTCTTCTTCGAGGAAGTCCCAAATTTCATTGGTTGACTTTATGGACATGATTCAGCTAAAAATTGCAGGTGAGACATCCAAATAAAGGCATGACTTGGCTCGTGCCTTTCTCATCTTCTTCTCCCTTTGAACCTTGATTTGAGCAAGTGTGGGGTTGGGTGGAAGAGCTAGAATTTCATAGTCTTCTTCAACAACTTCCCACAGATCAGTGCCCTCCTTGTAAGCTTCCATTTTGACAGCCCAAACTTGGTAGTTTGAGCCATCGAATTTTGGTGGAGTTACACTTGAGAAGGATTTTAGACTATTTATGGGTGGATGATCTCAAGAAATTGACAATCACACAACCTCATAGATCTGTCAAGAAGTTAAGCTCAGATACAACTGTTGTTTATCAAGCAAAATAATTTGAAGAACAACGTAAAACAAAAGCAAAATATGCAGAACTTGGATCGATTTTATTCTATCTGCAATTGAGAATTTATACGAGAGATACTGCCTATTTTTAGCTAATTAATCTACTACTTCCGATAATTCAACTATTTTTAGCTAATTAATTAAGTACTTCCACTATTTTTAGTTAATTAATTTAATACTTCCAACCTGATTTCAAAACACGAATTAACGTCCGTAATATACATTCCAAAAGCCAAAATGAAAATCTTTCAAAAGTCAGACTGAAGTTGATAATAAAGTAGAAGGTAACGGTCAGAAAAAGTGACGCGTTATCATACATAATTTGATTTCATCAGCTCACTGTCCAGTTGACAATATTTATAAATCTTCCTAGCCATTGATATACTCTCCTACCATCGTCTACTCATAACATCTTCGTCGTCGTCGTCAGTGACTGCGCTGCTGCATTTCGATGTTGGTGAGGATGAGGAAGAAGAGAGATCGTCCTCATTACCATCATCATCATCATCATTGAAGTATTGACGTCTATATTGCATTGACAGTGCTTGCTGCTGATCCAGTCTGCTGGTGCTTTGCTTCTTCTGAAATACATGGCAGAGAACCCACTCATTCTGCCAAATATAAACATCATATTATACATATGCATACATACATATGTGTGTGTATGTTATATGATCTCTCCTGCCATATATATATATATACCTGATGCAGTAGTTGGTTGTTGAATTGATGATGATAAGTGTAGTAATTCGTAGCTGCAGGAAGAAGACGGTATTCGTGCATAACCCAGTGAGGAGTCATACCATTGTTCTCTGCATGCAAAACCAGACTCCTCTTCATCCCTATCATATTACTGATATTACTACTGTCACCTCGTCCGGTCGGCAAAATCTGCTCATCATCGCCAACAACTTTCCAGTTCCAACTGCTACAGCTCCCATATTCTGATGATCTCTTGCAGAAGAAATACCCTTCATGCTCTACATATTGGTCATCGTTCATCCCTGCAGACCCACCTTGAGAATCAAAATACAGAGCATTTTATATTTATTCATCGTCATTAACTATATTATATATGCATGGGTAGGTAAGATTAGGGTATTAACCTTGAGAAGGAGAAGGGAACAGTAAGTTGGAGGGATGAGACTGATATAAAACGTAGGGCTCGACCTCAGAGATGAGGGAATAAGGAGGAAGTGGAAGATTGAAAACCTTGCATTTCAGATATTCAAACACCACTTCTTCGTCGGTTGGCTCAAACTTAAACCCTGGTGGCAGCTGTAACACCTTCTTACAGTCATTCATGGCAGCTGCTGCTGCTGTTCTTCCATCTCTCTCCCTCATATGATAATTCACACTCTCCATGCAAACTCAAAAAATCAGTCTCTCTTGATGGATAAAGTCAATGAGTCTCTCTTTTATATGTACATGCACCATCACCGTACGTATATATAGTAGAGAGGGAGATGGAGATCTTGAACACAATAAAAACAAACCCTACTTTACAAATCTACTGTTGTCTACGTACTTTGGCTATGCCGGCCGTTATTATTTGCAGTTTCTGTAATGTAATTAACCTCTTCTTCCATGTCATTTGTTTCTTAGAATAATTTTCACCGCACCAGAGTCTATACTGACCCATCTAGAGGACAACATTATTGACACCTAAAATAATTCTCACTCTTACCGAAATAAGACTACATGTGCTGACCATCACTATTCTTCCATTCCTAAATTTCTCACCCGAAATTTCTAGTTAATGGACGAAAGGTTGGAACACCATACCATATTGTGATGCAACAGCTTGTAAAACTAGTTGATGTGCTTATTAAGTGATTAGGTATGTAAAGATCAAAATGATAATTACACTCTTAAAATATATACTTATTTTCGAATTTTAAATCTTATAATTTTTCTCATATGTATTTATTTTTAATTTTAATTTTTTACCCTCTAAATTAAATTGCTGGCTTCAACTAGGCTTGTTCACGAACCGGTTCTGAACTGAACTGATCTGGTTTGAAAAAAATCAATACATTTTTCTGTTTCTAAAAAAATTGGTCTGGTTTAAGGAAAAAAGAATCGGTCTGGTTTGATTCGATTCAGAATCGGTTCGAACTGTTCTGGTCTGTTTTTTTAATAACAATTTTGGTTCGGAAATAATCCGATTCAAACCGAACCTAAACCGACTGAAAATCCTGTCCAACACACTGAACCGTCTGAAAATATACTGACCCAACTGAAAAACACTGAACCGGCTGAAAAAACACTGAACCGACTGAAAAATACATTGAACCGACTGAAAAACACACTGACTGAAAATCTGTTTCACAACCGACTAAAATCTTGTCCAACATCAACATACGAGAGTCCAATATATTTCTAGGTTTTGTTTATTGAAGACATCTCTAGGTTTGGTTTAATTTCAGACCGGTTTAGTTGATTTTGGTTCAAACCGGTTCTAAAATTATATAGGTTTAAAGTGGTTTGATTTAAATTTAAGTATAAACCAGTATAAAAAAACGAGTCGAGTCGAACCGATTCGAACTTGATTTTTGGTACTATTTTGAACTGTTCTATTTGAATGCTAAAAACACTGGTCTGGTTTTAGAACTAGTTAGGTCAAACCGGTTCGAACCAATCTAGTTTCAGACTAGACCAGTTCATCCGAACCGGTTCATTTGGACGAGCCTAGCTTCAACCTTGACTATACCGTTGAAGGAAATAAATTTCCATGTATATACTATATAACATTGACATTTTTGGCCAAAAAAAAAACATTGACATATATATAAAACAATAAAAGAAAACAACACCATTAATAATATTAAAGATTTTGATGATAGAGACTGTCTTCTTCGTGTTTTTTTTTCTTTCAAACATCAAAACTTAAAATATACGATGGTGTTGTTCTGCCAACTTTAGTATGGTAAAGTGGCTTTACACGATGGCACACTGCGTTTGGTGAACAAATGACACAAAAAAGCAAGTTGATTTTATTATAATAGCCTTCGCTTAGCATGTTCCTCTTTCTATAAAACAAAATCTTAATAATTTTATCTAATTATATTAAATATAAGTAGTAGATAGTGTTAGTATTTTTAGAGTATTAATGAGCATATACGTAAGAAACGCATATCCAACCCAAAAGCCTAAGCTAATGGGTTGTAAAACATTCATAATTATATACAATACAAACTCTTCAATCCTAACCAATGTGGAACTACACCACACACACTCTAACATTCACCCGACTTTTTCCGATCTTGTGTTTCGTTTAACCGAGTCTTCAGATACCTCATCTTTAGGCTTGGGCTCGTCGAACCATGTTACAAGTCAAATATTTTTTTCCCAATGTGGGTCCCAGGATTGTGCTGACTGTTAAACCATTTTTGAGCTCTGATATCATGTTAGTATTTTTAGAGTATTAATGAACATATAACTAAGAAAGCTCGTATATAACCCAAAAATTTAAAATAACATGTTGTAAGACGTTCATAATTATATATAACACAAACTACTCATCCTAAGAATATGAGACTAACTAAAGAAACTCTAACAAGTAGCTATACCTCGCAAGAGAGTTTTTTTTTTTTATCAAAACGCAAGAGAGTTGAATTCAAGACTCAAAGAGTCAAAAGGCGTCGAACAAAATTAAGTCACACACTTTGTAATAAGGTAAAATTAATATACACTATATAGAATAATTAATAATAAAAAAATCTTTAGTAAAAAAGTCAAAAAAGTCGTCTATTATTATGTGTCTCTCTCTCTCTCTATATATATTACATAAGACCAGTAATCAGTATCCTCTTTCTAATTGGCCAAAAAAAAAAAGTATCCACTTTCTTGGCATGTAAAATAAGATTTTTTTTTTGAAACATGCATTATGAACCCTTTAATGACACTTTTCCTTCATTACTAAGGTTCTGGGTATTTGCATATGTTTCTTATCCCAAGCAAGCGCTCGCAGTAGTACGCTTGCGATGGTAATAAATTCTAGGGTTATACGGTGCCAGATACTCAATTATACGGTTAATTAATTAATTAATTTTAATACAATATTTATAAGGTTTATAACTATAACTATATATATATTATCCCCATGCATTCGCTTGCAGATGAAGGAAGTTATGTTTGTTTGTCACGATCCGTCGTAAAAGATCAATGTTTGGTATGGTGGATGAAAGCTTAAAGTTGTAGCCACGATCCGTCGTAAAAGAAAAGGTATTTCTTTTTTGCTGTTATATTTTGCTTTTAATTTCTTTTTTCATCATTACCACTATTAATTACGATAGAAAATATAGTATTAACGTTATGGGTGATTAAAAAAGACTGTAGGAACGAATTTCCGGTAAGACCGGTATGGGACCGGCTAGAACCGAGACCGAGCGGACGGTTTTTTTTTTTTTCAATGTCTGTCTCGGGCTTTTTTCAATGTATGTGGATTTGGGATTTTCATAATACCACACCGAAAGGAATGTGGATTTTGGAGGTTTTCTATCTCTATAAAAGCTGCATCCTGATAAATTTACTAAAGAATATAGTGAGTTCATAGTGTTTTTTAAGAGGTGAACTATTCCTTCGCCTTTTACTAAAGAATACCGTGAACTCATAGTTTTTTTGGGGGGTGTAGATTCGGTCCAGGACCGAGACCGGCCCGAGTCAAGAAAGACCGACTCGGGCGGGCTTTTTTGGCCGAGGTCGGTCTCGATCCTCCAGAAGGCAAGATCGAAATTTCGATCTCGGTCTTGCCTTCAGGACCGGCCATGCCCGCCCACGATCAGACCTAGTTAAGGCATGACGATATACACAGCACATAAATCATACCAAATAAATATTCGAAATATTAATATAGATACGGGAATGACATATATATATATATATATATTTGTACCTTTTCATGTTTTCATTGGCATTCAATATTTATATTGAATGAGTTTCATTGTATCCAATCTATCTGTAGATCAAAAGTTTATTTGTATCTATTTTCATTTTAGGGTATTTATATATATATATAATAGGGTTAAAATTAAATACCAAATTACTAACTAAATTTTACACGAATGTTCAATTTATTAGTTTTTTTAGAACATTGATAATTGAAATTTTTGTATCGTACAAAAGGCTAGCTCCGCCAAAATCTCTATTAAAATTGACGGAAAATATTTTCAAAATTTGCAAAAACACCCTAAAATTTAGTATAATGATCAAAATTTTAAATAATACATTTATAAGTAAATTTTTCAAAATAATACATGCTATAATAAAAATATAACCAAAACTATTAAAAGTGAAATTGTGAAATATTATAAAAATTGTAAAGCATAAATTTAAATTAAATATTTTAAAAGTTTAATTTTATAAATTTTAAAATAAGACTAAATGTTGTTTTATATAAAAGCTGAGGTTATTTTAGAATCATGTGGTAAACTATATAAGTATTTTTAATAGTTTTTGAAGGAAACAAATCCGTCAAGTTTACTAATAACAAATTTGACAGAGCTAATTTTTTTTGTACAATACATAAAGTTTAATTAAAAATTTATTGAAAAATCCAGTTAATAAATTTCATTTTTATGTAAAAGTTAATTAACAATTTAGTATTTAACCATGTAAAATAACTTATCATGCCATACCTGATTTGGATTAGGGCCTTCTTCTAATCTTTTGAGTACAAGAATAAGGCCATTGATATACATGGGCCTACAAGGGCCCAATAACTGTAGTGTGTTTGACTTCATTGACTGACTCAATAAACATTCGGTATAAAGTATAAGGGAAAATTAATATAAGTGAAAAGTATGAAAAAAATGTAATATGTTTTCCAAAAGTGGTGGTTGATGAAACTAGTTTTGGAGTGTAGGTAATTGATGTAACACGTTTCATGTTGTAGGTTTTAGATGAAAACGTCTGTTCTTCCGTTTGTTTGCCCGTTAAAAACCAGCATGTGCCAGACACGTGACATGATTTGTCAGATTTTAATGAAATTTTTTTGTAAATGCCCAAGATACCCCTACACCTATTTCCCTCCATAAGCCTTTTTTGTGTTTGCTGCATGCTGATTTGCCTCACCAGTTTGTAGTAACTCTACAAAATGGTCAAGACCACGAATTTTAACTACTGTAGCACCTGGAACTATCACTTCCCTAGTTCTAGGATCCTCGCTAATTGGAATATTGATGTTTTCAGGGGCAAGCAGATCTTGTACAGATTCCATATACAACTGAAACAAAAATGCAAATGACAATCAAAGATAATTTGATGAAAATTCAACTTTATCATAAAAGTAACTTTGAGTTTCAGTTTGTAGCATCGACAGCAAGGCAGCTTACATTTTGGGTGAATGGCAAGGACATGTAGTCCATCCACGTATAATCTGCAGATGCTTCGATCTTTTGCTTCTTCATTTCCATGTTCTCCTCCTGGGAAAAACCTTCATCAGTAAAAACTATACAAATTCAACTACCTAGTTTCTTGTTCCCTCGGGTTGAGTCGTATGTGGATTAATCTATTTAAACACCTCAAGATCATGATAACTACATCAACGTATAGGTGAGCATTACAACAGGGGACAATGAATAAACACGGCAGTAACAGCATGGACACAATGCTAGAGATCATTAAGAAGTATCTTTTCAGTTGGGTTTTCAGCATGGCCTACCTTACTGTATATACTTCTATATATGTATGCATGTAAAATTCATTATTATAAAGGCAGACAATTTTAATTTCTCCTTGAAATTCATACAACTCTTTATCACAAGCAAGAAGCTAAAATGGAATTCTCATCCCCATCAATCATTACACTGTCACTGCACCCTACATCTTCTCCAAGATTTCATTTGCAGTAGAAATTCTGCCTTATTCACTATTGCAAGATGGACAATCAGAACCATGGCTCTTCTTCAGACAGTTTCAGACATGGGAAACAACTTGTCCAGCTTGTTATTTGCAAGGACATGGTTCTGATCCAGTTCCTTCCGCGCTTTGTTATACGCATCCACTGCAAACCGTCTTCTCAGCCTTTCTTGTAGAGCAGCAACCTCATCCTTGTCCTTTGAAACCTATGGCGTACGTAAAACACATACGTCATCATCAGAAATCAAAGTGCAGTTTTTTTTTAACAACTTTGCATGCAACAAATCTGAATTTATGACGTTTTATTATTTATTAGATGGGCAAGTTGGAATTGAATTCATCACCTCAATTTTAGCCCAGTGTTCAAATGCAGAAAAACGATCCCACAACCGAGTCTGGGTCAGATGTCTGTAGTGGAAGAACTCTTCTGTAATCTCTTTCCTCTGTCGAGGATCCGTTGTGGGAAGGTACATAATTATACCAAACTGCATATTCACCATATTATTTCCATCTAAGGTTAACAAAAAAAAAATGGACAAAGCTAGCAAGTTGTACTTCAATAATAATTCAGATAGTGAAAAGTTGCCAACAAATATAAATCAATTAGTTAGCAACTTGCTCTTCAGCCACAAGTTCAGCTAGCAATTCGTTTATTCAATCCTACTTAACAAGATTAAGGAAAATGAGAAGGAAAGAGATGCAGAAGAATGATTACCCACCCAAGAGAATATGTCATCTTCTGCTGGACTTGATGCAAGGCTCATGGGGCTTTTGCTGCGGGTGGTCCACCGTTGCTCTATAGGACCGGGTGCAGGCAATTCTTCCTTTTCAATCAGCTTCTTGACCTCTTCAATGTATTCAAGATCCTTCATGTTTGGTTTAGCAAGAGTTCCTGCTGGAAAACATGTCTCAGACACCCATTGTTGTCCTTCACAATTAAATCCTAAAATCTCATCGCTCCATTCTACTCTGTACCCTTCTGACTTCCTCCAGAACTCAGCCTCAACTTGATTCACTTTCACGACATGTTCCTTCTTCAGAGGATCAAGTGCAAGCAGTTTATCTCTTAGTTCTCATTTATCGGCACATCTTCCGATGAATGAGATCACTTCTGAAAGAAAAATGCGTGGTCGCACTTCAGAACAAATGTTGGGTGACGTCGACGGTGCAAAACTCCAACAGAAAGAAAGATGTTGTGGATGAGGAACAAGTCTCGAGAGAGAGATGAGGACTTTCACTATACAAACACGTGCAAGGCATGTGCACATTCAATAGAAATGTGCACACTATATAAAAGCGTCACTGGATCGAGAAATTCATATACCACAGAATGGGTAGCAAACCATTGGAGAGTTTGACAGTTATATCCGTAAAATAATGCAAGGACTGATTATAGAAATGTGGTGGTTTGACAGAGGAACATACAATGCTACATTGGAGAGTTTGAGTATGTTGATGATCACAGATCTGGCAAAATTGTAGTTGAACTCAATGAAAGGCTAAACAAGTGTGGGGTCATCAATCCCCGATTTGATGTACGTGTCAAAGAGATTGAAGGATGGACTGCTAGGCTGCTCCCTTCAAGACAAGTAATTTAATTCTTTGGAGAAGCAATACCTACACTTCTATTATCTATAAAGGGTGCAAATGCAATAGGGGTAGTGGATTCTGCTTAATTTTGTTTGATGTGTCTATCTCATATGTGTATGCAGTTTGGGTACATTGTGCTTACAACTTCAGCTGGAATCATGGATCATGAGGAGGCAAGAAGAAAGAATGTGGGTGGTAAAGTGATCGGTTTTTTCTATTAGTTTACGTAGGTGCATGATTTTGTTTCTAGTTTTTGTTGTTAATCTTTGAACTCTTGACAACCATTGGGTTGGCTATGTTTCTGACAAGATATTGTAATTTCCAATCATGTTTAGTTTGTGGATACGTGTTACCTGTTTGTAAGGGTGCTTAAAATCATCATCAGGTTATAAACATCAATAAATTTTCAAAATGCTAAATAGATAGTAGGGGAAGAAGTTGAGAAAAAAGAGTTGCAGTACGAAAATGGGGTCCGCTTGAACTGATTTAGTGAAGAGAAAAGGATTACGCATAGGGTTGGCAATGATGCAGTGAAAAACTCATAACCATGGTTATAACCGTTATTGTTTAATATGGTTAACCGTACCATTATGGTGCGGTGCAGTTATGGTGATGAATTTTCTACCCATAATGGTTATGGTATTTGAGTTATACCCATGGTTATTATATAAATATAATATTTATTTATTATTAATAAACTAATTTATATAATATACTAAATATAAATTATATAATTGAAAATTTGAAATTGTTGAAGATTGAAGGCGCCAAAGTCCAACGATGGTAATATAGATTGATGTATTTTTTAAAATAAATTTTTCGATCTTTTATTATATTACATGTGTGGAATGAATATGGGTATACGGGTAAAACTATGGTTAATAACCACGATTATTTTAATGGTTATGGTATTAAAAATTATACACATAATGATTATGGTTATGGTATGTGGTTTAAAAATATGGTATGGTTATGGTATTTGTCATACCCTAACCATACCATAACCATCGACAGACCTACCCATGTCTTTTCTTATACAGAGTTAAAATAGATCAATTAATATTTGATTATGATGAACGAAACAAAAATTAGATAGAGAATATCAATCGTATTAAATTGTCATTATCACAAAAATACAACCAGTCATATGCTGGGTTTGTATTTTGACCAAAAAAGCTAAAAATATGCTAGGTTTGTATTTTGACCAAAAAAGCTAAAAATATGCTAGGTTTGTATATATTTAATTATACGTCTAGAATCTAGATGGATTAGAGTCACATAAAATCAGGGTATAAAGTCAGTCAAGTCAACCCTTTGGCTGTATCCAAGTCAACATTAACGAAACAAAGATACAACGTGAAAATCGGTTGCTCATCTCTAACCGTCCGATCAATTAATAGGATTCGTTGCCTCAATAACTTTTATGCCCACATCATATATATCCGATGGGTTAATATTTAGGTAATTAATTAATTATCCCAATAATTACTTGAAAAAACCATTACTCTCTATTTAGGGCTGACTGACTAAGTAATTTAGCATTTTATTTATAATAATTTATTAAACTAAAAAAATATATTATTATGTATTGTCATGGACATGGACTTGGACTAGCTTTCCAACGACCATGGACTAGCTTTCCAACGACCAGCTAACCTTCATTTACTAATTTCTTGCCCAATTAACACGTTAGACAAGAAATTGAAGGATGTTTTCCTGGGAGACAAAATCAATGTCATTGGAGCTAGCTAGGGTTTATTATGATTATCAGAGCTTTTTAAAAAAAAAAATTATTCATTTTTTTTAAATAAGTATTTTCTTAAAATATTTATAAAAGTATTCCCTTAGGATGCAAATTAGGAGTCTCTCCACACGTCATTCATTTTTCTTTATTATATTTTTACATTTCTTTATTTCTAAATATTTTAGTAGGGAATATCGCTAAAGTAAAAAATGGTTGCAAATAATAGTGTTTAAACTTCCACATTAACTACAAGCGCTCGTCAAAATTGAGATTAAAAAGTCTGGAGTCAAACCATCAAACATCAACTTTGGTTAGTTTGTGTGGATCGTCCAAAACTCTGCGTTCAATCTCATTTTTGACGTTAGGATCGTTATTAAGTTATCTACTTTATACAAATATTTATATACATACTTAAAAAAATAATCAATACATAAATAACGATTTTAACGTTGCAAAGGAGGTTGCGTTTGAAATTTTGAACTAACCACGCAAGTTAATTAAAATTGAAATCTTTTGAACTGGCCCAAACTTAATGTCATTTGTCATATAACCGTGTCTGTCTCATAACTTAATATTTTACCAAATTTATTTATTTAAAAATGAAAGGTAATTTTTGTGGAAAGGGTTGGTTGCCTTCCTCCTGAACTTGTTTTAGAGAAGTGCTTATATACATATTTTTCTTAAAAGAAGTCTTGATTTTTTATTTTATTTTTTTGTGCTCTACACTCTCCTTTAAACTAATATAAATAAATAAGTATAATAATAATAATAGTAGATACATAGATCGACAGATTTTAGGTAATGAAATATTCCTCATACACAACATCGAGTAAAAATAGAAGAAAAGAAAATTGGGGGGGGGGGGGGGGGGGGGGTTGGGGGGGGGGGGGGGGGGGGGGGTTAATGACAAACAAAGAGTAGGGGTCATTTTCAAACTTCTCAAGAGTACAAGGAGAATGTTTACGTATGCTTCCATATGCATAATAGCTAGGGCTGTCAATTTCTGACACGACACGATTAAACGACACGCTATGATATGCTTTAAAGCGTATATGAGTTTGACTTTAACGAATACCATGTCTAAACAACTCTTATACGTTTAGACACGATTATTAATCGTGTTTAAACAACTCAGATTTGCAGATATCTGTATAAACACGATTAACTATTCATGTTTAGGGTCGGCAATGGTGCGGTGAAAAACTCATAACCATGGTTATAATCGTTACTGTTTAATATGGTTAACCGTACCATTATAGTGTAGTGCGGTTATGGTGATGAATTTTCTACCCATAATGGTTATGGTATTTGAGTTATACTCATGGTTATAACAATGGTTATTCTATAAATATAATATTTATTTATTATTAATAAACTATTTATATAATATACTAAATATAAATTATATAATTGAAAATTTGAAATTGTTGAAAATTGAAGGTGCCAAAGTTCAACGATGACAATATAGATTGATGTATTTTTTAAAATAAAATTTTCGATCTTTTATTATATTACATTTGTGGAATGAATATGGGTATACGGTTAAAACTATGGTTAATAACCACGGTTATTTGACTGGTTATGGTATTGAAAATTATACCCATAATGGTTATGGTTATGGTATGTGATCTAAAAATATGGTATGGTTATGATATTTGACATACCTTGACCATACCCTAACCATATAATGTCCTAATTACATAGTAAGAACAACTCAAAAGTAAACACTGAAGTCAATTATGACAACTACTAAAATGTAATTTATATGTTCAAATTCTAAGATGTGTCCCGCCATGAAAGAAAGTTCAAAGGGATTAGGTAGTTGTTGTTGATTTGACGCGTTTTCTGTATAAGTTATTGAATTTTGGTAGCTGTTTTACTCATTAGCTATGGACTCCAAATTGATTAAGCATCATGCTTGACTTTGACTTCACCATCACTTTTCATACTCACTGACCGGAGGAATGCATGTATAACTGTAACCTCCCTGCTCCCTTCTCATCAACAATAATCCTCCATCAATGAGTATGGGAAGCAGATTCTTTCATGCTCTTCTTATATTCTCAGCGATATTTCTAAGCAACTCACCATGGCTTTGTCTATGCAAAAACTCAACTACCACCTCCTCACGTTCAGCTTGCAGAGATGCTGAAAGAGATGCTCTGATGAAGATCAAGATGAGCCTTAGGGATCCCGGTAACTTGCTTCAGTCGTGGAAACCTCAGACGGATTGTTGCAATTGGAAGGGAGTAGGCTGCGATGCAGACTCTGCACACGTCACCAAGCTTGAGCTTCTACTTCAACACTACGATCTCGATATTATAGTGCCTCAACCTTCGTTCTATGCATCAGAGTTGAGCCCTTTTCTCCTGGAGTTGAAATACTTGAATCATCTGGACCTTAGTGGGTTTCGTTTCAATGACGATACTGATATGCCTACACTCGTTGGATCAATGAACCAACTAAGGTACCTTAACCTCTCGTCGGTTAATCTTCAAGGTGCAGTTTATCCTCAGTTGGGAAATCTTTCCAGATTGGAGGTTCTTGATATTTCATACTCCTACTTATACATGAATGATTTGAAATGGATGTCCAATCTGGTGGCTCTAACGTACCTCGATATGAGTAGAGTAAATCTTGAGGAAACTCTTGATATTATGCTGGTATGGTCTGATCTTTGAGTTCCTTCTTTGTCCAATTTGATTAGCACCATTGATGGATATAATCATGCAGTGTTGTTATAATTCAGGTACTGGATATGCTGCCTTCTTTGACCCATTTAGCATTATCTCGCTGCCGGCTTAATAATTCTCACCTATCTCGAGTTTTCAACTCGTCGACATTCCTTCCAAATCTTCAGTATTTGGATCTTCGGGAGAACACATTTGTGGGTCAGGTTCCGGGTATGCTTCAAACCATGAGATCGATTCGGTATCTTGATCTATCGATGAGTATATCAAGAGTATCAGTACTTCCCATATGGTTTGAGAATTTTAAAGATGTTGTTGATCTCAAGCTTGGAGGTAATTCCTTCAAGAGCATTAAAGGAGGGATTTTGGGATTGGTTAAAGGAAAATGCCACTTGAAGTCCTTATCTTTGGAAAACAACATAGTTCAAGGAGATATGGATGGCAATTCCACAGGCTTCTGTGCAACCAATCTCGAGTCGCTGGACTTATCAGGCAATAGATTGGGCGGCAAGTTACCCGATTGGTTGAAGAATTTAAAAAACTTGAAATTCTTAAGCCTCAGGGATAACTTGCTAGAGGGATCAATTCCTGATAATCTATTTGGAGAAGTGATGGGCTTGATAAGACTTGATCTTTCCAGCAATCGGCTTGAAGGGGTCATTCCCAGGTCATTGGGATTACTGCAGAATTTGCAGCATTTGGATCTCAGTCATAATCATTTCAATGGATCGATACCTGAGAGTCTTGGAAAACTATGGAGCCTTGAATATCTGGATTTTTCAGGGAATTCATTGGAAGGGATGATTACAGAAGCTCATCTAGCTAATGTTTCTAGATTGACGGAGTTGTATCTCAGTGATAACCGACTAACCGTTGGTGTTACTTTAGAATGGCTCCCTCCATTTAGACTTAAAAGGCTCCACATGGCATCCTGCAAATTTGGAACTCTACTACCACAATGGATACAAAATCAAACTGATCTCTGGGAACTGGATCTGTCAAATGCATCCATTGTTGGAAACATGCCTCAAGGGTGGTTGGATTCTCCAGGAAAAATGGACTATTTGTATCTCTCCGACAATCAGATCACTGGTTTGTCGCCAAATTTTTCTTCGAGTGCGTCTTACTTGGATCTCTCATGGAATAAAATCACTGAGCTGAAGTCGGAGTGGGCATTTTCTAACCAAGTGGATATGTCTCATAATCAGATTACTGGTTTGTCGCCAAATTTTTCTTCGAGTGCGTCTTCCTTAGATCTTTCATGGAATAAAATCACTGAGCTGAAGTCGGAGTGGGCATTTTCTAACCAAATGGATATGTCTCATAATCAGATTGCTGGATTCATCGCAGGTTTTTCTTCAAAGGGGTTTTTAGATCTCTCATTCAATCATATTTCTGGGTTCATGCCTAATTTTGCTGCAACAGTATACTACATAAATCTCTCCCACAATCGAATCACTGATCCAAAGCCAGTTCTTTCTTCAGAAGTGGGTGTAGTAGATCTCTCGAACAACCTCATTGTTGCACCAGCTGAGTTCTTTTCTTCAAGTGTTGGGTTTGTAGATCTCTCCAACAATCAGATAACTGCATTGATTCAAAAGGTCCCTTCCAATGCGCAGTCCTTGAATCTCTCTTCCAATCAAATCACAACTGTGGTTCAAGATTTTCCTTCAGGTGCTCTCTCTTTGGATCTGTCTCACAACCAAATCACCAATCTAACAACGCAGTTTTCCTCAGCATCAATTGACCTCTCTCATAATCTGATCAGTGGAGTGATCGATCCAAGCTTCTTCACTTCTAATGTGTCGGAATTGGATCTCTCATACAACAAAATTACTACCCTGCTTCCACATTTCTCCTCAAGCTTGTCAATATTGTGTCTTTCTCACAACCAAATCTCTGGAAAAATTCTAAACTTCTCTTCAATGTCACTAATTTTGGAGTTGGATCTCTCTCACAATCAGATCACTGCATTTACTCCAAACTTTTCTTCGAATCGGTGGTTTACTCCAAGTTTGGACCTCTCTTACAATCTACTTAGTAGCTTAACTCCAAGTATGCTTTCAATTGGTGCCGACTACGTGGATCTCTCCCACAACCAAATCACTGGCTTGGTTTCGCTTCTTCCTTCAAGTGTGTTGGAATTAGACCTTTCATACAATCTGATAACTGGGTTGATGTCAAATGTTTCATCAAATCTGTCCTCATTGGATCTCTCGTACAACATCATCACTGAACCAGTGCTAGCTCAATGTTTTTCTCCAACATTGTTCGACCTACGCCTCTCTTATAACCAAATCTCAGGGACCATCCCACTTGACATCGCTGAAAAGATGCCTCTTTTGGGGTTCTTGTACTTGAATGATAATCATATCTTTGGTGCAGTACCGACTTCGTTGTGCGATTTGATGAATCTAGTGGAATTAGATCTCTCCCACAATAATTTGTCAGGTGAAATTCCGGATTGTTGGGGAATTTCTTCTTCCTTGACTCTGATAAGTTTGGCGTCAAACAACTTGTCGGGAGGCATTCCGCACTCCGTGGGAAACATCACCACGATCATGTCCTTACACTTGAACAACAACAGTCTTCAAGGAGAGATACCAGAATCATTGAGATCGCCTTACTACTTGGAATTTCTGGATCTTGGAGAGAACAGATTGTCTGGAAGTATACCAAGTTGGATAGGAAGCTACTTCCCTTTCCTACGAATTCTAAGGTTACGACAAAACAACTTCACAGACAAACTTCCAGAGGATTTCTGCAGTCTTCAAAACTTGCAGATTTTGGACATAGCAGTGAATGGTTTGGAAGGTGAGATTCCAAACTGTTTCGAGAACATGGATGTCATGGCAGGGATTGTGGAAGCTGATGGATCTCGGTTTAGTATTTATTTTCCGAGATCCCACGCCGGTGGTGATCCAACTAAATGGGGATCAGAAACGGTAGAAGCGGTCATGAAGGGGACAGAGCTCGAGTATACTTCAAACTTGAAATTTCTTGTTCTCATTGATTTGTCAAGCAACTATTTTCTAGGGTCCATCCCTGAGAAGCTCACACTCCTCAGAGGATTGCATGGTTTGAATCTGTCTCATAATCTACTTCTGGGAAACATCCCTGAGAAAATTGGTAACATGAAGAACCTCGAGTCACTGGATTTGTCCAACAATCATTTGGTTGGGAGGATCCCATTTAGCATTTCGGGTCTAACGTCGTTGAGCCACCTGAACTTGTCAAATAACGACCTCAGTGGGAGAATTCCACGAAGCACACAGCTGGATACCCTATATGAACCCAGTGATTCCATTTATGATGGTAACCCTCTACTGTGCGGTGAGCCTTTGCCAAATACATGTCCAGGTAATGAGGTTCCTTCGTCTCCAGATACTAAACTAAGTGGAAAAGATGAAGATGGAGAAGATGAGAGTGATAAGGCAATGTTCTATGGTGTTGTGATGCTCGGTTTCGGGACAGGGCTATGGGGAGTTTTTGGAGCCCTGCTGTTGAATAAGAACTGGAGGACTGCTTATTTCAGGTTTGTTGAAGAAAAGATGGATGTTGTTTACGTAGCTGTGAAAGTGAAGGTGGCCAAGTTCAGGAGATCAAGAATAAGACGGGCATGAAGAGAGTAAGTGGAAATCGTACGTTTTGATTGTGCCATAAGTAGTTTGTATCTTCAATCTACACTCTTTATGATTTCTGTCTTCCTTAAAATGTGCAATCCAATCCAAAATATTTACCCCCCAATAAGAAATAAAGGCGTGAGATATTGTTGTTTCAGGTTGTGATTATCTTGGCTCATTGTGTTTGAGACTAAAACTATATATACCACCAAAAACTCATCACTTATTGAACTTTGTTCCCATAAAAATAAAAAATGGCCAAACTAGAGCCTAAAATTACATAGACCACAACTATCACAAGTGTTCTCATCACTCTAGAAACCTAATTACATAGGTGTGTCTCACTTTTTCTTCTCTCCACCTCCAGCAGACCTGCAACAGTGTAAATGAGTTAAAACAAGGGAAAAGTATGAAAAAAATGTAATATGTTTTCCAAAAGTGGTGGTTGATGGAACTAGTTTTGGAGTGTAGGTAATTGATGTAACACGTTTCATGTTGTAGGTTTTAGATGAAAACGTTTGTTCTTCCGTTTGTTTGCCCGTTAAAAACCAGCATTTGCCAGACACGTGACATGATTTGTCAGATTTTAATGAAATTTTTTTGTAAATGCCCAAGATACCCCTACACCTATTTCCCTCCATAAGCCTTTTTTGTGTTTGCTGCATGCTGATTTGCCTCACCAGTTTGTAGTAACTCTACAAAATGGTCAAGACCACGAATTTTAACTACTGTAGCACCTGGAACTATCACTTCCCTAGTTCTAGGATTCTCGCTAATTGGAATATTGATGTTTTCAGGGGCAAGCAGATCTTGTACAGATTCCATATACAACTGAAACAAAAATGCAAATGACAATCAAAGATAATTTGATGAAAATTCAACTTTATCATAAAAGTAACTTTGAGTTTCAGTTTGTAGCATCGACAGCAAGGCAGCTTACATTTTGGGTGAATGGCAAGGACATGTAGTCCATCCACGTATAATCTGCAGATGCTTCGATCTTTTGCTTCTTCATTTCCATGTTCTCCTCCTGGGAAAAACCTTCATCAGTAAAAACTATACAAATTCAACTACCTAGTTTCTTGTTCCCTCGGGTTGAGTCGTATGTGGATTAATCTATTTAAACACCTCAAGATCATGATAACTACATCAACGTATAGGTGAGCATTACAACAGGGGACAATGAATAAACACGGCAGTAACAGCATGGACACAATGCTAGAGATCATTAAGAAGTATCTTTTCAGTTGGGTTTTCAGCATGGCCTACCTTACTGTATATACTTCTATATATGTATGCATGTAAAATTCATTATTATAAAGGCAGACAATTTTAATTTCTCCTTGAAATTCATACAACTCTTTATCACAAGCAAGAAGCTAAAATGGAATTCTCATCCCCATCAATCATTACACTGTCACTGCACCCTACATCTTCTCCAAGATTTCATCTGCAGTAGAAATTCTGCCTTATTCACTATTGCAAGATGGACAATCAGAACCATGGCTCTTCTTCAGACAGTTTCAGACATGGGAAACAACTTGTCCAGCTTGTTATTTGCAAGGATATGGTTCTGACCCAGTTCCTTCCGCGCTTTGTTATACGCATCCACTGCAAACCGTCTTCTCAGCCTTTCTTGTAGAGCAGCAACCTCATCCTTGTCCTTTGGAACCTATGGCGTACGTAAAACACATACGTCATCATCAGAAATCAAAGTGCAGTTTTTTTTTAACAACTTTGCATGCAACAAATCTGAATTTATGATGTTTTATTATTTATTAGATGGGCAAGTTGGAATTGAATTCATCACCTCAATTTTAGCTCAGTGTTCAAATGCAGAAAAACGATCCCACAACCGAGTCTGGGTCAGATGTCTGTAGTGGAAGAACTCTTCTGTAATCTCTTTCCTCTGTCGAGGATCTGTTGTGGGAAGGTACATAATTATACCAAACTGCATATTCACCATATTATTTCCATCTAAGGTTAACCAAAAAAAAATGGACAAAGCTAGCAAGTTGTACTTCAATAATAATTCAAATAGTGAAAAGTTGCCAACAAATATAAATCAATTAGTTAGCAACTTGCTCTTCAGCCACAAGTTCAGCTAGCAATTCGTTTATTCAATCCTACTTAACAAGATTAAGGAAAAGGAGAAGGAAAGAGATGCAGAAGAATGATTACCCACCCAAGAGAATATGTCATCTTCTGCTGGACTTGATGCAGGGCTCATGGGGCTTTTGCTGCGGGTGGTCCACCGTTGCTCTATAGGACCGGGTGCAGACAATTCTTCCTTTTCAATCAGCTTCTTGACCTCTTCAATGTATTCAAGATCCTTCATGTTTGGTTTAGCAAGAGTTCCTGCTGGAAAACATGTCTCAGACACCCACTGTTGTCCTCCACAATTAAATCCTAAAATCTCATCGCTCCATTCTACTCTGTACCCTTCTGACTTCCTCTAGAACTTAGCCTCAGCTTGATTCACTTTCACGACATGTTCCTTGTTCAGAGGATCAAGTGCAAGCAGTTTATCTCTTAGTTCTCATTTATCGGCACATCTTCCGATGAATGAGATCACTTCTGAAAGAAAAATGCGTGGTCGCACTTCAGAACAAATGCGGGGTGACGTCGACGGTGCAAAACTCCAACAGAAAGAAAGATGTTGTGGATGAGGAACAAGTCTCGAGAGAGAGATGAGGAAGAAGACAGGGATATTTCAGGACTTTCGCTATACAAAGACGTCACGTGCAAGGCATGTGCACACTTAACGGATATTTTGGACGAAAACATAACGACTACATCAAATACCTACAACAACAAACATGTTGCATCAAAAACTACAAATGTGTCGCTTTGACAAATTGGGCAAACATGTTACATTTATGGATAGATAGAACTAAAAAGCCCACCCACGAAGGCGATGCTATTCCCAATGACTCGCGTTTTAACAGCCAGACCAGAGAAGACATCTTAATTACATTCATCCAGGGAGAAGAAACTGCTTCTTCCCCGAGTAAAGCTAAGTCTCTAATCGATCCTTCTCACTGCGTTGGTTTATAATCTGCGTGTATGTATCATTTGCTCATCCTTTCCTTCATTCTTCCGTCCATCCATATTTACATCTAGTTTTCGAAAGCTTTTCTCTGTCGATCCTGCATCAGAATGATCGCTATGCTATGTATTGCACTGGTATTGTGTGTAGAATTTAGCAATGAGGTGTCAATACTGCATAGAGTCGATAAATTTTACTTCTACGCAGTTCGATAAGTCTTGTTTACTGTCTCTATCCATCTTTCAATTGACGTGGTTTTGTTCGCTTTTTTCACTTCGTTACTCAACCGTTGAATGTTGCTGCTATTGATCGATGTTGTTATCATTTGGTTATTGTTTGGTTTAAGGGCCACTGAATTTTGGCATTCACCAGATTTCTGATATCACTTGATTATCGGATTGATTTTTTTACCCTCTGAGCATCTCTAGCAATTTGTTTTGTTGCTTCTACTAATCCAGAACCTGTATGCTTTAAATTAAACTTGTCACACTTTTCAAATACAGTAGGCAGGGAGGATGAAATCATAACTAATTTAAGTAGGACTAATAATTAAAATAAGATAAACAGTTGAGCTATAAAAATTAGGCGTGAAATATACAACTTTAAAAACTAAAATCAAAATCAATTACGTTAGGGCAGTTCCCTCATTCCTGATAGTACGGGACTAGTGGTTATTGTTGAATAGAGAGAAGAACAATAGAAACACTGATATTTGATAAAATTATTTCACTTGACATTCTCTTTCAAATACATACATTATATAGATTACAATCTCGTTTTTACTTCTACTGTAACTACTACTAATGAAACTGATACTTTGTTGACAATTGCTTGTGATTGACATCTTTTTGACTAGTGGAGCTGTTTAGTGGAGCACTTAGATAGTGGAGCACTACTTTTGTTGACACTCCCCCTCAAGTTGGGTAGTAGGATCTACAATACCTAACTTGTAAAGAACTGTCTGTAACACTTTCCTGGTAACTGCTTTAGTCAGAATCCCAGCTAATTGATTTTCTGACTTAATCCATGGAAGCTCAATTAATCATTCATCCAACTTTTCTTTGATGAAGTGACGATCCACTTCAATGTGTTTCGTCCTGTCATGCTGCACAGGATTTTCAGATATACTGATCGCAGCTTTATTATCACACATTAACTTGCACGCATGTTTAATTGGAAATCCCAATTCTTCCAAAAGTCTTCTCAACCACAAAATTTCAATTAGACCTTTTGTAATCACTCGAAACTCAGCTTCATCACTTGAAAGAGCTACCACCTTCTGTTTCTTGCTTTTCCAGGTTACTAGGTTTCCACCTACCAGAGTGAAGTATCTTGAGGTGGATCTTCTGTCTATAGGATTTCCTGCCCAGTCTGCATCCGTGTATGCTTGAACATCGAGATGTCCATTTTTCTCAAACAAGATTCCTTTCCCAGGAGAACCTTTAAGATACCTAACAATCCTCAACGCAACTTCCATGTGATCTTCTTGTGGATTGTGCATGAATTGACTCACTACTCCCACAGCATATGAGATATCTGGTCTCGTATGTGCCAAGTAAATAAGTCTACCAACTAACCGTTGATATCTCCCACGGTCTGCTGGTTTGACTTCATCTCCAATCTCCAGGCCATGGTTTGGAACTAGAGGTGTATCCGCTGGTTTACAGTTTATTAGCACTACTTCAGCTAGAAGGTCGAGTATATACTTCCTCTGAGAAATATAGATACCTCTTCTTGATCTCAGAACTTCAACCCCAAGAAAGTATCTGAGGTTTCCTAGATCCTTCATTTCAAATTCTCAGAATAAATTCTTTCTGAGTTGACTAATTTCTTCATGGTCGTTTCCAGTAATTATCATGTCATCCACATAGATAATTAGACAAGTAGTCAACTCACCTTTGCGTTGATAAAACAACGTATGATCTGCATTACTCTGTTTGTATCCATATTTCTTCATGAAAATGGAGAGTCTTCCAAACCAGGCTCTAGGTGATTGTTTAAGACCATATAATGCCTTCTTCAGCTTGCAGACTTCGTTTGGTCGAAAATTTGATTCAAAACCAGGTGGAGCTCTCATATACACTTCTTCTTCGAGATCCCCATGTAGAAATGCATTCTTCACGTCGAATTGGTGAAACGACCAATCTTGGTTTGCCGCTATTGAGAATAGTACTCGAATTGTGTTTATTTTTCCACGGGTGAGAATGTTTCAGAGTAATCAATTCCATACGTCTGAGTATATCCTTTTGCCACCAATCGAGCCTTGTATCTCTCTATTTTTCCATTTGCATCGTGTTTAATTGTAAATACCCACCTACAACCAACATGTTTCTTCCCTGTGGGTAACTTGCATTTCTTCCACGTTTGATTTTTCATGAGAGTTTCCATCTCAACTTCCATTGCCTGGTTCCATTGTCTGTTTCCCTTGGCTTCTTCCACCGTTTTTAGGATAATTTCATTGTCGATTGCGACTCTGAAACCTTTTGCTGTTGCAGATAGGCTCCCCCTGTCGCCATCATCCAATGGATACCGCGATCTGCTTGGTCTATACTCCGGTGAGTACCTTTTAGGAGGTATTCCTCTGGTTGTTCGTGGAGGTAGTATGTATCTACTAGAATTCTCCTCCTCTACTACTTCTTCTGGATCATCAGTTTCAGTTTCAAATACAGAAAAAGAATGATCTATACTGGGAGTAGTACATACCTCAGGATTTCCAGATATTAGAGATTCTTGATGCGTATTGCCAAGTTCGATGGATCGTCCTTCTGTTTAAGAGGTTACATCGTTTGGAATGATATCTGGTTCTTTTGGGTCAGTATTGGACATGTTCTGATTATGGTTGGTCATCGTAACCCAACTTAAGCGGTCATCCTCATTTTCCCCCTGACCGTTAAGCTGGGGTAAGTAATAGTACTCGGTTTCAACAAAGTTACAATCCAATGTAGTGTACATGCGATGTGTAACTAGATTGTAACATCGATACCCTTTTTGATGTGGCACATACCCAACAAAGACACATTTTATAACGCATGACTCAAATTTAGTCCTTTCCGACTTTGGAATATGAACAAACACAGAACATCCAAAAACTCTGGGTGTGAGATCCAATACTTGAGACGTTTTGGTTTGGTGGGATAACAGAAGGAATGGAGTATGAAAATTAAGAATTTTTGTGGGTAGTCGATTGAGAAGATAGACAGCTGTAGCTACAGCTTCTGGCCAGAAATATTGGGGCACATGAGACTCAAGCATAATGTCGCGGGTAATTTCTAAGATAATTCTGTTTTTGCGTTCAGCGGCTCCGTTTTGTTGTGGGGAATTAGGACATGTGGTCTGATGGACGATCCCATGTTGTTTAAAAAATTGGGTGAGAGTCTGATTAACATATTCTCCCCCCATTGTCTGAACGAAGGACGCAGATTTATTTTTGATACTGGGTTTTGATGAGATTATAGAAGGACACGAATTTATAAGGAACTTCAAATTTATTTTGAGGAAATATACCCAAGTCATTCTAGAATAGTCGTCAATAAATAGTAAAAATACCGAAAACGACTATTTATAGAGTTTGGAGCTGGACCCCAGACATCTGAATGAACCAACTAAAACACTGAATTGACACGCGTATTATTTGCTGGAAAAGTAGTTCTATGACTCTTAGCATAAATGCAAGTTTCACATGGACCATAATCCCTATTCTTGAAACTATGAAATAAAATACTGAGATAGGAGGGTGATAGGTGCTCTAACCGACGGTACCATAACCAGAACTGTCTTTCTACCGTCCCGTGAGCCAGTAGCGCAGTCCCTTGTTGAGACACCTCATCGACATAGTATAGTCCATCTCGCTCAGTTCCACGCCCAATTATCTCCTTCGTCTGAATATCTTGTAAAATACAGCAATTTGGATACATCAGTACTGTACAGTTTAATTCTTTAGTGACGTGACTAATTGACAATAATTTGCATGACAATGACGGCACGTAGAGACAATTTGACACTTTCAAATTTGGAGACATTTGAATAGTGCCAGTTCCCATTACTGGTGTAAGACTTCCATTAGCAGTCTGAATTTTTTCCTTTCGTGGAGTCGTCCATGAAATTATGTCCCGACTATCGTGAGTCATTGTATCTGTTGCTCCGCAGTCAAATATCCACTCGAAACATTTGTCGGGTTTAAAATCCTGTATAGCACAAACTATAGGGTCACTTTTGCAATTACTCAAAAAAGTGTCACCTAGGTCAAAGGAACCAGCCGACCCGCTTCGATCAAACCGATCCGCTCCACCAGGACCAGCTCCATCCGACCCGAGACACGCCACACCAGCTCCTGCACCAGGGCCCGCCAGTGCATCACCTCCTCCACTTAGCCGCTGCTCTCCACTTAGGAGACAAGCTCCACCAGGTGCCGCAGCTCCAGCTCCACGGTGGCCCACACCTACAGCAACTCCAGCTCTACGGTGGCCCACTGCAGCAGCTCCACGCAAGCTCACACATGCAGCAGCTTCACGATGGCCCGCCAGCTTCTCCACTACCGCAGAAAATGTGGTTGGTCTGCCACTATTGGAGACATCTCCACCAACAGGCGCCCCACTCGGGCCCGCCAGTCTATCACTATTGGAGTCTCCACCAGCAACCGCTCCACTCGGGCCCGCCAGCCGACCACCTTTCTCCGGTCTTCCATTGAAGACGCCAGCTGCACCACTGAAGACGCCAGCTGCAGGACGAGCTCCACCATGCGCAGAAGAAGGAGCTCCACTAGGCCATGTTCTTCGGTCAGCAACTCCCGTATTAAACCAGCTTCGTTCGATGTCAACCAACCGATCTCCACCAGCCGCAGTAAAGCCTCGTCGGTCGAGGTCCTCCAGCCGATCTTCGACAGCTCCACAAGTCGCAGCAAAGACTCTTCCAACTCTGAGGTTGATCGACGACATCTCCCCCAGCGACTCGTTCATGCCTCCGGTCATGGCCCCGCCTTCGTTGGTCGCAAGGTTGGTCGCACCAATAGCTCCCATGGTGACGGTTTTTGCTTTTACGGTTCGTTTTTTTTCATCCCACCACTCGGGATATCCGACTAATTTAAAGCATTCATCTTTTAGGTGTCGGTTAGTCCGCAATGAGAGCATCGGAGTTTGTTTTTCTCTTCCGAAAGTTTTTCACGATCTGCTTTGCTTTGATTTTTCCCGTGTCTAGGTCCGGCTGTGGTTCTAGCCCGTGTCGTAAGCCCACTTCCGATGTTTGGTTCGGTCGATTGGTTGAGGATACCAGTTCGGGTTGCCTCACGTCGGACCTGCGCGTATGCTCGTTCGACCGAAGGTGGTGGCTCCTCCTTGAGCATTTCTCGCCTTGTTGTTTCATACTTGATATTAAGTCCGGCTAGAAACTGAAATAGGTGAGTTTCTTGACGTTCTTTGTTGTATATCGTGATATCTTCTTCATGTCTCATTGGATTCGGATGTTGTCGATCTATTGATTGCCAAATTCCCTGCAGGATATTGAAATAGCATTCCAAAGACAATACACCTTGTCTCAATTCGCTCGCCTTGACATGGAGGTGGTATGTTTATAGGGCATCCCCTCCTACACCGTAAGTTGTTTCCAGGGCACTCCATAGTGCTCTTGCACTCGGGTATGCTGCAACTTTCCCGATTAAATCTGGATCTATATTCTGTATAAACCAGGAAAAAACACATAAGTTGCGTTCCTCCCATTCTGGATATGTTGGCTCGATTGGGGTTGGTGGTAATGGCACCCCAGTAATGTGGTTGAGTCGTCGCCGTCCTCCAATTGCTGCCTTCATTACAATTTCCCATAATGGGTAAATGGACTCGTTTAGCTTAACCGCTGCGATCAAGGTTTCTGATGTATTTTGATGTTGATGGCTGATGGTTGTCGTGACTGAATTTTCCATACCACTTCTCAAAATTCTGAGAAGTGTTGTCGCTAAATCATTCGTCCCTTCTGTGGTTCCGGATTTGCCTGTTTCTGGTGTAGACATGGCGAATCCAGTTCCAGATGAAACAGTTTAGTCAGGATTGACACTTCTCTGATACCATGTTGAATAGAGAAAAGAACAATAGAAACACTGATATTTGATAAAATTATTTCACTTGACATTCTCTTTCAAATACATACATTATATAGATTACAATCTCGTTTTTACTTCTACTGTAACTACTAATAATGAAACTGATACTTTGTTGACAATTGCTTGTGATTGACATCTTTTTGACTAGTGGAGTTGTTTAGTGGAGCACTTAGATAATGAAAATAGTGAAGCACTACTTTTGTTGACAATTATTGCTAAACTATGAATCATCCTTTATTTGTTTGGTGTATAATTTTGTGATTCTTATTTGCAAAATGTAGAAAATCCTAGACGAGCATTTGTTCTGAGGACTATATTTTTGGATTAAACCTTCAGGGAGATATCTGATTTGACCCATTTAAATATGGTGCAATCCTAAACTAACAGATAAAGACGAGGGGTTAGTTTTTGTTTTTTTATCGAAAGACGAGGGGGTAGGTAGGAGAAACTAAAAAAATGAGTTGGTTCCAGACATTTTCTTTGCTGGGATTTTGGGTAAAAAAATGGGAGATAGGCTTGTTCATGAACCGGTTCGGGGTCGAACCGGTTCTGAACTGAACTGGTCTGGTTTGAAAAAAACTAGTACATTTTTCTGTTTTTAAAAAAACTGGTCTGGTTTAAGGAAAAAAGAATTGGTCTGGTCGAACCGATTCAGAACCGGTTCGAACTGTTTTGGTCTGTTTTTTTTAATAATAATTTTGGTTCGGAAATAATCCGGTTCAAACCGAACCTAAACCGGCTGAAAATCCTGTCCAACACACTGAACCGTAAAAACAAATACTGAACCAACTGAAAAATACTGAACCGGCTGAAAAAACACTGAACCAACTGAAAAATACACTGAACCGACTGAAAAACACACTGAACTGATTGAAAACCTGTTCCACAACCGACTAAAATCCTGTCCAACATCAACATACGAGAGTCCAATATATCTCTAAGTTTGGTTTATTGAAGACATCTCTAGGTTTAGTTGATTTTGCTTCAAACCGGTTCTAAAATTATATAGGTTTAAGTGGTTTGATTTAAATTTAAGTATAAACCAGTATCAAAAAACGAGTCGAGTCGAACCGATTCGAACTGGATTTTTGGTACTATTTTGAACTGTTCTATTTGAAGGCAAAAAATACTGGTCTGGTTTTGGAACTAGTTCGGCCGAACCGGTTCGAACCAAACCAGTTCCAGACCAGTTCGTTCGAACCAGTTTATTTGGCCAAGCCTAATGGGAGATTCTATTTGCAGACCATCGACCTCTAAATACAGACCACTTTTGTGAAAAGACTAAAACGTCCTAATACGTTTTTACATATTTGCCCTTACCTATTTTAAAAAAATTACTAAACAAAGACCACTTATTTTTTTCATCCCATAATTTACATATTTTTTCAGTCATTCAAAATTTCATTAACCTACACCCTAAACCGTTTTTTCAATCAGCCAAAACACAAATCACCACCGATTTAAACCGTTTTTTCAATCAGCCAAAACACAAATCACCACCGATCAGCATTGGACCAGTAAAGCACCAGTCAGAATCACCAATCACCACCGATCGGAATCGGCAAACCCGGTCAGACGCACCATCCGCAAACCCGGCCAGACGCACCAATCACCACCGATAGGAATCGGCGAGCCGCACCAATCACCACCGATCGGAATCGGTGAGCCCTAAACCGCGTCGATTCTTCAGCCAACCAGCCACCACCAGCCGCAAATTGGTACGTTCACTTAACAATGTATATGGTTTAACAATGTATAGTGTTTCGAAGCATGAATCGGTTGTTCATGACAGAATCGGTAACAGCGTGCCGATTAACGTTAACAAAATCGACACGTATCTGCCGATTATTAATCATAAAATCGGTATGAACTACCCGTTTTTGACTACATAAATCGGAAATAAGAAACCGTTTGTTACTACAAAAATCGGTAACTGTAACCCGTTTGTAAGGACAAGGACAAGTCTGGGACTTTCATGATACAATTTTCGAATAGCATACTGAGGAAGAAGAAAACAAAACAAAAAATAGCAAGAAATCAGAAAAAGAAAGATACATCTGTAAAAGAAAGAAGAAAACAAAGCAGATTGAGAAGAAGAAGACCTGTCCCCGATGTTTAGTTCTACTTATATCGAAACCTTGTTGTACATCCCTGTCTGTAAGTTCTTTCTTAATTTCTTCAGTTTGTGTCTGTCAAGGAAACTTGTGTAAATGATTCATTCATAGTAGAAACTCTCTAATCATAAGGAAGATGGAAGATGTGTAAGAATGTATATATGCATATAAAAGACTTTCTGATGATACCTGATGAAATTCAACAAGCAGATTATTGCTTGTGAGATACCTCTCAACTGACAAGGCAGCTATACAACCTGAACCAGCAGCAGTTATGACTTGCCTCCATTCATGGTCCTATTGCCCAGCCACACAAACAAAACACAGTCTTTCAGCCTGTCAGAACATACATGGCCCCCAAACCAAAACATAATAATGGAGATTATAGTAAAGATAGCTTAAAGGAGAAAGAGAAATCATAATTTAGTACAAGATATATAGAATGCATATATCCACTACCTCTTATCATCTCCAGAGGCTGCATGAATATGACACTTAAAGAGCTATATACCCTTCGATTAAAATTCCATTCTACAATTTCAAGAAATTGTTTTTACATAAGAGGAAAATGTCCTATTCGATCCTTTAAGTGCGCACCCACCCAAGCTAATATTACTAGGGTCAATGCAAATGGTCTTAAAGAAACCAGATTCTGGGTTCTTGAAGAAACCAGATTCTGGGTTCTTCAAGAACCCAGAAATTCGATTATGGGTTCTTCAATTCAATTAGGTGATGAAGAACAACTTAGTTGATGAAGAACACAGCTTGATTGATGAAAAATGATAATTACGTCATTTTACGTATATAAATAGTGATTTAACTATGATTTCTAACGGTGAACAGTAAAAAAACAAATTAATCACATTTCAAAACTAATTAATCACATTTTGAAACATGTGTAACCATTCTGCACAATGGTGAAACATGTGTAATCAATTAAGTAAGTAACCCAAAATAGTATCTCTGACTTCCAGTAGAATAGGATACATATATATTCCTAATTTCCTAATATGGGAGTATCAAATATATGAGAGAGAGTGCCTGACCTTAATATTTAAGTTAATATTTCTCTTTAAAGTTTATTTTTATAAAAGTGGATTCTATTTTCAGGTCATCGACTACTTTATACAGACCACTTTTGTTGAAAGACTAAAATGCCCTAATAGCTTTTTACATATTTGTCCTTACTAATTTTAAGGAAATTAATTATCAAATCGATCTCATATTTTCGTAGTTACTAAATCGATCTCATATTTAGTAACTACGAAAACATGAGCTCGATTTAATAATTAATTTCCTTAAAATTAGTAAGGACAAATATGTAAAATACTATTAAAGCATTTTAGTCTTTCAACAAGAGTGATCTGTATAAAATAGTTGATGGTCTGCAAATAGAATCTCCCTTTTATAAATTCATTTTGTTTATATATATATATATATATATATATTTTCTGGCCAATATTTTGTTTATATTACAGTTAGGTTCAGATCGAATAGTAAAGTGAAAGAGTTTAATTGTGATACTCTTAAAATTATTTATGTTATTTTTATATATTTTATAAAAAATATTTTGTTAAGTTTTTATTGAAAATTTAACGAAATGTCATAAACTCGATTTTGAGTTATGCGAATTATGGTATTTAAGGATTTTCTAAGTTAGTTATTATATATATATGAAATAATAATAATAACAAGTATTAACTACAGAAAGTGCACAATCATTTGATTTTGGTAGGTCCTTTTCATAATAACAGGGTGATAAAAAAGACTGATTGGACTGAACTCCCGACAAGACTAATCCGAGTAGGTGCGAGATTGAGCAGACAGTTATTTTTCTTCAAGGTCGGTCTCAGCGGTATTGGACTTTTCCCCGAATTCCCGAATAGGACAAGACCAACCCAACTTTTATGAAAACCTTAGAAATTCTTCTAAGCGTAGCATTCCGTTCACCACTTTTATCCTACACCACTCCTCCACTATCTTCCTATCTTCCCTTCCTGTCTTCCATGCGTAGCATTCTTATCTTCCTTCCTTCTTGTCTTCCATGAAACCCCTAAATATTCTTGTTGTTTCAAAACATGTTGGACTACGTACCTAATGTCTGTCTGTTTGCTTGGGTTTTCATATGATAACGCTCGGTTTATGTAGTAGATCTCCATTGGTGTTGACAATCGGCACAGGAGTTAAGCAAGGAATTTTGGCAAAAAAAAAAGGTTTTGTTGTGTGTAATTCCGGTCCAAGATCAAGACCGACCCAAGTTAAGCAAGACCATCTCGATCTATTTTTTTTACTGAAGTCGGTCTTGGTCCTCCAGAAGACAAGATCGAAATCTCGATCTCAATCTTGGTCAGAAGATGGGCCCGCTTAGCCCATTATCACCACTAATAACACATGCATGCTCTATTATTAGAAATTTGCCAATTTGGAAGGACAGCTACAGTACTACTGGTGGTGGTGTTTGTTCTGTAAATGAAACTTCCAAGTTCCAACAATACTACTGCTTCCTGCATAGCTGACGCTGATTCCCATCCTTGCTCAGTGGCTCCTATTCCAAGTCCTGATACATTACTCACCACTCACCAGTCACCACCACCCCACATAGGCTGTACGCACATGCTATTAAATCATTTTAAAAGAACGCAGAATGACTTTCTTAAATATATATTATGACAAAAACAAATGCATCTAATTCCATTTACGGCTAACAATTACTTACAAAATGTATGATTAGTTGACAACACCATACAGTTCTGCATGCTTACGTACAGAACTCAGAAGATATTTTCCACGCCACAAGTCTTCATGATTTTGGATTTGATTATGTTCTTAGAATGGAATATTTTTAAGTATAGGTTATTCCAACTTCGATTTAATAGAACATCATTCCAAAAATATTCACACGAAAAATAAATTTATATTCATCTTTACATATATGGATGAGTATGAAAAAGATGTAATATGTTTGTCAAAATTAGTAATTGATGAAACTTGTTTTGGACTGCTACTTTATTATATAATATGTTTTATTTTGTAGGTTTTAGATGAAACGTGTGATTTTCTATTAATTGCCCCGTTAAAAATCATCATGTGCCACACACGTGACGTTTAATTAGAACGATAAAAGAAACAAAATTTGAAAAACCTAAATTGCCCTTACATCTATTTCCCTACTTCACTTGCAGACCTCCATTATTTGTAGACCCCTGATGGAAGTCTATCCCTGCATTCTCATTAAAAACAATAGCTTGGGATAATGAAAGCAAAACTTCACGGGATGGATTGATAAGAACTGATTTACTGAAATTCCCAATTGAAAGTCCCACCATGGAATGAGGAACTCCAGCTTGTTGTGCTTTCTGCTGCATGCATGCCATTGAAGTATCCTCAGGTTGCTTGGTACTGTCAATCCTCTTCCTGCAATTTGAGAGCAATCAAGAACAGAGGGAGAGAGAAGGAGAGAGATAGAGAGATTTACTTTAGCAAGGAAACTAATGATCGATATGCCAAGCAAGAAGAGAAGCTGAATCAGCATGATAATACAGAACATTCCCATATGGGTCTACTCTGATCACAGCAGGATCGAATCCAGCATTTCTACATCGGAAAGACACGGATTTAATCGATCAAATCGAAGTAGCCTTTTGACTAAATGAAACTGAACACTAAACTGTAGCATTGTGTACCACCTAATACCCATAGAAACTGGTATCGTAAAGGTTTTGTTTCACAGAATAAGACAAGCAGCGGTTGTACAGATAAAATGACAAGTGGTGATGGTCAAGGAAAGAAGCAGTAGGATTCAGTTCCCACCCAAGCCCAACCTCTCAAGATTGGTCTGGTTCTTGGCGTCCACCTCTCACATAGCCGCTGTCTCCCCATCTTCTGTTACCAATTCTGATTCTACCATTAGAGGAGGAGAAGTTGCCCAAGTAGACAGCACGTATCTACTCCTCTAATGGTAGACAGCACATAATCATAGTTGATGGGGTTTATAAGGGACGCCTTATGTAATAACCATTTATCACTGACCTTTTAAATAAAATCATAAGATGTTATCAACCATATGACGTCGCCCATATTGCCAGATAGGTGTCATCCTATACAATAACGTCACCTACATGTGTCAGGATAAGACCGCATTAAATGAGGATCAGACAACATTAAATGGGGATTAAACATCTCTGATATTTATGAATAAGATCTTTGTCCTATCCGAATTACAGTTTAACTCCAGTTAAAAGGTTAACTACGGTAAAAATGTAACACTATTTATCGGGTTAAGTTAAGGTTATAAATACATGCATTCATTGTCATTTATTACATTTAGAAATTTTACCACATACACATAAAAACTCTCTAAAAGCCTAGACTGACTTAAAATTCGAAGTGGAGAAAACGGGTAACCCCGAGACTGTTTATCTGTGTAGGTCAGAGTGCTAAGGAGAGTAACGCCTGCATAGGAAAAAGATTTTGCAGATTCAACAATAGTCATATCCATACGGGTTATAATCTTCCGATTCACCATGTGCATGTGCATAGTCCTCTAAGTCCAATGGCTTGAACCACACGACTCTTAGAAGAAGACACACTTTCCTCCAGCATGTAGTCATGGAGGTTGTTCAGGCAAGGCCACAACAGAGATGAAGCTGTGGAGACACAGAGAAGAAGACATAGACATTTCAGGTATTTCGCAGCCATTTTATACTTAACTAGGTCACGCCCAACGCACGTGACGAATTAACATCGCAGCCATTTTATACTTAACTAGGTCACGCCCAACGCACGTGACGAATTAACAACAATTTTGAACGGAAATTAACGGACTTCATCTAAAACCAATAACAGCAACCATGTTTCATCAAGTAAGGTGTCGCTTTTACAACCATAAGTAAATATATTACATCTTTTTCCTATTTTTTTCACTTATATATACAAACAAAATGTACTATTTTTCCACTTTGTTTTTGGCCAAGATATTTTTCGACTCACATGTATAAACAAAATGTACTCTTTTGCTGCACGCACTACCCACTTCTCTGCTTTGGTTTTTGGCACCTTTAATGCTTGGTTGGTGCCTCTCTTTCCAACCATTCTTCTGTCAGTGTAGTCTTCAAAACTTACACAATTTTTTCAAATGTAAATGATGTTTCATGCAAATTCTTAAATGAACTGCCTAATGGTAATAATAATATATTTAAAATCAAATTTTAAAACTCAAATCAACACACGACACCCATGTAAAAAATACGTTTTTAATGAATTCATCCCAATGATGATCCATCTCTTTCATTTGGATTACTAGCAAGCAATTAATGGCAATCTGATTCTTGGATTTAATTTAACGAAAAAATAGGAAGTCCCCAAATCTTGCCGCCACGCATTAAGCTCTCCCGGAGCTTCTTTGCACCCTCCACTTCCGACAGCTTCTGCAGTGCACCGGCGGACACCATCTGTTTACGGCACTTGCCGGAGTGGACGAGCATCCACATCAGCAATCTCACTGTACACTTGTTGTCGATGGAGGTTTCTTCTAGAAGTTCCACCGCACTCCTAATCCCCCCCTCTTCTTTCGCGAACAACCTCCGGTTCCCGCTGTGCGCCAACAAACACGACAGCGCTCGCGCTCCGGACTCCTTTTCTTCTGCCACCTTCCCCTCTAGCATCCTCGTAAGATCTCCGATGACGCATCCTTCTCCTATTTCCTTCTTCGCTGCGGAGCTCAGATCCCCTAATTGGTACAGACACCCTGCCGCCGCCACTCTCACCTCCACTGATTCATGACTCAGGGCGGCACTCAGCCTTGGTATGAACCACCACCCTTCCTCCGACATGATTGCTTCTCCGATGGGTGGATAGGACGTCAATCGACCTAGTAATGAAACTACCACCAGGAGTCCCAGCTTCTCCGATTCCGATTCCCAGTAATTTTTCATACACTCAATTCCCTTCTCCCTAACTACCCACAGCTTCAGATTATTACTAATCTCGTCGAGTTCGTCGTCCTCGCCGCCGGCCATCATGTTGTAGAGACAGCCTAACGCATTCTCCCGCGCAAGTGTAGTTCCCGAGGTAGCCAGTCCCAACAGGACCTCGACCGCGTTCTCCTCCATCAAGTTTTCCCTAATTTCTCGGACCGAAGCGAGATTCCTCAGAACGCCGGCAGCGAAGCCTTGGGAGCCGAGGGTTCCGGCGGTGCAGATCTCCAGAAGCGATGAGATTCCGCCCCTTCCGCCCATCGCTCTGGCATTCTCCTTAGAGGAGTTGGTCAACGTCTGGAGGGCAACGCATGCTTTCTCCTTGGCGAATCCGGAACCAGATTCGAGGACGCGGAGGAGATTGTTCAGGAGCAGTAAGCCCTCCGCCATCAGTATGTGCTTGCTGCTCTCCACAGTGCAGACCCGAGCGATTACGGCGACTGTCTTCTCCTTAATCTCCGTCGGAGAACCGGAGTCCAGGAGCTTCACCAGCACAGGGACCACTCCCTGCGCCACCGCTATCATCACGTTCTTATCGTCTTCCTGGAGAAGGCCCAGCAAAGCGTCCATGGCGGCATTTTTAGATTCAGGGCTCCCGATTTGCAGTCGCGTTATCAAGTTTCGGCACTCGTTTCGGATTGACTCTCTCTTGGAGGCAGAGGTAGAAGTGGCGGCAGCGGTATCATTCTTGTGGAGGAGTACTCCACTCTTGATCAACACATCGGCATCCTGGATGTGGCGGTCGAGCTTAGCAAGGATAGAGTCAAGGTCGCTCTGGGTCTTTAGCTTGCCGGCGGAGAGCTCGGGGAATTGGCAGATGTCAACGAGGAAGGCGGCGTCTGCAAAATTGTGAGAGGCGGAGTGGAGGAGTTCGAGGGAGAGGAGGTTGGAGGTGGAGTCTGGGAGCTCAGTGAAATCGGAAAGTTGAGACTGGAAATGATTGAGCTTTTCTCTGATAAGAGACCACTTGGCTCGGAAGTGGTGGGTCTGTGGAATGTTGTCTAGGAGTGAAGAAAGGAGATCAAGGGAGGTCGTAATTGGATCATCGGTTTCTGGTACCGTCATATCGATTCTTCTGCTAGTCGGATCGATGATCGGAGAAATGAAGAAGAGGATGAGACGGAAACGATTGTGGGCTCTGTGGGCGGTTAAAAGGGTAATACAGCGTGGACTGCAGATGAATTGGAGGTACTCCAGTTTCAGAGACAGACAACAACCGCGTTGTTGAACGCGTGACCTTCACGAAGGAATTGCTTTGTAAAAGAAAAGTGGTATTTTTCATTTACTGAAACTTTTTAATTTAGTGTTTTGTCTTTTAAGGTTATTTTTTTGGGTTTTAGAAGAAAACACACATAAAATAGCTAACACTTGATATATTTTAATTAATTTAATATAAACATCAAACTCTCATAAACTTAAACTGAACTTCATTCTCACATATCTGATGAAACCTGCGCGCGTTCCACTGACGCGCTTCTCCCGTTCGATGCCCTAGAACTGGAGTCGCCTGGTTCCGAGGAGATCCGTTGCTGCGATTCCTGCTGAATCAAGCTTTCAGCTCGGCGTCTCCCTCTGAATTTGTCCAGCTGCTTGAGCTGGGGTCTCTGCATAGCATCTGTTGCCTAATTAAATCCATTCCGTTCGCCAATTCGTCGGTGGTCCCTGGTGTCTTTCCCGATTGACAGAGCCTGCTGCCCGTCGGTCTCTTCTGCCCTCCGACTCACGATCTGCAAGCTGCCAATCTCCGGGTCCGCAGCCTGCATCCAATTGGAACCCCACCTGTCGATTGGCAATCTCTGTACACCACTGTAACCCCTACAAATCTATCTGTTCTTTCTTTCCTCGTGTCTTCCTTCTGTTTGCAGGTGGCTGACACGGTGGTGAGCTTGTCCGATCGGAGATGCCTACGGCTGAGCCCAACTCTTGCGGTAATGCCGCTCCGGGTATGTCCCTACTGACCTTGGTTCCATCGGGAACTCTGGATGTTGACAGAGGGCCTGCGTTTAGAGCCTTAGGTGTGATGATTTCTGATAGGCACGTTAAAAATAATGTGGTGATGAATGTGCTTAGAGATGCCTGGGCTAGGTTTGGGTCGGTTGCGATAGCTGAGGAAAATGAATCGACTCTAGTCTTTGATTTTGAAAATTTGAAGGATAAGGAACAGATTATTGATCTATCTCCCTGGACAATTCATGGACACTGTCTGAATATTCGATCATGCCCGATCAATAGATCTGTTGCGGATGTTGATTTCTCGAGACTGCAGGTTTGGGTTCAAGTTCACGGCCTTAGCCTTGAAATGTTGAACAAGACTAATGCTAAACGCATAGGGGACAGCATAGGTGTTTGTCTGAAATTAGAGGAAGATAGAATCATGAAACAAAGGAACTTCTTGAGAGTTTTGGTGGATGTCAATGCGGCTGCTCCTCTGATGCCAAGATTCAAATGGGTGGACACAAGTGGGGAGGAACGATGGGCCTCGGTTAGGTACGAAAGGCTATCGGATATATGCTATGGGTGCGGTGTTATTGGCCACTCATCAAAGTCTTGTGTTGATCCGGTTGTGGCTGACCCGACAGATGACTCACCCCTGTTTGGATCTTGGTCGACGTGTGAGAGGCCTAAGACTAATAGCCGTTGGGTCTGTGGGGGGGGTGGTGCACGGCAGGCCACCTCCAGAGACCCACGGCTGAAGTCTTGGACTCAGATGATGAAGCAAAATGGTTCGAAAATGCAGACTGGGGCTGTTAGCAGGGGATATCAGAATGGGCCAAGTTATGCGACAAGATCGGGATGGAGGGCTTGGGGGGACCAAAGGAGTCATGCCTCGAGTTCCTTTTCCAACAATGGTCCCCTCGAGCGTAATCAACACAACGAGGATGATCTTCCTCTTGTCGACTCCACAGTCGCGGCACCTGTTACCCGACACCACCTGCAGGACCCGAGAATGGTGGATGCCTTGGCTGTCAAGGAACCGCCCATTGGGGAGGTGGGTGAGGAGGGGGAACTCAGCCAGTCCGAGATACAAAGAATCCTGGCCACGGCGACTCCTCTTTCTCCTATGCAGTCTGCCTCTCATGGACCGAGCATCTTTGATATCAATGCGGTCCTGTTTGGACAGCAAGTAACTGATCGGAAGTCTGAGGACGATGGCCCGGGATCTGGGGTAAGTAGGAGCTTGCAGTGTGGGAAAACGGCGAATGAGGGGTCTGAGAGGATCATCATTGCCTCTGATCTGGGAGGGAATGGCACGGACAACACTGTTGTGGCCTCTGTGGGTACGGATATTGGTTCTAACCTTCACGTTTCGTCTATTGGTTCGGCTGCGGTTGGGGCCGCCTCTGGGGTTGGGGTCAAGGAAAGAGTGGCCGGTCTACCTAGGGGAACAGAACAGGAAATCCAGGTCTGGGCTGATACGAATATGGGGGTTCAAAATTTAGACTGGCTGGGAAAAACCTCTATCCCATGCGACTCTAAAAGGAAAGGAGACACTCATGATCAGGCCGAGGCGGTCAAGAAGAGGAAGACTCGGAGTGGCCCTTCGGCTTTGGGGAATGGGGGGATGATTTGTTTCGACCAACGCTCACTTGAGCCAACCCAAGGATACGGGACGGTTCAGCGGGGTATCAGAAAGGAGGAAGGGAGGAAGACGAGGCAATCGGGAAAGGCGAAAAGGTCCGGTGGCTGTCAATCGACAGCCACTGGCTCACAATGATCTACCTAAGTTGGAATTGTCAAGGGTTAGGGTCTCCCTTGACAATTCGCCATCTAAAAGACCTGGTGAGGGGCTCTCATCCGACTATTGTCTTCCTGATGGAGACAAAGAAGAATGAGGCCCACTGTGAGAAAGTCAGACGTGAGATTGGGATGGAGTATGCTTCGTACGTTCATCCTATTGGTGCTAGTGGAGGTTTGGCTCTTTGGTGGACAAATGAGGTAAACCTCCATGTGATTTCGAGTAACAGAAACTTCATAGACACGACTGTTTCGGGCGCGGACTCTAGAGGTATTACGCGGATTACTTGGGTGTATGGTGACTCGGTTTTCGCCCGGAGGTGTCAAAATTGGGAAGACTTAAAGACTCTCGGGGCGAATAGGACGGGCCCTTGGGTTTGCATTGGCGATTTCAACGACATCTCCCATCATCGGGAGAAGGAGGGTGGTGGCCTAAAGGAGCAGAGGAAAATTGACGGTTTCAACACTCTCTTGGAAGACCTTAACCTCGAAGACTTGGGCTACAAGGGACCTATGTTTACTTGGAGCAACAACCGGAGAGGGGAACATAGGATTAGGGAGAGGTTGGATAGGGCCATTGCAAACCCGAATTGGCTAACCCTATACCCATCGGCTCAATGTGTTAACGGGATCAGCATTGGTTCCGATCATGCTCCGATTTTGATCCACCTTACGCGCGATGAGCTTAAAGGCCGTAGGCAATTCAGATTTGAGGAGATGTGGTTGGAGAAAGATGAGTGTAGGCAGGTTATTACAACGGCGTGGCAAAGAGGGGGGCCGATGACTCATGGGTTGGAGCTTAAGAAAAAATTGGATCGGTGTAGGCTTGCCTTGACCGAATGGAGCTCCAAAGAGTTCAAGCACAATCTCGTGGAAATTACCAAGGTTAAAGCGGCCCTTCGTTGTTTAGCTACAAACCATAGTCGGGGGGGGGGGGGACTCCGGTGAGGAAAGGGCCCTTCAATCTAAGCTACACGCCCTTTGGAAGCGGGAAGAGATTTTTTGGAAGCAAAGGTCGAGAATCAAGTGGTTGAGTAACGGGGATAGAAACACGACCTTCTTCCACCATACTACTATCTCTCGAAGGAGGAGAAACAAGATCGTCCGTCTTCGAGATGCCCATGGGGGATGGATTGATGGGGAACAGAATATTAGGTCCGAGCTGCACGGCTTCTATTCGAACCTCTTTACCTCTGAGAAAGAGATAGGGAGTGACTCGATTGCTTTTGACCGGGTAATTGCGTGTGTGCCGAATATGATCACACAGGATATTAATGATAATCTCACGGCGTTGGCTACCTTAGAGGAAGTGAAATCGGCTTGTTTTCAGTTGGGGGGAACGAGGGCACCGGGTCCGGACGGCTTCTCGGGGTTGTTTTACCAAAAGAGTTGGGCGACGATCGGATCGGACTTGCTCACTTCGGTCAACGCCTTCCTTGCGACAGGTATCATGCCTTCTTTTCTTAACCAAACCCATATTACCTTGATTCCAAAGGTTGCTAGCCCGGTACATGCGGCTGATTTTAGGCCTATTAGCTTGTGCAATTTTGGCTACAAAATCATTGCTAAGGTTCTGGCGAATAGACTAAAAATCTATTTGCCAGAACTGGTCAACCCTTTCCAGAGTGCGTTTGTTTCAGGGAGACGCATACAGGATAGCATTATTATCGCCCACGAGATGTTCCATTACATGAAGACAAGAGGCAAGCCAAGAACGACCTCGGGGAGATCGGAATGTGCTCTAAAGATGGATATGCAGAAGGCGTACGATCGTGTGGAATGGGATTTTCTCCTAGCGAGCTTGAAACAAAGGGGATTCAACGACAAATGGATTTCATGGATCAAGGCTTGCGTCTCTACCGTCACTTACAAAGTCTTGATCAATGGAGACCGCTCGGATATGATACGGCCTTCGCGGGGACTGCGTCAGGGTGACCCTCTGTCACCTTATCTCTTTATTTTGGTTGCTGACGTCCTCTCTAGAATGCTAGATGATCAGGTGGGGAAGGGGTTGTTCAGAGGCATCCGCCCGAGAAGGTCATGCCCGGAGATTCAACATCTACTCTTTGCGGATGACTCGCTTTTCTTCCTTAAGGGCTCTTTGGCCCAAGCAAAGGCCTTTAAGGACTCTCTTGGAGACTATTGCCGGGCTTCAGGACAGAAGATAAATTTCCAGAAATCTTCGCTGTATTTCAACTCGGGGGCTCATGAGGATTTCAAGAGGAGCATCTCCGATCTGTTTGGGGTCCCACATTCCTCGGACCCGGGGTTCTACTTGGGCCTTCCTACTGTGTGGGGACGCTCTAAGAGGGAAGCTCTCATCTACCTCAAAGAGAGAGTCCGTGACAAGATTCAATGCTGGCTTAATAAACTCCTCAATCATGCGGGGAAGGAGGTACTTATTAAGTCCGTCCTCAGTGCAATTCCCACTTATGTCATGCACATTTTCAGGATCCCGATCACTTGGTGCAATGAGGTCAACAGTCTCATGGCACGGTTCTGGTGGGGATCGAGGGAGGGCCAGAAGAAGATACATTGGAAAAACTGGACCTCGATGACCACGGCTAAGTCAATTGGAGGTTACGGTTTCAGAGACATGAACCAGTTTAATCGGGCCATTCTCGCTAATATGGCCTCTCGCATTCGCCTTGAGCCGGATGCTCTTTGGGTAAGATTTCTTAAGGGGATGTACTTCCCAAACGACTCATTCTTACAGGCTTCGGCGGGAAGGAGAGCCTCTTGGGCTTGGTCGAGCCTTCTCGAGGGCCGGGACGTCCTAATTCAGGAGGGAGTCTGGTCTCTTGGTAACGGTACGTCCATCCGGCCTTATGCGGATACGTGGGTGCCCAACATTCCGAACCGTCGACTTCGGCCCCTTGTAGAGGATGCTCAACTTCCGGATCAACGGGTCTCTACTTGGATTCAGTCTTTTGGTCGTGGGTGGGACGTGGATTCCATTTGTGAGGCGGTCCACCCCGACGATGTTCAAGCTGTTTTGCAGGTCCATATCCCCTTGGCACAAACCGCGGACTCTCTTAGATGGCCACATTCGAGGAACGGGGTGATCAATGTCAAATCCGCCTACCACGTGCTTCATGAGAATCAGATGCGGCTAAGAAGGGGTCTTGACATCCAGTCGGGACTACGGTTGGTGCCTCCATCGGTGTGGAAAGCGATTTGGTCGTCAAACGTGTGGCCAAAGATCAAAGCCTTTCTTTGGAAGTGGGCAAACGATGTTCTACCAACGGGGTCATCCTTGAGGCGGAGAGGCACAAATCTGGATGGTCTCTGCCCGGATTGCAATGTAATGGAAACTCGTGAACATCTTTTCTTTGGCTGTTTTTGGGTTCGGCAGGTTTGGGCAATGCATACCACTCAGCCGGACACAGACGTGGGTGCTGCCTCGGCCGACGCTTGGCTAGCCGTGGCGGTGGACTTCAAGGGAAACCGTGGGCGGGCGAGATACAAAGACTGGAGAAGGCTAATGGTGGTGTTGTGGGTAATGTGGAAGGCGAGGTGCAAGAGGTTGTTCGAGAATGTACAACCAAATCCGACGGCGATCCTCATCGAGGTCTCTCGCATTCTCGCCGAGCTAGGGTCGGAACTGCCGAAAGCCACTGCCGCACGTACGTTCAGGGCTTGGATTAGCCCGCCTACTGGGGTCATAAAGATCAACTGTGATGGGGCGTGGTCGACCAACAACTCACATGGTGGGTTCGGGGTTATTGCCCGGGACAGCGAAGGGGCTGTGTGTGGAGGTTCGGTGGGGCTTCGCCTCGCGGGATCAGTCGACGAGATTGAGGCGGAGGCGGTCGCACAAGGGGTCCAACTTGCAATCGACAAAGGCTGGAATCGGGTCATCATCGAGTCGGACTCTTTAAACATCATCAACCACATCCATCATACGGATTTCGCTTGGAGGATTGACTCGATTATGTCGAATGCGGTGTTACGCTCTTCTTTGATAGGGGAGATTGCTTGGGAACATGTTCCACGGTCCGCAAACTCTTGCGCTGACTGGTTAGCGAAGGCTGTGTTGTCGGGGTTGTGTCCTCCGGATTGGGTGTTTACACCACCAACCTCTTTGTTTAGATGTATTATTTCGGATATTGTACTGAACTCAAACCCGTCTTTGGGTCCTTGAATGCATTTTGCTACTTTGACCAAAAAAAAAAAAAAAAACTGAACTTCATTTACATGTTAGTTTATTTGGTTAAGGTAACATAATAATAATACATATACAGGACAAAAGCATAAAAAAATAGAAAAGAAAGAAAGCAAATAAAATATATTTAGTGATTCAAGTCAAAAGGTAGATTCTTCTCATGTAGATTTTCTGTGTGTTTTAGAGTTTATTTTTTATTCCATTTATTAGAATGTTGACTTTTTGCCAAGTAACACAAATTTACTCATAGATAGAGAGACGTGAGTTGGAATGGCAATTTTTTCCTGGGTATGTTGCAATCTCTTTATTTGACTATATCTCCAGCAGTATGTTAGGTGGTTCTATCTACTTTTAATGGCAATTTGATTCCATTTCTTTTTCTGTGTGTTTGTCTTATCAATAATTCAACGTATCTTATATAGTACATACACACTATATAGTATTTTCATTTATTTTACACTGAGTTGTTGGGGGACTAGAGAACTTATATGTCTTGTATCTTCTAATTCAGGTGCCTTCTCTTTCCATTCCAGGATATGTGATTCTTCTGTCCGTCGAGGTTAGTTACTGACATATCAGCAGCTCGAGCATTGTTTTGGAAGCGCCCATTATGCATGGTTCAATGGGGGTAGAGCGCTACTCCAATGACACCACCACCCTTAAGGTACAAGTGTCTGCCTCACTGATTAAATCCTTTCATCATTATCAATTACTAAAAGAGCTTTGCAAGTTTTCTGAATGATTTGCACCTCAAAGATACTGCAGATGAACCTCAAAGACAAGTAGATGTCTTAGCTTGGGATCCTTACAACTATCTCAGCTTTACAGCGGCTGATGAGTTATGCTCACCTAATGTGATCGAGTCACTGAATGTGATGAGTTCGCCCAGCACCTGCAGTACCAATCTAGTTGGAGGTATGGATACTAGCATAGCGCCCTAAGTTTAACATGGAAAATAAAAATGAAGCCTTCAGATCTTCCTTAGCATTGTTAAGTTTAGGAAAGCTTGCAGTAGGAAGGGATATATACAGTATTATGGAGCGTAGAGGAATTATGAAAATTTCCAGAGATTGTTGCAGCATGCAAGAAATGTAAGGTACTTGATTTTACGTAATTTGTATGTTTATCTCCATTCGCTTTGTTCAGCATTAGATAAATTTAGAGCTGAAATTTTTCATCTATTTACAGGAAGATGGATTTGTAAACTTCTGGGTGTTGAACTAAAAAAAATCCAGCCGATCAAAAATGTGTATCTCTTTGAGAAATTAGCTAGTGCTTCGCCATTTTTTTTACATCTAAGGCGGCACTTTTTAATTCCTATATGTATAATATCTATTTCACTCGTTGAGTTTACAAATAAAAGCTTTACTTCCACTAGCCAAATCCCAAGAAGACATAGTGGTCAATGTTGTTATGCTGGGTTTGCTTCTGTAAGAAGGGTCGCAATGACCTCTCTATCATAAAAGGTTGATTCTGGTGCAAGCTGAAGAGCAGTCTTCCCATCTTTGTCTCTTGTTTTGGGATTTGCTCCCCTGGAAAATATTTTTTTTTTCAATAACTGATAATAATACATATACATAAATATAAGTGAATTTGTTAGCTAGCTTATGTAAAAGCAGCAAAACCTTGCAAGAAGCAGCTTTGCAGTTGCAGGTCTCCTTGAGATAATGGCATGATGGAGAGGGGTCCTGCCTTTAGAATCACAAGCATTGATGTTGGCACCAAACTGCAATAGTAGCTCAACAATGGCAATATCTGCATTTTGACAAGCAAGATGGAAAAGAGAGCAATGGTGGTCAGATATCTGCCTCATTTCTTCTTCTTTTTTCTCATCATTTTCTTCTAGTTGTCGTTTTTGATGATCAATTCCTCCTTGAGATAGAAGCACCGTCTCAGCCAGAGTCCCAACTGGTACTTGTTCATGGGAGATAGAGTTGATATTCACCACATCAGAGCTCACGATATAACGGTAAACTTCTTTTATGTCATTTTTACTCACAGCTTCCCATAACGTGTCTGCAACACTCTTCGTTTTCTTATTGTCCTTTATCTTGCACACAAATATCTTCTCTGCATACTGCAATTAACTTTGCACCTTCTCTAAGTTAGTTACATATATACATATGCTACTTCATTTGCTTGTTGTTGCAGAAGACAACTGCAGAAGAGAGGAGATTCATATACCTTGGCATAAATATACATTTCTTTAACTGAGATAGGATCTTTATGGATGGGTTTTTTCACGTGGAAGGATTTCGGTCTGCAGTCAAGGTAACAAATTGATTATGTTGTTAAAAATTATTTACAGTACCAGAAGATCTTCATGTTTATTAATTACTACATACATACCCTGGAGTAGTATTACAATTGGGCTTAGATTTAGAAGAAGCACTTGAAGTCAAGAATTCCTCCCATATTGAGTTTGCGTAGTTGTTGCCTATTGACTGAAACAAAGATAAGATGAAAGGGTCCCACACTTTTACATCCAGTGTCAATGATCTTACCTAGATCAGATAAGAACAAGTTAGAGCAACTAAAGTAAATTATAGGACATTTACATGTATGTATACTAAGGTAGGTAATAATATAAATACATAACAAACCTTTGATATGTGAACACCAAGATTACGATGGATACCAGAACACTCAATACAAATGAGAATTCCAATGTTGAGAGATGCCCAATCAGGTGTGGGAGCTCCACAGTCAGCGCATGTGGCATTTCCATCTATTGAACTTAAGGCCTCAAGTGGACTAATCTGCTGAGACGTTACTCCATTACCATTATTATTATTGTTTTTTGGGGCGTAGCTGCAATGTCTTGAGACTAGCAAGCTCCTCGGAGGAGGAGCAGTGGCTTCTTCTCCATAATTATTATTATTATAAGCTGAAACTCCCCCTGGCCCTTCTGATAAACTACAAACTGCACCGTTATGGTCCCCAGGTCTCATTGAAGCAGCCAAACACTGCAGGATAAGAAAAAATGTATCAATCTAACAGGTATATAACATAATAAGTCTGATATAATTATTAATCCATTACATGATGAAAGTGATATTCTAAAAATAAAAATTCAAAATGGAATATTAGTATATCTACCCCCTCAGGTGCTTGGAACAACAACGAAGCTACAACCCCATTAATCTTTTCAATCCAATCCATTTGATCTGCTGCACTCTCTGCCTGCAGTGTCGGTGAAAAAACAAGCAAACATAAAATTATATATATGGTATGTTCTAAACTGTACTGATTCTACTACTAAAAATAGCTTTCCTGCCCAGTCTCCATTTTTTAATTAAAGATCAACAAACCATATGGCTTGATGTTCTCATGCATTCGCTTGTTAGCTGCTCAAGTCAATATGAATTTAAGTATCAATAAATTAATTAAGAACCTGCAAAGTATAGTTCTTAGATGGTGATATGATTCTGAAGCAGAACCTTGAGTCTGTCTGTTCCGGATCCACTTTTATTGCTGATATCAAGAGGTTTATAGAGCTACGAGAAATGGATTTTTCATCGTGTCCAGTACTACTACTGACCAGGGGATGATGGGAAGCAAGCCATCTGCTCAATCCATTCTCAGATGAGCTGTTTTTTAGGGAAGTATTATTATTAGATGTTGGGTTCCCAGTTATCTGTAAAAACAAGTGCAAAATTTAAGCTTAAACACAAAGAAATAAGAAACTTAGCTCTTTGTAGCATTTTATTATAAATAAAAAGAAAGGCAACAATAACAATGATGGCTTTTACAAATGAGTTGCTCCACGGTTTGCGTGAGTAATGTAGCATTCCTTGACTATCAAGGACAAAAAATCTTTTCTTCCAGTCTCCTCTCAGGTTAGAGGCACGCTTGGAAAGGTAACCCTGTCGAATGGTTTGAACCTGGATTTTGTTTTTGGTTGAACTAATTAGTAATGATGAGCTTGTTTGTTATTAGTTTAAACTGTTGATTTTTTTTAAAAATAATACTCAACCCACCTTCCTCTTTGTGACGGATTCTTTGACTTCAGTTGAATTTGCAGAAATTTCTGGTTTGGTGGGAGTGTGGTGATTATTTCGTGAAAGCTTTTCTTGCATCTTTTCAAGTAAGGTTCCTTGTTCATTGGTAGAACTTTCTCTTGACTGCTGAGCAGAAACCAACAACTGTTTGGGGTACCGAGGTGGGGGTGGGGGGGAGTCATCAAAGCAGCAGTATAATATAGTTAGTACTAGACTACTAGTGGGAATGGGATTAAAAGAAAGATAATAGAAAGCAAAAGAAGCTTAATTACTTGGTTAAAATGAGGCTCCATCTGATGCAGCAGCTCAGAGCCCTGTTGGACAACAACCAAAATCGGCTCAGCTTAGCTAAATTCATCTAGTAACTGGAGACACTGATGAGTTCGGAGATAAGTTGGAACATTACCTGTTCAAAGTATTGGAGATATGAACCCATTGTCTTGCCTAAGGCCTCCACAAACTCAAACCTCTTTTTGGCTTCAATAGTAGAGACAACACTGACCTGTTCATTTATTGTTATTATTTTATTGCTAAATAGTACTATTACATATATATATATGATTCATTAATATTAGAATTTGATCTGGAGTGTTGATGAATAACTATAATCGTAATTAATTGGAAGTCTGACATACCAGATTGAAGCAAGCGTTCTCAAAACTTGACTTTGCAGTACTATGTTCCTAAAATTTTAGTGTGTCATATATTGGATTATAAAACTTATATGAATCCAATCCAGTTTTCAGCCATTTTATATATATATTATTCTTGTTTTAGTAAAACAAACCAACAAAGAAGAACTGATGAGCAACTACAAAAGGTAACCAGTTTCAGCTTCTTTTGTTAATATGCTTTGGGATGTCATGCCTACTACCTCTTCTACATCTGTCTTGGTACTCTTTCTGACGGAATTCAACTTCTCATGTGCCTGTGACAGAATTCTTATTTCTGTGAGCTTCGGATAAACATGTATGCACGATCATGCATATTTAAATATAATAGTACAGGTGACAAATTACATTGTGAATCACAACATACTAGTACATGTATAGGATGTCAGGAAATCAAGTATATACCTGATCATACACAACAGATGCCTTATCAAAACGCTTTCGAGCTTCCTGCAGCACCAATGCAATGCAAATGGAACATTACTTGTATGTGTTGGAATGAAGAGCTGAGTGGAGAGACTGTTGGATGTGAATGGTGTAAGTACCTTTAGATCTGGAAGGTCAACATTGATGAAGTTGAGTAACTTGTCGCTAAGGATGTTCTCTATCTGGGAAGGGAAAGCAAGAAGAGCAACTTAGAAGGTAATTCGTTATATTATGGAGCTAGTAGTTGCCTTTGTCTAATCTAGCTGCTAGCAATCCTCCTTGAAAGATAGATTCTTAATCAAGGTGAAGCAAACTTTGCCAGGCCAGACCACCATATTGATATTGTAGCTAGCTTAGCTAATAATAATTAAGATATAAAATGGATCCATCTGCATACATATTATACCTACCATACATACATACCTGTGATACAAGTGCATTCTTTGATCTCCCTATTTCTTTTAATACTGCTGTAAATCTTGTCATCGCATCACCTAGAAGAAGATGTAGAATTAGAATATGCATTGCATACATACATACAGAATGAAGCTGAGAGTGAGATATTTCATGTATGTATATGTATGTATACCTCCAAGAGCATCATAAAAAGGATCATCATGGCCCCCGACAAATATTTCAAGGGAGCTTGCGAAAGCAATGTCACAGTCTATTTGTTCAGCCAGACCTTCTCTGAAGAATCCAACCCAAAGAGATGTGATAAATAGATTGTTTGTTCACAAGTTGGATGTTTGTTAAATACTATGATCATCCATCCCATGCTAATTGCTATGCTATGCTATCCAATTTATGTATACAAAAAAGAATGGAAGAGAAGTACAGAAAGACATACATGTACTTTCGACATCCTTTCTGAAATTTTAAACATCGAGACTTCCAAGATTCATTATTTTCTTCCCAGCAGTTTACCTGTTTTGACTCCCCTCAAAATAGAGTGATCAATACATGTGACATCGTCAGTAACACCAATTAGAGAAGAATATAAGATATCAAACCTGCTGCCTGAAGGCTGATGGATCATCAAGCTGTTTAAACTGCATCCTTCGTTCAGTCCCGGTGAATGAATGAATCACCACATTGCCTTGCTAATAAGGATTAGGATTTGAGACACAAAAAGTATGCGTCTCTGACTGGCCAACGAAGACAAACTACCTGGGGAAGAAAGAAAGAATGAGATTGGCGAGTTTCTGCTCCTATCTAATTAGGGACATTGTGCACTAGTAGTGAAGGATATTTTTAAGGGTGAACGCGTGTTTATCGAAAAATTCTGTTTTTGTTTTTTGTTTTTTTTTGAGGTTTGATTTTCATTTTCCTTTTTGGGCCACATTTTGAGATTTGATTGATTAATTAATTGGTTACAAACAAACAGTCTCATTTTCTCTATTTTTTCTGTGAGTAATAACTAATTACTATGCTTGTGTAACCTCTTTCCAAGCCGAAATCATTTCTTTTTGTCGTTGGGAAGGAGCGTGGTAATTCAAACTAGTAAGTAGTAAGTAAGTACGACAATGTGTGAGAGTACAAAGAATTTTCATTTTTAATCCGCAATTTATCCTTAATAAGGGCTCTCGGGTTCGAACTTCGAACCCTTCGTCTAATAACGCGAACTTTCGGTTCCTGAAAAGTGAAAATCAGAGAAAAACAGAATTTGCATTGTTTGTTTTATTTGTTAAATATAAAAGGGTTAATTACTTAATTGGTTACATATGATTGAGCAATGTTCAGAATGGTTACACATATTTCAAAATGTGATTAATTGGTTTTGAAATGTGACTATTTGTTTTTTTTACTGTTCACCGTTAGAAATCACAGTTAAGTCACTATTTAGATACGTAAAATGATGAAATTACCCCTAGAATCATCTTCAAGAACAAGAATCGAAGAACCCAGAATCGCAATTCTGGGTTCTTTGAAGTTCTGTATTGCAGTATATGTTATCACCAAATGTGATTAAATGGTTATACATGTTTCTCTGTAATGTGATTAAAAGGTCATACATGTTTCTCTATAATGTGATTAAATGGATACTGTTGTTTGAAATATTTCTGGGTTCTCAAGAACATCAAATCGAATTTGATTCGATTCTGGTTCTTCAATCCTTCCATGTGTTCTTCAATACAACTAAGGGCATAATAGTCATTTCACAATTCAATAATATGTTAAAAAAATTAATTAACGTTAAAATTAATGGTTTACTAACGGAATAACCAATTAATCACATTGGGAAAAATATGTGTAACCAATTAGTCACATAGCAAAACCAATTAATCACATTTTGAAGCATGTGTAACCATTCTGAACATTGGTCAAACATGTGTAACCAATTAAGTAATTAACTCAATATAAAATGAAACTAAAGACATCTTATCATTCACCGTGGGAAATTCCATGTCGGACGATCTCGATTCTGGATGGATGATAGATAAGGTAACCTTATCTGAGCTCTGCACAACTTCTTCCTCCTCCTAGTTCTCACACTGAGAGAGACAGAGATGGCTCGCTCAGCGCCATTGTCTTCCTCGTCGTCCCTTTGGACCTTAAGAAGCTCCTCTAGGTTTGCGGATTCTAAGCCCCTCCTCAAGTCTTCCGTGGGGCTGGGCAGGCCAAGCCCTTCATCTAGTAAAGCTGGGGGTAGAATCAGCAGAATCTCGGCGGTGGCAGACTTGGCATCCTCCGTGGACAGCACAACGATTGCGGTAGTTGGAGGAGGATCCGTGGCGGCACTGGCGGCTGTGCTGACCCTAACTGATCCAGACAGGAGGCGGCAGATGCAGGCGGAAGAGGTGGGAGGTGGAGACAAGGAAGTGGTGAGGGAGTACTTCAACAGTACGGGATTCCAGAGGTGGAAGAAGATATACGGAGAGACTGATGACGTGAACCGGGTGCAGCGTGACATTAGGCTGGGTCATTCTAAGACCGTGGAGAACGTGATGAAAATGCTCAAGGAGGAAGGCTCCCTTAACGGTGTCACCATCTGCGACGCCGGTTGTGGGACCGGATCCCTCTCCATCCCCCTCGCTAAAGAAGGCGCGACTGTATTCGCCAGCGATATCTCCGCTGCCATGGTCGCCGAGGCTCAGAAAAACGTAGGTGCTTCTTCAATTACTTGGTCTCTTCCCCTTACTTGTCATTGCTTGCATGGTGTTTGATGAAATGCTTCAATTCATCAGGCGAAACAAGAGGGAATTCAAAAGATGCCGGATTTCCAAGTGAGTGACCTTGAGAGTATAGATGGCAGGTTTGACACAGTTGTGTGTTTGGATGTGCTGATCCATTATCCTCAGAGCAAGGCGGATGGGATGATCGGTCACCTAGCTTCCCTTGCAGAGAATCGGTTAATTCTGAGTTTCGCACCGAAGACATTCTACTATGACCTTCTCAAGAGAGTCGGTGAGCTCTTCCCTGGGCCTTCCAAGGCCACCCGCGCTTATCTCCATGCTGAAGCTGATGTTGAGAGGGCTTTGCGAAAGGTTGGTTGGAAGATTAGGAAGAGGGGTCTCATCAGCTCCCAATTTTACTTTGCAAGACTTGTTGAAGCTGTTCCTGCTTCGTCTTCTTTGTGATGATGATTCTCTCCTCTCCCACTTTACATCTTGGCCTCATTAGATAACAGAGTTTGTTCTACACTGAAATTGTAGCTAAATTTAATTAAGTTGAGATTATGAATTATATTACTGCATTATGTTTAGTTGCTATAGATGGTTAGGGTATGGTACGGGTATGACAAATACCATAATTATACCATATTTTTAAACCACATACCATAACCATAATCATTACGGGTACAATTTTCAATACCATAACCATGAAAATAACCGTGGTTATTAATCACGGTTTTACCCGTATACCCATATTTATTTCACGTATGTAATATAATAAAAGACCAAAAATTTTATTTTAAAAAATACATAAATCTATATTGCCAACAATAAAAATATATAAAACTAACATCATGGTTATTTATTACTTGTATGTACATTAACTTCCATTATTTAGTATATATTAGTTTATTAATAATAATAAAAAAAAATATAATAACCATGGATATTACTCAAATACCATAATCATTATGGGCAGAAAATTCATCACCATAACCGTACCGTACCATAATGGTCCGGTTAAACATATTAAACAATAACGATTATAACCATGATTATGAGTTTTTCACCGCACCATTGTCAACCCTAATTATGTTTGATGTGAACACTTGGTACAATATTTTTCTTGTAGAAGAGTATTGGTATATTCATAAATACTTGTTCCGACAAATTTATACATATTTGATATTACTGGTGGATCCATTTAATTTAAGTTGGGCCGTATATATATTTGGGCTTATGAAATTACTAGTCTAGTATAGTCCACATGTATATATAGCTAAGGCTTTATCTACTTCATCTGATTGAGACTCGAAGCGAGCAAGAGAGAAAGAATGGATGGAAAGAGGAAGGAGACAGCTGAGTCTATGGAACGAGAAGGAAGGGAAGAATTGGAAGAAGACGGAGAAAAAGTGTCAGAAAAAAATGAAGATGATGAAGAACAAGATGAAGATGAGTCCGTGAAGGAGGTACTCAGAGATCGTCTTAGACTCTCCACAATCTCCATTGCTCAAGCTGAAGGTCTCCTCCCTTACATTCCTTCATTTTCATCTTTAGGCTGTATCTAAATCATGTAATGTATGCTCTAGCTGCTTGAGATTGATTGATTCGATTTGGTTAAATGTCTTCATCTCAAACTGAATTGATCCCCAATCAATCATGCAGCTGCCAAGAACGGTATGGAGATCTCCTCACCAGTTATGGCCTGCATTGCCGATTTATCCTTCAAATACGCAGGTGCATCTTCTCTCTAGAGTAGTGCTCGTGTTTATGTTTCCATGCTTAGCTGATTCGTTTAAGGTTGTTAAAGTAAATTGGTGGATAAATCACCATACTTATAATGCTCTCAGAGTCAGCCATTACTACTGTGCTTCTGTTCCTAATCCTATCCAAGTTTTGCTGTGTACTGACTACTGTGTGGGTTTCATCTAAGAATAGAAATGGCAAACCTAGCTATATGTATCATGCCATACCTCGTAGTCAGTAGTATGTATGGACTATGGATTCTTTCTCCACTTTAAGAAATGAGAAATTTAGTTTCGGTGTTGTCCCAAATGCATTTGTAAGTTGTAACATCGATGTTAAGGCATTCCTCTGATGAAAACAGTGCAGTTAGCTACTGACCTTGAGCAATTTGCACACCACGCTGGTCGCAAATCTGTGAATATGGAAGATGTCCTACTATCCAGTGAGTCACTCAATGTATCTGTTGTGATTAGTTCACCTGCTGATTTTTGTTTCTCATTTTTTGTATGTATAATAACTAATAAATTGCTCATGTCTTGATCAGCACACAGGAATGAGCAATTAGCAATTTCACTAAGGTCTATCTGCAACGAACTTCGGAAAAAAGCTCATTCCCAGAAGAAGAAGCGTAAAAAATCATCATCTAGAAGGGAAGATATGCAAGCCCCTACCATTGCCATTGCAACAGACTCTAAGCACGGCAACATCATGCCTTGATCATCATCTATACAAATTACAACACTAGGTTGTTGCTACTATCAGGTATATATGCATATATTATATTGTCTCTGCTAGTGATTCATATAATTAAAATTCTGCCTCTCCTTGTGTGTGTTGTACTTAACATACGAACCGAAGGCATAGGTGAAGTTCGTTGATCTGAAATCCTTGCTTTGGTTTGAAAATCTCCCTCATTTTAATTAGATTCTCACTAATATGAAAGACTTGTGACAGTATGGGTTTGATTTCATTTTATTTCTTAGGGTAAGTTCTCGGATCTTGACCATTGCATATTGCTGTTTGGGTAGGTATTATCATGTCTATGTAGCGTGGTGTGGATGGAAGGAAGAAAGAGCAAAGTGGAAGACTGAAGAGGTGCTTGCTAACCCACCCTCCAGCTACGTATATAAGACTCCATTGATGAGATCTGAAGCAAAGTGAATATCATATATAATGATGGCTTTTGAAGCGTGTAGGTGTTCTCATCAATTGAGTAGGTCTTCCAATTTGTTCTTCTCAAATCTCAGCCAGCAGTTGCCTTGTTGAGGCGAAAGTGTTTTAGTAATTTACTTTATCAATCCAGTCCAGTCCAGTAATGTAACTCACTGAAACAGCCCTTTTTTCCCTTCCACTAGGAAGGGTCTCGACAAGCCATTATGTATGATGTATGTATGTGATGGGATTCCATTTAGTTGACTAACTGATGATGATTAGCCAAGTTGGAAAGCTTAAGGTTGCTGTGGTTGGCTGTCTGTCTGGCTTTAATAGACACTGTACTGAACAACGGCAGCAGCTTCATAGACCGTGTGTCATTGCAATGCCTCCTCTTGCTGCCCCTCGTATGAATTATCTTCTGTTGTAATATTGTCTTAATACTTTAAAATTTACTCCCATCTGTCCATGTTTAATTTCAAATGGACTACTGACACTGGAGCTGCTAATATCCCTCATATCACTCTGCCTCCTGCGCAGTCTGGGTATGCATTTCATCAGGTGTTCAATGGTCTAGCACGTAAGTTGCCGCATGATCCTTCTGCTGTGTTACCCTGATTTGAAACACAGGTAGGTAGTAATTTTAGCCCTCCTATGTATGTATTTGATATCAATTTTCATTGTCTTCTTTAATTATGATACCTCACATTTGAAAGAAAGAAGAGACTTGAATCTTTATAAGCAAGGTAGACGTTATTTACAGCTAAGTGAGGATAATTTGCTCGATTAGACCTACGTTAAATAATATTAGATTGTGAGCTACATGGATTATTAATGGAAGGAAGAGTATTGATTAATTATTAAATAATGATGTTTGTATTTATTTTTATAAATAAGATAACATTAACTTGACGTGAAATAGAGGAGAGGAGTCAAGCCCTGTCGTGTGGTCTCCTCACGTCCACTCATTTTCTAAACCCCTTTATCCCCTCCTTGAGGAATGAAGGATAGATAGAGGCTAGAGCTTGTCTCTGAGTATTGTTCGATAATGGTTCTTTATGATTCCTATATACACAGTAAGTAGTAGCTAGAAACAGCAGATAGAAAGAAGAGGCCATATCCTTATGGCTCTACTACAGGTCCCCGGGTCTTCTCCCATCGGCAATGGCAAAGCTGCCGCCCTCCGGCATCATCCTGCTTTGATATCGAATTTCTTATCCCCTTCACTGCATCACTTTATGGTTCCTACAACTACTGCTGCTACTTCTAGAACAAGAGCGAACACTTCTCCCAGAATCTCCATGCGTATGGCCTCCAAGTCTAAGCAAGCCTATATCTGTCGCGATTGTGGGTCGGTATCAATTTTTATTTTTTATTTAATAAACACCTGCTTTGCATAACAATCCTATTCCTGACTGTTGCCATCTTGAATAATGAATGAATTCTATTATATTATATGCTTTTCATTTGTCTTGCTATATACAGATACATTTACAGTGATAAAACTCCATTTGACAAGTTACCTGACAAGTACTTCTGCCCAGGTAATTACAAGACATTCTAAATAATGTGATTGATGATGACTTTGTTCATACTAATAATCATGTCATATATTATCTGTAAGGAATGTAAAAATCATTCACTTCTCTGAATGCTTGCAGTTTGTGGTGCTCCAAAACGAAGATTTAGGGAGTACCAGCCTGATGTGTCAAAGAACGTTAATGACAAAGATGTTCGCAAGGCAAGGAAGGCTCAAATCCAGAAAGACGAAGCCATAGGGTGAGTAACTAGTCCTTCTTTATTTGTTCTATCTAGGGTGGCAATCGTGTCATGTCGTGTCTAATCGTATCGTGTTATTAATCGTGTCGTGTCTTAACAGGTTTCGTGTCTTAACAGGTTTCGTGTCTAAACGGATAATTTCTAAACGTGTCTCAAAACATCAGACACGAACACGACACGATTAAGTAGCAGATCACACGTGACACGACACGGGACACAATTAACTTTCTTGGAAATTAAAAATTGAAAAACATAACGGATAGACACGACACGATATGACACGACACGATTAAGAACGACCTGACTGATACGAATTTACACGATTAAACACGAAACGACACATTACACGACACGATTAACACGAAAAACATTAATTTTATATATTTTTCTGAACGTGTCACGATTAGACACGACACGATTAGACACGATTAGTTAACCGTGTCTTTATTCGTGTCACAGGTATACACGACACGATTAGACACGATTAGTTAATCGTGTTTTATCGTGTTTATACAGATATCCGCAGATCTGAGTTGTTTAGACACGATTATTAATCGTGTCTAAATGTATAAGAGTTGTTTAGACACGGGATCCGTTAAGGTCAAACCCATATACGCTTTAAAGCAGATCGTGTCGTGTCGTTTAATCGTGTCGTGTCAGAAGTTGCTACCCCTAGTTCTATCTATGACTTGCTTCTCTGTGTGCATTGTAGAAAAAACTTGATGTCCCTGTTTCAGAAAGTAGAGGTCACGAGTTGAAGTCTTAACTTAGTTATTATTGGTGATCAACTTAAAAACATTTTGTAGTTGCAAATTGAAAATAAGAGTATGGTGGAGGCTTATATAATCCTATAGCTTGAGAGATGCAGATCTGCTAAATAGCTAGCTGAAGCAGTAATCCATTTTTGTTGACCTACAGGAAAGCGTTGCCCATTGCTGTTGCCATTGGAGTTATTGCGCTTGTTGCTTTATATTTCTATCTCAATTCTTCCTTCTAAATCATGTCATATTTTCCATTGCTGCATCATTTTGTTCAGAATACATTATTATATATATGATCAAAATAGTACCCTCTGGCTACTTTGCTCTTTCAAACTTTGCATTTTCTTTGCTTTAATTACTTGTCCACTCAAAATATTTCATATTCTTTATGGATATATAGTAAGTAAAACCATTATGACAGACAGAATCATCTTTTCCTCTGCACAAAGCCTTTCCTTCCCATTGAAATTGTGAAGAGAAGATTCATAATGAATTACACAATAAGCACATATTATAAGAAAACAAAAATCATTAATTAGAAGTGAATTTCGCGCCTCTCTGCAAAGAACTTGCCGGTGACAGCTTGGTCGGGCAGCAGGGCGAGCCATACACCAGTATCAGCACCATCCTCTGCTGAGATATTCCCTGCCCAACCAGTCATGGCAGTCTTCACCCACCCCGGGCAGTAGCAATTCACAAATATCTTCTCACCTTCTTCTCTTGCTTGAACCATCTTTGCAACCACCCTTGTGTGTGCATTCACTGCTAGCTTTGATACTGAGTAGTCTGTGAATGTCTGTGGCCACCCTCCTGATGTCCAACTCCCATCCTCTACTTGTTGAAGGAAGCTTGACAACATTTCATCGATGTCTTCCTCTGTCAATGTCTCTATGTCTTCTAGCCTGTGTCTCAATGTCTCATCTTCAATTCTCTGTCCCCGCACAACAAAATGAATAGTTATACAAAAAGATACATGCTTGATATATATATATATATGCTTGCTTATAAGAGGAGAATGAGTCGAGACTTACATTCCTCCTTCCATGTATTCTCCCAAGTCGAGAACTGACATTAACAATACGCGCACCAGCTGCAGAAGATCTCATCAACGGAATCATGGCTTTTATCATATTCTTTGTTCCATAATAGTTTGTGGAAACAACCATCTGAGCATTTTCAACAGAATTTTCTGTCCCAAAATTGAAATTAACACCTGCATTATTTACCTGATCAAATGAAAACAGCATACTGGTAATTCAGCATATATATTAGTTACTACAATCATCTTAAATTTATAAGCAAATATATATATATATATACATACCAGAATATCTATACCCCCATATGTGTGTTTGAGCCATTCAGTAAAACGTTGGATTGAAGAAGGATCTAACACATCCAATTGATGAAAGACAACATTCAAGCTTCCTTCCTGTAAGACTTTAACTGCTTCCTCACCCACAGCATCATCTCTTGATGTCAATACCACTGTAAGTCCATGCACAGCAAGCTGTCTCACTATCTCAAACCCGATTCCCCTATTACTTCCCGTTACTACAGCAACTGTCTCTGCAGACCACCATCTACATACATACATGATTAGACCACCAGCAGACAGTTATACCTACAAGTATATAATTAAAGATGTATTTGTTGTTATGCTGCACTGCACTGCAGTGTACATAATGCATCTATATCTTCTGGATCCTTCCCTCCCTCCCTTCAAAGGAGGAACCAACCCCAACCCTAATCAATTCAAACGATGGCATGCATTTAGTCTAACCTCACACATTATATATAAATAGTGCATATTCGATAAAGTTTTTGCCTTGGCAATGCCATTCACGTAAACCATTCGCTGCTATGCTATGCACACCACTTACTTTTTATTCATCAAAATCAATCAAGATAGAAAGACCGCTATGCTATGCTGTTGGAATAAGGAAGTACAATACAAAACAGTGTATTTAACTATAAATATATCTATAATTAAAATGTAATGGAATCAATCAATCGATGTATGAAGACTGAAGAGGATGAGTATGTAAAAGACACCTCTGATGGTCGGAGTAAGGAATCGTGCGGAGAAGAGAAATCTCTTGCAATCTCTGTTCTCTTCGTTCCTTGGCCTTCTCACTCTTTCCCATCTCTTCTTCTTCTTCCTTGTTCGTCCCTCTGCTATGTTCTGTGTCTCTCTCTATCTCTAGCACTCCTCCGATTTGTCCCTCCCCGACGATTGCTCCATCCCGTTAGTTGCCGGTCAAAGCTTGGCCACATTTTAAGATCCTTGTGTTGGGCTTCGGTCGGAATAGGCGCCACGTGGATCCTACTTCTTATGGGCCTGTTGTCCAGAAAACTTTTTAAAAAAAATCGAATAAATAAACCGTTAGATAAAAATACTTGTAAGTTTGTAACTATTATATGGTTTAAATTTTAATCGTGTCATGCCTATAAAAAAAATTATACAAACTTATTAGGTATAGCCCATATGTATATGTATATCAGTTGAAAATTTATAATTATTTATAGCATTATTATAATCTATTGATTTATCTAACAACTGCATCATATTTGACAGAATATAATTGTACTATCAACACGAGTTGAAGTTAATAAATAAATTAAAGTTAAATAACAACAAACAGTATATATTGTTTTTTTAAAAAAAGTGTTGAGTTTTAACACCACGAAATGAAATAGGTGAAACACATGATTTCTTTCTATAAAATCAAGAGATAGAATATATTATGGAAATGATTATTTTTTTGAAATTAACAATTGAAGGTAAAAAAAAAACTTACTTTGTGTTGGTGGGGTCACCACTGAAGAGGATATGGCCTCGCATTCAACCACAATCCCAAATAGGCCGGTAATGGTGCGGTGAAAATCCCATAATCATGGTTGTAACTGTCACTGTTTAATATGGTTAACCGTACCATTATGGTGCGGTACGGTTATGGTGATGAATTTTCTACTCATAATATAATAATGGTTATAGTTATAGTATTTGAGTTATACCCACGGTTATAACCATGGTTATTATATAAATATAATAATTATTTATTATTAATAAACTAATATATATTAAATAATAGAAGTTAATGTACATACAAGTAATAAATAATCACGATGTTAGTTTTATATATTTTTATTGTTGGTAATATAGATTTATGTATTTTTTTAAATAAAATTTTCGGTCTTTTACTATATTACATGTGTGGAATAAATATGGGTATACGGCTAAAACCATGGTTAATAACTATAGTTATTTTAACGGTTATGGTATTGAAAATTGTACCCATAATTGATATGGTTATGGTATGTGGTTTAAAAATATGGTATAGTTATGTTATTTATTATACCCGTATCATACCCTAAACCCTAATCCAGAACATACCACAGGAACTTTCAGGCGAATGGCGTGTGGTACCTTTCCACTTCCGGTTATTAATCCATCTTCTTGAGGATTTGAAGGCGTCGGAATTGATTAAGAGAATAATGTCTTCGTCGGCCCCGGCGGTGGTTTGATACGATCGTGGAAATCGTATCTGGCAACGAACAGAATTTTGAGAGAAAGAGAGAGAGAAGAGAGAAGATAGAGAGAAAACAGATTTTGATTCTTATTGCATAAACCCAAAATGCTAACAGCATATCAGCTAAAATAGGCTAACCACTAACTCTAGTCTCATCGACCCATCCCGATTTAACTACGGTCTGACAGCTGACCTCTGGTTCAGCAGCTAACTCTACCCAGGTAACTTATGACTCAAGTTTTATTCTACTTAGGTAACTTAGGACCCAAGTTTCAGCTCAGCTCGCAACAATACTCCCCCTCTAAGCAAGGACCTTGACCTCAAGGTCGAAGTCTGGATACCTCTGACAGAACTCATCCCTGAATACCCATGTAGCTTCTTCGATTGACTGTCCTTCCCATTGAACTAACAGCTTGGTGGCAGCTCAGTTTCCTCTTTTAACCATCTTCCTTTCCACGATAGCAATTGGTACCTTAGCACCGGATCGGAGGAACTCTCTGGGCAGCTGCGTGACCTGATCATGAGTCCCATAAGCCAGCTTCAGCTGTGATACATGGAGTGTCGGGTGCACCAAGGCTTCGGCTGGGAGATCCAATCGGTAGGCGACAGCTCTGATCTTCTCAATCACCTGATATGGTCCAAACCATTTGGGTTGGAACTTGTTGACCCCCTTCTTGCGCATTGAGTGTTGAGCATAGGCGTGCAGCTTCATGAAAACCCAATCCCCAATCTCAAACACCCTCTCAGATCGTTTCTTGTCCGCTAATTGCTTCATTCGGTTTTGAGCCCTCTCCAAATGAAATTTCAGCATTTTTATAGTTTCTTCTCGATCCCTCAGCATATTATCAACAACAGTTTCCTTTGATTCACCCGCAAAGTAAGGCATATGGATGGGAGGAGGATACCCGTACAAGGCTTCAAAGGGAGTTGTCTTGATAGAAGAATGTCAAGAAGTGTTATACCAGAATTCAGCTAACGCCAACCACTTGCACCACGTCGAGGGCCGCTCTCCAACCATACAACGCAGGTAGGATTCTAAGCACCTGTTTACTACTTCGGTTTGGCCATCAGTTTGGGGATGATAGGCCAATGATAGACATAGTGACACCCCTTGGTGTTTGAATAGCTCCTGCCAGAAATTGCTCAAGAAAACCGAATCTCGGTCGCTAACGATCCTATTAGGCAGCCCATGGAGTTTGAAGACGTGAACCAAGAATTCCTCAGCCACCGTTGCTGCACTAAAGGGGCGACTCAGCGCCATGAAATGTCCGTACTTAGTAAGCCTATCCACGACCACAAATATCACCTCTTTTCCTAGTGACTTTGGCAATCCCGTGATGAAATCCATAGATATGTCTGTAAACACCTCATGAGGTAGAGGTAATGGCTACAGCAATCCCGGGTTGGCGCTATTATTCGCCTTGTTCCTTTGACATACCTCACATTTCCTTATGAACTCCTTGACATAACCTTTTATCCCCTTCCAATATAATATGGCCGATAGTCGTTGTAAGATGGTTGTAACTCTCGAATGGCCCCCTTGAGCCGAGCAATGATAGATCCTTAGAATGTCTTCCCTTAATTCGATGTCGCTACCTACCACCATCTTCCCTTGTTTTCTTAGGATCCCATCGTCATAAGTAAATCGGGCGGGTCCAACTCCACTGATCAACTGCTGAATCATGGTTGAGTAATCCACATCTTGATCATAACTCTTCTTGATCCTTTCTAGCATATCTGAAGACACAGATGTGACTATCATGGACAGTAACTCTGCCCCCGTAACTCTTGAGAGAGCGTCAGCAACTTTGTTCTCAACTCCTTTCTTATATTGTATCTCGTAATCGTATCCTAGTAGTTTCGCAAGCCAAGTGTGTTGTAATGGCGTAGACACTCTCTGTTCTAGAAGATATTTCAGACTCCGGTGATCCGTCTTGATGATGAAATGTCGATCGATGAGGTAGAAATGCCATTTTTTTATGGCTAACAAGACCGCTAATAGCTCCTTCTCGTACACGGACAACACTTGTTGTTTGGGAGCCAATGCCTTACTTATAAAGGCGATCAGGTGACCCTTCTGCATGAGTACGGCCCCTATGCCTATTCCTGAGGCATCGGTCTCTATTATGAACGTGTCATTCATGTTGGGTAGTGCCAAAACAGGTGTGGAAGTCATCGCTTCCTTGAGGGGCGAGAATGATTGCTCCGCTTCTGGTGACCATTTAAATGCGTCCTTTTTCAATAACTCTGTCAGTGGCTTACTAATAGACCCATAGTTCCTTACGAACTTCCGATAATAACCCGTCAAACCCAGGAATCCCCTGAGTTGTTTAACTGACACGTGTTTGGGCCAATTTCGAACTGCTTCTATTTTGGTGGGATCGGTAGACACTCCTTGACCCGATATAACGTGTCCCAGATACTCTATCTGTGCTCCCCCAAACGAACACTTGGATCTTTTAGCCACTAAGGAATTAACCATCATAAGATTGAATACCACATCCAGGTGTCTCACATGCTCTTGTAAACTCGGGCTATAGACTAAAATATCGTCAAAAAACACTAGCACGAACTTTCTCAAATACGGTTTAAATATACCATTCATCAACCCTTGGAAGGTAGCCGGAGCATTCGTCAATCCGAATGGCATTACTCTGAATTCATAGTGACCCTCGTGCGTACGAAAGGCCGTCTTGTGAATGTCCCCCTCGAACATCCTAACTTGGTGATAACCCGAACGTAAGTCTATCTTTGAAAACACAGTCGCCCCATGCAACTCGTCTAACATCTCATCAATTAACGGTATCAGAAATTTATCCTTGATTGTTAAATCGTTCAGCCTCCTATAATCTACACACATCCTCCACGACTGATCTTTCTTCTTTACTAGTACCACGGGTGACGAGAATGGACTAGAGCTTGCTTGTATCACTCCCGACTCTAACATTTCTCTTATCATCCTCTCAATGATGTCTTTTTGGGGTGCGGGGTAACGATAAGGCCTTTGGTTCACTGTCAATCCTTCTTCTTTTAGTGGAATTCTATGGTCTACTTCTCTTTTGGGAGGTAATCCTTTCGGTTCTTGAAACACCTTGTCATACTTCCTGATTAGCTCATCCAGTTCTTCTGTCCCCATGCTGTCCTTACTCACCTCAGTCGCAAAAACCGCAGCATGCTGTCCCGGACTCATCAACAACGAAATGCTGCACAACTGCACCGAAGCTAACTCTCCTTTCTTTGCTAGGATTGCTGTCATTTGTTCCACAGAAGCTGTCCTCACTGTATTGCCACCACTCCCTTTTAGTTGGCATTACTGTTCCCCGAGATTGAAACTCATCGTAAGCTCCCTGAAGTTCCAAACTATATCTCCCAATGTAACTAGCCATTGTACGCCTAACACCATATGGTAATTCTCCAACGGAATAAGGAAGACATCCGCCATAAAAGATTCACCCTGCATCGACCATTGAAACCCTCGGCATATCTTACTACAAGTCATGGTGTTTCCATTTGCCACAATCACCTTCATGGTGTTGATCTCTTCCGTGTAACAGCCCAGCTTAACCGCCATACCCAAGTCCAGGAAGTTATGTGTACTCCCCGAGTCGATTAGGATCTGCAACCGTTTGTGTCTTACTATACCCTCCATTTTCATAGTTGAGCAATGCATTGTTCCCCGAATAGCATGAATCGATATCTGTGGTACAGCCTCTTCCTCATCTTCTTCAACAATGGCAGGTTCTAACATGTCTTCCTGCTGCTCTTCTTGCTCATCGTCCCCTACCTCGATCATGAACACTTGTTTGCCTCGGCTGCACTTGTGTCCCATTACGTACTTCTCTGGACACCAGTAACAGAGTCCTCTCGCCCTTCGGTTCTCCAACTCCTTACTCGACATTGTCCTGGTAGCTGGTCCCTTATTCATTGGTCTCGGTTGAATCGGATTGCCTGTAGCTGCCTTACTAATCCCTTCGTATGGAGCCCTGTTGCCTTCCCCAAACCGTGGTTTCATCTGCAGTCCCGATACATCATTGTGCAACTTCGCCAGTGCATACGCCTCATGCAGGTTAGCTGGTCGTAGCAACCTTACCGGACCCTGCAAGGATGGTTTCAGCCCTCCTATGAAGAAGCTCAACACAGCCCCCTCTGACATGTTGTCAATCACTTGAACCTTGTTTAGCAAATAGTCGAACTTCCTGAAATAATCACTAAGAGATCCCTCCTGCTTCAAATTCTTCATCTCAAGCACTGGATCACCGTACATCTCTTCGCCAAATCTGGCCTGAAGTGCAGCAACATAGTCGTTCCAGGAAAGCTTCCGATTCTGTCGAGTCCACACTCGGGTAATGCCTTGATGCCATTGTAGGGCATCACCCTCAAGATGGATAATAGCTATCTTTAGCTTAGCCTCTTCAGGAGTATCATCAACCTCAAAGTAATGGCCACAACGAAATAACCACTCAGCTAGATCAGAACCATCAAATCTAGGAAACTCTACCTTACCAACATGATAATGGCGTCTGTCACGTTCTCGGAAGCTGTCAGCCTGCTGATTGTTTCTGTCCCCATACACAGCTTGCTTGTTTGCAGGAGATTCTGTAGGACCCTTCTCTTCAGCTGAGGAAATCACTGAGTCAGACCCCGAGCCCAGAATGCCCGCTTCTGATCCATTCCCGGTCTGTCGAGCTGATACAAGATGGAGCAGTGATCGGATTTCATCCAGACATCCCGAGTGTCTTTCAGTCAGAGTCGATAGCCTTTCGTTGGCGAGAAGCAGCCCCGACAGTGTCTTGCTCTGTTCGACCAAAGCCCTCCCCTGTTCTTCAAGAGTCGCATCTACACGTAGGTCTCTTTGTGCCCTTGTTTCGTTTGCCATATCGGATCTTCTGACGGACGGCGGCGCAGTGGAAGCAGGCCTGCTCTGATACCAGATGATACGATCGTGGAAATCGTATCTGACAACGAACATAATTTTGAGAGAAAGAGAGAGAGAAGAGAGAAGATAGAGAGAAAACAGATTTTGATTCTTATTGCATAAACCCAAAATGCTAACAGCATATCAGCTAAAATAGGCTAACCACTAACTCTAGTCTCATCGACCCATCCCGATTTAACTACGGTCTGACAGTTGACCTCTGGTTCAGCAGCTAACTCTACCCAGGTAACTTATGACTCAAGTTTTATTCTACTTAGGTAACTTAGGACCCAAGTTTCAGCTCGCAACATGGTTGCAGGTGCTTCATCATCACGCGCCACTTCGTCCTTCATCCGCTCTCCTTCTGCCACGAATCAACCGGGCCAGTAGCTCTGTCGTTGTCTCTTCTCAGTTCCATCAGGTTTGTATTCATTTCAACCCTTCCTCCTCCTCCTCCTCCTCCTCCTCCTCCTCCTCCTCCTCCTCCTCCTCCTCCTCATCATCATCATCATCATCATCATCATCATCATCATCATCATCATCATCATCATCATCATCATCATCATCATCATCATCATCATCATCACCACCTGTTTATATCAATTCCATAAAACTTCATTTCAAGGCCTCTCCCTTGAGGAGTGTAGTAAAGGAGTGTAGTAAGAGATCAGCTGTCAACAACCTGCTGCGAACAAGGGTGGTCGTGGCCGTGGTCTCAATAACAATAACAAATTAACAATGTAGTAAGAAGACGAGTAGTGAAGATCAGTGCAAGGAAGACTGCAGGCAAGAATATTGAGGTCGAGGTTGACAAGCCACTCGGACTCATCTTGGGTCCAAAATTCGGTGGCGGCGTCATCATCACTGTCAGTACATAATAATGAATGAAAATAAACTCACGCTATATATTCTGCACTTAATTTTCTGAAGCTTGAGTGAATGAATTAGGGTGTGGATGGAGGAGGAAATGCAGCCAAAGCAGGGCTTAAGGCAGGGGAGCAGGTGGTCTACCACCAGCAGGCAGCAGCTTCTTCGGTGATGAGCTATGGCCTGCAGATAAGCTCGGCTTCACTAAAACAGCAATCCAAGCAAAGACGGATTCTGTCTACTTTGTTGTTAGTAGGTCACTCCAATTATATATATATATATATATGCTTACATAATTAATTTGTTCTTGATAAATGAACATGATGAGGCATATTAGGGGAGTTGACGTGGATGTTAAGCGGCTGCCAAAGCGACCCGCTCCTTCACGTTTTGGAAGGAAGCTGACTGATGCTCAGAAGGTATATATATATAGTATATCTATTGTTTTGGAAGGAATTTATGCATTGTATCATTGTATGTGTCTTCTTCTTCTTCTTTATGTCTCGCAGGCTAAAGCTACCCATATATACCTGGATTGTGGATACATATACACCCTGTCAAAAACATTTGATGAACATCCCATGATGAGATATTGGATTGTCGTTATACTATCTATTGTTGGTAATTAGTATTTGTTGTGCATGCAGCCGGATACATATGATTGCCCTCAATGTCAAGCACCCAAGAAGAGGTTTGCCAAGTACGACGTTACCACTGGAAAAGCAATCGGCGGTGGGTTGCCTCCTGTAGGAGTTATTATCGGGCTGGTGGCCGGGCTGGGTGCCGTCATAGCTTTGCTAGTTTATTGTCTTCAGCGATCAATCCTATAGACTAGTACTAATGCAAACATCTGCAGTCTTTGCACTGCCAACGTAGTATTCTTTGTTTTATATAATAATTAAATTAATAAAGAGAAAAATATCAAATTAAAGTATATATAGATTACATAAAATTAAGATAACCATTAACTCATTGAATTTGGGTAACAATAATATCATACAATGCAAACAATTAAAAAATAAAATCAATGCATCCTATTATATTGTTTAGTACAAAATTATATCTAGAAAAAATCAGATGTGACGTGAAAGTGATCATCAGATCAACCCCATATTAGACCCATAAAGAGAATCGAGTCTAACCATGTTCAGCCCATTCAACATGCAATACTTAAATACATTCTTCTTAGTATCTAGCCACAACTTTCAAGTGATACATATAGATATTATATATAATAACAACAATAATTCCATTAGGACAAATAATATCCAAACACTAGAGACTAGAGAGAAGAGATCCAAACTTCAGGTCTCCAACCCAACAGAAATTCACACATCTGCAGTAGTAAATAAACAAAAATTAAGAATACCATGTTCAAAACAAGAACAAAGATTGAGACCTTGCTCTCTCTTCTCAGTTGTCATCTCATGCATGCAGATCAAAGAAGAAGAAAAATTGCATATAATATAACAACTAAACATGGTTTGTCTTAGATTACTACTATTAAGTCAAGTGCTAAGTAATACCAAGTACCAACCTGAGATGGAGATTAGAAGGATGAGGTGGTGGTTCCCAGAGAAGAAGAGTACCCAGCGGCTCTCATTTCTTTGAGTGTTCCAGCCAACCAGTCTAAACCCTCATAAAGACCATCTCCCTTCAGTGCACACGTCCCTTGTATATGCCACTTCCTGTTCTTAAGCTCAAAAAGACCTAGTCCTTCACAGACTTCCCTCGGTGTCATTGCTCCCCTCTGCCCTTATTCCACATTTTCTTTTAGTTATTATTATAATCTTCAACTCTTCGTGGAAATCATGATATATATGAACATTTATTCAGATAAAAATAACTAAAAATCACATACCATGTCCTGTTTATTGGCAAATATCAGGATGACACTGCTGAGCATGAACGGATCATTGATGATGGCCTGAAATTGGGTTGATGGACATTCATTACAAGGTCAGCAGAACTCAGACAAGACTAATATATCTATATCAAATACATAAAAAATTCTCACCTGAAATTCTTCCTTTGCTCTTCCTATTCTCTCTCTATCCAAGGAGTCAACAACGTATATCTGCATCGCAGTAAGTACTATTACTTCCTTCGAAAACATTTCAGTAGCATTGAAGATCGAGTGACTCGGGATAATAAGACATTAAATCATACCAATCCATCTGTGTTACTGAAGTAATGCCTCCAAAGAGGTCTGAGTTTCTCTTGTCCCCCAACATCCCAAACGGTGAACATGACATTTTTATACTGTACTTTCTCCACATTGAATCCTACCAATAGTTATACCACGGTTTTGACAAGCAGAAAGTCATTCTGTTAGGCCATTTTTTAAGTGAAATTAAAAACTCCTCACAGAGCAGTGAAAACTAGGTAGAAAATCACTGAAATAAGACTACACTTATGCATATATTAATGAAACTGTCGCAATTAATATTTCATCTCAGAAGTATACTAAAATAGCAACCATATATACTTTTGACCAACTTGCCTCAGCTGATACAACCAGTCAGAACATACTGAAATCAAACACAAAAAAATTCACTGTCAGATTCTTTTTCAGTGATCTTTTCAAGGCACACAACGTTCCCAAGAACATTTCATCCAGTGATTGTAAGCAATCTCGCAACATTAGTGTCCTCGGAAATTGGGAGACATGCAAAGTAGAAGCCATTAGGATTTCTCCCAAGATTTTCATATTTCAAGCAGTGTTTTCTACTTTCTCTGGATCCTTGTGCAATTAATTTAAGGAGTTGTTTCACCTGGTACTGGAAGCTTCAACTCACATGCAATTTAAAGAAAAGCAAGTAGAACCTCAGAAGAGAGTACACCACGAGAATTTCTATCTTCTCTTAATTTCTGAATAACATAATTCAGGTCTAGCTTTCAAAAAGAAGTGGTGTATATTCAACAAACTCACTATGCCATAATTAAGCCAAACCATTGCATTTCAGTATCAATGATCCTTACTTCAGTTTACCTCATAATTTATCTTTTGTCGGGCTGTCTTGGTAATTTTAGGCAATACACATTGTTCCTCAAAAAATGGAACCAAACAAAAGCACTAGAAACACATATATCTCGAAGTATAGGACAATGAAATACATTACAAACATATTCAGGTTTAGATAGGTTATATATCCAGAAAGTTAAACTTGAAGAGACTGCTACTTGAAATTTCAGCTTTAAAATAAGTTGCCTCAGGTAATTAAATAAGAATTGAAATGTAAGAAAAAAAACAAGCATGACTTCTGACTTTAATCCTACAGGGAATTCTCAGTGGCCATACCAAATGCATAAAGAAGAAAAGTTCTAAGAAAAAACAGTCATACCAATTGTAGGCACGGTTGACAAGACTTCTCCAATATGTAGTTTATATAATATGGTTGTTTTTCCAGCTGCATCCAGGCCAAGCATCACTACCTGAAAACATAAAAATACAAAATATCTGAGTAGCATATCACGTTTTTTGGAGATCAAACATCCAAAATGGAGCAGAGCACCCAAATCAAATAATATATCCTAGTTTCTAATGTTAGAATCTAAACAACAAAATCATGAATCATGATCAAGAAACAACTCATGCAAGCTCATCCAATGCCAATAGTACTTTGGATGGGACTTCTGCCACAGTACAATCTATCACACTGACATTTCTGTGATATTTATATAAAAGGTCAGTATCATGAGGGCCATAAATTGATCAATTATGCATCTTTGATCATTTGAATACCAATTTACGATTCAGATTATCTTTTAAGCAGATAACAAAGTAGAATCATGGAATAAGCAAGCCACATGAACACTGGGAATCTCATACACATCTCGTAGCTTTATGAATTTTTTACTAGGAAGAGGTGTATACATTAAAAATGTCCTCCATATCTAGAGCTAGGAAAAGTAAGTCTATTCAGTAAAAGTAAGCAAGAGGGTTAGAAGTATTGAGATATGTTTAAGAGTATATCGATGACCTTCACTCATAAGTTTTGACTTATGAGATAGTTGTTTAAAGGAAGGTGTTGAGATATGTTAAAGGCCTTCACTCATAAGTTCATACTTATGAGATAGTCAACTATGGTGTTTGTCTTAATTAACAAGATTTCAAAAAGAAAATGAGAGTTAACTATACATGCTATCCCTACAACATAAGCATATATCTGCAAAAAGCTATACAAGTGTGACCTCAGGTATACAATGAATACATCCCAAATTGTAGGTTTTATTCCTAAAACTGGGAGTGCCTACTCCTCTGTAACCTGTCCGTGTAGGAGTGAAAGAAGACAAAGAATATGCGTTCACGCTGATTTAATAGCAAAGACAAAGGTTATTTATGAGGAATGTTCAACATTACATGAAACACGTCAATGTCTACACCGTTTTTCATGTTTTCCTCCTAATAGTCTCATGGAAGATTTAGAATAGTATAAAGAAGAACTCACGGAGCAACAGAAACGTTCATACATTTTGAAAATATATCACTCCATAGCATTAGTTGCAATAGTAATTTCAGGTCTCAAACATAACTTAAGCAGATGATCAGTAATGTAAACCTAAGCAGTAGCAAGCATTACTAAGTCACCAAACTTTATACACTGAAGAACAATTCTGCTAAGCTGATTGACGGCCGATGAAATTCAGATTCAATGAGAGATACAGAAGAATAGTTTAGATGATATCAACAAAGTAGTAGCTCGCCAATCGACCAAGCTAATTGAGAGAAAGAGCATACCCGCATCTCAGTATTGCCGAAGAAAGTATCGAAGAGCTTACGAAAGACTTGCCCCATGATATCTCGCGCTTACTAGCGTCGATTCTGGGCAAGCTTAAGGCCAAAGAGATTGACCAGGGACGGAGATAGACGGCAGAAGGTTAACAAGCAGCACTCAAGAAAAGTAGCTGATTTGATCGCAGATCGCTTTTCCAACAAGAAGAAGAAGGGAGAGGAGAATAACCGGACTTCGCAGACCAGAGAGGTTTGTCGAGTCCTCCTTTTCTTCCTCTATGATGGTGGCATGATGATTTTTTTTTTTTCCTTCTGGAAATGATTAGATACAGACTGGTTTCTTTAATCACCACGAGGCACCGTAACTCATGAGAAAACTTCGAACTTTTATATGTCATAATTTTTTTTGAAAAAGTAGATATCGTCCAAACATATTTAGGAAAATGTTAATAGGCGCATTCTGTGGATGCGCTTATTGCAGTAGGCGCATCCCCAGAATGCGCATTCATGTCGAATTTGGTGACTAAACGATCTTTTGAGAAATGACCACCTATTAAGAAAAATATCCACCATTCAGATTTCAGCAAAATAACGAATACACATGTTTGTCACAATCAATCCAAAAAAATAAAATCAACCTGTATCCTAAGTGATGCATCTCCCCATCATGAACTTCACCCTGGAGCACAGGACGACCAAGGTGAAGGTGCTCCCACGACCATAACTGTAGTGTAAAAAATTAATAAAATTGTAGAATCAATTCTAAATATTCATCCAAAATTTTCATATGGAATACTTGTACTAGGATGGCACATCCTGAGAATGTTGCAGCGTTGAGCTCAGAGGCATCACACAATCCCCGATATGTAGCCGCCAAAACAGCTGAACCCCAACTATAATGAGCTGCTCTGTCTAAATCCCTCAATAGGGGTAAGTAGATTAAAGACACCTTGTCTTTCTTTGTCGTTGTAAACAACACACCACCAAGTATCATGAGGATAAATGTCCTCGCTTGTTGTTCGGCGGTAAGATGAGGATGAAAAAGATGTTGTCGTAACGTAGTCAACTTAACAAAATCTTTACGACCTTGTAAGTTCAGACCCAATAATTCCATACCCGCAACATCCATATCTGGCTCAACGGCATAATCATCTATTACGGCATCTCCGTGTATACGTAGTCCAAGTATCACGGCTACATCCTCTAGAGTGATCGTCATCTCTCCATGTCTGAGATGAAAGGTGTGTGTCTCTGGCCGCCAATGCTCGCACAATGCGGTCAGTAACTTTGGATCCAGTTTGGGATGTGACATAATAACCACATCCCATAATCCAACTGCTTGCACAATCGCTTTTGCATTTTCTGAAATTAGATTTCCTTCGCCTTTTAAACATCGAAACGTTATTTGTTGATTATCGCTAAGATCCGACGAACGATGATTATCTTGACCCCAAAGGACCGATGGATCTAAAGGACCAACATCTATCACGTTTGTACCGTGCGACAAATTTGACATAACTACGCGCGACTGCATGATAACTGTACAATTAAACAGTATAAATTTTTTATTTATAACAATTTATATTTTTGGCACAATTTTTTTACTAATTATTATCTAATAATTCAAATATATATAATTAATTTATAATAATATAATTAATTAGCACTATAATTACTAGTTTAATTTAATATGGCTAATTAGCATAACAATAAATATTAATAATCAGATATTTATAAAAAAAAAAAAAAAAGTAACCGAGATCTGGAGGTGGCGGTGCTGTCGTCGGGAGGCGAGGGCGACGCTTGGCAGCGGAGGCGAGGCAGCGGCGAGGCGTCGGGATCTTGCGCACCGGTGGGGAGGACGCAGGCTGAAGGAGGCGAGGCGACGGAATGAAGGGGGAGATCAGCACAGGAGTTGGAGACGGCGAGGCCGGAGCTGGCGACGGCGAGGCTAGAGCTGCTGGCGAGGCGGGAGCTGCTGGCGTCGGCGTCAGGAGCTGCTGGAGGAGGCGGGAGGGGATGCAGAGAAGGGAACGGGTTCTTTAAAAAGAATCCTATTCCCAGGCGCGACCTGCCACGTGCGCCTATTACTAGGCGCGACCTGCCACGTGCGCCTATGGAATAGGCGCGTCCCCGGGGTCCCGCGCCTATATACAGATTTCTAAAAAAAAAATTTGATATTCACTTTTTCAAAAAAAAATTTAAAATAAACAGATTTTGAAAAAATTCGAAAACTTCAGCAAAATATACGATAAATTATATATTTTGTATATTTATTTATTTATTTATATTAATATGTGTAATAAATAAGATTTAAAATGTTATTAATTGGTGTAATGTTAATTTTTAATTCAGTGCTAATTTAGCATTTAATACGAAACAAAAAAGGCGTATCACCTAATAAAAACAAATATTATCTTATTTATTTTCAACCTTTGTATGATCAATTTCTTTTTAAACTATATTTTGGTAAACAATGTGTAATTATTTCTTTTATTTATCTTGTCATTTTTAAAACATGCGTCAAATCACAAGTTATGATCAAAACGAAACATGGTTATACATGATCCATTACATGACAATTAATCTATCTATATGTTGGCCAAAAAAAATCTATATATATATACTATTTATAAAAGGTTAATCTGTACATGCATCATCAAAATTATAACTAGAATTTATTGTACATATTATGTACAATTTATTTTTAGTTAGGTAGAGTTGTTAAACTAATTGTATAAATATGTTCACGTACCGCGGAGTTTTTATATACGTGGAAAGAATCCAGTTGATTTTTGTTAACTGTGAGAAAATTAGCTTATCTATTTAATAGTTTTTTATTTGAAAAATACATCAACAAGTTCTTATTTTTCTATTTACAAAATAAAATAAAAATTGTTAACATTAATTTAGAGTGTGCAGGAACAAAAGCCTTTTGAGTGGAGTAAACTTGCCCGCCATTGTTAGCACCTTTCTATTGCCAAACAAAACATCTCATCCTTTCATTCTTCAACTGCGTATAACTTAAGCATATACATAACAATAATGTAATATAATATACACTATATATGAGGAGAGAGTGGATCCAAATATAATAATACAGAAGCAACTCATAGAGTGAACTTTTACTTGAAAGATGCAACCCAAAACACAGGAAGTTTCCCTTGTAGTGTGATTGATTCTGCCATGTACATTTGCTTTCTCTTCTCTTCAATTTAGCTCTAGTTCATGAAGATGTAACAGACTTGCCTTTGCTGTCTCCAGAACTCTTGCCTTCATCCGCAGAGGTTGTTTTTGAAGATTCATCCACAAGTTCAAGCTGCCTCTGCAACACCTATTTAATTATTTAGGACAAAATGTTGATAAACAAGAGATTGTTGCACACTCTAGTCAATCACAACAATATGAATATGTGGAGACCACTATGGTTACTACAAATAAAGAGATAGGCCTCATCGAAATCTCTAATGTCATCTTGTATTCTAGGCACTAGGCAGCAGCTAATACTTTTTTTCCAGAAAGATTGTATTTCATAATAATGAAAAACGAATAATAATAGCATAGCTCTCATAATGGGGATTGACTTGTCAGATACTATTCGAGTTTAATATTGTTGAGGCAATCTTCACATCAACACACTGATTAGAAACTAGCAAATATTTGTATCCTATCACCATGATCTTCAGAGCAACAAAACAAAGAGAATATGCTATGTCACGTACTTCCTATAGCTAGCCAGCTATTAACAGCTCCACAAACATTTGATGGGTTACATATCAATTGCTAGTTGAACTTGTCCATGATGAACTGGTTGCGAGCTGTACTTGTTTTGTGACTTTTCACAAGCTGAATTGTTATTGAAGTGCTTAGCAAAAAGAAAGTACATAATATTGAAGTACAACTCACTAGCTTAACCTTGCATGGAAATTGTATTCGTGAGGCCTTGACTGAACGAAACTGTGTGCACTTGTGAATTTTACATCCAAGACTAAATAGAAAATGTGAGTAAATTGCAGTAGTGTATTAGTTTAGCTAGCAACATGTCAGAAGAGAAAAGTGCAGCTAGCCATCACCACATTGGCTACAAGTTCAACTAGCAATTTGGTATTTAGCCTAAAATTTATCTGTCAAAAACAAAAAAAATAAACTTTGTTCTATATAGCTGAACTGGCACATTGAGTTGGTTTTTAACGTACACAGGAGGAAGTGAGCAGCAATTCTCAACTAGAGATATAGGGAACAAAAAAATCTTAACTAACTAAACAAGCACAAATTCATACCTCAATCTGCTGTTGAAGTAGCTTTCTCTGAATCTCCAACTGTGATACATCCGCAATTGTCTCTCCAGATGCCATACTGGCAGCGAAGGGAACAAAAGCATACTGGATAGTAGGAGAAGCACAAGCCAAATCACCAACGGATTCTGTATTTGAAGAAGAGATAGGGGACTGAGGAAGATAAGCATACCCACTGCTGCACAGATAACATACAATGATCAAAACTCTCATCAGTTCAGATTGAGGGGGGAAATGATGGGATATACATACGTATCCAAAAGAATACCACATACCATGCCAATGCATTTGGATTTGGTGAAGGATACACAAATGACTTGTTATAAAGCGATGCAGCAGCTGCAGCAGCTTGGAGTCTGGCCTGATGCCCTGACAGAGGAGTGTCTCCCTCCATCTGCCTGCTACTACCTGAGGATACCGCAGCAGCAGAACCTACCACCATTTTCAGAAAGATAAGTTATAGTCATCCCCATGAAAAAGAGCTCAAAGGAAAGGAAAAGCCTAATTGCTTAGTGCAATCTTCAGGTTAACAAACAAAATGATACTAATGTTAAGAGCTCAAAGGAAAGGGAAAGCCCAATTGCTTAGTGCAATCTTCAGGTTAACAAATAAAATGATACTAATGTTTCTTCAATACATCACATGCTTAAAACAAAAGTTTTTATGAGAACAATTCAAGTACTTCATATTTATTTTACCAGTTTGTAGATGAGCATTCGACTGATGAACATGATGACTCCCAGCTTCTGTTGGTATAACAGGTGCTCTGCAGGTTGGGCATGTACTTTGCCTCTCCAGCCATGATCGAAGACAATGCACGTGAAAGATATGCCCACACCGTAACTTCTTAGCACTGCTCATCTCTTCCCGACAAATAATGCAGGTCGCATCACTTCTGCAAAGATGATTCAATTAAACATTTAATTCTACTTTTCAACATGTTCATTTCATGATACAAATTTATAAATTAATTTTAGATACTCACGCACTAAGCTCTTCAGCAGTAGCGTCCGGAAAGCGATCATTCATATTTGAAGTGATTCTCCGGTAGCGCATATAATCAGCAATGCGAATCTTGAAGTTTCTAAATGTCTCATAAAGCTCCCTAATTAAGTGAATTGGCAAACCATAGTTTCTGTGTGACATGCAATTAACGTGGGTCAACAACCAAAAGAACATCAAACAGAAAAAAGATCAAGCTACTATAATTTAGTAAACAGAGTGGAGTGGAGATTATTAAACCACATACATGAATATGACAAGGAAGAAGCATAGATACATGGACAGATGCAGCAAGTCACGGATAAGTTCCAAGTAAAAGGTATAAATAGCTTTTCGTTCCCATTGGCCCTCCATGAGCATGTCGCTGACATAGAAGACATACTTGACAAATATGGACATTGTCGTAGTTGCCAGAATCATGTACCTGAGATTCCAAGGAATTTATCTTTATATCATCAACCCCACCAAATATCTGTGTCATTTCCTCACAAAGTGGAGACCAAGACACTGGAAAGTACACAGACAGCAGTGTGACTCAAGCTCAAGTCATTTACTAAACAGTCAAGTTAAGTTCATTTCAAGTTCAACCAATGTAGTTGGAATGCAGATAAAATAAACTATTGATTTCATTTCACCTGCAAGCAATGAATGGATATGCAGGCAGAATCAGAATACACTCAACCTTACTCGAAAAATTTGAAGAAAGTATTGGTTGCTTGCTTACTCGAAGGCAAGGAACAGTGTGACCGAAGCCTGGCGGGTCCGAACAAGATAGCTGAGGAATGAGTAGAGGAAAATGCAATCCACTAGGAGCAGAAAAGCGATAAAAGAGACAACCCTAAGGTGGGAGAGCAAAGGAACAGAAGGCGTGGTCTCAATGTACTCAACCCTCTTCTGGGCCAACCAATGGAGAGCTTTGATGAACAAGAGGGCAGTGACCATGACCAAGAAAGAAATGGAGAAATCCTGGCGAAAGATGGTGATGACAAAGAGAATCTCCATGAGTTCTCTCCATGATTGGTCGTTGAGGCGTTCCACCTCAGCTTCGCGAAGGGAGCCGAGGAAGAGACGCTTGGTGAGTTGCCAGAGAATGCACATAAGGAGGAATCCCATGTTGAGAAACAGCACCAGGCTGATCTTGGAGGTGGATAAGTAAACCATGGCCGGGTAGAACTGGGTGCGACTGCTGAAAGCATGATAAACCAGTGCAACTACCGAAAACACACTAATCACCGCGTACGTTTGCAACCTAATCATCTTGTTCTTCTTCTCCTTAGATCTCTCTGTTCCGATGAGGAAGCTGAGGAGACGAAGCAGGTCAGTTTCCCGTGCGTCGAGATGAGAAACAGTAATTGAAAACAGAGATCAGAAGATTAGGTGACTAAGATTCTAGAATGGAATAGAACAAGGGATTGAGGACTCAGAATGCTAATTCAGTCATTCCAATCTTTTCTTGTTTGCTGTTCCTCTTCCGTCTTCGTCGTCATGCAGCCCAGAAATTGCTTTAATTCATCTTACAGATTGGACCTTATACTTATTTACAACAAGACGAAGCCCAAGAACATGGTTACACTTTTTTTCATTGGTCAGACCTAGCCCAAAGGCCTAAGGAACCCATTGGCTAATTTGGTTACGGAATGGTTCAAAGAGGAATTGAAATTTTAGTTTGGATTAGGGTTTATAACGGATCTCGGAGGCTGACTGCAGCACTACACTAAAACAGCCGAAGGAAGCAGAAAGGAAGAAAGGGGAGGAAGGAAAAGAGAGGAGGAGATGGCGAAATTCAACGTTGTGCAGAAAGAGAGAAGAAAGGTAATATCTGAAAGGAAGAGAGTCCAGAAAGGAGTGCTACGCTCCAAGCTGTGCTGGAGTGTAGTGGACAAGGACAGATCCTGTTGGGGATCTGTACCTGCGGATGAATGTCGGGAATCCGACAAGAGAAAGAGAGGGACAGGAGGGAGAGAAGAGAGCTAGAGGAATAGGTTTATTGTTGTCTGCATAATTGTTGTCCCCCGACCTGTTTTTATACAGAATCGGATCGGTTCAACATGCCTAGCTACCCATAACAGAAATAACTAACAGCATCTACCCGACTTGCAGCTAATCCTAACCCGACTTATAACAGATATAACAGATTCATAACAGACTCATAACATCACATCCCCCTCAAGAACGACCTTGTCCTCAAGGTCAGTATCTGGATATTTCCGCCTAAGGTCATCAAGGAATTCCCAAGTAGCCTCATCTTCACTCAGCCCGACCCATTGAATTAGAACCTTGGTAGCTGCCTTGTTTCCTCTACGGACCATCTTCCGGGCTAACACGAACTGTGGGACGCGTCCGGCTGCCTTCCTTGTGAACTCAGCTGGGAGTGAGACCTGGTGTTGAAACTCTCCACGGGCTAGCTTCAATTGTGACACATGGATCGTGGGATGGATTAGAGCTGTTTCCGGTAGCTCGAGCTTGTAAGCCACTGGCCCTACCTTCTCTAACACCTTGAAGGGTCCGAACCATCGGGGTTGCATCTTCTGTTTGTCCTGCTTCCTTAGTGAATGCTGTCCATATGGATGTAGTTTTAGGAACACCCAATCATTTTCTTCGAAGCTCCTATCGGACCTCTTTCGATTTGCGACCTGTCTCATCCTATCTTGTGCTCGCCTAAGATGGAACTTTAAGAGGTTGACAGCTTCCTCACGGTCTTTCATCATCCGATCAACCTCCTCAACCTTCGAATCCTTGGGCAAGTATGGTATGTGGAGTGGCGGAGCGACCCCATATAGGGCTTCAAAAGGTGTCATTCGTATAGTCGAGTGGTGGGAGGTGTTGTACCACCATTCTGCAAGCGGAAGCCACTTTGCCCAAGTAGCAGGTCTCTCGTCTGCCATGCACCGGAGGTAGGTCTCGAGACAGCGGTTTACGACCTCCGTCTGGCCGTCCGTTTGCGGGTGATAAGCTGAGGAAGTACAAATCGAGACGCCCAATTGTTTGAAGAGCTCCTTCCAGAATAAGCTGATAAAAACAGGATCTCGGTCGCTTACGATGGTGCTTGGCAACCCGTGCAGCCTATAGATGTTATCGATGAATGTTTGTGCGACGGTGGTTGCGGAGTACGGGTGACTTAGAGCCATGAAATGCCCGTATTTGGTGAGTCGGTCCACTACCACGAAGATCACATCCTTTCCCTTGGAATTGGGGAGGCCGGTTATAAAGTCCATAGTGATATCGGAGAAGATCCCTTCAGGTATGTCCAAGGGCTGCAGCAGACCTAGCGTGGCCGAGCGATCATACTTGTGCCTTTGGCATATATTGCAGCACCGAACAAACTCTCGTACGTGTCTCTTCATGCCCTTCCAATAGAGAGCCGAACCAACTCTTGACAAGGTGGCTGTGACACCCGAGTGACCCCCTGCTGCAGAGGCATGGAATAACACCAGTATGTCGTTTCTGAGCTCAACATCAGCACCTACTACCAGTTTTCCCTTACGCCTAAGCAGCCCCTCCTTCCAAGTGAAGCGCTGCATTTCTTCTCCCTTTTCCAAGCTTTGTATCAGCTGTTGGCATGAGGAGTCACCCAACCAACTGTCCTTGATTCTGTTCAGCAGGTCCGAAGAAACCGAGCTCAAGGTCATGGTGAGCAACTCGGTTCCTGGTATCCTTGAGAGGGCATCAGCTGCCACATTTTCAGCTCCCTTTCGATACTCTATCTCATAGTCGTATCCTAGCAATTTGGCGAGCCAAGTGTGTTGGAGTGGGGTGGACAACTTCTGTTCTAAGAGGAACTTCAAACTCCGGTGATCCGTCCTTATCCTGAACTTCCGATTGATGAGGTAGTAGTGCCATTTCTTGATCGCGATCAGGATTGCCAAGAGCTCCCTTTCATAGACCGATAGGAGTTGTTGCTTAGATGACAACCCTTTACTCACAAAGGCCACCAGATGCCCCTTCTGCATCAGCACCGCTCCTATCCCGCTATTGGAGGCATCGGTTTCGATTACGAAGGGCTCAGTCATATCGGGTAGTGACAGAACCGGAGCTGTTATCATCGCCTGCTTGAGTGTCTCGAAAGCTTGATTCGCCTCGGGGTTCCATTGGAAGGCATCCTTCTTGAGTAACTGCGTTAGAGGTCGGCTCAAAGCTCCATATCCTTGGACAAACTTTCGATAGTAGCCTGTCAAGCCTAGGAACCCTCGGAGATGCTTGAGGTTACGAGGTTGGGGCCATTCCTTAACAGCTGCAATCTTGGTTGGATCGGTTGATACCCCTTGGGCGGTCACGACATGTCCGAGATATTCGACCTGCACTCCCCCGAAGCTGCACTTGTTGTATTTCGCAAATAAGGTGTGCTTTCTCATCAGCTCTAGGACGGTCCTTAGATGTTCCCGGTGTTGCGACACATTCCGACTGTACACGAGGATGTCATCAAAAAATACGAGAACTGACTTTCTTAGTTGCCTCTTAAAGACCCGATTCATTAGCCCTTGAAACGTGGCCGGTGCGTTGGTGAGACCAAATGGCATGACGAGGAATTCGTAGTGGCCCTCGTGTGTACGGAAGGCGGTTTTGTATACATCGTCGGTGTTCATCCTTATTTGGTGGTATCCCGAACGCAGGTCTATCTTCGTGAAGATGGTGGCACCGTGAAGCTCATCCAATAGCTCGTCTACTAAGGGGATGGGGAACTTGTCTTTAATGGTTGCCTCGTTTAATCGTCGATAGTCCACACATAGACGCCATGATCGATCCTTCTTTTTGACGAGAACCACCGGGGAGCTAAATGGGCTCGAGCTCGGTCGGATGATTCCATTACCCAGCATCTCCTCGATCAACTTCTCCATTACGTCCTTCTGCAGGGCCGGGTAACGATAAGGTCGGAGACTGATCGGAGTGATCCCTTCCTTGAGAGGTATCTTGTGATCAACCTCTCTCGGTGGTGGCAGCTCTTGGGGTTCCTGGAACACGTCTCCATACAGCTCGAGTACTTCATTGATCTCGGGAGGAATGCCTTCGCCCTTGATGACCTGAGCTGACAGCTCATGCGCGCAAGTTCCTTCACTACTCATGCCCGAAATGCTGCAGAGCTGTATAGCAGCGATGTCCCCTGTTTTGTGCAGCAGCTTGTCAATTTTGGCCGAGCCATTCATGCGTACAGATCCCGACATAGTGCCCTTGAGCTCACACTGCGTCGAGCCCAACCTGAACCTCATTGTGAGCGTTCTGAAATTCCACAAGATGTCCTCTAGGGTGGCTAACCATTGTACTCCCAAGACTGCATGATAGTTCTCCAACGGGATTAGGTACACACTGGCGGCGAACTGATGTCCCTGCATGCTCCATCTGAATTCCTTGCAGCGTTTGTGGCATCTGATCTCGTTCCCATTGGCCACCAATACCCGTAGGGAGGGGACTGATTCGATTACACATCCCAAACGTTCGGCCATCGACTCGTCAAGGAAGTTGTGGGTGCTACCCGAGTCGATCAACAGCTGGAGGGTGCGGTTGTTCACTCGGCCTTCTACACGCATGGTTGAGCAGTTGGCTTGGCCCGAGATAGCGTGGAGAGAAAGCTCGGGAGTCTCCTCACGGTTCGCAGCAAACTCTGTTTTTCCTTCAGTCGGTTCCTCTGTTTCTGGTGGGTCTTCCTCGTCTTCCCCAACTTCGATTACGAAGAGCTGCTTTCCCTTGCACCTATGTCCCGGGACATACACTTCGGGACACCAGTAGCACAGCCCTTTCGCCCGTTGAGCCTCCATTTCCCGACTGGTTGTCATCCGGGAGGTCCTACTATCGGTTCCTGGTTTGTTACCTCCTACCGAGTTACCCCTGGCTAGGCTACTTGCAGTAGAAGTAAAGGCATTCCTAGGCATAGTAGAGGCTTGTGCAGTAAACTTAGAAGCCATGGCATTACTAGCACCCCTGTGGCTAAATGCAGAGTTACCTGCCTTGTAGGCTCGTTGAGGCGCCAAAACCGACTCATGAAGCTTGGCGACTGCGAAGGCCTCGTGCAAGGTCTGCACTCGTTGGAGACGAACTTGGCCCTGCAGCTGAAGCTCTAGGCCGCCTACGAACTGGCTGATGGCTGTCTTTTCTGACACTTGCTCCACCAGCTGCCATCGATGTAGGAGACCATCAAACCTCCTTTGGTACTCGGCGAGGGAACCGTCCTGCCTTAGGTTGCGCATTTCCAACATCGGGTCTCCAAATAACTCATCCCCGAACCGAGCCTTGAGGGCCTCGACGTACCTGGACCATGACAACGGGATTCCTTCAGCTGCTTGTATACGAACGTACCCTTGATGCCATTGTAGCGCCTCCCCGTCGAGATGGATGACTGCCACCTTCAGCTTCGAGTCTTCGGGAGTTCCATCGACTTCAAAGTAATGCTCGCATTGAAAGAGCCAGCTTGCAACATCGGTGCCTGCGAAACGAGGGAAGTCCAGTCGGCCAATACGGTAAAGGTGCCTGTTTTCGCGGTGCTCTTGGCTGGCCTGGTCACGCTCCTCTGTTCTGTGTCCTGCTGGAGTCATGGCAGTGTGTGGTGTCTGATGTCCTTGGTGTTGCTGAGCGTGTGTTGGGGTTGCTTGGGAGAGGCTCGAGCCCGAGCCTAGTATTCCGGCTGCGCTGCGTGTAGCCTCAGGGTGTTGCGCTGCTTGAGAGACAATCATTAGTTTCAGATCTGCAAAGCCTTGTCGCATCTCTGCGAATGCCGAGCGTGAGTAGTCTTCGAACGCTGTCGTCCTCTCCTCGGCCGTGGCCATGCGCCTGGTCAGCTCTGTCAAGATCTGGTGATGCTCGGTGATGGTGGTGTCGACCCGGGCATCGCGCTGGGCTCTGATTTCAGCAGGTGGGTTGTTGGAAGACATGGTGGGCTGAGTGGCGGTGGGCGGTGGACAGACGCGGCGGACAGAGTGGCTCTGATACCACTGCTACGCTCCAAGCTGTGCTGGAGTGTAGTGGACAAGGACAAATCCTGTTGGGGATCTGTACCTGCGGATGAATGTCGGGAATCCGACAAGAGAAAGAGAGGGACAGGAGGGAGAGAAGAGAGCTAGAGGAATAGGTTTATTGTTGTCTGCATAATTGTTGTCCCCCGACCTGTTTTTATACAGAATCGGATCGGTTCAACATGCCTAGCTACCCATAACAGAAATAACTAACAGCATCTACCCGAACAGCATCTACCCGACTTGCAGCTAATCCTAACCCGACTTATAACAGATATAACAGATTCATAACAGACTCATAACAAGGAGATCCGCTGACGGCGAAGCTCAAGAACAAGCCGCAGCCGCTGGCTATCTCCGGCAAGCGCCAGCGAAAGCTGCTCAAAAAATGGCGTCGAGTTCGTCTCCTCCTCTTTCTTCCTATCAATCTATTAAAGGATTCAATCTTCCTTTTGTGAAGAAATCAATTAACTAATATGCGCAACAACTGCAGGATCAGAAAGAGGCTATTGACAAGGGTCTCATCACCATGGAGGATGTGCAGATGTCTTTTGCTGAAGCTGAAGGTAGTTTTTTTAGCGACCCTCTTGTGATCTTGAATTGAATATCTTCCACTTTTTCAGTTTCAATCAATCAACAGAAAGAGCAAAACTTTCTTCTATGATTCTGTGATTGTGATTTGGCAACTGGCAAATGCAATAAGAAGCAGTCTTCATTAGCTTCATCAATCAATCGCATTAACATATATATACAGGTAGCGGCATTAGTGGTAAATCAACGCCTACAGTCAAGACATTCAAAATGAAGAAAGGATTGAGGCTGAAAGGTCAGTCTTCTCAGTATGCCTAACAAAGGATTCATGATATTTACTGGTTATATATAGAAGAAAAGAAAGGAAAAGGAAAGAAGGATTGAAATTGGGCAGTAGCAGCAGCATATAGTATTTGTTAATTAGCTTACAATCAATTTCATAATCAGTTCCAACCCATTGAATTGTGTTTATGGGGGTTGATTTCAGGCAAAGGCAAAAGAAAGTCCTCCAAAGCAGCAGCAGACACACCGCAAGTAGCAGTTGATGCTATGGTTGAAGAATAGAACAGAATAGGTTTTGTTGAGAAAAAGTAAGATGTTCATCATCAGAAAGAACACAAAAATGTCAAAAAAATGTTCCTAGTTATAGTACTATTATTATTTCCTAGACTAAATGGGAATGAAACCACCCAGTGTTTGTTAAGCTCTTCCCTGTAACCATATGATGTAATATGTATATATATATATTTCATCATACTAATTTTTTGCATATAATTTCAATGTAAGTTGCTTGATAACAGAAAAGGGCAGGAGCAGCAGCAATCATCAGCATGCTTAAAACAAACCAACAAGACACTACATTTATTATTGCTTCCTTTCATTAAACGTCAACAACATTATCCAATCAAATGCAACAAAAGGAAATGAAAATATGATTTGGAAGTCGATCAATCTGCACTCTCAGATTCAACTAGCTCTGCTAACACTAGTAACACTGATAAATGATAATAGGGAAAGAATAATGATGGTTGGCATTTGTATTAAACACACACACGACTGCATAGTCTGTAGAGCTCAGGAAGGAGGAGGAGCTAACTTGGCTCTTAGATCTTTCCTCAGTATCTTCCCAGCCGGAGACTTGGGAATGGCATGCACAAATATTACCTTGTGAAGTCTCTTGTAGAATACAACCTACATTCAACACAACATAACCTTTCCATTTTCAATAAACATGCAATTAAACATCTACTAAGATAACAATAACATATACGCATATACCTGCTTTGCGATAAATTCCTTGATAGCCTCTTCAGTGACTTCTGCATTATTGATGTTGGACCGCACCACAAACGCAACGGGTACTTCCCCAGCTACTTGATCCTTTTGCCTGTTGGGGTTCCACATACATACTTAAGATGAATGAACAAAATGAACCTTACCCAACTCTACCAAAGACTAGCTAGAATTTAGAGTTTCAATTAGAGTTGATTCTTCTTACGGTACAACGGCAGCATCAGCAATGGATGGATGGCTAATTAGGAGGGCTTCAAGCTCGGCTGGTGGAACCTGCAACTCGAGATTATCCATAACTTTGAGCTACAAATACTTGTACATAATGGAAGGAAGGAAATAAGAAAGAAAGAGCGTGCGAAGGTGTTAGTTAGTGCCTGAAATCCTTTGAATTTGATGATTTCCTTGACTCTGTCCACAATGAACACCTCGTCGTCATCGTCCACATATCCAATGTCCCCAGTGTGCAGCCAGCCCTCTGCATCGATGGTGTTGGCAGTGGACTCCGTATCGTTTAGATAACCTATATATGAATTCATGATGTGGATGATATAATTGCCATTGGAAATATTGCATCTTGTAGCAGCGACAGGCAAGACTACTAGAGTAGAGTTAGAGTAGCAATAATAGTACTTAGTAAGACTCTCTAATCGCACACTCTCCTTCTTCTCTTCACAGTTAGATCGGCCCTAACCTAGAGTACTGACCTTTCATGACTTGTTGGCCACGGACACAAATTTCGCCGGGTTGGTTGTAGCCGAGGGAGGAACCCGTATCAGGGTCGATGACCTTGAGCTCTGCGTTCCTCACCACAGTTCCGCATGAGCCCGACTTTGTTGGAAAAGGATGCCTGGCAAATGCAAGGCACATTGATAGTACGGGGCCTGCCTCCGTCATTCCATATCCCTGTATGGATGCATCACTCAATTTGCGGCATAATTATGAAAGAATTTCAAGCTTTACGGCATGAGTACGTTGAAGAATCGTTATGTAGATATCCACAACCACAAACTATCACAGGAAAGTGTGCTCGGTTTGACAGGTCTCTATTCGAAAAATATTATATGAAAGGTGATAGGCATGTATATAGCTAATGTATGTATGTTTTAAAAAAAATAATATAGTAAAAAATTAATGGATTATCTATAAATCTAATATTACATCATTTTAGGATTTAATATTATTATACCTCTCTTATATTTTAAAATAGTGTCATTTTCTTTTAGGATAAAATTGGATTGAAAAACACCCAAAATACTTCTGTTCAGATATCAAACTCATGTAAACTTTTGAATATGATCCTCATATTTTAATGAGAAAATTTGTAGGTAATTAGCAAGTAGATACCTAATTTTTTTTTGTAGCAAATAGATTACTAGACTTTCTTAAATAAGCAAATAGACACCTACCGTTAAATTCCGTTAAGAATAAACGGAAAATATCAAGTGAGGAGCAAATAGGTACCTGAACTTATACGAATAAGCAAGTAGGTATCTGAACCGGTTTGGTCGAACCACTTTATTTAAAAAAAAAATAGAATTTATATACCAAACACATGCATAACTCAACTCCAGACGTTCTCGATGCATCAAGAAACATTTCGAGAACGTCTGGAGTTGAGTTATACATGTGTTTGGTATATAAACTCTACCTTTAAAAAAACAAAAGTGGTTCAACAGAACCGGTTCTAAACCGGTTGAGGTAACTACTTGCTCATTCGTGTAAGTTCAGGTACCTGTTTACTCCTCACGTGATATTTTCCGTTTATTCTTAACGGAAATTAACGATAGATACCTATTTGCTAATTTTCATAAATTCGGCTACTTAGTTGCAAAAAAAAAATTAGGTATCTATTTGCTAATCACCCACAAGCTCGGGTACCTAGTTTTCCCTATTTTAATTGGTCCAAAAATATTTAAAAAAAAAAATACATATAGCTCAAACACACGATTAAAGAGGTAGTACCTAAATCCAAACTTGAACGAACCATCCAGTATAGACTCGAAACCAAATCAATATATCATTAGTTATGAGTTCAAATTCCTCAATTTTGAAAAATAAACCCCAACAAAATAGAATTTGATTCTCTCAAATAAAGGATTTCACATGGGAGTCACGATCGTCGTGGTTACATATTGCAATTTACAACCCTATCAGGCATGATCCTAAATCCTAATCCACTAAAATTACCTATTTTTAAACAACACATTCCAATTTCAATTGTTTTAACATTTTACTACTGTCATTCAATTTTTACGGAAAATTGACAATAATAACAACACGTTCCAAAGTATAAAATAAAACGGGTATAATAAAAAAAATGTAAAAGAAGACAACTTTAAATTTTGCCAAAAATAGCGGTCTTAAAACAATTAATTAATGTGATGTAAATTCTGTGCAACTTTAGGTCGTAAATATTATCACAAGGCCCCAATCTCTATTCTATTTCGGAACCGCATTATTTATGTGATATGGCTGCGGCTGGGCTTAATGAGAGAGCCAAGACGAAAAAACACTTTATAACATACACGGAGATGCATGGTAGAAGAATAAACTGAAGTGAAAAATGCAGACTAACTGACCGTCACCGACCTACCTGGCCCAAAATGGCCTGCGGGAGGCGGTTGCGGAGAGCGTCCTCCAGCTCCTTTCCCAGCGGCGCCGCTCCTGACAGCACAACCCTGATTGAGCTCAGATCGTACTTTTCCACCATCGGATTCTTCGCCAGCGCCAAGACCAGCGGCGGCACCACCGCCGCCACTGACACCTTGTGCCTCTCTATCAGCTCCAGCAGAGACCCAATCTCAAATTTCTGCATCAGCAGCACCGCCGACCCCGCCCTCAGCGCGCACAGCAGGACGCTATGCAGCGAGAATATGTGGAACAGCGGCAGCACGCACAGCACCACATCCTCCTTCCTCAGCTCCATGTTTGGGTTCTCTCCGTCCACCAGCTGCGCTACGCTCGTTATCAAGCTCCTATGTGTCAGCACCACTCCCTTGGGCAGCCCTGTCGTCCCCGACGAGAACGGTAGGGCCACCGCCTCATCTGGCGACACTTGATCCTCCTCCGCCTTGATCTCCTCCACGCTGGCCTCCGACAGAACCGAAAAGTGGAGGCAATTCTCAGGAGGATCGTCCGTCGTGATTACCGTTAGATCCTCCTCCTCGCCATCCACTACGACTTTCAGATTCGATCGGAGCTTTTCGACGTAACAGGATTGAGTGATGATGAGCTTGGCCTTTGAGGCGTTGAGCTGCTTGAATATCTCGGCGGAGGTGTAGAACGGATTGGCCGCGGTAACGGCGGCACCGATCATGGAGGCAGCTAGGAAAGCAAAGACGAACTCAGCGCAGTTCTGGAGGAGGACCATAATGACGTCACCCTTACGTACGCCTAGGTTCTTGAGGCCGGCAGCGACTTTCCTACAGATGAGGTGAGTTTCTGAGAAAGAGTAGGTCTGTCCGGTGGATCCAACGATGAGGCAGGGTCGTTCAGCAGCATCGCCAGCGAGTTGGTTCTGGAAGCAGTAGGTGTGAAGAGGGAGGTGATTGGGAATATTGGGAATATCGGGAAGCTTGGATCGGAAGACATGAACGTTGCAAGAGGAATCAGTTCTCGTCTGCGAAGAGGATGAAGGTGTGACGACATCATTGGAGGTGGTGGTGGAGGAGGAAGAATTTGCAGACGCAACGGAAATCATAATTGCATGAGCAGTTATCTGTAGGTAGAAGATGAATTGACTTGAAAGAGAGAAACTGAAATGGGTTTAGTTAGTTGATAACTGAAGCTGAGCTTAGCGCTTAGCTTCTTCTTCTTCTTCTGAGTCTGGTAGAATCGTAAGAGTGGGAAATTTGAAGGTGGTAGACGAAGACGAGGGAGGAAGGTGGGTAGGTAGATTAAGTGGTAGAGGGTGCACGGGGTTGGGTGTGAATTGCGAAGGAGAATAGTAGACCAGAAATCATTATCACATTTATGGATGGATCATGGATAGAATATAGATGCATGGATTGGATATCCTTACAAGGAAACTAGTAACATATCATTCAATTTTAGTATACATTAATCGCTAAATTACTAACCCAACCTTATAAATTGTTACTTAAATTTTACTTTTTCAAAAATTACTATCTAAATTTTGACACTTTCACAAATTCCGTTAAATATAAATGAAAACGACATGACAACACATAATTTAAAAAACGAAAAATTCCCAAAAACAATAGTTAATTATTAGGAAAAATATACATTTTTAATATAATATTTTTATTAAAAATAATAAATAATTAGTTTTTTTCTTCATATTTTTATAAAAATATGATTAAAAACTCTTCTTTTCTCTATTAATTTTTCTTATTTAAAAAAACATTTTCTTAATAATTTTTCTCTTTTTTTTTTTTTATTTTCTTTTTTTGATGTGATACCATGTCATTTTTCGTCCATATTTAACAAAAAAAATTAACCGAAATAGCAAATTGCCCAACTCCAAAAGTATAGGTAGAAAAAGTTGAAAGAAACAAGGTTAATAGCAATTTATAAAGTACTCAAAGTAGCAATTTATTTATTAATTCTAAATTTTACGTCACACGGAATTTTGTAAAAATAAAAAATTATGTTATAATATTTTATTCATTATGTTAATAATTTATTTCAAAATTAATACTGTTTATGATCAATTGATTTCCCACTTTTTTCTGAATTTCAATACGCATTACCACTCTATTTAATTAAAATAGAATTATATTTCTTTGCATAATAAATACAGAACAAATGGCAGTATAAATAAATGGCATTGGTGCCTGGTTGGTGGCGTGGAGTAGAGAATCAGAGTGGGGAGTGGAACCAAATCTCATCTCCTCGCACCATCTCTCCTTCCCTTCTTCAATACCACGTTGTCCCTCTTCCTCTTCATTTGCATTACACCTACCCGCCCTGAGAAATGAAAATATTGGCTGGCTTACGTTCAAATCACGGTCATAGACATATCTATCCCTGTATTAAAGCTTTGAGGGAGGGAGGGAGGGAGGGAGGGAGGATCATCATCAACTTAACATGATGCAAACCTTCATCCTACAGACGCAGGTGTATATAGAAATAAATTAAGTAAAAAATAAATTACCAACTACAACAAATTCAAGGTCAGTGATAATAACAATAAACATATAATAAATGGACAAAACAAAAAGATGACATCTTTAGTTCCACTCTCCTGGCTAATGCTGCTGCCGTCTGCTTCTTGGCTGTTGTATGTTGCCAATCTAGACTAAGCCTAGACCACAACAACAATATATGTAACTAACCAGCATTGGCTTGATGCAACTGCTTATTAACAAAAAACGGATAGAAAGTAAGAAAGAATCGAGAAGACAACCAACCTGAGTAATCTCTCTAAGGGAACTGGAAGGAGCCTCCAATTTGATTAGTACCAGCTGGAGGATTGATAGCTACCCATAGTAGTGATATGGTGATTGCAATGAGACCTGACCATACAAACACAATGGTCGGTGTTCGTCCCCTACGACCCATCAGACCCTTTGCAAATGGGTATAAATGTGCCAACACCCAGAAACTGAAGAATACACCGCCTATCAGTCTGCTCCACTGTGGGATCACACTGTATATAGTCCGGCTAAACCCGACTGCTATTGCTATCATGTTGATCATGATGATGGTGATCGGTGGAATCATCAGGGATGACCATTTCACAATGTACAGATCAGCAAATTCATCGTCCACGTCATCACCCCCTGATTTGGAGGTCAGGGTGAACGAGATCTCGATCCCTGCTATGACTTTCAGTAATCCCTGAATCACGGCTGCTAGATGAGCACTGGTGCCTCCGATGAGCCAAAACTGCTCGTTTCTCCACCACTCTTCAAGTTCAATCCCGGACCATTTGATTTCGAGTATTGCTAGCATGCAGAGAGTCAGAGTGATCACCAGCAGGTATGTTAGGAAAGTGATGTTTAGGGTTTGCACGATGAACTGCCCTGAGAAGAGGGAGAGTGCTGGAAGGAAGCAGTATACAATCAGGAAGATGGAGGTGAAAGGATAGATGCCCACGTTGAGGTAAGCGATCCTCTGGAGCAGTTTCATCCTCGGGCTAGCTAGCAATGCATTGTTTCTGGAGAAGAAGATTTCGACCGATCCTGTGGCCCACCTCAGAACTTGGTGGAGTCTGTCTGTCAAGTTAATCGGAGCAGTTCCACGGAAAGCATCGCGCTTTGTCACACAGTAGACTGACTTCCATCCTCGGTTGTGCATCCTGTAACCAGTCACCACGTCCTCTGTGACAGACCCGTAGATCCAACCAACACGTTGGCCCCACTCAGTCTTATCCTCGTACCAGCAGGAAATGACGCTTATAGCCTCTGCAACTGTGGATGCATCGAGGAGGTCTCTTGGGATGGTGAGGGCGCCAGGCGGGCGGCCATACTTCACAGACGGGTGGTCCTTCAAAGGGCGGCCTTGGTACTCTGCTACTGGGATGGAATCAATGAGGATGGTCGAATTCCCAAACTTCTTGGGATGCAGCGCCAGGTTCATGTCCTCATCCTCATCATCTGAATCACCCATCCTTAAAGCTCGTTTCTCTTCCGCAGAAGTGGTGTTGACCTTCTTGCGGCGGCCAAAGCAACAGCTGCAGCATCCTGGATGGTTCTCCTTGTAGCGGGGTGGGTCAAATCCGTAAAGTGCAACCCTCCTGAAGAGGCACCCAGTTCCCACATACACAGGACCCTGGAGCCCATCGAGCGCCCTCATGTTCACATCAAAGAAAACAGTGTTGTGATTCGCATACCGATCGGACGGGTCGATACCCTCGAACCTCTGAGGGAACTGGACATAGCAGAGGCGGTCCCCTCCTCGGTCCATCATGAAACACATGCCTTCCCTCATAGCCTGTGAGTTGTAGATGTAGTGGTCACAGTCAAGGTTGAGAATGAATGGCCCATTGGACATGATGGCCGAAGCTCTAACCAATGCGTTCATAGCCCCTGCCTTCTTGTTGTGATCATAGCCAGGACGTTTTTCACGAGATACGTATACAAGCAAGGGAAGGCGGATATCAATGTCAGTCAGATCTATTAGCCTGGAGGTATCATCAGGAGAGCCATGCAGTGGTTCTTCGCTTGGTGGTTTCAGCATCACCTATGATTAGAGCAAAGAGAAGTACACATTCAGCAAATAAGCTACTATTCCCCGTTAAGAGCAAGAAGCAACCAAGAAAAGTCGATGGTTTATTGGTTGTATTACCTGGATAATACCAGCATGGTCACCTTTAGAGTGCTCGGGTCCAGGAGTGAGCCAAGTACCAGGCCAGTGGGTGCCATCTGCCATCCATGTAGCTTTTGGGACCTTGACGGACTCTGCTGGTTCATCCTCCCTGCTGGGTCTCTGAAGCTTCATTGCCTTAATTTCCTCACGAGCATGATAAGCATCTGATCGGCGCCTGATGGAGTCAGGAAGGCCATTGGTACGTACCTTGAATTCATCGTATTCACGCTTGACACGTCTACGATCCTTGACAAAATCAGGTTTCACTTTGTTCTTATAGGGATCCCTCTTCAAATTGAAGTACGAGTCTGGATTCCTGGGCTCTATGTCATGCTTGCGGCAGAACGGGACCCATACGTTCGCAAAACTTGCAGCTTCTGCCATGGCCTCAAACGTGAGAAGGGCACCTCCATCATCCGAGACATAGCAGGCTAGTTTTTCAACTGGATAATTAGCGGCCAAGATGGATAAGATTGTGTTTGCAGTGACAAGAGGTGGTTCCTTCTCTGGATCTGCAGTAGAGACAAAAATATCTATACCAGGCAGATCTGATTTCCCCTTGGGATTGTCAGGGGTAACTGACTCAAATTTGTCCTTCAAGACATTTAGATCCGTGGAGCGGTTAATTGGGCAGAGCTTGGGAAGTTGATCGAGAAGCCAAGAAAAAGCAAACCAGATTTCACATACGACAGACATCCCCCACAGCCAAACAGCGTCAGTGTTTTGGTTAGTCACTCTCCACATCAAAAACAGCGCAAGGACCACCATCCGAACCGCAATCAGAAGTCTGTATCAAAATGAAAATAATAAGCACTGATATGATCAAACAAAGGCATTCAAGCAGGCTTCTTAACACATTCCAGAGATTTAACCTACTGTAGAATCGTTTGAGTAAAGCAACATTGAATTGGGTCGGATTTTTCATCCTAATGGTTGGAATATCTTAAGGCAGAGACATTTCTTTTAGGACGTTGCATACTACTTAGTATCACAAATCAAGACGCTTGCTCTTTCCCTTTTCATATGTTTAAAGGTGCATAATAGAAATAAGGAGAAACTGATGACATATCATAAATAAAGACTACCTATATGGACTGATAATAGCAGCAGGGATCTTTAATTTCCTAGTGAGCGGTCTCCAGGGCTTGTTTATCAACTCTGTAGGTTCAGCCATATCATCATTTTTCCCATTTCCAAACCCCCCATCCTTTGGCCATATAGCATTGCCATACCCGTAAGTGCCTTTTGTTTCAAACAGCCACCTATTGTGATCGAAATCTCCAGTTTGACTCCTCATTAGAATGGAGTTCTTGGACTTCATCAGAGAAAGACGCCTCTCCATTCTTGACATTCCACCAGGAGGTGGTGGAAGCGGAAGCGGACCGACACTGTCCACCGCTACTTCATCCAAATCTATGTTTTTGTAGGGCTCTTTACATCCAGGGCAAGTGCCTCCCGCCTTGACAGCATCGACAAAGCAATCCCGGCATATCTTGAAATCACATTCACAGGGCAAAATATCATTACCACGTTCATCGCTCATCACCTTCCCATCACACCCTGGAATTGCACATGATGATCCTTTTGCACCTGCCATCTGGGGATGGTTTGCCTCAGAATCAATCACCTTGTCCATCAGGTGGGCCCGTGTCACACTGTTAAATCCCCCAGTGAAGAGTGAATTAGATACGTACTGCTCCTCAACCTTTTGTGAGATGGATGGATCCATGGGTTGGTTGTCTGGGGTGGGAGGTATGTGGACAGTATAGTTGGCAAAGTCAGTGCTCCCAAGTTCACTATCAAGATCGTCCCTCGAATAGCTGACATATCGACCCGATGAAGTTCTTCGACCAAATGTCACTGTAGGAGGCAATGGGGGCTTGAGAGACTCGGCCTCATCTGAGATTACCGATAAAGATGACCGATTTGCCTTGAATGACTTTGACGCCATAGTTTCCAAACTTGCTCAATTATTAGAATGCCCTAACCAAGGTAAGATCTGCAGCTATGACAGTAAGATGCAGACAATGATCCATCAGTACATATACAAAGGTAGTACTTTTACAAACAAGGAAGCCTACATGAACTCCATGTAAATGAAATCTGGGGTATCCATTCCCCAAATCAGATTGCAAAAGAAAAAAAACAAGCTCATCTATGAAATAAATCGAACAAAGAGAGAAATAGTCAATTCAATGGTTCAAAACTACGAAAGACATCAAATATGACTCTACCCATTCCATTAGAAAAAGTAAAGCTCGTAAATGAAGAATAAGCAAAACAATCAGGCCTCGATGGAAACGCGAGAGCTCAAGTCCGAGTCAAACAGTTAGTGACCTAACCGGAAAGAAAATCGGGGTCTAGTCTTAACGAATAAAGCAGATCTACTAGAATCTAGTAAGAAAATGTTGAGAGGGTGATGCTCACCAGACGATTTATAAGGGACTACTAGATCTGCTTCTGATGCTTTCGATTATCCACTCAAGAAAATCACCGATGTTATCGATCGCCACGCTGAAAGAAATGGATTTGTCTGAATAGAGATGTAACTGGTCAAGCTCCAAGACACGGTCTCCGACTGTCTTCTTCCTCCATCACCGGTTAGAGAGAGAGAATGAAAGAAGAAGTTGTGTAGAACTGTAGATTGAGTCGTGACAAGAGCATACACAGCAAGCACTAAGACATCATGATGTAAACGTGAATATATATAAAGAAGTTGAAAGGGTGGATCTTATGAACTAAGAATATGACTGCCGTGTATTATAATATCAGTCCGGAGGAGAGAAGCTTCTCTGGAGAAGATCTGAGCTCCACTCCACATGCAGAGGGGGGAGAGGGAGAAGATCAGTAGGTATATTGGATTTTCTCTTCTTTTTCAATTTTCATAGGTCGCTGGAGAAAACTAAAAATAATTATCGAAAATGCTTTGAATTTTGAATGAGGCAAAAATAATTATAGAAAATTGCAACACTGACCGCTTAACTTTCAGCATGGCAATATATGCACCCTGAATTCTAAAATTACAGTTGTGAGACTTCAACTTTCTACGACTTGTATTTGGAGTACTATAAATTATATTTTGTGTAATCTTTTTTGTTGTTGAATTCTTAAAAGGATAAAATACGAGTTTTCTCCCTAAAGTTTGGGTAAAATTTAAGATTTTTCCTTAATGTTTAAAATTTTAAATTTTAGTCCTAATTTTTGGACAGAAACAGAGCGTAAGAGATCGGTTTCCACCACTTGTCACGTCGATTGGAACAACGCACAAAGCAGGCCAGTCAATATTGGGTACGCAAAATCCGATCTGTTACGCTTTGTTTATGTGTTTCAATTTGATGAGTTTCTTCGCTTCGATTTAGAGAATCGCGTACCTCACCACTGGGGTTCCTTTACGGATGGAGCTTCGAATTGCGTTGGCTGCTCTGGTTGCTACTAATAACACTGCAATGAGAGCTCTCACCCCAAACACGTTCTTCAACTTCTTCTTCGCTGGCCTCCTGAAGATCTTCCCGCACTCTTGTCCTTCTTCGATCTCACTCTCCCCATACATGAGACCTTCGGGGACGACGTTTCAACAAGTGACGCCGTCCGCTTCAGGAACAGAGTTGCCGATGAGGTGGGGGCTGGGATGAAAGCGAACACGACAGTGGCGATCGCAATGCCGACGAGCATGAATACAAGACGCTTCTCCCTGAGCAAGTACTGGATCGGGGAAATCATCGACGACCACGACTTGTCGAATTTCGAGTACTTGGAATTCGTCACGTGAAAATGAGGGCAATTTGGTCATTTTCAAATTTGAAACCGCACGTGACCCGCACATGTGCCCGCAACCGTCTGATAATAACAGAGATATGACGGAATGAGAGATTTTTTCATATTGTCCAAATATTATGAGTAAAATTTGAAATTTGAAATATTAAGAGAAAATCTTAAATTCGGTTCAAACTTTAGGGAAAAAACTCGTATTTTACACTTATTAGAATAAACAAATTAAATACGGGAGAGGCAGTGGATGAAGCAGGATTCATGTTTTATTTTGGTCTGAGTTAAAATTCGAAAGACTTCCATACTATGAGGGTGAAATATCTTGTATTTATAAATGTTAATATAGAAATATATTGAGTGTGAATATGTATGGTTGGTCATCAACCATGTTATGGTTGCATTTGAGAAAGTTGGACGACTGCTTCAGATAATTCGCTAGTAAACTTACGAAAGCAAGAAATTGACTGCACAACTCAGCTCAAGCTGTCGGACACGCGTTCACCGTACGTCACAGCTCTAAAATGTTAGTTTATAATTATTATTATTTTCGGCGTACATCCTTATATATATAATAACACCGTCACAGCTCTATTATTTTGATTATATATATATATATATTATTGCCAAATATATAAGTTCTATAAACTTTATATAAATATTTAAGTAGTATGTGAAGGTGGTGGTGATATATAAATATAATTATGTTCAATCGACGAATCTCATTCGACAGTTGTTAACAACCCTAGAATCTAGAGATACTATATATACATATATAATTATTTTTCGATTTCAAGGCATTGTGATTATATAATAATCAAGTATAATTCGTGTTTTTTTTTTATTTCATTTTAATGTATATTTTCTCATTTTTTATTTTGTAATATTTAGTCATTTATATTTTATAAGATTATTGTTCAATTCAAGTTTAATAGAATATATATTTTTAAGTTGTAAAAAGAATAAATAATTTAAAGAATAATATAATTAAACTCTTCAAAACCTTATTATATTTTACAAATTGAGTCTTAATTTAATCAAAATTAGATTGAGTTCCTATTAAAAAAATTAGGATATGATTTTTACTCAAACTGGTACGCTCACATTTGGAAGAGTCAATCAATTTTCCATCAAATCAGAACTTAATAGTAATATATATAAAAAAGTTTTAAAATATATATTTTTTAAAGTATGCTATCATTCATAGTAATATATACAAAAAAAAAAAAAATTAATCATATCATTTTTTAAAGTATTCTATCATTTATGTAATTTGTAAAATATATTTTGCTAAATTTAATAATAGAAAATCTGATAAATAGGAGAAACTCGATAAATGACGAAATTAATTCAGGAGTAGAATTTTCAATAATAAAATTAAGAAAAAAATCGATTTGTGCTAAAAAAAATACATGGCAGAAGTGATATTCAACCTTAATATTTTATATATTTTTTCAAATAAAATTTTATTAAAAATAGCCAAAATAAATTTGAGTTGATTGATGAAGGATGACCCGATATAGAAGACACAAGAACGTAATAACCAATTCAAACTTGAAAGAGTGAGATCCTAAAATTCTGGTGTCTCATCAAACCAAATTGTCAAAATCACAGTACAGTCTCATAGGAATGGAGAACAGAATTCGAAAGATGTATGCAGGTAGCAGAAGATCAACACACCTCCTCCCGTTTGAAGAATAATTGATCATCTGGAATTGAATGAATTATTTCTGCATTTTGATTCATCTGCAGGTAGGCAATTCACCCAATACATGATCCCAGATAGCATCATATATGTGTTATGATATGAGAGCATGCATCGATTCAAGATATAGGAGACGCTAGAAAAATAGATCAAGAGGCAGATTGATCTGCACAGGTTATCATCGTAGATTAGCTACCAATATATAGAAAGCTATGAGTGAAAGAAAATTACAAACTGTGAAGCAGCAGCTTGACGAGCAGCAGCTGTCGGAGCTGAGAGAGATTTTCCGATCATTCGATCGGAACAACGACGGCAGCCTGACGCAGCTGGAGCTAGGCTCCCTCCTCAGATCCTTAGGGCTAAAGCTCAGTCCCGACCGCCTCGAATCCCTCCTTCAGAAGATCGATCGAAACAACAACGGACTCATCGAGTTCTCTGAGTTTTTGGCCACGGTCGAGCCCCACCTCATCACGACATGCAGCCCCTACACGGAGGACCAGCTCCGGCAGATCTTCCAGATTTTCGATAGAGATGGCAACGGCTACATAACCGCAGCGGAGTTGGCCCACTCCATGGCAAAGCTTGGCCACGCACTCACAGTGGAGGAGCTGACGGGGATGATTAAGGACGCAGACACCGACGGCGACGGCTGTATCAATTTTCAGGAATTTGCTCAGGCCATCACTTCTGCCGCTTTTGACAATTCCTGGACCTGAAGTGTAATTCTCTTTTTTCTTTTATTATTATTATCTCATATCTTTTAAAATATAATATATTTCTGGCCATATTGATCTTCATTTTTTGTTATTCACCTCTTTTTTTTTTTTTTTATAATTATGGATTAAAATAACCGCAATAGGTGAGAATTAATCACCCAAGTTCAAAAAAACATAACCAAACTAGCTAACTTTAACAACTCGTGAAACAGAAAAGCCCACAGCGTCTTTCCGGAGCGCGATAATAGTTTCCTTCGGAGGAGAGCTATGTATTTCAAACACATGTCGCTGTTTGAGCGCCATACCCGCCATTGTATCCGCTACCGCATTCGCTTCTCGAAAAATATGTCTGAACTTCATTCTTTCGAACTGCATCAATAGTTTCCTGCAATCCGCAATGATCGACATTAGTTTATGATTTGACATATTTTCATCAGAGATTACCTTATGGGCTAGGAGAGCGTCCGTCTCAAGGTATATAGATTTTAATCCGAGTGACTTTGCCAAAAGCTGTCCGTCTCGGATGACCCAACATTCCGCAGTGAGACTGTTTGAGCAACCCAAATTCCTTGAGAAGCCCGCAACCCATAGCCCCCTGTAGTCTCGGATAACCCCACCAGCACCTGCGAAACCTGGATTTCCCTTAGCAGCTCCATCTGTGTTAATTTTAAACCAATCCTCTTTTGGAGGAACCCAACTAATATCAATGGAGGTGAACTCATTAGCACTGTCAGTCTCAAGATAAACATTTTTATGAAACTTTGCCTGAGATAACGATAAAGAAAAAACAGAAGAAAAAACAGGTTTATCATTAAAAATAAGAGAGTTCCTATTTTTCCAAATGTTCCAAATCGCATAAGGAAAAAAGTACTTCCACTCAACTCCCTGAATATTGACTACCGATTCCTGACAACTCTTCTTGATCCACTCATTCAAAGGGTAGTCGAATGATTGATCCAGATTAGGCGATCCCGTGGCTGAGATCCACATCTCTTTAGCATGCTTACACCCTCGTAACATATGATCTATGTCCTCCACCCCAGAGTAGCAAATTTGGTACAGAGGGCTCAAATTGCAGCCTCTATGGTTCAATAGTTTGCTGGTGGCTAGTCTGTCTTTAAGGCATAACCAGATAAAGTGCTGAATTTTTGGGGTTGTCTGAATCTTCCAAACCCAATCCCATTGAATAATCACCTGGTTGTTTGTGTCATGCCCAGCTAAAAGAGAGTAAGCAGATGTTGTAGAGTAATTCCCTGAGTGTGTGCCGTTCCAAACTTGCGTGTCCGAGGATATATTAGTCTTGTCCCCAGGAGTACCTCGAAACATGTCCATAAATTTTTTGGGGAAGTCAAAAGAAGTTCTCTCAAGATTCCACTCTTCATTTTGGAAGACATCTCCTACCATCAGGTTGTCTTCTTCAAAGTTCAGTGGCCCATAGATTACCGCTCGCAGGGGTTGATTACCCACCCAGTTATCGTGCCAAAATTTAATGTCTATACCATTTGCCACCACCCACCCTGAACCTAATTTAAGGGTGTTCATACCTTCCTTAATTGCTTTCCAATTACCAGGCGTTTTATTCGCAGTAGTGAGAGAAGTACCATCCTGCTTAAAAGTTCTATTTCTAATGACCACCGCCCAAGGGGCCGTATCCTTCTTCAATCTCCAAGCTAAACTCCCCAATAGAGCTTTGTTACGATACACCGCCGACTGCAGACCAAGACCCCCAAGTTTTTTCGGCTTAGTAATTTCCTCCCAGTTGATCAAATGGATTTTCCTCTTCTGGTCCGTGGATCCCCAAACAAAATTTCTATTAATCCTGTCCAATTCTTTACAAACTGAACTAGGAAACATAGTACATTGCATATAGTAGGAGGGGATAGTGGACAAGACCGATTTGACTAACGTAACTCTACCTGCCATTGATAACAGCTTTGCCCTCCACCCCGAGAGTTTGTTTCTAACTTTATCCAAGACAAAGTTAAAAGAGCTAACTTTCGAGTTTGACAAATCCAAAGGAAAGCCAAGGTAAGAACCAAAGTTTTCAACTGCCCTAAACTGTAAACTCGTTGATATCTGTGTTCTTTTGGTAGCTGGAACATTTTTTGAGAAAACCATGATTGACTTCCCCTGATTTACCTTCTGCCCTGAAATGTCGCAAAACTCTTTTAGGACCGAGTTTATACAGTTACAATTTTCAGGTGTCGCCTCTCCCATGAGAATGAGATCATCGGCAAAGAAAAGATGGGATAATGATAAGCTACCTCTTCCCACTTTTATTCCTTTCCATTGACCCTGCATAACCTTTTCATCGATAAGATATGTCAGATATTCCATGCATAGGATAGAGATATACGGGGAAAGAGGATCCCCTTGCCTAATTCCTCTAGACGGGTAGAATTTTTCAAGTTTCCCCCCATTGAACAAAATTTCAATTGAAGACGTGGAGATACAACTCATAATCAACTTAATGACATTATCCGGGAATTTAAAGAAAATGAGGGTTCTTCTGATGAAATCCCACTCAACTCTATCATAAGCTTTCTCAAGATCAATTTTGATGATCATACACCCTGTTTTGCCCTGTTTATGCTTCGAAAAGTGCAGCACTTCTCTAAGCAGAATGACATTATCAGAACCCCTTCTACCAGGGATAAAACTAGTCTGAAATGGAGAGATGATATTTTTCAGAGCTGGTCTTATTCTGTTCACCAAAATTTTTGATATGACCTTGTAAGTAGAATTGCAAAGGCTTATAGGTCTGAAGTGGGAGACCGAGTTTGGCTGACTACATTTTGGAATTAAGCAGATGAACGTCTCATTCCAACTTGTGGGGACAAAACCTCTTTTAAACACCTCACTGATAGCATCTATCAGAGAGCTACCCGTACAGTTCCACAACTTTTGGAAGAAAGCCGGATGGCCTCCATCCGGCCCAGGAGCCTTAAACGGTTTAAGATCCCAAGTAGCTTTCCTAATTTCTTCCAAAGTGATAAAGTTGTTAAGGCGCCGGATTTGATTTTCAGATAGAGCAGTTCTCCATGCCTCTGGCTGCTCAACCACCAAAGTTGATGAGACCTTTGAGGTGGTAAAAAGATTTGAAAAGAATTTCTGAAATTCCTCCTGAATGAGCCCCTCTTCGAAGATCCAATTTCCAATTGAATCTTTGATAGCCAAGATCTTATTTCTTCTTCTTTTAACAAGAGTAGAAATGTGATAGAATTTGGTGTTTCTATCCCCATCTCTGATCCACTTAGTGCGGGATTTTGCAGCCCAAAGTTTTTCTTCCTAGTCAAGAATCTCAGACAGCTCTGCCTGCAGATTTTTTTCCAAGGCGACAATGAAAACATTTGGGGAGTTAGCGATACACTTTTGAGCTCCAGATATCCTCCGAAGGATTTTTTCTTTCCTTTGAAAAACATTCCCAAAAATTTCTTTGTTCCAAGCGCGAGCTTTGTCAGGGAAGTGCTTAATGGCAGGCGTGATCCTATTACTAAACTCATTCCAAGTATTCTGAACCATTAGTTCAAAGCTTGGGTGATCAAGCCACATAGGTTCCATCCTAAACGGCCTAGTTGCTTTGATGTCACCATCCCCACCAGAGTTTATAAGCAGCGGACAGTGGTCAGATTGAGTTCTCGTAAGGTGAGTAACAGAGGCATTGGGAAAACTAAATTTCCAGTCCATATTAGCCATCATCCTATCAAGTCTCTGCTGGATTAATCTATCTGAGTTCCACATATTGACCCAAGTGAACTTAGGCCCTCTAAAGCCTAGGTCAATCAAATTACAATCACTGATCATATCATTAAAGAGAGACACCCTATTCATGCAAACACGATTTCCCCCCAATTTTTCAGCACTATTTGTGACATCATTAAAATTACCTACTACTAGCCAAGGACAAGAAATAGTAGAGGCCACCGATTTAAGATTATCCCACAAGAGTAATCTTTCATTTAAATTGGGGCTAGCGTAAATAGCAGACATGAACCAAGACAGGTTAGAAGGGATAACCTGGATCTTGAAGTGTAATTCCTGTTCTGTAGACGCCATCTTCGAAATATTTGTCTCGAAATCATTCCAGAGCACAAGAATTCCACCCTTAAACCCTCTTGCTTCCACCCCTAGAAATTTGTTGAACGAGAGTTTTCCTGCTTGGTCATTCATCTTTTGGCCACTGAGCCTAGTGTCAATTAAAATCAACACTGTAGGATTGTGAATATGGATTAGATGCTTTACCGCCTTGACAGCTGCAGGATTACCAAATCCTCTAACATTCCACATGATGGATCTCATGTAAACTTTCTCAGGGACCATATTACTAGAAGGTTGTACTTGATTCATAAATAATATGATAAAAAAAACCACCATCCCCACCACCTCTTTATATGTGAAGGTTAGAATTTAGATATATTCAAAAGTGAAAATTAATGAAAAGAAAATAAATACTACGAGCATCGCTTTGTCCTCGATATTATTGTCTGATGAAGAAAAAATGGTAGATCGAAAAATTCGATTCTAAATCGTCTTAAAATAATTTTTTTGAAGGTCTGGTTTGATATCATACTTAACTTTCGATCAAATTGAGACCATTCCGATTTTACGGATCCTAATTATAATGCATATATATAATATTTTTCATTACACATATTCAAATTAATATAATTTAGAGAAAAGTCTGAAAATAGTACAATATATTTGACGAAAATAATTTTTCAACCCAAATTATTGTTTTTGGTCCAACATGTTTCAAAATGATGGTAATTGGTACATCTGTTACTTTTATGTTAAAAAATTATGTTAAATATTTTTTACATTTGCAAAATTAACCAAATATTTTTCTATTTTTCTAATCGTTAATTGTAATATTTAGAAAAAATATTTGATTAATTTTGCAAATACGAAAAATATTTAACGAATTTTTTTATCAGAAAAGTAACGGATGTACCAATTACCACCATTTTCAAACGTATTGAACCATTAACTATCACAAAAAAATAAATTGCACCGATAATCATTTTGTGTAAACATGTTGGACCATTTTCATACTTTTCCCTCTAACTTAAGACATTGTAAAAAAATTACATGTCAATTCATTAATTTAATTAATTAATAATTGTTATCATGAATATAATTGTTTTTATCATATAATTTATTTTAAGTATATTTTTTTCTTTAAATTTGAGTATATTTTGAGTTATTAATCTAATAATACAATAACAAATCGATCTAAATCGAGATTATTCTGAATCAAAGATGACAACATAAGACTTTTTTTTGGGTTAACAACTTCAACAGTTACTTATTTTTGAGCTGTGTGATTAAAAAGTTACTAATTTTTTTGTGTGTGACTGAACTGTTACTTAAGTTTAAGGATGTAACTGAACGGTTATTCTGTTAAGTTTCCGTCACATATTTCCGTCTGACTGTCACGAGGAAGTCACATGTCTTAATTTAAAGACGATTCTACCCCTTTTTATGTTTATGGATTATGATGTAGCAACGGTTAGGTAACAAAATGTTCAAACTAAGGAAACCGTTTGAAAACATTTAAGAGAAGATAAAACGTCATTTAACAACTTCTCCACGAACATAAGTCACCATATTTGCAAACAACATTTTTCCAATATGCACCTACTATCAGTTGAAAGACAGACCCAAGTAGTTTGCATAATCATCTCAAAAGGAGATTATTTATATGTTTGCATAATCATCTCAAAAGGAGATTATTTATTATTATATGAGAAAATATCATATAACAATGTGGCAGAGAGTATGTTGTAGATCATTGGATAGAATAAGATTGAGTGTTCGAGTCATTGGAGTTAAGCATGAACTTATTCTTTTAATTCAAATATATATAATGAGTCAATATAACACAAAGATATTCGTTGTTAATCTTAGTGTCATATCAAAAACAGCAAGCACATCATCTAGGCCCTCCAACATCAAGCACATCATCTATAACCAATAAGCAGTCTCCCACAAAATAGATCCTTCTACTCAGTCTAGAACACGGGTTCTTCCAATCAAGAACACAAGAATCATCAAGAAGCCAGGAAATCATCATCAGACACTTCTTCTTTTTTGCAAAAATGAAACGCGAAGATTCTTCTACTCAGTCCTCGAATGCTTACCTTCCTTTGCACTGTTTGTTTTCCTTCCGTTTAAGGTGAATTGATTTTCTTTTGGTATGCTTTGACAAACCCAATTGAAGCCTTGTGACAAACTAATTGAGTTTGACAGGATGGTTCAATTGGGAAGGTGAAAAATACAGGTGGTTGTTAGTATCCCCAGGTGGATGCTAACAGATTCTAACAGAATGAGGGAGGGAAAAACAGAGAGATAGGGAGAGAGATAGATAGAGACAGAAATTCACTAACAATAAGCATGTTATTCGACCATTTGGCAATTCCTGTTACATATAGGAAGTGTCGGTCCTAACTACCCAGCCCACGAATCCAATAACGGAGTTACTTCTGAGTCTAGGCCCATAACAATGCCCTCCCCTACGGAACAATCTCGTCTTCGAGATCAAAGTCCGGAAATAAACGTTTAAAATCATCTAAAAACTCCCATGTGGCATTCTCCTGAGTATCTCCAGCCCACTTGACCAGAACCTTAGTAGCAACCTTGTTATGGCTCTTCACCATTTTCCTTTCTAGTATAGCTTCTGGTTTGTTCTTATCATGAAACTCAGCAGGTAAGGGAACCTGCGTATGGTCCACCCCATGAGCCAACTTAAGCTGCGAAACATGTATTGTAGGATGGATCCATGCAGATGATGGCAAGTCCAGTCGATATGCTACTGGTCCTATCTTCTCCAACACTTTGAACGGGCCAAAGTATTTTTGCTGAAATTTCTGCAGATGGTGCTTCTTCAAGGAATGCTGTCTATAGGGCTGCAATTTTAAATACACCCAATTACCAACCTCAAAGCTCCTTTCCACCCTCTTTCGATCAGCTACTTGCTTCATTCGATTCCTTGCCCTTTCCAAAAGAAACCTGAGCATCGCAATATGTTCTTCCCTATCCCTCAACAATGTATCTACTGCAGCCACCTTGGAATCCTTAGGGAAGTATGGAATGTGAAATGGAGGAGTTATTCCATAAAGAGCCTCAAATGGTGTCATCTTGATAGTAGAATGGTATGTGGTGTTATACCACCACTCGGCTAATGGTAGCCATTTTGCCCATGTCTTTGGACGCTCACCTACCATGCATCTTAAATACGACTCCAAGCACCTATTTACTACCTCCGTTTGGCCATCAGTTTGCGGATGGTAGGCTGAAGACAGCTTGATCGTAACTCCCAATTGTTTGAACATCTCCTGCCATAAACTGCTAACGAAGATGGGATCCCTATCACTCACAATGCTGCTTGGCAATCCGTGTAACCTGTAGACTGTATCAATGAACATCTGGGCCACCGTGGCTGCATCATAAGGATGGTTCAGTCCAATGAAGTGTGCATACTTTGTGAGCCGATCCACCACTACCAAGATTACTTCCAATCCTTGCGATTTAGGGAGACCCGTAATGAAGTCCATCGACACATCTGAAAAAATGGTGTGTGGCACGGGTAATGGTTGTAAGAGACCTGCAGGTGCTGATCTCTCGTACTTGTACTTTTGACATATCTCACAGTTCCTCACAAATTCACGGACACTTTTCTTTAAGCCCTTCCAATACAGAATCGCTGCTACCTTCTGCAATGTTGCCGATGCTCCTGAGTGGCCGCCTAATGCTGATGAATGAAGTAACTCTAGTATCTTCTTCCTGAGCTCAACGTCCCCACCGACCACAATCTTTCCATTTCTTCTTAATAAGCCTTCTTCCCATGAGAACCTCGAGGGGCCGCTTCCCTCTGTGATTTCCTTGATCAATCTGACACAATCCTCATCCTTTGACCAAGACTGCTTGATATCATCCAGCAGCTCGGAAGACAGCTGATAACGTCATTGCCATCATTGTCGAGTTGGTTACTCTAGACAGGGCATCTGCTGCTCTGTTTTCCACACTCTTCTTGTATACTATCTCATAGTCATACCCGACTAGTTTCGCCAATCACGTATGCTGCAAAGGTGTTGTAATCCTTTGCTCCAACAGGTACTTGAGACTTTTGTGGTCTGTCCGGATGATGAAATGTCGACCTGTTAGATAAAAATGCCACTTCTTAATGGCAAGAAGAATCGCTAGCAACTCCTTCTCATATGTTGATAGTCCTTGTTGCCTCCTCGATAATGACTGACTGATGTATGCAATTGGGTGTCCTGACTGCATAAGGACCGCCCCAATGCCTGAATTAGATGCGTCAGTTTCGACCACAAAAACCTCTTCCAGGTTCGGTAGAGCTTGCACTGGTGCTGTTACCATGGCACATTTCAGCTTACTGAAGGCTGCTGATGCCTCATCGGACCATTCGAACCCATCCTTCTTCAGTAGCTCAGTCAAGGGTCTACTGATAGCTCCATACCCTCTTATAAACTTACGGTAGTACCCTGTTAAACCCAAGAACCCCCGTAGTTGTTTTACATTTTCAGGAGTTGGCCATTCTTGGACAGCAGTAACCTTACTCGGATCCGTAGCTACTCCTTCAGCTGTCACTACATGTCCCAAGTACTCCACCCTTGAACTTCCAAAACTGCATTTTGATCTTTTTGCTACCAAGGCATGGGTCCTCAGCAGTTCAAGTACTACCTTTAAGTGCTCTGCATGATGTTCAACTCCCTTGCTATACACTAGAATATCATCAAAAAAGACTAGCACAAATCTTCTTAGGTGAGCCTTGAATATATGATTCATCAAACCTTGGAATGTCGCGGGTGCGTTGGTCAACCCGAATGGCATCACCCTGAACTCATAATGACCCTCATGGGTTCGAAAGGCGGTCTTGTATGCATCCTCCTCTGCCATTTGAATTTGGTGGTATCCGGACCTCAAATCAATCTTGGAAAAAATGCAAGCCCCATGTAGTTCGTCCAACAACTCATCGACTAAAGGTATAGGAAACTTATCCTTGATTGTGAGGTCGTTCAGCCTTCTATAATCCACACACATTCTCCAGGTTGCATCCTTCTTACGTACCAGCACTACGGGAGAAGCAAACGGGCTGCGGCTCGGTTGAATCACTCCTGCTTCTAACATCTCCTCCACCAACTTCTCTATGACGTCTTTCTGAGGAGCAGGGTACCTATAGGGCCGAAGGCTAACTGGTGTTGCGCCTTCCTTGAGTCGAATGCTGTGGTCGACTTCCCTTCGAGGAGGTAATCCTCTCGGCTCCTTGAAGATGTCCTCAAACTGCTGCAAAACCTCAGTCACTTCGGGTGCCATTTCAGCATATTCCACCACTTGAGCTGCAAAGATCTGTTGTTACACTCTGTTCGGTTCCATGCTTAATGACAGACTACACAATTGGACATTGGCAATGTCATCCACTTTCAGCAACAACTTGTTCATTGCGGCTACTGATGTCATGTGCACCGATCCCTTATTACTTCCCTTCAGCTCACACATTTCTCTACCCTTTAAAAACTTCATTGAGAGGCGGTTGAAGTTCCACAAGATATCATCTAGTGTGGATAACCACTGAACCCCCAAAACAATATGATAGCTCTCTAGAGGTATAACAAACACATCCGTTTCGAATTGGTGGCCTTGCATCGTCCAGTTGAAACCCTTGCATATCTGATTACACTGCATCTCATTACCATTTGCTACCATTACCTTTAGGGGTGCTATCTCTTCACGCTTACATCCCAGTTTGGTCGCCATTTTAGTGTCCAGGAAATTATGAGTGCTTCCCGAATCTATGAGCATTTGCAGTCTTCTACCCTCCACCATTCCTTCTACCTTCATAGTTGAGTAACAGACTGCTCCTGTGAGGGCATGTATCGAGATTTCTGGCGTCTCCTCCACAGAGTCCATAACGTCCTCTATTTCTGTCAGCTCTGTATCACCTTCCTCTCCAACTTTTATGACGAAAACTTGCTTCTCACGGCAATTATGTCCAACCGTGTACCTCTCAAGGCACCAGTAGCACAAGCCTTTCGCTCTCCTTGCTTCCATCTCTTTACTGGTTGTGAGTCGAGGGTTGCGGCTGCTGACAGATCCTGCTGTCACTCTTCCTCTCCCAGCTGTTGTCGTCGTATTCCCGAGTTGCTGTCCACTAACAGGTGGTCGTTATGGGGATGGGACTACCCTAGGCTGAATAAAGGGTCGTTGTTTCCTAAGGTTAGTTTGCACTGAATCATGCAACTTAGCAGTGACATAGGCTTCCATCAAGTCTTTTGGTTTGTGTAGTCTAACCGAACCTTGTAGCCTAGTTTCCAAGCCACCCAAGAATTGACTGACAGCTACCCCTTCTGATATGTTCTCCACCAGCTGCACCTTGTGTAGGAGATCATCAAACTCCCTTTGATAATCAGCCAAGAAACCTTCCTGCCTTAAATTCTTCATTTCTAAAACAGGATCCCCATAAAGTTCTTCACTAAACCTTGCCAAAATCACATTAACATAATCAGACCATCCCAGCACCCTTCCTTGTTTCGACTGTAACTTCATGAATCCCTGATGCCATTGTAAGGCTTCCCCATCCATGTGTATTGCAGCTATCCTCAGTTTTGCATCATCGGGTGTTTCATCGATCTCAAAATAATGTTCACACCGATAAAGCCAGCTATCCACATCAGTACCAGAAAATCTAGGAAAGTCGATCCTTCCCAATCAGAATGAGGACTTACCTTCGCTGTTTCCCCGATTGTGATATTCCTTGGATGAAAAATCCTCAGTCGCTGGTCTATGCTGTCTCTCTTTGTTCTCTTCATTCCTGACCACCTTGTGATGACCCACTGCTGGACCCTTTCCCCTGTCCTGCGCCATTTCTTGATCACTCCTTGGTCCATTTCGGGTCATGCTTGATCCGTCCCCTAAAATACTGGAGTCATTCATCATGTTCGATTGTCATGCTGTCAAAACCAACATCGACGCCTCAAGCTTCTCGAAGCACGACGAGTGGCGTTCACCAAGAGCCACCAGTTTCTCCGTTGTCAGCTTGAGCTCCGCCAACGTTCTGTGGTGATCATCCAGAGTCGCGTCAACTCTGGCGTCCTTCTGTGCCCGTGTCTCAGCCGCCATGCAGGTCGTCTGCGGTAGTGATGACCACGTGGATGGCTCTGATACCAAATGTTAGTATCCCCAGGTGGATGCTAACGGATTCTAACAGAATGAGGGAGGGAAAAACAGAGAGATAGAGAGAGATAGGGAGAGAGATAGATAGAGACAGAATTTCACTAACAATAAGCATGTTATTCGACCATTTGGCAATTCCTGTTACATATAGGAAGTGTCGGTCCTAACTACCCAGCCCACGAATCCAATAACGGAGTTACTTCTGAGTCTAGGCCCATAACAGTGGTTCAGTAAAACACAAAAACTAAGAAAACGAACTCAAATTCCAGAATTCAATTAACAAATAATCTAGATTTCTTCCCTGATGGCTGGAGACACTAATATTTTCTTCAGAAGTTTCTCCTCCAAATGAGCTCTTCCTTCAACCAAGCTTGGGTGATTTAGCTCAAGTGGGTGGTATCCGCAAGCATTTTATTGACCAACAACAGAATGACACCATTTAACACAGTAAGAATGTGTCAACGCATTACATTCATGGTAGAGAATAAGAAGATGCATGTAATCCCCTTTCTTTTACGGCTAAATGAAAGGTTTTATATATAGACTAGAGATCTTGATAATGACGGAAGGCTCGTCCAGCATTTGCTGAGATTCACAATTTGACCATCCCCCCTAAAAACAAAAATAGACCAGAGGATTGGCAAATTTCCTATCACTAAGCAATAATGGTGCTTAGTTGCTTACCTTAATCAAGAATGGAAAATTTCTCTTGAAAGTTCATATAGTATATAATTATTTGTACATTTTTCAACTCTGCCTTGGGTGGTGCAGATTCCTGACAGAAAGTGGACATCGGTGCGGCTGTCTCTTCCAACGGCAACATTCCGACCACGGCAGCCTCTGAGTTTGATTGGCCTCCCTCGTTCCCAACTCCACGAGCGACGATTTTAAAGCCTAAACAACAAATTAAAATCGAAGGGCAACATCAGAGAATTCTGGGTTCATATATAGTGATGCGCTACAAAGAGCTGCAGCGAAGAACAGGAAGCATATGAAAATGACGATAAAGAAGAAGATAGCCTGATAGGGTTTTATATACAATAAGGGTATATTAGGAAGTTTAAGTTTGAAGAAGTTCATGTGCATAGTACATGCGGAAGTTTAACGAAGATAATTAACGAATGTAACCGTTCAGTCAAATCTGTCAACATAAGTAACGGTTGAGCTCAAGTTTGAACCGTTCAGTCACATGTGTCATCATAAGTAACAATTCAGGTAATTAATCTCTTTTTTTATTATGAACTCGGTCATGCTATTTTCATTTCATACTTTTTTAGAAAGAAACAAAATGACTAAACCGGTCCAAACTCACGCAACTCGATACCATTTTTTTTAAAACTCAACTCGAAGTTTTTTCTTTTAATATATTGCATATCGTCTTATTTTTTAAAAAGTAAAATAACCGATATATTTTATAAAATCGCATGCATAAAATATTAAAATCTTGTATCTATTTTTAATCTATCCATTTAAAATAAATTATCAATTAATATTTTATATCCAATTTAACTTTGGTAATTGAACATACCAAACTTATTTCTAACGAAAGCGTTAATTATTAAAAATAATTACAGCAAATCGATTTTCTTTTACAAACAACAAACCAAACTTTTATAATTGTACAAACAACAAACCTATCTCAAATTTTTATTATGTTTTAATGAGATTTTTTAATGTTTGAGGAAGTTATTAAATCAACAATTTCTTTATAATGCTTCAACTAATAATGACTTAATAAGTCACTCAAATATTTAAAAATACGTTTTTCCCAAAAATTTGGTTATTATTTGTAAAAAAAAAGTTTTTTTTAAGCCATAAAAAAGGAAAATGGCGATCTAGGCCCATCCCGCTATGTCATATCCGGATTTTCCTAGTATAGTCGAGAGGTCGGTCTGTTAGGTTCAAGTCGAATCTTTCCCCAAAAAGACTTTGTAGATTCGAACTCATGATCCGAGTCAAATCACATTAGAGTCAGCGCTCTCAAACACTAGACCTCAACAACAAGTGGTTAAACAGAAAAAAAAAATGAAGTTATTTTCAAGTTTGTTTTTTTTAAAAAAATTAACCCCTAACTAAACCAAGCCGGCTATATGAAAATAACAAAAATGATTTACGCCCTAGTTGATAGCAAATATTATACATTAAAGGATATCGACTCGGCTCGTCGAGGTTCGTTGGTGTTGCCCACAGCTGCGGAAGAGTGAAGCCAGAGGCCTAACACGAATCGAGTGCTAATCTACGATTTTGGCAGATATCTTCAATTTGGTTTGTGATTCTACCATCTTATCTTTCTCCTTTGTGTATGTGATTAGTGGATTTCGGTGGGAAGAAATTGAAAGGATTATGCTGATGAGAAACAAGAATAGGGTTTGATCCCCAGAGCTGAGTTTAGATTCATTGACGTTTTAAAAGCTAGTTTATGGATCCTGAATTTGCGGCTGCGGCTGCGTCTGGGTGTAAAAACTTGAATTTCTGTACGAGTTTGGAATCCAGACTAATATGCTTCACTTCACTGCGCTGCCTAGAATGTTAGTAGCTAGGTTGGAGGAGAAACATCTCACCCTTTTGATCTTAGTTGACAACTCATTTGAAGTGATATATCCTCCTTTTACTCTCGGTCGTTTATATATATGCATATTCTTTTGGTGTCTCGTGTTTAGTTTTCGGGCATATTCCATCTATTGCAGTAAGCTCTAAGGGATCTGCAATTCTTTTATAATGTCGGCGAGAGGAAGAAGAGTATCTGTTAGAGGAGAAGCAGTGGCAGCGAACTATGCATTTGCCCCGCTTGAAGATGAAGTTATCATAAAGCACAGGCTTTTAACCAGAACAACTACAACTAGAGGTGAACCCCCATTGAAGAAACTTCAGAAGAAGTTCACTGCTTTTGTCCTTGAAGCTGATAAGGATGAGGAAGATAACCTTGAAGAGTGCGAGAAACTTTCAAGAGCCTTCTTACAGGAGCTATCCACATTTGAGATTCCTCTCCTCAAGAGCAATGCTGTTGTTAATGCCAACATTAGGGAGAAGGAGAATTTCAATGAGTTGAAAGATGAGATTAACAGGCAGATTCTGCAGGCACAGACGGATATAGAAGATCTGAAGGAACAGCTCAAGGATAGTAAAATTGAAAGGAAGCACAAAGAGGAATGTGAAGCTATCAGAAAACTGATTGCAACGCAGCCACCTAGGTCAGAGACACAGAAGCTCATTGAAGAGCTTGAAAACGATATTGCAACCCTTGAATCTGAGAATACAGCTAGTTCACGAATGCTCGAGCTTCGCAAGAAACAGTTTGCTCTCCTATTGCATGTGGTAGGCTATGACTTTCTGATGAGTGTCCTTAAAGGAGGGAGCAGTTGGGGTATTGAGTAATGTTGATATGTATTTGTTGTTGTTGGATGTGGCAGGTGGATGAGCTGCAGAACACGATAGAGGAGGACCAGAAGAGTCTAATGGAGGAGACGAGGATTGCTGCAGAAGAGCACAAGAATGGATTGGAAGATGTCATAGGTAACTCAGAAGCTATGTTAGTCGATTGAGCAGAGTCGAGAAACTCCTCCTCCTAGGTCGGTCCTCTTTAAAGGATAGGTGTCCATCTGTAATAGTGTAACCCTTTTCCTGCATATTCTTGAGGATTAAGTTAATGGTGGAAGAAAGGAAGGGTGGATATGTGAATGTTGCCTTTTTCATGTCACTAACTATTAGCTACTACTTGCCTAAGCTACTTGTGATATCAAGGAAAACAGTTTTGTTGTTTTGTTTTGTTTTGGTGAAGTACAATGAGCACATGATACTTTTACAATATTTGATCGATATCTTGATGGTGTATATATATACGTGTGTGTGTGTGTGATGTGATGATGACTTAAGATACAACACTATCTAATGTAGGAGGATCATTTTTAAGTAATACACTTGCTAGTTGAATTTTTAAAAATTTGAATAATTTACTAATTGATATATTTTTTGTATCTAATTTGCAGCTAACAAGACTTGCATTTTGTTTTAATTTAATTTATGAGTAAATTGCTTGCTGAACTTTTAAAAAATTATTAGTTGAACCGTGAGAAAATTTGCCACTTGTTAACATAATTTTGATGCATCACAATTGCATATCTCCGTCAATTTAACAGTAAATTAAATGAAGTTACCAAATTGTAATTTTACGTAAACTCAACTATCGATTTGTTAAAAAAATATTTAACAAATTATTGGACCTTCAAAATTTAGCTATCATATAAGTAATCATATCATAAATAAATAAATCCAAATTAAGTTCAATTCATTCAATAAAGTTGCATACTGCAACTATTAACTGGAATACTGATTAAAGTCAAGTATCATCGCTGCTGTACAAAAATATTGGTCAAGTGGACTTCCCATATATAATAATAACTGAATAACATACTAGAAGACATAAAATTTCAAGCTAATTAAGCATATAAATAAAATTGATCATGTCTATTATGCGCTGAGCGACATGGACACAAGTGAAGAGAGCTTGAATTTGCCCACCTTCTTAGAGTTCTGCGGCTGAAACAGAATCTCAGTGCTTGATCGAACGGTTACTTCTGCACATTCTGAAGTTGAGGAACTCCCTTCACGTCGGTAATCCCGAGCAGAGTACAAAACTTGAAGCGTCGAAGGAGCTGTTATCAGATTATAACATCAGAGAGCAATTATCACCAATAAACAATTCAGCAGTACAATCAATATAGACAGACAGGGTGGGGCAAATTTGTTGTTTGCAGAAGAGAACATATTCCAGTTTATCACCATCTCCAGTTTCTCAATGTGCCAAATAGTTCTTCAAGTTGCCAAGCAGAAAAAAAAAGGTTCTTTAAGTAAGGGGGCATTAAATTCAGACAGTTTTACCTAATCCAAACATGCTTGTTTTCTGGATAACAACTCGACTAACTTTTGATCTTCTGACATTCCTCAAAGCCTGGATATCTTCCTGTTTCCCTTTAAATTCCATGAATTCTCCTAAGATGTACTTGCTTCCTTTAAGCTCCAACCTGCATTACATAATTAATTAATGGCGAAATAGGGGGAGGGGAAGTAAGTACACTGTACAATGCCTTTTGGCCTTAAGCAACTCAACTGAACGCTTCTCCTTTGTGACTTCTAAAGGTAGTAAGTAGGATTTTAAAAAATAAAAACTCTAGAGGGGTTCAAAAGGAAAACAAACCTATCCCACATGGGAGCTGTGCTCATGACAAAGTTAAGCTGCTGCTGGATGGATTCTTGCATCTCTTTCTTACCACCACGTAGAAAGGCACCCTTTATCCAACTAGAGAATATACTCTTTGGAACAGGTTTCAGTTGCATCCATTCTTCAAAGGTAATAACCTCAGATCCGAACTGGCCTGCATCTATGGTACTGATAAAGCAAAGCAATGGTATTTTACTTAAGGTCAGCAACTCTCCAACATGATAATGTGATAGAAAGCAGATGCCTAGAACATGGTCTGGGATTCAGAGCCCATATTCATTCACATTCTAAATTACATATATCTAAAGAATACATTAAATGTAAAAAAGAAGAAAAAATTGTTTCAAGCATCCAAGAAGATACCAGACAGAATTTCTATTTTTATAATTTAGATAGTAACTAATACCACTATAACCGTACAAGATGAAAATGTCAAACAGTGACATGGTACAATCAAAATGGTTCTGCTATCAGATTCTTACTAGAAAGAAAATTTAACTTAAGCTTACTGCAGTGCGAAAGTGAAACATCAATAGCACCCTTTAAAAGAAAGTTGAAAAATGGGGGTTAATTTGAGATCTTTCGTCGATATATGACAACTCTTTTATTCCAGGTAACAAACGAATAGCAACTTATTTGAAGGTCAACTCATGTTTCTATAATTTATTTTTTCTACATAAACAAAAAGTTAATCTCATACCGGCACTTAGGATTCGGAAGTATAACTTTGCAGGAAAAGAACCCCTCTGGTAGAGCAAGGCCTCTCTGTTCAAGGTATGCTTCAATAATTGAAGCTTGTCTTTTAGTCTCTTCTACCTGAAATACACGGTAAATATATATATATGAAAGCTTAGCATCTTCTTTTTGTGGAGTAAAGAGAGTACCAACAATCACAAGTGATAGTGCAAGGGGAAAGATAGACTAACAAATCAAATGTTGAAGAGGTCGGACATGATTAAAAGGGGAAAGTCTTACGACTTATGTTACATTGCAAGGAGACTGCTTTTGATACCAACAAAATGAAGAGTCTGTCCTATTTAACGGCATTCATTGATTCTCTTGAGCTAACACTCGACAAGAAGAGTCTCTTCAGTGAACATGTTCAAAGTAATAATCAAGCTTTGCTTTGTCAAAACATTTCCCATATGCTAACCATAGACAACTCATCTCCTCAAACAATCTAACACAAGGTCGTCTTTTTACTGCTATCTGTTCTATAATACAAACCATGCTGATATATGCACACAAAGTAGATGGAACTGAAAGCTACAAACTAATGAATGAAAAAAGGCAGTACATACAGGATTAATATGGCGTTCTGATTTGTGGGTGCTGCCACCAGAACAAACCCAGCTGCCATTAGCCTCAACTGACAAAAATCCTGAAAAGTTCTTGACAGAAATAACCAGTGCATCCCTGCACATCGGCATTAACTGTCAGGTCTCACAGAATATGGAACGAATAGAAAAGAGAAGAGTAGCAGTAGCCTACCCTTTAGTGATAAGAACTAAGTCGATATGTTGCCTGGAACCAGAATCAGGATCTGGAATACTGAGACCCACGAAGGCTTTCCCATCGTAAAGCTTTTCCAACCTATCCGCAACGGAGAAGAGGGCATTGTAATCGGAGGTCTCTACGTCCAACACTTGGTCACCAAAGAGGAAGCGTCGGACGAGTCTATAGACAACCAACCCGCAAAGAAACTCAATCCACATATCTCGAGGCTGAGTAGTAGTGGTTAATCAAGGACGTTGAACGAAGAACCAGAAATGAAAGGAGGATGGGAAAAGAGGGGATCAAGAAGAAGAAGAGGCGTTGTTTTTGGTCACTCTTCTTCCTCGTCTACTTGCTTATCCCAATACCTCCTCCGTCTGCGTCGATCTTAATGGCCCGTTCGTTTCAAGGAATGACCACGGATTTGGGCTTACGGAATCCGTAAGCCCATGTTCGTTTCAAGGAATTGGCCATTCCTTGGAATTGGATTCCGGGCGGTCCGGGCTTAGGGAATCCGGGTAAAAACCTCGGATTTCCTAAGCCCACACGGGTCGGAATCCGGATTCCGCATCCAAATGACTGAATTGCCCTCGCCATTTTGAAGAAATTACGCCCATGCCATCGTTGATTTCTGAATGACAGATCCACGTTCCTCTTCTTCACAGCTGCAGATCTTCAATTCTCATCTCCAATCTTTCAAATCTCACCGATTCTCATCTCCAATTCACATCCCAGATTCGATTCCTTGTCAGCGTTTCTTGATTCTGGAGAGTATAATGGGGAGTACGTGGAGAAAAGCGAAGCTAGCCTTAGGTCTGAATCTATGCGCCTACGTCCCCAGAACCCTCGAGGATCCGCCTCTCGCCGTCGGTGATGCCTCGACGGCGAGGTTGTCAGATGCTGCTCTGTTCACGAATTGGGATATGGGTACGCCTAGACCCATGATGCCGACGTCGTCTTCTCACGGGTTGAGGTTGTCTAGGAGTGGAAGCAAATCCTCCAAGGTTTGTGCCATCTTCCTCTTCAATTTCGCCCCTTTATTGTTTGTTGGTGGAAGTTCAAATGTGGAGTCATGTCATTTATTCTGTCTCTGCTGAATGGTAAAGCTAAACTAAGGATCTGCTGGATTTTGTTTTTAATATCTAAACATTTTTTGTGAAAGTAGATTTTGTATGAATTCAGTTTGCCCAATCTATAACTTTCTGCAGAAAGTTTACAGTTTACTTCACTACTTATCTATATAATTCATAGACAGTAGGAAGCGGTGGATCCATTCCTTGTGTCATGGAACCGGTGAGTTTTGTTGATATGATCTTTCCAGTATCCAGATTCTTTGCTAGTTACTTCATATTCACAGCTCGATAAGCCAATTGGAAATGCTAGTCCCTCATTCATTTCTTACGCTTCTCTCTTTTGTTTCGAAAGTTGCTTGGTTGTTGTCTGCATATCCCATTTCAGCTCTGTACTGTATTTTTTCTCTAACCAAGACATCCCAATTTAATACACATCTAGTAGACCAATGAAGTTAGTCGTTTAGTTCGTTCTCTATGTCTTCTCTTCATCAAATAGCTACATTGCAAATGCGCATTGGTCAACTAAAAGATTCACTGTTCTTCTTTGCATTCCAATAGCATTACTTGTATCCATAATGGAGATCCACTAGAGGCATTGAAGTTCATGCTATATTGGTTTGATTTTGGTACTGAGTTGATTGTACCTTACATATAAACAGAACTCATTCAGTGTATGTATCTGGATTATTTTGTTTTGCCAGTGAGTTTATTTTTGACCCGGCTAGATGGCCACAAGAGCAAATGAATGAGGACTTCCTTAATCTTTCAAAGAGGTTTAATGCCCTGAGATCTGTGGTTCGGGTCCCTCTTCTTGACCCAAAATATAAAATTGCAGTTCTTGCTTCCAAACAGGTCCATTCAGTAGATTTTGGTTACTCCTTTTCTACCTTTCCAGTTCATTGTACTAACGATGCTCCACTTTTAGGATCATTGTTTGGTTGAACTGTTACATGGGTGGCAAGATGGACGACTTCCAGTTGATATATCGTGTGTCATAAGGTAAATCCTGGAGATTGATACGAAATTATTAATCTATATGTTGGTTATATACAACATAAGGTTGATGCCATTCACTGTGTGTTGTTTTTTGACAGCAACCATGATAGACAACCCAACACCCATGTTATACGGTTTCTTGATGATCATTATTTAAACCATCCATGGTCTATCAAATTCTATCTTATTTGTCTGTTTGCAGGTTGACAGAGTATCGCACAGAGACAACTTGCATAGCTTTGTACACAAGTCAGAAAGCCTTGAGAAGCAGTGTCTCGCCAAGGCGGTAAAATCGTACTGTGAGCTTCGGGTTTTACCTTACGAATACAATAAAACCGTTGTGTTTTGACAAAATAAACACAGGTTGTCATTCAAGAGGTCTCTAATCCTGCAATTCATAATGTAAAGTTGACTCTTGTGTTCTAAATACAATTAATTCTGCATTTTTGGCATCCACTTCTTGCTTATGATGTTGTCAAATTACATTCGGAACTTATTCGGAACTTCGATTTGTTGTACGTTCATGAAACGTTATATTGCGAATATTATATGTATCGATATTTCTAATCATGTTAATGTGATGTAATCAATTCATTGATTCAGAAATTTTATTTGGCATGACAATTTAAATTCTTTATTTTTTTTAAATAAAATTAATAAATTGGTCTTTTTAAAAAAAATAAATAAATAAAAAATTCGTTTTCAATTTTTTTTTTATTTAAATAAACGTTTTGAATATTTTTAAGTTTTCTAATTAATTAATACAAATTATTTTTATTATATACTATACATATACAAAGAGGGGCAAATATGTCATTTTACCACATTCCATTCCTTTTCCATACACAATTCCACCAAAAAAAAAACAGAATTCCTTATTCCGTTCTATTCAATTCCACCTAAAAAACAACTTCATATTCTTAACTCCTATTCCTTATTCCAAATTCCTATTCCGTATTCCGTATTCCGAATTCCGAATTCCGTCAAACAAACGCACCGTAATAGTCAATTGACAATTCAATTCTCGGAAGGATACCTTTCTCGTTAAGCTAACCAAAACTTTCTCCACGGTCGATTCGTATCTATCTACTATATAATCCAAACAAACTTTTTTTAAATACCAACTGAACTTTGCACGTTTTGCTACGAGCTACCCGAACTTTGAAAATTCAAAACGGGCTACCTCAACTCAACTTTAAAGTAGGTGCAAATAGCTACCTCCGTCCAATTTCCGACGACTTTCCGACGACTTTCCGACGGATTTCCGACGACAATTGACGGAAAATTGGACGGAGGTAGTTATTTGCACATTCTTCAAAGTTGAGGTAGCCCGTTTTGAATTTTCAAAGTTCGGGTAGCTCGTAGCAAAACGTCCAAAGTTCAGGTAGCTAGTTGGTATTTAACATTTTTTCTTAACAGAAAAGAATACGAAACTTTCAATCGTTTAATAAAATGCAAATTATGTTAATTATATACTTACTTAAATCTTGACAAAAATCACACATTAAGGTGAATTCACATAGCTTCCGTAAAATTCTATCATGTAATGATGTTACAAGTAAGATTTTAGTTACTTTTTAGTAGAAAAAAATAATATAATTTATTGTTTTACTTTACAAGTTCAATTTATTTTTTATCAATAAAATTTTTTTTTTTTTTAAAAAGCACTTAAAAAAATCATTTTTTTTGTAATCAATGCTTTTTTTTTTATTATTATATGCTATTTAATAAAGCTGCCAGTGTCTGATTTACAAGAGAGAACTCTATACAAGCCAGCACAACACTGTATAAAATTGGCACATACATACAAAATACATAGGAGTATTCTCTGAATGAAGATGACGACGACATTCGTCTTATAAGACATGAAACATATACAAAAAACACAAGAAATGCCAGAAAAAACATTAAACTAACAGCACAGGTTTGCACAAAATGCTCCATGCCTTTGATTTGGTTTGTTTAGCAGTTACCAAGCAGAGTATGCCCATTCCAAGACCCCAAATGTAATGTAAACTCTTCACCAAATCATCAAAATGGTTAGAGTTGGTGACTGGCGTGACAGAAATACTATGTCTCATTCCTTTCCTAGTTTCTCACCATCTGCCACTTGCTCAGTCCTGCATAGTCCATCCATTTCATTGTAAAATTATCATCAAAATTCTAACTTGAAACTGTTCGAACGAATGAGCTCTACGCCTCTATCTATCAACAAAATGATTACCGGGTGCACTGGTCAATACCGAGACCGTTGCAGGTTAGTATCATTCCTTTGAATCTGGCAAGATATTCCTGTAGAAGCAACCAAGGATATGAATGTTATATAGATGATGATTTCACAAATAAATCACTTCAAACAGAAACAGATGGTACTGTACCATCATAAACTCACCCGCAAACTGTACTTCTCGATTCCATAAATTCCTGCTATGTCATAGTCAAAGCGCTTCACGGGATCACTAAGTACTACAAAATAAAAATTGTATGAACAGTTGAGAAATAAAGGATGTACAACTAGGCACATTGCAAGCATAGATGTTCAGATGATCCATCAATATATATGTAGTACCACTGTAAGCTTCACTGATCTCCTGGAACTTTGTAGTTGCTGCAATATCACCCTTGTGTTTATCAGGATGCCACTTCTGTGAGCAAAACACTTTACAATCACATAAATGGAAGAGCAGAAGTTTAGCAAAACCTCATCTGCTGTGAGCATAAACACTGATAAACAAAGAATGTATCACTTACCAGAGCAAGCTTTCGGTAATTCACTCGGATTGCTTCATCGTGTGCATCATACTCGACTCCCAACACTTTGTAGTAATCCTTCATAGAAGCATCATCACGATACAAGTTAATGAACTAAAATCTCAACCATAAATCATGTTTAGAAGGAAATATTCAACTTAAAGGATTAACATCCAACCCCACAAAGGCAGGTCATTGCTTCAAAACTGAGCATGATATAAAAATGTGCAACTTCTTATCAAGTCATTAGCTTGTAAATTTACCTGTTTAATACGCACCGAGTAGTGGACCAAAGAAATTGTGATGTCAGGTCATTTGCTCTTAAATGTACTACAGTTTCTTTCTTCCCAATTGTAAGTTGAAATTTCGTTAACAAAGCAATTCTGGGAACTAGTGATTTCAAATAAAAGCAACAGACCTCCAATTCCAGTCAATAACACCTCTGCCATGTATGCGGAGAGAATTCTCGTATGTGCCCCAAGAAGCACAATAGGAAAAAGGGAGAAAAAATCACAGAAAAAAGTTCAGCAGATCAAACCCTTTTCATCAGAACATAGGAAGCAATACCATACTCAAACCTTTTCAAGGTTTGATCGTTGATAACTTATGATGTTATATTGAGCTTGTTCAATAGAGAATCATAATGGGATGATTTTTGGTTGTATGAGGACTTCAAGAAGGTGAGAGAAGAAGGAAGAAAATCAGGATTAGGCTAATTTATATAAATATACTTCAAATTAGTATTAAAGATGCGCTATACAAGTTTAAGCAGATAATTCTTTTCCTTTTGCCAGTTGACAGCACTATTGCGAAGTTTTATTATTAAATACTTTTTCTGTAGCCATCATGGGAGCTCCATTTTTAAATATAAGGTATACTGTTAAACTTACTTTCTCTTTTCACCTCCAATTGGTCCAAAGGTAGTAGTAGTATTAAAAAAAAAAAATAAGTACATGTTGAATTTAAGTTAATGGGTAGCACATAAATGGAAGTCCATTCAGGTAAATTCGGTACATGATACTGACTCTAAACTCTATCTCTCTATATATATCTATATATGAAGTGTTTTCCCTCGTATGAATATGGAACTGATAATAGATAGTCATACACAGTTTAGACAGAGGTCAGCAGATGTGAAAATCTAGGTTACTACTAGAAAGGCGATTGATGTCAAATCTTCAGGTGATTGATGTCAAATCTTCATTCATTAGATAAAATTAGTGTGTGTTCAGCTAAATGATCTGATTGATGGCACATGAAGTTATGGCAAGGAATGATAATACTTTTCTGTAAAGATTCCATATAATTCCCTAAATAGATGTAAAACAAACACAAGAGGGAGCAAAACAAATCAATCAGCACAGAGTAGAGAAACATTCAATCCAATTCATGTAGTATTTATCACTTATCACCGTCGAAGAATTTAATAAATTTCCGCAGCCAAGTCCTCCATTTACTATACGAAATGCTGCTTAATCCCACATCCATATTTTTTGGTATAAATTACAAATTATCACGGGTCTGGGACTAAATCCAATATCGTAGACGACGGAGATTAAGCAATAATTTTCTGCCCAGAAGCGCGATGAGAATTGAGCAAACAGAGAGAAGAAACCCAGACAAACTGGGAACCGAAAACCTGATATCGTTGCTTACCTTGGGAGGATCAGCAGCAGTATCATTTGGTTCCATCTAAAGCAGATAGAGAAGCAGCAGATTGGTTCAACGGGACAGAATTTCTTATAATGATGGCGTAAACATGATTCATTTGATTGATTGCCAAGGACGGCGAAGAATCATCAGATTCTGAGAAATTATAGGTTTCCAGTATCGTATCTTATCTATTTACATTCTCTTCTGCACAAAATAAAAAAAAATTAGGATGTCCAATGGTTCGGGCCGGGTTCGGTTAATAACGTCCCACATCACGGGCTACATATCTATCAAATTCATACGATTAAGGCGAATTAACTTGTATCCGTTTGGAACCAGAATTTACCCGAAATCGGCATTTATGGTAGGTTTTGAATAGCAGTTTTAATAATAGGGTAGGGTTCGAGAATTGTTTTTGAAGAACTTTTATTTTAGGTTCCGGTTCTGATCCAGGTAACAGGGTACCCTGGATTTATACGGAATTGATTATATATATAATATTAATATTAAGGAAAAATAGTTTCTATTATAATTTATAAGTTTTTAACCATCAATTTTTTGTTGTTTTATATAATACAAACCGTCGTTAATTTTCTTTCGCAATTCTCTTCTCATTCTCTTCTCTTGCTCTGCGCAGACAATCTTGATTCTCCTAGGACTATTACATGATTTTGGGGAAAATTTGTGATTGTATGGTTCTTTTGTATAATTGTTGTTTTTGGGATAAATCGGTTTCAAACAGGTTAATATAAACAAATTTTAGATAATTTATTTTGAAACAAGTTCTAAATAAAGTACCTAAAACTGTTGTTATAAACAAGTTTTGAGTCGGTTCCGGTTCCAAAATTCAATACCCTATTTGCAACTGGTAGGTTCCAGAAACACCTAAAATTACAGGTACCCTAAACCGTTCACCCCTACGTTGCACTGTAATTTTTTAATTAAATATATGATTTATTTATATTAATAAAAAAATCAGAAGTTCATTTGCATAAAGTTAGTTAATAAAATAACTTTATACAAATTATATATTAATCATTAATATTTTATTAAAATAAAATAAATCCTTAATAAATTCTATATTAACTTTTGTCATGTTTAGCTGTAAAAAAATATATTTTTAATAGTTTATGTATTATTTTTGTAACCGTTGATGACTTATGTCATATGTGTATCTTTAGAAGTCTTAAAAAAAATCTAATTAATTCTCACTGTTTCAACAGTAATGTTACTGTTCAAAACACTATTTGTAAGTTTTTGTATCGTATATAGAGTTTTTTATGTACCGTATTATACAGGCAGTCTAAAAGTAAAAAATTAACGCATAGTTAGCGTCATTTAATTCGTAATTAAATTATGTACGCACCGTAATTTTTTTTATTTTTTTTGAGTAAGTACATAATTATATTTATCACCTAATTCATTTAATTATTTCGGTCAAATTATAAAACGAACGATGTTAGGTTACAAAATCACTGTATTTCCAATCAAAAAAATTACCCTAGATAGATAATTGAATTACCACATAAATGACGTTAACCGTGTTGAGTTTGGACTTACATGGTCCGAGTTATAATTTTTTAAGTACAATTTTCATATCTCAACTTACGGCATGCCGTACAGTCAATCCGTAAATCCAAATTTAATATTTTTTGCATCATTTGAATCGCAATTAAAATATCTACTTACTATAAATTTTTTAATAAATACATAATTTTATTTTTAATTAAACATCGAATCATCATTATAAAAAAAAATGATTAAAAAAAAAAGGTTGGGCAAACTTCACAGTAGCCTATTCAAAGGCGCCACCCAGGAGTACGCGTATGTCCAATACGCGCTAACCTGGGGTGCGCGTATACCTATTTTTCTAAAAAAAAAATTTGCATACTTTTCTAAATAAATAAAAAAGAAGCAAAATGCTTAGTTAAAAAATAATTTTCCTAAAATGGAGGTAAGATCTGACATTTTAAGTTCATGTACCATTAGCATTTAGCAACCAACCAAACCCTAATTGGTTAAAATAGTAATGATAAACACAAAGACGTGGGATTGAAATCAAGCAGAAGAGAGCACAACTTATCATTCAATAATTCATCAATATCATCACCATATAAATAAATAAAAGAAAGCGCTACCAGACAGGCAGGTAGTAGTATGTATAAATAATAAATGAAAGGGCAGAATTAAGCATTTTTATGTGAAAATAGCAGTAGCCACAACCAAAAAAATGATAAGCAGCACTACTTGTTGAACGAAAAATTTTCAGCACAAGCCAAGTCCATGCCCATGCCCGAACCCACACTTAACACAACAGGAGAGTCGATCCCACTCGACTCATACGCAGCCACAGACTCGACTTGGGTTAACCCTTAAAGTTTCCCCACACACATCATAAAAAAATAACACACCCAATCCTTCTTCTTCTTCACCATTCTCCTCGAGAAATGACAAGGTGCTCAGTGCTTGCTTTGATTCTCTCTGTTCTTTTCTATCATTTCACACGAGTCTTTCAAAGTCTTTTCTTCCTCTAGATGCTGTTGGGCGAATGCTTGTAAGACCATCACCGCCCCTGTAGCCTCCTCCTCGTCCTCCTCCTGTAGGAGAAAGCCCTAATTAATAGTCTACATCGATCAATGCTACAACTGTCTATTCACTAACTCAATCACCTTTTTTTTTTTTTTTTCATGTCAAGTTTCATGTATTGTAGCATCTTCCATCACATCACGTCATAATGTAGTACTACTAGTAGTGTTATTGATAAAGTTAAAGAAAATTACCCCCAGAGGATGATATGCCATTAATCAAGGAGCTGCTACTTCCAGGAGACTGATGGATGCCACCCCCACTGCTAATAAAGCTGTTGGAGCTATTATGAAGATGAGGAGGAGGATGTTGACCTTTGCTGCTGTGATTCCAATCCACGGTCTGCCAAGATATGCCATGGTTCATTCGGTGTTGCTGCTGCTGCTGCTGTCCTAAGCGGCTTAAAGGGTTATTATAGTACTGATGGTTATTATAGTACGAATGAGGAGGAGGCTTGAAAGCTGCAGGAGGACGAACATGTCCAGAAATAGAATACTGCTGCTGATCTGTAGAGCTAGCATATTTTACCACCACCTCTCCTCCATGTGATGAGCTTCCTTCTCTATAAAATTATTAGATACAACCAACATATCAAGCACAACCCAACGAAACTCAGCACCCTCTAACTGTAACCACCAGAAGAAGCTTATTGAGCCCTAAAGTAAAAACAGACTTTTTACCTTTGATGATTCAATGTATTAATAATTGAGCTGGAGATGGAGCCACTTTTTGCAGCGTGATCTAGCCTCCTCACCCCTACATCTGCAGAATTCAACTGCATCTCTGCAAATTCAGCAGTTAATGTCGTAGCACCTGTTTCTGGGCCTTCCTCTTGCAAAAGAAATTCGTCGCTGGGATCAAAAGAACAATTAAAAATCACCAAGTTTATCAGGTTCCGACATATACAAAGGGTGGATTATAGACCCTAAACTACCAGAATGAAAACAGCAGGAGCAACAAATTCCAAACCTCTAACCCCCACGCCACCCCACCCACACCCACACCCACACCCAAAACACACAATTCTCACTCCTCCCCCAGTAAGGAGGGAGAAGAACGGTAGGGCCTTTTCTATCCATTGGAGGTACTTTAAAGAGTGACTGACGAAAGAGGGGGAGTATTCAGTTATTTGACAAGTTCCCAATTGAAAAAGGATCAAACCTGTAGTTGGGATCCCAATCTCCTGGATCAGGTATTGTGTTGGTCTCAGCCATCTCGCTGACTGATGTTTGTTGCTGCTGGTACATCCTAATCGAGCTTTGACTTGCAGCAGTAGTGGCATTGAAATTTGAAGCAGGAACAACTCCATTCCTTCCCAAAGGCTGCTGCTTCCAGCTCGCAGCATTAGAATTAGAATTTGGATGCTGATGAACAAGGGGACCATTAGATGATGGCATATTCTGAGAGGCAACTTCCTCAGCAAGTTGACTAATACTCCCTCCTTCAGTTCCTCGACAATGCTGTTGTTGCTGAGTAGGTGAGTGTTCCTGAGGACTAGAAGAATAACCCCATCCACCCATTCTTCTATTCATCACAGCGCCCTTTCCTAAAGGCGATCCTTGAATACTACCTCTTGCGGGGGAAGTTGGCCCATAATGCCCATGCCCCGGAGAAAATTGATTATAGGAGGAACTTGGAGGTGTAAACTGTGACGGACTAGTGCCAAGTGGCAGAGGGGCAAAATTTCCCCCTGATGGACTCACACCCAGTCCCGGTGAAAACTGCTGCTGCTGCATATTTTTCCATCTTCTGTCAGGACTGCTCCCCAACATCATTGCACTACTACCACCCCCCTGTTGCGTTGTATGAAGGTGATTCATGGTAGACGGGCCAACTGGTGAATAATATTGAAACATGACACCATCTCCACCATGACTTCCGTAGCTGGTACCAATTACAGCTCCACTGTCATTGTAGCTTCCATGATGGCTTCCTAAACTGCCATAACTACTGGCATGTTGTACATGTGCATGTCCATGTGGAACCCCTTGATAGCTTGGGGCAGCAGGAACTTGATGGTTCCAAATACCTACCTGGGCACAGCACATATTTATTAGGATATGGAGATATGCACCTTCAATAATGAAAAATTCAAGTGACGAGTTGAGATCCTTCAAGAAGTAAGACAAATGCAACTTAGAGAGGTAGAAATCTCACATTAGGAGATAGTCCGGCAGCAAACCAATGACCTCCTCCTGGATGATGATGACTGACTTTCATATTTTGATGACCAACCAGCTGAGAAAAAAAAATGACATGTATAACTTCAGAACAGCTTCATAGCATACACTATAAAATCACTGATAGAAATATCAGGAAGATGATTCAATTGTAACATAAATAACTCTTCCGAATTTCAACTATCAACGACACCCTAAAGTTAAGCATTTTCCTTAAAGCAAGCTAGAGAGATGATTGGTTTGCCGTTTCATACAGGATCTAGCCAGCACTTTTCGACTAAATCAGAGTAAATCTAGGAATGGTTATTTTTAACTATCCCTCATCGCTAAGTAATGAAACGACCTTTCTGGTGGAAATTATTCCATTTAACCGGTAGAGAGACTAATTGAGATTTTCATACCATGCGAGGGGTTTCTGGGGCCGGCTGGTAGGGGCTCATAAAAGGTTCCCCGGTAACAAATGGGTGTCTTGAGGCCTGCAGTAGTAACAGTACAATTAGCAACCTGCGGAAAGTTTTTAATCAAATAGGTAATGACATACAGAATACATCAAAGGTCAGAAACCTGTAAAGGTGACCAACGTTTTAAAGGATCAAACTCCACAAGTCCTCGCAGGAAATCAATTAGAGCAAGGCGTATCTGAGTCTCTGCCATATCCATAAACCAAGTTTAGCAATTCCAAAGTTAGTAAGATATATTAGAAGGACTAGGTAGCCCATACAAACCCAAACAAAGGTTTACCTTTGATTATATCCTCCTTTGGCAAATTCTTTCGGTAAGGATAGTTCTTGACAATTGCTTCGAGGTCCCTATGATGGAAGTACTCTTTTCCAATGGTTGCTTTTTTATGTTCTCTCTGAGTTCAAAATAGGCAGTAAGCATCATCATTCTGGAAAATGAAATTGAATAAACGCTCGGACTTTCAAGCTGACAATCTTACAATTTCATATTCTTCTTCTGATAGTGCTTGGTAAACACTTGTTCCACTAGTAGAAGCCTCAGCATTCTCTGGGTTGTATACATTACCGATGCACTTAAAAAACTTGGTCGTATTTTTTGCCTCTTTTAACACATAATCAGGAGGTTGACCTCTGCAATATATATACACATCAAAAGATAAATCAGTATAGATAAGCTTGAAAAAACATGAAAGAAAAGATAATTGAAAGAAAAGCTCCTTTGCTTGATCTACGAACCATGGTCTACATACTTTTTTTTCCTCCAAAATGTATCACAACACTGGAAAGATACATGCAATTATGCATGAGTCAAGAGAGGTTTGGATATAGTGTGCTGGATCGATTACAAGAAATCAAATTATTTCATATTTTTGTATTTCTCCTTTCCTAAGCGATTGACCCAGCAAAAATGAAGTGAAAGGTGAAGGCAAATCATTTATCATGTTTTAGAGGAGTACAACCGCTATTTAATTCCGACTCAAACGAGATTGCTTATTAGTACTATCGGAAGCAATTTGATCAATACTCTTTATGCTGAACAATTAAATCAGTAAGAAATAGTCACGTTTTATAGAATGAGAGAGATAAAGCTCAATTGAATAATCAACAGGAATTGTTTAGTTCACCAAATTTGATAGTGTAGACCACAATCTGGAGAAGCTAATACTACACCATCACATCAGAATCGATATTGTATATATAATAAATGCAATTTCAGAGATCCTTCTTCGTATATATCGACAAGCCATCAATATGAAAGCATGCAAATAGGAACATGATGCAAGAACAAAGTGAAAAGATACTTAAGTAAACATAAAAACAAGAAGGCGACAATTTCTGCAATTAACGTTTAATGGTGTTGAGAAAAAAGAAATATTAACGAGTGACTTTAATTTCATTGGAAATTCTACAGATTACCCTGCCTCCTTATTTAGCCTAGGAAGGACTTTGTGAAAGAACAAAATATAAACCTGACAGAATGTTGTTTGGGCAGAAAAGCACCGTATTATCGTAAAAACTTGTAAAATTTCCAAAAGTCTATTAGCATCACATATTTATAAGCAGTGAAAATCTTCGAGTAAGATTGGCCAAACCAAAGCAACATACCCAAGTATCTTCTTCATTCTCTGCAGAAGATCAAATTCTGAAGCTCCTGCAAACAGTGGCAATCCCAGAAAAAGTTCCGCAACAATGCATCCAAATGACCACATGTCAATGGAAGTTGTATATCTACAGATGAGTTAAGGCATGAATTTCCATGGAACGTCATAATTATAATAATAATAACCAAATAAAGCAAATAAAATCGATACAGGATAAGACACCAAACAAAAAGGTGTCAACTGTCAAGCAGCTCGAGACTGCAGCATTCAAATCCTAGGGATATGAACCTCAACCCCTCCGGCTACACAGTAACATACTTGAAAGTTGAAGTCAAAAGAGAAAATGGAAACTTGACTCAGAATAGTTGAAGAACCATAATCAAGATCAACAAGATCAACTGGCAAACAAATATCATCATTCCCTGACAACAAGAATCTGGACATAAATGGACCAAAGGATACTGATAGCCAAGAAGAACTTCTGGAGATCTGTAATAGCGGCTCTACAGGTACAGGAAAACAAAATATGGGTAAACAGCTGAACAATGTAGAATGATGCCCAGAAGCACGGAAATTAAGTTTAAGGGAAACCTGAATGTATGAGTACACAGTGCGATCTTCCATGCATGCTGATCCAAAGTCGATTATTTTTATTTCAGCTGGTCTCAAGCTGATCATTAGACAGAGCATACACATTAGAAATGGTATCTTCAGCTTTCCATTAAAATCACAATAGGAATACCATACTTTAGCTTTCACTTAATACTAGAATACAAGCAGACCTTGTACATAGAAGTATGTTTTCAGGCTTCAGATCGCAATGAATTATACCAGCATCTTTTAGTAGAGCCAATCCCCTCAAAATCTATTAACAGATACATGATAAATAACAAAACATACATCTCGTTGAAATGTTGAAACTCAATACTAAAAGGCCCTATAATACCAGTATTTAGCCAAATAAGAAAAAGAATAGCTGCAGTACCTGTTTGGAGAATAACTGAACTATGCTTAGTGACAATCCCCTAAAGTGATTAATCTTAATAAGCTCATACCTGCATTACAGAAGAATATTACTTCCCTCTCATTTAATAATTCACATATATGTATGAATGAATTAGAAAAGGACAGAAATGATGAAAAATTAGCTCAACATTTTGTCTAATAATTGCAAAATCATGTAAACATATAGGTTTAGGTTTAACTTACAGATTTGTGTCAAGCAGCTCAAAACAAATGCATAAATGTCGTCGATGAACAAAATAATCAAAGATGCGGACGATGTGATGCTTGTCCTCGGGATCATACTTCTTGTTTAACTAGCCAAGGGAGACAGCAGTAAGCACTAAGCACAAAAATAAAACATTTTGGCAATTCTAGAAAATAACATCATAAACTTTTACCGTGGTTAAAATGGAAACTTCAACCAATGCTTGTTGATAGTATGCAGGTTGATTCTTGATGATCTTGACAGCCACAAAATCCCTGTTCTCTGGAACCCAGCATTTGGCAACCTGACCGAATGTACCCTGACCAAGTACATCTTTTACAATGTACCTACACATCATTTGATAGGGTCAACAAATAAAAAATAACATGGTAGCGTACTTCTTACTGCACTTAAGCACCAGAAAGTATTCAAACAAATTTTCGGGAAGCGAAATGCTAATTCCCCTTCAGGAAATCCAATAAAGATAATAGAATATGCAAAGGGTTTAATTTAGCGATAAATCATTGATTCATTATAAACCCTAAATTAAGATCAGCAAGATGTTATGAGGGCAGGATGAAACAGGCATTGAATCTGATAGCAATATCTCTACTTGCTAGAGATGCAAGTAACTTGATTTTTTAAAAAGTTTTCCTCATTTATTCATATAGAACGCAAAGCTCAATATAACCCATGTTTATCTACAGCCAAATAGGCAGTATAGCTAACTAGGTAGGTTTAACCAAGAATGTGGTTTCCACCAGAAACCACATTCTTGGTTTCTTGGAATGTGGTTTAACCAAGAACACATGAAGCGGATATACTCTAACAAAGTTGATTTTTAGGTAGGTGAAGTAAATGAATAAGAATAACATTTTTTTTTTTTTTTTGCAGATTGTCCCAATACTGACCAAAAGGAATGTGTAGAGTGGCTAAGAACTTTGATGATCCACCACTCTTCATTTAGTAGAGATTTGAAATGCAAGTGTCAGGCTTGTAAGTCTCCATCTATTTAACAGCGTTAAAGGGAACAATGGAAGGGAAACTCGTTTCTTCCAAAAACAAAATAGACCTTTGCCCTTGCAATCATCATGCTAGAACAAGGTTTAAGGGTTTTAATTGATGACATGACAATCTTTTCTCCGATGTCTCTTCACATTTGGAGTTGAAGCTGTAGACTTTCTACTTTCTAGTGAAAAAGAGAATGAAAATACCCAATTGAACATTCAGACATACCAACCATGAAATTTTATGAACCAAAGCAAGTTCCTAGTATATCAGCAGTTAGTTGTCATAAAAAAAAAGTATATCAGCAGTTTTGGCAACAAACCAAGTTAAAATTTAATGGTGGAGACTCGAGCGTGTAAAATAGTCTTTCTTAAAACAACCAGACATGCCTACAAAAAAGATAAAGACTAAGAAACCCTTTTGAATCCTAAACAATATCATTCTCTTAAAAAAGATTTAAAATAAATAAATAAATAACACTGAAACCTAAATACTGGATCTAATTCTAGCTCCTTAACTTTTTTTTATAGAGAGGTAGCAAACCTTCGTCCGATCGCCTCTGAATTGAACAGGACAGAGTTGACAGTTAAAATAAGATCCGAGTTTGAATTATCATAACCATCATTGAGCACTCCCACAGATGGACTGGTCAAATACCGCTTTGGATTCTGATCTTCTGAATATTTGAACTGTGGGTTGCATATATTGTATGTCTCTACTATGTCCTTGGTTAGTCTAGCCACCAACTATCAAAAGAGATATAAATATTAAACTCATAAGTCACTATTAGCATGTTTGGCAAAAAAGTGAAATATTTAATATATAGGGAAAACAAACTGCGCGGAATGGTTTATCAAGGAAAGCAGGGAAGTTTTGTAATCAAGATAAGTTCTTTGTAAGACCAAACAAGATGATCAAATTTTGTAATCAATAGTCCTATTCACTTGGCGCACCCCAACCTATGTCACTAGCTTCCACTATCCTCTTTCCTCCATAACTTCAATCTCAGTCTAACGTCTAAACCCCACCCTTGATTAGGCATGCATGCCAGTACAAATCAATATTGAAACGTTTCTTCATAATAATGCGAATTTTTTTGAAAGAGGAGATCCCATAGTCAAAAGTCCCTGATAGGTAGAGCAGAAATTAACTTCAGAAAGACTAATAAATGTTAACTTGGCATAGGTAGCGTCCTATTGATGGTGCATATATGAATTTGACTTGTACCCTAATGTTCTACATGGCAGAAGCTGGAGCATGGATGAAAGAGGTGTAATGTAATATGTTGGCTACTTAACACTATAGGCACAGCTAAGAGACCAGCCTAACTGAGTGAGTCTACGATACAAAAATAATACGGATTGAATGCAGAATGATAATACCCAAGTTAAGGAGAGTGTCATTCACCAATCAGTACCCTTATAATTATAGTACATATAAGTGTAAAAGTGAGTGAAGGAACAATTGAATGAAGATTATAGCGCAGAAATCAGAGACTATGAGGACATTGAGGAGCACAAACCGGTCTTCTCACAACAACTTGCAAATTGGGGGTCTTGTTAGCAGCTTCAGATGAGGTTGAGTAGGCAGTAAACACAAGCTTCCTGGGACACCATGATGACACCGAGGAGGAATTCCTGAAGTCTGAAGCTCCAGGAACAGCTTCATTGCTAGGGCTGACCTCATCCATGACAGAATGCGGAATTTCAAACTCTGACCCGCATAGTGACCACATCCATAGCTTGTATTTCGTTAGGAAGAAGAGGTGAGTTCAGCAGGAGTAAGAAGGGAGAGAAGATAGCAATCAAGCATCCAACAATCAATCAAAATCAAATCATTCAAGGCTCCGCTATCCATAGCACAACGCCGGGGAGATGAAGCGATTGCCAACGGATTTCAATCCCATGCTCTACACCAGATTGGAAATCCTTATCGAAATTATCAATCTGACACCTGTATCTGATTAATCGATGATATCATGACCCAGCTGCTAGCTAAAGCATGCAGCTGAAGGAATTCCTAGCTCGCCACTGAAGATAGAGGACGCAATCTCATGCAATACCGAGACCAGAACAAGTTTTGCAGAAGCTACGAAGAGCTTCGAAGGTGGACGGAATCGAGGTCAGGTCAGGTGCGAGATGATGTTGCGGACGGATTGCTGGTCTCTCTCCCTTAGGAGTAACTTTTTTTTCCTTTGTTGCTTCTGATTATATTTTTGGATTAAGTGCATTTCGTCATCAAACTCTAGTTTTATAAATAAATTGCGTGAAAATTTTATGTGAAATTTATTTATTATTTTTACAAAATAATTTAGAATTACTATTATTTTAACACAGTGTTGAGTATTAACTAGTTACTTGCACGACTTGGTAACTAACTTTTTTTTTATTTCACGAAAAATACCATTATTAGCTTCATCTAATTTGTTGTTAAAAGATTATTAAATTTTACCTTTTATTTATTATTTTTGTAAGTTTTACTGTAAATTGTTATCTAAGTTGGCGAAAATGTATAATTTACAAGTGAACTTTGCATAGATATGTAATTTACAAATTGATCTTCGATCAAATGTCCAATTTGATAGTTGATACGTGTATATCTCCTTCAACATTTCATAATAAATTAGGTGGAGTTAACAGATTGTAAAAGTCAACTAGCATTTTTTTCAAAAATTCAACTAGCAAATATGTTTGAAAGAAAATTTTGGATAGTCTAAAAATTCAGTAAAAAACGTACCATAACTTATTGATATCGACAAGTTCGTGATAGATACTGATTTCACTACTAACTAGATAGAGTTTGGAGTATGAAAATCTAAAACCGAATTATATTAGATAGATTTCAAAAATTAATAAATTCACAAAGTAACCAGAATCGTTTACATTTTTACATACTACTACTTTAAATATATACATATATATGTATATATTACCAAAGGGTTTGCTAAGCAGTGTTATCAGAACTAGAGCAGACCAACGATCCGGTTTGGTTCAGCTAAAAAACTAATTTGCATAGCAACAGTATTTGAATTTGTGTGAACCAGTCAATTTCCGGTTAACTTTGGGAGGAATTTTATTTAAAAAAAAAACAATTGTTCTTTTTTTTTCCAGTTTAAATTGACCAACTCTAAACCGATGTTAAACCTTAAACTGATTTTTTATGGTTTTTTGTGTGCTTCAGGCGAGTAGAGTGAACACATAGGAGTTGGGACAGGCTGGTGGCGGGAGGTGGGTGGGCGAAAGGGAAGCGAGTGGAGGGCGGGTTGGAGGAGGAGTTGGAGGTGACGAGAGATGGCCAACGAAGGTGGGGCGACTTGTGGGGATGAAAGGGGGCGAGTGGAGGACGAGCGTGAGGTGGTGTGCAGGAGATGGCCGGCGGGCTGGGAGGAGATACGGGGGCGGGAGGGAAAGTGTTGAGAAGGGGACGGGAAGTAGCGGGCGGGAGATGATCAGGGAAGGGAGAGGAGGTGAGAGTTGAGAAAAGAAGAAGAAGAAAATAGTTAAGAAGAGAAGAAGGAGAAGAAGAAGGTTATTTATTTTATTTTTAATTTATGTACACTGAACCGGCAGGTCAGATTGGGTTTTGATCGAGTCCGACCGGATAAGTCGGGAATCGGTCCTCTCACCGGTTCGAGGTCCGGTCTGATAATACTGCTGCAAAGTTTAAGTGGTCTGGGCCTGGAAAATTAAGGAGTCGTTGACGTGCAATTCACTGAGAGTGTAAAAAAAACTTAAAGTTGCTAAATATAAAACTTAAATTCATTCGGGATCCAATCCATAATAAGTAAGTTTATTAAGGGTGAAAGTGTAATTTCCCTTTAAATTAGCAATCAAACCATCAAATGGGCCGAGGGGTCTCAATCCATCGAAAACCCTATATCCCTCTCTTCCTTCCCTCCCTCCTTATAAAAGGGAATCGGTTGCAGCTATCCAGACGCCAGCCATTGACGGCCTAGTAGCAGCCAGTGTATATCTTCTTGTAATAAGCTTCTACTGAAAGAGATTCATCCTCTCTTTTCTTCTTTAGGTTTTTGATGGTTCACTCAAAGTTCTGTGTTTGAGTCAAAGTTCTGTGTTTGAGTCAATTAAGGGATCGAGGCCGATGATGATCAATATCCAAAGTCTTGCCTACATTGCCTGATTGTATTCTCCGTGATTACATCTTCGACTTTGCTGAGGCTTCAATCACTATCACTGTCTTGAAATTGATTCGTATTATCGTTGCTGGACTTTTACATTTTGGCTGATTGGCAGATAGTTTTTTCCACTGAGAATGATTTCTTGAAATTTTTGTGGTTTGTGGGTGAAGAATTATTCATCATCTCAACTGTTTTCTGGATCTGGATTAATTCTCAAGTATAATTTGGGTTGTTTTGCAATTTTTAATTTTGTTAGTTTACTGTTTTTACGGAATTTTAAATTTGGTCTGAAGAATAATTCATCTTAAGATTTATTTTTACATTGTAATAACTTTTTTAAATTTGAAATACTAAAAAAACATACAAAAAAATTATGTAATAATTTCTTAATCCTAAATTTTTTAAAATAAAAAGTATTTAACAGTAGATATCAATAAAAATGATATAGGTCAAATATCTAGATCTAAATACTTTTGTGTTACTAATTAAATCATTTATATTTAAATTATGAATTATAATATTTTTTTATTTTTATATAAAATATAAAGTTATTTATCATATTAAAAGTGTGTATTATTATCAATTTTGTTAAAAGTAACATAAAAAATGGATGGAGTTATTAAATTGTTCTATTTTAAAAGTTTAACTATTAATTTACTATGAATAGAAAACTAACCATTTACAAATTACACGTAACTGGTAAATTGATCTTTTTTTTTTTTGATAACTAGAAGAAAAAAACAGCAATACAACACAACAGACTAATCCAAAGTTCGGAGTAAGACACTACGAGTTTTTGGCCAACCCCTAATGTCCGAACTGATACTCGAGCCCACCGACACCGGGGGTTGTTCTAGTTCCACAAAATTGACATTCAAACTGACACTGGGGGTCGTTCTAGTTCCGCTGCCCCGTTTCCCTCCCTGAATATATGTCTGAGCTTGATTCGTCTAAACCCCGCAATCAACCACCTGCAATCCCGAATGAGGGGTGTTAGTTGTCTTTCCTCCATATTTGTGGCTATTAACATACCTATCGCCTCCTTTGCATCCGATTCCACATGTAAGTCCGTGATTCCCATTTTTTTCGCCAGCATGAGACCGTCCCTAATTCCCCACAACTCGGCGACCAAGCTGTTCGTGAATCTCAGTCTTCTTTGTGTTCCTTTCATCTAGCCGCCCAGGTGATTTCTAAGGATCGCCGCGCACCCTGCCAATCCCGGGTTTCCCACTGCCGACCCGTTTGTGTTAAGCTTAATCCATCCGACTTCAGGTGGTGTCCATCTAATCTCTATTTCTCTTCTTTCCCCCACTGTGTTCTTCTTTGCTAGTAAAACATCAACATCTTTCGCCTGCAAAATAGCCAAACTCACAATATCCCTAGGCAGGAATTTATTAGTAAAAACAACCGAGTTTCTATTTTTCCATATGAACCACACCATAGAAGAGAAAAACAAGCCCCATTGTATCCCATCTCTAACCACCTTTTTTGATTGACAATTCGATTTTAACCACCTGTTTAATTGAGCCCCCTGGCCTCCATACCATCCGGGATGCCCGTGTCCAACCAAACCTGTTTAGCGAAACCACAGTCCCGCAAGACGTGCAAAGTGTCCTCATTACCAATCCCACATATTTTACACAAAGGGTTAATATCCATACCTCTCCTCCTCAGGAATCCGGTAGTGATTGCAAAACCACAGGAATCCGGTCGTGATTGCAAAGCCACAGGAACTGTTTGATTCTAGGAATATTGGCACATTCCCAGACCCAATTCCACAGCTCCGGCGCCTGCTCGATATGCTCGTGCCTTACCTGACCGATGAGGCGGTGGACGGAAGCTACAGATGGGATCCCAGTCGGGGATCCCACCCAGATTTTCCTGTCGCTGGTTCCCATCCTCATGCTCCTCGGGGTTGCTCTGATCCTCTCCTGGACACACTCCGGAATCTGGAAGGACAAATTCGAAGTATCCCACTCCCCATTCTCCGCACATATCACTTCTAATTTCAGCTCCTGATCCCCGAGAGCCAGAGGCCCCTGTACCAGGTTCCGCATCATCGTACGCCCCATCCACCTATCTTGCCAAAGATTTATGATTTTCCCGTCTCCAACAACCCACCCCTCGCCCTCCTCCAAACACCTCCTCCCTTCGCTCAAGGCTTTCCAAATCACAGATCCCTCGCTGCTAGGTCTCCTGTTCGGATTGAAGTACCTGTATTTGAGAATGTTCGCCCAAGGAGCCTCAGCCTTGTCCATTCTCCAGACCAGGTTCGCCATCATAGCCTTGTTCCTTTCCCTGGTCTGGTGCATACCTAGCCCTCCCTTATCTTTTGGTCTCGTGACAGTCTCCAAGTTCAGATGATGCATTCTTTCTTTCTCCTCCGAAGATCCCCAGAGGAAGTTCCTGTTCAGTTTATCTAATTCTTTGCATGTATACGAAGGAAGGTAAGTACATTGCATATAATAAGCAGGAATCGACGCCATCACAGAATTTATCAAAATCCCCTGCCCCGACATGGATAGCAGTTTACCCTGCCACCCCCCAAGTTTCGCACGCACTTTATCGAGAATAAAATTAAAAGAGTTCACCTCTTTACACGAAAGTTTCATAGGAAACCCCAAGTAATCCGACAACTTATCCACCCGATTAAGGCCCAAGCGAGCCGCCAGTAGAGACGACGTTTCAATTGACAGATTTTTTGAGAACACAACCTGGGATTTATCGAAATTAATTTTCTGGCCTGAGATCGAGCAGAAAGTCTCGAGGGTTTTCCTAATCACCTGGCAGTTTGCAGTTGACGCCTCCCCCATAAGGATCAGATCATCCGCAAATAAGAGATGCGACAGCTTAATGGACTGTCTTCCCAGACTCAAGGGAGTCCACTGGCCTTTCTTAACTTCCTCCTCGATGAGGAAACTAAGGAAGTCCATACACAAGATAAACAGGTACGGGGACAGAGGGTCTCCCTGCCTAAGGCCCCTAGACGGGTAAAACTTATCCAGCTTACCCCCGTTCAAGAGGATGGATATCGAGGTAGAGCTAACACAGTTCATAATCAGAGCTATCATCTTATGGGGGTTACATTAATACAAAGCTTGACGGATAAAATCCCATTCCAACCTATCGTAAGCTTTTTCAAGATCCAATTTCAACACCATAAAGCTCGATCTACCCTTATTTTTTGCCACAACAATCATCACTTCCCTAAGGATGACAACATTATCGCTAGCCCTACGCCCAGGGGTAAAACTAGCCTGGAAGGGGGAGATGAGATGCTGCATAAAAGGGCGGATTCTATTGACAATAACCTTGGACAACAACTTAAACGAGGTGTTACAGAGACTAATAGGTCTGAATTGCTTAACCATCTCCGGATTGTCCACCTTGGGGATAAGGCAGAGGAGAGTGTCGTTCATATCGGGCGGGAGAGGGCTACCCTCAAACACGCTTTTGATGAGACTACACACCGAACTACCCACAATCTCCCAATTCTTTTGATAGAATATGGGATGAAGACCATCGGGGCCCGGGGCTTTTAAAGGCCCCAACGACCTAAGGGCATCCCAGATGTCCCTCTCGGTGATCACACGGTCCATCCTAGCGACCATCTGGGGAGTGAGGCTCCCCGGGGGGTTAAACTCCAGTCCCGGGTCAATGTGGGATACCAGTTTACCCGAGGTGAAGAGCTTCGTGAAGAAGCATTGAAAAGTGGAATTGATCATGATCGGGTCAAGAACCCACTGCTCCCAATCATCTCTGATCGCAAGAATTTTGGACCGGTTCCTTCTAATTAAGGTCGACACGTGGTAGTACTTTGTGTTCCTATCCCCATCCTCGATCCACTTGGATCTAGACTTGGCCGCCCAAAGAAGCTCATCTTGGTTAAGGACCGTGGCATACTCAGCCCTCAACGACTTCTCTCTATCAAGATCAAAGTCCCTAGGGCAATTCGAGATGCTTCTTTGGATCTTGTTCAGCTGATCGAGGATCCGAGCTTTCCTAGTGAACACATTCCCAAACACCCTTCTATTCCAAATTCTGGCCCTACCCGGGAAAGCCCTAGTAGCGTCCTGATGGTTAAAAGCGACCCCCTCCCCACGTACTAAGGACCAAGTTTTTAAAATCCGGATGGTCGAGCCACATCGGCTCGCATCTAAACGGTCTGACGGACTTAGGGTTATCCTCCTTATTCAACTGGAGTAACAGCGGGCAATGGTCCGACCTCAACCTGGTGAGGTGTTGGACCTTCGCCTGAGGGAATCTGACAAGCCACTCCCCGTTTGCCACTATTTTGTCCAAACGTTGTTGGACAAAACAGTTATTCCTACACATCTTGGCCCAAGTGAACCGGGGTCCCGTGAACCCCAGATCGATGAGCCCACAGTAATCAAGCATATCCCTAAATCATATCGACAGGTCTGCCCCCTTTTTTCTCCTGTTGACTACAAACATCATTAAAATCCCCAAGGACAACCCACTCAGCTTTCATGACGTCGGCCACAGCTTTTAGGTTGCCCCACAACTGAATTCTCTCATCAACCTCAACACTAGCATAAATGGCACTCATAATCCAAGAACGATTAGAATTGTGTACCTTAACCGAGATGTGGATTTCCTGCTCCGTAGTCCCCAAGACTGCAATACTCATTACAACTGAATTCCACAGAACAAGGATCCCGCCACTAAGCCCCCTAGCGTCCACACTTTCAAACTTGTTGAATTTGAGCTTCTTCGCTTGGGCGATGAGCTTCTCCCTACTGAGCATAGTCTCAGTCAAAATCATCAAGTCCGACCTATACCTGCAAACCAGATCCCTAACAGAATTAATAGCCACCATACTACCTAACCCCCTACAGTTCCACACAATGATATTTACATTAGAGCAATTTCTGTCAGGATTTAGCTCCCCCCCCTAATATCTTCCCCCACAGTTCTATAGGTTGTACTAATCATTAAATGACTGAATAAAAAGGAACAAAAGCAAAGTATAAAGAAACCCCCTCATTCGGCGACAATCTCGTCCCTCTCCGAGCCCCTCCTCGAGGTGTCTCCCCCAAATAGTCTCGTGGGTGATCTGCTCCGCTTCCTACCAGCCCCTCTTCCCTTCGAGTCCCCTCTTCCCTTCACCAACTCCGTAGCCTGAACGACATTGAAGTGATCCCGATCGAAGATCACCACCTGCTGTTGCACTCGGTTCTTCTGTCCGCTCGTTCCCTCGCCGCCCTGACCCCCACCCCGGGCCCCATTCGCCCGGTTCCACCGATCAAGATTCACTTTCTCCCCCAGGCGAGGCTCCCCCACGCATGTCATCGCCATTTCCTCCGTCGCCCCAATTTCGTCCGATTCTGCTTTCCTCTGTGCCCCCGTGCCCAACTTCGTGCTCCTGGACCCCAGCCTGGCCAAGTAGGGGAATTGCCCCTTTTCCTGGGCCGGCCCAGCAATAGCAGGCTGGACAGTTAACGGGCCGCCCTGCCTGTTAGCCTTAGCAGCATTGGGCCCCAATCCAAGGCCCGATCCAGTCCCGTTCTGCTTCCCCTCTCCTTCCCCACGTGATGACTCTGCACTTCTGACATGTTGAACAGCCTTCACTAGGAATCTCCCGTTACCCGATTCATCCCCCATCCCCTGCTCCATAACTTCATTCCCCATTCTTCTTTGTCCCCTCCTCTGATTTTCCCGCTCCACCGGTCCGGTTTCCGCCTGACTTCCGGCGAGGCCCCCTGGCCTTGGCCATCGATTTTCTCCTCGGCTGGACCAGCATCTATGGCCCGTACCCGCGATTGGTCCCCTCCCCCTGTAAGCTAGATCCTTCCTGCTCACCGTGGCTTTCTGTCCCGGGATCCGGCTTTGAACCATTTCCCGCCCCCGCCCCCTCGCCCGGGTTCCCCTTCCCCTGGTCCTTTGCAACCGACTCCGGGTAAGTGCTTTCCTTCCTCCTTGCACATCCTTGCTCTTTATGGCCTATCATACCACATGAAAAACATAGGGACGATAGACCCTCGTATGCCAGCTCTAGATGGATGTTGTCGATTTTCAGGAACAATGGTAAGGGTTCATTTAGGTTCATTTGGACGCATAATCTCGCAAACTTACCCCTAGCTCCGTTGGCCGTGGCCACATCGACTTTTAGGAGAAATCCCAAACTGTTTCCTATCTTGGCCAGAGCCTTAGGATCATAGTATTCTGATGGCAGCATCGGAATACGAATCCATATAGCTGCTGCAGTGAACGTGGCCATCTCCGGTTGGAATTTGGGTTCCCATAGTCTCATCGTGAGGAAGCTGTTGTTGATGAACCATGGTCCTCCTTTAAGCACCATGTCAAGATCATCCCGGTTCTGAAATGCCACCTTATAGAACCCATTTCCTATATCCATCATCTCGAAATTTTCCGAAGTATTCCATGTGCTTTTCAGTTTTCTAGCTAGGAAGTTATAATCAACCGATTTGCCAAACAGTTTGATAATGATGTCCAATGCATGTTTCCTTCTCATTTCCCTCCTCTCCTCCCGGGAAAAGAAGACTTTGATGCAATTCAGGTCTGGGTGTTCATTCACTTCGTCCTCAACCTCGTTAAGGATGTGATGATCTAGAAAGAAAGCTTTTTCAAAAGCTCCCGAGATTTCCCCCGTGAGTTTTGATTTGTATGATGATTTCTGATGTTCCCTGACTGATTCAGGTTCCATCTCGGTGTCCATCGGATCCCCCGTATCCCCCTGAGGATTCTGCATTTTGTTGCTGATCGTAGTCACCCTCCTTGCCTCCATCCCCACGGTGGGCCACCGCCAGAAAGGGGGGCCAAGACGCAGGCCGGATGAACACTCAGATTAAGCTAGAGCTATTATGCTAAAAATATAAAAGTTTTCAGACGTTCATATATTATCTTTTGGTATATTGATCTTACAAGTTGATTTTTAACTTTTCTTAATTTTAATTTATATTCGTTCTTTTGTATCTTTAGGCATACGATGAGAATATTGATTTTGTTTTTTTAATTACGATGACGATATTGTTATTAAGCATAATAATGTTATCAAGCGTCCAGTATTTGTAAACGGTTAAACAGTATACACTAGATTTAAATTTAAATGGGTTTGTAATGGTTAGTTATGAGTTATTTGTGGCCCACAAATACAAAACATCTTATAGGCCTATTTTTTAAATTTGGTTGTAATTCATATATATTGTATATTATTTTAAGATTAATAATCTGTTTGTTAACTGAAGTTCAAAATTTTATATACTTTTTTTTAATAGACGTTGTCAATTGCATTTATTTTATATTGTAAATTGTTAACTTTGCATAATATTTTAGTTAACGGTTATGGAAATGTGATAATTGACATCACAATTCAACTAGTAAATTAAAATTAATTATTAAGCTGTAAATTTTTACAGTTTAACCAGCAATCTGTATATTTTTCTTAAAATTTAAGTAATAATTTATACATAAAAAATAAAGTAAAAAGTTAATAATGTGAATTTATCGAATTAGTTAGCAAGTATGTCTACAAATTATCCAAAGTTCCAAATTTTATGTGCAAATAGGTAATTAATTTTATATATTAATTTAAACATATAATACCTAAACTTGTAACATGTAATTTTTTTCTGCGATTTTTTCTACCTTTGTTATGTCAAGATCATTTTTTTAATGGTCCACAACATTCACTTGTATGTGGTTTAATACATAGCTAACTTTAAAAATTGATGGGGTTTATAGAGGACGCCCTATATAATAATTATTTATCACTGACCTTTTAAATAAAATGGTTAATTACTTAATTGGTTACACATGTTTGACCAATGTTCAGAATGATTACACATGTTTCAATATGTGATTAATTGGTTTTGAAATGTGACTATTTGATTTTTTTACTGTTCACCGTTAGAAATCACAGTTAAGTCACTATTTAGATACGTAAAATGATGTAATTACCCCTAGAATCATCTTCAAGAACACATCATCATCTTCAAGAACAAGAATCGAAGAACCCAGAAATGTTATTTCTGGGTTCTCAAGAACCTAGAAACAACATTTCTGGGTTCTTGAAGTTCTGTATTGCAGTATATGTTATCATCAAATGTGATTAAATGGTCATACATGTTTCTCTATAATGTGATTAAAAGGTCATACATGTTTCTCTATAATGTGATTAAATGGATACTGTTGTTTGAAATGATGTGATTAAAATGTTCGACATGTTTCCCACAATGTGAAGAACCCAGAAATGCTGTTTCTGGGTTCTTGAGAACCCAGAATCGCAATTCTAGGTTCTCAAGAACATCGAATTGAATTTGATTCGATTCTAGTTCTTCAATCCTTCCATGTATTCTTTAATACAACTAAGGGCATAATAGTCATTTCACAATTCAATAATATGTTAAAAAAATTAATTAACGTTAAAATTAACGGTTTACTAACGGAATAACCAATTAATCACATTGGGAAAAACATGTGTAACCAATTAGTCACATAGCAAAACCAATTAATCACATTTTGAAACATGTGTAACCATTCTGAACATTGGCCAAACATGTGTAACCAATTAATTAAGTAATTAACCCTAAATAAAATCACAAGATGTTATTCATCATATGCATAAAGGCAACACCTATTAGCTAAGAATGTGCATTAGTCCCTGGATATATATGAGCCCTAAGTTACCCAAAGAGGCGTTACCCAGCTTAAAGGCGTCGCCTAGTGTCAAGATAAGACCGTATTAAATAGAGATTGAACATCTATGATATTTATAGATAAGACTATGTCCCATCTGAATGACACAACGTAACTCCGGTTAAAGGTTAACCATGGTAAAATGGTAACACTATTTATCGTGTTAAACCAATGCTATAAATACAGACATTCCTTGTCATTTATTACATTCAGAACTTTTACCACACACACATAAATAAATCTCCAAAGTCTGGATTGACTTAAGCTTCGGATTGGAGAAAAACGGGTCAACCCGAGACTGTTCATTTGTGCAGGTCCTACCGCTAAAGAGAGGGACGCCTAAGTAGGGCAAGGATTCTGAAGATCCAACAAAGGATTCTGAAGATCCAACATCTGACGCCGTCTGTGAGAATCTTGAGCGAAACATTGTCATGGCTCCCGCCAACACACGAGCAAAGAAAAACCACCAGCAACCTGAAGAAGGAAGTTCACTCTACAGTTTGCAGCAATAGTTGATGCCTTCAGCTTTTATGCCACACTTGGAGCTCAACGTCGGAGCGACGCTTCCAAGTGCATCCGCCCCGATAAGTGGCCAAGCAAGAGCCCCTCTATTTGCCAGGGCACCAGTAGTGGAACCTCCAATGGCACCACCACCTTAGCTGGATCATGCGTCACCCATACTAATGCAATCCCATATTGTGTGTTCAGGAAGAAGAGCACCGCCACTGGCGCAGAATGCCCAAGAGGTGGTCATTACCTCTGCACTCATAGATGCAATAGATGAGCTCTTAAACCGAAGAGAGTGTATGACTGCAGCCCGTGCTGCTCGTCTTAACGAGTGTCATCGTACGGAGGAAGCAACTTCAAGGCCTCAAGTCGTCACGGTGTATGCGACGCCAACTCCAGTGGATCCTTCACCGAGGAGCGTCGCCACTCGTAGAACAATGGTAACAATGGCTCCTCCCTCGGGCATAATGACCCAGGAGGAGATTGAAAAGCTTGTTGCTAGGACTGTGAAGGAGCATAAGGGAAAGGTGATGCCCCAATTGAGGGACCGAGCGTCGCACCCGTTTACTCCAGAAATTCTGGCTATTACGGTTTCACCGCATATTCAAAACTCGAGGATCGATTATTATAGAGGGGAAGGTGACCCCGTGGAGCATATTTAGAGACATGAAGCCTCCCTTTTGGGAAGAACTAATGATGACAATCATTTTGCACTCCTCTTCCCATCAACCTTGGGTGGCGTCGCCTCCCACTAGTTCTTTGGCCTGACCAAGGCGTCCATAAAATCATGGGGAGGCTTGAAGGAGAAGTTTATTGTCCAATATATGGGCGGAAGACAATTGCTAAAAAGTGTTAGCACCCTTAACCACATCAAACAAAGGAGTGAAGAAAGTCTGGCAGAATTCTACACTCGCTTTAATAAAGACTTGGGTGGTATCGATCAGGTTATCACGGGAGGTGAGACCATTCAAGCCTTTGTTCGAGCATTGGGTCTCAGGGGCTCTGCCTTATATGACAACTTAAGTGTTATACCTGTCAACACTGTGGAGGATATGGCGGCGAAAGTCAAGTCATACATTGACCTCGAGATAGCAGGGAGGGAAGAAAACCCTTATGTCATGTTCTTTTCGCGGAATGTATAAGGAATTCGGCTTACGGATTCCGTAAGGAATTGTTCTTTTCGCGGAATTGCAAAAAATCGGCTTACGAAATCCGGGCCCTCTAGTGTTAGGCATTCCTTGTGAAAAGTAAAGAATTCGTAAGGAGACACGGGAAGGAATCCGAAATAGGTGACCAAATGACTATTTTGTCCTCATTAATTTTTGGGTTAATAACTTAATTGGTTACACATGTTTCACCATTGTGCAGAATGGTTACACATGTTTCAAAATGTGATTAATTGGTTTTGCTATGTGGCTAATTGGTTACACATGTTTTTCCAAATGTGATTAATTGATCATTCTGTTACTAAACCGTTAATTAATTGTGAAATGACTATTATGCCCTTAGTGGTATTGAAGAACACAAAATCATCTTCAATAACAAGAATCGAATCGAAGAACCCAGAATCGCGTTTCTGGATTCTTGAAGAACACAGAATCTGGTTTCTGGGTTCTTCAAGAGCCGAGAAATAAGATTTCTGGGTTCTTCAATTCAATTCAGTGATGAAGAACAACTTGGTTGATGAAGAACACATTTTGATTGATGAAAAGGGTAATTACGTCATTTTACGTATCAAAATAGTGACTTAACTGTGATTTCTAACAGTGAACAGTAAAAAAACCAATTAGTCACATTTCAAAACCAATTAATCACATTTTGAAACATGTGTAACCATTCTACACAATGGTAAAACATGTGTAACCAATTAAGTAATTAACCCTTAATTTTTCAATATTGCCAAACTACCCACCTGTTGTTATAACACCGAAGAGCCTCCGCTCTCCTTCTAGTTCTCGGTATATGTTCGTAGCTACCTTTCCTCAGGTATGCTCGAACCTTCAATTATTATGGATTCGAACCCAGAATCGTTTTCTTGGTTCAAACAGAACCCAGAATCGTTTTCTTGGTTCAAACAGAACCCAGAATCGGTGATACATAAGAAAAGAATGAAGAGATTTGTTTCAGATTTGTTTCAGGTAGTTGTCATGTTTCAGATTTGTTCAGGGTTTTGAGCTGATTCGATTTTGTTCATCAATAATCTTTTGTATAATGTTTGCTGAAGTGCTCATATTTAAAGATTTGTCATACTTGATTCATGATGTTGCTCAGAATGAGATTTTCCATTTTAACGAATCCAGCGTGAAACTTTTCGATTGATCTTTGACTTGAGCTCATAATTTATTTGGATTGATTAGTATTTATTCGTCTTGATTCTGATGTTCGTGTGTTGGATTCTTGTAGATTTTTTCGTTTAATTGGTCTATTAAAGGAATCAGAGCGTTGGGATGGGACAACACCTTTTTGTTTCCGAAAATTTCAGTCATATTGCTTAGAAGACTTCTGAGCTATTACTATTAGCTATTGGTTGCTGCTGGAATACACGACCTGTCCAACCGTTGGTGTTGAGTGATGATTTTGATTCTTGACTGGTAGCCCATGAAATGAAGTATTCTATTCGCTTCTTTTGCTGGAAGTTTGAGTAAGCTCTATGGCTAGTTCAAGTGAAAGTTGGATTGATAGTTTGCAATACTCTTCATTGTTGTGGCCTTCACCTCGAGAACCTCAGCAACAGAAGGTTTGTTACTTATTTTCATATGGGGTATGATCTTCCATTTGCTGCATTCATTTCCTTGTTCTGTCCACGTAGTGAGGTATGATCAATGTCACTTCTCTCCTCCTTGGTTGATAAAATTTCTGAGCTGTCCCTTTAGCACTGCAAATATCCATCAATGCCATTGATAATGGTGGAACAGTCCATGATGTACATTATGATGATTTTTTAGAGATCAAAAGTCATGTGTATCTGTTGAATTATAGGTTTAATAATGATGACAATGATCTCAAGTTTATGTCATGTTGTAATGGAATATTGTCATGTCTGTTGAATTATAGGTTTAAGGTCGGTGTATTGTCATGTTGTAATGAAAGTGTAATTACTGATATTATGGTTCAGATAAATATAAAGTCGGGTATTGGTAAAAATAATTGATTTATATTAAAATTTACATTAATTCAACTATTTTATCTTAATTAATGAACCGTATTAAATTAATTATTTTAAAAAAAAAAATTAATTATTAATTAAATATATCATAAGTTTTATTATTTTTAATTTTTATAATTCATATATACAAGTTATTTGTATTATATACTATACATATGAACGTAAGGGCATATATGTCATTTTACCATATTCCATTCCATTTCCATATTCCATTCCACCAAAGAAACAACATAATTCTTTATTCCAAAACATTTAATTCCACCAAAGAAACAACTTCATATTTTTATCTCATATTCCTTATTCCTATTCTCTATTCTCTATTCTCTATTCTGTATTACTTATTCCGAATTCCGTGAAATAAACGCACTGTTAAAGATCATAAGAAAGAAATGCATGAAGGAAAAAATCTGGAACAACGATCGCACAGAAGCCACCCTCAAGAAGATAAGCGACGCCCTATCATGCAGGCATGCAGCGCCCAATGAGATAAATTTTTGAGGCTTTCACACCCTTAAATCAAGAAATTTTGAGCCAAGTACAACGAGGAATAAAACTTACGGAGGCAACCGAGGTGAGATGATGCCTAACTACCCCTTCGACCCATTGAGGATCGAAGTGGAGCTAGCGACGATCCCAAGTAAGTACAACGCCACTCAACAAATGCAAGACCAATTCTGAATGAAGGGGGGTTCCTTCCGGAAGTCTGGTATTGAGGGAGGTTCCTTCTGGAATTTTGGTACCCTGTAAGCGACGACAGGGCTTCTAGTTCATCATCTGATTCTCATAAACGTGTGTCTCGTAGAGGTTCCGCCTCAAATCGAAACTAGGACCTTCATAAGGACCCAATGGAGAATCGATTGGGGTGGCAGGTGAATTGGACCTTTGAGGCATCGTTTGCCTAATGGATGAAAGATCGATTGTGGAGGTCGAAAATCTTGGACCTTCCAGCGACACCTCATGACCTAAAAGCCAGCAATCAAAGGGATAAGTTATCAAAAAATTCAGAAAATAGGGTAAAATTCTTTATAAAAAGGAATACATATTTGAGTCGTCGCCTCTTCAGTACTCTCATCCAGCACAATAGTGGCAGATGGATCAGTCGGGTGGGCCTTGTCCCTCTTCGAGCGCCGCTTCTTCTCCGAGGCTAGGGATTCCGCCTTGTGCTTCTTTTTAGATGGCTATTCTTCATCCCTGGCAGGTGGAAGGACACCAGTCGCCGCCTGGACATAGTGCTCAGAAGGTTGAAACAAGTAATCAAAAGAATCATCTGCAAAGAAAAAGAAAGGATTAGAAAAATACTCAGTCAATCTTTATACGAAGGTCTGACGACTTTAATGCCGCACTAGCAAGTGTCGCCTCCGTTGTATTCTTGGATATATACGAGAGTTGTCCCTTAGAATGTTATAGGTATATAAGGTTTAGGGTGTCGAGATCCTCTTCGGAATATTCAGTGAAAGAGGGCAAATGATCTGTACGGGGAGTTCTTAGAGGCCAGGCGACGCCTCCATGAAAGAAAACGTATTTACTTTTCCAATTTGAGTTAGTGGACTTAAACCCACTAACCAAGGGCGTTTTCGGATTCCAAAACCAAGGGTTCCATCCGAGGCGTTGAACATTCCAACCCTTTGACTCGGGAAAACGAGTTTGAAAAAGAAAAACGACAAATGCATTGAATTGAAGACGATAGAAAGATCTGAACAAAGAAATAAAGTAGGGTCAACCCTTATCAAAGCAAAGAATATTAAAACCTACCCACATACGTATGGCGTTTGGGATAAGTTGAGTAGGAGCGATGTCGTAATAGCGACACATCTCTATAAGGGATTCACTAAAAGGGAAGCGAAACACCGCCTCTATTTGACCCAAATAGATTGTGGCTTCATCTTCCCTTGGAAAGCAGACACGATCGTCACCCATAGACTCAGGATAAGGGAAGCAGGGTCAGTCGACGTCGCTCATACCCGAGAGTTCTACCCCACCCCCACCCCACCCACAAAATTCTCTCAGGTAATGGGATTTTGTTTTACATCAATGGAAGGAAGGGGAAAGTTAAGAGTCTTACTAGGGGCGTCGCTTGAAGATGCCATATCTTTCTTCAATAATCGAACTTCTGACAACGTTACTTGACAACGGGCAATGATGGCGACACTTTTACCAGGGGGCGATTGCGAAATAGAAGGGTTTTCTAGAGAGAGAATCTAGAACGAAGGCAGAGCTAAATTGGCTAAAAGTGTTCAAAATGAATGGGTCATCCCTTTTTATAGTGGACCCTTGGAGAAACGGTAATCATTGCAATGGAAGACGAAAGGTCGTGCATGGTGGATCGTTGGATTGCAAAGAAAACCAAAATGTCGTGTATGGTGGACCGTTGGATCTCATCGGTCACACAGATTGCTCACGTCACAGAACTGTTTCATTCAAAATCAAGGAAAACTCAAACGTCGGACAATGTGGACCGTTGGATCTCAACGGTCACACAGATTGCTGATGTCACGAGGGGGCATATGAACTGATTCATTCAAACTCAAATTTGAATTTTCCCGCTTTTGAGTTTCTGAATTCCCGCCTTCCAAAGATCCCAAACGTCGCCTTATAAAGGTCGTACATGCTAATTGACGCCTATTAAAATCAGAACCCAGTTGAGACAAATTAATGCTTATATATAAAGTCGAAGCTCACAGAGGATTCTATCCAATCTGGGTCAAAGCTCATATTTGGCTCGGGGGTAGATGATGGGGTTTATTGGGGACGCCCTATATAATAACCATTTATCACTGACCTTTTAAATAAAATGACAAGATGTTATCCACCATATCATAAAGGTGACACCTATAAGCTAAGAATGGTCATCAGTCCCTGGATATATATGGGCGACTCCCTAAGTTACCCAATGAGGCGTTACCCTGCTCAAATGCGCCGCCTAGTGTCAAGATAAGACCGCATTAAATGAGGATTTGACATATCTGATATTTATAGATAAGACTATGTCCCATCTGAATGACACAAAGTAACTTCGGTTAAAGGTTAACCACAGTAAAAAGGTAACACTATTTATCGGGTTAAACCAATGCTATAAATACAGACATTCATTGTCATTTATTACATTCGGAATTTTTACCACACACATAAAATCTCTCCAAAAGTCTGGATTGACTTAAGCGTCGGAGTGGAGTAAAACGGGTCAACCCGAGACTGTTCATTTGTGCAGGTCCGACCGCTAAGGAGAGCGACGCCTAAGTAGGGCAAGGATTCTGAAGATCCAACGAAGGATTATGAAGATCCAACAAAAATCAATGAATAATATAGTTAATTTAGGACACGTTACTTACAAACTTAATTATTTTGAAACTTATTATAACAAATTTAATTATCTAGTAACATAGAATATACAATAATCTTTTTAAATTAACCTGATAAAATTAACAACATGAAAAGATATATGGAAAAAAGTATATAAATTTATAATTATATATTTATACTTAGTGTAGTTAATTGTAGTATTAATATATATATATATATATATATATAAACAATTACTTATCTATTATTTTGAAGAAATGTGTAGAATTATGAAGAAACAAAAATCTATTATTTTTATAATCAAATATGTGTTAACAGTAATTATTACTTAAATTTTAAATTATGATGAGGAATCAACTTAGATATACATTAGGGTTAATTACCTCAACCGTTACTTATGTTTGACAATGTGACTGAACCGTTCAAACTTGAGCTCAACTGTTACTTAAGTTGACACATGTGACTGAACCGTTACTATCACCTAACTGCCGTTATTTCTTCCCGTTAAGTAGTGACATGTGCTTGTCACGTGATTAACTTGTAAGTTGAAGTTCCCAAACTACCCCAACATATTATCTACTTAACAGCAGCTGATTCTTAGAATCGAAACAGGAAGAAGAAGTTTGCGCGCGAAGAACAGGAAGAATCGAAGAACTGAAGAACCGTAGACACAAGCCATGAAGTCTGCAGATGAATGTTGTCCTATGGGTTCTGAGAACCGTAGAAAGGTTAGATCTCGGTCCATCTCTTATGCGTCTGCGAATGCCAATTACAGAGCTTCGCGTCTGCGAATGTGCTACTGTGGGCTTGTGTGCTCCGTGAAATCAGCTGGTACGTGGCAGAATTTCTCGCGCCGATTCCATGGTTGCACCAATTTTGAGGTAATTTGACAGTGGGTAACCCTAATTTGCAACCATAATTCGTTTTGCTGCAGTAATTTGAACCGTAAATCCTTATTATCGAACCTTAAATTGTCAAATCTGAGGTAATTGTTTGTTGTTTCTTCTTTCGTAGTCTGTACAGAACCCCAGATGTGTTTTTTTTACTGGGAAGATCCAGCTATGTGTCCTTACGGTCGGATTGCAATGATGCAATTTCAACAAAGAAAGAACAATTTGAAAGAACAATTGGAGTTTGCGAAAAACCGAGCTGTTGAAAGTCGACCCAATCGGAAGTTAGTTGTAGTCTTTGTCATTGTTGTTGTTGTTATTTTTGTTCTAAGTTCAATTGCGAATAATTAGCAGAAGTTAGTTGTATCTGTGTCTGTAACTGAACTGTGTCTGTAACTGAAACTGAAGGATGAAGAACAATGTGTATTTTGCGAAGGTGGTGACTTATCTTTTCTGAACTGTGATTAAAAGGTGACTTAAGTTTGTGAATTGTGATTAAAAGGTGACTTATGTTCGACGTACTGTGATTAAAAGATTACTTAAGTTTGGACATTTTGTTACCAAACCGTTACTAAAATACAGAATACATCCGAAAACACAGAATCCATAATAATCCATCAAAATCCAGAATTCAGAATACATCCCAAAACATGGTCCATCCTATAATCCCAAAATAGGTTCTGTTAATGAATTGTTAAAGAATTCAACACAAATACATTCCATGGTACCCAAATCTGTCTTTCCTTTGGGTAAATTCCGCAAGTAGCACAACATTACATGCCACAGCTGCCTGCAGCATTTTGATACATTTACTTACGGTCTATAATCTACCTCCCTAAATCCAGACCATTCACTTTTCATTTATTCAGAAGAAACATTTCAGGGAAGTAAGCTGTCAAAGAATGGAACAGAAACATCAACAACAGAACTTGATGCTGCAATTTGCGAAACTATTCCCTTGGTGGTGTGTTCTTGACAGGTCAGCAGTTCATCTTAGACAGCTCAATGATTGGCGACTTCGTTCCCTGTGGAGTGCGAGTCTGATCTGCATACATCTCCACAACAAAGTGGACATACTCTGAACAAAAAACAACACACTAGTGTCATGAATCTATCCAAAAAGGGTTTTGTATATAAAAAAAATGGTGCTCATTATGATTCTCAGATCTCAGCCATCTATATGGACCCTAATTTCACCACTAATTCACCACTAAGCTTCAATGCAGCAGACCAACTATTATAATTAACCCACCAACATAAAGCAAATTAAACATTTAAAAAACTAATTTGTTCAATCTCATTCTCGTCACTCTCACCCACTTCATCAATTAACTTCATCAAGTTTGTTCAATCGATTACTGCACATTTCATCGATTTAACAGCAGAATCATCACCACCACCCACTATCTTCACGACAAACAACATATTATGCAGCAATTTACAGCAATTATGTAGCAATTTCATCATTTCGTACCGCAAACCAACATCAAAGCCCTAATCTTCAACCGAATCGAAGATTAACGAAGTGAAACAGGGTAGAAGAACACAAACCCAAGTCCGAAAACAGAAAGAATGCGAAAAGCCACACAAACCGAAGTTCAATCGAAGCAAAAACACAAACTTACTTCCAGTTGCAGTTCCGAAACGCAATGTCGCCGAGGAGGGTTCCTTCCGTGCTGAAAATCGACACTATCGGAGCGGAAGGAGGTCTGCAAGTTTCGGTTGGAGGGAAATGGGAGTTGATAGGAAGTTGGAGTGTGGAGATGGTTATCAAACGAGGGGAAACGTTGCAAAGTGACAAGAGGGCATTATTGTCCTTTCAAATGTCTTCAAATCGTTTTAATTAGGTCATGTGCTGTGCACGTGACACTTTGACAGTCAGATTTGACGGAAAGTTCACAGAGTAACCTTTCAGTCACATCTTCAAACTTAAGTAACGTTTCAGCTACACAAAAAAAGATGAGTAACTTTTTAATCACATGGGTCAAACATAAGTAACGGTTGAGGTAATTAACCCTATACATTATAGGATTAATAATCAAATTGCTACCCCAACTTTACAAATTACTACTCGAACTTTATTTTTTTAAAAGGGCAAAATACGACATTGCACCCTAAAGTTTACGCCAATTTTAAGTTTCCCCTTAAAGTTTAAAATTTTAAATTTTATTCAGAATGTTTGGACCCGATGAAAAATCTCCTCTTACTGGGAGTTGATCATTTATTACGAACGAAATTTCCGTCAGGTGCAGCTCACGGTACTTTTTAATATTTTAAATGGATCAAATTCCCCTCCATATCAACAGATGACTGCTTGGTGCTTCTTCATTCAATTTCTGCATCCTCCCTCAGAATCATTCAGAGAAAGATACAGTGACAGGATGGATTCAGAGAAGCAGGGGAGTAAGCTTACTTCTCAGTGAAGAAAGCGTTTTCCTCCATGCTTTTCATTATCCAAGAATTGTCGCGCCACTGGAGGAGATCATCAGGGGCAGCTACTCCGAAACCCTAGATTTCAGCGACTCCGATTTGATTGAGATGATGGTCTTGGCCGATTCCGACGACCTGCTCTTCACCATGGCATGGGTCTTCCCCTTCCTGATGAGAGACCTCCTCATGGCTCATGCTAGAGAATCATATCCCTTATGTTGTCCTCAAAATTCTGTTTGGCCTCTGCATGCGAAATATGAGACCACATCCAATTCTAATTTCACTTTGAAGTCCAATTATTCAAGTGATTCTTCTTCCTGACTTTGGAAGTTAGCCCTAGGGTTCTTCAATTACATGATGCAACACCTAGGAAGATTGTTGGAGAGGTACTGCGATTACGATACACCTCACCTTCTCACGATATTTCGAGAAACTTACCTTCATCGACGAGGGAAACTTCTGGCAGGGGTCCCAAAAAGTTGTTGTCGCAAATCGTCCCTCGGAATCAAGCAACGGTCTCGAGTGCAAAGAGAATATGAAAGATTTCGACTTTTCGTGTGTGGGTTTCCTAAGGAGAAGGGAAACCGATCATGAGGGATGAATAGATGTCATGGAGGGCAATTTCATCAACTAAAATTGTTAATGCACCACGTGAGCCGCACATGTCAAGGATTCCGTCCGAAATAAACGGCTAAGTGACGACAATGGAGGATTTTTCATCCAGGCCAAACATTTGAACTAAATTTTTAAATTTTAAACTTTAAGGGGGAAACTTAAATTCGGCTTAAACTTTAGGGGGCAATGTTGTATTTTACATTTTTTTTAAAGTGCTACCTAAACTTTGACACATGGGGCAAATTGCTACCCCATTAAGTTTTCCGTTAAATATGAACGGAAAATGATGCGACAACCCATGATTGGTCCATAATATTATTTTGTATTAATGGGAAAAATAAGAGTTTTAAATATAATATTTTATTAAAAATATAAAATAAAAATAAAAATAAATGATTAGGTTTCTTTAATCTTATTTTATATTTTTCAATAAAAATGTTATATTCAAAACTCTTATTTTTTTTCATATTTTTAAAGAAATTTTCTAAACTTTTTGATATTTTTAGAAAATATATTTAGTTTTCTATATTATAGACTAATCATATAGTGTCACGTCATTTTCCGTTCATATTTAACGGAAAACTTAACGGATGTAGCAATTTGCCCAAGTCTAAAATGACCGATAGTAAAATTTAAAAAATCAAAGTTTAAATAACAATTTATAAAGTACTCAAAATTAAAGTAATTTAATTATTAACCTTATATTAATTTAGTTTGGCTTAGATATTATAAAATTATACATACAGAAGAATAGTATACACTAGATCGCCGTCAATTTGGACATTATTAATTTATTAGGGAGTGAAAAGAAGTCAGCAGGTTGACAGTTGACACTATGACTACTCAGAATCACAGAATGCATTCAAATGTACCTGAGAAAAAGGATAATATCAGAAATATTAATTGTCACAATCAATACACATAATAATAAAATAATTTAAAAAATATTTAAATTAGGGTTTGTTGAAAAATAGGAGGGTAATGCAGGTAAAAGCTTCAATTTAATGTACAGTTTAGCTTAGTTGATCGATTTAAGATTATGATCTGTCACTTAATTTGCATAATTATGCTTTGAATTTGCACAATTTACTATTGATTTGCTCAATTTTGTTCTCTTTCTTGAGTTTGACTAAACTGTTACTACCCATAACATGCAAATACAAATCTTTTTAGAAGATCGCAAAATTCTTAAATATGTATATAAAAACAGAGTTAGTTAATAAATAGAAATACCTTTTTTTTATTATAATTTAAGAGTAAATTCAAATGAGTTAGCAAATATGTAGTTTATTAAAAATTTTAAATAATACATTATTTTATTTTATTTATTTCTCCTATAATAATAATAATAATAAATCGTTATATCATGTTGAAGTTGAACTTTCATTCATTTATAGTTGGTCATAATTGTTGTGTTGCAATGAGTGAGGTTGTTAGTCCAACTATTGATCAACAAATCGTGTGTGAAACAAATACAAGTCGTTAGCTGACGTAAATAAACGACCAACTTGACGGTCGTTTGCTTCCACCGGAGAATGGAGATACACATAGTCACATATACACTGCTCCACTCACTCACTTAATTTGTTTTTCATTTTGACTTTTAAACAAGAAAAACAAATAACAATAAATAAATAAAAGTTGAACGACGAAAGGAATTTTAGGATATTTTTCTACACCTACAAAATAGATATAGACAAATCTCTAAGGGATATTTTAGACTTAGCAAATAACGACTCAAAAATTTATTTGTAATGACTCATTAATTGAGTAGTTACATTTTCTTGGCTTAACTTCTATTGAGCCGTTAATTCACGTGTTAGTATAATTATCACGGCTCAAGATATAGTGAATCGTGATAATTTTCAGTTTAAATGGAAAGTGTCTCCAAAATAATTATAAAGACATTTTTGGTTGAGTCGCGAAAAGTATATATTTTTTTGAAATTCTTATTTTTGGCGGTTCATATATATAAGCTGCGAAAAATAAAACGTAATTTAATTTTCGCGATTCGTTTTATGGAGCCGCGAAAATTATTATTCTATTTTAAAAAATAATAATAATTTATACCATAATTAAAATCATACAATCTGAATAGTTTATCTACCAAAATCTGTACTTTTGTATACAAAAACTTAATTGAATTGGCCAATAGAGAAATGTCAAATCAAAATATATATAAACTTAAACTTTAGCAGTAACGTAGCAAATACCTAATGAATACATATTTCTTAATAGCCAAAAATCAGGAAAATTCAGCAGCTTAAACCAAGTCAGATCAGTTTTATCATGTCGGTCTTTTTATAGAGAGATTTCATGCTGCAAAGTGGTTGCACTTAACCCCACTTGCTGCTGCTCCTCAACTTCCCACCTTGCCTTTTCAATGGCTCCATCGTGAACAGGCACATAGTCCTGCATTCACAAGTTCTAACCACATTAGCATGTTTCATTTGCTATAACTTTGAGCCAAAATAAACAAACAAAAAATGCATTTCTCGTGCTAGGTCTTAGAAAGTGATGAACAGTAACAGTATACTAAAGTCAGAAAGTTGGATAAATTTCTGTAAATTAAATAATAAAATATATAACATAAGAATTAATATATAATTAATTCGGACAGATAGAGAGTCATCTACCTCAAGCTTTTGAACCAGTTGTTTGGCATTGTGGGGAACTTTTTCAAAAAATAACCATATTAGAATTTTTTTTGAAAAAGTATATATATGTAGAAAACATATTTAGCAAAATGTGTATCTGCGCAGGTGGTAGTAGCGATTTTGAAAATCGCTACTACCACCTGCGTTTTTTCGAAAATCGACACTGGTAGTGGCGATTTTCCCAAAAACGCCACTACCACTGGCTTTTTTTTTTTTTTTACGCTTTTTTTTTAAAAGCATCAGAATATACATTCTTTAGGCTAGTCTCACCTAGAGAAAGGAAGGAAGTTAGAAGCAGTTAAATAATATTTCTCTAGGAAAATATTACATGTGCTAAATTTTCAAACTTGTTCTGACAACATCAATTTCAAGCGAACTGATGCTTGTTCATTCTCTAGTCTAGTCTCACCTGAGGTAAAACATTTAAACAAACCTGTTTATTAACAAGTTTCTGAATGAGACTTTTCTTCAAATACCCTAGCTAGTTTGACATTTTCAGGAATTACTGCTGCAAAATAGCTCTTTGGGGTTTCCACTGCCTTTTTCTTCTGCATCTGAAGACTCTTGATGAGAGATCTAATCATGCGTCTCTACATCTTGCTGAGAGATATAATCATGCGTTGCTTCATCTCAGTATTCATAGGTCCAAATTCCTCTAGGCTAGTCTCACCAAATTCCTCGACTGGTTCTCTAAAAATGTGAAGTTTAGATACTAATATGGTACAGCAACCAAGGTAAGCGAACTGATGCTTGCTCATTCTCTAGGCTAGTCTCACCAAATTCCTCAAGTAAAAAAGAAAGGAAGTTATAAAAAGTTAAATACTTTTTTCCTAGGCAAATATTACATGTCCTAAATTTTCCAACTTGTTCTGAACAACATCCGCGAGGTAAAACATTGAAACAAAGTTGTTTATTCACAAGTTTCTGAATAAGACTTTTCTTCAAATACACTAGCTAGTTTGACATTTTCAGGAATTACTGCTGCAAAAGAGCTCTTTGGGGTTTTTAGGTGCAAGAGGGCGGCCGACTTTAACTTGTGCAGCATCCTCACCCGAACTCCAAAACTCCTCATCTGAAGACTCTTGATTTTCTGCATAGTATACTAACAACAACTCGTTGAAGTCTTTCATCACAAACTACACTCTTCTTCGTAGGGTGATTCAGTTTGTTGTCATTGATATACCGCGCTATAATTGCTCCAACATCTTGCTGAGAGATCTAATCATGCGTCTCTATACCTCGCGGATGTTGTTCAGAACAAGTTGAAAAATTTAGGACAGGTAATATTTGCCTAGGAAAAAAGTATTTAACTTCTTATAACTTCCTTTCTTGTTTACTTGAGGAATTTGGTGAGACTAGCCTAGAGAATGAACAATCATCAGTTTACTTGAGGAATTTGTTTCTGATAGACCGTTGCTTCGGTGAGTGTCACTTCCACTCACTGCTTGGAAGAGAGCAACGATGGAGCTTGCATATCCAACAACACTAGCAGGGTTTAGGGTTTTAATAATTTATGTTGCAGGTTTGGACCTATGAATACTGAGATGAAGCAACGCATGATTATATCTCTCAGCAAGATGTAGAGACGCATGATTAGATCTCTCAGCAAGATGTTGGAGCAATTATAACGCGGTATATCAATGACAACAAACTGAATCACCCTACGAAGAAGAGAGTAGTTTGTGATGAAAGACTTCAATTTCTATTTAGGAGGAAAACCATAAGCATACTTAAAATCAACGAGTACACTATGTAGAAAATCAAGAGTCTTTAAATGTCGAAGAAAAAGGTAGTGAAAACCCCAAAGAGCTATTTCTCTTGATCAAACCTTCCATTTTCCTTGAACTTTTTCAAAAAGTATTTACTTTAGAAAAAAAAATTGAAAAAAAATCATTTTCCTTGTTTGATACTGTTGTGAATGGTTGTGTCTTCTCTGATGTGTCTTCTCAAAGTAGCGATTCTCAAAATCCATTTACACTTTGATGCGTCTAAAAAAAAAACTAAAAAAAAAAAAATGAAAATCACTACTGGTAGTAGCGTTTTTTCTGAAAAACGCAGGTGGTAGTAGTGTTTTTCTGAAAAACACTACTGGTACTAGCGATTTTCAAAAACGCTATTATCACCTGCGTTTTTCAGAAAAACGCTACTGGTAGACCTGCGCAGATGCCCATTTTGCTAAATATTTATTTTATATATATACTTTTTCGAAAATAAATACTTAAAAAAAAAAACTCCATTGTGGGGCGAGATAATGATGTGACGGCTTGATGAAACCATAGTTATCAGAACCGAACTGGACCGGCGGTTCAACCAGGAACCGAACCCTTATCCGGTTTGGTTCAATTAAAAGACCGTTTTGCAAATGAACAGTGTTTGGACCGAGTCGAACCGGGCGGTTTTACAAAAACCGTCAGATTTTTTAAAAATCGACCGGTTTCCGGTTCACGTTTTAGTTTTTTTTTTTTACAAACCAATCGGTTTTCGGTTTAAACCGATTGGTCTGTTTCTATTTTTTTACAAACCAACCGGTTCGGTCTTTAGAAATCAGCTAGGTTAGAAAATAGAAATCGGCAAATCGCATTCAGTCATTCAGTTCAACGTCTTCAGACTTCAGAGTTCAGTGTCTTCCTTGCGCAGCCTCTCTTCCTGGAGTCTTTCTTCCTCGCGCACACCAACAGCTTTCTCGCGATCGACCATCTTCCTCGCGCAGCAGCAGCAGCTCGCGTTCGACACCAGCTCGCGTTCGACAGCTCGACCAGCGTTCGACAGCAGCGACCAGCTCGACCAGCGTTCGACCAGCAGCAGGTTCGGTTCTTAAATTGCTGAATTGATGTATTGGTTAGCTGAATATTGATGAATTGATGAATTGGTTAGCTGAATTTTATTGAAGACAAGGTTCGGTGAATTTTAGCTGAATGTATTGATGAATTGGCTAGCTTAATTGGTTAGCTGAATTGATGAAATTGGTTAGCTGAATTGATGAAATTGGTTCGTTAGCTTAGTTCGGTTCTTTGTTAAATTGGTTAGCTTAGCTTAGCTGAATTGATGAAATTGCTCAAATCTTTGTTAAATTGTTGAAATTGATGATTAGGTTATTCAGTTTGCTGAATAGGTTCCGTTAATGTGGTTGTTACTTAATAGGTTGAATTTGAAATGGATTCAACAAATATGAGTAGTAGTAGTAGTAGTACACCGACTACCCCATCTGAGCCTAATTCCAGTGCGAGTTCTAGAGGAAAAACTGATCCAGCTTGGGGACATTGTAAAATTGTGGATGCTTCTACTGGGAAAGGAAGAACATTGCAATGTGCCCATTGTAATAAGGACATTGTTGTTGTAACGATACAACCAAAAATAGCTCCCATGTTTCAGTCTAGGACAATGGTCGGTACACAACCTACATTGAAAAGTGTTCTTCAAAGTAAGGAAATGGTGGGAAAGTGTCATCTTGCTGTGTCTAGGTGGATGGTTGCTGCATCTATACCGTTTAACTCTGTTAATTCGCCGTACTATCAACAAATGATAGATGCAATTGCTAGTATGGGTGCAGGTTATAAAGGTCCTAATTTTCATGACCTTAGGGAACACTTGTTGATGAAAAGTGTTGTTGATGCAAAGAAGTATATTGAGAGTTATCGTGCTATTTGGAAAGATGATGTAAAGATTTTTTTAATTATATGGTTAGTAATTACTAATTAGTATTGTTTAACTTATTTTGTCTTAGATCAATGGTGGATGCTACATGGTAATTCAACACCAAATCTTCAAAAATTGGCAATTCGCATACTAAGTCAAACATGTAGTTCCTCTGGTTGTGAGCGGAATTGGAGTATCTTTGAGCATATTCATTCTAAGAAGAGGAATCGACTGGAACATCAAAGGTTGAATGATCTTGTTTTATGTTCATTATAACTTGCAGTTGCAAAAACGGTAAGAGTTTAAATTCTTATTTCTATATATAATCACATGTATTTGATTACATTATAAAGTTTATTTTTTTGGGGGTGTGCAGTAACTCATTCAAGGATAGATTTTATGATCCTCTTGACTTTGAGAAATTTGGTCCTTTGGCTTCTTGGATATTAGAGGATGAGCCTTCAGCCTTATCAAATGAAGAGTTAGAAACTTTTCGTCGTGAAATGGAGAGATGTACAATTAATGAGTTGCCTAATGATGGTAAGATAATTATATTTCATTGTTATCATTGGTTTAAAATGATTAATGTTCTTTTATCTTTGTGCTTAGATGAGTTAAATCTTGATGATCTTGATGATGGTGATGACAATGAAGATGAAGATGCAAACTTGACAATAAATGTTGTTGGGGTTGAAGATAATTTAGTCTATCACAATGAAGAAACGAGTGGTGGTTATGCATATTGGAGTGGAGGGGATCAAAGAGAAGTTTAGAAGTTATGTTTAAATGTTTAACCTATTGTAATTGTGTTTTATTTTGACACTATTGTGTATTGTGTTTAAAAATTGAGAGTAATGTGGGTTTGAAATTGAAATTATGTAGTTTGTGTGTGTGTGAGATTATATAGTTTGAGGTAATTATGTATGTGTTTGAGACTATGTATGTATTTTAATTTTTCAGATTTTGTTTCCTCTTGTGAACAGTGAACCGCACATTGAACCGGGTTGGACCGGCCGAATCGTGAACCGGCTCATCGCCGGTTCGATGGCCGGTCCGGTTCTGATAACTATGGATGAAACCATCGTCCACCACTTTGTCTATGAATGCGAGCGGAGAGTTGTAGTAGCCATCAACATTTAGGAGACCCACCTAGACGCCCCATATCCACAATGTACGGACGCCAAGAACATTGTCTTTACAAAACATGTCTTTGTAAAGGTTGGATTTTTAAGAACTATGTACTTACAGGTTTGTCATGGATGCCACCAAGCTGAGACCAGGTTATAACCTCCAGTAACTCCTCCAAGGTCCCATACCCACCTTAAAAAAATATGGATTATTCATCTGCTTCAAGTCTGGATATGATGGAGCAAACTTTCTAGAGAGAGAATAAAAAGACCTGGGAGGGCAATAAAACAATCACTATGGCAGGCCATTTCCGCCTTTACTGTGATGCAGGGATAAGTAAGGATTTTTTTTGCTCTGGTACAATTATTAGAGTAATGATAAATAGTTGAACTAAAAAAAATTGGGGGCAAATTAGGGTTCTCGATAGGGGTGACAATCGTGTCGTGTCGTGTCTAAACGGATAAGTTTTAAACGTGACAAACATGTCTCGTGTTTAAACGGATAAGTCATTAATCGAGTATAAACGTATAAGATTTGTTTAGACACATGATCCTTCAAGGTCAAACTCATATACACTTTAAAACAAACATATACACAAATTCATATATACAAAATAAGGTCTTCAAATTTCAATATTACGATATATTACGATAGTTGTCTATAGACTATAATTAGTCGTTGGTCCGTGAGATGTATAAAATTTTAATTAAATGACAAATTATTTTATTATAGTAACTAATTTATGATTTGTTCATAACTTTTGTTTTAAAGAATGCACTCCCAAAAATGTTCATAACGTGTTAGATACAATTAATTAATCATGTTTAAATATGTGTTTGCAGATTAGAGGTGTTTATATATGATTATCAATCGTGTCTAAACGTATAAAAATTGTGTAGACGTCACGCTTAATAATCGAATTGTGTTATTACCGTGTAAACTGCATGTCGTTACATATCGTTTAACCGTGTCGCGGCATAGATCTGATAGTAAAAAAGGAACGATACTTAGTAATGGGCGGTAATAATGTTGTCATTTGTTCACTAAGCAACCCTGTTTTCAATGAGACCCTAGTCAAAAAGGACCGCCCGTACAGTTGTCACCTCCACATGCATGACATCATGGATGAGGTATAAGCAGGAAAGCACCAGACATGACACATTTACAAGAATTTTTTAAAAAACTATGCATTTTCGTTTTTTAAGAAAAGTAATTATAAAAAAAAAATCGAAAAATAGGTATACGCGCAACCCGGTAGCGCGTATTGGCAATACGCGCACCCAAGGTGGCGCCTATTCATATGGCACCTGACAATTTTACTTTTTTTTTTTAAAAAAAGTGTTTCATAATGACGACTCGATGTTTAATTAAAAATAAAATTATGTATTTATTAAAAAAAATAAAAATATTATAGTAAATATATATTTTAATTGCGATTTAAATGATGCAAAAAATATTAAATTTGAATTTACGGATTGACTATACGGCCTATTGTAAATTGAGATGTGAAAATTTTACTAAAACAATTATAACTCATACCATGTAAGTCCAAACTCAACACTGTTAACGTTATTTATGTCGTAATTCAATTATCTATCTAGGGTAATTTTTTGGATTGGAAATACAGTGTTTTTGTAACCTAACATCGTTTGTTTTATAATTTGACCGAAATAATTAAATGCATTAGGTGATAAATTTAATTATGTACTTACTCAAAAAAAAAATCAAAAACATTACGGTGCGTAGATAATTTAATTACGAATTAAATGACGCTAACTATGCGTTAATTTTTTACTTTTAGATTGACTGTATAATACGATACGTAAAAAACTCTACATACGATAGAAAAACTTCCAAATAGTATTTTGAACAGTAACGATACCAAAACACTGTTTAAACAGTAACGTTACTGTTCAAAACACTATTTGGAAGTTTTTGTATCGTATGTATAGTTTTTTACGTATCGTATTATACAGTGAGTCTAAAAGTAAAAAATTAACGCATAGTTAACATCATTTAATTCGTAATTAAATTATCTACGCACCGTAATTTTTTTTGATTTTTTTTGAGTAAGTACATAATTAAATTTATCACCTAATGCATTTACTTATTTCGGCCAAATTAGAAAACAAACGATGTTATGTTACAAAATCACTGTATTTCCAATCAAAAAAATTACCCTAGGTAGATAATTGATATACGACATAAATGACGTTAACCGTGGTGAGTTTGGACTTACATGGTCTGAGTTATAATGTTTTAAGTCAAAATTTCATATATGAACTTATGGCACACCGTACAGTCAATCCGTAAATCCAAATTTAATAATATTTGCATCACTTGAATCGCAATTAAAATATCTATTTACAATAATTTTTTAAATTTTTTTTAATAGATACATAATTTTATTTTTAATTAAACATCGAGTCGTCATTATTGGATATTTATAAAAAAAAAATATGGAGTCATAGGCGCCACTTTGAATGGCGCCTATTGCATAGGCGTCACCCGGGGTGCGCGTATACCTAGTTTTTAAATTATTTTTTTTGTATACTTACTTTTTTAAAATAAAAATGCTTACTTTTAAAAAAAAAATCCAATGGAAAGACTTAATCTTAACTGAAAATATTGAAATTTAAAAAGTTAATTTGTTTGTCAAGACTTAAATACACACTCAAGTAGCAAAATGCTCCCTATTCTATTTTGGACTAAGAGATTTCTCATACCTGAGAGTGGAATTAATAAAATTGTAATTCTTTTAAGGAATATTTTTTGTTTACATTCAATGTTTATAAAATTTAGGGTAAATATTGCATTGCATTCGTACGTTTATTCATGTTGGCAGTTGTACTATTCATACAGTTATTTACACAAATATGTTTAAATATGTTATTTACATTGTCGTTACTATTATATCCATTTTTTTCCGTTAAATATGTCCAAATAACAATTTTACTATATTCATATCATCTTCAACATTAAAAGTGCAGATTTAAGTTGAATTTGAATTCAAAACTATAATTTTTATTTCGAATTCAACAAAAATACAAATTTTGATTGAATTGAATCAAAATCTGCATTATTTTAAAATTGAATCCAAATCTATACTTTGGGGTTAAAATGAGATGAAAATGAACAAGAGATTACATTTGTCATTTTGATATAAAAATAATGATTTTTAACAGGGAAAAAATAGACGGAATTATATTGATGCATTTAATAATTTTTAATAATTTAATGTTGCACATAACAATAAAAGTCAACACATGTTAATACTTTTAACAATAAAATAAAACATCGAAATTCTTTTTCGTTAATTTATAGTCTGAGTTTTGTGAGCATTATGGTCCCACTCTTATCAAGACTGATTGAACATAACCTATCGTTGATAAAGATCCGATTCGGGATTTGTCAGTTAAGTTTAGTGTGCTAAGCCTAATTTAAATTTAAATATACACAAATTCCTTATTTCTTTAGAGTTTCAATATATTTGTACGTAATACCCGAATATATATATATGTTCATGCTGGAAAGTTATTCGCATGAGAATATCTCCTTTTATATTATTATTATACAGACCGATATTATTGATTAAACTAGTATACAATATATGTATATATGTATATATTTTAAGCTCAGTTCTGAACTTCAGACCGTGATTTTGACTTTTCAGACGAGGAACGGACCCCTTCCCTAGTTCCCGTTGGCCGTAAGTCGTAACCAATTAAACCTTAGCTACCGACTCGTCTCGCTTGCTTCTCTTCTGACCTGCATCGCCGCCATTTGACGACACCGTACCATCTAACGGCTGATTTGACTCTTTCCGTTTCGCCTTGACCCTCACAGGCGGCGGCTCACCAGAACCGATCCGGTGCGGGAAGTTAAGCAGAGCTTTGGAGCCACGCATCCGGAAAGCCGCCCGATCGTAGGCAAGAGCAGCAGACTCTGCTGTCTCGTAAGTACCAAGCCAAACCCTAGCTCCGTTCTTTGCCTTATCTCGAATCTCGGCTGCAAACTTTCCCCATGGCCGCTGCCTCACCCCTCTGTAATGCCTTCCTTTGTCTTCCAATATTCCCTCCACCTGCTGCTGCTGCATATTCTGAAGACTGCACATCTGCACATCTCCAGCAGCAGCCGATGATTTGATAGTGTCCAAGGCTTCAGTGTCATTGGTCTGGATGGTGTTCAGCAGTGATTCAACGGGAGGAGGAGACCAGACGGAGTTGAGGGAGTTGTAGATGATCATGTCTTGGGAATCATCAACTTGTAAGGGAAGATCCTCCTCCCACGGCTCAGTCGAGAAGCTGGCATCCTGAAATGGATTCGTGTAGTTATTATAATGGTAGTATTCGTAAGTAAAAGAAGAGAAGAAGAGAGGATCATCCATGGTGGACGTTGCATGCTCCATCTTATATATATATATATAAGATGAGTTCAAGAGTGTGTGTGAGAGTAGAGAGGATGATTCAGAAAGAGGAAGATGATGATGAAGATTAAGAATGGTGCGTGGGAGACTGGGAGTTATTATGTATATATATATATATATATATATATAGGGTTAATGGTCAAAGTGCCTCCTAAATTTTGGCTGAAATTTAAGAATTCTCCTTAAAGTTTAAAATTCCCCCTAATGTTAAGAAAATGATGAAAAATTCCCTCTAAAAAAGCATCTGACAAATGAGGATTTTTCATTATTTTTAAACATTAAGGAGCATTTTAAACTTTAAGGGGAATTCTTAAATTTCAGTCAAATTTTAGGAGGTACTTTAACCATTTACCTATATATATATAATGGAGCATTGACTTTGAGAGGGCATACAATGTGTGTGAGTCGTGTTTGAATGAAGGCAGTGTCGGGGAGCGTTGAAGAAGTCGTCAGTGATCGAGCACTAGGAGAGTACAAATTTATTTTAGGGGGGTAAGAATTAATGCCAAGGTAAAGTAAAAACAATAAAAAAACAAATTAGATAGATGAATAATGTAAGAATTTAAATGGGTAAAATGAAAATAAATACATTTTAGCACAAAGTCAAAATTTGAGAGAGAGAGAGAGAGAGTTACTGTCACTCAACCATATTCCTATGTTGATAAATGATAAGTTAGTTAACGCGATAACATAATTTCAATATGCACGGAAAAGTTATATTCATAAAATCAATTATTTTTGAAAATATGAGAATTAGTTTGGTAATTAATTTTTAAATGTAAGTTAAAATTAAAAATTTCTCAAAATATTTTTTTCTTTCTAAAAGAGTATCCTGGCATGCTGCATACTAGTTTACCAATTACTGTTAATATAAGAGAAAAACGGAATAATGCCCAAAAAATAGAAAATAAAATAATTTAGCAACTTTAACGAAATTTTAAAGTTATGAATTATATGGATAACTTTATGCGATTATTCAAGGTGTTACTTAAAAATTGATGATACTCAATGCAGATTCTAATGCATCATTTTTTGATGTGGTAACAAAATTAATGTATTCGAGTAAATTATCTAAGGTACAAATATGATTTTTTACAATAAAAATATCCTTACATGCTTATATTCTATATGGTTAGATTATTACGTTTTTGTTTATTTCTTTTATTTTCTACTTATTACAGGGAATCGTGATAATGATTAATAATAATAAGTTTGATGAAAAAGTGGCAACAATTAGCCGTTTGTAGTTCTATTTTTTCATATTTAAATGATGAACTATATATATATTTTTTACTTTCATTAATGTTGTTTAATTAGTAGAGTTTGACAATGTTATACAAATAACAAGTTTTTAAATTGTAATTTAACAATTTTATTTTATTAATTATATATATACGTAACAAATCAACTGGATTTTTAAAAAAAAATTAAACATGACATCTACTACATTATAATTATATATATACAGTGTGGGGCTGACTATGTGGACATTAAGCCTAGTTGTTGGTCCATCAATTTTAGCGTAAAAAACTTGAAGCCACTAGGCCCAACCAACCGAATAAGCTGCGAGGAGATTCTATCCGTGCATATACATTTAATTTCATTACCAATAATTGGAGATGAATTTATTACAACATTATGTACAGTTTTTTTTTGGTCGAATAACATTATGTACATTGATCTAGTTGAATGGACATAAATAATTAAATATAGATGGATAGTAAGGTTCATATCTAAAAATACAACTTAACTTGAGAGTGTAGAAAGTCATCACGGTTTATGATGTTTGTCCCACAAAGTAGTAATCATGGTAGTAAATTAACATTCAACTCATATTATATATTTCTAATTCTATAAATACTTCAATCCAATTTCATTTTGCTTTTGCAAATGCAAGTAGCTACGGAGAAGTTAATTAAGGTTAAAGTTTAAGGATAGTCATAGTGCGTGATATATTTAATTAGAAAAAGTCATTTTTTTATTTCAAATAGAGTTTAAAAATCACATTAAATATTTTGTATGAGTTTGACCATAAATTCCAGAATTTATGGGCATTTTATATAGGGTATCACTTTTGAACACGCCAAGGTAATCCATTCATAGGATCGATTGAAAAAGTTTTGGACCCGCGCGACACAATCTGCCCAACCCGTATGAAAGATAAAATTGGGTTTGAGTCGTACCTATGACCCGTGAACCCGTATAACTAAATATATAGTATAATAAATTATATAAAAGTTTATGAGTCGCACAAGTCGTGTGGGTCATATGGGTCGACGGATTGACCCACAAATTTCATATTGTACAAATTAAAATGACACGGATCATACGGGCTGACCTGTGGAACTGCGAGTTGTGTTTGAGTTTAGAAAATTGACCCATCATCAATCACGAATCGTGTTTGAGTTGAGCATATTTTGGCACGATTTATAATTAACACAAATCACGGTTGACCCAGCGAGACAAATTGACACCCTAAATTTTATACAAGATTATTTTTTATATTTAAAAGAATTGAATGAAAAATGATACAAGCGTATAGTTTAAAAGGGGTCAATCCTTTCATCCTTTGTATTGAACACTCAACAATGAACAACACTAAATAGCAGCAGAATCATCAACCATTGCAAAAGAAGTTCCATAATCCCTCAATAATATGCTTCTAAGTCATCATTTAGCCTCAAAGTTATCTTTAATTTTAAACCATAATGAGAAATCAATGCTTCTAAATCAATGCTGCTGTTCAACAACTTGGTTCACAATGTCTCCATCAAATAGGGAAAGCAATGAATAACATATTTGACTACCTGAAAGACCAATGAAAACTCCATGTTCCTCCTATCCATTCTGAGATCATAATATTATGATCTGAATCTATTCTAGTCGTTACTACAACCTAGCATAACCGTTACTCGAGCAACGCACAGAAACTTCTCTGAAATTGATGCAGCTAGAAAGAGCTCTAATCAGTTCTTTTACATCCTCTTTGGTGTGTGCAGAACACAATGTTACCCTCAACCTGTCATCAATTTTCATCATCATCATCCTAGAAAACTAATCTTTCTTGCTTTGGCCATTCAATTGACAAATTCTAAGCAATTCAATATACTACACTAAATTCTGAAGCCTAACAAAAATCTAGTAACTAAATAACTAACCTGCATGAATTTGGTGGCACAGTTGGAGGCCTAATTGCAGTGACATGGAACCCAGACTTCAACAAATGCCTGGTCGTCATCATCCAACAATTACACAGAGAAGAGAAGCACGCATACTATATTAGCAGCTGAGCTGAGCTACCTTTTAAGGGGGAGAAATTATTGATCAGAAAACACAAGAAAACCGACCTGCTTGCTTGCAAGGCATTTTCTTCACTCCCTACGACGAGGGAGATGATAGGGCTTGCTATTGGTATTCCTGTCAGATATCTAAACTCTTGTACCCTCTTCCATATTTCCTTCCTACGCCACTTCTCCTTTCTCGCCACAACGCAAGCAGCTGTTGCAATAATTGTTTATATTATTATTGTGTATTGGGAAGGAAAGGGATTCGCTAGTGTATATACTACGTGGAATGGATTTTAAGAGAGCCCCTTTGGTTTTACCAAGTGCAGCAGCTGCAACTGGGACTGGAGCAGATGTAGAAAATATGAATGACCGGCCCCTTGACTGTATCAGCTTCTTCCATATTTTGCTGTTCATCAGCATCATCATTATGAATTATTATTATTATTATTATTATAAAGAGTAATTATAAATAAGATTAGTGCCTCAATTAATTAAAAGAATATTTAGTTGCAAACCTGCATGCAATGAACCCACCATGGCAGCCTGCAGCTTTGCTGAGAGTTCCGATGCAGATATCCACATCCCTTTCACAGTTGAACTCCTCTGCTACTCCACCACCATTTTTGCCACAAACAAATGTTCCATGAGCCTGAAGAAATTTGCAGAGATATCAAGTGGTGGGGAAGCCACTTCTTCTGCCTTCCATATATCGAATGAAGAACTGAAACCTTTATGTTTTAATTTACCTTACTGTGGAAATGAAAAATTTGATCTAATCTACATCCTTGTAAATTATTGAATAGTACAACCTCCATTTAGCTAAAAGTAAAAGTAAAGGATTGGAGGTCTTACATCATCGATGACTAACAAAAAACCATGCCTCTTGCGAAGCCTGGCGAGCTCAACCATTGGTGCAAAGTCCCCATCCATACTAAACAAACTACAGAAATCATACAACCAACATGGAATTAAAGTATTAAACTAGTCAAAGTTTAAGCAAATTTGAATATTGAAGAACGTGATTCTACCGGATACTACTAACCTATCGGTTACTACGACTTTTTTCTTCAATGAACAAGTGGATCTGCCAAGATGGGAAATTATGTATTAAAGATATAATGATGCACACTAAAAAGGAAAAAAAAGGAAACACCTACAATAATTCATTTAGGTGAGACATATCACAATGTCTATATACAAAGACGTTCACACTTCGCTGTCTTTCTGCTAGACGGATTCCATCAATAATAGATGCATGATTCAAGGCATCTGAAAATATGGCGACTCTATCTTCTTTTTCAGGTTGTGTGCCTGAAGCCAAGAGAAGGCTAATACTTCCAATTGCTACCATAACCGCCATATTGGCTGCAAATCCTGTAGGACAGAGAAGACAATCCTAGTCCCAAGTTTAAAACATCAGTCTCCATAAGGGAATTTTAGATGAGTCTTTCCACATTAAATACAACCACAGCTTACAGATTTTAGATGTCTTTCCACATTAATACAACCACTGGTTAGCGATATCATGTAAGGATTCCAAATTTGATTCACCAAATTCATGATTTTTGTGTTATTACATGAATAGCAACAGGTCTACCTGTTCTAATGACTCAACAATTTTGGTTGGATTAAGAGCCAATTGCAAGATACATAGCACTTAGCGTCTCTTCTTAGGTCGAAATACATCAGGCTTAGCTGCTCACCTCTTTCTTCTTCAACTCTGCCAAGCAAGACTCCAACTCTCTATGATAATTGGTATATCCACAAATTAAGGCAGAACCTCTAGGACCCATTCCAAGTTCTAGAGCAGCCTAGCATAGAAACCCATGGACACATGTACAAGGATAAGGAAATGCAAAATCACTAGAAGCAATGAATCTCCAATTAAATGTTGTTGGAGGTTGATTTTAAATCCGAACCTTTGCAGTGGCCTTTCCGATTGTTGGGTGAGAACTCAATCCCAAGTAATCATTACCAGAGAACAATATTAGTTTCATAAAGTGGCTACTGCTTGGTTCTTTCCCATCTTGAATTGCTCCAGTTCCATTTATAGATTCATCACCTTCAGGCGTTAAAGAGTAAGAGAATAAAAAGGTGCACAACAAAGATAGGCAAATACAGTAACTGCACAGACCAACGATAAATGAAACTGGAATGAGGATCCAAAGTTAAGCTTCCGAACCACGATGGTTTCTTAATTTATGAATATATTTGCAAAATTTAACCTTGAATGATTTGAGACAAAGAAAAGTTAAGAGTTGTCCCAGTAAATAAGTTTCACATGCCAGGTCATTAGATTTTTGCAGCAGAAGATCTCACAAATGAGATGTTCAACATAATCTGGCTTTGCCAATGTTGTTCTGTTCATAAGTCCATCGGGCTAACATGAAATGTCCCATCCGGGGATGAGCATTTGTCAGAACAATAATACGTAAGTTGATGCTCCCAGTTCCAGTTAAACTCGACGAATAGTAGATAGTGATCATCCTTCGGAGGCAATAGATTATGGGTCATCAATAGATTATGAATCAATTTTCAAACTTTCACGCCCACTGTTGAATTTCTTCGAGCAGAGACAAGTATTCACTTCAGTTTGCTCGAGGCCATACTCAATTCACGTTAAATTTGAACAAAATCACTGACCGTTGCATCAACGAGCTCAGAATGCTAAAAAATTACAGATGGCCTAACAATGCTCCCCATATCTGACAAAGAACCAATGAATGTAGCGATCAAAAAGACCACTCCAAAGGCAAGAAAGGAAGGGTACCAGAGCTAGGAATGTCGTGAAGCCAATTATTGAAAGTGGGTTGAGCGACGTAAACTTCAACGGAGGTTCGATCAAACAGCTGCATTTTGTCGAACACCTGCAGCTGATCACCCTTGAAGTCGCTACTTTGAGTAAGAGTGGAACTAAGGTCATGTTCAGGATGGTGGATGAAGGCGAGCTGAATGGGCCTGAGCGACCGGAGAAGCTTGAGAGAATCAAGTTTATGGAGTGCAATCTCTACCAAAGAGTCCCAAGAGCAGTCTACAGCCTCCATTGGTAACTTCAACTGTTTTCTGCAGCCGCGCGCAGTCAGAACAAGAACTGGCACTGCTCCTCTTTAGCACGCAATTTGTACAATGGAGAAAAGCTCGATACAACCAATGCCGCCCAATTTGGTTAGGTCTGTTGATTATAACTACCAAGTACAAATATTTACTTTGCCTTTGCCTATCCTTTCAACTTCAATGAGAGGGACTTCATATTCCAAGATGCAACCTTTCGCCTTCTTCTGGTAAATTCACGAGGAAGACGTAACTAAAACTAAAATGGCCGGTGGCCTGCCGCCGGCCTAGCCTAGTAAGCCTATCCATGTTGTCGGTCGTTGGATGGCGAAGCCCACAAGAATAGGTATCTGTTTGATCCTTGATCTATCTTTTATTGCGAAAATGATCCTAAACAATTCCAAAGCCAAGCAATTTTAGAAGATTAGTTTTGTTTGAGGACCAATGCGCTATTTACTTACAGATCACGTTTCCTCTTTCTCAAGTCCGATCGGATGAATTGAACGACGGCACGTCAAAGACTATAAAACGATTGATTGATTTCCATCAAATTCACGACTGCACTCTTCATTCATTCTGGAATCAAGCCAGCCATGGTCCTGTCGCAGAAGCTCCATGAAGCTTTCAAGGGCACCGTTGAGAGAATCACGAGTGCACGCACCGTCTCCGCTTTCAAGGAAAAAGGCGTCCTCAGCGTCACGGAGTTCATCATCGCCGGCGACAATCTCGTCTCAAAGTGCCCCACCTGGTCATGGTATTCCTCTCTTTATCTTCTTTTCCTTATCGAGAACTTTGATGAGGTCATTTGTCTAGAAATCTTCCAAATTCTTGTTTCTTTCTTTATATTGTATTTGTATCCTCCTGGTTTATGGAAAATTTAATAGATAGTAATAATACTGGAGCTGATATGCTGGACTAAATTTGGAATTTGGTGATGCGATATCACTGAATTGTAGCATTGTCTTACTGGTTGGCGGGAGTATGAAACAGTTCTTGAATCTATCTGTTTTAAGCTTTAGGTGAAATGTGTGCGAATCATGGAAAATTCATTGCATATATTGAGAGGTTAGCATAACCGTACGCTAGATCAGTGCTCAATCGCGTTTGGGATTAGTTTTGTTACAACTAGCTTTTGGAGATGTTTACCCTTGAAGAAAGGGGTTCCAAATATATATATATATATATATATATATATATATAATTGTTTTTGAAAACAACTTCTCGAGTTTCTGAGTGCCTTGTATTTCGCTCATGGCACCAAAAGAAATCCTTATTCATATCCGTGAAATTTCATATTCTAGTTCAATTATGTTTGGACCCCCACCAAGTGTTAATTGTGGAATAATGCGTAGGGAATCCGGGGAACCCAGCAAAAGGAAACCGTACCTCCCAGCTGATAAACAGTTCTTAATCACAAGAAGCGGTAAGGGTTTGCGGTAATCATATTCATAATTTATATCCCTTATCTGCATCATGCATGTATTGTCTGAGTATTTGATTTAGAAATACAGATCATCACAGTGCAAGTGTCCAGTAGCATTTCTTTTACCATACTTTATTCTCTCAAGTTTGGTGCGAAACTTTACAACAAAAAAACTTGGTTGCAGTTCCTTGTTTACGAAGAGCTGCCTCTGTGGAAGAAGATTATGAGGCTGCAGGAGGAGAAGTACTACTTGATAATGAAGATAATGATGGGTGGCTGGCTACTCATGGGAAACCAAGAGGTTGGCATTCAATGATTCAATATGGTCTGGGTGTTAGTTAGTCCATTTAGATTACCCTTTTAACATCTATGGGCGTTACCTATGCTAGAAACTAAATCTGATGAGACTGAGAACCTGCCTTCCATGGAAAATCTAGAGATCGGTAAGAGAAATTCCATTAAGCCCATTCAAGCATACTTCGGAGGAGAGGAGGAGGATGACATTCCTGACATTGCTGAGTACGATGATGCTGACAATGTGATTGAACAAGATCCGGTCAGTTTTGTTCTTGTGTTGCTTTCCCTGCATGAAATTATTAGTGTTTGATAATTCTTCCTCTAATTTTTTGTAGGCAACTCTTCCATTTACGTATCTGGAGGCTCATGAACCTGATGATGATAACATATTGCGAACACGAACTTATGATGTTAGCATTACGTAAGCGAATTTTCTTATGAGACAATTCTACTTCTTGCATGAAGGGTTTCAATAATAATAAAATGGTTAATTAGCAATTTGGTAGTTGAACTTTAGAATTTTAGATAATTTGCTAGTTGATTTTTTTGGGGACAAATTGTTACTGACTTTATACAATATTGCAGTATGCTAACTTTGTCTAATTTAGTATTAAATGGTGATGACAACTTGTACCCTTGTTTAAAATCTTGCTCTGTTTTTTGTGCAAATTATCATTTAAACTTCTGAAAAAAATTGCAATTTGCTAATTGAATTTTAACGGCACGAAATAAACACGTGCATGTGTCCTTCACCATTTAACAACAAATTAGACAGAACTAGCAAATGCAACTTTACTTAAGTTCATCTAGCAGTTTGACCACAAAAATGTTTAGCTAGCAAGTAAGTAATTAACCCATGATAAAAAGTAGTATCAATATAATAGTACCTCGCTGCCCACTGTCAAATTTTCAGACATCTCTTACCTTGAGATGGTTCTTTGATGTTTCCTGGGTATAATGAGTTGGTTTATTCTTAGTTGACTGTATTCTCCAATTTCTCCTTTTTATCTGTTTATTATTATTATTTTGCTTACTCTTTGATGTTAGGTATGACAAATATTATCAAACACCGCGAGTATGGCTTACTGGATATGATGAGGTTTGTAATATTGTTACTTTCGTACAGAATATGATGTGCTTTTCTTCTCGAGCTATTTGATACCCTTTGTACTATTTCACAGAGAAAGGAAGTGAATCCTGATTATTTTATTTCTTGTTAAGCTTTTGATCAGGAAAATGACTCTTTAAATAGTATAATTAATTTCTCCTCTGTTACATCCACTACATTGACTAAATTTATATAGTCAGCATGCATGCTCAGTTGTGACACTGTCTGAATGCTTACTAGACGTGATGAACTTTGATACATTTATTTCAAATGCAAATCAATGTGTAGAGTTTATTTGATCTGTTTTTGAAAATGATTTGCTGGTGGTATTTGATTGCATCTTGAGTTCCATCTTTCTGTTGTGCTTGGCAGTCGAGGATGCTTTTGAATCCAGAACTTGTATTAGAAGATGTTAGCCAGGACCATGCACGGAAAACGGTGAGATAAACTTTTTAGTTTTGATGATGATAATGATCTTGAAGCATGATTTCGTCTTGTTTCTGCTTATTTTAGGTGACAATTGAAGATCATCCCCACTTGCCTGGGAAACATGCATCCGTACATCCATGCAGACATGCAGCAGTTATGAAGAAGATTATAGATGTCCTCATGTCTCGTGGAGTTGAACCAGAAGTTGACAAGTAAATACATTAATTTTAAGCATATTTCCTCAGTTGGAGCATTAATCAATAAGCCTTTTTTTCCTTTCTTTCTATTAAACCAACCTGCATTGATTGATTTGTAGGTACCTTTTCTTGTTCTTGAAATTTGTGGCATCGGTCATTCCAACGATTGAATATGACTACACGATGGACTTTGATCTTGGAAGCTCCAGCAATTCATAATCTTCTGAGGTAAGTGTCACCTGGACTTTGCTTCATTTGCAGACATATTTTACTTATCCTATGCTAATTGATTTCATCAATTTCTTATCCTCTCGATAAATTATTAATCTATGCTAACAATAACTGATAGATTCAAGACAAAAAAATTAAGAAGATGGGCACGGATGGCGTCGAGTCAAATTGTTCTTCATCTTCGGCAGGTCTCAAAGTCATGCTAGAGAAAGAATAACATGGGGTTGTGAATTTGCTGTGTTGTAATATAATTACATAACACAGTGTTATTCAGAAGTGTAGAAAGTTAGGTATCTGAAAATGCATCAATTCCATGTTGTGTACAGTTCGATAGATTTGGATGGTCTTGCACAGTAAGTACTTTTTTTTTTGGCCAAGTTGCACAGTAAGTACTGGTTGTTAATAAATGCTGCTTCCGTTGTGAATTTGATGTTGAAATATATGGTGAAGCTCAAGTGTATTACACCAGAAGCATTATACAAAAGTAACCCGATCCGGTCGAAACTAGTGCCAATTTCGGGTCAGCCTAAATATAGATCGGATCAAATAAATTAAATCGGATTCGTCTTCAGAAATTGATTCCAAACCCGACCCGCCGACCTGTTCCCTTCCCCCTCAGAGAACTTTAGGCTGCTAGGCATAGCACTAAGTACTAAGTAATCTCCTTCATTTGTTCCAGTGTTCTGCATGTTCTTTTCCTGTTCAGGTTTAACACTTCAATAATTCTAACTTCAGTGAATCAGTGTTGCCGTGGAGATTTGGAAACTAGACCCACGTAGTCGGCCGCCGAGACGAGACTCCAAGATCCACTTGGAGACAAGAATCCGTTTGTCCAGATCCCACTTCGTCGGCCGCCGAGGCGACCATCGACCACCGCATTCTGTTCTTCTAAGAATCTGGCCGCCGCTTCTGTTTTCATACTGGGTTGACCCGTATGACCCGAGCCCGACCCGTAATAAAAAAAACAAAACTAAACCAAAAGTCACAGATTTGAGATTACAGAGTTTCTCCTCACTTCGTTCTTGTCTTCTTCAGTCTCGACTTCTCTTCGCCGTTCGCCTGCTCCTGCTAGCCGTCGCCCTCGCCTGCGGCCTGCCTGCTCAGTGATCGTGCTCATCTGACCCGCCTGCTGCTCGCCTGCTGGCCCCGCTCGGTGCTCGCCTCGCTTAGTCGGTGCCCGCCTCGCCTGCTCGTGCTCGCCTGCTACTCGTGCTGTCGTGCATCCTGCAGTCTAACCGTGCTGCGCCTGCTGCTCGTGCCATCGGCCATTCTCAGTAAGTGCTTCCAAGTTCCACGATGTCGTTGATTTCCCGAATTGCATCATAGATTGATATATAGATGGCGAGATTTCCTTTTTGTTCTGTTGTTTTCGGCCAAAACTCTGTCGATAGTGAATCAGTGATGGTAGGGAGATTTGAAACGTTTATTTAGGACAATTTTTTGTGTTTTGAATCGTGGCAGTTATGACGGAATTATTGGCCTTATACTAACCCGAATGAGGAAGTCACAAGCATGAAAGATCTTGAAGAAATAGTTTGGTGGATATCGTATCGATTATCTATTTATGTGTGTTTATCCTTTTAGCATTGGATGTGTTTTTGCATGCAAATATGCAATTGGTAGAGTGTGGTGTGGTTGCAAATATGCAATTGGCAATTGCATATTTGGATGTGTTATTGGCGGGTCAGGCGGGGCGACCCGTCAACCCGCCAGGCCGAATTCGGGTCGAAAAACCTTACCCACACATCACAACAAGTCGGGTCGAATCCGGCGAGTTGACACCTCTATCCAGAAGTCCGGACCAAAATTTCGGACTCGGTCTCAGTTTTGCCCCCAAAATCAGTCCATTCCGCCCGAGCTCACCCTAGTTGTTAAACATTGATCCTCTTAATATTGTTTATATATACATATAGTTAGATTTATATATTAAAAAAACAAACTGTAGCCAGTCAAACGGGCTAGCCGGCAAGGCGGGAACCCAACAAGTCAGGTTCGGTTGGCATAATTGGCCCGCCAAAATTATCGAGTCCGGATTAGCATTTGTGGACCCAACCCGTACCCGAATAAACAGTTCCTCGAAGCTGGATTGGGCAAGCGAAGGTCGAAGAGGTGGGTGCCGCCTCGCACATATTCTGATTTGAGTCAATAATCAAGTTATAGATTTTGATGTTTGAGAGTTAGCAGCGTTATTATAAATTTTCTTCTTCTTCCCCAGGATCGGAGATCTCAGCTCTTCTGAGAGTGTAGAAGAAGAAGAGTCATGGCGGCGGGTTCAACGGTGAAAACTGACACCCAGAGCAAGGCCAGCCTCTCTCGTACTTTTAAATACTTGTTTGGTTCGTCGCCCATCATCTTATTGTTTATCTTCGATTGCCAAATAAAGAATGTATCTGTTAACTGAATATTTACTCTTTTTTTTTTACATGTAATTTTGTTCGAAAGCTACGCAGCTCTTGTCCAGGGGAATTCCTTTTATATTCAACACATGGATTGTGAGGCATCTCACCCAGGAGGACTACGCGGTAATCCTACGTCCCTTCCTTTCGTTTGCATTCTCTGCTAATTTTCTCATGTAATGTAAGAATATTGTAATGCTAAGTGGAAAGTGATGTTGATGTGGTTCCTCTCTTGCTTCTATCTCTCTGTTGTCTTTTTACTGATACAAATGTTGGCTGTGCAGCTATTTGCAGTAAAGTTTCATCTGTTCGTTACCTGTGTGCTGTTTCTAAGTCGGGAGGGATTTCGACGAGCATGTATGCGAGCAGACTTAGAATGGTGAGTCTATTGTACTCTCTTGTTTAGATGATTATAATGTGTCATATTTATTGAATATTTTGGATTCTCCTTCCTTTTGTTGATGACTATTTAAAATTCTTCTGCAGTCTATCACTGGCCATAACAGTTTGCTAAAGCTTCAACTAGCCATATACACAGCACATTTTTCCATTTTTGGTGTGTAACTTGTTTCTTTAGTATTCAGAGATACGATTAATTGGGAAAGAAAAACCATTCAACTTCTTGTTTTCTTCGTCAGTAATTTCTCTGCTTATGGATTACATGTTGAGTTAAGTGTAACTGGTAAATTCCTCCTAGTAGATGACTCATTAACTTTGGCATCATATGAGCCTTCCTATTTATTAGGATTTAGGACAACATTTAAAATAATTTTAGTTCTGTCACTTGGATGGTGAGTATATCCCATGCTGAGAATTTGGCTCTCCCTACTGGCAAACAATAAAAAGGTTTATTTGACTGATAAAATAACCGTTACCATCACATCTTGTGTAGTAGCACTGGTGCTTCAGCAAGAGAAAATGCAAGAAAGCTATTGACAGTAGCCTGGATGGCTCTACCTCTGGGACTATTTATCACAGTTGCCGCATGTTCATTGGTGTTTTGGTGGCAAGAACTAAGTTATTCTAACCCGTATGCAGTGGCTATATTGATTAATGGTAACCTTCTCTCTAGTTTCTATGTGAAATATCCGACATTATGAATAAACTGATGCCACAAAGCTAGGTTACTACAAGTCCACCTTTCTATTCTGCTATTGGAACTCCTTACTGTTTTTGTATCCTTCACTAAAAAATATTACATGCCAAGTCAATCATTTTTTGTGTCCATCACGAGAAAAAATTAATGTCAAATTCAATCATTATCTTGACTGCTTTCTTGTTTTAGACCTTTCAAAATCCTCCTCAACCTTTAGTTCTGATAAATCTTCATATTGCTGACGGTATCATACTGATTCTTCATGTTGTTGCAGTTATATTATGTGTTGAACAATTACTTTGAAATGCAGGTTTTGCCTGTATCTTAGAACTATTAGCAGAGCCTCTTTACATCCTTTCTCAAACGATGCTTTTGCTTGAGCTACGGTTGATAGTCGAGATGACTGCAACATTCAGCCGTTGCATAATTATGTACATTCTCATTGTCAAGCAAATTACCATGGTATAATTTTATTCAGTATTCTTCGAGACCTGAAAATAACTTCTTGAATGAGTTTTTATGTCTGCCATGCAGATAATATCTATATCCACTTTGATCTTATTTACTAACTTTCCTTTTTGGGATATTTGTACTCTTTTTACATGAAGGTAGACCTATATTTACATTTTAGATGTTACCTCTGAGTTTCAGAACTATAGGGAACGCATTTCTTGTCTTGGAAATGCTTAAGTTCATGTAATGAAACCAATTTTCTTTTATGATCCTTTGTTATTCTTCATGGCATGATATTAGAGTTCATCTATTTGATATTGACAAGATCTCTGCAGGAGAAGTCAATTGTATTTGCGCTGTCTCAAGCAGTATATGGAGCTTGCCTGTTCATGGGCTACTGGTGCTTTTTTGTTTTCTCTAGTTCTTTCAGAAGTGCTGACATTTTTCCTTTCAGGTATGTTTCTTAGTGAGTAAATGCTTTTCAGTAATCATGGTTATTATTTAGGAGTGAAGGAGTAAGTCCTTTGACTTCCGGCAATCAGCTTGTCATATTTTTCTAGTCAGATCAATGGGGAAAAATCTCTTATTTTATCTTTATTTATTCTCTTCAATAATCGTGGCTATTATTTAGGAGAGGTGTAAAGTCCTCTGACATGCAGCAATTGCACCTTGTATGTTTTTCTAGTCAGATCAAAGAAAAATTATTTTTCTTATTAACTCTTGCTCGGTTGATCTTTTTTATTACTATTGTTGAGCTAAAGGAAAACAAGGTCATTTTTTCTCTGGGGTTGCTTCTGCAGATTTAGAAAGATGATGCCCTATGATAGGCAACTCGCAAAGATGTGCATGCTGTTTACCTTCCAATCTTTTCGGAAGTTAATCCTTCAAGAAGGAGAAAAAATGGTTCTTGTTTGGTTTGATACACCATACAACCAGGCCGTATATGGGCTAGTAGACAAACTAGGTAAGTCCTTTGTGGATGGTCAACAAATCTAGCTGTGAATGTTAGATGCGAGACATAGTTTTTTTTTTTAATATTTATTATTGTTTGTTTATGATAACTGCAATTACTTAATTTTGGTTGAACATACTGAAGTTGGTTATTTTTCACACCAGGGAGCTTAGTGGTGAGGCTGATTTTTCTTCCATTTGAAGAGAGTGCTTATACAACGTTTGCAAGGTCTGCATCAGGTTCATATCCTCTTTCCAATCTTACCTTTGAAAAGAATAAACTTGTTCGGTAATGTGTTTTGATTTTTTGCGGTAACTTTTCTTTTTATATTCTTATTAGCTTGTTATTGAAAAATACTGTCACTTGGTTAATGCATGTTAATTAGCTACGCACCCTTTTCTCTCCCAGTTGCTATTTTTTTTATTTGTTGTTTTAGCTGCATTACAGTAAAGCCTCACGTGCTGGTTGAAGATCAACTATATATCATTCTGAAGTGTGATTGTTATGGCAACTGTGTTTATGATTATTAATTCTTAAATGACTTGGAATCTTAATTAACATTATTAGCAAGCTATGTATTACCGTTTACTTTTTGTCAAATCTATATTTTCAATCTAATGAAGTTGGCAGTTTGCAGTGATCACTTTGGAACAAAATTATGAGTTTATTATATTTCTTGACAGGACAGCACCCGGACCAACGAAGAAATGTGGCAAATTCCCTTGCGGAGGCAATGAAATTGGTTTTGCTCATTGGTACGTGATTTAGTTAGTGTGTTCTTTTGATCATGACCTTCATCTTAAATTGCTCCTTTTCCTAATATTTAATATGAGCTGCTGTTACCTTTTTATTTCACGTCCTGTGGCCTTATATGGGTTTACTAGAAAATTGAGTCTGGAGTTCAGTATACTTTAGATTTGGAATTCTAGTTTAATTCTTCATTGACTAACTTTATCTCTGTGCTCGAATGTAGGTCTCGTCTTTATTGGCTTTGGCCCCAGCTATTCTTATTCTCTCATACGGATATTGTATGGCCGGACATGGAGTGATGGGGAAGCATCTACAGCTCTGCGCTACTATTGCATCTACGTTTTTGTTTTGGCAATGAATGGTCAGTAATTGGTTTATTTACTAAATTATGATTCGATAAACATTAGAACTTGGTAAGTTATTTGAAAGTAAGATATCAAGCCACTAACATGTAAGTTCTTCCTCGCTGTTAGGCACTTCCGAGGCATTTCTGCATGCAGTTGCTAATGAAAGGCAGCTCAAGCGCTCTAATGACTCTTTGCTCATATTCTCATTAATCTATGTTGGCCTAAACATCTATTTGATTCGGTCAGCTGGTGCAGTTGGCTTGATTTTGGCAAATGCTTTGAGTATCCTTTAAATGCATTTCTCTTTGTTGTTATTGTTATCTGTGGAGGCTTTCAAGTCATTGATTGTTTGTGGATCGTACCAACGGCTTGGACTTTCAAGGTTAGAGTTTGTAAGAATGCCATTTTGGAGTCCATTGTAATATTGATCAGCTTCTACCTAAATTTTTAATGACAGATATGAAAGCTTTTCCCTCGAAACAGTGTTCAATTTATAAAGTCTTGCAAAATCCTACTATTTTAGTATATTTTGCCGCTGGTAGTTTTGATATGGAATTGATAGGACTTGTCTTGACACCAAATTTAGTGTATTATCTAATGTTGGGTTTCTTGACTGGACAATAGATATGTTTTTGAGGATTGCCTACTCTGCAGCATTCATCAAACAATATTTTCAGGTACTTGCAATATGTTACAATCTGAAACAAATAAAAATAAAACATTCACATTGTCCCTTGTTTAGCAGGATGGTTCCTCCTTTTCTTTTCACAGATGCTTCCCTTCAGGCGGGGTAATCCTTTTGCTATCAGGCTTGATAACTCTTATGTCAGAGAAGATGTTGTTGGATAAGGAGAACTTTTGGCCTACTTTCTTAATTCATCTCTCCATTGGGGTTTCATGCTTTTTGATATCGGCCATTGTCATGTAAGTTCCCCCAGCCCCAAATTTCTTTCTGACAATGAAAAGACGGATCTTTTTTTAGATGACATGTTTGAATGGTGCCAAAACAAATAGCTAATACTTGTGCTTGTTCCTACTTTGAATAGCTATCGCGGTGAGAGGCCTTTCATTAAGAAGATCATTCGTTTCCGTGATCATGCGGACTAAAGGGGACGGGTCTTACCATCTCAGACGAGGTGAATAGATTTCCTCTGAATGTAACTTAAACCAGTTTCTATCAAGTATTAGCTGCGAAGCATAAAGTGAAGATTGGTTAAGAGCTTGTGGTGCTTGAGTGTATTTCGTTCAATCTACTGTTTGGATAAAAAAAGAGGCAAAATTGGTTTGTTAGGTGTACTGGCATTATTATTATCTTACATACTAGAAAATAAGATGCCTACTGCCGTATTATACTCATGATATAGTGCAATCTTTGAATTAGTTGTCCCTTATGCATTTTTCTTAAACCGTGTTATGGACACCTATTAGTTTGTATTCATTAAAAAACAATCACTTGGATTCCCCTTTAGCTTTTCTACAAAAAGTAAAACGTGAATTGCCAAGGTTAAATTAGATAATATAATGCGTCATTTGGTGAAGCAACTTTTGTGTTTTGATTGTTTGGAAGTGGCAAAAATGACTTAAAAGGGGTGTGAGAACTTTGTCAAAGCATGTAGCTTCTACCGATTGTGTCACCCGATCCAACGGTTCATTGGTAATATGTCCAATAATAAAATATTTCTTGATGCGGTTTCACTCAGAAATTCACATAATTGAGACATTTGGAATTAAGAATCTCTACATACTAATAAGTTGGGTAATTATCATGTATATCATAGCCAAATTCAGGAAATGTTAATGGAGATATATAGATAGGATTTCAAATTTGTTTGTTAATAAGAAGAAATGTAAAGCTCCTTGTAGCTTTGAGATTCCATAGATGTCATGGTAATCCCACAGTACTGTAATCGCCTTGACTTAATTAGGAGGAAGGTACTGTCACATGCTGATACCACTAATATCTTTAAAAACTATAATCATTTTGTTCTCCACTTAAGTCAATGTCAGGATTGTAGAAAAGTAGAGTAGGATGAAGAATATGTTGGTTGGATGTGATATCCCCGAGGTGACCCAATTAACCAACAGCCAAAATATTACTATTAACCACCTGGGGTCCTTCTACCCACAAAAAAAAACCAGCAGGGGTCCATGTCAGACTCCTATACATATATATATATATATATACTATTAAGTATTCACTCTCTTACTTGTTTGTGTTTTTTTTTTGCTGTTCTTGATCTTGAGAATGAGGTGGCCAAAAAAAAAAGATCTTGAGAATGTTCAATTCCTCCATCATTGTGATGTATATGTGGCTCCCACCTTTTGCTTTCTTTTTCAAATTTCAACTTATAGCTGCAATTAGAATATATATATATACATATATATATATAGAATCTCTGTAAGGGTTCCCCTTGTAGGCTTGTACTACTGTATTCTTTCTTCTTTGCCCTTCTGGTATTGTTGCATATATGTATATATATATATATATATATATATATATATATATATATGTAAGAGTGCGTGACAAAAGTTAACTAGAACATCATGTAATGTAATAACACTGCTGCAATGAAATGTCAACATGACTTGACTAGAATGTGGAATTGTGGATGGACCAATAGTTCTATGCATGCTTGCTTTAATTAATAGTCTTTCATTTTCTTTTTCACCTTTTGGTTCTTCTCTGTAGAAGTGGATCATCTTGTTTCTTTTCCTGCAAATGGACGTTAATTAATCAGGAACTATATGTCTAGTATGACCATTTTGAGGAATCCTGTATCTCCTTTTGAGATTGAATAGGTTCTTCAAATTCTTCTTCTGTTTGGAAATTTGTCTGTTCTTGGGAAGTTCAAACCCTAAACCCTGGAAGTGTGCTTGTCATTTTGCTTTCTTCTCTTGACAGTGATTTGGCATAAACTCCTGCAGTTCATGGTGGGTGTGCCTAATGAAAGTGGAATTAGCCCCAGTTTTAAATGTGTGGTAACATGGTCATATAACTATTATTGTTTCTCTAGCTAGTTGCCAGGGGGGAGGGATGAGTGCTGTATATGATAGGGGTATTTGAGTAAGTGTCTCTCTCTCTCTATATATTTATTTATACTAATGGAATGGAATTTAGACTTTGTTTGTGATGAGAAAGAGAGAGTGTGGATACAAAAAGCTAAAATATTTGATAATCTGGAGCGCAAGTGAAGGGGAGTAGATTGAGGATGGAAAGAGTGTGCGCATGAGAGATTGGATTATTGTGATGTAGAAAGGAGGGCACGCCTGACCGACCCCCTCTCCCCTACCTTCCCATCATTTGAACAAAGGCCAACTGACCAATGGTAATAGAGTGGAGGGAGATGTAGTGCTACACTGCTACTGCTGCAGTGCTGCTGCTGCCTTGGTGGTGGACTGATGGTGCTAGTGGTAGGCCCACCTCTCTCTCTCTATCTAGAGAGAGAGAGAGAGAGAGAGAGAGCAAGAGTTGAAAGAAAGAAATGGATGGTATAGAGGAGACATTCGTATTGTCTTTGTATTATTATGTGTGTGGGTTAGCTTTAGCTCGATCACTTGTCCAGTTATACTTTAAGTTGAGCTCTACTTATTCAAGTATTCTAAGCTTTGCAGAAGGTGTGTACTCTCCTGATGTGCTTGTTGTTGTCGATGATTGTTATAGGCAGCAGCAGCAGCAGTGCGTGCAGTGCATAGGTTTGTGATGGGCAATCCAATCATAGGTTTGCGGATGGAGTCCTGCATATTCATAACACAACAGCTTTCTGTCACTGTCATCTTCATTCTTTGCAGGTTGCTTTCTCATATCTATCTATAAAATAATGATAACAAATTTGGTATATTTATTTATACTTATATATAAAAATTAAAGATAAATCAGATACCATAAGGTAATTTATCTATTCCTCTAATTTAACCATACATGGAAGTTTGAAGCAACAATACAATATGAAATGGAAGTCTGAAGCTAAAAGTTGAAGGCTTCTATTATATATTTACAGGTGTATAATAGAATGCGGCGTTTCGAATCGACAATGGACTTTTATGTTTTGAATGTTAATATGTAATATATTTTAAAAGATTCTTTATAGTTTCTGTATAAAAAAAATATGGATAAGTTTCTACAATTAAATTTGTACATTCCATTTAATTAGACGTTCAATTATTTCCTACAAATGTTAAATCATTTCGGAATCTCGTGGGTTAAGAAAACAATAATGTCAGTTCTATCACTGCAAAACACACTAATAAAATGGTAGGCCAAAGATAAAGTGGAATAAGGAAGGAAGGAATGTCCATGACACAAAAGTAGCATGCACAACATCAAAAAGCAACTTCCCAATATAATAATATATATATATGTAAAAATAAATAAATAAATAAATAAATAAATACAGTATAGATATAGAAAATCCAATATATATAAATATGTGGATTTGTTAAAGACAAAAGGGTAGTACTAGTACTGATGTGAGACAAAAAAGCAGATATATAATTCACCCAAATTAAAGAAGTTCATTTATTCCCCATCTTAATTAGAATTTGAAGTACGTACTTTTCCATCATATCTACACTTTTCTTGGATCTTCCATTTTGTGTATATATTATTTGTGTATATATGTATATACTTTTTGTGCTTTGTTTTCTACTCACTGAGGGATTGGATTCAAATATATGTTTAGTTCATCGACAAAGAAAACCCACTCACTACCGGAGTCATTATGAAAGTAAAACACCTAATTCTCATCTTCGGGCCACCCTCAAAAGCAGTCTTCATCATCATCATCATCGGAGTTACACTCCTTCCATTAAATCTTCTGCCTTTCTCTTCTCATTGCACTGCATATTGCGCAGAAGCCATGAAACCTTCACCTTCCATCATCTTCTTCTTCTTCATCCTCTTTCTTTCTACTTTCTCAATGCTAGTTTCACCTGCATCGCTCCCTCTTGACCTCATTTCACTACTCTCTATCAAATCCTCTCTCAATGACCCTCTATCAACCTTGAACGACTGGGACCCATCACCCTTCTTCTCCGACCCGACACTCCAAGACCCAGTTTGGTGCACATGGTCTGGAATCCGGTGCGACACCAACACAACCCGAATCACCTCCCTCGACCTCTCATCTGGAAAACTCTCTGGTTCCATTCCTAAGGAAATACGATACCTATCGGCTTTGCTTCACTTGAACCTGTCGAGAAACAACTTCAACGGACCTCTAGAAGTATCCATTTTTGAACTCCCCGAGCTCAGAACCCTAGACATAAGCCACAACTCATTCAACTCGACCTTCCCGACAGGAATCAACAACCTTAAGCTCCTTAGGGTTTTGAATGCATACAGTAACAGCTTCACCGGTCCGTTGCCAGTGGTTAGTCGTAATCTCCGATTCTTAGAACACCTCAACCTCGGAGGGAGCTACTTCGAGGGGAAGATCCCGCCAGATTACGGCACTCTTCCTAGGTTACGGTCACTGTGTCTCCAGGGAAATGTCTTAGGTGGTCCAATTCCGCCTCGACTAGGGCTCTTGTCTCAGTTGGAACACATGGAGATCGGTTACAACGCTTACGAGGGTTCTCTTCCAAATGAGTTGTCGTCTTTATCGAGCCTCAAGTATATGGACATTGCAGCTACAAACCTGTCGGGTCCTCTTCCTGAACTAGGTAACTTGACGAACTTAGAAACCCTGTTACTCTTCGGCAATCAGTTCGTCGGAGAGATCCCGATGAGCTTTGCCCGGTTGAAAAAGATTCAGTCTTTCGATGTTTCGAATAATGGATTGTCGGGGAAGATTCCGGAATTCTTGGGTACGTTCACGGAGATGAAAAATTTGAGCCTGATGAACAACTTCTTCGTCGGAGAGATTCCGGAAACTCTAGGTATGCTTCCGAACCTAGAGATGTTACAGCTATGGAACAACTCACTCACCGGGATTCTCCCTCAGAAGCTTGGGTCATCGGCGAGGTTGTGGAAGCTCGACGCGAGCTCTAACGCACTCACCGGACCCATACCGCCGGAGATATGCAACGGAGATAAGTTAGAGAAGCTGCTACTCTTCTCCAACAACCTCACCCACGGTCTGCCGGAATCTTTAGCGACGTGCGCTTCCCTGACGCGCCTCCGCGTTCAAAACAATAACTTGAATGGGTCGGTTCCGTTTGGATTTGGGTCGTTGCCGAATCTGTCGTATGTGGACTTGAGCAACAATAAGTTGAGCGGTCAAATTCCAGAAGATCTGGGCAATGCAGTGTGCATACAGTACCTTAACGTGTCGGGGAACTCGTTTGGAAGTGTCTTGCCGGAGAATATGTGGGCCAGTTCAAATCTACAGGTTTTCTCTGCAAGTTCGGCCGGAATCTTGGGACAAATTCCAGACTTTTTCGGGTGCAAGAATGTGTACAGAATCGAGCTGGACGGAAATTCCCTCAACGGGACCATTCCGTGGAACATCGTACACTGCGAGAGACTCCTGTCGCTCAACCTCAGCAAGAACGCTCTCGCCGGAATCATTCCGTGGGAGATCTCCGCCCTGCCGTCGATCACCAACGTGGACCTCTCCCACAACTTTCTCACCGGAACTATTCCGTCTCACTTTGATAACTGCACCACCTTGGAAACCTTCGACGTGTCGTACAACCAGCTCACCGGTCCCGTCCCGTCATCCAGCACTGTCTTCCGCAACCTCCACCGGTCATCATTTGCTGGGAACGACGGTCTCTGCGGCGGCGTTGTTTCCAAGCTATGCCCATCTGCAGAGGTGGTCGGGGATGAGGATGTCAGCCACCACGGACAGCCGAAGCGGACGGCGGCTGGAGCCATCGTGTGGATAACCGCCGCCGTGTTCGGTATCGGTTTGTTTGCTGTCATCGCTGGGTCTCGGTGTTTCCATGCAAGCTACGTCAACCACCGTCGGTTTGGCGAGACTTCCTCCCAGGAGTTAGGTCCGTGGAAGCTCACTGCCTTCCAGCGTCTCAACTTCACGGCAGACGACGTCCTCGAATGCCTCTCCCTCAGTAACAAGATCATCGGCATGGGTTCCGCCGGAACCGTCTACAGAGCCGAGATGCCAGGTGGCGAGATCATAGCCGTGAAGAAGCTTTGGGGAAAACAAAAGGACACGATCCGACGTCGTCGAGGTGTCCTAGCAGAAGTAGACGTGCTAGGAAATGTCCGTCATAGGAACATCGTACGGTTACTAGGTTGTATTACCAACCAGGAATGTACGATGTTGTTGTACGAGTACATGCCGAACGGAAACTTGGACGAATTGTTGCATAACAAGGGCAATCTATTAGCAGATTGGTTGACGAGGTACAAGATCGCCCTCAGTGTCGCACAGGGGATCTGCTATCTTCACCATGACTGTGACCCGGTGATTGTGCACCGCGACCTCAAGCCGAGCAACATACTACTGGATGCAGAGATGGAGGCTCGGGTAGCCGATTTTGGGGTCGCTAAACTGATTCAGAGCGATGAGTCCATGTCAGTGATTGCAGGATCCTATGGTTACATTGCACCAGGTACATATTATTCTTTTACAATTACTAAATTAGAACATGCAAGCATGATAAACTTATCGTATCATGCACAATTTTTCATCCCGTGTGTGTTGAGTTAATATAGTCAGTTATATGTTTTCTGTTAAATTTATAAGAAAATATAAAAACTACGATATTGTTCATAAGAAGAATTATCTATTCAATCATAAGATTTTATGAATTTTTAGTATATAATTGACAAACTCTAAAAAATTAAATATCTAATTAGACTTTTAAAAGCTACTAAATGAGTTTTGTTTAGAAAAATATTTAAAAAAATAGTTTTTCAAGTTCAAATTTATAGTTGTAAAAAAAAACTTCAATTTTATTGTATGTCCTGTTGTGATACCTAAACATGAGCACGACACAAAAATGCTTTTGTTTTATTGTTATGTCATATGTTTTCACGAACACGATTTTTTCGTGCATATTCGTATCGTGTTTCGTAGAAAATCATCTGAGTAATCATAATTGCATCACACCATTAATTGCAACTATGAAAGTTTACTGATAAACCATTTTTTGTGTATCTATTGTATAGAATACGCCTACACGCTCCAAGTTGACGAAAAGAGCGACATATACAGTTACGGAGTGGTGTTGTTGGAAATACTGAGCGGTAAAAGGTCGGTGGAGCCAGAGTTCGGTGAAGGGAACCACATTGTTGACTGGGTTGGGTCTCGAATCAAGACCAAGGATGGGCTACTGGAGGTGTTGGATAAGAAGGCAGGTGCGTCCTGCTCGTCTGTTCGAGAGGAGATGATGCAGCTTCTAAAGATCTCATTGCTCTGCACCGGCAGGAACCCGGCTGACCGGCCGTCAATGAGAGATGTTGTGTTAATGCTTCAAGAAGCCAGGCCGAAGAGGAAGTTGTTGTCCATGAATATGGACAGTGGAGAAGGAAAACAGACACAAACTGGGGTGGAATGTTAACATAATAGATGTGATGTTATGAGAGGGGTATAGTTAGTAGAGGAGATGTGGGGATTTAATAATATTCATTTTTTTGTTTATTTTCTTGTGACCTCATATATCTGTCTTCTGTATGGAAAGAGTTCAATCTTGTTTCTAATGAATGTTCTCCTAATCTTGTTGGGTACATTCAGTTCTAAAATGGAAAAAAACAAACAGAATAATGTATCTTGGAGAGATTATGTAACATTCACAATCATGCAAATTAGTGACAATTGCATCAATTAATTTACCTTTGCTTAACAGAAAAAGATGGTTTAATTTAGATTCATTGATGTTATTCTTCTATGATGATAACAAGGATGGAATCAATACATACAATTCTCATCAAAAGACAGATACATAGACATTCAGATCATCATCTAATTAACTATATCCTGAAATAGACAAGTTCTGCAGAATTTGAATAGGTTGTCAGATAATAATAATGAATGAATGATACCATGCTATGAAATTGATGATTACCAAGCATCAATACACCAATAATTTCAGTTTTTTTAAACCCTTTCTAATTCAGTACTGAAATCACAGTAAAAGAGGAACAGATGAGAGATGTTGCATTATTTATTTAAGTTGCATTATCATCTTCATGGAAGATTACTTGAGCTCAGCACATCAGAAACCCTAAGCTAGCTTCTTTCAATTCAAGTAGAAAAATTCGGCTTGCAAATTGTCAATAATACAAGATTATATAGCATGTGTACAGTACATACAGTACAGAAGCATGAGCAATTATCAAACTACTACAGTAAACAATCCAACCAACTAATTAGGAAATCCAGCGAATCCAGATTACGCAGGACAAAAAATCGTTCTTCAGAAAATCACAAAAACTGATCACAAACCAATTGTATTGTCCGAACCTTGGATTTGATTGAACCAGATGTTAAATCTCTGAAGAAAGAGCATCGGAAATGGAAATTCATGGCAGCATGCGGTGATCAATCCTCGCCAGGCTTCTTAGGAGGCTTGCGGTACTTCTCCTCTACCTCCTTGGCCTTGAAAAGGAAGGAATAAACGACCTTTTTTATGTTAGGAACCTCGTAGTTCTGAGCAATGTATATTCCGCACACAGTCCCTGCTATTAGTGAGAAGCTGCTCCTGATGATCCCCATCAATCAATCTCTGTAAAAAGAACAGTCTGCTTCCTCCGTCGTCTTCCTCTCCACTCCTTCCTTCCCTTTCCATTCTTCTCTGTTCTGTTCTAGAAGACACCTGCATTCAATTTTCACGTATGGGCTAGCGTTCGGTTCGGCCCATTATTCCAAACATAACTATTAAAAATAGAGAAAAAATTCATAATTTTGAATGGGTCTTCCTTTCACAATCCACACCACTGTTTTACGCTTACACTGCACTTTCTCAAGGCACTTTTTATGCTGCTCTTGTACGGTAAAGGAAAAATAAGTTTTTTTTTGGCATTTTCATAAGTAAAATATCCATGATCATGGAAGCTCTGACAGCGCTACTTCTCCAAACCCTGTCTCTTTCATTATTAATATTGCAGTCTCATAGTACAAGTTTCAATGGTCCCGCCCCACCCAAATCCGACATGCACTTCATCACCGCCTCATGCAAAGGGACCACGTACTCGACCCTCTGCTTCGACTCCCTCTCCCCGTACGCGGCGGCCGTGGGGTCCGACCACTGGAAGCTATGCAACCGAGCCCTCTGGGTTACGCTCCAGGCTTCACGGAACTCCTTGGTCCTGGTGTACGGGCTGTTGAAGCGGCACGATGGGTTGAGCAAAAGCGAGGCGGAGGTGGTCGGAATTTGCATGGAAAACGTGGTGGACGGGGCGGATAGAGTACGGCAGTCGATGAGGGCCATGGGAGTCGGGAAGCTCAAGAGATCCAACTTTGAATGGCAGATGGAGAATGTGATGACGTGGATGAGTGCGGTGATCACGGATATGGACACGTGTGCAGAAGCGTTGGGTGAAATGAAGGTGAGACCGGATTTGGAGAGCAACGTGGTGGCAAGCGTTCAGAAGGTGGAGAAGTTGGCTAGTAATGCGTTGTCTCTTATTAATAGTTTGCATTGGTAGATCTTTATATAAGATAAAATAAATGTTTAGTAGTTAAGGCAGAATTTAAAATAAAAATAAAAATTATACTATGATTAATAATATTATTTATCTATTCAAATTATTAATTGTCGTTTATTTTAATTTTCTTGAAGTATTTGAAAAATGAAATTTGAATTCAATTAATTACATTTTAAAACGGAAATAATTGTTTTAAAAAAAGAAGTAATATCACATTAATGATCAAGCAAGTAATCTTAGTAAACAATGTTAATTGTTAACTTTTTATTTATAACAATAAATTTATTTAAATTACTCATTATTTGGTAGAAGATGAGTAATTATTTAATAATGTAATAAAAAAAATTGAAGTATCAAAATGTAACATGAAATAAATATAAATAATTTAGTAATTTAAATCCAAATAAATGTTATCTGGTGCCTTAAACCACTCGGCATCCTGATTCCTGACTGATGAAAATATTATCTTAAATTATGTTATTTCAGTATTATAATTTGGGCCTTCATCATCACATACGGACCTAAATAACTGCAACGGCCGGACGTTGGGCTAAAATGCGACCGTACAGGCCCACAATTACTCCCGGCCAACTCCCGGGAGTTGGTCTCAAATGCATTCTAGTGTGGACCGTACATGCCCATTATTACTTAAATGGGCCTCTACGATCCATACTAGATTGTGGGCCTTGTTTGAGATAATTTGTTTCTTTTCGGCGAGAACGTAAGTTACTAAATTGGGTAAGTCGTGAGTTTAATTAGAGTTATATAGTTAACGGTCTCTCTGATATTTAAATTAGTGTATACATTATAAATTATTAAGAGAAAAGACTCCATACTAATATGGTAGTTTTAAATTATCTGAGGATGAAAAATTGATGTAGATTTTTTTTGGGTTAATATATTTAGTGGTCACACATATTTATTCAATGTGACTATTTGATTAATCATATTTTTCCGCGTGATTAAATGAATACTTATATTTCAACATTTAACTATTTTGTCGTTCCGTCCAATTTTTTTCCGTCAATCAACCGTTTTTAACCTAATTTGTATATATTAAATGATTATTATGCTATCCCTTATTCTCTTTCCATCTTTTATATGTTCTTTATCTTTTTAACTTATTCTTCGCCGAGAATCGAGAAAGGAAAAGGAGTTGTTCGCCTTCTCGTGTTCTTGATTCGTCGGTCGTTCCATCTAGTGCAGTAATTTTCTCCTATCTTTTGTTCATATTTTCACCCAATTGTTTCCATGATTAGTACAACTATTATAAATTCTAGGGATGCTATGAGTAGGAGGGTTAGTGTTAATCTGTTTTCAGAACCTGCGAAACTGAATATGAATATTTTTATTTGGAACTGTAGGGGCTAGGTAGTAATCTAGCCATAAACTGTGTTAACGACTGTATTCACATATTTAAGCCGGAGCTGGTTAGCCTTACTGAGACCATGCTCAGTGGAGATAAACTTTTTGCGCAAGAAAAAAAGCTAAATTATGACAAATTTAAAGCGGTCGATGCTAGGGGTCTAAGTGGGTGGGTGGGTGGGGGATTATTCTCATGTGGAACTCAAATTATATGGATCTTCAAATTCTAGGAACATTGGATCGGGAAATTCATGCGATCATTAAGGTATCCATGTCTAACTTTTCTTGGGTCTTGTATGCCATTTATGCTAGTGTTAACATTGCAGAAAGATTAATGCTCTGGCAGAACTTGAAAAATGTAGTTGATAACATGAATTTGCCTTGAGTTGTTATGGGGGATTTTAACGACATTGTCAGTCATTTAGATAAGAAGGGGGAAAACAATTAACATGAATAGGATTAATAATTTTAAAACCATGTTGGATTATTGCTCCCTCGCCCTGGTTCGAGGTTTATTTGGGCTAAGATATGTAAAGGTGACCATTTTGTCCAGCAAAGATTGGATAGGGTAGTTGCCAACCCGGATTGGTTCTTTAAATTACCTGAGGCCAATTGTTCATCTGCCTAGAACTAAGTCTGATCACTGCCCTATTCTATTGTCCCTATCGGGAAATAATGTAGTGACATATGAGAGACCTTTTAGAGTTGAAACTATGTGGCTTGATAACCCCGATTTTGAAAACTTGGTGAATCGTACTTGGTCGTATGCTTTGAACAATCATGAGTTTGCTACCTCTATTTTCCTCGATAGGGCAAGAGAGTGGAACAAGCACACTTTTGGAAACATTTTCATAAGAAATAAAAAAATTATTGCTCAGCTTAAGGGAGTTCAAAAGAATCTTGGCCAAAATCCTAATTCGACCTTGATTGAGCATGAGGAGGTTTTAAAAAATGATTATCTTGAGATTTTGCAGCAAGAAGAAAATTTTTGGGTGATGAAATCTAGAACTAAATGGATTTCGGATGGCGATAGAAACACCAAATATTATCATGCCACAACTATCATTAGGAGAAACCAATCGAAAATTAGTAGAATTAAAGATAGGGAGAGGTCTTGGGTTTCTGATCATAATATGATCAAAATTGAATTTCAAGACTTCTTTTCGAAGCTTTTTTCCTCCGAGAAAATCCAGGCTCCTCTGTTGTCTAACAGGTCTCTCAACTAGGCCAATGTCCTCTCGAACCAAATGATAAGATCTCTGGAGCGGTGTGTCTATATTAGGGAAGTTAAAAAGGCGCTCGACTCTCTTATCCCTTTTAAAGCTCCGGGTCCGGATGGTTTGCACCCTATTATTTTTACCAAAAATAACGAGAGATCGTGGGCAGTTCTGTCTACAACACAATCTCCAACATTTTTCAGGGTAACCCCCCTAAGGGTCTGAACAACACTATTATTTGTTTGATACCCAAGTTTAACACACCATCTTTGGTTAGCCAATTCCGTCCAATCAGTCTTTGCAACACGCTTTATAAAATGATTGCCAAAGTGATTGTCAATATGATGAGACCTCTCATGGAACATCTTATATCTCCCTTTCAAGGGAGTTTTATCCTGGTAGAATAGCGGTTGATAATGTGGTTATTCTTAGAGAAGTTTTGGAGTCTCTCAAGAATAAAAAAGGAAAATATTCTTTGATGGTTTTAAAACTGGACTTGGAAAAAGCTTACGATAGGCTTGAATGAGATTTTATCTATAAAACATTGGTTCATTTTAAATTTCCTGTCTCTTTGATAAAAGTTATCATGGAATGTGTCTCTTCTACTAATGTTTCGATCCTTTTGAATGCGGGTAAATTGAAGAAGTTCTCTCCATCCCGTGGCATTCGTCAAGGAGATACTCTATCTCATTATCTCTTCATCTTTTGCATTGAATACCTGAGCTTCCTCATTGAGGAAGAAACTACCAAGGGTAGGTGGATCCCCTTAAAGTTGGGTAGGGGATCAGTTGCTTTATCTCATCTCCTTTTTACTGATGATCTAATTTTTCTAGACACTGCGTCAATTCAGAATTGTGAAACTATGAAAATAACTTTGGATAATTTTTGTTCTATCTTAAGTTGTATTTTCAAAAGGTTTGGATGATGCCTCATCTATGATTCTGTCTAGAATGTTGAGCTTAAAAAAAGTAGACAAACTAGAGTCTTACTTGAGATTTTCAATGAACCTGTCGAACAAAAGAGTTAGCTTGTTTGACTTCATTTTGGACAAAATCAGGAATAAAATTTCAGGATGGAGGTATAAATTGTTATCTATGGTCAGTAGAAATGTCCTCATAAAATTCAGTTATGGTTACTATTCCATCTTATATAATGCAATGCACGACTCTTCCGATTGAGATTTGTAAGGGGTTGGACAAGTTAAACAGAAATTTCTTGTGGGGATCTATAGAGGATAAAAGGAAGAAACATGCTTTAAATTGGAATTCTGTTACACTCCTAAAAGAGTTTGGAGGTTTGAATATTCCTATTACCAGAGAAAGAAATCTAGCTTTACTTGCCAACTTCTCATGGAGATGTCAGAATAATACTAGCCATTGGGCAAAAAATTTGAAGTTCAAATATTTGAATCCAAATCGGAAACTCACCAGATTGGGGTCCATGAATGAGAAAGCGTTGATTCAGGGAAGTCGAATCATGGACAAAGGTATGGGTTGAGTTATTGGCGAGGGAGATAAAGTTAATGTTTAGTTTGAGTTGTGGATGAGACAAACAAATCTTAGATCGATCATTAGTGGCCCCCTGAATCGCAATGAGGAAAAACTTCTTGTAAAAGATTTAATGCGGGAATATGGGGAATGGAATTTTTCTCAGTTCTCCTTTCATCTTCCCGATGAAGTCAAAGAGAAAATTTGGACAATTCCGACAGGTTCTTTGGTTGTTATTCAGGATTGGTTAATTTGGATGGGAGACCCGAAATGTATTCTGTCTGTGTCTTCTGTCCATCATTTCATAAAACAGGAGAGAATCAGGAATCTAGAGTTGGTCTCAGGAAACTGAGACTGGATCTGGAAGTGTGATACCATCCCACGCATAAAATCATTCTTATGGTTGTGTAACCATAATAGAATTTTCCTGACGCAGTTACTTCACAAAAGGGGCATGAACATTAACCATATTTGCCAGGTTTGTAGTATTTAGGAGGAAAACATTATACACATTCTTCGGGATTGCATGGTTGCGAGAAAAGTTTGGAATGATATTGGTATTTCTTATGATTTAAATGAGTTCTATTTGTCTAATTTCTCATCTTGGCTTGAGGTGAATTGCAGGTTCAAACATTTTCATGCGAAAGGAATTGAATGGAGATTTATCTTTCCATCGACCATTTGGTTCCTGTGGAAGACCATAAATTCTTTTATTTCCAATAACCCTCCTATTCAGTTGATGTCCCTACTTTAAGTATGATTCAGGCAAAGAGCATCTCAGACAACTTCAAGAGGTAAAAGATTCATAAGAGAAGAAAGACCGTCCAGGTGGGTTGGACGCCTCCGAAACATGGATGAGTTAAACTTAACACGGATGACTCAGCAATGGGTAATCCAGGCCCGGCAGGAGGAGCGAGGGTAATGGGAAATGAATGGGAAGGTTTGATAAAAGGCTTCCAAAGACGTATTGGATTCACCAATAGTCTTGTGGCGGAACTGTGAGCTATAAGAGACAGGCTAACCATGACAGCGAATTTAGGAGTGCAGGATCTCTACATCGAAGCAGACGCACATGAAGCAATTAATTTGATAATTGAGGATCCAGATGCAAATAGACCACTAATGTCTCTCATATTGGATTGTAGGAAACTTATTTTGGAATTTAACAAATTCAAAATCAGACACGTGTTCCGGGAAACAAATAGGGTGACAGATTCTTTGGCTAATGAAGCTGTTAATCTGGATGAGCTCTTTCATAGTTTTAACGAATCCTCCATCAGACATTTTGAAGCTTCTTATGTTTGATAGTGAAGGAAAATTCACTAATAAAATAGTTAAAATAATTAGTATTGTTGTAGTTTCTGTTTTACCAAAAACAAAACTTATTCTTAGTCCTTTTGTTTATCCTAAATTAAACCCACCCAATTGGCTCTTTTTCATCTCGAAATTAAACCCACCCCATTTGATTTTTGCACCTCGAAGTTAAACCCACCCCAATCTTCTTTACCAAGGGAGTTATTGATCTTTGATGGGAGCAACAGTCTTTTGCTGCGTGGTTTTGTTTAGGTTAAATGCTTCAGTGTTGCTTCCTCTGTTATGCCATTATTCATGGGTTCATCTTCTTCGTCTCACGTTGATAATTTAAGTGTGGTTTATATTATACAGTATAATGGTTTAGTTGCTGGTGATGTGATGAATAAGGTGGCCGAAGACCATTTTTTTCTCCATACATATATTGGAAGCGAAGCTACGCAGAGTTGTCCGGATCCTAAATAAACTTTTGTTTTTGTTCTTTCACAATATAAATCTTCTTGTCTGCGAAGTTGATTGTAGTAGGTGTTTCCTTTCTTGTAGCTGTTTCGGTTGCTGCAGTAATGTTTGTTTCAATTAACCGTCATTTCAATTACTCACACTATTCTTATTCATTTTCCATGGTATGTGATTGGAACCAAGAAAGTGATTTTTTGAGTTCGATTGGAACCTATAAATCGATTTCTAGGTTCCAAAAATTAATTTTATCGGTTCAATTTTTGCAAAGAAAAAAAAGAAGGGGAGTTTGCTAACGACTATGCTTCTTCAATTGGTGTCTGCCACTGATTCTTGGTTATGCTTGAACCCATTAATTTTTTATGATGAATTTTGGTGAACAATGATTTTTTATTTTTGGTTCTAGTTGAACCCATCAATTTCGGTTGAAAGAATGGGGTAAAGTGGTAAAGGTTAATTTGTTGTATGGGTAATTTGGTCATTCAACATGTTAAAATAGTCATTTAACGGTAAAAATTAACGTGAACAACAAAAATGACTAAATAGTCACCTGACCAAACATAAAGAAACAGTCTACACAACTTATAACCAATTAGTTGACTTTTTCCCAAAAGTATTTGTTTTAGAATTTTTTTTTGAAAAAGTATATATGTAAAAAATATATTTAGCAAAATGTGCATCTGCGCAGGTGGTATTAGCGATTTTGCAAATTGTTTTCCTAAAATATACATTTTTTGAAAAAAAATCGCTCATTCACCACTACGTGGCGTTTTTCGATGGACATGGACTTTGCGTTGCTCCATCTCAGTATTCATAGGTCCAAGGAAAATCACATGAATTATTAAAGAAAGTCTGTCAGACAAAGAATGTGTCATTGCTACAATTTCAATTTCAAGCGAACTGATGCTTGTTCTAAAATATATACTTTTTGAAAAAAATTCAAGTTTAGATACTAACATGGTACAACAACCAAAGTATTTCAAGCGAACTGATACTTGTTCATTCTCTAGGCTAGTCTCACCTAGAGAAATGAAGAAAGTTAGAAGAAGTTAAATAATTTTTCACTAGGCAAATATTACCTGTCCTAAATTTTCCAACTTGTTCTGAACAACATCCCTGAGGTGTAAAACATTGAAACAAAGCTGTTTATTCACAAGTTTCTGAATGAGACTTTTCTTCAAATACACTAGCTAGTTTGACATTTTCAGGAATTACTGCTGCAAAATAGCTCTTTGGGGTTTCCACTGCCTTTTTCTTCGGCAGTTTTTTAGGTGCAAGAGGGCGACTGACTTTAACTGGTGCATCATCCTTACCCGAACTCCAAAACTCCTCATCTGAAGACTCTTGATTTTCTGCATAGTGTACTCGTTGATTTTAAGTCTGCTTATGGTTTTCCTCCTAAATAGAAATTGAAGTCTTTCATCACAAACTACTCTCTTCTTCGTGGGGTGATTCCGTTTGATTCCATTTTCCTTGATTGATACTTCCTTTTTGGTTGTGAATGAGGTTAAAATTCCGTATACTGCTCCTCCAACCACTGAAAATCCATTTACACCCTGATGTGTCTTCTCAAAGTAATCAAAATTGACTCATTTCTCTTGATCAAACCTTCCATTTTCCTTGATTGATACTTCATTTTTGGTTGTGAATGAGGTTAAAATTCTGTATCCTGCTCCTCCAACCACTGAAAATCCATTTACACTCTGATGTGTCTTCTCAAAGTAATCAAAATTGACTCATTTCTCTTGATCAAACCTTTCATTTTCCTTGATTGATACTTCCTTTTTGGTTGTGAATGAGGTTAAAATTCCGTATCCTGCTCCTCCAACCACTGAAAATCCATTTACACTCTGATGTGTCTTCTCAAAATCCATTTACACTCTGATGAGTCTTCTAAAAAAAAACGTAAAAAAAAAAAATCACTACTACAGTAGCGATTTTCTTAAAATCGCTACTGACCTACCTGCGCAGATGCACATTTTGCTAAATATTTTTTTTATATATACACTTTTTCAAAAAAAAAATTCTAAAATAAATACTTTTTGAAAATTATCCAATTAGTTACGTGAGCAAAGATAATTAACGGTTAGTATATTAACCCTATTTTTCATTATATGACACTACTATCACCTCACTTCTACATTAAATGAAAAGACAACATAATTACATTTTAATACTTACATCTATTATTAAATAAAATAATATATCTTACTGTAAATAATCACTTTTTTCATTAATGTTACTTTATTTAGTTATGTTAAAAAAATATTACTTATTTATTCAAATTACAATATATCCTTAGTTTTGCTTCCTTCCTAAATTCAGTATGTCTTGTATGTGATTATTTTATAAGATAAAATACGATATTGCCCCCTAAAGTTTACACCGATTTTAAGTTTTACCCTTAAAGTTTAAAATTTTAAATTTTAGTCCTAATATTTGTACCAGATGAAAAATCTCCTCTTTCCATGACTTGACCGTTTATTCCTGACATAATTTTGGTCATGTGCAGCTCACGTGCTATTTTGAAGGACGGAATTGACAAAATTGCCCTCATCTTCATCCCCATCATTTCAAAACCTGTAATCAATTTCTGTGATAATTTTCAGAAATAGCAAGACTGAAATCTCACTTAACGTTGCCTCTGCTATGGTGGAATAGTTTGTAGGCCTCATGAGGTGGTATGAAAACACTTGCCTCGATAATTTACTCCAGAATTCAGTTTAACGACGATTGGCCTCCCGCAAATCGATTTCAGGAAATCCGCAGGAGTCTCCGTTGTGCTTGATCCTTTCTCGCTTCCTCCACTCATCGTTTTCCACCTTGAGTCATGGCTTATACCACCAACATCGTAAGTTCAATGCGAATTCCAAGTCTTCAGTGCTTCTGCGTTCAACCTGAGTATTGATGGAATATCGATGTTGGACTAAGCAGTATATCAACTGAGGCATAGGTGTCGATTGGACTAACCAGTTCGTGCTTCAGCCTTCAGATCAACGATTCTCAGAACTGGAAAAGAAAGATGTGGAATCGCATTTGCTGAAATTACTTTATTGTTGTTTAATTCAACATTCTCTCGTTCGGAGATAACAGTTTGTGTTTCATTCGATCAAGGATCAAGGATGGTGCTTTCGTCAGTCAGTCGTAGGTTGATTTGCAGAACAATTAGAACATGAAGAAGGACAATTTCGACACTTAAAATTGTTAAAACAGCATGTGTCACGCACGTGAGAACCAATCTGTCAGGAATTAATAACAAATGGACGGAAATGGGGTATTTTTCATTCGGTCCAAACATTAGGACTAAAATTTAAAATTTTAAACTTTAAGGGGGAAACTTAAAAACAAAGTAAACTTTAGGGGGCAATGTTATATTTTACCCTATTTTATAAGTAAAGTAAAAATTATCTCTTCTAAAGTTAAAATATTTCTCTCCAAGATTAGGCAATAGGGAAGAGATAAATAAGAAAAAATGAACAGTTAATTAACATAGTAATCAATTAGTCAAAATCTGAAATGTAAATAACTATTTAACAATGTAAAAAATAGTAATGAAAAAGTAATATGAGACTAATATAAATGACCAAGTATTGTAATTAATTCTAAAAAGTATCATAGTAAAATTTAGATTTTTTTCAAAAAGTGTATAGGTTAGGATTTTTTTTTGAAAGAGTAACTATCGGCATAAACAATTATTTTAAAGTTTGTCAAATAAATCTTAAAAATTTAGGACAACTAACTAAATAACAGAGGAGATGAATGCAATTGTTCTTACACGCAGTTAATAATAATACGTTCCAATATATTATTTAATGACACACTAAACTACTCTAAAACCTCATCCTGATCGGATTCTTCACTTGAAGAGGGTTGTCGGGGACGACGTTCAACAACTCTAAATTTACGTGACAGTCTGAATGAGCCTCGACTTGAGCTTTCCTCGATGACACCACATCCAAGTATCACAGCTACATCCTCGAGAGTGATCGTTATCTCCCCATGTTTGAGATGAAAGGTGCGTGTCTCTGGCCGCCAACGCTCGGATAATGACGTCAGTAACTTAGGATCCAGTTTGGGATGTAACATAATAACCACATCTCATAAACCAAAAGCTTGCACAATGACTTTAGCATCTTCTGAAATTATATTTTCTTCCATTTTTAAACATCGAAAGGTGATCTGTTGGTTACCACTTAGATCTGACGAATGATGTTGATCTTGTCCCCAAAGGACCGATGGGTGCAAATGACTAACATTTAACACATTTGGACTAGTCGACTGATTTGACATAACTACGTGCGATGACATGATAACTCTACAATTAAACAGTATAAATTTTTAATTTCTAACGATTTATATATTTTTTACTAATCATTATCTAATAATTCAAATATATATAATTAATTTTTAATAATATATTTAATTAGCACAATAATTAATAATATGTATAATTAGCACAACCACAAATATTATCCATCATATATTTATAAATATATATATATATATTAAAAAAATATTAATAATAATAATAAGAAGGAGGTTGTGAGAGACCTTCGTCGGAGAGACCCGGTGTGGAGGCTGCGGCACGACGGGATGGTGGCGGAGTGGGCATCAATTTGGGGACCGACGACAGAGCACAACCGGAGCTCGACAACAATTCAGGGACACACCGAGCTTGATTGGACTAGAGACGGAGGAAAGGCCAAACAGAAGTGGCTGAGTCGAGGGAGATGGGGAGATGGACGGAGGGAGACGGCTGTCGAATTCGTGCTGGGCGGTTGGCTGGGTCGAGGGAGAGCTGGATGGAGGGAGACGTTTGCCGGATTCGTGCTGGGCGCTGTAGGATTCGGAGGGTGCTGGGCGGCTGGAGGCTTCAGATCGACACAGATTTAGCAGGCACTGGTTGCTGGGTGGCTGGAGGCTGGAGGCTTCAGGCGGTTGAAGGATTCGGCGGATGGAGGAACTGCGCGACATTTAGGGTTAAACCCGATTTTAAATAGTCCATATCCAATAGGTGATAGCGCCTATGCAATATGCGCACCTCAGTGAACCTGCGAATATGCTTACATTTCTAAATTTTTTTAAACCATATTTACTTTTCAAAAAAAATCATGACATCAACAGTTTTACACTTTTTGAAAAAATTCTAAAATTTAACATGAAAACAATAGTAGTATACAAAATATTACAATTAACCATTTTCTAAAATATGAACATTTCCGTGCTGGGTGTATATGTAAGTTTCCTTTTCACATTCCATTATTATTAGGGATAAGAATCTTTTAAGTACTTCAAAATAAGTTTAGGATAAAATGTGAAAATATGTGTGATATTAAATATATGTATTTTGTATTGTTGTTACAAATTTATATATCTAGTTTGTCTTATTAATTTATTGTGGTATTTACATTTTGTCTTAATTTTTTAATTTAGTACAAAATTAATAAGTTAAAAGTTGAAGCAACACTTTGAATGTATTGAGTACATAAAAGTAAAAAATATATTTGTCATATATTTATTTATAAAAATGTAATTTATCGGTTACCTAAAAAGTTATAATACTTTTATTATAATTTTATAGTAATAAGGAATAATTTTGATTTATGAGATAAAGTAAAAGAAGACAAATCCTTTTAAGTTTTAACCCTTATTATTTATTATTATTAATATAATAGTGATAAAGTAATAATTCTGATTTATGAGATAAAGTAAAAGAAGACAAAGGTAAACTTATTAAGTAAAACTATCATAGTGTCGCTATTCAATACTTTATCTTTTAATTATAGATTTTGGAATAAAAATTATTTATGATCAAGGTTTTACTCTAATCACGGTGGGGATTGAAAATTATTATAGATTTTGACAAATCATTAGTGAAAGAGATATTCCAACACTTTAGCACCGCCTTCACAACGGAGAACCCACCTAGGGATGATGATATATTGGACTGCATTCCTAATCAGATCGATGATGCGATGAACCAGCAGTTGGATGAACCAGCAGTTGGAAAGGGAGGTACATATGGAGGAGGTCAGGAAAACAGTGTATCAGTTGGGGGGACGAGGGCACCAGGACCAGACGGGTTTTCGGGGTTGTTCTATCAAAGGAGCTGGGACACTGTGGGACCCGATGTTTTCACGGCAGTCAAAGTCTTCCTCGAAACAGATACATTTCCGTCTCCCTTAATCAAACAGATATCACTCTCATTCCAAAAAAAAACACTCAACCCATACATCAGAATTTAGGCCAATAAGCCTATGTAATTTCTCATATAAGGTTATATCAAAGGTCTTGGTGAATAGGCTGAAAACCTACTTATCAGACCTTATCACCCCCTATCAGAGTACTTTTGTGGCAGACCGTCTCATACATGATAACATAATGGTGGCCCACGAAGTATTCCATCACCTGAACGCCATGAGGGGCGCAACAAGGGTGGAATGTGCATTGAAGCTGGACATGCAGAAGGCTTATGACAAAGTGGAATGAGACTTCTTGCTCACAACTTTGGAGAAGAGGGGATTTGGCGAAAAGTGGATAAGATGGATGAGGGCATGCATCACAACGACGACATACCGGGTCCTAGTCAATGGCAACCGAACACAGGACATCCACCCGACTAGAGGGATCAGACAGGGAGACTCACTATCCCCATACCTGTTCATCCTCCTAGCAGATGTCCTATCAAGACAGATTGAACAAGAGGTGAGCAAAGGGACGATTAAGGGCCTGAAGTTGAAGAGAGGATGTCCAGAGCTCCACCACCTATTTTTTGCAGACGACTCTCTCTTCTTCATCCAGGGAACAGTGGAAAATGCTAAGAGACTTAAGGAGGTCATAGTACGGTATTGCAGTAGCTCGGGCCAAAAAGTCAATGAGAACAAATCTACCATCTCATTCAATAAGGGAGCGGACGAAACAATAAGCCAACAGATAGAGGAAGCGACACACATACGAAGGGAGCGAACGCCTGGAAAGTACCTTGGTATTCCCATAGTCTGGGGAAGATCAAAACGAGAAGTTCTGGGGTACTTAAAGGAGAGGATAAAAGAAAAACTACAAGGTTGAATGATCAAAACCCTAAACCAAGTCGGGAAGGAGATACTCATCAAATCTGTAGTTACAGCGATCCCCTCTTATGTGATGAGCCTATTCAAGATTCCAAAGACGTGGTGCTCGAAGATCAATGCTATGATAGCAAACTTTTGGTGGGGACACACACAAGAGGGAAACAAGATTCATTGGAAGAGGTGGGACGTACTCGCACGAACAAAGGAGATAGGCGGCTTGGGGTTCCGAGAACTCGAAACCTTTAACCTGGCCCTACTTACAAAGATGGCGGACCGGGCGAATAGGGAACCAAATGCATTATGGGTACATGTATTGAAGGGTTTATACTATCCGCTAGGCGAGTTCATAACAGCGAGCAAGGAAGCATGAGCCTCGTGGGGTTGGGCGAGCATCCTAAGCGGGCGAGATAAACTGATTAGCGAGGGCTTATGGGTCGTGGGTGATGGCATGAAGATCGATGTGCACCAGGACCCATGGATCCGATCCAAGCAAGGATGGAGGCTGGACCAAGGGAGCAGTGGCAGACCCGAGCAACCGATGAAGGTGGCAGAGCTGCTGACCCATGACAGAACGTGGAATGAAGACAAGGTTCGTGCTGCCACCAACCCGACTGATGCAGACCACATACTACGGATCCCTGTCCCAACACAGCCCAGACCCGACGAGCTGATATGGCCCTTCACGGAGGACGACCGGACCACAGTGAGATCAGTATACCATCGTCTCCGAGCAGCAAAGGATTGGCAGCCCCTGGACCTGGCGAGACACGTGAGCAGACGACCAACCTTCTGGACAGCAATATGGACAACACACATTCCACCAAAGCTGAAGAGCTTCCTCTGGAAACTGGCGACGAATTCCCTTGTTGTCATGGCAAACTCACCAGAAGAGAAATGGAGGTAAGGCCCGAATGTCACATGTGTGGACAGGTGGAAGACATAGAACACCTTGTGTATCGTTGTGCATGGACATGTGGAATTTGGTCGGGCGCCCTGGGACTGACGGATGACCACAAGGACAGCAACACGCTGGAGGAATGGCTGACGGCGCGACGCAACGAACAGGGCCTGAGTCACGCAACCAAAGAGCATCGATGGAACCTGTGTATCTGGTTATGCTGGATGATATGGCGCACGAGATGCAGCGCGGTGTTTGAAGGCAAGGAACCAAACATACAACATGCAATAGAAGAGGCAAGAAGACAAATGACAGAACACAACCAGACATTGATGCGAGTGAAGCCAACAACGGCGAAGACACAAAGACCGAGCTGGAAAAAAATGGAACCGGGATTCGTCAAAATCAACTGCGACGCGGCGTGGTGTCATCAAACAGGTCAAGGTGGCATCAGGGTAATTGCAAGGGATGCGGACGGAAGACTCATTGGAGGAACACAAAACGACTAATGGGACTTGACGCATCCGAACTCGAAGCCGAGGCGATACGATGGGGACTAGAACTTGCAAGGGACAAAGGATGGGACCGGATAGAAATTGAATCGGACTCAACGACAGTTAGGGCTGATCATGGGCGGGCCTGTCCGGTCCTGAAGGCAAGACCGAGACCGAGACCGAAATTTCGGTCTTGCCTTTTGGAGGACCAAGACCGAGACCGACCTCGGCCAAAAAAGCCCGCCCGAGTCGGTCTTTCTTGATTCGGGCCGGTCTCGGTCCTGGATCGAATTTACACCAAAAAAATAAAAAAAACTATGAATTCACGGTATTTTTTAGTAAAAGGCGAAGGAATAGTTCACCTCTCAAAGAAACACTATGAACTCTCTATATTCTTTAGTAAATTTATCAAGATGCACCTTTTATAGAGATAGAAAACCTCCAAAATCCACATTATTTTTGATGTGGTATTATGAAAATCTCAAATACACATACATTCGGTCTGGGCCGGTCCTAAACGGGCTTTCGGGAAAAAAGCCCGAGACCGAGCCCGAGACCGACCTTGAAGAAAAAAAACCGCCCGTTCGGTCTCGGTCCTAGTCGGGCCGGTCTCGGGCCGGTCTTGTCGGGAATTCGGTCCTACAGTCTTTTTTGATCAACCCTAACGACAGTGATAGGCCAACTGAACGGGAGCACGAACAACTAGCGCCTAAGAACTATATGTGACAACATCCAAGACAAGATAAATGAGGTCCAATGTGTCAAACTGAAAGCAATTCCACGCACGGCGAATAAATGTGCAAATTGGATTGCTAGTCAAACTAGAACGAGAGTGAGTCTTTATGATTGGGTTTCACAACCTCCACTTTTCCTTAGAGAGCTTATGTTTAGTGACTGTAATTCGAACTGGGAGGACGATCCGTCCACTTTCTAAGTAAAATCTTATGTCGACCAAAAAAAAATTAGTGAAAGCATTATATGAAGATTATTATAGAAAGAAAAATAAAAAACTTGATAGGGTAGGGACGTAGGGTAGCATCTCATTGGATAAAGATCCTCGAGGATGCTCCAATCCCCATAAAGTGACCTGAGGACATAATTGAGTGAAATGACAAAACACTGGGGTCCCTCTGTCATTAACTGAAAATTCGGACAAGACTTGTCGCTTGGCATGCTCCAGGTAACCGGACGCACTATCAAATTTAAAGGGATAGAGTTATATTAAGGCAGAGGCTGTCCGATAATGTTATTCTACAAACATACTAATAATCAACTAACTTAACTACCATAATAACTAACCATTCATTACCATCAACCACTCAACTCCAAATCGATCGAACCAGACTCACAACCAGTAGGACACAAAAAACTTGGACTTCCATCCATGGCAGAAATTCATACTACTGATCTACTGCGTTTGGTCCACTGCAGTAGCTTACCACATGGTTCCAAACCCACTGGACCAGATACCTACGACGGATTCCATTCATGTTATACGTGGCGCCGTCTGCTCCCTCTAACATCTGACCAGTGTACGACCCTCCTCCGCCGGTGCCGTATATACCCTCGCAGAGGTCTGCTATCTCGACGGGGAAGCTGGGGTCTGGACCAGCATACCAGGCGTTCACCAGCGGGTTCGTGGCAAGTTCCGCCATTTCGTGGCCGATGACACTGATCATGCCGTCCACTCCGATGTCTCCATTGGGGGACTTCACAGGCTTCCACCCCGGCATGTAGTCGGGCACGGCAAACGGGTAGGCGCAGATGCCGGGGCAGAGCTTGGCGCTGTTGCCGATCCACGCATACGGTAGCGTGTAGCCGACGATGGAGGGGAACGTGAAGTAGTGGAAGCCGCAGACGTTGTCGCAGAAGTCCTGGACGTACACGTCAGAGGAGGTGAGGAGAAGGTAGAGGCCACTCTTCGGGTTGGTCGGAAGTGGTCTCGTGCGGGCCGAGACGGCGCTCTTTATCACGCTCTGTATCGATAGCCGCGTGAGAGTCTTTCCGTGAGAGTAGAACCTGTCGTTCTTCTCCTTCCCGAGATGGACCGTACGGGAGATGTTGGCCCCGGTCTGGTCGGTGTACAGCTGGACTGTTCTCCACCAACCGGCGACGGAGGGGCGGCGTTTGGAATTGGAGCCAGAAGCGGAGATAGAGTGGATGAACTCGCGGATGATCTTCTTCTGAGATTTGGCCCACGCGCCGTACCAGATGGGGTGGACGGTGATGTTGTTGGTGAGTACCGGACCCATATGGTACTTCAGGTGGACTAACTCCGACGATCCCTCGTACTTCTTGGAGCTGCTGAAGAGGAAATCTGAGCCGTTGAATTTTGTGGGGGGCCAGGGTCGCCAAGCAATCGAGGGGCTGATAAGGAGTAAGAGCAGCGGCAGCACAGAAAGGACGACCGCAGTGAGGAAGGACGACGGAGACCTTCTCCGGCTGATGGAACTTCGGCGCATTTTAGCCAATGGAGTGTCGTAAGCTTTCAGTTAGAGTGGTGTAGGGGCAGAGAAATGGCAGCTGTTTTGTCGAGAAAGAGAAGCAATATATAGTAGATTTTGTTTTAAATATCTGACTACAAAGTTTGAAATTTGTTGTGTTTATTAATTGAATTAATAGGTCAACTGATACCATATATTTGAGTCATGTGATCGGATGATATCCCTATATTGTTTTATGGTACCATATGTTTCGCAATGTTGTTATTTGGTCCAAATTACTGTTGCCGTCAAGGTTAACTAACGGAATGCTGACTTGACACTGATGTGGTGGATGAAAAATAAAAATAGGGAAAAAATTATAAAAATATTTAAAACTTTATATATTAATAAAATTTATTTTTTTACAAAAAATCGAAAATCTAAAAAAAAAAGGTTAGGGTTGGACCCTTGTGTCCAATTGACCCAGCCAAGGGTCGAACCCTGGGTTGGGTTGGCCCCCCCCAGGTCGCCTGACCTGGGCGACGAGGTCTGGGTCTGACCCAGCCCTGGGTTCGACCCTGGCTGGGTCAATTGGACCCCAAGGGTCGAACTACCCTTGGGGTCCAATTGACCCAGACCTGGTCGCCCAGGTCAGACGACCTGGTGGGGGTCCAATTGACCCAGACCTGGTGGGGGTCCAATTGACCCAGACCTGGTGGGGGTCCAACCCAGCCCAGGGTTCGACCCTTGCTTGGGTCAATTGGACCCCAAGGGTCTAACCCTATTTTTTTTTTTCAATTTTTGATTCTTTTATAAATAAATTTATAAAAAATAATATTTATTAATATATAAAGTTTAAAAAAATTTTAAATTTTTTTTATAATTTTTCCGATTTTTTTTTTAAATTTTCCTATTTATTTGTATTTTTTAAATTAAATATTATATTATATATCTACGTGGCGCTGACGTAGACCATTTAACAGAAAAATCTAACGATTGACTAACAGAGTACCATAGAACAACATGCTCCAAACATAACAGACCATTTGACCACATCAAAAAACATACGGTACCATCCGATCACATGATCCAAACATAAGGTACCATTGGAGCTATTAACCCTTATTAATTTTAGGGTTAATTTCTTAATTACTTACACAAGTTTCACCATTGTGCAAAATGGTTACACATGTTTCAAAATGTGATTAATTGGTTTTGCTATGTGACTAATTGGTTGCACATGTTTTTCCCAAAGTGATTAATTGATTATTCCGTTAGTAAACCGTTAATTTTACCGTTAATTAATATTTTTAACATATTTTTGAATTATCAAATGACTATTATGCCCTTAGTGGTATAATACTGAAGAAACTGGTAACTGTTTCAGCTTCTTCCAACAGAGGCTTCACAACATCTTCCAGCAGAGGCTTCACAACATCTTCCAGCAGAGGCTTCACAACTTCTCCCAGTTGATTGGGAGTCCTGATGCAATCCAGTACCCTCTCGTCCGCAGGACTTTGTAAACCTCCATTAGGTACTCTCCATCTACTCATTTTTATAAAGAGAAGAAATTATATTCTGAATCTGATGCAGAGAATAGTGTGAACCCAGAATTGCGTTTCTAGATTCGTCACGTGGTTCATCAAGAACCCATAAATGTGTTTCTGGGTTCTTCACGAACCCAGAAACGCGATTCTGGGTTCATCACGAACCCAAAATCGCGATTAAGAACAGCTGTGTGGATTAAGAATCACGATTCTGGATTAATTGATGAAGAACACAGCTTGGTGGATGAAAATGGTAATTACGTCATTTTATGTATCTAAATAGTGACTTAACTGTGATTTCTGACGGTGAACAGTAAAAAAAACCAATTAGTCACATATCAAAACCAATTAGTCACATTTTGAAACATGTGTAACCATTCTGAACAATGGTCAAACATGTGTAAGCAATTAAGTAATTAACCCTTATTTTTAAAACAAATTGTAAAATATCACATTTTCTCGTAATATTTGATTGAAAAAATATATGAAAATAGTGCAATATCTTTGACAAAAATGGTTTTTAGTACAACTTGTTTTTGGACGATTGTTAATGGTTCAATATGTTGGAAAATGATGGTAACTTAACATTCCGTTCACCCGTCGTTTAATTCTCCCATTAAGTAGTCACGTTTTTGTTACGTGATTTTTTGTAATTTTTCTTTTTTGAAAATACCTAAATATCCTCTAAGCTAAGCTACAGACACTAAAGGTGATGTCTTTGAACGAAAATGATGCCATCAGAGCTTGGGAACCTCAATCGTCTTCAAATGCTCGTCCTCTCCGGCAATGGTCTCTCCGGTGCAGTACTAGGCTTGTCTATTTAAATTGGTTCGATTGAATTGGTCTGGTTCTGGTTTGGTTTGATCTGGTTCAGCCGAACTAGTTTCAAAATCAGACAAGTTTTTTAGACTTCAAGTAGATCAGTTCAAAATATTAGTTTCAATTCAGATCGAATCGACTCGTTTTGTAATACTGGTTTATACTTAAATTTAAATCAAACCACTTTTAATCTATATAATTTTAGAACCGGTTTGAAGCAAAACAAACCAAACCGGTATGTAATTAAACCAAACATAGAGATGTCTTCAATAAACCAAACCTAGAGATGTATTGGACTCTCGTATGTTGATGTTGTACATGATTTCAGTTGGTTGTGGAACAGATTTTCAGTCGATTCAGTGTGTTTTTCAGTTGGTTTAGTGTGTTGGATATGATTTCCAGTCGGTTCAGTTTCAGTTTGAACCAGATTATTTCCTAACCAAAATTGTTATTAAAAAAACTAGACCAGATCAGTTCGAACCGGTTCGAACCAAACCATTTTTTTCACTAAACCAAACGAATTCTTTTATGACATGTTCTTTTCGCGGAATGTGTAAGGAACTCGGCTTACGGATTCCATAAGAAGTTATTCTTTTCGCGGAATTGGAAAAAATTGGCTTATGGATTCCAGGCGGGGTAGACTTAGACATTCCGTGTGAAAACCTCGGAATTCCTAAGCCGGGCGAGCTAGGAATCCGAAATAGGAGGTCAAATGACAAAACTACCCTCATGTTATTACGTATTTACAGAACTACCCTCATTCATTACTTCTTCACTTCACTTCAGCTCCCTAGGAAACTCCCCTTCACTTCCCCTGCTCCTCACGAAGCTCCCCAGACTGACCGAAAGCACAACCACCAACCCATTGCGAAGAAAATCAGGTACGCTCTACAATCTCGGTTGAGGATTTCAATCATGCGTTGCCTCTTTGGTTTGCATCTAGGGTTTGCTTGATTGTGCTTGCTTGGATGATTTCCTCCGATGTTTTTGTTTCAATTTTGGTTCCGAACCTCGAATCGACGATTCTTGCTTCCACGGAGGCCGGTATAATGGTCGTGGACGCGGTGGCGGCCGGTTCGGAGGTGGCAGAGGGCACTGGAAAGACCACTACCGCACTGGCCATCGCGCATCAGCTATTTGGGTAATTCCCAACGGTTTACTATGCAAAAGCTTGTTAAATTAAGATTTATTTTATCCAATTATAGTGTAATTTAGGTTGAGGTAGTGGTATTGCATTTGTCAAATTGACAGAGTCCTTCGAATGGACTTGGATATCACGGCATTTCATTGTGTTTCACTTTAAAATTCTGGTTTGTCTTAAGATAGTTTGAAAAATGGATATTGGGATGGTTTATTAATGTTTTGATAATTTGAAGACGACATTTTCTAGCTCCAGCTAAGAGAAAATGGTTTCAAGACTAATGCTTATTGAGTTTTGAAGGCTAATCTTGAGAGAGCTTTGATAGGCATAGGCAGTAATCATCATCCTTTTGTTTAGTCTCTGTTTCTTTGTTAATATATCTATAAGGAATTGATGAGATCACATAACAGCACTGCATTTTTTTAGTCCGTTGCATTTCTCTACATTGAAATTGCTTTCAAATTTCTAACCTCGATGAAGGTGCTTTGAACCTCAATTCATCAAATTCAAATGCCTATTCTTGCTTTTATTTCCTGCTTAGGTAATGCGTAGTTATCTGAAGGTAATGCCTTTGTTTTCTGCTTAGGTAATGCTTTTGTTTTGGATTCTCTATTTGGCATGAAATAACCTACAATCAGGATTTGATACTACGTACACTCAGTTGTGTAAGCAGTTGTGTACAATCAGGATTTGATACTACGTACAATTAGTTGTGCACAATCAGGATTCTCTATCTGTTAATATTTGAAGTTTCTGAGCCCTTTCCTCTAAATTCTAGGAGATGGTTGTGTGTATTCTTGGGGAAGAGGAATGTTTGGTAGACTTGGGAACGGTTCAGAGGCAGATGAGATTTTGCCAGTTCATAGGAGATGTTCTAGGAATGCTTGTCTTGTGATGTGAAGAAGAGAGTTGTTCCTGCTTATCTGGTGGGGGTACAACCTGCATGTTGATTAACGAAATGTTTGTGTTTATGCTATGTAAGTGGTAATCTAAAGATTATGGATTATGATGAAATGTACAGATTATGGATTATGATCACCATCGCTTGAGATCCTGATGTATTCATTATATTCTTTGGTTTATAATGTATTGTTATTTGTAATGGTTATGGTTATTTATAATGAAATATGATATTTCAGATATTGTAATTAATTATATTATGGTTCGGGATGGATTATAGTGTCGATGGGTATTAGTAAAAAGAATGAATTTATATTAAAATTTACATTAATTAAACTATTTAATCTTAATTAATTAATAAGGTTTTTTTAATATTAATTAAATAAATTATTTTAAACGTTTTTTTAATTAATAATTAATTATAGGGTTAACAGGTCAAATGATATCATATATTTGAGTCATGTGATCGGATAGTACTCCTATGTTGTTTATTGGTACCTTATGTTTTCATAATGTTGTTATTTAGTTCAAATTACTGTTGCAGTCAAGTTTAACTAACAGAATGCTGATGTGGCGGATGGAAAATAAAATAAATAAGAAAATTAAAACAAATAGGGAAAAATCATAAATATTATAAAAAAAAATTTAAACTATATATATTAATAAAAAATATTTTTTATTAATTTATTTTAAAAAACGAAAATCGAAAAAAAAACAAGGGTTCAACCCTTCGGGTCCAATTGACCCAGCCAAGGGTCGAACCCTGAGTTGTGTTGGACCTAGGGGTGGCAATCGTGTCGTGTCGTGTCTAATCGTGTCGTGTCATTAATCGTGTCGTGTCATTAAACGTGTCGTGTCTAAACGGATAAGTTTTAAACGTGTCTGTAAATGTTAGACACGTACACGACACGTTTAATAAACGTGTCACACGACACACGACACGGCAACACGACACGATTAAGACACGACACGATTAAGACACGACACGACACGACACGTTTACAACACGATAAGACACGACACGATTAGACACGGCATGACACGATAACACGACACGATAGACACGATATATACGATAAGACACGATAAGACACGTTAAAATCAACACATTAATGTGGGTGTGGGTTAGTGAAAATTATACACGGTTAGACATGACACGATTAGACACGGTTAGACACGACACGATTAGACACGATTAATTAATCGTGTTTAAACGTGTGTTTGTCGTGTTTTAGCAGGTTAGATGTGTTTAGACACGATTATTAATCGTGTCTAAACGTATAAGAGTTGTTTAGACACGCTTAGTAATCGTGTCGTGTCTAAACGTGTAAATTGCAGATCGTTTGCAGATCGTTTAATCGTGTCGTGTCAGAAATTGCCACCCCTAGTTGGACCCCCACTAGGTCGCCTGACCTGGGCGACCAGGTCTGGGTCGGACCCAGCCTGGGTTCGACCCTGACTCGGTCAATTGGACCCCAAGGGTAGTTCGACCCTTGGGGTCCAATTGACCCAGCCAGGATCAAACCAGGGCTACGTTCGACCCAGCCAGGGTCGTACCTAAGTCTGGGTCCGACCCAGACCTGGTCGCCCAGGTCAGGCGACCTGGTGGGGGTCCAACCCAGCCCAGGGTTCGACCCTTGGCTGGGTCAATTGGACCCCAAGGGTCGAACTATAGTTTTTTTTTTTTTTTTTTTTTTTTTTTTCGATTTTCGTTTTTCTTAAAATAAATTAATAAAAAATATTTTTTATTAATATAGAAAGTTTAAAAACTTTTTTATAATTTTTATGCTTTTTTCCCTATTTGTTTTAATTTTCTTATTTATTTTTATTTTTCATCCACCACATTAGCGACACATCAGCATTCTGTTAGTTAAACTTGACGGCAACAGTAATTTGAACTAAATAACAACATTATGAAAACATAAGGTACCAAGAAACAACATAGGGGGTACTATCCGATCACATGACCCAAACATATGGTATCATTGGACCTATTAACCCTATAATTAATTATTAATTAAAAAAACTTTTAAAATAATTTATTTAATTAATATTTAAAAAAATCTTATTAATTAATTAATATTAAATAGTTTAATTAATGTAAATTTTAATATAAATTCATTCTTTTTACCAATACCCATCGACACTATAATCCATCTCGAACCAAAATATAATTAATTATAATATCTGAAATATCATATTTCATTATAAATAACCATAACCATAACCATTACAAATAACAATACATTATAAACCAAAGAATATAATGAATACATCAGGATCTCAAGCGATGGTGATCATAATCCATAATCTGTATATTTCATCATAATCCATAATCTTTAGATTACCAAGGGTCGAAAACAATTTTTTTTCGATTTCCGTTTTTTTTAAAAATAATTAATATTTTTTTTATTAATATATAAAATTTAATATATTTTTTAAAACTTTTTTTATATTTTTTTATATTTTTCCTATTTATTTTAATTTTTTAAATTATATGTTATATTATATATCTACGTGGCGCTGATGTGGTGCTGACATGGATAATTTAACTGAAAAATCTAACAGTTGACTAACAAAATAACATAGGACAGCATCCTCCAAAAATAAGAGACCATTTGACCACATTAAAAAACATACGGTACCATCCAATCACATGACTGAAACATATGGTACCATTGGAGCTATTAACCCTGAATTATATTATAAGTTTTTATTATTCTTAATTTTTAAAATTAATTAACCCAAATTATATGCTACACATATATAAGGAGGGGCAAATATGTTATTTTACCACATTCCATTACCTTTCCATATACAATTTAACCAAAGAAACAACATAATTCCTTATTCCATTCCACCAAAGAAACAACTTCATATTCTTATCTTCTATTCCTTATTCCGAATTCTGTGAAAGAAACGTTCGCTAGTGACAAAATAAAATACTGGTTTTATTAAAACCAGTTCAGTTCGAACTGGTTCGGGGTCAAACTGATTCATGACCAAGCCTATGCAGTACTGAGTGAACTCGGTGAGTTGAATCAGCTCCGATTCTTGGACGTGTCCAACAATCGCCTCTCTGGTTCTCTACGAGAGTTGCTTTTGAAAAGCTTGTTGAGCGGGCCAATTCTGAGCTCAACAAAACTCGATGTAAATTCCATTTTATAAGGCAAAGTTGAGTTTCTATGATCTCCTTAAACCGTACAATTTTAACGATTGTGGCTGAATCTGGTTGAATTGTATTGACAAATTGAGTCATGGGATGCTTTGTCTCAACAACAAAGGTGTTACAGGATAAATTAGGTCTCCACTACATTAGTGGTAGAAATAGTGATGCAATTGTAAGCCTTATATAAGGCAACTAAGTTTTAATCAACAAGAAAGTTCAATCAATACAATGTAATCCATCAAGAGTTTATTTTGATATGGTATCAGAGCCTTACCTCTTTTCGTCGTCCTGTTTCTGCTTTCGTTTTCTCCATCTGCTTTGGTCACCGTCCGCCACTGCTCTAGCTCTCCAGCTTTAGCTCGTTCGCTACAGTTAGCTGCTGCTCCGTCGATAGCCTCAGTCGCAGCCTCGTCGACCTCTTTCGTCGTTGGCCTCAACTCTTGCTGCGCTGTCACCTCCTGCTACGCCGTCACACCATTATGCACCATCGCCTCCGCTTGTCTGTCACCTCCCTTCGCTTCCTGTCATCCGGTCGTTTGATCGCCGACCTCGTCTCAGTTTTTTCTTCTTTGGTCTCGACTTCTTCTTCTTTGGTTTCTTCATAGGCAGCAACTTCCTTGCAGGAGGCAGATGAATGGAAATTAGGCTAGGGTTTATTTTTGCTGTTTTAATTTGGTTTTCTGGTCCGGTTCAGTTTTCTGAATCGGTTTGATTTTCTGGTCCGGTTTGATTTTAGGGTCTGGCTCAATTTTCTGGTATGGTGGTCCGGTTCAGTTTGATCCGATTCGGGCTGGTTTTCTGGTCTAGTTTAATTTTATGCTCCAGTTCAGATATGTTCAGGTAGGGTTTAATTATTGGATTTTCGGTTTCTTGGTCGACTTTTCATAAGACGAGGTGACTTTCCAGAGTCGTGCAATCTTAGTCGACTTTTCAGAAGTCGAGGCGACTTTCCAGAGCCGTAAAACCTTTTTCCAGAAAGGTTTCTGGCCGACTTTCCAGAGTCGTGCATTCCATGGTCGACTTTCAAGAGTCGACATGTCCTCCGCTAGCCCGCCTACCTCTGAACAGGTCGAAGTGTTGCAGATCTCTTCCGCCAACCTTCTGTGAGTTTCTGTCGTCGCCAGTCTCCAGTTCATGTCTTCTGCCTCAGTCTCAGTTCCTTCTGCTCGCCTCTGTTCGTTGGTCTCCTCGTCAGTTACCACTGCAAGTCCGCTCCGTTCGTCATCCTGTCGTCTGATCTTCACGCGTGGTTGATATCTTCACCAAAGCTATGACTCGAAAATGACATAAATTTCTTGTTAGCAAATTGTTGCGCGTTGACTTACCAGCAACAATTTGAGGGGGGTGTTACATGATAAATTAGGTCTCCACTACATTAGTGGTAGAATTAGGCCTCCACGACATTAGTGGTAGAAATAGTGATGCAATTGTAACCCTTATATAATGCAACTAAGTTTTAATCAATAAGAAAGTTCAATCAATACAATGTAATTCATCAAGAGTTTATTTTGACAAAAGGATCAAGGCAATAACAAAAGAAAATTTGTTATGAGGTTCTATCGGTTCTGCATATGATGGTTATGATATCATTTTCAGGAGTTTCTCCTGATGGCTATCCATCAAACGCTTGTGATGGTAAGTTCAAAAAAATTAATGTACTCCTTCGTTTAGACTTAAAAAAAAAGTATGTTAAATCGTTGAGGGATTTAGTAGCTTTATCTGTTAAAGACTCATTTTTTCCTCATTTATCATTTGATTTTAACCGAATCTCTGATTCAAATTTAAGTAATTTTGTTCAATTTTTTCTTTAGAGAAAAGGACACCGGTTGATGTTTTTCTGAAGGTGGCAGGGTAAGTTCAATATGTACTACCTCAGCTACCTGATGAACTCAGGTTTTACTACTGTAATATGTGAATGTAATTCATTCTTTTGATGCTGTTAAATCCGTTTATGTCGAGTATGATTATCTCTGTTTTGCCTTTAGGAGAGAATTACCGGTAAATCTCAGTGAAGGAGTTCGACCGACCTCAACGTGGGGATTACTTGTTGAACGGGCCAATTCCGGCGCCGAGATTTGCCGGTCGGATTCGATTCAGGAGATTGGGCTCGAGAAGAATCTATTGTCAGGAACCATCGATGATTTCTGCAGAGATGTGTCTATAAGGGCCGAAAAAGAATTGCAAAAAATAGTTTTTCAGTTCAGTCACGTGACATTGCACGTGATAGGTTAATTTTTATTTCAAACGGAAGTTAGACGGGAGGACAAAAAATAATCGTTTACAAACATATTGTACCAAAAACAATCGTTTAGGTTGGAAAACTATTTTCGTCAAACATGTTGCACCATTTTCAGACTTTTCCCTATTTGATTAGATTTAAGTTTTCACCTAAAGTTTAAATTATAATTTTTTCTCCATTCATGTTTGGTCAGAGCGCAAGTTTGCCCCAACCGTTAACTTTCCATTTAAATTTAACATAATAAGTTTTTAAAATTGCTAAAATAATAGAAACTTCATAAAACGTCACAATTTAACTCTTTCCAACTTTTTCAAATGTTACAATTGAGTTCCAATTCGATTGGAGCTCGAGTCTAGGTCAAGACCCAGATTAGAGCCCCCTCGATTGGGGTCCAATCGAGCCTTGATAGAATCATGACTCAATTGTAACATTTAAAAAAGTATGAGATGGTTAAATTGTAATATTTTTGGAAGTTTATGTTGTTTTTGTAATTTTAAAAACATATTATGTTAAATTTAGTTGAGAAGGTTGACGACCGAAAAAAATTTGCACTTATGTCAAACATGAGAGAAGAAAATTTTAGGGTTAATTACCTCAATAACTACTTATCTTTGACGTGTGTGATTAAAAAGTTACTCATCTTTTTTTGCGTGACCAACTGTTACTTAAGTTTGAAGATGTGACTGAACGGTTATTCCGTTAAGTTTGCGTCACATATTTCCGTCAAACTGTCACGTGCAAGTCACTTGACCTAATTTAAAGACGATTCTACCCCCTTTTATGTTTATGGATTATGATGTAGTAACACTTAGGTAACAAAATGTCCAAACTAAAGTAACCGTTTAATAACATTTAAGAGAAGAAAAACGTCATTTAACAACTTCTCCACAAACATAAGTCACCACATTTGCAACCATTTAATTTCATTTTCGTCTTGAACATCTGATTCTATTTGATGAAAATTCAGCTAAACAAACATCAAGTAGCATCAAACGAATTCATACAAGCCAAAATAATAAAAAGTTATGTACAAAGTTATATACAAGTCAATTCTAATTGAACCAACGATTTGTCTGAAGGAAAAAAAAACAACAAATGGAATCATTGCATAAACCTGATTCTCCATAAGCCCCTTATACACCTTTCGAATGGTGACTTCTGTTAGACCAGTCACCTTGTAGATTTCAGCTTGAGTCTTCCTTTTATCTTCGAGTTGACAAGCAAGGTATATCGCAACAGCAGATTCAAGGTATATCGAAGGGTAACAACACTTTACCTTCAACTGATTCAGGGAGACAGACATGAGAACCGATCCATCACGGTGGAAGACACCTCTATAGTCCACATCCTTAACCTATTTGAAATTTACACAGTTTATGTCAGTGATTCAAGGAGACAGACATGAGAACTTGATGAGGGGCAAGAATCGCCAAAAGTAACGCCATGAATGGCAACTCCAGCTCACCTGGAATCAAGAGACCGATAACAAAATCAGTCATTTAGACAGAAAAGAAATTATGTTATGGCTGTAGTGACATGAATGATTTTCCTAACTTGAGAAAGAGTTGCCAATTCAAATACATTGACCAACATGGGGAAATCCATAGGTGAAAAATGCTAAACCTACTGCAGCAATGCATGGTGCAACCACGACAGGATTTATCAACCTGAAAATATTACAATGATTTTTCAATTAATATTCTTTTTTTCTTCAAAATATGCTGAAAGTTTATGGAGTATTCCAAATTAAAAGAAGGCCGTGAATGTAAAGGAATGTCACATACAAAAATTTAATATGAAGAAGATAATCATTTAAGAGTATTACCTAAGAAAGAGATACATCAATCCAGTCAATCCCAAAATACATTGGAAAATTGAACCTATGATTATTGCGCCTTGCAATTCTCTCATTATATGCCTGAACTTCTGCAATTGTGCAGTGCAAAATACTTGATGTGAAGAGGAATTCATGGAAATGAGGAAACATAAATACTGCAGGAAACTCATCAGAGAATCACTATAGAAATGTTATCTTATGATAGGCAAGCAGAATTTACATGTTCTGAGAGGTTGAGGAAGTCTCGTGAATTCATGACTACTAAAGCTGGAGCCACGTATACGAACGAGCTCCCTTGAACTAATGGAAGGTGCTATCATTTCAATGTTGCCAACCTAGGTATCAACATTGAAGGTGCTATCATTTCAATGTTGCTATCATTAGTTCATCACTCTACTAATGCATATCCTTAAACTAATTACTAATTGTCAATACTAATTGTCTTGAATTATTATTATAGTAGTGGATTTCACTTCAGCATTAAACATTATGAACTAAATCCGTCATAGGCATTTTGTCGAACACAAGGCGTGCAGTCTCAACTTCCCCACATTTTGACAATAAATTCTATAAACTTCAGCATTTTAAGAACTTAAGCAGCAGTAATGGTCGGAAACTAACCTTGGAGGATGTCAAAGGCACGAGCTGAGGAGATAGTTTCAGGAGTAATGTCGTTGCATCGGCCGGAGAGGGAGTTGACGAGAGTGGAGTAGCTGTACAGCTCCACGAGCTTGCGAGGACACACCAGTATGGCTCCGAATTCTAGGATGGCGAAAATCTGGTCGGGTCGTTTCCAAATCGAAGAAAGCTTAAATGAACGAGCAATCGGATAAGCGAGTAAGAAATGAAGGAAATGGGAAAACTGAAAGTGTACCTCTACGAATTGGAGGCTCCATCGAAGACGAACCCTGGATTTGAAGGACGAATTGAATCGGAACGAAAGGAGAGTACTGGAGAAGGAGAAGAAGAAGGAGAAGGGTAGATTAGGAAGTTTAATTTTGAAGAAGTTCACGTGCACAGTACAATGCGCAATTTTAACGGAGATAATTAACGGATGTAACCGTTCAGTCACATCTGCCAACATAAGTAACAGTTGAGCTCAAGTTTGAATCGTTCAGTAACATGTGCCAACATAAGTAACATTTGAGATAATTAACCCAAAATTTTATGATTTAAACTTTAGGAAAAAAAAATCGAAATCTGGCCAAGCATCCCTTTTCAAAATCCTGTAAAAGATTATAAGTTGAATTTTTTTTACTAATCTACTCTTTAAAGTATATAAAAAAAATATTCTACAAAATAATAAAATCATTTTGTTAAAAGATTGAAAAGAAACTGAAATGTTTTTATACTAATAAATGTAATATATTAATAACAATCGTCTTATTCTTTATCCTAATTATGTTTCATTATATTAAAAACTCTACATTAATTTAAGACCAACCATGTATAAAAAATGGCAAAAAAAATCATAATTTATTAAATTATATCCAAAAATTTAAGCAATTACCAAATTGATGATGTAATCAAATTCCAATAATAACGTACTATGTTTCATAATATCATCATCCATTTTTAACCCCACAATGATCATACGAACTATGATCCGATTTTATTGGACTCTATAATCAGTCTAGTATACCAAACTGACATATATATATTGAACGACTTACAATATTAAATTCGATATAAATCTATGCCGAATTAATTTAATTAAATGAAGGATAAAGAAAATTTGTCCAAGACGAGGAGACATTTTGGGTTGTGTTTGGCATTCCCATAGCCATAGAAGAGGAGGAAGTAGAAGGCATCATCATCATGGCATCATCATTCTTATTAGCAAACCCACCAAACATTTCACTTGGCCTCAGCAAATCCATATACCATGGCGGCGGTGGCTGCTCCATCACCACGTTATCACCACCTTGTCCTTCCATTTGAATACCCTCCGGAACCCTAACGCGGCTCATGTCTTCAGAACTCTGATGTGGCCGGAAATTAACGCCATTGCCAAGCTGCTGATGTGGCGTCTGTGATGGTTTCTTCTGCAGAAACCTCATCCTTTCCTCGATGTCATGGAGGGTTTTCCCCACCGTGGAGTCTAACTCGTTCAGATCCGACAGGTTGAGCCCTAGCAGTGCTGATGTGGGTGCTGATACAAAACAGACAACCTTAAACAACAACATGCATGATATATATATCTGTATATAGCAGATGTATATTCTTATGTACCAGTGAGGCTCTGATACATGACTTGGGTGACCTCCTTCTCTCGGTTCTCCCTCTGCTGCTTCTTCAGCTGCGATTCTGCCTTGCTGATCCTCTGCCGGAGAAAGCTCTGCTGGTTCATCATTCCTTTGCTCCGATCCATCTCCGACATGTTGCTTTGACATCAAACACAAAACACCGAACGTTTTTTTTTTTCAGAATCAAAACTAGAAAGAACACAGTTTTTTATGACAATGATGTATTGTATATATTATATTATACCTGAACCTAGCGATGGTGCGTCGAGCTTCTGCTGCAGACGGCCACACCGTGGGCTCATTGCTGAAGGGACCGTAGACAATGGCACAAGCTTCGATGCCACAGAGGGTGCTGAGCTCGCTGACTTTCTTCATCAAACCTTTCTTCCTCTTCTTGAAGGTGACCTTCCTGGAGGAGTCACTGCCGATGAATTGGAGAGGCACCTTCTTCCTCGTCATGATGGCTAAAAGGGTGGCAATACAGAGAAATGCTGCTTTCCCTTGAAGGAAGGGATGTATATATATAGTGGTTGTGGATTTATTTCTGATAATGCATCAGATTTTCTTACTAAGACAGTAAATTAATGATTTAATCGTCTGTTTTATTGATTAATAATTTTGGATACTATGTTAATTGCCATCTAGCTACCTCCTTCTTACTGTCGTGTGTGCTATAATGACTTTGTTTTGTTTTGCGTTTCGTAATCCTGATACAAGATTTACATTGAAATGCATATAAACCTCCCACTAATTACTAGTATATATTAAAAAATGCAAAAAATATTTTGAATGTTATTTTTGTATTAATTGTTTAGTTTGTAGCTAATCATAGGGGAAGAGTATGTGATTGTGTGTTAGTAAATGCACAAAATCCACCTGATATTATATATCAATATCATCAACAATTTTGGGTGGCATTATTGATTAGGATTTTGAGTTAAATTAGTCATTAAAAATATATATAACCATTTATGGTCAATTAATTAATTGGACAACACAGATTTAAGTGGCAAATTCTGTCATCATTATTTTGTAGCTATGGCAGCAAAAGACATGTACAATAATAATAAATAAATAAATCTCAGTAATGTAATATTTTTTTGTCAACTCGGTATTTTATTTGCCGGAAATCAAAAAACAAGACTGTGATAAAACATCACAGAAGTTCAAACATTACAATCTTTTGCTAATAATAATAAAAGAGGAAGTGATGGTCGGGTAACCCAATCATTTAGATCCACACTCTTTCTTGCTTGTTTGACTATCCAATCTGCACACTCATTAGCAGTTCTTAGAATTGTCTTCCATTCTATTCAGTCGAACCAATTTACGAGTGTAGCTATGTTTGTAAGATGCGCAGTAAGTCTCTAAAATGATGCACCTTCTTTGATTTGGTTTATAACCACACTTGAATCCGACTCGATTTCCACATCGTATCATCCATGTTCGACAACCAGTTTTATCCCCTCAAATATTGATGAAGCCTCTAGTTTTATCCTTGTTTGCATATACCGTGAAGCATAGCTGTTGGTGCCTCCCATCCTGTGATTTGACGTACCGATCTAGCTACCTGTTGGTGTTGCAACAGTTTCCCTATATCCCCCACCATCTTTTTTATCTTAGCTATTATGGTACCCGAATGTGGCTTTTTTGACTTGAACATAGCCTTGGAACGAGCTTTCCAAATGTACCAACACATTGTCATGCAAGTTGTCCACCTCCGTTGATTCATTGCATCTGAGCTTTCGGGTCCCTTCACTTTATCGTCTAACCATTCAATCATACTCAATGAAGTTTGGTCCACAATCTGAAGTCCTAGAACTCCGAACCAAAAAACACGTGTCCAGCAACAACCAAGTATCATGTGTTTCACTATTTCATATTCACCGCAGATAGGGTAGTCTGGAGAAATGTTGGGTAGGTCTCACCTTATGAGGTTACCTTTTACTGTAATTGCTCTGGTAGCCAGTTTCCATACAAATACTTTGATCTTCTGTATCGTTGGGGTCTTCCATATGCAGTTCCATAGAGTTGTCGATCCATTTACTTCTGATTGTGCTCTTGTTATTCAGTCACCCTATGTTTCCGAAAACCTGTGATAAACCGATCAGACTGTGGCCTCACCCTCCTTCGGATAGGGTCAAATCAATCTATCAGGTTCCTCCTCCATCAGTAGTGGAATCTGAAGGATACACGCAGCATCTGCGGCTGTTACCTGTTGTCGAACTTGTTCTGCATTCCATTGGTGATCTTGCCCTATTAGTGAGCTAACCATAGTCAGATTCATCTCGTCCCGAACATGTGATATCTCAGTCTGAAAACCTCTCATGGTGCTTATCCATCGATCCCCATGTACCCGTATATTCGAACCATTGCCCACACACCATGTCCATTCGTTTCACATAATGTATCGCCCTACAAGAAGACTCGACTAACCCCATGATGCTCTCCCCTCTTTTGATGCCGATAGGAAATCCCATCTTGGAAAATATAGACCTTTTATGACTTGTACCCATAGAGAGGGTGACTCATTTAGAATCCTTGTCACCATTTTTGTTAAGAGTGCCATGTTGAAATTATGAAGCTCACAGAAACCAAAGTCCCCCGCATCTTTCGCTCTAGTCATAATCTCACCTTCTCCAATGGATCTTTCTTCCTGTTTCTGACCTTCCCCACCAGAAGTCAGCTATCATAGAATTTATTTCAGAGCACTATGTTTTTGGAAGGCAGAAAACACTCACTACATAGGTAGGTATTGCAGTTATACAACCTTGATCAATACCTCCTTCCCCGCCTGACTGAGTGTTTTTGTTCTCCATCCATGAAATTTGTCTTGAATTCGTGTATTTAGATATCCCAGAGCTACCTTTTTCGATCGGCCCCAGAAAGAAGGCAGCCCTAGGTACTTTCTTGAATTTTCCGACTGAGGTATATGAAATTTTTCCACCCTGGCGGAAACCAGTTCTTCATCAGCCCCACGGTTGAAAGTTAGGGTTGATTTCAATACATTAATGTGTTGTCCCGATGCCCTGCAATAGTCCATGATTATGGTCTTTAAAGCTCGAGCATTCTCCACAGATCCCTGAATAAAAAACAAAGAGTCGTCGACAAAGAACAAGTGGTGGAGTTTAGGACATCCCCTTCAGAGAGTAATGCCTTGTAACCTTCAATCATGTATGGCCTGATGGATTTGTCTCAAGAGGACGTCCGCAAGGAGGATGAAAAGATAATGCGATAGCAGGTCTCCTTGTCTGATACCTCGGGTGGGTTGTATCTGGGTCGTCCAGTACCGTTGACTAGGACTCTATATATATGGGTGTGGCGATGCAGGCTTAGATCCATGTTATCCATTTTTCGCCAAAATCGTGCCTCTCTAGGGTCTTGATAAGGAACTCCCACTACACCCGGTCATAAGCTTTCTGCATGTCCACTTTTAGAGCACATTCTGTTTTCCTACCACCAGTCTGATGTTGGAGATGATGGAATACTTCATGTGCCACAAGAATGTTATCCTGAATCACACGACCTGCTACAAATGAACTCTGTAAGGGGTGATCAATTATGGTAAATAGACTTTTAATCTATTCGTCAGAACCTTCGAAAATATCTTGTAAACAAAGTTACATAGGTTGATTGGTCTAAAATCTGAGGAATTAGGTACTTTGGAAATTAGAGTAATATATAATTTAGAGTGGAAGGTATTGCACTTGACCTGAAGAAGGCTTTAACCGCGGTGATGACATCTGGTCCTACGATGTGCTAGTCCCTTTGGTAGAATAGTCTTGAAAAACCATACGGACCTAGTGCTCAAGACCCACCTAGTTGGAAAACAACAGATTGAATTTCATCATCTGATACATCCCGATCAAGATCCCCCATCATCTCAGTCGTGACATGTCTAGGGATGCACCCCAACATTCTCTCATCACCATCATCTCTCTCTATCGTAAGGGCTTGTTTGAAATGATCTCGAATCTCTTCTAATATGCCCCTCTCAGTATTTATCCATTCCCCATGCCTCCCAATTAATCTCAGAATATTGTTCATTCTTCGTCTAGCAGTGTATCACCATTTTTTAGCCAATTTACTCTTGACCTCTACTTCCAGTAGACATCTTCTCGTTTCCATAACTCGCTAATTCGACCCCTCAGGTCTTCCTCCTCACTCTGGGTTCTCACAGCACTTTGTGTTAGAGCCCTCAATCTATTCATTGATTTCCTTAATTCAATCCTATTATTCACAACGTGTCTCGAGCTCCATCTGATTAAGTTCCTACGACAATTTTGCAGTTTTGGTTCAACACTTCGATCCGGGTCCTGAGGTTCCGTTCGTTCCATGACTTCCTAATAACCGCTTCACACTCGGGGCTCTCCATCCACATATCCTCAAAACGATTTTTGTTTTGTTTTAATCGGCTCACCGTTCATGAGAAGTATCAAAGGTGTGTGATTAGAGTCTATTGCCAACTCGTTTATACATATTGCATTCGGGAAATTTGTACCCCATCTCGCATTTATAAGGATGTGATCCAGTCTTTCATACACCCATTAATGAGAGTTTATGTCGTTAAAATCTCCCAAACGCATCCACATGCTCAATCTTCGTGGTCGAGCCTTCTAAGAGAATCCCATAGACGTTGTCTTAGGATGGGGTATGTATCAGCATGGACCCAAGTCGTCCACATCAGAGATGATATGTTCTTCGATCTTACCTCACGATCAGTGAAATTGTAGTCCCCTCCTACTCCAAGGATTGTAATATCCGTATCTTCCGTCCACCATAGAGCTAAACCTCCCGATAATCCTCTAGGTTCCACGTAAAAAGCGTTTGTCATTCTCACTTGGTAAGAGCTAAACCTCCCGATAAGAGATAAACTTTCCGATAAGCTTCAGTAATGTAATCACCATAACTTTTCTAACACATTCAATTTAATATTCTGATGTTTTTTAATCATCCACAAAATATATTTTTCCGATAATACTCAATGACTAGAAGAAATAATAATGGAACCTAATATAGAACATTTCATAAACTCGATTCCTTTTTCACATCAAAACATAATACATGCAAATATTGAACTTTGACTCGACCAGGGAAAAGGATAAAACCAGACCGGTCCCAGGCTCAGTCGACAGTAGAACAACAATCCATTGTCGATCGAGCATCAAATCAAATAGTCTTCTGCAAGGTTGAATTTTGTTGCAGATTGAAACCATTGTCAATGCAAAGGACCAATAGTTTATGATCCAAATCAACTTAACATAGATCAATCAAATCCTCTCACAGAACAGCTATAATGTATGAAGTACATTTGTAACCTAGGTTATAAAGAGGGCGGAAGGGTCGGTCACTGGTGGCGAGCAGTAGTACTCTCATCATGTTCTTCCATCTCTTCTGCATCCTCAAATCGTTGATCATCAATCTGGAGCTGCATTAATTCAACTATTATAAAGAGAAAGAAACTACGAACTTAATTTTCATGAGATCAGCGAGTAAGATGATATGCTTACCTGTAGCACATTACATGCAAGTTCATGAACACCATTTGAATGACCAATTATGCTGCTGGGATTGGCTGAAGTTTGCCATTCTGAATCATCATCCTCAACTGCAACAGAGGTGACGATATGATTATAAGGCAAAGGAAACATTCCGCTTAGATTACAGTCAACCCTTGCTTGCTTTCTAACTAATAATAATTCAAAAGAGGACAGACATGATTTGTATTCATACCTACAGATGCAGCTTCTATCTGAACATCATTGAAAACCCAATTATGCCTTCCTTCTCCTCCTTCCTCTTCAAAAGGGATATGATATAAAGAAGATTTGATGATTATTAGATCAAGTAATGAATAACTTAGCCGTACTGCTCTTTGATCCAGACTTACCATCAGAAGAGGGTTCAGGATTTAGCTCCGCACACTCACAGAATATTTTGAACAAGTTGTCCACTATTATCAAGAATAAGAAGAGTAACAGACAATTGTATTAAAATTCATCGTCCATGATAGAGATGTCGAATAAGATATATATATAGAGAGAGAGATAAGAAATGATACATCACATACACTGGTTTGGATCTGAAGGAATAAGCCTCATCTCTTTAATTTTTGATATGTCAAAAGTTTCTTCATGCTCTTCTTCTACATTTGGGCCAACAGATTCATCTACAGTTTCCATCTTTATGAACAACATTAACATTATTCAAGTTATAACATTTATTATGCATCAACAAAAGACAAACGAAAATCTAACGCCACGGTCTACATGAGGGGCGAGCAAAAGATCAACAATAGTGTTTGATTTGCAGAATCAAAATTAAACTAGACTAGCAGTGGACTTAAGAGTTAAGAGAGGAACAAGTTCTATTTTAAATATAAAAAAACAATCCTTTCCAAAGAAACAGAGCAATGGACTACTTAAACTAAATTCACACAAGCTTCAGCTTCACAACTACAATACACCTATTCCATTAAATAAATAGAAACAAAATAATTAATTAATTAAGCAGAGGAATATGCATAGAGAACTCATATCTACAAAAACAAAGTCCATAAGGAAAACCTGGATATACATGCAGGGAAAGGGATAGGATTCGGGGTCCCTGGAAACAGCGTGCAGCGACACCGACAAGAAATCCACAACATAGCCTTTGTTCCTGTCCACATCGCTCAACCAAATAATTTGGCTGCAACAAAGTTACACAAAATACAACACCCAGTTCAATCAATCTTACTCGAAGTCGAAGACAGCTCCTTATTTTCTGTTACTTGATCGGAGGAACAAAGAAGAAACAAAGTGAGGAAGCATACTGAGTGGAGACGTAGAGAGTGCCCGGAGATTCGGGGGCTCGGTTCTCCAAGACAATAGAAACGCCGTCCTGAACGTGCACGATCTCCTCGCCGTTGAGTACTGAATCTCCGGCGCCGTCGCCCATAAATGGCCTAAGCCCTCGCGCCATTTTCAATTCTCTCTTTTAAGAGCGGAGTTAGTGGACTTGTAACTATTGTACCATTTTACCGATGTTTTGAATTGCAATAAACCCCTAAAACGTTTATATAAATGCATTTTACACCCAGCAATCCTCAAACTCTACAAAGAATTAATTAATGCCCAGAAGAAGCTTGATTTTCTGTTTCGTAGTAAACAAACATTTGGCAACCGACTCAGTAATATCTATCAACCTCAATTTTGTTTTGTTTTTCACCTTCGTCATTGCTAGTTCAAAACCTGTCACTTGTTTTACATGCATCACGTTTGTTAACTCCTTCTCCACCAAACTACCCAATTCCAAAGGCCGAACCTTTCCCGTGCAGGACCCACCAGTGTTCCAGGCCCCACCTTCGTAATGGTCAGGTGAATAAGACCGTAGAATCGCCAGTCCTATGAAGTTCGGCTGCATGGCAATGGATGACAGAATTGTTTCCAAAGATATGCCAAATGCCTACACATTGTTGACATTCATAGGGCGGGACTTGTCGGGTCACCAAAGTTTGTTAGACAATGAAGACTTTCTGTCCACCATCACCATTCACTGAAGTGGACAAGTTACTCACAAAAGTGGGCAAGACACTCAATAAAGTGACCAAGTCACTGAAAATTGTCATTATTTTGACAACTATAAGAAGCCAATAATGTCTGAAGAAAAATAAGCACAAGAAAGAGAGAGTAAGAAACGGTTGTTGGAGTGTTGAGTTTGTGGGAGAAAAATAGTGGTGTGTATGTGAGCAAAAAATACGGAATGAGTATTTTAGAGTGCGAGCGATACATAGTGTATGTTTGAGTGATACACTATTTGTCTATAGTGAAAGTGTATGTGTGAGTCGTGGACGTAGCCAAATAGGTGAACCACGTAAATCCTTGTGTCGTGTGCATTTCTCTTGAGCCATTGAATCCTAAGGTCCTGCAAGGCGGAAATTAGCAGCGTCCAATTTTCCAACAATTGATATCAGAGCTTTCAGTTGGCGAATCAAAGGCACAGAAAACGTTTACGGAAATCCTATATGTTTACAAAAACGTTTTGTATTCATCCTATCTGTTCGAGTGGGAGCAATGACGTTAGAGAAAGAGTCCAAAATTTCTCATTTCGATGACACGAATTTTGGATTATGGAAAATGCAAATAGAAGACACCTTGTACTAGAATGATCTTTATTTACCTTTGGGTGACAAACCAGAGGAAATGAAAGATTTAGAGTAGGAGCTGCTGGATCGGAAAGCTTTCGGAACCATACAGCTATCACTGTCAAAATCAGTAGCCTACAACATAAAAAATGAAAAGACAACTGTGTTTCTCATGGTGACCCTCTTCAGTCTGTACGAACAGCCTTCTGCAGCAAATAAAATTTATCTGATAAAGAAGTTGTTCACCATGACGATGTGAGAAGGAACACAATTCAAAAAAGAGTGGAGGGCGCAATAAGTCCAAATCCAAAAATGGGAGGTCACAATCTCAAAATCCCAAAAGTTCCAACAATCAAAATCAGAACCGGAAGGTGATCGAATGCTGGAACTATGGAAAGATCGAACATTACAAGTATCAGCGTAGATCCCCGAAGAAAGAGAAAGAAGGAAAGACATAAGCAAACATCGTAGCAGAAGAGGCAGGCGATGCTTTGATATGCTCTTTGGAGAGCAATTCGGAGTCATGGGTGCTAGACTCTGGAGCTTCCTTTCCTGCAAGCTCCAACAAAGAACTCTTATTGAGTTATTCGCTAGGTAACCTTGGTAAGGTATATCTTGGTGATGATCAACCTTGTGATGTGGTTGTCAAGGGTGATGTACATATCAAGTTGAATGGATCTGTGTGGAATTTAAGGGATGTAAGAAACATTCATGACTTAAGAAAGAATTTGATCTCGGCGGGCCACCTAGCAACAGAAGGTTATGTCACAACCTTCAATGACGATACTTGGAAAGTTCTAAAGGTGCAATGGCAGTCGCTCATGGCCAAAAGAGTGGTACACTATATACGACGACGAACACTGGTGGGTCAATTATAGTTGCAGACATCAAAGATGATCCAAATGTATGGCATCAGAGACTTGGTCACATGAGTGACAAGGGTCTCAAGATCATGCATTCCGAGGGAAAAATACCAGACCTACAGTCAGTTGACACTGACTTGTGTGAAAGCTGCATATTTGGGAAGCAGAAGAGAGTTAGCTTCATAAATAGTGACAAATTAGCAAAGTAAGAAAAGCTTAAGCTAAGACTTCGACCCGTCTTAGCCACAAAATTCTTGAGGAGACCCTTTTGTATGAGCGTCTCAATATCCCTCTTCAAGATTTTTTAATTATTGGTACTATGTCCCTTGCATCGGTGGTACCGACAATATTACTCATGATAGGGGCCCATGGGTCCCCCCAGTCTTCCGAGGCAGTGGAGGTGACACCCAATCTTTCTTTTCCATTTCGTTCAAAATGACTGAAGTTTCTTAATTTAAGGGTGTGAAAGCCTGAAAAACTTCTCTCATTGGGCATTGCATGGTAGGGCGTCGCTTATCTTCTGGAGGGTGTCTTCTCTGCGGTCGTTGTTCCAGCTTTTTTCTTTCATGCACTTCTTTTTTATGATCTTTGAGGGTTTTTATTCTCTCTCTGGATATCTCGAGGTCAATGTATGACTTGACTCTCGCCGCCATCTCCTCCACAGTGTTGACGGGTATGACACTTAAGCTGTCATATAAGGCAGAGCCCCTAGGACCCAATACTCGGACAAAGGCTCGAATGGTCTCACCTCCTGTGATAACCTGATCAATACCATCTAAGTCTTTATTAAAGCGAGTGTATAAATCTCCCTGACTTTCTTCACTCCTTTGCTTGATGTGGTCTAGGGTGCCAACACGTTTTAGCAATTGTCTTCCGCCCATATATTGGACAATAAACTTCTCCTTCAAGTCTCCCTCATGATTTTATGGACGCCTTTGGCAGGCCAAAGAACCTATGGAGGTGACGCCGCCCAAGGTTGATGGGAAGAGGATGGCAGAATGATTGTCGTCATTAGTCATTCCCAAAAGGGAGGCTTCGTGCCTCTGAATATGCTCCACGGGGTCACCTTCCCCTCTGTAATAATTGATCCTCGGGTTTTGAATATGTGGCAGCACCGTTATAGCCAGAATTTCTGGAGTAAATGGGTGTGATGACCTGTCCCTCAATTGGGGCATCACCCTTCCATCCTGCTCCTTCACAGTCCTAGCAACAAGCTCTTCAATTTCCTCCTGGGTCATTATGTCCGGGAGAGGAGCCATTGTTACCGATGTTCTACGAGTGGCGACGCTCCTCGGCGAAGGATCCACCGGAGTCGGTAACCCATTCACCGAGACGACCTGAGGCCTTGATGTTGCTTCCTCCGTCCGATGACGCTCATTAAGACGAGCGACACGGGCTACAGCCATACGCATTCTTCGGTTTAAAAGTTCATCGATTGCCTCAATAAGTGTAGGGGTAACGACCACTTCCTGGGCATTCTGTGCCACTGGCGGTGCTCTTCTTCCTGAAGACGCAATATGAGATTGTGCTTGGATGGGCGACACCTGATCCTACTGAGGTGATGGTGCCATCGGAGGTTCCAATATTGGTGTCCTAACAAATATCAGGGCTCTCGCTTGGCCACCTATTGGGGCTGATGCACTTGGAAGCGTCGCTCCAATATTTGACTCTAAGTGTGGCATAAAAGCCGAAGGCATCAAGTGTTGTTGTAAACTGTGGAGTGAACTTTCTTCTTCGGGTTGCTGGTGGTTTTTCTTTGCTCGTGTGTTGGCGGGAGCCATGACTATTATTAGGTCAAGATTCTCACAGATGGCGCCAAATGTTGGATCTTCAGAATCCTCGCCCTACTTAGGCGTCGCTCTCCTTAGCTGTCGAACCTGCACAGATGAACAGTCTCGGGTTGACCCGTTTTTCTCCACTCTGAAGCTTAAGTCTTCTCTCTCTTCCACGTGTGTGGTATGCCTACTTCTTCTTCTCATGATGTATGTAAGCTACGGCGTTCTCTTTATGGGCTCAAGCAGGCACCCCGGGCTTGGTTTGAGAAGTTTCGCAATACAATTCTTTCATTCAGTTTACACAAAGTCAGTATAATACATTCTTTATGTGTGTGTGGTAAAAATTTTGAATGTAATAAATGACAATGAATGTCTGTATTTATAGCCTTAGTTTAACCCAATGAATAGTGTTACTTTTTTACCGTGGTTAACCTATAACCGGAATTACTTTGTGTCATTCGAATGGGACAGAGTCTTATCTATAAAAATCAGAGATGTTCAATCCCCATTTAATGCGGGTGTCAGTGCACACTAGGTGACGCCTTTGAGCAGGGTAACACCTTCTTGGGTAACTCCGGGCGTCGCCCATATATATCTAGGGACTGATGCCCATTCTTAGCCTACAGTTGTCGCATTTATGCATATGATGGATAACATCTTGTGATTTTATTTAGAAGGTCAATGATAAATGACATTAAAATAAATCCTCAAATTTTGTGTATTTCATCAAAAGTAAATGTTTCTAAATCTGGTAGTTACTGTTTTCATCCCCACGTTTGTTAGACAACTTTCAAGAAAGCAGTTTCAACATAAAAAATGAAGGGTTAATTACTTCAACCGTTACCTATGTTTGACCCATGTGATTAAAATGTTACTCGTCTTTTTTTGTGTAGCTGAAACGTTACTTAAGTTTGAAGATGTGACTGAAAGGTTACTCCGTGAACTTCCCGTCCAATCTGACCGTCAAAGTGGCACGTGCACAGCACATGACCTAATTAAAACGATTTGAAGACATTTGAAAGGACAATAATGCCCTCCTGTCACATTTGAAAGGTCTTCTCTGTAGACGAATTTTCTGATTACGACATGTTTATTCTCAGGCATCTCGACTGGGTCTGTTCCCAATACGTATCCCTTCCTTCCTCCGAATGTCTACCAGGATCTGATCTCTGACATGCCTCATTTGGCGAATCGGACCTTCCTGAGCGCCATCGGACCCCCACCGGAGCAGTCCTCAGTTGCCGCAGCTAGGGCTAAGCTAGAGCTCAACGGATTGCTAGCTCAACGGATTGCTTGTCTTAAATTTGTCTCACAATCAGTTGGAGGTGAGTGTTCTGTCAATCTCAATAATCTCAGCTCATAATGATGAATCGGAAATTCTGCTCAATTTCGTTGATCGACACTGGTAGTAGACTTCTGTTTTCAGATGAACTGATGATGTTCTATCTTTCAACAGCTTCTGGATTGTGAATCGCTTAAAAATGGAAGATTTTTCATTTATTTTAAAGTCAAGTAAGTTGAGATATTGTCGGATTATGTGTTTATGTCAGATAGTTGCTAATTTTTGTAATTGTTGATTCTGCAGAAGCATGTGAAGTTTTTAGATAGAAAATAAAAATACTACATTTCATATTTTCATTCATTTAGGCAACCTTAGCAATGAGAGGTATTGGGTAGATAATGAGAGGATCAAGTAGATTTATCGAAATTATTGCGTTGTAAGCAAGATACAAACTGACTTCATCAGCAGTCATATTGTTGAACTTTTACAGTTATTATTGTTGTGAGAATCAGGTCATTCCAGATTCAATAGGTGGCTTGAAGAAGCTCGAGGAGCTCAATGTCTCACACTTTCTTCTAAACTTACTTCCGATTTTGTGGCAGTGGGCTGAAGGAGCTTGATTCCAGCTACAACAACCTCACATTTTTGCCAACAAATATCGGGTTTGGACTAACCAACCTTGAGAAGCTCAATATTTCCTTGAACAAAATTTGCATCCTTCCAGCTTCCATTTGCGAAATCAAGTCACTGAGGCTATTAGTTGCTCATTTCAACGAGCTTCATGGTCTGCTGCATTGAAGCTTAGTGGTGAAATTAGGGTCCATATAGATGGCTGAGATCTGAGAATTGTTGATGTATTCTGAGTTCTGTTGTTGATGTATTCTGAGTTCTGGATTATAGGATGAACCATGTTTTGGGATGTATTCTGAATTCTGGATTTTGATGGATTATTATGGATTCTGTGTTTTCGGATGTATTCTGTATTTTAGTAACGGTTGGGTAACAAAATGTCCAAACTTAAGTAACCTTTTAATCACAGTACGTCGAACATAAGTCACCTTTTAATCACAATTCACAAACTTAAGTCACATTTTAATCACAGTTCAGAAAAGATAAGTCACCACCTTCGCAAAATACACATTGTTCTTCATCCTTCAGTTTCAGTTACAGACACAGTTCATTTACAGACACAATTCAGTTATAGACACAGTCCGTATTTTGCATTTAGAATGGGTGTTTAGACTACCATTAAATACAAAAACATGATCAAACTAACAACCAAGATTATGGAATCGAATATTCATTATCATTGTTTAGTTCTTACAAACTCCAACTGTTCAATAAAACAAACTTAATTAGGAGCATGAGATCCCAACCCTGCAACAGATGACAACTTCTTCACCACCTATTCTTACCATCATCTTGAGGGCTATCTGGTTCAGTAGAAATTGTTTTATGAAGAGAGGTTTGTTCGTGCTGATCCAAGCCACTATATGATTCTGCAGATCAACTGAAGGTTGCAGTACAGCAGAAAAGGTAAAATAAACATCTACACAGCATTTGGTACCAGTGATATATCATGATGCAATAAAACGTGCTAAAGAGATAGCTTGTGAGATGTCACATCACTCAAACTCAAGGATAATAAGAAAACGAAGTGAAGAAATAGACACCACATGAATATGCTGCTTCTGATTGTTTACACATACGTGATTTGAGCAAGAATGAAGAATAGAGAACCGTTTTAATATTCAAAACGATGCAATATTTCATTAGGTCATACAAATTAACTGAAGCATCACAGAATCGAACGGAGTTGTCGCGGAGTTGAAGGTCGAACGGACGAATCAAACCCAGAATCGAACATAAGTCGGAAGGGACGACTCCTGTGAAGGACGAATCAATTTATGTGATTTCAAACATCAATTTCGACAACACAAACCCAGAATCGATTCTGGGTTATTGATGAAGGAGAAGAGATGGAACCATACCTGATGAAGGAGCAAGGGAGCTTTGGCCTTAGATGAAATAAATGAGAAGATATGGAACGAAGAAGGAGCAGGAGCGTCGAGCGTGTGCTGGAACGAAGAAGGAACAGCAGACCTAAGAACAGCTGCTTAAGTAGACAAGAGGGTAGTTTCGGAACTTTAAATTACAACTATATCACGTGATAAACAAATGGTGGTACTTAACGGGAAGAAATAACGGCAGTTAGGTCATAGTAACGGTTCAGTCACATGTGTCAACTTAAGTAACAGTTGAGCTCAAGTTTGAACGGTTCAGTCACATTGTCAAACATAGGTAACGGTTGAGGTAATTAACCCAAAAATGAATGATAAAAGGATAATAGTAAACTGACAGATAAATTACCTGCCATAGGATGCATAACAATGATTCCATTTGATTACGAGCAACTGAGTCACCAATGAAAGCTAATGTTTTCCTGCTCATCAACTCCAAGAACTTTTGGCATCAAATCGTGGAAGTGCACATTGTGATGGTCTCCATCGCCAATTTTCATAATGTTACCGTATACAATTTTCATATGACCAATATCATTGTCCCCTTTCTAATGATCGAAATTGTGATGAAAATCTGAAAATTAACATCGTTGATGGCAGCTCTTTGATTATCAGTGTCGTTGGTGATCTTTCCTCTTCCTTCACGGATGTTTTTGTGTCTCCATCTCTCTTTACAAATCTTCTTTCTGTTGGTCAATTGATTGATAATAATTGTAATGTCAATTTCTCTCGTTTTGGTTGTGTTGTGCAGGATCAAGTGTTCGGGAAGATGATCGCGAATGAGCCTAAAGTGAGACAATTATTTCCTCTTTATGTTTCTCCTTCCCCATTTATCCCTCGTTTTCCTTTACTTTAGTTTGCATGTAAGGTTGTTAGTCTTGAAAATAAGTTGTGGCATAGATGTCTAGGCTACCCAAACTTAGATATTTTACGTACTTTATTTAATTATGGTTTATTGGGCAATAAAGCATGTTCTTCTCTTGATCTTTCTTTTGATTGTACGACATGCAAACTCGGCAAAAGTAAAGTTCTACTTTTTCCTTCTCATGCATCTCGTGTCTCACAATGTTTCGATATTATTCATAATTATGTTTTGGGGATTGCACATGTTGTTTCTCATGTGCATTATAATTACTTTGTTACTTTTATTGATGATTTTAGTCGTTTTACATGAGTTTACTTCCTACAGGCTAAAGCAGAAGTTGTTTTAATAGTTCAACGCTTCCTTGCCTTTCTTGAGACTCAATTCTCTACCAGCATCAAGATTTTGCGATATGATTCAGGAGGTAAATACATGTCTAATGAGTTTCAAACCTTTCTACAAAGCAAATGTATCATCTCTCAGCGTTCTTGTCCTTCAACACTGCAACAAAACAGTGTTACTGATAGGAAAAATCGTCATCTTCTTTATGTGGTAAGAACCCTTTTACTTGAATCATCTGTTCCTCCTCGGTTTTGGTGTGAGTCGGTTTCTACTTCAGTTCATTTGATCAATCGCTTACTATCTCCTACGCTAAATCATGTTTCTCATTTTTTTTTAAAGTTGGTTGGTCATTCTCCTTTATATTCTGATCTTCGTACCTTTGATTGTGTTTATTTTGTGCATCTCCCTACTCATGAACGACATAAACTTACTGCTCAATATGTTAAGTGTGCCTTTCCTTGTTATGTTATACCTCAAAAGGGTTATGTTTGTTATGATCCTCATGCTCGTTGTATACGGGTCTCTAGGATTGAGGTCTTCTTTGAAAATCAATATTTCTTTCCATCTCATTTTGACCCACCATTTGCATCTTTATCTCTTTTGTCTACTTTCTCTAATTCTCGACAATTGTAGAAAGGTTTAAACATGGTTTAGTGTATGAACGACGAAGTCGACGTGAGTCTAGTTCAACTTCCTCAATGCCCCTTCCGATCATGACCCAACACCTTATCCCGCTTCTGCTCCTGTTCTTCCTTAACTTCCACCACCCTTCGCTGGTCATCTCGTACTTCTCGACCCCCTGATTGGTATGGTTTATATTATCTTGTCTCTCTTGTCGCTACTTTATCCTCTATTTTCATTCTTTCTTGTTACAAATAGGCCATGGAACATGAGTGTTGGCAAAAGGCAGTGCAAATAGAACTTCAAGCACTTTAGGAGAATCACACTTGGGATATTGTCCATTGTCCTCCTACAGTTAAACCTATTGGAAGTAAATGGGTTTCTCTGTAAAACTTCGCTTTGATGGCTCTTTGGACCGGTACAAAGCTCGCCTTGTAGCTTTGATAAATAAGCAGGAATACAGGGTTGATTATGAGGAAACATTTTCCCATGTTGCCTAAATGACCATGGTTCAAACCATCTTAGCTATTACCGCTTCACAATCATGGCAAATACATCAGATGGATGTAAAGAATGCATTTCTTCATGGTAATCTCCAAGAGAAGATTTACATGAAGCTCCACTGTGGTATGCCTACTTCTTCTTCTCATGATGTATGTAAGCTACGTCGTTCTCTTTATGGGCTCAAGCAGGCGCCCCGGGCTTGGTTTGAGAAGTTTCACAATACAATTCTTTCATCAGTTTTACACAAAGTCAGTATGATTCTTCTCTCTTCTTCCACGCGTCTGCGTCGGGTATAGTCATTCTCTTGGTTTATGTGGATGATATTATCATTACTGACATTGATTGTTAGGGTTGGGCATGAACCATTTCGGGGTATGAACCATTTCGGGGCCGAACCGGTTCAGAACCGTACCTCTATCACATTATAGATAAGGTACGGTTAATCGCTCCAGTTTTTGGTCGCTCCAGATTTTAGCCTATTTACCAAATCTTATATGAATCAGTTCAAAAACCGGCTCTAAACCGGTTCAGTCGAACCACTTTATTACCCAAAAAAATGATGCAATCACAATCACAATCACAATGTTTCAAGGAAGAACAAAATTAAAAATTTATTTCAAAAATCTCCAATTTTGTAATTGAAGAACAAATTTATGAACTGTTTTCACAACCTGTGGCATCAAAATTCATGCTTTTTTTACTAAAATTCACCAAGCAATTCCTATTTTAGCAAGAATAGCTAAACCTAGAAAATATAGTTGATACTACAATCACAGTAGCAATAAGAAACAAACCCGCTTTGTATTTCCAACCCATGACAAATCAAGGAGATGACATCGACTTGGTGGCTTCAGATCTTTGAGCTAGTGATGGGTTATTTTCCTTCCACTTTGCTCAAAGATTCAACTTTGAGATCTCGAGATGGGTTACTGCAACATTTAATGAAGAATATGTTGAAGAAGTTATCGTGTAGTTGGTGATATATAACTGAACTGGTTTCCGAACTGGTTTCACCTAACCTTCCAACTGGAGAGCAGACTGCTTGTCCCGCCGCTCCACTGCTAGGTGCTCGCCTCGCTGCTCGGGACTCTGGGACTGTGAAGGGAAGGGTCGAAGGGCCGAAGTGGGACTGGTCTACTGAGAAGTGGGACTGAGGATGTGATCGGTGCTCGCTTGCTTTTATTGAGGATGTCGTCGACCTCGTCGTTGCCATGATGATTGATGTCCTCTGGAGGATGTCAACGACCTGCTTTTGCAATGGAGGTGTTGTTGCTGTCTACTACCGAATGGAAGGAACATAAATGCAATTAGGGATTGATTGAATTTAGGGATTTAGGTTATTTATTATATATTTGATTAAATAATATTATATTAAAATCAGTATAAAAAGTGGTATTGTTTATCGTTTGAGAACTGATTTTTTGTACCTCTTATGAACCACTTCACATTTTTACAAAAAAAAAATGTTTGGTTTGTGAACCGGTTCGATCGAACCGATAAAAATCGGTATGATTCGGTTCAGTCGAACCGACTTTTTATGTCGATCGAACCGATAAAAATCGGTATGATTCGGTTCAGTCGAGCCGTCTTTTTATGTCAAACCCTACTAACTGTGGTTTTATTATTAAGCTTCAGAAGTTGTTACATGCAACTTTTCATATGAAAGATCTTAGTCAACTCACATATTTTTTAGGATTGGAAGTTCATTATCAGGCCAGTGGTATTTTCGTGAACGAGCATAAGTATATTCAAGATCTTATCACTTTGGCTGGGTTGGAGGACACTTCTTCTGTTGATACTCCTATGGAGGTCAATGTCAAATACATAAAAGATGATGGGGATCTTCTGAATGATCCTACTCTTTATCGGCTCTTGGTTGGAAGTCTTATCTACTTGGCAATTACTCGGCCCGATATCTCATATGATGTTCATCAGGTTAGTTAGTTTATGTCTGCTCCTCGGCATCTCCATCTTGTTGTTGTTCGACGCATCATACACTATCTTCGAGGTTCACCTTCGTGGGTTATTATTTCCTATTGGGTCCTCACTTCAACTTGTGCCTATAGTGATGTTGATTGGGTTGGGTGTCCAGATACACGTCGATCTACTACGGGTTGGTGTATGTTTTTAGGTGATGCCTTAATTTCTTAGAGATGCAATAAACAAGATCGTGTGTCTTAATCTTCTATGAGGCGGAATATGCGTTATGCCTTCTACTTGTTCTGAAATTGTGTGGCTACGCAGTCATCTTGAGGAGCTTTGGTTTCTCAGACTACTTCTACTCCTCTTCATGTTGATAACACTAGTGCTATTCAGACTGCCACCAATCCCGTTTTCCATGAACGCGCCAAACACATTGAGGTTGATTGTCATTCTATTCGAGACACATTGGAAAATCGAGTTATATCTCTTCCTCACATCTCTTCTGATCTCCAAGTGGCAAATATCTTCACCAAAGCTATGCCTCAACAATGGCATCAAATTCTTATTGGCAAATTGTTGCTAGTTGACTTATCAACATCAATTTGAAGGGATGTTATCGTATACAATTTATCTAGCCAGGAAATCTGGACTTAGACTTTTGCCTACCTAACTTTGATTTAGAGTTAGCCTATACACGTTGCATTGTATCTATATAAGAATGAGTAAGGAGAAAAATAAGAAATATATAAATTCTTCCAATTTATTATATAGAGTTTGCAGTATCTATTTCTTGAGATTGAACATTGTTTAACAAATATTCCTTATCTGGCCTTCCATTCCCTTGGCAGTTCTGCATCTGTGTGATGACTGGGCAGGTGCTGTTTGTGTACAATGGTCCTGAAGGGTCATAAAACCAACTTCCATGGTTCAGATCACAGCTTACATTACAGCAAAAAATTAGCCCGAGTAAAAAAAGATTCATGGCTTTAGTGGATACCGTATTAAAAATTTCTACCAGAACAAGAAAATAACAATAAGCCATTTAATCAAATCGAATCAACGATCTCTGGAAAATGTGCATGTTAACTGGGCATTACGGACTTATCCTGTATTTGCAGCATGTATCTAAGAAACAGAAGTATTACACTATGATGTTACTTATATCCTTTCTTTGGCTATATGTGCAATAGAACATTAGAACTCATGATTGTTGCAATCTAAAAGCACCAAAGACCACCACAGAAAAGTATTTATTGGTGTGAGGAGATGAGGGGAATTACCAGATTCAGGTGAATGAGTTTTGTGAGCATCATCAGTGAAAGAAGCAGATTCATCTGCAGCTGCGGAATCAGAGTTACTCGGTGACGCTGAAGTCAGTTGCTGCACCAGTAGAATTGCCATCCTTGGTCTTTTGAACAACAGATAAACCTGTAGATACTGATGGAGTGGAATTTTTCTGATTATTGTCTTCTTCATGTTCTGATATCATTAGAGGAGCATCTGAACTGACAGGAGCAGTTGGTAAAGACTTCGGTGAAGCTTCTTTACCAAAGTTGTTATTGCAGAAATATGAAGGCGGATTCATTTGATATTCTGATGGGCTTGTGTTTATTCGGTTCCAGCCCAACTTGTTGCTTATTTTGTTTAAGTTCAGTCTTTTCATATTCGGTCCAGTAGTTATTGTTGTTTGTGTCCGTTCGGTTTCTTCATTATTCATTGTATCTGAACATTTAGTTTGCTAGGGTTTTTATTTAAGGGGGAGAAGTTGCCAGATGAAAGAACCAACTTCGATGATCCCGAGTGCTTTTCTTCTGATTTTAGGGGTTTCTCTGTTCCGATCGTCTCATATCAATTCGTATGTTCGTTTTTTATCATGGTATCAAAGTCAAAAGGCGTGTAGAACAGCTGTTCCTTTCGATTCAGGTGCCTAAATCCAAGTTCCTCTTGGATTCATGGTTGAACACATCACGACGAACCGATTCGTCACAGGTTATGTTGGTTTGTTCTTCCTTCAAACATAACTGTTGTTCCTTATTACTTCATCTGGCAACTGTTGGTCCTTTTATGTGGATCTCTATGCGTTTGGATGTTTTCCTCTTTGTCTATATTTGTTGGCTCAAGATCTTCTGGTTTTCTTGCAATTAGTTTTTTTTCTCCATTATTGGTTATCGGTTCAGTTCTTGTTGGTTAAATCGCGTTTCTTTGAAACGTGATAATCTGGTACTGTTGTTCTGTTCTAAGATTTGTTTCGCCTATACTGTTGCTGCATTTTTTTTTGCATACTGGAATACAATTGTTGATTACTGGTTGCTAGTGGGTTTTTTTTTTTGAGATATTGTTTCTTGTCCCTTCGTTGGATCTTTTTATTGTTATGGTTGAGGATAAACCTATCAAGGAGGCAAGAAAGAATGTCACTGATGAGGTTGAACATGATGTTTTGGCTTCAGTTGATTTTCATCATCCTCTTTTTTTGCATGCAAGTGACAACCCTAGGATTAATATGATATCAGTAGTCATGACTGGTCTTGAAAATTATGCTATGTAGAGTAGGGCTATTCGATTTAGGTTGTTAGGAAGAAATAAACTAGGGTTTATCAATGGGACTTGCATGCGTGAAAATTATGATCCGGGTTTTACATCATTTGTGGGATAGATGTAATGCAGTTATTTTAGGATGGCTTACTAACTCTATCTCTAAGGATCTTGCCAGCGGGATGATGTATACTGAAAATGCATTCCTTGTCTGGAAAGAACTTAAAGAAAGGTTTCATAAGGTAAGTGGACCTAGAACATATCAGTTGCATTTGGAGATTGTTATGTGTCGTCAAGGTTTGAATCCAATATCAACCTTTTTCTCTAAATTGAAAATTCTTTGGGCTGAATATGATACTGCTTGTGCTCTTCCTTACATAGAAGGAGATGATTTTAAAAAACATATTGAGCATAAGGAAAACCAAAGACTCTTTCAATTTTTGACTGGTTTAAATGAAAATTATGTCAATGTGAGGAGTCACTTGTTGCTTTGGACTCCCTTGCCTTATGTGAATCAAACATATAATCTGTTAGTGCAAGAGGACACTCAAAAGGGGTGTTTCTTGTACTATGAATGCATCTTTTAACCCAAATTATGCAAATGTGTCTCTGAATTTGGATAAGCCTAAAGAAAATCAAAATTTAGAACGCACATTTTGTAGAAAGCGGGGACATACTGTGGACGGTTGTTTTTCAAAAGGATGTGATTTTTGTAAGAAAAAAGGTCATGCCAAGGATAATTGCTTCAAGTACAATGAATGATTGAAACAGGAAGGGTTGAATTCTAAGGCCAATGTTACCTCCATTAGGACTGGTGACACTAATTCTATTATTTATAACTTTACTAATGATGTTAATCTGAGTGGTGGAGTTTAGGGAGGGATCACTTTTACACGTGATCAATTTGAGAGGTTTTTACAAACCTTTAAAGGTGCAAGAGGCATTGCATCAGGGGCAAGTGGAGCCACACCTTCTGACTCGCATGTGAATACTGCTGGTATATCTTTTAATTCGATCTCTTGTTTTGAAAAGGATAATTGGATTCTAGATACAGGAGCAACCAACCACATGACCAACATAAACGATTGGTTATGTGAGATTAAGGATGCTCCTGACATCAAGGTTCAGTTACCTAATGGTGGATGTTCAAATGTTAAGCAAACTGGAAGTATTATCATTGATTCAGACAGAAAATTGCAGAATGTGTTGTACATACCAGACTTTAAATACAATCTTATTTCTGTGTCTAAACTTGCAAATGATTTAAACTGTTCTGCAATTTTCTATCATGACCTTGCTATCCTGCAGGACCTCTCAAATGGGAAGGTCTTGGGGACTGGTGAGGAAAGGTACGGGTTGTACTTCGTTCGATTATCATCCAGTTCTGTTGGTTCTGTTGTGACTAGTTCTGTTGTAAATAGTGCAATGTTATGGCATATGTTATTTGGGCATGCCTCTTTGAAGGCTTTAGAACATCTTGATTGTTTGAATTTTGTAAAGCATGATGAATTGGATATACATGAATGTGCTATTTGTCCTAAGGCGAAGATTGTTAGAACTCCTCTTCTTATTTTGAATTCCAAATCAGATGCTACATTTGATCTTGTTCATGCCGATGTTTGGGGTCCTTATCACAGTCCAACACATGATAATAAGCGTTTTTTTTGTCTGACCTTGGTGGATGATTTTTCTAGAGTTACTTGGATCCACTTAATGCAATTCAAATCTGATATGTTTCTTGTTTTGAGAAGATTTGTTGCTATGGTTGAAACTCAGTTTAAAAAAAAAAAATCAAGTGTTTCAGGACTGATAATGGTAGGGAGTTCTTTAATGAGCATTTAGATCGTATGTTGCATGAAAATGGCATTGTTCATCAGAGTAGCTGCCCATATACGCCTCAGCAGAATGGCAAGGCTGAAAGAAAGCATAGACACCTCTTGGAGGTAGCCAGGGCTTTAAAGCTACAAGGATCAATTCCAAACATGTTTTGGGCGGATTGTGTCCTTTCAACATGTTATCTCATTAATAATATTTCATCTAAGTTGCTGAAAGGGAAATCTCCCTTAGAGATGTTGCATGGTAAAAAAAACTGCATTCAGCCACCTTAGGTTTTTTGGTTGTTTATGTTATGCCAAAAATATGTCGGTGACTGGCAAGTTGGCTTCCAGGGCTATCCCTTCTGTTTTTATGGGATACTCTAAGACTCAAAAAGGATACAAGCTCTATGTCGGACGTCGGATCCGACTTTCCCTGACCCGTTTGAAAAACATTTTTAATTTCATTTTGAAATATCGGGTCTTGGCGAGCGACGGGTCCGGTCGAGCGGGGTCATCAACCGGACCGAAAAAATTGAAAGAGTCGCCACCGATTAATTGAAGGCTAATCAGAATCATAAAATCGCCTAGGGTACATGGAGTTAACATCCTAGGGATTATAAAGGTCTACGTCCAGATAATCGAGTTTGGGGGTTTGATTACGTCTTAAAAACTCGCGAGCTCATAATCCGCCATTTCGGTACTTTAGTTTGCTTTTGAATTTTTTTCTATTTACCCTAATTGCCCATTTTGATCATGCTTTGCCCAAAAAGACTACATGCATTTTATTTTTAATTAAGCAAACCATGTACAAACATTTTTTTATGAGTTAATTTCAAATAAATAAGAGAGAACTAAAGTTAATCGTGCTCGGAAAAAAATGGTTTAACTCTTGAGCCAGAGAACCTTTGGTTGCACGGCTTATGTTCTTGTTGATCCAGAGAAAAGAGATAAGCTTGATGCTAAGGTTGTGAAGCGTTACTTCATAGGCTATGGTTCTAACTTGTTTGGTTATATGTTTTGGGATGACAAGAACAGAAAGATCATGAGACACTGTGATGTGACGTTTGATGAATCTGTCTTATACAAGGACAGAGAGCAGAAGGTTCCAGAGACTACGAAGCAAGTGTAAGTTGAGTTGTAGAATACTACACCCATAGAAGATACTCAAACAACTCCAAAACGTTTTGCTAAAGAACCCGTAGTGGAGCAAATGAAACATGAGCAAGTGTTGAGGAGATCATCCAGAACCATCAGAGCACCAGATAGATATTCACCTTCATTACATTATCTGTTGTTGACTGATGAAGGGGAACCAGAATCTTTTGATGAGACCCTACAGGTGGAGGATTCAATCAAGTGGGAGCAAGCCATGGATGATGAGATGAGCTCACTTGAGAAGAATGACACGTGGTTGTTGACTGAATTGCTTGTAGGGAAGAGAGTCTTGTTGAATAAGTGGGTGTTCAGAATCAAGGTTGAACCATATGGCAAAAGACGGTTCAAGACTCGGTTAGTAGTTAAAGGGTTCACAAAGGAAAGGTATTGATTATGCTGAAATATTTTCTCCTGTTGTGAAATTAACTACTATCATGATTCTATTGAGTCTTGTTGCATCAGAGAATTTGCATCTTGAGAAAATGGATGTAAAAACAGCATTTTTACATGGAGATATGGATAAGGAGATCTATATGCAGCAACCAGAATGATTTGTTGTTCCGGGCAAGGAACACATGGTATGCAAGCTCAACAGAAGTTTGTATGGGTTGAAGCAAGCACCAAGGCAATAATACAAGAAGTTCGACTCCTTCATGAGCAAGAGTGGCTTTTGCAAGAGTGAAAAGGATCACTGTTGTTACTTCAAGAAATACACTGATTTTTATGTATTTCTACTCTTGTATGTGGATGATATGTTGATTACAGGATCCAGTATGAGATAGATAAACAATATGAAGGCAAGTTTGTCTTTAGTGTTTGAGATGAAAGACTTGGGTGCAGCGAAGCAGATTATTGGGATGAGGATATCTCGGGATAGATCGGATGGCACCTTAATTCTATCCCATGAGCAGAAGGTCGTGGCCCGATTCAGGTTGACTGGTGCTAAACTCAGGACTACTCCTTTGGCAAATCACATAAAATTGTCAAATGGGCAGTCACCCAAGACAGTTGAAGAACGTGAGAATATGGCATTGGTTTCATATGCCTCATCAGTTGGGAGTTTGATGTATGTTATGGTATGTACAAGACCTGACATAGCACATGCAGTGGGTGTGGTTAGCAGGTACATGGCAAATTCGGGGAAAGAGCATTGGGAAGCTGTGAAGTGGCTTCTGAGATATCTGAAAAGTACATCCAGTACTTCACTTTGTTTTGGCAAAGACAAAGTGATTTTGCAGAGTTTTGTGGATGCTGATCTTGGTGGTGATGTGGACTCGAGCAAGAGCACATCCGGATACATTTACACCATAGGTGGTACAGCAGTAAGTTTAATGTCCAGACTTCATAAATGTATTGTTCTTTTATCTACTGAGGTTGAGTATGTGGCAATAGCTGAAGCTGGGAAGGAGATGATATGGCTGGCATATTATCTGGAAGAGTTGGACAAGAAGCAGAGTGGGAAGATTCTCTATTCAGATAGCCAGAGTGTCATACATTTGGTGAATAATCCAGTCTATCATTCGAAGACTAACCATATCAGAAGGTGGTATTATTTCACTCGCAGTGCAGTGGAAGAAGGTGACTTGTGCTTAGAGAAGATAGAGGATGCGAAGAATCCAACAGACATGTTCACAAAATGTGTCGATGTTGGGAAACTGGGGTTGTGCAAAAGCTCGGTTGGTCTTCTGTATTTGTGTCACTACAGATGGTGCGGTGAAGATATTGATTATGATGCTGAGAGAATACGGGGTTTTTTTTGTGACCGAATCAGTCTCGAAGTGGGAAAATTATTAGGTATTGGAGCCTGATTAATATGTAATGTTAGTTTATATATTAATGTACGCGTCTCGCGATTGTCTGCTGGCCCCAAATTGTTGATGATAATAACTCCTCGTACGTACTATTCACGCACAGACGGAGGACTTGGTCGGTACTTCCAAGCATCAGCTAGCGTGATCATACAAATTTATATGATCTTCAACCTCAAGTCTGTATGTTCTTGGTGTTATGTATTGGAGTCTGATTAATATGTAATGTTAGTTTATATATTAATATACGTGTCTCGCGGTTCAACCCGTAGGTTGTACTGTATTTCTCCATGTATACGTATTCTGTAACAGTAACCTATCATTGATACATATAACCAAACCGCGTGGAGGTTACCCCAATTTTAGGGTGTTACCACGGAAAAACAGAGTCTCTCTCTACCTCTCCCTAATCTCTCTAGATTTCTTGTTCTTCTTCTTCTCCATAAAGTAGAGGTGTTGTTGTGACTCGATCATAATACTTGGGTCAGTAAACTTCATCGAATCGGAGAGCCTCGGTTTCATGAGTTGTTTTTACCTCAATAAATTGTGTTTTCTTTAAGACAGATGATTCAAATTCAATTTTTGTTGGACGTGATCAATTTAATTCCAACTCCAGGAAATGCAGGGATAACTCTCTTTTAGTGAATATTGTGTTTGTTTCTTGCATGAATTTGCTACGTAAGAGCATACTTTATTTAATTCCAACCTGCATTAAATGTTTCCTTTCATAACACATCAAGACTTCATCAGCATATAATGGACCTAAGGTCTCATTTATAAAATTCACATCCACATAGAATAGTACATATACATAATTTAAACACGCTTATGCACCATTATTTATTTGTGAGCTCGATCAACCTTCTTTCCATTACCATTACTATTCTCATGATCCATCCCTTCAGCATCATCTCCATCCATGAACCTTTTCCAGAACCAGTGCTTGAAGTGACACACCATCAACAAAAACGCTTGCGCGATCACGAACGTGAAGAGCAGGTTCACGCACACGGTGACGCTCTGGCCGGCTGATCGGGTCTCAAGAGGGAACGTCTCGCTCGGGATGAGCCATCCGAGCGGGCCCCACGACCATGCAAAGGACAAGACGACGGTGCAGACCATGACCGCTACGAATACCGCGAAACCTTTAATCAGGTCTTCGGAGTGGCCGGTGACCTTGATTCCTAGGACTATGGCGATGGCAACCTGAGACAAGAACATCTGAGCCCCAGCCTCGAGTAAGAGCATACGCCGTCCGACCTTGTCGATTGAGTAGATGGACACGCAGGTTGAGAGGACGTTGACGGCGCCGGTGATCACTGCTGAGTAAAGAGACGTGTTACCCCCAAACCCGACCGTGCTAAAGAGAACCAGGGGGTAGAACATTATGGCATCGATGCCCGTGCATTGTTGGAAAATCTGTTGCCCTGGAAAAGTAACTGTGAGCAAAGACTTACGGGGCGTTTCTTTCACGGAATTCGGAATAAGGAATACGGAATAGGGAATAGGAATTGAGAATAAGGAATAGGAGTTAAGAATATGAAGTTGTTTCTTTGGTTGAATAGAATGGAATAAGGAATTATGTTGTTTCTTTGGTGGAATTGTATACGGAAAAGGAATAGAATATGGTAAAATGACATATTTGCCCCTCTTTGTATATGTATAGAATATAATAAAAATAATTTGTATTAATTAATTGTAAAACTTAAAAATATTAAAAACGTTTTTTTAAATAATAAAAAAATTAAAAATAACGAATTTTTTATTTTTTTTAAAAGACCAATTTATTAATTTTTTTAAAAAAAATAAAAAATGTAAATGTCAAAATAATATTTCTTAAACAATCAATTGATTACATAACATTAACATGATTAGAAATATTAATAAATACAATATTCGCAATATAAGAATGTCATAATCAACAAGTTCAGTACAATAACAACATTTGAGAACAACATAACAAGAACAATTTGAGAACAACATAACAAGAAGCGCGATTAACACCTCAATTTGAGAACAATTTGCGAACAACATAATCATGATGTCATAACTTGGATGGGCTATGTGCATTGAAACTGATTATGACATCTGTTAAAGACAGCACCTGCCAAAATCAAAGAATTGCCATGAACAGGTGAATTGCTTGAGAAGTATTGCTGCCTCTGCACGGGCTTGTATGGATTCAGTGTCAAAGAATAGCTTTCCCTGAAAACGAATATTTCAAAAGGATAAAAGTAAGACTTTTTCTATCACTGAAAACAGCAACCCATAATTCGACAATACTGGAGATTTTTCAATCATCTAACCGTTTTACACCAAAGTATGTTGGGGAACGTGACGGTGCTGCATTCGTCCATTCATGGCATGTCCATGAAATTTTAGAGCATATATTTTGGTTGGTATTCTATGAATGACAGTCTAACCATTAATATTCCAAAAATGATATACAGCAATATCTGCAGATTTCTTATTATTGTTGCCATTGCTTCTTCAGATGCCCGCTTACAATCTTGGAATGATGAATCTCCATATACCTAGAAAAATTGAAAATAACAGAAACTATCCATCATATTAGAACTTTTATAATTCACAATTTTCCCAAAGGAAAAACCATAATTTAGCTGAAAGGAATGTACCAGAGGGACTTAGACCAACAGACAACCTTAAAAATTGGCATAGCTCCAAGATAGAACTTGACTGCATCAGCATATGCTTCTGATTTGAACTGCTCTTTTCCACAAAATATGAAATCTGTGTGACTCATCTATTGCTGGATACTACTCTTTCAGGAGATATTACACAAGTAATCTCACATATATATTCACAACATATGTAACACAAATAATCCATCATTACCAAGATATCAATTTATCTTGGAGCAATTAAAATTTTGTATTTTTCTTTAAATAACTTCTACGGTTTCAATTTTCAACCTCGCCTAACAAGATACGATACCACTAGCAGCAGAACAAAGATTTCACTGTGAAAAGATGAAAATAGTGAACTAAAGTTCATGGTCGAAAATTTTGGATTCAGGCTGGAGGCCCAGCAATGGGAATAATAAACCACAACAGTGATCATTCTAAAATAACACCCAAAAAGAGAAGTGTTCACTCCATCACTTCTAGATTGTACAGATGTTATCTGAAATTACAAAACATGGTAAATGAGCTTCTGTAAAGTATCATTTAAATAAATTCAAGTAATACTGCATGTGTTTGTTGAGAAGCTGCTCCATGTTAACTTCCATACCAACAATATTACTCTTCATTCTGATAGAAATAATAAAGCATTTTACAATACTCTTCATTTGATGTTATTCTGATTGACTCGAGACAGCTTGGACAAAATTAAAAAGGGAACTGAATTAATCTCAAATACAGCTAGACAAATTCTTTCTACAGCTTAGGAAAGGAATTACGCATTTCAGTTCATCAGATTAGCTTAAGCAAGTAAACTTTGAAACTAATCTATCTCAATCTCAATCGGAAACAAATGAAATCAACTAATATCGCAAGCTAACTTAGCTCCCTTGAGGATTCAAAGAGAAATTCAATCCAAATGGAGTTTCCTATGAACTGAATGCTCCAGTTACCAAACTCCCATCACCACTTGATCAAATCAAACCCGGAGTATAGAGCAATCAAGACAAGCTTCATACCAGAAGGTCCATATACTGATCGGCGTCGAAGGAAGAAGAGTGGAGGGCAGCTGTGTTTTCTGGACAGCTCAGTCCTTCGATAGAGCAGAGGGGCACGCTCAGGAATTCTTCAAATAGTGGAGGGCATTATGGTCATTCGTTCATCAAATCCGAATTCCAAACCTTCTTGGCTTAGGAATTCCGAGGTTTTGACCCGGAATTCCTAAGCCCGGACCGCCCGGAATACATACCCAAGGAATTGCTAATTCCATGAAACGAACATCGGCTTACGGAATCCGTAAGCCCAAATCCCTGGTCATTCAATGAGAAGAACGGGTCATTATATGTAAATAAGGATATACATGTACATGGTCTATGAAACGCCATACCTGCAAGGCAACGGCAATGACCAGCTGCGGTCGGTTCCTCCTCTTGAGTAAGTTCCTAAATGGATGCTTTACTTGTTGTGCAATTCTGCTCGCTTCCACCGACTCCATGAACTCGGGCTCGATATTCTCAGTTCCCCTAATCTTTCTGAGAACATCTTTTCCTTCATCTAGACGACCCCTCTCGATATCTGTTTGGGGTCTCTACCACACACAAGTCTCCTACTGTCAAAACAAGTGCAGGAATTCTAGCTAACCATAGTGATAGTCTCCGGCCCCAACCTCCTTTGATCCTATTAATTAAACAAGACATAATTACAATACAATAATATTAAGTTTATCCCAAGTTGTTTTGTGATCTATAAAGTAATTATGTAATGAACACTAATATAAATGTACGTTTTAGATCCGTAATTGAAATGTAAGGTAACCATTCTTCTTCATCTACAATTGATGGATTTATTGAATCGGGGTGCAATCGGGTTCTACATGTTACATCAGTCTGATGATCAATTTCAACAACTTCGGTCTCAAGATGAAACAATTTAACGAAAAAATGAAAGAAGAATGGAGACGCAGGAAAGAATGACCAAAATAACTCGTGTATACATAAGTGGAGAAGACAAGACAATGACAATTGAGGAATTTCACACACAACAAACATGTTGTCAACGACTGATTTGGACACAAAAAACTTAATTTATCTAAAACCACAAAAAACAAACATGTTTCATCACTTACAAAACATGTTACATCACTTACAAATTCAGGCAAACATGTTACGTTTTTTTCATAGTTTTTCCTAAAATTAATATTAAAATGTTCTAATCATAAATCCTTAACACAACCATAAAACAATCGCCAAAATATGACTGTGATTAGACATAAAATTTACCCATATAACGCGATAATTACTATTAACTCGGTTTATAAAATACTTATAAAAAAAAAAACAAAGAAACATATTCTAAAAGCTAATATCAAACCCCACACAAATCAAATCAGTACAAAATGTTGTAACGGTTCAGCGCTTTACACTTATCAATACAAAACTGAAGTTAATTGTTTGGTATTTTATCCTTAACCCTGATCACACTCCGAAAATCTGACTAGTCAACCGTCTATCCATTAACTCGATGACTTGTTGACCAAGAAAGATGTCTCAATCGTTAACATCACTTAAGATCTTCTTCTCCTGCACTCACTCAATGTTTACCTCTGAATGAATTAGTTCCTTGTCCACAGGCACCAAGCAAAGCATGTACACTTGCTCTCCAATATGACATATGATCTGAATCTGCAAGTAAGTAGCTGCAGAATCCTCAAACAACACCAAGTGTGAATCACCCGACAGATTTAAAGTTCGTAAATTTGAAAAGGTTGAAGTTAAGGTTTTTCTTCATGTTCTAAGATTTTAAGGTGTTAAGGGAGGACTCAGTTGTGATTTTATTATCTAATACTTTGCGATCATAGAGACTCTTGATACTATGTGAAATTTAAGATGTATGTCTTAACTAACTGTATCATAAGTCTGAATCTTTGGCATACTCTTAAGATATGTTAGTATCCTCCATTAAATTAGTGTTTACAAACTCAGTTTACAATTAAGCTTAGTGTCCAACCTCAATTTTTAAGGAAAATATTTTATTTTCGGTGTAGAATATGACCTTGCGCACTTTGATACTATGTTTGATACCAACTGTTTTAAAATATTAAGATTTTAAGTTAAGATTCAGTTATAATTTTATCACCTAACAAATTACTCACTATAACTTGATTTTCAGAATTTATTCATATTCTAAAATCTAAATGCATTTTGATCTCTAATATCTTGAATCAAGCAAATGGACATCAAATATGATTTTATTTTATTTATTCAAACATCTAATTGATGAAAATAGTAATATTTAGTCCTCTTTACTTAGTTTTCCATTTCTAAGATTTTTTTTAATATAGAAAAAAAAAATCAAACAAAAAAGTTTCTCACATTGTAATCTTTACCTATCTTTTAAAATGTTAAATCTTTATAAAGTTTGTAAGTAATAATAAGTATTTAATGTAGAAAAGAGATCATTGGATGGAATACTAACGAGAGAGAGAGGTCACGGGTCTTATGATGTGTACAATCATATCCCTTCTTTATTATTTTCATTTTTATTTGTAATTAAAATAAAGTATTTTCTTCTCTTCTTTTAATTAATATAATAATAATAATAATTTCTGATCGCAGAAGCTAAGGTAAGCTAGTTCTTGTCCCCACTTTTCCTACCAAAATCAAATCCATCATGCGTTTGTTTTTGTACGATTCTGATGCATGCAGTTGCAGGGCAGAGCCCTTCTCTCTCTCTCTCAAGCCTCGTTCCCTTCGTTGCAGACCAAACCACAAACAAACAGCCCCTCGATAGACCTCTCCTGCACTGGATCTGCTTATTGCTATCCCTTTGTAATTTTTTTTACTATAAATGACGGGGGTGAGTAAATCAAGTACATTCCATCAAGTTTGACCAACCCCATTTTGACTTTTTTTGAAAAATATAAATGTCAAATTCTTTTTTAAAAAAATATATATTAAAAAAATATTTAGAAATCTAGGCATATACGCTATCATACGCATATGGTAGCGCATATTGTTTTTCTTCCAAAAAAGCTACCGGATAGTGTTTTTGCCAAAAACACTACCTAAATGGTAATGTTTTTTCAAAAACGTTATTCAAGATAGCGTTTTCTAAATTTGTTTTTTATAAATATTTTGACGACTCGATGTTTAATTGTGATTCAAATGATGTAAAAAATATTAAATTTTGATTTACGGATTGACTGTACGCTCTGCCGTAGGTTGAGATATGAAAATTTAACTTAAAAAAATATAACTTAGACCTTGTAATTCCAAATTCACCACGGTTAACGACATTTATGGCGAAATTCAATTATCTACCTACTCTATTTTTTTATTAGATATATATTTAATTTTTAACCTAACATCGTTAATTTAATTACGACATAAATGACGCTTACTAGACGTTAAGTTTTTATTTTCGGTCTGGACGTAAAATACGAGCGATAATAAAACCATACATACATATATATCTATGTATCATGTTGAGTTTGGACTTAAAGGGTATGAGTTATATTTTTTTAAGTCATATTTTCATATCTCAACTCAACTTACGCCAAAACATACATTCAGTCAGTAAAACCAAATTTAATATTTTTGTATCATTTGAATCACAATTAAAATATCTACTTACTATAATTTTTGTAATGGATATATAATTTAATTTTTAATTAAATATCGCGTCGTCAACTATATATATATATATATATATATATATATATATATATAACTAATGTAGAAAACGCTATTTGAGTAGCATTTTTCAAAAAACATAAGAGTTTAGTTTTTTTTGTAAAAAACAATGTGTTACCCTGGTAGCGCATATGCCTATACATAAGGGTATATATTTTTTTGTAAAAAATAATGTGTTACCACGGTAGCGCATATGCCTATATTTCTACAAACAAATTGTATATTTATACTTTGTTATTTGTTTTTTCTAACATGTATATTTTTCGGAAAAAATTCACCCCATTTTCTCCACATGTAAATTATATATTTGTGTGTATATAAATTGAATTTTTAAAAAATAATATAGTAAAGCATGATTAATAAATTTATTTAAATATATATATATATAACTTAACACTTCTAATCTGTAAAACTTAATTGCGATTAAAAAAAAGTGAATTTTGGAATATATGAATTTCGTGTAACATTAATTTAAGGGTTAAATACCAAATAGCTACCCGAACTTTGGGCATTTTGCAAATAGCTACCCAAACTTTGAATTTTCTACCTAAACTTTGACATGTGGGGCAAATAGCTACATCCGTTAAATTTTCCGTTAAATATGGACGGAAAATGACGTGGCAACACATGATTGATCTATAATTTTAAAAACTAGATTATTTTATTAAAATACTAAAAAAATCAGAACAAATCTTTAAAAACTGAAAAATTAATAGAAAAAAAATAAGAGTTTTAAATATAATGTTTTTATTAAAATTATGAAATAAAAATAAATGATTAGGTTTTTTAATTTTGTTTCATATTTTTCAATACAAAAAGTATAGGGTTAATTACTTAATTGGTTACACATGTTTCACCATTGTGCAGAATGGTTACACATGTTTCAAAATGTGATTAATTGGTTTTGCTATGTGACTAATTGGTTACACATGTTTTTCCCAATGTGATTAATTGATTATTCCGTTAGTAAACCGTTAATTTTACCGTTAATTATTTTTTTTAACATATTATTGAATTGTGAAATGACTATTATGCCCTTAGTGGTATTGAAGAACCCAAAATCGTCTTGAAGAACCAGAAATCGTCTTGAAGAACCAGAATCGAATAATCGAATTTATGGGTTCTTGAAGAACCCAGAAACACATTTATGGGTTCTTCAATTCAGTTCGGTGATGAAGAACACAGCTTGGTGATGAAGAACACAGCTTGATTGATGAAAAGGGTAATTACGTCATTCTATGTATCTAAATAGTGACTTAACTGATATTTCTAACGGTGAACAGTAAAAAAACGATTAGTCACATATCAAAACCAATTAATCACATTTTGAAACATGTGTAACCATTCTGCACAATGGTGAAATATTTTTCTGAGTTTTTTAGTATTTTAATAAAATAATCTAGTTTTTAAAATTATGGATCAATTATGTGTTGACACGTCATTTTCCGTCCATATTTAACGGAAAATTTAACGGAGGTAGCGATTTGCCCCATGTGTCAAAGTTGAGGTAGCTATTTGCACATTCGTCCAAAGTTTAGGTAGTCGTTATTGAAAATTCAAAGTTAGGGTAGTTATTTGTAAAACGTCCAAAGTACGGGGAGCTATTCAGTATTTATCATGAATTTAAAGTCATGTTTAACACTTATCGATTTACCTACTATACGATTAATCATTTACACTAATTAGTGACACGTAACACATGAGTTGCCACCGTACATCTCATCGAGTGCTATCGGATTAGGCCAGGCAGGCTATTAAAAGGACAGGTAGGGGAGATCGGTTCCTGATTCCGTCTGTCCGGTCTGATAATATTGGTCCGACCAACAGTAAATGCACTGTCACCTCCGGTCCCACAGAAGGTATCAAGTCACGGTACAGCTGACGACGGCGTCTAACCCGCCGGTAGTGTCGTCCCCTCCCTCCTCATGCGCAGGCTTTGGCCACGTTATGTGCCTAGTAGCCGTCCGATCAGGTTACCATTGGCTGAGCACTAGGGCTAAAAGATACGGCGTGCCCTCCCTAGAGTCTGCTACTTGCCTACTTCCATCCCTGGAAAGAAAGAATTTCAAAAGCTCTGTTGTTTTTAACTTTTGCTTTTCACCCTACTCTTTTCTCCACAGAAGAGAAGAGGAAGGAAGAAGATAACAGCTTTAAACGAAGAAGGAAGCGCATTCCTCGATCCTCTAGTCTTAAAACCCTAATGGCGTTTTGTATCTAAATATTACTTGAAAAGTTGGCCAAAAAAAAAAACTTGAAATCACCGACAGTTTAGCCTTTTTGTCTCAGTAAATATATTTTTACTGTGTCCTACAGTATATATCTTTATTTACTTTCCATACACATTTTTTTTATATAATATATGTTTATTTTAAAAAAGAAACATATATTAATTATTTGTTTTTTTTGCCTCAGTACGATTTGTCGTTAAACCGAATCCATAATAATGCCATGCAATGACTACCTAATAAATATACGTTGACCCCCCAGAATTCAGCCGAGGCGCGTGTCCGCATGTCAACCAACTCCTCTTATCTAATGGGTTTAATGTTTCTTTTGTAAATGTAAAATTTTTCAACAGGTTTCAAGAGCTAACAAAATCACGATCAGTCTACCATCCACATCAAATGAGAACCGCTAAACTTAGGATGGAAAAAACTCAACACAGACGGAGCTTCCAAATGAAATACAAGGAAAGGAGGAGCGGGGGTGTCATTAGAGACATTAATGACAATTGAATCACCGACTTCTCTAAAAACTCAACATAGACAGAGTTTCCAAATGAAATACAAGGAAAGGAGGAGCGGGAGTGTCATTAGAGACATTAATGACAATTGAATCACCGACTTCTCTAGAGCTATCGAAATTGCAGATAACTTAACTGTTGAACTATGAGTCATCAAAGATGGTCTATCACTAAAGTTGAGTATTGAAATTGACTATATACATATGGAAACATATGCATTTACTGCAAAATAACTTTATATCGGATCCTTGTAACAACAATTTGAAATTCTTACCAATTATCTTGGATTATAGGAACCTTGTACTCATATTTATGAGATTCAAGATACGACACATTTATCAAGAAATAAATGTGGTTGCATATGTTTTAGCAGGAATAGACACCAACCAACTAACTAAGTTCATTATTTACGATTCTCCTTCTAGAGAAGCTTGTTTAAATTTACTTACATATGTTATGGGTGTCTGAGTATTCCGATTGTTAAAATTACAAATTAGTTTGAACTCAAACGAGTGTACATTTTTTTTGATAAGTTTTATGCTTTATTTATAAAAAAACTCACATTCTTTCCCATCCGCCAACCGTAGTGATTAGTGGTGGAAGTTTTAATTTTAAACACGATTCACGCGTGTCAATTTGACACGACAATCCAATTCGTATGAAAAATGAGATCGAATTTAGATCGTGCTTATCGATTCGTAGATGTGAACTCATATAATTAAATATATATTTTAATAAATAATATAAAAGTTCATAGGTCGTGTGAGTCATATGGATCCGTAGGTTGTATGAATCAGTAAGTCGTATAAATCTATTTGTCACACAAATCAATAAGTCGACCTACATAATTCATATTATACAAGTTGAAATGACACATATACACAAGATATACAGATTGACTTGTGGACCTACGGATCGTGTTTGATTGTTAAAAAATGACTCATTATTAATTACGGATTATATTTGAATTATATATAGGGTTAATTACCTCAACCGTTACTTATGTTTGGCCCATGTGATTAAAAGGTTACTCATCTTTTTTTGTGTAGCTGAAACGTTATTAAGTTTGAAGATGTGACTGAAAGGTTACTCCGTGAACTTTCCGTCAAATCTGACCGTCAAAGTGTCACGTGCAAGTCACGTGACCTAATTTAAAGACGATTTTACCCCCCTTTTATGTTTATGGATTATGAAGTAGTAACGGTTAGGTAACAAAATGTCCAAACTAAAGTAACCGTTTAATAACATTTAGAAGAAGATAAAACATCATTTAACAACTTCTCCACAAACATAATTCACCACATTTGCAACCATTTCATTTTATTTTCTTCTTAATATCTGATTCTGTTTGATGAAAATCCAGTTAAATAAACATCAAGTAGCATCAAACAAATTTATAATACATACAACAATTTTCTATTTTCTCACTATCACTATTCCTATTCGTATCTGTCAAGACAATATTTTCCTATTCAGTTGACACCTCAACTTGATCATTCTTCTCTTCTGTTCCAGTAACTCCTTCAATCGTGTCGTCCACTGGAAGGATGTGCACTCGCTTTCCATATGGATTCCATTGTAAGTTGCTGATCCAACCACATAAATCTGCAGTACAGTAAGGAAAATAGTCAGCTATAAGGTTCAACCCTAAACAAAGTCAAAATATATAGTAACTACTTCAATTCAGAGCAAAGCAAGGGATACCATCCTACAAGAAACCAAAACTATAGCTGCATTTGAAGTTATGGAATGTCTTCTATGCCCCTGTGTGTAGGAGGAGGGACAAGTAAATAGATTATGTCTGCATTGTAACTCTCTTTGTCAATGATATTATCCAGTCCATGAAGTTGTACGCAGAATGATGACTCTAGTATATTAGTTACACCCTTCTTTCTTTTCATTTACGTATGTATCTTGTTGACGAGTTTCTTAATTTACTTTGAGCATGTCTTCAGCTGCATGATCTTATATAATGAAGTTACCAGACCCTCAAATTTATTTTGCTTTCAAAAGCTCAGATTCTTAGAAACTTGTACTGATGCATGCCTTCTCAGGGGAATGTTCATATTTTCTGATCCGGCCATTCCTGGTGATTGTTATGGCATGTTTGAAGCTTATCCACCCACCAAGGTGCACCAAGGTGCTAATCCAACCACATAAATCTGCAATACAGTAAGGAAAATAGTTAGCTATAAGCTTCAAAATAGCATTAATGACTGCATACTATCAACTTGGATGGAGCATTGCATTTGAAGACACTGATTCTGTGACTATAATGTCCTTGCCGAAAAAATAAAATTTGAAATAGAAAATCGAAGAGAAAAGAGTTATGAAAACGTACCAACCATCATCGAGATGAAAAGCCAATTGATATGGACAAACTGGATCAAGACCAATCGACTGTATCTCTCTTGAAGCAATATCTGATTGTTCCTGCAAATCCAAAATTTGCTCAGCATAAATCCAAAACTGGGTCCAAAATGGAACAGAATTCTAAATTCCAACTTAGTCTAGAAAAACCTTTTCGATGGAACAGAATTCAAGATCTTATTACAAATTCAGGAAATTGAGAGAAGCCATAACATGCCATTGTCAGAAAAATAACAACCATCCACGGTCACCGATTGAGACATTGAATCGCAGATCATGTTTGCAGCAGAGGCACAGCTACCCTAATTCTACAATGGGAAAATTGCACCAGCGGCAGCTTAAGCCCCTATATCCTCCACCCATCAAACGACGACGGCGAACGCTTTAAAGAATTGATCAAGACCACTTACATTAGAGCAAGAGCAACGGAAGCACGAAATCTGTCAGCAGATAGAATCTTCCGCGGATGAAATTTAAATTTTGGTTTGTCAGGGCGGGTACCGGACGAATCAAACCCAGAATCGAACATAAGTCGGAAGGGACGAATCCTGTGAAGGACGAATCAATTTCCGTGATTTCAAACATCAATTTCGACAACACAAACCCAGAATCGATTCTGGGTTATTGATGAAGGAGAAGATATGGAACCATACCTGATGAAGAAGCAAGGGAGCTTTGGCCTTAGATGAAATAAATGAGAAGATATGGAACGAAGAAGGAGCAGGAGCGTCGAGCGTGTGCTGGAATTCTTGGAGCCATAGATCGGCATCTATATGGAATTCTCCAGACCTAAGAACAGCAGACCTAAGAACAGCTGCTTAAGTAGACAAAAGGGTAGTTTCGGAACTTTAAATTATAACTATATCACGTGACAAGCACATGGTGGTACTTAACGGAAAGAAATAATGGCAGTTAGGTCATAGTAACGGTTCAGTCACATGTGTCAACTTAAGTAACGGTTCAGTCACATGTGTCAACTTAAGTAACGGTTGAGCTCAAGTTTGAACGGTTCAGTCACATTGTCAAACATAGGTAACGGTTGAGGTAATTAACCCTTATATATATTTTGACAGTATGTACTTAAGGAGACTCTAGGTTTATCCATCAACCCGAATTGAATTTTATATGACTCTATTCTCTTAACTCCATGCGCGCGCGTGAGCGCTCTCGATAAAATCCCGATGTCATTGGGAAACGGCGGGTACGACGAATGACGGCCGCTTTCCATTTCTATGTCAATGTCTAGCGTAGTCTACCATCTATGTCTGTCTGTTTTCTTTAACGTCTCATCTCCGCCGTTTGGCGCTAACTGTCCTTTCTCTGCAACGAAAATGCTCCTCCTTCACTGCCTCTCTCTTCATAACAGCTCTGCTCTCTGCATCCTACAGTTCACGCCTAATGCCTGCTCTCCCTCTCGAGCTGTAATGGCAGCAGATGGGCCAAAGTTCCAGTAGCAAGGCTCTGGGCACTCATTCGTCTCACATTGTACTACTCTTATCATAATCAGCAATTCATTTCGATTTCCTCGCTCCTACCTCCTGCTGCTCTTTTTTCACTCAATGGCGGATGCTTCCCGACGGAGAGACTTGATTCTCGCGGTGGTTGTGCTTCTGTTTCTCTCTCCTTTCGCTTCTCCTCTGAGCGACGAAGGTAAATTTTTGTTCCGGTGGATAAAACCCACTTGTGGCGAAAGGTGGGATTTTTATGCGATTAAAATTAAAATTTCAGGAAGAGCTCTGATGAAGCTCAAGGCTTCCTTCAGTGACGTGGCTAATGTGCTGCTGGACTGGGACGGTCTCCACAGCGACGATTTCTGTTCCTGGCGTAGCGTCCTCTGCGACAACCTTAGCCTCTCGGTCGTCTCTCTGTGAGTGACTGATATCAAAAAGCTGAATTTCGTTAGAGATATAGTGGTTTGGGCACTCACTGGAAAAAATAATATGAACTTCTGTTTCGACCATGCCTAATCTATAGATGGGGCTAGCGAAGTTTCATGGGTCAGACGTTTACTCAGCGAAGTCCCTCTAGTTTCGAAAATTTTGAATTTTAATGATGTCACATTTCTGTTTTTTTAAATTCGCTGCCTTTTTTCTTTGAAGGAACCTATCCAACTTGAATTTGGGAGGAGAGATTTCACCTGCCATCGGTGACTTGAGCAATTTGCAATCAATGTACGTCATTTAAAAAAAAAATATATATATATATATATACATTGCAGGAAAAACTTTTATAATGTAAATGTCATTAGCAGTCCGAGTGATGAAATTTATTGGTTAAAATGGCAGAGATTTTCAGGGGAACAAGTTAACTGGTCAAATCCCCGACGAAATCGGAGATTGTTCCCCTCTGATACACCTGTAATTGGCACCCTGTTCCCTTCCTCTTTTGATTTTTGATGCTGTTCTGTATAGTCCGAGGTTGTTGTCTCCTTAGAACCAAAATTTGCTAATGTTATGCAGGGACTTTTCTGACAATTTGCTCTATGGAGATATCCCATACTCCATATCCAAGCTTAAGCAGCTGGAGTTTCTGTATGATTAGTAACTCAGTTTGTGATACTTTCATTTGCCAAACAACAAATTTCTATTTTACTAAACCCGGAACGTCTTTCATTATTATGCAGAAACTTGAAGAACAATCAGTTTACTGGTCCTATTCCTTCCACACTTACTCAAATCCCGAATTTAAAGACTCTGTAAGTTTAATCAACAGCTCAATTTTATAATTCTGTATTTGCAATGGCATTTAATAAAAAAATATTGAATGACATTTGCTTCATGTTTTAGAGATCTTGCTCGAAATCAACTTACTGGTGAAATTCCACGGCTACTTTACTGGAATGAAGTGTTACAGTTCCTGTAAGAGTAGATACTTTTCAATTTACTGCCATGCAAACTAACTATAGTCCATGTTTGGTATCACAAGCTATCTTTTTTAATCCAATATCAATGTTTCTCAGTGGTTTACGTGAGAATTTTCTAAGCGGAACATTATCCCCTGATATGTGTCAACTGACCGGTCTTTGGTACTTGTAAGATATCCCTTCCTTTATCGAAACATTCTATCACCCCTTACATTATCAAATGCTATTTATATATGATCTAGATTCTTAGAAGAATATATCCATCTTCTGATGTAGTGATGTGCGAGGCAACAATTTGTCGGGCACGATCCCAGACAACATTGGTAACTGTACTAGCTTCGAGATCTTGTAAGCCATGTCTCTGAATGATTGATTCCATTATGTCCTGTACTAAAAAGGTGTCTTATTTACTTGTCTTGACAAATTGCTCGATGCAGGGACATCTCATACAACCAAATAACTGGAGAAATTCCTTACAATATTGGATTCCTTCAAGTTGCTACCTTGTAAGTCCCTCCAATCTTCTACTGTGTACTATGTTTGCTCAAATCTTTCTCAGATTTCAATCTAAATTTCTACACTCATCTTGCAGGTCACTCCAGGGAAATAAACTTGCAGGAAAGATTCCAGAAGTTCTTGGTTTGATGCAAGCTCTTGCTGTTCTGTAAGCATGCATTTTGCAAGTTTTCAGTTACCTCTTCATGTTTAGATTCGTTTGTCGTTACGGATTGAGCTTTGTATTTTCAGAGACTTAAGTGAGAATGAGCTAGTTGGACCAATTCCTCCTATACTTGGCAATTTGTCATACACAGGAAAATTGTGAGTTCATTCATAAATAATATGCATTTGTTTTTCAGTTTTACTTAGATCCATTGCTTCTTTGGGCAGGTATCTGCATGGGAACAAGCTCACTGGACCAATTCCTCCCGAACTTGGCAACATGTCAAAGCTCAGCTACTTGTAAGATAGATAGCAGCGTTAGTCTGTTCATTGTTTCTTGTTTTTCAGAAAGGATTTTCTGGGATTGAAGGTATAATGGTTGTAACCTTTTTCTGCACTGCAGGCAATTGAATGACAATCAACTTTCTGGGAGTATACCATCTGAACTTGGAAAGCTCGATCAATTATTCGAAGTGTGAGATTCTAACCCCCTTCATTGATCATCCTTTTTTTTTATAACTCAAAGAAAATTGACTTGATGAGACATTTCATATGTTTCAGGAATCTTGCCAATAATAACCTCGAAGGTCCAATCCCGGCAAACATAAGTTCATGCACTGCACTGAATCAACTGTAAAATTTCCTTTGGATATGTTAGTCAATGTTGCAGTGTATTTGCTTTGGTTCTTGTTATATTTTCTTGATTTGCAGAAATGTTCATGGTAACCGCCTCAATGGATCGATCCCTTCTGGTTTCCGAAACCTGGGCAGCTTGACATACTTGTAAGTTGAAGACTCATAGTGAGTTTCTAATTAGGACTCAAAAAGTTAACCAATTTACATCTTCTGTTAACAAAAAAAAACATTCTCAGGAACCTGTCTGATAACAACTTCAAGGGCACCATACCAAACGATCTAGGTCGCATCATAAATCTCGACACACTGTTAAGTATCGATGTTTTTAAAAATATATAAATTCATGCATAGCTTATGTGAACATTGCTTAGATTACATTACAATTTTTTTGCAGTGATCTTTCAAGGAATAGATTTTCTGGGCCAGTTCCACCCTCCATTGGCAGTTTAGAGCATCTCTTGACATTGTAAAAGTCTTCATGATTCCTTACACTATGTCACCTAAATTGCAACACATTTTTGTGTCTATCATGTAAACGAAAATTTGCATGATTTTGAGCAGGAATTTCAGCAAGAATCACCTCGATGGTCGTCTACCATCAGAGTTTGGAAATCTCCGCAGCGTACAGATTATGTATGTAACCTTATTCTTCAATACAAAATATGTATTTCCTTTTCATTTTAATCGTTTCATGATCATGATTCTTTGCAGTGATATGTCGTTCAACAATCTATCTGGTACGATACCCGCTGAGTTGGGTCAGTTGCAGAACATCTTCTCTCTGTGAGTTCATCAGACCTGTCCTTGCTTTCTCTTATTTTTTCAAGACATTTTACTATATTTCAATGTCTGTTCCTAAAGTTCATGTTTTTTGACCTCTTTGTTGCTGCAGGATATTGAATAACAACAACCTGCATGGTGTGATCCCTCAGCAGTTAACCAATTGTTTCAGCCTCATCAATCTGTGAGTGCTTTTTTACAGATTTGCTATTGAGAACAATGCAATCTTCTTACGAAAATTGGTCGGGTTCTCCTCTATGCAGGAATGTCTCCTTTAACAACTTATCAGGAACTATACCACCAAATCGAAATTTTACCCAGTTTCCTTCAAACAGGTAACTTTTACATACGGTAACTAAAACCTCGTTTCGTTCTGAACAACAATGTACTATGTTTCACCGACCAAAAACCGTTTTTTGTTTTTCAGCTTTCTCGGAAACCCTCTTCTTTGTGGTAATTGGTTGGGTTCTATATGTGAACCTTCTGCTTCAAAATCTCAAGGTATCACTTATAGCATAAATACATTTACTTATGTATATACGATCTGTATTTGAGTGTTTTTTCTCCAACTTTCTGCAGCATTTTTCTCTAGAACTGCTGTCATCTGCATAGCCTTGGGATTAATCACCGTATTATCAACGACACTCGTGGCTCTCTACAAGTCAAAACAGCCAAACGAAGTAATCAAGCCCGGAAAAGCCACACAAGGTCCCATTTTCATCACTTCTCTTAATTCACATCAAATTTCAGTTCCTTCTATAACAAATTTGCAGTTTGTTACGTTCGTTTCTTTCATGGTTGTAGGTCCTCCAAAGCTTGTCATTCTTCACATGGACATGGCGATTCATACGTTCGACGATATAATGAACATCACCGAGAATTTGAACAAAAAGTACATTATCGGATACGGAGCGTCCAGTACGGTTTACAAGTGCACGTTGAAAAATTCCCGACCTATTGCGATAAAGCGACTCTATAGAAAGGTTCAAGATTCTCGAGAATTCGAGACCGAACTCGAAACAATCGGGAGTATCAGGCACCGGAATATTGTTAGCCTGCACGGCTATGCATTGTCTCCTCTTGGGAATCTTCTTTTCTATGACTTCATGGAAAATGGTTCTTTGTGGGATCTTCTTCATGGTTAGTTCCGACAAACCAAATAAACATTTGAAAAATACAAACGCTCATCTTAAATCTACGTTATAGGTCCGGCGAAGAAGGTGAAGCTTGACTGGGAAACCCGGCTCAAGATCGCGGTTGGAGCAGCACAAGGACTCGCGTATCTCCACCACGACTGCAATCCGAGGATAATCCACCGAGACATAAAATCCTCAAACATTCTTATTGACGAGAACTTTGAGGCTCATTTGTCTGATTTCGGGATTGCAAAGTGCATTTCGGCTGCAAAAACACATGCATCTACTTATGTTCTTGGAACGATCGGCTATATCGATCCTGAATATGCCCGAACATCAAGGTTGAACGAGAAATCGGATGTTTATAGCTTCGGCATTGTTCTTCTCGAGCTACTTACTGGAAAGAAGGCCGTGGATAACGAGTCGAATCTGCTTCATATGGTATGTTAATTTGTTTCTTACAAAATAAAAATGCACCAACATTGACATTTTACTCCAGTTTTATCAGATGTTTGAGCTTTCTGGGTGGTTTCTTTATCACACAGGTACTGTCCCAGGCCGACAACAAGACGACGATCATGGAAGTTATTGACCCCGAGGTTTCAGTGACTTGCCTGGACATTTCCCACGTGAAGAAAGTCATGCAGCTTGGTCTTCTCTGCACCAAGCGCCACCCTTCCGAACGCCCGACCATGCACGAAGTTGCTCGTGTTCTGGTCTCTTTGTTGCCTGCTGCTCCTGCAACCAAGCTGCTGCTGCCTTCTGTTCCAGTGAAAAACATTGAATACGCTCGGTTTCTGGTCGATAACAAGGTGGCACAGCAGCAGCAACAGATGGTTATGAATCATAACAGTACGATGAATCATGATCAAGACAATTCGTCGTCCGATGATGTTCAATGGTTTTTGAAGTTTGGAGAGGTTATCTCCAAGAACACTCTCTCATGATGATGATGATCTCAGTCTGGTCGGTTCGTGAAGGTACGATAGTTTTGGGAGTTCGTTTATGGTTGGATGGGACTATGAGACCTTCAAGAACAATTTTGTACAAATTGTCGGATTAGATTACAGTTAAGGTAGTTTAGTTGGTTGCTTAACATTGCCATTGATCAAGTTCTGGCATTGTTTTTCGGACATATATTATTATTCTAGAAGTTTGATGTAGTCTATATTTTAAACTTTTGGAAAGATGCTGAAATTATTACTTATATATATTTCCTTCCACTTTTAACTAAAATGTATTGATGATTTTTTTTACATATTTGTATAAAATTTCAGTCTTTAGATGATGAAAAATTCATACATCTCATAAATTTTGAATCTTAGATTTCTTACTTACAAACTTAAAACTAGTTTTAATTATTTTTAAAAAAATTTAAAAGGTATATTTTTTACCATTTTAAACTGTAAAAGCTATTAAAAGTATTTTTTTAACAAAATAATAATTTGTATAAAATAATCGATTCTTGCTAATAAATTTTCTTAAATTTAATTCATAATTGCAATGGGCCGCCCAAACTTTTAACATAGAGCAGTTTGCCTCCTAAAGTTTGGAGTACATCAGTGCACTAATTCTACCGTTAGTCACCATGGTGGTGACGTGTACGGGGTGGATATCACATGATTTTTAACTCGATTGACCCATACACCTTAGCGCGTGTCAGCCACAGGTTCGCTTAGCCACCGAATTTTCGTGCCTCATATCCTTGACGGAGATCAGGCAAAATTCGATAATTCCAACGGCTGCAGAATAACTATCCAATGGCGTCTCTCCTTTTGAACACCTTCTCCGTTGTTACTACGGCGCCCAGCTCCCCTACTCTGAAGCGAAATGTTGTCAGACAAAGGCGTTTGGTGGCGGTGAGGGCGGAAGCGGCAGCGATTAACCCCGGCATAAGGAAGACGGAAGAGAAAGTGGTGGATGCTGTCGTCGTCACCGAGCTATCTAAGCCCCTTACTGCGTATTGCAGGTAAAATCCTTGACATTGTTCTGCTCAGTGATACTACCCTGGGCTGATTGATACGATTCGACCTGCAAAATTTAGTTACGGTTTAGATGTCTTGAAGATTTGATCGCTTCTAAATAGTTTACCGGTTATTATGGAGAGTACGTGTGCAATCTATGTTAGGTATTGTAGTCTGATTAATATGTAATGGTAAATTATGTATTAATGTACGCGTCTCGCGATTACCTAGGTTATAATGTACTGTACTGTATTTCTTCATGTATATATATTTTGTAACAGTAACCATCATCAATACAAATGAGCCAAACCGCGTGGAGGTTACCCTAATTGAGTGTTACCACGGAAATTAGCTCTCTCTCTAGCTCTCTCTCATCTCTCTTGAATTTGGTTCTTCTACTTCATCAGAATCCATTGTGTGTTCAAGAATCGATCTTAACAACTGGTATCAGAACTAAGGAGATTCAACACGTTGAAAATGGAGAGTTCGAAGTTTGGAATCGAGAAGTTTGATGGATCCGATTTCGGTTTCTGGAAGATGCAGATCGAAGATTGTCTCTACCAGAAAGATCGGGGTGAAGCCGGATCGGGGTGAATCCGGATTCCATGACAGAGGAGCAGTGGAAGCTGAAAGACCGTCAAGCCCTAGGGATGATCCAGTTGACTTTGTCGAAGAACGTGACGTTCAACATCGACAAGGAGAAGACTACGACCGATCTGTTGAATGCGCTATCAAATATGTACGAAAAGCCATCGGCGATGAACAATGTATATTTGATGCGTAGATTGTTCAATTTACAGATGTCTGAAAGTGGATCTGTTGCTGATCATATCAACGAGTTTAATATGATTGTGAGTCAATTGAGTTATGTGGAGATTAACTTCGAAGATGAAATTAAAGTCTTGATTTTGATGTCATCTCTGCCTGAGTCTTGGGATACTGTTGTTGCTGCAATTAGTAGTTCACGTGGTTCTGAGAAACTGAAATTCGATGAAATCCGAGATGTTGTTCTTAGTGAAAGTATTCGCAAACGCGGAATGTGAGATTCATCGGGTAATGCTCTCAGTGTGGACAGAAAGGGAGAGGCAATTTGAAAGGCCAAAATTAACATGGTCGATCAAAATCAAAGAATCGAGGAAAATCTCTGAACAAAGCCAACGTGATTTGTTGGAATTGTGGAGAGAAAGACCACCATCAGACAACCTGTAAGAAACCCAAAAAGAAGCAGAATCAGAAATCAGGGGATGATACAGATTCTGTAAATTCAGCAGAAAACATTGAGGATGCTCTAATCCTTAGTGTGGACATCCCGGTTGAATCCTGGATTTTGGATTCTGGTGCATCATTTCATTCGTCTCCAAGTAAGGAATTGTTTCAAAATTTCAAGTCTGGAAATTTTGGAAATGTATATCTTGCTGACAACAAAGCATTGGAGATTGAACGAAAGGGGGATGTCTGCATAAAGACCCCATCGGGAAACCAGTGGACATTGGAGGATGTCAGATATATTCCTGGACTCAATAAAAATCTGATCTCTGTTGGTCAGTTGGATAGCACAGGTTACGCAGCAGAGTTTGGTAAAGGTTCGTGGAATATTATAAAGGGTGCTAGGGTGATATGATTGTAGCTCGTGGCACCAAATCTGGAACCTTATACACCACTGCAGGGTGTATAAACATGACTGTTGTTGCTGATAGTGTTTCTGGTTCATGTTTGTGGCACAACAGACTTGGACACATGAGTGTTAAGAGAATGAAGATGCTAGTTGCAAAAGGAGATTTAGAGGGTCTGAAGTCTGTTGATATGGTTTTTTGTAAGAGCTGTGTTATGGGCAAACAGAAATGAGTCAGCTTCACAAAGACTCCTAGAGAGTCGAAGAAAGTGCAGTTGGAAATGGTCCATACATATGTATGGGGACCATCTCCAGTTTCATCACTTGGAGGATTCAGGTTTTATGTCACCTTCATTGATGATTTCAGCAGGAAGGTATGAGTTTACTTCTTGAAGCATAAATCAGATGTGTTTGCAACATTCAAGAGATGGAAAACTGAAGTTGAGAATCACACCGGATTGAAGATCAAATGTTTGAGGTCTGACAATGGAGGAGAGTATGACAAGTTAGAGTTCAAAGCTTTATGTGCTGCTGAGGGAATCAGATTGATGAGGACAGTTCCCGGTAAGGCTAGGCAGAATGGAATTGCTGAGAGGACGAACATAACATTGAATGAGCGTGCAACATTGAATGAGCGTGCGAGGAGTGTGAGGCTGCATTGTGAACTGCCCAAGATGTTTTGGGCAGATGCAGTGAGCACATCTGCATACTTGATCAACAGGGGACCATCAACTCACTTGAGGTTCAAGATTCCAGAGGAGGTATGGACAGGAAAGGATCTCAAGTACTCACACTTGAGAACTTTCGGTTGCACGACTTATGTTCATGTTGATCCATAGAAAAGAGATAAGCTTGATGCTAAGGCTGTGAAGTGTTACTTCATAGGCTATGGTTCTGACTTGTTTGGTTACAGGTTTTGGGATGACAAGAACATAAATATCCTGAGACACAGTGATGCCACATTTGATGAATATGTCATATACAAGGATAGAGAGCAGAAGGCTCCAGAGACAACTAAGCAAGTGGGAGTTGAGTTTGAGTTGCAGAAGACTACACCCATGGAAGATACTCAAACAACTCCAAAGACTGTTGCTGAAGAACCCGTAATGGAGCAAATGACACATGAGCAGGTGTTGAGAAGATCATCCAGAACCATCAGAGCACCAGATAGGTATTCACCTTCATTACATTATATGTTGCTGACTGATGAAGGGGAACCAGAGTCTTTTGATGATGCCCTACATGTGAAGGATTCAATCAAATGGGAGCAAGCCATGGATGATGAGATGAACTCACTTGAGAAGAATGACACGTGGTTGTTGACTGAATTGCCTGTAGGGAAGAGAGCTTTGTTGAATAGATGGGTGTTCAGGATCAAGGCTGAACCAGATGGCAAAAGACGATTCAAGACTCGGTTAGTAGTTAAAGGGTATTCACAAAGGAAAGATATTGATTATGCTGAAATATTTTCTCCTGTTGTGAAATTAACTACTATTCGTATTCTATTGAGTATGTGCTTCAGAGAATTTGCATCTTGAGCAAATGGATGTAAAAATAGCATTTTTACATGGAGATCTGGATAAGGAGATCTATAAGCAGCAACCAAAAGGATTTGTTATTCCGGGCAAGGAACACATGGTGTGCAAGCTCAATAGGAGTTTCTATGGGTTGAAGTAAGCACCGAGGCGATGGTACAAGAAGTTCGACTCCTTCATGACCAAGAGTGACTTTTGTAGGAGTGAAAATGATCAGTGCTGTTATTTCAAGAAATACACTGAATCTTATGTATTTCTACTATTGTATGTGGATGATATGTTGATTGCATAATCTAGTATGAGAGAGATAAACAATGTGAAGGCAAGTCTGTCTTCTGTGTTTGAGATGAAAGACTTGGGTGCAGCGAAGCAGATTCTTGGGATGAGAATATCTCAGGATAGATCTGCTGGCACCTTAAGTCTATCCCAGGAGCAGTACATTGAGAAGGTAGTGACCCGATTCAGGATGACTGATGCTAAGCCCAGGACTACTCCTTTGGCAAATCACATAAAATTGTCAAAGGGGCAGTCACACAAGACAGCTGAAGAACGTGATCAGATGGCACTGCTTCCATATGCTTCAGCAGTTGGGAGTCTGATGTATGTTATGGTATGTACAAGACCTGATATAGCACATGCAGTTGATGTGGTTAGCAGGTACATGGAAAATCCGGGGAAAAAGTAGTGGGAAGCTGTGAAGTGGCTTCTCAGATATCTGAAAGGTACATCCAGTACTTCACTTTGTTTTTGCAAAGACAAAGTGATTCTGCAGGGTTTTGTGGATGCTGATCTTGGTGGAGATGTAGACTCTAGCAAGAGCACATCCGGATACATCTACACCATAGGTGGTACAACAGTGAGTTGGATGTCCAGATTTCAGAAATGTGTTGCTCTTTTATCTACTGAGGCTGAGTATGTGCCAATAGCTGAAACTGGGAAGGAGATGATATGACTGACAGATTATCTGGAAGAGTTGGGCAAGAAGCAGAATGAGAAGATTCTGTATTCAGATAGCTAGAGTGACATACAGTTGGTTAACAATCCAGTCTATCATTCGAAGACTGGACATTTCAGAAGGCGGTATCATTTCACTCGCAGAGCAGTGGAAGAATGCGACTTGTGCTTAGAGAAGATAGAGGGTGCAAAGAATTCAGCAGACATGTTGACAAAATGTGTCGATGTTGGGAAACTGAGGTTGTGCAAAACCTCAGTTGGTCTTTTGTAGTTATGTTACTACAGATGGTGCGGTGAATGTATTGATGATGATGAGAGAATATTGTGTTTGGTGACGGAATCAGTCTCCAAGTGGGAGAATTATTAGGTATTGTAGTCTGATTAATATGTAATGGTAGATTATGTATTAATGTACGCGTCTCGCGATTCAACCTGCATTTCTCCATGTATACGTATTTTGTAACAGTAACCATCATCAATACAAATGAGCCAAACCGCGTGGAGGTTATCCTAATTGGGTGTTACCACGGAAATCAGCTCTCTCTCTCTCTAGCTCTCCCTCATCTCTCTAGAATTTGATTCTTCTACTTCATCAGAATTCATTGTGTGTTCAAGAATCGATCCTAACAATCTATGTTCTTACCTCAATCTTCTTCGACTGTGAAGGCCAGATGCTGATGCAGATGAGGGTTTTGAAGTCATTTGATTTCTATATTTGAGAATTAAAATAAACAGATTTGTGCTGGTAACAATAAGTCTGTTGAATTCTGCGGCGAGGTTGGGTAATATTCATTAATCAATCTGAGAATTGACTTGTCTTGCCACTCAAGTCATAAATCTCATTGCTAAAGTTGAGGCAAGTTGTGTTCATTATTCCTCACCAAACAACTTCGATCGCCTTTCCATAGTAAACAATCCGCCCTTCCATAATCCCAATTGTTGTCAGTGTTCATGTTGTATTATAAGGAATGCCCAATATTGGCTACTATTGACTTTGTTTTAGTTATTGTCTCTGTATTGCTTGTAATGGACTTACTTTCAGTTCAACTGATTTTACTGAACTTCATACATTCTGTTAGGACTTGTCTTTCTAATCCTTCATATAAATTATAATAGACCCTGCACAGAAGCTACATCCTGGAAGAGACAATAGACATCATACCATATTTTCTCATATGGTGGGTTACAAGTAGAATCTAGTGTTGGGAAAATTGATTTTAATTCCTGTTTGTGTTTTTGATTACAGTGGCCTTTATCATTTAAAATCCATGATTAACCATCCTATGTGCTGCAAATGTCTACCCTGTGCTGGCAACACAGCTGCAAAAATGCAGTCTCACTCATTAGACATCGTATGATGTTTGCCTGATTGGTTTTGATTGATGATTTTTTTCCCTCGTTTGAGCAGGTGCTGGAGATCAGAGACTTTCCCTCTATGTGATGGTGGCCATGTAAAACACAACAAGGCCACCGGCGACAACGTTGGCCCTTTGCTTTTGAAGAAGCCCAAAGAGTAATGTCAAGGTTTTGTCCACAAATTCATTGCCTTTTCATGTTGACTTGTGGGAATTTTGACCAGATCGAATGGTTTTAGATGGTCGGTTTCGATCTCTAGAGTGTTTGTCTGACGCTTCGTTAAAATACGTATTAACTAAAATTTATATTTACATCGTAGACGTAGTAACTAGTAAGATATGAATAATGCATATAATGTATGGACGGATATATGTATTAATATATGTTAATATGGTTGGAAAATTAGATACGGCTAATTTCCGTCTCGCAAGACTTTGGGATTCAATGGCTCTAAAAAAATGCACACATCCACGGCTCACACTTACTTTCGCTATAGACAAATAGTGTATCACTCAAACACACACTTTGTTGGTCAGTGTCTTGCAGGGACGAAGCCAGATTTTTTTTCCAGTGGGGACAAGTATTAGAGTAATAACAAATAGTTGAACTAAAAAAAACAGTGGGGACAAATGTATAACTTAAAATGGTTAAATTGAAAATTATTACATTTTTTAGGGTCAAATTTACACAAAATCAAAAGTAGAGCGAGACAATTACCCCCACTTTCGTGAGTAGCTTGCTCACTTTGGTGAGTGTCTTGTCCACTTCAGTTGAGTGGTGGACCACCACTGGTGGTGATGACCCAAAAGTCTCCATTGTCTAACAATCTCCCACTTTGAGGCTTTAAAACTCCACCAATGTATCCATGAGTGAACTGGGTGTGAGGCTATCATGTATTCTATCCTTAAAGACCCACTGAAGCTGAGCACAACTTCAGTTTCTCTGTAGAGACTATCTTGGTTAACATGCCAGCTGAGTTCTTGCTGCCCTGGATCTTCTCAAGTGTTAAAGCTCCATAATCTAGTAGAGATCTGACGAAGTGATAACGAAGTCCGATATGTTTGGTCCTTGAATGAAATGTTGAATTCTTTGCCATATGTATAACACTCTGACTGTCACTGTGCAAAACATTCTTCGTCTGCCTTAGACCAAATGTTGCTAACAATCCTTGTAACCATATCATCTCTTTGCTTGCCTCAATAACTGCTACATATTCCGCCTCTGTGGTGGATAACACTACTATCTTATGTATCTATGGAATCCAATTGACTGCAGTAGTCCCTACTGTGAATACATAACCGGTAGTACTCCTCATGTTGTCTACTTCACCAGCAAAATCTGAGTCTATAAAGTCTTGTAGTCTCAACTCGTTTCTGCTAAAACACAGACATCTATTCGTGCCACGAGTGGCAATTTCGTGGTGTCTCTCAAATACCTTAGTATCCACTTGACTGCTTCCCAATGTTGCTTTCCAGGATTAGTCATGAACTTGCTCACAGCTCCCACTGCATGAGCAATATCTGGTCTTGTGCAAACCATGACATACATGAGACTTCCAATGGCTAAGACATATGGAACCTTAGCCATGAAATTCTCTTCATCTTCCTTCTTAGGTGACTGTTCCTTGGATAGTCGAAAGTGACTAGCCAATGGTGTGTTAACTCCTTTAGCATCACTCATGCTGAACCTTTTGAGAACACAACCAATGTACTCTGCCTGAGATAGCTCCAAAGTACCAAGAATCTGCTTTGTCGCGTCCAAGTCTTTCATGTTGAACCCACTCGACAGTTGCTTCTTTAATTGTTTGATTTTACTCATATCTGAACCTGCCACTAACATGTCATCGACATAAAGTAGCAAAATAATATAGTTGGACTCATACCTTTTGAAGTAGCAATAATGGTCAGCATTGCATCTGAAATAGCCGTTCGTCTGCATAAACCTGTCAAACTTTTTGTACCACTGCCTTGGAGCATGTTTTAGTCCATACAAACTCTTCTGCAATTTACACACGAGTTTCTCCTTGCCATGTTCTGAGAAACCCTCCGGATATTGCATGTATATCTCATCCTCCAGGTCACCATGAAGGAAAACAGTTTTTACATCTAACTGCTCAAGTTGCAAGTCTTCTACTGCAACAATACTTAAAACTAACCGAATGGTAGTCAGTTTCACAACCAGTGAAAATATGTCAGTGTAGTCGATACCTTTCTTTTGCTGAAATCCTTTGGCTACAAGTCTTGCCTTGTACCTTTTGGAACTGTCACGTTCCTCCTTAACTCGATATACTCATTTGTTGTGTAAGGTTTTCCTTCCCATGGGTAACTCAGCTAGATCCCATGTCTTGTTAGAGATAATGGACTCTATCTCTTCTTTCATTGCAAGCTCCCACTTGCTAGAATCTTTCACTTGACATGCTTCATAATAACATTCAGGTTTTTCTGCATCAGTACGCATCAAATAATTCATGTACCTTCTATTTGGAATAGGAGGTTGTGAAGATCTCCTTAGTACATGAGATGAAAATGGAGACTCTGGTTGATCAGTCTGTTGTGTGTTGCTCTGCGATGTATGTTCCTTTGTCTGAGGACTCTTATCTGTTTGTTGCATTATACTTCTATCTGGGACATCATCTGGATCAACGTACATAGGATCGCCATGTGTTGAACTACTAGGATGTAGTGTATTTCTGTCCTTGTACATCACATTTTCATTGAATATCACATCTCGACTTCTAATCACCTTCTTGGTCTAGTCATCCCAGAACTTGTATCCAAGCTCATCTCCACCATATCCGATGAATGTGTATTTTAGTGACTTGGGGTCAAGCTTCCCCCTAGCATGATCACTAATATGCACATATGATACACAACCGAAAACTTTCAGGTGAGAAAGTTTTACCTCTTTTCCGCTCCATACCTCTTTTGGTATTCCGTACTCTAGCGGTATTGATGGTCTTCAGTTGATCAAGTAAGTTGATGTATTGACTGCATCTGCCCATAACTGCTTGGGCAGTCCTGCATGTATACGCATGCTTCTGGCTCTCTTAGTCAATGTTCGGTTCATCCGTTCTACTACGCCATTCTGTTGTGGTGTCCCTAACACAGTCCTTACTAGTCTGATGTCATTTTCATAACATAACCTTTTGAACTCCATGTCATCATACTCACCACCATTGTCGGATTTCAATTTCTTGATCTTTAGACCATACTCATTTTCTACCATGGCTTTCCACATCTTGAACATTTCAAATACTTCTGATTTGTGTCTCAATAAATAAACTCATACCTTTCTGTTATGGTCGTCAATGAAAGTCACGAAATATGACTTCCCGTCAATGGATGAGACAATAGTTGGACCCCAGACATCTGTGTGAACTAGCTTAAGCTTTTCTTGCTTTGATTATTTGTCACTCTTTATGAAGCTAACTCTCTTCTGCTTCCCAAAATGCAAATTTCACATAAGTCAGTGTCAACTGACTGTAAGTCTGGTATTTTTCCATTGGAATGCATGATCTTGAGACCCTTGTCACTCATGTGACCAAGTCATTGAAGGTTGTGACGTAAACTTCAGTTGCTAGCTGGCCCACCGAGATCAAATTATTCCTCAAGTCAGTAATGTGTCTCACATACCTTAACTTCCACACATATCCATTCAACTCGATGTGTACATCACCCTTGTCAACCACGTCGCAGGGTTGATCATCACCAAGATATATCTTACCAAGGTTGCCTCATGAATAACTCACTAAGAGTTCTTTGTTTGAGGTCACATGAAAGGAAGATCCAGAGTCTAGCACCCATGACTCCGACTTGCTCTCTAAAGAGCATATAAATACATTGTATGCCTATTCTGATGCGATGTTTGCTTCTGTCTTCCTTTTTTTTTTATTTCTTCGGGGATCTACACTGATTTTTGTAGTGCCCGATTTTACTGCAGTTCCAACATTCGATTACCTTGTGGTTCTGATTTTGATTGTTGGAATTTTTGGGATTTCGAGATTGTGACATGCCATTTTTGGATTTGGACTTATTGCGCCCCCCACTCTTGTTTGAATCTCTGCCTCTGCTTTCTACATTCAAAGCTAACGCTGGGCTAGAAGTACCTTTTGATCGATTTCAAATTTCTTCAATGGTGCTGACTACATCATCAAACTTCAGTTTTCACTTTCCTACAGATCCGGTGATTGCAGTGATTGTGCATTTCCAACCATTAGGCAACTGCCCAAGAATTTGACAGACACGTATCTCTTCAGTGAAAGACATATTCACTGCTTCTAGTTGGTCTGTCACTTCTTTGAACTCGATGAGATACTCTATGAATTGTGCGCCTTCTAGCATCGTCATGGTGAACCGCTTCTTTATCAGATAAATTTTATTTGCTGCAAAAGGCTTTTCGTATAAACGGGAGAGGGCCGCCATGAGAGACACAATTTTTTTTTCATTTTTTATGTTGTAGACTACTGATTTTGACAGTAATAACATTATGGTTCCGAGAGCTTTTCGATCCAGCAACTTCTGGTACAAGTTATCTTCTATTTGCATTTTCGAGAACCCAAAATTTGTGCCATCAAAATGAGAAATTTTGGACTCTTTCTCTGACATCATTACTCCCACTCTTTCGTTAGTGACTTGCCCACTTTGACAAGTGACTTGTCGCCCACTTCAGTTGAGTGGTGGTGGTGACCCAAAAATCTCAATTGTCTAACAAATATACGTATAATAAATATAGTGTTTGATTTGTTAAGAAGTTACGCGTAATGAAATTGTTCAATGATAAAAAGAGATATATACACTTAGTGACATTTTTTTCAAATGTAAATATGGTTTACATATAAATTTATTTATTTTTAAATAGACAAACTATAAAAAAGGAAATTTGGAATTACTAGAAAAAGAAAAATATTGAAATTTGAAAAAAATATTAAGACCAATTAAAAAAAGCTGAACTAACAGTATTTTCATTATTCTATTGATATTATGCATTAATTTATTTTAATGTTGACATTATGGTTAATTAAAATTTAATAATCCGTATAATTACATTATAAATAATATAGACGCATTAATTAATACAATTCAAAAGAGAACATCAAACTAATGTCACTGTTATCAGATTCGTTATTCCCTAATTAATTATACACATCTCAACAAAACTACTTATTATATCACCTGAATGAATAGAAATTTGGCAAAAGTTGATAATTTTTTTTGCAACACCCAACCATCATTGATATAATATGCAGTCAGACACAAATAACTAAAGTTTTGGCAAGAGGTCCAACAATATGTTGTTAAGCAAATTCTTTGAGAATTTTTCGAAAGTATTTTCTTTAAAACATCTCTTTCATCCATAAATAACTTATATGCATTTTTTGCTACTGTAATACGAGAAGGACATTGAAACTTAGGATTCAAATATTTTGTAAATCGATGAAATGCAGCATGATCAACAAATCTAAAAGGTAACTCCATATCAACAATCATTCTCGCTAGCTCATTTCGAGCAACTGTTAGGTCAAATTTTGACACACTGTCAACTTCTTTAGATTCATGCACAAATGGTAAAGTCTTTTGTTTTTTATCGTTTTTCTGAAAAGGATATTTTTGCATCTAGTTAAGTGATTACGTAAACAACTTGTACCATTTTCAGATGCACAAGCATTCCTCTTGCCACAGTAGTTGCACCAAGCGAATTTACTATCATTCTTATCATTTTTAAAGTGATCTCATACCTTAACTTCTTCTCCTTGTTGAGACTAGTAACACTGATTGTACTTGTCGTTGGTGTTAGTGAGACTTCATTAGCATTATCTTGTACAGATGATGCTCCTGCAGGTGTCTCTGCCATAATCTGGAACAAATAGGAAAAATAAAAAGAGAGTGGATATTTAGTATAACAAAATTAGGGTTAGTATAACAAAATTCTGAGTAACAGAATACTGATTTAAAAATAAGATCTTTGAGTTTTAGAACCAAATTATACCTGAGTACTGAGAATCTGGAATCGGTAGAAGACTAAGTGGAGTCGTGGAGAGAATTTGAAACTGAAGTGGAGTCTCAGAAATTAGAACGACATTTATAAGGTTACAATAGTACCGTTGGAGAAGATCAAGAAGAATTGTCTCAGACAAAAATAAATGGGTGTGACTGTGTGGGAGCCTCAGGGAGATTTCAATTGGTGTGGCCGTGTGGGAGCTCCGAGCCTAGGAGTGGGAGGGTTACGGTTGAAGACTTGAAGAAAGCAAATAGGATTAGGGAGAAGAAGACAAAAATGAATAGGGAGATAAAAAGTTGTTACTTTTGAAAAAATATCACTTTGAAAGTTGAAAAAGACAAACCAATGTCTTGGTATATGTGTGAGTGTGCACACTGGACACTGCACAATGCATCAAATTGCTGTCACCAATGCTTCATAGTTCATATTACTTAATAATTAATATATTATATATAGTTAATTCAGTCGGACCGGACTCCATGGTTTTTTAAACTCAAAGATCGAAAATTCGAAATAAAGAAAACAAACCGACCGTGAACCGAATCATATGTTTTCAGTACGTTTTTTTTTGTTCGGTTCAGACCGATTCTTATCGGTTTTTCAGACCAACCAGATTTTACTTTCACCCCTAACTAGCATGTATTAGCCCTTTTATGTGTATTCTTTAGAATTTGAATGAGTACAAAACGACGCCGTTGTCGTCGTCGGAATACGTAGAGCGGTAAGCGGTATGTCGGCTGGGACTGGAGCTAATTGGGGGCCCAATGAACGTCGAGGATATAATTCAATGGGGGGTTTAGAATCCAACGGCCCAAGTTATAGACTGCAAAAACTATAAAAGCTGGAACCCTACCTCAGTTTTCTCCCTCTTTCTTTCTGGTTCCTACTGCGCTGCACTTTCACTGCGACAACTCTCTGCCGCAGGAACGAACCAGAAAATTATCTGCCATGCCTTCCATCCCCCTCTCCGATTCTCTCCTCGAGTCTCCGGCCACCATGTTGTCAAAGGAAAAGAAGCTCAAGAAGAGCTCCAAGTCCCTGAAGTCCGAAACCAAGGAGAAGAAGCGGAAGGCGGCGGAGTTGGTCCAGGATGACGACGTGGAGAGCGGGACTAGCTCCGACCTGGTCGACCCAGTGAAAGAAAAAAGTAAGAAGAAGAAGGCCAAGGTTAGCAGCGACGGCGATGAGGAAGTGGCTAAGCAGGAAGTCGCTGAGGAAGATAACCCCAACGCGGTTTCAAACTTCCGGATATCCGAGAAGCTGAGGGAGAAGCTGAAGGAGAAGGGCATCGAGGCATTGTTCCCCATTCAGGCCATGACTTTTGATACTATCTTGGATGGTACTGATTTGGTCGGCCGTGCTCGCACTGGTCAGGTGTGTCTCTTTTCCTTTATTGGGTTTGAATTTTATGAATGTTCTTGTGACGTTAGACATTATGATGAATAAGTATGGATGTCCATATCTGGGCTGTATAAAAATCGACTCTTTGATCGGTGGTTGTATATTGGGAACGGATAATTTTACCTAGTAGCGTATTTATTTATTTGGAGGCCATGTTCAAGATATTGTGAGTGTTCATACTCCAAAGTTACTTAAGTTGGATTGAGGAACCGCTTGAAGCACCACAGTTATCCTTTTTAAGCACCACAGTTGTTTTCTGTCGTTAGCATCTCCAGTTTAGCAACTAGAAATAGGACCATTCAGGAACCGCTTTTTTCCTGTTATGGGAGCTGGTGAATGGTGAATGCTACCTATCTATTTTTTTCAATTGGATGATTTAAGTTTTCCAGTACAAGCCTTGTCAATTTCAGTTCCCCTGTTTGATTTCCTTGAGGGGTTGGCGGTTTTGGAGCACTACAGTGACATGTTGATTGTTTGATTGTTGTAACAGGGCAAGACTCTTGCATTTGTGTTGCCTATTCTTGAATCATTAACTAGTGGAACTGCTAAAGAAACAAGGAAGATCGGATATGGGAGGCCTCCTAGCATTTTGGTGCTTTTACCTACTAGAGAATTGGCTACTCAGGTACAAAGTTTGTTGCGTAGGTTCGTACCTCATTTGTCAGATGTAGATCTGCTCTTTCCGATCCTAATTTGATTAAATTTGAGCAGGTGCATTCTGATTTCGAAGTTTATGGTGGAGCATTGGGTTTAGCTTCTTGTTGCCTATATGGTGGGGCTTCTATTGGAGCTCAAGAAGGTAAACTGAGAAGAGGTGTTGACATAGTAGTTGGAACACCAGGGCGTATCAAGGTACTGATACTATTATTTTATATAGAAACTTAGTATGAAGCTTAAACTTGTTCTGAATTTCTCCCATATTTGCTTAACAGGACCATATTGAAAGAGGAAATCTTGACTTTAGCTTTTTAAAGTTCCGTATCCTGGATGAGGCTGACGAGATGCTGAAGATGGGATTCGTTGATGATGTTGAACTTATTCTTGGTATACAGAGCCAATCATCCAATTAATTATTTTTAAGTTCCATGTATCTATATTTAGCAATGGTGGTTTATTCTTTCATTCTCTTTGTAGGCAAGGTTGATGATGCAACCAAGGTTCAGACACTCCTCTTTAGTGCTACCTTACCGATCTGGGTGAAGAATGTATGTACCTAGACTGTCAAAATCCTTTTCCCATATTCTTTAGGGTCAATTTTTCCCCTGTGTTGTATAGCATGTATTTGATATCATCATTTCTCTGCATTTACAGATTTCATCAAGGTTTCTAAAATCCAACAAGAAAACCGTAGATCTTGTTGGTAACGAGAAGATGAAGGCTAGCATGAATGTCCGTCATATTGCTATGCCTTGCTCCAGTACTGCTAGGGCTCAGCTAATTCCTGATGTAATTCAGTGTTACAGCAGGTTTGTACTCTTCATTTCAAATTCCTGATATTTTTTTGTTTGTTCTTTTGTCTGTTGTATTCATTTTTCGCTTGATATTGTTATTTCAGTGGTGGCCGTACAATTGTTTTCACTGAGACAAAGGATTCAGCTTCTCAACTTGCTGGTGTGTTGCCTGGAGCACGTGCGTTACATGGGGACATACAGCAAGCTCAAAGAGAGGTAAATAGTTCGACCCATCAAGTCCTTTGTCTAACCTAAGTATTCCATTGCAATTTTAGATGATGATCTCTGAATTTCAATGGATCTTTACCACGTAGTCTACACAATGTAATACATAACAGTGTAATAGTAATAATAATATCTTAAAAGTGTCACATACTGATGCTAGTGGTATATGATTGTTGGCTACTAAACCTCAGGTAACTTTTGCTCAATTCTCAAATCTGCCTTTCAGGTTACTCTCTCTGGGTTTAGGAGCGGAAAGTTTATGACGCTAGTGGCCACAAATGTGGCAGCGCGTGGTTTGGACATTAATGATGTTCAGTTGATTATTCAGGTTTGATAACAGGGCATCTATCTATTCTTGCTATTTGTAACTTATGATAACTTCTTTCTCAAACATTATTCTTTTGATTTGAAGTGTGAACCACCACGCGATGTTGAAGATTATATTCATAGATCCGGCCGTACTGGAAGAGCTGGTTTGTTTCTCATCGTATCCCATTGTGATCAATGTGGAATCATATGTATATCCATTTTGCATTTTAAGATGTCTGATATAACTGTGTTAATCTTATTTATTTAGGTAATTCTGGGATAGCTGTTATGCTCCTTGATCCAAGGAGGTCAAATGTGACGAGAATTGAAAGGGAATCGGGTGTGAAGTTTGAGCATGTCAGTGCACCTAAGCAAAGCGACATAGCTAAGGCTGCTGGTGTTGAAGCTGCCGAGACAATTACCCAAATATCTGATAGGTAAATAATTCGATATATAAATGTATATTGAAATTTCTCTCCTTTCCATTTGAATCAAATCAATATTTTGACATCTGGTAAACTGCAGCGTTATTCCTGTTTTCAAGGCGGCTGCTGAGGAACTACTGAACACATCAGGCCTTTCCCCAGTAGATTTACTAGCAAAGGCTCTTGCCAAGGCTGCTGTAAGTATACTTTATTGATTATTATCTATCATTGAATTCCTGATCTGCTATAATGGACCTCCTACGCATGAATGTTGTCTGCCTCCCATTGCTTGTTCAGGGTTACACTGAGATAAAGAATAGGTCACTGCTGGGCTCCCTGGATAACCATGTAACCTTGCTTCTTGAGACAGGAAAACCCATGTATACGCCTTCGTAAGTATCGTTCATTCATTCTGCTTCTTTCGTTATCTTTGATTCCTCTTAAATAATTGCCCTTGAATGAACAAATTACTTTTTGGATATCTCAGATTTGCTTTCGGGACATTGAGGCGATTTTTACCTGAGGATAAGGTTGAATCACTGAAAGGTCTTACTCTGACTGCTGATGGAAACGGTGCGGTATTTGATGTTGCAAATGAAGATTTGGACACTTTCCTTAGTGGACAAGAAAAGGCTCCGAATGTGAAGTTAGAGGTTGTCAAAGACATGCCTCGACTCCAAGAAAGAGAGCAGCAATCAAGAGGATATGGTGGTGGCCGTGGGGGTTACCGCAATGGTTCTGGAGGTAGAGGAGGCCGTGGTGGTGGGCAGAGAAATGGTGGTAGCAGGTTTGGTAGTGGTGGTGGATTTAGAGGAGGCCGGGGTGGAGGTGGTGGAAATAGATGGTGAAAGCTGTGCTCTTTGCCATGAATGAAGAGTTTCATTCTTAACCATTGAGGAGGAAGAAACCTATTTCTAAAAATAATTTTCGTAGTCTAGTAGTGTCTACCAATTTTGTTCCCAGTGTGGGGTGTATCGAAAAAACAACAGCCTGTTTGTTGATGTGTATCCATTATAGTTTGTCGTGTTTTATTATTTTTTTTAATCAAAAATTGACCATTTCAGCGTGGAACATATGATCCTTATTGATATTATTGCACTTTAAGTAATGATTTGATGGGTATTTTTAGTACTGTGTACAAAAGATTGCGTATGTATGAAAGAATGACTTGTATAATTTATTGTTGGAACATAAAAAATTATTATTTAAAGGGTTAATTACCTGAACCTGTTGGCACATGTGACTGAACGGTTCAAATTTGAGCTCAACTGTTACTTATGGTTCAAACTTAAACTTAACGATTACTTATGTTGACAGATTTGACCGAACGGTTACATCCGTTAATTATCTCTGTTAAACTTGCGCATGTACTGTGCACGTGACATTCTTCAAACTTAAACTTCCTAATATACCATTCTCATTCTTCAATTCGATACTTCTCCTTCTCCACTACGATATGCCTCATTCTCCTAGATGAAATTGCAGGTTATGGTTTCCCCTTCGATCTGCTTTAATTCGTCTATTCGTCCTTCAAATTCAAAGTTCGTCTTTCGATCTGATTCAATTGCCAGAAATTCTGATTTAAAAACAAAAACGTCACCATCAACGCAACCGCTGCCACCTACGCCATGACAATTATCTCCCGCTGACGAATATGAGGCCGCGCCAAACCACACGCAGGAGTGGGAAATCGACCCTACCAAGCTCCTCATCAAATCCGTTATTGCTCGCGGCACCTTTGGCACTGTCCACCGCGACGTTTACGACGGCCAGGACGTTGCCGGTGAGTAATAATTGTCTCTTTTTTTATTCTCACACCTTCTATTCGTTGCTTTACATTGATGCCTGTATTGATCTATTATGCTCACCATATGTTCGTCAAAATGCCTTCCTTGTTACCACATACATATAGAGAGAGCGACTCCCCACATCTCTCTATCACGCAGATTGAAGAAGAAGAAGAGACATCCTCAGCAACATCAAGACTTTCCTTTCATCCTCAGCAACATCCTTGTTGACCCCATCCGTCGAAGAAGAGTTGGTAATTGAAAACTGCATTTGTTTGTTAAAATAAGTTAATTGAGAACTGAAGCAGGAGTTCTCGTGCATGATTTGGGTTCCTTAACTAGCGTCTACGATAGGTGAGTTGTGCAATTCCACCGTGATAAAAATAAAAAATTTGATAGCAAATGGATAAAAGGTTTTTTATGGTAGAAATAGCTCGAGAAGTAGATAATCTGCATTGGATTGTTGACATTTTGATAAATAAAAGGATGTGTGAGGAGTTTGTGAAGTTATGGGCAGATAAGAAGGAACTCGTCATCCTCAATTCGAAAATTCCCACCATGTACAGGTACCAATTTTTGATTTTCTGCTTTGACAACTTCACAATCGTGTTTTTATTGTGATTTAGGGGTAATTGGGATTTTGAAATCTACATAGTAATGATTGATGAAATCTTGTTCAAATACAAATGATTTTATCTGACAAAGAATTATGCCTGACATGCATGAAATTAGCAGGATTACTTCATTGCTCTTTGTGATAGTAGGGAGAGGTAACATCTTGGTACCAGGAGACACTCGATTGTCCTTGCTCTTGACATGAATCGAGGCACTATATGAGGACTTTGGTTGGATGAGAAGAGCTTCTAAAGGCATGGATCAGAAGCTAGTTGAGGAGGGCATGGATAGAAGTGTGATGTTGGTGATTATGAATGTGATGACAGACTGGATGACACTTGATGAAGCTAGCAAAATCACATTGTTAATGCGTTGTGCTGCATTTAACATGCCATTTTGAACTCAAATTTAGAGAATCCATTATTTGTTTATTTATTAAAAAGTTGTTGATTGTGAAACTTAGTTTCTACTTGAAATACATTTTCCCAGAAAGTTTTTACTAAAAAGTTTGTGAAATTTGTATGTCATTTGTCAGTAACCTTTGTCTGTAACTGAAGCATGAAGAACATTATGTCGTTTGCAAAAGTGGTGACTTATGTATGTGGAGAAGTTGTTAAATGACATTTTATATTATCTTAAATGTTATCAAACAGTTACTTTTGCTTGAACATTTTGTTACCTAACACCGTTACTACATCATAATCCATAAACATAAAAGGGGGTAGAATCGTCTTTAAATTAGATCACGTGACTTCCTCGTGACAGTCAGACGGAAATATGTGACGAAAACTTAACGGAATAACCGTTCAGTCACATCCTCAAACTTAAGTAACGATTCAGTCACGCAAAAAAAAAATGAGTAACATTTTAAGCACACAAGTTAAAGATAAGTAACTGTTAAGTTAGTTAAACCTCATTTAATTTTGGGTGGTAGATTGCATATTTTTTTCTTATTTCATTTACAAGATTATTTTTGCAATTTCAAGTAGATTGCAATTCGGTGTATATAATATATATGTATACATTATACAAACTTAATAAAAAAGGCAAATAAAACACAGCATCTGTTACCAGAAATCGAACAATATGAGTCACATTGTTACCAATCATATTAATTCAACCAACAGGAATCCAAACTCAAGTTCGTTCTCAAGCAGTTAAGCTACTATAGATTACACTTATCACCATCATGAAAACAAGGAAAGATTTTGCTAAAAAACCTAATAATGGCAACTGTAGGAGGGAAAGTCGCAACAAGGACACACCCACACCCAACAAACTTTTGAGTCAAAGATCAAAGCACAAGAGTGATCGAACATACCTGCAACTATTTTTGGAATTCCTGTACAGAGAGGAAGCTCGAAACAAACCCGGAGCATCTATCAATTCTCAAGACTACTACTTCCAATTGAAACCCATGATCGCATCATCAAAGTCCCCACTGAAGAACCCACTGTCTGTAAACTCTTGAACTATGTCGGAAATGATGTCATCCTGAGGTAGTGATATGTCTTGAGTCCTCGAGTTGAGCCTGTTGGTCCCAACAGCAGCGGGACCCAACGAGTCTCCGTTTGAAGCTACTGTTTCTTTGAAGCTGTTGTTCCTGCTCATGGCGCCACTTGAGACATTTGATGTGGATGGTTGGGGACTGTTGTTCCCTAACCCAACTATAGACACACTATGCTGCTGATGTCCTGTCCCTGCCCCTGCACCACGACTGCCTCCATTATTGGACATCTCCTGAAAGAGTTGCTGGTGTGCTGCACTTGGGTTATTGGCAGAACCAAGCTGCTGTTGAAGCTGCAGCCGCTGCTGCTGCGTCAACTGATGAGGTGGCAACTGCGAGCTCGAGTAGCCACTCACATTATTACCCAACTGCTTCATGGAAGACGGGCTCTGGGTAGAGTTGCTAAAACAGGGTGTCTCCTGCTGGAGAGAGTTGTTCAGGCTCATGCTCGGGTTTGGGTTTGGGGTAGGGCTTGAGCTCTGGGTCTGGTTCATGGAGTTTTGCCGCATGAGCATGTTTTGATAGCTTGTAAGAGCTATGCTCGCCTGAGGAGTCCCACTTACTGCTCCGTGGTTGTTGCTACTGACTATGGTATTGTGATGAGCCGCCATTAGATTGTTAAGGGCGGTCCTATCACTGCGAATGCCTTGAACATTCGAAGGCTGTTGTTCTATCTCTTGCATCTGTAACTTTGCAGTGGACGCATGCCGAGGATAATTTTTCAACCCATCTGATGACAAAGCACGATTAAAAAAATAGTAATAACACTTTGGATTTTGCATAATATTAGTTATGAGGAGATACTGAAAACAAACAAATCTTTTTTTATTTTTTTGGAAATAATATTAGTTAGAGATTGAAGATATTACCAATGGGTCCAGATTTCTTGTCTCGGCAGAAGTCAATTAGATCCTTCATACTATTGACAACCTCAGATATCTGTTTGCAGGTCGGAGAAGACATATATAAGGCGTCGAGACAGGAGAAAAAAAAACAGACCTTAAATTAAATAGGTTCTTATCTCATAAGCAGGAAGGTATACCTGCAAGCACCGAACATATCTTTTGGAAAATCCCAAGTCATTCAATGACTGCAACTCGATGGTCTTGGCAAGCTGACGCCAAGCTGGTTGGACCCTATAATTTTCCAGAAAATGGATGTAAAGCGTAAAAAAGAACAAGCTCAATAGAGATCTATTATACATATGGAACAGGTAACATGCAGATCATCAAATGATGGGACTCACATATTGCTGCTTGTTTGTAGATCCTGTGAGGAAACGCCATCAGCTCCAACTTTAGTAATAGCGCTGTTGCACTTCTGTGCAACCTGGAGCAACTGATTGGCCTGTGAATAACGGATTGGAAAGGTATGAAATCCAAACTGGCGAACTGGTGGCCTCAACTTGAGTTAAACTGTCAAATGAGGCAAATAACCTAGTATCTGACTAATTGAACATGAATGCCTTAAAAAATGGCTTGTTACTAATTACTACTGATGAAAACTGAAAACTAGACCATCAACAGAAGGATATAGAATCAAGAAGAAAGAAATATTTTTGTTTAAATCCTCACTCTCGCAAAAACCAGGAATTAAACTCAAAGGAGCAAGCTACGACTTTAATGGGGCAAATTCTTTTTATTTTTGAAAAGTCCATGGGTAACTTCCTCCCTGAACATTGAATCACTTCATCCCTGTTCAAAAGCACCTTCTTTTATGCTAGGTACAAGCACAAATTTAGAGAAAACACCATCAGAATTCAAAGACACAACGGATTTAGCTACAGATGGTATCATAAGTTCTATTTTTACTCTGCAGAGCACTAATGTTAATGTACATTCATTCCCCTATAAGTTTATGGAAACACATACATTTAAGTATTCTTTCTATGGAGAGCGAGACTAAAAAGTTTATAGTTTATGAATATTGGTACCTGTGGTGCAATCAAACGCCTGGAAAGAAGTTCTTCATGCCGGCGTGCGCAAAATTCCCATGACAAGATCTAAATATCACGAAAATTAGCATATTTAAGGGTCTTTTCAAATTTGGGATTAAGAAGAGATACTTATAAACAAAGGAAGCACCTTTAGATCTTGAGCAAATACAATCCGAAGATGGCCCTCACGGACAACACGAAGTTGCTCGTGCACACTTTCTTGGACTGCTTTTGCATATTCTAAGACCATTAAACCCGTAGAAGTTCTATATTCTTTAGGCAAGTCAAGAAACAGAAGCTCATCAATGACACCACTACCAAATTTGATTTCATTTAGTCTGGGAAGAACTTCAAAAGTTGCCTCTGTCAACACATGCAAGGAAGCAAATGAATAAAATCCATACCATGTCAAATAGACATGTTTTGAAGTATAAAAGGTAAGAGCATTGGCAAATAATTACTAATTCAATCAAAACATTTGTTTCATTATTCTATCCTCCACCATAATCAAACAACATAACCATATCTTGATTGCATGATCATGAAAGAAAGAAACGAGATCCAAATACAATAGGACAGAATATATCTTCTTACCAAAACCCCTTCCCGACTTGGAATTACAGATGTCACACTGCCATGCATCCTGACAAAAACAAAACCAGAGGACAATCAAATCACTTACTTTATTTCTTAAGTATTTTCTAGGGTAGTCCTTACTAGTAAACACGTAAAATGACAAATGAAAATACCATAGCTGCCTGAGGAAAGACACCAAGTGCATGCTGTCCAACATTCTCATATAATGACAAGCACCATCTTTTCTTTGCACGAGGTGAATAATATTCTGCCACAAACTTCCTCCAATAGGCAATTGCATTATCCTGCTCAAAGAAAAGTAGACAAAATACGGCAGATCCATCAAAACCACGTCAGGATCATTCCGCTGAGTCCAGCTCCTTATTCAATTATAATAACAATTAATCTATAAACTAACGATGGGCTTAAATAGCTCTAAAGGTACATGGCAAGAAAATAATAACTACTTACCTATCTAACGAAAAAAATTGTACAAGTTGTGGATTATAACTTACAGGCGGCCGTTGCCTTTGATGGTAAAGGTACTGCATCAGTCGACGAGCACAAACACCGCTTTCATTGTGTCGCTTCAACATATTCATGGGTTGTATGCCTTGTTGTTGCATCTGCTGCCTCAATTGCATCTGCTGCTGTTGTTGCTGCTGTTGTTGCTGCTGCTGTTGCTGCTGCTGTTGCTGTAAATGAGCTCTTTGAAGATGTGGCATAGATTGCAGAATCTGCTGCTGCTGTTGTCGTAATCTTTGCTGCTGTAATAGAATATGCATCTGTGGATTACGGTTTTGCATCTGCATTGAATCAGACCGCAGCAGTTGTTGCAGGACCTGCTGATGGAGGATATCTTCTTGCTTAATATCATTCCGAGGTTTCTTCTGAACGTGAGAGAAATTATTTGGATCCTGAATTAAGGAACCAGGAATTCGTCCACTTGTGGGAAAAAAGAGTTGGCTATTCTGTGCTGTTACGTTTGGATTTCCCTGTTGCTGAGGCTTTTGTATTTGCTGTGCAGCTTGTTCTTGGTGAGAGTTATGGTGCACTGCAGATGATCCATCCATAATCGATGAGCTAGAAATGCTAATATTGTTTGAAGTAAACGACAAAGGCGATGTGGGTAAGCGACTGTAAGATTCTGTATTATTTATACTGGCGCTTCTCTTCAGATGCGGGCCTCCAGAGAATGATGAGTTAGCATCAGTAACCAAAGAGCTTGCTCCAACACTGTTTAAGGAAACCACGTTGATGTCCTCAGAAGCTGCTCGTTTGTTTGAATGTCTGGTTCCTGGCAACGAATCAGAAGAGCTCCCAAATGGTGAGCTCAAGTGAGAATTCACTACAGATTGAGAGTGTTCATCTCCTTGGGAATATATCCCTGAACTTGGAGAAGACTGAGCCAATAGACCCGCCACCCGTGATGGGACCATAAGGGGCACTGCCCCTCAGTCGATAGAGTCAAAGAAGCTCTCCACAGCAGCCTCTACGATTACACTTAGAGAAGTTAAGATGACTCTCTTCAATTAGAAATCCAATCAATTAGGAAAGCGACACCACTGAATCTCACATCACGGGGTAAATTTTCTTATTGCACAAGTCCACAGTCATTGGTGAAGGGAACTCTAAGCAATCCAAAAAGGTCTATAGTTATCCCTTTCAGCTTTAACCGTTAGGAGCAGTGCTGGACATGATAATGATGGTAAGCTAAGTGAAATAGTACTAATCATAAACAAACTGAAACTAGAAACAACTACATAAAGAGGATCGACATACGTTATTAGCAAGGATGACACTGTCCCAAATCCAAAACAGAGAAAGAAAACAAGGGAGATAGTTAAATTATCCAAGCCCTATAGGAAAACCCTAACTGTAAGTTCGTTTTGGATCAAAAAATTCACCACGAACTTGCAATTCGCATGAAAGAACATACATTAATTAGTACAATGAGTGTTAATAAACCTGGTAAAGTTCAAAACCCAAAAGGAACTCAAATCTCGATCACCAAATTTCGAAAAAGTTAAGAGGATTAGCAAAACCCAGAAAAAGCAAGTACATTTATGAATTTAACTATATACTCTACAAGCACTTGGAAGATCATGTTGAAAAAAATAAATCTTTGAACAGTCCTTCAAATTCAAGAAAACCAAGACTATCATACTTCCAATTCAAGAAAGCAAGAAATTGGAAACAAATACTTCCAATTGCCTGAAAGCGATCGAGAAAACCAAGACTGTCATACTGCCAGACGAAACTGAGCAACAAATAGAAAACCCAGAAGCAGAACAGAGAAAAATCAAAGACATGGGTGGAAAAATTCCAGAAATTACAATCAAACAGGAAGAAAAACAAACAGAACTCACCTGCAATCAGGAACACATAAATGGAAAGTCGCTTCAGTCGGAAAATTTAGAATTTGCAAGAGCTGAAATCACAGAAGGGACAGAGAGAGAAGTAGAGAACTGAGGAGAGAGAACAATATAACCTAGCGGGAATTATTTTGACCGAAAGAAACTTTACCGGTCCAGACTTTACCGGCTACAGACGGTAACCTTCTTGGACACGCGTCGAACATCAGAAGAGCAAATGTAGGTCCGTACTTGATCTCACGGTGGGAATACATCTCAGGGAGATTCGTGCCAAGATCTCATTGGTCATCCGCGGGTACCCCTACCCCTGGGCTTTCATGACAAAGCCCTAATCCTATTGGGCCTCTAAGGAGGCAATTATCCTGTAGATTCAAGTCTACCGTGAGCTCGCATTTCTGGATGACGACACGTCATACTAGACGCGGAACACCCTGAGCATATAGCCAGTTCTCATGGTATCAATGGATGATTTAGTGAGAGACTACTGATAGTCTAGATGTTGGGACACACAAGATTGGAATCGAGATTTCTACTACATTTGGATTGAGAACATGCCTAATCGCACGTGCTAGATATTGAAAATCCGTGTAGGCTTTGCCGACTGGTGGAAGTTGAACTCCTCTCCGTTAATCCATGTAGGGTTTTGACTTCTTCGTTATCCACATTTAGGATAGCAATTTCGAAAACCGCAAATTATTGTGCAGATTGTGTCGCTAAGTTAGCTCTTTTAAGGGTGTGTCCTTTGGATTGAGTCGATAGACCCCACCCGATCTTTGTCGTGTTATTGAACTTGATTTATCTTTGTAACCCATTTATTTCATGGTATGAAAGTAAGCTTGTTATTAGCAAAAAAAAACTCATCTCCGTCTTGAGCGATGTAATTATCGTAATACCACTATACGATAATTAACTATTTTATCAAGTTAAAATTAAAAATAATAACTGACTATCTTATACATTTATTTATTTTTTAAAAAAAACTTTTCTATCCAAAATTACATTCATTATTATAAAATTTATCTTGTAGCAGCTAATTTTAATTTATATTTATACAAATATTCCATAAAATAAAAGTTTCATGAAAAAATATGCTTAAGTTTATGCGGCTCTCATGAATTAATGTTGCAAATGTGTAACAAAAATAATCATATAATTGTGTAAATATCAAATAAATAAATAATATGTCGTGTTTCAGATAAAATTGACTAGATTAACATTTATAACGGTGAACTCTTTTTGAAATCTGTACTATTCTTTTATGAGAGATGATAAGACTACCACGGAGGTCCATCAAGGTCCTCTAACGAACTGCCACGTGATCTGTCCAGCAAGTCACTGTTAAGAGGCGACAGTGAACAGCAGCTGTTGGTTGATTCTGCTAATCTCTTTAGCTGATTTGATTATAACTATAATATTAAGAATTGTCCCAAATGATAAAAAGCATAATAGAATACACTGAATTTGATATACGACAACATCAATTCCAACGTTGTGCAATATAGTATATATATACAAGACAACTTAACCCTTTTTTTTTGGTCAAACGACAACTTAACCCTAGTGTAGTGAAAGCAGTAAAGCACCACTATATGTTTAGATACACTTATATAGTTATATATATATATATATAAACAGTTTATACACTCACATAAATATTTCTAAAAGGGTAAATTGTCTCTTTACCCTTACATTTTTTATTATTTTTAAGATTTCATTAGTAAGTTTGATTTTGTTTATTAATTTTATTTTTCATCCAAATTTAATAAGTTCTATTTTAAAAAATTATAAAATAATTTAATACTTTTTCAATGTCATAAATAAACATTTTTTTTATATGTTACCTACTTATGATTCGATTGGAATTTGTGTCTAGATCGAGTGCGAGTTAGGTTTGAGCCAAAGACATGGACATTAACCTCAATTCGATTGGGATGAAATCAGTCTTTTATTTGTTTTATTTGACTATGGATTGATTGAACCTTAACTGGGTCTCAGTTGAATCATAAATTAATTGTAATAAATATAAAAAATTAATTGTAATATTTGGAGGGATTTATTTTTATAAATTTTAAATATTATTTGTTAAGTTTGGATGAAAATTTGAAGAAAAAATAAAACTTAAATTATGTAGTTTGGATGGAAATTTAAAGAAAAAAGAAAACTTAAATTATGTCCAAATTTTAAGAGAAACTAAAAGTTGAAAAAAATTAAATTTTCAAAATGAGTCCAATTAATAATTAACCATTTCCAAAAATTTAAGGTATTAATTGTAGATTTGACTTGTGAGAATTCGTTCACCTATTGTGATTGGAACTTTTAAGTCTTTTTAACATCCTAAAAATTCACTATGTCAATACTAAATTGTGACTTGTCTAATTGATCCAATCTATTTTGTGTTAAAATATGCATATTGACTCTTAATATATATATATATATATGCCATGAAACCATTGGATAAATTTATTTATTTTTCTTGTATCAGAGTAACGTTGGTTCCAACACATTGTCAACAATTTGGTGAAGGAATCATACACTGCAACCTCCGATGGGGTCACTTGAGCAACCATCAACTTAAATGATAATAATAATAATTGTTTGATGCATTTGTAACTTTCATTCGTAAACTCACGTTTTGAGCGAGAATAATTTAAAATTTTAGAATATTAAATTTATTTGATGGATATGAATATGTTACATATAATAGTATACCAATGAATATACTCTCTTAGGAAAATGTAGATATAAAAATATATTTCAAATATGATTCTATTTTTATTGGGTATAGAATACTTTCTTTTGTGAGGATCATACTAAATCATCATGTAAAGTAATGTGTATGTGATTAGTTTTTATTATGTAAAGGTCATGTTTGTTATTTTCCTTTTCTTTCGGACTTGGGTTGTTATTTTGTATTATTGATATTGTATTAATTGTAGACCTTAGGATTAATGGAGGATCAGATTCCTTAAATCGAAAATCTGAAACGATCCCATCAAATGCTTTCTCCGTTCTTGTGTTTTCTCTGTTTTCTCCTCAGACCCGTTGGTTCCTCTTCATCCTCTTTGTTGTGAATCCATGTCTTGACATGATATCATAGCATAATCTCAGCATTGTTCTGCGGCTGAGTTGTTGATCTTGGCTTCCACACTTCCATCTTGATGTGTTCTTACCATGATTCGTGTTCTTTCGCCTTCAGTCTAATTCGTCTTGAATCTGACTAAATTGGTTCATATTTTCCATTTTGTTTTGATTATCTTTCTTGATTTTGTATGCTTTCCCTTAAAACCGACTTTGACGGTATATCTTCTTCCGTCTTGTGAGATTCTGCTCAGATTGTCTGAACGGTTGTCTCCTGGGTGAATCGATCTTGAACGTTGCGATAGTTTCCATCGCCGACGAGACTGCAGACGTGGAGGCGAAGCCCCTCCATTGCAAACACATAGGTGGTACATGCATGACCAGATTTTATAGTAGAGATTCATTCTAATCATCTCTGATTTCTTCACCCATCGGACAACCCATGTATGAGCCCTATATCTGTGAAACTTAGTGGTCCTAATAACTACCCAATGTGGAACCGTGCTATGTTGGTTACCCTTCGGGGTAGAAATAAACTTTGCTTGGTTGATGGTTCTTTTTCTAAAGATTTGTTCGATTTGAGTCTGCATGAACTCTGGGAAATATGTAATGCAATGGTTTTTAGTTGGATAATGAACTTGTTGCATGTTGATCTTTCTAATAGTATCATGTATTCTACAAATGCATATCTTGTGTGGAAATACCTTAGGGAAAGATATGATAAGGTTAATCACCCGAAAATTTATCAGTTGCATAGAGAAATAGTTCTTGCTCAACATGGTTTGGATTTTGTTTCAACCTTCTTCACCAAGCTAAAATTTATTTGGGTTGAATATGATGCTGCTAATGATCTTGAACCTTGTAATTGTGAAAAATTTAAGAAACACATTGACCATTATGACAATCAGTGTTTGTGTTAATTTCTTATAGGACTGAATGAGACATATTCCAATGTTAGAAGTAATTTATTACTACGATTCCCTTTGTCAACTCTTAACCAGGCCCATAGTATGGTTGTTCAAGAAGATAGTCAAAGAGGAGTCACTGGAGTGATGTATGTTAATGTTGTGTCTTCCATTGAGAATAAGGGTAAATTCAAACCCAATCTTGAATGTGATTTCTGTCATAAGAAATGGCACACTAAGAACATATATTATGCGAAAGATTGTGAATTCTGTCAGAAAATGGTCATGTTAAAGAGAAGTGTTTTAAGTTCAGAGATTTTAAGAAAGGAAAACCCCTTGACCCTCAAGTTAATGTTGTATCATTTGTTAGTTCTAGACCGGTTGAGTCTTTATCTGCTCCTGTATCCACTAATGTTTCAAAACTACAAGGAGGAGTGAGTTTTACTACTGAGCAGTTCGAGCAATTCGTGCAAAGTATAAATTGTGTTGGTATCTATTATGTGCAACCTAGGTCTACATGAGGTGCCCACGTTAATATGGCAGGTATTACCAATTCCTTTTCTTCTAACCAGGATATTAGATACATATGCTACACATCACATGTATAATAGGTCTGATTGGTTAGAAAATAGGAAATTGGTTAGATCTAAGGTACATTTACCGAATGGATTGCATGCTTTCATAGAAGGAATATGTGACTATAGACTTAGTCCTAGTAATGTTTTGAAGAATGTTCTTTACCTGCCAAATTTTAAATGCAACCTTATTTCTGTTTCTAAACTCACCATTGAATTAGCTTGTTCTATAACATTTTTTTGCTAAAAATGTCATTTTGCAGGACCTCTTGAGTGAGAGGGTCTTGGGGACTGGTAAAGAGCATTCTGGTGTTTTTGTGATTAAGACTGGTTGTAACTCTGTTTTGCCTGATAAGTCAAAAATTGCTGGCTTGACTTCATCTAAGGATTTGTCTTTGTTGTGGCATAGGAGATTTGGACATGCTTATTTTAGATCACTACAACATGTAAATTGTTTGGAATTTGTGAAGAACATATCGACAATTGTTAATGATTGCATTGTTTGTCCTTTGGCTAGGATCAGTCGACTTCCTTTTCCTGTGTCTCATTCGTAAGCCAATGGTTTGTTTGAATTGGTTTGTGCCGATGTTTGGGGTCCCTATCAAAGACCCACATATGATGCTAGAATATATTTTTTAACCCTTGTTGATGATTATTCTAGAGTTACGTGGATTTACCTGGTAGTGAATAAATATGATGTTGTGATTGCTTTGAAACAATTTTTTGCCCTGATTAGCAATCAATTCAATGCTACAATTAAGAATCTTACAATTATAGATAAGATGGCTCCTAAGGGTATTCCCTCTGTGTTTATGGGCTATTCGAAACGATTAAAGGGATATAAATTGTATAATATGCGCACCAAAACCTTCTTTATGAGTAGGGATGTCAAGTTATATGAACACATCTTTCCTTTTTCAAAACCAAGTGATGATGTCTCACCTTTTTTTAATGAGCATATGATTACTGATGGTGTGGTTCATAACTTTGAGATCTCAGTTGCTAGTCGTGAGATATCTCACAATCTAAACAATGATGATAATTTGTCTGAGTTGGAGACCACTGATGATACACCACAAGGTGATGATGATGTTATATATGAGCTTACTGTCCCTCTAAGAGAGGATGACTCCTGGACCGAGGAATCGACCTATGTTCCTCGTAGATCTGGGAGTCGATTCGTCCCCCGGTTTGGCACAAAGATTATGAGGTTGAGAGTTCTGAATCTCAGCATTCTATAACCAATTGTGTTGCTTATCATAAATTGTCTTCACCCCTTTCAGTGTTTTTTAGTGGTAGTCTCACGTATTACAGAACCTTCATCCTTTGATGAGACCCAAAAGGACAACAACTGGATCCGCGCAATGCAGGATAAAATTGTTGCACTGGAGGAAACCCAAACGTGGGATTTGGTTCATCTTCCTGCAGGTAAAAAACTGATAGGTTGTAGCCTTGTAGGTAGGTATATAAAGTTAAGCTCAAATTTGATGGAACTGTAGAAATGTATAAGGCTAGACTAGTTGCTAAGGGTTTTACTCAAACACATGGTATAGATTACTTAGAGACTTTTTCACTGGTTGCAAAAATGAGTACTGTGTGTACTGTATTAATTCTTGCATCTATTAAAAAATGGTCATTATATCAAATGGACGTGCATAATGTCTTTCTATTAGGCTTGTTCAAAATAACCGGTTCGGAAGAATTAGTTTGGTTCGAATCGGTTCGACCGAACTAATTTCAAAATCAAACCAGTGTTTTTAGGCTTCAAATAGACCAGTTCAAAATAGTACCAAAAATCGAGTTCGAATCGGTTCGACTCGACTCGTTTTTTGATACTGGTTTATACTTAAATTTAAATCAAACCACTTTAAACCTATATAATTTTAGAATCGGTTTGAAGCAAAATCAACTAAACCGGTCTGAAATTAAAACCAAACTTAGAGATGTATTCAATAAACCAAACCTAGAGATACATTGGACTCTCGTATGTTGGTGTTGGATAGGATTTCAGTCGGTAGTGGAATAGATTTTCAATTAGATCAGTGTATTTATCAATCGGTTCAGTGTATTTTTCAGTCGGTTCAGTGTTTTTTCAGTCGGTTCATTGTTTTTTCTGTCGGTTCAGTATTTTTTCAATCTGTTCAGTTTGTTGAATCGGGTTTTCAGCCGGTTTAGTTTCGATTTGAACTGGATTATTTCTGAACCAAAATTGTTATTAAAAAAACCAGGCCAGAACAGTTCGAACCGGTTTTGAATCAGTTCGAACCACACCAGTTCTTTTTTCCATAAACCAGACCAGTTATTTTAGAAATAGAAAAAAAAATACTGTTTTTTTACAAACCAGTTCAGTTCTGAATTGGTTCGACTCCGACCGGTTCATGAACAAGCCTACTTTCTATTGGGAGACTTAGATGAAGAAGTTTACATGAGTGTTCCTTCTGGTTTTCATAACAGAGGGAAAGTACCAAACTGGTTTGCAGATTACGAAAATCAATTTATGGATTAAAGCAAGCGTCTAGGCAATGGAACATTAAGTTAACTCAGTTTTTAATCAGAAATGTTTATCAACAATCTAAAATGGATTGTTCTTTGTTTACTAAAAGGTTGAATGGTGAGGTTTCTCTTTTACTCATCTATGTTGATGATCTTGTGATTTCTAGTGACAGACGTGTTCTGATTGCTGAGTTGAAGGATGCCTTGATGACTAATTTCAACATGAAGGATTTGGGTGACTTGAAATTTTTCCTAGGAATAGAAATTGCTAGTTCTAGTAAAGGATTAGGGTTTTCTCAAAGAAAATATGCATTAGAAATTATTTCTGATTTAGGTCTTTCTGCATGTAAACATGTCATGACTCCCATGGAACAAAATTTTAAGTCGACTAGCATATCATATGATGAGCATTTATGCATTAATCAACATGATTTACTTCTGCATAACCCTAATGCATATCGACAGTTAATAGGAAAGCTTCTTTACCTTACTATTACTAGATCTGACATTTCATTTAATGTGCAACATCTTAGCCAATACATGCAACAACGTAAGAAGAGTCACCTAGATCTTGCGATTAGGATAGTGAAATATATCAAGAACGAACCTGGTCTTGGTGTGTTTCTCGATTCTGACAGCAAACTTGACTTGATAGCTTATTGTGATTCTGACTGGACCGGCTGTTTAGAAAACCGAAAATTTGTTACTGGTATTGAATCAAGCCAGGAAACTCATTGGTTTCCTAGAAGGTCAAGAAACAAAGCACAATCTCTAGGTCTTCTGCAGAGACCGGATATAGGAGTATGTGCACAACCTTGTCTAAGATCGTCTGGCTGGAGGTATTAGGTATTGAACACACTAATCCTGTTATACTATATTGTGATAACAAAGTTGCCCTGCAGATATCTTCTAATCTCATATTCCACGAGAGGATGAAGCATATTGAGATCGATTGACATTATATCCGGGAGAAGATACAAAAAGGCGTGATCAAAGCTCAGTATGTGAGGAGTTCGCACCAGCTTGCAGATCTATTTATCAAGGCACTAAGAGCACAACAACACAAGTCCTTACGACAACAACTTGGTGTTGATAACATCTATTCTGTTGATTAGTTTTTTATGGTATTACCTTGAGGGGGAGTTTTGTGAGGATCAAACTATATCATTAATCATCATGTAAAGTAATGTATGTGATTAGTTTTTATCCTGTAACAGATTTGTTTGTTATTTTCCTTTTCTTTTGGACTTGAGTTGTTATTTTGTCTTCCCGAGATTGCATTAATTGTAGGTTTTAGGATTGATGGGGGGATTAGATTCATTTAATCGAAAATCTGAAAGGACTCCATCAAATGTTTTCTCCGTTCTAGAGTTTTCTCTGTTTTCTACGGGACCCTTCAACTTCTCTTCATCCTTTCTGTTGTGAATGTCTTGACATTTTCAAGTGAAATAAAAAATTGATAAATAATATCCAAAAATATAATTATAAACAAATAAATATTTCATCTCTATATAAATATCAAAAGTACAACGAATTTCATGTTGAAAAATATGAGTTTTTTTTAAAAAGTAGGCACTGTGCAATTTTTTTTGAAAAAGTAAATATACTGAAAAAATATTTAGCAAAATGTATATAAGCGCTACTAAGGGTAGCGTTTTTTACAACGTGCGCTACTTTGAGTAGCGTTTTTATGAATTTCGCTACCCCTAGTGGCGTTTTTTTTTGTTTTTTATTTTACGTTTTTGACTTTTTTTTGACGATTTGATGTTTAATTTAAAAAAAATATTATTTTTTTTTAAAAAATTACAGAAAGTAGATATTTTAATTGCGATTCAAATTATGCAAAAAATATTAAATTTGGATTTACGGATTGACTGTAGGCTCTGCCGTAAGTTGAGATATGAAAATTTGACTTACAAAAATATAACTCATACCCTGTAAGTCCAAACTGACCACGGTGAACGTCATTTATGTCGTAATTCAATTATCTACCTAGGCCAATTTTTTTGATTAGAAATACAGTGATTTTGTAACCTAACATTGCTTGTCTTAAAATTTGACCGAAATAATCAAATGCATTAGGTGAGAAATTTAATTGTGTACTTACTCAAAAAAAATAATATTAAAGTGAGTAGATAATTGAATTACAAATTAAATGACACTAACTAGACGTTAAGTTTTTGCTTTTAGACTGACCGTATAATACAATACGTAATTTACTTCGTATTATATCGTATTATACAGTCAATCTAACAGCAAAACATTAATGTCTAGTTAGCGTCATTTATTTTTTAATTAAATTATCTACTCACTTTAATTTTTTTGAGTAAGTACATAATTAAATTTCTCACATAATGCATTTGATTATTTCAGTCAAATTTTAAGACAAGCGATGTTAGGTTACAAAATCATTATATTTCTAATAAAAAAAATTACACTAGGTAGATAATTGAATTACGACATAAATGACGTTCACCGTGGTCAGTTTGGATTTACAGGGTATGAGTTTTATTTTTTAAGTCAAATTTTCAAATCTCAACTTACGACAGAGCCTACAGTCAATCTGTAAGGCCAAATTTAATATTTTTTGCATCATTTGAATCGCAATTAAAATATCTACTGACTGTAAGTTTTTTAAATTATTTTAATTATTTTTTTATTTTAGTTTTAAATTAAACATCAAATCGTAAAAAAAAATCAAAAACATAAAAAAGAAAACGCTAAAAAACGCTACCCCGAGTAGCGTTTATATACATTTTGCTAAATATTTTTTCAGTATACTTACTTTTTCAAATATTTTTTGCATAGTGGTTACTTTTTAAAAAACTTCTGAAAAAATATAGGTTATAATTTTATTATATGTATTATTATAAATTTATCAATTATTAACTTGCACATTGGTCAAGATTTTTATTAAATAATATTTTCTATAAAAATATTATCTTTTGGATTTTATAGACCACAAGATTTGTTTTTATTTTTTTTGGCCAACATAGACCACAAGATTACTAGCAAAATTGTTGGTTTTATCCTTATTTTCTTTTCTTTGTAATTTTTTTTATCATTCATATTTCTAGAAAAAAAAATTAAAAAAAAAATCCATTTATTATTTTCAACTGAACCGAATTAATTCTAAAATTTGCAAAATAACATATGTTTTTTTAATCGCCTAATTTCTTTTACAAATTTCTATTTCATTCTCAGGATGATTATCGAATTAATTTCTTTAGTTACCATTTCTATTATGTTCTGATCGCATTAAGTTTCATCCGTTATCTAAATTCGTCCTTCCAATTTCATCTCTTTTTTTTTTTGGGACCAATTATTAGTCGTGGGTTGGAGTGTCCCCATCAACCCATCGAAATTGACACGTGGGCCGACTTGTTGTCCGACCCTCTCAATGCCACGTCCGGCTAAGTCGCGCGTGATTCCCACACATTGAGTGTCGGCGGGCTTGTAAAGTTGTAATTACTAGTATTATTGTTATTTGATAGTAATTAATTAATTATTGTTATTTATTTTATTTTCCACGTAGTTATCAAGAAATCAGCATTTTGATATATTTATTCAAAATTTAAAATAAATTTTAATTGCACTGTGCTATGTTCATAAGGAATAAATATTTTTTTATTATTAAAATTCGAACTCAAAATCTCTAATTATAGAATAAACTAATTATGAAATAAAGTATTGAATCGCTATATTATATTAATATGATTACTGAATACTTATTATCGCATTGATTTTGTTTTTGTTTTCTCATAAATATAAAATTTAAGGTCTGATTATAGTCTAGTAGGTTTTAACTATTTTAAATTAGTTTATTGTTTATATGGATATTGGTTATGTTTTTTCATGAATAGATAATATATGGGAAACAAAAAAACTATACAACTAACTAATCAATTTAAATGTTTCTATTTTCAAGCTGGTTGAAGAAGCAAAATTTTGATTTAAGAAATTTTGATTTTATATAAAATTAATAATTATAAAAAACTAAATTAACTAACAAACTATTTAGTCTAAAACTTGTGATTGGTCAGGACGGGTGGTAATTATTTTGGTTTAGATTGACTGATGATAACATTTCAATATTCTATAAAATAATATTAATTATTGTGTTTAGTTTATATATAATAATGTAAAATGCATGAATATTGATACCATAATTAGAAGGGAAAAAAAACACGTGAGTTCAATATATGTTGTCGATTAAAAATATAATCTTATCTTACAAAAAGAGAAATTAATTAGTCACGTTTTTTTTAGAAAAGTACCTCTATTTTTATATACTTATTTATTATGTTAAACAAGTTATATTTAACCACCAATTGGCCAAAAATAAAATATATATTTAACCACCATTACCAAATGATTTCTCTATAATTAAGGTAGTCTAGACCTCCATTACCGAGATGAGTCAAGCGCAACACTAACAGTAACGGATTCCTTATAGGCAAGTCAACCCCGACAAGGTGCTAATTATTATTGATTTTTCTAGAAATATATGACTCTCTAATAATTTTATTATTTTGGAGTGCAAAATTTTATTAAATCAATTCAATAGATACATATTTTGACGGCGGTGGTGGCGTTGTAACTCATAATCTTCCATAATCCATAAGTATAAAAAAGAGACAAAATCCGATGGCTAGTCACTATATTTTCCCTCCCATTACGGATCTCGGGCTACTTAATAACAAATTAAATGGAGTTATTAAATTTCAACTAATAGATTATATATTTTCAAAAAAATTACCTAGTAAATTAATTATTTAAATTTAGTTACTAATTGAATAATTACTATTTTGTTTCCTTTTACCCGAAGCTTTGTCGGCTTCAACAGTTCTCTTACTCTTACCTTCCATTTTGATAATTCATTATATAATAAAATTGTTACAGATTCGTTCTATATGTATAGCAACATCGTTAGCTGTCCACTCGTTTTAATATTCAATTTTCCTTTCCCCTCTCTTATTTCTTCCTTCCTTCCTTCCCTGTTCTAGAGGTAGAGAAGAACATTATCATTTTCTTCTTTTCTTGCAGGCAAGATTCTGTCTTTGTTTCCATGGATTGGGTCTGCTCTTGAGAACTGAATTTGAGTGTGTGTTTGGATCTTTCTTGTTTGTTAGGGTTTGGAATCTGGTTCTTGCCGGAATATTTACAACACACTGTCTTGCTGAGACGATCGACTCGTGTCACCATTTGACTCCACACCAAGAAGAAGAAGAAGGAGAAGAAAAGGGATTGGAGTCGTGTTATGACGCTGTCCCAAGTCACCGGACGTAACCTCAAACGGGCCACCACCAAGTTTTGTGCTGTTCACGCATAATCATTGTGATCTCTCTCTCTCTCGCCTTTTTCAAGAATCTTTCATTTCATTTCAAGATGTTGAGAACGAAGGTGAAAAAGGCGACGGCGGGGAAAACCGACGGAGCCAGCAACAGTGGATCCGACGCCAACGCCGGTGATGGTAGTACTGAGACAGGTGTGCAGTGGGAGGTGCGGCCCGGAGGAATGCTTGTTCAGAAGCGTAACCCAGATTCAGACCACGTCTCTGGACATCCGCCGCCGCTGCCGATCCGGGTTAAGGTTAAGTATGGCTCGATCTACCACGAAATCCGCATCAGTCCTCAGGCGACATTTGGTAAGTTTGACTCGAATCGATTCCATGCAGTACAATAATAATCACCGTCGTCGGCAGTTCAAATGTTGTTCGTGGTTTCCTCTTTTACTGGTCAAATTTGGTAATGACGGCGCTTTTTCGGCAATTATCTTGATAAAAATTACTAAATTGGGTAAACTATTCAGGGGAGTTGAAGAAGATGTTGTCGGGTCCGACAGGGCTGCACCACGAGGACCAGAAACTCTTCTTCAAAGACAGGGAGAGGGAATCCTGGGTGTTCCTCGACACAGTCGGGGTCAAGGACCGGTCAAAGATGATGGTGGTTGAGGATCCGCTCAGCCACGAACGGCGGCGGCTCGAGATGCTTAAGACTGTAAAGATGGAAAAGGCCTCTAAATCCATCTCGGAAATTAGCTTCGAAGTCGATCGTCTCGCAGGGCGGGTAATTAACCTACCATAAAAGGAAACCACTCCAATATATATATATATATATATATACAAAGTGTCTATATTTGAACTTATTATAATTAATAAAATAAAAAATTCCCTAAAATAGTATGATACAGTTATCATCGGAGAAATACAGTTATCATTTTAACTAATTTGTGTTTCGGGTTTCGACTACGCGTGTTAAGGTTTCGGCTTTGGAATCGATCATCTCTAGAGGAGGGAAGGTCGTGGAAACGGATTTACTCGGGTTGGTGGAGTTGCTAATGAATCAATTAGTCAAATTGGATGCCATTGTTGCTGATGGAGATGTGAAAGTGCAAAGGAAATTGCAGGTACTAACTACATTGATATTTTTAACAATTTTTTTAAAAAATTTGATTTTTAATTAGTTCCTTGATTCGATTAATGGAATTTTTACTAATTTAATTGAAGGTGAAAAGAATTCAAAAGTACGTCGAGACGGTGGACATGCTGAAGATCAAGAACGCGGCGCTGAGTAGTCATAATAACATGTCGACCGACCGACAAAAACAGAAGCAGATCGATGAACAATCGGATTCCAAGCACCACGGCAACCACCGCCCCCAGGCGGTTTCGAAGCGGACAGTACTGGCCGAACCAGGGCGCTCTTCGTCGGAGACAGTTGTGACGACACAATGGGAGACATTCGACTCACTGACTGAAGAACTGCCACAGGTTCCGTCCCATGACGTGTCTACTGCAGAGGCCAATAGGAATCCGCCAAGTCAGCCTAAGTTCCCTTGGGAATTCTTTGATCAGTAAAGAGTATGATCAGTCTATTAAATAGTAGAACCAAAAAAAAATAAAAATGAATATGTTCCTTTTTTTGTGTGTGGCAACTGCCTTCAGGCTGTTTCTTTTTTTTTTTTCTTTTAGTAAAAAAAAACATTCTTTGATGTACTTAGATTTCTTAGTGACTTGCCTCTCCATGGCTGTCATTTGCACTATTGGAAAAAATAAATGACAACTGATTGATTGATATGGTTAGGGGTGTTAATTTGGACAAAATAGATCTTGCTTACTATGAACATTTTGAATACGTTAGTTATTGTAATACGACTCATACAAACTAAACTGCATAAAAATCGGATTGTCTATGAGTCATACATCTCGACCGGTGAACCTATACAATTAAATATATATTATATAATAGTTAGGTGTGAATGAGTCATATAAGTTTATAATCAATAGGTCGGATGAGTTTGTGGGTCATGCGGGGTTAACATGTGAAAACTTGTTAATTGTGTTTGAGTTTTGAAAATTGATCTGTCAATAATTAAAGAGTTGTATTTGAATTAAATATATGAATTACCTCGTCAATATGAATTGAAACTATAACTATGATTAGTATTAGCTTCACTATGCTTCTATATTTATATAGATATGCATTTATTCCATCATTCTTAATTATTGTGTCGTTGCGTGTACGTATTTTCTTTGTAGCAAAGAGAATTAGTATAATAGTATTTGTATTTAAATCCTAATGCAGATTTTGCATGTAGTGATTGTCTTTGCATGTCATATTTCCTCATATATCTGCTCCACCATGGGAACTTCACCTATTTTCAATTTTTTTATACATTTTAAAAAAAAAAAAAATTTTTTAAAAATAGAATTCACAATTTTTCTAAAAACATCCCAATAAATTATATTTTACATATTTTTTAAAAAGATATTTTTTATACAAAGTATTTTACATATTTGTCTATTAGACTAAATGATAAACTATAAATTGTTTTATATGAAACAGTTATTCATATTGATTATATTTTGTCATTCCAAACCTCCCAATTATCGTTCACCACCCATCTCTGTCCTCATTTATATATATAAATGACATATATTATCATAATAAATTAATTAAACATAAAATAAATGTATCTTTATGTATGTCCATTTAAACTTAAATTATTGCACGGACGACACGTTTAATATATATTATCAAATAAATGTATAAAAATGTAGTTTTGCGCAATACGCATTATTTACAAAATAAACAAAAAAAGGTTAATTACTTAAATGGTGTTGCTCAATGTGCAAAATGGTTACATATGTTTCAGAATGTGCAAACATGTTACATATTTTTTTCTCAATGTGATTAATTGGTTACTCTGTTAGTGAACCGTTAATTTTTTCCGACAGTTAATATTTTTAACATATTTTTGAATTATTAAATGACTATTATAATCTCACTTGTTGTTCTTTAACCATTGAAGTTGTTCTTCATCTTCTCCTGCATAGAAATTGTGATTATTCACATGCCCAGTTCACAATCTATTGTGATCCTTCATATTGTAGGCATGAGTAGCTCCAATGTCGTTCCAAATTCACAGCAGCTCCAGTTTTGTTCCAAATTCACAGCAACTCCAATTTCGTTCTACATGTCTGCAATTCACAGGACCAAACCAAACACAAACAAACCAAAGCAATGTTCTTGTTGAAACACTTGCTCAAGGAACAATCTTGTAACTCTTCATATTGTCGATCCATGAAATAAAATAGTTCTTAGAGAACTCTTGTGCTTGGGTTTCTTCTGCTCCTCTAGTTGCTCATGAGAATCGCAGGAAGTAGCGGGAAAGACGCATGAGGAAGATGAAAACGAAGTAGAAAGAGAGAGATCGAGATAGAAAGGGGAGTTCGGTCCAAGGATTGCTACTTTTAGTTAAATCTCCTCTGAATTTAATGGAGAGAAACCAGGGGAAGTGGTTTACCAAAACTAGAACAGAAGGAAAGTGGGAGCAAGGTGAGAGCGAGAGGTCCTGCGATTCTCCTTCCGAAGCATCTGATCCGCATACCACCACACTCTCAACTCCTTCAATTTCGTCTCCTGCAACTGATTCTCAAACACTATCTCCTCCCACACCTTTTCTTTCGCCTTCATCATCAATTTCAAACTCAACTCATCCTCATCCTCATCCTCGTAGAATTTGTACTCATCGATCCCAAGTTGCTCCGCAATAACCTTTCAGAACTGCTTCCTCTTGAACATGTCTCTGTTGATGCGGTTAAACGCCTCGTTCCGTGCATTTAGGGTCCACTGACGCCCAGATTTGCTGCTCCGCGATCAGATCCGCGTCCACAGCCGTGGCAAATCACTTGATTTGAACACGAAATTGGTTGGGTTACCCTTGATTTGAACACGAAATTGTTGTACACGAAATTAGTTTGTTGCACAATAGTCGATTTTGATTTTCCCTTCACTTGAAATTGCAAATCTGTAATTCCATTTGAAGAAATCGGAACGTGATAATCATCATCTCGTGTTCTTCGGTTTTCTTATGTTGATTGTGCAGACTTCGGTGTTCTTCCTGTTTGAGTTAATAATAGGGTTTATGGTTAATAAACTAATTAAATAGGGGTAATATTATCATTTCATATGTTACAATAGTGACTTAACGGTAATTTTTGACGATTAACAGTACCAAAACCAATTAGTCACATTCTGAAATATGTGTAACCATTCTGGACAATGGGCAAACATGTGTAACCATTTAAGTAATTAATCCTAAAAAGAAATATGACTAATGATGATTTAAAACTAAGGACATATTAGTACTTTGGAACTCTTTACTATTATTATTATTACTATCATTAATAATAATTATATCTAAGTAAGGTAAATTTGGAAGAAAAAAAAATATGAACTTGCCATTGACAATAATGATTTTGGAAGTAAAGAATGATTTTTTTTTTAAATGTATGTGAGATTTTTTTTTTTTGAAAAAGTAAGTAAACAAAATAAATATTTAGAAATCTGGGTATAAATGCTATCGTGAGTAGCGCGTTATATTTTTCTTTTTACAAATCTGGGTAGCGTTAGCTACATTTTTTATACCTTTTTTGACGAATCGATGTTTAATTAAAAATTAAATTATGTATCTATTAAAAACATTAAGAAATTGTAGTTAGTATATATTTTAATTGCGATTCAAATGAATTAAAAAATATTAAATTTGGACTTACGAATTAATTGTACGCTCTTCCGTAAGATAATATATGAAAAATTGACTTAAAAAAATATATATCAGTCCCTGTAAGTCCAAACTCACCACGGTTAATGACATTTATGGTGAAATTCAATTATCTACATAGGGTAATGTTTTTGGATTTTATTAGATATATATTTAATTTTTTAGCCTAACATCGTGTGTCTTATAATTTGACCAAAATAATTAAATGTATTTGGTGAGAAATTTAATTATATACTTACTAAAAAAAAGTGCGTAAATAATTTAATTAAGACATAAATGATGATAACTGAACATTTATTTTTAACTTTTGGACAGACTGTATAATACGATACATAAAAAACTGTACATACATATATATACACAGTAATTTTACTGTGGGTACAGGAAACAAATTATCCTAAGTAGATAATTAAATTTTGGCATATATGTTGTTAACCGTGGTGAGTTTGAACTTACATACAGTGTTATCAGAATCAGATCGACCCTTGAACCGGCGAGGGGGTCGATTCACAGTTTGACCGATCCAATCCGGTCAGACCTGATTCAATCCGGTCAGACCTGATTCAACGTGTGGTTCAGTATTCATAAGCAAAAAATAAAAATTTGTCTCCTCTCACCCCCTCCCCCTTTCTTCTTCCCCCTCCAACCTCCAACCTCCTCTTTCCCTTCCAGCCTCCCCAGCATTTTGTAAAAAAAAATACAACGCGCTACCTACGGTAATTATCTACGCACCGTAATGTTTTTGATTTTTTTTTGAGTAAGTACATAATTAAATTTCTCACCTATAATGCATTTAATTATTTCGGTCAAATTATAAAACAAACGATGTTAGGTTACAAAATCACTGTATTTCTAATCAAAAAAATTACCATAGGTAGATAATGGAATTACGACATAAATGACGTGAACCGTGGTGAGTTTGGACTTACATGGTCTGAGTTATAATTTTTTTAAGTCAAATTTTCATATCTCAACTTACGGCAGAGCGTACAGTCAATCCGTAAATCCAAATTTAATATTTTTTGCATCATTTGAATCGCAATTAAAATATATACTAACAATAATTTTTATTTTTTTTATAGATATATAATTGTATTTTTAATTAAACATCAAGTCGTCGTTATCGAACAAACTATTCAAAAAAAAAAAGAATAGCTTGGGTGAATAGGCGCCACTTGGAGTGACGCCTATTGCCAATACGCGCTACCAAGGTGCGCGTATACCTATTTTTCGAAATATTCTTTTTGTGTATTTTTTTTCTAAAAAAAACAAATGTCTACTTTTAAAAAACAATCACACGAATATTACCATCAGAATCAGTGCCAAAATCATATATCAAATGGAAGTTTCTTCCACTAATTAATTAGAATAAGATATCTTTTCTTACCTATTATATTTATCCACTAATATTCATTATAAAAAATATAATTATCAACTAATATATATATACGTTCTTTCTTTTCATTGTCTAATTAATTAAAGGTTGGGTATATTAACATGTCTATGTAAATTTTGAACACGACTCAGTGTTGATTTATTTACGGGCTAGGTTTCTCTTAAACAATTTAGATTTATTGGTTATTTTGATATGACTCATCCAATTTGCATGAAAAATAAATCATACGGGATGGATGGACCAAGTGAATCTTTAGATCAACATGTTGCATGAGTCTCTAATGCGTATGGAATTACAAGTCACATAAGTTAATACGTTGACCCGAAAAATTTACATCGTACAAATTGAATGAACACGGATCATGCAAATTGATTCATGGACTTGCAAATAGTGTTTGAAGCTTAAAAATTATTTCATAAAAAATTACGAGTCATATTTGGGTGAACATATTTTAATACGGCCTACAATTAACTCATTAACACAAATCCACAATTGCATTTGAATCACAATTTAAATATGTACTCATTTTAATTTTTAGATAAATAATTTAATATCTAATCGACCGTCATTTAGTAAAAAAAACTCGTTAACCTCGAATTCGAGTTTATTCTTTTTACAACTACTTTCCCCTAATGCACACATAGATATATTTCTAAATAAACAAAATATGTTTATTTTTCTAAATATATTTTTGAGTTAATTACTTAAATGGTTACATATGTTTGCTTAATGTGCAAAATGGTTATACACGTTTCAGAATATGACTAATTGTTTTTTTTGTGTGACTCAATGATTACACATTTTTTCTCAGTGTAATTAATTGATTACTCGGTTAGTCTCTGTTACTCCGTTAATATTTTTGACATATTTTTGAATTATTAAATGACTATTTTATCCTTAAACTGTTCATCTTTTTTGAATTGGTTACTCTGTTATTCTCTGTTACCAGTGTTGTTGCTGCTACTATTACTACTGCTCCTGCCGCTGGAATTGGTCCCTGAATCGGTGTCACCCAATAAACTATTGAAGCTAAAAGTGATATTGGAAGGTGAACCCAAGCTCAACCCATGGATATTCTCATAGTTTCTATCCCTAGAGCTCCGCATCTCCTCCTTCTCCACATAACCAGTACGGCCACTGTGTCCATTGTCATCCCCGCTCCAAACCTTGAGTTACAGTTTATATATATATAAAGTGGTTCGACCGAACCGATTTTTGAACCGATTCATAACAGGTACGATAAATCGAGCAAAATCTGGAACAGTAAACCGTATATCTTTAAAATGTGGTAAATGTACGGTTCTGAACCGGTTCAGCTCCAAACAAGTTCATGCCCAGCCCTACCGTTGGCAACGTTAATGACTCAAATTTCACCTCCGATAAGGCTGAAGAAGAGAGCTCTACGACTCTAGAGCTCCGAATTAGCAGAAAGTAAAGCTAGAAAAAACTCTGTCAGCGAATCGTTGTCCTCTTCTTCTGTAGAGCAAAAGCTAAATTTCACTTCATAATTGAACATAGGTTTCTTCAATTATCCGCGAATCGCACTATCCGTGAGGTTCAAGGTCCTGAGCTTACAAAATGCAGTTGAAAAACCATCAGGGAGAGACCAATTGAACATGTTTGATAACATGTCGATTGAGACAAGAGAACGGCAATTCAGGATCCCTGAAGGAATTTGATCAGGGAAGTTGTTGAGTGACAAATTTATGCTTTCAAGCGAACCGAAATTACCAATCTACCGAAATTACCAATGTTGCTTTCCAGAGATCCGAAAATTCGATTTTTCAAAAGGTTAAGGCTTTCCAAGGAGTCTAAGCTCCAGAAATCGGAACACAATGGCATCACTGCCTTTGTTGCTGAGATCCAAGTGTTGAAGCTTGCTGAGCTTTCCAATGGTGGTGTCTAGAATCGAACCAAAGCGACCAACTTGACGACTTCTTGTTTGGCATTGCAGAAAACACCCGGAAGAAATCAAACCCAAGTTGGAGCTGAAAATTTGTAATTTTGAACGGAATCAAACCCAGACCCATCTTTTGGAAGAAATCGTAGACAAAGTAACCTAACTTGAAGAATAGTTTATGCATCAGGTGTTCATAATGTTCTTCTGGAGTCAATCATAAGATTTAGAGTTAATAAGTTAATTAAAAAGAGGTAATATTATCATTTTATATGTTAAAATATGATGATTTTTGACGATCAACATTATAAAAATCAATTAGTCACGCTCTGAAACATATGTAACTATTCTGATATGTAACTATTCTGGATAATTGGCAAACATATATAACCATTTAAAACTTTAAGTAATTAACCCTATTTTTTTTTTTACGCATACTCACTTTTGAAAAGAAAAATAATAATAAATCTCCTCTTTAATTCTTTATACCATAAGTTCCAACTAAAAATTCCATTACGCTAACTAACTAACCAATCAAAGGAACAACCCAAGAGGCCAAGAGGCTTCACCAAATCTCAACAATTATCCACTGAACTGAAACAAACACGATAACGAGGCTAGATAGCAACAGAGTCATCTATTGTATCTCCATTAAGAAACACAAAGCAAAGTTACATAATACCTCCCTCCTATGACGACTACACCAAGAACAAACATCACCACGTCCATCACTAGAACACTACAAAACATGAATATCAAACTGAGACCAAACATTAATCCTCTGGAGCTGGTGAAACACTGAAATTTTTCAAACCAAACAGACTTTAGCACCGTCACAAATATTATGATGTAACAGTAACAGCTCAGATAGAGTTATTTACCTTCGGTCTCTCCCATTTGCAGGGCTCAAAGCACCGTCCTCTCGCGGGCTGCCACGACCATTTTCAGGGCTGTAGGCTTTTGCATCACCATTGCCACGTCGAGAGGTCTCCTTATCATAAGGACTCATGCTGCGGTCCCTACCCCTTCCATGGCCAAACCTAACTTCTTCTTCATAAGGGCTCTGGCTACGGCCACGACCATTTGCTGGGCTCAACTTGCGTCTCCCTCCGTAAGGGCTGCGGCTTCTCTCCCGCCTAACATCAGACTCAGATCTCTCTCTTCGGACAGGACTCCTACTTGATCCATGAGCATATCTGGGGCTTCCTCGGACTCTCCTATTGGGTGCAGGGCTGGACCCACGACCATAATCAGGGCTCCCTCTCTCTCCACGACCATAATCAGGACTGCCCCTCTCTCTACGGTATGGTGAAGGGGACCTCCTTCGCCTCTCGGGTGATCTGTGCCTATCCCCGTCTCCATCCCTTCTCTCATCATCATCACGGACAGCATACTCCACAGATATAACTCGATCCATCAGCTTGCTGCACGTAGTTAAGAAAAGGGACCTAAATTTTAGTGGCCTGTAATAGTAATACTCTACTGAATCTTATATACTAATAGTTTGTATCACTCAATGAATATGTACTCACAGAAAGAAGCAATTTGAGAAGCATAAATATCAATGAAGAGGCTAAGGTTAGACCAAAATAAGAACCTTGAGTCTGTAGCATCCAAGGCTTTAGTAGCATCCTCTTGTTCCTCATACTGCACAAATGCAAAATTTCTTCTAATCCTTACACTGGCTATCTTCCCATAAGGTTCAAAATGTCTCTCCAGGTCCCTGGTCCTGGTCAGCTGTGGATCAAAATTGATAACAAACAGTGTCTTGGAAGGCCTCAAGTTAGATGAAGATCTTCTTGAGCCTCCTCCTGACCTTCTACTGCCGCCACTACCACCACCACCACCACGCTCTTGCTGCATGCATAAACAAAAGAAAATTAAAACCGCTCTACATATTGCAACACATTAAATCTGGTGAAGCAAGAAATCATAATGATGCAGACAAAACAGTACAGCACCTTGGTCCATTCTACACGAAGTCTGCGTCCCTTGCGACCGAAATCAGTCCTATCAAGTGCACGAATAGCATCCTCAGCATCCCTCTCATCCTCCATGTAGACAAAAGCAAAACCTGTAAAGTCATATAATGTCTCAGAAGTTGTGTATTTTAAAGATGATGAGCTACACAAGACCTACAAAAACAAACCTCCACTAAAAATGCAGCTGCTTGCTTCAGCGTCATCAATCCTACAATACTAAATTCCTACCATATAGGAAAATCGCAGCAACCTTGACAGATTAGTTAACAGACCTTGTCAGATGGACAAAATGATGTCAAGGAACAACTACGGAAAAGTGCATGTCTCATGGTATGTCTGAAATTGGAGTCTGGAAGAGAGTGACGAAGTATGAAAGGCAATAGTATCTCAGTCATGTATGGTATGCTAGTGCAATTTGCATATCTGAGTGTCTCTTCTCAGTAAAAAAGGGGAAGAAGCTCATCCACAAGAAGGAAGGATTGTGTAGAGCTTATCCATAGCTGACAGAAATCCAATTTCCATGATTATCCTGCGTCAAAGAAAATGCTGAGTATGGGGGTTTATGCTTCATTTTATTTTCTTCTTTCATTATATCATGAACCCCCACCCAAACTCAAAGCAGGCAGGGGATAGAAGTGGTTGAAACTACGTAATCTGCCAAGTATCTGGAGAGATGAGAGGAAACAACAATAAGGCTGGACTGATGCTTTGGTTTGTGAACCACCTCACTTCCTCTGTACGGAACTTCCTTTTCCAATTCGGTTGTATTATAGGAGGAATTCTTCATGATGTTCATTCTGTGCAGCTTCCCCTCATGCTTGCATATTTTGGTGTGTTCTGGAGGAGTCCTCCCTTTACTCATCAACCATTATAGAGATCATACATATCATTAATACGATTCACATCACTCCTAATGAATATTTGAACCAAGCAGAGGCTAGACAATCTCGAAACATTTACGTAATTTGTCTGGATCACTGAAGGAACCTTGTAAAATAATAAAATTCAAACAGACAGGAACCTAAAAGAATCGATGAAGAACTCACCAGACTTCATATCCACTCTGTCAACCTTCCCATATCTCCTGAAAAGCCTCTCCACTTCAGACTGTCTAGCATCATACTCGAAATTCCCGCAAAAGATTGCTCTCATTTTGTCAGAACAAAATCAAAGTCCTACATCAAAAGTAAAATCAAACAATTAATATTATATAGGAACAACCAAAATAGCATAACCGTATCCTCCCAACCAATTCAATAAGTGAACAGATCAACAAGCACGGAATTTCAGGATTACTATATTCACTTTGTAAGTTCAGCCAAATAGGGTACTTCTTTTGCAAGTGAACAGGAACAGAAGAGATGGTGCACCCGAGCTGGGAAGAAGACTGCCTTTCTGAAGATCATCAATTATAAGAGTTCTTAAAAAGTATTCATACTCCGACGTATACTGGGTTGATGTGTGAAACAGAGTAGAATGAAAAAAAAGTGGCCTTAGGATGGCTGAGCTTACAGAAAGATAACAGTGGGAGTGACGCCGCTGGACAAGTTCCAGCCAACATTATGCAGCGATATCTCTCCTATAAATAGCATACGATAACAAAATCCAGAAAAAACACATAAAATTCACCAAGCGATGATATTTCGCAGGACTTTTTCCCTACGTAGGTACAGACTGACGAAAACAAGCAACAGACATAATTGAATCCAATCTTCAGTATCAGATCTGCAGGATTTCACCTTGGGCGTCCTGGAAGTGGCTGTCAATAATTCCTGTGAAATCACGAAACCCTAATTCCGGAGAGATGGAGAGACGAGAGCGGAGACGATGACATTCTAAAATATCGGGGTCGTGGTGATATATGTGCATCAAAGGATGTGTCTAGTAACGTATGTAAACATAAGCCCCTATATTTTATATTTTACAATTAAGAACCCTAAAACTTTATCCTACTTGCGTGTAAGCCCCATACTGCAGAATAATCTCTTTGTGCCACATCTTTCTGATAATGTGCAAAGGGCATAGAATTTCTGTCTTAAAAGTTAAAACATAGGTGAATATTTCCAACGAGTTTCAAAATTTAGATGAGAGCGATCAATTCCTGATCTTAACAGAAAACCTCTGATTTGGGTCGTGTTCAGGTCAGAGAGATGAAGGCTTAGATCGGTTTAATTCGTTCAGCCTATACAAAAAATAGATCAGATTCGTGTCATAATTTTGAATTCAAAGCCTATATAATGATGATGACTCGCCCAAATTCACGAATCAAATTCGGATTGACCTAATTCTACCTCAACTCGTGTTAACCAAACTCAAACTCTACGACTCATATTGACACCTCAATTTAGATGGAACACATATTTCGATTTAAGTAGAGAGAAACCCAAACATAATTTTCATTTTTCTATGCAATAAAAAGTTTACTATACTATTTAATAAATAAATAAAAAACACGATTTAGTTCTACAAAATTCATTTTATTTATTAATTAATCCCAAAAATCTTATTTTCAAAAAGTAATTAAAATAAAAATAAAAATATCTATAGTAGCATAACTTTCCACTAGCGCATCTGGTGTAGTGGTATCATAGTACCCTCCCACGGTACTGACCAGGGTTCGATTCCCTGGATGCGCAGACGTAGTTGCATCCTATGTCATTTTATAACTAAATAGTTTTTTATTACCAATATATTTTGTTAATGTTGGATGAAAAAATTAACATGAGAAAACTAAATTAAATTATTTTTTATTCAAAACCATATATTAAAAGGAATTTCGAAATATGCTCAAATATTAAGGGAAAGAATTATAGTTTATCATATTTTTAAATTTCATACGGAAAATACTTTGAAATGTCTGGTATAGAATTAATAGCCTACCATATGTTATGAAAGTTGTCTGCCAAAAAACCTAATATTAAAGAACGATATATGAGAGGAAAAATAAAAGCCAAAGGAATTATTAATTCCCACCCAATCTTCAAACTCAAAAGAAGAGACATACTCTTGTCCTTAACTGCTTCTCATGCACTTCTGTAGTTCATAGCAGATTAGGGTAAAATAAGAGATTTTTAATTTATCCTCTAAAATTTAAATTGTAAAATTTTATTTTCTCAAGTTTGACTAAAATGCAAATTTGTCTCCTCCGTCAACTTTTCCATCCAAATATACGTTTGAACTATTTTTTTTTTCCTCTCTAATTTCTTGTTTTTTATTCAAAGATCTCATAGTCACATTTACATTTAACATACAAAAGAGAGCAAACAATGTATCACTTTTTCAGAGCTACCAAGCTGAAATTTCTTGCAACAAATTGAGCACAATAGTTGAATCAACTTCGGCTATCCACATCAAACCCGGACCCGGTCCATCCAGACACTGGATTTCGACCCTTTAAGACAGCTCCAATCCCTCTTCCTCTTCCTTGGAAGTGAATATTCTTCTTCTCTCCTGATGGAGGCTGCTGAATTTTTCCATTATTGGTTCCTTCATGTCCTTGGTTAGCCGCAATTTGATCTGTTCCACTTGTTGCTGCTTTGGGTGGTGCAGGAGGCACTGATGAAGCAATGGGAGCAGTGTCCCCGTCCTACGTAGAAAAGAGTCAGCTCCAAATATATAAGATGTGGGATTGAGAGATTATCCAATAATGTAACCAAAGTCTTTATGGGTGAACTAGCATACCCCTTAAACGCCAATGTATAGGAGTTGATAACGTAGTAGATAAGTTTATAGCGTTACCGACTAGTCTACTACATTTGATATAAGTTCTACATAAACTCTAAATTCATTAATCCAAATTTGTTCATCTTGGCTGGGAAAAGAAGAACAACACCAAGGATTCATGCCAATATAAAACCATGATCCCAAGAGAACAAAGAGATGCTTACATGAGCAGAAACTGATGATGATCTAGTAGGATTAAGAGCTCCAAGCCGTCTTTTCAGTTCCTCTAGCCTAGATAGCTGAAAGGTAGTGCTTTCTTGAACCTATCAATAATCATAGCAGTTCAATTTCAACCCTCAAGAATATTGATTATTGACTTACAAGGGTATTCTATTCTCTACCATAGATTCAACCAAGAACAGATGAAGAGCTATTGACTTTACCAGATTTAACAAGTCATCGCACAGCTTCTTCTTTAATGCTTCCTCATCCTGTACAGCTTTGGATGCTGCTTCCCATGCCTAATGCATTGTTACTATTTAGAAGTAGATTACTACTGCCATAGGCAATTCCCATCATAAAACGATATGGATATCCCTTATATTTGAAAATCGTCTCCTATTTCCAATAGAGGGACAGTGCCCTTAAACTGGTAAATAGCTGAAGTTACATCATACATGGATACTGCTTTTATTTCAAATAAGAGAGAAATTATGAGGGATGAAGTAGCAAGCTAAGGAGTGACAATAAGTAGAAGCCAAAGCAACATACCTTTTTTGCCTCATCCTCCTTAAGCTTCGCTACACGAATCCTTTCAGTTGATACTTCTATTTTATTTCTCAAGTGCTCAAGCGCTATGAATAACAAATAGCAACAGCGAGATTACTCTATTACTATACACATTGCAGAATCAACAAAATTATCTTTAGAACAAGAAATCATGGAAAACCTGCTTTTTTAGGCCCGGATGTGAGCTTCATTTCCATGGAAAGATTTGTTAACTCCCTTTCGACATCTCGGATTTTAGAGTAGTTTTCTTCGATATATCTAAAACGGTTACCAAACAATCATGAGGCTTAACTTACAAGCTCTAAAAATCTACTTGAGGAAATGCAAGAACAGTCTCTGACGTGTTGGTGTTGGTAATGCAACAAAATCTCAAAAAATAGTTTCCGGGTGGCCGAAAATGAAACAATTTGAACAGGAGCAGCCAGATTAATATTAGTAGCTTAGCACATGTTGAATTTGGACTGATCAAGGTAAAAGTTTTCGCCTAACAGCAAAATTTAATAGGAAGGCTATTATACCCTCGGAGCAATGGCAATATCAAATCGGCACTGATGAATCAAAATTAGCGCAAATTATCCCATGAAAAAACATATCGAACCATAAGAACCTCAAATGCAAACTCAATTTAAGGCAAGAAACTGTATGAATTGAAGACGTACTTCTTCAATTGAACCTGCTCTTCCTCGATCATCTATCACGGATAATAATAAACGATAAAATTATCCAGAATTTCACATCAAACATAAAATTGCTTGTAGAACAGCGAGTGCTGGAGAGAAACCTTCTCAGTGTAGGCAATGACAGGTGATTCTCTGGGGAGGCCATCAGGCCCGATCTCAGGTAGGAGCGATGGCTTGGCAGCCATTTCTGAAATCACAGAGCGTCTTTGATCAAATTGAATTGCAACAACACCAATCGACCGTTGAAGATCTCTGGTGCTGCTGATGCATTCGACTTCCAGAAAGAGGGTACTGTTCTCCGCTCTAATTTTTCTTTACATCAATTTTCACATTATAAAGATATATAACTTTTTATTACGATTTTTAAAATTTTAAACTATTATATAATAAATAAATACATTTATAGGTATTATTATAATAAATAAAATTAAATATGTATACATGCATTAAAATAAAATATTATTCAAATTACGTAGTTTTTTAAGTGTATTTTAAATGTTAAAATAATAATTGTATTTAGCCTGAATATATGTGTTTTATATTTTATGGTTAAATACCAAGTAGTTACCTGAACTTTGACTGTTTTGCAACGAGCTACACGAAATTTAAAAATTCAAAACGGGCTACCTCAACTTTGAAGAATGTGCAAATAGCTACCTTCGTCCAATTTTCTGTCAATTATCGTTGGAAAGTCGTCGACTTTCCAACGACTTTCTGACGATAATTGACAGAAAATTGAACGAAGGTAGTTGTTTGCACATTCTTCAAAGTTGAGGTAGCCCGTTTTGAATTTTCAAATTTCGTGTAGCTCGTTGCGAAACAGTTAAAGTTCAGGTAACTACTTGGTATTTAATCCTATATTTTAATAATTTATTATAATAACATATACAAAATAATTTTATGTAAAATCATATAATTATAAAACTCTTCCTATCTACTTTCACAGTTTCACTTAGAGATTAAATAATTCAAAAATAAAAAAGGAAGATTGGTCTACTATTTTGAGATCTAAATATTACGTACTTCTATATCCAAATTTCCATATTAAGGAGAAGATTGGTCTACTATTTTGATAGTGATAGAAAACAAAATGATTGTTTTTTTTTTTCCTTTTTAAAATAATAAATTCATAAATCGAAATGGCAATGCCAATATGCAGTATATGTAGGACGGTCAAACTCTTGTTAAACATCAACATCAATTCCAAAACAAGAACAAACGTTTTTAAGTGAAAAAACAACTCACTCGTGTCTTTTTAAATCCATAAAAACACTTTAAAAAAAATGTTCTAACAAACGGAAACATATAGATGACATATAATGTTTTGAGACATACAAACAAGGAATATAAATCTATTTTGTCGGAAAATTCTTATATGGTATTTACTCCGAATTTCTGCTATCGTGATACGAATTCTGATCATGATTTGTTGGTTTATTATATATGAGAGGTTGGTATTGCTATTATATATAAATATCTCTCATTTTTATATATGTAATGTGATATAACGTGACCTATATATGTTTTTATTATAAGTCAATAATGATATACACATAAATAATTTAATCCAAATTTAAATCAGAAATCTTGATGAGCTCGTTATACATATAACATACTCCGAGGTATCATCGTTCCATGCAAGAATCTTTCATTTTTATTTAAGTACTAGGGTTTACTAATTCCTTTAAATTTGTAGAGAAAATACTGAATTGGCCATTTTCAATGAAGTGTCCTAGCTCTTCTGTCCACCCGTCTTGTATTCATTTTTCAATAGAGAGAAGAAGAGAAGACAGACCATGCATGTTGTTATTGTATATGGATTTTAATTCGTGTAAACGGATCAATGGTGAATGTATCGTGTCAAAATATATTGAAATCAAATACGATCCGTGATTATTAACGAGATAATTTTCAAGATTCATGCATAATTCGTTGGCTCGACGAGTCAACTTGCATAACCTGTGAATCTATACTCATTACAATTTGTACGATATGAATTTTGTAGGTTGACCCGTGTGACCCGTATACCCATACAATCCACATATTCATATGTGATCTATACGATCCATTGATTTTTATATAATTTATTATAATATATATTTCATTGTACAAATCAATACACTGGTCAAGAAGTACGACCCAAACACAATATATGAACGAGTTAGACATGTCATATTAAAATGGTTCGTGAATCCAAAATGTTCAACTCAAACACGGATCGTGCTTCCGGTTTGTGTACACATGTCAATTGTAGTGCCCAAATCTGACACCCTAATTAGTGTTGTCTGTGTTGGGTATCTATCTTCTTGCTAGGGTTATGTAAGATGCTTGACATTTGATACTATCATAGAGTCAAAAGCGCCAAAAGACTTATTCTTTTCTCTTCTGAAGAATATTAAATTGAAGGGTTTTTTCCTCGAACTCGTAAAAGAAGTCGTCCAGTTTACTCAAGAGTCAGCTGAAGAAGCCGGAAGATTGGGAATATATAATCCACATATACAGCATCTCTCTGCAAGATCCATCACGAAAGGGACGACTGCAAGACTCATCAAGATCGACAAAGTAAAAGGTACATCCTTTATGTCCGTACTAACTAGATATGTTTTTGCAGTAGCTAGACCTTTGATGTTCATAGTACAGACTGATTAAAACTTCAATATTTGCACTTCTAATCATGATCAAGACGAAAGGTTTGCATGATATTGAAACACTTTGAATGTTTTTTTTTTAAATTAAAAAAGGATCTTGATCTCATTTCTTGAGATTTTCATCATTTTCTTTACATGGGTTTGTCTTTGATATGCGTGAAAATTCAGCAGTTGAAATGTGGAGTCTGAACTCTTAAAACTGCAGGAAAAATATACTTATTTATTTGTCTCTTTCTGCTCTATGTATACGTAGAAACTTCTTCTATATTGTTTATTAGATAAACTCACCACATGAAACAGACAACTAGCAGTAAACATTTTGCTGTAGTAAATGCTTGTCTATCTCTTTTTTGGCTATATCCAGGGTCATGTAAAACAGACATAGATCAATATAGATATGAGCATTTTTTGTTTCTTCTCTAGTCAGGGCATTTTTTTTACTGTCCAATGAAAGATTATTCCATAATGATATATAACGTCTTCTGCTATGTTTCTTAAATTATTTTTTAATTCTCCTAGGTGACGTGGACAAGCTTAGAACATTTTACGTTTAGGGTTTTCATTAGATGTTTCTTCCGCCCTTTCTTCGCGGGGCCCAAGTCTGTACTGATCTGAAACCAAGAATCAGGACAGATTTCTAGAATAAGAAAACAGAGATATCAGATGAATTTAAAAAAGGACAACTGAAAAGAGAGAGAGAGATTCATGCATAGGGTAGTGAGCGTTGACAAAGATTATCAAATAGTTTCAGTGAATCAAGATACCAAAGGTGCAGAACTTAATTACTTTTTTTATTTCGGTTCGTTTAATTTAATCGAAACCCTAAATTATAGTATCTGCATCATCTTCATCTGTGTCTTTCTTATAACCTATAGAAATCCCTTCATAGTGAGAGAGAACTAGATAGAGAAGTTTGAGCTCCCTGCAGCAGCAATATGCACAGTACTCTCCGAAACGCTTCCCTCCGACATGGGTCTTTGTGTTCTTGATGAATCGTGAAGTTTTCCTCACAAAGTTTTGATTTTTATTATGCAGAAGCATAGAAAAATGTTTGGAGGGCAAGAAATGGGTGCATTCAGAGAGAACTTCGATTCGGGTTTCGGGGGTCGACCCAAGGAAGAAGGATATGAGAGTCGATCGGGTAGTGACCACCTGGAGGGAATATCTGGGGATGATCTTGACGCTTTCGATGAGAATCTTCATCCTCCAAAGAGGAAGAAGTACAATAGGCACACACCTGGTCAAATTCAAGAACTTGAAGGGTATGCAATCTTTATATTCTACACTCTTATGAATTTGAGCTACTAATTATGGAACTTGATTTCGCCGTATGAAAATGCGTATTCATCTTGATTTTTACTGTAACAATCGGTATGAAAGCTAAGATTTTTCTGCAACAATTTATAGGGTTTGGCACGCAGTAGTTGCATTAGCGTAGATCTTTGATTATTGGGTTTGATGCAATTGCGACTATCGTAATCAGTGTTATGAGTATTGATCATATCCTTCATCCATAGAATGAACTAAAGTTTGTGTATGCGATTGTGTTTTTCCTTGTTCAGTTTCTTCAAAGAGTGTCCTCACCCAGATGAAAAGCAAAGGTTGGAACTTGGTAGAAGGCTTGGATTGGAGAGTAAGCAAATCAAGTTTTGGTTCCAAAACCGAAGAACGCAGTTCAAGGTGATTCGATTATCTTTACTTGATTACCTCATCATTGTTTTGAGAGATTGGCTCGTTTTTAAACTCGATTGAATCAGACCCAAATGGAGCGACACGAGAATACCATGCTTCGGGAGGATAACAATCGTCTTCGAAACGAGAACCACGCTATGAAAACAAAGCTGTCCCGGCCGATTTGCAGTAACTGTGGCGGTCCAACTATCTTCAACAACAACAGTGTTTCATCTGTGGAGGAACAACAGCTTCGGCTTGAGAATGCCCGTATGAAGGATGAATTGTCTCGTATGGTTACATTAGCCAACAAGTTACTAGGGAAGCCGACATCATCGTTGGGTCATTCTGTGGTTTCTTTGCCTCCAAGCAACACACTTGATGATTTAGCCACAATAGGTAGTCATGGTATACTACCATCCGAATTCAATTTCCAACATGGGACACAACCCATAATGTCGTTGCCAAAACCCAACATTGATTCCACTTTACACGACAATATCACTGAAACATCACATGGAAAATCGGGGTACGTAGACCTTGCACTGTGGGCATTGAGCGAGCTAATGAGGATGGCTGAGGCAGAGTCCCCGCTGTGGACCCGGAGCTCAGACGGAGCAAGAGATGTACTTAACCACGACGAGTATCGAAGGATGCACTCGTATTGGATGGGACCCACTCGAAGTGGATATGTATCTGAGGCCACGAGGGAGACAGGCATGGTCCTCATCGACAGCCTCGCCATTGTAGAGACGTTGATGGACATGGTACGACGAACACTCTGATTATTTAAAACATTTTTCTGCTTCGTATTATAACAATTTTTCGCGTTTCATAGAACAAATGGAAGCAAACATTCCCATGCATAATCGCGAAAGGGTCTGTTCCCGAGGTGATAGCATCCGGGTCGATAGGAAACAAGAACGGGTCTCTTCAACTGGTAAGGACGAATCAAACATTCAAACAATGTTACTGTTCTATTGTTTTCCAACAAGAAACATTACCTTGTCCCTGTGTTCGAACAGATGGATGCAGAGCTCCAAGTGATTTCGCCACTGGTTCCGCCTCGCAAGGTGAAGTTCCTTCGATTCTGCAAGCAGCAAGCCGATGGAGTCTGGGTTGTTGTCGATGTCTCGCCATGTATTTTCCAAGAGACGAATGCCACAAAGATGTTTCCCTCCGGTTGTATATTGCAGGATATGCCCAACAGTTGCTGCAAGGTACAGTCACTCGGCACTATAAAGTATAAACCTCTTATAATAGAAGGTAGGTAGGTCTATTTTGAAGGGCACACAATTTAAGTGTGTCAAAATCCGCTCATGGGTCATGTTTGGGTCAAACATTTTGGACTTGCGAGTCATTTTGATACTATACATCTAATTCGCATGAAAAATAAGGGTGAGTTTGGTTAGTACATATCGATATCTGAGTCAATCCATATATCCATATAATTAAATATATGTTATAATAAATTATATAAAAATTTATGGGTCGCACATGTCGTATGAGTCACGTGAGTTGCATGCATTACGTAGGTTGCATGGATAACGTGAGTTGCATGAATAAATGGTCGTATAGGTCGACATGTCGCATGTGTCAACAAGTTGAGACCCACAAAATTCATATAGTACAGATTAAAATAACATGGATCATATGAGTTAAAATATAGACCCACATGTCATATGGATTGACTCGTGGATCAACGTGTTTAGCCTTGAAAATTGACTATTCATTAATCATGTATTGTATATATTTGAGTTGAACGTATTTTAATAAGATCCACAATTGAAATGTGGATATGGAGGTAGACACTCGCACTACGCCCTTATTCACGTACGTATACTAGGATAGGACCTATGCCCTTATTCACGTACGTATACTAGGATAGGACCTGTGACTTAAAAATCTCAACTTTCTTCATTAAAATACAATTAGATGCTTCTTAAATAGTTAAAATATTTACTTGCTGCTTTCTGTCAGTAGAGAATGAGCGAATCAAGGGAGTTCAGATCTTACAGATGTATTAAATTCATGTTAAATCATTGATATATAATGAAGGGTCAAGAAGTTAAAAATTTGTGCTAATATAATCAAAATTAAATGAATAAATATTTAAAATAAAAAGTAGAATAAAGATTATAAATTTTTAAAGAGTAATAGAATACTAAGTTGTACTTGCTTCAGTGTCTGATCTACGGTGTGTTTCAAGTGCAGGTGACATGGATCGAACACTGTCAATACGATGAAACCCCAGTCCCGGATCTATGTCGACCTCTTCTTCGCTGCGGAACCGGGTTCGGTGCACAAAGGTGGCTCGGCACTCTGCAGAGACAGACCGAGTCCTTAGCAATGTTCACATCGGCCTCCGAAGAAAACCCGTCATCGGGGATCATCCCGACCGGTCGGAAAAACATGCTTCATCTGGCAGAGCGGATGGTTGATAATTTCTGTTGCGGTGTCTGTTCCTCGTTGGTACGCGAATGGGAGACGCTTCATGTCGGGAATGTCGGACACGACGTGAGGGTGATGCTCCGGAACAGCCACAGTAACCCTGGAGAACCACCGAGCCTTCTGTTAAGCGCGGCGGTGTCCGTCTGGATGCCTGTTGCTCACGATGTTCTTTTCGGGTTCTTGCGCGACGAGCGGCTGCGGTGCGAGTGGGACATTTTATCGCACGGCGAACCCATGCAGGAGATGGTCCATATCGCCAAGGGTCAGAGTCGGGACAACTGCGTGTCCCTCCTCCGCGCCAATGTGAGTCATGTCGGAATCTTTAGACCATAAATTAATAATAATATAGTTATGATACAAAATAGTTTGTATTGTCCGATTTGCAGCTCGACAATGGAAACGAGACCGCCATGCTGATACTGCAAGAGACATGGACGGATCAATCGGGTTCGCTGTTAGTGTACGCTCCGGTGGACATGCAATCTATAAACCTAGTGATGAACGGCGGCGACTCCAACTTTCTGGCTCTCCTTCCCTCCGGTTTCTCGATCATTCCGGCACCTCCGTTTGGGTGCGATGCATCCAAGAACGGGTCTCTCCTCACAATCGGGTTCCAAATCTTGGTTAGTAGCTTCCCTACCGCAAAGCTTACGTCCGAGTCGGTGGAGACCGTGAATAGCCTCATCTCCCTAACCATACAGAAGATCAAGGCTGCGTTGCACCTCCCATAATCGGGTTGGGTCGGGTCATCTCGTTTCGGGCTGAGATGGGAAAAAGGAGGCGTGGTTTTCGAGTCAAGAACGAACCGCACCAATTGGACTTGTTGTTGACGGGGTCAGGCTAGACAAATTCAGTTTCGATTTCGGGTCTATTTTCGTGTTCTTGAAGTGGTTCGGGTATTGACTTAGATAACCCTAAACAAGAACTTAGTTTTTGAATTATGCAGACCAGACGTTGTTCTTCATGATGCATTAATATGCATTACATCTCCTAGAATTTAGGAACAGAAGTTTAAGACATTGTTTTTTTTGTATTATTGTTTCAGAATTTATAATCTCTAGTCGGTAGAGGGCTAACAATTTTTTACGCAACACAATACGAACACGCATGAAAAAAAATCCATGTTCGTGAAAATATATGACAGAACGATAGCACAAACATGATAACATGAAATCATTTTCGTGTTTGTATTCAAGTATCATAAGAACATGACATGTATGATAAAGTGGGAGTTTTGTTTTGGTCAAATTTAAAGTTGGATTTCACCACCGAAAGTTGTGCTATAGTGGTTGAAAGTACTAACTCTCACGTGGTTTGACTTCGGGGTCACGAATTCGAATCCCACCACGGAAAAAGTGGGTAAAGAATTACGACTTGAGCCTAACGAGCCGATCTCTCAATCGCAGACTGCTGGTGGAGCTACGTTGATGGGTCAGTGCATGCGCTAGTTGTTCAAAGTTTTTTTTTTAAAATACTTTTCTACATAAGTCTCGTTTAATAGTTTTTAAAAATCTATTTAGATAATTAATATCTAGAGTTTGTCAATTTTACATTAAAAATTCATAAAATCTGATGTTTGAATTGTTTATTCTTACTATGAACAATTAGTTATTTTAATACTTTCTTATAATTCTTGCATATTCGTTATTTTAATAATTTCTTATAATTCTTGCATGTGAAACTATAACTAACTTAAGATAACACGACATGAACACACACGAAAATTTGTGTGTCGTGTTCGTGTTGAGGAACATGACACAATAAGTTTATCACGCGTGTTCATGTTTGATAAATGTCACACGATAAATGTATTGATACGCACGATAATATCCACGCACACACAATTTGTCACCCATAATTTTTAGTAATGAGCTACTCTATAATCAAGATGAAGACAAGAATTCGATTTGGTGCAACAAATATTAAAGTAGATACAACCAATTATAAAAATTCTAGAGGAATATTATAAGTTCTTAAATGGCCAAATTCAACAAATGAAAAGTTACATCTAAAATTACATAATACCAGATAATAATTTTTAGTATAAAACAATCATTCTTATCTAATTAATCTTCACTTGCACTATATGGTCAACTCATAAAGAGTAAAATGTTAACCATAACTATATTTTCAAATATGAAATTTTTAATTAAGAAAGGAAACGCTGGAACCGTTATATTATATTAGTTTGAACTTGTTATTATTCAGATGCTAAAACCCTAATCGCGTGCTTTTTATCTTTTATTTTTGCACTTATAACTTCTTAATAAAATATGTGTGAGGCTTACAAAATACGTTCACCACTACTATAAATTTCACCATTTGCACTTCTTGCACTCAATATTTGTTTTCGTCGTTGCATTTGTTATCATAAATGAAATATATGTTTGTTGAATTACAGATAGAATTGGAAAAAATATTTATGTGTATTGAATTGAATGAAAAATACAGGAGTACAACTATTTATAGTAAGTTGTAAATAACAAAGAACTTCAGTAACAAACTTCTAAGTTCTAACTGATAACAATACAGACTATTCCAAAATAATTCTAGCTTATTCTAGAATAACTAATAACAATACAGACTTCAACATTCCTCCCCATCTATCAATCTTCATCCTTCTCGAAACACATCTTTTATCCCATACTGATTCAGCAAAACTCGTGTTGTTGTCTGCTTAAGGCTTTTGTCAGCAAATCAACTAATTGATCTCTTGAACAGATGTAATAAGGATTTATTGTTCCATCTTGTATCTTGTCACAAATGAAATGACAATCCAACTCAATATGCTTTGTCCTTTTGTGAAACATTGGATTTTTAGCTATTTGGATTGCTGCTTTATTATCGCAGTCCTACTGGATTTGCTTGAACAATCCCAAGTTCCATCAACAATCTTCTTATCCAAACTGCTTCCGCAACAGCTACACTCATGCTTCAGTATTCGACCTCTGTACTTGACTTTGAAACAGTAACTTGTTTCTTCACCTTCCAAGCAACCGATGCATTTCCAATTTTAACCATGTATGCGCTCAATGAACGCCTACTGAATGGACATGATGCCCAGTCAGCATCACAATAAATGGTCACCTGCATATTGTTTGTTGATGGGAATAAAATGCCTTGGTCGGGCGATCCTTTGACATAACGGATGACACGCATGGCTGCTTCATAATGTGATTTCTTTGGAGCATGAAGAAATTGAGTGAGCTGCTGCACCGAGAAAGAAATATATGGCCTCGTCATCGTTAGATATAACAACTTCCCAACCATTCTCCCATACAATTCAATATCTTCAAATTTACTATCATCAAGATTCAAACCAAAAGCTTCATAGAACTCAACTGTGGTGAGTTTTAAATTCTGCTCCAAAGGCGTATAGGCTGGTTTTGCAGCTCCCAGACCTGCAGCAATAATCAGTTCACGAACATATTTATGCTGATTTATGACAATTCCAGAAGACGATTGGGACACTTCCAATCCAAGTAAGTAACGTAAAAAACTAAGGTCTTTGATGTTGAAATTTCGATGCAAAACTCGTTTCAATTCATCAATAATTGCAGCACTTGTTCCTGTGATCAATATATCATCCACATACACAAGCAAGAATACCAGATCATGTCCTGACCTTCTTGTAAACAACCAATAATCCAACTTACTTTGAATATATCCATTGTCAATCAAAACTTGTGTAAGTTTAATATTCCATTGCCTTGATGCTTGTTTTAAACCATAAAGGGACTTCAACAACTTGCACACCTTGTTCGAACCAGCTGCAAATCCTTCAGGTATCTTCATATAAACATCTTCTTGCAGGTCTCCTTGAAGAAAAGCGTTATTTACATCCATATGATATATTTCCCAATTATTTGCATCTGCAATTGCTAAAATGATCTGAACTGTAGTCATCTTAACCACAGGGCAGAAAGTCTCAGTAAAATATGTTTCTTCCACTTGGGTAAATTTTTTGGCCACTAAACGAGCCTTATACCTTTCAAGATCCCCATTGGAATGATACTTAGCACGATAGACCCATTTACAGCCTATAGCCGTCTTATTAACAGGTAAATCAACCAATATCCAAGTATTATTTGCCTGTAATGCAACTATTTCCTCATTCATGGCAGCAATCCAGTTTGGGTCTGCAATTGCCTCTGTATAAGTGCTCGGTTCAACAACCTTTGTGGAATTGGCCAAAAAACACCTATAATCAGGCGAAAGGTGTTCATAACGAAGATATTTCTCAAGACCAAACACTGCATTTGATTTAACAATATTAGTCTCAAAATCTGCTAACCATGCTTGTGGTTTCTTTGTTCGAGTGGAACCACAAACAGGTCAAGCAGGAGAAACAGGAGTAGTTTCTGATGTAGGAACAACATTAGACCCCTCTATTGATGGTGGAAGAGAATTAGATTCAGAAACTAACTGATCAGAAACATGCTCTGGATGAAGAACATCTGCATTGATTTCAGCCCACTGATGTTGTGGTATTGAATTCTCCTTTAAAGAAGGTGTCATATCAAAGACTGAATTTCTTCTTTGCTTAAACTGAAAGGGAAGACATATTCATAAAATACCACATCCCTGCTAATATGAAAAGTAGAATCTGCCAAGTTCATAACCACATAACCTTTACTGATGGAAGAATAACCCATAAAGACTCCTGCATCAGATCGAGCATCAAATTTGTCCGTGTGATTCAATCTTGTGATAAAACACAAGCATCCAAATGTTTTGAGTTGAGTCAAGGAAAGAGGCTTCTTATACAAACACTCATAAGGAAATTTCCCGTGTAAAACTCTAGATGGCAATAGATTCACCAAGTGACAAGCCATTAAAACACAATGCCCCCAAGAACCAAATCATCAATAGCTGCCAATTCATCCCATAACACCTTTAATTTACTGAAATATTCAGTAATCGACAACGTACCTTGTGTAACATGATAAATGTCATGTGTAATCTGAAAAATTCTTGTTCCATCAACCTTACAAAAAATATTGCGAAGGTCATCCCACACAGATTGAGCAGTGCAATTGTAGATAAGATTGCTGGCTAATTCCCTTGTCACAGCATTTCGAATCCAGACTTTGACGATAGCGTTGCACCTATCCCATCGCGTTTGTTGTGCATGCATGACTGATTGCCGAGGACAGGTACCGTCTATGAAACATAGTTTGTTTTTGACCAAGAGACCTTCCATGATTGCTCTGCTCCAAATATGATAATTCTCTGTTCCAAGCAGCTGAAAGGATATCAGAGAAGATCCAGTAGCATGATCAGATGGATGCAAGTAAAATCTGTCATCCACAATTGCAGCGCCTTCAATTGCCATGATCTCAATCGGAAAGACAACGGGAAAACAATTCGCAAATGCGAGAGCAAGAAGAGTCGGAAATCGCAAGAAAGAGATATCCAAATGAATGAAAATCACAATGTGTGATTCACAGGTTTATGAAGAATCGCAGAAGGAGGTAATATCCTGTCAATTGCAGGTGTTCTCTGCCACTGCTTTGATTAATCATGAGAATGAGGAAGAAGATGAAGTGCTCTGAAACCATGTTGAATTACAGAGAGAATTGGAAATAATATTTTTGTGTATTGAATCGAATGAAAAATACAGAGTACATCTATTTATAATAAGTTGTAAATAACAAAGAACTTCTGTAACAAACTTCTAACTGATAGCTAACTGACTATTCCATAATAATTATAGCTTATTCTTGAATAACTAATAACAATACAGACTTCAATATAATGTGGTTGCTATTTGGGTGTGGCTCAGACCCGATAATTAAATTTAACATGGTATCAAAGCCTGGTTCCATTTGACGGTGTTGGGTTGTTTCCCGTTGTGGGTGCCCGATGCGGGTTTGTTGTGTCCCGTTTACTCTACGTACCAGAGTTCGGGTCGAACCTGGACGTGCGAGGGGATTTGTTGAATCCCAACCCGTTTGGATTAAATGTGTCGGTGTCGTGCCTTTAAAAATACGAGTCGTCACAGTGCGGGGGGAGTGTTGAAAATATCACACTGTGATAAATACAAAATACCACATCGGTGGTATACACAAAAAATAGACAGCATATATACAACAAGGCTACCTCCTCCTATCACAAATTGGTTTTAGGATGGAACCCGCGTTGTATAATGTGGTTGCTATTTGGGTGTGACTCGGACCCGATATTAAAATTTAACAATGTTATCATAATTCATTATTCCGTATTTTTTGTACACTACAGGAGAGTGTGTGGTTAACGACTTATGATATATGGGCAGTGAATATTTTATTTTTTACATTTATCACGACTCAAATGAGATGAAGTCGTCTTTCTTTATTTCTTAACGGCTCACTTTCCAATTGACCGTTGATATTTGTAAGTCCGTGTTGAGAGGGGATCTGTGTTTCCCTCCTCGTCTTTTCAGATCCGTGTCTGCTTCGGCGAAGGATCTTCTAAGGAAGATGATGTGCAATGATGTCTCTAGGAAATTTTCTATCCTATATTGTCTCATTTTATTTCAATTGTAGGTATTGTCTCTTGGATTCCACCGATTCCTATTCTCACAAATTTGTTCTTATTTTTGTTTTTCAATTTATGTGAAAAACACAGAGTCATTAACCACGATCATGACAGAGTCATTAACCATGACGAACACACCATGCTGGTATTCTTGGTTGGAGATCCATCGGGCTTGTGGTTGTGGATGCTACAACGGGACAAGCTTCCGTCCACCGATTCTCCAACGGTGGTTCCAACTGAAGTTCTTTTCTTCAATTTTTATATTTTATTGTATTTTTTTAATGTTGAATAATTTTGTCAGCTTAGCAAATTGAGCCGCAAAAAATTAATATTAATATAATTTTCACGACTCAGTAAAAGAGCTCTGAAAAGTAGTTATTAATTTAATTTCCATGACTCAATAAGGTAGCTACAGAAAATATTAAATATTTTGTATTTTTTTCCTAGAAAAAAGTGTCATTATTAATTTAATTATCGCGACTCTTTAGCATTTGAACCGTTTTATTTATGATGACACTTCATATGACGACTCATTCCTATTTGAGTCGTCAATATTTAACGGCTCATTTATTGAGCCGTTAATAATTACATTTTGAGCCCTTCACATAACTATCTCATATAGTGATAATTGTTTTTTTTAATATACATTTGATATTTTAGCAAATAATTTGTGAAAGTTTTTATATTTTATTAAAACGTTATAGAACACAAAAAGATTGTACAAAGTTAATAATATAAAAATTATCAAGAACCCATAAAAAATAAAATAAATGTTAAAGCCGTGTAGATATATACTAATATCTAATATTTGAAGCTAAGTAGACGATATTGACCATCTACCGCCCAATGTGATCTCTACTTTCCGTCCAACTAATGTAGCTACTTTTTACCCGTAAACTATATGTAACCGTAAGAGTTTAAACCTTAATTCTTTAATTAGAGATTTTAGATTTGAACTCTAAAAATATATTATTTTTTATAAACAACACTAAGACTCCTTACAAAAATTAATTATATTGCTAGAAAGATTATTTAAATATAAAACATCTCAAATATACTGCCCTTCGTGATGATCCTTGCAACATCGTTTTTTTTAAAACCAATATTATATAACGCAGTCAAAATCTAACTTATCTAATCTGTTTGTCTTTTCTGTATGTCCATATCTATTAACTATTATCTGTGTTCATATTCATTGACCAAAGAAAAGAAACCTAGCTAAGCTATTATTTGGGGGTAATAATCTACTTCATTTCAGTAAGGCTTAAAATACTAATGAAGACTGAGCAATAACATGAACAATTAGAATAGATAATAGTTGAGAAAAATATAAATAATGTGGGCAATTTTTTAATATAAATAGCTTCTGATTTATTTTTAATAAAAAAATGACAAGAAAAATTATTTAAACATTTGCACATTTCGTTAATTAATTATATGTATATATCAAAATATTAGTTAAAAAATGATCTTTCCGAATAAGAAACGATTGATAAAAGTTCAATAACAAATTTAAATATTTTTTTCAACAGAATTTATAACATTTTTCTTCAGTAATATCTTACTCAGATTTTTTTAGAGAGAATTTTTACAGTTTCCTTTTTTGTTAGTGGGAGTAAATGAAAGAAACTACCAAGAAAAAGTCAAACATACAAGAAAACATAAAATCCTTTAATTTCCAATTATATAAAAACAAGAAAAGGCTATATTATTATTATTATTATTATATATATATATATAGGAGAAACAAAAAGAGAAAGGTGGTAAAGTTTTACTCGTTTGTGCTACGATTTCAATCTCCATTACAGGTTGAGCCATCAAGTTGAGACCTCTCTACCACCAACCCCAAGACCTGCGATCAGACCCACCAACAGAAATCTTCTCAGATTTTGTATCCCTTCTCAGATCACCAGAGGGAAGAAAGAGCTGACCTGTCACGAGGAGAGGAATTCGTGGGAGGAAAAAAAAATGGGAAATTCCTTCGGCTGCTCAGCCTCCGGCGAGCGGCTGGTCTCGGCGGCCAGAGATGGAGACTTGGTGGAGGCAAGGATGCTTCTCGATTGCAATCCTTATCTCGCCAAGTACTCCACTTTCGGCGGCTTGAACTCCCCCCTGCATTTTGCGGCTGCGAAAGGCCACAATGAGGTCGATTGCCGCCCCTTTTTTCAATTTGCTCTTGATTTTGGCGCACTTTTACAATTCCATTTACTGTTGCTGTTATTGATTGATTTCTATTTCCCTGGTGTGTAGATCGTAATGCTGTTGCTCCAAAATGGAGCTGATGTGAACTCCAGAAACTACTGCGGACAGGTAACAAATTGATTTCTGTTCAAAATTGTCTTCCCTCTAATTAACAAATATTGCCTTCTCTGCAGTATATGAATTATGATCTCAGTAAATCAGCAATTACATGGATAAATTTGCAATTTTTTTGTTCTGATTTACTTACGAATGCAGACTGCACTAATGCAAGCTTGTCGTTATGGCCATTGGGAAGTAGTCCAGACACTATTGGTCTTTCGATGCAATGTTAGTTTCACTTACGAAAGCATTAAATTTGCAGTATCTCTTGTTCTCTGTCATGTCCATTCCATGTTTTTACCTGCTCAGGTTACACGAGCGGATTATCTTAGTGGAAGGACAGCACTTCATTTTGCTGCTATAGGTGGGCATGTTAGATGCATTCGATTAGTTGTGGCCGACTTTCTTCTACCTTCTCTTGACGGAACAAACGGGAAAAGCAACAACGAACAAAGGTCCATAAATCAGGGACATTAATTAATGATGTTTTTTTTGCCATGATCTGTTATTTACCATGTTCATTCCACTGCAGTGCACTGTCGAAGTTTGTAAATCGAGTTGCTGATGGTGGAATAACGTCTCTTCATATGTCAGCATTGAATGGTTACTTTGATTGTGTTCAACTTCTGCTTGATCTCCAGGCAGATGTTTCTGCAGTTACATTCCACTACGGAACATCCATGGATGTAATCGGTATGTTATGTTCTTCCTCGATCGTGTTTTTTGTTGCTGCCATTCTCTTTCAATTGTTCCTTGTAATGGAGTCGAGTCGGGACGATTGTGCAGGAGCAGGAAGTACTCCTCTACATTATGCAGCTTGTGGTGGCAACTTGAAATGCAGTCAGGTAATAATAGTGTAAAGGGCTTACAATCTCGATCTGCATTAAGGCATTTTTCAACAAACACAACATTAACATTAGGGTAAATAGCTCCAATGCACCCATACGTTTACTCATGTTGTTATTTGCACCACTATGTAATTATTTGCATGTATATGTTTGAATATATTGATAAATACACAAACAGTTAATTGTAATCCATTTTTTTTCGTTAAATATGTTAAAATGACAATTTTACTATCTTATTCATCTTTATGTCATATTCATCTTCATATCATATTCATCACTTAAAACACATATTTTAGTTCAAATTCAACTCAAAAATGCGAATTTGAGTTCGTATTCAACCCAAATTTGCATTTTGGAGTTGAATTCAAACCCGATAAAATGCAATTTGAATGCAATTCCAAAATGCATTTTTGGATAAAATTCGAACCCAAATTTGCATTTTAGATTCAGTGTTGAAAATGATATGAATAACAAGAGGGTAAAAATGTCATTTTGACATATTTAATGTTAAAAGTGGATGAATAGTAACGGTTGATGCATTTAACAACCTTTTATAATTTAAGTGTGCATAGAATAACACTTTCAAACAGGGACGGAGCTACATGAAGCCTAGGGGGCAATTGCCCCACCTCAACTTTTAATTATGTGTAAATTTGACCCTAAAAAATGCAATAATTTTCAATTTAGCCCATTTGAATCATATATTTGCCTCCACTGGATTTTTTTTAGTTAAACTATGTATCATTACTCTAATATTTGCCCCCACTTGATAATTTTTCTGGCTTCGTCCCTTTTCAAATATGTTGGTACATTTAACAACAACAGTCAAACATCTAGGTGCATTGGGCTATTTACCATTAACACGAACATGATAATTTAATGGATTTGGGTGCGGTGATATCGTGTTTTCTTACAGATACTAATTGCGAGAGGTGCTAGCTGCCTAAAATTGAATTGTGGCGAGTAAGAAGTGATTCGATGTTCATTTAAGAAAATTATCGGTGTTGTTAGGGTTTATGATATCATTAAATTTAAAAATTTCATTCATTTAGATTGCTCCCTCTTGATATTGCGAAGATGTGGGGTCGGCATTGGCTCGAGCCGCTGCTGTCACCGAGCTCGAACGAAGCCATCCCTGTTTTTCCTCCTTCCAAGTACTTGTCTTTGCCTCTGCTCAGTATACTCAACATAGCAAGGTAAAGTCTCCAAGTCAAACATGAATCTAACTATGCTAATTTTGTGTTATTTGCGTGTTTGTATTGTCAACTACATGTTCCTCGTTGTCGTTCCCTGATTTTGTCGAAATTTTCTGCAGAGAATGTGGTTTGCAATCTTTGTGCACCTCCGACGAAGCCGAGACTTGCGCGGTCTGCCTCGAGAGAGCATGCAACGTATCGGCCGAAGGTATGAGCTTCCTTAACAAACCTACCCTTTTACTTCTTTCGTGAGATCCGAGCTCCGACGAATATTTCACTAATCCAACTCAGTCTATTATAACACATTTTACTTATTAAGATACTTCAACTTCTTTTTATCCGATGTGATACAAACTGATCATCACATCTTTAGAAATCAAAACGTTGTCTTTGTAAATGTGACAATTTACGTTGGGTTTTCCAAATAATGGTGAATGATCCGTGGCGGGCAGGGACGGAGCCACCACGGGATGAAGGGGACAGTTGTTCCCCCTCAACTTTTGACTTTATGTAAATTTGACTATAAAAATTTTCAATTTAACCCTTTTAGATCATACATTTGCCCTCATTGATTTTTTTTAGTTCAACTATTTGCCATTATTCTAATATTTAGTCCACGCTAAATAAGTTTTCTGGCTTGTTTTCAGGATGCGGACACGACCTATGCGTCCAATGCGCTCTATATCTTTGCTCCACGAGCACTGGATCCTCCGAAACAGTGGGTCCGCACGGATCCATTCCCTGCCCCTTGTGCAGACACCCGATCACGTCCTTCTTGAAGTTCCCGGAATCCTCGACTAAGGAAATCAAGCTACCGATGTCGCTCGGGCTCTGCAGCCCGTGCATGATGCACCCGTGCGATCCCGACTCCGAGTCCCCAGCCCAAACATCTGATTTGAGGAAAACCTGTTTCATTTCGGGAAAATCAGATTTACTTTGTCCGACGGTGTGTAGTCCTCTGTTCCCCTTGATCTCGATCCCGGTCTGTACGTGCAACGACGGGCCGTGCGCATCCTGCAGTCCCGAAGAGGAAGACGATAGAGATTCTTCTCCACCACGTCTGGAAGAAAAAACGAACCGACCAAGGGTGGAACGGACAAGTCGGTGTTCGAGCATGTTTTGGGGTCGAAGGAGCGGAACCCGGGAACACCAATGCGATTCCGAAATCAGTGCCTGATAGCCGATGTGGATTTGTCATCTGATTCTTAATCGCGTCTTCTTCCCTGAATCTCTTGTTCCGTCTGGATCGGGCCCAACTTCTTCTTAATATAATCTCAGAAGAACATTATAGCTTGAACCCTAATTACTGAATCTGAACTGGTCGTGTATATCGGATTCCGACTTGGGACTGCCATGACATATATGACAAAATTCTGTATGTTGTATGTGCTCTGCTGCTTAGTTTGGTGATGTTTCCTCTGTAAAACAAAAAACATCAGCCGAAGGTTTTAGCTGCAGGAGGAGACATAACGAACTGCCGGAATATCGAACTCATTTTGCTCCGACCAATCCAGTACACTGAGAAACCAGAGAAGAGAGTTGAACGAAACAAAGCAAAAACACGATCAACCAACGTCGCATCGTTACAAGAAGCCACTTTGAAGGTGCGTATCACATGGTCGGGGTGGATGTAGCTGAAGAGGCCGTAAAGGAAGAGAGTGGGAAGTCTGAGGAAGGAGAAGAGGATGGTGAGGTGAAGAAGACAGCGATGGCACCGTAGAGGAAGAGGTTGAAGATGACGAGAATCTCAACCATCGTCGTTGTTGAATGGAGCAAAAACAGCTTCAGCTTCTCAGTTGTCTGTTTGGTCGGAGATCTATAGGTCTGTCCTTCGTCGACCGAACCTTTGTTACCGGAGAGAATTTGGTTGGTTCCCGGAATTTTATTTTATTTGACCGTAAAACCGTTTTCATCTTGAATTTTTTTATTACAAACGGCGAAGACTTTGGCCGAGAAAAAAAAACGAAAAATTATTTTCCTTGATTTTGTTATCACTTGCTAATTCATACTTCTTCGGTCTACCTACGATATCTGACGTTTGTTCATTTTTGCATCACGTCGCATCAAAAATATGAACTTAACATACATCCCACGATCGACCAAAGTTGTAGAAAATACTACAATTGACATCAAGCTCCAAATCACTAAGTCGTCTCTACCACCCGCATAAATGATTGAAGCACACAGCTTTAATGGGACTTCATAAAATGTAAAGCCATTTACAATACTACAACTAGGAAGCAAATTAATCAAACAAGGAAACCATGATAGAAAGAGTCCAGCAAATACTTGCCACCACCATCCATAAAATTCAAAGGCAAGATGGGGTCAAATTTACGGCTTGTCTGCTCCATTTGTTCTGCCTTTTTTGATCTCTATGCCATTCACACCCCAGTTAGTGCTGATAAAGTTTCTTGATGATCTTCATCTTCTTCCTCGTGAATAGAACCTGTCCTCCTAAGTTCTTTCACTTTCAAGAACTCATCATAGTGTGCTTTTCTCTGCTCCCGAAAGTTAGCTCCATTAGCATCTGTTTCAGAGTATCATAATTAGACACATATCATTAAAATGAATACAAAGAAAATACTGAGAAATAGATAGATATTGGAGGAGACCATCATTGGGATCTTCCATAGCATCAGCCTCATCTTCTGATGATGTCCAACCACTAGTTTGACCTTGTTTGCTACTGGAAGAAGACACATTATCTAAAGCAGACCTCATTGCTTCAGCATGTTCATCCACACATTCATCAAAGCGGCTCATATATGATGACTCAGAATCTACATCATCAAAACATTTTTCCAACTTCAGAACAAGTTTTAAAATTATAACGGTGGTTTCAAAGACATATTACCGAGTCTATTCTAACAGTAACCACAATGTTGTTGACAAAAGAAACCGACTAACAACCAAACAATGAGAACTTCTACAAAAGCAATATTATTGAAGATGTTGATTATGTCTTTGCTTACATACCATCATCATCAATCATGGGATGATAGGGTGTCTTAGGTTCTGTTATTTTCTGCCTAACAGGTTTGTTTGCTTCTATTTCTCCCAAGTTCTCCTCATCCCATGTCACACGAGGCTTCTCACTCCTGCATGAAATAACTGGTGTTAGGCTGTTAGCAAGTTCCATAATCCAAAATGAGATAAAGCACAAAATTGCATACATAAATAGTGACATATGTTCAGTTCATAGTGCACATCTAATAGATAAGGTCTAATTTGTTGCATATAATTCGAATCATGATCATCTATAAAAACAAATCATTGTAGAGCTTATTACTTTCAGATTATGGATAATTTGGGTTAGTGCTCTTTCATTGTAGAAGGGCTGGGAAACTCAAATATAAAGTTCTTATGTGAATAAGTACAGTGTTTTGTTCGGAATTGACAAATACCATTCACAAACAACTCAGCTGCATTATAAGAGAGAACTACGCAGAGCTTTCTAAGCAACAAATGAAAGTATCACATTGATGTCACAATATGACATAAATTCAACACTTACGCCATCTATTTGGAGGGTGATCCCCAAAGAGAAGCAGATGATTTCCTGAAAAATTACGAAAGAAAAACAACCCAATAACACTTCAAATATGTACTTTGCAGCATAATGAAATTCTCCAAGAAGTAGGTGCTACAGTATGTCCATAGAACTGCTAATTAAAAGGTGTGAAGATAGATGAACTTTGGGGTCAATATGGAAGTCATTTTTTTCAAAGCACAACAAGCATGATGCGAAAGGTAAAACTACCAGATCCCCTCAAGCTGGAAGTCTTACATGTGCATCTCTGTTGATTTACGAAAGCTGGAAGGAAAATGACAACGGAACTATTTGCAATTAGCATATGAATTGTACTCTGCAAATTGTGTTTTTCAGTACTCCGAAATGAAAGGAGAAACAGGCAATTCTTTAAATCCATGCTCCAGAAATATACATGTTTCACCATTTTCTTGTGCATAAAGTTGAAATCTCTTTATGGAAATGGAATAAACTGGAGTTCGAACTCCAACTCATGTACCACTTCAATCAGCAAACAACCGAACCCTTGGGAACTTCTCTAACCCCAGAATCCATTTTTTATTGATGATGATTAAGGGCAAGACTCGGACAAATAAATCAAAACAATTCCACAGTTCAATCTCTACTCTTCCACAGTTCCACTCCATGTCTACTTAGCTCTAACACTTAACCTTTACAATCAACAAATATTGACCATCCCAAACATCAAGTACAAGGGAAGAAACTGACTGATCCAATCCAGTCAATTGATCTTTTCAGCAATGAAACAACAACATCACCAGACAACCTCCACGAGCGGTTCGTCCGTAACACTTAATGGCAGTCCAAACAATCAAGCCTAGGCGACCGTACAACGTAAACAGCTAAATTAGAGCTTCAAACACAGCCTCAAAGAGATCAAATCGAAGTACAACATAAAATCAAAAGCATAACAACCTATAGCGAATGCAAACTCCAATTGAATCAATCAACAGCAGAAATAATAGAGAGGACTTGAACCTTCGAGCAGAAGCCGCTACGAGAAAAGTCTTCGATGCTTCAATGTCCCACTAATGGTTCTGTCTGGATTGCTATTCACGTTTTTTCCTCTGTAAGAATAAGAGTATCCATTTATTCTACTATTGATTTTAATAGTATTTTTCCCCTGCAGGCTTGCAGCTTATGGGTTGTCTTTTGACTTTTTATTTTGACGATTTAATGTACTATAAATTATAATATATCAATATAGATAATAAATGAACACATAATAGGGTTATATTTTAGGGGATATGACATAATAGTTTGTGTTTGACTTTTTCTACATGTGATTATGTAAAGTGAAATACAACATCATAAATAATCATTATCTAATTTTCAATAGAGAAAAAAATTGTTTTTTTTTTTTTACAATTCAGGGTTGGTGCCCAAAGAAGTAACTGTACAATGCTAATTTTTACATATTTAATAAGGGAAAAGTATGAAAAAAATGTAACATGTTTGCCAAAAATGGTGGTGGATGGAACTAGTTTTGGAGTGTATGTAATTGATGTAACACGTTTTCTGTTGTAGATTTTAGATGGAAACGTTTGTTATTCCGTCTGTTTGCCCGTTAAAAACCAGCATGTGTCAGCCACGTGACATGATTTGTCAGATGTTAATGAAATATTTTCGTAAATGCCCAAGATACCCCTACACCTATTTCCCTCCACTTCCCTTCTTTGTTCATACACCCATACCGAAGCAAAGTCATTCACCTTCGATTTTGAAGACTCGTCCCGTCGTTCCCAACTTCAAACCCTAACTTCGGTTCTGGCAGCTGCTGCGACAAGAAGATCCTACCCATCTGTTGCTGCGACAAGAAGCTCTCACCCCTCCGACAACCGAAGCGACTTCAAACCCCATCTGCTGCAACCGACTCTTCTTCTCGTGCGAATCGTTGCGTCGACTCCTTTGTTCTGTTCAATCCGAAGACGTACCCGCTCAATATTCCGCCAAGGTAACTTCCGTAGCCCCTCCATGCTCTATAAATTGAAGCTTTGGTCCGATTTTTAGTTGTATGATTCCAATTTTGCAAAGGTGACGGATTTGTAGTGTAATCCGAACTGTTATGCGGCTTGATTGTTTAGAGGATAACCGATTGCACATGTTTGGTGGGTGAAACAAATGAGTTAACTTCTATGTTCACTTGTATGTTTAGAAGGTAAAACGAATGTTAACTGATTTAGGATTTTTGATTTGTTAACCGAATGTTATGTGTGTGTTTTAGTGGTTTGTTCTCTTCAAACGACTTGGGTGCTGACAAACACTCTTTTGTGCAGGTTTGAATGTCGACCTCAGGTGCTGATAAGTGGATTTTGAAGATTCACTACGATTCCAGTTGGGTGGGTGGTGTGTACAACGACAAATTGTATGAAATGGAGATAACCGAAGAAGTGTTCGCCTACTGCACAATCGCTGCACTTCTTGAGTATACCGTGGTTCTGACATTCGGTTCTGTTATTCTTCGCAGGAACGAGTAGTTGAATACGTACCACTTGTAATTCCTACCACAAGAAGGCCAAAATTGCCACCGAGGAGAAAAACTAAGGTTTGTTCAAATCACAAAATGTAGTCCATTCCGTATGTTGCAATTAGAACTGTAATGTTGTTGTTTATACATAGGTTAAACATTCGGTTGAAAAGATTATTGATATGGAAAGTGATGTTGAACTCGTTCGAGTCAGCTCAAGTGCCCCCCAACTGTCAGATTGTAGAGCGGTCGTTCCCGTTATAACACAAGAGAGGTGTGTTATAACTGTCTTATGAAGAAGACAGGGGCATTTAAGAACTTTCACGTTTCAAATACGTCACGTGCATGACATGTGCACACTTAACGGACATTTTGAACGGAAACTTACCGACTGCATCAAATACCTACAACATCAAACATGTTATATCAAATAATACAACTGTGTCGCTTTGACAATTTCTGGCAAACATGTTACATTTTTTTCATACTTTTCCCTATTTAATAAAGTGTAAATGGTGCTAAGGTTGTTGGACCAACAGTAAAATAAGTTGTATGGTAAAACAAATAGAAAAGTATGAAAAATCACTCGAATGTTTGTCAAGATGGGTAATTGCATCCATAATGTTTGTCTTAATACTCATATGTTTCCATTTGTTGGTAAGTGCACATTTCCGTCACTGATCGTTGGTTTCACGCCAAAAAGAAATCACGTGCAATGCATGTGATGTAATTGTAAACTTATATACTCAAAATATCCTAATTGTTTGTGAACGACTGAAATCAGTTGCTTGTGAACTTGATTGGCCAAATGATTAGATTTTGACTTTCGACTCTTCATAGACAGATCCGCAACAAATCCACCTCCGACTGTGGTTGCTATTCACATTGCAGGTCTGTCATGGCGCTCACCGTTTTCACCTTCTTCGTTACGCCTCAAACAGATTTCTCTTTATCCGTTAATCTTCATTAAAGCAACAAACGGCGAACTCGCAATCATAATCCAATGCCAAAATTAATTGAGAACACAATCAAGTAAAGCATTCCAAAATAAAACCTGACTTACATGAAAAACGCAAAGGACTGACACTTGAATTAGAGATGCGAGAGGGGCTACCGACCATACCTCCTTCGAAACTAGATGATGGTGTTTTGTGATTTGCATTTACCCTAAAAACTGTATGAGTTTTGTGATTTGCATTTAATAATTCAAAAATATTAACAGAGTAACATAGACTAACAGAGTAACCAATTAATCACACTGGAAAAAAGATGTGTAGTCATTGAGTCACGCAAAAAAAAAATAATTAGTCACATTCTGAAACAAAGATAACCATTGTGCAAATGCAAACAAACATCTGTAACCATTTAAGTAAGCGTATTGTTATTAAATAACAAAAAATAATATGTCGTAAATTTTGATTTTTTTTTTCTTTTTGTTTAAATTATAAAATTTACTTCTTTTGTATTCCGTTAAAGTTCGAATTTTCTATTCTTACAAATTAATTGTAATATTTAAAAAAAATGAAAGAATTAAATTAAAAAATAAAATAAAATTTATTCTTTTAAATTTAAATGTTAACAGAAGGAATAAATTTAGTTTTTTGGAATTTTTATAATTTAATTTAAACTTTAATTAAAAAAACTCGACATTTAATTAAATAATAAATTTGTCCAAAAAAAATAAAATAAATAATAAATATTATGACAATATCGTATTTTACTGAAATAATTCCATGAAGTGGAACTCCAGTAAGGGAGCGACAATACGGATCGAGGAGTAAAACGAGGACGGATCGGAGAGAGAAAAACAGTCGCATGCTCCATTCAATCCTTCATCCCTCGCAAGCTCTCGAGATTTTCTGGATCGGCGATCACGACTTCTACTCTGGATTTTACGCACATACTCATTTTCGGCTTCCGCAATTCGTCTGTCTACGATTCCGGTTCCTGAACTTGATCCAAGCCTTTCTTGCTTGCTTGATCTGGAGGTTCGTTGCCGTCGATATCAGGTTGGATTCTGAATTTTAGTCGTCACCCGCTTGAGTTTTGATTTCGTAATCGTCCATTGCATGCTGCTTGATTATTCGACTTTGAATTTGACCTGGAGCTGCGGCACTGACAATCTGGTGAATTGTCCTTGGCTTATGTGATTACTTACTGATTTTCCATTGACGTTTGTGTTACAATGAGCAGTAACCAGTCGATTGATCTATCTGGAAGTATTATGAAACGATGAGACATCTCTGATCCGTCTTCTTCGCCATTTACACAGCAAGGATTGTCTATAGAATTAGGCAGAAGAAATGTTTTCCTTGCTCTATGGACTTTGGAAGTATATGCTTAGTAAGAGGCAGTTCCATGTCCTCATTCTTGGGATTGACAAGTCAGGAAAGACGGTAATGCTCTTGATCGTTGTTCGGATTCAATACTGGAATCTGCATAATTATTGCTATCGTCTGAACTGCATTATGATATGTGCTATCATCTCTGTAGACATTACTGGAAAAGCTTAAATCCATGTACTCTAACGTAGAAGGGTTGCCACCTGATAGAATTGTTCCGACTGTGGGGCTTAATATTGGTCGTATTGAATTGCCAACTGCAAAGCTAGTGTTTTGGGACCTTGGAGGTCAGGTACGTTGGAGATCTCATTGGTAGTTTGGTACTCCGTTTAGATGATTTCTGGCACTGAATAGTTGAGTTGTCCAGTTCAATGGAGCGTAGAGGATGATTGATTTGCCACTAACTTGTCATATTTCTCAGCTTGGTCTTCGTTCAATTTGGGAGAAGTATTACGAAGAGGCACATGCGGTAGTATTTGTCATTGATGCTGCTTGCCCATCACGATTTGAAGATGCAAAATCTGCATTGGGTAACCTTTGATTCCTTATTGCATTAGAAAGGGATCATATGAATCCGATTTATGCTCCTTTTAGTTAGTCTTCTAAATATATTTTCAAAATGTTAATCAGAAAAAGCTCTTCGAAATGAGGATCTGCAAGGTGCTCCGATTTTAATTTTGGCAAATAAGCAGGTAATCACTCCAATTCTAAAGTGTTTCAAATTTCCAACTCGAAACACACTTGATATACCAGAGTAGATACTAATTAAGTTGTGCATATATATAACATCAGGATCTGGCTGAAGCTGTATCAGCAGAAGAACTTGCTCGGTGTCTAGATCTGAAGTTGGATGAGTCCACTTCCATGTTCGAAGCTGTTTCTGCTTATGATGGGTAAAAAAATTATAATCTTGATCACACAAACTAAAAGTACTGCTCTAATCTTCATAGTATGTTGATTATAATGATAATACACTCTATTTCACCTTAATCATGTCAGGTTGGGAATAAGGGAAAGTGTGGAATGGCTAGTGGAAGTCATGGAGAGAAGCAAGAGAACGGAAATGTTGAGTATGCGACCTGGAGTAGGAGGAGCAATGCCTCCTAATTAGAAATTGTTGATGATAATAATAGTCTAGTGATGCCTAAAGTTGCATTATTAGTTACAATTTTATTTGTTTTAGTGGATGGTAAAATTGCATACAACTGAACCGAATAGTTGATGTATCGATTCCCCAATTAAATGTAAACTTTACCAATATCCGCTCCTCATATGATATGATATGACCACAAGGTTTATGCTTTTTTTATATGGAGAGGATCCATTTATTTTCATCCTAAACCATATTGCATCCATTAAAACGCTTTAGAGTAGTTACAACAGCAGAGAAATCACTAATTACCGACATTAAATTGGTTTGTAATAGTGGATTTAGAATTGGAAGATGCACCAGAGCTTGGTGCATTGGTATTTTTCTCCTTCACAACTGGTTGAGGTCCTGAAGAAGATGAAAAAGAAGCATTCCGGGTTGGGTTATGCATATTGCATAAGCATGTAGCGCAGTACAAAGATTGAAATGTTGCTTTGGTAGTGAAGATACACTTACGTGATATGAGGGCCTTTGGTCTGGTCTTAAAGAGAATTCGGTGCCTAATGATTCCGACGACATTGAGTTCTGCATTGGATGATGAACCACCATTGCTGCTTTCCTCTGCATCTGAATGCTTTACTTTCTTCAGCACGAGAAGCGGTTTCTTTAATGGAACTTTTGATCCCGTCAATTCGTGATACCCGACAGTGAAAGTGTAGACTCCCTGAAATCACAACACAATAAATATAGTACTAGAGTAAAACTAATACACTGAGTGAGTATTCAGAACAATGTGGTCTAGTAAAATTTATGACGCATCAACTTGTAGCATCAAAGCATTTATTCGAGCTCGAGTTCTTCGAAATGCTTCCATTTGAAGCTCTTCAACTCTTGAAGTTGAATCTAAATCGATCCTTCAGCATTCCATCATGATTTGCAGTGTTTAACGTAACTCTCCCTTACTCATACATCCATAATGAAACATTTCAGAGACTGAAGCAGCCAATCTAAGAGATAGGTTTTATCTGCTAACTTACCTTAAGATCTGATACTTATTTGCAGACAAAATGGATCATGAAAATGATTGAAAGAAAAACTAACCTGCGAAGGATGACAGAGCTTTCCAATTTCAAGGTTTTGCAGCTGATCTTGGAAGGATGGCTGTACATCAACAACGCCTTGCAATTCAATAATTGCCCAATCAGGACAGCTTCCATTTCCGCAGCTACACTTGAGCTGAATCTGCATTCTGCTGTATGCTGTACTTATCTTAAGAAAGAATCAAAACTTCAATTTGACACGCACAAAGAAGGATATTCCTCAAATACATAGTATAATTTTTTGTCTCTGGAGAAATAATTGCTAAGATCATCACATCCAAACGCGTCCAATAAGAAACTAGCTTCGCTATAAACAAAAAATATTTCAATCATAAAAATGATGGATTGCTAACGCAGGATTCATGAATTGAAACGCATCCATTCAAATACTATAAGAAGAAGGTTCAAACAGCAATAAGAGAGATAGAATCTGTGAAATTTAATACAGACCAACAGGATCCAGAATACATATACTCTGAGATTTTGCATGAAAATGACATGTCTGGCGTATAATTTGTAAATGAATCAAATCGAGACTGTGACACAGCAGAATCGCTATATTAGGGATCGTATTCAGCAAGTGAACGGCCAATGCATCAATTCGACCATCTTTACGATGCTAATCGAAGTAAAGAAACCATCAGTAAGAGAAAAAACCATGAAACTAATGTGATTCATTAAACTCTAAGAAGAACCATACACGAACAGCAACAAAAGAGAAACGCAATATACATGATAGAATAGGCTCTCTAAGATTCGGCACCGAAGAGACCAAATTGTGTTTCAGAGAGAAGAAAGCTTCTTAGAAAGTGACTTACCGGAAAGTGTCTGTTCTTCCTCCGCTCTTCGGCGAAATCTGATCGAAAAAGATGAAGACGGCAGAAATGGAATTGGGAATCCTCTTGAGGTAAGAGATCTGCAGTTTCCCGCCATTATTATTGAAAGGAAATACCCTAAAACTTTTCCAGTGTACACATTTTGATTTTATCCTAAAACTTTATTTGAGGCATTTTGAACCCTTAGTGTTCCAATCCATGCATATCTGGACCTCCATTTTTATATTTATTATTATTATTGTCGATTTGTTTTTAAAAAAAATAGTTTTATTAGTGAAAAACAAGTTACAGAATACTTTTTTATGGGTAAAATATGATATTGATATTTCAATAAAATCAATTTTTTGGACGGACTCCCCATAATAAACATTGACACACGTATAAAGAATTTGTGGGTTAGTGATACATAATTTATCGTATTATGTAAATAATTTTCTCTAATGTTTAAGTACATTTTAAAATTTTTATCAAAATTTGGCTTTGAATTTTTAATCATTAATGTTTGTACATTTTTTTAGTTTTCCTATTCCGTCAAATTTTTTATCAAAATTTAACAAAATATGTTTTAAAAATTAAAAATTAACGTAATAATTTTTAAAATATCAAAATCAAACCTTTAAAAAACAGTTACAATTGAGGGGTTATGGTATGAGTATGATGCTAGTGGGAACTGATCTGAATCAAGATTCATACATCTCTATTAAGACTCAGCCGAACCTCAATCAATTTTGGTCTAAACTGACTCTAATTTGATTATGTTCGATTTAGCCTCATTTAAGAATTATGGTCCGAATTTGACACAAAAAGGAAATACTAACTCTTCCTAAACTATATTATTTTTTTGGTAACTTTACCTAAACTATATAAACGGCACAAATTCAGTCAATATATATTCCTAGATTATATTGAAACGACTAAGTCTATCTAAACAAAGTTGACTAAATCTATTTGCTTTTAGTGAAAGTGAAATGTATGTAAACTTAGTTTTTTTTTGGCCAATAAACTTCATTCATTCAAACGATAACCGGGTTTTCACCCGAGAAGAAAATATTATCCGTTACAATACAACTAAGTAAAGGGGTCGGGGGTGAAGACACCCAATCCGAGGGACACGACCCCGCCAAAACACTCTTCGCTATCCAATCCGCACAAACATTTGCGGATCGTGGGACATGCTCCCATGAGACCTCCCTAACCGATGAAGCTAGGGAAACCGCATTAGACAAAATGGGCGCAATTCTCCAAGCAAAGTCTCGTCCATGAATGTGGTTGATCACACTCATAGCATCCGTCTCTATGACCACCTTTGGCCACCTCATCTCGACCGCCAGTTTTACCGCGTGGAATACCGCCTGAGCTTCGATCTCGTCTACCGATCCCGCACAAACTACCTCCGCTTTGCCTCCTAGGACGTTTCCTCCATAGTCCCGCGCCAATACACCGAAGCCGCCCCTAAGAGTCGTACCACACCAAGCACCATCACAATTAATCTTTACCGTACCTTGGTTTGGTCCTATCCACGCCCGAACAAGCCGATTGTCAAGTCTCGCGGGTTGCGTAGGCGTCATCTCGTTGAGCGTCCGATTGATCTCCATTAGGACAGCCGTAGTAGAGGGTTGTATGTTTTCGTAGACGAGCTTACACCTTGTTTTCCACACGACCCAGCAAACCACCATTAGACGTCTCCAAACCTCCGATCTATCCCTCCTTGTGAGTCCCCTTGTTGACGTTTCTTGGACAAGCCATTCATCTATCGAACGTATACCCCTTGCCAGACCCGACCTATCCACATGGTGACACCAGACCTGATATGCCCAAGGGCATTCAAACATCATATGCTCTCGTGACTCAACGACATTACACAAAGGGCACAAACAGTCGAGTAACACCCCCCTCCGCGCTAAAGAAGCTCTCGTGGGTAGTGCGTCGTTTGCCAATTTCCAAATGAACGCCTTGATCTTTGGCCACACGTTTGCTCCCCATATAGCTGGCCACACCGATGAGATATCTATAGACGGGTTTCGGTTCAGGTCCCCGTTTTGTTGCTGACTGCCGTGTGTCGTGTGGATCCAGTGATACACCGAGCGAACTGAAGTCTCCCCCGACCGAGAGTGTGGCCATCTATGAGTGTCCTGCGGCTGATCCATCGATATGTGCTGTTGGAGGACAACATCGACGTCATCATGATGGACTGCAAGGCGGACTGCATGCTCGTCCCATGCTGCCCGGTCCCGAGTAATCCAGTTTGCGACCCGCAGTTGAGGAGACTGAGTAGAGCCCACTGTCGGCCTAATCCTGGCGTGTCTACGTGAGGTGACCCACGCATCGTTGAAAGGATGGATCGAGTTCCCGTCCCCGAGTCCCCAAGCTCCTTCGGCCTTTATGACCGACCTCCCCTCAAGAAGGCTCGACCAAGCCCATGATGGCCTACTACCCGTACCCGCCTGCAAGAAAGATGAATTCGGGAAATACATACCCTTCAAGAACCTCACCCACAAAGACATCGGTTCCGAAAGAATGCGTGATGCCATATTTGCCAAAATCGCGCGGTTGAAGTCTTGCATCTCCCTAAATCCGTACCCCCCAACCGATTTAGCATTTGTCATTGCGGCCCAACTCTTCCAATGAATCTTCCGTGTACCATCATGAGCTCCCCACCAAAACCGTGCCATGAGCCCATTGATCTCATTGCACCACGTGGTGGGTAGCTTAAAAATGTGCATAACATACGTAGGGATCGCACTAAGCACGGATTTAATCAAGATCTCCTTACCCGCGTTGTTTAGGAGCTTGTTTCTCCAACATTGAATTTTGTCCCGGACTCTCTCCTTTAGGTAGCTAAGGGCGTCCCGCTTTGACCTCCCCCAAACCGTGGGGAGCCCTAAGTAGAAACCCGGATCGATGGTCTGACGCACCCCAAAAATCTGGGAGATATCCCTCATGTAGTCCTCATTTGCCGCCGAGTTGAAATAGAGGGTCGACTTGGAGAAGTTGATTTTCTGTCCTGAAAAGTCGCAATAATCCTTAAGCGTGTTCTTCAGGTTCGTTGCCAAGGATAGAGAGCCTTTCAGGAAAAATATCGAGTCGTCGGCGAAGAAAAGATGCTGAATCTCCGGGCATTCTCTCTTGGGGCGGATCCCCCTAATATTCCCCTGTTTGACCTGGTCGTCCAATAATCTAGACAACACGTCAGCAACTAAGATAAAAAGATAAGGTGATAGGGGATCACCCTGTCTAAGCCCCCGTGTCGGTATAATGGTTGCTGACTGTTTGCCGTTAACCGTGACCCTGTAGGTAACTGTTGAGATACATGCCTTGACCCAAAAGATCCATCTCTCATGAAATCCCCGCCTCCGGAGGCCCTCTAGTAGGAAGTCCCACTCTATCCTGTCATAAGCTTTCTGCATATCTATTTTGAGGGCGCACTCCGTTCTGCTAGATTGTGTTCTTGGCTTGCCTCTTGTTTTCAGGAAATGGAACATCTCGTGGGCAATTATAATGCTATCCTGTATACGTCTCCCTGAAACAAATGCACTTTGGAACGGGGTGATCAGTTCTGGCAAAATAGTTTTGAGTCTATTCGCCAGAACCTTCTAAATGATTTTGTATCCATAATTACATAAACTGATCGGTCTAAAATCTGATGCGCATAAGGGGTCAGTAATCTTAGGAATCAGGGTAATATGAGTATGATTTAGAGAAGGTGGCATGATACCTGTCGTGAGGAAGGCGTTGACTAAGGTGAGCAAGTCTGGTCCGATCGTGCCCCAACTCTTTTGGAAAAACGTTCCCGAAAAGCCATCCGGACCCGGTGCCTTGGAACCCCCCATCTGAAAACAAGCCCGCCTAACCTCCTCCATAGATGCCGTGGCAATCAAAGCAGAATTCATGTCATTTGTCACCATATTCGGAATGCTGCTCATAATGTGATTGGGCATTGTGCTTAGACCGAGCCTCCCTCTCTCCGATGAGAACAAACCCGCATAAAAAGAATGCAACTCGGCCCTGATATCAAACTCCCTATCCAACCAAACACCATCCCCGCCTCTCAACCGTATAATCTTATTTCGCCTTCTTCGGGATAGCGTTGTTTGGTGGAAAAATTTCGTATTCCTATCACCTTGTGAGAGCCACTTGACCCTCGAGCGTTGTTTCCAAAAAATTTCCTCTCTTTTCCATAACGCATGAATTTTAGATTTGAGTGCTCTTTCTTCGTCCATCCTAGCGTCCATGTCTAAAGTGGGAGGCATGTTTCGAAGCCTATGTTTGACCTTTGCGATCTCCACCATGTTGTGTTTGAACTCCTTAGAGCTCCAATCCAAAAGCGCGGTTCTACATCGGTCTAATTTCTGTTTCAGTTCTGCCGCCGTACGAATCGGTCCTCCTCTAATGACATCGTGGCACTCCACCTTCTCGAGCCACATCTCCTCAAACCTAAACTGCTTCCTCTCTCTCTTGTCGGGGTGTTTGAGGTTAATACGGATGGGTGCATGGTCCGAGCCGATGATGAGCTCATGAATACATTGGGCCGCAGGGAACAAGGAAAGCCAAGCCGGGTTTGCGATGGCCCGATCAAGTCTTTCCCTAATCCGGTCATCTCCCCTTCTGTTATTAGACCAAGTGAAAATCGGCCCTTTGTATCCAATGTCCTCTAAGGTGAGATCCTCCATAAGCAAGTTGAACCCGTCAATTTTGGACTGGTCCTTTCGGCCCCCCCCGTCCTTCTCTCTATGATGTGATATGTCGTTGAAATCCCCCACACAGACCCACGCATCTGATCTGTTCATCCCCATTGTTCTCAGATTTTCCCAATTGATACACCTCCTTTGGAAGTTAGAATCCCCATATACCCAAGTGACTCTACAAGAACCGCCCATGTCCGTGCTTGACACCGTTGTGTCAAGAAAGTTCTTATCCTGGCTATGAATCTGGATATCTATCTCCTTAGTCCACCACAGCGCGAGACCACCACTCGTCCCCACTGGGTGAACATATGTTGCCGAGTCCATGCCAACTTGTCGTCGAATCCTCTCGCAGTGGGTCTCGTCCTTCTTTGTTTCCATGAGGAAGACAATAGACGGGCGAGAACCCTTCACCAGGTCTTTTAGGTGACGAATTGTCAGGGGAGACCCCAACCCCTGACAATTCCAACTGATAAAGTTCATCGTGAACCCGTGGCTGTTTTGGGACAGCCACCGGAACCCTTTGAGTTTTCAGATTGTTTCACCACCTTCGTCCCTCTCCTTTTCACAACTTGTCTAACACTTGTTCCCGTTCTGCTTTCAGCTGGTAGTTCCTTGGTAAAGCAGATCATCGCGCCCTGCCCCATTGAGGAAGGTCCGCTTTGAGTCTTTCTTTTCTTTGTAGGTGCCTTGTCGGTATCATCGTGCCCTGTTCTCTTGGAGAGTTGCAAGTCCCTGGCAGGCAGCCACGAGCCCTTCGCACTCTCCTGAGTTGCAATCAGTTCTCCCCGTGGTAGAGTAGTCGGGACCGAAGTGACTCTGACCACCGATTGTGCCGTATGAACCTGTTCCTCAAACGGTGGTCCAAGTTGGTCGTCTGTCGTAGAGATGTGAGGGACCCTGTCCGCAAACGGTGGCCCAAGGTGATCATCTGTCGTGGAGATGTGCGGGGTGTCATCCCCTTGAGCAGATTCTTCGATCCGGTTCACTTCCAAGCACGTAGGAGTGGATAACTTGAGGGCCAAGTCACAGGGATTGCGTGAGATAGGCTGCAGGATATCCCCCGGATCCGACACGCGAGTCTCTAGATTCGCCATAGAGGACCCCTCCGACCCCCTAGTGGGCAGCTGAGGCACCGGACATATCGCCCCCACACAGGTCATCTGCGGCTCCGGGCATGTTGGTTGAACTGTCTGCTGTATGTTGGTTGCCGATTGGGTAGACCCCTCCTTTTGCACCTGTGAATCATTACTTGGTGCATCCTGTTCCCGAGCTCTGTTTCCCTGATCACCCCCTGCATTTTGGCATTCCCTCTCCCTGTGATCAGTTGTGTTGCCGTCCGTCTTGTTGCTGGCTGATTGACTGTGTCGATCTCTCGAGTGCAACCTCCCCGAGATACCCTGCGTGAAAACATTGGTATTTGGCCCTTGAATCGCAGCTCCCCTCTCTTTCATGATCTCGCTCCAGGACTTGAATCGGTGGTCCCTGGAGGTGGCCTGCCGTGCACCACCCCCCACGGTGAGCCATCGATTCGTCGTCCTAGGGCGATCACATGAACTCCATGATCCATACAGAGGGGATCCACTCTCCGGGTCGGTGATCACCTGCTCAGAGCATGACCTAGACGAGTGTCCCACAAGTCCACACCCGTAGCAAATATCCGTGAGTCTCTCGTAGCATACCGAGGCCCATTTGTCCTTCCCTTTAGAATCTGTCCATTGAAACCTTGGCATTAAAGGTTTTAGCACATCGACCTCAACCTGCATTCTCAAAAAGGTCCGTTGCTTGATGACATTATATTCCTCCGTCCTAACACATCTGCCTATACTGTTGCCAATGCCTTCCGCATTCGGTTTGTTCATCATTTCAAGACTTAAGCCATGTATCTGAACCCACACCATTAGCTTTGTAAAATCTATTTCAGCAATTGATTTATCCACAGGGCATGGCTTCACATTCAAACACAGTCCATGAATCGTCCAAGGGGACAAATCTAACACCTGATCCCTTTCCCTAGCCGTGGCAAAATCAAAGACCAGCAAATTATCATTTACCTCACCAATCTTGACCCCTCCAAACCGTGCCCAAGCCTCCTTGAGGACGAGTTTGACCACGTTATTCTTCAGGCATTTCTCTGAAATTACCATTCCCATTGCCCTGTGTTCGGGAGTCAGTTCTTTCTCCAGACCAAGGGATTCCGAAGACACCAAGCTGAGCTTGGCCATTCCAGGCGGCGGTTCCCCTCCGGAGTTGCTGCAGCTCGCCATAGGCGTGACCACGACCAGACTTGCTCACTCCCGTCGCAGCCGAACCTACACACAGAGAAAAGGACAGAAGAAAAGCAAGAATAGAAGAGGGTAAAAAGTCGAGACCGTCCGCCTTAGTCGATTCAATGGCGTTTGCAGCGATCGTGCGGGAATCTGCAGGGAAGAAAAGTATCCAGAGTGTTTGTGGATGCTCAATTGAAGATCGCCGGGGTTAATTGATCCAAACCCGACTCCCACCTAACTTCACCGGAACTAGGGCTTGAAAGTTTGAAACCGTAGTTGGGGGATTGATTGAAGAAGTGAGAGGTTGGAAACCGTAGCTGAGGGCGGTTGAAGCAATTGTAGCTGAGGGCGGTTGACTGGAGTCCAGCCAGAAAGTGACAAAATCGAGCAGTACCGTTGAGCTGCGGGAGGAGATTGACTCCTAGGAGCAGGCGACCAGAAGTTCACCATTGGTGCGGGAGGAGCGCGTCATCTACACGCGGTGGAATATTTGGCATTCCGATATATGTAAACTTAGTTAGACTGTTGTTGTTTTCATTTTTTCATATTGGAATAAGTTATACAGAATCAAGAATAGTTTAAAATCGGACTTATTCATACAACCCCGTCTCAATAAATATAGACTTGATCAACCTACTCATACAAATATAACCCCAACTCAATAGATATAAACTCGCTCTCGATCTTAATTTTTAAATTTTAAAAAGTTCAAAGTTTCTTAGTGTTTTTTTAAACTCTGATTGGAGTGGCAATGCTCGTCCCTACATAGATAGATCGAGTTCCGGATAGACATCATAAAAGTTTGAGCTAACTCAACGGGAAGTAGATGACGTGGATTTTCCTTTTTGTCATAATCGGTCGACGAATAGCATTTCATATCCACTCACAAAAAGGGAATATTATTATTTGCCTAAAAAGATCTATAAAGTAAATGTCAAAATATATGTACGAAACATGCAATCGTTTAGGTCACAATATTAAACACGTATTTAAGTTACCTCCATGAATGGTCGACTTAGCGGAAGCGGATCTGCCTGAGGTTGGGATCACGGTCTGCCGGACGGGAGGTCATGCCACGGGTTAACGGGCAGTGACCTAGGTTTCCACAGCTACTTACCTCAATCTCCAAAGCGTTTCCCCATAAAGAAATCAGCAATTGAGTCTGCGCCATATTGACCGAACCATTTTAATGAGTGTTCTATTGCGCCTCTCTGCAACACTATGTTGCTGAGGGGTATATGGGATCGTCAACTGATGAATGATCATTTTCATTACATAAACTGTTAAATTCCGCTGAAAGGTACTCTTCTTCCACGATCAGGGTGAAGGGCTTTTACCCTCCTGTTTAACGGGTGTAATCATCTGTAAATGTGATGAAAATTTACACTTCGTGCCGAACCATAGCACTAAGAGGGTCACAGACGTCGGAATGGACTAATTGCAAATGGAAATTCGACTTTAGGTGCCTAACCAAAAAGGCTTTCTGGTGGAATTTTCTGCTAGACAACTTACACAAGTAGACAACTCCACTTGTGGAATGTTGCACAGCAAATCTCATTGGGCTAGCCGTTACATTCTATGTTGACCTTTATAGTCAAGTCTAGTTTGTCTTTCATTCACATCGCAAACATATCCGCGAGTAGAAGAAAAACATGAAATTGTTATTGTTGCATGAATCTAAATCTGAAACAATAAATCCATCAGAAATAATACTAAAGCCAAACGAAGTTGACTCTAAAGACAATTGGATGGAAGATTCACGAAAAAAATAATATAAAACCGATTTTCATTAATCCTAAGACTGAAATAACATATCGGTGAATCTGCAGAGCACAGAGGATATGACTTCAGAATAAAACTCTATCGTCGCGCAAGCGCAACTCATGAGTTCTAATCCCTTCGATTTCAACACGAAAGTTGTTGTCGATGTAAATCTACCTAAATTCACACGGGACTCTATTACACTCTACGAAACATCACCATCCCTCTCTATGTGATTTGTCGATCTTGAATCCAAAATCCACAAAGGACATGACTCAGTCAACATATATGTACTAGAAACACAAAGTTCACTAAGTAGCCAACAAGACATTTAGGTCGGATCGATTTAGGACATGCCTTCACAAGTGTACCAACTGGCCACAGTTGGAGCATTTCCTGTATTTAGGCTTCTCGGCCTTACGCGAACATTTTCGCGGTTTTGTTTTCGGAGGAGTCCTTGGGTTCACCTCAGTCTTTGTCTACTTTTCCTTCAATGCATTTGTGACAACGCGCTGTGCATTACTCCTTCGCCTTCAGCGACTCTTCTTAGGCCTATAGGATGGCGCCACACACACCTCAATCTTAGGTCCAACGACCTTGGGTTTGTCTTCTTCAACTCAATGTGTCTTTGAACGTGTTCAAAAGTATTGAGGTCCTTAGAATGAGTTATTTAAATTTTCTTCTATTTCTAGGAATTAGGAAAAGAGCGGATTACGACCTGGATTTGCTGCTCATCGGTCACTGACTGACCGTTCTCCTTGAGTTTCACGATCATGTTGGTCATATGCCTCAGATGCTATCTCACGGAGTGTTGATGATTCATCATGTATGAATCAAACTTAGCCTGCAAAGTATCTCACAACCCTTTAGCCGTGTGTTAAGCTCAAACTCATCCACCGTACTCAGCATCATGGCGCACGCCTCAACATCATTAACCTCCCACTCAAATGGAAAGCCTTCTGCTGATTCGTTATTCCAGAATCGAGTATTTTCATAATCTTCTTGATGGGGTTAATAAGCTTCTACTTAGGACCATCTTTATATGCTTTCTCCGAATTTTATAGTGCTCACCATTAAGTCTAAGACCTTTGTTCAACTAAGCGATGATGTTCTACATGGCAACCTAATTTCTCTAACTAAAGGAAATTCTAATAGGATCATGGAGACACAATGAACAATGTTCTATTGCATGTAAAAGACAAGTCTCAAAACGATAGGACAGACTTGAGAACATACTTAAACCTGGGGACAACCCTAGCTATGTCGAGAAGCACTCTCCATCTCTAAGCATGCCCTAAAGTCACTACTATCAATTGAAACACAGTTTATACCAACAGTCCTTAACGGACCAGAGTCGAACATATCGCACTAAACCAAAGTGTTCGACTCTTACACAAAACAATTGTCCTAGCGTTATTCAAGGAAATACGGAGAACCTTTCAGACTAACCGACCGGTTCACACTCAGGAACATTTTCCTAGGTGTAGTTCGTACTCATCCAAACTTCTGAAAGGCTACTAAGGACAATCCTGAAGGTTTGCTATTTATGCTAAGGGAAAACTAGATCTACCTATCTAGGTAATCTAATACATGCAAGCATAAAAACAAACCATACATGTCAATACACACACATATATATTGATACATTTCAAAAATAAATTGGGCTAATTTGTAATTTTCAAAACTTTGATGACTAAAGTCACCCTAACCAAAAGTTTGGGGTTCAAAATCACCATGAATAAAAATTTGGAAACCAAAGTCTCAACAAATAAAAATTCAAGTACTAAAGTCTCAACAAACAAAAGTAATTAACATGTTAGACCAATTTTCACACACTATGCTGGGATCTCAACAATCACAACCTAGTCAATTCTACCAGTCATGGAGTCAAGAGACAATCAAATAAAGTAAGGCAAAACTATCTACCCTACAGAAAACACAAAGTAATACATATATCTCAAGGAACCCACACAATGTTCTACTTATACATTCATGCAACATAAAGCAATATCTCTCCCAGCAATTTAAATTGGTCCAACAATTAATTAAATTAGCCCAATTTTTTTTAATGAAAGGGTCCAGGAACATTTACCGGACTGAAACAAACCACTAGGCCTCACAGAGGATCCAGGATCGACACCAAATTATTTTCTGACCAATTCACGTGGCCCGGGGCCTCCGAATTAGTTTAGACCGGTCCAGATAGCACAAAATCATCTGAACCAGCCCAACCAGTCAGTCTGAACCGAATTGGTCTGATCGTACTGAACCAAATCGATCTGATCGAACTGAACTGAACCGGTCCGGATGGCTCAAACCGACTGAATTGAACCGAATCGGTCTGGTCATCTCAAACCGACCAGGCTGAACCGAACTGAAATAGTTCATTGAAATGAACCATTTCGGTTCACGTCAACCCGAACAGCAGCAGACATCCTTTGGGAGGTGGCCAGCCACCATGGCTGGCCACGAGTGGGGGGCCGACCACGAAGGCCAGACACGAAGGCTAGCCACGGGGGACGTGGCCGGACACGAAGGCTAGCCACGGGGGTGGGTCGGCCATCATTGGCCGACCGCACCCCACCTTCACGCGACTGGAGCCGTACCACAAATGCCAGTTGCGGCCAGTTGTGGCCGTGCCGCAGCCACGAAGGCTGCAGCCAGTAAGGGTTGAGGCTGCGGTCAACCTCGGTTTGGCGGCAGCCAGTAAGGGTTGAGGTTGCGGTCAACCTCGGCTTGGCGGCAGCCACAGTAGCTACGGTCAGCCTCAGCTTGGCGGCAGCCACGGTGGCTACGGTCAGCCTCAGCTTGGCGGCGGCAGCCACGAAGGTCGCCGTCGCCCCTGATTCAGCCTCGTGGTAGTGGTTTCAGCGGCGTCGTGGTCACGACTAACCGCGGTGGGGATTTTCCTGAAATTCGACAATTCGGAAACCAACCTACTATGACTATGATACCAATGTTGGAATATGTGTACGAAACATGCAATCGTTCAGGGCACAACATTAAACACGTATTTAAGTTACCTACTTGAACGGTCGACTTAGCGGAAGCAGATCTGCATGAGATTGGGATCACGATCTGCCGGACGGAAGGTCACGCCACGGGTTAACGGTCAGTGACCTAGGTTTCCACAGCTACTTACCTTAGTCTAAACTGTAGGGCGGCAGTGCATCACTGTCATCAGGTTTTCCAACCCTGGGCATCCCTATATAGAGAGAGGGAATGGTTTGGGTCAGTATCTCATACTGGGCTTATTAGAATGGACTCCCACTAATGGATAACTCAATCCCCCAAAACCAACATTAAAAAATGTATATTGTAATTACATGATCCTTTAAATATATTTTTTTTTAAAAATAATTTACCTTTCTTAGCCTGGACGGTGCCACTAGAGAGAATGGTACAATTGTCCTTCTAAATTTTTTATTTTATGTAAATTTAATTCTAAAAAATGTGATAATTTTTAATTTAACCTTTTTAAATTATATATTTGTACCTACTAAATTGTTTTAGTTCAATATCTCAAATTAGTCACAGGTTTGCGATGTTTAATGTATATATGCGACGTGTTTGATGTACCTATGTGTGATCCAACCAACCCGAATATGGTAGATTTCAATTTTTTCAATTTAATTTGAATGTTATTCTACTTTCCATGCCAAGCATTCTAATGTGGAAGAATTTGGACCAGGGATTATTCCACCCGTTGGGGAGTATGTGGAGTTTATTGAGTCTACATAGAGAAGTCTTTAATTGAAATACAGAGGGAGAAAAAAAAACTAAAAGGCTTGCTTTAGACCACGTAGACACATACATACACACAACATACGCAGACAGAACAAAAATCTAATCTTGAGGTACAAAAACAAACAACACGTATATATAGGTACAACGATATATGCATTTATCTATAACAATATAGAGAGATTGATAGTTGGAACATTTATTATTACTTTGCATATATCATATGATGTCAAGGAGAATGAGTTACAATAAAAATAGGTCAATTCGAATTATGTACTCCAACAAAAATGTATAGCAAAAAATAGAGAAGACACAAAAAACATTAAAAAATAACAAATTGTGTTAATATAGTGTGTTTGAGAAAAGTATGGAAAAAAATATAATATGTTTGATCAAAGTTGTAAGATCATCGACTTTTTCTGTTGAAGAGGTAAAATATTTTATTTTGTTGTTTTAGATTATTTTCGTTACATAAGACTAAATGATTAATAATGTGAAAAATCGAATGATGATATTGTAGATAAAATGATGACATAACAAATAAATAATTTATTTGTATACAAAAAATTATTAAGAATTTCGACAAAAGCTTAAAAAAAAAAGCAAAAATTCTGGTTATTTTTCTAATAAAATAAATAATTTAAACAATTATGCAAATATAAAAAAAATTATTATGAATATATAATAGAGAAATACTTCAAAAATTTTAAAATATCAATTTTATTTATTTCATATATCATAAAAAGTATATAATAAATAAAAGTATGCTTAAAATTTTGAAAATATATCTAAAATTTTTATTGTTTTTGGATATTATACTTCACATTTGTAATTAAAACTACAAAAATAGAGGAAATTAAAATCAACAGCTCTAAATGTTTTTTTTCTTCTTATAAGTAATTTTCTATTAAAATAAAAGATTTTAAAAATCATATAAGAAAAAAATATTCTGTAAATATAAAAGAAATTACTATAAATATGAAATAGGGAAATAGTATAAAAAAAATAAATCTTATTTTATTTATAGAATATATTACATTCAAACAAAATATACTCAAAAAAATATTTATTGTATATATTCTATTTCACTTTTGTTGTATAAAAATCTAAAAATAAAATTTCCCAATTTTTAGAATAATTTTAATTTATTCATATTAATAATATATAAATAAATTTCATATTTTTTTCTTCATATTTTTATTCCTTTTTGAAAAAAAAAACTATTCTTTTAAATAAAATATGAAATATATAAAAATAATATTTTTGTATTTTTGTTTTGATTTTTCTGAAAACCATTAATGATTTGACTAAATATATTTTGTTTTTCATTTTTCAAAAAGTGATACCTAAACTTTGATTTATGGGGCAAATTGCTACCTCCATTAAGTTTTTCTTTAAATAAGGACGAAAAATGACGTAGCAATACATATCTATAATTTAAAAATTACATTATTTTTTAAAAATTATTTAAAAATTGGAAAATTAATAGGGAAAATAAGAGTTTTATTTGTTTTAAATATATAATATTTTTATTAAAATATGAAATAAACAAAATAAATTGTTAGTTTTTTTAATTTTTGTTTCATTTTCAGATTTTTTTAGAAATATTTTTATTTTCTTTTGTATTTTTTAAAAATTATTTATTTTTATAAATTAATCCTATGCTGACAACTCATTTTCGGACATTCATTTATAAAATATTGAAAGTTGGGGTAACCATATATTAAAAGTTTATATAATAATAAGTTATGTCATGACATAAAGAAATAGATAGAGAAAGGTTTTGTTTTGTTAAGGACATGAAGCTCTTTACTGCCCCAACTTTAAGTATTGCTAAACTTCCTTCGCCATACTTGTGGGACATGAACCATCTATGCCCTCTCTTTCAACCTCCTCAGCAACCTGACAAACCATCTTTCGCCGCAGACAGCAACCGCGCCGACGAACAAATAATAGAAAGACAGCAACAGACGACGCAGCACAAGCAGACAGAGTTATCGGAAGAAGAAAATATAGCTAGGTCGAGGTCGAAATGCGAATGGGATTTCTCTCTTTCTACCGTCGTCTCCTCCAGCGGCGCACCAGACACCTCCGCCTCCGACACACTGGGGGTCATCGAGTTCGATCCAGACGGCACAGTCATGGCCACCGCCGGCATGGCAAGGAAGATTAGGGTTTACAGATGGGATTCGTTGCTTCAATCGTCGTCTGCGGATACTGCGGAAAGGTTGGACCACGCGCGGGTCTGTGATTACTACATCTGCACCCCAGCGAAGCTCAGCAGTCTCCGATGGAAGCCTGGCTCCGGCGGTAGGGTTATTGGGTCGGGAGACTACGACGGAGTTGTGACAGAGTACGACCTCGAGCGAAGGGTACCCACTTTCGAGCGCGACGAGCACGGCGGGAGGCGGGTCTGGAGCGTTGACTACACGCAGTGGAATCCGGCGGTGGGTGCATCGGGTTCCGACGACGGGACTGTCCAAGTGTGGGACAACCGGTGCGATACGGGGAGCTGCGTGGCTGCGCTGCGCCACCGGAGTCCGGTGTGCAGCGTTGAATTCAACCCCTTCGGCGGTGCAATGATGGCTATCGGGTGCGCGGACAGGAAGGCGTATGGGTACGATGTGAGGAAGCTGGTGGACCCGGTACAGGTGTTTGAAGGGCACAGTAAAACGGTGACGTATGTCAGGTTTCTGGACGTTCAGACGGTGGTGTCAGCGAGCACGGACGGGTGTTTGAAACAGTGGAACGTAGAGGACGGGCGCGTGGTACGCACGTACAGAGGACATATCAACAGCAGGAGCTTCGTAGGTTTATCCGTTCTTAGCCACGGTGGATTGTTGGGTTGTGGATCGGAAAGCGATCAAGTGTTCATTTATGATAAGCGGTGGGAGGAACCCATTTGGGTGCACGGCGGTGCCGGCGATGGTGGCCGTGGCGGGAGGTTCATAAGCAGCGTGAGGTGGCGGCAAGTTAGGGAGGACCAATGCGCATTGGTGGCCGGTGGCTCCGATGGTGTCTTGCAGATATTTGAAGGAAAGAAGATAACAACAGCATCGATATCTTCGTCGTCGTCGTCGATTTCAGGGTCCGAAAAATTAGTCGAAAAAACATACGATAGAGACTCAGCCGATCTAGTCATGGAATGAAATGATGATCAAAATTCGTCCAACATTGGCAAATTTCGAGATTGGTACATAATGTGGTTGGAAGATGATATATAGAGAGAAGCTTTGTTCTCTAAACGTGGCTGATGAGTGATTATTGTTTAATCAATTATTTATCACTGTTTAAATACTTTTTCCTGATGGTACATTTAATCATTTATGTCAACTTCATTCAAAAACTACCTTTTAATTTTCTTATTTCCGGATACCATTTCTTATAAAACCTTTTTTACTTCATATAAATTTATGATATTTTAAAATGTAATGAAATGTCAGATATTTTCAAAATAAGATACCGATTCATAGGTTTGTCCAAATTAATCGGTTTAGACGAATTGAATCAGACCTGGTCTGGTCTGATTTGAACCGATTCAGACGAAATAGTTTCAAAATCAAACCAGTTTTGTAGGGTTCAAGTAAGTCTGTTCAAAACAGTTAATTCAATTCAGTTCGAATTGGTTGAATCGATTCGTTTTTTTATAATGATTTATATTTAGTTCAAATCAAACCACTTTAAACTTATATAATTTTAGAGTCGGTCCAAAATAAATTAAACCAAACCGATTTTGTTGTGTCAGTCTCAAACTTCACTTCAAGCTCTCCCCTCTACATATTTCTTCTTTATCACTGTCTCCTTCACCACAAAGGACGTGATTTCAGTTTGAGTTAACACAGTCTGGAGATTTGTAATGGTACTTCACCTGTAGTGACAGACTCTTCCCTTCGTCGTCCGTATGTTGATGCAAAGTACTACAAAGAGTAGAAAACCCGCCATAGATTTCAATTCTCCCTCCGTTTTAAGTTAAGAAGAATACGATTTTCCAGCACTGTTGTTTCTTCCTCTTTCTTGATATGTTGTTTTTGCAATTATGATACTTAATTCTTCATTTGTCCATGGTCTCTTGTATTTAATACCTGATAAAGAACATCCACAAGAATCTCTCTACATAATTAGCATACGCGATTTCAGTTTGAGTTGTGTAGGTATGTCTGGTTTGAACCAGAACAAAATTGTTTTTAAAATTTAAATGCAGAAAACAGACCAAACCAGTTCAAACCGATTCATGAACCGGTTCGAATTTTTACGTGTTAAATAGATCAGTTCTTTTGATTGAGTAAAAAAAATACTGATTTGGTTTAAACAGTTCTACTTCAGTTCAAAACCGATTCGGGGTCGAGCCGATTCATGAACAAGCCTACCAATTCATTTTTTATAGAGTTAATTATTTAATTTGTTACACATGTTTGACCATTGTGCAAAATGGTTACATATGTTTCAAAATGTGATTAATTGGTTTTGATGTTTGACTTAATGGTTACACATATTTTTTTACAATGTGATTAATTGGTTAATCTCTGTTAGTGAACCGTCAAATTTTCTGTCAATTTCGCATGCGTGTAACACGTGACCCATGTTTCTGTAATTTATGACATTTGAAATGACTCTTATGCCCTTTTATCTCCTTTGATGAATCTCCCCCATGCGTGAGACTTTCCAGTTGCTTCTCCTCTCTCCAAGTGCTCCACCTCCATGTGAAGACTCAGGTATACTCTCTGTTCGTTACTTCTTTTCTTCATGCGAAGTTCTATTTTTCGTTTTTTTTTTGTTTGCGGCGGCAAAACGAGTGAGAGTTACAGAAATTGCAATTCTCGTGAACTCGTGGTGGTTCAAAGGCTCCATTGTGAGTTCTTGTGCTTGAGTATTTATTCATTCATAGTTTGACTCATCTATTTATGATTTCTTAGGGTTTGATTGTGTGTTAGTCGATATACATCCTTGTTAGGCTACTTTCTTGATGAGTTCATTTTATTATCTATGTGGTTGAATCTGATAAAGAATTACTAAGTTATTTACTGTCTGCTATGTGTTTCTTATGATGAAGTTGTTGCATTGTTCTGTAATTGACCTCATGTTCTTGAATACCAATTCTCAAATATTTAAATTTGTTGTGAGCAGTGAGGCTCTCAACTTATAAATGTGAATAGAGTTTCATCACCTCCTACTCCTAGAGAAACTTGTGTTCTGATCTACTTATTTGGGCCTCAATTGAATCTCTCAGGTACAAAAGTTGCTGCCACTTATTAAAACTTGTTGGGCTGATGTGACACCAATTACGACCCATAATAAGTTCGACACATGTTTTATATTGTAGCAGATCTTTCGTTGGTTGGTGTAAAATCAATAATGATGGTTGGAAGGGGACACTAGAATAATTCTGTTGTTGACAGTGGAAGTTTCGACCATTAGAACCGTGTTAGTGAGGATAACCTTCAGTCTTTATATATTTGACTATATTATGTTTATATATATATATATATATATACTATTTTTTTTATTATTATAAAACTTAAATTGACTATAATAAATAATTCTGAGTTTTTATGGAAAAAAATATTTATATTATACCATAATTATGAGTGAAATAATATCAAAATGCGTAAAATTAAATTAATAAATAATGCAATGGTAAGTGTAAGAGTGTGTTTTTTAATTATAGTTTGAATATATATATTAATAGAGTTAGTGAATAATAATATGAGTTTGTGATAAAAATGACAAACACTTACTGATATAACATTAATGTATATTTTTTAACTTAGCTATTTTTTATCGTATATTTATTATAAATATTCTGTTGAATATACATATTTTTGTATTTGGTTATTACTTATTTTGAGACTAATTTAAAAAATTGTATATAATATTTACAAATATGTATTTTTATAATTGAACATGCTAATATGCCAAATTAAATATACATTCATTTTTTCATAAAATAAAATAGTAGGTTTTCAAAAATATAAATAAATATAAACTTTCATTCAAAAAATCTCTAATTATTACAAAAAAATAAAATAAAAATAGAACAAAAATATTTCAATGTTTTCTTATAAAAATAAGTAGTAATATATTGATAAAAACAAATCATAAATGTGTTAGGTGAGATAAAATGTGAAACGTATTGTGAGAAATGATGAGAAGTTTTGGATGAATTCTAGAGTTTTTGGAGGTACGCGTGTCGAGTCTATGTCATCGTCGATTATAAATATTTTTAATCAACCAACAAAAATGTTTCTTTTTGATAAAATGTAGAAGAGTTAGCCAAATTAGTATATATAGATATATTCGATACATCTCCGTTGGAGAATAGTACGAGGATAACGATAACTGTTACACTTGAATTTTTTACGTTATACAATTTTTAATTCTAACATATTTATTTATTTCCCATTCAGTTTCTTACTTTTTTTTTTATTAATTTTATATTTGTTCTCTAATTTTTTTTCAATTAATTGCCAAATTCGTACCGTCATTCTTGCTATCATATATTTGTAATTAACACATGTATCTATTATTATATACCATGACTTCACTAAACAGTTTGATACCAAATTTTTATTTAATTTTCACGCCCAATATGGATCAAGTGCATGTACAGTTTGAAGAGTTCAATAACTATTATTAAATTATATATGTATATATATATATATATTCAAATGTTCCATTGGTTGAGAGATATCCAAAGCAATAAATCAGTCTCATCTCAGCTGTCGCACAATAATTTTCAATTATCAAATCATTAATAAGAATATATATAGACTACTCATACCTCTTGCATTAATTCTCTCTTTAACCAGCTTGTGCTTTAGATACCAGGGTCGGCCGTGCACTGCAAGTCATTAGTCTTTCTCTCTCTCTATAACACACAAATATTAAGTATATGGAGAAGCAGAAGAAGGTGATGAAGCAAAAGCACAGAAGGGGGCTCTGGTCGCCTGAGGAAGACCAGAAGCTAAGAGACTACATATTTAAGTATGGCCATGGCTGTTGGAGCTCTATCCCTATTAATGCTGGTACTGTTGTCTCTTCTAACTATTGATGCAATTGATAATCCATCATTTAAACTGTTATTAATTATGGTAAATGCTGCTGGTGCTGCAGGCCTGCAGAGAAATGGTAAGAGTTGCAGATTAAGGTGGATTAATTACCTGAGACCCGGGTTAAAGAGGGGGTTGTTCACACTTCATGAAGAAGAGACAATCCTCCGACTCCACCGAATGCTCGGTAACAAGTAAGTTGATGCACTCTTGCATGCATATAGAATCCTTTCTTTTTGCCCAACCAAAGTTTGGGCAACATAGTTGTGGCCAGATGTTCTAATAAAAGTACTTTTTGTGGCCAGATGGTCTCAGATAGCACAACATTTGTCCGGGAGAACCGATAACGAAATAAAGAATTTCTGGCATTCTTATCTCAAGAAGAAGGTGGCCAATAAGTCTAAAACAGCAGTAGACAATGATCAGACAAAAAGCGAAATTAACTCGAATAGTAATACTGCAGAGTCCTATTCCCTATCTAAAACACAAGAACTAGCCATCACTCAGTTTTCTGACCCCCAGAAAACCAGTTCCTCACACAATGTTTTCTTTGCCGAATGGCTAAACCTAGATGTCAGCAATTCTCTTACTACAGGGATGTACGAAAATCAGCCATTAATTTGTGCAGGCCCCTCGAATGTCTATTCAGACATGTTGCAAGACTCTCTAGTACAGAATGCTCTGTTGAGTGGTGATCATGGAGAGTTGAATGGCAGAAACGAACCATTTGAGGAAATAATCAGCAACAAGAACAGCACATTCTACTCTAATGACATATATTGGAACACGGCTGAAAATCAGTTATCTGAAAGCGGGTTGTTGAAGTTTATGTCTTGGAGTGGTACTTGCAGCAGTGATTTCTTATACATATGAGTTCAGTGAGTAAGTAAAGTTTGGTGTATTACAATAAGGTTTGTGGGGAAATTTCAGGGAAGAACGCCTCTAGGCTCTACATGTACTATTGTTTCATGTGTTTAAGGAGATCTGTTTGTAAATGGGGAAGAAGAGAAGACTTGATTTGACTAAGCTGTGATTCTTCCTTGAAATTGTTCGTACGTGATGTAGTTAATATTAATGAGAGTTCATGTCGAATTGTTTTTAACTTTTTGTATCATATGTTTCACTTTCAAAGTCAGAGCCATGTTTTTATCGATTGTTCCATAAGAATATTCATTATAGTATTATTAATTTACTATAGTATGTGGTTTAATTTCTCTATTCCAGTCAGCAGAACAAATTGTTGAATAGTGGAACGAAAAACTGGAAGTATAATGAAGCTAAAAAACCGTAGCATTCAATCTTGTTGTCATTGATAACTTCTATATATATTACATCTATTATTATGACATAATATTAAGCTAACTATGACATAATATTAAGCCCATATATTGTACAATGACATATCATGGGTAAGACAATATTGAATATATAATGGGAAGGATGTGCTTATGTTGTGTAGCACATGTTAGACATGTTTTACAGCTGCAGAATAATCCAGGTGTATAGTACAGGTATGCAGCATGTTCAACACTCCCCCTCAAGTTAAATAGTGAGATTTCCAATATTTAATTTGCACAGAACATTCCTGAAATTTGTCTCGTTAACCGCCTTGGTGAGTATATCTGCAAGTTGATCTTCATAACGTACAAACAGAATAATGATGATCCCATTTTCCAGTTTTTCTTTTATAAAATGTCGATCTATCTCAACATGTTTGGTACAATCAGGTTGAACTGGATTCTCAGAAATACTTATAGCTGCACGATTTTCACACATTATCTTACATGGTTCCTGGACAAGGAAACCAAAACATCCACCATCTTCCAGAACAATTATGTGAGGGATTACATCCTCCAGAAGCTTATATAAAGCGCGATCGATCCTTAATCCATCGTTTTCCTGAGAGATGTCGATGGTTAACAGATAATCGAATAAGAGAGCGTCTGTTTCTGACAAGGAGAAGCTCTGTTGAACTTTCGATTGAGTTTCTTGGATTGATATGAAATTGTGACGACACTTTCAGATTGAAATTATTTGGTGGTTAACCCAAACTTTCAATCGGATAAAATCAGAATCTGTCTGAACTAGAACTTGAGAAGGAATGTGTTTTTGTGAATGAATATTTCGGACCTCCCCATGACCAATTTATTGTGTTTGTCATACACCCTTTGGAAGAGACACCACTCCCTTTGACCTTGGATTGCAGCCAAAGTTACCACCCTTCCTTGCACCACTTCAATCGAAAATTTGGCTCCAAAACATAGGAACCCCTTGGGATGATACTTGGTGCCGAAGTCATTGCACCATTTCAGTCTAAACTTGACCCCTGCCAGGGGTTCTGCCCCTTGGACCCCGTCAGGGGCGCTGCCCCCAGACCCCTGCAAAGGAGATGTTGCCCCCTTTGACCCCCATTGCTCGTCCATAAGCAACTGATGAAGTTCCGATATAGTGAATCATAATATACTTAAACAAGCGTGCACTCCGCACCCTCCTGACTTGTTTAATGAAATATTATGATCATATTGGTCAACTAGTCAATCCAATTACACTAAAATATCTAACAATCCTCCGCCATTTTAGTGTAATCCTTGATTAACCAAAACAAGATCACAACAAACAACAGAGCAAACTTATGCATAAATGAAATATCATGACGATTGAATTTCATCTTAGTGTATTACACATTTCAAATATTCGAATATCAAAGTGTCACTATGGATTGAACCTTTGCTTGTCATTGTGAATACATGAAGATAATATAGACATAAATTAACATTATGAAATGTTCTTACTTAGCACTATCTTTTATTAGCCTTGTGTCCTAATCCTTCATAAGCATATCAAAGTCAAGTCCTAGCTTCTTGAAGCGGCTACACTTCATGTTAACATAGGTAGCTCTTTTACTCTTGCACCTGCATATGCAATTTTTCAAAAGAACTATTAAGAAGTTAAACTTCAACATTCTCTACTTGCAGGTCTGAACACATACCTTGGGATGATATAACCAATGTGTTTCAATCTCTAGATGTTAAGCTTTCCACATCGAATTCAACACCTAATGTCATTAGGGAAGACAATTTCACTCACGACATGATAACACGATACGAACACGCACGAAAAAAGCTGTGTTCGTATTTTTCTTTGATGGTACGATAACACAAACACGATAACACGATTGTTTTTTTCGTGTCGTGTTAGTGTTTAGGTCTCAAAACACGATAACAATCTAATAATTTATATATTATATTCCATTCATTTTAAGAAATAAGGACCAAACGTGAAATATAAAAAACTGAGGGGACATGTTTATGTTATTTAGGATGTGTTATCGTGCGAACATGAAAACGTGTTATCGTGTTATAACAAAATATTTTCGTGTTACCGTTATTTTCGTGAAAATGTGAAATCGTGTTATCATGCTACAACTTTCCACGAATATTTTCGTGTTCGTGACGTGTGTCTGTGACACGATTACATTTTCGTGCGTGTTGTGTTGGACTATCGTGTGTGTCGTGTCTTGGTGCACGATAACACGCACGAATTGCCAGCCCTAAGTGTCATATTAGGTGGGAATTGGGTATCTCAACATGTGAGATTTCAAATGGACTTTAATCCTAACTCCACAACCGATTTGTGCACAAGATCTCTTCTTAACCCTTTGGTCAGATGATCGGCTAAATTATGTTGAGTTTTTATAAACTCTACTGATATAACACCATGCATGATGAACTCATGAATCATGTTGTGTCTGACACCTAAGTGTCTAGACTTGCCTTTGTATACTTGTCTATATGCATTAGCCAAGGTAGATTCACTATCACATCTAATAGATATGGAAGATATCGGTTTAGGCCATAATGGAATTTCATAAATCAAATTTCTTAGTCACTCAGCTTCTTTACCAGCCGATGTTAATGCAATAAACTCAGACTCCATTGTTGAGTTAGTAATGCAACTTTGTTTCTTTGATGCCCAAGAGATGGCACCTCCCCTAAGAAGGAATACTCATCCACTTGTAGAAGAATGATCTTCCACATTTGGAATCCAACTTGCATCTGAATAACCTTTAAGAACCGAAGGGAATCCAATATAAGTCAAACCATAATCCATTGTTCCTTTCAAGTACTTGAATACTCGATTTAAGGCTTGCCAGTGATGTGAACTAGGATTGCTAGTATATCTACTAAGCTTTCCAACATCATATACAATATATGATCTAGTGTTAATCATGGCATACATAAGACAACCAATAGCTCTTGAGTATTCAAGTTGAGATACTGCAACACCTTTTAGGTAGAAGCTTAAGACTCAGATATAGAAGGCGTATGCAAATGGGATATAGAAGCTTAAGACTCGGATATACGCTTCCAACACATGATTGGATGTATTAGTTAATACGCGTATTAGTTAATACGCGTATTAGTTAATACGCGTATTAGTTAATACATGTATTAGGTAATACATGTATTACTTAATACTATGTTTGGATGAGATACGTATTAAGATATACTTATACATGTATAACCTAAGACAGTGTTTGATTCGATAGAATTATACTTAAAGTGACAAAAAGACTTAAACACCCTTAAATTTATTTTGCAATGTAAATAAATTGTACACGTGATTTTTTTTACAAATAAAATATATTCATATTCATAAAAATTGGAAGAAAAAAAGCACCAAAAAAAAAGAAAGAAAGAAAAAAGAGATAGTATCTCATTTGAATCATGACTGGTTCAATCCACTTCGATTCTTTTCTTCTACTCTTTTCAATTTTATTCGGAAAATGTTACTCTCATGTATAAAGCTTCAAAACGTTCTGAGACTTTTTCGGTTGGAGCCAATGTGGTTTGACCATCCTGGTTTCGAACCATTGATTGCTTCCACCTGGAAGGAAGCCCAGCAGTGTGCCTCCACAACTATTACTATCCTCCCATACAAGCTCAAACGTTGGAACAAAAATGTCTTTGGTAATATTTTCTACAAAAAGAAAAGGATTATCGCTAGGATTGCTGGTATTCAAAAGCCTGTCTCTTCCCATCCGAATCCATTCCTCTTGGAGTTGGATAAGAGTCTCCAAAGTGAGCTCAAAGATCTTCTCAATCAGGAAGAGAAACTGCGGGCGGCAAAATCTAGATCCAAATGGATTCGGGATGGAGACAGAAACACAAAATTCTACCATGTTACCACGATTATCAAAAGAAGGCACAATCATATTCTTGCCATTAAATACAAGACTGGTAATTGTATGAAGGAGCCTGATTTAATTAAGAAGGCTTTCCAAACGCATTTTAATGGCAGGAAGAGTTACTTTAAATAAATCAGTCATGTCCTTCATTCCTGCTTATGTGATGCAATGTACCATGCTCCCCAAAAAGTGTGTAAGGACTTGGACATATTGAGTAGAAATTTTTTATGGGGATCCACGAACGAAAAAAAGAAGTTGCACCTTGTTGGTTGGGATGTTACGAAGCAAGTGGCACAAGGTGGGTTAGGCATTAAATCCTCGGAAATGAGGAATAAAGCCTTACTTGGGGGGCTTTGTTTGGAGATTGGATAGAGAGGACTTTATATGGGCAATGTTGCTGAGGAACAGATTCTCATGCCCAATCTTCCCCTGCTCTTCGCCCTCATTGTAATTGGAAGGCCATTGTTGAAGGGAAAAAAACCTTCAGTTGGGCATGGGCTAGGCTATTGCCGATGGAAAAAATATCAACTTTTGGAATGACACGTGGTTGGGCAACCAACCTTTGAGACATCAGGTTTATGGACCTTTACGGCTTCATGAAACCAACTTGTGTGTAGGGGATGTGTTCTCTAAAGGGAGTTGGAATCTAAATGTGATTTATTTGGATCTTCCATCTCCCATTGTTGAATCAATTAAGGCTATTTCATGTGCAGTCAATGAAAAATTGAATGATGCTCAAACTTGGATGCTTTACAATAGCGGAAATTTCACAAATTCATCGACTTATTATGCCCTTTGTGGTCACGATACTATTATTAACTCTGATAATTGGGAGTGGATTTGGAAAGCCCCTGTCACCCCTAGAGTTCAATACTTCATTTGGTTGGTCTATAAGGGTAGGATCGCCACTGCAACACTTCTGGCTGCTCGTGGAATTCCTGTTAGTTCGAACAGTTCTCTGTGTTTTTCATCGAAAGAGGATGTTCTTCACATTTTCAAGAATTGCGCCCCAGCGGTCCATACTTGGAACGATTGTCAGATTCCCCCTTTTGGTAGTGGGGTCTTTCCAACTTCCTTTAGAAGATTGGATAAAATCGAACTGCAAAATTAGGGTTTCTTCCTTCTGAGGGGCTGATTGGAGCTCAGTGTTCGGCTTTTGCCTTTGGAATCTCTGGAAAAATAGGAATAATCACATTTTTCAAGGAAGTTCCGCTAACCTTGATATTATCTCATTGTCGGTCAAACAAGCCATTGAATTCAAAGCTTCTATGTATAACCCAATAGCTAATGTAAATTACTCTACTATTCAGGTGGGTTGGAAACCGCCTCTCTAGGGATGGATAAAGCTTAACACTGACGGATCCGTTTTGGGTAGTCCCACCAAGGCGGCGGGTGCAGGGGGGTCATCAGGGATTGTAACGGCCAGTGGATTGTTGGGTTTTCTAGGAACATCGGAAACTCCAACAGTTTTATAGCTGATAGTTGGGCTATGAGGGATGGGTTGATCCTTGCTATTCAATTAGGATTCACTTCCATCCACATTGAAACGGATGCTCTCTCTCTATTTCAACTTATAATGAAGGTGGATGTGAGAAATATTTCGCTCATGCCTGTCATTATGGATTGTAGAACGTTGTTAGACCAATTCAATAGATTCAAATTTCGTCACATCTATAGGGAGGCGAATTCAGTGGCGGATACAATGGCGAGGATGGGAGCTCTTCAAAGTTCAAACCCAAGGGTTTTTGTACATCACCGTCCACCTAGGGAGGCGCAACTCAACATGTCAAAAGACTTTGCTGCCACTTCGGAACCCAGTCGACAAAGCTGTTTCTTTTTCCATTGTACCAAAAGAAAACTTCAAAACGTTCACGTTCTCAAGCGACTCTGTGTGATTGATTTATGATTGAAGAGAAAAAATAGATCATTGCATTGATTTTACAAATATGTGGAACTGCATGATTTTACAAACAACATGATTTTATAAAAATAACATGATTTTATAAATCCATTTTGACAACAATATGACATGTGAAATCACGCTTAGCAAACTATAAAAACGAAACAGTTAAATAACCAATTCTAAGTTTTTTTTCCTCATGACACATAAACAGTCAAAAAATAGAGTAAATGATATATTTTTATTTAATGTTATTTTTAAAAAAACTATCAAATAAACGAGCAAGTATTAAAATTTCATTGAGTAAAAATATCAAATAGACGAGCAAAGTTTGATAAAAAATAAAAACTAACATGATAAACTATTCTTAGCTAGGATTAATAGACTTGATGGTTAGATTATGTATTAGTTAATACTCAATTAACACTATAATTGTGTATTAGTTAATACATATGTATTAGTTAATACATAAAATTATTTCTAATTAAACATTGTATTAATTAATACTAATACATGGTTAATACCCAATCAAACACCACCTTGTAAAATGAACTAATAATTTGTTTAAAATAAAAGTTCAATTAATAAATTGTCACAAATACTAAATTAGGTAACAATCTGGGCCCTCATCGTTGGCCCTTATAATTGGGCCCTTAGTGTTGGTTCTTATAATTATTTGGGCCCTTATTGTAGGCCCATATAATTGGGCCTTTATTGTCGGCTCATATAATCTGGCCCTTATATTTGGCCCAATATGTGGGCTATTATTGTTGGCCTCAATTTCTCATGCAGTAGCGATTGGAAACAGGTCGGAGTTTACCAACCAACCGAAGCTCCAACGACTACACGTCTACACGTGCGAGGAAGTCATCTCCATTCTCCGGTGGTGGCACGTGCAAGCGAAGGAGCTCCACCCCTCCAGCACACAATTCGTAACAGAGACATCGAAGATCAAGGCGGAGACAGACAGAGAATTTTGCAGAGAACAAACCCTAGCTTTACTGCTTCATTTTCTCTCCAACATCAGCAATCCATTTCTGTTTTTGAGGTTAGTTGCTAATTCATAGCTCGCGCTGATAGTTTTAGCATGTTCTTCTGTTCTAACAATTGCTGATCTCGTCCTAATTATGGTTGAAGGGGACTCGTGATCGTAATTGAGCTTATATTGAAATGAATTAGATTATCTATTGGTCGGTTTTTTCAATTAATTAGTGATAACGTTATTGGATGTCATAAGCTGAGCTTGTCATTTTCCTTCCAATGGATTCACGATGTAGATGAAGAATCAAATCTTGCTTTATTGTGTGTTTATGCGAGGTTTTGGATGGTCAGTTGGCATAGTTATATTTCCGAATCCTTGAGCTTTTGAATGTTCTAAAGACGTGACTAAGGAATTGAATACATTGCCGTTTGTTGTTCGTGATTTTTTTATATATAAGATGAATATCATGGGATGCTTGGCGGTCTGTTAGATTATTAATTGTTTATCGATAATTTCTTATTTACTGCCGAGCTGGACTTTTTTTGGGGGGGTTCAAATATCTTTTATTGTAAGGATGCATATGGCAGTACGTTTGATTTAACCCAGTTAATTCTATTATGAATAATTATAAATCTCGATTACTTGTTTGATCGTTATGTAATATATTAAGATATGATACCACATCAATTTGTTATGTATGGATGATGAGATTCCATTGATACAAAGCGAATTCCAATAGACTTATTGGAGGGTCCCATTTGCATACATCCCAGTTAATTCTGTTATGAATAATTATAAAACTGTTTGCAATTGAATATATCTCATTATATACATTTGTTCCTTCTTTTCTTGGTGCCACTGAACAGTTACTGATTGAGGAAGTAAAGAGCGAAAAGCTAGATCATTAAGCAGACTGCTGGGCCTGGAATGATATCAGGAAGTAACAAGAAAAAAGAGTGTTCATATAAGCCTTCTGAATTTTCTTGCTGAAATGTTGAGGATTTTACACTATAAATTTTCTAGTTGAATTTGTTTGTCAAGAAGTCACCAACAGTGCATCCATCAAATGTCAGAAGCTACTATGGCAGTTGTTAAACCAGAGGTTTGTAGCTTCGCCATATCTGTCTTCTTTTACTGTTTTTTACTAGTCTTAGACTTTGGGTGGATTGCATTAAGAACAATAAACTTCAGCTCCTTTCTAATTGTTATATGGTGAATTTTGGTGTCTGTTTAACTCTTAGGCCTTGAGCAGCTGTAGGGGATTATGTATAGCTAGGGATTTCGTGGATTTTGTTGTACTTTTTCCTTAGTGCATGTTCTTAATTTCAAGTTCTGGTTATTATGGTCAATTTGGATAAAGATTTTGGGTTTGTAACTTTGTTTCTTTGTCTTATCTAGATGAAGTCTTACATCTGGCTTCAAACTGTTGATGGTTCAATACAACAAGTGGAAGAAGAGATTGCCATGTTTTGCCCCGTGATATGTCGAGAAGTACTTCAAACGGGCATGGGTTCTTCCAAAACATATGCTATTTTACTTCCGCAACGAGTCAATCCATCGATGCTGGGCTTAATTCTTGATTATTGTCGGTTTCATCAACTACCTGGACGTTCTAATAAGGTATTTTCCTCTTCTTTTTATGTGATTGCTTGTTAATCAGTATTCTTTGCATCCTTCTCTTATGAAATAGAGATTATTTTTCTTGAAAGACTTGATTTGCCAAAGATGAATTTCATTTATCATTATAGGAGCAGAAATCATTTGATGAGAAGTTCGTTCGCATGGATACTAAAAAGCTATGTGAATTGACATCTGCCGCTGATAGCCTTCAATTAAAACCCTTGGTGGATTTAACCAGCCGTGCACTGGCCAGAATAATTGAAGGAAAGACGCCAGAGGAAATACGTGAGACATTTCATTTGCCCGATGATCTAACGGAGGTGTTTGTCAATTGCCACTGCCTTTTAGCTTTTCAAGCATTTAGCTATAAATAGTTGGTTGTGGATTTTTGATCTTTGACAATGACTCAGTTTTCCTCAGGAGGAGAAATTGGAACCTTTAAGAAACATTACTGATGATCCACGTATTAGATTGCTTAATAGATTATATGCAAGAAAAAGGAAAGAATTGAAAGAGCGAGAAAAGTTGAAGGTACGTATGCTCTCGTAATACCTGAATCTAAGGGTCTGAATTGCAAATGCATGCTCCATTTAATAGAAGTTGGATTATGTGATTTGCAGAATCCTGAAGTTGAGGACAGGGTTGATCAACGATCTGTGGATGATCTCTTGTCATTCATAAATGGCGGGGAGGAAGGTTGGCCTTGCTAATTTCTAATGGTTATAAATAACATGACTATTGATTTCTAGTTTGCAATTATATAGTTGCTGTTTGTCTTGAAATATACAATTGAATCACACTAAAGTGCCTTCATTAATTCGAATTTTAAGTATTATGAACGTATACACATACATAAGCTGAGCTGCAGCTGTTAATTTTACAATTCTTTCATACCGAATTTACTCTAAGAGTAGCTTCTTTTGTTTAGCAGATGCAAAAGGTAGTAAAACTAATAAAAATAAGAAGAAGAACAGGAGGAGAAAAGACAACTTAATAGACTCTTCCTCGAATCCCGCTGATGAAGAAGATCATGAAAAGGTTCATCACTTGCTTCTATATGGCAGCTCTCTTTACCCTTCCTTATACATCACATACGGTAAACATCTTGTCTAATTTTGTTGTACGTTACTGCTTTAGGAATTAGATTCTTCCCCTTCTACAGATATTGTGGTGGATACTCTAAAATTCTACGACCCTGCTGCTGCCTTTATGCCGAAACTTGAGTTCGATGATGGGTTTATTGATGATGATTTGGATCCTGCAATGAAGGAGGAACTTGATAGGTAAGTTGGTGATATTTTGAATAGGCCTTGTTTAAAAATTAAGAGTTCTTACTTTATATTGGATAATATTTGTTTTATTTCCTGATGGATACTTCATTTTGTGATATTTCGCAGAGAAGTAGAGGATTTTGCACGTAGATTAAACTCTGATTGGCCCGAGAGAGTGCAAGAGATTCTTTCATTGGGACAGGGAAGAAATCTACTACCGATAAATGGCAACAGTTCAAGAAGAACATGCATAAGTATGTGCCCTAACATTCCACTTGGTAGAGAATGCAATCCTTACCTCATTTATTTATAAATGCAGTATTTGATTCATGTTTTGACCACCAGGCTTGGATAGGAGATAGTAATGATCAATTTATCTGAATTCATCGTAAACTTGGAGCTGCAACAATTAAATGTCCTACAGAAATGATGCTTATTGTTGTTGGTTGTTGATTCTGCACGGACAAAGATAATTGTCACCTTCAAAATCTGTTCTTGTAATCTTGTTTGAGGAAGGACAACGGAGAGGAACGAAGAAGAATCGGACAGGGACATCTTAAGGTGATTGTGGTCATGTATTGTTGTTTTGTTCCTGTAGGAAATTTGTATGTAATTGCTATGTCTGATGATAGAGAAAGTCCTCCATTTGTTTGTTGTTCTGAGGAATGTTGTGTTTTGTCATCGTTATTTTTTTGTTGTGTTTGGTTGGTGGGCATGTTTAGTGTTCTTCGTTATACAAAGTTTTGTCAACGGCTTGTTGTACTTGTGGATTTGATTAGGGAATACTAATCATAAAATATAAATTAATAAAAGAGAAGTTTTTTTTTCTGCTGCACCGTGTGCCTATACAACAAGCCTATCAAATTCGTCCTAAAACAATCAAAGTTATTTTTTAAGGTCGTGTCTGTGACTCCGAAGTACCCAACTTTTCCAGTTTTCCCTAAATAAAATTGATATCTTCATTCAAATGATTTGTTTGTAAACTTCACCATTTTACTTCGTAAGTATATTTGTTTGCATTCAAATCATTTTTCACTGAATGGTTTGTCACGACCGTAGGATTGGTACTAGACATGTCAAAATATGACCCGACAGAAATGATCCGGAATCGACCCGGGTTCGGGTTACAACATAAGTGTGGCGGGTCATTTTCGGGTTGACCCGTCTGACCCGCCACAAGAGGCGGGTCGGACACAACCCGTCTCATTTTCAAATTGTGATCATGAAATGCGCCTGATCGGACACGAATTGGCAATAGTACTTTCTGGCAACTAAAACGCTATTGTAGCTAAGAAACAAGCAAGAAGCGGTGACGAACTAGTGAATTAGTAATTGAACGGAGCAGAAGGTTGAAGATGAAGGATCAGCGACAGCTGAAAACTGAAATTTTCAAACTGGGAAACTGATTCTGGCGCTCTGCTGCCGCGCCACCAAATAGCGGCCTATATAGTTGTCCCCTTAAATGGGCCTCCAATTACACGCTCAAATACATGAATTGAGCCCACATTGAAGCTCCTATGAATTTACCGAGCCTTGTAGTGGCGCAAACTCGTCTACATAAATACTGGCGCCACAGAGGAAACCCTAGCTCTGTTCTTCTAGGACCCCTCACCTTCGTGCTTCGTCAATCAGCAGGCAGAGGTACAAACTACGCCATCAAATTTAAATTTTCTCCCGAAATTTCGAATATCTTCTCACTTAGGAGTGTTCTTGAGCTAATTAGTATTCAAACTTCGAATCGATGCTTCTATGGATCCTGTGCTCGATATTTGAATTTGGGTATTGCTTGAATGTCGAATTGTAGCTGATGGTGGATCTGATGTTGTAGGGAAATGGCGCCGAAACAGCCGAGCACTGGTCTGTTCGTTGGACTGAACAAAGGACACATTGTGACCAAGAAGGAGGCAGCTCCTCGTCCCAGGGACCGTAAAGGGGTATGTCGATTCCTCATTGAAAACTTTGTATGCTGAATTTGAGTTGTGCTGTGCAATTTTGATTTAGTTGCTAGGTCAGGAACTTATGGAACATTGTTATGAGTATGGTACAGTATTTGTAGGAAGTATGATTTACGTTAGATGGTTAGTAGCTTCTGCTGAATAATGTTAAATGAAGGTGATGAAATTTCTATCAGTTGGTTATCTAAGAATCATCTGATCGGTATAAGTTATAACAATGACTAGAAATGCAGTAGCATTGGAAGCAGAATAACCATCTATTCTAAAGGGCTGCACTGGTTCCTCGTTGAAAAATTTGATCTGGTTTCGAATTTAGATGATGTCTTGTCAGTTGTCATATGTTTGTTGGTTTCGGGCTGTGCTGTTAGAACTGCTGTTTAGTTATTGAATGAAGAAAAATCTTCTAGCAAGTTTGATTCTTTGGGGGCTTAGAAGAGTGGAGCTTTGAATTTGTTATGTCAGTCTATAGTGATGATATATTCAACTTTAATGTGCTTTGGGATATGCCCGACTACAGTTATGGATAAAATCGTTTATTTTTACTATTCGAATGTATTGTGTTGGAATGATGAAATCTCAATTGTCTTGTGCTTCTAAATCTTCTTAAAAGCTTGCATATGAATGGTACCAGGTGTTATTAAGTTCATGCATTTATTTTGTCCTTTTGATGCTTCAGAAAACAAGCAAGAGGGTCCACTTCATCAGGAGTTTGATCAGGGAAGTTGCTGGATTCGCTCCATATGAGAAGAGAATTACTGAACTTCTGAAAGTTGGGAAGGATAAGAGAGCACTGAAGGTAGCTAAGAGAAAGCTCGGCACCCACAAGAGAGCCAAGAGAAAGAGAGAGGAGATGTCATCTGTTCTTCGCAAGATGAGGTAACGGAACCCTCTCTTTTGATGAATTACTGTGTTTTATCATTAGACGCATTTATGAACAACTGGGTTTGAGTGTTCAGCTTTGATGAATTATGTTTCATACTTTTTTATATTATTGTTGAAAATGTGTGTTGTCAATGCAGATCTGCTGGAGGTGCTGAGAAGAAGAAGTGAGCTATCTTGTTTCTAACTGGAGTATTCGTAATCAAAAGCATTACCTTGTTCCCCTGTGGCTTAGTTGAGAACAGTTTTGCTAGTTTTAAGTCTTGATCAGCACACTTTGAAGCAATGTTTCCTTTATTTACTGACTAGTGTTATTTTGTTGCTGTTTTTTATGGGAATTACTTTGCATCATGGTCTCGCCTTGGTCCTCACTTTCAGTAACCTTTATTTAAAGGTTAATTACTTAATTGGTTACACATGTTAGACCAATGTTCAGAATGGTTACACATGTTTCAAAATGTGATTAATTGGTTTTGCTATGTGACTAATTGATTACACATGTTTTTTCCAATGTAATTAATTGGTTATTCCGTTACTAAATCATTAATTTTAACGTTAATTAATTTTTTTAACATATTATTGAATTGTGAAATGACTATTATGCCCTTAGTTGTATTGAAGAATACATGGAAGGATTGAAGAATCAGAATCGAATCAAAATTGATGTGATGTTCTTGAGAACTCAAAATTGCAATTTTGGGTTCTCAAGAATCCAGAAACAGCATTTTTGGGTTCTTAGCATTTCTGGGTTTTTCACATTGTGGGTAACATGTCGAATCTTTTAATCACATCATTTCAAACAACAGTATCCATTTAATCACATTATAGAGAAACATGTATGACCTTTTAATCACTTATAGAGAAACATGTATGACCATTTAATCACATTTGGTGATAACATATACTGCAATACAGAACTTCAAGAACCCAAAATTGCGATTCTGGGTTCTTGATGAACCCAGAAATGCTGTTTCTGGGTTCTAGCATTTCTGGGTTCTTCGATTCTTGTTCTTGAAGATGGTGATGTGTTCTTGAAGATGATTCTAGGGGTAATTACGTCATTTTACGTATCTAAATAGTGACTTAGCTGTGATTTCTAACAGTGAACAGTAAAAAAAAACAAATAGTCACATTTCAAAATCAATTAATCACATTTCAAAATCAATTAATCACATTTTGAAACATGTGTAACTATTCTGAACATTGGTCAAACATGTGTAACCAATTAGGTTTGGGTCAAGACCCAGACTAGACCTGTCAATTCGGGTCAACCCGACCTGTCAATTCGGGTCAACCCGACCCGTCGTATTGTACGGGTCGACCCGAACCCAACACGTCGTACTGTGCGGGTCAGGTTTTCCAACCCGAACCCGAACAATTTTCATTCTTCAGCATATTTGCAAATTGCAATCTGACACGGTCTCTATACAAATTCAGCGTTTTTCTTGTTGCTAAACGAATCTTCCTTTAGACGCAATATCCTTGCACCTTTTTGGCAAACTTATATGATGATGTCTCTTGATGTCCTATAACTGTTATATCTTGTATTTCTTCAAAAAATTGATATGAGGTTCTCCTTCACAAAATGAGCTAGAAACGACAACCATCTTGAGTATCTAGTTTGAGGGTGCATATCGATGCCTACTAAATACTATGATGTCTGTGATTTAAGTTTAGTTTAGTTTTTTTTTAAAACAAAATTACGGGTCGGGTTCGGATCATACAGGTCAAACCGGACCCGATCAACCATAAGTGGCGGGCCAGACGGGTCAACCCGAAAATGACCCGCCATGCATATTTTGTGACCCGACCCGAACACCGGTCAATTCCGGGTCATTTTCGGGTCAGGTCATATTTTGATAGGTCTAACACAGACCCGAGCCCCAATTGAATTGGAGGTTGGTTCGACCTCAATTCGATTTGGGCTCAATTGAGCCCCAATCGGGGGGCTTGGGTCTGGGTCTTGACCCAGATCAGGTGTCTCACCTATGGAGTGTCAGTCTGCGTTAAGACCCATATCCAAGCCCCCCTCGAGGGGTTCAATTGAGTCTCAGTTGAATCAGGACTCAATTGTAACATTTGAAAAAGTTTGGAAAGACTAAATTGTGAGATTTTTTAAAAATTCACTTATTATTATTTTTTTTTTTAAACTTATGCCGTTAAATATGGATGAAAAAAATATGAATCGGACAATTTGCACTTTGACCAAATATGAGGAAAGAAAAATTTACGATTTAAAATTTAGTCTGCAAATCTATCCAAGCATTATGGGGCAATGTCGTATTTTACCCTAATTTTGTTATATAAGTATTTAATTTTGTATATATAATATATTAGGAAACAATACAATATGTTTGTAAACATGTCCTATTAAATTCAATTATAGAATAAAGTGAATGTGTAATCCCACTTGGCGTGCTGTAACTAATTAAAATACATCAAACAAAAGCCATTATTCATAAGATTTCTATATAAATAACATGATAAACTATTATTAGGTAGTATGATTAATAGACTTAGGGTAGTTAAGTAAATATTTACTATGTATTAAATAATACAATGGTTAGATTATGTATTAGTTAATACTTAATACTCAATTAATATTATAATTGTGTATTAGCTAATACATATGTATTAGTTAATACATACTATTATTTCTAATCAAATATTACTAATGCATAGTTAATATCCCAATCAAACACCCCTTAGGGTTTACGTACGCGTGTATTATTTTGAGTATGTGTGTATTAATATGTTTATTTGTGTTAATTTAATAAATATGAAGACACAAGATAAAATTATTGTGTCATGTTCATCAACGATAATTTTTTATGTGTGTTATCATGTTGTTTTAGTAGGACAATTAATTGTACGTCCACATGCGATATTTTTAAGAAAATAGTAAAAAAATTATTTATAGTAAAAATTATGAATTCAAATATTAAATTTCACAAATTTTAATATAGAATTGAAAAAAAATTAAAACTTTAAATTAAATAATCAAACGGAATTTCAAAAGTTATTAAATGAAAACAGCTAAGAAAATTAACCAAAATCAAACTTATAAGTCCAACTTTATCATTTTATCACGCGTGTCGTGTTTTGATACCTAAATATAAACTCAATGCTTAGAATGTTCTTTTTTTTTCTTAGATGTATATAATAATAGGTTATGCATTATTTCAATCCAATGTGGACAAATACCTGCACACTCTCTGTATGTACAACTTGACTCTCAATCGAATCGGAATTTAGTCGTAATATATAGAAAAATTTAATGATTAATTTATTACATTGTTAGAAGTATTATGTTATTTTGTAGTTTTCAAAATAAATTTTGTTAATTCGATTGATGATCAAACGTAATTTTTTTAAAATAAACTTTAAGCAAAAAAAAAAATTTAATTAAAATATTAAATAGCAAAATCGCATTTTACCAATGTAGTTATAAATAACATAGTCGAGTGTCCAATGGTCCTCAACCGTCGGTTTCCTCCCCCCTAATTTCTCCTATTTGACTGGTTTTCATTCCTATCTCGGATCAACCATTAAGGATCCTCTCTTCAAAATCTTCTGCCTTGTCTTCCCTTTTCTGTTTCATCTGCATCTTTCCCAAAAGCTTCCATCTCTTGTTGCTGCAGAACACCAATTACAATGGTGCGTCCGTTCTCTTGATCTGATGAGTAGATTCTGTTATTAGGTTTTCCAATTGCACTGATCTATACGCTCTTGTTCCTTCTTTTGTAATGTCGTAACTCTATATTCAATTTACCAGGCAAACGCTGCATCTGGAATGGCTGTGGACGACGAATGCAAGCTGAAATTCCAGGAGCTGAAGGCGAGGAGGAACTACCGTTTCATCACCTTCAAGATCGAGGACATGAGAGTGGTGGTTGACAAGTTCGGAAACCCTAGCCAGAGCTACGAAGATTTCACCAATTCACTGCCATCAAATGAGTGCCGATATGCTGTCTTTGATTTGGACTTCACAACGAATGAGAACTGCCAAAAAAGCAAGATCTTCTTTATTGCATGGTAATTAATCTTTGTCATGTCTTAACCCTCATACTGCTAAAATGGAAGATTATTCAATTTTATAATTTAAACATTAGCTAGATAATAAGCATTAATGATTTAATTTTAGATTTGGACATAAATTAGTTTAAAAATACTATATTGCTAGCTGCTGAGTTTCTTTTGCAGGTCCCCTGACTCTGCGAACGTGAGGAGCAAGATGGTGTTCGCGAGCTCCAAGGACAGGTTCAAGAGGGAGTTAGATGGGATACAAGTGGAGCTGCAAGCAACTGACCCGAGCGAGATGAGCTTCGACATTATAAAAGGACGGGCACTTTAGGCACTTCGATCAACACTATTATTAATTACTTTATTTTAATTTTGACGAATGAATTACATTTCATGATATTCTGGGCATTGTTATTTGACTTCAAACTACTTTCATTTCAATTCATCTCTATATTCTTTGCAAATTACCACATTTTTATAATTTTCCAAAATTTTAAATTGATTGTAACTTGACCCCAACTCGGTTAGGCTCAATTTAGCGTCGGGATCGGACAAAGCCACCAAGAGGGGGCCTTAACTTTTGGTTTTATATACATTTGATTCTAAAAAATATAATAATTTTAAATTTAATAATTTTAAATTATACGGTTACTCCAACTAATTTTTTTTTAGTTAAACTATTTATAGTTGCCCCCAATGAATAAATTTTATGCTTTCGTCCATGATTGAGACCTAACCATGATGGGTCCGCTCTCATGGTTGATCCAGACTACATTACGCAAAGGTGGGGATCAGATAAGTGGTAAGGTTCGGAACATATATAGGGGGGGGGGGGGGGGGACTACACAGATCTTAGAGATACTTCCATGGAAAATAAAAATGAAATTGTTTATTGTGGAAAATAAAAATATTACAATATAATCATTCTAAACTTTTATAAATGTTACAATTGGGTCTCGACCCAGATCTCAATCTAGTTCCGATCGAATCGAATCTCAATCATAACATTTGAAAAATGTTAGAAATGTTAAATTGTGAATTTTTTAAATGTTTTATTTTAATTTTTTCATTTTCAAAACTTAATATGTTAAATTTAAATAAAAAAATTAACGAAGGGGTCATACTTAAACTTTGACCAATTTTAAAAAAATGTAATTTATGATTTAAATTTTAACGAGTTGAAATTTAATCGCATATTAGTGGACAGTATAGGACAATGTTAATGTAGTATTTAATTGGATTGAACCGGTCTCTCTCCGCTAGGGCACCGTGAGGGAATCGTCGAGCCATCGATTGACTCCTTATCACAACAGATTTGCTGATTTCCAATCCAATTAGGGCAGCGGCAGAAGGGACGGAGGGTAGAGGAGACAAGATTAGCGCTGAGGAGGGAAAGGGAGTGCCTGATTACAAAAGAGAGAGTCATCGGAAACCCTAGGTGAAGGATACGAAATGCGATAATGGTGATACCGTGGAGTCCGATACCGGACGAAGCCGCCTGAGAGGAAGCACAAGCCAAGGCCAACAGAAAAGCTAATCCCGACTCGGATACCTAGCCACCACCACAAACCGAGTCGGCCACCAAATCAATCAAGTCGCGGAATCAAATGGAGGTAATCCTATCTTAGTAGTATAGTATATGGTAGTTTTATATTGCGTTTATAAAGCCTAGTAGATAGACCATCCAAACCGCCAGTATGAGCCCAGGGAAAGCGATGATAGAACAATACATGGGAAATTCGTGGATATTCCGAAAACGTAGATATATCGGTGGGCAATATGTGTGTAGGGAATGTCATATGTGATAAACATGTCAAAACTGCGGTAGTGCATAATGTGCTGCAACAGGCGTGGGGACGTTATGCAGGGGTGCGAGTCCAAGAGATCACAGGGGAAGTCATTCTGTTCGAGTTCGAAAGAGGAGAGGATCTAAGGGATGCCCTGGATTGGTGCCCATGGGAAATTCAGGGCAATTGCCTATCTCTCAAGCGGTGGCAACAAGGCATGAGGATCTCAGATGTGCAGTTCCATATGCTGCAATTCTGGGTACAGATCCATGGGTTAGAAGTGGATAAATTCAGTAAGCTGAACTCTGAGAAAATAGGGTAGAGCATGAGTACGGTATTGAAGGTGGATGAGATAATAGGACCCATGGGGCTAGACAGAGACTTTGTTAGAATCAAGGTGGAAATAGATATCACAAAGCCACTCCCAACGGGGTTTTGGTACACAAGACGAAACGGAGGGATAGGTAGAGCCTCAATCAAGTACGAACGACTACCGGAGTTCTGCTTTGGATGTGGAAGAGTGGGGCACACAGAGAGGGTATGTAACTCAGAGATAACAGTATCGGAGGAAGAAGACGGGGGACCAATGTATGACCCATGGATACGTGCGGATCGACCGAAGAGAAGACAAGAGCAATGTCGATTTGTAGGCAAGAACCCAGGGACCACAGCAGGGGAAGCAAAACGCACGAGCTGGAAGGATCTAATGAAGGAGAGACAGAGTCGAGAGAGGACCCATACACCACTATCAGGAAAGTCAGGGGAACGAAGAAGCACACAATGTGGGGAAGGAATGGATGGAAGCCAGTCAATGCAGGATAAGGAAAGGGGTGGAGTAAAATTAATAGTGTACGCACAAAGGGGGCAACTATGGAACACTCTTGCCAGCGAAGGGGATAAGAGGAAGGAGGACGATCTGATGATGATAAGCAGTCTGCGGGAGGCATGCCTGGTAGAAGGAAGTGGGGGAGTGCAGGTGGAGGAAGAGACACGGTATGAACTGAGGGGAGGAAAGGAGGATGTCACAGGAATCAGAGAGTTCAGGTGGACTCAACCAAGGCGAGTATATGAAGTGAACCAGCAATATCATCAAAGGTCATGCAGTGATGTGAGGGAAGTAAATGAAACTATAAGGCAGGGCACACTGCAGATAACACAAGGGACGAGGCGGGAACAAAGGGAAAGTATGGCGTGGGAGAGAACGGGGCAATTAGAGGAGAACTACCCGCACTGGGAGCTAAGGTAGTTGTTATTACCGAAATGTTGGAAGTGGAAAACACAACGATAGAGGCAGCTATGGAATCAGATCTCCATGAAGTACAGGTGCAAGCATGGAACTATATAGTTGAGGCACCTGATTTGCCTGTAACAAGCAGGGAAGGGCTGAGCATACCCACAGGGCTTAGCCCGCTCATCCAGAAAATCAATCTAAAGAGAAAGCACGAAGACGAGTACAAATCAAAATCGGAAGAAAGGCTAGAGAAAAAGCTGAAAAAATACAAAGGGCTCAAGGAAGTAGTGAGCGAAGGCACGAGTGAATCAAAGACGAGAGCTAGGGGAAGGAAGGAGAACATACACGAGAGCACAACCTGAAGGAAGATCATTACAGCAAGAAGTAGGGCTGCAAAAATGGGTTCTGGTAGTTGTCCCAAGACACCTACCCAGTCCCAATGAACTACATAGTGTGGAATTGTCGGAGACTGAGATAGGTCCTGACAATTCCGTACCTCACCGATCTCACAAGGAGAACCAAACTAGACATCATCTATCTAATAGAGACCAAGAACACTGAAGCATACTACGAAAACATTAGAAGGAAGCTGAAAATGGAGAATGCTTGCTATGTAAATCCGAATGGGATATTAGAAGGCTTAGCGATATGGTGGACGAAGGAAGTGAACGTAATCATTCACAGCAAGGGGGAGCACATGATCGACACAACAGTAACGAAGTCAAGTAGAGGAGGACCCATGAACATAACCTGGATCTATGGAAGCACGAGCTGGGAGGAGAGACTCCGGCTATGGGATAACCTACGAGTGATAGCTCAAACGAGGAGAGGACCATGAATGTGTTCTGGGGACTTCAACGAAATAGCAATAGAAGGGGAGAAGAAAAGGGGTCGACCGAAACAACCAAGAAAGATGGAAGCTTTTAATGAGATGCTGAGAGACACGAGGTTAGTTGATTTGGGATACAAAGGAAGTCAATTCACTTGGTGCAACAATCGGAAAGGGTCAGACATAATTAAGAAGCGGCTTGACAGAGCCATCGTAAACCAGGATTGGATCTGAACTTACCCAAACGCGATGGTGATACACAAGTTACAAATCGGGTTCGATCGCTGCCCACTTTTAATCCAAGTGGACAGACAGAACCCCAAGAGTAGAAGGCCCTTTAGGTTCGAGAAAACATGGATGGAGAAACCGGAGTGCAGGAACATAATTCAGGAAGTTTGGGAGACCAGACCGACTGCAGGTTATCACGGAGGCATACACAATAGACTGGGACGATGTCGTAGTAAGCTGCAACACTGGAACAGAACCACCGCGGGGAATAACATAAAGAAGAATTATGACATACACAAGGAGCTAAGACTGGTGCAACAACAGCCGCACGATCAGTACATGCGTGACAAGGAGGAGAAACTGAAAAGGAAACAGGAAGATACATGGGCTAAGGAAGAGGAATACTGGAAGCAGAGATCACGCATACAATGGATGAAGACGGGGGGATCGAAATACATCATACTTCCACCAAGCAACAGTGGAGAGGAGAATGAAGAACAATATATGTTGAATGCAAAGACAGGATGGGATATGGGTGGAAAACGAGGTGGACATAATGACCGAGTGTGAGAACTACTTTTGTGATATCTTCTCGACCGAGGGATCGGAAGGGATCCAAGACCAGATGCTCAGCCTACCGACACTGGTGACCGCAGATGAGAACGTAGCGCTTACAAGGGCGGTATGTAGGGAGGAAGTAAAGAAGGCGGTATTCCAATTAAGAGGAAACAAAGCTCCGGGCCCGGACGGATTCCCAGGTTTGTTCTATCATCGCTTTTGGGATGTGTTCGGGGAGGATGTGTTCCAATCGGTAAGAGGTTTCTTGAATTGGGTATATTACTTCTAGTATTAATCCCTAAGATTCCTAACCCCGTTAACACATCCCATTTTCACCCAATTAGCCTATGCAATTTCAGCTACAAGATTAACTCTAAAATCCTATCCAATCGGTTAAAGGCAATTCTTCCAAAACTTGTAACCCAATTTCCAAGTGCTTTTGTCTCAGGCAGGTTTATTCACGATAACATACTTATCGCACATGAAGTATTCCAACACCTAAGGACCAACAAAACGAGAGGGAGCCAGGAGTGTGAGGTGAAGTTGGATATGAGCAAGGCATACGACCGAGTCGAGTGTGAGTTTATAATTCAAACACTAAAAGGTTTGGGGTTCTCGGACCAATGGTGTTGATGGATCGAGGAGTGCATATCCAAGGTGCAGTATAGTGTAGTCATTAACGGGAAGAAGACAGCCCAGTTTCGGCCTACGAGAGGGATTAGGCAAGGAGATCCACTATCTCCTTACCTATTCATACTCGTAGCGGATGTGCTGTCACGCCAGATTATTCGAGACGTGGTGGAGCGACGGTACGAGGGGATTCACATGAAGAGAGCGTGCCCGGAAATAAATCATTTAGTTTTTGCGGACGACTCGAAGTTTTTCACGAGAGCGACGGAGAGGAACGCTCGAACGCTAAAGGAAATCATCGAAAGGTATAGTAAGGCGCCGGACAAAGGATCAACTTGAATAAGTCGTGTATACAGTTCGGTAAAGCAACGAAGGAGGACATGAATAGACAAATTGCGGCAGTCTTGGGAATACAGGCAGTGGTGGATGCGGGCAAGTACTTGGGTCTCCCGACTAACTGGGGGCGATCAAAGAGGGATGCCATGAGCTATCTAAAGCATAGGGTGGTCAAGAAGATACACAGATGGAAAACAATGTTCTTGAACAACGCCAGAAAGGAAATCCTGATTAAGGCAGTAATAACCGCAATTACTACATATGTGATGTAGTTATTTAATTTGCCTAACACATGGTGTGCAGACATTGCGAGACTAATTGCACGATTTTGGTAGAACAGACGAGACGAGAGGATGAAGATACACTGGGTTCGTTGGAGTAGACTAACTCAGCCGAAAGACATGGGAGGGATGGGCTTCCGGGATATGACGGATTTCAACAAGGTGATGCTGACCAAAACGGCGTGAAGGCTGCAAGGCGATGAAGGATCGATGTGGGCAAAAGTCTGATACTACCCGAGAGGCAACCTAATGGAAGCCACGAAAAGAGATCGATCGTCATGGGCGTGGTCAAGTATCTTAATGGGACGAGACATCCTCAAGCTCGATGGTGTATGGCAAGTAGGAACGGGAGAGAGGATCAGGGCATTCAAGGATGCATGGATCCCTGGCATACCGAACCATCGTATCAGCGACGAACATGGGGAAGCGGAAGGTACGTGCTTAAGGGTAAGCGAGCTGTTTGATGTGAATCGCAGGAGCTGGAACTTGTCCGACATTCAGCACCACCTGACCGAGACAGAGATGATAGCAATCAAGGCAATCCATCTCAGTAAAACACCGGGCGAGGACAAACTGATGTGGCCAACCGCTGCAGATGGAGTGGCTAGACCACGACTGGTCTATAACGACTGGTCTATAACGACTGGTCTATAGGAGACTATGGGAAACATCGTATCCTGCAAGTACTCAGGTGGCCGAGGGATCGGGAAGACAGTGGGGTCGGCGATGGAAGGTCCTGTGGCAAAGCGACTCCATTTCAAAGGTAAAAAATCATGTGGAGGGCATCCCAAAATGCATTGCCTGTTAAAACTGAATTGGTGAAACGGGGTATACAAGTAGATCCGAAATGTGTGTTTTGCAATGAAATGGAGTCGGTGAGTCTTGTCGTGTTGGACTATGAATGGGCTAAGGTGGTGTGGTTGGGGAGCATGGGAATGAGAGCAGACGATATAGGAATGGTTGAATGGAACGGGTGGTTACGGTCCATACAAGAGGTGGGATCCACGGGTGGGGGGGCGGGGAGAAGGAGGAGGATCATCAGGGAGACCACGGCATGGGAGATATGGAAAGAGAGGTGTTGCGCGATCCACGCAGAGGACAATCCGAGACCGGAGGTGGTGATAAGGGCAGCACGGACCTTGACGGATGATACATGGCGATCACTAACAAGGACCGATGCAACAAGAAGTAGTCGAGGGTGTGGACAGCAGGACCAGCATTGGAAGAAGTCAAGGCAACGAGTTGTGAAGGTCAATTACAACGCGGCGTGGAACCAGAGTACGAGTAAAGGGGGCACGGGTGTGGTGGCAAGAGACTGGAGCGACACCATAATTGCAGGTCGTAACGCGATGTGCTATGAGGCAAGTATCAAGACCCTTGAAGCCAAGGCGATCCTTCAAGCAACGGAGATGGCGAGGCAATATGCATGGGATGAGGTAATCATCGAGTCGGATGCACAATATGTGATTAACATCCTCCAGGAAGGACAACTAGCTAAGGATTGGGAGCTGCAGAATGTGTTGACAGATATACTGGAGTTAGCAAAGGAATGCCCGAGTATTAATGGCGATTTGTTCGAAGAACAGCGAATAGGTGCGCAAATTGGGTAGCTACGAAGTTGAAACAGGGGGTGTGTCCACCTAGTTGGATTACAATACATCCTCCTTAATTAGTTTCTTTGTGTTTTTCGGATATTATGAACTCTACGAGAGATTAATGAAATGATTTATTGGCCCAAAAAAAATGTAGTATTTAATTTGAATTAATAATAAGCTATTTAAAAATAAGGCGGTAAATTCAATCGCAGTTCCATTTTCAATCTGACAGTCTCCCCTTGAATTTATTCATTTCCAGAATTTCAAAAACTGCGATCTCGATTCCTGAACACCAACTACTTCAGCTCCTCGCCAACTTCATCATCATTTTCATCTCAAAATCTAGGACTTCTGAATCTTCATGTTCCTCATCTTCCTTCGTTGAGCTTGTTAGGTATTTTAGTTTAATTGAATTGACTAGCTGAGCAATATGATCATAATATTTCATTAAACAAGTTAGGTGGTGCGGAGTACACGCTTGTTTAAGTATATTATGATTCACTGTATCAGAACTTCATCAGTTGCTTAGTGACGAGCAATGAAGGTCAAAAGAGGTAACGACCCCTTTGCAGGGAGCCCCTGGCTGGGTCCAAGGGGCAGAGCCCCTGGCTGGGGTCAAGTTTAGACCGAAATGGTGCAATGACGTCGGCACCAAGTATCATCCCAAGGGGTTCCTATGTTTTGGAGCCAAATTTTCTAATGAAGTGGTGCAAAGAAAGGTGGTAACTTGGGCGGCAATCTAAGGCCAAATGGTGTTGTGTCTCTTTCAAAGTGTGTAACAAACACTATAAATTGGTCATGGGGAGGTCTGAAATATTCGTTCACAAAAACACATATTCCTTCTCAAGTTCAAGTTCAGACAGATTTTATCCGATTGAAAGTTTGGGTTAACCACCAAATAGTTTCAATTTGAAAGTGTCGTCACGACTTCAAATTAATCCAAGATTTTTACAGAAATTTAAGAGGGTATTTCAAATCTTTAACTGTTTTATAATTGAAAAAATAATGATCCATTCTATCGATTTTAAAACTGAAAACACATATTCATGTTCCTAGTCCATTGTCTTTGTTGAATCTTCAGAACAGACAGACGAGCTTCCTTGTACATACAATCCACAACAAACCAATCCATATGAATCTTCATCACCTTATGAGCAACAAACCAATAGAAGTGACGATTAGGGTTGAAGGAACTCCGAACTTGAAATGTCTCCAGAAAGTTAGGGTGTAGCCCAGATTGGGAGCCCGCCGAGCCTGCTCGCACACGATCAAATTGGCAGCTGACCCGAGTAAGGAGAGGTTTCCGGCGACCGTACTCACCCATGCTAAGATCAACCACGCTGTCCTCTCATCCACGGCTGAAATTGCGGCAGCCGATGCCGCCACCCGGCCTCCGAGCAACAAAACAGTTGGTACATTTGATGCAAGGTTCGACAGAACAAGTATAACAGCAGCAAGAACGGCGACTCCACTAGCCCGATCGACCTTCGCGTAGGGTTCCATAAAGTCCCACAGAGCGTTCGGAATCCCAGTCCTGTTAAACCCATCGACGGTGATGAACATCCCACAGAAAAATAGCAAAAGAGAATAGGAAACTTTCTCAAGACACGGACGCGCGTCCTTAAAATCAAGAATAACAAGAACGAGCGCCGCCGTGATCGCCGTCCAAGACATGTTCAGACCCATCAACAACGATACCAACATCCCGACCGTAACGAGGTAAACGCATGATTTCCACAGCATACGCTTCCACCGATCAGACACAGTCTCTTTCCCATCTGAATACTGCATCGACAACGAATCAGTGATTCGATCCATCGACGAAGAATTGGTATCTCTTTCTCGGATTGCGTTGGCCGCGAGCCGGCGGATTTCGCTATCGTCCGAGACGGCCCTGTTTCTCAGTGTCTCAATTGAATCCTTATCAAATTTAGATTCCTGGGAATCTAAGGATGATAGATGGGACAGCGTGGCAGGTGAAAACCTATGGGAGCAGACATCTTCCTCTCCGACAACCTCCAGTGCACCATCTTCTTCATCCTTTTGAACAGACAGTAACTTCCAGTACATGATCAGCAAAATAGCCGCATTTACGACAACTCCAACAAGCATCGCAGCTACGATTCCGACAAGAAAGGTCCCGAAAGAGATCTTACTCTGAACCGCAATGACCAAGTTCTGAGGGTTCCCGATTGGGGTGGCAGCGGATCCGATATTCGCGCTCGATGCGAGAGCAAGGAGGAACGGATGAGGTGGCAGGTTGTGCTGCCTGGAGATTTTGAGCACGAATTCGGTTAGCACCACGCAAGAGGTATCGTTCGTGAAGAGCGCGCTTGAAACGGCGGAAATGAGGCAGATTCGGCAGAGTAAGTCCTTTGGGCCGTTGCTTCTCCAGGCGAGTAGTTTGCCGAGGTGTTTGAACATGTCGGCTCGCTCGAGGTAGATGGAGACAACCATTGTGCCGAAGAGGAGACCGAGGATCGGGAGGTCGATTGCGGCGTAAGCTTGGTCGGGTGTTATGACGCGGAAAATTACCATTAGCATCGCGCCGAGGAGGGAACCTGCGGTTCGGCCGATGGGTAGTAAGGGAACTGCTGGAAAAACTGCTAAGACCCAGAAGATGGAGAAGGCAATGGAACCTAGGATAACTTTGGGTGTCGGAGCCAACACCATTTTTTTTCAAAGTTGGAGGTTTTTGCAGCTCGGTGAGAGATGAAGATCATCAAGATCTGCAGAAATTTGAGCCACCTGAATTGAAAAACAGCATACAGCGAAAAGCCTTTATTTCATTTGATTGTATATTTTTCCTCATTGAAAATAATAACCTTTTTTCCATTTTTACGGTAATATTTCACAGTTCATACAATTTTCCAAATTTGCAGAAGAAAACCAAACCAAACCCAAATCCGATTCAACCGCAAATCAAGATCACCCTCCAATAGAACAGTGACATATCAAGAACAATCAATCATAACAAATATTGAGCAGTCTTGAAATCTGACAACGAAAATAACATATTTTTATCAGCTTTCATCCTCCAGAAAGCGAAAAGAAGAAATTCTGAATCATTAGACAGCGAAAAGAACAAGGTTTTGAACAGTGAACATTTCTGGGTAAGGAATTTGAAGCCGAGCTGACCTTGGAGCATCGAAAATCAGTTGGACCTTATCCACATGTGGAAAAGTAGAGGTGGAAGAGGGGCGATTGAATATGCTTTCATTTGGACCTCCAAAAGTTTTGATTAATTGGATCTTGATTTTAAGAATCCAGGAACCCTTTTCCTTCAACGATGAGCGCTGCAGAGAGGAGAAATGTTGAGCATAGAGTAAGAATGAGTTGCAGCATTATACGGCACACTAAGGACGTCTTCTGTTTCTCGAGGTCTTGTCGGAGAAGTCATTATTTCATGGGATGTCTGAACTAAAATAAAATAATCGGGTAATAAATAATAGAGATTAGAGAGAGGTCGGGGAAGTACTCACGGTCACTGTGGATAATTCATACATATTACCACTTTTAAGATTTTCAATTTCTCTACATCTGTCTTTTATTAGCATTTTTTATTTATTTTTAGATTTTGCTAATGGTTGGTGTGTGAGTGTGGATTTACGTGGGTACTGGGTTGTATTCAAATTTCAAACAATGTTGTAAACCATTTGATTTTAGTTTTTATTAATAAATCATAATGAATTAAAATATTTACAACTCAGAAAGTATTTTTCCGAAATTATTGAATAAAACTTTGATAAAAAAAAATATTGAATAAAATATGCCCAATCTGTCAGTGTCAGAATGTCAGTATCAGCCTCTCTGACGTGCTCTTTTCTAATCCATATATAATTGAGAGGTTCAAATCCCTAAGCCGTTGTAAATCATCTTACCTTTTCAACTAATTATGATAATTTCCTAACTTTAATCATTTTATAATAGTGGAATTCTTATTGCAAGTGCAAAACTTTTTTTTTTTTTTTTGGCCAATAGAACATACGACTTCCATTAATACTTAATAGAGGAAGTGTTCGAATACAAACTAACATCAGACATAAGTAAAGAAAATAGAGGGGTCGGGGGTGATGACACCCAGCCCGACGGGCAAGACCCCGCTAAAGTGCTTCTAGCAACCCAATCCGCACAAGCATTTGCGGATCGGGGTATATGATTCCATTCCGCTAGCTCCATTCCGTTAGCCAAAAAGGATGCATTCGCGAGTATGGTTGCCACGCTCCAGCTAAAGTCGGTTCCGCGAAGATGGTTAATGACCCCAAGGTTGTCGGATTCGAAAATAACCCTCGTCCACCCCATGCGACCGGCTAGCTCCACAGCAAGAAAGATTGCCTCGGCCTCCAAGACCTCGGTCGAGACGGCTTGCTTGAGAATTGATGTCCCTCCTACCACATTGCCGACCTCGTCCCTCGCGATGACCGCCATCGCACCACAACCCGTGCCAACCGACCAAGAGGCGTCACAATTGAGCTTAAGCGTATTCGGATGTGGTTTCGCCCAAGGTGCCCTATTACGGCTGCGGACTCTATTTATCCTCGGGAGGCTCGGCATCTCTTTACCGATCCTATCGATGTCCTCTAGGATGTGATCCACGACCGGAGTAGATCCTTCGAATAAGAGCTTACATCTTGCCTTCCATACCGCCCATCCCACGATCATGAGTCTTGGCCATGAGTGTTCCTCATTGCCCCTGCGCGGCTGGTTACCTCTCGTCGCCCACAAGTGCAAAACTCATCCACCTCTAATTCTATTACTCTATTAGAAAGGTAAAATTATCTTTTTTCTCTGTAAAGTGGACATGAATTCAGTATTTCCTCTGTAAGTGTAAATTGATCATTAACACACCCATTACTCGTCTTGGACAGAAGATAACATGCTATGCAGTCGTTCATCAGATTCATATTTCATACTGCTCTTTCGGCTTCTCATAATCGAACTAAGATGTGGAAGCAATTTAATATCAAACAAAACTAACCAACAAATCACAAATTAATGTGCATCTCTTTCCTTATATAAAGCAAAAGCAACCTAATTAATCTCGAAGTGTCATGCACAAATGAGTACATATGATACAAGAAAGTTAATGTATGGAACATGATGAGGATCCTCGTCTCTTATTGCACATTATGAGAAAGACTGTCATAATACCTACATGTAAATGATGTTTCTGTGGCTAACGAGTTAGCTGCTAAGCATATACTATAGAAAGAACGGTTCATTGATATTACCTTCAACAAGCCCCAGATTACTCCATTTATGCATTCAGAATTGCACTGTACAGCAAATCTTTGCAAATAGTCAAAAGCTGATTGAGTTCTTTGGGTCTCATCTCACATCAGGATGCAATATTGGGAAGAAAGACCGACTGCCCCCAGATTTTGGCTCCTTATCATCATCAACCTTCTCATTTGTCCACCACTCAGAACAAACACTGCTTGGTTTGTCAAAATTGAACTCTTTCCCAGAACCAAGCTGCGTTTTATAGCAGTGCTCCTTTTCTACTTTTCCCTGGAATTTATCAGATGTTTCATCCTCACTTTTCTCAATGCCCGTCTCATAAACATCCGTGTTGCCTCCTTTGTTGCTGTCTTCTTGCACTGTCATGGGAGGGAATCTAGATAATGAAGAAACTAGTTTACTTGCAAGACATCGAGCAACATCTTCACCAGTCAGCTCAAACGAGACTCTGTGGTCAATAACTGTCTCGTCAAGTTTCCGCCCATTTGGAAGAGCTGCAACTCTGCTCTTGTTGTTTTCAACAGGAACATAGCTCTCTCGATCTGGAGGTGTCACGGTTCCAGAACCAATCCTCGATCCCCATTTCCAAGTGGAGGATTGATCGAACCCAAACAATTTAGGAGCTTCTCCGATTCGGCAGTCAAAAATTGGGTTTTTACTATTGAAAGGAGAAGTTGTTCCAGAATATGATACTCTCATGCCTGGGGAAATCAGTTGGCCACCTGGAGTTGCTGGATATGACTTGTGGTGGGTTTGGAGCTCATAATAAGAGAATCCAAGCTTCTGATGAGCTTCCCCATACTGTGTTCCTTCCAGTGAAGACACCAACAGTCGAGCAAAAGGGACTTCTGGGGAGGAAGGCCGGGTTAGTTGGACAAGTTCTGGGGGAGGAGTGAATGGAGCAGTGGATGGTTCAGTTGGGAAGGTGGAAAATACAGGTGGGGATACTAACTGTGTCTCATAAGCATAAGGTCCGACAGTAAATATTGAACCAGGGCCACAAGGAGAGTAAGCATTGAACGAATGGTTAGTGAGAGATAGCAGTCCAGTAGGTGACTGAATAACAGATGGAGGATCTGATTGGAGGAAAGATGCAGGTGATGAAGGAGGAGCTATGAATGGTAGTACAATGGCAGTTGAAAGCAGTTGGATCTCAGCTGCGGAAGGTGAGTTTCCTTGAAGAGCTGGTTCAGGGGCAAAAACAGCATGGCCTATTCGTTTTCTGGTTTTATGGTTTCCGAAACACCAATACATGCTCCACCAACTTGACCACCTTCTTTTCTGCATGAAGTTGTGAAAATATACAGCTTCAGCACTTTAGGAAGCAACAAATTGAAATATCAGAAACAACAAACCCACACCTCCAAATCATAGATAGTTTTCCATTTTATCCATTTGTTCTGTCAATTAAAATCAGTTAAGAGTCCGTTGGTATACAATTCGTAGAGGAGATAACTTCAATGAATGAACACTGATATCTGAATATTACATATAAAATGAATTAAAGCTTTTCGTAGTCCTTCTTACTCAACAAAGTACAAAGCGATTAATCTCTTACATATACATAGACCGAACAGTGATTTGCTTTGAGCACTGAGCAAATTGTGTTGTATCAGAGCTGTTACTAGAAAAAATGAGTCACAATCAATTATTTCATGGCATGACAGAGGAGATCATCATCAGAATTGCCCCTGCATCTTGAACTATATTAAACTATTCCCAATCCCAGAAGAAACTAGAATCTCGCCTAAGTTGATTTCATAAGTGGTCTCCAGTAAAACAAGAAAACTTTATCATAATTCAAAAATCCAGAATCAAATTAACAAAGAATCCAGATCGCTTCTCTTGGAGCTCCAAATCAAGGCAGGAAGCCTTACTAGACAACAAAGTTACATCTAAGCTACATGATTGAGACAATCGCCTCTATCATGGACTTCTTAGCTCCCAAATTAAACCAGAAGATAATTCAGGATTAGAGTAGTGAAACAGCTTCGACCAAAGCAATTTCAGAATATGAATATGCAATGAGAAGACGAATATGCATATGCTCTAATAATTATAGAAGGTACCTGAACTGCGGTTGGTGGAGCGCGCGCCTCAGCTGTGACGATCGCGGTGGCCGCAGCGTTAACAGTGTCGACGCTGCTGTTATTTACGATTGCCATTTCTGAAGTCTGCAGGAGAGACATCGAGCGTTCCGGATTGAGGTTTCGATCTGAAAATGGAGCTCATGGAGAGGACGAAGGCGACTCGGTGATATTATCTGTATTTATTTATATATTTATGTATTAATTTAGCTAACATCTCTCTAATTAGGAAATGTAAGTTTTAATTATCAAACCAATAATCTTTATAGCAGTCGATATCACGAACTCACCGAACTTTTCATTAATTTTCAGTTTATCTTTCGTCTCCTTATTTGAGATATTTTTTTTATCATTATACTACTATTTATTTTAAGTACTCTAATTTATTTACTTTTAACACATACAATTACAAAAATTTTAAAACATAAATATCAAATAGATCAAAACCTTAGTTATATATATATATATTGATTATACAATTTACAATCATAATATATTATTAAAAATATATGTGATCTGTTATCAATGACGAAATCAGAAATTTAGGTAAGTGAAAATGATAATTAGTTTAAAGGAAAATAGTTTGAAAAAAAATAAGGGACAAATGTAATAATTTAAAGGGTTAAAATAAAAATAAATATATTTTTTAAGATTAAATTTACATAAAGTCAAAAGTTAAGGGTTGTCCCATCCCTACGTATCTTTTTTTTTTTTTATAATTATGGATTAAATAACCGCTATAGGTGACAACTAATCACCCAAGTTCAAATTACACAACCAAAACTAGCTAGCTTTAACAATTCGCGAAACAGAAAAGCTAACAACGTCTTTTCGGAGCGCGTTAATAGTTTCCTTCGGAGGTGAGCTATGGATTTCAAACACATACCGTTGTTTAAGCGTCATACCCGCCATGGTATCCGCTACCGCATTTGCTTCCCGAAAAATATGTCTGAACTTCATTCTTTCGAACTGCATCAATAGCTTCCTGCAATCCGCAATGATCGGCATTAGTTTTTGATTTGACACATTTTCGTCAAAGATTACCTTATGGGCTGAGAGGGCGTCCGTTTCAAGATGAATAGATTTTAATATGAGTGCCTTTGCCAAGAGCAACCCGTCTCGGATGGCCCAACATTCTGTAGTGAGACTGTTTGAGCAACCCAAATTCCTTGAGAATCCTGCAATCCATTGACCCGTGTAGTCTCTGATGACCCCACCGGCTCTTGCAAAACCTTGATTTCTCTTAGCAGCTCCATCTGTGTTAATTTTAAACCAATCATTTTTTGGAGGAACCCAACTAATATCAATGGAGATAAACTCATTAGCAATGTAAGTCTCAAGATAAACATTTTGGTGAAATTTTGCCTGAGATAAAGATAAATTATAAACAGAAGAAAACGCAGATTTATCATTAAAAATAAGAGAGTTCCTATTTTTTCAAATGTTCCATAGAGCATATGGGAAAAAGAACTTCCACTCGACTCCTTGATTATTGACTCCAGCTTCTTGACACCCATATTTGATCCATTCATTCAAAGGGTAGTGGAACGATTGCCCCAGATTTGGCGGCACAGTAACTAAATTCCACATCTCTTTAGCATGCGTACACCCACGCAATATGTGATCTATGTCCTCCACCCCAGAGTAACAAATTTGGTTGATCTGTTGAACCAACGATGCTGATCTTGTCCCCAAAGGACCAACGTTTAACACATTTGGACCAAACGACTGACTTGGCATAATTACGCGCGACAACATGATAACTGTACAATTAAACAATATACATTTTTAAATTCTAACGATTTAATTTCTTATCCACATCTTTTAATAATCATTATCTAATAATTCAAATATATTTAATTAAATATTAATACTATATTTAATTAACACACTAATTACTAATATGTATAATTAGCCCAAGCTCAAATATTATTCATCATATATATATATATATATATTTTTAAAGGAATGCACAGACCTTTGTTGGACGAACATGACGTGGAGGTTGGGGCACGACGTGGTGGTGGTGACGTGGTGGGCAGTAATTCAGGGGCACAACGTGGAGGTCGGGGCACGACACTTCATGGGGAAGGCTTGAACAGGGAGAAGAGGGTCAACAGAGCATGACAACAATTCGGGGGCATGCCGGAGCTTGACTGGACCGCCAGACGGAGGGAGGGAAGACCAAGGACGAAGGGAGGTAGGGGTGAGCTTGGGCGGTCCGGGCCGGTTTTTTAGGCAAGACCGAGCCCGAAATTTCGGTCTTCACCTTTGGAGAACCGAGACCGAGACCGACTTCGATATAAAAAACCCGCCCGAGTCGGTCTTGCTTGACTCGGGCCGGTCTCGGTCCATTACCGAAATTTTCAATCCAAATTAAAAAAAAAAAAAAAATGTCCGAATTTTCACCAAATTTAGAACATACAAACACAATAAATCAAGTATCAAACATACAATCCAAACACACATTATAAATATAGAACATACAATCCAAACACACATGGAGACTTTGTGAGTTATTGTATACTACTATACTTGTATAGTAGTATGTATTAGGTTTTTAGGCAACTCGGGCCGGTCCGGTCCTAATCGGGAATTTCGGGAAAAATCCCGAACCCGAGCCCAATCCCGACTTTAGAGGAAAAAACCCGTCCGCTCGGTCTCGGTCCTAGTCGGGCTCGGTCTTAGTCGGGCCGGTCTCGGACCGGTCTCAGACCGGTCTCGGTCCAACCAGTATTTTTTGCTCACCCCTAAAGGGAGGGAAGGTCAGCGACGGAGGGAGATGACTGGGTCGTCGGAGGAATCTCGGAGGAAGCTGGACAGAGGGAGACGACTCGAAGGAAGGTAGGGAGTTGGAGAGAAACGACTGGGGAATAAGAGGCGGGGTTGTGGAAGAATTAGAGTTAGAGGAACTATTGTTAACACGCTACTGTCAAGTAGCGCCTATTCAATAGGTGCTATCACAGGTAGCGTGTATTCAATACGCGCAACTCAGTGCAGTTGCACCTATACATAGATTTCTAATTATTTTTTAACAATATTTATTTTTTCAATTTTTTTGTTGACATCAATAGTTTTTGAATAAAATCGCCTTCATAAGAAAAAAAACACATTTATATTTGTCTTATTTGTACTCACATTGATATTATTCAATAAATAATTATAAGCATGTATCACTAGCTTTCTAATATTAAAGAATATGTTTGGTCAAAAAAAAAATATTAAAGAATATCGTATACTATTTCTTTGAAAAAATATATATTGATATTAGTTACCACTAATGCTGCACAATATGGATATTATTTAATATTTTATTCTCATAATTTTACCAATATTAAAATCTGTAATTATAATAAAATAGAATTTCAAATTATATAACTGAATAATACTATATAAGTAAATGCGCATATATATATATATATATAATTAAAATTATCACCAACCTAACTATAATAAAATATTAACTATTTCTAAAAGAATATCCAAATAACATATAAAATTCGAAAAACTCCAAGAATTTTAAACAAAAATAAAAGACAATAAGTTATTATTATGTTGAAAATGATTTTCATTAAAATATAAAATACAAATATTTCTTAAAAAAAATCTTCATTTTCTGTATGAAACTTTTATTTACAAATATAATGTAATACTGAATGCTTGAATAGTTATTATCTTAAATATATATATGAACTTTAAATTTCAAATAATTCTTATTACTTTAAAATAATCTATATTATCATTACTTTTACAAGGTTTTCTATTATCAATTAATTGTTATTTCCTAGAAGTTTCAAGTTCAACACCTCTCAATTCTTTTCTTTTTTTTTTGGCCACATCACCTCTCAATTCTCATGACAATTTTTTTAATAGAAGGATAAAGTAATTATTAATGAAAAAATCATACATAAATTTAATTACTAGTATATATATTATATATATGTATTATGATTTTTCCAACTCATTTTTTTTTTTACTTATTGTAAATAGTTTTAAGTTTATAATAGTAAACTTATTTTTTGAAAAACGTTTATAGTCTATATTCACTAAAAAGTAATTTAAATATGTTTTCTACTATGCATTATAAAAAAAATAACAATTAATAAATGAGTTAAATACCATAAGCTACCTGAACTTTGACCGTTTTACAACGAGCTACCCGAACTTTAACAATTCAAAACATGCTACCTCAACTTGGACGAATGTCCAAATAGTTACCACGTCCAATTTAGCGTAAACTGTTGACATACTTTGGTCGGAAATTCGACAAAAATTCATCGAAAAATTGTCAGAAATTGGACGGAGGTAGCTATTTGCACATTCGTCCAAGTTGAGATAGTTCGTTGCAAAACGTTCAAATTTCATGTATCTCCTTGGTATTTAACCCTAAAAAATTTGATTGAACTAAATTTAGCGCATAAAATTTCGGTTAAATAGTAGTATGTAGATTATATAAATATATTTTTTCAATATTTAAAGTGAACAATAATTGCATTTATCGTTTTCTTAAATTTTTCTTATTTTTATTTTTAAAAAAAATGTAAGGTAATTACTTTTTCGCCGTTTTCTCACTAAATCTGTATATTTGGACTTTTTACTTTGGAGTATATAATTTTGTATTAATATAAAGTAAAAATGTACGGTAAATCTTAGATTCTTACACCTTGAGATTCCATCGAGCGGTAACGAAGGTCATAGTTGTGTCCGTACCATGATGACAAACTTTTTACCTTATTCCTTTTATCAAAAGTGCGCACGTGCGCGGATCCTCTTTTATCGCGAACCCCTCGTGCGTACGATGGTGACGGCCATTCGCCTTCTCTCAGCCTCCTCTATATTATATAATATATAGATACATACATACATTATAATAATAATGAAAATTCATAATGTTTCACCTTTGAAAATTCATAATGTTTCCCCTTTTTTCATGCGGTGCACTTTTCGCTATATATATATATACACTAAAAAGATGAGAATCACGGCAGAGGAACTTACGGGAGATTCTTTATAAATGAAAATTATCCAATTGCGAAAGAGTGATCATTCGAAGAGAGCAAGTCATGAGTTTCCGTTTAGAAAAATTGTTTATTTTAGCAGGTTATTTTGATGAACAAATCAGAAAATTTATTTATGTGAGAGCAAGTATTAGAGTAAAAATAAATAGTTAAATTAAAAAAAAAAGTGGGGACGAATGTATAATTTAAAATGACTAAATAAAAATTATTATATATTTTAGGGTTAAAATTGAAGTACAATGTGACTAAAATACTACACTGGTTGGTATACACAAAAATAAGCATCATATATGCAATAAGATTACCTCCTCCTATTACCAATTATTTTAGGATGAAATCCGAGTTGTACAATGTAATTGCTATTTGAATGTGACTTATCCCGATAACTAAATTTAACACTGGTGACTTCCGTGCCTAGTTGTTCTCCATTTATAATAATTATTATTCGTATTGAAGTTAGCATGTAAGAAAATGGGCGTTGATTATGAAGATTTCAAGACTTGATTCTAAGATCTCAAATTGAGGTACGAGGAATAAAAGGCTGAACCATTAGGTTAATTATGTTATATATGATAGCTCCGTCCCTGAATGAATATGATTAACTGGTGGTCTATAAATGTGGCCGTCGGTACGATGGGAGGGAGTCCAAATGAACAAGAAAACCTTGATGGGCCTGGGTCGGACCAACAACACCTAAACGACGCAGAACCCAAACCAGAAAGAAGGCCCCGGCGTGTCGTTTTTTGAGTTGTGTAAGCACTTTCTTATCTGAATCCAAATCCAATCCACCGCGTCCGTCCATTAGCGGGACGCCGAATGCATCGGAGACCGGAGTCGGACCACCTCTGAACTCAGATAACATAGGCGAAAATTTCTCATCGAAAAAGATGATTACGGCGACAGCAATGGCTTCTACAGTCTCAGCTTCACCGTATTCAGCTCCTCGTTGTGCAATTGCACGACAAAACGTATACGCTGTTGCATCATCTTCATCAGGTATCGTTTCTTGGTCCAGAACTTCGAGGATCAACTTCAATGTATGTTCATTTTCTTCATGGACCGGACTGAAGCATCGCGGTGTCTCGCGGACTGCGAAATCGGTACAATCGGGTACTTCATTAACCTAATCTGCTCAGCGTTGGATTGAGCTTCTTTAATTGTTCCTGAAATTTGTTACAACGGTGGAGCAGAAAGAAAGAAAAGACGAAATGGAATGATGATTAAGGCGTCTCTGTTCGGCGTCGGAGCTCCGGAAGCACTGGTGATTGGAGTGGTGGCGTTGTTGGTGTTTGGTCCCAAAGGTCTCGCTGAGGTCAGTTCCAGTTCATTTGGTATCAGCTACTGAACATGCATACGTAGTTTAGATCGGACTTTCCATGTACATTTGCTTAAGCAGTTAGTTGCTCCGTTGATTATTTTGTTAGGTCAGGTGTTCACAATATCGTAGCTCAAGTGCTATTTGGGAAACAGATGCATGTTTATTTTCTGCTAGAATTTGTGGCTGCTCAATGGTTTATTATCAGTTATCTCTCCTTTTCTTTTTGTGTTGATTACTTTGTTAGGTCAGGTGTTCACAGTATAGTAGATCAAGTACTATTTGGGAAACAGATGCATGTTTATTTTCTGCTGGAATTTGTGGCTTCTCAATGGTCTACTATCAGTTATCTCTCCTTTTCTTTTTGTGTTGTTAAAAGGGACTGAGATATGTTTATGTGTTTGACGTCCGATATGATAGTGATTTCTGTATTAGCAGGTGATCACCTAAACAAAAAACAGTAGGCTGCAATTTAAGATTATCAAAAAAAACAAAAGTCAGTGGAAAGATTAGTGCAACGTACTTCAGATATTAAAGACTACACATATTTCTTCAAATGAGCAAAATGGAAGCTTCAAAATGTTCGTATATAATAATGAAAAGTGCCTCTTTTTGTGTTTTCCTTATACCTAATGTCCAAGGAGAACAATCTAATGATATGTTGTCCTACATCTGTTTGGGTGGAAGATCTCTACTAGCCCTATAGGGACAAAATATATGTTGTTCTCTCCTTGTCTATGTCATATAAAGAAAGTTTGTGTAGATGGAGAGTGACATGATGATGTCTCAAATTTGCATGATGGCAAATTATCTGTATTAGCATCCCATATCTCCTCAATACCATATCTGAATTTAAGAAAATTGAAAAACTCGATAATAATATACAAAGGTCATGGCCATAGCGGATCCCTTGCACTATGATATTAGCTAATGTTGAGAGAAAATCCTCATGCTATCTTCGATCTTCAGAGAGTCTGATGAAACATTTTGCAGGTAGCTAGGAATCTAGGGAAGACTCTGCGAGCATTTCAACCCACCATCAGAGAGATTCAGGTATCCCAAACAAAGAAGAAATCAAGTTTGACCAATTTCTCATCTGAATTAGCATTGAAGAAACTTCAAAACAAAGTCTTTTCATGTCACTTTTGTAGGAAGTCTCAAGGGATTTCAAGAGCACCCTCGAACGAGAGATTGGTCTCGACGAAATTCCAAACCAAAGCAATTACAATGCCAACCGAAGCAACCCGACGTCGTTTCCTCCAGATATTTCAAGCGATATAGAGCCTCAAGCTTCTGTTGACCCCAGTCAGTCCCTATAATTCAGTTCTATCAGCTTTTTTGGGTTGCAGTACTGATATTCATGTCTTTAGGGAAGAGCATATGAATATGTTATTGTCTTTGTCTGCAGATGGAGTTCCATCTTTGAACCAAGCAGTCTCAAGTGAGGAGCTGTTGAAGATCACAGAAGAGCAGATAAAAGCAGCCGCCACCCAACAACCACAGCAACAGGGGGAGGCGTCTATTTCTGTGGAAACCTCAACTGAGTCTCCGAGTAAGCCACAACTCTCTCTAATCTGAACTCTCTCTCTCTCTCACTCTTTCATTTTCATTTTCATTTCTATGATAATTGCAGTTGATGAAACACGGCCAAAGTCTGAGACAGGGATATGAGCATGTCTTGATGGTGGTGAAAGTAGAATCATGTTAAGATTGGTGTTTTATCCCAATCGAAGCAGGAAATTGGGTCGGGATCACGTCATGATCTGTGGAATGTAAAATGCAGAGTTTAATGAAGTGAAACTTTAGCATATGAAAAAATAGATATTGGTTTTGTAGTTAAGTTTAGCCAAGGTGTGTGGAACTCGAGGTTCCAGTTGGATTCTTGATGAATATAACAACAATGTATATGTGTTCCATGATATTTTTGTTGATCAGTCAGTCACTTATTAACAAGTCAGTGTGTAATATTGTAAATAAGGTTATTTATCGAAATACAAATCAATCTGATCCTTGAGTTTACAAAACGTAAACTTCACTTTTAACAACATAGTAAATTGTAATTTATGCTGATTTTTCTGTCTAAAATGTTAGGGAAATTGCACACGTATTATTTATCCGAGGTATTTTATTAAAATTATATTGATTTATCTCTCTCGAGTCATGTTAAAATATACAAAATTTCAAAACAAATAAATCATCCCATTCCTTGAGGTAGGTAAAATCCAAATTTGACCTATTTTTCATACATGTTGGGCGGATCGTGTTAATATAATTTACAGATTCAAAATATTTGACCCAAACACGCCCCATGAAATGGATGAGTCCAAATTTGACACACCTAAATAAGATATTTGGAATTAGGGTAGGATTAGAGAGAAAGATATAGAAAATAATTAAATTAGTTTCAATTTCAATGATAAAATAGTTATTCAACTGAAACTGAATATATATACAAATAAATATTAATAATTTTTATTTATTAAATATTTATATATTTTAATTTTATTACTACATGGTTCCAAAAAAGTATAAAAAAATAATAGAGTTCAAACTGAGTATTTTTTTTGTTAATAGTATGAAAATCAGAAATTAATATACATTAGGTAAAATCCATAAATTTACAAGAGGGAATGCAAATAGAAATATTTGGGATATTCTATTTGCAGACTATCGACTACTTTATATAGACCACATTTGTTAAAAAACTATAATGTCTCAATAGCTTTTTACATATTTGCCCTTAATAATTTTAAGGAAACTAATTATCAAATTGATCATATATTTTTGTAGTTGTCAAACTACAGTCCAAAATTGTGAAAATTTGATAAAAAAATATTAGCAACACTATTTTGATAAAAATTTATGATCAATATGAAAATTGAAACTTAACAGCATATGTGTCGTTATAACTCTAATTTAATTATATGCATAATATACTCTTTTGCATACTATAAATACAAACTTTAGAATATATTTTTTTTAAAATATTTCAAAAAATTAATACAGTAAATACATAATTAAATTAAAGCTATAATTAAACAAATGACGTTAAACATAAGTTAATTACTAAATAGTATCAAAAAATGAACATGCAATATTTAATATAATATTATGAGAGTTGCTTCAATAATTATATTTGAAGCATATAAAAATAACAATTGGAAATAGTACTGTAGTGATAAAACTTTTAGCTAGCATATATAAGTTGTCTAGGGTTCAAAACTTGCTAAAAGTATAAATTTTTCACAATTTTGGACTGTAGTTTGATAAATACGAAAATATATGATTGATTTGTTTTCTTCAAATTAGTAAGGGTAAAAACAAATTATAGTCTCTTAACAAAATAATCTATGCAAACAGAATTTCTCAAATAATTTCCCTAATGGGCCAGATAAAATAAAAAAGGGTGACCCACCCGTTTGCTTAATGTGTTGATATTAGCAGGCTCCATCTTGGTATCTTCTTCTTCAATAATCCCCTAAACCCTACTCTTCGAATCCCTGCTACTCCATAGCTTTTCGTGTGCTGAAAATGCTCTCTCGCTTAATTCCCAGAGCTTCTCATTTCCGATTACTATCTCGAATCTCATCAAATTCACCATCTTTTCCCAACTCACACTTCGACTCTTCTCTGCACTCTCCCTTGACGTCCCTACTGAGGCACTTCTCGTCGAACCAAAATAACAACGGCAATGGACCCTCAGTTTCCGATACCTGGAAGATTTCTCAAGAAGAAGATGCTAAATTCGACCGATTCTTCAGCGAGGAGTCGGGAGACCTCCGCGGGATCGGAGGAGCTGAGAACGAGGTGGGAGAGAATGCGCCCGTAGATGCGGCGGATGATTGGCTGAAGACTGAGGGATACAAGCCGTGGAGTTTGGGAGAGGAGGAGAAGGTTGAAGTGTTTGATTTGACGCTGGATACGCAGCCTGACGGTGATGCCCTGACCGCTGAAGTTGGAATCGAGCCTTTGGAAAGTGTCAGGAGTGCGGAGGAGGAGATGATGCTTAAGAAGGAAGAGGAAAAACTGACTGAAGTTCTCAAAGGTTAAAAGTTTCAACTTTACTGATTCTCTGTGTCCGTAATGGTTTGTGCTTTCAGATGATGATGATAGGTATAGATTTGCTAAAAGTTCAACTGTTGATATCGCTTACGATTAGTTTAATGCTATGCTCTTGCACTCGAGGAATTCAAGCGTTTATTTTCTCTGAAAGAACTGAGCTTTGTAATGATGATTAATGTTGTAATTGGATCAATTGACTGAATGTAAGTTAGAGTATTCTTCACAATCTCAAAATTTATGCTAGAAGGTGCTAATTTGCTGCTTCATAGCTATAATGGTGTCTTCGAGTGGAGAGGCTTATTGAGTGTATTCAGTTATTGAGCATGAGTTCTTCTTTCAGGTCTTGTAACTGGTAATATATACTTGGATTAAAGCTGATGCTATTGCTGCAAATCGTTCTGAAGATAAAATGAAACCCAAAACATTAATTGTAAAAGACTCGAGGACTATGTTGATCGAAGAGATTTGTTTCAAACCAAATGGGAAAGCCCAATTATGCGGGATCTTACAAATGATTAAGTAAAATAAATGTATAAAGCTCTTTAGAATACATTTGAATAAAAAAAATAATGTTGAGCACATTCACTTCCTTTTGTCTAATCCTTTGTTACTATTTAGTTGAACTAATGACCTGTTTTACTCACTTAATGAAGTACTTGTGGTTTTCTTACCCAGGTCCAAATCGAGCATTTGGGGACCTCATCGCTGTGTCTGGGATCACGGATGATATGCTGGACAGTCTGATAGCTCTGAAGGACTTTGATGGGATTGAGGGATTGCCACCATTAAGAGAAATAGAAGACACACGTTATGAAAAGAGTCTTAGAAAAAACACAAGAGCTGAAATAGAGCGTCAAAAGCAAGAGGAAATTGCGAAAGCGAGGGTGAGAAAAGTTGATGAACAGGGTAGGGCTTATGGAACAGGGAGAAGGAAATGCAGCATTGCGAGGGTGTGGGTTCAACCTGGTGAAGGAAAATTCGTTGTCAATGAAAAAGCATTTGATGTGTATTTTCCAGTGCTTGACCACCGTGCTACTCTGCTGCGCCCTTTCTCTGAGACCAATACCTTGGGTCTATGGGACGTAGACTGTACTGTGAAAGGAGGTGGAGTATCGGGTGAGTTCTCTTATTTCCTCTTTGTACTTTTTATTTCAATGTATTGTATATGTATATTCCAAAAAAATATAGAAAAAGGAAAGATTTTGGGCTTTTGCATCAACTAAATTAGTTATTATCAGTAAATTTGAAGTTTCCTTGCCTCTGCTGTCTGAAGTTTAGTTTCAGTGTTGCTCTTAATCATGAAACGGGAGCTCTATGGTTGTTAAAGGTGCAGTCGATTATAGCAACAGAAACTAGTTTAGGCCTTGAAGTACGATTGTTCCTATAGTCTTGGTTTTAGCTTGTTATACGTGAATTTCAATCTAGTTTAAGTTTTGTTGGTTTATTTCAAATCCATCAAAATATTGTATGTACGTAGTGTAGTTTTTGGTTACATACCAGAGTTACATGATCCTAAGTTTACTCATTAAATATCTAATGATCATGTTGCAGGTCAAGTTGGGGCCATCCGTCTGGGTATTAGTAGGGCTTTGCAAAATTGGGAACCTGAATTGCGTCCTCCACTTCGATCAGGTAAATTTCTTGTTGAATTTTCCTTTCTTCTGAATCTGAGATGCCTTATTATGTTACTTTACCGCTTTTAGTTAACTTACCTTCCCAATATAAACAACTTGCCTTGTTACAAAACCTGCAACGTCCTGGATCATACGAATTTGTCTAAAACATATCACGAATTTTGTGTTGAACAGCTGGATTTTTAACGAGGGATTCACGTGTGGTGGAAAGGAAGAAGCCTGGAAAAGCAAAAGCAAGAAAGAGCTTCCAATGGGTCAAGCGTTGATCAACTTTTCCCTAATTGTTGTTCCTTCCCAGTTGGTTGGATAGAGAGAATAATTCTGTGCCGAGGTCTCAATGTATTTGTATCAAAGAAGATCAATCTCTGTAGAATAGAACTGGTCTTGCCAGTTACCCAGATGCGGTTTTTGTTCGACTTTGCCTGAATTGTGATTATCGTTAATGCTGTTGCAGGATGGTGTTTTACTCTGATTTTGTTCAATTGATAATTTTTTTCCTTCAAATGAGATTCCTTCTGGGTAAGTTTGATTGTGGTTATACATCCCAGACACAAATGAAGTGTGGATGAGGGTATCTAATGAAGGTTTTGTTATCTTCTCCTACAATCATCTGTTGCAAGCAATATATGAGGTCCCTTGATTTGGTCTGATTCTAGATGGATTGATATGTATCAGTGAGACTCCATAGGTTCAACTTTTCCATCTGAGTATTTTCACTAGAGAAGTAGCTGCAAGCAAAGTAGTTCATGCCATTGGAGCAGAACTCTCAGCAACCTTTAGATTTCAAAGTTTGAACAAGCAGTTCATTTCTGCGACTCTAAAGAGTAGGCGCAAGCTTTTCATGTTATTGAAGCTAATCACATCCAAAAGCGTGAGTTCTTCCCTTTCATAAACCCTGGATTTTATATTTTGTTTCTCTGATACTTGTGTGATTGATTTTGTCGATCTTCGGTTTGGGCTCAGAGCTGATGTTGAATTTCCTGAACTTTGTCGAGGTTGCATGTGGAATTGGGGAAGTTTCTTGACATAAAAGCTGCCCAAGCGCAGAAGAAAGGCATGTTCAGAGCAAGGAAACCGCTCAGTGATTTACCAAATCAAGCCCCGAACAAGAAGACCTCCAGAAACTTCACTCTCCTCAATGAAGAAACCGAATCTTCCAAGGTCAAAAGCAATGCCAACAATACAATAACTTCTTCCATTAAAGCCCTAGGCTAGAAGCAATCTACAACTAGTAGGAAGGCATCAAAGAAGCTCAATATTGCTCCGAAGGCATCGAAGAACAAGACCCAAAAGCTGAGTATTCTTGCAGAAGGTATGGATGACATTGGAGATATTGCAGGTGAAGGGTTTCTCCATAACCACCATGGATGTATTCAGCAACAAGTGCAGGTTTCTGATACTGACATGGATCATCTTCTCGATACATTGGGACTAAGCGTGGACCTGATTGTTGACAAGGATTTCCATGCCTTTGATCTTGTAGGGTTTAGGGTGAAGAATATGATACTTCTCCTCACAAGGGTTCAAGTGGACATGGCTCTCCAATCCATTTTTCGAGTCTAGAATCACCCGAACCTCACACAGAGTGGATGGAAATCGATGTCATTTTTACATCGGCTGCTTCTCCAAACCACTGAAGCAGATGCTCAACTCTTTTTCAGAAGATATGAACTTTGATCATCTTTTTTAGGTTCTGGGCTGCAATGTGAGGTTCTGCAGTTGTAGATAATGAATGATATTAGAATTCAGTCTCTTACATATTGATATGATGTATCTAAACAAACATATCTAAATCATGATGTGATAATCTTCACAACCATGAACTTATGTAAATATGGTTGATCCATTTATCTGCTATATGTTCTTGAGACCTTCACAAACTGATTGATCAAAGAAGAAATATAAGAAATTGGATTGGGTTTGAAATTTGGATGGGTTTGAGGATGAATCTGTGTTACGTCCAAAAATTGTGGACAAAGCTTCGAGACCAAACGTACGTAATAGAATAAGGATGTCGGGAGAAGAAGAGAAGAATTGCAGAGGAGAGAGGGAGAGTTGTCTGTAGAAGAAGAAGAAGAAGACAACGTAAGGGGGAGAGACAGTAGAGGAGAGACAGAGACAAAGAGGAACAGTTGTATATTATTCTGCATGTCATCCAGACCACCTAAACTACTTATATATAGATATAGGGTTAGGGTTTTATAGGCCGGTACCTAATTTACTAACTACCCAAACCGGACTACCCGAACCGAATATTAATTGGCCCGTAACATTACACCCGCCCTAAGCAAAGACCTTGTCCTCAAGGTCGACATCCGCATTGTTTTCATGATTAGCATGCTCCCCGACTTCGATTAAAAATATTTGTTTGCCCTTGCACTTGTGACCTGCGACATACTTCTCAGGACACCAATAACATAATCCTTTAGCTTTACGAGCCTCCATCTCCTTACTAGTGGTCATCCTAGCGTTCCTATTATCGAAGGGAGGCGGTGAATCCGTTGGTGGTGGCAGCTGCGATGTGAGGACTGAGTCGTGAAGCTTGGCCACTGCATAGGCCTCATGGAGTGTTTGTACTCGTTGAAGCCGGACTTGGCCCTGGAGATGGTACTCCAAACCGCCCACGAACTGGCTGATGGCGGCACGCTCTGAGACCTTCTCGACGAGTGACACTCTGTGAAGGAGGTTGTCAAACTCGCGCTGGTAGTCGGAAAAAGAGCCTTCTTGCCGAAGGTTCTTCATCTCCAGCATAGGGTCGCCGAAAAGCTCGTCGCCAAACCGAGATTGCAGGGCTGCTACGTACTCCGGCCATGACATAGTCCGTCCCTCGGCTGCTTGCACCTTAGCGTAGCCCTGGTGCCACTGGAGAGCATCTCCGTCCAGGTGGATGATGGCCACCTTAAGCTTGGCGTCGTCCGGTGTTTCGTCCATTTCGAAAAAGTGTTCGCATTTGAACAACCAGCTAGCGACGTCTGTTCCGGAGAATCTGGGGAAGTCGAGTCGCCCGACGCGGTAAGGTTGTCGGTTCTCACGTGCTTGAGGAGCATAATAGCATGTTTCGACTGGTGCATGTCGGAATACCGTCGCTGCGGGTGGTGGTGGCATCATGGCGGTCAGTGGCGGAGTCTGCGCGGTGCTCGTGCCGGAGCCGAGGATGCCGGACGTGCTCCTTGTCGCGTCTGGGTGCATGGCGACGTTGGAAGCGATCATAAGCTTGATATCGGCGAAGCTCTTTCTTATCTCGTCAAACGAAGCTCGGTTGTTTGCTTCCGACTCGGTAAACTTCTGACGGAGCTCTTCAAGGGAAGCCCGAGTGTGTTCTTCGGTTACCGACTGCTTCTCCTCTGCGATGGCCATCCTCTGGGTCAGCCCTATCATCAGTCGCGTGTGGTCGTTGATGGAGGCTTCCATGCGTGCGTCCTTTTGGGCTCTGGTTTCTCCGGTGGGGTTGGTGGAGGTCATGACGGCGGCGGTTGGTGTGGTGTTTGCTGGCTCTGATACCAGTGTTACGTCCAAAAATTGTGGACAAAGCTTCGAGACCAAACGTACGTAATAGAATAAGGATGTCGGGAGAAGAAGAGAAGAATTGCAGAGGAGAGAGGGAGAGTTGTCTGTAGAAGAAGAAGAAGAAGACAACGTAAGGGGGAGAGACAGTAGAGGAGAGACAGAGACAAAGAGGAACAGTTGTATATTATTCTGCATGCCATCCAGACCACCTAAACTACCTATATATAGATATAGGGTTAGGGTTTTATAGGTCGGTACCTAATTTACTAACTACCCAAACCGGACTACCCGAACCGAATATTAATTGGCCCGTAACAATCTGAATCTAATTAATTAGTTGAGGATGAAAATTGATTAGTAGAAAAGGTCGTGGATTTCTTTTTTGGGACAATTTTTTGTTTTCGATGAATCATCCATCCACACTTTTCGATTACGTGAATCTTCCTCTCTTCTATCTCCGTCACAGCTCCGGTGAGTGAAGCAGAAGCCTTCCTAGTTCCTAGCACACATGAGCTCGTCGGTTGAGTCGCCGGTGGGCCGCGGCCGCCCCGCGAATCTCTTCTGCCGCTTCTCCCGAGCGACCTTCCCTTCTGTCCACCGGAACAACAATACGGTGCCGTCGCCGTCGAGCGTCTTCCTCCCTCTTCAGCTTCCTCCCCTCTCCACATTCGAGTCTCGGGCTGAGCCACCTCCGTCCAAATCTTCGGCTTCAATGGAAGAACACGGACCTTCCGAATCGCGCTCCGGATTCCCTTCCACCGTCAGGATTGGGGGGCTCAATTCCAAGGGGAAGGTCGGAGGGCCTGCTTTCGTTGGACAGGTTTTCAGTATGTGCGACCTATCCGGCACCGGTCTCATGGCCGTGTCAACTCACTTCGATATTCCATTCTTGTCCAAGAGGTTGGTTAGAACGCCATTTCGTCATTAGTTCACTTCATCTCGAGAGCGATTCTAATGACTTTGATTGCAGAACACCTGAATGGTTGAAGAAGCTATTTGCTAGTGTCACTAAGAGTGAGAGAAACGGCCCGGTGTTTCGATTCTTCATGGATTTAGGCGACGCTGGTAATTGCCGATAAGCTGCCCACTTATTCAACTTTTGTGAGAATATCTCTGTTATAGTTCTGCAGATTATGCAATTTTCAGATATGACTCACAGTTGTTGTATTTGATAGTTTTTGATGCTCGGCTCTCACTTTAAAATTTTGTTTTAATTGAAGCGTGTTTAAACTTTAAACCTTAAGGTATTTACCTACTTTTGAATATGTCTTACAGTTACGTATGTTAAGCGTCTCAATATTCCGAGCGGCGTGGTTGGAGCTTGTCGCCTTGATTTAGCATACGATCATTTCAAGGTACCAATAACTGGTTGCATTTCAAGTACAATGAATTGTCTTCACCAGCAACAGCATTTGAAAATCCTTTACTATTTTTAGCTTCTTTTGGTGCCCATAGTTCAGAGAAATGATAAATGGGTTACTTCTAAAATACCAACTGTGTGTTTAGGCATGAGCGATAGATAGTTGGTGGCTTCAAGTTAAAAAAAGTTTACCACAAATTTGAGGGAGGGGACAGAGTTATGTGAGAATTTCTTGAATTCAGCATCTGTGGCTCTTCAGCTGGCGGAATGGAATGGAAGTCGTTTTCTTCAACATCAATGCATTGTCATACATTAACCAGAGTGTAAATTCACTTGATTAGTTGCATTTCATGAATAAGAAGAAATACATTTTCATGCTTGTATGTTCTCTTCGGAAAATTACTTTTTGATCGTTTTGAAAATTTTAAATTGTTGTCTTTCTGGTGTTTTGTTTTCCATTAAGCTTACTACTTTTGTATGTCCTAGTGATTTAATATGGAACCTTTTCTTTTGAAACTACTGAATTTTGGGAAGAATACATCTTGGTTATTTGAAAATGTGAATTGCTGTTTCGTCGGTCTATTATTTCCCTTTAATTACTGCATTTACATCTCCTAAAGGTGTAATATGGAACTTCTTTCAAAATAATGAATTTTGATGCTCATTGTGCAGGAAAAACCACATCTGTTCCAGTTTGTTCCAAATGAGAAACAGGTATATAAAGATAGACTATAAGGATATAATTGGTTTATCTCCGATGTGTGATTTTTTGCTAATTTTCTTCAATTTCATGCTATTAAAGGTCAAAGCAGCTAACAATCTACTTAGAAGTATGCCACAAGGTGGCGGGAGTAAAAAAGTTGACGGTGTTCCTGTGTTTAGTTCTCAAAACCTAGACATTGCTATAGCAACCTCTGATGGCATCAAGTGGTAAATTCTTCTTCTTTTCAGCTAAGTAGATTTCATTTACTTTATTTTTTCTCCAGATTACCCTATCTCAAACCCAAATCTTCAATACTTGATCAGGTACACACCATACTTTTTCGATAAAAACATGCTGGACAACATTCTGGAAGAATCTGTCGATCAACATTTTAATTCTATGATTGAAACTCGACACATGCAGCGGCGGAAGGATGTTGTTGATGATAACCTTCCGGCAGAAGTGGTTGATGACACTGCAGATAGTCTATGGGATCCCCCGGAGGTACATTATACAGCAATCTAATGTTCCTGAAAATGCTCTCCAAAATGAATTGTTTGGAGGGGGGATAAAATTTCCTTCTTATTCTCTTTCATTCTAATGCATGCAAGGGATTCGATCCCCCCTTCCCTTCCTCTATCCCCCATTTTCTTTTGGTCTCCTCTATCCAAATTCCAATTGTAGTATTTGAAATTGCAATTGATGTCGGAAATATGAAATATTCGGTGTTTCCTCTTAAAGGTTCAGGAAGTTATGGATGAAATTGGTCACCCCGGGATCCCACTAAGTGTGATTTCAAAGGCTGCTGAAATGCAGCTCCTTTATGCAGTTGACAGAGTGATGCTCGGAAACAGGTGGTTGCGGAAGATGACTGGAATTCAACCAAAATTTCCTTATGTGGTCGACTCTTTCGAGAAAAGGTATTACCTTAATTCCTCAACGTCATTTTTTGTTAATATTGCTTTGACATCCATTTGCTAAATCAAAGCATTCATTTGTTGTATTAAGTTCATCATAGATAGTGTAGAACTCATTAAAATGAGTATAGAATCACATTCCACCCACCCCACCCCCACCAAAAAAATAAAAACCATTGAAGTGAACTTAAATTACAGCATTCCCTTTGCTGAGCGTAATAAGAGAGTATCATGATTTCAGGAGTTTGGTTTCTTCTATGAGAGCATCTAAATCAACCACATACTCCCTAGCCGATTCTGCATCATCATCTGGCTCTGAAGGATTGACCACAGAACATGAGTTGAAAAATAACCAAGATGAAGAAAAGTCAGGGTTCCAAAATGGTGTGTGGTCTGGTCATCCATGGCTACATAAGCATGATACCATCTACTCTGAAGGATCTCCAACAAGGTATTTGTTTTTCAACAACTCTTTAATTGTAAACCCTGAAAGAACAGATCTGCAACATGTGAATTGTTGTGACGGACTCTATGAGGAAATACAACTTCTGAAATGGAAGGCTAATGCCTTCCTATTTCCAAAAAAAATACAACTTCTGAAATGGAAAAGTTGTATTCTAGAGTGAAAAAAATTCTAGAATGTTGCCCCTTTACAAATCATCTACATACGGCTAATGCCTTCTTATTTATGTCTGTCTAATTACACAGATCAGAAATCTTGTCCAATCCTTTTCTTCCAAAGGTTACCATGGTTGGGATTTCGACAGGGGATGCAGGCCAGATGAGCAAGGTTATCAAAATCCTGATTTTATCTACACTTATAAACTGATGTATAAGATCCTGATTTTAATAACCTTGTAGATTACCAAATCAAACCTAAAGAAGACAATGGAAGATTTAACGAAAGAATTAGAGAGCTTTGATCATGAAGATCTCGAAGCTGGTGAGACTACCAATGGGTGTGTTGGCGAGTACGAAGAGCACAAAGTTGCTGAGAGGGATCCGCTCTTTGTAGCCAATGTGGGTGATTACTACTCGGGTTTGTCTAAGTCAGGATCGTCTCGATTGGTCCGCGGGAGAAACAGAAACGACTAAAACAACCTTTTCTTGGGTGTAAATTTTTACTGTTTTATTTACTGTAAAGGTATTGATTTCTAGCAACTAGCATGTTATTTTCATAGATTGGAAGTAGGGTAATGGTTAGGATATGTAGTGGTATGTCAAATACTATAATCATACCATATTTTTAAATTGCATACCATAACCATAATTATTATGAGTATAATTTTTAATATCATAATCATGGTTATTAACTATAGTTTTAACCTATGTCCATATTTATTACCATAATGTGAAATGTAATGGAACATTATAAATATTATTTTAATAAATACATAAACTTACGTCACAAATAACAAAAATATTCAACATTAATATCATTTGACATTAACATCATTCAAAATTAACACTAATACCATTTAACATTTACATTATTCAATTACAGTTCACCTTGGAATTAAAGATTCGTGAAATCTAAAAATGAAAATAATACTTCTGTTATTAGTATTTATTAATATATTAATATAAAATTATTATTATATTTATATAATAACATTGGTTATAACCATGGATATAGTTAAAATATCATAACCATAACCATTACGGGTAGAAAATTTATCACCATAACCGCACCACACCATAATGGTACAGTTAACCATATTAAAAAAAATAATGGTTATAACAATGGTTATGAGTTTTTCACCGCACCATTGTCGACCCTAATTGGACGTGACCAAAATTTTGTAGAAGATAGTGATCTAAGTTCATCATAAAATGCAGGGTTAATAGGAACAATGGTACCATATGTTTGGAGTATGTGATCAGATGGTACCATATGTTTTTTAATGTGGTTGAATGGTCTGTTATGTTTGGAGGATGTTGTCCTACGGTATTCTTTTAGTCAGTTGTTTCCTTTTATTGTTAAATTGACATGTAATGAGCATGTGAGTGGTCTAAACCGAATGAAAACCCAACTTCAGACAAAAATACCCTTGGGTGCATTCTCTACATATGAAACGACTGTTCGACTCCAACCATTGCAAACTTTCGATTCTTTGAAGAACACTCATTCGCAAGTTTCAGACCTCCATCTCTGCAAGCTTCAGTCCTTCGCAAATTTTCGATTCTTTGTTTCCTCAAGATCTTCTTCCCTCTGTGGTTCCTTCGTCTGAGATTGCTTGTCGGTACCTTCAATTTCGTCAAGCAAGCCGTATCATCTCCCCCATACGAGTGCAAAGTTTTGATCTTCCAAAAATGTATGTTTTTTTTATCTTTGTATACGAGTAATGTTGTTAATGCATTTACGTTTTCGATTTCAAAATTTGTGATTTAGTGGAAATCATTTAGGGTAAGTTGGTTCTGTCGATCTTATGTTGTTCTTCTACGAAATTGGTGAAATTGCGATCGTAATGACTTTCGGTTCGTTGTTGCACTTCATTATGATGCACCTGTGAGGGATTTTTTTGGAAGTTTTGTTTTGTCACTATGTTATGAAATAGAGTTTACGTAAGTTCTGTCAGTTCAAAACAGAGTTTGAAAGGAACCGCTGTTGTGATTTGTTGGTCTGTTAACTCTTGACTTATGTTTTAAGTTGAAACTCATCCAAATTGATCTTGCTTTGTACTAGGGATGGTGCCAGATGTGTGTATCGTTTATAGTCTTCAAATAGGTTATAATGGTAAGTGGGTGGATCGTGATAACGTTAAAGTGTTTGAAGGAGAAGTCGAAAACATGGACATAACGGTGTATGGTCTAGATTATGATTGTCTGGAATCGTTGTTGATGTGCTATTGTGAACTTAGTCATGAAGGGACCATATTCAGACGTAAAATTAAAGTTTTGGTTAGAAGAACACCCAAATCCAAATCCAGCTATGTTCCAGGTTATGCCAAAATAGTAATTATGTTGATGGCATCGGTGAGAAACGGGTGTATCCATCAACTGCACATGTGCTCTCTGAATCAAGAGAACTTGTGATTGTTGATGAACCTCTTAAAGTGGTCACACCGAAGAGGACAAGGTCATATATGACACATCTAAAGACAATACGAAGATGTTTTAGTTAGTGACCTCTTTCTATTTTTTGTGTTTTCGGTGTTTTAGTCAGCCAGACTTATCAGTCGAAAAACCAGGTCATACTTTTGTGTTTTATCAACAAACTGGTTGTATATGTGGTTGTCATATTTTGTTTTGGATAGTGAACACTTTGTAAATGCTATGCTGAATGATTTACATGTCGAATGGTTTGTTATGCTGTATGTTTTTGGTTTCAGGGAGTTGTTGTTTAATAAATGTACATTTACAGTCTTAACTTTGAAATATGTTGTTATATGGTACATTATCTTTAAATATATGTTATTATATGGTACACTCACTTCACGGAAGGTTGTCGAATGGTACCGTATGTTCTGAAAACACGTCATTCTTTAACAACAATAAAACAACATAACTCTCTATAACAACATTCTTAACATTATCTTCTAACAACAGCAACCTAACAATAATAGACAGAACCATACCAATTCTAAGCAGCCAATCTAACACAAAGAAAAACATAGACAACGACTAGTGTAACAACAATCTTTTGTAGCAAGTTTTTCGCAACAGACTTATTGACCAATTTAACACACAATTCACTATGCATTACTTCAAATTTGTGCACTGCTCTTCTTCCATAAAGGCACTTGGGGATCCTCCCAGCAGAATAAACCACATCCACAATTTCCACCAACCTAGCCACAAAAAAAACCAAAGAAGAACATACTTCAATCAAAAATTAAGTTTTCACGGGAATGTTCAGTTTAATCAAAATTAGGGTTTCAACCATCAGAGATTTTTAAACATAAATTATGGTTACAGATCGAGAATTGAGAAATTCAGGCTATTAAAAAGTACATAAAACACACAATTGAGAATGAGAATCTCAAATTGTGGACACCCATGAAACCTTTGAAAAATTCTTCCAGCTTCCGGCTAGTTTGACAATGCAGTCTAAACCACAGTGACATCGTCGTGATTTCAACTCAAGAATATTTTTGGAAGAGGCTGAAGAATAAGAAGACATACCGATAAATGAAGACTGAGAACACCTAAGAAGCAAACCAGTACGAAGGAGTTGACGTGAGCATCACGTGGACAATTCACGACAAAAACTAACGACAATTAGGAGAAGTGACCAAATAACAACATTGCGAAACATACGGTACCATAAAACAACATAGGGGTACCATCCGATTACATGACCCAAACATATGGTACCATTGAACCTATTAACCCTAAAATGCATCGATCCTTCATATACAAAAATAATGCAATCATGCGCATAATCTAATACAGTTAGATTGCAATAAAGTGTGTAGAGTTATAAGTACTGACTGTGTGCAGGGACGAGCATAGGCCACTAGATCGTAGGGGTGATAAAAAAAGACTCGCTGGATCGAATTCCCGACAAGATCGGCATGACTAGTCTCGAGACCGAGCTGTTTTTCTTATACAAGGTCGGGCTCGACCTCATGCTTTTTTCCAAAAGCTTGATTAGGACCAGACCGGTCCGACTTTGAAGAAAACCCTAGAAATTCATGGTGTAACCCTTAAAACACTAGTAATTCATGACCTTGAAGCATTCAACAGCCCTTGGATCGGTTCCATAAAGGAAGTGCAACGGAATACGAGAAGCGAGCTGATTCAAGACCAAAACTTCAGTGATTTTTTTGACCAAAAATTTCGATTAAAGACCGAGACTGACCCGAGTCAAGCAAGACCGATTCAGGCAAGCTTTTTCGGTCAAAGTCGGTCTCGGTCCTCCAAATGTCAAGACCGAAATTTCGGTCTCGGTCCTGCTTCCAAGACCGGACCGGACCGCCCATGATCAGCCCTACTAGATCACTAGATCGATCCGGTGGTTCAAGTGATATTTTTTTTTTTTGCTATCTTGGTTTAAAGTGATAACTGTACAAAAATAATATAGGGATCAAAACGTTACTTAGAATATTAAAGCCTATACCTACCTATGCAATTTTGCCTTTACCGTTATTCTACTTGGCGCACTCTCTGCTCGCAGAGGTTCAGTTGCTTCGACGATCAGAACGGAGATGCAGTTCTTCGGTGGTTCCGATATCAGTCCCTCGCTTCCGGAAACCACGGAGGCAGGACACAATGCGCATATGATTTATATTTTTAATAGAAATGGAGTCTGCTTGTTCTATAGAGAGTGGAATCGCCCCCTTCGAACCCTTAGTTCGCAACAGGATCATAAGCTCATGTTCGGCCTGCTGTTCTCGCTCAAATCGTTGACGGGAAAAATGGATCCGACCAGGTATTTCTGTCAGCTCCAAGATTAGATTTGGTGAGACCGTTCATAGATTCGATTGGATTTCTGTCCTACTTCGTATATGTCTTCAATATCCGAGTGTGGTTCGGATTATGTGCAAAATTAGGGCTTAAATTAATGTTGTTACATGATTGTATCTGTTTAGAGATATTCATTCCGAGTTCAATTTAAGCAGCAAAGAGCAAGACTGGATCGAGAGTTCAGTTACGTTTAACTGAATTAAAGATCTTTTTGTAATGATTTCTATCTTTAACACACAATACAAATAGATGAAGAACACTTCTCTGAGAAATGACGTGAAATCTGAAAAGAGAACAAATTTTAACTTATGCATTTGAAGAAATTATGTTGAATATGGTGATTCATTTAGCTGAACTATATACGAGCTCCATATAATGTGTTTAGGCAAGAGTAAAAAAGGGAATACATGCCTCTAGAATGTAAAGACAAATAATCTTGACTAACATCACGAACCAAATGTTGCTGCCTCTAATATTGATTGCAGTGGCGAGAGAGGAAATCTTGGGGTGCCACAATTACCTGGTCAAGGATGTTCATTTCATAGCTTCCGTACCAACACATATAAACTTAGTTTCATGGAAAGTCCTTCTGGGATAAAGGTCAGATTCCTGTATTCATTTATTTTGATTATTTTATAAAAAAAATACTTAAGATCATCTGCTGCTATCATTATAACCAAAAATGTGATTCATATGAGGAATTCTAAGTTCCTAACCACGTGTAAAGGACATCAAACTATAACAGTATAATGTGCAGAATAGGTACAAACTCAAACTTAATGTATATTGTAGGAATGAACACCTCATGCCTAATACTATCGATGTCGTCCTGATTTAGTGTACTCACTACTCTCTGGTTGAGGTAGCATTTTTATACATGCTAGGATCCTATTCGGGATTTATCCCAGACTCTTATTTAGTTCAACTTTGTCTCAGACTCTTACTAATGTTCCTTGTCTCTTCCTGATAAAGAAAACATTTTATTTTCAACATATCTTGTCCATGATATATGTTGTACATGCCAAGCTTCAAAACAAACTTATGGCTTGAAACATGGATTACTTTTTTCATATATTAATTGTCTTCAACTTAATTCAGAAATTATGTATCAATCCAGCAATAGCGTCTTAGTTTCTATTTGACTTTCTTCATTTGCAGATAATTTTGGTTACTCATCCAAGGACAGGCGATCTACGGGAATCCCTGAAATATATCTACAACTTATATGTTGAGTATGTTGCGAAAAACCCACTCTACACTCCAGGAACTCCAATCAAGTAAGGCTAATTTATATCAATCTATGCGTTGCATGTTTTTTATAAGTTCAAGGATGAAAATCATCCCCATATCTTGGTCTAGGATTGAGTTTTTGTTATACAATCTTTATATTCATTTGTTTACCACAGAATCTAATAACTGTTACAATGCTGGTGGCGTGATCCTTTTGGTAGAAGTTAGAGTTCCCTGGAGATTACTCATCTTTTTCAATGCCTGTGATTACTTTTTGTAGGTGTAACCTGTTTAACACAAATCTCGACCAATATATACGAAGTGTCTCATAGAATCTCTGCTTCAAACAAGGGGTTTCGTGTTCAGCCAATTTGAAGTAAAGCTTAATCATCTGTTACGACGAAAGGTTTGTTTTTCGAAGTTCTCGCAGTCAATGGCAAATATTGTCTGTTAGGTTCGACCAAGTGGAGACTTACCTGAGAACTTTATCCGCATTTGGTGCAATCTTATATACCCTAAAAGAGGTTCTTATGGAACCGAGTTTTTCATGGTATAATTGGATTGGATGCAAATAATTTGACATACTAGAGAGCTAACATACTTTTTGCGCATAATATAAAAATATATTTGAGTTATCGTTATATAAATATAGTCTAATGTAAATTTTAAATTATTATATTAATTAGCAAAAATAAATCAAATCAAAGTACTTTTTAATTATATTATTATATTGATATGATTAACTTAATTTACAAAATGAAAATATTTTTATTTTTGTTATTAATATAATATTATTCAATTTACTATTTCTTATTTATAGTATATTTATTACATTTTTGTTAAATTCATTTGGTAATAGCACTATAAAAAAAATTGTAAACATTTTATTTAGTAATAGTTGATTGTTTCTTATTTTTATTTATTTGTTTTCGTAGTTAAACATATGTGAAAACTATATACACAAACATAACTTAATAAATTATATATACATATACACTATTTAGAATACTATTAGTTTTATTTTTTTATATATAATTTTTTTTACTTCAAATGTAATATTAATTGCTAAATGGCAATATTAAATAATTACTTTACAAAATTTTATAAAAAGTATTATTTTAATTTAATTTTATAATTATAAATACATAAATGAAAATCTAACATGTGTATTTATATACATAATTTTAAAAATATACTATTATTGGATTACAATTTTCTTTTTAAGAAATTTGTTCTCAACAAACATGATTATGTACACGTATGGAACTTTTGTTTAAAATTTGATTTCTTTTTACATTTTTTTTGTTTTAAATTTAGAAATCATATAAATAGTTATATATTTAATTAACTTAGGTACTATTGTTTTCAACACTTAATTCATTCTTAAGTTAATTAAGGTAAACTATAATTATAAATTAATTGTATTGACTTAAATTTATATTAAATACAATATATATATAAGAAGTATTGTTTATCATTTAGTTATTTAAAATTATCTTTACAAATTAAAAAATTTGTTGTGTTTTCATTCTTATTTATTTATTTATTTCATTCATAATTTTTGTGTATTTTTTCAAAGGAAATTGTTAGGTGCAAAATTTGCAATTTACTATTGTTTGAAGACAATTTAATTTGACATACTTATAAATGTAACATTGTTTTTTAATTGAATTTGGAAATTTTGATTAATTTTAGAGTGTCCATGTGGATGTGAGAGGATGATGACATAAATGTAACTTAATTTTTTTTTTACTATCAAATAATTTATTATAACACCATGAATTAGAAAATTGTGTTAAAAGCTTACTTGTTAAAATTATAAAATAATTAGTCAAATTAATATATATCCCTGAAAATGCCTAAATTTAAATGATTCACCTTAACTCCTTAAGTTAAAAGGTTTTAAACTTTAATTAATAACTAAATGAAATTACACTGGGCGACCTGAATTTATTTGTCATGTAAAGTAGAGACTGTATACACTTTTGGTCTCAGTTGCATTTATGATGATGATTAGGGCTGGCAATGGTGCGGTGAAAAACCCATAACCACGGTTATAACCGTCACTGTTTAATATGGTTAACCGTACCATTATGGTGCGGTGCGGTTATGGTGATGAATTCTCTACCCATAATGGTTATGGTTATGGTTATGGTATTTGAGTTATACCCATGGTTATAACCATGGTTATTTTATAAATATAATAATTATTTATTATTAATAAACTAATATATATATATTATACTAAATATAAATTACAACATAAAAGTGAAATCAATTGATGATATTGAGGAAGATGATGATTGATAGAAACAAATACGACAAGTGTGAGATGGTTAGGGGTGTTGAATCATTACTCGTTATTGGTGTTTGTTGAATTTTAATGTTAATTCAGTGGTGTGAATGTTAATGTTGAATCATATGAATGTTGAATGGTGTTAGTGTTAATGTTGAATGATGTTAGTGCTATATATTTTTATTGTTGGTAATATAGATAGATGTATTTTTTAAAATTAAATTTTCGGTCTTTTATTATATTACATGTGGAATAAATATGGTTATACGGTTAAAACCATGGTTAATAACCACGGTTATTTTGATGGTTATGGTATTGAAAATTGTACCCATAATGGTTATGGTTATGGTTATGGTGTGTGGTTTAAAAATATGGTATGGTTATGGTATTTGGCATACCCTGACCATACCCTAACCATTGCCAGCCCTAATGATGATGATGATCCTCAACAAACCGTCCAAGCCCATTCCACAATCTCCCTTGATTTCCGAGTTTTTTCAAAAACTGTTCACTTTTGAAAAAATATTTGAAAAAGTGTATATCGAAATTTTTTTTTTAGAAAAGTATGTATACGCGCGACGCGCTTATTGAATAGGCGCGTCCTAGGGATGCGCCTATTCAATAGGCGCATCCCAGGGGTGCGCCTATTGCCTATTTTTTTTTTTTCCGCAAAAACACCGGTCTATCAGAAACCACGTTGATTTTAAGTCTGCTTATGGTTTTCCTCCTAAATAGAAATTGAGAGATAGTCTCACGTGTTGCTTCATCTCAGTATTCATAGGTCCAAACTCCAAATTTTCCAACTTGTTCTGAACAACAATGAAACGAAGTTGTTTATTCACAAGTTTCTGAATGAGACTTTTCTTCAGATACACTAGCTAGTTTGACATTTTCAGGAATTACTCCTGCAAAAGAGCTCTTTGGGGTTACTTTAGGTTCCTGTCCTAAATTTTCCAACTTGTTCTGAACAACAATGAAACAAAGTTGTTTATTCACAAGATTCTGAATCTTCCGAATATCTTGTAAAGCTTCTCCAATGACTATAGCTTTTTATCTGAGTTCAAGCCTGCTTATTGTTTTCCTCCTAAATAGAAATTGAGAGATACTCTCTCCAGTAAAGAATAAAGGAAGTTCTAAGAAGAAATGGTTTTTTAGCAAACTATGTATACGCGCACCCCGGGGTCGCGCCTAACGGACATAGTTACTTTTTAAAATTTATCTAAAGTAACCCCAAAAGAGTTATTTTGCAGCAGTAATTCCTGAAAATGTCAAACTAGCTAGTGTAGTTGAAGAAAAGTCTCATTCAGAAACTTGTGAATGAACAACTTTGTTTCAATGTTTGACCTCGCGGATGTTGGTCAGAACAAGTTGGAAAATCTAGGGCAGGAACCTAAAGTATTTAACTTCTGAGAACTTCCTTTCTTCTTTATTGGAGAGACTATCTCTCAATTTCTATGTAGGAGGAAAACCGTATAAACAGGTTAGGAAGGGTCTTGAATCAAGAGGACAGAAGATCAATTTGTTAACAAAAGAGTCTTGGATCAAGAGGACAGAAAATCAATTTGTTAACAAACCACCGAGATGATTGTCTCACGCGTTGCTTTATCCTAGTATTCACAAGTCCAAATTCCTCTACGCGCACCAAATTCCTCCATGTATGTTTTTTTCCTACTATATGCTTACTTTTTGAAAAACATCTGATTTTGAGCCTGCTTATACGGTTTTCCTCCTACATAGAAATTGAGAGATAGTCTCTCCAATAAAGAAGAAAGGAAGTTCTCAGAAGTTAAATACTTTAGGTTCCTGCCCTAAATTTTCCAACTTGTTCTGAACAACATCCGCGAGGTCAAACATTGAAACAAAGTTGTTTATTCACAAGTTTCTGAATGAGACTTTTCTTCAAATACACTAGCCAGTTTGACATTTTCAGGAGCAAAACCATTTCTTCTTAGAACTTTGTTTCATTGTTGTTCAGAACAAGTTGTTCAGAAAAAGGAAGTACCAATCAAGAAAAATGGAATTTGTTAGATGGGGATCGAGTAATCTCATCGAGTTTCTCAAATCGGTTGGTGTAGAGACGCATGATTAGATCTCTCAGCAAGATGTTGGAGCAATTATAGCGCGGTATATCAATGACAACAAACTGAATCACCCTACGAAGAAGAGAGTAGTTTGTGATGAAAGACTTCAATTTCTATTTAGGAGGAAAACCATAAGCAGACTTAAAATCAACGAGTACACTATGCAGAAAAGCAAGAGTCTTCAGATGCCGAAGAAAAAGGCAGTGGAAACCCCAAAGAGCTCTTTTGCAGGAGTAATTCCTGAAAATGTCAAACTAGCTAGTGTATCTGAAGAAAAGTCTCATTCAGAAACTTGTGAATAAACAACTTCGTTTCATTGTTGTTCAGAACAAGTTGGAAAATTTGGAGTTTGGACCTATGAATACTGAGATGAAGCAACGTGTGAGACTATCTCTCAATTTCTATTTAGGAGGAAAACCATAAGTAGACTTACAATCAACGTGGTTTCTGATAGACCGGTGTCCGGTGTTTTTGCGAAAAAAAAAAATTAGGCAATAGGCGCGTCCTAGGGATGCGCCTATTCAATAGGCGCGTCGCGCGTATACATACTTTTCTAAAAAAAAAAATTCGATATACACTTTTTCAAATACTTTTTCTAAACTAAACAGTTTTTGAAAAAATTCTTGATTTCTTTGTCTTCTTCGGCTAAAGTTTCAAATTTCAAATTCATTCTGCTCAAATTCTTGATAACCAAAAGAGAAAAGTAACAACAATAATTAGTATGCAAAATGATTTTTGTTATAATATCCGGGTGGAACTGCTGACTATCGTATAGTTAATAACTTCTTTTTTATTTTATTTTTGAAAAAAAAATAACTCTTTGCTTTGCTTTGCCTTTTTTTTTTTTAACTGTGATTTAGTTTTACCATTTATTTTTACAAATTTTAGAATTTTCACGGAGGGTTCAATTATGGCCATCAAGGAATGATGCGGATATCTAAAATATTATAATCGTATTATATATATATATTTAACTATATAGTATATACTATAACGATAATGTTGCAGGTACAAACTTTATATATATATGGTTATAACTATATATAGTGTAAAATACGAATTTCCCCCCTAAAGTTTAAACCGAATTTAAAATTCTCCTTTAATATTTAAAATTTGAAATTTTAGTCCTAATGTTTGGATACGATTAAAATTTTCCTCTTGCCGTCAATTATCCGTTAATTTCGGACGGAAACCATATCATGTGCAGATCATGTGATTTTTTAACATTATCAAAGTACAAAATTGCCCTTACTCTTCCTTAGAACCCTACGAACAACTCTTCCTTAGAACCCTACGAACAACTCTTCCATGAACATGGTGTGGAGAATCCAAGGTCGAGAATTTCCGGTGCTTCTTCCTCAGCAGAAACAAATCGTCTAATAGAACTCCAGCTCTAGGTCCCTCCATCCCAAACGTTGTTGCTGCTGCTCAAGAACAAGAGTTCGTTATGAACAAACTGAATTGTCGGTCTCTTGGATTCCTTTCTTATTGTACTTCTAGGATGTATTTTTTCATTCTTTCGGCAACGAGGGTTCTTGGCTTTCCCAAGAAAACCTTGACCTCATGAAGTCCCACTAACCAATTCATGGATTTTGGCATTTTGCAGTAGGTATGAACTATGAAGGGGAGCGCCTTAATTTCTTACTCCAAGCTATTCAAAGGTATAAACTTTTGTTTTGAATATTGCTTTAATTATAGTCAGAAAACTTCACTTTGATAATCTAAAATAGAAGACTTCACTGGAAATGAAGACAGACGAAAGCTGTGTTGCTAAAATTGAAGGCATATGGAAGGCGAAGGCGCGGTCGCTGGAATCGGAGACAGACGGAAGTTCTCCACCATTTCAAGGTCACAGTTATCTGCCTCTTCTTCACCATCATGGTTCTCCGCGGCACCATCGACGCCGACAAGTTCGGCACCCCTGAGCAAGATTTTATCGAGATCTGCGACCATTTATACTCCTACCGCAAACGTTGAGTGCTCATCGTCACTGGTTCTTCGCCTAAACCATGCGAGAACCCTATCGGAGATTGAGTTCGAAGTGGATGGATAGTGATGCGATGTTCACCGACATGTCGTTCGAGAGGCGCGGAAGCCCAGAAGCGCTAGCAACCGCGCGCTGCTAGGGTTGGGATCAATGAGAGAAGGGTAAGCGGTGAAGAACCACACTTGAATCACGATCGGTGGTGAAGAACCGCACTTGAAGATGCAACGGTGGTGAAGAACCGCACTTGAAGAACAAAGAACATGAAGAATGACAATTTTGTCCATTTAGAATATTAATTAACCACGTGTCATTCAAGTGACAGACATTCTGTCTGAAATAAACGAATAAGTGACAGAATGGAGCTATTTTTCATTTGGTTTAAACATTAAAACTAAAATTTTAAATTTTAAATTTTAAGAGAAAAACTTAAAATCAACATAAACTTTAAGGGCAAAACTCGTATTTTATCCTTACTAGACTCCGGCACACGCTACGCGCGTGCACGTTGTCGTCGTTGGTCGTGCGTGAGGTTTTACGAGAACATGATCAACCCGACTCCTAGGATAATACAAGAATTGATCACTTCATAAAAATATTATTAATGTAAAACTAAACTTAATTTGCATAAGATAATGAAATAATAAAATTTAAAAACTCTTAAATATTTTTAAAAAATTGCTCGAGCGACCGGGAGCATAATAGTGTTATATGCTCCCGGTCGCTCGAGCAATTTTTTAAAAATATTTAAGAGTTTTTAAATTTTATTATTTCATTATCTTATGCAAATTAAGTTTAGTTTTACATTAATAATATTTTTATGAAGTGATCAATTCTTGTATTATCCTAGGAGTCGGGTTGATCATGTTCTCGTAAAACCTCACGCACGACCAACGACGACAACGTGCACGCGCGTAGCGTGTGCCGGAGTCTAGTATAACCATTAGAGAAATACACTTAAGTGGATTACAAAAATTTCAGTATAGTTTAGTAGTTAATTAGATATATATATATATACGCAACACATATCTACATATTATGAGGTACATCGTTGAGTTTATTCCAATCTTACTCTAAACACTTGATTAAAAATATTATTTGAAATTGTAAAACTAAACTTAAATTACCTAATATAATTAAATAAAATTAATTTTGTTTTAAATATTATTAAAAAATTATTCGAGCAACCGGGAGTTTCTTTAGTAGTAGTTCTTGGTCCCGGTTGCTCGAGTAATGGTTTAAAAATATTTGCTACTAAGAATATGATCAAACAAATATATGTCGGTATTTGATAAAGTTGACATGGCGCATTGTTTATAGTCATACTATGAGTATTTTCACTCACATACCATGTCATAATATCTCATCTCATATCAACTATCGCGTAATGCCCGACCTCGAACTAATTTCTATGAGTATTCATACATGCTAATACAACGACTATTAGAAATCTATCATGATAATATCAACTATCGTTTAATGTTCAATCTCGAACATTCTATGAGTAATTTTCACTCATGTATCATGTCATACTATCTTATTTCATACCAACTATCGCTAATGCTCGACCTCGAACTTTCTATGGGTATTCATACCAACCTCGAACTTTCTATGAGTATTTTCACTCAGACAACATTCGTAGGATTCAGTCCTATGCACTCATACTATTTGAGATTTAAGACGTACGCTCATAAGTCAGAACATTAATTAATGCATTTAATATACTATTAAGGTATCTTAACACATTCACTACCCTGTCTATAAAATAATGACTAATACAAATCTACCATGAAAACATCAAGAAATTCCCACTAATTTGCACAAAAAAATAAAATTATATATTTGATCAATTTATTTCTTGTTTTATTACTTTGATATTTTCAGAGTTAAGTTTAATTATATTTTAATTTCAGATATATTTATCAAATGTTTAATTCTCATATCAACACCTCAAGCATGATAAATATTTATCATATTTGTTTCTAATAATATGATCAAAAACAATATATGTCGATATTTGGACAAAATACGTATTTTAATTTCGGCATCCAACCAACCTTTCTTTGAGTATTTTACTCCCGACATCCGATCTTTGTTTGAGTATTATACTCCGGTCATCCGACCTTTGTTTGAGTATTTTACTCCCGACATCCGATCTTTGTTTGAGTATTATACTCCCGACATCCGACCTTTGTTTGAGTATTATACTCCCGACATCCGACCTTTCTTTGGTTATTATACTGTCGATATCCCCGGGATTTGAACTTGGGCGCTATCAGTATCTATAATTTAAGACGCACGCTTTAACCAACTGTCTCATATGTTCGAACATGTCAGTGAATACATTTAATATACTCTTAAGATCTCTTAACAAACTCACTATCATGTCTATGAAACGACGATTATCAAAAATCTACTGTGACAACATCAAGAAATTACCAGCAAAATTTACCCAAAAAATAAAATTAGATATATTTGATTAACTTTTTACTTATTTTTTTATTTTGATATTTTCAGAGTTATTTTACTTTGATATTTCCTGAGTTCATAAAGTAGGGTTGAGATTTAGGTAAATTCATATTCTAATTTTATCTTATGAAATGTAGAGTTAAGTAAAGAAATACTCATAGAATCTAAATTTGACCAATCCCAAAAATATTTTGTAAATATAATATATAATAAACACTAAAAATAAATATTGATTTTTATATTTCAGTAATTCGTAAAATATTATTTCAACACATCACCAGAGTTATTTTAATTTTGTAGTAAAATATGTTTTGTTACTTTTTTCTCAACATGTAATACCTAAATTTTGGATAATATTAGTTTGGAGTAATAACATATTAACAACTTTGGGCAGCTGAAATCATTTATGCATTAATATTAAAAAAAAGTATAATTTTTTAAACATTTTAATAATATCATTATTTGAAAATACTATATAATTTATAATTATCAATATAAAAAATATATACATTAATCAAATATCTCCTTTCAAATGTGATTTTTTTTTTTTGTATTTATTGTTTTACACGATAGATTATGTATATTCAACATATAAATATAGTAAATTTTGATAGATTATAATTCTATTTTAATTTATAGATGAAATGTATTTTTATAACGACAATGCTCACAATTCAAAAATAATTTAACTTCTTGGAAAGAAGAGAGAATAATTTGAAGAAACAAATATATATAATTAATTGTAGAAACGTTAAAAAAGTCACAATTACCAAAAGAAAAATATGACGACCTGAGAACATAATATACAATTATCATTGTTATATAAAATTGTAAAGTTATATAAAATAACAAATATAGTAATTAAATTAAATAAATTTAAAAAAATTGGATAAATAATAAATGGTTTTTCTTCTTCTACTCGAATTTAAATTTCACACTTGATAATATTAGCAAATATAGTTATAATAGTAATACATAATAAATTAGTAACATATTTGTATTATAATATTAAAATTATTGTAAGTATACCTATAATATACCATTATGTTGATATTAATAATTGAAGGTAAAATTATTAGTATATCATTGTTAATTGTTAGTAATAGTATATTAAAAACATTATGTATAATACGTATTATTAACAATAATATTATAATCTTAATATTACATTTTAAGGATCCAAACGATTGATGTTGATTATTTATTCTTACGTAACAATAATAAAAGGTATTTTACGTAATATTATTACGTAATATTATTACGTAATATTATTAACAATAATATTAATATTTAATATTAAGATACTTAATATTGTTATCCTTACGTAATTTGATGTTGATTATTTATTCTTGAGCAAACGATTGTTGTAAACAGCTATGCTTTTCAGTTGGAAATTGAAGAGATTGTGTGATAATGGATATTTTTCAAAAACTATTCACTTTTCAAAAAATATTTGAAAAAGTGTATATCGAAATTTTTTTTTTAGAAAAGTATGCATACGCGCGACGCGCCTACTCAGTAGGCGCGTCCTAGGGATGCGCCTATTGCAATAGGCGCATCCCAGGGGTGCGCCTACTGCCTAAATTTTTTTTTTTTTTCGCAAAAACACCGGTCTATCAGAAACCACGTTGATTTTAAGTCTGCTTATGGTTTTCCTCCTAAATAGAAATTGAGAGATAGTCTCACGCGTATTCATAGGTCCAAACTACAAATTTTCCAACTTGTTCTGAACAACAATGAAACAAAGTTGTTTATTCACAAGTTTCTGAATGAGACTTTTCTTCAGATACACTAGGTAGTTTGACATTTTCAGGCATTACTCCTGCAAAAGAGCTCTTTGGGGTTACTTTAGGTTCCTGTCCTAAATTTTCCAACTTGTTCTGAACAACAATGAAACAAAGTTGTTTATTCACGAGATTCTGAATCTTCCGAATATCTTCTGTCGTACGGTGAGGACAGAAGAAAACTGATCCCCTTCTAATGGTTAGGAAGGGTCTTGGATCAAGAGGACAGAAGATCAATTTGTTAACAAAAGGGTCTTGGATCAAGAGGACAGAAAATCAATTTGTTAACAAACCACCGAGATGATTGTCTCACGCGTTGCTTTATCCCAGTATTCACAAGTCCAAATTCCTCTACGCGCACCAAATTCCTCCATGTATGCTTTTTTTCCTACTATATGCTTACTTTTTGAAAAACATCTGATTTTGAGCCTGTTTATACGGTTTTCCCCCTACATAGAAATTGAGAGATAGTCTCTCCAATAAAGAAGAAAGGAAGTTCTCAGAAGTTAAATACTTTAGGTTCCTGCCCTAGATTTTCCAACTTGTTCTGAACAACATCCGCGATGTCAAACATTGAAACAAAGTTGTTCATTCACAAGTTTCTGAATGAGACTTTTCTTCAAATACACTAGCTAGTTTGACATTTTCAGGAATTACTGCGGCAAAATAACTCTTTTGGGGTTACTTTAGATAAATTTCAAAAAGTAACTATGTCCGTTAGGCGCGACCCCGGGGTGCGCGTATACATAGTTTGCCCTCCAACTTGTTTTGAACAAAATCCGCGAGGTAAAACACTGAAACAAAGTTGTTTATGCACAAGTTTCTAAATGAGACTTTTCTTCAAATACACTAGCCAGTTTGACATTTTCAGGAGGAAAACCATTTCTTCTTAGAACTTCCTTTCTTCTTTACTGGAGAGAGTATCTCTCAATTTCTATTTAGGAGGAAAACCATAAGCAGGCTTGAACTCAGATAAAAAGCTATAGTCATTGGAGAAGCTTTACAAGATATTCGGAAGATTGCAGCTGCAGGACCTTTCTAGCATGCCTGCCTCTAATGTGTTGCAGCTGTTAGTTAGCCTATACCCTGTTCGATTTTTCTGTCTCATTAATGAAAGATATAGATATGTAGTGAGATATCTGTGGAGAGAGGCAGGGAGGAGTGGCTTTGTAGAAGTACGAAAGCTTCTGCATTTCCAGATGGAGATGGAAAAGAATGGTAGCCCTGAGTTGGAAGAGAAACATAATTGCTTGATGGAGTATCTTGAGCCAAAAGAAGATATTCGTAAGATTAAGAAACTTGTGAATAAACAACTTTGTTTCATTGTTGTTCAGAACAAGTTGGAAAATTTAGGACAGGAACCTAAAGTAACCCCAAAGAGCTCTTTTGCAGGAGTAATTCCTGAAAATGTCAAACTAGCTAGTGTATCTGAAGAAAAGTCTCATTCAGAAACTTGTGAATAAACAACTTTGTTTCATTGTTGTTCAGAACAAGTTGGAAAATTTGGAGGAAAACCTGTGAATACTGAGATAAAGCAACGCGTGAGACTATCTCTCAATTTCTATTTAGGAGGAAAACCATAAGCAGACTTAAAATCAACGTGGTTTCTGATAGACCGGTGTTTTTGCGAAAAAAAAAAAATTTAGGCAGTAGGCGCACCCCTGGCGTGCGCCTATTGCAGTAGACGCACCCCTGGGATGCGCCTATTGCAATAGGCGCATCCCTAGGACGCGCCTACTGAATAGGCGCATCCCTAGGACGCGCCTACTGAATAGGCGCGTCCTAGGGATGCGCCTATTCAGTAGGCGCGTCGCGCGTATGCATACTTTTCTAAAAAAAAAATTTCGATATACACTTTTTCAAATATTTTTTGAAAAGTGAATAGTTTTTGAAAAAGTTCGTGATAATGGAGTTGAAGATTGGAGAGATGGTGGGATAAAAAATTATGTTGGAGATTGGAGAGATGGTGGTTGGTGGGATAGTGGGAGAGAGAGGGATAATAGAAGAGATTTTATCTTAAAAAATGGAGGTGAATGGTGAAAAAAATAATAAAATAATATGGAGAGAGAGTGAAGTGGATAAATAATAAAATGTGAAATGACTAAAATAGTTTATTAAATAATGTATGTATCTAACAGTTTCATGCAATTAAAGAGTATTTTAGTAATTTAAACTGATGGCGGTTACATAAACATGTTGAGCCTTAATAATATAGATATATATATAAAAACATACTTTATATATGTGGTTATAATTATAAGTAGTTATGAAGTAAATATAGTCGTAATAAATTCTTTATTCCATAATTACACCTGCACCGTAATAATGCGACAAGAAATACCATACAAAAAATCACTTTTTATTTATTATTTTTACTGCAACGGTAACGGTATGAAGGCAGGGCTGTGTGGTGGAGGGTCCCTTCTAAATCCATCCATTAGAATCTGGAGGAGCAATCAAGTGAAGTGGTCGTACCCGAACTACTTGAGAGGCATGATGACATTTGTGATTTCAAGTCCCCAACTCCTTTCTCTTCTCCCCATTCATTCATTGGCGGCAAAGTTTGAGTTTTCTTCAATCGAATCCCAGAAAGATTTGATTTGAGGACCTAAAAAATCTCACAGAATTACTTGCAGTCACCATGATGACTCTATTTGATTGTATAACCCTCAGAAAAGAAAAGAAAAGCGAATAAAATTTACAGAGTACAGTAAAAATAGATATAAATTCAATATTCTGTTCTGTTGTTCATCATCACTTTACAGACCACAACAATCTCAGAATAAGATCGAATAAATACTAACACAACAACAGCAGTTTATACTTTATATATAATAATAATAAATAAAATAAAAACTTCTGCTCTTTCACTTCACTCGTCACTGCTAGGCTTCACACTACCAAATCAAATCCTAATACTTTCTCTATCTCTACAAAACAAACCCGAAAAGAAAAATCAAGACAAAAAGATACAAACTTTGAACATTCGATCACGCCATCAATCAAAAAGACACGGATGTTCGACTTGTCTGTTCCACGGAATGTCTGGCTGATTCAAACACAATGTCGTGGGCACTGGATGATCGAGACAGAAGACCAAAATCTGTGGAAAACAGAGCAAAACCAAATTAGAATCTGCAACTCGGTTTTGTAAAAAGTTTTGATTTTTCAAATGTAGAGTTTATTACCTCTGGACGAACTGAAAGATCGCTTGCAGTGCAAAATGGCGCTCTCGATCCCATCATGTTGTTGAATCAGAGAATCGTCCCTTCTCGCCGGAGAAACCAAACCCGCCGACGTCGTAGTCGATGATTTGCTCTTACCAAACTGTCTAGGCACGAATCTGAATGCTGCTAGAGGTTTTTTGAAACTTTCTATACTCGCCGGAGACGATGATACAGAGAGCTCATCTACTTGGTTCACCTTGCTGCGATGTTTCCTCGAAACCTTGACGTAAAGCGGCCTGACGAGCTTCAAGTACTTCCGAATCACGTCCTTAGCGATCCGCTTCGAGTTCGAACCGACCATAAACGATTCCTCGGACGACGAAGGACTTAAGTCTCTCGCCAAGTTTGGTTCAAGATCCTTCATTTTCAATTTCACGGTGAAAGAATTGGCTGCTCTGTTTCCGACATGCTCTGTTTTTCCTGTTCTACTGGTCGATACTGTCTTGTTCTTCTTGAACAGAAAGACACGAAACCTCGGAGAGGATTTCAGCAGCCAAATAGGAGACGTTGGAGACTCGATCGGAAGGATCTTTCTCTTGGAGAAGAATTCGCTGTGAGTCGAACGGAATAAGCTGCTCTGTTTTGGGTTAGAACAGAGACTGTGGCTGTTTGTGTTTGTGGGAGTAAGGTCGGGAATGGTGAACTCCAGCTCAAAGAAGGAGTCTTCTTCATCTGCTTCATTATGTATTTCTTTGGAAATGCTGGTAACTGCTCTCCAGAGCTTGAGGAAACTGAGAGCTTCCATGGTGGGTGGTGGGTTGAAGACGAAGAAGATGGTGGCGGTGGTTTACAAAGGTTTTCTGGGAGGGGTTTTATTATGGAGGTAAAGTTTTAAAGGAAGGGCTTTTGCACGTCGTTTTATGGCCATGCTTTGCCGTTTGGAAATGCTCTTTCGAGGAAGGAAGCGTAGACAAAGTGCTCAAATAAGCAAATAGGAGTTAATTTTTTTTTTACTTCTATTCAATCCAAATAAAATATTAATCTAACATTGTTGTTGGCTCACTTAATTAAGTTTGTATATGAAAAATCGCATATTATAATATTGAATTTTTACTAAAAATATTAATTATATTGTATTTTTTTTTTGTAACTCATTCGAATCAATGGTGAATTAAAATTTTCTAAAGATGGTTTACTATAAATTTAATATTAATTTACAGCGACTTGTAATACAACGAGCCAAATTTCAACGGTGCATTACGTTTTGTTGAAGGTCATCCAAGTGACATGCATGTAAGGAACTCACGTTCCTTCCACTGGTGGCAGCATGCAAGCAACATGGAAGGAGGAGAAATCCAATTTCTTCCACGTTCCTTCCATATGTAAGAGCATGCAAGGATGAGCAACTCACATTCCTTCCATGCAGTTGCAGAGAACTCCTCCTATAAATTCGAGAAATCTGATATGCAAGGAAGGTGTGCAAGAACAAGAGTGGGAGAAGAGAAAACGTGAAAGATTGAAAGAATTTGTAGATTTCGAAAATTTTGTAACTAATTCTATCAAACAGACTCCAGTGGACGTAGACCATTTACCGAACCACTTTAAAATTGTTTTGTGTGATTTCCGAAGATGTGAGTGAAGCACAATAAGTGGTATCAGAGTTTCGGTTTGAAGTTGTCCGAAAATTCAAGTTGCTCAAAATCAATTTTCGACAACTTCAGGATGTTCCTCTCGTCGATATGAATTTGTTGCCGCAAACGGAATCGAAAACGGAGGTCGGAACTGCCCACACTCACTTCTAGAAGAATCTGTTGTCATTCACACGCACCACGCGCACCAGAGGTTGAAAACGACTGAGTCAGACGCCCTCACACCCCTCTACGCGCCTCGCAGTTGTTTAGCAAGTGATATCACACGCTAGAAATATCTGAACCGTTCGTTTTCAATATCCATTTGGGAATTGATCAAAGGCATCTGGAGTTTGATTTCAACGATCAAATAGTGTTTTCCAACTATTTGGATCATTCCGGAGTAATCCGTACAGTTAGAGTTTTGAAATTTTGAGTCTAAAATTTCTAAATTCAAATGGAAAGATCGGGAAGAGATGAGAGCTCTGATAATGTTAGTAGCTCTAAGCGTCAGTCAACTGTTTCAAATGTCAAGTTTCAAGTTGAGAAGTTCGATGGAACAAGCAACTTCGACATGTGACAATGTGAAGTCATGGACGTGTTGATCCAACAAGAATTGGATAATGCGTTGGGAGAAAAACCAGATGATGTGACTAATCAGCATTGGAGGAAACTCAATACTCAAGCGTGTAGTACAATCCGATTATGTCTTACCAAAGAACAAAAGTATTTTGTCATGAGAAAGACAAATGCTAAGGTACTTTAGCAGAAATTGGAGGATAAGTTCATGAAGAAGAGCATTGAGAGTCGTTTGCACTTGAAGAAGAAGCTCTTCAGATTCCAATTTCGTGAAGGTATTTCAATGTCTGAACATCTGAACAGTTACAACCAAATTCTTGTTGATCTGTTAAACTTAGATGTTGAAATAGAAGATGATGATAAAGCTTTACTTTTATTAAATTCCTTGCTCGATATGTATGAGCATTTAATTACTACTCTACTGTACGGGAAGGAAAGTATTAAGTTCGACGATGTATCTAGTTCGTTAATTAGTAATGAGTATCAGAAAAGGGATAAGCAGGTACAACAAGATACATCAAGTGAAGCTTTAACAGCAGGAGGGAGACCACTATCAAGGCATCCCCAAAAGAAGAACGATTCTAAAAACCCGGGCCACTTCACGTGGTTCATCAGTCGATAGAAAACTCGCCAAAGACGAGTGTGCCTTTTGTCACAACAAAGGACACTGGAAGAAGGATTGTCCAAACCGAAAGGGACAACAACAGCATCAACCCACTACAACCAATGTTCTGGACAAAGATGATGATTCAGATTTTTCCTTGATAAGTTCATAATATATTTGTCATTCCGATGAATGGATTATGGATTCCATATGTATCTATAATATGTGTCCCAATCAGGTCTGGTTTACTGACTTCACAAAGATCGAGGGTGGAGCAGTTCTTATGGGCAATGACAGTGCATGTAAGACACAATGAATATGTAGCATTCGGTTAAAGCTGCACGATGGTAGCATCAAGACTCTAACATAAGTTTGGTATGTTCAGGATTTGAGGAAGAATCTCATCTCACTTGGATCTCTAGATTCAAAGGGATTCATAATCACCATTGAAGACGGAACTCTCAAAGTACTAATGGGAGTTCGGGTGACAATGAAGGGTTTAAGGCGAGGAAACTTGTACTTTTTGCAGGGAAGTACTGTCGATGGAAGAGCTTCCAGAGGCTGTGAGAAGCTGGATAAGATTGATGCCGACACCACCAGTCTTGGCATATGCGTATGGGACACGCATGAGAAAACGTTTTGCAAACACTGGTGAAGCAAAGCTTACTCAAAGGTGTCAAGACTGGTAAACTATCTTTCTGTGAACACCGAGCATTGGGGAAGCAGAAGCGGGTCAAGTTTGGAATTGCAGTACACAATACACAGGGAATTCTTGACTATGTGCACTCCGATGTTTAGGGACCAACCCAAATTGCATCTTTGGGAGGTAAACATTGGTTTGTAACGTATGTTGATGATTATTCTCGTCGTGTGTGGGTGTATACGATGCAAAATAAAGATGAAGTGCTGAAAATCATCATTGATTAGAAGAAAATGGTTGAGACTCAGACTGATAGGAAGATCAAGCGACTCATATCTGATAATGGAGGTGAGTACATGTCAGACCCCTTCATGGAAGTATGTCGGATAGAGAGAATTGTCAAACGTTTCACAGTACGAGGTACACCGCAGCAGAATGGTGTGACAGAACGAATGAATCATACTTTATAAGAGAAAGTGTGATGTATGTTGCTGACTACTTGACTCAACTAGAAATTTTGAGATGAAGTTATGACATATGCATGCCACCTCATCAACATACTACCCTCAACTACCAAAGATGGGAAGACACTCATTGAAATTAGGAGAGGTAAACATGCTACTGATTATGATATTTTACACATTTTTGAGGCATTAGTATTGGTGTAAAAGGGTATAGTCCCTGGTGCATAGAGTCCAAAAAGATAATAATTAGGGATGAGCATTAAAAACCGATTCGGCCGAACTAGTTAAAAAATAAATTATTTTTTTTGGAAAAATATGGAGCGGTTCAAAAGATGTACAAAAAATCGGTTCAAAATTGATTAACCGAATCACTTTTTGTACCGGTTTTAATATACTACTAATTACTAAACTACTAAACCAGACCATACCAGATTTACCAGACCGGACTGTTTGAACAATTGGAAACACGTCTGACCTAATCTTAGACACTTCGTCTCTTCAGCGCATCCTAATCTTAGTCACTTCTTGACTTTGACACTTTGGCTACGCAGCAATCCGAGGGTTCAGGTCTTCTTCGGCTCTTCGGCGCATCCTTTTTGTATGGTTTCGACACTTCGTCACTTCCCTTCAGCAATCGACTTTGGCTCTCCATCGGAAAAACCACACGGGACCTAGTGAAGCCCAGTGGTAGAACCACACGCAACCTCCCGAAGCTATCCTAGCCGTGCAAACCCCAATAATTGAGGCAGAGATGAGGAGAATGAGCTTGTTATCGATGCATTGCCACATTGGTTGGAGATGCGGACCCGCTGTTGGAGGAAGGGAGCTCTGCAAATCTGGTCACGAGCAAGAAGAAGAGGACCGAGGAGGAAAAGGACGTGGACGACACTAACGAAGATAGGTTCATGCTTCGAAATGGGAGAGAGGTATATGTTTATTTAGTTCTATCGTTTTAGTATTCTACTTCGTAGATTTTATATGCTCCTTTTGTTGAAAGTTTGTGAGGAAATTTGCCAGCTTGAGTATTGGATAGATAAGAACTAAGAATAATAGCTTAATTGAGCTCGATAAAGTTGATTCTGTGGATAGTACGATTAGTTACCCAATACTGGTGTTTTAGCTTCAATGATTAGGGTTGCTCTGTCAAGAAGAAATAGTAAGAAAAATTAGTTTAATTTATACTTTTGGGAAAAATTGTTCGAATATGTTCTTGTTTTTGCAAGTTTTGATGTTGGAGGCTTCATGGTTCGGTATTTGCTGTTGGATTTGTTCGAAATTTGCTGTTGTTTTTGCTGGATTTTGTATTACTGATTTACTGTTTTTTTAATATATATAAAGTGGTTCGATCGAACTGGTTCAGAACATGTTCGGTAATTCGACTAAAATCTGGAGCGGCCAAAAACTGGAACGGTAAATCGTACCTCTTTAAAATGTGGTAAAAGTACGGTTCATGAACTGGTTCGGCCTCGAATTGGTTCATGCCCAGACCTAGTAATAATTAGTAGAAATGTTACATTCAATGAACCTGAGATGCTTAAGTCACATAAGCATAAAGATTCCATTGAAGGCAAAAGTGATGTCGAAACATCAGAAGATTCACAGAAGGTGGAGTTTATTACTTCACAGAAGTTGGAAAAACATGGACAACATGAACCAGTCACAGTACCTCAATGTCAACCCGAATCGATAGCAATCAACAGACCGAGACGAGAGAAACGTGTACCAACACGTTATGCAGACTATGTGACATATGCATTACCAGTTGAAGAGGGTGAGATCTCAACCACTTACAGAGAAACCGTACAGTCGAGTGAACAAGTTGAATGGACAAAGACAATGAATGAAGAGATGCAGTCTCTTCACCAGAATCATACTTGGGAGCTTGTGTCGCTTCCAAAAGGAAAAAAGATAATTGGTTGTAAGTGGATCTTCAATCAGAAAGATGATCAAGCTACTAAAAATGGAGTGTGATACAAAGCTAGGTTGGTAGTCAAGGGTTACGCCCAGACATAGGGAATATATTACAGTGAGGTATTCTCTCATGTTGTTAAGTATTCATTCATTCGAATATTACTAGCTTTAGTTTCACAATATGATCTTGAGTTAGCATAGCTTGATGTAAAGACAACTTTCTTGCATGGTGATCTGGAAGATAATATTTATCTGTCTCAACCAGAAGGATTCAAAGAAGTTGGCAAAGAAAATTGGGTATGCAGTCTGAAGAAATCTATTTATGGCTTGAAGCAGTCACCTCGACAATGGTATAAGAGGTTTGATCGCTTTATGATGGGTCTGAAATATACTCGTTGTCAATACGATCATTGTGTATGTTTCAAGAAACTTGTAGATGGATCTTTCATTTATTTGCTTTTATATGTAGATGTTATGTTAATTGCATGTAAAAGCAAGGGGAGATATATCGTTTAAAAACTCAGTTAAGTAGTGAGTTTGAAATGAAAGATCTAGGAGAAACTCGAAGAATACTGAGGATGGAGATCAACAGAGATAGGGTGAAAGGTACAGTTCACCTTACTTAGAAGCAGTATCTGAAGAGAATACTGCAACGCTTCAACATCGACTCGAAGACGAAGTCGGTGAGTAGTACTCTTATGACCTCATATTTCAAGCTCAGTGCACTGCAATCTCCTAAAATTGATGAAGAACGGGACTACATGAGGAATGTCACATATGCAAGTGTTGTTGGAAGCTTAATGTATGTCATGGTGTGTAAACGACATGATATCTCCCATGTTGTTAGCTTAATTAGTCGTTATATGCATAATCCTGGAAAGGTCCATTGACATGTGATTAAGTGGATTCTACGGTATATTGTTGGGACCGTAGATGTTGGTTTCAGGTTCGATAAGAGTGTAGATAGTCTAGTAACTGAATATGTTGACTCGGACTACGCAGGTGATTTTGACAAACGGCGATCGACAACTGGTTATGTGTTCACTATGGCTGGAGGACCAGGTAGTTGGCGATCAATTTTGCAGTCAACAATTGCACTATCATCAACTGAGGTTGAATACATGGTTGTAACAAAAGTCGTGAAAGAAGCTATTTGGTTACAGGGATTGGTAACAAAATTGTGATGTGAGCAGCAAGAGGTTACCGTTTACTGTGACAGTCAAAGTGCAATCCATTTGGCCAAGAATCAGGTTTATCACTTCAGAACAAAACATATAGATGTCAAATTTCACTTTGTACGTGAAATATTAGAAGAAGATGACATCAAACTTCAGAAGATTGACACCGAAGATAATCCAACAGATATGTTGACGAAGGTCGTCACATGAATCAAGTTCCAACATTGTTTGGACTTGATCAGTATTGTACACTGCTGAGCACCATCATGTGCATTGGAGCTTGTTCGATAGCAGAAATCTGTCATGTCAAAGAAGGAGGTGGATTCATTTGAAGAATGAATCAATTTGCAAACATACTGGTATGGCACACTTGGGTGGAGGGGTGATTGTTGAAAGTCATCCAAGTGACATGCATGCAAGGAACCCACGTTCCTTCAACTGATGGCAGCATGCAAGCAGCATGGAAGGAGGAGCAATCCACTTTCTTTCATGTGTCCTTCCACGTGTAGGAGCATGCAATGATGATCAACCCACATTCATTCCATGCAGTTGAAGATAACTCCTCCTATAAATGGAAGAGTTCTGATATGCAAGGAAGGTGTGCAAGAAAAAGAGTGGGAGAGGAGAAAATCATGAGAGATTGAGAGAATTTGTAGATTTCAAAAATCTTGTAACAAATTCTATCAAATGGGCTCCAGTGAACGTAGGTCATTTGTCGAACCACTTTAAAATCGTTTGTGTGATTTCCGGATATGTGAGTGAATCACAACACGTTTTTGCTATCCAACACAACTAATTGACACTCATAGTTACCTGTGACTCACATAACTATTTCACGTGAAAAAAATAACAGATAATTAACATAGAAATCAGATGACAACATTTACAAACGTAAAAGTGCATCCATTAATATTTATGTAAAAAAAAATTAAGATACTATATAATTACATAAATTAAATTTAAGGATGCATTTCCCTTAACTTTTTTTATATTGTGTAGAGTATATATAACACTTTATAAATAATAGAGAAATATGAACATTTTGTGTGAATTCACCCTAAGTCGGACAAAACATGTGTTGATAGTTCAATAATTTATGATGTCAGAATGCAAGAATTACAGAGTAAATATGTAATAAACACTACACTACTCAGAGATGTTAATGAATAAAAAAGCATTGTACAAATAAGTGCTTCCTAATAAATAATATTTTGGATGTTTTATGATTAAATTAAAACCATTTTACTAACAAAACAATAAAAAAATGTGTTAAATCACATTAATGTTGTTTATTAACTCTTAAATTACTTATAATAATATATATTTTCGTATTATTATTATTATTGACTTTCATGCTCATGACTCTTTTTCTTCATAATTATTTTTTTACAGGTGTTGGATAAATGTGACTTTTGCACCTATATATAATATCGAATTATTTTGTTGGTTAATTTGATTTTGAATACTTATTTTGGTTTTGAATGTGTATTTTTTTGTTTTTTTCGGTTTAAACCGAAAATCCGAAATTCGAATGGATTATTTATTTTTCCTTATACGGTCTTTGGTTGAATTTTTTTTTTTGAAGAAAAACCGGTCCAAAAATATAAGTACCCGGTCGAAATAATAATAAAAAAACGGTCTGACCGATCCGGTTTCACCCCTATTATATATCATTTGCATGACATCACCAAATTAACTTCTCTACTATCATAATTATTTCTACATTTACTTTGTAGAAGAAAGTAAAATTGCACTCCATTATTCAAAAAATAATTTAATTTAAACTATTTTATAAACCAGATTATTTTTTTGAAATAATCCATTTTCATTATCTCAAAATATATTTTTGATAGGTGATTATTAGTATATGGTAAGTGCAACTTCCAAAAAGATGTAAAAAAAACAAACAATGAAACAAAAGAAAATAACAAAGGGACAGATGATAACACATATATTACATACATTTGGAAATTGGAATGAGTATTGAAGAGACTACTTTTACTTTTTCTCTTTCTTTCTTTCTTTTGTTTTGTATCTGTTCCTTTCTGCAGTGAAAAAGCTTTAAAAAATCTGTTCAGTCAGAAAAATAGGGGTTCTTTTTACAAGGCAGATGGGTCAGGCATGCCAGACAGCCATGGGAGCTTCTTTCATTCATGCATTCATTTAGGGTTTCTGTTTATTAGGGTTTACATTATATAAAGAGAAGAAAAAGAAAGAAAGAAAGAAAGAAAGAAAGAAAGAAAGAAAGAGTTCTTCCACCTCCATGGCTATGGTTTTGTTCTTCTTTTTTACCATTAAAAAAGAAAAGGTTTGACTTGCAGTTAAGGGAAGGTAGGTGGGTGATGGTAGCTTTTCACTTTCTTTCTTTTTGTTCATCAAAGAATGAATGCAGTCATAATAATAAAGCATAAAGTCCCAATGAAGGGAAAGGAAATATAGCGAGGAAGATGAAAGATATAGAGGTTAGATTATATATATAAAGGTGAGTTTGAATTGAAGGTACCAACCAAGCTTATTCTAATTTATAGTAAATATTTATCAACATTTTATAATGTTTCAAAATATTATTTATCTCTAAGTTTTTGTTTTTTTTTTGGTAGAAATCTCTAAGGTTAAAAAGAAAAGATATCACATGCAGAGGCTAATGGAGACAAAGGTAAGACAAAGGTGTATGCCATTCATATTAAAGTAAAAGGTAACAACATATAATATATTGAGAGAAGGGGCAAAGATAACATAAGATTGAGAGGACATCTTTAAATTTTTTATATGATCTAATTTTTATTTTTAAAATATTATTTAATTTAACTATTCTAATTGTTTTGTACTTATCTACTAATATTTACCCTTTGAACTTAATTTTTGACTTGGTTCCCTAATTTGAAAAATAGATTAGCATGATTTTTTTTTCTAAAGAGGGTTGAATTAAAGTCATTGAAAAATAATATAGAATATACCTATACATTCTCAAATATTGCTTCATGTGGGAATGTAATCGACGTGTACAGGTGGCCTCATTCATCATCGGGCCAAATTTCGGTGCGGTCCGCCTATCATGTCTTGCAGATTGCCCACTTGAGAGCACAACCGACGGTGGATCCCCTTCGCAACAACCCGACACCAAGACCTAAGGTATGGAGCGCAATCTGGTCGGCCAATGTGTGGCCTAAGCTCAGGTCGTTTATGTGGAAGATGGCAAGCAACACCCTCCCGACGAGGGATTCGCTCAACCGACGTGGAATGGACCTGACCCCTCTCTGTCAGGCATGCCGTGTGGTAGAAACTCGTGAACATCTGTTTTTTCATTGTCCTTGGGTTAAACAGGTGTGGTCGCTCTTCGCGGATACGAGAGCCATCGACTTGGGGGCGATCTCGATTGATGCATGGCTAAATGACGTCACTCGGTTCGAGGGCAATCATAAGAGGATCAGGAAGCGACAATGGCGCTTGAGCATTGTTGTGGCGTGGGTCATTTGGAAAACACGGTGCAGGATCGTCTACGACAATGCCCAACCTTTCGTCCCGTCTATCTTGCACGAGATCAACCGAACTTTGGAAGAGATGGGCTCAGACGAACACACCCTCAACTAGGGACCGACGCGATTCCAAGCTTGGATCGGCCCACCATCGGGCGTTATCAAAATTAATTGTGACGGGGCATGGGCGAGCAACACACGACGGGGCGGCTTTGGAGCAATCGCTAGGGATGAAACAGGTTCGGTCTGTGGAGGCATTTCCGGGGTCGCACTTGCGGGGACGGTCGACGAGATTGAGGCCACGGCGGTCTTACACGCGGTTAAACTTGCCATTGATATGGGATGGCAGAGGGTGATCATAGAGTCGGACGCCATGAATGTAATCAACCACATTCATGATCGGGGACTCGCATGGAGGATTGCTCCTATTTTGTCTAATGCGGTTTACCTATCTTCCTCTATTAGGGAAATCGCTTGGGTGCATGCTCCACGATCCGCCAACTCTTGTGCGGATTGGATTGCGAGGAACGTTTTGTCGGGGTTGTGTCCTTTAGATTGGGTGTCTTCACCACCAACCCCTCTACTTAGATGCATTATTACGGATAACATCTTGTACTCGAACACGGTGCCGTTTGTTGAATGAAGTTTGTTATTTCAGGCCAAAAAACAAATGGTGGGAACTGAGATCAGTCTGTTTAAAATGAGGTCGACCAAATTTGAGATTAAAAATTTTAGTCGCCAATTTATAAACAATTTAAATCCATTATAGATGATTAGAAGTTAAAAATATGTTAAATATAAATTAAATAGTTGAAAAGGGCAATCTTAATTTGGTTTCGAACTAAAGACAAAATTGTTATCTAACTTTAATTGTTTGACAAAAAAAATTACATTTTTTTATAAAAAAAAATTACTATTTATAATTGGACAAAATGCTACATTTGTTGACTCTTCGTTAAATCTGAACAAAAAATGACGTTATAACACATAATTAATCAATACTTTAAAGATATATATTATTTTTTAAAAAAATACCAACAAAATACTAAAAAAATAGAAAATTGATAGGGAAAATGTGAGTTTTTAATATAATATTTCTAATGTAAATATGAAATAAACAAAAATAATAATTAATTAGAGTTTTATTTATTTAATATTTTTAACAAAAGTATTATATTAACAACTTAGAATTTCCCTCTAAATTTTCTTCATTTTTTAAAATAACACAATTTTTTTCAGTAGGAATAAATCAAGTGCTATATCACGTCAATTTTCATCCAAATTTAAGGAAAAAATAAACATAGGTAACATTATTTTGCTCTAATTCCGAAAGTACATGTAACAAAATTTTAAAAAACCAAATGTTCACCTTACAATTTATAAAATTATAAAAATATAGATATCGATTTGGTTATTGACACTATATTTTAATAAAGATAACATATATTATACGATTGTCAAAATATCATCAATATTTAAGAATCAACTAAAATTGCATGCTTGATGAGGATGTTTGTTGACTAAGTCTCCTTGCATGCAAACCCTAAAACTTTTCTTCATTTTCTCTGTGGTAGTTTGTTTTCTGTGGATCCTTTAAATCAACCAATCCATATATTTATTTTGTAATAATAATAATATATAATATTCCTCCAATTCCCATGAGTTTCGTCTTTCTCTGCAGATAAGGGAATATTTTGCCCTAGAAGCCTGCAACTGCCATGCATCAGTAACCATCACAGCCATGATTACAGAGACGAGTCAAGACTGGTGAAAGAGTTTGAAGAGTTGGTGGTCATTCCTGCAGGTGATGGTCAAGTCTAAGAAGGGAAAGATCGATGGAGACTTCACATTTGCAGAGCAGAATCAACTTTCAAAGTGGTCCTAAACGCAGTCAGTTTGAGAGTTTACAGGATCAAAGAATTTATATTCACCTCCCTTAACTTAACATTCTTTCTTATCTAGTCCATGAACTTATTTTTTTCCATTTCACCACCACCAAAATTTGAAAAGGCTAAGTTTGAGATTTGGACCAAAATTAAGAAGGGACAACTATGGGAAGGATGTTGAACCTAAGATTTTAAATGAATTTATTAGAATTAGGGTCGGTAATGGTACAACTGTGGTTATAACTACTATTTTTTATGTTGTTAACCGTACTATTATAATGCAGTGGAGTTATGATGATAAATATTCTACGTATCCGTAATAGTTATTATTTTGGTATTTGATTCATAATTATAATTATAATCGTGGTCATTATGGTGTGTTTGATATGTGGAATACATAATAGAAAATAGGAATAGAGAATAAGAAATATGAAATAATAATATGATGTTGTTTGGTTGATGGATTGAAATGGAATGAAATATGAAATTCTAATGTTTGGTTGGTGAAATGATATATGATGAAAATGGAATGGAATATAGTAAAATAATATATATGCCCTTTACTTTAATATGTATAATATAGAATAAAATTAACTTGTAAAAAAATATATTAATTAATTTAGAAAACTTAAATTAAGAATAACTAAACTTAAAATATATTTAATTAAAATTTTAAATACTTTAAATTATAAAAATAAATAAAAAAATATAATTAATTAATTTAATTAAAAAGATCATTAGTTAATTAAATAATATATTTTATTTAAAAAAAATTAATAATGTCATTAACTAAAAATTATATTAATTAAAATATAAATATAACATATTCACAAAAGACCATCAAATTTATCTTGAACTGTTGTTGTGCGTGCACTGTACTTGCATTAAATTGAACATTGCACTTGAAAATCACCAACACTGAACTGGAATTTGTAATAAGACTGATTTGAACTTCTTTGCACTTGTAGTGCACATGCAACAATTGAGCTTGAAATAAACTTAAATTAAACTTATTGAACTTGTAAAAGATGAAGACGTAACAAATATTTAAATATCAATTAGATCGGATTCAGCGCATGAAGATCCGATTAAACTTAGCAAGAAGATCAGTGAGCAACAATGAATTAAGGTGAGAGAGCGACGCATCATGATCGCATCAGCTTTGGATTGCAATGGAAGACTTGGAATTGATGATGAAGGGTTGTTTCGTAATCAGGAAGAAAAGGAGAGGGTATTTTTGTTATTTGACAACTTATTTAGTATTCCGAGAGAGCAAGGGATACCAATTCCGAGTTTTTTAGACGGAAAAGCTATTCCTAATTTTCTAAGAATACAAATTTCGTGAATTTGAGTTTTTTAGACGAAAAAGCTATTCCTAATTTTCTAAGAATGCGAATTTCGTGAATTTTCAATTCCGCAAATCAGACATGCACTTATATATCATTATAATAGTTATTTATTAATATAAATATATACTAATGAATAACGGTAGAAGTAGAGTTTTTCATATAGTGATCCAATTTTTTTTTTTTCATTAATTACGTTAAAAGTCATAGTGTTTTAGTTTCAATTTCTATTATGTTGAAATTACATTTTTTAAATATTGAGTTAATCTTTTTGGATTGAAATGTCTAAAATTGGACGTATAGGAATTTGAAAAAATATACGGTCATTTTGAATATAGATATACGAGTAAAATTGTGGTTAATAACCATGATTATAAATATGAATATAGTATTGAAAATTATACTCACAACGGTTATAATTATGATATGTAATTAAAAAATATGATACAATTATAATATTTATCATACTCGCACCCTACACTAATCACTCTCAAACCTAATTAGATTCATATATTATATCATTATTAATTAAAGTACTTATACTCATGTAAAAGTTTAGTTTTTTAAAAAAGAAAAAGGTAATCAAATATGTTAAAGAAATTAAGGGTAAGCCATCAAATCCAAATCAACCAACCTATAATTCATTACAATCACAAAGTAGTTAATTAAAAGTAGAGTATTACTTTCATTGACAATCTTTGGCATGTATAATTATGTTGTGTCAATAATCGTCGCCGCATATCATTAATTATGTCACGTGCAGACAAATAAAATTTTGAAATAAAAACATTATATATACATAATACAAGTCGTGTCCGTTGTCACGTGATACAAAACTTTCAAATTTCATAATCAAGTTTTAAAATCCACAAATAATTTAAATACTAGGTACGTATACTTAATCGTGTTTATGCATATGCAGATCAGAAGTGTTTAAATATGTTTATTAATCGTATCTAAACGTATGAGAGTGAGATGTGACAATGTTAAACTCATATAAACATAAAAATATAATGTGATAGATCGTTTAATTATGCCGTGTAAAATAATAATTTCCCTTCTAAATGAATGGGTTAATGACAATGCTATATTCATTTTTTAGAAATTATTATATTAATTTGAAACTTGAAAGTGTGACGCTCTTCATATATTGTTAGAATAAGATACCATTAGAAATTTTAGGGTTTCACTTTTCTTGCTTTACTAAAGGTTGAAGAATGTCCCCAGACCCCACCATTTCAACATCATCTTCATCATTTCTTTTCTCTATTTTTGCTCTTGTTGTCATCACAATACAAGTGTAGGAATTGGATGGTTTCTAACTAAAATTCCACTTTATAATCAATTCCCTAACAACCCTACACACTTTTTTTTCATCTTATTTTATCATTTATATCCTGATTTTCCCTTCTTTCACCAACATTATCATCCATCTACTTCTTGTTAGATAAATAATACAATATATATATATATATATATAATTACTTATATTTGTTATTTTTCATTTATTTACCTGTTCATCATCTTCATCTTTTTACAAACTTTAATGTTCATTATGTTCTTTGTTTATTTAAATAAGTTCCAATTCATCAAAAGTATAAATCTGAGCTCGATTTAAAAAATAGATATAAATTTGACTATGTAGGATATTATAAAAACGAGTAAGAAGATGTTAAAAAAATATAATTAAAATTTATTTATTTACATGTCATTTTTTTAAAATTTAAAGTTAGGGTTTATGTTCGACCAGAAAAATCCGCCAAATAATACAAATCCTCGGGGAGACGAACGGTCCAGATTTAATTGACGCATTCCTGTAAAAGAGTGGGAGTGACAACTGACGGACGAGGCGGTAGCGCTCAGACACGTACTGACAGAGTTCGTCTCCTTCTGTTCAATTCACTGGTGGCGGAAATCTATGGTGCACGTTGAGGCGGAGCCATCGTTGATCAGCGGTCACAGCTCGTCGTCTTTCGATTCAAATGATGATACGTCGTCATCTTTTGGTTCACTCAAATCGAAGGTGTATCGTCTTTTTGGTCGAGAAACGCCCGTCCACAAGGTAGGTATTTGGTGGCGAAAATTGTACTCTCTTATCTCTTACCTCTCGCTATTTTCACTCCGAATGGGTATAGTAGATATTGCTCGAATCGTCATTTCTCATATGAATTTGAAACTTCGGTTCCTTGGCGCCACAGTAGATGATCATGATCTCTGATTAGTATATGATGCGTTAAACCTTACTGTTTCTGTAACTTTGGCAATGTTGGCTTGGTTGGGAATGATTTGTCCAATATTTTACTGTGGAGGGGTGAGTGGTGACTGAGGGTACTGGATATAGTTAGAAACTTATAACTGTTGATCAACTGAAGAAATGATAATCCTTAACACGATTCTTATCCCAAATTTTCAACAAAATTGCAGTTCGTGTTGCAAGTCAAGCATTTAGGGTTGGGATACGAATAATGGAGTAATGTGTGTTACCAAATATCAAGTTATTCAGTGAGCTTGACCCTCCTGTCTCGGGCTCCTACTCTATATGTTGGCTCAAGTTTTGAATTTGATTCAGCATGATCATGGGAGGAGGCTTTTCCGATTGTAATTAGAATCATTTGGTCCGTGTTTTAGATTTTCAATTCAATTTTGCATTTTGGTCTGCATTTTGTCAGAATGATGTCAAATTTTTTGTCATCTCCCATAGTTCTTTTTGCGTTAATAATCTATCATGAGTCGTCCGTCTTGCCCAATCTTCATTCATTTGGATTAATGCCAAAGCTTTGAGCTTCCAGCGCTTCTTGTGTGAAACTTAGTTTCTGGTTCTTCAAGAATATGATTTATGGGTTCTTCAAGAACCCAGAAACGCGATTCTAGGTTCATCAAGAACCCAGAAATCAGCTTTCAGAAACAGATCCCAGAATCGCGTTTTTGGGTTCTTGGAGAACCAGAAATCAGATTCTGTGTTCTTCGATTCTTATTCTTGAAGATGATGTTGTGTTCTTGAAGATGATTCTAGGGGCATATATAATAGTCATTTCACAATTCAATAATATGTTTAAAAATTAATTAACGGTAAAATTAACGGTTTAGTAACGGAATGATCAATTAATCACATTTGGAAAAACATGTGTAACCAATTAGTCACATAGCAAAATCAATTAATCTCATTTTGAAACATGTGTAACCATTCTGAAGCAATGGTGAAACATGTTTAACCAATTAAAGAATTAACCCTATAAATTATTAATTATTGTAGCCATCTCTCTCTTTCTATACCATACTGTTGTTCATTATTTTTGTTTGATCCTCTTCTAATGCCGCTGCCGACATTCTTCTCTGGGAGACAAGAATTGTATTTTGCTAGTGCTAGTGCTGTCGGTGGTGCCACTGCAGTCTGGGTTCTCTTTGAACTGGTCGAATCTCATTTACTCACACTCTTGTTTGCCACACCACCATCGCATCTCTATCTGTTCTTTGCTAATGTTTCCACCTTTCTCCACAAGCACAAACTTAACTTGTAGCTTTTTCCCTCACGTATATGTAAGATACAAGGGTTAAGAAAAATTTTGGTTATTGATCCTTTTTACGTTATTAAATTATTATTTATATTTGATATATTTTTTGCAATGATTTAATCAATATTATTAAATAGATACTAAAATAACACATTTAGCTTTCTACATATTTTCTTCTTCTCCTCCTTTTTTTTCGATTGAACAACGTTACAACTTTAAAACGAACTCAGAAATTTATAATGTGACATTTCATTTCATAAAAACATTAATTGTAACAAAAAAATAATATTGTTAAATATAAGTAATTAAATAATATAAGTTTGAAACAATTAGTAACCTGATCAAAATAAGTAATTAACCCATTAAATAATTTAATATTTTCTTATTCTTATATTTGATAAGTAAGAATATATATATACACTCTTAATTAAACATATTTCAACAATCATTAAACTGATATTTGCAAAAATAAATGTAGCATACTCTTCACTCGAGTTCATACTATATGATTCATAAGTCTGTACTTCTGAGTAAAACTCTTAGAATACTAAATATATCTCAACAAAGTACACTGAATTAACTAAGCTCCCGAGTTGGGTTATACTATAGGTGCTCATATAACTATAAAAGTGGAAATCAATTGTAACATGTACAAAAGTTTAGAAGTGTTTACTTATGACATTTATTAAAGTATTATGTTTTTTTATTCAAATTTTAAAATATTTCCGTTAAATTTGGATGGAACTTTAGACTAAAAAAATGTTGTTTTTTTTCTAAAATTTTAATATTAAAACGAAACATTTTAAAATGCATTCAAATTTCCATTAAAAATTTGCCATGTGAAGTATATTTAGGTTACGGCCGAAAAAGTATATTTGGGCCTGAGTTAAAATAAGACCCAAATACTTTATGGGAGGATTCCTATTGGGCCATCAAGCGTCTCAGATCAAAATTTAGCGATAAGAGAATAGAGTGGTGGCCGACCGGCACTTGGTTCCGGTCATTTGGACGGAATTGCTTTCACTACCGCCGTTGGTATCCACTGATCTTCTTCGAGACGCCTAAGGGTTACCACTATCAGAATTTCTAGATAGGATCCAAACAAAAACAACTCCAACCTTCAAGTTCATTCCATCAAGCAATCACAATTGCAGCAATTTTGGAGTCTTCTGTGCGCGCTGTGTAGCACAAGAAATGTTCGATCCCATCTCGCTACTAACTTTTGGTTAATCCATGCTCTGTATGATCTTACAGGTAAGGTTCCTTTTAGCTCGTTGAGTTGTTGATCTCAGTGAATCATGTAGTTTTCTGTTAGTATGTATTTGACTGATTAAGTCAATGCCCGTTGTGAAAGCTGCAATTTTTTACCAGATATTTAAATGATCATGAGTTGCTTCAGTTTATCCAAGAATTTAGTTGGTTGATTTAGATGTATGTACGTGAAAACGATAATTCTTTTAATGTGATGAAGAGATGCTTCGAGATAGTTAAGTATATGGGGCTGATTTTTATTTTGTAGGTCTAGGCCAAAAAGATGGAGAATATGCAGTTTGCAGAGGAGCTTGTGAAGGAGTTTCTTGTTTTTAGAGGGTTTACTAAAACACTGCAAGCTTTCGAGACTGAATTGTGCACTGATATTGGTAAAGGGTTCCAAGTAGACAAGCTACTGGATTTGATATTCTCGGTATACATCCCACGATTTGAGGCAATGAATTTAGTTGGTCTGCTGAGTTTCTTCAAGCAATTATTTTCTTCATCAACTGAGACAGTACTTCTTGCTACTCTATCTAAGTTGGAGATCTCTATTTTGCGATGCTATATTGTTCATGCCACACGTTCAGGACGGAAGGATAAAGTAGTTGAATTTTTCGCAATGAATGGTAATGACCTTCTAATGAAGGGCGAGGACTGGAGTCCATGGTTTGGTAAGCTTCTCTCCTTTCCTCTTCTTTACTTTTCTAGGTCTTCTTGGTTATACCATTAATAATTTTTGCAGCTATGCCATATGTGAAGAATCCAAGCACAGATCCTCAATTTCGTGTCTATTTTTCAAAAGAATGGTATGAAGCCCTCTACCTTTCTGTCAGAAATTTCTTCAACGAGGTGTTCAATGGATCTCATATCCTTTAATATCAAAATAATATGCCCAGATAGTTTTTTATTCTAGTATTGTTCCTTTTAATGAGCTCAGAAATTGGACTTGAAAGGCTTTAGCACTTCAATCATCTGGCACTGTGTAGTGATTCAGGCTTATGATTATGACTTCCCTGAATTTAGTCTTGGGTGAAAATTTGCCTTTTCTCTATTATTTTCAAGACAAGTTAAAAGTATCAAAATTCCAAACACTGATTAGTAAGATAATTTCTCCTTAACAAACCTACGGATTCCTTCCCTATTAAAAATCAGTACAGAGAAAGATACTGTCAGCCGACTCAGAAAGGAAACTAAACAGCTTAGTATTAAGCTAGCTCAGCTTCAGGCTCTCGTAGAAGAAAAAGAGTCTCAGTTATCTCAGTCAAGAAGGTAAACATGCCTTTTACCTTTATATTATCCCCTTGAAAGTTAATACGATTAATTTTCTCATAATTGTTTTTTAAAAATATTATCCATCAGCGCCATGACAGTAACAGTGGACACTAACAGTGGAGAAAATGATAGTTCAATGCCCTCCATTCGTTTGCATGAAGAGAGTGTTATTTCTAGCGATAATGAAGAGACAAGTACCTCTGTGGCTTCACGTTTGGCTAATGCCGTGTTAGCTCAGGACTGGGTTGTACCTGGAAAAGCAAAAGAAATGTCAGGATTCTCTGCATCAAAGTCTATCCATGAATCAAATTATGATGGAGATGGTAGAAATCGTGATTCGACTCATATGCTCCAAGATGGTATCTATGTTGGTAATTGAGTTCTTTCTGTACTAATTTTTTTCTGAATAGCTAAAAGGCATTGGAGTTTTGTTTGAAGTAGATGGTATCTGAATTTTTCAAATTTTATCACTTCAATTAGAAAAAAAGGCTTTTTATGTTTATTTTTCTAAAAGAATTAGAGGGTGTTTACCTCTATGAATCACTTGATCTAGCGAATCAAAATTTATACACCACATACTTATTTTCATTATTTAATCTGTTCTAACAGGTAATGGAAGAGGAATATTGGTAGAGGAAGAATTTCCTGAGATGAAAGTAGACTTTCAGGTAGCTAGTTTCTTCTGATGCAGATTCATCTGTCTTTCTGTGTGGTATCTCTTAGCTATGATCACTTGTTACGATGCATTTTTTTAAATTCCAATTTGTAGGAGACATTTTTGGGCCATACAAGTCCCATCACACGCTGCCGGTTTTCTGCTTCAGGAAACAATATAGCTAGCGCCTCGGTTGATGGAACAGTCAGGTATTTCTTTTAAAGAAATAACGATAAAGGTAACAATATCATAAATGAGACACTAAGAACGTGAAGAGAAGATCCATAATTGTACACCAAAAAAATACAGATGTAAAATCTCCATGAACACATCTTAGATCTCACTATTAATACACACATTACCAAAAATGAACAAGTCCAAACCAATTCTGTAGAAACATCCGGTACATAATTCCTAAGTAATATTAATGTACTGAAATGATAAGACTATAGACAATAGTGGCTACTTTTTTGTGTATTTATACCTATATTTGTATGCATCCACACTTTAGCTTCGTAGATATTCCTCTTGGTTTACAATTATCATTTGGCTTTAATCTGGCTACATCAGGTTCACTAGCCTAATTCCATTGTTACTTCCAGTTGTCATCAATACCAAGCTGTGGCATGTAGACCTAAAGCGGAATCCTCTTATAGCATTGAGTGACAAACAATTTATTCTTTTGTTAATGCTAATGTTTGTGAGCTTTTGCATGAATCTTTAACCAGGATATGGACGTATGATTCATCCACATCACCATCTAGAAATGCAACTATTTACTGCGGGGCACAGATTATGTCACTTGACTGGGAATGTAAATCTGATCGCTTGGTACTGGGATAGTATAATTTTGATAGCTCATGGTTTGTCCTTCGTTGTGTGTAAATGGGATTCTCCTCTGTGACTGAATTTATCTTATCTTTCATTGAAGCTTCTCATAGGAACTGCCAGTGGAGGAATCAAAGCATGGAATGTTGATGCAAAGAGAGTTGTTTGTGATCTCAATACAACAGAAATATTCCCAAGGTTTCCATGGACATCCATCGTCTTATCTTCCTAAATTTAACCACTTTTGTTTGACATTTTTCTTGTGTTGCAGTGTCTTGGATGTTAAGTGTAGTCCTGTGGAACCTATCTTTGTTTCTGCCTCAGCATCTGGAAGGTTTTTTCATTTGTTTTTTGTTTTTTTGGTGGCATTGACATATTTTCTTCTTTCGGTTCATTCTTGCTGATTAAAAGTGACTTTTGTGCAGGCCCAGTTTGGGCAGTATTAATGATTTGGGGTTTGCTTCATTGACTGTGTGGAACATGAAGACATGGAAAGCGATGGTATGTGCTACGTTGTATATAAATTCGTGCTGGAACATTATAATTTATATCCTTGAAAATATTATGGGTTCGTGAAGACAGTTCTTCCTCTTGGTGAAGATCCCCCTGCAATCACCTCCTTATGCTTCAATCACAACGGGAAGATTTTAGCAGCTGCGGCCACTGATGGAATGATTCACATGTTCGGTATCCTTTTCTCTTGTGTCATGAGGGTCATCACATGTCTCCATACATTTATTCTTGATCTGACATTGATCCCATGAATGTCTCTATGGTTATCACCTTTTCAATGTTAAACATCTTGTTCTTGTTGATTCTTTGGACCATGGAAATGTCTAAAACTGAAGAAGCATCTATCTATTTTGTGTGTTGTGTACTATAAAGTTTGGAAGACTTTTTGAACCCTTAACTAGCCATATAGATATGTCTGCCGGTCTACAAATTACGGGGTGGCCTGCGCATGATTCTGCGATCAGCTCTATTCTCTTTGGGTTGGATGAGACAAGCATATTTAGCTTGGGTTCCGATGGAAAGGCAAGTGATATAAGGCTTTGATGTCCTTGGATCAGCTTGTGTTGCAATGCAGCATTTATCTCTTGCATTTCCTTCACTTCACAATCTGATTTGTGTTTTTGGTGGATTTTACATGTTAGGTGTTTGAGTGGAGCTTGCAGAACCAAGGCCAAGTCCTCTGGTCCGTTAATCCTTCCAGGTTCGCTCTAAATTCTTTGTTAATTTCATCATTACTTACACCTCCCCTCCCCCATCCACGGCTGGACCCAAGTTAGAACTAATTGAGCATGGAACTCTGCAGATCTCATGATAGTGAGAGTTTGAAGCATCAGAGATATGAAATGGCTCTAGATGCAAATGGAAAGAGATTATTAGTATCTTCCGGTTCAGTAAGAGCACCTATATATCAGGTTCTCCCTTCCTCTCTTTGTATTGACAGTCGCTTCATTGTGAGAATATTTGGCGAGGGTGATATATAGATGACTAATAAGTTTTTTGTCACAAAGTTCATAAATCTGGCTCGTACTATCATTATTAAACACTATGTGTCAAATCACTATTGAATTTGATATGCCAACACCAACTTATAGCACTGATTAAATGTCTTCGATTCACTCTGTACCATGAGATGATTTTCCTGGCTGAATTGCAGATTGAGATTCATATGGGTTCTACTTCTAGTAGAAACTAGACTATAAAGTAATCTCTAGTAGTTGATATTTTTTGTACTTATTAAATATGCTTGGTTCAGATAAGGAGTCGAGGGATCGGCTTACGAACTCTTCCACACAGTGCCTCCATAACAACGGTTGATTGGCACCCGACTCTGCCTCTTTTCTTGACAGGCTCTGCTGACAACTCTGTTCGTGTTACCTCCATTTTATGAACGAAGTCTCCTTCTCTCTCAAGCCTCGCAGTCACTTATCAAGGTATTTAGATGGTTTGATCAATTTCTAAACTTCACACTAATGGAAGTAGATTCTCTTCATTTTACTAAACGAATCTCTCTCATTCAGAACCCGGGTGTGTGCATTGTTTATTCTTTGTATGTTGTGCAAATTTCTGACATCTGAATAAACCAATTTGTTTTGTTTTGGAGTCCGAAATCATGCTTCGGTTTTGTCGATCGAGGCTATCGGATTTAGCTTGGTCTGGGTCTGGTCCTTATCTAGTAAAACAACATGGGTCTGCATGCTCCGAAAAAAGGTTTTCTTCATGGAAGAAATTACAACATTTTTGGTATGACTTGGTCTTTTCATGTTTGTCTCATCATTGGATTCGCCCCTATTGTTTTGTTTCTTTGTAACATCACTATCATGGACCCTCCTGTTTCTATGACATCATAACCACCGCCACACTAGGTAGCTAGCTAGGTTTAGGTTTAGGTTTAGGGTTAGGGTTTAGGGTTAGGTTAGGGTTAGGGTTAGGGTTTGTACTTTGTAGAGAAAGAAACCCACTTTCCTTTTTCTTTGGCACTGATACTGACCTCCGTATATCCGTAAGCTCAAAAGCAGATATTTCGTAGGGGTATGACAATCTTGATATTTTTTTAAAAATTTACAATTCTTAGTTTATTTTAAATAAAGTTACAACTTGGTAACTCTATTTAATTTACAATTAAATGATGATATAAATTTGCATTTTGTTTGTTATTTCACTATATGTTTTGTGTAAAATTGCTAGTTGAATTTAAAAAAAATCTGCAGTTTACTAGTTAAATTTTGTGAATAATTACACTTTGCTAGTTGAAATTTAGAAAATTTACAATTTAGTAGTTGAAACGGGATGAGTACATACATACTAGTCTTCATCTCATTTTAGGCTTGTTCATTTAAATCGGTTCGACCGAACTTGTATGGTCTGGTTTGAACCAATTTTGTCGAACTGGTTTCAAAACCAAACCAGTTTTTTAAATTTTAAGTAGACCAGTTCAAAGTAGTAGTTTCAATTCAATTCGAATTGGTTCGAATCAACTTGTTTTTTTATACTGGTTTATACTTAAATTTAAATCAAACTACTTTAAATCTATATAATTTTAGAACCGGTTTGAAGCAAAATAAATCAAATCGATCTGAAATTAAACCAAACCTAAATATGTTTTTAATAAACCAAACCTAGGGATGTATATGTTGATATTTGACAAGATTTCAGTTGGTTGTGGTACAGATTTTCAGTCGGTTCAGTGTGTTGTACATGATTTTTAGTAGGTTCAGTTTCAGTTTGAACCTTATTATTTCCTAACCAAAATTGTTATTAAAACAACCAGATTAGACCAGTTCGAATCGGTTTTGAATTGGTTTGAACCAGATCAGTTTTTTTTAATCTAAAACAGACCAGTTTTTTTAAAACAGAAAAAAGTAATGGTGTTTCTACAAATCAGAGCAGTTCAGTTCTGAATTGGTTCGAGATCGAAGCGGTTCATGAACAAGCCTATCTCATTTAGCAACAAATTAGATAAAATTAAGGGCCAAAAAAAATAAAATAAATTCTAATTTATGTAAAGCCAAATTAGAATAATTTGTTCACCATCATCGAAGTTCAATTTATATTCTATTCTATTTCTATCATCCATTGTACTATCGAACAGACTTTTCCATTCCACTATTGTCAAATTATAATAGTAGTTGTAATGGGTTAGGAAAGGGTTGAGATGAGGCCATGTTGATCCATAGACCATCATCATTATAACTAACAACGAATCAGCAAGGAAAGCCACGTCATCATATATATATATATATATAGTGTTGATGAGGTCAACTTCTTGTAGATTTTCAAAGTGTGGGGGGAGGATTATATTCTTCTCGTTTGCCGAGGGGAATGTTTGTGGTGGGACCCCACACAGACTAAGCTGCGCCAATCACTTCTGGTTTCTTCTTCCTCATATTGTTCGTGATTTTGATTATATTGTTCTTGATTTTGATTGTATTTTCGAATTAATGAGAAGTTTATTCAAATATAATTCAGACCAACACACTACTTTAACCATATATAACTTTGTTTAATAATATTGAATGAAACTGATAATTTCAAATTTTAAAATTATTTTTAAAGTTCCTTAATCTCAGATCATGTGGTATAATAGATAATTTTAAACGCACTAAAAAATATAATTTATTAAATAATATTTTAGTTTTTTTAATTACTATACATATATTTTTTATTTCCTTTTATTACAATATTATACTGTTTAATAACTATATATAGTAAAAAAAAACACTATATATTTATTTTTATTTATTAAAATATATTTATATTCTAAATACTGCAATAAAAATTTATAATGTTTCTACAATACTTTTAACTTTCGTACTCTTTATTTCATGTCAAAGTAGATGATAGTAACTTTGACATGTGATGATGTGATACTATATACTTTTAATTTCATGCATTATTATAATAAATTAGTAACGATTAAGGTACAATAACTTTTCTATCATATTAATTTATAAAATAAATTTCCGCGTCAACATAGAGTTAAATTATAATTTACAGTAACATAAATTCTCATTTATAAATCACTTATTTATTTGTTATTATGTATTATTACAACAAGAAATAAACTATTGATTGTTCACCCTAAATTATTTGCCATTATAAAATATATTTATTTAATTCTTAAAGTGATTACTTTCATTGTGTATCAAAATAACTTTCTATAATAATTGTACAAATTTTTAGTAGACAATTTCCATTCCACCCCCACAAACTTAATAGGGTAGATTACATTTACAACCTCATAATATATAAAAATGTTATCTATTTACATCATTTTACCCATAAATTTCACTGTAATAGGTAAAGCTAACTAGCTAGTCATACAACATGGGGGATGGATGGGGAAGGCCATCACATTTTCGTGCAAAGAGACCCCACGTGAAATCACAAGACAAATGGGGATGAGATCATTATATATATATATATATTATATGTAATTAATCCATTATGAAGTTGGCATGCACCCACATAGCCATGTGAACTATAAAGTTGATCATTTATATATTTATTATATCCATATAGTCATATAGATAGATAGATATAGGGCTAATCATGGGCGGGCCAGTCCGGCCCTGAAGGCAAGACCGAGATTGAAATTTTTATCTTGCCTTTTGGAGGATCGAAATCGACCTCGGCCAAAAAAGCCCGCCGGAGTCGGTCTTTCTTGACTCGGGCCGATCTCGGTCCTGGATCGAATCTGACCCAAAAACAAACAAACTAAATTTATCCAAATACAAACATTATTGTAATCAAAGTAACAAAATTACAAAGTACAAATCAACCAAGTAGCAAACAAACAAAGTTCATTTTCTCGCATTGTTCCAAACATACATCAATGGTTTTTAGGGTTTGTATAGTAAATTCAGTCTGATCAGGTCCTAATTGAGCTTTTAGGAAAAAAGCATGAGACCGACCTTGAATGAAAAAACTCGCTCGCTCGGTCTAGGTCCTAGTCGGGGTCTAGGTCCTAATCGGACTGGACTCAAGCCAGTTTTGTCGGGAATTCGGTCCAACAGTCTTTTTTTATCACCCCTAGATAGATAGGATATAATTAACCACTCAGTAATTTATAGTCTATATTCATATAATTAATTGTTTATATATATGTATATACTTGTAATATATATATATATATATATGTGTGTGTGTGTGTGATTAGTTAATATAATAATTATTTGCAATTAAATTCTAAGAGGAGCTGTAAAGTTTGACAGTGGCAGTGCAGCCATTTTCTTCCCACTCCCTTTATTATTAATAATTTTTGTGCTTTTGCCGAACATTAAGTAAGATTGATATCGAATCTCAATTCTGCAAAGTATTGATGAACTAACTAATAATCTCGAATCAGATTCTTTAGGAAGCTTATCATGATGAAGGAAAATAATTTACGATACTTGATTGGACAAACGACATAAATATATTGCAATACCCACAAAATGTAGCTGACAATTTGTGTGTGCGTGCTATCGTGCACCGGGATACGACACGGCACACACGATAATCCAACACGACACGCACGAAAATGTAATCGTGTCACAGACATACGACACAAACACGACACGGCACACACGATAATCCAACACGACACGCACGAAAATGTAATCGTGTCACAGACATACGACACAAACACGACACGAAATTTATTGTATCAACACGACACAAACACGATAACACGAAAATATTCGTGGAAAATCGTAGCACGATAACACAATTTCACGAAAAATAACACGGTAACACGAAAATATTTCGTTATAACACACACGTTTTCACGTTCGCACGATAAGACAACCTAAATATCATAAACAAGTCCCCTCAGTTTTTTATATTTCACGTTTGGTTCTTATTTTATAAAATGATATGAATATAATATATAAATTATTAGATTGTTTTCGTGTTATCGTATTTTGAGATCTAAACATTAACACGACACGAAAAAACAATCGTGTTATCGTGTTTGTGTTATCGTACCATTAAAGGCAAACACGAACACGACTTTTTTCATGCGTGTTCGTATCGTGTCGTAAGTGAAATCGCCGCCCCTAAAAAAATGAAAAAATTCGAATATTGTGAAATATATAAACTTTTAATATATGTACTTAAATTGAAAAAATATATATATATTATTATATATAAAATTACTCCGCCAGTGATGAAAAAAATGATGCATGCTTTGCAATCCTTATGATGAGGAAATTTATTATTTAAAAATATTAAATTATATTCCACCGCTAACTACTAATTTGCAATAACAATGGTGAGGACAACTCAGAGGTTCTCCTCAATGTAGTAGTAGTATCAAACAAAGAGTATATGCAGAGTATAAGCAACATAAACGGCATATATGAAACAAACTGATCTTTCACCAATGTCCAGAAATTGAATCAAATTAGAAAGGTCATGTGTTCTTCGAATGTCCAGAAATATAATTGGATCAAAATCAAATCCAGAAAAAGAACAACTCTTTAATATTAATTATGTTGTTAGTTTACATGCATGAAATCATTCAGCAACTGATCGACCAAACCAGACCAGATCGCCTGTAAAGAAACAGAAGTACATTCGACAAGAGCCAATGAAGAGAGACACAACAACTACTCTGTCTCAGCTCCTTCAACAGATGTAAAAAACCCAGGATATCATATCATACAATGATAGTAAATTAATTAATCTTTCTCACTCGCTCCATTTTTTTATATTTCTCAGATCATTATTAACTTAACTGCTTCCATGTCGGCTACCTCATGCGACAAACCCTAGCTACCATGATCCGCCACCCAACATCGACGAGCTCCAATACCCACCCGAATCACCATTTTGAAGGACTCTATCATTATTATGCTCAACCGCTGCAACTGGCTTCAAATCCTCAGCAGGGAACAAAACCCTAGCTCCTCCAACGCCGCCGCCAACACTGCCGCCTTCTTGCAGACCTAGTTGGAAGCTTCCGAACCCTTGACTTCCGAACCCATTATTGTCGAGAGAGAAACTGAGGGAGTTGTTACTAGTTGGCGGCCTGTACTGTAGAAAATTGGTGAATCCACCTGAAAACTGGAAATTATTAGGGTTTCCACTGCTTCCGATCAAGGTTAGACCTTTCGAGATGACGTCATGATAGTGGTTATTTTGAGAAGATGATGGAAACCCTAGGTTTAGGTCGTGGTGGCTGTTAGGTAACCTACTAGGGTTTTGAGTGTCGAGGAAGTTGAAGTTATTAGCAACCGGTGGTGTCGGATCGGTGAAGCTACTGTTGCCGCTGCTTGTGTTAACTTTCTTGATCGCCGATGGTGACGGTAAGGGTCTTCGGTTCTTCCGTGATCCTCCACCCACCGGAACGTTCCTCAAGGAGCCTCCTTGTGTCCAGTACCTCCGGCAGCCTTTACAGAAGTATCGCGGCTGCGCGAGGCTGTAGTTGTTGTAGTAGCAGAATTTGGTGTTAGTAGAATCGCAGCGAGGGCAATTGACGGCCTCGTCTTTGGTGGATGGTCTGGGTAGTAGCTTCTTATTCTCCATGTCGACCTTGTGATTGGTCTTGCTATTTTCAGTTGATCCCTGAAAAATTCAGAGAAGGGAATCAAATCATGTTGATGAAGAAGACAGTGGAAAGAAAAGAAAGTGCTTCTTTTTCTCTCATATCATCATCAAAAGAGAAAAGAGAAAGCAAAGCAGACAACTTTTTTTACAGTAAAAGATGATATTTGTTGAAGACGATAAGATTAAGCAGAGCAGAGATTGAGATTAGGGTTTGTACCTGTGGCCACTGATGATGAAGGTTGTCCATGTCTGATTATCAGACCCAAAGAGAGAGAATAAAAGGTGAGGCTGTGGAGGAGTCTCTCTTCAAGAGATGAAAAAGCTTGCTTTAGATGTTCTTAAAAAGCAGATGTTTGAGGTTCTCTTCCATGTGTGGAGAAAGAAAGAGAGAGTGGAGTGGCAGATGAGGAAGAAGGTGGTGGAGGGTATTTTTGACTTTTTTAGTACTTGACTTGTATGTTAAGTCACAATCCAATGTAAAATTCTTGTCTGAGAACTGAATCTGATTTGCACGAAATCTTCAGCCACCTGTCGTGGATCTCACTTGGAGCCCGTTCAATGTGCACACTACATTATATTATACACATTAATTGGTCACTTCCAATAATAATATGCTCTATTAATGTAAATTGAAAAACTATTTGGTAACTAATTGAGATTGTGGTTTGTGTAATTACAAGATGAAAAACAAAAATGGAAAGTCTGAAAATGGTTGTAATTAACCTTTGTATAAAATAGTGTTTAAATTTAAAATATTTTAAATGGTTCAACACGTTTGAAAACGATGGTAAATGTATTTTCCTTCAATTCTTTGTAAAACAATATATGTTAAATATTTTTTAAATATACAATTACTGAATATATTTTTTAAATTTTACAATTAAACTCTACTAATTTATAATAATATTATAACTGAGTCTCAATTTGAAACAACAACCCTAATTTTATTTAAACTAATTCATAATCTTTTACGTTTAAATTAAACTAGTTATTTGTTTTGTTATTATTTAATACCTACATCTATAAATAAAAGAATCGATCGACGGTGTTATTTGAAGAATTTTTCCACTTCAACTACGTATGAACCTTTGGCCATAAAAAACACTACGTATGAACCCTACTTTTTTTTAAAAAATTATTTTTGTGTTTCAAAAGTAATTTCCTTTTTAGTGTGAAAACTCATATACATTACGCGATATTCATTCGATTTTGTTATCAAAAGTAGGTTGATCATGGGCGGGCCGAAATATCGATCTTGACAGTTGATTTAGGGTTTTCTTCAATGTTGGTTCAGTCCTATTCATGTTTTTTTTAAGGGGGAACGAGACCGAGACCGACCGTGAAGAAAAAAACTCTATCATCTTGGTTTCGATTCTAGTCGGACCGGTCTCATTTCTAGCCGGACCGATCTCGATGAAAATTCGGTCAAACCATTCTTTTTTTATCGCCCCTAATCAAAAGTTTAATTCATAAACAATACGAGAAACAGAATTTATTCCAAGCATCAAGAATAATATTGGTGATCAGGGAAAATCAAGCACTAGGGATTTGAAATCCACACACACATCATTAATTAGTTAATTAATGAGAATCCATATCTTTGTCGGATTGGATTGTCAAACCCAAATCTACGCGTGGCGTCTTCTTTCTTGGTGCTTCTTTAATTAATTGTAATTAAGTTGGCTCTTTAGGACCATACAACGAGGAACTTGATGGGAAGTTTACAAAAACTTTTAGGATACATATATAATTAGGTAGACTAGTCAAATTAACGATTTACTTTATTAAATAAAACGTTGGGATAAAAAAAAAAACTTTATTAAATAAAACGTTGTGATTCGGTATTACGGTTGTTCATACATATAATCATTCGTTACTAAACATATAAATGACAGTGATGGTCTTTCGACCAAATTATTTAGACTCACTCCCAATCATGATTGTTTCGCTATCCAATCCGCGCACTCGTTTACCGTCCTTGGAATTGTTTTCCATTGCATTTGCTCAAGTTGCCTTGCTAGTACTCAGGTGTTTGTGATGATATTCGTCACCCTCCAATGCATCGGGTCATTCTGTAGTTGTTTGTGAACCACCTGCGAGTCAATATGTATTTTTTTTAAACAACGTATTTTTTATTTGGATGAAAAATGATACAATAGTTGAATTCATGTAGCATATATATAACTAAATGGATTTTTTTTATTTAAAAAAATGATTTAATTTTATAATATATCGTTTTTGAACTATTGAATCGCCTGCCTCTTCTTGTTCAAATATCTGAATATCGATTTTATAATACGGTTGTTTATATTTACCATTCCTCAAGAATAGTGTAAATACAAACTTATTCCGAATAAGGAAAACCAAGTGGAAGATGAAAAATGTATATATAAATGATAGTCTAGAAATTACAAAGAGGAGAAAGTCACTAAATGTTCGATTTTTTATTTTATTTTATTTACATTGTATTTTTTTTACGATGAATAAATATGTATATTTAAAACTCTAAAATTAATAAAATAATTAAAAATGTTATTAAATCAAATAAAAGGCCCAACGAATTTCTCATGAATGTCTTCTAATCTCACGTTTCAGTGAAGTGTATGCAAATTCTTCGGCCTAACGTCCTTCACAACATCTGACATTTGTTGTTGAAATGAATTTAAATGGTAGCTTAATTATTAAAAGGGAAAAGTCTGAAAATGGTTCGATATGTTTGCACAAAAATTTAGTTGCACCAATATTTGTATTTGCGATGGTTAACGACATGTTTGAAAACGATGGTAATTGGTACTTCTGTTAATTCTATGTTAAATATTTTTCGTATTTGTAAAATTAACAGAATATTTTTCTAAATATAACAATTAAACCCTACAAACTTACAATAATATTACAAACAAATTCTGACTCGATTCAAACCCCAATCGGGGGTCCTCAGGTCTGTGATCGAGCCCATTTCTAGGTTCCCATGTCTGCGTTTGGACCCAGAACAGAGGATCGTGACTTGAATTGAGTCAGAACTTGTTTATAACATTAGTGTAAGTTAGTAAGATTTATTTATAACGTTTAGAAAAATATTTGGTTAAATTTGTAAAGATACCAAATATTTACCAGAGAATTGACGAAAGTACCTTCAAAATATTATGTGTTGAAAAAATATTTTTTGCAAACATTTGCAAATATTTTTAAATTATTTTTTATATTCAAGCTAGTGTATAATTTTGATAATTATTTTTTACATAGAATAAATTAATTATTACGTACTTACTTCTTAACAATATTTTCTCCACCTCATATCACGATCAAATATTATTCTTTTTCACCTATCAACTTATGGACTTGCTATATATACATTACTTACGTGGAAATGCTTAGGAGAGAGAGTCCGACAAGAAGTTACGGGTCGGTGAAATCGTGCCGTGCTGCTGAGTGCGGAGTTACTATTTATGTTTTAGAGCTTTTTGTTGATGACGACCTCCATTAACTTAAAACAAGCACGAGAGAAGTACTGTAGTAGGCACCATTTACACACAATTAGTTGATTGTCGGCTGACCTTTAACTAATAATATATTCGGTTCTGGGCATGTACAAGGTTATTACTTGGATGACCAAAAAAAACCCTCACATCGTAGCTCGTAGTGCTTGAAATGTTGTATTTATACTTGCTACATCAAATTTAGATATATGGTCTACACTGGGTTTTGTTGACAAAAGCTCCAAATATGATTTAGATTAGGGTTGGCAATCGTGTCGTGTCATAATCGTATCGTGTCTAAACATGTCTCGTGTCTAAATGGATAAATTTTAAACGTATTTAAACATGTCTCGTGTCTAAACGTATAAGCCGTTTAATCGTGTCTAAACGTATAAAGTTGTTTAAACACGGGATCCGTTAATGTCAAACTCATATACGCTTTAAAGCAGATATATACACAAATACATATATACACAAATTCAAATATACAAAGTAAGGTCTTCATAGTTCAATATTAAAAAGTAAGTGAGTATTTTAATATTTTATTATTATTATTATACTTAAATGTGTCTAAACGTGTCACATGTATACACAACACGATTAGACACGAATAGTTAATCGTGTTTAATCGTATTTATACAGATATCCACAGATCTGAGTTGTTTAGACACGATTAATAATCGTGTCTAAACGTATAAGAGTTGTTTAGACACGGGATCCATTAAGGTCAAACCCATATACGCTTTAAAGCAGATCGTGTCGTTTAATCGTGTCGTGTCAGATATTATCGGCCCTAATTTAGATGTTCATTCCCTCACTACGGTGGGAGCAAATTAGGGTTTCAATGGGCCATATGGGTAGACAAAAGCCCAGACATTGAAGCACGACATTTCACCAATCCCCTCTCTCAAGACATCCTCACATAAACCATAGTAACCCTAACCAACAACATAAGATGATTTCATGATGATCAGTCATAACAAATCTAAACAAGAATTAACCCAAGAAGATTGATTTCATGAACATTAGCAACCGAAGTAAGATATATAAGAAGAAAATGAGCTAACTGGATCAATAGAACCCTGCAGAGCAAAATGTTGTATCAGCTGCATGCATATTGAGCTTCTTCTTTAGCTGTACATGTATCAGATGTGAATCCTCCTGTAACATAAGATTCACATTTCGATCCAGGGACTGAGGTATCTCTACATAAATCGTCAATCAAGTTTGGTGATATTGTATTACTGTGTTAGGTATCTATTCTAGAGAAGATAAAACCGATCCCTCCATTGGATCCTGCTGCAAAATATGCATTGAGTGGGAAATGGAACTGCAGTTTAATTGGTTCTGTACACCAAATACGTTCCATTCACAACTCTACTCCTTGATTCTAAATTTAACCCATAAACAAGATCTGGAAAAGATACATTCTTGATGTAGTCTTAGCAGTAATGAGAGCATGGAAAATAATGAAATTGCTACACAAATGTTCATCTTTTTTAGATCACAGCTAATTAATTACTCAGAAAGAAAATCATTTCTATGGCAGAAGATTCGTGTCTAATCACAATATACTATCACATTGAAGAGGAAATATCACATCTTTCCTGACATTTGGTTCTGAGACATAGTAGAAACCCTAAATTCCCGAATTCCAGCTACAATCCCATCCCTATTCCATACACGGTCCATACAAAGCCATATACCCCACGTATTACAACAATTTGGACAGCTTATTTGTTCAATTGAGAGTAAAATAAAGAACCGTACCGAATGTAAAGGCGAACTGGTAGAGTCAATTACACTGGGAGATTAGCAACATCCTTGGGTTCTCCAGAGCTGGACTTTGGCTGGGTGGAGAGAACGAGAGGTAAGTCTTGAGCTTCGTCTGAGTCGTCGGCGTCGGCGTCGAGGTGGATGCAGGAGCAGCGCTCGAGGGATGCGAAGAAGGCGGAGGCCACGCTCGTGCCAACCCAGCTGGCCGCCCCGTTCAGCTTCTCGTACGATATGTACGCGCTCAGGGTATCCATTGGAGTTCGAGCGATTGCTCTGATGATGAATCGATTGACTTGTTCACCGTGATCGGAGAAACGACGACTGAGAGAGACGAGCTAACCGGTCAATGAGAGAGCCTAGAGGATGTAATTAAGAGAAAATAAAAGAATTGAAGAACCCAGTTGTAATTTTAAATAAATATTTGAATATGGGCCTGGGGGCCTTTATATTCTGTCGTTATCATCCCAATCAAGTTGGCATCTCTATTGTTGTGTATCGATTGTTGAAACCGACAGAGATCGAATCGATCCGTTCTCAAAAGATTCAGTGAATCTGACAACCTAAAACGACATGATTCTTTGATTCCTCAGGTAATTAGAATCTACGGATTCATTCTATGTCAGAATCAGGCATATAACATTACAATGAACATTGCGCAAACACAGAAATACTTGTTCTATATTCCAAAGCAAAACAAAGACAGGTTTGGTTGCGTTCCAATCACTGTCCTTACTGTTCTCCGATGAAGAGGATGTTCTCGGCTCCGACAGGTACTGTTCTCGGCGTAACTAATTGCCCCAAAGCATGAAAATGTTCCACTTATATCCATCAAGTGTAGAATGTTGAAGTTCAACGATGATACATCAAAAGAACATGTGATGAAATGCTGCATATATTACAACTCACTTTACCAACAGAGATTTGCCATCAATGGCTGAACACTTCAATGTAGATATATATAATACTTTAAAACACCAGATTTCCTTCTAAACCGTGTCTTCTCCAATGAAATCTCATCTCTCAAGCCTTAGACAACCTTAAAATCACAAATTTAACTTGCAATGCATTGAAATCCACTGCAAACCCATAACCAGACACCAAAAAGAACAGCACAGACAAACAGATCAAGTAACAACACCACCCAAACCTGCTTCTTCCACAGTTTCGATTTTTGTCTGTCGGTGGAGAAAGGACTCTTCTCGACATATCTATCTGACCCACTAACGACATCCACTACCCTGTTTTCCAAGTTACCATCTCCATGGCTGTTTTTCTTTTTCTTCAGCAAGGGCGTTGAAGGAATGCCGTTGGTGGAATCTAAGCTAGGGTTTCTGCTCCCCGCAGCCGACTCGATACTTTTCGGAGACTTGGCGGATTCGGAATCGAAAAGTAACCCGCGAAGGATGAAATCAAAGTGAGCTTGGATACCCAAATGATCGGAATTCGAGTTCTTGACGGACCCAGATTTGATCTGCTCGCAAAACCCGATCTTTACTCCGTTTAAGAACTGGAGGCCCTCTGATTTGTCAAGGCCGGAATCGGTTACCGCGAAATAGATATAAGGATCATCGATCAGGAAGGTGTACGTTTTCTGTCTGTAGGTCTGAGAGAAGACGGAGTGGTGCTGCGGCGCGGCGTCGATACATTTCCGAGCCAGACACGCGAGATCGGAGCTCTGATATCTGTTGAACTCTGCGACGATGGCCGTCCCTTCCGCGATACAGATGTAGGAGATGAGGGAGGGGTCGGATACGATAGGCATTGTTCAGATCAGATATCTTCTGCATTTGGATTTCGATTGATTCCCATAGGAATTCATCGGAGAAGAAATGAACAAGAATCTCTCTCCTTTCTCTCTCTAAAACCCAGACATTGTCGGTGTCTCTGTTAGGGAATCCTAAATCTCGCTGTCTCTGTCTGTATTAAAGATGTGATGTGTTGGATCTGATCTGGTGGAGCAACAGAAGCAAAAAAGTATTGAACGAAACGAATTACCCGCTAGAAAAGGAATCAACTACGAAACTACCCCTGCATGAACTTCTTCTTTCTTCATTGTCATGGAACCTTTTACGAGGTTAAAAAAATTCATCGTCTTGTCTGTTGAAGGGACAAAGATCTTTCCACTACTAATTAAGCAAAATCTGATGACTTATGTTTGCATATAACTTATGTTTGCTTTCGGCCGCCGCGGCCAAGTCCTGGTTAGTTGAGTAGTCTTGACTCGACTACCTATACCCAACCAATTAAGCCAACTGCTGCATCAAACACGACACCGAAACCTTCCACTGACGTTCGACTCCACGGCAATGGACATCATTCCAAAATCCGATTTTGGTTGTGTTGATTCATTCATTGTTTCTTTTTCACTTCTTTTATTTTCGGCAAAAGTTAAATATAGTTTTCAAAGACCAAAGTTAAGATTAATCTCATTTTCCGTTAAATTGAATGAAAAGTTTTAAGATTATCAAAATACCTAAATGACTGTTGTTTATTAGATTTAGAATAAGAATGCATTTGGTCTTCATGCTCATCCTTCAACTCGATTTAGTGCTAACAAATCATTTTTTCTTAAAAATTAATTCACATGTCTCCAACCCATGGATCAAGGTTGGTCAAGCCCTCGAATTGATTGGGGGACTCAAATCCACGACTAGGGTGTTTTGGTTGATCCCGAGCTTGGGTTCGAAAACTCTATATTCTATGAAAGTTCTAGATTCTTTTAGTATTTAGAAAGATATAGAGCAATTCTATAATCTCTCTAAAATTTTCTATAAACTAGTGGATCCTAAAATTATCTAGCTTAATTATCATATTCTAGATACATCTAAACTTATGTTTACCTTTTCTAAGGTGGTCCAACCTTAATTCTTAGTTCATAATACCTTAGCATTAACCTATGATTTCAAATTTACTCTTGATCCAATTCTTTTACTCCGATCCATGAAGTCAATATTGGAATTTTATATATAAAAAATAGTCACCTATGTTGCACTATGCATCCAGCAGGATTATGCAGAAAGAACACAGTTTTATTCCGGAAGCTCTCAAATTCATCGAGCAGATGTCGTTTGCTGCAGATGCTTTAGTCTGGTTGATGGGAGCAATTCTCGTACGAGACCCAAATGACCCGTCGGTGGGAAGAAATTGTTGAATATAGAGAGTAAAACTGATATTTTTGGTAAAATCTTTCAACTTAATATTCTCATTTTAGTACATTCATTATATAGATTACACATTGTTCTACTTTTACTGTAAATATAATGATGATAGTTGAAAATATGATTTTTCCTTTTGACATTGATTTGTTGACAAATGTTAACTACTTTTGCTAGTGGAACACTTTAGGACTGCTTTTGATGAGTGGGGCTGCTAGTGGAAGACTACTTTTGTTGACACTCCGCCTCAAGTTGGGTAGTAGGATCTACAATACATATCTTGCAAAGAACTGTCTGTAACACTCTCCCCGTAGCTGCTTTAGTCAGAATATCAGCTAACTGATTTTCTGACTTAATCCATGGAAGCTCAATCAGCCTCTCATCTAACTTTTCTTTGATGAAGTGACGATCCACTTCAATGTGTTTCGTCCTGTCATGTTGCACAGAATTTTCAGATATACTGATCGCAGCTTTATTATCACACATTAACTTGCACGCGTGTTTAATTGGAAATCTCAATTTTGCTAAAAAAACTTCTCAACCACAAAACTTCAGTTAGACCTTTTGCAATCCCTCGAAACTCAGCTTCATCACTTGAAAGGGCCACCACTTTCTGTTTCTTACTCTTCTAGGTTACTAGGTTTCCACCTACCAAAGTGAAGTATCGTGAGGTGGATCTTCTGTCTATGGGATTACCTGCCCAGTCTGTATCCGTGTATGCTTGAACATCAAGATGTCCATTTTTCTCAAACAAGATTCCTTTTCCAGGGGAACCCTTAAGATACCTGACAATTCTCAACGCAGCTTCCATGTGATCTTCTTGTGGATCGTGCATGAATTGACTTACTACTCCCACGATATATGAGATGTCTAGTCTCGTATGTGCCAAGTAGATAAGTTTACTAACTAACCGTTGATATCTCCCACGGTCTATTGGTTTGGCCCCATCTATTATCTTCAGGACATTATATGGAACCAGAGGTGTATCCGCTGGTTTGCAATCCATTAACCCTACTTATGCTAGAAGATCGAGTATATACTTCCTCTGGAAAATATAGATACCTCTTTTAGATCTCAAAATTTCAATTCCGAGAAAGTATTTGAGACTTCCCAGATCCTTCATTTCAAAATTTGAGAATAGAGTCTCTCGAAGTTGACTGATTTCTTCTATGTCGTTCCCAGTAATTATCATGTCGTCCACATAGATAATTAGAAAGGTAATCAACCCACCTTTGCGTTGATAAAACAACGTATGATCTGCATTACTCTGCTTGTATCCATATTTATTCATGACAATGAAGAATCTCTCAAACCAAGCTCTAGGTGACTGCTTGAGACCATATAATGCCTTTTTAAGCTTGCATACTTCATTTGGCTGAAAATTTGACTCAAAGGCCGGTGGAGCTCTCATATACACATGTTCTTTGAGATCTAAAAAAAATGCATTTTTCACATCGAATTGGTGTAACGGCCAGTCTTGGTTTGCCGCTATTGAGAATAGTACCCGAATTGTGTTTATTTTTGCCACGGGTGAGAATGTATTTAAATAGTAAATTCCATACGTCTGAGTATATTCTTTCGCCACCAATCAAGCCTTGTATCTCTCTATTTTTCCAAATGCGTTGTGTTTGATTGTAAATACCCACCTACAACCAATTATTCTTTTTCCTGTGGGTAGCACACATCTTTCCCATGTTTGATTCTTCATGTGGGCTTCCATCTCAACTCTCATTGCCTAGTTCCATTGTCTGTTTTCCTTAATTTCTTCTACCGTTCTTGGGGTAGTTTCATTGTAGAGAGCAACTTTAAAACGTTTTGACATTGCAGACAGACTCCTCCTGTCGTCATCATCCACTAGATGCCGTTGTCTGCTCGGTTTATGGTCTGGTGAGTACCTCTTGGGAGGTATTCCCCTGGTTGTTCGTGGAGGTAATATATATCTCCACAAGTTTTCCTCTTCTACTCCTTCTTCTGGATCATCAGTTTCTAATCTGGAGAAATAATGATCTATAATGGGAGTGGAAGTAATACATACCTCAGGATTTCCAGACGTCAAATATTCTTAAGACGTATTGCTAAGTTCGATGGACCGTCCTTCTATTTTAGAGGTTACATCAGTTGGATTGATATTTGGTTCTTTTGATTCAATATTGGACATGTTCTGGTTATGGTCAGACATCTTAACCCAACTTAGGCGGTCATTCTAACTACTAGGGGTGATAAAAAAAGATCGTTGGACCGAATTCCTGACAAGACCGACCCGACTAGGACCGAGACCGAGCGAGTGGTTTTTTTTCTTCAAGGCCGGTCTCGGTCTCAGACTATTTTTCCTAAAAGCCCGTTTAGGATCGGCCCAGACCGAAGGAACGTGGATTTGGGATTTTCATAATACCACACCGAAAGGAATGTGGAATTTGGAGGTTTTCTATCTCTATAAAAGCAGCATTCTGATAAATTTACTAAAGAATATCGTGAGCTCATAGTGTATTTTTGAGAGGTGAACTATTCTTTCGCCTTTTATTAAAGAATACTGTGAGCTCATAGTTTTTGTTTTTTGGGGGGTGCAGATTCGGTCCAGGACCGAGACCGACCCGAGTCAAGAAAGACTCGGGCGGTTTTTTTTGGCTGAGGTCGGTCTCGGTCGTCCAGAAGGCAAGATCAAAATTTCGGTCTCGGTCTTTTCTTCAGGCCCGACCCGGCCCGACCATGATCAGCCTTACTGATTACTTTGTTTCTCCCCGTGACTGCCAAGTTGAGGTAAGTAAAAATACTCGGTTTCAATAAAATTACAATCCAGGGTGGTGTAAATGCGATGTGTGACTGGATTGTAACATCGATACCCTTTTTGATGTGGCCCATACCCGACAAAGACAGACTTGATAACACATGACTCGAATTTAGTCCTTTCAGACTTTGGAATGTGGAAAAAGACGGAACACCCAAACACTCTTGGTGTGAGATTCGACACTAGAGATGTTTTGGTGTGGTGAGATAATATGTGGGACGGAGTACTAAAATCAAGGATTTTTGTGGGTAGTCGGTTAATAAGGCAGACTGCTGTAGTTACAGCTTCGGGCCAAATGTATTTGGGCACATGAGACTTAATCATAATAGCTTGGGTAATTTCTAAGATAATCCTGTTTTTGTGTTCCGCAAGTCCGTTTTGTTGTGGGGAATTCAGACAGGTGGTCTGGTGAACGAGCCCATGATTTTTTTAAAAATTGGGTGAGAGTTTGATTAACATATTCTCCCTCATTGTCTGATCGAATGACGCATATTTGCTTTTAGTACTGGGTATTAACCAGGTTATAAAAGGACACGAATTTTTTAGGAACTTCATATTTATTTTTTAAGAAATATACCCAAGTCATCCTCGAATAGTCGTCAATAAATAGTAAAAACAAATGTAAAAAACGACTATTAATAGAGTTTGGAGCTGGACCCCATACATATGAACCAACTCAAACACTGAATTGACACGCGTATTAGTTGTTGGAAAAGTAGTTCTATGACACTTAGCATAAATGCAAGCTTCACATGGACCACAATCCATATTCTTAAAACTAGGAAATAAAATTATGAGATAGGAGGGTGATGGGTGCCCTAACCGACGGTGTCATAACCAGAACTGTCTTTCTACCGTCCCGTGAGCCACTAGCGCAGTTCCTTGTTGAACCACCTCGTCCACATAGTATAGTCCATCTCGCTGAGTTCCACACTCAATTATCTCCTTCGTCTGGATATCTTGTAAAATATAGCAATTCAGATATATCAGTACTATACAATTTAATTCTCTAGTGACATGACTGATTGATAACAATTTGCACGATAGTGACGACACATAGAGACAATTTGACACTTTCAAGTTTGGAGAAACTTGAATTGTGTCGGCACCCATTACAAGTGTAATACACCCATTTGCAGTTAGAATTTTTTCCTTTCGTTGGGTAATCCAGGAAATTATGTCCCGACTATCGTGAGTCATTGTATACATTGCTTCACAGTCAAATATTCACTCGGAACATTTTTCGGGGTTAAAAACTTGCTCAACCGAAACTATAGGGTCCTTTTTGCAAATACTAGAGTCCTTTTTGCAAATATTTGTTAGATCACATCTTCCTTGACATCCTTGTGCAGCAGCAGACGCAACTTCCTCAAGCAGCTCTCCAAGTTTGAAATCCTCCCTTCCATGTCTTCCGCTAGCCGATTCTTGCTTCTCGCCGGTCACGGCCACGCCGTGCCTTCCCGTCGCCTCCGCCTTAGGCCACGCCGCAGCTCCCAGGTAAGTCATGGTTCAGACCCTCGGTTCGAACAATCCACCTTAGGCCAGGTAAGCCACGTCTGTGTCGTCCCTTCCTTCTTCGGCTCCGTTGGTCGGGTTCCGCCTGCTGTCGCTGGTGGCCGCAAGGTTGCCCGCTGCGGTGACTCCGACGACAATCGATTTACCTTTACCGATTCATTTTTGTTCGTCCCACCAATCGGGATACCTGACTAATTTGAAACATTCATCCTTTGTATGTCGATTGATGCCGCAATGAGAACATCGAAGTTTATTTTTTTTTCTCCGATTGCTTATCCCGTTCGGCCTTGCTTAGGGGTTTTCCTCGTCCGGTTCCGGTGGTGGTTCTGGCTCGGGCCAAAAGACCACTTCCGATGGTGGTGGGTTCGGTGGTCGATTGGTTGAGGATACCGGTTCTGGTTGCCTCCCGTTGAACCTATGCGTATGCTCGTTCGACCGAAGGTAGTGGCTCTTCCTTGAGTATTTCTCGCCTTGTTGTTTCGTACCTAAAATTAAGTCCAACTAAAAACTGAAATAGATGAGTTTCGTGACACTATTTATTATATATCGTGATATCTTCTTCATGCCTCATTGGGTTTGGATGTTGTCGATCTATTGCTTGCCAAATTCCCTGCAGGATGTGGAAATAGCGTTCTCGGGGCAATTCGCCTTGCATCAGTTCGCTCGCCTTGACATGGAGGTCGTATGTCTTTAAGGCATCCCATCCTGAACCGTAAGTTATTTTCAGGGCACTCCATAGTGCTCTTGCACTCGGGTATGCTTCCACTCTCCCGATTAAATCCGGTTCTATATTCTGTATAATCCAGGAAAAAACACATAAGTCCCGTTCCTCCCATTCCAAATATGTTGGCTCGGTTGGGGTTGGTGGTAATGGCACCCCGGTAATGTGGCTGAGTCGTCGTCGCTCTCCAATTGCTACCTTCATCACAATTGCCCATAACGGGTAATTGAATTCGTTTAGCTTAACTGTTGCAGTCAAGTTTTCTGATGTATTTTGATGTTGCTGGTTGAGTTTGTCGTGGCTGAACTTTCCATACCACTTCTCAGGATTTTGAGAAGTGTTGTTGCTAAATCATATGTCCCTTCTGTGGTTCCAGATTTTTCTATTTCTGGTGTAGACATGGCGAATCCGGTTCTTGGTTTGATGCACATTTTGGCTGAGAAAAGGTACCTAGTCCCGGGTCATGGGCGATTGGTAAATGATGAAACAATTAGTCAAGATTGACACTGCTCTGATACCATGTTGAATATTGAGAGTAAAACTGATATGTTTGGTAAAATCTTTCAACTTATTATTCTCATTTCAGTACATTCATTATATAGATTATACATTGTTCTACTTTTACTGTAAATATAATGATGATAGTTGAAAATCTGATTCTGCTTTTTGACATTGCTTTGTTGACAAATGCTGTCTGCTTTTGCTAGTGGAATACTTTAGGACTTCTTTTGGCTAGTGGAACACTTTATGACCACTTTTGCTGAGTGGGGTGCTAGTGGAATACTACTTTTGTTGATCGAAGCTGCGGATCATTAAAAAAATGAAACATAAGAATTTGAGTAAAGAATTAGCACGGCGCAGATGGATCGATGACAAGAACACGGTGCATAGATTCTACGTAGGCCAGAGAGATCTTCGGTGAACTCTATCGGATCGTGGGTAAGATAAAATAACTTGTTTGCGTTCCAAATAACGATTTTTCCCCACGATGTTGACGAAGAACAGAAGGAATAGTATCTATTACAACGCAGTAGTTACAATGCAGTGAGGAAAGTGTGGTTGCGTTTGGTCTGATTAGTAGTTCGAGTGCTTCACCGATTCGTGTGTTTAAGAATCTTTGGGTCTGTGGAGTTTGTCCTTCTGCAATCAAGACAAGTACGTTTCAATGGCTACTGGGAGGGAGATCGTGGTAACTCAATGTCACTGTTAACCCGTTTTTTAACTGCTATTTTGCAGTTATAAAGTCAATTCTTCGCATAGAAAATGGGACCTTAAACCTCGGAAAACGGCAGCATTGAATGTAAGTTTGTTTTCCTATGACTTTGACTGTCTCAGTCAAAACAATTATGAGCCTGCACTTGCGGGAAATGCAGAAGAAATTTACACCCCATTTAATTAATGTTCAGGACATTCATTATATTTTGAAAGTTCAAAGTTGAAACATTACATCTTATTTTAGTATAAAATATTTTTTTAAACGACTAATAAATAACATTATAACTAATGTACTTGAAAGTTAAAATGTTCAATTTTGTATTACCTTCTTTTAACGAACACGTTAATTGTTTGACCAAGAATATACCATCCGAATCAGTCTGAGGATGGGCCAAAAAAAAAAAATCAGTCTGAGGTGGGGCCCTCTCCCAATAGTATAAAAACATGCACTCTCCTCTCTTTTCATTTCTCCTTGTTATTATCATTCACTCCCTCTCTGTCCATACGCTTCAAGCTTTTTGCGCGGTTTTTGCAGTGCGTAGCGATTACGGAAGCAGCTCGTCGACGGTGACGCCGCCATCATAAATTGTAAGCTCAATCTCCATCATCTTTGTCCTCTGATATTAATGTCGTCCGCAGTTGCTGATTTTCTGATCGATTCGCTCTCAATTTCTCTCTCGTGTCGTTTCCATTTCGATTTCCGTTCAAACCGAGCTATTTCACGGCGTATTACTGCCGCCGATTGATCGGAGCTCGGGAATCGGATTTCCAGTTGGTTTTGGTGCTCCGTTTGGAATTCAGTTTTTAAAAATAAAATAAAAAACGGATGAAACTTCCCAGTTTTGCCGAGAAGGATCTGAAAATCCAAATAGAAGCGGTACTTGGTCGTTAGCCCTTACACGCTTTTAAACGCCGACAGAGAGTCGGCGTTGTAGAAAAGTTCATGCTCCACAGGTGTCGTGGGTCTCTAGGCTATAGTCAAAGCATTTTGACACGTGTCCCGTACGGACCCATTTTGGACTGCACTCACTCAGTCCATAGATTCTATCCGGGCCGACAACAGAGACCTCTGGTTTGGTCGAAAAGACCTTCTCGTCACGTGCCCATGCACGACTCCCTTGGCCGTGCCACGTGCTACGTAGCATATATTTTAGGCATCGGCCCTTACTTTCTTTGCCACTAAGCTAATGCTTATTGATGTGTTTCTGTTAATGTAAAAATATACGATGATTCCCTTTTATCATTTTATGCGTATGTCGTGTACGTATCGAGTTCGGTGTACGTATTCATCTCACCGTATCGTAATCGTATTTTTTTCAAAGCTTGTGGAGACAAATTATTCCTTCGCAAGTAAGGGATATTATTATTGTCTTTGTGTTGTATATATGTCGTCCCAACTGTATCTAATGTTCCCACGTGTCCAATAAAAGTCAAAAGTCTTTGACTTTGTTGATTTTCTTATGCATGCAACGTGGCAGCTGGGTGTTGTTGACAGGTTGTAGCTTCTTTTGTTTTGCTTGCACGTTATTGGTCCTTATAGATTGGAATAAAAGAAGGATTTAAAAATGACTTTCTGTGCTTTGTCCAAACTTTAGGACTCGGTCGGTGGTATATGTATGTTGTTAGGTTGTTAGTTAACTGTCGGCATCACCTTTTGCTAGTTGGTCACCTACGTACTTTATGACTGCCCTATAGAAATGTTATCTTCTTTTTTACTCGGTTATCAGTTATTTCTCCATACCAGTTACCACATAAGCATCGTTTTCCTACTTCTCCAAAACAACATTACTTAGTTTGGAAATATAAATACACAAATCTTTTTATAATGTTTCGGTGTAATTGGTTGGATGATGATTAGTGTCACTAACGGTGTGGTAATAATTCAAAAATTATGATTATAATCATTATTACGTTTTACTAACCGTACTATTATTATATGATATGGTTATAATGATAATATATCATATGAATATGGTTGCGATTCTGATATTTGATTCCTAATAATAGTTATAATCATAATTCACATTATAATAATTAATTATGTAGAAGTTGGGTTTCTTTTGCATTAATTACGTTAGAATTACAGTATTTTAGTAATTGAATTAATCTCTTTGGATCGAAATATTCAAAATTTGATTTATAGAACTCGAATATGGGTATAAATGCACAAACCATGATTATGATTTGTAGTTTAAAAATATTATTTTTCATACCCGCATTATACCGTAACAAATGTTCACCCTAATTATGATCTTGTTATAAACGTTGAGAGAGTATAGGCTAGGCTTGTCCAAATGAACCGGTTCAGACGAACTGGTCTGAAACTGGTTTGGTTCGAACCGGTTCGACAGAACTAGTTCCAAAATCAGACTAGTATTTTTAGCCTTCAAATAGAACAGTTCAAAATAGTACCAAAAATGCAGTTCGAATCGGTTCGACTCGACTCGTTTTTTTTTACTGGTTTATACTTAAATTTAAAACAAACCACTTTAAACCTATATAATTTTAGAACCGGTTTGAAGCAAAATCAACTAAACCGGTCTGGAATTAAACTAAACCTAGAGATGTCTTCAATAAATCAAACCTAAAAATATATTGGACTCTCGTATGTTGATGTTGGACATGACTTTAGTCAGTTGTGGAACAGATTTTCAATAGGTTCAGTGTGTTTTTCAGTCGGTTCAGTGTATTTTTCAGTCGGTTCAGTGTTTTTCAGTTGGTTCAGTATTTTTTCAGACGGTTCAGTGTGTTGGACAGGATTTTCAGCCGGTTTAGGTTCGGTTTGAACCGAATTATTTTAACCAAAATTGTTATTAAAAAAACAGACCAGAACAGTTCGAACCGGTTCTGAATCGATTCGAACCAGACCAGTTTTTTTTTTTACTTAAACCAGACCAGTTTTTTTAGAAACAGAAAAATGTACTGTTTTTTTCAAATCAGACCAGTTCAGTTCAGAACCGGTTCGACCCCGAACCGGTTCATGAACAAGCCTAGTATAGGCCAGAAAAGATAATATATTGACCTATTTTGGTTGAAACTTGTTTTTTTTTTCTTAATTGCCCTCTCAAGGAATCAACAATAATTCTCCTTTACTGTAGGTTGAATTCATACTTGGATAAGAGAAGAGAAGAATCTTTCTCAAGTTACTGCCGTTACTAACTAACTCGGGTCGGTAAGATGACGGTTGATTTCACCAAGCAGATCATCCAAGCCATGGGACTCCAAACGTTATTGTTCACTGAACAGCAGAGACCAGGTCGCCTTGTCTCGAAAATCATGTCTGACATCATCGAAGATGCTAATGTCATAACCCGGACATCGTCTGATCCCCTAGAATCAGAATACATTTCTTGGCTGGTAAGTAACCTAATTCAAAGTGGCAGTGGCTATCACACACACACACACGACAACATCAACAACAACAGAAAGAAAGCAGACAAAACATGTTTTGTCCATGTTTTGTTGATTAATGACTGACTTGAGTTGTTCCTGGAACAGACAAAACATCCTTCTGCGCTACACTCGTTTGAACGAATGATGAAAGCAGCAAAAGGGAAGAGGATCGTTGTGTTTTTAGATTACGACGGGACCCTCTCACCGATTGTAAATGACCCTGACTGCGCATTCATGTCTGATGAGGTATTTCATCTTCAAATAATGCATCTCATAGTTATGAATTTTACTAAGATCATCGTTTGGTCGTAAACTATTATAGATGCGTGGAGCTGTTAGAGAAGTTTCAAAGTACTTCCCCACGGCTATTATCAGTGGGAGGAGTCGAGACAAGGTGAAAAGATTCGTACAGTTGCAGAGTGTTTACTACGCAGGGAGCCATGGAATGGACATAGCAGCTCCGTCGATACCAATTAAGGTTAATTACTCAAACTTATACTTAAATCTCACAATGTATCATTACAATGCCGTTAAATCTATCGATTTATTTAACTGCAGGGAAATGAAGTTCTATTCCAACCAGCAAAGATGTTCTTGCCTTCGATCCAAGAGGTTAGAAACTGCATTTCTTAGAGATAAAGCTATCGTTTTTTCTTGGTCTCTCTAAGGTATTGATTGTAGAAGTTGTTTATATGCTGCAGATTTTCACGGAATTGGAGGAGATAACGATGAAAATACCGGGAGCCCGATTGGAAGACAATCGATTCTGTGTGACTGTGCATTTCCGACAGGTCCAAGAGGAGGTACAGAATCTCGTATAAATGTTTGTAATTGTTTAGTAAATACATATGCATATGTTGAAGAAAGTGTCTATATCTGCAGTATTTACCTCTTTTACAAGACAAGGTGAAGTCTGTCATGGAGAAATACCCCGATTTTCACTTCACTTGGGGTAAAAAGGTATCTTGACGCATACTTTTGAGATATTTTTTCTGTTCTTCAGTTTGTGAATTACATTACATAGTGTTGATCTGCAGGTGATGGAGATTCGGCCTTCAATCGATTGGAACAAAGGACATGCCTTGGAGTACCTGCTCGAAACTCTTGGGTTCAAAGACTCATCCAATGTTGTCCCTATCTACATTGGCGATGATCGCACCGATGAAGATGCTTTCGAGGTAAAAAAAACATGTTTTTTCATCCTAAACTTCAATTTCTTTTTACACTTTACACTAATTCGGCTTATATTGCGTTTACTATTGTGGATGCTATATAATGACAGGCGATCGAAAGGAGGGGACAAGGATTTTCGGTTGTAGTATCTTCTGCTGCGAAGGAAACCAAGGCTCGGTTTTCGCTCTGTAATCCGTTAGAAGTGCAGACATTTTTGCTACGTCTAGCGAGTTGGAGAAAGGCGGGCATTGGCCGCTAAGGTGTCGGGTTAGGTTTAGGAGTTTAAATAAAGATGGGGTAAATTTATTGAAGGAATATGCAAATTGACTTGCCTTGATAATGTATCATATGGTTTCGATTGATTGCCCCATTTATTTGGAGGGTAAGCAATCAACAAGGAGGTGAGATGCAATAGATATACCATTTTATTAGAAGAGATAGGAAGGATCTTGTGACATTTTATTTTAAATATTATGTTATTTTGGTAATTTTGAAAATGTATATTGTTTAGGTAGAAAAATGAAAAAAAAAATGAAGTTACCAATATGTTCAAACCTTAAGTAAAGAAATTTAAGATTCTAAAATTGCTCAAATATTATAGGTCAATATTGTAATTTACCTTTAAAACTAATTATATTTATTACAATAAAGTTGAATGCACTTCTACTTACCTAACCCTAACTTGTTAATAAAAGAAAATATTAAGGTATGGATAAGTTTAAAATTTCAATTTACGATTTTTGTTCTGTTTTTATTCATAATCAAATGCTTACTTACTGAATGAGGTGACCGATTTGAATCCTCAACTTCAGTCTCTCATTATTATGTTAGTACATATTATCAATCACAATTTTGTTGGGATCTAACACCGACTTAGAGCAAGAACACTAAAATAATTGTCAAAACTCTTCTAATATCTAGGTGTGATAAAAAAAAGATGGGATGGACCGAATTCCCGACAAGATCGGACCGAGACCGATTAGGACCAAGATCGAGCGGGCGATTTTTTTCCTTCAAAGTCGGGATCGGTCTCAGACTTTCCCCCCTAAAGCCCGACTAGAATCAGACCGATCCGACCTTGAAAAAAACCCCTAGAAATTCATGACGTAACCCTTGAAACACTAGTAAATCATGATCTTGAAATATTCAACAACCTTTGAATCGGTTCCATAAGGGAAGTGCGACGGAAGACGAAAAACGAGCGGGTTCAAGACCAAAACTTCAGTGATTTTTTTTGGTCAATCTAGCTGGATTTGTTGTTACAAAAAAATCGATCCAAGACCGAGACCGGTCCGATTCAAGCAAGACCGACTCAAGTAGATTTTTTGGCCAAAGTCGGTCTCGGTCCTCCAGATGTCAAGAGCGAAATTTCAGTCTTCATTTCGGCAATGCTTCCAAAACCGGCCAGACCCGGCCATGATCATCCCTAATATCAACGACAAGGATGGAATTGAGGTCATCACGAGTTATCCAAAGTTGTGTACTCTATCTATTTAATTTAGGGAAAAGTATGAAAAAGATGTAACATGTGTGCCCTCGGTGGTAAATGTGGCCCAATGTTTGTTTTTGATGTAGTATGTTTGGTGGTATAGGTTTTTGATAAATTCCGTTTGTGTCAGTTACAAAATTCCGTTAACAGTTGGAATGTCTTGCACGTGACTTTTTGTCTGTGTGAAATTCCAAAGATGTCCCTTACTAGAGCACCTATTATATGCAGTCTTTCTCCTCCATTGAAGCATATGGTCTTCTTCTCCAAGAGTTCTCCAAGAAGTGTTCGTCGATTCCCGAAGTCTTCGGCCCGTCATTGTCGGATCTCCTGGTCACTGAGGAAGAATGGCACCATAGTACTTAGACAGTACTTCATCAAGCTCGAAGTCAGCCGTAGAGTACCAGCTGTTAGAAGGAACAAACACTTGTTAGGGAGCAAGACAGATCAGGAGGTTCAACCGTCTGATTTTATCCAATCTGCAACAAACATTCCACGAAATTCTGGAGCGGAGAACATGAAGTCTTCCCTTCTATTTGATGATATGTCAAGCACTTAATCATCATTGAATCCTTACGACATGTCTCTCATTAATCTGGATGACCTATTTAACACACGCGATGGGCCCCAGACCCATCGAGAAAGACGATACGAACGTTATCACCGTGGTGATGCTCAGCACAATCGCCCATATCACCCTATCCTCCGAGTGTTCGATGAAGAGGAGGGCCATGTTGAGGGTGGTGAGGGAGATAATCATTCCGGCAACGCTGCTGAGGAGAAGCGGACGCCGCCCGACTCAGTCTAATAAGAAAGTCGAGACCAGGATAAAGACCGTCTTGGCAAATCCGACATCCACCGTCGCGAGCAGCTTATGATCTGAGGATGTAATGCTTGCCTTTTCGAAGATCTGAAGACTGTATAGGACGACAGAGTTGATTCTGGATGCTTGCTGGAAGAAGTGCATTCCGACTCCGGCGATCAGCACGTGGCGGACGGACGGGGTCAGATGGAGATGCAGATCCCTCCTGATTCCTTCACCCTTGCTCCTCCTGGTAACCTGGACAACATCGTCGTCGCAATCCAAGGGGATTCTGGCGGTTTCTTTTATGTCGGCACGGCGAAGCTCGACCTCCTCTTCGGAATCAGACGTTTTATGGAGCACCCGCTTGGCTTCGTCCAAGCTTCCTTGCATGACTAGCCAACGGGGTGACTCTGACATGGAGATGACTCTAAAATCGAGGAGGACGACGGGGATTGCGCCGAGTCCGAGCATGCACCGCCATCCCAAGTGAACCGGGAGCTTGGAGAAGCCATAATTTGACACGTAGCCAAACAACACTCCACTGTTGATAAATACCTGAGAATAATACCCCAAATAATTATACTCCAGAAACCCTAGTTTTGCACATCCAGAAGGATTTGAAAAACTTTACAAATGGTAACACGAACGATGATAGTCTGTGTATCACATGAAGTGTAAATTTGAATTACAGTTTACCTCAAGGAAGGACATGAGGAAACCGCGAGATGAAGCATGAGCGATTTCGGCCGTATAGACCAGAGCAATCATCATGGCATAGCCGACACCGATACCAGCCACGAAGTGACCGAACATGAGGAATGCATAGTTGGTGGCAAACCCCATCAGTATTGCTTCGACGAAGAAGATAACCCCAACTATAACTATGGTGTATCGCCTCCCCACCCAATCAGAAGTGCGGCCTGCCACCGCCGCTCCTATCAGAGAGAAAATGTTGATAATCCCTGCCACGATCTCTATCTGTACGTCACTAATTTTAAGGTCCTTCTTAATGTATGCTGCACCACTCATGACTCCAATATCTGGTCAAAACGACAAGACAATACAAACACTGGTTTAATTTGGATGAGGAATCTCTGCAGAAGTTTGGACAAAAGATTGAGACAAAAAAATTGTCGTCTAACATTGTTAACTCCTAATATATAACACGAATATGTTGCTTGTTTTGCATAGAAATGATCGGTTTCGACGAGTTCGTCTTCGTTGTAAAGAGAGAAACGGACTGATATCGTCAATATCATGGACAGAAAACTGATAGTTAATTACTTACCATAACCTAGTAAGATTGAAGTCATGGAAGCAAGGATAGCGCATGCGAACACGAACTTGTTCCTCCGAGGTTTCTTCGTAGGATCAAAGTGTTGAATCCATGACAGTGGTGTTGGTGATTTCTGGGCCGTAGAGGGTGGCTGGCTCCGATTACGGTCTTCGGTTCCGCATGCTTGGCTCCAATTAGGGTTCAACAGCAAACTGAAGTGATAGAGAGGAGGTCTTCGGTTGACAGAAAACTGAAGTGAGGAGTTGCAAGGTAAGGGGCAGCTCATGGGTTTTTGGGGAATAGAGACTGGTTCAGTTATTTGGTGGGAGCCGGTTCGGATGTTGGTATTGGAGGGAAAACAACTAGAGGGTAGTTTTGACATTTTTATTTTTTTATTATTTTAACGTTCAAATGATCTAGCACGTGAGCTGCACGTGTCAAATTTTAACGAATAAATAGACGGAAAAACTAATGTTTGTTCAAAAATCAACAGAATGAAACATCGTACATAAAAAACCCGCGGCCCAAAACAAGTTACATCGATTACCAATTTTGTCAAACATCTTACATCTTTTTACATCTTTTTAATATTTTTCACTTTAATTTACCTTCCCATGTTTGTCTCCTTCTAATGATATATATTGTTTTGGAAAACTGCATGCAATGTGGAGCGACGAAAGTAGACCACAACAAAGAGAGGCAAACCCAACCGAAGGAATTGTCTGACTGTGACACAACCACACAATAGGAATAGGCAACAGGTACGTAGAAACACCGTTAATCAAGACAACAGTTGTTTTAGTCAAGCAGCACGACCGTATCGAGAAAGTCTACGCAAAGGTCTCACAAGTAGTCTTAGATAAAAATACCCGTTCTTAAAATATAATATATTTACTCAACCCTACTTACATAAAATTACCCTCCAATCACAAACTAACTTATGTTTCTAAAATGTATCCAGAAAATTACCTCCATTATTCTATTTCACGTATATTAAAAATGATGCCGACGAATATTTGAAATGTCTCCCAATACACCCCACGCTCCCTATAATTGTAGTATTTTTTTATAATTGAAAAAAAGAAATCATAATTCCGGTCAATTAATCCATATAAATTGTAAAATAATTCTTAGACGGTCGTTCCCTATTTGACCACATTTTAAGATTCAAAGAGTACCTTAAAAAGAACAGAAAGTTCTGGTTAATTGGAACCGATTATTCCTCCTTGGCTAAGACCTACTCCATCTCCTCAAATCAAGGACAAAGAAATGAGAAAAACGACAAAGATTCAGGATACTTTTCAACCAATCTACTCTTTCTCTATCATTTCTTCTTTTATATATATATATATTATATACACAAACAAGCCCGACAGACAGACAGAGGGAGAGAGAGGGAGAGAGAGAGAGAGAGAGAGAGAGAGAGAGAGAGAGAGAGAGAGAGAGAGAGAGAGAGATGAACGAAACAAGGAGCGAAGGAACGCAGAGGAGGCAGCAGTTGGATGTCGAGAAAGACAGGGAGAGGTGGAGCAGCTTCCAAATGCCTCTCCATTACCCAAACTACAGCGAGGCGGACTACGAGGCCATGCCGGAGAGCCAAATCGACTGTCTTCTCCAAGAGTACGGATTACCTGTCTCCGGTGACGTCGATCAGAAGAGGAAGTTCGCCATGGGAGCTTTTCTATGGTCTCGCTGCCGCCCCAACTGACCAAACCCTCCACCACTTAGCTACTTAATTGCACCTCACCCATGGTGAGAGATCGATCCAGCTAAAAGAAGTTAAGATCCAATATACAGTATAGTATCTGAATGTTTGTGATCTTTGTTTAATGTATAATTTCTTCAACAAATCAACTTTATATTTATCTAGTGTGTCTCGATTTATAATATTTTGTAATTTCGATAGGTTGTATCGCTGTCGCATAATATTTATTTGAGATGAATAAGGATATACATAACTAAATATGATGGATATTAAATTTGTGTAATAATATAAGTACAAAGATTCAAAATGGTTCTAACATGTTTGTATAAAATGTTTTGAATAATCCAACATGTTTGAAATGATGGTAATTGTTATTTTCGTCAATTTTCTTTTAAAATTTCGTTAAATATTTTACATATTTATAAATTCAACCAAATACTCTTATAACGTTACATCTAAATCCTACTAATGTTACAAATACGTCCCGACTTAATTTGAGTCACACCGGGGTCCATTGACATGAGTTTGGGCATGACTCAAGCTAGGGGATTCCGATGAGACTCGAATTGAGTAATAACTTATTTGTAACATTAGTGTAACTTTTTAAGGTTTAGATGTAACATCTAAGAAAATATTTGATTAATTTTATAAATATAAAAAATATTTAACGATATTTTTTAACAGAGAATTAACTAGTACCAATTGCTATCAGTTTTAAACATGTTAAATTATTAACTATGGTATAAAAATATATTGATGCAATCAAAATTTGGTACAAACACATTTTCATACTTTTTGCATAATAATATAATTATGATACACTAGTGTTTGAAGTATGAACTCTATCTCTATAGGCTATAGCTAGCTAGCTATAGGCTTTGTTTTCCTAGCTTGGAGGGTTGCCTTTGAAGTTTGAAGTTTGAATTCAATGTGTGGTTGTTTCGATGCTTCACATGTTTCCATACCAAAAATGTCCCGACATTGAAACCTCACGTGCTGTACCATACTAAACATAGCCACAAAGGGTTCTGTTCTAACATCCATGATCAGACGTGATCTACACAGTTGACAAAAACATGATCCACAGTTTCTGTTCTAATGTTTATGTATATATTACCAAGAACAAATTATGACAAAGAGATCTCCACCTCTGTAAATGAGGATGAAGAGCAATGCTATTGAACTCCAAAACAATATCTCGATTTTTCTCTTCAGCAAAGTAATACTTATTCATGTTGATATTATATAGGAGATAATGGAGTATATAATAATAATATAAATCACTAAAATGACAATATATATTCATTTTTCACAATTATTGTGACTTTTTTCACAGTACTAGCAATACATATACACGTATTCATAATATTTAAAATATAATAATAATATATAATCGAGCCTTTTCTGCCAATAATGTAGCATCGGAGAATCCACGCTGGAAAGTGAAAACCAATCAGCAAGGAGAGAAGGAGACATATATATGATCATGACAGCTCAAAGCTTGAAAGACAATACGCAAACAATAACCTTAATCAACAGGACATAATACATGTGATTAGCTACCTAATTAACACTTATAATTAATCTCTTCATCATCATCTCCACACCAATCATCTCCCTTAGCTCTCATTTAGATACTATAAAAAGGCAATGGAAGGAACGTCCATATGAACATGTTCTGATCTGTCATCACCTCCGTCTCTTTCTCTCTCGCGCTATCATCTCTTTGTTTCTCTCTGTGGTCTGAAACTGGTTAGGCACACTGCAGAGAGAAGAGAGAGATCAGAGGCCAGTCAGGAGCATGTCTGTCTCGAGATTTTCAAGCTTCCAAATTATATCACTCATCTCTCTGGTCTTCAACGTCATGCTGCATCTTTCTCCGGTGGCCACTCAGTCGTCTCCGACCTCAGCTCCCGCTAGTGATGGTGCGTTGCGTAATATAATTAAATGCATATACAGTTCATATATTATTTATATACATAACATAAAAATAAAGCATGATATTCTATTATTAAAAGTTTCACAGACCATGAAATTACAAGTGGTGTGGCTGCAGGAACATCAATAGACCAAGGGATTGCGTATGTGCTGATGCTGTTGGCTCTGGTGCTGACGTATCTCATCCACTGACTCGAACCATCCACGGATGAATAAGTAGGAATTTATTTGAAGTTATTCTTTGCCGAGACAATTAATGTCGTATTCTGGAAATTAAATTAGGGTTTGTCGATTGCAAACAATATCTCTCCTTCTAGCTAGATTTGTGTTTCCTAATTAATTTGCAGATTGGATTCTTTTGTAACGGTTGCTATCTCATCCATGTCTCTTCGAATTCCATACATAAATTGCATACCAATGGTAGAGAAAAGACAATGATGCAGTGATAACGAGTGTTGATGTCGTGTAGAAACTAGGTCAGTCACGAGTTTAGAGATTTGTCTCAAAATCTATCAATAGATATTACGAATTTGGTGTTGATAAAAATGTAATTTTTAGCCTATATTTTATGCGAAGAAGTCAAATTTCATTTGCAAGATTAAAAACGTGAATATCTTGCGAAATAGAACACGACGACGTGGTTGTTCGAAGGGTGTAGGTGAGTGATTGTGCGACACAGCTAGAACCTCACTCAGGAAGACATTTTCCAATCATGGGCCGTACGGGAGAGGGATTTTACAGAGAAAATCAAATATACATTGGAGTTGGAGTTGGATTTTACTTTTACTTTTTTTTTTCTTACTGAAAAATTTCATTAACTGAGTAAAATAATATTACAATTCTATCACTACGGATAAGGGTCATTTACCGGCTCAATATCATTGAGCCGTTACAAAATAATTTAAATTGAATATAACAGCTCAATTAATATTGAACCGTTATGTAATTTTTTTTACGGCTCAAATATCTCAGTCGTTACCTTTATCTTACTTTTAACGGCTCAATATCAAGTGCCGTTAATATTTAATTATTTTTTTCTATAATTTTTTCGGCTCATTTAATGTTGGGCCGCAAGTTTTACATACTGTATCACCGCTCAAAACCAAATGAGCAGTGAATTTGTTTTTTAAAATTTTGCCCATTTATCGCGGCTCATTATTTGTTCCAGCCGTTATGATTATTTAATTTTAAAGATTTACAATGTCTGGTTTGGTTTGAGCTGTGATAAATGAGCATTTTTAAAAAAAAATTTGTCACGACTCATTTTGTTTTGAGCTGTGATAAATGGGCAAAATAAAAAAAAAAAAATTTGTCACGGCTCATTTGGTTTTGAGTCATGATAGAGTATGTAAAATCGCATAGAAGAGAACTCTCATTCTTCATGCTTCACGGTTCCGCCGCTCCAGCTCCAGGTAAGTCTTCTTCTTCTTCTTCTTCTTCTTCAATGAATTGAACTCCGAAAGTCTTATTTGTGTACTCCTGGTTCAATTTGGCAACATAATCATCCGATTTGAAGAATAGCTGCAAACCCTAATTTCTCCAAGGTAACACATTCGAAATCAACACTGTAAACCTTACGTAAGTCACACTCCAAGCATAAGTTCATATCTTAATAATCCGAATTAAATCAACTTCAGAAAATCAGATGAATCTGATGACTAATTTTATGGATTAAGAAGAAGACCGTTGTAATTATTATTTGCGTACCATCAAAATGTGTAGCAGCAATTAGTCATATATTATACATCCTCATGATAAATTTAAGTTGCCTAGTATAAATTAAATGGAAGACAAAAAAATGTTCAAGCTAGCTTATGAGAAAATTGCTATTTGCTAACAGTAGAATTTTGTTATCTGTCTTTAGAATTAACAGTAGCATTAACCTCATAAACGTGTGAGTATGGACGGCTAACGATGCCTTGAGTATTCTAACTTTCAAATTCACCTTTTTTGTTTGTTAGGAACTTTAACATTTGTTGGCATGGATAGAATTTGGATAAAAAAACCAAGAATTAGCAAAGAGTATCAATCCAATGTCAAAGACTTCATTGAATTTGCTAATAGAAATGGTTTGGTTAATGGAAAAATGTTATGTCCTTGCCGTAAATGCTATAATAGAAAATATCATGTGGTGGAAGAGAGTCCTTGGTTTGGAATGGTTTCTTGGTTGTCTAAACAATATGGTTTTTTCATGGTGAATCGTGTCTACAAACTCAGCCCAATATGAACCAAGAAATGAATAGTCCTATAAGGAACAGTGAAATTAACACTCATTTGGATGGACAATGTGAATTACGAGATTTATTTCATGCTGCCATGGGAGCTGCTCCGTCAAACATTGTGCAAGATAATAAACCAGTTGTTGGTGATAATAACGCTTCAGGATCACAACAACATGATGCAGACCCTGAAAATATTTCACCTCTACAACATGATACATGTCATGCAAAATAATATGAACGAATTTAATTATTTTCAAAGATTCATGACAGGAGGTTCTACTGATGTCCCCCTTTTTTACCAACTTTGGTTTGGGGTCCTCTCATTTACCAACTTGAAATCAAGTATATAATTTACATTTTGCAATGATATCACTTTATGCATTTAATGTTTGATGGATAGTAGTTAAAATCTATTATTATGGTGTTTTAGTGTTTTGGATGTTTTAGTCTTGCCAGCAAATTGGAGTTTAGTTTAATAGGTTAATTTGCTTAATTGTTGTGCATCTTATAATTTAAGTTAATTTAATGTTTAAATGCTGCATCTTATACTTTAATTTTTGAATGTTTATATAGTATGGTGATACAACTCATCATTCTAGTCAATCCACCCCTTTACCAACCTTGGTTTGGGTTCCTCACATTTACCATTCGAAAATCAAGCAAGTATTACTTTTCACAGTGTTTTGGATGTTTTAGTTTTGCCTGCGAACTGAGGTTTAGTTTAATAAGTTAATTTGCTTAATTGTTGGGCATATTAGAATTTAATTTTTGGATGTTTTTATAGGATGGTCAGACAACTCATCAATCAGCAGCATCTAGTAGTGAACAATCGGCTAGTGGAAGTCAAGAAAGCGATGAATAAAATGAATCGTTTTAGTCAAGACAATGTTAGGAATGAATAACTATTATAATATATTATATATGTATTTGAATTAATGAAGCGAACTTACGGATATGTAATGTATTGTATGCAAAAATTATGATTTTGGTATGTAAACTATTCTGGTTATTGTTGTATGATTATAATTATAGTATAAATTATTGTTTTTTAATTAAAAAAAATAACTAATTTTCGCGGCTCATATGAAACGAGCCGCGAAAATTATATTACTATTTCATTTTTCACGGCTCATATATATATGAGTCGCGAAAAATATGAGTTTAAAAAAACAATTATTTCATTTTTCACGACTCATATATATATATGAGCCGCGAAAAATATGGGTTTAAAAACACAATTATTTATGGCGTCTCAACCAAAAGTGTCGTCATAATTATTTTGGCGGCACTTTTGATTTGGGCCGGGAATTATCACGACTCATTTTATATTGAGTCGTGATAATTGTCCCGACGCTTCATGTCTTGGCTCAACTTCAGCTGAGCCGTGATAATATAATGACTGAATTTTCCAACCGTTAAAAAATCATTTTTCAGCCGGTAAACGACCTTTCTCCCGTAGTGTATATTTTATCTAGTTATTAGTAATAGAATATTATCATAATTACTCTTAAATTAAGATATTATTTTAGCAGTTTCATTCAAATCACTCGTCTTATTAATTTTCTATTTTGATTTATGATTTTAATATGATATGGTAATATTTATTTTAATATTAATGTATACATTAAAAAAACAATTAAGGAAATTTAACAATTTGTTATTACTAAGACATTTTAAGGTATATATAAGGCATTTTAAGGTATATAGAATAACCAAGGAGACGGTTTAAGGAATATAGACAATAGTATTTGTAATTTAATATTATATATAATTAAATAAAATATTTAAGGTATATTTTAAAATCAAAGATTTACAATTAGGAAATATATAGAGGGAGATTTATGTATGTAATAATATTAATATAAATTTTAATTATTATATAATAAGGAAACAAATATGTATATTAGAGAGAACTTTTTGTATTGATTTAATTTTTTACTGAATCGATCAAAGACTCAAAGCATACTTAAATATTATTTTCTCACATTTTCTAAATTCTTTCAAATTACGTATTTTTTGTTGTCAAAGTCAATTCAAATCATTTGGCGGTGTCTCCACTCTAGTATCATTTGATGGAATCTCTCACCACAATATTGCTGACTCTTAAATACGGAAGTTGATCATCCATTGACCCGAATGCTTTAAACACTACGGGAGAATATAACAATAACGACTGAAAATTGTTTCATTAACGGCTCATAATATGAGCCGTTAATGAAAGACGGCTCAATGAAAAACGAGCCGTTATAGGAAGAGTCGTCTGATATATGACGGCTCGTTTTTCATTGGGCCGTCAATATGACGGCTCATTATTATTGGGCCGCCAAAAGGACGGCTCATTCGAATTAAGCCGTTTATAGGACGGCTCATTATGAATGAGCCGTCTATATGACGGCTCAATATGTATGAGCCGCCTAAATCAATAAAATTAATAGGGACGGCTCATTCAGTATGAGCCGTCCAAATTTTATTAATTATAGGGACGGCTCAACTATTTTCAGCCGAAATAAATCGAAATTTTTAAAAATACAAAATTTGAATAAATTAATATATCCCTAATCATAACATTAAAACCTGAATAATTTTACAAACCAAAATCTGTAAATATAAACCAGCATCAGTTTTACAATCCGATATTCAATTCCTAAAGCATTAAAGAAATAATTTCGAACATCATTCTTCAATCATCTATTGGATCATCGTCTTCACTTCTACGCTCGGCAGACTGATCACTTGGTTGAGTTGTCTGACCATCCTATAAAAGCATCCCAACAAAGTACTATATATAAGGGTTATCCCGTAGTGAAAGTGTTGTTCTTAACTGATTGTTAGGTGCGTTATTTTTTTTATTGTTTTTATTAATATTATTTTTCTCTGTCAATGAAAGATGAACTTTATTTTTCTATCCTAAATGAAACATATCAATAACATATTTCTGTTTTGACACATCATTAGCTCATTTTGTTAGGTGTCAACATTATAAAAGATTTAACCATTCTTAATTCTGAATATGCATTACAAATTTTGGAGATGATGAAATGAATTTTAAAAAAATATATATTCAATTGTATATCATAATATGTATGCATATATATTTATCAATTAAAATTACACTTATTTTTGTAACATTTTATGCATATCTATTTTATAGGCCTGCAATATTATGAAATGATAAAATAATAGAGATATGAGATCATAAATTAGGTTTAAGAGAAAAAAAATAGATGAAAAATTGCATTGAAAATAAAACGTCTTTTGAAAACAAATGAGAAGCTTAAGATGTATTCTAGAGTGTCCATATGACATAAGTTATAAATTGAGTAAAATGTAACAGAATTACATGTGACATGGATCAATAACAACAAATTGTTTTGACATTAGGATAGATAAAGTACTTTAAAATTCTTATGTGTCAACATTTTAGAAGATTTAACCAAATTAATATATATATATATAGATAATATAGAGCAATTTAAATAACAAAAACAAAATCTAGTAAGTTCGTTATTAGGCTTAAGACCCATGTGAACATCCAGTGTGTTTCTTTCACGGAATTCAGAATAAGGAATACGAAATAGGGAATATAAGATAAGAATATGAAGTTGTTTCTTTGGTGAAATGAAATAAAATGCAATAAGAAATTCTATTGTTTCTTTGGTGAAATTATATATGGAAAGGGAATGAAATGTGGTAAAATGACATATTTTCCCCTCCATTAATATGTATATTATGTAATACAATTAATTTGTATTAATTAATTTTAAAAATTAATAATAATAATAACTTAAATATAATTAACTAATAATTAAAAAACACTTTTAAAAATAATTTATTTAATTCTTTAAATAATTTTAAAGGATAATCCCTTATATCCAATATCTAACAATTCACAATAAAATCAAAAAAATAACTTGACAATTAATTGCTGCAGCTCCGAGAAACAATTTGATTGATTACACATCAAATTTATACATAATTTCGTCGACTAGAGATGATTTGGTATGTTTATAAGAGAAGCAATAAAAACGTGATCTTGTCGGATTAATTTTTTCATTTTCGACTAGAGGAGTAGAGCCTCATCTCCTTGCCAATGGAGAAGCTGACCAGCTATCAAACCGTTCCAGGAAGCTACATCATGTTTCGGTATGACTCTGAAGACCTTTAATGCACCGTCCAAATTCCAATGGTGGTAACATCATTGTATGACCACCTAGTAAACACGACCTTAGCATCTCCCATTCTTCCACACCTTGTGCACATATCAAACATGGTAACGAATTCTTGTATTTGTTCACTCAGTTTCGTATCTGTAATAGACCCGCCTGCCTTAGACTACAGTTGTTAAGGTGAACTTTGTCAGCTCCAAGCCCTTCTTAACCATACAGATGAACAAATTAAGTGCAGAACCCGCTTCACTAGGCCTGATCATGTGCAGGCCGGTCACGGAGGCAAAACCGAGACCGAGACTAAAATTTCGGTCTTGCCTTCTAGAGGACCGAGACCGACTTCGGCCAAAAAGCCCGCCCGAGTCGGTCTTTCTTGACTCAGGCCGGTCTCGTCTTGGACTGAATCTGACAAAAAAAAACGATGAATCCACAGTGAGCACTTTCAGTAGGAATCAACTAGCGATGAATCAATCTATATCAGTAGGAAATGCATGTATGTAGTAGCAGCTCTTCAATCAACAAATATTCAAATACATCTTGACAAATTACAAATGATAATCCAGCTCCGACATACCTAAAATCAGATCGGACGAACAACAAAGACAGTTTGAGCTGCTGGAGTGAAGACGAAGATGTTTGAGCTGCTGGAGTGTGAAGACGGAAACAACAGTGGATGTTTGAGCTGCTCAAACGAAAGACGAAGGACAACAAAGATGTTTGAGTTGCTGGAGTGAAGACGAAGATGCTTGGGTTGCTGGAGTGAAGACGGAAACGACAGTGGATGTTGGTGCTGGAGCTGCCGTGAACTTGAAGAGTCTGAAGACTGAAGTAATTTTTATTAGGATTTGCTGATTAAATTCGCTCCAGGCCGGTCTTAATCGGGCTTTCGAAAAAAAAGCCTGAGCCTGAGACTAAAGCCCGACCTTGAAGAAAAAACATGCTCGGTCTCGGTCCTAGTCGGGTCGGATTCAGACCGGTCTTGTCGGAAATTCGGTCCAACAATCTTTTTTGATCACCCCTACGTTTCACCATTTCACATTACACTTGATCTAGTTTATGATAAAATCTTACACACAAATATCAATTATCATTTTACGTCACCATTACCTACACAAATAATCATATATAGCTAAGAAAAAAAATTAAAATAGTGAAATTCATTAGAATCACACCTCTAGAGAGACCAGTAACGCATATGACAAGACCAGAAAATGGATCAGATTGTAGTGACGCAGCAGAAGATGGAGAAGGAGATACTAATGGCTCAACAGACTGCAGGCTTCTGAAAGAAGGCACTGAATGTTGAGAATGAAGACTCTCGGGTCACCACCACCACTCAACAAGTGAGCATGCCACTCAACGAGTGGAGAAGTCACTCATCAGAGTGGAAAAGCCAATCATCAGTGGAAAAGCCACTCATCATAGTGGACAAGACACTCAGTAGTGTGGGGAAGTCACTCAGCAAAGTGGTCAGCCATGCCACTTAAGGTTGTCATCATTGATAACTATAAGAAGCCAACAATGTGTGAAGGAAAAATGACCACGAGAAAGAGAGATGAGTAAGAATCGGTTGTTGGTGTTTTGAGTGTAGGAGAAAATAGTGTTGTACTGTGAGCCAAAATTACGGAGTGGGTATTTTAGAGTGCGGGCGATACATATTGTGTGATACAATTTGTAATACTATTTGTCTATAGTGAAACTGTGGGTGTGAGTCGTGGACATAGCCAAATTGGTGAACCATGTAAATTCTTGTGTCGTTTACATTTCTCTTAATTCATTGAGTCTCAAGGTCCTGCAAGGAGGAAATTAACAGCAACTAATATCCCAACAATTGGTATCAGAGCCTTCGGTTGGCGAATCAAAGGCACAAAAGACGTTTACGAAAATTATTCTGCGAAACAATTTTTTGTATTCATCCTATATGTTCGAGTGGGAGCAATGGCGTTAGAGAAAGAGTCCAAAATTTCTCATTTTGATTGTGCAAATTTTGGATTCTGGAAGATGCAGATAGAAGACAGCTTGTACCAGAAGGATCTTTATTTACCTTAGGGTGAAAAACCAGAGGAAATGAAAGATTCAGAGTGGGTACTGCTGGATCGAAAAGCTCTCGGAACTATACGAATATCACTGTCAAAATCAGTGACCTACAACATCAAGAATGAAAAGACAACCGCATCTCTCATGGTGGACCTCTTCAGTCTGTACGAACAGCCTTCTGCAGCAGATAAAATTCATCTGATAAAGAAGTTGTTCAACATGACGATGTCAGAAGGAACACAATTCAGAGAGCATCTCAGCGAGTTCAAAGAAGTGACAGACCAGCTAGGAGTAGTGGGCATGTCGTTCAATGATGAGATATGCGCCTGTCTAATTCTTGGGCAGTTGCCTAATAGTTGGAAAGGCACAGTCACTGCAATAAGTGGATCAGGGAAGAAAAAACTGAAGTTTGATGATGTGGTCGATATCATTATGACTGAAGAAATTCGAAATCGGTGGGATGGTGCTTCTAGCTCAGGGTCAACTTTGAACGTAGAAAGCAGAGGCAGAGATTCAAACAAGAATGGAAGGCGAAATAAGTCCAAGTCCAAGAATGGGAGGTCACAATCTCAAAATCCCTAAAATTCCAACAATCAGAACTAGAAAGTGATCGAATGTTGGAACTGCGGGAAGATCGGGCACTACAAGAATCAGTGTAGATCCCCGAAGAAAGAGAAGGAAGGCAAGCCTAAAGCAAACATCGCAGCAGAAGAGGCATGTGATGTTTTGGTATACTCTTTGGAGAGCAAGTCAGAGTCATGGGTGCTAGACTTCGGAGCTTCCTTTCATGCGACCTCCAACCGAGAACTCTTAATGAGTTATTCACCAGGTAATCTTGGTAAGGTATATCTTGGTGATGATCAACCTTGCGATGTGGTTGGCAAAGGTGATGTACATATCAAGTCAAATGGATTTGTGTGGAAGTTAAGGGATGTGAGACACATACCTGACTTGAGAAAGAACTTGATCTCGGTGGGGCAGCTTGCAACGAAAGGTTATGTCACAACCTTCAATGGCGATACTTGGAAAGTTTCTAAAGGTGCGATGACAGTCACTCGTAACCAGAAGAGTGGTACACTTTATACGACGACGAACATTGGTGGGTCAATTGCAGTTGCAAATAGAAAAGATGATCCAAATTTATGGCACCAGAGACTTGGTCACATGAGTGACAAGAGTCTCAAGATCTTGCATTCCAAGGGAAGAATACTAGACCTAAAGTCAGTTGACACTGACTTGTGTGAAAGTTGCATCTTTGAGAAGCAGAAGAGAGTCAGCTTCATAAAGAGTGGCAGAGCAGCAAAGCAAGAAAAACGTGAGCTTGTTCACACGGATGTCTGGGGTCTAACCACTGTCTCATCCATTGGGGGAAAGTCATATTTCGTGACTTTCATTGACGACCATTCCAGAAAGGTATGGGTTTATTTCTTGAGACATAAATCTGAAGTATTTGAAATGTTCAAGATGTTGAAAGCCATGGTAGAAAATGAGACAGGTCTAAAGATCAAAACATTGAGATCCGACAACGGTGGCGAGTATGATGACATGGAGTTCATGAAGTTATGTTATGAGAATGACATCAGACTAGCAAGGACTGTGCCAGGGACACCACCACAGAATGGTGTAGCAGAACTGATGAACCGGACATTGACTGAGAGAGCCAGAAGCATGCGAATACATGCAGGACTACCCAAGTAGTTCTGGGCAGAGGCAGTCAATACAGGAGCTTACTTGATCAACTGTGGACCATCAGTCCCGCTAGAGTTCAGAATACTAGAAGAGGTATGGAACGGAAAAGAGATAAAACTTTCTTATTTGAAAGTTTTTGGTTGTGTATCATATGTGCATATTAGTGATCATGTTAGGGGAAAGCTTGACTCCAAGTCACTAAAATGCGCATTCATCGGATTTGGTGGAGATAAGCTTGGGTACAAGTTCTGGGATGACCAGACCAAGAAGGTGATCAGAAATCGAGACGTCAATTCAATGAAAAGAAGATGTACAAGGACATAAATACACTACAGTCTAGTAGTGTATCACAGACTGATCTATGTACGTTGATCAAGATGATATCCTAGACAGAAGTATAGTGCATCAAGCAGTTGAGAGTCCTCAGTCAGAGGAACAGACATCGCAGAGCAGCACACAACAGACTGATAAACCACAGTCTCCATCTTCATCTCCTGTATTAAGGAGATCTTCACGACCTCCTATACCAAATAGAAGGTACATTAATTATTTGCTGCTTATTGATGCAGGAGAACCTAAATGCTATAATGAAGCATGTCAAGGATAATTTTATAGCAAGTGGGAGCATGCAATGAAAGAAGATATGGAGTCCATTATCTCTAACCAGACATGGGAGCTAGCCGAGTTACCCGTGGGAAAGAAGGTGTTACACAAAAAATGGGTGTATCGAGTCAAGGAGGAACATGACGGTTCCAAAAGGTACAAGACAAGACTTGTAGCCAAGGGCTTTCAGCAGAAAGAAGGTATCAATTACACAAACATATTTTCACTGGTTGTAAAACTGACCGAATTTTAAGTATTGTTGCAGCAGAAGACTTGCAACTTGAGCAGTTAGATGTCAAAACTGTTTTCCTCCATGGTGATCTCGATGAGGAGATATACATGGAGCAGACGGAGGGTTTCTCAGAAAATGGCAAGGAGAATCTCGTGTGTAAACTGTAGACGAGTTGATATGGATTGAAACAGGCTCCAAGGCAGTGATACAAAAAGTTTGATGGGTTTATGCAAACGAATGGTTATTTCAGATGCAATGCTGACCATTGTTGGCTTGTTGCTACTTCAAAAGATTTGAGTCCAGCTATATTATTTTGCTACTTTATGTCGATGACATGTTAGTGGCAGGGTCAAATATGGGTGAAATAAAAAATTTGAAGAAGCAATTGTCGAGTGAGTTCAAAATGAAGGACTTGGGTGCAGCAAAGCAAATTTTTGGGATGAGAATCAATAGAGACGAGCCAAAGGGTACTTTGGAGTTATCTCAGGCAGAGTACATTGGGCGTGTTCTCAAAAGGTTCGACATGTGTGATGCTAAGGCAGTCAACACACCATTGGGTAGTCATTTTCAACTATCCAAGGAGCAGTCACCCAAGATGGAAGAAGAAAGGAACTTCATGGCTAAGGTTCCACATGCTTCAACCACTAGAAGTCTCGTGTATGCCATGGTTTGCACAAGACCAGATATTGCTCATGCAGTGGGAGCGGTGAGCAGGTTCATGAGTAATCCTGGAATGCAACACTAGGAAGCAGTCAAGTGGATACTAAGGTATCTAAGAGGCACTACCGATAGATGCATGTGTTTCAGAAGAAACGAGTTGAGACTACAAGGGTTTGTAGACTCAGATTTTGCTGGTGAGGTAGACAACATGAGAAGTACTACCAGTTATGTATTCACACTGGGGACTACTGCAGTCAGTTGGATTTCGCAGATACAGAATATAGTAGCGTTATCAACCACAGAGGCGGAATATATAGCAGTCACTGCGGCAAGCAAAGAGATGATCTAGTTACAAGGATTGTTAGCAGGATTGGGTCTAAGACAGACGAAGAATGTTTTGCATAATGATAGTCAGAGTGTGATACATCTGACAAAGAATTCTGCGTTTCATTCAAGGACCAAGCATATTGGACTTCGTTATCACTTCGTCAGATCTCAACTAGAGGATGGAGTTTTAACACTTGAGAAGATCCAAGGCAGCAAGAACCCAACTGACACGTTAATCAAGTCTGTCACCACATAGAAACTGAAGTTGTGCTCAACTTTAGTAGGTCTTCAATAATAGAATACAGGTAAGCCTTACACCCAATTCACTCATAGATACAGTTGGAGTTAAAGTATTCAAGTGGGAGATTGTTGAGAATGAAGACTTTCGGGCCACCACCACCACTCAACAAGTGGGCAAGCCACTCAACAAGTGGAGAAGTCACTCATCAGAGTGGAGAAGTCACTCATCAGTGGGCAAGCCACTCATCATAGTGGACAAGACACTAAGCAGAGTGGGGAAGACACTCAACAAAATGGCCAGCCAAGCCACTCAAGGTTGTCATCATTGACAACTATAAGAAGTCAACAATGTCTGAAGGAAAGATGACCACGAGAAAGAGAGAAGAGTAAGAATCGGTTGTTGGTCTTTTGAGTGTGGGAGAAAATAGTGTTGTATGGTGAGCCAAAAATACGGAGTGAATATTTTAGAGTACGATACATATTGTGTGATACAATTTGTAACACTATTTATCTATAGTGAAAGTGTGGGTGTGAGCCGTGGACGTAGCCAAATTGGTGAACCACGTAAATTCTTGTGTCGTTTTCATTTCTCTTAATTCATTGAGTATCAAAGTCCTGCAAAGAGGAAATTAGCAGCAACTAATATTCCAACACTAAATTCGTAAACCCCACCATTAACTTGGAACACCTTTTGATCGTAATCACTTCCATAGTAGAACCGCCCATAACAATGAGTCAAGATCGAAATCCCTTCTCATATTCGATTCCTCGAAGCAACTGGATGCTGAGGAAACGCACTCACACTTTTGCACCAGAAAACATTGATTTAAAGTTTAACCCAGGAATCAGTCGCGTGAAAAAAACGATTTTAAAGGAGGGAATTGGAAAATTATGCAGAGATACGAAAAGGGTAGCTCAAAGATTCATCAGAAAAGCCTCAAAATGTAGGAAACTGAATACAGAAAGGGTCGTGTAGACTGACCAAGTCTGATTCGAGTATTTGACAAGAACTAGAGGACATAAGCAAGACAGCGGAATATGAATTGGCGATAAAAGGGGAGGAATTGGACAAATCAAGGGGATCAAGACGAACCCAGAATCGTACCTCATGGAGAAGAGAATTGGAACCGTACCTGATGAAGGAGCAGGGTTGCTTCATGCTATGGAGAGGAAGAGCAGCTAAAGGAGCAGGAGGAGCTTCAGAATGTCTATGAAGAACTGATGGTAGTTCGGTCTTATTGAAAAGTTAAGGAGGAGATTTTCGTCATTTGGCCTCTTATTTCGGATTTCTAGCGCGCCCTGCTTAGGAATTCCGAGTTTTTTGAACAGAATGTCTAACACTAGCCCTCTAGGATTCCGTAAGCTGGAATTTTTCAATTCTGCGAAAACAACAACTTCTTATGAAATCTGTAACACCTATTCCTGACCTATTCTGCGAAAAGAACATGTCATAAGTCTCTAGCGACAGTGCTCAACCAACATTAATCCATAAGAGCAATAAACAAGTTTTTATTGGTAGCTTAGATACTTTTATAAAATTAATTTGCAATTACAGATTAGTGCAACCGTTCTTTAACGGTGAATGTGCAACCATGTTGACACCCCTAAGAATATGAGCATCACACCAAGTCTGATCAGAACAAACTATCTTTTTAACATTAATAATCCAATTTTTTAGCTCCCATGACACATAGTTAGGCGCATTAAGGAGATTGATAACTTCCAAGTTGTTTTCTTCAAGGATGACTGAATAGTGGTTACTCGTAAAAGCTAAGAACTTGGCAAAACGAGAACCACGAGTTTCAACATGAAGTGCAAATATATCATAGCCTTAGCCAATGGCAGCATCCATAACAAAACGTAAGTGATTGCAAGTAATTAACGCGGCAAATGAAATACTATGCTTTAAACCAGCGTCAAAATTAATCTTAACCCAATTTCATGTGGACGGAAACCAAAATGTTGGAGACTTAGGGGCAAGAACACATGAAATTAGAATCAATGTTTCTCTTCTAATAGAAAAAAGGATAAATCACATCAACAATCACTTATATTGACACTATATGATTAAATAGTCATTTATGTTTTTTTGTGTAGTTAAATGTTCATGTGCATTTAAAAAAATGTGACTTTTTGGTTAAACGTGTTATATTTAGTCATATATGTTTGACAAATGTGATTAAATGGTCACAAAAATGATGATCTTACCATTCTCTTTTATATTGTGTTCTTCATGGTTTTTCATGTCTGAAATTTGATTTTAAATTCAGATTTGCGCGAGTTAGATTTGAACTGAACCTAGAATTGCATATTTAGATTCGATTCAAACCCAGAAAGGCATATATGGGTTCAAACTGAATCGAAATATGCAATTATGGGTTCAGTTTGAACCCAATTTTGCGTTTCTGGGTTCGATTTAGGGTTTAGGATTCGATTTGAACCTAGAAACACAAATTTAAGTTCAAAAATAAATTTCAAGTTTAAATCGAGAAAGAAGATATTGAAGATAAATAATATTAAAATGATTATGAATAAAAGTGAAATAGTATTTTAATAATTTTTTCACATATTTTGTTTGTAATCATGAGTCAACTTTTTAAACATAAGCTGTATAAAAAATCTTCATCAAATTCTTTTAGATTCTCGAATCAACTGCTCCAGTTAATTTGTCATTTACCTTTTATTACTTCATTTGTCCATTAGCAGATCGTGTCAAGCGCCAAACATATTAAGGATATGAATTCTTCGATTTTATCTATTGGGATTTTAATTCATGAGGGGTCAGTTATCACTTTATTGCATTGATTCGATTCAAGGCCCAACCGAGGAACACAAACACACTTTTATTTCATTGTTTTACATTATCAGTAAATGATTAGTTTCGAAATTTAAACCAATTTTGATGGAATATATATATATGGTTTTTGTTTCAAAAATAAAAATATTTTTTTATTAATAAAAAGTCGAATTACATAATCCGCTATCAAGGACCCAATCCTCGTATATTCTATGACCAGCAGCTCCTTGTCTACATTTTCATTTGTCGGCCGTTGAAAAGTCAAAAAGCGATGCCTGCGGGCCAATCTGACTTTATTCTAGCCCTCCGATGTGTACGATGCGCTACAGCGACGGCTATGATTATGCGGGTGCAGCAAGTCTCATGCTACTTCTGTCACTATCAAGATGAGTTATTAAGTTGGGGCCCCCATAAGCAACTCAATTGGGCCCACCAAATTATTTTCAATGGGCTGTAGCCCAAAAGGCTAGTACGCAGGACTCATTTCGGCTTTCTTAAATATATCTATATATATTGTATTATGAATTTTTAATTTTAATATATAACATTTTCCATTATTATGTCTTTAATAAGTTATTTACAATTGGTACAGTCACCAAATCTTAATTTTATAATTTTTTACCACTCCGTAAATAGGTAATTAACCTTATATATTGTAAATTAAAGTAGAACAAATAATGTAATTAAATAGTAAAAAGCTTTTAGTATCTAATCATTTCATGTTTCAAAACTATGGTAATTATATACGGGAACTTCTGTCAATTTTCCGTTAAAAAATTATGTTTTTTTTTTCAAATGTACAAAATTGACTAACATATATTTTTTCCAAGTGTTACAATCAAACTTATATTTTCAATTTATTTACATTACTATAACAGATTAATAGTTAGTACCACACATATGATTTTTAGTATATAATTAATTTAAATAAAATTTATACTCAAAATATACATATTATTAATAATTTAGTATAATATAAATTTTTACTTCAATAAAATTTCACAAAGTACGCAAATAGGTGACTAGTTGTATGTAATATAAAATGAGTAATAAATAAAATAAAATTAGTATTAATAGTCAAAAGAAATCTATGTAAGGATTTTTTAGATTGATTGTGAGTATTTGATCGAATTTTAACTCACTTGACGTAACATATTTTACAGTGCCGCCACGTTATTGTTGAGAAATTTACATTAATATAATGTAGAACAAAAAAAAATCGATTTAGACACACAATTACTCTCTATATTATTATTCATAAAAGAAATTCTAAACAATTTAATCAATTATAGAGAGATAGATTATTCTTTCTGTACGTAGACTACGCTCCCTCTCATTAAACGCAGCCCTACTCTCTCCACTTCACTTCAAGCTTTTGAGTCCGCAGTCCACCCCACTATAAACCTCCACGCCATTCCACCATACTCTCTTCTTTTTTATTCATATTTCATGAACTATTTTTGGTGAACTATTCAACCAGTTCACTCCCCATCGAACTTACTGTTATATATATATGTACTTTTCTGCATATGAATCTAAGCTACATATGAACTTTTTCCAGCAGAATATATGCTGACTCAAAACCCTAGTTTGAATATCATGACTCATTGGTGACAAACATGTCGTGTCGTGTCTAAACGAATAAGTTTTAAACGTGTATCTAAAATTGAAACACGGCACACAACACGTTTAATAAACGTCACACGACTCATGACACGGTTTCACGACACGATTAGACACAACACGATAATACATAAATAAGACACGACAGACACATCATGACACGATAAAGAGGTGTAGAATAACATTTAAATTTGAATAAGATTAGTAAAGAAGAATATTTTGTACTAAAAATATCATTTAAATAAATATTAAAGTAAATAGTTTTACACATTTATATAGATGAATTATTTTATATTATTTTAGTTTTTTTTATTCTAATTCTTAATTAAATGCACATTTATATTAATTAATTTCTTATATGCATTAATCTAATAGTTTAATTATAGTTTATTGGACTAAATAAATAAACCGAGTTAATTAATCGTTGGAGGAAAACAAAATTTGGAGGGAAATTTTTACGATATATTACAATAGTTGTCTGTAATTAGTCGTTGATCCGTGATGTATAAAATTTTAATTTAATGACAAATTATTTAATTATAGTAACTAATTTATGATTTGTTCATAACTTTTGTTTTAAATAATACATTCCAAAAAAAGTTTATCTTATTTATAATACACTCCCATAATCTATATTTATACTTAATTAATATATTTAATTTTTAATTGCAAATATTTATATGTTCATACTTATTATCCATCAAATATAATATTATGTATTTTATTCTATATAATACTTATTCATACTTAATATAGACATACATTATATATCTTCTATGTATTTGAGCATTACCCGTCCAGACATAACATTTGTTGTGCAGAATTTAAGTCAATATATGCAGGATCCGAATGAATCACATTTGAATGCAGCATTACGGATAATAAGGTATGTAAAGCAAGAACCAGGTAAGGGGATTCTTTTGTCTAGTAGTTCTGAATCCAACCTAATCAGATTCTGTGATTCTGATTGGGCTGGATGTATTGAGACAAGAAGATCTGTTACTGGTTTCTGCATATTTCTTGGCAAATCCTTAATTTCTTGGAAAGTAAAAAAGCAGAACACTGTTTCTACATCTTCAGCTGAATTTGAATATAGAAGCATGGGTTCGACTTTATCAGAAATTATTTGGCTTAGAAATTTGTTGAATGAGTTAGGTTTTGAGCAAACTGAACCATGCATACTACACTGCGATAATAAGGTTGCTATATAAATTGCGAATAATCCTATTTTCCATGAGAGAACAAAGCATATTGAGATTGATTGTCACTATATTAGAGAAAAGTTGTTGGATAACATTTTGCAATTGAGACATATTAAGACAGGAAGTCAGTTGGCTGACATTTTTACAAAAGCATTGGGAAGTTCACAACATTATCATCTATGCAATCAGCTTGGTATATGTGGAATCTCTTTGGTAGACAGGGGGAGTTGACTTGAAGATTGGTCCATGATGCTATCAGCTTGAGGAGGAGTGTTGAAAATATGTACGAATTTAGTATTGAACAAACACCATTCACACCACATCTAAAAATATGTACAATAATCGTATCGTGTCATGTTTTTTAACCCGAACACAACACAATTTTAGCATATATTATATATATATACGATTATTTTTAAAAATATAATAATAATTTGTTTATATCACGAATCCCGACTGTACCCAATTTCATTTTTTTGTTCATTTTCTGTAAATAACAGAAAACCCGAAAACGAAAGTCCCGAATTTCCTACCCTCAATCAACGGCTCCGACTCCAATCAGAGTTTTTATTAAAATAAGATGGTAGGATCCGTAATTATTTAATAATTATAATAGAGCAAATATTGTTGATTTAAGAAGGAAAAAAAATCTCAGTTTCTTTGGGCCAAATAAGAAATTACCAAAGTACGTTTCTGATATCTATGGATTGTTGATTTAGAAGGTAAAATTAATGGGCTAGCGGCAGACCAACTAAGCCTCCTATTATATAGAGTTGTTTCATAACTAGACTAAATATGTACGCCATACAATGTTGGCATCCTACCTATTCAGATAAAACACTAAACACTGCTAACCTCCTCTATTGAAAAACAACTTACAAAGGAATTTTTCATGATAATTGAAACTCGTACCGAAGTTCGAACTTAATTGTGTAAGGTGAGCCAGAATAGCAAATTGAAGTTCATACTTACAAATTAACATGGAAGAGGTGAGGTAAAACAGTCTGACCACTGGGTGCCGAAACAGATGCTTCATTAATAGCATACCATCCATTTACAGGAAGAAATAAGCCCCCTCTTCTCTATTGGCCGGCTACTGAGCACTCACCAAACTAAACAAGCAGTTGAACAAATTGCATACATAAAGCTGATGTTTTCCCAGCGCCTTCTCTATTCTCAAACATATTTCTATGATCGTGTACACATCTTCTGAGCAAACAAACCCTCAACGCTGATTTATCAGTATCCTTGCTTGCTGAGATTATTGCATTCACGGCATCCATGATCCCCCCCCTACAAAAGAAAGCATAAAAAATATAAATTGAAATGCTTTAATAAACAGTTCTTGATAGGAAAAATCTGAAAGAAAGTAGCATCCATCAAGAAACAATAAACACAGTCAAAAATAAAATCTCCTCAACTGCAAACGCTTCAATCCTGCAAAAATGCCACAGAACCATCAACATCCGAAGAAAAACAATGATGAAACATATATAGTATAGTAATGATGAGATGATGAAATATGGGTAAATATCCATGTTCTTGCCAAAGAGACCTAATTTCTACAAATATTTCTTAATTAATTACCCTTGATCTGAAGAACTTGAAGACCTGTAAACACAACCACAAGCAAACATCAAAGCACCATGAACTAATCATATGATAACCTTAACAATAAACTAATCTACTAATACCTTAGCCCTTACGTCCACAATTATTACAACAAAAAAATTACCTACGTTATAAAAGAGCTCACCTTCTCCTCTACTTCCCCATACTACCCCATAACCACACCAGAATAAAGATGAAAAAATTATACAAGTACAGACACAAAATGCAAATACAGTCCACAAAGAGAAACAAAGATAAGTAGGCACCATCATCACAACATAGCAAATGTAGAAAATAACCTCAACAGATTAAGCTGATAATAGATCAAGATCAGTATAATTAATCAGTGCAGTATCAAGTTTGTGGAAATGGTTATTAAACCAACTAAACAAACACAAATAATAGTTTGATAAGCAAATTAGAAATGTCTGCATTAATTAGGAGTAGAATAGTCTTTCCTACACAAGGGGGGAGTGACATAAGCCTAGCCATACGAGTACTCATAAGCAACAGAATTAGGAGAATGATTAAGGATACTCAAGTCTTTTCCAAAGTCATATAGATAGATAGATATAGATAAATATTTAGCTCATATCCATTCCCTCTCCATCTTGGCTGAAGATAGGACTGACAGCAGAGAAGGATCTCTCAAATGGAGAAGGGTGGACCTGTGCATCCCCCCTCCTGCGCTTAAACCCACAGCTGTCAGTGGTTGAAGTCTCTGCATCGATCTTCCTTCGAACACCTCTGACAGCTTGTTCCTCAGCAGGGGAAAGGGGAAAGACCTTTCCACTGGCGAGGCAAACAGTACTATGGTTATCATACAGAATCCTCTGGTTACAGTTCTTGTCACAAATGTGAGTCAGCCCTGTTAGTTTGCAACGATACATGTTCCCAAACACGTGTTCATTTTGGCATTTCCAGCAACATTTGTGAACAGGAACCAGCACGTCTCTGCCTATAATAGTCGAGAGATAAACAACATGTGCAGGCCCAGTCTTGATGGAATTGCCACATACCTCCATATCTTTCTAGAACTAGAAACTTCTTGCTGTTAATTCCCAGGTCTGAGCCTCACCGCAGTACGTTCTGCAGATCCCAACACATCATAAGAATGGCGACGGACAATCTATCAAATTTAAACTCCCATAATCAATCCTAGATTATGCCTCACTGCCATTCAAATTCAACAGTAAGCTACAAAAACATGTATCAGGTTTAAACAGCATGAATAACATCAAATCTGAAAACATGTCTCAGCTCAGAGCAAGTTCACTGCCAGGAAAGAATCAGCAGGCATCAATTAGCAGCAAAATCTAGTCAACCATCTTAACGACCTCCTCAATTTCCATGCATGAACGTACTTTACCCTAATTATTCACATCGTAGTTGATGTGAACAAAAGGCTCAAACATAGCTGAAAACCCTAAATAGAACAAGCGAAACACTAGATAATTGCAAACTGTAGAGATGAAAAGCCAGGATCTACTCACTTGACGTATTTCGCTCTCCGAGCCTCCGACGATCTCTATCTCTTCTTCTCTGGACGTAAACCCTAATTTCTCGCGCACACGCTGAGAGCAAGTTTGATACTCCGACACGAGTCCAGGAAGTGAGAGGTGAAGGTATTTATAGAGAGAGGGGAGCGAAGAAGTCGTTGCCGAAGAAGCTGCATCAACGATTCAACGGTCGGAGGTGAAGTGGGAGGAGGGAGGGGTAGATCCGTAGATGGAAGTGAAATGACGTGAAATGAATTAAGAGCAAATGCGGGTGAATTTGTCAGCTAGTGGCTAGTGGGAGAAAGTGGATAATGTTATTAATTAGGGTTAAATATCTAATTGTTAATTGTGTATACTGTATAGGGTTAAATTATAATTTATTAGTTTTAGCTAATTTAATGCTTAAATAAATTGAAATTTATATTTTATTTTGTATTTTGCGCAGCTTTCTAATTAAATCATTGAGAAACTTAGACATTATTTAGTTGAATTTGTAAAACTTTGTGATGTATCTGAAACTCTCATGTGCTGACTTGACAGTACATTGAATGCTAAATGATGTTTGATCACACGCTTTCACCTTAGCTCCAATTAACTTGCAAGAAGGGAATCGTAACAGATGGGGTGTCTGTAGGTCCCTCTCCGATCCTTAAATAAGTATACTGTGTGTATGAACTCAAAACGTAATGAACGTATTGAAAAGCAAATGTATTTATAGAGTAAAGAGATCAAACTGTTATGGCAACAGAATATCTTGGCGAATATTGTGCCGGTAAAGATTAGGATAGCAGATATTACGGTTATAGCGTAATATTGCAGTTACCGTATGTAATCTTTAGAGAATAAGTGTCTGATATACGCGGCATATCGTGGTCATATCTTTAGTGTCGGTTGGTGGGACCAAATTTGAGAGGTTAGACTCTCTTGGCGAGCACTCCTCTGGCGAGCAGTAGGAGGTTGTGACCTCGATCAATGGCGACCTGTGATGGAGCTTTGGCGTCCACTTTGGTTTGAGTTCGATACTGGACCGCTTTATGAGGGTCAGATTATCCTTAATATGGGTCAGCCCGGTCTAAATGATATGAGTTTTACCCCTTGCAAAGTTATTGAGCCTTTGAGGTCTTTCCCTTATTGGGTCGTCACAATCAATATCCAACATTTGCCCCCGAAGCTTGAGTGACGTTTCTTTGGTCAAGCTTGATTTTGTGATAGGGCTTGAGATAGTGACACTTGGATTGAATCTTTTCTGTCCTTATATGTTATTTGTGCATTTTTTGATACTCCGTATCCTTTGGCAAACGGTTGTTTGGTCGACGAAATTCAGGGGATTGACCCTAAATTTCCTCTCCGGGAGGTGAAGTCTCTCTAGGACTTCATCGAGAGTGACTACTCTAAGGAGGTTCCTGCTCATGTTGGCGAGGAGACTGCCCCTGAGGCCGATTAGGAAGTTGCTGCCTCTGAAGAGCCGAAACTTTGAAGTCCCGAGCTCCCCTGGCGACCATATCTTCCGTCCTTTTTTTTATGATAATCATTTCTGTTTCCCTTTGTTTTGGGGGAAAATTTGTAATTATTTTTTATATCAGACTCGATTATTATTATTTTAATAATATTGAATGCCTTTATATTCATAAGCATTTGCCTTTATTTGCATTTAAATGTGTTTGCTATTCTTCCGATGTCTTTCTTGTCTGAATGCTTTTGGAAGTTTTACCATACTTGTTTTCAACTTCTCTTTACTTTATGATAGTCTAGCCATATAGGGTCTTGGACTTTTCCTTAGGCTTTAGAAGGAAGAATGATAATCTTTTATAGATCCATCTGCTCCCTTCGCCAAGTTATTTTAAAGGAACTGTTGTTCGATGGTAATACCTTTAAGAAAAACTATCATCCTTTAGGGATGTGTTCGCTTTTTTAAGAGTTTAGCTCTTTGGAGTGTTTACCTAATCATGGGGAACGATTATTCGAGGCTCATTCATCTTTTAGTAAGTGACCGCCTTAGGTTCATTCCCCCACTTTCTTATGTTTGTTTCCCAAAGGAAATGTTATCCTTGATATGGATCCGTTCGCTTTGGATATCCAATCTTAATTTTTCCCAACGGGTCTCCTTAACGGGTCGCTCGCCTTTTATATCAGGACTTCTGCCTGATGTTGATATCAGGTCTTTTGCCGAACTTCTTCCTTAGGTCTTTTCGCCTGATTTTGTTATCAGGTCTTTTGCCTAACATTGACGTCAGGTCTTTCACCTAAATTTGACTTTAGGTCTTTCGCCCAATTTTGATATCGGGTCTTTTTTCTTCGTTTTGGTTCGAGTGGCCATGCTTTATGAAGGAATGGATTGTTTTATTTACATAACATTTTGATTACAAGCTATACATAAAACCTTCTTAAATGTTCGGAGTTAAACAAACGAGGTAGCCTTACACCTTCTATGGTTTCCAAGTAGTAAGATCCTCGGGCGGCAATCTCTACTACTTTGTATGGACCTTCCCACTTAGCTGAAAGCTTGTTATGACTGTCCAGACTTGTGAATTCATTCTTTCGCATAACCATCTCCCCCACGAAAAATTGGCGAGCGCTGTCTTTTCTATTAAAGTATCGGGCGGTCGTCAGTCGCATTTTAGCTTGGGCTTTGTCTGATTACCATCGCTCTTCTTCTGCAAGATCAAGGTCTGTTCTGCGCTCAATTTCGTTCTCTTCAATGTTAAAGTATGGGATTATGTGGGTAGGCACCGCTATTTCGGCAGGTGCTACTGCTTCTGATCCGTACACTAAACTGCATGGTGTTTCCCCTGTTGCTGTTTTGGGTGTTGTTCGAATAGCTCATAGTACATTGTCTAGCTCTTCTGCCCGGTTTCATTTAAAGGCATGCACTCGCTTTTTGAGTCATGTCAGGACAACTTTATTGGCTGCTTCGGCTTGCCCATTCGTTTGAGGATGGTGCACTGAGTTGAATCTGTGATCGATATGGTATTCTTCGCAGAGCCACTTGAGTTCCTTTCCTACAAATTGCGGACCATTATCGCTTATGAATATTTTGGGGATGCCAAACCACGAAAATATGTTGATTTTTAGGAACTTGAACACTTGGAATTCAGTCGTAGAGCCCAAAGCTTTCGCCTCTATCCACTTGGTGAAGTAGTCGATCGCCACGATAATGTGGGTTCTTTGCCCAGTGTTGATGGGAAAGGGGCCCAAGATGTCTATTCCCCATTGGTCAAAAGGTCAGGCGCCCGCCATTGGGGATAGCAGTGTTGGTGGTCCACCGGACCGTGGTGTGAACTGTTGACAAGTCACGCATTTTTTTGTCAATTCTTCCGCCTCTTTGCTCAAGGTTGGTCAATAGTAGCCTAATATGAAGCTTTTGTGTGTCAATGAGCGTGCACCTTCATGGCATGAGGCAACTCCTTCGTGAGCTTCACGGAGAACTCTTTCTGTCTCAGGATGAGAGATGCATCTTAGATAAGGAGTTGAATATCCTCGCCTATAGAGCTCTCCATCTATGAGAAGATAGCTTGCAGACATACGGCTTATTTTCGTGGACTCGCCTTCGTCTTCTGGGAGTATTCCTTCTTTCAAGAAGTTCTGGAACAGAGTCATCCATGTTACCTGCCCTTAAATTTTGAAGACTTATGCTCGGTTGTCGAGAACCGAATATAGAGCTTGTTCTAAAAATTGCACATCCTGAATTCTTGTCCCTCCGAACGCCAGCTTGCTTAGAGAGTCTGCCAGCTGGTTATCTTGGTGAGGAATAAACTCAATTGCGAAAATTGGGATTTCGGCGATGAGTTTTTTAGCTATCTAGAGGTATTTTTTCATCTTTTCCCCATTTGCTTGATTGACAATTAGCTTTGAGTCGCTTTTTGCCCTGAGTGACGTTATGCCCATTCCTTTAGCGAGTCGCAGTCCAGTGATAAGAGCTTCATATTCGGCCTCATTGGTGGTCGCCTTAAAAGTAAGGGTGATCGCATACTTTAAAGGATCGCCCTCAGGGGAACGAGAATTAATCCTACCCCGAGCCTTCTCTTGAAGAGGATCCATCAGTATAGAGTTCCCAGCCTTTACTTGTATCTGCTGATTGACTTGGCCGGTTTGCTGCTTCTATTAGACCATTGTTTGTACTTTCCACTATAAAATCTGTTAATGCTTGACCTTTGATGGCCGTTTTCGGCGCAAATTTGATCTTGAATTCGCTCAACTCGATCGCCCATTTAACCATTCTTCCTGAAGAGTCTGGCTTCAGCAGAAAGTGTTTGAGAGGCTGGTTGGTGAGGACTGTAATGGCATGCGTGTGGAAGTATGGTCTTAACTTTCGAGCAGCAATAACTAAGGCATAGAGATACTTCTCAATCTGGACATATTTTATTTCAGCCGAATTAAACATCTTGCTTACAAAATACACATGACTGTGCTTATTTTCATATTCTCTTATTAATACGACACTGGCTGCAACCTCGGTAATACTTAGATAAAGAAAGAGTTGTTCGCCGGGAATGGGTTTCGCCAAAGTTGGGAGTGTTTGAAAGTGCTACTTTAAGGATTGGAAGGCAGACTCGCACTCCGTCGTCCACTCGAACTTGCGGTTGACCCTGAAAGTCTTGAAGAACGGGAGTGGCTCTGGAAAGAAAGCGATTGAGTGCAGCCAGGCGGCCATTCATACATTGGACCTTCTTGTGGCAAGTTGGTGACTTCATCTCCTCAGTGGCCTTGAGTTTCTCCGGGTTCGCCTCAATTCCACGCTTGCTTACCATGAATCCCATAAATTTGCCTGACTTGACTCCGAAAGCACACTTTGCTGGGTTTAGGCGAACGTTGTGCCTCCTCATGCACTCGAATGCTTCTCGAAGGTCTTCTGTGTGAGGACTTACCTTTATTGTCTTGACGAGCATGTCGTCCACATAAGCCTCCATGTTACGCCCCAGCATGTCCTGAAACAATCGGTTTACCATTCGCTGATAGGTTGCCCCCGCATTGATTAGACCGAACGGCATCACTTTGTAGCAAAGTATATCTCCGTGTGCATTGAAGGTTGTGTGGGCTTCATCGGTCGGGTGCATTCGGATTTGATTGTAGCATGAATAGGCATCCATGAAGCTCAGCATTTCATGACCAGAGGTTGCGTCGACCAGCTGATCAATTCTAGGAAGGGGATACGAATCTTTCGGGCAAGCTCTGTTCAGGTCGCGAAAGTCGACGCAGAATATCCACTTGCCGTTTGATATCTTCACGAGAACTGGGTTGGCGACCCAGCTCTGAAATCGCACATCCCTTACAAAGTAGGCTTCGATCAGCTTGCCTACTTCTTGCTTGATCGCCAAACGCTTGTCAAATCCAAATGACCTTCTTTTCTGAGCAATCGGATTTATCTAGGGATCTATCCTTAACTCATGAGAAATTATGTCGGTGTTGATGCATGGCATGTCACTGGGCTTCCATGCGAAAAGTTCTTTGAATTCTTTCAAGAGGGAAGTCAGGGTGTTTCTCTGGTCGTCGTTCAAGGTGGTCCCAATGCGCACCTTCTTTTCTGGACCATCGATTTCAACCTCTGCTAACTCCTCCATTGGCGCTAGTCGAGCCTTGTCCTCACGCGGGTCAGCCTCTATCTCGATGGCGAGGGTTTCCCTTTGGTTCTTCCTGCGAAGACAGTTCACATAGAATTATCGTGAGGAGGGATGGTCGCCTAGAACTTCTCCGATCCCATTTGGTGTAGGGAACTTCATCTTTTGGTGGACTGTGGATGCCACAATCCTATGAGGATTGATTGTGGTTCTCCCCAGGAAGGCATTATACGATGTAGGCGAGTCGACTACTAAGAAAGTGACCGACACTTTTATGCTCTTCCATCCTTCGCCCAGAATTACCGGCAGGGTTATGGCTCACAGCGGATATGTTGTTCTCCTAGCAAAACCGATGAGGGGAAAGTCGACTCGCTTGAGGTCACGCTTGGATTTGCCCATCTTCTCGAAGGCGTCCAAAAACATAATGTCTGTCGAGCTTCCTCCGTCGATCAGAATTCTCTTCATATCGCAGTCGTCGACTTCAGTTGTGATGACTAGAGCATCATTGTGCGGAGTAGTAACGTGTTCCAGGTCGTCCTCGGAGAATGAGATGATGCAATCCTCTTCAGGCCGATGTCTCTTTCCCAACTGAATAGCTGTAAAAATTTGAGGAGTATAGACTTCTCTTGCATTCGACCCCTCGCCTCCGGCACCAAACCCTCCAACAATCAGGTTTATCACCCTCCTGCTCTTGAATGGGCCAGATTGCTCGGGCGGAGCTGGCGAGTGATTTCTACGCGGGGGCGTTCGACTTCTGTCTCGTCCAACCACAAATTCCTTCAACATGCCTCTATGTATTAACTTCTCGATGTTGCACTTGAGGATGCGACAAACATCTGTTTTGTGGACCTTGGCCTTGTGGTATATGCAGTAGCTTTCTATGTCCTTCCCCATTGGCTGAGCACTCTTGCGGGGCATTGGTGGCATTGCAGAGACCCTATTTCCATCTCGACTACTACCGCCGAGATATGCCTGTTTAAAGGCGTGAAATACTCGGGGACCTCTGGATGTTTAGTTCATGGGGTTTCCGATATGGGCTTGTCTCGACCCTTCCTATTCTTCTTTTCCTTCCTACCATCGCGTCGGGGCTCTAGAACCACCCTTAGCAAGGTTGTTAGGAAATTAGCTTTAGAGTTCGCCCTTTCTATGTCTATAAAACATTTCGCCCTTACTGCTAGCTCCTCCATCGTCTCTATCTCCTGAACGTGGTAGCTGTTGCGCAATTTCCTCGAGGCTTTGCTGGCCACATCGAGTCCTTGGTAAAAGGCGTGAATTATCTCCCCATCTGCGACCTGGCGATTTATTTATGTAACGTTCTTATGAAAACGCCCGTAAAAGTCGACCAATGATTCTCCTGGTTGTTGTTTGACTGCGTCTAAGGCGACCACACTTTTCAACAGTTGGCGTTCGCCCATATATCGCTCCAGGAATTTGCTCTTGAGCTCGGACCAGGTCCCTATCGATCCTGCAGGGAGGCCGAAGAACCAGGACGACGTCGAACCCGAAAGGGTCGACCGAAATAACAGGGCTAAGTGATTCAGATCGTTCAACTTACCCAAAAGAGAGACTTCGTGCTTGTTGATATGTATGATAGGATCTCCTCCACCACTGTATTCGGGGATGGCCATGGCGACGACATCCTTTGGAATTTTGATCATGACCAGATCAGTGGTGAAGGAATGAGTTGATCGCTCTCGGAAGGGAGGCATGACGGTCCCACATCGTTCTTTGAGCCTTTTGTTGATAAGCTCCTCAACTTGGTCAAGAGTGCACTGATTTTGCTGCCCTCCAGTCGGTGCGGAACTCAATGGATTGACAGAGTAGGTTGCTGTCGGCGCCTCAGTAGAAGTCGGAGGTAAGGACTGGTGTCCAGAAGTCATCTCTTGATCTTCTTGAGGGGTCGTGGTGCCCGAATTTCCAGTTTATGCATGTCTTGGACCCGTGGGGCGAGGATTTTCCTGAGAAGCAGGAGCTTGTCTGCGATCCTGTCCTATGATAGTCTCCAAGAGGGATATCATCTACGGGGTTAACTGAATGTTTTCCCCAGCCACTTGAACAGTTGGTTGAGCTGGAATCTCTGCGGCGTTTGGAACAGGGGTCGGTCTGGAATTGCCAACGTGTTCTCGCGTCGGCATCAAAGGGATGGCATTAGGGACTGCTTGGCTAGCAGGTTCTTAGGGGAGCGGCGAAGCGGCGACAAAATCAGAGCTGTTTGAGGATTGCTCATTGGCTTGGTTCCGGCGATTGCTTTTAGAACGAGTTTGCTTGGCTGTTTGTTATTTCCCACAGACGACGTCAAATGTTGGGTCTGAAACTCTCAGGTGCTGACTTGGCAGTGAATTGAATGCTAAAGGATGGATGATCACACGCTTTCGCCTTAGTTCCAATGAACCTGCAAGAAGGGGATCGCAACAGAAGGGGTGTCTCTGAGTCCCTCTCCGATGCTTAAATGAGTATACTGTGTGTATGAACTCAAAACGTAATGAACGTATTGAAAAGCAAAGGTATTTATAGAGTAAATAGATCAAACCGTTATAGGCAACAGAATATCTTGGTGAATATTGTGCCGATAAATATTATGATAGCAGATATTACGGTTATGGCGTAATATTACAGTTACCGTATGTAATCTTTAGAGAATAAGTGTCAGATATTGCCCGATATACGCGAGATATCATGGCCATATCTTTAGTGTCGGTTGGTGGGACCGTAGTTGAGAGGTTAAACTCTCTTGGCGAGCACTCTTCTGGCGAGCAGTAGGAGGTTGTGACCTCGGTCAATGGCGACATGTGATGGAGCTTTGGGGTCCACTTTGGTTTGGGTTCAATACTGGACCGCTTTATGAGGGTCATATTATTCTTAATGTGGGCCGACCCGGTCTGAATGATATGAGTTTTACCTCAGACAAAGTTATTGGGTCTCTAAGGCATTTTCCTTATTGGGCCGTCACTATCAATACCCAACACTTTGCACTTCACTAATTAATTTTGGGAAAATTTGTATAGATACTTGTTAACATGTTACAAGTATGTGTAATGTACATTTTTCATTACTATTTAATAGAAACATAATAAATTATAATTTTAGATAAAATTAACTACTAATTTATTTATATAAAAAAAATCAATTAACTACCATACTAATTATGACACGACGCGGAGATAACGGATAAAGAGACGGAGTTCTCTGGCTTAATCACGTGCCTAACGCTTCTCTATGTCTCCGTATTCTTTGTTTTGTTTGTTTGTTTTTAATAATTATTGTGTTTTTCTCTTTACAATGTTTACATAAATGTTTTGACTTTTGACTTTGGAGCCCTTTCAAATTCACACCTGAGAACTCCGTACATGACCCATTTTTTTAGCCTTCGGCCCATTTATGAATGACAACAAACGGGAGATAGATGCCGAGCTGATTTTACAATATTATTATTATGGAAATAACATTCATTTTTATTTTTTCCGTCCAGACTGAAAACCAAAGAATAAATATGAATATAACCCGTCTGAAAGCGCTAAAAGAACGAAGAGTAATTCTCTTCCGGTAATTTTTTTGGCCGTTAACAAAACCAAAAAGATGATAACAAAGAACAAACACACACGAGAAACACATTTAATTGCTTCACCGAGTAAGGAAATTTGACTAGTACACGTTTGAGAAAAAACACGTCTAGAGAAAAAATAATCTCTTTTGTGGTTATCCTTCAACAACCACACATAACCAATGAATCTACGGAATTGTAAAAGGTTGAAATCAACAATTCAAATAAGGATCTCAACCTTCAAGTTCAACTCTCGATCATGTTCTATAATATGGATGGTGTATGTGAGAGGGTGAGAAGAAAGTTGTAATGAATAAAATACATTATTCTAACAAAAATGGAACCAGTGGTGGAATAACTGAAGTGGGAGAATTACATCAATATTAGTGTACAATACCAAGACCAAAATAGTATGGATTGTATAGTGTCCCTAGAAAGAGACATATATGTTGGGTCCTGACCCGACATCTCTCGGGTGAACCGATCCAGACCTGACCCAACCCGAAGGGGCGCGCCACATATGACCATAGTCTGAAGGCAAGGCTGGTATGGGCCATGTCCCACCAAAATATGTCCACTGCTTGATGAAGACAACTTAGGGCGACACCCTAGACCAAGTTGGCGTGCCTGTTCCCAACCAGAGTGGTGCACCCCTCTTCAGTGGCGCGCCACCAATCGAGGTACCGTCCATCCTTGACTCCCTTCGTACAATGGACAAAATGGTACAAGGTACGATGCGTGTCAGAGGGACAATCGAGTGCCTACGGCCGCCGACACGGCGCCCCCGACCTATTTACAGTCATTTAATAATGATACAGACAGGTCTAACCAAAATGACATAAATGACAGTTTGCCAAAAGTATCTGTCCACTCAGCACATTAATGAGTACTCAACCATGGTCACTTAACGAGATGACACCTGGGATGACCATGGTCAAAGCTTACCCGAATCAGGTTAGGGGTGATGGTTATAAATACCCTCACTCACTTCTTTTCTGAGTTGAATGCTCCATTTACTACTCTCAACCTCCTTACTCTTGCATTTACTCTCTTCAAACGAACATTTGACTTACTTGATCGTCGGAGGTAAAACAACGGGAACTCTCTGGACTTTCATTCCGTGCAGGTCATTGGAGCAGCAAGGACCGATCTGGAACGCTACAAACCGAGTACCACCAAAGTACGTGATCCAACAATAAATTCATCACATGGTGTAGGGGATCCCGTATTCGATCAAAGAATGAGAAATTAGAAGACTCTCTGACAAATTGAAAGGGATAAACGTGGATTGTGGATTTGTGTCGGAGATTTCAATAATATTTGCTGTTAATATGAAAAGATTGGAGGAAGACCGAAAGACAGAAGGAAAATATATGGTTTTAACTCTTTGAAGTTACGATCTCAAACTCGATGATCTAGAGTTTAAAGGTCAAAAGTATACATGGAATAATAATCTTATGAGAACAAATAAAGTTAAAGAACATCTCAACGGTGCTCTATCGAATACAGGTGAATCACATATCCTAATACATAAATTTGTAATAGATCAAATTACTCCTTATTTTATTTTTAAATTGGTCAAATAATTTTAAGGGTTAATTACTTAATTGGTTACACATGTTTGACCATTGTTCATAATGGTTACACATGTTTCAAAATGTGATTAATTGATTTTGCTATGTCACTTAATGGTTACATATGTTTTTTTACAATGTGATTTAATAGTTAATTCGTTATTGAACCGTCAATTTCGCATGTGCGTAACACGTGACTCCTGTTTAACTAATTTATACATTTGAAAAGACTCTTCTGCCCTTAAACATGAGTCTCTCACCTATTTCCCCATGTCTCACCTATTTCCCACATTTGCAGATGGACTTCCCGAACTTAGAATTTTCACAATTGCAGCAGAAGTTTCTCTTGGTCCAAAACTCCACAATCTGATTCAGTTAGACAATAAAAAACTGTCACAAATGCTAAAGGAAATACGTGATCCATTACTTATTATACTCAACACTCCTTTAGAAAAACCTTTTTACATAAATCACCAATAGGAAATCCCTTTCATTGTGGAGTTGATTCTCTATTTTTCCTCCCCAAATCCCCTCGAACCTTGAATTCTCTGATTGGGTAATTGTTAGATACACTTCTTGTTTGGTTAGGGTTTTACTTTTACACTTGTATTGGTGCGGAATTGGAGTACGAAAACGATGGACATTGAGCAGAGGCAAACAGAGGTAGTTGATTAGTTTGTCAACAAGGCGTCTGTTACAGTTAGTTGCATTATCTCTATGGTTGAATCTATTAAAGAAATTGACCAAAAAAAAAAAAAAAAACTATTAAAGAACTACTAAGTTATTTACTGTTTGCTATGTGTTTCTTATGATGAAGTTGTTGCATTGTTCTGCAATTGACCTCATGTTCTTGAATACTAATTCTCAAAGATTTAAATTTGTTTATCTTGTAGAGAAAATATAGGCAAATGACTCCTTCAAAAAGGTGAACAGAAGGGCCTGACTGACCAGAAGGGCCAGAATGACCAGAAGAAGTGATTAATTCTATTTTTAGTATATTTTTGCTTTTCTTCTATCTGCATTATCAGAAGATTGCTCTCTTCAAATCAGTTTAACCTTCAAAGAAACCATCATCACTAAATAAAAGTATGGCATGATTTGGTTTATTAGGCAACTAACTTGAGATTGAGGAATTGAGTTACATGAATCATCACACTTGAAGGAATCATGGATCGCTAAGTTGCAGATGGAGTTCAAGAGTTATGTGGTGTCTTTATTCAAGAGTTGGATGATTAATTGTAAAGAAAATAAGTGGTTAAATTTCTGGTGTATTTAGTACTAACTTATATGCTATACCAGGTTGAAACTGTTTTGTGATTTGATGTTGAACTTCTCCTGGATGTTTTGTTGTAAATGGATGTTTTTGTTAACCTTATGTTCTGGATGTTCTGTTGTAAATGGGATGTTTCAGTGAATCGTGGAATAAAATGGGTTTGTTCATACTGTTACGACATTTTATCCATTTTATCACATTTATATGAAACATGTTTAACTATTTAATCACATACTACGCTTACAAGTTCACATATTAACCAAATTTTAAGAAACATACGTAACCATTTAATCACGTTACAATGAAACATATGTAACCATTTAATCACATTCTAGGATATCATATGTAACTATTTAATCAAATTTCAAATTAGAATGAACTCTTTAATTTAGAAACTATTTAATGAAACTCATGATTTGAATAACTGAAACCCAGATTCTGAAGAACATCAGTACAGAACTGAAAACCATGGTAGAATGAGATCCTCTCAATCTTATGATTCTTCGTACTGTTCTTCATCTTCTCCTTCACTATTCTTCCATGGCGGAATCAACTCCTCCCATTGAGCTTCAATGAAATCCATAATTGTCATTGATTACTCATGAGTTCATAGACAGAATCACTCAAAGAAAAAACGGAAGTTTCGGTCAGCAAGAACATTTGACCAATCGACAACCCATAAATCAACGAAACTCAGATCTCATCCCAACTCATGTTTGGAGAATCAGAGTTCACATACGAGTCGCTATCCAAATCTGGAACCTACCTTCTGTGGCATACGATATCAGTGTAGTATCAATGAGATCATTGACGAACTCCCCTTCGATTTTCAGTGTTCTTCATGTTCTTTGAGTGAATCATAGGGTTTAAGGTTAATAAGTTCATTAAAAAGGGGTAATGTTGTCATTTCATATGATAGAAAGTGACTTAACGGTGATTTTTGACGATGAACAGTAGAAAAATCAATTAGTCACATAGCAAAACCAATTAATCACGTTTAAAACATGGGTAACAATTCTGAACAATGGTCAAACTTTTTTTTTGTCGAAAATACTGTTTTACTTGATGAAATAAAACGTCGTGATACGGGATCACGGTAGTTCGGGATTACAATCATTAACAATTAAATATAACAATGGTAGTGGTGATCTTTCGACCCATTCACTAAGACTCACTCCCATTCTCGCTTGCTTAGTTATCCAATTTGCGCACTCGTTTGCGTTCCTTGATATAGCTCGCCATTGTACTTATTCGAGTTGTGTGGCTAGTACTTTCGTGTTGTTGATCGTTGTGGTCAGTCTCCAATGCATCGCCTCGCCTCCGATTTGTCTATGGACTGTCTGTGAATCCGTTTCTATGATGATGTGTTGCCACCACACTCGATCGCTAAACGGATTCTCTCTTGGATTGCTCTTGCCTCCATGGTGTCGATGTCATCGCTTCATTCCCTTCTGTTCATGCCACCTATCGTGGTCTAATATGAGTAACCAATTAAGTAATTAGACATATTTTTAAATAATCAATCAAAAAGAATTTCGTTAAATGAGATGGGGTCGCGAAACTGTCACTTTCCGAGAGAAAATACCGCAGCTGTCTCATTCCTCCTCAGTCCCAACCCAACACTCCTCCGCTTCTACCTCTATATCTCTTTTCTCTCTCTATCCATTTTGAACTCTGACTCCATTTCCAAAACGCAAATCCTATTAGATCCTGAAATCGATCATGGGTTCCGAAGGGAAGGAGGAATCGACATCGGCTCTGCCGCCGCTAGATCCGCCACGTAAGTCTCTCTTCCGATACAATTCACCGCTGGTCCAAGTGAGCCTAATCGGTCTGGTCTGCTTCTGCTGCCCGGGAATGTTCAACGCCCTCTCCGGCATGGGAGGAGGTGGTCAGGTCGACCACACCGCCGCCAACAACGCTAACACCGCCCTCTACACCACCTTTTCCGTCTTCGGCGTCCTCGGTGGAGGCATCTACAACATCCTCGGTCCACGACTCACCCTCGCTGCAGGCTGCTCTACCTACGTCCTCTACGCCGGCGCCTTCCTCTACTACAACCACTACCAAAACCAGGCATTTGCCATCGTTGCCGGCGCAATCCTCGGCGTCGGCGCCGGCCTCCTCTGGGCTGGAGAAGGCGCCATCATGACCTCCTACCCTCCCGCCCACCGCAAAGGCTCTTACATCGCTCTCTTCTGGTGCATCTTCAACATGGGCGGCGTCATCGGTGGCCTAATCCCCTTCACTCTGAACTACGATCGGAGCGATGCTGCATCTGTCAACGATGCCACCTACATCGGATTCATGTGCTTCATGGGCGCCGGAATCCTACTCGCCCTTGCCATCCTCCCTCCTCGGAAAGTCATTCGCGACGACGGCTCCCGCTGCACCAACACCAAGTACTCCAGCGTCACCACCGAAGCCACCGAGATTCTCAAGCTCTTCCTCAACTGGAAGATGCTGCTGCTCGCTCCGGCAGCTTGGGCCAGTAACTTCTTCTACACCTACCAATTCAACAACGTTAACGGTGTCATGTTCAACCTCAGGACACGTGGTCTCAACAACGTTTTCTACTGGGGTGCACAGATGTTGGGTTCGGTCGGCATTGGATACATTCTTGATTTCAGCTTCCCTAGCCGGAGACTGAGGGGTTTTGTCGGTATCGGGTTCGTGGCTGCAGTGGGGACTGCAATTTGGGCAGGCGGGTTCGTCAATCAGCTCCACTATAGTCGAGACGATTTGCCCGACAAGTTGGATTTTAAGGATTCAGGTTCTAAATTCGCCGGACCGTTCGTGCTGTACTTTAGCTATGGATTGTTGGATGCGATGTTCCAGAGCCTGGTTTATTGGGTGATTGGGGCATTAGCTGATGATTCTGACACTCTTAGCAGGTAAAAGTTGAAATCCTCATTAGGCAAAGAGATTGGTTTGTTTACTTTGTGTTTGTTCCAATGTTTTGTGTGTTTCAGATACAGTGGATTCTACAAGGGAGTGCAGAGTGCTGGAGGTGCAGTTGCATGGCAAGTGGATGCACACAATCTTTCCTTCCTGAAGCAGCTTGTAGTGAACTGGTCCCTCACTACAGTCAGTTACCCTTTGCTGTTTCTTGTAATCGTGTTGGCTGTAAAAGATGATTCCAACAAGTCTGGAGAGATCGAAGAAGGAGATCCAAACAAACCTTAGAAACACACACACACACAACCTTAGGAATTCTTGTCTTCTGTTATATATATTGTCTTGTTGCTTGTCACACTTGAGAGGCTCTTACCAAAAAATATATGTGAAAAATGTTCCATTTCAAGTCAAGTGTTTGAGTAATTGGAGCCACTATCATATGTTTAGGGTGTATCAAAGTTGATGGATTAATCATAGATACTATTTCGAATGAGCTCCCACAAATTAGTTGTTGTATGTACTAGTTAAGATGGCAAACCAGCCGGTGTGTTAATAAGTTTTTTGTGCTAAATTTGTCAGTTATGAACTTGTGTTAATAAGTTCATTCTCCACCGAGACCTCATCCCTCCATAATTATACGGCATAAGTAATGTTGAAGTTGAAAAGTAATAATTATTCTGAAAAGTACTCATAAATCATACTTGTGATATTTAAACATAAATAAAAAATTACATAATGTATTTGTAGTAGCATATGATTGTATTATATTATAAAAATACATATTTTTATAATATTACATATAAAGCTATTTTCCTAGTTATAGCTATCAACATTTCAGATACTGACAAATTAAGATTCCAAGATGTTCTTTTCATACAATGATAATGATAAGACACTTTTGACTTTACATTCTTTCTCAGTTTCTCTTCACTTAAAATAATTAGTATTCATTAGAAAAAAATATTCAAATTCAAGTCCGTAATTGCTAATTAACGAACAAATTATTAAATTATTACGTTATCTTGCATTTGTTCGTGTTTAAATGCTGTCTACGTTGGTTGCTGCTCTACGATTCCAGACCTTAACAGTAGATTTATCGAATTCTCCAAACATGTCCAGATTACCAGTTTTTTAAAAAAGTGGGCATTGAATTTTTTTTAAGAAAAATAATATATATATATATAAATATTTAAAAATCTTGGTATATGTGCTACCAGTACCAGTAGCGCACTACTTTTTTTTATTACAAAAGTCAAAAGTAGCTACCGTGCCTTTTGTTGATTTGTAAATGAAGGTAGTGTCATTTTCAAATTTGTTTTTTTTCTTCCCCTAAACTCTTAATTTTGACGATTCAACATTTTATTAAAAATTAAATTATATATTGATTTAAAAAAATTATAGTAAGTAGATATTTTTATTGTGATTCAAATTATGCAAAAAATATTAAATTTGGACTTATAGATTAACTGTACGCTCTGCCGTAAGTTGAGATATGAAAATTTGACTTAAGAAAATTTAACCCATACCCTGTAAGTGCAAACCCAACACGGTTAACGACATTTAATCATTCCGGTCAAATTATAGGACAAACAATATTAGGTTAAAATATTAAATATATATCTAATAAAAAAATACAAAAAAATTTACAGTAAGTAGATAATTGAATTTCGTGTAAATGTCGTTAACCGTGTTGAGTTTGGACTTACAGGATATGAGTTATATTTATTAAGTCAAATTTTCATATCTCAACTTACGGCAGACCGTACAGTCAATCCGTAAGTCCAAATTTAATATTTTTGCATCATTTGAATCACAATTAAAATATATAATTAATATAATTTTTTTAACTTTTTAATAGATAAATAATTGAAATTTTAACTAAATGTCAAGTCGTCAAAATTAAAGGTTTAGAAAAAAAAAATTGAAAATGGCACTACCTGGATAGCGTCATTTCCAAATCGACAAAAGGCGCTACCCACAGTAGCGGCTTTTGTAAAAAAAATAAAAAATAGTGCGCTACTTCCTGTAGTACTTATACCTAATTTTTTTTTTTTTTTTTAGATATGTTTATTTTCTATTTTTTTTCCACATGCCAACTTTTTAAAAAAACTCCCATATTACTCAATGGATAGCTTGTTTTGTCGGTCTTTAAAGAATAGACATTTTCAAATAAAATAAAATAACTGTTGAATCTCAAAATTGAATGTTATGACGTAATTAATTCTCCAATCTCTTGACAGATTATTATTCTCATCAAAGTGCATATTCATAATTTGTTCGATTGCGTAACCCCTAACCCGACCTTAACAACAATCAAAAAATTGATGTCACTCCTCTGTCTTCTCTCATTAGGTGTTCAGGTTAGCAACTCATTTTTTTTTTAAATCTTCAGCATTAAATCAACTGGATAATCCTCTATTTTTTTATTTTTGTGTGGGAGTTGGAGCAGCCTCAGATTTCTTCTGTTCAACCATAGTTGGAGCTGCCTCCGGTTTTTTCTGTTGAACCAGAGATATCTTTGGTTCTTTCTCTTGAACCGGAACTGGAGTTGCTTCTGTTTTCTTCTGCTCTACAGAAGCTGCCTCTGGTTTCTTTTGCTGAACCGGAGAAGGAGCTGCCTCAGGTTTCTTTTGCTGAACCGGAGTTGGAGCTATTTCTGTTTTCTTTTGTTGAACCGGAGCTACAGCTACAGCTGCATCGTTTTTCTTTTGCTCTATAGGAGCTGCCTCTATTTTCTTTTGTTGAACCGGAGCTACAACTGCATCGGTTTTCTTCTGCTCTATAGGAGCTGCCTCTGTTTTCTTTTGTTGAACCGGAGCTACAGCTGGATCGTTTTTCTTCTGCTCTATATGAGCTGCCTCTGGTTTCTTTTGTTGAACCGAAGCTACAGCCGCTTCGGTTTTCTTCTGCTCTATAGGAGCTGCCTCTGGTTTCTTTTGTTGAACCGGAACTACAGCTGCATCGGGTTTTTTCTGCTCTACAGAGACTGCCTCTGGTTTCTTTTGTTGAACCGGAGTTGGAGTTGGAGTTGTATCCATTGTTCTCTTCTGCTCTACCGTATCTACCTCTGGTTTCTTTTGTTGAGCCGACGAAACTATAGCTACCTCTGTTTTCTTCAGTTCCACGGGAGTTACCTGAACCGGAATTGGCTCTGGTTTCTTCAATTGACCCGGAACTGAGGTTGTATTTATTTTATTTTCCTCAACCTTCGTCGGCGATGAAGTTATCTCTGTTTTCTTCTGGTCTACCGGCGCCGACGGCGACACCACCTCCGCTTTCTTCTGCTCATAAGGTGGAGTGACCACTGTCTTCTTCTCTTCAACTGGAGCCACCTCTGGTTTCTTCTGTTCAATGGGTGGTTTAGCTACTTCTTCTTTCTTCTTCTCTTGAACCGAAGCTGGAACTGGAGTCACCTCTGGTTTCTTCTTCTCAATTGGAACTTCAGTGGCTTCTTTCATCTTCTCCTCCGGAACCGGAACCGGAACCACAACCTCCGTGTTCTTCTCTTCCAATGGAGTTGAGACAACCTCTACTTTCTTCTCCTCGGATACGACCTGTTTCTTGTCAGTCTCTGGGACAATAACATCTTTCTTGTCCTCGATCTTAGCCGGCTCCACCGCTTTTTTCTCATAACTCACAACCTCGGAAGCAACTTTGTCAACCTCAGGTTTCTGCCCTCGAACAGTAACATCGACGTTAGGAGTTTCTTCCGATTTATTATTTTCCTATAAAACAGAAAGAAAAAAAACAATATTATGAGAGAAAAAAATCTCACGTACGTAAGCTAGGTCTTTACAATGCACCTATTGAAACGTGACTTTAGATGAAAATTTATATAGTTCTCTTAATATTTTTAAATAAAGATACTATATATGGTGAAAGTAAATAGTTTGAATGAACCGATTACCGGAGCAACAACATCCACGGCCTCGGCCTTGGCCTTGGGGGGACTGCTCGGAGATTTCCTTGGGACGAATTCCGACCGGTCGTCCATGTCCTTGGGTTTGCTAGCACAACCTCCCATCCTGATATCTCTTCGAACGAATCTTAATCGAATCGAGTCGAGGGGAGAAGAATGGGCAATTCCTTCTCCTTGGGGTGGGAGGTTTGATTAGAGGACTAGACTACACCAGGATCTTTTATTCGAGTCTGATGGATTTGGAAGGAACAACATACTTCTTTTTATAGTTGATGGATGGAAGCCTTTACCACAGCTATGTCCTTACTATTTTTAGGACCCTTTGCCATTTTTAGAACCCGACCATTTCCTAGGAGTTAGATTTTGTTGGAAATAGGGTTGGTCGGTTCGAAGGTAGTTTATAACGGTTTTAGATCTGTATATGTTTTAATACGTCTGCATATTGGATCGGGGTCTGTTAATATACTTTCATCCAATAGCTTGGAATCTCTCTATATAAAAATGTCAGTCCGTATAATTTGTAACTAATGTATAGAATTTATCGTTGAAGCTGTTTTATGTGTAATTTTCATTTACGTTTTAATAAGAGAAATTACTGTAATTTTGTATTTATTGTAAAAAGAAATAGGTATGTTTTTACCTATTAATCCCCCGATTAACCATTTGATACTTCGGTTAACCAATCATAGTAAATACATTACTATCTATTTAATTCCGTGTACATCTTTAAGTGCAAAACAGAAGCATTTTTCTTTCTTCAAAAGAATCGTGTTCTTGAAATATTCAATCTTTTTAGTCTTCTGCAAAATTTCATTCTTTTCTTCTCCATGGAACCGCAGTCCAATCAGACAGCAAGGCCCAAGCCCTAATTCATAATTTTATTCTCTTGTTTTTTTTTTTTGGCCAAGTTTTTATTCTCTTGTTCAAGCAGCGAGCTTTCTCCTTTATGGCTTCCCGCTATTACTTTTCGCTCCTTGTCTTCGCCATTGTATTGATCTCCTCCGCCTCCACCCTTATCTCCGCGCTGGAACTCTCCTTATCCAACCGATTGCCCTCCGATAACAGCAGTAATCTCTACGGACAACTTTCTCGGCCTTCTTTCTGTCCCGTCAATTGCTTCCGCAAAAATCCAGTCGGCGGTGCCGACGGCATGACCTACTGGTATGGCTGCACCGACGCCCAATGTGCCGGCATCCCCGTCATCAGCTCTGCTTCTTGTCACATTGTATGGCTGACCGTCCTCGGCATCTCCGTCCTTCTCAGCTTCTCCTTAGATCAGCCCTTCAATCAACGATTCATTGTTCTCGTCTTCTCGACTGCTTCGAGAAGTTGAACATTTTTTTTAACAAATGCAGTGGTTATCATGGGTTGATGTTCTTGAGTTGAATTTTCGGCTATAAATTATTTCTTATGGTAACAACTTTATCCGACAATCCGAATGTTAGGAAGTGGACATTCCCTTTCTCAGCAAAATTATGATGCACGCCATGGTAATAAAAAGAAAAAGTAAAACTATTAAGGTCAGTAATTAAAAGATATGGCATTAAAATTTTAAGAAACAAGAAAAACCCAATACAAAACCAAGCGAAACCATCTAATAAAATGGGCTAAACTAAACTTCGCGGGCACCAAATTCTGGATACAATCTTCAGAAACAAGATGGTTATTCATTCCTCCTCGAGGATGGTTCCCTTCTCACTGACATAGATACCGTCGAGGAACTTCCTTATATCTTTGTTCTTAACATGGCATTTCTGGTTCAAACATGAGATTTCCAGAATCACAACATGTTCATGAATCCAAAGAACAGAGAAAACCAAAGTGACAGCATGAGGGTCGCGGAAGGATACCTGGTTTATCAATGCACAAGATCGGGAGACAAGTTCAATGTCATTGCCATCAAGAATCAACTCATCCTTGACCTTCTCGGAACGGACCACAGATACCCCATCAAGCATGTCTACTTTCCTCACCTGTAGGAAGGACAGATTGAATCATTGTATTGAAATTCAACTCAAACAACAGCTACTCTTCAACTGTACTATCAAGTTTGAAACTTCTGATAAAATAGAATGAAAAACTTAATCCCAAACAACCCATGTTTCAAAATTCCAAATTAATCCAAATCCACCACAGATTTCAAAATTCTGATTAGATGCAAATATGCAATGCGATTGTGTTCCTAGACTTTGCCCATATAATATAGAGTACAAATCCAGCAGATCGCCAGATCCTTATGATCCTCTCCATTATAAATTCTAGTTTATACTGTAGTTGCAGTTTTATCTAACATTCAATAATGACAGATTAATAGCATATGAAATTGAATAAATTTAAACGTAGCACACAAGTAACTGAATCAGTGAATCATTTATCAATTCTAGCAATTGATGATACACGCACTTCAGGTTTTTTTACATGATGTAAGAAATTTCGTTTGGTCAACTTGCAGATACCATACAACAGACTAGAGAGCAAATGAAAATCATAAAGCACATAAAATTACGCTTTTTACCCAAAACGTAGGTAAATATCAATCCAGCAAATTCTACCGTGATGGATTCTAGATACTATCCCAGATCAATGTATATCGATTGAACGCGTATTCTATTAGAAGATTCCACGAAATAAGAAAGCCACAAACCTTCTTTTCGCCAAGGAAGTTACGGATCTCAATCGACCTGTTGCTGTTAGTGATACTGGCATTGATCGGGAAATGAGCATACACGAAACGCATCTTGTACCGGTAACCTTTGGTGACACCGGAGATGAGATTCTCGACGTGGCTGAGAGCGGTCCTGATGGCAGCAGATGTCTTGCGTGAGCCAAACCAGGCCTCGATCTTGAGCTTGCGCTTTCCGGTGGCCTCGTCCTTGATGAGCTGGAAATCGAGGTTCAGGTGCTTGAAGTTGCGGATGAGCTTTCCGCGAGGGCCTTCGACCTCCACGACCTTGGCGTGCACCTTGATGCTGACGCCGTCGGGGATGTCCATCGTCTCTGAGGAGAGGATCGTCTTCATTGTCTCAGCTGCCTTCACACTCTCTCGCCGGCTCTGATTTCTGTTAAAACCCTAAAAAGAGATCATAGGTGGTAACCTTGCCATTTTATATGGACGGAGAAAAAGAAACACTGCGATGAAAGACACATTTGGAGCCTTAAAATGAGATGTGATATGGGCCACGAAAGTGACTACAAAATCATTAATGGGCCCGCATTCACTAATGGGCCTTTCGCATGTTAAAAGGCCCACTTGTAAGAGAAACCCTCGTCCCTTCCTTCCATCAAAACCGAGGCAGCAAATCCTCAGTAGACAGCGAAAGCCGCGAGCAGCCTATTCTTGCCCTATCCATTCCTCCGACGTCGTCTCTTAGCTACTACCCAATGTCGCCTGAGATCGTGGATCCAGCTGATGCCGAGGTGGAGCAGGTCTTATCCCCTGAAGAGGTACTCAAGAAGTTTCAGGTCCGTTGAATCTCCAGTAACTTCGATTTACTGTTCGCTGCGATTTGTGTTTTGGGTTCCTGACACTGATGGCGCAGGTAGATGAACCCGTCGTCGAGGATGTGAAGGATGAGGATGATAAGGATGACGAGGACGAGGACGATGAGGAAGACGACGACAAGGATGATGATGCTACAGGTGATTCAGATGCCTCCGTTCTTCTATTCTGAACTTGTTATTCATCTAGGCATTTCAAAGGAAAATATTTTGTGAGATTGGAATTTGAGCATTAGTGAGCATCTATATAGCCAATGCTTTTGTTGCTCTTGCTATTTATATTTGACCGATAAGGTACAGTTTCCTGGTCTGTTGCGTAAAACCAAAACATCATAAAACTTTGCAGTTGTGTGTTGTTTGGATAATTAGAGTTGCCATTATTGTTAGTTTGCAGTTAAAATGTATTCTTTGAATCAGCTTAGAATCATTTTTTGTTGCTAGTGATTGGATTTCGATCATATAATATGCTCTTTGTAGCAGCTGCACCTAATCAAATAAAGTTTCATCTTCATTGAACTAGGGGATTTCTCTGTCTTGTTAGATTCAAAATAGAGAGTACATCCATTTGAGAGAGCTCACTGTTCAAATCTGCAGGTGCAAATGGTAGTTCGAAGCAGAGCCGGAGCGAAAAGAAAAGTCGAAAGGCAATGTTGAAACTTGGCATGAAACCCGTCCTTGGTGTCTCCAGGGTCACCATCAAGAGAGCCAAGAATGTAAGATTCAGTTCATCAATCTATCAATATTTACTTTGAAATGTTAATAAGGAGAGGGGTCATCTTTTTTATGTTTTTTGCATTACATATGAATTTGGCATTGTTATTGGAGACGCTTGCATCTGCACCTAGGCAAACGAGATGAAGCGCAATTGAGGGCCTGCGCCTCCAGCTTAGTGAAGCGCAGACCCTTCAGCTAGGCCCATGCCTCAAGCGCACTTGACTGATTAGCACTTCTGAAGAAACACGTATATAGCTAATAGCTGACTTGCAGGAAATTTAGTTGCAAGTAATGCTGCAGTGCAGATGACACCAAAACTATTATTTGAAGTAGACTATGCTGCAGTTTAGGAGTTATTTAGTTGACTTAGATAATTAGGCGGGTTTCGGTTATGCTTATTGGTTGACTAAACTATTGCAAATTTCTGTTTTATAATAGGTAGCTTAGAACCTGAATTTTAGTATAAGCACAAGTCTATCCCAATTACACTAGGTTTGTCAAATCACTCTTTTCTATCGTATTAGCATTGCTATTGAGGTATTATTTACGGTATTTGCATCACAATCTATTATTATATTTCATTGTATGACATGGTATTAATCAGTTCCGCCTTACTCAATGAGTTTTGCGCCTAAATTTTGAGTCGATATTCTGTCTTTCACCTCCCAACACCTAACACTTTTAATAACAACATTCATTACAGGTACTGTTCTTTATCTCAAAGCCTGATGTCTTCAAGAGCCCACATTCTGAGACCTATGTCATATTTGGAGAGGCAAAGATCGAGGATCTGAGCACCCAGCTCCAACAACAAGCTGCCCAACAGTTCAGGGTTCCTGATGTGGGGTCTGTGGTATCCAAACCAGAGGATTCTGCTGCTTCAGCTCTAGCAGATGAGGAAGATGAAGTTGTTGATGACAGTGGAGTTGAGCCTCGGGACATTGAGTTGGTTATGACCCAGGCTAGTGTTTCACGAAGCAAAGCTGTCAAGGCACTCAAATCCACTAATGGCGACATTGTTAGTGCTATCATGGAGCTCACGAATTAAGGTTTCTTCAATTGGGGTTGCTTTCTCTTTGTTATTATCGGTTTTGATGGACTGTTAAGTTAATCTATGTCGAGGATCACATTGTTCTTGCTTGGTGCCCAATATTAGCTTTGTAATGGATATTTCTTTTGGATTTGGTTCTTTCTTCCTTTAATAGCTGTGAAGATCTTACAAAGGAATAGAGGATGGAAATGACAGTATTTAATATAAGAATCTGATCCCTTAGGGTCTTGTTTGGATTGCAGTAATGTAAGCTTAAAGAAAATGTTCTGTTTCAAGACAATGATAATATAATCTCTAGCACTGGTTAATAAGTATTTAATTTGAAATTCAAAGATTACACCCGTTTCTAAAGATTATTGGACCCACTATTGCAGCAAACCAAACAGACTTATAGACTGAAACATGATACAGTAAGACTGACCCATACGTACTTTCTACAGTATCCATCCTGTAATAATAATAAGAGATAATTATTTATGTTTGACAGTTTTTAATTCAAACTTATATTAATTAATCACTGATTTTGATAAATATTATTAAATAGTTACTACATGTGCAATATAATAATTATTTTAGTTTATAAATTAATAATATTTTTTAAATATATATAAATATATATTTATAACATGATTATTTACACTTTATTAAAGTACATTTAATTAATATTAATTCAATTACACACCATACAAATTAATTATATTTATAAAAAAATGTTAAACTTATTTTTATTTTTATTTTTATAATATTATACAATATAACAATTATGAATAAATTATATTATAAAAATAGTTCTAAGAAAATTATGTAGAAATTATATTATAATTATTTTTTTTTTCATACCCTAAATTTTATGTCATAATTATAAATATCTATATAAAATTAATATGTGATTATTATTTTCATAAAATTGATATATAATATACATAATAATCCTTAATTTCATTTTAAATTATGTTGTAATAAAACATTTTAATTTATACATCTTCTTGGTTTTCATAAAATATAAAATTTAGTAAATAAAATAAACTTAAAAAAAATCATAAATGCACATAGAAAATAAGAAGATATTAATGAAATATTGTAACTTATTGGGAGAATGAATGAGAGAGTTTGGAAGATTTTAAACTATGTTACATGGCATGCCACATATGAGTGAAAATTATATGTTTGACATGGACCAATTAGAAGTTATGAAATTGACATTAGGAATGAGAAAATGTCTTAAAAAGCTTAATTGTCACAATTATACAAAACTTAGCCAAATTAATAGATAGATAGATAGTTCTAAGAAAATTATGAAGAAATTATATTATAATTATTATTTGCATACCCTATTTTATGTCATAATTATAAATATCTACATAAAATTAATATGTGATTATTATTTACATAAAATTGATATATAATATACATAATAATATTTAATTTCATCTTAAATTATCTTGTAATAAAAAGATTTAATTTATACATCTTATTTCTTTTCATAAAATATAAAATTTAGTAAATAAAATAAACTTAAGAAAATTCATAAATGCACGTAGAAAGTAAGAAGATATTAATGAAATTTTGTAACTTATTGGGAGAATGAATGAGAGGTTTGGGAAGATTTTAAACTATGGCATGCCGAATGTATGACATGAACCAAATAGAAGTTATGAAATTGATATTAGGAATGAGAAAATGTATTAAAAAGTTTACTTGTCACAATTCTACATAACTTAGCCAAATTAATGTATATAGAGATATAGGTATATAGATAGATGAGAGTGAACAGATAGGTAATTAACCTAATGAGAATGTTCATTATAACAACTATAATTTACACTAAACTGGATGGGTGATCCCTCAAGTACATTTCTGCAAGTGCGGTGTGGACTGCAGCTCCAATGGGGAGTGAATCTTCATCGAGGAAGAAATACGGTGAGTGTGGAGAATGCACCGATCCAACCTTTTCGTTCCTGATTCCAATACTAAGCATAACACCCGGAATAAATTCTTGATAAAAGGCAAAGTCCTCCCCTGCCATAATTTTCTTACCAACCAAGACATTCTCAGGGCCAAGAAGAAATTTACCAACCCTTTCTACATGGTGGTTTAACCTTTCGTCATTAATAACTGCAGGGTATGCTGGGAATTCATCTTCTTTGAAACTGATAGAGGCATTACATCTATGAACCGATGCTTGACCTTCAATAACCTGCAAATCCCCCAAAAACATACAAAATAAGAAGCTTTTTGGGTCACTGTAATGCAAGAATGAAGTAATGATTGTTTTCTACAAATCACACAATGTGGGTACAACCGAATCAGAGATTGCACTCAGTAGTTCAACATCCCCCCACCCCAAGTATGGTAAACAAGTGAAAGCAGTTGATCCTAACAAATCAAATTAATTTACCTTAACAGTATGGAAATTTGACATGACCAAAATGGTGATATCAAGCAAGTACCACATACCTCCTTTAGTCTTTGTTGGAGCTGGTGCAAGCCTTCTGTGGTGAGACTTCTTAAAGTGCCTCTGAATTCAACGTACTCAGGAATTACATTTAGGGCATTCCCACCTCGGATGGAAGTAACAGAAACCACCTCACACAGAAGCAAAAATAAAAATAAAAAAATTAGATCCCGACAAAAAACTATGTTAAATCAGCAATACAATGATTAGAGCCACCATGATGGTCTTTGTTTCATAATCGAAAAACTCGAGAAGTGATTCAACATGACCAATTCTCGTCACTGTCAATGAATATATGCATAGATTACAGATAAGTGCATTCTTCACAAAGTTGGACAAATGCTTAGAAAAGAAAATGTGTAAATTGAAAGCTTCCATATTTTCATACATCATAACATGCAGTTACAGAATTTTCTTTCCATTTGAAATCTAGTTTCACCAATGTATAGTTATAATCACAAGTACAGAGTTACCTTAAATGTGACAAAAGTGTGGTAGAAACTTACTTGACTATAGAGAGGATCTGTTTCTCGGGAAACAAGCTGCTGCAAGGCCAAAATTACAGAAGACGAAGCAATCACGGGATCAGTATTGTGGTGCGGTGCTGCAGCATGCCCACCTTTTCCCTTAATTGTAGCCTCAAAGAAGCAAACTGCAGCTAAATTTGGTCCTGCAAGTGTCGATATTGTTCCAGTGGGAGTTTCGGGATCAATGTGCATGGCAAAAATCACTTCTGCATCACCAAGTGCACCTTCCTTGATCATATGAGATGCTCCAGCGCCTCCCTCCTCAGCAGGTTGGAACAGAAGCCTCACCGTGCCCTTGAAAAGAGACAACAGCATAAAGAGAAAATAAAAGCATCGAATTGATGTCAAAGAACAATTTTACTTCATTGATATGATGTAGTGCCTCAGATAACAAAGCAAAGATTTCGAATTGCGGTGGCCTACCCAAAAAATGTAATGGGAGTAAGCAAAACTTTTGCTACGACAGAAAAATGGTAAATAGCAACATATCATGATACAGAAAGACATTGATTTGATGTCAATACATGGATTTTTACTATTGAATTCACTCCATTGATGCAATACCTCAGATTATTACAATATAAGGATATCAAACCGTTGTGCCTATCGAAAATTTGAAACACCTTTGCTTCTACAAATCAGAAATATACAGAAAAGCAAGAAATCATGATTTACAGTGACATGCATACCAAATTTCAACGAAGCAATGTAATGGTTTTGCTGCACAGCTTTACAGTACTAACCTTAAGCTTGTCCTTGCGCTGATTGAGCAACTTAGCTGCACCGAGAAGCATCGTAGTATGAGCATCGTGGCCACAAGCATGCATTTTCCCCTCAATTTTGCTCTTATGCTCCCACTCCACAAGTTCCTGCAACATCGATGAAGGTTGATCTTCATTTCAGGTTACTGATCCAGCTCCCAAAACTATTCAATAACTCAATTAAGGCTTTCATAGACCATTCCTTACATGCAGAGGGAGTGCGTCCATGTCTGCTCGTAAGGCAACGATAGGGCTGAAACCGGTGCCGATTTCAGCGACAATGCCGGTCTTAGCCACCGGATATGTGTAGGTGACGTTGAGAGCGTCTAGCTCACGGCGGATGAGGGCGCTGGTTCTGTACTCTTCAAATCGGAGTTCTGGATACTCATGGATTTGTCTCCTAACAGACACCAACCAGTCTTTTTCTTGCTTCGCCGAGTTAATGAGGTCGTCGGCGTAGGTCCGATCATAGTCACCTTGGATGGTACAGAGGTAGCAGAGAAGCACGAGGAGAAGAAACCGAAAACCAGCAGCAGAATCCATTATCGCAGTCAACAACCACCAACCGAAGAAGACAAGTGAGTAGAAATAGATTCAAATTCTGCGTTTTTCACAAACTATTCAAATCTAATCTTATTATCATAACAAACCATGTTCATCCATGGGGTGGTGGCGCAGTTGGCTAGCGCGTAGGTCTCATAGCTTACTGAGATATCCTGAGGTCGAGAGTTCGAGCCTCTCTCACCCCATTTTTGGCAGGTAATACAAATAACATGGATGGATATGGATGGATGGAGGGATACATGTTTTATATATAATAAATACATGGTTAATAATCACGGTTATGGTATTAAAAATTGTACACTTAATGGTTATGGTATATGGTTTAAAAATATGGTATGGTTATAGTATTTATCATACTCTACTTACTTACACTACCTATGCAATGCCAATTTGATTTGAGTGGGAGAAACGAAGAGATAATTGCCACCCGTGAGAACCTGATGACCCGTGAACTCAGTGACCTGAAGGAGGATGGTGCGCACATTTGGGCCAGGTGTGCCTGACCCGTGACATTAGTGTCTTGAAGGAGAATGGCAATCGTTTTCGGGTCAGTGAGCACAGGCAAACGGTAGGACAGTTCGGGCTGTGCAGGGCGGGCGGGTAGTATATGATGATAAACTCTGACCAAAAGAGGAAGAAAAATAAAAATTGCATCATAGTATAAAAAAGAAACGATTCACCAATTCTTGGGTAAGGGTTTATTCCAACGGAATATAAGATCTTCAGATTATAAGAAACCAAATCCAAGCATGGCATGAAAAATAAAGAAAATGCCATCCACAATAAAAGACAACTAAAGTACAAATATGTAAAGGCAACTCAGAGTTCGACCATCCCATTACAAAACTAAAACCCTAATTGGTCCCTAAGCAAGAAGATGTGAAACTCTTAATCGAACAAGCTGAATCCCATATCGTCATCGCTCTCCTCCTTTGGCTCTTCCTGTATTACCAAAAATAGCATTAGAACACGAAACAAGTGTCAGATCTGAACAAGCATGCCCCTCTTTAAGATGATAAAGTGATCAATGATCTTATACTAGAGGTTGACAACCGAAAGAATGTAATATTAATGCACTTAGGTAGGTTGTATGTAGGTCATACAATCCAGATCATCAATGTAAAAGCAAACATCCACTTCAAATCAACCATTGCACCGCCTAGTCGTTTACAAGTGTTTTTAAGTTTCAAATAATGAAGTGGTTTCTCTTTCTGACATGATGTGTGCTATTATCTAGTGAAAGGCCATAAAAATATATTAAGTTCATTAGCTAAATAGAAGCAATTTCTGAGGATGAGACAATCAATGATCTCATACTAGAAGTTGATAATTTGATTGATATACTTGATAACCATTAACTACTACTGAATTTAATCAACATCTATTTCAAGCAATGCAAGAGAGTCCGATATTATGGACATAATTTCATGATTACTGATCCAAAAAAGGAGGCTCCAAACACCAAGACAGGCTACAGATGTTGTTGGACAAGATTTTATGATTTCCACCAACAACAACAAATGAGTAGATATTTCATATTCATATCAGTAATGACATGAATGATGGATGAAAAACTACTTCTAGTGTCCAGTATAAACGTCATCAACATGAACTGAATGTTCTAATCAAATTTCGCTTCAAATAATCAACATTTCATCCCAATCAGACTCTTCAAGATGCTGAATTTCTAAGTGTTTACAGCAATAAACGAACGAAATGGTTATGACAGACTATCTACTTAAATGGCATCAACACTCAACAGTAATACAAGTCAATGAGCTAAAAATACTTAATTTCAACTCTTTGTAAACATACCTTCTTCTCCTCAGCTGCAGGTGCAGCGGCGGCAGAGGCACCTCCGGCTGCCGGAGCAGCGGCAGCAACTGGAGCTCCACCACCACCAGCTCCGACGTTCATGATTAGATCCTCAATGTTCCTCTTCTCTGCGAGCTTTGCGAATAGACTAGGCCAGTAAGACTCGACCTGAACATTTGCAGCCTTCACAAGAGTCGCGATCTTCTCTGCCTGTAATTATAACCAGAAATCGTTTAATTGAGTCACCTAAACAACAACACGCTTCATGTTAAATGGGGCGGAAGCAAAAAAAAAAGAAAAGAAGAAGACGTACGGTGATTGGAATTCCGTCATCGAAGAGAATCAAAGTGGCGTAGGTGCAAGCAACCTCTCCGGCAGACATTTTTTGCAGAGAGAAGTCAGGTGTCTCTGAATTCCAAACTACAGATTCAACAACAATGATCTTAGAGATGAGACCTGAAACCTATGAAGAGGGAGAGAGATAGATAGAGAGACCTTGGACGGATGGCGGCCGAGACGACGAGAGTTTCTGAAGCAATGCAGATCGAAGGTCTAATCTAAAAGGAAGGAGAAGGCGCTAGGGTTTTGGCGTACACTCACGTGCAAAACATGTGACCTGAAATGACCATTTGGGTCGCTTCTCTAATTTCTATAGAATCTTTTAGTGATGGGCCGATGGCTCGTAAATACGAATTGGCCTGATTTCATTACCCGAAGAAAGTCAACGTCGTATCCTTAAAAAAATCAATTTTGCCACGTCATTTTAAAAAAGTAACTCATTTGCACATGTCATGTCTAAAATTGAATTGCTCTAACAATTATTATACTCGTATTTCAATATACTAAAAAATATATTATTAAATATGACTCCTAAATATTAAAAATCAGTCAAATTTTATAATATAATATTATTAAATGTTTATAATACTGTCTATTAACCTTCGAAGTTCTTCACAACTCCATCTCTGCAAGCCGTCTTCGGCGGGGGGCGACTGCACCAGAAATGTTTTTCTCCGGCCATAATCCCTCAAAATAGAAAATTTATTAAAAGGGAAAAAGATAAAAAGATGTAATATGTTTGAAAAAAGTTGTAAAAGCGACACAGTTTGTTTTTGATGCAACATGCTTGGTGTTGTTGGTTTTTGATAAAGTCTATTTGTGTCTGTTAAAAATTTTCGTTAACGCCGTACATGTCTTGCACGTGACCTCTGTTTTATGTGAAACTTCTTAAATGTATTTCTCTTCACTCCGCAGGCCGCACCAAGCTCCCCACTCTGTTATTCCTATTCTTGATCGCCTACTTCGTCTTCCTTGCGCTTTTTATGTCGATTGAATGAGACGAAGATCATTGAACCCCTCATCCCTTCCATCCTCTCTAATTTGGAGCATCGTAGCCAATTTATCCGACGAAATGCAATCCTTGCTTTCATGGCACTCTACAAGCTCCCTTGAGGTGAGCAACTGCTTGATTCAGCGCCAGAGATCATTGAGAAGGTTCTTGCATCTGAGATGGACTCTTCAAGTAAAAGAAATGTCTTCCTCATGTTGTTTAATTGTGCTCAGGACAGGGCTGTCAATTATCTCTTCACACACATTGATAAAATCAATGATTGGGAAAGTCTATAGATCAAACAAGGGTGAAAAGGGAAAGTACATTAAGATTATCATATCTCTATTGAATGCACCATCGAGTGTTGTAGTATATGAATGTGCAGGGACCCTTACCTCGCTCTCATCAGCATCTACGACCATCAGGGCAGCAATAGCCACTTATTGCCCGCTTTTGTTCTCGCAGAGTGATAACAATGTCAAGCTCATTATTCTCGACAGGTTGAATGAGCTCAAGGGCTCGCATAGGGAAATTATGGTAGAGAAGGTAATGGATGTGCTCAGGTCTCTTTCCAACAACTATGAGCAAATGACAAGTTTTACGAAACAGAAAAACATGATAACAAGGAAGAGTGAGGCATTTAATATTTTTAAGTTGAAAATAGAATGTTAGCATTCACATAGTAGTGAGGTTTAGACAGATGACAACACACATATCAAGTGCTTCAAGTTTCACAACAAGAATTAAAAAAGATTGGAGAACTATCTACATTTGATACAAATCTCTAACAGAATGTACTATGTTAGCTGAATATCTATATAGTTGCTTGTCCAACCACAACTAGATGCAATAATATCATACATACGCATATACATATTGACAATATTGAATATAAAGTGTATTAAACTAAATGTCCTATGCAGCCTACAACATGAAATATTCCATCAAAAATGGTTGACTGGAACATACTATCAATATTCAATAGCAGATAGGGATGCATATAACTCAGTTTACAGTAGTCTTACATGTACATGCATGTAGTTACCAGGTGATGGTACAGGAGCGGAAGGAGGCATAGGCACTGGAGGAACATTGATAACCACCATACTCATAAGGGCCATATGGAGGAGGTGGAGGCGGCATCATATATATGGAAAAACAACAATGTTCCCAAATGACTTACATCAAAATGGACATCACAAATAGGGGTGAGCAAAAAAGACTGGCTGAACCGAAATTCCGATAAAACCGGTCTGAAACCGGCCTGACTAAGATCGAGACCGGCCTGACTAAGACCGAGACCGACTAGGACCGAGACCGAGAGGACGAGTTTTTTCCTCTAAAGTCGGACTCGGTCTCGGACTCAAATTTTTTCCCGGAATTCCCGATTCGGATCGGTCCGACCCGAGTTGTCTAAAACCCTAATACAAAATACTATACTATACATCAACTTCTCCAACTAGGTCTCGGACTCTCGCCTCCGCATTCTAAAAAACTCAGCAAGTTAGCAACTCCCACCACACATGTGCTAATTTATTGTGTTTTGTGTTTGTATGTTCTAAATTTGGTGAAAATTTGGACAAATAAGTCTTTTTTTTTTTTGGACTGAAAATTTCGGTAATGGACCGAGACCGGCCCGAGTCAAGTAAGACCGACTCGGGCGGACTTTTTATACCAAAGTCGGTCTCGATCCTCTAAAGGTGAAGACCGAATTTTCGGGCTCGGTCTTGCCAAAAAATCTGGCCCGGCCCGCCCAAGCTCACCCCTAATCACAACATGTTTGGAATTTCATAAACCAATGCAACACAAACCTCTAGAAATGGTAAATGCCACTAAAACTTGGCATACCCATGTGGTCCCTAGGAGGTGGAGGATGAAAATGAGATGGGCTAGTATAACCTGCTTGTGTATAGTCACCACATGTTCCCCATATATTCATGTACATGAGTTTCTTGCTCCAAACCGCATTTGCTTAGCTAACGAAAAAGTTTAGATTCAAATTCAACTCTAACTTGCATTTACCCTTATGTTGATGTTGTTAATTTGACATATGTTGACAAACAACATGATGTAGTTGCACTCTAGAGGGTTCTCTGATTCTCTCTACCTCACTTTAAGATATCAGTTAGGAGTTCTCAATGGGCAGTAGAGGTGAATTTGGTTCGATAATGAGGATGAATGGGTAGAGGGACACTTCAGTTCGGTAATTGGAGGGGAAATATGATGAGGGAAGTTTCGCTATTTTCAAATTTGTTTATTTTAACGTTCAAAAAATCAGTCACGTGAGATGCACGTGTACAATTTAAACATAAAAAAATAACGGAAAACCAAACGTTTCTTCAAAAACCAACAAAATGAAATGTAATACATCAAAAACACGCGACTCAAAACAAGTTACATTAGTTACCAATTTTGGGAAACATATTACATCTTTTTCATACTTTTCCCTTATTAAAAAGGAAACTTTAGATTTTTTGTATAAAATATAAACAAATATAATATATCTTTCCAAAAAAAAATGTTCGGGATTTATTTTTCAAATAAATGTTTTTTGCCTTTTAACTTTTGGTTCGGTTTTTTGGTAAAAAAAGTGGTGTTAGCTTGATATTTATTTTTAAATAGGTGTTAATTTAAAAAAAATGACTTAATTACATATAATAATATTAAATTATTTTTTTGTATTACATGACTTTATTAAGAATTAATTATTAAAAAACGAACTTCGAAGAAAACTTAAACAGCAAACCTAACTTTATTTTTTAGGGGTGAGCTCGGGCGGGATAGGATAGTCTTTTTCACAAGATCGAGCCCGAAATTTCGGTCCTCACTTTTCGAGGACAGAGACCGAGACCATTTTTGGGCAAAAAAGCTTGCTCGAGTATGTCTTGCTTGACTCAGGCCGGTCTCGATCTTGGACAGAATATTTTAGCAAAAAAAATCTCAATCCACGAATGAAGAAGCCTTTGAAGATGTCGATGAAATCGACGAAAGAAGAAGAAGAAGTCAATCGATTGTTGAAGAAGCCCAATCGGCGAAATTGAAGACCCTGCAAGGCTCCAAGGTTCACTTTCCATATGTGTAAAGAATTTGTGGCGAAGAAACAGAAGCTTGTCTTCCGCGGAAGGGAGAGAGTTGCCGCGGACGGGAGAGAGTTGGCAAGGAATGATTCTCTTGTTAAAGACTACAGTTGTAATGTTGCTTACTTGAAGGTGGGTGATCTTCTTTACGTGGGTTTCCTCAAGGTTGGGTCAGGCCGGTTCTAGTCGGGATTTTGAGGGAAAAGACCGAGCCCGACCTTGAGAGAAAAAGTATGTCCGGTCTCAGACCTAATCAGATCGATATCGGGCCGGTATTGTCGGGAAATCGGTCCAGCCAGTCTTTTTTGCTCAGCCCTATTATTTTTTGGCAAATAACAAACTAAACTTTTGGAATTGAGCAATTAACAAACCTACTTCAAATCAGTTATGTTTGAAAATATTTTTTCAATGTTTGATGGAGTTATTAAGTCGTAATACTTATTTTTAGGATATTTTACTAACTTAATAATCTCATCAAATACTGAAAAAATCTTTTAAACATAATGAAAATTTGAGGTACCTTTGTTGATGGCTCAATTCCCAAAATTTAGTTTGTTTATTTGTAAAAAAAAAAAATTCAATTTGCTGTTTTTTTCCCTCAAAATTCAATTTATTTTTTTGGTAATTAACCCCTTAATTAAGCATAATTCTCTCTATATAGATAGATATATGTAAATGCTCTCTGCAACCCTAATAATATATTAAATAGCGTCACATTTTTATACATACAAATTTATGATTGTTCGGCGGCTTCGGCCACGTTTTTGTATTTTGTTTTAATAAAAATGATAACTTATTATTAAAATAAACAAAATAAAAATGGCAATAAATTAATTAGTTTCCTTTTACTGTAACGTCATCCTTTTAAGACGACGCGATGGAAGGGTCCAAAAAGAGACCGTGTCCCGCAAACGGACGATCCGAAGAATTACCACCCTTTGCTCTCCTCTCTCTACTGCTAGATGATCATCACTCCAACAGACGACTTGTAGATGTCTTCCTCCACCTTGGTCTAGATTCCACGCCCCTCTGCATCACGAAGTTGAGATTTTTGTCACAGAATCGAAGAAAAGTTCGTTTTTTTCTCGATCATGGCGGTCCCAGAGAATGCCGGCGTCAAGATCAACTCCTCATCCCAGGTTTCGGACACGGCGGCGCCGAACAGCCCCGATAAGCAAAATCCCAGAACTGATCAAGACGCTAAACCCGCTGAAGGACTCACTTCTGACATCCCCGATTCCTTGTCGGACGACCAGGAAACAAAAGCAGGGAGTCCTGTAGGCGGCGGTGGCCAAGTGGGCCAATTGAGCGATGGAGTCGACAGAAATGTAGTGGAGGATCAAGATAATCCAGTGAAAGGTCTGAAGTCCGACGATGTCGGAGAGATTGCCGAGATGATGTCGAAGCTTAATCCGATGGCAGAGGAATTCGTGCCGCCTTCCCTTGCTCATAATTTTGTGTGCATCGGAAAAAATTCTGGTTTTGGATTCATGAACAACTTTGCTGATGCAGGGTTCACACCTAGAAGGGTATATCATGTTTTTTATTTTTGTCGAAATTCATGTCTTTGGTGTGTACAAGATATCTGAGATTGATGTTCTTGGTAAAAAGCTTTTATTTTTCGATTTGTTCTCCTGCTTTATGGTTGCCAGTAAAGATTAAGGATGAAACATGAAATTGGAGTAATCTTATTGATTGACTATGTTTTTCAATTGTTGTACAGAAAAGGAATAATAGCTTCAATTCTGGTGGAAAGAAAAGAATGAATGGTAGAACTAGTATGGCGCAACGGGAAGAGGTCATTCGGAGGACCGTTTATGTCTCGGACATCGATCAACAGGTAAAAAGGTTGATTTTTTTCTCAGTAGGTTAATAAAATTGGTGCTAAATTTGGTGTTATGTTTGAATTTCACTCAACTAATCAGGTCACTGAAGAGCGGCTTGCAGCTCTCTTCAACAGTCTTGGGCAGGTAAATTAAGAAGTGTTCTACTGAAGTGTTATTTTACTGTTTCATTGGTTTTAGCTTAATTACTCATGTGCTTATCAGTGTTGTAAATTTATGATACTTACATATAGGTGATTGATTGTCGCGTGTGTGGTGATCCGACCTCTTGTCTTCGCTTTGCATTTATCGAGTTCACTGATGAAGGTAATATTTGATGTTTTGGGATTTTCTTGCTCTTGTTTCTGTGTTTATTTATAGCCTATTTCAATGAATTTTTCTTGCAGAAGCTGCAAGGGGTGCTTTGAATCTGACTGGTACTATTTTGGGTTTTTACCCTCTCAAGGTAATGCCTTCCAAGACTGCAATTGCACCCGTAAACCCGACTTTTTTACCTCAAGTAAGAAGTAAAAACACTCTTTAATGCTGTAAAATATGGAGTCACTCATTACATTTAGTCTACTTATACTGAATATACCACGATCTACAGTCTGAGGATGAAAAGGAGATGTGCTCAAGAACTGTTTACTGCACAAATATTGACAAAAAGGTAATCCTTCTTTATGTTTCTGTTAAACGTATATAACATCCAACAACAATCTGATTCTGTTGTGAAACCTAGTACTAACTATTGAAATGTGTGTGTCCAATTGCTATGTATTTCTCAAATAACAATTTGTGTTTCCATTTGATTCAGGTTACTCATGCTGAAGTGAAGCGCTTCTTTGAATCAATGTGTGGAGAGGTGCAGTGTCTAAAACAGCAATTTGAGATTATATTGCCACTGTCTTTTCCCTCCCCCCTAATCTATGAGTTGTTTGTTTGTTTCGTTATAACAAACAGGTTCATCGTCTGAGGCTTCTCGGGGACTATAACCATTCGACACGAATTGCTTTTGTGGAGTTTGCAATGGCATGATATCATCTCTTTAACAATCTCTGTTTTATGACAGGAAAAACACGATTATATCGAGTTTTTTCTTGCATGATGCATGGATTTGGAGACAACATTAAGTAATTCAATTTTTTATAATCTTTTTACTGTTGTCTGTGTTTTAGGCTGAAAGTGCAATTGCTGCCCTCAGCTGCAGTGGAGCCGTGATGGGATCCTTGCCCATAAGGTTCGTCTCCTCTTGTTTTAAATATAAGCTTTGATGCATTGGACGAGATTCATCCACATAGACAGTATATATCCTCTCTATACAATACCAATCTAATCACATAAATAAGAGATGATTTCAGAAAATCTCATTCATTCATTGTAAAGTATATTCATTTTGCTGTTCTTATGAAAATTTCCAGGGTTAGTCCATCAAAGACCCCAGTAAGGAGCCGTGGTCCTCCCCCTCCTGTCTCGCTCCCCAGGCCGCTGAGTTGCTAAACTCATGAGTTATTACTGTCTTTTGGTGCATATTTGTAGATGTTAGTCTTGAGAGGGTTTAGCAATGAGAGTTATATTAGAACTCAACACCATCAAAACAGGTCGATTTCTCGGGTTTGGTTTGGTAAACTTGCAGATGATCTGCACAAGGGTCGGTTTTTCTTCTTTGGAAACAAAGTCTTCTTTGCTGCTGTGGTTGCTAAGGAAGGAATATGTTTTATTGGAGCAAAGCAATCCCTAGTTGCTCTTTCTTTATAGATTCACATTCTCTGAGATGCCGTGTCCTCATAATATTTTATTCATACATTTACAGGGAGAAAGAAGAACATTTTTCGCGTGATTTACACCATGGTTTCCCTGGTTGGGGATCAGTAGTTGGTGTGGAAAAAGTTTAGGGGTACGTTTGGAAAATCTGAAAATTAGGTCAGTTAAATTTGGGTAAGATAAAATATCTCGAGAAACTTTTACGGGGAAATTAGGGAAAGAAAAATTACTCAGAGCAATGAAATAGTGAAATGGGCGAATGATAAAGGGCTTTTTATTATTATTTTTTTTTTTTGGGCATCAGCCTTTTTATTCTTTCTTTTTGAACAAGAAAATTTGGATTTTCTTTTCTGGAAATTTTATACGAAAATCATTAAGAAGGGAGAAGTCTGAAAATTGTTTAGGATTTTGGGTTTAGGTCCCACCGAGAAAAATCCAGGGAAGCTGCTCAGGCGAAGAAGAATACAATAATATACCTGACGGGAGATAGATTCCTGAGCGACCTTGTAGTCGTTGTGGAAGATGTAGAGGCCTATGAGCGACGCCGTCGCAGCTCCGGCGAAGAAAGAAGCCAACCTTACTCGTGACGTCAATCCCATAGTTCGGTCTCAGTTCAGTTGATACACAGCGCAACCTCCCTCAATGGGATTGGAGACTGGAGAGGGGAGGGAGGCCCAATGAGTTATCTCCCAAAACGGTGTCGTTCCGTTCAATTACGGTAAAATATCAACCAGGCCCTGAACTATTCAAATAACTTATTTTTCAGGCTCATCTTTAGTAATAGATAGATGAACAATCACCAAAGTGAGAACAAGAGAGCATTGATAAAGATTCATCGAAATTAGAGCAAAACTCCAAATGGAGCTAGTCACTCGTATTCATTTGGTCCATCATTTGCGTAATTGCTGAGTATAGCAAAGACCTAAGGCAGTCAACCATCATCAATGAAATGAACACTTGCTATCTAACCAAATCAGCCAAATCCATAAGGCATAAACAAAAAAATAACGCAATATAAATCAACAGCAGATACGAATATAGACGTTTCTGTTTCTCAAAAATTGTTCTCTTCGATCCCCTTGAAGCTGATGAAGAAACTGACTATCTCCTTGAAGCTGAAGCAGATCCACTAGATCTGTAAACATGTAACAGATCACATCATCACTACTTGTAAAATGCAATCCGGGAAGGATAAATCAAGAATCAACAAGAACAAAGATTATTCTCATAAAAATACTACCTGCCCAAAGGCTTCCCAACAAAGCCTGAGATGGGTCTCCCATTTGCAGTTCTCTTGTTGATATGAATGCTGCTCGAGCTTGATCTGTCAAGACTTGACCCAACATTATCTATGCTCAAGATATTCACATTTGAGTTCCCGAAAGGTATCCCATTTTGATGTTGATGATTTTTGTCATCTGTCAACGGAGTCCCTTTAGGACGATATGTGTGCGCCAGTGGAGTGACAGCTACAGAAGGCAGATTCGATGAATGAGGAGCAGAAGATGCCACAACTGCAGCAGCAACCTTCGCAACAGCTGCTTTAGCTGCTATCATCTCCTGTGCACCTTCTCGCAGTTTAATGAAGTCCCCCTCAATAAGAAACAACTGAAATCACAAAATTAGATCCCAAAAGTTAGTTAGAAGAAGAAGAAAAAAGTGCTTTGGAAAGATAACAAGATGACAGGAGGTCAAAAACTCACTTCTGGATGGTTTCCGACAAAGTCGTCAAGTTTTCCATATTTCTTCTTGTAATCATGCCAATGCAATGGTGCAAGCATCTTTCCTAGTCTATTTGGCAGCTATTATAATCAACCCATGACCAAAATCGTAAAAAAAAAAAAGCTTAAGAGATCATATACCATGTAGAAATCTAATAGATTGAAATTTGATGAAAGTACTTACTGTTGAACTAATGTGAATTTTTCCACCTCCTGGAATAGTGCGGACTATGCAAGCCAGCAATGATCTTTCATCAAGAAGATTGATTTCAGTAGTCTTTGCAGTGTTCAACATGCTACTTTGGCCATGAGAGGTGATTGATTCAGGTAGAAATGTCCCAAGTGAACTCTTTGTTGCAGTTTCCTTGTTGCCTGAGCTGAAGAGAGATGAACTATCTACAGCTGATTTATCTGCTGCTAACCCCTCACGTTCCACTTCATGACCATTCAAGCTCAAGGAGCTTACCTCCTGCACAGAGAGGCTTAATATGCTTCGCTTCAAACACAAACTTTGTACTGGTTTCCCTCTTTGCTTTAAAGCATCAATGAGAGAACGAGAATGCAGTTTTTTATATATAAAAAAGGGAACAAACCGTGGATTCATTATTCTGTTGATTTTGATCCAAACTTGAGGAGCTGTGAGATTGAGAAGATAGATGTTTTGAGCTTTGCTCAGGTTTGGAAGAAATCGGATGGCTCCTCTCAACTGACTGAATAACCTTTAAATAGAAGAAGTCGGCTTAGTAATTCACAATAATCAACTCCAAGATACCACATGCTGGCGAATAATAAGTAAAGGTTGATGAGACAAGACCTCAGCTTCCCCGGCAGATGAGGGTATACGAACACCATCCAGATATTCTCTCTGATGAGATTGTCCATTAACAGCTACTTGATAATCAAACTGCATGTCTGAGCTCACAGAATTTTGAGGAACTTCAGAATGAGCTGCAATCTGCAAACCTTCAAATGCAGCCTGAATAAGAAAAATGAATCGCTCAGCAATGCTTTTCTTTGCTAAGGAACTGGATATATCTTTCAACATATCCCACTACCTGGGCTTTTTGCAACTCTTGGAAGGCTGAAACAGGTTGTGGTTGAAAATAGCTGATGGGAGCATCAGGAAGATTTGAAGGCAACAATTGACGCCCTTGCTGATGTAAAATGAATGAATGCACAGGAGTCACCTGTCCGGGTGGAATATAAGCAGCCAATCCAAGCAGAGATGATGATGCAATTGGAACAGCAGCAACATGATCAATCTATTGCAAAATAGTTATTAAAACTATATTTCTTTGAAAGCTAATTAACCAAAACAGATGTCATCTAATACAAGGAAACCCAAGAAGAAAATCAAATGCAAAAAGAGCTTATACATCACAACCAACAACAGTTCATAGTACCATGTTGATATTGGGGACAATAGGTGATTTGTCCGAACTGCCATTTGAAATTGCACCAGAATTTGCATTATAACCAACTGCATTTGAAACGTTTGCATCTTTCTGCTGTTCTGAAGTAACCTGCTGCACACCCTGCTCATTGGTGTAAGACCCACTTCTTTCTCTTGCATCAGCCAGCTGAAGCTGAAGTTGTTGTATTGTATGCAAATGAAATCTCTCCACCTCTATAATCTAAGAAAAGAGAAGAAACTAGTCAGCATAGAGACACTACTTCAACTATATCATTATACTATCTAAGATTAAAGAGTACACTAAGCTTTTTTTATGCATATAGATCTCACAGACCGAGTTATACATGTAGCACTAAATAAACAAGTATACAATCATAAACGTCATATATTAAACTCATCATGTAAGCAAGATAAGATACCTGTCTTTGCCAACCAAGCCAGAGTTGCTGGCACTGTTCAGTCCGTTCCCTCAGTTCACCTTGTAAGGATTGGGATTGCAAGGCATCCATTTCCTGAGCACGTGCTATCCATGCTTGTGCCTCCCTCAATTGTTCATCCTTATAAATGATGGTTTCTTCAGCAACTCTATGCTGGTAAAATCAAAGATGAATTAAGCATGTCAGAACTATAAAGCATATACACTAATCAAACCACTTCAAATTGGTGTATCCCTAAATTCCAAAAACAATAATATTGCTAGTCAGAACATAACCGAAACATTTCTTATTGTGAAGAGCAATATCTAAATCAGGAAACAATGAGGATCAAAGAGAATAATAAATTGACCTGGTCCTGCACCTCTCTAAGTTGTCTCTCTTTATCTTGTAGATGTTCTTGCAGATCATGTAGTTGTTTTATATGTTGAAGCCTTTCAGCTTCAGAGTGATCGAGCTCTCTCCTACAGTGTCGAATAGAAATCTTGTTATGTTGATCAAGCCTCAAGGTTCCAATCAAAAGCATGGACCGGAAAATGATATAAATCATGCAAACAAGAAATGAAAGCAGAATCAAAAATTAGCATCAATCAAACAAGATGCTAAAGCGTACACAAATTTTGATTTTACAGCACGAAATTTCAGCACAGAATGGACTATCTGCCGACATAGAGTACAAACTATAAACAAACCTAAATGTTGCCAAATCCTTCTTTTGCTCTCTCAGCAAATCCTCCTTTGCCCATGCCTGCCAAATGACTAGAAGACTTCAATTACAGAGCTAAAAGGGGTTAAGTGGGAAGAGAAAGGGAAACACAACACAAACCACTTCATTGTCTTTTTTCATTGCAAAAAGCTCTCGGTCTTTCTCTTCCATTTTCTTCTCCAGGTCATGTATGACTTTTTCTTTGTCATGAAGTTGATCCTACATAGAAAAGACAAACCATCTTAATAACAGAAACAGGGAAAATAAATGATGATTGAACATACACTTATTCTATTAGCTTGAGAATCCATGTGAAAGCAGCTCTATAACTAACACATTTTCTCAACCTAGAACCATTGAAGTGTCTGGGTAAAAGCAGCACCACGAGTGATCTCATTATAATAATAGAATACAATTACCCATTTAAATAGCAAAATTATGAAAGAATCCTATTTCTCTCAAATTATGGCATTATCCTTAAAAGTTATAGGCTGAAACCACACTAAAATCTAATTAAACGTGTCCACCTGCAGTTTGGAAACAGCATCTGCATGCTCTTTGAGTTGGGCTTCAAAGTTGTTTTGCATGCTCGCAATGTCAGACCTAGCAATCATCTGAGCTCTGAGGGCAATCTCCATCTGCTGAAGCTCATCTTTCTGTCTTGAAATATTATGAAGTTTTTGCTGCAAGTAGCCACCATCTGAAATCCCCAACTCCTACACATAAAACCTTCCAGTTAAGGTAAGAATTACAAAGATTTGACAGAAGTTTCAAGCTCCGAGGATTAAAAGAGATATAAAGAAGGCAGGAAAATATAGGGTGGAGTATCAAGAAATTCCCAGTAAGACCATCAATAAGATAACTTTAGATGTCAAATACTATATGTGTTCATCTAATTCATTTTTAAATGCATCACATTCAGTAATTAGATAATCAGTACTGAGGCCTCCACGACTCAAGACAAGACTAGATGATAATTCAAACCAAGTCTAGATTCAAATGGAAAATCTATAAGCCGTTGCACAAAACCAAGACCATTCTGTTAATCTCCAACTGACTTGAATATTCATTACTTGCTGATTCACTCACTCCAAAACGAGGAAGACTTGCAGCAGATTAGGCTCCAGAGTTGTCACAGTAAAAGGAAGCGTATATCTATTATCTCACATTGTGCTTTTAAGATCTTGTTTATATATTTAATAGCTCAGCACCTGCACATAGTAGAGCCTTTTCCGAAATCGAAGAAAGAGATTATAACAATGCTGCATCGAAGTTGCTCACTTTGAAAAATCAATAAATAGCACAGAATCTACTGTAGGATCATCTATGTTCAGGGAATAAACATACTTTTTCAGCTTAACCCTAGCTCTAAATCAGTTAAGAAACGGTTCAAATTTCAATGGAGCTCATCACTTTCAGAATCAAATGCTTCATCTAATTGCAAATGATCGAAGAGGCTGACAAGAGAAAATATAACCTCGTCCATCGCTTTTCGGCCTGATTGATGCTCCGGTACCGCACGCCACTCCTTCTGAGGTGAAGCCATCGGCAAGGAAGCTGTCCGCTTCCAGTGATGCTCCAATTCTCTCCTCCTTACCGAAACCCTAACTTCTTCTGATGCGAGAAGAAAGCCAGCAAATCAAGCTAACGAGTTAAAAAGAATGAAGCTAGAGGCTGCGACTGGGTTAGAATAAAGATGATCGACCTTGGTGATTGAGGAAGAAGAAGAAGAAGAAGAAGAAGAAGAAGAAGAAGAAGAAAGAGAGGGTTTGAGATCCAGAGGTTTTGGAGGGACTAAACTGAAAATGGTCCAGACTCGCGCCTTGATGGCAAAACAAAGCAGGGGCAAGATCACAGCATTCGGTGGCGCGTCTAACACACGCTGAATATATTGTTTTAATTCCTTCGATAGATTTATGGAAATTAAGCAAACTTTACAGGAGTATATAATTTATTAAACCATTGTATCTCTTAATAGAAAAATATTCATGGTTCTATTTTACTTTTTATAGTACGAGTGTGAAAAATTTTAAATATGGAAGGTGATGTCGATTCTTATAGTGCCTTTTAAAAACAAAAAATATACATATAATTTATTCAGTTAACCTTCTTTTTAAGCAAATAGTTAACTATAATTTTTGTATTATATAAAATAATAGCTTTTTAAAGTTTACTATTAAATTTGACGGAATATTTGCATAAATCACAAATTAAATAAGGTCAATTTTTATATAAAATAAAATAAAAAACTTAAAATTTACAGTTTTATTTTCAAGATTCTACAAGCAACTCTTAAAAATTAAATATTTAATTCAAAAATCATGTTTTACAAATTGTTTTTAAAATAATTTACAAATTCACTTTTAGTAGTTTTGGGTTAAATTTTTTCAAAGCATATATTATTCTGAAATTTTACGAATTTATTATTTAAAAGTTAAAAATTGGTCATTTTATTAAATTTTATATTTTTTTTGTCATTTTTACAAGTATTTTTTGACAAATTTAACTAACAAAATAGTTGAACGAAACGAACTCTTTGTACAATGCTGAAAGTTAAACTAATAATTTGCTAACAAAATAATTACAAAATTGTATAAAGTTCACTAGTTCAGTTAGCAAGTTAAGATTCGATCATAGAATTATAATTGTTTATTCCCAAATTTTGTCATGAAAAAATCAACAAAAAAGAAGAAGTTAAACTTGTGATTTTACTTTCAAATGCAAAAATATCAAATATTAAGCCAAATTAATTACTTTTTACAAAGTAGACTCTATAAGCAATGAAGTTTTATTATTAAGTAACAATTTTGCTGTTATGCAAAGGAAAAAGTCAAATACATAATATTTTGTATCTAAAAAAATGTAAAAAAAATATGTTTCAACCGGATACTCCCAAATTTATTAGATTCACTTGCACTCATTTATAAGTTGAGGGATCAATTATTATTTTTGTCAAACAAGAATGATGAGTCGACCCCAAAAGTATTTTGAGGACTAAATTAATTCATTAGTATATTAATAATTTAATAATATTCAATTTTGACTAAAGTCAATTGAATTAACCTTCGACCAAAAAACATTGAATTAACCTCATAAGAGCATCAACTCTCTGCAGAAGGCGACTGCGTTTCTTCAGGCGAGGTGAGAACTCCCGTTTTGCTGCTCGGAGGTGTCAACCTTGCGTGGCGGTCTGGTCTCCAGCTATAAGGGTGGAATCAAGGAGTCCGAAACGGACGGAATAGCTCGGGACGAACGCACGGGAACGGAATTCTCCAACCCTAGCCACAACCGCAAAAACCAATTGCTTCAATTGACCACTGTGGTCTGCAATTCAGCCCATTTCAAACCTTCTCAAGGCATTCGGAGGTAAGCACTGTAAGTGTAGTGGTTTAATTGGAAATAAAGCGTTGGATTTGCAGGGGAATCACCGTATGGAGCCATCGGAGTCTTGGCAAGGTCACCCGAGAAGCGATGATAGAAACATCCCTGAGATATTCGTTGACATCGCGGGGAATGACGCCATCCACACTGATAACATCTGCATAGGGAAGCTGTTATCGAATAGGCCGATGAAGACTACGACGGTGCATAACGTATTACAGCATGCCTGGGCCAAATACGGTGGAGTTAGAGTGCAAGAATTGACAGGTGAGATAATTATGTTCGAGTTTAAGAATGATGCTGATTTGCAAGATGCCTTAGATCTAAGTCCATGGGCAATTCACGGAAATTGTCTGTCATTACAAAAATGGAGGAAGGAGATTAGGACTACGGAAGTAAATTTCCACATTGTGCAATTCTGGGTCCAGATTCATGGACTTGAATTGGATAAGTTCAGTATCCAAAATGCCAGGAAGTTAGGGGGATGCATAGGTGAAGTAAAGGAAATTGATGAGATACTAGGGCCTATGGGGATAGATCGAGATTACCTCCGGATTAAGGTTGATGTGGATACAACATGTCCACTGCTGGCTGGGATATGGTATACCCGGAAAAACGGTGAGAAAGGCAGGGCAAGTATAAGATATGAGAGGCTTCCGGATTTTTGCTTTGGATGTGGGCGGCTTGGTCATAGTGACAGGGTCTGTAAATCAGAGATTGCTGTAGCAGAAACCACAGATGGAGGACCGATGTATGGTCCATGGACACGAGTTGATCGACCAAGGAAGAGGGGACAGAAATGTAGGATAATCGGTCAAGGATCGAGTGGAGGGAATGGGGAGGGGTTCAAGAAGAAGACCTGGAAGGAATTGATGAAGGAAAAGGAAGAGAGGGAAAGGGCTCGAGCCATGGGAGGAGCACAGAAGGGGTCGAAGGATATGGGATACACAGAGGTGGGCGAGAAGGATGGGGAAAGCAGGGAAGGGTTCGAGGAAGACAAAGAGGAGAAGGAGGAAGGAGATAAAGGAAAAGTAAAGAAGAATGATATGCAACAAAGGAAAGAAGAAAAGGAGGCTTATGGAATGGAAATCGAGGTATGGGACGGGAAAACAAGTGAAGGACAAGGGGAGGATGAAGATAGACAGTTGATGGTGTGGGAAGCAAATAGGGAAATGGTGAGGAACCAAGCGAACCAAAAGGAAATGATGGGCGATGAAGGGGGAGGGGGGTCAAATCAAGATAATGAGGGAACTACTCCAATGAACCTCATTATTCACCACCCGAACCTTAATAAACTGCTCCAGAAAAGACAGGCTCTGCGAAGAGACAATTCAGAACAGCTTCCATGGGCTGATACGGCTGTCCAGGCCGAGGAGGGGAGAAGGTTGCAAGTACAAGGGTATGGAATTGGCACAGAGGCAGTAGGAGGGAGGACCAGCTGGGCAGTGACAGAGATCAAGACACCTGAAAAGGACAAGTTGTGTCTAAGGGAGGGATCGCAAGGCAGTCTGAGTGAGAAACAGCAACCGAGGTATCGATCTCCAAACAGGTCAAAAAGGAGCTACTATACAGTCGAATCACCTGAGGCATCGCCTGGAGGGAGTCGGGAACCAATTCCAATCCAAACAGGTTTAAGCCCAATGATGCAAAAGGTAAATCTAAAAAGGAAGTTCGATGAGGAGACTGAATCAGATGAAGAAGAAGTGGAAACCAAAAGACTTAAGCGACAAAATGGTGAAGGGCACGAGGCAGGTAAGAGGAGGGGAGGGAAGGGACCGCGGGGAAGGGGCAGAGCAGGGGGCACGATGAGGAAGAGCACACAAAGAAGGATGATCCAAGGCGATACACACTCGGAAAATGTGGGTTTGGGAGGCTGTCCCTTTACAGCCTCCCCCCCTCAATGAATGCTCTGGTGTGGAACTGTCGGGGGTTGAGGTCGGCCTTGACAGTTCCGTACCTATCCGACCTTGGGAGGAGGAATAAACCGAATTTAATCTTCCTCATGGAGACGAAGAATAATGAGAAGGTATGTAATAGAGTTAGAAGAAAATTAAAGATGGAACATGGGGCTCAGGTGGATCCGGTCGGGGTAGGAGGAGGGCTAGCTTTGTGGTGGAATGGGGATGTCAAAGTTACCATTCACACACAAGATGAGACAATGATTGATACCACTGTGGATATGAAGGACGGGAAAGGGGAGATCCATATCACTTGGATCTACGGGAGCACGAAGTGGGAAGAAAGGGTGGTCTTATGGGGGAGGTTGAGGCAGATGGCCACGGGACGAAATGGCTCGTGGATGTGCGTGGGCGATTACAACGAAATCGCACGGGCATCGGAGAAGGAAGGGGGAAGACCAAAACAACAACGGATGATGGATGCGTTCAATGGTATGATGGCAGATACGGCGCTTGTGGATGCAGGTTTCAAAGGAACCCCGTTTACATGGACGAACAACAGGGAAGGAGATCAGAGGATCAGTGAGCGACTCGACAGGGCTTTGGTGAATGCAGAGTTAATAGGCAGATATCCGTCTCTAAGAGTAATGCATAAACTACTACTAGGGTCGGACCATTGTCCATTAGTGATACATCTGGAGCCGGAGTCGAGGAGGGGTCGGCAGTGGTTCAGATTTGAAGAGGCGTGGTTGGAGAGGAATGGGTGTGAAGAAGTGATTAAGGCAACATGGAGATCGAGGAATGCGCAAGGTGGATCGGCGCATATAAATGCGAACCTCGGCAGGTGTAGATCGAAGTTGATAACTTGGAGCAAGGAAAATAGGGTGAATTACAAAAGAAGAATTGAGAAGCTCCAAGGCGAGTTAACTCAGATTCAAGGACTGCCTGGTCGGGCAAGAAACAAGCAAGAAGAAACACGAATCAAGGCACTAATGGATGAGGCATGGAAACATGAGGAAGAGTTCTGGCGTCAAAAATCAAGAGTGCAGTGGCTCAAGGGAGGGGACAGAAATACGAGATTCTTCCATCAGGCCACAGTTCAAAGGCGAAGGGGGAATCAAATTAAAAGACTCCAGAGACCAGATGGGACATGGACAGAGGAGGAACACCAGATTAAGGAGGTGTGTGGGAAGTACTTCAGGGAAATCTTCACATCGGAGGGGTGCAGGGGTATAGAAGAACAAATGGATGGGGTGCCCGGTATGATAACAGCGCAGATGAACACAACACTGACAAGGAGAGTGAGCCTGGATGAGGTCAAAACTGCGGTGTTTCAGCTGGGGGCGAATAAGGCACCGGGTCCAGACGGTTTTCCAGGGATTTTCTATCATCGCTTTTGGGACATGCTTGGGCAAGATGTATACCATTCGGTAAATTCTTTCTTTGAATCGAATAATTTATCTTCCAGTTATTGTTACACTGACATTGTGCTTATTCCCAAAGTGCCTAACCCGATTAATCCCATGCAATTTAGACCGATTAGCTTGTGCAACTTCAATTACAAAATAATATCCAAAGTACTTGCTAATAGATTGAAGCCAATACTCCCAAACATTATAACTCCGTTCCAAAGTGCGTTTGTCTCTGGCAGGTTCATCCATGATAACATTCTTATAGCACACGAGGTCTTCCACCACATGAGAACGAACAAGAGTGCAAACAGGGAAGAGTGTGCAATAAAGCTGGACATGAACAAGGCATACGATAGAGTTGAGTGGAACTTTGTGATGGGGGCGTTAAGGGCTCTGGGATTCTCTGAAAGGTGGTGCAAATGGATGGAGGAATGCATGACACGGGTCCAATACAGTGTGGTTGTCAATGGGGAGAAGACACCAAGGTTCAGACCGACTCGGGGCCTAAGACAAGGTGATCCCCTCTCCCCCTACCTCTTCATTATTGTTGCGGATATATTATCACGTCAGATTTGCAAGGCGGTGGAGGAAAGGCGGATAGAGGGAATCAGAATGAGAAGCACCTGCCCGGAAATACACCACCTCCTATTTGCGGATGATTCCATATTTTTCATAAAGGCAAATGAGAGGAATGCGAGGGGATTGCGGAAAATACTCGAGAGGTATGGCAAGGCATCGGGGCAAAGTGTGAATTTACAAAAGTCATGTATACAGTTTGGGGCCAATGTGAAGGAAGAGACCAAAGAACTGATCAAAGGGGTAATTGGGATAGAGGCGGTCGAAGATGCGGGGAACTACCTAGGAATTCCGACTAATTGGGGGCGTTCGAAAAGAAGTGCCCTAAGCTACCTAAGGGATAGAGTGATGCGGAAATTACATGGTTGGAAAACGCTCTTCCTAAATAAGGCCGGGAAGGAAGTTCTGATAAAGGCAGTGATAACTGCAATTCCAATGTATGTAATGACTCTATTCAAGTTACCTAAGACGTGGTGTGAGGAAATAGCTCGTCTAATTGCACGGTTTTGGTGGAATGGGCGAGATGAGAGAAGGAGCATGCATTGGGTGAGTTGGAAGAAATTATCCATGCCGAAACATTTGGGAGGATTGGGTTTCAGGGATCTGTGTGACTTCAACAAGGCGATGCTCACAAAAACGGCATCGCGACTTAACGACAATCCAAATGCGTTATGGGGACAATTGATGAAAGGGTTGTACTATCCGAGGTGCGATTTGAAGGAGGCGAAGAGGGGGGCAAGACCCTCATGGGCTTGGAGTAGCATATTGCAAGGTCGAGACATAATGCAACAACACGGGATGTGGCAAGTCGGAAATGGAAAAAGCATCCGCATTTTCCATGACCGGTGGGTACCAGGGAGACCGAACCAGAGGCTAGAGCGGCGAGAGGAGGGCGCGGTGGATGGTAACATGAGGGTGAGTCAGATCATCAATTCGGGGTGCCGAGCATGGGACCTCCAGCCGATACAAACTGAGATTTCGGAGATGGATCGGAGCGCGATCAATACGATCTATCTTGGGAGAATAGAAGGGGAGGATAGGTGGATATGGCCGGAGTCGAGAGGAGGGAAGGTCACGCCCAAGATGGTTTATAGAAAATTGAGAGAGGTGGGTCGGGGAGCCGCACAGACCGAAGATGGGGGTCAGGACCAAACGAGTAGGAGACCCGAACCACCATGGAGGGAATTGTGGCAGAGCCGATCCACACCAAAGGTAAAAACCTTTTTATGGCAGGCAGGTCACAATGCAATACCGGTCTTCAAGATGTTGGTGCAGCGCGGTATAGGCGTGACATCGAGATGTTCGTTTTGCACGGAGGAGGAGGATGTGAACCACGCGTTGTTCGAGTGTGCTTGGGCGAGGCGGGTGTGGTTAGGTGGAATGGGATTGAGATGGGACCATATGGAGGAGGAGACTCGTACGGAATGGCTCCATCATATCATGCGCATGGAAATTGAAGGGGGTCCGGATGGAGAGAAGAACCGACTGCGAGCGGAGTGCCTCACGTGGGAAACATGGAAGGAACGATGTCGCGCAGTATACGAGGGGACCGACCCGATGCCAAATAAGGTGATCGAGGCAGCACGAGATCTAACCGAGGAGTGTTGGAGGGTGACCCGAGACGAACCGATTGCTCCGGGACCGAATGGGCACCTTCGACAACCAAGATGGAGGCGACCAGGTATAAGGACGATTAAGCTCAATTGTGATGGAGCGTGGGACCCAAAAACAGGAAAGGCGGGTACCGGTGTTGTGGCGAGGGATTGGCGCGGAAAAGTAATAGCCGGGCGGAACACTTCCGGGAGGGACGGGAGTGCCATCATGACGGAGGCGAGAGCAATTTTACAAGCGGTGGAACTAGCCTTGTATAATAAATGGACTCATGTAATTATAGAGTCGGACGCTAAAGAACTAATACAGGGTCTAGAGAAGCCGGATGAAGAGTGTCGATGGGAGATTAACCACATTATCAAGGATATTCTAAATGCGGCACGAAGAATCCCGATCGTCAAATGGGAATTTGTTCGAAGAAGCGCAAATAGATGCGCAAACTGGATTGCACGGAAATCCAGACAGGGGATGTGTCCGATTAACTGGACGTTAATACATCCTCCTTCTTTTATTTCTATCTGTATTTTGGACATTACGGGATCAGAGTTTGAATGAAATTTGAATTTCTTTGGTAAAAAAAAAAACCTCATAAGAGCATCATACACTTAACTAGGACTGAGTTTGTGCTCGTTTAGACGGATTTTTTTATTTTTAATATTTTTTAATGGTGTTTTCAAGGTTCGTATGTACATTTACTTACATATGTCAACGGTGCAGTGCGGATCGGATTCATCCAATACCGTCTCCGCATCGCAGGTTAGATACGGGCTACCAGATCCGCACCGCAAGAGTGACAAGTTAGGTTACTACTCAATTATTGAATCACGTGTCGAAAAATCGACGTTGCACCATATTTTCTTTATTCCTATAGATAAATTATTTTTTCTTAATAAAAATATAGAAAATAATATGCAATATGTATAATGTTAATTTATATAGTATAAAATAAATTTATATATATTCTAATATTAACCCATAATATTTTTATTAAGATAATATAAGTTATAATTTTTTAAAAAAAATACATAGATCTTAACAATGAGACACGAATTGACACTACATATTATAACTCGATCCGCACCATAGTAGCAATCATTCACTCTTACAAAACTCGTTTCATAAGCTGAATTAGGGTCGACAATGGTGCGGTGAAAAACTCATAACTATGGTTATAACCGTTACTGTTTAATATGGTTAACCGTACCATTATGATGTGGTACGGTTATGGTGATGAATTTTCTATCCATAATTATTATAGTTATGGTATTTGAGTTATACCCATGGTTATTATATAAATATATTATTTATTTATTATTAATAAACTAATTTATATAATATACTAAATATAAATTATATAATTGAAATTTTGAAATTGTTGAAAATTGAAAGCGGCAAAGTCCAACGATGTTAATATAGATTGATGTATTTTTTAAAATAAATTTTTCGATCTTTTATTATATTACATGTGTAGAATGAATATGGGTATACGAGTAAAACCATTGTTAATAACCACGGTTGTTTTAATGGTTATGATATTGAAAATTAAATTCATAATAATTATGGTTATGATATGTGGTTTAAAAATATTGTATGGTTATGTTATTTATCATACCCTAACCATCGACATCCCTAAGCTCTAAGTTGAATGTCAACTTTGTGTCATTTTTTTTCTTTAAATTCTTTAATTGGGGATTTATTATATTGTCACAGGGAATTATCTTGTTGTGACGGTGGATTTTTTTTTCTTCGTTGACAAGTTTGAAATTGTCAAAATAATCAACAAATTGATAATTTTTTTGGGGGGTCGAATAACAAATTGATAATTACTACACTAATAATCTCTTTCACATATATTATATATATATATATATTATTACTTTATTAGCAACGAAAGTAGCTTTTCAGCTTTATATTTTTCTGACAAACAAAACTTTATTTTATTATGCCAAGTGTTTCCTGCAATTTGTTCGAGACATTTTACTGCAAGTGTACAATTATTATAAATTTGTCATCCAAAATTGAATACCTCGCTAAATAATAAAAATACTCTCCGAAAATCATTTTTTTTTAAATGACTTAATGTGTTGATAAAACGAGCTCATACACTTTGATATTATTATTAATATTAATATTTTACAAAAGCATTAGATTAGAGATGTAATTATATACAAATTTTGAAATTACCGTATAATTCGTCTTATGCTAAGAAACTCAACATGGAAATTGAAAATAATTTTTTTTATTCCATTACTAAAATTTAATTATTAATTTAAACAGTTTTTAGTTAGTGTTACTTATTTAAAAAAAATATATATGTAAAGAAAGATTTGGATGATAAAAGAAACTCAGTATATACTATATAGTCGTCTCAAATTCAAGAAATTAGAAGATAATTTTTTTTTGTAACATACATAACATTAGCCACGTCTCAAGAAATGTTATAAATAATGTAGTAAAGTTTATATATTATTATTATGCTTAGTTTAATATTATAAATGGTTAATTAACTGAAACGTTACACATGTTTGCGCATGTGACTAATAGGTTATAATTTGTGCAGGATGGTTACACATGTTTCAACATATGACTAATTGGTTATTTTTACTATTCATCGTTAAAAATCACCGTTAAGTCACTATTTGGATACATAAAATGACCAAATTACCCTTACCTTCATTAATTAAGTACTATCAAATGAATATGAAGATGAAGACCCCTTCTTCATTAATTTTGAGTTTTCCCTCTGCGGTTTCATCGTTCGTGGCTTCTGGGTACCGATTATGGAGAGACGAATCGTTGAGAAGCTTCCTTTTTCGCCGAATTTGAGACGAATCTCGCCGATTCTGCAGTTCCGTTCATAATCTTCTACCCAAATTTTCCTTCGATTTTGAAAAACCCTAATTTTGGTAAGAGAAGCACCGAATCGAAGATTTTGATGACAAGAACATGTATTCCGTACTAAACAAGTCGTTGTATTTGAATTTGTTGATGCATCTTTTGTTGAAATGGAAGCAAGAATATGTATTCTGTATTGATGTTCTTCATAACCTGGGTTTGAGTTCTTCAGATCCTGATATTTAAGAATTCATTCTAACGTGATATTTGATTAAATGGTTACATATGTTATCCTAGAATATGATTAAATGGTTACATACGTTCTTTGTAAGGTGATTAAATGGTTACATATGTTATCCTATAAGGTGATTAAATGGTTATGTATGTTCCTTGTAATGTGATTAAATGGTTACATATGTTTTCTTAAAATGTGATTAATACATTAAAATTAAGCATTGTTACTGAGGTTAAATTTGCAGCAACCTTAAGAAATCAATTCTGTAACTTCATATACACAAACATTTGAACAGAGTTCTCATTTCATTATCTGCTCCAAAAAAACAAAATACACCACCACAAATGATCAATAGAGTGAGTACTCTTAGACATGTTTTTGTTAAACAACTCGTAAAATCACTTAGACAGCTCGTAGACCATTGTTTAACATTTGTGTCATGGGGAAGTCTCCCTACAGAGTCAGCATATAATCCTCTGTCATCCTTGGACTCAACAACATGAGGTACCTTTTCTCTAATTCCTGCTAATAAAAGCAGCAAAGCCACTTCTAGAGTTAGATAGGTCCGTTAAACATACAAGAACACAATTTTGAACAAGAATGTTACCATGATTGGCTCCCTTTGACTGTGAAAGTTCCATTGAGCCTTTTCCAAATGAACCATTTTTAGTCACTTGAGGTGCATCACTACTAACTATATCCCCTACATCAATGCACTTCATCTCGTTTGTCAGTAACTGCAGCTTTATCATCTCGTTTCTAAGGTTTACATATGACCTCATATCCACTGTCCTGTACACATCCAGCAATTTCATCCTATTGTACTTAGATTACTCTCCATGTCCAATATAAATATTGTCGAATTTCCTTAAAGGTTGAATAGCATCGATTGAATTTCCAATGAAACTGCTCCTCCCACGCCCAAAAGCTCTTGGAGACGCTGAAATAACCGTTCAGCAGCATCCATTTTCGATGCCCTACCTATTAATTAACTGAAAAATGATAAGCACAATGCCGAGATGTGCCACATTATTGTTTTCTCTAAAACTCTCTTCATTCAGCACACATATCATTCTATCTCGATTGGACTTGTGAAGGATCTCCTCTCCACTACAAGTGTCCACAAGATGGAAGATAACCTTTTCCCAATTGTTAATTTAACAAAGAATCCTCAGACATCCATCTCACCTACAAAGTGTAAGAGTAAGACACTCTGCAACCACAAAGTGTAAACTTTCGTGAGATTTGAGAACCATTTCCACACAGTATGTCCTGAAACATGGAGAGGGACAACAAACTCCACACTAATAGAGGAAACCCATTAAAAGGAGATCATATCTTAGACACAAGTCACACAATCCGACCGAAGAGGGTTTTGACCAAGGACTTGCTTTACTCCAATTGTTCGATAGAACTACCATTCCTAACCATCGACAATTTGCGATCAAAATCAACAAAGTTAAATTTCTCAAGACGAATCAGCAAAGAAAGTGACTGATTAGCTAAGCAGAAAATTGGATCATTTCCTGTAGGAGGTCCCAAATCTATCTAAGAACAAAAACACAACTTCACAATCAATTACTTTTAAATCAAATTACAGAATTCATGTCCTACAGAGATCAAAGGCCATGCTATAAAATTGACGTACCAGAAGGCGAATTAGTCACGGAGGATTACTTTGTCCACGACACTCATCAACGGTTGCAAACCGATATAATCCCGATTGCCGACACCCCTCGCACAAACCCATGCCTTCTCTGTCAGATTCCACAATCAAGAACCAACAGCTTCCAACGCTCCAATTGCAAACACCCCAACCGCAAAGAGAGTCCGACAGAAATGGAGGGAAAAGTAACATAAGGGCAACTTCGTCATTTCATAAGGGTCACGTGACCTGCACATGAGAATTAGACAGCAAATTTTAACGGTTGAGTGACGGAGTAACCAATCAGTCACATGTTGGAACATGTGTAACCATTCAGTCACGCGAAAAAACATGTGTAACCAATTAATCACATTGGACAAACATGTGTAACGTTTCACTTAATTAACCCTATTATAAATTAATAATGTAATAAAATTTCATTTATTAAAAAATGAAAAATTTCAGTTATTACGACCACTTTACCAATTGAATGACTACAAAATTTATGTTACTTTTGTATCATTATTTGTTTTATTATAAATACTCGTATTTCCGTGACATTATTTGTATTTTGCCCCCCCGCCCCTTATTTTTTTGTTCTGCTTATATATTACATTATTATTTTATTATACACGTCATTAATAATTTTGGAGACTATTGACGTGAGGGAATCGAATTAAAACACGAATCCGACGTCCTAACTTTGAAGCGGTTGACCTAATCGCTTATCGCTACGAAGCGTTCATCGTCGGTGTCTGAGTTTGACTTTTCAAGGTCAGTCACACTTTGAATAAGCCAGTTCGAAAAATAGTTCAAGAAATGGTTATTTAATTTTCAATATTTTAATATGATTAAAAATAATGATAATTAATATTTTAGTTATTTATTTTTCAAAGTTATAAAATTAATTAAGTATTTTTTTAAAAATATTATAACTAAACCCTAATTTTTTTTTATTAATGTTACTAAAAAAATATAACTTTCTTCGAGTCATATCGAGAGTTCTTTGACCTAATTTTGAACACAAGCACACAATCAGAGACTTAGGTTGAGTTTGAACTCATGTAAGGAGACTCCCGATTGTGACTTAATCGAAGCATCAATCAATTTGGATCGAACTTGGTCTACCAGATAATTTTAGCTCCGATTGAGTCTCAATTGGGGATCCCCTAGCCTGAGTTTGAACCCAGACCAGGTTCCCGATCTTTGTGCACATGATCTAGGTTCAGACTCTGACTAGGGGACCTCCGATATAACCTGAGTTGAGGTGAGAATTGTTAATAATAATAGTGTAAAATTGTAGGGTTTAGTTGCAATATTTCAAAAAAAAAAAGTCAATTAATTTTATAAATTTAAAAAATATTTAATGAAAATTTGACAAAATATCAGTTATCATCATTTTCAAATAAACACGTTGAATCATTTACAATTGGAAAAAAACAAAACATGTTAGGTGAAGTTTTGTGTAGATATATAGATGCAAATAAACTTTTCCATAAATGTTAAGTGTGAACAAACCACCTATTTTTCAAATTACAGCTGTGACATATAGCAAATAAATTGAATGGTTTTTGTAACTGAAGCCATAATGCCGTAGTAATTTCTATACCTTAATTGGAAGTGTAGGTAATGTTTGTTGTAATTTGGACATTGCCATCTTGTAATACTATTTAAAAGATAAAATTATTTCAAGTATATTTGTACTATTGTAGCAAAACTAAAAATCTAGTTCGCGCATTGCGCGTTTTTTTTTGTATATTACTAATAAGTATAAATATATATATAATAAAAATAAATTAATAATAATTTTGTTAATTTATTTAATATATAATAAAGAAAAAATAATATTATAGAAATTGTTAAAAAATAGTAAAAATATTATTTTTAATAGTAATTACATTTATATTTTCATTATATAAAAAATAATATAAAACATAAAGATTAATTATATTTTTTGTAAAAATAATTGAAAAGTACATAAGTTGTTGAAAATAAATAAATATCAATAATTATTTATGTAATGCTAATTACTGGTTTGAATCTAACTTTAATCTTTGAATTGCATTTAACTAAATGTTAAAAATATTAGTAAATATATTATTGTTTTAATAATAACTACACTTGTATTTTCATTATACGAATAATATTATCAAATATAAGTATTGAGCATAGTTTTTATTAAAATAACTGAAAGTTCAATGAATATCATTAGTTACTAATATGAAACTACTTAATAATTTTAACTTAATTTTGATATTTGTATACACTCTATTATTGTCGTATAATTATAAAGTATTAGTTCGTTTTTTTACTAATAGTAACTTATAATTTTCTTAAATTATACTAATAATATTTTTTAATCCATAAAATAAGTTAATTCTACAAATATTTAAATATAAACTTCCTTAAAAATTAAAAGTACATTTAAAAAGTATTAAGAAAATATGTTAATAATATTTTTTGTTAATGTGTTAAATTTTAAATTGTCTGCATAATTATAATTAGGTACATAAACTAGACTTGTATTTCAATTATTTCAATTATACAAATTATATTATTAAATATAAATAAGAAGTGTATTTTTCATAAAATAAGTAAAATTTACATAAATCGATAATAAAAATGAATGTTAATAATTATTGACATGTTGCTAATTAATACTTTTAACTTAATTTTTGAGATGGTTATAATGTTGAAAATATTTATGTTTATTTTACTAATAGTAATTGTCATTTGTGTTCAATATTTATTTAATTTGTAAAATAAGTTGACTCTAAAATTATACAAAAATAAAGCTCTACAAAAAAATAAAAAAAACATATATATATATATATATATATATATACATTAAGAAACAGTAATGATAATATTAATATTTTTGTTCATGTTTTAAAATTTATATTGCCTTGCATAAGATATATTTTATATATGTGTTAATTAAAATTTAAATTGCATGCATAATTATAATTGGGTACATGATGTTAGACATGCAACTATTAATTTTAAAATATTATATGTAATACATAAAATTATTTAAAATATAGTCTTAGAAATAAAACTTAATAACAAAATTTCATAGGTGGACTTACTTGATTTTTATAAAATATAATATTATAAAAATTTAGTATTTTAGTAAAAAAATAACAAAAAATAAGAAATGCATATGCGAATGAGGGAGTAACTTTTTTTTTTTTTTAACTTATATGGAGAATTAATGAGAATGTTTGGAGGATTTTAAAGTAAGTTACATGACATGCCACATATGCATAAAAATTATATGTTTAACATGTACCAATAAGAAGTTAGGAAATTAAAGTGAGAAAATGTAATAAAAATATTATTTGTCACAATTGCATTCTAGCCAAATTAATATGTATATAAATAGATATTATTTTGAAGACAATTTGCAGGTCATGTGAAAATATCAGTATATTGTAAAATACTTTTTTGAACCATACAAATGAGAAACATGCATTACTAATGCAAAAGTTTTAACACATATTTTTTGACAAGGTATTTTTAACTAACCCATCAAGGTGTAAATATGTATATGAAAATTATATTTCCACGTGATAAAGCTACATAAAAATATGTAATAGCAATTAATATTTTTTAGATTTTTTATAATCTCAACTATTTTGATGTAACACAATCAATAATTTGACAACTTTAAACACACCATAAAAATCAATATAATTAAACAATTTATACTATTTTAGTGTATATATATATATTACTCTAATGTTGTATTATACTGATTTAATATATCTATTTAATATAATATTTTATATTTTTGAGTAACTTAATTAAATAGACCTAACTTTTTATTAATTATTTTTTAAACAATATATGATATTATATATTTTTAATTTACATATATTACTATAAAGAGTTATTTAAAATAGATATGATATCTTTTAGTAACATATTAATCTAAGGCATTTTTTTGTACGTAACGCAGATCTGTAACATATATCATTAAACTGAATTTCGTGCACGTACATATTGATGACTAACTTTTTGATAATCTTATCTAAAATTAACCATTTAATGTCTAAAGAAATGTAATTTTAAAACATGTCAAATGACGCCGTATTTGAAATTGAGTTTTTCTTTTTTCTTTAACCTAATCCTAATAATATGATCAAACTTTTACAAAACTTAAAATTATAATAATTACCTTTTCATACTTCAATCGTTTTTTTGTTTTAAAAAATAATTTCCAATTGAGAAAAAGTGAGGCCGATGCGGGTCCCACTTTGGAAGTTCAACGGCAAACCTGTCCCTCGTTTGCTGCGAACTTTACGGCCTCATTATAAGTACCCGCTAAAATAATCAATTCATTTCACCTTCTCTTCCTTTACTGTGACGCGTTTTCTCTGTGATTTTCATTTTTCAAGTCTCATTCGTCTCATCTCTCTCTTGATCTTGACCATTCTCTATCGGCGACGGTCTCTTTGTGCTCGCCGCCTCAGTTTGATCTCGGATACCGCTGCCAGCGACGGCAACTGGAAGCTCAAACTTGATCGGAACTGCTTCCTCGTCTGTAAGAGTTATCCAATCAGTCTGAGCTCAAGTAAGTGATCGACCGTGTTTTGGATGCTTTAAGTACTGGAATTGAGCGGAAATGGGACAGCTGTGTAGCAAGCAGAGCCCGGTCGACGATGACCGGCCAAAGCCTTCGCCATCGCCGGTTCCGCCAAGTCCGCCTCGTGGCTCTAGGGCTACCGGAGGTAACTCACTCATCGGCAGCCCGTTCGCAAGCCCACTTCCAGCCGGCGTAGCGCCTTCTCCTTCGCCAGCGAGAACTCCGAGGAGGAAGTTCCGATGGCCACTGCCTCCGCCGTCCCCGGCGAAGCCGATCATGTCTGCGATCATGAAGCGGAGAGCCCCGAAGGAGGGGCCAATCGCGGAGGCGCGTGAAGAGGAGGAAAGAGAGCCGCGTCTCGATAAGAATTTTGGCTATCCCAAGAACTTTGAATCCAAGTTTGAATTGGGAGCGGAGGTTGGGCGAGGGCATTTCGGCCATACTTGCCGAGCCAAGGGGAAAAGAGGAGAGCTCAAAGGTCAGACCGTCGCGGTGAAGATCATATCAAAAGTTAAGGTGTGGTATGTTCTATCTCTGAATCTTTATCTCGTGCGTAAGTTTTGAAAGCGAAGTAAATCCACATGGATTTTTTGGCTGATAGTTTAATATTGGAAAGGGACGTTGAACTATGAATCTCCACATAGATGGTTAGTGTATCGTCACTTTCATGTTCTTATTTCTGCCATGCCATTTTTTTGCCATATTGATTATTGTACATGGACTATGATGGACCACGGTACCTACTTAGTACATGAAAGGTAGAAGGGCAAACCAATGCCACGAGAAATGGGTTTGTGATAGAACTTTGGAGGACCTAAAGAAGATGCACTAAATGGTATTTTCGACCTTCGATGTTTAGGGAAATTGGTTAAAAGTAAATATCAGGATGAAGAAATCGATAATGCAATACACTTGGGCTGGAGGTTAAAAAATTAATATAGTGTAGAATATATTCATTCAAGCTGCTTCATTAATTACCCGGTGTGGTGAAACTATGGAATCTAAATGTGGACAAATGTATCCAATGTCAGTAACTTCTATGTCTGTTGTGCGGAAGCTTCACTTGGTCAATTCTTATTCAGCTGCTTGAGCAGCAGAGTTGTTGGTTTTGCCTGACTTGTGTTTTTTTATAAAATTATTCGACTTCTTCATGTAGAGGTTTGAATTTGATCTATAAATTTTTGAAACTCAAAATTGTATGCGGTTTTCGTTTGCAGATGACAACAGCAATAGCAATTGAAGATGTTCGCCGGGAGGTGAAGCTTTTAAAGGTCTTGTCAGGACATACACATTTAATCCAATTTCTGGGTGCATTTGAAGACACAAATAATGTCTATGTAGCCATGGAGTAAGTTTTCCTTATTTACCATCATACTTTAAAAAATAGAAACTTTTTAACAAAATATAAATAAATCCCCGTTGTTATATTCTAAAGATAGTAGCATGTGCGAGACCTTATGTAGATTACAGGCAAGTTCTTATTTTGAAAACAGAAAATATGATATATATATATTCATGGTTCTACTTTAGTTAGATTCTACTTTGTTTTTCCACTATTTGTTGGAGCTGGTTGTTATGAGATTCTGGTCTCTGTTTTCTTTCACAGACTGTGTGAAGGGGGAGAATTACTTGACAGAATCTTAGCGAGGTAAGACTGATTTCTTCTCTCATCTCTGGTGACATTTCTTTGTTGAACTTCTGAATTTCATGATCTTAATGTAATGTTGTAATGTTATGTTCCTTCAATAATGCTGCACAGAGGTGGAAGATACAGAGAGGAAGAGGCTAAGACGATTCTTGTCCAAATTCTGCGTGGTGTTGCTTTTTTTCATTTGCAGGGTGTTGTGCACCGTGATCTTAAGCCAGAGGTTTGCCATTCTGGACATTAAAACTTTATCGATTATAGTTAAGTTATTCGAGTAAATGGTTGAATAAAATGCAAATAGATGTTCCATGAATTAAAGTGACCACCATCTCTTGATTCTTCTTGCTCCCACCTTAATGCAGAATTTTCTGTTCACCACAAAAGAGGAAGATGCAACCCTGAAGATAATTGATTTTGGTCTGTCTGATTTCATAGCGCCAGGTATTTTTATCTACCTTCTCCTACTATTGAATTTCTGCTGTTCTTTTGTTTTGAGCATGTAGCTTTTTATATCAAACACTAGCATCTTGAGTAGGAACTTTTTTTCATATATAGAAAATATCCTTTTTGCTTATATTTGTCATGATAATAGGCATTTACCAATTTGCATTTGAACAAGTGTATCTCCCGTAGTTAAAGTTACTTTTCTTTAGTTGTAACAAGTAACGTGAACTCATTCTATTGCTACTATAAATTCAAGAACCGTATTGTCTCAACGAGGATTTGGATCCTTCGATTTGACCCAAAATGGACTTGCTCTATTCACACTCATATGAGGTAATCCTAAGGACAATCAACGGATGAAACTGTACCACCTCATCAATTTTTGGGTTGAGATTATTGCCTATTTATGATTTGGCAGAATCTCATCCGAAGATTGCCCCAAAGAAATCCTTGCTCTAAATCAATTTCAGACCAAATAAAGAGAATCCATCCAACTTTATGCAGTTATTTCTATGATCATAGGATAACGTCTCCTATCCTCTGAAGTACAGGGTCGCATAACGTGTAAATGTACGATTCCAAATCATAAGAAACAGTGTCTATTATACACTATTGAAACGGCAGTTTCTATCATTTTCAGTTCAACGTCTCAGTGATGTAGTTGGCAGCGCATACTATGTTGCTCCCGAAGTTCTACACAGATCCTACAACCTCGAAGCAGATATGTGGAGTATAGGAGTCATAACTTACATACTACTCTGTGGTAGTAGACCCTTCTGGGCAAGAACTGAATCAGGAATTTTCCGATCCGTTCTAAGAGCTGATCCTAATTTTGCCGACTCACCTTGGCCCGTGGTGTCATATGAAGCCAAAAGTTTTGTTAAGAGGCTTCTGAACAAGGATTATAGGAAGAGAATGACTGCTGCTCAAGCACTTGGTATGCTCTACTTACTTTATTGGTACTTCTACAAGAAATTTACCTATGCCTAGCAATAAAAATACTTCACCGTATCAATTTCTTCAGCTCACCCATGGCTACAAGATGCAAATGCAGCTGTTCCTTTAGATATTCTGATTTACAAGTTGGTCAAATCCTATCTTCGCACCCGACCGTTCCGACAATTTGCACTAAAGGTAATTCCTTTTACATCTTGAAAAAAAAAAAAAAAAAAAAAACTAACCTAAGTGAGAAAAAATAATTCCTTTTGATGGAATTTTTAATCAAGAACCTGATTTTCTTTTGGCCATGAGTCTTTTGCTTCTTGGTACAATGTGTAGGCTCTGTCGAAGGCCTTACCCGAAGATGAGCTTGTTTATCTTAGAGCTCAGTTTCTTCACTTGGAACCAACGAATGGATTTGTATCGTTTGAGAATTTTAGAATGGTTAGGTTTTCTTGTCTATTCCATTAAAATCTTCATTATCCTTTCATTAGGTTGTTATTTATCGTAATTCTCACATAACAACCTCAAACACGTGTTTCAGGCTCTTGTAAAAAATTCAACTGATGCTATGAAGGAGTCAAGGGTTACTGAAATTCTTCAATTGGTGAGACACGGATATTACCTTTTCTCTTTATCCATATTGGCATTGTACTGTTAGATTAAGAGGGCGAATTCAATCTGCTTGTCCTTTTAAATTTTGAAACCTGATAATATAGTATACTGATAATAATGCTTAAACTGAAGTTGGAGCCAATGGCGTATAAAAAAATGGAGTTTGAAGAGTTCTGTGCTGCCACAGTCAGCGTCTATCAGCTCGAGGCCCGTGAAGACTGGGACGAGATCGCAACCCAAGCCTTTGAACATTTTGAACGCGATGGAAACAAGGTCATCTCAGTCGGGGAACTGGCCCATGTAAGTAAAATAAATCTACAGTCCTTTAAAAGCTTCATTAATTCTAGAAAATATCAAATTTAAAGTGAAAAAATTACATTTTCAGTGACCTTTGCATTATTCAGATAGGATAGGATAGGATTGTTTTTCGCTGAACTAACACACACTGCTTTGACTTTTATACAGGAGATGAATCTGGATCCCAGAGCTTACTCTCTACTCGATGGCTGCGTCCGAAAATCTGACGGAAGGCTTAGCTTGCTCGGTTACACAAAATTTTTGCACGGAATCACGGTACGGAACGCAAATTTGAGAACCCAGACGTAAAAAATGCTCTGCCCATAGAGAACTGTTGATAAAATGTTTCCCCATATAGGTAAATCTGTTCCCTTGTAGCCTGTTTGTTTTCATTGATCTGTTCATTTATTTGGATCGTACTCGAGTCTCGATATGCATCCTTGTACAACCGAACACATAGTTATTGCCAACATTCTGTTTACTATTTCCAAAAACTATTATATAGTTCATATATCATTTACCCTGCTGCCTAAAAGCACCACCTTGTGGATGAGGTCTTGAATGCTCCGGAACTCCTCAACATGGCAGGGGATGAAGATTGGGTTTGGTGGTGGCTGGTGGGTGCCGGAGCTTATGTCTCCGGCAGCTCCCGTTTGCGACTGAGATGGGGCTTGAAGAGGGAGGTGGTTTAAATTCAGTAGTCATGGTCGATTCAAAAACGTATTGGCAATTACACCTTTATTCGCTTGCTCCAGACGAAAAGAAGATACACAAGCGTGTTTTGGCTGAATACTATATAGGCACGTGAAAAATGTGCAGTAAAATGCTGTTTCACCACGTGGGACGCAGCACGTTTTGGGTCACGGAAGTTAATAAGTGTTGACTACATAGGCCCCTGGTATATTACCATTTTGCAAATTGAGAAAAAGAAAGTGAAACTCGTCGTGAAATGAAACGAACCATACACTATAAATAATGATATTAAATAATGATATAAGGCTCATTAATAAAATAATTTTATCTTTTTTAATAATGGGATAAATTTTGTTTTTAAAAAACACAAAATCAACGTGGTTATTAATTTAAGTTCAATCCCTTAAAATTTTTTATTCATTTTATGACGTCATATCCCTCCTGTCCCACAATCGAAGACCTCATCGAGCCTTCAAATATTCCCGCTGCCGCCAAGTCTCCCTCGGCGGCGAGCACGTCGGTGCTTGGTGTAATGATCAGGATCCCCTCTCCGGCCGCTGCGCAGGCCATGGCGAATACAAAGACGCAGAAATCGATCCCGCTGTATATACGCTGCTCCGGCGACCAGAATACGGACATGACCTGGAGCAAGAGCTGCGTTGGAAGGGGAATCAAGATCCCCGCACTTAGGGCATAGATTCTGGACCTCAGACCTTTATTAATGACGAGGGAGACGACTTTCCTGCACGAGATTATGAAGCAGATGCAGTATGTGACCGCAAACGCCGCGAAAACCGCCGTCCCCAAAAGCGGGTAGGAGCAGAGCACCGTCTCGTGGCCTCGACCGTCGCTGAAATGAACCGACGACTGGGCGAGAGCGTCGGGAAGGAAGTCATGTACGGGAGGGAAGTACGCGAAGAAAGCCTGGAGACAGGTCTGCGGGATGCAGATAACAAGGACGTACGCCGCCGCCCATCCGCCGCCGGAATCGGTCTTTCTCGCGGAAGCGTTGAGGAGGAACAAAATGGTGACGAGGAATGCCGGCTCGAGGAATCCGAAGGAGATGACGGTGTGGATCTTGCAGAGATTTGCCTGGACGTGGTAGGGGAGGACGGGGAGGGGCGGGGCTGAGGTGTAGGTTCTGCGGAAGAGCTGGGCGCGAAGGAGCTCTGCAGCGGCCCACTCGGCGACGAGGTAGACGAGGAGGAGCTTGACGTCCCAGAGGGAGTTGAATTCACGGAGACATGGGGAGGAGCGTGACCTGATTCGGAGGTTGAATATGAAGAAGGCTGAGAGGACGGAGAGTAGTAGTAGTAGGAAGATGAAGGAGAGGGTTGCGAGATCGAGGAATGAGTACAAGAAGAAAGATCGAATGGTGGTGGTAATGGTCATGTTCTGACAGCAGCGGCAGCGCCGCCCGCTTTACCGTGAGGCGTAGCGGAGGCGTGGAAGGGCATGAGACTAGTAATGGCATCTGTTCATTGGTTTGAGGAAAGGAGAGACGGAGAAGAAGAAGAAGAAGAAGAAGAAGGAGAGGAGGATGAGGACGGAGATGGGTTCGGTCCTCTCCTCCTCCCTATATTTTGGTTGCTAAAGACAACCAAGACAAGGTTGTTTCCTAGTACATAACTTATTTCATAGTTTGACTCTAACCAATCATTGAACACCCGCTAAAAAAGCAAACTATAAATATAACTATTTTTTTATTATCTAAATTTGAGGATTCTAATTATTATAAAGAAAATATATTCAGCTTATTGAAGAAGAACAATAACCACAGCAGTCTATTCATCCAATCTTAATTAATTCTATGGAGACAAATCAATCGATGTACAACACTATCTCTCTAGGGTGGTTTAGGGTTTACTTACCTGCGAGGAAGTTCATGCAGATGGGAGGACGAATCTTGAACAGAGCAAGTACTGCTGATGGAAGAATCCACAGTCCATCGCCACAAATCAGACCCGAAGCAACTGCAGGAACCATGAGAGACGCCTTGTCGCCGTTCACCTTGTGCCACACAAACACAACCAAGCTCCCCAAACACATGTCTATAGCAAAGTAAGCTCCCACAAGGAATGGCACGGCCATGGCCATTGGGAGCGGGACCCACTTCCCGATTCTGCAAGGAGACATGTCCCGGACAAGGTTGGCCAGAACAGCAAATCCGAAAAAACCATAACAGAGATGCAAACAATGGTGAGGGAGAGCAGAGAAACCTTGGACTCCAAGAATAGCCATGTTCCTGTAAATGATTGCATACGGAGCTTTGTACTCCCCGTTAGGGTTTCCAACATCGAATGTATTATAGAAGAGGAAGAACGATAGAGGAGCTACGACGCATCCTATGGCTGTCCCAATTGCTTGCCCAACAAGCATCGACCTTGGAGAGGTCAAGGTTAGGTGTCCCGTCTTGAAATCGTGCATCAAGTCAGAGGAGGCTGACACAATTGATTTGATCAAACCGCAGCCAATGAGACCCGCAACCACGCCCGATTGGGTTCCGTTCAGAGCTGCCAGAACAAAGAGGGCAACTTTTCCGTAGTTATAGGCCATGTTGATATCGGTGAGACCCGCGCCATACGCGTTGCAGAAGCTGAGGGATGGAGCGAGGATATAGGCCACAACTACATAGTACCATTTGAGCTGAGGGAACATTAGAGGAATTGCGATAATGGAGATGATGGAGAAGATAATGTAGCCAATGATGGCTAGCCATAAGGGTATCCTTTCCCTGATGAACACTTCATTTCTCCGGAGCTCATCCACAGAATGATCGTTGCTATCTGGGACTGAAAGGAGAAAAGGGTTTATTTAGAATGGCATCCGATCAAAGTTGAGCAGCATTGTTAATTCGGAGGAAAGCAGACTTCTCTATGTGTTAATGTTCCAGGCACCGACTACAGTGAAACTCATCCTAAAAGTTAATAATAGGAAAAATTATACACACTGTGAAACTTAGACCAAAGCTCAGTAAAAAAGTTTAAACATTTTTATCTTTCAAAAGAAAAATGTGATGGGGTGGGAAGATAATCTGTTTCTTGAACTAGTACGACATGATCTAAGTGAAACATTTGTTTCTCAGTGAACTTCACTCGAAGTCTTTCACTATGTAGCATTGCTCTAATGAGAAAAGCTTACTATGTCAAGAAACTGTTAACTGCGTCACTATTTATCCTTATAAAGTAAGCTTTTTCACTCTCATAAAGTTTCACAGCTTGTTGATTTCTTCATTTATAAATCAAACACAAGGTGCAGTAAAAGAGTAAGTAATGAGAATTTTCCGTTACATTTACCAGTATTGTTCTTGTTTGCTCTGGTGTAGATGTTCCTGGCAGTGAAAAACACAATTTTGACGAAGTTGTAGAGACCATCTCCAAGAATTAGAGATATCGAGATAAAGACCTGCAAAATGAATTTTTACAGGGTATAACGTTAACACTGCAGTAAAAAACTACTTAACATTGATCTCTAGTTGCATATTACTTACCTTGTATCCATTCAGGCTCTTCATGCTGCTTGTAGGTAATGCCTGAGGGAACCACTCCCCTCTGAGTCCACCTATCAGAGGCCACATTACTCCCCAAGATAGCACGCCCCCCAGGAGCAAAGACAAGTTCACGAGGTGCGAACAGATCATTCCAGCTCCAACATAAGTCATGCTGAAGTCGAAGTAAAATCTGCAAATTTTACCTTAATTAACTCGACCCCAATAGAAATTAATCATGGGAGTTCATGTGAACTGTGAAGCAGAAGGGTTCAAGTAAAAATACGTGTTTTCCCAAGCTTTGAGTCCGAATGTCGGGAACTGAGAGAATCCACATTGGACTCCACCAGAGTAGAACCACTGGAAAAATGCCCACATAAAACTAAATGAGAAGAATTTCATGAATCCACGGACTTGTTTCCTGCAGAAAAGGAACTGTTTGCGTTATCTCGTGTTGCTGAATTTTCTGTGTTTGGTTTATGAGAAACAAATAGAAATCATGTGTTTACTTGGCCATGTTGTCTCCGTTTGGAGTATGGAAGCCATTGATGAGAACAGCAGTGGCAGTTCCACTAGGATAAGTTAGCTTGTAGTCTATTATCATGATCTGTGGAAGCAAAGAATTAAGTGCTTCTGTGAATCATCAATAAGCCAAATAAGAATCAGTCGGGTTTTTTAAATATTGTTTTTTTTGGAAATATTCTTCTTCATTTTCTGTGAATTTTTTTCCTTCTGCTTTTCCTTCCTTGGACCGACAATATCAATCATCAAATCAGTAAGTACAAAATCCAATCACCTTTTGGGTGAAAAGAGCATCAGCCATCAAATATACAAAAGCAGTTGCCACAAAAATGCAAAATCAATTTATTAATAACATTATGAATTCAATATAGCAAGGGATTCTGATTATGCTAGATATCAATTTCCAAGTGGTTTAAAATTAAATTACCTTCCTAAGAGGAACCAGCACAAGAAGGCCAACGAAACTGCTGACAAAAAGGAAGCCAATCATCCAACCAAGTCCAGGTTCCTTGATGCTATCTGAAGTATTCCCGGGTGTATCAACACCTGCTTGCTGGTATGTTTTTCTACTCAAAGCCAGTAAATTTGATGAAAACCCACCTGGAATCCATGTAAAAATCATCACAAAAGAACCCTTCGACCTACCAAACTAGCAAAGAGGTTCATAGAATTATAGCAAAGATGTCTACAGAACTAGAGCCAAACCTCCAAAAGCATTGCTATAGCAAGCAACAGCACATGTCTGAATAATTGTGTTTTCCTGCCGAGTAAAAGGAGTTGAGACGTATCCCGCCTTATGCAGCAGCTTTGTCCACGACCTGATGAACACAAACGCCAACAGAGCGGCCGAAACATTAAGATTTGGGACCAGACCGGTGGTCAGGTTGAGCTTCATCACAATTATGCTGTAAATCATGCCAATTGCCACACTCGCCAAAATTCCTCTAATGGTTATTTCTTGGGTCCATGATGCCATTCTGCTCACTTGCTCGGACCCACTCACTGGCTGCTCCGAGTCACCAGACCGTTCACCCGGATTCATTTCCTTCATATCGTCCATATTCACGCGCACAATTTGTCCTTAATCTAGCATAATCATCACCAAGCGCACTGTATTCATTGATGAAACCAAAATTCTGTAATCGGGTCACATAAACAGTAAAATCATGCCACAGATCATGAAGAATGTATCTACCTGAAGTGTTCTTCCTATGGAGATGAATAAAATTCAGAAAGGTGAAAGCTTTTAAGAATTCAGCAAATGGGTGTGCGTCTTCGTCAGCATTTGATGCCACTGCCTCTCTGTGTTGCCAAACCTCACTAAACTAAACCATGCAGAGCAGAGCACAGCACAGATGAGACCCATGAAGAGAAACAGTCATTATAACAAACATTTAGAGGGCATTAACTGTGACGAGTCAGCGTCCGACCCACCACACAAATCCCAGAATCTGTCCAATTTCAGGAGTTTCGTATGACTACAACACCATCGAGTCACAGAGGTTGGTGATATTTATGTTGGTTCAATTAATAAGGAAAAAACAGATAGATTTACCAAAACTGACATATTCGTACTACATAGTAGTACAGTCACAGAGCTTTTTCTTGGTAATCTTGTAGTACATTGTACACTTGTAGTTGAAGCGCACTCTCTCCACTGTAATTGTACTAGTGGCCTAGTGGAGAATGAAAGGTGCTGAACTTCGAACACATGGCGAAGAAAGAGAGAAGTATGCGTTGACTTGACTCTTCTTTCCCTACGGCCACCATTTAAAGCACATTTTAAACCATAGAGCGTGAATATATGCGTCTATAATAATAAATGATCGAAAAAATTAAGAGATCAAATTGGAATAACAGTAATTTTACTTAAAATATATATTATATTTTCGAATTGTTAATTCAGTCAAAAACAAATAGTGGATTATATAATTATGCATTTTACATATTTAACCTTACTAATTTTAAGAAAATTAATTATTAAACCGATATCATATTTTCGTAGTTACTAAATCGACACCATATTATCAAAATGGTGAAAATTATGCTTTTAACAAGTTTTGAACTCTAGACCTCTTACATACTAGCTAAACGTTTTACCACTACACTAGTAATTTCAATTGATTTCTTATATCCTTCAAATATAGTTATTGAAACAACTCTCATATTATTGTATTAAACATATCATGTTTATTTATTGATGTTCTTTATTAATTAACATTTGTTCAACGTCGTTCTGTTTAATTTTAATTTTAATTTAATTATGTATCTACTAATCATTTTTTTTTAAAAATGATTGAAAAATAAGTAATTTTATAAATTTAGTATTTATAAACTACCAGAATACTCATTTTAAAAATATTTTTTCAACTATCTCTAAAAAAATCAGAAAAACTATAATATGTAGATAATTAAATTAGAACTCTAACACATATGATGTTAAGTTTCAATTTTCCCATCAACCATAAAATTTGGTCAAATTTATAAAAATTGTAAAAAATTACCAACACTACTTTGACCAAATTTTATAATCGATAAGAAAATTGAAACTTAACCCCATATATGTCATTAGAATTCTAATTTAATTATCTAAATACTATAATCTTTCTGATTTTTTTTAGAGATGGTTGAAAAATATATTTTCAAAATGAATATTCTAGTAGTCTATAAATACTAAATTTAGAAAATTACTTATTTTTCAACCATTAAAAAAAATTAAACAGTAGATACATAATTAAATTAAAAATGTAATTAAACAAACAACGTTGAACAAATGTTAATTACTAAAGAGCATCAATAAATAAACATGAGGTGTTTAATACAATAATATTAGAGTTGCTTCAGCAACTATATTTGAAGTATATAATAAGTCAATTGGAATTACTAGTATAGTGGTAAGACTTTTAGTTAGTATATAATAGATCTAGGGTTCAAAACTTGGTAGAATCATAATTTTTCACCATTTTGATAATATGAGGTCAATTTAGTAACTATGAAAATATGAGGTCGATTTGATAATTAATTTCCTTAAAATTAGTAAGGACAAATATGTAAAAAGTTATTAGGGCATTTTAGTCTTTCAACAAAATTGGTTTGTATAAAGTAATCGATGGTCTGCAAATAGAATCTCCATATATATATATATATATATATAACGGTAAAATATGAGTTTTGCCCCCTAAAGTTTGAGCAAAATTTAATATTCTCCCTTAATGATTGGAATTTGAAATTTTAGTCATAATGTTTGGACACAATTAAAAACTTCTCATTACTGTCAATTATCCGTTAATTTCATAGGGATTTGTTGACATGTGCGGGTCACGTGGTAATTTGAAGGTGAGAAATGACGAAATTGTTCTCCTTTCACTGTATACACCTGCGTCAACTTTGCATTTTGCATTCTTTGGAGATGGAGACATCACCCAGAGCTTTCGTAGGACTGAAACCCTAAGTTGCTCCAAAATTTCAAGTTCCTTCTTCAAATTAGTTGATTCTCGCGGAAATGTTGACGCAATCTTCCTGAAAGGTATCATTTTCAAGTATTCACCGATGTAATTACAAATTATCACCTCGTTTGAGAATGTCTCGAACACCCAAAAACTACGGCCGTGAATTTGAGGGTTATCCTCACTTCAAGGTATGATTGAAACCTGATTGAGTTAAGTTCCTTAAATTTCGAAGGTTAATCTAGGGTTCGTTATGTATATGGTTTTGTCTTTAGAATAGTGAGAATCTGGGATGTGGCATTTTCAAGTAGGTGGACGTTGCAGAACAAGAGGTTGATAAATGCAGATGTTGGGGTAGTGCTCTGTCAAATTTGATACATTTGTACAAGAAAACAACTATTCAGCTCGAAGACTCGTCAGGTTTTTTTTATCGACTTTGTGTGTTAATGGCTATATTGTTCATTTTAGTTGTGTTATTGACGATGTAATGTAGGTGGCTTTTGTGTATGTGTTATGTGTAAACACCTGATTTTGGCTCGATGTCAAAATACCGTACGTGAGGAATCGAGCCAAGAAAAATCGATCTAAAAATAAATAAATTAGTAAATTAAAAAAATATCTAAAAATATCACAAAATATCCAAAAAAAAAAATATCTACAAAATTTTGTATATATATAGAATGAAGCTACGGTAGAGAAAGGTGAAGAAAGGGAGAAAGGAAAAAAAAAATAGAAAAAAAGAGAGTGAAAAATACCGATAATTATCGGACTCGGTTCCTCGTACGGTATTTTAGCCTCCCATGAGTTAGGTATATTTCTCTCATCTTCAATATCATATTTTGTATTTTCTAAAAGTGAAATAAAATTGAGAGTTTATATACATATATTATCTATTTATGTATAATATAATTGTTACATATATATATATGTATAATATATATTTATATTATGTTTATGTAATACTATTATATTTATATGTATAATATATATTTATATTATGTTTATGAATTACTATATATATCTATATGTATAATATATATTTATATTATGTCTATGTAATACTATATATATATATTATGTATATGTATAATATATGTATATTATGTATATGTAAAAACAAAAAATTCAAAAAATGACTTAGATCTTTCCCAAACTTTGATGAAGGTTACAACTCGGTCCTTGGACTCTCGGGTCATTTCTGGGACGTTATCGAGTGTTATAAACCAAACCGGAAAAGTTTTGGGCCATTTGTGAAAATTGTTTTTTTAATTCAGCTCTTTTAAAAAAAATACATTTTGATTTCTAAACTTTTCTAGACATTTCATGATTTCTAAAAATGTTACAAATAAGTCTAGAATAATTTTCGGGTTATTTTTTGGAATTTTACCAAGTGTTACAAATAAATCTAGAATAGTTTAGGGTCAAATCTGTAATTTTAAAAATATTTTCAGTTCAGTTATATTTTTTTCGAAAATTACAATTTTGATTCCTAAATTTTTCTGGACATTCCATGACTTTTAAAAATGTTACAAATAAGTCTAGAATAATTTTCGGGTTATTTTAGAACTTTACCAAGTGTTACAAATAAGTCCAGAATAGTTTAGGGTCGTTTTTGCAATTTTCGAAATATTTGTCCAATTCAGCTCAAGTTTTAATATATTGCATTTTGGTCCCTATTTGTTTTTTGGACATCCTATAACTTCTCAAAATGGGACAAATTAGTCCAACGAGCTTAAAATCTTCAAAAATCATTCGTGCATGTTTTGACACGTTTAAAATGGCGCGAGAGTTAAACTATTTTTTTTCGAGCACGATTAACTTTAGTTCTCTTTTGTTTATTTAAAATTAACTCATAAAAAAAAATGTTTATACATGATTTAAAGAAAATGCATATAGTCTTTTTGGGCCAAGCATGATCAATTCAGGTAAATTGAAAAACATTTCAAAAGCAAACTAAAGTACCGAAAGGGCGAATTATGAGCTTACGAGCTTTTAAGACGTAATCAAACCCCCGAACTCGATTCTCTGGACGTAGATCTTTCTAAGCCCTAGGATGTTAACTCCATGTACCCTAGACAATTTTAGGATTCCGATTAGCCTTTAATTAATTGGTGGCGACTCTTTCAATTTTTTCGGTCCGGTTGATGACCCCGCTCGACCGGACCCTTCGCTCGCCAAGACCCGACATTTTCAAAAAATAAAAAAATATTTTAAAAACGGGTCGGGGAAAGTCGGATCCGACGTCCGACATTATGTATCATCTAAGAAGTACGTTATGAAGTATGCAATATTGTTGTATGAAACTCTGTTTTGGTTATGCAATAAAGGTTCAGTGTTCTTGAAATTTCCCAGGTGGAATAAGTATACCCCCTTAATGTATTGAACTTTTGTAATATTCCCTCTGAAATTTGTGAAAGTAACCAGTTTTCATCCAACACCATTTGAACATAGTGATGCTTGTATAAGCACAAGCCTTCAAATACGTAATACTAAATCAAAACGTGTATGTTTTAACATGTTAAAATCTAACACATACTCACATTGAACATGTTGCAAATCCTATTTCTGTATGACACACAATACCATAAAATGTGACTAATTTCCTACCTTTATTTCTTTTCATTTTCTAGACATGGTTCCTTGACTCGGTGCACTATTTTGTGTTGATGGAGGAGCTCTGGTGCCTTGACTTTGCTTTTATTGTTGGGGCCTTTTTATTATTATTTTTTGTTTCCCCATTTTCGCATTATCTAGAATTATGCTTGACTTGCTTGCATATTCCACAATGTTGGAGGTTCCCCATTTTTCTCAGTTTGCCCGCATTGGCTTTCGAGCTTGACACATTCATTTTCTTCTTCGGTCAACCTGGTGCATTCCTAAATTTCAGTGGGTTTAAGGGTCAAGCCGTACTTGACACACACTCGTCATCACCTATTGTGATAACATAAATAGCCATAAAACGTAGGCTTGTCCAAATGAACCGGTTTGCCCGAACTGGTCTGATCTGGAACTGATTTGGTTCGAACCAGTTCGATCGAACTAGTTCCAAAATCAGACCAGTGTTTTTTGCCTTCAAATAGAACAGTTCAAAATAGTACCAAAAATCCAGTTCGAATCGGTTCGAATCGTTTTTTGATACTGGTTTATACTTAAATTTCAGTCAAACCACTTTAAATTAAGCCGGTCTGATGAACTAAACCAAACCAGTCTCCAGACCACCGGTCTGTCTGTCAAGTGTCGGTCTGAAAAAATCACTTATAGCTCACCTTACTGAGGCTCAGTAACTCAGTTATCTGACTTGTCTTAATCTCAGATCTGAATATCTGATATCTACTCTCATTCTCTCTCGACATAACACAAGAACACCCTAATTAGATTTTCTCGACGCAACTCCTCGAGTCGACCGGACCTCGACGCACGGACGCAGCGCAACTCCCCGACGACGACGACGCAGCAACTCCTCGACGACACAGCAACTCCTCGACGACCAACGCATCAGCAGGTCCTCGACGATCGGACGACGCATTAGCAGCCCGCGACGACGCAGCTCCTCGCGACGACTCGGTCGAACCACCAACATGAGTCAAGAAATGAAAGTAAGACACAAACTCTACTTTGAATTGTATCAGGTGTTTGAATCCTTCGATGTTTGAATCGTTTAATTGATACATGAATTGGTTGCTACATGAATTGGTAATGCTGATTTGGTAATGCTGATTTAGTAATGCTGATTTTGTCGATGCTGAGTTGGTAAATGTTGAAGGGAGAATGCTGATTTAGTCGGTGCTACTTTAGTCGGTGTTGCTGATTTGGTAATGATGATTTACTAATGTTGCTGGTTCACTAATGTTACTAGTACATTTGAAGACTTTGGTATGTTTGTATTGTATTGTATGTTTTAGTTTCAGTCGTTTCAGACAATGAACATGATGTTCAGCAGTTTTAGTTTCAGAACAATCAGACTTTGGTATTTGGTAAGTTCAGTTTCAGTTTCTTTTGATAGTGAACAAGTGTTGATGTATTCTGTTGGAGTTGGAATTTGGATGATGTATGTATTGATGTATTCTGTATTTCTGTTGGAGTTGGAGTGGGATGCTGTACTGTATGTATTGAATATTGATGTATTCAGTTTCAGTTGCAGCAATTTGTTGGTTGGTTCGGTTCTGATTTGAACCAGACCGATTCTTAACCAACATTATTATAAAAATAAACCAGAACAGTTCGAACCAGACCAGTTTTTTTTGCCATAAACCAGACCAGTTTTTTTAGACACAGAATAAAGTACTGTTTTTTGGCAAACCAGGCCAATTCAGTTCTGAACCGGTTTGACCCCGAACCGGTTCATGAACAAGCCTAATAAAACGAACATGTATACTCCTAAAACAGAACAACAACATATAATCTTTAGCATATCAACACATCATCATATAACAGAACATATATGGTCAATAATCCAACATATCAGCACGACATATACAACATATACATCAACCAAACATATAATTGAGTAACAACATATAATCTTATATGGAATGTGATGAATGATATCCTCGTATGTCTTCAAATACGACTCCTTACTGTAGTAATGAGATACATAATCCAGCACGTCGGAACGATGAGGCAAGATTGCCGCATACGAATGTGGACAAAGTATTTCAGAAAGCTGCCACTCACCATAAAGGAAGGTAAGTACAAAATTTGATTCCCACCTGAATATTGAACCAGTGTTAAATGATTCAGCAAGTCTGACAATCGAAATGAGATCGGTCACCTAGGTTTAACGTATTTCTGACCAATATATATCTTCTTCCCATTGACTATATCAAATTCCCCTGTAAAATGTGTGGAGTGTGTAACTAGGCGGACCTTGACGTGCATATAACTTATTTGATGCACCTATAAACGGAACAACATCACAATCACACTTAGCAAACAACAACACAATCACACTCTTTTATACATATAGGTAGGGTTGATCATGGGTGGGCCGGTCCGGTCCTGAAGGCAAGACCGAGACCGAAATTCCGGTCTTGCCTTCTGGAGGACCGAGACCGACCTCGGCCAAAAAAGTCCGCCCAAGTCGGTCTTTCTTGACCGCCCAAGTCAGTCTTTCTTGACTCGGGTCGGCTTCGGTCCTGGACCGAATCTGGCAAAAAAAAAATGAATTTGTCCAAATACAAACATCATTGGAATCAAAGTAACAAAATTATAAAGTACAAATCAAAGTAACAAATCAACCATGTAACAAACATACAAAGTTCTAAACAAAGTTCATTTTCTCCCATAGTTCCAAACATACATATTTGGTTTTTAGGGTTTGCATAGTAAATTCGGTCTGGGCCGGTCCTAATCGGGCTTTTGGGAAAACATTCTGAGACCGACATTGAAGAAAAAAAACCGCATGCTCGGTCTCGGTCCTAGTCGGTCTCGGTCCTAGTCGGGAATTCGGTCCAACAGTCTTTTTTGATCAACCCTACATTTAGGGTTCCAAGCTTCAAAGTTGGAACCCTAAAAGTTGGAAAAGCAATACTTGTCGGAAAAATAGAAGAATCACACCTAAATCATCCGTAAAATCGGAAAAAATCATACTTGTCCACGCCGACTCCTTCCGAATAACAATCGACATGTCAAAATCCTACACAACACCAACAAAAGGAACAAGGTCGTAACTATGCACTGGAACAAGCAAATCTAAACCTTAAACTTTGGAACTGAATTGCGACAGAACAACAACATTATTCGAAGACAAACACACAAAATTTGAACTTACCTTGGTGCTCTGAAACGTCGCAGATGGAAGGCGAAGCACTGGCATGTCGCGTTTGGAAGGCGAAGCGAAGACAGACACAAGGAGAAGATGAAAGGTTATTCTGTTTTCTTATCGGGGACAGGTGTGGATTTGAGAGGAAAACTGAGCATGAGGGAGAAATAGAAGCCATAGAGGGCAACAAATCCGTCTGAAATTAATGGAGAATTGACGATAATGGAGAATTTTTAATCGTGTCCAAACGTTAGGACTAAAATTTCAAACTTTAAACATTAAAGAGAAATATTAAATTTTGCTCAAATTTTAGAGGGAAAACTCGTATTTTACCCTTTTAGGATAACCTTTTTTTAAGTGGATCAATCATTTTTAATTAGAGTTTTTTTTTAATTAGAGTGTATAATATATATATTTTTTTACCGAATTATTGGCATGATTAATAAATACTAGTCGGTTTGGTTTGGTCCATGAGATTCAATTGGATAGCAATTTCCAAGTAAATTGATATCTTTGTATACATTTATTTTGTTATTATAATATCTATTAGGGTAAATTACGAGTTCCCCTTAAAGTTTAATCCGAATTTAAGTTTTCTCTTTAAAATTTTAAATTTTAGTCCTAATGTTTGGACTCGATGAAAAATTGCCCATTTCCGTCCAATTACCGTATAGTTCAAACGGAAAATCCATCATGTGTTTGACATGTGATTTTTTTATATTTTGAAATGATAAAATTACCTTCCATTACAAAATTTCTTCTTCTTCTTCTTCTTCGGAAAGATTTGACTTAAATTCTTCACCGCCTGCACAATACCAATGAACTGGTCTGAGGGGAATGTGTGGATTCTTGACACGGTGAGTCGAAATTTGAGTTAAATCTGTATCCTTTACTTGATTGTCAATTTAACTTTCTGTTTTTGATTATGGAAAAGTTGTTATGTTTAATAGGATATTCCCATTGGAAAGAAAATCCAATTCAAGTTTCTTCTTAGAGATGATAGCACTGAAAGTGAAAATATTGAGTGGCAACCATGTCTGGACCGAACTGTTGAAATATGGTAAACTAGTAATTCCATTACTATCTGTGAAGATTGGGAATATGCTTCTCGTCAAAAGATAATTGAGGCTGAAACATTTATTGATTTCATTGAAGTAACTGATGATGGAGCAGACACCTCGGTGGAGAAAGAGAACTTAGTTACACTGTCAGGTACAATTGATGGCAATTTGGTTAGAAAAAATTGTTAATAATGCACATGAGCGACACATGACGTTAATTCTGTTCATAATAAATGGATATTGGACGGTGAGGGGGAATTTTTTATCAGGTCCAAACATTAGGACTAAAATTTCAAATTTTAAACATTAAGGGGGAATCTTAAATTCGGCTCAAACTTTAGGGAGGAAACTCGTATTTTACCCTATCTATTATTGTTAATATTTTTCTTCTTAAGAGTGGCTATTTCATGGGTCAAGCCCATAAATGAAACGACTTTAGATATAAGCTCATATATCTATCTATATATCTATCTGATAAACTCAGAAGGTGATAAGGGCAACGCATTCGTGATATGTTTGGTCAGTTCGTAATAGATAAAATGTTGACTATAAATATATATATATATATATATATATATATATATATATATATATAGGGCTCAAACTTGAAATATTTAATTAAGAGAAAAAATAATGAAATGTTACAGAATATTACGAAGTTTTGATCCATGGACCCGTTTCTTATGAACACGAAATAGAACAAACCTTCCCTAAAGATAAAAGGAAGAAATTGTACATCAATTAATAGATTGAGGACTAATGACATGCAATACTGTCAATTTTTTTGTTGTCATCCAATAATTAATCTTGGAACATGTCGAGAATTGATTCGGAACTTATTGCATCCAAGTAATGCAATACTGTCAAATTAAAGGCGTATACGTTTAAGAATGTCAATAGTGTGGAGCATTCGACAAAAGAAATGATTTAGGGTTGAGTTCGCCATTTCTATACATGTATTGTATTTGTGAGGTACATACTGTATTACTGTGTAACCAGATTGCAATGCAGAGGGTGGCGAACTAAGTTTTTACTCAAATCACTTTTTGCTCATGAACTTTCAATGAGATCACTTTTCATCCTCAAACTTATCTGTCCATAAATAGTATCATCCTTAACGAGTTCGTTCATTCTCAAACAAAGTAAGTCACTTACTAGGTTTGATTTGTCGGTTCCATCTGCGGTCCAATATGGCAGCGAATGATATACGACTGAGTCAAGAAAAGGATTGGCCAAAAAAAAAAAAAAAAAAGTCAAGAAAAGGACTTACAGTCCGTACCGTTACAAAATTATGAGTTTATATCACCATTCACATTGGACACGGATTAAATCGTGTCTTACAATAAAATGAAATGAAAAAATATATTAAATAAACGTAGAAAAACAATAGAGCACTATAAGTTTGACTAAATATATATATTAATAAAAAAAATCATAATTAAGGTTAGCACAATTTGGACCGAAATATTTTATTATATAGAGGAAAGGCTAGTTGTGTTTTTTCATATATATATATATATATATATATATATATATATATAAGTTTAATAACTAAATTACTATATTAATTTTGAACACTTTACAAATTGCTACCTGAACTTTATTTTTTCAAAATTTTCTACCTATACTTTCAAAGTTGGGTAAATTGCTACCTCATAGTTAACTTTTTCATTAGATATGAACGTGAACAGAAAATGACGGGTCAGCACATTATTGCTATTTGATTTATAAAACTAAATGATTTGTTTAAAATAGAAAAAAAATTGAATTTGTTTAAAAACATTTAGAAAATAAGATTTTTTTATATAATATTTTTTATTGAAAATATGAAACAAAATTTTAAAAAAAAAACTATATTTTTTTTGTATTTCATAATTTTAATAAAAGTATTATATTAAAAACTCATATTTTTCCTTTAAATTTTCCATATTTTTTATTTATCTTTTGGTATTTAAAAAAAAGGACCAATCATGTGTTGTCACGTCATTTTTCGTCCATATTTAACGAAAAAGTTAACCGAAGTAACAATTTGCCCCAGTGTCAAAGTTTAGGTAGCTATTTTTGAAACAAAAAACAAATCACGTAGCAATTTATAAAGTGCCCAAAGTTGTGGTAACAATTTGGTTATTAACCTATATATATATATATATATGGGTTAATTATCAAATAGGTATCTCAACTTTACATGGTTTGACAAGTAGGTACCTAATTTTTTTTGTCGTAAATAGGTTGCCCAATTTTGTAAAATTAGCAAATAGGTACCTACCGTTAATTTTCCGCGAAAAATAAACAGAAAATAACGTGAGGAGCAAATAGGTATCTGAACTTGACATGGTTTGACAAACATGTACCTGAACTTACACGAATTAGCAAGTAGATACCTGAACCAGTTCAAAAACTGGTTGGTCGAACCATTTTATTTTGATTTTACAAAAATAGAATTTATATACCAAACACATGCATGACTCAACTCCAGACATTCTCGGTGCATTAAGGAAGCATCATGAACTCATCGCTCGGGTCAATCACCATCCCGACTCCATCGATCCTTGTTATCCCCGGTCGGGATAAGATCGCTCTCAACTTCGTTTACATGGTTGTCGCTTTCGTTCGGGTACTTACTTAGTTCAGTTATCGTCAACTTGATAAACTCGATAACAGAGAAAATTACATCGAGCAAAACGAATGATGACTGCGAAAACGAATACAAACAATTCGACTCAAAATCTAAACCTAGTTAAGAGATGGGCATCGTCGATAAACCCGATTTAGAATCTAAGCCTTTGATGAAGGAATTTGTATGTAGAATGAAATTTTTTGCAAAGAATATTCAGACCGATAATTTATATATGATATATTGATCGTCTTATCATGTATATACTATAAATTTTAAAGACTCAACAACACTATCACGATGAGTTTGTTTACATGTTAATATGTACGATCCGTTCTCATTTCAATTATATGATATAAATTTTACATATCAACTAGTTCACTCGCACAACCCCATAAACCCTACTTAGATGCACCGAGAATGTCTGGAGTTGAGTCATGCATGTGTTTCATATATAAATTATACATTATTTTTTTTAAAAATAGAGTGGTTCGACCAAACCGGTTTTTGAACCAGTTCAGGTATCTACTTGCTAATTCGTGTAAGTTCAGGTACCTATTTGTCAAACCATATTAAGTTTAGGTATCTGTTCGCTCCCCACATGATATTTTCCGTTTATTCTTAACGGTAAATTAACGATAAATACATATTTGTTAATTTCACAAAGTTAGACAAACTATTTGTGAAAAAATAATAATTAAATACCTACTTATCAAAACGATGTAAACTTGGCTACCTTTGATAGATAACCTATATGAATATAATATATTGAAAGGTCAAAGATCACTAAACGATGAATGGACCTCCGACATTACCTAACCAATCGATCCTTCATAAAAGTGTATAATTCATTAATTAAATAAATAAAATAAGAGTGACACGTAATAATAATAATTAGTAACTAAAAAGTCATAAATTAACGGCTCCGTAGTTTAAACAAGACAAACAGCTCCTATAGCTTAGCTAGTAGTATCGCACTATCCTTCCTCTCCACTTTCCTCTCTCGTGTCTTTGACCGTGTCTCAATTTCTCCGTCGTCTTCGTCCAACTTCCGACCCTCCCTCCCTCCATTAATATCCTCTACATTCCTCTCTCCACTATTCTTCACAGTATACCACACACATCTGTATCTCCATTATCAAGCTGTAATGGACACGGACGCAGATGGATCAGCGATGATCAGCTTCTTCTTCATTTTGGGTGTTCCTCTTCTGTTCTTGATCCTGCGTATTCTCTTCAAGACGTCGTTTCTGCAGATCCTACGGCGTCTATGGCGGTACGTGGAGGAGAAATGCCACGTGCATCAGTTCTTCACTGTTCCCCAGTTCAACGAGGAGTTTCAGGAGAACCATCTCTACCGGAAAGTCGCCGCCTACCTGAGCTCCCTCCCCACCATCGACGATTCTGAATTCACGCACCTCTTATCGGGATCCAAGCCCAACGACGTTGTCGTGCGCCCTGACCCGGACAAGCCGCTCCGAGACACCTTCCTAGGAGCGACCCTCTCGTGGCGGAGCGCCGTCGCTGGAGACACGGCCTTCGTGTTGAAGATCAAAAAGGCTGACAGGAGACGGATCCTGAAACCCTACCTTCAACACATCTTTGCAGTCTGTGATGAGATCGAGAAGAACGGAAGGGAGATCAGGTTGTTCATGAACACTGGCGGTGATGCATCTGCCGCCGGACGTTGGAGGTCGGTGCAGTTTAACCACCCGGCAACGTTCGATACTATTGCCATGGACGTGGACGTGAAGACCAAGGTGAGGGCCGACCTGGAGGCCTTCCTCAAGTCGAAGCAATTCTACCACCGCCTCGGCCGCGTATGGAAGCGCAGCTACCTCCTCCACGGCCCATCCGGCACTGGAAAAACGAGCTTCGTGGCGGCCATGGCAAACCTCCTTTCCTACGATGTCTACAACATCGACATGTCTCGTGTTTCAGACGATTCTGACTTGAAACTGCTTCTGCTACAGACCACGTGTCGGTCCCTCATCGTTGTTGAGGACCTTGACCGCTTCCTTGCAGAGAAGAAAAAGGATCCAACGGCACCTCTGAGCCTCTCCGGGGTCATGAACTTCATGGACGGGTTAGTCTCGTGCTGTGGTGAGGAACGGGTTATGGTGTTCACGATGAACGGGTCAGAACGGGTTGACGAGTCAGTGATGAGGCCGGGTCGGGTCGACGTCCACATACATTTCCCTTTGTGTGATTATGGGGCCTTCAAGAGCTTGGCTAGTAGTTACTTGGGTGTCAAGGAACACAAGCTTTTTCCCCAGGTAGAGGAGATTCTCCAGGTAGGCCCCACCATAAGTCCTGCCCAAATCGGGGAGATCATGATCTCGAACCGGGCCTCCCCAACCCGGGCAATCAAGTCTATCATCGGCGCCCTACAAACCGCCAATGCCAACCGGGTTGGACAAAGGCTGATGGCGAGTCGGAATGGGTCGGTTCGGTCTAATGATGACTCTAGTGAGCCCGCATGCCACGAAAGTGGGCCCACTGTCAAGGAGTTTCGAAAGCTATACGGACTATTGAAGCTCGGTAGTCGAAGAAAAGAGTCTATGGATATGAGTTCGGTTGAGAAGGAAGGATCAAAGCACGATGCCTCAACTTGAACCCGCTCAACACAAAACCGGGTCGGTCCTAGCCGATGTGGTAGTGGACCATTCCCTGGACCGCGTCTAGCTACTTATAGAAGCCCACAATATATGAGATAAAGTAAAGCACATATAGCTTTATGATGTATTTGAAAATTTGTTTTTTGTTAGTTCAATATTGTGAATCTTAGAACTATAGGATTTTGAAATCTCCATAATGGTATTTTTTAAATTTTATAATTAATTTATACGTTAGATTTTAATTTTTTTTTTTTTATATTTCATTTTCGTTCCTTTTAATTGAATATAACTTTATATAAATTGATATAATTATAAGATTACATGTTACGTGACAGGATTATTCGCCACTTGTTGGGCTTATCCGGAATTTTGATTACATGGTTGGATTTGGATGCATTCATGCAACATTAAAAACGGAGGCACTTAACTGTATGGTTTAAAGGTTTAGATGCATAAAGCAATAAATGAAAAGATTAGGGTGCATCAACTGATAATGCTTAAATATTAGGGTGCATTATGTATTTCTCTAATTTTAAAGTTGCCTCTCCCGCGAGATTCAAACTCTGCCTCGGGACTAAAGCAACAGAAACCGCCACCATGTTAGGTTCGAGAGCATTCACGACGATTCAGAAATCATGCCGTTTCCGCGCTTCTGCCGCCGCTCCCTTCATACCGACGGCACTAAGAAGCTCGCGTTGTTCTCCGGCACTGGCATTTTCTTCTGCTGCTAAGAGAGTTGGCACCCACAATGGTAGCTTCCACTGCGACGAAGCTCTGGCATGCTTCTTGCTCCGCCTTACTGCCAAATTCTCTAATGCTGATATAGTCCGCACACGGGACCCTTCGGTATTCGAAATTCTCCATCTCTCCCTCCGATTCACCATCTCAATTGATTTCTTGATCCATTGGTATCTCTGTGTCGTTGATTAAGGTGTTGGAGACGCTTGATGCGGTGGTTGACGTTGGGGGAGTTTATGTTCCACGAAGGTATCGTTACGATCACCATCAGAAAGGGTTTGACGAGGTTCTGGGGCATGGCTTCACCACCAAGCTTAGCAGTGCTGGTCTTGTCTATAAGGTGTTCGATCATATGCCTAGAAGAAATCTCGCTCTTTGGCATCTAATATCATGTGGTGTAGTGTTATATTAATCCATTGCTGACTTGAGATCTCATTTGAATATATCTTTCTCCAGCACTTCGGGATCGAGCTCATTTCCAAGCAACTAAATTTTGATGAAGGGCATCCCGATGTCAATCGCTTATATATAGCCGTGTATAAAAACTTCATAGAGGTGGAATTTTTTTTGTTCTTCCAATTAAGTTACTTGATTTTTAAAAAAAAAAAATTTATAGACTTTGCCCCAAAATTTTCGCTTATTAGCTCTCACGCTGAACAATATTTTTCTATTGCCCTTGTGAAGGCAATTGATGCTGTTGATAATGGAATCAACCAGTACAACACGGACCAACCACCAAAATATGTCAATAATACGAGTTTGTCATCAAGAGTTGGAAGACTTAATCTAAATTGGATGGACCCTGATCCTTCATCCCAAAGAGAAGATGAAGCATTTCAGCGAGCAATGCAACTCGCTGGGCATGAGTTTCTCGAGGTACAGTCTCTCTCAAAGGCTTGGAAAGACACAAATCTGGGCTTTATGACTTGTGAGTAACTGTTATGGATTTGTTGAGTGCTACAGAGTGTTCATTTCCTTGCACGATCATGGTTGCCTGCTCGGGCAATTCTCATGGAGTGTATAGCTGCAAGGAAATCCATCGATCCAAGTGGAGAAATTATTGTGCTAAGTAAATCTTGCCCTGTAAGTATCGTTGCTTGCATCAAAGTGGTTTCCGTCCAAATTGCATCATAATGTCATGTCCTAGTAATCCTGAAATCTTTTCTTGAATATTATGTTTCACAGTGGAAGCTTCATATTTTTGAGATTGAAGAGGAAATGATGATCAGTCCTTCCATCAAGTATGTCATCTATCAGGTTAGTAGGTGCATGAAGTTTGTTGATTACTTGAAGAGTTGAAGGTCAACCAAATTTATTGAGAAGTTTGTTATGGAGGACTAAATATGACAGTAACTTGATATTTGAATTAAATGAAGGATGATAGGAACAGAGGATGGAGAATACAAGCGGTTTCTGTGTCTATTGACAAATTTGAAAGTCGGAAAGCTCTGCCTCTTGATTGGAGGGGTTTAGAACGAGCTGAGCTCTCTGAAGCAGCTGGCATTTCAGGTTGTGTTTTTGTCCACATGAGCGGCTTCATTGGTGGGAATAAATCATATGAGAGTGCTTTAGCAATGGCAAGAGCTTCTTTGAAGACATAAATTGAAATAAAGGTTATATATTTCTCGCACTTGATACTGCAAACTGGGATACGGTGGAAAATATAACTGTTTTCGATTTGTTTTTACTTTGACAAGATGCTGTCTTTATTACAGAGAAAGAATAACATCATCGGACCCTGCTGAATCAAAGTGGATATGATCGATTCCGAATTTGCTCATTGACTTCCATAAGATCTTAATACAATGTGAGTGTAAAGCATCGTTTTTTTCTCTCTCTATTTTTGCAGCATCTCGTTGACATTGTTAGCCGAGTATAATGGAGGATCGTATCATGATCCGAATACCTATCGCCAAAATGGTTGGTTGGCGCGAGGTACATGTTAGTTACCATGCAATAATCTATCATTCTAAAATTTATTTTTTTTCTTATCCGTATTAAAGATGGACTCCAAAGTCTTTTAAATTCTTCTCCCTCACCGCCTAGGGTGTCAATGAGTTTGTGATGCATTGCATATTCGTGGTGCACAATCTAGTTTTAAGTTTTAACTCGTGGTACTGTGACTCGTGGATAATGAATTGAGTTTGGTAAGAGTAACTTATTAATATCGCGGTGCAGTCCAGGTTTATGTAGGATTTATTTTACCTTAAAATGGTTAGTCTGCGAATCAACTTACGAATCAACCAACACCGTTAGAAATATATGTAATTTTATAAAAATATAAAACTTATTTGATCGATTTATGTGCGTTATGTATAAATTTAATTCATATTATATGAATTAATTTTATATAGATTGCATATTAATACCTCATTAAAAAAATTATTTTAAATTTTAAATTCCTCCATTTTTAAAATTATATATATCTTTTTTCTAGTTTTTTTTCTATATTTTTATTCTGACATGCTGTTACTCTTACTATTTATTAAAGAGTACCACGTTCGTTACAATATTCGTAGTTAACATTTTAATTTAAAAAATAGAGGTAAACTAATGGTGGTGCACTTGACATTCCTAAAATTAAAATGTCTAAATTTAATAAGCAATTAATGTATTAAATAAAATTGATAAATATTAAACTGTATTGTTCTAATTTTTCTGGAAAAGAAAATAATAGTAGGGTCTGTAATTTGGGTTAATTATAAAAAAAATAAACCGAATTTTGAGAAAAAACCAAACAACAAACTAAACTTTTTTTGTTGACAAACAACAAACCAAACTTTTGGAATTGAGCAATTAACAAATGTACATCAAATTTTCATTATGTTTGAACGTTTTTTTCAATATTTGAGGGAGTTATTAAGTCGTAATACCATTTCATTAGAATACTTCAACTAATGTTGACTTAATAATTCCCTCAAATATTAAAAAATTCGTTCAAACCTAATAAAAATTTGAGGTACGTTTGTTGATTACTCAATTTTAAAAGTTTGGTTTATTATTTGTAAAAAAAAAAAAATTGATTTGCTATTTTGTTTTTCCACAAAATTTATTATTATTATTATTATTAACCCCTATAATTTTGCATATCCGTTTCCGCTCTTTCACTTTCGGACTTTTTCGATCTATTTCAGTTTTACGATCATTTTCCAGGGAAAAAATCTGCGACTGTGACAGCCGCCCGCTGCTGGAGACTGTAGGACAGCTACTTCATCACCTGACCTCACCTCACCAGTCATCTCTTCGTCAACTAAAAATATTCTCCGAAAATAAAAAAAAGCAGAAAATTTCCTTTACTTCTCGGTCTTATCTCTTCTCTTCTCTATTCAAACTAGTACCGACAGTCGACCAAAAAAAAAACTAGTACCGACAGCACCAGACTTGCCATCTCCATTGATGATCAGGTTGTTTCTGCAGCGAATATCTGTAAATTTTCCAACTATTACATACACGATCGGAGTTTCTCTTAATTTTCTTTGTCGATAGATCATTTTTCCTCATTTCTTTCTGATAGATTGATAGTTTGGGAGGGCAAATTATTAGTTGATAATGGCGGATTTGGTCGGTCCGCGGCTCTATAGCTGCTATAAGTGCCGGAATCATGTCTCTCTTCACGATGACATTATTTCAAAGGCCTTCCAGGTTAGACCTCTTTGTCCTTCCGTTTGATCTTTGAGCAATTTCCGTTAACTGAATAAGTGTCTGTTGGTCGGTGGTGGTAGGATCCTGAGGAATCTGTTGATCTTGGATATTCTGAAGGATTAGCTCACTAGTTTCTCAGCATCTGAGACGTAAATTCTGGATATGATATCTTTTCGTGTTGAATGGCATGCTTCTAATTCCAGCTTGAGAAAAAATAATGCTCTTTAGGTTTCCAGATTCGAAACAATTAAATGTTAAGACTCTCATATCTCATATTGTCATTTTCAGGTGGAGTGTTCGATATTTTAGTGAGATTCATGATGATATAGTCAATTGTAGTAATCTTAAAATGCCTTAGGAAGAAATGGCTGAGCTTTTATGTATTTCTCAGGCAACGAATCTTGGTAGAACAGATTCGTTTAATTGTAGCCTGAGAAAAATGCAAGTTGCAAAACAATTAAAGCTTGGTACTCTGCTTCCAGTTTTGATTTTCTGTATCGTTTTGATTGAAAGTTCATATTTTATTTAGCTTCTGGAAAATACAGGCATTCCTCTTTAGTCTTCTATTTGCAGCTTGAAAAGAAATGTACATAGAAAACATTTTCTGTTGCAAAACAACTAAAATTATGTTAAGACTTAAGTGTGTCATTTCCCAGTTTCTGGATTTGATTGTTGTCTATATGTATGTATGATTATTGGTTAAAAGTTCAAATTCGTAATTAGCTTCTGCAATACAGTCAATCCTTCCTGGTCCTGCAGCTTCAGAAATTTTCGTAAAGGAACCTTAAACTACTGAATTTTGTTAGAGATGCACATTGTAGATTCTGGGTTTGCATTTTTATTGATGTTTACTACCGTTTTCGATTGAAAGTTCAATTTTTTGGTTTCTTAGGGAAAAGATGGGAGAGCTTTTCTGTTTTCTCATGCGATGAATGTTGTTATGGGTCCGAAAGAGGATCGGCGACTCATGACTGGACTTCACACAGTTGCTGATATCTCGTGTGCGGATTGTGGAGAAGTTCTGGGCTGGAAGTATGAACGAGCTTTTGAGGCTTCACAGAAGTACAAGGAGGGAAAGTTCATACTCGAGAAATCGAAGATTGTCAAGGAAAATTGGTAGTACCTCAACCCCAAATTGTGTTCTTGAATCAATGTCGGATTCTTCATTGTGTTTCATCTTGTATAGAAGATTGATTGGCATTTCCAAGTGGAAGATATCACATTGTCTGTCACAAGTCATTCTAGCCATGTTAACTGCTCTGCTGTGTTTTTTTTAATGCTCAAATGTTGTAAATAAGTTTGACAGTAACTCTCTGTTATGAAGAAGTATCAAAATATAGTTTTCATATGGTTCCTTTTTTGAATCAGTAAATGAAGGGAATGAGGGAATATATAGGTTGAAGGAAGTGGAAATATTTTTCAAGATCTAGACCCGAGCCCCCTCGATCGGGGTTCAATCGAGTCCTAATTGAATTGAGACTCAATTTTAATATTTGAAAAAGTTTGAGTTGGTTAAATTGTGATATTTTTTAAAGTTTTTGATTATTTTTATAATTTTTAAAATTTATTCTATTAAATTTGGATGAAAAAATTAACGATGTGGTAAATTTGTATTTTGACAAAATATAAGGGATATAAATTTTACGATTTAAATTTTAGAAGAAAAAAATGTGACGAGGATAATGTCATATTTTATACTTTAAACTACTTATCCCATCTATATATATATTAATTTGACTAAGTTACGTAGAATTGTGATAAGTAAGTTTTTTAAGACATTTTCTCATTCTTAATGTCAATTTCATAATTTCTAATTAGTCCATGTCAAACATATAATTCTCACTCATATGTGGCATGTCATGTAACTTAGTTTGAAATCTTCCAAACTCTCTCATTCATTCTCACAATAAATTTAATTATTATATTTTTATTCTCTATGTGCATTTATAATTTTTCTTAAGTTTATTTTATTTACTAAATTTTATATTTTATGAAAAGCAAGAAAATGTATAAATTAAATCTTTTTATTACAAGATAATTTAAGATGAAATTAAGGATTATTATGTATATTATATATCAATTTTATGAAAATAATAATCACTTGTATATTTATAATTTTGTGGAAAATATATTTTATGTAGTGAAATTTATACAATACCAAAATACATAATATTATATTTTATGAATATAAATTATGCGCATAATAATTTTTTATATTACAAATTAAATTAATTAATTAAGAAACATCTCATACCGTATTATAATTTCATTTTTAATATAAAATGAAAGTGAATTTTAAAAATTTTATAAAAAATATATGTTATATATTTATAGACTCAAATATATTTGTTTCAACTAACAAAGCATTAAAATAAATAAATAGATGTTATTTTTTCTATACATTTTTATATTAGTATGTGACTAATAGAAATCATAAAATTTAAGTTAAAAGTATTATATGAATATTAAGATATTGTTTTGCAATTTTATTATAACTATCTCTTAATATATTTTGTGAGTTAAGAAAATACAATTGTGTTTGTATGATTAAAATTACTAAAATGAGTAACATGATTCTAACATTTTTATAAGCATATATCACTATTAAAAGTCACAAAAATAGTTAAAAAAATATATTTAATTAGCATTGTATCAATAATTTTTATTATTTATTCATGTATTTTTAATTAATTTTAAATAATTATAGTTAATCTTTTTATTCTTTTAATATATTTTGTAGTTTTGAAGCATATAGACCGTAGAGTAGATCATATTTAAAAATACTAATAGTTTTGACATTTTTTAGAAATATGCATAATTTTTATTATATAATATTAAATTAAATTTATCCTTAATTATTTAAAAAAAAATGAAAATTTAATATATATATATATATCGCGAAACGCGCTTAGCAGTTTTCTAGTTCTATTATGTTTTGGGAATATTCTACCTTTACTTGCCATTTCTATTCAGCTCAGCGGAAAAAACTCAGGAAGGGAGGAGAGATGTACCTGCAGAAGCCTGTATGGAGCGAGACGGTGAAGAAGAGCACCTCGCCGGAGGAGGAGGAATCCGTCCAATCGTCGCCGATGAACTTAGTGGAGGATCTCATCGACTCTCTGACCAATCAGAGAGTCTACAGGGAGGTCACCCTCGCTCTGCGAACCGGCCTCCGCGATGCTCGGGCCGAGTTCTCTTTCCTCCGTGTCCGCGGCCTCCGTAGCCTCCTCAAGTTCCTGCGATCTGTCTCTGAATCTGATTCCACGATTTGTTCCTTCTGTCAGAGCCAATCCGTGCCGGAACTTCAAGGTCTGATTCATACTTCATTTTTTCACTTTCACGATTCTTTCATGAGATCCAGTTGAATCTCAATGGATTCGAGTGACGCTGCTTTCACTGAGCTGCAATGTTATGTTTTCTAATTGCAAAAATGTCTTGCTGAATTTAAGGGTAGTTTTGATTTGAGCATGACTTACTGCTCTGGTTAGTTTTCTTCTTCTTCTTTCTTTTCAAGTAGAAATTGGGACTTTTATGTTAAAAAACAATATCTTGAGTTAGAAGAAATGGTCAAAAACTTGTTAACTGTAGTCTTGAAGTTGATCGATTGATCTTATGGTGGATTTTCATTCAGCTTTTAAGTTCCAGCCTCAACGTGATTACAAATCTATAGAACATTTGGCTGCATATAAACTTACTGACAAATTTCGTAGAGTTCAGGGTAAGTTACTTGTATGTTTAGTTTCTAGATCGAATACTTGTACATCTTTAGATTTAGCTAGGAGCACTGAGCTGCTGAGGTTGCTGTACTTGATCATTACGTCAGCACTAATGAGGGTAGGTTTCTTAGAATTCGAGGTAGGTTTCTGGATAAAATATATTTTTGGTAAATTTACAGCATTCGATTGTTTCATCTTAAGTAATGAGATGGGTTTAGCCATTAATATGGTCAAGATGTTGCAGTTGTTCCTGTTTTATTTCAACATTCGCTGAAAGATTGGGAGGAAGACAATGTGGCGACTTTGGATCATATATTCACTGTAGAACCAATGAAGATAACGAGTCCTTCAACTGATGCTGAGATTGCAGTTGCACTTAGAGTTTTAGAAGGTTGCTGTCTTCTTCACCACGAAAGCGGTGTTTTAGCACATCAATACAAAGCCATTCCGGTACGATCACGACAATCCACGAACAATTTCCATGCATTGACTATACCTAGTTTATATATGAAATATATGGTTTATTCGAGGAAACAGTGCAAATGGTGATCATTTTCAGTTACCTAAATTTCTAGATTTATGCATAATATGAAAAGTTTCCTGATCACAAGCTTTATGCTGAAATTAACTGTGATAGTGAAAATGAAGCAACGTTTCATCTTGAACGTGGTGACATCGTGCAACATTTATTTGCTGCCACATTCTTTCTCCTAACAATCATAAAGCATGTCAAATTCAAAGGCAACCAAAATTTGTAGTTCTGACATGTAAGCTTATATAGTTCATAACACGATTGAAATTAGATATAGTAGTATATGCCTCATTGCAAGTTTAACCTCTGTCAAATGTGTTCACTGTAAATCTGTGGCTCTTGTTGACCTACCCAAAATTGTTATTCTAGCAAGGCAGTCTTTACTGATATGATGCTCATTCTTGAATATACTATCTTTGTCTAGAACTACATAGAATATATAAGAATGTGTTTGACTCTTTATCATTCATGAAGAATCTCAGTGCTGCCAACAGATATGAATAACCTTAGTTAGCTGTGTATCTTGCATGGTTCAGGTTTTGATGAACATTTTGACCAACCACGGGGCCCTGGCACGAGATGCATGCTTGGATGCTCTAGTTTCAATAATGTTAGATTCTTCAGCAAACCAAATGGTATCACATTCTCAACTTTATTTGCGGTAACTAACAATGTTGGACAGCTTATCTATATATGCTCAGCTGTTTTATGCTTGCTTTATACATTAGGATTTTGAATCGTGCAATGGTCTCGAGGAAGTTACAGATCTTATAAAGGATAAACAAGTTGACGAAAATCTTAGGTAATAATCTGCAGAGTTTCTTTATCTTCCACTGATTTATTGCACAAGTCATTTGACCAATTTTGGACGTTGATTAGGTTGAAATGTGGAGAGTTCTTGTTGTTGCTCATTGGGCACGTAAATGGTCGTGAAAAATCCCCCATGGCCACTGTTCATGAAGATGTAAGGCGTCTCTTAGGTGAGCGATCGGCTTCCTTGATTTGGGCCGCCAGCCAATTTGGGTCAACCCTCGATCTTGAGCAGAGATTAACCGCTTTGCGGATTCAAGCTCGAAGGGTACTCGAGTCCCTTGACATGTACTGAATCAAATAAAACTTAGCGAAAAAGTACTTATCCAGGAGGGGGGAAGTGATTATGATAGATAATTATCTGTTTCTTAGTTTGATATGTTGTAAATTTGACATTAGTATTTCCCCAAAAGAGAATCTCTATCCAGTAAAAGAAATTGTGATGCGTAGTTAGAACACTCCGCTGCTAAAACATGGCATTTGACTCGAAATTGTCTAAGATATCAGAATACATTATATGTGATATCCGGGCGTGGTAGTCACGCGCCTGCTCCACGCCCTCAGCCTCGAGCTCGCCAAGCTGGGAACAGAGCCTCGAGCTCGCCAAGCTGGGAACAGAGCCTCGAGCTCGCATCTTCACCTCAGCCGCAGATCGATCCGAAACGATGCCTTAGACTGCCAATGTGCCATTCACATCACGACGCTTGACACTGCCATCGTTGCTGGCCGCCTCCTTAATATTTCTCTCGAAATTCCAAACTTGTTTGTGTGGTGGTGAAGAGAAAGAATCGGTGTCCAGGTTCAGTGATTCTTAGCCGAGGACCAGAGAGGTCGTTCGTGTTTGTGCATGTTGTTTGGATTCACTATTTTTTTGTTCATTTAATTTCCATCTCCAGTCTTGCAAAATCCTGATTGATTTACTACATTTATTAGAACACTGTTCACATCATTTTATTTCCCACGACTGCAAATAATTTTACTTTTATGTCATGTAGAATCACCATGATGAAAGGATCCACTTATATCAGTCTATACATATAAGATGAAGTCAAATTCCAAGATATAGTTGTTACAATATTGCACCTCAAACTTTGTATAAATTGGATACCTAAATTATGTTTTCCTCAGTATCAGGATCGAATGTTTTCTTTACCGTTTCACCCTCGTGCTTCTTCCGTATATTTTGGACAGAAAAGTAACCATGTTCAACAACGTAAATGTGTTAAAATAAAAAAACACAATCCGGTTTCAAAGTTACCTCTTCATGGCGAGCTGCAATGTCATTAGATTGTCAAGACCGAGCTATCCCTTCTAGACACTCAGCTATCACCAATTTCAGTTGCTGCATTTGCTCCCTTGACGACTGTAAACAGTTTTTTGACATGTTTAGTTTAGACAAAACGTCCTTGGATTCAACAATGCAATACTTAAACAGTTGCTGTTGTAGAAAGATCATAAATAAGAACAACTGATATGAAGTTGACTTGCCTTGTTGATGGATGTGATTCGTTTCTCAGCATCGTGGAGCTGGGTTTCAACTGCTTCTTGTGCTTGTACTAGTAGTTTCCGGTGGGAAGTTTCTGTCAGTTCGAAGCAGAAGAGTGTCAAAGAATGATCGAAGCTCATGATGAACGTGACACAAAATTATGAATGAATTAGAAAAAAGAGTACTTTGTTTTTCCAGGACCCCTTTTAATTCAATATGGTTCTCTTCGAGCCCTTTAATTGTGCCTCTGCAGCCATCTAGCAGCTGATTGATATCCTTCCTGAAGTTCTCGTGTAGCTTCTTAAGCTGTTCGTCCTTTTCTGCAATAACCGTAAAAAATTAATATCACAATGAGACAGCTACTGAAAATATAGATACATTTATATATTACATTGGAAGTATATGATAGTGAAGTAAATACATACGGCAGAAACTTTTACCTTGAAGTTCTGTTTCAAGTCGTTTTCTCTTATGCTTGCTAAGGTTTGTCAACTTAGACCTGAAGAAATTATTTTTTGCAAATCAAAAAATCATAGATTAACCACTACAGACAATTCTAAAATACTCGAGATTCATGTACGTGTCTGTGTGAATCCGAGATTCAAGATTGTGGAACTGAGCATGCATTGCCTCAGCAGCAGACGCCAGAATTTCAGAGGATTTCTTAGTTGTCAGCAACTTCACTTTGTTCTTGAGCTTCTCTAGAGCCAAGGCGAACATTCCAACAGCACTGTTTCAAAATTTCAAGAAGTTGAATAGAACTAAAACTTGTCAGCTTTGTCGTGGAAGTATCAGCTGAGTATTTTTCTTAAAGTTTTATAGAGTCGGTGAGGGAAAAAGAATGAAAAGGAAAGTGAACCTGGTTAATCCATCTTCCACATCCTGAGGCATGGTTTCCTGCACCGATATATTTTCTGGACTAACTGTACATTGTTCAATAAGGAGTAATAATATTCTTTAAATTGAAAGATTTGGTGATTGGTGTAAACTGTTAAGAAGAATGAAATTATACTTTTGGGAGAGAATGAAACAGGGCTCTGTTCTTCATATGGAATATCCTCATAGATGCGGAATCTCTTGGCCCTGTGAAGCAGGAACTTTGATTTGTCTATTACTGGATGACTCTTTGGAGATGGTGCATCTTCCTTGGAACCTGCAGATAAAATATTGTAAGAACTGCCGAGCTTGACCACCAAGCAAGTGGGAATGAGAAAACATGTTGCTTTTGACGCAAATTTAGGAAAAGAAAGCATTTGATGTTTTTCCTCCACTATATCTAAATACAATCTATAAGGAAATAAGGATGAGAAGGTAGCCAATACTATTTTATAAAAATAATAATGGAGAAGTATATGCATCATTTGGAAATTTCCTGATTACGATAGAAGCTACTTCATTTATGCTAATGTAGCTTCTGTTTCAAAGAGCATACACATCATCGCAGTTGATATTTCGGTGCATTTGTCCAGTTACAATGAGTTGTATGCAGTTCAACAAATTTTGGGATTGAGATATTTCTAAGACAACTTTGCTTTCAGAGTGAACGAAACAATACTTGCCAATGTCTTAACTCTTAAGCATGAATAACCCTGAACCGTTTTTTCTCCTTTCCAGCTGTCTAGATTGACTAGCCAAGTATGTGCCAATCGTAATAACTGTCAATAGTGAAAACAGTGAAATTGTATTCATATTGCTCAAATTCTTACCTTCTTCAGAATTTTCTGATTCACCATCCTCAGTCGATGAACCAGGGGAGCTAGACTCTGCATCCTTCTCCTTCATATGAAGCACATGATCTACAAAAGGAGAATCTTGAGTCTTCCTTGTCTCATTCTGGATATCACAGTAGGAAACGGACATGAGAAACTACATTACTCCTGCACTTATTTATTATCACAACTGAATAATAACATATGATTTGAAGATAAAATAAAGCAAATTATACATCTGAGTTGTTAAGAGATACTTTAGAAGAAAAGGTTTCAAATTTGAATATGCTCGATCTTCTGAATATTTGGTCTGCTAATGTAGGGCTACAAGCTCCCTGCTTCATTCCAGCTTCTTCAGGCAGTGAACCAGGAGAAGTACCCACATTAGGTGATTTTCCAAATGTTGGGTTCTCACCAACATCCTTTGGATCCATAAAGTCTTTCTCGGATGACTGATCACGGTCTCCTCTATGGTTAAGATTAACTGATGAGGCTGGCGAATTTACATTCTCTTGAAAACTCAACTTTCCTTGGTTCTCAAGGCTCTTCTTCTCCACCACAGTAGTGTTCAGATAGGTGTCATTATTGTTGATGACAGGACTCTTATCTAGTCTTCCCCTGGTAGAACCATGTGGAAATGATTCCTCGTGAGGAGACACGGCAGGAGCAGCTTCCTTATTTACTTGGAACTCTGGGGCTAAAGTATCTTCCTGCAAACCCAGCTTTCTTGCCACTGGTTGTCCAATGCAATTTCTACTGACCGGACTGTTCACCATAGCAGTATTTTTTCTGTCAATGACAGAATAAAATGGAGGTAAAACTCCCTTGCTAAAACTGTATGAACTTGTTTTGTTAAGAGGCGACAAGTTTTGGTTTTCATCGGTCACTTTCTGGCGCAAGTTCTCATTTTGTTGAACAGATACTTTACGTGTCTCAGTTCCAGGAAATTTTCTCTTTGCCGTTTTTAAGCTATCGAGGTCATTTTGGGGACCCACAACATTCCCAAAGGACAACCTACCATTGCGTTTGGGCAGTTCACAGGTTTCTGGTTGATTGTTCTCAACCTCTTGCTTATCCATCACCCTCTTAGATGATTGTTTGAGAGATTGTTTCCTTACAGATCTGCTGTTCTTGTGGCGTGTACCTACTATTCTTGAGACAGATACAAATGTTCTCTCGGCAGGCAGTAACTTTGCATTTCTGTCAGCTACCTCCTCGATCTTATCCTTATTTTCCTGTACTTGAAGACTACTTTTATATGGCGTGATCAAACATTGCTTTTTCTCGGTATTCCTTTTCCTGCTAAAAGTTTTGTAAGGTAAATCAGAGGTACCCTGCACTCCACCGGGCAAACCTTCTTCAGAGGGAATGTTTTGTTTTTCAGGCTTCTTTTTGGGACCAGACTGCATTGTATGTCCAAGTTTCTCCTGTCGCATTTTACCCAATAATTTTTTTCTGGGCAGAGATTGAGTCACTGGCCTTTTATTTGTACAATCTGGACTTTCAGAATCTGTTTCTATCGTATCTGAGCACTTCCAAGGCATTGTAGCTATACCATCCAAATGCTTTTGGGTCTGTACAGTCTGTGGTGAAATTATGCCCACCTCAGGTGGCTGTAAGATAATTTTGGTTGGTGAAGAAATAGCTGACATCAATTCCATAAGCTTCAGCCGCAAGACTTCGGTCTTTCCATTAGATGGCACCTCCCCCTTGTCTGCTGCCGTTCTACTATTGGATGTATGGATTTCCTGAGCACCTGCAAACACAAGTTTTTCTCCTGTTGCAGCACCTTCATTTTCCTTTCCATTTTTTCTATCCACAAACCCATCTAATTTTCCTTTTGTGTGATCTCCTGTTGCAGCATCTTCTCTTTCATTCTCAGTTTGCTTTCCATTTCTTTTATTCACAAACCCATCTAACTTTCCTTTTTTAGAACTCTGGTTTGAAAACAAGTGGAGGGGTTGCAGCAAGGGTGCACCTTTGACTCTATTCGGTTCTTTACTGTTCCTGGCATTCTTACTCGGAGTGACTTCCAAAGAATTTCCTGAAGGTGTTGAGTGGTGAGCTGTCCTTTTCATAGTCCGCGATTCAAACTGCTCTCGGGCTTCAGTTGACACTGTCACTTCAAGACCGTTGGTGGAACGACCTCCCTTTTGAGTATTAAACTCTCCTGCGTTAGGAACTCTCAGCACATCTTCATCAGTGGATCTCAATCCTCTTGTTGGTAAAGGCTCCACCATAATTCCGATAGATACCTTTTTTGATTGGCTGCCTCTATTGCATTTACTGACATAGCTAGGAGCCGCGCTCATGTTATCCTGATACAAAAGATGGGCATCTTAATATCTTATACAAAATGGTCATAAAACTTTGTTTGCTAATATATCCGAACGGAACAAACCCCTTCTTCCAGGGAAAAATTAAACACAAATCACCCAAACTCCACAGTACATACTGTATGTCATCAAAAATATACGCATTGCATAGGAATCAACTAAAAGCAACTTTGTGCCACACAAAATTTTATGCTCGTTACATCCTAGAAAAACCGTTACATAGTCGTTCTTACGTGAAAGCGATCACTACCCAGATAGGCAGATATCCAAACTTCTACCTCAACTTCGAAACTTAAGTAACTAAAAACGAACTAACTATTTCAATGCACTCGAAATCAAACCCTGAATTTACATCAATAAAAAGAACACCTCACCGACGAGTTCCAATACATCTGTAGAATGAAATACCTCTGCTGTAAACTTCCGTCCAGATCGTCTCGATTAGTATCACCATATTCAAGTAAATCGTATATACATATGCGTAACACGGATGAAAAATTCCATTTACAAGCCTATTTCTCCAAAAACTTGTGTAATTTCTACCAGTTTGGCAAAATAAAATATGCGCGCGAAGTCCAAATTCTCAATGAATTAGAACAATCATGCGGAAAATATTAGCTGAGAATAATAAAATTACAACCACGAACATGGAACACAAAAATTTAAGCTAAGATCGACATTCATGCAGATTGCAGAAGCCTCGAGCAAGCGACGAATCATCAACATCAAGGCTATTCAGAGGATAAACTCACCGGTGTTCCTCCTTTCAGTGATCGAAAATTCTACTTCCGATAGCCGCCGTGACTGAGGAGTTCTGCGATACCTGAGCAGAGATTTTCGAGATTCAACTGTGGAGGAGTTCGAATGAAGCGGGAAATGAAGAGCAAGGATACTAATTAGTAATTACGCAATTGTGCAGCAAATACTTATTTGCAACTAAGATCCCTTTACTTTAGGGTAATTGTGAAGTTACCGTATGGATAGTTATGATGCCACATGCACCCTGTACTTTCCAGGTGTTCACTCCAAGGACCTCCACTAGAATATATTTTGGTTATTGACATGAATATTTTTTATAGCTATAATTAAAGAAGAATTGATAATTTTATTTTTGTCAAACTATAGACAATTTGCCTTTCGATTGACAATCATGAGAATAATTTACGTGTTTGTAATGGCTAAATATTTACTTATATTTTAGAGTGATTATTGAGATCACAATTGTCGTCTATATTGTTTTAATAATTATTAGTGCAAATAGTGAGTATCAAAGATACAATCTAGGATATAAAATATAAATAAAGTTACGATAAATTAAAATTAATTAAAATTTCTCATTTTCCCTTTACCTAATTTGGTTAATATAAAATTATATGTGTCGAGGATACTGTTTTTCAATTTTCACGTCATGTGTACATATAAGTTACACTCCATTGCATGTAAGTTCTGACAAGGTTATATTGACAACGAATTGAAAAGTTGGGGCCAAACTGCTTTAAAAGAAGTTAAGAACGCAAGTTACAAAAATGAAGGCCACCGTTGCAATTATTCCAAAGTGAAAAACCAAGCCGCTTGCTCTAATGCCCACAGCGTGCGCAGTCACACCTCATATTTACCAGTTTACCCTTGCCGGGAAAGAAGATAACAGCAATCAGATCGTTTCATTTCAGTCGTTGAGCTCCCAACAACTCCATAGTCGCCATGGCCACCATCACCACCACCACCTCCATCATCTACCCATTCAAGCTCTCTCCTCCAATCAGACGCAATCGTATTCCGGCGACAATCCGGTGCTCCATTGCCGAGGGCCCGACACTCTCTACATCCACAACTTATGGTGGTGGCCAATCTCTGGACTGTGTGGTAGTTGGCGGCGGAATCAGCGGCCTATGCATAGCTCAGGCCCTTGCAACCAAGCACCGTGACACTGCCCCCAATGTGGTAGTCACCGAGGCTAGAGACCGCGTCGGCGGCAACATCACAACCGTCGAGAGGGATGGGTACCTCTGGGAAGAAGGCCCGAACAGTTTTCAGCCGTCGGATCCCATCCTCACTATGGTGGTAAGTTCCTACCCACAATTGAGCTTAGGTGATGGCTAAACGAAGTCTGCTCGATTTATCCTGCTTGTGATAATTTAGATTATGAACTGTTAGCTCGATTCAACTTCTTTTGCTGAGATTAGTCGATCTATAATTGGAGAATTCACTTCACTGGAATATATGTTGGAATTTGCTAGTATTTGCAGTTAACTTATGGAAAAATCAGACATTGCTCATCAATGTGAAACTGGCACAATTCAACCCATTCAAATACATATAGATATATCAGTTACAGCTCATTACGCTTTAACTTGGTGTTGAAAATACAAGGAAGTTCCTCTCAGTTTGAAATTTATTAGTGCATGAACTATAATGTTATTTCTTGTTGTTTTCTTGGGCTACTAGCTTGGGTGCCATTGGAATGAAAAGTACTAAATTTGGTGATTATGTTTCAGGTTGACAGTGGTTTAAAAGATGACCTTGTTCTAGGGGACCCTGATGCACCTCGATTCGTACTGTGGAATGGGAAACTGAGACCAGTGCCTGCTAAGCCAACTGACCTTCCCTTCTTTGATTTGATGAGCATTGGTGGTAAAATAAGGGCTGGTTTTGGTGCACTCGGGATTCGGCCTCCTCCACCAGTGTGTTCTTCCTGAACTTTTTTCTACTTGCCATTTCGAGCACTTAGTTGCACACACATTACTAAAGAAAAAAAAGTGACGATTAAATGGATTGTTTCTGAATTGTCCTCATAGCTTAAGGTTTTTGCAAAGGTGACAGGGTCATGAGGAGTCGGTTGAGGAGTTTGTTCGTCGCAATCTTGGTGATGAGGTCTTTGAGCGGTTGATTGAGCCATTCTGTTCAGGTGTCAGTTTATACTCTATATTGCAGACACTTGGTTCATATATTTAATTCTCTTGTCACATTTAATCTCCGTTGCTTTGTTTTACGCTCTCTAACCAATTTATTTAGCATTGCACCACATAAGAATTATTGCTTAAGATGGAACCTATACAGAGCCTGCTTTAAAAAAACTATTTTTCAATTTATGAGGACATAGAGTAATCTTGAATTTGTTATGCAGGTGTGTATGCAGGTGATCCTTCTAAGTTGAGTATGAAAGCTGCTTTTGGAAAAGTATGGAAGCTAGAGCAAAATGGTGGAAGTATTATTGGTGGAACTTTCAAAGCAATCCAAGATCGGAAAAACACCCCAAAGCCACCACGAGACCCGTACTGATCTATAAACTAGAAATATTTCTTGGTAGTTCAGCAAATTTTCCTCCATTCCGTCATTATTGAATAAATTTCATTGTTTTTATAGGCGCTTACCTAAGCCAAAAGGCCAAACAGTTGGATCATTTAGAAAGGGACTACAAATGTTGCCTGATGCAATATCAAAGAGGTATGCATCATCATGAAATGCTTTGCAAATTGCAATATTAGATAATAGTTCTTAAATGTTGTAGTTCTGTTAAGTTCTATGACCCTTGTAGCATGAAGTTTGATATCTGTTTTGGACTTGATAGGTTGGGAAGTAATGTTAAAGTATCATGGAAGCTGATAAGCATCAGTAAGTTGGATAATCAAGAGTATAAATTGACATATGAAACACCAGAAGGACAGGTGTCATTGCAAACTAAGAGTGTTGTAATGACCATTCCATCCCATATTGCAAGTGGTGTGTTACGCCCAGTATCCGTAAGTTTGGTCCTCTTTTATTATTGTTTTATTTTAGTGAGAATATTTCTAATAGAGAAAGTTGTTGTAATCCATTTTATTCTTCTTCCACTAGTCTTGAGACTAGAGCAGAGAAATTACTAGCTTGACCGTAATTGGTTTGGTTTTCATACATCTGCATGAAACCTGTGAAGGAATGTGCCCTTGAATGCCGTTGTATCAACATTAGTACACTACAATCTTAACGCTTCGTCTGTCAAATTCATTATAATTCACATAATATTGCAGGATGCTGCTGCAGATGCATTATCAAAATTCTATTACCCGCCTGTTGCTGCAGTGACCGTTTCATATCCAAAAGAAGCAATTCGTGCTGAATGCTTGATAGATGGTCAACTCAAGGGATTCGGTCAGTTACATCCTCGCAGCCAAGGGGTGGAAACTCTAGGTAGTCTTTTCTACTTGATTGAAGCAAGTTATATATATATGTTCCAAAATATTAAAAATCTGATTGAAATGTATTAAAAACACTGTAGGAACTCTATACAGCTCATCACTTTTCCCAAATCGGGCTCCAGAAGGAAGGGTCTTGCTATTGAACTACATTGGAGGTGCCAAAAATCCTGGAATTTTATCCAAGGTTAGGACAATGTCAGTTTTCACAGATTCTTGCCGTTTAATGGATAATCATCGAGTTGCTCATTTCTATTCTACTACCCAGTTATGAAATAAAACAAACCATTCATCAACTAAATAATATCTACCCACTCCATTACTTCAAATTTTGAATGGAAACTACTTAACTTATGATATTCTTGTTGAATTGAATAAGAAGATTACAGTAGGATTGAATTCAAGGTCTGTGTTCAATCTTTATGAAGAGGTCTGTTGAATTTTCTGCAACAATATTTTGAATTTCTCTCATAACAGAGTTCCTAAACTTTTTTTTTTACAGTCCCACGATGAACTTGTGGAAGCAGTGGATAGGGACTTAAGAAAGATGCTTATAAAACCAAATGCAAAGGATCCACTAGCTTTGGGCGTGAGAGTTTGGCCTCAAGCAATTCCCCAATTCTTGGTGGGCCATTTTGACCTCCTTGACACTGCAAAAACAGGTTTGACAGACATCGGTTTTCATGGGATGTTCCTCGGAGGCAACTATGTCTCCGGTGTGGCCTTAGGGAGGTGCGTGGAGGGAGCCTACGAGGTTGCTGCTGAAGTCTCCTCATTTTTGTCTCAATATTCCTATAAATAAGCTTTCTCCTCATTTTCAATTGCTGTTATTATGTCTTGTTATTAGAACTTTGTTATAGAAGAAAAGTAGAAGGATTTTCCATACATTTCTACAATCTTTCTATACTAAACGTCTCCAACTTGCCAGACCCGACCTGATTGGGAATAAATTAGGAGTTGGATGGGAAATTCCCCTACAAATCATCCCAAAATTGGGATCATGCCTCACCCTAATGCATGGAATCAGAGAGCACATAATTTCTTTATGAAAACACTCTGCATTTTTTTTTCTTCATTATTCATTCATATGATTGATCTCATCTGTCATCAGATAATTTGTGCGTTTTCAGTCAAAACATTAATAGAATTAATTATCTGAAGAAGAATGTAATATCCTCTATCATTACTCGTAATGAAAACATTGACTGGAAAAGGAGATTTTTTTCTTCGGTGAAGATCAGTAAAAAAGTGATATTTGTTGACTTGAGGATGAATTTGTGCTTTTGTGTTTACCAAAGAGTGGAAGAAGAGACCGAAAGCCATAAAGTTCTATCGACGCAATGGAGAGCTCAGTAGCTGTAGTCAAATGGAGAAACACGGTGGTAGGGGCGGTAGGGGACAGTAATATCATCATTCTTTTTTACTTTTTACCTACTTTTTTTTAATTAAAAAAATAATATGGTTTAGTTTTTTTTTTTGGTAAATCATATGGTTTAGATTAAAAGTGTCAATAAAGGCCGAATCTTTAATTATATCAAGCAATTATATTTACTGAAATTTATCTTTTATAATTGTAAAGAAAGTTGACCAAATTCTTACTAAAAGAATGATTGGAACCAACCGTATATATTATGTATTTATTTGAGAGTAGACCTGTTAATAATAAACTAGATTTTTCAGTAAATTCAATTTAAAAATTGGCACTTGTACATATAATTGTATAAATGTCGATTTTAGAATGAATTTTGATATGTAAATGTCATCATAGAGTCGGACTCACATGTGGTGATTAAACAACTCTTACAAAGAGCTACATAATGGAGAATATCAACAATCATCTCCAACACGAGAGCACTAGCGAATAATATCGAACGAGTGCAATGACGAGCTATTCTGAGGTTGGCGAATGAAAACACAAACTGAATCGCAAAGCAAGCTAGATTGGGAGTGCGTCAAGATAATTGGGTCTCACGCCCCTCACTCTCACTGTTATGTTTATTAGTTAATGATTGTAACAATGAACTTCTGTGACCCGGTGTCACGCCGTTTTGTTTTTAATCAAATGAAACGAGTAGTGTGGCAACAAAAAAATGTCTAACCTATCAAAAGATGAGACGAGATCATGTTTAGAAATTGTAGAAGGAAAAAGAAAACTAAATATCATTAAAGTTTTAAGTAAAAGAGACATATCTTGGAAGAGATATTAATATTAGCTTATTGCATGAGTGTCCAACTTATATCATTTTAATTTCATTTAAAAAATAAAATTATAATGACTTTTTTTTTTAAAAAAATATAACGTATCTGTGAGATTCAAAATTATTTATATGAATTACATGATTGCCCTGTCTAGGAATGAGTTCAAATTTTTTGTTAAGTGAGGATAAAATTTAAAAATATATATATATAATTAAACAAAAAAATTTAGGGAGACAAATTTTAAATAATTATATTTTTTGTATTCTTTTTTTTTTTGCCAATTTTATATTCAAATTTATATAAAATCAATCAATGCCTCCCCTATCCCCTATCCCCTATCCATTCTTCTGTATATATGTGTATCCTCACATTATGGGATAGAGCAAGAATTTGGTTCCTTGGTTCTATTACAGACTAGCGTTTGTTGAGCTTCAAGGTCGATACGTTGTTCCCTGGAATAGCAAAAGCAGTTTGAGCACGTGTCTGGCACGTGGATCCTTGTCTTTGAACAATGTATCTTGTTGTGTTGACCGTTGATCGATCGATGCCAATTCCATTTTCGATTATATATAAATATAAATATGAAAATCGATCCCATTTTCCATAATTATTCAGTTTGCATCGCATGCATGGTCCGCTGTTGGTCAAACATGCATTTGCCACGTCAGAAATGCCAGATACGCAAATCAGAAAAAGTGTCAGTAGTCAAGTATCAACGGTAGGTAGACGACGGTCAATTTGGTTATTAATTTATTATACCCTATGGATCGAGTATGTTGATTGTATAAAACCTAAAGCACATTGACCACGTCTTTGCTCCAACAAGCTATATGAAAACTAGCCTTCACCAAATCATTTTGAATTGATAGAATTTGAATATAATTTTTGAAAGGGTTAAATAGCAAGTAACTACCTGAACTTTGGACATTTTGAAACGAGCTACTCGAACTTTGAAAATTCAAAATGGACTACCTCAACTTTGAAGAATGTGCAAATAGCTATCTCCGTCCAATTTTCCGTCAACTGTCGTCGGAAATTCGTTGGAAATTCGTCAGAAATTGGACGGAGGTAGCTATTTGCACATTCTTCAAAGTTAAAGTTGAGGTAGTTCGTTTTAAATTTTCAAAGTTCGGTAAAGTCGTCGGAAATTCGTTGGAAATTCGCCGAAAAGTTGTTTGAAATTCGTCAGAAATTGGACGGAGGTAGCTATTTGCACATTCTTCAAAGTTAAAGTTGAAGTAGTTCGTTTTAAATTTTCAAAGTTCGGGTAGTTCGTTGCAAAATGTCCAAAATTCAGGTAGCTACTTGCTATTTAACCATTTTTCAAATGGCAAAATTGAAGTCCTACTAAACTTAGGTTAGTTACACTCTAAGTTAATTACCAAAAAAGCATATATACTGAAATTGGAGGAAAAAATAAACAGCAAATCGATTTTTTTTTTTTACAAACAACAAACCAAACTTTTGAAATTGAGCAATCAACAAATCTACGTCAAATTTTTATTATGTTTGAACGAATTTTTTATTATTAGATGAAATTATTAAGTCAGTATTAGTTAAAGTATTCTAAAGAAAGTGTATTAAGTCTTAATAACCCCTCAAATATTGAAAAATTATTTCAAACATAACTTAGATTTGAGATAGGTTTGTTGATTACTCAATTTCAAAAGTTTGGTTTGTTATTTTTAAAAAAATAAAGTTCGATTTGTTGTTTTGTTATTTCTCAATTTTTTTTATAATTAACCTTATGGCATATAATATTTAATTAATTACCCTGTATGAAATCATTTTCCCACCAGTACTATATGTATATATATGAAGCATTGTAATTGCTTCATTGCATGCCCCAACTCGCCATGCAATTCCTGTCTCGATTCAAGAATGAGAAATCCGACCAAAATTTTTGTACGTGCAATACATCTTCCATGATAAAAAGGATGTCGTGTTTCCTCAACACAAGACAAGACATGGAATAATGGAAGGAAGGGAAGGGAAGGGAAGAGAATTCCTAAAATGAAGTAAGTATTTACAGTCTCCAATACAACTCTCATTCTTTCTAACATCTAAAAATATGTATTTGTAAATTTCAATAATTTTATGTCTACATTCGATGTCCACATTCGAGTTCATGAAAGTTGTCTATTTTTGTTGCTTTTTAGAACATACACAGAGTGGCAAGCAGTTCATGAAGAGGAGTCGAGGACTGCCAACTCTTCTTTTTACAGATCTTACATTATATGTTTTATATAGTTATTATTACAAAATTTGATAACTTATCAATTTAAATAAATAAATAAATGGATTAATTTATTATTCAAAGTATTCATATAGCATAGGAGACTAGAGAGAGAGAAAGACTCTCTCTTTTGGCCTAAAAAAAAGAAAGACTTTCTCTTGGTTAATGGCCTATATAATATAATTTGATTTAAGGTACTTTTTTTAAGTACTAATTATTTAAAGTTTTATTTTATAGTAAATTAAAAAAAAAACACTGAATAACAATAAAAAATGGGTACAATACAGCATTATTTTTTTCACTTTTTTAAAAATCATGATGTAATTTTTTTTAAAAAAAAATAATCCATTAGGTGATTGATAAAAAGTGAGAAAGAACCATTTGTTCTTGTCCCATTACCCATCTTCCACTCATCCAAACATGCCCCACAAGACACGTGTTCCTGTCGTTTCCATCCAAGACAACTCTACCGTTTTGGTAAAACGACAACCTGGCAAAACTGTTGAATCTGCTTCGTCGTCTTCCTTTCTCTTCTACATACTCTCGTTAATTAGTTGCTATAAATTTGAACCAAAGTTGGCGGCTCTTACCACTTCTCTTTCTCTTCACTCCTAGGCCTAGACCTAGCTTTCTGCATATAAACAATGGGAAAAAACAAACGCAGAGACAGCAGCTCCTCCTCCTCCGTCGACACCAACTCCACCGCTTCTTCATTCTCCTTTATGAGAAACCTCAGCACCGATCTTCACCTGGGTATGGGGGGAGGCAGTCTGTCCAGCAGGTACTACCTACAAATTACAATACAAGTTATATATAATAAATAGAGTTGTAGTGTTTTTAGTTTAACTTTGAATTAATGTATGATTTTGTTTGGGTAAAGGGAGCAAATGCACCCATCGGAGTATTGGACGGATGATGCAGCTCTGAGCAGATCGACGGTGATGGAAGTTGATGAGTCGGATTGTGCGGCGACATTCTATGTCAAGGTCTATATGGAAGGGATTCCGATTGGTCGGAAACTGGACCTTATATCGAATGCTGGCTTCTTTCATCTCATCAGCACCATTAACTACATGTTCAATACTGCAATCCTTTGTAAGATGGACTTATTATTCGGTTTGGTTTTGATACACAATTATATATATAAGTTATGAATATACGTTTATTTATTTATTTTTGTTATGGATGCAGGGTCTGAGGAAGATGGTGCACAAGCACAGGGTTGCCATGTATTGACCTATGAAGATAAGGAAGGGGATTGGTTGATGGTTGGGGATGTTCCATGGGAGTAAGTCTACATCTACTCCTCATAACTTATAGGGTTTAAATGGGGTATAATAATATCCAGTATGAGGGTATAATAAACAACTGAATATAGTTTAGGGGATATTTTGCAATTAATGTATTTGTTTATACTCTTCTCTTACCATTGGTTTGGTTTGTATTGCAGGATGTTCTTATCGAGTGTTAAGAGGTTGAAGATTACGAGAATATTGTAATGGTATATCTACAAGTTAAATAGGTCAAATATAGGGTTTGGAAGGAGTTGGAGGACTCTATTGAGTTTTATTTTGGTAATCGTACACACAGCATATGCTTCTGTCTCTGTCATGGCCACCTTGTCTCGACCGACCGACCACCATCCGAAGATGTTTTAGGAGTGTTTTTGCCTTGTAAAGCAAAAAAGTTGGTAGAAATTAAAGGACCCGAGAAAATGAAATGGGGGAATGGATTCAATAGAATATATTTTCATAATTTGGGTTATATCCAAAAATATTGAAGTCCTGTCGTGTGAGGCGGTCGATATAATTAAGAAAGATTTCTTGGTAAATAATTTATAAATATTGCCAACGCTGACTTTGTATAAATTGAATGCGTTTTTATAACGGTTAGTTAAATGGAAATAGAACCGAACCGAACATCTATTCGGTTTGAACTGTATGGAAGCTAAAATGAATTAGAGTGTTCTACTTCGGGTCATGAACTAAACCGGTCAGTTTTATAAAGAGGTAGGTATAGAAATTTAAGTGAGTTACAATGAAATTTTACACTCCTCGAACCAACACCAAGTGAGTGAAATTTAACACTCATGAAGTCTGGTCTTGATGTAGACCTGGTTGCCCATCCATAGGGTCGGTCTAGCTCAAAACCTAACCCCTCGAGCCTCAATCAAGGAAGTTGGGACCCAGATCTTGATCTATATCTCTTATTTATGGGGACGCGGTTTGGACCAAGACCTAGACCCAAGAGGTTTGCGACTATCATTTATTTATTTAAAGTTAAATTGTGATATTTTTAGAAGTTTCTATTATTTTTATAATTTTCAAAAATTATTATATTAAATTTGAATGAAAAAAGTTAACATTCAAAGCAAACTTACTTTTTTGACCAAACGTAAAAGAAAAATTTTACGATTTAAACTTCTCTCTCACCCAAATATTTTATATTAAGGTACAATGTAATTTTGGCCAAAAAAAAGGTACAATGTAATATTTTATCCTTCGTTTCTAAACAATCACCCAAATATTTTATATTCTTATTCTCTATTTTCATAGAAGCATTCACCAGTTTAGAATTTAGAATAGAACCGAATTCAAGAAAACATGTTTGTTTTTTTCCCTCCCCGCATTCATCTGAATATTGGTTGGGAGTGGTATTCATCAATCGACATATCTCCCGTCGATCCAAAATTTGCCAATTTGTCTAGGATGCTAAGCCTGGGCTGACTACTATGAGAAGAGTGCAAAATTTCAGCAACCTATTTTTACTTATTAATAATTTAATACAAAAAACAAACACGTTAAGATAACCTTTTCCTTTTTAATGTTATATGTATATATGTTATCAAACAATATATCCATGACGAAACCACCATTTCAAATCTCTGAAGTTTGAATTCACACCAGTACTGTTAAACTAACTGCTTTTCCATATCATCTGATGCTGTAATAATAATGTTGCAAATGATCAAGATCATACCCAAGATGAAGAGATCTTAGTAACTTCTGCCCCAGTAGCTCCATTTCTTGGCAGGTTTCCCAGAGGCAAAACACATGGTACCTGCAAAGAAAACACAAAAATTACATCTAAAAAACAAAAATATGATGAATATAATATTTTCAAAGACATCACACTGTTAACGATGGATGATATTGAAACAATAGATGTGTACCTTCAGGGAGTTGAGGCTGATCTAAGGGAGAGCAGAGTGTCTTGGCAGAACCCATATCACCTTTTGTACGAGCTTTCACGTCTTTCTCCACTTCCTAAAAACAGTTAAGAATTATAGAAGGCAACAAAACAAGGAACAACAGAAGCACATTGAAATGTGTTGAATTTAGGATGATGATGATGCTTTGGGAATAGAATACAAGAATCCAACTTCTATTTGGTAGCTGAAGAATCCTACCGTTCATTTTTCTTTTCTTCTTGCAATGCTTTTGAAAGAATTTTCAAAGAATCTATGTACTATCTCTTAGTGGAACTTGGAAAGCAGAAAAGTACAATCTGAAATTTTACTAAGCAAAGAAAGCTTTAATTAATATTGAGAGTTTATTACCTCTTCATCACACCAAGGAGCCAATATCATTTTTCTCTGACCAATTGCCTTGACAAACTCTTCCCAGGTTTTCACCACCTGAATGCAAGCATCTCTCTTCTCCTTCGCTTTGTCGAAGAGGCTCTGCTGAATTTCTTCCAACAATTTCTCTACTTGCTCGACTAAGGTGCCACGAGGAATGTCGGCTTTAGCAGAATTGTCACGCCTTACAGCACGTACCTGCAGAGATGAAAAAATTAATTTGTCAATACTTCTAGTATCCGAACAAGAAGGGTAAGAATAGCAACTCAATAAACAAATAACATTCCCCACCTGATTGTTTGCAAAGTCCTTGGGACCGATTTCAATTCTGAGAGGAACACCCTTCATCTCCCACTGTGAATACTTCCAGCCAGGGGAATAATTGTCTCTCAGGTCAGCTTCTGCACGAATTCCAACTTCACTCAGAGCATCAACAGTGGCATTACAAGCATCAAAGATCCCTTGCATGTCAGCGTCTTTGTAGGGCACAGGAACCACAATTACTTGGAGTGATGCTACCCTTGGAGGAAGAACCAACCCTTTGTCATCACCATGGACCATTATCATTACACCAATCTGAATAATATTTCAGAAAGTCATTCAAGTTAGAGAATTATAAAAAGTTAAAATATCAAACTTTATCAATCATGAGAAGAGATGAGATTTACCGTTCGCGAGCTGTAGGCCCATGAGTTCTGCCAGACCATAGCCTTCTCTCCTTTCTCATTCTCAAAGTTAATTTCAAACATTTTCGCAAAATTCTGGCCAAGGCAGTGCGAAGTTGCACCTTGGATACCCTTTCCGGTGTTCGGAATAAATGCCTACCACAATTACAAAGGTCAGATAATTTCAAATAAGACTAATTTACTAGGCAGTAAATCAGAATTCATGGAAATGCCAAAAATGAGGTAAGATGCTTTATTACCTCAACACTTGTTGTATAGTAGCCACCAGCGAATTTCTCCATCTCACTCTTCTTCCCCTTGAATACAGGAATGGCCAAAAACTCTTCATAGATGCGCCTGTAGAGCTCCAGAATTTCCAAAACCTGTGACAAATTAACACATTAACCTCCGACAGTCACGGTAGAAAATTGGGAACTGCAACTGAAAATTAGTGATCTTGGTGGTGTTTCTACCTTAGGAATAAAGAGATTCATAGTATGAAGTCTAGAATGTAATTATAATTCGATGATGGGTGTTAACAATTTTCAATGTGAGATCTCACCGAAAATATCCTGTAGATAAATTAGGGACTTGCCAGGTTATATATGTACCTGAGATTCAGGTTATTTTTGTAAAATAAACAATAACAGGTCACGGCTAACAGTAGGTCACAATATACATGTCCATGATATGGTATCATATTGATGATCTATATCAGCTGCAAGCAAGTCTTTCTATTATATTTAGATTGACAAGACTACTTTTGTTTCTGCAACTATCTGAAATCTCACTCTACGTTTCCGAATGAAATCCCTGGTTATATAGACAATACAAATTAAGTGTCCCAAACATGCAAATGCTTTCCTTTCAATTTGACTGAAGGGAAAAACATCACGCAAGTACAGTGCCAATTAGATAGCAAACCTCAGTATCGGCTTCTTCTTTTGTTGCAAAAGCAGTGTGGCCTTCTTGCCAAAGAAATTCTCGACTCCTACAGTATTGAGGTTAATTTCAAGCAAGTCAAAAAGAGCATATGAAAAATGAAGAGCCTAATGGTCTAACTTTGGTTTTGGAGTGAGCATAGAGGTACTCAATCTCAAACCCATACTCCAAAATTAGCCAAACTCATTTATGGGCCACGAGTAACCAAGATTCTTTCGAACATGTAGTTTGAAGTTAAAATCTAATCGTAAGTGACGGAAGCATATAAAGAACTGCCAATGCAAGCAATCTAAACAACAGTTTATGGGCTTTATGTTAATAAAGATGACTGGTATGAAAAACTGTATTACAGGTTGAGTTTCTTTTCAATTTTGCTAATAGTGGGACTAGCAAGATAGACATGCAGTAAATGTTACCTGATAAAAGGAGTAGGATTGCTGAACTCCCAACGAACAACATTGCACCATTGATTAAGTTTCAAGGGCAAATCTCGGTGACCCCTAATCCATTTAGAAAAATAGGGATACATGACTGTCTCACTAGTAGGGCGAATAGCAATAGGAACTTCAAGATCAGAATTTCCAGATTTCGTCACCCAGGCAACCTGGAAAGAAAAGAGTCAGTCTAAACAACTGGCAAGTTCTCCCTGCTTAACTATGAAAAGGAAAATATCTCACCTCAGGAGCAAAACCCTCAATGTGCTCCTTCTCCTTTTCAAGAACCCCAGGAGATACAAAAAGAGGGAAGTAACAGTTCTTGATTTTCATCTTCTTGATTTCTGCATCAAAAAATTTCTGCCAAAATAATACAAGACTCTTATAACCAATGTTCAGAGGAAAATGCCAAATAAAATGCCGCTAATATTTAAAGAATTTCTCATAAAGAACAGGACATAAAAGAGATTATGCAAAAGACAGGTTACCTAAATGAAAGACACATCTTATAATTTGACTTTAAATGTCATATGCTTGCAATATAATTCCTAGAGTATAACAAAATTAATTATCAGCACAAATCATACGCTTCAATTTACATAATTAAAGAGCTCAGTATTAAATATTCACCTGCAGTGTCTCCCAAATGGACATGGCCCAGGGCCTCAAGATGTAGCACCCAGAAATATCATAATACTCGATCATTTCACCATTGACAACAACCTATCAATAGATAAATTATGTCATTTAAACTTCAAGATGCAGGTGCTTCTAGACTATCTGGCAATGGCAAAATGAGTTGATAACTTGATATCACATAACAGTTCTATGCAAGCAAGTAATTAGGATTTCTCATTGAGCAGAACAAGATATAACAACTGTCTACCTCTACCATATATACCACACTATAATTCAGCGCGCAATTACCGTTTCACATCCAAATCAGATAAAGATCGTTTAATGTAAAAGTACATCATGCAAGTATAACATTACAGCTTCAGAACTCAGAAGACTCTTTCAGTCCTGTTAAAAGATTTTTTGCACTCACTTGATTGGATAAAAACATAAATGACAACTTAAGTTACTTACCTCAGAGTACCATTCCCCGAAGTTCTCATCCTTTTTGTGGGTGAGACCCAAACCTGTTTCTTTCTTTACTTCCTTCTTTTTACCACCACCACCACCACCCATCTTTCCTTCCTTCTTTTTACCACCATCCACCTTTCCTTCCTTCTTTTTACTACCATCCATCTTCACTTTGGAGAATTCCTTAGGCAAGTCAGTGGAGTCAGTCATACCTTCTGGCCCAAAAAAAGTGTTAGTCACACCTCAAGAGCGACAACCTTATGACAAATAACCCAGAAGGCATTTAAAACTCGATTTTCTGCACTGAGTTCTTCTTTTTCCAGGAAAACACAAATAGGAACCTTACTTTTGTGACAAATGGGCAAACTAGAATTTCTCGATGACAAAGCTCTATTGCCATATCGAAAAGCACAAGAAATGGAAGAGAAGGTTGTATTATATTAATCAACATGATGTGCCTACGAACAGATGAATTACATCTAGAACTTGCAATTTAAGTTTCTACAGTCTATCTCCAACAGATGAAAACAGCGAACCATGAATACCCCAGAAAGACCAAACACTCTAGAATTTCAAAGACACAGCTCTAGTACTAGTACCATACAAGAAAAAAAGAAATGGAAGACACGATTGTAATGAATTTGACCAACAGAATATATCCACAAGCAGATGAGATTACATTACCGAATAATCTAACAAACTGAGCTCACGCAACTGTAAATTTACAGAGACGAATTCAGACCAGCGGAATCAAGTTATTCGATGATTGCGTTTCCTTGTAATGATGAGCTCCAAACTTGGTTGGCACGTTTAAGGAGCGGCGCGGAAGTTTCTATCATTCTGAGCAACAAAACCCTAGATCAGACATTACCACCGGTCCACCACCTCCACCGCTAATAGAATATATTTTTTTTTCTTTTTGGCCAAAATAAACTAATAGAATATAGATATTTTTTTTGACCATATAATAGAATATAGATTTTATTTTTGACCAAACATAATAGAATATAGATGGATTATCTAAATCAAAAGTCAACGGTCCTTGCGTCACCTATGGAAATCGGTCCGGAAATTGGGCCTACTATAAAATTTTAAACCGTTATTATAGCTTACAGCTTCAACTTTAGGAATTGGTAAAAAATAAAATTGTTAACTACCTCATATTCTTTGAAGAAATGTGGCCTAAAAGGGCGGAATGCAAGAAGTGATCCAAAGAAGCTGGAATGCTACCGACCTCCAAGGGAATGGACAAGTTTTGTGGTCCAAACTAGGAAGGTGTCGCAGGGAGCTTAAAGTTGGGAGTAGAGAGAAATTTGGAAATAATATAATCGAGATGAAAAAGTCAAAAGACCGGCTAAAGGAGCTAGGGAGCTCAACACTGAATCAAAGAAACCAAGAGGATGAGATAAACATATAGAACAGGATCTGGGAATTGTGGCGTAAAGAGGAGTTGTTTTGGAAACAAATGTCAAGATCAAATGGCTCACAAAAGGGGATTGAAACTCCACATTCTTCCATTTGACGACAACATCTAGAAGAAAGAGAAATCGGATAACCAGAATAAGAGGGTCAAACGGGTTGTGGATCACAAAGGAGAGTAAGATACAAAATGAGCTATGGGAGTATTATGGGAGGACATTTGAATCAGACAACCCAGATTTCGAGGATGGAATGCTGTAGGGGTGAGCAAAAAAGACTGGTTGGACCGAGACCGGCCCGAGACCGATCCGAGACCGGCCCGACTAAGACCGAGAGCGACTAGGACCGAGACCGAGCGGGCGGGTTTTTTCCTCTAAAGTCGGGCTCGGGCTCGGGATTTTTCCCGAAATTTCCGATTTGGACCGGCCCGGCCCGAGGTGCCTAAAATCCTAATACCTAATAGTATATATACTAAACAAGTATACAGCAACTCAAAGTCTCCAATTAGGTCAGCCAACTCCCGTCTCCTCTCCCGCCTCTGGACTCTCCCCTACCCTCCAGTCTCCCGTCTGTCTCTCTGTCGCCTCCGCAGCTCCGCCCTCGCCTCCGCCTCACTCCCTTTACTGTCAATCAGCGACGTTAACTTAGGAGGTACTCTACTGCACAGGTAGATTATAATACATAATGAGCAGGTACTCTAGTGTCCAACTTGAGCTATCAGTGCCGATATGGTGAGTTTCTCTTGTTTTTGAATAGGTGCGTGACTGTTTTATATAACATAACCTTGGTTAGCTAATGCTTAGAGCTCACTGTATGGATTAACATAACCTTGTCTCTTTCATTTGCAGATGTATAAAGGAGCAAAAGCTATCCTTGATGACATGAAAAAGTAGTAAGTGTTCTTGTTCTTCTGAAAGTATATTCATTTCTATGTACTTATCTGTAAGATTTTCTCTAGTCTCTATTATAGTTTAGTGATTTTCCTTGCTACTGAATATCAATAATGTTTGGTTCTTGTGGAGAACTTATTAGTTTAAAATGCAAAAGAATGTGAGATGACACCCTATTATCAGCGTGAAGAATTTATTAATTTAAAATGCTACAAAATTGATGGTATTGTTTTGGTTTAGGGGCTGAAGCATTAGATGCTTCCATTACTGCAGTAAGTACGTATGGTGGAGCTAGTGCTGGATATCGGAAAATGCTGGATGCCCTAATCCCAGCATTTGCAGTTCTTAAGGAGGTAAGTTAATAAAAATGAAAAAGAGAAAGAACCACAACAAAGCACCTTTATACATGTATATCAGAGTGTTCTGCCAAATTTGAAGGTGTTTATTATTTACTTGGACAGAGATTAAATGCTGGAGAAGATGACGCTGATGCTACACATGGAAGAAGATGTCGATGGAGACCTTGGAGACTTAGAGGCATTCAACTATGATGATTTGGGCAGTGTATCCAAATTGCAGAAGACTCAGAGATACAATGATATTATGCAGGTTATGGGACATGTTAATGAAGATTCAGAGATACAAGGATATAATGTGTTTGAATTGTATGTTTATACTTGATTTATTGTGTTTGTATGTTGAAAATTTGTTGAAAATTCGGACAAAAAAGTTTTTTATTTTTTTGACTGAAAATTTCGGTAATGGACCGAGACCGGCCCGAGTCAAGCAAGACCGACTCGGGCGGGTTTTTTAGACCAAACTCGGTCTCGGACTCGGTCTCGGTCCTCCAAAGTTGAGGACCGAAATTTCGGGCTCGGGCTCGGTCTTGCCAAAAAGACCGGCCCGGCCCGCCCAAGCTCACCCCTAGAATGCTGGATGGGCTACCTGAACAGATTGATGAGCATATGAACGCAAATCTCATCAGGAGGATTACTGAAGATGAGGTACGGGATGCAGTCTTTCACTTTGGCGGGACAAAGGCGCCAGGTAGGGGTGAAACTAAAATCTGGTTGGTCCGTTAAACCGGTAAGAACCGGTCTAAACCGAACAAAAAAAAACGTTCCAAAAAAATATGGTTCGGTTCACGGTCGGTTTGCTTTCTTTATTTCGGATTTTCGGTCTAGTTCAGTTTTGAATTTAAAAAACCATGGGGTCCGACCGAATTAACTATATATAATATATTAATTAATGTTGGGTTTTTTTTGGCCAATAATTAATGTTGGGTCGATGGCATGCACTGATGCAAGTTGACAGCTTTGTGCATCTTGTTTAATATAATATATTAATAATTATTAAATAATATATTAATATGAAGCATTGGATCAATGCCATTGGTGGGGTGAGACGAATCCAAGACATTGTGCAGTGTCCTCCTCCACCAAGTTGATGCACTGTGCATTGTACAAATGCACACTCACACATATATCAAGACATTTATTTGTCCGATCCGACCGGTTTCACCCCTACATGTCACCCATCAATTTTTCTTTTATTCTCCCTAAGCTAACCCTCCCTAGTATTTATGAAACACCTAGTATTTATTTTTTCGGTTTAAACCGAAAATCCGAATGGACGGTTTATTTTTCCTTATACGGTCTTTTGGTCGGACTTTTTTTTAAAGAAAATCCGGTCCGAAAATATAGGACCCGACCGAAATTGTATAAAAACCGGCCCGACCGGTCCGGTTTCACCCCTAGCGCCAGGGTCATACGATTTTCCGGGGTTATTCTATCAACGGAACTGGAATGTCGTGGGTCCAGAAGTTTTCGCCGCAGTCAGAGCCTTCCTCGAAACATGTATTTTCCCTCCATCCCTAAACCATACTGCCATAACCCTGATCCCAAAAGTACAAAACCTCACCCACCCATCTAAGTTTAGACCCATAAGCTTGTGCAACTTTGTTTATAAAGTAATATCGAAGGTTATGGTGAATAGACTAAAAATCTATCTATAAGACTTTATCACCCCTTTCCAAAGTGCATTTGTGGCAGGTCGACTTATCCAGGACAGTACTATGGTGGCACACAAGGTCTTTCATCACCTAAAGACATTGAAAAGACCGAACAAGGTTGAATGTGCTCTAATGCTTGACATGCAAAAGACATACGACCGGGTGGAATGATGCTTTTTGATTAAAAGCCTAGAGAGAAAAGACTTTTGTGCAAAGTGGGTAACTTGGATGAGAGCTTGCATCGATACACCAACCTATTGTGTTCTCGTAAATGGTAGCCAAACAAAGACCATTAGACTGATAAGAGGAATCCGACAATGAGATCCACTATCACCCTACCTATTCATCCTAATGGAGGATGTCCTATCCAGGCAGATTGAGAAAGAGACCAATGAGAAGCGATTGAAGGGCATCATACTCAGGAAAGGATGCCCAGAGCTGCACCACCTATTATTTGTGGATGACTCGTTATTTGTCTTTCAAGGAACAGTTGAGAATGCATGACATTTGAAGGCAGTAATAGCGAGGTACTATCGAACATTAAGACAACGATTCAATGAAGCCAAATCAAGTCTCTACTTTAATACGGGAGCCGACTGAAGCATATGTAAGGATGTCGAGGAGGAACTCCATATCAAAAGCACAAGCGAGCCGGGGAAATATCTAGGCATCCCGGCGGTCTGGGTCGATCAAAAAGGGAAGCACTGAACTATCTAAAGGCACGGATTCGGGACAAGCTAGGGGGTTGGAAAGAAAAGACCTTCAACCAAGCAGGAAAGGAAGTGCTCATCAAATCGGTAATCACGGCGATACCATCATATGTAATGAGTACTTTCAAACTACCAAAAACATGGCGTGCGGAAATAAACAAAATGATATCTGATTTTTGGTGGGGATACTCAAACGAGGGGAAGAAGATACACTGGAGACGATGGGAGGTCTTAGTGAAAACCAAAGAAGAAGGGGGACTTGGGTTTAGAGAACTCGGGACTTTCAACCTAACACTCCTCACGAAGATGGCAGACATGATACTGAATGAACCAAATGCTCTCTGGGTCCGGGTTATCAAAGGGTTATATTACCCAAGGGGGGCCACAAAAGGAGGACGAGTATCGTGGGGATGGTCGAGCATATTAAGCGGACGAAACATACTGAAGAGGGAGGGACTCTGGTGGGAGACGGGAGGAACATCCGCGCCTTCCTCGACTCGTGGGTATACATGCGTGAGGGCTTCCGTTTGGCCCCAGCACCAACACAATAAGCCGACCCCGATATACGTGTGAGCGATCTCATGGGTGACGATGGAACATGGGACGAGAGGCTTATCAGGCAGATCGTTGACCCGAGTGCAGTAAATCAGGTAATGCATATCCCTATTCCTCTACATGTGACAAATGATAGGCTCATATGATCACATGTCGAGGATGGTGCAGTAATGGTGAAAACAACATAGCACCGTTTGCGGGAAGCCAATGATGGAAGGGAAACCAACATGTACAACCATAGGAACAGGTCCATGTCAGTATTGAGCGTAGTGTGGAAAGCCGACACCTTACCAAAGGTCAAGACCTTCATGTGGAAGTTGCTCACAAACTCGATTGCAGCCACAAACAACCTAAAACGACATGAGATGAATGTGATAACGAACTGCCCGGTTTTTGGTATGGAGGAGGATAGAGAACACATGATTTATAAATGCAGGTGGACGGAGGCGGTATGACTAGGCAGTCTGGGCCTTGTCAGTACACATACCTCACAGTCGAACATTACATAGTGGATAAACGACTGAAGGCTTGAGCCAAACCCAGGGAGAGGCACAAAGGAAGCACAATGGAGTCGATGCATGATGACGTGTTGACATATATGGAAGGCAAGATGCAAAACCATGTTTGAGTCAAAGTTGCTGAACCCCACTCAGATCTTTGCGGAAATCACCAAGGTGGAGGAAGAATATAGGACAAAACCACAACAAATGAACCTAGACCAAACAAGGAGGGAGGTTGAAACATGGATTGGACCGAACCAAGGCTTAATCAAGATAACTTGTGATGCTTCTTGGTGCCAACAAACAAAGACAGGAGGCATTGGTGTGGTAGCCCGAAACCATCTCGGCCAACTCATGGGAGGAGCAAACCGAAGACTAGCAAAGGAACGATCGATGAGCTGGAAGCGAGAGCAATTAACTTGGGTGTCATACTAGCAAAGGAACAAGGATGGAACCGAGTAATCATTGAGTCAGACTCTGAAGTGGTCATCAACCACCTAAGGGGAAGACGAGCTCACTGGCCCATTGATACCATATGCTCAAACATCAACGACCTGACAAGCGAGTTTATTTCAATTGAATGAAAGACAGTCAACCGCACGACGAATGAAGTGGCTAACTGGATTGCAAAACAGTTAAGAATGAGAGTGTGTCTAAATGACTGGGTATTACCCCACCCCAATTGCTATCTATTTTAAGTAGCGAACCCCAATTGTTATCTATTTTAAGTAGCGAAAGTAATAATGTGTCTCAAAACGATAATATTGAATGAAACAGCCTATCTTTTAGACAAAAAAAAAAAACTAGCTCATACAATTTTTTAAAAAAATTCTATAGACCGTTTCGAATAATCGTTTCCAAATTTAAAAACTAGAGCAATTAAACGTTCCAAATGTCCCATTTAAATGTTGCAGACATTATTGAGTTTTTTCAAGAAGTAACCACTGTGCAATTTTTTTTTGAAAAAGTAAGTATACTGAAAAAATATTTAGCAAAATGTATATAAGCGCTACTTGGGGTAACGTTTTTTACAACGTGCGCTACTTGAGTAGCGTTTTTCAACAAACGTTACCCCTAGTCGCGTTTTTTTTACGACTCGATATTTAATTAAAAATAAAATTGTTTTTTATTAAAAAAAATTGTAACACACTTTAGTTATTAACGTTTCTCTTACCGACTGGATTTCGATTGACTAACTAATGCGACTGGATTTATTGACTCGATGTTACGTTTCTCTTAACATTCACTGCATAAAACACAACCAAATACATTGGATGTCGAAATAAATCTCTCTGTCTCCTTCTTTTATTCAAGAATATACTGCATTTTTATAAAGTGGTATGTATTGAATTTAATTTTTTTACTTTAAAAAAAACGAAATAAAAAGTATATCTTGGAAAGTGAAGATTATTATGTCCCATAAAAAGATGACATCTTTATCTTTGAAATTAGATTTTTTTTTTAAAAAGTAGGCACTGTGCAAAAAGAATTTGAAAAATTAAGTATACTGAAAAAATATTTAGCAAAATGTATATAATCGCTAATGGGGTAGTGTTTTTTTACAACGTGCACTACTTTGAGTAGTGTTTTTTAAAAAATGCTACTAGGGCTAGCGTTTTTCATAAAACGCTGCTTGGGGTAGCATTTTTATGAATTTCGCTACCCCTAGTAGCGAAATTCATTTTTTTTTTCATGTTTTTGACTTTTTTTGACGATTTGATGTTTAATTTTAAAAAAAAAAGTAAAAAAAAAAGTAAAAATTAAAAAATATAAAAATGTTAAAAAATTACAGTAAGTAGATATTTTAATTTCGATTCAAATGATTCAAATAATATTAAATTTGGACTTACGGATTAACTGTCGGCTCTGCCGTAAGTTGAGATATGAAAATTTGACTTAAAAAAATATAACTCATACCCTGTAAGTCCAAACTTACCACAGTGAACATCATTTATGTCGTAATTCAATTATCTACCTAGGGTAATTTTTTTTATTAGAAATACAGTGATTTTGTAACCTAACATTGCTTGTCTTAAAATTTGACCGAAATAATCAAATGCATTAGGTGAGAAATTTAATTATGTCATTACTCAAAAAAAATCAAAAAAATTAAAGTGAGTAGATAATTTAATTACAAATTAAATGACGCTAACTAGACGTTAATTTTTTGCTTTTATACTGATCGTATAATACAATATGTAATTTACTTCGTACTATATCGTATTATACGGTCAGTCTAAAAGCAAAAAATTAACGTCTAGTTAGCGTCATTTAATTTGTAATTAAATTATATACTCACTTTAATTTTTTTTTTATTTTTTTTGAGTAAGTACATAATTAAATTTCTCACCTAATGCATTTGATTATTTCGGTCAAATTTTAAGACAAGCGATGTTAGGTTACAAAATCATTGTATTTATAATCAAAAAAATTACCCTAGGTAGATAATTGAATTACGACATAAATGACATTCACCGTGGTCAGTTTGGACTTACAGAGTATGAGTTATATTTTTTTAAGTCAAATTTTCATATCTCAACTTACGGCAGAGCCGACAGTCAATCCGTAAGTCCAAATTTAATATTTTTGCATAATTTGAATCGAAATTAAAATATCTACTTACTGTAATTTTTTAAAAAAATTGTAATAAATTTTTTAAATTAAATATCAAATCGTCAAAAAAAGTCAAAAACGTAAAAAAAAAAAAGAATTTCGCTACTAGGGGTAGCGAAATTCATAAAAACACTACCCCAAGCAGCGTTTTATGAAAAACACTACCCCAAGCAGTGTTTTATGAAAAACGCTACCCCTAGTAGCGTTTTTTGAAAAATGCTAAAAAATGCTACTCCCAGTAGCGTTTATATACATTTTGCTAAATATTTTTTCAGTATACTTATTTTTTAAATATGTTTTGCACAGTAGTTACTTTTTAAAAAACTTCTTGAAATTATATTATTTTTGCCACTATCTCGATCTTTTCATAGGAACATATATATATAATAACAGTAACATAAAATATATATTAAAAAGAAAATGAAAGGCAGAAAGTATTTTTAGATATCCTCGGATTATGTCAAAAGTTTTGTCTTGTGAGAGTGTTGTGAGTTGCAAGTTGACAGAGAGACATAATAATCTTCACTTTCCAAGATATACTTTTTATTTAGTTTATTTAGTTTGTTTTTTTAAATAAAAAAAATCAAATTCAATACATACCACTTTATAAAAAGTAGTTTCTTGAATAAAAGATGGAGAAAGAGAGATTTATTTTGACATCTAATGTATTTAGTTGTGTGTTTATGCAGTGAATGTTAAGAGAAATGTAACATCGAGTCAATAAATTCAGTCGCATTAGTTAGTCAATCGAAATCCAGTCGGTAAGAGAAACGTTAATAACTCAAGTGTATTACAATTTTTTTTTAAAAATAAATACATAATTTTTTTTAATTAAATATCGAGTCGTCAAAAAAATGTAAAAAAAAAACGCGATTAGGGGTAGCGTTTGTTGAAAAACGCTACTCAAAGTAGCGCACGTTGTATAAAACGCTACCCCAAGTAGCACTTATATACAATTTGCTAAATATTTTTTAAGTAGAATTACTTTTTCAATTTTTTTGCACAGTGGTTACTTTTTTAAAAAACTCGACATTATTTAATCAATCGAAATACTGTTGATTTAGACTGTTCGATGATGTGAGTCCGGTAAAAATACATAACTCAGACAATTACCTCATGACAGTCTGACTCAAACTATTTAGACTTTAGAGAAACTATCTTCAGTGTACTGACTTTTTAGTAACTATATTTCAGTATAAAAAAAATATTTTGAAAAATAGGTATACGCGGACGCCGGATAGCGCGTATTGACAATACTGTTTAAAATAGTGTTTTAAACAGTAAATTTACTGTTTATTTACGGTTTAAAACACTATTTAGAAGTTTTTGTATCGTATGTAGAGTTTTTTACGTATCGTACTATACAGTCAGTCTAAAAGTAAAAAATTAATGCATAGTTAGAGTCATTTAATTCGTAATTAAATTATCTATGCGCTGTAATATTTTTTATTTTTTTTTGAGTATGTACATAATTAAATTTCTCACCTAATGCATTTAATTATTTCGGTCAAATTATCAAACAAACGATGTTAGGTTACAAAAGCACTGTATTTCTAATAAAAAAAATTACCCTAGGTAGATAATTGAATTACAACATAAATGACGTTAACCGTGGTGAGGTTGGACTTACATGGTCTGAGTTATATTTTTTTAAGTCAAATTTTCATATCTGAACTTACGGCAGAGCGTACAGTCAATCCGTCAATCCAAATTTAATATTTTTTGCATCATTTGAATCGTAATTAAAATATCTACTTACTATAATTTTTTTAATAAATACATAATTTTATTTTAATTAAACATTGAGTCGTCGTTATGGAATAAAAAAAACAATAGGCGTCACACCAAAGTGACGTGTATTGAATAAGTGCCACTTATTTGGCCAAAAAAAAAGAATAGGCGCCACTTGGAGTGACGCCTATTCAATACACGTCACTTGGAGTGACGTCTATTCAATACACGCCACCCTGGAGTGCGCGTATTGCCAATACGCGTTACCGGGTTGCGCGTATATCTATTTTTCGAAATATATTTTTTGTATATTACTTTTCTAAAAAAAAAAATCAAATACTTTTTCAAAATATTCCAGTAAAACATATATGACAATCTCATCATAGCCAATCTATGCATAGGTGATGCAAGGAGGTGAATTACGTCCTTAAATTCTGCCTTCATTTGTTTTAGTCCTCATATTTGATCAAAATCGGTCATTGATGACCCGACTTGAAATCCGAACAATGCACCATCACAATCAAAAGTCCCTTGTATGAAACAAACAGTTGGAGGTATCTGCACCTCTTTCTCTACCTATCCATCTATCTGGGGTAAAAAAATATATGATTCATATTCATCTGAGCTCATTATATTTTACTAAGATACCAACAAGGACAAAACAAAATGTGACTAAACTAGATCCTGTACCCATCCTCTGTAACCTCGAATAGAACCCCCAACAATTTGATTAGCTTGGCTCAGGAGGCACGACTTTAAGAGCCCGCATCCACTCACAGAAGCTTGGGTCATCAAAGTGTACGAAACTGCTTTTCAGCTTCGTCCTTCTTTCAGCTGTCAAAGTCCGCAGCTGCGGGAACCTTGCTTCCTGGAATTTGTTTTTTAAACAGAATTTAATTAACCATAAAATAATGTTATACCAACCAATGAGATTCGAGAAGCAATCATGCAGAAAATGCTGTGTCAATGCCACCATATGTTTTTCTCTCTACAATTTCTTGGTACTGAATCGAGATGGCAAGGAACAAGTGAAGAGATGATCAAAGAAACACAGACAGAATTTTCAGCATTATTTAGCTGGGAATGAGATTCATGAATGATGTCTCAATCCTAGGAACTACCTACAATTTCTTGGCACTGATTCGTATATGGCATGAAACATACGAAAATCAAGAATACAGATGATATATGACCCTTAATAGTAAATGTACCTGTTCATATGGGGGATCCTTGTGAGCAGGAATCAGACGAGAAACGAAATATCGAGCCTGGGAGCTTCCCTCCTATAAAAAAATCAAATGAACTAAAGGAGATTAATTTCTGGAACTGTAATCAGTATGGATCTTACATAAGAGAAGCACTCCGACTTCAACGATTACGAGAAGGGGAAAAAGAAAACCTTAAAGGCAAGGATTCTTGGAGCAGGGAACCGCGATTCTGTCAGCTCTTCGGCTAATGTTTTGCAAGCTGCTAAGGTCGCTGCACTTCTTCCCTCATCAGCTGCAAGTTCAGCTCCCTGCATATTTCAAGACAGCATTTTGAACAATATCGACTCGAGAACTTTGCAGCCACAAACATACTATCAGTTCATCCATTAAAAGTCACTTCCACTTTCGGCAATAATAATAAATTAATAATAATAAAGGACAAGAATGTTTAATGAGGTGAAAAGAAAGACAGAAAGACCAAATTGACTTGAAAGCACAAGCATATTTCTTCCCAGGAATTAGGTTTCTCATACCGTTAGTTTATTTTATTTGAATGATTCATAATAAAATATCCACTATTTGACTTCCTCTTAGAAGGCAAAATGGAGCCTAGAAAGCAGAAATTGCAGCTACCAAGGATATGCCAAAGCTATACTGAACATACCTATTCACTCTTGCTTCCTAATAAATATGAAGAACGGAATCAGTAAAGAACTTCTCAGTCAGTGGTAAGAGTAAGAAATACATGGTAACTAACCAAAGAAATTACATGAAAGCCAAGTTCTTGCAACAAAACAGAGGGAAGAAGGTGAAAAGTAGCTTACCAACCAAACGAAGACATCTGTGCCATGGTCAAGAACAACAGCTGTATCAGATTGCATTGCGAGGTCATAAGGCAACAGTTCCTCAAAAGTGCCCCCTTCACGGTGCATCAAACAACGAGGTGCAACCATTCGAAGAGAAAGCTCAAAGCATGCATTCAAAAAGAGGTTCCTTAATATAGATCTCTCATCTTCATGGCCAATGATGCCCCCAAGCAATGGTCCTCTTCTAAGATTGAACAGCAGCTCAGGTAATAAAGGTAGCTCCTTTGGGAACTTCCGGATCTTTGATTTTGGTATTTGAGAACCAAATCTCAAAGCAATGTCTTTGACCCTTTCATCAACTGTGGCCCGCATATCAATTGCCTCTGATTGATTTTTCGCACGGATAAGAGTCCTCTTGGCTATAATCACAGCAGCCACGTCATCTTGAATGCTATCAAGATACGCTGAAATGCTATCCACAGTGGGCAATCTAACAGTAACGACCCGAAAAATTTCAGCTTGATAAATATTGTTGTACCGAATTGCAAACTGAAAATACACGTGATCGAACATGATGTCCCTTTTAGTTTCCATGGACAGACAGAAGCCTTGTGTTTCTTCAACACTAAGCATCTGAATGGAGAGGGCACAATCATTCTTGAAGTTCTCATGAGTGTCAATATTTGCCTCTTCACCAGGTCCCACGACTTGGGTAATGAGTATATCATCAGAACAGCGGATCTCAAATAGTCCATTAGAACCTGCTGCTCGACTAGATGCTCTCTGCAAATTCACACCAAAGGACTCTCCAAAATCATCATGAAGAAGCACTACACCTCCCGCAGATTTAGCCAGAGTCTGTAAAATCGGAACCCTAACTGGACAAGTCCCAGCACAAAGAATATCCACCACTGTATTATGCCGATGAGCTTCCCCACCAAGATTCTCCATAAACTTCATTGCGGACTTTTCCAAGTGAGCGTAATTTGGGTGACCGAAGGAGTGAGGAACCGACCCAGGACCATAAGTACAGGGCCCACCTGCACAGACAATGATTCTACTATTCCCTCTTGACTTCCTAACAATCTGATTGGTCATTTCTGCGGTTGGCCCTTGAATTATAGCCAAGGCGATTTCAACAGCAGCTCCTAGGCATCTGTCTCTCGTAGCTTCTGGTTTATTCAACTTATATGGCCTCATTGATGAAAATATGGAATGTGCAACTGGAAGTGAAGCATGCATTGGCGAAAGGTAAATCCCAGTTCCATAAATCAAATGCTTTAAGGAATCTTGATTCGGTGATTTGTCACCAGGAAGCACATCAGCAGATGCAACTGAATCCTCGCAAAAATCATAGACTGATACAGTTCTTCCATACAGTATAATTCCAACTCTTGTAGTGGCAGGAAGCGAATCAACAAATGCATGTAGTGAGCTTTGCAAATGTTGCAGGTGTGACTCATCTAAGCACTCATCTATGACAAGTACAACAGGTGCAGATGCTCTTGAATCGCTAACTGGAATAAAATCAGGTCCCTTGTTCCCAATTTTTACATAGTCAACCACAGGGGTTGAAAGTTCTGGAAAATCTCTAAGGTCTTCATGGCTTGAAGCAACGTACTCACCTTTGCTTCCATTCAGGTTCCGACATATAATGCACTGCCATTGTCCTGAACCAGTTAAGATTTGGCAGTAAAGATTAGCAAATGCTCCACACTTCTGGCAGCGCTGCGGGTCACGTCCAATTATTTGAGGACCTACTGGAATCTCCTTCCCTGGAGAAACCAATGCCCCGAATCCCAAGCTTGGTATATTTGCTTGTTTCTTCTGCTTCAATACCTAAAAATTGAAATCCAAGAGACACAATAAGACGATGTATTACCTTGTTTGGATAATGCAGTCCAAAATTAATAAGTAAACTAAACATGTACCAACTCAGACATTTGTCTAAAGTTGAACAGTCATAGCAGGGATTTTCTCAGATATTGAATATGACGACTTCCTTGTTCTACAAATACTTAGATACAACAGCCCAAACAAACAAAAATGAGCGTGATAAAGGGATAAGAGTACCTTCAAAGCTGAAAATAGTACATAAGGAGCTTTCCCAGAGTCAGTTGAGACTTCGGCGGTATCAAGATGATTAACCGAAAGTTGCAAATCAACTGACCCATTTGAAAACCGAGCTGGGGAAGAAGTGGGTAAAGATGAGCCTGAGGAGAACACGATGGGCTGCGGAGTTGAAGGAGAGCTACGAAAGGGGGCAGCAGCGGGTCTGACAGGAGATGTGAAGACAGGAGGACCAGGAGGTGTGCTCAAATTTGGACTTGGGGTGCCCGGTTGAATTCCATTCACTGGAGACAACTTCGGGTTTCTACTTGGAGGTGAAGCACCATGATCGTGATGATGCAACATATGTGGGGGAAATCTCGCCAGCGAAACTGTAACTGGAGGCCCATGGATTGTATTTATCTCCACACTCTGTTTCAATTTCTCAGAATTCGAGGGGTTAACACCGATAGAGTATGCAGAGGAAGTTGGTGGTGTATTAGCCATCACCCAAGGTCTCTAGCTTGAAAGTAATTGGGTTCCTTGAAGTTCTAATGAACTATAGAAGCAATAAGACACTTGATGCGATGAAAATCCACGATAAACGGCTCGGAGCCTTCTACAGCTTAACCTCACAAGAAACCGAGCTTGGAGACGAAAGAGGGGTAAGCAAACCTTGGATTTGGATTGGCAACCAGCTGCAATCGGAGATTCAATCAAGAACCCCAACAAAAACCAAAAGATCCACCTCCGCCAGATCAAATTCAGTTCAAGCAATTACGATTCAGACTGAGCTTTCCGCAACCAAACAATCTTATCTCCAGCAAAAACACTTCAATCAAATCGATCACTGGTTAAACTACAAACAGAAGCACCTAGGGCTCCAGATCGAGGAATTTGACTGTAATAGCAGAAGAGTACCTGAAAATGTAGGGGCGGTGATCCGTAATGCAGAAGAGCAAACAGGCACCCGTCAAATTGTAGCTTTCATTGCCTTTGACCCTTTGAGGTTGATAGCTCGGTGGACGCGATGCTCTCGCTCTCCTCTTGTGTCTCTCACCGTCTCTGGATTGCGGAAGGTGGTGTTAGCCACGGCAAGGGGCCAAGCCAAGTCGAGCCGCTCGCGCCACGGTAGAATGCTAGTCCAGATCACACGTGTTAGGCGTGCTCTCGGTATATCATTTGTTAAAGATGCATGCTGGCAGGTCTCTCAGCTCTGATTGGCTTAATCTGCCAAGAGAACAGCTATTGACGTGTGATTTCCACTCAGTCGCCACGTGGATACAGAAACTAGCCGTTATTTTGCATCTTTAAGCATAGTAGGTTTAAGCATAGGTAGGGACTGACACTTTTTTTAAACAATACGATACAAATTTTAAGAATGTATACGAAAATAATTGGTGAAAATATATAATAGAACGATAATAAAAATATAAAGTATTTTTGAATTTAGGTATTAAAATATAACACATACGATAACATGAATACATGATAAAATTTAAATTGAAAGACTATTTTTAAAACAATTTTTTAACAAATTCGTTTAATAACTTTTAAAACTCTATTTAAATATTTATTTTTTAGAATTTGTCAATTATCGTGAAATTTGATGTTTGAATTGATAATTATTACTATGAAGAATTCGTTATTGTGATATTTTCATATAAATCTCGGATGTAAACATATAACTAACTAACTTAACACAATAAAATAACACGATATGAATATGCACGAAAAATTATGTGTCGTGTTCGGGTTGAGAAACAAGACACAATAAATTTATCGTGTGTGTTCATGTTTAGTATGTCTCACACGATAAACGTACTGATACACCGATACGTATAATTTACTCCCCTAACCATAATGATAAAAAATCGGATTAGCAGTCGAACAGATCGATCAGAGTGCGAGGTGGAGATGGTTTTAGTCCAATTATTTTAAACGACAAAAAATACATACTAAACTCGGTCTAAAAAGTACAAATTGATAAGCTTTTAACAAACCGAACGAGTTTTTGCAAATGGAACAGGTTAATGTTTTGAAATTTCAACTTAATAAAAACTAGGTTAAAATACGACATTGTCATCTAATGTTTAAGCCGATTTTTATTTTTTTTCCCTAAATTTTAAATTGTAAAATTTATTTCCCTCATGTGTTGGAGAAATTGCAAGTTTGTCCACTTCGTCAACTTTTCCATCCAAATTTAACAGAATTAGTTTGAAAATTGCAAAAATAATAGAAAACTTTCAAAAATGTCACAATTTAACAATTTCAATCTTTTTCAAATGTTATAATTGAGTCATGGTTCGATTGTACTGACCCCATGAGTCTAAGTCTTGACCTGTACTGTACCCATGGGTTGGAGACTAGGTATGAGTCAAGATCCAGACCCGAGCCCCCAATCAAATTAGGGGTTGGTTCGACTCCAATTCGATTGGGTCTTGATTGAAAAATCAAAGCAGAGTCTAAATTTAATCAGGTAAGTTCTGTGTGAAGTTTTTGTGTTGTTCTTGACTTCGATTCAACAAATTGATCCTGAATTCCAGTTGAGGAATTCTTGATTTGCAGGTATCAGAAGCTTACAGACAGGTGCCTGCAGTTTGGAGGATCTGGCAATTATTTTGTTTTTACTTTATTCGCCGTGTATAAAAAATGTCAATCAAATCTTCTGCTATAGTCACTAGAACACTTAACTAAATCTACTTTCTTACGTTGTCCTTCGGTCGAATTGATTTGAGATTGAGACTTGCAAAGGTGAACTCAGTTCTCTGCTTGCTTAGTTTGTGCATTTTCATGGTTTCTATCCGCCGTCTGAAACTCCTAAGCATTCTTGATGCTGCTTTATCCAAATTAGGCATTTCCAAGGTAAGTAAGTACCTTGGGGATTCAAGTCGCTTGTCAACAACAACCTTTCAGAGTTTACTTGAGATTTTGAATAAGATCATACAAAAGGCAAACATCAGATTATAACACCACTGAATTACCAATTTTTAATAAGGTAGTCCACTCCACTCCACTAATCTTGTTTGCTTATTAATAGTTGTTGCTTATAGTGCTAAAGAAACGACATTCTTGCTTATTGTGAAAGGTGATGTTGATTACAAAATGTCTGATAAATTATATCGTTGCTTAATGTTTTCAATGAAGTTAGGCCTTCTTAGCTGAATTTAAGACCTGAGGGAGGCTACCGATGATGGCGAGAGCATTGCTATTGAGCTCTCTAGCCTTAGAGGCCTTGTTGGCGAGCATGTCCTTGAATTTGGGGTCATCCACACCATCCAAACACGTTGTTTGGAACGACAGGGAAGCACTCAGCCAATTCTGAAGCTCTATGATTTGATTGTTCAGGTTTTGTAGATCTTTGGTGCCCAAGAACGATAATGCAGACTGGAGGTTTTCAACCGCGCTCTGGTACAAACCGTTACAACTCTCAAGCGACTTCTTCAGCTGAACAAAGCATAGCCAAGTTAGAAAAATCGTTTCTTTTTGAAAATTGGATGGATGTTTAAAGTATGATCGAGGACCCACCCTGGGCTCAGTCGCGTTGGGAATCAGCGATGCAGAGAAGTTCAAGGAGCTCTGAATCTCATTGATGATGGCTTGGACGGAAGCCTTGATCAACTCCTTGGGGTCCGTTGTGCCCTTTGGAGCCACCTCATTTAGGCTCTGTTTGCACACTTCCTTATAATCTGTTGGTTCACAGACGATGGCAACAGGGTCGTTGTTTTGTGCAACCACCACTCCAGCCACCACCAAAATGACCGCAATACACACCCTAATGTCCATTTCGGAAGCTCTTATTCTCTATTGAATTGTTGTTTCTTTTTAATATACACCTCCAGCTTAAATATACACGGAGGAGCGTTTGTAGGAGGAGCATTGTGGGTAATGAAGAAATTCATTACCACCACGTAAGTAGAAAATTGAAGGTTGGAATCATGGCTGATCCACATTTTCTGCTTTCTCCCGTAAATCAGGGTCCAAAATTAGGAACAAGATACAATTCCAAAGTCAGAATATATCAGCCTAACTGAACAAACTGTAGAAATACAGATCCAATTTTTTTTCACATTTTCAAAATCTTCAATTCAAAAACTTTCATCATCATCGTCGTGATCACCATCGGCTGATAATCTCCTTCGAGACCCTTACCGTAACGTCCTCAAGCTAGTAGTACCTAGAAAAGACCTTGCTTGGGTGGTCATATAATCCAATCTGTAAACTTGCCTTTCACAAAAAGACATCCACCATGTCCAAACCGAACATGTACCTAAGTTCTGTTCATTCTCTAATAGTGCCTTCCACAAAATATCTTCAATCTATAGTGAAAAATTGCAGAAACTTCAAAATTAAAAGCTCATATGCTGACCAAAAGTATGAGCTTTTCCAGTTCATCTAAATCTTGAACCATCTCAAGTCTCGGGTGCATTACTTGAATCTGTTTCAATCTCATCAAGAGTTACTATAACCTGTTGCCATCCATTCGGATTATGAACAATCCATCTTTTCGCGTCGCAGATAATGTTCAAAATCTGAAGCACATTGCCCAATGGAAGCTTCTCCTCCTCTAAACACACTTTTTGAAGAATCACAGCAGCCTCATATCTGTAAATTAAACACATTACAAGACTAGAACACAAGCAATCCTACAGAGTGTGGAACGAAACCGGGTAAAAAATTGAACATTTGCCCCTTCAAGTTACTTTTTCCTAAAAAAGATTTTTTTCTTCAAATTCTCACTAAGGAAAGATTTTGTATGAACTAACCTGCAGTTAGAAGTACAAAAGGCAGATCTTTCAGATGGAGAAGACAAGAACCTCTCAATTCGATCCCAAGTGCTTTGTGGGTAATCATTGGAATTACCACTAATTGGGTTGACACAATTCCATAATTTTTCATTCTTACAAGTATACATCTGTAATTGACACAAGTTGTGCTGCATAACCACATTATGCTGAACAGCAATTTCAAGAGCCTTTTTCACATCAATGTCTGAGATTTTAGTGTTGCCGTGATTGTACCGAGCACAGTCAGTGATATTTGCTTCTGTAGGGATTATCTTTTCTTCTTTCAGAGTGTGCAGAGAGAGCAAAATGATCCAAATTATTCCTTGCACATGATTTGAAAGAGTCGGGTTCCCTACAGTCCCCCAAGGACTAGGGTTAGTCGGATTTGTCCAGTCAGCTACTGCTAGACCATCATTATTGCTACTTGGGCGTCTAACTTCAACATATACTTGTCTGCTCTGTCCTTTATTTGGTTGATAGGTATTCAGAGGCTTCTGGGCAGGAAATTGGGGTACAGAAGGGGCAATCTTGCCAAAATTAGGCAAATTTAATGCTGATGAAGAAGATCTTACATTTCCAAAAGCGGGTTTAGGAGCATTTGGACGATATTGAACTGAAGTATCAGGAACTGAAGCTGAAGATTGTAATGACTCATTTGGCCTTTGGGAAGAATTGGCACTACCAACAGTAAAGAACTCATGTGGTGCTTTCTTGACCTGATTCATTTTCACCAATTCACTTGGCAATTGGGTTTTGGCTACATAGTTGCTATTTCGGTTGTCAATGAATCTACTATGACTAGAGGCAGTATGGGTAGTTTCATGATTTGGGTTCTGCGGCACCTCAGAGGTGGAATTATACGTACCGCTACCGCTATTAGTGAAAAACGATGCTTCACCATTTGAAAGAGGGGGTCCTCCAACTAAAAGACTTGTCCATAACCATACACTTTTTGCAGCAGCTATGAGTGGTGCAGATGCAGTTGGTGGTTGAGCTAAGAGAATATTGTATCTTCTCATGCGCAATTGATGGAGAGCGTTTGAAAAATCTCTATCACCGGATATGAGGAGATAGTTAGCAGGTGCAGGGTTGTCCACTGCCCAGAACAGCATATCCACAAGAATCTTTTTGTCACTTGCATCCTTAACACCTATGTCACAAAATTGAATCCTTCAATCAGGTGATTTCACAACATCCAAGGTTGTTCTGTTAAGAACGCGGACTAAGAAAAGTTGTGCAGACATTATATTGATAAAAGCAATCACCTAGATAAATACAGCAACAAATGACAGAAACAGAAGTTGCTGGAAGGCAAGACAGAATACTTTTTTCAAAAAGGAAGTCTACAGGATCTTCAAGCTAATTTATTTGAATCATAAACATCAATTTGGTACTTAAGATAACAGCTGCAGTACATAAAGGTAGGATGGATAATTATTCATTCAGTATATAAGAAATTCTCTCCTTCAAACCTCTTAAATCAAAACCAGAATGCTGCATTTATTTCTGGTTATCAGTCTTTTTTCACTCCATCCATCCTTTCGGTATCAAAATCTTCTATATGCAAATCCAAATTAGCAGTAATCCCAATTTAAAAGTGCAAATCAAGGCAAAGATTACAGGAGAATCCCATATAAGCAACTACTCCAACTACAATTTTAAAAGATTTTCCTAACTCTGATCAGCAAATCCCATGTTGACTTGTCAAAGACCTGTTCGACTCTCTATTGACCATCCAATATAATGCTTTTTGTTACATGTATGCATGATCAGGCTCATGACGTGCCCTACACTAGGATCATCAACAATTCAACATTCATCGAAAATGTGCTCTTAAATCAACTTGTTAAGAAATATTTATAATCTGGGACTTTATTGTGTCAATCCTAATCATTCCAAATCTACTAAAATGAAATAGTTTGAACTCGCTACCGGCAGGAACATGGTTGAGGGCGATTCCGGTGCTGGATAGCGCGTTCTGGACCGAGCTGGGTATGCGTTTTGTGTCGCCATATGCAGAGATGGACACCGGGCCGCGGTACTTCATCTTAACTAAGGCTGAGCTTATATTTTGCGCGATATTATGGGCGTCGCACCACTTGGGAACTTGACAATTCTCGATATCCCACCACACTGACGTCTTTGCCTCCATGTACTGCGCCTCTACCGTCTCCAAATGCCGCGGCGCGGTTTCATTGGCGGCATTACTACTACTGCAGTTGCCGATTCCAGTCACATTTCTGTACATGATAGCGGGAAAGTTTTCGATTCTCCGCCTCCGGAAAAGCAACGCAGCGACGACGTCGATTCCCCCCTCTCTCTGCTGTAGTTAAAGAATCATTTCTTCTGTGGTACGGGCCAAAGTTCGGTTGGGCCGAAACTTAATAATACTTGTAGCCCGTAGTTGAACTAGATTGTCTATAGTTAGGGTATCGTACAAGTATGACAAATATCATAATCATACCATATTTTTAATCCAGATACAATAATTATAAGGGTTAATAGTTCCAATAGTACCATAAGTTTGGGTCATGTGATCGGATGGTACCATATGTTTTTTGATGTGGTTAAATGGTCTGTTATGTTTGGAGCATGTTGTCCTATGGTACTCTGTTAGTCAACCGTTAGATTTTTCTGTTAAATGATCAATGTAAACACCACATCAGCGCCACGTAGATATATAATATAATATTTAATTTAAAAAATAAAAATAAATAGGGAAATTTAAAAGAATAGGGAAAAAATATGAAAAAAATCGGAAAAATTATAAAAAATATTTTAAAACTTTATATATTAATAAAATGTATTTTTTATAATTAATTTTTAAAAAACAAATCGAAAATTGAAAAAAAAAAAACTAGGTTGGACCCTTGGGGGTCCAATTGACCCAGCCAGGGTCGAACCCAGGGCTGGGTCAGACCCCAACCATGTCGCCTGACCTGGGCGACCAGGTCTGGGTCTGACCCAGCCTTGGGTTCGACCCTGGCTGGGTCAATTGGACCCCAAGGGTCCAACCTATTTTTTTTTTTTTCAATTTTCGATTTTTTTAAAAAAAATACATTTTATTAATATATAAAGTTTAAAATATTTTTTGAAATTTTTTATAATTTTTCCGATTTGTTTTCATATTTGTTTTCAATTTTCGATTTTTTGAAAAACAATTTTAAAAAAATACATTTTATTAATATCTAAGTTTTAAAATATTTTTATAATTTATTTTCGATTTTTTCCGATTTTTTCTATTTTTATTCTATTTTCTATTTATTTGTGTTTTCCAATTGCCACGTCAGTGCCACGTCAGTGTCACGTCAGTGCCACGTCAACATTCCGTTAGTTAACCTTGACAGCAACAGTAATTTAGACCAAATAACAACATTGCCCAAACATATGGTACCATAAAACAACATTGGGGTACCATCCGATCACATGGCCCAAACTTATGGTACCATTGGACCTATTAACCCTAATTATAACCATAACCATAATCATAATTATTATGAGTATAATTTTCAATACCATAATCATTAAAATAACCGTGGTGATTAACCATGGTTTTATCCGTATACCCATATTTATTTCACACATGTAATATAATAAAAGGGTTAATTACTTAATTGGTTACACATGTTTGACCAATGTTCAGAATGGTTACACATGTTTCAAAATGTGATTAATTGGTTTTGAAATGTGACTATTTGGTTTTTTTACTGTTCACCGTTAGAAATCACAGTTAAGTCACTATTTAGATACGTAAAATGATGAAATTACCCCTAGAATCATCTTCAAGAACACATCATCATCTTCAAGAACAAGAATCGAAGAACCCAGATATGCTGTTTCTGGGTTCTTCAAGAACCCAGAATCGCAATTCTGTATTACAGTATATGTTATCACCAAATGTGATTAAATGGTCATATATATTTCTCTATAATGTGATTAAAAGGTCATACATGTTTCTCTATAATGTGATTAAATGAATATTGTTGTTTGAAATGATGTGATTAAAAGGTTCGACATGTTACCCATAATGTGAAGAACCCAGAATTGCAATTCTGGGTTCTCAAGAACATCAAATCGAATTTGATTCGATTCTGGTTCTTCAATCCTTCCATGTGTTCTTCAATACAACTAAGGGCATAATAGTCATTTCACAATTCAATAATATGTTAAAAAAATTAATTAACGTTAAAATTAACGGTTTACTAACAGAATAACCAATTAATCACATTGGGAAAAACATGTGTAACCAATTAGTCACATAGTAAAACCAATTAATCACATTTTGAAACATGTGTAACCATTATGAACATTGGTCAAACATGTGTAACCAATTAAGTAATTAACCCTATAATAAAAGACCATTTTTAAAAAAAAAATGCATAAATCTATATTGCCAACAATAAAAATATATAAAACAACATCATGGTTATTTATTACATGTATGTACAATAACTTCTATTATTTAATAGATATTAGTTTATTAATAATAAATAATTATTATATTTATATAATAACCATGGTTATAACCATTGGTATAACTTAAATACCATAATCATAACCATAACCATTATGGGTATAAAATTTATCACCATAACTATACTGCGCCATAATTGTACAGTTAACTATATTAAACAGTAACAATTATAACCATGATTATTAGTTTTTCACCGCACCATTGCCGACCCTAAGTTGAATTCTATTTATGCAAGGCATTATTGTCGGGAATAAATACGATGAATTAAACAAAAACTCATTCTTCTCTCTACTATCCCTGTGTCGTCTTTTTCTTCTCTCCCGACACCTTCTTTTATGTACGGTCTCTCTACCAATCGTACCATCTGGTATCAGAGCCGACACCGCCCCCGTCACCGCTGACACCCTGTCGACCACCACCAAATCACCCACAGAGACCCGCGTGCATAAGGACACGACACTGGATGCGTCGATCATCGACCACGACTGTGTATTGGCGGAGCTGTCGGGAAGAATGGCTGGACTGGAAGAACGCGTCTTGGCTGCGGAGGAACGGACATAGGATTCGTTCGACGACATCAAGAGGGTGTTTGGACCTTTGCTTGACGAGATTCGTTTAATGTTGGCTTCCCAAGCAGCACACCAACCAGGCGCGACGAGGAGTGCGTCAGGACTACTGGGGTTCAGAAGTTCGACTGTCTCAAAAAGAACACATCCACCTCAAGTCACCCCACTGTCCCTGCCGACAACCACCCTCACTATGGAGCAACGTCAACATCAGACAGAGGACCGAACGCACACAGTGGAAAATCGCGAGAAGCGCACATATCGCGTTGGACGACTGGACTTTCCTCGGTCTGCGGGAATGGACGTCTCGAGATGGTTGTTTCAGTGCGAGCATTATTTCGAGATAGATGGAACACCAGAGGAAGCTCGGCTGAAAGTCGTCGTCATTCACCTAGAAGGAGAGGCACTTCAGTGGCACCAAGGATATATCAAGGTGCAGTCGGCGGAAGGGAAGACCGTGACATGACTGGGCTACATGGAAGCTTGGAAGGCCATGTTCGGAGATGAATTGTTTGGAGACCCTTTCCTGGAGATGAAGAACCTCAGACATGAAGGCTCATTTGCTTATTATCAACGTCGGTTTGGCGGGTTACTTCACCGAGTGCAGTTGATCGAGAAGGTGTTTGGGCGAGCCACAGTAAGTCAGTTTATCGGAGGGATGGAACTCCACCTGCAAGGGCAGGTTCGACTGCAGCATGTGCAGACACTCCATTAGGCCTATGCAGTGGCTAAGCTTCACGACCCGGTCCTCAGATCACAATTGCCACCACCAACGGATTCACCGCCTCCTTTTGTAAAAAAATCATATGTATCTGTTTTACACTCGACTAACAATATGAACCAACCGAGGAGTGTTATTTCTAGTAGTATGTACCGAGAAATGCAGATATTAGTAGTAAGGATTTTGCTGATAGTAAAAAGGCTAGGATGACCACTAGCAAAAAGATGGAAGCTCGTATGGCTAGGGGATTATGATATTGGTGTCCCGAGAAGTATAGCGCGAGTCATCTATGCAAAAGTAAACAAGTTTTAATGATAGAAGTTGGGGAGGATGACTACTATAGGACAGGAATAGACGAAACAGAGTAAGAGAGCGAGTTCGAAGCTTTGATCGAAGTGGAATCGAAAATCTCGATCCATGCTATATCGGGAACACATGGTTGCTCTGAAAGGTTTCTTGAATTTAAGAGAATTGAATAGAGAAAAGTTGCATGTACTCTTATTGTATCTTGAAGAATAGGTACAATGATATATATATATAGTAAAATCCTACTGTAGAAACCCTACTGTAGATATATTCTACTTAATACAAAACAGTCTGTTTACTTAACTTTCAATCTAAACTATATCCTCTAACATTCACCAATGCTCTTCACTTTCTTGAATTTTTACCATTCTCATTTTGAGTAAAAATTCATCTTTCCTTTGCTTGATGATTTGCCACTTCAACTTAGACATCCTGTTCATCAAAGTGACAAGAAAATAGAGATAACACCATGTATACCACATATTGTTTATACGGTGAGAGATCAAACTAAATATTTTCTAACTTCAACCACATCTTATCATACAATGACAAATCTTTTCGGCATTCAGTGAACAAGTTATACTTGTACACACATATAAATATTTTGTTGTTCAAGTCAAGTGTCAGCATATACAAATTTGACTGGGTTTGTGCCCAATTTCTTCTTTTGGCTTTTGGTATCATGTGTTTGTATTGCACAATTGTGCTACCCGAGTCATCATTCAATTGTTTTTCCTCCTAGATGACTGACTGGGTTTGTGCCCAACATCTTCTTTTGGCTTTTGTTACAAAACACATGATAAATGATATATGCTTGAATCACATGTTACTTATTCTTTCCCCTTCTTAATATTTGGATAGAATTTTCAATCCAATGTAACATGTGATTGTCTGGGTTTGTGCCTAACATCTTTTTTAGCTTTCGTATAATCACTTGGCACAAGCTGAACAATAATCAAACTCATTGTATCATCTTAGTACAACAAATTACAAATGTGAAAGATATGTACTTTGCAAAGCAAGATATATGAGCTTTGATATTTCAACATATTCTCATCATGATAAACATATGACAATATAACATAGTGAGTATCTGAATTCTAACACATTGAGACTAGTCAATCCTCATGCTCAAAGTACTTATCATCATCAAACAACTCATCAACATCGTCATCATTCAGAAGAAGGTCATGAGAACCCTTGGAAATTGAGATTAATTGGGAGAGATTAGAGGATACTTGTGATAGAACATTTTCAGAGGTCAACTGATGAGTAGAAGTAAGGTAAGACAATTGAGAAGTTACACTTGATCCTTCAGATAGAGCTTCAGATAAGGAACATACACTAAACTTTCGGCGAAGAGGAATGAAAGTCTTCTCAGTTAAAGGTTTGGTAAGTGCATCAACATGTTGTTCTGTTCCAGGAACATGGTTGACTTGGATAAGCCCCTATGAAACCTTCTCACACACAAAGAAAAAAAATTCAATTCTACATGTCGGACGTCGGATCCGACTTTCCCTGACCCGTTTTGGAAAACATTTTTAAATTTCTTTTTGAAAATGCCGGGTCTTGGCGAGCGACGGGTCCGGTTGAGAGGGGTTATCAACCAGACCGAAAAATGTGAAAGAGTCGCCACTGATTAATTAAAGGTTAATCGAAATCCTAAAATTTTGCCTAGAGTACATGGAGTTAACATCCTAGGGCTTAGAAAGGTCTACGTCCATAGAATCGAGTTCGGGGGTTTGATTACGTCTTAAAAGCTCGCAAGCTCATAATCCGCCCTTTCGATACTTTAGTTTGGTTTTGAAATTTTTTCATTTACCCGAATTGCCCGTTTTGATCATGCTTGACCCAAAAAGACTATATGCATTTTCCTTAAACCATGTATAAATATATTTTTTTATGAGTTAATTTCAAATAAACAAAAGAGAACTAAAGTTAATCGTGCTCGAAAAAAAATGGTTTAACTCTCGAGCCATTTTAAACGTGTCAAAACATGCAAGAATGATTTTTTGAAGATATTAAGCTCGTTGGACCAATTCGTCCCATTTTGAGAAGTTATAGGATGTCCAAAAAAATATAGGGACCAAAATGCAATTTATTAAAATTTGTGCTGAATTGGACAAATATTTCGAAAATTGCAGAAAAGGCCCTAAACTATTCTGGACTTATTTGTAACACTTGGTAAAGTTCTAAAATAACCCGAAAATTATTCTAGACTTATTTGTAACATTTTTAAAAGTCATGGAATGTCCAGAAAAATTTAGGAATCAAAAATGTACTTTTTGAAAATATTATAACTAAACTGAAAATATTTATTTAAAATTACAGAATTGACCCTAAACTATTCTAGATTTATTTGTAACACTTGATAAAATTCCAAAAATAACCCGAAAATTATTCTAGACTTATTTGTAACATTTTGAGAAATCATGGAATGTCTAGAAAAGTTTAGAAATCAAAATGTATTTTTTTTTTAAAAACGAGCTGAATTACAAAAAATCAAAAATTGCACAAATGACCCAAAACTTTTCTGGTTTGGTTTATAACACTCGATAACGTCCCAGAAATGACCCGAGAGTCCAAGGACCGAGTTGTACCCTTCATCAAAGTTTGGGAATGACCTAAGTCATTTTTGAAATTATTTTTTTTCACATATACATATACATAATATATATATAAATATATATTATACTTATAGATAGATAGATAACATAGACATAATATAATTATATATTATACATATAGATATATATAGTATTACATAAACATAATATAAATATATATTATACATATATATATATATATATAGTAATACATAAGCATAATATAAATATATATTATACATATAGATATATATATAGTAATACATAAACATAATATAAATATATATTATACATATATATATATATATTAACAAGTATATTATACATAAATATATAATATATGTATATAAACTCTCAATTTTATTTCACATTTAGAAAATACAAAATATGATATTGAAGATGAGAGAAATATACCTAACTCATTGGAGGTTAAAATACCGTACGAGAAACCGAGACTGATAATCACCAATATTTTTTTTCACTCATTTTTTTTATTCACTCACCATTTATTCAATTGAAGCTCACCACCACCGTAGCATCTCATCCTCCTCCTCCCCAATCTTCACAATTCTTCTTCAATTTATAGAAGAATAAAGCTTATTTTATTATTATTTTTAATAATATAAAAAAAACGTTTTTTTTTAATAATAAAAAAATAAAATCGGTGGAAAAGAGACAATTTTCCACCGTTGGAATTTTTTTATTATTTATTATTATTATTATTTAGTTTTCAAAAATATATATGTATATATATATATACTATATATATTTTTCAAATCTCGATTCCTCGCATACAATATTTTGATCCCGAGCCAAAATCAAGTGTTTACACTACATGCTTCATTTTAGCATGTTGAACTGAGTTTGCCGCAATAGATATATTACTAGTATTGTCACACCAAATCACAGGAGCAGATGATAACGATAAACCAAACTCAGTTAGTAAAGAGGTTACCCAAATGACATCACATGTAGCATTAGATAATCCACGAAACTTTGCCTCAGTCGTTGATCTCGATACCACGACTTGCTTTTTCGAACACCAAACAATTGGATTTCCTCCCAAGAACAAGCAATGCCCACTAGTAGATCTTCTGTCATCAGTGTCAACTCCCTAATCTGAATCTATGAAACCAACAAGATCAAGAGATGAAGATGGTCTGAATATTAAGCCATGATCAAGATACCCTTTTAAATATCTTAACACACTTTTAACAGCTGCCCAGTGATCCTCTGTAGGTCTATGAAGAAACTGACTAAGCCTATTGATACTATAGCTGATATATGGACGAGTATAACAAACATGTTGTAAGACTCCAACCATGCTTCTGTATAGAGAAGGATATGACAGAGGCATACTTGATTCATAGGTAGATGTAAGGAGAGGAAAACCAACCAGTGGGGTAGGACAAGGCTTACAATTTGACATGTTGACACACGATAATAGGTCACATATGTACCTCCTTTGGCTTAACACCTTAAAATTAGGTATGGACTGAATTTCCATTCCAAGGAAATAGTTGAGTTTCCTCAAATCCTTGCAAGAAAAATGTGTGTTCAAGCTGAATATGGTTGATTCGATGAGATCATCACATGATCCTATCACAAATATGTCATCCACATAAACCAGGAGATAAACAAATTTGTCACACTTTCTTAAGGAACAAGCAGTTATCAGACTGAGAACTTGAAAAAGAAATATGTGTAAGCAAACATTCTCGGAGTTTCTCAAACTAAGCTCTTGGAGCTTGTTTGAGGCCATATAATGCCTTAGTGAGTTTGTAAACAAGCAGGTTGCCTAGGGCATATGTGACTTCAAAACCTGGAGGCTGAGACATGTATACTTCTTCAAGCAAACTTCCATTTAGAAAAGCATTATTCACATCTATTGGTCACAATGTCCAATTAAAAGATAAAGCTAGGGATAGAATGATTCTGACTGTGGCATGTTTTGCAACTGGACTGAAGGTATCCAGATAATCGAACCCCACCCTTTGGGAGATTCCTTTGGCCGCCTTGTACCTTTCCACAATGCCATATGGTTTTATTTTAATCTTGAATATCATTTGCATCCCACATGAGTTCTACCAGGGGTAAGGAAGTGAGAGTCCAAGTGCCTTTCTCATGGATTGATTTGATCTATCTCTGTATGGCTTATCTTCATTCTAGATATTGAAGTGTTATGTAGACATTCAGAGGATCACTCACATCAACTGTGGTTGCTACCAAATCATTTACATAATACTTGGATTTATACCTGGTGATCATGCCGTGTGTAGATGGTTGCAGCACAGGTCTTGATTGTGGTGGATCATTGCGCATGGATGATGGTGAAGAATGAGCTCTAAGTCCAGAAACAATCATGATATTCTCATTAGTAGACTGATGTATATTAGATATGGATAAGCTCATATCTAAGACAGGTGAGAACGCATTGTGGTAAAAAACTTGGGTTGTCAGTTAAAACAGTGGACATTATGTTATCATTCGAAGTTTGAGTTTGTGGACTATTTGCATCAGTTGGTCTTTCAATCGAGGAGATTATGTTGGGATCCAGAGTGGTCCTATGAGAGCATACATATGGAGAATCTGAGTTCCTGATTTGAGACCGTGGAGAATGAAATTCTCTTATATCCGCTTGTGCCTGTGATAAAGAATTAGCATCATTGCTTGGAACAATTGAAGTGGGCATGAGAATTCCTGTCAATCCTGAATTGAGCGATGAATCTGTGTAGGATGAATTAACTAGGCATGAGTCATGAGCATCAAAAGAGATAGAAGAAACAAATTGTTTAATCAATAAGGAAACACAGACTCTTCGAAATGAACATGTCTAGACATGTAAACTCTTCCAATTCAATCAATGCACTTGTAGCCTAAATGAGTTGAAGAATATCCAAGAAACACACATGGTCTAGATCTGTAATCGAACTTATGTTTATTAAAATCATGAACATGAGGAAAACATAGACATCCAAACACACGTAGTAGAATATATGGTTAATTACCTCAACAGTTACTTATGTGTGACCTGTGTGATTAAAAGGTTACTCATATTTTTTTGCGTGACTAAACCGTTACTTAAGTTTGAGCATGTGACTGAACGGTTATTCCGTTAAGTTTCTGTCACATATTTCCGTCTGACTGTCATGTGCAAGTCATGTGACTTAATTTAAAGACGATTATACCCCCTTTTATGTTTATGGATTATGATGTAGTAACGGTTATGTAACAAAATGTCCAAACTAAAGTAACCGTTTAATAACATTTAAGAGAAGATAAAACACCATTTAACAACTTCTCCACAAACATAAGTCACCACATTTGCAACCATTTCATTTTCTTCTTGAATATTTGATTTTATTGAATGAAAATCCATCTAAACAGACATCAAGTAGCATCAAACGAATTCATAATACATACAATAATTTTCTATTTTCTATATGAATATCTCATCAAGTTAACCGATTCGGTAATTGTTTTCACGAGGTTTGGAATCCAAGTTGATCCATTAGGAAGAATATGCAATAACAAAAAGTTTAATTATTCTTGACAAAATCACTGGGGCAGGGGCTATATATATATTTGGAAAGAAAAAGAAACATACACAGTATAATGAGAAATGAACATGAATTACAAACCTTCTCGTCTTCTTCATTCTTGTTACATGTTCCGCTGTTCTCAACCAGAACAACTGGAATGATTGATGCCTAGCAAAAAGAACAGCAAGATTCATAAAATACCAAAGAAAATGAAAATAACAATAATTATCAAGTGCTTCCACATAGCTGATGTACCATTAGTTACATGATATTTGATCCTTTCATGACAATAATTTCATACGTTTTCCTTAAACTTCTTCTCAACATTATATTCATTTTTATAATGAAACCATACCTGAGATCGACTTCTTTTGCTACCCCCATGCTTATGTTTCATACGTGATGATGGTTCACTACTTGTTATCGATGCAATAACTGGGGCAGTATTTGTTCCCAGTCCAGTTGCAGAGTCAGATTCGATAGCATTGCAACTAATCGAATCGTTGTTATTCATTATCTGTCACAAACAATTCAGATTATACTATCAATCAGAGTATACAAGTATCAATCATATATACATTATCTATTTGGTCCAGTTGCAGAGTCAGCTTAGCTATGTTCAGTTGCAGAGTATACTACTATCAATTCAGTCCAGTTGTAGAGTATACACTATCAATTCAGTCTAATTGCAGAATATACTACTATCAATCATATATACACTATCTATGTTCATCCAAACCTAAGGAAAAGAGACATATATACTCAGCAACAACTATTCTGGATGTACAGGGCTTGGTATGTTAGTTTTCCAAACACTTTTATCAACTAATGATGTGGTTTACTAGATTTTTTAAGTAATCGTGGATTTTGAAGCATAAATCAATGGTGGGAATAATTTCTCTGAAACTTCTTCTACCTTGAAATAATTTTGTTTCCAAATTATCTATACCTGGGAATAATTTCGTTTCCAAATTATCTGTCAATACGCTGATTGAAGAGGCTACGTCAGAGAGCCAATACGTAGGAGAGGCGCCGTCGAGAAGGCTGCGGTTCTTCAACTTTAAAGAGAGGTTGCGGTTCTTCAATTTCAAACGTGGAAGAGAGACTGCAGTTCTATAGCTAACAGGTTCCTTTCCACTTCTTGGTTCTTTAAGAAGACTGATTGGATGAGACTGAGAGGCTGCTGTTCTCCTATAGGGTTTCTATCTATTTAAATATATATATAGAATCGGTTTCGGTTTTGGTTACTTTAGGGTACCCAGATAGGAGAACCAAAACCGGAACCGAATAAATAGGTTCTCAATTTTTTTTCCGAAATCTACCCAATTTTTAAAATGTCTACCCGGAATCTACCTGAAGTGTCGGTTCCAGATAAGTTCCGGGTCCAAATGGGTAATTTGCTCACCCCTAGTAAAATAGCTAATTAATCACATGCTGAAACTTACGTAACTATTCTGCACAAGTTATAATCAATTAGTCACGTACGCAATGATACGTAACCATTGCGTATATTTTCCCATCATATTATGTTGATGAAGACTATACATAGCTTTTGTTATATATATTTATATTATATTATTTTAAGTTAATTAGTTATATATTTATATATAAAATTTATCAAAATAAAGAATTATTTATAATAAAAATTATCAATTTAAATATCTAATTAATATAAAGGTGATAAAATTTATAAATTAAATAAATTTTTATAAATTATTAAATGACTTTTATTTAAAAAAATATTTTCAAGTCCAACTTTATAATGCATATACGAACATGACAAAGAAAAAATTTAGATAAAATGGGCGATAAATTGTTAAGAAGAGACTATAGGGTGCAAGGTAACCTATGTGTGAAACTGAGAGGAATAAATTTTCATTTTCCCGTTTATTTATTTTCACTGAATCACATAATAAAATTTCCATTTATTAAAAAATTTCGCGGAGTGCTGTAGTGTGTTTCGGACTTTCGGTACAGTGAGTTGATTACAGAAGTCTAGCTCATCGGAATTTGCTCGAGCTCCGAAGAACGCGTGGCGGTCTTGTCTGCTGCTGCTCCCATTTTATCTCACACCTCAGTGAGTATGAGTTTTCCTCGTGAGCTCTTTATAGTTTTTACTCACCTTAATTTTTGCGCTCGAGCTTGTTTTCAAGCTAAATTAGGGTTTAATTAGTTCAATCGGGGTTCTGGAGCTGAAGTTCTGCTCAAATTCATGCGATTTATCTTTTAATTTTCGGGAGTGTTAGTGTGTAAATGAACTTACTGTTTATTTGGGTCCTCTGAGTTTAATTTCTGATCTGGCGCATAATTTTCTAGGGTTTATTAACTTCTTGCTTTTGCCTAGAGGTTCTTCGTTTTGGACGTCATAGACAGAATTGGATACTAAATTTCTGAGCTCTGAGACTTTTGATGGGGATTGGGAATCTGAGATAACTTGGCGCTAATTTCAATGGGGATAGCACTTTTCTGTTGAATGTTGACCTGGATATCAGCATTGCTGTTTGGCCTTTCTCTGCGGGGTGTGTGAGGAAATTGCTCAGCTGAAAAAGGATAGATTTAGGGTTAAAATTTGACAAAAAAAAAACACTAATTGTAATAGAAATATATTTCATGGTTTTGCTGATTTGTGGTGGAGATGTTGCTTGTTTTTTTGGTTTACATTAGAGTCAGAAATGTAATCTTGTGTCAAAAACAAAATTAATCGTATATGCACTATTTTTTGTTATCATTACTTGAAGATTGAGATGTGAGTTCTAAGTTTCATGTAAATCATTTGCAGATGTGATTCTGTACTGGAGATCAGCTTCTTCCACCATTACCTGTTCATTAGCCAATACTCGTTATTCACATTATTTGAGTGCTCTACGCTACATTACATGGTAACTAGCAAAGAAGAAGCTCTTAGAGCGAAAGAGATTGCAGAGAAGCGATTTGCAGAAAACGATTTTCTGGGTGCCAAAAATTACGCACTGGAGGCCAAAATGCTGTGGCCTGAACTCGATGGAATATCTCGAATGGTGGCCACATTTGAAGTCTATTTAGCTTCTTCTCTAAGAGTCAACAATGAGGTTGATTACTACTCTGTTCTTGGTCTCAAGCCTTCTGCAGATAAACAGGCAGTAAAAAGACAGTACAGAAAGTTGGCTGTTTTGCTCCATCCTGATAAAAACAAGTGTGTTGGAGCTGACTGTGCATTTAAACTCGTCTCTGAGGCATGGACTCTGTTATCGGATAGTACGAGGAAAAGCTCAAAGGATCTTAGAAGAACCCAAAAATCCCCATCTGTTGTTTCTCAGAATGATATTCATCCTTCTGTTACAAGAGTTGATACATTCTGGACGGTTTGCTCTTCGTGTAAAGTTCAGTATGAGTATCTGAGTAAGTATATGAACAAGAGGCTTTCGTGTAAGAACTGTCGGGGAATTTTTATCGCGGTAGAGATGGGGACGGGTCCTGTCAATGGTGCTTTCCCTTATTGCCATTTTACTTCCTCACCAAGTAATGGAAATCATGGATCTGCCGGGGTATCATACGACACAAGTTATCTGGAAAATGGAGTTTCGGATGAGATGTCGTTTCAGTGGAGCTCCAGGTCCGCTTCCATGGCTGCTGCTACTGATACAGGCGATGGTCGGTCTCAAAGAGGTAATAGAGACAGATCTACCAATGGAACAAGGGTTCCAGTGTCCATAAATTTTAATGGATGTTTTTTGACTAAGAGTGGTAGACCTGATAAGAGAAGGAAGGTGGTGGTGGTTGGGTCCGATTTTGGTAAAGGTTCGGAGGTGGTGGGACCAAGGACTGCTCCTGAAGCGGAACACACTAATGGAAATTCAAACACGATTGTGTTTTCTGCACCGATAGAGCTTCCAACTCGCCATTACTCGGCAGTGCCTGCATTCAATGCTCGGAAATTGATGATCGACAAGGCAAGATCAGAGATCCGTGAAAATATGGAACATCTGAAGAAGGCAAAACAAGGACAAAAAGAAGAAGAAGAAAAAGAAAAGTCTGTCCAGATCAAAATGGAGACAGAGACCCAGAAAGGAGTGGTTCTGAGACATAAAAACGGGCCGGTTTCGATAACTGTTCCTGACCCAGACTTCCATGATTTCGATAAAGACCGATCCGAGGAATGCTTTAAGCCCAAGCAAATATGGGCACTGTATGATGAAGAAGACGGGATGCCACGGCTCTACTGCTTGATCCGTGACATCGTCTCCACGAACCCATTCAAGATCCACATCACTTACTTGAGCTCCAAGTCAGATACTGAATTTGGAGCTGTAAACTGGCTTGTTTTCGGATTCACCAAGTCGTGTGGGCATTTTCGAGCAGTCAACTCCGAGATCATCGATCAAGTCAACATTTTTTCCCATATTTTGAGCAAGGAAAGGGCTGGAAGGGGCGGTTGTGTGAAATTATACCCGAGAAGCGGTGAAATCTGGGCAGTTTATCGGAATTGGTCTTCAAACTGGAACCGATCGACACCACCCGAGGTAAGACATCAGTATGAAATGGTGGAAGTTGTGGATGATTATTCAGAAAGGCTCGGTGTTAGTGTTACTCCGCTCGTGAAATTGTCTGGTTACAAAACGGTGTATAGGAGGGATAAAGATTCGGTCCGGTGGATTCCGAGGAGAGAGATGTTGAGATTTTCACACCAGGTTCCTTCGTGGTCTCTAAAACCCGACAACGTTCGTGACTTGCCTGATGGATGTTGGGACCTGGACCCTGCTGCAATTCCAGACGGGTTGCTTCACGATGGAGCGGAGGTCGAGGCTTGAAGATGATGAAGATTGCAAACTTCGTTACGATTCTTCATTAGACACGTTTTAGGTATAACTGTACAAATATCCAACAGAAGAAGCAACTGCCGTACTGTTTGTGTCTCTTCCAATATGAATCTGTCGAGTTTTTTTCTTCCTATTCACTCAGTTGACATTGTAAGAGATTATGTGAATCTGCAGAAAAATATGAACTTTGATGAATCTGCAGCAGACCACATGTGTAACATGTTAAATGAATGTTCCATGTTCTACTTAGGGATGGAATCAGAGAGGTTTGTGTTAGAACCTGATTTTTCATTTCTCCTTGGTTCAATGTTCCCTGGGTTGTTCGTTGGGCGCTCCGAAGGCATGCACGAAAGGAAACCCCTTATTTTGCCTGTGATTTCCCCTTCGACGATCAAGTGAATCAGAGGTTCGTTTTTTGGAGAGCATAACGTGTATGAAAATCGGTCCCCTCAAATGAAGGGGGAATGAAGTATATATAGAAATACTTAACTTGGACCCATGGTCAGGTCTTTACCATAGTCAGTCCTTTGCGAGACTAACATCACTAAGTGTGATAACTTTTTATCCTGCATTGTGCTTTGTGTTATCTTGTGTTTTGTGTCATCTTGTACTTTGTGTCATCTTGTCTGACATTGAGTCTTGTGTGACATCGAGCCCTGTGCGACTTAGTGCTCCATATCGTTGATCCCCGAGTGACGACAACATAGTCATCTAAGAGAAGTCGAGTGACCTTGACGGTCTAGGAATGGCGCGCCAGGTGGAGCTCCATGGGAAGGTGGCTCGCTAGGTGGGGGCTCAGGTTGGCGCGCCAGAGGGGCCTTCAAGCTCGAAGGTGGTGTCCAAGGTTGGCACGCCTAGTTGGAGCTACAAGGTGGCGCGCCAAGCACATGGGCTGCTTTGGGAGGTGGTGCGTCGAGGTTGCCTCACCCTTTTGGGGCTCGAGCCAGGTTGGCGCGCCAGGTTGGCATATGAAGGTGCGCGCCAAGTTGGAGCTCCCTTGGAAGGTGAAGGGGACACCGGGTGGCCTTGACGGAGCGACGCATGGTGGCCTTGAAGGGGCGTCACCAGGTGGGGCTTGCCAGTGGCGTGTCTTGCCCAAGGTGGCTTGAGGTGATGCGCGCCAGGCGAGCTTCGAGGGAGGGCGCACCCAGCATAAGAGATATCCAACAGTTTGCACGATGGATGGAGCAGAGAGGACAGAAGAGATATATTCTACAACCGTTTGTTGTGATGTTGTGTGGTGTATGTACCAACAATGTACTTCTAAGCATAAGCATAGAGACATATACATGTGTTAATTATCAATTACTTAACTATAATTTTTCCAAAATACAACTAGCAATTGTAATTTTTCGTAATTTACATAATTTATGAAAGAAAAATGTAGTCTTTTTGTTGCTCTACTTCAAGCCCTAGAAAGTAATGCAATTTATCAAAGATACCATCATTTTCTGTACACAAGGTCATCCACATCAACCGGACCGGTCATACCGTTTTTTTTACTATTTCGACCGGATACCTATATTTTCATACCGGATTTTCTTCAAAAACAAGTCTGACCAAAAGACCGTATAAGGAAAAATAAACCGTCCATTCAGATTTCAGATTTTCGGTTAAAAACGAAAAAACTAAAAAAGACATTCAAAATCAAAATAAGTATTTAAAATCAAATTAAACAACAAAATAACTCAATTTAACAATATTTACATAACTTTCTACGAAATCGATTAACCAACTAAAATAACTATTAAATAACATAATTATTATTTGTTTGTATTCACTGATTAATTATATTAATTAATACTAACTAATATAATATATAAAATTATATACGCATAAACGGTTGGACCAAACTCCTCAGTCTTTTATATTTGTAGAACAAACGGTCTAAAAAACCGTTTCAGACAAAAAATCCTTCTATAAACCGAATCATACATTTTCGAACCGATTTTTCCGATCTTGACCGGTTCTGGTTTCAATATGTTTTTAGACCACCCAGTTTTTTATTTCACCCCTATCAAAAAGGTACGGTTGTTTTGATTTTGATAAAAATAGTATTTTCATATGGACATTTCTCAAATCCTTATTGCAAAGTATGAGAACTCAGCCTACTATATCAAACCGTAGAAACTTGTTTTAACTCATATAATGTCTTTTTCAACTTGTAGATGTTCTTTTCCTATCACCATAAAGTTTATGGGTTGATCTGTATACAACTTTCTTCAAAATTTCCATATAAGAAAACATACTCAACATCTAAATGGTAGATAGAAGAGAGACTAATCTTTACAAGTTACAAGTGCTATAATCAATTGAATAGTGTCAAACCTAGCTACCGGTGGCCAATACCTCTTCAATGTCAACCTAACAACTCTTGAAGGACTATTAATTAGTTTGATAAGTTGAAAGTGTAATAGAAAATTGTTTGGTGTTGTTTACAATTATTGAGGACTGATTTGTTAAGTTGTAAACATTAAAGTTTCGATTGATTATGTCCGAAGATTAAGGAGTCATATGTCATTATTTGTAAATATTTCCTTTTTATTTAAACACAGTGATGTGGTGCAGATGAATGGACACAACCAAATGATCTGAAAAGTCTTTATCTTTTTCTGCTATCTAAAAATAGCTTCGGTTTCCTCCCCCATATTCTGTTATGGTATCAGAGCAATTGATGCTCTGACTGCGTCTCTTCAATTCATTATGATCCTTCCTTTTGCTGTGCCTCTCTGATCCTTTGCTATGTGGAAGATGTCCTCCTCAAACACCAGAGATGAAGAAACCACTGATTCTGGCCAAGAAACTGAATCACAAACACGATAATTGTTGATGTTAATCATCCCTTGTATCTTCATGCTTCAGACACCACATGTGTTTCTCTCATCTCTATTCAGTTAGTTGGTCCTGAGGACTACGGTTTTTGGAGTTATGTTATGTACATATCTTTGGTAGTCAAGAACAAGTTGGGCTTTATAGATGGTTCTTTGACCAAGGATTCGTTTGATCCGTCCATGCATCATCTCTGGGAAAGATGCAACGCAATTGTGCTTTCTTGGATTATGAGCTCTATGTCTAAGAATATCATGAGTACGGTCCTTTATTCAACAAGTACTTTCTTGGTCCGGTCCGATCTTAGGGAAAGATTGAACAAAGTGAACGGATCTAGGGGTTTTCAACTTCATAGGGAGATTTGCCTTGTCCAACAAGGAGTATACACTATTTCAGTCTATTTTACTAGGCTTTGTATGATGTGGGAAGAATTTACTGCAATAATTTGTCTTCCTTGCTATGGCTGTGAACTTTTCAAGAAGCATATTGAACATGCAAACAACTTAAAATTGTTTCAGTTCTTGAATGGGTTAAATGAGTCCTATTCCACCATTCACGCAAATCTTGTTATGTGAGAACCCATTCCCTCTGTAAATCAGGCACATGCAGTTTTAATACAAGAAGAAAATCAGTGGGCTATCTCAAATAGTTTGCCGGTTTCCTCTGTTGATGACTTGACTAATTTTTCAAGTTCAGATTCAAATAAGCCGCCCAACAAAAAAAATTGGAATTTGGTTTGTACCTACTACAAGGGTAAATGCCATGATTATGAAAGGTGTTTTAAAAGGAAAGGTTACCCTTCTGGTTGGAAATTTCAAAACAGATCTTATCAAGTTAACTCTGTTGTTAAGACCCCTATGTCCTGAGGATCATCTACGCCTTCTCGTGTCCCTTCAGAATGTTCAGCTCTTGATGAACAAGTGACTCTACCCATGATGTTACGAAAAGAGAGCCTGGAACACATTGTTGAGATGTTGTCAAAGGACTCTAAGACTTAGGCCAAGGTTAATACAACAACAACATGTAATACTAGTATTTCTTCCTTGTTCCAATATAATGATCCATGGATTATTAATACCGGTGCTACAAATCACATGAGTTCTAGGTTGTATTGGTTGTCGAATGTTGATTTTTTCTCATTAAAAGTACCAAATGAATTATTTTTTTCCCGAATACTGAGGTTATAGGTAATTTTGTGATAGTGAATAAGAAAAAACTGTCTGGTGTGTTATACTTGCCTGAATTTAAGTATAACTTGATATCTGTTGGAAAATTAACCAGTGACTTGTCATGTTCTGTCATTTTTTATTCAAATCATGTGGTTATACAGAACCTCTTCAGTGGAGTAGTACTGGGGACTGGTAAGGAAACAACTATGTTGTATTTTTTTAAAAACCCCATATGTGTCTGATCTCAGTTTGTATGCCTTGTCTTTAACTTCCTCTGCACCTTTTCTTTGGCATAAACGATTTGGTCATGTACCTTTACAGGTTCTGTGTAAAATGTCATCGTTAAAATTGAATGATGTTTCAAATAAAAGTGTTTGTGACTGTATTGTGTGTCCTTTGGCTAAACAGTCTAGTCTTCCCTTTCCTACGAGTGTTAGTAGTACTCCTAGGTCATTTGATCTGATTCATATGGATGTGTGAGGACCTTACAATGTAAATACTCATAATAATAAAAGGTATTTTTGACAATTGTGGATGACTATTCTAGAAACACTTGGACATATTTAGGGGTCAAAGCAAAAACCGTGTGGTATGAAAATTCGGTGAAAACTGAACCGACCAGGAGAAAAACGGTAAAAAAAATGTACGGTTCGGTTTATGGTCGATTTTTTTTGTTTAAAGCTGATTGTTTACGGTACAGTTCAGTTTGAAACGGTCTACAAATCTAAAAGACCACAGAGTCCGGTCCGACCATTTATACGTATATAATTTATATATTATATTAATTAGTATTAGTTAATATAATTAATCAATGAATACAAACAAATAATAATTTTGTTATTTAATAGTTATTTTATCGGTTTAGTAGAAAGTTATGTAAACATTGTTAAATCGAGTTATTTTGTTGTTTAATTTGATTTTGAATACTTACTTTGGTTTTGAATGTGTTTTTTTTTCCGATTTAAACGAAAAATCTGAAATCCGAATGAACAGTTTATTTTTCCTTATATGGTCTTTTGGTCAGTTTGTTTTTTTTTGAAGAAAATCTGGTTAAAAAATATAGGTATCCGATTGAAATAATAAAAAAACTGTTCTGACCGATCTGGTTTCACCAGTAGACATATTATTATCTTTGAAGTATAATGTTGTTGGACGTCAGATCCGACTTTCCCCGACCCTTTTTTATTTTTTTTTGTTTCGCTCGAAAATGTCGGGTTTCGGCGAGCGACGGATCCGGTCGAGCGAGGTCATCAACTGGACCGAAAAAAATGAAAGAGTCGCCACCGATTAATTAAAGACTAATCGGAATCCTAAAATTTGCCTAGGGTACATGGTATTAATATTCTAGGGCTTGAGAATGTCTACGTCTAGATAATTGAGTTCGGGCGTTTGATTGCGTCTTATGAGCTCGCGAGCTCATAATCCACCCTTTCGGTACTTTAGTTTGCTTTTGATTTATTTTCAGCGAATTACCTGTTTTGATCATGCTTCACCTAAAAGATTACATGCACATTTATTTTAATTAACAATATACAAGCATTTGTTTTTTATTTTTTTGAATTAGTAAAATAAATAAACAAAAGAGAATAAAGTTAATCATGCTCAAAAATGGTGGTTTAACTTTGGGGTCATTTTAAATGTGTCAAACATACACGGATGATTTTGAAAATACGAAGCAAATACTAATTTGTGACACCTTGAGAAGTAATGGGATGTCTAGAAAAGTTTAGGGACCAAAGTGCAATTATTTAAAAATTCAAACTGATTTGGAAAAATCTTTTAAAAATTGCAAAAATGACCCAAAACTTTTTTATTTGATTTATAACACTCGGTAAAGTCCCAAAATGACATCGAGAATCCAATGACTGAGTCGTAACCTTCATCAAAGTTTGGGAATTACCTAATTCATTTTGAAATTAATATTTTTTTGACCTAAACAACCCCCATAACTTTCACAAATGTCAAAATGACCCCAAAGTTATACCGAAAGTAAAATCGAATACGATTCTTATATGAAATACAACTATTAACACATAATATTGATGAAACAAACTTCATTCACAATAGGAAATAAAAATACAATCTTGAATATGAAAGAGATATACCTAAGTTATTTGGAGTTTAGACACCGTACGAGGAACTGATACCGATAATCACTGATACTTCTTTCAATTTCTCTAAAATTAACTTCACTCAATCACTCAATCTCCCTTAATTCTTTCAGCCTTTCTCTCTATCTTCTTCCTATCTTCATCAACAGTAGCTTCTCCCCATTTATAGGGGTTTTCTTAATGTTGTTTTTGTGTGCAAGTAGATGATTAAACATGGACAAACCATAGTGGATGGAAAACGTGATAGCAATTGGACAAAGGTGATTGACAATTTGGGAGGGCTTTTGGTGTGATTAGGGAGGATTTGGTCAAAAGATGATGCTGGGTGAGCAAAGTCATCAAATGGGCAAAGGTGATTGGCAATTTGGGAGGACTTTTGGTGTGATTGGGGAGGATTTGGTCAAAAGATGATGATGAGTGAGCAAAGTCATCAAATGGGCAAAGGTGATGGAAATTGGGAGGACTTTTGGGGCAATTGGTGGGGCTTGGTCGTGATTTAGGGGTTTAGGGGTTTAGAGTTTGGGGTTTAGGGTTTGGGGTTTAAGGTTTGGTTTAGGGTTTAGTTTTTTTTAGGGTCTAGGGTTTTGGGTTTAAGGTTAAGGTATATGGTTTAGGGTTTAAGGTTTAAGGTTAATGCGAAGGTTAATGTTTATGGTTTAAGGTTTGGGGTTTAAGGTTTAGGGTTTGGGGTTTAGGGTTTGAGGTTTGGGGTTTAGGGTTTTGTTTGAGGTTTGGGGTTTATGGTTTATGGTTTGGGCTTTTCGGTTTAGGGTTTATTTGTTTTTTTTCGTCTCGATGTTTCTCAGCTCGGATCCTCGCGTACGATACTTTGACCCTGAGCCCAAATCAGGTGTTTACTGTTGCCCTTTTTGAACACGCGCTCATGGAAGTGATGTCATGAGTATATCTTCAAAGACAAACAACTGATTTTGGCTCCTCTCGATTCATTATTTACATAGTATACATACATCATCACATAACTTTCGGAAGTTAGACACTTGTAGGTCCCGATCGTTCATGACATTTTACGGAGGGTGAGCGCCTAAATGCTGATTAACTTATGACTCCCAGAAGTTGGACACCTACAGGTCCTGGTCGTCAAGACGACGAGCAGACTTGCGGAGGCTGAACACCTAAAGGCTTTGCTTGTCGGCTTGTGACTCACTAGGGATGACTTGCGGAGGCTGAACACCTAAAGGCTCCGCCCGTTGACTTGTAACTCCCAGAAGATGGACACCTACATGTCCTGGTCGTTGGGGATGACTCACGAAGGCTGAACACCTAAAGGCTCCGCTCGTCGGCTTGTGACTTGTCAGGGATGACTTGCAGATGCTGAACACCTAAAGGCTCTGCTTGTCGACTTGTGACTCATTGGGGATGACTTGCGGAGGCTGAACACCTAAAGGCTCTACTTGTCAGCTAGTGACTTCGAGAAGCTGGATAACTACAGGTCCTGATTGTTGAGGATGACTTGCGGAGGCTGAACACCTAAAGGCTCTGCTCTTCGTCTTGTGACTCCCAGAAGCTGAACACCTACATGTCCTGGTCGTCGGGGATGACTCGCGGAGGCTGAACACCTAAAGGCTCCGCTCGTCGGCTTGTGACTCCCAAAAGCTGGACAACTACATGCCCTGGTTGTCGGGATGACTCGCGGAGGCCGAACACCTAAAGGCTCCGCTCGTCGACTTGTGATTTGTTGGGGATGAATTGCGGAGACTGAACACCTAAAGACTTCTCTCATCGGCTTGTGACTCCCAAAAGCTGGATAACTACATGTCCTGGTCGTCGAGAATGACTTGCGTATGCTGAACACTTAAAGGCTTTGCTCGTCAGCTTGTGACTCCTATAAGGTGGATAACTACAGGTCTTAGTCGTCGAGGATGACTTGCGAAGGCTAAACACCTAACGGCTTTGCTCATCGGCTTGTGACTTGCTTAAAACTCTTGTTGAGACGTTTGACTGCTTGCGTGGACTTCTCAAATTGTTTTCTCACTAATCGACCTTTGAATTCTGCTTGATGGAGTTCCCTAAAGTCATTCAACCTGTCATGGGGACATTCTCAAACCTGAAGCAATACATGTTTATGTAACATGATTCAATCTTGTACAAGGTGTATCTATGCGAGTTGGTCAAGGCAACTCAGACTAATGTCAATCGTTGTTTTTATTCATTGCTACCATGGGAGAAACAATGTCATAGCTCAGACTATAATCTTCTTATTTGTTGTTTTCACTGCACCATTCATTTGTGGGCGTTATGGAGATGAATTTATATGTTTGATCTTAAATTGGTCACACAGCCCATCAACCAATTTATTATTCAGATTTTTGGCATTGTCTATGATATCCTGCCTAATGAAACGCTCGACAACCATTGTCGTTACTGACGCCAGGGTGATAGCCTCTACCCACTTGGTGAAATAATTGCTCGCCACTAATATGAATTGATGACCGTTGGACGCCTTTGGAGAGATCATGTCGATTACATTGATGTCCCCATTGAGATACTTCATGGGGACGTTATGGGATAGAACTCGTGTGGTGGCGCGTGAATTTGGTCTGCGTACACTTGACAGAGGTGACAATGTTGGACGTGTCTTGCACAATCAGATGTCATGGTGGACCAAAAGTATCCCAGTCTCATTTTATTTTTTGACAGCATTCGCCTGCCCATGTGTGGGTCGCAACATCCTTCGTGAATTTCTTCCATTAGGCACTCAACTTCTTCAACATTCACGCATCTCAAAAGGGTATCATCAAATGATCTTTTGTATAAGGTCGAGCCACTGAGAAAATAATTGTAAGTCATTTTTCGCATGACCTTCTGGTCATTTCTTGTGGCACCTTTTGGGAACTCTCCGGACTCCATGTATCTTTTTATGTCAGTGAACCACGACTGACCGTTTGATTCTTCGACTGTACAACAATAGGCTGGAACCTCTGTGATATTGATCTCCATTAGCAGTACCTGGTTTCTCGATGAAAGTTTACTCATTGATGCGAGTGTTGCCAATGCACCTGCAAATTGGTTCTTATTTCTTGGCATATGAATGAAAGTGACGTCTTCAAATTCTGCAGTTAAATCCTCCAGGTGCTTGTGATATGGCTGGAGTTTGGCATCCCTCGTTTTCCATTCCCCTGTCGTTTGGAAGATGATTAACATGGAATCTCCAAATACTTCTAGTTTATTCACTTCAAAGTTTAGTGTAGCACACATGCCGAGAATACATGCCTCGTATTCTGCGATGTTGTTGGTGCAGTGGAAGGTGACCTTGGCCGCCACTGGAAAGTGTTGCCCTTTTGGTGAGATGAGCACTGCCCCGATACCTCCTCCGACCAAATTCACAGCCCCGTCGAAGTACATCTTCCAATTTGTCTTCGACATCCCTTTTTCTTCTACTTGAATGATCTCCCCATCTGGGAATTCAGAGTTGATCAAGTGATTATCATCTATGGGAAACTCCGCTAAATGATTGGTGATTGCTTGCCCCTTCACCGAAATTCGAGGCACGAACTCTATGTCATACTCGGATAGCTGAACCTGCCACTTGACGACATTTTTTTTATCCATGTTGGCTTCTCTAAGAGGTATCTCACGGGACCCATCTTCGAATATACGCGTATGGTGTAGTACAACGTATACTGGTGAAGTCGATGCATTATCCACATGAGTGTGCAACATGTCCTTTCCACCTCCTGGTACTTTGCTTCATCCTCAGTGAACTTCTTGCTCAAGTAGTATATGGCATGCTCATTCTTTCCAGTCACATCGAGTTGCCCCAACATGCATCCTAACGAGTCTTGGCGCACTGTTAAATACATAATAAGCAGTTGTCCTGGAGTTGGTGGCACCAGGACTAGTGGGGGACATCGAGTTGGAGTAGTCTACCTCAATTCCTTTCTCAGTGACTATAAATCTCAATAACTTGCCTGATATGGCTCCAAAGTTCATTTGGTTGGGTTTAAACGCAACTTGTACTCCTTGAGCCTTTCAAATAACATGCGTAAATTGAGCAAGTGATCTTCACCTTCTTGAGATTTTGCGATCATATCATCTACGTACACCTCGATCTGTTTGTGCATCATGTCATGGAACACCTAGTCTTTGTTTGAGTTCAAAACCATCTACTATGTATTTGCTGCTTCTATTTTACCTCTAGAAGCTTTTATTGATGGATAATGGTTACGCACTAGGTATGCTGTGGGTTCCAGGGAAAACAAACTTCTAATCCTTCATAAACTAGAGAATTTCTATGGAGTTCATAAGAACTTAATAAACTATATTCCTGCAAGTATTATGCCAAGATGATTTTAAACATATATGAAAAAATAGTTGGAGATGCAAGTATATACTGGAAAAGGAAGGGAAGTAAATTGTAATTTGATTCCCCACTGACTATTGTAATTTTCAGGTAATCCCACCATTACTAAGCAATGTAAGTGAGAGCAATGAAAAAGATCTTTTTGCTTATATATCAACCCAACCGCAAATGTCAATACAAAAAGGCCTACCTTGAGTGGACATTCAGAAGTGCAATTTAACCAAGTCAAAGCTTGTTGGAGGAGTTATCTTGAAAAAGGTGCACACTGATATAAGACTAGCTTTACGTTTTACTTGTGACTTATGACCATTCATTGTCTGATGTCTCTTTGGCTGACCAAGAGGGCTGAATTGATTACCATTTGTTCATCTAGGAGATATTTTAGGGTCTTAAATAGGGGAGGGGTGGCAAATAGGTCGTGTCGTGTCAATAAACGTGCTGTGTCTAAACTGAAATTTTTTAAACGTATCTCCAAAAGTTAAACATGAACACGACACATTTAATAAATGTGTCACACCACACCACACGACACGGTAACACGACACGATTAAGACACGCCACATCACGACACGATAAAACACGACATGACAGACACAAAACGGCACGATAAAACACGACACGATAAGACACGGTAAAATTTCACTAACATTCATCACATACAAACAAACATGAAATTATTCAAATCTCATTCTCCACACATAAATCAAATCAAATCAAATACAATACAATCCTCAAAAAGCAATGCCCCAATATCAAACTCATTTGTGCAGTAATACATGCAACCCACATAAACATCCATCTCTTTAGTGCACTTCTGGTGAAGATCTTTCAACCTGCAGAGTGCAGAACAAGAATAAGCTCAAGCCAAATGACCAATTCAAGGAATGACATTTAAATGCATATGCATATACATATCGTGCATGCTACAAGGTTACTACACACAAACTATATGACCAAAATGCAATACAGTCATAGAGCAAACTATAAAACTTTGAGAAACCAACTAAACATCATTGATATAGAGGAGAGAGATTAATGTATAAATGTTCAAGAGATCAATAAAAACAATTTACATAAACAATTGGACACGACACGATTAGACATGGTTAGACACGACACGATTAAACAAGGTTAGACACGACACAATTAGACGCAGTTAGACACGACATGATTAGACACGTTTAGACATGATTAATTAATCGTATTTAAACGTGTGTTTGTCGTGTATTTGCATGTTAGATGTGTTTAGACACGATTATTAATCGTGACTAAACGTATAAGAATTTTTTAGACACGCTTAGTAATCGTGTCGTGTTATATTATTGTGTAAAATGCATATCGTTTAATCGTGCCGTGTCAGAAATTGTCACCCCTAGTCTTAAGTAAGCACAAAGTTTTCATATGGAAGGTTTCTGAAACGCTGCATCATACAAAATACATCATAATAATGGAATTTCATTATACACAGAGGATAGTAGTTGTTGGTGATGCAAGTGAGAGGATTTAAATTTGGAGGCAGTTTGAGGAAAGAACCTTATGCGTATTTAGGTAGTTGAATTCATAAATTAAATTAATTAGAATACATCCAAGGCCTTAGAGGGGAGCAACCAACTGATGGGCACCCTAAGATCCTGAACTAACTCATCTCCATCTTCTTCTTCTGCATTGGAACCGTATAACTGAGATTGCAATTTTACTACAGAAATTAGGGATGACGTGGATCTTCTTGGAGAAATGGAAGTTGGGAAGTGAACATGGGGAATTATGGTAGATGGAGGTATTGACGGATTAGATTGAAAGTTGGAAGAAGAACAAAGTTGTGGAGTCGAGAGCTGGAGATGTAAGGAACCCATTAGATAGAGGGAATGTTGCAATTGGAGGGAAATAAAGGTAAGGAAAATTTCGGGATTTCAATTTTTTCTTATTAACGTTCAAATTAGATGTCACGTGTGATACACATGACAGATTTTAACGGAAAAACACGTGTTTCAATTAAAACTTACAAAATGAAACATAGTACATCATAAACCAGCGACCCGAAATAAGTTGCATCACTTACCAATTTTGGCAAACATATTACATATTTTTACCTATTATAAAACATTTTTTAGTTTTAGTGAAAAACTAAAGAATTAGGTCTGATAATGGTGGAAAATTTGTTAATGAAAATTGTTCAAACTTGTTTAAAGAAAGTGGAATTGTTCATGAAACTGGTTGCCTATATACTTCACAACAAAATGATATTGTGGAAAGAAAGCATCGACATCTTTTAGAAATTGCATGTGCCTTGAAAATTGAATGTGGTATGCCTTCTCAATATTGGGGTGAATGCATTTTGACTGCATGTTACTTGATTAACTTATTTCCTACTGTTGTTTTGGATGGTTTGTCTCCATATGAAAAATTAACAGATAAATCTCCGATGATAACACATTTAAAGGTATTTGGGTGTATTTGCTTTGCTAAAGTACTTAATAGTTCAAACAAATTTCAATCTAGATCGGTGTCTTATGTTTTCATGGGGAATTGCTTAACTCAAAAAGGTTATAAATTGTTAAATCTTGATACAAAAACTTTTTTTATAAGTCGATGTTCAGTTTAAAGAAGATATATTCCCTTTTAAACTGAAGAATAGTGATGACCTTCATGGCTTTGTTGATAGAGTTGTTGATGTGTTAAATGATGATCCATTGAGTGATTATTCGGATTCTGATAACTCGGTTGAATCTGATTCTATAATGGTTGAAGTTTTATTATCGGATGACACTCTAAGAAATGATGTTCCTGCTGAAACTAAACTCAGAAGGTCATCTAGGATAACTGGAAAAGTAGAGTTCCCTTTTGGCATCAAGATTATGTTGTCTCAACAAGCTCGGTAAGACAAGCATCTTCGTTGTATCCTATTAGTAACTTTGTTTCCTATAGTAATCTTTCGAATGATTATAAACATTTTGTTGGTAATGTCGCAAGATAGCGGAGCCTATTTATTTTAAAGATACAGAAAATGATATTAAGTGGATAGAAGCCATGAAAGAGGAAATCATGTCTTTTGAAGAAAATAAGACCTGGGTTATTGTTCCCTTACCCGCATATAAGAACATTGTTGGTTGTAAGTGGGTGTATAAGGTAAACTACAGGTCTGATGGGTTAGTTGAAAGATATAAAGCTAGACTAGTTGCTATGGGGTATAGTCAAGAAGAGGGTATTGATTTTGCTGACATGTTTTCTCCTATTGCAAAGATGGTTACAGTAAGAATTGTTCTTGTTGTAGCTTCGATTAAAAACTGGCATATTTTTCAGATGGATGTGTACAATGCATTTCTTCAATGTGACTTAGAAGAGAATTTATATGGAAAATCCTCAAGGTTTTTGTAATTAGGGGGAGAATATGGTTTGTAGATTAGAAAAATCTTTATACGGTTTAAAACAGACTCCTAGGCAGTGAAACATTAAACTTACTGATGCTCTGGTTTCTCATGGTTATCAACAAAGTAAATATGATTATTATATGTTCTCTAAACATAAAGGTGTTGGCATTGTTGTTTTGTTAGTATATGTTGATGATTTACTAATCACAGGGAACAATAGTAATCTGGTTGCCAGACTGAAAGATGCCCTTCAAAACCATTTTAGGATAAAAGATTTGGGAGAATTGAGGTATTTCTTGGGCTTGGAAGTAGCTCGGTCCCGTGATGGTATTGTTCTTACTCAACATAAGTATGCTTTAGAGTTAATATCTGAGGTTGGCTTGCTAAGTTCTAAACCTAGTAAAACCCCAAATGGAATTAAATTTAACTCTAACATTTGTTGCATATGAGGACTCTATGAATAAAGCCTCTGATGATGACCTTCTGTCTGATGCAACATTTTACAGGAAGGTAATTGGTTAGATGTTATGTCTTTCTGTCACAAGGTCTGATATATGTTTTGCACAAAAACTGAGCCCGTTTATGCATGCTCCTAAGCAGTCTCATTTAGATGCGGCTTTTAGAATTGTTCGTTATATTAAGGGGCAACCTGGTTTTGGATTTTTCTTTTATATGCTTTTAGTTCACTTAGGTTGATTGCTTTTTGCGACTCAGGATGGACTGCTTGTCTAGAAACCAGAAGGTATGTTTATGGGTATTGTGTGAAGCTTGGTGATTCTTTGATATCCTGGAAGGTTAAAAAGCAGAGTATTATATCTTGGTCATCAGCAGAGGCTGAGTGCCAAAGCATGGGAGTCACAATGACTGAGATTGTCTGGCTTAAAGGTTTGTTGTGTGAACTAATGTTGTTCATTCAGATCATGTTGTGTTATTATTTTTGTACAATAATGTTGCTATTCAAATTTCATTTAACCCCATATTTCATGAGCGTAAAAAACATATAGAAATAGAAGTCACTTTGTTAGGGAGAAAATAAGTGCAGGTATTTTGAATGCTCAACATTTTTGAATTGGGGATCAGGTAGCAGATTTGTTTACAAAAGCATTAGGTGGGCAACATCATGCTTACTTGATGAACAAACTTGGGCTTGATGATATCTATGGAGTTGTTAGCTTGAGGGGGAGTGTTGAAGGTCAACCGAACAACCCTTGAATGACTATATTAATTAGTATGATAAGATGAAAGTGTAATAGAAAGTTGTTTGTTGTTGTTTACAATTATTGAGGACTGATTTGTTAAATTGTAAACATTAGAGCTTTGATTGATTATGTCGAAGATTAGGGAGTGATCTATCATTATTTGTGAAGATATTTTTTTATTTAAACAGAGTGATGGAGTGCAGATGAATGTACACACTCAAATACCCATATTATGATATAATCTATTACCTTTACAACTAACTTTATACCACTTGCATTGGAAGATTCGCAAGATTCAACATGTTCATGGAGTTTTCATTTAGGGAAGTGCATTTTTGTTGCCGCTCGTATGCTTACTGCAACCAGGAACATATTTATCCTAATTTTATAAGCTCGGTATTGAGTATAATTAACAAAATTGTGTAAAAAAAAAGGGGTATACATTAACAGTGTCCAACTCTATACATGTCTCTATAATGAGTACAAAAAGAATTATCATATTAATCTATTAGTATAAATAAAATCAGATGGGATCTCACTTTCTATAAGTTTATATAATATAATCATTTATAGTAAGTCTCGTTTTCGAATTAAATTGTTGAAAATGTCGATATCGGTAGTGGTACTGGTAGACCTCGTCCTAACCGTTACATTCTTCTGTCTTGTTTTTTATTTTTCGGAATTTGCAAAAACATCTCGAAGCCGAATCCAGATATCCATTCAATTTGTAGAAGAATTTTGGGAAATAAATAATAAGGTACTGTAAAATGTAATAATGCGTGAAAAACAATTCATAATCACGTAGCCTATATATTCTCCTCAGGGCAAATTCGCCAACCCTTTCTCTTCTCCTTTTTTCTCTCCTCCCTGTCTGTGTGTGTGTCTGTCTCCCCATCCGGAGAGTATTTTCGCCATCAAGTTTGGCACTTGAATTCACATTTGATTTTAACAAAGAATTGAATAACAAATAAAGCTTCGTTGAGGGCATATGTAAGACCATGCCCTCAGTTCTTGCGTTGCCTTCGTCGTCCACGCCCAGATCTTGAATCCTTCTCTTTGCAGATTCGTGGTCTGGGTTTATGTCCAATCGGTGGGTTTGGTTCGAATCTCTCTGTGGGTCGGTGTCTGATCTTTGCAGAACTGCGCGCATCGGATCCTGATGGAGATTTCTTGTTTTTCCTTTTGCAGGTACTTCCTTTTCTGGCTTTGGTTCATGAAGGATCTTCTGTATATCGCTCTCTGAATCGGTGAAGCGGCGTCGTTCTGCATCCCTTGATTGAAGGTACTGCTCCGATTGTTCATCACCATTTGATTGTTCATCTTCCATTCCTTTGATTGACTTGGACGCTTCTCTGGGTTACTATGGAATTGGTTATAGGTTGGATCCAGTTTGTATTTGCTAATTTCAATTTTATTGAAATGGGTTGCAATTTAGCACTGAAATTTTGTATTTTCTGATGCTAAACAGACTGAAGTATTGTTTTTTTTTACAGAGGCAATGCAATCTGATAATGGAAAGTTATTCATTGGTGGAATATCGTGGGATACAGATGAAGACAGGCTCAAGGAGTACTTCGGTGCTTATGGCGAGGTCGTGGAGGCGATCATCATGAAAGACCGAACCACGGGCCGTGCTCGTGGTTTCGGTTTTGTTGTTTTTGCTGATCCAGCTGTTGCTGACCAAGTCATCAAGGATAAGCATAACATTGATGGTAGAATGGTAATGCTACTACCTCTGATCGCTTTTTAGGCTTTTTCATTACTGAATCTATAACAGGATCAAAGTTTATTTCTTTTACCTATATATTACAGTTCCAAATCTAGATTCTTTGTTCTCGACAGAACTGATTATAAAATTGTCTTGATTTTCTATTTTAATTTAAACGTAAAGAAAGTCTAAATTTTTACAGAAATTATAAATTCCAAACATTGTATTCCTATTGAGGTTTGATCCAATTAAAAAAACATTCATGATGGGGTTCATTTTCATCAGGTTGAGGCAAAGAGAGCTGTTCCAAGAGATGACCCAAACTCTCTTAGTAGAAGCCCGAGTGTCCATAGTTCACCAGGTCCCGTTCGCACGAAGAAGATCTTCGTCGGAGGTTTGGCATCTACAGTCACCGAGAGCAACTTTAAGACATACTTTGAGCAATTTGGAACAATCAACGACGTTGTTGTAATGTACGATCACAACACGCAGAGGCCCCGAGGCTTCGGATTCATCACTTTTGATTCAGAGGAATCCGTGGACAAGGTTTTGCTCAACACATTTCATGAGCTGAATGGAAAGATGGTCGAGGTAAAGAGAGCAGTCCCAAAGGAGCTGTCTCCGGGCCCCAGTCGGAGCCCACTTGCCGGCTATAATAACTATGGAATGAGTCAAATCAATAGCTTGTTTAGTGGCTACTCGACCCCGAGTGCCATTGGAGGGTACCCAGTTAGAGATTCTAGGTACAGTCCAATCACGGGTTCTCGAATTCCTTCATTTGGTATGAATTTTGAGCCTGGCATCAACCCGAACTATGAAGGGAGCACAAATTTCAATGGTAGTATGAGCTATGCTCGTGGTTTGAGCCCGTATTATATCAATAACCCTACTAGGTTTAGTAATGCAAATGGGTATGAAGGTGGCAATGGAGGAAGTTCATCTTTCTTCAGCTCTGTGACTCGGGATTTATTGGGAAATGGAGGTCTCAATTCCACCAACTATAGTGGAACTGGAAATATGAACATTGTACGAAGCAATTTTCATGGTGGTGGTGGTGGTGGTGGAATAAATTGGGGTTCATCTCAGATTATAGGTCAAGCTGGTGGAAATAATAATTCGAATGATAATGGTAATTTCATGTATGGTGGTGTGAACAATACATATAATATGGGAAATGTCGGTTTTTCTAGAAACTCTGGAAATAGTGGTGCAGCGTTGGCTTCTTCTTATGGTGCATCAAATGGCTCCTTTGATGGAGCTTTTGCCGATCTTTATGGAGATCCAACTTGGAGATCACAGAATCTTGAGAGAGGAGGGTCTGGTTCTTTTAATTATGGACTCGGTGCTGCAGGTTCTGATGTTTCGGCTAAATCTTCTCCTGGCTATGTTGGCGATTACAATGTCAATAAGAGAGTTAAGTAGAGGTAATTGCTCAATCTCAAATTGTTTTCATTCCTTGGTTTTATTCTTCGTCATTATGATACTAATCTAAACTATATTGAATGGATTTTAATCGAACACTACTACCATATGCACTATATATATATAGTGGTAGTCACAATCATCATTAGAAATGAACAAAAAAGGTAATTGCTACATAAGATACCAATTATATTATCAAAATAAAAACCATACCGTTACATACTCAAATGGTTTTTTTCTTTTTCTTACTTGTACACAAAAATTAGTTTTTTAAGTTACTATCTATTGGTAATGCACTTTTTTGGTCTAGATAGGAAGAAAAAAAAAAACTTTATTATGAAGAAAGATTCCATTTTAAATTATGTAAGCATCTGAGTTTTGCATCAAGAAACTAATAACTATTTTTGCTTAACAAAATTTTCTTATTTCATTGTGTAGATCTGATCAAAGTCGTAAATTTCACTTTGTTTCAGGTATTTCTTCGTTTGAAGATTGTTTTTGGCCAATTTCATTTCCGATGTCCAAAAACAATGTTTGCTCAGAGAGCTAACGACAGTAAGCTTGTTTTGGAGACAAGACTTTACAGGTAGAAGAAGAAGTTACATAAAATGATTTTGTGTCGCCTGATTCAAGTTTTTTTGAGGTAAACTTTTTAGGGGTTTGTCATGTTTTTTGTTACTCTGTTGGAGTGATATAAGTTTAGATTTGCGGCATATATAGTAAGAAATGTATCATGCATCTTCTGGTGAGAGGTGGAGATACGAACAAGAAGAAAAAGCTTATAGACTCTGTTGTAGTTCTTCCTTTTATTTACCATTTTACTACTTTAGATGATTGTGCAGCAATGTTGTGAGTTGTTGCTGGGTCGTGTTCGTTCATTGTCTGCATATTGTAATCGAGGTTATTGATTTTACTAGTGTGAAACATTCAAGGGATTTACCCAGATAGGGTCCTGATTCCTGATTATTCCCGAGGAATAAGCTCTATGGATTTCTGTTTGTTCTATGTTATTGTGACTCACCTGAAAGGTTTAGTGACATTAGGGAAAGATTGGTTAGCTGTTGGTAAACAGATGCATTTGTAACTTTTTAAATAGGGTATAAATTGTCCTAATGTTTGAATGCATTTTTTAATTTTACTTTTTGTAAAAAATATCTCGTTTCTTCAATTTATCTAAATTTTCATTCATCCAAACTTGATTCACTATGTTTTTAAAATTTGTAAAAATAATATAATACTTTTAAAAATAGGGAGATTTTATTTGCAGACCATCGACTATTTTATACAGATATAAAATGCCCTAATAGCATTTTACATATTTGTCCTTACCAATTTTAAGGAAATTAATTATTAAATAGACCTCATATTTTCGTAGTTACTAAATCGACCCCAGATTATCAAAATGGTGAAAAATTATGCTTCTAGCAAGTTTTGAACCCTAGACCTCTCACATGCTAACTAAAAGTTTTAGCACTATACTAGTAATTCCAATTGTTTTATATATACGTCAAATATAGTTATTGAAGCAACTCTCATTTTATTGTATTAAACATCTCATGTTTATTTATTGATGTTATTTAGTAATTAACATTTGTTCAACGTTGTTTGTTTAATTATAGTTTTAATTTAATTATGTATCTACTAATTAATTTTTTTTAAATGATTGAAAATTAAATAATTTTCTAAATTTAATATTTATAGACTACAAGAATACTCATTTTGAAAATACTTTTTCAACCATCTCTAAAAGAAATCAGAAATACTATAATATGTAGATAATTAAATTAGAACTCTAACGACATATATGATGTTAAGTTTCAATTTTCTTATCGATTATAAAATTTGGTCAAAGTAGCATCAATAAATAAACATGAGATGTTTAATACAATAATGTGAGAGTTGCTTCAATAACTATATTTGAAGTATAAGAAATCAATTGGAATTACTAGTATAGTGGTAAAACATTTAGCTAGTATGTGAGAGGTCTAGAGTTCAAAACTTGCTAGAAGCATAATTTTTCACCATTTTGATAATATGAGGTCGATTTAGTAACTACGAAAATACGAGGTCGATTTGATATTTAACTTCCTTAAAATTAGTAAGGACAAATATGTAAAAAAACTATTAGGGCATTTTAGTCTTTCAACAAAAATGATCTGTATAAAGTAGCCGTCTGTGAATAGAATCTCCCTTAAAAATATTATAATTAAATATGTTTAAAACCTTTTTAGTTTTTATCTATTACCATGGAGGTATTGGTGTTCACATCTCCTCGGAGATTATGAAAGCCATGATGAAACGTTAGCAATTGGAAGATCAAACACTTTATTTATCCGTGACATGTTTGATACTCGAGAGTACACACTTAACAAGTCAAGTCGGGACGACTCTATTAAAAGTTTGTATGTATTGTCTTCTTACCTAAAGTTTACCCTTTAAGACGCGTCGCCACGTAAGTATGCAACCTTCACGATGCAAAAAACAAGAGATCTACTGAACTCGATTAACAAGTTAAGGTGACGATTATCTTAAGAGTTTACATGCGTTGACTCTTTAGTGGGCCCTAACGTTGTCTCTTAAGAGACGTCACCACCTAAATATGCAACCGTTGAGAAGGAAATCAATAGATCTACCGATCTATAAAATCAGAAAGACAATGATCTTAACTCGGTAAAAAGTCACTGTGGTTTATTGTGTGAGTCTCGCAAAGATTGAATATGGTATGAAACTAATAATAAACCACGTTAACTCATTAAGTATTCTCTATAAATACCCATTATTATGCACTATTCAAAAACAATATAATATTCTCAATATATTTATAATACTATAAAATTTGAACTCATTCACTTTATTATTGGAGTGGAAATATCGAACAAAATCCGAGTTTTTTACCCTTCTTTTCTTTTCTAGCAAATTAAGAAGGATAGCATGGAATCAAATCCCAGTACAATTCAGGTCCGAAATTGAAGGACAGGGAGAATATAGATGTTGAACTTCGAGAGGATTTCTTGGATTGATATGAAGTTGTGACGACACTTTCAAATTGAAACTATTTGGTGATTCACCCAAAATTTCAATCGAATAAAAACAGAATCTGTCTAAACAAGAACTTGAGAAAGAATGTATGGTTTTTCTGATGATCTCTTTGAGTCTGAACCTTGACCAATTTATAGAGTTGGTGACCCTCTTTGGATGAAACTTGACGCCAAAGGAACCACACCTCTTCAGTCGAAACTTGGCACCAAAGCAGAAGAACCCCTTCAGATCAAATTTTGGCGCCAAAGTTACTTGCAGCAGTTCGGTCGAAACTTGGCACCAAAGCAAGTGTCCAAAAATTGGGAATTTTAAGTAAAAAATTATTAAGTCATTAATTCCAAAAATTCCAAAAAATATTAAACTCGACCCCAGCCAGGGGCGCTGCCCCCGGACCCCTACAAAGGGGGTGTTGCCTTCTTGAAGTCAAGTCCTAGCTTCTTGAAGCGACTAAACTTCATGTTCATATAGGTATCTCTTTTACTCTTGCACCTTTTTCAAAAGCGGCTAAACATATGCAATTTTTCAAAATAACTATTAAGAAGTTAAACTTCAACCTCCTCTACTTGCATATCTGAATACATACATTGGGATGATACAACCAATGTGTTCCAATCTCTAGATGTTGAGCTTTCCACATTGAATTCAACACATAATGTCATATTAGGTGGGAATTGGGTATCTCAACATGAGATATTTCAAATGGACTTTAATCTCATCCCCACAACTGATTTGTGCACAAGATCTCTTCTTAACCCTTCTGTCAGATAATCGGCTAAATTATGTTGAGTTTTTATGAACTCCACTGATATAAACCATGCATGATGAGCTCACGAATCATGTTGTGTCTAACACCTAAGTGTCTAGACTTGCCTTTGTACACTTGTCTATATGCATTAACCAAGGCAGGCTCACTATCACATCTGATAGATATAGAAGATATCGGTTTAGGCCATAATGGAATTTCATAGATCATATTTCTTAGCCACTCAGCTTCTTTACCAGCCGATGTTAATGCCACAAACTCAGACTCCATTGTTGAGTTAGTAATGCAACTCTGTTTCTTTGATGCCCAAGATATGGCACCTCCCCCAAGAAGGAATATGCATCCACCTGTAGAAGAATGATCTTTCACATTGGGAATTCAACTTGCATTTGAATAACCTTCAAGAACCGAAGGGAATCCAGTATAAGCCAAACTGTAATTCATGGTTCCTTTCAAGTACTTGAATACTCGATTAAGGCTTGCCAATGATGTGAACTAGGATTGCTAGTATACCTACTAAGCTTTCCAACAACATATGCAATATCTAGCCTAGTGCTAATCATGACATACATAAGACAACCAATAGCTCTTGAGTATTCAAGTTGAGATACTGCGACACCTTTATTAGGTAGAAGCTTAAGACTAGGATCTATGGGAATGCTAACTGGAGAACAATCATTAAGATTAAATTTATTCAGAATCTTCTCAATATAATGAGATTGAGAGATTGAAATAATATTTATACCAAGAATCACCTCAGCCTCCCCCAAATCCTTCATGTCAAAATTAGATGACAAAAATTTATTGATTTTATCAACTTGATTTTGGTCAGTACCAAAAATCAACATGTCATCTACATATAAACAATTGATAACTCCTGTACCATAAGTATCAAAGTTGCTATATACACACTTGTCGGCTTGGTTAAGAAGAAAACCATTAGACAATACCATATCATCAATTTTTTTATGTCATTGTTTTGGTGCTTGTTTAAGACCATACAATGATTTCTTCAACTTACACACCTTGTTTTCATACCCAGGCATAACAAACTCTTTCGGTTGTTTCATATAAATCTCTTCATCCAAATCACCATTCAAGAATGCGGTTTTCACATCCATTTGATGAATTATAAGGTTATGTATAGCTGCAAGTGCTATTAATAACCTAATAGTGGAGGTCCTAGCAACAGGAGCATAAGTATCAAAGTAACCAATCCTTTCCTTTAGCTAGAAGTCATGGATAACCAATCTTGCTTTATACTTATCTATGCTACCATCCACTTTTCTTTTTCTTTTGAAGATCCACCTGTTTCCCAAAGCTTTACATCCATGAGGTAGATCAGCCAATTCTCATGTATTATTGTTCATGATTGAATCCATTTCACCATGGATAGCTTATTTCCCGAATGCAACATCCCTTAAGGCCATAGCTTCACTAAATGTTCTTGGATCATCTTCAATTATAAAACAATATTGATATTGATACTCAATATCATCTCTTGACCCTTCAACCAAATGAAATTGAAAGTCAGATCCAAAAGATTTGGCTTTTCTAGCTCTAGTGCTTCTCCTTGGTTCAGTCGGTCCAGGTACAGAAATAGTACCACCAGATGCATCTGAACTGAAAGAATTCTAAATCATATGTCTTGGTATAGGTATAGATGTAAATATATCTTCATCAAAGTTAGCATCTCTTGATTATATAACTGTGTTTACAGACACATAGTCATTAGATTCTAATACATATAACATATATGCATAGGAATGCTCAGCATACCCAATGAAGATACAATTTATACCTCTTTTACCCAAGTTTCTCCTTTTGGGTTCAGTGAACTTTACAATTGCTCAACATCCTCAAACTCTCAGAAAACTTAATTTTGATTGCTTTTTATACCACAATTCATATGGGGTAATCTTATTCCTTTTATTAGGAATTCTATTCAATAAATAATAGACTGTTAACATAACCTCACCCCAAAAACCTTGACTTAAACCTGAATAGGATAACATGGAATTAACCATCTCTTTCAAAGTTCTATTCTTTCTTTCTGCTACACCATTTTGTTGTGGTCTATAAGGAGTTGTAGTTTGATGTATTATACTAGTAGATTGAAAATATACTGGATCATAATACTCACCTCATCTATCTGTACGTAAATTTTTAATCAAATTACTTTGATGTAACTCAACTTCTTCTTTATAAATTTTAAACTTATCAAGAGCTTCATCTTTAGCATGGAACAAATAAACATATCAATATCTAGAATCATCATCAATAAAAGTAATGACATACTTTTTATTTCCTAATGAAGGAGTAGCATCGAAATCACATAAATCGCTATGTATGAGTTCCAATACTTTGGATACTCTATTTACATCCTTGAAAGGTTTTCTGGTTATCTTAGTTAACATGCAAGTTTTACATTTCTCATTGTTTATATCAATAGCAGGTATGAGACTCATTTTAGACATATCTTTTATTCTTTTATAATGTACATGTCCTAGTCTAGCATGCCATAATTATGATTCATTCACATTATTGCTAGTACTAGTAGAAGTCATACAAGTAGATTCATTATCAAACGAAACTTTAACATTCAACATAAACATACCATTACATAAATAACCAAAACCTACAAAAGTACCATGTTTTGGCAAGATATATTTGTCACTTTCATACACCTGTTTGTAACCACAATTATTTAAGACAACACCAGATAATAGATTCTTTCGAATTCTGGGAACATACCATACATTGTTTAAAGACACATTTTCCAGGCGTAAAAACAAGCTTTACATTTCTAAGTTCTTTAATTGGTTCAGTCGCAACATTTCCCATCTTTAAAACAAATCCATCTTCAATTGGTTGAAAGTCGTTGAACCAACGAAGATCTTTACACATATGACTTGTTGCTCCTGAATCAATCCACTACGCAAAATGATTATCCTGCACATAAAATGCCTCAGATTATCCCGTATTACAATTTTGTATTAAAATCTGCCCTTGTTGCTTTTCTGGATCCTTAGATCCTCTTGGACCAGGGTTATACTTGCCTTTACCAACCTGACAATCCTTCTTGAAATGACTAGGTTTGCCACACTTCCAACATGCCACCTTAGGATTCTTGTTGGAAGATTTGTTGTCATCTCCTTTAAATTTTAGTTTGTTACCCTTGTCTTTGTTCGAGTTTGAAAATCGACCATCTTCAATCATGTTCACAGAAGAGTTACCAACTTAGTTTTTACCCTTAGGGTTATTGTCGACTTCTTGAGCCCTTAAAGACTCCTCAATCCTGAAGTGACTTCCAAGTTGAACAAGGGACATCTCTTCCTTATTGTGTTTCAGAGTATATTTGAAATCTTTCCATGATGGTGACAGTTTATCTATAACACTAGAAACTGAGATGGATTCATCCATCTTCATGTTATGTTGAGCAAACTATCCCGGAATCCTTAACAGTTCGTTGTACTGTTCCATGACCGGTTTAGTATTAACCATCTTGTAATTATTAAAATTACTAACCAGAAACTTCTTGCTTGAAGCATCTTCGACCATGTACTTGGATTCAAGCGAATCCCACAACTCTTTTGCAGACTCTACATTTTAGTATATATCAAATAGGGAATCAGACATACCATTCAGAATGTGACCACGACAAATGTAGTCATCGTTCTCCCATTTGCATCGTCTTCTAGTCTGTTCCACCGTTTTATTCTCAAATAGTTTTGGCATAGGAGTAATCAACACATACACAACCTTTAGTGTTGTCAAAAGGAAGTGCATCTTCTTCTGCCATCTTCGAAAATCATTGCCTTCAAACTTATCCAATTTCGCAAATTTGCTTGTCATATCCCTAGCAGATTCGACGTTTCTCATCTTAGTTTCAATCTTTGTTGAACTTCTAGAGGATTTCTTTTATTGATTTGAAGTTGTGACAGTACTTTCAGATTGAAACTATTTTATGGTTCACCCAAAATTTCAATCGGATAAAATCAGAATCTGTCTGAACAATAACTTGAGAAAGAATGTATGGTTTTTCTGATGATCTCTTCAAACTTGAATCTTGCCCAATTTATAGAGTTGGTCAACCCCTTTGGATGAGACTTGGCGCCAAAGGAACCATACCTCTTCAGTCGAAACTTGGTTCCAAAGCAGAAGAACCCCTTCGGATCAAATCTTGGTGCCAAAGTTACTTGCAGCACTTCGGTTGAAACTTGGCGTCAAAGCAAGTGTCCAAAAATCGAGAATTTTGAGTTAAAAAAATATGAAGTCATTAATTCCAAAAATTCAAATTTATAATGAAGTCATAAATTCAAAATATTAAATCATTAATTCCAAAAAATTCCAAAAACAATTAAGCTCGACCCTAGCTAGGGGCTCTGCCCCTTGGACCCACCAGGAACTCCCGCCCCTAGGACCCAGCCCAGGGGCGCTGCCCCCGGATCCCTGCAAAGGGGTGCCCCCTTTGACCCCTATTGCTCGTCCCTAAGCAACCAATGAAGTTCTGATACAGTTAATCATAATATACTCAAACAAGTGTGCACTCTACACTATCGTGACTTATTTAATGAAATATTATAATTATATTTGTCAATTAGTTAATGAAGTATTGGCACGATCGTACTGTTCCTTGTAGATCAACCTTTCCCTAGTCGAGTCACTCTTTTTTTCTTCTCTTTAGAGTACATTTCTCTTAGTATATATATAACATACAATACAGTTCTAAGATTCATTTCCCTTTTCATGATAAAAATGGACAGAACACTAACTGTTTCATGTTCGGTCCTCCTCTCTATCACCTTCCTCGTACAGTTAAGTTCTTCAGTTTCTTCTGCTCAAACTTGCAGCAGCTACACCTTCTCCAGCAACACCATCTACAGCTCATGCATGGATCTTCCATACCTGAGTTCCTTCCTCCACTGGAACTTCAACCAATCCACCTCCATTGCTGAGGTGGCGTTCCGGATGACCGGTGTTACATCCTCAAACTGGGTCTCATGGGCCATAAACCCTAGTGCCAGCACCATGATTGGGTGTCAGGCCCTGGTTGCTTATATAGATCACTTGACCGGCTCAGTCTATGCTTATACTTCGAATATAGACAGCTATCAGACGTACATGCCTGAAGCTGCACTGAGCTTCGATGTCCCCACCATAGCCGGGAGCTTCCAGAATGGAGAGATGACCATTTTCGCAAAGCTGGAGTTGTCGGCTGATATAGTGACTGTGAATCAGCTATGGCAGGTGGGACCTGTGAGTAACAGACGGCCCGGGACCCACCCGATCGGTGGGGACAATGTTAAGGCCAAGACAACCCTGAACTTTGCGTCGGGTCCAACCTCAACAACCCCATCAAACGGCAGCAGCAGCAACGAAAATGATAACAATAACAGCAGCAGCAATGGAGATAATACCAATGGTGGAACCACATCGAGCAGCGATCCGTACAATGCGAGATTGCGAAAGAAAAATGTAAGTGTGGTGGTGTTCTTCGTAATTGTGAGACTCAAAAATTCAAACTTGTGAATGAACGGATTCGATACACTTTTAAATCATCTTAATATCCTTCCTTGAACTGATGTTTATGAATATCGGTTTATCCATGTGCTTAGTGCCCGACCTCTACCTTTAACGGGAGTATCCGTATTTTCGGCGTCGCCAAGATTTGAACTTGACGTGCTCTGATTCCATGTGAAACTTAAGACTACTCCGATGTTCATAAATATCAGTTTAAAGGAGAATGTTAAGATAATTAAGAGTATACAGAATACCTTCACTCACAAGTTCAAATTTATGATTGAAGTTTTGAAGGTATTCGACATACTCTTAAGTCATCTTAACCGTAATTGCGTTTGATTCATTGAACGTGATGTCTTCGTTTTGCCATTAATGATGGAGTAATTAGATAATAGAAGCATGTTATGTTCGTGCCTCAGCACAACTCATCACGACGAGTGACCCATTCAACTATCCCCCACTAGTTTAACAAGTTGACTTACAATATTCAATTGTATATCATGTGATTTCGGTATATATGAGCTGTAAGTGTATCCTAGTTCGGTGTACTTAACAATACACACTTGTCTAATTCAAGAACCGGGCCTACCATGGGTGGTCAGTTCGGGCTCTGATGTGGCAGCATGACGTGTCTTTTAATAATAATAATAATAATAATAATATAGTTCACGTGCTGGTTGCAGGTTCATGGAGTATTGAATGCAGTGAGTTGGGGAACCATGATGCCCCTAGGAGCCATAATAGCAAGATACCTGAGAGTGTTCAAATACGCTGACCCTGCATGGTTCTACCTCCATGCCACGTGTCAGACCTTGGCCTATATTGTCGGAGTGTCTGGTTGGGTCACTGGTCTCCAACTCGGGAACCAAGGTGCTGCTGATACCGGCTACCACGGCTCCATCGGCATTGTCCTCTTCGCTTTGGCCACTCTTCAGGTACTGTACTATATCCATAATTTACTTAAAAGTAAATTGTTATCCTTTTCATTATCTAATGTTTAAATGTTGTTCTTAAATGCATCAATATGTTTGAAACGGTTGTTCCGTCCAGTATCTTTAAGTTATAGAAAGTTGTTAAACGTCCCAACTGTTGTGAATTCATCTACTTTTATCGTTAAATATGTCAAAATGACAATTTTACTCTATTGTTCTTCATAATATCTTTAACACTAAATTCAATTCCAAAATACAAATTTGAGTTCGAATTCTACCACAAATTGCATTTTGGAATTTAATTCAAACTCAAATCTATTTTTTTGTGTTCAAATTCAACCCAAAATGTAAATTTAGGTTGAATTTGAACCCCAAAAATGCAGATTTCAGTTTGAGTTCAATCAAAATCTGCATTATTGGGTTGAATTCAAATCAAAATCTGCATTTTTGAGTTGAATTTGAACATAAGTATATGTTTTAGAGGTGGATTAAGTGTTAGATATGATATGAAAATGAACCAGATGAGTCAAATTATCATTTTGACATATTTAACGTAAAAAATGGAAGACTATTTAATTGTTAGTACATTTAAGTATGATTGCAAATAATTACATGCATAATGCAAAATAATAACATTGAATATGACTATTCCAAGGACAAATTGCTGTATTCACTTATTGCAGTCCTTGGCGTTACTTTTGAGACCAAAGAAGGAACACAAGTACCGAGTCTTCTGGAACATCTACCACCACTTGATCGGGTACACGACGGTGGTCCTTAGCATCGTCAACGTCTTCAAGGGTTTGGAGATTTTGGACCCGTCTAGGGTTTGGAAACGGGTGTACGTTCTGATCCTGATAGTCCTTGGTGCGGTCGCTATGGTGCTCGAGGCAACCACATGGCTCATTGTGATCAGGCGACGGGGACCATCGTCTTCCCAAAAGAATCACCCTCATATTTCCAATAACCGTACCCGAGTTGGGTGAAAGGAAAGCTACGGGTTATGCTGTGGACGTCGGGTTACATAGTTCAGGAGACTTGTTGATTGTATTTGGTTTGATGGATTAGGGTTTAGTTGGATGGAGATGCTTATGGTTATGGGATCGATTCTTCAGTACGCATCGAATTTGTGAGAAGAAGAAAAAACTAGGGATAATTTTCAACCGTTGGATATTAATTAACGGTTAGCTAGATTAATAATACGTATAAGCAAGCGCCTCAATTCTGATATTAAAATGAAAGTCCAATCATTACTAACTAGAAATATATAATTATTGTATATATTAATTAATAAGTAATATATATAATAAATATATTAGTTAACATAGTAAAAATTAATTTTATTTTAAAAATGGTTAATAAGCAAATCGCTACCCCAACTTTGAGCGCTTTAAAGATTGTTACTTGAACTTTGTTTTTGTTTTGGTTTTTTAAAATTTTGCTACATATACTTTCGGAGTTGGGGCAAATTGCTACATCAGTTAACTTTTTCGTTATATATGGACGGAAAATGACGTGCCAACACATGATTGATCTCTGATTTTAAAAAATTAAATAATTTTATAAAAATACCCAAAAAAACTATTTTTTTAATATGAAATTAATAGAAAAAATAAGAGTTTTTAATAATAAAAAATTATTGAAAATATGAAGAAAAAAACTAATTATTTTTTTATTTCATATTTTTAATAAAAAACTTATATTAAAAACTCTTATTTTCTTTTTAATTTTCTAGTTTTTTTTTTTAATTTCAGATTTTTGTGATATTAAATTATTTAATTTTTTAAATGAGGGACTAATTATGTGCTTTCATTAAACAACTATTTAATTTTTTAATGGAAAAATTAATCGAGGTAACAATTTGCCTCAAGTATCAAAGTTTAGGTAATAGTTTTTGAAAAAATAAAATTCAAATATCAATTTGTAAAGTGTTCAAAATTGGTATAGCAATTAAGTTATTAACCATTTACAAAAAAATATTTCAGTCATATGAGGAGCATTGCACGGAATCCCAAACCGAAATACTCATAATGCAACATCATAGGCGGATCTACATACATTTAAACTCTAATGGAAACCCAATCTGTCAATAAGTGAGTTATTCCAATTGAGAATTTACTTACCTAACCCTTCCATTCATGAAATTCTCTGCATGGAAGTTACTTTTACCAATCTAAAATGAATATTTATTTCCTTATGCTTGTACATTATAAAAAAATATTATTTATGTTTAATTATTTTTTTATTGAAGTTTTGCACTGTTATCTATTTGATATTTTATAGGCTAGTAATAAAATAATTTACCTAAACATTTTACAAAATCTATCCCAATATAGGTATACATTTAATTAAATATTGAAACTGTTTTGGGTTTAAGCTTGCATTATATAACCGATTTGATCTAATTAGGGGATTCTATTTTGGAATTCACTTACTACCAAATCAAATGTAGCGTCACAATAATGAATTTTAAAAATAAAAATAAAAAATAGACATAGTAGTTACCTCATTATAGTAGCGTGTGGTTAACACATTGCTCAAGGTGTACCCACACGCTACCTTAGGTCCTTAAGTAGCATGTATGCCTTTTTTTTTAATATATATATATTTTTTAAATCTGCTTAACTTGATTGGAATGAATTGCTTTATAAAATGACGAAAAGATAAAGGAGGAATCTTAGTTTAAAAAAAATATAAACATAAAGGAAATTCTTGTAAAATACATAACATAAGGAGTAAAATTACATTTTCCTTTTCTTTTATTTTTTATACTGATTAGCGACATTATAATATTTTTACCCCCAAATAAAGAACTGGACACAGATTATGAAATCTCAAAGATTCTGGCTACGTTCATGACTTTCCTTAAACTATCCGAACCATGAAAAGCTTCCTTAATCTGCACAAAGCTATATGTGACAATCTTTAATCATTAATTAAATACTTAATCATTTCCATATGAACTATATATAGTCATGCCCAATAATTGGACATAATCAAAGAGAAAAAACACAGAAATAAACAACAAGAAGAAGAAAAAACATGTCGAAAGAGGCAACGACATTGGTCTTGTTATGCTTAAGTTCATGCATTGCTGCCCAAGTTTTCGATATCACTAAATACGGCGCTATCGGAGATGCGAAAACCTTGGCGAATAAAGTAACTTAACGATTAATATAACCCACTAAATCGATTTCGTTAAATGTTTTTTTTGTCATTTTTTTGAAAGTTTATTGTTTTTTTTGAAGGCTGTATGGTCGGCATTTCAGGATGCTTGTAAATCGACTAGCCCTAGCCAAGTATTGATTCCTCCGGGAACGTTCGTGTTAGGAGAAGTGAAGATGGTTGGACCCTGTATGGCGCCTATCGAGTTTAACCTGCAGGGCACACTGAAGGCACTAGAAGATCCGTCCCTCTACACGGGCATGAACGGTTGGGTCATGTTCAGTCATATCGACCGGTTAAGGTTAACCGGTAGCGGGGTCTTTGACGGTCAAGGTCATACCGCGTGGTCGCTCGAAGAGTGCAGTAAGAGGCATAACTGTCAAATAATACCCGTAAGTAATTTTATGTTAATTTTCAAACCATACGTTATAACATATTTATTTGGTAATATGGTTTTTTGATTATCAATTAATTTTTAAAGAACATAATTATAAATTTTATTAATTTACTCTTTAATTCATATTCAAATTTTAAAATAAATTTGATTTATTGTTTTTTAGAACAAAATAAAACCATAAGTTAAAGGGTGAAGTGAGAATATTTCTAATTTATGTTTTTTAGAAAATAATTGATGATTTCCATACACAATTTCTATTTTTGTCTTTTATTTCCGTGTTATTATTATGGATGAGCTCGGTATGGGTGGGACGGTTTTTTTTTTCAATAAATAACTCAAGCCTGAAATTTTGGGACTCATGCTTGGAGGACTGAAATCGAGTTCATCTTAAAAAATCATCTGAGTCAGTCTTTGCTTAACTCGGGTCAGTCTCGGTCCTATACCGATTTTTGCTCTAAAAAAATATATCCACAGCTTTTAAATCCAAAACACAATGCAAATATTATAACAATTATTCGATACAAAACAAAATACAAATATTATAGCAAATATTCAATTTAAAAAAGTTTAAATTTCAAACACAACACTAAACACACAATAAACTAATTAAAAAAATACAATGTTGATTTCAACCAATACTCGGGTTGGATATGTCTATTCGGTTTTTGGGGTAAAAAAAGCTGGCCCCGAGTTAGAGATAAAATAAATCGGCCGTTTTAACTCAGTTTTAAATTCGGAACGGGTTCGGGACAAGTATTTTTGGTTTCTCGGTCCACCGGTCTTTTTTTTCTCACCTTAGTTATTATGATTTTAATTTTGTAAAATCGCAGAACTTAAAATTTTATGACGTGACCAACGCCCTGATTAGCTACATAACCTCACTCAATAGCAAGAACTTTCACGTGATCGTACACGAATGCAAGAACATCGCCTTCCAACACATAACCGTCAGGGCTCCGGCAAACAGCCCTAACACTGACGGAATCCACATCGGTCGTTCGGTTGGAGTCAACATCACTGATTCAGTAATAGGGACGGGTGACGACTGCATCTCGCTCGGGGATGGTAGTCGCGATGTCTTTGTCACGAGGGTTCAATGCGGGCCCGGTCACGGCTTTAGTGTTGGCAGCTTAGGCAAGTTAGCCAACGAGGAGCCCGTGATCGGGTTTACGATCAAGAACTGCACCTTTGTTAGGACAGAAAATGGCATCAGGATCAAGACATGGCCCACATCGTACCGAAACATGGTCTCCAACATATATTCTGAGGACGTTCGTATGGTTCGTGTCGACAACCCGATAGTGATAGATCAGTTTTATTGTCCATGGACTCATTGCAACCCTAAGGTAACACTACAAACCCTAACTATCATATATTTTTGGGTAAAATACGACATTGCCCTTAATGTTTGGGCAATTTTTTTTCCTTAAAATTTAAATCATAAAATTTGGTTCTGTCATGTTTGGCCAAAGTGAAAGTTTGACCCCCTCCGTCAATTTTTTCATCAAAAATTACACATAATAAATTTTAAAAATTGCAAAAATACCAGAATACTTTGAAAAATATCATAATTTAACCATTCCAAACCTTTTCAAATGTTATAATTGAGTCCCGATTCAATCGGGACTTGATTGAACCTCAATTGAATCATGACTCAATTGTAACATTTGAAAAAGTTTGAAATAGTTAAATTGTGACATTTTTGAAAGTTTTCTGTCATTTTTGCAATTTCCGAAACTAATTATGTTACATTTGGATGAAAAAATTGACGAATGAGACAAACTTGAACTTTGACCAAAGATGAGAGAATAAAATTTTATGATTTAAACTTTAGGGGAAAACTGAATATCTTCCCTAACATTAGAGGCAATGTGATATTTTACCCTATATTTTGGTTATGCATTATATTATGTGAATGGATCGTCTTTGAATGTAGATTTCTTCCCTAGTGCAAATCCAGAACGTCACGTTGAAGAATATACGTGGGACATCGGAGATGCCCGTGGCCGTGAAACTAAACTGCAGTAGCAAAGCGCCGTGTCGGGATATAGTGCTAAGCGATATTAAGCTTTACTCAACTGGCCGGAAAGGCGAGCGGACCACGTCTAGTTGCGCTAATGTCAAGCCTTCTACATGGGGCGAGCTTGTACCACCCATTTGTTCTTGAGATTTTAGGTTTTGTAATCGTGCAATGTATGATATTTGATTTTCGAGTAAAGCAATAAGGTTTCTATCCACTTCAAGACTAATTATGCAGCATTCTGTACAATTAGGTTACTGTAGAATATAATCAACATAATAATACGTATATTTATATTATTTATTGGAGTGATTGTTCTTTTTTTAGAATCAAATTTATCTGAGATTGGGCAATTTTCCGGACGGGAGGACACATCGACACACAAACACACCACAGTTTGATTGACAATGACCTATAACACTATAGTTATCAACTCCTGTCTAAACTATATGACGACAGTATTTCTATGATTTAGGCAATAATGAGAATATTATAGTTATCATCAAGTTTTTCAACTCTTACCCTTCTATATATATATATAATATATATATATAATGATCATCATCACCAACTACATTTCAGCTTACACACTCTTTGAGTGTTGCGATGTAATAACAAATTAGTACCTAGCAAATTGTTGTGAGTTTCACATTTCATTTCATGAATGATGGATTATCACTTTATTAATAACAAAACTATCTAAAGTTAATATTTTATAAAGTAATTTATTCAAAAATGAAATTTAAATAACAAACTTTCTAAACTCTTAAAGTTCAATTAACAACTAAATAATTAACCTAATATATATTCTCTCATTCCGAGTTAGCCGATGATATGAATTAGTTTGAATGCAGTTTTCTTTCTTCTAATATTATTCTCAATGTTATGTATTTTATATTATTTTTTTTGTATTCACTATATTTAAACCATTATGTAAATAATAAAAAAATGACATTTAATGATTCATGATTTTGTTCCTCCAGGCTCACCACCTACACTTGGCAGTTGACATAAAGGATGAGAGGTGGACAGAATAAGAAACTTCCACCAGCCTGTTACCCACATCTGAACTTCTTACTTTTTTATATATAATAATAATAATAATAATATGTAAACTAAAAACTAAATGGAGTTGAGAGAAAATAAAATCCAACTGAGATTGATTTTCACAATTATTATGTCTGATTTGGGTATTTCAGATCTTCCCAGTCGGATTGTACAACGCACATCTACTATTTTTTTTTTTTTTAAATGTTAAATTATAAAAAATGTAAATATTAATCATATTTTCCCCTTGTAATTATATCTATCTATATCTATATTATGATTAAGGAAACACCGCTATCAGTTCACTTCCTTCCACCATTTATAGTGACTTCAGTTCAGCATCTCCAACACCAGATCGTCTTCTCCGTATCTCTGCTCACATTGTCTGTCTCCTGCTCCTCCTGTCTGTCCTGGGTAATTCCATCTACTTCATGCATTTTACTTTCCAGCTTGGATTACGCTTAGCATCTTCAGTTGCTAGATCTTTTCGTCATTGCTGAATCATCATACACTTCCAGTCTTGCATTGTGTATTAACGGTTGGATCTGAATCTGTTCATTACTGCTAGTTGCGGTTGATTCTTACTTTGCCCTGTGTAGCCACATCCATTTCTAGTTTTTTCTGCTGAAACTCTAGCTCTATTATGTAAGCAATAATGTATGCATGTGACTGCTGCATTAGGGTCTCGATTGTTTTCTTTTTAGATACTCAGATCCTATTTCTGCTGTTCTAGCTGGATGTTTCTAAATTTTACTCAAGATCTGTATTTTTATGAACTGGGGCATTGAATCTTGCAAATTTCCATCAAATGAAACAAACAAGTTTGCATTTTTATTCTGATTGTAGAGAGGAAAGAGTTCGAAAGGAGAAAGAAAGTTGAATTTTTAGTATTTACCATGTTTTTGCTGCCTGTCATCTGGGTTTCTGCATAATTCATGATCTTACACAAAAAAATGTTGTTTTTTTTGTCATTAAAAAAAAAATGTTTTTGTTCACTTTGCGCAGGAAACTCGAGAACCTGGGTTCCCTGAAAATCATCGTTCTTGAAGAAACTGAGTCAAAAATGGAACTTTCCATGATTTTCAAGATCAGTTTCAGTCTTCTTCTTCTGTCACTGACATCAACTCGACCCGCAACCGCAGTCGTTAGATTAACACCCGCGCCGGCCCCAGCTCCGGACATCGTCAACATCACAGACCTCCTCACGGTGGCAGGTCCCTTCCACACCTTTCTCGACCTCCTCCAATCGACCAAAGTCATCGACACCTTCCAAAACCAGGCCAACAACTCCGACAAAGGAATTACCATCTTCGTCCCCAAAGACCAAGCCTTCTCCTCCCTCAAATCTCCTTCCCTCTCTAACCTCACCTCTGACCAACTCAAATCCCTCTGTCTCTTCCACGCGCTGCCACGTTTCTTTACCTTAGCTGACTTTAAGAATGTCAGTGACCTAAATCCGGTACCTACCTTCGCCGGAGGGCAGTACTCTTTGAACTTCAGCGATGTTTCAGGGACCGTTGTCATTACATCGGGGTGGACCAATACGAGGATCAGCAGCAGCGTTCACTCGACAGACCCTGTTGCGATCTACCAGGTCGATCGGGTTCTCCTCCCTGTGGCTATATTCGGAACCGATATCCCCCCTGCTGCTGCCCCGGCTCCGGTGCCTGTGACTAGCCCACCTGCCGGAGAAGCTCCGTCAAGTACTGCTGTAGCTGATGGCGAGATCTCCCCGGTCGGTTCAACGAAGAACGGCTCGAGCAGAGTTGGTGTTTCTAGTGCTTTGAGCTGCTTTGCCATTGCCGTTTTCGTCTTCTTGATTACTTTGTTGTGAGAAAGGAATACGGATTGTAGAATTGAGATCTGTTAGATAGATTTTGAGTTTTTGATTGCTTTATATGAGCACAGTATTTATTTTTTCTGGGCATTTTTTTATGCATTATTGACATTGTCATCGGATTTTGTTGCAAAATGTTGAACATCGTCGGATCATTATACATATTTAGTTTTTAGTACATATAAAACAATAAAAACTACACCTTTATAAACCAAACCCCTTATGATACAAGCAATAAAATTACAAAGACATTGCTTCTTGGCCAAGAAAGATCCTCAGCGCTGGTAAAAACATAACAAGATCAACCTTGGTCTGCCCCATTTCCATGTCGGACCCACAAGAGACAATTTTTACGGCTTAGAAGGGATCAACGACCCGATCCGACCCCGCAATGGGAAGATTCTCATCTACCTGAAGCCGCGATAGCAATGGAAGATCCAAACCTAGAGACAAGAACAGACTCACTGCTGATTCCATTTGAAGCTGCAAGCTGTTCGAGTTGCTTCCACATGGATTCCCTTCTTTTTCGTGACTCTTTTTCGTTGTCTTCATCCTCTATGAATTGGACCAGACATTCATCCAAGAGTGTCTGGTCCGAATCCAAGAATATCTTCTTCACATTTAGAGTGATGGTTTGAACAGCTTGGTTCCAGTGTGTTCTTGTGTTCTTCTCTAGAGAGGGAAAAATGATTGGAAGTATGACATGTTTGTTCTGCATGATTAGGTCTCGGATGTGATCGTTGTTCCATAAAAATAATGCTCGTTCAGCAACCTGAAAAAATGAACAAATGCAATAATTCAGTTCTTGAATCATTTGACAAGTCAAAATGAACTTTTCTCTGAATATCTGAGACACAAACCATTAATTTGGGTACCTGAAAATGTAAACTGTTGAGGCATCGACCAATCTGGCGAAACAGAGGAACCATGCACCGCTGAAATTCAGCAGCTTGAGTGGCTTCCAAGACTTCCTCCAATTCACTGAGAAACAAAACCTCCTTCGAACTATTAATCACAGGCCAATACTTTAAGAGACCACGAATCACCGTATCTGCCAATTTGAAATCCTTCTCTACAAACTGTGTAATGCAATATGAAAGCTGTTGATGATACATTGACACACACTTTGGCTTGTGAAGAGGGATTAGTACACGGATCAAGAACAGCTTATGTTCTTCCTTGAGTGGCAAGGCAAATCCATTGATTATACTTCCCAAGATTTCAAGCATCTCTGCAATTCCATAATGCTTCTCCGTCTCAAAAACGAAGCAGTAGAAGATATTGTTGATGGATTTTCTTATAAAGGGGCGGTGGAACATAAATTTCCCATAAATTCGGTGAAGAATTGTTTTTAGATACTCCCTCTCTCGTTGGTCCTCAGAATTGAACAAATCTAGCAATCTCAAAATGAATGAATGATCAATATAACGTTTTGCAAGCCTAGCATCGGTCTCTGGAGAAGTCACGAACCGAAGTAGAAGCTCATATACAACCTGGATGTGAGCCCATGCAGGTTCCATCGAGACTTCTTCTTCTTCGGGATCAAACATGTCAGTATCACGATTAGAAGGTGGAGATGTCCGAAACAGATTCAATGACACCATCTTTGTCATCTCTTGCATTGCCACCTCAGTGAACTTCGAATTGACAGCAGAAACATAATCAACAAGTTCGAGCAATGTCTGTCGCTTTACATCCTTCTCCTTGAGATTCTTTGCAGGGTCAGTGAAATCGAACAAGATGCAGCACATATTTAGCTTCCTGATGAACAGATTTTGCTTCTCTGAGCTTGTAACATCCCGAAAACTAGGCAATACCTCGTATGGCCCTGAAGAGTAGAAAAGACCGTGCTTATCTGCAGCTGAAGAGAACTTCTTGACATGATTTTGAGCATTTCCATTGCTTGAATAGGGCATTTCTGGACCCGAATTTGAAGATTTCGCAGAAGCTGAAGCCGAGTTTGAGTTATATGCAGAATTAATCATAACATCACCGTGCACATCGTTCTGTGACGATTTCGACTGTTTTCGAGGAATCTTTCCCAGTATTTGCTTAATCATTTTGGGCAAAAATCTCAAATGAGACACCAAAATCCTAAAAAGCAATCAAATTTCTTCAGAACTTGGCATCCAAAGCAATTTACCAATCGATGAGATTGGTGTGAAGAAACGATCGCCGACTTTCGATTCACCGAACATCGACAAACTTCGCATCAACGGACGAGATTGTGAAATGGACTAACATTGATCATTGAACGATTGAGGAGACCTGAAGCAGGCGTGGAGGAGGACCAAAGAGAGCAGGGATCGAGAAGATTATGACCTTGGGATTGATCAAAACCCTAACTATCATTGATAGAGAGTCGGATTGAGATCAATCCGAAGCTGAAAGACGAAACAGAGCAAGAACGGAAGGAAGGTTTGAAAGTTGAAACCAAAGAATGGCGATGACCTTCTTCCTGGTCTGTCTATATCTCCTTTGATTCTCAGTTTGTGGTCCAAAAGATGAATTTTTGAAAAGGAAAGGATGGAATGGTAGATTCAAGAGGATTAAGTAAGATGTGGAGGTTTGGAGGATATGCGAGGAAGAGGCGCTCAGCTGTCGTGCGAGCGAGGGGATGACCGGACTGAATTACATTTTTGCCCCTGCTTTCGAGTTATGACTTTTGTCGTGTTTTGAATTTTTGAAAGACTATTTTAATTAATAAAATATTACCATGATATTACTTAATTTTTTATTATAAAACCCTAAAGATTTTCTGTTAACTGCCAACTTGGTCGTTTTTGCTTTGAAGCTTGAAGATTTAAAGCCCAACATTAATGGTTGTTGGGCTTTGAGTTTTCTATCATTTTCATGCTCCGTTGCAGAAAGCAGCTAACTTTACAATGTTCATCGAGCGACTCTCGGACTTACAGCAGAGCGTGAAAACACTGAAAAGGAAGCATTTGATTTGAAAATTGAAATCATCAAACAGCCGTCCAGCAGTAACTGTCCTCTCCAGAGGTCACAGAAAGTGGAAAATTGATTCGGAGAGAACTCAATCGAAATTCGAAAAAGTTTGGTGGGGAGCTGGTGTAAATGGCGATGGCGGGTGACAGCACCTGGGTGGGGAAGAAACCTCTGAGACGCATCGGAGGCATGTCCGATGCTCTCTCCATCGCCTCCGATCTTGGCTATTCCGTCGCCCCTCCTCCTTCTCAGGTACTTTCTACATTTTCATTTGGACTTCCAATTTTGACCCACAGTTCTGAGATCACTACTTTCTTTTACTTTTTGGCTGAATTGGTTGCTCTAGCCTCTAGGGATTAGTCGAGTCTTGATAATCTCTTTGACTCTGATCCCTCTTCTCGCTGCTTCGATTTACACTCCAAAATGTGAGACGATGCATTTTCAACTGCTATTGCTCTTACTCCGCTTCTCGTTTTTCTGCAATTCAATTGGGAAGCTACGAAGTTTTGTGAAATCGACCTAGAAATAGAACATGGAAAAATTTAACTGGAGAAGTAACATTCTGTGAGTTAAGGACTTCAAGCTGTCATAGTACATTATTATCGTCAACATAATTGTGATATAATTTTAAGGTTGTCTGTAGGAAGAACTCCAAAACCTATCCACCACTAATGGTGAAAAAGGAGATGACTTGATTCGGGTTCTCAGGGAGCTAACAGCTGTGCAAAGAAAAATTGCAGATCTGCAGGTCGAACTGCAAGGCCGAAAGGTAATGTTTATTGAATATATTTTTCATGTGCTATACATTATAGTATCACTAGAAATTGGCAATTTTCAATTGAACTTGGTAAGAAATCCCCCCTCAATTCCTTCAGCAATTATAGAATGCTAAAACACCCTCTTTGATTTATGCGTTTGAATCTTTGATATGGTAGGATGATAAGAATGTTGCCCATTTGACTCATGTAAGTGAGATGGAAAAGAAGATCGAGACCTTGGCAAGGATTACTACCATACTGAAAGATGTTATTCAGAATAAGGTAATGGTTCTTTATTCCTTTCTTCATCACTGCTGTCTTGGTATTAGTGAGGCTTCAATTGCTGCACTACAAGTACAATCTATCAGCACAGCTGGACCTCACAAGCTGTATAACATCAGTATAAATCAAGTAATCAACACACGGCTGCTACTATCTAATATATATTAAGCTGATTTTCTGATAAGAAGAAAATATTATTTTGATTATTCCCATCAAATTCAGAAATATTATTTTTTAACTGATGGAACCCTTGATTTTTTTTTTTTTTTTCAGGACAGAATCATAGCTCGGCTTCAGCAGCCGTATTCCTTGGATTGCATTCCAGTAGAAGCAGAATATCAGGTATCTCGTCTTCTATAATGTATATGTATCCTATGCTTCTGTATTTAATTGTAATGGTATTTATTCGTTCCACTTGGTTGATTCTTGTGTTATTAGGACTTGAGAGATTTCTTTCTATCTCATTATGTTGAATCTCTCACTTATAGATATTTTTCGGTAAAGATTGTTTAATCTGTCATCTTCTTCAAGAAAACTTGCAGTAACTCAATACTAAATGATCTTGCAATCCGTGTAAGAATTCCGTCCCGGCAATGATCAACTTAATTAGTTAGTAGGTTGAATGTAATATCTTTGTAAATTACTTTTGATATTTTGTTTTTATACTTCTTGCTCTTAGTCTAAATATCTGAATACCCTTTATTGCCATTATATCAAAATCTAGTGATGATTGTGTATGACTCTTGGCATCTGCAGAAACAATTCTCGGAGTTACTTATGAAGGCTGCTAGTGATTATGGTGCCTTAACAGCATCGGTTTCCGATTTCCAGTGGACCCAGAACTTCAAGGAGCCTCCTTCAGTTTGGGGTGTACGTTAATTCTATTGGTTTCTTCAATTCTCTTACCGTATTTGCTTTCTGCAGATCATGCATGTTATCATGTACATGCCATCGCAGTTCTTCATAAATGCATTAACTTTGATGCGAACTCACATGATATGCAGCAAACTTAACCATGTCATGTCGTCAGATATTGTCAACTTTTTGCTTGAAAGTATCGTGATCTCATCACTTATGCAGGAAATGCTTCGCCCGATCCCCGTGGCCTTGGCTTCATGCACGAGGTTCTTCGAAGCAATGACCGCCATGAGAGAATCTTTTGCGACGCTTCAGAAGCTGAGAGTCGGGGACTTGTCTCCATCACTGCCCGCAACACCGAGTGGCAACTCTCCTCATAAATCAATAGGAGATGTCGACTGTGTAACTCCGCCTCCATGGAGCACTGAATCGCTTGTTACAGCTGAGGATGAAGTCAGTGTCACGAGTGATACGAGCGTGACAGATGGGTCGAGCCATCGAAGGCTTTCTTGGCCTCCAAGCAAGAAAGTCTAGTTACAATTTGGGCTCGATTTCCCTATAAATCATTTCATCAAAAATGTCATGTGTGTAGATTTGGGGGACTAAAGTGTGTAGAATACTAACTTGTGGGGGGTTTCCCTCCTTCCAAGTCCATTGGATGTCTACTTCAGTGACAAATTTGACTGTTGCTCTCGTTCATTTAAATGGTAGGTTTGAATGAAAAAAAAAATCCAAATCCCTGACTTGACACTTGAGTCTTGAGTGAAGTAGTGGCAAAAAAAATATATTTTTTTTTAAAAAAGTCCATTTTTTGTCCTCTATTTCCAATTAATAACGGTTTTACCACCTTCCTGTCATCCTCTTGGACCTATTATTTATACCATTCCCCTCTCTATTCTCTCAACCGTCCTTTTTTATGGCAACGCGGGAGACCAACGTCTCTCTGCAGATGTCGCGCCTTTCAAGATTCAATCGCAGCAAATTCTCAAAAATTTCTCTCGCAACTAATGAATCGTTTCGCAGAGACGATGAAAGTTTGGTTTTGTTGTTGAAATGGCCTCCTTTACCGTAAACCATCGTTATCTCCTTCTTCATCCAAATTCAACTGCAGAGTGTTCCTGAAGAAGTGTTTCTTCGTTGCAACAACGCGCCTGTCCTTACTCCATTCATCGCTCCTAGCTTAATGACGAGAGAAGAGGTCAACCGATGCGTGTTTCCTCTAAAGAGCTTGCAAATTGGGTAATTTTTCGCTTTTTATCTGTGTTTGCAGCGTCGAGATCATATTTTCTGCAATTTGATGTTGTGGTGGTTATTGGAAACCGATCACATTTCATAATCGCCCAACCTTCGTACTTGCTCGAAGAATTTTGAATTATGTTCACGAATTCAATTTTATCGTCTGTTTCGTGAAATGGGTCTGACATTAGGGTTCGTGCTCAAGATTTTTGAGCTTTACGGTTAGATTGCTTCTTGTTCTATGTGTATTGCAGAGATTTGCAGTCTTATCTTTCGGATCTTAGTCTCTTCCTGGCCTTTGAAAGTAAGAAATTCTACATTTTGGTGGATAATACGCCATGGATGAACTTCAGTTCAACACCGACACAGTTCTGGCAATTTATGGTCACAAGGGTGTGTTACGTTTTTGATTGATTCTACATTCCTTGTAAACGTTTGTTTACCTTTAATAGACTCCGTTGTTTTGTGGCATAGTCAAGGCTCTCTCCTTTTGCAAACACCAAAGGACAGAGACAAAGAAAGGAAGGAAAAGAAGCTCGTTCAGATTTAGGAAATGGTGAAGGAAAGAAGCTTGAGACATGGTCTGCGTTGATTGATGCTGCAACTTTCTCCAATAAGAAGGGTTTAATTCCTATGGAGAAACTGCAGTGTTCTCTACTTTTGAGCAGCGAACTGAAGAAGATATTGTATGGATTTATAGTATTCGAAGTAGAATGGGATCATGTTCGAGGTCTAAATTACTTCCATGAGCTTCAGGTATATTTTCATATAGTTCTCATGTAATAATACTATAATACTAAAAGAAAAGGAAAGGAAAGCTTATTTGCTCCTCCTATGTGGTTGTTTTCAGACAGATACAACGCTTTCAATAGAAGCCAAGTTCATGAAAAGATGGGAATTTGATAGCATAGCTCAAGCTCTAAGTTCCACATCTTCATGGTTCACTGGAACTCGGTCTGAGTGGTTGATGTTAGAGGAGTCTCTTCATGCTTCCGTAGGTACTTTTCTTTTCCCCGAGTGCTATTTGTAACCTAATTTTGGCTTCAGCATTTCATCAATATGACACCTTTTCAAAACAAAGAACTGGGTACTATGCTCTTTGGTCCAATACACATTTTGGCTTGGTTGTTTGGATTGTCAAACTACAATATTGTATGGTAATGGTAGATTATATGGTAATATAATATTCCATTCAATTGGTACTGTTCGAATTTGTAATTTGCAGATTCATTTGTAATATAATCACTATTCTACTCTTATATGATAAACCTATGAAATGATATTTTTTTTCTTCTAAATTTTGCTTCATGGAAATTGTTGAAGCCTTCAATTAATCATTTCAAATATTCAGTTGTTTTTCTTAATAAATGTCCAGGAGACGTATTCTACGATGCTGAAGAAGAATTTGCCAAATCAAGTATCATTCACAAAGATGATTTTTTCAGTGGAGGAATTTCTCCAAGGCCATATACACCAACACTAAAGAGTCGAAGAATGAACCGATCCTTCAGCGGTTGCCTCGAAGTCGACTTTTGTAACCGAAAGCAACTCAAAACTGAAGATCCGACCAATTCCCCAGAGACTGCAGTTGACAGCTTTAAGGATGTCTTCATATCTTTCAGGTTCGATGATCATGACCTCCCTTCCGCACTTAAACAAATCATGATATCGAATTTAAGGCTACTTACTCTATTGGAAGCGGGACTTCCATCATGGGCAATCTTTCTTCAATCGTATCCCGTATTATGTCATCTCTATCGCCCATGGATGTGCCCTCTTGCTCGTGCCTTATACGTGATAATCTCCACCGTCACCGTGGTCATCGGATTCTATGATTTGTACAAGAACGTCCCAATTCTGAAAGCGACAGCTTCCCATTTGTTTGGTCCTCTGTTTGATTGGATCGAAACATGGGAGATGGTTTCACGAATCAAGTACTTGGGTACAATGTTGTTTCTTCATAACTGCAAGAAGGCAGTTAAGTGTTTTGTGATGATTTCGAGGATTATGAGGTCATTTTTCTGCGTTCTTACCCAACCGTTTGCAAGACCGCTTTTGGAGATCTCTGGATGTCTTCTTCCTGTGTGGAGCGAATTGTCTCGAATCGGAAGCAGTGCCTTCTCCGTTGTGTTCATGGGAATTGGAGCAATTTGCAGTCTAGTAGCAGATATGGTTCTTATTCTGCTACAGCCGTTGTGGCTCCTTCTTCAACTTATCTGGACCATCGGTACGTTAAAAAAAATCATTTTTTGCCGTTTTCTATTGTCAAATAATGTCTACATTTCCCAGCATTTTAGAAAATAAGAGTATTTTTGGTCTTTTTTAACAAAATCGTCAAATTTAATAGAAAAAAAAGTGATGCAAATATGGTGTTTGCAAGGGTGTTTAAGTTCAGCTTGTTACTTATTAAGAAAAATAGCTGAGTATGTTTTTCGCCATTCGTCAATATTTGGTATGCAATTTAATTATCATCCCTTATAGATTCTTTTAAAAGCACATTGAATATCCTCCATATCATATACTTACTACCGCTATTTACAGGATCCCAAGTCTTGTACCCTATTCTCTGTGCGATCTATGAACTGCTGTCTTTGCCAATTCGTATGGTTCTCGGATTGGCAAACACTGCATCCATAATCTGGAGTTGTATCTATGCAACTGTTTTAGAAATTTGTGAATCAATTGGTGGGGTATTCAAGATCGCCACAGCTACCAATTCTGCAGTAAGCAGCACGTACAGAGTCTCAAAGTTGCAATCTTTATGGAACGATCTTTTCTCTCAGGTATCATTCGCCTTCTTTTGTTCAATCACCTAATCCATTTTCAAATGACTCATTATCAATCTACTTGTTGTCAGGTTTTTCGCGCTCTGAGGAGCATACTATACGGGTTTTCCGTCTTCTTTACTGCTTGCAACAGACATCGCCTTAGGTATGTTTTTACATTGCAAAAAAAACAATTGGTTCGGAATTGTTCTTGAAGATTCGGCTTTCATGCTGCAGCATATATAACCATACACATGTGATGATACAACGACTGTTGGGTCAAACCCATAAACGCGAGTTGATGGACCAGAGCTATCATGACTCAAGTTCACGATCAAGAAATCGGGTAAGTATTTATTTTGCTTAAACAGTAATGTATGTTAAGCTTCAGGAAGTGGCCAAAAAAGGGAAATCTTTCTGATCAGACATGGTTTCATTGTACCATGTTCTTGCTGGGAATGCTTAATTTCTATTTTATGTTTTGTGTAGATGAAGCAGTTGTCGTGCAACTGGTAACCACAGGCTATTCAACACAGTTGTTCTATTTATTGACATTAACAGAATTTTATGCCATTATATAGTCGACTCTGGAACGACGAACAAATCATGCATTTGTTCCCATATGTATGATACAAACCTGTATATACCAACAAATTTCGATGTAAATATTGAATGTATAATTATGACATTTATAGTCTTTTCTTGATGAGGAATCCAAAGGACTCAATTAGTTTGAGATTGCTTGGTCAGCAAGAAATCCAAGAACAATGAGAAAGATACATTTAAGGCAACAATGGTAAAAGATCAAATGTTTAGGTTGAAAAAGAAGATATAGTTTAGGTTGATAGGTTCAATATATTCACAAATTGACTCATGTGATTGAATGATACCTCCTCAATTATAAATCATATTATTTTTTAATTATGAGGGATTTTTACCATGGTATTGTTTTTTTTGGTCAATTCAATGGTATTGTTCAAGTACATTATATAATTTTTTTTTGTAAGAAACAACTAATTATTAAATTTATTAAAATACTGCTACAATATTTCTCTATAAAAAATAATTTTTCCCATATTATTTTTGTTTTAAAAAATAATGAAAGAAAATCCACAAGTCGAAACCTAAAGTTATTATTTATTAATATATATATTTTGTAGAATAAAATTAAACAATATATTTCAAATATTAAATTAACAAAAAAATTATCTTGTGCTTTTTATATGACAATTAGTGATCTGCATTGTATTGTGATTTTCTAAGTACTCAAAGTTTGGGAGCAATTTCATAATGTTTTTGGTAATGGAACCGAAAACCGATATTAAAATACTAAAAATACAAAAATCTCATGCTATTTTCTAAACTTGCATTTATAGTCATCAATACATTTTGTATGAAAAACAATTACTGCATAAAGATCGCAATTTAAAATTATTTATTTTATTTTTAAGTTATATTATTTATTATATTAAAAAAAATCAGAAAATACTGAAAAATGGGAAATTTAATTAAAATATATATTTTTTAAATGTATATTTGTTTTTATAAATGTATTTCATATTTTTATGTAATTTTTACTTAAAAATTATCCTTTTAAAATAAAAATAAAATAAAATTTATGATTATTAGAAATAATAGTTGAATGTTTTATATAGAACTTCTCATAGTCAACAATTTCCACGACCGAATCAGGGCAGCAACAGGAGCCGATCGCTGCACACTTCATTCCGCTGCCAGCAAATTCCTGCATCAAACACCACTGGATTTGGATGATAACATTAACCGTCTCAAGGGTTTAAACTTAAGAAGCTGCTGAGAGTACGAAGAAGTAGACAGAGAGGAGCTGAGGAACATGGTGAAGAAATCATGGAGAATAATTCCAAGACCCTTGATGGAGTCATTGCTCAACAACCATACTCAGCACCACCGCGTCCCTCAACCTCTCATTCTCCACGGCCCCCGAGGCGTCGGCAAGACCACCCTCATTCTCGAACGTACTGTATTCTCTATGTGAACTTCTATCAAACATCTTCAAGGCATGCCCAATTGCATACACGAAACGGAATTTTCGATTGGACTGTAGTTGATGCTTACTTTTAGATATACTAAGAACTGATATTTGATGCTATATCTTTTTCCAGGTCTTCTTGGTGATTGGAATGAAGGTCCCCATCTCACTGGTTATGTCGATTTCGCTGAATCTATCAAAGATCATCACCCTAAACACAATTCCTCATTCCCATGGTATTCTTGGTCCATTTGCGACCCACCTCCATTGCCGAAGCTCACGAAGCAGCTTGAAGAATGCCTCGAATCATTGGTCTGGAAAGGTATCAAATTAGGCAGTATTACTTCCCAACAGGTGTACTCTACTCTCAAGAAATGGCACGGTCTCAATGGTGCCCTCCATCGAGTTCTTGAAAACAATAGCACCTCAAAGAACACACTTTCCAATAAGGCTAGTGGCTCTGTTCTTTGGAGTCGGGCCATTTTCGCCCTATCTTCACGGTATAATGTGAAAGAGATTGATAGTATTCTAGGGATGGATGAGAAAAAGAAGAGCTTGTCAGTTGACGAGGCTTCATATATAAGGGAAGCAGTTGTAGCACTGAAGCTAGCGAAGGAGGTGATCGGCTTGCAGCATGGATGGAGAAGTACAGCGATTTCCCAGTTGAATCAGACTGGTGGCTTTTCAAGGTCATTAGCTCATTCTTGTACTGATTGGCCATATTTGTTGCTGGAGTTATTGTCACAGTCTGCTGAAACAGATCATTTCCAGGTAAATTTGTGAAACAGTGGCTCCTTTTACCTTTAAACAGTAGCTAGGTGAGACTTCAAGCTGTCTTTAGTCAATGATTTGGTTGTTGATTCAAAAGCTCATTTTTTTAAAGGGAAATTATTGTTGTTTCATCTATTGCTGTACAATTTCTCTTTGCTTATGGTTTACGTTGAAATCGGCAGCCAAAGCTGGTTATAAACAATATTGACGTACTGCGGAATGCTGTCTTGACAAACGAATCATCAGTTAACTCATCAATGTACCATGATAGTCTTATATGGAGAATAATTTCTCTAGGTGCAAATGAGAGGTGTATCCCTGTCATCTTTGTAACTTCAGATAGGTACTTCCTCCACCCATCTACTTTTGTAGAGCCTTTTTTCTGTTTCCTGAACAACTTTTTTTTTTGCTATTGGTTTCCCCAAAAACTTATTTATTATTGCGTCTGCCACATAGTTAGTTATTACAGTCTATTGCAAGCTTAACAATCGGAGTAGTTATAATAGAACTTGCATACTTAGGATACTGAAGCTCGTAATTGCTCGATGTTGCCAGTCTTAAGTGGCAGATTCTTAATCTGATGGCTTAAGGTCAGTTGTATTATTTGGTTCTTTTTCTCCTTTTGGAAAGAAGGCCTTAAACAACACAACCTTTGAGAATCAATATTTTCTTTAGGCTATATCAATCCAAGGAGTTATACTTTTGTGTGTTTCTTTTAATGGTCGGGTTTGCCCAAAGTGAAAGCAAATTAAGTTGGTAGTACTCTATTTTTTTTTATAGAACTCTATTTTTTTTAGTTTTCTACTTTTTGTTAGTCTAACGTCCATAAGTGATTGATGTAGTTCCACTGCCCATAATTGATTACTTCCTAAATGTTTCGCGGGTTATTGATCGAGATGATTAGCAGATCCTTTTTATTCGATTTCTGTCACCTGTTGAATGACTTATTCTGCCTTCACTGAATGATCCAGCTACTACTCCTACCGAGCATTTTTGGACTTTGGATTTATAGATATATTCATCTCTCGTGAGGTACTGTGTATTGTATATATTTGTAAATTATATTCATTTTTAGGTTTGTTTTAGCCTGCTGGAAGCTGGTTTAATTTGGTATATAAATGATCTTTATGAAAGTAATATCAAATATGTACTTACCTTTCTACACTTCCTACATTTATGTCTATTAAAGACATTTGGTTGGACTCCACAAGAAGCTAAAATGCATATGGTGGCAGATTATTTCAGTAACTCAGAGGTAAGCAATCATAGTCTTCATTAAGCTGTATTTATTGTCTCTTGGAATTTCTATGTAGAATACTTATGCAGATTTTTCTTTACTTGAATTTAACATGTTTTTTATATGGTAAATGCAGTGGTTGCTGATTTCTGAGGTGTTTGGACCAAATCCTCGACATCTTTTTGAGCTCCATGCACTCAAACAGAGCAATTACTACTACAAGTAAGACTTCTTCAGTGTTTTTAACAAGAACCTCAATCCTATGCAATGCCTGACTATTTCTTTGAATTTCTAGAATTTTAACCTTTTTCCTTAAATCAATTTAAGCTCGCAGATTTTATTTTATGTCAATAAAATTTATTAACTGCATTGTAGTTTATGTGGAATTGTGGATGTAGGTAGAAGCTTACCTGATATCAGTACACTATGTGAATAAAAGTGCAATTATATTTCCCCCCCTCATGCAGTTTCTTCTTAGGTTAGGTTTATTGCATCTCTATTACCATTATACTGTTCTTTTCTTAAATGTGACCTGTTTGTATCTATATTATGATGCAGGATCATCAATGATAAGACTAACACCTTTGAAGACATAGTGGATGCATACTTGGGATATTTGCAGGTAATTGGCCACCTGGGCTACATTTATTTGGGTAGTTAGCATCATCCATTCCTAGAATCATGAGATTGTTGACTTCCATAAATAAGGATACATTGCATGTTACGAGCCTTTTTCTTTTGTAGATTACTGTGGTGAATCCTGCAATGAATAGGGCTTTGAAAATAATCCAAAAGTTTGCTTCTGATGCTCAAAATGGACGGATACCACAAGATAGGTTGCGATTTGGTGCTGCTTGGAGACATCCTCCTCGCTCTACCGATCCTGCTGAGAGCCTTGATTGGGCAAAGCTTCAGTTAGTGGATTTTGTTAAAGCCCTAGTTAATACAGAATTTGGGGTAATATACTCTTTTCTCCAATTCCATTATTATTGTTATTATTGTTATTATTATTTTTTCATTCTATGATAGTTTTACATATATAAATTATGTACATCGCAAAAGTTGATGCTCATTTGTTAGCTTTTATTTATGAAACTATGAATTTGCACAGATCAATTATCTTGCTGACTGTAGCCTTGAGATCTTGGATGATCCTGCTGCTGCTGCAATGGTAGAGGTAATTGATTTTTTTTTTAAATTTGTTTATCTATTATGAATTTATGCTAATCTTAATCAGATAATCCCAAATTTGGAATATGTGGTAATCCTCATGAAAAGATGAGGATTTCAAGTGCCCATCCTAATATATTTGAACATTTTGTACTTTTGATTTTATTATTCTAACCAAATTCTTTATTTTTTTGTCACAACCTCTCTGGATATTTCATCATGGGTTCCCCCAATTTTATTTGTGTCAAGAATATGATTGTTTTCTTAAATCACGTATTTCTGTTTTTTTGAAGGTTGGTTTAATTTATGCTCAGCGCGATCCTTCCTTTATGCGTCCTGTATCGAAAGGAATCCAGAGGTGTCTTGTGAGATGGTATGTTTGTGTAGCATATAGCTCTAATCTAAATTTATTCAAGATCTTTGGAACTGTTTGGAGCTTGATTATGCTGATTTTGCTAACAGGTTTGTCCAAGAGCAAATGCAGATGAACTTACAAAAATCACTTCAATACCGGTGGCACAGATTTTTCCGTGGCCGATTTTATCGCCATTTGATGCTCCAAGTTGGCTATAAATAAGCTACTAGGTATTATTCCACATGCCATATTACCTTCTTGATTCAACTTTGTCAAAAACTCTATGAGAAAACAACGCCGTTTACTATTTCAAGAAACGGTTTATTATCTCATCAAAATCATTTTTTTCTTCATGAAAAATTTAGTATTTTAATGCTTACTTTAGCTTATAACAGAAGTTTTTTGATTTCTTGTAAGGTACGATTATCAATTCATAGTGCAACTGACAAGGACTATACACCTTTACACTGACTAAAAAATAAAATCTTCAGACTTTGCTTGTACTTTATGATTCCATAAAAAAAAGCAAGATGCGCCGACTTATGAGGACTTAAGGACTTACATTATGATAAGATTCGTCAGCACTATTTACTTTATGACTCCATTTTTATGGTGATTGCATGCTCATTACCTTGGTGGTGTGTAAATAGTGTTGACGAATCTTATCATAATGTAAGTCCTCATAAGTCGGCGCATCTTGCTTTTTATCTGCTTTTGTTTTTGAATTCATGAACAAGAACATCGTAGATCGTTTGGAACTCTTCTACTTCATGATTTTTTTTATAGATTCGAAGAAAAGATGCGCCCTTTATACTAATATGTAATATCCCTGTTTTATCTCATGTAAATTGAATAACAAACCTTCCTAAACTTCAAAAAAAAAAAGGCTTCTTCAGAAAACAGGAGACTTCTACACAAGAAATGCTCGAAGTGAGTTTGATAAATACTAGACATTCTCTCTACTTCTCCAACACTTCTATTGAAGATTGAATTCGCTGTTTCATCTATAGCTCGAACTTCGGATTCTCCCACAAGCCATAAGGTAAAAAATTGAGATCTTACTGTTGCCTTGTAGCTGCTGCCACTAGATTTGATCTTGTTTTGCCCTTCTATTGAAGAATAGTTTGAATTACAGTTTTACTTCTGATTTAGAAGCTTAATCTTCTAAACTAAGCTTAGAGAGGTCTCATATAGAACAAATCTGTGTTCTTAGTATGGATTCAATTGAACCAGTTTTCCAAGTGTAAGTAAGCTCTATAATTTCAGTGTTGATAATTGTAGTTGGATCCCAAGTTGTGTTTTGATGGTGATATATCATATGCTTGATCGGGTCTGGTCTGGCTGGTCCCCTACAAGACCATAAATGGTAATGAAGGCGTTTCAGTATGATCTTCTGCTGGTTTGGAACCGAACAAGATCGGGTATCCAGTCCAGTCCAATCCAACATACTCTCCTCCTCGAGTTCGAACCGTGTTATACAGCATTGGCCATTGACAAATCACATGGGGTTTTATAACCGGTTTGAACTTTACTGACCACTTTGAAAGAAAAAAATGACAGCATTACAAACCGGTTTAGATCTGGTTCAATCACTAATTTTCAAAATAAAAACATTTATGCATAATTTAATTATCGTATATACCTAATATACGGTTAACACTTAGCTAGCTGCGGAATTTGTACTGTATCTTCCGGAGCACACATTTGCTAGACAGACATATATATATATATAAATTATGTATACCGAGTAGGGATCTCGATGGTTAAGGTATGATATGGATATGAAAAATATCATAATAATACCATATTTTTAAATCACATACTATAATCATACCATAATTTTAAACTACATACCATACATTACGGTTACAATTTTCAATAGCATAACTATTAAAATAATTGTGTTTATTAACCACTGTTTTACCCGTATATCCATATTCATTCCACACATCTAATATAATAAAAGACCGAAAATATTATTTTAAAAAATACATAAATATATTTTACCAACAATAAAAGTATATAACACTAACATTATTCAACAATAACATTCACACCACTTAACATTAAAATTCCACATTTACACCGATGAAACATTAACATCTTTAGTATATTAATAGTAACAACAACTTCAATTATATTTTGTATATATTAGTTTATTAATAATAAATAATTATTATATTTATATAATAATCATGAGTATAACTCAAATAACATGACCATAACCATTCTGGGTAGAAAATTCATCACCATAATGATACAATTAACCATATTAAACAGTAACGGTCATAACCATGGTTATGAGTTTTTCAACGCACCATTGTTGACCCTAATACCGAGATAAAAATTAATTCTTGTATTTATTTTTCAAAAAGATGATACCAGTGTGACAAGCAACCGGTTAGTTGGGTCCATCTTGCACTTTAAACCCGGTCCGATGTAAATATATTACTTCACCGTGTTTTCTATATAACGGGTTTGAAGTAGTTCTTATCCAATTCGATTTATATTTTCCGCCGATCGGGTTGGGTGGTTGATACCATCAAAGCAGTCCTCCTCATCAGATAACCGAACCATTTACGTACGTGTTTCGGACATTTACTCTTGAACCTCTCTGCTTCATGTAACCCTAACACTTGAGAGGCGATACCCATATACAAGGAGACAAATGAACCGGTTTTTGTTTTGAACCATCCTCAATTGTCTGTCATGCCTTGCAACATGTATTAATGGTGAACGTGAAGGAGAAGCCCCTACATCTCCATCCATCTCTGCATTATTGTTCCTGTTCGAACATGCGTTAGAAGATGTTTTTTTTTTTTAATTATTTATTTTGTCCCCACATTTTTATTTCCCTATTCGATTAGGATAAAGACGTAGGGTTCGTTATTATTATTCGATACACTGAACCGACGCGGATGAATAAATTGATGCTTCTATCCAACATTAAATACTAGTAGATAGAGTGGTAATCCAAAACATTGAATCGGCGCAGAATCAAAATGGGAAGAAAATGTTCAAAATGTGGGGTTTCATAAAATGTGACTTACTGAATTATACTTATTATTAAGATACACGCAATTGAATTGAAGCTCGGTTTGGTTCTCTTCCAATTGGAGTTTAATTAAACCCTAGAATTTTAGGGTTTGGGTTGGAGGAAAACAATTAGGGTTCATTTGGCTAAATTTTAAATCATTAAACTACATCTGGATGAAATTAAAAAAACAAAGACCACATGGAGGAGGAAACTTTAGAGAAATAATTTAGCTTTCAAATACTTTGAGGAGATAAGTGAAATATTAGGATACTTTAGGGAGAATTTGAAAACTTTCCAATAATATTTTTAACCAAAAATAGAAGTTGGGGGGGTCGTAGGATTGACTGAAATTTTTTTTTTTTTGGCCAACGACTGAAATTCAATGGGTTACGGAATGTTGAAGAATTTACTATTTTGGTCATGGTGGAGAGAACCATCCATTTAACACGTGGAATTCATGGTGTGTGTTTTTACCTGCAACGGAAAGTTAAAACACGTGTACGTACGACCTGAATCTTGACTGACCGGACATGATAGTTTACGTGGTCTAGTCAAATGATAACATCGAATATCACGATTGTTGGAAACATCCCAGTAATGCACATTATTCTTATTTATTTGATTTTCTCCATTTATAAAATATTTTTTTAAAAAATTGTAATACGACTTGAATCTTGAAAACTGACTATAGCTTTAATAATCAGTCTGGTTGATTGAATGACTGGATGGTCTCATTTAATCGTTAACACGTTTGTAAAATAATAAAGTGCGATTATACATATTTAAGATCACACACATATAAATATATAAATTCAAATAATGAATTTTAATTTCTTTAAGAGCGTAAGATAATAAATAAAATATAAACTTTATCAAATTTAATAATAAATTAAACGAAATTATAAGTTTTTACATTTATGTTAAATTACCTAGCATTTTAAAAAAATATATATATATATATCCATCGTTGTTATTTAATTTTAAAACATGTACGGAATAGATTATTTAAAGATAAATGAAGTCTCTCTTCCTGGTTTGACTGAAAATAGCAGCCACACAAAAGATTAGATTAGATGGGATCCTCGTTGGCCATCTGTGCATCATCATCTACAGAGAAAAGGTACATTAGTTTGATTTTAGGACTTTTAACTACATCAACTATTATAAACGTATCGAATGACGACATCGTCCTTTCTTTTTCCAGGAGCCAAAGTCATAGCCTTGAAATGACACAAACATAGTCAGTTAGGTATGAATGACGGTCAAACTAAACTCGGTCCTCAACTGTATCGATCGATCGACCTAGACATGGCCTACCCCAAGCCTCTAGAAGGTTTCATACTTGGTCACCCGGCTAAGCGGCTAGGTTTAGGTGGCTCAAGCCACCTCAACCTCTAACTTGATACGCATGGGTCAAAATAACAGTTTTAACACAAGTTTATATAATATATATGAATATTTTCTCTTCACACATAATTAAAAAAATGAAAGTAATAATTATGTATACCCATTTGACATAGTATAATTAAGATATTAATTAGCCACCACTCTTATAATTAATTAAGATAGACAAATGTCATTTTTATTTTATTATATATATATGATATATATGATATTTATGTATATGATAAATTGAAACATTTGTATATGGTTAGGGTTAGTTGATCAAATGTGCATTAAATTATACTTGTGGACATACAAAATATTTAATAAAGAAAATGCAAGTGTTTCTCTATCTATATATAAGCCAGGACCATCCAATAAGAAAAAGAGAATGAGACGCATGCAATATAAATTATTATTATTACCAACAAACGTTAATTCAAAATTAAGAGATGGCTATTGATTACAAACGTAATTAAATTGGTTGATCTCTTCTTTTGTTGACAATGACGCCAGTATATTTTTTATTTTTATTTGGTTGGATATATATTTATAATCGTGTGATGGCTTTTAATTTTATATATATATATATAGTTGCATCATAAGCTTGTTTGGAGTGTTAATTAATATTAAATTAATTTTTGCTAAGATAGTATTTTTTTTTTGTTAAAGTTGCACATTACTTATACGTTATAATCAACCTGAATATGTACAACATTAAACTTTGTATAATACCTATTATGATTCTATAATAGCAACGAACTATGAATATATGTAATTTTTTAAATATAATTGCAAAAACGTCCAGTACTTTTTTATATTAAAAGTTCACCCTTTCCAAAAAATAGAATGAAAATACAAATGAATTATTACCACGATTGAAAATAATCATTTTAGTGGATCACAAATTAAAGTAAATGGAGATTCTATTTGCACACCATCGACTATTTTACACAGACCACTTTTGTTGAAAAACTAAAATGCCCTAATAGCATTTTACATATTTGTCCTTACCAATTTTAAGGAAATTAATTATTAAATCAACCTCATATTTTTATAGTTACTAAATCGACCCCATATTATCAAAATGGTGAAAAATCATGCTTCTAGCAAGTTTTGAACTCTAGACCTCTTACATACTAACTAATTTTTTTTACCACTATACTAGTAACTTCAATTACTTTCTTATATACTTCAAATATAGTTATTGAAGCAACTCTCATATTATTGTATTAAACATCTCATGTTTATTTATTGATGCTATTTAGTAATTAACATTTGTTAATCGTTGTTTGTTTAATTATAGTTTTAATTTAATTATGTATCTACTAATCAATTTTTTTTAAATGATTGAAAAATAAGTAATTTTCTAAATTTAATATTTATAGACTACAAGAATACTCATTTTGAAAATATTTTTTCAAACATCTCTAAAAAATTAAAAAAGACTATAATATGTAGATAATTAAATTAGAACTCTAACACATATGATGCTAAGTTTCAATTTTCCCATCAACCATAAAATTTGGTTAAATTTATAAAAATTGTCAAAAATTACCAACACTACTTTGACAAGATTTCATAATCGATAAGAAAATTGAAATTTAACACTATATATGTCGTTAGAGTTCTAATTTAATTATCTAAATACTATAATCGTCCTGATTTGTTTTAGAGATGGTTGAAAAAAATATTTTCAAAATGCATATTCCGGTAGTGTATAAATACTAAATTTAGAAAATTATTTATTTTTCAACCATTTAAAAAAATTAAGCAGTAGATACATAATTAAAGCTATAATTAAACATAGAACGATGAACAAATGTTAACTACTAAAGAGCATCATTAAATAAACATGAGATGTTTAATACAATAATATGAGAGTTGTTTCAATAACTATATTTGAAGTATATAAGAAAGTAATTGAAATTACTAGTATAGAGCTAAAACTTTTAGCTAGTATGTAAGAGGTCTAGGGTTCAAAATTTGCTAGAATCATAATTTTTCACCATTTTGATAATATGAGGTCGATTTAGTAACTACGAAAATAAGAGGTCGATTTGATAATTAATTTCCTTAAAATTAGTAAGGACAAATATGTAAAAAGCTATTAGGACATTTTAGTATTTCAACAAAAGTGGTGTGTATAAAGTAGTTGATGATCTGCAAATAGAATCTCCCTAAATCAAAATTTTAGGGGCATCTTCTTTTTTGTTGTGTCCCCCAACATGGACCATAAATTGGTCTTCAATTGAGTTTTTATTTACCAGACATTCTTTTATTGTGGCTCTTATTCTACACATTTAAATGCTAATAAAACCCTTTTCTCTAACAAAAGAGATACAACTTAATATGCACGTGCACTTGTAATCTAGTTAAACAACAAGAAATACAAATATTCCGATTCATTAAGACAACACATACCTAGCTATAAACCCTTCTATTTATTAAAAAAAAAAAAAACTAACTAGTTGCCCTATTAAATCTTTACTCACTTAAATAAAATTTTAACTTCGTCTTTGTCTATATAATAAGGAAATAACATTAAAAAACTTTATAAAATACTTAATTATGTGACCATTCTCATTTTTTAAAAGGACTCAAACTCTTATATATTTGTTTAAAAAGGCTACAATCAAAACTGTAAAAGGAAGAAAACTTTTACTTGAATAATTAGTTTGTTTCAACGTTCAACTATCAAAGTGTTGACTAGAAAAGAAAATTGACCGAGAAGGTAAAATTTCATAAAGGTAGAAATTGACGGTCCCACAATTTGTACGTATGCATAGAGTAGATACTTCGACAGTGAAAATAAACGTAATTCATAATCTAATATTGAGAGAGACATATTTTATTTCATTTTTTTAATTAATTTGGCCGCAAGGAAAGGATAATTTAATTTAGACTGCAATGTCCACGCAGCTTCCTTCCTAATTCCTATGCTATCTATTTCTCGTGCATGGTAGGTCGCGTACAACTCAGCCGACGTGATTGGTCAAATTTTGAATAAATAAAAAACAAATTAAAATATATAGTAGAGAGAAGTTTGGCAAGAAAAAAATAATAACAAACTTTATTCATTATCCATTATCCAATGCCAAACCCACGATCAGAGAGATGATTGCAGAAGGTACAGTGACATGTGCAGACGTAGCTTACCTTACTTCTTTATTACTTCGGTCCAACACGTTTAATACGACATATTATGTCGATCAGATTCATTTTAGCATATGAATTTCACACCTAATAAAAATATTTTCAAAGTATTAATTCTTTGAAATCATAAATATTAAACTAGTCTCTTCTAATTAATAATTTTACATAAAAATATTATCGTCATAAATAAATTAAGTGTAATTCACACGTACAAGTGAGCCGTTTTAGTTCTACATATAAGTTTTTTATGTATAAATATTTACTTAATCATATATATACATATTTAATTGTCGATATCAGTGACTAAACTAAGATTTGTGCACTTGAACGTGACGATTATTATATAAGAAGTAAGACAAAAAAAAATGGATTAATTAACATAATTTGAAATTATATATATATATATTTATGCCAAATTATTTCCACCTCACAATTGGTCAAGAGAGACTTCAAAACCTATCTAATGTCTGCTTCTTTCCCTATACCATACTACTTTCAGTGCTTATAAATACACTACCAAACCAAACCCTTCCCATCTACTATCATCAACCCAACACCAAACTAAACCAAAGTCCTACATTTGTTCTAGTGAGAGAAACATAAAAGACCAAGGTTTAGAGAGAGAGAGAGAGATTCTTGTCAGAGCAACAATGGAGACCTTCCCTGTGATCAACCTGGAGAACCTCAATGGTGAGAAGAGAAACATCACCATGGACAAGATCAAAGATGCCTGCGAGAACTGGGGTTTCTTCGAGGTAATCAAAATGTCACCTTTTCTTCTTATTACATATATGTCGGAGATGACAAGACTCTGTTATGAGTTATCTAAGGTGTGTTTTTTAATTGTGTGTAAAGGTGGTGAACCATGGAATCCCTCATGATCTGTTGGACACAGTGGAGAAGATGCAGAAAGCACACTATAAGAAGTGCATGGAGGAGAGGTTTAAAGAGTTGGTGTTGTCCAGAGGCCTCGAGGCGGTCCAGTCGGAAGTGGAAGACATCGATTGGGAGAGCACCTTCTTCGTAAGACACCTACCAGAATCGAACATCGACGAGATTCCAGATCTCGAGGAGGAGTACAGGTAGTACGGAGACTATACTAGTGGGTTACGTTCAGTAATAATTAGGGTTAATTTCAAAATTGATACTTCAATTTAGACAATTTGATTGAATGATTAATGTGGCTATTTACAGAAATGTGATGAAGGAATTTGCAACCAAGTTAGAGCAACTTGCTGAGTATCTCCTGGACTTGTTTTGTGCGAACCTCGGCTTAGAGAAAGGTTACCTAAAGACTGCCTTTTGTGGGTCCAAGGGTCCAACATTTGGAACCAAGGTCAGCAGCTACCCTCCGTGCCCTAAGCCCGATCTAATCAAGGGTCTCCGAGCCCACACCGATGCCGGCGGCATCATCCTCCTCTTCCAGGACGACAAGGTCAGTGGCCTCCAGCTCCTGAAAGACGGACAGTGGGTGGATGTTCCACCCATGCGACATTCCATTGTCGTCAACCTTGGGGACCAGCTGGAGGTACGTAACGATGACACATTATAGAGAAAACAAACCCTAATTTAAATGTTTAAAACCATAATTTCGGTCCCCCACACTCTTGCTGTGTTTTCAGGTGATAACCAACGGCAAATACCCCAGCGTCCTGCATCGTGTGATTGCGCAGAGCGACGGCAACCGCATGTCGATAGCATCATTCTACAACCCAGGAAGCGATGCGGTGATATATCCGGCGTCCAAATTGGTGGAGGAAGCCAATAATGAGGTGTACCCTAAGTTTGTGTTCCAAGACTATATGAAACTCTACACTGCAGTCAAGTTCCAACCGAAGGAGCCAAGGTTCGAAGCCATGAAGGCGGCCATGGAGACGATTCAAACTGCTTAAACTGCCAACTTATAATATACAGACAGAAGCAGGGAAAAGGGAAGTATGGCAGAACCGTATGTAGTATTGTATAATAATATATAAGAAAGAAGATGAATAGAATTGATGGTGTGTTACTTTCGTTGCTATCGTTCCTTTGTTTGATTGATTGGAGAAATGTTGTCAAGAAGGTTATGAATAATAAATACATTTTGCAAAATTACTTTAATTTAAATCTGATTAGTAAATAAAAGGAGATTATTTTCTATTATTTTATGCACCTAATATATCATGTTTTAATAAATAAGTTAACTAATTTTTTTATACTTATTACAAGAACATAAGGACGAAGTTAAGAATTTACTTTACTGGGAAAAAAAATTACAGTAAAGACAATCAATTGAACTAAAAAAAATCAGATGGATTAATGAAAATTTTCGAACATACATATTTTTAGGTCTAAATTCACACGATAACTATTATCTCCACCAACCCTATATGGCGTTGTGCGTGTAAAAGTACTTAGTAAGTGTTTGTTATTACAATATTTTTAGATGTATATCTTTTTGTTTATTTTTACAATAAGTGTTCATTTTTGTTATTGATGGTTATTATTAGTAAAAGAAAATGTAACGGCGAAAGAAATCAAGTACTAAATTGCAATAATAAATAAAATTGAGATATTTAATTATTCATTTAAAATATATATATATCAACGAACTAATGTTTGATACCCAAACAACAAAAATAAATTAAATACCTATTATACGAAATAATGAGTTAAATACCAAGAGCTACCTGAACTTTAAACGTTTTGCAATGAGGTACCCGAACTTTGAAAATTCAAAACGGGCTACCTTAACTTTGAAGAATGTGCAAATAGTTACCTCTGTCCAATTTTTAACGAATTTCCAACGACTTTCCAACGATTTTTCGATGACTTTCCGTCAACAGTTGACATAAAATTGGACGGAGGTAACTATTTGCACATTCTTCAAAGTTGAGGTAGACCATTTTGAATTTTGAAAGTTCGGATACCTCGTTACAAAACGCCCGAAGTTCAGGTAGCTCCGTGATATTTAACCCTAAAATAATTAATATAGATGACTCATTTTATATTTACTAGTCATATTTGCCAAAATGTTAAATATCAATAACTAAAAACAATTCTATAAAGTAGGGTTAATAGTCAAAATGCCCCCTAATGTTTGGGCGAAATTTAGGATTACCCCTTAAAGTCTAAAATTTTAAATATTAGTCCTAAAGTTTGGACGATTTTAAAAATTGTCCCTTTCCGTCCGCTGACTGTTAATTTTGGACGGAAAACGCCCATGTGCAATTCACGTGACTTCACATAAATTTTAAAGGCAAAAATGCCCCTTGTATCTTCTTCTTCAGGTAGAGGTCGTCCTTGTATCTTGCTCTGGATCGCCGTCATTGTCTGGCTGTGGTAGATAACGAAAAAGAAGCTGTGGCAATGAAGGAGACTGAAGCGTTTTCACACCTGCTGAGGAGTGTGAAAGCCTGCGGTATAGTTGTGCATTTTCGTCATTTCATGTGAAGATGGCAAAGAGGCATTTTGTTTATCGCTTATCGAAAATTCTTCTGGTTTTTGTATATTGTTGACGAAATCTGTACATTTCCCTGAAATTGTCTTTAGTTGATATTTTCTTAGCGTCTTTAAGCGAAGTTTCAATTTAAAGCTGAACCAGAATTGGAACATCTAAATTGTATGCAAATTTGATTTGACAGGGCATTAGAAATCAAGAAGCTGATACACGGCGTCCTAGCTCTAATCACTCTTATTCTCAGAGTTTACCTTATGACTATCAGTATGAAGAACGTCGATATGGCAAGCAAAATGCTTGTCTTACAAGGAAACCTGGTTCAGATGGAGGACTGTATGAAGGGAAAATGTCCAGTATTATCTACAGTCCAGGATCAGATGCTCAAAGTCCTGTAAATGCCTTCCCAGGTGGAGGTTCCGTGGAAAAGCTAGATCTAACTTCATCTTTTGAAAATAGCATGAAGTGGCCTCTACCGCAGCAATCTGATTGGCAAGAGCCTTCTCCATCAGTAAAAGACCCATGGCTAGGAAATCTCTACATGGAAGCTCCATTTGTTATTTCAACCAGAGAGTCCTGCTCAACATTTGGGTTTTGAGGTTGCACAGGTACTGTAGATTACGCTTCTTGAGCGTGTCTGGTGAAATGAGTTCAATTAAAAATGCAAACTTTAGTCAACCTACCTTGCTCCGATAGCGATTTCCCTGCTGGGATGACTCCGATGGCGATTTCCCTGCTGGGATGACTCCGATGGCGATTTCCCTACTGGATGACACAGTGATTCATCATCGTTGGGATGAAACAGACAAGAGATGTCTCCAAGGGCATTTTTGTCTTTAAAATTTATGTGAAATCACGTGAATTGCAAATGGGCGTTTTCCGTCCAAAATTAACAGTCAGCGGACGGAAATGGGCAATTTTTAAAATCGTCCAAACTTTATGACTAATATTTAAAATTTTAGACTTTAAGGGGCAATCCTAAATTTCACCCAAACATTAGGTAGCACTTTGACTATTAACCCTGTAAAGTATAACGTGTTGTTATGTTATCATCAATCTCTGACAAAGAGATGGCAAAAATATATATATATATATCTGACAAAGAGAGATGACACATGAATTTGTCCTCACCACGTAAGTGACACATGCACTTGCACTAACAAATGGCCCCCTAAAAAAATGCACGTAATGGATAGTATTGGCACTTAAGACTTGAGAGAAGGAAATATTTACTTTACATAAACTTAATTGATAAGCAAAAATATGACAAGAAAATATGGTCTCTAATTAATTGTTGCGAGTATATATCTAATAATTGATTATAATATAAGTTTTTTAATAATTTAAATGATTATATTTCGTGATACTTTTCTGTCCCGGAAAAATGGAATCTAAATGTCATGTTGAATTGAGTTTTTTTTATATAAATAAAGTCAGTAAATTATTGTATTCCAAAATAATGATATTTCTCAAATTATTGGGCTCCGTTATTGGGTTAAATCTTAAAAGGCCGGAAGATTCTAAGTAGAGAAATTAGAAAGAGGCCCAAATACTGTGAAAGTAATGAAGCTGCAATTCTACTTGCATGGTTTGTCTGTGATTCCATACGCTAAACTCATTTAGGGTTACATAGTCCATAACAAAATACGATAAAAATGCGAAGAATTTAAAGTATTATTTAATTTGTTTAGATTAGGTATTACTGCACAACACACGTAATAATATGAGTGAATCAAATTATTAAACATTCTTTTGAAGAAAAAAAAAAATCTGAGATTGTAGTGGATGGACTTAAGTTATTGTCCTCATTAATACCATACCATATCCTAATAGTTGTAAAATTGTCCAAATTCAATCAATGGGTGAAAGGGACACTACAACGGGATGCCTAATCATGACTTTCTTCGAATTAAATATTATTAAGTTCACACGCATTGGGTTCTTTGTTTCATAAATTATTATTAATAAGGAAAAGTTTGAATATATATATATATTTAACCAAATAATTATTGAATGCAACTTGTTTTGGAACACTGATTTATGATAAATATTTTTTGGACGGAAATTTAACGTTTCTATTTTCTATTTATCAAAATTTATTTTCTATTTACATAATTATTATTTTTGAATATTTTTATTTTATAAAAATAATATTAAGTAAAAATAATTTTAGATAAAAATATTTTCTTAATTTTAGGTATTTTTTCATAAAAAATGTTTATTTATCAGTCACGTCATCATTTCACATGTCACATCATCATTTCATTTATCACATCATCTGTCGTTTTATTTAACGAAAATAATCTAAAACCAACAAAATGAAACATATTAGATCTGAAACAAAACAAAGTCTATGCTCTTACGACTTTTGTCAAACATATTACATATTTTTCATATTTTTCGCTATTGATAAATATAGAAATAGACGGGCAAGAATCTATATCTATATCTATATTAATTTGACTAGAAGACTAGAATGTATACAATTGTGACAAATAAATTTTTTATTATATTTTCTTACTTCCAATGTCAAATTAATCAATTTTGATTAATCCATATCCAACATACAATTATCACACTTAAGTGACATGCCATATAACTCACTTTAAAATCCTTCAAGGTTTCTAATTCTTTCTCAATATAAGTTACAAAACCTTAATTAATAATTTTTTATTTCACATGTATATTTATATTTTTGTTCTTAAATATACTTTATGTAGTAAAATTTTTACAATACTAAAATATATTATTATATATTTTATGAATGTCAAGTATACACGGATAAAAAGTTTCTATTATAAATTAAATAGACTAATTAACAAATATCACATACTTTATTATAAATTCATTTTTAATATAAAATTGAACACATGATATGTAAATTTTAATAATATCAAGGTAAATTTTAACAATCTTACAAAAATTATGTACATAATAACTTTTAATAAAATACAATATTATTGGCTTTAATATACATATATATAATATTTAGTTATTTCCTTAGTAATAAATTTATCTAAAATAAGTACATACAAATTTTTTACATTCTATGCAAAACTTATATCAGATTTCTAGTAGACAATATTCTTGAAAACTCGTACTTAAGTGTCTAATATCAAATTGTTTATTTGCTAATCTGTTTGTAATTCTGTACTTTACCTCCCAGAACAGAATATATAATATTCTTAAATAAATCGCGGGGGTTTGAATTCTTATTTTTTGTTCATTTAGTATCTGAGTTTGACCTCACAATGACAACTCTCCAGAAGCTGCACATGTTGGAGTTATTACATAAGACATGAGAAGAGTATGATGATGATGATACTCTCAGATGATATGATGAAATCAATGAATCAATCCAATTCATTCCTTCCTTCTCTCTCTCCATCTGCCTCGTTTATTTTTGCATGAATTGATGTCTCATTCTGACTTCTCATACACAATACACACAATATTATAATAAGTAATAAAAGTATAAGAGAGATAGGGAAGGAGGGAAAACAACCATCATTTGCAGTTCATTAATTCCCTTCCCCTATTGGCTTCTGTACCTTTCACTTGTCTCTCTGTAATAATAATAACATAATTCATAATGACAATGTAAGTCAAATCCAGATCTCAAACAGTAATGGTTGGCTCCATCCCATCATCTACAGACTAGAGTAGAAGAAGTAAAATGATTTGTAAAAAATGTACAAATTCAGAGGGAAGTCCAACACTTTATAGCAGTGATATTGTTCAAAGTAATGAACTGGTGAAACTGGCATAAAAGGATGTAAAATTGAAGGAGGGAGACAAGTGATGTTGATAAATAATTATAGAAACAACACAAATGACAGGAAGATATCTTAGGCATACAAGTTTGAAGCATAACCTAACATTTAAAATAATGAATTATAATTTTTTAGTACGTATGGATTACACAAACTTCTCATAATGGCATCATAAACATACGCTACTAACCTATATCATTCACTTGTATTTCATTGATCAAACTACCCAAAACCTCTTCTTTTTGATTAATTCAAAGGAAGTGTAGATAGCAGCATAGGGATACAACACCAAAGATAGCATATATTCGACTATTTTCCTACAGTCTCTTATCCGTACTTTTTCAAATGATTTATTCTGGTTTCCTTAATTTATTAATAATATCAACTGCGAATGCTGATTTCAAACAAACAATTCTATTAATTCAATATTAATTATCTCAATCAGAACCTATTCACTAAATAAAAACAAAAAAAAAAAAACGGAAAACGGGCTGAAGGTTGGTTGAACTAAAGGTTCAAACCCACCGTATCCAAAGAATAAATCAGAAGATTTGCATTGCACAGGTTGGGACCAGTGTAGAAATGAGAGAAACGTTTCGCTTTCTCATGATTACCTATATTGTCTTTCTGTATGTCAGAAAACGACGTGTCACTTCCATTCCATTGGTCTCCTCCTGCCCCCTGAGAATCAACTAATTATCCCCTTCTTTCGAAGCAATCCAGTCCAACACCATTAGCCATATATATACTGCACTCATCTTCACCATTTATACACAATCATCTTATTCTTCTTCACTTCACAGAGAGAAAGATCAATCAAATAGAGAAACATTAGGGAGAGAGAGATGAAAACCTTTCGCGACCCTTCAATGGCACAGTTACTCTTCTCCATTACACCTTCATCCTCATCCTCGACTCCCCAAGTTCACCTTCAACATCATCATGGAGTATGCATCAACAATGGAGGTTCCTGCACCAAGTTGATGATTTGAGTAAAATTACGGCGCTATCCCTCTTGAGCTTTCTCCTCTCCCTCGTCAACCGACTTGTTTCTTAACCTTGAAAAGGTCATTCAGATTTTCTTGACCTTGCAAGTCCGAGGACCAACTCGTGTGCTCTTTCGACAATTCTGCAATTTCTTTCTTTCTCTTAACGCTATCCCTTCTGAGCTATATTTAACATTTCATTTTCTACATGCAAACAAATATATGCATATACTATGTAAGATACATGCATTGAAATACATGGTGTTTGATATGAGTATATTGCTTAATCCCTTCTAGTATTGTGCATCTCTCTCTTGAATAAACAGATAGTATATATATATATATATGTTAACTGATGAACATCAAGCAACAAACATTTGTGTTATTTATGATCCCTGGCCCTGAGCTAGTTTCCTTGAACAACCCATTTAGCGGGATGCATCAAAATCTTAAGATTTTAACTACTTCTACAATCTACATGTCAGATCAAACAATAGCAAGAACGAACAAAAAAATTACGGCCTTAATATTTACCTCTTTTATTGGTTCATAATCCTTCACCTTTGGTAGTTAAATTCATGAGGCGATAACCAACACTTTGATAGTTCCTTTACTATTAGCTGTCAGCATGGTGGGACTGTTGCTTTTCCAACACACGGCACTGATAAAGTAGGACCCTGCATCGTCATCGGGATCGTCTGGATCGGGCGATCCAAACCTATGCCATGTCACTGGTTTTGATATTTCCTGCAAATTTAAACCAAAGATAAGAAGCTACTCGACCAATATTAATCACTAAGGTGAAGAGAAAATGAGTTGTAGGTTATAAGTATCTAACTAGAATAACCTTGTGGTAGACAAAAACATCATTGGTTTCACTACCACATGCAATAAATTGGCTGTTCACGGTTAGACCAACAAAATTTTTCTCATTTGTGTGTCCCCTGAAAACCCGAACCTACAAAATTAGTGAGTAATTGTGTTAAGGGATAAATGTAATTCGGAGATGTACGAAAAAGAAATTTGACAGCTTACTTGAACATTGTCCTTCACGTCCCATAGACGTAGAGTGCTGTCGGTAGATGCAGATGCAAGCTCGTTATTCGACAAGAATTTCACGTACGATACGGCTTTTCTGTGCCCAGTAAAAACGTGTAATGGTTGGCTAATGTTCCGTAAATCATAATAATGAATGTGATGATCCGCTGAACCAACCTGCAACAAAAGGGAAATCAAGATTTAAAAATAATAGAAATGTCAATACTAGATACATACTTTTGAGCTTCCTTTGCCATTATTATATACATTGATCAAATAACACTAATCAACCATCTCATTAGGCATTAGGTTTAGCATTTATATGGTACATAGTTATTGGAGATCAAGAAAGGCGCTTAAAATCAGAGATATAAAATAGAAACGCAGAAAAATTCATATACATACATGTAGTTTTATACATATGAGGATGAAAGAAAAATACCGCAATAAAATTGCTTGATCCAGGATTATACTTGACACAGCATATGTTTGCCTTCATGTCAATATTGAGAACACTAGCTTCCTGCCTTGTGCACCATACTTTGACCTGCTTATTCAGTTCATAGGAGATGCACAACTTGATAAACCCAACTAGCAAGTGATAACTAAAAGCGACAACCAAAGAACTCTTATCTATATTCATTTAGTGCATATATGTGCTCTTATATAAGTCAGAGACTCACTACAAGGATATTATATGTAGTGATCTGGTTGCGAATACATTTTTTACCAATACTCAAAGTACCTTTTTACAACTCTAGCGAAATTGATTTTTAGTTTCTTCAGTGTTGAGAGAAAAGTGCTGAATGGAGAGCAAATCAAGAAAATTGGCAATGCAGATAGTAAGTTTCCAGGAAGAGCTCTGTACCTTACAGTCATCACTTCCGGATACTAGCATTGTTGGCTCTGTCCGTGAGAAGTCAACACTCCAAGCTCGTTTCTCATGTTCTTCATACTCCATAAGACTCTGGTACAAAATATTAGTTAGTCAAATAAAATCATATCATACATTAGGATACAGTTCTTAGCAATTTAAACTATGGAAGCATGCATGGACGAGTGCTGGTGAGGGTTCATAAATCCACACAAATAGACCATTGAGGCCAGCCATTACCTGTCGGGTGTCTACATCCCAAACAGTTACTATCCCATCATAGTCACTACTAGCTATATGATTTTTGATATATTTATTCCAACTCAAGCAGCTAAGTTTGGACCTCGTGGACATCTCTACCACTGGACAGTCAACATCCATTTGCTCATTTACAACCTGAAAAATTAGGAGTTAACACTACATTAATGAGTCGTAATTGGAAAAAGTAGCCCAGGAAAATACAAAATCAAGCAGCTATGAAATGCACTTAGAAATAATATTAGGGGCAATTTTCTATATTAAAAAAAGAACACCAAAAGTTCAAACTATAAAGCCATACCGAAGAGAAGTCGAAAACCTTTATGCACTTTGACACTCCTGCAGTAGCAAATAACTCATCATCACGGTCAAATTCTATGCTGCAACGGAACCAGTCACTTGTCAGATTTGAGACCAAAATAAGAGTATTCTACGACTCAGAAAGCACAAGATATGCAAATACAAATTACAACTTGTGGTTCTAAATTGAAGGCAGAAACACAAAATACTAAGGATTGATGACTACATTGCATTACCAAACTCAATACCAGAGAGCATATAGACTTCACCATGAAAATCTAAATATGAATATATTGCATAATATTTTGGTTAGCTAGACAGTGAAGCAATAAATATTACAATCCTCTTCATCTGTTCAAATAATGAGGATTATTGTTGTCATTGAGCTAGTTCAAAACTTCATCATACCTGCAGGTCACTGGACAACCTTCATTGTTATAATAAGTGGTCAAATTCATGCAATGGCAGCATCTAAAACTAACGAATTACATGCTCAATCATATCTCATCAATGAACTATGATTTAACTTTTAAGTTACAAACTTACTAAGAAGAACCCATGCATTAAAGAATCCTTCCAAGCTGCAGTATGTGCCGTCCAAAACCATAATAATTCAAGATTACTTTATCAACAAATTACAACTTTATGCTGCCAGATAAATATGTGATAGCATAAAAACCCACCTCGAAACTATATTAGGAGAGTGAAACAAATCATCGTGTCTAAGTTCAGCAATAACCCTCAATCGACTGTAAGAAAGATAAAAATATGTAAAATGTGAGTAGACTGCAAAAAATTCTGGAGGAAATATATGTATTCCGAAAAACTAAATCTAGATGCATATACCTGTATTGAGTGAAGGTAGTCAAGGCAGATTGGAACTGTGCCAGACCAGCAGTATAGCCCTCTCTGCGTATGGCATTATTATCCCTATCATCTTGGACATTTGATTGATTTGCTGGTTGGCGTCGTTTTTGCAAATAGCACTCTTGAAGATCATTAAACTGAAAATAATAATGAAGCATGCCATCAGATCAAGGACCGGGAAAAGGAAAATTATACTTTCCAAGCAAATGAATCAAGCCGAAAAATGCATCCACGGTAATCCCAGACGAGATAGCCTCAACACCAAAACTGATGACCTTAATTCACTATGAGACTGATCTAATGGGACAATAGCCACGATGCAATGAAAAGTCTCATATTTTGACAGAAATTGCTAGAGCAACCTCCCTTAAGCTACTAGATGCCATTCATTCACACCTCATCCATTCACATAGAGGCCATTCATTCACACCTAATCCATACCATCTAATGACATACATTATAAGAACAAGGACTCTAATAATATTAGCAAACATAGGCACAGTACTACATATTATTCGTTATCTAATCTAAAGAAACTAAATAAGGAATGCCTTTGGACATCTATCACACAAAAATACTAGGTATCCTTTTTTTACCCATCCTTAGCATATAAATCTGCACAACTAATACTTAAAAATATTTGCAGAAACTAGAAAGCACTAAGACTTGCCAACCTGTGTATGGACCCTCTTTTTTCTCTGCATTGCAAGACTTGATTGGTTATTATGTTGTGAGTCTGAACCTGTGAGAGCAACTTTCCTCTGAGGTCCATGGGAGCTGGCTGGACCCTTAGCATCCACTTTCTTATTATGCAAATTCCCTGATGACAAACTTCCTCGCGCAGTAGTTGTGCTGGAGAAGAGACCACCAGGATTCTTGTCTAACAATGTCGGACATGGTTTTCTCAAAGTTGAATCGTCTCCTAGCATCCGCAATTTCAAAGAGTAACGATCCCTTGCACGATACAACTCTATTCTATTCCTCTCTACGGCATTGATATCCTCTTTGATAAACTGAAGATCATGTTGCACCTGTAATGTAAAGAATCCTTTTCAATAAAGAAGAAGATCCTAGAGAAGTATCTCTTAAGTCTTACAAAAATTTCACTAGTATCCTAAAAGTAACTAACTGAAATAGATCAAACTAAACAGCAAAGAAATGACAATATACAATAAAAAAAAAAAATATAGAAACTACGCAGCATTATCTATAGGTTTCCTATTTTCTGTGATAAGGACGAATAAGGCAGATGTTACAAACCAAAATTACAAAAACATATCCATAGATTAATAGCGTTATATATAATTTGTAGCGAGAACGCAAACCTCACTCAATTCTTCATCTTTTTGCTTCCGCAAGCAATTCAAGAAGTCCAGCAGAATCTGCATATTCCTCTCAGCTACTTCCTGCTCCATTTTCCTTTTTTTCTCTGCAAGAAGCACAAGAAGGTCGTCTAGCTCCTTGATTGACACTTCACCCTAAACATTGTCACCAAGAAGATTTAGTGTCTACCAAAACGAGAGAAAACGCTACTGTACTGTTGGAATGTGAGGGGGCGTCAAAACCAACCTGCTGCAATGCTAAACGAAAATGTTGCACGGGAGAAGCAGTTCTTGAGATTTGCCTAGCAGAAGTTTTCTTCAGAAGCTACAGAATCAACAAAGAGATGCCAATTCCCAAATCATCGTCTCACAAAAATTTTCCGCGGTATTGACTTCAACAAAATTTAGAAGTTCATCTATAAAATCAGCTGAACTTTAGAATGGCCTTTTAAGTCCCAGTTAAGAGGTATTGAAGATGGCGAACCTTATCGAGCATGAAATTGGGAAATATATGACTGCTGGTTATGTAATGACCGCAGCACGGGCAATCGCTCTTGTTTCTCAGGTGAGTGATGATGCACATGTAGCAGAAGCTATGGCCGCACGATGTGAGGAATGCATCCTTGATGATCTGCATGCAAATCGGGCAGAGGTAGTCCTTGTCCAGCTCGGCAGACACATCGCGCGCCGCGAAGGCATCAACGGTGGCTGTGACTGTGGCGGCGCCAGAGGGGTCAGCTGCTGCGGCTGTCGATGAGGATAACTGCGGCTCGGCCTTGACCGCAGGGACGGTTGCCCCGGGGGACACTTCTTCCATCTGTCGTCGTCGGTGGAGGCTGTTAGGTGTGGTGGTGGCTTTTCTGGTCCGTGAGACAGTGGTACTGGGAACTGCTGTCGCGTGGAGGAGGAGAATAGAATGGTGGTGGTGGGACCCGCGGACTGGAGCGTGAGGGCGAAATCCGTCCACGGGTGGAGTGGCTGCTTTGATTTTCTAACCGGTGATTCGTTCGCTGACGGTGACTGACGCGGACTGGAGCATGACGTTATTCTTCGCTGTTAGGCTGGATTTATTTTGGTCCCTTAACTTGTATGAAAAGAGTAATAGATCCCTTAACTTTAGATGAGTGAAGATGATGAGAATAAAAGACAAAATTATGAGCATTCGTGCATTTCGACTAGTCCCGGTAATGGTGTGGTGAAAAATTCATAATCATGACTATAACCGTTACTGTTTAATATGGTTAACCATACCATTATGGTGCGGTACAGTTATGGTGATGAATATTCTACCTATAATGGTTATGGTTATGGTATTTGAGTTATACTTATGGTTATATCCATGGTTATTATATAAATATAATAAATAATAATATATATTATAATAGGTTGTCCCGTCTTCGTTCGAAGGGTTCTTGGAGGTTAAATCCTGCTCCGATTCCTGAGGCAATCGTCGATGATAGCCCACCAGACTGATGCTCTGATCCCATTACGAGCCTTCAGTCCCGTTCCGTGCGAATCACAGCATATGCTTCTTCCGACTTGGGCATTGGGTCTCTTTTGAGTAAGTCTTTTTTCTCGGCATCGAATTCGTCCCCTATTCCGGCGAGAAACTAGTATAGTTTTGACTCTGGCCGAATTTAGTTGTAGGTTTCGATATCTTCGTTGCACTTCATTGGATTTGCTTGGCGTGTTTCAATCTCCCTCCAAATCTGTTGGAGATTGTAGAAAAATTGCTCTGCGCTATCTGATCCTCGTTTCATGTTGTTCGCATTTACTGTGAGATTTAATATTTAAAACCCATCTCGTTTCTTACTATATGTGGTGGAAAGTCCATTCCACATATCTCTTGTTGGGTATCACGATAGTTCGCCACCAAATCTCGTTCCATGTTATCTAACATCCATGAACAAACAATTAAATCTGTTTGCTCTCATTGTGTGTGCTCCTCGATTTCCTTTGTAGGTGCAACCGGTATCACAGTAATGTGGCTCAACTTTCCTCTGTCTCTGATCACCCTTCTTATCAGGCGAGCCCAAAGGGAGTAGTTGTTTTGTCCCAATTTTTCACTGAGGGCTATCGGCTGCTGTGGTTGGTTTTGAAACATGGACGCCAGTTGAGCCGCAAACGTATTTGTTGAGGCAAGTTTCTCGCTGGAGTGAATGATTCCTTCTAATATCCTTCAGGTAAGTGACTGGTAGATGATGAAGCTGATTCGTATTCGATCTTAATTAATCGAAACATTTAACTCTAAACTCAGCTCTCATACCATGATAAAATGTATAGATATTTGGATTGAATAATATGTTATATTGAATTAACTTACGTATGTTCTATTTATATACATAGAACTAACAAGTATATTACTGTTCGAACATGAATATCTATTACCTATACCACTATTCTTAACTGCTTTTATTGACATACTGATCGCTGTCCCAGGCCTCCTGCGGAGGACTGCCACATCGACTGTGATTCGTCGTCATCGATTGTGGACCATTATTGCGTCATCATGTTGCCGCAAAGTCCTTCCTTCGATCTCAACCAGCAACTGTCGATGGATGACGCTTTGTAGCTTTGATGATGACGTTATACGCGCCACCACGCACCGTCTCTAATGGGCCCATAATCCAGCCAGGACGTAAATTTGGGCTTTTAACGTTGGATTCGTATTGGGCTTTATGAGTGTATATGGGCCTAATTGAGAAGATATTATTTCCGAAATTAAAATACGAAAGTTTGGTCCGTTTTTCTTAATGTTTAAATTTTAAAAATAAATTCTTTATGTTTGAACAAAATAAAAGTATCTCTAATTCAGAGGATGGCCGAAGGTACGGGGGATGAAGGAAGACGCCAACAACTATGTGCGGAAAATATGGTGTGGCAAATATGGAAAGAAAGATGCCGTGCTATACACGATGGCGACGAACCGAGACCGGAGAGAGCACGACAAGCGGCGAGAGATCTCACAAACGAGAGTTGGGCCGTGTGGATCGGAAGTAGACCCGGGGCGGCAGTCGGCCGAAGACACCAAGGGGACACATGGAGGAGGCCGAAGGCACAATAGGTAAAAATTAATTGCGATGGAGCTTGGGAACCGACAACGGGCAAAGGAGGTACGGGTGTCCTAGCTCAGGATTGGCGAGGTAGAGTATTGGCCGGTCGGAACTCTAAAGGACGGGGAAGCAATGCGGTAACGATGGAGGCCAAGGCGATCCTTCAGGCGGTTGAATTAGCAATATCATGTAATTGGTGTAATGTTATTATTGAATCGGATGCACATGTTATAGTTCAAAGCCTACAAAGGCCGGACGAAGTGCGAGAATGGACATCACAACACATCATCGATGACATCCTTGAGCTAGTCAAAAGGATACCGAGGGTACAATGGAGTTACGTCCGGAGGAAAGCGAACAGATGCGCGAACTGGGTCGCTAGAAAGTCGAGACAGGGGATGTGTCCAAATAATTGGGCGGTTGTACATCCACCTCCGTTATTTTCATTATGTATGTTGGACATTGAGAACTCGTGTTTAGAATTTGAATGAATGAATGAAGTATTTTAAGGTAAAAAAAAAAAAAATTCCGTCCACAGTCCGTTTATTTCTGACGGATATGAAGTCATATGTCATTCACGTTATTTTTTTCAGAATATTCTGAAAGGACAAAATTGCCCTCCATGCTCACCTTCGTTCATCCGGCTTTTCTCCGGTTAGTTCATCAGTCCAGTTGATACCAAATCCTTGCAATCCTCTTCTTCAACTTCTTCATAATAAATCCATACAAACGAACAACAATCCGCAGAAGATTCGGTCCTACAGGAAGCGCTGAATTGGGCCTGCGTCCGTTGGAGGCTTCTCTTCCTCATCGGTGAGACAATTCTCAAAGGCGTTACCCACGGTCCAGACAATCTTCCATCCTCTGTCGCTTACGCTCGCAGATGGTCTCATCCGCGGCCACAGGCGACGGTAGAGCAGTGCCACCGTTGAACTTGAACGACCTAGTATCCATCCTCCACCGTCTCTCTTCTCTGGCGCTCAGTTCGTAGACCGCAGCAGCACCGGAGTGGACCTCGCTAACGATGCCGCAACAAATATCGGTCATCTCCGACCCCTCAAATTTCACTTGATCCGGCGACGGCCTCCAGAAACTGCGGAATGAACTAGGTTTCTGTTAATTGTAGGAGAATAGAATTGTCGTCCCTGCTAAAAAACGATGAATAACAGAGCTTTCAAATGCGTGACGCTGAACTTCGAAGGTGCGTCCATGGAGTCCCCCTGTATAAATTGTGTGTAGAGATAACCAACCTTCTCTGCATCGTTTGACAAAGCAAACAGGAACACCTGGGAACAGATATTTCCCAACAATAAAGGAGCATGCAAAAAAGACGAATGATGGATCCTGGCCTAAATACCTAGGTGGGCCAGGACAGCTACCCGGCCTACCACACAAAGAAGGCCCAGGCCCAGTTATCCGGCCTACCAGCCAAGGCCCGATCAGAGGTCACGCATCGAAGGGCGCGCCGTCAGTAACGCGCCACGCGAAGACCCGCCCATCACTCTGACAGGTTCAAGGTCCAAGGCGTGATGGGGGCTCTCCACTCTGATATGGAGCTCCGGCACGGGAAACAAGCCCACTGAGCAGCAGACACCAGGCAACACTCTGCCCAATGGGACTCCACTCAGCCACGCCAGACGCCACGTCGGATAACCCGGGTCATATCCAAACTCTACTCAGGTTAAGGGTGGAGGCTATAAATACCTCCATCCATCCCTATTTCACAGGACAGACTTTCTAATTTACTATCATATACAAACGAACCTCCTCGCTCACTTAAGCTTCGGAGGGGAAACAAAGGGCATCGCCCGGGTTTTCCTTGTTGCAGGACGTCGGAGCGCCGCTAGGAGCATCTCAGGAACTCAGAATCCAACATTGGCGCCGTCTGTGGGAACCTTGAGCACGACAAGCCATGGCTCCCCCAATCACTAGAGCAAAGAACACCAAAGGACACGAAGAAGGTAGCTCGCTCCATGACCTGCAGCAACACCTGGGAGGCACCTCGGTCATACCACCCCCTTCAGAGGCAGCACGCCCTACCGCGCACGTCCCGCATCACATCCCTGCGTCAGATGCAGCGCGCCCCACCAGGCGCTCCCCGCAACCTACAGCCGTAAGAGCTGAAACAGCCAGGCCTGCACCAGCGCAATCCCGGATCGCCTCGTCAGGGAGGCCGCCGGTGGTCGGATTAGCGCCAGAGGTACTAACCGCGCTAGAAGACATGCTCGACAGGCGAGAGCAGAGGGCAGAGGAAAAGGCTGCTCGCCGAGCAGGAAGCTCCAGGGTGGGGGTCACCAAGGTGGAGGGGGCCACCTCCCGTCCAGCACCATCAGATCGACATCCCCGACCCCCCGCTGCCAGCGGCATTTCTTCCGCCTCCCAGCGCATAGGGAACATGACAAAGGAGGAGCTGCTGCGTTTTGTCAAGCGCCAGGTCAAGGAAGAAAAGGGCGGGCACGTCCTAGCCCCGGTTCGTGACAGGGATTCCCACCCGCTCGACCCCGAGCTACTGAGTATCACGGTCCCGCACCGCGTAAGGCCCGCGAGGATTGATATATATCGTGGTCAGGGCGATCCGGTGGAGCATGTGCAGAACCATGAGGCTTCTCTCCTTGGAAGGACGAGCGACGATAACCATTTCGCGCTCCTCTTTCCGGCCACCCTGAGCGGCGTGGCGTCCAACTGGTTCTTTGGTCTCCCCACAGCGTCGGTAAAAAGCTGGTCGGAGCTAAAGGACAAGTTCATAATCCAGTATATGGGGGGAAGACAGCTTCTGAAAAGCGTAGGGACCCTGGACACGGTCAGGCAAGGACATGATGAAAGCTTGGGCGACTTCTACACCAGGTTCAACACAGAGCGGGCCGGAATCGACCAAGTCATCACGGAGGGCGAGACCATTCGGGCCTTCGTCAGGGCTCTCGGTCCAAAGGGCGCCGCTCTGAATGACAGCCTCAACGTCATCCCAGTGCACACGGTGGAAGACATGGCTGCTCGAGTCAAGTCGTACATCGACTTGGAGATCGCCAGAGAGGGTAGAAGGCCGGGCAAGAGGGAGTTCAAGAAGGACCTAGTAGAGGAGCAGCGACCAGATCACCGCGCTCGAAAAGGAGGTCGGGAGGAGGCGAAGCGCCGCCCTCTCATCCCACGCCCTCCTAGAGAAGTGTATGAGGCCTTCACGCCTCTTACCAAAGAAATTTCCGTGGTACTGGCAGAGATGGAGAAGAAAGACTTGGCTACGCCTCCCGCAGCGAGAAATGGCGATGCTCCAATGGGGAACGACAAGAAGGCTTACTGTCGTTACCATAGGTGCAAGGGCCATTCGACGGATAACTGTCGAATCCTCAAAAAGGATATAGAAAGCCTCATCCAGAGGGGCTACCTAAAAAACTTCATAGCTGGGCGAGAGAGAACGAGGAGCCCTAAAAGGGAGAGGCGCTCGTCGCCAAACAAAAACGCAGGTGCATCTACTTCTAGGGAGAAGGAATTGTTTGTCATCAGCGGCGGTTTCACAGCGGGAGGTGAAACCGGCGCCGCCAGAGAGGTTTACGCGGCCCAGCTAGCAGGAACGGCCAGGGCGGGAAAGCGAGTCAGGGAGGAGGATGACGTGGTCATCTCCTTCTCAGAGAGAGAGATGGAGCATGTCACATCGCCCCATGATGACGCTCTGGTCATCACCCTGAAGGTCGAGGAGTGGACAATGCGAAGGGTGCTAGTCGACTCAGGTAGCTCCTCAGATGTGCTCTTTTTGGAGAGCTACCTGCGGATTGGCAAAAAGCAGCAAGACTTGAAGAAGGTAAACTTCCCGCTCATGGGATTTGACTCGCTCACCACCTACCCCGTGGGAGCGGTAACCTTACCAGTCAAGATAGGAGACGGCTGGAAGGTACTGAGTACCCACATCACGTTCATCGTCGTGGACGCCCCGGCAGCCTACAACGCCATTTTAGGGCGCTCGACCTTGAACCCGCACAAGATGGTTCACTCCACCTACCACCAGATGATGAAATTCCCAACCCCGCATGGGATTGGACTGGTAAAGGGGGATCAGCCGACGTCGCGAAGCTGCTATGTAAACTCCACGCGTCGCCACGTCCTAAAAGGCAAGCAGGAGACCCTGACTATCAGGACGGAGGAGGACCCACGGGAGGACAGATATCGCCCCCAAGCGATCGGAGGGTTGCGAGACGTGGAAATAGACGGGAAGGGGAAAGCGGTGCAGATAGGCGCGTCGCTTCCGGAAGGTGAGGCCAGAAGCTTGTCTATGCTGCTGATCGAGTTCAAGGAGCTATTCGCCTGGAAGCCAAGCGACATGCCAGGCATCAGTAAAGACATCATTTGCCACGAGCTGAGGATCGATCCCACGATCAAACCCATAGCGCAGAAGCGACGCCCTGTCGGAGAGCAAAAGGCGATCGCCATAAGGCAAGAAGTAGGGAAGTTGGTAGAAGCCAACTTCATAAAGGAAATCAGGTTCCAGACCTGGGTGGCAAACCCCGTTCTGGTAAAGAAAAGCAATGGCAAGTGGCGTATGTGTGTCGACTTTAGGGATCTGAACAAGGCATGTCCCAAGGATTCCTACCCCCTACCTAGGATCGACCAGCTGGTCGACGCCACTTCGGGACATGAGCTACTTAGCTTCATGGATGCCTACTCCGGGTACAACCAGATCCAAATGGCGGATAGCGACGCCCAGCACACGGCGTTCTATGCAGACACCGATATCTATCACTACACAGTGATGCCCTTTGGTTTGCTGAATGCTGGGGCGACCTACCAGAGGATGGTCAACAAAATCTTCGCCGGAATGATAGGCGACACTATGGAGGCGTACGTCGACGACATGCTGGTGAAGTCGGTGAAAGGCACGGATCATGTTGAGGATCTGAGGAGAACCTTCGAGCGCATGCGTCTCCACCAGGTGCGGCTGAACCCCGCCAAATGCGTCTTCGGCGTACACTCTGGGAAGTTACTTGGCTACATGGTAAGCCATCGGGGGATAGAGGTGAACCCGGAAAAGCTGGAGGCAATAGAAAATATGCAGAGCCCTACTTGTCACAAGGAGGTCCAGTCGCTGAATGGAAGGCTGGCGGCGCTCAGCCGTTTCCTGGCTAAATCAGGAGAGAAGTCGCTCCCCTTCTTTCAGGTCCTCCGAGCCAACAAAAGGTTCGAGTGGACCACGGAATGCGAGCGGGCGTTCCAGGACTTGAAGAACCATCTGAAGACATTGCCTCCGCTAGCCAAACCTGAGAAAGGCGACGCTCTTTTTCTGTATCTGGGCATCAGTCCCATAGCTGTAAGCTCTGTCTTAGTTAAAGAGGTCAACAAGGCACAAGCGCCAGTGTACTATGTTTCTAAGGTCCTTACAAAGACCGAAATGAACTATGTGGAAGTTGAAAAGTACCTCTATGCGTTAGTAGTCTCAGCTAGGAAGCTCCGCCCTTACTTTCACGAGCACGAAATTACGGTGTTAACAAATCAACCTTTAAAACACTTCCTCCAAAGACCGGACGCTTCAGGAAGAATGATCAAATGGGCGATCGAACTAAGCGAATTCCGAATCAAGTTCGCACCCAGGAGCGCCATCAAAGGACAAGCCTTGGCGAACTTTATTGTGGAATCCACATGTCCTCCAGAAGCGTCGCCTCCAGAAAGCAGTGGGCAGAAAGAAACTTGGACCCTACACACGGATGGATCATCATCCATAGATGGCTCGGGGGCAGGTTTAGTACTAACCCCACCAGATGGGAGCGCGCCCCTTCGATACGCCCTAGTCCTCACCTTTAAGGCGACCAACAACGAAGCAGAGTACGAAGCATTGGTAACTGGTCTACGACTCGCCAAAGGTCTCGGCATCGAGCACCTAAGCGTCTTCTGCGACTCCCAATTGGTAGTAAACCAAGTTAAGGGAGAGTTTACGGCCAAGGGAGAACAGATGAAAATATACCTCCAAAAGGCGCGCCTTCTGGCGGGCGGATTTCTCAGTTTCCAGATAGAGGCTATTCCCAGGGAAGAAAACGGAGAAGCGGACGCACTAAGCAAGTATGCTTGGCAGGCGACGCCACTACCTGTAACATTTTTAGAGATCGTAAAAGACAGAGTACGGAACGTCTGTGCTAGCATAGAAAGAGGGGAGGACTGGGCAACTCCTATCAGAAACTACATCAAAAATGGCGACCTGCCAGAAAGCGAAGCCGAGTCTAAGAGAATACTAAGACTCGCCCCAAGCTACAAAATCATCGACGGAACGCTGTACAAAAGGGGCTACTCAACACCTTTCCTCAAGTGCGTCGCTCACCCAGAAACGGTTACGATACTCAGGGAGGTCCATGAAGGGTACACCGCTTGCCACGAAGGGCCACGATCAATCATCCGAAAGATACTCAACCAGGGCTACTACTGGCCTACCATGAGTAGAGAAGCGAAGGAATTGGTCCAGAAGTGCGAATCCTGTCAAAAATACGGCACAAACATAGTGCGCCCACCAGCAGACTTAACCTCTATCAGCGCGGCCTGGCCTTTCGCACAATGGGGAATTGACTTGGTAGGGCCACTTCCTAAATCCAAGCAACGCACCTATGTCCTTGTAGCGATCGACTACTTTTCAAAATGGATTGAAGCAAAGGCACTATCCTCCACTACAGAATTCCAGATAATTAAGTTTATTAAGTCAAGAATTGTCTCTAGATATGGCATACCAAGCGTTCTAGTCAGCGACAACGGACCTCAGTTCGCGGGGAAGGAGTTGAAATGGTTCTGTCAGGAACTAAATATCCACCTTCGGCACGCCTCGGTCAGACACGCTCAAGCGAATGGACAGGTGGAGGCGGCCAACAAAACTATCATGAATGGGTTAAAGAAAAGGTTAGATGCCTTGCAGGGAAAATGGACCGAAGAACTAGAAAATGTTCTCTGGGCGCTCCGCACCACTCCTAAGCAGGCCACAGGAGAAACGCCTTTTTCCCTAGTATACGGATCAGAAGCGGTGGCACCCACCGAAGTAGCGGTCGCCTCACACAGAACGAAACACTTCGACATAATCGCAAATGATGGCCAAAGGCGCATGGAATTGGACTTAGCGGATGAAAAGAGATGGGCATCGGAACAACTCCAAGGAAAAATGCGGCTGGCGACAGCCAGATACTACAATAGGCGAGTCTCTGCTCGCCAATTTTTTGTGGGGGAGATGGTACTAAGAAAGAACGAGTTCGCCCATCAGGACAGGATCAACAAGCTTTCACCAAAATGGGAAGGGCCATATAAGGTGATCGCCATTCCGCATCCAAACGCCTACATACTGGAAAACAAAGAAGGGAAAACACTGAAAAACACGTTCAACGCAGAACACTTGAAAAAGTTCTATTCTTAGAAAGCGTTATGAACAAATATACTTAGGCAAATACCATGGTTTGTAAGAAACTGGTACTCCTATTATATCAAAGAAAGCAGATTATATGTTCAAACATATGGGCGCTCCATAAAAGAAAAATATAAACACTTAGCCAAAAACAGGCAGTTATATGTATCAAAGTCATATTGGCGCACCAGACAAAACAAATATAAAAGCCTTAGATTAAAAATAGCTTGAAGAGAGGGGCAGACGCCCCAGTTCATTACAAAAAATATGCCTCACCAAAAAGAGGACTTTCTAAGAACAGAAAATAAACTAAGCATCTTCTGAAGGCGTGACAGGCAGCACCCCTAACGCCTGCACCGAAAGAGGAAGTATGTCTTGAGGCTCTTCGGAAGGGATCGCTCCATCTGAAGGCGGGTCTGGCTGAGAGGAAGAAGCGCGCTTACGATGTAAAGGAGATGGCGCAGGAGACTCCTCTTCTTCTTCAACAGAGGATTAAGGCGCCTTTCCCCTCCTAGAAGCCTCGGTGGCCGCCGCTTTCGCCTTCCTAGCCTCAGCTTCAAGCTTCCGCTTCCTAGCCTCTCTCTTGGCCTCCATGTTGAGGAAATCACCAAAGGAGGGGAGCGCCGCTACATCAAAAGCAGGGTCAGCCTTCAACAGATCAGTCCGAATGGAGGTAAAGGCCTCCACCATAGCCTGGCGACACCAGCGAGCACAGGCAGCATCAAACTCTTTGCTCCCCTTGTACTCCTCCACTGCTTCAGCGACGCGCTTGGGAGCTTCCTTCTGAAAAAGAGCGGCCTCCTCGGCCAAACGGCGAACATCCTGTTCAGCCACAGCAGCGCGCTGTTCGAAGGAATCAGCTCTCTTCTTCAGGACATCAAAATCCCTGCGAAGATTAGCGAGCTCCTCATGAGCCCTCGCCGCCTCTGCCAGCTTATCCCTCACTTGTAGCATTTCCTGAGCATGGCGAGCGGCTTCTTCTTCCTTAGCAGCTTTTTCCGCAGCTAAGTCACGGTTAGCGCGCTCCATCTCCAGCTCTCGCTGGGCAGCTATGGCCTCGCGCTCCTCAGACAACTCCACAATGGCGGTCCCCATTTGGAGTTGCACGGGCAAAAGCTACAAGAGAGCCAAAACAGTTAGTTAAATACTTAGTCAAAAGTAATGCGAAACCAAGGAAAGGTAAAAATATACCTGAGAAAACAAGGTGAGACCCTGTTTCACCAAATTATCCAAAGCGCCGGTATCCTTCTCGATTGGCGTTCGGTCAGCAGGGGGGCAGGCGCCGGTTATCAGATGGAGACCCAAGTTAGGGTCCAGCAAAGTATTTCCCCGCACAAGGGGAACATCTTGAAGGCGCTCCCAAGGAGCCCAGGGCACACCACTCGGATCCTCCTGAGAAACCCACTCTGGAAGACCTTCAACCTTCAAGTCTCTATGAAGATCAAAGGCAGGGCCCATGTACGACCTAAAGCGCCCCTCTGAACCGCTGGGAAGAGAGGGGAGCACCTCCAAATCCGTGGAGGAAGAAGGGGCCGGCTCCCTATCCGCCCCCAGATCAGAGTCCCCCGCTGGAGAGGATAACCTCGCTGGGGTCTTCTTCTTCTTCCGGGAAGAAGGAGCGCTGGGAGCTTTACCCAGATAGGGCGCTCCATCACTCCTAACAGCTCTCTCTGTGGAAGTACCATCAGAGAAGACATGGTAAGTCCAGGCCATTCCCAAAGCCGTCACAACAGGCGCGCCCCACTTCTTAGTGTGGAGAATGTTTAACCTTCTAGTAAAAACGGAATCGTTGCAATAGCGAGAGAAAGGGACCGCACCTTTGAAAAGAGTCACTGCCTCTTGAGTATCAGGGCTCAGCGTTTGAGGATCCGCGGATAGAGGATCTATATCATCCTCAGGGCGCGCCTTCTTCTTACCAGACTGCCTTTTCCTTTTCTTGGAGCTCTCAGCGGCGCCGGCAGACGGAGAGGCGGGCAGTTCCTGTTCATCATCCGATAGGGTGAAGGCAAGAGAAAAGCGCGAAACAAGTTTATCTGCAGAAGAAAAGGAAACAAATTATTACCCGTATCCTATATAAGCGATATTGAACGGGAGAAATGCCAGCGTTGAAAAGATCTTCCTCCTTGGTCTCCTTGGATATCCACGTGGCGCGCCCCACGAGGTGATCGGCGTATACCATGTGGAGCGACTCCTTATCCCAGGGGGATAATTCGTCATCCAGGGGAAAGGGATCGCGAAGCGCCTTGGGGGTGATGCACCAAGGAACCCCGCCTTTAAAGAAAAAATAGGACTTCTTCCAATTGGAATTGCGGGTCCTAAAACCAGTAACTAAAGGGGAGGAGGATTTCCAGTGTTGGTACTTATTATCAGGAAAGCGACTGACAAAGCAAAAAACGCCGAAGCGATTGGAATCTATCCTATAGAAATGGCGAAACAAGACCAAAGAGTATGTATAGCCCTGTCTCTCGCACAGGCATCTAAAGCCTACCCAGGTGCGGAGAGCACATGGAGAGAACTGGGTAGGGGAGACGCCATAATAGCGACAGGCCTCGGCCAGGTCAGGACAAAGGGGAAACCTTAGACCAGCATCTATTTGGAAGGGGTTAATGGTTTCCTCGCCTGACCCTGGTTTTGAGATGGGCGTGGCGTTATCAGGGTCAAGCTCGTCAGGAAGAGGAAAACGGGCCATGGCGTCGCTCATACAAGACTCGTCTACTGACCTATTAAAAATAGACCTAGATATTGTGTTGGGCATAGGGTCGCTAAAACCCGGAGGAAAGAAGACGTTAGCCTCACCTCCTGTCGATCCGCTTGCCATGGGTGAAAGAAGGCGCTCGCGACGAGGGTAGAGGCTGGGCTCGAAAGGAGAGCAACGAGCTATTTTGGAAGAGCGAACGAAACACTGTCGGAAAATTAAGGGTGACCGGAGAAGAGTAACCGGAAAATCTAGAGAGAAGCCAGAGCTTTCTAGAGAGAGAAAGTTACTCGGAGAGGTAAAAGTAAGAAAATGAGGAGGAGGAGCTCTATTTATAGAGCTCCCCTAGGGAAGCCCAACGGTCACTTTACCCCTAGAAGCCCGATTGGACGAAACGTCCTCGGGAAGACAAGGGACACCAACGGTTGAATTGAAACCGCACGGTCCCAAGAAACGGTTCGATCGCAACGGCTAGTTTCTTGAACTCAGATCCATAGACTGACGATGAAACCGCGTGACCGCGCGCCATAATAGGCGCGCCGATTAGAAAAACAAGTAAACCAAACTGACGAAAGATATAAGGGAACGCCATAGAGCATTTAATCGCCTTAAAAAACCTAACACGAGCGACGCTCGTATTAGGTTTCGGGGGCAGATGATGGATCCTGGCCTAAATACCCAGGTGGGCCAGGACAGCTACCCGGCCTACCACACAAAGAAGGCCCAGGCCCAGTTATCCGGCCTACCAGCCAAGGCCCGATCAGAGGTCACGCATCGAAGGGCGCGCCGTCAGTGGCGCGCCACGCGAAGACCCGCCCATCACTCTGACAGGTTCAAGGTCCAAGGCGTGATGGGGGCTCTCCACTCTGATATGGAGCTCCAGCACGGGAAACAAGCCCACTGAGCAGCAGACACCAGGCAACACTCTGCCCAATGGGACTCCACTCAGCCACGCCAGACGTCACGTCGGATAACCCGGGTCATATCCAAACTCTACTCAGGTTAAGGGTGGAGGCTATAAATACCTCCATCCATCCCTATTTCACAGGACGGACTTTCTAATTTACTATCATATACAAACGAACCTCCTCGCTCACTTAAGCTTCGGAGGGGAAACAAAGGGCATCGCCCGGGTTTTCCTTGTTGCAGGACGTCGGAGCGCCGCTAGGAGCATCTCAGGAACTCAGAATCCAACAACGAATAGGAAAAATTACCCCATTCAAACACGAATACAGTGACTTGCCTGCTTCTTAATTTCAGTCTCGAAGATCAAGGGTGCAGTTTCCCTGGTAAAGGTGACGACGACCAGAGGGAGTTTGTTGGCAAAAACAAACTGAGCTATTTCAGACTTCACAAACTTACCATCTGATGGAAAGAACAAAAATAATAAGTTGCAGCTTAGGAAAATATATCACCACGCTGAATCCTGACTAATTAGGAACGGTGATAAAACTAACCAAATTGACACAATTTACCAGGGCAGGACGTTGAACATTATGGAAAAGCTTAGCAACATCAGCATTAACAGTTTGGTAGAAGTTGACATCATCTTCAACTCAACGCACTAGCTGAATCAAAGCTAGAATTTCAAGTTCCATTAACAAGGAATCGATGATCATCAGGATTGGCTATGTAAAATTTCTAGCTTAAGTAAAGGAGTATCCGGACATTTAGATCTCATTAATTTCAAGGTGATGTGTTACACAGTCAACAACAAAAAACATATTTTTTGTTTTACAATCTGACCACAGAAAGATTCAGGATAGAAAAATGTTCAAGTTCGTATACATCCACTGCATTTTCAAAAAGCAAATTGTGCACAGATAACGGATGAAAACCATAAGGTTGCGTCAAACTATCCAGATAACCCAAAACAAGTTTACTTTCAGACGTCACGATGCGTTCAGCATCCTCCACACCCGGTCCTATCTTCTTCTTGAGGAGAAGAACGTCTGCTGCAATTCGAATGTTGACGAAGGAAGGTAAGTATTTGACAATTTTATCCTTTCAAAATGTTAAAAAACTCAACGAATGACATATGACTTAGTTTCGGTCGTAAATAAATGGTTTGGACAAAATAGGAGAAACTTTTATTTTGTTCAAACGTGAGGAGAATTTTTTTTAAAGTTAAACATTAAAGAAGAAACTGAAAAACGGGTCAAACTTTAAAAGACAATATCGTATTTTATTATATTTTCGAATTACGTGAAGGTCTACATAGCTGCAAAGTTCTAATACCAAATGTTAAAAGGGTGATATGATCGAATAAGAATAGTCAATAATAGGAATATAAAAATAATGAATAAAAAAATTATATAAATTATTTAATTTGTTGTTGAAAAAAAAATACAGATTTTAATGTTAAAATGGAAGTACATTAAATGATAGGGAAAAGTTTCGAAATTGTGACACGTTTGACGAAAATAGTTTTCCAACCCAAATGATTGTTTTTTGTCCAACATATTTGAAAATGATGGTAATGGTATCTCTGTTACTTTTCTGTTAAAAAATCTCGTTAAATATTTTTTATATTTACAAAATTAACCAAATATTTTCTAAAAGTTACAACTAAACCCTACAAACTTAGACTAATGTTACAAATAAGTCTCGACTCGATTCGAGTCACACCAAGGGTCCCTTAGCCAGGGTCCGAACCCAAACCAAGTCACCCAACCCTAGGGACCTGGTCTGGGCTCGGACCCAGACCATAAGACCCCAATCGGGGGTCCTATGGTCTAGGTCCGAACCAAGACCACGTCCCCATGGTTGGGTGACCTGGTCTGGGTTCGAATCTTGGCTAGGGGATCCCCGGCGTGGCTCAAATTGAATCGGGACTTATTTGTAACATTAATGTAAGTTTGTAGGGTTTAATTATAACTTTTAGAAAAATATTTGGTTAATTTTGCAAATATGAAAAATATTTAACGGATTTTTTAACAGAAAAGTAACGGAGGTACCAATTACCATCATTTTCAAACATATTGAACCATTAACAATCACAAAAAAATATGTTGGACGAAAAAGCGTTTTGTGCAAACATGTTGAACCATTTTCAAAATTTTCGCTAAATGATATATATATATAACTTATTTTAATATGTCTAATATTTAATTAAATTATAAAAATATGTTAATAAACTTTAATTAAAAATATAGGTTAAACTTTAAAATTAAATAATTAAAGAACTTGCACGTTGGATGATTGAAGTACATAGAAGATATGTGTTAATATATGGGGTTAATTACATAAATGGTTACACATGTTTGGGCATGTGACTAATTGGTTATAACTTGTGCATAATGGTTACATATGTTTCTGTATGTGACTAATTTGTCATTGTTACTATTCACCATTAATTTTATCCGTTAAGTCATTATTCTAAAATATAAAATGATAATATTACCCATATTTAGTTAACTTATTAACCCTAATGACTAAAGATTGAACATTGTTCCCTCTACCTCCTCTTGACTCCATGGTCGCTTTGTTCACTCTACCTCTACTGATGAAATTTTCATGGAGAAGGAAGTTGATGCTCACCCAATCTGAGCCATGAAATTCTGTCTCCCCAGTTGTCAGTGTTGCTGTCCAGACGCTTGTCGAAGGCCTAGTTTGAAGGAAGTTGATTCTCACCCAATTCGAGCCATGAAATTCTCTGTCTCCCCAGTATACTGTGTTACTGTACATGCTTGGATTTGGTGAAATTTTTCACAACAGAGGAATTCAACAATGAAATTCTCTAACCTGCCTAAGCTTGCCGAAGGCCTCAAGCGTCTGGCAAAATCAGACCCCATGGTTGTCTGCTCGATTGAGGAATTCATAGATCACATTATTGGAGGTGCGGAAGAGCTCCACCTCGAAATCTGCTTGAAGGACCTTCAAGAGGACTTCATGGCCTCATGGGTGGTGCCGAGATTATCAAATCTGATCCAGTTGTTTCCTTCCGTGAAATCGTCCTTGAAAAATCCTCCTAAAATCAAGGATTTCGTCATTGTCGAAGGCCTCAAGTGTCCTCCACGTTGTTCTTGTACAATTTCTACATTTTAGTTCATGGTTTAGTAATGTTTCAGTTGAATTTGCTTTAATTGATGTAGTTAGTGTTGAAAAGTGTTCTTGAATCTAGTTCTGTTCAGCTGAAATTGATGTTTCAACTGATGTTCAGCTGAACCTGAGGTGTAGGATCATGTTGTTCAACAGGTTGTTCAACAGTTTCAAGCATCTGTTGAACTTCAATATCTACTGGATTATTATCAACAACTTGTGGTACTTCCAGGACTGGTTCTTCAACACACGTTTGTACTCGAGGCGCGTTGTTCACAACAATGATCAATCCATTACTTGAAGTGGCACACTGGGCATCTGAATGATCTTTCTCAGGACCTACGCCCTGGGATCAATCGCTCCCACTTATTAACTCATTCTCAAGAAATTTTGCATTTCTTGATTCCCCAAACCTAGTGCTATGAGATGGACAATAAAATATGTATCCCGTAGACCTTTCGACATATCCAATGAAATACCCACTTACGGTCATCGAGTCCAACTTCTTTTCTTATGGATTGTAGACTCTTACTTCAAATGGACAAACCCAAACACGCACATGTCGCAAATTTGGTTTTCAACCTTTTAATAACTCAAAAGGTGTCCACTACGGGAGAAGGGTCGTTTACGAGCTGAAAAATGATTTTTTAACGGTTGGAAAATGCAGCCGTTAAATTATCACGGCTCAACTGAGTTGAGCCGTGACATGAAGCGTCGGAGAAATTATCACGGCTCAACATATATTGAGTCGTGATAATTCCCGGCTCAAATCGAAAGTGCCGCCAAAATAATTATGCCGACCTTTTGGTTGAGTCAGGGAAATTATTTTTGGCGGCTCAAAATATATTCAGCCATAAAAAATATGAATATTTAAAAAATATATATATTGTTAATAGTTTTCTCCATCCTCCCCCTTCCCCGAACCCATCCTTCCCCCCGCCGAACCCATCCTCCCCAGCCTTCCCCCGACCTCCTGCAGCTCCCCACTCCGGCAGACTTCAGCTCCGCTGGAACAGAGGCTCCGACAACCTCCATATACAGATCCTTGGCGTCTCCGTGCCCTCCGTGCGAAATATCTTCCATATCTAAGGAAACCTCCCTACACATGCTATGATTATTATGTCCACTCTCCCCGTCCACAATCTTTGTCAGCGTCTCGTCGGAGAATGAGTAGTCGAACTCCACGCTGCCAGAACTGTTAGCCAATCTTGTCCACAATCTTTGGTCAATCTCATCGGAGCAACTCTTAGCCCCACCCCGCCATAACTCCACGCTCAGCCCTCTCGAAAGGATGGGTGGAGGTCGTCGGAGAGGGAATAAGTGGTGATCACCTTCTTCTATTTCGTCGTCCTTGTCCTCTCTGGTTGGAGCTTCTAGGATTTCAAAACGGAAAACTAATACGAGGAGAGGAGTGAGCTTTCCACTAAAGGAATAAAATGAGGTGATATCTTGGTTAAAGTCTTAAAGGAAGAAAATTGAAGAAGAGGGCGGTAAACCGAAAATTGAAGAAGAGGGCGGTAAACCGAAAATTTTTGAGTTTGTTTTTTTAACGGCTCAACTTTGATTGAGCCGTGAAAAATAATAACAAATATTAATTACTTTAAACAAATGACGGCTCAAACAAAAGGAACCGTCAAAACTATTTTAATTTTAATTTATTTTTACGGATCAATAGTGATTGAGCCGTGAAAAATAAAGAAAATAAAAAAATTAATTCATTTAAAAAAAGGATGACTCAAGAAAAGGAGTCGTGAAAAATAATTTTATTTTATTTTGCGGCTCTGACATTTGAGCCGCGGAAATTATTTTTTTTTATAAAATGACGGCTCAATATTGTTTGAGCCGTGAATAATCATATAAATAAATTATTCATGGCTCAATAGTATTTGAGTCGTCCCGTTGAACCGTTATTTCACCATTCTCTTGTAGTGGTCTTTGGGACAACCTTGGTTGGAACTCGGTTTAATATGTACATGACCGTCTTAAAAGCCTCAGACCACAAGGATTAGTTTGGTGCTATCACCAGGAAGTACCAAGTACCCCATCATTCACCAACCTTTTAATTATCTCAATGGAGATGTGTCTCAATCTTTGATGCCACAATATAGAAGACTCTTCATTCACAACACATCGTTTAGTACCAATATTTTTGTGAACATGCGTAGAAGTATGGTTATCATTATTTTGCAGATTAAGGAGAAAAAGACCATAAGACAAAATACCACATCCAATAACATCAGACTTATAAAAGAAATTAATTCTGGAGTCTGAAAAGTTAAAGGAGTAACCATCTGATACAAGTCTGGAAACTAAAATTAAATTCCTAGAAAAACTGGGAATATAAAATGTCTTTTTCAAATTTAAAATGAAACCACTACTTAAAGTCAATATGCACGTCTCAATGGGCTCTACATATGAGGGCGTCTTATTTCTTGAATAGACACTATACTCGCTTCCCATCGGTTTCTGCAGGTCTCGCAAATCCTGTAATGAATTGGTAACATGGATTGTAGAACCAGAATCAATCCACCATGTATTATGATTTACATTAATAATATTGGATTCATAACAAACAAATGAAAGTTGAGTACCTTTCTTATCAAGACACTTTATGAAATTGGAGCATTGTTTCTTAACGTGCCCCTTCTTCTTGTAGAAGAAGCACACAATCTCCTTCGTAATGTCCTTCTGATAGGAATTTTTCACTTGTCCTTGGCTTGATCCTTCTTCTTGTTCTTCTTAGGGGTTGTCGTCAAGTTCACATTTTCCTTTTCTCTTTTCTTTTCCTACATTAGCAGTCTACCCTATTTCTGAACACACATGGTCAACAAATCATTGATCGACCATTTATCCTTATGTGTGTTATAAGATATCTTAAATGGGTCATACTGTTGAGGTAAGGTACAAAGGATGTAGTGAACCAAGAAGGATTCTGACATCTCAACCTGCAATGTTTTCAATTGGGTCGATATATCCCTCATGCGCATGATATAATCACGCACACCCCTAATGTTGGTGAGATTCAGGGACGAAAACTGTATGATGAGGTTGATCGCCACTGTTTTATCTGAAGTGATTAATTGCTAATCAATAGCCTTTAGTAAGTCTTGGACCTTGTGATATTGCTCAACGGAGCCCTTGATACCAACATATATTTGTCTTTATGAACATCACGGAGAGACAATTAGATCGCTCCCACTTATCATAAAGAACAATTGCATCTGGAGAGTTGGTTTAAGTTACTACAAGGGGCTCCTTCTTCCTAATGGCATAATATATGTCCATCCAACCTAAGTGAAGGAGAATTCTTTCTTTCCACGCCTTATAATTGTCCCCTTTTAGCTCAGGAACATCACATCTCATATCAGAGTAATTAGCAGTTTGAATTGCTGCAATAAATTAAATATTCATGCTCATGTTACTGAATTTGAAGCTATAAAAATATGACATATTCTACCAATGTAGAATTATGCAAAATTATGAATCTAGTGACATAAAATTTGTTTGTGGGTTAAAGTTCTAATTCAATTAGATTCATCTTATCTTTATAATAAAACTATCAAATTACGTTCATTTTCCTAATCACTGTGGGTAAATTAGAAAATATATTTTGATATTCTATTCTAATTAATCATACAAATATAATAATAAAAAATTTGTGGGATAAAATTCTATTCTATTATGTATGATTAAACACAATTAATGTATATTTTTCTAAATGTGATCCTAAATTAATTTTAATATATAATTTCAATTAATTAAGGATGTTGTAGCTAGTCCCTAATTAGTTTAAACTAGGGTTAAATACCAAGTAGCTACCTGGACTTTGGACGTTTTGCAACGAGCTACCCGAACTTTGAAAATTCAAAATGGGCTACCTCCACTTTGAAGAATGTGCAAATAACTACCTTCGTCCAATTTTCCGTCAATTGTCGTACGAAAGTCGTCAGAAATTGGACAAAGGTAACTATTTGCACCTTCTTCAAAGTTGAGGTAGCTCGTTTTGAATTTTCAAAGTTTGGGTAGCTTGTTGCAAAATGTCCAAAGTTCAGGTAGCTACTTGGTATTTAACCCTTTAAACTATATGGATCACATAAACATTAACTAAATTATTTGGCTTAATCATTGCATAAAACTATAAGCAATATTTTAATTCCAAATGTACTAATATTATCTATCTTAAAATTGTATGTATAAATGAAATAACAATGAATTATACAAGCAAATTAAATAATAAAAGTACAAAGCACTATATAGTTAAATTCATAGAGTCATGTAGAACTTATTTACCAAAATTATATATATAAAGAGTTATACGAACATTGATTGCAAGTAGAGATAGATATATGTTGTTCGTATAATTTATTCAACTTTATTCATTCGAAGGAAATCAACAATTTTTTGAATCACTGTTCATAAACGATAATCACTGTTCGTAAACGATAATTACTGTTTAAAAATCAAAATTATTGTTCATAATTACAGTTACTATTCATAATTACAGTTACCGTTCATAAGCACTATTCATTCTAAATTATTCATCAGCACTGTTCATAATTACTGTGCATTATTTTATTGTTCATCATTTTACTATTCAAAATCACTGGTTATCGTATTCAACCTCACGAACTTCAGTAGAAATAACAGAAAAACAGAGACAGAACAGAGCATATTCATAGAGCAAGACAGAGGAAAAAATCAACGAAGCTCTCGTACCAAATGTTGAACTAATGTATCTTAGATCGATTTAAACATGCTCAAAAACTGAATAAACATGTTTAAATCAAATAACGAAAGCTTGAATCGAATTTGTGAACTTACCTCCCGCCATTGCAAAAATGAATTTCGTAAATTGTTTGGAGCTTCTAAAACCTCACTCTTCACAGTAGATGGTGTATTCGTAAATGAATTGAAGAAGAGTGATGGTATTTAAGGACCAAAACGAGAATGCTATTTATAATACTCTATCAATCAAAGAGCATAAATGAAAGCATTTGAGGACTTAAATCGTGGACCAATTTATGTTGTTGATTGATTATAGGACAACGTGAGTTGCTACACGTTTTCAACAACATTCTTTTCATCAACATCAACTACGCAAGAAATATATGTATGAGTAAAATTTGAACACAAAAATACATTTTTTGTTTCTATTCATACTCATCATATGTGCAATTTTTGTTTGATTCGTAATTTTATATTGAATAAGAGGGTGAAAATGTATTACTTTCCTATTTCTTCACTTATATCTTCCTTCCAAAACATATTTATGCACTTTTGGAAAGAGAAAAAATAAAAAAGCGTGAAGACTTGAAGATATTTTTACTACATCATATCTTATTATTAACATGTAATGTATAAAAAGATTTATGGTCTAATATAAATTAATAAATAAAAGAAATTTAAATCAAATCATCACATTCTATACAATAATAAAGAGTATTTTTTTTTCACATAAAATATAAATGATATAATTTTTTTTTTTTTGGCCATCAAATGATATAAAGTTGAATCAACATAAATAACACGTTATGTAATAATATACTGTGACTTACTGTCTATGTCTGTCATGTTTGGAATCCCCCACGTGCTTTGTTTTGTTTGTCTTATAATATTGCATCAGATATTCAGATAACATCTGTGTGGTTAACGATGAGTTCCTTCACGATGGTGGGCCAGGGTAGTGGACGATGGACCCTTTTGCAGTTTTGCTCGAATGATTGGGGAAGGTGGGCCTTCAATCCTGACCCGATAGCTGAGTTCGGGTCATGATGACCTTAGCCTTCCACCAATAAAAATATGACGCATTAACCTACCAATCTCTTGAATTGACTTGCAATCACGGAGGTAATTATTTTATGAACTTTTAATATTATATAGTTTTATTTTTTAAATATAATTAATTTTGATTTAACTTTTTAAATATTTACTTATTCCTCTAAAATTTATTTACTCCACTTAAATAAATAAAATTATGACGCTTACTTGACTTCATCATGATTATGATTGATAACACAACCCATCAACCAACAGTCCACAAATGTTTGAGCTATATCACGAATGAAGTTTTTTTAAAAAATAACTAGTGTGAAAAAATATATTTGAAAAAGTAAGTATACTAAAAAAATATTTAGCAAAATGTATATAAGCGCTATTCGGGGTAGCGTTTTTTAGCGTTTTTCAAAAAATGCCACTAGGGGTAGCGTTTTTATGAATTTCGCTATCCTAGTGACGTTTTTTTTTTTACGTTTTTGACTTTTTTTGACGATTTGATGTTTAATTTAATAAAAATTAAAAAATTATTACAAATATCTTAAAAATTACAGTAAGTAGATATTTTAATTGCGATTCAAATGATGCAAAAAATATTAAATTTGGACTTACGGATTGACTGTAGGCTCTGCCGTAAGTTGAGATATGAAAATTTGACTTAAAAAAATATAACTCATACCCTGTAAGTCCAAACTGACCACGGTGAATGTCATTTATGTCGTAATTCAATTATCTACCTATGGTAATGTTTTTGATTGGAAATACAATGATTTTGTAACCTAACATTGTTTGTCTTAAAATTTGACCGAAATAATCAAATGCATTAGGTGAGAAATTTAATTATGTACTTACTCAAAAAAAAATCAAAAAAATTAAAGTGAGTAGATAATTTAATTACAAATTAAATGACGCTAACTACCGTATAATACGATATAATACGAAGTAAATTACGTATTGTATTATACGGTCAATCTAAAAGCAAAAATTAATGTCTGGTTAGCGTCATTTAATTTGTAATTAAATTATCTACTCATTTAATTTTTTTTGATTTTTTTTTAGTAAGTACGTAATTAAATTTCTCACCTAATGCATTTTATTATTTCGATCAAATTTTAAGACAAGCGATGTTAGGTTACAAAATCACTGTATTTCTAATAAAAAAATTACCCTAGATAGATAATTGGATTACGACATAAATGACGTTCACCGTGGTCAGTTTGGACTTACAGGGTATGAGTTATATTTTTTAAGTCAAGTTTTCATATCTCAATTTACGGCAGAGCCTACGGTCAATCCGTAAGTCCAAAATTAATATTTTTTGCATCATTTGAATCGCAATTAAAATATCTACTTAGCATAATTTTTTTAAAAAGTTAATACTTTTTTATTTATTTTTTAAATTAAACATCAAATTGTCAAAAACGTTAAAAAAAACGCTACTAGGGGTAGCGAAATTCATAAAAACGCTACCCCAGGTAGCGTTTTATGAAAAATGCTACCCCAGGTAGCGTTTTATGAAAAATGCTTCCCCTAGTGGCGTTTTTTGAAAAACGCTACTCAAAATAGCGCACGTTGAAAAAAACGATACCTCAGTAGCGCTTATATACATTTTGCTAAATATTTTTTCAGTATATTTACTTTTTCAAAAAAAATTGGCGCAGTGCCTACTTTTTTAAAATACTCCATGCATAATTTTTTTTAAAGTAACTAATGTGCAAAAAATATTTGAAAAAGTTACTTTTAAATATATTTTTTTGACACAGTAGCGCTTATATACATTTTGCTAAGTATTTTTTCAGTATATTTACTTTTTCAAAAAAATTGGGCACAGTGCCTACTTTTTTAAAAAACTCCATGCATAATTTTATTTAAAAGTAACTACTGTGCAAAAAATATTTGAAAAAATTACTTTTAAAATATATTTTTTTGACACAGTGCCTACTTTTTTTTAAAAATTCATCTCATGCATAACGAAATAATAGACTGTTATATCTATTTATACTCTATGCGATTCACAAAACTAGTTACTATATTTGTCCCAATATTAAATTATGTTACAAATTACGCTCCATTTAATAATACAAAAAATGACCTATTAAGCTTTCGAGGCAGCAAGTAATTTTGTCGGCACCATTTCCGCTTAATGAATTTATATTTTTTTTTTGACAACATAATAATTTCATTCATTCAACTACCAACTCCGAGTCCATAATGTCCAACATACATAGCGAAAATAAAGGAGGCGGATGTATAAACGTCCAGTTAACCGGACACATCCCCTGTTTCGACTTCCTAGCGATCCAGTTTGCACACCTGTTCGCTTTCCTCCGTACATGATTCCATTGCACCATTGGAATTCTTTGTGTCAGTTCCAACACATCATCTATTATGTGTTGAGTCGTCCACTCTCTAGCCTCTTTCGGTCTTTGAAGGCTATTAATCAACACCTGTGCATCCGACTCAATTATAACATTACACCAATTACAACATATAGCTAGTTCTACCGCTTGCAAGATCGCCATGGCTTCCGATGAGACCGCATTATTACCTCGACCCCTAGAGCATCGGCCATCCACTATCTTGCCTTGCCAATTTCGTGCTATGACACCCGTACCTGCTTTCCCCGTTCCTTGGTCTCATGCGCCATCACAGTTGATTTTGATCACGCCTTCCTCCGGTCTCGTCCAATGGACCACTCGGTTCCTGCCTGTTTGTGCCGATCCTTCTTGTACCCCGGTTCGCAAAGTCCAGCACTCCTCCATCATACCACGGGTCGCTTGCCTCGCCTTGTCCGAACTCGGCTCATCCCCCTCATGTATTGCCCTGCATCTTTCCTTCCATATTTGTCATGCTAAGATCTCTGCTCCGAGCCTTTCCCCCCCCCCCCCCCCCCCCCCCCCCCGTCTTCCCCATTACCTTCGGCCAGATTATGGATCGCTTCAATCCATCTTGTTCGATCTAGATCATCCCGCCAAACCCACCTAAGATCCAGCTCATCTCGCCATGCTCTCCTTGCCCAATCACACTCCATTATCGCGTGAACCTCATCCTCCTCCTTGGTACAAAAAGGGCAACGCCGTGTCACATTGATCCCCCTCCTCGCCAATACTGTTTGGACCGGTATTGCCCGATGACCTGCTTGCCACAAGAAAGATTTTACTTTTGGGAGTGCGTTGCTATGCCATATCTCATTCCACCTTGGTTCGGTCCTCTCTTGGTGGACTTGGTTCTGCTCCTCGTCTCCGCCCCGTGCTTCCTCTTTGAGCATTTGGTACACTTGTTTTGGTTTAACCTCCCCTCCCCTATCGGTTGGCCAAACCCACTGATCCTCAACTTCCCGTTTGCCTAGGTATATGGCTTGGATTGCCCTCCGATCACCTTCCGATATCGCATCTTTAATCGATTCCACATTCCACCGCCTAGTCTCCGTCGTTATAAGTTGGCTTACCCTCATCCGCGCCAATGGTTCGCTCAGGTTAGTCATATTGAGTGTGTATCCATTCCTTCCCGGAATCCATCTGTCCTCGAACACCCTTATGGACCGACCATTTCCGACTTGCCATACCCCAAACCGACCCATCACATCCCTACCCTTGAGAATACTACTCCACGCCCAAGATGGCCGTGCTCCTACCGTAGCTTCCTTGAGATCACCCTTCGGATAGTATAAGCCTTTCATTATCCTCGCCCATAATGCTGTCGGATTATTTTGAAGTCTTGCCGCCGTTTTTGTGAGCATGGCAGTATTGAAATCCCATAAATCCCGAAATCCAACTCCTCCCATCTCTTTTGGCATCGTCATCTTCTTCCAACTTACCCAATGCATGCTCCGTCTTTCGTTCTTTCCATTCCACCAAAACCGTGCTATCATTTTTGAAATTTCATCACACCATGTTTTTGGTAGCTTAAACAAAGACATCAAGTATGTAGGTATAGCTGTTACCACCGCTTTGATTAGAACCTCCTTGCCCGCTTTATTAAGAAAAACCGACTTCCATCCATGTATCTTCTTCAAAACTCGATCTTTTATGTAGTTGAGGGCTGCCTTTTTGGACCTCCCCCAGTTTGTCGGTATTCCCAAGTAATTGCCAGCATCTGTTACCTCTTTCATCCCCAGAGCTCTACGAACTGCCTCTTTGTTTCCTTCTCTCACTTTCGCTCCAAATTGTATGCATGATTTGCTGAGGTTCACGCTTTGCCCCGAGGCTCTTCCATACCCTTCTAAGATTGATCTAAGCTCCTTTGCATTCCTTTCATTTGCTTGGATGAAGAAGATGGAATCATCCGCAAACAACATGTGGTGGATCTCTGGGCACGTTCTCTTCATCTTTATGCCCTCGATCCTTCCTGTCTCCACCGCTCGACACATCTGTCTGGACAGTACATCAGCAATTAATATGAATAAATAGGGCGATAACGGATCTCCTTGCCTTAACCCTCTCGTTGGTTTGAATCTTATCGTCTTCTCGCCATTTATCACCACACTGTATTGAACCTTGGTGATGCATTCCTTTATCCAAGTACACCATCCCTGTGAGAATCCTAGCTTTTTCAATGTTTGTAGGACAAACTCCCATTCCACTCGGTCATATGCCTTGTTCATGTCTAGCTTGACCACGCACTCCTCTCTGTTCACTCTCGTGTTTGTCCTCATGTGGTGGAAGACCTCGTGTGCGATAAGGATGTTGTCGTGGATGAACCTGCCAGAGACAAATGCGCTTTGGAAAGGGGTTATGATATCATGCAACACACTCTTTAACCTATTGGCTAGCACTTTGGATATGACTTTATAACTAAAATTGCACAAGCTTATAGGTCTAAACTGCATAGGATTAATAGGATTTGGCACTTTAAGAATCAAAACTATGTCAGTATAGCAATAACTAGGGAATAATGTATTAGTTTCAAGGAAAGAGTTTACCGCATGGAACACATCATCCCCAATCACGTCCCAGAAATGATGATAGAAGATCCCTGGATATCCGTCGGGTCCCGGAGCTTTATCACCCCCGAGTTGAAACACCGCTCTTTTAACCTCTTCCTTGCTCACCCTTCTTGTTAATTTCGCATTCGCTCTTGCGTCTATCATCCTTGGGACACTATCCAGCTGTTCATTCATTCCCCTACATCCTTCCGTTTTGAATATGTTTGTGAAGTACTTGAGGCATTCTACTGGGATCTGTTTTTCATTTTCGGTCCATGCCCCATTTGTCATTTGAAGTCTCCTTATTTGGTTCCCCCTCCTTCGTTGTATTGTTGCTTGATGGAAAAAGTGGGTATTCCGATCCCCCCCCCCTTAACCACTGAATCCGGGATTTCTTCCTCCAATATTCTTCTTCCCCTTTCCAAGCTTCTTCTAATAGCCATTTTATCCTGGTTTCCTCCCTACGGTCCCCTTCCCTCGATCCCTTCTCCTGGATTCCCTCTAATTGAGCATGTAGTTCCGTTATTCTCTGCTTATAATTCACCCCATTCTTTCTACTCCATTCTTGGAGTCGGACCCGACATTTCCCCAGTTTTCCATTCATGTTCTCTTCAGTTCCTCCTGCACTTGTCCACCCCCATGTTTCCTCGACAATCTCTACGCATTCCTTCTTTTCTAACCACGCTCCCTCGAACCTGAATCTCCTTCTCCCCACCTTTCCTTTCGGTTCCAGCTCAACTAGTACAGGACAGTGGTCTGACCCTATTAGTAACTTGTGTGTTACCCTTAGGGTCGGGTACTGCCTTATTAGCATCAAGTTCCCTAGAGCTCTGTCGAGTCTTTCACGGATTCTTTGACTTCCTTCTCGATTATTGCTCCACGTGAATGGCTGCCCTTTGAATCCCAAATCCACCAACTGATTGTCTTGCATCATTTCGTTAAATGCATCCATCATTCTTTGTTGCTTCGGTCTTCCTCCTTCTTTTTCTCTCCCTCTTGATATCTCGTTGTAATCGCCCATACACATCCAAGGTCCCCTTCGAGACCTTGCAATCCTTTTAAGCTCTTCCCATAGTTGGAGCCGCTCCTCCCATTTAGTACTCCCATATACCCATGTAATGTGTATTGGCTCTGATCCATCCTTTTTCTTGACTGTTGTATCAATTAGGGAAGCACACCTTTGATGTATGCTCACTTCAACTTCATCAGTCCACCAAAGGGCTAGCCCCCCAGCAGTCCCACTCGGCTCCACCTGTATACCATGCTCCATTCTCATTCTCCTTCTTACTCTCTCGCAGACTTCTTCAGTATTCTTGGTCTCCATCAAGTAGATTATTGTCGGTTTGTGCCTCCGTTTCAGATCGGTTAGGTACGGAACTGTCAGGGCCAATCTTAGTCCCCGACAATTCCACAACATGACATTCATTGCCCGGGGGGGGGCTGTTTGAGGACAGCCTCCCGAACCTATCTGCTTAGCCTGAGTGAGATTATACTCTATCTGTTTCTTTACTCCCAGCTTCCTCCTCCCCTTCCCCCTCTGCCCCTTCGTCTTGCTGTTACTTTCCACATCTTCCTTGTCAAACCTCTGTCTCTTTGTTCGAGTGGTTTCCATTTCCTCTTCCTCCGATTCCGTATCCTCATCGTGTTTCCGCTTTAGATTCACCTTCTGTAAGAGTGGGCTCAGGCCTGTTTGCATCATCGTTATGCCATTCACCTTTCCTGGAGATTCCTCCGGGGACTCCACCATATAGACAGTCTGACTCGGTCTCCCTCCCCTTCGTCCCTGTGTTCTGCCCTCGCGCATCTCTTTGATTCCCTCCAATCCTCTCCCTATCTCCCCTTCCAATTCTTGTATTTCTATTACCTTCCACTTCCTTTCCCCCTCCCTTCTCCCTTCTTCCTCCAACTTATCCCTTGCTCTGAATCCTCCGATCTGTTCTTGGTTGATTATAATGTTGTTCTGGAGGATCCCCTTTCTCCCGTCTGCATCTACCCCAAAGCTGCCCCTCCGTTCTTGCCTCTTTTCCAGTATCTTACTGAGATTTGGATGATGTATCATCATCCTCTTCATCATCGGTTCTTCTTGTACTGCATCGTCCGTTTGTATTCTATCCCCTCCACTCATGTACCCCATTTCTGTATTACCCATTGTTATTGCCAGCACCTGAGACTCTTTGGATGCGTCCATACTTGTACTTGTTGGCCAATTCCCCTGCTCCCCCGGGCCTTTCCATATATCTATTACCATGCATTCTCCTTCGCTGCCCTGTTCCATCATCCCTGCAATCTCTTCCTCCTTCTCCCCCTTCCCTACCTTCCTCTGGTTCTGGTTTTGCATCGTTGTACTCTTTTTTTTTTGGTCCCTTTCATTCTGGTGCCCCTTACTGTCCTCGCAAGGTCTTTCTGTGTCTGCTTTTTCTCCTTCCTTTTTCCCCATTGCCCTGTTTTCTTTCGGATTCCCTGCCTGCCCCTGACCCCTTTGATGATTCTTTTCTCGGTCCTCCTTTTCCTTCAACAATTCTTTCCACGTTTTCCTTTTGTTCTCTTGGACTCCTTCCTTTCCCTGGTTGCCAATTATTCTGCAGCTCTGCCCCCTTTTCCTTGGCCTCTCCACTCTTATCCAGGGTCCGTACATAGGTCATCCCTCCTCCGTGTCTGACAACACTATTGTTTCTTTGCAGTACCTATCTCCATGGCCTAACTTTCCACACCCAAAGCAAATATCCGGTAATCTTTCGTACCGTATCTCTGCTCTTCCCTTCTCTCCATTCGGCCTTGTGTACCATATCCCACAGAGTAGAGGTTTTTGTGTATCCACTTCGATCTTAACCCTCAAGAAGTCCCGATCCAATCCCATTGGCCCCATGACATCGTCCACTTCTATTACTTTCCCCACCTGCTCCCCTATCCTTTCAGCATTTTGGGTACTAAAATTATCTACCTCTAATCCATGGATTTGTACCCAAAAGTTCACCATATGAAAGTTGATCTCAGCAATTCTACTTCCTTTTTGCCATTTATTCAGTGACAAGCAACTCCCTTGGATAGCCCAAGGGCTCCAGTCTAACGCATCAGTCATATCCAATTCATTCTTAAACTCAAACAATATTACCTCCCTTGACATATCCTGCACTCTTACTTCTTCATATCGAGCCCACCCTTTCTGCAGTACACTGTAAACTGCGTTAGCCTTCATCGATTTTGAGCTGAGCACTTTGCCTATGCATAACATGTCCGTTTTGATCGCCCTGTTCCCCGTGACCTCGACATACCTTCCTGGGCTCGTTCTGTCATCATCTCCACTGGATTCGTGCTGGGGATGTGAGTGTTCCATAACAGTGTCCTCCTACACAAGATACACAACAATTATCCTACCTATTGCTATACTTACAGCGCTTCAATTGGTTGACAGAGGTTCAGTTCCTTCTGTCGCTGAAAATGAAATTGGAAGTGTTGGCACTAACTTTTTTTTTTTTTTTAACCAAGTTGGCACTGACTTGGTCACTACAATTGGTTGACAGACGCTAAATTTTTGGCACACCTCCCTCAGGCTAAATTTCTGGATCTCCCTCACTTGCACTCCCTAATTGCAGTCTAATCGGCACTGAAATGGGATGAGATCTGGTTTGGTGTTGAAACCGATTACGCTTAGGCTAGGGTTTGGTTCGGATCTGGCTGACTCTGTTTCCTTGCGCATAGTCTCCGGCTGTTCTGTCCACGATGAACTCCATGGTAACACCCTTATCGACCGACGGCAACCTCCACACGATCACTTTCCGGTGGCTCTCTCGCTCCGTTTGTGGCTCTTTCCCTCCGCTCACCTCACACTCTCCACACTCGCCCAATTGAGCTTCCTCAGAGATGACTTACCTGGTAACTTAGCAAATTGCTGTGACACTGAGCAGATAAACTGCCCGACAGATCTCTCACGGATTTCTCCAAAATCGCCAGAAAACCCTTTACGGAGAGAGACAATACCTTAGATTATTCTGTTCCATGCTTACTTTTTTAAAAAAACTCCATGCATAATTTTTTTTTAAAGTAACTCCTGTACAAAAAATATTTGAAAAAGTTACTTTTAAATTTATTTTTTTGACACAGTGCCTACTCTTTTTAAAAAATTCATCTCATGCATAACGAAATAATAGACTGTTATATCTATTTATACTCTATGCGATTAACAAAACTAGTTACTATATTTGTCCCAATATTAAATTATGTTACAAATTAAGCTCCATTTAATAATACAAAAAATGACCTATTAAGCTTTCGAGGCAGCAAGTAATTTTGTCGGCACCATTTCCGCTTAATGAATTTATATAAATAGTCTTAATTGTTTATTAAATGATAAGTATAAGATAAGCAATGTAGATTGTAGAGATAAGCGGTGGAAGGAAAATCTTCTAGTGGATTTCTTTAGGGTTTTGCAATAAAGGCTATTAAATAAAGTATAGTTTTTATTTATTTTTTAATAATTTGCATTTATATCCAAATTAGATTACTCGTAAAAGATAAAGGGGTTGATTATGATTTATTTTTAAAAATCTAAATTTCAAACTTTTTAATTGTAGAATGAAACGATAATTTATTACACTATTTTGAATTATTTTATGATTGATAATTAATGAAGGGAGTGTGTTACACATAACTTTACATTGTAAAGTACTTTGACTTAGATCCTAGAGCTATTATAAAACTATAGTTATAGAGGTCACTTGTCTTATTATATTGACATAATCTTTTTTTTTTATATATATAATTCTTATATTGACATAATCACATAAATGAATATATTAAAACAAATGTATCTTCTCAAAGGAGATAACTGTGTACTGTAGAACATAACTGTGGACTGTGAATTCTGAAATTACACATTCCATTCAGTTTTTCTTTATAAAATAATACTAAGCAGAAAAAATATTTTAAACAATTGGTTGTGAAAAGGCAACACGCACATACCACAGTGAAAAGTGTCACTTCGCACCCAGCACTGTCGAATTATTTAAAGCATACGAAGAAAAACTAGTTTTTATAATTACTAAAACAATCTCAGTATTGTAATGTAAGTTTAAAACAAATGAAAAAAATATATATAAAAGAAAAAAAAACACAAATTGAAATTCAGTTTAATTTTTGTAAAAAAACTTTTAAAAAAAATAGAAAAGTATGTTTTATTTATTTGAAAAATAGTTTTTTTTTTACCAGTAAATCACTTCAATTAATCATAATAAGAGTCCTTAAGATTCGTTACACATAATGACAATAATGAACTAGGGTGCCTTATCGTCCAATCTCTTGGATCAGAGCCCCGTTTTGATTCCGTCGCTACCCAATTGGCGCACCTGTTCGCCGATCGTCTGGCAAAGTGTCATTGAACCCGAAGAATTTGCTTGGTCAACTCGATGATGTCCGTTAGCACATTCCGAAGTTCCCAATCCTTCCTCGAATCCCCTCCTTGAATAAGGTTGATGACATGTTGTGCATCTGACTCAATGGTTACCTCGACCCATGCACATTGGATAGCCAATTCTGTTGCTTGAAGGATCGCCTTCGCTTCGAGTGTCTTTGCGCTCGTGCCGATGCACATCGTGTTCCGACCTGCAATTATCGAACCCATCCAGTTCCGCGCAACTACACCTGTGCCACCGTTGTGAGTGTTTTGATTCCACGCCGCATCACAATTGAGTTTCACTACGCCTTGGTTCGGTCTTTTCCATACCTGTTCCTGCGTACCCCGCGAGCGATTCTGGTGTGCCTCTGCACGCACCATTACCCGCCACGATTCGTCGGCCAAAGCTTTGGCTGCCTGAATTGTTGTCTCCGACCTCAGACTCTCCTTTGCTTGGACAACCCGACATTTCTCCTTCTACACTTCCTAGACAATAGTTTCCCCTAGGAGTTTACGTTTCCTCCCCACATCCCCACCATTCGTTCCCAGTTCCTGCATGAGCCGTGACCACCCAGTCCATTCGGACCCCCATTCATTTCTAACCTTAGCCCCATGGCTCCAACCCAGACCCGCCTAGCCCATTGACAACCCAAAACCGCATGATTTACAGACTCCATCTCATCACAGAAGTTACATGTCGGGTCTAATTGAATACCACGTCTAACTAATTCAGTTTTCACAAGAAATGCATTAGGTAAGGCTCTCCATAAGAAATGTTTTACCTTAGGGATAATGTCACTTTGCCATAGGTCGTTCCACCTTCTCCCATTCGGTCTCGATTGTCCTTCGACTCCCTGGGCGTCCGTTTGCTGCCTAATCTCCCTTAGTCTTCGATACACCAGACTTGCCGAATTGGATGCATGATTTCTCGAAATTGATCTTTTGCCCGGATGCCTTTCTGTACCTCTCAATCGTTCCTTTTAGTCCCCGGCCATTCCCCTCCGTTGCTTGCATAAAAAATATCGAGTCGTCCGCGAAGAACAAATGATGTATCTCCGGGCACTCTCGCTTCATTCGGATCCCTTCAAATCGATGCTCTTCCACCTCACTGATAATTTAGCGGGACAACACATCCGCCAAGAAGATAAATAGGTAAGGAGATAGTGGATCTCCTTGCCTAATTCCCCTCGATGGCCTGAATCTCGCTGTCTTCTTTCCATTCACCACTACACTATACTGTACCTTGGATATGCATTCCTCGATCCACCGACACCATTGACCCGAGAAAGCCCAGTCCCTTAAGCGTTTGAATGACGAACTCCCACTCGACTCGATCGTATGCCTTGCTCATATCCACCTTAACCGCACACTATTCCCTTCCTCTTGACATGTTCGTCCTCAGATGATGGAACACTTCATGAGCAATAAGGATATTATTGTGAATAAACCTGCTTGAGACAAAAATCACTTTGAAAAGGGGTTACGAGCTTAAGCAATATTAGTTTTAAACGGTTGGATAGGACTTTAGAAATGATCTTATAACTGAAATTGCATAGGCTTATTGGGCGAAAATGTGATGTATTAATTGGGTTAGGAATCTTAGGAATTAATACTATGTCAGTATAACAGTAACCTGGCAGTAATATACCCGATTCGAATAAGCTTCTTACCGATTGGAACACGTCCTCCCCGAGCACATCCCAGAATCGATGATAGAACATACCTGGGAAACCCTCTGGCCTCGGATCTTTGTTTCCACCAAGTTGGAAAACTGCTTTCTTCACCTCCTCTCGACTTACCATTCGGGTTAGAATCGCATTGTCTGACCCCGTCACCAAGGTTCGCACACTCCTCATATGTTATGGTATACCGCCCGACCCCTCCGTTTGAAATATGTGTTGGAAGTAGATTTCGCATTCGGCCATGATATCCTCTTCATTCTCCACCCAGGTCCCGTCCCGCCTTTGCATTCGGCATAGTGTTTTTTTTCTCCATATATCTATTGTAGTCTGGTGGAAGTAGGCGGTATTGCGGTCCTCCATATTCATCCACTGAATCTGGGACCGTTGATTTCAGTACTCCTCTTCCTTAGCCCATGCCTCTTCTAAAGCTCTTGTCAAGATCTGTTCTCTATCCCTCTTATATCTCTCGTTCGGTTGCATTTGTATGACTTGTAGCTCCTCGTTTAGAGCCTCTATTATCCTCTTATTATTTGGCACGACAATTTTACTCCATCGCTGCAGCTCCCTTCGGCACCTCCCTAGCTTGCTATGTATGCCTCCCCGATTAGCTATGTACGACCTTTCCTCCCAAACCCTTTTGAAAATGTCCCTACAACCTGTGTACTCTAACCACCCCTTCTCGAATTTGAATGGTCTCCTACCCCTTGGTTGCTTCCTTTCTACTTGTATTATCAGGGGGATATGGTCGGATCCGATCTGCAGTTTATGGATCACCATTGCGTATGGGAATGTTCGGATCCAGTCTTTGTTCACTATTCCCCTGCCTAGGCGTTCTTGGATTCGGTTAACACCCTCCCTATTGTTGCACCACGTGAACTGACTACCCGTGTATCCCATGTCAGCTAGCCTCGTGTCTCACATCATCTCATTAAAGGCATCCATCTTCCATGCCTGTTTTGGTCGGCCCCCGTGCTTTTCACCCTCCACCGCAATTTCATTGAAATCCCCAGCGCATATCCAGGGACCTCTCCTATTGTGGGCTATCCCTCTCAAAGTATCCCATAGTCGCAGTCGTTCTCCCCAGCTCGTACTCCCGTATATCCAGGTGATATGCATGACTCCTCCTCCATTGACTTTTGTTATTGTTGTATCAATCATGTGCTCTGTTTTGACGTGTATTACTTCTTTCACCTCTTTTGTCCACCACAGCGCCAGACCACCTGAAATTCTGATCGGGTTTACACACTCCCCATTATTCATCTTCAATTTCCTCCTTACGGTTTCACAGTATACCTCTGTGTTCTTGGTTTCCGTTAAAAATATTATCTCTGGTTGGTTCCTCCTCGTGAGATCGGCGAGGCACGGAATTGTCAGCGTCGATCTCAATCCTCGACAATTCCACACCAAGTAGTTCATCGAGACAGCTATCAGAACGCATCTTGGTTACCTTGCTCCTCACCGTGATTATCTTCCTCCGAACTGTGTTCCCTGGTTGTCTTCCTTATGGCCCGCCCCCTCCCTCTCGACATGCTCTTCCCCCCCACCCCCACCCCCACCCCGACTCTCTTCCTTCATCCCTTTATGCTTCTTCGCAATTTGAAAAAATAGTTAACAAATTCAATTTTAGTAGTTCCGAAATATGTGTTTGTTATAATTATTCTGAAATTTTCATTTCTAAATTTAAGTATTTAAAATGTAAGCCATATAATATAAGATTCAACTTTATTGTATTTTTATAATTTTGAAAGTTGTTTAAGTTAAGTTTAATAGAAAATTTGGCGAGTTAACTTATTGTACAATACAAAAAAGTTCAATCAATAAATTGCACACTTGTGTAAAATTTATCTAGCAAAGTTAGTTAACTCTTTTGTTTTTGTTTTTATATCCATTTATTTATATAAATATAGTTAAATTAAGAATATAATGTCACATAATTAATTTTGAGTAATTGTTTTTGAATCTCAACTCTAACCGAATGTGTGATGAACTCAAAAGTTATAACTCAACATCGTTTATACCATTAAATTTTAGGGTTAAATACCAAGAATCTACCTGAACATTAGAAGTTTTGCAACGAGCTATCCGATCTTTGGCAAAGGTGCAACGAACTACCTTCATCCAAATTACCGTTAACTGTTAACATAAATTAGTCAGAAGTTCGTCGGAAACTTGTCAGAAATTGGACGGAGGTAGCTCGTTGCACCTTCGTCCAAAGTTGGGGTATCCCGTTTTGATATTTTAAAGTTCGGGTAGCTCGTTGCAAAACGTCCAAAGTTCAGGTAGCTCCTTGGTATTTAATTCTAAATTTTAATTCAATTAACTATTTGCTATAATCTAAATTTTAGAAAGATAAAAAAAATAGATTGTTTCTTCTTTTTATATTAATTACAGACAGCTTTTTAAATTAGAAAATAATTGATTTTTGACCCAAACAAAATCTAGAGAAAGTACTAAAAGTTAGTTTGTCCTACTACCATAAATGATGTTAAGTTTCGAGTCTAAATTAATCATACACGTCAATTAAAATTTAATGTTTTAATATGCAACTTTAAATATAATAGCTGAAAAGTCGAAATTTAACTTAGTTTGTTGTGGTGTTTTCTAGTTCAACTTTTCGCTTTAATTTCACTATATATCTATACTATTTTGTTTTAACGAAATAAAATTAATTTTATTTTAAATATTTTTAAGAAATTGCCCGAGTATCCAAGAGTTTTTTAGTAGTGGTTCTTGCTCCCGGATGTTCGATCAATATCTTAAAAATATTTCAAATAAAATTAATTGTATTTCATTATATTATGTAATTTAAGTTTAGTTTAGTTTTATAATTTCACTAATAGTTTTAATCATGTGTTTAATTCTTGTAATATCTAGGAAGCAGGCTGATTATGGCTCTTAACATCTCACGCATGACAAACGACGATAACGTGCACTACACGCTAGGTGGAGCCTATAATATATAAGGAAACAGTTTGGGGATACCGAATCCATGGCCACACATTCCCAGCTTGCAAAAACAACGTGGTTTACATTTCTAAACATTTTTTTGTACACAATGTTATTTTACCAAAAATCTCACATTTTATTTTTGAATATAAGAGGTTAACTTTTTAGCTTCACTTAATTTAATTTTAAATTGACATAATTTGTATTTAAAACGTAGATCTTTCTTACTTGAACGCATTAATATCGTATGGTTTATTATTTTAGGGTTAAATACGACATTGTCCCCTAAAGTTTATGTCAATTTTAAAATTTCTTCTTAAAATTTAAAGTTCCCCATTATGTTTAGAAATGATGAAAATTTCTCCCTAAAGTGCATTTGACAATGAGGATTTTTCATCATTTCCAAACATTAGGGGGACTTTAAACTTTAAGAAATAATTTTAAAATCGACGTAAACTTTATGGGCCAATATTTTATTATGTATATTATTTTTCTAATTCATTCACTTAAAATGAATATTATATAAGAAAATAAATTCTCAGTTCATATCACACTTATGTTAATAATACAGTTAATCATTTTTTATATAATATAACGATTCAGTTTTTGTTTTTTTATTAAGTAAACTTAAAACAAATGGAGAGTGGGTTTTATATATTTTGAAAAGGAAAAAATTTGAAAATTGTGCAATATGTTTGACGAAAATGGTTTTTTATTCAAACGATTGTTTTTTGTCCAACATGTTTGAAAATGATGGTAATTGATACATCCGTTACTTTTTTGTTAAAAGATTTCGTTAAATATTTTTTATATTCTTAAATTAACCAAATATTTTTATAGAAGTTACAATTAAACCCTACAAACTTACACTAATGTTACAAATAAGTTCTGACTCGATTCGAGTCACACCAAGGGTCTTCTAGCCAGGGTCCGAACCCCAAGTCAGGTTCGGTACAAACCAATTGGGGCTATGGTATGGCTAGGAGACCTCCGGTGTGGCTCGAATCGAGTCGGGAGTTGTTTGTAACATTAGTCATTAGTGTAGGTTTGTAGTGTTTAATTGTAACATTTATAAAAATATTTGGTTAATTTTGCAAATATGAAAAATATTTAACGATTTTTTTTAACAGAAAAGTAACAGATGTACCAAAAACCATCATTTTCAAACATATTGAATCATTAACCATCACAAAAAACAATGTTCGATGAAACACCATTTTGTGCAAACATGTTGGAGCATTTTCAACATTTTTCCTTTTCAAAAATATGCTTAAACCAAAAACAAAAGTACATTTGATTTTTTTCATTTTTTTTCTTCTAAGAAAAGGTGAATACATGTATAACCTAGGGGTGAGCTCGGGACGGGCGGGACAAGTTTTTTCCAAAAAACATTTAGCATGAAATTTCGAGACTCATGCTTGGAGGACCGAGCCTGAACACGAGACCGAGTTCATCTTAAAAAGTCTGTTCAAGTCGGTGTTGCTTGACTTGGGCGAGTCTCAGTCATTGACCTACTTTTACTCTTTCTTTTTTAATATTCGAAATTTTGAAATACAAAACGCAATGCAAAATTATACCAAGTATCCAATACAAAATAAAATATAAATATAAAATATAAAAAAAAATCCAAACATAACCTTAAACTAATTTTTAAAAAAAAAAAACAATAAATGTTGATTCAAATCTATACTTGGGTCGGATCAGTTTTTTTCTGTCTTTTGAGTAAAAAAGCTCAAACCTAAGTCCGAGCTTAAGATAAAAAAAATTCATCCATTTTAACTCAATCTTAAATTCGAGAAAATGATTTTTCGATCAAACTAGTCTTTTTTTCTCCCATAAATTATAACCACACAATAAATATATATTTGTCCGGTTCCAGAATACAAAATATCCATATGTATTATATATGTATGCATCTGCAATATATAAGTCGACTCTGATATGAAATTCGGCCGTATTCAGTAACAATTGGACATCTCCGATGATGATGAAGGTAACGATGAATAACATTTCTCAACCATCCCCATTCTCCTCTTCACCCTCCCAACCGCTCTCTTCCGTACCGGGGCCACCATCCATCTCCGGAGCTCTCCCGCTGCGCAGCATCCCCGGCAGCTACGGCTGGCCGCTGCTGGGTCCCATCTCAGACCGCCTCGACTACTTCTGGTTCCAAGGCCCAGAAACCTTCTTCAAGAAGCGGATCGAGCGGCACCAGAGCACTGTGTTCCGTACAAACGTCCCGCCGTCTTCCCCCTTCTTCAACGTTAATCCTAACGTGGTGGCGGTGCTCGACTGTGAATCCTTCGCTCACCTCTTCGACATGGAGATTATAGAGAAGAAGAACATTCTCGTCGGAGATTTCATGCCCTCCGTCAAGTACACCGGCGACACCAGAGTCTGCGCTTACCTCGACACGTCTGAACCACAACACACCAAGGTACGTACTATCATACTCCGACACCGCATTCCTTTTGGTCGGACTTGCTGTGAGTCAAATGAAACCCTAATTTTCTGACACGCAGCTGAAGAGCTTCGCCATGGATATCTTGAAGAGAAGCTCGAAGTTGTGGGCGAAGGAGGTGGTGTCGAACCTGGAGACTATGTGGGACACCATTGACGCCGCCGTGGCCAAGGACGGATCTGCTAGTTACTTCATTCCGCTCCAGAAGTTCCTCTTCCGCTTCCTTTCCAAGGCCATTGTTGGTGCCGACCCCGCCGCTTCTCCTGCCGTTTATGAATCCGGACACATTATGATCGACAAGTGGCTTGCAATTCAGCTCCTCCCAACAATACATATAGGTAGGTACTTGGTACATGTACGTGGGTTAATTACCTAATTGCCGATCAAACTTTAAGAGAAAATGTATAAAAAAAAACTCCATTATTTTAGGAATTTTTTACAAAAAAAATACGGAAATTCCTTTACCTAAATTTAAACAAAAAAGCTATACTCAATTCATTACATCATACTTTTATGACTATAAATAATTTACTTTTGTGAAACAAAATATTAAAAAAATACCTGAAATTAAGAAAAATACTAGATATATTTCTAAATATTTTTTTGTAAAATAAAAAGATTTAAAAATAATAATTATACCTATAGAAAATATATTATGATAAATAGAAACTAGAAAAATACTTCAAAAATCTGTAATTATATATTTTATTTATTTAATAAATAATAAAAAGTATGAAATAAATTAAAGTATGCTTAAAATTAAAATAATTTTTGGATATCATACTTTGTATTTTTAATAAAATCTAAAAATATAGGAAACAAATAAGCAAATCTGTTTTGTTCTTATATATATTTTTTATTAAAATAAAACTATTTTAAATAATATTTTTTATTTAAATCCTATATTATAAAACTATAAAATAAACTAAATTATATTTTAAATAGTATTTAATTTATATTATATTTAAAATTTTAATAAAGGCTAAGATCTAAGAAATATTTTCCCAATTGTTTAGAATAATTTTGATTTATTTGTATTAATAATATACAAATAAAGTTTATGTATTTTTATTTTTATTATTTATTTTATGAAAAAAAATGTTAATTTAATAAGATATTAAATATATAAAAATAATATTTTAGTATTGTTTTCTGATTTTTTATTGTTTTATGTATTTATTCATGTTTCATATAATAGATTGTTATTTTTATAACGTAGTTCAATCATATGTTGCGATATGTACAAAGCTTGTGCAGTCATCAAAGTTAATAGAATAGTTGGAGGGAAAGTTAACGTTTTATCTAAAATCAACAGAATGAAACATAATTTATCATAAATCAGGGGTCCATAACAAGTTGCATTCAATAATGATTTGGTCAAACATATTACATATTTTTCCCTTTAAAAAAATGCAATTTTTTTCTCTTAGTAAAACTACAGAATATGATATTATTTGTAAAAAACAAAAATCATTACAAAATTTTCAAAGTTAGGTATTAATTATCCTTATCCTAAATGCATAAGCATCTTCAACATGTAATTATTGTGACATTATATGACTAAATAATAACTTATATTTTTTTCGTGTAGCTAAACGATCGTGTACGTTTAAAAAATGTGACTTGTTGGTTAAACGTGTCATATTCAGTCACATATATTTGACAAATATGATTAAATGGTCACAAAAATATGATTTTATCATTCCCTTTTATCTTGTTCTTCATGATGTCGTAAATCTGATTTCGAACTCAGATTTGCGCAAATTCGGATTTGAATAGATCTGCAAATTTGAGTTTGAAATCAGATTTTAAATTTGAATCTGAAAAAGAAATTGAAGATGAAGATGAAAAACATGAAGAAGATAAATGTAAAAGTATTTTAGTCATTTTTTGTATCATTCAGTCATATTTTAAAATATAAGTAACTATTAAACGCATGTTTTAACTGTTGCGTCGCATGCAGCATAAAGTAAGTAACTATCGAAATAATTTACTCTATATTTTTAAAAAAAAAAATTGCAAATTTATGTATGCGTCGCAAAAGTTAAACTCTCATGTGTCTTGTTTGTGGGATTTGAATTCCGTTTGCCCTTCCGGAGGTCAATATAATCATCGTACTGTGTTTTTTTAGGTGCTTTGCAGCCTCTCGTTGAGATCTTTCTCCATTCCTGGTCGTACCCATTTTTCTTGGTCAAAGGAGACTACGACACTTTATACCAGTTCGTGGAGAGCGAGGGCAGAGAAGCAGTCGAGAGGGCGAAGAACGAGTTCGGGTTGAGCCAGGAAGAAGCGATTCACAACCTCATCTTCATACTCGGATTCAATGCCTTCGGCGGTTTCTCGGTCTTCCTTCCGACGCTCATAAGTGCCATCGCCAGCGACACGACAGGTCTGCAAGAGAAGCTGAGAAAAGAGGTGAAGGAGAAGGTGGGTTCTGGGCCGATAAGTTTCGAGTCGTTGAAGGGGTTGGAGCTCGTTAACTCGGTGGTCTATGAGACGCTCCGGCTCAATCCACCGGTTCCGAATCAGTTTGGTCGGGCCAGAAGAGATTTCCAGCTCCGGTCTCATGATGCGGTCTTCGACATCAAGAAAGGTGAGCTTTTGACTGCGGTTGGACACTCATGGTCTTGGAGTTTGTCTCGTCCTTACTATTTAAATTTACAAAATTAACCGCATATTTGTTTTTTTAAATACTATCATTAAATCTAATAATTTTTGGATTAGGAACACCCTAGTACATTAGTAGGGATTAAAAGCAAAAACCATTTACAACGGTTAGGTGTAGACCAAACCTTAGACGAATAAGAACTAATTTATAATGGTGGTAAAAAATTTGAGAATATTTTTTTATTTTTATGACCAAATTACCTCAAAGTCACTTATATTGACACTATGTGACTAAATGATTACTTATGTGTGTGTTTTTGTAGCTATATGGTCACATACGTTTAAAAAATGTGATTTTTTTTTTGTTAAACTTGTTATATTCAGTCACATATGTTTGATAAATGTGATTAAATGGTCACTAAAATGACAATTTTACCATTCCATTTTATATTGTTTTTCATATTTATGTCTGAAATTTGATTTAAAACATAGATTTGCGCAAATTAGAGTTTAAAATAATATTTCGGGTTTGAATCAAAAAAGAAAATGAAGATGGGAGGGTCTTTTAATCATTTTCTTGCATATGTTTTTTTGTAATCGTTCAGTCACATTTTGAAACATAATTAACTGTTTAGCACAAGTTTCAACTGTTAAGTCACATATGACAACCTAAATGACTGTTAAGAGATAATTTAACATTTTTTCATTCCTAACCATAACAAACAACTATAAGTTGCCTTGAAGTCCAATACAACCATCCAAATCCTCATGTGTCATTGTTTGTTTCACTAACCAACCCTATGTTTTGCATTTGTTAGGTGAATTGCTATGTGGTTACCAAAAACTAGTGATGAGAGACCCTAAGGTGTTTGATGAACCGGATACCTTCAATCCGTATCGATTCATCCAAAACACTGATCTCCTCAACTACCTATTCTGGTCTAACGGTCCTCAAACCGGTTCCCCTAGTGAGTCCAATAAACAATGCGCGGCCAAGGACTATGTTCCCATGACCGCATGCATGTTCGTCGCTTACATGTTCCAAAGGTACGATTCCGTCATCGGATCCTCCTCCTCCATCACGACACTCAAAAAGGCGACCTAGTTATCACGTATGCAGAAATGTAACAAGTTGAATAAATTAGGGTTCATTAGTCCTATATTAAGCAAATAAAGGGTGCATTTTGAATTTTAGGGGATAAAAAATTGAGATGTTGCATGTTACATTTATACTTTATTAAAAATGCATGGATGTTAAATAATAACTTTCTAGTTGAATAATAACTTCCTTGTTAAATTTATGAGGTATAAATAGTTTCGTAGTTTTTTTAAAATAATTTGTTAGCTGAATTAATATAATTTTTTTTAATTAGTTATAGTTGATTTTTAATTATTTATAAATAAAAAGTGAATATCTACACTACGTGACACCAAATTTACTATTTTAATAACTGATTTTGCAAATTATAAACTATTTTCTAGTGTGTGTTTTAGGCGTGGAATCTGTGGACACTACTACTATCTATCTTTTAGAGGCATATGGATATTATATTAACTGATGTTTTAAAAAAATATTAATTAGATTACACTTAAAGGATATGCATATTTTTCTGTTTAAAATTAATTTAACAAATCATAATTATATTTCAGTTTAGGTAGCCAATTGTTTATAGCTTAAATATTCCATAAGCTATGGCAAAAAATAAACAATAAAATTCCATAAGATAAGCATATTGCGCTTTTTAACCATTACAAATTTACAATTATATGCAACGGCTTTAACATAGAAAAAGTGACCACCGACATAGTTGGTGAAAAAATGATTTTTTTTTTTCTTCAAAAAGTAAGCACCGTGCTACAAAATTAAAATATGTAAGTATATTGAAAAAAATATTTAAAAATGTATGTATAAACACTACCGTGAATAACGTTTTTTACAAAATGCGCTATCCGGAGTAGCGTTTTCGTTAAAAGCTACCCATGGGTAGCATTTTAGCTAAAACACCCAGTTTAGCGTTTGCTACAATCAATTTTTTTTTTTTACGTTTTGACGACTCGATGTTTAATTAAAAATTAAATTATGTATCTATTAAAAAAATATAACTAAGACTCTGTAAGTCCAAACTCAACACGCCTAACGGCGTTTATGACGAAATTCAATTATATACCTACTCTAATTTTTTTTTAATTTTTTTTATTAGATATGTATTTAATCTTTTAACCTAACATCGTTTGTCCTATAATTCGACCGAAATGACTAAATGCATTAAGTGAGAAATTTAATTATATACTTACTCAAAAAAATCAAAAAACTTACAGTGCGTAGATAATTTAATTACAGAATAAATGACACTAACAAGACATTAATTTTTTTATTTTCGGACTGACAGTATAATACGATACATAAAAAGACTATATATATAGTAATATCACTACGTATACATAAAATCACTATATATACATTACTCTTACTGTATGCATAGTGATTTTACTGTATATATATATATATATATATAGATAGATAGATTTTTATTTATCATATTATACGGTCAGTCCGAAAGTAAAAAATTAATGTTTTTTTACATAAACGATACCCGAGATAGCGCATTTTGTAAAAAACGTTACCCATGTTAGGATATAAGTGTGTCTAACACTTATGTTTAGGATCAATATGTAAATATTGTTGCTTGAGGCCCAAGCATCAATTAGTTTAGTATTAGGGACTTAGTTGCAATTCTCGGACAGTACTGTTTTGTCTGTTCTCGCCTTCGTTACCTTATATCTGCTGCACTGTTGAACAATTCCAATAATCAAGTTATCATCTTTGATTCAGAGAGCTTTCTTCATCTTCTTCCTCGCCTTACCTTTCTTCTTCTCAAACCCTAAATCCAAACATGGTATCAGAGATCGATCGAGCCTGAAATCTTCTCTTTTCAACCTTCCTTCTTGATTCATGGAAGAATCTAGCCCTGCCTTCGCCAACAAGAAAGTAGCTCAGCTACTTGGTGAGGAGAATTTCCAGCAATGGAAACAGCAGGTTCTACTATCTGTAAGAGGGTATAACCTGGAAAGCCATCTCCATGGAGCTAACGTACCTCAGTTTCTGGAAGATGAAACTCGGGCTGCTGTCCCAAATCCTGCATACACGAAGTTCCTCCAGCAGGACAGCTCCCTCGCGTCTTGGCTTCTTGCCTCTGTCTCCTCTCAGGTCAGTAGGGGTCTTATAGGGTGTATGTCAGCTGCTGCCATTTGGCAAAAGCTTCATAGAGATTTTTCATCTTCGTCCACCACCAGAATCATGCATTTATATGATAGACTTAAGGTTAGGAAGCATGTTCATCAACCTATGAGAGACTACCTCACTGAAATACAAACCACATGTGATAGTTTAGCTAGTTGTGGTCACCCTATAGAAGAGATGCAACAAATCTCGATTATTTTGAATGGGGTAAAGGGTCAATATGATAATGTCATTGCTGTCATTCATGCTAGCCAAAATCCTTACACTATCGCTTCTGTGAGTTCTGTGTTATTAGATGCTGAGTCTAGGCAGTCTGACCTCTTATTTGATGCTAGTGCTAGTGTCAACATAGCTTCTGCTAAGGTTCCCAATCCCAGTAAGCCCCCTGTGTCATATGCTGAAAACAACTCTGGTAGTATGTCTGGTCTCCTCCCCTCACCCCAACCCACAAACCAAAATGCTCAGTCATTTTCCTATGGTCCCCCACCATTTGGTAATCAACAATCTGGGAGGGGTAGGGGGCGTGGTAGGGGCTTTGGAAATAGCAGACTCCAATGCCAGCTGTGTGGAAAATTTGGGCATTTGGTGCACAGATGTTTCCACAGGTTTAATGTACAATTTACTGGTGTGACTGATCCTCAGTCCAACTCTCCTACACCTTCAGCAAACCTCGCTGCTTATGACACTGAGCCTGACCCTTACCAACATCAACAACTGAACCAACCCTACCCTCCACCTCAGCTGCACAAAGTTCAGAATCAATCTCAACCACCTCAGACCACAACCATCCATCCTCCCAACACCCAAACACACTCTGTCTTGCAGTACTCACCCTATCCATCACCCTTACCACCTATCTACCCCTACATGATGGCCCCCCCATGTTACCCACCTCAGCCATATCAAGGCTTTCCAAATCCTCAGCCTCAACTGAACCCCATCCCTACTCAATCAGCATCACCTCAACCCCCTCAAGCCAATCACCTGTTATCCAGCAGCCATAACCCAGCCACCTCTGACGGCAGCTGGTTCCCTGATTCAGGAGCCACGAACCACCTGACGAATGCTCAGCCTTTCCAGAACATGACTTCTCCTTATTCTGGCCCAGGTAAGGTCTTAGTAGGAAATGGCTCTACTCTTGATATTTCTGCTATTGGTTCTTCTACTTTACCTTCCACTGGAAAACCATTACTCTTAAATAACTTACTTTACACTCCTGCTGTCACTAAAAACCTGCTTTCTGTATCTCAGTTTTCAAAGGATAATCAGGTTTATTTTGAATTCCACCCATCGCATTGCCTGATCAAGGATTCACTCTCCAACAAGGTGCTGCTCAAGGGTTATGAGTCTGGGGGTCTTTATCGTTTAGACTTCTCTAGTTTTAGGTCTAAGTCTAATAATTTAGTCGAGTCTGCTACTGTTAGTCCAGATCAGTGTTTGAACCTTTCTACTGAATTTCAGTCTTTTTGTAATAATGCAGTCTTATCTGCTCAAAACTCTGCCTTTCCGGTTATTAATAATGACAATTCTGCTGCATGTGATGTTTATCATGGTACCTCTGTTTCTTTTCCTGCTTATAATAATGATGTCTCTGATGATTCTTCTGCTGTCACATGTTTTAATAGTGCATCCTCTAATGCATTACCTGATTTTGAAATAAGCTGCTTTCTCAGCTCTTTGAAAACAACTGATCCTTCTCACCTATGGCACATGAGGTTAGGCCACCCATCTAGGAATATTCTTGTTAACTTCTTGAGATTACAAAATCTGCCCACTAAACACATATCCTCTGAGTGTACTGCTTGTGCAGTGGGTAAGAGTAAGACCCTCCCTTATCAACCTTCAGAAACTGTCTACTCTCGTCCACTCGAAATGGTTCAGGTAGATCTCTGGGGTCCTGCCCCTTTCTCCTCTAGTAACTGCAATTACTATCTTAGTATTGTTGATGTCTTTTCTAGATTTACTTGGATTTACTTTCTGAACCGTAAGTCTGATGCTACTAAAGCCTTCTGTGAGTTTCATCTCTTAGCAGAAAAGCAGCTTGGCATGAAGCTCAAGGCTGTGCAATCTGATGGAGGAGGTGAGTTCCACTTTCTTACTACGTACTTAGCTCAGTATGGTATAGTTCATAGGATCACCTGCCCATATTCAAGCCAACAAAATGGCATGGTGGAGCGTAAGCACCGCCATATTGTTGAATTAGGTCTGACACTGCTTGCACAGTCATCCGTCCCTCTTCACTACTGGACGGATGCCTTCTCCACTGCTGTTTTTCTAATTAATCGCTTGCCTTCCAAGACTCTGGAGAACTGTTCTCCTCATGAGCTTATTTTCAATACCAAGCCTGACTACTCCTTTCTGAGAGTCTTTGGCTGCTTATGCTTTCCCCACCTGAGACCTTACAGGTCTCACAAGCTGTCCTTTAGATCAGAACCTTGTGTATTCATTGGGTTCTGTTCTGACCACCATGGCTATAAGTGTCTCTCTTCATCTGGAAGAGTTTATGTGTCACGAAATGTTGTCTTTCATGAAACAACATTTCCTTTCTGTGACACCACAGGACCTTTCTATGCTTCAAACACACCAAAAGCCTCCACTCCTTCCAAACCATTTTTCATACCCTGTGACCCATTCTTCCAAAAACCCACCTCTGTTCCCTCTACTATCACTCATTCCTCGGGACCTCCTGTGCATGCCCACACGTCGGGGGAGTCTAGCTTACCCTCCACCACACCCTCCCAAAACTTTACCTCTACTCAGCCTCCCTCTGCACCTGTTCCTACTCCTGACCTTAGCTCCCCTACGGAGGTCTGTAGATATGTCCCTTCTGGTTCTACCCTTGTTCCCATTTCTGACCCGTTTTCCTCTACGCCACCACCACCAGCTCACTCTGATCAGTCCTTCCCCACCTCCCCACAAGCCCATCCACCCTCATCCTCTCGGCCCTCTCGCCCCAAATCTTCCACCAATATACATCCTATGCAGACCAGGTCTAAATCTTCCCTTCATGAGATGTCCACTTCACTTGCCCTATCCACAGACCTAACTAACTCTGAGCCTCGTAGCATTCACGAAGCTCTTCAGTCACCTCATTGGTTTAAGGCTGTGCAGGAAGAGCTTACAGCTCTTACTGCCAACAACACCTGGACTCTTGTTTCCCTACCTACAGGTCGTATACCTATAGGTTGTAAATGGATCTTTAAAATCAAAAGAAATGCAGATGGGGCTGTTGTCAGATACAAGGCCCGTCTTGTTGCCAAAGGTTTTTCCCAAAAACCAGGCTTTGATTTTCAGGAAACCTTCAGTCCTGTCATTAAATCTGCCACTGTTCGCATTGTTCTGTCCTTAGCTCTCACTCATAAATGGTGTATCAGACAGGTGGATATTAACAATGCTTTTCTTCATGGTGACCTCCAAGAGGAGGTCTACATGACACAGCCTCCTGGTTTTGAGGTTCACTCTAATACTCCTAACCTGGTTTGCAAACTTCAAAAAGCTTTATATGGTCTTAAACAGGCTCCCAGAGCCTGGTTTGAAAAACTGAAGTTTTTTCTCCTGAACTCCCTTGGTTTTCATGTTTCAACCTCAGATAGTTGCCTCTTTATCAAATCTGCCTCTGATTCTTTCGTGTTACTTCTTGTTTATGTGGATGACATTGTTATAACTGGCACTTCTGTTAATCTTGTTTCTAAAATTGTTGACTCTATAAATGCTCAGTTTCAGCTGAAAGATCTGGGAAACCTGAACTACTTCCTTGGCATGGAAGTAGTTTCAGGTGATGACTTTATTCTGTTAAATCAGAAAAAGTACATTCAGGAACTCCTGGATAAGGTAGGTCTGAAAGATGAATCTGAATTTCCCACTCCAATGACAGGTACTTGTTTGTCTAAGTCAGGTATGTCTTCCTGTTCTGATCTCTTTCATGATGAAACTCTATATAGGAGCACAATAGGTGCTCTACAACATGTCTGTGTCACTCGACCAGACATTCACTTTTCAGTGAACAAACTGAGTCAGTTTATGCAGGCACCAAATAACAGCAACTGGAAGGCTGTTATTCATGTGCTGAGATACCTCAAAGGCACTCTCAATCATGGTCTGTTGTTCAGACCAACACCCTCGCCTATCACAGACATCACTCTTACCTCCTTCTCTGATGCTGACTGGGGTGGTGATCAAACTGATCGCCGCTCCATCTCAGGGCATTATCTTCTCCTGAATGGTAATCCCATAATATGGAGCTCTAAGAAACAGACAGTAGTCTCTAGGTCGAGTGCAGAGGCTGAATTTAGGGCCATTGCCAATGCCATGTGTGAGATCATGTGGGTCCAATCCCTTCTCAAGGAAATTGGACTTCACACACCCACTGCACCTGTCATCTGGACAGACAACACAAGTGCTGTAGCTTTGTCTGAGAACCCCATCCATCACTCCAAGATGAAACATGTAGAGATTGATCTCTTCTTCATCAGAGAGAAAGTTCAAAATGGGGATGTCTTAGTCAACTTTATTCCAGCTTCAGAACAGACAGCTGATATCTTGACCAAGCCTCTGACAGAAAAAAATTTCATTCCCTGCAGGAAAAAGCTTGGAGTCTTCTCACTGGAGGAACTGGAGGATCGTGGTGTCTCCCCATTCCTTCAGCTTGGTTCCACTGCTCAATGAACTTCCCACACAGTCTGTACGTTTATTCTTTCTCTGTTTACTTAGTAACTTGCCTTGTTCTATGAGCTTTTGGACAGCCATATGTTTTGTTATCTGAGTTTTCCTGTTGACTGCACCTTTGTAATTTTTTGAACCTCTGTCTGTCCTTATGCATGATTGATCAACTCTATCTTGTTTCAATTAAGTGCTTGTAATCTTGGTATGTTCTCGTCTGATTTCCATGTCTAGCATATACCTGAGTATCGCCTGTCATGTGTGCATTTCTCTCTTCTCTGATCATAAGCCTTGCCTTTGTGCATCATTGAATATATCTCTGAAAAAAATAACTGCTGCATTAACCATGGCATAGGGTATGGCTTGAGTCCAAAAACAGAGTGAAATCAAATATTAAATGACAAAGTCATACTGAGTTTTTCACTCTTGAGGATGAAAAGATCAAGGCTCAAACCTTGCAGTCATACTGGTAAGATAGGAGCTCAAACTCCTCTGTCATGTTATGAATATCTCAATTTTCAAGACATTCCAAATGAATGAATAAAGCAGCAGTTAAAATGATTATATTAGTATGTCTGATGCACTTTGGCAACAGTTTACTGATCTGGAATAGAGAGAATCATGCATATGATTGTGAATACTTGGTACTGCTTTTCGTGTTTTCAGACTTGTTCATGATCTTAGATTACAGACATTAATCGCCCTATGATCAGAGTTCTGATTACCCATACTAAAGACAGCACAGATGCTAAATCAATTGCATAGTGCATCTCAGCTAGGAGAACTCAGCTATACTACGTATTCTGCTCAGATGTGTCAATAAGGAACAGGAAAGTACTTCGTTCCAGAGATTGGATTTACTGCAGACTGTCAAATTTTAGGATATATTTTGAAGATTTGGCGACCACGAGTACAGTTGGCGACCACAATGACAAGATTAAGTTCATTTGGCGACCAAATGTTCATTTGGCGACTACAATAACAATATCAAGGTCAGTTGGCGACCACGAGTGCTTTTGGCGACCAAAGATCAAGTTTCAAAGACAAGATCAAGCATAGGGAATGTTAGGATATAAGTGTGTCTAACACTTATGTTTAGGATCAATATGTAAATATTGTTGCTTGAGGCCCAAGCATCAATTAGTTTAGTATTAGGGACTTAGTTGCAATTCTCGGACAGTACTGTTTTGTCTGTTCTCGCCTTCGTTACCTTATATCTGCTGCACTGTTGAACAATTCCAATAATCAAGTTATCATCTTTGATTCAGAGAGCTTTCTTCATCTTCTTCCTCGCCTTACCTTTCTTCTTCTCAAACCCTAAATCCAAACAACCCACATTAACACTTATATACGTATTTCTAAATATTTTTTCGGTTTACTTGTTTCTCTGTAACAAAATTCACAGAGCTTATTTTTTAAAAAAAACTCAAAAAAGTGAAGCTGTCACTCTGACGATAGTGCAGCACTGCAGCAGGTCCATTGTGCAGTTATGTCGAATATTTTATTTGCATTATAATATTTATTTATATACTATAATTAAAATTATTATATGTACAATTTATGACGCTATAAAAAATCATTTTTTTAATAGAAAAAGTAAGTAAAATTAAAAAATTATTTAGAGAAATAAGTATAGAAAACAAAATTTATTTAGAAAAATATACATACGCGTTATCTCATGTGCGAATTGTAAGACAAGATGGCGTGTTGACAGTATGTACTTTTTTTTCTCAACGAGATGATGTTTAATTAAAAATTAAATTACGTATCTATTTAAAAAAATTAGAGCGAGTATATATTCAATTTGCGATCCAAGCGATTCCAAAAATATTGAATTTCAACCTACAGATTGATCATACGCTTTACCCTAAGTTGAGATATACAAATTTTGCTTAAAATATTCTATCTCAGACCCTGCATGTCCAAATTTAGCACCATTAGTGTCATTTATAATGAGATTCAATTATCTATCTACTCTATTTTTTAAAAGATTTTTTATTAGGTATATAATTATATTTTTTTATCTAACATCATTTCTTCTATATTTTGAACGAAATAATAAAAGGGTTTAGGGTAGATATGTTGTTGTATACTTAATAATAAAAAATTACAGTACGTAGATAATTTAACCGAACCTTATCTACATCGATTGGGGTTCCAATTGAGCTCTAATCGAGGGTCCTCTGGTCTGAGCCCACACAAAGTCCCTGGTGCGGCTTGAATCAAAACTTATTTATAACATTAGTTTAAGTTTGCAGGGTTTAGTTATAATAATTAGAAAAATATTCATTTAATTTTGCAAATATAAAACATATGAAACATAATTTTTAGGGAAAAGTATGAAAAGATGTAACATGTTTGACCCCAGTGGTAAAAGCGACCCAATGTTTGTTTTTGATGCAATATGTTTGGTGTTGTTGGTTTTTGATAAATTCTGTTTGTGTCCGTTAAAAATTTTCGTTAACACCGCAAATGTCTTGCACGTGATTTTTTTCGGTGTGAAATTCCACAAATGCCCCCACATCTTCACTGCTATTATATGAAGTCTTCTTCTTCACTGCTCCACATATGCCTTGCACGAAGCATACACCCATCTTCTTCTCCAAGAGTTCCGCCTTGTAGGAATCTCGAAGTTTTCGACTCGTCGTTGTCGGCACGTAGAGCACTGTTATCAATGACACCACAATACTCAGGCAGCTCTTCATCCAGCTTGAAGGCACTACTACTGTGGGTTCATGAGGCATGTTAATCCCGCTTCGACATGGAAGAATTTCAGTCGAATGTTTTATGGGTGTCCCAATTATAAGGTATGTTTGTCAATTTGTTTGGGTTTGAACCTTAATTTTGAATCCCTAGTCTTGAAAATCAATGTCCAATTTTTATTCGAAGCCCTAATTTTGAGTGTTTGGGTTGCAGAACTACGGTTGTAATTATTTTGGGTGGTGTGACACGTCAATGTGCATATATGGAAGGAGGGTCGTAACCAAATTTCGAGATATGCATGGCAAGATCGAAGATGAAGTTGTTCTTGTACGAAGGAGGGAAAATTGATTACTGTTGTTGGAGTGTTTGTGGTACTGCTGTTTGCTGTAATCCTAAAATTGGTTACTGGTTGAACGTGTTTTAGGATGTGTATTTGAAGTACTTATTTTTGCGTGGAGGAGTGTGTTTTAGTTAAGTATGTTTCTGTCTTGTTGGTCCCTAAGAACATATGTTTTGTAATTGTTGGTATTTGATGAAAAACCTTTGTCGACAAGTTGAAAGTAGATGTACTATGTTTTGACTTACTGGACAAAAAGTCATCAAATAAAACCCAACGAAAATCCACCTGCACTTAAACACCTGTCCCACGACACACACACAATCCATGCCACTTCCACAGAACCACATATTTCCATAGTTAACTGTCATTCAGTTTTAGAAATTACCAACTACAATACCAAGTTCACCCTAAACACAAAACGAAACCAAACGTATAAACACAAAACGAAACCTAACGCCTCAAAGTGACAACATAACGAATAGTATGCGTCATTTCAAAATGACATCCAAAATAAGTTATAGTAGTTTAGGTCCTGCAGACTGAATATCTTCATTGAGTCGGATATTTGATGCATTTGCTTGATTTGAAACAAGGGGAACTCCTCGACGACATTGTCGACTTCGTAGGAATAGTCTTCGTCTTCGGTGTAATGGTATGCAACGACATATCAACTGACACGAGAGCTTGACAATCAGAAAGTGGTGGTGCACTTGAAGTAACTCGAACGTGTTCAGGTGAACCTTTTCAGGTTTACAACCTTTTCAGGTTTACAACCTTTTCAGTTGCATTTTTACCCTATGACAGTACAAAAGTTAGAAGTACAACTCATAATTGTTGTAAATATGATAAGTCGTGAAAGAGTTAAACCTGTGTTTTTCTTCTAGTCTGCAATTTTGCCCTTCTTGTTTTAGGAATCATCTTGGGTACTTCTTGAGGTATGTTGGGAACTTTTTCAAGTTCTTTCATGGAGGGAGAATCACAGGCACATCCTTGAATATTGTTCTTCTGAGGGTTCTTTCATAGACCTTACTCTAAGTTTCCTTCAAGAATCTCATACCAGCCCTAGTCTTCCCATATGTCAACAAGAAATTCAACCATTTCCTGCAATTTAAGTGAATACATCATATCAACTAAAATAAGAAATGATCTATAAGTCACCTTCAAATGCAGAATCATTAAACATCCAAGCAAAACTGTCTCTTGTTATAGATAAAACAAGGATGGATGGTTTGTACTGAGGGCTCAATTTTTATATTGAGCAAAAGTAAGTCTCGACTTATAAAGAGTGAGATGGGCTTGTGGAATGACTTGTTGTTTCTCAGTAAATTTCTATATGTAGCATTGCCGCTGCAAATTAGTTAAAGATAGCAGTTGAAACTTAGAAAAATGGTGAGCCAAATCCTTCTTCTTTTGGTAAGAACTTGTTTTGTGTTACATAAAGAGCTATCTTCTATCAAACCTTATTCTGGATTCTCGAATTTGGCACTGAGACCCACTGATGCATCGTCTGGTTCCAAATAGTAAGGCCTGTATGTATGCATCCAGAGAAACTTTTGTCTAATGTTTAGTCATGCAATGTGATTTGATATTGTGTACCAGCCATAGGCATTAATTTACCATGGTTAACGAACTCCTGCTGCTTGGTTGATTTCAGTGCTGTCTCTGGAAAATTAAGGACATGTTTGATGACTCGACTGAAGACAAGCAAGTTCTTGACTGGACATCGCTATTGTCCATCTCAAATTAGCAAGTCATCATAATAATAATGTCAATCCTTTAGCAAGAGAGTGACAAAATCATCTTTCATGCATTTCAACAGACACGTGAAGCGCATTAAACATGGAGCAACTCAACAACAATATAGAACACAATCTTTTTCATAGATAAGGATTTAGAATGTCTGCAGAGCTCCAGGCGTCGCAAGGTTGCAAGTTTCGGATTAGGGTTATCCAGTCGGGTATTCAGTTTCAGGATAGAAGGATTGCAAGGGTATTCAATCGCAGGTCACCGACATAGAGTGAACTGGTTCGAATATTGGAGAGAAAATAACTCGAGGGTAGTTTCGGTATTTTTAATTTTTGTTTTTTTAACGTTAAAAAAATCAAACACGTGAGTTGCACGTGTCCAATTTAAACGAATAAATTGACGGAAAAACAAATGAAACATACTATATCAAAAACCCGCGGTCCAAAACAAGTTACATCAGTTACCAATTTTGTCAAACATGTTACATCGTTTTCATAATTTTCTCTATTTTTTATCAAAAAACTAACGGAAGTACCGATTATCATCATTTTCAAACATTTTGGGTGAAAATCCATTTTGTGCAAGCAAATTGGACAATTTTCAAGCTTTTCCCGTAAAAATATATCAACTAATTAAAACGATTTAAGTTATGATTCTAATAATAGATTATTCCATTAGAATTTAAACCTAATACATATCTAAATTATTAATATGCCATAAATAATATAATTTTTTATAATCATATCCTATACAATAATTTTCTAATTACTTAATTTTTATTAGTTTTCCTATTATTAAATTTATTTTTATTCATTATATATTATAGTTATATATTTTATTATTATATGAAGTATACAATTTAAAATAAATTTATAAAAAAATATTGGTATTTATTTTATAAAATAATAACTTCAATAATTTCGGTTCCCTAAAAAGGATTCAAATACAAAAATTATAAACCAAATTATATTGAATAAGTTCGAAACTCTATAAATTTAGAGAATACTCGGAGCCCGATCATTTATGGTGCGTACAAAGTTGTTCCAATACTCGGACTAAGTTACCAAACCAAGTATGGGCCTAGACGAAGCACGGGCCTTAGTCGAATCAAACTACAGTAACAGCACGATGACGTCCGATCCGACCCAGATCAACCTGTGTATTTGTTTGGCTCCCTCTTCATCGTCGACCGAACGTACGAACTGCTCCGACGCCAAATCTCCGATCACATCGGAGCTCCAAAACATCTCCCTTTATGGCGTGCGAAATCCCAGTAGGCATCATACGCGGCCTCCAGATCTCTATCCGGAACAGCGCCCATATCTCATCGTACGATCCGACCGACGCGTCGTTGCCAGATTTGCCATCTGCGGAGGATTCCATTTCCCAAGTGTATCCATCTCCGTCACACCTACGCTGCAGTCACTGCAAAAGAAAGCTCCTTCGAGGAGCGAATTCTCCCATCTGTGTGTTCTGCGGCAGGGAGCAGTGGACCGAAGCGCCTCCGTATCCTATCAATTTTAGGTCGACTGCTGGATACAAACTGTTGCTCGAGTCTTTACAATTGGATGAATCGGTAAGGCTCATAATTTCCAGCTTTTCAATTAATTCTTGGTCAGCTCCTCTTATTCAAAAGTTGGCATTCTGGTAAAGGAATTGAAACTGAGTGCTGCACAGATGTCTTTAGATGCTTATGTTACTTAGGCTGAAAATGTGGTTCATCCGAGCTGTTCTTCTCTTTGCCGCTATACGGTGTAGAATGTTAATTTTCGTCGTCAATTTCAAAACTTTTTGTCAATTTGACATGGTACATTGCTTAGTTGGTAAAACAAGGAGTCGTTCTTTGTGTAATCTGCTTGTAAGCTAGCGCTTGGCAGCAATCATTATATGTCATAAATACGGTTTATTTGCTAAAATTTCAGTGAGCTTGGTTCTGTCTGATGAACTATATTCCATATAACATCCATGTCTGTCGTTTTCCAATAGCTGCATATTATGATTCAACGGAAGGAACCAAAGTAGTTTTTTGTCACTTTGATTACCATTCCACTCTGCAAATCATCGTCTTCAATTTGTATCCTTCATTCATCCTGCTCTTCGGTACTCTCTTTCGTTGTTATTTTGCTGGGTTGCAAACATAACAGACCTTTTTCAATGAAACCTCTGAACTGTAGACAGAGAAGGTGCTTCTTTCATCCGGACTTCAAAACATCCATGTTCCATCATATTCGATGCTTGATACTTCTTGCACTTTGGCACTCATTGTTATTCTTGCTCTGTAATAATAAGTTGAGACCTTTGAACTGTACACAAAAAGATATGTTTTTTTGTGCTTAAAGTTATGGTTCACGACAATAAAGGTTCGATTTTTGTGATGATTCTTCACTGTTTCTTCAATTTTCAGGAAGTTGTTGAATTGTTTTCAGAAGCAAGAGAGTCAGGCAAGTTACGGAAGACGTCCAAAGAAGTACCTCTTTCCGATATCCTCAACTTAGAGATCCGATGGCATCCCTACTCAGAACAATCCGAAACACCAGACATTTCCACACATATGGGCAGTGCATTTGGATCTGGAAAAGAATCAGAAAATATTGAAGCTAAAGGTTATGACGTTTCTCCTCGGTTTGACGCAGATGATTGGTTCCAAGATGATCCGAGAAGTACCTCAAATGACGTTCCAAACAAAAGCAAGACTGAAGAGACAACCATTGAAAAGACTGATGCAGAGGTAGTGATGTCTCATATGCACGATCTTTCCTTCATGCTAGACAGTAATCTCTCCTTCACTCAGCAATCAGACAAAAGATCTAATGATGATCAAATGTGAGATTTTTTTATATATCTTTTTAAGATGAACACAGTTCCTTCCACGGTAATGATTTTATTTCTAGGCTTGATATATGAAAAAAATATATGAATGTGATGTTGTCATCTGTTCCCCTTCTTGAAAGATCGATACTTGCATTGCAAGGCAACCCTTCTATTCCCTGTTGGCTTCGACGATGTAGTTGCAGTCGCATTTTCCCATTTCAAAATTGATAATCTGCCTGGCAAACTATACCTACTATTTCGTCTCTGTATAGGTTTGGTATTGAAGGTTCTACTTTCCCCCAGATTTCGTATATTGTTTATTTATTGAGTTGATTTGCTTTCATATGTCCTCACTCGTTGAACACAATCTCACTTTCAAATTATATATTAGAAAATAGAGATGATCTACCCACCACAAAGGAATTATGTTGGTCTCCTGTAGAAAGGTCCAAAACAGTAGGCACAGACTGCAACTATCCAATAATTCATATTTTATTGAAAAGAAAATAATGCTACAAAATGCTTTCATTTCCATCTTATCTTATATTCCAGGTTCAATTTCATAAGCAAAGTGATATCAATTCTACACATACCAATTCATTACAAAAAAAAATGGTTAACAATCATTTTAATGGGTTCCCGATTCGATCGGAACTTGATTGGGTCTGTATTTTTTTTCTTCATGTTTTTAATAACAAAAATATATTATTTACCCTTACAATTTTCCAATTTCCTTCATTTTTATGTATTTTTTTTTCCTGACACGTTGTTTGGTAAACAAATGGATACATGTTTTTTGTCTCAATTCTAATTTGAATACATATGTTCATTTATCTTTTTTGTTTGTTAAATCTAGTAAAAACACAAAGTAAGATGAATAAGAAGAAAGGTGTCCCATAACGTTCATATTGAGTATTGACTTATCCAAAATGAGACAAAAATGTCTCCGACCAATTAAACTGTTTGTAGGGTTTCTTCTTTTTTCCTCCTCTTTTCGCAGAAGACAAAGGGTAGATTGATGGAGAACGTGCCGCCAAAAAGCATGCATGAATTTCTCCGTAATGAGTATGTCTGAGGAAAGTGGTGGATTCCAAACACAATTTCTAGTCTGGTCGAATTAAGTACGCTACAGAAGAACCAACACTTCAAGGATTCGGGTTGGATAAACGTTTTATTTTGTCACGTGTCCATTCTGTTCCTTTCATGCAGAAGGAAATCATAAGTACATTGCTTTAACTATCATACGGTGTACAGATAGATTTGCTTAGCAGGAAAGAAAACAAGATTATCAGATTTTGTATCTCACTTTAAATTAATATATATATAACATGGAAGGTCCCTGGATGTTTCACTGGAAATTAGAGTGACGTGAGATCAGTTTGAACGCAGATCAGAACATGTTAGGTTTAAACAAATGATTAGTAATTGAGTAGCAGTTGGCCGCCTATTCTACTTTGATGAAACAAATTAAAAATAGTGATAAAAGTCTTCCACGTAATGAGAAGTCATATTTTTTAAAATAGATACTTTAGATAAAATTTATTAATTTCAGGTACATCAGAAATTATAAATGTATCTACTTTAATATTTCAGTCATGTGTCTGTTGTTGAATAGGGAAGAAACTAATATACTTTCTTATTAAAACTCAGAACTTGACGTTCATTCTATTACATTAGACAAGTATATAATCGTAGCTATCATTATCTATCTAAGCTGGAAAGTCACTTTCTTGAGATGATTTTGTTGACTATTTTTAGCTTGATATTGTTGACTCTGAGTTGTATATTGTTAACATTCTAACACTCTCCCTCAAGTTGAGTAGTCGGGTCTCTGATGCTCAACTTGCTTAGTACTTCATTAATTTTTTTTCGAGTTTACTGCTTTGGTGAATATATCTACCAACTGATTCTCGGAGCGAACGAACGACAGTTTGATAATCCTGACTTCGAGGTTTTCCTTTATGAAGTGTCTGTCCACTTCAATGTGCTTGATCTGATCTTGTTGAACTGAATTTTCTGAAATCCTGATCGCCGCTTAATTATCACATAACAACTCACATGCTTCTGTCATTAACTTCCTGAGTCATAGTATTTTTGTTAATCCTCGTGATATCCCGCGAAACTCCGCTTATGCACTAAACAACGCTACTACTTTTTATTTCTTACTTTTCCACGTTACCAGATTGCCACCAATAAAGGTGAAATACCCAGATGTGGATCTTCGATCAACCGGGTTGCCTGCCCAATCAGCGTTGGTGTACCCTTGTATTTCCAAATGACCATTTCTTCTGAACAGAACTCCATGTCCTGAGGTACCCTTCAAATACCTCATAATCCTTAGGACCGCTTCCATATGATCAACTTGAGGTTGATGCATAAACTGACTTACTATTCCTACCGCATAGGCTATGTCTGATCGAGTATGTGACAAATATATAAGCTTGCCTACTAGCCTTTGATATCGTTCTTTATCTGCTAGTCTCGATCCTTCTAATATTCGTAAGTCATGATTCACTACTATTGGAGTTTCAGCCGGTTTGCACTCCAACATTCCTGTCTGCGTCAAGAAACCCAAAATATACTTCCTCTAATATATAAAGATCTCTTCTCCTGACCTTAACACCTCGATCCCAAGGAAGTATTTTAAATTTCCAAGATCCTTCATTTCCAATTCTTCAAATAAGTTTCTTCTAAGGATGTGCATCTCTTCTAGATCATTCCATGTGATGATCATGTCATCGACATAAATGATCAAACAGGTTATTAGGGATCCTGTCTTCTTCAGTAATAAGGTGTAGTATGAGTTGCTTTACTTATACCCATATTTTTTCATGACAATAGTAAACCTTCCAAACCATGCTTGATGAGATTGTTTCAGACCATAGAGTGACTTCTTTAGTCGACATATGTTTCCTTCCTGAATTTCATTTTTGTATCCTGGTGGGACCTCCATGTACACTTCTTCTTCAAGTTCTCCGTGAAGAAATGCATTCTTTACACCGAACTGGTGAAGTTGCCAGTCTTTATTTGCAGCTACAAACAATAATACTCTGATTGTGTCTATCTTAGCTACGGATGAGAATGTCTCAGAGTAGTCAATCTCGTACGTCTAAGTGTATCATTTCGCCACCAGTCTTGCTTTGTATCTATCAATGGAGTCATCCTTCTTGTACTTGATAGTATAGACCCACATGCAGCCTATTGTTTTTTTTACAGGTAACCTACAAATCTCCCATGTCTTATTCTTTTCCAGTGTCTCCATTTCAACATCCATAGCTCGTTGCCAATTCTTGGACTGTTGAGCTTCTTCCACACTGCCTGGTATTTTCTCTGAATGAACCGACATAATAAACACTTTTTTTCCTTACTTAGTCTCCCCATTACCACGTTGGTCATGGGGTATCTCCATCTGCTTATTTCCTTATCTGGTGTGTACCTCTTAGGTGGTCGACCTCGATTTTCTCTTGGAGGTAATCTGTAGCTTTCAGTCATCGCCTCCTCCTGTTCTCCTGATTCCTCAATATCAACAGCTTCAACTATGTCAATATTTTGAGGTTCAGATGGGCGTACCTCAGATACCTCAAACACGGGAGTATCAAGTGTGACCCTTAGTTCGTTGGTCGATACTGTCATGTCAGAAGTTGGCTCAATGGTTCGGCTAACCGACTCTGTTGGACCATCATAGGAGAAACTTGGACAACATACCCAATCCAGTGGATCTATTGTAGTACTCTCCTCCTGAACACTGGATTGATGATAATAATACTCTGTTTCAAGAAAATCGTAGTTCATAGTGGTGAACATGTGACTAGTTTTTGGATCATAACACCGATACCTTTTTTGATGAACTCCATATCCTACAAACACACACTTGACAACGCATGGATCAAATTTGGTGCGGTCAATTTTTGGTATGTGTACGAACACGGAGCATCCAAAGACAAGAGAAGCTAGACTAAGTGTTGGGGGTACTTTGGTAATTTCAGCGAGAACGGTAATTGGTGTTTTGAGCTTTAGGATTTTTGTTGGGAGACGATTTAGAAGATATGTAGTTGTGACAACAGTTTCAGGCCAAAAATACTTGGGTACTTTGGACTCAATAAGTAGGGATCTTGTCATTTCAAGGAGTATGTGATTTTTCCTTTCTGCCACGCCATTTTGTTCTGGAGTGTGTGGACAGGAAGTTTGGTGAATAATTCATTTTTCTAAAAAGAAATTTTTCATATGTTGATTTACAAATTCCCCCCATTATCAGACTGAATGACTTGAATGTTTTTCTGAAATTGATTGTGGATCATGTGGAAGAAGTGAGTGAATTTGTCAAACACTTCGGATTTATTTTTCAAAAAATACACTCACGTCATGCGAGTGCAGTAATCAACGAATAACACGAAATATCTAAACCTTTGACCCCCAGATATAGGCGATGGAATTCACACATCATAATGTACTAAGGAAAATATAGAATCCATACGAGTATTAGTTGGCCTAAAGGTTTGCCTATGACTTTTTGCAAGAATACATGTCTCACAAAATATATCATTATTTTTTTAAAAACAACTTAGGAAATAAGAGTTTTAGATAACCAGATGATGGATAACCCAATCTCCTATGCCATAACCAAGCCTCTCTTTCTGTAGTTCCGTGAACAAGCAACACAGAACCTTGTTAAGCTACTTCATCCACATAGTATAGGTCAACGCGTTCAGTGCCTCGCCCAATAATCATCCTCGCCTGAATATCCTGCAATATGCAAAAATTCGGATTCATCACCATAGAACAAATCATCTTCTTGATAACATGAGACACAGATAATAGTTTATTTGAGAGTGTTGGAACAGACAAGTTGATATCTTCATAGTTGGGTAAATTCTACTATTCCCATTCCTGTCACCCGAGCCTTCCCCTCATCTGCTCCTGTCACCTAAGCCTTCCCCCCATCTACAGTATGAATGCATTCAATTGGGGACTGCACAATATTCACAAGATCACTCGCATCATACATCATAGTGTCTGTTGCACTACATTCAAAAATCCATTGTTTATTTTTAAATCCGCCTTTATGATGGACTGAATAGGCATGTGCCAGATATTTAGGGACTGAATTGAAATAATTTAGGTCTGATTCGTCACGTTTCATAACGTTTAGTCTAAAATAGCTAGGGTTTGAAGTAGAGGGACTTTTATGCAATTTCCAAGTCCCTATACCTGATGGACAACCATTCCCTTTATCCATTTCACGATAGAAGCTCCCCTGCTCAATTTGGTTCCTTCTTCCGTTGCAACTAGGGTTTCCTCCGACCCTTGCGACTCTGGCGAATGGAAGGTCCACCTCGGGGGTTTCGTTGCCACCGAAACATTTTGCGACTGATCCGCTTTAGCACGACATGTCTGTCCAAGTCTGATGTTTTGATGAGATGGAGCTCTGTCGTGATGCTGAAGCTCGACGACTACTGCTCCTTCTCCACGAAAGATTCCTGACTGCTATGGATGTTGTTGTTGACCATGGCTAGCTTCTTGTCGTGGTATGATGTCAGCTTTGTAGCTGCATTTGTCTTTCATGCCAATAAAGTCCTTGTTTGACCTGATTTGCTGCTTGCAAGATGTTGTTGCTGCTGTGGGCTGGATTCTCCAGGAAAAATCTCCATCGATCGGTAGTTGGTCCTGGCCTCCCTGACTCTGATGGTGCTATCAACGGTCGGAGGACGGACTCGGCTTTCACCTCCTTAAAGGCGCCTCTGGTCTGATCCCGAAGAACATCGAGAAATGCCTAAAGAAGGAGTTCAGTCCTATCAAAAACGAGGACTGGAACTCGGTCTTCTGGATTGCACATCTTGGAAGCGTTCGATTGGGGGGTGATTATTGCTGGTAAGTGATGAGTGAAGTTAATCCTTATGGATTATCAACCTTAGTTCTGATACCATGTTGAATAGGGAAGAAACTAATATACTTTCTTATTAAAACTCAGAACTTGACGTTCATTCTATTACATTAAACAGATATATAATCATAGTTATCATTATCTAAGCTGGAAAGTCAGTTTCTTGAGCTGATTTTGTTTACTACTTTTAGCTTGATATTGTTGACTCTGAGTTGTATATTGCTGACATTCTAACATCTGTCACGTATGTAGTATTTTGTTTCATTAAGATAATTTACTTTATTTTAGTGTTGCTTTTAAGGTATCTATAAATTATTTTATTGTATCAATTAAATATATTTATTTTGTCTTTAGTGAATTGTAATTTTTTTTGTTACATTCAAATACCCAATTAAAGTAGATACGTTTATGACTTTTGAGGTACCTGAAAGTAATAATTTTTTTCCGGATATAACTATTTGTAAAAAAGTGACTTATGAGATTCCTAAATGACTTTTATCCCTTAAAAATATTGCATATATATCTATTATAATAATAAAAAGTATATATATTAAAATAAAATGACAGGTTCTTTCATATACACTTTCTATTAATTCATTTACACCTTTTAAAATTATTTTCATATACTTTGCTTTAATATAATGTAGAATTGTCGAGCTTCGATCTATTGAATAGTGTTTAGTCGTGACATGTGACATTGTTCTATTCAATAACATGCATCAAAATTTATTTCACAAGGACTAGCACAATAGTTTATTGGGTTATGACAATATATATATGTATATATATATACATATGATAGTTCAACCTTACCTATTTGTCACCCATATTTATTTCATATAAATAAAGATAATAAGAAATCAGGACTTTTGAGTTTGACCTAATAATAATATGAAATTGTGTGGTAGCTAAACAATATAAAATATATAAATAAAAGTACAATATAAAATGACTAAATTATTTTTATTTTAAACAAAATGTGAGGTGGTTGCCCAATAATTAGAGTTGAAAGGGGCTACCATTGGAGCTGTCTAGATACAATTGATGTCTAGATACAATTGAGTGGATCAATCGGGGTCAGTCCAAACAGTTGAATCACGTTTTTTCGATAGGACTCCCTCCGGTGCATTCCGGGTCGGTCTCCTTACTGCTCCGATAACATGCACAGAAGGAAAACCTCGGAGTTCGCGTTGTTTCCCCTCAGATGATTAAGTCAGTCGGAGGTTCGTTTATGGAGGAAGTATATGGAGTCAAGTGTGCAATGTTACATTATTTTAGAATGAAGATGGGTGAGGGTATTTATAACCTTCACCCCTAACCTGGTCGGAGCTACTCCTGACCATGGTCATCTGAGGTGTCACCTAGTTAAATGACCATGGTCATGTCTTGAGTCATGTGCTACCTGGTATCCTATGCATAGTGTCCTTGTGCCTTGTGCATATTACCCCTTTTTTTTTGAACTTTTGTCTCGCATGTCGGCATCCCCATTACCCTATGTCTGGCCTAGAGTCTTGTGTTGTTTGTGTCGTAGGAAGGATAAGGGAAGATTGACTTCCAATTAGCGCGCCTCTATGGCGCGCACCCCTATACAATAGCGTCCAGGGTCTTGGCATGAAGTGTCACTGGCATGAAGTGGATACTGTATCCTAAGGTTCGTTGTGGGTGCGCTCTCCTTAAATAAGTCAAGAGTGGCACCATCAACTATTCTGAGTCGTGTCAGTCTTTATCCGGGTCATCCGATGATAGGCGGACTGATACCCAACATCTTGCCCTCAAGCCAAGGGTGAGTAGCGCTCGCCCTTGGGGTTTGAGTATTTAAAAGTGATTGCTTTTCTGGGGGCTGGACTCAGCCCTTTTCCAGTTTCCTTCGATATGGTTAGGCTTGTTCATTTAAAACGATTCAGATGAACTGGTATGATTCTGGCTTGGTTCGAATCTGTTCGACCGAACTAGTTTCATAACCATACCAGATTTTTAGGCTTCAAGTAGACCAGTTCAAAATAGTATCAAAAATCCAGTTCGAATCGACTCGTTTTTTTATACTGGTTTATACTTAAATTTAAATCAAACCACTTTAAAACCCATATAATTTTTGAACCGGTCCAAAAACAAAATAAACCTGTCCGGTTCTGAAAATAAGTAAACTTAAAGATGTATATGTGTATTGTGCCGCAACCTCAGTAATTCAGTCTCCTTCTCCCGTTCTCTCCTTCCTCCTGCTCTCCTTCGTCCCGCACCCCGCTCTCTCCTTCGTGTCGGTGTTCTGTCGCGACACCCCCTACGTCCAGACTTTCGTTCCGCCACGTCTCGCTGTTCGAGCATCTGTACGAGTCAACAATTTCAAGTAAGTTATAAACCCTAATTTCGGTTGAGTGACCTAATTTACGTCTTTGAAATCACCCCCAAGTATGTTTTGTTCACCTTGATGGATGTTATTAGATCAATTTTACATTTTGAGTCTTGTTTTGATGGTTGGGTTGGGTTGCAAGGTTTGATTGGACGTTAATGGGGGTATCCCTATCGATGAATGTTGTGAAACTCTACTCGCCTGAGACGGGTCAGTATTGTGGGGAGTGTAATGGTCATTCCTCAACCATAAATCACATATCGTTCTTGGGACCGGCTAGCCCTCATGTTTTGCATTCTTGCTCGTCGGATGACACCATTAGAGCTTGGGACACCAAAAATTTTAAAGAGGTAATTAGAATAGTTTCGTTTGATGTTTGTGTTTTATCTGTCAAAGAATCCTCTTTTCACTCTAATTGTTGCTTTGTTCCTTGCTCATGGATTTATACCATACTGCATTGATCATTTAGGGATGGATCAATAATGTGATCAATACTCTCATGATGCTCAGTGCTCACGACTCCGGTCTAGATCAATACTCTCATTACCGAAATAGTTTTTTGCCAAATAGACCAAAATAGTAATTAAAAAAACAGACCAAACCAGTTCGAACCGATTTTTGAATCGGTTCGAACCAGACCAGTTTTTTCCCTGTTAAACAGACCAGTTCTTTTAGTGAAAAAAATACTAGTTTTGTTTAAACCAGACCAGTTCAGTTCAGAACCGGTTCATGAACAAGCCTAGATATGGTGGCGCACCATGTGATCCCCATATGCCACCCCGTGAACCAAAGCGAATGTAATGGTGCGCCCTTATTGATCTTCTGACTGTTGAATTTTCGATGGTCGAACTTCTGACTGTTGCCCCCTTTTTTACTTCCGAACCAGTCAAAGGGATGGATGACACGTGACGACGCACCATAATTGTTTTTTTTTTTCAATTTTGAATTTTTTCTGGATGGGATTGTGCCACGTGGCAAGAGATCTTTGCATTTTCAAGGCAATCTTTCGGCTTCCAAGGAACGGTTTTGGAAAGACTGAACCGTCATATGCAAACCATCAATTCATTCGAACCGTCACGTAGTTTGGTATGAAAAACCCAACCGAAGCAACTAAACCGTCAATTCATTTGAACCGTCGCATGGTTTGGTATGAAATACCCAACCAAAGCAACTAAACTGTCACCTCCTTCCTCTATAAGTTCCCCTTCTCACAATTTTCTACACTTCTCAAAATTTGAAGTTTTCTCTCTCTAGAAAGCATCATCCTATCTAGAAATTCACCCATTTAAGTGAGGTTTCGTTTTTTACTCCTTGAGGCGCACCCCATACCTGTGACAATATTGATCGTGTATCATCCAATCGAATTAGTCGGCGCCTTTAAATTCTGCACTGCGCCATGTCGAAGGATGCTGCCGACTTTTCAGCTGAGAATGTGTTCTTTCCTCCTTGGTTTTTAGACCCAAAACCCAATCATATTTCTCGAGCCATCTTTGAAAATTCGTTAAAGAGTCGGGAATGGATGAGAGCTATTGTCATCGCTAGCCCATTCCCGATGAGACAGATCCTCAAAATCCCCACCCCGTGAGTGTACCTCAACTGGGCAAGGAGACCATTTCCCCCCTCCAAATTGATGTGGGGTTAAGGTTTCCTTATTGCCCCGAGTTGGTGAAGATGTGTATGTATTACGGGGTTTCTCCTACCCAACTTTCCCCAAACGCTATTCGGGTTTGGGTCGGTTTCAAAGTCTTTTGCCATGACTGTGGATACCCTTACTCTGTTTGCTTGTTTCGGCATTTTTATCGCCCCGATTCAAATAACTTTGGCGTCTTCCTTTTCGTCTCTCGTATCCCAGATGTTAATAGTCAGTCATGGGACACTTGTCGTCCTATTGTCCAAGGTTTTAGAACCCGAAATTGCAATTGGAAGGTTCAGTATTTTTTCTTCAAGGGGGGCGTCTCTTGATGTCTTAATGCCAAGGCGTTGTGTGACCTGATTCCCTCTATGGAGGAGTTCTCCTATGCGGACGTGGGTACACTCTCCCAGATAATCATAAAGCATGACTATGGCGGCGCAGTTTACATCTCCAAGGCGACGACCGAGGAAGATATAAGACGCGACGTCATTTGATCGGTAGAGCGCCAGTCTTCTACCCCAAGCCAGGTAATAACTCTTTCCCTTTCTTTTTACAGCTCAAGATTTTGCGCGCCTCGCTCACACGTTTACTATTATTCCAGAACAGAGGCGCGATAGGGGGCGCAAGGAACGAAGTTCGTCCCAAGGCGCTGACGCTCCTGAAGCGTCAAAGAGGATGCGCCCCCCTCCCCCCACACACAACCTAAGCGAGAAGAAGAAAGTGTGCTACGAGTATTATGTAGATCCTCTTACGACGCCACAACAAGTTCTCAGTCTTGACACTCTGGAGGCGGTGGAGACATTTAAAGGTGTGGTCCCTTATTCTCGATATGTTAACAATACCCTTCTGCGTCGACAACATAATATTATGTATACTAAGAAATATGGCGCGCCCTTAGTGACAGATTCAATGCTTTCATGGTCTTATGCCGAATTTTTTACTCGTTCCATAGCGAAGAAGGTTGGTGGAGACACCTCAGTACCGTTGGGGTCATCTTCAGGTGCGCCTTCAAGGAAGAAGACCCCAGTGTGCCACCATGATACTCCTGCGCAGGAGTTCGAATGTTAGGATGTGCTTTTTTCCTCTCCTGCTCACACCCTTCAGGAAGAAGGGTTTGAAGACGTTCGACGGTCTTCATATCGCGACGCTACTTCCAAGCCTAAGGACAAGGAGAACACCTTCCCTTACCTTGGTTTGCCCTTCAGCCTCCGCCGTGACCTAAAGGTGGATGCGAGCGAGGAGTCGCTCCTAGAGTCTTGGAGGCCTTGTGAGCGCCTCCAGGGTGTTCCCTTGGTGAAGGGGAATTCCACAGTGGACCCTAACCTGGGGTTCCACTTACTGGTCGATGCCTGCCCCCGGTTGATAGAGTACCCATCTCTACTGAGGGCGGCGCTCTGGAGGGGTTAGTGCGTCGCAGCCTTTCCGCATTCTCCTAGGTATGTCCGACTATTTTGATTTCTTTATTTTCTATACTGTATTTTTAATTCTAACAAGTGGTTATTTCAGATGCTCCCCTACAACTCCAAATGAGTGAGACTATCATAAGTCTCCTCAACGAAAAAGCATCGACAGCTGAGAAGCTGCGCCAAATGGAGGGGCAGGAGGGTCGCCTTAAGGAGTTGGAGCGTCAACTGGAGGACGCTGAGCGACACCTTGTCGAAGAACAGGCTGAGGTGGTAGGGCTCTGCTCTGAGTTAGCTAAGAATATAGAGCATCTGAAGACGGAGGTGAACCACCTTTCTCTTTAGGTTGACAACTTCCGTAAGCAGCTCGATGTTATGAAGATCGAGTGCGCCAAACTGGAGACGCGTGACATATCCGCCGAGCAGTGCGTGGTAGAGGTGGAGCAGGAAATGCCCAAGCGTCTTGACAAGGCAATTGAGAAATATAAAGGGAGTGTCTCTTTTAATTTGGATGTCACTCTACCTTCATTGTCGTATGCAGTTCGATTGAGCGGGACATTAAACATTATTTTCATGACTTCGATCTGGCGCGCCTTCAGTGTATGGACAACTTTTTGGAGATGCGGCGCATGGAAAAAGAGGATGAATACTCCGAGAGCGAAGCGGAATCTGAGGTGTCCCTTCCCCCTCCTGCAAGTGCACCATCAGTTGAAGGTGGTCAGTCGCCCCTGCCTGAAGGCGAGAGACTTCCAACTCCTCCTCCTCCTCCCAATGAAGATGCGGCACCCCCAAATCAAGAGTAGTAGTATTTTTTAGTAGCATTATGTTAAAACCTTTATCTTTAGTGATGTAAATGCAACACTTTTTTAATATATATTGTGGTTTCCTTTGATTCGAAATTTGGCTAAGTGTTGATATTTACTCAGTAATAGCGACGCCCTTAAGATTTTTTTACTTCTCCAAACATAACCTCGAGTCATGGTTAACTCACTAAGACATGTTAGTTCATACTTAAGCATTTTTCCATTAAGTAATTAGTCTGAAGTAGGCGACGCAATAATCTATTGCGTAAACATGAATTTTTAGATTACATGTTGATCTTTGGCGACACTCTTTTAAACACGAAATTTTTTCAAGTGCTCCGCATTGAATGTATTTTTCCATGTTCATCTTCGAGGATGTACGCATTCAGATGGGGTATAGCAATGACCTTATATGGTCCTTCCCACTTTGGTGATAATTTATTTTTACGGTCTTGTAACGAGAACTTCTTTCTTCTCCACACCCTCTCCCCCAAGAAAAACTGTCGAGATGAGACTCGCATGTTGTAGTATCGTGTTGTAACGAGGAGAATCTTGGCTTGTAATTGGTATGACACCCATATCTTTTCGTCCACCAGATCCAGCTCGTGACGCCTTTGCTCATCATTGGTCGTTGCTTCAAAAACGTTTACCCTATGAGACGCCACAGCTATTTCAGTTGGAGCAACAACTTCTGATCCATAAAGGAGTCCAAAGGGTGTCTCTCCCGTGACCACCTTGGGTGTGGTTCGTAATGCCCATAGTACATTTTCCATCTCCTCTGTCCATTTTCCTCCTAGGGCGTCAACCATTTTCTTCAATCCGTTCAGGATGGTTTTGTTCGATGCCTCACCTTGTCCGTTGGCTTATGCATGTTTGACCAAGGCGTGTATGTGCTCGATCTTTAGTTCCTCACATAACCATTTTAATTATTTTCCCGCAAATTGTGGGTCGTTGTCACTGACAAGGATGCTCGGGATCCCGTATCTTGAAATGATTCTTGACTTGAATTTTATCACATGGAATTCTGATGTGGATGTCAGTGCTTTTGTCTCAATCCATTTAGAAAAATAGTCAATAACCACTATTGTGTATGAGCGTTGCTTCGATTTTGGCAAAGGTCCTACTAGGTCAATCCGTCATTGCGTGAATGGTCACGTGACGCTAATGCTTGTAAGTTCTGAAGGGTGGCGCGCCAGTTTTGTTCCGTACCATTGACATGACTCGCACTTTAACACTATGTCGGCTGTCTATTTGTTCATGGTGGGCCAATAGTAGTCTTGGTTGAGGAATTTTTGAACAATTGATCTCGCGCCCTCATGGCAGGCAGTGTATCCTTCGCACCTCTCTTAAGATGGTGGTGGTATCAGGTTGAGTGACGCAACTGAGATAGGGTACTGAAAAGCCCTTTTTGTAGAGCGTCCCATCGATTATTTTGTAATTTGGTGTTATCCTTACATTTCGTCTTGTCTGAACTTCATCCTCTGGTAACTCTCCTGACTCCAAGTAGGTACGGATGGGGATTGCCCAATCGACGGCTTTGTCAATATTCGCACACTCCCAATTTGTCTTTTCATTGATACTTTCCACAAAGTGTACCTCTAGGGGCGGCACCTTCCAAGCAAACTTACTTAGAGCGTTCGCTTCTTGGTTCGATTCTCGTGGTATTGCCTCAATATTAAAACTGTTGAACCATTCCACCAAGGTTTTTGCCTTTCTTAGGTACACCTTCATCTTCTCTCCTTTTGCAGTGTACTCTCCCCTAACCTGGTTTACCACTAGTTGTGAGTCGGAGTAAACGTGTAAGCTGGTTGCGCCTACTCCTTTTGCAAGTCTTAAGTCGGTGATTAACGCTTCGTATTCAGCCTCGTTATTGATGGTCTTGAAAGTCAATACTAACACATAGCGAATAGGGGTACTTCCATCTGGTGGGGTTAGCACAAGTCCCGCCCCCAAGCCATCGACGGATGAAGATCCATCGGTGTGTAGCTTTCATGGTTTTTCCAATTTCTTCGTTTCGGGCGGTGCCTCAGACGTGCAGGTTGATTCGATGATGAAGTCAGTCAAGGCCTGACCCTTTATTGCTGTTCTCGGGGGGAAATTTATTCGTAATTCACTGAGCTTGATTGCCCATTTTATCATTCGTCCTGACACGTCTGTTTGTTGTAGGAAGTGTTTTAAAAGTTGATTTGTTAAGACAGTGATCTCGTGCTCATGAATGTAAGGGCGAAGCTTTCTAGTCGAAATTGTCAACGCATAGATATACTTCTCAACTTCGATGTAATTCGTTTCAAACTTGTTGAGGACTTTGAATACATAGTATACTGAGACTTGACCCTTTTATAACTCATTTACTAAGATTGATCTGACTGCTACAGGACTGATACTTAAGTAAAGGTAAAGGGAGTCTCCTTTTGATGGCTTTGCTAGAGGTGGGAGCGTCCCGAGGTGTTTCTTAAGGTCTTGAAATGTCTTTTCACACTCAAGTATCCACTCAAACTTCTTATTGGCGCGCATGACCTGGAAAAAAGGGAGTGATTTTTCACTACACTTAGACAGGAAACGACTGGGCGTCGTTAAGCTTCCGTATAGGCATTGCACTTCCATGTGGCATGTCGGTCTCTTCATCATATCGATTGACTCTAGCTTCTCTGGGTTTACCTCGATCCCCCTTTAGCTGACCATGTAGCCCAGAAACTTACACGAGTGGACTCCGAAGGGGCATTTGGCAGGGTTGAGGCGCATGCGCTCGAAGGTTTTCCTCAGATCTTCCATGTGGTCGGCGCTTCTGACGGACTTTACCAGCATGTCGTCGGCATAAGTCTCCACTGTGTTGCCGATCATTCCCGCAAACAGCTTATTCACCATCCTTTGATAAGTGGCGCCCGCATTGATCAGCCCAAACAGCATGACCGTGTAGTGATAAATATCACCATCTACATAGAAGGAAGTGTGTTGATCGTCCCCCTCCGTCATCTGGATATGATTGTATCCGGAGTATGCATCCATGAAGCTTAAGAGCTCATGGCCAGATGTGACATCGCCCAGTTGGTCAATGCGAGGCAACGGGTAAGAGTCTTTAGGACATGCCTTGTTAAGGTCTCTGAAGTCAATACACATCCTCCATTTTCCATTATTTTTCCTAACCAAGACTGAGTTTGCTACCCATGTTTGGAATCGTATTTCCTTCACAAAATTCGCCTCGATCAGCTTGTTTACCTCTTGGCGGATGGCTATAGATTTCTCCTCTCCCACGACGCGCTTCTTCTGAGCGATTGAGCTGATGCTCAGATCGATATTGAGCTCATGGGCAATCACATCTCGACTTATCCCAGGCATGTCACTCGGTTTCCAAGTGAATAACTCCTTGAATTCTACAAGGAGTATCGAGAGCGCATATGCCTCTCCCTGTGGTAGCGCCGTTCCTATCTGGATGGCCTTCTCCGGTCCATCGATCTCTACTTTCATCATTCCTTCAACTGGTTGGGGTCAGCTTCTTTCCTCTCTAGGGTCCTTCTCTGTTTGAATGACGAGTGTTTGTTTTTCTTCGATACATGGCGACGCGTTGAGTGTACATAACAAGTGCGCGTCGCAGGATGATCACCCTTCACCATTCCTACGCCATGGGGTGGGTGGGAATTTCAGCATCTGGTGATAGGTGGAGTGAACCATCCTATGCGGGTTGAGCGTGGAGCGCCCCAAAATTGCATTGTATGATGCTAAAGCGTCCACCACAATGAAGGTGATTTCAAACTTCAGTGACCTCCATCTATCGCCAATTTCTACTGGTAGAGTGATAACCCCTACCGGGTATGTGGCGTTCGATGCGAATCCCATCAGGGGAAATTCACCTTCTTCAAGTCTTTCACCGACTTTCCCATCTTCTGCAACGCCTCTAAAAAGAGCACGTCGGTCGAGCTAACCGGATCTATTAGCACTCTCTTCACCATATAATCATCGATGTCTATGGTAATTATCAACGCATCTTCATGAGGGCATGTCATGTGTCGCATGTCGAACTCTGAGAAGGAGATGGTGACGTTGTCTTCTTCTCTAGAGCGTTTTCCTACCTTTGTCGTTCCCGAGAGTTGGTTCGCATACACTTCACGGGCGGCGCCCATCTCTCCGTCTGCCACGTAACCTCCACTAATAACGTTGAAAGTGTTTTGCCTGCCTTTTGACGACTCACCGCCTCTTCTAGGCGATGCCTGCCTCTCCCTACGTGGGCTCCGACTCTTCTCCCGGCGCGTCACAAAGCCTTTCAAGTGGCCTTGCTGGATTAACCTTCCTATGTCCCTTTTCGGGATATAACAGTCATCTGTGTTGTGGCATTTACATCTGTGGTAGCGGCAATACTTATTTAAGTCGATGCCCATGGTCGCACCACTCTTCTTTGGAGGAGGAGGCGTCACCAAGTCTTTTCTCTCTATTTCTGTCGGCACCACAGAGATGTCCCTGTTCAGGGGAGTGAATGATGTCTCGTAAACATCTCGGGTAGGGCGCGCCAAGAAGGGATGGCGATGTTCATGCAACATCCTCATGGGACGGTGTTCGGGCATCTTGCCTTCTTGGATTTCCTTCTTCAATTCTTTGGGTAACCTCCTCATCTCCTTTGCTATTTCCAAATCGACGTATGATTTTACACACGCCGCTAAATCTTCCATGGTGTTGATCGGGATGATACTCAAGCTGTCATATAAAGTCGATGCTCGTGGACTGAGCGCCCTGACAAATGCACATATAGTCTCACCTGCCGTGATGACTTCGTCGATTCCTGCCAACTCCTTGTTGAATATGCTATAGAAGTCTCTGAGGCTCTCCTCGTTTCTTTGCTTAAGGTGGTCCAGCGTACCTACGCTTTTCAGCAATTGTCTTCCACCCATGTACTGCACAATTAACTTTTCTTTCAAGTCACCCCAAGACTGAATGGAGGCCTTGCGTAGCCCAAAGAACCAGTAGGAAGCGACACCTCTCAGGGTGGCCGGAAAAAGTAGAGAGAAGTGGTTGTCATCGCTCGTTCGTCCTAAGAGTGAAGACTCATACATTTGGATGTGTTCGACTAGGTCGCCTTCCCCTCGATAATAGTCGATTCGCGGATTATGCACGTGCTTAGGCACGGTGACTGCCAGTATATCAGGAACAAACGGGTGTGATGCTCTATCGTGAAGGCGAGGCATGACTCCGCTATTCTGCTCTTTAACCTTTTGGGTGACAAGCCCTTCGGTTTCCTCCCTAGTCATTGAACTAGGGGGATGATCCATTGTCGCCCCTGTAGATGGCATGGCGGCGCTCAAGGGAGGCTGAGTTATCCGGGGCGACGCCCGATAAGAATGATGGTGTGACGTCGCTTCCTCCACTTGAGTGGGGTCGGCCAGCTGGGCAGCTCAGAGTCTGCGTTCAATGAGTTTGTCCAACGCTGCCATGAAGGCAGGCATTAGGAGCGCCTCCGGGGCTACCTCCACCCGGGGCAAGCCCTTACCTGAGGATGCTATGACTGACTTGGCTGGTTTGTGCATCTCTTGTTCGGCTACAGACGCTGGTTGGGGCGCGGGCGGTGTCTGGTAGGTTGGCGGCTGGGAAGTTTGTCCTTCCGGTTGTCGGACCGGTGGTGGTAAGTACGCCGAGGATCCCAGGTGTTGCTTGAGGTGGTGAATGGTATCATTTTCCGTGACTTCAACTTGGTTACTCTTCGCTCTAGTGTTGGGATGAGTCATGGCTAATTTTGCTCAAGGTTCCCACAATAGTTTATTTCACAAGGACTAGCACAATAGTTTATTGGGTTATGACAATATATATATATATACATATGATACTTCAACCTTACCTATTTGTCACCCATATTTATTTCATATAAATAAAGAAAATAAGAAATCAGGACTTTGGACCTAATAATAATATGAAATTGTGTAGTAGCTATACAATATAAAATATATAAATAAAAGTACAATATAAAATGACTAAATTATTTTTATTTTAAACAAAATGTGAACTGGTTGTCCAATAATTAGAGTTTAAAGGAGCTACCATTGGAGTTGTCTAGATACAATTGAGTGGATCAATCGGGGTCAGTCAAGACAGTTGAATCACGTTTTTCCGGTAGGACTCCCTCTGGTGCATTCCGGGTCGGTCTCATTGCTGCTCCGATAACTTGCACAGAAGGAAAGTCCGGGAGTTCCCGTTGTTTCCCCTCCAATGATTAAGTCAGCCGGAGTTTCATTTATGGAGGAAGTATATGGAGTCAAGTGTGCAATGTTACATTAGTTTAGAATGAACAGGGACGAAGCCAGAAAAATTAGTGAGTAGGGGCAAATATTAGAGTAAGGGCAAATAGTTGAACTAAAAAAAATTCAGTGGGGGCAAATATATGATTCAAATGGGCTAAATTAAAAATTATTGCATTTTTTAGGGTCAAATTTACACATAATTAAAAGTTGTGGGGACAATTGCCCCCTATGCCTCATGTAGCTCCGTCCCTGAGAATGAAGATGGGTGGGGATATTTATAACCTTCACCCCTAACCTGGATGGAGTTACTCCTGACCATGGTCAACTCACGTGTCACCTAGTTAACAGACCATGGTCATGTCTTGAGTCATGTGTTGCCTGGTATTCTGTGTGTGGTGCCCTTGTGCCCTGTGCATATTGCCCTTGTTTTCTGGACCTTTGTCACGCATGTCAGCATCCCTATTACCCTCTATCTGGCCTAGAGCCTTGTGTTGTTTGTGTCGTAGGAAGGATAATGGAAGATTGACTTCCAATTAACACGCATCTATGAAGCACGCACCTATACAATAGTGTCCAGGGTCTTGGCATGAAGTGGATATTGTATCCTGAGGATCGCTGTGGGCGCGCCCTCCTTAAATAAGTCAAGGGCGGCACCATCAACTATTCCGAGTCGTGTAAGTCTTCATTCGGGTCATCCGAGGATAGACGGATTGATACCCAACATCTTGCCCCCAAGCCAAGGGTGAGTAGCGCACGCCCTTTGGTTTGAGTATTTAAAAGCGATTGCTTTTTTGGGGGCTGGACTCAGCCCTTTTCCAGTTTCCTTCGATATGGTTAAGCTTGTTCATTTAAACCGATTCAGATGAACTAGTATGATTCTGGCTTGGTTCAAATCTATTCGGACGAACTAGTTTCAAAATCATACCAGTTTTTTAGGCTTCAAGTAAACCAGTTCAAAATAGTATCAAAAATCCAGTTCGAATCGGTTCGAATCGACTCGTTTTTTATACTGGTTTATACTTAAATTTAAATCAAACCACTTTAAACTCAATCGACACTACTATGGCGTGCCCCCTATACAATAGCGTCCAAGGTCTTGGCATGAAGTGTCACTAGCATAAAGTGGATACAGTATCCTGGGGACCGTGGTGAGCGCCCCCTCCTTAAATAAGTCAAGGGTAGCACCATCAACTATTCTGAGTCGGATCAGTCTTTATCCGGATCATTTGAGGATAGACGGGTTGATGCTCAACACAGACAACTACAAATTGGAGCCTCTATAGCCCTGATTAAGTCACTTGGGGCTCAGTCGGAGTCCTTTGGCCCCGATTGGTGGGGTGGCGGTTGTCCGTGATCACCCTATCTGGTCGTAAGGTTGGATGTGTTTTGTGTAGTCGTCGATGATTTGGTTGGTAGTCCAATTGTGGGGTGATCGACAAAAAAGTTACTTAGGATTTAATGGGGTAATTGCCTCCAACTTTTGACTTTATATAAATTTAGTTCTAAAAAATGTATTTATCTTTAATTAAGCCATTGAAATTCTTACATTTATCCTTTTAATTTATTTTTTCAATTTTTTGTTCTTACTCTAATTCTCTTAAGTCTACTGAAGTTAAGTAATTGTCTTTCCATCAAAAACAGTATTCTCCAAAGTTAAGTAATAACCAATTCGAGGGTCGGAGGTGGAATGAACTATTCCGAATTTCGACCCATTCAAAATTATGAACACCCCGTTTCAGCCAAATTCACGAGACAAATGAACTTTATCGCAACATGTTTATAACATAATTTGTTACCTGTTTTTCTAAAATAATAAATCATTGGAATTTAATAATTGATTATATGGTTAACTAAGCTAGTGAAACCATTATCTTATAAAGTCGTGGACAGTAGAGACTAGAAGGTGCATGAATGCGATCCGCTTTCGCTACATTTTCAAAAAATGCGGTGCACTGCGGCATCTTCTATCTTCAATACAGCGTCTCAAAATTAGAATTATAAATTCATAAAAATAGTAGCAAAAATAAAAGGTAATAATATATCTATATAATAAGATAGAAATAAATAATAAAAAGGGAAAAAAATTATTTAGGTGTCAACTTTTGATGACGATGTTGTCCAAAGGACCGAAGGATTCGGTCCACACCGAGAGATGGAGTCAACCCGTGACACTCGAAAAATGTTCTAAACCGAACCGTTAAGTCTCCTATGAGGAGTCAAAAGCTGCTTATGTCCAAGTCAAAGTACGTGGGCCCCATATCTTCATTTCTGCTGACTTTGACTGTTCTTTCCTCATGAGAGCGTGGATGCCGACCCAATCGGGGCGGTGGACGTGTCATATTTCGATCCTTTTATTATTATTATTCAAATTATATATTTCTCAAGATTTTATTTATACTAGTAAACTTCGTAATATATTAATTTATGGAATTTTTTTAATTCATAATAATATTATTATTTTTGGCCATAATTCATAATAATATTGGTATTCAGATAATTTCCACAAAAGTCAGTTTTGTAAGTCTATATAGTGTTTTATTTTGTAGCCGGATTTGTTGAAAATGATTGACTTTAATAACCGTCTATAACAATCAATACATTTTATACTAATGAGGGTGAATATTTTTCATTTTTTTGGTATTAATGATTTTTAGCCGATCTGAAAAAAACTTTATTTTCCAGGGGAATTTTGTTTAGATCTCAACTAATTAAATAATTATTAGGATCATGTGGTCTTCAATTAATGGATTTTTTTATTTATCTTTAAACTACTTACACGGTGATTTTGCCATTTGTCCACGATCTTGATTGACCCTATCTTCATTTCATATTCTTTAAATTTAAACTACTTATACATGTAATTATATAGTCAAAATTGATATTGTCTTTTGCTAAGTAAAGTACACAAGGGATCAACTAATGACGTAATATTTCGTGATATATCGTATAATAATTAATAACTGATTTTTAATATAAAAAAATAGATCAATTATTCCTACCTAAAAGTCAACTTCACTCAAAATATGTGAAATGAAATGTTACAAATTTGAAATTCTTGATTTAGGTAATAAATATTGAGATCAATATTTTGGGTCTTGCATTAAATGTAAAGTCCAAAAATGGATGTTCACTTATTCATAATATTGATTTATTTCCTTAGAAATCAGTAATCTTAAATTTAAAATTAATTCACAAATAATATGATGAGATATTTTTCCTTCAAAATACGTTGCAACCCTTTTCAGTAATCTACAAAATTTATTTATTTAAAAAAAACTTCATTAAAAACAAATAATAATAATAAACTAATAATATAATACATGAAATAGTGAGTTTCTTTCTACTATTTGGTCTTCTTCCTCAGACTAACCCCTTTTATTGCCGAGTCCTTTGCAATTCTGAATCTTCTGATCTCTCTTCTCTCCCTCCCTCTGTGTAGACTATTATATATTTATTGATCTATGGCAAAAGGAGGTGGACTCTCCATTGATTCAGATCGCTTCCGGTTCTTCGTCCAACCACTGCACCGCCCTCCCACTGTCCTCAACTCCTTCTCCGACCACCACCATCACGGACGCTTCAATCTCAATCCACCGCGGCCTTCTCCTCTTTCAATGGATCACACCATCCAGTTCCCAGTCAACCTGAACTCCAGCGACCACGAGGGCTCTACGCCGCCCTTCGGTGAGACCACACGCCGGAAGGCCATCGATGAAATGGACTTCTTTGCCCTCAGCAGCAGCAACACCGACAAGAAGCAGCACGATAGATCCGATGGCAGGAACGGCTTATCTGTCATCGGCGATGATCGTAACAAGACACCAGACGATGATGTCAATGTAAGTATTATGTCCTTGCGACAATATTGTCTGTTGATGAAGTGGTCGTCACTGATATATTTCCCGCGTACAGACCGGGCTAAACCTCTTGATGGTAAATACGAGCAGTGACCAATCTACAGTCGATGACGAGGGGATTTCACTCAACACCGGAGCGAAGAGCGAGGTGAGAATTTTCTTCGGTAAATCAGTCTGGATCATCGATTAAATGCTAAAAAATGGAACCCTAATAAGAACATGATTCAAATCTCAGGTGGCTCGGTTAGGAACCCAGGTAGCCGACTTAACCGAGGAGAATCAACGGTTGAGAAGCATGCTGAGTCAAATGACGAGCGATTACAATTCTCTACATATGCAATGGACGACGCTCAAGAAGCAGAAAAATGATCGTGGTCTCGATTCGGAGAATAAGATCTTCTCGGAGGAGAAGAAAGAGGGTATCGGGCGGGTACCGGTTCTGCCAAGGCGGTTCATGGACCTTGGTCTTGCCGGAGCTTACAGTGAGCACGATGTGAATAACAGCTCCGCGAGGTCGTCAGACGAGAGGAGCCATGATCGGTCGGGGTCGCCGCCGAATAATATCTCGAAGGTTATTGTTAACTCAACGGATCACGATAGTAAGGAGTTAGGGAAGAGATCGAGTAAACGATTACGAGAGCTTAGCCCAGATCAAGAACAATCGCCATGGAACGGTCCTAGCAAGGTCCCAAGACTTAGCCCAACGAAGACTGTTGACCAAGCAACCGAGGCCACGATGAGGAAGGCTCGGGTTTCAGTCCGAGCACGGTCCGAGGCACGCATGGTAAAGTTACAAACTTACAACAACTGAGGAATATTACGCATACTCATATTAATGTATATTGAAGAGCATATAAGAAACTCTCGTGTCCAATTCAGATCACTGACGGATGCCAATGGAGAAAATACGGGCAGAAGATGGCAAAAGGAAACCCGTGTCCCCGAGCCTACTACCGCTGCACAATGAACACGGGTTGCTCCGTCCGCAAGCAAGTATGCAATTCGTTCGAGATTGCTTCAATTCAGTGATTGTATTGGTTACTTATGCCCCAAGTTATTTGATGTTCTTAATTAGGTCTGTCAATTTACTACGAAACACGATAACACGACACGGAAACACACGAAAAAATCATGTTTGTGGAGGCATATGTCAAAACGATAGCACGAACACGATAATACGAAAATATTTTTGCATCGTGTTTGTGGTTAGGTATCAAAACACAACCCACACAATAACACGATAAAATTGATTTTTTTTGTCATCTATAAATTTAGACTTAAAATCTATTTTTTTTTATAAATATTTTATAAACAAATGTCATTTATAATTCTTACTATGAAATCTGATATTGGAATGGATAATTTTTACGGTAAACAATTTGTTATTTTGATATGTTTTTTATAAATTTCACATGTGAGCATATACGTGACTAACTTAATAGAACAAGATAACACGATATGAACACGCTCGAAAAATTGTGTGTTGTGTTCGTGTTGAGAAACATGACACGATAAGCGCTTATCGTGCGTGTTCGTGTTTACTAAGTGTCAAGCAATAAACGTATTGATACATACGATTTGCCATCCCTATTTTACTGATAGAATTTGTATGATTCAGGTACAAAGATGCGCGGAGGATCAAACAATACTGGTGACAACCTACGAGGGCAACCACAACCATCCATTGCCACCCGCTGCAATGGCGATGGCATCAACAACTTCCTCAGCGGCAAGAATGTTACTGTCAGGATCAATGTCGAGCACAGACGGCATAATGAACGGAAACTTTCTCTTGCCTTGCTCCTCAAGCATGGCAACCATTTCCGCATCGGCCCCATTTCCGACCGTAACCCTAGACCTAACCCAAAACTCAAACCCTCTGCTACAGTCTCCACCACCATCACTCAGCCCATTAGGGATTCCATTCCTAAACCCTAACCAGAACTTTCCAAACCCTTCGTCTGCATTGTTGCCTCAAATCTTCGGACAAGCCCTATACAACCAATCCAAATTCTCAGGGCTTCAAACTTCGTCTCAGGACTCGAAAGGAACCGAACAGAACCACCAGTCGGTTCAATCGATGCCAACCCAACCAGGAATGACCGACTCGTTAACGGCAGCCATTACTTCGGATCCGAATTTCACAGCCGCGCTTGTCGCCGCCATATCGACCTTTATGGGTGGCGGTGCACCTCAAAACAATGCACCTTCAGGCGACAATACAACTATTGGCAATAACAAAATCAGTAACCCTAGCAGTTAAATAAGTAAAACCCAGTAAGGTGGTCCATTACCCCCGATTTCAAGATTTTTCTTTCACTGGAAGGGTAGATAAGTAACTACACAGAGTTTTGTCGTTTGGTTATTGTTGGGCCGTTGGCTGTGGTCTCTGTACAGTATTCATAGCTTCTTTTTGAATGTAGAAAAAGGAGAAATAGAGGAAATTGCAAATCAATGTTTTTTTTTTTTTTTTTTATTTTATGAAATTTGATAGTATGTCTACATGTTATGTGAAAACATATCAATAAAAAGGCATTTTTATTTTATATTTTTTGTTTTGTATTATTAGCACATATCAATGTAAGTGGTTCCAATCTTTTCGAATTCATAAATTTATAGCAACTATAAAATTAAATACACATATAAAAATTGTTTTATTCAAAAGTTATCTTAAAAGAATATAAAAAAAAATCAAACTTACTAATACATTTATCATGTTATTATTATTTTCATATTATTGTGTTATTGACTATAATTTTATTATATTCTTTCACAAATACGATTTTTTATATATGTATCATACTGTACGAAATTATCATTGTCCACCATACTTGAGTCGTGATGTCATGAGATTTGTGGGTCCTGAAAGTTGTATGTAACAACTAGTTTAAAATTATAGGGTAAAATACGATGTTCTCTAATGTTTGATTATATTTTGAGTTATTTTCTTAAAATTTAAATTATAATATTTCGTTCTCTCATATTTGGTCAAAATAAATTTTTGTCTTAACCGTTAATTTTTCCATTCAAATTTAATATAACAAGTTTTGAAAATTGCAAAAAATAATAAAAACTTTAAAAATATCACAATTTACCCATTTCAAATATTACAATTGACTGTCGATTCGATTAAAACTCGATCATACAAAATTTAATCAAATAGTAAGAATAATATAATGTTTTACCCTATAACCGTATTATCAAACTAACCTATTCGAATTACCTTGTAAGTCAGTTTCGGGTTTAACTGGGTTTTCTGCTCACCCCAGTGTGATGGGCTTGTCAATCAAAACAGTTGGGCATAAATTTAAGAAGGCCTAATTTGTTGGTTTCCAAATATTTTATAAATTTGACTTTCCATGTCGTCTCCTCGAGTTCAACGCAATTCTTTTTTTACGGGGTCTCATAGGTCATTTGGAGGGTATCAGTAAATAGTATGCTTCTTTATATTTAAAATAAGGGTTAATGGTCAAAGTGCCCCCTAAAGTTTGGTCGAAATTTAAGAATTTTCCTTAAAGTTTAAAATTTTAAATTTTAGTCATAATGTTTGGACGAAATCAAAAATTCCTCATTTTCCGTCCTAAGTCCGTTTATTTGAGACGGTAAACCGAACATGTGCCTAGCACGTGACTTGACTTAAATTGAAAAGACAAAATTGTCCCTATGTCACTTAGGGCTGACAATGGTTAGGGTATGGTCAGGGTATGCCAAATACCATAACCATACCATATTTTTAAACCACATACCATAACCATAACCATAACCATTATGGGTACAATTTTCAATACCATAACCATCAAAATAACCGTGGTTATTAACCCTGGTTTTAACCGTATAACCATATTTATTCCACATGTAATATAATAAAAGACCGAAAATTTAATTTTAAAAAATACATCTATCTATATTACCAACAATAAAAATATATAGCACTAACATCATTCAACATTCATATGATTCAACATTAACATTCACACCACTGAATTAACATTAAAATTCAACAAACACGCATAACGAGTAATGATTCAACACCCCTAACCATTTCACACTTGTCGTATTTGTTTCTATCAATCATCATCTTCCTCATTATCATCAATTGATTTCACTTTTATACTGTAATTTATATTTAGTATAATATATATATATTAGTTTATTAATAATAAATAATAATTATATTTATAAAATAACCATGGTTATAACCATGGGTATAACTCAAATACCATAACCATAACCATAACCATTATGGGTAGAGAATTCATCACCATAACCGCACCACACCATAATGGTACGGTTAACCATATTAAACAGTAACGGTTATAACTGTGGTTATGGTTTTTTCACCGCACCATTGCCAGCCCTAATGTCACTATACAGAATAGTAATTGATTTAATTGCTTCCCTGGCGCTCTGCGCTGCTTCCTGGCCTTCCACTCCAGACACCAAACTCAGATAAGTCATCGACGAATTCTCCAACGAACATCGCTATTTCTTCTATGACTCATACGATCCTCTATCAAACTCGTACTGCAGTCCACAACCTTTGTCGCCTACCACTAGGAAGATCATCTCTGCCGTCGATGTCTTCTACAAAGGGGACACGCTCTTCTCGAATGTTACGGAGACAGAAACGGTCACGCCATGGTTCATGGCCGCTCCGTTCAACATCGACCCGGTGGTGAAAAGATCCTGCAGCATCTGCTTTCTTTGGCGGGCGGGGAGGTGCAATCGATCCCCCAAAATTTCAAAATCCATCAAAATCAACCAGCTAAGAACAACAAATCATCAACAGGCAGGAATCTGGTGAGCAAATCCTCAACCATCTTCAACTACCAGCTGCAGATGGAATTCGAAAGACAAAGTTCGTTACTGACGAAACTAAATTTCTACTGATTTTTAGGCTAATTTAAGCTGATCGTCTGAAACAGAGTTCAAAACTTGGAAGCAATGAAGTCTTCTTCCTGGGTTTTTGGTTAGGTGAAGAAGAAGAAGAAGAAGAAATGCAGAGACGGGAAGGGAAGTTCAAGCGACCGCGCACGCAGGGAATAAGAGGACGAAGAAATTTCTTCCATGGAGGACGAGAATCCAAAACGGTGGATTCTTCTGTTTGTCTCTAAGGAAGAAGAATCGAGACATTTAGAACAAAGGAAGCTTGCCCATGAAAGAAAGAACAACAACTGCACAGAACGCTCTGAATCAGCATTGGAAATTGGAAAATGAAGTCATATCGGTCTTAAGGGCAATTTGGTCTTTAAATTTTAAGTGAAGTCACGTGCTATGCACATGTCCGTTTACCGTTTCAAATAAACGGACTTAGGACAGAAATGGGCGATTTTTGAAATCGTCCAAACATTAGGACTAATATTTCAAATTTTAAACTTTAAGGGAATTCTTAAATTTCGTCCAAACTGTAGGGGGCACTGTGACCAATAACCCTTAAAATAATTCGTATCAGAATCAATTCTTAAAAAATACAAATAGAGGATCCATTTACAAAATTCAAACCCGAAATCAACTAACGTTAGCGAAACAAGTCAATATGGGGATGTGTAATCGGGATTGAGTCCTCCAACCCCCATCTTCATTATTGGAAATTTTACAGATAGATAGTGAAATGTATCGGGATCAATCCCGAAACCAAACGGTTTTACGGTAATATACAGAGTTCTTTTGGCCAAAAAAACAACAACCAACGTTATACAATATTGTGATGATTTCAAGGCGAAAGTTAGTTGAGAGTGGAGGTGGCAACAGCGGTAAACACCTTTTACTACTAACTATAATACTCCATCGTAGCCGTTTAATTCTTTTGACCATACAATACAACTAATTCTTACTCGACACGTTATCCAATGAATTCCAATTCCTCTTAAACCGTCAGATGTGGTCATGCGCTTTTCAAATCGACGGTTATGGAATAGATTGTACGGTATGACAACGCAGAGGAGTTTGCCCCTCACATTTGTCTATATTGCAGCTTCGTTTCCTTTATTGCTGATCATTCCTGGTTGCTTTGCCGTGTTCACCTCCGTCGAATCTCTCGTCAGGTTTGGATTTCCTACTCTGTTCCTCATCGATCGAATTGACCAGTTCATCCTTGAGTTTGATTTCGAAGTTGTAGGAGTCTGATAACGTTTGAGGAAGTTGTAGTTGGGTTTGAATTTTGAGCTTTAAGTTAGGGTTTATTGGCTATAACTCTGCAACGTGCCCGAGAAGGAGGAAATTTGGTTGGTTAACTTGATTGAAAAACCCAGCGATCGATAGATTTATGACCGAAATGTTTTTTTAAGTCAACTCCGTTGACAGATTTAAATTTTCTTGGAATATAGTACAGAGATGCCAGCAAGTTTGGTTTTTGTTTGAATTTCAGTACTTTTTTGCCGCTATTCAGATTGCTATGCATTTCCAGCTTCTGAACAAAAACCAAGCTGTTTTAGATGGTTTTTCATGATATTTAGTCTTCACTTTTGGTCCATTTTTCATATTTATATTTTGAGCTGCTCACTTCATGGGTTCTGAACTCTTATGTGAAAAAAGGCGAAATGTTAAGATTCCCTTGGACGTTGTGTTTCTACATCTTCCCTTGGAGTCGATGGAAATGTTTATAGTTCGTAATACTCTAGAGTTTGTTATATTATATGTAAAGAGGTTCTATCTTTTATGCTAGTAAGCTCAATAGTATATTTGTGTTTTCTGCAGCTTCACAATGAGAACTAAATCCACTGCTACGTTGGCTATATCTTTCCTGTTATTGCTCCTGTCGCCTGCTGTATTTTGTGCCCATGATGGTCTAGTTAGAATAGGACTGAAAAAGAGGAAAGTGGATCTAGTGAACCATTTACCTGGTCAAAATAACCTTAGGGAAGGGGTACAGAGGAGGGGTCCTGTCAGGAACTACTATCTTCGTGGTAATGCTGGCGACGATGACATTGATGTTGTCTCGCTTAAAAACTATATGGATGCTCAGTATTTTGGCGAGATTGGCATTGGAACTCCTTCTCAAAAATTCACTGTGGTGTTTGACACTGGGAGCTCAAATCTTTGGATTCCCTCATCCAAGTGTTACTTCTCGGTTAGTAAGACTTATAAGTATTCTTTCCTTATTTGCAAAAAAAAATTGTGCCATTCAATGTTTTATGTAATGGTCTCACGGTTTGATCCAGGTTGCTTGCTATTTCCATTCGAAGTACAAGAACACTGAATCAAGTACCTACCAAAAGAACGGTAATTATTCCTGTTTTACATAAAGAAGAGGATAGAAACTGCCCGCTATTCATTTGTATGTCAGTGGGCGATGAAGATGTCTCATATTAATTTCATTCCATGATGCAGGGAAATCAGCAGCTATTCACTATGGAACTGGTGCGATATCAGGATTTTTTAGCATGGATAATGTCAAAGTTGGTGATATTGTGGTCAAGAGCCAGGTATGAAGTGCCTTGACTTGAACATGTAGCTGTGCTGCTCAGCACCAAGGGAAATGTTACCTTAATAATTTGTTTTTGCTACTCAGGATTTTATTGAGGCCACCAAAGAGCCTGGTATTACATTCCTTGCTGCAAAGTTTGATGGAATTCTTGGGCTTGGATTTCAAGAAATCTCCGTTGGTAATGCTGTACCTGTCTGGTATGTCAATGATTACATGTTATGTTTGTAATGTCTATCGATGTTTGACTTATATAAGATAATGCATTTCTTTCAAGTAAAATTGAATCTTTTTGGTTCTTTTTTATTTGCTCTCTTTAAACTTCATATTAGTTAGATATGTATCTCTTGCAGGTATAATATGGTCAATCAAGGTCTTGTGAGTGACCCAGTTTTTTCCTTTTGGCTTAACCGGAATGCTGACGTTGATGAAGGAGGTGAACTCGTGTTTGGTGGAGTTGATCCTAGTCACTACAAGGGGAAGCATACATATGTTCCCGTAACTCAGAAAGGCTATTGGCAGGTTCGTTTAATGTAGTTTTTTTATTATTTAAGAAGTCTTAAATTTCTTATTCCATTCCAAGTACCTTGATTTCATTCTTCATGCTCCCTCCATTGGCAGTTTGATATGGCTGATGTCCTGATTGGAGATGAAACAACTGGTAATTTCTAAAATTTAATTGGTCCTGTAAATTCACAAAGTCCTTGGTATTTTTCCTTACTATTGCATTTTGTGTTCTTACTTTTTTTTTTTCCAGGTTTCTGCAAGGGCGGTTGTGCAGCCATTGCTGATTCCGGTACCTCACTGTTGGCTGGCCCTACTGTAAGTACAATCTTTTCTCAGAATATTGCAACTCTTACCAAAATACATTTGCTGCATTTTCATCATAAGTTCTGCTGATAAACTACGTCTTAAGGAAAGTTTTATCCCTTTATGCGACCCTTATTTTTGGGGGAGGAAAAAATTTACTTCTTCACCTGAACACTTACATTTTATGTCTTTATCCATCCACTTTGCTTTTGCGATGGAACCCAATTGCATTACTAACCTCGGAAAGAAGAAATCCATCACTTTAAAGCTTGTGAAAGAATCTGCGATTCTCTGGATATGTGTTCAAATATTTTTTCTGTAGATTTCAGGCATGCTGTTATATAACTGCAGTTTGATCCTTTACATCTAATCAATTTTACAGACTGTGGTGACCCAAATTAACCATGCTATTGGAGCCTCTGGCGTGGTGAGCCAAGAGTGCAAAACAGTTGTTGCACAGTACGGAAAAACCATACTGGAGTTGCTCACAGCTCAGGTGAGATTCAGATTGAAAATTTGATATTTCATTCTTAATTTCGTTGCTGCAGATGTATAGTATACTGATGTGATCATTTCTTGTTTGGGGGCTTTCTAGACACAACCGGATAAGATCTGCTCTCAAATTGGTTTCTGTACCTTTGATGGGAAACATGGTGTCAGGTCAGTAAAAAAAAACAGCTTGCTTTCATTGACCATAAGACAACTATACTCTATTTAGCCAATGAATGCTGATGTTGTTCTTCTGCTCATTCATCGCAATTTCAGTATGGGGATTGAGAGTGTAGTTGAGAAAGGAAAAGACAAGTCAGTGGGTGGTGATGCAGGATGCACTGCTTGTGAGATGGCAGTCGTTTGGATGCAAAATAAGCTCAAGCAGAATCAGACCGAAGAGCAGATCTTGAACTATGTCAATTCGGTAAGTTTTGCTCTGACTGCATAAATTTTTCTTCATGTCCCGACTCTGGTCCTATACTTACACCACCATGAACTACAGCTCTGTGAGAAAATTCCGAGTCCAATGGGAGAATCTGCAGTTGATTGCAGCAGTCTTTCTACCTTACCCAAGATCTCGTTCACTATTGGAGGCAAAGTATTCGAGCTTGAACCAGAGCATGTACGGTACCCAATAATAAAATTTACTTTTTTATTGACTCTCTCTATGTGTATGTGGTGCTGATGTTGCATCGACTCTGTAACTGAGATGATTCATTGGATATTCTCTTAGTTTAATCAATTTGCTGATTTACTCTTTGTTCCTGTTATTTTCCTTGTAGTATGTTCTTCAAGTTGGGGAAGGAGCTGCAGCTCAATGTATCAGTGGGTTTATTGCTTTGGATGTTGCTCCACCTCGTGGACCTCTCTGGTAAACTAAACTCTTGAATCCTTTTCAGTCCTTCAATTTGATTTTTGATCGTATCAATACTGTTAATTGGCCCATTTTCTGTAACACTGCACTGCATATGATGTGACGCAGGATCTTGGGAGACATTTTCATGGGTCGCTATCATACCGTGTTTGACTATGGAAACATGCAAGTTGGTTTTGCCGAAGCTGCTTAAACAGTACCCGATCCGACCATGTGTTAACATAGATTGTTAAATATCTGTACTGTGTTAAAGGTTACTGTTGTTGCCATCGACTCTACTCCACGACCGGACTTGTTCCCTGTATATGTATGTCGTGTTTGATATTTGTCGCCCTTGTGTGTAACAGACAGATGATACAATTTCATATGATGTTTTCGAATGCATGGAATTTCGCCCTGTTTTGCTTGTTGGTACGAAATCTGTGGTTCTGATACGATGTTGCACCAAACGGTTGGTTTGTAAAGATTAGTTAGTGTCTTGAAATGATAGTTGGTTCAGCAATTAGAATCAAAATCTAGTGGTTAAGGAGGGAACCGGGGAAATGCCTAAGCTAATGTGAAAGCAGATTACGAATGGTATGGGTGGGTGGGACGATTAACCAACTTTGATAAAGTGAATTGCAATAAGAACACGCCACGTTAAGTAGAGAGCATAATCTTACATATCATTATGTATATATAAAACATTATGGGGCCCACCTAAGGTTTAAGAACAGTTTATGTTACATCTTGATCCCGCCGTTAACTGTTGATTTAACGTAACGGTTGAGATTCGAATGAAAATTAAAAATTATTTTAGGTGACACATATTCCGATCGACCTTTATATGACCCCCCCATCCACCTCCTCCAGCAACGGCTACCAGCCCTCAGGCGACAACCTGACACCTCTGGTGGACACCCCACCTTACCGTCCGGCTACCCCAATTTTTTTATTTTTATTTTACCAGATTAAAAGTAATGGGCTAGTAGTGGCGAACCTTAGTTTCATCCCGCTACGTAATGTCCGAGATTTCAGGGGTATCGTAGTTTTCTCTCTGAGCAACAACGTTTGCATTGACCTCGTCAACGTAGCTTAACCGATAGACTAGAATTGAGAGACCGACTCTTCGGACACCAGTTGACTATTTTCCAAAAGCATTTGAGGGGAATCAAACTCGTGACCTTATTATAGCGTCATTAAATGAATGGTAATGAAATCTTTTCTAGTTTAAAAAATAAATGATTCATTTTCTTTTTTAAGTTCTGTGATGTAATGCAATCTTTAAAATTGTAGAGCCAATCAATTTCTCACAATTAGCAGTAACTCTATTTGTTCTTATGAGTTTCTGTCCTTATTTGATTGATCCTTTTCACCCCCAAAAAAGATGGCAAATGATTAGGAGGATTTGCTTTTCACAGACCCTAACAAAACTACATTTGTTTTGATTTAATTATTAAGGAGGATTAAACACTTGTAAGTTGGAAGTTTAGAATATGATCTTCAAAATTTGGAACATTAAGTAATTATATAATAATTATATCTAAAGATATTATTCTCTTATATGAATTCATTATACGATAATAATAATAATAATAATATGGTTTGGTTCGAATCGATCAAAAAATGCAGTCCTTCCTCCGCCTCGTCTAAATTTTGACACGTGGAGTAAAATCCTCACACCTCTACTCCATATGGAAGTACAAACCTAATAACAAAGCAACTAATGAACAAGTGGACCTTTCAAATTTTCCCACCTTCAATATATAAACCCACATAACACATTTCGTAAAATATTTAAATAATTTCTCTCTCTGAAAATTGAGCTTAGACAATGGAGTGGACTAGAGGCTGCACCATAGGGCAGGGCTCCTCCGCCACCGTATCAGTCGCTACCCTCCGCAGTTCCGGCGACATTGTGGCCGTCAAGTCTGCAGACTTTTACCGGTCAGAGACATTGCAGAGGGAACAGAAAATCCTGTCAACTCTGACTACTCCGTACATAGTCAGCTACCAGGGATTCGACGTCACGACAGAGAACAACGGCAAGCTTCTATACAACCTCTTCATGGAGTTCTCGCCGGAGGGAACTCTCACGGACGAGATACGGAGGCAGGGCGGAAGGCTCTCGGAGGAGCTGATCATGCATTTCACACACCATATCCTTCTGGGCCTTGAGTACCTCCACTCTCGCGGTCTCACGCACTGCGACATCAAGGGGAGGAACATCTTGATAGACGGCGTCGCCAAAATAGCGGACTTTGGCAGCGCAAGATGGGACGGGGAGGAGGCAGAGGGAATACGTGGCACACCGCCGTATATGGCGCCGGAGGTGGCGCGCGGCGAAGAGCAGGGTAGCCCCGCCGATGTCTGGGCACTCGGGTGCACCATCATCGAGATGGCCACCGGTCATCCCCCGTGGGTCTTCTGCGGCGATCCGTTGCAGCTCCTGTACCGAATCGGGTTCTGCGGCGAGTTACCGGAGCTGCCGTCTTTCCTTTCCGTAAAAGCGACTGATTTTTTGACCAAATGCTTGAGGAGAGAAGCGGAGGAGCGGTGGACGGCGTCGCAGTTGCTGAATCATCCGTTCTTGACGGAGTCCACCCCAATTGAAGACTCAAAATTATTCAATTTTTCTCCGACAAGCATCCTTGATCCACGGTTGTGGTCGGAGACAGATCAAAGAAGTCTAGTCGGCACAGAGAGTAGTTCAGATTCGGCGGTTAGCAGGATTGGACGGCTACGGTGTTTTGTTGCAGCGGAGTGGTCGTGGGATCAGAAGTGGGTAACCGTCAGAGAGGATGTCGGTCCAGAGTATTTAGCTGCATTCATGGATGCAGCCGACAGGAGTTCGGTCGGCAGCAATATGGGAGGGTTGGAAGGTGGTGCCGGTGGCCAGAAATGTTATCAGTTCGGTGGAGATGTCGGACAAAATTTGTGTTTAATGCCAAATTACTCCTTGTACTAAGAAACATATTTCTTTTTTGAACTAATCCCATCATTAATCTCCTAAATTTTGTTCGAATAAGAGAGATGGGAAATGTGTCAATCATTTAGATAAGCACATGGGAAATTCATATATATAAATATAGGAAATATTTACATTTTTATGATTAGAATATAATCCGATGTGAAATTAATAATATCTGATGAAGTACATTATTCAAAGTGATTCTTCCTTTAGCTAATGTTTGCTCTCTGTACACAGATGCTCAGTTTATAGTTTATACACACTTAAAATTTATATATATACCCAATATGTCTAATAATTCTATCTATAGAGTACGAGGATTTCATTCCAAATATTTACAAAGTATGAGGACTCAAGTAGATATACTAAGATTATATTTTGCTCTTCAAACCGATCCAAAGGTGTTCTCTCCACTGTAGCTCATGTAGAGAAATCCATCTTCATCCTTATTCTCCTCATAGATGGAAGACATCATACAAGCTGCAATAAACATTTTAATCATTCAAAATCAAGAAATTGGGATAGATAGAACATCAAAGAAAAGCCTCTAGATTTATTAGAAAGAAAAAAGCAATTAATTACATACTTGTTAATTGAATTTTAAGAGTTTATATAATTTTCTAATTTTTAAACAAATTGCTAACAAAGTTTATAAAAAATTACAATTTATTAGATCCATCAAATTTATTGTTAAATGGTGACAAAAATATGCACAAACCAGTCACGTCTAGATATCAATGGGCAAAGTGCAATTTTTTTCAAGGTTTCAGTTAGTATTTTTTACAAAATTCAACTAGTAAAATGAGAATTTATCAAAAGTTCAAAATATCAAATTGCATAAAAATAGAGTGCAATAATAAACAAAATGCAAGTTTTTGTGATCATTTAAGAGTAAATTAGACGAAGTTGGTAAATTACAATTTTATGTAAAATTAACATGCAAATTGTATTAACACAAAAAAGCTAGCAATTTTTTTAAAAAAAAAAATTTAAGTAACAAATTGTTTGATCTTTCAAAATTTAGCTATGAAATAAGTACTTAAACACATAAAAGAATGAAAGATTTTGTTTCTCACCCGTGGGTGGAAGAATGTTCTTAACAAAGAGGAAAATCGCCTTCTCTGGATCCAGCTTAATCCTCTTCCGAACAACATACACAAACTGACCAACCATAAGATCGGCTGGAACCAGATACCTAACAAAGATTGAAACCCCAAAAATCGATCAGTTCTATGATCATAGATATAAAATGGATATTACAAATCCGACTCTGTTTTAATTCATTTGAAACAGAGAAATTTGACAAGCAATGAAGATCTTGTCATCTCTATACATTGCAGATTATTATATGCATAAGAATAGAATGATCAAAAGATCAATAGCTTTATGAAATAATACAGAAAATGAATCAAGAAAACATTTTCTCTGAGTATTTCGGTCATAACCTTATCCTCAAGTGCAACCTGGGTTGCTGATATCTTTTTATAAGCAAGATCAATATTTATACTAGGATGATGTGAGAGCAATAAGTAAGCTCAAAGAAAAACTCACTTCTTCTTGTCAATGTCAGGTATATCACTCTTTTCATCTCTTTCCACAATAACCTGCAAAAGATAGAACACGGAACTAATATAAATATCGAAAAACTTGGTAAAATATGCAAAAAAGACTTGGTAAAAGCAAAGAAAGAACAAGTGTACAGGAATTCGATCAGGATATTTTTCCCTGATTCGTGCGGATTCAGCTTACCTCCTCTCTGCAAATACGTATACGGTATATGAATCATTTCCACTACATTCATATCTATTACGAAACATAAAACATTGTTATAGTAAAGATGATAATGTCCAATTTGGGAGTGCTTTGCATTTCTATTTTTATCAAAATTATTGTTCATACGTTTCATCCCTTGCTGATACACAGATACCTATAGCCTAATGTTAATGAACTGGGTTCAGAACATCCCGAGACAAGTTCGGTCTACATCCGATATGGATGTCAGAGCATCAGGAGGACCTTTCTCTAGTATGAGAGGGCCAGGATTTTGAAACATTAGCTAATCAGTCGTATATTGTAGCACTCCGATAATACTCTATAATAGAAGTAGTTCTGCTTCAAATTTAATAACACTCTTCACTAAAGTTGTCAGAAGCTAGCTTGATGACAAAGAAAGTAATCAATTCGACAATCCGAAGAAATTGACAATAATAAGCATACAGATCGATAGTTTTGATGTATTTCCGATGAGAAACTTCAATATCTTCTACACAAACAAAATTTATACGCATGAATTGCGCGAATCAAATTTTTCAAGAAGATAAAATTTCAAAAAATGAGATTCTTAATGGGTGAAAGACAATCCAGACGGTTTCCGATCAGGTGTCTTCCAGAAAATCAATGGATGAGCTACCAAAAATTGTCTGATTGGATGATGAGTAAAGGTTTTTACCGAGAGGGTGCTCCATCTTAAAAGAGCTCTTCGCCATGGATGGACCTGTCATGTAGGGAGAGAAGTCATGGAATCAAAAGGACAGTACTTGGGTTTTCTGATGGATGATCGAGGAACGAAGGAGGAGGCGGACGGCGATCAGCACGTTACCTGTGAAGAGAACAAAGCTAGAACTGCCGACGATCGGAAGTCGAGGGAGAGGAAAGGACTAATTGCTCTCCACGGGAAGAAGTAGAAACCCACTTTGTGTGTACTGTGCAAAACAATAAAAAAAAAAAACTAAGCTATACTGAAAAAATATTTAGTAAAATGTATATTTACGCTACCTCACGTGCGCTACTTTGAGTATTTGAGTAGTGTTTTTCAAAAATCGCCACTAGGGGTAGCGCTTTTATGAATTTCGCTACCCCTAGTAACAATTTTTTTTCTTTTCGATTTGATGTTTAATTTTAAAAAAAAACAATTTTTTTTAAAAAAATTACAGCAAGTAGATATTTTAATTTCGATTCAAATGATGCAAAAAAATATTAAATTTGGACTTACGGATTGACTGTAGGCTCTGCCGTAAGTTGAGATATGAAAATTTGACTTAAAAAATTATAACTCATACCCTGTAAGTCCAAACTGACCACGGTGAACGTCATTTATGTCGTAATTCAATTATCTACCTAGGGTAATTTTTTTGATTAGAAATACAATGATTTTGTAACCTAACATCGCTTGTCTTAAAATTTGACCGAAATAATCAAATGCATTAGGTGAGAAATTTAATTATGTACTTACTCAAAAAAAAATCAAAAAACTTAAAGTGAGTAGATAATTTAATTACAAATTAAATGACGCTAACTAGACGTTAATATTTTGCTTTTAGACTGACCGTATCATACGATATAATACGAAGGAAATTACGTATTGTATTATACGGTCAGTCTAAAAGCAAAATATTAACGTCTAGTTAGCGTCATTTAATTTGTAATTAAATTATATACTCACTTTAATTTTTTTGATTTTTTTTTGAGTAAGTACATAATTAAATTTCTCACCTAATGCATTTGATTATTTCGGTCAAATTTTAAGACAAGCGATGTTAGGTTACAAAATCATTGTATATCTAATAAAAAATATTACCCTATGTAGATAATTGAATTACGACATAAATGACGTTCACCGTGGTCAGTTTGGACTTACAGGGTATGAGTTATATTTTTTTAAGTCAAATTTTCATATCTCAACTTACGGCAGAGCCTACAGTCAATCCGTAAGTCCAAATTTAATATTGTTTACATCATTTGAATTGAAATTAAAATATCTACTTACTGTAATTTTTTAAAATATTTTTAATAATGTTTTGATTTTTTTTAAATTAAACATCAAATCATCAAAAAAGTCAAAAATGTAAAAATAAAAAAATAAAAAAATTCGCTACTAGGGGTAGCGAAATTCATAAAAACGCTACCCTAAGCAGCGTTTTTTGAAAAACGCTACCCCCAGTAGCGTAAATATACATTTTGCTAAATATTTTTTCAGTATACTTACTTTTTCAAAAATAAATTGCACAGTGCATACTTTTTAAAAAACTTCATGGATTTTGCTATGTGGCCCCCTCTCGATTTAGCTATATGAAGTTTTAGATTTTCTTTTATAAAAAAAATGACTGTTATTTTTTTTTTTAATAAAAGCTGAACTAGGGTAGCATGTTGGACAAAAATGGCACAATATGCTACCTCAAGTGGCGTGTATTGCCAAAATGGCAATGCAAGCACAAATAGTCCTTTTTTTTACGACGATTCAATGTTTAATTAAAAATTAAATGATATATATATATTAAAAAAATAAAAAAATATATTATAATAAGTAGATATTTTAATTGCGATTCAAATGATGCAAAAAATATTAAATATGGACTTACAGATTGACTATACACTATGTCATAAGTTAATATATGAAAATTTGACTTTAAAAAATATAACTCAGACCCTATAATTCCAAACTCAACACGGTTAAGGACATTTATGGAGAAATTCAATTATATACCTACTATATTTTTTTTTGAATTTTTTTGATTCAATATATATTTAATTTGTTAACCGAACATCGTTTATTCTATAATTTGACTGAAATGATTAAATGCATTAGGTGAGAAATTTAATTATATACTTACTAAAAAAAATCAAAAAATTTAGAGTGCGTAGATAGTTTAATTACGACATAAATAACGCTAACTAGACATTGATTTTTGACTTTCGGACTGACTGTATAATACGATAGACAAAAAATGTATTATACAGTCAGTCCGAAAGTAAAAAATCAACACCTAGTTAGCGTCATTTATGTCGTAATTAAATTATCTACGCATTATAATGTTTTTGATTTTTTTGAGTAAGTGTATAATTAAATTTATCATATAATGCATTTAATCATTCTGGTAAAATTATAGGACAAACGATGTTAAGTTAAAAAATTAACTATATATCTAATCAAACAAATCCAAAAATATTAGAGTAGGTAGATAATTGAATTTCACCATAAATGTCCTTAGCTGTATTGAGTTTAGAATTACATGGGCTGATTTATATATATATATTTTAAGTCAAATTTTTATATCGTAACTTAGGGCAGAGCGTATAGTCAATCTGTAAGTCCAAATTTAATATTTTTTGCATAATTTGAATCGCAATTAAAATATATACTCACTATAATTTTTTTAATTGTATTTTAATGAATACATAATTTAATTTTTAATTAAATATTGAATCATCATCGAAGAATAAGAATAAAAAAATTAAATCACCACCCTTTAAGCATGTATTGCCATTTTGACAATACACACCACTCTTGGGGTAACGTATTGTGTCATTTTTGTCTAACACATTACCCTAGGGTACACCTTATGTAAAAAAAAAAGTAGCGCTACTCACGGTAACACGTCTACTCAAATTTTAAAATGTATATATATATATATATTTAATTTTCTAATATTTTTTTAACATAATCACTTTTTGAAATAATTCGTAATTTTACTGTATTAAGTTTTAACTCCTATGACACGAAAGAATAGAGAATAAAAAATTTAGTAAGTGTAAATAGTTAAATTATAACAAACTAGAAAATTAATTCGGGCTTTGCGTAATATAATAATTATTTTAGTTTATAAATTAATAATATTTTTTAAATAAATATAAATATATATTTATAACATGATTATTTACAGTTGATTAGAGTGCATTTAATTAATATTAATTCAATTAATAAAAATTAATTCTATTTATGAAAAAATGTTAAACTTATTTTTATTTTTTATAATACTATACAATATAACATTTTTTTTATATTTTATAATAATATTTGAAAATAAATGAGTAGATAATAAAACAATTGTCAATAATTATGAATATGATGCTAACTAATGATTTTAAAATTCATTTTATGATGTTTATTATTTTCATATATTTTTAAATATATACAAGCTATTATAAATTATATAAATTATTTTTAAGATTTATAATATATGTTGATTCCAAAATAATATAACAATGATAATTTACAAAAATAGTTATAAGAAAAGTATGAAGAAATTATATTAGAATTGTTATTATAATTTGTTCATACCCTAAATTTTATGTTGTATACATAATTATAAATATCTACATAAAATTAGCAATTGATATATAATAAACATAATAATCCTTAATTACATCTTAAATTATCTTATAATAAAAAGATTTAATATATGCATCTACTTGCTTTTCATAAAATATAAAATTTAGTAAATAAAGTAAACTTAAGAAAATTATAAATGTACATAGATTTTTTTTAACTTATTAGGAGAATGAAGGAGAGTTTTTGGAAGATTTTAAGGGAAAACAAAAAAATGTAGCATGTTTGTCCGAATTTGTAAGTGATGTAACATGTTTTGTAAGGTTATTTTTTGTGATTTTAGATAAATTAAGTTTTTATCCGTCCAAATCAGACATTAATTGTAAATTAGCAGTTAACAACATGTTTGTTGGGTTCTGAAATTCATCAATTGCTATACCTTCTCCACTTACCAGAGTTATTCTGGAAAAGGTTCATGATGGATGAAGACGATGACTGAAAACAGCTACAGGTGCCGCTGTTTGACGCGGTGGAAATTAGGAAGTGGTCATTCTAGAGAGCCCTCATCACTGAGTTTATCGCCACACTACTCTTCCTCTACATCATGGTGCTTACAGTCATTGGCTACAGTAGCCTGTCAGACCCACTAAACAACGCCGGCGACCCCTGCAGCGGAGTTGGAATCCTGGGTGTAGCTTGGGCCTTTGGCGGCATGGTCTTCGTTCTCGTCTACTGCATTGCTGGGATTTCAGGTCACATATTCTTTATCTGACTCTATTGTTCATTTGTAGCTATTATTGAATTGATCATAATGGTGCAATGCAATGTGTGGTTTGACTTTTGAGCAGGAGGTCACATCAACCCAGCAGTGACGCTGGGTCTATTCCTGGCTCGTAAAGTCTCGTTGGTAAGGGCCGTGGGTTACATGGTGTCTCAGTGCCTGGAAGACAAGAGTTTCTGCACAATCGATTGGATATCCTTTACTGTCACTTCATCGACTATCTTCAGGAAATGCTCCACAGATTTCGTTCAGCACAATACAGTACTTATCATATATAAGCACGCTCGCTTACAATAGATATAGCTACTAAATATGTGTAGTTTTCAACAAGCACAATTTTATGGGAGTTTGTTCTTACATCGGATGTAGGAAAAACAAACAAACTCACTTTTCTTTTCATTCTTCGTTTAGCAAAGAAAATGTATTCTTGAATCGTTGATCGCGGTAAAGGCTTGAGCTTCTCGTTATTCGTTCCTGTTTTTAGCAGCATTGTTAGTAAAATCGAGGTATTTTTCCATAATCAAGAGGGGGATTACTGTTGAATAAAAACAAAACAAGCTGGACTGTATTGAATGTATTGGAAGAGTTAATCTTTAATTGAATGCCTTGTAATTTGTATAGGCTTCTACATAATGAAAAAGGAGACCACTACTCCCCCTACTACTCTAGTGGAGACCACTACTCCCACTCATAGTTATCAGAACCGGATCGGCCCTCGAACTGGCGAGGGGGCCGGTTCCCGGTCCGATCGATCCAACCCGGTTGTACATGGTTCGATGTGCGGTTCACTGTTCACGAATAATTTTTTTTTGAAAATACAATTACAATTTGTTTTTTTAAGGCAATCAAGAAGCAACCAGTCTCTGCTTCAGAAATCATACCACGCTTGCAGAGCAAGTCAATGCTAGTATTGAAGCTTATAACATCTGGCAATATTCTATTATGTACAATGTCATCAAACAGCAACATCAGATTAAACTGTTGTAAGTAGATAAATTGGGTGCAATGCCTTTTGCAATCATCTTGTATAACAAAGCAACAACAGATTCAAGAAACCAGGTTGTAGAGATACAAGTTGAACCACCAGGTTGGAGGAGCACTAGGAAACCAGGTCAATACAAGTCGAACCACCAAGACCGTGTTGTAGAGATTCAAGAAGTTGATGAGACCATTAGCTACAACAAGTCCAGCCACTGAGTCACCAGGTAAGACTGCAGCAAAGTTGTGACTGGACAGTGGGTTTGCCTTTGCAATCGCATGGTTCCTGCAACGAATATGAAGTGACACTTCGTCTGTAGTTATACCATCTTAAATTTGGCCAAAGAAAACTATCATCTTGAAGAGATTGTATTGTTTCTATCTAAAATGAGGTAAAGAAAACAAAATAGCAGAGAAAATATGAGATTATCAAACATGACAAATATAGATACAATCTGATATCTCCAGAAAATTACAACTTGAGATTGTGCCTGGATTGAGGTTATACGAACCCTAGAAAATCAAGCATAATGATAAATTACTAGTAGAAATCCAATTTCATAATGTTTAGGGACAGTAATCCTTCCAGTCCCTGTTCCATAATTTTAGTAGTCTTAACATTTGCTCATCTATTCATCTAAAATAACATTGGTTAAGATTGCGGCAATGCTGCCTTCGAGTTCTAGCTATATTGGATCCACATTTCTTTATAATTTCCCACCTTGAACCAAACGAGGCCTAATGATGACAAAATCAGTACCATTTGTTGCAGTTGCTCAAAACGAATTGACAAAATAAGTACCATTTCTTTACAATTTCCCACCTTGATTGTAAATTCATTCATACCTCTTCAAGAAACATCCTTCTCCTGAATAGACCACCCTCCTCTCCTTCAGTGCGACATAGCCATCAAACGAATCTAAGATTCAAATTTCTTTCGTTCAACAACAAGGAAAGGAGATGGAAGATGAATTGTGTGGAAGGAATACATGATCGATCTGCACACGCCTTCTCCTTTCCGTCGATCCTCCTTACCTGAAGGTGTTGTGGTTGCCGTGAAGGTGAAGGTTCTATCGAACATTGTTCCGGAAACAACCTAAACATTGAACCGGAAACCGGCCAATTTTTAAAAAATCGGCCGATTTTTTAAAAACCTCCCGGTTCGATCCGGTTCAAACACTGTTCATTTGTAAAACGGTCTTTTAACTGAACCAAACCGGACAGGGGTCCGGTTCTCGGTCGGACCCGGTCCGATCGCCGGTCCGGTTCTGATAACTATGCTCCCACTGCTCATACAACTACTCTAGTAGAGACCACTACTCCCACTACTAAACAACTCTACCACTATCATCCTATAAACAAGGAATAAACTAACGTTTACTAAAAACAGAAAAGAAGAAAACTAATGTGTTGGTGTTGTATTTTAACACTCCCTCTCAACACCAACTTCCATCTCTTTTACCATGCCGAGTCTATTGCAAAAGCTTGCAAGCTTGTTGCCATTTAAACCTTTTGTAAATAGGTCTGCAACTTGATCTTCAGTATTGACATGATGCAATCCAATTCTTTCTTGTAGAACTTGTTCCCTAATAAAGTGATAATGCACCTCCACATGTTTAGTTATTGCATGAAAAACTAAATTTTATGCTAGTCGTACTGCTGAAAGATTGTCACAGTATAATGGAATAGCACATTCAATTGGTTGGTGCAGACCTTCCAATAGCTGCGTAAGCCATATGCACTCCTGAGCTGCCATTGTTGCTGCTCGATATTCGGCTTCTGTGGTTGACAAAGACACCGTTGGTTGTCGTTTGCTGCACCACGATACTGCTCCAGACCCAAGCGTAAAGACATAACCCGTAGTTGATCGTCAGGTGTCATGATCACCGGCATAATCGGCATCACAAAAAACCACTAACTTGCAAACTCCACCTTTCTAATATAGGACACCATAGTCAAGTGTTCCCTTCACATATCTCAAAATTCTTCGAACAACTTCCAAGTGAGGCTTCTTTGATGTTTGCAAATATCGACTCATGACTCCAACTGCATAGGAGATATCGGGTCTAGTGAGTGTTAAGTAGATCAAACTACCTACCAATTGTCGATACATGGCTGTGTCTTCTAGGTCTTTCCCTTCATGTGCACATAACTTCAGATTTGGCTCCAGTGGTGATGAAATCGGCTTGCAATTCAGCATCCCAAACTTCCTTAATAAGTCTGTGGTATACTTTAGTTGATAGAGCAGGATTCCCCTTTCAGTTCGGTCAGCTTGAAGGCCGAGGAAGTGCTTGAGATGGCCGAGTTCTTTCATTTGAAAACGCACTGACAGGTTCTCCTTGGTTTGAAGAATTTCTTCTTCAGCATTTCTCGTGACAACCAAGTCATCTACATATACTAGGACAACAACTATTCTTCCTTCGTTGGTTTTGAAAAAGAGGCTGGAATCTGCAGATGTCATTGAATAATCACTGCGAGTGAGAAATTCAGCAATCTTACCGTACCAGGCTCTCGGTGCTTGCTTTAACCCGTAGAGGGCCTTTCGGAGTCTGAATACATGCTCTGGATATTCCTGACTTTGAAATCCCATCGGTTGATTCATATAGATCTCCTGGTCTAACTCCCCATGTAAAAATGTGTTCTTCACGTCCATCTGCCACAATTTCCAGCCTTTGCTAGCTGCGAGTGCAAGTAACACTCGCACGGTTGTGAGCTTTTCCACCAGACTGAATGTTTCATCGTAATCCAGTCTGTATTGCTGCGAGAACCCCCGAGCTACCAGTCGTGCCTTGAATCTCTCAAGTGAACCATCTATTCTTCGTTTTAACTTATATACCCACTTGCAAGAGATAGGTTTTACATCTCTTGGCTTCGGCACTAGCTCCCAGGTCTGGTTGCGCTCTAGTGCACAAATTTCTTCCTCCATGGCCTTAATCCACTCTGGACTGTGGAATGCTTCTTCAAATGACTATGGTTCTTTTATATTGATATTTTCTACTATAGCTGCATTGGCATACTTGGGATTGGGTCTTCAAATTCTCTCTGATCTCCTGAGTGAAGTTGATGGGTCAGTTCCTTCACTCAGTTGTTGATGCACTCTGGTTTGCCAAGGGTTGTCGTTTACACCTCCCTCTTCTTCATGACTTTCAGTTTCTCCTGTACTCAACTGGATTTGAGAGGATTTCAGGTAATCTTTGAGACAAATAGAATTAGGGAGTGCTGCTTTATCTGAGGACCACCATGAAGATGCTTCGTCGAACACCACATTTCGAGATGTATATCACTTCCCATTTGTAGGATCACAGCATCTCCACCCTTTTATTTGATTGTCATACCCGACAAAAATGCACCGAATAACTTTCTTGTCCATCTTGCTACGTAAGTGATTAGGGACAAATACATAGCAGACACACCCGAAGACATGAAGATACCTGACCGTGGGTGTCTTGTGTAATAACTTCTCAAAGGGTGAGGCAAAGCATAGCCTTTGCTGAGGGGAAGTCTGTTGATCACGAAGGTTGCAGTCTTCATTGCTTCTGCCCAAAAACGTCCCGGAACATTCTTCACATGGAGAATACTGCGGCATACTTCTGCTAGATGTCGTTTCTTGCGTTCGGCCACACCATTTTGTTGTGGTGTGCTGGCACATGTGAGCTGCCGATGTATTCGACACTCTCGAAGGAATTTGCAGAACTCGTCTGAGGTGTAGTCTCCACCATTGTCCGTACGTAGACACCAGACCCTTCTGCCCGCCTCAAATTCAGCCTCCTCTCTAAACTCCTTAAACTTCATAAGAGTTTCAGAGTTTTCTTTCATGAAATACACCCATACATACCCGGAGAAATCATCAATGAAAATTACCATATACTTGAGTCCACCAATGGAGGCTTGTCTGATAGGTCCGAACACATCGGAATGGATCAGCTCTAGGGGAGCCTTTGCTTTAAATTTTGAGGCTTCATATGGTAGCTGATGTGCTTTCCCATATTGGCAGCCAACACATATTGTATTGGTCCTCACTTCAAGTTGTGGAAGCCCCCTTAACATCGACCTCTTCATCATCATGTCTAGCTTAGAGTAGCTAACATGACTCAACCTCATGTGCCATAAATCATCTGTTTCGTTTCTCCTTGTTTTGTCTACATATGCAGTTTTTGCAGACATCATGTAGACTGACTCTACCTTTCTTCCTTCCATCACCGACTTCTCTTTGATCTCAATGTTCCGATAGACCTTTACATCTTGAGGCCCGAACAGAACATGATGACCTGAAGCTGTTAACTGGGCAACTGAAAGCAAATTCTTCTTAATACCCGGAACATGATATACGTTTTGAAGGGTTACCTCTGCAGCACTCTGTCGTGGAGGAATTTTTGAATTGCCAATGTGAGTTATTGGTAGCTTTGAATTGCTTGTTGTCACCATGACATGATTTCCTTGGTACTCTAATATGTTTTGCAACTTCCTTTTGTCACCTGTCATATGATTTGAACAACCAGAGTCCACAATCCAATCAGTTTCATAATTTATTTGATTGAGTGCGGCAGTTGTGAGGGCTAGATCTTCTTGTTCTGCGATTGGTTCCTCTTCTACAAGGCTTCAACGTCCCACTCCTAATCGCTTTTGGAAGTAGCAACGTTATTCTCAATTGACTTCTTCCTCGACCAACAATCTTTCGCCATGTGCCCCTTTTTTCCACAGTTGTAGCACTTCCCTTCACATTTCTTATTGTTCCCATATCTCTTCGGTCCTCCTCCGGCACGACTACTTTCGTTGCCTTGATGACCTTTTCCTTTGTCCTTCTTCCTTTTCGGTCCAACTGCGGCTTGCTGCTTGAAGTTCCACTTGCTCCTATTGGCAAAGAGAGCTTCATCTTCGCTCTTCAATGAAACTTCACTCATCTGTCTGACCAGTGCTTCTTGACCAGCCAGTAGGTTCTCAAATTCTACAAGTGATGGTTGATTCAGCCACCCCTGTACAACAACAACAAAGCCTCTGAATTCAGGCTTCAAACCATGAATGATGATTCTCTTCACCCTGGTTTCCCCTATTGAAGATTCAGGATCCAACTCTGAAATTTCTCGGCAGAGGGATTTCACCTTGTGGAAGTATTGTGCAACTGTCAAGTCGGCTTGTGATATTGACAACAATTCGTTCTCTAAAAGTTGAAGCCTCGTATCATTCTTCTTTGAGAACAGTCTGGCCAAGACATCCCAAGCAGCCTTCGGGGTGTTCGTATCCCGAATATGCTCTAGCACATCTTATTCAATTGTTGTCTTCAGAGCGAACATGGCTTTGCCTGCTTTGATTTTCCACTTGCGTAGCAAGCTGTTTGCATCCTCTGCTTCTGGTGGTGTAACCTCGTTGCCGTTCACAACTTCCCACAAATCCTGCCCCTGCATATATGACATCATGCAGGTGGACCAGGTGTTGTAGTTTCGGCTGTTTAGCTTCTTCACTCATCCTTGCTCTGATACCATATTGTTGAATAAAAACAAGGGTTAATTACCTCAACCGTTACTTATGTTTGACAATGTGACTGAACTGTTCAAACTTGAGCTCAACCGTTACTTAAGTTGACACATGTGACTGAACCGTTACTATCACCTAACTGCCGTTATTTCTTCCCGTTAAGTAGTGACATGTGCTTGTCACGTGATTAACTTGTAATTTGAAGTTCCTAAACTACCCTTAACACAGCTTTGTCTATTTAAGAGAGGTTGTTCTTAGGTCTAGAGAAAAGTTGGAACGAAAATGGCGACTATCGCCATCGCCGGAGCTCACACGCTCGGAATTTTGAAACCGTTCTCACAGTGAAGGTAAGCCCCCTTCTTTCATCGTGATTTCTTCTTTGATCTTGATTCTATCGTTTGAAAACCCTAAATCATGAAAATCGGGATGAAATTTTGCCGGGGTAAGCATCCTGTGGGTGTTCTTCTTCTTGTGAAAGAGCTTCCACGAAGAAGTACGCGTATGTGAAGGGGTAGTAAGTGGAAGGATTGCATAGGCTGGAAGCTCTACTGTTTCTGCCGCGAAAATACTCCATGTCGAGTCTTTCCGACCCAAACTCTGGCGACTCTGCTCAACGGTAATTGCCAATACACTACAACTAGTTTGAAATTACTGACGAAAGATAAATCTCTTGTATCTGTGAAAATTGGGAAGCGAGAGTATCCTTTTGAGGAGGATGTAAAACCAGTAAATCGTGCTTTTGGGCGAAAGAAGAGTAAAACGTCTAGTTGGCACAAGCAGAGGAAGACAGTCAATTCCATAGATAGGTGGTCTGCTGAGAGGTTAGAAAAGTCTCTTTATTATTTTTGGTTGTAGGTCCACATCTCTTCTCAATGTGTGGTTGAGTTGTAAGCTTTATTTTGTGTTGTGGAGGTATAACCAAGCAGACCAGCACTTATTGGATATTTTGAGGGCAGAAGGAGCTCGGTTTGGACATCCAATTACTCGACCTGAAAGATTCAGGCGGTGGGACTGAAAGATTCAGGCGGTGGCATAATCCTGAGGGAGTTATGGAGTATTTGATGGAAAGTGCTGATCTGGATAACATTCGGCGTGAAGCTGGAGTCCAAGACCCTTTCTGGGTCCCACCATCGTGGTGGAAACCTGGAAGTGGTCCATTACAGCAACCACTATCTTCTGAGGACTTGAGGCTTCTTCAAGATGAAATGACAAATATGAAGAGGTATAGAATCACCACTATCCCTGTTTCTTTTAATGCATCATGCAAGTAGTGGTATGTACCTTTGCCAAAACTTATCGATTACTGTAATGGTGATATATATAGAGTTCTGGAAGAGCGGGTAGCAGAAAAGAGGAAAGAGCCAGACGATGAAGCTAATCTTGCTGAGGTGATTTTTATGTTTTGATACATCATAGTAAAATATACTCTCTTGGTTACATGCTAAATGATTATTTAAATAAAAAACTTTGTATGTTTCTGCAGTGCATCGACAATGAGTTCATCGTCTGGAAAGCTAAGATTAACCAGCAGATGGTTGTAATTTCAAGCTCACTGGCAGGAATGCAGGTACTGCAGTCCCCCTCTCCAATTTATATGTGCCTGCTTTTATATGATTGATATGTGGTTTCAAGAGACTGTATACTTTGGATTGATGATGTTCAGGGGAAACAAAAATTCTCCATGCTGTGGTTCAGGATGATCTGATATTTGATTTGAAATGGCCAAACCTGAAATATTCATAATAGCATACATTGTGAATAATGAAATTTGTTATAAATGACTAATAAGGCTTTTCTCTGTGTAATAACGTGGGATGAATTTGATGAATTTTTTTCTAGGCAAGCATGGAATAAGTTGGGTGCGATGCCTCCTGAAGCAGCAATGGAGAAGTATATTGACATTGTCACAAAGTTGGATCCTGCATGGCATCAGCGAGTGCACATCCTGCATGGCATCAATGAGTTGGATCCTGCATGGCATCAACCGAATAGGAAAATATTGTCTTGACAGATACGAATAGGAATAGTGATAGTGCGAAAATATAGAAAAATAGAAAATTGTTGTATGTATTATAAATTCGTTTGATGCTACTTGATTTTTATTTAACTGGATTTTCATCAAACAGAATCAGATATTAAGAAGAAAATAAAATGAAATTGTTGCAAATGTGGTGAATTATGTTTGTGGAGAAGTTGTTAAATGATGTTTTATCTTCTTCTAAATGTTATTAAACGGTTACTTTAGTTTGGACATTTTGTTACCTAACCGTTACTACTTCATAATCCATCAACATAAAAGGGGGGTAGAATCGTCTTTAAATTAGGTCACGTGACTTGCACGTGACACTTTAACGGTCAGATTTGACGGAAAGTTCACGGAGTAACCTTTCAGTCACATCTTCAAACTTAAGTAACGTTTCAGCTACACAAAAAAAGATGAGTAACCTTTTAATCACATGAGTCAAACATAAGTAACGGTTGAGGTAATTAACCCTAAAAACAAAACAAACTGGAGTGTATTGAATGTATTGGAAGAGTTAATCTTTATTTCTTTAATTGAATGCCTTATATGGGCTTCTACATAATGAAAAAGGAGATTAATACTCCCAATACTACTCTAGTGGAGACCACTACTACCACTACTCATGCAACTACTCTAGTGTAGACCACTACTCCCACTACTAAACAACTCTACCACTATCATTCTAAAAACAAGGAATAAACTAACGTTTACTAAAAATAGAAAAGAAGAAAACTAATGTGTTGGTGTTGTATTTTAACAATTCCGTTTTAGTTGTTTTCTTATCTGTAAATATTTGTGTGCCAAATGCTCTAGTATTGATGGAACTCTGGAAACTACCTAATTGTGCTCAGTTTCAATTTGTGGATGCTGTATGTGATGTTGTTTTTAACTGCTGATGAGATTGGGTTTCTCCTTAGCTCTTGATGACATCATCGATTAAGACGGATCACCCACATTTTATCTTACACTTTTCAAAATAGATTTGTGATGGACCACCTGATATCCGCTTCCGTCTTTAATCTTGTCTCTATGTTCCCAACTGTTGTCTTCTTGCATCCTATTTTTAAGTTGTGTTGTTATCAACTCAATGTGGAATCATCGATCCGCTGTTTTGTCTTGTTACATAAGCAGCTGATGATTCTCTCTATTGCCATGGTGATGCTCTGCACCAAGGTTTGTTCTAAAAGTTAGAAGATAATGCAAAGAAATCCTATTTATATCGAGATCAATCATCTACTTTATCTTCTAGCAAGGAATCTGATGCCTTTGGCTTGGTCGTTCTAGCATTGATTCCTGAAAGTTTTATGCTTATGCAACTTTGAATGTAGATAATTCATGATGACATTACATGATTGGGTATTTTTTTGACAGAAAAGTTCCAAGAAAAGAGATGACGCAACAGCATCTTGTTCGAAGGACAAGATAGAGATTCAAGAAAGTTGTTCAACAAAAAGTTGTTCTGTTACATCCCAACCATTCTGATGGCAACACAAAGCCGAAATCAACACGTGTAAAATCTTTTCCAATTATCCCTCGTTCTTGCCAGTTGCCTCGTGACTCCAACACGCTACCTAGACAAGCTACTCCTGCTAGAGCAGCCATTAGCCCATGCAGGGACAGCATCCAAGTGAGAAAGAGTTCTAATGTTAAGACAAAGAACATCGAGAAGGCTAGAAGCACTTCACCTTTTCGCCACCTGGGCAAGATTGCTAGCAGATCCAGGTCCAGTCCTTTGAGAAGGTTACTGGACCCGATACTGAAGCCGAAGACTGACGAGCCTTGTAAGAAGAAAAGCTCAGTGTCGATGGAAAATTGTTATGGTCTATACCCATGGAAGGTATGAAACTTGTACCACATTGGTTGTATGACAACCATTGTGTTGTTTATAAGCTAAATGATTCTCCCACCTAATAGATTAGTTTATTGAGTTAAGCTATTCCATTTGAGTTGTAACAATTGGTATCAGAGCCAGACCTTGGAGTGGTGACCTGGAAATAAGCCAGCTGTGACCAACGTGGCCGTGACCAACAAGGGCTCGGAGTGGTGACCTAGAAAAACTAGCCGTGACCAATGTGACCGTGACCAACGATGACGTTGGTCTCCTTAAGGGGGGGACGAATGTTATGGTATATACCCATTGCAAGGTAGGAAACTTGTACCACATTGGTTGTATGGGCAACCATTGTCGTGTTTATAAGCTAAATGAGTTCTCCAACCTAATAGACTAGTTTATATGGTTGAGCTCATCCATTTGGCTTGTAACAAAACTCAAGCGGAAACATGATGGCGTTGATCCCTGTGAATTGTTGAAACACTTGCATGTAGATGGCGCTGGAACACTTCATCAACTTAGGAAGGTGGAGAGCCAAAAAAATGAAGGGACAACATGTTGAAACACTTGCATGTAGATGGTGCTGGAACGCTTCATCAGCTTAGGAAGGTGGAGAGCCAAAAAAATGGAGGGACAAAATGTAGATCCGGAATTAAAAAATATATATATTTCAAAGTGTGACTTTAAGTTATCACGTGACTGAACTTAACGGTACAACCGATGTAATGTGTAACGTTTCATGTAAAACCAACAAAATCAAACATACTACATCAAAAACCTACATCCAAAAACTGTTTCATCAATTACAAGTTTTAGAAAACATATTACATCTTTGTCAAACTTAACTCAGATTTTAAACTAAGTTATAAGACATGCCACATATGAGTGAGAATTATTTATTTGACATGAACCAATTAGAAATTATGAAATTGACATTAGGAATAAGAAAATGTCTTAAAAAACTTACTTGTCACAATTCTACATAATCTAGTCAAATTAATATATACTAGAAAGCTGATACACGCTTTGCGCGATAATTATTCACGATAACTATTTTTATATTAAATGACATGTGAAAATATATGTATAATTTACTTATTATTTATTAGATTTTTATTTTATAAAATAATTTTTAATTAAGAATAAATTTAACTTAATATTAGACAATAAGAAAATAAAGTATATTTATAAATAATATTAACCATATTAATCTTTGTGTATAATATAAATTATTTTATTTATTTTAATATTATAATTCTATTAAATAAAATCAAGATTAAGTCTATTTATTTATAAAACTAAAAAAAAAATACATGAATGATTATTGAAAAGCAATAGTGACAATATTAGTTAATAATTTTAAGTTATTTTGTGGTTTTGTCAGTTCTATTTGTTTAATATATGAATGGAAGGATAGTAAAAATATCTACAAATAATATTTTATTTATTTTCAATTTATAAAATATATTAAGTATATATCTATAAAAAATATTTTTCATATTTGTTTAATATATTAATGTCGGTACAATATTTTTAATTTATCTATTATGGTTTTATGACTTCTATTAGTTTTATATACTTATATTAAAATGCCAAAAGTTTATCTTCATATGCTAAATTTATATTACAATTTTAATTATAATAAGTTAAACAATGTTGATATGCAATTTGATAAAATTATTATTTAATAATCTAAATTTATACTTAATTAATCTATTTAATTTTTAATTGCAAAAATTATATGTTCGTATTTGTTTTAATCCATCAAATATAATATTATTTATTTTATAAAATTCACTATATACAATGTATTTAAGCTATAATCACAAAATATACATGTGACAAATGACAATAAACAAAAAATGTTAAGATTTTGTAACTTATCTTGAGAGTTAATGAGAAGGTTTGGAAGATTTTAAAGTGATTTACATGACATGCCACTTAGGAGTGAGATTTGTATGTTTGACATGAACTAATTAAAACTAATTATTATGACATTAGAAGTGAGAAAATGTATCAAAAAACTTATTTGTCACAATTATATACATTCTAACCAAATTAATATATATATATATATATATATATGTATATATGAATGCAACTTATTTTGGACCCTTGGTTTACGATAGATTATGTTTCATTCCGTTGGTTTTAGATGAAACGTTAACTTTTCGTCCAACTATTTAGTTAACTTTGATGACTGTACAAACTTTGTACACGTGGCGACATATGATTGGACAACACCGTAAAAATAATAACATATTACATAAAGTATGAATAAATATATAAAAATCATAAATGTTTTTAGAAAAATCAGAAAAAATACTAAAATATTATTTTTATATATTTCCTGTTTTATTAAAAAATATTTTTTTTTCATAAAATAAATAATATGAATACAAATGCATAAACTGTATTTGTATATTATTAGTACAAATAAATTAAAATTATTCTAAACAATTGGGATTTTTTTAGATTTTATTAAAATCTGAAATAGAATATACAATAAATTGTATTTAAAAGTATAATTTGTTTATTTTATATTTTTATAATTTATGCTATAAATAAAAACATTTTTTTAAAATAATTTTATTTTAATAAAAACTATTTGGGCAAAACAATTTTGTTAATTTCTTTTCCCTATAAGTAAATTTTATATTTTATTAAAAATAGGAAGTATATTATCCCCAAAAAATAATTTTTTAATTTTATGTATACTTTAATTTATTTCATACTTTTTGTTATTTATGAAATAAATAAAGTTTATATTTTCAGATGTTTAAGTATTTGTCTATTTTATACTTATAATAATGTATTTTATATTTGTATATTTATTTTTAAAAAATATTTTGATTTTATAAAAAAATATTTAGTTTTTTTCTTAATTTTAGTTTTTTTAATTTCTTCTTCTTATTTTTTATAAAAGTAAATTATTTATTAGTCATATCATCGTTCCATCTGCCATATCATCATTTCATCTGCCACGTCATTAACCTTTAGTTCTATTTAATGAAGTAATATAAAACCAACAAAAAGAAACATATTACATCTTAAACAAACAAGGTATATGCTCTTAACATTTTGGTCAAACATATTATATTTTATTTTTCATACTTTTATCATAAATATATGATTTAAAATGATTAATTTAAAAAATATATAATTTTTTAATATTAAATTGACATCAAGTTGAAGTTAAAGGTCTCCCCTCATATTTTTTGGTTCCGTCCTTGCTTCCTACATGCCGGTGTCATTTGAGGATGGTAACTTTAACCCTAGCAATGATGAACTTATCCAGATGGTTTGCAATTATGCAAGTAATAAAAAGTAACATGATTACGAATTCAATTAATGTAATCTGTTCTTCGGATTTTGCTATTGGTGTTCAATGTTGGCATTGCGAGATCGGGTTTGAGGATAAAGTGATTGTGACGAACCGAACAAGGATGGTAGATTTCTAACAATTGTAGGCTCGAAACTGTTTGTTTCTTAGGACCATTTACGGTGTATTTGTGGTACATGACGTCGTCATTCGTTCGTGACGATCGCGGTGGTGATTCGGGTTCTCGAGCATCGAATTTGACTTCCGCGTCCCTTCGAGGAGACAACTCGTTACTATGTCCTAATAACTGTGATAATTTTTCCTTTAAAATTTTTAAATTCATGACATTGTTGGATCACATAAACTGGAAATTTCTTCTTTGCGTTCGCTTCTTCAACCTGCACAAAAAGAAAGCCCGGGGCGTTCCCGTTGTTTCCCCTCCGATGACAAAGTTAGTCGGAGGTTCGTTTAATCTGAATACTTAAGATGTATGGTGGTGAAGAGATCAGAAAAACATTTCCCCTTAAATGAGGATGAATGAAATATTTATAACATTCCATACCTGGAGCATAGTAAGGTCAGATCCTACCATAGTAATCAAAACTATCTTTCGGGCGAACTAACCATGGTTACTTTAAGAATATTCGTTTATAAAGACCATTCCACTGTATACTGTTATTTTAGTTTGTTTAATCATAGGCGTGCTAAGAACAACCTGCATAATTTGTAGGCGTGCAGACGCACCAACTAAGGTAATCAATGGATGTTCTCACATACATCATTCTGAGTATTTTACATCTCTGGCGCATCCGTATGGGGCTACGCCTTTAATCCATATTAGCATAAGAGCGACGCCTAAATATAATTGGGCTGATAAGTCCACTTCCGAATGTTCTTGGGTCAAATGTAAAAATAGCCAAGCCCAATGTTCATAACCCATCATCTGCCCCCGAAGCCTTAAATGAGGTCGCTCATTTGAGGATTATAATCTTCTTCAAAAATCGCTTCTCCCTTCACTAATAATTCATCTTCTATTGAGCGACGCCATTTCTTAATTTTTATAATTCATCTTTTGAAAGTCGCTCTTCCCGAGGTGTCGCCTAAATCACGCAATCAATTGTAATCAATCTGTATTTCCACGTGTCTTTCATGCATTTGTCCCGCCATTATTACAAATTTGAATTTCAAATTCAAATTTTTAGGCGGGATCTTCTAGAAGCTTCGGGAACCGAAGAGACTCTTCTTTTTGAAGTGTAAAATCGTAATTTCATACGTATGTAACCGTTCGATTCTTCATTTTGAGGGGTAAAATTGTAATTTTCCTTACCTATGCAACCGTTCGACTACCCTAGGGTGTTCTATAAATACCGTCACCTTCCTTCATTTACCACTTTTACTCCTCTTTCCAATTTTCGGAGCTTTCTCTCTCTAAAATTCTCTGTCTTCTCTCTAGAATTCCGGCCAAGCTCCGATCGCCATTCATCATTGCTCGGTGTTTCTCTCTCGATCTCAACGCTCATCACCTTCGCGCCATTCACTCCTATCGAATAATGACTTTCGACTTCGACGTTGGTGACATCTTTCTCCCTACACATTTTCTTGATCGTAAACCCAATACTCTTTCTTTTTCCATTTTCGAAAAATTGGTGGCTGAGGCGGGTATGAGCGACGCTCATGCCCCCAGGTATCCCATGCCTGATGATGCGGACCCTGAGAACCCTCACCCAGTATGTCAGCTTAAAGAAGGCGAGGAAATCATATTCCCGCTTCAAATTGATGCGGGGCTAAGGTTTCCTTATTGTCCTCCCTTAGCCGAGTTATGTCGCCATTATGGCATTTCTCCCACCCAAATTTATCCAAATACCCTTCGCACTTGGGTGAGTTTCCAAATTTTGTGATTTCGTCGCGGATGGTCCTACTCTTTAAATATTTTTTGGTGTTTCTATCGCCTGGATGCAAATCGTCTGGGCGTTCGCTTTTTTACTACCCAAGTGGTTCCTCCTTTCAAAAACTGGACATGGGATTCCACTCGTCCCTTAGTCACGGGTTTCTGAACCAGAAACTCGAATTGGAAGAGCGCCTACTTCTTTTTCCAAGGAGGGATTCTCTGGTGTCTAGGATCTTGAAGGCGAGCAAAGATCTCTGCCCCAGCGTCTAGGAACTATCCTCGGCAGACATGGATGCCTTGGCGTCAATCTACTTGGATCATAAGACGGGGCACGCGCAAATAATCTCCAAAGAGACCAGTGAGTCTGATTTAGAGGAAGCTGGTGTGTCCCTTGTAGAGCGTCATCTTCTGCCTTTAACTCTGGTAAATAACATATTCTTTTATTATTTGCAGACAAGGACTTTGCTCTATTTTCTCATCTGTTAGACGCTCCACATAAAAAGGCGCTGAAGGAGAAGAAGAAGGCGAAGGAGATCAATGGTAATTCTCCTGAGGGCTCTAGAAAACGCAAGAGCCATCACTCCTCAAAGGGGCAAAAGAAGGCGAAACCTATGGAGGAGTCGCTTGACCCCCTTAAGGCCCCTGCCGAAATCTTTAGCGACGCCACAAATGAGGTTGTCGTGGCCTTCAAAGGTTCGATTCCTAAATCCTATTGGATTAATAACAACGTAATTAGGAATGGGAATAACGTTTTATTCACTAAAAAGTGGTCCCCCCGTCTTCGCTTATGGAGGCATCATGTGGACCTACACCGAATATCATAATGGCGTCCTAAAGAAGGGAGTATTTGACCCTTCCTTTGATCCGACAGGGGAGACGCCTGCAGAAGCCTCACGATCCAAGGCACAAACTCCTGGCCGGACTCCTGCTACTGGATCCCAGGAGGTGATCTTAGTGGACAACCTTTCTGATCGCGATGATGCGCCACCCTCTCCTCCTAGAGTAGTAGCGAATATTCCTCCTCCAATGTTGGTGCGCACAAGATATGAAGGCCCTCCTCCTTACACAGGTCCTCACTTCTGCGAGACCTTCTAGAGAATGCGGGCGCCCCCAACCCTCAACAACCATGGGAGCCTTGGGCCAAACTAAGGGAAGTTCCCTTAGTAGCTGAGAACTCTTGTCAAGACCCCAACCTGAGTCTTTATTTACTTTATGGAGCGTGCCCCCCAGATGATAGGGGGCCTTTGAGTCTAGATTGTGAGGCTGTAGAAGGATTGGTTCGCCAATCCCTCTCGTTGATGATGAGCCAGGTATACAAAATTTCATCTTTTTTTTTTCCTTAGGAATTTTTATACTTGATTTTTTTTTCTAAAATGTTGAATCCTTCAAGTTATTCCTGCTCAGTTAAAGATGGGTGCCACCATCCTGGGTTTGGCGGAGGAGAGGGAGCACAATATCTCCACAATCCGCCAAGCAGAGGCTGCAGAGTTCGAGTTGGAACGAACTCGCTGTCGCCTTACTATTTCAGAGGCAACGCAAAAGAGTTGGAAGTTGAAGTTGTTCAAAAGAAACAACTCGCTACCAACTTAAATGAGTCACAAAAAGGGAAACCGTACCATCCATAACATTGCAAAATCTCCAAAGGGGGATCGCCCAGCTGAAAGGGGAGGGGCCGACTTCCAACCAAAAGGCTATAGAGGCCAAAAATAGGCGGAACCGACTATGAAGGAAGCGGAGCATGCGTTGAAGGAGGCAACACAAGCAACGAAGGAGGCTGAACTCCTCAAAACTAAACTTCCTAAACGATTGGAAGAAAGCGCCATAGAGGTGGTAGAGACCTTCTGCTCCAGCCAAGAGTTCACTCAGGCCGCTGCATAATGGAAACGCAAGGGTGTGATTTCTATCTTCAAGAAGGCGACCAAATACATTCAAAAGGTCGACGCCAACTTACCTTTGGAAAAGGTGGACTTCCTTAAGAGCTAGCTTGCTTTTAAAGCTAGGGAGGAGGCTGAAGCAGCAAAGGAGGCTAAAGAGGAAGAATTCGAGGATGAAAGCGTTTCCTCTGAGGAATCCGCCTCTGTTCAGAAGACACCCCTTAATCCAGAACCTCCAGCACCTACTCCTGAAATAACATCTACATCTGACGCCCCTTCATGCGATCCACCTCTTTGCCTTCCCCTCCTAAGGATCTACCACCACCATCTTCGTAAAGATTTCTTTTCGCATTTAGTTTATTATTCTTTTCATCCACTTAGTCTTTCCGGGATGTTTTTTGTAAAGACTGATTGCAACTCTTTTATCATTCGAATCTTGGGTACTTAGTTTTGTTTCACTATATATTTTTTGCATCCACTATTTAGTATGTTATGATTCAATGCTCCGCCTTTCATCCACGTTGCTTTTATTTGAACCTTTCTTACTTAGCCTTATTTTGACTAAGTATGGATATCATACTTCTTTATTATAATCATAAACAAAAAAAGTCGCCATAGATATCTGGATAAACGCATCGCCTAAACAAATTTTAACTGTATTACTCAATTAATCAAACTTAAGCATTCACCAATAAGTATTGATTGATAATTCACCTTACTTAAACAACTTAAGCATTCACCAATAAGTATTTATTTTCAATTCTTCCAATTACAACATCTTCGACATTACATAATTCCAATACATATGCATGCACCATCTTTCAAGCATAAATTTTTTTCAAATGCTCTGCATTAAAAGTATTTCTCAATACTTTCCCTTCTTGATCTTCTAGGACATACAAATTTGGGTGAGGAATGACGACGACCTTGTAAGGTCCTTCCCATTTTGGAGACAATTTATTTATTCTATCTTGATGTGAGAATTCATGTCTTCTCCATGCCCTCCCCCCCACGAAAAATTGGCGAGAAGATACTCGCCTATTATAGTATCTTGCCGTGGCTAAACGCATCAACACTTGAATTTTTTCAGAGGCCCATCTCTTTTCATCAACATATCCAATTCAAGACGCCTTTGGCCATCATTGTTCAGGGCGTCGTAATGCTGCACTCTATTGGACTCGACTACTATCTTGTTTGGTGCGACAACCTCAGAACCATACACTAATCTAAAAGGTGTTTCCTCGGTCGCCTTCTTTGGAGTTGTTCGCAACGCCCATAAAACATTTTCCAATTCTTCTGTCCATTTTCCTCCCAAAGCATCAAGTCTTTTCTTTAGACCATTCAACACTGTTTTATTCGCCGCTCCCACTTGTCCATTGACCTGCGCATGTTTGACTGAAGCATGCCTATGCTCAATTTTCAATTCTTCACAAAACCATTTCAATTCCTCTCCGGCGAATTGTGGACCATTGTCACTGACTAGAACACTTGGGATTCCATATCGAGAAACAATTATTGACTTAAGGAATTTGATGACCTGAAACTCGGTAGTAGACGCCAACGCCTTCACTTTAATCCATTTCGAGAAATAGTCGACCACCACTATGATGTAAGCGCGTTGCTTAGACCTTGGTAAATGACCTACCAAGTCGATTCCCCATTGAGCAAATGGCCACGCCACACTTATACTAGTAAGCTTTGCTGGGGGACACACTATTTTCGGACTATACTTCTGGCATGATTCACATTTCATGACCAAAGTCGTAGCCTCTTGGTTCATTGTAGGCCAATAATATCCTTGGTTCAAGACTTTTCTCACAATTGACCTCGCTTCTTTATGACAGGCTGCATATCCTTCATGTACTTCTCTCAAAATGGTAGTCGTTTCTGGATGAGTGACACATCTAAGATAGGGTGTAGAAGCCCCTTCTTATAAAGAATTCCATCGATTATTCTAAAATTGGGAGTCAGCCGAACATTCTTCTTTGCGTTGACATCATCTTGAGGAAGCTCTCCTGACTCAAAATGTGTCCGAATAGGCGTTGCCCAATTAACTGCGACGTTAATATTAACGCATATCATGTTCCCATCCCCATGATTGGTTTCTCTGAAATGCACTTGTATGGGCGTTGCCTGCCAAGCATATTTGCTTAAGGCATCTGCTTCCTAATTCGGTTCTCGTGGGATGGCTTCGATTTGAAATCGTTTGAATCCTTCTGCCAGTACCTTAGCATCTTTCCAGTAATTCATCTTCTCGCCTTTAATTTAATTTACTACCAATTGCGAATTGCAATACACCTGAAGAGAAGTAACGCCTAAACCTTTGGCCAACCGTAAACCAGTAAGAAGTGCTTCATACTCTGCCTCATTATTGGCCGCCTTAAAGGTGAGCACCAGGGCGTATCGTAACGGTGTACTACCATCAGGTAGGTCATAACTAATCCTGCCCCGAGCCTTCAACTGATGAAGAACGATCTGTATGAAGTATCCAAGGATTTTCTTCTTTTTCCTTTTCTTTAGGCATCGTTGGCTGATAACATGTGGATTCTATAATGAAATCCGTCAATGCCTATCCTTTGATTGCACTCTTAGGGGCAAACTTAATTCGGAACTCGCTAAGTCAATGACCCATTTGACCATTCTCCCAGAGGCGTCTGGCTTTTGCAAGAAGTGTTTTAACGGTTGGTTTGTTAAAACAGTAATTTCATGCTCATGAAAATATGGGCGTAGCTTCCTAGCAGATACTACCAACGCATAAAGATAATTCTCAACCTCCAGATAATTTATTTCAGATTTGGCGAGTACTTTGGATACATAATACACCGACACTTGGCCCCTGCCTACTTCTTTGACCAACACCGAACTTACAGCAACTGGAGTGATACTTAAATATAAAGATAGTGCGTTGCCTTTGGATGGTTTCGCTAGTGATGGGAGAGTCTTGAGATGTTTCTTCAGGTCTTGAAAAACATTCTCGAATTCATAAGTCCATTCAAACTTCTTGTTGACCCTCAACACCTGGAAGAATGGTAGCGATTTGCCCATGCCTTTGCTAAGAAACGACTTAGCGCCGCTAACCTTCCATTCAAACTCTGCACCTCTTTGTGGCAGGTGGGGCTCATCATGGCTTCAATCGCTTTCAATTTCTCAGGATTGACTTCTAACCCTCTCTGTCTGACCATATATCCCAGAAACTTGTCTGACTGAACGCAAAAAGCACATTTTGCTGGGTTTAGAGGCACTTGATGAATGCACATCCTCTTAAAGGTTTTCCTAAGGTATTCAACATCATCCACATATGTTTCCATGGTGACTCCTATCATTCCTGAAAAAAGTTTGTTTACCATCCTTTGGTAAGTAGCTTCTGCATTTATCAAACCAAAAGGCATCACCGTATAGTGATAAATATCACTGTCAGCATAAAAGGATGTATGTTGAGCATTGCCATCAGCCATCTGTATCTGGTTGTAACCAGAATACACATCCATGAAACTGAGGAGTTCATGGCCCGAGGTAGCGTCGACCAATTGATCTAGCCTTGGCAAAGTATATGAATCTTTTGGACACACCTTATTCAAATCATGGTAATCAATACACATCCTCCACTTCCCATTCTTCTTATTTACCAGTACTGGATTTGCTACCCAGATTTGGAACCTGATTTCCTTCACAAATCTCATCTCCACCGACTTCCCAACTTCTTGTCTGATGGCGATCACCTTCCATTCACATACAGGGCGTCGCTTTTGAGCAATGTGTCTAGTAGCATTCAGATCCAGGTTGAGTTCATGGGAGATCACCTCCTTGCTAATGCATGAAATATCGCTTGGTTTCCATGCGAATAATTCTTTGAATTCTATCAAAAGCATTGATAAGGCCGCAACTTCTTCTTCTTGGAGTGATGCTCCAATCTGCACTTCTTTTCCTGGATCGTCCACCTCCACCTTCTTCAATCCTTCAACCGGCTAGGGCTGACTCTTCTCTTCTCTAGGATCCTCCTCAGTTTGAATCATCAAATATTATTTCTTTCTTATATGGAGTCACATTGCTTGGACATAGCAACTATGCGCCGCTTGTTGATCCCAATTAACGACTTCTACACCATGAGGCGTTGGGAATTTAAGCAACTGGTAGTATGTGGAATGCATAATTTTATTTGGATTTAGAGTCGAATGCCCTAATATGGCATTGTATGATGCGGGGGCATCAACTACAATGAAGGTGACTTCCAAATCCAATGTTTTCCACCCCTCACCCAAGTGCACTGGAAGGGTCGCAACTCCTACAGGGTAGGTAGTATGCGAGGCGAATCCCATCAATGGAAAATTGACCTTTTTCAAGTCTCTTTCCTTTCATCCCATCCTCTTATATGCATCCAAAAACAAAATATCCGTCGAACTTCCTGAATCCACCATCGTTCTCTTCATGTTAAACCTATCAACCCCCATCGTAATCACCAGGGCATCATCATGGGGAGAAGTGACATGTCCCATTTCCTTCTCTGAGAAAGAAATGATCACTTCTTCCTATTCTCTGGGGCGTTTTCCTGACTTGGAAGTTCCTGAAATTTGAGAGGCGTAAACATCCCTAGCGACACTTGTCTCTTATCCTGCGGTGAAACCTCCACTTATCACATTCATGTCTTCCTGCTTACTAGATCCAACTGCTTGTCGATGACAGTCATCCGTATGATGCCCCTTACAATGATGGTATCAACAATATTGATTGGGATTATTTCCCATGACTGCATCAGGTTTTCATTATGGTGGAGGCGTTACCCAGTTCTTCTTCTCCATTTCCGCAAGAATAACGAAAATTTCCCTATTCAAGGGTGTGAAACTTTCAAAAACTTCTCTTTGGGGCCGAGGCATGAATTCGCGACGCTTATCGTCATGTTCAGATTTGGAAGGACGTTGCTTTTTTTTTTTTTTTTTTTCCTTCCGAAGTATCTTTCTTGAATACTTCTTTGTTCACCTTCCTTTCTTCTCTTGCAATCTCCAAGTCTATGTAAGACTTGACTCGCGCTGTCATTTCTTCCACTGTGATGACGGGGATGACACTTAGACTATCATACAGAGTTGAACCCCTTGGTCCCAATCCACGTACAAAAGTGCAGATATTCTCCCCTTTCGTGATGACTTGATCAATCCCGGCTAGCTCCTTATTGAACCTGGTGTAGAAGTCATCCAGACTTTCATCACCTTTTTGCTTTAAGTGATCCAGAGTTCCCACGCTTTTTAGGAGTTGGTGTCCTCCCATATACTGTACTATAAATTTTTCTTTCAAGTCTCCCCATGATTTTACTGATGCTTTAGGGAGACTGAAAAACCAATGCGACGCGACGCCTCCTAAGGTAGCAGGAAAAGGAGCGGAAAATGATTATCATCATTTGTTCGTCCCAGCAAGGAGGCTTCATGCCTCTGAATACGTTCGACTGTGTCGCCTTCTCCTCGATAGTAATCAATTCGCGGTGTCTACACATGGGCTGACAACGTGATAGACAAGATTTCTGGAGCAAATGGATGTGACGCCTTATCTCGCAGACGTGGCATGGCTCTGCCATTTTGTTCCTTCACCTTTTGAGCGACAAGCTCTTCGATTTGCTCCCTGGTCATTATGCCAGGGGGATGAGCCATTGTCGGACCTGTGCCTATTGTGGAGGCACTCGTAGGGAAAGGAACTTGCTGCCGAGTCCTTGGCAAATCCTGGGGCCGAGAGGTGGCTGCTTGGGTTGATTGGACGGCTGCTTGAGCGTTTACCCGTTGGGCGGCTTGGGCGGCTGCTCTTTGCTCTTTTCTATCCAAGAGCTCGTCAAGGGCCGCTATAAATGCTTTTTGGAGTTACATTCACTCGAGGCGGTGTCTTTTCAGCAGAAGAAGCAATACGAGACTATGCGGGTCTTGGTGTCTCAGATTCATATCTTTGCTCTTCAGGAGCAGGAGGTGCCTCAGAGACAGGTACTTCCGGAACAGGTTGTCGGGGATGGACCATCTGGACTGGTATGTACGATGTCTGTCCCAGGTGTTGTTAAAGGGTTTGGAGCGAATCCTCTTCGTTAACTTCACGAATAGTCTTTGCTCGAGTTGCAGGAGGAACCATGACTGAATTTTGTTCAAAGGATTCCCACAGACGGCGCCAATGTGTTAGATCACATAAACCAGAAACTTCTTCCTTGCGTTCACTCCTTCAACCTGCACAAAAGGAAAGCCCGGGGTGTTCCTGTTGTTTTCCCTCCGATGACAAAGTTAGTCGGATGTTCGTTTAATCTGAATACTTAAGATGTATGGTGGTGAAGATATCATAAAAACATTTCCCCTTAAATGAGGATGAATTAAGTATTTATAACATTCCATACATGAATCATAGTAAGACCAAATCCTAACATAGTAATTAGAACTATCTCTCGGGCGAGCTAACCATGGTTATTTTAAAAATATTCGTTTATAAATGTTATTCCAATATAGACTGTTCTTTTAGTTTGTTTAATCATAAGTGTGCTAAAAACAGACAACCTAATCCGTAGGCGTGCAGACGCACCAACTAAGGTAATCAGTGGATGTTCTGGCACACACTCATTCTGAATATTTTACATCTTTGACGCATCCGTATGGGGCGACGCCTTTAATCCATATTAGCCTAAGAGCGACGACTAAATATAATTGAGTTGATAAGTCCACTTCCGAATGTTCTTGGGCCAAATGTAAAAATAGTCAAGTCCAACAATATTCTTGGACTTGACTATTTTTACATTTGGCCCAAGAAAATTCGAAAGTGGACTTATCAACCCAATTATATTTAGGCGTCGCTAAGTTAATAACCGAGTGACATTGTTTAGGAAAAAACGTTAGAGAAGTTGAACTTCCGACATGTTTATTGGACATCAATCGATCCATGTATTACACCTTAACTTCTACATTCGTGGGTTTATAAAATGTTAAATATTATATATCAAATTTAATGATCTCTTACTATCACCTACCAATTAATTTGTACATAAATTACTCTGTTTCGTGGGAGAAGGACCGTGGTAGTTTCTTTAGCACGTGATATGTCTGTCCAGTCAATAGTGCAGAGTCAACTTTAATATTCTTTTTATTTATCATTATAATATTACTTTTTGTTTTTTTTGTAGAAATATCATTATAATATTTAATAATAAATAAATCGACATCCATGGGATGAGATATTAATTATTGACTGCATTGATAATTGTTTTTTCTCATCTCGTCTAGTCCCATCTATCCGGTACGTAAGGAAGTAAATATATTAATGATAAGGAAAATAAATAAAATAAAATAAATTCTTATATTTAAATATCTGATCCAGTCTTCTACCGTTATCACTTATCACAGTACACCGACAGTTCAGTACGTTGATTCACTAAAAAGTTAATATATTACTTTGAGTAAATATTATGAAACCTTAACTTAAACTGAATTCATATTTTTAGTATTTTTTTAAATTTTTAATTGGTGAATTGAAAACCAAGTAATGCGCTAAAAATTATTCGGTTCTAACACACTATATAATTTCATCAAAATCTAACTTTCTACCATCTCTATCTGAATATCAAATTACATAATCATTAATATAACAAATATTAATTCAATCCCGTATTTATTTCCTAAGCCACATGTTTCATATGTAGTAACGTATCAGAAACGTGGATCCCATCGCACCCTTGACATTTACTTCCCCTCTCATCATGAATCCAACGGCTCCACTCCCTGAATAGGTCCCATTTCTCATCCCTTTGAGGACGTGTCTAAATCTATACCTTTATTGTAGTCTTCACAGCTACGTAATATCATCGTCTAAAAGTCGTAATGCGATATTTTTGAACAACTTGCTCTTCTCCCTTTCACTGTTTTTCCGACCCAAAGAGAGAAAATTCCAGGAATCTGATTTATGTTCTTCATGGAAAGTAACACACCAAATTAAGAGCGAATGATTCTTTACTTGAAACCTTACAGTGTCGCAGCTTTTACTTCATCTTCGTTCACTAATTTTTGCTGTAGAACTCAGTGGAGCATTTTCTGCACTTGGGGTTCTTCAAGGTAAACGTTGTCAGAGCTCTCTTGTAAAAATGGCATCTTTATTCACATACAGATAACTTGGTGTGTAATATTGGTACCAGAAAGTTACTGTCTTTGTTCATCAAGTTGCATTTCTTTATGGGTTTGCCTTCTTATATTCTTTGTCCTTGATAATTATTACCTTCGAGGGTGTCTTGCTAGATTACAACTTCTCTTTTCAATTACTGATTCGTGAAAGTTTTTTAGGTATGAATTAATGAAGCAACCCTGGTGGCTTTCTCCGTTTCTGTCAAATTTCAGTTCATGATGTGTTCTTCAATTCATTCTGGGGATATGAATATGACGTCGTCAAGAAGAAAATGAATCTTTTCTGCAAAATTTGTGCAGCAAATGTGAAGATATCCATTTCGTCGATCGACACCGAACATGGAGAAGCTCTCGATTGTTCGAAGTGCTTCGATCCTGGTAATCACCATTTGGTTACTCACTGAATATGTGGATGGAGCTGGAAACTTAACGAGGCCGAGTGTCGTGACTATCGGCGTTCTCCTCACTTACAATTCAGTGATCGGAAGATCAGCGCTGCCAGCCATTCAAGCTGCCATCGACGATGTTAATGCCGACCCGACTGTTCTTCGTGGGACGAACTTGAGAACTATTAATCACGACACGAATTGCAGTGCGTTCCTCGGAACCGTCGAAGGTACTCAATCAACCCAGTTCTTGATCTTCTATATTGTCCCGTTTTTAAGTATGTTTCGTGCAATCAGCTAAAGTTTGAAGGGTAGATTGGTACAACAATTCGTATACTATAACGGGTTTGTGTCAAAATTGTAGCTTTGCAGCTAATTGAGAACGATGTTGTGATCGCGATCGGGCCGCAGTCCTCAGGAATTGCACACATTGTCTCGCATGTAGTGAACGAACTTCATGTGCCTCTTCTTTCATTCGGGGCAACCGATCCAACCCTATCGTCGCTGCAGTATCCGTATTTTATACGTACAACACAGAACGATGCTTTCCAGATGAACGCAGTGGCTAGCATTGTCCAGTACTTCAGATGGAGGGAAGTGATCACGATTTTCGTTGATGATGACTACGGACGAGGCGGCATTGCTGTGCTCGGGGACGAGTTGGCGAAAAACCGAGCAAAAATCGCGTACAAGGCCGCATTTCCTCCTGGGTCGTCCAATAGCACGATTAAGGACTTGATGGTTGAGTTGAATTTGATGGAGTCTCGGATTTTCGTTGTTCATGTGAATCCCGATACAGGGCTCAAAGTTTTTGCTGCAGCGAAGTATCTCGGGATGATGAGCAGTGGCTACGTTTGGATCGCTACCGATTGGCTTCCTTCGGTTTTGGACTCGATGGATTCGGTCGATGCCCATACGATGGATTTACTGCAGGGAGTTATCGCACTCCGCCACTACACACCCGAAACGGATCCTAAGAAGAACTTCGTCTCGAGGTGGAAAAACTTGAAGTCCAAGGTGAGCGCGAGGCCGAATTCCTACGCGCTCTATGCGTATGATTCCGTTTTTTTGGCTGCTCGAGCTCTCGATTCTTTCCTGAGAGAAGGTGGGAATATATCGTTTTCGGAAGATCCGAAGCTGCAAGACTCAAACACGAGCAAGCTACAGTTATCGTCACTGCGTATTTTCGATGGAGGCGAACGGCTCCGTCAGATACTTCTCACCACCAACTTTACAGGTTTGAGTGGAAAAATCCAGTTTGATCCGGACAAAAACCTTATTAATGCTGCATTCGATGTTCTCAACATCGTCGGTACCACACGGAGGATCGGGTACTGGACGAATTACTCGGGTCTCTCGATCCTCACTCCTGAAGAACTATACAAGCAGCCACCGAATATTTCTTCCGGCAACCAACACCTTAGTGACGTGCTATGGCCTGGAGAGACGACGATGAGACCTCGAGGTTGGGTCTTCCCTAACAATGGAAAGCCACTAAGGATTGGGGTGCCGAATCGAGTGAGCTATCAGCAATTCGTGATGAAAGACAATAATCCTCCTGGAGTGAAAGGGTACTGCATCGATGTGTTCGAAGCCGCTCTGAATCTTCTTGCATATCCCGTTCCTCGTACGTACATTTTGTATGGAGACGGCACGGGAAACCCTAGCTACAGCAACCTCGTCTACCAGATCGTACAGGATGTAAGTACTATTATCGTGTTTACTGAATTTAATCCACGTAATGTTCTTATCGTGTCATTTATACTGTCTTGTACCATTTTTAGACCATCGATGCAGCTGTCGGGGACATTACGATCGTTACAAACAGGACAAAGATCGTGGACTTTACGCAGCCGTACATGGAATCAGGACTCGTTGTCGTTACTCCGGTGAAGGAGCAACGACACAGTCCCTGGGCTTTCCTCAAGCCTTTCACCGTTCCGATGTGGCTCGTCACTGGCGGTTTCTTCCTTTTCGTCGGAGCGGTGGTTTGGGTACTCGAGCACCGCCTAAATCACGAATTCCGAGGTACACCGCGGCAACAACTCATAACGATATTCTGGTTAGACCCATTGACTCAACTTGCTATCACAATTCACCGAGACTCAATCCTTTTTCTATCATCAGTACTGAAACTTGATTTGGATCTTACAGGTTTAGTTTCTCCACAATGTTCTTCTCACACAGTAAGTGGCTTTGTTGATAACCTCCTTCGGCTTATCAAATAATCCATAAACCCTAATATGTTCTTTTAACAGGAGAGAACACAGTGAGCACGTTGGGGCGGTTAGTGCTGATCATATGGTTGTTCGTCGTGTTGATCATCAATTCGAGCTACACGGCTAGTCTAACCTCGATCCTAACAGTGCAACAACTTACATCAGGAATCGAGGGGATCGACAGTCTGATCTCGAGCAATGACAAGATTGGGATCCAAGAAGGTTCGTTTGCATGGAACTATCTGATCCAGGAGCTCAATATTGCCGAATCCCGACTCGTGAAGTTAAAAAACCAGGAAGATTACAGTGTCGCCCTTCAGAAGGGGTCGAGCCGCGGGGGAGTATCGGCTATTGTCGATGAGCTTCCGTATATCGAGCTCTTCTTAGCGAGCACCAACTGCAAGTTCAAGACAGTCGGACGGGAGTTCACGAGAAGCGGTTGGGGATTCGTAAGCAAACTCATATCGAAATTTGAGTATTTTTCAAAAGCAAACTAAACCTTTAATGGCGTATATTGAAGTATAAATTTGTGTTCCTCCCTCAGGCTTTCCAGAGGGACTCGCCGCTGGCGGTTGACTTATCTACCGCGATTCTTCAACTATCTGAGAGCGGCGATCTCCAGAAAATTCGCGACAAGTGGCTCTCTAGCACCGACTGCTCTCCGCTGGACATCTCCGACGATAAACCGCTCTCTCTCGACAGCTTCTGGGGTCTTTTCCTCATCTCTGGAATAGCGTGCTTCCTCGCCCTCGCCATCTTCTTCTATCGTGTCATCTCTCAGTACCGGAGATTCACCCCCGAGACTGACAATGGTGATGTGGAGGAGATCGAGCCGGCCCCTAATTTTCGCCGCTCTTCTCGTGCCACAAGCGTCAAAGATTTGATGGTGTTTGTCGATAGGAAAGAAGCGGAGGTGAAGCAGATGCTCAAGAGGAAGAGTTGCGATATCCAGTGACCAACTTCCACTTCACCGTCGCCGGGAATGGAGGGGTGCATCTACGCTCATCATCTAGCAATGGATATGAATTCAACACATACTACGTACGTGAGTTTTGCTATGTATAGTAATTAATCAAAGGCCGTGAGGAATGTCTTCTTATTAACTGTAGTTTCAGATAATCCTTCCTTCGTCCGTCCATCAAGTATGTTAAAATAACACTAGTATGACTAATCCAGCTAGTGTCAATCCAAGTAGACAGACAACTCGCACCGAGGGTAGCGTGATGTACCAAAATTTGAGATATACATTATGTCATAAGTTGAAATATGTGAAAAATTTGACTATACGCTCTGCAATTTGACTTGAAAAAGTATAACTCACATCCTGTAAGTCCAAACTCAACACGATTAATGACATTTATGACGAAATTCAAATATCTACCTACTCTAATTTTTTGATTAGATATATATATTTAACTTTTTAACCTAACATCATTTATTCTATAATTTAACCGGAAAGATAAAATGCATTATTTGAAAAAATTAATTTTAGATATACTAAAAAAAATACAGTTCGTAGATAATTTAATTATGATATAAATGACGCTAACTAATTTTTAACTTTCGGACCGACAGTATAATATGATAGATAAAAACTATATATATATAGAGAGAGAAAGAGATGAACAATATATATATATATATACTTTACTGTATATATATATATAGAGAGAGAGAGATACAGTATATAAAGTATATCTATATACTTTATATACTGTATCTCTCTCTCTCAATATATGTAATATCTCTCTCTCAATATATGTAATTATAGTTTTTTTTATCTATTGTATTATATAGTGAGTTTTTTTTATCTATTGTATTATATAGTGAGTCTGAAAGTAAAAAATTAACGCTTAATTATCGTCATTTATGTCGTAATTAAATTATTTATGAACTGTAATTTTTTTGAGTAAGTATATAATTAATTTTTTGCCTAATGCTTTTTATCATTCCGATCAAATTATAGGACAAACGATGTTAGGTTAAAAAATTAAATATATATCTAATAAAAAAATCCAAAAAAATAGAGTAGGTAGATAATTGAATTTCACAATAAATGTTCTTAACTGTGTTGAGTTTGGACTTAAAGGGTCTAAGTTATATTTTTCTAAATCAAAATTTTATATCTCAACTTAGGGCAGAGCATATAGTCAATATGTAAGTCCAAATTTAATATTATTTTTTTGCATAATTTGAATCGCAATTAAAATATCTACTTACTATATTTTTTTAATAAATGTATAATTTAGTTTTTAATTAAATATCGAATCGTCGAATAAAACAAAATCAACCCTAAACCCTAAACCTACCCCTCTGCTTTTCATGTTTTCCTACCCCTCGACATGAAGACGTGAAGCCGATGAATAAGAAAAACATCTGACTCCATTATTGAGAAACTTGTTCTTTAGTACATAGAGAACTAGATATATAGAGTATAGAGATAACTATCTATCTATATTTATTCTATCTATAAAGATACTCATACTATCTATCTAACTATATATATAATAAACTAAATCTAAAAGGATAAACTAACTAATATAGATAAACTAAAGATAAAGACTAATCTAGACTACATAATACTCTAACAGAGGTGAATGGATTTTTTTTTGCCAGAAGCATCGTTAAGGACGACTTGCGGGGGTTGAGCACCTCAAAGTCCCATTCGTCGACTTGTAACTTCCAGAAACTGGACACCTACAGGTCCTGGTCGTCGAAGATGACTTGCGAATGCTGAATATCTAAAGGCTCCGCTCGTCAGCTTGTAATTACAAGAAACTGAACATCTACATGTCCTGATTGTTGAGGATGACTTGCGGAGATTGAGCTCCTAACGACTCCGCATTTCATCTATAAGGTTTAATTGCTCGTATCTGCATCTCGCCCATTCTGACTCATCCATCTCTGCCTCAGCGAGGATCCTAGATGACGGGATTTCTACTTCAATTGGCAGCACGAATTCGATCCCATAAACAAGGGAGAATGGGGTTGCCCTTGTTGATGTCCGTATTGAGGTCATGTATGCCATGAGTGCCCAAGGCAGCTTGTCGTCCCAGTCCTTATAATTGACAGTCATTTTCACTATGATCTTCTTAATATTCGTATTTGCTGCTTCCACCACGCCATTCATTTGTGGGCGGTATGAAGATGAATTTCTATGCTGATGTAAACACCTGATTTGGGCTCTGGGTCAAAATAATGTACGCGCGGATCCAAGCCGAGAAAAATCGAGATGAAGAAAGGAGCAATAAAATAAAATAAACCCCAAACCCTAAAACCCTAAACCCTAAATCTTAACCCCAAACCCTAAACCTCAAACCCTAAAAATCCTAAACCTTAAACCCCAAACCCTAAACCTTAACCTTAAACCACAAACCTTAAAATCCCAAACCCTAAACCTTAAATCCTAAACCCTAAACCTTAAACCCCTAACCCTAACCCTAACCGTTAACATCAAACCCTAAACCCCTAAATCTTAAACCCTAAACCTTAAATCATAAACCCTAAACCCTAAACCTTAAACCCCAAACCCCAAACCTTAAACTCCAAACTCTAAACTGCAAACCCTAAACCCTAAACCATAAACTCCTAAAACCATTGCACCCATTTTTGGCCAAACATCCACCATGACATCCATTTTCGTCCAAATTCCCACTATGCCCCAAATCACTCTCAATTGGCACCAAAAGTCTCCTAATTACCATCACCATTTGGCCAATTGATCACCTTTGCTCATCCTTAGCCAAATTCTCTCCAATTATCATCCAAACTCCTTCTAATTGCCAATCACCTCCCAATTGTCAATCACCTTTGCCCAATTGCTATCACCTTTGCCATCCACCATGTATTGTCCATGTTTATCATCTATTTGGAGGAGAAAACACTACAAAAGCAAGGGAGAGCTATGGTTGAAGTAGAATGGAAGAAGAAACCAAAGGAGATGAGAGATTGCCGAAGCCTTTGGCAAGGGAAGAAAAATTGAGAAAGAAAGAAAAAAAAAAAAAAAAGAGTGAAAGGAAAAAAAAAAATCAAAGGGAGGTATTGAAAAAAGAGTGAGATTGAGTGAAAAATATCGATGATTATCGGTCTCAGTTTCTCGTATGGTATTTAAACTCCAAATAAGTTAGATATATTTCCCTCATATTGATCAATATTGTATTCATATTTTCTAATGTGAATGAAATTGAGGTTTTATATACATATATTATGTGTATGTGATACTATATATATGTGTATGTCTATGTGATATTATATGTATAATATATATATACTATATCTATGTGATACTATATATATGTGTATGTATAATATATATATATTATGTATATGTGAAAAAATATTTTCAAAACTGACTTAGGTCATTCCTGAACTTTGATGAAGGTTATAACTCGGTCCTTGGACTCTCGGGTCATTCTGGGAATTTACCGAGTGTTAAAAGCCAATCCAGAAAAGTTTTGGGCCATTTGTGCAATTTTTGAAATATTTTTTTTATTCAGCTCGAATTTTTTAAAAATTACATTTTGTTTCCTGAACCTTTCTGGACATCCCATCACTTCTCAAAATGTTACAAATAAGTCTATAATAATTTTCGGGTGATTTTGGAACTTTACCAAGTGTTACAAATAAGTCCAGAATAGTTTAGGGTCAATTCTGTCATTTTAAAAAAATATTTCCAATTCAGATCGAATTTTAAATAATTTCATTTTGGTCCCTAAACGTTTTTTGGACATCCCATGACTTGTCAAAGTGTTACAATTCTGTCATTCGTGTATTTTTGACATGTTTAAAATGACCCCAAAGTTAAGTCACCATTTTCTCGAGCATGATTAAATTTATTATCTCTTGTTTATTTATTTGAAATTAACTCGTAAATAAAAAATGCTTGTATATGGTTTAGTTATTTTATTTTTGAAAAACGTATGTAATCTTTTTGGCCAAGCATGATCAAAACAGGTAATTCAGGTAAATTGGTAAATAAATTCAAAACAAACTAAAGTACTGAAAGGGCGGATTATGAGCTCGCGAGCTCATAAGACGTAATCAAACCCCCGAACTCGATTCTCTGGACGTAGACCTTCCCAAGCCCTAAGATGTTAATACCATGTACCCTAGGCAAATTTTAGGATTCCGATTAGCCTTTAATTAATCGGTGGCGACTCTTTCAATTTTTTCGGTCCGGTTGGTGACCCCGCTCAACCCGATCCGTCGCTCGCCAAGACCCGACATTTTAGAGATAAAACAAATAAGAATATTTTAAAAAAGGGTTGGGGAAAGTCGGATCCGACGTCCGACAATTGATCACAACTCATTGACCAATTTGTTATTTATATTTCTGTCATTGGCGGTGATGAATGACTTCGGAATACCATGATGCAAGATGATGTCCCAGTTCATGAAAAATTCAATGGCCTTTGTCGTTATTGATGCCGAGGTAATAACCTCTACCCCGTGGTGAAGTAAACGATCACCACTAATATGAATCAATGACCCTTGGGCGCCTTTGAGGAAATCATGTTGATTACATCGATGCCCCACCTTGATAAAGACCATAGGGAAGTTATGTGATAGAGCTCGTGCAGTGATGCGTGGATTTGGTCCGCGTACTCTTGACAGAGGCGACACTGTTGGACATGCCTCATACAACCAACCAAAAGTATCCAAGTATCGTACGCTCATGTGTGGGCCATAACAATCTTCATGAATATACTCCATTAGACGCTCAACTTCTTTAGCATTCACAAACCTCAAATGGGTATAGTCGAGCCACTGGGAAATTAATTTCAAGTCATTCCTTGCACGACCTTTCTGTCATTTTCTTGCGCCATTCTCTGGGAACTCCGTACACCAAGTATCTTTTTATTAGTGAATCATGGTTGACCGTCTGGTTCTTTGATCTGCATTGACTTATTTTTTTTGTTTCCCGGAGAGATGTTACTCATGGGTGCGAACATTGCCAATTTTGTACGCAAGAAAGCAAATAAGAACACAAGGTGAACGCTGACTTGCTTCTCTTCTTCGCAGATTTCGTCCTCGTGGTGACTACTTTGCCGGTACAGATGTTGTTCTTCTTCCATGGGTTTCTCCACCCTTCGGGGAATCCGATCAAGTAGAAGCACTTCGCCTCGTTGTAACGACACTTTCCGTAGCGGCTACATATCGTGGTCTTCCGATCGACGCTGCCACCATGAGAAACCTTTGTTAATAATGACATTAACAATGACTATCCTTGTTGTTTGCATGCATCGACAATGACGTATCCCCTGATGTCTGCGTGCGTCAACAACAGTGCCTCTCCTGGATCAACAATGACGTCTCCCCTACAGGAGTCAACAACGACGTCTTCCCCGTGTCAACAATGGCGACTATTATGCAGGAGTCAACAATAACGTCTATCCCGTGTCAATAATTGTGTCACCCATGCGTCAATAATGGAGCCTCCCTTCTGCATGCGTCGAAAACGACATCTCCCCTGCATGCATTAACAACGACATCTCCTCGCATCCTCATGCATCTCCCCTGCAAGAGTCAACAACGGCGCCTGCGTCGTGTCAACAATGTTGTCTCAATGGCGTCTCCCCTGTGTCAAAAATAGTGTATATTCAACTCTATTTAAGTCACCTCAGCTTCAGATCGATCGAACGTCACAGAGGTATTTTTATCATCTCCTTTAGTCTGCAAAAGAACAGCATTCCCTCTTCCGGTGATCGATTGTGGCCTGGTGGCGTGGCCGATTTGACTCTGATTGTGACTTCATCTGAGCGAAGGTAACATAGAAGCCGGAACCGATTCCGGTGATAGGAACCTCGACGTACCTTCTTTCTACGACACCCATTGCTTGTGTCTGGTCATTTTCTGACTGGATATTCGCATAAGCCGATATCACCTCGGGTAACAGATTTTTCGGTGTAAATCCTGGTTTTCCGAATCATACTCCTCACTCATTGAATTCAGGAATTGATAAAATCCAGTCTCCGCTTATTTTGTGTTCCAGATTGCAATGTCGTCTGGGTCAATTGGTAATGATGATGACGAAAAGGAAGAGCCGATCGATCTGTTACTTGATTGAGAAATATGTCTTTGATACCATGTTGAACAGACTAAGGAATAAGTATTTGGTGCCTTTCTCACCGGATCCTTCTCCGTAATGTATAGAGTCGGATTCGTCCAGGTTGCCCCCATGCAATATTGAATCAAAGTTCCCCTTGTGTTCTTGAGGTGCTGGAGTCACCGAAAGTCGCATGGGTTCCCATAAACCTAAGTTCAAAATACCATAGTGAGAATAAAGAATACACAATTGATCATGCATCATTGGTTTTGAAAAGTTTGCATGTTTCGTTCATTCCATTCATAGACTTTGATTACATGTATGACAAAAGTTTTTTTTGAAGAATACTTTATTGATAATTAGCCAATCGAAATCTAGTTCTTAAGACATTTCACACGATGTTGCAGCTTGTTGAGTGCATTTGTTGCTTGTTCTTTGGTTCAGAGGATTTGAAAATATATTTATTTGTCTCGTCCTTCATCAGAATTGTTCAAGGGTGACATTCAATTTAAATACGTTGCCCCTACATTTCTCCAAGGTGCTATACCGACCCCTCATTTCATTTCGCATACACCATAACTTGTTGCGGAGGCAGTGGATCAACCCAAGAAATGCTTTGAATTCTCACCTTAGTTTTCATGATTGCATAGATGTCCTCGGAATATGAAGGTGGTTGCTCAGGCTTGTAGGTGTTGAATTGAACTTGAGAACGTATTTCATTGCAGACAACGTTTTCCACATTCCAGAAGTCAGACAAGACATCAAGGAGAGCGCACTTGACTTTGTAGTTTGCGAGCTTATGTACCTTGCCAATGTTCCCGTTCACGTATTTCTGATTCTCTTTTCTCATGGGTTTCCATATTCGGGCAATTTCGACCGTAGGGGGCTGTATGACCTTATTGTGAGGACAATGATTTTTTTGCTTCATCCTTACCAAAGATGGTGCGTGAAATGTCCTAAGGAGACGAGATAGAATGAACAGAACTTAAATATTTTTTAAGAAAAATGCAATGCAAGTGCCAGAATGTAAATTTCATTACTAAGGTTCGTATTACATTTACAGCAGTCTAGAATATATAATACAAAAGGCCATATCCTATACATGTCGTGATCTAGGGTCAAAACAAAACACATTTACATAATGGGTCGAACTTCCATCTACAATTGTTGGACTGACTTCTAATTCACAACAGTTGGGTCAAATCTTCTTCATGAATTGTGGGCCAATCTCCTATCCAAATACTTGGGTTGAATTCCCATTTACATCAGTTGAACCCCAAAATGGAAACAATCACAAAATTGGTAAAGGTTAAACACAATGTGGAGCTTTTGTTCTAAAGGGATAGAATTTCTAGGTTCTCTGAACTGGCGGAACCTCAACCCAATAAAGGATCATGAGCCCATTCCGATCATCGAGTTGAGTTTTTTGGGTGCGTGTCGGCGATCCAAACCGCTCCGGACGCCCCTACTAAACTCCCTAAGCTCTTAATATGCTCTAGGTCCGAGCAAGTAATTGTAACCAATGTGGTATGTGCAAAGCGAGAATTTAAATAGTTTTTATTACATTTACATCGTCTTTCGAACAAAATTTAAAACTGTAAGCATGAGCGAATAGTCAAAACGGATAGAGCTAAATATAATATGGCAAAGCAAACATGACAAACCCTAAACCCTCTAAACAGATACATCCCCAGTGAATCACCAAATTGTCGGACGTCGGATCCGACTTTCCCGGACCCTTTTGAAAAATACTTTTATTTTGTTCACTCGAAAATGTCGGGTCTTGGTAAAGTCCCAGAATGACTAGAGAGTCTTAGGACCGAGTTATAACTTTCATCAAAGTCTAGGAATGACCTAAGTAAGTTTTTAAAATATATTTTTTAGACTGAAATAAACTCCCATAACTTTCACAAATGCCTAAAATGACCCCAAAGTTATACTGAACTGAAAACCGAGTACGATTATTATATGAAATATAACTATTAACACATAATATCGATAAGATAAATTGCATTCACATTAAGAAATATAAATACAATATTGAATACTAGAGAGATACCCCTGAGTTATTTAAAGTTTAGATACCGTACGAAGAATCGAGACTGTTAATCACCGAATCTTCGTTTCGATTCGGATTCTCGTGTACAGTATTTTGACCCTGAGCAAAAATCAAGTGTTTACACTTAATATAGTAGAATTCTATTTTCTTAGGTCTCATATTTGGTCCTTTTTTTGTATGATATATTTTGTACAACTATTATTTAAGAAAAACTTATAAGTTACTCTATGTTGCGTTTTGTAGGGGTGACAATCGTGTTGTGTCGTGTCTAAACATGTGTTGTGTCTAAACAGATAAGTCTTAAACGTGTCTCAAATATTCAAACACAAACACGACATGATTAACTAGCAGATCACACGTGACACGATACGTGACCCGATTAACTTTCATGAACAAACAAAAAAACTGAAAACATGTCGGGTCATACGATACGACACGATTAGACATGACACGATTAAACACGACACAATTTGACACGAAGTTGTTAGACACGATTAGACACAACACAATTAGATATGACACGACACGATTAGACATGGAATCCAGTAATTTCACAAGTTATTTCTCATATTTTTAAGAACTCAAACCCATATATACAAAATAAAGTCTTCAAAGTTCAATATTAAAATGTAAGTGTGTATTTCAATATTATTTTATTATTATTATACTTAAATGTGTCTAAACCTGTCACATGTATACACGACACGATTAATTAATCGTGTGTCTAAACGTGTCACATGTGTTAGAACAAGAAATGGATTAGAAAAGGAAAAGTTGTATTAGGAATCAAATCACAGTGTACACACTTACCTATTTTACACTTACCTAATTTAGCTATTGTATTGTACAATATATACATTTGTATCTCTATAGAATGAGAATAAGAAAATATAGCAGATTTTACAGATTCTCCCACATATGTTAACATGGTATCAGAGTCGAGTGGTTCTTCGATCAATTAGGGATCGATTTGTCTCGGCGTCATCATCTACCAGTAATGGCAGATTCAGATTCAGAACAATGTAGAATCCATGTCGGTGAACCCGCTGCAATAGATATGACGTTGGCGGCTCAACTGGCGGCTCTAATCTCCAACCTGCCACAGTCAAGCAACAATACACATAAACAAGTATAAGTTCCAACTATCAGTCTGAGTGTAAACTGAACGTGAACAATTACTCCCTGTGGTCCAAATTGATTTGGATGAAAATAGGGTAACACAAAAAGTTACACCACCTCATAGGTGTTCCAGAACCACCTAAAATTAACGATTCCAATTTCTCGCAATGGGAACAAGAAGTTTTAATCGTCTGTTCTTGGATGCTCGATAACATGTAACCAAAAATGGTACACCAATATGTCGAGTTCCCGACTGCAAATGAACTTTGGAAAGCTTTGTCTGCAACCTATAGCAAGCAAAAGGACGACTTTCAATTGTTCGACTTAATCTGTCAAACGAACGACACCAAAGAATGGACATATTCACTTGAGACCATGTACAACAAGTTACAGAGACTGTGGAGGGACATTGAGTTAAGAGACCAAAATCCGATGAAACACCCAGAAGACATAGCAATTTGGAATACCAAGCGTGCAGAGACAAAATTGTACAAGTTCTTACATGCGGTCAATTATGCGTTTGATAAAAAAATGGGACTTACTAAGAAATAACCCATTAATGGATGTTGAGATAACGTATGTTGTTATTCGATCGGAGAGGGACCGACGACAGGTGATGGGAGGAGCTAAAAGATAAGTTGAGGCCACAAACACTAGAATCAGATCCGAAATTGCTGCAAAGGTTCGCTCAAGCGAATGAACTGGTCTTCCCTTCAGCCATGCCACCAAGCCACGATCAACCACCGTGGGTTGGAAATCATCTCATCGCGACAACATCAATCGGAAAAACATATGATGTAGCCACTGTGGAAAGTTCTGACATAGTAAATCAGACTGCTTTCTGTTGGTCGGATTTCCGGAAGGATGAAGGAGTCAACAGAGACATACCGTAGGGACCAGCATTGTGGTTGTAGCAGTCAGTGTCTCCGATGACGAAAAGTGAAAGAATGAGGAAGTTTCTGCCAAGAGAGAAAAGGAAACTTACCTGGGAGAAGAAGAGAAGGTTGCGGCTGCTAAGGAAAGTCTTGGCTGAAGGAGATATATGGTTTTTAGGCTATTTACACTCCAACCCTCAATCTCTTGACTATTTACCTTTTCCACCAGTAATTTATGATTTAGGTGTTTCTGACCCTGAAGTTAGCAAAAATAGAAACACAAAGCCAATTATTCAAGAAATAGTGAAATTGGTCCCTCAGTTAGTTTCTTAAAAAATCATGATTGTGTTAAAAATGATCGGTGGTTATTTGATTGTGGTGCAACATATACTGTGACATTTGATAAAAGGGACTTTATAGCCCATTCCGTACCAAACAAGAAAATGATACGAAATGCAAATGGATCTCTCTCACAGGTCTATGGAGCAGGAACCTATCGCAGTATCTCCAACTCTGAAATTACAAAATTGTCTTTTATGTGCCAAGTCTCTCATGCAAATTGCTATCTATTAGCCACGTGACGAAAAAGTTAGACTGCACATTACTAATATATCCATCATTCTGTCTACTGCAGGATATTAAGTCGATGAGAGTAATTGGATGTGGTGTTCAGCATGAGGGACTGTATTATGTGGATGAAGTGGCTCAACACGGAACTACATCGCTTGCTCATGGGACAATTGACCGACAATAGTGGTTGTGTCAACCAAGGCTGGGACACCCATCTAGAGGGCACCTTCATACTTTATTTTTGGAGTTATTTTTATCAAATAAAACTATTCCCTGTGAGACATGTATACTTGCCAAAAGTCATAAACAATCTTATTCATAGTCTTATTCTAGAGCTAAGTTTGCGTTTTCCTTGATTTATTCAGATGTATGGGGTCCTGCCTCAAATAAAGGTGTCTCCATGTCAAATAATGGACTTAAATATTTTGTACTCTTTATTGATGGCTTCTATTTGAATGACTTGGGTATATTTTCTTAAGCATAAATCAGAAGTTTCATCTAAGTTCATAGAGTTTCACAACTTAGTTCAAACTCAATTCCATACTCAGATTCAGGTCCCCCGCTCCGATAACGGGGGTGAATTTGTAAACTCAACACTTACAGTTCTTTCAGGAAAAATGTATCATTCATCAAACATCCTACCCACATATTCCACAACAGAACGAATTGGTGGATAGGAAAAATCGTCATATTCTTGAAATGACGAGAGTTATTATGCTTGAGTCACATGCTCCTACCTCGTTTTAGCATGAAGCAATTGCAACCTCAGTATATCTCCAAAATTGTCTTCCCACTAAGGTATTGAATTTTCAAACACCTCTTCAAATTCTGTGATAAAAACATGAGTGTCCCAACAACCTTGACACTTTAACCTCGTATTTTTGGATGTTCTCTTTTTGCTCATATTCCTAAAACAGAACGCTCAAAATTTTGATTTGTGTTCTATTAAGTGTGTATTTGTGGGATATGGGATTCAACAAAAAGGCTACCACCGCTATAATCCTCACAATCATCGTATATACACTACGATAGACTGCAATTTCCTCGAAAGTGAGTTCTACTACTCAACCCAATCTGGTGTCCAGGGGAGATTCTAAATAGTCCACCACTGGATTGGTTGATTAGCCCAGTATGGCCCGAACTATTGAGGCCAGAAACAGTCCCAAAAGAGCAAGTAGACGGAACCATCGAGACGTCGACTCCCATAGTACATGTTTCTGGTGATTCAAACGCGTCACTCCTGACGAATATCCCTGACGTTAGTAGTCCTACTATGTCTCATTCTGACATTCAATACTCCACAAATAATTCTTATGATACGAGCCCAGAAGTTGAAATAATACATGAAATAGTTGAACCACCCCAAGATAAGTACGTGTTGCCACCGAGAAAAATCATAGGCGTTCCTCCAATCCGATATGAACCAGAGTACAATCCAAAAGGAAGTCGATACCCTGTAGTCAACCTAGCCAGGGGAGCCTAACACCGACTGCACGTGCCCTTACCACAACCATATGCAATCAGGATGTTCCCAGATTAACAGAAACAACTATTGCGGATCCAGAATGGCGCAAGGCTATGAAGGTTGAAATGGATGCATTAGAAAGAGCGCAACATGGGAAAAATGTACTTTACCTTCCGGAAAAAGAGCAGTTGGATGTCGTTAGGTGTTCACTATAAAGCACTGATGTGACATATCAATCGAAATATGCAAGGCAAGATTGGTGGCTAAAGGCTATACACACACGTACAATATTGATTATTCATAAACCTTCTCTCCAGTTGCTAAAATTGATACTATTAGAGTCATGTTCTCAGTAGCAGTGAATAAGGATTGGCCACTTCATCAGTTCGACGTAAAGAACACATTCTTACACAGTGATTTGGAGGAAGAAGTCTATATGGAACCACCTCCATGTTTCATGTTAGGCTTTCGAGGCTCATAGGTATGCAAATTAAGGAAGGCCTTGTATGGTTTGAAATAGTCACTCAGAGCATAGTTTGGAAGATTTACGGTGGTTATGGAAAAGCATGGTTACAAGCAGAGTAATTCAGACCATACCTTGTTTCTTGGAGGGAGGGTAACGTGTTTGATCATCTATGTAGACGATATGTTTATTATAGGAGATGATCATGAAGAGATAACCCAACTCAGGAGGAATTTATTTTAAGAATTTGAAATGAAGGATATGTGTGAGCTTAAGTATTTTTTTGGGATCGAGGTACTACGTTCTAATACATGTATCTTTATTTCTCAGAGAAAGTATATCATGGACTTGTTAGTAGAAACTGGGTTGTTTGACTGTAAACCTGCAGATACACTCATTATGATGAATCATGGGTTGAAGATAGTAGAGGGAGCTGAACCAGCAGAACGTACTTGGTACCAGCATCTGGTGGGAAAATTATCTCTCTCACATGCGACCAGACTTTTCATATGCAGTGGGAGTTTTAAGTCAGTTTATGCATAAGTCACACGTAGATCACATGGAAGCCGCTTTGAGAATTCTTCAATATTTAAAGAAGTCGCCAGACAGTGGAGTCCTATTTCGAAAGAATGACCATCTAGAGATAGAAGCATACACTGATGTTGAATTGACCAGAAGTTCAATGGGCAAAAGATCAACTTCAGGATATTTCACTCTGGTTGGAGAATATTTAGTCACCTAGAAGAGTAAGAAGCATAAAATTGTAGCACTCTCAAGTGCCGAGGCAAAATTCATAGGAATAACTCGATGTCTCACAAAAGTACTATGGTTGCGAATATTACTAGGAGAAATTGGGTTCACTATAAACGGAGCGTGCAAGGTCATGTGTGATAATCATGCGACCATCAGTATTTCAGAAAATTCAGTACAACATGACTGTACGAAACACGTTGAGGTTGATCGTAACTTCATCAAGGAGAAGTTAGAGAACGAGGTCATCACTCTTTTGTTTGTCCGCGCAGATGACCAATTGCAGATATTCTAACCAAGGTAGTAAATGGAAGAATTTTCAGAGATATATGTTTTGTAAAAGTTGAATATTGGCGATCCCACTACTCAACTTGAGGGGGAGTGTTAGAAAATGAAATAGATTAGAAAGGGAAAAGTTGTATTATGAATCAAATCACAGTGTATACACTTACCTATTTTAGCTATTGTATTGTACAATATATACCTTAGAAAATAGAGTAGATTTTTCATATTCTCCCACATCTGTTAACATGTATACACGACACGATTAGTTAATCGTGTTTATACAGATATCTGCATATCAGAAGTGTTTAAACACGATTATAAACGTATAAGAGTTGTTTAGACACGGGATGTGTTCAGGTTAAACTCATATATACTTTAAAGCAAATCGTGCTCTGTCGTTTAATCATCTCGTGTCAAAAATTGTCAACCATAATTTTGTAGTAGGGATAAAAATCACATAGATACCTCATAAGTTACGTTTTTACAAATAGGTTCCTTAGAAAAAAAATTGTCACTTTCGAATACTGTAGATGTTATAAATGTATCTATCTTAATTGGGCACCTAAAAGTAACAATAAAGACAAAATAAATATATTTGATTGCAACAATACATAACTTAGAGATGTGTGAAAGTAACAGTAAAATAGAATAGAGTTACCTTAATGAAATAAAATATTAAACATGTAACGGGTACATGATCGAAATATTAAAGTAGATATATTTATGATTTCTCATGTATCTAAAAGTAACAAAAAAATATGATATACCCATTTGTCAAAATATAACTTTTGAGGTAGCTAAATAACTTTTATCATTTTTGTAGTATAATATGCACATATATTTTGTTTTTGAAAGAAAATATATAAGTCTTGTGTTACATAACTGATACATACCACGTAGGTGGGGTGAAATAAAAAATTGGCTGGTCTGAAAATCCGTTGAAATCTGACCCGATCCGAACAGAAAAAACCGGCCGGAAAATGTATGGTTCGGTTTATGGTCGGATTGTTTTTGTTTGAAACGGTTTTTTTTACCGTTTGGTCTAGAAATATAAAAGATTGTGAAGTCTGGTCCGCCCGTTTATGCGTATATAATTTTATATATTATATTAATTAATCAATGAATACAACCAAATAATAATTTTGTTATTTAATAGTTGTTTAATCGATTTCGTAGAAAATTATGTAAACATTGTTAAATTAAGTTATTTTGTTGTTTAATTTGATTTTAAATACTTATTTTGGTTTTGAATGTTTTTTTTTTTCCGGTTTAAATCGAAAATCCGATCCGAAATCTGAATGAACGGTTTATTTTTCTTATACGGTTTTTTGGTTGGACTTTTTTTTGAAGAAAATCCAATCCAAAAATACAAGTACCCGACCGAAATAGTAAAAAATCGGTCGGACCGGTCCGATTTCACCCCTATATGTAGGTAATGCATATTAACATGAATGCTTGGATAATCTTTTAGAAATTATTCTAAATAATAGAGTGATTATCTGTATCGGGACACAAACATTTATAATTATAATAATATGACTTTTCAAATTAACGGAGAATTTACATTATTAGCGGAGAATTTCAAACATTATATTATATTATATTATATTATATTATATTATATTATATCATATTATATTATATTATATTATATTATATTATATTATATCATATTATATTATATTATATTATATTATATTATATTATATTATATTATATTATATTATATTATATCTATCTATGATTTTCATACAAATAAATACATTTTTTATTTTATTTATTATCTTTTTAATTTTAGTGTTATAATTAATTTGTGTTAATTTAACATATAATATCGTATTTTCTTCGTTTTTATGTATACTATTGTAACAATTGAATTAAGAATATAATAGGCATATATGTGCTATAGTACATCAAATAATTTTCAAAGATGCGCATGAGTCATTAGGAACAAATGGAGAGAATGAATAAAAGAATTTCAAAGACGCATTTGACATCACAAACAACTTAGTGACAGAATTTTGGGGAATCGGGGATGGATTAATGGTGGCAAAAAATTTGGGAATTGATGCAATTCACTTGGAATCAGATGCAGAAGAAGCGATCAATTTGATCGTAGATGATGAGAATGCTGACAGGCCTCTCATGCCTTTAATTATTGATTGCAGGAAGCTAGCTAATCTTAAACTTCAAGAGATTCAAGATATGACACGTATTCCGTGAAGCAAATGGAGTAGTGGACGCTCTTGCTAAGGATGCGGTCAAAATGATCGAGCAATTTACCACTTCGCTTAAACTGCCTCCAGGGGGCTTCATCTTCTTTTGTTCGATGGATTAAGGAGAACTCATTCGAGAGCTACCAGTTGTAATACTTAGTTTGTAATCAATGCTTTGTTTTTTTCTACAAAAAAAAATATAAAATAATTTTCACTTTACTTTAAATCAAGAGGTAAACCTAAATTGATTAATTTGAAGAATTTTTAAATTGAAATTTCTCAAAATTATATAACTATGTTGAACTAAATGAGATTGTGGCATGTAAGAGCAAGTGATTATTAGAAGATTTTAAAACTTCTTTAGAGCTTAAGTATGTCAAATTAAAACTAAGGTAAATTATGAGAAATATGTAATATTTTTAGCCAAGTAATTATTAAATGAAATTTGTTTTGAATTAGTGATTTGTGATAAAATATGTTTCATTATGTTGGTTTTAGAAAAATAATCAGGTTTTTTTCATAAAAATAAGTTATGTATTTGTTGTTGGTTCTGAAACTCCAGGTGCTGACTTGGTAGTGAATTGAATGCCAAAGGATTGGTGATCACGCGCTTTCGCCTGAGCTCCGATGAACCTGCAAGAAGGGGATCGCAACAGAGGGGGTGTCTCCGGGTCCCTCTCTGATGCTCAAATGAGTATACTGTGTGTATGAACTCAAAAACATCATGAATGTATTGAAAAGCAAGAGTATTTATAGAGTGAAGAGATCAAACCGTTATAGGCAACATAATATCTTGGTGAATATTGTGCCGGTAAAGATTAGGATAGTAGATATTACAGTTATGGCATAATATTACAGTTACCGTATGTAATATTTAGAGAACATGTGCCCGATATACGCGGGATATCGTGGTCATATCTTTAGTGTCGGTTTGTGGGACCAGAGTTGAGAGGTTAGACTCTCTTGGCGAGCAGTAGGAGGCTTTGACCTTGGCCAATGGCGACCTGTGATGGAGCTTTGGCGTCCACTTTGGTTTGGGTTCGATACTGGACCACTTTATGAGGGCCAGATTAACCTTAATGTGGGTCGGCCCGGTTTGAATGATATGAGTTTTACCCCCTGCAAAGTTATTGGGCCTCTGAGGCTTTTCCCTTATTTGCCCCTGAAGCTTGAGTGAAGTTTCTTCGGTCAAGCTTGGTTCTGTGATAGGGTTTAAGATAGTGACACTTGGACATGATCTTTTCTGTCCTTATCTGCTATTTGTGCCTTTTTTATACTCCGTATCCTTTAGCGAGCGGTTTTTTGATCGCCTAGAGTTTATGGAATGTTCGATCCTTTACCCTTGTTGGAAAATGATTTTGGTTGCTAAGGTTTATGGATGCTCATTCATTACTCTTTGGCGAGCACTACCATCAAGAGGGTTTCAGGAGAGGATTATTGTAGCATTTTTTGTGTAAGGTCTTGAGCATTTAATGACTGCACTGTTACCCAGAAGTTGACCGGACAATTGATGCATGTCTTTCTTTTAGTATTCAGTAACCAGAGGGTAGGTTGACAGTTGTCGTACCGTTCCAACCGTTTGTCTCCCTGAGGCGTCTCTTGGAATTCTGACATTGCTTCGATTTTACCCAAAAGGGTGTAATCATTCTCTGAGACGTTTCAGACATGCATGTTTGGTTACCTCCATTTTGGCTATAAAAAGCCGAACTTTGGCATTTAGTCCTTTACGCACTTAGGCCAGTTTCTTTCCAGAGAGTTCATTATTCCTTAGTGCTATGCTTTCAACTTTCCCTTTCTCACTTCTTCGATTTCAAAAAGCTTCTACTCTTTCCATGGCTTCCAAGAATCAATCCTTCGAAAATGGGTCATCCCACAAGCCTTCCTCTAATCAACCTTCTTCCAGACAGAAGGTTTCAACCAGGGCTACCAATGCCCCATTGATCATTAGAGATGGTTCTTCCCCTGCACAGGGCCAGAGGAATCCTGCCCCATGCCGATTTCTAGGCAATCGGCCACCACGCCGGTGGTGGTGGACGTGCCCGACAACAATGTCCCTGCCTTCTCCCCGATAGGTAAATTTCGATGTCTTCCTTTAGCTTCTTTTTAGGCAGTAAAACTTCCTTCTTTTTATTATTTTTGTATTGTTCTTGCCATACCATGGTGTTCTGAGTAGATATCAAGCCCAATGAGATGAAGCCAGCTCAGTTCAAGGCAGTGGTCGCCTTGACTGGCTTGGGAGAATCAGATGCCCCCAGATACCCGAGCTTAGGTTTGCATTATCCTCACGATGGAGATGTTTACATTTATGCGGCCCAGATCGATGCTAGGTTTCGTTTTCCTCTCTGCGGCGATTTGCAGGAGCTCTGCTGCTACTATGGGATAGGCCCTACGCAGCTTGTGCCCAACGCCATTAGGATGTGGGTTGAGTTCAAGTTCATGTGTTTACGTCAAGGATGGACGTATTCACTGGAACTGTTCCGATGTTTTACCGATTGGCCGTCAGGGCAAACCATCTCCACCACTTCCAGACTCGGTGACCCAAGTTCGAGGAATGGAGAGGCCAGGCTTGGAACTGTAATGTTCATTTCCGTCTGGTGGACGACTTCCGTGCTACCAACTCCAACTCCAAGAAGTTTTACTTCTTTTATAAGGGTAGTATATCATGGGAGCTCTTTCAGCCGGAAAAGGATACTCATCCAAGCTTCGGAGAGCTGTTGGGGAGCGATCGGAACGCCATCGACAATTTATTCCGACTTCATAGGCAGCCAGACTTCTGTTTGATCCGCTCAGTGGCAGAAACTTCATAGTCAAGGCTTAGGCGTGCGGACATTCATCAGTCCGCACCAGTTTCTATATATTGGGTAAATTTCTGACTCTTTTTGTTGGTTGTAGGCACTCGAGGATCTACACTCATCAGTTTGTTTTCCAAGCAGGCTAAGACGGGACTGTCCGCTGCTCAGGCGTCCTTGAGTCCTCCTCCTCCTCTTTATAGGCGAGGGACTCGGAAGAGGGTTCAGACCCTTGGTGCTGCCACGGGAACCTTCAAGACTTCCTTAGTTGGGGAGTACTGCCCCTTAGTGGGCTTATTCAGTTCGCCGAAGGCGGCGAACCCCAAGGGTGTATGGGCCCCTAGGGGAAATCTCCAGAAGGTGGAGATTTCCGACCAGTTGACGCTGCGGGGTAGCCCGAACCTCTGCATGCATCTTCTTGAAGGGATGCTTCCCCCTCAGGATCGTCCAATGGATCCTTCCGAGTTAACTGGCATCGCGGGCATCATGAGGTCGCATTTTGAGCGGATCGCCTTGGTGAGTCCTTCTTCTTTCATTCATTCCTTCGTTATATTTACCCTTGGGTCATTCTTTGACCTCTCCTTATTCTGACTGTACTTTTATCGCTTTTTTCATGTTGTCAGCTCGTCCGTGAGGAGTTGGAGATCGGTCGGATTGTAGGGGAGCTCGTTGATAAGCAGTCTGACTTGCTTATTGAGATGGATCAGTACCTGAGTCTAGGGTTCACTCCTGACCAAATGGAGGGCCTGAAGCAAAATGTTGAGGCGACCGCTCACTTGGTGGAGCATGCTCGCCATGAATACTTCGAGAAGGAGAATAGGCTTCTCGACTCCATCATGAGAAGAAGGATCAGGTGGCCCTCGCCGATGATAAGTGGTTGAGGGTTGAGCTCTAGGTCAAGGCAGCCTACAAATATCCGCTAAGTTGGAGGCAGTGAATGTTGACCTTAAGGCTCAGCTGAAGAAGTCTTAGGCTCAGAGGGATGCCTCATAGGCAGATAAAGAGCAGCTCGCCGCAAAGTTGGAGGTTGTCCCATCCCCCCAGAGCGTGGTCGAGGACTCTAAGAAGTCCGAAGAGTTCTCTGACTGCGCCTTGGAGGTAATGAAGGCCGAGATGGTTGCCTACCTTCAAGTCCTGGTCGATGAGATTCAAGGGATTGACCCTAAGTTTCCTCTCTGGAAGGTGAAGTCTCTTCATGACTTCATCGAGAGTGGCTACTACAAGGAGGCTCATGCTGATGTTGGTGAGGAGGCTGCCCCCGGGGCCGAGAAGGAAGCTGCAGCCCCTAAAGAACCCAAACCTTGAGGTACCGAGCTCTCTAGGTGATCATATTGTCATTCCTTCTTTGTTTTTAATAATCACTTATGTTTTCCTTTGTTTTGGGGAAAGTTTGTTATTTTTTGATATCAGACTCGGTTATTATTATTTTAATAATATTGAATGCCATTATATTCATAAGTCTTTTCCTGAGTTTGAATTTGAATGTGTTTGGCTCTTCTTCTGATGTCTTTCTCGTTTGAATGCTTTTGGAAGTTTTACCATACTTATTTTTATCTTCTCTTCACTTTATGATAGTCTCGCCATATAGGGTCTTGGACCTTTCCTTAGGCTTTAGAAGGAAGAATTATAATTCTTTATAGATCCATCTACCCTCTTCGCCAAGTTATCTTAAGGGAACTGTTACTCGAGCGTAATACCTTTTAAGGAAACTATCATCCTTTAGGGATGTGTTTTCCTTTTTAAGGTTTTAGCCCTTCGGAGTGTTCGCCTAATCGTGGGGAACTGTTACTCGGGGCTCATTCATCTTTGAGTAAATGACCGCCTTAGGTTAGTTCGCCCACTTTCTTGTGTTTGTTTCGCAAAGGAACTATTATCCTTGATATGGATTCGTTCGCTTTGGATATCCAGCCTTAATTATTTCCCAACTTATAAGGGAACAACTTCCTTAATGGTCGCTCACCTTTTATATCAGGACTTCTGCCTGATTTTAATATCAGGTCTTTTGCCTAACTTTTACCTTAGGTCTTTTCGCTTGATTTTGTTATCAGGTGTTTTGCCTATTTTTGGCGTTAGGTCTTTTGCCTGATTTTGTTATCAGGTCTTTTGCCTAACTTTGGCGTTAGGTCTTTCGCCCAAATTTGATATCGGGTCTTTTTGCCTAACCTTGGTGTCAGGCCTTTTGCCTAAATTTGTCTTTAGGTCTTTTGCCCAATTTTGATATCGGGTCTTTTTGCCTAACCTTGGTGTCAGGTCTTTTTCCTAAATTTGTCTTTAGGTCTTTCGTCCAATTTTGATATCGTTTTTTTTATCCAACTTATAAGGGAACTGTTACCTTTTATGGTTCGTTCGCCTTTTTTATCAGGTCGTTTTGAGAAAGGAAATGTTACCTTGATGGTTTCGTTCGCAATCCTCTTTCTTCCTTCTTTGGGACCTTTCGTTTTGGTTCGTGTGGCTATGCTTTGTATGAAGGAATTATTTGTTTTATTGACATAACATTTTGATTACAAGCTATGTATAAAACCTCCTTAAATGTTCGGAGTTAAATGGATGAGGTAGCCTTACACCTTCTGTGGTTTCCAAGTAGTAAGACCCTGGGCGACAATCTCTACTACTTTCTATGGACCTTCCCACTTAAGTGAAAGCTTGTTTTGACTTTCCAGTCTTGTTAATTCATTCCTTCGCATAACCATCTCCCCCACGAACAATTGGTGAGCGCTGATTTTCTGTTGAAGTATCAGGCGGTCACCAGTCGCATTTTAGCTTGGGCGTTGTCTGATTGCCATCGCTTTTCTACTGCAAGATAAAGGTTTGTTCTGCGCTCGATTTCATTTGCTTCAGTGTTAAAGTATAGGATTCTGTGAGTAGTCACCGCTATTTCGGCGGGTGCTACTTCTTCTGATCCGTACACTAACTGAATGGTGTTTCCCCCGTTGCTGTTTTGGGTGTTGTTTGAATAGCTCATATTACATTATCCAGCTCTAAAGTCCAATTTCATTTGAAGGCTTGAACTCGCTTTTTGAGTCCTGCCATGACAACTTTGTTGGCTGCTTCGTCTTGCCAATTCGTTTGAGGATGGTGTACCGAGCTGAATCTGTGATCGATATGGTATTCTTCTCAGAGCCACTTGAGTTCTTTTCCTACGAATTGTGGACCATTATCGCTTATAAGTATTATGGGGACACCGAACCGCGAAAATATGTTGATTTTCAAGAACTTGATCACTTGGAATTCAGTCGTGGAGGCCAAAGCTTTCGCCACTTAGATAAAGAAAGAGTTGTTCGCCGGGAATTGGTTTCACCAAAGCTGGGAGTGTTTGAAGGTGCTACTTTAATGATTGGAAGGCAGCCTCGCACTCCAGTGTCCACTCAAACTTGCGGTTGGCCATGAGAGTCTTGAAGAACGGTAGTGACCTGTCGCTTGCCTTGAAAGAAAGCGATTGAGTGTGGCCAGGCGACCATTCAGACATTGGACTTCCTTGTGGCAAGTTGGTGACCTCATCTCGTCAATGGCTTTGAGTTTTTCCGGGTTCGCCTCTATTCCGCGCTCGCTTACCATGAATCCTAGAAATTTGCCTGACTTAACTCCGAAGGCACACTTTGCTGGGTTTAGGCGAACGTTGTGCCTCCTCATGCACTCGAATGCTTCTCGAAGGTTTTCTGTATGAGGGATTCCCTTTACTGTCTTGACGAGCATGTCGTCCACATATGCTTCCATGTTGCGCCCCAGCATGTCTTGAAACAGTCGGTTTACCATTCGCTGATAGGTTACCCCCGCATTGATTAGACCAAAGGGTATCACTTTGTAGCAAAGTATATCTCCGTCTACATAGAAGGCTGTGTGGGCTTCATCGACCGGGTGCATTCAGATATGATTGTAGCCTGAATATGTGTCCAAGAAGCTCAGCATTTCAAGACCAGATATTGCATCGACCAGCTGATCAATTCGAGGAAGGGGATATGGATCTTTCGGGCAAGCTCTGTTCAGGTCGCGGAAGTCGACACACATTCTCCACATGCCGTTTGATTTCATCACGAGTATTGGGTTGGCGACCCAGCTTTGAAATCGCACCTCCCTTACAAAATCGGCTTCGACTAGCCTGCCTACTTCTTGCCTGATCGCCAAACGCTTGTCGGATCTGAATGACCTTCTCTTCTGAGCAATCAGCTTTATCGAAGGATCTATCCTTAGCTCATGAGATGTTATGTCGGTGCTGATGCCTGACATGTCACTGGGCTTCCATGCGAAGAGTTCCTTGAATTCTTTAAAGAGGGAAGTCAGGGCGTTTATCTGGTCGTCATTCAAGGTAGTCTCAATGCGCACCTTCTTTTATGGACCATCGATCTCAACCTCTGCTAACTCCTCCATTGGCGCTGGCTGAGCCTGGTCCTCACGCGGGTCAGCCTCTGTCTCGATGGCAAGGGTTTCCCTTTGGTGCTTCCTGCGGAGGCAATTCACATAGCATTATTGTGAGGAGGGTCGGTCGCCTAGAATTTCTCCAATCCCATTCCGTGTGGGGAGCTTCATCTTTTGGTGGACTTTGGAGGCCACAATATTATGAGAATTGATGGTGGTCCTTCCCAGGATGGCATTATATGATGTAGGCGAGTCGTCCACTAAAAAGGTGACTGACACCTTTATGCTCTTCCATTATTTGCCCAGAACTACCGGTAGGGTTATGGATCCCGGCGGATAAGCTGTTCTCCCAGCGAAACCGATGAGGGGAAAGTCTACTCGCTTGAGGTCGTGCTTGGATTTGCCCATCTTCTCGAAGGCGTCTAGAAACAGAATGTATGTCGAGCTTCCTCCATCGATAAGAATCCTCTTCATGTCACAGACGTCGACTTCAGCTGTGATGACTAGCGCATCATTGTGCGGAGTGGTGACGTGTGTCAGGTTGTCCACGGAGAATGAGATGATGCAATCCTTTTCATGCCGAGGTCTCTTTCCCAGCTGAACAACTGTAGAAATTTGAGCAGCATAGACTTGTCTTGCATTGGACCCTTTGCCTCCGGTACCAAACCCTCCAGCAATCAAGTTTATCACCCTCCTACTCTAAGATGGGCCAGATTGCTCGTAGCTGGCGAGTGATTTCTACGTGGAGGCGTTCGACTTCCGTCTCATCATGCCACAAATTCTTTCAACATGCATATCTGTATCAGCTTCTCCATGTCGCGCTTGAGGATGCGACAATCATCAGTTTTGTGGCCCTTGGCCTTGTGATATCGGCAATAGCTTTCCGTGTCCTTCCCCATTGGATGAGCACTCTTGCGGGGTATTGACGGCCTTGCGAGAGACCTTCTTTCCATATCGACTAGTACCGCCGAGATCTGCTTGTTTAAAGGCGTGAAATACTGGATGTCTAGGTCCTGGGGTTTCCGATCTGGGCTTGTCTCGACCTTTCATATCCTTCTTTTCCTTCCTACTATCACGTCGGGGCTCTGGAACCACCGTTAGTGAGGTTGTCAGTCTATTGGCTTCAGAGTTCGCCCTTTCCAGGTCTATAAAACCTTTCGCCCTCACTGCTAGCTCCTCCATCGTCTCTATCTCCTGAACGTGGTAGCTGTTTCGCAGTTTCCTCGAGAATTTGTTGGCTACATCAAGTCCTCTGTAAAAGGCTTGAATTATCTCCCCATCTATGACTCATCGATCTATTTCTGTGACGTTCTTATGAAAACGCTCGTAGAAGTCGGTCAATGACTCTCCTGGTTGTTGTTTGACTGCGTCTAAGGCGATTACACTTTTCAGCAGTTGGCGTTCGCCCATGTATCGTTCCAGGAATTTGGTCTTGAGTTCGGACCAGGTCCCTATTGATCCTGCAGGGAGGCCGAAGAACCAGGACGATGTCTAACCCGAAAGGGTCGACAGAAATAACACGGCTAAGTGATTCTCATCATTCGACTTACCCAAAAGAGAGGCTTCATGCTTGTTGACATGGATGATAGGATATCCTACACCACTGTATTCAGGGATGGCCCTGACGACTACATCCTTTGGAATTTTGACCATTACCAGGTCTGTCGTGAAGGGATGAGTTGATCGCTCCCTGAAGGGAGGCATGACGGTTCCACGCCGTTCCTTGAGCCTTTTGCGGATGAGCTCCTCAACTTGGTCAAGAGTGCACTGATTCTGCTGTTTCCAGTCGGTGCGAAACTCGATGGATTGACAGAGTGAGTAGCTGTCGGCGCCTCTGTTGAAGCTGGAGATAAGGACTGGTGTCCATAAGTCATCTCTTTATCTTCTTGAGGGGCAGTGGTGCCAAGATTTTCAGTTTTTGCTTGTCGTGGTCCCGCGGGGCGAGGATCTTCCTGAGGAGCAGGGGCTTGTATGCGGGCCTTTCCTATGATGGTTTCCAAGAGGGATATCATCTCCCCGGTTAGCTGAACGGTTTCCCCATCCACTTGAACGATTGGTCGAGATAGAATCTCTGCGGCGTTTGGAACGGGGGACGGTCTGGAATTGCCAACGTGTTCTCATTTTGGCCTCGGAGGGGAAGCATTAGGGACTCCTTGTCTAGCAGATTCTTGGGGGAGCGGCGAAGCGGCGATGGAATCAAAGCTGTCTGAAAATTGCTCATTAGCCTGGTTCCGGCGATTGCTCTTAGAACGAGTCTGCATGACTGTTTTGCTCGTTTCCCACAGACGGCGCCAAATGTTGGTTCTGAAACTCCAGGTGTTGACTTGGCAGTGAATTGAATGCCTAAGGATTGGTGATCACGCGCTTTCGCCTGAGCTCCGATGAACCTACAAGAAGGGGATCACAACAGAGGGGTGTCTCTGGGTCCCTCTCCGATGCTTAAATGAGTATACTGTGTATATCAACTCTAAAACGTCATGAACGCATTGAAAAACAAGAGTATTTATAGAGTGAAGATATCAAACCGTTATAGGCAACAGAATATCTTGGTGAATATTGTGTCAGTAAAGATTAGGATAGCAGATATTACGGTTATGACGTAATATTGCAGTTACCGTATGTAATCTTTAGAGAATATGTGCCCGATATACGCGGGATATCGTGACTTATCTTTAGTGTCGGTTTATGGGACCAGAGTTGAAAGGTTAGACTCTCTTGGCAAGCGTTCCTATGGCGAGCAGTAGGAGACTTTGACCTTGGTCAATGGCGACCTGTGATGGGGCTTTGACGTCCACTTTGGTTTGGGTTCGACACTGGATCACTTTATGAGGGTCAGATTAACCTTAATGTGGGTCGGTCCGGTTTGAATGATATGAGTTTTACCTTCTGCAAAGTTATTGAGTTTCTGATGTCTATCATTTATTGGGTCAACACTATCAATACCCAACATTTGTCAGATTATTATTTCATCTACAACGTTATCATTTTATCTGTCACATTTATTAGTCTTATTTAACAAAATTAATGTAAAATCAACAAAACAAAATATATTAACTCTAAGATAAAAAAAAAAGTCTATGTTATTATCACTTTAATCAACCATATTATATTGTTTTCATACTTTTCCACTTTACCGTGTCCCGTGACCATCGGCATCACTTAATCGGGAATATTATCATTACACAAATATTGTTTTTATTTCGAAATATTTATTTCAATATTTTAAGTTTTCTTATAATGTTTTTTTACAGTATTTTGCTTTAGAAAACGTTGTTCTTAAGAAAAAATTTGTGCAATGTTTTTAAATGACATACTATATCATATATATATATTAAATATAAATTAACTATAGTCCGCAGCAGAGAAGTCGGTCTCTTTTTAAGTGCGCCGATGCAACGTACAAATATCTCCTCCTATCAAATATATTTAATAATAATTAGTAGCTGATTAGAATTTAATAAATAAAGTTTATTATTAAAAACGTTATATACAACAATAAAATAAAATAAAAAATTCAAAAACTGTTATATTAGAAAAAAAAATTAAATATGGTAAAAAATTATTTATAAATATAAATATAGACGCAGATTCTCTCGGATGCGCCTATTGAATAGGCGCAACCCTACAGTTGTGCCTATGAATAGGCGCAACATGGGGTAGCGCTTAGGAGATAGGGTTATTAATAAATAACCCTATCTCCAATTCTCTCAGCTCATCCCTCCCAGGCGCCTCAAGCCGCCAGCTTCTATTCCTTCACCACTCTGTCCCTCAGCAACCTCCCGTACAAGCGCCCACTACAAGAATATTGGTCTACAGCTGCAGACTAAATTTCTTGTCACTAAATACTATCGTTAGATAAAGTATTATGTCTCGACATTTAGTATCGTAGTTATAAAACTGATTTAGTGTCAAATAATTTGTCGCAGCTAAAGATCATGTTTTGTGTGGACTTTTTCCATTGTAAAATAGTTTAACTTGAAAAAAATTCAGTGTCAAGACAACATCGACATTAATACTGGGAATCAGTAACAGATGAAAGTTTGACTGTAAAAACGTTTATTTAGTGTCTAATGTAGTTGTTGTAAATTATGTATAATCAACTTCAGATTCTATCTGTCACCGTTATCAATTTGTTGTCACTAACATAAATTTGAAAGTTACTTTGTCAGTCACTAATTGCTTAGAATTTAGAACTATTTGTAAGAGTTTTCTTCGGTTAAGTGAGGAGGAAAACTCATAGAAACAATTCTTACAATGCTTACTTCCTTGAGTACAATAATAAGAAAGAGATTTGCAAAAATAATATTTGAAATGATAAAGATATTTTGTGATGATTTCCTTGTAAGGAATTTGTATCTTGCTTATTTTATAAGGGATTTGTATTTTGTTAACAAACATTATTTTATTTTTTAAAGGATAACTCTTAAAATATAATAACTGATATAATATTAGTTTTTAGGTTTTGTCATTTGTATACTAAAATTGAAAAGCTCCTTTTGAAATTGAAACGCTCTCCACTGAAATTGAAAAGCTCCAATTGAAGAAAGCTCTCTTCTCTCTTCCTTGTCCTCGCGTCAGCTCTCTGATCTCTGATCTTCGCGTCGTCCTCGTCCTCGCTGTGCTACTCGTAGTCGTGTCGTCCCTCGCGTGAGCTCGCCGCCTCGTCCCTCGCCTCGGTAAGATTTATGTCTGCTTCTGTATATCCATTTCCTGTATGATTCACTGTTTGATCTTCTTGGTAGAATAGATTTGGGTGAAATCACTGAACTGCTGGCTGAAAATTTTGAGTAGGGGTGTTTACCCTTCATTCTGCTGGAAATTAAATTGGGTAGGTGATGTTCTACTCTTCTATTGTCGATGTCTTGTATACAAAATTTTTGTATATGTTAAATATGAAGAATGTTTAGATGAACATAGAACTTGATATCGAGACAATTTTTGGTGTTTTTCTCAGCTGATTATTTGATTCCTTCAAGTTGTTGAAATCTTTCAGGAGAACTTGAAGTACAGGCTATTAGGGTCAGCAAGTGACATTGGATCCTGGGGCCATGAGTATGTTAGGTAAATCAATTCATACCTCATAGTTCACAAAATTATATGGCCAAATGTTTGTTCCTCCTATCTCATAAAAATTACTACATGATTGATAACATGGGTGTAAATTCTTGTAAGTTATAGTATCAAGTGTAAATTCTTGTAAGATATCGTATTAGGTGTAAAGTATAAATTCTTGTAAAATACAGTATCAGGTGTAAATTCTTGTAAGACATAGTATCGGGTGTAAATTCTTGTAAGATATAATATCGGGTGTAAATTCTTGTAAGATAGTGTTCTTGGCTTCAATGATATTGATTCTCTTGAAAAAATTAATCTGCATTTCAAACTTAACCTTACCAAGAACTTGCCTAAACTAAAGTATGTTCTTCATTATTGCAGGAATTTGGCTGGAGAAATCTCCCAAGAGTATAACAAGTGACATGTAAGTCATCTTTTTTTGCTATTTCCTATAGACTATTTTGTTTTCTGATGAGTGTAATCCAATAATTTTGTGAAGCATGTATCTTATCCTTTCGGTTGTTGTGTTAAATCAGGCCATTCTGTTGTATCATTTATTACTCATCTCTCTATAAGTAACACATGAGTTCTGGTTTAGAGTAACGGAATATGTAGATTTCGAACTTCTTTGCACTTTCTAGTTAAATAAAATCCACCGAGCATCTGCTTCATATTCCAGATATTTATATGCTGTGCAAATAAATTCACTGCATATTTGTAATCTTCTGATCTAACTCTGTTGGTTTACATTCCAATGTGTCTTTGGTCTATTTCAGAGTGAGGAGGCTCCCGTAAATGACCTAATGGAGTTAGTTCAGCAAATTGTTGCTTTCCATATGAAGGTTGATATGATTTGCTAATCCTTGACTTGTAGGAGATTCTGCAATATATTTTATATTTCTCCTACTAAGTTTCCTGATTACTAAACCCAGTTCTACTACATATCTATCTTAAGACTGCATGATTTGATCAATTCATATATATATGCTGTGTTTGAACTATTATGTTGAGGTGTCTTGTGATATGCCGTGTTTGTTATGTACTATGTTTGAGATTATTGTGTTAAATGATTTTGTTATTACATTTATTGTGTTTCCTTTATATATGATCAAATGATATTTTTGGAACTTGTAGGGGATCGTGAACTAGAGACGGTGATCAAGTTCGTAGTTCCGGCATTTCGAGTTCATAACCATCTAAAGTATAAAAGCATATTAGTTTTAGGTCTTCATTTGATTTAGAAAACTATGTGTTTACTTTCAAATTTATTGTAAGTTTGTGGATGTTTATTAAGATGTATATATGTACTTTGATAAATAATATATTATATTTTTAAAAATGTATTGTGTAGTTCATATCATATAGCAATAACTAGATGATTAATAAAAACACACCACAAAAGTTTGTATTTAACAATGATTAGCGGTTGTTGCCACGAAAAGTAGGTCTTTAGCAACAACATAAACTAATATTATCAAGTGTGGACTTGTTATCACTAAAGACATGGGTTTAACATCAACATTAGCTGATAGTATAAAGTGCTTTTAATGGTGGATATGTAGTCACTAAATATACGTATTTAGTAACAACATATTATGATGTTGATAGCATTATATAGTGACAAATGCTGCCGTAGTTAATATAGTGTATATAGTGGCGGCAATTTTTGTCACTGAATGTCGTTGACCTATTAGTAGCGACAAGGTTTTAGTGGCGGCAGACCTTTTAGTGGCGGCATTTTACCGCCGGAGTGATCTTTAGCCACGGGACCTACCCTGACGAGACTTAGCCCGCTGCTAAAGGTTAGTGACGGCAAATACACCTTTAGCAACTATTTAACGCCGATGTTATAGAGCAACATTCTTCTAGTGGCCGATTCCTAGACGCCAACTCCCAGACGTCGATTCCTTCCGCCTCCAGCCTCCCGCTGCCCAGCCGCTTCCTGCCGCCCAACAACCTCCAGACTCTCAGCCGCGCCCGAAACCTCTCGCATCCTCCAGTCGCGCTGCACATCCTCTCCCCCGAAGTGCTGCCCAACGCGCCACCACCGCAGCGTCTACCGCATCCTCCACACCCGAGGAACCAATAAGTGCATTTTTTTCTTCTTCTTCTTATTAATAATTTTTATTTTATAAATATATGATGGATAATATTTGTGTTGTGCTAATTAGACATATTAGTAATTATTGTGCTAATTAAATTTATTATTAAAAATTAATTATATATATTTGAATTATTAGATAATGATTAGTAAAAAAAATATAAATCATTAGAAATTAAAAATTTATACTGTTTAATTGTAGAGTTATCATGCCGCCGCGCGTAGTTATGAAAAATCAGTCGACTCATCCAAATGTGTTAAATGTTGGTCATTTGGATCCATCGGTCCTTTGGGGACAAGATCAGCATCGTTCGTCGGATCTAAGCGGTAACCAACATATCACGTTTCGATGTTTAAAACAGGAAGAAAATATAATTTTAGAAGATGCTAAAGCAATTGTGCAAGCTGTTGGTTTATGGGATATGGTTTATGGGATATGGTTATTATGTCACATCCCAAACTGGATCCTAAGTTACTGACGTCATTGTCCGAGCGTTGGCGGTCAGAGACACACACCTTTCATCTCAGACATGGGGAGATGTCGATCACTCTCGAGGACGTAGCCGTGATACTTGGACTTCGTATACACGGAGATGCAGTGACAGATGATTATGCACATGAGGAAGACATGGATGCTGCGGGTCTGGAATTAATCGGTCTGAATTTATAAGGTCGTAAAGATTTTGTTAAGTTGACTACATTACGACAACAACTATTTCATCATCATCTTACCGTCGAACAACAAGCGAGGAAATTTATTCTCATGATACTCGGCGGTGTGCTATTTACAACGACAAAGAAAGATAAGGTGTCGTTAATCTACTTACCACTGCTGAGGGATTTACAAATAGCATCTCATTATAGTTTGGGTTCAGCTGTTTTGGCTGCTACATATCGGGGATTGTGTGAGGCATATGAGCTTAACGCTGCAACATTCTCAGGTTGTGCCATCCTAGTACACGTATTCCATATGATAGTTTTGTACGAATATGTAGAATTGATTGTACAATTTTAGTAATTTTTGTACACTACAGTTATGGTCGTGGGAGCACATCCACGTTGGTCGTCCTGTGCTCCAGGGTGAAGTGTTTGGTGGAGAGTTGCATCGCTTAGGATACAGGTTGATTTTATATTTTATTTGGATTGATTGTGACAAACATTTGTATCCATAATATTGATGAAATCTTAATTGTGAATATTTTTCTTAATAGGTGGTCATTTCTAAAAAGATCGTTTAGTCACCAAATTTGAACTACAAATTTGCACTACAAATTTGGTGTACTATAGAGATGACTTAGAGTCTCAGTCAGCTGATTAGGTACCATATTTGAATCCATATTTCTTATCTATGTTGCGAATATTATTAACCTTACGTTATATTTGCGAAAAATTTCAATATTAGGTGACATGGATGTCATACAGTCCCTTTAGGTTGGCTACTGCACCCCCTATCTGTCATGAGCGACCCGAGTTATTCCGAACGAGGGTGCCACTTATCCATTTTAATGTGGTCGAGTGATACCGTCCAGATAGAGTCATGCGGCAATTTAGAATGCAGCAACACATTCCAGAGATAACACATGTTGAGGTTCAAGATCATGTAAGGCAGACGCTTCCTGAGGTAGCGCCTATGCTAATAGGCGCTACCTTAGGAAGCGTGTATTAACATTTTCATAAATTTTTTTAACAGATATCTACTTTTTCAAAAAAAATTCCTAACATATACACTTTTTGAAAAAAATCTAAAATAAATAATACGTCTCTTTTTTTATTACAGATTTAAGACTAAAATTCTATATATTAAAGTTTAATATACATAAATTATAATTATAGACGACAATAGAATACCTACTATTCTAAGAGAGATTTAATGTATCAATTATCATTGTTTTATCAAACGTTATGAACCATTATCCATTGCAAAAAAATATATATTAGTGTAACTCAAGTTTTATACAAATATTTTGAATTATTTTCAGACACTTCCATCAAATAAAATAATATAAGGTTTAGACATTTTAATTTTCACCCATCATTTTTGACTAGGTTCTCTTTCCCATAGGCTGCTAATACTTATCTTCGCCCAAAAGTAATACAAGTAGTCAAAAGTTGATTTACAGATTTTGCCATGTGCTATAGTTGGACACCTTGGAGATTAATCAATGGCGTGTAATTTAACTGTTATATATGTTAATGTACTTAATTTGAATTACCCACTTACATGGAATACTTTTTTATTTTATATATTACTTTGCAATTTAATGTCTCTATATATATGTCTCATTATCATGCATAGCAAATACATCCATCATTACTCGTTCTTTGTCTCTATGGATCTCCTTACGCCTCAAGCTTCAACCTTCCTCCAAGGCCGTGCCCTAACTCTACACCGCAGAACTCTTATAACTCAACGCCACAACTCATTCCTTCCCCTGACAAAACTTCATGCTGGCTACGCCATTTGTAACCACCAAAGATCCTTCCCAAGCTTGGCTATGGCGGCGGCCAGTAATGAACGCAAAAGTAGGAGGAGCTTGCAAGAGTCGTTCCTTGTTCGTGCTCAAGTTGAAGGTGCAGAAGCTGGTGATCCAGTGTTGAAGAGATCCACAAAGTTTGTAAAGACCTTATGGACATTCCTTGGACCTTATACCATGCGGGGAACAGTTCTTGCTGCCACTGCATGGGCTGCTAGGGTTTACCTTAAACACCAAGTACAGAGCCAACAACTCCTGCTACATATGCCGCTGTTCATACTCAAACCACTTTCTGCTCTTCTTGCACTACTTTGCGTCCAAGGTTTTCTCGTGGGAATCAACCAAATCTACGACATCGACATTGACAGGATCAATAAACCATCACGACCCCTACCCTCCGGAGATCTGTCGTTTCCAACTGCATGGAGTTTGGTAATCTCCATGGTTGTCGTTGGCTTTCTTATTCTTATTACAAACAAGGTTTCACCCTTCGTTTTCTGTCTCTACACCTTCTCCCTCTTCCTCTCTGCAGCATACTCCGTTCATCCATTTAGGTTTAAGGAAAACCCTCTTGCTGCAAACCTGACAATCGCTGTCCTCCGAGGTATTCTCCTTAACTTTGGCACGTACCTTGCGCTCAAAGCAACCTTACCCTTTCCACTCCACTGGAGTCCTCCTATGACTTTCATCACAATCTTCTCTAGTGTAATTGCTTTCGTTTTCGGTATAATCAAGGACCTTCCCGATGTGGAGGGTGACCGGATGCATGGGATTTTCACCCCTGCCGTAACATTAGGTCAAAGGAAGACAACCTTGTTAGGTGCAGGGATAGTGATGTTGATATACGTTTTGGGTGTTGCTGCACCGATGTTCATGCCTCGGTACTTCAATGGTATAGTCATGGTCCCAACGCATATCGTATTGGCATCGAGCCTCGCCTTCAAAGTATGGCTTCTTGATAAGGCTAGATATGGACAGAAGGAGTGTCAGGAGTTTTATATGTTCATATGGAGTCTCTATTATGCAGAGCAAATATTGTTTCCGTTTATGTAAGCTTATTGATAGGTACAACTTCATTGTGGAATAATTATTATATATATATATACTAGTCGATACCTTAGTTATTTTGGTCATACAAGTGATGTAATACAATTATTGTGATTTTATAAAATTAAATGTTTGAATAGTTTATGGATTATCCACATAACATAATCTATCTATCTCTCTCTCTATATATTAATTTGATTAAATTGTATGCAATTGTGACAAGTAAGTTTTTTGATATATTTTCTTACTCCTAATGTCAAATTAATCAATCCTTATTGGTCCATGTCAAATATACAATTTTCATTCCTATGTGGCATGTCATGTAACTCACTTTAAAGTCCTCCAAGCATTCTCATCTCATTCTCCACATAAGTTACAACACTACGGGACGAGGGCTAAATAACAGCTTAATATCACGGCTCAACTACCATTGAGCAGTGAAAAAGTAATTTAGATAAATTATCACAACTCAATTACTATTGAGCCGTAATTTTATTTTTTTCACGTCTCAATTTCAAGTGTCGTGAATACTTTAATTATTTTTTCTATAATTTTCGCAGCTCGTTTTACTTTCAGCCGTAAAAAGTCCAAAAAAATAAATAAACACGGCTCATTGTGTTTTGAGCCGTGCTTTTCAAAAATATTTATGTCACTTTTTCTCGCTCATGCTCTCCATCACATAGCTCCACCCTGACACTTTTTCCCGCTTTAGTCTTCTTCTTCACCAACTCTCACACCACCACAATCAATTTAATTATAAAAATAAAATCTCATCAGTCATAACCATGTTCCTACTCATTGCTCAATGCTCTTGCTCACCAACTCACGCTCATGCTCACCACTCACCAACTCATGCTCACCAACTCACCAAGCCATAACTGGCATGGTCGACCGAACCTCCATGGCAGACCTCCGACGGACGAAGATGAAGAAGCCATACGAAGATGGACGACCTTCTCGTCTCCCTTGCTCGCTCTCTGACCTCCGTCCGACGTGGAGCTTTGGAGCTTCGAAGTTGGAGTTGGAGCTTCGTATGCCAACCTTATCGTATCTTTCGAAGTTTGAAGATATGACTGAAAGGTTACTCCGTGAACTTTCCGTCAAATCTGACTGTCAAAGTGTCACATGCCCAGCACATGACCTAATTAAAACAATTTGAAGACATTTGAAAGGACAATAATGCCCTCTTGTCACTTTGCAACGTTCCCCATTGTTTGATAACCATCTCCACACTCCAACTTGCAAGTTTCGTTTGATAACCGAAACTTGCAGACCTTCTTCCGCCCCGATAGTGTCGATTTTCAGCACGGAAGGAACCCTCCTAGGCGACATTGCGTTTCGGAACTGCAACTGGAAGTAAGTTTGTCTTTTTGCTTCGATTGAACTTCGATTTGTATGGCTTTTCGCATTCTTTCTGTTTTCGGACTTGGGTTTGTGTTCTTCTACCCTGTTTCACTTCGTTAATCTTCGATTCGGTTGAATATTAGGGCTTTGATGTTGGTTTGCGGTACGAAATGATGAAATTGCTGCATAATATGTTCGTATTTGGGCGTGTATTCAATAATTGCTGTAAATTGCTGCATAATTGCTGTAAATTGCTGCATAATTGTTGTAAATTGCTGCATAATTGCTGTAAATTGTTGCATAATATGTTGTTTGCCGTGAAGACAGTGGATGGTGGTGATGATTCTGCTGTTAAATCGATGAAATGTGCAGTAATCGATTGAACAAACTTGATGAAGTTAATTGATGAATTGGGTGAGAGTGACGAGAATGAGATTGAACAAATTAGATTCATGACACTAGTGTGTTGTTTTTTGTTCAGAGTATGTCCACTTTGTTGTGGAGATGTATGCAGATCAGACTCGCACTCCACAGGGAACGAAGTCGCCAATCATTGAGCTGTCTAAGATGAACTGCTGACATGTCAAGAACACACCACCGAGGGAACAGTTTTGCAAATTGCAGCATCAAGTTCTGTTGTTGATGTTTCTGTTCCATTCTTTGACAGCTTGCTTCCCTGAAATGTTTCTTCTGAATAAATGAAAAGTGAATGGTCTGGATTTAGGGAGGTAGATTATAGACCGTAAGTAAATGTATCAAAATGCTGCAAGCAGCTGTGGCATGTAATGTTGTGCTACTTGCCGAATTTACCCAAAGGAAAGACAGATTTTGGTACCATGGAATGTATTTGTGTTGAATTCTTTGACAATTCATTAACAGAACCTATTTTGGGATTATAGGATGGACCATGTTTTGGGATGTATTCAGAATTCTGGATTATTATGGATTCTGTGTTTTCGGATGTATTCTGTATTTTAGTAACGGTCGGGTAACAAAATGTCCAAACTTAAGTAACCTTTTAATCACGGTACGTCGAACATAAGTCACCTTTTAATCACAATTCACAAACTTAAGTCACCTTTTAATCACAGTTCAGAAAAGATAAGTCACCACCTTCGCAAAATACACATTGTTCTTCATCCTTCAGTTTCAGTTACAGACACAGTTCAGTTACAGACACAGCCACAACTAACTTCTGCTAATTATTCGCAATTGAACTTAGAACAAAACAACAACAATGACAAAGACTACAACTAACTTCCGATTGGGTCGACTTTCAACAACTCGGTTTTTCGCAAACTCCAATTGTTCTTTCAAATTACTGCAGCAAAACGAATTAGGGTTGCAAATTAGGGTTACCCACTGTCAAATTACCTCAAAATTGGGGCAACCATGGAATCGACGCGAGAAATTTTGCCACGTACCAGCTGATTTCACGGAGCACATAAGCCCACAGTAGCACATTCGCAGACGCGAAGCTCCGTGGTTGGCATTCGTAGACGCAGAAGAGATGGACTGAAATCTAACCTTTCTACGGTTCTCAGAACCCATAGGACAGCATTCATCAGACTTCATGGCTGGAGATCTTCAGTTCTTCAGTTCTTCGATTCTGGAGGTTTTTCGCGCGCAAACTTCTCCTCCCTGTTCCTTTGATTCTAAGAATCAGTTGTTGTTAAGTAGACAGTATGTTGGGGGTAGTTTGGGAACTTCACCTTACAAGTTTATCACGTGACAAGCACATGGTGGTACTTAACGAGAATAAATAACGGCAGTTAGGTGATAGTAACAGTTCAGTCACATGTGTCAACTTAAGTAACGGTTGAGCTCAAGTTTGAACGGTTCAGTCACATTGTCAAACATAGGTAACAGTTAAGGTAATTAACCCTTTTTTTTATCGGTTGTCAAAATAATATGTTTGGTTAATTGTGTTGAACACATTCGTCAGGATGGTGGGAACTAGAAGAATGAGGCTCAATAGTACAAACGTAGAACCCCCAATTAAGCCAAAAACAACTCGGAAGTCACCCCGGAAACTGTCCCGCGTCGGAGCAAGTAGGTTTACTTCCTCCAAACTTTTGTGGTTCATCAGTTGTTGACTGTATCCATATAGTTTAACGAACTTGTTTAACTTTACACTTTCAATTTCATCAGTTGTGGACTGCACAGTGCAGAACCCTACAACACCGATCAGTTTGGACTCCCTAGTTGAAGAAATTCAACCACAGGAAACACATCATGTTACTCCAGTGGTTACTGAGCCTGCGACCGAACAGGGTATTATTGGAAGTTATTTAATCCTCTAGTTAATATGGTCGTGTATTTGATATTAAGTACAGATGGTTTAGAAGTGCAAGATGAAGGTGTAAGGCTGGAAGATGAAGGTGTAAGGCTGGAAGATGAAGGTGTACGTGTGCAGGAGGAATGTGTAAGGCCACCAGCTGAGAAGCTACGGAGGGGACAAACCAGGTGTATTAAGCTATCCAGAAATGGAATAAATGAAAAAGAAGAGTTACAGTTCAATGCTTTGGGCAATGTCTGCTCGAAGAATGCATCGGTGTTTGCCTCATGGTGTGGGTGCATCGTATGGAAACGAACGAATGCACCATTGATGGTGAAAGACTGGAAGGACATCCCAAAGGAACCCATTGACTACGAGGCCGAAATGCTAATGCTCGTTGGAGTAAGTACACTTAAGTACACGAACGAATGCGCCATGTGTATGTTTGCCAAAATGTTAATGCTTGTATGTTTACTTCGCAGGAAAAGTTTGTTATCCCTGAAGATGATAACTTGAAGCAATTGATTGTATGCTGTTTGAGAGAGAAGTATAGGAATTACAGGGTCAACCTGAAAAAAAAGGTATTATGACAAATACCTTACCGATTAAGAAAGGATACAGAACATACCCCCGGACGTGGTGAAGGAAGATTGGGCGTGGCTAGTGAACTGGTTCAGTTCAGAGGAGTTTAAGGTGGTTAACTGTGGAAATCTTGTTCTTCTATGCTTTACTGCACTTTATAGCAAGTTTTTATATATTATTAACCATATGACTGTTTGTGTCCTCATACTTGAATTGAAGGTGAGGAGTGAGCGTAACAAAGCAAACAAAGCTCACCAAGTCATCATGCACACTGCGGGGACGGAACATGAAGAGGTAATGAACCCCTACACCCATATTCTGCAGAATCTAGTAACCACTCAGTTACAGTGCATGTTTTTAAAAATACAGATTATGAAAAATAATGGGGTGCATCCGGGTGAATACCACATGTTTCGGAAGACCCATGTGGACAAGAAGGGGGTTCCTTGAGATCCGAAAAGTCAAGCAATCATGGTAAGCGATAAGACATCCTCTTCCTTCTTAATTTTTATAATGTTTCACACCTAACACATGAGATTGGATTATACTGGTTTGTAGGCTGTAGTTGAACAAAGGGCTGCTGAACTGCAAGCTGAAGAGGACGTTCCCGTTGACAAGGATGCACTTTATGAAGAAATTTGTAAGCATGAACGTCGCCGACCTCGTGTATCCAAAATTGCACGGATGATGGAGAGTGAGCAGTTGAAGAAAGCGAGGGAAGAAGTGGCTCTAGCTAGAGCTAAAACTGCATAACTGAAGAGGTTAGCGGATGAGAGCTCAAGGAAAGCGGAAGAAAGAGGAAGCGACATTAACTCTACTGAAGTTCCAAGAAAATATGAACGCCGTCCAAAGAGATATGGCCTTCATGCGAAGGGCACTGCAAGCCAATGGTGCATTGCTCGATGATCCAGATGCATAAGGTACAGTCAACAAGTCTCTGTTTGAGTGATGGTACTCTTTTCTTTTGGCATGTTAATGTGATGTTGTTCTAATTCAACCTATTGGTGTGCTTGCAGATTGAAATGTTTGACATATGACGCAACACTTGCTTTAGGTAATCATTTTTCACTTGCTTGCTTCGATGTTTAGTTGGGTTAGGCCTAGTATAGTATCTGTCTTGCAATAGAAAATGTGCCATTTTGTAATGCTGGAACATATTTGCAGTATTTTGTCTTTGTTTGTTCTGTGTTTTGGTCCTTTTGGACAACATGTACATGCGGAAACTTATTGTCTCCAACCTATGTGCTCTGTTTATGCTAAGGTTGGACACTTTGTATATGGAAATGTATGAATGGTTGGTTCTGGATGGTATGCAGTATATGTAATGTCTAGCTGGTAAAAATCCAAAACTTTTATTCTGAAACTGGTCTAGTTGTATTAGCATTGAAAATTTTATTACCAATAAATACGCCAAATACAGTCAGAAACAAACCGATGCAATTACCTTTTAACTGCAACAAAAGTAGGCAAGTAGGCAACGAAAATTACTGCGACTACACGTAGACAATAACCTCAACACCAACTAAACATCGCAATTTATGTCGCCCTTGTGAGTTGCATCAACCACAAATATTTTGTAATGCTATTTATGTATAATTAGTTTCTAAATATTTTAGACGTTAATATCACCAAACTGTATCCACATAACGTAGACACAATAACAAAGAAACAGCAACACATATATGTTGTAGCTGATACATCCATTTTACCATCAATGAATACTGTATCTGAAACACGTATATAGCATCTATATAGTGTCGACGCTAATTACGCATGAACACCATTGACAATATATTGTTGTTAAAGGTATGACCAACTGTTCATTCCAGCAGTGGCAGACATTTAGCATCGGCATTTTGTCCGTGCGGATACCTTTAGCATCGGGGCTTTCAGGCACGACTCTTAGCATCGGCATGTCATCTTAGCAGCGCAAAAACCCAACTTAGCATCGATTATACGTCGCGCCTATAGTGCTACTCTCTTGTAGTGATGATCAACATATTTTCGCGATTTGGCGTTCCCAAGATACTCATAAGTGACAATGGCCCGTAATTCGTGGGAAAAGAACTCAAATGGATCTGCGAAGAGTACCATATTGATCACAAATTCATCTCGGTACACCATCCTCAAACGACCGGACAGGCCGAAAAAGCCAACAAAATTATCCTGGCAGGACTCAAGAAGCGGGTTCAAGCCTTCAAAGGAAAATGGGTAGATCAGCTGGACAATGTGTTGTAGGCTATCAGAACAACACCCAAAACATCAACAGGGGAAACACCATTTAGTCTGGTGTACGGATCTGAAGCAGTGGCACCCGCCGAAATAGTGGTGCCTACCCATAGGATTCTACACTTTAATGTCGAAACTAATGAAAGGAGTGACTTATAGACCTCGATCTTGCTGAACTAAAGTGGTGGAAATCAGACAACACACAAGCCAAAATGCGACTGGCGACTGCTCGGTACTTCAACAGAAAAGTCAGCGCTCGCCAATTTTTCATGGGGGAGATGGTTATGCGAAGGAATGAGTTCACAAAACTGGACAGACAAAACAAATTCTCAACTAAGTGGGAAGACCCATACAAAGTAGTAGAGATCTCCGCACCAGAGTCTTACTACTTGGAGAACACAAAGGGTATAAGGCTACCTCGTCTCTCCAAAGAAAATCTTGAGAGAGCGAACAAATCTTAGGTAACAGCTTTCTAAAAGGCGAGCGAATTTAAGGTAGCAGTTCCTCTGAAAAGCAAAGTGGGTGAACGAATCCAAGATTATAGCTTCCTAAAAGGTGAGCGAATCTTGGGTAACAGTTCCCCAAATAAAGACCTGATATAAAAGGCGAACTAACCCACATCAAGGGTAACAGTTCCCTTACAAGCTGGGCACAATGGAGCGGACGAACCAATAAGGTAACAGTCTCTCCAAAGAAAAGCTTAAGAGAGCGAACGAATTTTAGGTAACAACTTCCTAAAAGGCGAGCGTCTCTAAGGTAACAGTTCCTCTGAAAAGCGAAGTAAGCAAACGAATCTAAGGTAACAGCTTCCTATAAGGATAGCGAATCTTGGGTAACAGTTCCCCAAAAAAGGGCGAACGAATCCTTGGTAACATCTTTCTAAAAGGCGAGTGAATCTTAGGTAACAGCTTTCCACGACTAGGCGAACGAATCTAAGCACCAAAATCCTAAAAGGCGAACGAATCCATAAAGGATGACAGTTTCCTTAAAGGAATAATCCTTGGGTAACAGTTCCCTTAAGAAACTTGGCAAAAGGAACGGACGAGACGATATAAGGCAACAATCCTTCCTACAAAGCCTAAAGAAGCGAAAAGAACTTATAAAGGGTAACGTTTCCTTCAAAGAAAGGTCCAAGACCCTTAAAGGGGGCAAGACTATTCTACAAAAGCTAAAGCGAAGTTGAAAACAAATATGGTAAAACTTCCTAAAACTTTCGAGCAAGATAGACATTGGAAGAAAAACCAAGTATATTCGAAGTCAAACAAAAATCAAGGCTTATGAAACAAAAGGCGTTCATTATATTCAAGGGAAATATCTGAGTCAACAATCAAAAAATAATTACAAGACTCCTGAAAAGAAAGGAAAACAAATAAATTCTAATTCATAAATGGGGGACGACATCTCAACATACAAAAGGAGGAGGAGCAAAAACACAAGGAGGCCAGGTGACTTTGTGAGGTTGTAATCCTTCTTAGCACTGCAGGCTCCTTCGACTTGAAGCTCTGCATTAACTCAGTCACCTGGGGGCCTGGAGCATCAAGGCCTAGGATCATCAGGGGTTGGAGTTTCCTTCTCGGCCTCGGGGGCAACCTTCACCTTGGCGTAGCATCAGGGGGAGCTTCCTTGGTGTAGTCGCTTTCAATGAAGTCTTAAAGAGACTTCACCTCCCAGAGAGAAAACTTGGGGTATATCCCCTGAATCTCATCGACCAAGACCTGAGATAGGTCGACACCTCAGCATTCATCACCTCCAAGGCATAGTCAGAAAACTCCTCAAACTTATTAAAGTCATCGACCACGCTCTGGGGGATGGGACAACCTTTAGCTGCAACTCAAGCTGCTCCTTCTCAGCCCTAAAGGCATCCCTCTAAGCCCAAGCCTCCTTCAGCTCGCCCTGAAGGCGAGCAACCTCTGCATCCAGCTGAGCGGAGTACTTGTCAGCTTCCTTGGTTCTCAGCTCGGTCTGGAGCCTTCCATCCTCGACGAGTGCCACCTGATCCTCCCTCATCTTAATCGAGGTGAGCAACTCATTCTCTCTATCCACAGACTCCCACCGAGCCTCCTCCACCAACTATGTAGATGCTTCTGCCCTCCTCTTCAATTCCCCTACATCTTCCAGAGTATACCCCAAACTGCGAAACTGATCCAGCTCGATAAGGAGATCAACCTACTTATCGGCGAGCTCCCTACGATCCGCCCGCTCGTCGTCTCCTCGCAGCGAGCTAACAACAAGAAAAAAAGGGATAAAGTTAAAAGAGATCAAGGAGTTACAAAAGAGCGAGCAATGAAAGGAATAAAGGGAAGTCTATAAATGAATAAAGAGGATAAAGGAACATACCAAAGTGAGGCGCTCAAATGCGACCTCATCACGACCTCGATGTTGTTCAAAACTGAAGGGACCTCCACCTGTTCCTGAGGAGGAAGGATCCCATTCAACAGATGCATGCAAATGGTTGGGTTACCCCGCAACATCGTTTTATCTGAAATCTCCACCTTCTGGAGACTGTGGCAAGGGGACCAGAGACCCCTCGGATATGCCACCTTTGGTAGCTGGAAAAGAGACACCAAAGGACAATACGCCCCAGCAAAGAGAGTCTTCGAAGTGCCCGTTGAGGCACCCCAGGTCAGGACCCTCTTCCGAGCCCATCTTCCCTAGAGGAGTTAGGAGCAGCACGATCGGAAGCAGGAGCATCAACCTGCCAGGGGACAGGAACCTCGCTCCGGGGAGCAAAAGATTCCCCAAAAGCAGCAGGCTACTCCTCGCCAGAATTCCTCGCCCTTTTGGCTAGAGCAGAAGCAGAAGTCGCCTCAGCTGTGACATTCTCTGAAAATAAGCAAAGAGGGTATTAAACCTAAAGTTAAATCAGAAGGAGAAAAAGAAAAGGTCATATCTTGAATAATACCTCTTGGGCAATCGCCAGGGACAACCCCAGAATGTTCATCCTCAGGCCTACGCTTGGTCGCGTGCCTAGAAGGAGGAGGAGGTGGACTCAAAGTCGCATGGGCAGCAGACAACCCTGCCTTAGCCTGCTTAGAAAAGAGACTGAGAAGTTTAGATTCCTGAGTGCCTACAGCACAAAATCCAGAAAAGGAAAAGGGTCAAAAAATTACCCATTCAATAGAGACTGACACAGACTGATGAATGTCTGCCAGCCTAAGCAGGAACTCTGAAGTCTCCGCCACCAAGCGGACCGAACAAAAGTCTGGTTGCTCAAGAAGTTGGAAAAGTCATCAATGACATTCCAGTCATTCCTTGACAGCTCGCCAAAGCTCCGAGTAATATCCCGCTCCAACTGAGAAAACTCTCAAGGCAGACTACCCTTACAAAAGAAATAATACTTCTTGTAGTTGTAATTGGTAGCCCGTAAGTCATCCACCAATCGAAAGTGAGCATTCCAGTTTCATGCCTGACCCTACCATTCCTCAAATTTCGGCCATCGAGTTTGGAAATGATGAATGTGCTTAGCCCCGACAACCAACCAATAGAAACATCGGAACAAGGAAAGTGAATACGTCCATCCTTGACGTAAGCACATAAATTTGAACCCAACCCACATCTGAATGGTGTTAGGTACTCGTTGCGTGGGACCTATCCAGTAATAGCAACAAAGAGCATTCATGTCGCCGCAAAGAGGAAAACGCAACCCAACATCAATCTGGGCTGCATAAACGTAAACCTCTCCTCCGCGTGGGTAATGCAACCGTAGGCCTAAATACTTAGGTGCGTCCGCTTCTCCTAAACTTATCAAGGCGACCACGACCTTAAACTGAGCTGGCATTAACTCATTGGAATTAATATCTAAGAAAAACATCATGACATGGCAATAACAATACTAAAATAACAAAAAGAAGTGAGCTTTACTGCCTAAAAAGAAGAAGAAAGGGCAAAAGTCTACCTGTCGGAGAAAAAAACGGAACGTTGGTCTCAGGCACATCCACCACAATCGGTGCGACAGCCTGACTTCTAGAGGTTGATTTCGGCACAAAGGCTCTTTGGTCCTGCACCGGGGTGGAAGCATCTCTGATAGAAACAGGAGCATTGGAAACCCTAGCTGTAGCTTTCTGCCCAGAAGTAGAATGAGCAGGGGAAAGTTTGGAAGACGAACCCTTTCCAGAAGATCGATTCTTATTGCCATCCATGGTAGTAAAAAGATTTTTTTTTATCGTGAGTAAAAAGTCTGAGAGAAAAGGCTTGAATAGAGGATTAAGGCACAGAAAGGAGCACTTGAACTTGGAGAATAAGAAAACCTGAACGCATAAACTGAGGAAACCGAACGGTTATGTCCAGAAAAAATCAGACAATTATTATGCCCCCTTTGGGGTAAAATCGAAGCAATGTCAGGACCCAAAGAGTTACATCGGGGAGACAAAGGGTTGAAACAGTACAACAAACTGTCAGCCTACCCCCTATTACAGAAGTCAAAGAGACATGTATCAAACATCCTGTCGAATTCTCACCAAACAGTGCATCCCTTAAATGCTCAAAATCTTATAGATAAATATGATCGCCAAAAGCTATAACAAGTCTCTCCAAAGACCCTAGAAAAGGTAGCGTTTCCCCAAAGAGTGGTGAATGAGAATCCATAGACCCTGACAACCCAAAGTGTTCGCCTAATAGGGTAATAGATCAACATTCCAAAAAATCTAGCAACCGAAGTTGTTCGTCAAATGATACAGAGCATCGAAAATGCACAAATAGCAATTAAGGACATCAAATGTCCAACCAAGACGTCACTATCTCAAACCCTCTATCACAAGATCAAACTCGATCGAAGAAACTTCACTGAAGCTTCGGGGGCAAATGTTGGGTATCGATAGTGACATCCCAATACGAGTAAGGCCTCAAAGGCCCAATAGCTTTTCAGAGGGATAAAATCCAAATAATTCAAAAATGGGTCGGCCCACATTAAGGGTGAACTGTCACCCACAAAGCGGTCCAGCACCAAACTCAAAACTAAAGTGGACGCCAAAGCCCTTACAAGTCGCCTTCGGCCAATGCCAAATCCTCCTACTGCTTGCCATAGGAGCGCTCGCCAAGAGAGTCAAACCTCTCAACTCTGGTCCCACAACCGACATTGAATATACATCCACAATATCCTGCGTATATCGGGCACATATTCTACAACTATTATATAAGGCAACTGCAATATTATGTGATAACCGTAATATTTGCTATCCTTATCTATAACGGCAAAATATTCACAAAGATATTCGGTTGCCTAAAACGGTTTGTTCTTTTATCCCTATAAATACTCTTGTTTTACATACGTTACATTACATTTTGAGTTCATACACACAGTATACTCATATAAGCATAGCAACGGGACCCAGAGGAACCCCCTCTGTTGCACTCCCCTTCTTGCAGGTTTATCGGAGCTCCGGCGAAGGCTCGCGGTCATCAACTAATTGACAATCAAATCACTGTCAAGTCAGCATTCGGGAAATTCAGACCCAACATGAGTTCTCTTATGACTTTCATCCCAATCTTCTCTTGTGTAATTGCTTTCGTTTTCGGTATAATCAAGGACCTTCCCAATGTGGAGGGTGACCGTATGCATGGGATTTTCACCCCTGCCATAACATTAGGTCAGAGGAAGACAACCTTGTTAGGTGCAGGGATAGTGATGTTGATATACGTTTTGGGTGAATTGGTGTGGGTCTTCGGTCTACCACGTGGAGAGTCTGCATCACACAGTTTTTGTTGATTTATCAGGAAAAACAAAATCTCAGCAATTCCATTATTGTAAAATTTCATAAAGTTGTTTTATTTTTGTAAATTCAAAATGAACCAAAAAATACCCACAAAGTGTAACATTTTGATTTTTGTCGAAACAAAAAAATGGGAGAAACTTCATAATATTCGTCTTATATGATCTTACAATTTATATACACACTAACACACATGAAAGACTATTCGTCTTATTAACCTATTCAACCCAACGTAATTGACCGCCATTTATTGGTTTAATTATTTATTATTATTCAAACAAGCATTTGGCGACTAGGTTTCAGAAAATTGAATTATAATATATTATCCTAATGTATTATGATTAAGTCGTCCCGTTCGTATCAATATCTATTGTTTATTTGTTTTGTTATGGCGGCAACGGTGTGCTTCAAATAATCGCCCCTCTTATATACATAGAAATCAGCATTTGCGTAGATGAATAAATGTTATATAGTTCATTTGCTAGTCATGAAAGTGTCATGTCGAAGTCATAATATCATCCTTTCATCTTTAATACATGTATTAGTTTATACTAGGGTTAATAGGTCCAATGGTACCATAAGTTTGGGTCATGTGAACGGTTGGTACCCCTATGTTGTTTTATGGTACCATAAGTTTCGCAATGTTGTTATTTGGTTCAAATTACTGTTGTCGTCAATGTTAACTAACGGAATGCTGACGTGGCGCTGACGTGGCAATTGGAAAATACAAATAAATAGGAAATATAATAAAAATAGGGAAAAATTATAAAAATATTTTAAAACTTCATATATTAATAAAAAAAATTATAATTTTTTTTTTTAAAATTGAAAATTGAAAAAAAAACTAGGTTGGACCATTGGGGTCCAATTGACCCAGCCAAGGGTCGAACCCTGGGCTGGGTTGGACCCCCACCAGGTCGCCTAACCTGGGCGACCAAGTCTGGGTCTGACCCAACCCTGGGTTCGACCCTTGGGGTCCAATTAACCCAGCCAGGGTTGAACCCAGGGTTGGGTCAGACCCAGACCTGGTCGCCCAGGTCAGGCGACCTGGTAGGGGTCCAACCCAGCCCAGGGTTCGACTCTTGGCTGGGTCAATTGGACCCCAAGGGTCCGACCTAGTTTTTTTTTTCAATTTTCGATTTTTTTTAAAAAAATTAAATTTATAAAAATTAAATTTTATTAATATATAAAGTTTTAAAATATTTTTTGAAATTTTTTCCGATTTTTTTCCCTATTTATTTTTATTTTTAAAATTAAATATTATATTGTATATCTACGTGGCGCTGATGTGGCGCTGACGTGGTGCTGACATTGACCATTTAACAGAAAAATCTAACGGTTGACTAACAGAGTACCATATACCAACATGCTCCAAACATAACAGACCATTTAACCACATCAAAAAACATATGGTATCATCCGATCACATGGCCCAAACTTATGGTACTATTGGAGTTATTAACCCTTTATACTATGCTTGGATGAGAAATGTATTAAGATATACTTATATAAACATAAACTACGACAATGTTTAGATGAGACATGTATTAAGATATACTTATATAAACATAAACTAAGACAATAAGTGTTTGATTCAGTATAAATTTTTACGTAAAGTGGCAAAAAGACATAAATACCATTAAATATATGTTGCAAAGTAAATATGTTCAACACATGAATAGTCATATTAAAAAAAATGAGAAAAAAAATCACACACAAAAAAACTATATGGTATCATCTTTGAGTCATAATTGCTTCAATCCACTTCGACTCTTCTTTTTTTATTTTGAATTTCATTCTTAAAATGTCACTCTCATACATAAAACTTCAAAAAACCTTCATGTTTCCAAACGACTCTGTGTGATTGATTTATGATTGAAGAGAAAAAATAGATCATTGTGTTGGTTTTACAAACATATGGAACAACATAATTTTATAAACAACATGATTTTACAAAAAAATAACATAATTTTAAATCGGTTTTGGGAACAACATGATTTAAAATAATACATGCGGAGTCACACTTAAGCAAAATATATAGACGAAACAGTTAAATAGTCACTTCTAAGTTTATTCATCATGACACATACACATACAGAGACAGAAAAAATAGAGCAAATAATATATTTTTGTTTAAAATAAATAGACGAGCAAGTATTAAAATATTATTGAGTAAATTATTCATTAATTTTTTTTAACTATTTTTTAAAAAAATATACAGACTATATGTCATATATCATCGTCGAAATGAACTCATAAATTGTTTCTGAATTCGAATGGTACCCAATAACTATTGTTATGTTTAACTTAGTGATTCATTTTGTTTGTAAAATAAAACATATATGGAAGAATTAATGATGAAAATTTATAAATAGTATTACATCATTTTATTTTTCATTTAATATATTACACTTTTTATATTAATTATTATTATATAATATGAGTAAATAATAATTTTAAAATATTTTATATTAAAATTCATAAATTTTGATAAAAATTAAAAATTAACATGATAAACTATTCTTAAATATGGTTAATAGACCTAGGTAGTTACGTAAATTTTTGCATGGAGAAGCAGAGCTTAGGCGATTTGGCAGCTCCGTTCGGTACTTTTGTTTGCTTTTGAAATTTTTTTCATTTACCTGAATTGCCCGTTTTGATCATGCTTGGCCCAAAAAGACTATATGCATTTTCCTTAAATTAAACAAACATTTTTTTTTGAGTTAATTTTAAATAAACAAGAGAGAACTAAAGTTAATCGTGCTCGAAAAAAAATGGTTTAACTCTCGAGCCATTTTAAACGTGTCAAACATGCACGAATGATTTTTGAAGATATTAAGCTCGTTGGACTAATTTGTCCCATTTTGAGAAGTTAGAGGATACCCAAAAAAATATAGGGACCAAAATGCAATTTATTAAAATTTGAGCTGAATTGCACAAATATTTTCGAAAATTGCATAAATGACCCTAAACTATTCTGGACTTATTCGTAACATTTGGTAAAGCTCCAAAGTAACCCGAAATTTATTCTGGAATTATTTGTAACATTTTGAGAAACCATGGAATATCCAGAAAAATTTAGGAATCAAAAATGTAATTTTCGAAAATATTATAATTGAACTGAAAATATTTTTTTAAAAATTACAGAATTGACTCTAAACTATTCTAGATTTATTTGTAACACTTGGTAAAAATCCAAAAATAACTCGAAAATTCTTCTAGACTTATTTGTAACATTTTGAGACATCATGGAATGTCTAGAAAAGTTTAGAAATCAAAATGTAATTTTTTTTAAAAAGAAGCTGAATTAAAAAAAAATTCACAAATTTTACAAATGGCCCAAAACTTTTCCGGTTTGGTTTATAACACTCGATAACGTCCCAGAAATGACCCAAGAGTCCAAGGACCGAGTTATAACCTTCATCAAAGTTTGGGAATGACCTAAGTCATTTTTTGTTTTTTACATATACATAATATACATAATATACATATATTATACATATACATATGTAGTATTACATAAACATAATATAAATATATATTATACATATAGATATATATAGTATTACATAAACATAATATACATATAGATATATATAGTAATACATAAACATAATATAAATATATATTATACATATAGATATAATATAGTATTACATAAACATAATATAAATATATATTATACATATATATATATATTATATATATATTTATATATTATATATATATTTATATATTATATATATATTTATATATATTATATAAATATATATTATACATATATATATTATTACATAAACATAATATATATATATATATTATACATCTAGATATATATAGTATTACTTAAACATAATATAAATATATATTATATATAGAGATATAATATATGTACATAAACATAATATAAACATATATATATATATATATATTAACAAGTATATTGTACATAAATATATATAATATGTGTATATAAACTTTTTTTTTATAACATGAATAATAACATTAGGAAATACAAATACAATATTAAATGCGAGAGAAATATACCTAAATCGTTCGGAATTTAAACACTGTCCGAGAAACCGAGACCGATAATTACCGATATATTTTTTTTTCACTCTTTTTTTTTTTCAAACACTCTTCTCTTCTTCAATTCTTTCACTCTTCTTTCATTTTCTTTTAAAACAACATAGCATTCACCTTGTATTTATAGAAGAAATCTACTACTTATTTAATTAATTTTAATAAAAACTTCTTTTTTTTAATAATATAAAAAACAGTTATAATAAAAAATAAAAATCTGTGGAAAAGAGTAAATTTTCCACCATTGATTTTTTTTTTAATATTTTAATTTTATTTCAAATATATATATGTATATATACTATATCTATTTTTCCAATCTCGATTACTCGCATACGGTATTTTGATCCCGAGCCAAAATCAGGTGTTTACACTATTTAATTGTTTTTATTGCTGATTTTGTATGATAAAGTTGTGTGCCGAACCCAAAAATTGATGCTTGTGCTTGTGCTCGTGACGAACTCAGAAATGCGATTTATGGGTTTGTACCCAGAATCGATTCGTAGAGGGAGAAGGAGAGGGAATGTACATGGAACTTCCAGAGAATTGAAGAAGAGAAATGGAGGAGCAAGTGAGGAGTTCAGTCGATAGAGTGTTTTGAAGGAGATGAGGGTAGTTTGACACTTTTGAAAAGTTAGTGAGGGTAGAATGGTCTTTATCGCTCCTATTCCGGATTCCTTGTCTTCTAGGTTTAGGAATTTCGAGATTTTCACACAGAATGTCTAAGTCTACCCCGCCCGGAATCCGTAAGCCAAGTTTTTCCAATTCCGCAAAAATAACAACTTTGTACGGAATTCGTAAGCCGAATTCCTTACACATTCCCCGAAAAGAACATGCCATAATGTCTGTGTATTTTTTCTTGTGTGGCTGTCCATTTTTGGGTTATTGACTGGACTTTAGCATAAGCAGCTCACCTTCTGCATTATTATTTGTGTATATGAGAAGTTGAGAAGGACTGCGTCCGTGTTGGTTAATGGCTAGTCCTTTATCTAGGTGTTGTCAAGACAAATTGCTATATATCACTGCTCTGGTCGGGTTTTTGGGAAAAAGTCCTCTCTCTCTCTCTCTCCAGGAAACAGCTATGCTGATGGAAGTAATTGACCAATAATCCTTTTGACTAATCATCACATGCTCCTATGACCTATCAAATATATCTGATGCCTATGTGACAAGCTGGTTTTTTGAAGTATCCAACTTGTTCAGTGCTAGTGCATGCGTCTGTGGAGGCTTGATATTCTCTTCGTTGGTCGTTCGTACATGATCTTGAAAGGATTTCTTATATGAAGGATACATTTCAATGGACATATTTCTCAGGGGAAATCAGATTTTGTTGCATATGGGGCAGAGTTATCTATATAATAACAGCGCGAAATCTATATATATTACCATTCTGATTGCTTAGTAATCTGTCATTTGCTGCTACTGAAACAAGGATGTCTATTTTTGTGTCCTTCGGTATCTGAGAGATTATATGGACAGTATGCGCTGATCTGGGATGTTTCTTTGTGTATTATGTGAGTTTACTAGTTTTCGGGCCTGTGTTGGCCTGTAGAGGAGCCTCCCTTCTCTTTGTTAATATTTTGTTCTTGATATTCAATGTAAGGTAAGTTTAGGTTTGCATAACTCAGAGGCAGCGTGATGTATGAAACAAAAGTGATTTAACAATGACTTTCCAAAAAGAAATTTATTTCCTTCTTGTACAGGAAGAAGAAATAATTATCGGGCTGGTGACTTGAGTGTTAGGTATTGTAGTCTGATTGATATGTAATGGTCGGTTATGTATTAATGTACGCTTCTCGCGGTTCAACCAAATAGGCTATACTGTACTGTACTGTATTTCTCCTTTATACGTATTTTGTAACAGTAACCGTCATCAATAATATCATGATAAACCGTGTGGAGGTTGATCACTTGAGTGTTACCACAAGAAATCTGTTTTGGCTTCCCTTCCTTTCCTCTCTAAAAATCCTAAGTGTTCTTCCTCAATCCTAGGTGTGTTCTTCATTATTGAGTGTTGTTTGATCCTAACATTGAGGGGTAGACTTGGCAAGAGATACTCTCCTCGGAGAAGGTATTCTTCTGAGAGGGATGGAAGAAACAACCACTCTTTCCATGGTAAGAACCAAGAGTGTCATCTTATCCTTCACTTTATGCTAATTGTGTGCTGGATGGCTATTAATCCTAGTATATGGCTTTTTTAAGTTATATAGCACCTGACCTTATCATTGCTGTTTACCATCAGGTAAAATGGTAAATCGATGAGATTAGCTCAGGATACATTTAGGGGTGGCAATCGTGTCGTGTCGTGTCTAATCGTGTCGTGTCATTAATCGTGTCGTGTCATTAAACGTGTCGTGTCTAAACGGATAAGTTTTAAACGTGTCTGTAAATGTCAGACGCGTACACGACACGTTTAATAAACGTGTCACACGACACACGACACGGCAACACGACACGATTAAGACACGACACGACACGACATGTTTACAACACGATAAGACACGACACGATTAGACACGGCATGACACGATAACACGACACGATAGACACAACACGACACGATAGATACGATAAAACACGACACGATAAGACACGTTAAAATCAACACATTAATGTGGGTGTGGGTTAGTGAAAATTATACATGATTAGACACGGTTAGACACGACACGATTAGACACGGTTAGACACGACACGATTAGACACGTTTAGACACGATTAATTAATCGTGTTTAAACGTGTGTTTGTCGTGTTTTAGCAGGTTAGATGTGTTTAGACACGATTATTAATCGTGTCTAAACGTATAAGAGTTGTTTAGACACGCTTAGTAATCGTGTCGTGTCTAAACGTGTAAATTGCAGATCGTTTGCAGATCGTTTAATCGTGTCGTGTCAGAAATTGTCACCCCTAGATACATTGGTAGAATATGCGAAAAGTAGCGGCGGAAGGACAATAGCAGAGAAGGAAGGAAGAGAATGTTTCTTGAATTCTAAAATGCATTGAATCACTTCCTTTTGTAGGGAAGTAAGTTATGGAAATTACAAGAAACCCTAACAGATAAAAACCTAACAAAAAAATACTAAACAACAATACACTCTATACTAATCTAAATATACATAATAGTCCCTAAACTACCTAATCAGCTTGTAATTTAACATATTTTGTCCTTATATTCATTTGTCTTCACATATTTTGTCCTTATAACACCTGTATTAATATGTCCTCTAACAAAATGACAATCAATTTCAATATGCTTAGTTCTTTCATGATACATAGGATTAGATGCAAGCTGCATGGCAACTTTATTATCACAAAATAATATAACAGGAGATTTAAAAGAAAAAATTTAATTTCTTTAATAAACCTCTTAACCAAATAATTTCAGAGACAGTAGATCTCATACTTCTATATTCAGCCTCAGCAGAAGACCTAGAAATGGTAGCTTGTTTTTTTTACTTTCCATGAAATTAGTGAATTTCCTAATTTAATGCAATATACAGTTACAGATTTTCTACTTTCTACACAACCACCCCAATCTGAATCACAAAATGCATAAATATCATTATTATTATCATGTGTAAGTAAGATGCCTAAACCTGCTTAGTTCTTCATAAGGAGAAACACCATTTAAAACAGTTGATGACATTAAATTAATCAAGTAACATGCAATAAGAATGCAATCCCCCAGTACGGATGAGGAATATTAGCTTCTAGTTTTAATGCCCTAGCCACTTCTAAGATATGTTTATGCTTTCGTTCAACTATACCATTTTGTTGTGGGGTATAACTACAACTACTTTCATGAATAATACCCTTATTTAAAAAAAGATTTTTACATTGATCATTAAAAAATTCCCCTCCATTATCTGTCCTAATCCTTTTGACATTGATATTAAACTGATTCTGGACTAAGTCTAAAAAATGTTTAATAATAACAATAACATCATACTTAAAACACAACAGATATGTCCAAGTGGTACAAGAGTAATCATCAACAATTGTAAGGAAAAAACGCTTATTATCATATGTGGGCTTTTGATATGGCCCCCATACATTCATATGTAATAACTCAAAAATAGAAGAAGTTTTTGAAGTACTAGAAGGAAATGGTAATCAGTGTTGTCTAGCCATCGGACAAATCATGCAATCTGTTACATGTTTATTCTGAAAGGATATCGAATTGAGGGAATTATCTTACTAAGTACCTGTGTGGGTGCGTGGCCAAAACGCTTGTGCCATAGAACAGATTGAGGATTAGTTGGTAGTGAAACTTGATGAGCTGATGGTTGATTTATTGGAATGTCAAAAAAATACAAACCACCAGCCTCCTTACCAATCCCCAGCATCATTATATTGCAATGATCGTGCAATGTTACAGTTTTTGAAAAAAAGGTCACTGAACAAGATACATCATTATATTGCAAAGTGTTCGCCTAATAGGGTAAGAGATCAAACATTCAACAAACTCTAAGCAGTCAAAAATCGTTCGTCAAAGGATACGGAGCCTCAAAAGGCACTAATAGCAGGCAAGGACAGCTAAAGGTCCAATCGAGAAGATTACATAAGCTAACTGCAATATTACGCCATAACCGTAATATCTGCTATCTTAATCTTTACCGGCACAATATTCACAAAGATATTCATCTGCCTATAACGATTTAATCTTCCAACTCTATAAATACTCTTGATTTACATACGTTCATTACGTTTTGAGTTCATACACACACCATACTCATTTAAGCATCGGAGTGGGACCCAGAGGTACCACTCTGTTGCGCTCCCCTTATTGCCGGTTTATCGGAGCTCAAGCGAAAGCGTGTTGTCATCAATCATTTGACATTCAATTCACTAAGTCAGCATGGGAAATTCAGACCCAACAAATATAATCATAAAAAATAATCACTTATAACACAACATAATGATCGGATTGATAATCAGTGTTTTGGTCATCCGTTTATTTGCATGCCTAGGTGGATAGGAAAGTTCATCAAACCACACACAAATAGAAATTACAAACAAAAACATGATGATTGTGCTTCCAATTTAAGCCACAGGAGGGCGGAGGATATGATCCTGTGAGGTATCGACAACGGATTGCGGCATGTACTGCCACATCGAAACACTCGGGTATCCAATGAACGGAACCAATTTCTTGGCCGATGGTTGGCCTTGAGAGGGGGCGGCGTACATGGCCGCCGGCATTGTAGGTTGATGAGGCATGAGGCTTGGTGGTTGATTTCCGAGCGCCACAGATCTGAAGTTATGCTCCAGCTTCTCCTTATCGGCCTTGAGCTTCTGTTTCTCGTCACGGAGCTCGTTCTTCTCGGCCTGAAACGGAGATGGAGAGGAAGTAACGTAAAGAAATAAAATCAGTGACTGGAAAATTCGACTAATATTTTGATGTAAAAGAATAATTCGTATAGAAGTGCAATTCCTTATAATTATTTTTTTCAATGATTTAGTAAAAAGAGTAGACGGAGCAATAAATTGCACTAGTTTAAATAATGAAATCTTTTATCAAAATAGGTAATAGGTAGTTGAACGTCTTGAATAAATAAGTAATTTTATTTAAGTAAATAGGTAGCATAACCTTTATATATATATATATATACATAACATTTTATTTATTATACTATACGGTTAATTTAAAAGTTGAAACTAAACGTTATTTATGTTGTAATTCAATTATCTATATTTTGTATATTTTTTAATATATATACAATTAATTTTTTTTATTTAAATCATTTTATTCTTCCGGTTAAATTATAAAACAAACAATGTTATGTTAAAAATTAATTATACACCTAACTAAAAAAATTACAGTAAATTGATAATTAAAGTTCGTTATAATTGTCGCCGTGTTGAATTTCAACTTAAAGATTCTGAATTGAGTTTTTTTAAGTTAACTTTTTAGATTTCAACTTGTGACATATAATGTTTAATAATTCAAAATTCAATATAATTTCATTTGAATTACAGTTCAAATATATAGTCATTCTATTATTTTCTATTATTTTAAAAAAATACATATATTTTTTAACCAAATATAGTTCTTCGTAGAAAAAAAAAACTAACACGTCACTAAGTGACGTGTTATTCCATTTGGACACCACTTTGGTCTTTAGGGTGCAAATTGTGTATTCTTTTAACACAACTCACACCGCTCATGTACTATTCTAAGTATTTTTTTTCACTTATTTTTTTTTATTATGCTTACTTTTCAATTTTGAAAAAAAAAAAACTAGCTATAAGAAAATTCTCTACTATTCATCTGGCAACGTATTTGAAATTTAAGCGTCTAATATATATTTCATAAATGTGAAAAAAAAAATTGAATGTTGATGTTCTGCACAAATAAATGACATATTAAACTCACCTTCAATTCCTTGATCCTCTCTTCTAACTGCGCGATCGACTCCTTCAGTTTCTCCGACTCATCGCGTAAGTGGGTCACCGTCCGAACAGCGTCGCTCAAAATCACGGCTTTGTCCGCCTTTGGGGTCCGTCCGGGCTCTAATACTGAGCTCAGCTCCAAAAACCTTAAAAGTTGAGCTACTTCACTGTCAGATTTTCACCAAGGAAGAAGAAGAAGAAGAACAAGAGATAGAAATTAGAAAAAGAACATGCCTTTCGTTGAGGCGGTCTCTCCGCAGCTTCTCCCGAATTGCTTTGGTCCCCGATGCATTATACGACTCAGATTTCGAGCTGCAGAAGCATTTAAACGTAACTTATGATATGTTTGAGATGGAATGAATCATCAAGATCAGCTAAATACAAAGACAGATTAACATGAAAAAAGGCCACCTTTTTCGATAAGTTGGTCTCTTATGGCTGTCTGATTCCACAAATGAGCAGCAGTTCACCTCAAAACTAGCACTGGAAACATGTATTACCAAGACTCGAGAATCAGAATTCAACTTAAAAACTTCATCTTTTTTGCATTAAATGAAATAAATAAAAATTGGGCTGATTCAGTGGTTTAATCCAGACCCAACATGAAACAATGAATAAAAACTGAGATGTCCGTTGATTCAACTGATGCAGTACAAGTTTGAGTCATCTACGTCGCCAAAATCTGTGTCTAACCAGTTGATATAGTTCGTATGAATTTTATGGTCTTTTTGAATTTATTTTGGCGAGAAATAGCATCAGCAAACAGAAACAGAAGAAGAAGAAAAAAGAGCAGGCAAGAACTGGTTAATTGAGTAAGTGACCTAACAAAAGATTGTTTTTAATTTTCTGGTGAGGTTTGAACTCACAACTCAACTTCAGAATCTCCTATTTTTGCTTAAAAAATTTGAACTTTTAGGCAGATCCAGTGGTCCAGTCCAGACCCAACAACAATCCCTCAAGAAAAACAAGGCCATCCCTTGATTCATTTGAGGCAATACATACTACAAAGTATGAAAATGACAAGGCAGAGTAAAATCAAGCAAAAACAGAGGAACCTTGTATCAGAGGAAGCAGCAAAGGGATTAGGGGACCAGAGGCTGAAGCCAGGAGAAGGGTGGCCAAAGTCAATGATGGGCACTGTCTCGTCCTCCATGTAACCATAATCGGCAAGCCAATCACCGGAGCTATCGTTAATGGGGTCGATTTCCATTGTGTGGATGCTAAAGATTGGATTTTTTCGTCTTCTTGATGAATTCGGATACTTATTAAAATGGTGTGTCTCATTCTGTGCTCAGATTATAAAAATAAAAACGGCATGGAAAATGCTGGAAGTGTATCCCACGTAAGCATTGAACGTAACACAATTATTTCTGTCTAAAGTTGGAGCCTGTGTGGTGATTGGATTGCTCAAGTGAAAAGTGATGCGTTTTTCACAGTCTAAAAATTAATTTTGTTCTATAATTAACGAAGAAGAAGTACTGGAGTTGTAATATTAAACTGCGAGTAGTTTATAAACTATATGTTGGTTTTAGGATAATGGGCCGCCCTAAGTGGGAGCCCATTCACATAAGTCCAGTTATGTATCTGGCCTTAAAACCTATCCCTGTATATCAGTATATATAGGGGTGCTCAGGGTTTGTAGAAACCCTAAGGAAGTTGACTGATAGATAGCCACCCTACAGTATAGACAGAGGTTAGTAGCTGTGGTGTTATAGGTCATAGCCCGTCAAACCGTGGCGTGTCCTCCCGTCCGGCAGACCGTGATCCCAACCTCAGGCAGATCCGCTTCCGCTTCCGCAAAGTGCAATCGTTCTAAGGAGGTAACCTAAATATGTGTATTTAGTCGATTGCATAATGTTGTTAATATGTCAATTTCCAACATTGGTATCAGAGCCATAGTAGGTTGGTTTCCAAATTGTCGAATTCAAAGAGGAAAATCCCCACGGCGTCATCGTGATCGCGACGGGATCGAATCGGGAAAAAGCAGCCCAGCTCAAGGCCGAAATAAGGGCGGCGGCGGCCTTCGTGGCCGCAGCTCAGCCCCTACGGGCCGCAGCCACCGTGGCTGCGGCCACGCTCAGGTCGGCCGCAGCCACCGTGGCTGCGGCCACGTTCGGTTCAGGCCGCAGCCTTCGTGGCTGCGGCCGCGTCCCCAGGTCGGCCGCAGCCTCAGTGGCTGCGGCTCGGCCTCGCAAGGCCGCAACCACTGGGCTGCGGCCAAGCACAGGCTGGGACCACAGCCTTCGTGGCTGTGGCCCCCGCGACTGGCCGCAGCCTTTTTGGCTGCGGCCAGCCGCTAGGGACGCCAGGGAAGGGTCGGCCAGTGGTGGCCGACCCAACCCCGTGGCCAGCCTTCGCGGCTGGCCACCATTGCAGAGGCTGCGGCTGCTAGGGTTTTTGAACCCTAGCAGCGTGCCATCTCCTTCAACGAAGGAGATGGCACTGTTTGGACCGGTCTTAGTGAACCGGTCCAAACCGGTTTGGTCCGATAAGTTGGACCAGACCGTCTTAATACTGGTTCGGTTTGCTGACGAACCGGACCGGGGTCGGACCGGCTGGCTGAGGCTGACCGGGCCGGTTCGGACCGGACTGGTTGGCTGAGGCTGTCCGGACCGGTTCAGACCGGATTGGATGGCTCAGTGCTGTTCAAACCGGTCTGAGCTAATTCGGAGGCTTTGGGCCGCCAGAATTGGTTCGAAACGAACTTGGAAACGATCTTGGACCTTCTGTGGGTTCAGATGACCTGATTTAGTCCGGTAAATGTGCTGGACCGCTTTCAATAATAATTTTTGGGCTAATTAAATTATCTGTTGGACTAATTTAAATTGCTGGGAGAGCCTTATGATGTTTTATATTGCATGACTGGATATATATTGAATGCTGTGTGGGTTCCTTGAGTTCCCTGGATTATTTTGTGTTTTCTGCAGGGTAGATAGTCTTGCCTTACATTATTTGCGTGGCTCTTGACTCCATGACTGGTAGAATTGACTAGGTTATGATTTGTTGAGATCCCAGCATAGTGTGTGAAAATTGGTCTAACATGTTAATTAATTTTACTTGTTTGGGTGACTTTGGTCCTCAAAGTTTTGAAAATTCAAAATTAGCCCCAAATTTAATTATTTTTGAAAGATCTCAATATATATGTGTATGTATTGAAATGTGTGTTTGTTACCGTACTTGCATAGGATAGATTACCTTGTAGGGAGATCTAGTTCTGGCATAATCTAGGTAGCAAACCTTTAGGATTGTTCTTAGTAGCCCTTCAGAAGTTTGGATAAGTTCGAACTACACCTGGGGATATGTTCCTAGATGTGAACCGACCGGTTAGTCTGCGAGGTTCTCTGAATTTGCTTAAATAATGCTAGGACAATTATCTTGTGTTAGAGTTGAATGCTTAGTGCGATCTGTTCGACTCCGGTTCTTTAGAGGACTGTTTGTATAGACTGTGTTTCGATTGGTAGTAGTGACTTTAGGATGTGCTTAGAAACGGGGAGTGCTTCCCGGCCTAGCTTGGGTTGTCCTCCGAATTTAAGTATGTTTTAAAGTCTGTCCTATTAATTTGAGACTTGTCTTTTTACATGCATTAGAACATTGTTCCTTGTGTCTCCATATGATCCTAATCAAATTTCCTTTAGTTAGTGAAATGGCCGCCACGAAGAACATCATCGCTGAGCTGAACAAAGGTCTGAGACTTAACGGTGATAACTACAAAATCTGGAGTAAGCGTATACAGATGGTTCTGATTGAGCAAAGGTCGATTGACCACATCAAGAAGATCAAGAAAAGACCCGACACTGGATTAACGAATCAGCAGAAGGCCTTCTATGATGAGTAGGAGGCCAAGGACGCTGAGGCGCGCGCTACATTGCTGAGTACCATGGATGATGATATTCTGTGTGAATTTGAGCTGGAAGACACGGCTAAAGGGCTGTGGGATGCTTTGCAGGATAGATTTGGTGTCTATACGACTGCGCAGCTTCGTTCGCTCAACATCAAGTTCGATTCTTACAAGATGAATCCTCAGCACTCCATGAGACAGCATTTGAGGCACATGGCCAACATGATTGCAGAACTCAAGGAGGCCGGTCAGCCCCTGACCGATGAGCAGCAAATCCAGGCCGTGATCCGCTCTTTGCCTGACTCCTAGGAACAGATGAAGATTCAAATGACCCACTCTGAAGGGCTCAACACCTTTGAACACGTTCGAAGGCACATTGAGCTGGAAGAGGAACGTCTCAAGGCTACAGGGCCTAAGATCGAGGTTCATATGGCATCGTTCTCTGGACCTAAGAAGAATCGTAATAAGCGAGGGAGTGGTGCACGGCGAGCAGTCGCAGGTGCACCAGTGGCAAAGAAGATAAAGACTGATCATCCTCCGAAAGCAGCAGCGCAGAAACGTCCGCGCAGAGCCAAGAAGCCTGAGTCCAGGAAATGCTTCAACTGTGGCCATAAGGGACACATTGCGAGTGCATGCCCTGAACCAGCGCGACAGGTAAATCTCGTTGGCAATTCTAGTGAACTTTGTGTTTCTAGTACTGTTATGTTGGTTGAATCATGTCCTATGTGGATTTTGGATTCAGGATCGACGGACCACATAGCCAGGGATCGATATGCTTTCGTAGAGTACCGGAGAGTTTCGCGGGAGACTAGATGGATTTATGTCGGCAACAACTCTCGTGTTGAAGTCGAAGGGATTGGAACTTGTCAGCTGCGTCTGCGTGGTGGTCAAGTCCTAGTCTTACATGATGTCCTCTATGCTCCGCAGATTAGCCGGAATGTTATTTCAGTTTTAGGATTAATGAAACTTGGTTTTACATTGTCTTTTCATGAACTTTCCGTCCAATTATCTTTAGCATCATCTCTATTTGGTTTTGGGATAGTTTCTGGTGGATTTATTGTTTTGGATTTGGATTCATGCAACAATAATAATTTCATGCTTTCTTCTACTCGTGGAAATGTTTGCGATGTGAATGAATGGCACGCTAGATTAGGTCATATTGGCCAACATAGAATGCAGCGGCTGGCCCAACGGGGCTTGCTGCCTAACATTCCGCATGTGGAGATGTCTACGTGTGTTAATTGTCTAGCAGGAAAAACCACCCGAAAGCCTTTTGGTAAGGCCCCTAGAGCTGAATATCCTTTGCAATTAGTTCATTCTGACGTCTGTGGCCCTCTTAGTGTTAGGGCGCGGCATGGAGCAAGATATTTCATCACATTTACAGATGATTATACCCGTTATGGATTCGTCTACTTGATCTCCCATAAATCTGAGGCAATAAGTTGCTTCAGATCTTTTCTGAATTTGGTTGAGAATCAATTAGATCGGAAGGTTAAGACCCTCCGCACTGATCGTGGAAGAGAGTACCTTTCAGTGGAATTCAACGATCTATGCACTGAAAAGGGGATCATTCATCAGTTGACGGTTCCCTACACCCCTCAGCAAAATGGTGTTGCAGAGAGGCGCAATAGAACGCTCCTTGAAATGGTTCGGTCGATGATGGCGCAGGCTCAATTGCCAATTTCCTTTTGGGGAGATGCTTTGAAAACTGCTGCCTACATCCTGAACCGTGTGCCGACGAAAACGGTTAACTCCACTCCATACGAGCTTTGGACTGGAAGAAGTCTGGACCTTAGCCGTATGCGCCCATGGGGGTGCGCCGCTTACACCCATGATTCCTCGAACAAGTTTGGGAAGATTGGACCTAGAGGAAAGAAGAGTATCTTTGTTGGTTACTCTGAAACCTCCAAGGGATATGTGTTTATAGCTGAACAGGACAGTGGGAGTGTTTCCGAATTCGAATCACGAGACGCGACGTTCTTAGAGAACGAATTTCCGAAGAAGGGTGAGATTGGTTTGGACCGATCTCTATATGAGATGCAAGATCAAGTTGAGCAGATACCTGTTAATTCGAGTGGGAGAGTTGAAGCCGCAGAGGATGAATCTGTTCGTCATCTGCCGGATTCACCTCCTGATGGAGCGAATGAAATAGATTCCGCTCATGATGATCTTGTTGACAGTGGGAGCATTGGGGGTCTCATTCCCAGTGGGAGTGATCATGGTCATACCCCTGGTAGTAATGAGATGTTAGGCCGTGGGCTAAGACGTAAGTTTCCCTCCCGACGATATGCGTTCGAAGGTGATGGAGAACTTTACACCCTAATATCTGATGAGACAGCTTTTGAGCCGAAAAACGTCAGAGAAGCTTTAAGTGGACCCTTCCAGGAAGAATGGATGAAAGCGATGGAGGACGAGATGAAATCAATGAGGAAGAACGGTGTTTGGGCACTGGTCGACCTTCCGAGAGGACGCAGAGCAATAGGAGCTAAATGGGTTCTGAAAACGAAGCTCAAGGCCGATGGAACAGTTGAGCGTTACAAAGCTCGACTAGTCGCGAAAGGTTATACACAGAAGGAGGGAGTGGACTTTAAGGAGACCTTCTCACCGACTGTTCGAATGACCACAATCCGCTTGATTCTGGCTATTACAGCAAGTCTAGATCTGGAACTGCATCAGATGGACGTTAAGACCGCCTTCCTCAATGGTGAGTTAGAAGAAGAGATCTACATGGAGCAACCTGAATGCTTTGTGCAGAAAGGTGATGAGCACTTAGTGTGCAAGCTACATAAATCGATCTATGGTCTAAAACAGTCCTCTAGGCAGTGGTACCGCAGATTTCATGACTTGGTCGTGGAAAATGGATTTCTCATGCTGGATGAGGATCATTGCATGTACACCAAGAGATCTGGACCGGACTTTGTGTTTATGACTCTATACGTGGATGACATACTAATAGCCGGAAATAGCTTGGAGTACCTCACACAGGCCAAGGCCTGGTTATCCTCTCTATTCGAGATGAAGGATATGGGTGAGGCGGCATATATCCTTGGGATTCAGATCTCGAGGGATCGCCGTAGGAGGCAGTTGTGGCTTTCTCAGGAGAGTTACATAAATAAAGTGTTGGAAAAGTTCAACATGAATAACTGCAAACCCACTGATACTCCAGCTAACATTGGTCAACCTCTCAACAAGGATATGTGTCCAAAGACTAAAGAAGAAAAGGACAGGATGGAACAGATTCCGTATCTGAGCGCAGTCGGAAGCCTGATGTATGCAATGGTGTGTACTCGGCCTGATATCTGTCACGCAGTCGGCATGGTATGTCGGTACCAAGCTGACCCCGGATTGAAACATTGGCTGGCAGTGAAGAGGATCATGCGATATCTTAAAGGCACCGTCAACTATGCCTTGTGCTATGGAGGAAACTTGCGGAGATCAGAGGATTTTCGAATAATAGGGTACAGCGATGCAGATTACGGTGGTGACCTGGATGAAAGGAAATCCACATCGGGCTTTGTGTTCGTACTCTCCAATGGAGCAATTTCATGAATGAGCAAGAAACAGTCATGCACCGCGTTGTCCACCATGGAAGCCGAATTTGTGGCTGTTGCGTCGGCCGCTCAAGAGGCAGTGTGGATAAAGAGGCTCCTGGATGGATTGCTGAGCCAGAGGATTCCAGTTGATCCGATCCTGGTTTACTCCGATAATCAGGCCGCGATCTCCGCTACAAAGGATCCCAAGTACCATAACAAGTCGAAGCACATTGATATCAAGTATAACTATGCTAGAGACATGGTGAGACACAAGATGATAAGTTTGGAGTATTTGTCTACAGAAGAGATGGTTGCGGACCCCTTCACCAAAACCCTAAAGAGGGACCCTTTTGTGAGACATGTGAAGTCTCTAGGATTGTGTAGACATAGTTGATATGCTTCATTAATTATATTTCCCAAACAATGTTCTTTGACTTGAATTATATTTAAGTATGCATGTTTTCGCAGTTTGAGTATTTTGTGTGTTCATTTCTGTGATTGTTTGTTGAAATATGTCAAAGTGGATTAGATCACCCTCTCACACGGGTGATAGCTTCTGTGCTTTTGTGGCTAAGTGAGGCTGGTGATAGTTTCTAGTTCTGGAAGTCTGATGGGATGACCGGAAAGAACTTTGTGTTCGGAACTATCTGATTTCGCACTACGACAGATTATGGTCTGTCAATCCACTCAGGGGTCGGATGGGAGTCTTTGTGACTTTTGGTTTGGGTACTTTGTGTGCCTGATGGACATCTGTACAGCATTTAGACATATGCTCCATGGGAGAGGAGATATGCTGTAGCGCGCGTTCCATACCGCGGCGCACCCAAATACGACCATGGGTTTGACTCGAGATGTGATCTTAACTCGGAGTCGTGTGAGACCCAGAGCTCTTTGTGTGAGAGCCGCGTACGTACCCTCATTACTCTGAACAGTGGCTTGAGGTTCGATTCAGTGTTTGCTATCTTAGTCCGTGCTCGATGGGCCTTCGACGTATTCCGCCCGGGTCCCGGTTCTAGAAAAGCGAGTTGGATCGTGCTGATGGTTTCGTGGGATGGGGATGGTCATTATGGGATCTTCTCGATATTGTGTCCACTAGATGGCCATCAACTGCGGCATAGGCTGCGGTTGTGGGCATAATGCGTATATAGGTCTGAAAGATCCTTTGTGGTCAGACCTGGAGAAAGATTACATGACCAAGGGTGCAGGACACATTTCCACTGCTGGTGTGAGATCCGCGGGTCGCTACGTATTCTTAACCGGTGCGTATCACTTTGCTCGTTGTGTCTGTCGGTCGCACGGCTGCCTCCTCGTATGTGACTTTACTGTATTATGAGATTTGTTCTCATGGTGCTGGCTTGATGAATGAGCGCCCCCCACTTTGTGCGAGTGGGAGATGTTGGTTTTAGGATAATGGGCCGCCCTAAGTGGGAGCCCATTCACATAAGCCCAGTTATGTATCTGGCCTTAAAACCTATCCCTCTATATCAGTATATATAGGGGTGCTCAGGGTTTGTAGAAACCCTAAGGAAGTTGACTGATAGATAGCCACCCTACAGTATAGACAGAGGTTAGTAGCTGTGGTGTTATAGGTCATAGCCCGCCAAACCGTGGCGTGTCCTCCCGTCCGGCAGACCGTGATCCCAACCTCAGGCAGATCCGCTTCCGCTTCCGCAAAGTGCAATCGTTCTAAGGAGGTAACCTAAATATGTGTATTTAGTCGATTGCATAATGTTGTTAATATGTCAATTTCCAACACTATATAAACTTTATATAGTTCTTATCGTGTGAAATAGTCGGTCGGATAGTGGCAGAAACATTGGTGACAGAGTAAGACTAAGACATATGAATTGAAGCTTATTTAATGTTGAAATTCATCTAATCCTAACCCTGAGGACCACAACAAAAATAATAAAAGATTGCAAAAGCAGTCACCTAAAAATGGAGTCGCTGTCAGATTCCAACTTGCTCTAAAAATATTATCCAGAGACAAACACTGAGTAGTGCGGAATGCGGATGAAGATGAAAACCAGCGCGTTCAACAGATATAGGAAGGAACAAATAAGAAGCCAAACAATAAGTTGGAGATGCGGGGTATCGATCCCCGTACCTCTCGCATGCTAAGCGAGCGCTCTACCATCTGAGCTACATCCCCAAGTCTTGAAATATAATCATTATGTAATTTAACTCTGCTTACTAGTTACTTCCTTACCCTAGCTTCAATAACGTCTTCGTGCCTACTTCAAAGTTCAAAGGTCAGCGTCAGCCGACAAGAGATAGTGTCCACAAGGCCACAGATGTCTCCACTGAGGAGTGAAATGTCTACTATAGTAGTATGTTACAAAAGTTGCAGTTATGTAAAAGCATTAGTATAATTGAAAATAATAGTTAATGAGTCTTATTAGGGTTCTGTCCCAACTCTCTAAATATTTCTGGATAAAATGAACTCAATATGTTTTTTAAAAACTTTTAGCAATATTATTAGGGAAACTTATGAAAAAAATGTAATATGTTTGTAAAAAATGGTGGTTGATGATGGAACTATTTTTGGAGTGTAGGTAATTGATGTTACATGTTTCAATTTGTAGGTTTTAGATGAAAACGTTTGTTCTTCCGTTTGTTGTCATGTTAAAAATCAACATGTGTCAAACACGTGACATGCTTGGTGTTATTTTAATGAAAATATTCTGTAAATGCCGAAGTTACCCCTACACTTATTCACCTCCATATCCTGAAGTCTTTCCTTCTTCTTCGAATTCCAACTTTCTAACCCATCCCATTGTGCGTTTCCAAGACTTTTATTCTTCGTCTTCTTGATCTCAGTTAGGGTCGTTGGTTATCATCAGCTCCCATGGAGACCTGGTTCTTCATCTCCATGTTCATCTCTCTCTGTCTATCAACAACCCAGATGGATAAAGCGAATGACCACTTAAGAGAAGAGAGCACCACTCTTTTCTTGGACTTGAGCCTCTCAAGAAAAGTAGACCACGTTGCTTCTGCTCCAAACCATCCCGAACTCAATCTCATTGACGGCTTTGAGACTAACTCAAACCCAAACACCGATCAAAACCCTCAGGGTTTGGAACCTGAGCATCGGTTCTTCTCTTGCAACTACTGCCAAAGGAAGTTCTATAGCTCTCAAGCTCTCGAAGGTCACTAGAACACGCATAAAAGGGAGCGAACACTAGCAAAGAGGGTCAATTCTCACTCAAACAGGTTCTCGAGCATGGCTTCGCTTCCTCTACATGGTGCTTTCCACCATAGATCTCTTGGTCTCCAAGCTCACTCCATGATCCACAAGCCGATATGGGCATCAACTTCCCTTTGCTTTGCAGCTTCCAGCTCTGCTTTAGCTTTTGCTTCTTCATCTCCAACTCCTGATGTAGATTAATCAACAACAGTATCTCAAACATGTTGGTCAAAACCAGATAATTTACAGGACACAAATATACAGAATTTGATGGAATTGTCTGAAATGTGGGACTTACAGCATCCATCTTTCTCATATCGTAGCGAGCATACTGAGCTACCAAATACACAGCTGTTACATTAAACAAGTTTATAAAAAGTACAAAAATCAGAAATTTTGTAGCATTTATAAAGAGAGATGGAAGAGGGTGATCTTAAGCATTGTACTGTAAAGCAGATAGCACATAGAGATACATAACTCAAGATTGTCGAGCTGCTGATATGTTTCATGGTAACGGTTCAGACTCTTTCCATCATCCTTGCTATTACTTTTCAAATTTCTAGGGTTACTTACAGCTGCTTTATCACCATTGTTGCTCATGGAGGCACAGTATGACATAACCCATGCTACTGCATACCTCTGCTGAAGAAGACCCCAAGTGTTTCGGGTCCAAAATCTTGTTTTCATCTTCTTCTCAGCATTTCATGCTGCATAACAAGAATTTTGTTATTTCGACTTCCAGAAATGACAAAATATCGAAAAGTGCCCCAGAGATCAAACAATCAGCAATGGGGCAGTGAGCAAGTGTGCGGATTTGCTTGAAATCAATCCATTTCAGAAAAGGTGTCGTGGTAACTCTCCGCCTCGGCTCCCGTTCCATCATCTTCGTCTCCTCCCAATCTCTTGCTCACATGGCACTGATCCAGAAAGGTGTCGTCTTCACCGAGTTTGGGGAAAATTCTATTGCGCGGTCGGTGGAAGGAATTTGAACAACTCCGGAAGAATCAAGCAGACGTGGTTCTGCCTCTGATCAAGTCACGGTCAGAGGCAAGGCAAGGTGAGTCTCGAGTGATGTTTATTTGTATTTGGTTAAGAAGGCATAAAGTGTGATGTCTTAAAGCTCATCCCTTCGTCCTTTCCTAGGGAGAAAGTTAAAGAGAGAAAAGAATCCGACAAGGACACCGTAGTCTGCTACGTCGACACACTGTTCGACGTGAAGCTGCCTGACAAGAATCGGTCTCTGACAGAAGACGAGATGCTAACCTTGTGCTCCGAGTTCCTCGACGCCGGCACCAACACCACAGCCACCGCCATGCAGTGGATTATGGCCAACCTTGTCAAAGAACCATCGATTCAAAATCGTATCTTCGAAGAAATTAAAGAAGCTGTCGTATCCAGCTCAGCGTCAGTGGTGAAGATAAAGAGAGGTAGAAGATGAGATACATAACGATAACGTCGCCTGGCCCTTGAGTCAGAGATCCGACAAGGATCGTGAATGAAGAAGAAACACTGCATATAACAACATTGGAGAAGACAAGAGCATTTGAGGAATTTCACACTACATGTAGGTCACGTGCAAGGCATGTGGGCACTTAACGACTGTTTTGGACGGAAACTTAATGATTGCATCAAAAACCAACAACAACAAACATGTTGCATCAAAAACAACAAATGTGTCGCTTTCCCACTATTATAACTAAATTCTTACTTGATTAGGGCATAACATGAAGGTTCCCTCATCCGAAACTCAATTGTAATATTACTAAAACTTATTAGGGTTTAATTGTGAGGCTTAGAAAAATATTCAGATACATGCAATTTTCTACACATGCAATGTAAGGTAGATTTCGTGACTTTGCTAATTATCTTACCTCGCCAAGAGTAAATTTAAACAAGCTATTGATTTGGTGTGTCAGAATGAAGATTAGATAACAATCAAGAGGAGTCGAATCAGGTTTCATAAATTTTATAAAAAAAATACTGAGAAAATAATAATAATAATCCACTCATTTCATTTCGTTAAGTCTCAATGCCAAAAACTTGAACTACAGAAGAAGCTGGTAGACCTAATCTTCAGAGAAGTCTCGAACCAAAATCTTCCCAAACTCCATAGCCAATCCAATCTAAGCCACTAGAGTGCTAGCTGTAGTAGACTCGCTGCAATACAGAGATTAACTCGTAATCAGAAACATTGATCCCTTAAAGATGCATAAAAATCAGAATACAGAAAAAATAATCGATAAAGGAGAGGATAGATAAGCAAGCAAGGCAATATTTGAATTCTTCCTCAATTCAATTAACAAATGCAATGCAGAGGTTTAAATTTTTAACATTAATAATGGTTGAGTAGAAGAGTCATACTATTTCCAAACAGGTGGGAGCTTCTTGGTTTTCTTGTAGTACCGAGCAAGCCTGTGAATCCTGCTTTCAACAAGAATCAGCCTGAACTTGGAATCTTTGTCCTTTCTGTTCCTCTCCAAATGCTTCCTGATGGAAACTGCCTTCTTAATCAGATGGTACAGATCCTCTGGAATTTCAGGTGCAAGACCTGATATTTAACAAAATGAAGAGAGAACTGTAAAGGGCCAGTATATAGCCTTCAGGAAGTAAAAAAAAAAAAAATTAGGATTGAACATAAGCTGAAAAGACACCAAATCACATTGTTTGAATAGTGTGTGCTACTAAGGGACATTACTAGCTACTAAGAGACATTAGTAGCTAGTAAAAACACAAAATGAATGTTTCGGAGATAATGTACAAAACGTATTACTCTAAATGCAATGAAATTTGATCGTAAATATTCAATTACAACATTGCAAGTTTATAGACAATATTATTAGCCCTTATAAGACTAATTCAGACATTAAATTGCAGAAATCTGAAATTTGAGTACTAGCTCAGACATCAAAGAACTATTTCAGCTATGAAGAACTTGAAACGTACGTTCTTTCGGATACTGTAACATCCTAAAATCTTAGATGCAATGTTACTCCCACGAAATACCCGATTAGCACAAAAGTGTAAGGGCCATTTCTAGACTAATAACTAATTCAACCATCAATTACATAACTTTGAATTTCGAGTAGCAATTTTGTCACCTAGTGCAGCATTTGATTCGATAAGGTGCAGAAAAAATATCAAAGCGATAATGTACCGTGAGCCTTGAGGATACGCAGGATCTTGCTTCCAGTGACACTCCTAACTTGAGCAATACCGTGAGAATCACGGAGGATGACACCGATCTGCGATGGAGTAAGGCCTTTCTTTGCGAATTTGCAGATGTTCTCATCAACCTGAGTGAATATAGAAAGGTAGATCGATGACTGAGGTTGAAGAAACACTGAAGAATGAGAGGAGTCGCGAATTTGAAGGAACTCACATCTTGAGAGGATATCTTGAGCCAGCTTGGCGGACTTCTCTTGTAACGAAGGGCGGAGGCGGAGATACCCTTGCCACGACTGTGCATACGACCCATGGCGGCGACGCTGGAGGTTAGGAGGCCGCTGTCTCAGCTACTCGATCTCTTTCTACTGAAACCCTAGATTCGTTCGCGCGCTTGAAGATGGAATGGTGGTGGATCGTAAAAATAGCATTCGTAAGATTCTGTAATGCATCTTGGACTTGGGCTGGGCTTTCTTGAAGACTTTATTCCCGACTCTATCCGTAGCTAATATAAAGATTAATTAACTACCACCACCAGTGGGATAACTATTTTTATATTAAATACTAAGTAAAAATTTATGTATAATTTACTTATTATTTATTATATTTTTATTTTATAAAAATATTTTTATTTTAGAATAAATTTAACTTAATATTATACCATAACAAAATAATGTATATTTATAAATAATATTAACCGGGTTAATATTGTGTATAATATAAATTATTTTATTTATTTTAATATTATAATTCTATTAAATAAAATCAAAATTAAGGCTATTTATTTATAAAATTAATTAAAAAATACATGAATGATTATGAAAAATCAATAGTGACAATTATTAAGACAATGTTAATTAATAATTTTAAGTTATTTTTTGTGGTTTTGTAACTTCTATTTGTTTAATATGTTAATGAAAATGATAGTAAAAATATCTACAATATTTTATTTATTTTCTATCTATAAAATATATTAAGTCTATAAATATAAAAATAGTTTTCATATTTTTTAATATATTAATGCTCATATAATATTTTTAACTTAACCACAGTGGTTTTATGACATCTATTAGTTGTATATACTTATATAAAAATGTCAAAAATTTAGCGTCGTATTATTATTATTATTCATTCCTATGCTAATAAAATATAGATTCAATAATAAAATATAATATAAAAACTACTAATTTAATGCTAATTAGTAATTTACATGCATTTAGTTTTTTTACATCTATTATCATCGTATATTCGAAAAACAAAATAAAAAAAATATTAGTAAATATATTTACTTAATTGTATAAATAATTTTTTAAATTTTTGAATATTTTTTTTGATTGTATAAGTTATTATAAGTATCTACCAATGTTGTTCTAAAAGATATTAAAAAAGTATCTTAATAATATCAATCTTAGGTCTATGAGCAAAATACTCATTTAAATTCAGAATTCATTTAGAATCGGCTTATTGGGTAGGGTCCGAGTATATATATATATATAAACTTGAAATAAACTGAATTTCAAATATTAAAATAGCTCTTCAATAGAACTTACGGTAGATATTAGCAAAGAGTCTCAAACCCTAGCTAGCTAGGTTAGCATGGAAAAGGATGGCTTTGCTTTTTGCCAAAGAGAATGTGCTATCAAAATCTCACACTCATCTCTTCCAAAGTGACAAAGACATGTTTCTTCCACCAAAATTTTTGCCACACTAGCTAGCTTAACACTAGACCTATACATATATATGGTTACTATATATATATATATATATATATGTGTGTATGTGTGTGATAGTTTATTCTTGAAGAAGGAAGGAAAGGGAAAGGGTTGATTGAGGTTGTCTTTTATGCTGTCCACACATGACAGAAGAGGCACGAATCAACCTTCAGGGCGGCATAATGAAAAGTTGACATCAATTCATAAACTCAATGCTAACTATACTATATTATTGTGGGTTGCTTTTATTTGTACTAATCAAGAATATTTGATGCCTTGTCTCAAAGGGCAATCCATGCTGACTAATTCGACAAAGGAATGGACGGCTATAGAAAATACGTTAAACCACTGCCACGTTGATGGTTTGGCCACCATTCAAGCACCGTATACATAATTTAGCTACCTTTTCTATCAAAAATTGATTTTAGGATGAAACTCAAGTTGTATAATATGATTACTATTTGTAGGTATGACTCGGACCCGATATTCAATCACTATTCCTATCGTAATTTGGATGAGAAAGCAGAAACAAGGACATCATCATCCTCACCCTCACTTGTCTGCTATAGAGACATGTTCATGATTTGCCAAAATATGTCATTTTAATGTGATTTAACTAATGGAGCAAAGAAGAAATAAAAATAAATAAATTTAAGGGGTAAGAACTAGAGCAAGAGTGATTGAATACTCATTGTTCTTGATCACTTATTGATTCAAATACATAGCGTCACTTGGCTTATAATATATAAATATAACTATATATATGTGTCTTTCACTTTATTAACAAGGTTGGTTTGGCTATAAATTACGTATGGCAAAGCAAAATTGTAACCTATCCAAAGCCTAACCATAATTTGTTTTTTCTTTTGGATAACGAATATATATATTCATGGAGTACCATACCTCTATCTAGAGGGGAATATATAAATGGTCCGCAGGGATAAAATAAAGTGATTATCAAGGAGAAGGGTTGGCACGTAAGTACGTACAATCATTTGATATTTTCTATTAATATAAATCAAATATGCAAATGCTCGTTATTTAAGTATGCCGGGCCGGCCTCTCAATCCTAGGCTGCTGGTGGGGCTACGTTGACGGGGTCAGTGCATACTCTGGTTTCCTACTGGAAGCTTGAGTACCGTACCGTGAGACGAAAACTCGAACATTACGCAGCGGAGTGGAGCTTATCAAATATATGCATTATATAAACCATACCTAGCGACAAAGGTATGTAGCTAGCTAGCTTTGGTATCCTACCCACCAATCACCACCAAGGCGTGTTCTAAACTAGAAAACACCATAAAGAACCCATTTGCCATGCATGCGAGACCTACAAAACCCTAACTTGTTCTCTCCACATCTTTCTCAAGCCATGAAAGCCAAAGTAAGGAGGACGACGACACCATCCCCTTCCTTCAGTCTCCAAAACGTTAAACTCTTCAACCACCCCCAATCCTCTGATCTCTCAGGCGCTCTCAAAGGCTGTCTTGGAACCCTCGATGGCACGTCCATCGAAAAGTTGCTCCTGCACTGTGCAAGTGCCCTAGAAAGCAACGACGTCACTTTGGCTCAGCAAGTGATGTGGGTGCTTAACAACGTGGCCTCTCCATCAGGAGACCCTAACCAGAGGCTCACCTCCTGGCTTTTAAGAGCTCTCATTTCAAGGGCATCCCATCTTTGCTCTGCCACAACTTTAGGGTTCAATGGCTCAAGCACGATTCCAAGTAGGCAAATGAGTGTCACAGAACTTGCCACCTACGTTGATCTGATTCCATGGCACAGGTTCGGCTTCTGTGCATCGAATGCTGCCATTTATAGGGCCATTCAAGGATTTTCTAGGGTTCATATCCTAGACTTTAGCATCACTCACTGTATGCAGTGGCCTACACTTATAGATGCCCTAGCCAAGCGACCTGAAGGGCCTCCATCAATGAAAATTACCGTCCCGTCTTTCAGGCCCGAAACTCCTCCCTTACTCAACATGCCAATCGACGAAATTGGACTTCGTTTAGGAAATTTTGCAAAATTTAGAGACGTCCCTTTTGAGTTTAATGTGATTGAAAGTCCATTTAATGAATTTCCCTTCGACTCTCTGGTTAATATCCTGAGTTCTTCCAGTCTTCATCGAGCCGCCCAAGGCGAGGCCTTGGTTATTAACTGTCAAAATTGGCTACGATACATATCAGACGAACCAATCGACGGCGTTAACTCCCTTCGAGATACATTTCTCAGCATTGTCAAAGGTCTCGATCCCCGAATCATAGTCATAGTTGACGAGGATTCAGATCTAAGCTCCTCAAGTTTATCATCCAGAATCGCTACATGCTTCAATTACTTATGGATCCCATTTGATGCGTTAGATACTTTTTTGCCCAAGGAGAGTAGACAGAGAGTTGATTATGAATCCGACATTGGACGCAAAATCGAGAACATCATCGGATTCGAAGGGTTTCAGAGGATAGAAAGGTTAGAGACAGGAACCAAACTAGTGGAGCGGATGAAGAACAAGGGTTTCCTTAGCGTTCCGTTTGAAGAAGAAATAGTGAGTGAAGTGAAGTCTCGTCTAGAGGAACATGCTAGCGGTTGGGGAATGAAGAAGGACGACGATATGTTGGTGCTGACGTGGAAGGGACACAACTCGGTTTTTGCCACAGCTTGGTACCCAAGTGATTTTGACGAGGGTTTTATCGATTAATTAATGAAGATGTCTTGTTTAATTAGTGTATTGTCGATGCTTTGTCAACAAGTTTATTCCACCACATTACAAGGGTTAATCTCATATGTGGAGTTTCATTCCTAGTCTAAGACGAATTAATTATCTGAGTCTATAGCTATAATATATAACTTCCCATGTAGTATGTAATATATATATGTTTGATTGAATTCAATGAGATTAGTTACTCTCTCTTAAATTTGTCTTATTTTAGCATCATTTGACTGGAAAAATTCAAACCAAATCTCAAAGTGCTCTTCTTGAGGGTTATCTAGGGTTAGGGTTTCCATTTCCATTAACTGACTCAACTGTTACTCTTTTGTCTGTGGACGTGAGATAAGACATTACCGTGTCCCCGAACCAACACTAGGTATCTCAATTCTCAAGAGTTCGACATGCCAAATGCCTTTTGCACGTTTGTGGAAAGGCTGCAATGGTGGGAAAGAGACAATGGGAATTGACAATGAGAGATCGTCAATTCGATGCAGAGAGAATAAAGTTGTTTTTGCAAAAAAGATGCATTATATTGTTGTCTTGTCTTAATCTGAAACAAAGCAAAGCCTCTTTTGTTTCATCCATACACAAAACCCTACCAAATTTATCACAGTAGGTGGTCCAAATACAGCACTTAGTACTTATGTTGGAATTTAATATATAGGTTATTGAATTTGCAGGGAGTTTTAGATTTTACTTGTACACTAACAATATTTACGTGCAGTAGTGAAAGTGATGAAACAATGGATGCAGAGAGGAAGGAGGACCTCAACCCTAGTGAGAGATCGGTCATGGGTCATATTCATACTGATTTGACGATCCACGATATATCCAATTTTTTTATACCTAGGTTATAAGACATGATTCTAAGCAAACTTTTTTAAAGTTTGAATTGTTTTAACGCTCCAATCTTGACTAACTATACTTAGTATCCCAACCTGACCTGACCTAACTAAGTTTGTTGTGCTCACTTAAATATAGAAAAAGAATTTCTTGTTGAATTTAAGAAGTACATATTTTGTTATATGAATTCCAAATCACTTATCTCTATATTCGATATGGAACATGTTATTACAACTTTTGAGTGAAAATTTTATTAATTTAAGTGTCTCCATGATTCCAACTTGTGCATTATTCCAATACCACTATTAATTTAACACAAATTTTAAGTTGTACACCTTAGTCAATTATCTAATAAATTTTAACTTATGAATAAATACTTTGAATATATTGGGTTTGAATCTCCCCGGGTGCTGACTTGGCAGTGGACTAAATGTCAAAGGATGAATGAATATTGCTCTCGCCTTAGCTCCGATGAACCTGCAAGAAGGGGATCGCAACAGAGGAGGTGTTTCTGGGTCCCTCTCCGATGCTTAAATGAGTATACTGTGTGTATGCACTCAAAACGTAATGAACGTATTGGAAAGCAGAGGTATTAATAGAGTGAAGAGACCAAACCGTTATAGGCAACAGAATATCTTGGTGAATATTGTGTTGGTGAAGATTAGGATAGCAGATATTACAGTTATGGCGTAATATTGCAGTTATCGTATGTAATCTTTAGTGAATATGTTCCTGTATTCGTGTGATATTGTCGTCGTATCTTTAGTGACGGTTGGTGGGACCAAAGGTGAGAGGTTAGACTCTCTTGGCGAGCACTCCTATGGCGAGCAGTAGGAGGTTGTGACCTTGGTTATTGGCGACTTATGTGGAGCTTTGGTGTCCACTTTGGCTTGGGTTTGATACTGGACCGCTTTATGAGGGCCAAATCAACCCTAATGTGGGTCAGCCTAGTCTGAGTGATATGAGTTTTACCCCCTGCAAAGATATTGGGCATCTGGGGCATTTCCCTTATTGGACTGTCACTATCAATACTCAACATTTGCCCCCCGAAACTTGAGTGAAGTTTCTTCGGTCAAGCTTGATTTTGTGATAGGGTTTGAGATAGTGACACTTGGATTGGATTTTTTCTGTCCTTATCTGTTATTTGTGCCTTTTTAAATACTTTGTATCCTTTGGCAAGCGGTTGTTTGGTCGCCTAGAGTTTATGGAATATTCAATCCTTTATCCCTTTTGGCGAACGCTTGGGGTTGCCAGGGTTTATGAATGTTTATTCACTACTCTTTGGTGAACGCTACCTTCAAAAGGGTTTTCTGAAAGGCTTAGAAGGGTCTTTGGCGATCACCTTTTCTGTATAGGGTCTCGAGCATTTAATGACTGCACGGTTATCCAGAAGTTGAACAAACAATTGAGGCATGTCTGTCTTTTATTCTTTCGTAACCCGAGGGTAGGCTGACAGTTTTTGTATTGTTCCAATCATTTTTCTCCCCGAGGTGTCTCTTAGAATTCTGACATTGCTTCGATTTTTACCCTAAAGGGTGTAATCATTCTCTGAACCATTTCGATCGTGTCTGTTCGGTTACTTCTATTTTGTCTATATAAGAAACATAATCTCAGCCCTTTTGTCTTTTACGGGTTCCAGTCATTTGCATTCCAGAGAATTCCTTGCTTCTCAGTGCTCCATTTCGACTTTCCGTTTCTCCTTCTTCAATTTCACAAAATTTTCCAATATTTCCATGGCTTCCAAGAACCAATCCGCAGGAAAGGGCAAGGTGGCAGCCCACAAGTCTTCTTCCAAACAACCTTCTTCCGGTCAGAAGGTTTCTACTAAGACTGCCAATGCCCCTTTGACCATCAGGGATGGTTCCTCACCAGCACCGAGCCAGAGGAACTCTGCCCCCAAGCCGGTTTCTAGGCAATCGACGGCCACACCGGTGATGGTGGATGGGCCAAGCACCGATGTTCCCGCCTTCTCCCCGACATGTAAATTTCGATGTCTTACTTTTGCTTCTATTTAGGTAATGCTTCCTGCTTTTTATTATTTTGTATTGTTCTTGCCATCCCCCGGTGTTTTGAGTAGATATCAAGCCCAATGAACTGAAGCCGACTCAGTTCAAGGCAGTGGTCGCCGTAACTGCTTGAGGGAAGCGGATGCCCCCAGATACCCGGGCTTAGGATTGCACAATCCTCGCGACGGAGAGGTTTACGTTTATGCGGCCCAGATCGATACTGGGTTGCGTTTTCCTCACTGCGAGAATTTACAGGAGCTTTGCTGCTATTACGGGATAGGTCCTACGCAGCTACTACCCAACGCCATCAGGATGTGAGTTGGGTTTAAGTTCATGTGTTTACGTCAAGAGTGGACGTATTCACTGTCCTTGTTCCGCTGCTTCTATCGATTGGCCACCGGGGTGAACCATCTCCACCATTTCCAGACTCGGTGACCCAAGTTCGAGGAATGGAGGGGCCAAGCTTGGAATTGGAACGTTCATTTCTGCCTGGTGGACGACTTCCATGCTACCAACTTCAACTACAAGAAGTTTTACTTCTTTTGCAATGGTAGCGTATCATGGCAGTTATTCCAGCCGGAAAGGGATACTCCTCCTAGCTTCAGAGAGCTAACCGGGAGCGATCAGAACACCATTGACGACTTCTTCCGATTACATAAACAATCGAACTTCTGTTCGATCCGCTCGGTGGCGGAAACTTCAGAGTCGATGCTTGAGCTGGCGGGCATTCATCAGTCCTCGCCAGTTTCTATTGATTGGGTAATTTTCTAACTTTTTTCTCTGTTGGTTGTAGGCATTCAGGGAACCAAACTCATCGACCTGTTTTCCAAGCAGGCTAAGGCGGGTCTGTCTCCATACCAAGCGTCTCTAAGTCTTCCACTTCTTCCTTCCAGGCGTTCATCCAAGCGCAAGCCTGAGGAGGAACGGTCTTCGAATACTTCTGGCGATCGCCAGCAAGGTATGCGACTGCTTCTTAACTTTTCATTCATCTGCTTTAGTTTAAGGTTTCTAATATCTTTGCTGACCTTTTTCAGGGAAAACCATGTGACTCCAAACCGTACTCCCGCCAAGAAGGCCAGGACTTCAGGCGAGGAACGCCCTGCTCCCCCAGGGGTCGTGCTGCCCCCAAGGAAAAGGTTGTCGTGGTCGCCAAGTTCACCACACCTGTCTCCGATAAGGATGCTCTCAATCCTCCTAAGGAGACTGGGGCTCGGAAGAGAGTGCAGACTGCCACGGGCTCCTCGAAGATTCCTTTCAGGGAGTATTGCCCCTTGGTGGGATTATTCCAGCCGCCAAAGGCGGCGAACCCCAAGGGCATCTGGCCCCTTGGGGGAATCTCCAGAAGGTGGAGATTTCCGACCAGATGACACTCTAGGGTAACCCGGATCTATGCATGCATCTCCTTAAGGGGATTGTTTTTCCTCGGGATAGGGCTCTGATCCCCGCCGAGCTGCCCAGCATCGAAGGGGTCATGAGGACGCACTTCGAGCGGATTGCCCTGGTAAGTTCTTTTTCTTGATTTATCATCAAATAACCTTTCGACCTTTCCTTGATCTGATTGTACCTTACCCCTTTTTCCTGTTGTCATCTCGTCCAGGAGGAGTTGGCGATCAGTCGGATCGTAGGGGAGCTCGCTGATAAGCAGACTGACATGCTTATCAAGTTGGAGCAGTACCGGAGTTTGGGGTTCTCCCCTGACCAGATGGAGGAACTGAAGGATAAGGTCGAGTTGGTCGCTTTCTTGGTCGAGTTGGTCGCTTTCTTGGTCGAGCATGATCGCGAGTACTTCCAAAAGGAGTAGAGACTCCTCGCCGCCATGAAGGAGAAGGAGGATGAGGTAGGTCTTGCCAATGACAAGTGGATGAGCACCGAGCTCCAACTTAAGGCAGTCGACCAGTACTCCGCTGAGGTGGAGGCGGCGAATGCTCGCCTGAAGGCTTAGCTGAAGGAGGCTAAGGCCAGGGGACGCCTTGGAGAAGGAGCAACTTGCTCTACGGATGAAGTTTGTCCCTTCCCCCCAAAGCGTGGTCGAGGACTTTAAAAAGTCCGATGAGTTTACCGACTGCGCTTTGGAAGTGATGAAGGCCGCGGTGATTTCCTACCTTCAAATCTTGGTCGACGATATTCAGGGGATTAACCCTAAGTTTCCTTTCTGGGAGGTGATGTCTCTTCAGGCTTTCATTGAGAGCAACTACTCCAAGGAGGCTCCTGCCGCTGTCGGCGATGAGGTTGTCCCCGAGGTCGAGCCGGAAACTGTTGCCCCTGAAGAGCCCAAGTCCTGAAGCCCCGAACTCCCCAACGATCATGTTTTTTTTTTTTTTAATGATAATCACTTTTGTTTTCTCATGTTTTTCAGGAATGTTTGTAATTATCTATTGATATGAGACTCAGTTTACTCTTATAGAATGCTTTTTTATCCATAAGCCTTTGCATTTTGCTTGACTTTGAATATGTTTGGCTTTCTTCCGATGTCTCTATCGTAATGGTTTTCACTTTCTCTTCGCTTTGTGATGATCTCGCCACATAGGGTATTAGACATTTCCTTAGGCTTAGAAGGAAGAACGATAAGTCTTTATAGATTTATCTATTCCCCTCGCCAAGTTATCTTTTAAAGTAGCTGTTACTTGAGGATTATGCCTTTAAGGAAAACTATCATCTTTCGAAGAGGTGTCACCTTATTAAGGTTTTAACCCTTTGGAGTGTTTGCCTAATCGTGGGGAACTTGTTACTCAAGGCTCCTTCATCTTAAGTGACCGTCTTAGGTTCGTTCACCCACTTTCTTGTATTTGTTTCGCAAAGGAACTGTCACCCTTGATATGGATGTCCATCTGAAATTTTGCCCAACTTTTAAGGGAACCCTTGACGGATCGCTCGCCTTTTACATCAGGACTTCTGCCTGATTTTAATATCAGGTCTTTTTGCCTAACTTTTTACCTTAGATCTTTTTGCCTGATTTTGATGTTAGGTTTTGTGCCTAACCTTGGCGTTAGGTCTTTTGCCCAATTTGAATATCAGGTCTTGTGCCTGACTTTGGCGTCAGGTCTTTTCGCATGATTTTGATGTCAGGTCTTGTGTCTAACCTTGGCGTTAGGTCTTTCGCCCAATTTGAATATCAGGTCTTGTGCCTGACTTTGGCGTCAAGTCTTTTGCCTAACCTTGGCGTTAGGTCTTTCGCCTAAATTTGACTTTAGGTCTTTTGCCCAATTTTGATATCAGGTCTTGTGCCTGACTTTGGCGTCAGGTCTTTTGCCTAACCTTGGCGTTAGGTCTTTCGCCTAAATTTGACTTTAGGTCTTTTGCCCAATTTTGATATCAGGTCTTGTGCCTGACTTTGGCGTCAGGTCTTTTGCCTAACCTTGACGTTAAGTCTTTCGCCTAAATTTGACTTTAGGTCTTTTGCCCAATTTAAATATCAGGTCTTTCGCCTAAATTTGACTTTAGGTCTTTTGCCCAATTTTGACATCGGGTCTTTCGCCTAAATTTGCCTTTAGGTCTTTTGCCCAAATTTGATATTATGTATTTTCTCCTTCGTTTTGGTTCGAGTGGTCATGCTTTATGAAGGAATGACTTGCTTTATTGACATAACATTTTGATTACAAGATATGCATAAAACCTCCTTAAATGTTCGGAGTTGAATGGACGGGGCAGCCTTACACCTTCTGTGGTTTCCAAGTAGTAAGATCCTGGGGCAGCAATCTCTACTACTTTGTATGGACCTTCCCACTTAGCAGAGAGCTTGTTCTGGCTGTCTAATCTTGTGAATTCATTCATTCGCATAACCATCTCCCCAACAAAAAATTGGCGAGTGCTGACTTTTCTGTTGAAATATCGGGTGGTCGCCAGTCGCATTTTAGCTTGGGTTTTTTCTGATTGCCATCGCTTTTCTTCTGTAAGATTGAGGTATGTTCTGCGCTCAATTTCGTTCGCTTCAGTGTTAAAGTGTAGGATTCTATGGGTAGGCACCACTATTTCGGCGGGTGCTACTGCTTCTGATTCGTACACTAAACTGAATGGCGTTTCTCCCGTGGCCGTTTTAGGTGTTGTTCGAATAGCCCATAATACATTTTCCAGCTCTTTCGCCTAGTTTCCTTTGAAGGCTTGAACTCATTTTTTGAGCCCTGCCAGGACAACTTTGTTGGCTGCTTCAGCTTGCCCATTTGTTTGAGGATGATGCACTAAGGTGAATCTGTGATCGATATGGTATTCTTCGCAAAGCCACTTAAGTTCTTTTCCTACGAATTGTGGACCATTATCGCTTATGAGTATCTTGGGGACACCAAATCGTGAAAATATGTTAACCTTCAGGAACTTGATCACTTGGAATTCAGTTGTAGAGGTCAAAGCTTTTGCCTCTATCCATTTGGTGAAGTAGTCGATTGCCACTATGATGTGGGTGCGTTACCCAGTGCTGATGGGAAAGGGACCCAATATGTCTATTCCCCATTGGGCAAAAGGCCAGGCGCCCGCCATTGGGGATAGAAGTGTTGGTGACCGACCGGATCGTGGTGCGAACTGTTGACAAATCTCACACTTCTTTGTCAATTCTGCCGCATCTTTACTCAAGGTTTGCCAATAGTAGCCTAATTTGAAGATTTTGCGCGTCAATGAGTGTGCACCTTCATGGCATGCGACAACTCCTTCATGAGCTTCACGGAGAACTATTTATGTCTCTGGATGAGAGATGCACCTTAGATAGGGAGTTGCATATCCTCGCCTATAAAGCTCTCCATCTATGAGAAGATAGCTTGCTGAGAGACGGCTTATTTTCGTGGACTCGCCTTCGTTTTCCGGGAGGATTCCTTCTTTCAAGAAGTTCTGGAATGGAGTCATCCATGTTACCTACCCTTGAATGTTGAAGACTTCTGCTCAGTTGTCGAGAACTGAATATAGAGCTTGCTCCAGAAATTGCACATCCTGAATTCTCGTTCCTCCGAACGTCAACTTGCTTAGGGAGTCTGTCAGCTGGTTTTCTTGGCGAGGAAAGGGATTTCGGCGATGAGTTTCTTAGCTATTTCGAGGTACTTCTTCATCTTTTACCCCTTAGCTTCATAAGTGTCATTAACCTGATTGACAATTAGCTCGGAGTTGCTTTTTGCCCTGAGCGATGTTATGCCCATTTCTTTAGCAAGTCGGAGTCCAGTGATAAGAGCTTCATATTCAGTCTTGTTGTTGGTCGCCTTAAAAGTAAGGGCGATCGCATACTTTAAAGGCTCACTCTCAGGGGGGATGAGAATCAGTCCTGCCCCTGAGCCTTCTCTTGAAGAAGATCCATCTGTAAAGAGTTCCCAGCCTTGGCTTGTATCTGCTGATGAACTTGGCCGATTTTATGCTTCTGTTAGACCATGGCATGTGCTTTCCACTATGAAATCTGTCAATGCTTGACCTTTGATGGTCGTTTTCGGCGCAAATTTGATCTTGAATTCGCTGAGGTCGATCGCCCATTTAACCATTCTTCCTGAAGAGTCTGGCTTCAACAGGAAGTGTTTGAGAGACTAATTTGTGAGGACTGTAATGGCGTGCACGTGGAAGTATGGTCTTAACTTCCGAGCAGCAATAACTAAAGCATGGAGATACTTCTCAATCTGGACATATTTTATTTCGGCTGAATTAAACATCTTGCTAACAAAATACACTGGACTCTGCACATTTTCTTCTTCTCTTATTAAGACGACACTCGCTGCAACCTCGTTAATGCTTAGATAAAGAAAGAGTTGCTCGCCAGGAATAGGTTTCGCCAGAGCCGGGAGTGTTTGAATGTGCTGCTTTAAGAATTGGAAGGCAACCTCACACTCCGACGTCCATTCGAACTTGCGGTTGGCCCTGAGAGTCTTGAAGAACGGAAGTGACCTGTCGCTCGCCCTGGAAAGGTAGCGATTGAGTGCAGCCAGGCGGCCATTCATACATTGAACTTCCTTCTGGCAAGTTGGCGGCTTCATCTCCTCAATGGCTTTGAGTTTTTCCGGGTTCGCCTCAATTTCACGCTCGTTTACCATAAATAACATAAATTTGCCGAACTTGACTCTGAAGGCACACTTTGCTGGGTTCAGGCGAACACTGTGCCTCCTCATGCACTCGAATGCTTCTCGAAGGTCTTCTGTGTGAGGATTTCCCTTTATTGTTTTGACGAGCATGTCGTCCACATAAGCCTCCATTTTACGCCCCAGCATGTCCTGTAACAGTCGGTTTACCATTCGTTGATATGTCGCGCCAGCATTGATTAGACCAAATGGCATCACTTTATAGCAAAGTATATCTCTGTCTGCATAGAAGGCTGTGTGGGCTTCATTAGCTGGGTGCATCCGGATATGATTGTAGCCTGAATAGGCATCCATGAAACTCAGCATTTCATGACCAGAGGTTGCGTCGACCAGCTGATCAATTCGAGGAAGGATATAGGAATCCTTCGGGCAAGCCCTGTTCAGGTCGTGAAAGTCGATGCACATTCTCCACTTGCCGTTTATTTTTTTTAACAAGAACTGGGTTGGTGACCCAGCTCTGAAATCTCACATCCCTTACAAAGTTGGCTTCGATCAACCTGCCTACCTCCTGCCTGATCGCCAAACGTTTGTCTGATCCGAATGACCTTTTTTTTTAGCAATTGGCTTTATCGAGGGATCTATCCTTAGCTCATGAGAAATGATGTCGGTGCTGATGCCAAGCATGTCGCTGGGATTCCAAGCGAAAAGTTCGTCAAATTCCTTTAAGAAGGCAGTCAAGGCGTTTTTCGGGTCGTTGTTCAAGGTGGTCCCAATGCGCATCTTCTTTTCTAGTCCATCAATTTAGACCTCTGCTAACTCCTCCATTGGTGCTGGTCGAGCCTGGTCCTCACGCGAGTTAGTCTCTATCTCGATGACGAGGGTTTCCCTTTGGTTCTTCCTGCGAAGGCAGTTCACATAGCACTGCCGTGAGGAGGGTTGGTCGCCAAGAACTTCTCCGATCCCATTTGGTGTGGGGAACTTCATCTTTTGGTGGACTGTGGATGCCACAATCTTATGAGGATTGATTGTGGTCCTCCCCAGGATGGCGTTGTATGATGTAGGCGAGTCGACCACTAAGAAGGTGACTGACACCTTTATGCTCTTCCATCCTTCGCCAAGAATTACCGGCAGGGTTATGGCTCCCAGCGGATAAGTTGTTCTCCCAGCAAAACCGATGAGAGGAAAGTTGACTCGCTTAAGGTCATGCTTAGATTTGCCCATCTTGTCAAAGGCGTACAAAAATAGGATATATGTCGAGCTAGCTCCATCGATCAGAATTCTCTTCATGTCGCAACTGTCGACTTCAGCAGTGATGACCAGCGCATCATTATGAAGGGTGGTGACATGTGTCAAGTCATCCTCGGAGAATGAGATGACAATATCTTCTTCAGGTCGAGGTCGCTTTCCCAGCTAGACAGCTGTAGAAATTTGAGTTGCATAGACCTCTCTTGCATACGACCCCTCGCCTCCAGCACCAAACCCTCCAGGAATCAGGTTAATCACCCTCCTGCTCTGGGATAGGCCAGATTGCTCGGGCGGAGCTGGCGAGTGGTTTCTACGTGGTGGCGTTCGACTTCTGTCTCGTCCAGCCACAAACTCCTTCAACATGTCTGTCTGTATCAGCTTTTCGATGTCACGCTTGAGGATGCAACAATCATCGATTTTATGGCCCTTACACTTGTGATATATGCAATAGATCTCGGTGTCTTTCCCCATAGGTTGATCACTCTTGCGGGGCATTGGTAGCCTTGTCAGAGACCTTCTTTCCATCTCGACTAGTACCGCCGAGATTTTCCTGTTTAAAGGCGTGAAATACTCAGGGACCTCTAGATGTCTGGGTCCTGGGTTTTCCGTTCTAGGCTTGATGTCTCGACCCTTCTTGTCCTTCCTACCATCACGTCGGGGCACAGGAACCACCCTTAGCGAGGTTGTCAGGAAATTGGCTTCGGTATTTGCCCTCTCAAGGTCTATGAAACCTTTCGCCTTTACTGCCAGCTCTTCTATCGTTTCTATCTCCTGCACGTGGTAGCTGTTGCGCAGTTTCCTCGAGGCTTTGTTGGCCACATCGAGTCCTCGGTAGAAAGCTCGAATTATCTCCCCATTTGTGACCCACAATCTATTTCCGTGACGTTCTTATGAAAACGCCCGTAGAAGTCGACTAGTAATTCTCCTGGTTGTTGCTTGACTGCGTCCAAGGCGACCACACTTTTCAGAAGTTGGCGCTCACCCATGTATCGCTCCAGGAATTTGCTTTTGATCTCAGACCAGGTCCATATCGATCATGCAGGGAGGCCGAAGAACCAGGACGACGCTGAACCCGAAAGGGTCGACGGAAAAAAACAAGGCTAAGTGATTCAGATCGGTCGACTTACCCAACATAGAAGTTTCATGTTTTTTAATATGTATGATAGGATCGCCTCCACCACTGTACTCGGGGATGGCCCTGGCGACGACATCCTTCGAGATTTTGATTGTGACCAGGTCAGTGGTGAAGGGATGAGTTGATCGCTCCTGGAAGGGAGGCATGACGATCACACGCCGCTCCTTGAGCCTTTTGCTGATAAGCTCCTCAACTTGGTCAAGAGTGCACTGGTTCTGATGTCCTCCATTCGGTAAGGAACTTGATGGATTGACAAAGTATGTAGCGGTTGGCACCTCAGTGGAAACCGAAGGTAAGGAATGGGGTCCCGAAGTCATCTTTTAATCTTCTTGAAGGGTTGTGCTACCCGAATTTCCAGTTTCTGCTTGTTTTGGCCCTACGGGGCGAGGATTTTCCTGAGGAGCAGGGGCGTCTGCGAGCCTGTCCTAAGATGGTCTCCAGGAGTGATATCATCTCCGGGGTCAGCTGAATGTTTTCCCCAGCCACATGGACGGGTTGCGGTGCTGGAGTCTTTGCGGCGTTTGGAACGGGGGTCGGTCTGGAATTGTCAACATGTTCACGTGCTGACCTCGGGGGGACGACATTAGGGACTGCTTGGCTAGCAAGTTCCTGGGGGAGCGGCGGCGGAATCAGAGCTGTCTGAGGACTGCTCATTGGCCTGGTTCCAGCGATTGCTTTTGGATCGAGTTTGCATGACTGTTTACTCAGTTCCCACAGACGGCGCCCAATGTTGGGTTCGAATCTCCAGGTGCTGACTTGGAAGTGGATTAAATGTCAAAGGATGAATGAATATTACTCTCGCCTAAGCTCTGATGAACCAGCAAGAAAGGGATCGCAACAGAGGGGGTGTCTCTAGGTCCTTCTCCGATACTTAAATGAGTATACTGTGTGCATGAACTCAAAACATAATGAACGTATTGAAAAACAGAGGTATTTATAGAGTGAAGAGACCAAAGCGTTATAGGCAACAGAATATCTTGGTGAAGATTGTGTTGGTAAAGATTAGGATAGCAGATATTACGATTATGGCGTAATATTGCAGTTACCGTATGTAATTTTTAGTGAATACGTGTCTGATATACGTGTGATATTGTGGTTATATCTTTAGTGACAGTTGATAGGACCAGAGGTGAGAGGTTAGACTCTCTTGGCGAGCACTCCTATGACGAACAGTAGGAGGTTGTGACTTTGGTTATTTGGCGACATATGTGGAGCTTTGACGTCCACTTTGACTTGGGTTTGATACTGGACCGCTTTATGAGAGTCAGATCAACCATAATTTGGGTCGACCCAATCTGAATGATATGAGTTTTACCCCTACAAATATATTAGGTTTCTAAGGCATTTCCATTATGGAATCGTTAGTATCAATACCCAACAAAATATATTGTTATAAAATATATTAATATTTTAAGTACCTATGTAGGTCCATAAAAAAAAAATAGAATGGTGCTTGTTAAGTAATAACTACACTAAGTAGTAACTAATAAAGCAGCTTTTCAAAATAAAAATAAAAAATGGGACTTTTCAGTTTAAAAATGGAGGGATGTAACAAATTATTCAGTCTTTTCTTTTGAGCTAATAAATTATTATTTCAATAAAAAAATCAAGAAATCAGCAAAATTGAAACGCAGTCGTATTTACATGTGTTAAAGAGATATGATTGGCTAATGATTTCTTAGTCTCGTCGTGGGCTTGGAAAGCCGTGTAAACAGGGCCCATGACAAAGTTAATGCACTTTCACAATCATTTCTTTGGGTGATGTTCCAAAAAGTTCAGGAAGAGGAGATTTTTTAAAAAAGTAGATATATTAGGAAAAGTATTTGAAAAAATATACCTTGAAAAAAAAAATTTAGCAAATTATGTATACGCGCACTCCGGGGCGCGCCTATTGGACATAGACGCACCCTAGGGGTGCGCCTATACCAAATAGTTTTTTTCTTTTTTCAAATTTTTCAATAATGACGACTCGATGTTTAATTAAATATAAAATTATATATCTATTCAAAAAAATTTAAAAAAATTATAGTAAGTAGATATTTTAATTACGATTCAAATGATGCAAAAAATATTAAATTTGGATTTACGGATTGCCTGTACGGCATGCCGTAAGTTGAGGTATGAAAATTGTACTTAAAAAATTATAACTCGGACCATGTAACTCCAAACTCAACACGGTTAACGCCATTTAGGTCGTAAATCAATTATCTACGTAGGATAAATTTTTTGATTTTTTTTGACTAAGTATATAATTAAATTTCTCACCTAATGCATTTACTTATTTCGGTCAAATTTGGGTGTAAACGATGGGGGGTTACAAAATCACTGTATTTTTAATCCAAAAAATTATCCTACGTAGATAATTGATTTACGACCTAAATGGCGTTAACCGTGTTGAGTTTGGAGTTACATGGTCCGAGTTATAATTTTTTAAGTACAATTTTCATACCTCAACTTACGGCATGCCGTACAGGCAATCCGTAAATCCAAATTTAATATTTTTTGCATCATTTGAATCGTAATTAAAATATCTACTTACTATAATTTTTTTAAATTTTTTTGAATAGATATATAATTTTATATTTAATTAAACATCGAGTCGTCATTATTGAAAAATAAAAAAAAAAACTATTTGGTATAGGCGCACCCCAGGGGTGCGCCTATGTCCAATAGGCGCGCCCCCGGGGTGCGCCTATGTCCAATAGGCGCGCCCCCGGGGTGCGCGTATACATAATTTGCTAAATTTTTTTTTTCGAGGTATACTTTTTCCAATACTTTTCCTAATATATCTACTTTTTTAAAAAGTTCGAAGAAGGATGATTAAAAGCGTTGTCAGGCATCACGCTTAGCTTAACAATACATCATACCCATTGATTAACTCATAATTAAAATTGTACGAAGAAAATGAACATTTATAAAAAGAGAAAAATGATGACTAAAGTCACGTTTTTTAATCTATTATTAAATATATTTAAAACTGCTTAAGATGAGAGAATTGCTCCACGTAATAATATATTTACTACGTCACCTTTATTACAACATTTTTAATTACGATCAATTATTAATATAATAAAATGTAATTATACTGAAATTACAAAACTCTGAAAAGCTGTCAATATTACTATACATAAATGTAAAATGATGCTCTTACGGTAATACCCTTCTTTTTTTTTAAAAAAAATGTTCTCACATTATTAAAACAAAAACGTTAAAAATTAATAATTTACTTAAGAAAAAACACAATATTTCCGAACTCGACCATATATATTTGTTTAATACGAAAATGTACAGCAACTGAGATTCGATCAAAGACACACAAGACAAGAGCCAGCTCTGATCCTTGAGTTCTAAGCTTTGGATCTTCATCTTCCACCGTGAAATAGTTCATTTTCCTATTTTTTATGCATATAATTTCATTTTTAAAACATTTCCTAAAGCTGTTATCATTTTTAATATATAAAACAAAGTTGATATTTTTGTTTTCCGTTTCAGACATGTCAGAGGCGACAGAACCTCTCTCTCTCTCTCTCTCTCTCTCTACGGTTGTCTACTGTGCGCTATTACAGTGTAGAGTCTCCTGTTATTATATTCCTTATCTGTGTCTTTGTCCGCCATGGACCTTCTCCTTTTGAGGACTTGTCCCTCTCCATAAAAACCAACACGAAACTCATCTATGTTGGATTCTTTCATTTCTGCAAATCTCTTGCTGCAGAAGAAAGAAAGAAACACTCAAGAAACCCAACGTCTTGCGGTTGTCTCCTTACCCGTCTCAGAATATGGTCTGGTTTGCTGCTCCTGCTCTGCATTTACCATTTGGTCTCCTCGTCATGTCCATATCTCTGTTTGTCTGTTAATGTTAGTCTAAATTCGACGTAGACCTCTCAGTTCTTGATACATGGATCTTGAAGTGGATGTCAATGGAGAAGAGACTTTCATGGTCAACAAGGTCAGAATTTTCTTCAAGTTCTCAACTTTCTCAATATTTTTCGCCCAAAGATCAAACTTTTCCTAAGAATTTAGGTTTTTGAGGTGAATAAATGCTGTTTTAAGTGAACTGGACATTGGAAAGTCTGTTTAAACTTGATTGTGTTATAATTTGTTCTGAAATTGTTTGAATACAACTGTAGCAGAACCTGTCAATGATGCCACCATTAATGGTGGGGACGAAGGTCCCATGCCGTCTAGAGTCTCCTCCGTTGTTTCTAATCACAGAATCCATTCACGCGCATTGTCACCTCATTTATTGCTCTTATTTTGGTGGCTTAGTGTTTTATACCTTTTGGAGAGTACCCAAAGTTGCTTTTATGGCCATTTAACACTCATGTATTAGAAAATACTGCCATTGCATAATTTGCATTCGACATTATTCATTTCACTTGATTTTGCTACCAAATTTGCATTTTGATATGATTCATTATGACATTTAATTTAATTTAATTTAATTAATTAAATCTGCAATTGTTCTAAGATTTGAGCTAGTAGGTTCCTTATTATCTTCCATACAACCAGGTTTACTGCTCTTGCCCTCATTTGTAGGGTTCTTGTTTCTATGCTATTCCATTTTTATCTACGATGACTTTTATCTTCCCATCCCCCACCCCATTCGCAACAACTTGATGCTCTTTGTTTTCTACTTGTCCAAGTTCGTAAATTTGACCTAATATCACAATTTGCAGAAAATTATTTCTTCATATTCGGGAAAATTGAGCAAAATGTTCGGAAAATCAGCTGCGGCGAAAGGGAATCTCAAGCTCATATTCCATGACTTTCCGGGAGGTTCGAAGGCCTTTGAGTTCATTTCAAGGTTTTGCTACAGCAACGGTCGGTCGGAGATGAATCCTCACAACATTGCTATCTTGCACAGTGCAGCACATTTCATGGAGATGAACGGTTCGGTCTTGGGAACTGATAATCTCGTAGAACAGACATTGAGGTGTCTCGAAGAGGCTCGGTTCTGGACATGGCCTGATCTTCTATCCGCACTGAAGAAATCCCAAGAATTGCTTCCAACTGCGAATGTCGGTTTAGTTCTTGACAAATGTTTTGATTCTTTAATCGGGAGGATCACAGAGATGATCGAATCAAGCCCGAGCCCTTCGATTTCTTCCACTGAAAGTCGGCATTCTTGTGACACAAGGAGCACCGAGAGCCAAAGAAACGTTTTTTCTAATAAATCAACCTGGTGGTTTGAAGATCTTCTGTTCATGAACCCGATTTTGCTTCAAACCGCCACAAAATTCATGCTTTTGCAGAAAATTGACCATGTTATTATCACCAAGTTCTTGATGTATTACCAGAAAATGAAGTTTCCCACAGCCAAGCCTCAAGAGAAGTGCAAGATTGTAGAAACGGTTATCGATTCACTCTTTTGTCTCGATCGGAATTCTGTTCCTTCTAAGTGCTTATTTGGGATTCTGAGAGTTTGCTTGGGATTGAAGATAAATAAATGTATCAAGAACAAATTGGAGGTTATGATCGGGTCTCAATTGGATCAAGCTACGCTCGATAATTTACTCGTTCCATCTCCTCTGGGGACAAACTATTTATACGATGTGAACTTGGTTCTGAGATTAGTGAAGGCATTTCTTGAAGAGCGGAATCATAATTTGAATAAGGACTCGAAGAAAGTTGTCGGATTGATGGACATGTACTTAGCAGAAGTAGCTCCAGACCCTTGTTTGAAGTCGTCAAAGTTCCTCGATTTGATCATGGCCTTACCCGATTCTTCAAGGGATTCTTACGACGAGATTTACAGCGCCATGTACATGTATCTTGAGGTAATACATTGAATCGCATTCTTGAAATTTGTTTATAGAAAATATGATGCTTTGGCTTATATGTTCCTTCCTTGGTCCCAAAGAAAAAGGCAAATGAACTGGACTGGTCTTTTACTGCAAAATATATGCTTTAGAGGATAGGATAATTATACAAAGTGGGACACTTACTGAGGTAAAAAAGTTCAAAATTTTGTTACTGAAAAATATTGAGAAAGGGTAAAATGAATCTTTAACTTTGTAGAAAATGGTTGGGGCAATGGTTACCGATTTCTTGAAGTAGTAAAAGATTAGAACTCGTTGTTAAAAGTGAAAAGGTTCATCTTTTCAATCAACAACTCATTGAAATAGTGAAAAAATTAATCTTTTTTTATTGAAATAGTCAAAAAAATTCTAAAAGATTTCAATTTTAACCAAATTTCACAATTTACAGCATTGGTGTATTCCCCTAAGTTGCTCCCTTGTTTCACTAGGTGCATTCTGGGTTGTCTGAAGAAGAGAAGATGAAGCTATGCGGTGCCCTAAACTACGAGAAGCTCACCCCCGAAGCTCGCTCCCACCTCTCTCAAAACTCAAATTTTCCATCCGAAGCAGCCATGGAAACCCTAATCTCCAAGCAATCCAAGCTGAAGAGCTTAATTCGAGCACCCGATAAACTCTCAATCGCAGAATCCCAATGCTTGTTAAGGGAAGGAAGAAGAAAAGACGGAACAGAGCAAATCGTTTTATTTGCAGGGGAGCTCGATCTTCCTCCCGACCATGAGGGCCTTCAACAACACTTGCAGGGAATGCAATGCAGGGTAATGGAGTTGGAAAAGGTCTGTCGGAAAATGCAGAGTCAAATGGCGAAGATGATGAAGTTGAAGAGTCCAAATCCGAACCCCAGAACTGCAAGATCAGTGCCCAAGTTCTGTTCATGACAGTAGTATCCAATATGAATTCATGGTTTGATGGTGTATATAACATATATAGTATGAGGATTATGTTTATGGTTGTTCTTTGTTTCATTGTGTCTCGTGATTTTGCGTTTTAATTAAGAGAGGTGGTGTCTGAGTTGTTGATCAGATTTAAGGTTGTATAGAGATGGTGTTGAAGATGAATAGTCAATTAAAAGAGTGTTAGATTTGTTTTAGAATCAATCTTTTCTTCAAATTAGGAATTTGGAATCTTTCTTCTCCTATTTTTATAAGAGAAGGAGCGATATTGGGCGTATCACAACAACGAACAACCACGACTGACCTTACACTCGAGCGAGGCCTCAAATTGACCCGGGAAGCGGGGTCGGTAGTGCCACAGCGAACCGAGGCAACTGCAATAAGTAACATAAACAACAACATGACATGACAACCACCGGAGCAAGGTACGATAAAAGTCAATTGTGATAACCACCGGAGCAAGGTACGATAAAAGTCAAATGTGATGGTGATTGGGACAACAGCTCGGTCAAGGGAGGCACGGGTGTGATAGGAAGGGACGACAGGGGCAACATGATCGCAGGAAGAAACTCGACGACGATGGACATTTTGGCGGAAAACATAGAGGCCCGGGCAATTTTGCAAGGCGTGGAGATGACAATTCATCACGGATAGACGAAGGTAATCATCGAATCAGATTCTGAAAAAATGATTAAACTGTTAGATGGATCGGCCAATGACATGGACTGACAAATAGAAAATATGATCACCTCGATACAAGAGGCGTCAATCCACATTGAATCAATCAAATGGTGTTGGGTAAGACGAACCACCAATAGATGTGCGGATTGGATTGCTAAGCAATCGAAAAGATAGATGTGCCCTGTAAATTGGACTTGTACACCGTCATCTTCTCTATTATCTTTGTTGTTATTAGACTATCCGAGTCGTTATCAAGTTGAATGAAAGTTTATCTTGGCCAATTTTTTTTATATATATAAAAACAGGTTATGAAAATGAATAAATAAATAAAATTTAAATATTAATAAGTAAATCATGAAATTATATTAATAATATGGTAGTTAGGATGTCACGTCTCACTCAACGACACCAATAAAAGACGAATTTCATTAACCAACTCAACTATTTCCCACGACGTAAAGTGTGTGGTTTGACAGTAAGACAAGAAAAGATGGAGACGATACGGCATTATGAAGACGTAATTTATTTTCCTTTATAGATAAAGAAGTTTGGTTTATAGTAAATTCTAGATTAATAAACTAAATTAGGTAAAAGATTAAGCTGGGTGGGTTAGTCGATAAAAATAAATATAACTATTTTATAGAAATTTAAAATAAAAAAGTGCATATCTCGTGCACGGTGTAATGTGATAATATTTGGTTTTTAATAGGATTGCATAAATTAATTAGATTTCATCAAAATTAATATGTACTAGACCCCTACGCGCGTGCACGTCGTCGTCGTTGGTCATGTGTGAGGTCTTACGAGAACATGATCAACCCGACTCCTAGATAATACAAAAATAGTACAAGCATTGAGCACTTCATACAAATATTATTAATGTAAAACTAAACTTCATTTGCACAAGATAATGAAATAATAAAATTTACACTCTTAAATATTTTTAAAAAATTGTTCGAGCAACCGGGAGGAATTTGGATTCTCAGCAATTTGGATCGCAAATTGATTATCATAGTAGATCGTTGTAGGAATAACCTGAGAACAATCTAGCTCAACAAGTAATCCTCTAATCCAGACAACTTATGATACAACAACCCCCATACTCCAATATTCTGCTTCTGTCAATGATCGTGATACTATTGTTTGCTCCTTCACCTTTCATGATATTAAAGACGATCCCAGCTTGACACAGATGCCCGTGACTGATCTTCGTGTAAGATGACATGCTGCCCAGTCAGAGTCACAGAACACTACCAATTCGCTGCTATTGTCGACCGGGAAGAGCAAACCTTGGCCTTGTTTATCTTTGCCGTATTTGATCACACGAAGAACAGTTGTATAATGTGATTCTTTGGACTGATGCATAAACTGAGTCAAATGTTGAATTGCAAATGAAATATCTGGCCTAATCATCATCAAATATACCAGCTTCCCCACCAGTCTTCAGTATAATTCTTCATCCTGAAATAGAGTATCATCCTCATTGAGCTGAACTTGAACGTCATATGCATGAGACATCATCTTGACATTCTGTTCTAGAGGTGCCTTTGTTTGTTTCGCAGCTCCCAAACCAGCTTCCTCAATCAATTCCATTTCATATTTTTTTTGGTTCATAATAACACCATTAGAAAACTGAACTATTTCCATTCCAAGAAAGTATCTTAGTTCACCCAGATTCTTGATTATGAATTCTTGCTGCAAAAATCTCTTTAAATCAAGAATCAACTGCATACTCGAACCAGTCAGCAAAATGTCATCTACATATACCAACAATATCATTATGTTTCCCTCATGAGATTTAGTGAAGAGGGAATAATTATATCCACTATGTTTATAACCACCCTTAATCAAGCCTTTAGTAAGTATTTGCTAAAACATATCCACTGTAGTATTTGCTGAAACAGAGTCTGATTCGGCTGAAAAACCAGGAGGCAACCTCATGTACACTTCTTTGAATAGATCTCCTTGTAAGAACACATTGCATATGTCCATATGCAGCAGTTGACAATAAAGAAATAGCCAAAGATAACACAACTCGAACAGTCACCATCTTGGCCACTGGAGAAAAGGTTTTTGTATAATTCACTCCTTCTTTCTGTGTGATGCATTTTGCCACTAGCAGTGCCTGGTACCTCTCCAAGGAACCATCGACATTATATTTAACATTGTACACCCATTTACAACCAATAGGGTGTTTGCTATGAGGTAAATCCACAATAGTCCATGTTTTGTTTAATTGCAAGGCTTGTAGTTCCTCATTTATTGCAACTTGCCATTTGGGATCCCGGATAGCTTCCTGAAACGTTTCAGGTTCACGAATTTTGATCATATGGTTGAGATGGCAGTGAGAAGACTCTGAATTGAGAACATAATCAGAGAGTTTTGTAGGAAGACGACTGGGCCTAGTCGATCGTTGCGTTGGAACAATCAGTTGAGGAATTGTCTGAGACATAGATTCAGTTGGTTGAGGAATTGATTATTCAGATGATGGATCGGTCGATGATGGTGTATGAAAATCAGGAGTAGCCCATCATGACCGGTCGAAATATGACACGTCGACTGATAAAAAATAACTAAGACTTAAGGTTGTATATATGATAACCTTTCTTCGTAAGAGAGTAGCCCATCATGACCGCAGGAATTGCTCGAGCTTCAAACTTGTCTCGATGAACAACATCAGTATCGAAATCAAGACACCCAAGCACACGCAAATGCTGCACATCAGATGGTTTACCGAATAACAGTTCATGAGGGATTTTACCTTTCAGTAGCAGTGTAGGTGACAGAATGATGAGATAGCATGTTGTCAAGATCCACAATCCCCAAAACCGAATAGGAATAGATTCCTGAAACTTCAAGGCCCAGGCAACATTAAGGAGATAACGATGCTTACGTTCGGCAACACCATTTTGTTGAGGGGTGGCTGTGCAACTACTTTGATGCATGACTCCTAAAGAATTAAAATGATATGAACAAGAAGAGTTGAAGAACTCAGTCCCGTTGTCACTACGAACAATCTTAACCACCTTGTTAAATTAAGTCATAACCATCACCAAGAAATGCTGAATATGATAGACAGCCTCACTTTCGTGTTTCATTAGTATAACCCAGTAATTCTGTGTGTGATCATCAACAATGGTCAAAAAGAATTTATTACCATAATAAGTGAGTGTTCTATATGGTCCACATACATCAAGATGGACCAATTCAAAATCAACTAGAGCTCGAGTACGGCTAATCGAAAATGCAAGCCTAGATTGTTTTACCAATGGACAAATAGAACAATCTTTTATTGCAGACTCTTTATTTAAAACTTGACTTCCTAACTGATTTTTCACCTTCACAAGAGGTAAATGACCCATTCTTCGATGCCAAACAACACCATCTGCATAGAACAAGAACCAACAACAGCCACAAAGGACGTTTTGATTGAATTCAGCTGAAATGTGTACAATCTTTCATGATGCTCACCAATCCCCATCATAGTCCCACTGAACTGGTACTGAATCAACATATGAGTCAGATAAAAGATCACAAAACACGACAAATCACTGCACAACTTCGAAACATAGAGAAGATTATAATGGAAATCTGGAACCAGAAGAACGCCTTTCAAATTGTGTTTCCCAGATATGTGATATGAACCAGCGTGTGCAACCTTGGACCGAGTGTGATTCAGTAATTAAACAGAGGACAAAGGAGATGTACAACGTATCAAATCAGTCAACCAACCAACATTCGAAGTCATGTGATTCGTAGCACCCGTGTCTATAATCCAAGATGTAAGAGAGAATTGTGAGGTACTTGCCATATTAACTTGATAATTACCAAGTGGATCATGAGTCACCACAACCTTTTCTTCATCAACAAAATTGGATGAGTTGCTGCTGTTGTTTGAATTCATGGTCATGTTCATCATCGAAAACAATTGTTCACACCGTTCTTTCGTAAAAGAGAAATTAGTTGATGAAGGATGCTAAGAAATATTTGTATTCTACGTCACAATGTTTGCAGAGAAACGAGATTGTGGATTCTTTATTTAAGGACGAGATGCTCGATATAAAGACAACAACTCAGGATGTAATTTGAAGCACCGATCCTTGTTATGACCACACTTTTTTGCAATAGACACATGTAATGAATGCTTGCTGGTTAGGCTGAGGTCGAGATTAATACAGTGTTGTATGATTATCGAGAATTGAACTATCTCCCATACTTCGTTGCATCTCATCTTGGATTAGAATGGAATACGCAATGTTGAGATTCGAAAGAGGCTTCATCATCAAGATATTAGTGTGAACATCTAGGTATGTATCATTCAAGTCAAACATGAATTGCAGCAGCTTCTGAATCTTCTGTCTTTCAACAAATTTCTTCGAACTTTCACACTCACAAAAAGTTCAACAAATTTCTTCGAAGCTTAGTATAATACTCAGAAATGCTATGAGTACATTGTTTAACTGTACAGAGTTCTCGATGAAGTTGGAAAATTCGAGTCCCGTCAATTTGAATGAATCGTTCTTGCATATCCTTCCAAACAGCAAGGGTCGAAATGGCATAAATGACTCCACTAACCAGTTATTTGGATATTGAATTCATAATACAATTCTTCACAATAACATCACACCTCTCCCAACGTAATTCCTTGAGAGCTCCAAGCGATTTCTTGTTGCATGTTCCAATAATGAAATAGATCTTGTTCTTCATGAGCAGAGCTGATCAGATCGCGCGACTCCACAAGGCGTAATTCTTCGTTCCAAGAAGCGTGATCGAGATCAATGAGGAGCCAATCATATCGGATGGATGAATGTAGAGCTCATCATCTGGAGAATCATAGGTAGCCATATCCAGAATTTGAACTCAAGAAAGGAGCGCAAGAAAGGAGATGAAACAGAGGAGAATTTGAAGATTAAAGGACCAACGATTAACAGAGATGGAGAATGAAGAGCAAAGACTCTGATACCATGTTAAAACTATAGAACTAAATGAAGATTGATATTGAATATGATTTCTCATATATCAAAACTGTGTACAGTATCCCATATATATACAATAAATATATCATCTGAGAACTATCTAGACTACTTGCTGACTAAGCAACTAACTAACTCAGTTATAATTAGTTACAACCATTAACCACTTGACTTCCAATATATTCAAAAACATTTTATTAACCGATCATATTTATAACAAACTCATTGTTTTGTTCAATTTATCATAATTATAATTTTATAAGATAAAGCTATAGATTTTATATATAAGGTGCTTTATTTTTGTACGTAGAAAAAAAGGTGATATTGCCATTCATGGACCGAGAACTATGGGCCGGAAGTTGAGTGGGCTCTAATCGGGACTACTATAATATTCCTTTACGGAATATAAATGTTAATTATAAAATAAAGAACAGACGTATTAATAATATAATAAGATTTGAGTGAAAATAAAACAGTAATAGATTGTAAATATTAATAAAATAATCAGCAAAACAAGTAGAAGAAAATAGAAATTACACGTCAAATTTTATTCTTTTTGTCTACTTGTATTATTAATTATAGTAAATAAACCTAATTGTTATAAATTGTCGATATGTCCGAGTGGTTAAGGAGACAGACTTGAAATCTGTTGGGCTTCGCCCGCGCAGGTTCGAACCCTGCTGTCGACGATTAAATTTTTTATTTTTTACTCAGCACACTTTTTCTTCTGCATCTCTATATTCAGAATAAACCCAGGAACTTTCGTCATTGATTACATGATGGAATTTGAACTGATCTGCAGTTTAAAATTGTTCCTTCTTCTCCGGTCATAACCTTCACGGCCAGGGAAGAAATATAGCCAAGTCGAAGTTACAAGGATAGCCGCCGTCCTTCCACACAGCACCGTCATCGTTAAGCTCAGAAGAATCAAAAAGCATAACCCAACACTGAAACCTGACACCATCATGTTTTTCTGCTCGGTTGTTCCCTGCCGTTGCTTACTTGCACAGCAAGAAATCGATGGTTCTTGTGATTCTTCCCTGGAGATTCTTGATGCTAATATTGATGAGATGCGGCGATGGTGATTCAGCTTCTCTGGATTCCTCAGTCTTCTGACAGTAATGCTGTTTGAAACATGTCTGTCGTTCTTAGTAGTCGTTTGTTTCGTGTCTGGTTCTTCGTCTGTCACTGGTCTGAAGCAGAGAAAGAACTTGTTCATCCGTGAGTTCTTCATGTTGGAAGCTTGTGGAGGATGTTGTGGTCTCAAAGGATGGTTGGTTGCTATGTAGATATGTATAGAGACAGAGAGGATATATATATAGAGAGAGAGATAATATATGTATATGTATATGTATATATATAGGTGTGGATCTAGTACGCTTTACAAAATATATTCTATTAATTATTTGCTTAAAAATGATCTGTTAGCATTAGTATCACCACAATGTTAATACTGAATTTATAATTATTACTTTGATAAATCAAACTTTTGTACACACTTTTTTCTACTTTGCAATTGCAAACTTTCAGTAGAGTCATGCACTTACTTCCGTCCATTCATAGTATATAACAATACTTAACGTCTTTTAAACGGAAAAGGAAGGAAGGCACACACACAGTCTACTACTCAAGCAGGTGATATTACTCTATTGTATTAATTGTCGAAAGTTCAGTATATTGAATTGAATAAATCAATATAATTAGCACAAGAAAGTGTAATATATTATTAGATTTTTTTTTTAAAGTATATTTGCACAAAATTTTATTTATATCAATTGTTTTTTGTGATGATATGTTTGAGATGATAACTGGTACTTTATCAATTATCCGTTAAAAATTGAAGTTAAATATTTTTTAAATTTACAAGATTGACTTAAAACTTTTTCAAACATTACAACTGAACCCTAAAAACTAACATTAATATTATTAACAAGTTCTGACTCGAAGGTCATATCATGTTTCTCTTGGCCACAATTCGAACCTTAACCATATGGCCCAAGGTCGAGAACCTAGACTTGGGTCAACCTAGACATAGGGACTATGATTGTGGCTCAATTAGAGTTCCAATTGCTTCAAATCGAATTTGGTCCAGCCGACTAGGTCTCCGAGTCTTAATTGGACGTCTCCTAGTCTAGGTTCAGAACAGGACTAAGAGACCCCTGATGTGATTCGAATCGAGTTAGAATTTGTTAGTAACATTAATATATAAACTTATAAATTTTAATCGTAATTTTTGAAAAAATATTCAGATAATTTTGTAAATCTTAATTCTTTCATTGTATAATAATAATACAGATTGATCGACTTTTTTTTAAAAAAAAACTGGAACCTACTAGTAGTCCTAACAAGTAAATTTGAAGCTGTCTTTGTAGAATTAAGGTATTATTTAGCCGTTTTATTGAGTTATTGAATTAAGTTATGAGTGTAAAGTATTTTTCTGCAATCTTTCCGTATCGTATCCAAGTTGGATGTCGATCATTTGTTTTTCTAATTACCGTATCTTCCTTCTCCTATTAGGAAGAAGGAAGACAAGGGCGTAAAGGCAGAAGCAGCATGTCGAATGTCTTTAATTGGGTGCGGCTTGATTACTTTTCGTTAGGGCATTTTAAATGTGCTTTAATAATTAAGGAAATGGAAAACATGTGTAAAGTGTCACCAATCCACTTTTATTAGGTTCCAAAATATATGTGTCAAATCAACAAAGAGTTCCAATCCAACTTCCAACAGTCCTTCAACACTGCTTCGGAGTCGGCTTATTATAAAAATAATTTATACTAACATAACATGTCGTCTCATGTGTTGCTCTAATGTAATGTGATTATTATTTGTTCCCATGCAGCAGTCGTTAAATTAACAATTTTAATATGTATTATTATTTGATTAACAGATTTGTTAAGATCTTTAACTCAAACTACATGCGCATGCTTGTACTACTTTGGAACATCTGTGGGCTATATACAGGAGGGAGGAGAGGAAGGGAAAAAGAAGAACTTAATTAAGCCACATATTGTAGGATTTTATTTACTTAACTAGTATGAATTTTTTACCAAAATATACCCCATTTAATAAATATATACAAAAATGTCATCTATTTGAAAATAAATACGAAAGTATACATACATGTGACTCGGAGTCGTGGATGTATTTTTTTGTTTGACTCAGTACCGCCCGCGAATAACATTCACAACTGGAAATGGGATGTTAGTTCTACCCGCGAATGTCATTCGTGGGTGACATGTTTTTTTTGCCATAAAAAAAAAGTAAAAAAAATATATATTTGTTTTATTTTACTCAATTATTTTGTTTTTTTGTATTATGATTATTTCAAAAATATTTTTTCTCACATGATTATTTTTTAGAAAAAAAATAATCATGTGAGAAAAGAAAATAATTATAATTTTTTGTATTATGATTATTTCAAATATATTTTTCTCTCCCATGATAACTTTGTATTATGATTATTTTCCTCACATGATAATTTTTTACTTTTTTTTTATAAATATTATCATGTGAAAAAGAAATATATTTAAAATAATCATAATATCATGTGGTATATTTTGATAAAATATTCCACTAGTACGGTGCGTTTGTTTGACGGAATTCGGAATTCGGAATACGGAATACGGAATACAGAATAGGAATTGGGAATAAGGAATAGGAGTTAAGAATATGAAGTTTTTTTGGTGGAATTGAATAGAACGGAATAATGAATTCTGTTGTTTCTTTGGTGGAATTGTGTACGGAAAAGGAATGGAATGTGGTAAAATGACATATTTGCCCATCTTTGTATATGTATAGTATATAATAAAAATAATTGTATTAAATAATTATAAACTTAAAAATAATAAAAACGTTTATTTAAAATTTTAAAAACGAAAATTTTATTTTTTTAATTTTTTTAAATAGATCAATTTATTAATTTTATTTAAAAAAAATAAAGAATGTAAAATTTGTTAAACAATCAATTGATTACATAACATTAACATGATTAGAAATACATAAATTCAGGAATACATGGTCATTCTAACAGGGCGAGGATCCTGTTACATAAATTCCAAATACATGGTCATTCTAATTTACAATACAAAGTTAGGAAGCTCGGCCGCCACAGCATCAATGAACTCTTCTGTAATAAAGAAAACACCATAGCCTCCTTCACTATTTAGAGCATAAGCCACCATGTCATCAATCAAACGATGTTCATACCTTCCATTTTGTTTCAACAGCAAGATAAATGTGTCAAATTAGTTGGATAATAGACAAGTTTTCTGTTTTTTGATAATGGAAGGAGCATATACTCACCATATTTCAGCAGCCTTAAACTTTGATTTCCAGCTAGCCTCATACACCTCTTGGAATATATCCTTGAATCTGACATGTATATGCTTATTATTAGAGAACGGAACACCATAAGGGTGCCATAAATGTAGAACTGATTGAATAAACCAAGAAGTAGTGCGACGAGAGACCCCTCCATACCTGCCATCGTACTTCTTAAGGATTGTATTTTTAGTGCTGAGATACAGAGGCCACTTCTTCTGGTAAGCAGTGTTCATTGAAGCCTCTGCAAACGCACGGATAGACTGCAACCAAGATGATATACAGAGTTTAAAACAGAAACAGCTTTCTATAAGAAACAAAAAAAAAAATTGTCTAGCCCTCAAAATTGTCTAGCACCTGTTGATCCCATTGTTCCAGCTCTTCAGTGTCATCCTCAAAATGGATCACGACCTCAGCCTGAAACTCCATTCATTTTACCAGGTCATCTTACAGTAACAAACTGACAAAATATGTAGCTTTATACTGCAGATTCTCAGACCACAAGCTCTTACAATAGCTAAGATGCAAATTTGGACGCATGAGAAACTCGTATGCTCAATTTTAGCAAAAGAGAGATTAATAGCGTTAATCACGAAAACAACTTGAAGGAGCAGCTATGTACCTGATTATTAGAAGCACTAAAACAGCACACCTTCTCCAGTAAATAGTCCATGAGAGTCACCAACAACTCAATAGAATTTCAATTTCCTAATAAAACCCACAAAGTGGAATTCAACCGCTGCTGAATAAGTAGCTCTGATCAATCAATCAATACATAATAGATGATCAAAAACCCAATCTAATCCTCTTCATCAAATATCACAAAGTAAAATCTACTGCAGTTAGATTGTGTAAAATTTACATTACCCAAATCTAACGCTCAATAGTCAAATCACCTTGTTTGAACCCATCAATTATAAAACTGAATCAGCAATTCTCAGCCATCACATTCAAGACTTAATCCGTCTCTTTCAAAATCAGTATGAGCTCAAAGTCCCAAAGTTTGGATAATTTGAAAGTAGAGACGGTGAATAGAACGAGAAGCAGCAAATATCAACAGGCGAGGATATTGAACGGAAAGTGGAGTCAATTCAAGACAGAAAATACCTCAAATCGGATTTTTGGGCCCGCCTCCGTCTCTTACAGCGGAAACGGAGCTAATCCCTTCCGGCGAAGGCTCAGTTCCGTCTCTTACAGGTGAAGATCTCGATTTGTTTGGTGAACAATTCAATCCCAGCCGATTCGAATTGAAGACAATCACAGAAAATTGCAGAGAAGGAAAGGTACGTCTGTCAACAATCAGAATGGAACGATGGCACACTCGTAAATTCTCCAAAATGGCGAGGGCAATTCGGTCATTTGGCAGTTGATTCCGGATTCCGACCCGTGTGGGCTTAGGAAATCCGAGGTTTTTACCCGGATTCCCTAAGCCCGGACCGCACGGAATCCATTTCCAAGGAATGACCAATTCCACCAAACGAACATGGGCTTACGGAATCCGTAAGCCCAAATCCGTGGTCATTCCTTAAAACGAACGGGCCAGTAGTCTATTATTAGTACGGGTGAGCTTGAAACGGTCTAGACAAATTTGTATTTGGAAAAAAATTCGGGCCGTGTCATTTTAATACTGAGATCGAGTGCTTTACCAAAATTTGGGCTTCCTTAATTTGAGTCGGTGTCAGTTGTAGACATGCCTACTTTTTAAAAATCTAAAAAATTTCAGTTAAACTACCATAACAAAGATTTAATCAAAACTTTTCAATATAAATGGTTAAGTACTAAATTTTTAATACAAACAAGTTCAAATTCCAATACATAAATATAAAACAAAATGTAGTATAAGTTGCTCAAAACTGATTCAAGATGTGTCATGTTACTACGGACACCTAAGATTGCGCATCAAGAAGATAAAATCGGGAGTAGGAGACTGTTTGTTTGTTTTTCCGATTTTGCTCTTACGAACAACAAGTCTCGATCATTAAAGTGAGTGTTGTGTTTTCGATTCTAAAGGACACCAGTAATACAACATGAGATTTTACATGTTTTTTATCTTGAGCTACATTTCACATTGGTCTCAGTCGATTCAGGAACTGGGTTGGCAAAACCAAATTCAAGACCAAACATCAAACAAAAAATCCACCCGTTCAGTCCATTTTTAAAATTCGGAACGATTTGAGGTCCGATCTTTAGTTTTTTCAGTCTACTAGTTTCTTATTGCCGCTCCAATTATTAGATTTTTTTTTAAAAAACTTTATTTACGAAGAATGTTTGTTTTATGAGGGAAATTTTGGATCCATGAAGTTCCCCGTTAAGTACGTACACTACGGGAGAGTATTGATTTACCGGCCAACAATTATGGCTCAATATATATTGAGCCGTGGTAAAGGCAAATGAATTAACTATCACGGCTCATTAGTATTTGAGCCGTGGTTACGCTAATTTACCGGCTCAATATACTGAGCCGACCCATTTATCACGGCTCATTATGGGCTTGAGCCGTGATACTGTCATCGAAGGAACAGAAAAAAAAAATTATATATTCATCACGGCTCGTTAATTTGAGCCGTGAATGTTTTTTTTTCAAATTTTAGTACTTTCCCGCTCCAAATTTAATAGACCGCCTCACGCATGCGTCCAACTTTTGTTGTCTTAAAAACTTTTACTTTCCCATAAAGCAAAAGTTGTCTGAGTTGTCTTCCCATAAAGCAAAATGTCGTCTTCCCTTACTCAATTAACATGCTCATATGTTGTCTTCCCCAAGCCAAGTCCTTCATCTCGCCCATGTGTCTTCCACCGAAGCCAAGTCTTCATCTTGCCCATATGTTGTCTTCCGCCAAAGCCGAGTTCTTCATCGCCTTTCTTCGCTGCTAGAGCTGCCGGTTCTTCGCTGCTAGAGCTGCCGGTTCTTCGCTTCGGAGGTGGTCGTCCCTCCGTTGGTCGTCGTCCCCATTCGTAGGTGGTCATCGTTGTCCAAGAAGCTGTTCTGTCCCTCCGCCGGAAGCTTCGTATCGCTGAGGTCTAGAGAAAGACCACTCTGGAGCTCGACGAAGAAGGCAGCTTCAGAGCTGTAGCAGGCGGAGTCTGGAGAAGATGCGAAGCTGGAGAAGGTTGTGACGAGATGCGGGATGCGACGGGACCGAACGACGGTCGCAGTTTCTTCAACCGGACGACGGTCGCAGTTTCTTCAACCGGACGACGGTCGCAGTTTCTTCAACCGGACGACGGTCGCAGTTTCTTCACCCGGACGACGATGAAGACGAACCTTCTTTTTTTCGGGGTTGAAGAGAAGGAAGAACAATAGAGACAGGAAGAAGAAGACGGACCTCGGGTTGAAGACGGGATGAAGAACAGAGCTGGCGGTTGAAGAATAAACAAAACATATTTGGTTCTAAAAATAGGTCGTATTATTGTTTTTTTTAAAAAATAAATAAATTTGGCGGCTCAAATAATTGAGCCGTGAATAATAATACATTTTTATAAATATACGGAATTAATTACCACGGCTCAACTGAAACGAGCCGCGGAATTAATTATCGCGGCTCGTTTCAGTTGAGTCGTGACAATTGACGGCTCAACTGGATTTGAGCCGTGATAATGTTGCCGACTCGTCCTGTAACAGCTCAAATCCAGTTGAGCCGTCATATTATAACGGCTGGATATTCCAGCCGTTACAAATGGTGTTTTTAGCCGGTGATGGCCTCCTCTCCCGTAGTGGTACAGTCTCATGATGTAGTTATGTGAAGATGTTGTGTGAGTGCATGCGGATGAATTGAATTGACAAACTAATTAAAATGTATTAATTTGTTTTTTTGGGTTGAAAAAAAGGAACAGCCTAGTTGTGGCGACCCCGGACATCCCGCTACATAATGTTCGGACTTTCTTGTTCTAGACAGGTCTCCACCACATCTTTAAACAACCTGTATGTTTTAAACTGATTCCGTCAACGTAGCCCCACCGACAACCTAGAGTTGAGAGACCGGCCCTTCAGACGCAAGTCTCGTGACTCTGAAACCAAACAACTTGGAAGTCAACGCTTTCAACCACTAGACCACAACTGCCGGTGGTTTAATTTATTATTTAGCTCGAATTAGTGAAATTGTCATTTAATTACACTAAATATTTTTAATGAATACAAACCCATAATATAAAACTTTTCATACTAAAATTAATTTAATAATAACTATACCAGCTTCCCCTCCCAATCCAAATTTTACAAAATTCCTATCCTTTTATTATTTGAAGAAAAAAAACACAGAGACACGTGACAGATGCGATGATACCATATCAGACACATTTTCTACCCAAAGGAGTCTACCATTAAAGAACTTTGGAGGCTTATCATTTGAATTTATATCGTCTCTCGGGTACCTTGTGACTTCTTCCATTAAATACTTCCTTCTAGTAGATAAGGAGATTTCATTTTCCACATTTCGAAAAAAGAAGAAAGTAAATGATTTGAGTGAACGAATTTAGTGGTGGATCTGCACCATGTGGTTGTTAAGGTCTAGCTTGTTCGTTATTCGTCTTTTCTTTGAAAGACTCTCTGAATCGCTGCTGTCCTCGAAGCTGCATGAATAGATGTCGAGCACGTTAACGGGCGAACCCGAACCCGAACTCGAATTCTTTCCATTCGTCAAACCCTTTCGAATTGCATTTGAGCAGCGCATAATATCATTCTGCATGATACCAAGAAGAACATAGATAAGGAAGATGATCAACTGAAAAAATGTTGACTATTATTACTCAACGTTGTGTACTTCCTTAGCAGACATTATGAACATCTCGGAAATACCAGGTTTGGTATGAAAATCACATGCTTAAATGTTCAGATCTTGATATTCTGAAAGTGCAAATAATTTAAGGGTTTACCTTATTTACATATGAACAGCCACAGATGTCTCCCCGGAAGCAGAAGAACTGGAGAGGGAACAGATCGTGCGCGGCGGAGAGAACCGCCGCAGCTGCAACCACCGACGGCTTGAACTCCAACACCTCGATTTCTGCAATGCCGAATCTTTCTTCACTAAGAACTGCTTACATGCAAGCAGCCAAAAGAAAAAGACTACTAAAAAAACACAGCTTTGTCTGCTTGTGTATGTCTTTGTCGTTTCTTACCATTTTGAGATTTGACGATGATCTCACGTGACCGGGCTTTGAGGGCCATCCTCGATGGCGTGTCCACGAGCTTGAATAGATCAATGAAGAAATGAAGGAAAGAGAAAGGAGTGATGGATCGCATCCGCCATTGTAGAGCTCCAAGAATCAACATTTCCATCCTCTGTACTGACTCTGCGTCGTATACGAACCCTAGTTCGTTCTGCAAACAGATTCATGCATGCAAAATAAACTCAAAACCTCATTTAAAGATTCTTCTTTTAGTGGAAATTGTAGTGATGGAATAATTACCTGACAAGACGATAGAGAGAACTCTGTTTTTTGCATCTTTGCCGCTAATGAGAAGCAAGACAGAGCGAGAAGTCCGTAAATCCATGGATTTGGTGTCTGTGGCAGAGCTTGTCTCGACAGGAACCTGTCCAAGTAGTTCACGGCAAGGTACGACAATGTCGGTCCCGAATCGCGACATAACTACAAAAGCAGTGAGACCCAATGTTCATCAAATACAATCTAATCCAGAAAATTCTACAAAATGAATCTTTTCACTGTATCCCATTTAACCTACCTGTGAGATCAATGAGATGGTTTCCTGTCGAACGGTGAAGTTAGAGTCTCCTAGCCTCAGGCTGTTATAGTATCGTGGAGACAGCAAGTGATCTGACTCGACGGTGAACGGAGACTCTGTCGTATCTGGGAGGGGGTTCTCGAGGTCCAACTCCATATTGATTGGTTTTCACTTTCAGTGTAGTGATGTCTAAAACATCAAGAAGTAGAAGAAGAGACTGAGGAAGAAAGACTTGAACAGTTGAACTTCACTCTTTTCTTCTTCTTCTTTGCTTTGGCATTTGCACTCGACTTTTATAGTGTATGTCCTCCAACTTCACATTGACTGTCGTTTTGGGAGAGGAATTTATCACTCCTAGTCACCCATTATTCTGATACGTACTTAAGGAAATAGAGTATTAAAAAATAATAGATACTCTTCATAAAATAAATAAATATAATATATATATATAAATTATCTTCAAGTTAAAGATATTTACTATTTTTTAACTTTATAGATCACTAACCTTATTCATTTTAATATTGTCGTTAAATAATCGAACTACTTTTCGTTTTCCACATGGAAGGTAAGAAACGCAGATTTATGTTGAACAGTTCACAGACTAAGATAATGGAGATGCTTGGATATATAGTCAACATTCAAAAGAATCTCGGTCAACTTATTTAGGTATATATTGAGATCTTAAGAAAGACCAAGCATCTTTCACACATCCTTTACACACTATATGTATACTTTAACAAAATTAACATTTTTATTATTATTATGGAAGTCATGTAAGATAGATAGGGATGAAAGTATTTAAATACGGTATAAATCACGTTTTTATATGTACGTTTTTGAGATGTTTTGTTTTTATTTTTAGATACTCGATATTCTTACCGTGCTGCTCTGTCTTTTATTCCGATGTAATGTGAAAATATTGTGATATTAAATTATTTGTACGTTTGTCTTATTGTTGTAAAATGATACTTGTACTTTATCTTAATGTTGTAAACTAATATATGTATGTATTTTTGTGTTAATACGGTATATGCACTCTATATTAATTTCATATTATGTCCAAGCTTAACAAGTCAAAAGACCAAGCAACAAAAAAGAATAAAAAATACGTATATTTAAAAACATGATTTCTCATATACCTAAAATAGTTGTATCCCCATAAAAATATACACACATTTTAATTATCTCTTAACTTTTAGGACATGCCATTCAAGTATAGCCCGTCTAAGTTTCTCAGAGTATATTATATAAATGCACATATTCGATTACCAATATCGTTATTTAGTGAAGAACTGCCATTTTAAATATTAGAATACATATTTATCTATCAGTTTAATTTTAAAACAGTTGATCAAATAATAATATATACGTTTACTATATAGATATTTTAAAACCTTAGTAACTACTATGTCACAATACGTGTAGAAGAAAAGGTCCACACAATCTCTTCATCCTGACCCAATTTCTCGCCACGGAAACATCCAACCATTACGCAACATAATAACTGCGCAAGCTAGGGTGGCCAACTGGCAATATTTTGTTCTTAGCCTTTGTTTTGTTTCTCTCTCGACACTCTAAATTTGACAAGACTAACGGCAATCCACGAAACATATAACGCACATAAACAAACATATAGATGTCGTCGATACGTGTATGTCTTTTTATACAATATTGGTGGTTAATCCGAAGTACGAGGGACTCATATGTATACATATATATATGTATGTGGAGTTGTTGGTAATAACGAAAGTCAATGAGGAAAATGACACAAAGTAAAAGTCGAAGAAGATGAGTTTATGAATATAACTTTCTAGTTTTTAGGGTTTGGATTATAATTTATATATCGTATATAGTTTAGTAAGAAAGGATAGGAGTCTAGTGTACGTAAATTGTCAATGAAGCGCATGTCAAGGACGCGACAAAACCCCAAGAGTAGTTGTTGTGCATCGAATTGCTCGTAGACCATGTCACACGGCATCTTAACTATTGTCTAATGCTATATGAGTATTTATGCCACACTTATATATATAGAATCAGATTAGTATAAAATATTATAGGTTGTATAAAGTGATTGCCCTTGCATTTATTCACTGAATTTAGCTCGACCCGATGTAGAATTTAACATGGTATTAAAATTTGATTCCGATGACAGTATTGAGTTATTTCTCATTATGGGTATCCAATGTAAGTTTGTTTGTTTTCCGATTATTCTACGTGTCAGATGTTGAGACAGACCTAAGCGTTGGAAGGGATTTATCATTGAGTTTGACTCAACTCGATATAAAATTTAATAGATAATATACTAACCCATAGCGCGCAGCATCACGAAGTTAAGAGCATTAGCAGTTAACAAATTGTATATATTTGTACGAAATCCTCATGCAGTAGTAATTAATGTAACTGTAAGAGATTCGGTCCAGGTCAGAATTTCGGGACCTAAAGTTCATTAAGTAAAAAAGAAACAAAACGAAGCTCTTTGGACTCTTCCTTACAAGGGAAGACTTTTATTTTCTCTACACTTTTCTTCAACTATTTTAACATAGACATAATGTTGTAGTATGAGTTGCAATAGCTATTTTAGAGATTTTAACATTTACACTTTCGACCCGAAATTGTTGCAACAATTTTATGTACCAAAGAAAAACATTTTAGCATAGTGGTTATCTCTACCTATCATGTTGGTCTCATATATATATATATAGTAATGATAAGTTGGGACCATGGTAGGAGTCGTAATGGGTCCTCTATGTCACATGTTTCAGTATAACCTACCCTTTGAATAATGTGACGCTTTCCTAAATTTTGACCATTGCCTTTACTGACCCTCCCTAACCGCATGGACCACAGATCCTAATTCCATCTGCTTTAATTTGCTTTAGTATTAGGTAATAATAAAACTACATATAAATTAAATACCAAATGAATTAGCTAATAGTCTAGGGTTTGATTTTACTGACAAATACAAACGAAAAACATATCTCAGCTATGTACATCTGAGATTATTAGGTATCAAATATAGATTCAAACAAAGAGAGGACGGCAAATGATTGCATATGATTGTCTATATATGCTTTTCGGCCAACAAAATAAATTCATAATTTATGGGTGAAAGAGAAAAAACAAATGAGTGAATAATTGTGTAGTATGTATTAATTTAAAGTTATATTTGAGTACCACGTAATAAAAAAAAAAAAGATAATATGATGGGCTTAGACAAATTAAACATGTACTCTAAGAATAATTACATATCATATTATCAGTTAAGAGAGGTCATCAGTTAAGAGAGGTCAGTGGAAACCCCTAAAATTAGGCAGGCAGTCTCTCCAGCTATCGCATTTGCTATTCGCTGATGACCTGATTCTTATGGGTGAAGCCTCGTTCGCCAATTGTCAGTCGATGACAAGGATTTTACAGATTTTCTGTGAAAACTCCGGCCAAAAAATTAACTTTGAGAAATCGCAAGTGGTTTTCTCAAAAAACATGGCCACGGAGTCGACTAACCAGTTGGCGGGGTTGTTGGGCCTGACTAAAGTGGACAACCTGTCTAATTACCTGGGGTTCCCTATGAGTTTGTCGAGTAAGGAAGTGAAGTCATTCACTTTCATCCTGGACAAAGTCCAGACAAAGCTTGCGGGTTGGCGTTCAAAGCTTCTATCTGTCACGGGTCGTGGGATCCTTATTAACTCGGTTATGACTTCGATTCCGGCTTATTATATGCAATGTACTAATCTCCCATCTTATACTTGCAATGAGTTGGATAAATTGAACAGGAACTTTCTTTGGGGCTCTTTGGAGGAGAGAAAGAAAATGCACCACCTGAGCTGGGAAGTGGTAACTCTTCCAAAGGATAAAGGGGGGCTAGGAATGACACAGACCAGGGAAAGAAACAATGCCATGTTAGCTAACCTAGCCTGGAGAATGGAGAGGTCGGAGGCTCCGTGGGCGAGTATCCTTAAGAATCGGTACTTCAGGCCAAACAGGAGGGAGATGAAGACTGGATCAGTCACTTGGAAAGCACTGAGAAATGGGAGGAGCTGTCTGAAGGAAGGACTAGGGTGGATTGTGGGAGACGGAGCTAGCGTTAACGTCTGGTATGATAAATGGTTTGTCCCTAACTCTTTGCATAGTATGGTGCAGGGTCCTCTGGGCTTCGAGGAGCAGGATCTTAAGCTGCAGGAGTTAATTTCAAATAATGGGGAGTGGGACGTTTCAAACCTGTCACTCCAGATCCCGAATTCCATTGTGGAGATGATAAGAGCGACTCCAAGGAGTATAGGCCAAGGGGGTCAAGATAGGAAGGTATGGTGGGGCTCTCCGACAGGTACACCATCCGTAGCCATGGTTCATAGGAGTATCAGCCAGAAAAGGCACAACCACATCGAGCAGGACCGGAGTAAGTGGAACTGGATCTGGGAAGGTAAAAACTTACCCAGAATCAAACACTTTTTGTGGTTGTGTAATCATGATCGTATACCTACTGCTTGCATGCTTAGGAAGAGAGGTGTGGATATTGATCCCGTTTGTAAAATCTGTGGCCTATTTGAAGAGAACACCTTGCATGTCCTGCGGGATTGTCAGTATGCTAGGCAGGTTTGGTTGGATATTGGTATTCCGGGTGACATAGATTTTCATGATAACCAGTTAGCGGTTTGGTTGAAAGCTAACAGTCATGATGATAGGGAGCATCACGAGGGGATGAAATGGAGTTTGATTTTTTCCTCTGCTGTGTGGTTTATCTGGAAAAACAGAAATTCGTTTATTTTCACTAACAAATTTCTGGATAGAGATATTGTGAGTCTAACACTTTCGCAGGTAAGAGAAATCTCGATTGCACTGGAGAAGTCACAACACGCACGGGGTGGGACGGAGCTCGAAGTTAGATGGACTACTCCAGAGTTTGGTTGGACCAAACTGAACACATATGGATCAGCGATAGGAAATCCGGGACCAGCAGGATGCGCAGCGATCCTAAGAAACCACCTAGGTGGTTGGGTGAAAGGGGCTCAAAGAAGACTGGGAATAACGAATAGCTTGGCCGCAGAGTTATGGGGGATAAGGGACGGGCTTATATTGGCAAGGAAGATGGGAATTCAGGACCTCCATGTGGAGTCGGATGCTAAATAGGCGATATGTATGATTTTAGAAGAGAACTTGGAAGACAGACCGCTAACCCCTATTATCTGTGATTGCAGGAGACTGATGCTGGGATTCAGGAGAGTGAAGCTAAGGCACGTGTTCAGAGAAGGAAACGGAGCAGCTGACATGTTGGCTAAGGAAGCGGTCAACATAGAATCAACCTTTGTTGAGTTGGATCAACCACCTAGGAGTGTTGTAGCGATTCTTAGACTGGATACCATGGGTGTGACTAAGACTAGACTTGTAACTCTAGAGTAGATTAGTTTGTATGATTTTGTTTCAGCATTTACCAAAAAAAAAAAAAAAATTATCAATCAACCAATAAGCGTTTGTAATATATTAAAATAACTAGTTAGAGTTTATCTTCTTCTTCTAGTTCGTGAATTCGAATACAAATACAAGTAGATGAAGACTGGATAATCGAGCAATTGAAATATGCATTTTCACAGTTTTTATTTTTATTCTCTTCATTCGCGTCAATATGGGGACGAACCGGACCGATCACGACCTTGTTTTGCTCATCCATACTGAGCCTGTATTAGAATTCTATTTTCAAATAGTGCACTTCGTGTATTATTTCAAATATATATATATAGAGATATAGCTGTAACATACTACTTATGAATTTATTGAATAGAATAGAGGTGTTAAAGTGATTGTGGACTACACCTATTTGATGATTGCATGTCGCACGCCTTCTTCCCCCATGCAGAAGACACTATCATTTGCACTGTTCCTTCTCCCATGCAGGGGAAGAATCTAATTAATCACAAGCAGGGATATAGAGAGATGTATGTATGTATGTATATGTATGGTCCGCTAACAAGCAGGTGATGGCTAATGCCCATATTTACGGTGCGTTTGGTTGGTGAAATACGAAGTAAGGAATACATAATATGAAATAAACAATATGAGATAATAATATGATGTTGTATGATTGATGGATTGAAATGAAATGGAATATGAAATCTCAATGTTTAGTTTGTGGAATGATATATGAAAATGAAATGAAATCAGATCAAATGACATATATATCATTTGCTTCAATATGTATAATATATAATACAATTATCTTATAAAAAATTTATTAATTAATTTGGGACGATTAAAAATTAAGATTAATTAAATTAAAAAATTATTTTATTGAAAACTTTAATTAATTAAATTTTATAAATAATTAATTTAATTAAATATAATAAATAATTAATTTAATTAAATATAATAAATAATTAAATTAAAATATAAAAATAATTCATTTGAATTAAAATATAAAAATTAATTAAAATAAAGTTAATTAAAATATAAATAAATGATTTAATTAATTAAAAATTATAATAATTAATCTAGATAAATTATAAATAATTAAATTAAAATATAAATAATTAATTAAGAGTGGAGGGTATTTTGGTCTTGTCACGCCCTATTCCGTATTTCGGAAGAGTTGGAAATACACAATCCGACATTTTCTGACGGAAAACGTATTCCCTCTAGGAATACTGATTCCGTGAATTTTCAATTTTGCGAAACAAATAATTTCATACGGAATCCGTATTCCGTATTCAAACTCTATTCCACAAACCAAATAAGTCATTAGTGTTTACATCAAGACAATAAAATTATATTACATGTTTTACTATGAAAACTGAATGAACATGGCATTTTGCGTATCATTTAATTTGCATCGTTGATGGCCAAAAAAATAAATTGCATCGACAAGTTACTAAAATTAACCTAACGTAAACTCCACAAATTGTATAGAAATCTTACTCAAACTCAGCATTTTACTGAGTGTTATAAAAATAATTGTATCGAAAGCTTGAAAATCCGTGTATAGAAATCAAAATCAAGGACAAGTAAAGGTAGCGGGGTCTGTACGTAGTTGAGAATAGTAATAATAATAATAGCGAACTCGTCAGTTATCGATGTTTGACTTCGAATTGGTCGGAGTTGAGAATTTGGTCAGTGTCGGGTGAAAAGTCAAAACATATGTCAAAAATCGTAAATAATACCTAATCAAAAAGTGGTATACTGGCCTTTCGAAAGTAGCGAAGCAGCGGCCTGTTGGGCCTAAAATTCATCTGAAGATCGATGAGATAGTTCAAGTCAGTTATGCAAACAAGAAACTTACAAGTTTTATACCTTTTTAGATATTTTCTATGGTTTATTTGATTAGTAATTTTAGGTACATTACAAACTATTAAGTTGCAAGCTGTAACCTTTATTTAGGGTGTTATTTGTATCTTTCTCTTTTTATAGGACTAATTATTTCTATAGGGGTAATTAGCTATTTCCTTTTTCTTCTGTACTTAGTTGCAATTTCCGGGGTCTTATCTTGCATAAATAGACCCCATCTGTAACCCTATTATTCATTCTAACACAGTCATTTTCAGATTACTTCCTTCTCTTCTTCCACTCTCTCAAACCCTAGCTAGAACGTTTTCTTTCTCAAACCGATTCATTCGGTTCTTTACATGGTATCAGAGCATCCCGTGCTTTGAGGCGCTTCCGATCGATCCTGTGAAGGTTACTATCTGTGCAACTCAGTCGGTATATCTGTTTACGTTTTTTCGTTTTTGTGAAATCATGTTTCTGTTTGATATTCCGATCTTTGCTATCTGTGCAACTCAGTCGGTATATCTGTTTACGGTTTTCGTTTTTGAAATCGTGTTTCTGGTTAATATTCCGATCTTGATATCTGTTTTCGTTTCAAATCGGTATATCAGTTTACGTTTCTGCTTCGTTTTTTATGAGATCTTGTCTATGTTGATATTCTGATCTTGATATTTCTTCGTTTTTTCTGTTATTCTTTTTTGTTTACCGAATGACTGAAGAAATATTCGCATGATTCAATTATGACTTGTACAGATCTGTTAGTTTACATATCTGCGATTATGATCCGTTTTGTGTGATTCATCCTGATTAGATCGAAAGATATTTGTTCTTATATCTTCATTTTTTTCGATTATTGAAGGTTCTTTTTAGATCTGCATGTTCTTTAAACATATGTTCTCTCTTTTATGAAATAGATCTGATTACATATGACTAAGAAATAGTTCCTCGTTTTTTCTCTCTTCTATACTGTTATTTCTTTAGATCTGCAATGGATTTATATTTCTTGTACGAATAGAAGAGTTATTCTGATATGTCTTCTTGTTTATGATCTTGTTGCTGATTGTTGTTATGCAACTATTTTTTTAATCCGTATTGGATTTATGTTTCTTGTAAGAACAGAAGAGTTCTTTCTATATCTTTTTTTGATTCAGATCTTGTGTTGCTGATTGTTGTTTTGCAGCATCATATTGTTTCTCTGTTCCTTGTTTTTTCCTGTGTGATATCCTTGTTATTGCCTTGTTCGTTATGGCATCTTCATCCACTGCTTCTGATGGGAGGGCTGGAGCCATGGGTTCTCGAACCATCGTGGCTCCAACAGCACCTGTCATTGACCTTAACCATCCCTTGTTCCTCCATCCTTCTGATACCCCGGGCCTATCTCTGATATCTGAGAAATTAACCGGACCTGAGACATACTCATTCTGGAGTCGTGCTATGTACATATCCCTCATGGCCAAGAATAAGATAGGTTTCATAGACGAGACTTGTATTAAGGAAAAATATGACTCTAGCCTTCATCAGATCTGGGACAGATGTGACGCATTAGTCTTTTCTTGGATAATGAACTCGGTATCTAGGGAGTTGATGACATGGATTGTCTATTCTACTAGTGCCTTTCAGGTCTGGAAGGATCTTAGGGAGAGATTCAATAAGATAAATGGTTCTAGGATTTTCCAGCTCCACCGTGAGATATCCCTTGCCCAGCAAGGTACCGAAACCATTTCTGAGTTTTTCTCTAGGATTCGATTGATGTGGGATGAGTTTGATGCCATTTGTGCCTTACCTACCCGTGAGTGTGAACAATTTAAGAAGCACCTTGACCATGCCTCTAATCTGAAGTTGTTCCAGTTCTTAAATGGACTGAATGAGTCCTACTCTGCCGTCAGATCTAATCTTCTTATGAGGGAGCAGTTACCTAACTTGAACCAAGCCTATTCCGTTTTAGTTCAGGAAGAACATCAGAGAGAGATTGTTGAGAATTCCATGGTGAACCTAGCCAACCAGTATAAGCCACCCAGGAAACTGTTAATATGTGAATACTGTAAAGGTAAAGGTCACGATGTGAGTAGGTGTTTTAAGAAAATAGGCTATCCCCCGGGTTGGAGAAGAAACAACCAAGACTTAGGAAAGACACCTCAAGCCAACAATGCCATGTCCTCCCTTTGTTCTACTCCTGAGACTATAAGTTCTGGTTGTAGTACTCCTCTTGATACACAGCATTCTGAGCCGGTCATGATCAGCACAGAGAGTTTGGAGCAGATTGCTCAAATGCTGTGTCAACCTCAAGAGCAACAGGAACCCTCAACCAGTATGGTAAATGCGGCAGGTATGGATTTTTTACATAATTCTATCCTTGAAAATGAAGCTTGGATATTGGATTCAGGAGCCACCGACCATATGACCTGTAGGTCAGATTGGTTAACATCCTTGAAAAATAGTGGCTCTAAGGTTCAATTACCCAATGGTTCATTTTCAAGAGTCCCTAAATCTGGAGATCTTGCTTTTGGAAACTCAAAAAAATTGACTAATGTCCTATATGTTCCCGATTTCAAACATAACTTGATGTCAATTGCTAAGTTGACTAAGGAGTTATCTTGTTCGGTCACTTTTTTTCCTAAGTTTTCGATAATGCAGGATCTCTACAGTGGTCAAGTCTTGGGGACTGGTAGAGAAACTGGAGGCCTCTATCTTTTTCAGCCCTCTAATTCATCTACTGCTTTACACACTCGCTCTTCTGATGATCAATCTGTACTTTGGCACAAACGTTTAGGACACGCTTCCGTTCAAACTCTTAGCAACATTGATTTTCTTAAAACTGTTGTCTTTCAGAATAAGTGCTTAGCTGATTGTAAAATTTGTCCTCTTGCAAAACAGCACAGACTTCCTTTTCCTAGTAGTAGTAGTTCTCAAACATCTGCTCCATTTGATCTTTTACATTTAGATGTTTGGGGACCCTACCACAGGTCGACTTATGATAATAAGAAGTATTTTCTTACCATTGTGGATGACTTTTCTAGAACAACATGGATCTATCTGCTTTGTCTTAAGTCTGATGTGATTGTCATTATTAGGCATTTTCTGATATTGATTAAAAATCAGTTTAATACCTCTGTTAAGAGAATTAGGACTAATAATGGTAGGGAATTCTTTAATGATCAATCTTCCTTATTATTCAAAGATCAAAGAATTGTTCATGAGAGTAGCTGTCCATACACTCCACAACAAAATGGAGTGGTGGAGCGAAAACATAAACACCTCCTTGAAGTTGCTAGGGCCATTAAGATTGAAGCTAATGTTCCATCTAGGTTTTGGGGTGATTGCATATTAACTGCTTGTTATCTGATTAACCTCATGCCCACTCCTGTCTTGCATGGATTATCTCCTTTTGAAAAATTGTTTGGAAAGAAGCCTAGATTAAATCATCTTCGCGTATTCGGTTCGCTGTGTTATGCAAAAGTTATTCCTAATCCTGATAAATTTTCATCTCGAGCAGCTCCTTGTGTGATGATGGGTTATTCTTTAACCCAAAAGGGATACAGGTTATTGAATATAAAGACTAAGTCTTTTTTTTTTTGTAAGTAGAGATGTCAGGTTCTTTGAGGACGTTTTTCCCTTCAAAAACGCCGTTGACATTCCAGCAAAGCTCTTCGTGGATGAACCTGTCAATTCAGCCAATGATATATACGACTGTTTCAAGTCAACTGAGGCTGATGATGATGCGAACCCAAATTCAGATGGCACTCATAGTCTAGATGATGATGCATCTGATAATATACATGATTCTTCACACATCGCTGATGAAGAACCAAGGAGGTCCACTAGACACAGCAAGGCACCCTTGTGGCAGATGGACTACGTAATGACTGGTAACACCGTAGCTTATCCGATTAAGCATCAGGTCAGCTACAATACTGTTCATCCTAATTATAAGAATTATATCAGTAAGTTAGATGCTATTGTTGAACCTGCTGATTATGATGATGCTGCCAAAGATGAAAATTGGATAGAGGCTATGAAAAGTGAAATTCAGGCTTTAGAAGAAAATAAGACCTGGGATATAGTTCCTCTTCCTCCTGGAAAACATGCGATAGGTTGTAAATGAGTGTTTAAGATTAAGCAAAAAACTGATGGGTCGATAGAAAGATATAAGGCCCGATTAGTTGCAAAGGGATTTAATCAAAAGAAGGGGATAGATTACACTGATACTTTCTCTCCTGTTGCGAAAATGGTTACTGTCCGTACTTTGCTTGCTATTGCTTCTAAATCCAATTGGCCCCTATATCAGATGGATGTATCTAATGCCTTTTTACAGGGAGACCTCAATGAGGAAATATTTATGCAGATTCCTCAGGGCTTTCGCAAACAGGGGGAGAGTAATCTCGTATGTCGTTTGCGTAAGTCCTTGTACGGATTGAAACAGGCCTCCAGGCAATGGAATGCCAAATTGACTGAGGCCCTTACTTCGAATGGATACAAACAGAGCATGTACGATTATTCGCTTTTTACAAAAAAGCGAGGTTCTCAGATTGTTGCCTTACTTGTTTATGTTGATGATTTGGTTATAACTGGGAATGATGAGTTTCTTATTACTGAGTTAAAAGTAGCCTTACAAGAAAATTTTAGAATGAAAGATTTGGGTGAATTAAAGTACTTTCTTGGTATAGAGATTGCTAGATCTAAAAAATGTCTCTTTCTGTGCCAAAGGAAATATTCACTTGAACTTCTTTCTGAAGTTGGATTGTTGGCAGCTAAACCCAGTAAAACTCCAATGGAGCAGAATATGAAACTCACCACCAAGGGATATGATGAACTCTTTAGTCTGAATCAAGATGATGACTTAATTTCTGATCCCACTCTTTACAGAAAACTGATAGGTAAATTATTATACTTGACAATTACAAGACCTGACATAAGTTTTTCTGTTCAGCATCTCAGTCAATTCATGCAGAACCCAAAAAAATCTCATATGGATTCTGTTTTAAGGGTTATTAGATATATTAAGAATCAGCCTGGGCTTGGTATATTGTTGAGTTCTGATCCTGGCACTAACTTAATTGCTTATTGTGATTCAGATTGGGGAAATTGCTTAGAAAGCAGAAAATCCATTTCAGGATTTTGTGTTAAATTAGGTAACTCTCTTATTTCTTGGAAGGTCAAGAAACAAGCAACTGTTTCAAGATCCTCAACCGAATCAGAATATCGCAGTATGGGATCTACGGTATCTGAAATTATCTGGCTCACAGGTTTGCTAGGTGAATTAAGAATATGTAATTCTGATCCTGCCCATCTATTTTGTGATAATAAGGCTGCAATACAAATTGCTTCTAACCCTATGTATCATGAGCGCACAAAACATATTGAGATTAACTGTCACTTTATCCGTGAGCAAATAAATGCAGGTATTGTAAAAACAGGTTATGTGAAGTCAAGTGAACAACTTGCAGACATTTTCACCAAGGCTTTAGGAAATGCACAACATTGTTACCTTCAAAAGAAGTTAGGAATGCTGGATGTATTTCAAGATTATCAGCTTGAGGGGGAGTGTTAAGTTGCAAGCTGTAACCTTTATTTAGGGTGTTGTTTGTATCTTTCTCTTTTTATAGGACTAATTATTTCTATAGGGGTAATTAGCTATTTCCTTTTTCTTCTGTACTTAGTTGCAATTTCCGGGGTCTTATCTTGTATAAATAGACCCCATATGTAACCCTATTATTCGTTCTAACGCAGTCATTTTCAGATTAATTCCTTATCTTCTTCCACTCTCTCAAACCCTAGCTAGAACGTTTTCTTTCTCAAACCGATTCATTCGGTTCTTTACACAAACCCTCCTATTACAGATTAGTATCATATAAACATAATAAACATATAGAATAATTTATTTATCAATAAACATAATCAACACGATTGTTAATAGGATGGTGATAAATATATTCGTCTTTCACGCAGAGTATGACTCGAGTTTGATCCCCGACAATAAACTAGTCCATAACCGTACAAGTATGAAATTTACGCGTAGGAGAACAAGGGATTAAAAACATTTTTCACCAAGTATATGGCAAAGCCACTAATATGCATTGGCATGGGTTGCTTGAAGATCAAGAATGGGAAATGCTTGCATTTCAAAGAGTAATTTGATGGCGAGGACTTGAAGTAAAATTCTAGGGTCTAGGTTAAAATTGCATAACCAATTAATCATCAGTTTAAAGGCCAAAAAAATTAATCATCAGTTTAATCAACAAGGTAGTAGGTACTTGACATATAGCAATGACGAAGCTACATTAAGTTGAGAGATTAAGTTGAGAGGAAGTAATTGTCTTCTCTCAACTTTTAACTTTATGTAAATTTAGCCCTAAAAATTAATGTATTTATTTTTATTTTAGTCATTTAAATTATTATATTTGCCACTTCTAAAAAAATTGTTCAACTGTTTGCCTTTAAGACTAATATTTGTCACCACTTTACTCTCTTTATTATTAATCATTAGGTAATTATGTAATCGTCCTTGTCATCCATGTTCTAATCATAATTATCAGAACTAGACCGGACATCGAACCGGTAAGAGGATCGGTTCATATGACTTATTACCTAAAATTATGAATACACTTAAGTGATAAGTCACTGTGAGAAACAGAATAAGAAGATGGCAAAAATAACAGAAGATTAATCTAAGACCCTAAACCGGCGGTTCTTCCAAAAATCGACCAGTTCTTTAAAAATTGATCGATTTTCATCTACATAACCGGCTTCAGTATGCATTGGGTCTTTTGTAAGACCTAACCGTCCATCCCACTGCTTCACGGTCGGATCAGATCGGACCGGTGGTCTGATCCAGTTCAGATAACTATGGTTCTAATATACTGGATACTATTTTAGTGACTTGAGAAAAGTTGATATTCATCGTAAAATTAAAAATTCTAAGTTAATGAGTTGAAAATCTTGCATGTTTATCTCAAATCTAGTGGATACATGTCTACCTAGGGTGTAATGTTCTAACATCAACCTGCAGAAAAATATCCGTCCTCAATCTGATGTTTCCAAGACATGATTTTTGTTTTCTTTAAAATATTTCATGTCATTCAACTATCAACTATAAATAAACCAAAGCTTTCTTTTTATGCACCTTCTTGAAGATTAGTGTTTGCTCTCATCAATGCATGCATGTTGGTTGGTAGTGATGAAAAGGGAAGGCGGAGCTCTGCAAATTGTAAAGCGTTGCCTTTTATTATTACAGATAATAAGAGGTAGCTCGTTGTGTTTATACGTATCTATATGTTAACGTGAGGATGTCTCCTTCATGTGGTGCAAACTGTTTCTAAATTAATTGCAGACACTCTTTTCTTGATCATCATTGACCAACTGGAATGAACACACTGCATATTGAGGGGGAAATTACCTTCATTGTCCACTGCAATGCTGCGATTCTCATGCGCAAATTAAGTTTGATTTTTTTTTTTTTTTTCATTCATTTTGATTACGTTGGGGAGCAAGAAAATTGATTATTATTATCTTTTGTTCTTCAAAAACCCTTTAAGGAAATGATTATACTTTGTGATTGTGGTTGATACTTGATAGATAAGATGAGTGCTGCTGCATTTGAGAAGCATTCTGGAAGAGAGACAGCTCAGAAATGGAAGAGCACAATATGTATGGAGGTCATTGTTAATGGAAAGAAGGTTCCCTTAGAAAAAAAACCACGTTACTCAAATACTATAACAAGTCTTCTAAAAATGGAAAATTTTCTCACAAATCCAACAAAAAAGTTTTTCATCGTGACGAGTTTGTTGGATATAGTAATTGTAACAAGGAGCGAAGGTTTCGGTTGAAAACAAAGGAGGAATGTCGCATTCATCATGATGCTTTTTGTCAGATGTGAATTGGAAATGTTCTTTCCGTCCTAGATTAAACGAAAAACAAACATGGTTAGTTTATTGTCCCACCTCTGAAACTACGGATAATAAAAATTAAAATTTAGATTGTTTAGTTTTAAGTGAGCAAAATTCGAATATTTTTTGTTTATCAAACTTTATATTTATCCCTCAGCCAAGAATTACATAAAGAGACTAAACTAAACTAAACCAAACCACTGAAAGATCCATCCATTCACATAGATTAGTTAAGGCAAGGACAAAACCTAAAGAACATCATCTTAGACAAATATACTGTGCATCAATAAATATACATGTACCAGATGATCATGCAGTAGACAAATATACATGGGCATAGTTGTCGAATGTCGGATCCGACTTTCCCCGACCCTTTTTTAAAATATTTTTAATTTTCGTTTGAAAATGTTGGGTCTTGGCGAGCGACGGATCCGGTCAAACGGGGTCATCAACCGGACCGAAAAAAATTGAAAGAGTTGCCACCGATTAATTAAAGGCTAATCGGAATCCTAAAATTGCCTAGGGTACATGGAGTTAACATCCTAGGGCTTAGAAAGGTCTACGTCCAGAGAATCGAGTTCGGGAGTTTGATTACGTCTTAAAAGCTCGCAAGCTCATAATCCGCCCTTTCGGTACTTTAGTTTGCTTTTGAATTTTTTTTTTCAATTTGCCTGAATTGCCCGTTTTGATCATGCTTGACCCAAAAAGATTACATGCATTTTTTTTAAAATTAAACAAATCATGTACAAACTTTTTTTTTATGAGTTAATTTTAAATAAACAAGAGAGAACTAAAGTTAATCGTGCTCGAAAAAATGGTTTAACTCTCGAGCTATTTTAAACGTGTTAAAACATGCACGAATGATTTTTGAAGATATTAAGTTCGTTGGACTAATTTGTCCCATTTTGAGAAGTTATAGGATGTCCAAAAAAATATAGGGACCAAAATGAAATTTATTAAAATTTGAGCTGAATTGGACAAATATTTTCGAAAATTGCATAAATGACCCTAAACTATTCTGGACTTATTCGTAACATTTGGTAAAACTCCAAAATAACTCGAAAATTATTCTGAACTTATTTGTAACATTTTGAGAAATAATGGAATATCTAGAAAACTTTAGGAATTAAAAATTTAATTTTCGAAAATATTATAACTGAACTGATTTTTTTTAATTACAGAATTGACCCTAAACTATTCTAGATTTATTTGTAACACTTGGTAAAATTCCAAAAATAACCCAAAAATTATTCTAGACTTATTTGTAACATTTTGAGAAATCATGGAATGTCTAGAAAAGTTTAGAAATAAAAATGTAATAATTTTTTTAAAAAACAAGCTGAATTAAAAAAAAATCAAAATTGCACAAATAACCCAAAACTTTTCCAGTTTGGTTTATAACACTCGATAAAGTCCAAAAAATGACCCGAGAGTCCAAGGACCGAGTTGTAACCTTCATAAGATTTTGGGAAGGACCTAAGTCATTTTTGAAATTATTGTTTTTTCACATATACATAATATACATAATATATATATATATAGTATTACATAGACATAATATAAATATATATTATACATATAGATATATATAGTAATACATAAACATAATATAAATATATATTATACATATAGATATAATAGTATTACATAAACATAATATAAATATATATTATATATATAGATATATAGATATATATAGTAATACATAAACATAATATAAATATATTTTATACATATAGATATATATAGTATTACATAAACATAATATAAATATATATTATACATATATATATATATTAACAAGTATATTATACATAAATATATAATATATGTATATAAACCCTAAATTTTATTTCACATTTAAAAAATAAAAATATGATATTGAATATGAGAGAAATATACCTAACTCATTGGAGGTTTAATACCGTACGAGAAACCGAGAGCGATAATTATCGACATTTTTTTTCCACTCTTTTTCTATTTTTTCTTCACTCTTTTTTTCTATTATTTTTCTTCACTTCTTCAATCTTTCCTTATTTATACACAAAATATTTTGTGATATTTTAGATATTTTTTTAGGTATTTTTTAATTTATTTATTTTTATATCGATTTCTCTTGGCTCGATTCCTTGCGTACGATATTTTGACCCCGAGCCAAAATCAGGTGTTTACAATAGCCATTGGTAAGATCGAAGTGTGGCTCCGCCTTCCAAGATTTCCAATAGATGAGAATATAGCAGAATCTCGTAGCGATCTTCATGTCAGCCATACGGGCCCCGCTGCCGCACCTCGAGCAAACCCCTGCAACAGGTTTGCTGCAACACACCTTCCACATTGTTGGTTTGGGAGAGGCTAACCTATCATAAAAACAACCACAATAGCAACCAAGAAGAACAAGTAACACACATTTTCCATTCAAAATGATGAAGACATTATCTTCAATGTGTTTTTGTTGCAGCACTGCTTCCTCCTCTGTCTCTCGATTGCTCTATGTTCTTTCCTTTCCAATGCAATACACTTTCACTTCTCTTCCTCTCTCATTTAACTATTCTCTCTATCTTTTTCTAAAACACCAAACTCACCGTTTCACTAAACACAACAACATATAATAATAATATAAAAACAAACACATTCATTTAACACTCTCTCTTAATGTGTTGTTCTTGAACTCCTAGTAGCTTGCGAAGCTTCTCGAACATGTCATTTGACAACGCTTTAGTGAACACAACTTGATCTTCAGACTTGACATACACCATATCAATCTCTCCTTCTTCGATTTTCTCACGAATGAAGTGGTGCTTCACCGCTATGTGTCTTGTCCTGCTGCTATACACTGAATTCTTTGACATGACAATAACTGATTTTCTATCACAAAACATCAATGTCGCATTGTCTTGCTTCTCGTCAATATCTTCCAAAATTCTCTTTAACATCCAACCCAATCACTATCACAAAATCCAATTAACTTCAACTCATGTCCTTTCCAATACTTGATACCATACACCAAGGTCCCTCGAACATAATAGAGAACTCATTTGGTGGCTCCAAGATGAAAGTGACTCGGACTTTGCATGAACCTCGACAACATTCTTGAAGCAAACATAATATCCGGTCTCGTGGCCGTGAGATACATCAAACTTCTCACAATACTCCTAAAATATGTGTTATCCACTTTTGTACCTCCATCTTCTTTCCACAACTTCTCATTTGATGCAAGTGGTGTTGCCATTGTTTTGCAACCAAACATATAAAACCTCTTCAAAATATTCTCAACATATTTCTTTTGACAAACAAACACACCGTCTTCTTGTTAATCAATCTCCAAACCAAGAAAATTATGTAGCAACCCCATATCACTCATTTCATATCTTCTCATCATATCACTCTTAAACTCTCTAATCAACTCATCATCATTGCTAGTGAATATCAAATCATCAACATATATAGCAACAACAAGAATGGAAGTACCTTGTTTCTTCACATAAAGAGTGGGCTCACTTTTGCTTTTATGTTGAATTCATGATAAATGAAGTAGTTGTCGATCTGACTATACCACTGTCGCAGTGCTTATTTCAACCCGTACAATGCCTTGTTTAGCTTGTACATTTTATCTTAATGTCATTCTTTAACAAATCATTCAGGTTGATGAACATATATTTCTTCTTCCAATTCACCATTCAAGAAAGTCAATTTCACATCAAGTTGGTATAACAAGCAACCTGTCTGAGCTGCAAGTGCAATGAGGACTCGAATCGTGTCCTTACGCGGAACTGGAGCAAACGTTTCATGGTAGTCGACCCCAGCCTGTTGTGAGTACCCTTTAGCAACAAGTCTTGCTTTATTTTTCAAGATGGAACCATCAAGATTATGCTTCACTTTGTAAATTCACTTCACTCCGCCAACTTCTCTATCAACTGGTTTGTCTACACGTTCCCAAGTCTTGTTTTTCTCAATCATGTGCAACTCTTCTTCCATGGCTTTCTTCCACCCTTCTTCTTGTATAGCTTCTTCAAATCCTTTCGACTCAACAATGCACAAATTACATGTCACATATACAACTGAAAGTCTTCTCATTCCTTTCGGTGCAATACTCGAATTGGATGAACTAGAACATGAACCACTGTTCGATGGTGATAATGGATCAACTCTAGGTGAATTTAGTGGGGAGCTTTCAACATTCTCTTCGTCACCTCCAAGCTCTGAACTTGTTTTTCTTTCCAATTTCAACTAGTTTCTTGATCAAACAACACATCTCTACTAATGATGATTTACAGTGGCCAAAAAAAATACTAATGATGATTTTCTCTCTCTGCAAGTTATACAACCGATAGCCCTTTGATGTTAAGTCATAACCCATGAAGATACATTTCTCACTTGTATCATTGAGCTTTGTCCTTTTCTATTTCGGAACTTGAGCATAGCTAATACACCCTAAAAATTCTCAAGTGTTTCACTGACGACTTCTTTTTACACCAAGACTCAATTGGGGTCTTGTTCTGAACTGCTTTTGTAGGAAATCTATTCAACAAATAGACTGCCGTGTAGATTGCTTCGACACAAAATGAATTAGGCAACCATTTCTCCTTGAGAATTGTTTTGCCCATCTCCCCAACTATTTGATTCTTTCTTTCGGACACTCCATTTTGTTGCGGAGAGTAACCAACTGTGAGTTGCCTTTCTATACCTTCGTCAGCACAAAACTTATCAAATTATCGGGAGTTGTATTCTTTTCCTCGATCACTTCTCAACACTTTTATGTACCGACCACTTTGCTTCTCAACAAATGTTTTGAATCTTCTAAACACGTCAAATACTTCTGATTTTTGTCTCAAGAAGTAAACCCATGTTATTCGTGTATAATCATCAATGAACAATATAAAGTACCAGTTACCTTCTTGAGATGGAGTTCTCATTGGCCCACAGACATCGGTATGAATGAGCTCTAGTGATCGTTTTGCCCTCCATGCTCCTCCTTTCAGAAAAGCTTCTCAGTGGTGCTTTCTCATTACACACCATTCACATTCACCACTCTTCTCTTCAATTCTCGACAATCCATACACCATATTCTTCTTTCTCAATAACTTCATCCCATTAAAATACAAGTGTCCAAGTCTTTTGTGCCAAAGGCATGACTCGTCACTAACACGTGCCTTCAAAGCAACATCTCCCCCATAATTAAAACTCAACGGAAAACTTCTACTTCTCGTCATCTTTATCTTGGTCATCAACTTGTTATTTCCATTCTTCTTATCATAAATGGTGCACCCATCATTTTCAAAATATACTCCATATATCCTCTCTCCACAAGTTGACCAACACTCAATAAATTTTGATCTAGGTCGGGGACAAACAACACATCATTAATGAACTTCATTCCCTCCATTGTTTGGATAAGAAACGTACATTTTCCGACCACTTGTACAAGCACACCATTTCCCATCTTCACTTTTGCATTCACCTTCTCTACTATCTTCGTGAAGATGCTTCTATCACTAGCCATGTGATTGCTACAACCACTATCAAGTAACCACATTTAATCTTTCTTTTTCGGACGCAACTTGACAATCGACATAAAACACTCCATAGTCATGATCATTTCCTTTCTCTTCGGAGACATTCGCTTGTTCATTCTTATACCTACAATCTTTTTGAACATGCCCAAACTTTTTACAATTAAAACATTGCGGCTTCCCCTTGAACCAACAATCTTTCTCAAGATGTCCACTCCGTTTGCAACTATGACAAGTTTTTTCCGAATTTTATACATTATAACTTCTATCAAAATTCCTCTCCCTCTACCTCTTTGACATCTTCCTCTTCCTTTGCTAAATCTTCCGCCTCTTGAAGAACCACCTCCGTGGTGCTCTTGAAATGATTGCTCTCTTGACTTATTGCCCAAGTTGAGTTTTGATTGTAAGACACTCTCTATTGATTTGTCAGTGTCTTAACACCCTTTGCTCATGTGGTTGCAATGATTCCATTAACTCATGTGAGGTTAATGTTGCCAAGTCTTTCGTTTCCTCAACAACCGACACGATCGTATCATACTTCTCAGTCAAGCTAATCAAAATTTTCTCATCAAGCCTTTTATCTCCTACTTCTTCTCCATACAAACTCATTTGACTAGCAATTTCGGTAACCCGCGTGAAATAATCCTTCAAGCTTTCACATTCCTTCATTTTCATATTTTCTAACTCGACTCGCAAGGTTTGAAGTTTGATGGCTCAGATTTTTTGACTCCCTTGAAACTATTCTTGCAAAACAATCCAAGCTTCATTTGTCGTATTACACCTCATGATTCTCAGAAACAATTTCTCTGGCATAGCTTGTTGAATAAACACTAGAGCTTTAGCATATATCTTTCAACTCCCTTTTTTCAATCTCACTCAATGTAGCTATAGAATCAGGCTCCTCAAATCCAAACTCAACTATATCCCACAAATCTTGAGACCTAAATATAGTGTTGACCTTTAAACTCCAATAGTCATAGTTTTCACCATTAAATATAGGAATTGAAAGTTGAGATACACCTTGTTCACCTGACCCAGCCATAGACGATTCGTTTTCGTCGTTGATTGTTCGATTTTGATTGGTCGTCCGCTTTTTGTTGGAACCCTAGCTCGCCTAATCTACTCAATCCACCTTGCTCTGATACCAATTTGTTTAGGGCTAACAATTTCTGACACGACACGACACGATCTGCTTTAAAGCGCATATGAGTTTGACCTTAATGGATTCAGTGTCTAAATAACTTTTATACGTTTAGACACGATTATTAATCGTGTCTAAACAACTTAGATATGCAAATATCTGTATAAACACGATTAAACACAATTAACTATTCGTGTCTAATCGTGTTGTGTATACATGTGACACGTTTAGACACATTTAAGTATAATAATAATAATAATAAAATATTAAAATAATCACTTACTTTTTAATATTGAACTATGAAGACCTTATTTTGTATATTTGGATTTATGTATATATGGATTTGTGTATATATCTGCTTTAAAGCGTATATGAGTTTGACATTAACGGATAACGTGTCTAAACAACTCTATACGTTTATACACGATTAACGACTTATACGTTTAGACACGAGATATGTTTAGACACGTTTAGATTTATCCGTTTAGACACGAGATATGTTTAGACACGACATGATTAATGACACGACACGACACGATTGTCACCCCTAAATCTGTTGGTTTGGGAGAGGCTAACCTAGCATAAGAACAACTACAATAGCAACCAAGAACAAGTAACACACATTTTCCATTCGAAATTATAAAGACATTTTCTTCAATGTGTATTTGCTGCAGCACCGCTCTTCCTCCTCTGTCTCTCGATTGCTCTCTGTTCTTTCCTTCACAATGCAATACACTTTCACTTCTCTTTCTCTCTCATTTAACTATTCTCTCTCTCTTTCTCTAAAACACCAAAACTCACCGTTTCACTAAACGCATACAACATATGTTAATAATATAAAAACAAACACATTAATTTAAAGCGTATATAAGTTTGAGATTAACGGATCCTGTTTCTAAACAACTCTATACGTTTAAACACGATTAACGACTTATACGTTTAGACACGAGACATGTTTAGACACGTTTTAAATTTATCCGTTTAGACACGAGACATGCTTAGACACGACACGACACGATTGCCACCCCTACCCACCCCAACAATAATTCTCGTACCGTCTCTAAATATGACTCTTGTACCTCGTCTTGTTCGGGCCACCCGACTTACAACTATTGCATCTTTTTCACATGTACCAGTCATTCAGTCAGTCCATTACAGCTCCTCTCCGTTGACCCAGGATCCAAACCCGACATCTCCAACAGTAATGGAGACTCCTCTCCGATCGAGATCTTCCATAAACAAAATGTTAGTTTCCAAATATACTCAAGTAGGCGGTAAACATAAAATAGACAATATAACACTATGTCTATAGTGTTGGCCCAGCAGACTATTTAATGAGCTTAAAATAGACAATATAGGCCCAGAAGACTATTTAATGGACTTGAATGAAAATACAGGTCCATTAAATTATTACATGGGCTTAAAACGAAATTATAGGCCCAACAGAATATGAAATGGGATGTATAACAAAGCATAGGACAAATCACTATTAACTGGGCTTAGTACCAATGTATAGGCGCAATAGACTATTAAATGAGCATAAAACGAAAGCTTAAGGCCCAAAGAAAATTTGAATGGGCATAAAGTGAAAACATAAGCCTGCTAATTATCAAATGGGCTTAATACGTAGGCCCAACAGACTATTAGATGGACTTAAATTGGAAGTGTTGGCCCAACATGCGATTTAATGGGCTTAAAATAGACAATTTAGGCCCAATACACTAGTACATGGATTCGAAAACGAAAATATAGGCCCTGTAAACTATTACATGGGCTTAAAACGAAATTATAGACCCCTATCAGAATATTAAATGGGTTTTATACGAAAGCATATGCCCAAATCACTATTAACTGGGCTTATTACGAGTGTATATGCCTACTAGATTATTAAATGAAAGTGTAAGTCTGCTACTTATTATATGGAATTGTAAGCCAACACTATTAAATGGGCTTCAAATGGATAATATAGGCTCAGTACACTATAACATGGGCTTGAAACAAAAATATAGGCCCAGTAATTTATTACATGGGCTCAAAACGAAATGAAAGTTTAGGCCCAAAGATTTGTTGAACGGGCTTTAGGCGAAATCATAAACTCAACCTACTATTAACCGGGCTTAATACGAATGTATAGAAAGAGCAGACTATTTATTAGATGGGCTAAAAATGAAAATGTAGGCCCAAAATATTGTTGAATGGGCTATAAACGAAAGTTTAGGTCTGCTAATTATCAAATGCTCTTAAAATATAGGCCCAGCAGACTATTAGATGGGCTTAGAACAGAAGTGTAGGCCCAACAAACTATTACGTGGGTTTGAAATGAAAATATAGGCCCAGTGGAGTATCACAAGGGCTTAAAATAAAAATATAGGCCCAACTGACTCTTAAATGGGTTTTAGCTGAAAGCATAAGCTCAATCCACAAGGTTTGTTGAATGGGCTTAAAATGAAAGCATGGGTATGCTAATTATTAAATGGGCTTGATACGTGTCCAACAGACTATTATATGTGCGTAAAATGGAAGGGTAGGCCCAACATACTATTAAATGGGCTGAAAATGGAGAATATAGGCCGAGTAGATTTTTACATGGACTTGAAATGAAAATATAGGCCCTGTAGAGTAGTACATGGACTTAAAATGAAATTATAGGACCAACTGATTATTAATTCAGCTTTAGCCGAAAGCGTAAGCTCAACCTACTATTAACTGTATAGGCTTAATAAACTATTAAATGGGCTTAAGGGGAAACATCGGGGCCGAATAACTGTTGAATAGGATAAAAACAGAGATATTCACCGTATATTTAAATTAATTAATAACTTAACAATTAAGTAGTACATAACACATAAATTTTGATACTCACCGTGTATTGTTTTTTTTTTACCAAGATTTGATTTTTATTTACCATTTAAGACAACTTTTCGAGCTTGCTTCCTGATTTGTCCAAAAACTAATCACCCACCAATCAAAGGTGTGTGAATACAACACTAGTTAGCGGTGAACAAATTACCTATTTGGACCCGGAACCACACTTATGGTAGGTGTTGGGTAGCAATTTTAATAATAGGGTAGGGGCTAGGTTTGTTTTTTAAGAATATGTATTCCCGATTCCGGTTCCGATCCAGGTAATAGGGTACCCTGCATCTACCCGGAATCGATTATATGTGTAATATAATTTTAATATAAAAATAAGTAGTTGTCAATCTATTATAATTTCTAAGTTTCTAATCTTACATTTGCTATTACTTTGTATAGTATAAGTTGTCATAATTTATTTTTTCAGTTTTATCTCGGGATTCTCTTCTCTCGCACGACGCACACAATCTTGATTTTCTTATGTAAATGATTGTATGATTTTGTGAGAAAAAAATTGTGATTGGTGAATGATTGTATGATCATTTTGTGTGATTGTTGCAACTTCGTATTTTGTTTTAGAGAAAATGATTTAAAATCGATTTATAAAGAGCTTTTAGATCATATATTTTGAAATAGATTCCTAATAGTTACCTGAAAACGTTGGTATAAACAGATTTTGGGTATGTTCCGTTTCCAAATGCAACAAGGTAAATTCCAGTTCCAAAATTTAGTATCATGTATGTAACATAGTAAGTTTTGAAAACCCATAAAATTAAAGGGCATCCGAAACGGCTAACTCCTAACGCTCACCCGTAACACTAGTACAATGACCTTACAGACATTCTACGTATCCATAACTTCCAACCTATGTACATCGTACATACGGTGCCTTACTGTTTCCTCCACGCGGTTGCCCAAATGCCAACCCAACGTTCTTACCTTTCTGTTCATTACGCTAGTGTATCTCTCTGCTCTGCTACAGACCAAATTAGCACTCTGTGTTTTTTTTTATGGAATCAATGTTTTCTGTCTGATTTGCTCAATTGAGGTATTTGAAGAGATTGTGAGAAAGGAAACAAACGGAATCAATTCCCTTATTTGAATTCAGAATACTTAAAAAAATAAAGCAAAAAATAATCTTTTCTAATCACTTATACTCTATTCCTCCAAAATAAAAACTAGATTATATAATTAAAATCAACTTTCTTCCCATTAAAAATTTTGTATTCAAATAATTGATTTACTGAAAACCGATTTGCACAATATAATAATTATTTTAGTTTATAAATTAATAATATTTTTAAATAAATATAAATATATATTTATAACATGATTATTTACACATTATTAAAGTACATTTAATTAATATTAATTCAATTACACACCATACAAATTAATTATATTTATGAAAAAATGTTAAACTTATTTTTATTTTTATAATATTATACAATATAACAATTATTTATATTTTATAAAACAAAATTGAGTAGATAATAAAAACAAATGTAACAAATTGTGAATATGATGCTCATTAATAATTTTAAAATTCATTTTATGACATCTATTATTTTCATATATTTTTAAATATCATAATATATATATATATATATAAGAAGATAGAAAATAAGAAGATATTAATGAAATTTTGTAACTTATTGAGAGAATGAATGAAAGAGTTTGAAAGATTTTAAACTATGTTACATGACATGCCACATATAAGTGGGAATTGTATGTCTGACATGGACAAATTAGAAGTTATGAAATTGACATTAGGAATGAGAAAATGGCTTAAAAAGCTTACTTGTCACAATTTTACATAACTTGACCAAATTTATATATATATATATATATATATATAGATAGATAGTTCTAAGAAAATTATGAAGAAATTATATTATAATTATAATTATTATTATTTTTTCATAGGGTTAATAACCAAATAACAAACTAAACTTTGAGTAAAAACCAAACAGCAAATTGAGCTTTTTTTTGTTGACAAGCAACAAACCAAACTTTAAAAATTTAGCAAACAAAAAACTTACCTCAAATTTTCATTATGTTTGAACGAATTTTTCAATGTTTGAGAGAGTTATTAAGTCATAATAATATTTCCTTAGAACACTTCAACTAATGTTGACTTAATAACTCCCTCAAACATTGAAAAATTCATTCAAATATTATGAAAATTTGAGGTAGGTTTGTTGATTGATCAAAGTTTGATTTGTTGTTTGTCAACAAAAAAAGTTCGGTTTGCTGTTTAGTTTTTTCTCAAAGTTCGGTTTGTTTTTTTGGTTATTAACCCTTTTTTCATACCCTAAATTTTATGTCATAATTATAAATATTTACATAAAAATAATATGTGATTATTATTTTCATAAATTGATATGTAATCTACATAATAATCCTTAATTTCATCTTAAATTATGTTGTTATAAAAAAATTTAATTTATACATCTTGTTTTTCATAAAATATAAAATTTAGTAAATAAAATAAACTTAAGACAAATCATAAATGCACATAGAAAATAAGAAAATATTAATGAAATTTTATAACTTATTGGGAGAATGAAAGAGAGAGTTTGAAAGATTTTAAACTATGTTGCATGACCACATATGAGTGAGTGATAATTGTATGTTTGACATAAATCAATTATAAGTTATGAATTTGACATTAGCAATGAGAAAATGTCTTAAAAAACTTATTTGTAACAATTCTACCTAACTTATCCAAATTAATATATATATAGATTCTCCTTATATTTTCTTTCATTTATTTATCTTCAAGTGTCTTTCATTATTTTAGTTTTAACGAAGCATTATTCAGATTTCGGACAGAATAAAATTACTTTAACCGATTGAAAAAAAAAAAACAATTGCTGGGGAATTCAAAGATCAGTTAGTCCTTTTCAGTTGAATTAGACCACTGTTTTTTATTTATTTATTTTGCCATGAGAAAAAACTGGATATTTAGCATTTGCTTTATGCTGAGCAGAACAGAGGGGGTCAAAATATTCTTGATTGTTGTTCCTTTCCTTCATATAATTATTCAGTTGGATCTCTTTTTCTTTCAATTTCATCACTTTCCTTATCTCGGTATTGTTCCGTTACTTGTCTGTTTTCGACATCTCTGTTTTTTTCTTTCTTCCTTGGTTTTCTCTCTCTCTCTCTCGTTCTTGTTATTACAAGTTTGTCTTCAGAGTGACGCTACTGCTGTAACAGAACTTCAATGCCTGGATTTCAATTCGTATCTTTTTCGTTAATTTCTACAGATTTAACGCTGACACGGCACTACACGTTGGATCATTCCGTAGAGCTGATCAAACTAGAGTAAAGGTTTCAATTTCTTTCAGGGTTAGTGAAGGACACTACACTTTCTCTCTCTTCATTCTTGAAAAACAGAGGAACGCTTCAAAATCCTATAGTTTTGATTCCAACCATGGACAAGATTGAATCTTTTTCAATTTCCCGCAGACCCATTCTGAAATTCCTCTGAAATATCATCTAGGTTGGCCAAATTAAGATCTTGTGATCTGCAACCCAATAATCTATCTCATCCTCTTCTGCTTCAAAAACAGAGCATGGTGTTTTAGAAAGATTCAATGCCCTCGAATTTTGATTCTTTCCTCCAGAGCACGACCCCAATTGTTCAATCACAATCCCTCTCCAAGGTACAGCTCGTGATCTATGATTCATAACGTTACGTTCTGGGGTTACAGTAATAACAACCAAATTGATTATTTTTCCTCATTTTAGAGTGATTTTAGGAACCTCAATCGTCTTTGGCATCCTTGGCAGAGAGAGAAGGTGAACTATTTCACGTTGACTGATCTCTGGCGCTCTATTGACGAATGGAGCGCCTACGGCTCCGGAGTCCCTATCGTGTTGAACTGCGGCGAAACTCTTATTCAGTACTACGTGCCTTATCTCTCTGCTATTCAAATCTTCATCAGTAGTTCATCCAGATTAAGGTTACTTACTACTGTAAATTATCTCAATTTTGAATACCTTTCACAAATTAAAGTATGTTTGGAAGCATCAATCGTATTCCATGCGTAGGATCACATTCTCTTGGATTGATTGTTTAACTGATATTTACCATGTTATGGAAGCTAACTTTGGAGGGAGTTTCGCAGGGAAGAATCCGAATCAACAGATAGTGAAAGCAAGGGTTCGTTCAGCGACTCATACAGCGAAGAGACTGAATGGAGACTGGAAAGCTCTTCTTCTGAAGACGGCGGGTCCGACCCTGTTAATCCGTCGCACCTAAATGATCGGTTGGGTTACCTTTATTTAGAATATTTCGAGAAATTAGCACCTTACGATAGACTTCCTCTAAAGGACAAGGTATGATGATTTTTTAGTGTTTTTTTTTTCCGTATCATAGATAATTAAATGCCAAAGTGGTATTTTTTTTACAAACTAGAATAACCTGTGAACGTTGAATTTTTTAATCTTTTATTTCTTCTATATTAAAAAATCACCATATTTGAAATTTGTATTATCTTGATCCTATTAAAGTTGACAGTTTAATTGTAAGAGTTTAAACCTCAACTTTGACTGAAATTTCATATCGTTATGTAAGTTGAAACTCAAATCGGTTGGTTGGTTAGAATTCTAATTTATTTATCTTTTGAATATAATTTTTCAATTTATTTAGAGATGTTCAAAAAATGATATATCTAAACTAGATAGTTTAAACTTTAAAGTATATAAAAATAGTATTTTTAAATTATAATTTAAATAGAACATCTAGTATTAGTAGTGGTGTAGTTGTAAGACATTGTATTGATATAACATTATCACGTGTTTGAATCTTTTTTGGAACAAAATTTGTCAAAAAAACATAAAAAAAATTACTTGAGGAGCTTACAACTGGACCACACCACTACTAATTTTGTTCTGAACTTTTGGTATGTCTTTGTAATTGGATTGTACTTTGATATACGTTAGGACCCTAGTATCTGATCCTTTTGTCCTAATGGGCACCTAGCAAAAATGAAATGGCCAATTGCTCCTTTCCCAACCAATGAACTTAATAGTCACCCTAGGATCTTATATGCAGTTTGTGGTCGATTCGTCACACTGAAATGTGTTGTAACTTGATCTATAATCGAGCGTGATTTATCAATGTGGATAGTCCGAATGTCAATACGAGATTATTGCATGGTTTTAGAACAGAAGAACGTACTCAATCACAATTTTTGAAATATGTATCACCCAATTGTAGTACTAAAAATGAATCCTCTTGCCTTTTGATCATTTTCGTATGTAGATATCTTACTGAAACTGCGCTTACTTTTCCCCCCACCTCCTATCAGATCGATGAATTAGCTGGAGAGTATCCGGGATTGATTTCACTGAGCAGCGTCGACCTTTCACCGGCGAGTTGGATGTCCATAGCCTGGTATCCGATATACCATATCCCAGTGAGATTACCCGTAAAGGACTTGTCGACATGCTTCCTAACATACCACACCCTGTCGTCTTCATTCCAAGGTAATCTACAGCTGAATAATGAATTTAGAATCTCTAGATACCTAGAGACTTATGGTATGAAACCTACTGTGTTTTGATGTTTCTGTTCATGAACATAGACATGGATGATTATGAAGATAGAGACATGAAGATTGAACCAATAAAGAGAAAGGAATCATCAAGAGATCGAAATGGAATAGCTTTGGATCCATTTGGGTTGGCCACCTACAAGATGCAAGGCTGCGTTTGGGCTAGTCCAGATCGAGAAAGGCTAGTGGCAATGTCAAGCGTGGCAGACTCATGGCTAAAGCAACTGCAGGTTGATCAGCACCATGACTACAATTTCTTCATGAGGAACTAACTATCTAATAGTTAGTAAGGAAGAAATGATTCTTATGTAATGTAGCATACGTTTGTGTGGAAAAGAAAAAAAAATAGGTTAATGATGTACAATAGCTATCGCATTACACTGCTTTTAGAAGTAAACCAATCCGACCCTGGCGAATTCAGTGAAAAGAACTCTTTAGATGGATGCGAATATCTCAAGAACACAAGGGGTACAACATTGAAGTTACTGCACCAAATTAACCATGTTAATTACAACGTTAAAGGTCGTACGTGTCTCATGACAAACCAGAGTTTATGGAACTGGGTAGGATTTATTATTGCACATGCACTTGTAAGCCATAGGGCAAGTTTCAGCCTCCTGGATCGTGGCACACACATAGGTAACTATGACTAGCCTGCAGGGTCGGCATGACCCGCATGCATGCGAGCAGTCTGGCAATCTAGACCCAGCTACCTGAACTGTATCAATTTTTTCATGCCCTGGGAATATCGGCCTTCGATAGAAATCGGGCTTGGCAGATGTTCTATCTTTTGCTTTACTCGATCCGTTGCGTCCATTTTCTGCAGCACCCAAGTAAAATTAACTTGTTAAGTAGAGAAACGGTGTATGATCTAGGGAACAATATAAGGATGTTCTAGGGTTTGTAACTCTGAAATAGGGTTTGTTTGTTCAATTTGAACATATTGCTAAATTAGAAACAACCATAATATGTTTAGAATGGTTATAAAGAAATATTTTAGCAATCAATGGCTCTATCTGGTCATGTATAAAAAGGGGAAATAATGATAATGACATTATTAAACCCTAAATACCAGCACTAACATCTCGAGAAATAAGATATAATACTACTTCAAATATATTGATTGAGGATTTAATATTAACATATATATTGACACTTTCATTGTAGTTGCTCCATTACACTGACTAGGGTTTAGAGGTTCTGGCGACTTGTGTAGCTACCGGAGATGACAATAGTTGATTGTGCATCGATGGTTGTTAAGATATGGCATGATCTCATTGATATGCTTAAACTTACCGGAATGTACTCGGCGGCTAAGGCGTCGTGACGATACCATTGCAGGGCCAACAAGGAGGAGTACTGCTACAAGTGCTACAACACAAATCCCATATCCTTTCATCATTGGTGCCAGGGCAAGCTTCTTGATTTTCAGACAAGAAAACTTTCTAGAGAGAAAAAGAGAGATGATGATGTTATGATGATGGTACTAGGTGATCGGTCGTCCTATATTTAAAGCACAATGGGATGTGAGAAAAGAATTGAAGCGAATCACAGGATCGGATATGGAAATGGGCGTAGCAAAGATCACATGAAAGAAGAGAGGACGCCTGAGGAAGATGACTGGACTGGAGTGCAACAGCTTTCGCAGTAAAGCTTGTCTCTGGTCATCCATGGAAGAAGAGTGATACCTCATCATTCTAGTGTTCATGGTGGAATTACCAACTGCCTTTGTAACGTGAACCATTTCTCTTGACCATAAATGCAGAAGAAATTACTGTACAGTTCATAATAACTCTATAAAATAGACTTATACTTTATTTGAAATATTTTCCATATATACATTATGATATCATAGAAACGAAGGGTCAATCAATGTGACCGCAATTAATAATGTTCCTTAGGTTTTTAATAAGGTCTTCGGCCTCATTTATTTACCTGCGGTGGACCACTTGGTTCATCTCTATTGGTTTGTCTCCATAGTTCCATGGAATTCTTTCACTATTAAGAAAACTGTCTTTTACCGACGGAACATTTGTCGGTACAACTTCAAATTCCGTCAGTAAAAATGGATTCGAAAACCAAATTTGGTTCACTTCGGACCAAGTAAATAACTAACGAGTTAGGCGTATGGTTGGTGACCTTTGTTGACCAAATTAGGTTAGCGGGGCCTTAAGTACTATCTAGAAAGACATAATTCTCTATCTAGCTTCCTTCTGATTATTCTTTTTGAAAAGAAGAATTCTAAAGAATTGAATTGAGAATTTATTTTGATAATCTTTGATATGAAAGGATGGATATTATGTCATAATAGAATGAGGGAAAACTATGTTATTCGTATGTACAAGACATAAAGTCTATGTACCAATATTTGTTTTAATATTATCAAATACACTACCCCATATCAAAATATTATTTAATGATCATTCTGTCAAAATTATGTTCATTTCGGTTGTTAAACATATTAATGGATATGTTTTATTAACTTAGTGCGGTTAAATAAGTCACGTCAATACCACACAATAAACATTTAAAACGTAAATAATATACATAAAATTATGAAAATGCTATTCTTTAACAAAAACATATTTAATTTACAAACAAATGAACATGTTTTTGAAAATGTATAAAAGATAAATTTAAAAGTATTTTTTGCAAAATTTAAAGAATATAATTTTTTATTTAAAAAAAAAACATTTTTTAAATCTTACATATTAAAAAAAAAACAATTCGGAGAAAATATTTGAAAAATAAATGGAACCTAAGGATCGTGAATTCTTATGCCTTCTAAATATTATACTTTTCAATATTTTCAAATTATAATATTTTCTCATATATATTTTTATTATTACGTAATATCACCATATCTTCGTTGACATTTTTTTTTGGCCAAATTCGTTGACAGTTTCATCTGAGCAATATATGTTCTGATCCCGTCAGTAATTTGAACATAAAATTTAACGATATATTGAGGGCCTATCTTACAAGATTGCTCAAACATTTAAATATAACGAACAACACATATGATGCATTAAATAATATATCACAAAATATAAAGTTACATCAGTCTAGTCTAATCTATCTATAAAATCATATATAAAACACATAAAAAAATATGAACTCAACTTGTTATGATATGACACTGAAAATATATAACGACATAATACGTTAACCATATAAAGTGATTTTTGTTACAAAATATTAATTATATAAAGGACCAATCTGTATTAATCGAAAGTTGAAGGACTAAACTGTAAATAAATTTATAAGCATGCAAAAATGGCGATAACAAGTCGAGGCCCGTGTTAGGCACGGTTTCCTTAAGGTAATTTAGTCCTCCCCAACCGTGAAAGGTTTGTGCAATGGTATATCTTAGGCCTATTACCTCCCTGGATTCAACGACGACACCAGTTTTTACTTAGCACGAAGTAGTGACCGGCCGAACTGAACCAAGTTCGATTTCCTTTGGAAATCAGTCGAACACAACGACTTTCAATACCGAACACGATGACTTGAAAAAATAAAATACTAGAAAGATCGAACACGACGACCTGAGAGAATTTTGCAAATCGTCAACACGAAGAGCAAAGGAGAGGAGGATGAACACGATGAACAACTTCAGAAATGTTGAAAGTTGAGAGGATTTGGTGTGTCTAAATGACAGAATTGTGAGAGATTTTATAGGCTTAATTCTGAGATTTGACATAAATGCAATCGTGATTAATTACGATAATTAATACAAACGGTAATTAATTCATTAATTACACCGGTTCAATATATTTAGACAAAAAGAAAAATCACATTGAATCTGGACAACATTTATAATCCGGTTTAACAAAAATCGGCTCGTGCTAGGCAAGCTTTCCAGTCCGACAATCGTGGGCATGCACACAAGCCAAATGGTCCGAAGTGCTAACCAAATCCGTGGTTTGCACCCCCTCTGCGCGCAAGAAAGAGCCTCTTGACTTGATTACATACACACTTGAGAAGTGAATAATCATATATATGCTTCTCCAATTGTGTATCCGGTCGGTGTGATATATTTTTGCACAAGAGAATTACACTTCTCTTCCATTCCACATTGTTCGATTTCCTTTGGAAATAAGTCGAACACAACGACTTTAAATACCGAACACGACGGCTTAAACAAATAAAATACTAGAAAGATCGAACACGACGACCTGAGAGAACTTTGCAAATCGTCAACACGAAGAGTAAAGGAAAGGAGAATGAACACGATGAACAACTTCAGAAATGTTGAAAGTTGAAAGGATTTGGTGTGTCTAAATGACAGAATTCTGAGGGATTTTATAGGCCTAATTCTGAGGTTTGGCATAAATGCAATCGTGATTAATTCCGATAATTAATACAAACGGTAATTAATTCATTAATTACACCGGTTCAATGTATTTAGACAAAAAGAAAAATCACATTGAATCTGGACAACATTTATAATCCGGTTTAGCAAAAATAGGCTTGCGCTAGGCAAGCTTTCCGGTCGGACAATCGTGGGCATGCACACAAGCCAAATGGTCCGAAGTGATGAACAACTTCAGAAATGTTGAAAGTTGAGAGGATTTGGTGTGTCTAAATGACAGAATTCTGAGGGATTTTATAGGCCTAATTCTAAGGTTTGGCATAAATGCAATCGTGATTAATTACGATAATTAATACAAACGGTAATTAATTCATTAATTACACCAGTTCAATGTATTTAGACAAAAAGAAAAATCACATTGAATCTGGACAACATTTATAATCCGGTTTAGCAAAAATAGGCTTGCGCTAGGCAAGCTTTCCGGTCCGACAATCGTGGGCATGCACACAAGCCAAATGGTCCGAAGTGATGAACAATTTCAGAAATGTTGAAAGTTGAGAGGATTTGGTGTGTCTAAATGACAGAATTCTGAGGGATTTTATAGGCCTAATTCTGAGGTTTGGCATAAATGCAATCGTGATTAATTACGATAATTAATATAAACGGTAATTAATTCATTAATTACACCGGTTCAATGTATTTAGACAAAAAGAAAAATCACATTGAATCTGGACAACATTTATAATCCGGTTTAAAAAAAACCGGCTCGCGCTAGGCAAGCTTTCCGCTCCGACAATCGTGGGCATGCACATAAGCCAAATGGTCTGAAGTGCTAACCAAATCCGTGGTTTGCACCCCCCTGCGCGCAAGAGAAAGCCTCTTGACTTGATTACTTACACACTTGAGAAGTGAATAATCATATATATGCTTCTCCAATTGTGTATCCGGTCGGTGTGGTATATTTTTGCACAAGAGAAATACACTTCTCTTCCATTCCACATTGATTTTGCTAAATTTGAGCCCAAATGCCAAAACTTGTCCAAATTGCTTCCAAGCCCCTTTTCAAGCCCAATATTCCAACAATCCCCCACATGGAAGAAATTTGTATTGACTCGATTCTAAAGAATTTAAGCAATTGATACTTGCATAAGATAGGTATGTGTAATCCATTTGAACCTTCCCTTGTGATTTATGTAGCTTTTACTAGCTAGTTAGTAGACGCGATGTCCTTGAACTGTCTGCCGTAGGTGTAATAGTTTTACACAATTCACACAAGTATCTTTTTATCATGGTTCAATTCAAACCTTATATGTCCGTTCTGGCCATGGATCACAATGCCTGGTTCTGCAAGTGTTGCTAAGAACTGTGCCCCCACAATTCCCTTTGAAGCGGCCCATCTTCTCACTTGCATAGGTGATTTCATTAGTAACATCATTACTCATTCGGACTTCCGAAATCTAGAAATCATTAAAAGCTTAAGCTTATCCTTAATTTCTTCATCACTGTTTCTCATCATAGGAATGGTTTTTAGGGTATTATTGTTTTCCCTACAGTGATTTCTATCACTATTATGATTAGGTTGTCCCTTTGAACCTATATCTTGGGATCTCCATTCAACTAGGTTGGGTTTATCCTTCATAATAGTTTTTCATTCCATGGGCTTTAATCCCATTCCTCTTGCTGATTTTACAACTTGCTCTTTTGTTAACCCATTGGTCAGTGAATCTGCTATATTATCATTCGACCTTACATTGTCGACAATAATAATGCTAGTTCCAAGCAATTGTCTTATGGTATCATGTCTTCGACGTATATGTCTAGACTTACCATTATACATTTCACTTTGTGCTCTACCAATCGCAGATTGGCTGTCATAATGGATACTTATAGCAGGTACATGCTTTGGCCATCTAGGAATATACTCTAAAATTTGTCGTAGCTATTCAACATCTTCTCCACATTTGTCTAGAGCTATGAACTCAGACTTCATGGTTGATCTGGCTATAATGGTTTGTTTAGAGGATTTCCAAGAGATAGCGGCACTACCCAAAGTGAAGACAAATCCACTCGTGGATTTTGAGTCTCCTGAATCGCTTATCCAATTCGCATATGAGTATCCTTCTATTACATAAGGAAATCTCATGTAGTGCAATCCATAGTTACGGGTATATCTCAAATACCTTAGCAACCTGGTAATTCCTCTCCAATGGTCTACACTTGGATTACTCGTGAATCTACTCAATACCCCCACAGTGTAGGCTATATCTGGTCGTGTACAACTCATCAAGTACATTACACTTCCAATAATCCTAGAATATGCCAATTGAGAAACACTATCCCCAGTGTTTTTAGAAAATGGTTTGCCCTCTATAGAAGTACCAACCGTTTTCACATCATCTTTATTGAACTTTTCTATTATCTTATCAATATAATGAGTTTGACTTAAGATAATTCCGTCTGATGTTTTTGTTATTTTGATTCCAATAATCACATCAGCGAGACCCATATCTTTCATGTCAAACTTTGAGTTCAACGTGTCTTTCGTTGATTTGATCATTTTTTCATCGCTCCCAATTATAAGTATATCATCAACATAAAGACATAGCATGACATACTCATCTTTTACATAGATACATTTATCACATTCATTTATTTTGAACCCCTTTTCAAGCATGAAATTGTCAAATTTTTGATGCCATTGTTTAGGGGCTTATTTTAAGCCATGCAATGACTTAACCAACTTACATACTTTTCTATCTTGTCCTGGAGCAGTAAAACCCTCAGGTTGTTCCATGTAGATTTCTTCTTCTAAATCTCCATTGAGGAAAACAGTCTTTACATCCATTTGATGGATTTCTAGATTTCTCAATGCTGCAATAGCAAAAATCAATCTAATGGATGTTATTCTCGTTACTGGAGAATACGTATCAAAATAACCTAGGCCTTCTTTTTGTTTAAATCCTTTGATTACAAGTCTGGCCTTATATTTATCTATCGTTCCATTTGCTTTCATTTTCACTACAAGAAACTTGTGCAACAACGACGGAGATTTCGTGTTGATGTTAAGAATTGATGTTGAATGTGTATATATTGTGTCAGCAATTTTTGTTGTCGTTATTATTACCTATTAGACACAGTATGTTTTCCACCATTATAAGCTACGTTTAGTGTTAATTTTTGCCGTTACTTTATTTTTTACATGGAGGAATGTGTAATGTCAACCTACTGTTGAGATTAAATGACTCCATTAGTAACAAATGACTTTTCCGTTGTAAATGTACATATTCAAATGCGAAACATTTTGTCGTCAATATGGTGATAACAACAACGTTTGTTTGCCGTAACTACTCAATTTTGTCGTCGTTAAAACATAAGTAGCAGAGAAAATATAAGAATAGGTTTGCATGTCAATATATTGTCGACATTAGTATAGTCATTCAGTAACAGATTCAATTATTTTGGTAAAATAATTTATTTAGCGGCGACTATTGTTGATGTCAATAATGCACAAACAACTATGACATATTGTTGACTAACATTAGTCATTGTCGTCACTAAATGTTAAGAACCCCACTAAACCGATAAAACCGTCACTAAACCGAATTGAACCACTATTTATTTTTTATTTTTAAAAATCTTAACCTAACTGCTTGCTTATGCGATTTAACTCTATCACTCCTATAAACAGAGGGAGGTTGGAGGCGAGCTAGAGAGCTGGAGGTGAGGGGCGTGAAGCTGACGAGGCCGACGAAGACCGCGCACGGAGGCTGGAAAGCTGAACGGAGCTGGCGGATGAACGGAAGGTTGGAACAGAGGCTACACGACGGGAGCGGCTAGGAATAGAGGCGAGGCGCACGGGGCGAGGTGAAACAGAGGAGACGAGGCGAGCGGGGCGAACGATCTGGAGCTGGAGATGGCGGAATAGAGGAGCTACGGCCGAACTGAAGACGGCTTAGAAAGGGCGAGGAACGAGACGACGGGAGTGGCTGACGAAGGCTACAGGTAACCATAATTTCAGTGTTGGAACAGCTTGTTGGAACAAATTGGACGCCATAGACATTTAACTGTATGCTTAGTCACAGTCTGTCTATGCTTAGTTAAAGGGATCAAAAGTATGCTTAGTCACAGATGATAGTGAATACAGATGATGCAGATGTTAGGACTGTAATTGGTAAATATAGGCACGCTTGGATTGTTGGTAAGGTTTCAAAGGCATCAGGAGTATCTAGAGTGTCTGAAATCTTTGTTAAGATTTTTGACAGTGGTTGTGAAGTTTCTAATTTAGTGTGACTATTGAGAGTCTCACGTTTGAGCCCGATGAGGACCAAGTTATCCATGTTTCACAGGTTATAGTTTATTGGCATTTCTATAAAACTGTTTGCGTGCCCTTTGCAAAACTGTTTGGTGTCCTTCTAGTTACTTATGAAATTATGAACTCGTGTCTTGTTAGGCTTCACTAGACGTGCCAAAGAAGGGCAATGGTTTTGTTTCTGTTCCTCTGTATGTCAAGTTCGGAGACCAAAAGCTTGTCCTGGGATATTGTTTCTGAAAAAAACCCTCAAATCTCTTTTGATTTGGTGTTTGAGAAGGAGTTTGATCTCTCCCACAATTAGACTGGTGCAAGTGTGTACTTCATGGGTTACAAATCTGTATTAGGAGATGAATATCCTTTTACGTATTTTATGCAATTATTTATATGCTGTGAAACATATTTCAACCAACCACTGCATTGCCGTCAACCTCTGCCTCTCACTGTCCCATGCACTTCTCCTATCTCCACTCTTCACCATTAATCCTCCAACATGCATGTTTATTACTCTGTAACTGCTTTCCTCATTGTCTCCTTTGTTGTCTACTGATGTGGCATGAATCAGTACTATAACAGGGCCTCCGACCACTTCATACCATCTCAGTGGGTCCCGCAACTGAACCACCACCGAAATGGTGCCATGTCAGCTTGGATCTTGAGAGCTTCAACAACCATGGCTTCAATCTTCTGAATCGAGAATGCCAAAATCTCATCAACTGTAAGTGTCTTCTCATTCACATTATGAGAATCTCATCAATTGTACTCATGGCATCCATACTCTTTGGTGAAAGTATGTTACAGTAACATGTTCAATTTATGTAATCAGATTTCGACTCAGGTGAAGATGTCCCAATGCAAATTGAAGCGAATGGTAATAACTTTGATTTGTCATATAAAGTGTTCATGCTTTCTTACTCCTTACCACATTGTGATGTACAATTGCAACAATTTTTCTAGGGAGTACAGATATGGCTCCAGTTCCAGCTGTAAAAATGAAGTCTAAAGACTAAAGCTGCCAAGAAAACTGAAGACATTGAAGACGATGACACTGACTCAGAGGATGACTTTGATGGGTCTGATGATGATGAGGTATTGCTTTGATATCTATGTTCATTGTAGTTATGTATCAACTAAAAATCTCTGAACAGTTGTCTCTTTAAAATGCTTATATTATTTGCACTTGGGAAATTCATGGTGCAATTCACAACCTTTATACATAATCACTATATGTAGTGTGTTTGTTATGTGTTTGAACTATTGTGTTGAGGTGTTTATGTAGTATGTTTGTTATGTAGTGTGTGTTGAGATTATTGTGTTAAATAATTTTGTTATTTCATTTATCGTGTTTCCTTTCTGTATATATGATAACATGATATTATTGTCTCTTGTAGGGGATCGTGAACTAGAGACGTTCATGAAGTTCGTACTTTCGGCATTCCGAATTCACACTCATCTCAAGTTTAAAAGCACATTAGTTTTAAGTCTTCATCTGATTTAGAAAACTATGTATTTACGTTTAAAATTATTCTAAGTTTGTAGTTTGGATGTTTATTAAGATGTATATGTATTGTTGGATAAATAATATATTATATTTTTGAAAATGTATTGTGTAGTTCATATAATATAGCAATAACTATGTAATTAATTAAAATACATCACTAAAGTTTGTATTTAACAATGATTAGTGGTTGTTGACACAAATGTTTGTGTTTAGCAGCGACATAAACGGATATTAATGATTGTTATCACTAAAAACATGTTTTTAACAACAACATTACCTGACATTATCAAGTACTTTTAATGGTGGATTTGTAGTCATTAGTCACTAAATACACGTATTAACAACAAGTTAATGAACGTTGTTTTGAATAAAAAACAACCCCTCAAAGTCACTGCTAAAAATGCAATTCAATGATGAAGTATTTTCATCAGTAAAGCTCATCTATAACATCACCAATATGTTGTCGTTTTTGAAGTGTGTTTACCAACAACGAATGTCGTTGTAAAAGATAAATGGGGAGTGTCATTCTAACAACGGCAAACCTTTTACAACGGCAAATTACCGTAGGTATAACCTTTAACGACGGGGGCTACCGGCACGAAAATTTTGTTGACGCTAAAAGTTAACAACGGTATTTATGCCTTTAGCAACGATTTTTTACCGACGTTGATTCTATAGTTTCTTGTAGTGTTTCCTTTTGAAAATCCACTTGTAGCCTAGTGGTTTGCATCCAGGTGGCAGATCCACTAACTCCCAAGTGTGATTTTGCAGAATGGATTCAATTTCATTTTGAATCGCCTCTTTCCAAAGAGGACCTTCCGGAGAACTTACAACTTCTAGAAAAGTTTGAGGCTCTACTTCTAACATATATGATAGAAAATCTGGGCCAAAAGATTTTTCAATTCTCATCCGTTTGCTCTTCCGAAGCTCAACCTCAACATTTTCTTCTTCCTGTCTATCATCTTTTATTTCCTCATAAGCTCGTTTTGAAGAACTTCTCCCTGAGCTTTGCAGGAAATACATATTCAAAGAAAGATGCATTCCTAGATTCCATTATAGTATTCTTATGAATATCTTGAATCTTGGAATCATATACGAGAAAGCGATATGCATTACTATTCTTGGCATATCCTATGAATATACAATCAACGGATTTTGGCCCAATCCTTACTCTTTTAGGTGGAGGTACTGCCACCTTAACAAGGCATCCCCATACTCGAAGATGATGATATGAAGGTGTTCTACCTTTCCATAATTCACAAGGAGTTTTATTTTCCTTTTTCCGGGGTACCTTATTTAAAAGGTAGTTGCTACTTAATATAGCTTCTCCCCACATATTCCGGGGTAACCCTGAACTTAATAACATTGAATTCATCATCTCTTTCAATGTTCGGTTTTTCCTTTCTGCAACTCCATTTGATTGTGGCGAATAAGGTGCTGTGAATTCATGAATGATTCCATGATTCACACATAATTCTTGAAAGGGAGCATCATACTCTCCGCCCATATCACTTCTTAGAACCTTAATCTTTTTGTTGAGTTGATTTTTCAACTTCTTGCTTATAAAGAATAAATTTCTCTATAGCTTCATCTTTGTTTTTCATCAAGTATACATAGCAGTATCTTGTGCTGTCATCGACAAAAGTAATAAAATACTTATTGCCACCCATTGTTTGCACAATTTTTAAATCACATACATCACTATGTATTAAATCAAGGGGTTCAGTTTTTCTATCAACTGAATAAAATGATGTCCTTGTTAATTTAGCTTCAACACAAGTGACACACTTGTGTTTGGGATCTATTAAAATTTTGGGAATGTGATTTAACGCAATTAATCTACGCATTGTATCATAATTGACGTGACCAAGTCTACCATGTCACAAATCGGAAGACTCAAGCTTGTAAGCAGAAGAACTTTCTTTATTCATCTTAGGTTTTATCACCATTACATTCAACTTAAACATGCCCCCACAATCATATCCCCTTCCCACAAACACCCCATTCTTAGTCAATACAAATTTGTATGCCTCAAAGACTAAGCGAAAGCCATGTTTGTTGAGCAAGGACCCAGAGACAAGATTCCTTCGTATGTCTGGCACGAACAATACATTCCTCAGAGTTAGTTCCTTGCCAGATGTCATCTTCAGGATAACATTCCCTTTGCCTTTGACTTATGAGAAAGCTGAATTTCCCATGAAAATCTTGTCTCCAGTTTCAACTTCTTCAAAGTTGGTGAACATTCCCCTATCAGAACAGATGTGTTTGGTGGCCCCAATATCTACCCACCATTCTTGTGGGTTGGAGTCAACCATGTTCACCTCAGACACAACTGCAGAAAGGTTCAACTCCTCTGTCTCTTTAGAGACCGCTCCAATCGTGTTTGTTTCTTGCTTCTTCTTCTTAGGCAACCTGCAAACATTAGACTTATGACATGTCTTACCGCAATTAAAACAATATCCTTGAAAGCCTTTTGGAGGTTGGATCTTCTGCATTTTGGAGATTCAACCTTTGGGTCCAAATTTCTGACCCTTTTGCTTGCCCTTTTGACCATGCTCTACAACATTGGCTTTTACGGGGTTAACCGCATTTTCAACCTTCATTGTTTCTTCATGGATTGAAACACGACGGACAAAGTCTTCAACTGTTATCTCCCGAGTCTCCGGTTTTAGACTTGCCCTGAACTTCCACCAACTTGGACTTGCCCTGTTTTATTCCACTGCTCTTTAGCCATTAGATATTCTGGTTCATTTTCTCCCTGGACCGGGGGATCATCAGTCAAAAATTACGTCAACCCTAAGGTTGTTAGGAAGAATTGCATCTTCATCTGCCATCTCTTAAAATTAGAACCGTCGAATTTCTCCGGCTTCTCTGCATAAACCAGTGGACCTTGAGGTCGGACCACCGGTTTAGCCATTCCATTTGAGCTTCCAAGAATAGGGTTATTCTGGATAGGCTCTTGGGCTACATTATGATTTGCCCCATCTTGGCCCAATTGGTTCAAGTTGTCCACATTTTCGTTCAATGCCATTTCTGAAAGATGGATATAAATTTAGTTAGTTTTATTGAAATATATTTCGTCAAAACTTACAATTAATCCTTAACTTATATTAATACACGAATTTGTCCTTTGAAATAAATTAACCTTAAGATTGTTACAAAATATTAATTATATAAAGGACCAATTTGTATTAATCGAAAGTTGAAGGACTAAACTGTAAATAAATTTATAAGCATGCAAAGATGGCGATAACAAGTCGAGGCCCGTGTTAGGCACAGTTTCCTTATGGTAATTTAGTCCTCCCCAACCGTGAAAGGTTTGTGTAAGGGTATATCTTAGGTCTATTACCTCCCAGGATTCAATGACGACACCGGTTTTTACTTAGCACGAAGTAGTGACCGGCCGAACTGAACCAAGTTCGATTTCCTTTGGAAATCAGTCGAACACAACGACTTTCAATACTGAACACGATGACTAGAACAAATAAAATACTAGAAAGATCGAACACGACGACTTGAGAGAACTTTGCAAATCGTCAACACGAAGAGCAAAGGAGAGGAGGATGGACACGATGAACAACTTCATAAATGTTGAAAGTTGAGAGGATTTGGTGTGTCTAAATGACAGAATTGTGAGGAATTTTATAGGCTTAATTCTGAGGTTTGACATAAATGCAATCGTGATTAATTACGATAATTAATACAAACGGTAATTAATTCATTAATTACACTGGTTCAATGTATTTAGACAAAGAAAAATCACATTGAATCTGGACAACATTTATAATCTGGTTTAGCAAAAACCGGCTTGCTCTAGACAAGCTTTCCGGTTCGACAAACGTGGAATACACACAAGCCAAATGGTCCAAAGTGCTAACTAAATCCGTGGTTTGCACCCCCTGCACGTAAGAGAGAGCCTATTGACTTGATTACTTACACACTTAGGAAGTGAATAATCATATATATGCTTCTCCAATTGAGTATCCGGTCGGTGTGGTATATTTTTGCACAAGAGAAATACATTTATCTTCCATTCCACATTGATTTTGCTAAATTTGAGCCCAAAGCCCAAAACTTGTCCAAATTGCTTCCAAGCCATTTTTCAAGCCCAATATTTCAACAATTTTATATATAATAAATAATCTCTATGAATAAATACCGAAATTTATAAAATTACATATAAATTGTTAATAATGTAAATTATCGTTGCGTTGTACTCTATATAGCATGATCCAACCCACTCTGCAACCACTTCATCTTACCCAAACCGACCCATAAATAGGGTAAAAAAAGGCTCGACCGAACTAAATCATATCACTTGCGAACCGTATCTCTTTTGATCGGTTCAGCCGAACCGATTCGAAAATGGTATGATAATTCGAAAGAAATATGCAGTGATTCAGTTGAACCATAAAAAACGGTTCATAAGTGGTAAACCGTATCATTTTATGAACTACTTTTTAATATATATTATTATTTGTATGATTTTTTTTTATCATTTTAAGCGAATCAATTTATTCATAGGTGCTCTTCCTATTTTAAAATATTTTATTTTTCAATCTTTCAATTGATTTTTTTATGTATTATCGAATTATGTCTTACAGTTTATAAATTTGGAATATTTAAATTAATTTTTTATTTAAAGAAAATGTACAGTCGAACCGCTTCAAAAGCGATTCAAAAGTGGTATGGTAAATCACTAAAAAGGTGAAACGGTTCGGACGAATGAGTCGAACCGTACCTTACCACATTTTAGGTAACGTACGGTACTTGAACCAGTTCGACCCTGAATCGGTTCATGCCCATCCCTAACCATAAACTTGTTACTTTCCCAATAACAAGTTATAATCGCACTACTCATTGATAGAATCCCTCTTAAGTAGTTTTTTTTTTCTTGGCACGACATGCTACCCTGGGTGTGAGTTGTTATTTAACTTGCACTTCGGAATGACGTGTATGTCTACTTTTTGAAGTATATTTTTTTAATATTTATTTTCCTAAATATTTATTTTAATTATAAAATACTCTTAAAAAAAATCAGAATTGTCGTCGAACCTTTCATCAATAATCATCCTAATATAATGTAATGGTTCAGCAACGCTTTATGATAAACATTTTACTCTTTATGGTTTCACAATAATGTAAATGTGAATTATTCTAAATGTAAAAAATAGCATCCAATAATATTCTACTCTCAATAGTCAATATGCCCCTCCAAAGACACCTACTGAAAAAAAAAATGATAATAAATGCTATTGGAAAGCTTGGTATATTTCAAGGATCAATGAAACGAGTATCTTTGGTCAAAAAAAAAAGAAGGTATATTTCAAGGTACACGTTATTAGTTTTGACTAATCAACTTTCTTTTTCCACATGCAAAAAATTCACAGAATTTCCAGCTTCGTGTCATCTTCCATGTTTCAACACTTCAATAGTTTATTGGCAAAAAAAATAAAAACAAAAAAACTTAAATAGTTCAAGTCAATATGGGCTTGACTTTAACTAATCTACATTTGTCAAATTCAACAATATATAAGATGCGATGTGAATTTTCTAGAAAAGGGGGAAAAATCACCAAGTTTTATCCCAATGTTTACACCATTGTGCATTTATTGTATTCCTACTGTGACACGAAATATTGCTAAGTATATATATATCATTAAGTACCAAGTCGATAGACAAACTTTACACGAGTATGTACGTAGTAGCTGATTATTTTAGAGTAAATTATTAATTAAATTTTTATATTGTACAAAACGCTAACTTCACCGAATTCTATGTTAAACTTTACAGATGTACTTTTAAAAATTGCATAACACACTAAAGTTTAATATAATGATAAAATTGCCCAAGTTTTCAAATAAAAAAAAAATCTTAAATTCAATAATGATTTTTTTTTTAAAATAATACAGAGTTTTTTTTTTAAAAAGTAAGCATGTTTTTTTTAGAAAAGTAAGTATACAAAAAAAATATTTCGAAAAATAAGTATACGCGCACGCTCGAGTAGCGCGTATTTGCAATACGCGCACCCCATGGTGGCGTCTATTGAATAAGCACATATTCAATAGGCACCACATATGCATATATATATATATATATATAATATTTTGTTCGATAACGACGACTCAATATTTATTTAAAAATAAAATTATGCATCTATTAAAATATATTAAAAAAATTAATATAAGTAGATATTTTAATTGCGATTCAAATGATGCAAAAAATATTAAAATTGGATTTACGGATTGACTGTACGCTCTGCCGTAAGTTGAGATATGAAAATTTTACTTAAAACAATTATAACTCAGACCATGTAAGTCCAAACTCACCACGGTTAACGTCATTTATGTTGTAATTCAATTATCTATCTAGGGTAATTTTTTTGATTGGAAATATAGTGATTTTGTAACCTAACATCGTTTGTTTTATAATTTGACCGAAATAATTAAATGCATTAGGTGATAAATTTAATTATGTACTTACTCAAAAAAAATCAAAAAACTTACTGTGCGTAGATAATTTAATTACGCTAACTATGCTTTAATTTTTGACTTTTAGACTCACTGTATAATACGATACGTAAAAAACTCTACATACGATACAAAAACTTCTAAATAGTGTTTTGAATAGTAAATAATAGTGAATTTACAGTTTAAATTAAAACACTATTTAGAAGTTTTTGTATCGTACGTAGAGTTTTTTACGTATCGATTTTTATACAGTCAGTCTAAAAGTTAAAAATTAACGCATAGTTAGCGCCATTTAATTCGTAATTAAATTATTTACGCACCGTAATATTTTTGATTTTTTTGAGTAAGTACGTAATTAAATTTATCACCTAATGCATTTTATTATTTCGGTCAAATTATAAAACAAACGATGTTAGGTTATAAAATCACTGTATTTCCAATCAAAAAATTTATCATAGATAGATAATTGAATTACGACATAAATGACGTTAACCGTGGTGAGTTTGGACTTACATGGTCTGAGTTATAATGTTTTAAATAAAATTTTCATATCTCAACTTACGGAAGAGCGTATAGTCGATCCGTAAAGTTCGGTTAGTAATTTGCCAAAAAAATCATAACTAGCAAATTGGACATTCATGTAAATTGTAGACGTACGTTTTTTTATCTCATTGAAACTAAGAGTAAATTGTAGTGTACTTGGCAACATTTTTTATTTTTATAAAACCGTGTTAGGACTGCCTTTGTTTGACTTTTGTGTGGAAAGTGGAAACAGTTCTTCATTCTGAAACCTGTGACCACGCCCGCCATTGAAGAAAATAACATATATGCGTGTATGTATATCTGTGTATATATACTTCTCCATTCATGCTGTTTTTTACTACATGTTAAGATCAGATCTCAACTGGAAAGCCATGAATGCTCTTCTGAGGAACACAACCCTAAGATTCAACCCTCGCTCACCACTATACGATGGCTACAAACCAGTGGATTACCACAGAAGCGATTCAAAGGAGAGGACCAAGAAGCAGAATTCCTCCAGTCGAAGAACATTTTCGAGGCGCAAGAGATGTTTAGCTCCTTGCAGTCCTATTGTTCCTGTATTCGATCGCAGCAGAAGCGAGAGAGTGAGGCAGCGGCAGATCTTCCTCAAAACCTACAAGTTAGCGTCGTCCGATAGCTTGAAGAAATCGAGGCGGCAGAAGACGGTGAAGAGGGTTTTGGTTAAGTTGAGGCGTGCAGTCGTTAGAATTGTATCGTTTACTCGATTCCAGGAATTAAGATCTTGTATTGTCCGATGTGGTCCTCGTCCCAAATGTGGATTGTGTTTATGATTTGTGAGACACATCACATCCTAGGAACATCGATTGTGTTGTGTTTGAATTTGTAGGTACCTCGGATCATTATTTGGTTCAACGTATATAAATATACATAAACCCTATCGATAAGCATCCTTGAAGATTACCCATCACTTTAATTTGGCTCCTATATTAAGAGGTAAAAAGTTTTGCTTTATGATCAAACAACGTTGATGAAATAAAAGCATGCATGTCATTCCTTGAATATAGATCCGAACTCTTCTCCTAGCACACGAGTTTTTTTTAGAAACTCATAAATAAACAAACTAAAAATAGAAATGAATGTCTAAGCACCGATGCTATATAAATTGGCTCAGAATTATTGTCTCATTCATCCAAGATTGTGAATAAAAATAAGTACAACGAAGAGATCAGTTTGGAGAAACAATAAGAAATTTGGTGCTATTAAAATGAATTTTCTTATTTTTCTGTATTTCTTGATCTCTTGTACACTCATAAGTGCACAACTTCTTGATATCACAAAGTACGGTGCAAAAGGTGATGGAGCTACGGATTCCACTATGGTAATGGAAATAACTCATTTACTCTACCAGTATCAAATATATTGTTTTCATAGTATGAAAAAAGAAAGATAACATTACTCCAAATGTAAATCAAAATAATATTGTTTTGTATTCGTGTACAGGCACTAACTACTGTATGGAAAGCGGCATGTGCATCCGCAACTCCAACCACAATCTTGATTCCCAAAGGAATTTTTGCTCTCAGGATGATTACACTTCAAGGTCCTTGTAAGAGTAGTATAAAACTACAGCTTCAAGGAACCTTAAAGGCTCCAGCGAATCCAAGTCAGGTGAAAGGTGCCGGGTGGATCAATTTAGATAAAATTGACTCCTTAACTATTTTTGGAGGCGGAGTTTTTGACGGACAAGGTAAATCGGCTTGGGTGCAAAACGATTGTCATAAGAACGGGCCTATCTGCAAAACTCTTTCAATGGTAAGATATGTACAACTTTAGTCATTTCTCTTATCCTCACAAAGAATACACCATTATTTATCCATATAGTTAATTTAATTTGACCGGAGGTGCAAGCATATGAGTAATATTGTTTCTTATATTGATTGATGGAAGAGCAGAATTTAAGGCTCAATGCTGTCACCAACAGCATATTGCGAGACGTAACAACCTTGGATAGCAAGAATTTTCATGTCAACGTTATAGGTTGCAAGAATTTGACATTCGAGAGATTCAAGATATCAGCAGCAGAAACCTCCATTAACACAGATGGAATTCACATAGGTCGTTCTGATGGAGTGAACATCATTAATACGGAAATCAAGACTGGTGATGACTGCATATCGTTGGGGGATGGGAGTAAAAATATTAACATCACGAATATTACATGTGGTCCAGGACATGGGATTAGCGTCGGTAGTCTAGGAAGGTACAAAAATGAGGAACCGGTTATTGGTATTTTTGTGAAAAACTGCACAATCACAGGTTCACAAAATGGTGTTCGAATTAAGACATGGCCCAAATCAGAACCTGGAGAAGCTAGCGACATGCATTTTGAGGACGTTACAATGAATGGTGTTGGGAATCCGATACTTATTGATCAAGGATATTGTCCATACAACCAATGCACTGCAGAGGTAATTCTTTGAGAAATAAACTTGATTTTGTTTTTCAATATCCAATATGTACATAAGAAATTTTGGATCCATAAAAATTAAAGATCTTGTTTTTCATAATACATATATATATATATATATCTTTTCATGTGCTTGATCTTTTTTTGTTTAGGTGCCGTCAAGTGTAAAGTTAAGCAAAATTAGCTTCAAGAATATTAAGGGAACTGCTTTGACTAAAGAAGCGGTTAAGTTGGTTTGTAGCAAAAGTTACCCTTGTAACGGAGTGGAGCTCACGGACATCGATCTCAAATATAGTGGAAAGGATGGACCTGCAATTTCAGTTTGTGCAAACATCAAACCGACCATCAAAGGAAAGCAAAATCCAGTCATATGCAGTGCTGGTGTTGCAAAATCTGCTTAATCTAGATATCTACTGTCTCTATTCTATGTTAAACTACCTTTGGGGTCAATAATGTTCTCACAGAAACACAATTGCATTGATTCTCTTGTATCCTTAGAGGCATTTCTTTAAATAATGTACCATGTTAGTCAATTTAATAATATTTCAACATTTTAATTAATATGGTTTTTAGTTAACAACACATATTGGTTGAATCATATGATGTGAAAACTGACCCACACTAAGGCATGAGTAATATACATACTAGGTATGATCGTATGTGTTTTACGTGTTGCATTTGAATGTATACATGTTTTGATACACATAGCATGTGTACTAAAATGGATATATTAGTTCTAGATTGTTTGGCTAAAATGACATCTAAAATGTAACACTGTGTTGTTGTGTCAAATTGCATTACTTAGATCATATAAAAATAAGTCAAGCATGTGATGGTAATAGTCAAGCACATACAAGGCACTTCCATCTTGGTTGGAAGGATGGGTGTTGATTTCGGGATGAATAGGGCAAGAAGAAACGAGATGGAAACCCTAGAAAAATCAGAGATAAGACTTGGGGATCGTTAGAAGTTTTTCCTTCATTTAGTACTTCTTCACCCTTTAAATACTAAACCCCAAAAGGAACGATGTTCATTACATCTCGAAGAATATAAAAAATACAAAACGGTCTCGAAGAAAAAAACTGAAGAAACATCATCATGTACGGGCCGAGAAAGAATTTGAGAGTCCGACCCAAGAGATAAATGACGAGGCCCACAAATAAGGAAGATAACCCAAGGTAAGCAGACTGCATCTCCAAGTCTCAACACTCCTCCTCAGGCTGCACGTCCTGCTCAGCTCCACCATGAAGTAATTTCAACTCCCCCCGTCCTCCAAACATATTTTTCATACCAAGCTTTGCACACAAAATATAATGTTGATGAATTTCTAATGCCTTAGTAAATCGGCTAGTTGATTTCCTGATTTCACATGCTCAAGTTTTATAATACCTGCCAACAATTTTTCCGTAATATAGTGACAATCTATCTCTATCTGAATTGTCACCTTATTATCACAATACAACATTACCAGTTTTAACTGTTCTGACCCAAATTCCCTTAGCAAATTTCTAAGTCAAATAATCTCAGACAATGCAGAACCCATGCTTCTATACTCTGACTCAGCTGAAGACTTAGAAATCGTTTTTTTTACCTTCCAAGAAATAGTAGAACTGCCTAACATGATACAGAACCTCGTAACAGACTTCCTAGTCTCTACACACTCGGCCCACTCAGAGTCATAGAAGCAAACAAGATCAAGAGTAGAATCAGAAGAAAACAGGATACCATTACCAGGTTCCCGCTTAATATACATGATTACTCTCAAGGCAGACTCCAAATGTGTGCCTTGGGATCATGCATATACTGGCTTAAGGTCTGAACAGCAAAACATATATCATTTCTTTTAATTGTTAAATATATCAACCTCCCTATCAGTCCTCTGTAAAGGCTAACATCATCTAGGGGTTATCATCGTGATTCAATTTCAAGTGTTCATCATCCTTCCAACTTGTCAATTTTAGGTTTATCTCCATAGGAGTCTTATTCAACATTTTAATTAATATGGTTTTTAGTTAACAACACATATTGGTTGAATCATATGATGTGAAAACTGACCCACACTAAGGCATGAGTAATATACATACTAGGTATGATCGTATGTGTGTTTTACGTGTTGCATTTGAATATATACATGCTTTGATACACATAACATGTGTACTAAAATGGACATATTCGTTCTAGATTGTTTGGCTTAAATGACATCTAATGTTTAACACTGCGTTGTTGTGTCAAATTGCATTACTAAGATCATATAAAAATAAGTCAAAACAACACCACATGTGATGGTAATAGTCAAACACATACAAGGCACTTCCATCTTGGTTGGAAGGATGGGTGTTGATTTCAGGATGAACATGGCAAGAAGAAACGAGATGCAAACCCTAGAAAAATCAGATAGAAGACTTGGGGATTATTAGAAGTCGTTCCTTCATTTGAGACTTCTTCACCCTTTACAACTTCCCTATCAGTCGTCTATAAAGACTAACATCATCTAGGGGCTTATATCATCCTGATTCAATTTCAAGTGTTCATCATACTTCCGACTTGTCAATTTCAGGTTTATCTCCATAGGAGTCTTATTAACTTTTCCACCTAAAAGCCCTACCTCTAATATCAATTCCAATGCATACTTCCTTTGAAACAGAACTAATCCCTTTTCAAATCTAGCAACCTTAATCCCTAAGAAATATTTTAGTTCCCCTAAATCTTTCATTTTAAAACTGCGATGCACAACATTTTTCAACTCACCTATCAATTTTGCACTATTTCCAAAAACAAGCAACATCCACATAAATGAGAAGAATCACAATCTGTTGGCCAACACATTTAGTAAAAAGAGAATAGTCCAGTTTAGAATGGTTGTACCCAACCCTAATCAAGACATCACACAGTTTCAAGTTCCATTGTCTACCCGTCTGTTTAAGACCGTAAATGGACTTTCTTAGCCTACAAACCAGGTTAGTTTTATTTTCACCAAATCCATCAGGGATACACATGTATACTTCTTCGTCTAAATCGCCTTATAAGAAGGCATTATGAACATCCATTTGGTAAAGGGGACAACTATGGATAACTGTTATTGCTAACACAGTTCGAACTGTGTTCATTTTTGCAACTGGTGAGAAAGTCTCAAAATAATCTATTCCGTGCTATTTGTTATAACCCTTAGGAACTAACCTAGCCTTATACCTACTTATGCTTCCATCCGATTTGAACTTAAGCTTATAAACCCCCTTGCATCCTATAATTGACTTACCTGTTGGGGCCGGAACCAGGTCCCAAGTGTGATTATCTTCAAGTGCTTTCATTTCCTCTTTCATTGTTACTTATATTCTTATTTGTTCTTCATCTTTGAGTTGTTCTTCATCTTCTTGTTTGTCCAGATCGCACTTTTAGTTGGTTAGATTCTCCATCGATTCCAACAGATTCAACGTTTTCTGCTACCTGCCTCCCAAGAATCCGACATCCCAAAAGAAATCAGAAGTCACCCAGTTAAGATAGTTGTGGATGGATTTCTTAAAACCCTAAAATTGGTATGAATTTTGTGTTCAAATCGAGTTGAGCTGAGTGAAGGTTTAAATTGCTGTTGATTTTGATGTTTTGTTGTGAATGTTGTGGAAAAGTAGAAGAGATGTGGGAGTGGGAGTGGGAGTGGAAGAGAGGCACCTGATTTTTTTTTTATGTTCTTAAGAACCTGAATATTCTATACTGATGTTGTTCAGAACCTGGGTTTTTTGAACAGTATTTAAATTTAAGAGGTGATTCTCGACTTGAAATGTGATTAAATGGTTACATATGTTTTCTGTAATGTGATTAAATATTTAAATATGTTTTCTTGTAATGTGATTAAATAGTTACGTTCATATTCTTAAAATGTGTTTAAACAGAGGAAATATAAAAAAACAAATCTTGTCCTTCTGCACAGATCTTGGCTTCTTCTTCCCTTTACTGGTTTTGCAAAATTATGAATTTTTCTAAACCAAACCAAACCAAACCAAAATTAATCTTGGTTCTTTCAAACTAAACCAAACCTATTTAATCTAGGTTCCATGTTAGCCTCCTCTCCTTTTAGACTAAATTCCATGTTAGCCTCCTCTCCTTTTAGTTCCATGTGTACTCCTGCAGCCCCATTTTAGAAAAACTATATACAGCCTTGTTGAGAAACGATTTACTTACCTGAACCAAAAAAATCTAGCTGATACCAAGAGTAAAATTCGATTTTAATCCAACTTAATGTTTTGAAATTCTTCTTGCAGGGTGTTCCTGAACAGAAGCTTAGGTCTCACTTGGGTTCTTTTGGGGTAGCTGGAAATCTTGCACTTCAGCCTATGTATACATTATCAGGTAATTCTTCCCGTATCTCTAATAAAATAATTAGAAGGATAATATGAGACCTTCTAAACTTGTCTAGTCTAGAAAAGAAAATTGCAACGTCTCCGGTATCCTAGAATCTTTGTGCGCCTTCATTTAGTGTTATGTTGAAAGTAATGTGCTTCGTATACGATTTACAAACCTTATCTTACCTGGCCGTATGTTCTGAAATCCCTTGAAGGAACCACCTCAAAATTGACTTGTCATTCCAACTAAGAAAATAAGACTGTGAGAGATATCTTACTGGATTGTATGCAATTGCTATAAATGGTATGAACTTGAAATATATAATAATGTATGAGATTTGCAGTATTTGGGATAATTGAAAATCTGAGTTTAGTTTTTCAGGGATCAATACTTACTCTTTTTTAATCTCAGTAATAATGCTCAATTTTAACGTATTAATCACATTTTAAGAAAACATACGTAATCGTTTAATCACATTACAAGGAACATACGTAACAATTTAATCACATTTTAGGATAACATATGTAACCATTTAATCAAATTTCACGTTACAATGAATTCTTTAATTTAGATACTATGCAATGAAACCCAGGATCTGCAGAACTAAAACCCAGGATCTGAAGAACTTAAACAAATTTCAACAAAATATTCAACAACAAAATCAAATACATCAAAATATCTTATTCTCATCGAAATCATCGATTCAGTGCATCTTTTCCACTCCCATCTCGGTCTGTTTTTCAATTTTGAGATCTCACTTATTCCTACTTCCACTCTAAGTAGGGTTCTTACCAAAATTAGAGTTTTTTTTTTCACAATCGAAGGAAAAATTGGGATGAAATACTCAAATTGCTTGCAATTACCTCAAAATTGGAATAACCATGAAACCATGAAACATTCATACTCATGACCTAATGTCTTCGAAGGACCAAATTAAAATAATGGTTGATCGGTTCTTCAAGTGATGACTTCTAGAGGATGAAGAAGGGGTCTTCATCTTCTTCTTCCTTTGACAGTAATTAAGTAATGAAGATAAGGGTAATTAGGTCATTTTATGTATTCAAATAATGACTTAACTGTGATTTTTAATGATGAACAATAAAAATGACCAATTAGTCACATGCTGAAACATGTGTAACCATCCTGCATAAGTTATAACCAACTAGTGACATGCGCAAACATGTGTAACGTTTCAAGTAATTAACCCTAAAATAAAATCTCTGAGAAAGAAACAATTTCCTGTAATTGAGCGTCTGTCTGTTGGATCTGGCAGTGAATTGAATGCCAAAGGATGGTTGCAGAACGCTCTCGCCTTAGCTCCGGTGAACCTGCAGGAAGGGAATCGCAACAGAGGGGGTGTCTCTGGGTCCCTCACCGATACTTAAATGAGTATATGTGTGTGTATAGCTCAAAACGTAATGAATGTATGTAAAGCAAATGTATTTATAGAGTAGGAGAGACCAAACCGTAGAAGGTAACTGTATATCTTTGTGAATATTGTGCTGTTGGAGATTAGGATAGTAGATATTACGGTTATGGTGTGATATTGCAGTTACCATATCTAATCTTTAGTGAATATGTGCCCGAGATATGCGGGATATCGTGGCCATATATTTAGTAACGGTTGGTGGGACCAGAGGAGAGAGGCATGACACTCTTCGGGGCGAGCACTCCTATGGCAAGCAGTAGAAGCTCGCGACTTGATGATGGATGGCGACCAGTGATGGGGCCTTTGGCGCCCATCTTAGCTTGGGCTCGACTTTGGGCCACTCTATTGAGGGCCAGATCGACTTTAGCATGGGCCGATCCAGTTAGAATAACCTGGGTTCACCCCCTCCAGGGTTATTGGGCCTCTGGGGATTTGGTTTTCTTAGTCTTTTCCTGTGGTTCATACCTTTATGAACACTTCATGCTTGTTTGGCGATCAGTCGTTCGATTGTTCAGGGCTGAAGGAATATTCAATATTTTATTCCTTCTTGGCGATCACTCTAGGCAGTTTAGGCTTATGAGGGTTTACTGTTTGCTATTAGGCGATCATTGCCTTTGAAAAGGATTTCCCAAAAAGGTCTATTTAGTGCGCTGGCGATCACTTTGTCTATCTAATGGACTTTAGCATTTAATAATTGCACAGTCATCCAGAAATCGAACGGTTGCTTGAAGCACGTCTGTCATTTAATATTCCGTAACCCAAGGGTAGTCTGACAGTTTTCTGCACTGACCGTCCGTTTGTCTTCCCGAGGTGTCTCTTAAAATTCTGACATTGCTTCGATTTTTACCCAAAGGGTGCAATCATTCTCTGCGTCGTTTCGATTCTGTCTGTGGCAGTTACTCTTTTGTCTTTTACGCTTCCATTCCCTCAAATTCTAGACAATTCCTTTGTTTTCAGCATTCTGTTTCTTCGTTTCTCTTCTTCTTCCTCTCAATTTTTCTTTCAAACTCTCAATCAAAACATCCATGGCTACTCGCAGTCAATCTACAGGCAAGACCAAGATGACGGCCAACATGCCTTCTTCTTCGGCCCCTAAGGTGCCGAAAAATGCAAATGCTCCCCTGTCAATCAGGGACGGTTCTACACCAGCCTTGGCTGAGAGGCACCATGATGTTGGAAGGTCCGCAGCCACGCCTATGGTGGTGGATGGGCCAGAAATCAACACACCTCTCTTCTCTCCGAAAGGTAAACATTTTGTTTGTTGTTTTGTCTGAGAATATCCCCTGTTTTTTTTGTTTTCATATTGCCCTTGCCATATCTGAATTTCTAAGTAGATGTCAAGCCCAACAAACTGAAGCCGGCTTATTTTAAGACGGTAGTCTCCCTCGGTGGTTTCAATGAAGTGGATGCCCCCAGGTACCCAGGCCTGAGACTGCATTACCCTCGCGGCGGAGAGGTTTACATTTATGCGGCCCAGGTCGATGCTGGGTTGCGTTTTCCTCTCTGCGAGGATTTGCAAGAGCTGTGCCGGTATTATGGGATACATCCTACTCAGCTCGTACCCAACGTCATTAGGATGTGGGTCGGATTCAAGTTCATGTGCATACGTCAAGAATGGACGTATTCACTGGCCTTGTTCCGATGCTTCTTCCGATTGGCCGACAGAGCGAATCATCTCCATCACTTCCAGTCCCGCTATTGAGTTTTCTTACTCATACCTTTTTTATTTCCACGCCTTGAGTTTTTGGGTCTTGATGTTTTTTGCTTATTTTTTGCAGAAAAGCCCACTGCTGACGTGGCTCGTGACCCCCTCCTCCTCTTGCCAAGAAGGTCAGGGGTCCAGGCGAGGAGTGTCCTGCTCTTCCCAAGAGTCCTCCGGCTCCTAAGGGTCCTGTTTCCCCCAAAGAGAAGGCTCTGGCCGTGATGCAGGCGACCCCTACTCCTCCTGAGTCTTCAACCTCGATTCCTCCCAAGGAATCTGAGGCCCAGAAGAAGGGGCCCGATGCCCCCGGTTCTTCGAAGACTTCCCCTGGGGAGTACTGCCCCTTGGTGGGCTTGTTCCAGGCGCCAAAAGTTGCCAATTCCCGGGGCGTCTGGATTCCCAATGGATATTTCTCGAAGACGGGGGTCTACGACAAGAAGTCCCTCCAGGGGAGCCCGGATTTATGCATGCGACTCTTGGAGGGGATAATTCCTCCTAGGGATCGCTCCGAGGTTTCCTCGGAGCTGATCCTCATCGAGAGGATGATGAGGGAACACTTTGAACGAGTCGTCCTGGTAAGACTTTTAGACCTTTGTAGTGCTTTTGTATTACTTGTCATTTTAATAGACTAACAACCTTTTTTACCCCTTGTTCCCTTTGCTGCCAGATCGTTCGAGAGGAGGTGGCGATCGGTCGGGTCGTCGGGGAGCTCGCCGATAAGTAGACTGACCTGCTTGTCGAGCTGGAACAATATCGGATCCTGGGGTTCTCTCCTGGGAAGATGGAGGCCATGAAGTCGACTGCCGACTCGACAGTTTTCCTGGTGGAAAGTGCTCGAGAGGAGTACTTCAAGAAGGAGGAGAGACTCCTCGCCGATGTCAAGAAGAGTGAGGCTGACGCAGCGGTCGCCCTCCAGGAGTCTGAGGCCCTTTATCGACACTTAGTCGAGGTTGAGGCTGCTAAGGCTCGCCTGGAGGTTGAGCTTACAGAGGCCCAAACCCAGAGGGAAAAGACAGAGGCTCAAAAGGCGGATACCGAAGCTCAAAGGTTGCTGCTGAGACTTAGAAGGCTACTGCTGAGGCCAGAGGTAACGCCCTGGAGGAGGAGAAAGAACAGCTGGCTGTAACAGCTAAAGTATGTTCCATCCCCTCAAAGTGTGGTCGACGACTTCAAGAAATCCGAGAAGTTCGTCGATTGTGCTTTGGAGGTGATGAAGTCAGAAATTGCTGACTATCTTCAAGTCTTGGTCGAGGACATCCAGACTGTTGACCCCAACTTCCCTCTTCGGGAAGTTGAGGCCCTTAAGCCTTTCCTCTGGAGTTCCCTGCCCCAGGAGACCCCCGCTGCTGCTGCTGAGGAAGTTTCCCCGAAGGCGAGCAGAGTGTTCCCTCTCCTGATGACTCCAAGGCCTGAAGCTTTCAACTCTCCGGCGATTATCTTTTTAGACTTTAGATTTTCTTATCTTCCTTTGCATTTTTGGTTTGGTTTGTAATTATTTTTTGATTTAAGACTCGCTTATTTTTTATTGAATGCCTTTATATTCATAAGTCTTTATATTTGCTTGACTTTGAATGTGTTGGCGATTCCTCCGATATCTTAATCATAATTACCCTCGACATTTCTTCGCTTTATAATGGTCTTGAATCTTAAAGCTTTGGACCCTTCTCTTAGGCTTGAAAGGATAAGTCTCTATAGACTTATCTATTCCCCTTGTTAAGTATACATTTCCTAAGGACAACATCTTAAGACTTAAAAGTATAGACTTCTAAGCTCAAAGATATATTACCTTTTTGAAGTTTAAACCTTTGGGGGTGTTCGCCTAATAGCAAGGAACTTGTTACTTAAGGCTTCATCATCCATAGTGATCGCCTAAGATTCCTTACCCATCTTCTATAACTCGCTTCATAAAGGAATTGTTATCCTTAGTAGATAACTTTTCCAAAATTTGTCCAACTTATAAGAGGATAGCTTCCTTGATGGATTGATTATCATCATCATTAGGACTCCTGCCTGATTTTGGTAACAGGTCTTTTGATTTGCCTAACCTTGTTGCTAGGTATTTTGCCTGTCTTTGGCGTCAGGTCTTTTGTTTTGCCTAACTTTGGCGTCAGGTCTTTTGTTTTGCCTAACTTTGGCATTAGGTCTTTGACCTGACTTTGGCGTCAAGGCTTTCGTTTTGCTTAACTTTGGCGTTAGGTCTTTGGCCTGACTTTGGCGTTAGGTCTTTGGCCTGACTTTGGCGTTAGGGCTTTCGTTTTGCCTAACTTTGGCGTTAGGTCTTTGGCCTGACTTTGGCGTCAGGGCTTTCGCCCAATTTTGATATCGAGTCTTTTTTGTTGCCTAACTTTGTCGTTAGGTCTTTGGCCTGACTTTGGCGTCAGAGCTTTCATTTTGCCTAACTTTGTTGCTAGGTATTTCGCCTGACTTTGGCGTCGGGTCTTTTGTTTTGCCTAACTTTGGCGTTAGGTCTTTGGCGTCAGGGCTTTTGTTTTGCCTAACTTTGGCGTTAGGTCTTTGGCCTTACTTTGGCATCAGGGCTTTCGTTTTGCCTAACTTTGGCATTAGGTCTTTGGCCTGACTTTGGCGTCAGGGCTTTCACCCAATTTTGATATCGAGTCTTTTTTTGTTGCCTAACTTTTTCGTTAGGTCTTTCGCCTGACTTTGGCGTCAGGTCTTTTTTCTTCAGTGCCTGATTCGGTCACCAGGTATTTCGCCTGACTTTTTGCGTCAGGTCTTTTTCTTCGATTTGATTCGGGTAGTCATGCTTTATGAAGGAATGACTTGTTTTTATTGACATAAAATTTTGATTACAAGCTATGTATAAAATCTTCTTAAATGTTCAGAATTAAATGGACGGGGTAACCTTTCGCCTTCGGTGGTTTCCAAATAGTAAGATCCTGGGGCGACGATCTCTACTACCTTGTATGGTCCTTCCCACTTAAGTGAAAGTTTATTTTGGCTGTCCAGTCTTGTAAATTCATTCATTCTCATAACCATCTCCCCCACGAAAAATTGGCGAGCGCTGACTTTTCAGTTGAAATATCGAGCGTTCTCCAGTTGCATCTTGACTTGTGTTCTTTCTGATTTCCACCTCTTTTCTTCTGCCAAGTCGAGGTCAGTCCTGCGCTAGATTTCGTTTGCCTCAGTGTCAAAGTGTTGGATTCTGTGGGTAGGCACCGCTATTTCGGCGGGTGCTACTGCTTCTGATCCGTACACTAAACTGAAGTGTGTTTCTCCAGTGTCTGCCTTAGGCATTGTTCGGATAGCCCATAATACGTTTTCCAGCTCCTCTGCCCAATTTCCTTTGAATGCTCAAACCCTTTTCTTAAGTCCTGCTAAAACAACTTTGTTGTCTGCTTCAGCTTGCCCATTCATTTGAGGATGATGCACTGAGCTGAAACGATGGTCGACATGGTATTCTTCGTAGAGCCACTTGAGTTCTTTTCCTACGAATTGTGGACCGTTATCACTGATAAGTATCTTAGGAATGCCAAACCTGGAAAATATGTTGATATTCAGGAACTTGATCACTTGAAACTCCGTTGTAGAAGCCAAAGCTTTCGCCTCTATCCACTTGGTGAAGTAGTCAATCGCCACTATGATGTGAGTGCGCTGACCAGTACTAATAGGAAAAGGACACAATATATCCATCCACCATTGAGCAAAAGGCTAGGCACCTGCCATTGGGGACAACAGTGTTGGCGGTCGACCCGATCGTGGTGCAAATTGTTGGCAAGTCTCGCACCTTTGCGTTAATTCAGCCGCATCTTTTCCTAAGGTTGGCCAGTAGTATCCGAACCTGAAGATCTTTCTTGTCAATGACCGCACACCTTCGTGGCATGCTGCCAGTCCTTCATGAGCTTCTCGAAGATCTCTTTCTGTTTCTGGATGAGCAACACACCTTAGGTAAGGAGTCGAGTAGCCTCGCCTGTAGAGTTCTCCGTCTATAATCAAGTAACTGGCTGAAAGTCGTCTTATCCTTGTAGATTCGCCTTCGTCTTCTGGGAGAATTCTCTCTTTTAAGAAATTCTGGAACGGAGTCATCCATGTGACCTGCCGTTGAATATTGAAGACTTCTGCTCTATTGTCGAGAACTGAACATAGTGTTTTTCCAGGAACTACACGTCTTGAATTCTGGTTCCTCCGAACGCCAGCTTACTTAAAGAGTCTGCCATCTGGTTATCCGACTGATGGTTGTTTTCAGCGAAAATTTGATCTTGAACTCGCTGAGCTCGATCACCCACTTGACCATTCTTCCTGAAGAATCTGGTTTCATCAGGAAATTTTTGAGAGACTGATTGGTGAGGACTGTGATGTCGTGCGCGTGAAAATAAGGTCTCAGCTTTCGAGCAACAATAACTAAGGCATAGAGATACTTCTTAATCTCAACATATTTTATTTCTGCAGAATTAAACATCTTGCTAACAAAATACACTGGACTCTGGACATTATTATTCTCTTCCCTTATTAAAACGGCATTGGCTGCCACATCACTGATGCTCAGTTAAAGGAAGAGTTGCTCGCCTGGAATGGGTTTTTCTAGAGCTGGGAGTGTTTGGATGTGCTGCTTCAAGGATTGGAACGCCTCCTCGCAGTCTGGCGTCCACTCGAACTTGCGGTTGACCCTTAGAGTCTTAAAGAACGGAAGGGACCTGTCACTCGCCCTGGAGAGGAAGCGATTGAGAGCATCTAGGCGACCATTCAAACATTGGACTTCCTTGTGGCATGTTGGCGACTTCATCTCTTCTATAGCCTTGAGATTTTCCGGGTTCGCCTCAACACCCCGCTCATTGACCATAAATTCCAGGAATTTACCAGATTTTACCCCAAAGGCGCACTTTGTCGGGTTCAGGCAAACGTTGTGCCTCCTCATGCACTCGAAAGATTCACGAAGGTCCGCTGTGTGAGGACTGCCCTTGATTGTTTTGACTAGCATTTCGTCCACATAAGCCTCCATGTTTCTCCCCAGCAAGTCTTGGAACAGGCGGTTCATCATCCACTGATATGTCGCCCCGACATTGATTAGACCGAAGGGCATTACTTTGCAGCAAAGAATGTCCCCGTCTGCATAGAAAGCGGTATGGGCTTCATCATCTGGATGCATCCGAATTTGGTTGTAGCCTGAATAAGCGTCCATAAAGCTCAACATCTTGTGACCAGAGGTTGCATCGACCAACTGATCAATCCTGGGAAGAGGGTAGGAATCCTTGGGGCAGGCTCCGTTCAGGTCGCGGAAGTCAACGCACATCCTCCACTTGTCGTTTGATTTTTTGACCAAAACTGGGTTGGCGACCCAGCTCTGGAATCTCACCTCTCTGACAAAGTCGGCTTCAATCAGCCTGCCAACTTCCTGTCTGATCGCCAGGCACTTGTCTGGAATCTTCTTTTCTAAGCGATCGGCCTGATGGAGGGGTCTATCCTGAGCTCATGAGAGATGATGTCTGTACTGATACCTGGCATGTCGCTCGGCTTCCAGGCAAAAAGCTCCTTAAATTCCCTGAGGAGGGCAGTCATGGCCTGCTTCTGGTCATTACTCAAGGTGGTCCCGATACACACCTTCTTATCCGGGCCATCGACCTCGACTTATTCCAACTCTTCCATAGGCGCTGGTCGAGCCAAATCCTCGCGAGGGTCAGCCTCTGTCTCGATGGCGAGGGTTTCCCTTTGGTTCTTCCTGCGCAGGTAGTTCACATAACATTGTCGCGAGGAAGGCTGGTCGCCAAGTACTTCTCCAATCCCGTTGGGCGTGGGGAATTTCATCTTCTGGTGGACTGTGGAGGCCACAATATTATTGGGGTTGATCGTGGTCCTCCCCAGGATGGCTTTGTACGATGTAGGTGAGTCGACCACCAGGAAGGTGACCGATACCTTGATGCTCTTCCATCCTTCGCCCAAAATCACTGGCATGGTTATTGCCCCCAGTGGATAATTCGTTCTCCCAGCAAACTCGATCAATGGAAAATCGACCATTTTCAGGTCGCGCTTGGACTTGCCCATCTTCTCAAAGGCGTCCAGAAACAAAATATCTGTCGAGCTCCATCCGTCGATCAGAATCCTCTTCACGTCACAGCCGTCGAGATCAGCCGTGATAACCAGAGCATCATTGTGGGGAGTGGTGACATGTGCCAAATCATCTTCGGAGAACGAGATGACAATGTCCTCTTCAGATCGAGGTCGCTTTCCCAGCTGGATCGCTGTAGAAATCTGAGTCGCATAGACCTCCCTTGCGTGCGATCCCTCGCCTCCTGCGCCGAATCCTCCAGCAATCAGATTAACCACCCTCCTGCTCTGGGGTGGACCAGTTTGCTTAGTGGGAGCTGGTGAACGATTTCTCCTCGGTGGCGTTCGACTCCTATCACGCCCTGCCACAAATTCCTTCAGCATTCCCCTCTGAATCAGCTTCTCGATATCCCGCTTCAAAATGCGGCAATCATCAGTCTTGTGCCCCTTGCACTTGTGGTATCTGCAAATAGCTCTCTGTATCATTCCCCATGGGCTGACCACCCCTTCGAGGCATTGGTGGCCTCGCTAGAGATTTTCTCTCCATCTCGACTAGTACCACCGAGATCTGCCTGTTTAGGGGCGTAAAATACTCAGGGACTTATGGATTTCTGGGCCCTGGGTTCGGTTCTGTTCGGGGCTTGCTGTCTCTTCCCTTCTTCTCCTTCTTAACCTCCTTCTTACCATCGCGTCGGGGCTCAGGAACCACCCTTAGCGAGGTCGTCAGGAAGTTAGACTCGGCGTTCGCTCTCTCAAGGTCTATGAAACCTTTCGCCCAGGCTGCCAGTTCCTCCAACGTCTCAAATTCTTGCACATGATAACTGTTGCGCAGCTTTCTCGAGACCTTATTGGCCACATCCAGTCCTCGATAGAAGGCTCAGATGATTTCCCCGTCTGAGACTCGACGATCTATTTCTGTGACATTTTGATGGAAACGTCCATAAAAATCAGCCAGTGGATCTTCAGGCTGCTGCTTGACCGCATCCAGGGCGACCACGCTCTTCATCAGCTGGCGTTCGCCCATGTACCTCTCCAGGAACTTGCTTCTCAACTCTGCCCAAGTCCTTATAGATCCTGCAGGGAGACCGAAGAACCAGGACGACGCCGAACCCGATAGGGTCGACGGAAACAATAAAGGCAAGTGATTTGGATCATTTGACTTACCCAAAAGAGAGGACTCATGCTTGTTGACATGTATAGTGGGATCTCCTCCACCACTGATTTCAGGTATAGCCCGGGCGACGACGTCTTTTGGGATTTTGATAGCAACGAGATCGTCGGCGAAGGGATGAGTTGATCGCTCCCTGAAGGGAGCTGTGACTGTCGGTCGCCTTTCTTGGAGCCTCCTGTTGATAAGCTCGTCCACCTGATCCAAGGTGCATTGTTTTGGTGAAGTTCCATCCGGTAGGGGACCAGATGGATTGGCGGAATAAGTAGCCGCCGGCAGTTCGGTGGACGCCGGGAGTAGGGACTGGTGTCCCGATGTCATCTCCTGATCCTCCTGGGGAGCTGTAGTGCCAGGATTCACAGTTTCGATCGGTAGGGGCCCCGTGGCAGCAGGGCGGGTGTTTTCTTGAGGAGCAGGGGTTTGTCGGCGAGCCTTCCCTAGGATGGCCTCCAGCAATGATATCATCTCCGGAGTTAACTGGATGTTTTTCCCAGCGATGTGGACGGTTTGCGGTGCTGTAGTCGGTCTGGAATTGCCGACATGTTCTCGGCCTGCCTTTGGGGGGACGGCTTTAGGTGCTGCCTGGCTGGCAGGTTCTTGGTGGAACGGTGAAGCGGCGGCAGAATCAGAGCTATTAGAGGGCTGCTCATGGGTCTGGTTCCGTCGATTGTTTTGCGGTCGAGTTCTCATGGATGTATTACTCGTTTCCCACAGACGGCGCCAAATGTTGGATCGTGATTTCCTGAATGTTGATCTGGCCGTGAATTGAATGTCAAAGGATGGTTGCAGAACGCTCTCGCCTTAGCTCCGGTGAACCTACAGGAAGGGGATCGCAACAGAGGGGGTGTCTCTAGGTCCCTCTCCGATGCTTAAATGAGTATATGTGCGTGTATAACTCAAAACGTAATGAATGTATGTAAAGCAAAGGTATTTATAGAGTAGGAGAGACCAAACCGTAGAAGGTAACTGTATATATTTGTGAATATTGTGTTGTTGGAGATTAGGATAGTAGATATTACAGTTATGGTGTGATATTGCAGTTACCATATCTAATCTTTAGTGAATATGTGCCCGAGATATGCGGGATATCGTGGCCATATCTTTAGTAACGGTTGGTGGGAGCAGAGGAGAGAGGCATGACACTCTTCGGGGCGAGCACTTCTATGGCAAGCAGTAGAAGCTCGCGACTTGATGATGGATGGCGACCAGTGATGGGGCCTTTGGCGTCCATCTTAGCTTGGGCTCGACTTTGGGTCACTCTATTGAGGGTCAGATCGACTCAAGCATGGGTCGTTCCAGTTAGAATAACTTGGGTTCACCCCCTTCATGGTTATTGGGCCTTTGAGACATTTTCCTTATTAGGCTGTCAGTGTCATAACCCAACAAGTGTAATTGTGAAATAATTTTACAGAAATTGTAAAACGTAGATTTAAATGAAATATTTTAAAAGTTTCTTTTAGAAATTTTAAAATAATATTAATGTTTTTGAATAAAAATTAAAACTATTTTAGAATCATAGTAAAATTTGGGGTGTTTTTAGTAGTTTTTGAAAGTATTTTTCGTCAAATTTAGCAGAACTAGCATTTTGTAAAATACAAAAAGTTCTATTAGTAATTTGCCAAAAAAATCATAACTAGCAAATTGCACATTCATGTAAATTGTAGACGTACGTTTTTTATCTCATAGTAACTAAGAGTAAATTGTAGTGTACTTGGCAACATTTTTATAAAACCGTGTTAGGATATTATTTGCAATATTTTCAAAGTATAGGATATAGAATAGAATAATGTAAACATTGGAGTCTAACTTGCTCCACTTTTCCTAATGGGTGTATGGCATTTGTGTAACTCATATTCTCATGTTAAGGGACTGCCTTTGTTTGACTTTTGAGTTGAAACTGGAAACAGTTCTTCAATCTGAAACCTGTGACCACGCCCGCCATTGAAGAAAATAACATATATGCATGTATGTATATCTGTGTATATATACTTCTCCATTCATGCTGTTTCTTATTACATGTTGAGATCAGATCTCAACTGGAAAGCCATGAATGCTCTTCTGAGGAACACAACCCTAAGATTCAACCCTCGCTCACCACTATACGATGGCTACAAACCAGTGGATTACCACAGAAGCGATTCAAAGGAGAAGACCAAGAAGCAGAATTCCTCCACTCGAAGAACATTTTCGAGGCGCAAGAGATGTTTAGCTCCTTGCAGTCCTATTGTTCCTGTATTCGATCGCAGCAGAAGCGAGAGAGTGAGGCAGCGGCAGATCTTCCTCAAAACCTACAAGTTAGCGTCGTCCGATAGCTTGAAGAAATCGAGGCGGCAGAAGACGGTGAAGAGGGTTTTGGTTAAGTTGAGGCGTGCAGTCGTTAGAATTGTATCGTTTACTCGATTCCAGGAATTGAGATCTTGTATTGTCCGATGTGTTCCTCGTCCCAAATGTGGATTGTGTTTATGAATTGTGAGACACATCACATCCTAGGAACATCGATTGTGTTGTGTTTGAATTTGTAGGTACCTCGGATCATTCTTTGGTTCAACGTATATAAATATACATAAACCCTATCGATAAGCACACTTTAAGATTACCCATCACTTTCATCTGGCTCCTATATTAAGAGGTAAAACGTTTTGCTTTATGATCAAACAACGTTGATGAAATAAGAGCATGCATGTCATTCCTTGAATATAGATCCGAACTCTTCTCCTAGCACACGAGTTTTTTTTAGAAACTCATAAATAAACAAACTAAAAATAGAAATGAATGTCTAAGCACCGATGCTATATAAATTGGCTAAGAATTATTGTCTCATTCATCCAAGATTGTGAATAAAAATAAGTACAACGAAGAGATCAGTTTGGAGAAACAATAAGAAATTTGGCGCTATTAAAAATGAATTTTCTTATTTTTCTGTATTTCTTGATCTCTTGTACACTCATAAATGCTCAACTTCTTGATATCACAAAGTACGGTGCAAAAGGTGATGGAGCTACGGATTCCACTATGGTAATGGAAATAACTCATTTACTCTACCAGTATCAAATATATTGTTTTCATAGTATGAAAAAAGAAAGATAACATTACTCCAAATGTAAATCAAAATAATATTGTTTTGTATTCGTGTACAGGCACTAACTACTGTATGGAAAGCGGCATGTGCATCCGCAACTCCAACCACAATCTTGATTCCCAAAGGAATTTTTGCTCTCAGGATGATTACACTTCAAGGTCCTTGTAAGAGTAGTATAAAACTACAGCTTCAAGGAACCTTAAAGGCTCCAGCGAATCCAAGTCAGGTGAAAGGTGCCGGGTGGATCAATTTAGATAAAATTGACTCCTTAACTATTTTTGGAGGCGGAGTTTTTGACGGACAAGGTAAATCGGCTTGGGTGCAAAACGATTGTCATAAGAACGGGCCTATCTGCAAAACTCTTTCAATGGTAAGATATGTACAACTTTAGTCATTTCTCTTATCCTCACAAAGAATACACCATTATTTATCCATATAGTTAATTTAATTTGACCGGAGGTGCAAGCATATGAGTAATATTGTTTCTTATATTGATTGATGGAAGAGCAGAATTTAAGGCTCAATGCTGTCACCAACAGCATATTGCGAGACGTAACAACCTTGGATAGCAAGAATTTTCATGTCAACGTTATAGGCTGCAAGAATTTAACATTCGAGAGATTCAAGATATCAGCAGCAGAAACCTCCATTAACACAGATGGAATCCACATAGGTCGTTCTGATGGAGTGAACATCATTAATACGGAAATCAAGACTGGTGATGACTGCATATCGTTGGGGGATGGGAGTAAAAATATTAACATCACGAATATTACATGTGGTCCAGGACATGGGATTAGCGTCGGTAGTCTAGGAAGGTACAAAAATGAGGAACCGGTTATTGGTATTTTTGTGAAAAACTGCACAATCACAGGTTCACAAAATGGTGTTCGAATTAAGACATGGCCCAAATCAGAACCTGGAGAAGCTAGCGACATGCATTTTGAGGACGTTACAATGAATGGTGTTGGGAATCCGATACTTATTGATCAAGGATATTGTCCATACAACCAATGCACTGCAGAGGTAATTCTTTGAGATATAAACTTGATTTTGTTTTTCAATATCCAATATGTACATAAGAAATTTTGGATCCATAAAAGTTAAAGATCTTGTTTTTCATAATACATATATATATATCTTTTCATGTGCTTGATCTTTTTTTGTTTAGGTGCCGTCAAGTGTAAAGTTAAGCAAAATTAGCTTCAAGAATATTAAGGGAACTGCTTTGACTAAAGAAGTGGTTAAGTTGGTTTGTAGCAAAAGTTACCCTTGTAACGGAGTGGAGCTCACGGACATCGATCTCACATATAGTGGAAAGGATGGACCTGCAATTTCAGTTTGTGCAAACATCAAACCGACCATCAAAGGAAAGCAAAATCCAGTCATATGCAGCGCTGGTGTTGCAAAATCTGCTTAATCTAGATATCTACTGTCTCAATTCTATGTTAAACTACCTTTGGGGTCAATAATGTTCTCACAGAAACACAATTGCATTGTTTCTCTTGTATCCTTAGAGGCATTTCTTTAAATAATGTACCATGTTAGTCAATTTAATAATATTTCAACATTTTAATTAATATGGTTTTTAGTTAACAACACATATTGGTTGAATCATATGATGTGAAAACTGACCCACACTAAGGCATGAGTAATATACATACTAGGTATGATCGTATGTGTTTTACGTGTTGCATTTGAATATATACATGTTTTGATACACATAGCATGTGTACTAAAATGGACATATTAGTTCTAGATTGTTTGGCTAAAATGACATCTAATGTTTAACACTGTGTTGTTGTGTCAAATTGCATTACTAAGATCATATAAAAGTAAGTCAAGCATGTGATGGTAATAGTCAAGCACATACAAGGCACTTCCATCTTGGTTGGAAGGATGGGTGTTGATTTCGGGATGAATAGGGCAAGAATAAACGAGATGGAAACCCTAGAAAAATCAGAGAGAAGACTTGGGGATCATTAGAAGTTTTTCCTTCATTTAGGACTTCTTCACCCTTTAAATACTAAACCCCAAAAGGAACGATGTTCATTACATCTCGAAGAATATAAAAAATACAAAACGGTCTCGAAGAAAAAAACAAACTGAAGAGACATCATCATGTACGGGCCGAGAAAGAATTTGACAGTCCGAACCAAGAGATAAATGACGAGGCCCACAAATAAGGAAGACAACCCAAGGTAAGCAGACTGCATCTCCAAGTCTCAACACTCTTCCTCAGGCTGCACGTCCTGCTCAGCTCCACCATGAAGTAATTTCAACTCCCCCTGTCCTCCAAACATATTTTTCATACCAAGCTTTGCACACAAAATATAATGTTGATGAATTTCTAATGCCTTAGTAAATCGGCTAGTTGATTTCCTGATTTCACATGCTCAAGTTTTATAATACCTGCCAACAATTTTTCCGTAATATAGTGACAATCTATCTCTATCTGAATTGTCACCTTATTATCACAATACAACATTACCAGTTTTAACTATTCTGGCCCAAATTCCCTTAGCAAATTTCTAAGTCATATATTCTCAGACAATGCAGAACCCATGCTTCTATACTCTCACTCAGCTGAAGACTTAGAAATCGTGTTCTTTTTTTTTTTTACCTTCCAAGATATAGTAGAACTGCCTAACATGATACAGAACCCTGTAACAGACTTCCTAGTCTCTACACACTCGGCCCACTCAGAGTCACAGAAGCCAACAAGATCAAGAGTAGAATCAAAAGAAAACAGGATACCATTACCAGGTTCCCGCTTAATATACATGATTACTCTCAAGGCAGACTCCAAATGTGTGCCTTGGGATCATGCATATACTGACTTAAGGTCTGAACAACAAAAGATAAATTGTTAAATATATCAACTTCCCTATCAGTCGTCTGTAAAGTCTAACATCATCTAGGGGCTTATCATCGTGATTCAATTTCAAGTGTTCATCATCCTTCCAACTTGTCAATTTTAGGTTTATCTCCATAGGAGTCTTATTCACTTTTCCACTTGAAAGCCCTACCTCTTATATCAATTCCAATGCATACTTCCTTTGAGACAAAACCATACCATTTTCAGATCTAGCAACCTCATTCCCTAAGAAATGTTTTATTTCCCCTAAATCTTTCATTTTAAAACTGCATTGCAAAACATTTTGTCAACTCACCTATAATTTTTGCAGTGTTTCAAGAAATATGCAACATCCACATAAATGAGGAGAATCACAATATGTTGTCCAACACATTTAGTAAAAAGAAAATAGTATGGTTTAGACTGGTTGTAACCAGCCCTAATCAAGACATCACACAGTTTCAAGTTTCATTGCCTACCCGCATGTTTAAGACCATAAAAGGACTTTCTTAGCCTACAAACCAGGTTAGTCTTATTTTCACCAAATCCATCAGGGATACTTCTTTGTTCTAAATCGCCTTGTAAGAAGGCCTTATGAACATCCATTTGGTAAAGGGTCCAGCTATGGATATCTGCTAAGGCTAACACGGTTCGAACTGTGTTCATTTTTGCAACTGGTGAGAAAGTCTCAAAATAATATATTCCGTGCTTTTGGTTATAGCCCTTAGCAACTAACCTAGCCTTATACCTACTTAAGCTTCCATCAAAATTTGAACTTAAGTTTATAAACCACCTTGCATCCTATAATTGACCTACCTATTGGGGTCGGAACCATGTCCTAAGTGTGATTATCTTCAAGTGCTTTCATTTCCTCTTTCATTGCCTCAACCCACAACCTGTCTTTCGCTGTTTCACAAAAACTTTCTGGTTCGACCATATTAGAGATAAATGATATATACCATTGATATTCATCAGACAATCCACCATACGACACATAATTATGTATGCAATGCACATCTGAAGCATCAGGCACTTGATAATCTTTCATCCATATCGGGGGTCTAATAACCCTCCTGGGCTTACTCAATGTGGGCCTAGAAGGGATCGCAGAAGGAATGTTATTCCCTTCATCAGAGTCTACTGGGGACTCGTCACTTGAGAGGACCCCATCTTAACCTTCTCAAGGCTCTTCCTGTATGTTTCTTTCCTGGTGATCATCCTCTTCAGCCTTATAGTTGCCAACATCATCAGAATCATCTATGACAGACTCAAAGAATATGGGCGACTGTTCAGGCCTACTAGTCCTAAAAGGGAAAATGCTCTCATTAAAAATTGCATCACTACTAACAAAAAAATGTTTACAACCAAGTCATAGAGTTTATACCCTTTTTGGGTCACATCGTATACCATCAAGGCAGACATGATAACTCTGGCGGCCATCTTGTCGGTCACCGTCATATTCTTGGCATAAGCCAAGCAACCAAACACCTTGAGGTGACTAACAACGGGTTTCTTACCATTCAGCATCTCGGAGGGGGACTTGCCCCCTAATAATCAGGAGGGCATAAAATTGACCAAGTAACAATATGTAAGGATACAATCCCCCTAGAACATGTTCGGGATTGATCCTTGTAGCTTTAGAGCCCTTGCTATTTCTAGTAGCTGCATGTGTTTTATTTATGCCTTACCATTCTGCTGGGTTATGCAATGGCATCTACTTTGATGATTGATCCCCTTATCACATAACAATCTATTCATATGCTCATTGAAAAAATTATCTGCCATTGTCCATTCTAAAACACTTTATCCTTCTACTGAACTGATTTTCTATCATGGCAATAAAACCCTTTATAACGATAAAAACATCGTATTTGAACTGCATAAGATGAGCCCATGTTACCTTAGAGAAATCATCAATCAAGGTTAAGAAAAAATGTTGGTTATCATGTGTGGGACAATGATAAGGCCCCCACACATCAGCATTGATGAGGTCAGAGGCCCCCACACTAGAACTAGGAAAACGATTCCTAACAATCTTTGCTTTCGGACGAATAGGACAAGCATTCACAATCTCAATTTTGATCTTATTTACATCCAAGGAATCAATATGTTCCAAAATACTAAGAGGCACATGCCCAAAACGTTTGTGTCACAACATTACATCATTCATAACAGAGTTTGTTACAGGGAACTAACTGATCTGCAGGGCATGTTTATGAAATATAGACCAACTCTCACCTCACCAGTCCTCAAGACCTTCCCATTTGAGAGGTTCTGCAAGATAGCAAGGTTGGGGTAAAAAGAAGCAGAACAGTCTAGGTCACTTTCAAGTTTTGACATTGAAAGAATATTGTATTTGAAATCAGATATGTATAAGACATCTCGTAAATTTCTATCTGAATTCACCAAAATGTTTCTAATACTCTGAACTTCAGAACATCCCCCATTTGGTAACTGAACCTTGGTTCCGAGAACTTCCCTAGACCCACATAACCAATCATTTATGTTGGTCATGTGGTTGGTTGCTCCCGTATCCAAGATCTAGTGATTTATTTTCATAAGAGTATATAGAATTCAGGGATATACCAGTTGTGTTAGCATGCGGGTCCTAAGGGATATACCAGTTGTGTTAAGGCCCGTGTCACCAGTCCTTATGGAAGCAACATTTCCCTTAACACTATTTCCTTTGATTTTAAAAACTCTTTAAATTTGAAACAGTTATCCTTGGCATGTCCCTTCTTTTCACAGAAGTTGCATCCCCTGGTATAACAACGGTCAATAGTGTGCCCACGTTTATGACAATGAGTACATTCCAAATTTTGATTCCCTTTCGGTTTATCCTGATTCAAGGATACATTTGAAGACTTAGTGTTTAATGCTGCATTCATAGTAGAGGTAATACCTCTCTGACTTTCTTCCTGCATCAGCAGGTTATAAGCTTGGTTCACATTAGGCAAAGGGGAGCACAAAAGCAGTTGACTTCTGACATTTGAATAATTTTCATTCAATCCCAACAAAAATTGGAACAACCTTTGATTTTATTTATGTTCTACATGTTTCTTAAAGTCTTCATGATCAATTTGAGGAAGTGCACATTCAGAATCATACTCAGCCCAAAGCACACGCAATTTTGAAAAAAACAATTACATAAATCGAATCAAGCCCTTGACGAGTCATAACAATTTCCATATGCAATTGATATGTTCTAGGTCCTCTAACTTTATCAAATATTTCTTTAAGATCCTTCCTTATAACATAGGCATCCTCAGTATACATCATTCCATTAGCAAGATCTTTAGAAATAGAATTTGTAATTCAACCTAATACAACAACATTGCATCTATCCCACAAATGATGGAATACATGATCATATTTTTCACGCAAGCAAGTACCATTGATAAAGCCAAGCTTATTTCTCTCTAACAATGTAAATTGAATAGCTCTACTCCACATTGCATAATTCTCATGACCAGTTAAAACAACAGATATCATGTTTGTTCCTGGATCATCACTTGCATGCAAATAAAGAGGGTGGTGAAAATCAACAGTTGCCATTGCATCATTATCAACCTCATCGGTGGCATATTTTCTTGCCTCCTTATGAGGTTTTTTCCTCAGCCATATAAAAAACAATTTATAGGACACAACAATCCCAAGAGATTCAGTCATTAATCGCAACAAGTAAAGGAAGTTTAAGGTATCTAACATGCATTCAGTCGAAATGGACAAGCCGAGGGTAAGATCCCAAATCCCAATCAGAGAGAACAAGGCGAGGGTAAAAGAAACAAGATAACCCAATCACAATCAATATGTCGAAGGTAGATTTACAAGCAACGGTCTTTAAAATTGTAAACAAGAAGTCGAAGGTAAAACGGAACAGGCTAAGATCAAGTAGTATAAAAAATATCAGTAACAACTGCGGCTTAAGGAAACGCACAAAGGCATCAACGACGGGACTAATAAGGGTAAATATAGACAAAACAAAATGGCAAGCAACATCAAAGATCAAGATTAGAGAGTACTGACAGTTGCGATGAAGAATCGCAACCAGCATTTCAAGATTCCGACAAGAAAATGAAGAGACACAGAAGAATACAAAGCGTCGTGGCCGGAAACCGAACAGTTTCAGATGAGGAAACCGCGAACAGACTTCAATCTCAGTATTGAAGGATGAAAAAGGGATGAACAATACCAGGATCGGTTATTTTAGAGGTCAGTTGCACCTCTCATGCTCTGATACCATGTTGATTTCGGGACGAACGACAAGAAGAAACGAGATGGAAACCCTAGAAAAATCTTAGAGAAGACTTGGGGATCATTATAAATTGTTCCTTCATTTGAGACTTCTTCACCCTTTAAATACTAAACCCTAGAAGGAACGATGTTCATTACATCCCGAAGAATAAAAACAATACAAAATAGTCCCGAAGAAAAATACAAAGAACAACTGAAGAGACATCATCGGGTACGGGCCGAGAAGGAATTTGAAAGTCCGGCCCAAGAGATAAATGACGAGGCCCGCAGATAATGAAGACAACCCAAGGTAAGCAGACTGCATCTCCAAGTCTCAAGTTGAATTGAGGTACCATCTATCTTTGCTTGACAGTTGAGTATCATTTGTAAAGGAACAATTTGCGACTTTATTTTCAAACAACCATTAAGATGTGCCCATAGGTGGCTAGTTCCAGATTGTGGTTCTGCCCCAAGAGACTTGTTGCAATAGTTGCAAAACGCTCTTCTTTATGCATCAACTTTTTTTCTTTTAAAATGGTCACATACCTTCGATGTCCTGTTCTTTATACCGTCGTCAGCTTCATCCATCTCAACACCTTGTCCATTCGTACACTCTGTGTTTTTATCAGTTGTACCTTCACTTGTAGTGGATGCACCTTCAACAGCATCATTGATTTGTGTGTCAGATATATATATCATAGGAACGTGTGTCTCAATGTCTACCTTTGGTTCTGTTGTATTATCCATTGCACTGAATTTGAGGTTGGCTTACTGTCAAAGATTCATCTGCATGGTCAATTTGATTCGACATTAGAAATGAAAATCCTAAGAAGCAGATAGCAACATTAAATTTTTTATGAAACATATCAAATATAATATCTATCTCAGCTTAAAACATACTTCAAACCACATCTTCAAAAAATTCAAACGCCAAAACAGACGTGTTCAAACATTAAAACAAACTTCAAAGTTCAAACAGACTTCAAACATTCAAACACACTTCAAACCACAGACTTCAAACCACAGATAATATTATCCCAATAGATCATACATTTATTTTCAAAACCATTATCAGACAACTTAGTTGAGTTCAAAGTTTGGAACTTGTGCTTGTGAATTAGATAAGCACTCATCAAAGATATGAACTTTAGGTGAAAAAACGTGGACTAATAGATACGAATCCATGCACTTACATTACAGTCAAAAACATCTATTAAGGAGGACACGGTCTAGGAAGTAAATCTCGCATGAGGGACGAAAAGGCCCTAATCAGATGTGTATGTAATCATAGTGTTTGCATGTTCTTTTTATTGCTTCAAACTAAGTCCACTATAGCTCCTACCAGTGAAAAATGAGCAGAAATGCAAGAAAGCCTGCTATTTGAGAGGAATCATAGACTCAGGAATCTTTACATCCAACATAACTGCTTAACCATGAATCTGAATGCAACGATGTACAAAATTAGTAAAAAAAATGTTCAGATGTGCTTACTGAACATATGTATTACAAGGAATAAAACTAAATTCAACGTCGCAGGAACCGAAAGAGACTGTAACTGCAGTAGATAGTAGCCAAATGCAATTTTTAAAGCACAAAGCTATGTCGTCGGGACACAACAATACGGATCGAAACCCTAGAGAGAGAAAAGAGAGTGGAGGGAGTACCTGAGGAAGAGGATGAACTAGAGTAACTGAGTAAGTGTTCTTGTAGAGGCGGATTGGGAGCTTTATATAACCTGAAAATGTTTTTTTTAGTATTTATCTGTGATGTACAAGTCAACAATTTCAATTTCAGTTATATAATTTATATTTAGTATAATATATATATATTAGTTTATTAATAATAAATAATAATTATATTTATATAATAATCATGGGTATAACTCAAATACCATAACTATAACCATAATCATTATGGGTAGAAAATTCATCACCATAACCGCACCACACCATAATGGTACGGTTAACCATATTAAACAGTAACGGTTATAACCATGGTTATGGGGTTTTCACTGCAGCATTGTCGGCCCTAGTCTCATCAATGGGTGCAATTGTTTCATTTTAGATTTAAAAATGTAATTAATTATAATTTCATATTTTAAGGTTTTATATTTATCTTCTGAATATTTTTAATTTAACTTCTTACTCTTATTCTGATTTTTGTCCCTCACTAAAATAATTTCAGATTTCTCTATGCTTTGACTAAAATAATTTTATTTACATTGTTATATATCTATTTCAATAATAGTTTACGACTTTTCAGTTCCATAATCTATCTCATGTCAATTGAATAGTTGATATGGCCAAAAACAAATTGAAAAGTTGTAGTATAGATAAAAATTTTGGATTGGATCTCCTTACTTTACTACTGTAACAAAAGTTCATCATTTTTATAAGGGATAAGTAAGTAAATGCACCCGGATGTTTGCATTTTTTTGTAATTGGACCCATATATTTTTTGGCGTATGTTATGACACTCGTATGTTTCAATTTGTTGGTAATTGGACCAATCATTAATTATACCCGTTAACTGTCACGTGCCTACCATGTGCGACGTTTATTTTGAAAAAAATAAATGTAAAAAGACAAGTTTGCCCTTTACACATCTCATCACCTTTACTCACCCGACCCTCTTTCTTCCCTACGGTTTCATTCTCATTCCCATTCTCCCTCCATATGTCAAACCCCCATCTGAAAACCTAAAACCTCTCATACCCTCCCCTGCGGTTTGTTGAAGAAGCGAAGACGAAGAAGACGACCACTCGGTTTGCTACGAAGACTCCTCTGACGAAGACGTCTCCCTCCATCCCTGTTCGACCACCGATTGCGGCTCCCACGATTTCGTCCGATAGTGCCAGGCGACAGGTTAGCTCAGTTTGCTCGGTTTTCCTGGTTTGATCTGCGACGAAGTCCGACAGCGAAGGGGTTGTGGGTTTTATTCTCTCGGTTTGCCAGGCGACTCGGTTCTGTTCTCTCGGTTTGCTGCAGCAAGGTACCTCCTTCGATCGGCAAGGTGAGTGAGTTTTCTAATTTGAGTGAGTTTGCCAGGTGCCTCGATTTGTAGATATTGCTGAGGAGAGTTGATTGCCTGGATTTGTGGATATTGATTGGTATGGTTTTGAATTTGTTAGGTAAATTATGGACAAGGATAGTGGCCAAAATCGAAATTACATTTTGAGTATTAACCACAATGGACAGTTTATTGATGGAAATTGGGTTGGACAAACCGAAGTGACTGATTTAGGGAGGGATATACTCAGTTATGAGACATTGGAAGTGTTTATGGAGTATTACGGATTAGTAGCGGGTGGGTGTATTTGCTATCTCCCTCCTAGAGGTGATTTGAAGACAGATTTAGAAGTGTTGAAAAGTGATGAAGACGTTTCTGAAATGTTGGAGAGGCTGGCTGGAAGTTTGGATTTGTTGTTGTATGTGTTAGCACCCTTCGATCATGATGTATGTGCGAAGGATCCATTTATGGAAGCCATTCGACTAAAAGTCATGCAACGGATAGAAAAGGCATTGGAGAGTCAAGTTATGGCCGATAAAGGCAAACGTCCCATGGAAGAAGACTACACGTTGTCTTCATCAGAGGAGACAGATTCACTATCGGATGCCATATCCGATCCGAATTGGAAAGTCGGTAATGATGACAATGACGAAGATGATGAAGATGAGGGCACCGATGTTAATATTTCCGCGAAGAAGAAAAGAAAACATAAGGGTCCCGATTTTGAGACTGGTGCAAGTTCAGGTATCCACCAGACAGGATTGAATGAGGGTGACTTTGAAGATTTACTATACGGTGGAAACATTGAAGATTGTCTAACTAGGAAAGTTCATGTTGTTGAACCAGTCGAGGTAGGAGAAGGTCAATGCCGAAGTGACACCCTAACTACACCCGTTGGTTCTGACGTTGAAGGCGACATCACAAGTGCACGGACTTACCAAATATTTGATGATGCTCTAAACGCGGAAACGATTGGCAATCAAAGACCTAAACATGAACTGAAATTAGGGATGCGGTTCATAGATGGTCATGCATTCATGAAGCATGTCGTCGAACATAGTATTGAGGAGGGGTACGAACCAGATTTTAGCAAGAAAAACAACGCCGACCATGTAGAAGTTCATTGCAAGCAAGATTGCGGGTTTTTAGTTGTGGGTGCGAAAATGAACCGAGAGAAAACATTTAAAATTAGAAAGTTGGTCACGGAACATAAGTGTGGACGAGCGTACCATACCCAAAAAATTGGTGGAAAATGGATTGTGGATACATTCATGGAACTCATAAGGAACGAACCAGGTATAAAGAGTAAGAGTATTGCCGAGGAGATTCAGAAAAGGTACAACTTTGACGTTAAAAGGTGGAACATTTGCGAGGGGATCAAGTTGGCTCAGGAAGCCCTTGAAGGAGGTAGAGTTTGGCAGTTTGAGAGGTTGCGGGATTATGCAGGTGAATGCAGGTGCTATACGCAGGTGAAGGAGAATATGAGGTACGAATTGGAACAACGTACCAACACAAGGTTGATTTGAATGATAAAAGGTGCAGTTGTCTGGAATGGGATCTATCGGGTATTCCTTGTCCTCATGCAACTGCATGTTTGATGAGTGCACGGATTTTTGACTTTTCTGAATATGTTCACCCATATTATCATGTATCTACTATGAGGAAGATTTACGCACCGATAATACACCCGTTACCTTGGGTAGACGATTGGGTACGTGTAGATTCATTGCCAATTGATCCACCAGATGTTAGGAAGAGAGGGGGATAACCGAAGAAGAAACGAACTAGGACATCTCATGAACCCACCAACAAGAGCACAACTAAGATGACAAAGCAGGGGTTAAAACAGTTTTGCTCAGTTTGCCATGAAAGGTACATGTTCGTTTCTATTCTAAACAAGTTTTTCATATTGTACATATTCTAAACATGTTTCTCTTTTCCAAAGAAACGATAGGGACCTGTTCGTCGAAAGTTGAACACCAACCATGTCAGACCTCAAAGTCCAATGGATGACACACAGATGGACCCACCAGAACCGCAAATGGCCGAGCCACAAATGGACCCATCAGAACATCCAATGGCCGAGGCAGAAAATAACCCAGCAGAACCGCATGTGGAGCCTCAAAAGAGAACAAGAAGGGTCAAGTTGTCAGTGAGACGAAGCAAACCAAAGGTATGTAACTTGCGTATTCACGATAAATTGAGATATGGACAGCATTTTCAACATTTCTAGTTATGTAGGTTGATCAACCGTCTTCATCGAAGTCGGCACCAAAGTCAGCACCAATCAACATAAAATCGGACGATGGTTTTCAGACGGTAAGATCAAGTGCCCCAGAGTTGTCCAGTTGTCGTGCATTAGTGTTATCTCCTCAACCACTTAAAAAGGGAAAAACAAAAAAGAAGACAACGACTGCATAGTGGTAAACAGAAATTAGGGTTTCCAAAAAATCAAATTTGTTCGGAATACACTAATCGACTATATCTTCGAAATTAACTCAGCGAATTGACAGCATTACCTGGTATCTCGAACATGAAAAGAACAGACGACCGAAATTTTTCATGGTCCAAGATGTTCTTGCACGGGTTTGTAGACCGCAATAGCAAAGTGGTTCCTCGTGGTCCATATGAGATGCGAAAAGGGAAGAAGATTCAAAGTACTTACCTTGGCCCATCTTGCTAGGAGAAACGCAGCAAGCCGACGACAAAGTGAAGACGCAGGGAGAACAAATGACAAATGGAAGAAAGACAGACTTAATAAACAGAAATGGCTAAGGGTAGTTTAGGTATTATCATTTAGGAGTAAGGCACATGACAACCACGTGAGCATCAATTTAACAGAAAACGTTCAGAATGGACAGAAAGGCTCAATGACCTACAAACGTAAACATCTGGGTGTAATAACAAACATCATGGGTGCAATTACCAACGGGTGCAAACATCCGGGTGCATTTACTTACTTTTCCCTTATTATAAGGGGAAAAATGTCGTTCAGATAACAACATCCAGCAAAGCTTGGAATTGCAATACCACGATTATTAGAGTGATCACTCATATTTTGATTGTAAAATCATCAAAGGATGCAGATGAACTTAAATTTAAGTTTTCTTCTCAAACTTTGTTTTCTCAACTGATTGGTTACTCTCAAATTGCCAAAGTAGGTCTAATCACCCTTCATGGTTAGAATGGGATATCAAATTTTGTTGTTGCGATTTGGTTTGTTTGAATAAATAAAAATGATAGTTTGTTTCATAAAGTTGTTCGGTATAGTTTTTTTTTCTTAAGGAGATTGTTATAATATAAAATACAGTCGTTTATAGCACAGTATAAACACATATTTATGTTACCTTATTTGATGACTAACCACTCAGAACCGGATCTGTCTGAGGTGAAATTAAGGTCTCTCAATAATCCAGATCCAGATTTCCACAGTTACTAACATTATTAAAATGAGTTTGTATTAATGCGTGACTCAGTACCACAAAACCATTAAAGAAAAACTTGCTTAGACCAAAAATATCCACTAAGTACGTTAGAATTGTACTCTTCAATTGTAGATAAAAACTAACACAAATGGATCCATTAGAGAGAATCAAGGTCCATGCATTAGGAACAAAGGGTACTGAGAAACCAATGGAGAGGATTGTTTTTTAATGAGAATTACCCATAATCTAATTGCAAAAATTTTAACATTTAGAGATGGTTTCTTCTTTATTTTTTAAACATAGACTCAATTTATGTCTTATGTGATGCAGATGAAATAATTTCATCAACTGCTGAAGAACCAAATATTAATAGACCTTTGATACTTTTAATTTGAATCAATTTCACTCGATCTTTCGTTACTGGTCATAGGATACTTTTATCATTTAGAAGATACAAGTTACAACACGTATTTTTGTAAAGGATTTTTGAGATGGAAGTTTAAGTCCTCTTCAAGAAATATGACTTTTACCGATAGAAGCTTAAAGACTTTCACCAGTAAAAGTCATATCGATGATGTTACTCACCGATAAAAATCGTCATTGTTGTATGCTAATCTTCTGAAGTAGTTTAGCTCTGATTATTTTGTTGGATAGCCTTAGAGAAGTGCACAATACTAAGTAATACTGTAATAGTAACTAATATGGTGGTGAACATGGAACCGAAGGTGTACAAGGGGCGAAGACAGTTTAGATTTGAGGAATCTTGGCTCGAAAAACAAGAATGTGGGGAGATAGTAACACACGCGTGGAGGATGAACCACATAATGGAAGAGGACTCGATATTCATAATAGATTGGGAAGATGTCGAATCAAACTTCAGCAATGGAGTAAGGAAAATGGGGGTGAATAATAAGAAGAGAATAGATGAACTCCATGATAAACTATGCCTAATCCAAAACCAACCGAGACAGGTATACGATAGACAAAAAGAAGCGAGCATTAAACGATTATTGGAGGAAGCATGGAAGAAGGAAGAAGAGTATTGGCGATTGAAGTTCCGTGTGCAATGGTTAAGGACGGGAGACAGAAACACCAGATACTTTCATCAAGCAACAGTTTAAATAATAAGGGAAAACAAAATACGAAGGATAAAAAAAGTGGATGGTACATGGACAGAGGAGGCCAGAGATATAAGAGAAGAATGTGAAGAGTACTTCAAAAAAAAACTCCAAATGGAGGGATGCATGGGGATGGAGGGTCAGTTAGACAGTTTGTCGTGTGTAATTGGAGAAATAAACAATGCTGAGCTGACCAAGAGAGTTAGCAAAGAGGAGGTCATGCTGTTTACCAACTGGGAGGGAATAAACACCGGGATCAGACGGATTTCCAGGGATATTCTATCATCAATTCTAGGACGTGCTAGGGGACGACATTTTCCATTTGGTACAATCATTCCTTGAAACAAACATTTTACTTCCAGGTTATTGTTATATTGATATAGTGCTAATCCATAAGGTGCCAAACCCGATAAACCCTATGCAATTCAGACCAATTAGCTTGTGCAATTTTAACTATAAGATCATATCCACAATCCTAGATAATAGACTAAAGTGTATTCTCCCAAACATTATAACCCACTTTCAAAGTAATTTCGTCTCTGGCAGGTTCATACATGATAACATCCTTATCGCACATGAGGTATTCCACCACATGAGGGCGAATAAAAAGGCGAGCAGGGAGGAATGTGCAATCAAACTAGATATGAATAAGGCATATGATCGAGTAGAATGGAAGTTTGTGTTGGAATCATTAAGAAAGATGGGCTTCTCAAAGGTATGGTGCAAATGGATAGAAGAGTGCATAACAATGTAGTGGTACATGGAGAGAAGACGACACGCTTTAGGCCGATCAGGGGATTGAGACAGGGAGATCCGCTATCACCCTACCTATTTATTCTAGTGGCAGATGTCCTGTCACGACAAATAAGCAAGGCAGTTGAAGAGAGGAGGATAGAAGGAATAAGAATGAAAAGAACATGCCCAGAGATTCACCATCTACTCTTCGCGGACGACTCGATCTTCTTCATAAGAGCAACAGAAAGGAACACGAGGGCTCTAAGTGTCATCTTAGAGAAGTATAGTAAAGCATCAGGGCAAAGTGTTAATTTGAACAAATTATGCATCCAGTCGGGGCAACGGTGAGTGAGACAACAAAGGAGGTAATCAAATAATCTTTAGGGATTGAGGTAGTCGAGGATGCAGGAAACTACTTAGGTATACCGACAAATTGGGGCAAAACCAAGAAAGCGGCACTAGGCTACATCAAAGATAGAGTAATAAGGAAGCTCCATGGGTGGAAATCTCTATTCTTCAACAAAACAGGAAAGGAAGTTCTGATCAAAGCGGTCGTTACGGCGATTCCGACGTATGTGATGACGTTATTTAAACTTCCTAAGACGTGGTGCGAATATATTACAAAGATGATAGAAAGATTTTGGTGGAACGGACGAGACGAGCGAGGGAGTATGCATTGGGTTAGTTGGAGGAAAATGACAATGCCGAGGGACATGGGTGAATTGGGATTCAGGGACTTGTGGGACTTCAACACAGCCATGCTAACCAAAACGGTGTGGAGACTACAAGATAAACTAACAGCGCTATGGGCCCAAGTAATGAGAGGTATGTACTATCCGAGAAACGAATTCATGGAGGCTAAGCGAGGAGCTCGCCCGTCTTGGGCATGGAGTAGCATCTTACAATGCAGGGACGTAATGAGGGAACACAGGGTATGACAAGTTGGAAATGGTAAAATGATTAGAGTATTTAGTGATGCATGGATACCGGGAAGGCCCGACCACCAAGTTCAACCGACAAGAACCGAGTATGGGTCGGGAGACTTAAGAGTGAGCCAACTGATCTCAACGGAGACGAGAAAGTGGCACCTCCAACCAATCTTGAACGACATATTAGAGGGGGAAAGATCGGCCATGCAAGCTATGTACCTAAGCAAACAAGAGGTGTAGGATAGGTTGGTGTGGCCGAATACAAGGATGGGAACCGCGACGCCGAAACTGGTCTATAGAAGACTAACGGAGACGACACGTGAGAGCACGAGCACAACGGATCGGGTAAGGAAGATCAGCACCAAAGGTAAAAAAAAAAAATTTGGCAAGCAGGTCACCAAGCAATACCAGTCCAAGCGATATTGGAACGGAGATGGGTCAACGTAACACGAAGATGCCCTTTCTGCGACAAGCCAGAAGATGTAAAGCATGCCTTGTTGAGGTGCGAATGGGCGAGATGTGCATGGCTAGGAAGCACGGGTATACGTTGGGAGATGCTCCGGGACACCGAACGGGAGGACTGGCTCAGCCACATTCTGCAGATGGACGAGGGCACGGGTGAAGAAGGAGAGAAAAGAAGGCTACGAGCGGAGACCTTGACGTGGGAGATATGGAAGGAACGTGCTGGGCCATCCACAATGGTGAAGCGCTGAATCCGAATAAAGCCATCAAGGCTACATTAAGCCTAACCGAAGAATGTTGGAATACACGATCAGTCGAACTACATGGAACAGCAAGGCCCAGCCCCGATAGAAAAGACTTGAAAATGGAATGATTAAGGTAAATTGTTACGGGGCATGGGAAGACAGAACGGGTAAGGGTGGAATGGGAGTGATAGTGCTGGAGTGGCGTGGTCAAGTCATAGTCGGACGGAACATGTATGGCAGGGAAGTTAATGCGAAAATGACGGAAGCAAATATGGTATTGCAGGCGATAGAGCTAGCGGTGTATTATAGATGGAGTGATGCTATAATAGAATCTGATGCACAAGTTATCATACACAGTCTACAAAGGCTGGAGGAGGAAATGGATTGGGAGCTACAACACATTCTGATAGATACTCTGGATATGGCAAAAGGTATACCTAGACTGACATGATAGTTTGTCAAAAGAAGGGCGAATGGATGTGCTAACTGGATTGCTAAGAAATTTAGACAAATGATGTGTTCAGTGAACTGGACATGAATACATCCGCCTTTCTCTTATTTCGTTATGTATGTTGGATAATTTGAATTTGGAATATGAATGAGTATTAACTGATTTTGGAGGAGAAAAAAACACTAATAGGTGGTGTACCTTCATAGAATTGTCAGACCGACAATTTAAATTACCTTTTTTTCTGTAAATTAAAAGACAACCCACAAAACTCTAAATATTGTCCCCTCAAATTTAGGAAAATGTCTAAGAATATCATTGGATAGATTTCCCTTTCTCTCTTAATGTCTAGAATATTGTCTCCACCAACCTTAGCTCGTCTTTCGTTGGGCCTTTGGTCGGAGAGTCCCTCTCTTCTTTCTCTCTAATGGATTGATGCCGAACAAGAGAATCCATCCCGTCGACAGCGACACCGCAATGGCTCACAACTATCCAAACCAATATGACATGCTGGAGAAGGGAAACCCTTATCCCTATCCCTACCCGCACCAACCTCCGCCCCCGCCTCCGCCTCACCCAAACCATCACTACCATCCACCAAGAAATCGAGCAGCAGCATTGTATTGTTTAAGATGCCTATGTTGCTTCTACTGCTGCCTCATCGTCATAGTCATCATCCTCGCCTCCGTGCTCCTTTACATGGTCCGGCTCTATTTGCCCCAGGTACCGACCTATGAAATACAGTCCTTCACAACCAACAAGTTCCAAATCCAATCCAACTCAACCCTTGAGGCTGAGTTCGTGCTCACAGTCAACGCAGATAACCCTAATGGGAAGGTCGGGTTCACCTACGGTGCTGGCAGCTCAATCGAGGTCATGTACCTTGACACGACCCTCTGCACTGGAAGCCTACCTTCATTCCAACAGGAACCCTTCAATGAAACCATTATAAAGGTTGATTTGAAAGGGAGGAGCCAGTTTGATTCTCACCTCCAAGAGGCTTATATGAGGGAGAGGAACAACGAGAGGATTATGTTGATTGTTCGGGTGCGAGTACCGATGAGTGCCCAAGGTGGAGGGTACTCGACCATGGAGCTTATGGTTGGAGGTCTCTGTACTTTGGTTGTTGATAGCTTGGATCCCAAGAAAAAGACAGAAATTGTAGCACGTTCATGTGCCCCAGTTATAGGACTCTAATAGATAGAGTTTCCTCTTCATCTGCAAGCAATGTTTCTACTTTGATGATAAAATTGAAGCAAAATTACATGAATCATGCTTAAATCACTGAACTCTCAAGTTTCCTATACTTAACTGTTTACGAAGATCTGTTCTTGAAAGATGACAATTCTCAACACACCAAATTGAAGTTTGAGGACTAAATCGTAAATATAACGTTTTCTTCCCTCCAAATAATGAAGGCAGACCAAGAATTCCACTCCAAGTCATCAATCATCTCCCACCTTTTGTTCCTGAGCTACCTTTCAATTTAATGATTTCATTGCGTCCAACGCCAAATCATCCTACTCTGTAATTATAATATTTCAGCCATCAGGTATAATAAATTTGACTACAGTGACAAAATGAAGAAGACATTTCCTTCTCTGCAACCAAAGCTTAGATGTTTTCAGGCACCCACCATTAACAACCTCGTAACACAGTTTATGTTCTGTGTATGTTAATGAATCTTTCATTTCTGATAACGAATCCATACAGGAGAGACGAAGTACGTCTTCGTCAGCTTTGTTTTAGCTTCACTCAACTCTGCTCTTGGCGACGGTAAAATTCCATCTTGAAACCCCTTTTGACTTTCATTTTAGTAGTAACCGATGATTCTGTACTCGAAAACTCCCTCAAAATGTCTGATTTGCTGTAAAATCTGATCTTTCTCACTCTGCAGATGTCGCAGATATGAGTGGAGACATTATCTTTCAAGAAGATGCCCAGATAACAGACTTTACGCTCAACAAGAAGTTCTGCTGGGTTCTTTAAGCATCTTCTCTCTCTTCGCACCTTGGTCGGTGGCAAAACATCTGACGTCATCGGTTGGAACGGACCATGGCTTTAGCCGCCATTGTCTTCAAATCTGGATCCGCTGTCATGACGTTTGCTTATTCATTCGAATAATTCATGATTGGCCAAAAAAAAAATAATAATAATTCATGGCTGGAAGATTCCTCGCCGGAGTTGGGATCGGTCTCAGACGAACTAACGGGCCATGTTCGGGATCCGAATTCGACCATCAGATTCCCCCTTTTCGTAACCCCCGATACAGTTGGTTATGCGAAACCGCACGGACGACGCAAGAACTGGGCTTTTTCCATACGAATTGCACCGCTGTTCAATGAAGGCAAAGCTTACAGAAATCCACGTAGCCGCCGAAGTGCACAAACTGAAGTCAATATTGCAGAAGCAATGCTGTCTGTCTAGATAAACATAGTCTATTTGTTGGGTCCTGAGTCTTAATTGTTGGACTAATGAATCTTATGATCGATTTAAACATGTTAAGAAACTGAATAAACACATTTAAATCAAACAACGGACGCTTGAATCGAATTCGTGAACTTACCTCCAGCCATTGCTAAACTGAGTTTCGTGTTTCGTTTGGAGCTTCTAGACCCTTACTCTTCACAGTAGATGGTGTATTCAAAACTGAATTGAAGAAGAGTAGTGTGTAGGGACCAAAAACGAGAATGCTCTATATAATGCTCTATCCATCAAAGAGCATAAATGAAAGCATTGAATGAATGCTTTTGTGGATGAATGATTGTTTAACTTATGGACCAATTTCTGTTGTTGATTGGCCATAGAAGAAGAGAAAACAAACTTGAATTTCTCTTCAATAAGTGCTTGTGGAAAAATATGCACTATGTGGGTGGATGAACTGTGCAACGTGGGCTGCTACACATATTTTATACAACAGTCTTCCACTTGGTCCACATATATATATATTTCATCATTCACCTTAATGAGAAAAATAAAATATATGAATCATGGCGATATGTACTCTTATATTGAGTATTATCTTCCATTTATTATAATATATATTAAGTTTCTCAACGATAGCCCATAAAACTTAATGAATAAACCCTATGTTCATTCAAGGTCCAAACTTTAGTAATGTTTTCTCAAATTAACAAACATATTTGTGCACAAAACCAAATGAGATAACATCAACTGAATAAGAGTATCAAAATATAAAATGAATACTTACATCATGGAACCAAGTCCCATTCTTTCTACATGATCCTTGAAATTCTTTGGTGGCATGCCTTTAGTCAAAGGATCAGCAATCATCAACTCAGTGCTAACATGCTCAATGACCACTTTCTTTTCCTTAACACGTTCTCTGATGGCCAAGTATTTAATGTCGATGTGTTTACTTCGACTACCACTTTTATTGTTCTTAGCCATAAACACGACAGCTGAGTTGTCACAATACAATCTTAATGTTGGAATAATGAAAACGAAAATTGGGGATGGATATGTTTTTACTGATAATGCATTGTATTTGATTTCTGGATCTTAAGCCAGTATATAGACTATTACAAGACTAATAAAGGTAACAAATATATTCTGTATATTATGTTTTATATTGTTTACTAGTCTAGCCTATTCCTTGTTTAGCTTCTATACAAATGGTAACTCATATATTGTGTTGTTATTTCTGACACTCCCCCTCAAGTTGAGTAGTGTGGTCGCTGATACTCAACTTGAAAAGAGTTTCTCGAAATACCCTCCCGTTGACTGCTTTAGTGAGGATATTTGCAAGTTGATCTTCTGAACGAACAAAGGGTAATGCGATGATTTCACCTTCTAGCTTCTCCTTTATAAAGTGTCTGTCCACTTCTACATGTTTGGTTCTGTCATGTTGGACTGGGTTCTCAGATATGCTTATTGCTGCCTTATTGTTGCACATAAGATTACACGCTTCCGTTGGTGGAAAACCGATTTCCGTTAATAGCTTTGTCAGCCAAAGGATCTCAGTTACTCCTCTTGCAATTCCTCTAAACTCAGCCTCGGCACTGGACAGGGCTACTACCTTCTGCTTCTTACTCCGCCAGGTAACAAGATTGTCTCCCACGAAAGTGAAATACCCTGTTGTAGACTTCCGATCGTTCAGATTCCCTGCCCAGTCTGCGTCTGTATACCCTTTATCCTTAGGTGCCCATTGTTCCTGAATAGTACTCCATGTACAGAGGTACCTTTCAAATATCTTACAATTCTCCTTGCAGCTTCCATGTGATCCTGCTGGGGCTGGTGCATAAACTGACTAACCACACCAACTGCATAGGCAATATCAGGGCGAGTATGAGAGGGGTAGATGAGTTTACCTACCATGAATTGATATCTTTCTCGGTCTGTTGGTATCCCGTCCTCTCTTATTTGCAGGTCATGGTTTACCACTATAGGTGTCTCTGTCGGTTTACAGCCTAGCATCCCCGTTTCTACGAGAAGATCCAGTATGTATTTCCGCTGTGAGATGAAGATTCCTTGTTTAGATCGCAGTACCTCAATACCAAGAAAGTACTTCAAGTCTCCCAAGTCCTTCATTTCGAACTCCAAGAACAGTCTTCTTCTCAAATTCTTCATTTCATCTTCATCATCTCCAGTAATGACCATGTCATCCACGTAGATGATTAAGCATGTAATACCCTGATCTGTCTTCTTTAGGAACAGAGTATGGTCTGAGTTACTCTGTGTATATCCATATCTCTTCATTGCCATCGTGAATCGTCCAAACCAGGCTCTTGTAGACTATCTTAATCCATACAATGCTTTCTTTAACCTGCAGAGCTTTCCCTGCTCTAACTTTTTTTCATATCCAGGTGAAATTTCTGTTGGATCGTGAAATCCTGAATGCTGATCTGGCAGTGAATTGAATGCCAGACAAGGTTGGGATGACGCTTCAGCTCCGACTCCGGTGAACCTGCAAGTAGGGGAGCGCAACAGAGGGGGTGCCTCTGGGTCCCTCTCCGATGCTTAAATGAGTATGTGTGTGTATAAAACTCAAAACGTCAAGAACGTATGTAAAGCAAGGGTATTTATAGGGTAAGAGAGATAGAACCGTATATGGCAGCTGAATATCTTAGTGTATATTGTATTGCCGAAGATTCGGATCGTCAGTTACTGCGAGATATTGCAGTTACCAAATCTAATCCTTAGTGAATATGCGACCGAGATATGCGGGATATCGTGGCCACTTCCTTATTAACGGTTTTGTGGGACCAGAGGAGAGAGGCAAGGCTCTCTTCGGGGCGAGCACTCCCATGTCGAGCAATGGAAGGTCGCGACCTGGTAGAGAATGGCGAGCAGTCCGAGAGCCTTTGGCGTCCCTATAGACTTTGGGCTCGATTCTGGATTACTCGATGGTGGGCCAAGTTTGGCTTGTACTCGGGCCGATCCGTTTCGGATGTCATGGGTTTACCCCCTCTATAGTTATTGGGCCTTCGAGGCCTTTTCTTACTGGGTTGTCACTATCGATACCCAACATTTTCCCCCGAAGCTTGATTGAAGTTCCTTCAGTCGAGCTTGATTTCCTGGTAGGGTTTTAGATAGTGACGTCTCTGGTAATGGTTCAGTACCTTTGAGACACTTCGAGCTCATTTGGCGAGCAGTTTCTTCTCTGTTCAAAGCTGAAAGAATATCCTTCCTTTTATTCACTTTTGGCGATCACTCGAGGCGACCTAGGCTTATGGAAGTCTATCTTTCTTAGTTAGGCGATCATTACCTACCCGAGGTATTTCTGTTAAAGCCTTATTAGTGCGTTGGCGACCACCTTGTCTCCTTAGTGGACTTTTAGCATTTAATAACTGCACAGTTGTCCAGAAATCGAACGGTCACTTGAGGCACGCCTGACATTTACTTTTCCGTAAACCTAGGGTAGTCTGACAGCTGTCCATGTCAGCCAACCGTCTGTCTCCCCAAGGTGTCTCTTGGAATTCTGACATTGCTTCGGTTTTTTCCAAAAAGGTGCCATCATTCCTCTGTGTCGCCTCGATTTGCTTGTGGCGGTTACTCCCTTCTTGGTCTATATAAGAAACGTCAGTTTCTACATTTTGTTTTTTACGCCTATCCACTCCCTCAGATTTCCAGAACTTCGCTGCGAACCTTTCTTCTTTCTTTTCCAACCTTCTTCAGCCTTCTTCATCCATTTCCATGGCTCCCCGAAGTCAGAGAGTCAAGCATATGGCCTCTAAGGGCACTAGCAAAGCCAACGCTCCTAGGAATGCCAATGCTCCCTTGACCCTCCGGGATGCCGCCGTGCCCCCCTCAGTGGGGGAACCGACTGATCTGGGAAGGTCCGCAACCGCTCCCGTAGTGGTGGACGGGCCTGAGCTGCACACGCCTATTTTTTCCCCAAAAGGTAAACTTTCGCCCTTTTATTGCTCTGTTTTGGCAATATCCTCTGTTTTCCTTTATTTTTATACTTGCTGTGCCATACTTGAACCATTCTTAGTAGATATCAAGCCTAACGAACTGAAGTCGGCTTACTTTAAGACCATGGTGGCGCTTGGTGGCTTCAGTGTGGAGGATGCTCCTAGGTATCCTGGCTTAGGTCTGCATTTTCCTCACGATGGAGAGGTTTACATTTATGCGGCCCAGATCGATGCTGGGTTGCGTTTTCCTCTCTGTGAGGATTTACAGACCTTATGTCAGTTTTACGGGATTCATCCCACGCAGCTTGTTCCGAATGCCCTCAGGATGTGGGTCGGTTTCAAGTTCTTGTGCATACGCCGGGAATGGGTGTATTCACTGGCCATGTTCCTGTGTTTCTTTCGACTGGCAGCAGGGGCCAACTACCTCCACCACTTCCAATCCTGCTGGCCGAAGTTTTCAGAGTGGGGAGGCCCTCAAGGATGGGCTTGGAACGTCCATGTCCGCCTGGTCGATGATTTCCGGGCCACTAACTCTAATTACAAGAAGTTTTACTTCTTGTACAAGGGGGGTGTACCCTGGAAATTGTTTGCTCCGGACAAGGATTTTCCTCCCTCCTTTGAAGAATTGTCCGGGAGTGATCGGAATGCCATCGACGATCTGTACCGGCTGCATCGGTCATCTCAGTTCAAGTCCATCCGCTCAGTGGTGGAGACTACCGAGAATGCCCTTGAGATGGCGGGCATTCATCAAGCCACGCCAATCTTTGATGATTGGGTAATTTTCTAACTCTTATCTTGTTTTATTACTTGTAGGCAAGGTCGTAAGCAAGAGCCAAAAACTGATAGGTCTCTTTGATGACCAGGGATCGGCGGGATTGTCCTCCGACCAGGCGCTGCTAAGCTCTCCCCCTCCTCCCTCTAGGCGTTCGTCCAAGAGGAAGCCCGAGGAAATGCTTCCTTCGGCCACTACTGCCCCTCGCCAACCAGGTATATTACATTGCCTTTTGTGGATTTAATGTTTTTACATTCTGCGGTTCTTTGACTTCTGACTTATTGTCTTGTTGTTTTGCAGAGGAGTCATTGGCAGACGTGGCCCGGGACCCTCCTTCTCCTCCTTCTAAGAAGGTCAGGAGTGAGGAGCACCCTGAGGTCGACCAACATCCTCCTCCTCCCCCTCCTAATGGCCCTTCTGCCAGCAAAGGGAAGGGTTTGGACATGGCGCCTCCTTCTCCCTCTCTTCAGGGCCCTTCCGCCACTAAGGAGAAGGCCTTGTCTTTGGCGCCTCCCGCCTCTTCAGTGCCCACGGCTCCTCCTAAGGAGTCTGGGGCCCAGAAGAAGGGGCATGCTGCTTCCAGCTCCTCGAGGGCTCCCGCGAGGAGTACTGCTCCATGGCGAGCTTGTTCCAGCCTTTTAAGGCTGGGGACTCTCGGAGGCCTTGGGTCCCTTGTGGGGACCTTGCCAAGAAGGGGTACCCCGCCCAGAAGAGCCTACGGGGTAGCCCAGATATGTGCATGCGGCTCCTTGATGGGATAATTCCCCCCAAGGACCGTTCGATTGTCCCTACGGAGCTTCCTCAAATCGAGGGGTTCTTACGGACCCACTTCGAACGAGTTGCCCTGGTATGATCTCGCCTTCTTTCCATTATTTCTTCCTTGTCATTCCTTTTTATTTTGATGACTTGACATTTTTCCTTGTGCTTTTGTTGTCAGCTCGTTCGGGAAGAGGCGATCCTCGGCCGCGTTTTCGGCGAGCTTGCCGACAAGCACTCCGATCTGCTTGTCGAGCTGGAGCAATACCGAAGCACAGGGGTCACCCCCGGGCAGTTGGAGGCCATCAAGAAGACCGCTGACATGGCGATCACCTTGGTGGACGGCGCCCGGGAGGAGTATTTCAGGAAGGAGCAGCGCCTCCTTGCTGATGTCAAGAAGGGGGAGGCTGATGCTGCAGCCTTCCTTCATGAAGCTGAGGCCCTTCATCGGTGCCTTGATGAAGGGGAGGTGGTCTGTGCTCGCCTGGAGGCCGAGTTGAAGGAAGCTCGTGCCCAGGTGGTCGAGTCGGACGCTCTTAGGGTCGCCGCGGAGGCCCAGAGGGATGCTGCCGAAGCTAGGGGGGTCGCCCTAGAGGAGGAGAAGAACCGGCTGGCTGATCAGCTGAAGGCGGTTCCTTCACCCCAAGCCGTGGTTGAGGAGTTCAATGCCTCCGAGGACTTTGAAGACCAGGCCTTGAAGGTGATGAAGTCGACCATCGCCGATTTTCTCCAAGAACTGGTGGAGGAGGTCCAGGCGGTCGATCCCAACTTTCCTCTTGGGGAAGTTGCCTCCTTGAAGACCTTCCTGCGGAGTCGCCCTTCGCAGCCCTCTGTTGCTGGAGAGGCTGCTCCTGAAGGCGAGCCCAGTACTTCTGCCCCTGAAGGCGAGCAGAGCGCCCTTGCCCCCGAGAACCCCAAAGCTTGAAGGTCCCAACTCCTTGGCGGACGTATTTATCTTTTTAGATAGCTATTTTTGTATTTTCCGTTTTTGGTTTGTAATTATTTATTGAAGACTTGGGTTTTTCTATTGAATGCCTTTATGTTCTTGAGCCTTTAATCGACTTCGAACACATTTAGCTATCCAATATTTTAATCATAATTACTTTCCACTTTTTCTTGCTTTGTAATGTCGTCGACCCTTAAAGCCTTAGACCAATCATAAGTTAAACTTTCTAAGGATAACACTTTTGACACTTAAAAGCGTAAACTTCTAAGTTCAAAGAGATATTACCTTCTTTGAAGTTTAAACCTTTGAGGTGTTGGCATAATAACATGGGATTTGTAATTCGTCAGGCTTTATCATCGATAGTGATCGCCTAAACTTTCTTTGGCCTGACTTTGGCGTCAGGGCTTCTATTTTGCCTAACATTTTGCTAGGTCTTTTGGCCTGGCTTTGTCGCCAGGGCTTTTGGCCTGACTTTGGCGTCAGGGCTTTGCCTGACTCTTGGCGTCAGGTTTTTTGAGGCTTAACTTTGTTGTTAGGGCTTTTGTGGCCTAGTTTTGTTACTAGGGCTTTTTTGGCCTAACTTTGTTGTTAGGACTTTTGGCTTGTCTTTGGCGACATGGATTTTTGGCCTAGCTTTGTTGCTAGGGCTTTTGGCCTGTCTTTGGCGACAGGGCTTTTTGGCCTAGCTTTGTTGCTAGGGCTTTTGGCCTGACTCTGGCGTCAGGGCTTTTGGCCTAGTATTGTTGCTAGGGCTTTTTGGCCTGACTTTGGCGTCAGGGCTTTTTGGCCTAGCTTTGTTGCTAGGGCTTTTGGCCTAACTCTGGCGTCAGGGCTTTTGGCCTAGTATTGTTGCTAGGGCTTTTTGGCCTGACTTTGGCGTCAGGGCTTTTTGGCCTAGCTTTGTTGCTAGGGCTTTTGGCCTAACTTTGACGTCAGGGCTTTTGAGGCCTGACTTTGGCGTCAGGGCTTTTTGGCTTCGGCTTGCTTCGAGTGGACACGCTTTATGAAGGAATGACTCTCTTTTATTGACATAATCGGTTTGATTACAAGCTATGCATAAAATCTTCTTAAATGCTCAGAATTAAATGGACGGGGTAACCTCTCGGCTTCGATGGTTTCCAAATAGTAGGATCATGGTGCGGCGATCTCTACTACTTTGTATGGTCCTTCCCATTTGGCTGAAAGTTTGTTTTTACTGTCCAGCCTTGTGAATTCATTTCTTCTCATAACCATCTCCCCCACAAAAAATTGGCGAGCGCTGACCTTTCTGTTGAAATACTGAGCGGTCGCCAAACGCATCTTTGTCTGTGTCTTTTCCGAGAGCCATCTCTTTTCCTCTGCTAAGTCGAGGTCACTTCTGCGCTCGATCTCATTTGCCTCCGCGTTAAAGTGTAGGACTCTGTGGGTAGGCACTGCTAATTCAGCTGGTGCTACTGCTTCTGATCCGTACACTAAACTGAAAGGCGTTTCTCCTGTGGCCGCCTTAGGCGTTGTTCTGATTGCCCATAATACGTTTTCCAGTTCGTCTGCCCAATTCCCCTTGAATGCTCGAACCCTTTTCTTGAGTCCTGCTAAGACAACCTTGTTGGCTGCTTCAGCTTGCCCATTCGTTTGAGGGTGATGTACTGAACTGAAACGATGATCGATATGATACTCTTCATAGAGCCATTTCAACTCCTTTCCAACGAATTGCGGACCGTTATCGCTGATGAGTATTTTGGGAATACCAAATATGGAGAATATGTTGACCTGCAGGAACTTGATAACTTGGAATTCCGTTGTTGAAGCTAGATCTTTCGCCTCTACCCACTTAGTGAAGTAGTCGATTGCCACTATGATGTGAGTACGCTGACCAGTGCTAATGGGAAAAGGACCCAATATATCGATTCCCCATTGAGCGAAGGGCCAGGCACCTGCCATTGGGGATAATAATGTCGATGGTCGACCCGATCGTGGTGCAAACTGCTGGCAAATTTCACACTTTTGTGTTAATTCGGCTGCGTCTTTTCCCACGGTCGGCCAGTAATATCCCAATCTGAATATTTTCCTGCTTAGCGATCGAGCGCCTTCATGACATGCTGCTGCCCCTTCATGAGCTTCTCGAAGAACTTTTTCCGTTTCAGGATGAGCGACACACCTCAAGTAAGGCGTCGAGTAGCCTCTTCTGTAGAGTTCTCCATCGATGATTAGATAGCTTGCTGCGAGCCTTCTAATCCTTGTGGATTCTCCTTCGTCCTCCGGGAGGATTCCTTCTTTTAAATAACTCTGGAACGGGGTCATCCATGTGACTTGTCCTTGGATGTTGAAGACCTCTGCTCTGCTTTCCAGGACTGAACATAGAGCTTTCTCCAGAAATTGTACATCCTGGACTGTCGCCCCTCCGAAGGCTAGTTTACTCAAAGAGTCTGCCATCTGGTTTTCTTGGCGAGGAATAAACTCAATCGCGAAATTTGGGATTTCCGCGACCAGCTTTTTGGCAATGCCGAGATATTTCTTCATCTTTTCTCCCTTTGCCTCGTAGGCGCCATTAACCTGATTGACAATAAGCTCTGAGTCACTTTTTACCTTAAGCGCGGTTATACCCATTCCTTTTGCCAGTCTGAGTCCTGTGATAAGAGCCTCATATTCTGCTTCATTATTGGTCGCTGGAAATGTCAAGGCGGTCGCGTACTTCAGAGACTCGCCCTCAGGAGGAATAAGAATTAAACCTGCCCCCGAGCCTTCTTTTGATGAAGACTCATCCGTATAGAGTTCCCATATTTGATTGTCGTCTGCTGACTGACTTGGCCTGTTCTCTGCTTCTGTTTGATCGTTACTCGTGCTTTCCACTATGAAATCAGCTAGTGCTTGACCTTTGATGGTCGTTTTTGGCGCAAATTTGATCCTGAACTCGCTGAGCTCGATAGCCCAATTGACCATTCTTCCTGAAGAATCTGGCTTCATCAGGAAGTTTTTGAGAGGTTGATTGGTGAGGACCGTGATGTCGTGTGCATGAAAGTAAGGTCTCAGCTTCCGAGCAGCAATAACTAAGGCATAGAGATACTTCTCAATCTGGACATATTTTATTTCTGCTGAGTTGAACATTTTGCTAATAAAATACACTGGACTCTGAACATTATTCTCCTCCCTTATTAAGACAGCACTGGCTGCCACATCGCTAATGCCTAAATAGAGGAAAAGTTGCTCGCCTGGAACGGGTTTTGCCAGAGCTGGGAGTGTTTGGATATGCCTTTTCAAAGACTGGAATGCTTCCTCGCAGTCTGGCGTCCACTCGAACCTGCGGTTGGCCCTCAAGGTTTTGAAGAACGGGAGGGACCTGTCTCTTGCTTTGGAGAGGAAGCGGTTAAGAGCAGCTAGTCGGCCGTTCAGGCATTGGACTTCCTTATGGCAGGTTGGCGACTTCATTTCTTCTATGGCCTTTAGCTTTTCCGAGTTTGCTTCAATGCCCCTTTCGCTGACCATAAAACCCAGGAACTTCCCGGACTTGACTCCAAAGGCGCATTTTGCCGGGTTCAGGCGAACGCTGTGTCTCCTCATGCATTCAAAAGCTTCACGGAGGTCGATGGTATGAGGATTGCCTTTGATGGATTTGACGAGCATATCATCTACGTAGGCCTCCATGTTCCTTCCCAGCATGTCCTGGAACAGTCGGTTCACCATCCGCTGATAAGTGGCCCCGGCATTGATGAGACCAAATGGCATCACCTTGTAGCATAGAATGTCCCCGTCAGCATAGAAAGCAGAGTGGGCCTCGTCTTCTGGATGCATTCTGATCTGGTTGTAGCCTGAATAGGCGTCCATGAAGCTCAGCATCTCATGACCCGAGGTAGCATCGACCAGCTGATCAATTCTCGGAAGGGGATATGAATCTTTAGAGCAAGCCTTGTTTAAGTCGCGGAAGTCGACGCACATCCTCCACTTGCCGTTAGATTTCCTGACCAAAACTGGGTTGGCGACCCAGCTCTGGAATCTTACTTCTCTGACGAAGTCAGCTTCAATCAACCTGCCGACTTCCTGCCTGATCGCCAAACGCTTATCAGTCCCGAATGATCTTCTCTTTTGGGCGATCGGCTTGATGGAGGGGTCTATCCTGAGCTCATGAGAGATAATATCTGTGCTGATTCCTGGCATGTCGCTCGGCTGCCAGGCGAAGAGCTCTTTGAATTCCTTGAGGAGGGCGGTCATGGCCTCCTTCTGATCCTCTTTCAAGGTGGTCCCAATGCGCACCTTTTTGTCTGGACCATCGATCTCGACCTCCTCCAATTCCTCCATGGGTGCTGGCCGAGCCAAGTCCTCGCGGGGATCGGCCTCTGTCTCGATGGCGAGCGCCTCCCTTTGGTTCTTCCTGCGTAAACAGTTCACATAGCATTGCCGCAAGGAAGGCTGATCTCCTAGCACTTCTCCAATCCCGTTCGGAGTGGGGAACTTCATCTTCTGGTGGACAGTGGAGGCCATAATCTTATTTGGGTTGATCGTGGTCCTCCCTATGATGGCGTTATAGGATGTAGGTGAATCGACCACCAGGAAAGTGACCGACACCTTGATGCCGTTCCACCCCTCGCCAAAAATCACTGGCATGGTTATAGCCCCCAGTGGGTAAGTTGTTCTTCCCGCAAATCCGATCAGCGGAAAGTCGACCCTCTTCAGGTCGCGTTTGGATTTGCCCATCTTTTCAAAGGCGTCCAGAAACAAGATGTCTGTTGAGCTGCCTCCGTCGACCAGAATCCTTGCAACATCACAGCCGTCAATATCTGCCGTAATGACCAGAGCATCGTTGTGGGGCGTGGTGACATGTGCCAAATCATCTTCAGAGAATGAGATGACAATGTTTTCTTCAGGTCGGGGCCGCTTCCCCAACTGAACTGCCGTAGAGATCTGAGTGGCGTAGACCTCTCTGGCGTTTGACCTCTCGCCGCCTGCGCCGAATCCTCCCGCAATCAGATTCACTCTCCTCTTGCTTCCAGAAGGCTCAGCTTGATCTGCAGGGGCTGGTGAACGATGTCTCCTGGGGGGCGTTCGACTTCGATCTCGCCCTGCCACAAATTCCTTCAACATTCCCCCCTGAATCAGCCTCTCTATATCTCGCTTCAGAATCTTGCAATCGTCTGTCTTATGGCCCTTGCACTTATGGTATCTGCAATAGCTCTCGACATCCTTGCCCATGGGTAACCCACATCGGCGAGGCATCGGTGGCCTCGCCAAGGATCTCCTCTCCATCTCGACTAGTACCGCTGAGATCTGCCTATTTAAAGGCGTGAAGTACTCAGGGACCTCTGGATGGCGAGGCGCTGGAAGAGACTCGACTCGGGGCTTACTTTCTTTTCCCTTCTTCTCCTTCTTTACCTCCTTCTTACCATCGCGTCGGGGTTCATGGGTTATCCTTAGCGAGGTCGTCAGGAGGTTAGCCTCGATGTTTGCGCGTTCAAGGTCTATGAAACCTTTTGCCCTAGACGCCAACTCCTCCAATGTCTCTATCTCCTTCACATGGTAGCTGTTTCGCAGCTTTCGCGAGGCCTTGTTGGCCACATCCAGACCTCTGTAGAATGCTCGAATGATCTCCCCATCCGAGATTCGGCGATCTAATTCTGTGACGTTTTGATGAAAACGCCCGTAGAAGTTGGACAGCGACTCTCCAGGCTGCTGTTTGACCGAGTCAAGGGCGACCACGCTCTTCAGCAACTGGCGCTCGCCCATATATCTCTCCAGGAACTTGCTTCTCAACTCTGCCCAAGTTCCGATTGATCCTGCAGGGAGGACGAAGAACCAGGACGAAGCCGAACCCGAAAGAGTAGATGGAAATAGCAAAGCCAAATGATTGAGATCGTTTGACTTACCCAGAAGGGAGGCCTCATGCTTGTTGACATGTACGGTGGGATCTCCTCCACCGCTATACTCAGGTATGGCCCGAGCAACCACATCCTTCGGGATTTTGATAGCGACGAGCGCGTCGGTGAAAGGATGAGAGGACTGCTCCTTGAAGGGAGCTATGACTGTCAATTGTCTTTCCTGGAGCCTTTTTTTGAGGAGGTCATCCATCTGATCCACACTGCAGTACATGGGAGAGGCTCCGGGTGGAGGCGGACCGGAAGGATTGGCAGTATATGCGTCTGCTGGCTCCTTGGTGTGTGCTGGAGGTAGGGACTGCTGACCTGACGTCATCTCCTGATCCTCCTGAGGCGCAACAGGACCAGGATTGGCCGCTTCTGAAGGTGAGGGCCCTGTGGCAGCAGGGCGGTGGTTTTCCTTAGGAGCAGAGGGATTGTTTTCCTGAGGAGCAGGGGCTTGGCGGCGCGCCTGTCCTAGGATGGCTTCCAGCAAGGAGACCATCTCGGGGGTTAAATTAATATCCTGCCCCGCAATATGGACTGTCTGCGGTGCAGGGGCTCCGTTTTGATCAGCAGCTGGGGTCGGTCTTGAATAACCGACATGTTCTCGAGCTGTCCGCAGAGGAACAGCATTAACTCCTGCTCGGCTGGCAGGTTCTTGTTGAAGCGGTGAAGCGGCGGCGGAATCATAGCTATCTGAGGATCGCTCCCTAGTCTGATTCCGACAGTTGCTTTGGGATCGAGTTCTCATGGCTAAATTGCTCGTTCCCACAGACGGCGCCAAATGTTGGATCGTGAAATCCTGAATGCTGATCTGGCAGTGAATTGAATGCCAGACAAGGTTGGGATGACGCTTCAGCTCTGACTCCGGTGAACCTGCAAGTAGGGGAGCGCAACAGAGGGGGTGCCTCTGGGTCCCTCTCCGATGCTTAAATGAGTATGTGTGTGTATAAAGCTCAAAACGTCAAGAACGTATGTAAAGCAAGGGTATTTATAGGGTAAGAGAGATAGAACCGTATATGGCAGCTGAATATCTTAGTGTATATTGTATTGCCGAAGATTCGGATCGTCAGTTACTGCGAGATATTGCAGTTACCAAATCTAATCCTTAGTGAATATGCGACCGAGATATGCGGGATATCGTGGCCACTTCCTTATTAACGGTTTTGTGGGACCAGAGGAGAGAGGCAAGGCTCTCTTCGGGGCGAGCACTCCCATGTCGAGCAATGGAAGGTCGCGACCTGGTAGAGAATGGCGAGCAGTCCGAGAGCCTTTGGCGTCCCTATAGACTTTGGGCTCGATTCTGGATTACTCGATGGTGGGCCAAGTTTGGCTTGTACTCGGGCCGATCCGGTTCGGATGTCATGGGTTTACCCCCTCTATAGTTATTGGGCCTTCGAGGCCTTTTCTTACTGGGTTGTCACTATCGATACCCAACAATTTCCATATAGACCTCCTCTTGTAGATCTCCATGTAGGAAATCATTTTTCACATCAAACTGTCTTAGCGACCAATTATTAGTTGCTGCTATGGACAACAGGACTCGGATCGTATCTATTTTGGCAACCGGGGAGAACGTCTCCGAGTAGTCTATTCCGTAGGTTTGTGTGTATCCTTTTGCTACTAACCTCGCCTTGTGTCGTTCAATCGTGCCATTAGGTTTGTACTTGATGGTATATACCCATCTGCATCCTACTGCTTTCTTTCCGGTGGGTAACTGGCAAATCTCCCATGTTTCATTCTTCATAAGAGCCTCCATTTCCGTATCCATCGTCTGTCTCCACTAGGCTTGGCCAAATAAACCGGTTCAGGCGAACTGGTCTGGTCTGGAACTGGTTTGGTTCGAACCGGTTCGGCCGAACTAGTTCCAAAACCAGATCAGTGTTTTTTGCCTTCAAATAGAACAGTTCAAAATAGTACCAAAAATCCAGTTCGAATCAGTTCGACTCGACTCGTTTTTTTATACTGGTTTATACTTAAATTTAAATCAAACCACTTTAAACCTATATAATTTTAGAACCGGTTTGAAGCAAAATCAACTAAACCTAGAGATGTCTTCAATAAACCAAACCTAGAGATATATTGGACTCTTGTATGTTGATGTGACAGGATTTTAGTCGGTTGTGGAGCAGATTTTTAACCGGTTCAGTGTGTATTTCAGTCAGTTCAGTGTTTTTTCAGACGGTTCAGTATGTTGGACATGATTTTCAGCCGGTTTAGGTTCGGTTTGAACCGGATTATTTCCGAACCAAAATTGTTATTAAAAAAAACAGACCAGAACAGTTCGAACCGGTTCTGAATTGGTTTGAACCAGACCAGTCCTTTTTTCCTTAAACCAGACCAATTTTTTTAGAAACTGAAAAATGTACTGGTTTTTTTCAAACCAGACCAGTTCAGTTCAGAACCGGTTCGACCCCGAACCAGTTCATGAACAAGCCTAGTCTCCACAGGTTTGATTGTTGTGCCTCCTTCACAGATGTCGGAATGTTTCCTGAGTAGACCGCCATGATGAATGACTTAGCCTGGCTACTTAGTCTTCCCTTCGTGACATTTGCCACTGGATACACATCTTCCCTAGTTTCCTTCTCTGGTGTGTACCGATTTGGTGGCTTTCCCCGATTGGCTCTCGGAGGTAGAACATATCTCCCCCTCTCCCCGTTTGCTTCGTTCTCTGTTTGACCTCCTGCTTCTGGTATGATAGGATATTCAGTCACATAATGAATGGATTGGTCAGAATTGCTTACCTCGGATACCTTAGGAGACGGATCGGGTGTCGTATCATCTGGCTCGTTGTCCTGTACTATTGTTTCAGAGATCGGTCCGGGAGGTCGGCTAACTGACTCTGGAGGACCGACATACAAGAGATATGGTTGGTCAACCCAATCTAGTGATTCATGTGTAATCTTCTCCCCCTGATCACTGGATTGGGAATAATAAAATTCATACTCAAGGAAGTCACAGTTCATTGTGGTGAACATGTGACCCCTTTTTAGATCATAGCAGCGGTAGCCCTTTTGGTTAACTCCATAGCCGAGGAAGACGCATTTTACCGCACACAGATCAAGTTTGGTGCGGTCGACTTTGGGTATATGAACGAACACAGAACATCCAAACACTTTAGGGGTTAGGCTCAGTGTTGGGGGTATTCTGCTATGAGACTCTAGGGTTTGAATTGGTGTTTTGAGATTGAGGATCTTTGTTGGTAAACGGTTTAGGAGGTAAGTGGCAGTTGCCACAGCTTCCGGCCAGAAAGTTTTTGGTACTTTTGATTCGATCAAAATAGACCGAGTCATTTCTAGAATTATCCGGTTCTTTCGCTCTACGACTCCGTTTTGCTCGGGGGTATGTGGACAGGAGGTTTGTTGAATAATTCCTTTTTCGAGAAAGAAATTCTTCATCTGAGTTTTGATAAATTCACCTCCATTATCGGAACGCATAGTTTGAATAGTTTTTTGGAATTGGTTCTGAACCATATGGAAAAAGTGCATGAATTTTTCGAACACCTCAGATTTGTTTTTGAGAAAATAGGTCCAGGTCATACGAGTACAATCATCCATGAAAATGACAAAATATTTGAGACCATGAGATCCAGACACGGGTGCAGGACCCCAAACATCAGAATGTACGAGGGAAAAATAGAATCAAGCCGAGTATTATTGGGTTTAAATGACTGTCTATGGCTTTTTGCTAAAATGCACGTCTCACATTCTAAAGTACTGGATTTATTCAGAAACAATTTGGGAAATAAAAGTTTAAGATAACCAAATGAAGGATGACCTAACCGCCTGTGCCAAAGCCACAATTCTTCTTCTGTCGATCCATGAGCCAGCAACACCGATCCTTTTTGGACAACCTCATCCATATAGTACAGACCAGCATGTTCAGTGCCACGCCCAATGATCGTACCTGTCCGGATATCCTACAGTATGCAAAACTTTGGATTTAGTATCATCGTACAGTTTAACTCCTTCGTCACTTGAGACACAGATAACAACTTGTTTGATAGTGTTGGCACCAATAAGCAATTAGAAATCTTAAGATTTTTTTAGATCACTAATGTACCCATCCCGGTCACCATAGCAACTCCACCATTTGTTGTATTAATATACTTAACCCGAGATTCTACTATATCACACAAATCCCGAGCATCAAACGTCATACTATCAGTTGCCCCACAGTCAAATATCCATCTATCACTTTTCCCTACTACTCATGTGACTGAATATCCAGCTCGACAAACTTCAGGGACTAAATCAGCAGGACCTAACTCAGCTTCATTTGGGCAAAAATCTGAAATTATGGAAATACAAGGGCTTGGATTAAAAAACCCAAACCCTTTACCTCTATGGTTGAAGCAATCAGCCGCATTCTTCTCCTGGTTGTTCTCCCGTGCGGCTCCTCCCCACGCAGAGCTAGGGTTCTGCCTTCCTTCGGCCAGGTAAGCCTCGTTGTGGCTGTCCTCCGAGGTGCGTCTCCTCCTTTAGGTCAGGTAAGCCCCGCCGTGGCTAGCCTCCAAGGTATGCGTCCCCGATCTTTGATTGAGTTGCTGTTGTTGCGGGAATACTTCCCCGAACTGTGATTGGAACTCGTTGCCGGTGTTGGTGGCCTTCTTCTGTTGTGGTTGTTGGTTCAGATTCAATTCTGATATGAGAATACTTGCAATTTGGTCGGTCAGGTCATCTCGGATGATACCTGAACCGATTGGGTTCTGCGAGTTACTCTCGCTGTCGGACATTGTTGGGGTTGTAGATTTGTGGGTAAATGATGAATCGAATTACGGATCTTGCTCTGATACCATGTTGGAATAGTGAAAACGAAAATTGGGGATGGATCTATTTTTACTGATAATGCATTGTATTTGATTTTTGGATCTTAAGCCAGTATATAGACTATTACAAGACTAATAAAGGTAACAAATATATTCTACAAATATATTATGTATATTCTGTTTTATATTGTTTCCTAGTCTATCCTATTCCTTGTTTAGCTTCTATACAAATGGTAACTCATATATTGTGTTGTTATTTCTGACACTTAATGGCCTAGAAATAGAGTCAACTACTCTAAGCCCATAAATGAAACTCTTTAACCATACACCATGTGATGTAGCCTCAAAACATGATACGAACTCGGCCTCCATGGTGGAAGTAGCAGTCAAAGTTTGCTTTGCACTCCTCCAAGACACGGCTCCACCAGCAAGCATGAAAATGTAACCTGATGTTGATTTACGTGAATCAACACAGCTAGCGAAATCCGCATCGGAGTAGCCAATTACCTCTAAATTATCGGTCTGTCTATACATGATCATGTAATCTTTTGTTCCTTGAAGGTATCTCATCACCTTATTTGCAGATCTCCAGTGGTTAATACCTGGGTTACTTTGATATCTCCCAAGCACCCCAACAACAAATGAAATGTCAGGTCTAATACAGACCTGAGCATGCATCAGGCTTCCAACAGTTGAAGCATATAGAGTGTTTTTCATCTGTTCCCTCTCAAGCTCATTTTTAGGACATTGGATTAGACTAAATTTATCACCTCTAACAATGGGTGCTATACTTGGCGAACAATCTTTCATCTGAAATCTCTCTAAAACTTTGTTGATATAGGTCTTTTGAGACAAACCCAAAATGCCTCGAGATCTTTCCGTATGGATCTTAATTCCAATGACATAAGATGCTTCACCCATATCCTTCATATCAAAGTTCTTTGAGAGAAATTGTTTCACCTCATATAGCAAACCCTTATCATTGGTTGCAAGCAAAATATCATCCACATATAGTACCAAAAAACAAGTCTTGCTCCCACTGACCTTCTGGTATATACATTGATCCACAACATTCTCTTCAAAACCAAATGAAGTGATGACATTATGGAATTTAAAATACCATTGTCGGGAAGCTTGTTTTAATCCATATATAGATTTATTAAGCTTACAGACCAAGTGCTCACCATTAACAGAGGAGAATCCTTCAGGTTGTTTCATATAAACCTCTTCCTCTAGATCACCATTAAGGAAAGCCGTTTTCACATCCATTTGATGAAAATCTAAATCAAAGTGGGCAACCAATACCATGATCACACAAAGTGAATCTTTCTTATATACATGAGAGAATGTTTCCGTGTAGTCAATTCCCTCCCTTTGAGTGAATCCTTTGGCAACGAGTCTTGCCTTATATCTCTCAATGTTGCCTTGTGAGTCTTTCTTTGTCTTGAAGACCCATTTACTTCCAATGGATTTTACACCATCAGACAACTTGACGAGATCCCAAACTCGGTTAGATGTCATAGAATCCATCTCTTCTTTCATGGCATTGTGCTATAAGTTCGAAACCTCAGAACTCATGGCCTGCGAAAACGTCTCGGGATCATTTTCGACTCCAACATTGTAGTCACGCTCTTGTAGATACACAATATAGTCACTAGGAATCGCTGATTTTCTTACTCTAGTAGATCTTCTTAATGTTGAATTAACACTCTCCTGAGTTGTAGGATCATGTTGTTCGGCAGGTTCTTCAACAGTTTCAGACATCTGTTGAACTTCAATATCTACTAGATTAGGATCAACAGTTTGTGGTACTTCCATGACTGATTCTTCAACACGCATTTGTACTTGAGGCGCGTTGTTAACAACAATAATCACTCCATTACTTGAAGTGACACACTGAGCATCTAAATGATCTTTCTCAGGACCTACGCCCGGGGATCGATCGCTCCCACTTATAAAGTCATTCTCAAGAAATTTTGCATTTCTTGATTCCACAAACCTAGTGCTATGATATGGACAATAAAATCTATATCCCTTAGACCTTTCGGTATATCCAATGAAATACCCATTTATGGCCCTCGGGTCCAACTTCTTTTCTTGTGGATTGTAGACTCTTACTTCAGACGGACAACCCCAAACGCGTACATGTCGCAAACTTGGTTTCCAACCTTTGAATAACTCAAAAGGTGTCTTTGGAAAAACCTTGGTTGGAACTCGGTTTAATATGTACACGACCGTTTTAAGAGCCTCATTCCACAAGGATTTAGGAAGTTTGGTGCTAGCAAGCATGCTTCGCACCATGTCCAATAATGTTCGGTTTCTCCTTTCAACTACTCCATTTTGGTCCGGAGAGCCAGGCAAGCTGTATTGGGCAACAATCTCATTCACTTGAAGAAACTTCGCAAATGGACAATTCGCTTGTCCACTTTCAGTGTATCTACCATAGTACTCTCCACCTCTATCGGATCTCACGATCTTAATTTGTTTACCACATTGTTTCTCTACTTCGGCTTTAAACACCTTAAAAGCTTCTAATGCTTCATTCTTATTGTTAAGCAAGTAGAGATACATGTATCGTGAATAATCATCTATGAATGAGACAAAGTACTTATTTCGGTATGCATCCATGTCTGGACTACAAATATCTGTATGTATGATTTCCAATAACTCAGAGCTCATCTTGGCACCTTTCTTAGATTTGTTAGTCTGCTTACCCTTAATGCAACTTATACAAGTCTCAAAGTCAGTAAAATCCAGAGCACCAAGTACCCCATCATTCACTAACCTTTTAATTCTCTCAATGGAGATATGTCCCAATCTCCGATGCTACAGTATAGAAAACTCTTCATTCATAACACATCGCTTAATACCAACATTTTTCGTGAACATGCATAGAAGTATGGTTATCATTATTTTGTTGATTAAGGAGAAAAAGACCATTAGACAAAATATCACATCCAATAACATCAGACTTATAAAATAAATTAAATCCGGAGTCTGAAAAGTTAAAGGAGTAACCATCTGATACAAGTCTGGAAACTAAAATTAAATTCCTAGAAAAACTAGGAATATAAAATGTCTTCTTCAAATTTAAAATGAAACCACTACTTAAAACCAATAAGCACGTCCTCATGGCCTCTACATGTGAGGGCATCTTATTTCCTGAATAGACACTTCGCTCACTTCCCATCTGTTTATGCAGGTCTCGTAAATCCTACAATGAATTGGTAACATGGATTGTAGAACCAGAATCAATCCACCATGTATTATGATTAACATCAGTCATATTGGATTCATAACAAACAAAAGAAAGTTGAGTACCTTTCTTATCAAGCCAATTCATGAACTTAGAGCATTGTTTCTTAACGTGCCCCTTCTTTTTGCAGAAGAAGCACACAATCTCCTTCTTAATGTCCTTCTGAATAGGAATTTTCCCCTTTCCCTTGTCCTTAGCTTGATCCTTCTTCTTGTTCTTCCCAGGGGTCGTTAAGTTCACATTTTCCTTTTCCCTTTCCCTTTCCTCCATAATCAGTCTACCATCTTCCTGAACACACATGGTCAACAACTCATTGATCGACCATTTATCCTTATGTGTGTTATAGGATATCTTAAATGGGCCATACTGTTGAGGTAAGGTACAAAGGATTTAGTGAACTAAAAAGGATTCTAACATCTCAACCTCCAATGTTTTCAATTGGGCTGATATATCCCTCATGCGCATGATATAATCACGCACACCTCTAATGCTGGTGAGCTTCAGGGACGAAAACTGTATGATGAGGGTGTTCGCCATTGCTTTATCTGAAGTGGCAAATTGCTCATCAATAGCCTTTAGTAAGTCTCGGACTTTGTGATACTACTCGACGGAACCCCTGATACCAACAGATATTTTTGTCTTTATGATCATAACGGAGAGACAATTAGATCGCTCCCACTTAACATAAAGAACAACTGCATCAGGAGAATTGGTTTCAGTTACTGCAGGGGGCTCCTCATTCCTAATAGCATAATCTATGTCCATCCAACCCAAATGAAGGAGAATTCTTTCCTTCCAGACTTTATAGTTGTCCCCTTTGAGTTCGGGAACATCACATCTCATATCAGTGTAATTAACAGGTTGAATTGCTGCAATAAATTAAATATTCATGCTCATGTTACTAAATTTGAAGCTATAAAAAAATATGACATATCCTACCAATGTAGAATTATGTTAAATTATGAATCTAGTGACATAAAACTTGGATGTGGGCTAAAGTTCTAATTCAATTAGATTCATCTTAACTTTATAATAAAACTATCAAATTATGTTCATTTTCCTAATTCCTGTGTTAAATTAGAAAATATAATTTGATATTTTATTCTAATTAATTATACAAATATAATAAAAATTCATGTGGGATAAAATTTTATTATATTACGTATGATTAATCACAATTAATGTTTATTTTTAAATGTGATTCTGAATGAACTTTAATATATAGTTTCAATTAATTAAGAATGTTGTGGCTACTCCCTAATTAATTTAAACTATATGAATCACATAAACATTAATTTAATAATTTGGCTTAATTATTGCATAAACATATAAGCAATATTTTATAAATTTAATTCCAAATATACTAATATATATATATATATATATATATATATATATATATTTATCTTAAAATTGCATGTATAATTTGAAATAATGATGAATTATACAAGCAAATAAAAGTACAAAACACTTATAATTAAATTCATAGATATGTAGAATTAATTTACCAAAATTATACATAGAATCACTATTCATAATCAGTACTATTCATAACTGATACTATTCATAACTGGTACTATTTATGTTACTGTTCATAACCGGTACTATTCATAACTGATACTATGCATAGCCGATATTATTCATAACTGTTTACTGTTTATGTTTGTCACTATTCATAATCGGTATTCATGTTACTGTTCATAGCACTGTTTATGTTCTCCAAAAAGACGAACGAAATAGAAAAAACAGAGTGTAAAACCAGAAAAAACAGAGCAAGTCCAATTAGCAAGGTAGAGGTAAAATCAACGTGACTCTGATACCAAATGTTGGACTAATGAATGTTAGGATCGATTTAAACATGTTAAGAAACTGAATAAACACATTTAAATCAAACATCGGAAGCTTGAATCGAATTCGTGAACTTACCTCCAGCCATTGTTAAATTGAGTTTCGTGATTCGTTTGGAGTTTCTAAACCCTTACTTTTCACAGTAGATGGTGTATTCAAAACTGAATTGAAGAAGAGTAGTGTCTAGGGACCAAAAACGAGAATGCTCTATATAATGCTCTATCCATCAAAAAGCATAAATGAAAGCATTGGATGACTGCTTTTGTGGACGAATGATTGCTTAACTTGTGGATCAATTTCTGTTGTTGATTGGCCATAGAAAGAGAAAACAAACTTGAATTTCTCTTCAATAAGTGCATGTGGAAAAACATGCACTATGTGGGTGGATGAACTGTGCAACGTGGTCTGCTACACATATTTTATACAACATTGACAACGGAAATCTACCCATTAAAAGTCAGGGCTGAGGCGGTGGCTCTTGGGGGGCGGTGGTGTTTAGGATGTGAACTTTCATTCCTTTCGGTTCTAAGAGTCATCACTGTTTCCGGAACATTCTTCGCATTTTCTGTAATTTCAACTCTTTTCGTTCGAATTTAGAAAGAACAAAAAAAATATGTAGTGAAGAGGTGCTGAATCTGGACGATGTAACATATTCTAGGAAAATAGTCGAATTGTCTCATAAAAAGGATATTTTTCTTCCTTTCCCGATCCTCATTCATTTACTCAAAATAACAACCGCAGATGATAACATTTTCGTGAACATTGTAAACATATAATCCCATCAATAAATACGCAATTCAAAATCTCTCAAGAAAATCAATCCATTGTTTTCGAACTTCACCGCAAATCAATATTGAAAATTTCTATAGACTCAGATAACAATAATAAATAAATAAAAATATGTACCAGCAAATACACTAACTCTCCATCAGCAGTCCACAGAAGGGCCAAACATCATCTGTGGGCAGTTACTAATGTTTCAATGAATCTCAACCCGTCGAACCTTGAACAGAACTTGTTCTGCGCGGCAGAAGCGTCTTCTTGACCTCTCGTCACGACATTTTCCTGCAGAATTAAGCAGAAATTGAGATGATTCCAAGGAAGGAGAAACAGAAACGATTTTCTCCCATCAATTCCGAATAAAAATCAAAATCGAAGATAAAAAGACCTAATTCAGATTTTCATTGCTTGAATCCTAAGTATTTGAGAATAAACCGACAAAAAGAGCATACCCAGTAAAAGAAAAATTTGTCTTAGCATGATTTAGTCCCTTGGATGCTTACCTTGTGATGAAACCGAAAGGAGGCTTGACAGGTGATGCTCGTGGAAGAAGATAAGGCAGAGGTGGCGGCGGCGGCGGAAGCCGCGGCTACTGACGCCGCGAAGAATCCCAATTTCGTCATCGATCGATCGTTAGTGGAGGATCCGCCTAGAGAGAGAGAGAGAAAGCGCAAATTGGAGAGGTGAAAGAAACTCTCCTCAACGGTTATTTATAATGGCGGGGAAGACGCGGTCTGACAGTGACAGGTACTTTCGAACTAACTACGCGGCAATCGGCAGCTTCCCAACATCTGTAGGTGTACGTCAACTTACCATGTAATCCCTATAATATTTATTCTTTTATTTTAAATGGGCCTTTCTTCGGATTTGTAATTTGTAGACTTAATTATCTATTTGTTAATTGTTTTTTTTTCTAAGTTTAGTTTACTTGAAATTTTAATTTTTTAGACCATCTAATTTATTGTTAAATATTGACGGAAACATGTATAGGCTCATTACATATCATATAATAAATTGCAATTTTATTCAAAATTTATCTAATAAATTGCATATTTTTTCAAAATTCATATAATAAATAATTTTTCAAAAATTTTACTAGCAGTTCAAAACATTAGATCAATATTTGACAAGAAATATATGGTTGATCCTATTTTGTTTATTTTTGTTAATTAAAGATAATAAATATATTCAGGAATAGAGATTCTAATTGACTTGTTATATTTGATTGATGAAAACAAAATGTAATGCACAAAATCAAACCGAGATCATTAAAGAATGAAATGTTAAATCATTATATTACGATAATTAATTCACGCTATTTTCAATAGAGAATTGAATCCCCTCATGTAAAAAACAAATAATTAAACTATTATGCCGTCTATTTACAATTTTACATAAAGGGCTATTTCGTCAGGTAAGAATAACAGCTAACATGTCCCATAAATTCAATTCTCAACCACAAACATTTTAGGTCCAGACAATGGTTGAATGACAAGTGTGTGGTTCTCTTTGCAACACGTTAACAGCACTTTTAACTTCACCCAATAAACTGGCTGAAGATGCAACTTGCAAGTGTACCCACTAATTTTTTTATGCGGTGGAAATTGTGGACTAATCATATATTCCACCAAGATAAATAAAAACATTGGAAAACTACCAAACTATTACCTAAATTTATGAGTAATTAAAAAGTAGATACTTAAATTTTTATTTGTAATAACTAAGTAGTCGAACTTATGAAAATTAGAAATAGGTACATACTGTTAAAAATAGACGGAAAATATCACGTTAGGAGCAAACATGTACATGAACTTACATGAATGAACAAGTAGGTATCTGAACCGGTGCAAAAATCGATTCAGAACTGATTCAGTCTAACCACTTTTTTTTAATAGGGTTTATATACCAAACGCATGCATGACTCAATTTCAGACGTTCTCGGAGTGTTGTTTGATGCACCGAGAACGTCAGATGTTGAGTCATGCATGTGTTTGGTATATAATTTTTTTTTTTAATAAAGTAGTTCGACCGAACCGAGTTTTGAACCGGTTCATGTACCTACTTGCTTGTTCGTGTAAGTTCAGGTACATGTTTGCTTCTCACGTGATATTTTTTGTTTTTTCTTAACAGAAATTAACGGTAGATACCTATTTGTTTATTTAAGAAAGTTCAGCAACCTATTTGTTACAAAAAATAATAATTTAGGTGTCTATTGTTAATCACCCACAAGTTCAGGTATCAGTTTGGTAGTTTTTCCTATTAACATATAAGCTCCATATTAGAAAAATTTGTACTACTCAATGATAGGAAATTATAATGTGACTTCATAAAAATAGTTGGACTCGTACCGTAATATTAAACTCGATTTGCCATGATTAAGGAGAGGTCAAAACTATAATGTTTTGGCCAAAAAATAAACTATAATGTTACGAAACTACCACATGGCTATTTAGAAGAGGGGAAAAATTATTGATAGTTTTCAAAATAGAAGATATGTCATATTAAGATTTTGTGGAGGTATATTAAAGAATTTGTATAAAAAAATATTTTTTTAACTGATAAAAAAGAATTGGTTAAGATGCTCTTTAGTATTAAAATACGCATATTTGATTCATGAAGATATCATTAAAAGAATTTCGATATCCTTCTATTTTCATAAGAGTAGAGGTGACGATGGTTAGAGTTTGATAAAGTTATAACAAATATCATAATCATTATGGATACAATTTTTAATATCATAACTATATCAATAACTGTGGTTATTAACCACGGTTTTAACCGTATACACATATTTATTACTAAATGTAAAATGTAATAAAATATCATGAATGTTATCATAATTAATACATAGAGTTATGTCTCAATCATTAACAATATTTAACACTAATATCATTCAACATTAGCACTATTCAAAATTAATACTATTACCATTTAACATTAATATAATCTAATTATATTTCAGCATAAAATTATGGATTCATGAAATTTAAAAGTGAACTTATATTTATATTATTAGTATTTACTAATATATTAATATTAAATCATTATTGTATTTAGAGAATAATTCTTGGAATAACTAAAATATCATAATCATAATCATAACTATTATAAATATAAAATTTATCATCATCACAGCATCACACTCTATAATAATATGATTAACCATATAAAAAAATTATGGTTATAACCATGTTTTTTGAGTTTTTACAGCACCATTGTCGGTCCTACATAGGAGTTGTTAGTTAACTAAATGGTTGGATCAAACTAGAGAAAGATTAATATGCCCTCGTGGCTTACTGAGAGGAAGAAAGATTATGGTCATGGATAGTTCTCTTATAAGAAAGTTTCAGATGTTTACTAGTGTCAAAAACTTAGACATTTAAAACTAAATTGTAGATCAAACCGAAAAAGACTGACATGGTGAAGTCTAATATCTCAATTATAGATGACGGAAGTGTTAAATAATTTTAGCAAAGACCACTCCTAATCTTGTAGTAAAAAAAACAAGAAATTAGACGACTTTAAATTCCTGTTGCAATCATCATCTCGCCGAAAACGTGAAGCAATTTTCAAATTTTTGTTGTCATGAGATGCCGAACAAGCTTGAAAATATTTATCGCATTTTTTATATGGAAAATCTTATGTGACAAATGCAATCAATTCAGTTATGTCAATTTTTGTTCAAAATGTTAGCGATTATGAAAACATATATCGTTTATATTGGTACTCAAATATACACAAATATGTGTCATATAAATTCCAGGTAAGAAAACTGTTGATTTTTCTTATCCTATAATATTGGTTTAACTGAGTCAGTTGACCAGACTATGGTCCACGATTTCGTACACGAATTCTGCCTCGATTTCACCTACAATTTCAGTCTCTCTAATACTTTCAGTTATTGCTCTTTGATGGACAGAGCAGATAAAACAACATTTTCGGTTGGTCCCTAACACCGCTCTTCCATTCACTCTCGAATACATCATCTACTCTATGAAGAGTAAGATTTTAGAAGCACCAAACGACTCACAAAACTCTGCTTGCAATAGATGGAGGTAAGTTCACGAACATAATCCTAATTGCTTCCGTTGTTTCATTTGAATGTGTTTATTCAGTTTCTGAGTATGTTTAAATAGATTTTAGATACATTAATTTTACATATGGTATCAGAGCACCGTTGAATTTTTTTTTATTTGCATTGCTATGTTTCACTTTGTTTCAATTCGTGTTTAATAGTTATGAAAACATCCGTTCGAAAATTAACATGGAATCTATTGTTTTTGAATTTTTCTGAGTATATGGTTATTATAAATCCTTAAGAAATACGATTTATGGGCTTTAAAACATTCAAATTGGTGTATGGGGAGGTCGGGAAGTGTCGGGTTTTATTTTCGGGTATGTACGAGTCGAAAACGACCCGGCTGAAGGTAGAAGATGAATAGTGATTTGAAATAATTTGTTGTTTCCTTCCTGCGACTCGGGCTTTGTACTTTTATTATTTAATTTTCTTGTATAATTCATTGTTATTTCATTTATAGTTTGATGCAATAATTACTAAATAATTGTTATTTAATTTACTAAATAATATTAGTACATTTGGAATTAAATTCATAAAATATTGTTTATAGTTTGATGCAATAATTAAGCCAAATAATTTAGTTAATGTTTATGTGATCCATATAGTTTAAACTAATTAGGGAGTAGTCACAACATCTTTAACTAATTTAAATTATATATTAAAGTTTATTTAGGATCATATTTAGAAAATAAACATTAATTGTGATTAATCATATGTAATATAATAGAATTTTATTTCACATGAATTTTTTATTATATTTGTATGATTAATTAGAATAGAATATCAAACTATATTTTCTAATTTACCCACAGGGATTAGGAAAAAAAAAACATAATTTGATAGTTTTATTATAAAGTTAAGGTGAATCTAATTGAATTAGAACTTTAGCCCACATACAAGTTTTATGTCACTAGATTCATAATTTTACTTTGGTAGAATATGTCATATTTTTATAGCTTCAAATTCAGTAACATGAGCATGAATATTTAATTTATTGCAACAATTCAACCTGCTAATTACTTTGATATGAGATGTGATGTTCCCGAGCTCAAAGAAGACATCTACAAGGTCTGGAAGGAAATAGTTCTACTTCACTTGGGTTGGATGGACATAGATTACACCATTAGGAAGGAGGATCCCCTGCAGTAACTGAAACCAGCTCTCCAGATGGAGTTGTTCTTTATGATAAATGAGAGTGATCAAATCGTATCTCCGTTATGTTCATAAAGACAAAAATATTTGTTGGTATTAGGGGCTCCGTCGAGCAGTATGACAAGGTCCAATACTTACTAAAGGCTATTGATGAGCAATTATTCACTTCATATAAAGCAATGACGAGCACCCTCATCATACAGTTTTCGACTCTAAGGCTCACCAGCATTAGGGTTGTGCGTGATTATATCATGCGCATGAGGAATATATCAGCTCAGTTGAAAACATTGGAGGTTGAAATGTCAAAAACTTTCTTGGTTCACTACATCTTTTGTACCTTACCTCAATAATATGGCTCATTTAAGATATCATATAACACACATAATGATAAATGGCCAATCAATGAGTTGTTGATTATGTGTGTTTAGGAAGAGGGCAGACTGCTTATGGAGGAAAAGGAAAGGGAAAAGGAAAATGTGAACTTGACGACCCCTGGGAAGAACAAGAAGAAGAATCAAGTCAAGGACAAGGGGAAGGGAAAAATCCTTCTTCAGAAGGACATTAAGAAGGAGATTGTCTGCTTCTTTTGCAGGAATAAGGGGCACATTAAGAAACAATGCTCCAAGTTCATGAATTGACTTGATAAAAAAGGATTTGTGAGACCTGCGGAAACCGATGGGAAGTGAGTGTAGCGTCTATTCATGAAATAAGATGCCCTCGCATGTGGAGGTCATTTGGACGTGCATATTGATTTTAAGTATTGGTTTCATTTTAAAATTGAAAAATACATTTTATATTCTCAAATTTTCTAATAATTTAATTTCAGTTTCCAGACTTGTATGATATGGTTATTCATTTAACTTCTGAGGCTACGGATTTAATTTATTTTATAAATTTGATGTTATTGGATGTGGTGCAAAATGATGATAACCATACTTCAATGCACGTTCATGAAAAGTTTGGTACTAAACGATGTGTTATGAATGAAGAGTCTTCTATAATGTGGCCGAAGATTGGGACACATCTCCATTGAGAGAATTAAAAGGTTAGTGAATGATGGGGTACCTGGTACTCTGAATTTTATTGGCTTTGAGACTTGTATAAGATGCATTAAGGGTAAGCAGACTAACAAGTCTAAGAAAGGTTCCAAGAGGAGCTCTGAGTTATTGGAAATCATACATATATATATTTGTAATCCAGACATGGATGCATACCGTAATAAGTACTTCGTCTCCTTTATAAATGATTACTCACGATACATGTATCTCTACTTGCTCAACAATAAGAATGAAGCACTAGATGCTTTTAAGATGTTTAAAGCTGAAGTAGAGAAACAATGTGGTAAGCAAATTAAGATCGTAAGATCCGATAGAGGCGGAGAGTACTATGGTAGATACACTGAAAGTGGAAAAGTGAGTGGTCCATTTGTGAGGTTTCTTCAAGAGAATGGGATTGTTGCCCAATACAATTTGCCTGGCTCTCTGGACCAAATGGAGTAGTTAATAGGAGAAACTGAACATTATTGGACATGGTGCGAAGCATGCTTGCTAGCACCAAACTTCCCGAGTCCTTGTGGACAGAAGCTCTTAAGATGATCATGTACATATTAAACCGAGTTCCAACCTAGACTGTCGCCAATACACTTTTTGAGTTATTCAAAAGTTGGAGACCAAGTTTGCGTCATGTACGCGTTTGGGGTTGTACATCTGAAGTAAGAGTCTACAATGCACAAGAAAGGAAGTTGGACACAAGGACCATAAGTGGGTATTTCGTTGGATATGTCGAAAGGTCTAAGGGATACATATTTTATTGTCCATCTCATAGCACTAGGTTTGTGGAATCAAGAAATGCAAAATTTCTTGAGAATGACTTGATAAGTGGGAGTGATCGATCCCAGGGTGTTGGTCCTGAGAAAGATCATTCAGATGCTCAATGTGCCACTTCACGTAATAGACTGGTCATTGTTGTTAACAATGCGCCTCGAGTACAAACGTGTGTTGAAGAACACGTCCTGGAAGTACCACAAGTTGTTGATCCTGGTCCAGTAGATATTGAACTTCAACAGATGCATGAAACTGTTGAACAACCTGCTGAACAACATGATCCTACACCTCAGAAGAATGTTGATGCAACATTAAGAAGATCTACTAGAGTAAGGAAATCAGTGATTCTTAGTGACTATGTTGTGTATCTACAAAAGTGTGACTACAATGTTAGAGCCGAAAATGATCATGAGACGTTTTCACAAGCCATGAGTTCTGAGGTTTCGAACTTGTGGCATATTGCCATGAAAGTAGAGATGGATTTTATGGTGTCTGGCCGAGTTTGGGATCTCGTCAAGTTTCTTGATGGTGTAAAAGTCATTGGAAGTAAATGGGTCTTCAAGACAAAGAAAGACTCACAAGGCAACATTGGGAGACATAAGGCAAGACTCGTTGTTAAAGGATTCACTCAAAGGGAGGGAATTGACTACACATAAATATCCTCTCCTGTATCTAAGAAAGATTCACTTCGTGTGATCATGGCATTGGTTGCCCATTTTGATTTGAATTTGCATCAAATGGATGTGAAAACAAGTTTTCTTAATGGTGACCTAGAGGAAGAGGTTTATATGAAACAACATGAAGGATTCTCCTTTGTTAATGGTGAGCACTTGGTCTGTAAGCTCAATAAATATATATGGGGATTAAAACAAGTTTCCGGACAATGGTATTTTAAATTCCATGATGTCATCACTTCATTTGGTTTTGAAGAGAATGTCATGGATCAATGCATATACCAGAAGATCAGTAGGAGCAAGACTTGTTTTTTTGATACCATATGTCCTCTTATAGACGAACCGATGCCTTGGAGGTGATTGGCTACTTCGATGCGGACTTCGTTGTCTGTGTTGATTCACATAAATCAACATCGGGTTACATTTTCATGCTTGTCGGTGGAGCCGTGTCTTGGAGGAGTGCGAAGCAGATCTTGACTATTAATTCCACCATGGAGGCCGAGTTCATATCATGTTTTGAGGCTACATCACATGGTGTATGGTTAAAGAGTTTCATTTCAGTGCTTAGAGTAGTTGATTCTATTTCTAGGTTACTAAGATTGTATTGTGACAACTCAGTTGTTGTATTTATGGCTAAGAATAGTAAAAGCGATAATTGAAGTAAGCACATCGACATCAAATACTTGGTCATCAGAGAACGTGTTAAGGAAAGGAAAGTGGTCATTGAGCACGTTAGCACTAAGTTGATGATTGTTGATCCTTTGACTAAAGACATGCCACCAAAGAATTTCAAGGATCATGTAGAAAGAATGGGACTTGGTTCCATGATGTAAGTATTCATTGTACATACATTTGATATTTTGTGATACTCTTATTCGGTCGATGTTTTTTCATTTGGTTTTGTGCACATATATGTTTGTTTGTTAATTTTGAGAAAATATTGCTAAAGTTTGTACCTTGAATGAACATAGGCTTTATTCATTAAGTTTTATGGGCTATCGTTGAGAAACTTGATATATTGCAATACATGGAAGATAATACTCACTATAAGAGGACATATCGTCATGATTCATATATTTTTTTTCTCATTAAGGTGAATGATGAAATATATATGTGAACCAAGTGGGAGAATGTTGGTTTTTGTTCTCCTATAATCTCGGTTTAACCGAGTCAGTTGGCCAGAATATGGTCCACAATTTCACCCACGATTTCAACCCCTCCAATGCTTTCGGTTATTGATCCTTGATGGACACAACAAATAAAATAGCATTGTCGGTTGGTCCCTAACACCGCTCTTCCATTCACTCTCGAATACTCAATCTACTATGTGAAGAGTAAGGTTTTAGCTGCACCAAACGACTCACAAAACTCTGTTTGCAATGGATGGAGGTAAGTTCACGAACTCGATCCTAATTGCTTCCTCTGTTTGATTTGAATGTATTTATTCAGTTTCTGAGCATGTTTAAATCGATCATAGATTTATTAATTTTACAAAAAAAATAAATCAATAAAGAAGTCAACAATAAAGTAATTTGATGAATTTAAAATTTAAAAAATGTATTACAAAACTCCGAAATTTATCAATATAATAAAAACTTCATAATTAAAAGACGACTCCTCTTCTAGCAAAACATTAAATCTAAGAGACTATGATTCAAATAAAAAGAAGACATCATCTTTATAAATATAATAATTTATTAAAAGTACTAAATCATCTTCTACAACTACAACCATTTGCAGTATACAACAACCATTTGCATTTTGCAGTATACAACGTTTGTTAAAAAAATCATCTCAAATATATCCGAAAAAAAACAAAATTTAAATACGAAAATATTCTTAGATTTTTAAAAATTACGAAAATATACCCACCCGTGAATGAAATTCGCAAGTAGGAATTTATTTTTTATCACCCGCGAATGCGATTTGCGTGTGAGCATTTAAACCGTACTCGCAAATCTCATTCGAGAATGGAGTTTCAGCCCAAAAGTAAAGTTGCTTCACTTTGTAGGGAAAATAAACGATGATGGCGAATGTTGTGAAGCAGCTTTTCCTTATTCGTCATATAATGACAAAAATAACTGCAACTTAGGTTGTATGATGATTTAAAAGAATGATAATGGCAGACCAGGAAAAGAAAACATTATTTCAACTCGCAAATGTATTCATTGGTGGAAATTACATCCGTAAATGACATTCGCGAGTGATGTTTTTTCATTCGCAAATGATGTTTTTATTTTCATCCACGAATCTCATTCGCGGGTAGGTATACTTAGTATTTTTTTCAAAATTGAAAATATTTTTATTTTGAGGTATATTTGTGTTTGTTCCGATCTACCTAGCATATATTATATGGGAGAGAGAGGAGGAAGAAAAATTACAGAAAAACTCTGATTGGCTAAGAGACATAGACAGTTGAGATATCTCAACCAACCCCAACGTACTAGAAAAAGATTCCGAAGTAGCAGTACACCACCCTTCACCTGCCATATCAACCCTTCCAGATCCCTCCTTTTAAATCACTCTTCTACATTAAAGAATGTTTAAAAAAATCAGTTTTCTCGATGAAAATGTCTTCTAAATGGATCCTTGCCGCCGTTCTACGGCTCCTGGCCATCGGAACAACTCTTGCTGCCGCCATTTTCATGGCCACGAGCAATGAGCAGGTCAATCTCTTTTCTCTTGTGTACGAGGCAAAGTACAGCGACTCACCCGCTTTCGTGTAAGTATATATATATATATATACATTTTCGCGCTCTTTACTCTCTTGCTCATCTATAGAATGAGACATGGTCTTGTTGTGTAGGTACTTTGTGATTGCGAACGCTGTTGTTGCCATCTATAGCATCTTGGTCGCCTTTGTTCCTTCCGGCAGCCGTTTCTGGAAATTTGTCGTCGCAGGAGACGTGGTAAATTAAACTAGTTGCTCCATTATGTTTAAATTAAAGATGATTACGTTCATTACATTCTTGTGATATACACAGAAGTTAGGGTTCATCTTTCCTTTCTATTCATTGTTGCTCCAGTGAAATATATCTCAAATTAAACATACCATTAGAAACCAAGAAAAACACTAAACTGTAACATGTTTTTTCGATCAATTTACAAAGTTGATCTGTTCGTGGATGCACACAGGTTGCGACAATGCTGCTTATATCTAGCCTTTCTGCTGCACTAGCGGTAGCTCAGGTGGGCAAAAACGGGAATTCAAATGCGGGATGGCTACCAATCTGCGGCCGAGTTGGGAGTTTCTGCGACCATGTAACATATGCTCTAATAGCAGGATTCGCTGGTGTCGTACTCTATATGGTGGTGCTTTTTTCCTCGTTCCGGTTTGTCCTAGAAGACAATGATGATTGTTGTTGAATCACAGAATACTCTATATGTAGTAGTCTTATATAACCCCTTCAAGTTCAGCACAATTTTTCGATTCTTTTTCGGTTTCCGAAGGTGAAGTTAGCTTCATATTCGCAAATGAAAAACGATTCAAAAAGAGTAACACTGATATCAAAATGAGTAAGCCTAATTTGGTTGGGAAAAGAAAGTCTGCTAATTTGATAAATAATTGTTCATACAGATCTATTTCAGAAAAATATTTCAAATATTATTCTACGTACGTTTCATGAAATTTGTTTTTGCAGCAGCTGTGGTAAGTAATTTTTAATTAACATCTTTAGTAATTTGCAGCAGGTGTGTCCGATACAAACACAATGAGTAAAAAACTAACCCAACTGCGATTTATAGACAGAGACTTCTTCAAATTTGAATGACGCCAAAACAGACAACTCGAATTAACCAACAAGATGAACTGATCACTATATAAAAATGATATCTTTAATTATTTTTAGTATTAAAAGACAAGACATTATTTTTAGTTCTGGATGATGCATTCCGACCAAAACACCAGGAAAAGATTTGGAAAATTGCATGCAGAATGCACCGTTTTACAAACCTCTCGGAGTTGAACTTGGCCGCATCCTCAACGTAACGTTCCAATAAAATTTCAACTCAGATTGCCTTTAAAATGACAACAAACTTTATCAAGTAATATAAAATATTTGATGACTGGGATAGAAATCCAATTATTTCAGAATTATAATCTTGTAGATATAGGGTTTGTAGTTTCACTTTTTATTTTCCAAATTTATCCTTAACAAATTTCTAAATATAATAAGCAATGACGACAATGCTCCAAAACATCTCTCCATCATAAACAAACTTTTTACAGCATATTCAGGAACTTGGAACACAAGCCACGCTGACTGATGATATACTACAATAAACTTGGCACACCTCAAGAACAATATATATGAGGTCATACCACGACACAATAACCTTATTACAAAAATAACCAACCAAAGCCCAGTTTCATTGTTTTCAACACCGAATCACGTTTCTTACATCTTTACCCAGACCAACCTCGCTGAGAACTGGAAGGATGTCCATTCAACCTGTCCAAAACACTGTTGAAATCCACTTGCTGTCCACTCTCTTCCATTCTCTGAATCACACTGGCAACATGATCATCCCTGAAACCCATGTTCACAAGCTTTTCAATCAACTCACCGTAAGGATGGTTCCTGGAAAACTGTGGGTGGCTCGAGTTGCGAGACATGAGGTTGCTTTGTGGGTTCTGGACAGGGATGTTTGGAGGATACCCGCCTTGTGAGAAGTGAGGCTGCTGCTGCTGAAGGGGATGGTGGGCTCTGCCCCCTTCTGGTTCATATACCATATAGCCACTGCCCTGACGAAGTGCAGACTGAGGACCACCAGGGGCAGCATACCCTTCACCAGGAGGCGGACCAAATGCTCCCCTCTGTGGTTGTGATGGAGGTTGCTGCTGAAGTACCCTAGTGGGTCCACCATATCCATAGGGCACGGTATCAGCACGGCTCAGTACAGGACCTGGGACACCCGAATATGGCATTTGCATCTGAATGCTGCTTGGAATTGTCTCCTGAGGCGGCGGGTTCGTGGCTGGGTATGGAGGGTATCCAGGAGTAGCCTGATTCCTCATCTGAGGTGGCAGCTGGACCTGAACCTGCTGCTGAGACCATTGCTGCTGATACTGAGGGTACTGAGGAATATTTTGTGTGTGAGTCCCCTGAGGTTGTGCTGTCTGAGGTGGGATCCTGCCTTGTGGGTCAGCAGACACATACTGCATCTGAGGAATCTGGGTGGGTCCCGATGAGTTCGGTATCGGAGGTGTCTGCAGATAATAGGTATGCTGCTGTGGCACGTTTTGTGGAGGAGCAGGAGACGCTTGTTGTTGCTGAGATACTTGGTGGGGCAAAGCCAAAGCTAACCTATTGTTGGGTGCATCAGGACCACTGTCGAGCTTTTTGGATTCAGATGCAGGTGCTGAAGATTTATCATCGCTGTTCTGTGAATTGACTGAAGAGGTCTCTTTCTGTGCAAGCTGGAGCTTGGCAAGTTCTTTCTGTGTGTCAGCAAGTTCTTGTTTATCCCGAAGTATTTGCACCGATCTATGAACCTGTAATAACAGAAAAAAAATATAATTTTGTAAAGCAACTCTCAGAGAAAGTAACATCTTCTTCTATTTTTAAAAGTGTTTAAAAAAAAACGTTTTTCCCTAAAAAATGGAAAAATTTACCGTTGCAAATGAGCAAAGTTACAATATGACAGACCCAGATTAACTGGCAAAATTTACTATTTTTAAGAACTTCAGTCATTTTCAGAAGCAGAAAATTTTACCATTTGCAAATAAGCAGTGTTATAATATGACAAACCAAGATAGGGACGTCGTGAGAAAGTAGCAATTTATACTAATTTTAAGATCCGTAGTCTCTTTTTTACTCAAAATAATTCTCTTTTTTCCTCAAAAGCAAAAGATAATACCATATGCAAGGGAGCAATTTTACAGCATGAGAAACTCAGCACGAAATTTTGCTAGAAAATAGCATATTTTTCATCTTGATTCAGTTATAGCATTACGACTTTAACACTCACCTCTTGAATATGTTTATCCAGAGACTTGAGCTTTGTATCAGAATCGCCATGATCGCGAGTCAAGTCTAATCGCATTTCCCCAATTGATTTGTCCAGATTGTAGCAGTACAATTCCAATTGTGACAGGCGGGAACTTATCCCCTCAAGAAAGCCCATGATGCCATCAACATGTTTCTTCATGCTCTTATCAACAATGGCAATTATATCCTGATTAAGAGAGTCATCTGGTTGGCTGTACGAAGGAGATGAATACATTGTTGGTCTTGTAAGGCGGCTCTTTTGGAAGTCCTGTTCACGACATACTGTAAGTGCCTGTAGAGACATACAATGTAACTAATAAACATAAAACCGAAAGAAAGATATATGAGATGCAGAACCAATTCACAAATGACTAGTGATTTCCTAACTATCAAAGTATTTGAGGAATTGAAAACAATTCAATATTCCAAACAATCCATTATACAAGAACAACACAATTGATCAAATGAAAACAGCATTTTCTTGGCAGTAATTCGTGAGAAATGCCAAAATAAATCATGAAAGAGTAGTGATTTCCTAATTAAGAAAGTGCTCCAGGAACCATAAACGATTGGGTATCCAACTTAATCCGTTGTTAGCTTCCTTATATCTTTTTCTTCTCCCCATATTAAATGTACGGTCAGAGGAAGCAAGAACTTATAATGTCGAATTGCAGAAACAATCATAAGGATCGTTTCTTGAGAAAAAAAATTTCGTTCGTTATCCAGTCAGCTCAAAATGCCAGCAAAGAAAACGCAAATAAGCAATTTTGAAAATCAAACAACCCTGAAACCATAATCGCCCAACCTAACATTCGAAACTCAACTAATCGATTCATATCTACACGGAAAAAGAGCTGAGAACATGATCAGAACCATTCGCAGTAGCACAATCGCCTCCTCCAGCACGGAGAACATACTAGAAACCCTAATTGGATAAGAAACTGACCTTTCCGGAGTTGGTGGCAACGCCAGAATCGGAGTGGCTTCTGTTTGCAGAGTCCTCATTGCCGTAGTCCTCGTAGGAGCAGAGGATATCATCCGTCGCGAAATCAAACCCGTTGGCGTCGGATTTGGCCCGACCCGACAACCCAGATGCCATCTTCAATTGAGAATCGCGTGAGGGTGGGTTTCAGATTCTTAATGAGAAATCTTCTAGAGACAGAAAGGTTCATCTTCTGAAGCAAAGCTGCCGTTTCTTTATAAAAGAGGTGATTGGGTGGGTGGGTGCGCGTGGCGAGACGTTTCGCACGCACATGTTAGAATCGAAACTTGGTGGAAAATTCTGTTTTTATACAGAGAATTATAAATTTATTTAAAGAAACAGAATTTCTTTTTGAAATAATCTTAAGAAATATTTTTTTAAAACGACTCTTTAATGTTTACTTTTTAACTTTTTTAAAAAAAATATATATATTATAGTTTATTGTATTAATTTTTTTTCAAAATAAATATATATATATATATGCCAAATTTATTATTTTTATAAAACAGTAAATAACTTTTGTTTAGAGAATATGATATGCATCTTCGTACGTTTTGTCTTTACCCCATAATCTAGCTTTTGTCTTATTTGCACCCTATGAGTATTCTGTTCCCATATTCTATTATTTCGATATTTAAAATTTGAAGAATACGGAATTGAAATTTTAAAAAGTTGTAGAATATAGCCATTCATTAGTTTTTGACGGAATAATATTTTGAGACTTTCCGGAATAAGCAATATAGCATCAAAATGACAAATTTGTCATCACTCATTTTAATTAATTATGAAAATACATAAACCTAAATATATTCCCATGATGAATTTAACTAATATTTTTTATTTAATTATTCTAAATTTTTTAATAGATTTTATTTTTAATAATTTAATGTATACTAAAATTTCTAATATAATATATTTTAATAATTTATATGAAATTATTTTAAAAATATAATAAATTATATTTATAATTTTTGATGGTTTGAGTGAGGTATTGAACTTTCACGGTTGTGTAGTTTTGTTTAGCAATTTAATTTATTCTAAAGTATCTAATAAATTATATTTTTAATTAAAATTAATATAATTTGTATATTTAATTTACTTAGGTATTAATCATTTGAACAAAAACAAATTAGGTATTAATCATATCGAAGTAAAATGTATATGTGTTATATAATTTAATTTTTATATATTATTTCACCAACTAAGCGTTGGATCAACTTCAATTCAAGCCCAAACCCATTTCTTTCTTAGTAACTGGGCCGAGCGCACCTTCTATCAAGGGTTACTTTTCCTCTTACTCTTAGGAAGAAATAGTTGCCACTGCAATAACTCTTTCTTCTTATGCTTTAACGACTTCTTTTTGTATAAGTCATATTAGTATTCGTTTGTATAAGTCATATTAGTATTCGTTAGTGTTGATCAAAAAAAGACTGTAGGACCGAATTCCCGACATGACCGGTTCGAGACTGGTCCGATTAGGACCGAGACTAAACGGGCGGATTTTTTTCTTCAATGTCGGTCTCGATCTCGGACTTTTTCCCCGAAATCCCGTTTAGGACCGGCCCGGACCGAATGTATGTGAATTTGAGATTTTCATAATACCACGCCGAAAGGAATGGAGATTTTGGAGGTTTTCTATCTCTATAAAAGCTGCATCTTGATAAATTTACTAAAAAATATAGTGAGTTCATAGTGTTTCTTTAAGAGATGAACTATTCCTTCGTCTTTTACTAAAGAATACCGTGAACTAATAGTTGTTTTTTTTGTGTATATTCGGTCCAGGGTTGAGACCGACACGATCAAGAAAGACCGACTCGGACGGGCTTTTTTGGCCGAGGTCGGTCTCGGTCCTCCAGAAGACAAAACCGAAATTTCAGTCTCGGTCTTGCCTTCGGGACCGGTCCGGGGCACCCATGATCAGCCCTAGTATTCGTGACGTCAGGAAACCTTATCCTGCTCAGTGCTCATGAAAGGCATGGGTCGTGGATTTTGCTGCGGGACTTCGTGGTGGTCCTTAGCAGTTGCTTTTGAAAAGCCATTCCTTAGAACTCCTCGAGTAATCTGTATTTCCATTTCATTTTCAATTTTCAATCAAATAATTTCATATTTTCACTACTTATTTATTCAGATTCTGTAATCATATTCTGTGCGAACTACGCATGCCGTCAGTATTTCAAAGTGGTGACTAGCCAGATTGGTGATGATGGTGTCATGGTCTAATGATTCCAAGTTCATCTTCATGTTATTTACTAAGAATAAAATCTTAGAGTTAAAGCTTTCTAATGATTCCAATGTCTTAAAACTATAGATTTCTATATATGGATTATATCAGTTATTTCAAAATTTGATTAGTCCCGTGTCCAGCCTTACATAAGATCATTAATTAGTCTACTGTCTGAATTAGTACATTCGATTGTTGTTCAGTTAATTTTGTCTGTTGTAAAACATTAAATAAGCTTACAACATATTCTCATTGATTATTAAAACATCATAGATAGAAGTTCTAATACATCATAAACATATTATGTGTTGCCCTTGTATTTATTCACATAACATACACAATTTCATCCATCTAGTAGTAGTGAGATTCATCTATATAGAACAGGTTACTGGGTTAGTCGACCACCCGTTAGGCTAGAAGGAAACCCTAAAGTCGGGACCGAGCCACGTCGCTCTTATTCCCGAACCATTCCATGCGAATGGAGGACACCGAATGGACCACGGTTCCAATTCACAAGAGCGAAATAACCCAACACCGTAAAAACCGCCGCCACGGCATTCCCTTCCTTCAACAGAGCTCTTCCAAAGTACCCAGCAACCTCCCTCGTTATCTTCCTCGACTCACCCACCAAACTCTTTGGTGACTTCCCGGAGAAAGCCAGCAGAACAACCACCGTGATTACAGCCACAGCAGTCGCCGGAACAGCTACGGCCAAAGCCGCCACTACGGAGAGCACCCCGAACGCTGCTCCGATGAACACTGACTCGTAGATCAAAAGATATGGTGGCGGATTCGGTAGGGTTTCTACTTGGTGGAAAAGGAAATCCCAGGTGAAAGAGATCACCATGAACAGTACTAGCAGTAATGCTGCAAAGAAGCCCATCATCCATGTTGTCTTTCTTCTCATCGTCGTACAGTGTTTGCAGGTTCTTTCTTGTAAGTTGCTAAGTGAAATCCTGCAAGTCTCTTGATGATGCAACTATGGATTAATTCTTTAATGTTTTTCTCTTATTGATTTAGGAAGAAAGAAGAAGAAAGAGAGCATGTATTTGCTGACTTGGTGAAGTTGGACTTGGAACAATGGAACCTTCCTTATTCAACAGGAAGAAAGGACCGTAAGGCGTAAACGACCGGGCGGCGGCTGCCCTCATTTGGTCAAATTACACAATCAAAGCTCTCTACATAAAAATAGAGAGGGCAGTTGAGAAGTCATTTTCAGGGAAAGGAATCGATAGTGATAATTAGACTTTTTTGAAAAAGAATGTATTTGTTTTTTAGAAAAGTAAATATACAAAAAAAAAATCGTAAAATAGGTATACGTGCAAGATACGTAAAAAACTATACATACAATATAAAAACTTCTAAATAGTGTTTTAAACAGTAAATTATCTACGCACCGTAATGTTTTTTATTTTTTTTGAGTAGGTACATAATTAAATTTCTCACCTAATGCATTTAATTATTTCGGTCAAATTATAAAACAAACGATATTATGTTACAAAATCACTGTATTTCTAATAAAAAACATTATCCTAGGTAGATAACTGAATTACAACATAAATGACATTAACCGTGGTGAGTTTGGACTTACATGGTCTGAGTTATAATTTTTTAAGTCAAATTTTCATATCTCAACTTACGGCACAGCGTACAGTCAATCCGTAAATCCAAATTTAATATTTTTGCATCATTTTAATCGCAATTAAAATATCTACTTACTATAATTTTTTTAATAGATACATAATTTTATTTTTAATTAAACATCGAGTCGTCGTTATCAAACAAATTTTAAAAAAAATAGAACTGTGGCTCAAATAGGCGCCACTTTGGAGTGACGCTATTCAATAGGCGTTACCATGAGGTGCGCGTATACCTAATTTTTGAAATATTTATTTTGTATACTTAATTTTCTAAAAAAAAATACATACTTTTTGAAAAAACTAATAACAATAATACAATTTCTATTTTGTATATATTAGGAATATTAATAAATAGTTGGTTTAGCAGGTTAAAAGTTTAAGTTTTGTCATCGTATTTTTATTTTTACCCTTCTTTTTTTTTATAAATTCTCTACACTTTTGTTAATTTTACTAATCCTTATTTTTGCAATTTATAGGTAAATCTCTCAAATTTATAAATGATCATTTTTTACTCATTATTCTCTCTAAAATCATTAGTACTTGTCGTTAGATTCAAATAAGTCATATCTCTCATTCATCTTCTATTATATATACCAAGAATTTCTTATCATCTCAATTGATTCTCCATAATTTTCCATATCTTTCTCTTTCGTCTTCATCGATAGTTTACTAGACAAGTAAATGCATGACTTTTGAATTCACGTCCTTCTCACCTCTTTCAGTAAGCGTTTTTGTGGTTGGCCATGTTGCCACACGTCCTTTGAACGGTTCCTAACTCCCAAAAATATCAAAATTAAGTGTACAATCTGGTTAGTTTTATATTTGTATCTACTTCAATCAACGAATTCATTGACTGACTAATTCATACTTTTACGCTACTAATTTAGTCCTAAAAAATATATTTACTCTCCTCTCAACTTATTTTGTGTAAATTTAGTCCTAAAAAATATAATTATTTTTATTTTACCTATTTAAATTCTTACATTTGTCCCATCTTGATTTTGTTTTTCAACTATTTACCCTTGGACTAATTATTGTACTCACATAAATTTCTGGTTTAATCCCTTATCGGAGGACACTCCGTCACGTTTATACTTCCATTGAGTTTTTTATATCTCTATTATATTATTTCATCAATGTGATATAACAATTACTTTGTGTGTGAAGTAGGGTGGTATCTCTTTCGTCTTCATCGACCATTTTGTGCCACATCGCAAATACATATATATATTCTATTATTTTTGTGAGTTTGAGTGAAAGAGTACTTGATTTGAGAACTTGCAACTTGAGGTGGATGAATTCAAGAGGGAGCGTGGAGTGATAACTTCTTGTTCAACATAAAAAACTACTTCAAAAACCAAGTGTGGTGGATGGTTTGTCTCGATTGAGAATGATTTCCTCAAATTTGTACGAAAATACATTACTTTATCAGAGTTGTATGTGAGACAAGCTAACTGACGAACAAATAAAACTAGGGAGGAGTTCGCGGTACAATTTCACAAGTAATTGTATACAAAATGTGCTGATAACGAGACAAACGAGAAGTTTCGTTCTACGAAAAAAAAATCTTCGGGAGTACGTAAAATAATTGTTGAAGTTGTTGATTTTTCTTAACAAATGTAAATTAGATATCTGAATTTTACTAAGGTAATTCTGTATTGAAATCTATTTATTATAAGTCTATACTTATACAACTGATTGACACTAATGTGAATTGTTGACATTTAGTGTGTAAATTGTATGCTGTCAACAATTCTATTCCCCTTTTGACTATTAGTAATCTAACATATCTAACATCTTTTTGACTGTTTTTTTAACACTCTCTCTCAAGTTGAATAGTTGGATCTCCAATATTTAACTTGCACAAAATATCTTCGAAGGTTCTTCCTTTCACGGCTTTTGTTAGAATATCCGTCAGTTGATCTTCAAAGCGTACAAATGGAAGAGTAAGGATTCCTTTTTTCAAGTTCTCTTTGATAAAATGACGATTCACTTCAATGTGCTTTGTTCGGTCGTGTTGCACTGGATTCTAAAAAATACTGATGGTCGCACGATTATCGCACATTAGTTGACATACTTCTTGCACTATAACACCAATTTATGTTAGCATGTTTCGTAACCATAATACGTCTGTCAAGTTTCGAGTTATTCCTCTTAACTCTGCTTCAGCACTTGAAAGTGCTACAAAATTCAATTTTTTACTTTTCCATGCAACTAAGTTCCCTCCAATTAGAGCAAAGTATCCTGAACGAATATCCTGCAATAGACAGAAACTTGGATATATTAAGACCATACAATTTAGTTCTTTGGTCACATGACTAATAGATAAGAGTTTGCAAGACAAACTCAACACATAAAAACAATTATGTAATTTGAATGTTTGTGGCCATGCAATAGTTCCTGCTCCATGGACTTTTGACAAGTCTCCATTTGCATTTTGAATCATCGCTTTTCTTCGTATTCCGTGACTGATAAAATCCTTCTCGTCATATGTCATAGTCTCAGTGGCCCCGCAATCAAAAAGTCATTTACTATTTTCTTTCGTTCTGACATGGCTTGCGGTGCCGATTGATGTTGTGGTTGCTCTGTAACCACGATCAACACAGTCCCGTCATTGGCTCTTCCACCCTTCGGTGAAACCTTTGAGTTCGAAGCATTCGACCCCGCTGTGACGAAATTTTCCACAATGGCTGCACCTCATGTTCCTCCGGTCCATACCGCGGATTACTGAACCAGACTATTGAACCTCACTGTAGCTGAAAAAATAAACCAGGCCAGAAAAACTAGACCGAACCGGATCAAACTGAACCAGACCACGAACCCAGATAATTGAGCCAAATTAAAACTGAACTGGATCGAAATACTGAACCGGAATGACAGCATGCTGTCAACAATCCTATTCCCTTTTTGACTATTATTAATCTAACCTATCTAACATCTTTTTGACTACTTTTCCAACAATTTTATTGTACTGTGTAGAGCTGGAGGAAAAACACGATTTAGTCGAATTTGTTAGAAAGTGGTATGATATTTTAGATGAAATATGAAGTGATTTGATAGAACCATAAAAAACTTGTTCATAAGTGATAAAGGGTACTGTTTAATTAATCACTTATATATATATATTATTAATTTTTTTAATTATTTTTATCTATTATATTTTGTTTTCATTTCATGTAAACCATTATATTGATAAGTACTTCTGTTATTTTAAGATATTTTAATTAATTTTCAATTTTTCTGTAGTTCTTTTAATCAGTGTTATCATAACTGAACCAGACCGGCGATCCGACCGGGAACCAGAACACTGTTCGATTTGGTTTAACTAAAAAATTATTTTGCATAGTAACAATGTTTGAACCGGTGTGAACCGATCAGTTTCTGGTTCACTTTTTTAAGTGTTTTTAATTTTAATTTTTTTAACCGACCAACCGGTTAGATTTCTTCGGTAGTCTTTCTAGTTTCTTCAAGAAGTCATTTCAGTACCGAAGAAGAAGAAGAAGAAGAAGAAGGGGTGGGCGTGCGGGAGAAAGGGAAAGGGGGTGGGCGGGAGGGGGGGAGGGATGGCGGGGAGAAGGAGAGGGGGCGAGCAGGAGAAAGGGAGAGGGGATGGGCGGTTGGAGGAGGAAAGGCTTGAGTGGGCTGGGGAGAGGGGTGGGTGGGCGAGAGGGGAGGGGAGGGGTTCAGTGAACCGCACACTGAACCGGGTTTAATTGAGTTGAATCAAACGAACCGGAAATCGGTATACTCGTTGGTTCGAGGGTCGGTCTGATTCTGATAACACTGTTTTTAATGTATTATCAGATTATATATTAAAAATTATAAATTTGAAATATTTTATTAGTTTTTTATCTAAAGAAATTCTATTACTAAACCAGTTCAAATCAAATTATTGAATCGGTTTTCTAAGTGGTTTTTAAATTGGTTCACAAGTGGTACAGTAAATTACAAAAAAAAATGGAGCGGAGCGGACAAATGAGTCGAACCGTATCTTACAACATTTTAGGTAATGTAAACTTCTTGAACCGGTTTAGTGCCGTATGATAAGTATTTTCCATAAACAAAATAGGAGTTAATAGTACAAATTTTGTTCCAGTCGGTGGAAGTACGTAAGTCATGGGAGAAGTACAACTTGAGTTGCATGTATGTTGGGGAAAACGTTGAAAACGCAATACGGATGGACGAAGTTTCAATTGAACAAGTTCAAAATCAAGGACAAGGTAAACAGTGAATTGATATTTTTATATAATTTTTTTCTAATAAAAATTATATAAATACTTTTATTAAAAACTTTCTATGCCATTTGACCTATTAATTTATGTAATGTGAATTGAAATAAGTTAAATGTATAACTTCAAAAGAAGAAGAAGAAGAAGAAAAGTCTTCAATTTAACGAGTTAAGAAGAGACCATTTCTTAAATTTCATTATTTGGGGGATTAAAATGGTGATTCTTTTTGCAATTTAGATGTATATAATTAATGATTAATAAATGAATTAAAAATTTTAAACACGGAACCATGCGTGTACGTATGGATGTTGAAGAACAATGAATCCGCGTGGACGGATCAAACTTCAATCCGACCGTTCTTTCTTGGTAAATAAAGTCACCTCCACCTCCAAATTCAAGCACTGTGCTCCTCAAGCTCTTTCCCATGGCGTCGATCCAAAATTCGGTTACTATTCAGTAGACAGCTCCAAGTTTCCAATCCATTTCAGCAAACTCGTTCTTTGCTACTCAATCTCTTGATCTGATACTTCCCATGCATGAAATTATTTCTGGGTTTCCTCTGATCTTCGTCTGTTAAAATTCGGTATTTGTAAATCCAAGATGGGTTGTATCCATTCCAAATCCTCGGTGTCTGACGACAGCCGAGAAAGCCCCCCTAATAACCAATCCTCCGAACTGAAGGCCGACCAGAGTTGCGACTTGGTTTATGAGAAAGTGAAAGACAGTGACTCTCACGCTGAGCCTCAGTCGAAGATTGATCAAGTTGAGAAGCTGAGGAGACAGAGTGCCGAGGTTGTCACCGTTGCTGATAACCCACATGCCGGGAGGGTACCTAAGGCCTTGGAAGGCGAGCAGGTGGCTGCTGGGTGGCCAGCCTGGCTGTCTGCGGTGGCTGGTGAGGCCATCAACGGGTGGTTACCCCGAAAAGCTAATACATTTGAGAAACTAGATAAAGTACGTATCTCTCGTTCACGTTCGCCCTATTATATATATCTTGATTCTTAATTTCAGTGTCTTGATTATGTTCTTCTGTTTTACAGATTGGCCAAGGAACATATAGCAGTGTTTATCGGGCACGTGACGTTGTTCATAATAAAATCGTTGCTATAAAAAAAGTCCGATTCGACAACGCAGACCCAGAAAGCGTGAAGTTCATGTGTCGTGAGATCGTGATTTTGCGCAGGCTCGATCACCCCAATGTCATCAAACTCGAATCCCTGATAACATCACAAATGTCTTGCAGTTTGTATCTTGTTTTCGAGTACATGGAGCACGATCTTACCGGACTCGCGGCTCGGCCTGGGATCAAATTTACCGAACCACAGGTAATTAATTAGTTCTTCTTCTTGTTCATCTCTTCTTTATTCCTGGGGTTTAATGATTCGAGTTTTTTTATTCTCCAGATAAAATGTTACATGAAGCAGCTTCTGAGCGGTCTCGATCACTGTCATAAACACAACATTCTACATCGAGACATAAAGGGGTCAAATCTTCTTATCAACAATAAGGGCGAGTTGAAGATTGCGGATTTCGGTTTGGCAAGCTTCTACGATTACAACTCTCCGTTGACAAATCGTGTCGTGACATTGTGGTACCGACCGCCGGAGCTTCTTATGGGAGTTTCTCAATACGGTGTTGAAGTGGATATGTGGAGTACGGGCTGTATACTTGGAGAGCTTTATATGGGGAAACCCATCTTGCCAGGAAAAACCGAGGTAATAAATCATACATCTTCGTCCATTTTCTCATTAATGAATATCGATGTAACCCTTCCATTGATCTTGCTAGCCTAACTATTCTTTTAGGTTGAGCAATTGCATAAGATCTTCAAGCTCTGCGGTTCTCCATCCGAAGATTACTGGACGAAACATGGTTCTTCCGTGTTCAAGCCTCCGCATCCTTACCAGCGATGCATAACCGAAGCATTCAAGGAGCTTCCATCCACTGCAGTCCGACTCCTGGAAACCCTTCTATCCATGGATCCAGCAGGGAGAGGATCCGCAGCTCTTGCTCTTCGTAACGAGGTAACTAAAAGTTACCACAGCAAGGATCGAATTCCAACTCTCAAAGTTTACTTTTTATAAATTTCTCTGATTTCAGTACTATTTTCTACAGTTCTTTACCTTGGGTCCGCTTGCTTGTGAAGCTTCTAGTTTGCCCAAATATCCTCCGAGCAAGGAGATTGATGCGAACTTACGTGAGGAAGCTAGGAGGTATATATATATATATAAACTTTGGATGTGTTTTTACTGCAGTAAGTATATATATATAAATGTAATATATGATCTTCCTACTGGGATTTGCAGACGAAGAGAAGCACGAGCTCAAAAAGACAAACAAACTTCGCAAAGGGAAGTTCCTGGAGATTGCCGATTGAACAAGGGAATAATATATGAACAAGTCAAGGTAATTGGAACAGCATACATGGGAAAATAAATACACATGAATGCAATTGAAAAGTTTAGAGTTTTTTAAATTCGGAAGATATGAAATTTAGTTTTTAAATTTATTTATTTTTCGAATTTTTTTAATGACTCGATGCATCTCATTCTCATCTACTACACCAGCAGGGTCGACATTCGCATTCCAACTCAAACACCCGAAGCGAAATATTCGCTTCCAATCAAGATAAGACCAGATCAAGGTTCTTGGTCGGTCCACGTAAAGAACCGGACGGTCAAAAGGATCAAACCGGATACCGTCAGGATACAGCTTCATTCTCCGGCCGGCTAATTTCCATGCCTGCATTTAGGAAAGGTTCCCAAGAGCCTTCAAGATCTAACTTTTCTGGCTTCTCCGGACTATTAAGGTCTCGTAAAGGTTCAAAAGACAATATGGTGTCGGAAAACGACAGTCGATATTCAGGACCGATGAATGGAACCGAACGTATCCGGAAACGAGACAGTGTCAAGAATTGGATGAGACCGAGGCGGAGAAACTTCGAAAGTCGGTCGAAAGAAGATGTAAATGTCGGCACAAACGAGTCTACTATGGTTAGTTTGTTGATATACTCGATTAATGTGTTTAGGTTGAGCATATTTTGACATAATTAATCAAGGGTTAAATAGCAAGTAGCTACCTGAACTTTGGACATTTTGCAACGAGCTACCCAAACTTTGAAAATTCAAAACGAGCTACCTCAACTTTGAAAAAGGTGCAAATAGCTACCTCCGTCCAATTTTCAACGACTTTCCAACGATTTTCCGACAACTTTCCGACGGGAAATTGGACGGAGGTAGCTATTTGCACCTTTTTCAAAGTTGAGGTAGACCGTTTTGAATTTTCAAAGTTCGGGTAGCTCGTTGCAAAACGTTTAAAGTTCAGGTAGCTAGTTGGTATTTATCCCATTAATCAATTATAACACACACCACGTTTAACTCATTAACACAAATTGACATCTCTTACAAACTAGGTTGCATATATCCGGACATTACATTAATATAATGTGGTGTGACATCCTTATTGAATGTTATATATCAATCTAATGTATACTACGCTTAAAATTGTTGCAGCCTTGTCCTGAATATGAAGGGAACACGATCTATCTCTCGGGTCCACTCCCTGAATAATGTGGATCGGATCGGATACTCAAAGATCACGATCGAAGAATTCAATCGAGAGCCAACAAAGATCAGTCCATTTAGATATTGAGGACTGGAGCCAAGGTTGAACCTTGGTGAGTCTGATAGTAGCTTCCGTTGGTTCGGGTTCGAAGCTGGTTCGCCTCTGTTTATTTTCTGGTACAGTAGAGGAGCTTTTGTAAGGAAGAGTTATTATTTCTTTATAGTAGCTAGCACTACACATTTGAGTTAAGAGTATAGATACAAGTTTTGCATATTTAATTTGCTTATGAATACAAGTTATAAAAGTATTCATTACTGCATGAAAATGGAAAAGACGACGAAAGTGCTAGTGTAGTTTGAGTGAATAGGTACACCAACTGATTTGGTTGAAATAATTGTAGTAAATCACACCTTCCTCTATGTGTGATGTTGCTTTGCTTTGGGTCAATGTCGAAGATGAAATGATATAGAATTGGATTGGTTGCCAGAATGAATATATACGGTGTGATAGATGGAAGAGTGTACGGCGATATCAAACAGTTGTTGTTTCCTTCCTTCCTCATGTTTGTCGTTTCCTTAATTCATGGGAAAGCTTGTTTTTGTCGGATTGGATTGTCCACCTCATCACCCTGAAAGTGAATGCCACACCGGCAGCTCGACTCAGCTAGTCCACGTCAACTCCCAACAACCTTGGAATAGCGCTCTAACAACATTCTGAATTTGGAAACAAAACTTACATTGATCGCACTTTAGAGGACATGCCCGCTGGATCTTGCTTGGTTGAACAGAACCAAGTTGCCATGGTCAAAAAACACTATAGGTATGTGGTTCCAGACAGGATGCTATATGGTTCACGCTTCAGTCAGGTTAGATTTGTACCGTAGTAATTATTCCTCCAGTGAAGAAACCGAGCTCAAATGTCTTGGTTGAGAAGATCAAGGTTGAGAGCTCAACTGTGCTGAAGCTTGAGCAGAGATCTGAATTCAACAAGACTGAAAAGTAGAGGAAGAAGAATGGAGTAAGCGCAGAGTTGCATCTTCAAACCCAGACTAATATTCATCTTCACTTGGGGAATGAAAGCTAAAAAAAAATTACCTTTTTAAGACAACGAACAGATATACACTGCGAAATCCAACAGCTGATTAGTATTTTTATTGCCGCTCTTGTCACTCCCAAGAAGTAATTCTATATTACATAATTTCTTAAACAGTATCCAACACTTGACCTGGTGATGAAAGGGGACGACCTTCTCATCAGAAGAAATGGACGACACAGATTTTGTTCCCTCCTCCAACAAAATTGAAGTGTGGCATCAACGAAGTAGATTGAAATAACCAACATTTTATTAAGAAAACACAGAACTCATCAAATTCCAAAGACTAACTTAAATCCCGGTTTGATCCAACAACAAGAAGGCAAAGACAGCCGTTTTACTGTTACAACATCGAAAACACCCAAATTTTGGAAAAAAAATCTTCTTTTATCCAGAAAAGATCTCATCAGTTGAAGTTGGGAAGCATATCTCGAGGCAGAAATTCCGTTCGACCTGAAATCTGTTTACGACATATTAAGACAAATCTAATTGATACAGGATTTTTTTTTTATTTCACTTGAGTGATAAAAGCAGACACTGACCTGAAAATTCCATCTTGATAATCAACTCAAAATTGGCTCCCATTCAAGAGTCTTGCCTGCAAACATAGGAATGATATCTCCAAATGGAAATGAGAAAGATTTTGGTACCACCCATGGATTCCTTCTCAATGTAATTTTGGTCTTGTTCCTCGGGAGCCCATAAAAATCTGGTCCATTGAAGCTTGTAAATGCCTCCAACTTGTCTAGGGCACCTGCCTAAATGGAAATAATAAAGCATGCATTTTAAGGAAGTTACACGTCTGATTAAAAAGAGAGAAAAAAAAAAAGTAAGCAACCCCTAGAGAAATGAATGATTTTACAGTATCATGAAAGCAAAAAGCCTTTTGAAAAATGATATTTTGAGCACCACTCATAGATAGGATTTAGATGTTTTATAGACAATGGAAGTTATGGAACATATAGAGACCAAAAAAAAAAATACCTCTTCAAAGACCTTAGCATAGAGTGCTAAGGCAATCGGTGCACTGTATATACCCGCGCAGCCACAAGGACATTCCTTATTTCTTCTCTCGTGAGGAGCACTATCAGTTCCTAGGAAAAATTTCTTGCTTCCACTAGTCACTGCTCTCACTATAGCTTGTCCTGAGTAGAATTCAATATAGATGTCAGGAAAAAAATACAAGACCGACTAAACAAAGACAGCAGTTTAGGGAGGGAACATACTATGAATCTCTCTTTTAAGTACTGGAAGGCAGTAATTATGGGGCTGTAACCCTCCTTGGAAGATTGAATTTCTATTCAGAAGAAGATGTTGTGGAGTAACTGTAGCTGCAACAGATCCTTCTTGACAAAAATAACACTGAATAAATCAATTGACTATATTATGAGATTATTTCCAAAGGGGAAAGTCGGAAATTTGTAAAACCTTTGCAAGATTCGACAAAATTAACAGCATCCCGTGTAGTGATATGCTCCATAACTATCCTTAATTGTGGGAGCCTTTCAACCAAAGGTTTTAAAACGGTGTCTATGAAGACCTTTTCCCGATCGAATACATCCACATTAGCATCTGTAACCTCCCCATGGACCTATAATAAGCACCAAAGCATTTTTTAGTTTTTCCTTTCCAGAAAAATAAATAAATCAACCTTCAATTACCAATATTAAACCTTTGTAAAGATGTTAACAGAAATTCTATAAAATTTCTGCAGGTTAATTTCAGTCCAAGAAGGATATTTTCTTCCCCAACACTGTTGTGGCACAAACAGTAAAAACATCTCACCTTCTAATATGGTTCAGCTCGTGATTCTTTCCTTTATTATACAAATTAAATCAAGTTCTTAAAAATATTTAGTTATAATGAAACCATGACAATTCAAAAAGGATCGTGATTATTTACCAGTAAGGGCATGGTTTGCTCAACCATCTCTTCAAGAACAGGTAGGCATTTTCCAAACAAATCCGTGACGCCATCTTGAGAATTGGTTGTGGCACCAGCAGGATACAGCTTTACAGCATAAACAACGCCACTTTTTTCTGCTTGACAAATTCTGAACATTAAAAATAACTTATGAAGACTTATGAAATCCAAATATATGTAGATTGACTCACTAGCAAGTTTGATCTCATCTCGTTTCATGGAGTCTGTCAAATACAGCGTCATGAGTGGATCGAAGCTGCTATTGGATGGAAGAGCTTTCATGATTGATTCACGATAAGAGATAGCAGCTGCTGTGGTAGTCACAGGAGGTTTCAGATTCGGCATCACTATGGCCCTTCCAAAATGAGCTGCACTGTTTCCATAGAGCAAAAATTTTACAGAGAAAAATGCAGAAAAGGAAAATAAAGCTGTAAATCTGAATGGAAATAAATTTTAAACATAAGTGACCTGTGAGGAGCAACAGCTCTAAGCATCTCTCCGTCACGGAGGTGAAGGTGCCAATCATCCGGTTGTATAATTGTAAGCTCCATCTTGGAATTTAAAGAAGCAATCTTAGATCAGCAAGAAACAAATATTATGGAGCAACAAAATTCCCTAGAACCATTAGTTTCCCATTAAATTAATCAAAATCGTTTCTTTTTCTTGGTTTGCTGTTTTATCGTGTAGAATAGTACTTGAATGCCGCCACAGAAATCAACCTCTCCAGAAATTCAAACAACCAATCCATACTAAATTGTGGAATCAACAAACTCAAGTTTTGATGAAGTGTGGAGCTTGATAATCAAAGTGCAGTAACTTTGCAGCTTTCTTTACTAATCTAACTATCCATTGGAATTCTTCATAGCTTAGAAATATAAAATATTTAATTAAGAACGCAAACAGAATTGTTCTTCTATTCACATAACAGATTTGAGCAGCCAAAATGCATTCTAAATCATTACCAGCCCAACCGAGCATATCGAACGTAATCTTCGCACTTCAATATTAGCCAAAAATCAATCTCTACAATTGAATTCGTACGAAAAACTCTTCGGATGTGATTTTCGACCAGAAATGTATCAGAATAAGAAAATTGGAAACAAAAGAGGAAGGAACTCGATTGAGACAAAATAATGCAACGAAACGTACCCAAAAATCAGCAATTGGAAGGATCTGTCTTCTGTAGAGAATGTAGAGGTAAATGAATCCTTCACTGAGACAGAATGAACGAGCAAGAGGGAGTGCCACTGGGCTGGGCAGCTCAGAACAAGAGCATCAAAATCTGTATTATCAGAACCGGACCGGAATTCGAACCGGCGAGGGGCCGGTCCAACCCGTACGGACCCGGTTCAATATACCGATTCACTATATATAAGTAAAAAAAACTCAAGAGAGTCTTGTGTTAGTTTGACATCCACCGGTCAAACATTCCTGCAGATGCAATGGATAGAACAACACAAACCATTTAAAATCTGAAATGCAGTAAAAGCTCCAAAATGCTTCGTGAAAATTCATCCCAAACCAATATTAAAAAGGGCAGGCTGGATGAGGTGAACAGTGAATCGCACATTGAATCAAGTATGGTTGGGTTGGACCGGCCAAACCGAGAATCAGACCCCCTTACTGATTCGATGGCCGGTCCGGTTCTGATAACTATGGTCTAAACAAGTCTTTTCTGCTAACTCTAAAGCCGAAAAGAAGAAAGATATATTTTTTGAGGAATTTGATCCTCGAACTACATTTGGAAAGGAATTTAATCCTGAAAAGTATTGTGTGAAGAAATTGGTCATTTATTATGTATGTATCAATTATTAATATACATAAATTTCGGATATAAATAAATAAATAAACAATCATAAATCATACATACACAGCCCCATTGAATTATTCAGGCTTACATTCTTCAAACTCTAAACAAACATTAGAAAACTTAGTACAACAGCACTAATAGCATGTTCTTTTCGCGGAAAGGAGAAGGAATTCGAATTACGGAATCCGTAATAAGTTGTTCTTTTCGCGGAATTGATAAAACTTGACTTACAGAATACTAGAGGGGTGGTGTTAGGGTTTCCGACTCAAAACCTCGGATTTCCTAAGCCGGGCGGGTAAGGAATACGGAATAGAGGTGAGAATGACGAAATTACCCTTCACTTAATTTAACTATTTCCTAAACTAACCTCACTTTATCTCTCACGGGGAGAATCGACCGAGCTGCTCTCCTTCTCCTTCATTCCAAGCTGCTCTCCTTCATTCCAACCTGCACTCTTTCTCCTTGATTCCAAGGTGTAGATTTCCAGTAGAATTGCTTCAAACCTCAAGTATGTTCATCCCGTTCATCCTGATTCTGGTTTTGAGTCGAACCCAGAATCGGTGTCGCTCAAAAATGGCTGCATCTCCGGCAGTGGCGGTGCTCAAAGGAAGGATCACTGTCGCTCCAACATCTCAGGCTTACTTGGAGAGCAAACCGATGGTCGACACCAAGAAATTGATAGCGGACCTCTGCCGCCATTTCTACACGCTTGGATGGGTGTCAGGTACCGGTGGCGCTGCCTAAGGATATGTACATTATGTGCTCAAATGGTTCTTTTTTGGTTTCTCCATCTCTTAAGCCTTATCCAAATAAGCCTCCCAAGTGCACGGACTGTGCTCCCCTTTTCATGAAGGTATATGTTCTACTTTGTTTTTCAGAGAGGACGGTTCTTGTAATTTTTGAATGATGGTTACCAGTAGGAGAGTCGGATTAATCAATATACATTGAAGTTTCTTGCATATATTTTCTTCATGCTGGAATTTGTTTTGTGCGAAAATTTCTGTTGATCATTTTAATGGTTGCATAATCCATGGGTTGTCAAATAGGTGTTATTGATTGACTAATTTTTTTGTCCATCTGTAGTTAATTCAAGTTATTCAACCATTTCCTCTTTGCCTGAGTATTTTTTTTTCTTCAATTGAAGCATTATGCTCCTTCTACTCATCCCATTGTTGTTTTGACAAGACATTTGAGCTACATATGACGTTGTTGCAAGATGATATGGGCTTTATGTTTGCACTTTGCAGGCATATCAGATGCGTAATGCTGGAGTTGTGATCCACAGTCATGGAATTGAACATACCCAAATTCTACAGGATGTGAACGACCCGACTCTTTACGTAGATAGCTGCTGCTTTTTAATCCTCGTTACGTCCTAAATCTTTACGTGTTGTTTGATAAATCATTGGTCTACCATTTTATAGGCTACTGCAAGAGGAGAGGAAGGTATGGCGCCCTTCTTCGTCTGCTGCAACCCCAACTATGGCAGATTAACTGCAGAGAATGGATTTGATGAGAATATTAGCAGTTTACCTCTTCCTGGTTAGTTCAGGTTACCTCTTCTGGATATGATGGTTGGTGAAATTGATGATTCTTGATGTTTATTGTTTTCTGTTTCAATCGGATGTTTGCTGTTTGAATCGGTTGTTTGTTGTTTGAATTAGTTAATTGTTAGAAGTTCGGTGTTCATTTTGATGCTTCTTGAATGAATCGTGGTAAATATAAATTTAATGGATTGTGAAAAAAATGAATTTAGATTATAATGGACATTAATTAAACTATTTACTAAAAAATAAGTAAAGGGATTTATATTTAAAATTAATTAAATAAATTATTTTAAAAAGTTTTTTTAAATTATTAGTTAATTATATTTAAGTTTTTATTATTATTAATTTTTAAAATGAATTAACACACATTATATGTATTATATATTATACATATATAAGGATGGAACTACTAATTGCAGCAACAACAGTATCCCAAGACTCAGGCAGAGTTAATTTCATCTTCGAAGTTAATCTCCACAGAACTCAATTGACTCACAATCATATTAAACTCGTTGATATGATCAGCAATAGATCCACTTTCAGACATCTGTAAATTGAATAATCTACGCATCAAATATACATTGTTCATAGCCGATGACTTTTCATACATATTTGACAGCGCCTTCAACAGATCTGCCATAGTCTTCTCCTTGACGATCTTGAACGCCACGTTCTTCGACAAGGTCAATCGGATCATCCCTAGGGCTTGACGATCTTTCGGCTTCCACTTCTCCCCTGTCATGGAATCCGGCTTCACCCCGATCAAGGGTTCGTGAAGATCTTTCTCGTAGAGACAATCTTCGATCTGCATCTTCCAGAAACCGAAATCGGATCCATCAAACTTCTCGATTCCAAACTTCGAACTCTCCATCTTTAGTGATTGTGTTGAATCTTCTTAGCTATGATATCAGTTGTTAGGATCGATTGTCTAATCGGATGAAGGAACCCTCAGTTTTTCTAGAGAGAAAAAGGAAGGAGAGAAACTCAGATTTTCGTGGTAACACCCAATAGGGTAACCTCCACGCGGTTTGGCCTTTGTATTAATGATGGTTACTGTTTCAAAATACGTATATATGGAGAAATACAATACAGTACAATACAGTCTACTGGTTCGGGAGACACGTACATTCATATCAATCAGACTCCAATACCTAACAAATCTCCCACTTGGAGACCTATTCAGTCACCAACACATAGTATTCACTCAGCATCATCATTAATTTATACACTGCACCATTTGTAGTAACACAACTACAGAAGTCCAACCAAGGATTTGTACAACCCCAGTTTCCCAACATCGACACATTTTGTCAACATGTCTGCTGGATTCTTCGTACCCTCTATCTTCTCTAAGCACAAGTCGCCTTCTTCCACTGCCCTGCGAGTGAAATGATACTGTCTTCTGATGTGCTTAGTCTTCGAATGATAGACTGGATTCTTCACCAACTGTATGGCACTCTGGCTATCTGAATACAGAATCTTGTCACTCTGCTTCTTGTCCAACTCTTCCAGATAATCTGCCAACCATATCATCTTCTTCCCAACTTCAGATATTGCCACATACTCAGTCTCAGTAGATGAAAGAGCAACACATTTCTGAAGCATGGACATCCAATTCACTGCTGTACCACCTATGGTATAGATGTATCCGGATGTGCTCTTGCTAGAGTCTACATCTCCGCCAAGATCAGCATCCACTAAACCCTGCAGAATCACTTTGTTTTTGCCAAAACAAAGTGAAGTACTAGATGTACCTTTTAGATACCTTAGAAGCCACTTTACAACTTCCCACTGCTCTTTACCCGGATTTTCCATGTACCTGCTAACCACACCAACTGCATGTGCTATGTCAGGTCTTGTACATACCATAGCATACATTAGACTCCCAACTGCTGAAGCATATGGAATCAGTGTCATCTGATCACGTTCTTCAGCTGTCTCGGGTGACTGCCCCTTTGACAATTTTATATGATTTACCAAGGGAGTAGTCCTGGGTTTAGCATCAGTCATCCTGAATCGGGCCACGACCTTCTCAATGTACTGCTCCTGGGAGACTTAAGGTACCAGCATATCTATCCCGAGATATTCTCATCCCAAGAATCTGCTTCGTTGCACCCCAAGTCTTTCATCTCAAACACTGAAGACAGACTTGCCTTCACATTGTTTATCTCTCTCATACTGGATTCTGCAATCAGCATATCATCCAGATACAAGAGTAAAAATACATAAGAATCAGTGTATTTCTTAACATAACAACACTGATCCTTTTCACTCCTACAAAAGCCACTCTTGGTCATGAAGGAGTCGAACTTCTTGTACCATTGTCTCGGTGCTTGCTTCAACCCATACAAGCTCCTGTTGAGCTTGCACACCATGTGTTCCTTGCCCGGAACAACAAATCCTTCTGGTTGCTGCATATAGATCTCCTTATCCAGATCTCTATGTAAAAATGCTGTTTTACATCCATTTGCTCAAGATGCAAATTTTCCGAAGCAACAATACTTAATAGAATCCTGATAGTAGTTAATTTCGCAACAGGAGAAAATATTCCAGCATAATCAATACCTTTCCTTTGGGAATACCCTTTAACTACTAACCGAGCCTTGAACCGTCTTTTGTCATCTGGTTCAGCCTTGATCCTGAACACCCACCTATTCAACAAGGCTCTCTTCCCTACAGGCAATTCAGTCAACAACCACGTGTCATTCTTCTCAAGTGATCTCATCTCATCATCCATGGCTTGCTCCAACTTGACTGAATCCTCCACATGTAGGGCCTCATCAAAAGACTCTGGTTTCCCCTCATCAGTCAACAACAGATAATGTAATGAAGGTGAATACCTATCTGGTGCTCTGATTGTTCTGGATGATCTCCTCAACACTTGGTCAGGTGTCATTTGTTCTACTACGGGTTCTTCAGCAACAGTGTCTAGAGTTGTTTGAGTATCTTCTATGGGTGTCATCTTCTGCATCTCAAACTCAACTCTCACTTGCTTCGTAGTCTCTGGAACCTTCAATTCTCTGTCCTTGTATAGGACAGATTCATCAAACGTCACATCACAGTGTCTCAGGATCTTTCTGTTCTTGTCATCCCAAAACCTGTAACCAAACAAGTCAGAACCATAGCCTATGAAGTAACACTTCACAGCCTTAGCATCAAGCTTATCTCTTTTCTCTGGATCAACATGAACATAAGCCGTGCAACCGAAAGTTCTCAAGTGTGAGTACTTGAGATCCTTTCCTATCCATACCTCCTCTGGAATCTTGAACCCCAAGGGAGTTGATGGTCCCCTGTTGATCAAGTATGCAGATGTGCTCACTGCATCTGCCCAGAACATCTTGGGCAACCCACAATGCAGCCTCATACTCCTCGCACACTCATTCAATGTTATGTTCATCCTTTCAGCAATTCCATTCTGCCTAGCCTTACCGGGAACTGTCCTCATCAATCTGATTCCCTCAGCAGCACATAAAGCTTTGAACTCTGACTTGTCATACTCTCTTCCATTGTCAGACCTCAAACATTTGATCTTCAATCCGGTCTGATTCTCAACTTCAGCTTTCCACCTCTTGAATGTTGCAAACACATCTGACTTATGCTTCACGAAGTAAACCCATATCTTCCTGCTGAAATCATCAATGAAGGTGACATAAAAGCTGGATCCTCCAAGTGATGAAACTGGACATGGTCCCCATACATCTGTATGAACCATTTCCAACTGCACTTTCTTTGACTCTCTCGGAGTCTTTGTGAAGCTAACTCGTTTATGTTTGCACATAACACAGCTTTCACAAAGACTCATATCAACAGACTTCAGCCCCTCTAAAACTCCCTTTGCAATCAGCATCTTCATTCCCTTAACACTCATGTGTCCAAGTATATTATGCCACAGACATGAACTAGAAACACCCTCAGCGACAGCAACCATGTTTATACACTCTGCAGTGGTGTTTAAGGTTCCAGATTTTGTGCCACGAGCTACAATCATAGCACGCTTTGCAATCTTCCACGAACCTTTATCAAACTCTGCTGCATAGCCTGTGCTATCCAACTGACCAACAAAGATCAGATTCTTCTTGAGTCCAGGAATATATCTGACATCCTCCAATGTGCACTGGTTTCCCAAAGGTGTCTTTATGCAAACATCACCCTTTCCTTCAATCTCCAAACCTTTGTTATCAGCAAGATATACCTTTCCAAAATTTCCAGACTTGAAATTTTGAAACAATTCCTTGCTTGGAGACGAATGAAAAGATGCACCAGAATCCAAAATCCAAGATTCAACTGGGCTATCCACACTAAGGATTAGAGCATCCCCAATGTCTTCTCCTGAATTTACAGAATCTGTATCATCCCCTGATTTCTGATTCTGCTTCTTCTTGGGTTTCTTACAGGTTTTCTAATAGTGGCATTTCTCTCCACAATTCCAACAAATCACGTTGGCTTTGTTCGGAGATTTTCCTCGATTCTTTGAGTTTGATCGACCATGTTGCTTTTGGCCCTTCGAATTGCTTCAAATACAATACAGTACAGTCTACTAGTACGAATTGTTTCGAATTGCTTTGAACCATGAGACGCGTACATCCATACCAATCAGACTCCAATACCTAACAAGTACGCCGGAGCCAGAGATTTCACAGGCTACGGTAGGTGGCGGTTGCACTGGAGGAGAAGGAGCTTTTGTCTGGACTGCAAGACCAACCACGAGTAGCTTTTGACCGTTGTTACAGCTGCTAGGGTTTCCCCTGATGAAGAAGAATGGACCGGAGCGATCGAAGGTGAACAAAGAGTTGTCGTCCGACAGGGACTGGATCGAGTTGGAGGTATTGCCGGGTGCGTAATTGTCTCTCGTCATGTTTTCCTTTTGGGTTGTTTAAAACTGCATGCCGTTATTTCAACGTTAGCAGAAAACAACAGATTGCGTTATGTTATAATTAGGGTTTCATATTTAGGATTGACCACACCAAGCAAATGACAATTCTAGAAACCCAAAATCGATAACTGGTCGATTGCAGGGCATGGATGTTCTAGAAAACTATGGGCAGTTCTTGAAGAAGAACAAAAAACTCCATTATTGAAGCTAATTAATGTCTCACTGGCCCTACTAAATATGCATTTTTCGAGAAGAAACAAATATTTACGAAGCGTATCGTTAACTTGAAACCGGTTCCTCCTCATAATTCTCGTGACTACTTCCATATGCTCGACTTGAGGTTGATGCATAAATTGGCTTACCACCCCGACCACATAAACTATATCTCAGAGAGTATATGACAGATATATAAGTTTGTCAACTAGCCTTTGATATCGTTCTTTGTCTGCTAGTCTCGCTCCTTCTGATAGTTGTAAGTCATGATTCACTACCGTTGGAGTTTCAGCTAGTTTGCATTCCAGCACCCCTGTCTCTGTCAGGAAATTCAAAATATACTTCTTTTGAGATATAAAAATCCACTCTCTTGATCTTAGTACCTCGATTCCAAGAAAGTATTTAAAATTCCCAAGATCCTTCATTTCGAATTCTTCAAACAAGTTCCTCTAGAGCGTGTGCATTTCTTCTACATCATTCCCTGTGATAATCATGTCATCGACATAAATGATTAAACAGGTTATTAGGGCTCCTGTATTTTTCAAGAATAAGATATGGTCTGAGTTTCTTTGCTTATACCCATATTTCTTCATGGATATAGTAAACCTCCCAAACCATGCTCGAGGAGATTGTTTCAGACCATAGAGAGCTTTTTTCAACTGACACACCTTTCCTTCATGAGTTTCATTATTGTATCCTGGTGGGACTTCCATATATACTCGTTCATCAAGATCTCCGTGAAGAAATGCATTCTTCACATAAAACCAGTGGAGAGGTCAGTCTTTATTTGCAAATATAGACAACAATACTCTGATTGTGTCTATCTTGACTACGGGCGAGAATGTTTCAGAATAATCTATCATGTATGTCTGCGTGTACCCTTTTGCCACTAACCTCGCCTTGTATCTATCAATGGACCACATGCAGCCTACGGGTTTCTTTCCGACCGGTAACCTGCACATCTCCCACGTCTTATTCTTTTCCAGTGCATCCATTTCAACATCCATTGCTCGCTGCCAATTCTTGGAATGTTGAGCCTCTCTGATTGTACTTGGAACTTCTTCAGTGAGTATATACATTGTGAATGCCTTTGCCTCCTATCTTAACGTCCCCCTTACTGTATTTGCCACTGGATACCTTGATTTGCTTGACTCCCTATCCGGTGTGTACCTCTTAGGTGGTCGTCCTCGATTCTCTCTTGGAGGTAATTTGTATCCTCCAGTCATTATCTCCTCTTGTTCACCTGATTCTTCAACAAAAAAGTCGGGATTTTGAGTTTCAGATGATCTTACCGGGCTTACCTCAGATACCTCAAACGGTGGAATATCAGTTGTGACTCTTAGTTCATTGTTTGGTACTAACGTATCAGATGTTGGCTCGGTAGTTGGATTATCATGCACTGTTGGTCTTTCATAGGAGAGGCTTGGTCTGTCATAGGAGATATCGAAATTACATACCCAATCCAGTGGATAAACTGTAAGACTCCCCCTAAACACTGGGCTTGTGATAGAAATACTCTGTTTCAAGGAAATCACAGTTCATGGTGGTGAACATGTGACGAGTTTTAGGATCATAACACTGATACCCTTTTTGATTGACTCCATACCCTGCAAATACACACTTGACGACACATGGATCAAATTTGGTGCGGTGAGTTTTAGGTATGTGAACGAACACAGAGCAACCAAAGATCTGAGGGGTTAGGCTAAGGATCGGGGGTACTTTTGTAATTTCATAGAGACTTTGAATCAGTGTTTTGAGGTTTAGAATTTTTATGGTAAGACGATTGAGAAGATAAGTTGTCGTAGCAACGGCTTCAGGCCATAAAGTTTTTGGTACTTTGGACTCAATAAGTAAGGATCTTGTCATTTCAAGGAGAATGCGATTTTTTCTTTCAGCCACACCAATTTGTTCTAGAGTGTGCGGACAAGAAGTTTGATGAACAATTCTTTTTTCTGAATTTTTTTTCATATGTTGATCGACAAATTCCCCCCATTGTTAGACCTAAGGAATTTTATATTTTTCTGAAATTAATTTTGGATCATTTGGAAGAAGTTAGTGAACTTGTCAAACACTTCATGTTTTTATTTTAAAAAATACACCTACGTTATATGAGTGCAATCATCGACCGACAACACAAAATATCTAAGACCTTGACCCCCAGATATAGGTGTTGGACCCGACACATCAGAATGTACTAAGAAAAACTTGGAATTCATACGAGTACTATTTGGCTTAAACGTTTGCCTATGACTTTTTGCAAGAATACACGTCTCACAAAAAATATTACTACTCTTATTCAAAAACAACTTAGGGATTAAAAATTTTAGATAACCCGAGGATGGATGACCCAATCTCCTGTGTCATAGCCAAGACTCTCATTTTGAAGTACAGTGAGCAAGTAACACCGAACCTGGTTGAGGCACTTCATCAACGTAGTACAAACCAACGTATTCAGTGCCACACCCAATAATCACTCTCGTCTGGATATCCTGCAGTATGCAAAAATTCGGATTCATCACCATAGTACAATTCATTTCTTTGGTGGCATGGGACACCGACAATAATTTATTCGAGAGCGTTGAAACTAGGAGACAATTTGATATTCTCAGGGTTGGGGAAATTTCTACTGTTCCCATTCCCGTCACTTGGATATTCGCCCCATCTGCAGTATTAATATATTCAATTTGAGACTTCACAATATTCCTAAGATCAAGGGCATCATATGTCATAGTATCTGTTGCACCACAATAAAAAATCCACCAGTGATTTTTAAGTATATCTTTATGGACTGAATATGCATGTTTTAAATGTTCAGGGATTGAACCAAAATAAATTTGGGCAATTTCGTCATTTGTCATAATTTTCAGTCCAGAAATGATAGTGTTGGAAGTGGATGAACTCAGATGCAAATTCCAGATCCCTTTACCTTCATTTCTGCCGCACTCCCTTCCCCATTCAGTCCTGCTCGGTTTCCTTTCCACCTCTCCTTGTGCAAACCCGCTCCTAGGGTTTCCACTGATGCGTCTGGTTCCGTCGATGCTCCCTTCGACTCCGACGAAGAAAGGACTCTATTCGGGTGTTGGAGACGGACGAGGAGAGGCACGGTACTGCTGGATTCCGGTTGGGTCTTCGCAGCCACTGTGCATGCTGGTGGCCACCGAGCTGCTCATAGCGACGGCGACACGGTTCCGCCATTCGGGATATCCGACCAGCCGAAAGCATCCCTCCTTGGTATGTCGGTTCATCCCACAGTGAGTACACTTCAAATTTTTTTTTTATCAATTCGGGATGACGATCCACCGGGCTTCCCGGTTGTTTCCGACTGATTCGTCGTAGTCCAAACTCCTTTCACCGCATTTGCTGAGATTGTGCTTTGTTGCTTCGATTTCGGTCCAATTTCCCTAATTAGTAATCCTTCGCTGATTCCCGAACCCGACCGTGATGATGTTCCATCACTGGTGGTTGCTGCTCCCATGATATGGAGCTTGGCGGCCTCCTTTCGAATTAAAGCATACGCTTCTTTGACTGAGGGGAGTCGGTCCTTCCGTAGTACCTCTCGTTTAATTCCATCAAATTTGGAATCAGTCCCCCCTAAGAACTTATACAACTTGGTTTCGTTCCAAAGTTGATTGTAGGTTGTGATGTCTTGATTGTATACCATAGGATTTGGCATCCTCGCTCTGATCTCCCCCCATAAGGATTGGATCGACAACCAGAACTTTTCGAGTGTAAGTAGTCCCTGCATCATTTTCGCAACCCGATTATGTAGATCGAAAATTTGCAGGGAATCCTTACCATCCCCATAAGTCGTTTGTAATGCCTTCCATAGATCTCGGAAAGTGGGATAATGAGCGACATTGTTCGCCAATTGAGGCTCGATATTTTGAATCATCCATGAGAAAACGATGAGGTCGTCTTGTTTCCAACTCTCGTATTCGGGTTCGGATCTGCTTGGGGGTTCCAGATCCCAGGTTATGTGCTGCAGTCGCTTCTTTCCTCCAATTGCAATTTGCATCAATCTGGTCCATAAATGGTAATTCTGACTGATGAGCTTGGTGCTCACTGTTACTGTTTCGGGTAAGCTTTTGGCTGGTTCTTAACTGAAGTTGAGACCGTTTTTTAAGATGTTGGCTATTTTGAGGGTTAGGTTGTATTCGCTCAGACCTGACCCCGTTTATGTTTGGGAATGATGGCTCTCGTTGTCGGACATTGTTAGTTGGATTGAGATTTATTCTGGTATATGATGAGCAACCAGAAAAACACTCATTCCTCTATGGATTGTCGACCTGCTCTGATACCATGTAAACACGGGCAATTCTTTCATTCATTTATGGAAAGTTTGCATGGTTACATTGATTCAACCATACAGGTAATTTATACAGCTTTTACCTATCTATGTAGTAGCTATAGTAATCATTATTGTTGACCACAGTTTGTCAAACATTACTATTCTACTTTAACAATATTGCATAACTTTGTTGAATGTTTGAATGTTTACTTGGTCATTCTAATAGTATGGACGTACGAATGGAAGAAGCTTAGGTCACCGGAACTCTAGAAAGAAAGAGGGGGAGAGAGAGAAAGAGAGAGAGGTTATACTATGTGGAGCGGAGAGAAGAAGAAGAAAACGATGTATAGGTGAAGAAGATGAAGTTACTGTTGAGTTGATGGGGGGTGTACATATCACGCGAGAAATGCAATTAACACAGACAGCTGATGAATTACCGTGTTATTTGAATATTGTTGAACTGCGGGTGTTACAACACAGACTGGACTATTAATATTAATGGAAAAGTATGAAAAAGATGTAACATGTTTGCCCAAAATGGTAATCGATGAAATTTGTTTTGGGCCGCGGGTATTTGATGTAAAACGTTTACTTCTGTTGGTTTTTGAAGAAACGTTAGTTTTTCTGTTAATTTATCCGTTAAAATTTGACACGTGCTTCTCACGTGACATATAATTTGAACGTTGAAATCAGCAAAAACGAAAATACCCAAACTACCCTCTATGTATTCCCTTCTTTATTCTTTGCAAACCGAACCGTTTCCCTCCCTAAGACCGAACCGGTCCCTCTCCCCAAAAACATATCACCACTTCTGGTTAGCTCTAGCGATTTCTTTTGCATACTGCAAAATGTATCTATTCATTATCCTGAGGTTGATTAATAGCAATATATCTGTAGTTGCTGCTGCTGCTGCTCTGGAATAGCCTCTTAAGAATAGTTATGATAGTTTATGCACGATTGACGATGAAGGTCATCAGGAGAACATCAATCAATCCTCGATGGCGGCCATGATCAACTGTAACAAGAAACTTAGGCTCTTCAGAGAACAGTCGGCGTTTCTCGAAGACGGCTTCAAGGAACATAGCAACCTCAATCCAGTAGGGTTTATAAAACTAACGTATACGTACATTCACTATACAATATATTTACACACACATATACGTGATGAATTCTTTGTTCTCGTCCATTTCTGTTCATAAGCAGAAACAAAAGCTTGCGTTGGCAAAACAGCTGAATCTTCGGCCACGACAAGTAGAAGTTTAGTTCCAGAACAGAAGAGCTAGGTAATTAAATATTACATGTTCTGAAACAACCTTAGTTATATATACATATAAATGTTTTCCATCACTTTTGTATTTATGAAACCTCAAAAAAATGTTGACGAGTGAAGTTTTTTGATGATAAATAGAACGAAGCTGAAGCAGACTGAGGTGAAATGCGACTATCTAAAGAGACGATGCGAGTCGCTTACAGAAGAGAACAAGAGATTGCAGAAAGAGGTGATGGAACTGCGAGCTCTGAAGGCCACATCTATCCACCCTTTCTTCAGCAGTATGCAGCACCTTTCACCCCCCACAACCCTAACCCTCTGTCCGTCCTGTGACCGGTCACCGCCGTCTTCCTCCTCCAACCCTAAGCGTGCACCCTTATCAGAAAATGCATCATGATGACAGAGATCGTATCCATCAAGACATTATCATTATTATTCAACGTAACGACTGAGAATTACAATGAAATTTCATTGTCGGAGAATTCATGATAGGGTTCGGAGAATTTCATTTATAACCCTCTTAACAATTCCAGGTTTCATTTATGATTTTCCTGTCACTTGTTTCTTATCTGTTTTTGGCTTGGAAGGCTTATCAGCTGTAAAGATATGTATATAACTGAAAAGATAACTCGAAAATGTATATTTTGGTTTCACGTAATTAATTTGAAAATTCTACGACTCAAGTGCAATGGAATATCATTCATTCTTTATAACTTCTCTGTCAAGAGTAGAGGAGTGTTAGGTCCAGTTTGTTACTAATAAGGAGTTATTCATTGGTAAAAAAGAAGAATAAAATAATGGGAGCAAGGTATGTAATAAAGCTACCAAGTAAACCTCAAACTTGGATCTGGTCTTATCTCTTGCCAATTGCTGTTAAAATGCTGCCTCAATTATTCTTGGATCGTTGGCCAAAACAAAATTTATTCTTGGATCATGTATGATTTTTATCATCTTGGATGTGGAATGCAATTTTGGCAGCGTTGTTACGTTGCTGTTATTACTTACCATCATTTACACACACAGATTGGAATTTTTATAAGAACTTATAATCTCTATATTTACAATTTTACATAGAAGGGGCTGTTTTTGGTGCAGTAAATGTAAGTTTTTCTATTACGTTTTATCATATATATGATCATTTCTGTCTTCATTACCGTACATCTTCCATTTCTGTTTCCTCCATGTTCTTGAATAGAATGTGCAGCTTCCACATGCTAAAGTTGAGGACTCTTGCATTCATGTTTTACCTGCAAAATTAAGCTTCAAACCAAAACGAATTGGCAAACAAACCTTGTAATTGGGACACCCATAAAACATTCGACTGAAACATGTGACCAAAAGATCCGACAATGCGGGACAAAGTCTTCGGGAATCGACGGACGAACACTTGGAGAAGATTCTTGGATCTTGAAGAAGAAACCAATTTGCTTCAATGGGGGAGAAGGACTAAGGGGCATCTTTGTCTTTTCACATACACCGAAAGTCACGTGCAAGGCATGGAGGCTACTAACGAACTTTTTTGCCGGACACAAACGAAATTCATCAAAAACCTACACCAACAAACATATTACATCAAAAACAAACAATGGGCCGCATTCACCACTTTGGACAAACATGTTACATCTTTTTCATACTTTTCTCTAATATTAAACTTGTTTTTCTTTAGTTCACGTTGCATGTTGTTGTTTACATGCATTTTAGGGTTAATTACTTAATTGGTTACACATGTTTCATCATTGTGCATAATGGTTACACATGTTTCAAAATGTGATTAATTGGTTTTGATATGTGACTAATTAGTTTTTTTACTGTTCACCGTTAGAAATCACAGTTAAGTCACTATTTAGATACATAAAATGACGTAATTACCATTTTCATCAACCAAACTGTGTTCTTCGTCACCAAGTTGTGTTCTTCATTACCGAATTAAATTGAAGAACCCATAATCGCAATTCTAGGTTCTTGAAGAACCCAGAATTGCGATTATGGGTTCTTCAATTCAATTCGATTGATTTTGGTTCTTCAAGACGATTCTGGGTTCTTCAATACCACTAAGGGCATAATAGTCATTTCACAATTCAATAATATGTTAAAAAAATAATTAACGGTAAAATTAACGGTTTACTAACGGAATAATCAATTAATCACATTGGGAAAAACATGTGTAACCAATTAGTCACATAGCAAAACCAATTAATCACATTTTGAAACATGTGTAACCATTCTGCACAATGGTGAAATATGTGTAACCAATTAAGTAATTAACAAAATGTGTAGTTTTTTTAACTTGTCATATAGTTAGAGTAGTGGTTAGCAAAATAATAGGAGTTTGTTAGCATTATGGTTTGGAGAAGATCACAGCACAACACTCCCACGTTCTCCTTGTATTCAACATTTGATTGTTATATAAAATGGTGAAGGAACTGCATTATGGCAACCTCACCAGAAAAAGAAGAAAACATCCTCTACCGTTTTGCTCCTTCCACGTTTATTTTCGGTGATCACAGCTAGACCCTAACACTTGGTATCATAGCCTTAAGATCATAAGGCCATGTCTCATCTAGATATAGAGAGAGCTATACTGAGAGAGATGATAGAGAGAGTGCAGGTGCCCTTATACCAAATCAGGAGAAGGAAAGTTCAGTCACACTGAAATATCCCATGCTGACTAGGAGCAACTATGCAACGTGGGCTATAAAGATGGAGGTGTTCATGATGGCTCAAGGGGTATGGGATACAATTGAGTCGGAAGGGCCAGTTGACAACAGAAGAGACAAGATGGCATTGGCAGTCATCTATCAAGGAATCGGTGAGGATATTCTGTTGCAACTAGGTGCCAGGAAAACGGCTAAGGAGGCTTGGAACATGCTCAAGATAATGAATCAAAGGGCGGACAAAGTGAAAGAGGTGAGAACTCAAACCTTATGGAGAGAGTTCGAATATCTAAAGATGTGTGCCTCAGAGAATGTCGATGAATTTTCTAGGAAACTTACTATCACTATCAACAAACTTCGAAGCCTAGGGAACACGGTGGAAGAAGAGAAGGTTGTAAAACATCTCCTACGATCTGTGTCCTCAAAAATCCTTCAAATTGCCTCGACCATAGAGGAGTTTAGTGACCTTAAAACCAAATCTGTCGAGGAGGTAATTGGGTCACTAAAGGCTCATGAGGAGCGAATAATTAGTTGTGGCATGAAGTCAGACGAGACTGCTCTCCTCACAAGAGCTGAATGGAGAACAAGGGATGAGTCAAAGTCGTCTAAGAATATCTTCACAGAATCTGCTAACACAAGAGGAGGCAATTAATATAATTTTTAATCAATTAAAGTTTTTAATAAAATATATTTTTAATTTAATTAATCGTAATTTTTAAGCTTTTCAAATTAATTAATAAAAAAATTATAAGATAATTATATTAAATATTATACATATAGAAGTAAAGACTATATATATCATTTCATCTAATTACATTTCATTTTTTAATTTTATTCTACCAAATAAATATTAAAATTTTATATTTCATTCCATTTCAAAAATTCAACCCCATAACATCGTATTATTATTCCCTAATCCTTACTACTCCAACTAAACCTAATCCTTACTACTACAACTAAACCTAATCCTTACTACTACAACTAAACCCACCGGTGTTCCTTTGTTCTATCAGTCACTGACTCATGAACTTTTGGTCTTCTTGAGGAGGAAAGTTAAGATCAAGGTCAAGGACGACTTTCACTTCAGATCGATCGTTGTCCACTCCAGAAAACGACCCCGACTCCCTACACGCCCCAACACCATCGCCCTCAGCCTCCAATCGAACCGGGAAGACAAAAAATGGTGGAGGCGCAAAAATTCCGTGATCATGGCTGCCGCAAGCGACCACTATCTGCGGCTGCTGCTTCTCAAGGTACCGCGTGAGGTCGAGCTTTTTGGGACCCTCGTTGCTGGAGGATTCCACCGAGCTTCTTCCACTAGGGTTCTGCAGGCCTCTCTCTGAGTGGAGAAAATTGGTCTTTGCTTTCGAACCGCGGAACTGGACAGCCGCTGCGTCGTACGCACGCGCAGCCTCCTCCGCGGTGTTGAAAGTCCCGAGCCAGATGCGGCTCTTTCGGCTGGGATCGCGGATCTCGGCCGCGTAGCGACCCCACGGTCGCCGGCGAACTCCTCGGTAATGCGTCTCCTTGGCGTCGGTCCTGCTTCCGCTCTTAGCTGCCATGGCGTCGGAGTTAGCGACGGAGAAAGAAAGACGAAGGAGGAAATTGAGGACCTGTATTGTCTCAGTCGCCGTGTGGGTGAAAGATGGTATACTGATATTTTATACAGGGAAATAGAATGGGGCAGTCAAGTCAACTAGCGGTTGTTTGACTGGGAAGCAGCCGTCGCCGCCGTACGGAGAGAGAAAGAGAGAGGGCCCTACACGGCTCACGCGGCTTACTCGGGTTTTTTACTCGAGGCTTTTTTAAAATTAGGCACTGTGACAAAAGTTATGAAAAAATAAATATATTGAAAAAATATTTATCAAAATGTATATAAGTGCTAATGGGCCTAGCTTCTTTTACGTGTGCTATTTTAGGGGTGAGCAAAAAATACTGATTGGATCGAGATCGGTTTGAGACTGGTCCGACTAAGACCGAGACTGACTAGGACCGATACCGAGCGGACGGGTTTTTTCCTCTAAAGTCGGGCTCGGGTTCGGGTTTTTTCCTGAAATTCCCGATTCGGACCGGACCGAGTTGCCTAAAAACCTAATACATAATACTATATATACTATACAAGTATAGTAGTATACAGCAACTCACAAAGTCTCCATGTGTGTTTGGATTGTAAGTTCTATATTTATAATGTGTGTTTGGATTGTATGTTTGTGTTTGTATGTTCTAAATTTAGTGAAAATTCGGACAATTTTTTTTTTATTTGGACTGAAAATTTCGGTAATGGACCGAATCTAGCCCGAGTCAAGCAAGACCGACTCGGGCGGGCTTTTTATACCGAAGTCGGTCTCGGTCTCGGTTCTCCAAAGGTGAAAACCATAATTTCGGGCTCGGGCTCGGTCTTGCCTAAAAAACCGGCCCGGCCCGCCCAAGCTCACCCCTATGCTATTTTGAGTAGCGTTTTTCAAAAAACGCCACTAGGTGTAGCGTTTTTCATAAAACGTCACTAGGGGTAGCATTTTTCATAAAACACCACTAGGGGTAGCGTTTTTATGAATTTCGCTACTCCTAGTGGCGTTTTTGTTTTTATTACGTTTTTTTGACGATTCGATGTTTAATTAAAAATAAAATTATTTATTTATTAAAAAATATTTTAAAAATTGTAGTAAGTAGATATTTTAATTGCAATTCAAATGATACAAAAAATATTAAATTTGGACTTACGGATTGACGGTAGGCTCTGCCGTAAGTTGAGATATGAAAATTTGGCTTAAAAAAATATAACTCGTACCCTGTAAGTCCAAACTGACCACGGTGAACGTCATTTATGTCGTAATTTAATTATCTACCTAGGGTAATTTTTTGATCAGAAATACAGTGATTTTGTAACCTAACATCGCTTGTCTTAAAATTTGACCGAAATAATTAAATGCATTAGGTGAGAAATTTAATTATGTACTTACTCAAAAATAAATAAATAAAATTAAAGTGAGTATATATTTTAATTACGAATTAAATTACGCTAACTAGACGTTAATATTTTAATTTTAGACTGGCTATATAATATGATACATAATTTACTTTGTATTATATCGTATTATACAGTCAGTCTCAAAGTAAAAAATTAACGTCTAGTTAGCGTCATTTAATTTGTAATTAAATTATCTACGCACTTTAATTTTTTTGAGTAAGTACATAATTAAATTTCTCACCTAATACATTTAATTATTTCGGTCAAATTTTATGACAAACGATGTTAGGTTACAAAATCACTGTATTTCTAATCAAAAAAATTACCCTAGGTAGATAATTGAATTACAACATAAATGAAGTTCACTGTGGTCAGTTTGGACTTACAGAGTATGAGTTATATTTTTTTAAGTCAAATTTTCATATCTCAACTTAAGGCAGAGCCTACAGTCAATCCGTAAGTCCAAATTTAATATTTTTTGCATCATTTGAATCGCAATTAAAATATCTACTTACTATAAATTTTTAATTTTTTTTTAATAAATACATAGTTTTATTTTAATTACACATCGAATCGTCAAAAAAACGTTTAAAAAAAAACGCCACTAGGGGTAGCGAAATTCATAAAAACGCTACCCCAAGTAGCGTTTTATGAAAAACGCTACCCCTAGTGGCATTTTTTGAAAAACGCTAAAAAGCGCTACCCCCAGTAACGCTTATATACATTTTGCTAAATATTTTTTTGAGTATACTTACTTTTTAAAAAAAAAATGCACAGACTACTTTTTAAAAAACTTCGGCTCACTCGGGTTAATAAGTGCGTTAGACAAATTAGGAAAGTTAATTGCATCAAAATATATTCAAATCAATACAATATTAGATTGATAATTTGTAAAATTTAAACACCACTTTCAAATCTACTGACTAAACCTTATGACACGTAAACTTATACTTTGTCAATTTATATGGTATAAAATCTAAATGTCAAGTCATTCAATTTCACGAGTCGTAAACTCATACGACTTACAGATTCATGCTACTACTTGTTAACTCAAATAATTTATGTAATCAGATCACTCATAAACTTTTATATAATATTAATTTAATTATATATATTTACGAATTAAAAAATATGATATAAAAAAAATTATTTTATATAGTGAACGGATAATGTCAAAATAATTCACGAATTCAAAATATTTTACCTATAATCAATTTACTCACGTTGCATGTCCAAAGTTAACATCTTTTCTAATCATATCCATAGCGTTCTAGTACTAAATGATTCTTACTTAGAGTACGACTGATACTGATGGATTCAATCCATCACGTTCTATAAAAGTTATATGTGTCACGTGACACGTGCTAGTTTGTGAAAGGGAAAAGCACCAAACAGGTACCCCAACTTGTCACGGAAAACCAAGTAGGTACCTTAACTTATTTTTGAACCAAGTAGGTATCCTAACTTATAAAAATTAGCACATATAGACCTTCGTCAGTTTTGCTGTTAATTTTGGACGGAAGTCATCACGTGGTGAGCACATGTGGACCGGATTTGGCGCCTCTTATAGGTGGAATTGGAAAATGATGGATCTGCCCTTATTGCTTATAGGTGGAATTGGTAAGTTTACATTCTGACAAAAATCATCACCCAAGAAACCCTTCCTTCTCATCTTTTACCTCTCATCGGTTCATCTCCCTTCGACAGAACGATTCCGAGCAATGGAGTAACTTCCAGCAGAAGTCTTCGTTAAAGATTTTGCGCGGTGTTTCTCTGTTTTAGGTACGTGCTCTGTTTCTTGGTTCGCTTTGTGTCGAAGATTACCCGAGCATTTGTTCATCCCTCACTTGAAGATTATTTCTGTGTTTTAGGTGTTATGTTAGCATTTTGTTTGCTTGTTATGCCATAGTAGACCAGAAAGATTATTTCTTTACATGCTAGGTTTTAGATTATTGCTCAATCGTTGAAGATTGGTTCTTTGTTTTAGGTTTAGTGTTTGTTTTCGGTTTGAGTTCACAGGTGTTTTAGGGGTTTGCAAATGGATGTTGAAAAAACTATTTTTGTGTTGTATGATTGCAGAAGTTGAATAATGGATAATCGACCCTTACTGTTGGAAGTGCATTTCGATGGACACGTTGTTTTACTATCAGGCAAGACCTATATCGGTAAGTTGAATTATATTGAAGATGTTAGGGGTATAAGTTATGCACGTTTGGTTGGGCTGCTGCAGAAAAAATGCTGTTTCAGAAGCGATGATGAAATATACCATAACCCATCCTTTGAAAATTTAGAAACTGGACTGTATAGGATCAGTTGTGAGAGTGAACTTCGGGCTGAAATCAACAAGGTAGGTAATGGAACCATCATGAGGCTATACCTGTTTGGTTCATGCCAAACTCCACATGATGCAAAAGGGATGATGACTGAAAACAATATTGTCCTTGTTACTGCACGGCATGAAGAAGTTCAGAGGCTAGAATCTGTGGATCCCAGTAGTGGATCAGTAGGCTTAGTAAGTGGGCTTACACCAAGTATATGTTTTGGGTCAACCTCTGGCCCATTTGTGGGAGAATGTAGTAGAGGCCCAATGGAGGATGATGAAGACAATGAAAATCAACCAACATTAGCTCAGCTGGTTGCATCACTTGACTTATCTTCAGAAGAAGGTGATGATGAGGAGTATGTTCCAGATTCTTTCGAAGAATCTTCTGAAGATAGTGATGTAGAGTTCTGGGAAGAAGCAAGTAGACAAGCAGAGGATGCCGAGCAAGAAGGAAGAACACAATAGACAGTTAATCTAGAAGATACTGAGATGGATTATGGGAGTGATAGGATTGTCACACCTGTTTGTTCTGACGAAGAAGAACAGGGTGACAGTAGTGGTGGGAGAAGGTATCCTCATTTCGTGGAGTCAGCAGGTGATGAGGGACCATTACTTGAGCTTGGAATGCAGTTTCTATCCCCTCAAGCCTTTAGGGAAGCATTGATCAACCATTCTGTAGCAAATTCGTATGAGTATGTATGGAGCTTCAATAACAAGAAAAAAATGCAGGCCGTATGTAAGCAGGGGTGTGGGTGGAGGATCTACTGTTCAAGAGTGAGTGGTGAATCCACTTACCAGATCAAGACATTCAAGTCGGAGCATAAATGTGCTGGTGTTCCTCATAAGTCAAGACGGGTTAACTCGGCGTGGATATGTAAGAAATACCAGGAGAAGGTCAGGGAGCAACCAAACTTAAGTATCTCATACATTCAGAGTGAAATAGTGCAGCAGTATGGATTTGATGTCAACAAATTTGCAATACGGAGGGGTAAGAAGAAAATCCATGATTCCTTGTACGGTGTGAACGTGCAACAATTTGAGAGTTTGTGGAGTTATGCTGATACGTTGTTGTTATACAACAGAGGTACTACTATAAAAATTCAAGTGGATTCAACTGTAAACAGTCTTCGACCGATGTTTGAACGGATGTACTTGTGCTTCGAGGCTTGTAAGTCTGGATTTCTGGAAGGTTGTAGGCCCTTTTTGGGCTAGATGGCTGTCATTTAAAGGGTATGGATGGTGGTCAGTTGATAAGTGCGATAGGTCGGGATCCAAACAATGGAATGTTTCCATTAGCCGTTGCTTGGGTAGAGGCTGAAACAAGAGAATCATGGACTTGGATTTTAACTTTACTTGTGCGTGATATTGGATATAGATCTACTCAGGGTGTGTGGACTGTTATGAGTGATAGGCAAAAGGGTCTTGTAGTCGCTGTAGAAGAGGTTCTACCAGATGCTGAGCATAGGGCGTGTGTGAGGCATATTTATTCAAATATGGTCACTAAAGGGTTTAGGGGAATGGAGATCAAAGAGTTATTATGGGGAGAAGCATCTGCCTACGATAACTTCAAACACACTCGCGCAATGGATGTGCTACACCCTCAGGCACATGCTTACTTGGATGCGATCCCAAGAAGAGCATGGGCCAGGGCACACTTCCCATTGATATGCAAGATGGATCTCATTGTGAATAATATCAACGAGAGTTTCAACTCTCGAATCTTGGATGCAAGGAACAAGCCTATAATTACGATGTTTGAAATGCTTCGGACTAAACTCATGAGAGAATTTCAGTTGAAGAGAGAGGCCATAGCCAAATATGAAAGCCAAATCTGTCCCAGAATCTTGAAAAAGTTTAATGAGTCGAAGAATAATGTGCGTTGGTGCAGGACAATTTACGCCGGGGATAGCCGATTCCAGGTTTCCCTACTTAATAGGACATTCATAACCAACACACAAGATAGGCAGTGCAGCTGTGGTGAATGACAACTCATCGGTTTGCCATGTGTGCATGCAATTTCATGCTTCTACACGAATAAAAGAACACCTGAGGACTACATCGATGAGTGTTACTCAGTTCCTGCCTACCTAAGAGCATATCAAGGAGTGATATATCCAATTCTGTCCCAATAAGATTGGGTGCCGTCATCGTCATTGCCCATATCTCCACCTTTAAAGAGGGTGCAACTAGGAAGACCGAAGATGAAGCGCAAAAGGGATGCTTGGTGAATGAGTGTGTATTGGTTCTGCTTGTGCTGCAGAATACAACCGAATGCTTGAACCGAATGCTATTAAAACACCAGAATGTTGTTAAAATACAGCACTGAATGCTGTTAAAATACAGCATACCAGCACTGAATGCGGTTCAAACCGAATGTTGTCTACAGAAACTGTTAAAACAGAATGCTGAAAATACCATCCATTGATTGTGCAAAATGTCTTACAAACAGCATTCATACTTACAAACACTACACATACACTAATCTGAACAACCATCAAACACTACACACCCTTACAATCACTACACATACACTAAACAAACATCAAACCGTAAACACACATTCCTAACACAAGTGCAACAACAATGCACATTAATACGAGAATAATCATATACATTTTCTCCCTTCGTTTATACTTCTCCAAATCTTCAACGGTTTGAGCTTGCATTTTCCGAAATTTCACTACCGCCCTTCTCCCGTGAGAACATATTTCCGGATCATACCATGAGAAGCAACGACAACCCGAACCAGGTTTTTTCTACAATTGAAACATGTGAACCAAAATCACACGGACGAAAACGAAATTAAACACTACAAATTACTCACCTTTTCAAAGTTAGGGCAACCATAAAATCTCCTTGCAAAATTATCCCAAGTATAACCTGGAATTACTTTGGCAACGAGTCCATACTTGCAGTACTTCAGAGATTTCGGTTGTGAGCTGAGCGACACAGAGGAAGACGACGCCATGGCAGAGTATCTTCTGCAGTCCTCCCCGAACCAACACCTTCTGTTTGAAAATGGGGAGTTCCTTCTCAGATGTTTAATATACTGAATAGAAGGGTATTTTGGTGACAACAAGGTATCTTCATCAAATCCGTCCAAAATTAACAGCAAAACTGACGGAGGTCTAAATGTGCTAATTTTTATAAGTTGGGATACCTACTTGGTTCAAAAATAAGTTAAGGTACCTACTTGGTTTTCCGTGACAAGTTGGGGTACCTGTTTGGTGCTTTTCCCTTTGTGAAATGTGTGGGGTCCTCTTTTAAAGGGAAAGAGAGAGAGAGGATGGACGGTGGTCGCGTCAAGGACTAGGGTAAATCAATCCTATTGTTACACGTGTCAAGAATATGAGTGCAGTAGCGTCACCCAATTCCACCGACCGTTATACGGGCCTAGGGAAAAATACATCATGGAGTTGAAGAAGTCATAGCCTAGTAGCCCATGCGTCTAGGTTGTGATTGCATTAAATTAATTTTAGGTATATGATTAGGATATAATATGAGTATGATAAATATCATAATTATATTATATTTTTAAATTGCATAACATAACCATAGTCATTACTGATATAATTTTCAATACCATAATAATATTCATAATCATGATTATTAACCACCGTATACCCATATTTATTACTGTTTAAATCTAAGTGTGGACTAAATTGAGATGATATGGACTTGATTAGGGTGAACATTGTATTGAATGAACTTCTAAAAACTTATTCAACTTATTTTGTTACAATTACACACTACACTATTTATACGAGAAACATTGAGATTGAGTGGAGTAAATGGTGGAGTGATTTGTGGAATGTTTGGTGGAGTGATTTGTGGAGTGTTTGGTTGAGTAATTTGGGGAACAATGTGTTGGAATATTGGACTTGAAAAGGGGCTTGAAAGCAATTTGGACAAGTTTTGGGCTTTGGGCTCAAATTTAGCAAAATCAATGTGGTATGGAAGAGAAGTGTATTTCTCCTGTGCAAATATATACCACACCGACCGGATACACAATTGGAGAAGCATATATATGATTATTCACTTCTCAAGTGTGTAAGTAATCAAGTCAAGAGGCTCTCTCTTGCGCGCAGGGTGTGTGCAAATCACGGATTTGGTTAGCACTTCAGATCATTTGGCTTGTGTGCGTGCCCCCGACATGCGTACACGAGTGTCGGACCGGAAAGCTTGCCTAGCGCGAGCCGGTTTTTGCTAAATCGGATTATAAAATTTGTCCAGGTTCAATGTAATTTTTCTTTTGGTCTAAATACATTGAACTAGTATAATTAATGAATTAATTACCGTTTGTATTAATTATTGTAATTAATCACGATTGCATTTATGCCAAACCTGTCACAATTAAGCCTATAAAATTCCTCACAATTCTGTCATTTAGACACACCAAATCCTCTCAACTTTCAACATTTCTGAAGTTGTTCGTTCATCATCCTCTCCTTTGCTCTTCGTGTTGACGATTTGCAAAGTTCTCCCAGGTCGTCGTGTTCGATCTTTCTAGTATTTTATTTGTTCAAGCCGTCGTGTTCGGTATTGAAAATCGTTGTGTTCGACTGTTTTCCAAAGTCGTTGTGTCACTACTTCGTGCTAAGTAAAAACCGGTGTCATCGTTGAATCCTGAGAGGTAATAGGCGTAAGATATACCCTTGCACAAACCTTTCACGGTTGGGGAGGACTAAATTACCTTAAGGAAACCATGCTTAACACGGGACTCGACTTGTTATCGCCATCTTTGCATGGTTATAAATTTATTTACAGTTTAGTCCTTGAACTTTTGATTAATACAGATTGGTCCTTCATATAATTAATATTTTGTAACAATCTTAAGGTAATTTATTTTTGTTTCAAAGGACAAATTCGTGTATTAATATAAGTTAAGGATTAATTGTAAGTTTTGAGCAAATATATTTCAATAAAACTAATTAAATTTATATCCATCTTTCAGAAATGGCACTGAACGAAAATGTGGACAACTTGAACCAATTGGGCCTAGATGGGGCAAATCAGAATGTAGCCCAAGAGCCTGTACAGAATAACCCTATTCATGGAAGCTCAAATGGAATGGCTAGACCGGTGGTCCGACCTCAAGGTCCACTGGTTTATGGAGAGAAGCCGGAGAAATTCGACAGTTCTAATTTTAAGAGATGGCAGATGAAGATGCAATTCTTCCTAACAACCTTAGGGTTGACGCAATTTCTGACTGGTGATCCCCTGGTCCAGGGAGAAAATGAACCATAATATATAATGGCTAAAGATCAGTGGAATAATTCTCATTACTTGTGCAGGAATAATGTGATGAACTGTTTGACTGAGTCCCTGTATGACGTGTACCTAGAAAAGAAGACTGTCAAAGAATTGTGGGAAGCCCTTGACAAAAAGTACAAGGATGATGAATCCAACAAACAAAAGTTTGTGGTAGGACGATTCCTAAAATTCAAAATGATCGACTCCAACCCGATTGTACCCCAGGTGAATGAACTTCAACTTTTAATACAAGAAATAGAGAAGTTGAACATGCAGTTTGGCAAACCCTTCCAGATTGCGTGTATGATTGAGAAACTACCTCCAAGTTGGTGGAAGTTCAGGGCAATTCTAAAACAGGAGACTTGTGAGTAAACAGTTGTAGACTTTGTCCGTCGTGTTTCAATCCATGAGGAAACAATGAAGGCTGAAAAGGCGGTTAACCCCGTAAAAGCCAATATTGTGGAGCATGGTCAAAAGGGCAAGCAAAAGGGTCAGAAATTTGGACCCAAATGTGCAATCTCCAAAAAGCAGAAGATCCAACCTCCAAAATGCTTTCAAGGATCTTGTTTTAACTGCAGTAAGACAAGTCATAAGTCTAATGTTTGCAGGTTGCCTAAGAAGAAGAAGCAAACACGATTGGAGCGGTCTCTAAACAGACAGAGGAGTTGGACCTTTCCGCAGTTGTGTCTGACGTAGATACTTGGGCCACCAAACACATCTGTTCTGATAGGGGAATGTTCAGCAACTTTGAAGAAGTTGAAACTGGAGACAAGATTTTCATGGGAAATTCAGCTTTCTCAGAAGTCAAAGGCAAAGGGAATGTTATCCTGAAGATGACATCTGCCAAGGAACTAACTCTGAGGAATGTATTGTTCGTGCCAGACATAAGAAGGAATCTAGTCTTTGTGTCCTTGCTCAACAAACATGGCTTTCGCTTAGTCTTTGAGGCAGACAAATTTGTATTGACTAAGAATGGGGTGTTTGTGGGAAGGGGATATGATTGTGGGGGCATGTTTAAGTTGAATGTAATGGTGATAAAACCTAAGATGAATAAAGAAAGTTCTTCTGCTTACATGCTTGAGTCTTCCGATGTGTGGCATGGTAGACTTGGTCACGTCAATTATGATACAATGCGTAGATTAATTGCATTAAATCACATTCCCAAAATTTTAATAGATCCCAAACACAAGTGTGTCACTTGTGTTGAAGCTAAATTAACAAGGACATCGTTTTATTCAGTTGAAAGGAAAACTGAACCCCTTGATTTAATACATAGTGATGTATGTGATTTAAAAATTGTGCAAACAATGGGTGGCAATAAGTATTTTATTACTTTTGTCGATGACAGCACAAGATACTGCTATGTATACTTGATGAAAAACAAAGATGAAGCTATAGAGAAATTTATTCTTTATAACCAAGAAGTTGAAAATCAACTCAACAAAAAGATTAAGGTGCTAAGAAGTTATAGGGGCGGAGAGTATGATGCTCCCTTTCAAGAATTATGTGCGAATCATGGAATCATTCATGAATTCACAGCACCTTATTCACCACAATCAAATGGAGTTGGAGAAAAGAAAAAATCGAACATTGAAAGAGATGATGAATTCAATGTTATTAAGTTCAGGGTTACCCCGAAATATGTGGGGAGAAGCTATATTAAGTAGCAACTACCTTTTAAATAAGGTACCCCGGAAAAAGGAAAATAAAACTCCTTATGAATTATGGAAAGGTAGAACACCTTCATATCATCATCTTCGAGTATGGGGATGCCTTGCTAAGGTGGCAGTACTTCCACCTAAAAGAGTAAGGTTCAGCCAAAATCCGTTGATTGTATATTCATAGGATATGCCAAGAATAGTAATGCATATCGCTTTCTGGTATATGATTCCAAGATTCCAGATATTCATAGAATACTATAATGGAATCTAGGAATGCATCTTTCTTTGAATATGTATTTCCTGCAAAGCTCAGGGAGGAAGCAAGTTCTTCAAAACGAGCTTATGAGGAAATAAAAGATGATAGCCAGGAATAAGAAAATGTTGAGGTTGAGCTTCGGAAGAGCAAACGGATGATAAGTGAAAAATCTTTTGGCCCAGATTTTCTATCATATATGTTAGAAGTAGAGCCTCAAATGTTTCTAGAAGCCGTAAGTTCTCCGGAAGGTCCTCTTTGGAAAGAGGCGATTCAAAATGAAATCGAATCCATTCTGTAAAATCACACTTGGGAGCTAGTGGATCTGCCACCTGGATGCAAACCACTAGGCTACAAGTGGATTTTCAAAAGCAAAATGAACGCAGATGGAACGATAGATAAATATAAGGCCAGACTTGTAATCAAAGGATTTAAACAAAAAGAAGACCTAGATTATTTTGATACGTATTCTCCGGTAACGAGAATAACATCCATTAGATTAATTCTTGCTATTGCAGCATTGAGAAATCTAGAAATTCATCAAATGAATGTAAATACTACTTTCCTCAATGGAGATTTAGAAGAAGAAATCTACATGGAACAACCTGAGGGTTTTACTGCTCCAGGACAAGAGAGGAAAGTATGTAAGTTGGTTAAGTCATTGTATAGCTTAAAACAAACCCCTAAACAATGACATCAAAAATTTGACAATTTCATGCTTGAAAAGGGATTCAAAATAAATGAATATGGGTATGTCATGCTATGTCTTTATGTTGATGATAAACTTATAATTGGGAGCAATGAAAAAAATGATCAAATCAACGAAAGATATGTTGAACTCAAAATTTGACATGAAAGATATGGGTCTCGCTGATGTAATTCTTGGAATCAAAATAAAAAAAACATCAGAGGGAATTATCTTAAGTCAAACTCATTATATCGATAAGATAATAGAAAAGTTCAATAAAGATGATGTGAAAATGGTTGGTACTCCTATACAGGGCAAACCATTTTCTAAAAACACTGGAGATAGTGTTTCTCAATTGGCATATTCCAGGATTATTGGAAGTGTAATGTACTTGATGAGTTGTACACGACCAGATATAGCCTACACCGTGGGGGTATTGAGTAGATTCACGAGTAATCCAAGTGTAGACCATTGGAGAGGAATTACCAGGTTGCTAAGGTATTTGAGATATACCCGTAACTATGGATTGCACTATATGAGATTTCCTTCTATAATAGAAGGATACTCATATGCGAATTAGATAACCGATTCAGGAGACTCAAAATCCACGAGTGGATTTGTCTTCACTTTGTGTAGTGACGCTATCTCTTGAAAATCCTCTAAACAAACCATTATAGCCAGATCAACCATGGAGTCTGAGTTCATAGCTCTAGACAAATGTGGAGAAGAGGTTGAATGGCTACGACAATTTTTAGACTATATTCCTAGATGGCCAAAGCTTGTACCTGCTATAAGTATCCATTGTGACAGCCAATCTGCAATTGATAGGGCACAAAGTGAAATGTATAATGGTAAGTCTAGACATGTACGTCGAAGACATGATACCATAAGACAATTGCTCGGAACTGGCATTATTACTTTCGACTATGTAAGGTCGGATGATAATATAGCAGATCCACTGACCAAGGGGTTAACAAAAGAGCAAGTTGTAAAATCATCAAGAGGAATGGGATTAAAGCTCATGGAATGAAAAACTATTGTGAAGGATAAACCCAACCTAGTTGAATGGAGATCCCAAGATATAGGTTCAAATGGACAACCTAATCATAATAGTGATAGAAATCACTGTAGGAAACACAATAATACCCTAAAAACCATTCCTATGATGAGAAATAGTGATGGAGACATTAAGGATAAGCTTAAGCTTTTAATGATTTCTAGATTTCAGAAGTCTGAATGAGTAATGATGTTACTAATGAAATCACCTATGCAAGTGAGAAGAGCGTCCGCTTCAAGGGGAACTGTGGGGGCACGGTTCTTAGCAACACTTGCAGAACCAGGCATTGTGATCTATGGCCAGAACGGACACAGAAAGTTTGAACTGGACCATGATAAAAAGATACTTGTGTGAATTGTGTGTAAAACTATTACACCTACGACAGACAGTTCAAGGACATCGCGTCTACTGACTAGCTAGTAAAAGCTACATAAATCACAAGGGAAGGTTCAAAGGGATTACACCTACCTATCCTGTGCAAGTATCAATTGTTTAAAATCTTTAGAATCGAGTCAATACAAATCTCTTCCATGTGGAGGATTGTTGGAATATTGGGCTTGAAAATGGGCTTGGAAGCAATTTGGACAAGTTTTGGATTTTGGGCTCAAATTTAGCAAAATCAATGTGGAATGGAAGAGAATTGTATTTCTCTTGTGCAAATATATACCACACCGGCCGGATACACAATTGGAGAAGCATATATATGATTATTCACTTCTCAAGTGTGTAAGTAATCAACTCAAGAGGCTCTCTCTTGCGCGCAGGGGGTGCAAATCACGGATTTGGTTAGCACTTCGGACCATTTGGCTTGTGTGCGTGCCCGCGATATGCGTACACGATTGTCGGACCGGAAAGCTTGCATAGCGCGAGCCGGTTTTTGCTAAACCGGATTATAAAATTTGTCCAGATTCAATGTAATTTTTCTTTTGGTCTAAATACATTGAACCAATGTATTTAATGAATTAATTACCGTTTGTATTAATTATTGTAATTAATCACGATTGCATTTATGTCAAACCTCATAATTAAGCCTATAAAATCCTTCACAATTCTGTCATTTAGACACACCAAATCCTCTCAACTTTCAACATTTCTGAAGTTGTTCGTTCATCCTCCTCTCTTTTGCTCTTCGTGTTGACGATTTGCAAAGTTCTCTCAGGTTGTCGTGTTCAATCTTTCTAGTATTTTATTTGTTCAAGCCGTCGTGTTCGGTATTGAAAGTCGTTGTGTTCTACTGATTTCCAAAGGAAATCGGACTTGGTTTAGTTCGGTCGGTCACTACTTCGTGCTAAGTAAAAACTGGTGTCGTCGTTGAATCCTGGGAGGTAATAGGCCTAAAATATACCCTTGCACAAACCTTTCACGGTTGGGGAGGACTAAATTACCTTAACAAAACCATGCTTAACACGGGCCTCGACTTGTTATCGCCATCTTTGCATGGTTATATTACTGTTTAGTCTTTGAACTTTTGATTAATACAGATTGGTCCTTCATATAATTAATATTTTGTAACACAATGTTCCTCTTTCTAACAATTACAGCATGTGAAATGTAATGAAATATTATAAATATTATCTTAATAAATACATAAAATTATGTTATAATCAACAAAAATATTAAACATCAGCATCATTCAAAATTAACATTAATATCATTTAACATTACATCATTCAATTAGAGTTCATCCTGAAATTATACATTCGTGAAATCTAAAAAGTGAAAATTCTATTTCTGTTATTAATATTTATTAATATATTAATATTATATTTAAATAATAATCATAGTTATAATCTTGTTAATAATATTTATTAATACATTAATATTATATTTAAATAATAATCATGATTATAACCATGTGTATAACAAAAATACCATAATCATTACGGATAGAAAATTAATTACCATAACTGCATCGCACCATAATTGTACACTTAACTATATAAAAAATAACATTTATAACCATGATTTTAAGTCTTTTGCCGCAGCATTGCCAGATCTAATTAGCTCCCTTTAATGTTACTGTTGCCAATGGACATATTATGTTGTACCAGTTTGCTTGTCGAGATTTTCAATGGTTGCTGCGAGAAAAACAATACTCGGTTGATTCTACCAGTAGATAACTATGATCTGATTTCGGGTGCAGACTGGTTCGTTCAATTCTACGAGAGTGAGGACTTGTGTATTCTAAAGGGAAATCCTAGTGAATCAATAGATGCATCTGGACTTACGTTCGAAATGGAATAATACATAAGAACAAACAATAAGTAAGCTGTTGTTTCAAAATTTAGTTGCATACACTTTGGTGTTTCGAATGACTCACTCAATCTCTTTGATAATTCTCCTCTTTCGCAATGGTTTCGTAACGACGGATCCAGGGGCACTGTGTGCTTTGATCCTCTCTTCTTTCCTCTTTGCAGCATCTGTAATTGTTCGCCTCAGAATGCCCGCCTTGTATATCGGCTTCGGCAAGTGCCTGTTCCTGAAAGATTATTCCAAACCCAGAAAAGCATTAAGAAATGACTAAGAAACAGGATACAAAAAGTGAAAGAACCTTGCGGTAAGCATTTTTACTATAGCAGCAAACTACGGGAAAAAAATGACATCTCTCTTAAGCATGTGAAACTTAAAGAACTTTGTCACGAAGCAGCATATTTTACTATTTCAAAAAAAAATGTCTAATATCACTCATAGGATTATGTGTTTCCTAAAACGATAACCTTTTCACTATCTTGAATTAAACTATGAAAATTGAATGAACTATCATCCATATATGTTCAAAATATAACATGATACTGACCTCATAATACGCTTAACTTCAGGTAGGTGCTTGTAACGCTTCTTCAGAGCGTCATTATACTCGTGCTTTCTTCGCTCCCTCGGGAGAACCTAAGGCACAAAAAACGATCATGCGATGTCAATACTACATAAAATTAAATTAAGCAACTTGGAAGATTAAATAAAATGAAGTAATTTTCAATAAAAACACTTACAACTCCCAACTGTTCTGATGCTTTAGCTTTCCAGAGCCGTAGATTTGTATCATCACTACCAGAGATGACATAGCTTGCATCGGAGCTGAACTTGACGCAAAATACCCTGTCGAGTAAAAATAAAATGCAGTATGTCAGACAAATCTGTGAAGTTGGAAAATTAACTACTTCTATAGATAATGAGAGGAGGCTAGAAATGGCATTACCTTTGCATTCTCTTAGTGTGATAGATTTCTCGACTGTGTCCTCCATTATATGGGAAAATACGAACCTGCAGAAAAATAATGTGAATAAAAAATCTAAGGGCTCACAAGTTTGATTTTTACTTTTGGGGGTTAAATATGTGAAAGTTACTGACTGTTCTATCATATGATCCAGTTACAAATTCCCGGCCTGTAGGTGCGTAGTCGATATCCATCCTGTAAAAAGTAAATTCAACAAATCACATTAAAATAAAACGTTATGCATGAAAAAGGGAGTGTATAATATGCCAAAGTTAACGAACTGCAGTCTTACACAGCAGAAACATGATCCTTATGCACATTTTTGGCTTCATTCAATTTCCGGGCATCATAGCTATAGCAATTGCAATCCTCATTTGCCTGCATATGATGGTATTGTGATCACATAAAAAAATGACGGTCCAAACAGCATTAACAATAAGATTTAATAATATTTATTTTGTTAGACATTATCATAACTTTGATTATGATATATAACTATAGCATAAAGAAGTATTTTGCCTTATTGGATTTTTTAAAAAGCTAAATATAACGGAAAGCAGCAAGACCCAGACATCATATATTAGATGCTAACACAGATTATTTATGGAAAACGATGTGCTATTACATAATAGATATCAAAGGATCTTCAACAAAATGTAGAGCTTACTGCAGTGAAATTCATTGGCTCCATAGGGTTCCAAGCTATTGCATTTGTTTTTGTCTGCCATTGGAAGATACATATGTTAGGAAACAAGTGGTGACTAGAGGCATGCTGATGGAAAAACCAACCCCAAAAATGGACCTAATTTCAGTTTTTAACATAGTCTTATGGAAAAATAATCCCCTCCTGCCACAGATGGATTTAAAGTCAAATGGAACTATAATTACCTGCATAATAACTTTTCTTGTTGCAGATGCCATTCGAAGATCATACAGTGCAATGCTACGGTCACTGTGAAAAGCAATATCGCATATAAGGAAACCTATTCTAAATCAAATTGATATCTTAATTTTCAATAGAACAGTAAAACTTAGGATGTGCATTTGACCTAGAGGATGTTGCTAGGATATTTGGCTCTCCAGGATTGAACTTAACAGATATAACTGTGCTTGTTCCCCATTCAAAGGTGTTAATTGGTTGAGACCTGTTCGGAAAATAAGTGTTATAAAATAGGAAAACTAAGAATAGCGGTGGAATCATTACATTAACAGCAAATACTAGGATTATGCATATATATATAAGGAGTAAAAAAGCATACCTATTGTGATTCCATACATCTACTTGAGCACCAACTGTTGCAAATAATTCACCCTCCCATTGATGATCCACACCCCTAAAAGTAAAACGATTTGATTATAATAAGATGAAGAAAAAAAGTGAAATAGGAGAATTAATTTCGTCAAATATGATTGAAGAAATTACCAAAACGCATTCTTCCCGTGATAAATTGCTACCGGCTGAAGAAAGTATTGAGTTCAAACTGTTAGATTAATTCCCAAAGAATGAAAGAAGCATATATGAAGATGATATATATAAATTTTAAATGCCAAGGATACAACCTCAGTGGAATTGTTGGAGTCATAGGACTCCTGAAGGGAAGCTTCAGGTACACTCCATAGCCGGACTCTGAAAAGGATAGTTATTGACAATATTATATTCCCTCTTTTTCACATGCACTTTCGAATAAAGGTTTTTGCTAAGTAACAATTCTTACGTGCAATCAGTTCCACAAGATACCAGAACACGCCCATCTGTAGATACAGTCAAACCCCTTACAGCACCTTGATGGCCAGGATATTGACAGACTGTTCGTCTGTTCATTAGTTCAATATCCATAAAAATGCAGGAAAAATAACATAAATCCACAAACTGATAAGAACAGGACACCAAATAGTTAAATAAACAGCATAACATATTACCTTGAAGCTATGTCCCATAGTCGAATATCTGTGGAAATAAACCGGCAAAAAGAACATAGTTACCAGACTAAAAATGACAGAAGGGTGTTAAATAATGCGGCGAATACTATTTCCCTTTAAGCAACAAAGAACAAGTATTTCCATAAGAAGATAAAACGATTAGTACAAACAGAACAACAAAATAAAACCAATCAGTTGTGTTATATCTATCAAACAAACTTTGATCAAATGAAAATTGAATAAGTATAACCTTCCATGTCACATAATCAATGAAGCATACACACCCCTAATCAACTGTCTCAATTCTCAACATCCCTTTTCACACCTAACACTGCTGAAACAATTGCTACTGAACACTTTCGTCTGTCAGAATTACTGTGTTTCCTACATTTTTAATCTGAATGTAGAATCAACAGCTTATATAAGTAAGAACACAAAGTACCTCCATCCATTGATCCAGAAAATATTCCTTTCAAATGATTTGGGTTCTTCGCCATGCATGAAATTGCATCAATATGTCCGTCCATAGCTCCAACGAATGGCCTAGCGAAAATCTAGAGATCAACAACACATAACACATTAGGGAAAACACAATAAAATCAGCAGCGATGTTCCAGACCACAAAAACTAAAATCTCGAAGACGTAACTAACACACAATCCAAAAAACGGAACACTTAAAGCAAATCATAATCTTGGGATCGAGTCTTCATAGCTTGACGATTCAACTCAAGCCTAATAAGAAAAAGGAAACCCCACCTTATCCAATTTCGTCGCATTGAGAGCTCGGACGTACTCCACCGCTTTCTCTTGAGGCCGGAGATTAGGATCGAAGTTGCGGAAAACTCTCTAAATCAAAATAATTCAGTGTTTTATCTTTAAGAATGAAACCAAAGAAATCAATCTCGGTCGTAGCTCTCTAACCTGGAGGTCTTGGCTGCGTTCCCGGGTGAATTCATCTGTGGAGCGTGAAATCACTTTGACCCTCATTGTTTCCGTTATCAAATTTTACGCACCAGAAAAGCAAAAGCTCGTATTATCCAAGATAATCGATTAGGAAGAAAATCTTCAGTATCCACAGCTGAGCAGGAAGAAAAACCCTAGAATAGAAGAACTTAGCATCAGTAGATTCAGTACAGCTTAAACCCTAAGAAGGAGGAAGACAACGGGGACTTACTTCGTGGGCCATCAGCAGACATGACAGGCCAATAAATGGCCTTATGCGAGATTTTTCTTTAGGCCTACACTTAGGTCTGGTCGAAAGAATGGTTCGGGCGAAACGGTCTAAAATTAGTTTGGAACTGAACTGGTTTGAACCGGTTTGATCAAACTAATTTTAAAAGTAACCCAGCTTTTTTAGGCTAAACCGACCAGTTTACGGACTGAGTTCAATTTAATATGAAACCGGTTCAACTTGATTTTTTAAAATCGTTTATACTTAAATATATATTTAATTATAATAAATAATATAATTAGTTTCGTATTTGGTAACCATCTATATATATATTAATTTGGCTAAATCACATACAATGTTGACAAATAAATTTTTTGTTGTATTTTATCACTTCTAATGTTAAATTAACTTATTCTAATTGGTCCATGTCAACCATAAATTTATCATTCCTAGGTGGCATGTCATGTAAATCACTTTAAAAACTTTCAAAGTCTCTCATTCATTCTGAAAATAAGTTACAAAACTCATATCATTTCTCTTTATTTTACATTAGTAATAATTATTTTTCATTAAATATATTTTATGAAGTGTAATTTATATAATAATAAAATATATAATATTATATTTTATGGAATATCAAGTATGCACATATTAAAATTTACTTTTACAAATTAAAATATAGATTAATTAAGGCTCATTTCATATATTACATATGATAATACTCTTATTAAAATAAGATATAAGTCACATATAAACATCACTTACTTCATTACAATAATATGTCAATAAATTTTAACAATGTCAAAAAATTAAGTAGTATATATTTATAAACTAAATATAATTTACAATTAACAAATAGATAAAATATAATATGTATGCTAAAACATTAGATATTGTTACTATTGCTAGAAAATACTAATATTTTTATATGTACATTGATATAAGTAATAAACCATAGAAAATAAGTCAAAAATATTATATGGACATTAACATATTTTTTACAGTTTTGTGAAAAAAAAATTTATATATTTATAACCCAGACTATTTTTGAATTATTAAAATACCATTTATATAATAAAAATATAATATATTATTATTAATAATAAAATAAATAAATAAAATTACTAATGATTTTAATAGTCTTTTGTAAACATATGCACAAAATTAAGTCATAAAAATATTTAATTTAAAAGTATTAATTGTTATTTTTTTATTAATTTTAATTATTGACCCATGCATTTTAAACTAATTTTATGAATAAATGCACTCAATATAATATATAATTTTTGTATTTCATAATATAATTTATGATAACTTATTCTATATGTAATTAATTATTTAATGCATTTTTAAGTTTTAATATTTTTATTGTAAACAATTCAAACTTACCTCAATAAACTTTTTGAAAAATTATTATAGTGTATATTTACTAAAAAAAAAACTTTTTAGACCTTATAACAGTAAACTTATTATTTTATTTTTTAAAATTATTTTATACTATATTCATTTAAAAATAATTTATATATGTTACACAATGTACCATAAAAAATAACTTATATTAAATATAAAGAGTAAAATATTAAGAAATAAAACATACTACTAATTGCGCAAAACGCATACCGGATATCTAATAAGTAGATCATGCCCCACGAATTTAAAATTTAAAAATATTTTTATCCTTAATACCAATGATAGATGCTCTGGACTAGGGCTGGCAATGGTGCGGTGAAAAACCCATAACCACGGTTATAACCATTACTGTTTAATATGGTTAACCGTACCATTATGGTGCGGTGCGGTTATGGTGATGAATTCTTTACCCATAATGGTTATGGTTATGGTTATGGTATTTGAGTTATACCCATGGTTATAACCATGGTTATTTTATAAATATAATAATTATTTATTATTAATAAACTAATATATATATTATACTAAATATAAATTACAGCATAAAAGTGAAATCAATTGATGATATTGAGGAATATGATGATTGATAGAAACAAATACGACAAGTGTGAAATGGTTGAGGTGTTGAATCATTACTCGTTATGAGTGTTTGTTGAATTTTAATGTTAATTTAGTGGTGTGAATGTTAATGTTGAATCATATGAATGTTGAATGATTTTAGTGTTAATGTTGAATGATGTTAGTGTTATATACTTTTATTGTTGGTAATATAGATAGATGTATTTTTTAAAATTAAATTTTCGGTCTTTTATTATATTACATGTGGAATAAATATGGTTATACGGTTAAAACCATGGTTAATAACCACGGTTATTTTGATGGTTATGGTATTGAAAATTGTACCCATAATGGTTATGGTTATGGTATGTGGTTTAAAAATATGGTATGGTTATGGTATTTGGCATACCCTGACCATACCCTAACCATTGCCAGCCCTACTCTGGACAGGATTAACACCAACCAACATAACTATTTCTCAGATCATGACACCCCTTTAAAGAGGCATAGCGTCTGTAAACCCTAATCTGACCGTTTTATTTGATCAGCTTAAACTCAAACGACTATACATTCTGTTTTTATGAGTTTCTGTTGTACCAAAAAAACATATTCCGAGCCACTTTGGAAGTACCTTGAATCAAACAAGTTTTCCAATTTATGGAACATCTCAAATTATGAAAAGACATGTGAGTTCTAGTATACTGAATTCATCATTCGGTGGGATTCTTTTACCTCATTCAAACATCCAATTCCATGGAGAGAAAATTAAGTCATGTTCGGAGTAACATCCATCCATCTACTACTACCCCATTTGAATCCATGATTCCATGAACTAAAAATGTAAGCAAATGTACACAATACATTCTCCTCTCCAAGATCAAACACAACAGAAGATGAGGGTAAATAGAATCTTGCCCACTAGTGATCTTCTTCTCTGTAGTCAGGATTCTCTTTCAAGATCACAAAGCCTTCTAGAATAGGGGAAAGTGGAAGGTACCTGAAAATAAGAGCAAGAATTAGTAAGGAGCAAATCACAAAGTCAAAGAAGGAAGGTGTAATAGTTGCAAGGATGTGTACATACTTGTCAGTAGCCAATTCTGCCCTATCACCAGCAGCAAGAAGAACAGGGGTCGAGTGGGTCTGGAAACCCGTGATGGTCTTGGGTCGACCAGCTTGACCCACAACATCCACTGCTTGGCCAACACGCACTTGAACAGACAATGGCTTCAAGTTCTCATCCACCGTCAACAACATCCTTGGCTACAATTAAAAAACACAACAGAAAAACACTCATTATGTGATATGAGTATGACATGACGGCTAGCATTCAATACATACGCACATGGCTATCTCTTTAATCTCTGATATGTTGAAAGATCAAATATTATATCATGTAACATCGCGTTAGGGTATACTGTGGAGGTTATAATTAATTAATTACCTGCATGGCGAGAACAAGGAAGTAAAGGACGTAGTGGTATTTTCCCAAAATGATGGCTTTCATGTCAAGGCATGCATGCAACATTGTTAGTACTCCAGCAAGTGCTGTCCTGTAGATACGAGTGTAGCGACGCTATTAAAATGTTTGAGCAGGCAAATGATAAAAAAGAGAGAATGGGATCTGAAGCTAGAGCAGGCAAACAAACTTACGGGGAAAGCAAGAAGCGCTCAGAATGGTAAGGATTCAGAGTCATTAATCCCTTCCCCAAATGCACCAGACCTTGAGCGATTCTCACCTACAGAAAGACACACAAATAGAAAGTGGAAATGTATCATACCAAGTTGATACAAGAACTACAGGATCTTTTCAAGACTTACTGTGAATAGAAGGTTTGCATCTTTATAGTAATAGCTAGAAAGATTTCGAAGCATTCCAGCTATTCGAGCATTGTTGGTTCCAGCACCAATCAACCCCAACGAAATTATGGCAGCCTACACAAATTTCATAAATGTGTCAAATACACATCTTGTTAGATAGGAAATAACAAATTTTCTCATTAGGGTTAGCTCTGTCATCTCACCATTGCAACTTCTGAATCAGTGTCGTGGCTGAGTCTGCTTAATGTATCCATGACATTCACCTGTTAAAAGCATTAGGGACATTTTCTCCTAGTAGACAAAATGAATGCCCTTCGACATATTTTTATTACCTTTGGGTTTGAAATGCAAAGAAGGCCGAGGGCCAAAGGAACTGCACGTCGAATATTTTGCTCACCATACTGCAAAAGGTGTTCAAGTGAACGAATAGCCATTTCAACACCCAATTCTTCAGCCATCGCAACCATAGCAATTCCAAGTACAGCAGGCCCTTGATGGGTTTCTCCTTTCTCCAGATGTTGTGCACAATGACCAAGTAGATTTTGCACCTGATTAAAAATAATCATTTCAAATCATTAAACAGTGTACACGTTTTTACATATTTAGATAAATTTGAAGTTAGAATTTTTTTGAAACAATATAAAAAAGGACAAAGGAATGTACAGTACCTTGAGAACATCCCCTGTTCCAGCATAGGCACATGAAAGTAGAGTCATGTCACAGTGGTTTCTAATCTTCTCATTAAATGTCTTTGAGACTTCTGCTGTAGCATCCACACTTTCCTATAAAATAGAAGAATATTGTCTTATTAAAGAAATATTTCTTCTCAAAATTAATGAGACATAAAAAATAAATAAGCCTTAATAATTACCTGCTTCCCGAGATACAATAGCCCAAGACCGAGAGGCAAGAGCCGAGCTAGAGGCTCTTCGAGTTCTGACTCACCACGGTCCATTAGAGCAAATATAATCGATTGTGCTACCTCTTCATTGCATGAGCCAACATATACCAACCCCAGAGATATAGCAGTAAATGCAATCACATCCAATGATGCATTAGCATCACTCAGGATCGGAGATAATTTATCACGTACTTGCTCATTCTGGGAACCGGCATAAGCAAGTCCAAGACCCATTATAGCACCAATTCGAACAGTTGCATCTTCTTTGTCTATATAATCACTAAGGAGTGCAAGTGCAGGGTCACACTCGTTCTTGATATTGCAGTTGACGATCCCAACACCCAAGAGTGCACCAGCAATGACATGGTTATCATTACTGTGAAGGTACTTGTCGATTTGGGTAAGTCCAGAGTCAACATCCCAAAGTAGAATCATTCCCAAACTCGCAGCAGCGCTGGCTTTTCCATGCTCCTTGTTCTTGAAGAGCCAATTTCCCGAGGATCCACCACTTGAAGAATCCGACTGGACTGCTGTCATTAACTTATCCTGTCCAAACCCGGCATTTACAAAGGCATTGACAAATGTAGCAGCCAAGTTTTGCCTTGCTGAATCGCCACTTGCACCAGTACTTACACGCCCATCAAGCAAGTGGGCCTAGACAAAGATGAAAGATAGATAGTTGATGATGATGAAGTCAACCAAAACTGTTAATTGTTCAATTGGGATAAACTTATTTAACAAGATACTCTTATGAACCGTTCCAACCTTGTAAATATCTTCAGGAGATTTAGGCTCCATAACTTCAACATCACGTGCAAGTGTCAAATACCCTTCACTTAATTTTGCATTATTTATAATCTCTTGCAATGCCTCCCTCTCATCATCATCTGCAACCGTTTCATCATCAAGCTCGAAATGGATACCCTACAAAATAGAGAAAACATGATTAAGAAAACAAACAAAAGGCTTAACATGCTGTTACATATATACTAGAAAGAGAATTCTTCATCCATATGCAACCCCACCACCCTGAACACGAATTATCTATCCTACACATTGATCTCCAAGGTAAATGATTAAGGGAAACAGAATGAAAGAAGTCTATAGCTCATCTGTTCTATATTAACATCTCATTTTCATGGTTAACATAGTGACAACGTTCAGAATGTGAACTATGAAGAAATAAAAAACTAGCTTGACCCAAATGACAATCACCAGTTATACTAAGAGATTTAATGCAACAAATTTTTGCCTATTCCTGTTCCACAAGCTGTAAACAAAAGGATACCAAAAGCCACATTTAACTGAAGCGATAAACACTCACATGACGACCAAGGATGTAGCAAAATTGCTTCCTCCGAAGCGAATCACCACAAGAAGTAAACACCTGCTTCACATGCTGTAAAATAAAATACTTTGAACTGTTAGTCTAAATGACTTGTGAGAAACTAAGCATTAAGATATGCAACATCAGTTCTTAACCAAGACACTGTAAGGCACAGATAGCTGATTTGAAGATCATAGAGATACAGGGAAGAAACAGTGAATATCCAATTGCAAACCTGTATGTTATCAAGGTACAGCGCAATTTGAATAGCATTCGCATACTCCTCGAACTTGAGGTAAATCGTGTAAGCTATATCAAGAACTGACAGGTCATCAGGTCCAGGAAGATACCTGCATATATTAAGTTAAAGCTAAAACATCAGAATGCAGCATTTCGTATGACTAATACACAATATGATCTGTGCGCCGTACAGTTAGAATAAAGATGGATCAGCACATCAGCAGTTAAATACATAATAATATGATGAGTTAATTACCTACTTGGTCACTTATGTTTACCAAATATTACATTTTAAAAGGTATCCATTTTTCACTTAGAATATGACTACTTGGTCACTCTGTCAATTGGTCATCCATTTTTCCGTCATCTTTTCATTGTTGCCTAGCCTCAAAAGGTATGTGTTTTGATTTTATGAATTGATATTTTCGGTACTACAACTCATAAACAAACGACAAATTGTGACTTGAACTTAAAAGTAACATTCGTGACTAAATAACACGAGTTTAACCAAAAGAGTAACATTGGTCAAGATAAGTGACCAAATAGGTAATTTATCCTAATATTATTATTCTCTAAATACTTAAAGGTTAACAGGTCTCAAACTCATTACCTTGCAGCACTAGTGAGGTAGAGACAAGTTCTCCTAAAGTTTGCACGATCAACATGCTCCACCAACATATCAAGGTCTTCAACCTGCAATCAGAATCTTACTTATCAATAACCGCTTACCTTTAAATAAGAATTGTACAAAGACCACTCCATTAGAAACAAATACAAATTGCATTACCTCCATCAGAAGATCAACAGCTTCTGGTTCCGCATTATGCTGCAGAATGATTTAAGTAAAAAAGGAAACTTATTAGAGGAAACAAAAGATGTATTGCAGAATATCCGACAAGTCAACAATTGGCAAATCATATGAACCTTCATATGGAAAGCAACAATTTGTCGAACTAACTCCATCAGATCATTTACGGGAGCCTCCTCACTCTGAAATAGCAAAAAAAAAATAAACATTAGAATTTGAACAAATAGAGTTAGATCAGAAGATTATCAATCTATGTAGTGAATTTATTTGTACAGCATGTAAGCATCTGCAATATGAACCAGATGCTTGGTGAATTTTATTTAACTAGAAAGTGCAAAGACGTTCAAAAATTATATATTCCATTATTCTGAACTAGAACTCATCTTTTACTTACAAGGAGGTGAGTAGTAAATGATACAACAAAATGAAAAAAAAAATACCAGGACTGAAAGGATGAGATACTTGCTTCAGAAAATTCTTACATTACTCAAAAGAAAAGGAAAAAGTCTACAGGAATAAGCACAAGAGGATGAGTTACCTGTCGCTTGTTATACTCTTGGGAGATTTCTCCAGCCAAGTTCCTACAATAATGGGGGAAATACATGAGCCAAATTCTCTATAAGCTTAAGCTTGAAATGAAGAGAAAATTCTTCAAGATATGCAACATCCTAAAAGCCAATAAGACAATATCTTACAAGAATTTACACCTAATACTATATCTAACAATAATTTACACCCATGTATCAATCATGTAGTAAACTTTATGAGACTAGAATTAGCAAATTATGTAGGATTAAGTGATTTACCTAACGTACTCGTGGCCCCAGGATCCAATGTCACCTGCTGACCCTAATAGCCTGTACATCAAGCTCTCCTGATATTTTTAACAAATTGAAAGAATCAAATAATAGGTTGAGGATCGATTCGGCCTTATAACCTTGAAGCATTGATTGGTAGGCTAATCAAATAATTGAAAGGTACATATTTAAACAAGGATACATTATTTGGCAAAAGGAAACACAAGGATAACGTTGTAAAAACAATAAACTTAAGAGACCAACAAATGTTACCCGCTCGCCTTCTGCAGACATGGTCATTGCCAAAACTGAGAGTATGTCTGCTAAGTATATCTGTGTTTATGAAGACCAAAATTCAGCTCGCATAGATATGAAATATGGGTCATGAGAAGAGACTGCATAATGTAAAATTGACATGCTAACCTTTAAATCTGATTCGCCCATTATTTCATAATATGATTTCAAAGTTCCATAATGAGGACGAAGAAATTTTAATGGCTTTGGAACTGAAGTCATTGAACTTGTTGATGTTCGGATCTCCTGCCTACAGGACAAAATAATGAACTTCTAAGTCCCCTTCCTCATTTAGAAAAGAGAACCAATTCATGTTGCTTCTGTTATATCCTTTATGTTGTAGCTAACCATAAGCACTACTTACAGGTCACAATATATTGATAGCTAAGGCATTTTCCATTATTCACCGTCTTCGAATTATCATATCATACATGACTAAACATTTCCAACTCATGCAAAGTTAGTGACAGAATACTTTGACAGTTTGACCATTACCATCTAATGAACAATCTAACGAAGCGAAAGATACCTCATGCTCTCAAGTGCAACTTTCTGCAGCCCAGGGTCAGTATCCTGAACTCTCTCCACGTACAATTCCAGCTGTTCCTTCAAGGCCAAATCCTCTTCAGACTGCAAATGAATTTGAGACTATGTCAGCTCGTCACTACCGAGACTAGTGTCCAAAAGAAAGGAGGAAATGTCAAAAATCTAGAAACCCCCAATTAAGAAATACCACCAGAGAAGCTAAATGGACAACAACTATATCTCACAAGCAAATCGCTACTAGCCCAAGCAAATCCTCAGAAAGGAAACAATTTTGGAATCTATTACCATTTCACGGTAATGAAGTAATAACTAGGGCACTAATGACAGCAAACGACTAAAAGTCCAACGATGACGGATGCGTTGAAGCACAGTATCGATTCAGCTCACACTATCAATGAGACCATAACAAAGCAATTCATTTCACATCAGTCACCACAGTGATAGAGAGACAACAATGCAACAATACACAGTTAAATGCAGAATAACTCTCACCAAGTCGTCATCCTTCTTCTCGTCCTTCTTCTTCAGGTCTTTGGTAGGAACCTTAACGTTAGCATCCTCAGGAGCGGTGTTGCCGCCGGAGCTTTTCGCGGGTGCCATGAGAATTGCTATAGGTGAGAACGGTTGGATTCGTTCGGCGATGGCGAATTTGATGAAGAAATAGATGGTCGAAAATCGATCGACTTCGATTTCCCCCTGAGCAAGCCAGCTCGATTCTGTAATTTCTATATGACCATGCGGTTGAAGAAGACAGTACACGATGGGCTTGATTGAAATCACAGCTTAGGCCCAATATATATAAAAAGCTAACACTTACATATTTTTTTAAGGTTAATTATCTCAATATATACTTATCTTTTATATGTGATAGACTTCCCACCTTGTCAAGCAAAACAACACTCTTAATTATACGCGGTGCATTCAATGCGCGTCTCCCTCTGCAGCAAAGGAAACCCCCGCAAGTCTAGGGTTCCCTCGTGCAGTTTGTCTCCAGCAATCCGATTTGCTTTCACTTAGGCATTTATTGTCAATTCCTTGCAACTGGCCAATCACAAGCATCCAAGGTGTGGACATTGTTCGTGATTTGACATTCCCATGCAACACCAAGCAAGCTGAAGCCATTTCTCTCGTCGAAAGAACTAGCCATGCAAGTCCTCTAGCTCTACGGAAGTCGGCGACCAATTTGCAAAGGACAAAGCTTCGCGAGGTCACCCATCATCGGAGGAGGCTGCCCAGACGAGCTGTCGTGCAATCAAACTGTCGCCAAGTGACCACGAGCTGGGGGCTGAGAGAACGGTTTTTCAGCTCAGCTCGTCAACTCGCCTGGGACGTAAGGTGTCAAGCTTGATAACCAGCATCGGACGGGGCAGCAATCATCGCCTGAGCTCAGCACCCCTGCAATTCAAACGTCTGAGATGAGTTGTAGACTGAGACGAACAGATTTGCCTCGCAAACAGACCTGAACCGCGCTTTGGTGTCACAGAACCGTGTTGATCGGCTGAACCATAACCCCGCACAATATCCGCAAAACCAGACGAAACTGGCCTTATAGACTGAACCATCGGATCATCGACTGCACTTAACCATAACCTTATTTGATCACCCTTTTTCGCTTGTTCTTGTAGGAAGTTGCCACCCGAGGTGAAGGCGCTAAACTCACAGAGAAGATGCATATCAGTTCCAGTTCTAGAGGCTCGAACAAACCCGGGACACAAGTCGTCGACCTAGATTCAATACAACAAGTCCAAAATGAGGAATGGTATGTGGGGAAGGTACTATCACCAAGGGTAATCAAACCGAATATAATCAGTGGAGTGCTCAGAGAGGCGTGGGCACGATACGGAAAGGTTACAATAACTGAGATGGAGGAGGGAATAATGTTGTTCAACTTCGAATGACAAGTGGATGCAGTACAAATCCTAGACAGATCCATGTGGTCAGTGAATGGTCATATCCTGAATATTAAGAGATGGGATGAGAGCGTGGGAGTAAATGAAGTGGATTTTCAGAAGGTAATCTTTTGGATACATATACATGATCTAGGTTGGGAGAAATTTAGTGATGCAAATGCTTGGAAGATAGGTAACATGATAGGAAAATGCCTAGAAATTGAAAAGCAGGTAGGGAGAATAAGCTGTAGTTATATGCGTATGCGTGTAGAAGTGGATGAGAATAGACCATTGATTGCAGACTTTGGGTGGAAGAATTCCCAAGGCGGGGATAAATGGGCATCAGTAAAATATGAGAGGTTGTCTGATTACTGCTATGGGTGTGGCATGTTGGGGCACTCAACACAAGTTTGCAAATCATAGGTTCAGTTTGGGGAGCACGATCATAGTGTGCCTATGTATGAACCGTGACTTGTGGGGGTGAGACCCAAACAAGCTACGGTAAGACAAATAGTAGGAAGGGATGAAGGACATGGTTCACAAGACCAACAAGGGGAAGGAGATCATGGTTCGATATAATGGCGGAGGTACGGGAAAGGAACCGGGGCAATACAAACATGGGAGGGCACCAAGAAGATGATAAAGCCGAACCAAAGAAGGATACAGAACCAACCAAGGCACAACCGAGCGACACCATGGGGACCGACTCAATGGTGACCGAGGAAGAACATGTCCAAGGGGCAAATGATCCTTCACAAGCCAACACAAGAGCCATAATCCTCCATGGTAGCCAAGACTAAACCACTCGCCACCCGCCACCCGGGCCTATATCCAAACCGTCACCCATGAAGACCAACCTCAAACCAAACCAAACACAACTGAGCCTAACAAATGCCCACACCACTACCGAATATTATAATACAAAACATAATTAGTTAGGAGATACAAGTCTTGTTTTGGTCAAACCAAATATGTTTGATTTAATAATCGACAAAACTCTTCGTGAAAGATCATTTAAAATCACAAAATATTCTTCAAGATTGATCAATGTATTGCCAAGATGGTCAGCTGCACCGTTCGCTTTCCGATAAATGTGTCGTAATTTGAATCACTGGAACTCCAACAACAGTTTTCTGCAATAGAAAAATAATGGCATTAAAGGTCTATCATTGTCCACTTCTTCTACTATCATACATAATTACATATTGTCTCTTTGACATCTGATTTCACGTGTATGTCGTTTATACTCATGTTTTTTTTGCCAAAACTAAGTCATCTCTGATCCTCATACATACTTGAAAAGAAATAAACGAAAAAATGTCTATATTTTTTGAATAAAGCATATGGTAAAAAATATATTTTCGTAAAAATAAAATAGAGATTTTAAACAATTATTTGAGCGTCCATTCAATTGAGTCTAAACCAGAAAAAAGACTCCGAGTTTGAAATTCGATTCAAACCAGCAGATTGTGCTCAAATCAATAACTTTAATGTATAATCGAAATTCACATTTCAAATACCAACAAATATCTTATTTTAAATATCAATATTACACGAAATCAAATATCATATATTAGCAGGTAATGCAATCTAACTTAATTTCAAATTTACGAGATTTAATATCATCTTTTGAGATATTGTATCGAACGAATAATCCGTTGCTTTCTGCCATCACATTATCTATAAAATTTGAACTCAACCCTATATATATACCCCTAGAAGCTTCCCATTTCATCTCACATTCACAGTGCTTCAACCCTACCACCACCTTAGCTCCTCCCATGGCATCCCCTACCAAATACCTCGTACTCTGTCTTGCTTTGTTCTTCTTCATCGTCGGCACCGAGTCTCGGATCCTTCCGGAAGCTTCCATGCGCCAGAGATACCAAGAGTGGATAACTCGTTACGGAAAGCAGTACACAACCATGGAGGAAACCGAGTCACGATACCAAATCTTCGCCGAAAACGCGAAGCGAATCGACGCGTTCAATGCTGCAGCCGGAGACAAAACCTACACCCTCGGATTGAACCAGTATGCGGATCTCGCCGATGACGAGTTCGAAACCTCACGAAAGGGATTCAAGCCAGAAGAAGGAAGAAGCAGCAGAAGAAGAAGATCCTCCTCCTTCCAGTACGAGGATGTCTCCGTATCGTCCCTGCCTAGCTATGTGGATTGGAGGGAGAAAGGAGCTGTAACACCCGTCAAGGACCAAGGCGCTTGTGGTAAGCTAGGGATCATGTATATATATATATATATATATATATATATAGGTTTAGAATTCACTCATTTTCTTTTATTTCATAATTTGTAAACTCTATTTAGGGTTTAAGAATGTCTGTTAACATTATTATTTGGGTAATCCTCCATAGAATAATGTTATTTTGATCGTTTAGGGTTAGTGTTGTTCACTCATTTTATTAGGGTTTTAGAAAAAAGAATTAATGACGCGTTCATTCTATTAGGGTTAGTTTTCTTTTTGTAAATCCATCCTTTAATTTTTTTTAGTGTTTTTACTGATTAGGGTTTTATGCAACACCGGTTTAACATATCATTTGAAACCCTAAATACAGGATCTTGCTGGGCTTTCTCTGCCGTTGCCGCCGTCGAAGGAATCAACAAACTAAAAACCGGACGTCTGATCTCGCTGTCTGAGCAAGAGGTCGTCGATTGCGACCGTACCGACGAAACCATTGGCTGTCAAGGTGGTTGGATGGACGACGCCTTCCACTTTATCCAAAAAACCGGCTTGTCGACCGAGAAAAGCTACCCTTACCAAGGTACCCAAAATAACTGCACTTCAAAGCGGTTTCACCGTAAAACCACCATAACCGGGTACGAGGATGTCCCTCCCAACAACGAAACCAATCTCCTCAAGGCCGTCGCACATCAGCCCGTCTCTGTGGCCATCGATGCACAGTCGTTTGAATTCAGGTTCTTCTTCTTTTCTGATCGGAAATGTTTGGAACTGTTTGCTTATACCAGAGCTAACACTTGATTATTGCTTCTTTAGGTATTATGAGGGTGGAGTTTTTACCGGAGGAGGTTGCACTACGACGGATCTCGACCACGCTGTTACGGTGGTGGGTTATGGAGAGACTAGATCTGGAGTTAAGTATTGGATCATCAAGAACTCGTGGGGGGAGGGTTGGGGTGAAGAAGGGTACATGAGGTTTTGGAGGGACGTTGACCAACCAGAGGGTCTTTGCGGCATTGCCACCAAGGCGTCCTACCCGACGAAATATTGTCGTTTTTGTCGAACACATTAATGTAAAATTGGTGGAGTGTGTTCTTAGGAAGTTAGTAAATAATTGGGTAGGAAATAATGGAACCTGTCAGTAGAGAGTGGTTAAAGTTTAAAATATTAGTGATTTTCTTTCAAATTTATTGTATGAAGAACTCTTAGTTAATTAAATCATTTATCAAATATATATTCAACTTGTGAAGTAATATTTATTTGTGCAAGGGGATAACTAACATCTCATTTAATAATATTACAGATAATCAAATATCATTCGTGGAATTATTAGACTATTTCAATTTTCAACTCATATATATTTATATATAATATAAAGTGTCAACAACGGTTATATGTATAAATCTCTTTCTCCCGTCCTTAAACCTATAGCTGCTGTCCGATCCTACCAAAACGCTTCCTCTCCGCCGTCACTTCTCACATTCTCATTTTATTTTTGTCTTAAGAATGTTAGATTCTGATGTCTAACATTGTAGATTAAAATGCTGCTCCATATCATGTAAGAAGGAAATAAGACATATGAAATCAGATTTGCTCAATGAGATAGATGTAGACTATTTATACAGATATTTAACATAAGTCATGATCATTTACTTATCGTAGTACGTCCTCTCTGAGGCCGACACAATAAACCATAGTAACTTTATATTTTGACACGGTTAGTGTCATTCAGATTTTTCGGGTCATTAAAATTAATACAATTCGTCCTTTTCTGCCCCCTAGCTGAATTGAAGCGCTGCCCATCAGTTGATGGGTGGCGTCGCGTACTAATCGACTTCAACCTTTTAGGAGTCAGTGGCGTTTTAGGTGTCAGTGGCCTTTTTAGGCGTCGATGATCTTTCTATCATTGACAAGGCAAACCAGTGTTATTATAATCGGACTGACTCTAGAACCATAAGAGGGTTGGATTCCGGTTCGACCTATCGGACCCGGACGGACCAATCGGTTCACCATGCAGGAAATATATATATATATATATACAAACTAATTGCCGCATCAATTCACTCAACAAATTATAAACTCCATCAACATTTAACCCATTAATTCATTCATGGATAAAGAACATCAGAAAAGAAAACAACTAATTGCCGCAAAAAGCCAACACCCATTTACCCACACTTGCATACGAGGATACGCATACCACCAAACCAAGATACCCATTTAGTGTATATACATACGTATATATAGTTTTTTTATATATCATATTATATAGTCAGTCTGAAAGTAAAAAATTAATGTCTAGTTAGCGTCATTTAATTCGTAATTAAATTATCTACGCACTGTATTTTATTTTTATTTTTTTGAGTAAGTATATAACTAAATTTTCACGTAATGCATTTAATTATTTCAGTAAAATTATAGGACAAACGATGTTAGGTTAAAAAATTAAATATATTTCTAATAAAAAAAATACCATAGGTAGATAATTGAATTACAACATAAATGACGTTAACCGTGGTGAGACTGGACTTACAAGGTCTGGGTTATATCCTTTTAAATTAAATTTTTATATCTCAACTTACGACAGAGCGTACAGTCAATTCATAAGTTCAAATTTAATATTTTTTTGCATTATTTGAATCGCAATTAAAATATCTACTTACTATATTTTTTTAATTATTTTTAATAGATACATAATTTCATTTTTAATTAAATATCGAGTCGTCAAAAATGAATAAAAAACAAAAAACACACCCAATTGGTAGCGAATTTTGTAAAAAAACAAATGCACTACCACGATAGCGCTTATATACAGATTTCTAAATACTTTTTCTGTATATTTACTTTTTCAAAAAAATTATGCACACTGCCTACTTTAAAAAAAAAAAAAATAGTAACTATGAAGTTAACTCCATTTTTAACAGAAGGACCAATTTGATTAAATTCGTATGTTTGAGGATGAGTTGAAAGATCACGAAGTGTTCTTCTTCTTCTGTGCAGTGTTGTAGATTCAGACACAGTCACGCAGATATGGCGGGGAAGTATTTCTCCTCTCCATCGCAGTCAATCCTATTCAATCTCCAATCCAAACGAAGCTTAACTATCCTTTTGCTCGCTCTCCTTCTTCTCTACCTTCTCTTCGTCCGATCCTCCACCACCTCCCTCTCCTCTCCATTCATCCTCCCAGCCAACATAGCATCTCAATCCTCCTTCGTCATCTCCCTCGCCCACTTTCTCGACCCAAAACCCTCACCTTCTCGCGATGATACAGCAGCTGCGCTTCCCGCCATCAACGACCTGGACGACGCTATCTTTGAATCCGAGACCGCGAGATTCTACGAGAATCCCTTCTTTCCTCCGAGTCGCCCTCTCCGTGTTTACGTATACGAAATGCCTAAGAGGTTCACCTACGATTTGCTCTGGCTTTTCCATGACACTTACAGAGACACCTCTAATCTCACCTCAAACGGCAGCCCTGTGCATCGACTCATCGAACAGGTCTGTTGTCTTCGAATTCTCATGTTACTTGACATCGGAAGTCGAGATATTTTCTACATTTTGCTGATTGGAGCACTGGACGCTATTTCACTTCTGTATTTCAGCATTCAATAGATTATTGGCTTTGGGTGGATTTGATTGCTCCGGAATCGAAGAGACTCTTGAAGAATGTTGTAAGAGTCGATCGGCAAGAAGAGGCAGACTTGTTTTACATTCCCTTCTTCACAACCATTAGCTTTTTTCTATTGGAGAAGCAACACTGCAAGGCACTTTACAGGGTCAGTGACCAATGCTAATTTTCGATTCTCATGTTCATTCGATTCTCATGTTCATTCGATTCTATGTTCAGTTTGTTTCTACTAGAAATTGTTTACTTCAATTGTACAGAATGCTCATCTTTGAGTTTAATATTCTCGATTGGGTTCAGACTTGCTGATGATTCTCATTACAGTTGAAGAATTTAAGTGTCTCATGTTCTTCTACTTTTCAGACAAATTGGAAACTAATGATGTCTTCTTCATATAGGAAGCTTTAAAGTGGATAACGGATCAGCCCGCATGGAAACGATCTGAAGGAAGAGATCATATACTTCCTGTACATCATCCATGGTCATTTAAGTCTGTTCGTAGATATATGAAGCATGCTATTTGGCTGCTACCAGACATGGATTCAACGGGAAACTGGTAACTGTTGCTGACACTTGATCTTCAAGTAATGCGTGTTTAGAGATCTGATACTTAATCAATTATCAGGTACAAACCTGGACAGGTTTATCTAGAAAAAGACTTGATTCTGCCTTATGTCCCAAATTTGGATTTGTGTGATGGCAAGTGCCTGTCAGCAGAAAGAAAGACACTACTATTTTTCCGTGGGAGGCTAAAGAGAAATGCAGTAAGCATTTTTTTCCACCACTGTATAAATGATTCTGTTGCTTCAATGATGACTGATTTAATTGCAAGACAAGCAAGAGGAAAAAGCTTTTTTCACACTTCTATTTTACATTGCTTTTGAAATCCATTCAAATTGTTATACGATGAGGATTTTCAGAATATGTCAATTTGTGAAACTGGAAAATTGAAGTCCATAGTGGTGAAATGTACGCAACATGATCCAAGTATGCTGCTTTCATTTGTTTATTCATGTTAAAATGTATTACCGTACTCTAACCCATGGGATTCTGATGGTTTTCTGTAAGGAAGCATAACATTTCTATTACAGTAAAGATTCACATAAGTATGAGAGTGTGGTTTGATTCTACTTCTTACAAATAAAGAATAACTGAAAATTACCCGTCACTTGCCAATATTATGTTAAAAGTACAAATTCATAGATGCCCATAAATGTGATGTTAATGCTGTACCATGATTCTGCTTCGGGTCTCTAGTGTTCTTTAACTTTGTCTTAATTATGTCTGTTGTTATTGTGGCTTCAGGGAGGCAAAATACGTGCTAGACTTGTGGAAGAGTTGAGGGATGTAGAAGGGATAGTTATAGAAGAAGGAACGGCTGGAGAGGCAGGAAAAATCGCTGCTCAAAAGGGCATGCGCAAGTAAACTATTCAATTCATTGTTTTATACATTAATAATTATTGCTGGATGTCAATATTAATATAAATTTGCGTTTCCATAACCAGGTCTATTTTCTGCTTGAGCCCAGCTGGTGATACGCCATCTTCTGCTAGACTCTTTGATGCCATTGTCAGTGGGTGCATCCCTGTTATAGTTAGTGATGAACTTGAGCTTCCTTTCGAAGGCCTACTTGATTACAGAAAGGTACAGAAACTTGATTTTTTTGTCATTTTCCTCTTGATGCATCTGCAGTAATTTTAGATAAGGAAACCTCTCTAAAATGTTGAGCTTCAGATTTTTTGCTCGCCAAACCAACTCTTTATGATATATTGATAGTGCAGTAAAATGAATATGCTGATACTAGCTTTTCTTTGTGTGCAGATAGCTTTATTTGTTTCCTCCATTGATGCCACAAAGTCGGGATGGCTTGTAAAATATCTAAAAAATGTTAACACACGTCAAATCCGAGAGATGCAAACCAATCTTGCTAAGGTCTGTTGGTTCCTTGATAGCAAACCTCTATAATCTGTTCAGCTCTGAATCCAAAGGGGTATATAGTATATACGGTTACGGTTTGATCACTGCATGAGCAATGATCACAATTTTCTGAATTTGTTTTGTCAGTTCACAATTTATCAAATCATTAATGTGCCCACTGTGATTAGAATCTCAATTGCAGTTCTCAAGGCATTTCATTTATTCAAGTCCTGCACAGCCTTTGGGTCCAGAAGACTTGACATGGAGAATGGTGAGCCTCTCTGCAAGCACTACGTTTATCTCTCTTTTTTTGCTTACATTTCCCTCTTTGTATTGGGGATCGGTTACTTCGGAACTTTTGTGCTCTTTACAATTGCATATTATGTTTTGAGAAATGCACTTACATACCGAATTTTATGTCTTCATCTAGTTTTGCATTGTTTTCTTTTTGCTTCCAACTTTTAAATGTAATTAAGCCAATTGAAATGTCATTAAGTTTAGGCAATGACCGAGGATTTGCTCCTTCATCCTTAAATAATTCCTGGTGTAAATCTTAAAGGTAATACATCTATCTCTGTGGCTTTTCTGAATAACAGATTGCTGGTAAGTTAGTGAACATCAAGCTTCACATCAGGCGATCACAGCGAATGGTGGAAGGATCGAGGAGCATCTGCAGCTGCGATTGTAGGCGAGCCAACAGTACGAGTTGAACTTCCGAGAAGACGAGGAGTTGAGTTTCTGAGAAGACACTACTAACTGAACTGAACCTGAACTATTATTGTAGTTGGCTGCTGTTCTTGTAGTTGTCCTGTTGTTCCTTGGCTTCCACGTCATGTGGAAATATTATTGATTGATTCTTGAAAATCCGCAGCACTGAAATGTAATTATGTTTTAATATATACTAGAGAATTGTACTGCACATTGCACAGAATATAAAAAGATATTTGAGTTATCGTTATATAAATATAATTTAATATAAAATTTAAATGATTATATTAATTAACAAAAATAAAGCAAATTAAATTACTTTTTAATTATATTATTATATTGATATAATTAAGGGTTAATAACCAACTAGCTACCCGAACTTTGGGTGTTTGGCAACTGGCTACCTAAACTTTGATTTTTCAAATCGAGCTACCCGAACTTTGGACGGAGGAGTAAGTAGCTACCTCCGTCACTATTTCCGTTAATTCATCACGGAATGGACCATGTGCCCATCACGTGGTCTTCATTTGGCATCAAATGTCCAAATTAACCCTACAAGACCGTTCCTAATACAGCTGTTTTGTTCAAACGATATTTCATCCCTTTTGTGTTCTTCATTCCTTTTGAAGAAATTAGGGTTCTCATAGCTAGACGACAGTTGCTCGGTTGTGCTGGAGGCCAGGTTCGTTCCGGTGGAAAGTCATCCGTTGAATCCGTTGCTGAAGTCCTCAATTCCAGGTGGTCATGTCTTCGAGTTCGTCTGCCATTTCGTCAAACGCAGCACTGAAATTCTGCAAATGTGGTATGGCTGCGACAATCAAGACGTCTTGGACTTGGGATAACTTCGGAAGACGGTTTTATGGATGCCCTAATTATAATGTAAGTAGTGTTCTTCGTTTAATGAAGTTTTTGTTGAAATTTCGGTTGATTAATATTTCAGATTTTTGAAATGCAGAGTAAATTGAAGGGATTCGGGTGTGGTTTCTTCCTTTGGTATGACGTGAATGTTTGTAGTCATTCAAAGAGGGTTTCAAGCAAAATCAAGAAGTTGGTGTTGGAGGTAGAAACAAACTGCATCAAGAAATACCAGCATCAGATTAGAGTGTATCAAGTTGTTATTGTCATTTTGATTGTGTTGTTGTTGTTAAGGTTTTAGTTAGGTGACTGTCATTCTGTCTTTGCGGAATTGGTGTGTGTAATCTTGTTACGGTTTATGCTTAATGCTGGTATGTTGCAGCTGAATTGTAATGTTGTTTGCGGAATTATGCTGTCTTGGTTGTAATGCTGTTTGTTGGTATGTAATGAAAAATTGCAGCTTATTTGAAGAAAAATTGCAGCTTATTTGAAGAAGAATTGCAGCTTATTTGAGTACATGTTGCTGTTGTTTGCCTCTTATTATGCTGTTTTAACAGATTGATGTCCATTCCAGCCGAGCCTGATGCTGTTTTAACAGATTGAGCACCATTCCAACCAGTTTTATGATGTTTTTAACAGATTATGCTGTTGTTTTAGCACCATTCCAACCAGCTAACATTAAAAACACCATTTCAACATAACCGAGCCTATATAACATATCAAACTGTCTTTGTTCCAGTACTACATATATTACCGAGTCTAATAACCGAGCCTAAACATACCAATATTACCGAACCTAATAACCCTAAAGAAGTACACAAAAGCTGCAGAATTGAGCAGCACAATTCTGCAGAATTGGTTCACCATTGTGCTGTAATATACAAAATTTGGTACCCAATTCTGCAAAATTTGTACTACACTACATGCTGCACTCCAACATCATGGTCGCCATGGTCTTTTGCATGTTGCCTTTGAAACATCAGGCCCGTCATTATATCCTGAACGGAGCTGTCGTGCTGCCTTGGACCTTGTCCCCGATGACGGTTGACTAGATGATGGTCTTGTGAATCTTGGAGATCGACGTACCTGTGGGTTTACTGCTGGTTGGCTGCTTGTGAGATGTCTGCGTTGTTCCATCCCGGCTCCTTGTTGTTGACCCTGTTGGCTTCCCGTAGGGTTCCTGGTAGGAGTCCTTGAAGTGGCCTACATAGAAATAGTATGAACGGTAAAAATACAGATCAGTTTCCTTTTGTACTATATCCTTGAATACCTTACCTTTTTAACAGGTTTTCTCTTTGAAGGACAACCCCTCTTATTATGACCTTTGCCCGAGCAGAGGGTGCAAGTCATGTTAACATCTCTTCGGAGTCTATTAGGGTTAGATTCATGCTCGGATCTTGTTCTCTTCACCTTAGGCCTTCCAGATTGACGCCTCGGGTTGGGAGGGTCAATTGGCAACGATGAGTCATGCTCCCAATCTTCTTCACTTGGAACTGGGTAGATGACGCCATCATAAGCCCTCATATATGCTTCCCTTTTGTAACAATCATGAACATACCTATCCAGTGGTAAGTTTTCCTTAAGGATAGCAGCTATTGCATGTCCACAAGGAATCCATATCCAAACAAATAACATGTAAAAACCAGTACGGAACTAAATCGAACATTTAATACAGAACTACAAATCCGTACCTGTCATTTGGTACTCCCCACAGCTGCAACATCTTGTACCCAAATCCATGATATAAACACGACCATTAATGTCGATTTCAAATTGATCTTGCCCAGCAAAAATCACATTACAGTTTCTCGCTACCATCTTTGAATGCTCAATCTTTCTGTTGATTCTAGGGCATATGTCAAAGGCATACCTTGACATTGCTTCCCTCTTCAACTGAAACTCCCGCATGAACTTTCTTCGAATCACCTCGAACGTGCTGATTATTGGCTTATCACGAGCATCCAATATTCTTGCATTGAACGACTCATTCAGGTTGTTAACGACAACCTCGACTTTTGACCATGTTGGGAAGTGACTTCTAGTCCATGTAGTCCGATCAATCTCATTTAGATATGCATGAGCTTCTGCTTTATTTTGACTCAATTCCAGCATTGCGTGGTTGTGTCCATTAACTGTATACGATGAAGCAGCAACCCAAAGTAGGTCCTTCACCTCCTTCCCTTTCCAGCCCATGTTCATCATGTTAGCGTGGATATGTCTAACACAAGACCTGTGTTCCGCACCTGGGCAACATTCTTCAGCAGCAGCAACCAAGCCCTACGACAGAAAACGAGATTCCTAAACGAACACGCAAAGGATAAATCAATACAGAACCTGTAAATTAGAAACAACTGACCTTCTGCCTATCTGACATTATAACCCAGCCCTTTTCTCCACATCCAGTACCGATATCCGCCATAAGCAGTTCTAAGAACCATTTCCAGGAGCTCTTGGACTCTGACTCCACCCAAGCTATTGCAATGAGAAACATACCATTGTTTGCATCTCGACCAACTGCAGTCAGGAGCTGCCCCCCATCAGCACCTTTGAGATGACAGCCGTCCAATCCGAAGAATGGTATGCACCCGTTTAGAAAACCATTTCTACAGGCTTTAAAACAGCTGTAAAGTCTTTCAAACTTCGGCCTCAAATAAGTTCCGTCAACTTGAATCGTCATCTTACTACCTGGATTGTGTTTAACCACGGTCATGCAATAGGATCTCAACAATTCAAACTGCCGGGCATTATCTCCATAGATGATCTCCTTAATCTTACATATACCTCTCTTGATAGCATACTGGTTTACCTCAAACCCATACTTCCTACGGATCTCCCCTTGAATAAAACCCCATGTTAGCGGTTGATCTCTAAACCTCTGAATGAACTCCTTACAAATCTACTGTGGGTTCACCCATCTGGACTTGTGTGCTCTCGCGCAGTTATGCTCTGAGTAGTAAGTCCTCACATGCATTGTGTCCTCATCCTTCATTGTTGCTGCATATAGCCTCCACCCACAATTTTCAGCACTACAATGAGCTGAAATCTTCTTAGATTGGTTGACCTTGTACTTCAGAGCAAAGTTCTTGTTGATACTATGCTTGACCAAGGCCTCTCTCAATGACTTTGCATTAGCAAACTTCATTCCAAGTGAGAATTCAGGGACAACATAGACGTTACTGTTATACTCTCGGAATCGTCTTGATAGCTCAGCTTCATCATCAAATAGTGGCGGTGTAATGATGACGTCTTCTTCACCAATGAGTTCATCGGCTTCCAAATCATACAGTGCAACATCCACCTCGACGTGCTCGGAAGGGGGAATTTCTACCCTCTCAGAAACTAAGCTAGCTTGTTCCCAGAACTCGGTATCACTGTCATCCCCTTCGACTGACTCTTGCAGGTAATCTTCATCACTAACATCTTCCAATTGCTCCTCACAAGGCCTGTCATTTCCTAACCCACCTATACTAGGCCCGCTAACACATACCTCTGGACTAGTCTTTTCTGTGACTAATCCATCCAAACTTGGCCCATAAGAAGTTCCTTCATCACCAAAATGCAGGGTCAACGAAATGCCTTCATCAACTTGTTCACTTCTACGTAAATGACTAGGACCCTGTCCAACATCTGATTTTTGAACCAAAAAGAACAGCAGTACACAATTCTGCTCACCATCTAACTTATCCACCATTACTTTCAAATCAACATCTGAGGACACCACATGTAATCCAGTAGGAAGTTCATCCTTCAGATGCATACAATGTATCACATCCCCAATTTGATGATAATACTTTTGAACCAAAACCGAGTGTAAATCCTTGAAGCTTAGAGACCTAGGGAATTCCTCATAATCAATCAAGCCTACATATTCCACCTTACCTTCAATTTCAATGAGTCGTCCATGAAAGTGAATCTCGAACAGCAAATCATCCTGGACTCCTTCGGGAATGAAAAATCTGCAGCATCATTTGATCATGGCAAGCATTCGGTTCATAACAAGAGGGAAACCCTAATATACAATAACGGAATACAATAGCACAAGATACGTACCCTTCTTTGTCCATCTTCCCTTTCATCTGTCAAGCTTCGGCCAAAACCCTAGAAATGAGGTCTTCGGGATAGCAGATGGTGGCGCTTCGGTGGTCTTGTGATGGACTAACCTGAAAATTGCATGCACCAGCGCAAGGAATCAAGTCGACATTACTCGGTTTCTTCAACAAATCGCTCGATTTTGACGGAGGAAGCAGGGCGGGGGAGTATCAATGGCAGATGAGGAACTATCGTTTCTTACAGTCGGATGCAGTTCTGATTTCTTTCAAATGATGATTTTGGCCCAAGTCTCCTCGGTTTCCTTACTCACTTTGACACGCAAGAATGGATTCAAGGGCATTACTGGAATATTGAAAATAAATGCAATCTTTACCGCCAAATGAAGACCACGTGATTGGCACATGGTCCATTCCGTGATGAATTAACGGAAATAGTGACAGAGGTAGCTACTTGCTCCTCCGTCCAAAGTTCGGGTAGCTCGATTTGACAAATCAAAGTTTAGGTAGCCAGTTGCCAAACACCCAAAGTTCGGGTAGCTGGTTGGTTATTAACCCTATAATTAACTCAATTTACAAAATGAAAATATTTTTATTTTTGTTATTCATATAATATTATTCAATTTATTTTTTATATAACGTTTATTATTTATAGTATATTCATTATATATATATGTTAAATTCATTTAGTAATAGAACTATAAAAAAAAGTTATTTATAAACATTTTATTTAGTAATAGTTAATTATTTTTTATTTTTATTTAGGGAATAGACTTAAAATGGTCCAACATATTTACACAAAATAGTTTTTCGTTCAACTTGTTTTTTTTGTGATGTTTAATGGTTCAATACGTTTGAAAATGATGGTAATTGATACATTGTTACTTTTTTGTTAAAAAATTATGTTAAATATTTTTCATATTTGCAAAATTAACTAAATATTTTTCTAAATGTTACAATTAAACCATACAAACTTATACTAATGTTTCAAACAATCCTGACTCGATTCGAGACACATCGGGGGGCCCCTAGTCAGAGTTCGAACTCAGACTAAGTCGCCCAACCGTAGCTTGTAGGGTACTGGTTTGGGTTCAGACCCTGGCTCGGGGACCCTTGGTGTAACTCGAATCGAATCAGAACTTATTTGTAACATTAGTGTAAGTTTGTAGGGTTTAGTTTCAACATTTAGAAAAATATTGGGTTAATTTTGCAAATATATAAAATATTTAACAGAATTCTTTAACAAAAAAGTAAATGGGGTACCAATTACCATAATTTTCAAACCTGTTGTACCAAAAACAATCGTTTGGGTTCACAAACCATTTTATGCAAACATCTTGCACTATTTTCATACTTTTCTTTTTTATTTATTTGCTTTCTTAGTTAAAAATGCGTGAAAATTATATACACAAACATAACTTAATAAATTATATATGCACATACACAATTTAGAATACTATTAGTTTTATTTTTTTATATATAAAAATTTACTTCAAATATTATAATAATTGCTAAATAGTTATATTAAATAATTATTTTACAAACTTTTATAAAAAGTATCATTTTAATTTAATTTTATAATTATAAATTATAAATCAAAATATGACGTGTGTATTTATATACTTAATTTTAAAAAAAAATTAATATTATTGTATTGTAATTTTATTTTAATTTTTTTTCTCAACAAACATGATTGTGTACACATTTAGAACTTTTGTTTTAAAAATTGATTTTTTTTACTTTTTTGTTTATTTTAAATTTAGAAATCAAATAAATAGTTATATATTTTAATTCTTGACGAAAAGATATACACATTTACTATCTATTTAGTTCAGTTTTTAATTAAATTAGTTACTATTGTTTATACTTTTTCCATTATAAATATTATGTACTTTCAACACTTAATTCATTTTTAAAGTCAATTAAGCTAATATATTATTATAAATTAGGCTTAAATATATATTAAATATAATTTATATATCATAAATATTGTTTATCATTTATTTATTTCAAATTATTTTTAAAAATGTTGTGTTTTTATTCTTATTTATTTATTTCACTCTTAATTTTTGTGTAATTTTCCAAAGTAAATTGTTAGGTGCAAAATTTGCAATTTACTATTGTTTGTAGACAAAATTTAATTTGACATACTTATAAATGTAACATCTTTTGAAATTAAATGTGGAGTTTTTGATTAATTTTAGAGTGTCCATATGAAAGTGAGAGAAAGATGACATGAATGTAACTTATTTGTTTTTACATGGACCAATCAAATTTAATTATTATGACACTATGATAGATAAAATTGTGTTAAAAGCTTATTTGTCAAAATTATAGGATACTTAGTCAAATTAATATATATATAATGCTCCACATTTTGTAATATGACATATTGATATGAAATATTGGGGTTAAAATCATTTAGATGCTTCAGAAGTCATGTTTTTACATAAAATTACCTCAGAAAAAATTGTTACTTTCGAGTACCTCCAAAGTCATAAATGTATTTACTTTAATTGAGTACTTGAAAGTAACAAAAAAAAACAAATAACAATTCAATAAAGACAAAGTAAATATATTCGATTGCTGCAAGAAAACAACTTAGAAATACATGAAATCAACAGTTAAATAAAGTTGAGTTATTTTAATGGAACAAAATACTATATACGTGACGGACACATGACTAAAATATTAAAGTAAATATATTTATGATTTATGAGGTACCCGAAAGTAACAAATCTTTTTTAAGGTATCTATTTATAAAAATGTGACTTTTGAGGTAACTAAATGACTTTTATCTCAATTTTGACACAAATCATTAACCTTACAACGTCATTTGTACTTTATGATGTTACCTTACACAATTTGTTTTTTAAAGAAAAGGGTTGCGATCTCTATATATATTAATTTGGTTAGAATGTATATAATTATGACAAGTAATATTTTTAATACATTTTCTCACTATTAATGTTAAATTCATAACTTCTTGTTGGTCCATGTCAAACATATAATTTTTATGCATATGTGACATCTCATATAGCTCACTTTAAAATCCTCCCAATAGGGTTGTCTATGGTTAGGGTATGGTACAAGTATGACAAATACCATAACCATACCATATTTTTAAACCACACACCATAACCATTATGAGTATAGTTTTCAATACCATAACCATTAAAATAACTGTGGTTATTAACCATGGTTTTACTCGTACACTCATATCCATTCCACACATGTAATATAATAAAAAACTGAAAATCTTATTTTAAAAAATACATTAATCTATATTACCAAGAATAAAAATATATAACACTAACGATGTATGTACAACAACAACAACTTCAATTATATTTAGTATATATTAGTTTATTAATAATAAATAATTATTATATTTATATAATAACCATGAGTATAACTCAAATACCATAACCCTAACAATAACCATTATGGGTAGAAAATTCATCACCATAACTGCACTATACCATAATGGTACAGTTAACCATATTAAACAGTAACAGTAATAACCACGAGTATGAATTTGTTACCGCACCATTGCCGACCCTACCTCCAAACCTTCTCATTCATTCTCCACATAAGTTACAAAAATTCAATAATTTCTCCCGCTTTCACATGTGCATTTATTAATTCACTACGGGAGAAGGGTGAGATAACGACTCAAATACTATTGAGCTGTGAATAATTAAAAGATATGATTATTCACGACTCAATCTTGGATGGACCGTCATTTTATTTATTAAAAAATGTATATATATTTTTCACGTCTCAAATGTGAGAGCCGCGAATTAAAAAATAAATAAATTATTTTTCACGGCTCCTTTTTTCAGCTGTGAATAATTTATTTATTTGATTATTCACGACTCAATTTTGGATGGGCCATCGTTTTATTTTTAAAAATAGTTTTCAGGACTTAAATGTTAGAGTCGCGAATTATTTTTTTTTATCACGACTCCATTTATTTCAGCCGTGGAAAAAAAATACTTTTCCCTCCAAACCCATTTTCACTCCTCTTACCTCTCCAGTCTCCTTCACCTTTCAAATTTTTCACACTCCACAACTTTCACGCCTCTTCCCTCCAAAACCCACTCTTCTAGACAAGTCAGTCACATGGATAAAGGTGTCGTTGAATGAGGCAAAGATGTGTCAACTCCAACCACTTGTTCTCCCTCCCGAACAATAGGTCTAAGTGTAACAGTTTCCTCCTTGGGCTCCCTAACCTTTCTCTTCGACATGGCGGCAGTGAATGAAGTAGATTGAGAGACCCTTCGAGTTTGTTCGGCTCAACCTCTACCGCTCGAAGAGATTAGAAAATCTCTGGTTTCCTACAAAGAAGAAGAAGAATAGGAGGAAGAGGAAGAATAAGAAGAAGGACAAAGCTGGATCTTCGACGAAGAAGAGCATTGTCGAACGGAGTTGGATCTTCAGACTCGCTGGAGATGGAGATCGGTGGACTCACTGGAGCTGGGGCGCCTGAAGAACCTCCGGAGGTTAGGGCTCGACTAGGACTCGGCTCGACGAAGCCTCACGCCGCACCTTTGAAGCTTCACTCACGAACTCGACTAGGACTCGGCTGGGACATGGACTCCGACTGGTTCTAGGGCTAAAGAACCTCCAGTGTAGCTGCAGAAGTGGAGGCGCAAAGAGCTTCACGAACAATACAACGACTCGCCTTCATGTCAAGAAGAAGACACCAAACCACAATTATTTAAAAACAAACAAACATATTTTTGATGGCTCAAATAAATGAGTCGTAAAAAATAAAATAGTTTTCACGGCTCAACCAAAAGTGTCGGCATAATTATTTTGGCGACACTTTTGATTTGGGTCGGGAATTATCACAGCTCATTTTATATTGAGTCGTAATAATTGGCCCGACACTTCATGTCACGGCTCAACTTCAGTTGAGTCGTGATAATTCAACGGCTGAATTTTCCAGCCGTTAAAAAACTATTTTTCAATCGGTAAATGACCCTTCTCCCGTAGTGATTTTTGTATTCAAATACTAAATTTTATAATATGATGTTTCATAAAAATCAAGTAAGTGCACATATGAAATTTGGTTATTAAGTTTTATTTCCAAAACTAAATTATAATTAATTTTATGTATTACACATAGTTTTTCTAAATTAATATTTGCATGTCTAACATTATGTACCCAATTATAATTAGGCATGCAATATATATAAATTTTAACACATATATAAAAACAATATTAATATTATCAACATAGTTTCTTAATATTTTTTATATAGTTATGTAGAGCTTCATTTTTAGAAATAATGTCTACTTACTTCATATGTGAATTTATATTTTTTTTAATTGAAACACTAAAATTGATGATATTATAATTTATAAAAAATAAGTTAAGTGCACATATTAAAAATTGTTATTAAACTTTATTGCTAAGACCAAATTATAAGTAATTTTATGTGTTATTGTTTTTTTTAATAAATTAATATATAGTTCTATGTCTAATATTATGTACTCTATTATATTTTTGTGAGGCAATATAAAATTTAATACATAAAGAATAAATATTTATATTATCATTATATTGTCTTAATATGTTTTTTATAGTTTTGTAGAACTTTATTTTTAAACTCGACTAGTTTTATAAATTATATAAATATTGAATACAACTTACTATTACTGTTCGTAATGTAAACATAAATACTTTTAACATTATAACTATGTGATCTTTTTAAGTTAAAAGTATTAATTAGAAACATGTCAATAAATTATTATTATTTATTTTTATTATTGACGTATGTAATTTTTTCTTACTTTTATGAAAAATATACTTATTCTGCATATTTAATAATATAATTTGTATAACTGAAATACAAGTCAATTATAATTATGCATGTAACTTAAAATTTAACACATTAACAAAAAATAATTATTAATATATTTTCTTAGTACGTTTTCTTTTATAGTTGTATGGAACTTTATATTTAATTATTTTAAAATTTAACTTATGTTATGGATTAAAAAATATTATTTGTATAATTTAATTGAACAAAATTAAAAGTTACTATTAGCAAAAATAAATATATTTTAACTAATGCTTTTAACTTCTTATTTTATTTTAACTATACGACAATAATAGACTGTATAAAAATATCAAAATTAAGTTAAAATTACTAATTAGCATCATATCATTAATTAATTATATTCATTTTTATTATTAAATTTTAAACTTTAAGTTATTTTAATAAAAACCATACTTAATCCTTATATTTGATAATATTATTCGTATAGTGAAAATACAAATGCAATTATTATTAAAATATATATATATATATATTTACTAATATCTGTAACATTTTGTTAAATGCAATTCAAATATTAAAGTTAGATTTAAAATAGTAATTAGTATTTCATAAATGATTATTGATATTTATTTTTACTATCAACTTATATACTTTTCAATTAATTTTATGAAAAAATACAATTAATCTTTATGTTTTGTACTATTCTTGGTATAATGGAAATATGAGTGTAATTACTGTTAAAAATATATTTTTACTATTTTATTAACAATTTCTAAAATGTATATTTTTAATTCTTTATAATATATTAAATAACTAAAATATAATCATTAAAAAAATTATTAATATTTATATATATATATTATATTTATTAGTAATTATATAATAAAGTACATCGCACGAATCAGAATTCTAGGTATTTACTAAAGCAGAAGGCAACTCAATCATGTTCTTGAGTTTCTCCGGTACCTCGACTAGTTCGGGAAGGTTGTCAATGGATCCCAAGCCGCCCGTTTTTTTAGGCAGGCTTGGGGCAGATTCGATGCCTCTCATCGGGAGGCTCCAGGTCGCTTGACGAAGATAACGGTAAATCGTGAAAATGATTGCAATCTTCATCTTTTATATTGTAAGTTTGAGTTTTTTATGATTCGTTCCATTCATCACTGATATTTACCGGAAAGAAACCCTTGTGCAAGTAGTCAGATTCGGGTGTATCTAAGAGAAGTAAAAGATTGTCAAGCGAAGGGAACTGATCAAGAATCGGGCTCTGATACCATCAATACGATTTCAAACTTCATCTCCATCTAAGGGAAATGCAGCCATGCAGGTCAGATCAAACAGGCGTGATTTCTCTGATGCCAAGCCTCTTTGATTCCTGTAAGGAGTGTTTTATTGTTCCAAATCTGACAGACTGAGCTACAAACGACCAGGATGGAGGATTAAGGCTAAAATTATTATGCTTACTCCTCTCTCATAGTTGGTCAGGATATTCTTACCAAACAGAGAGGATTTACACTTAATCGTAGATCGCAAACTTCGATCCAATCTCTACATTCGGTTTGATTAACGCAAAAATGGGACTTAACTGAACTAGCAGAGCGAATACTCGCAGTCTAACAGTCGGGGAAGTATCTCCTCACAGCTTGGCCGATCCTGTGGTTCAGTCCAGCAATCTGTCACCAACAGAAACAAACATTCATAGATGAGTTGATCGAGTTCTATAATCCAACATTGGATGATTGGAGAAAGATGAACTAATCTTCTGCAGAAATGGTAGAGCGATGATGATCGGAAGTTAACCTGCAATTAATCTTCCAAGGGGACCTTCAGGGATGTCTAATCTGGATCCTTCGTTAGCGACCAGATATACTACCTGATACGATAAAGAAAGAAAGACATAATGTTTTTATTTTTTGGTAAAAAAACATAATGGTTGAGCATCCAAAAGAATTGGGTTGGTACTGCTGCTGCGGGACATGACAAAGTACAAAATAAATACGATTTAGATAGAAAATACAAATTTAGTATGACATGAAAACAGCACAAGTGATACCATTTTGAATATAATGCAGCTTTCTATAAAGATAACAAGGCAGTAGGCATGGAATGAAGACAATCTTCATTCGAAATTGGTCCGATCCTATCTAATGGATTTGGGTTACACTTGGTAGGGATTTAATTCTGTGTGTGGTTAAGTATCACATTTAACATCATTTTTGGAAGGATATTGCTTATTTCCTACAGTTTTACTCATTGACAAAACCCAGAATTAAAAACCTCTCTATTAAATGGGAAAAGTCAATTTGAAGCCAAACGGAGATGATCTAAAGCTTTTTTTTTAGCAAAAAACTGACAGACACCCAATTTCCAACTACTATAAAGAATTGTTCACACAATCACATCGTAACAAAAGAAAAAGAATGCTCGTCTTATGTCTGTATGAATGAGAAGATTCAACCAATAGACATAAGAGCAGTGTGCAGCGATATTTACCTTATCGGGCGTTACACCTTCCCAAGGTCTGTTTAAGGTGCAAAACTCCCACATAATCACTCCAAGGCTAAAGATATCACATTTATCAGTGAATGGTTCGTTGCGGATGAGTTCAGGAGCCATCCATTCGGGCGTTCCTGCTGATGAAGAATCTTTCACTGTTGAATCCGTCATTATCCTTGAGAGACCAAAATCACAGATTTTGACCGTCCAGTGCCTGTTCACGAGGCAGTTTGCGCTTTTTAGGTCACGGTGGACTATGTTCATCCGGTGTATGCACATCAACCCCCTAACAGTAGGAAACAATGAATTAGAGAAAGCCAAACAAAAGAATTTGACGAAGATATTAATTTGAGTATTAGACACTAATTTGAGTTCATGAAGATATTAAGTTTCATTAAATATACTTGACGAAGATTTATCCGGTTCTTTCATGAAATATATACTTGATGAACATTTAATTGATTATATCAATATCAATATATATATATATATATATGATGATGCATTGATGAAAGAACATATCATCTGATATTAAAGAAAATAAGACTTCGGCCGACAGAATAAACCTGCATATATCTTGCAACATCTTTAGTCGCCGTCGCCAACTAAGCCTCTTTTTCTGACTACTTAGATGAATCAAATAATACAATGATCCCATTTCCATGTATTCCGTTATCATTGAAAGGCGTGGAGGCTTGGTGCATGCTCCTAAGAACAAAATTACTGCAACAAAAAGCAAATGGCAATTTTTTCATTCACATTTTTTCAGGATTGTGAGATGTCAAGAAATGAAGGTAACTCCAAATATGTGAGCTTCCTCAATATTCTATCAGGCTTACAAGATCAAGCTCAAGCACATGGAAAACAAAAAAATAAATATATATGAAAAATTAGTTACCATTGGGATGTCGAAGTCGGCTTGAGGAAGATAAAATATGGATATAAGAAAGAGGAAGAAAGTCAGGAGCGCACTCAACCAATAAGTTAGTAATTACAGGAGTATCAATATATCACTAATGAAATACCTGAGTATAGAAATCTCGTTACAGAAGTCTTCCATGTTTTCAACAGTAAGATCTTGCTCTAACAGTACCTTGATTGCAACATCAGTTCCGTTCCAAGTGCCACGGAAAACCTCTCCAAAAAACCCTGCAACAGTAACTAATGTATTCACAAGTACTCGACATAGCATTTCCCAAAGGGTCAGTAAGAAGTAACAATAACATGGGATGGTACTTGCAAGACTTAATTATGTTCTTGACCATGTGAAGAAAACTATTTTCTTAAACAAATTTTGCTCTCGGAGTAGCAGAAAGAGAATCATTTCATTCAGTGAATTAATGCAGCACTCTACTATAGTATCCATTCCTCATCTTTCCAATTACACTACAGTAATAAATAAAACAATATCAGAACGAAGCCAAGAGAATTACTCTTACCAATTCCAACACGCATCCCGACAGTTAACTCTGAGAAATCAATATTCCATTCTTGGTAAGGCAACAGAAGCTTGTTATGGAACATTGGAGACTCGAGAACTTTGTTCCAAGTAGAAACCAGGTCATCAGTTCCACTTCTAAGAGAAGTTTGACTCCTGAAATGGTGTGGAGATGAGGGCAACGAGATTGCTTTCTGTGAATTCACATGGTCTCCGTCGTAGATTGGAGAAGTTACACCAGATACCTGATTTGCAAACTAAGTAGAAAAATGAGATTTACTTGTCAAAAACTACAGGGAAAAAAGAATTCAGTCAAAAATTCAGCAATGACCAAACACTTCCAGCTCAACAACCTTTCATAAATTTTGAACTAAGATACTCATAAATCAAGGTTAGTGAGCATTATCAACCAAGAATCTTTGTTAATATTGCGCAATATACATATGTTCATAATAACCGCCTTCAAAAGCTGCCCATGATAAGCAGATTTCTAAGGGACAGCCTTAAAAGGTGGAAGTACCAGCAAGCAAGGTAAGAAATTATACGTTCATTTGAAGATATTGACCACTCATATTATTTGGCTGGTAACTGAACGTTCCATCTCCACCTTGTTCTCTCAGCATGCGTTTTTGCTTCAATGACTCACTCATTGCACGCACAGCTCTGCAATAGTGAGAATACTACAAATTTTAGGAAATTTGATAGCTTAAAATAAACTGAAGGAGACAGAGATATGATTGTTAGGAGTAAGCCTTTAAATCAATTAATTTCTTCTAATACATATACACATAAAAATGAGCGCTTTTAGGTTTTCTATTCTTTTTTCTTTAGTAATGCACCTTATGGGTGCCCAATGAAAATAATTTTACTTGCTGATAAAATAGATAGTCAACTATTGTTCATAAGTACTTCATGCAGAGGAGCAACCTCACAATATCATCACCAATCTCTGGAGTGATGCTGATGCTTCGTCTTCTCGTTCTATGTCCTTCTAATGCTGATGTGCTAGACCTGGAACACATTTCCATGTTGGATCCAAGAAGAAATACAGCATTATTGATTTTGGAGGCATCAATTATAAGTTCCATTGGTCACTACTCACTCATCCACTATATAGAGTATATGCACGGATAATGGAAAGCTAGTAATGTTGCACAAAAAGATAATTCAAAAACTCCATACTGATTAAAGTATGCACAAAAGGTATATCTCAGAGGTCCATCAAGAGAAAAAGCACCAGTCGACTGTATACTTAGTCTAACATTGTGGCTGAAAACTACGCCAGTTGTTAGCGGCCAAAAAGTTTGCTCTATGGATGGTCACAGATATGAAATTGGAGACATCTTTTTCGACAAATGGGGATCTTAAAAAAATGATCTTCAATTAACTTAAACAATATAATGGATGTTAGTTTTATTTTCTAAGAGAAAACACAAATGTAGCATCTTCATCTTAGAGAAGTATAATGAAAACCATGTGCAGGGTTCAATCAGCTTTTTGCAATTGAAGATGAACTGATCTCATTTTTAAGCCCATGCATTGATATTTAACATAGCACATATCATTGTTTAAGAGATCTTTTTTTTCTTCCACAAACTTGTTTCAAGAAACATAGCAACCTTGATGAAGAAGCACCATCTGGGTAATGTCTGTGAAGCTTTCTATCACCGCTTAATATTGAACGCCCACGTAATCCAAAAGAAGGATGCTCTGGACTGGAAATGAAACGAAAGAAAAGCAGCAGCATTAGTTTAGCTATGCGAAGACTTTGCTTCATTTGATCTTTACCAACATAAGCTATTCAAGAGATAAAAGGTTGTTCCTCTAAGAACTCAATTATGAAAAGTTCGCTAACCATAATGTCAAGACTTCTTGCTCTACATTACCCAAATCAATCTTCTTTGAATCAGAAAACACAATACCTCAAACTAGAAGTCCGCTCATCAGCAATCACTTTTCTTCTATTTCTCCGCCAAAATCTAGCCGCAATATCAGGTTCACTGTGTGATAAACTGAAATGCAATCGAGAGTTTCAGCAAAAACAAGCGACAGAACAAATGCAGCATCCATAAAAAATATTGGAAGTTCTTGAATATAAAATAAGTGTGATTAGGGATAGTTTGTAACAACTAACAAATGTATACGTTGAGTGTTACATATGACAGGGAAATGATAAAATATTTAATTATATTAATAAAGTGAAATGTAGTGGTCTTGTTACATATAATCACAGGTTTATAAAAAACATGAGCGCATCTCCAATCGTTAAGCAGATGAATGGTAGGACTCAGATTCTACTTAAATGCCAGCCTTTTCCTTTTATGTTTTCAAATGTGGTGCTTCTGGGTGCCCTCGCTTACATGCAATCTACTCTCGCTTAATGTGCACATGACCCTTGAAAAAAACACTTCAAACTGACCATGAGGTGTATGCTCATGCACTCACAAAACTAAGGCTTGGCTTTACTTAAACTTTAAAATGATCCAGCCAATTGACCTCCCACCATGTGTGGATTTCTTGACACTCAAAGCGTGTTTAGCATAATGTCTCATGGCCTTGAAATTAGTCTCTTATACCAGGTGACATCTGACCACCCGTAGCAACATAAAAACTATTAAGTAAAGAGTTGTAATAAAATTAACGCTAAACCACCTGAATTGTCTGTCCATGGTTGTGTTAGGCTGCAACATCATATTTCTCAATGAAAGACCAGATACATTTGAAAACCTTTCAAACCTTTTGTTGATTTGACTCTCAGCACTGTTGCAAAATGACAAAGGGTCGAAACATCAACAATTAGTGTCGTCTAGCAAAATGTCTTGAATAGTTTATATGTAGAGTTAGAGTGCATTAAATAAGCCAAAGCCAAACCTATAGGGGTCCAACTTCTCGGAAGATCCATACAGAGGGCTATTTGGTTCAATAGGTGAATCACAAGAATCATTCTCTGCTGACTCACTCTCCCCTGCAGCAGAAATGTGGGCCATAAATATAGCCTTTGTTGATCGTGGAATCAGCTGGCCAGGAAATCTCATAAGATCAACTAGAAGCTCAACAGAGTTCAATATAACAATAGCAGACATATGCCTATCGGAATCAGCAAGCTGGATGGCCCCATCATTTGGTAAACCCTGTAAAGAAAAATAATTTCAGACATACTACAAGTGAAATATTTAAATATCTCTGTTCACTAATTATTACCAATATGACCACATCTTTAATAAGTGCACATATCTCATGTAGGAAACTTACCGTCAAGAGGCCGCTTTCAAGACCTATGGTATCCGAAAGAACTTTAAACAAAATTGCTCGAGGACGACATGATCCATGCCTTATTTGCCCTAACAATTGGACTCCTCGATTTTCTAAAACATGGGAGGATTCATCTGTGGCACCTTTTGCTGGACTATCCAAATTTGTCCTTTTGTAAAAATCAAAAACCTGTCAACAGGAAAATATATATACTACCATGAAATATTTGGTATACAAGTAAAATGAATATTATTCACATAGAGCACATAGTAATTGAAAGAGGTTATTTTAAACAAAATTGTTGTTTCTATGCATTCCTGATTAACATTGAATAACAACAATGAGAAGAAAATTATTCAACAATACTAGTCTACAATGATGGAACCAGACCGTGCCTTAACCTAATATGGCAGACTAACTAAGAATACCTTAGCACAAAATCATGGATTAATGTTAAGAGATACATAGCACTTCCGTCATTAGAAACAATTATAAATGGATAGGCGGCACTAGAACTCTAATTATCTAAAGGGAAAAACAAGCCAAAGTACATAGAGTATGTGTGCTGAGCAGTGATCAAAAGCCTCTCACCAATCCAGCAATCTTCTTAATCATGGCTACTGGATTTGAATTCATGCCTTTACCCAGAGCCGCAGCGAGCTGCTTCAGCATAGATAGCTTCTTATCTTTTCGGGCATCTACTAGAATGATATCTCCTTTATAACCTTCCAGCTCCAAAGCTAGAAGCTCATCCAGAGTAGGAACTCGATCAAATTGCTCTTTCAGCCTTTTCTCCTGCCAATTATTGCACACTCTCAGTTCAGAGAATAATCAAAATTAATATACGTTTGGATGAAAGAAATAACTTAAATATATGGAAAGTGCTTACAGAAACAAAACTATCGAGAGGAAATACTCATGGTAAGAGTGACATACTAGAACAACAGAGTAGAAGCCATCTGGAATTGTCTCTGAGAGTACCCCAGTGCTCCACAAAATTTGTGAAGCCGACTGGGGTGAGTAATCATCTTGTTCAGAATTTCTACTTGACGAATCTTCTTGAGACCCCAAAGATAAAGATTCAAGTTTCTCCACAAAATCTGGATGCCACCATGCAGCTGGAGGTCCTTTCTCAGATGACCCCGCATTATCTCGTGTCTGCTCCATCTTCTTAAGTACTTGGCATCCAAAACCATCACGGACTGCCTATCATCCCATTAAAAACCTTCGCCAATCAAAAAGCACTTAGTTGGAAAATGATGATTCGAACATTTGTTCTGACATGACTTTATTGAGCTGGTAACACACATACTACAAGGTGAAAATTGGAACTAATTTCCATATTCCTACATAAATCAACAAGGGCAGCTATAACGTCATTATTATTCACGTCATTCTCCAAAAAAACAGAGTGAGAAATCATACACTCATTGATGAAAAATCACTGCTTAATGCAATGCAATCCCGATCAGTTATTTCTTGATTCAGCATCTTAGGCTTCCACCGGTTCGCTTTTGAAAGTCAAAATTATGCGGTATGAGTAGTGTAACTCAGAGACTTCTCCAAATCAACAGCCAATATTATTGAATACTAGCATGTATTACATAGCAGAAACTTGAACATCCTTACAAGTCATTCGTTACTATCTACAAAGTTCAAATTCACCGAACCAAACGCAGAATCATAGAAGCAGATCATGCATCGATCATCCTCCACCAAATTACTGCATCGAGCTCAAATACTTGAAAGTTTACCATAAAAATCTCCTCAAACAAAGATGTAGAGATGTATTTACCGCCAGCAGATCGGTACACACGACACGCTGCTTTCTACCATTCGAATATCATGCCATCTCCACAGAATTCTGCAGAAACTACTTGGGACCGCCAGCAAGAGGATAGGATGTGGTTCCTCTACAACGGAAGCTGCAAATATGGCGCTGTATTTGAAATTCCATGCCTGCATCAATCGACTACATAGAGAACGCCACAGAGAGATTTCTGTTGTTCTAATTGGTTTAAGTGATCGATGAGGAGCGATAGGTTGAAGAAGACAGTCACGTGCAAGGCGCGGGATCTTGGGGCCTCTCTCCGACGGACAGCTGGCATATGAGCCATGAGGTTGACAATAGTTTAGTCTTTAGATTAGACTGAGAGAAAATACTAAAAAAAGGGTTTGAATTTTGTAATTAAAATATAATGTTTAAAATTAAAATAGTAAAAAATCTTGGCTAAATAAAATAATAAAAAAGCTGATGGTGGTAACTCGAGTTACCTTCCGGAAAAGTAGGTAAATATACCTGAATTTTTAGATTTTTTTTTACTGGATCCATATATTTTTTTGTTGCAACTAAGTTATCTCAAATATTTTATTTTATTAGTAATTGCACCAAACTTTAATTATACATGTTAAGTCTTACGCAAAAATAATGTGTAGACTTTTATTTTGAAAAATGCAATGTAAAAATATATTTTTACCCATTTGATCATTCCATCACATTTTGAAGACTTTAGATCTTCTTCGATTTCTTCCTCCAAAAAATGTGCTTCTCTTCATCTGCTAATGTATACACTTCGCACTTCAGAACCGGAACCCTAAGCACACTTCTCTTTTGTCTTCGTCTTCATAATCGAAATTGTGCTTCTCTTCATCTTCGTTTTCCCCAAGCACAAGCGAAATACAGAAGGCTCCATGTGTTGGTTGTGGCCCAGCATTTCTCCTATATTTTACTAACACCATGTTCTTCCTGTGGCACAACCTTTCTTCATGTGGCACAACCCTGTTTTGCGAGAGTCCTTCATTTCGGTAAGTCCTCCTTCATTTCGCCATGTTCCCGTCACCGCCCTGCTCTTCCCGTTGCCCTGTTCTTCCTGTCACCGCCCTCCATCATTTTGGTAAGTCCTGTGTTGTTGCAATAATTTGCAGAAACTGTTCTGTTCCCGTCGCAGCAATCATGTTATGTTCGCACTTCATTTCGTACCATGTGATGTTGTTGTTCGGTGTTCGATTCCCTGGTGGAGGAACATAGTTTCCCCAAGGAGCAGACAGGTATATTGATCAACTTGTTTCCCCAAGGGCAATATGTTTAGGTTCCTTGCAGAAGTCGATGATGTTTGATTACTGCTCAAGTTCGTTTTTTTCGAAATATTGCTGAATTTCTTATGCTTATGGGTTTGATTTGTAATTTGTTAGGGTAAATAATGGACAAGGACAGTGGCCAAACTTACCAGTTGACGATTCACCACGACAGAGTGTTTATTGATGGAAATTGGGTTGAAAAGACCGAAGTTACTGATTTAGGGAGGGGTGTAATCAGTTATGAGACAATGGAAGTGTTCATGGAGTATTACAGATTGTGGATTTGTCGTGGTTGGTGCGAAAATGAACAGGGAGAAGACATTTCAAATAAGAAAGTTGGTAGCGGAACATACATGTGGACGAACTTACCACACAAAGAAGATCAGTGAGAAGTGGATTGCAACCTTATTGAAATCCATATACAAATTATAACTACAACATGTTTTATATCAATACAAAATATAACTACAACTTGCTTAACTGTATGTTTGTTATTACACCACTATGTATGTTTTAATCAATTTTGTATGTTTATGTGTCTAAAGGGTTTAATAACAGCATTCGAGGAGACCATGTCTTTTATTGACCACATATTCTGTGATGGGCATATACACTAGAACATGTTGGTGAAGCATCTGAACGATGCCGGTATAAAATCCAGATTTTGGTCTGCCGCTTGCGTGTACAATTATCACAGACACAAAGTGCACATGGAATTACGCAAAGTGCATTTCAAGAGTGTCTGGGAATACCTCACTTAGATTGACCCAAAGACATGGTGCAAGTATGCGTTTCATCCTGAATCGAAGACTGGTCTTATAGTTAACAATTGTTCAGAAAGTTGGAACAATAAGATTATCCTGGCCCGGGATAAACTCATTATAACACTCATGGAGAGTCTGTAGCGGATGTTAATGGCAGATTTCCAAATGAGGAGGCAGAATGTGAATAGTCACGAATGTGTTTTAATGTCCAACGCTCTGGAAAAGATTAAGAAGAAAAAATCTTCAGCCGATGGAATGCAAGTGATATACGCAGGTGAAGGAGAATATGAGGTACGAATTGGAACCATATCCAACACAAGGTAGATTTGAATGCTAAACGGCGCAGTTGTTTAGAATGAGATCTATCGGGTATTACATGCCCTCATGAAGCTGCATGTTTGATGAGTGGGCGAATCTTTGACTTTTCTGAGTATGTTCACCCATATTATCATGTATCTAATATGAGGAAGATTAATGCACTGATAATACACATGTTACCTGGTGTCGACGATTGAGTCCGAGTAGAGTCATTACCAATTGATCCACCATATGTTATGAAGAGAGGGGGGAGACAGAAGAAGAAGCGAACTAGGTCAACTAATGAACCCAGCAACAAAAGCACAACTAAGTTGACAAATCATGTGTTTAAACAGGTTTTACTCAGTTTACCATGAAACAAGCCACAACAAGAGAGGATGTCCTAGTTCAAACATTAGTGGATCAAGATGCACAAGAGGAAGTTACGTTCGTTTAGCGCATCCAAAATAATGTCCTTATCATACATATTATAAACGTTTATTTTTTGGAGTTTCAAAGAAACGAAGGGGACCTGTTCGTAGAAAGTTGAACATCGACCAATTCGGAAGTCAACCTCCAATGGATGACACGTTTGCAGCAAGTCAGACCCCAATACAAGAAACAGTTGAAGCACCAATGGCCGAGGCACAAATGGAGGCACCAGAACAACCACATGTGGAGCCTCCCAAAAGAACAAAAATGGTCAAGTTGTCAGTGATAATAAGCAAACCAAAGGTATGGAAATTGAGTATTTACGATAAATTTAGATATGAGCAACATCTTCAACACTTCTAGTTTTGTAGGTTGGGCGACCATCTTCATCGAAGTCGGCACTAGTCAACATAGAATCGGACGATGATTTTGAGAGGGTAAGATCAAGTACCCTAGAGTTATCAAATTGTCGAGCATTAGTGTTATCTCCCCAACCACTTAAAAAGGGAAAAACAAGGAAAAAGATTGTGGTACGTGGTGCCCGCACTTCACCCCGTTTTGTGCGAAGATCTGCTCAGTGAAAGTACTTGTGTCTGTGTTTTTGCTTTGTTTAGATGAATGTTGTGACCGCAATGTTTTGTGGGATGTTAGGTTCAGTCGTGTTTTTTGGTATGTTAGGTTCAGTGATGTTTTGTGGTGGGATGTTAAGTTCGGTGACTTTATTTTGATGGATATTTTGTCTGGTAAACATTTGTGTAGAACTAGAACACTTATCTAAACAAGTTGGTTTGTGTTGAATGTTTTGTTGGATAATGTGTTTTTAGTTGGATTTTTCTTTAACGAAACAGTTTGGTGCCGTAACCATTTTCGTCCAAACATAATGGTGAAAATACTTATACATATGTGAACTTAAAGACAACTCTAGTGAGTATTAGATAAACTAGTGGGTTCATAAAGTAATCATTAAACAAACATATAGTACAACTGAATGTCAAAGTACACAATTTAAACACTATAAAACAAATGTTTGTCACATGACTAAATCTTCAACATAAGTCCAACAACAACAACAAGTAAGAATACCATGACACACAACTGCTGTTGATTTCTACTACGCAACACAAAAAATTGATTGTTCAGTCCAGATTCCTTTGACACAAACTTGGTCTGGCTTTCCTTCCATACACACACATCGGTGGATCTGCTCAAGCGAAGAAATCACAACTCCTCTTCAAAGAATTTGATGGCTGCATATTAGTAAGAAGAAATTAGGGTTTCAAAAAAAATCCTAATTTTGACTACGTAGGCTAATCGGTCATATCTTCGAAATTAACTCCAGAAATTGGCTTCATTACCTGGTATCTCAGACATACAAAGAATAGACGACCGAAATTTGTCATGGTCCAAGCTGCTTTCACATGGATTTGTAGACCGCAGTAGCAAACCATTTCCTCATAGGTACTTACCACCCATGAAGAACATTAAGAGTACTTACCACCCATGAAGACAAAGGGAGGCACAACCGAAGGAAGAGGACGCAAAGATGAAGAGTTGGACCAAAATGAGGAGGCACAATCGAAGGGAGAAGGCAAAATGAAAAATTGAGGACATGGAAACTTTATCAACAGAAAGTGGCTAGGGTATTTTCGGTATATACATTTATGAGTCAAGCACATGAACAACACGTAAGGGTAATTTAACGGACAACAAACGACAATGGACGGAAAAGTCCAATTACCAACAAACTGAATAGTTCGGGTGTGATAACAAACATTATGAGTCCAATTATCACCTGGTGCAAACATCCAGGTGTAATTTCCTACTTTTCCCACATTGTTTATCTATATATAAAATAATAATTTTAGTCCGTTTTTATTTTATTTGATTAAAATACGTGATTGAAGAAAATTGAAATAATGTTTAAAAATAAATATGGTAAAATATCACACTGTCCCTTAATGTTTGGTCAGGTTTTGAATTTTTCTCCTAAAGTTTAAATCCTAAAAGTTTTTTCTCTCATGTGTTGGTCAAACTGCAAATTTGCCCCAACCGTCAACTTTTGCATCCAAATTTAATAAACTAAGTTTTAAAAATGGCAAAAATAATAGAAACTTTTCAAAACAATATAACAATTTAACCCTTTCAAACCTTTTCAAATATTACAATTGAATTTCAATTCAATTAGGGCTCGATTGAGCCCCAATCGAGGAGGCTAGGGTCTGAGTTTTGACTCATACTGAACCCACGTGGAAGGGAACTAAGTCTCAGTTAAGAGTAAGACCCGAGCCCCAATCGAATTGGGTGTTGGTTCAACCCCAATCAGAGGGTTTGGGGTCTAGGTCTTGATCCAGACTTGGTCACTCACTCAGGGGGGCCTCAAGGCTCTTGGTCTTGGGGCTCGATTTAGGGGATGGTTCAACCCCAATTTGATTGAGGCTCGACTGAAGCTCAATCGAGCCCCGATCGAATTAGGACTCAATAGATAAATTTGAACATTTCTTAAAGCTTTTTTTGTTATTTTTGCAATTTTCAAAACTTATTCTATTAAATTTAGATGAAAATGTTAACGGAGGGGTAAACTTGCACTTTGATTAAACATGGGAGAAAGTTTGTTTACTATTTAAATTTTAAAAGAAAACTTGAAATTTGACCAAACATTAAAGAGAAATATCGTATTTTATCCAATAAAATACAATTTAAAAAAATGAAGATTAACCATTTGATCACCATTCTTATTTTATATATAAAAATAACTTAAGCCAGTTTTAATATTATTGTTGGGTTAAATACAACATTGTTTTTTAATATTTGACTATTTTTTTTAAAGTTTAAATCATTAAAAAAATTATTTTCTTATATTTGTTTCATCTTTTCGATCTAAATTTAATAGACTAAGTTTTTAATATTGTAAAAATAACAGAAAACTTTCAAAATGTCACAAATTTAACATTTGCAAACTTTTTCAGATATTACAAATGAATCTTGATTCGATGAAGACTCGATTGAGCTCTAGTGGGCTCGCACATCGGGGGAGTAAGGGTTAGTTCGTTCCCAATTCAATTGAGCCTCAATCGAGTCCCGATCGAATTGGAACTCCATTGGAACATTTACAAAAGATATGAAAAATTTAAATTGAGACAGTTTTGAATATTTTTTTATTATTTTTATAATTTTCAAAAATTAATATATTAAATTGGGATGAAAAATTAATGAAATGGGCAAACTCGATCTTTGACCAAATATGAAAAAAAAATACGATTTAAATTTTAAGGGGTGAACTCGAAATTTGGCCTAACATGTATTATTGTCAGCCGAATACAACGCGCGTGATTTGCACGCTCCTCTCTCTGCTAGGAAGGAATTAATGGCGAAGCTAGGGTTTTGCTCGGTTCCGAGAAAAACCATGGCGTCCGTGTGGCTCTAAACCAGAGGGCTTTCCAAAATTGAATGCATATTTCTGCTCCTCACAGCTAGGGGTTTACAGGTCTGCTTTCAATTTGCTCTCAGCTGGGACTTTGTTTGGTGATTTAAGGTCGCCCGAATCCGTTTCGAACTTCCCGGATTCTGCTCGAATTTCTCCAAGGAGCTGCCGTCCGTTTTCTCCCGGACCTCAGCTAGGCTTGGAAGCTGTTTCCCCTTCCCGTTGCACTCTGGAAACTGCGGCGTCTCTCACCATTGCCCGAAGACCTACATACACGTCGGATCGTCGCCGGTCTCCAATCGGCGATCGATTCCTCGAGTAATCCCCTATCCCTTTCTCCATATATCTGCTTGCCTCCTTTTCTACTGTGTGCAGGTCGTTCGAGATCGTTGTGTGCATATCTGAATCCGATCGGTGGCTATGGCCTCCGAGTCCAATTCTCAAGGGGAAGTGGCTCCGGGGATGGCGACCCTGTGCTTGTTGTCCTCGGATACTCTCGGTTTGGAGAAGGCACCGGATAACCGAGCTCTTGGTGTGTTGATGTCCGATAAACACATCAAAAACAGTGTGGTGAAGCTTATGTTGAGGGAGGCGTGGGCGAAGTATGGGCCGGTCAACATTGGTGAGGTAAATGACACCACCCTCGTGTTTGATTTTGCTAGTGCTAGAGAGCTTAATCAAGTGTTAGAATTGTCACTGTGGTCTATCCACGGTTTGTGTTTGAATATCAAGCCGTGCCCGATTGACAAGTCGATCAATGAAATCGACTTCACTAAGTTCCAGACATGGGTTCAAATTCACGGCTTGAGCCTTGAAATGATGAACCAACTGAATGCTCAGAGTATAGGGGATAGCATTGGTCGATGCCTGAAAACCGAGGATAGCACCGTGATGAAACAAAGAACGTTTCTTAGGGTTCAGGTTGAAGTTGATTCCCTATCTCCCTTGATGCCGAGATTTAGATGGTTTGATTCGAAAGGAGTTGGTAAATGGGCATCGGTCATATACGAGAGATTGACGGATTTTTGTTATGGTTGTGGTCGGGTGGGGCATTCTTCTAAGGTTTGTTCTGAGCCAGTGATAACGGATCCGGGAGAAGGCTCACCCTTATACGGGCCTTGGACATCTTGCGAGCGCCCTAAGACGAACAATCGATGGGTTACCGTGGGGGGTGGTGCACGGCTGGCCACCTCTCGGGACCATCGATTCAAGTCTTGGAGCGAGGTTATGCGGGGTCAGGGACCACCTCAGAGCAATGGGATGATCCGTAGAGGGATGCCAAAGGCATCGCATCAGGGTGGCTCGTCTTGGAGATCATCTGGAGAAGGAGGAGGGCGGACTTAAGGATCAAAACAAGATTGACGGGTTCAACTCTCTTTTGGATGACCTCGCTCTTGAAGACTTGGGCTTCAAAGGATCAATTTTCACTTGATCAAATAATAGAAGGGGAGGGGACCGCATAAGAGAGAGGTTAGACCGAGCCATCGCCAATCAATCTTGGCTATCGATGTTCCCTTCGGCCATTTGTGTTCATGAGCTCATCATCGGGTCGGATCACGCCCCGATCTCCATTCATTTAAAACCGACGGAGGCGAAGGGTAAGAGAACGTTTCGTTTTGAGGATATGTGGCTTGAACATGACGAGTGCCTCAAAGTCATCGAGGGGGCGTGGCAACGGGGAGGGCCTCTTCGGGCCGTGAGTGAGATAAAGGTGAAACTCGATAGATGTAAGTCGGCCCTTTTGGATTGGAGCTCAAAGGAATTTAAACATAACGTCGTGGAGATTGCCAAGGTCAAACGACTTTTGGCACGTTCCTCATCACTTGCCGTAGGGGAGGACGAATTGGATCGGGAAAGGGCGCTTAAATCTAGGCTTCACGCCTTATGGAAGCGTGAAGAGATTTTTTGGAAACAACGATCTAGGATCAAGTGGTTGAGCCATGGGGACAAGAACACGAAGTTCTTCCATCAAACGACTCTATATCGGCGAAGGAGGAACAAGATTGTCAAACTTAGGGATGGGTCGGGAGGATGGTTGGAAAATGAGGCGAACATTAGGACCGAGCTTCATGGCTTCTATTCGGCGTTATTCTCTTCGGGCCGAAGTCAGGGGGGTTAGGTCAGATGGTCAGATCAGGTGTTATCATGTGTGCCCTTACAAGTATCTGATGAGATGAATGATAATATTTCGGGTTTGGCATCGATGGAGGAAGTTAGAAGGGCTTGCTTCCAGATGGGGGGTTCTAAGGCTGCAGGACCAGACGGCTTCTCGGGGTCATTTTTCCAAAAGAGTTGGGCAACAATCGGATCAGATATGCACACATCAGTCAAAGCCTTCCTCACATCAGGTATCATGCCCTCCTTTCTTAACCAAACTCATATTACCTTGATCCCTAAACTTACTAATCCCATATGTGCTTCAGACTTTAGACCTATCAGTCTTTGTAACTTCGGTTATAAGGTCATCTCTAAGGTTCTTGCGAATAGGCTTAAAACCTATTTGCCGGAACTCGTCACCCCCTTTCAGAGTGCTTTCATTTCAGGGAGACGGATACAGGACAGTATTATTATTGCACACGAGATATTCCACTACCTGAAGACAAGAGGCAAGCCAAGAACTACCTCAGGGCGAACCGAGTGTGCTTTGAAGATAGACATGTAGAAGGCTTATGATCGGGTCGAATGGGATTTCCTTATGGAAGGCATGAGGAAGCGGGGATTTAATGACAGATGGATCGGATGGATCAAAGCATGTATATCAACCGTCACATATAGGGTCCTGGCAAATGGAAATCAATCAGCGATTATCACACCTTCGCGAGGCTTAAGGCAGGGTGACCCGCTTTCACCTTACCTTTTCATTTTAGTCGCTGATGTTCTTTCTAGATTGCTTGATGACCAGATCAGACAGGGGAGTATTCGGGGCATCAGACCGAGGCGGGGTTGCCCTGAGATCCAACACTTGTTCTTCGCGGATGATTCAATCTTTTTCCTAAAAGGATCGATGAACTTGGTCTCAAACCTGAAGGATACGCTTGACTTGTACTGCCACGCGTCAGGACAGAAGATCAATTTCCACAAGTCTAGCCTCTATATCAACTCGGGGGCATCGGATGGCTACAAAAGGGAAATCTCATCGCTCTTTGGTGTGCCAACTTGCGTGGACCCGGGTCGCTATCTCGGCCTTCCGACGGTATGGGGGAGGTCGAAAAGGGAGGTTTTGGGCTATCTGAAAGAGAGGATCCGGGACAAACTTCAGTGTTGGAGGAACAAGCTCATTAATCAGGTAGGGAAGGAGGTGCTAATAAAGTCGGTGCTAAGCGCTATACCCACATATGTTATGCACATCTTCAAACTTCCTGTCTCTTGGTGCAAGGAAGTGAATAGTATTATTGCTCGTTTCTGGTGGGGATCTAAGGAGAGAAACAGGAAGATACACTGGAAGAATTGGGCCTCTATGACTTCCTCCAAGTCGGAGGGGGGATATGGGTTTAGGGACATGCACGATTTCAACAAAGCTATTTTAGCTAACATGGCGGCGAGGATCCTCTCGGAACCGAATGCGCTATGGGTGAGGTTCCTTAAAGGCTTGTATTTCCCGGACCTTCCATTCTTTCAGGCGAAGGCGGGGAGCAGGGCCTCATGGGCGTGGTCGATCTTACTCGAGGGGCGGGATGTTATTCGATCGGATGGTGTTTGGCTACTTGGGGATGGGAGGTCGATTAACCCATTCTCGGATTATTGGGTCACGGCGCGTAATCATTCGAGGATTAGACCTAGGGAGGATGGAGCCCAAACATCCTCACCTAGGGTGGTGGCTCTATGGATAAACCACGACTCTCGGGTGTGGGACGAGGTAGCGGTACGACAATCCGTTCATAGGGACGACGTCAATGCAGTTCTTCAACACCACATCCCTATCGAACAGGTGCAGGACCGTCACAGGTGGCCGTTCTCTAGGTCGGGCGAGACCTCAGTGCGCTCGATCTACCACCACATCCACTCGACGCGTGATCGGACTTGGGACTTGAACAGGAGGCCAGGACCGGAATTACCTTCGGTATGGCCAGCGATATGGAGTTCTGATTTGTGGCCTAAGATAAAGGCGTTCATGTGGAAGCTTGCGAACGACGCCTTGCCGACGAGGGGAACGCTTGCGAACCGCGGTCTTGCGGTGGATCCTTTGTGCCCGACCTGCTCTGTTTTTGAATCACGTGAGCATTTTTTGTTTGCATGTCCTTGGGTTCAACAGGTTTGGCAGCATTTTATTGGACATGACAGGGTCCTAGATGTTGGGTATCGATAGTGACAGCCCAGTAAGAAAAGGCCTCGAAGGCCCAATAACTATAGAGGGGGTAAACCCATGACATCCGAACCGGATCGGCCCGAGTACAAGCCAAACTTGGCCCACCATCGAGTAATCCAGAGTCGAGCCCAAAGTCTATAAGGACGCCAAAGGCTCTCGGACTGCTCGCCATTCTCTACCAGGTCGCGACCTTCCACTGCTCGACATGGGAGTGCTCGCCCCGAAGAGAGCCTTGCCTCTCTCCTCTGGTCCCACAAAACCGTTAATAAGGAAGTGGCCACGATATCCCGCATATCTCGGTCGCATATTCACTAAGGATTAGATTTGGTAACTGCAATATCTCGCAGTAACTGACGATCCGAATCTTCGGCAATACAATATACACTAAGATATTCAGCTGCCATATACGGTTCTATCTCTCTTACCCTATAAATACCCTTGCTTTACATACGTTCTTTACGTTTTTGAGTTTTATACACACACATACTCATTTAAGCATCGGAGAGGGACCCAGAGGCACCCCCTCTGTTGCGCTCACCTACTTGCAGGTTCACCGGAGTCGGAGCTAAAGCGTCATCCCAACCTTGTCTGGCATTCAATTCACTGCCAGATCAGCATTCAGGATTTCACGATCCAACATTTGGCGTCGTCTGTGGGAACGAGCAATTTAGCCATGAGAACTCGATCCCAAAGCAACCGTCGGAATCAGACTAGGGAGCGATCCTCAGATAGCTCTGATTCCGCCGCCGCTTCACCGCTTCAACAAGAACCTGCCAGCCGAGCAGGAGTTAATGATGTTCCTCTGCGGACAGCTCGAGAACATGTCGGTGATTCAAGACCGACCCCAGCTGCTGATCAAAACGGAGCCCCTGCACCGCAGACAGTCCACATTGTGGGGCAGGATATTAATTTAACCCCCGAGATGGTCTCCTTGCTGGAAGCCATCCTAGGACAGGCGCGCCGCCAAGCCCCTGCTCCTCAGGAAAACAATCCCTCTGCTCCTAAGGAAAACCACTGCCCTGCTGCCACAGGGCCTTCACCTTCAGAAGCGGCCAATCCTGGTCCTACTGCGCCTCAGGAGGATCAGGAGATGACGTCAGGTCAGCAGTCCCTACCTCCATCACACACCAAGGAGCCAGCAGACGCATATACTGCCAATCCTTCCGGTCCGCCTCCACCCGGAGCCTCTCCCATGTACTGCACTGTGGATCAGATGGATGACCTCCTCAACAAAAGGCTCCAGGATAGACAGTTGACAGTCATAGCTCCCTTCAAGGAGCAGTCCTCTCATCCTTTCACCGACGCGCTCGTCGCTATCAAAATCCTGAAGGATGTGGTTGCTCGGGCCATACCTGAGTATAGCCGTGGAGGAGATCCCACCGTACATGTCAACAAGCATGAGGCCTCCCTTCTGGGTAAGTCAAACGATCCCAATCATTTGGCTTTGCTATTTCCATCTACTCTTTCGGGTTCGGCTTCGTCCTGGTTCTTCGGCCTCCCTGCAGGATCAATCGGAACTTGGGCAGAGTTGAGAAGCAAGTTCCTGGAGAGATATATGGGCGAGCGCCAGTTGCTGAAGAGCGTGGTCGCCCTTGACTCGGTCAAACAGCAGCCTGGAGAGTCGCTGTCCAACTTCTACGGGCGTTTTCATCAAAACGTCACAGAATTAGATCGCCGAATCTCGGATGGGGAGATCATTCGAGCATTCTACAGAGGTCTGGATGTGGCCAACAAGGCCTCGCGAAAGCTGCGAAACAGCTACCATGTGAAGGAGATAGAGACATTGGAGGAGTTGGCGTCCAGGGCAAAAGGTTTCATAGACCTCGAACGCGCAAACATCGAGGCTAACCTCCTGACGACCTCGCTAAGGATAACCCATGAACCCCGACGCGATGGTAAGAAGGAGGTAAAGAAGGAGAAGAAGGGAAAAGAAAGTAAGCCCCGAGTCGAGTCTCTTCCAGCACCTCGCCATCCAGAGGTCCCTGAGTACTTCACGCCTTTAAATAGGCAGATCTCAGCGGTACTAGTCGAGATGGAGAGGAGATCCTTGGCGAGGCCACCGATGCCTCGCCGAGGTGGGTTACCCATGGGCAAGGATGTCGAGAGCTATTGCAGATACCATAAGTGCAAGGGTCATAAGACAGATGATTGCAAGATTCTGAAGCGAGATATAGAGAGGCTGATTCAGGGGGGAATGTTGAAGGAATTTGTGGCAGGGCGAGATCAAAGTCGAACGCCTCCCAGGAGACATCGTTCACCAGCCCCTGCAGATCAAGCTGAGCCTTCTGGAAGTAAGAGAAGAGTGAATCTGATTGCGGGAGGATTCGGCGCAGGCGGCGAGAGGTCAAACGCCAGAGAGGTCTACGCCACTCAGATCTCTACGGCAGTTCAGTTGGGGAAGCGGCCCCGACCTGAAGAAAACATTGTCATCTCATTCTCTGAAGATGATTTGGCACATGTCACCACGCCCCACAACGATGCTCTGGTCATTACGGCAGATATTAACGGCTGTGATGTTGCAAGGATTCTGGTCGACGGAGGCAGCTCGACAGACATCTTGTTTCTGGACGCCTTTGAAAAGATGGGCAAATCCAAACGCGACCTGAAGAGGGTCGACTTTCCGCTGATCGGATTTGCGGGAAGATCAACTTACCCACTGGGGGCTATAACCATGCCAGTGATTTTTGGCGAGGGGTGGAACAGCATCAAGGTGTCGGTCACTTTCCTGGTGGTCGATTCACCTACATCCTACAACGCCATCATATGGAGGACCACGATCAACCCAAATAAGATTGTGGCCTCCACTGTCCACCAGAAGATGAAGTTCCCCACTCCGAACGGGATTGGAGAAGTGCTAGGAGATCAGCCTTCCTCGCGGCAATGCTATGTGAACTGTTTACGCAGGAAGAACCAAAGGGAGGCGCTCGCCATCGAGACAGAGGCCGATCCCAGCGAGGACTTGGCTCGGCCAGCACCCATGGAGGAATTGGAGGAGGTCGAGATCGATGGTCCAGACAAAAAGGTGCGCATTGGGACCACCTTAAAAGAGGATCAGAAGGAGGCCATGACCGCCCTCCTCAAGGAATTCAAAGAGCTCTTCGCCTGGCAGCCGAGCGACATGTCAGGAATCAGCACAGATATTATCTCTCATTAGCTCAGGATAGACCCCTCCATCAAGCCGATCGCCCAAAAGAGAAGATCATTCGGGACTGATAAGCGTTTGGCGATCAGGCAGGAAGTCAGCACGTTGATTGAAGCTGACTTCGTCAGAGAAGTAAGATTCCAGAGCTGGGTCGCCAACCCAGTTTTGGTCAAGAAATCTAACGGCAAGTGGAGGATGTGCGTCGACTTCCGCGACTTAAACAAGACTTGCCCCAAAGATTCATATCTCCTTCCGAGAATTGATCAGCTGGTCGATGCTACCTCGGGTCATGAGATGCTGAGCTTCATGGACGCCTATTCAGGCTACAACCAGATCAGAATGCATCCAGAAGACGAGGCCCACACTGCTTTCTATGCTGACGGGGACATTCTATGCTACAAGGTGATGCCCTTTGGTCTCATCAATGCTGGGGCAACTTATCAGCGGATGGTGAACCGACTGTTCCAGGACATGCTGGGAAGGAACATGGAGACCTACGTAGATGATATGCTCGTCAAATCCATCAAAGGCAATCCTCATGCCACCGACCTCCGTGAAGCTTTTGAATGCATGAAGAGACACAGCGTTCGCCTGAACCTAGCAAAATGCGCCTTTGGAGTCAAGTCCGGGAAGTTCCTGGGTTTTATGGTCAGCGAAAGGGGCATTGAAGCAAACCCGGAAAAGCTAAAGGCCATAGAAGAAATGAAGTCGCCAACCTGCCATAAGGAAGTCCAATGCCTGAACGGCCGACTAGCTGCTCTTAACCGCTTCCTCTCCAAAGCAAGCGACAGGTCCCTCCCGTTCTTCAAAACCTTGAGGGCCAACCGCAGGTTCGAGTGGACGCCAGACTGCGAGGAAGCATTCCAATCCTTGAAAAGGCATATCCAAACACTCCCAGCTCTGGCAAAACCCGTTCCAGGCGAGCAGCTTTTCCTCTATTTAGGCATTAGCGATGTGGCAGCCAGTGCTGTCTTAATAAGGGAGGAGAATAATGTTCAGAGTCCAGTGTAATTTATTAGCAAAATGTTCAACTCAGCAGAAATAAAATATGTCCAGATTGAGAAGTATCTCTATGCCTTAGTTATTGCTGCTCGGAAGCTGAGACCTTACTTTCATGCGCACGACATCACGGTCCTCACCAATCAACCTCTCAAAAACTTCCTGATGAAGCCAGATTCTTCAGGAAGAATGGTCAAGTGGGCGATCGAGCTCAGCGAGTTCAGGATCAAATTTACGCCAAAAACGGCCATCAAAGGTCAAGCACTAGCTGATTTCATAGTGGAAAGCACGAGTAACGGTCAAACAGAAGCAGAGAACAGGCCAAGTCAGTCAGCAGACGACAATCAAATATGGGAACTCTATACGGATGGGTCTCCATCAAAAGAAGGCTCGGGGGCAGGTTTAATTCTTATTCCTCCTGAGGGCGAGCCTCTGAAGTACGCGATCGCCTTGACATTTCCAGCGACCAATAATGAAGCAGAATATGAGGCTCTTATCACAGGACTCAGACTGGCAAAAGGAATGGGTATAACCGCGCTTAAGGTAAAAAGTGACTCAGAGCTTATTGTCAATCAGGTTAATGACGCCTACGAGGCAAATGGAGAAAAGATGAAGAAATATCTCGGCATTGCCAAAAAGCTGGTCGCGGAAATCCCAAATTTCGCGATTGAGTTTATTCCTCGCCAAGAAAACCAGATGGCAGACTCTTTGAGTAAACTAGCCTTCGGAGGGGCGACAGTCCAGGATGTACAATTTCTGGAGAAAGCTCTATGTTCAGTCCTGGAAAGCAAAGCAGAGGTCTTCAACATCCAAGGACAAGTCACATGGATGACCCCGTTCCAGAGTTATTTAAAAGAAGGAATCCTCCCGGAGGATGAAGGAGAATCCACGAGGATTAGAAGGCTCGCAGCAAGCTATCTAATCATCGATGGAGAACTCTACAGAGGTGTGTCGCTCATCCTTACTTGAGGTGTGTCGCTCATCCTGAAACGGAAAAAGTTCTTCGAGAAGCTCATGAAGGGGCAGCAGCATGTCATGAAGGCGCTCGATCGCTAAGCAGGAAAATATTCAGATTGGGATATTACTGGCCGACCTTGGGAAAAGACGCAGCCGAATTAACACAGAAGTGTGAAATTTGCCAGCAGTTTGCACCACGATCGGGTCGACCATCGACATTATTATCCCCAATGGCAGGTGCCTGGCCCTTCGCTCAATGGGGAATCGATTTATTGGGTCCTTTTCCCATTAGCACTGGTCAGCATACTCACATCATAGTGGCAATCGACTACTTCACTAAGTGGGTAGAGGCGAAAGCTCTAGCTTCAACAACGGAATTCCAAGTTATCAAGTTCCTGCAGGTCAACATATTCTCCAGATTTGGTATTCCCAAAATACTCATCAGCGATAACGGTCCGCAATTCGTTGGAAAGGAGTTGAAATGGCTCTGTGAAGAGTATCATATCGATCATCGTTTCAGTTCAGTACATCACCCTCAAACGAATGGGCAAGCTGAAGCAGCCAACAAGGTTGTCTTAGCAGGACTCAAGAAAAGGGTTCGAGCATTCAAGGGGAATTGATGATTAGTGACAGCTCAGTAAGAAAAGGCCTCGAAGGCCCAATAACTATAGAGGGGGTAAACCCATGACATCCGAACCGGATCGGCCCGAGTACAAGCCAAACTTGGCCCACCATCGAGTAATCCAGAATCGAGCCCAAAGTCTATAGGGACGCCAAAGGCTCTCGGACTGCTCGCCATTCTCTACCAGGTCGCGACCTTCCACTGCTCGACATGGGAGTGCTCGCCCCGAAGAGATCCTTGCCTCTCTCCTCTAGTCCCACAAAACCGTTAATAAGGAAGTGGTCACGATATCCCGCATATCTCGGTCGCATATTCACTAAGGATTAGATTTGGTAACTGCAATATCTCGCAGTAACTGACGATCCGAATCTTCGGCAATACAATATACACTAAGATATTCAGCTGCCATATACGGTTCTATCTCTCTTACCCTATAAATACCCTTGCTTTACATACGTTCTTTACGTTTTTGAGTTTTATACACACACATACTCATTTAAGCATCGGAGAGGGACCCAGAGGCACCCTCTCTGTTGCGCTCCCCTACTTGCAGGTTCACCGGAGTCGGAGCTGAAGCGTCATCCCAACCTTGTCTGGCATTCAATTCACTGCCAGATCAGCATTCAGGATTTCACGATCCAACACTAGCCGGGATGACATCATTGGAGGAGTGGTTAACCGCGGCAACGTCTTTCACGGGAGCGGACCGGTGCGATAAATCAAAACTATGGAGACGTATTATGGTGGTGTGTTGGGTCATTTGGAAAGCGAGATGCAAACTCGCTTTCGAGGGGATCCAACCGTTTGTTCCTTCTATCCTCTCGGAGATCAACACAACGCTCACGGAGGCAGCCACGGTTCGGTCGGCAGCTTCGTCGTCTTCGCATTTCCAAGCTTGGGCGGCACCTCCTACGGGATACATCAAGGTAAATTGCGACGGAGCTTGGAACGGTTCCACCATGCGGGGAGGCTATGGGGTCATTGCTAGAGACCACTCGGGCCGAGTTATGGGTGGACGATCAGGTGTGCTCTATGCGGGCTCAGTGGACGAGATAGAGGCCCATGCGGTTTTCTTCGCGGTCCAACTGGCTATTGAGAAGGATTGGTCTTCTGTTATTTTTGAAACTGACTCTCTGAACGTCGTTAATCATATTCAGAGTCGTGACTTCGCTTGGAGGATAGCCCCGATTTTGTCTAATGCGGTTTCCCGATCTTCTTTGATTAGGGAAGTCGCTTGGGGCCATACTCCTCGATCCGCTAACTATTGTGCGGATTGGATTGCGAAGAATGTGCTTGAGGGGTTGTGTCCTTCGGATTGGGTGTCCTCACCCCCAACCCCCCTTTTTAGATGTTTGTATGCGGATAATATCTTGTACTCGGTTTCATCGTTGGTTATTGAATGAAATTTGATGTTGTTGGCCAAAAAAAAACATTAAAATCTAATGTGATATTTAATTTAACCCATTATTATTTTAGTTTCATTTAAAAAAAATATTTTTGGTACTTTATTTTTATAAATAATTTAGTATATTCAATAACATGTGACTCAATTGTTGTTTAAGTTATCCAACTTTGTTATGCATTGCCCAATAAAAAAGTTTTATCGGTAAAGTTAACATAATGCAATGAAATTTGATATAATCGATAATCGAACATAATACATACATATAATTAATATTCACGCCTCCATACATATTATAACAACGAATTAAAATTTGCAATCAAATTGAGTAGATTAAAAAAGTAGGTTAAATGAGATTGTATATAATTGTGTTTTTTAAAATATTTGAAATGCTCTCAGGTTGATCTTAGTATTCCGTTTAGTGAAATGAAAATTTTCAAATAAGCAAAAAAAACAGGAAAAGTAAAATAAAATCTTTACGGTGCGTTTGTTTGACGGAGTTCGGAATTCGGAATACGGAATACGGAATAGGAATTGGGAATACGGAATAGGAGTTAAGAATATGAAGTTGTTTTTTTGGTGGAATTGAATAGAACGGAATAAGGAATTATGTTGTTTCTTTGGTGGAATTGTGTACGGAATAGGAATGAAATGTGGTAAAATGGCATATTTGCCCCTCTATGTATATGTATAGTATATAATAAAAATAATTTTTATTAATTAATTCTAAAACTTTAAAAATTAATAAAAACGTTTATAAAAATAAAAAAAAAAAAACGATTTTTTTTTAAATTTTTTTAAAAAGACCAACTTATTAATTCTATTAAAAAAAAATAAAGAATGTAAACATGACCACATACATAATACATCTTACATACATAATACAAAATGTTGTTAGTCACTACATACATTACACAAAACGTGGGTTTGTCCTTAATCAAAATTATACATACATGTCTACCCGATGAAACTATGATAAGTCTACATCTTAATTGCCCGCAACCACTCGATCCGGTTGGCAGGCGCCATCCCAAAAAATACCAGAACCATTTTCTCCTTAGTGAAGAACAGATTGTGCGCCTTGTGCACATCCTCCGTCGTGACACCGGGAAGACTCCTAGCCGCTTCATCAACCAGCGGTAGCTGTTTGTCAATTGCATCTGCGTGCGTAACTGTCTCCCTTAACGACTCTGATATCATGGATCCAACATTGTTCATCTCTGCACAGAGATGTTGCACATCCTCACTAACTCTCTTCCTTTTACGACTTGAAGTCGTGTGACCTTGTGACTGACGTGCTGCAGAGTCTCGTGTTTCGGGCTCCGGTTGGTTAACAAATTCTGGAAGTTCTGCGTCCACGTCTGGGTTGTTGGACAGTTCTATCTCTGCTGAAGCAACAACTTCATGAACCGTTTGAGATTGCAACCCCGTCGCTCGATCTCTTGCATAGATTCGTGTCAGCTCCTCAAAGTGCGGGAAACTCTTGTTCTTAAAAGGCGCAGCTTCCTTGTGTGCCTACAACATCATATAACAGAAAAACGTCTTGGTCAAATTAGACAAGTATTGTCAACCCGTAAATGTATTTCCAACTTACTTGGACGTAGATTGCCCAGACGTCATCTTCTGCAACAACACATTTCTTGACCTCATCCCAACCAAACCCAGAGGTATTTTTCCCGTGAACCATGTCGTACACAGTACTCCATTGTGCCTTCAACGTCTTCAAACGAGACTCGATGTGCGGTTTCGCCTTCAAACCACACATCGGGAGCCGTAGGCTCAACAACTTCTCCAGTTCAGGTAAAAAACCCACCTTGAATCCTGTCTCGGCATTCCGGTGGCCTTGTGCGTGCAACTCACTCATTGATGCAATCAATGCTGCATCTTCAATTGGAGTCCATTTATGTCGGGATGTATACATACTAAAACAATGAAGACTTTAGCATCACATGTACGTATCGATCATCACATATAAACAGACAACGTATGAATGCATTAATAAACCGAACAAATGTCTCCAATAAACAAACGTACATACTTCGAATAATTCAAGTACCATTACATGACATCAACTAAATAATAAAACCTTGTTTGTGAAAACATCATCTAGAAACACAAATACATAACTAAGCATTACCCGTTAACTACATTTCCAATCCAGTCGTTATACATAGTTTCCGCCAGCAGATCTCTCCAAGTGTTCCTCTCCGCTGAAGCGCGTACCTCGCTAATAAAATCCACAGAATCAGGTTGCTCTGATTCAAAATCAAGAGGTATATCATCCTCTAAGGGATCATCCATCTCCCTTCTGATGAAATTTTGGAGCAGGCAACAAGCGTGTACAATTCTGTTGTGAACTTCCATTGGGTAATAAGACGTGCTCCTTAGTATGGACCATCTCATCTTCAGTAGCCCAAAACAGCGCTCTATCACATTCCGAGCTCTCGCATATTTCATATTGAAGTACTCTCTAGCATTTGTTGGTTGATGCCCAATGCGCCATTCATTCAAATGATAACGCACTCCTCTATACGGGGCCAAAAACCCCTCAGCGTTGGCATATCCAGCATCAACTAAATAGTAACAACCACGAGGGACCCTAAGCCCGTTCTGTCTAGACAGCGCATCTCGCAAAATTCGACTATCAGCAGCTGATCCTTCCCAACCCGGTTGTACATAAATGATTTGCATATCAGGGGAACAAGCAGCTAGAACATTGGTTGTAACCTGTCCTTTCCTGTTTCTATACCTAGGTCTGTCAACCAGAGGGACTCTCAGCTCAATGTGAACCCCATCGATGGCACCCAGACAGTTCTCGAAACAACTCCATCTATCATCGCTCCCCGCCGGTGTTATCGGTTCAGGTTTATGGGTTAGCACAGTGTGACACTGTAGGATACTCAAGATAACTTGGTTAAAATATTTACTGACAGTTGAACCGGATCTCCCAAAGTCAAACTTGATCACCCTATTTTTCTTGTGATGCGCAAGAATGTATAATGTCATCGCTACTTGCTCATCTACGTTGACATATCTCGTAGACCTAAGACCACCAACCTCGCCTAACATTTGACAGAGCCTGCTAAAGCAGTGCCTATTCATTCGGAGTTGGTCTCTATAATCGGTGTCATCCGAATGTAGAAGGCCCCTAATGTAGTTTCTTTTGGCCACCTCATACATCGACAAGGCTCGGGTGGGTAGTCTTTGCAGTTTCATGTGCGCCCACATACGCAAAACAACTGTCATAATCAGTTGGAGGAACCTAACAGCACACCTCCTCCGCAGTGTTATATGTTGTTTTCTACGCTCGGAAGGCATAACTGAAAACGTACATAACCATTTAGATGGGGTTTCATCTGTGGGTCTCCTAATATAACTATGTCGAACATCATCGATTCTGGGTTGATCCGAACCTATCTTCAGCTGATTCTGGGTTCGTTTTGAACCCAAAACAGCTGATGCTGGGTTCGTTTTGAACCCAGAACAGCTGATTCTGGGTTCATATCAACCCAGAATCATCAATTCTGGGTTGAATATGCTCCTAAACCTACTCCTAAACACAATTAACAGCATATGTCGACAATATAACGAACAAGAACAACATACAGAAACCAGCTCAACATACGAACAAGAACAACATACAGTCTTTGAAATCAGCTCAACATACAGAAACCAATTGACGAAAACGAAAACGAACAACAATTGAAGCAGCACTTACCTGTTGTTGAAGCTGATCGCAGACGAATTGAATCAGGCGGACGAATTGAATCGCAGACGAAAATCGCAGAACTCAACCCTAATCGCAGACGAACGCAGAATCGAATGCTGGCAAGAATCGATGTTTAAAGCAAAATCGAAATCCGACAAACTGTTCGGTGGAATTGAAGCTGAATCCGACAAACCGTTCGGTGAGATGTGATTCTCCAGTAGGATTGAAGACGATTCTGCGCAGCTCCTCAGAAGATTGCAGGCGTAATGAAGACGATGGCAGGGTTCTGTAATTACGCCAAACAGTCGAGGGCATTTCAGTCATTTGGGGTCGGAATCCGGATTCCGACCCGTGTGGGCTTAGGGAATCCGAGGTTTTTACCCGGATTCCCTAAGCTCGGACCGCCCGGATTCCCTAAGCCTCAGAATTGCCAATTCTGTGAAACGAACAAGGTGATATGGATTCCGTAAGCCCAAATCCGGGCCTAATCCATCAAACGAACGGGCCATTAAGACTGGATCCTTTCCCTGGGCCCAAAGAATGAACAGAAAAGCAGATATCACCGACCCTGGATCCGACCCGTTAAGAAACCGTCGCCATTCAGTAATCAGTATTCATTCACGACCCACACACAGAGCTCGATAAAAACCCGACTTAGATAGGACGCGAACACTACACAGTCGAATCTCCACAGCGAAACCCTAAAAGATATTATCAACTCTCGCTTTGTCCGAATCAGATCGTATCAGATATGGCAGGAATCTCTCAGGACTGGGAGCCGATCGTTATCCGCAAGAAAGCTCCGAACGCCGCCGCTAAGAAAGATGAGAAGGCCGTCAACGCTGCCCGTCGTGCCGGAGCTGACATTGAGACCATTAGGAAATGTACTCGTTGATGTCTTGTTTTCAGTTATCTTGTCGATTTCACTTTTCTAGCTACTGTTCGGTTAACTGGAATCGTAGACAATAGATAATTTGATGCATCTGTAGCGTTAAGCAGTTCATTTTTGGTTAGAATTTGTGACATGGAGGATGACTGAGTTGCTTGCTTATGGTTGCAGTTAACGCTGGGACAAACAAAGCTGCTTCCAGCAGTACTTCGTTGAACACGAAGCGACTCGATGATGAAAGCGAGAACCTAGCTCGTGAGTGTCTCTATCTTTTACTATGGCGTCTTGTAACTTCTCTTTGCTATGGTCTGTATGTTTCATGTTCGAATAACTCGATGTGAACTGTGAAGCTATCGTTTCTCGTGCAAACAAGCAAGTTCTGATTTGCTTTCGCTTGGGTGAGGGTATGGTCAATATGTCAAAGATTTCGTGGAAAAAACATCGATTCAATAGTAATAGCGGTTTTTTAATCCATAATTATCAAAAAAAAAAATGATAGCTTCAAGATCTTTTAGTATGATTTTGTAGTTATTTTCTGGTAGTGACGTGAGTTCTTCATATTGTATTGAGATCGAAAGAGCATTTCGTAGGGTCTAGACTGCAGTGGGTTCTGATCGTAATATCATGTGTGCGCTTCGTTGAGAAAGGATGCTACTCATGAGTTAGTCTCCAACTACTTTCTGATTGTTGTAACTTGTGTGATGATCTATACAATAGTTTTTACTGGGTAGAGTGCCTTGTGCTTTAATATTTGTTTGTGTTATCAGTATGCTTCCTGTTGGTGGTAGAGCATAATAATTTTAGAGGTTATGATGGCATACTTTTCATTTTTAAGTTTTTGAGCCCCTTCTTATTTTTTATGTCCTGGTGATGCCTCAGGAGTCAGGATACTAGGATATGCGTACAGTTCCTTGATCTTGGTTGCATATATAACTGTCCCTATATGAGATTCAGTGGTATATCTTCTTATGCTTTCGGTCTTATTTTAATTTTAGATGATCGTGTGCCCACTGAGATGAAGAAGTGTATTCAGCAAGCCCGAATGGATAAGAAGCTCACTCAGTCTCAGCTAGCACAGGTACATTTTTCTCGACCTTTCATCCAATTCCTTTACATCAGACAAAAAAATGTGGATGTGTGAATGCTTACGAAGAACAGTACTAATTTAGTAATATTAGGATGTATGCATTGACTTCTGGAATTAACATAGACGATCATATTTCTGATAATTTAACTTGGTTTTCTGAATTTTATGTTTTTTTTTTAGTTGATAAATGAAAAGCCTCAGATCATCCAAGAGTATGAGTCTGGAAAAGCCATACCGAACCAGCAGGTCATCACAAAACTGGAGAGGGCTCTTGATGTGAAACTGCGCGGAAAGAAGTGAGGATACTGAACTTGACAGTGGGGGCTTGTCCTTGGTAAATGGCGCTCCTTTCCGCTATGAAATTGCTTCAAATTTCAGTTTATGCTTTCTGGAGTGTTGGTCGTGTAGTACCTGTGAATACTAATGTTTGTCGACCTCTGCTCTCCAAGACTTCCCGGTTTCCCGAGCAATAAATGTTCTGTTTATCCATGTTCCTCTTACCATTTGCCAAGGTTAAAATGAGTCTGATCTCTTATCAATGTTTTGGATGTGAAAAGTGAAACCATAGTTTCTGGTGTATGTGAGTGAAATCTGTCTGTGATATCTCAGCTATGACTGCTGTTTTTATGATTTGATCTACTCGTTTTGATTGAATTAAGTATTAACGCTTGTTTCGATCCTTTCGGAAGAATCGATGACCATTTCATGCTTGCACTTACTGATTTTTTAAAAAAAAAAAAGAAAAAAAGGCTTCTAGTCAGTCATGACACCATGATTTTGATTTGCCGTGTTCAGTTGGACAGTTAATAGGCTTGTTCTGGCCTTATCTAGAGCAGGTCATATTTGGTTCAGTTGATTGGCACATAACAATTAACATAGATAGTCCTGTATACGTGGCTCCATTCTCTCTACTCCCAATTTTTTAAGGGAAAATTACCAAATGGGTACCCGAACTTGTGAGTGAATAGCAAGTAGGTACCTAAACTTTTTTTTTCTGTAGCAACTAAGTAGCCGAACAAATGAAAATTAGCAAATAGGCACCTACTATTAATTTCCGTTAAGAATAAACGGAAAATATCACGTGAGGATCAAACAGGTACTTGAACTTACACGAATGAGCAAGTAGGTACCTGAACCAGTTTAAAAATTGGTTCAGAACTGGTTTGGTCAAACCACTTTATTTATTAAAAAAAATTATATACCAAACACATGCATGACTCAACTCCAGACGTTCTCGGAGTGTTTCTTGATGCACCGAGAACGTCTGGAGTTGAGCCATGCATGAGTTTGGTATATAAACTCAGTTTTTTAAAAAATAAAAATAAAGTGGTTCGATCGAACTGGTTCTGAACCGGTACATGTACCTACTTGCTCATTCGTGTAAATTCAGGTACTTGTTTGCTCCCCACGTGATATTTTTCGTTTATTCTTAACGAAAATTAACGGTAGGTACCTATTTGCTATCAAAAACAGTTTAGGTACCTACTTGCTAATCACCCATAAGTTCGGGTACCCGTTTGGTAGTTTTCCCTTTTTTAAGGGTAAAATACGACATTGCCCCTTAAAGTATACTCTGTTTTTAAGTTTCCCCCTTAAAGTTTAAAATTTTAAATTTTAGTCCTAATGTTTGGACAAAATTAAAAATACCCCATTTTCGTCCATCTGTCGTTTATTCTTGATGGATTAGAGACCATGTGCGTGTCACGTGCTGTTTTGAAGGAGGTAAGTGTCGAAATTGCCCTCAGTTCCATCTATTGCTCACTTCCGTTCTCTCCCAACCCACCTCTGGTTTTTCCTCAAATTGTAAATGCTCTAACGATGAACGACAGTTTGGAAGAGCTGCAGATCTGGGACGATTCAATCGAATCGAGAGGCGCTGAAGAGCTGTCGAAGATTATCGAAGTGAACTTTACACTGATAACCTTGAACGGGAAGAACAACGAGACAAGTTCGAGATTGTCCGGTAATTGCTCTCGGTCCGACCAAACCTTACGTGAGGTACCAAAATCAATATGGTCGTGTACATCTTTTGCATAAAGATTAGAATCAGAACCAAATACTCCACGATGCGGGTCTGGATTCACAACATGATGAATCTCACCCTTGAGAAAAATGATTTATTATTAGTTTTTTTTATAAAAAAAACTTGTTTGTGTTCATCAATTTCAGTAATGCAAAATGGTATAAAATTTGGTTGCGATCATCTCTAGTGAAATTCAGGAGCTTCCAAGATTTGCTCATCAAATTTTTATATTTTACTGTAAATCAATAACATTTCAGTGGTAGCAGATCCATAAAGCCAGTTTTTTCCCTCTGCGTGTCAATACCTACTTAGGGGCAGCAGATCCAGCTTTGCAAAATCGCGTATGTGAAGGCAATTGAAGTTCTGATCGAGCTTGCTTCTCTCCAAACATCATTCTTGACACTCGATAAGGCAATTAAGTTCTGATTTTTATTCTTGTTCATAATTGTTTCGTTTGAGAGCATCATCTTTAAGAGGTGAGACTAGCTTGGTTCCTTTATCATGAAAGGAATGATATTATCAAAGATTGTTGAATTGAACTATAGCTCTGTTTCTTTGGTTTGTTGAATAAATTTGCAAAATTTGAGAAGTTGATTATTACTTATTTCCTGGACTGTCAGCATGAGGGTTGTACATTTATGAACTTGTTTGCTCCAACTATAAAAAAAGGTTTGTCACCCAGTAAAAGTTTGCGATAATGAAGAAGGAAATGAAAATCTGTATACATTAATAATGATATATAGATAAACTATAACTGTATAACCACCCAGTATAAGGAAGCGCAGGGAGTTCACTGCAATAGATGGAACTGAGGGCAATTTCGTCACTTACCTCCTTCAAAACAGCACGTGACACACACATGGTCTTTAATCCGTCAAGAATAAACGACAAATGGACGGAAATGGGGTATTTTTAATTTTGTCCAAACATTAGGACTAAAAAACAGAGTATACTTTAATAAGGAAACTTAAAAACAGAGTATACTTTAAGGGGCAATATCGTATTTTACCCATTTTTTAATGGTGTTTATTTTAGTCTATTTGTGCTGTATATGCAGGCTATATGACTTTCCCGTTGAAAAATTTCACTGAAATACTAAATATAATATTTTAAATAATTAAAGTATGAAGGAAGTTTTGGTAATGGAACTGATCCTATAGTTCAGATACTAATTATGTAATTATGATTTTGTTTTTGTATTTTTTATAATATATATGGATGCGGTGAAGGAATTATAGTTATTGATTCTATTGACAGTTAGATTTTGAGTATGAAATGAAATTTTTTTTTTTTGAATATGATGAATATAATAAAGTAATCTAGTCGATTTTTCTTAAGAAATGAAACGAAAATGATTTGATTTGGATGATCGGCAGTCATTATTAGGTCCTTAATGTTAATGGATAGATTTCTAAAACTAAACAGCATCACGTTTTAGCAAGAATACTGTTGAACACCAAAATATTTCCTTATAAACATTATAATTATAATTAGGTTTAATTAATTATTTGCTATCTGAATTTTAAGTGTTTGAAATTTTTTTAATTGTCTTTTTAACAAATTGCTAAATAATTTTACATAGTTATGATTTAGTATTCTCACTACATGTCCGTCACAAAATATCTAACAATTTGTAATTTTTTCAATTGAGTTAGTAAAGTATTCGAATTTTGGATATCGAATTGTATTTTTTTTAAGTCCAATAAGCAATTTGCACAAAAAAGTAAAATAATAGATAAAATGTAAATTTTCGTCATAATTTAATAATAAATTATATATAATTATTAAATTTCAAATTTATTTAAAATCAACTGTGAATTTGCTGGAAAAATTAGATACAAAATTGTGCACTTTAAAAATTAAATTTAGCTACAAAATAAAATACATACTCATTAAATTTAGCTACAAAATAAACTTTACAATTATAATTTATACGCAGCGTTGTACCGATTTTACGGACTCGATACGCCACGTCGGTTACAGCGGACGAAGTCCGTTGAGAGACCGCCGCCGCCGATCTATGATCCGGTCATCCACTTCTGTGATTGTTATCTTCTCAAACTTTACGTGGAAGAAATCTGAGCTGATACCTCAATCCTATGAATCGTTGATCCTTCAGACTTTGGCGAAGTGATTCAGACTCTACGAATCTGATTGCGCATAGTTTGGTTGGGCGATGGCTATGGTCGATGTCGCTCAATGTTGCCTCGACTCCCTCAGTCAAGTAAGTAGTCGATGCATTGCGGAATTTTGCCTTTAGCTCGCTTTTACTTAATGGCGGGCAAAATGGATTGAGTGGGCTTCTGCAAGCGGAACGATTGTGCAATCAAATGAAAAGAATAATTTGCTGAGTTGTGACTTTGATTTGGGGATTCTGCTAGTTTTCTTCAGCGTTTATTTGTTTTGAATTTGAGCAATAACTTGAGCATTTTGGGTTTTCTTATACCTAGCTGCTTAAAATGTTTCCTGATGTGCGATTCGATTGATTGATTTTCCTTAGCTTGGTCTCAATCTCTATGATGTAGTATGTCGTTTCCTCTTCGTCGGCAAAGGAATGCAAGATTATTCTGATGTTTTTATGAATACTTTAGTTGACTTTCCTCTTGTTCAGATATCAGAGCACCTCAAAGACTCCATTGTTTATCTTGATGCTGGGTGTACCGAAAGCTTCCAGTATCTTGGGGCTTTCAATTTACTACTCAACCTGGGAGTAAGCACTGTATGCAGTTTGGAGAACATGTCACCTGTGGATTTGGTAATATCACCATGATCGTGCTGTTTCTCTTTGTTTTTTTTTTTTTTTTAGCTTTTTTGCTTATGGTACAACTTCTAACATGATGTTGATGAGTAGCGTGCATCATTTAAAGTTGGAAATATTCTTGCTGTTTACTATGGGAAACGTACAGTTATTATTCTGTAAATAGCAAACTGAAACATCTCACTGTTAGGAACTTAGGAGTAATTTGAATTATAGGCCTACTTGAACTTTCCAGAGGGTTCAATATTCTTTTGGGTCAAGTAAGTTGGTTTTGTACGGAGGACTTAAGAAATAACTGTCTTGATCAAAGTCGAAAAAGAAGGAAAAATCTTTATAATAGCTGAAGTCTTGATTATATGAACTTGTCCTAAAATTGACCTGGGTGCGTATAGGTCATAAACACCTATTCTTGACATGGATACCCATTCATTCAGATGACTTCTAGGCATGTCTCATGGACTGTAACATCCTCTGGCTTTTCAAAGCTAATTCTCTTGAATCTTTTCATGATCTTGTTTCTGAAGGTGGTTGACTGGAACTCAAATTTCAAACCCGGGAGGAATATTGTAGTCATGACATCTCGTCTACTTAGTGATGCACACCGGTATATCCTCCGTTGCCTAGCCTCCCATCAGGATGTTCGTCGTTGTACTGTCTTCACAAATATCTCAGAGGTGCTTGCTCAAGACTGTCTTCTTTATGGATGTTTTCTTATTTAATGTTCCTCTCAGCATGTTCCTTTAAAATATAAGAACCATCCTTGACTTCTTAGCTGTACCCTTCATCTCAGAGAGGAACATTGTTTTTGTTATTTAATAATTTAAACAATCTGCAGAAAGTATTTATTGAAAATCAGTGTTAGCATGATTGTTTTACTATATTGTTTCTGCTGTAGGCCTTCATTTATAGTTTGTGTTGCTTTTTCTCTTATCAAGCGCTCCTTATGTGCAGATAGCTCACTCAACTTATCCTGATTCACCTTTAGGACCTGATGCGTTTCGCGAATATGAGACATTGCTCGTTCAGGATTTTGAAGAGCTTGTAAAGAAAAAAGTAACAAAATCTAGCCAGTTGGGAAATGACAAATTTAAGGAAAATATTGCACCAGAGGATGAAGGATGGTCACAATTGACTTTTCCTGAAGAAGACATGGCTGATCCTGAGGCAGTTTCGAGTGGAAGAGATATATCTGGAGATAAACTTGGTCCTATTAAATATATTGAGGAGAGTTTGGTTGTCTCTGTACATCATTTGCCTTTGGTATTATGTCCTCTTTCTCCGCGAGCATTTGTCTTACCTTCAGAGGGATCAGTTGCTGAAGCATACTTGTCACATGAACATGAGGATTCACTGAGCCCTGGATTTCCTCCCTTGACCTCAGGGGCCCCCTCTGACGTTGATGACACTCCTCCTGGAGCAATTCTTACAGCACATTTTCTTTACCATTTTGCTGCAAAGGTGATGCATAACTAGACTCACCACTTCCTTAATATCCATTCGAAAACTAAAATATGCATGTTCTCTTTTTAGTGCTTGAGAAGTGGATTTTAGATGAGCAATATTATTTTTTGCCATTATATGATCCTTTGATAGAACGGAAAAGAGATGTCTTCACTTTTAATCCTAAGTTGTGTTGTGTCTAATTTGCCAGCAGAATTTTCCTTCTTTAGGTTTGTACTTCTACTGAAGCAAATTTTTTTAGGTGATGATGTATTTGCAGTCTGAAACTTATCTATCTCAAAATTTGCTATTGTAGTTGGTACTTCTTATTTACTAATCTGGATAGGAGTCATCAGGAAACAAAAAATGTGTTTATTCTCTGCCTGTGCATATATATGGTTCAGGCCCTCTGCTCTGCGTGAACCACTTTTGTCTTGTACCAGACTAGTCTTCATAACTTTAAAAAGCAGTGTTTTTGTAGATTTTAACAAAAGAAAATTTTGTTGTTTCTTCAAAAGAAGCACATATATCCGTCTAGATGAACTAGTTTCTGACTTGGGATTCGTCACAATTCTTACAGATGGATTTGAAGATGGAAATATTTTCCCTAGGTAACTTATCAAAAACTGTTGGGAAGCTAATGACGGACATGTCAAGTCTTTATGATGTGGGCCGTCGTAAAAGATCTGCGGGTCTATTGATTATCGACCGCACACTTGATCTCCTTACTCCATGCTGTCACAGTGACTCGCTTATGGACAGAATATTTTCCTCATTGCCTCGTAGAGAAAAAGTAGCAGTTTCTGGTCATTCAAAAACCTCACAGGTTCAACAAAAACATGGTGGCGTTTGTAATATTCAACGCCCTCCTCTTGATGTTCAGATCCCAATTGGAGATATACTAAATGCAGAAGATCCCAATCCTGGAAATTACCAACTTTCAATAAATATTGATTCTTTTTTGCAAGGTTGGAACTGCAGCAGCCCTGTTTCAGGAAACGTCAGTCACAAATATCAGGGGATGAAGCAAATTCATGGATCGCTCAGTTCCACGGAAAGTCTTCGAGGAACACCATATTTAGAAGCTTTACTTGACAGACGGACCAAAGATGGGACCATACTAGTGAAGAAATGGCTCCTAGAAGCTTTGCGTCGTGAGAATATCACTCCAAATGTGAAACCCCGACCTGGGTTTGCTACACGAACAGAATTGCTGGCAATGACAAAAGCTCTTGCTAAAACCCAACCATCTCTACTCAAGAACAAGGGACTTATTCAATTAGCAGCAGCTACAGTAGTTGCTCTAGATGAATGTCACAGCGCTAAATGGGATACCTTTGCTAGTGCTGAGAAACTATTGAGGGCGAGTGCTGTGGACACTTGCCAGAGCCTCGCTGCTCAAATTGGTGATCTCATCAACAAAGCTGCATTGATGGGATCAAATCATGGAAAAACAGAACAATCCCGAGCATTATTTTCTTTTGAAGATGCTTTGCTCCTTACTGTTGTGGGATACATATTGGGTGGTGATCATTTTCCAACCTCAGGACCAAATGGGCCTTTCTCTTGGCAAGAGGAGCACTTGTTAAAAGATGCTATCCTTGACGCAATTCTTGAGAACCCTAGTGCTGCAGATATGAAGTTCCTTCAAGGTCTAAAGGAAGATCTTATGAAGAGGAATAACTCTGAGGAAAAGTCAACTAGTGAACAAGATATAAATGACTTTGATGATGATGAATGGGGTTGGGGTGATGAAGAGCCCGATAAAACTAAAAACGAAGCATATGGTGATATGCAGCTGAAACTTGAGCTGCGTGACAGAATCGATACTCTGTTCAAGTTCTTCCACAAATTATCTAGTTTGAGAAGTATGAACAATCTTTTCAGGGGAGGAGTTTTTTCACAAGATTATGGTTTTGGTGATGATTCGAGTCCGAGTAAGAGTTTATTGTATAAGCTCCTAAGCAGGGTTTTGAGCAAGTCTGAAATTCCGGGATTGGAGTATCATTCCTCTGCTGTAGGTCGGCTTTTCAAAAGCGGGTTTGGTAGATTTGGCCTAGGACAGGTCAGTTTTGCAGTTTCTTGTGCATTCTTTTGTTACTTGGGGTTCAAATGGATTAATTCCATTTCACAGTCAATGAGTGAGATTTGCAGCATCAATAAAAAAAAGTCTAAATTGTTGAGAGGTGTCAGAATCTCATTCATTGATCATTCTTAGTTGTGAAATGAGATTAACTAGAGAATATCCAAGTCACATTTGGTTGAGATTTATATATACTTCTTACATGTATGCAGGTGAAGCCGAGTCTCGCTGATCAAAATGTCATTCTCATTTTCGTTGTTGGGGGCATCAATTGTGTTGAGGTGACTATGCTTTGACAAAACTCTCCTGGGTCTCCTAATTTGACTCGAATCTTACATTATACGATCAAGAGATCGATTCTGAAAATTTATGCCGTTCTACTTCGTGTAGGCACGAGAAATTCAGGAGGCAGTTTCAGAGAGCGGAAGACCCGATATTGAAGTGATTATCGGAGGAACAACGCTCCTCACTCCTGGTAACATGCTTGATTTGTTATTGGGACAGTCGAGCTTCACGTAATTGAATTTGTTCTTCATTCCCAAATTACAGTTTTGTAAACTTCACTTCTCTGCTCAGCAAGTTGATTCTGCAATATATTGACATAACATAATAAGACATTAATAGTGTTGTAAATGCTATGGAGCTGTGGTAGTCAGACAATCATGCACTGATGCTTGAAAATGGTAAGTGATACGTAGCACTGGATTAGGAGATATTGCGGATATATAATTTTTCTGGGGAAAAAAGTTTGCTCAAGAGATTTTATTACGAAAATGCTTGAAAGTCTGGTACATTTATTACATTTCGTACAGAAAAGAAAAACGTTTATAAATTTAAAAGGTGACAAAAGAAAATAAATAAAATATGTTGAAATTTACGCATGTTAAAAAATATTATTTTAATGCATTCAAAATATTTAATATTTCTGCTAATTTTAAAATATTTGTAACAGAGTTTACTTGATAAAATTTATATATTTAAAGATGTATAATTTGATTTATTAAGTTAAATAATTACACTTGAAAAAGTTAGTAATTCTAATGTTTAAAATCAATTAAATAACTTTTGAGGTTAAATTCTTATTATTTACGTGGTGCAAAGTTATTGCAAGTCCTTAAACAGTAAATACATAATAATTATCTCTCGTATCAAACAATATTATATTGGATTAATTACTTAAATGGTTAGACATATTTGTCTTGTCTATTTGCTTAGTTATATATGTTTTGACTATTGTTTTTACTGTTCATCATAAAAAGAAGAAGCAAAAATCGCTTACAGACACAAGGGAACCTTTTATGTTTTTAATTAAATAATATTAGAATGAAAAATACACAAATAAATATTAAATACTTTTTTAGTTTACTGAAAAATAACAATCTCCGATTCCTAGTATAAAACTTATAATTTACTCAAAAATAATATATCACTAGATAATGTTAATGAAGAATAAATTATATATTTACAGTGCATATTAATATGAAGTTTTTTTTTTTTGTCAACAATATGAAGTTATTTAGTTGATGGATTAAAATGAAATGGAATAAGGAATTTCATTGTTTCTTAAATAATATATGAAAATAAAATGGAATATGATAAAATGAACATATATGCCTTTACTTTCATATGTATTGTATATAATACAAATAACTTGAATTAATTAATTATAAAAATTAAGAATAATAAAACTTATAATATATTTAATTAATAATTGTAAAAAACTTTTAAATTAATTAATATTATAAAATCTGAAAACTATATTTTTGTACTAAACAAGTCTACGAATACCAAAATCTTCCATCTCACCATATATATAATTGTATAGTAGTCGTATTGTATATATACACATCTGAGTCCTTTATATTTTATACACGCAGTATACAATCCTCATAACCTATTGTATATATGTATTAACAAATTCTTATACATGCAAACACCAAAAACAAACATCTTTCCAACATTTGCATATGAATCACCAACATTTGCGGAGTTCCTTGCGTCCTGCATCACCAACACCTTTCCAAAAATAAAACCTAAGTCCTGCATCACCAACATTTAACAGCTTATCAATTCAACCAACATTTAACAGCTTATCAATTCAACCAACTCAATCAACATTGTAACTCAGAATCAACATTGTAACAGCTTATCAATTTCGAAAAATCAAGTTGGAAAGACAATACGAAACCTGTTAGCATCGGATCCTCCTAATCCTAAACTTGTCTTCATGAATTTGGGTTCATCCGAACCCAGAAACCATGATTTATGGGTTCGACTGAACCTAGATTTCATGGACGAACACACCAATATTATGAACAACAAAGAAACAGCCGAATCCAGGACAAACACGCATACCTGAAAGGAAGGACCAAAGGAGCGTGGAGGAGAGCTTGAGGAGCGTGGAATGAGGAATGAGAATGAATCAGTTGAACCCTAAACATTCTTCAAATGGTAGGAAAGTTGCTGTTAAGTTGATGGATCAGGGAGGAAAGCAAGTAGAGGAGGAATTTCAAATGGAGGTTCATGACTTAAATTGCTTTTAAATCTGCAATTCATATTTCTTTCATGAATTATATTTTCTAAAATAAAAATCGTTTGACAATAATTTTGTTATCTCGAATAGGTGGAGTTGCTGAGTAGGCTGTGTTCTCCATATTTGCTGTCTCTGATTGGTTATTGCTCAGATAGCAGCCGGAAGTTGCTTGTGTATGAGTTCATGGTGAATGGTGGCTTACAAGAACATTTGTATCCAAAGAATGGTAACTTACAAATTATAGAAGAGGAAGTTGAGTAAATTTGGAAGTTCCAACCAACCCCGAACTACTTATAAATAGTTGACAAAGTAAAAAAAACAAAACTGTAAACTTATTTGTCAAGTTCAAGCATTCAGGTACAAGTGCTCTTTACACAAGGTTCGATTGGGCAACTCGTATAAGAATAGCTCTTGAAGATGCAAGAGGCCTTGAGTATCTTCATGAACATGTCAATCCTCCAGTGATACACAGAGATTTCAAGAGCAGCAACATTCTCCTAGACAAGAACTTCCATGCCAAAGTTTCTGAGTTTGGACTAGCAAAGCTTGGATCTGAGAAAGCTGGTGGCCACGTTTCAACCCGTGTTTTGGGGACACAAGGATATGTTGCTCCAGAGTATGAACGTCAAATACTTTTCTCTTTTGCAGAGTTCAGCATTGTAGATTCAATCTCTTAATGATGGGATATGCTATATCTATTCAGATATGCATTGACAGGGCATTTGACTACTAAGTCAGGTGTCTATAGTTACGGAGTCGTGCTTCTGGAGTTGCTCACTGGAAAGGTTCCAGTTGATATGAAGAGGCCTCCTGGGGAAGGAGTTCTTGTAACTTGGGTACGTGCGCTTTTTTCACCTTCTTGATATCATTTATTGTCTTTCGGTTACGGAGTTCATTCTGCAGTTTATTACTAAAACGGAATAAAACAGATGCACCCCACTCTGCCTAGCGGCAGGGTAAAGATTCTTTTGTAAATGTAATTAAATTGAGATTATTGCATGATTTTAGACCTCTATCAAGCAAAATCACAACTGCAAAATATATAAGTTTCTGTATAGGTCCTTCTGAAAATGAGAAAACTTGCAATTATTAATAAACTCTCGCTAGAGGAAGGGCTTGAACCTTCGACCTTGTGGTTAACAGCCACACGCTCTAACCAACTGAGCTACTCCAGCCATATATTAAATAATAAATTGATCTCCAAATCAAAATTGCACTTCAAAGTTTTAAAATTTCCTTTCTTTGCAATGTTTTAGGCTGTGAACAGTGCGTTTAAGGACAGTTATGTAGCGTTTGAAGGACACGCGCGACTCTCATCCTCTGGCCAAGAACTCCCACAGAAGTAGGGTTTCCTCGTGCCTGTACATCCAGTCGATCCCAATTGGCTGGTTCTGCTTGACATTTATTGCCAATTGACGTTGTCAACCAATCACAAACTACAAAGGAGAAACAACTGTGGCTGACATCAACGTTTCCATGCAAGAAATGAATGAATGCAGCTGTCTCGCTTGCTGAAAATCCAGCGCCTCTGTTCAAGGGATTTTCAGTCAGTCGGAGACTTCTAATCGGTGACTGAACTTCCCCGGCTGCAGACCCACCTGAGCAGCTGACCATCGGAGCTCCAAGCCAGGAGTAGGCCACATTCACGAGAACTACGCCACGCACAGCAGCAAGCCAGAGTTTGGCTTGAACTCAGAAGCTGAAGAAAGAGCACAACTCAACTCCAGTTGATGGACGAAATACCGGTGACTGAGCCTCGTTGACACACGTCATCATCTGAGCTCCAGGCTGCCCAGCACCCCTTAAGGGGGAGTCACGCCCAGCAACCGAAGGCCCCTGTCCAAGAAGACCAGAATTAGGCAACAACACCAGTTGTTCTTCAACTCACTGAATTACAGAAAGCTCACATACCAAACTGAGTCGTCCCCTGTCCTCCATTGCTATATATGTTTAACCCTCTTACCTTGTTTATATTTCAACTTGTTTTCGTGGAGAGAGCTGCCAGCTACGGTGACGGCGACTGCACCCACGACGACACAATGCAGTACAGTTCCGGAGAGAATAACAGACTCGGTACACGTGGTGGACCTCAACTCCAACAAGTTCGTGCAAGATGAAATGTGTTATGTGGGCAAGGTGCTTGCCTAAAAACCGATTAAACAGAACGTGATACTAGGGGTTCTCCGAGCTGCATGGGCTCGATATGGGAAGGTCACAACACCGGAGGCGGAGCCGGGTATATTACTGTTTGATTTTGAGAATCAAGAGAATGTCAATCGGATACTAGACCGATCCCCATGGACAGTGAACAACCATATACTCAAGATAAAGCGTTGGGATCCGAAAGTGGGAGTAAAGGAAGTGAATTTCAATAAGGTAAACTTCTGGATCCAAGTGCATGATCTAGGGCCGGAAATATTTAGTGATGCAAATGATTGGAATATTGGAAATATGGTAGGAAATTTCCTAGAAATTGATAAGCATGAGGGGAGAATATGTAGAAGCTATATGAGGATGCAAGTAGAAGTGAATGGGGAACTAGCTTTGATGCCGAGGTTTTGGTGGAAAAACTCTATAGGGCAAGAGAAATGGGCAACTATTAAATATGATTTTTTATCTGATTTTTGCTATGGATGCGGTTTGTTGGGGCACACAATACAAACATGCAAACAGGAAGTTCAAATGGCCGAGCATGACCCAGACAGTCCAGCTTATGGACCATGGCTTGTAGGGGTGAGACCAAAACATGGCTCACCTCGAAAACACGTAGGAGGGGACGAAGCCCAGGGTACAAAACCAAACCGCGAGGAAGTCGTGGTTTGATATCATGGCCGATGCAAGAGCTAAGGCTGCGCAAGGGGCACAAAAACAAGGTAGACCGGGGACATCGTGCAATAAACAAAGCGATGGGGAGGAAGACAATGGGGCACGAATCAGAACTAGTAAGGTTTCCGACCCAATGGAGACCGAGATTACCAACAAGGAAGGGGACCGACCTAAACCCGATGACTTGACAGATGAGATGACAATCGATGAACCCCCAAACTCAAAAGCCATTACCATCCATACAAATCCCTACCATCACCGACCCAAACCATGCCAAACCGACAACACCTTACCTAGCCAACCGACTGAACCCTCTCTAACTAACCGCATCAAAACCCTAAACCCAAAGCCAACTATACCCGAGAGGATGACTAACCCCCCCCCCCCCCCCCCCATGCACCATTACCGAAACTCTCCAACCACACCACCTACATAACCCATCCCATGATCACATTCCTACCCGACAATCCTACCCAACCATACCCGACCGAGCTCACCATACCGATCCAAAACTACATCGTTGTGAACCCACCTGATACACCCCCACCTCACCAAACATAATGGCATGAGCCACAACATCAGGACTAAGCCCTTATCTAGATAAGATGACGCTCAAAAGGATCGGGGAGGACATGGAGGACCAACCCGAAGGGAAGAGACAAAGGGGACCATATTCGGTTACAACCGACAGTGAGCCAAGGGTCCGCATGAGCCCGAGGCGACGAGCCAACATGACAAACCCAAACCGGAAGAAGAGATTGGTAAGGAATTCGAAGGGTACAAGTGGTCAATAAGAAGGCAATCCACAAACACAGGGTTCTGGTGGCTGTCCCAAAACTGCCACGGGTGACCAATGAGTGCGATCTCATGGAATTGTGAGGGATTGAAGTATGCCTTGACAATTCAACACCTACAAGACCTCAACAAAAGGTATCGCCCAAACATCATATTCTTAATGGAAACAAAGAATGGGGATACCTACTGCGAGAAGATACGAACACGGATGGGAATGGATAATACTCACTATACGAACACGGAGGGTTAACATTGTGGTGGAAGGCGGATAGATACTAGAGTCTCAGTCATATATGTCGATCCAAACTGCATGGATTGCGAGGTGTATATGAATAATAATGTTGAGTCAACCTATGTAACATGGGTATATGCGAGTACGGAGGCCCGAGAACGGACACAATTTTGGAACCTCCAAAAAACAATAGGGAGGGGCCGAAGGGGAGGATAGATGATCCTTGGGGATTTCAATACAGTATGGCACCCACATGAAAAACAAGGTGGAATGAGAAAATCCCAAAGACAAATGGATGAATTCAAGCAAGTTATCGAGGACCTCGGAATGGAGGATTTGGGAGTAAAGGGTCATCTGTTCACATGGTGCAATAACCGTAGCGGCACAGAGAGAATAAGTGAGCGCCTAGATTGTATGTTGATAAACACAGTTTGGGCATCAAGGTTCGAAAGGGGGAGATGTCTCACCGAGCTAGCAATAGGGTTGGACCATGCACCAATGGTGGTCCAACTCAAACAACCAAGGAAGAGGGCTCGTAGAAGATTCAAATTCGAGGCGATGTGGCTCGAAAAAACAGAATGCAAGGAGGTAATAAAAGATGCATGGGAGAGACCGATTATGGGAAGCACAATACAAGGGGTGTACAAGAAATTACATAAGTGTCGAGTGAAACTCACGGCATGGAGTAAGACAAGTTTCAGCCATAACATGAAAGAAATTGTAAAAACAAAGGGGGCAATGAGAAGAAATATGCAAGGGGGGATGAACGATGATGCGATACAAGAAGAAAAACGGTTGAAAGGGGAACTCCAAAAATTCTGGACGAGGGAGGAAAAATATTGGAGACAAAGGTCGAGGATCAAATGGCTTAGGGATGGAGATTGTAACACAACATTCTTCCACCATACCGCAATAGCAAGGCGGAGGCGAAACCAAATATGTAGACTAAGGGGAGAAAATGGGGAGTGGATAGATGAGGAAGGGAGGATAACAGATGAGCTACATCGATACTTTGGTGACATGTTCACCGCGGAACAAACTGAACCGGGGGATGATTTCCTAAGATATATATCGAACCAAATAATACCTGAGATGAATGCAAATTTGACAAGGGAGGTGACAGATGCCAAGGTCAGGTCAACCACATTCCAGTTAGGCGGGTCACGAGCGCCGGGTCCGGATAGTTTCCCAAGTCTGTTTTATCAAAGGAACTGGAACATTGTGGGGGCAAACGTCATCACCGCGGTCAAGACTTTCTTCCGAACATGTATCCTTCTAAACCCCCTAAACAATACATATATAGTGTTGATTCCAAAAGTACCTATCCCGATGAGACCCACTGAGTTTAGGCTAATAAGTTGTTGCAACTTTTTATATAAGATCATATTTAAAGTGTTGGTGAACCGATTGAAATGTTATCTATCAGAGTTTATCAACCATTTCCAGAGTGCATTTGTATCAGGTCGACACATCCATGATAATATCATGGTAGCACATGAGGTTTTCCATCACTTGAACATGAATAAGACTGAAAACAAGGTGGAATGCGCATTGAAGATCGACATGCAAAAAGCGTATGATAGGGTGAAATGAGAGTTCTTAATCACAACACTAAGGAAGCGGAGCTTTGATGAGAAATGGTTGGGGTGGATAAGGGAATGTATAGCGATAACAACATCCATCTTATCACCATAGTACCAACACGGGGCATCAGACAAGGAGACCCCCTATCACCTTACTTATTCATACTACTTGCAGATGTGTTATCAAGAAGAATGGAAGGGGCAACCAGGGAAGGAACTATCCAGGGGATCACACTAAGGAGACAATGCCCAGAACTCCACCATCCGTTCTTTGCTGATGATTCTCTGTTCTTCATACGAGGAATGCCAGGGAACGCTAGAGGCCTATGGAGCATACTAGATGAGTATTGTCAGGTATCGGGATAACGGATACATAGAGACAAGTGGGGTCGAACCTAGTGCAAAAAGAGAAGTGGAGGATGCTCTTCATATAAAGAGCACGGGTGATCCGGGTATATACCTAGGATTACCATCGATTTGGGGACGATCAAAGAAGGAGGCCTTGGGATATTTGAAGACAAAAATCAGGGACAAGTTGGGAGGGTGGAGGCCGAAGACACTCAACCAAGCCGGGAAGGAAGTGCTCATCAAGGCGATCATTACAACGATGCCCACGTATGTTATGAGTGTATTTTGCCTCCCGAAAACATGGTGCTCGAAAATTGATACTCTCATTGCGGACTTTTGGTGGGGGCAAACAACGGAAGGAAAGCAAATGCATTGGAGAAGATGGTGTTGATATTTACGGTAATGTCTGTGGGGAGAAGAGCTAAGGGCAATAATAAGAGAGAGCTTCATTTGATATCCTTAGCATAGTTTATTACATAGGTATATTAGTATATATATAAGAGTGCTAGGGACTAACTTGGAATTATCAAGAACATTAGGACTAACCCTAGCATACTCTAAACCATAATGTCTAATATTCCCCTTACAAGATTAACCTCCTAAAGTTTTAAAACATTAAAATGGATCATTAATCTTTTGGACTTGCTGAGCATTGTGGGTGCACTGGAGCTGCATGCTGGAGGCACTGAAGATGCACGCTGGAGGCACGGAAGATGCACACTGGATGCACTGGAGCTGCACAGTCTGAGCACTGGTTCTGCACTGTAGAATCACTAGAGTTGAACTGGTCTTGTACTCTGTGGTTTGCACGGTGGTTGAACTAAGGCATGGTTGAATCGAACATGAAGTAGAATCGACTAACAAAATTCAGAATTGCTTGCTGGATTCCAAACTGGAAAACTAAATGAATTCAGCCTCTTCATCTGGCGAGAGAAACAACAAACTAAGCTTTTCATCATAGCTTGAGTTGAATAACAAAACAAAACAAAAACAGATATCACAGCAATGCAACCTCATATGCAGCCATCCAACTTCATGAACTAACCGAGCACAGGTCTGCTCAGTGTATATTAGCACAGAAGTCCAACATTATTTCAGCATTTGAATCAACTAAAGCCTAACTCAACATTTGTATTTTTCAGCTTGGCAAATCATCAAACACCTTCAAGCTAGAGAACCACATGGTACATCAGTTCAGAACAGCAGCTATTGCATGTTAAGCTTCACCATTTTTAGTTGTCCCGGCACACAGACCACCACAGCATACACAACCGAAAAGAAACAGATTTTAGTGCATCAACAGAAACTCAAAGATGTTTTCTTTAGAACATAGTATGAAGAACGGAGCAGCAACTTCAATAGAACAGAGTAGAGCACAACAGAGCAAAGCAGAACAGAGTATGATGAAGGATGATAACGGAGCAGCAACTTCAATAGAAGACAATAACAGAGCACAATAGAAACTCAAAGAAGATGAGCAGTTTTAGAACGAAATAGGAGGCAACTTGTGCAGCAAAATATGACAGAATAGGAATATTAGGCACATATAAAGACATTAGATGCAGCAAATATGCAGTAGCAGAAGAAGAAACGAGAACAAGAGCAAAGACGCAAGGAACAAAGCAGAAGAAGCAACGCATGCCCTCACCCTATAAGAAAACGAAACAACAGCAAACCAGAGCTTGAAGAACAATGATTCAGCAAAGACCAAATCTGCATAGAGAGCAGTGAGTCTCAGCTGCACGAAGCTTCAACAATAGATGAGCATAGAGGAAACTGAGCTGAACAAAACACTGGAAAAACTGAATAACAAAATATCAGTGAAAGAGACCGAATGAAATCATCACAGAACAAGCTGCCAATCAGTCTATCGAAAGCCAGAAGCATCGAAAGAACGATTGAAGACAAGAAAACACCAAGAACTGGACCAAATCAGCATAGAAGAGCTGATGTCCAAACGCACAGAAGCTGATTTGAAGAAAACACAGCTTAAAAAAATGAAAAAGCCAACAGTAGAATGGAATCCAGGAATAGTGGCTTTGATACCATGTTGATATTTACGGTAATGTATGTGGGGAGAATGAAGAGCTAAGGGCAATAATAAGAGAGAACTTCATTTGCTATCCTTGGCTTAGTTTATTACATAGGTATAGTAGTCTATATATAGGAGTGCTAGAGACTAACTTGGAATTATCAAGAACATTAGGACTAACCCTAGCATATTCTAAACCATAATGTCTAATAGATGGGAGGTCCTAACGAAAGCGAAAGAGGTGGGGGGATTAGGCTTCAGGGAACTCCAAAGTTCCAATATGACCCTCCTAACAAAGATGGCAAGCCGAATTATAACCGAACCCGACACCCTATGCGCACAAGTCCTAAAATGACTATACTTCCCACAATGTTCACTAATAGAGGCTTAGAGAGGCCGAGCCTCATGGGGGTGGAGTAGTATCCCACATGGCCGAGAGGTCATAAAGCAAGAAGGGATGCGGTTGATTGGCACGGGAGTGGACATTCGAGTATTTGCGGATCCATGAATATATACAAAGGAGAGCAAAATAGTGAACGAGGATGTCATAGTGGAACACGGGGGGAACCTAAGGGTAAGCGAAGTCATTCTACCAAATGCCACATGGAATGAGAACCTAGTAAGGAGCATAGTAGACCAAGAAGATGCATCCCATATTATGAATATCCTTTTACCACGTGACGGGGGAAGAGACCGGTACATATGGCTGCACACAAAGGATGGAAGCCCCCCAAGTCCGATCGGCCCAAACATCACGACCACAAGAGGAGGAACCGAATCGGCAGTGGCAACCCCCGACGGGCAACACGATCAAGATAAATTGTGATGCCTCATGGTGCAAGGAAACTCAAAGAGTCGGCATAGAGGTGGTAGCACGAGACAAGAACGGGAAAATCGTGGACGGAATGAACTGGAGGCAAAGGAGCGACGACATCGAAATGATGGAAGCCATAGCAATACACGAAGGAGTACGTCTAACAATTGAAGCGGGATGGCAAAACATCGTCATCGAAACGGACTCAAACGGTTCATCAACAAATCATGGAAGCCCTGAAACATTGGAGATTGTCAACAATAATACCGAATATACGAGCACTAGCAACACAAGTGGAGCAAGTGCAATGGCGAGCTATTCCAAGGACGAGCAATGAATGTGCAAATTGGATAACAAATCAAGCGAGATTGGGAGTGTGTCTAAACGATTGGGTCAAAATACCACCACTACCCTTTGTATGGTTAGTAGCAAATGATTTGATGTACGAACATACGTGACCAAAAGTCACGGCGTTTTATTTCTTAAAATAAAGCAACTAATTTAATAAAAAAAAAATAAAGAATAGTGCCTTTAAGTAACATTAATCCGAAGAAAAATTTAATGCAATATTTTAAAGGGTTAAATACCAAGTAGCTACCTGAACTTTGGACATTTTGCAACGAGTTACCCGAACTTTGATAATTTAAAACGGGCTACCTCAACTTTGAAGAAGGTGTAAATAGCTACCTCCCTCCAATTTCGAACGACTTTTCGACGACAGTTGGCGAAAAATTGGACGGAGGTTGCTATTTGCACCTTCTTCAAAGTTGAGGTAGCCCGTTTTGAATTTTCAAAGTTCGGGTAGCTCGTTACAAAACGTCTAAAGTTCAGGTAGCTACTTGGTATTTAACCATATTTTAAAACAGAAAAGACTTCAGTTTCACTCTAAGTTTCAGGTAGCCTCAGGATCTATTTCTGACATTGCCACCTCCTCCCCACAATTTATCGAGGTATGTCCTATTCTTCCACACCCATAGCACACATCAAACAATCTTTCGTATTTTATGGTCACCCACTTCTCCTCGCCCGACCGACTTGTCCACCAGAAACCCTCAACCAGTGGCTTCGACACATCGACCTCTAACTCGACCCTCATGAAACGTCAGTGTCTCGCCACATTGTCATCTTCCACTCCCATACATATACCTATGGAGTTGCCAATGTTCCTTGCGTTTTCCTTGTTGTGCATATCCAAGCTTAAACCAAAAACTTGTACCCACATCTGCATCTTATAGAAATCCACATCCTCTATCCTTATATCGCCTCCACACTCCTTTAAACTCAGGCAATGGCCCTGGACCGACCACGGTGACATGTCCAGAACTTGTGCCTTCTCCTTATCTGACTGAAATTCGAACGTCATCGTTCTGTCGTCGACCTCAGTCATCTTGACATTGTCGAACCTTGCCCATTCTGCTTTGAGTACATTGTAGACAACTGAGTTCTTCAATGGGCGCTGGGATATCATTCGGCCAAGGGTGCGATGGCCATTTCCAACAGGGGGTTCGAGACGAGGCGGAGTGGAGCTTTCCCTAAGGTTCCCCCTCCTCCAGAGCTTGCCTGAGTGGCCATAGATGGCCTCAGCTCAGACACTGTCACAGGCGTCGCCGACCACCTGCACACTCAGAGTAAAACCAGCATAGAAAACAGGACAGTCTAGGCAATAAGGGCAGCGGAATAGGTAGCAGATAAGGCAATCTAGATGTATTAATCACTTAGTATTGAATCGGTAAGCAGTATAAGTCAGCGTAGATTGGTTGCCAAAATCCAGCTAAAAATAGAAGAAGAAATCGATAACAAAGGCAAGGAGAGCTTAGGGTTTGGAGTTTTGGACGTGCAGCTTCTGCATGGGAATCAGACAATAGGATGCTTTGATGTGACTGATTCCTGTTGAAGCTTGACTTCTGCTGCAGAATCCTTTAGAAACCGTTCAGTAATGAATGCTTGGAAGGATTCTGATTGTCCCTTTTCGTTTCGTGCGATGCGGCGGAAGCTCCCACAGGACTAAACCCTGAGGAGAAAGGTTGGAGCAGCGCGTGGTCACACACTCTCAAGGTAGGTTGGAGCAGCGCCTAGTTACACGAGTAGGGTGTTAGCTTATAAAGATGCAGTGAAATTTGTCCCTAAGTTCTAACTAATTATTTTAGACTAATTATTTTATTTTGCGAGCGTCTCATTTTTTTTTTTTTTATAATTATGGATTAAAATAACTGCAAAATGTGACAATTAATCACCCAAGTTCAAAATACATAACCAAAACTAGCTAACTTTAACAATTCGTGAAACAGAAAAGCACACAGCGTCTTTCCGGAGCGCGATAATAGTTTCCTTTGGAGGAGAGCTATGGATTTCAAACACATGTCGCTGTTTGAGCGTCATTCCCGCCATGGTATCTGCTACCGCATTCGCTTCTCGAAAAATATGTCTGAACTTCATTCTTTCGAACTGCATCAATAGCTTCCTGCAATCCGCAATGATCGGCATTCGTTTATGATTTGACATATTTTCATCAGAGATTACCTTATGGGCTAAGAGAGCATCTGTCTCAAGGTGAATAGATTTTAATCCGAGCGTTTTTGCCAAAAGCAGTCCGTCTCGAATTGCCCAACATTCCCCTGGTGTTTTCTTTTTCCTTTTCTATATTAAAAAATAAATAAATAATGACACATCATCCGTAATGATTCCCGAGTACTAACAAATTAGAAGTTCAATCAACATAAAATAATGGAAATGCCATGAGTGCTTTCCATATGAAAGAGAAACATGAAAAGGCATTCAATAATACAATTCCTCCCTCACAGCAAAGAAGAAGAAAAAATAATACATAGTAGTGAAAGAGAGTGTGTGGCGCAGAGAAGAGAGAGTCCACTCCCCACATGGCATTCCAGCCCTCCGACGGGCTTCACCGCCATCATCAAGCTCTACCTCAAGCTCAACAGTTGAGAGACGCCTCACGCTGCCCTGATCCTATGCAGACAGATAAGGTACTCTCTCTACCCTTCACTGTGCCTAGCTGAGTTGGTAATGGTTGGTGGAGATTGTGTGAAATCATGGACAGTCGAAAATAGAAGTTAGATCTTCTGTGATCCAGCTCGAATCTTCATTTCAAGTTAAGTTCGAGGGAATCTTAGGATGTGCAGCCTGTTTGTTCTCAATTTCGGAGAGATGAGCTGCCTTGCCGGAGTTAGTCGAGATAGGGTTTCGGTAGGCTAGGATTGTAGGAATAGCTCATAGATGGTGGTTGAGCTGAATTCTTTTGGTAAAATTACTTTTAAGAGGTGTCTTGAACTTTGTTCACTGCTCATTGCAAGCTGTCTTCTTCTTCTTAAACATAGAAACATTTCCAGATTGGGCTTTCGTTTGTGCCATAGAGGCTACAATTTCTGCTTTCTATCTGTTATGATATGGATGAGCTTGAATAACTTTGTCCGAAAATCAATACGGTCACTGTCTCAGGGTTACCCCAAAAGGGTCTCTCAAGAGATTGATATTCGCAACTAGACCGACCTCACTGACTTATCTACTTGGTTCATCAAGAATGGAAGTATCTTTCCTGAGTTGTTCTAGTTTCTTAGCGGAATTGTTCATTCGAGTTGATTCAGTTTCAATGAAATTTGCAAATAATTTGTATCAGTTTCTATTGATTTTTCATGGAAAAATGGTTTCAAATCAATGTTGTCTCAATATATATACATATATTGGTTGCATTTAGTGTATAAATAGTTTATCTGCTCCTGCAGATTGCATAGATTCACTAGGCCTTGACTGGAAAGAAAGATCTATTGAAAGTTGGTTGGTGGCGTCTTTCATGTAATCTATAAAATATATGCATGCAATTTCAGGATGCATCGCCAGCCATTGTGGAGAATAATAATGCTGTAACTGGGCATATTATTTCAACGACCATCGGAGGGAAAAATGGTGAACCCAAGCAGGTAACTATTTTGAAATTGCTGTGTCATCTTCATATGTCAATAGTCAATACATGTGCTGTTGCGAGGCAAATAATCCTGAAATTTTCATAATTTGCTCCTCTATTTGACTAAAATATGCTCCGGAAACATAAATATCCAATCATTTACAAAAATGGGTTTCCTCTGCTACTTCCTAAATGTAAATATGTAATACCCACTCTTTCTTGTTGAGTGACTTGTTCAGACCATCAGTTATATGGCGGAGCGAGTTGTGGGCAGTGGATCATTTGGAATTGTTTTTCAGGTAAAATGATTTGAACTCTACTATTGATAATTGTAAAATAATTCCTGAGGGTATCTCATTTTTCATTATTGTTAGGTTATGCCCTCTTTTTCTCTCAGGCAAAATGCTTGGAAACAGGAGACACAGTTGCAATTAAGAAGGTTCTTCAGGATAAACGGTACAAAAACCGAGAGCTGCAATTAATGCGCGTGATGGATCATCCAAATGTCGTAAATCTAAAGCACTGCTTCTTTTCTACGACAAGTAATGATGAGCTGTTTCTGAATTTAGTCATGGAATATGTCCCTGAAACTATGTATGGCGTTCTGAAGCACTACAACAGTATGAACCAGAGGATGCCACTAATCTATGTCAAACTCTATACCTATCAAGTATGAGAATCTGTGCTTTTATATATAGATGATAGCGTTTGCTGGTCCTCTTGTCAGTTTCTGGTAAATTGACGGAAATACTTGCAGATTTTTCGAGGATTGGCATATATGCACTCTGCAGCTGGAGTCTGTCATAGAGATTTGAAGCCGCAAAATCTCTTGGTAGTTTTGGCTTTCTACTTTCCTCTTAGACTATTTAGTGTCATTTTTGAAGTTGCATTTTTACAGATTTTTCTGTGTTTTCTGCAGGTTGATCCGCTCACTCATCAGGTCAAGATTTGTGATTTTGGAAGTGCAAAAGCTTTGGTAGGTCGATTATTTCCCTTCCATTCTTTGATCAATCCTATAACAAAGCTATCATATATATGTTGCAAGTTTGCTGCGTGTTTTCAACCTGTGTTACTGGGATGCCATAACTGCTGCATATGTAGTTAAATATTTCTTACATTTTTGTCACTTTTATTGGGTGAATAAACTGGATCTAATTTCCATTCTATGATCAGGTCAAGGGAGAAGCAAATATATCATACATTTGCTCCCGTTACTACCGTGCTCCAGAACTTATTTTTGGCGCTACAGAGTATACAACATCCATTGATATTTGGTCTGCTGGTTGTGTTCTTGCTGAACTTCTTTTGGGCCAGGTTGGTGACTTCAGTCGTTGAATTGCACTCTATGGCAATTGTTGCTTATTTGTTATTGCTCGTCTTGTTTCTCATTATCTCAAATGTTTCTACAGACATTATTCCCTGGAGAAAATGCAGTGGACCAGCTTGTGGAGATCATCAAGGTAAATACCAATAACTTTATTTGTAGTAAAATCTTGTGCAACTCTTGCAGTGAGATAACCAAGTGGTACGTGCTTTCTTGCAGGTGCTTGGTACTCCTACACGAGAAGAAATTCGGTGCATGAACCCTAACTATACAGATTTCAGATTTCCTCAGATAAAGGCACATCCTTGGCACAAGGTATTCTTCTCTTCAAGGGGTATCTTGTCTTGGTTTCTTTCTGATCCAGAATTGACTACTGGGCATCTAAACAAAGTAATATGCAGAAAAGAAGAAAAAAAATATTTCCGGAGTCACTAACAGTAGACTGTTGCCACTTGGCATGTTAACCTCAAAGGATCAATTCCCTTCTGTCTAATTTAATTTGAAGTTTTTAGATGTTGATTAACGTATTTTGCTAGCTTTACATTTAGCATTCTGTTATTTGCATTATTGTGGATTCAAAAGTAGCGCTCTCTATTTGTGATTTTGTGCATAAGAGAGTCGAGAAGTCCATGTGATATATGTAAGTATATTTTGAATTTTCCATTTTACTTCAAGAGGAAGAGAGACTCTTGAAGATTCCTTGGAGGATTTGGATAATTTTGTCATTGTAAACTTGAGCATAAACCAAAAGCTTAAATCTCCGGGCTTTAGTAGGGAGAAACCTAAAAGCTTGCTAGACCGAAAACTGAAAAACTAACACTAGACCATCCTGAATTGCTCGTCCTGAGTTTAAGGTAAAGACCGATCCGACATTTTTTTTGTTAGGTTGGTCTCGGTCTTTTCAGGTCAATTACCAATTGGACCGAGATATTCGTGGGGTGGGGGGGTGGGGGGGAAAGCCCGCTTGGATTGATCCAAGCTCACCCCTAGGCTTAGGCCTAGTCTTCTAGTCAGTGGCAGTGCTTTGGCCTATTTTCTGAAATCTGGGATATGATAGTCTTTTGGTTTAAAGTCTGGTGCACCTTCAAACTCTATGCAATTGTATTTTGCATATTCAAGGCCTCCACACGGTGTAATTTGTTATTTTTGGGAGGAAAAAAATTTGCATGCCTAATAACATCAAAATATATGTGTGCAGATATTCCACAAGAGAATGCCTCCTGAAGCTATTGATCTTGCATCAAGGCTTCTCCAGTATTCGCCGAGTCTTCGTTGTACTGCCGTGAGTTGCAATTCTCTATTCATGATAGATTAATTTTCGATATGCTTGTTTCCACCCTAATCTTGATACTATTATTCTTTGATATACGTGACCTTGGTGTCTTTAATGTAAGGTGTTATACATGTAGTACTTAATATACATGAAACAGCTTTTTTGTGTTTCTTAATTCATCTAGCTAACTTGTTTATATTGGTAAATGTCAGCTGGAAGCATGTACACATCCTTTCTTTGATGAGCTTCGTGAACCCAATGTGCGCCTCCCAAATGGTCGTCCATTACCTCCTCTTTTCAACTTCAAACAAGAAGTATGTCCCTTTTTTCCTTCAGTCTCCCTCTTGGTGTTCTTGATACTTCAAATTCATGCCTTCTGTGATTTCACTCCATTTCTTGCTGCATGTAGCTTTGCCTTAATAATACTACACCTGCTGATGCCATACCTTGAAATATTACTTCCACACATTTTATTTTCTCTTCAATTTGAAGTCAAATGAGATTCACCAAAAGATACAACTAACTTATATTCTTACTCGTACCGTGTTCAGTTATCAGGCGCTTCTCCCGAACTGATCAACAAACTCCTACCCGAGCACTTGCGGAGACAGAGTGTCTTCCCACATCCAATTACTTGAAAGAACAGCGAAAATGTTTGAATCTTATTCTATTACTGGGGATGAAAGTGTGTACACAAACCCTGACTCTTCTTCTTTTTGTACTCGTTATTACAATTTTTTGCGAGCTTTGTCAATTTCTAGCTTCTGTTTGTTCACTCTCTACGTATGTATGTACATTTGCAATGTCTAAAAGTATCTATAGACTAGACTACTGCTGCTAAGCTAGGAGAGCATATACTGGTAATGCAGTGTTCGTTTTGGACCCACATGGGACGTTTTTGTGTTGCTTTATGCTACTAATTTTATCTTAAGAAGGGTCATGTAAGAGGAGGGCTCATAATTCGTGTGTCGTGTCTAGACTTGTTATATTATTAAGGGTTAATTACTTAATTGGTTACACATGTTTGACCATTGATCAGAATGGTTACACATGTTTTAAAATGTGATTAATTGGTTTTGCTATGTGACTAATTGATTTTTCTACCGTTCATCGTAAGAAATCACATTTAGTCACTATTCTAACATATGAAATGACAATATTATCCCTAAAGTCTATGATTCACTCATAAAACCAAGAACACCATGAAGAACACTTCTGAGTTGCTGTATGCCGCAATCGATGTTGATCAAGTGTAGAAGATCTGAGTTGTTGTGCTAGAGCAGAAGATCCTCAGCGGTTTTGTGCTTCATAATCTCGAACAGAAAATTCTCGTCCAGATGCGTGAACTCAATCTCCGTCGGGAATCATCTTGATTTTGAGTCTCTGGAGCATCAATCTTCAATTTCAATCGGATCAGTCGCAATCGATTTTGTGATTTCTTCAATTTCTTCCACTGTGATTTCTTCAATTTCTTCAATTGTGATTTCTGATTCTACTATGGAAGATGAAGAATAGTGAAGGAGAAAGATGAAGAACAGTACGAAGATGGAGAATTTGAATTTTAGTTCTGTACTGATGTTTTTCAGAGTCCGAGTTTCAGTTTTTCAAATTCTGGGTTTTATTGAATAGTTTCTAAATTAAAGAGTTCATGCTAACTTGAAATTTGATTAAATGGTTACATATCTCTCCTAAAATGTGATTAAATGATTACATATGTTTCCTTATAATGTGATTAAATGGTTACGTATGTTTTCTTAAAATGTGATTAAATGGTTAATGTTTTCCAGAACAACAAGGTTCACAAAAACATACATTCACAGAAACCTCGTTGCAAATTTTGTTCAATATACATTCACATCTTAATGAACAACTCTACCATTGAATTTTCCTACCTCATATGGATAATTTGCTTAGGAAAATGAAAAGGGGGCTCAAACACAGGATCCTTGCAGTTGCCAAATACAAAAACATGATGGGTTTTATTTTCTTCTCATGTAGAAACTACTTATAACCCAGACAAAGATTTAAGGTTTGGTATATATAGGAGAGACAAAACATAGTTTTTGCAGTTAGTCATGTTTGTTGAGTTCAGGACTTTGTATCGTTTACTCAATCCCTAAGTGATTCGTTGTCTTTTCTTCTGATCTTTTTCCAATAGAGGAATATTTCATTTGTTCTTCTGAAGTAATTTTTGACAGTTTCAACTGCTGCCTTTCTGTTCTTCTTTCTCTCACTTTTCTCTTGAAATAAAATCACTAAATATTATCTCACCAAAGAAGAAAAGCTATCTGGCTTGAACCATAATGTATAGTAATGAAAGTAAATGTCAAGTTCAGTTCTGCTTTCAGCAGCAAAACAATAGCACTTACAATAAAGTCTAATAGAATTTTAAGATTTTTGAATGACTAGAAGATTCTTCATGAATTGTAATAAAACACTATAATGAGCATACCTTGATGAACTCCTTTGGGTTTGGGAGTTTTGCTGCTTTGATAGTCGCAGTGTGCATTTTGCTGCAGTTCGGCCATCCCTGCGCGCTACAGCCTTGAAGAATTCCAGCAGATTTATTATATCACTTTTAGAAAGCTCAACAGTCATGCCTACATCAAGGAATACCACATGAGGCTTTGATTTGAAGAAAGATTTTCGTGAAGATTTGTTCTGCCTCACTCAGACAAGGATGTTTCCTGGATGCGTTGTCTGCGTGAATGAAGGTCATACAACAGTAATCCATTTAATCATGTTATATAGTATTATATGATTCCTAGCTAGAAGTACAGAGAAACAGGGGGAAACAGGGGAGAGGCTCGTATGGAGGTGGAGCACGGGAAACAGGGGAGAGACTCGTGAAAGTGACAGAAACAGAATGATAGAAAAGCCTTTTCAAATATCGTAAATTGGTTAAATAGGGGATCACGCGTTATGCACATGCGAAAATCACATAACATTTGACGGTTCACTAACGGATTAACCAATTAATCACATTGTAAAAAACATGTGTAACCATTAAGTAACATAGCAAAACCAATTAATCACATTTTGAAACATGTGTAACCATTCTGCACGATGGTCAAACAAGTGTAACTATTTAAGTAATTAATCATATTATTAATCGTTATGTGTTATTAATCGTATCATATCTAAATATATAAGTTTTAAACATATGTCTATAATAATAGATGATATACGACACGATTAATAAACAGATTATATGCAATACACACGTTAATATACGATTAACTTTTTGAATAAAGAATTTTTTTATATATATATATATGACACATTGTATCACATGATACGAAATAACACAGGTATAAAATTTACAAATTTAATTTTACAATCAAGTTTTAAAATTTATGTGGGTAATTCTACATATTTTAGATTTAATTTGTTAAATTTTAACATAAAATAGTATTAAGGAGAAACGAAACAGAATCTCGGAGAAACTTAGGGGAAATGGTGAACTGGACGAATAAATTAGGGGGAATTTGGCAATTTCCCCCCAAAGTTTGTACTTTATGTAGGGGCTATATTTCAAATATTTCGAAGAATCGAGCACAATCCAATCTCCATTGAAGTACAGGATAAGTATTGTAACTCTTCCTATAAGTTTAGGGGTAGTATTATTATTTTGACGAGCCGCTACACCTTCGAAAACCCTAGCCCGTACCTGATCTTATATAAACTCATACTTCGTCGATTTTTATTCTTCATCGTCCATAGCAGTTGAACTCGCCGACAGGCCGCCGGATCTAGACGTCATGGTACGCCTCGCTATAGTTCTTCTCTTATATGTACTTTCCGTGTATTCCGATTGATTGATTCGCGTGTCCTTTTTTGGTTGTATATGTAATCAGGCAGCAGAGAAGAAGTTGTCGAACCCCATGCGGGAAATCAAGGTTCAGAAGCTTGTGCTCAACATCTCAGTTGGTGAGAGTGGAGATCGTCTAACCAGAGCTGCTAAGGTAATGTATTACTTTCTGTCTTCAGCGTCTGATTCATTTACCTCTGGATTTGGCTGTCTAATGGTCTTGGTTTGTTGTATGTAGGTCTTGGAGCAGCTCAGTGGACAGTCTCCAGTTTTCTCCAAAGGTAAGGCCTTTGAAGATTTGTTTCGATTTTGCTTGCAATCTTCAGTAGTGTATTACCGTTTGTGGATCCTTCATGTTTTATCGAAGCAGTTCTGCATTATGTTTCGCTGTCGCTGTAGCATGGGTATATATATTTTCAAAATAATTTTCCGTTGATTGGAGATGGACATTTATCATGTAGATATTCAATCGCCACGTACTTTGTTAAATTTATGATTGGTTTCTGGACCAACAGCTAGGTACACTGTCAGGTCATTCGGTATCAGACGTAATGAGAAAATTGCGTGCTACGTAACTGTCAGAGGTGAGAAGGCCATGCAACTTTTGGAGAGTGGATTGAAGGTTAAGGAATATGAGCTGTTGAGGAGGAACTTCAGTGAAACTGGATGCTTCGGGTTTGGAATCCAGGAGCACATCGATCTTGGAATCAAGTAAGGCTTCAGCATTCTTTACTAAATTAGTAGAGCTTTTGCTTCTGCAGATTAGAAATGACATGGAATTGATGCCATCCACTTCATATTGCTGAGAACGATTTAAGATACTTATTAATTAGACCCAGTAAAACACAAGCTTAACAGTATTAAGCAGAATTCTTGTGTGCGATTATTGAGCATCTTGAAGCTTGTTCTTGACAGTTAATTTTACTTGCTTTTTCTTTTGGGTAAACATGTACAAGCATCCTGGATTGTCTCAAAACATAAAACATTCTCTGCTAGCTTTTGTTTCTATTCTGTCTAGAATCTTCATAACATTCTTCTTACATGTAAATGATAGACATTGATTAATTCAATGCTTAAATTTTACGATGTATGTAAAAGATCTACACACTTGAGAATGTTCTATAGAGAGGGTCAATGGGTGGAGGATAAAGTAGGTATACATGTGACACCTACATGAACTCATTTTTAAGCTGATGAATCCATCATAAGTGTATGTGCCCAGTTTCCACTTCCTCGAAAGCTTCATTTTTCTCATCCCTTCATAGTATCCCAGAAGATCTCCAAGTAGATATTATTGGCTTTCATTTGTTTATATGCTGATTCTTGATTAATCGTGGCAATTTCATAGGTATGATCCATCTACTGGTATTTACGGCATGGACTTCTATGTCGTTTTGGAGCGCCCAGGTTACAGAGTGGGCCGCCGCCGTCGATGCAAGTCTCGTGTTGGAATTCAACACAGGGTGACCAAGGATGATGCCATGAAATGGTTCCAAGTTAAATACGAGGGTGTGATCCTCAATAAGTCCCAGAACATCACTGGTTGATTTGATTCTTCTCAAAGAACAATTTGATCTGGTAGTCCATTTTATGTTCCGTTTGGAGTTTCTTGTTCAATGTTTCCAGGTACTAATTCTCAGACCTTTTTACATATTGAAACAATCTATTTAGCTCTATTCGTCTATTGATACATTTATTGATAAGTTGTTGCATGACAAACATGTCTTTACCATGTTCCATTTTGGCATTTTTGGATAAACTAGATTTTTTATCTTCATATCATCCATTTCACAATCATCAACATCATCCTAAAGTAACCTGATCCACAAATGGAAAACCCTAACTCGAGCAGCACCCAATCTTCTTGAACATAGAACCTTCTTCCTTAACATTAATTGTCTGTCCCTTTGTTGGAGCTGCAAACGAACTCATCCCTTCACCCGCTTCAACAACTCTCCTACTCATCACCCTGTAAATCTGAGTCAGAACCTCAGTAAACGCTGCTCCGACATTGGTTGCTTCCAAGGCCGAGGTTTCCATGAAATAGAGACCTTGTTCCTCTGCAAATTGTTTCCCATCCTTGGTCGGAACAGCCACTAGGTGGCGTAGATCAGATTTGTTGCCGATTAACATGACAACCATGTTGGGGTCGGTATGGTCCCGCAACTCCTTCAACCACCTTGCGACATTTTCAAAGGTGGAGCGTCTGGTGACATCATAGACAAGCAGAGCACCCACTGCTCCTCTGTAGTAAGCACTTGTAATGGCGCGATATCTGTACAAAGAGATGATGTTTAGGACATGAATCACAATCATAATTCTTGCCTAATAACTGTCAGAAAGTTCCGATTCAATTCAACCATCATTTTCAACAGAAATTCTGACATTCAGATCACAATCAGAGTTACTATATTTACACTCAAAACACCATTTTTAACCACCCAATAACAATCTTAACTCAAACCTGAGCAGAGACATGTATAGATAATCCAAGTAAAAGCAAATTCATCCTAATCTAGGCGAGCCAATGTTCAATCTCAAACCAAAAATCTTATTTTGATGAGTGGACCCATATAGTATCTTATGAGCTAGACCTCGTATAATTTCACAAAGCATTGAGCAGTTTAAAGTTCGTCGTTTCGGTTACAACCCTAGAGCCAGATAAGCTATATAAAAGCAAACCCACCCAAGTTTCCGCAAACTACGTAGAATTACGAACACCGGAGTATTGAAAAGATCACCTTTCTTGGCCAGCAGTGTCCCAAATCTGAGCCTTGATGACTTTGCCGTCGACGCTCAAGGTCTTGGTGGCGAATTCAACTCCAATCGTGGACTTCGACTCCAGATTGAACTCGTTCCTCGTAAACCTCGACAGCAGGTTCGATTTACCGACACCAGAATCCCCAATCAAGACCAACTTGAAGAGGTAATCGTATTCATCATCGGCTCTGTACCCAGACATGATCTTCTTCGAACTGAAATTTGGAGAGTTGGGGCGAGAAATTACTGGTTGTTCTTGGAGATGCTTCGGTGGAGTATCGAGTAGAGGGGAGGGAGGGAGGAAGGAAGGAATAGGAGCAAAGCACTTTGCTTGGTGAGACTTGCGTTTGAATCCTGGCTTCTTCCTGGTTCTCGCTGTTGTCGGGTTGGCTGAAATATAGGAATGTCTTTTTTTTTTTGGCCAAAATATATAAGAATGTCGGAGTAATGGTTTTATGCGTACATCCGGTGTACAGCACACCTTGAGGAGATCACGCCTTTTGTTTCAGGGTAGACAGTGTACCGGGTGGACTAATATTAATCACTTTCCAACAATTGGCAGATTTGTCCTCTCTAGAATTTGTGGATCTACATAGGAAAAACAACAACAATCTCTCACTAAACTTGGAAAATAAGGCAACATTTTATAAACAGATTAATTAATTATTTAGTAACTGAAATTTGAAAGATTAATTATTAAGTAATATCTTTTGACATTCTTAAATTAATAAAAAATAGATTCGTTGTACCGTAATACATTTTATATATTTTTAAGTTATAAAAAAGAAACGGTCGGCCAAATGAAAAATAAAAATTTCAAGGCTTCTGCAATGAAGAAATTAGTTTTTCCTTTGTAATAATATTTTCTTTTTCTTTTTTTCCTTTTTGTGTTACATTTATTTTATTTCAAATTTATTTTATAAAAGAAATAAAACATGATTTAGTAGTAAAATAGAAATAATCATAAACTGTTTCTCCCTATATATGACCGCGCGTGACAGGACACGCTCCTTCCAACCTCTCTCCAGGGTTACCCTGTGAGAGCCGCCGCGTTGTTCCAAGACAACAGCCTCCGACCAACATTCATTTTCTTTGGCACTTTCCTTCGACCAATCCGGGCGAAGCTTGACACTTTGGGCAACCAAGGACTTCCAGCTCAACTCTGCAGAACGGGATATTGGAGGCTCAACAGAAATATTAGGGATCGTTAAACCCCGTTTTACCTTCTTCATATTTCCATACCTTTCTTCCTTTTCTTTCTGTTCGTGCAGGTTAGGACGACACTTGTGAACATGTCTGGACCTAGGAGCACCAATTCTAAAGGAGGAAGGCTATCAGGAGCAACTACACGACAACTGCAGCTGGTGTCTAGCTCAGTCCAGGGATCGGCCAGGGGGACTAAGGTGCTTGGCAGGATCTTAGCGGATAAGCAAATAAAAAACAACGTGGTTCACAATGTGCTTAAGGCAGCATGGGATCGATTCAGCCCTGTTCGAATGTCGGAGGTAAACGAAAATACAATGATGTTTGATTTTGAGAGCCTCAAGGATAGAGATTAGATTGTTGAGCTGTCTTCGTGGTCGGTTCACGACCATTGCCTTAATTTGATAGCTTGCCCTGCTGTTATGTCTGTGGATGAAGTTTATTTTACTAAGGTGCAGTTGTGGACTCAGGTTCACGGATTAAGCCTGGACATGATTAATGCTGGGAATGCTAATAGCATAGGCAATAGTATTGGCAGCTGCATCATGATGGAAGAGGATCATATCATGCAGCAGAGACATTTCCTTCGCCTCAAAGTCGAAGTGGATGTTTCCAACCCCCTTCTGCCTGGGTTCATGTGGGTGGACTCGAGGGGGAGGGAGAAGTGGGTTTCGATTCAATACGAACGCTTGTCGGGGTTTTGTTACGGATGCGGGAGAATTGTCCACTCCTCGATTATCTGCTCGGGGGAGGTGGTTCAGGATGAAATGAATGCTGGAAAATCATTATACGGGCCGTGGATCTTAGGGACAAGGGCGAGACTTGCAAGCAGATGGCTCAATAAGGGTGGAGGGGCCAAGAAAAATGTCAGAAGGGATACGGGTTTTCAAATCTGGTCGGATGTCATGAGGGAGGTTAAGTCTGCGGGGAGTAATTCTTTCACGGGCAAGCGGGGAGAGGGCTCGTTCTTGGTGCAGTGCAGGGCAGAATGCAGTGAGGCAGGACCGCACGCCTTCAGGAGTGTTGGGGAGGCTGTGTTTAGGGGTCATCAGGGGATGGGAAACACAATTCCTGGTAATGAACAGTCCCATGTAGGGGGTGAACATGACCATGCAGACGTTGGGAAGCCTGCAGACCAACGTCTCCATCCGGATCCCCGGTTTGATCTCAACTCGGTACCAGAGCTGGAGGAAGGTGAAATCCAACAAGCCGATGCCATGTGCGACCTATCGCTCAACCTCTCCACCTGGGCCCCCCGGAACAGTAGCTCCCCTACCCAAAACCTTTCTTCATCCACCTTGGCTCATCACCAACTGCTGCCCATACCGACCTCCGCTATGGCCATCCAGACCTCAACCAACTTGCTGCTAGCCCACCACCTTTCGACCTCCTGAGCCCCCCAAACCACCAACACCATCCTAGTTTCCCTGCTATAGCCCCAGCCATCCAACATCCAAAGGAGGTACCCATTACCCAGCCCCTCCTACCCTGTTCCAGGAACAACCCTGACCCCCTGGACCCATCGCAAGTTGTCCCTTCATCCGTTGCATTACTAACCCACCCTCTCATGTCCTTCACCCTAGACCACACTATGCCATCACCACCTACTACAATATTAACCGACCTTTCCCAACCATCCATCCACGCTGCCTTGCCCACCACGAGCCACCTCAACCTTGCCCTAGGCCAAGGCCACCCTAGTGTTTCTGAGGATAGACTGATACATCCAGGAGCCCCAGTGGATCACTCTCGGTTTGCCAAGAGAAGCTGCCTAGTGTTGAGGGCCAGCTTAAGCATAGGGGCAACTTGGCTTTAGAAGGTGGGGACGGGAAGAGGCAGAAGCGTGACAATGCTGGGAAGGGTTCACAGAGCAGGTCACTATGTCTGAGCTCAAACAGAATGACTCCGCTAATCAAGAAACCGACTACAAACACACACAACAAACGTATGAGTTCCGGTGGCTGTCCCCCAATAGCCACGGGGTCTAGATGAACGTGATCAGCTGAAATTGTCAGGGGTTAGGGTCTCCCTTGACAATTCGACACTTAAAAGACTTGGTGAAGGGTTCTCATCCGTCCATTGTTTTCTTAATGGAAACAAAGCAAAATGAGACCCGCTGTGAAAGGGTTCGTAGAGAGGTAGGAATGGATCATGCGTTTTACGTAGCCCCCATCGGAGCTAGTGGAGGTTTGGCATTATGGTGGACTAGCGAGGTCACCATGCACATTCATAGCCAGGATAAAAAATTTATTGACACCTCAGTATCAAGCAGGACAAGTGGAGGAATATGTCGGGTTACTTGGGTATACGGTGATCCGTTTTTCTCAAGGAGGTCTATGAACTGGGATTCCATCAAGAGAATGGGCGCTAATTGAGTGGAACCATGGATGTGCATGGGAGAAGGTAGGGGGCAACCGAAAAGAACAAAATAAGATTGACGGGTTTGTGGCTATGATGGAGGCACTTTTGTTGGAAGACATCGCTTTCAAGGGACAAATGTTCACTTAGACAAATAACAGGAGGGGCGGAGTCAGAATCAGGGAGAGTTTGGATAGGGTTATTGCAAACCAGGCTTGAGTTTCCAAGTTTCCAACGGCTCAATGCATCCATGAGTTGATGGTCGGCTCGGATCACACACCGATTGTTCTCCATCTCTCATACACCGATGGGAAGGGGAACAAGAGGTTTCAGTTTGAAAACATGTGGCTAGAGAAAGAGGAATGCTTTGACATCATAAGAGAGGCATGGAATATCGGTGAAGCGGTTACCTCGGGGGCTGACTTGCGTCCCAAGTTTGACCGTTGTAGGGAGTCTCTTATGGAGTGGAGTAGAAGGGAGTTCAAACATAACATCATTGAGATCAATAAGACGAAGCATAGGATACAGATTCTGGAGGGGCGTGCACAAAATGAGATTGTGGAAACCGAACAAAAAGCTCTCAAATCCCGACTCCACGCGTTGTGGAAGAGGGATGAGATATACTGGAAACAGAGATCGAGGATCAATTGGCTCTCTTATGGTGATAAAAACACAAAGTTTTTCCACCAATCGACACTAGATCGTAGACGAAGGAACAAAATCCTTCGTATTAGAGGAGAAGACGGTGCATGGAGGGAGGGGGAACGCGAGATCACAGCCGAGTTGCATCGGTTCTATCCGACACTGTTCTCTTCAGACCGTCAGGTTGGGGGGGGCGAGTATTGATTTTCACACGTCGTTACAGTGCATTCCCAATCAGATATCTAGTGATATCAATGCAGATTTGACGAGGCCTGCGACTGGGATGGAGATTCGGAGGGCATGCTTCCAAATGAGGGGGTGGGTGGTGGTGGTGGTGGTGGGGTGGGGTGGGGGGGGGCTAGAGCGCCAGGACCGGATGGTTTCTCGGGTACTTTCTTTCAGAAGAATTGGTGCACCATTTGTCCAAACATTGTCACATCTGTTAACGCCTTCCTCGCGACAGGTATCATGCCCTATTTTCTTAACCGTACAGATATTACCTTAATCCCTAAGATTGCAAACCCTTTGCATGCTTCTGATTTTCGACCCATTAGCTTGTGTAATTTTGGTTACAAGATTATCTCTAAGGTTCTGGCAAATAGGCTTAAAACCTATTTGCTAGAGCTGATCACCCCGTACCAGAGTGCTTTCGTTTCGGGCAGGCGAATACAGGATAACATCTTCATAGCCCATGAGATGTTTCATTATTTGAAAACGAGAGGCAAGCCGAGGGGGTCGGTTGGCCGGACGGAGTGTGCGCTCAAAATCGACATGCAGACGACCTATGATATGGTCGAATGGGACTTCCTATTAGAAGGCATGAGGAGACGCGGATTCTCAGACACGTGGACGGGATGGATCGAGGCATGTATTTCCACGGTCACATACCGAGTAGCCGTCAATGGGAAACACTCTCAAACCATCACACCGACAAGGGGACTCAGATAGGGAGACCCTATTTTTCCATATCTATTTATTTTGGTTGCTGATGTTTTGTCGAGGATGTTGGAGGAGCAGGTTTCGTTGGGCAATATCAGGGGGATCCGTCCAAAAAGGGATTGTCCAGAGATTCAGCACCTGTTCTTTGCGGACGACTCAATCCTTTTCATTAAAGGATCTGTGGAGAAAGCATTGAACCTTAAGAGGGTGCTACACACTTATTGCACAGACTCGGGACAGAAGGTAAACTTTGCTAAGTCAAGCCTTTATTTCAACTCGACGGCGGACGATAGCCATAAGCGGGATATCACGGAGATCTTTGAGGTAACGAGAGTGGTGGACCCAAGTTTCTATCTTGGTATCCCTACTGTTTGGGCAGATCCAGGAAGGACGCCCTAAGCTATTTGAAAGAGGGAATCAGGGATAAGATACAAGGATGGAGAAACAAGCTTCTCAACCAAGCGGGCAAAGAGGTTCTTATTAAAGCGGTTATAACGAAAATTCCGACCTATGTGATGCACATCTTTAGGCTACCACGATCATGGTGCAAAGAGATTGACGCTCTCATTGCACGGTTTTGGTGGGGCTCAAAAGATGGGGAAAGGAAGATCCATTGGCGCAATTGGGGTTCGATGACCACATCTAAGTCGAGTGGGGGGTTCGGGTTCCGGGACCTTAACTCTTTCAACTTGGCGATTTTTGCAAATATGGCGGCTCAGGTTTTGTCGGAACTGGATGCACTTTGGGTGAGGGTGATCAAAGGTGTCTATTTTCCAAATTCCACCTTCTTGCAAGCCACACCAGGGAGCCGACCTTCATGGGCTTGGATGAGCCTGCTTGGGGGGAAGAAACGTCATCAGGGATCGCGGGATTTGGTCGCTGGGAGATGGCCATTCGATCAGACCTTTCCTGGACCCGTGGGTACCGCAGGCGCCAGGCTCCAGGGTGCGCCCAAGGCTGGAGTCTGGGCAACCTCACTCGACCACCGTGGCTGAATGGATTGACATGTCGACTTCTTCTTGGCGTGAACAGGTGGTGCGGGACGCTGCAACCCCGACTGATGTGGAGGCCATCCTGAGAGTCACGATCCCTATTGCTCATCCTCCAGACATGCTACGGTGGCCTCACTCTATCGATGGTAAGGTTACTGTCCGTTCTGTGTACCATTGCCTACATATTGCAGATGTTGAGGGACAGATAGACCTGAACCACTCACCTCCGGTGGACATGCCGATGGTCTGGCCGACGATCTGGAATGCATCCGTATGGCCCAAGATCAAGGCCTTGATGTGGAAGGTGGCTACAAACTCTCTTCCCACAAGAGAGAATCTCAGGCGCAGGGGGGTCATGCTGTCAACCAGGTGCTCGGCTTGCGTTGCGGACGAGACCATAAAGCACTTGCTCTTCGGCTGCTTCTGGGTGAAGGACATGTGTCTGCGTTTCTTTGGCAGGGAGACGCTGGACATCGGGAGGCAGTCGGTGGACGAATGGCTCAGGCGGATGACTCAGACACACAGGACTCCATCGTCCAACCGGGTTCGTGCTTGGCATACGTGCATGGTAATCTGCTGGGTTGTGTGGAAGAGCAGATGCAAACTGGCGTTCGACAACCTGCTACCAGTAAGGGAAGTCTTGGTGCAGGAGGTGCGGTCGATCCTGGGGGAGGTGACGCAATCGCTAGCCCGAATTCAAGCTTCAAGACTGCAACTGCTGGCTAAACCGTGGAGGTGTCCAGTTGATCCCGTCATCAAGATCAACTACGACGCTGCATGGTGCCCGGAGTCTAGGCTCGGGGGCGTCAGAGCAATCACACGGGACTTTAGGGGAAGCGTGGTCGGTGGCAGTCACGGGTCGTCGGTGGGCGAGTCGGTCGAGGAACTTGAGGCCAATGCGGTTCTTCTTGCGGTTCGCCTCGTTGTGGATAACCGGTGGCCGAATGTAATTGTGGAGTCAGACTCCATCATTGTTATTAATCATCTTCTACAGAAATTTTTTGCATGGAGGGTTGCTCCCATTTTGTCAAACGTGATTTCGCTATCATCATCGATAGTTAAAATTACGTGGGAGCATATCCCTAAATCCGCCAATTCTTGTGCGGATTGGATTGCTAAGCAAGCACTATCGGGGTTGTGTCCGTTGGATTGGGTGACCTCAACCCCAACCCCATTATTTCGGTTTTTAGTATCGGATAGCTCTTTGTATACGAACTCAAACACATGTGATGAAATGATATAGTCGTTTTTTTGTGGAAAAAAAAAAAAGAAAGAAATAATCATAAATTATATTTTTATAGAATAGGCTATGTTCAAATAGAATTTTCAATATATATATGTGATAGCCACGTCACTCTAACATCATTTCCGGTTAGTGGGCGGTTATAAACTTATAATAATGATTCTCTGCTGCTCCTGCCATCATTTTACGCTTTCTCTCTCTCAAGTCCCAACTACCAACTGCCAGTCTGCAATCTGCCTTCATGGACTCCAAATCGCAGCACAAGTTCCCGCCGGGACGCCAAGCCTCGCTTACGCCGGAGCGGGAGGACTTTAGCGGTGTTTTCTCCGTTTCCGCAGCCCTGGATCCTGGCATCCGGCTTATGTATTTGGTCAACGAGGGCGACTTGGATGCGATACGCGAGCTGCTCGGTTCCGGCACTGATGTCAACTTCAGGGACATCGATGGGAGGACTGCTCTGCACGTTGCTGCCTGTCAGGGGATGACCGATGTGGTCCAGCTGTTGCTCGACAGTGGCGCCGAGGTTGACCCCGAGGATCGCTGGGGTAGTACGGTAATTACACTCGGTTTTTGCTGCCTTCTTCAATTACTTTGCTAGAGCTAGCAGATTAAACTACGAACCGACAGATTAGGGGTTCCTCAGGAATTTTGCGTGAAAGAAGAATATTTTTCATGGATGTCGAAATTTCAGTACCAGCCATTAAATTGAGGCTTGCTGAGCTCTATCAATCAGTTTCACCCGGGACTGATTGCGGAGATGAGCTATTCATCTTCATCTGACATCACATTCGGGTGTTTCCAACTTTCCACAATGCTAAAATTTTGAACTGTTAGTCTCTGATTATGATCTCTCATGGCTTGGTTTTGTAGCCTCTTGCTGATGCAATATATTACAAGAATCGGGATATCATAAAAATTCTGGAGGAGCATGGTGCCAAGCCACCAGTATGTGTATTATTATTTTAAGATTGTGGGATATGCTCATCATTTTATTTCTCCTGCGTTCTGTGCATTTCTCTAATCCATCCATATGTGGTTTCTAGATGGCACCGATGCACGTTGAAAATGCTACGGAGGTCCCTGAGTACGAAATCGATCCAAAAGAGCTTGACTTTACTAATAGTGTAAACATAACTAAGGTAACTTATCATATATATACCCTTTGGTATGTCTAATGTGGAATTGTACTTCTTCTTTCTGTTTCAAGATTCGTGAATAATCTCTTTCTCTAATCTCCCAAGACAGCAATGATTAGCCTCCTTTTATTACCAGTGTGCTCCTTATATCATGTCTATAAGACATGGAAATTTTCTTGCTTCCTCTGTTCTGCATAGGCTTGCTGGATTGTCGTATGTATCAGTTTATGGTATTTGTTGCTTGTATTAACAAATATGAATCTTTTGTTAAATTGAAAGAATGTCACTTTAAGTGTTCAATTTATATTTTTGCGGTATTTCATCCTTTGTAATTTCATTTGAGAAAAAGATTATAAATAATGTGTATGTTTGTTATGGGTCTAACTGCTGTAGGGAACCTTTCGTAGCGCATCATGGCGTGGAATCCGTGTTGCTGTTAAAACACTTGGAGAAGAAGTGCTTACTGATGAGGACAAAATGTGTGTGGGTCCAAATCCAATCTAGTTCTTTCTTTCTGAGAAATTTGTTATTCATTATGTTCTTTTGTTTTTACATCTGTGATGGTTTCAGGATATTGGTTAACATATTAATAATACATACTGTAATTTCAGAAAGGCTTTTAGTGATGAGCTCACCCTACTGCAGAAGTTACGCCATCCAAACATCGTGCAATTTCTGGGTGCTGTTACACAGAGCAGTCCTATGATGATTGTCACTGAATATCTACCAAAGGTTCTTTTCCTATGCCTCAATTTCTTGTTCTAAGCGATAACAGAGTAGAAGCTTGCTCTTCGACTTGGTTTAGTGTTTTTTGCTCCAAAATTATTTTTCTTCATGAGTTTCCTTTCCTTCATGTTGTACTTCTTTGACTATGGGTAGCTCTACTTGTTTGTTTTATTTTAAAAAATTCTTGTAATCTAGTTCCTAATGCTAGTAAAAGTGTGACATTTTTTAGGGCGATCTTCGGGTATATTTAAAGCGCAGAGGTGCATTAAAGCCTTTGAAAGCTGTTAAATTTGCACTTGATATTGCAAGGTTAGTCCTCTGGCTTCTTTGCTAAATTTAGCATCTTAATCATGCTGTGGATTGTATATACTTTCATGAAGAATAAGTGCTAGAGCTATAACTCTTTTAATTATTGTCAAACTTTAATGATCACGGTTCATACATGATTTTCTTTGCTTCCACTAGATTCGGTAGAACAAATTAAACTTAAATTAACAAGTAAAATCCATCAATATGTGTGATTTGAGATTGATTAATTCATGGAATGCAATATTGAATCTCTCTTATTTTGCAGAGGAATGAATTATCTGCATGAGCATAAGCCTGAGGCGGTTATTCACCGAGATCTTGAACCTACGTATGTGTTTCTCTCTCAAGTCGGCCATACCCCAAAAATAATTCTTCCACAAACAAACACACACGACACCATGAATGTCTTGTTTGTGCATATAAACTAAACATGATTGGGATTTGAGAAATCTTTTTTTATTATTCATGAGTAAGATAACAGAAATATTCTGCGGGATGATACGGGGCATCTGAAAGTTGCAGACTTTGGAGTGAGCAAGATTCTTAAAGTTGCGACAACTGTTCAAGAAGAGGTGCCTGTTAACAGTAAAGACACTTTATGTACGCTTTGTTCCTTCTATTTAACATATTAATTGCACTTTATTTGATAAATGATCTGTTAGAATTGAAATCAAGATTGCTGCACCAACCTTTACCGTAGAAAATGCTGCATATTTACTGTAGAAAATACTGCATATTTACCGTAGGAAATGCTGCATATTTGCTATAGAAAATATTGCACCAACCTTGTAAACTTTGTCAACAAAGAGCTGCTATGTGTTAGTATAAATAGTTGACTATGTTTGTATGTTTTTTATGAGAGTTATATGAGAGTTGTAATTTATAAAAGTTTATGAGAGTTTGTTCAACACATATAAGATTTGTATTTGTGTTCTTCAACTCCATGTTGAGTCTGCTGTTCTTTGATTTCTCTTGATTGATGAACAACAGTGGTATCAAAGCTTAACTTCTTGAGAGATTTGTGAGGTTGTGTGATTGTCAATATTTTTTAGATCATCCACCCATAGCTTAACTTCTTGAGGGATTTGTAAGGTTGAGTGATTGTCGTTTTTGATATCATCCACCTATAAACTCTCATCAAATGGAAGAATCCTTCTCAGGCGTTGCTCCACCAAAATTCGACGGCTCAAACTACCAAACTTAGGCTGTCAAAATGGAGGCTTACATGTAGTGCACTGATCTGTGGGAAGCTGTTGAAGAAGACTATGAAATTCCAGCTCTTCCACACGACCCTACACTTGCTCAAATCAAGGTTCAAAGGGAGATGAAGATGAGAAAGGCACGAGCCAAGTCATGCCTTTATTCAGCTGTTTCACCTGCAATTTTCAGCTGAATCATATCCATAAAGTCAACGAATGAAATTTGGGACTTCCTCGAAAAAGAATACAAAGTATATGAGAGGATAAGATGAATAAAATCTATGAACTTGATAAGGGAGTTCGAGAAGGAGCAGATGAAGGAATCTGAGACCATCCAAGAATACTCAGATCGATTGGTGAGACTCGCAAACCAGGTTAGAATACTTGGTAAGGAAATGAAAGATAACAGAATTGTGGAGAAAATATTAGTCTCTCTTCCTGTGAGATTTGAAGCAACAATTGCCTCATTGAAGAACACCAAGGACCTGTTAACTCTATAATTGGTAAAGCTCCTTAGTGCGCTTCAAGCTCAAGAGCAAAGAAGATTGATGCGTGAAGAATGGGTCATTGAAGGTACTTTGAAGGTCAAACTGCAATTAAACCAGAGAAAAGCTATGGTGACGGTGAATCAACTGCAACAAAAAGGGGTCTCAAAGGAAGAAATCTTCATCCTTGTAAGCATTGTGGTAAGGAGACCATCCTCACTACAAATGCTGGAAGAGACCAGACATAAAATGCAGGATGTGTCAGAAGATAGGGCATGTCGAAAAGATTTGCCCTGAAAAGTACGATCAACATAAAAGAGAAATTCAAGTTGCTGTCCATGAAGAAGATGAGGAGCATCTATTTGCGACTTCTTGCTTCACAATTGGAGCATCGAGTGATGCGTGGCTGGTTGACAGTGATTGCACTAGTCACATGACTGATGATGTGAGACTTTTCAAACAACTTGACAGGTCAGTTCTTTCTAAATTCAGAATTGGAAATGGTGGGTATATTGCAGTCAAAGGTAAATGAACCATAGCTATCGCAAGCTGTTCTAGAACAAAACTAATCACTGATGTTCTCTCTGTGTCAAATATTGATCGAAATCTGCTTAGTGTTGGTCAATTAAAAGAGAGAGAGGTTTTAAAGCGATTTTCGAAAACAGAGTATGTGTGATAAATGATCCAACATGCCAAGAACTGTTCACGGTAAAGATGAAGGGAAAAAGTTTTGCACTCAATTCATTGGAGAAGGAGCAATTTGTTTTCACAATCAAAGAAGGCATTACAGAAGTCTGGCACAAGAGGTTCGGGCATTATCATCATCAGGGACTGCTGCGAATGAAAGCCAAGATGATGGTGAAGGACCTATCTGAGCTTGATGATCGCATTCCAAGCTCCAAAGAACGTCAGTATGACAAGCAAAGCAGGAAAACATTTCCCAAAACATCATGGAGAGCATCAAAGAAGCTGCAATTAATCCACACAAACATTGCAGGTCCACAAAGAACGGCCTCTCTGAAAGATATAAAGAAGCTGCGAGTCCAGTTGGGGAGAGCTGAAGAATCCAAAACCATGCATAGTAAGCATGCAGAGTGTGCATATCAGGATGTCCATACACTCCGTATGAAGCACTCTGAACTCCTTGAACCTGGAGGATATGAATAGGCAGATATTGATGAGAAATGACTAGCTGCAATGAAGGAGGAACTTGCCATGATTGAGAAGAACGAAAAAGGAAAAACAGTTGCAATTAAGAAAGTTTTTTCAGGATAAACGATTTGGGTTTCTTAGAGAAAGATTGGGAATTTGCAGCAACCTGATTTAGGAGGAGTGTTAGAATTGAAATCAAGATTGCTGCACCAACCTTTGCTATAGAAAATACTGCATATTTACTGTAGAAAATGCTGCATATTTACTGTAGGAAATGTTGCATATTTGCTATAGAAAATGCTGTATATTTACTATAGAAAATACTGCACCAACCTTGTAAACTTTGTCAACAAAGTGCTGCTATGTATTAGTATAAATAGGTGACTATGTTTGTATGTTTTTTATGAGAGTTGTATGAGAGTTTTAATTTATAAGAGTTTATGAGAGTTTGTTTAGCACATATAAGATTCGTATTTGTTTTCTTCAACTCCATTTTGAATATGCTTTTATTTGATTTCTCTTGATTGATGAACAACATGATCCATTTCAAAAGTTTTGACATGACCCGAGAATCTCAAGATTTAAGAGAGTGATAATTTGTGTTATGCTTTTGTGCACTTTAGAGCTTTCTATATACTTTATTTCATATGGAATGAGATGGCCCACACATCATCTTTAGCTTTTGGGTTGGGTAAAGGCGCAACTTGCTTACTCACTCATGGTTATATGGCATGATATCAAAGTAGGTTAGGGAATTCATGTGGATAACACTTGCACCATGCCAAACCCAGTTTCAAGAGTGTACTAGATAACTCTAAGTATTATGATTGCTAGGGTTTAATAGGTGTTATAGAGAAGAACATCACGATGTGCAGGTCGGTGTTAGAAAAAGTCATCATATGTTAGATTTCAGAAATGGAAATGAGCTTATAAGTGAGCAGAGTTCCATCATACATTACGTTAGACTTTCCAGTTGGATATGGGATCATTTTGCTTGAAATAGAGAACTTCAATATGTTGTCTTTTTTCTTTTCTTATTCTCTAATCAATAGCCGCCGCATCTTACTGTTAGGGCGATATGTTGCTCCAGAGGTTTACATAAGTGAAGAATATGATACTAAGGTGGACGTGTTTTCATTTGCTTTAATCTTACAAGAGGTAAAAACTCTCCTTTATACAATTTGGATGGATTTGATAGAGATGTAATATTGATTGAAGTTAGTTGTTGTAACGCCCCAAACCCGAACGATTGTCCAAGTAGCCCAATCCATACTAACTAAACTCGGTATCCTCACAAGAAAAAAAAAAGAATTTCTATTGAGGTTGAGTAGTATATCTCTTACTTATTAGGGGTTCAAATCATAATTTTTCTTTCCGGTGAGAGACAAATCATAATGCCACAGTTGCATATTTTGAAGTGTCTTTGCACGCTTTCATTTTGATGTTTTAGATGATTGAAGGCTCTCCACCATTTTCTTCCATGCCCGAGTATGAGGTTCCTAAAGCTTATGTTGCCAACGAGCGGCCGCCATTTAGAGCTTCTGCAAAGCTGTACCCTTATGGAATGAAAGAGTAAGCAATCCTTTTACTCTGCTATCAGTGTTTCCATTAGACAAATTAATGATTCTCGACCCATTTACCTGAGATATACAGTCTTTTCTCCTTAAAATCTTCTGCTATGAAGGTTAATCATACATTGCTGGGATAAAGAACAGCATAACAGACCGAGCTTCAATCAGATCATTAAGAAGTTGGATCATATCCATGCCCAGCTTGTTCATGATGATCGTTGGCAGGTTTACCACTCATACAAACACTTTTCCTTCTTCTATTCATTTAAATAAACAAATTAGACAATAAACAAAATCCATTCTAGGCTTGAGTTAAAAATGAATTTCTGTAGTCCATCCATTTTATGTAAATCGAACCAAATCAAGAGGATACTTTTCCTTTATGTTGTTACCCTTCATTCATTGTCCGAACTTTCTTATCACAGATGAAGCCATTCAAATGTTTCCATGGCCTCGGGAGCTTCCTAAAGCGGGAGAGCTCGAACTCGCGCAACAGACAGTCATCTCGCCCAACCGCTATTATATAAGTGTTCCCATACTTCTTTCAGCATCTTGCTATTATATGGATCTCTCTTGGGGTGTGACTCACCTTTACTGCTAGACAAGTATCTATACATTCATTCATGGTCCTTGGGTCAGCTGGACTCTTGCCTTTCGAATAAGTGGTGCAAATTTTTTTATTATCCTATCTAGGGTTCGTATCTGCATCTCTACTGGACCTATAACTTTGACTTAAACTGCATGATATGGACCGACACTTTCATTGTATATGTTTTATTGGAATTTGGTTATGGAGGAGCTGGATGTTGCAAATGTAACTAGATATCTGGATTTTACTAAGTAATTCTGTATATCAAAACGGATTGTTACAAGACTATTTATACAAATTATTTCTATCTAACTAATGATGACAGTAATGTGAAATGTGGACATTAGTGTGTAAACTGTTATATATTTTAGTGTAATTGGATTGAATAGTTGACTAATGGGATCATAGTATCTCATTAAACAAGTTAGGAGGGTGCGGAGTGCACGCTTGTTTAAGTATATTATGATTCATTGTATCGGAGATTCATCGATTGATTAGAGATGTGACAATGGAGGTCAAGTTGCCCCCTTTGCCGGGGTTCAGGGGCAGCGCCCCTGGCTGGGGTCGACTTCTAAAATTCATAAATATCACTATTCTAAAATTCATTGAAAATTTGAATTTTGGAACTAATGACTTAACTTTTTAAACCTCAAAATTCCCGGTTTTTGGACACTTGTTTTAGAACCAAGTATTGGACCAAACCATGGCTAAGGACCGAACCATGGCTAGGGGCCGAACCATTGCTAGAATCTTCCTAAGGTGTCCCTTTGATTTTGGATCCAAAATTTGAATCAAAGGGGTATGTTGGCCGAAATGTTGCATATATTGGCCAAGGGATGTTGTGTCTCTTCCAAGGGGCAAAGTGTCTCCTCCAAAGGGTGTGACAAACACTATAAATTGGGCATAGGTGAGATCCAAAAATCCATCCAAAACATTCACAATCCTTCTCAAGTTCTAGTTCAGTATTCTGATTTTATCCGATTGAAAGTTTGGGTGCCTCCAAATAGTTTCAATCTGAAAGTGTCGTCACGATTTCAGAATAATCCAAGCATACAATTCGAAAGATCAACCACCATACATTCGAGAGATTTCCTACATAAACTGTTGACAAATGTAAATGTCAACAATCCTATTCACTCTTTTTTAACAAATGTAATTCTTTTTGACTTATTGTTCTAACACTCCCCCTCAAGTTGAATAGTGAGATCTCCAATATTTAACTTGCACAATACATCTTTGAAAGTTCTTACATTCATGACCTTTGTTAGAATATCTGCCAGTTGATCTTCACAGCGTACAAAGGGAAGAGTGAGGATCCCATTCTCCAAGTTCTCTTTGATAGAGTGACGATCCACCTCAACGTGCTTTGTTTGGTCGTGTTGCACTGGATTCTCAGAAATACCAATGGCCGCACGATTATCACACATCATTTGACATACTTCTTGCACTATGACCCCTATTTCTGTTAGCAGGTTCCGTAACCATAACACTTCTATCAAGCCTCAAGCAATTCCTCTGAACTCTGCCTCAGCACTTGAAAGAGCTACAACATTAAGTTTTTTACATTTCCAGGCAACTAAGTTCCCTCCAACTAGAGCAAAGTATCCTGAAGTTAATCTCCTATCCATCAGGCCGCCTGCCAAGTTTGCATCTGTGTATGCTTCTATTCGTAGGTGTCCATTCTTTTGAAACAGGACCCCACTTCCGGGCGACTTCTTTAAATATCGAAGAACTCTCAGGGCAGTATCCATGTGATCTACTTGTGGTTTATGCATAAACTGACTTAAAACTCCCACGACATATGAAATGTCTGGTCGCGTGTGAGAGAGATAAATCAATTTTCCTACCAGATGCTGGTATCGCGTACAATCTGCTGACTCAGCTCCCTCTACTATCTTTAACCCATGATTCATCATGATGGGTGTATCTGATGGTTTACAATCAAGTAGCCCAGCCTATACTAATAAATCTAGGACGTACTTTCTCTGAGAAATAAAGATATCTGTCTTGGAGCACATTATCTCTATCCCAAGAAAGTATTTAAGTTCACCTAGATCCTTCATTTCAAATTCTTGAAACAAACTTCTCCTGAGATTGACTATTTCTTCATGATCATCTCATGTAATAATCATACATAGATGATTAAACTTGTTACCTTCCCTCCTTGTTTCTTGAGAAAAAATGTATGGTCTGAATTACTCTACTTGTAACCATGATTTTTCATAGCCACTGTAAATCTCCCAAACCATGCCTTGGGTGACTGTTTCAAACCGTATAATGTTTTTCTTAGTTTGCATATCTCTGTGCCTTGAAATCCCATCATAAAACCCGGAGGTGGTTCCATATACATTTCTTCCTCCAAATCACCGTGTAAGAATGCATTCTTGACGTCGAGCTGATGAAGTGACATCCCACCGCTCTTTTTCCGGGAGGCAATGTACATTTTTCCCATGTCACATTTTTTTTCAATGCTTCCATTTCTACCTCCATAGCCTTGAACCATTCTGGATCCGCAAAAGCAGTTTCTATTGATCTGAGAATATCTTGATTGCATATGGTTGCAGTGAAAGAATTTGCAGTCAGTGTTAGGATCCCCCTGGCTAGGTTGACTACAGGATATCGACTTCCTTTTGAATTGTACTCTGGTTCATACCGGATTGGTGGAACACCTCTGTTCTTCCTTGATGGCAACACATACCTTTCTTGGACTGGTTCCACTGTCTCTTGTATGTCTTCATTTTCTGGTATTGGACTACTAGAATTATATGTGGATGAGTGAATATCAGAATGAACCATAGTAGGAGTACTAACCTCAGGGATATTCATTAAGAGTGACGTGGCTGAATCACCAGAAACATGTACTGTGGGAGTCAACGTCTCGGTGGTTCCGCCTACTTGCTCTTTTGGAACTGTTTCAGGGCTAAGTGGTGTGAACTGTTAGAGAACACTCGAATGGATGGTGGTTGAACTATTGAAATGTATGCTTGGATTATTCTGAAGTCGTGACGACACTTTCAGATTGAAACTATTTGGAGGCACCCAAACTTTCAATTGGATAAAATCATAATACTGAACTAGAACTTGAGAAGGATTGTGAATGTTTGAGATGAAATTTTTTGGACCTCACCTATGACCAATTTATAGTGTTTGCCACACCCTTTGGAAGAGACACCACACCCTTTGAAAGAGACACTTTTCCCCTTGGAAGAGACACAACATCCCTTGGCCAATGCATGCATCATTTCAGCCACTACATGACTTTGGATTCAAAATTTGGCTCCAAAATCAAAGGGACACCTTAGGAAGAAGACTAGCAATGGTTCAGCCTAACTAGCAATGGTTTGGTCTAATACTTGGCTCTAAAGCAAGTGTACAAAAAATCGGGAATGTTGAGGTTAAAATGTTAAGTCATTAGTTCCAAAAATTCAAATTTACAATGAATTTTTAGAATAGTGACTTTATGGGCGCTGCCCCTTGGACCCTGCCAGGGGCGCTGCCCCTGGACCCCGGCAAAGGGGGCTCCCTTTGACCCTCATTGCCTCATCTCTAATCAACTGATGAATCTCTTATACAATGAATCATAATATACTTAACACAAGCGTGCACTCCGCACCCTCCTAACTTGTTTAATGAGATACTATGATCCTATTGGTCAACTAGTCAATCCAATTACACTAAAATATATAACAATCCTCCCCCATTTTAGTGTAATCCTTGATTAACTAAACATAAGATCACAATCAAACAACACAACAAACTTATGCATAAATGAAATATCATGACGATTGAATTTCATCTTAGTGTATTACACATTTCAAATATTCGAATATCAAGGTGTCACTATGGATTGAACCTTTGCTATTCATTGTGAATACATGGAGATAATATACACATAAATTAACATTCTCAAATGTCCTTTCTTGACACTATCTTTTACTAGCCTTGTGTCCTAATCCTTCATAAACATATCAAAGCCAAGTCCTAGCTTCTTGAAGCGGCTAAACTTCATGTTTACATAGGTAGCTCTTTTACTCTTGCACCTGCATATGCAATTTTTCAAAAGAACTATTAAGAAGTTATACTTCAACCTCCTTTACTTGCAGGTCTGAACACATACCTTGGGATAATATAACCAATGTGTTCCAATCTCTAGATGTCAAGCTTTCCACATTGAATTCAACACCTAATGTCATATTAGGTGAGAATTGGGTATCTCAACATGAGATATTTCAAATGGACTTTAATCCTATCCCCACAGCCGATTTGTGCACAGATCCCTTCTTAACCCTTTGGTTAAATGATCGGCTAAATTATGTTGAGTTTTTATAAACTCCACTGATATAACACCAATGCATGATGAGCTCACGAATCATGCTGTGTCTAACACCTAAATGTCTAAACTTGCCTTTGTATACTTGCCTATATGCATTAGCCAAGGCAGATTCACTATCACATCTGATAGATATAGAAGATATCGGTTTAGGCCATAATGGAATTTCGTAAATCAGATTTCTTAGCCATTCAGCTTCTTTACCAGCCTCCATTGTTGAGTGAGTAATGCAACTTTGTTTCTTAGATGCCCAAGAGATGGCACCTCCCCCAAGAAGGAATACCCATCCACTTGTAGAAGAATGATCTTCCACATTGGAAATCCAACTTGCATATGAATATCCTTCAAGAACCGAAGGAAATCCAGTATAAGTCAAACCATAATCCATGGTTCCTTTCAAGTACTTGAATACTCGATTTAGGGCTTGCCAATGATGTGAACTTGGATTGCTAGTATATCTACTAAGCTTTCCAACAACATAAGCAATATCTGGCCTAGTGCTAATCATGGCATACATAAGACAACCAATAGCCCTTGAGTATTCAAGTTGAGATACCGCCACACCTTTATTAGGTAGAAGCTTAAGACAAGGATCTATGGGAGTGCTAACTGGAGAACAATCTTTAAAATTAAATTTATTCAGTATTTTCTCAATGTAATGGGATTGAGAGATTGAAATACCATTGTTCTTTCGCTTGATCTTTATACCAAGAATCACCTCAGCCTCCCCCAAATCCTTCATGTCAAAATTAGATGACAGGAATTTCTTGGTTTTATCAACTTGATTTTGGTCAGTACCAAAAATCAACATGTCATCTACATATATACAAATAATAACTCCTTTACGAGAAGTATCAAATTTGCTATATACACACTTGTCTGCTTGGTTAAGAAGAAAACCATTAGACAATACCACATCATCAAATTTTTGATGCCATTGTTTTGGTGTTTGTTAAAGACCATACAATGATTTCTTCAACTTGCACACCTTGTTTTCATTTCCAGGCATAACAAACTCTTCCGGTTGTTTCATATAAATCTCCTCATCCAAATCACCATTCAAGAATGCAGTTTTCACATCCATTTGATGAATTACAAGGTTATGAATAGCTGCAAGTGCTATTAATAACCTAAAAGTGGAGGTCCTAGCAACATGAGCATAAGTATCAAAGTAATCAATCCCTTCCTTCTGTCTGAAGCCTTGGATAACCAATCTTGCTTTTATACTTATCTATGCTACCATCCACTTTTATTTTCCTTTTGAAAATCCATATGTTTCCCATAGCTTTACAACCAGGAGGTAGATCAGTCAATTCCCATGTATTATTATTCATGATTGAATCCATTTCATCCTGGATAGCTTCTTTCCAGAATGCAACATCTCTTGAAGGCATAGCTTCATTAAATGTTCTTGGATCCTCTTCAATCATAAAACAGTATTGATACTGATACTCAACATCATCTCTTGACCCTTCAACCAAATAAAGTTGAAAATCAGATCCAAAAGATTTGGCTTTTCTAGTTCTAGTACTTCTCCTTGGTTCAGTCGGTCCAGGTACATAAATAGTACCACCAGAAGTATCTGAACTTAAAGAATTCTGAATCATATCTTTTGGTCTAGATATAGATGTAAATCTATCTTCATCAAAGGTAGTCTCTCTTGATTCTATAACTGTGTTAACAGACACATAGTTATTAGATTCTAATACATATAACATATATGCATATGAATGCTCAACATACCCAATGAAGATACAATCTATACCTCTTTCATCCAAGTTTCTTCTTTTGGGTTCAGTGAGCCTTACAATTGCTCTACATCCCCAAACTCTGAGAAACTTAATTTTGGTGGATTTTTATACCACAATTCATATGGGGTAATCTTATTCCTTTTATTAGGAATTCTATTCAATAAATAACAGTCTGTTAACATAGCCTCACCCCAAAAACCTTCACTTAAACCTGAATAGGATAACATGGAATTAACCATCTCTTTCAAAGTCCTATTCTTCCTTTCAGACACACCATTTTGTTGTGGTGTATAAGGAGCTGTAGTTTGATGTATTATACCAGTAGATTGAAAATATACTGGATCATAATACTCACCTCCTCTATCAGTACGTAAATTTTTAATCAATTTACTTTGATGTAGCTCAACTTCCTTTTTATAAATTTTAAATTTATCAAGAGCTTCATCCTTAGCATGCAACATAGCAATATCTGGAAGCATCATCAATAAAAGTAATAACATACTTTTTATTTCCTAATGAAGGAGTAGCATGAAAGTCACATAAATCGCTATGTATCAGTTCCAATACATTGGAAACTCTATTTACATCCTTGAAAGGTTTTCTAGTTATCTTAGTTAACATGCAAGTTTTACATTTCTCATTGTTTATATCAATAGCAGGTATAAGGCTCATTTTAGACATATCTTTCATTCTTTTATAATGAACATGACCTAGTCTAGCATGCCATAAATCTGATTTATTTATATTATTGCTAGTACTAATAGAAGTCATGCAAGCAGATTCATTATCAAATGAAACCTTAACATTCAACATAAACATACCATTACTTAAGTACCCAAATCCTACAAAAGAACCATGTTTTGACAAAATATATTTGTCACTTTCATACACTTGTTTATAACCACAATTGTTCAAAACAACACCCGATAAGAGATTCTTTCGAATCTCTGGAACATACAATACATTGTTTAAAGAGCGACATTTTCCTGAAGTAAAGACAAGCTTGACATTTCCTAGTCCTTTGATTGGTTCAGTTGCAACATTTCCCATCTTTAAGATAGATCCATCTTCAATTGGTAGAAAGTCCTTGAACCAACGAAGATCCTTACACACATGAGTTGTTGCTCCTGAATCAATCCACCATGCAACATGATCATCCTGCACATAAAATGCCTAAGATATTACAGATACATAATTCTGACCCGAATTATTATTTTGTATTAAAATCTGACCTTGTTGCTTTCAGGATCCTTAGATCCTCTTGGACCAGCATTATGCTTGCCTTTTCCAACCCGACAATCCTTCTTGAAATGACCGGGTTTGCCACACTTCCAACATGCCACCTTAGGCTTTTTGTTGAAAGACTTGTTGTCATCTCCTTTAAACTTGCGTTTGTTCCCCTTGTTCGAGTTTGAAAATCGACCCTCTTCAACCATGTTTACAGAAGAGTTACCAACTTGGTTTTTACCCTTAGGGTTATTGTCAACTTCTTGAGCCCTTAAAGACTCATCAATCCTGAAGTGACTTCCAAGTTGAACAAGAGACATCTCTTCCTTATTGTGTTTCAAGGTATGTTTGAAATCTTTCCATGATGGTGGCAGTTTGTCAATAACACTAGAAACCGAGATGGATTCATCCATCTTCATGTTATGTTGAGCAAACTGTCCCAGAATCCTTAACAGTTCGTTATACTGTTCCATGACCAGTCTAGTATCAACCATTTTGTAATTATTGAAATTACTTACAAGAAACCTCTTGCTTGAAGCATCTTCAGCCATGTACTTGGATTCAAGGGAATCCCACAATTCTTTTGCAGACTCGACATTTTGGTATATATCAAACAGGGAATCAGACATACCGTTCAGGATGTGACCACGACAAATGTAGTCATCGTTCTCCCATTTGCAGCGGCGTCTGGTTTGTTCCACTGTTTCATTGTCGAGTAGTTCTGGCATGGGAGTACTTAGTACGTGCACCACCTTTAGGGTCGTCAAAAGGAAGTGCATCTTCTTTTGCCATCTTCGAAAGTCACTGCCTTCGAACTTATCTAACTTAGCAAACTTGCTTGTCATGTATCTAGCAGATTCTCCGTTCGTCATCTTCAGAGAAATAGTTTCAATCTTTGTTGGAGAACACTCGAATGGATGGTGGTTGAACTATTGAAATGTATGCTTTGATTATTCTGAAATCGTGACGACACTTTCAGATTGAAACTATTTGGAGGCACCCAAACTTTCAATCGGATAAAATCAGAATACTGAACTAGAACTTGAGAAGGATTGTGAATGTTTGAGATGAAATTTTTTGGACATCACCTATGACCAATTTATAGTGTTTGCCACACCCTTTGGAAGAGACACCACACCCTTTGAAAGAGACACTTTGCCCCTTGGAAGAGACACAACATCCCTTGGCCAATGCATGCATCATTTCGGCCACTACATGACTTTTGGATTCAAAATTTGGCTCCAAAATCAAAGGGACACCTTAGGAAGAAGACTAGTAATGGTTCAGCCTAACTAGCAATGGTTTGGTCTAATACTTGGCTCTAAAGCAATTGTACAAAAAACCGGGAATTTTGAGGTTAAAATGTTAAGTCATTAGTTCCAAAAATTCAAATTTACAATGAATTTTTAGAATAGTGACTTTATGGGCGCTGCTCCTTGGACCCCGCTAGAGGCGCTGCCCCTGGACCTCGGCAAAGGGGGCGACCTTTGACCCCCATTGCCTCGTCTCTAATCAACTGATAAATCTCCGATACAGTGAATCATAATATACTTAAATAAGCGTGCACTCAGCACCCTCCTAACTTGTTTAATGAGATACTATGATCCTATTGGTCAACTAGTCAATCCAATTACACTAAAATATATAACATGAACCATGTTGGACTACTTAACCAATCTAGTTGTGGGCTATTCAGAATCTCCCCTGAACACCAGATTGTGTTGAGTAGTAAAATTCAGTTTCAAGTAAATTGCAGTCCATCGTAGTGTACATATGAAGATTGCGAGGATTATAGCAGCGGTAACCTTTTTGATGAATCCCATAACCCAGAAATACACACTTAATAGAACACAAATCAATATTTGAGCGTTCTGTTTTAGGAATATGAACAAAAACAGAACACCCAAAAATACGAGGTTGTAGTGTCAAGGCTGTTGGGACACTCATATTTTTGGACACAACTTGAAGAGGTGTTTGAAGGTTTAACGCCTTAGTTGGAAGACGATTCTGGAGATATACTGAGGTTGCAATTACTTCAGGCCAAAAAGAGGTAGGAACATGCGACTCAAGCATAATAGCTCTTGTCATTTCAAGAATATGACGATTTTTCCTTTCCGCGGGCATGATGTCTGATGAATGATACTTTTTTCTTGAAAGACGTTTTTAAGAGCTGAGTTAACAAACTCTCCTCCGTTATCGGAGCGGAGGACCTGGATCTGGGTATGGAACTGAGTTTGTAGTAAGTTGTGAAACTCTACAAACTTAGACGAAACTTCTGATTTATGCTTAAGAAAATATACCAAAGTCATTCGAGAAAAATCATTAATACAGAGTACAAACTATTTAAGCCAATTGTTTAACATGCAAACACCATTATTTGGGGTAGGACCCCAGACATCATAATGTATCAATGAAAACGCAGTCTTAGCTTTAGAATAAGACTGTGAATACGATTGTTTATGATTTTTGGCGAGTATAAATGTTTCACATGGGACACTATTATTTGACAAAAACAACTCGGTAAATAAAGTATGAAGGTACCCTGCGGATGGGTGTCCCAGCCTTCGATGCCACAACCACTGTTGCCGATCAACTGTCCCGTGAGCAAGCGATGCAGTTCCGTGTTGATCCACTTCAACCACATAGTACAGTCCCTGATGCTCAACACCACGTCCAATGACTCTCCCCGACTGAATATTTTGCAATAGACAAAAAGTTGGGTATATTAGTATCGTGCAATCTAACTCTTTTGTCACATGACTAATAGAGAGCAGTTTGCATGACAGGCTGGGCACATAAAGACAATTTTGCAATTTCATAGTCAGACATACTGCAACGGTTCCTGCTCCATTGACCTGTGAGAGACCTCAATTTGCATTCCGTATAATTTTCTTTGTTGGTACAGAATGAGTTATGAAGTCCCGTTTATCAAATGTCATAGTATCAGTTGCATCGCAGTCAAATATCCACCGATCATCTTTAACACAGTTAGGATTTTTTAATAAATTAACTGAGGGACTAATTTCAAGAGATTGAGGGTTGGAGTGTAAAAAACCTCCAAACGCTATACGTCAAGTCGGATCAAACATAGCAACCGCAACACCTATCTTCCCTTCTTCTCCAATGAATCCTGCGGATGGTCCTTCTTCTGTCCGCCCTTCGTTGAAGCTGCCGAATGCCACAGATCTGTTGCCGGCTCCTGCGGTTGCGTCTATCCTTTGGCTCTTCCATCCTTCCGGAAACCCGACCAGTTGGTAGCACTCCGATTTGCCGTGTCGTGATTTCCCACAATGGCTACATCATATGTTTTTCCGATCAACAATGCCTCCGTGAGATGATGTCCAACCCTCGGTTGCTGATGACGGACTGGTTCTGTGGCCGGCTGGAGGTCGAGGTCTGGTTGGACCGAGAGGAGAGCTGGTGGTTCCTTGACCGGAGGTTGGACTGGGGTTGGTGTGGCCGAAGGCTGGTCTAGTGGCGAGGGTGGCGTGGCCGGGAGCCTTCGCAGCAAGGCCGGAGCCTATTCCTGGTTTTGTTGCTTCGACTGCTTTGGCAGCCCCTCCCATCACCTGTCGTCGGTCCCTCTCCGACCGAATAACGACATATGCTTTCTCTACTTCCGGTAACGGATTCTCTTTAACCAATTCCAATTGTTCTTGATCGAACTCCTCATTGACTGCATGTAGAAGTTTGTACAATTTTGTTTATGATCGCTTGGTATTCCAAATTGTTATGTCTTCTGGATGTTTCATCGGATTTGGGTCTCTTAATTCGATATCCCTCTATCCTTCCAATTTGACCCATGTTTCATGCTATTTGCTCGACAAATTAAATAGAACAATTGAACACCATCTATGCCCTTACTGTATGTTGCGAAAAGTCCTTTCCACAGTTCTTTTGTAGTTGGGAATTCCGCATACTGATGCACCAAGTCTAGTTCCATATTATCGAGCATCCAGGAACAAACGATTAAATCGTCTTGTTCCCATTCAGAGTAGTCTAGATCCTCGGTTTTAGGCGGTTCCGGCACTCCTGTGAGGTGGTGCAACTTCCCATGCCTGCCAATCTTCATTCGAATTAATAGGGACCACATGGAGTAGTTGTGCTTAGTGAGTTTTACACTCAAATTGATTGTTGGTAATGAAACTGACTGCTTCTGTGTGTGGTTGTTTGACAGCAAAGCTACCAATTGGGCCGCCAATGATGATTCTGTTGCAGCGGGTACTCCAGAATTGATACTGCCATCTTCTGAGGTTGCCGTAGCCACAAACAAATCACGATCGAGTAGATGATGAATGCCGAGAAAGGTCGATCCTTAACTGATCAGACCGAACCAGATTACTGAACTGGACTACTGGACCGAACTGGATTACTGAATCGGCGAATCGAACCGGAGTATCGAACCGTAGAATCGAATCGGGTTAAATTATTAACCCTAGAAGCTGCAGCACATACAGAACAGAAGCTGCGCAGCTTCGTTCACAAAACAGAAGAAGCTCCCCCTTCGGCGAGGTTTTCATCGAGCTGAACTAAAGCTTCAACGAGGTGGTGGCACGGGAGCTTCGACGCGAGAAGAACGGAGCAGAGGTGGCACGGGAGATTCGACGAGCTTCGAGAGCTTCGACGAGCTTTGGCGAGGGCTTGATGGCACGACTGAGCAACGACGACTGGACGAGCACGAGCACGACTACACAGCAAGGAAGGGAGCTGCTTCGGGAGGATGGAGGCTTCACGATTGAACAAGCACGAACAGGGGTAACCCTAATTTTTGTTTGAAGACTCTGATACCATGTTGCAAATGTAACTAGATATCTGGATTTTACTAAGTAATTTGTATATCAAAACTGATTGTTACAAGACTATTTATACAAATTATTTCTATCTAACTAATGATGACACTAATGTGAAATGTGGAGATTAACGTGTAATTTTTTGGCAAATGTAAATGTAAATGTCAATAATCCTATTCACTCTTTTTGACAAATGTAATTCTGTCTTTTGACTTATTGTTCTAACACTGGAAGTATTCAACTTTTTCTGTTGTGTGTTCACCCCTTAAGGGCTTGATGTATTTCGGGTTTGTGTAATGAGATGATAATAAATATACATCAAGACAAAAGTTTGTAACGTTATTACTGGAGTGATTGTTCCTTCTCCCATTCGTGGCTTTGTAAGAGAAACTTTTGGTTCCAAGGAAATTGGCTAATGGGGGTGACTTGTATCACTCTACTTTTATAAGGAAAAAAAGAAAAGAAAAGAGAAATACTATTAAGCGCAATATGGATTGGTCAGATTGAGTTAGACTGAAGATCATGACTTTAGGACATAGTTCGATATTCTGATGTCTTAGGTACAGAGGAACCACACAAATCTATCCCGAACTTTATAAGTGGTATAATGTTCAGACTGTGAGATTTCGCTTTTAAACCATTGATTGATGATAAGAGTAGTAATTCACCAACCTTAGTATTCCAACTCCTTCAAACTTTGTAATGTGGTACAATTTACTCATATGAATGTAGCCATTTATCATTCCCAACTATCTATCTCAAATGAAGTTGGGTTTTAAGGGAATAGATCATTTCTTCACAATCGCCTTACAAATTTGTAATGAACGTGCTGACAATATACACTGATGAAACAGCAATATAGTACCTTTGCCAACTGTCTTAGACTCTTATTGACTTGTCAAAACTCTCATCGTGGCAACCACCAATTTCCAAGTGAATTCTGTCTATAATATAAAGTTCCCTTCCATTTCTCATCCAAACACATCCTCCTCCTCCGCTTGTCTTCTTCTTCTTCACAAACCATGGGAAGTCACCCGCCTCAGCTCCTCAGCTATGCAGTGGCATTATGTCTCGTAGCCACCACCGTTGTCGCTTATTACGAGCCATATAGCTACGCTTCCCCACCACCACCACCACCAGTTCAGCACAAGTTGCCACCTGGACATTATAAGTTACCACCAGTCCCAACGCATGGGGTACACCCTTCTCGCTATTACTACAAATCTCCACCAACACCGTCGAAGCATGGATACCCGCCGTACAAGACCAAGTTGCCGACACTCCCTATTTCACCACCAAAGCATCACGGATATCCGCCACTCTACAAGGACACCTCTTCCCCACCTCCACCTCCACCTTATGTATACAAATCTCCTCCACCGCCTGCTAAGTTGCCACATCTACCGTACATTTACAAATCTCCACCACCGCTTTATAAATTGCCGCATATCCCTTATTTTTACAAGTCTCCACCACCACCCAAGAAGAGTGAACTACCACGATACAAGTACGCATCTCCGCCGCCTCCTTATGTATATAAGTCCCCTCCACTACCATCACCTCCTCCTCCATATATTTACAAGTCCCCACCACCACCATCTCCATCACCTCCTCCTCCATATATTTACTAATCTCCTCCGCCTCCATCATCCTCACCACCACCCAGAAAGAATGAAAAGCCCCACTAAAAGTACACTTCTCCACCCCTAAAGGCTACTTACTAGCTACTAGCTGCCATTTTGTCTCTCGAAGGCTGAATAAGTCAGCATTATAAACATTAATTTTCCAGATCAATCCCATGTTTGTCTCAAGTTTCTTTTCTCATATTCTTTGAAATGAACGTACTTCTGAGATTTAACCAGATCATTGTTTCCTATATGATGTTTGAGTCTTTTCTTATTGTGTGATATTTTAGTCTCATCTATTGAAAAGTCACTGCAATACAAATCTCACAACGGTGGGTTTGTTTCTCAAATATTCAACATCAATATATATACAACAAGACTACTTTCTTCTATCACCAATTGGTTTTAGAATAAAACTCAAGTTGTATAATATGGTTGCTATTTGGGTTATGGCTCGGCCTCGATATTAAAATTTAACATGGTATCAGAGTTCAGTTCTGTTTGACAGTGTTGAGTTATTTTCAGTTGTAAATACCCGATGTGGGTTTGTTGTGTCTCATTTACTCTGCATACCAGAATCCGGGTCGGTCTTGGACATAAGAGATGATTTGTTGAGTTTCAACCTGTCTGGATTAAATGTGCTAGTGTCATGCCTTTAATAAAAATACAAGTCCTCACAGTACGAAGGGTTCTTAAATATACAACAAGCCTAGCTCCTCCTATCACCGATTTGTATAATGTGGTTGTTATTTGGGTGTGACACGACCCCATATTATAATTTAACATCATCGATACCCATCCCGTGGCTTAATATTTGAATTTTCTTAATTCGTCTAACTGCTATTCTTGTCGTGGGTAGGCAAAAGCTATATCAAATTAATCAGAACAAAGAAATAGATCAACTCACGAATATATGAGCATTACGAACTGTTAGACCTAAAATCCAACCTAAAGACAGATTTGAATAAAAATGTTTTTGAGTCACCACTAATTAATTTAAGCTAACTAGAAACCTTGATTCCCTTCAAGGTTCACATCGTCAAGGATCAGATATCAAGGATTCGTCTCGACGCGAGGAACACTTCGGAGTTCTCAAAAATTTATTTTGAGCAACTTGAATTTTAGGACAGCTCGAACTGAAGCTCTGATACCACTTGTTATGTTTCTTTAACATGTCCGAAAATCACACAAAACGATTTTAAAGTGGTTCGACAAATTGACTACGTCCACTGAAGCTTTTTTTATAGAATTTGTTACAAAATTTTCAAAATCTAAAAATTCTCTCAATCTCTAACGTTTTTTTCTTCCACTCTCTTAGTTCTTCATATGCATATCAAAACTCTATTTATTGGAGGAGTTCTTTCCACTACAAGTGGGAAACGTAACGGTGCAACATGTGGGCTGCTCCACGCATGGTCCTTGCATGCTTCACTTAGGCTGCCCATTGGGTGACTTTCAACACCTTCGGCTCAAGCAGATATTTTGCTTTGACTTTTCTCCCATAGGTTGTGAGAAAATTCTTCTCTTGCCGATCACACTCTTGCTTTCGTCTCTTACATAGTAATATAGTATGCATTGTGACCCCACCTCTCCTTGTCATTAAACCTCCCCGTATGGCGTATATACACGTATATATTGTATATATGGTTTTTTTTTTTTTTTCTGTTGCATCTTTTACTTCAAGGTGGCCACCTTGACTAATAAATACATCACACATATATATAGTGTATATATGTGTTAAATATTCCACCCCAAATTTCCTTTTAACATAATAGCCTTAATAGGAAACACAATAATATATTGATAGAATATATTATATTATATTATATTATATATTTCTAAATTTTAGAATTCTCCATACTTGGAATTTCCCTCCTGCTGTGATAAGTGACACGATGGGAGACATATCACATTTAAGTTAAAATTGAGTGTTTATACGAACCACACGGTTGTCGTGTCAATCAGTTTTTAATAGCTCTGCTTTCATATCCCTGCGTAATAACCTATTACCTAGGGGTTGGGGAGGAAATCGGTCCGGTCAAACCGATTTACAAATTAAACGATTTTTCAGTAAAAATATAAAGTGATTCTGATGAACCATAAAAAAACGGTTCACATATGGTAAATTGAACCACTTTTTGAACCAGATTTTATATACTATTTATTAAATAAAAATAAGTAATGTAAATCCCTAAATTAGATTGATGTTGCATATGGATAATTCATGGCCCGATGCTCCTCCGGAGCTCTCATCTGCTGAGAGATCGATGAACACTCAAGAGCAGACAGTGAAGTAGCGGGCGACAAATCGAGATGAAGGATTGCCACTTGGAATTTGAATCTGAATCCAAGTGAGATGCTCCAGATAATCTCGATGGGACTGGTGATGTTGATCTAATTTGGTCCAGAATAATGCTGATCTTCGCCCAATTTTTAATTTGCAGTCCAGCGGCAGCACACCAACACACCAACACCAACACACCAACACCAACAGAACTTCAGTCTCGGCTCTGGTGTTCTTCGTTTTCGTCTGGCACTTCGATCTTCTGGAGAGAGTCCCGACTCCGGCAGCACGAGCGACAAACGACAACACCAGCAAACCAACACACACATCGGCAGCAGAGTAGCAGACGTCTTTCAGTTTCCTCCCACTTTCCAGTATTTATTGGATTTTTCTTAATATAAAAAAGTCTGGTTAAACTAGTTATGAACCGTTTTTTGAACCGGTTCATAACAAGTACGGTAAATCGGCAAAAATATGGATTGGTTCGGATGAAGGTGTCGAACCGTACCTTTACCACATTTTAGGTAAGGTACGGTTATGAATGGGTTCGACTTCGAACCAATTCATGCTCAGCCCTACTATTACCGCTATAATTATTGGAAAATAATAATAATAATAAAGATTTGTGCTACTTTGTTGATTAACTAGTAGCGACAATGAAACATATCATGTTAAACGACCTTACTTTGACATCTTTGAAGAAACATGACCGCCATAATAACCAACTCAATACTGGTGACTGATTTTCGTAACTACCCAAGTGATCATAGTAATTTGTAACAATTATACTATCTTAACACTAACATGATATATATTTGATGAATCTCCTAATAATTCCTCTGAGATATAACTTTGAATTACAAACTATCGACACAAAAATGAAGGTGAAACTCATTGGGTTATTCATGACAGAGCTACAAAAATAAATACCAAATACATGCCAACAACTTGAGTGAGCAACAAAAGATGATGTGTGATTTTAAAATGGGGTGTGGATCACAAATGAGCGAGAGATTAATCGGAAAATATGGGGTCATTTCAATAATGTCTTTGAAACAGAAAACACTGACATAGATGAGGAAGTCCTAAGCTGTGTGCCGAAACAGATAACAGATGAGATGAATGCCGACCTGAGCAGGTGTGTCACGATGGAAGAGGTAAAAACAGCGGTATTCCAAATGGGTGGATCGAGAGTGTCGGGTCCGCATGGGTTTCCAAACTGGGATTTCGACCCGCACCGACGAAGGGGTGGAGAGAGAACCCAGACATGAAGGTTGAGGCCCTATTTGACCGAAACAATGGAGGTTGGTGTTAGGTATTGTAGTCTGATTGATATGTAATGGTCGGTTATGTATTAATGTATGTTTCTCGCTGTTCAACCTCAGCGGTGAGGTCGCCCCCCACCCGAAGGCGGGGTTCGGGGCAGCGCCCCGAACCAATAGGCTATACTGTACTGTACTGTATTTCTCCTGTATACGTATTTTGTAACAGTAACCGTCATCAATAATATCATGATAAACCGTGTGGAGGTTGCTCACTTGAGTGTTACCACAAGAAATCAGTTTTGGCTTCTCTTCCTTTCCTCTCTAAAAATCCTAAGTGTTCTTCCTCAATCCTAGGTGTGTTCTTCAATATTGATTGTTGTTTGATCCTAACAATTGGTATCAAAGCTAAGGAGATTCAACACGATCATTGAAGATGGAGAGTTCGAAGTTTGGAATCGAGAAGTTTGATGGATCCGATTTCGGTTTCTGGAAGATGCAGATTGAAGATTGTCTCTACCAGAAAGATCTTCACGAACCCTTGATCGGGGTAAAGCCGGATTCCATGACAGAGGATCAGTGGAAGCTGAAAGATCGTCAGGCCCTAGGTATGATCCGATTGACTTTGTCAAAGAACGTGGCGTTCAACATCGTCAAGGAGCATACTACGTCCGGTTTGTTGAAGGCGCTGTCAAATATGTATGAAAAGCCATCGGCTATGAACAAGGTATATTTGATGCGTAGATTGTTCAATTTACAGATGTCTGAAAGTGGATCTGTTGCTGATCATATCAACGAGTTTAATATGATTGTAAGTCAATTGAGTTCTGTGGAGATTCACTTCGAAGATGAAATTAAAGCCTTGATTTTGATGTCATCTCTGCCCGAGTCTTGGGATACTATTGTTGCTGCAATTAGTAGTTCCCGTGGTTCTGAGAAACTGAAATTCGATGAAATCCGAGATGTTGTTCTCAGTGAAAGTATTCGCAAACGCGAAGTAGGAGATTCATCGGGTAGTGCTCTCAGTGTGGACAGAAGGGGGAGAAGCAATTCGAAGGGCCAAAATCAACATGGTCGATCAAAATCAAAGATTAGAGGAAAATCTCCGAACAAAGCCAACGTGGTTTGTTGGAATTGTGGAGAGAAAGGCCACTATCGGACAACATGTAAGAAACCCAAGAAGAAGCAGAATCAGAATTCAGGAAATGATACTGATTCTGTAAATTCAGCAGAAGACATTGGGGATGCTCTAATCCTTAATGTGGACAGCCCGGTTGAATCCTGGATTTTGGATTCTGGTGCGTCTTTTCATTCGTCTCCAAGCAAGGAGTTGTTTCAAAATTTCAAGTCTGGAAATTTTGGAAAGGTATATCTTGCTGACAACAAGATATTGGAGATTGAAGGAAAGGGGGATGTCTGCATAAAGACCCCATCGGGAAACCAGTGGACATTGGAGGATGTCAGATATATTCCTGGACTCAAGAAGAATCTGATCTCTGTTGGTCAGTTGGATAGCACAGGCTACGCAGCAGAGTTTGGTAAAGGTTCGTGGAAGATTGTAAAGGGTGCTATGATTGTAGCTCGTGGCACGAAATCTGGAACCTTATACACCACTGAAGGGTGTATAAACATGGCTGCTATTGCTGAGGGTGCTTCTGGTTCATGTCTGTGGCATAACAGACTTGGACATATGAGTGTTAAGGGAATGAAGATGCTGGTTGGAAAAGGAGCTCTAGAGGGTCTGAAGTCTGTTGATATGGGTCTTTGTGAGAGTTGTGTTCTGGGCAAACAGAAACGAGTTAGCTTCACAAAGACTCCTAGAGAGTCGAAGAAAGTGCAGTTGGAAATGGTTCATACAGATGTATGGGGACCATCTCCAGTTTCATCACTTGGAGGATCCAGGTTTTATGTCACCTTCATTGATGATTTCAAAGGGGCAGTCACCCAAGACAGCTGAAGAACGTGACCAGATGGCACTGGTTCCATATGCTTCAGCAGTTGGGAGTTTGATGTATGCTATGGTCTGTACAAGACCTGACATAGCACACGCAGTGGGTGTGGTTAGCAGGTACATGGCAAATCCGGGTAAAGAGCATTGGGAAGCTGTGAAGTGGCTTCTAAGATATCTGAAAGGTACATCCAGTACTTCACTTTGTTTTTGCAAAGACCAAGTGATTCTGCAGGGTTTTGTGGATGCTGATCTTGGTGGAGATGTAGACTCTAGCAAGAGCACATCCGGATACATCTACACCATAGGTGGTACTGCAGTGAGTTGGATGTCCAGACTTCAGAAATGTGTTGCTCTTTCATCTACTGAGGCTGAGTATGTGGCAATAGCTGAAGCTGGGAAGGAGATGATATGGTTGGCAGATTATCTGGAAGAGTTGGGCAAGAAGCAGAATGAGAAGATTCTGTATTCAGATAGCCAGAGTGCCATACAGTTGGTGAATAATCCAGTCTATCATTCTAAGACTAAGCACATTAGAAGACGGTATCATTTCACTCGCAGTGCAGTGGAAGAAGGCTACTTGTGTTTAGAGAAGATAGAGGGTGCAAAGAATCCAGCAGACATGTTGACCAAATGTGTGGATGTTGGGAAACTGGGTTTGTGCAAAACCTCGGTTGGTCTTCTGTAGTTATGTTACTACAGATGGTGCGGTGAAGGTATTAATGATGATGTTAGAAAATATGTGTGTTGTTTTGGTGACGGAATCAGTCTCCAAGTGGGAGATTTGTTAGGTATTGTAGTCTGATTGATATGTAATGGTCGGTTATGTATTAATGTACGTTTCTCGCTGTTCAACCAATAGGCTATACTGTACTGTACTGTATTTTTCCTGTATACGTATTTTGTAACAGTAACCGTCATCAATAATATCATGATAAACCGTGTGGAGGTTGCTCACTTGAGTGTTACCACAAGAAATCAGTTTTGGCTTCTCTTCCTTTCCTCTCTAAAAATCCTAAGTGTTCTTCCTCAATCCTAGGTGTGTTCTTCAATATTGATTGTTGTTTGATCCTAACAGTTGGAACGAGGAGCTAATCCGGGAGTTGGAGACACCGCATGATGCAGCTCACATTCTTGAGATAAACCTACCTGAACAGTCCGGACCAGACCACATAATCTGGCCATACACGGATGATGGAAGAGTGTCAGTCAAGACAATTTACCACCGTCTTAAGGAGGCTGAATCGGGGAGAGTGACGGGAACTGGGCAGGACGGAAATAGACCCACAACTATATGGCGAGAAGTGTGGCAAACAAACATAATGCCAAAGGTAAAATCTTTCATTTGGAAGCTACTTACCAACTATTTGCCGGTGATGGATAATCTTAGAAGGAGGGGAATGAATGTGGAGACGAACTGTCCGGTGTGTAGCCAAGACAAAGATGTCAAACATATGGTGTTCAAATGTGGATGGACGAGCTCAGTATGGATGGAAATATTGGGACCGAATGCCACGAACCAAAACCCCATGTCGATTATACAGTGGATCAGGGCGAGACGTGACGAACACAAACCACGAGACCCAACATACAAGATGTGGGATGTGCCTAGATATGGGTTGGAGCATTTGGAAGGCAAGGTGCAAGATGGTGTTCGATAATAAGAGTCCAAATGCAAGGGAGGTCATTGAGCACACAAGAAAGGGGTACGACGATTTCCTATGCGCCCAAGCAAGATCGGGACCGAACCAAAACACCGCGGGAACCGCAAGCATGGAGGCGACCGAACCACGGGTACGTGAAAATAAATTGTGATGCTTCATGGTGTAGCCGAACCGATATGAGTGGGATAAGTGTGCTTGCGAGAAACGGGGAGGGCAAATTGACAGGGGGAACAAACAGACGGCTAAAGTGAAGAAATGTTGTTGTTTTGGAAGCCGAGACGATCCTCTTAGGGGTGAAAATGGTGCAAGATAATGAATTGTGCAAAGTCATATTTGAGTCAGACTCGATGAGGATTATGGAACAACTACAAGGAAGGGCACAATATTGGCGGAGCGCAGTGGTATGCTCGAAGATCCTAGCATTATTAGAAAATTTTGAGTCGGTAAATTGGTCAACGGTTAGTTGCACTACGAATGAAGGTGCTAACTGGGTTGCCAAACAGTCGAGATTGAGATTACATGATTGAGTTCTACAACCCCCACTTCCACTAGTTGTTATTTTAAGGAATGATTGTATTTCATTTGATGGAGACAATTTGGATGAATGAAATGGGAGTACTCTTTGGTGATAAATTATTATTTTTTTAAAATTTCAGCTAAGTACTTCATCCCTGGCAATGGATAGACATGTAAATTACTTTAACCTTATGAAGTTACAGAAGATGTAAAGTGTCAAATATGAGCAATTTACCTCCAAAATCAGAATCAATAGTAAGCTTGTATGTACATACTTTGATCATCTACAGAAATCTTGTATGTGATTAAGGAAAGGATATATGATAACCAAGAGAGCAAACCACACTATTCCACTAGGTGTTGAGCAAGCATGTTAGATATTGTAGTGTAATTTGATTGACTAGTTGACCAATATGATCATAATATTTCATTAAACAAGTCAGAAGGGTGCAGAGCGCACACTTGTTTAAGTATACTATGATTCACTGTATGAGAACTTCATCAATTGCTTAGGGACGAGCAATGGGGGTCAAAGGGGCGGGAGCCCCTGGCTGTCAATACACGTATATATTTGATAAAGTTACTATTCTAAAAATTCATTATAAATTTGAATTTTTGGAATTAATGACTTAACATTGTAACTCAAAATTCTCGGTTTTTGGACACTTGCTTTGGAGTCAAATTTCAACTGAAATTGATGCAATGACTTTGGCGCCAAGTTATCTTCCCAAGGGGTTCTTGTGTTTTGGAGCCAAGTTTCAAATGAAGAGTTGTGGTTCCTTGGGCGGCAGGCATCATCCAAAGGGGGTGACCAACTCTATAAATTGGAGTCTCATCCGAAAGTATCATCACAAAAAATCATACAATCATACAATCATTCTCAAGTTCCAGTTCATACATATTCTGATTTTATCCGGTTGGATATTTGGGTGAAGCTTCAAATAATTTCAATCTTAAAGTGTCGTCACGACTTCATATCAATCCAAGAATTCCTCTCGAGATTCAACAAAGCATAGGTAGTTAACTGACTTACTCGCAATTACATAAAATAAAACATCCTTTCATATATTTGGTGAACTAGCAAGAGATTAACAAGTACAAATCTGAAAATTACCTGAAAATGAAGTTACTGAACCACAGCTTGTATGACACCTTCAACTTCAGATAATGCATAGTGTTTCATAATCCCAAGCGTACTTTGGTGGATAACACTTGTATTTGCAATTTTATTCATCTTATATACATATCTCTGTTTTGAGTCTCTCAACATTCTTTTTGTATGTATGCTAATGGAAGTAAAGACCACATCTCTTCCCACGGCCCTTTCAGTTGACATTGTCAAGCCCATATAGCATATACTAATGTTGCTTTAGTGAGCTATCTGAGTTACCAGTGAATATCTCAACATATTGTTAGTAGATTATAGGAGAATTAAATAATAATTTTCGAAATTAAAATTGCATAAAATTATTGAATGACATGCAAATTGACGAAATTGCCCCTAGAAAATGGATTTTGCAGAAAAAATTACCGAGTCCCGTATCAAAACGGACTCCTTAAGGCAATTTCGTCCCCCTCACCGTAAATGGTTCGTGTAAGAGGAAAAAGTTAGGACGATAACCTCCAAAGATAAAACAGTGTCGTCAAGGCTAAACAAACACGAGGTTTCCTTTAACCGAACTGAACAATACCTGAACTCAGACTTTGACGGAAATTCGAATACAACTGGGAGCTCAGACCTGACTTAACTCTGGGGCAATATATCTGTTGGTAATTTTTAGATTTTTCGGGAGTGTATGAGATTGTGTTTTTTTAATTGAGAAGAACCAACCCTAATTTATAGGGTTCATGGTACTCATTGAAACCAAAAATACCAACAACTATATTACAATAGGAAACATCACAATATGAAATATATTTCATTAGGAAATATATTAATAATATTCTCTTGATATATATAAAAGATAGTAACAATATTTCAGGTATATTGTGCAATATTGTGGAGAATATAATAAAGAGAATAGTTCTTAATATATTACTTCCTTCCTCAGTTACCATTCATTTAAAAATTGGGTCAGTTTAATCCTAAATCGACCCAGGTCGAATCAGACCGGCCTAAGGGTTGGGCCACGACCAACAATCCCCCACGTGAATGGAGAAATAAGAGAATTCCTAGACGTTCTAGACTCGGAATAGGAGTTCAACGAACACACCTTCATAGGATAGGTAGGTGTTACCCTTTGAACCTTCCTCGTGAAATTATATCGACTTTACTGTCTAGTCAGTAGACGTGATGTTCTTGAACTGTCTGCCGTTAGTGTAAATGATAATATAACTCACACATGTATCTTCCTAATATTGTTCAGTTCACGCATGCATTCCCGTTATGGCCATGGGCATTGTCTGGTTCTGCAAGCGTTTCTAAGAATTGTGCCCTCAACATTTCCTTTCGAAGCGACCCCTCTTCTCACTTGCATAAGTGATTCCTTATCTCAAGTGTTACTCCAACACTCTATATTTCTGAATCATTAAAATCACTTGCTTAACCTCATCCACTATCGTCACTGTTTCTCATCATAGGAATGGACTCAGGGTTAAAATCCTCCACAGTGATCTAACCTCACTCTTGTGATTAGGTTGTTCTTTTGAACCTAGATTTTGGGATCTCCAGTCAACTAGGTTGGGTTTTCCTTCTCAAAAGTGTTTACTGCACGGGCTTTAGTCCCATTCCTCTCGATGATTGACCAACTTGCTCTTTATTTAACCCTTTGGTTAACGAATCCGTTATATTATCCTTCGATTTGACATAATCGATTGTGATACTTCCTTTCGAGAGAAATTGTCTAATGGAATTATGTATACAACGAATATGTCTAGACTTACCATTATACATATGACTTTGTGCCCTGCCAATTGCAGATTGACTATCACAATATATGCTCATTGCAGACACTGGTCTTGGCCACCTGCGAATATCCTCAAGAAAATGGCGTAGCCATTCAGCTTCTTCAACACATTTATCAAGTGCTATAAACTCAGATTCCATGGTGGATTTGACTATAACTGTTTGCTTAGAGGATTTCCACGATATGGCTGCACCCCCTAGGGTAAACACGAATCCACTTGTAGAGTTCGAGTCTCTTGATGCTGACATCCAATTAACACCGGTGTATCCTTCTATAACAGTTGGATATCTTGTACAATGCAGCCCATAACTACGAGTAAATCTCAAGTACCTAAGTAATCTTCTGATTCCATCCCAATGATCAATACTTGGATTACTCGTATATCTACTCAACACGCCAACAACTTGTGATATATCAGGTCTAGTACACGCCATCAAGTACATGACACTACCAATAACCCTAGCGTACTCAACTTGAGAGACGCTTTCTCCTGTATTTCTTGAGAAATACTTATTTGGATATATTGGAGTGCATACCTCCTTTTTGTCATCCTTGTTGAATTTCTCTAATATCTTATTGATATAATGAGATTGACTTAGATCAATTCCTTCCGATGTCCGATTAATTTTAATTCCAAGAATTACATCAGCAAGACCCATGTCTTTCATGTCAAATCTCGAATTTAACATATCCTTCGTGGATTGAATCATATTATCGTCACTTCCAACGATAAGCATGTCATCAACATAAAGACACAAAATGACATAACCTTCATTTGTATCTTTCACGTAGATGTATTTGTCACATTCATTTATTTTAAATCATTTTTCCATGATTACATTGTCAAATTTCTAATGTCACTGTTTCGGTGCCTGTTTCAGATCGTACAGTGATTTCACAAGTTTACAGACTTTCTTTTCTTGCCCTGGCGCAACAAAACCCTCAGGTTGTTCCATGTAGATTTATTCCTCTAAATCTCCATTTAAGAAAGCTGTTTTCACATCCATTTGATGTATTTCCAAATTTCGCAATGCCTCTATTGCGAGTATCATTCTTATGGAAGTTATTCTCGTGATAGGAGAATATGTGTCAAAATAATCAAGACCTTCTATCTGCTTGTAACCCTTAATTACAAGTCTAGTCTTATATTTATCAATTGATCCATCTGTTTTGAAAATCCACTTGTAACCTAGTGGCTTGGATCCAAGACGAAGATTCACTAGTTCCCACGTGTGATTTTTCAAGATGGGCTCAATTTCACTATTGATTGCCTATTTCCATAGAGGTCCTTCTGAAGAATTTACGGCTTGTTGAAATGTTTGAGGTTCCGCTTCAAACATATGGGTGAAAAAATTTGGACCAAAAGATTTTTCTACCCGAACTCGTTTACTTTTCCTGGGTACTACCTCAGGTTCTACCTCAACATTTTCTAGGTCTAGACCATTATTTTCAATAGTCTCATAAGTTCGTATCGGCGAACTTGCATTCCTCCTAGATTTAGCCGGAATACTTCTTCAAAGAAATATGTGTTTCTTGATTCCATTATCGTATCTTTATGTATATCCGAACTCTTCGAATCATACACAAGAAATCGATAAGCGTTACTATTTTGAGCATATCCTATGAAGATGCAATCAACAGTTTTTGGTCCAATCCTAACCTTTTTAGGAGGAGGCACCATCACTTTAGCAAGACACCCCATACTCTGTGGTGATTGAAAGAAGGTCTTGTACATTTCCATAAGTCGAAAGGTGTTTTCTCTTCTTTCTTTCAGGGTGCCTTATTTAAAAGGTAATTGGTACTTAAAATAGCTTCCCCGCATGTTGTGAGGTAACCCAGAACTTATCAACATTGAATTCATAATCTCTTTCAATGTTCGATTTTTCCTTTCCGCCACCCCGTTTGATTGGGGTGAATAAGGAGTGGTGACCTCATGTATGATTCTGTGTTGAGCACAAAACTCACCAAATGGAACATCATACTCACCACCTCTATCACTACGCAACATCTTGATTTTCTTGTTAAGTTGATTTTCAACTTATTGTTTATAAAGCATGAACTTTTCTATAGCTTCATCTGTACTCTTCAACAAGTATACATAGCAATATTTTGTACTATCATTCACAAAAGTGATAAAGTACTTATTTCCACCTCTCGTTGGACAAACTTTAAATCACAAACGCCGCTATGTATTAAATCAAGAGGTTTTGTATTACTTTCAACTGAATGAAAGAATGACTTGGTTAATTTAGCCTCAACACATATTCCACACTTATGTTTGAGATCAATTTGAAGTGTAGGGATGTGATTCATGCTAATTAACCTTCGCAAGGTATCATAATTAACATGTCCTAATCTACCATGCCAAAGATTAGGAGATTCAATCACGTAAGCGGAAGAAACAATTTTATTCTTGTTTGTCTTAGTCTTAATAGCCATTACATTGAGTTTGAACCCCCCCCCCCCCCCACCCACCCACCCACATTCATAACCCTTACCCACATACATCCCATTTTTTGTGAGTACAAATTTATCCGACTTAAATACAAGACGGAATCCATGCTTGTTGAGGAGAGATCCCGCCACCAGGTACCTGCAAATGTATGGCACATACAACACATTCATCAATGTCAGCTCTTTCCCGGAAGTCATCTTCAAAATGACGTTTCCTTTGCCCTTGACCTCAGATGAGGCGGAATTGTCCATGTACAAGCTCTCCCCAGAATCAACTTCTTCAAAATTGAAGAATATTCATTTGTCCGAACAGACATGCTTGGTGGCACCTGTGTCAACCCACCACTCCCGGGGGTTAGAATCATCCATGCTCACCTCAGACACCACCGCAGACAAGTTGATGTCGCCAAGGTCTTCGGTGATTTCATGGACCATGTTGGTCTCCTTTTCTTAGGAAACCGACAAGCATTAGATTTATGGCCAGTTTTACCACATTTATAACATACGCCAATAAATCCTTATGGTTTGGATCCCGACTTCTTCGAGACTCCACCCTTAGGGCCCAGAATGAATAACTTTTGCTTCTTCTGCTTGCCTTTGGCAACATGTCTTCTTTGCCCTTGTTCCACCAATTTCGCCCCCCTCACCGTAAATGGTTCGTGTAAGTGGAAAAATTAGGACGATTATCTCCCAGGATAAAACAGTGTCGTCAAGACGAAACAAACACGATGTTTCCCTTAACCGAACTGAACAATACCTAAACTCGAACTTCGACGGAAATTCGAATACATCTGGGCGTTCGGATCTGACTTAACTCTGGAGCAATATATATGTTGGTAATTTTTGGATTTTTCGGGAGTGTATGAGATTGTGTTTTTTAATTGAGAAGAACCAACCCTATTTATAGGGTTTAGGGTACTCATTGAAACCAAAAATACCAACAACTATATTACAATGGGAAACATCACAATAGGAAATATTTCATTAGAAAATATATTATTAGAAAATATTTCATTAGGAAATATATTAATAATATTCTCTTGATATATATAAAAGATAGTAACAATATTTCAGGTATATTGTGCAATGTTGTGGAGAATATAAAAAGAATATTTCCTAATATATTATAGTAACAGTAACATTTTTTAATATATTACTTCCTTCCTCATTTTCCATTCACAAAAAAATTGGATCGGTTTAATTCTAAACCGACCCAAGTCGAACTAGACCGGCCCAAGGGCCACGACCAACACATATTACTCGCAATACGTTTGCATGTTGATTTTACCACTGGGTTTCGTGGTGTCATCAATCTTAACTGTGACGTAGCTAGTGGTTTGGCTTATACTCTTGGCGTGAGATAGAACTTCGGTTTCTCTGTTTCTTGATTTTGTCAAGGTTTTATATCTGTACCATTTGCTGTTTTTATCTTTTTATATTTATATATTACCTTATCGTACTTCTCAAGGTTTAGCAGACCTATATGTTTACACTATTCGAAGATACAAACGTGAGGCAGATGAAACTGAGCACCAACACAAATCTAAGAGCAGACATCATAACAAGCAGAACGTGTTCTGGCAGTCTTCCTTGTGATATTTTGCTAACGATAATACAGACTATGTTGATTTCGCCTCCGTCTCTCTCGCTGCCATTCCCTTCTCCTTCAGCATGCTCCTTTTCTTGATAGCTTCCTTTTCCATTTTAACCAATGCACAACTACAACCCTATGGAAGGGAACTATCACCAGTACAATGGACGAAGAATGCCACTGTCCTTTCCTATTTTTCCTTCGCTGAAGGGAACCCTGTTAGGTCAATCCTTACTTCGAGAATATCTATGGATCATTCCCCCATGTTTGTATGTGGGCTCTACTGCAATGTAACCTGCTCGAGATATATGTTTACCATATACAACACCGATGTTTGTGCCTCTGTTCCCCTACTGCAGCAGGTTGCTTGGTCTGATAACAGGAATAAACCTATTACATTTGATGAGGATTTGGGATTGAAGGATTCCAATGAAACTATTGTTTGGTTTACCAACTCTTCAGGTAAAAGATAATTTCTGCTCCAATAACATTTCAGAGTTTGAACTTTTCTTAAGCTTTCTTGATGTAGGAAATACTTTTTATCTTGGATATTAAGATCTTAACTAAATTAAGTTTTCATTTATACTTTAAAACTGGATTTTATTGAACCAAATTGGATGAGGATAAATGATCTATTCTTGCTAAGATAAAATCTTTCAAGTTCCTCGATGATTATTAGTTTCTTGTTATGCCATGCAGGTAAACCAATTGTTGGGTTGAACTTACTGAAAAAAAGGTATCTTACACTGTTTAATAAAAGCAGTGCAAGCATTTCGCAGTCTTTAGATCATCCAGCTGATTCACTGGTTACTGGGCAATATTTGACAAAGGGGAAGAAACTAAGGGATCGTTTTTCCTGTAAATATAAATACAATACAATTTCCTTTCCTTTCTCGACAGAGAATACATTAAAGTTTCGAACATCCCAAATAGATCAGACAGTCCCTCTAACCTCCCGTCCCACTACATCTCTTACTCCCTTTGTCACACCCATTCACACTCTCATTCCAAAGTTGAAGGGAAAGCCTAAGAGTCTTTCAATTATATTGGGTTCTGCTCTTGGTGCCCTGTCTATTCTGACTGTTATTCTAATAAGATACCTGACTTGGATGAAGAAATATGCCGAGGCAGATGAAGTAGAGGAGGAAGATCTTGACCAAGTGCTTGGGATGCCTGCTAGGTTTTCCTATAAAGAATTGAATGCAGCTACTATGGATTTCAGCACGAAGCTCGGTTCGGGTGGATTTGGTTCTGTTTTCAAAGGCACACTATTAGATGGGAGACATGTGGCGGTGAAGAAACTTGAGGGCTTCGGATATCTGAAGGACTCATTTCTAGCAGAGCTCAAGACTATTGGCAACACCCACCATGTTAACTTGGTCAGACTGGTGGGGTTTTGTGCAGAAAAAACGCATAGGCTTCTTGTTTATGAATACATGGCTAACGGATCTCTCGACCGATGGATATTTTACAAAAAGAATGGACTTGTACTTAAGTGGCAACAAAGGAAGAAGATTATCCTCGACATAGCCAAGGGAATCCATTATCTCCATGAAGATTGCAGACAGAAAATAATCCACATGGACATCAAACCCCAGAATATTCTCCTCGATGAAAAATTCAATGCAAAGGTGTCCGACTTTGGACTGGCTAAGGTCATTGACAGGGACCAGAGCCAAGTCATCGCAACCATGAAGGGCACTCCAGGGTATTTGGCCCCGGAAAGGTTAAGCTCATTCATCACTGAAAAGGTAGACGTGTACAGCTTTGGAGTGGTGATCTTGGAAGTAGTGTGTGGAAGAAAAGTTTTCGATAATTCTGTGAACGAGGAAGAAAAGCACCTGATAGGTGTTCTCGAAAGAAAGGCGAAAGAGGACAAGCTTCTAGATATGGTTGATAAGTATAGCGAGGATATGCAACTGCACGGACTACAGGCAGTACATATGATGAAGATCGCTGCATGGTGTTTGCAAGGTGATCTTGCAAAGAGACCCCACATGTCAATGGTCATTAAGGTGTTAGAAGGAGTTACGGTTCTTCCAGTTGATCTTGCATATAACTTCTCAAATCCAACATGGTTGAAACTAAAAGAGCTAATTTGTCAAAAGGGTACACATTTCAGTTTTACCACTACTCTATTGTTTCCTTCGGTTCTCTCTGGTCCCCGATGAGACAAGGTGATCTTGTAACTTCAATAAAGACTAGGTACTTGTAAAATTTGAGCAGAAACCATTACTAATGAATGAAAATTCGTTGCTCTCTATTCTTTGTCGACTTCAGTCGTTTTTTAATTACTTAAATTAATTCAAATCTCTAGACCAACGGGTATTACAAGAAGAATGTTCAAATGCTTGAGTGGCAACAGAGAAAGAAGAGCTACGTCAACATTGTTGGTAGTTGATTTCAAGTCCTGTTAGTCTTTGTCTTTCTATTCTGTTTTTTTTTTCATGTTATCTAAAAATAGGAACGTCAAGTTAGTGGGATAAGTGGCTAAGAAATCCAAGTTAGTGGGATAGTGGCTAAGAAATCCAAGTTAGTGGGATCAGTTTGTTATTCCTTTTTCCCCCTATAAATGTTGTATCTCTAATTGAATAAAATTAGCAATTCATAACAATCCCAACTCTTGTGTCCTCTGTTTTTTTTCCAACAACGGGTATCAGAGCTACCTTCTTAAGAAGCATGTGAGCAGTCAATCCCTTGCCGAGTGAATTCAGTTTTTTTTCTCCACCAAAACACCCTATTCAATGGACGAAGGATCAAGCTCCTTTCCAGTCATGGCACCACTTGTGTTCGATGGAGAGAATTACCAAGGATGGGTAGTGATGATGGAGGCATACCTAAAGGGTCATGATTTATGGGAAGCAGTAGAGGAAGATTACGACATTCCTGATCTTCCGAACAACCCAACCTTGGCGCAAATTAAGGTCCAGAAGGAGAATAAGACCAGGAAAGCTAAGGCAAGGTCATGTCTATTCTCTTCAGTTACTCCAACAATCTTCACCAAGATCATGAGTCTCAAATCAGCCAAAGCTATTTGGGACTACCTGAAGAAAGAATACCCGAGCAATGAGAGGATTTGAGGAATGCAAGTCCTGAATTTAATCATGGATTTTGAGCTCCATAGGATGAAGGAGTCTGAGTCAATCAAGGAATACTCAGATAAGCTGCTCAACCTTGCAAACAAGATAAAATTACTGCTCATAGACTTCTCTGATTCACGAATTGTAGAGAAGATCTTAGTCACAGTACCTGAACGATATGAGGCTTCTCTCACAACGTTGGAGAACACAAAAGACATCTCTATGATTTCGTTGTCTGAATTAATTCATGCCTTGCCAGCACAGGAACAAAGACGACTTATGAGGCAAGAAAATGCTGTGGAGGGAGCATTGATCGCCAAGTCTCATGTTGCTGCAAAGATGAAAGTGTCGAGCATAGTCAGGAGACTCACATGGGAAAGGGCCAAAGTAAGTCTTATCCACCATGTAGTCACTACGACAAGAAGGGTCTTACACCATTCAAATGCTGGAAGAGACCAGACGCAAAATGCTCCAAATGCAATCAAATGGGGCACGAAGCTGTAATTTGTAGAGCACAAAAGCAAAGTGTTGTTGCTCAAATTGAGGAGGAGGATGATGAAGATCAAATCTTTGTAGCTCAGTGTTTTACCACCGGTGAAGAATCTGAAGCTTGGCTGATTGATAGTGGTTGCTCGAACCATATGACCTACGACAATACTCTCTTCAAGGACCTCAAACCTTGAGGAGAGATCAAACTCTGAATAGGAGATGGAAGAAGGCTCATTACAAATTCAAAAGGGACAGTCGCAATCAGCTCAAGGTCTGGTACAAGAAATTTCTCTGATGTTCTTTATGTACCAGACTTAAGTCTGAATCTTCTAAGCGTAAGACAGCTGGTCGAGAAGGGGCTTTCTTTGACCTTTCGTGATGAATACTATTATGTCCATGACGCAAAAGGGAAGGAAATTCTGAGTGTTCAAATGAGAAGAAAAAAAACTTCTTTTTTGACCCAACTCAGGAAGTTTACTCTGGTTACGCTGCCAAAATGAAAAATATAGAGACTTGGCATAAAAGGCTAGGTCACTGCATCATTCAAAGAATGATGGCCTTAAAGTAATTATCAAAGGGCATACCTGATTTTGAATGTAATATTTCAGATTGCGCAGCATGTCAGTTCGAAAATTAAGCAGGAAGCCATTCCCTAAGTCAATACGAAGAGCTGGCCAAAAATTGCAGAGCGTGCACTCTGACTTGGCGGGACCTCAAAGGACACCATCACTACAAGGTAGCATCTATTTTGTGACTTTAATTGATGATTGGACAAGATTGTGCTGGATTTGTTTCCTCAGAGCCAAATCAGAGGAGTTCGCGGTGTTCAAGAAGTTCAAAAGAATGGTGAAAAATTAAAGCAACTGCATAATTCAAGCTCTAAGGATAGATAATGGAGTTGAATACAACTCTGACGAGTTCAATAGTTTCTGCGAAGAAGAAGGTGTTCAAAGGCAGCTCACTACTCCATATACTCCAGAGCATAATGGAGTAAGTGAAAGGATAAACATATCAATATTAGAGATGGCAAGAAGCACGATTCATGAAAAGAATCTGCCAAACATTTACTGGGCAGAGGTAGCTAGCACGACAGTATTCTTGCAGAACAAACTTCCAACTAAGGTCGTGAAGAATTCAACACCTTTTGAAGTTTGGTATGATTGCAAACCTTCCCTAGTTTCTTAAAGGTGTTTGGATGTGTATGTTTCGTTCACATTCCTCATATCAAAAGGGACAAGCTCGATAAAAAGGCAGTTTCTGGAATATTTGAGGGCTATAGTACAACATCAAAAGCCTATGGAGTCTATCATCCACAAACTCAAAGGATGTCAATCACAAGGGATGTCCACTTCAGTGAGGAAAACGAGTGGGATTGGGAAAATTCAAACCCAGTGAAACCAAAAGTACTTGCCTTTCCATTTGATGAGCATTGGATACAGGAAGTCGAGGATGATTCACCAGTGAAGGGAACAAGGATGCTGTCAGATGTTTATCAAAGGTGTAGTGTGACAACCTGTGAACCTGTTGGATCAGAGGAAACTCTCCAATTCCCTGAATGGAAAGAAGCCATGAAGGAGGAAATGTCGATGATCCAAAAGAACCATACATGGGAGCTTGTGGACAAACCAATGAACAGGAAAGTTATTGGTGTCAAATGGGTGTTCAAGACCAAACTGAATGCGTACTCCTCCATTAACAAACTAAAGGTGAGGTTAGTTGTTAAAGGGTATGCTCAAATATTTGGAGTAGATTATTCAGATACATTTGCTCCAGTCGCTAGATTAGATACAATTCGATTATTACTTGTTGTTGTTGTTCAAATAAGCTGGAAAATATTTCATCTAGATGTCAAATAAGTTTTTCTCAATGGTGTCCTCAAAGAGAAAATCTATGTAGAGCAACCATATGGATTCAAAGTACATGGGACTGAAGACAAAGTCTATCTGTTAAAAAAGGCTTTTTACGGGCTTAAACAAGTTCCTAGAACATGGTATAGCAGGATTGATAATCACTTGTTAGAACTCGTCTTTGAAAAGAGTCTATCTGAAGCAACTCTCTACATCAAGCACAAAGGAGGTAACATAATTATTGTCTCTTTATGTGGACGATTTATTGGTGATTGGAAGCTATGTAGAATTAATAGAGGAGTTCAAAATGGAAATGAAGCAAACTTTTGAGATGACAGATCTTGGGTTAATGTCCTTTTTTCTCGGAATGGAGGTCCATCAAGGCAAGGAGGACATCTTCATAAGTCAGAAGAAGTATGCTCAAGAAATTCTCAAAAAGTTTCGAATGAAAGGCTGCAATGAAGTCAACACTCCAATGAACCAGAAGGAGAGACTCTGCAAGGAAGATGGATCTGCAAAAGTCAACGAAGAGCACTTTAGAAGCTTGGTCGGTTGTCTAATGTATCTCTCAGCAACCAGACCTGATATCTAATTCACTTTAATGCTCTATCTCGCTATATGAATTGTTCCAATGTAGTGCATTTAGTTGCAACAAAAAGGGTCCTAAGATACATCAAGAGTACAATGGAGTATAGAATCAAGTTCAAGAAGAGGCAAGTTGTTCAGCTGGAATGCTATTCAAACAGTGATTAGGGTGGCGATGTAGATGATTACAATAGCACCTCAGGTTACTACTTCAATCTTGGTTCGGGAATCTTCTCTTGGAGCTCAAAAAACAGGAGTTCGTGACTCAGTCGATAACAGAGACTGAACTTGTTGCAGCAGTTGCGGCTCTGAATCAAGCTATATGGCTAAGGAAAATCTTTGAAGATGACACAATCTGGAGCCACAACCATTCATGTCGACAATCAAGCAGCTATAGCCATCTCAAGGAATCAAGTCTTTCACAAAAGAGCCAAACATTTCAATGTCAAGTTATACTTTGTTCGTGATGTTCAACATGAAGAAGAAGTTAACTTGGTCTATTGTAAGACTGAGAATCAACTAGCTGACTTGTTCACCAAGCCACTACCAGTTGACAAGTTCGAGATTCTGAGGAACGAAATTGGAATATGCAATCCATGAATCAAGGAGGAGTGTTGGTAATTCATTTCAAGTCCTGCAAAAATTTAGTTTTTCTCTTTCTATTTTGTTTTTTCTTCATGTTAGCTAAAATTAGGAATGTCAAGTTAGTGGGATCAGTTAGTGGCTAAGAAATCCAAGTTAGTGGGATTAGTTTGTAATTCCTTTTTTCCTATAAATGTTGTATATATGATTGAATAAAATTTAGCAATTTGCGTGTGAGTAATCAATCCCTTGCTCGGAATTCATTTTTTTTCTCCACCAAAACATCATATTCAATGGACGAAGGATCAAGCTCCTTTCCAGCCATGGCACCACATGTGTTCGATGAAGAGAATTACCAAGGATGGGCATTGAGGATGGAGGCATACCTGGAGGGCCATGGTTTATGGGAAGTAGTAGAGGAAGATTACGACATTCCTGATCTTCCAACTTGGGTTCCATCCTAAACCAAATAGCAACAACATTATACAACTGGGGTTCCATTCAAAACCAATTGGTGAAAGGAAGAGGTAGCATTGTTGTATATATGGTGCCTATTTTTGTGTATATCAACCGGTGTGGTAATTTAGTCACAGTGGACTATAACAAACATTGCTAAAGGATTAAATTATCTCCATAAAGATTGCAGATAGAAAAGTCTCGACCTGGCCTGGATATTAAACCTCAGATTGTCCTCCTCAACGAGAATTTTAGTGCACATGTTACTGAGTTTGGACTGTCTAAGTTGATTGAAATGGACCAGAGTTAAGTCATGACGACCAAAAAAGGCACTCTGGGGTATTTGGCTCCTGGACGGTTAAGCTCAGTGATGTCTGAATAGGTAGATGTATACAGCTTCAGAGTGGTGCCTTGGAATGGAAGTACTTTGTGAAAGGAAAGTTTATTGTGACTCTTTAGATGATAAAGAAAAGTGTCTTCTAGGCATTTTTAAGAAAAAAGCAGAAGAGGATAAGTTGCTACATATGTAAAAGCACGGCGAGGGGATACAGATAGCAGCATGGACTGGAAGCGGTAGGAGGTTTGCTGTATAGTGTTTGCAAGGTGATTCTGTAAAGAGACCCTCCATACAAAGGCACTTTTGGAAGGAGTTACGTACAGATCTACCAGTTGATCTTGATTATAACTTCTTGATTATATTAATACTATTTCGATATAAAGCACCTCAAGTACATCTTCAGAATCTGAAATCAGTTGATTTTATTTGACACAGTTTGCTATCCTTCTATTGCTGCAAAATAAATCCCAAATGATCTTGGTTAATAGACTAAGACCACCCCTAGTCTCTATCCAACCCTAGTCTAGTGTTCCCTAATTTAGTCTTGAGATAATATTTGGGTCCCGAGTCAAGACTGCACCGATGGGTCATAGGTTAGGGTCCCACCCAAAGCCAACACTCATGGAGCTTGAAGCCTTTAACCTCAGGACATGACTGGGTCTTAGTTTGTGTTTGGTATTAGTCCACATATCCTCGGACGACCCGATTAAAGACCGACCGACTCGGAGGAATTGGTGGCGCTTCCTTGACCCGCCTAGGGATGGCGCGCCCCACGACCCAAGGATACATAATCCACTTAAGTGTATATCGCCGCCATCATCCTATAACGTCGCTACGACACTTCAGGCCAAGCTCCCGCACGCCACAACGTGGAGGCGCGCCAAGACCACCATAGAGGCGCGCCACTTAGGAACATCCTTCTCGTAGAGGCCTCTATGCGGCACAAATACATCACAAGGCTCGAGGCCGGACATAAGGTAATGGGGGACACATGTACTAGGTATAAAGGCCCAGAAAACATGGGACACAAAAACACTAGGCGTTGGACATAGGCACAGGGTACAAGGGCACTATGCACAGGACACTAAGCAGCACAGGACTCAAGGTCTGACCATGATCAGTTAACCAGGCGACACCTGGGATGACCATGGTTAGGATTAACGCAACCCAGGTTAGGGGTGAAGGTTATAAATATCCTCACTCATCTCCAAACTGAAACTAACATAACATTGCACACCTTGACCCTATATACATTAGCTGCTCCTATAAACGACGAACCTCCGACTGAATTAATCATCATAGGGGAAACAACGGGAACTCTTGGGTTTTCCTTCTGTGCAGGTTATCGGAGCAGCAAGGAGACTGACCCGTACGCCCTGAAGAGAGTTCTACCAGAAAACGTGATCCAACAGTTTGCGCCGATCAAGGACCATGTCAGACGTAGTTTAAGGTTTGACCTGGAATTAATCAATACGTGACTGGTAAGACGAGAGCTAAGTTTGAACATATCCAAATATCCCAATTTTTCCTCGATTTATCAAAGGAAAAGCTTGACTCTGCAAAAGATTATTACTTAACACAATTTTTGGATATCACTATACGCGTTGAGGGGTGATGGATCATGGTAGACGTAAGGACGAAGCTAGAAAAATTATTTAGTGAGATCAATTATTAAAGTAAGGGTAAATAGTTGAACTAAAAAATATTCAATAGGGTCAAGTTATGATTTAAAATAGCTAAATTGAAAATTATTGTATTTTAAGGTTAAATTTACATAAAGTTAAAAATTTAGGGGAGCAACCCCTCGTCCTTAGGTGTCTCCCCTGACAAGAGGTATGGAAATAAGTCCAAAGAGCATCTTCATAAATCAAGAGAAATATAATTTCATTAACTACAAGTAGGGTTCAACAGTCATACGATAAAAAAAAATTCAAAAATCATGATTTTTCATTTAAAAAAAATTCAAAAATCATGATTTTCATTCCGTCTTCTTTTTATATAGTTAATCATCATAGTAATATGGTATAGTAATATGGTGTAATTATGATGATAAATTTTCTATTAATAATAAATTAATGATTAGAATTCTGGTTATTTATTGAAAAAATAAAAATAATATTAGTAACATTTTTAATTTTTATATAAATCAATTCAGTTAACACTTGAAGTATTAAGGGTAACACTAAACTTGTTAGAAAACATATAGGAAAAAGATTTGACAAAACAAACTTTAGGGGGAAAAGGTCACAATTTTCTCCCAATCGTTCGGCTAAACTGCAACGAGAAGAAAATATAAATAGAACGGACCGAAGCCACATCGGTTCGGTCGGGGGCCATATTTGTCGAACGCCTTTTTAACTTATTTCGCCGGAAAAGAGAAAGTTCGCGCCTCATCCGACATAATAAAAATAAAACATTACGCGCCGCCGAGCAGAAGGCAACGCCCCTTTTTCTCTCGTCTCCTCCGCCGCTGCGAAATCCACTCCAGCCATTCTCTGCATAGGTCAGGTGTCTCTCCGCCTGATAACATCATCGCTGAAGCTTTACTTCCCTACCCGTAAGTTGGAAAACCCTAATCTTGCCGATCCGCACTCTTGCTTTTTATTTTGCCGTTCTCCGAGTGCTATTTGGTCGAAAAAAGAGTCTCCTTTGAAATTGTTCGATCCGACCTCAGGTCAATCCTCGCTCTCCGTCCGATCCAACACCCGCTTATGGAATTAAAAGTTGCTGTTTTTCGACCCGATCCATACGGATCGGGTCAACACCATTCCACCGGCCACTGTACAGATCTCTAGGTCGCCGGAGATTGTATATCTGATGGTGCTGCGTGTTTGGTGTCTGGGTCGGGTCAGGCTGAATCATGCGGTTCCTTAGTCGGATCTCTCGGAGTCAGTTGAATTTCCCAATGTTTTGTTTTGTCTGAAGCTCTAAGCCTGCTCTGCAACTCAATTATTGGGTTCTGATTATGTTGATGCTCCATCAATTTCTGTAGTATTCTTGATGACTGCCAATTTCCATTGTCAAAAAAGCTTTCTTTGGTTGTTCTTTTGTGTCTTCTCTTTATGAAGGTCACTGCTGATAAACGAAGCAGTTTGCTGGGTCTTGGCTTGGATTTCGAAACACACAACAGATTACTCTGCTGCAATCTTTTTTGTTTCGTATCTGTAAATCGTACCATAGATGTTCAAAGCTTCTATATATTTTCTGATGTTGTCCTGACATTCCATTTATTTACCAAACCAAAAGAATGGTGAAAGTGAAGGATTTTCGATTTTGTCATGACTGATTGATTCGAGTTTTTGTTGTTCGTTCAATGTGACCAGCCAGACGTTTGGCTGTTGTGCATTACAAATGTTTTTTTTGTGCAGATTTCTACGGAATTAGTGATTGAGGCATCATGATGGACATGGACTTAACAGACGCTGTTACGGTCGACTGCAGCAGATTAAAATCAGCTGTATGGAACGACTTTGATCGAGTCAAGAGCGGCGATATGCTCATAGCAATCTGTCGGCACTGTAAAAGAAGAATGAGTGCCTCGGGCACCAGCGGAACATCCCATTTGAAGAACCATCTAGTTAGGTGCCAGAAGAGGTTGAATCACGACATTGGTCAGTTTACTTTTACGCCCCCAAGGGGAAAGAAACGGGGCCGGCCACCCAAAATCTCTTTTACTCAGAAGAAAGATGAGGAGTTACCGTTGATTGTTGCAAATGTGAAAAGTGATGGTGATAGTATCACTCCATTAAGTACCTTCGACCAAAGAAGATCCGAGCTCGATCTTGCTCGAATGATCGTGTTACACGGCTACCCATTTGCAATGGTCGAACATGTTGGATTCCAGACATTTATTAAGAATGTTCAGCCACTTTTTGACATTGCAGTGTCTGAGAAAGTCGAAGCCGACTGCTTCGAGATCTACCAGAAGGAAAAACAGAAGGTTTTCGAGGTTTTGGATAAATTGACCGGAAAAATTAGCTTAAGCATTGACGTTTGGTCGAGTCCTGATGATTCAAAGTGGTTTGAGTTGAATGCACATTTTATTGACGATTCCTGGCAGTTAAAGAAGAAGATGCTGAATTTCTTGAAGGTCGATGCGTCCCTAACCGAAGACATGCAATCCGATTTGATCATGAAGTGTCTGATGGATTGGGACATTGATCGGAAATCGTTCTCCATGACATGGGATGGATGTTCCATGAAAGCGATTATCTCCACCATTAAAGATCGGTTGTCTCAGAACCGATTTCTGTTCGCTGGAGGACAACTTTTCGATGTACCCTGTCTTTCAAGTGTTCTGAAACAGATGGTCGAGGTTGCTCTGGAACCATTATCGGACATTATCCCCAACATCCGGGAAAGTGTCCGGTATGTCAAAAGCTCGCAGCCAATTATTCAGAAATTCATCAAAATGGCGAATCAGGAAAATGTGGAGGGTCGTAAATGCTTGTCTCTTGACAACCAATTCAGATGGGACTCAACCTTTAGAATGCTCGATTCGGCTGTCGTTTACAAAAGTGCGTTTTCGCTGCTTAGGGAAGATGATGTGAATTTCCAATCGTGCCCTTCGGATACGGATTGGGAAAAGGCCAGTTCAGTCGCCGGATTCCTAAACGTTTTTCTTGATATCATGAATGATTTTACACAGAGGAAGTACCCTACTGCAAATATGTTCTTCCCTTTCGTGTGCGATATCTACGTGAATCTGATCGAATGGTGCGAGAGCTCAGACGAATTCATCCGTTCCGTGGCTGAAAAGATGAGGCAAAGATTCAATTTTTACTGGGAAAAGTGTGGATTCGCGCTTGGAATTGCAACTTTCTTAGACCCGCGATTCAAAATGAAGATGGTGGAGTATTACTTTCCCCAAATCTACGGATCAGACGCCCAATTCCACATCGATGAAGTTCGGGACCGGGTCAAGGCTCTTTATAACGAACACTCAATCGGGTTTCCATTAGCTTCATATGAGAACGGCGTGGAATGGCAAGTTGCTGACGGAGATTCGGGTGTGGAACCCACTTCCAAGGATCGACTTAGTGGTTTTGAGAAATTCCTCCACGAAACATCTCAGGTTACCGCCGTAGTTGTGAAGTCGGACCTCGATAAGTATCTTGAAGAACCCCTATTTCCCAGGAATGTGGATTTCTGCATTCTGAACTGGTGGAAGGTTCATAACTCCCGGTACCCAATTCTTTCGATGATGGCTCGGAACGTATTGGGTATTCAAATATCAAAGGTTTCATCGGAATCGGCTTTTGATTTTGTGGGTGATGCACTTGACCATGATCGCAGCTCTTTGAACCCTGCAACTCTTCAGGCGCTGATGTGTTCCAAGAGTTGGATCGGAAGTGAGCTCCAACGTTGAAATCTGCTTTATATTAGCAGTAAATATTGACTGGTTTAGGTGTAGTGAGGAATTGGTAGTTGCTTTTGTTAGAGGTTACCATTTTGCAAATTGTAATCTCTTGGTTTTAGTTGTGGTATCAGGTTTGATTACAAATTTAAACCGGTTTAGTTGAGACTTAATTACTATAATTTGAATGATATGACTTATGAGTCCTTGGTCAATTTTAAGGTGTATTCCAAAATCCAAACAATTCATCTTTTCAAGACCATGAAAATTCAAAGGGTTTATTAACTACTTTATATTTAAATTTAATTTTGAGACTCTAGATATATTGTTAATTGACTTAAAATTTATTAGTTTTGTGTTAATTTGTTATTAAATGATTATAAATATATAAATATATTCATATACTTGTCTAGCAAATTGAAAAAATAAATCGAAGTTCACTTAGCAAAATGTTTTTCTTTTACTATAAAATTCAGTTAGTAAATTTTTTTAAATTTCAAGTAACAATTTACACAAAAACAGAGTAAGTTAATAAATAAAATGCAAGTTATCGTCACCATTTAATAATAAATAAGATTAAATTAGTAAATTATAATTTTACGTAAAGTTAATGAATACTTTATTTAGAAAGAAAAAAAAACTGTCAAATTGTTTAAATTCTCAAAGGGTTAACTAATAAGTGGATTTTCGAGTAATAATCCCCCTAACTAAACTAATCGTCCCTTCCCGTGTTCTCTGTAAAATTGCCCAAACCAGGCGATTTTTTAGGGTTGAGCGTGGAAGTCTTCGTCGAGCAATTTCTCGCCCAGTCGTCACAGCCTTATGCTGTCGTCCGGTCAGCTGCTAGTAGAGAAGGTGAGGCAGGGCTGAGCGGTGTCAATTGGGAGGGGAGTGCGGAGAGAGCCACGATTTCAAAGGTGAGGGTGTGAGCTTTCGGGGAGGTAATTGGGGCCGATTCCGACAGCCGATCATCTGGGCTAGGCTGGGGAACTCGGTGTGGGTCTGGGCGCAGGGTTATTCGGGGTAGCTAGGGAGAGCCACCACAATCAAAGGAAAAGGGTGAGGTTTCGGCTGAGGTTATGGCGTTCGGCGGGGTAAGGAGGAAGTCATGGAGGCTGGCAACGGGGAGCTAACCTGGGACAGAAACACATACCTAGCCCGAGCCAAATTCCCGACTCGGAGAACCGACACTCCACCAACCGAGTCGGAGCATCTCCCATTCGGGGGACCGAAGGAGGTAATGCGGTATCTGTTTGACAATTTAACGGTAATAGTTTGAGTTTGATTAAGTAGTGCATTAGGAATGGATAGATTAGCTCGAACATGTGCCCCTAGATTAGGTGATGATAGACCATTGCTAGGGAATTACGTTGATCTTCCGGAAAATGTGGATATCCCAGCTGAAAATTTGTGTGTTGGGAAGCTGATTTGTGACAAGAATATGAAATCGACTGTGATTCAGAGTGTTCTGAAAACAGCCTGGAGTAGATATGCAGGGGTCATATTTCAGGAAATGACAGGGGACGTGATCCTTTTCGAGTTTGAAAGAGCGGAGGAGTTAGTGGACGCTCTGGACTGGTCCCCGTGGGCTGTTAATGGGAGTTGTCTATCTTTGAAAAGATGGAAACAGGGGATGAAGATCACAGAGGTTCAATTTCACATGGTCCAGTTCTGGGTGCAAATACACGGATTGGAAATCGATAAATTCACCAAGAGAAATTCAGAGGCGATCGGGAAGAGCCTTGGAACGGTCATGGAGGTGGATGATATCATGGGGCATCTCGGTTTGGATAGGGATTACATCCGTATCAAGGTCGAGGTGGACAGCATCAAAGCCCTCCCGGTGGGGTTTTGGTATAAGCGTAGAAGTGGAGAGATGGCACGGGCAACCGTGAAGTACGAACGCCTCCCCGACTTCTGTTTTGAATGCGGGAAGATAGGACATACTGAGAGGGTTTGCACTACGGAGATTACGTTGTCGGATGAGGCAGAAGGAGGGCCGAGGTATGGGCCGTGGGTGAGGGCGGACAGACCCAAACGGCGAAGGGAGCAAGGACAGTATGTGGGCAAGAGTCTGGGAACCCCTACGGGGGATCCAAAGAGGAAGAGTTGGAAAGACTTAATGCGGGAGAAACAAGAAAGGGAAGGGTCGAACACCCCTCCTAACACTCAGTCAACGGAAAGCCCAAGGACACAGGAGGAAGAGGTGACTCGGTCCAACCAAGAACCAACAAGGACCGAGGAAGATGGGAGAGCCATGGTCAATTACGATCATGAAATGGGATGGGGGACTGAAGGGTATAAGGGTGATAAAGATCAAACCATGACGGAGGAGGGTAGACAGTTGTGGTTGAGGAAGGGCAAGGAAGCGAGCAGTGGTGGTGGTAGCTATACCATCGCACAAGCTATGGAGGATGCTGTGGGGTGGAGAAGACAAGAGGATAAAAGGGGGAACACGAGCTTCCTTGTCGATAGGAGGGCGTGTTCGCCGAAGCAAGGGGCGGGTGAAGTTGGAAACACTCAGAATGAGACTAGACCCCTCCAGTTGATAGAAGGGCCGAGTATGACCACGAGCGAGGCTGGGCCCGAGGTTGGCACGAAGGAGGGCGGTAGCACGGGAAAGGGGCCAACGGCTTATCTGGCTGTTAGCAACCCGACCCATGTTATTAAAGATGCGGGTATGGAGCTGGATCTCCATGAGGTTCAGGTTCAAGAGTGGAACTACTTTGTTGAAGAGCCAGTATCTCCGGCTACCAGTGGGGAAGGGACGACTATTCCCACGGGCCTTAGCCCTCTCATCCAAAAGATCAACCTTAAGAGGAAACACGAGGAGGATGAGGCAGAGGGCGAGGATAGGTCGGATCAGCAAGGCAAAAAGCAGAGGGGGTGTTTGATGGAGAAGAGGGTTGGAAGGACCTCTCCAAGGGGAAGAGGGAGAGGCCGAAGGGGGAGTCAACACACGGCTTTGGTTCGGAGGAGGATTATCACGGCAAGGCACAATGCCTCACAACTGGGTTCTGGTAGCTGTCCCGAGACAGCTACCCAGAACCAATGAACTACCTGGTGTGGAATTGTCGGGGATTGAGATCGGCCCTGACAATTCCGTACCTTGCTGATCTCGTGAGGAGGAGCAAACCGGACATTATCTACTTGATGGAGACGAAGAACACGGAAGTTTATTGCGAAAAGATGAGGAGAAAGCTGAAATTGTGCGAGGGGGAATACGTAAACCCGAACGGGATTTCGGGTGGTTTGGCATTGTGGTGGTCGAAGGAGGTGAGGGTCGAAATCCATCTTAAAACAGAACATATGATGGATACGACTATCACCAAAGTCAATGGGGGAGGTGCGATGCATGTCACGTGGGTCTATGGGAGCACCCAATGGAACGAAAGACTCCGCTTATGGGAGGAGATCAAACAGATATCGCAGAACAGGAGAGGTCCGTGGATGTGTGTGGGGGACTTTAATGATATCGCATTGTCAGGGGAGAAGGAGGGGGGAAGACCGAAACAAGCACGGAAGATGGATGCCTTCAACGAGATGATGCGAGAGTCAAAACTGGTGGACATGGGGTATAAGGGTTGCCCCTTTACGTGGTGCAACAATAGGGAGGGGGAGGATCGAATCAGGAAAAGGCTCGATCGAGCAATTGTGAATCCGGATTGGATCCGAACTCATCCGTACGCTATGGTTATCCACAAACTCCAGATCGGCTCGGATCATTGCCCACTAATGATTCAAATCGAAAGGCACCAGACACGGAGCAAGAGACAGTTCCCTTTCGAAAGGAACTGGTTAACGCACAATGGGTGTCGGGAAGTTGTGGAGGATGTTTGGAGAGAGGGCCGGCGCGGCAATAGCAGAGGGGGAATTCACACTAGACTGGGGAAATGCAGGGGTGAATTGCAGAGATGGAGTAGGAGTAACGTCTCGAACATCAGGAGGGTGATTGATAACCTCAATGAGGAAATCAGAGCAATGCAATTGCAGCCTTTGGCTAACTACCAAAGGGACAGGGAAAGGATTCTGAAAAGGGCCCTGGAGGAAGCATGGACCAAAGAGGAGGAGTATTGGCGGCAAAGATCCCGGGTTCAGTGGATGCAAGCGGGGGACCGCAATACGGCTTATTTCCACCAGTCGACGATTGAGAGAAGGAGAAGAAACACTCTTTGTCGCCTACAGAGGGTGGATGGGGTGTGGGTGGAAAGAGAAGAGGATATCATGATGGAGTGCGAGGGATACTTTCATCACATATTTCAGACGGAAGGAACAGATGGGTTGTCTGAGCAGATGAGGGGAATCCCGCACTTGGTAACTGAAAGAGATAATGTCGGTCTCGTCAGAATGGTGACCCGAGAAGAGGTCAAGATAGCGGTTTTTCAGCTGGGAGGAAGCAAAGCACCGGGACCCGATGGGTTCCCAGGAATGTTCTATCATCACTTTTGGGATGTGTTAGGGGAGGATGTATTCCATTCTGTGAGGCTTTTCTTTGAATCGAACTCACTATTACCAGGTTATTGTTATACGGATATAGTATTAATTCCTAAGGTTCCCAACCCCATTAATACAACCCAATTTAGACCTATTAGCCTTTGTAATTTCAACTACAAAATAATATCCAAGGTTCTGTCTAATAGGCTTAAACTGCTACTACCTAAGCTCGTAACCCCTTTCCAAAGTGCTTTTGTCTCAGGCAGGTTCATCCATGACAACATCCTTATCGCGCACGAAGTGTTCCACCACCTCAGGACAAATATCGGGCGGGGGAGAGAGGAGTGTGCGATCAAGGTTGATATGAGTAAAGCGTATGATCGGGTTGAGTGAGAGTTCATTGTTCAAACACTCCGTGCGTTGGGATTCGCAGATCAGTGGTGCAAATGGATCATGGAGTGTATATCAAAGGTATAGTACAGTGTGGTGGTCAATGGGAAGAAGTCAGCGAGATTCAAACCATCTAGGGGTATTAGGCAAGGCGATCCCCTATCGCCTTACCTATTCATACTCGTTGCGGATGTTCTATCACGACAAATTATTAAGGAGGTAGGGGAGCATAGATTAGAGGGAATTCGAATGAAGCGATCTTGCCCGGAAATACACCATCTTTTTTTCGCGGACGATTCCCTTTTCTTCATCAATGCTTCGGAGGAGAACGCTCGGGCACTTAAGGGCACGATCGAGAGGTACTGCAAGGCCTCCAGACAGAAGATCAATTTGGACAAATCGTGTATCCAGTATGGGCGGAGCGTAGGGGAAGACACTCGGCAGAGGGTGTCTAATATCCTGGGCATCGAGGCAGTTGCAGATGCAGGGAGATACTTAGGCCTCCCGACCAACTGGGGGAGGTCTAAGAGGGAGGCAATGAGGTACCTTAAAGAGAGGGTCTTGAAGAAGATCCACGGGTGGAAAACGATATTCCTCAACAATGCGGGGAAAGAGGTCCTCATTAAGGCGGTAATCACCGCCATCCCAACTTATGTTATGTCACTGTTTAAATTGCCTAAGACCTGGTGTGCAGAAATATCAAGCTTAATGGCTAGGTTTTGGTGGAATGGTCGGGATGAGAAGAGGAAGATCCACTGGGTTCGGTGGGGTCAACTCACTCATACAAAGGACATGGGTGGCATGGGCTTCCGGGACATGACTGATTTCAACACCGCAATGCTCACCAAGACAGCATGGCGGTTGCAGAACGACGGGAAGTCTCTATGGGCGAACGTGCTAAAGGGCCTCTACTTCCCTCGGGGGACCCTTATGGATGCGGCAAGGGGAAGCCGACCTTCGTGGGTTTGGTCTAGCATCCTTGCGGGCCGAGACATCATGAGGAGGGACAGCGTATGGCACGTGGGTGTGGGGGATCAGATTTGTGCGTTGCAAGACGCTTGGGTACCCGGGATCCCGCACAACAGGGTCAGCGCTGATTTAGAACCAAGGGGAGAGGGTGGCGTGAGGGTGAGCGAATTGATCAATAGGGACCTAAGATCATGGAATCTAGAGGCGATACAAGCTCACATCACGGATAGGGAGGCTCAGGCTATTCACGCGATCCATATCGCTAAGGAGCCGCAGCCCGATCGTATGGTTTGGCCAGGTTCGGTGGATGGGGTGGCCAAACCACGGCTGGTTTATAGACGCATCAGGGAGCTCAAATTGCAGGCGGAGACGCCTAGCTCGGTGGGCGATCCTATCGTAATGGGGAGGGTAGGAAGGAGCTTTGGTCCGGAGACACGCTCCCAAAGGTAAAACATTTCCTTTGGAAAGCCTTACATAATGCATTGCCGGTTAAAACCGAATTGGTTAGGCGAAGGGTTCAACTGAACCCAACGTGTAGTTTCTGCGAGAAACCGGAATCCGTGTTTCATGTGATTTTCGAGTGCACTTGGACTAGGAGGGTATGGTTCGGTGCTATGGGCATTAGGATGGACACGGACGGAAGCCGTAGATGGTCAAGTTGGCCTCACTTTATGCAGGATCTGGACCAAGTGGAGGGGGACACGGGTCGGCGCACCAGAATTCTCGGGCAAGCCATTGCGTGGGAAATCTGGAAAGAGAGATGCCGGGCTGTTTATTCGGAGGAGCAGCCCCGACCAGAGCCGACGGTCCAAGTCGCCACATCGATGGCGAATCAGGTATGGCGACTGGCCAACCAGCCGAGAGTGCCTTCGACGAGGTTTCAGGAACCGAGGGACCCATCGTGGGCAAGACCGAACCAAGGAGCGATCAAGGTCAATTGCGACGCGGTTTGGGACTATCTCACATTCAAAGGAGGTACTGGAGTTGTGGCACGAGACTGGACGGGAAAGATCGTGGCGGGGCACCATTCAACGTGCATCGGCACGAGCACCAAAACACTAGAGGCAAGGGCGATCTGCCACGCGGTTGCACTAGCAATCGAACACGCTTGGCCCGAGGTAATCATTGAGTCGGATGCACAACATGTTATAAACCTTCTTCATGGAGGTCATATTGAAAATGATTGGGAGCTTCGGGACATCCTCATGGAGATCCTTGGGCTTGCCACGCACATTTCCCGCATTTATTGGCGGTTTGTTCGGCGATCGGCGAACAAATGCGCTAATTGGGTTGCTTCGGAAGCGAAACGGGGAACCTGTCCCGTTGATTGGACTGTTTGTAATCCGAGACCTTTATTTTCGTTGTTTGTTTCGGACTTGGAGAACTCTTATTATGATTAATGAAGTTATATCTTGGCCAAAAAAAAAAAAAACTAATAAGTGAATACTTAAATTCAAATGATTATCTACTGTAATTAGGGTAATTGTAATTCCCTTTTCTTTTTTTCGTTCGAAATGTCAATTGTACTGCATTCAATTTCTCATCCATGTCTCACCATCATATTGAGGTGTAGATGTGGTCCCTTAGCTTTCACAGAATGAGAGAATAATAGCTAGCCCTAGCTAGGGTTTCTGAGATGGAATTCTCTTTCATTTTCCACTCCAATAAAGCAGCAGGTCTCATTCAGATAGCATCTTTCTCAAACTTTCCCCTTGAAATAAATATATATTCTTAAATTAATGAATGAAAAAATTGCCAGGCTACAAAAAAAAAATGTTTCAACCAAATAACATAACCAAATTCACTATATGTTTTACTTTAATCAAGCATTATGTGAAGTAATTTTCACAATAGATGGTTAACTTCCGATATAGCAGTAAAAGCAAGATGTTTAATCAGATCAACTCATGTAATTTCATTAAAATAGAACAAACACACTATGGAATTAATCTCAAGTTGTTTTTCAATAACACAAAGGTAGATTAATCAATCATCTACCATGGCATATTTTATTTATTTTGTCACTTTCAGATACATGTATTTTACTCGAATGTGGTTATTTAGTTCAAATTACTCACCAAATTTGACTAATAAAATGGTGGTGTGACGCTGATGTACCAGATGAGAAGTAAAAATAAATATAAAAAAGATTTAAAAAATTAATTTAATAATATATATAAATATTAATAATAAACCTAAAATTTGTAAATTATATAAAATACTTTATATATTTATTTAAAAATTGAAAAAAAAGGATCAACGAGCCCATGGCTCGATTGGACCATGACTAAGTCAATTCGACCCTAAACATATTCGACATTTTAGAAAATATTTACATTTTTAAGCAAATTTATATATATATTTATTATATAAATAATATTTAAATTAAATATTATATATATATATATATTGCAATCATATAGACTTGACTTATGTGCGAGTCACCTTCTTATTTAATACAAAAAAGTAATGAAAGACTAACGGAGAAACTAAAAGACAAAATTTGCAAACGTAAAGATGCAACCGATCATACAAAAAATATAAAAATATTGTATAATCACATAAGTTTCTAACGGGACATTTCTTTCACGGAATTCAGAATAAGAAATATGGAATAAGAATAGGGAACAAGTAATAGAAAAATAAAAATATGAAGTTTGTTTCTTTGGTGAAATAGAATGGAATGGAATAAAAAATTATGTTGTTTCTTTGGTGGAATTGTATATAGAAAAGGAATGGAATGTGGTAAAAAAATATATTTGTCCTTCCTTGTATATGTATAGTATATAACACATATAATTTGCATTAATTAATTTTAAAAATTAATAATAATAAAAACTTAAATATAATTAACTAATAATTTAAAAATATATATATATATATATATTTAATTAAGTCATTAATATTAAACAAAAATTCTATTAATTAATTCATTATTTTTACCAATACGCATCGACACTACATTTACTCAAACCATAATATAACTACTTACAATATCTGAAATATCATATTTCATTACATATAACCATTACATTCTCCCCACGATTGCAGTACAACTACACGCATGTCATCAGGAACCTTATCTCCGACCCTCAGCTCCACGATATCTCCAGGCACGATCTCTTTGACTGGGATACTGGGAATCTTCTTCCCATCCCTAATCACTGTGGCATGCTCCAATTGAATCTCCTTGAGCGCCTCCAATGCCTTCTCAACATTATTCTTCTGCCACACTCCAATAAATGCATTCAATATAAGAATAAAAAACAAAGCATACAAGAATTCGATAATTGAAGGAAATTTAGCACAAAACACCATAAACCACAACAAATTCAGTCTGAATCGAACCATCACGATATTCAGCAAAAACATCACAATATTCAACAAATTCAGCACAAATTCAGCAAAACACCACGAACCGAACCCAGAATCATGATTCTGGGTTCGGTCTGAGGAGAGACGCGGGGAGAGGAGAGACCATAACTGGGGAGCTTTGACATACCTGAGGAGAGGCGCGGGGAGCTTCGACATACTGAGGAGAGGCGCGGGAGCTTCTTCATCATTTTGAAGGAGGGTTATTTGACCATTTTGAAAAGTTAACGAGGGCAAATCTGTCATTTGGGCATCTATTCCGGGTTCCTTGCCTTCTAGGCTTAGGAATTCTTTAGTTTTCATCTGGAATATCTAAGTCTACTCCGTCCGGAATGTTTAAGCCAAATTTTATCAATTCTGCGAAAAAGAACTTCTTACGGATTTCGTAAGTCGAATTCATTATCTTTTCTGCGAAAAGAACATGACATAAGAGTCGGAATGAAAATATAAAGTACGTATTAACTATAAGTATTTAAGAGTTTGAATAGCACAATAAGTTACCACAAATTTGGGTAAAAAAGGACAAGGTTTCACTTGATCACACCATTGTTTTGTTACCATAAATGCATCCAAGTGAATCTCAAAGATCGAGTATTTTATTTTTGGGTCACCTTCACCTAACGTCATGACTGACTCTATCGCTCCCCATCCCACTCTCTAACATTATTACCATCCTCTTTTACTTTCAACTGGGAATGCATATATGTAGACAAAAATTGTCATTGTCACCCTGCAAAAGGTCTCTTTTTATATGACATCATTAGGATATATGATCTAACATATATATTACATTTATTGTTGGACACAATTTTGATGTCGTACTATATGACTGAATAGTAATCCAATATTCATTTGAAAATTAGAGAGATTACAATCACATTGTTTAGCTTAACAAATACTGTAATTATGACACAATCTAGAGTTTAGTGGCATTCAAACGCACCTTAATATTTCCGGACTCGCTACAAGCCATCATGTGGCTGACAAAGTCGTCAACTTCGAAGTATTGAGAGCTGACATTCGTCTACTCGGCAACCTTACAGGGTGAGCTTGCCGGAAGGAATGAGTGTAGTTTGCGAGCTTTCAGGGCTCGGTCACAATCGTGACACCCATGATGATTGAAAACCATCAGGTTATCCGACCTTTCTTTATAACCAGATGGACTACAATAAAATCATATTATGTAAATTAAACAAATAGAAGATTATATTTATTTTTTATGAGTGCATAAAAAATGTTGATGGAAAGGAAATTGATGAATCTTTTTTTTTTTCAATTCATACTGAAAATGATTGTTTTTGTTTTAAATATTTTTCTCTGTCAAATAGACTCGGCTTGTTCATGAACCGGTTCAGTTCATGAACTGGTCTGTAAAAAAATAGTATTTTTTCTGTTTTTTTATAAAATGTCTGATTTAGGTAAAAAAAAAACTGGTCTGGTTCGAACTGATTCAAAAACGGTTCGAACTAGTTTGGTCTGTTTTTTTATATCAACACTTCAATTAAACAAAAATCAACAAACCTACTGAACAAACCAGTTGAACTGGTCTGGTATTGGTTTCAAGTTTCAGACCATCAGTCATCAAACCGGTTTAGTTTATTAAAAGTGGTTTAATTATATAGGTTTAAAGTTGTTTAATTTAAATTTAAGTATAAACCAGTATAAAAAAATGAGTCGTTTCGAACCAATTCAAACTACTATTTAGAAATGGTCTACTTGAAGTCTAAAAAATTGGTTTGATTTTAGTACTAGTTCGGTTGAACCAGTTCAAATCAGTATCATACCAAAACCAGACCAGTTTAGCCGAACCGATTTAAATGAACAAGCCTAAAATAGACAAACAATTTTCATTGAACTCAATTTATATGAATATTATATTCTATGTTAAATATTGCAAATTCAAAAATCAATATACTTATTTTCGAAAAATCTTATCACTAAAATTGAATAGAACGATAATAATTATTTATTAAGCATTTTCTTACTTTCCCCCAGGTTTTTTGATTGGGATGGTTTAATAATTTATATTAAACTACATGCATGGATTTTCTCGGACTTAAACTACATATAGTATACACACTTTTATGAATAAATCTAATTAATAAAAAATGGATCGAAATTTTTTTTTATTCCTAAAATGATGAGTAATCATTTGTTATGATCGATTCTCTACAAACACTCAATCGGATGAAGAAAACTCTAAGGATTGAGAAGAAAATCCTCAGTTTTCAGAGAGAAAATGAATAGTAGAGGAAGACAGATTTTTCGTGGTAACACCCAATTGGGTAACCTCCACGCGATTTGACATTTTATTAATGATGGATACTGTTATAAAATACATATACATGAAGAAATACAGTCTAGTACATTAATATTAATCATACTCAAATACCTAACATCATTGTGTTATCTCACTTTACAATAAACAATTGACATTAGTTTCTACTAGAATAGTTTTTTGATAATAAGACTAACTAAATTAATGATAAGATCGGGTAAAAGTACAACAAATATAACTACAACAAGGTCATCCGTCTCGAGCCTAAAAAAATTTATTTTTATATTTTTCATGAGGGTATCGACTACCACTACCACTATGTCATATAAATATACTTATTTAAGTATTGGATAGATTAAAATTATGTTTTTAAGTCCAAAACCTTTTTTTTTCTACCCAAAAAAAGTCCAAATAAATGAAAAGAATTTTGCATGTATGATGAGTATTATTAAGAGAACCCATGTGATATAAGATTCCAATCTTAGTAATTCAAAACAAAAGCTGATTGTTTCATAATAATAGAATCAATTAAGTTTTTAAATAATTTTTTTCTTACAATTTATTAGTGCGCGACCGTAGGTACAGGGTCTATTTTCTCATTTTCTGTATCCATAAATGTCCATCTATCTTGGAAACAACTCCCTTCCATTTTCTGCAACTTCTCTGTCAGTTTTACACTAATGTACGTGACTCATACTATATATCTACGACTATGACCACAACCAAAACCAACAAACACAATAATAATGAAAAAGTAAAGACTCTCCTTGTGTTAACCTAGCTCATCCCTAACTCACTTCCCAGCTGTGGAGGGTTTTCCTTTCCCAGGTTAGTAGATTCATTCACCAAACAAGTAATTGAAGTTCCAAAATCTTAAATTTATGCGTTCATCTCAATTTCTTGATTGGGTATCAAAATTTAATACCTAATCCAACACTTGTGTATACGCAACTGCTTTGGTGTTTGCTTCATTAATTTCCAGTTTCCAACCATGGAGTTTCTGGGCGAACTGCAAGATGTAGCCACTTCGGAGAAGAAGTCATCAGTCAGGGGTAAGATCGAAATCAAGCGCATCGAGAACACCACGAATCGACAAGTCACCTTCTGCAAAAGGCGCAACGGGCTGCTCAAGAAGGCCTATGAGTTATCTGTACTTTGCGATGCCGAGCTGGCACTCATCGTATTCTCTAGCCGCGGCCGTGTCTACGAGTATGCAAACAGCAGGTGGTTGATTCATTTTCTCATTATATATATATGCATAACACCTCACAAACATATGCGTATATTTAGAAAATATGTCTTGCAGATGTTGGGTTTCCAGCAAAATCTTAATCCATGTGCTCTGATGTTTCTGATTGAGCTTCTGGATTTCTTGACTCTGTTGTTTAATGGTGACCTTGCTTCCTCTTTCTTGGTAGAGGAGATATCACTTAATTTAGGGTTTTGAAATTTTCAGATCAAGGTACATAATTAGATTAGAGTTCTCTCCCTGGTTAGGGTTATTTATTAAAAAGTTGATATGAGATGAAAACAGCAGTGGGTAAGTGAATTAAGCAAAAAGTTAGGAACACACATACCTTAAATCAATGTTTTGAACTCCCAATTTTTGTGGGTTTCATTTTTATATTAAAGCAATTGAAATATATAAGGTGCTAAATTATGTTGTGATTAAAAAAAAAAAAACGCTAAATTCTAAAGCTGCATGAAAATAAATAAATAAATACTTAAAACCTTCTAATTAACTTGGTGTAAACAATGCTAATACCTCAAAATGCTTCCTTTTTTTTAACTCCTATTTTCTTTCTCTTATCTAAATCACTCTATTTAAAACTAATGAACAAAATGATCAAACTTTGTAAAATAATTATTTTTCTATACATAGTTAGTGTCAATGTTAAATTTTTAATATAGACCGAGCACACACAAATAACAATCACATTATACAACTTGGATTTCATCATAAAATCAATTGGTGATAGGAGTAGTTTTAGTCTTCCTGTAAATATATATGGTGCATATACTTGTTTGGAAAACCACCGATGTTGAACGGTGGAGCTTATACTTCAACATTACTCCGCCACCATGAAAGCTATAAAGCACAACACCAACACTTTTTTAATTAAAAACGGTTTGGGAGAACATTCGGTTTACTGTTGTTCATCCAAATGAAAGATCAAGTCTTTTTCTTTTTCTAAACCCAGCTAGGGTTTTGTTTTGTAGTGCATATATAAATCCTATGAGCAAGCTCGTATGTGACGGATCTTTCCGCACGGTCACGTCAAAGACTCAATTTTTTATTCTAGCATTTTATTTTATCTGTAAACACGGAAATCGTGGTGCGCTGGTGAATCGGTGATTGCTTCTCAATAATTCATTTCTCTTTTTTATTTCCTGATGATTGACAGCACCCTTTATCATTTCATCTGATTCAAAAATTTTCCTTTTCACCCAAATGGTGAAGCAATAACATACGTTATCTCTATATGGGATAAGACCTTTTCCCTTCCTCTCTATGTAACTATATATATATATATATAATAATTTCGAGGCGATATTGTAGTATTATTAGTTTACTTATAAAAGAATGTAAGTGTGAAAATAGAGCAACCAAGTTAATTTATAAGTTATTATATAGGGATTAATGATACCTTAATAGTATGATATGTTGTTCAACCCTGAACAAGAGGGAGATTAATCAAGGTAATAATTAATGACATTCAACTCTGTTGAACTTATGATGATGACACTCATGATAATGGATTGTGCAAGTCAATATTGGAAAGAAACTGAAATTAATATGGTTATACACTAAAAGTCTAAAACCCTATTCTTATCTATCAGTTAATGTAATGAGGCTCAGAGAGTGCAGCTGCAGCTAGCATTCTGTTGGTGTGTGTTGCGTTAAACAAGTAGACAAGACAGCCTACGAGTTTTAGGAATAGATTTGAACCACGTGGCTCTCCTCGAACCTATTGGCCCAGATTTTCTGAACTAATCATGTTCAGCCTTCAGGGCATCTTCTTATTTATTTTTTCTTTGGCCCAATCAAATTAATCTGTCATTCGACAAAGTTAAGGTTACAACAATAAGGTTTCATTGTCTGTCGTTTGCTCAAATGGTAAAAATACAACGAAAATGATGACATTTTGAGTAAAACGTCCCAAACAAATTACATATAATAAAACCTATGAAGTTGAAGATACTTATCATTAATGACTCTTAATCTATTTCACTTTTTCTTAATTGTTTAATGTCGAAACGTGTATATATTATGACTTGTGCTCTTTATGTTCATGATATGATATTACACGGATTGAATATGTTGTAATTTATGCATGTCAAGAGACTTCTACACTAATCTGTGTCACCCTTGAATTATTTTAAGTATTCACTATATGTGACCTTCTCAACTTGCAGTGTTAGAAGTACGATTGAGAGGTACAATAAAGCTTGTGACGGTTCATCCACACCGTCGGTCTCAGAGACTAAAACTCAGGTATGTTTAATTACCTTGTTGATATGCATGTTAACAGAATCAGAGCTATCTATGTTGAATTGAAACCCTTGATCATGTTCATAAACGATCAACTATTACATCCACGATGAATGAAAGCCTTTATAAAATTGTTTATGAATGATTCTTGGTGTATGTAGAGGTTCTAACGATGACTTATATACTCGATAAAGGTTTTACTGACGGTTTTTTCACGTAGGTGAAAGCCTAATTACCTGTAGTTGTTGTAGAAACGTATACATCTGTTACTATATAATGTTGCTGGTGATTGCAGTTTTATCAACAAGAAGCAACCAAACTAAGGAGACAGATACGGGAAATCGAAAACTCGAACAGGTAACTGATGAGGATATACTAAACATTGCCTTATTGAGGACTGACAATTTCTTACGTAACACGATACGAATATGCACGAAAACATCGTGTTCGTAGAAGCATATGACAAAATGATATAACGAACACATAAAGTTGTACTTGAAATTGTATTTTTTGAATATTTCTCTGAACAAGTCTCGTTTAATAACTCTATTCAAATATTTAATTTTTAGAGTTTGTCGATTTGATATTAAGCACTCGTGAAATCTGATGTTTGAATTGATAAACCTTACTATGAACAATTCATTATTTTATATTTTTTTATAAATCTCGCATGTGAACATATAACTAACTAACTTAACACAGCACGACATGAACACGGACAACAAATTGTGTGTCGTTTTGTGTTGAAGAACATGACGCGTCAATTTAAGTTTATCATGTTGGTTCGTGTTTGGTAAGTATTACACGATAAACGTATTGATATGTACGAGAACATACATGTATGCACGATTGTCACCTTAGTGGTCATATTGTGTTATCTCTAGGCTAGTCAAATGAGTAAAGGACTTACTTTGTAGGCATATAGTCGGTGAAGCAATCGAGTCTATGAGCTCTAAGGAACTCAAGAGCATGGAGGGGAGACTAGAGAAGGCAATCAACAGAATCAGATCAAAAAAGGTAATCAATTGTCTATGTTTTCGATTATATATTTCCTAATTTGACATTAAGATAATTCTAATGAAACTCGTGTCTTCTGTAATGACAGAGTGAGATGTTGTTAGATGAAGTAGAGTACATGCAGAAGAGGGTAAGTTACTTTAGATTGAAGTAGTCATCAAATATTTGTAACTACCAAAGCCACATCGTACTAACAAATATATAGCATGATGATGTAGGAAGTTGAGCTGCAGAATGACAATATGTATCTGAGGACCAAGGTTTCTTCTGTCGTTCTCTCCATTCTCATTGTAATGGATAAGAAAACATAACATAATGTTTGTACTTATTGGTTGGTGTAGATAGCAGAAACTGAAAGAAAACTACAGCAGCAGACACAACTGAACTTGATGCATCCGCGAGGAGTATACACCGAGGAGACATATGATAGGAACTATCTGCCCATTAACCTTTTGGATTCCAATAGCCATGGATACCCATCTCAACCTGATCACACTGCTCATCAATTCGTGTAGGTACGATCGATCGTCTTGCTTCTTTCACATGATCTTCATGCTGCACATTGATCATGTGATCCCGCTGTATCCACAACTTTCTATAATCTTTCTCGATTCGGTATATGATTATCTTTGGTATCTATATGCATCTTCAACTTATCTATGATTCCAATCCTACCTTTATATGCATCTATGATGATACTCGAACTGACTTATATTCTTCTATATCTATCTATATCTATCTATCTATCTATATATTTGAAGTAAGTAAGCTGCATCGTCTATGTAAGAGGACCGACGACTTTCTCATTTTCGACCGAACTATATTGTAGTACGGAAAATATGGATCATTTAGTGTCATTGGGGAACTGCTCATTTGACATTGGACTACCATAGATTTGCAAAGCAAATGAATCTTTCAAACCTATGAACCAGCTTCAGCTCCAGTACACTACACTACACATCATATAGTTGTGTCTATCTTTTAACCATCGTGCGTTATCTTTCCGATTGGTAAATGTTTATGTGGATTGGTGTTGTATTGTGTTGTGTCCTTTTCATCATGAGATTAGTTTTCATATACATAAAAACTATCATAAATTGATGTTTCATAGTTGATGTACTTATGTCTATTGTCACCATATGAATGTCGTGTCTGAATCTATTGTCAAACCATCCTGAGCTTCGATTCTGTGCCAAACCACTGAAATAAAATGGTCCAAAGTAACCGAGATGTCAAACTATTGAAAAAGATTGTAACCCACGAAACTATATGAAGTGCGCACATTAGAGATTCTGTTGTTCTTTAATCAAGAGAAGTTGAAGAAGATGAGATTCAACATGGAGTTGAATCACACAAATACAAATCTTATATGTGTTGAACAAACTCTCTTAAACTCTTATAAAACTCATACAACTCTCATACAAAACATACAAACATAACCACCTATTTATACTAATACATAGTAGCACTTTGTTGACAAAGTTTACAACACTTTGTTGACAAAGTTTACAAGGTTGGTGCAGTATTTTCAATAGTAGATATGCAGCATTTTCAATAGTAAAACACATGTTGGAGGAGCAGCAATTTATACAGTAAAAAGCTGATTTATACTAACACTCCTCCTAAATCAGGTTGCTGCAAACTCCCAATCTTTCCCTGAGAAAAACAAATCTAGCAACTGGAAAAGACTTGGTAAATATATCTGCAACTTGTTCTTCAGTGTTGCAGTATATCAGTTTTACTTCTTCATCCTTTTGTATCTCTCTTAGGAAGTAATACTTTACCTTGAAATGTTTTGTTCTTCCATGAAATACTGGATTTTGGGATATAGCAATTGCAGCTTGATTATCCACGAAAATCTTAGTGCTTTCGGCTTGAACTTCTTCAAGATCTTCCAACAGCTTCCTCAGCCAAATGGCTTGTTTGGCTGCTCCTGAAGCTGCTATAAACTCAGCTTCTGCAGTGGAGAGAGCGACCACTTCTTGCTTCTTCGAACACCAGGAAAAGCATCCAGAACCAAGAGAAAAACAGTAACCAGAAGTGCTTTTAGCATCATCTTCTGAACCAGCCCAGTCACTATCTGAATACCCAATTAAATTTAGGTCCTTACTTTTCCCAAACTTGACCCCAAGTGATTGAGTTCCCTTCAAGTATCTTATTCTGGCAAATGAAGACTTCATGCTTACTTTGTTTGATCTCAATGCCCAAAAAATAGGACATCTCTCCCAAGTCAGTCATCTCGAATATATGCATCAATCTTCTTTGCTCTTGAGCTTGAAGAGCACTAAGGAGCTCTGCCAATTTGTTTTTTTTTTTTTTTTTTTTTTTTTTTTTTTTTTTGTGTTGTGAGATCAAACAAAGTAAGCATGAAGTCTTCATTTGCCAGAATAAGATACTTGAAGGGAACTCAATCACTTGGGGTCAAGTTTGGGAAAAGTAAGGACCTAAATTTAATTGGGTATTCAGATAGTGACTGGGCTGGTTCAGAAGATGATGCTAAAAGCACTTCTGGTTACTGTTTTTCTCTTGGTTCTGGATGCTTTTCCTGGTGTTCGAAGAAGCAAGAAGTGGTCGCTCTCTCCACTGCAGAAGCTGAGTTTATAGCAGCTTCAGGAGCAGCCAAACAAGCCATTTGGCTGAGGAAGCTGTTGGAAGATCTTGAAGAAGTTCAAGCCGAAAGCACTAAGATTTTCGTGGATAATCAAGCTGCAATTGCTATATCCCAAAATCCAGTATTTCATGGAAGAACAAAACATTTCAAGGTAAAGTATTACTTCCTAAGAGAGATACAAAAGGATGAAGAAGTAAAACTGATATACTGCAACACTGAAGAACAAGTTGCAGATATATTTACCAAGTCTTTTCCAGTTGCTAGATTTGTTTTTCTCAGGGAAAGATTGGGAGTTTGCAGCAACCTGATTTAGGAGGAGTGTTAGTATAAATCAGCTTTTTACTGTATAAATTGCTGATTTATACTAACAGATTCAATTCTTAATATACCATGGAAATTGCAAATGTGATTTAGTAATCGACCTAGATTTAAGCATCCGCTTACTGGCTAGTATTACGTGGGGTGTTTCATGGTCCTAGAGTCTGTGTATGTACTACGTTTCTACTCTTTATATACGTATAACAAAAGAAAAGGATCCCAAATATGGTGGATTGAAGAAGAACTGAAACCTAGAAATGAAGAGTTTTCAAAAAAGCAATTGGAGTTCATCGAGTCTTGCTCCTTCATTTGGAAGACTCTCCCCCTTAAATAAAAGAAACCCAATATTTGATAACAATTGTCAAAGAATAAAAGAAATAACCGAAAGAAAATAAATGCACCGGTTCACAAAAACAACACGGGCCGACAAGAATTACAACCCAATAAGAAATGCCCACACGAAGACTTTCCTATCATGATGCAAAACCCAGTAAGTGGCTTTCTGGATTCAATGCAACTTGCCCAATCAGAGTCACAGTAGGCTACAATTTTTGGCAAAGATTCAGAGGATAGAGGGATACCCTTACCTGGTTCCCTCTTTATATACCTGATAATTCGCAATACAGCTTCAAGATGTGAATTTTTTGGATTTTGCATGAATTGACTGAGATTCTGCACAACAAATGAAATATATGGGCGAGTAATGGTTAGGTACAAAAGCTTCCCTATCAGTCTCCTATAATTGGTGACATCATTTAGGGGTTTATCATCAGCATTAACATTCAGATGCTTATCATAATCCATACTAGTAAACTTCACATTCTGCTCCATATGAGTCCTAGCAGTTTTAGCACCCGAAAGACCAACATCATAAATAATCTCTAAGGCATATTTTCTTTGGCAGAGTACCGGTCCTTTATTAGACTGAGCTATCTCAATACCAAGGAAATATCTCAACTCACCCAAATCTTTCATTTTAAAACATGCTTAAATCAGATATCAGATTATCACTGATACCACAAATGAGCAAATCATTCACATATATCAAAAGAATAACCAACTCATCTCCAATCCGCTTTGTAAACAAAGAATAGTCAAGTTTGAATAAGAGAGTTGGTCAATTTAATATTCCATTGTCTACTTGCCTGTTTCAAGCCATATAACGATTTTCACAATTTGCAAACAAGATGAGTACTATCTTTACCAATAAATCCTTCAGGAACATGCATATAGACTTTCTCATCTAAGTCTCCTTGTAAAAAGGCATTATACACATTCGTTTGATAAAGAGACCAGTTATAAACAGAGGCAAGGGCTAACACAGTTCTAACAATACTCATTTTAACAACAGGAGAAAAAGTGTCAAAATAGTATATACCATGTTTTTGGCTATATCCCTTAGCCACCAATCTGGCTTTATGCCTATTCAAGGAACCATCAGAGTTGAATTTAAATTTATATACTCACTTACATCCAATCGTCATTTTACCTTGAGGAAGAGGGACTAAGTCCCAAGTCTGATTTTGCTCAAGGGCCTCTATTTCATCCTCCATTGCTCGAATCCAAGATTTATCTTTGACCACCTTAGAAAAATTATTGGGCTCAACAAGTCTGGAAATTGAGCTCAGATATACCTGATAATTATCAGACAAACCATCATAGCATATAAAATTGTCTATAGAATACATATAAGATACATTCGAAACCTGATAGTCTTTCATCCATATGGGAGGCTTAATAGCTCTTCCTGACCTGCTGAAAACAGACATGGAAGATTCCTGTGTAATAGGGACATCATTTCTATCAGGGTCATTGTATGACTCATCATTTAGTGTGGTTCCATCAGTGCCACAAGTGGCTTCATCATCTGGAATATCTACACTAACATCAACATTATTCTCCTCAGTATTTACATCTTGAGGGATGCTTACATCATAGGAGTCCGACTCAGCATAATAATCGAAAAATATGGGCAACTGATCTGATTTGCTATTCTCAAAAGGAAACTCTTTTTCAGTGAATTGAACATCCCTACTAATGAAATATTTCTTTCCAGCCAAATCATAAAGTCTCTATCATTTTTTTAGTTTCCGAGTATCCCACCAAAACGGATGGGATAGCTCTAGAAGCAAATTTATCAGCCACCTGAATATTTTTCGCATAACATAAGCATCCAAACACCTGAAGGTGATTAATCACAGGTTTGTTATTACTCAACATCATTAGATGACGTCAAATTAATCAAGTAGCAAGCTGTTAGGACACAATCCCCCCCAAAATTCATTTGAAAGTGAGGCATGCAACTTAAGTGCCCTGGCCACTTCGAGGAGATGTCTTTCGCTCAACCCTCCTGTTCTCTTGGGGGGGGGGGGGGGGGGGGGGGGGGGGAGTATATGGGCAACTGCTTTGATGGGAAATCCTCTTTTCTTGAATAAAGGTCTTAATATTCTCATTAACAAATTCCTTACCATTGTCGGTTCTGAAGGCTTTGACTTTCTTACTGAATTGCGTTTCAACCATAATAACGAACTACCTCAAAACAACAACAACATCGGATTTAAACTGCATCAAGTGAATCCAAGTAACTCTCGAAAAATCATCCACTAATGTCAGAAAAAAAAATGTTTTATTATCATGAGTGGAGGTATGAAACGACCCCCATACATCAGCATGAATAAGATCGAACATAGCATCTGCTCTTGTTAATGAAATATGAAAAGGTTTTCTAACCATTTTAGCTTTGGGACATATGGAGCATTCAGCTATATCAGAAAATTTATTCTTTGGTAAATCAAGAGAATCCAAATGTTCCAATGCCTTTAACGAAATATGTCCAAGATGTTTATGCCACAACATAACATTTGAAACAGCAGAAAATGTTACATGGAGTATCATTACAAGTTGTTCTAATGAAGTATAGACCTGATTTAACTCACCAGTCCCCAAGACCCTCCCATTTGAGAGGTCCTACATGACAGCAAACTTAGGGTAAAAAATCACGGACCAACTTAACTCTTTAGTAAGTCTAGAACCTGATAAAAGACTGTATTTAAAGTCAGGAAAATACATGACATTCATCAATTTCTTATCCTTACTAAAGAGAAAATTTCCAATATTGCTAAAGGTTGAAAAATCCCCATTAGGCAATTGGACCCTAGTTCCTGGAATCAACTTATTTTCACATAACCAATCATTTATGTTGGTCATGTAATCAGTTGTTCCATTGTCTAGAATCCAACAGTCATTACCAGAGGCAATAATGGAATTGAGATAAATACCTACTGTATTCACACGGTGATCTTCTATAGGGGAAGCACCTGCTAATGTTGCAGTGCTGCCAACCTGTCGGACTGTTTGTAAATGTTTTTCAAATTGACCACATGGGAGGGTAATATTACCTTGTACAACAGAACTTAAAGAAAGATCATTAGAAAACACTTTTGATAAATCAGAATTAGCATCACTAATTTTAGAAGAGGCAACATTAGCTTTTGAACTGTTGGTTTTCCCTTTCATAAACTCTTTATATTTGAAACAATTGTCCTTGGCATGTCCATTCTTTTTACAGAAGTCACAGCCTCGGGCGAAACATCGATCAAAAGTATGCCCCTTCTTTATACAGTGAGTACACTTTAAATTCTGATTTCCTCTAGGTCGGTCCATACTAAGAGAAGCTTTCACAGATCCAGAACTAGTACTCATCACAGAAGTAATTCCTCTTTGGGTTTCTTCTTGAATAAGAAGATTATATGCTTGATTTATAGATGGGAGAGGATTCCAAAGAAGTAAATGACTTCTAACAGCAGAATAAATCTCATTCAAGCTAGTTAAAAACTGAAAAAGACGTTGATTCTCCTTGTGCTTAATATGTTTTTTAAAATTCCCACCCTCAATATGAGGTAGGGCACAAGCCGCATCATATTCAGCCCAAAGGAGTCTCAACTTAGTAAAAAAAATGGAAATAGAATCAAGACCTTGACGAGTCATGACTATTTCCAAATACAATTGATAGGTCTTTGGCCCGCTAACCTTATCGAATCTTTCCTTAAGGTCTTTCCACACAAGAAAAGCATTTTCAGTGTACATGTAACCACTAGCAAGATATTTACAGATGGAATTCATAATCCATCCTAAAACGACAGCATTGCATCTATCCCATAAATGGTGAAAAACATGATCATATTTTTCTCGCATGCAAGTCTGAGTAATAAACCCTAATTTGTTCCTTCCTAACATAGTAAACCAAATGACACGACTCCACGTAGCATAATTTTCAGGCTCAGTCAAAGAGATAGAAATCATGTTTACCCCAGGATTATCACTCGCACGTAAGAAAATAGGGTGATGAGATCCTACCGTAGCCATGGTCTCATCATAAACATCATCAGTCGCATATTTACATGCCTCCTTAACAGGTTTTTCCTAAGCCATGAAGAAAAAACATAGAATAACAGAAAGATTACCTTAGGACCAAAGAAAGGTCAAAAGAAGATAAACCGTCAGTCGAAACGTCGGAGCGTAAATCGAAACAGAATTGCAACTCAGCCTCCACCAAGGATGATGTCCGACAAAGAGAAGGTTGCAATCGCAAAGAAGTCTTCAGTCCTGAAGAAGAAGGACCAATGAATCCACGATGAGAAAATCGTGAGAAAAGATGAACCGTCGCGACAGAAATAAAGCGATTCACATCAACAACAGCAATCAGAAGAACAAAATCGGGCAGAGAAGAAGATTATAGACGAGGCTAAAACGCCTTTGGCTCTAATACCGTGATGAAATCATAAAAATATGGTGGATTGAAGAAGAACTTAAACCCTAGAAATGAAGAGTTTTCAGAAAAGCAATTGGGGTTCATCGAGTCTTGTTCCTTCATTTGGAAGACTCTCCCCCTTAAATAAAATAAAAAACAATATCTGATAACAATTGTCAAAGAATAAAAGAAATAATCGAAAGAAAATAAATGCACTGGTTCACAAAAACAACACGGGTCGACAAGAATTACAACCCAATAAGAAAGGCCCACGCGAAGAGGATAAGCCCAAACAGCCTAGACAACTAACTAGGTTGCTCGACAACTAAGTTGAATATGCACATCACCAGATTTTAATATAATCAAGCGTGAAGCGAACGACGCTAACTAGGTGGCTTGACAATCCAAAAAGATGTTAACTACGTTATATCTCGACTTTTGAGTGTTATTGTTGAAAGTCACCCAATGAGGAGCAACTCGCGTGCAAAATGCAAGGAAGCAACTAGCCACTTTTTCCACCACCTTTCTCCAAAGGAACAACCCACTTTCATGCAAGGAGCAACTCACGTTTTGCATGCAGTTGAAGAGAACTCCTCCTATAAATAGGAGAGTTCTAATATGCAGAAGGAAGGCAACAAGAGAGAGTGGGAGAAGAAGAGTGAGAGATTGAGAGAATTTGAAAATTTTGTAACAAATTCTATCAAATAGATTCAAGTGGACGTAGTCAATTTGCTGAACTTATTTAAAATCGTTTTGTGTGATTTGCATAGAGAGGGCTGAGTGAAGAATAACAGTTACAACTCTCATACTCCCTTTTATTTTTATTATTTTTGATATACTCGTTTGAGTTTTCTATAAGAGCATCGTTTGGCAAAAAAACTACTACTTAGAAGACCAAAGTCAAAGGCGCATTCCTGCGTTTCATAAAATTTATGATATTATTCTTCTTCCTTTCTAAAATTTGAGCACAAGGCCTTTATGAAACGGCCCATGACAATCAATTACGCGCGTCCCGTGATTGGCGGGAAAGGTGCGTGCCCTGCCCTGCTAATTACATTGTCCTTTAATCTTCTGCATGCATGGCCGAGAAGAAACCGGAGATTGGAGCTTTGACATTCTGCTCCGTCGAGCTCAAACTAGGGTTTCTTGTTTGTTTCTCTTTATTTAATCTTTGTCGAATTAGGTATGCACTTATTGCTTGATCTTCTATAATAGACTGATTACTTCATACTTGGCACAAATAGGGGTCCAATTCAATATTATGACATTGCTAATTAAGGATACCGACTCAAATGAAATTAAACCATAATAGAATCAACACAAACTTATATAAAAAATGTTCTTGCTTCGATTAAAACCGATAAGATAGACTGCCCGGATTGACGACAATCATCACTTCAAGCTCTAGGCTTGAGATGCCCTTCGTTGGCCATCCTGAAGACCTTTGCTTGAGCCGCCGCAGCTTTGTTAGAGCCTAGAGAAGCGATGAAGTGGTCCCTGACTTGAACAGTGGAGAAGGCGAATCGGCTGTTAACCATTGAGTTGAGCAGTGAAGCAGTTCCTTCTCTGTAAAGTGCCCCATAGCCGTCAGTTCGGGTGTTGGAGAGTGCGTGAAGAAGGTTTAGGTTTGATGGGAGACCGGGCAAGCTTGGAACGTTTCCGCCCATAGCATTATTTATGGTTCCCAACCAACCAACCACACCCCAGATGAATGTTGGGTGACTCCTCCAGAAGCTGCAAAATGAATTTTGAGGGTTAACTTCACCAACAAGGCATCAAAAAGTAAATATTTTGAGACTATCTAGAATGCATGAAAATCTAGGGTTTTCTTGTAACTTACTCGCAAGTGCCGCCGAAAGGGTTGTTTGGGTCAAACACGAAGGGGGGTGCTGGTGCGGTGGGAGTAGGAGGTGTTGGGGTGATGCCTGGAGTAGGAGTGGTGGGCGTTACTGGGACCACTGGAGTTGGAGTTACCGGAGTTGGAGTTACCGGAGTTGGAGTTACCGGAGTCGGAGTTACCGGAGTTGGAGTTACCGGAGTCGGAGTTACCGGAGTTGGAGTTACCGGAGTCGGAGTTACCGGAGTTGGGGTGGTGGGCGGGTTATAGCAGCCACCTGAAGAGGGCGGTGATGGAGATGATGGTGGGTTGTAACAACCACCTGAAGGGGGTGATGAGGGCCTTGATGGAGTTGGTTTTGGAGTCGACGGCCTTGATGGAGTTGGCTTTGGAGTTGACGGCCTTGATGGAGTTGGCTTTGGAGTTGACGGCCTTGATGGAGTTGGCTTTGGAGTCGATGGCCTTGACGGAGTTGAGGCATGTGGTGGATCACAGTTAGTTGGTGGTGCTGGTGCTGGGTGGTGGTGTGGTGTGCCTCCATGTCCATGTCCGTGTCCATGTCCATGTCCATGTCCATGAGGTGGTGAAGATTGATAGGGAGGATTCACATGAACTGCACAACATAGTTGAATTAGTAATATTAGCTTCCAATATGTATTTTACGAAGATATAGAAATGGGTGATGCAAATATATTATCTAGAAGCACCTTGTTACGTTAGGTATGTGCAGTGTTTCAGTTTTATGTATATATAAAACACGAGGCAACGACTTAGATTTGCATGAAAATTACAGTCATTATTATAAAACACTAGGTACCATATTAATCTACTACAACAATAACTAACTATAACCCCTCATAGTATTATATATATGCATGTGGTATATGATATCATTAGTCGTCGTTCTAGCACTACTGTAATAACTCAGCTTATTGCATGCACTGAAAGTAAGGTTGGTAAGTTGTATAGAAATTTTGCAACAGCCACTGGATAGAGAGAGAGAGAACCTGGAGGAGCGACAGGAACAACAGGTGGGTTTGGAGCATAATAGCTCTTCTGATCTTCAAAACTCGAAGCTGTTACCTTACCGTTAGCAAGCAAAACAGCAACAACTAGCAAAATCAAAGAACAACACTCTGCAACTCCACTCTTCTTCCTCGCCATCTTTAAGTTGTGCTTTCCACACAAAATGGAGAATAGAGTAGTGAAAGGGAGATTAGCTAGAGTGTGAGTTGATGGTGAGGGAGAGATAGGTGATTATATAGGAGAAGGAAGTAAATGCAGTTGGTTGATTTTCTGCAGCAGCATTCATATTTCACTGCTCTCTCTCTCTCTCTCTCTCTCTCTGACAGTGCACGTCTCTCTGAAGCTATGAAGTGTCTTTGACTGTGAACACATGGCATGAACATGCGTTGTAGTTTAGCTCCCCTGCACCAATCTGCCTCTTTCACGATCAGGGACGAAACGAAACCAGGAATCAAGCTCAGAGGGGTTCATAGGGCAAGAATTAGAGTAAAACAAATAACCAAAATATTTTTTCAAGGGCAAATATATAATCATAACTCAAAAAACAACAATCCAACAATCATGCATCATAAAAACTATTAAAGAACCTTTCATTTACAATGATTCGTAACCTTTCATCTAAAAAAAAACTTACATTTTATTTTCATCCATTAACTTCTAAATTTAACACTCACTAAAAACAACATTTAATGTTTATTATTTAACAAAACTTCCTCGTAAACTTAAATGCTTCTACCATCCGTCATGCCGATCGCATCTTCTTGAATTTGTCGAAATATACTTTTGATAGCGGCTTTTGTGAAGATATCCGCAACGTGATTCTGACTTGCCACATGCACCAATTCCACACTTCCTTCCTTAACATGATCTCAGATAAAGTGAAAACGAACATCGATGTGTTTGCTTCTTTCATGGTTCACTGGGTTCTTTGTTAACTCAATTGTTGATTTATTGTCAACTTGAATCACGGTTGCACCTTGTTGCTTTAGCTCCATCTTGCTCAACAATTTTCTAAGTCATATAGCATGACATACACACCAAGATGCTGCAACATATTCAACTTCACTTGTCGAGAGTGTCACACGATCGGTTGCTTCTTTGAAAACCAAGTAAACGCAGTATCTCCCATAAAGAACACATATCCTGCAGTACTTTTCCGGTCGTCTATATCTCCACACCAATTGTTGTCGGAATAACCAACCAACTTGTAATCTTTTGCTTTTGAGTAGAACAACCTGTGTGACACTGTTCCTTGGATGTACCGTAAAATTCACTTCAACACTTTCCAATGTGAATAAATTGGCTCCTCCATGAACCGACTTAAAATTCCAACACTTAATGAAAGATATGGCCTTGTGCGTGTGAGATAGCGAAGGCTTCCTATCAAAATCCGATATTTACTCGCATCGACGCGTTCTCCTCCATCGAACTTCAAGAGTTTTGCTCCGGGTTCCATTGGTGTTGAAACATGATTGCAATTTTTCATCTTGTACTTCTTCAAAATCTCTTTTGCATATGTTTCCTGTGATGCAAAAATATCTGTCTCTACTTGTCTAACCTCCAAACCAAGAAAAAACTCCATATAACCCAAATCTGTCATCTCAAATTCACGTGTCATTGCGCCGTTAAACTCTTCTACTATCTCACCATTGTTGTCCATAAAAATAAGATTATCAAGATAAAGAGCAACAAATAACACGTTACCTCCATTCTTCTTTACGTAAAGACCATGCTCATAGGGACATTGCTTGAACCCATTCTCCTTGAAATATGAATCGATACATGTATTCCATGCCCGTGGTGCTTGCTTCAACCCGTAAATTGTCTTCTTCAATTTTAGCACCTTCTTCTCTTCTCCGACTTTTATGTACTCGGGCGGTTGCTCGATGTAGACATCTTCTTTGAGCACACTATTCAAGAATGCTTATTTGACATCCATTTGAAATATTGGCCATTTGAATTGAGCAGCTTGTGAAATGAGTAATCAGATTGTCTTCATCCTTGCAACAGGAACAAATACATTGTCATAGTCGATTCCTGCCTTTTGCTTGTATCCTTTCACAACAAGCCACGCCTTGTACCTCTCTATCTCGCCTTGAGCGTTGATCTTTTTCTTGAACACCCACTTCACACCAATAGTCTGACTTCCTTCCATCAATTCTGCTAGCTCCCATGTGTTGTTGCGGTCAATCGCCTTAATTTCCTAGTTAATGGCAGTTTGCCACTTCTTGTCTCGCACACATATCAAATTTAGTTTGTACATCCGATTTCTTCCTATCTCGACTAGAGCAACCAGACACCCATGTTTATCCTTCAAGTGTAGTACCCAATATTTTATGAGTATCGGGTAACCTTTCTCTGTGAGTTGCCCCAAACTCAAAATGTTGGTCTTGAGATCTGGTGCATAATAGACATCTTGGATTTACCCTATCAACCCATCCTTTTGTAAGTAACAAACTGTACCTTGACATTTGACCTCTACCTTTGAAGCATCTCCAAACGACACATTGTCATCTTCAATCTTTTGCATATTTTTGAATAAGTACTCGTGATAGCACATATGGTTGCTTGCCCACGAGTCGAGATACCAAAAAGCGTCATTGTTGATGTTGTCTTCATTTTGAGTCATCAAGAGAAAACTGTCATTCTCTTCATCTTCCAAGGCCAAGTTAGTTATTTCTTTCACCTTTTTATCGGCTCGATAATCTTTTGCAAGATGCCCCACTTTATCGCAACTATAACATTTGTCGGAGTATAAATCCTTTGCGTAGTGGTCATACTTATGACACTTATAGCACTCGATATTAGAATAGTTCGACCGACCGCCTCTTCCTCGACCACGCTCTCTTCCGCGCCAGTTTGGTTGAATCGGTTATTCCTTCTCCTTATAGTATCCTTCATGACTGTTGCGACCTCTTCCACGGCTTCCACGACCACGCCTCTACCTCATAAATTTTGATACTAGAGTACCCTTTTCGTCTTTAGTTGTCGCCTTGGTGTGAAGTGCTTGCTCTAGTGTCTCCTCCTTCTTTTTCTACCTACATTGTTCATGTGCCTCAAGAGAACCGACAAGCTCGTCGACTATAAGTGTCGCAAGATCCTTTGACTCTTCTATCGCACACACAACATTCTCGAAATTGTCGGTTAAAGATCTCAAAATCTTCTCCACAACTCGTGCATCGGTTATCGCTCCACCATTACGAATAAGTTGGTTTACCATGACTTGTACATAGGGGTGAGCAAATTACTCATTTGAACCCGGAACTTATCCGGAACCGACACTTTGTGTAGGTTCCGAGTAGACGTTTTAAAAATTGGGTAGGTTCCGGGAAAACAATTTAAGAACCTATTTATTCGGTTCCGGTTCTCTTATATGGATACCCTAAAGTAACTGGAACCGGAATCAGTTATATATATATATGTATATTAAAAAAAATAGAGACAAACCCTAACACTTTCTCTCACCTGTATATTCATGACAAACAAGGTATTATATTCATTTGTGCGCAAAGAAATTTCGTTCTGGGGAAAAACACGTTTTCGGGTATTAATCTCTTCCCCAATGAACAAACAAGGTATTGAATATTTTAACCCTAAACCGGAACGGAACTGAGGACAAAAAGAAACAGATTCCTAACAGGGTACCGAGAACCGTTTGTACAAACAAGTTTAGGGTAGGTTTCGGTTCCAAAATTAAACGGGTAGGTTCCAGTTCCAAAATTGCATACCCTATATTAAACTGGGTAGGTTACAGGAATCCCTAAATTTACAGGGTACCTGGAACCGCTCACCCCTACTTGTACACGCGTGATATAGTCAGATACAACTTCTGACTCCTTCATCTTCATGCTCTCAAATTCACCACGAAGAGTTTGAAGACGCATTTGCTTAACTCGGTCGACTCCTTTGAACACCTTTTCTAATATGTCCCACGCTTCTTTTGAAGTAGTTGCACCGACAATCTTCTCAAAGCCTGACTCGTCAACGACACAGATCAACATGTATAGTGTCACCTTATCCTTCGATCGTGTCGCTTTCAACGCCTTATTTTGAGTCATCAAATATCCCGTGGTATTTTCTGGTTCTTCGAAACCTTCTTTGACCACATCCCACGAATCTTGAGATATGATAAGAGATTTCATTTGAATGCTCCAATTATCATAATTCCCCTTCGTTAGTTGCGGTAACGACATTTGATCTGTCACACTCTCCATTCGCTCTTATACCAATTTGATAACTCAAATACAAACCACAAGAATGTTTAACTTTTGTTTATTACTTTGAGTCATATTTCAAACCAAAAACAACAATGCATTTATATAAGCATTATACAAAACATAAACAATAAAAACTATTAAAGAAAACTCTTAACATTTCATTTACTATGATTCTTGACCTTTCATCTACAACAACAAAAAAAAAAAATTGACCTTTTATTTTCCTCCATTAACTTCTAACTTTAAGACTCACTAAAAACAACATTTAGTGTTTATTATTTAACATATAAGATTTAAATTGTTTTTTTGAATATATATATATATATTAATCAAAATTACACGAGTTGTCCTTGTTTACGGTAATAGTTACGAAGTTTAAATAATAAAAAAGTTAGTTGATTCTTCACATAATATCTTAAGGGTTGTTTCACTTCGACCAAAAAAATAAATAATAATAAGGGTTGTTTCACTCAAATTTCTTACAACCGTGATCCCCATTTATATAAACCTATAATATAAAATGAGTTAGTATATTATACACGTTTCAAACTTTAATAAATAATCACATAAAATAATGTGTTACTTGTTAAACAATTAAACCAACTATAACGAGTTTTTATATATCACATATTAAACAATAAACTTATTACTTGAATTTTCATCTAACATCCTAAAACATTATAAAAATTAATTGTAGCCAAGTTGTGAACCTATTTATGCCACTATATGTATTGATTTTGATATTATAATGCTAAATCATGAATGCAACATATATATATCTTGTCTATATATCAAGCTGCCGACAATTGTGATTGAGGTGCTCAAATTTGATCCTCACGGTTAAAAACTCTCTACCACCGCGAAATTTTACAAGTCTCCAAAAATAGAGCTATGCATCTCATAATATGATTATATATATATATATATATATATATATGAACACTGTCGTACATTTTATATTTAAAGTAGGGTTATAATTTTAAACATCCTCTTCAGATAAAGATGTCTGTCTATGTCTCGAACCCATTTCGGCATCCGTATCGAATTGCTTTAGTATGAGGGTTTAGTTGAGGTTGATAGAATGAAGCCATTTTTCAAGAACTATTAATGAATACCATTTATAGGGTTTTGCATACCCTGGCCATCGGGTAGATGGAGCTCTTTACTTTCGTGGACTTTGGGGACTTAAATTTGGTCGTATTCTCAAGTTAGAAATGTCTAGATTTATCATTAAAAAACAACGACTATGTTGTTACTATTGTATCCAAAGTGTGATTCTTTTAATGTCGTGGGTGTATATAAGCTTCACTCCGATTAATTTAGTGTATTTCCTATTTGATTTAACTTATGTTTTATAGAGATGCTAATTTTTTACGTAATGCAGTAATATAACATAAATATGCTTAAAATATTTATTCATAGAAATATATTACAGAACGATAACACGATATAACTTTCGTATTGTATTCGTGTTTAGGTATCAAAACACGGTATGCACGATAAAGTTGGACGCTAGTAAATCTGATTTGAGTATGTTTCTAAACAAATCTCGTTTAATGAATTTAAAATTCCATTTAATTGCTTAATTTGGAGTTTGTCACTTCTATATTAAAAATTCATGAAATTTGATGTTTGAATTCATAATTCTTATTATTGAGTAGTTCCTTATTTTAATATTTTCTTATAAATATCACAAGTGATGTGGATGTGCAATTGACTATTTTAACACAACGCAACACGAAAACGTACGAAAAACTGTGTTGTATTCATGTTGAGAAACGTGACACCATAAATTTATCGCATACCTTCATGTTTCGTAAGTTTAACACGATAAACGTATAAATATACATAATAACACACATTTACGCATTATTTGTCAACTCTAATATTCTCTTTATAATGTAAATTAAACAACTCCATCCATATAATGAATAATATATATAATGTTCATATATATAATGTTCATATATATAATGTTCATATATATAGTTATAAACCACATAATTGTATGGCCATTTTCTAGATGTTAGTATCTTTCTTGTGTCCAAAGTTACCTGATCTTCATGGGGAAAAATATATTATGGTATTTATTATCCTAAAAAGAAAAGGATGAATGTATTTAAAGAAAAGACAAAGATGAGAAGTCAAGGCTCCTCAGGAATGGAAGGTAGGGTTAGGATGTGTTTGAAGTTAATGAAGGTGACAGAGGAGTTGGTGGCTTTGGAGAGCTGCAGTAAATAAGGCAACTTAAGAGAGAAAAATACTTAATAAGCAATTTCTAACTTTTAAAACTTTATAAATTGCTATTTGATTTTATTTTTTATTTTTTTATTTGTACTCTTGGATTTGAAGAAAATTACTAACTCCATTAAGTTTTCCGTTAAATATGGACAAAAAATGATGTACTAACAATCTAACACCTAATTGGTTCATAATTTTACAAATTAAATATTTTTTAAATCTAATAAATTAATACACAAAATAAGAAACCTGATTCTCAAATCATTATTATAATAATTTCACCATTTTTAGCTTTCTCCGTATCTACCCTAATCCAAAATTACTTTTATGGCTCATTAAACTGACAGCAGTTACGGGATTTCCAGGTTAATTTTATACTTCATTTCTGCATTCTAGAAATTCTAAAAATCTTTTGAGCTGTCCACATTAAGAAAAGCAGACTCATATTAAATGTCTGTGCCACCCACATTGCACAAATTATTGTACAAAATATTTCTGATTTGAGAATGAAAAACATCTCAAATGATGTCGACAGTTTTAATAATTGAATTTGAAAATGTGATTTCCTTTCATTTATGTATTACGACGGGTGTTAGTTTTTAACATTTTTAAACCCCGTGGTTCAAACTTGAAACTATCGATCAGTACGGCTAATTTTTTTTTCTGATAGTAAGATATCTTTCATAATGTAAATTATACTATGGTAACATTAGTAAATATATAAATTAATTTGTTTCATATTTTACTATAAATGTTAAGGTTTCAATGGTTAGTTTGGTGTATATATTAACTAATGTGGGCAGGTGACCGGATTAGGATATTCTGTAAATTTATAAATTTTTGGAACATATTTAATACAAAATAAATTTTGATTTTCGTGTTGGACCCTAGCTATCAAGTTAATAATGAAACCGAAACTTACTCAAACTTATTGATACCAATAGATTCAAGGTACTAAATTTGAACCCCATTAAAATTATTATTTTTGTAAAATGAATATAAATTTATGTTGAAATATTTACTTCATATAATAATAATAAAAATTAAATGAATAAAAATTAAATTAACAATAGAAAACTAATTAAAATAAATAATAAAGTATTATTTATGACATATTAATATTATTTATTTAGACGTATATTTTGTTCGAATTCCAATACGGACACCTTTATATCGGATTCTTATATTTCTCTCTAACACTCTTCTAAATTCAAATTTCGTCCTTGTATTGTACTGAATAATCCGGTATAAATTTTGAATCCAAATAAATATTTTGTTCATTCCTCAATTCCTAATGCATCTAATTCTAATCTATCCTGATTCCTGAGCCCATTCTTCCCCACTGTCCGACCAGACCAGATCTGAGGGGAAACCGCGTCCAATCCACCCCGTGTAATGTCATTGTATACGTGTGATTCCCATTTCCATATCCCTCTTTCGTGTATATCAATGGGAGCTGTCGGAACGGTACAGATGATACTTACTAGGGCTATAAAGGTGATTGTCCAAGAATCGTATCCATTTCGTTGAATGGGGGGACACTTGAACATCAATACAGTTAGGTCTACACCGGACCACCTCACATGAATCGAGGCAAAAAACTCTGACATTGAAAGATTTAATTTCGATTATCCGATGGATGCTTAACCCTGAATGATGTGTGGCTGTGTGACTTACTTAAATACTTCTCGTGCTGTGGTAGAGCTAGTCTTGAAATCTACATTACCAGGAATCGCAATTTTTGTGGGTTTCTAGAAAATAAGCACTATATATACAAATTTATTATATCTCCGGTTAGTAATTAATTTGAGAATATAACATCAATTGTGTAAGTCATTATTTTTCATTCGTCTATTCAATTTAGTATGTAAAATCTAGCTATAATCCGAACCTATCCTAAATTTCTCTATCTCAATTTACTTAACTTTAAGTGTCCTAATAAAGCAATGGTGATCTCATTCCCTCCTTAAATTACTTGAGGAATTTTAGATAATGTAACTTAATGATTCTGTCTTTGATTGATTGATTGATTGTCATGGACTATTTATATTTTATTATATTATAAATTGTAGGATGATTTGTTTATGTTATTATGATTTCAATTTTCTTGTAACTTAAATGCGTATATTTAATAAATTAGAGTTTTGTAGACGGTTATAAGGTAAACTGACTCTGCTTAAAAAATAAATAAACTTAATAAGTTTAAATCCGATTTTTTTTATCCGATTTTTAGAAGCCCACGCGATTCCTTCTAAAAATTGAGCGACTTCAATATTGTCAGTGTATTTCTCAAGTCTAAACGACTTTAATTGAACTTAGAACTTTTTTAAAAAGTATGTATGTCAGAATTTTTTTTTTGAAAAAGTATATATGTACAAAAAATATTTAGCAAAATGTGTATTTGCGCAGGTGGTAGTAGCATTTTTCAAAAACGCTGGTACCACCTGCGTTTTTCAGAAAAACGCAGGTACCAGTAGCGTTTTTTTGAAATTCGCTACTGGTAGTAGTGTTGTTTTGTTTTTTTTTGAAAAAAAATCAAAAAATATCTTTTTTTTAAAAAAAAAAAATTACAGTAAGTAGATATTTGAATTTCGATTCAAATGATGTAAAAAATATTAAATTTGGACTTACGGATTGACAGTAGGCTCTGCCGTAAGTTGAGATATGAAAATTTGACTTAAAAAAATATAACTCATACCCTGTAAGTCCAAACTGACCACGGTGAACGTCATTTATGTCGTAATTCAATTATCTACCTAGAGTAAATTTTTTGATTTTTTTTGAGTAAGTACATAATTAAATTTCTCACCTAATGCATTTAATTATTTCGGTCAAATTTTAAGACAAGCGATGTTAGGTTACAAAATCATTGTATTTCTAATAAAAAAAATACTCTAGGTAGATAATTGAATTACGACATAAATGACGTTCACCGTGGTCAATTTGGACTTACAGGGTATGAGTTATATTTTTTTAAGTCAAATTTTCATATCTCAACTTACGGCAGAGCCTACAGTCAATCCGTAAGTCCAAATTTAATTGTCTTTGTATCATTTGAATCGAAATTCAAATATCTACTTACTGTAATTTTTTAAGATTTTTTTTATTTTTTTTCAAAAAAAAAACGCTAGTACCAGTAGCGAATTTCAAAAAAACGCTACTGACCTACCTGCGCAAATACACATTTTGCTAAATATTTTTTTTACATATATACTTTTTCAAATATTTTTTCTGACATACATACTTTTTAAAAAAGTTCACTTTAATTTTGTTTCTTAACCACTTCCAAAATTCAAGCTTGATGAATGAGGATAAGCGTTGTTTTTCATTGTAAATATATTTCTCTAATAATCTAACATTTCAGGTTTTTCATTGAATTTCATTCATTTCAATTCAGACATACAAGTTAACACGTATACATCATTTCTCTCTATCTAGTGACTATGATAATCATGATGTTTACCACTAACTTAATAGCTTAGTTATTATTACACTTTTGACAATATTGCACATTGACTTGCTTTATGCTCCATTACTATGTTTCAACACTTTATGCTCCATTATTCTGACACTCCCCCTCAAGCTGAGTGGTCGGATCTCCGATACTGAGTTTGCCCAGTATTTCCTTGAAGATCTTCGAGTTCACTGCTTTGGTCAGTATATCCGCTAGCTGATGTTCTGAACGAGCAAATGGCAACTTGATGCTCCATGCTTCGAGATTTTCTTTTACGAGCAAATGGCAACTTGTAGGATGATTTGTTTATGTTATTATGATTTCAATTTTCTTGTAACTTAAATGCGTATATTTAATAAATTAGAGTTTTGTAGACGGTTATAAGGTAAACTGACTCTGCTTAAAAAATAAATAAACTTAATAAGTTTAAATCCGATTTTTTTTATCCGATTTTTAGAAGCCCACGCGATTCCTTCTAAAAATTGAGCGACTTCAATATTGTCAGTGTATTTCTCAAGTCTAAACGACTTTAATTGAACTTATAACTTTTTTAAAAAGTATGTATGTCAAATTTTTTTTTTGAAAAAATATATATGTAAAAAAAATATTTAGCAAAATGTGTATTTGCGCAGGTGGTAGTAGCGTTTTTCAAAAATGCTGGTACCACCTGCGTTTTTCTGAAAAATGCTGGTACCACCTGCATTTTTCTGAAAAATGCTGGTACCACTTGCGTTTTTCTAAAAAACGCAGGTACCAGTAGCATTTTTGAGAAAAACACAGGTACCAGTAGCGTTTTTTTGAAATTCGCTACTGGTAGTAGCGTTTTTTTTTTTTACGTTTTGTTTTTGAAAAACAATCAAAAGAAATCTTAAAAAATCTTAAATTTTTTTTAAAAAATTACAGTAAGTAGATATTTGAATTTCGATTCAAATGATACAAAAAAAATTAAATTTGGACTTACGGATTGGCTGTAGGCTCTGCCGTAAGTTGAGATATGAAAATTTGACTTAAAAAAATATAACTCATACCTTGTAAGTCCAAACTGACCACGGTGAACGTCATTTATGTCGTAATTCAATTATCTACCTAGGGTAAATTATTTGATTTTTTTTTGAGTAAGTACATAATTAAATTTCTCACCTAATGCATTTGATTATTTCGGTCAAATTTTAAGACAAGCGATGTTAGGTTACAAATCATTGTATTTCTAATCAAAAAAATTACTCTAGGTATATAATTGAATTACGACATAAATGAAGTTCACCGTGGTCAGTTTGGAGTTATAGGGTATGAGTTATATTTTTTTAAGTCAAATTTTCATATCTCAACTTACGGCAAAGCCTACAGTCAATCCGTAAGTCCAAATTTAATATTTTTTGCATCATTTGCATCGAAATTCAAATATCTACTCACTGTAATTTTTTAAATTTTTTTTAAGATTTGTTTTATTTTTTTTCAAAAAATAACGTAAAAAAAACACCAAAAACGCTACTACTAGTAGCGAATTTCAAAAAAACGCTACTGGTGCCTGCGTTTTTCTGAAAAACGCTACTGGTACCTACGTTTTTCAGAAAAACACAGGTTGTAGTAGCGTTTTTGAAAAACGCTACTGACCTACCTGCGCAAATACACATTTTGCTAAATATTTTTTTTACATATATACTTTTTCAAAAAAAAAATATGACATACATACTTTTTAAAAAAGTTCACTTTAATTTTGTTTCTTAACCACTTCCAAAATTCAAGCTTGATGAATGAGGATAAGCGTTGTTTTTCATTGTAAATATATTTCTCTAATAATCTAACATTTCAGGTTTTTCATTGACTTTCATTCATTTCAATTCAGACATACAAGTTAATACGTATACATCATTTCTCTCTATCTAGTGACTATGATAATCATGATGTTTACCACTAACTTAATAGCTATTAGTTATTATTACACTTTTAACAATATTGCACATTGACTTGCTTTATGCTCCATTACTCTTTTTCAACACTTTATGCTCCATTATTCTGACACTCCCCCTTAAGCTGAGTGGTCGGATCTTCGATACTCAGTTTGCCCAGTATTTCCTTGAAGTTCTTCAAGTTCACTGCTTTGGTCAATATATCCGCTAGCTGATGTTCTGAACGAGCAAATGGCAACTTGATGCTCCATGCTTCGAGATTTTCTTTTATGAAGTGTCTGTCCACCTCAATATGCTTGGTCCGGTCATGTTGAACTGGATTTTCTGAAATACTTATCGCGGCTTTGTTGTCACATCGTAGTTCACATGACTTGGTTGGTGGAAAACCAATTTTTGTCATTAACTTCCTTAGCCATAACACTTCAGTTAATCCTCTTGCTATTCCACACAACTCTGCTTCTGCACTTGAGAGAGTCACTACCTTTTGTTTTTTTGCTTCTCCACGTTACCAGATTTCCACCAATAAAGGTGAAATATCCGGATGTGGATCTCCGATCAACTGGGTTACCTGCCCAGTCAGCATCTGTGTATCCTTGGATTTCCATATGATCATTTCTTCTGAACAAAACTCCATGTCCTGAGGTGCCCTTCAAATACCTCATAATTCTCATAACTGCTTCCATATGTTCAATCTAAGGTTGATGCATAAACTGACTTACTACCCCAACCACATATGCTATGTCGGGTCGAGTATGTGACAAATATATAAGTTTGCCCACCAGTCTCTGATATCTTTCTTTATCTTCCCGTCTCGCTCCTTCTGATAGGTGTAAGCCATGATTTACTACCATTGGAGTTTCAGCTGGCTTGCACTCCAGCATCCCTGTCTCTGTCAAGAAATCCAGAATATACTTCCTTTGAGATATAAAGATTCATTCTATGGATCTTAGTACCTAAATCCCAAGGATATATTTCAAATTTCTGAGATCCTTCATCTCAAATTCTCCAAACAAGTTCTTCTTGAGCCTGCGCATTTCTTCTATGTCATCTTCTGTGATAATCATGTCATCTACATAGATTATCAAGCAGGTGATTAGGGCTCCTGTCTTCTTCAAGAATAAGGTGTGATCCGAGTTGCTTTGACTATACCCATATTTTTTCATGGCTATAGTGAACCTCCCAAACCATGCTCGAGGAGATTGCTTCAGACCATACAATGCCTTCTTCAGTCTACACACATTTTCTTCATGACCCTCATTTCTGTATCCTAGCGGGATTTCCATATACACTTCTTCTTCAAAGTCTCCATGAAGAAATGCATTCTTCACATCGAACTGGTGGAGCTATGGACAACAATACTCTGTTTGTGTCTATCTTGGCTACGAGTGAGAATGTTTCGGAATAATCAATTCCATATGTCTGAGTGTATCCTTTTGCCACCAATCTTGCTTTGTATCTATCAATGGATCCGTCTTGCTTGTATTTGATAGTATACACCCACCTGCAACCTACTGTTCTTTTTTTCTACCGGTAGTTTGCAAATCTCCCATGTTTTGTTCTTCTCTAATGCCTCCAATTCAACATCCATAGCTTGTTGCCAACTCTTGGATTGTTGAGCCTCCGTGATTGTTCTCGGAATTTATTCTTGGAGAATAGACATTGTGAATGTCTTTGCTTCCTTTCTTAGCCTCCCCCTTACCGTGTTTGCCACCGGATACCTGGATTTGCTTGTTCCCCACTCTAGTGTGTATCTTTTAGGTGGACGCCCTCAATTTTCTCTTGGGGGTAATTTGTATCCTTCATTTATTTCCTCCTCTTGTTCTTATGGTTCTTCAACTGGAAGATTTTGAGGTTCAGATGAACTTACCGGGCTTACCTCAGATACCTCAAAGCTCAAACAGTAGAGTATCAGTTGTGACCCTTAGTTCGCTGGCCGATACTGACGTTTCTGATGTTGGCCTGATGGTTTGAGTTGCCAGCTCTGTTGGGCCATCATAGGAAAGACTTTGTCTGTCACAAGAGATGTTTAGTCCACATATCCAATCTAGTGGTTCTACTGTAAGATTCCCCCTTGAACACTGGATTGGTGATAAAAAAACTATGTTTCAAGGAAATCACAGTTCATTGTGGTGAATATGTGACGAGTTTTAGGATCATAACACCGATACCCTTTTTGATGAACTCCATATCCTACAAACACGCACTTGACAGCACACGGATCAAATTTGGTGCGGTCATTTTTTGGTATGTGTACGAATACGGAACATCCAAAGACCCGAGGATTTAGACTGAGTGGAGGGTACTTTGGTAATTTCATATAGAATATCAAGTGGGGTTTTGAAATTTAGGATTTTCGTAGGGAGACGATTAAGGAGATAGGTTGACGTAGCAACAGCTTCAGGCCAGAATGTTGTTGGTACTTTGTATTCAATGAGTAGGGATCTTGTCATTTCAAGAAGTATGCGATTTTTTCTTTCGGCCACACCATTTTGTTCGGGAGTGTGTGGACAGGAGGTTTGGTGAATAATTCCTTTTTCTGAAAAGAAATTTTTCATCTGTTGATTGACAAATTCCCCCCATTATCAGACTGAAGGACTTGAATGTTTTTCTGAAACTGATTTTGGATCATTTGGAAGAAGTGAGTGAACTTGTCAAACACTTCGGATTTTTGTTTTAAAAAATACACCCACATTATGCGAGTGCAGTCATCGATAAATAACACAAAACATCTAAGACATTGACCCCCAGATATAGGTGTTGGACCCCACACATCAGAATGAACTAAGGCAAACATGGAATTCATACGAGTACTACTTGGCTTAAATGTTTGCCTACGACTTTTTGCAAGAATACAAGTCTCACAAAAAAAATTATCACTTTTATTCAAAAACAACTTAGGAAATAAAAGTTTAAGATAACCCGAGGATGGATGACCCAATCTCCTATGCCATAAACAAGTCTCTATTTCTAACGTCCCATGAGCAAACGACACCAAACCTTGTCGAGCCACTTCATCAACGTAGTATAGGCCAGCGCGTTCAGTTCCACACCCAATAATCACCCCCGTTTGGATATCCTACAGTATGCAAAAATTCGGATTCATCACCATAGTACAATTCATTTCCTTAGTGACATGAGATACCGACAACAATTTATTTGAGAGGTTTGGAACTAGTAAACAGTTTGAAATTCTCAGAGTTGGAGAGATTTCCACTGTTCCAATTCCCGTCACTTGAGCCTTAGCCCCATCTGCAGTATTAATATACTCAATCCGGGACTTGACAATATTCTTCAGATCACGTGCATCATATGTCATAGTGTCGGTTGCACCACAATCAAAAATCCATTGGTGTTTTTTAATTTTGGTGTTATTATGGACTAAATATGCACTCGTCAATTGTTCAGGGGCTGATCTGCAATATTTTTGGGCTATTTTGTCATTTTGTACAACTTTCGGGCCACAGTTGTTAGGGTTTGAAGTTAAGGGACATGGTTGCAAATACCAAGTCCCATTACCTGATCCCTTCTCCTCAAAGCAGTCGCAGTCTTCATTTTTGGTGAAGCAACTCCTCTCCTGCTCCGGTCGGTTCTCCCCGTGCCTAGGGTTTCCGCCTGGTCCTCGCCTCATGTTTCCGCCGGGTCGGAGGTGGTCTTCGCCTCCACTCTCCACGACTCCGGTGAAACGATGGTCTCCTTCTTCTATTGGTGGGTTTCAGCGAGGAGCTGCTGGATGCGTCGAGTTCTCTCCGCCACCGTGGGTGCTGGTGGCCGCAGGGTTGCTCACCGCGGCGGCAACTCGACTCCGCTGCTTTTCGTCCCACCAATCGGGATATCCAAGGAGCTGGAAACAACCCTCCTTCGTGTGCCGGCTTCTCCCACAATGAGTACATTTCAGTTTCGATTTGTCGATTCGGTTTGACGACCCGCCAGTTGCTCCGTCCGTGTCTGACCGTTTCTGTCCCGGACGAATGAATTTGTTTGTTGTCCCTTCGATATGTGTATGATCGATTATTGTTGCTATTCTGTCCCCTATGCCCAATGATTCTCCGTTGTCAATGGTTGTCGCTCCGAGAATCTGGAGTCGGGCGACCTCCTTCCTCACCGAGGCATAGGCGGCTTCGACTGAGGGCAACAAGATCTCCCTAAGGAAGTCCCGTTTGATTCCGTCAAATTTCGGATCAATACCTCCGAGAAACTGGAAGAGCTTGGTTTCATTCCAGATTTCATTGTATGCTGCGATGTCGGTTGTGCATCGCATCGGGTTTGGCCTCCGGGCTTCAATTTGCCCCCAATGGGACTGCATAGTTAGCCAGAAATTCTCCATGTTGAAACTGCCTTGTATTGTTTTTGCTGCCTTGTTATGTAGATCGAACACTTGTAGTGAGTCTTTGCCACTACCATAGGTTACCTACAATGCTGTCCACAAATCTTTTGATGTAGGATAGTGAACAACATTGTTAGCTAACCTTGATTCCACGTTTTGTATGATCCATGAAAACACGATTAAATCGTCTTGTTTCCATTTTTGGTAATCTGGTTCAGTTCTGGTCGGGGGTTCGGGTTCCCCTGTCAGATGTTCCAGCCGTCCCCTTCCTCCTATTGCAATCTGCATTAGTCTTGCCCATAGGTGGTAGTTCGACCCATTGAGTTTTGAGCTGATTGTGATTGTTTCGGGTAGCTCTTCTGGTTGTTGGTGGCTGTCATTCAAGCCCTGCCTAAGCACTCTTGCTATTCGAATGGTTAAGTCCTCATCATTGAGGCCGAAACCGGGCTGATTTGTGGTGTTGATGCTTTCGTTGTCGGACATATTTGGTGGATTGGTAAATGATGAGAAAAAACAGGTTCAATCCCTATGGATTGTGATCATGCTCTAATACCATGTTGAAATAGATAAGGTAAATCTGTTTCTCTCATAATCTAACATTTCAGGTTTTCCATTCACTTCCATTCATTTCAATTCAGACATACAAGGTAATACTTATACACCCTTCCTCTCTATCTAGTGACTATGATAATCATGATGTTTACCACTAACTTAATAGCTTACTTACTATTACACTTTGACAATATTGCACATTGACTTGCTTTATGCTCCATTACTCTGTTTCAACAGTTTATGCTCCATTATGCTTCATTATTTTGACATGTAGCACCAATTCACTGATTTTTGACATATGATTCAGCAAATTGGAAGCTTTGGTAATATTTGCTAATAATAAGTTCATCGTTTTTTATGGTAAATATTTGCGAATTCATATCTACTTGTATAATCTGATACCTTGACGAGGAACATACAATTGTTGTGTATATCGTTTGATAATTCTTTGATATATTTATTTGGTTCAATTCAATGATAGGTTGCTGGTTTAGGGAGAGCAAATGAAGTCTAATTCTTCGGGGTGGTTCGTGCCGATGCCCAAGGATACAGTTCCCGAGGCGCAGACCCGTTAGTGACCATGGTTTGAGGCACCCCGTAGAGGTGGTCCATGGCTTCTAAGGTTTGGTGGTGTCCGTTCTGATATCCCTGGTGACTCTGAATTGATGCCGCCACGACTTCATCCTCATCGTCATCCAATGGCAACCGGTTGAAGGCAGCGTTCATGAACGAAGCCACCATGACCACGACTGGACCGGAGGCTAGCAGTGCCCCAACCACCCCTCCGCCCACCACCTGCCCTTGAGCCCCAGCTAAATAGATTGTGAGCCCTGCGATCTCTGGCGGGGCAGGCGGGGGCAGTATGGACCCTAACATGGACAGAATCTCGAACCGACCGTGCAAGGTCACGGTCCCACCTGCCGAGGTTGGCTGCCTCAGTGTCACATTCGTCACGAACCCGCTCCCACTCAGTATGCAGAGCCCACGCTGCCTCTTCCTTGCAAAGTGTGTAAGGCTGTCGTTTATGTCACAACCTGAGCTGACCTCCATGGCATGAGCTTTGAGCGCATTGGCGCTATCCCGCGTGATGATAATCGGTGGCTTTGGCTTGTTCTTGGACCCTGCAGGTCGTCCCCGAGGCCTCCGAACCGGTTCCTTAGCAGGAGCAGAAGAAAGTGGAGGAACCGCCTTTGGCGGATCGTGGTTTCGGTTATTATCCGTAGCTTTGTCGTTGTCTTGGTTACGTGGTGGACAGATCGGAAGTACGTCTCGATCTCCTCCTCCGGCCATGTTAATACCTTCCCTTCTTCCTCTACCCTCCAAGAGGTCTGCATCAGTAGGAGAGACGGATGAGTATTTGTAGTTGATGTTTTGTATTAGTTTAACTCTAACAACTATAAGGAATGAAATATATGGAGATTAGGAGATGGTTAAGTGACAACAAAGATTAACTACCGCTTCCTAATCACAACTGACTTCTTTCTTCATGTCAATTGCCTTCTCAAACAAAACTAGAGAGCATAATTCAACTTGTTGCATCAAAACAAAACATGGAAGAAAACAATTTGTTTTAGGAAATATATGACAAAACGATAATACAAACGCGATACGACGAGATAATTTTCGTATTGTGTTTGTGTTTATGTATTAGAACATAATACCACAATGAAATCGGGTTGACAACTGTGTATTTAGAGTTGGTCATTTTACATTAATGAAATTTTGATATCAGTTCATTGATATTTTTTATTTAAATTCTACTGGTAAATGTACAACTAACTAACTTAACATAACACGATAACATAATATGAATACACACAAAAAATTACGTATTAAGAATCATAAAACGATAAACTTATCATGTTTATTTATATTTGTAAGTTTAACACGATACACATGCTATATTGGCAAATCAGTGCTTACGTTCGATTGTTTAATTTCATCTCATATAATCGAACATAAATACATGAGCATTAGGTAACAGTAGAAATTTGAACGAATGATACTGAGCTGCTACTAATATTTGGCCAAAAATACAAATATTGAGCTACTATATGCTACAGTGGATAATATATTTCTAATAACAATATTCAACAAAGAGACTCTGTGGCCCAATGGATAAGGCGCTGGTCTACGAAACCAGAGATTCTGGGTTCGATCCCCAGCAGAGTCGCTATATTTCTACAATAGTAATTTGTTTTAAGTTTTACTTTTCTACAACCCGACATTTATTTTAATAGAAACTGTTATTGCTTATTGGTTGTTGGAGTTGCACAATTTAAGCACTTTTTTGAAATTTAAAAACAAGCTTATGTGTTTTAAGCCAACTCCCATATAATTAGGGGTGACAATCGTACCGTGTCGTGTCTAAACATATCTCTGTCTAAACGGATAAATCTTAAACGTGTCTGAAACATATAAGTTGTTAATCGTGTCTAAACGTATAGAGTTGTTTAGACACGAAATTCGTTAAAGACAAACTCATATACGCTTTAAAGCAGATATATACACAAGTTCATATATACAAAGGTTTTCAAAGTTCAATATTAAAAAATAAGTGAATATTTCAATATTTCAACATTGAGGATTTATAGAAATTACCTTATTCAAAAAATGGTTAATTACAAAAAAGTATTACTCACATTTTGGTTATTTGATTGAATATTGAACATGAAATTATAAATAATAATAAATTAAAAAGTTCTAAGTAGACTAAAATTTGAGTATTTTTTAATAATCAATTCTAATTAGAGCTAGTAGATTAATTAATCGTGTCTAAACGTGTATTTGCACGTTAGATGTGTTTATACACGATTATTAATCGTGTATAAACGTATAAGAGTTGTTTAGACACGCCTGTTAATCGTGTCATGTCTAAACGTGTAAATTGCAGATCGTTTGCAAATCGTTTAATCGTGTCGTGTCAGAAATTGTCCCCCTACATGTAATAATCATTCAACACAATCTTCATTCGCTTATTGAGAACATTATCATATTACAAAGACAGGATACATAAAAGCTAGCAGCAGCAGCAATTCATACTCATAGTACTACAATAGAGATGAAGCTTCAACTTGAACCATTTGCGAGTTTCAATGACGGATATGGCGTGCTCTCGTATTTCCCCGACCACCTGATATATTATTGTTCGGTCAAAATTACGATGAAAAGGGTCAGACCAGTTTGGACTCGTAATACTCGAGCCAAAATGGTGTTAGTGAAAGCTAAAGAAGAGCATACCTGAGTTCTTCATTTTTAGGGATTTGAAGCTCTAAATCATCTTCAAATGCCTTAAACACGAGATTCAGCTTCTCGTCATCAACTGTGTCAAGAGTTGTTGGCTCCCACTGTAATCAAAATCAAACATTGTAATTGCCCAGATGAATAAATTCATCAACATGCATTTCTGAAACTATTTCAAAGCCAAGTTTTAATTTTCAACAAATGAGATTCTAACATCATCATATTTTCTTGATAAGGGAAATACGTACGTTCTAAAGCTTTGAATGAGGTTGCAGAATCTTATCCACTGATCAAATCAAACCCGTGATTAAATCCTAACAATGAAATGATTTCGAGTATCCAATTGTACCTTGGGGGAGTTGTCCTTGTCGATAGTAACTGCCCTTATACCCTGTTCAATGCATTGAGAGCATCAAAACTATTAGACATTTATAAAACAACATCAACAGACCTTACATTAACTCAAGTTCTTGAAAATAGATCACCTCATAGAGATCCTCGGACACCATTGCTCTCAAAATGTTAATGGTTAGTCGAAATTCCCTCTTCAAACAATCACCAAGTGTTTGCTTCCTGCCTTCCCGGATCTAGAACATGGGAAAATGAAAATAAATGAAAAACATCAAAGAAACAATCGATTTGAAATTGAGTTATTTGTCTCTGAATCATATTATAGCTCTGAGTTACCGATTTCAGGGTAATTTTCAATCCTGTTGGGGAGGATCTCTTTAAACCCTTAAGAACCGGCCCTATCCATCCGTTCCCTTCTTTACCTGCCTCAGTTTCCTGCACAGCAACATATCATTTAGCATTAATTCACATCTTCAGCTCTTTGTACTTTTTAGAGAAGATAACAAAGTTTAATCAACTTACAAATGATTTTATGATTTCTTCAACTGTATCCTTTGAGAAGCACTCATCGATAATTGACTGCCTGAAAGATTACCACATTTAAGGTTCTAAGAAAAAGTTATGACTTAAAAAAGGAAGAAAAAAAGCAGTTTGGGGTCATTACTTATTTAGAGCACTTCCTTCATTCAGTTGAACTTCCTCTGAGAATTCTTCAATCACAGATTTGACAGCAGATTCATCACCCAAGTTCAAGCTTATCAGACGTTTCTCCAGATCAGGAAATTTCTTACAAAGAGGTAAATTCCATTTAGAACCATATCTTTTCATCAATCCATTCAATCATAAAAATAGTATTCCGATTCAGGAACTTACTTCAGATTGGACAAAGTGGGTTGCAAGACCAGCAGCAACTAATTCCTTACCATCCAGCCTCGCTCCGGTTAGTGCTAGGAATTCTCCTGCAGGCAGTAATCATATGAAAAACCACTAAACACAGACAAAATTTATATTTGACATGTTCTTTTAGGACTTGGATTGGTCCCAGATAGACTAAAAGTCCATTTTACGGCCAGTATCGCATCCTGAGAATGATCAAAGGATGAGATTCTGCTACTTCACTAATTTTGTTGATGGGAGGTTACTTTTTGTTTTCTACTTTGATTAACTTTTTGAAAAATGTACAAGGATTCATCCATCTGCTCTTACCGAGTCGACCAGGAAGGTGGGAATGAATGTATGAGAAGCCACAGTCTGTGTGGAACCCGATACTTGCTTCCGGAGTAGAAAAAACCTAAATCCAAACGGTCTTTTAAGAATCTATAAATCACATGTTGGAAGGGCATTTATGTCTGTCTCTTCAAAAGACAACATACTGTTTTCTCAGAGACAACCGAGAACTTCATCGGTACCATGAGGGACGAGCCTCCTCCTATAGAGATTCCATGGGCAAGACAGACCTAAACATATGAATAAACCAACTACACTACATCAATGTCCATCCATAAATAACCAAAAAAAAAAAATCATCAAAGTAAGAGAGTGTCGACATATACAGTAGTTTTCTTGTAGGAATGAATGTGATAAGCCAGCCAATACATTCTATAGACGACTTCGAGACATGAATCCTCTGCATTATAGCAACATTCACAGTTTAAAAGATTAAAACTAAAACATTTCATCAGAATTTGAGTATCTATCATATGAAAAGGTTCAATTACTTGAATTTCGGCCTTCAAAGAACATTTTGAGATCTCCACCAGCTGAGAAAGCTCTGCCTGCTCCCTGTTTTTCAATAAACGGATCAAATACACCAAAATTTTCAATACGGTATGAATATTCATATTCAACGATCTGCAGAATATATAGATATGTATATGGTCTATAGAGTACTGAAAGGATGAACCTTGATTAGAACAAGATCCACATTAGCATCTTTCTCCCATTTCTCCAAGTATTCAGCGAGTATAGCAACCTGAATTCAGCAACATCGTACCAAACAGATCCGATTTCAGAAGCTAAAGCATAATCTAGACTTGTAGTGTGAGGAAATACTAAAATTTCGACGTACCACATCGTGTGAAATCACATTCAGTTGACGAGGCCGATTCAAGGTGATCAACCGGACACGGTCGATTTCCTCGCAGAGGACAACCTATAAATAAATCCCGCAGCAATTCCATTAGGCATGTATAAGCACATAGCCTCATGAATTATGAAATATCAGTTTAAGGAAAATGCATTCACTTACTGGTTCATCTTGGCAGACAACTTCTTTGGCCATTTAATTCCTCACTGGGATATCCAGAAGAAGGTGGGAAACTGCATAAACGAGAAAACCCACCAATTTAGATACTGAGGAAAATGGTAATTTGAATTTGGGCACTTCAATCAGCGAACCACTCCAATGAACACTAACCAGAAGCTGAGAGCACAGAGAAAGGAAGGTACCTGCCAATGAAAAGTATGAATTATTTATGTTAGGTGGTTGGTGGTAGGTTTAGCCGGGAGAGAGAGCATTTGAACACCTCACCTACCACACCACGATCAGGAAAATCGATCAACCAAACACTCTTCTCCATGAACCAGGACATTTGGAGTTAGCTTTGGGTGGGGTCATCACCTAACCCGCTTCCTTCCTGCTTATCTCTATCAAAAAAAAAAAAAATGTAATATGTTTGAAGAAAGTGCTAAAATTGACACAATGTTTGTTTTAGATGTAATATGTTTGGTGTTGTTGGTGTTTGATGAAGTCTATTTGTGTCCGTTAACACCACACATGCCTTGCACATGAACTCTGTTTGGTGTGAAATTTCTCAATTGCCCCTCACTTTTTCACTACTATTATATGCAGCTGTTCCCTCCACGGTTGTTCGAAATGTTCATCCCCTGTGTTCTTCCTGAAGTGTTCGACCCCTGTCATTTTCCTGAAGTATTTAGTCCCTCCTTGTCGGATCTTCTGCACTCTCAACAACAATGACACCACAGTACTGAGTCAGCTCTTCGTAGACACTCGATTTTGACCTAGATGTGACGGGTTCAGGATCGCGATACGTGCCGCACCATTATGAAGATTCCAGATATGGCGACTTACGAAGTTTCCAAAAACAGGTTTCGTGCAGATTTAGTAGATTAATATATAGAGAATATTTCATATTGATTCCATTACACCATTGCTCCAAGAAGTTCCCCATGTATATGATTCTTGTTTATTTATGCATAAAATATCTCTCTCTATTTTTTTAATATATATATCTATATTTGTTATTATAATACATTGACGATCTTCATGTTATGATAAGTTTATATATATATCATTGTTTAGTTATTTATTAACATTGTTTAACTTTTTGCCTGATATTTTTTTTAACATTTAAATAATTGATATTTTTATTATTAAGATATTAAATTGTGAAAATATTAGTAATTGTACTTTCACCTTTTATATATATATGCATATTTCATGCTTGTGTATTTGTTTTATAGTTTGATCCTAACTCACAAAGAATTTAAATTTCTTATAATCAATATATTGTTATTTCTGTAAATATCTTTTAAAAAATGATATATTAAGCGAATAGGGTACTGAAAGGGTGAGATTTCAACTACATTTTTATTCTGTAACAGAATCCCTGAACTATAATCTTTGAACGTAAACCAGTTTGAAATCCTAGGTTTTTAATTGAATTATTTTCCTAGGTAATCAAGGTTTTTAGTTAGCCTTAATTAACTAGTGGCGACTCTAATTTTTTATATTCAAATATCGCATTTAAGTCGAATTTTTAGGTCTGACAATTTGGCGACTCTGCTAGGGACATTTAGAGGGTTCAGACTTATTATGTTCGCTTACATTCTATTAGTTATTATTTTATTATTATTAATTATTCTAACCTTTTTTTTTTGCATATGCTGGTGTTGAGTTTCTTTCCTGTAAATATTTTTATATTCATTTCATGCATGATTTTGCACACACCACTATTAGTAATAGTGTCCCAAATGCCTAAAACCCAAGGCAACTAGGAACCCCAGAGATTTAGTATGGGAAACGGTCGGAGCTGCTGGGCAACCGGTACGACTCTAAAAACTCCACTCAATTGAAAGGTCTTGTGATCCCCATGATGGGGTGAAGAGGACCTAAGTGATGTTATTGATTATTCACCATAGGATTCTCCATTTAGGGCACTCGAATAATTTTGTCTCAAAAGTCCAATTGTCAATTTGAAGAGACTATCTTAATTTGATATATGTATTTTATTGAATAAAGTAACCAAAAAATGGAGAAAAAAAATAATTTCTCGAAAATATTAAGGAATGAGGGGCATGATTGTAAACTCGCAGGGGCAGTCATGACAATACGTGAAAACATTGTTGGACTAAAAACTGTTAGAGGTTGTCCAAACGAAACTTAGGAGTAAAAAAGGAAGCAAAGTGTCAATCTGCCCACATTCATGATACGAGGGAGACCTTTTGTATACCTTTATCTTATTCATTATTTTCTTGTTGTAAAAAAAATGTATGGGCCTCAATCACCCTCTAACTGGCTACATGTAAATAGAGTTGTTTTCACGAAGTGTAAAAAATGTATGGGTCGCAGACACCCTTCAATTGACTATATATAAGATAATGCAGAGAGATTACAAATTTGTAGGGGTCACAACCACCCTTAAATTGGCTACAAATAAAAATAGTGTTCCTTTGAGATAGAAAATTTATATGGGTCACATCCACCCTCAAATGGTTTGATATGAGAGAGTGTTTTTAAAAGATGGAAAAATTTAGATATGGCCATAGTCACCCTTTCAATTGACTACAAACAAATAGATTGTGTGTTCTTGTGAGATAGTATGGGTCACAGCCACCCTCAATTGGCTATATATAAAGAGAGATCAACAAAGTGAAACTTGTAGGGGTCGCAATCGCTCGTAAATCGACTACTTACATGAGAGTATCATTATGAGGTGAGAATCGAGAGGGGTCGCAGCCGCCCGTAAGTTGGTACTTACATGAGAGTGTCGTTATGAAGTGTGAATTGAGAGGGGTCACAGTCACCCATAAATCAGCTACTTACATGAGAGTGTCGTTAAGAAATGATAATTGAGAAGGGTCACAGCCACCCGTAAATTGGCTACTTCCATGACAATGTCGTTATGAAGTGAGAATTGAGAGGGGTCATAGCCACCCGTAAATCGGCTACTTACATGAGAATGCCATTATGATGTGAAAATCATACGGGCCACAGTCACCCTCCAATTGACTACCAATAAATAGAGTCTTTTCACGATGATGAAAAACACAAGGGCCACATCCACCCACAATTGGCTACGAAATAATGAGTGTTTTGCTAGGTTGAAAACCCGAAAAGGCGACCTACAAAAATTTAGAGAGGCATGATTGTAAACTTGAAAAACACAATCATGGCAAAAGGTGAGAAAAAATCCCAATGGCTAAAAACCTTTAGGTCCATGCAAAAATAAGGAATTGAGAGGCACGGTCAGAAAAATCTCGCAAGGATTACCGTGGCAAAATGAGAGAACAAAGAGAGAAAAAAAAGAAATAAATAAGAAGAATCCCGCTAGATTGTAGCACAATGCGCGTCCTAGGCAAAAGTTAAGGAAAACATTTCATATCATCATCCAGGTGTTAGCCCTGCATCCAAAGTCATGCCATCGCTCGAAGTTGGTTTACAGTAGGTCAACGTTGTCCCAGATGTGTTTGTTATAGGTTATCCTTACATAAACGATGCAACGCTGTCCCAGATATGCTAGTCGTCCTGCCATCACAGACGTAATCCTCGTGTACAAAGCTGCACTGTCCCAGATACTCTAGCCTTTGGCTCAACGATCAACTGTAGCTCCGCACTGTCCTAGATATGCTCGCTATTAGTTATCGTCTTCAGAAAATACAGCTCTGTCTCAGATATGCTAGTCGTTTTGCCATCACAGGCATACCCTCGCTTCCAAAGTCCCGCTGTTCCAGATATGTTAATATTTGGCTTGCTCCAGTTGGTCTTGAGTATCTCCACGCTATCCCATATATGCTTGCTACCGATTACCATCCTCCAAAAGGCGAAATACTGTCCTAGATATGCTAGTCGTGAAACCATCCCAGACGTTTAAGTTTCCCAACGTTGTGTTGTCCTTTATATGCTATTCTTTGCCTCGCTCATGTTGAAGACGGAACACTGTCCCATATATGCAGTCTTCAACCATATTCACCGGCACAACGCTATCCTAGATATGCTAGTCGCCACATCATAAGCATGTCAACTGATTTAGAAACTTCTAGCCCAAAATCGATGTCACCTTATCTTGGGACAAGCACTCCTCAAATATGTTCTCCATGTGCATGTCCAAATATGGGCAAACTGTAGACACTCGATTTTGACCTAGATGTGACGCATTCAGAATCGCGACACGTGGCACGCCATTATGAAGATTCCAGATATGGCGAGTTACGAAGTTTCCAAAAAATGGTTTCGTGCAGATTTAGTAGATTAATATATAGGGTATATTGTGAAATATTTAGAGAATATTTCATGAATATTGTATTGTATTGCATATACACTTTCTAGTTTAGAAAACTTCACGAACTTACATAAATAGGAGTGTTATGCATTCTGTAAGGGGGGGGGGGGAACATAAATCAAATAAAAAAAGGAAAAGCTCTCTCGATCGATTCCATTACACCATTGCTCCAAGAAGTTCCCCATGTATATGATTCTTGTTTATTTATGCATAAAATATCTCTCTTTCTTTTTTTAATATATATATCTATATATGTTGTTATAATACATTAACGATCTTCATGTTAGGATAAGTTTATATACATATATATATATATATATATATATATAACAATGTTTAGTTATTTATTAACATTGTTTAACTTTTTGTCTGATATTTTCTTTAACATTTAATTAATTGATATTTTTATTATTAAGATATTAAATTGTGAAAATATTAGTAATTGTACTCTCACCTTTTATATATATATATATATACATATTTCATGCTTGCATATTTTTTTTATAGTTTGATCCTAACTCATAAAGAATTTAAATTTCTTATAATCAATATATTGTTATTTCTGTAAATATCTTTTAAAAAATGATAAATTAAGCGAATAGAGTACTGATAGGGCGGAATTTCAACTACATTTTTATTCCGTAACAGAATCCCCGAACTCTAATCTTTGAACATAGACCGTTTTGAAATCCTAGGTTTTTAATTTAATTATTTTCCTAGGTAATCAAGGTTTCTAGTTAGCCTTAATTAACTAGTGGCGACTCTAATTTTTTATATTCAAAGAACGCATTTAAGTCGGATTTTTAGGTCTGACATTCTTCATCCAGCTTGAAGTCACACATAGAGTACCGGTCGTGGAGTTGCTATCGTGGGTTCACCACGCATGCATAACCCGCTTCAACATGGAAGAATTTCAGTTGAAGGTTCTATGGGTGTCCCAATTATAAGGTATGTTTGCCGATTTCTTTGATTTTTAACCCTAATTTTAGTATCAATTGGAAAATCACTCCCAAATCTATCTTCGAAACCTTAATTTTGAGTGTTTGGGGTGCAGAATCACGGTTGTAACTATTTTGAGTGGTGTGACCCCCAAATGCATGCCAAGATCAAAGACGGAGTTGTTCTTGTACGTAGAAGGGAAAATATGTTGATTACTACTGCTGGATTGCTTCTGGTACTGCTGTTTGTTGCAATCCTAAAATTGGTTACTGGCTGAAGTGTTTAATGATGTGTATTTGAAGTATTTATGTTTGCGTAGCGGAGCGACTTTTGATTAATTATGTTTATGTATATGTCGGTTCCTAATAACATATGTTTTGTAAGTGTTGGTTGTTGATGAAAAAGGTTTGTTGACAAATTGAAAGTAGATGTACTATGTTTTGATTGACTGGACAAAAAGTCTTCCAATAAAACCCAACTGAATTCCACCTGCACTAAAAACATGTTCTGCAACACACACAAAATCAATGTCATTTCCACATAACCACCTAGTTCCATAGATAAAACGTCATTTAACAATTTCTCCACAAACATAAGTCACCACATTTGCAACCATTTCATTTCATTTCATTTTCTTCTTGAATTTCTGATTCTGTTTGATGAAAATTCAGCTAAACAAACATCAAGTAGCATCAAACGAATTCATAATACATACAACAATTTTCTATTTTCTATATGAATATCTGATCAAGTTATGAACTTCATTCAATAACTTGAACTCAATAATCTGAGTATTTTTGTAGTCAGCTGGTCCTCTACACTTTCTATTACGGATTGCAAAAAGATGGGCATGAGATGCTGAAGTCTTGATCTTGTCGAGGCTGATTGAGGATACACGGTTATCGTTGAAGTCATACCACCGACTTCCCCCATGTTGCAATAGATTGTTTAAACTCTCATCAAATATCAGTTCATAATGAGACATTTTCAATTATGGTGTAGCAGATAAAGACTGATAATCTGCTTTTGCATATATGTCAATTGTTTTTTCATTTTTCCACCGAAAGCAAGACATCTTCTGATAACGACGAATCGATGTTTAATTAAAAAAAATTATGTATATATTAAAAAAATTGTAATAAGTAGATATTTTAATTGCGATTCAAATGATCCAAAAAAATATTAAATTTGGACTTACAGATTGACTGTACGCTCTGCCGTAAATTGAGATATGAAAATTTGACTTAAAAAATTTGACAGATTGACTGTACGCTCTGCCAAACTGATCACGGTGAACGTCATTTTGTGTCATAATTCAATTATCTACCTACGTCAATTTTTTTGATTATAAATACAGTGTTGTTTTAACCTAACATCGTTTGTCTTATAATTTGACCGAAATTATTAAATGCATTAGGTTAGAAATTTAATTACGAATTAAATGACGCTAACTAGGCGTTAATTTTTTTACTTTTAGACTGACTGTATAATACAGTCTAAAAGTAAAAAATTAAATTTCGATCACCTAATGCATAATTAAATTTCTCACCTAATGCATTTAATAATTTCGGTCAAATTATAAGACAAGTGATGTTAGGTTAAAAAATCAATGTATTTCTAATCAAAAAGATTACCGTAGGTGGATAATTAATTACGACATAAATGACGTTAACCGTGGTCATTTTGGACTTTCATAGTCTGAGTTATATTTTTTAAGTCAAATTTTCATATATCAACTTACGGCAGAGCGTACAGTCAATCCGTAAGTCCAAATTTAATATTTTTTGCATCATTTGAATCACAATTTAAATATATATTTATTACAATTTTTTTAATTTTTTTTAATAGATACATAATTTTATTTTTAATTAAACATCGAGTCGTCAAAAAAATGTCAAAAAGCAAAAAACAAAAGAGGAAATAACGCCAATTCCATTGGTGTGTTTCATAAAAACGCTACCCCTAATAGTGTTTTTTGAAAAACGCCACCCTGGGTAGCGTTTTTTGAAAAATGCTACTCCAAGTAGAAAGCGGTTGAACCCGTGACCTAGAAACCCATCGACCAAAAAACCAACCATGTTCCAATCAACCTGCGATTAGACAATAGAAACCCTGTACAAGGAAGCTGAACCATTCAATCAAAGCCAAATGACTAGCCCATGGCCAATTAGGAGCATCACGTCGACTCACTGTAAGTGTAGCACTAATTAGGGTTAACAAGTATTTGGTTTGTGCAGGAACAGGGCTAAATGGAATCCTCAAATCCGAAACACAATTCAAGTGAAAAGGATGATAGAATTAGCCCTGGAAGGTATGATAAAAACGGATATGCTATGCATCGGTAAGGTGCTCATCTCTAAGCCAACTCGATCCACAGCTGTCCACAACGTTCTTCAGCATGCATGGGCTCAGTATGGGGGAGTAAGGGTGCAGGAGATGTCTGGAGAGGTAATCCTTTTTGAATTCAACAATGAAACCGATATGCAAGATGATTTAGATTGGAGTCATTGGGATATCCAAGGAAATTGCTTGTCATTAAAGAAGCGGAATAAGGGGATTAGGATATCGGGACTTTCTAAGAGTTAAAGTAGAGGTAAACACCTAGAATCCATTGTTAGCTCGCATTTGGTACACTAGAAGGAATGCTGAAAGGAGGAGGGTTGAGATAAGGTACGAGAGATATTCAGACTTCTGTTTTGGATGTGGAAAGATTGGGTACGATGAAAGAACTTGCAAAGAAGAAATTGTAATGGCGGAATCAGGGGAAGAGGGACCGATGTATGGGCCATGGGCAAGAGTGGAGAGACCTCGGAAAAGGGGGCAGCGATGTAGAATTATAGGCAATCCGGGGAAGGACACAGAACACGATCAAAAGAAGAAGACATGGAAAGAGTTAATGAGGGAGAAAAATGAAAGGGAGAAGAGTATGTGTAAGGGAGAGGACCATAAGGAAGGGCAGGAAATGGAAAGCATAGGGGAGAAAAGGGACGATGAGGCAAGCAATGAAATGTAGGAGAAGGAGGGAAGGAAGGAGATGGGAGGGGAGGGGAACATAGTACGGAGGATGGGATGGCTGAGCAGAATTCGGAGGCAGGGAAGAAACAGATAGGGGAAGGATCAGATAAGGTAGAGCAGAAGGGGATGGAAGCGCAATGTCTGGCGATCGACCTATGGGAGGTACCGAAGAAAGTGGAACAATGGGGGACCAAAGCAGGAGCGCACATTACAAAAAGGAGGCCGATGTTGAAACTAACAATGGGTGACACCAATTCAAGCCAAGAGGGACGAAAAGAGAAGGAACTGGCCGAGATTGAGGAACAAGAAGAGGTAGGGGTACAAAGCATGACAATCCACCATCCGAACTTGAGCAAATTTTTGGAAAGAAGACAAGCATTGAGAGGAAATACACCTAACATCAACAAGGGTGGGATGCAGAGACGGGTGACAATCAGATACAAACAAACAAGGGGGACGAGGGTATCCAATCAAGAGGGGGACAAGGAAGCAATGCAGTTCCATGTCGAACTGCAACACGAGGAGCAACCAAGCATAAACTATTACATGGTGGAGTCTCCAGAGGACTCCCCGGGGAAAAGCAATGACATAATAATGTTGCAAACATGCCTAGGTCCTCTCCTACAAAAGGTAAATCTGAAGAGGAAACATGTTGAGGAGACTGAATCAGAGGAAGATAAGATGGAGACTACAAGAACCAAAAGGTAGAGGCGCAGAAACATAGTAGAATAGGGGAGAGTTAAGCTGAAAGGGACGAGAGAAGGAGGCAGGAACAGGAAGGGGGCTCGACGTAGAATTGAGCAGATAGAGGTTCGGGAGTCTGTCCCCAAAGAATTCGCGAGCGTCTGGACAGAGTAATTGAAAATACGGAACTAATAGGCAAGTACCCGACTCTAAGAGTAATTCACAAACTACTCATAGGGTCGGATCATTGTCCATTAGTTGTGCAGATGGAGACGCAAAGGGGGAAGGGCATAAGACTATTCCGATTGGAAGGAGCGTGGTTGGAACAGAGAGAGCGTGTGGAGATAGTTGAGGAAACATGGAGATCGAGAAGAGGAAGGGAAGGTGAGGTGAACATACATAACAAGTTGGGCAGATGCCGAGTTAAACTCCATCAATGGAGTAAAATTAGTGGGGTGAACTACAAAAAGAGAATAGATGAGCTGCAGGAACAACTGAGTGTGATCCAATGCAGTGCGTCGAATACAACCGACCGTAGGGAAGAGGCTCGGATCAAAGGACTCTAGCAAGAAGCATGGAGATGGGAAGAAGAACATTGGAAACAGAAGTCTCGTGTCCAGTGGCTAAGGGGGGTGATAGGAATACACAATTTTTTCACCAAGCCACCGTCCAAAGGAGAAGGGGGAACCAAATAAGAAGACTCCAAAGGGAGAATGGTACATGAACGGAGGATGATAGAGAAATTCAGGATGGATGTACAAGGTACTTTAAGGAGGTCTTTCGAACAGATAGAAAATGTACCAAGGGTGATCGATGATAGGATCAATGAGCAAATGACAAGGAGGGTAAGCAAAGAAGAGGTTAAAAAAGCAGTATTCCAGTTAGGTGGGAACAAAGCCCCGGGACCAGACGTCTTTCCAGGGATATTCTATTATCGCTTCTGGGATGTGCTAGGGGATGATGTCTTCCATGCGGTAACCTCTTTCTTTGAAACTAATATGTTATTCCCTGGTTATTGCTACACTGACATAATATTGATACCTAAAGTGTCAAACCCTATAAACCCCATGCAGTTTAGACCAATTAGCTTGTCCAATTTTACAAGATCATATCCAAAGTGTTTGCCAATAGGTTAAAGAGTATTCTACCAGATATTATAAACCCATTCCAAAGCGCTTTTGTCTCTGACATGTTCATCCATGATAACATCCTTATAGCACATGAGGTATTCCACCACATGAGGACTAATACAAAGGCGAGCAGAGAGGAGTGTGCAGTAAAACTATATATGAATAAGACATATGACAGAGTGGAGTGGAGGTTCGTACTGGAGACACTGAAAAAGTTAGGATTCTCACAGGTTTGGTGGAGGTGGATAGAGGAGTGCATCACAAATGTGCAATACAATGTGGTGGTCAATGGTGAGAAAACAACGTGCTTTACGCCAACAAGAGGACTAAGGCAAGGAGACCCGTTGTCTCCTTATCTATTCATCTTGATAGAAGATGTTCTTTCCAGACGGATAAGCAAGGTGGTTGAAGAAAGAATGATTGAGGGAATTAGAATGAAAAGAACGTGCCCGGAGATATATCATCTGCTTTTCACGGATGATTCGATCTTTTTCATACAAGCAACATAGAGTAATGCAAGGGGCCTCAGAACAATACTGAAGAAGTATAGTAAGGCATCGGGGCAAAGTGTAAACCTAAGTAACCCATGTATCCAATTTGGGGCAAAGGTGATGGAAGAGACCAAGGAGGTAATCCGATCAGCCCTAGGGATAGAGGTAGTGGAGGATGCGGAAAATTACTTAGGGATACCAACAAATTGGGGTAGGTCCAAGAAGGCAACTCTAGGCTAAGGAAGTTCTCATAAAAGCGGTAATCACTACAATCCCAACATATGTGATGACGTTATTCAAGCTTCCGAAAACTTAGTGCGGGGATATAGCAAAGATGATAGCATGGTTTTGGTGGAACGAACGAGACGATAGGAGAAGTATGCATTGGGTGAGTTGGAGGAAAATGACAATGCCAAAGGAGATGGGAGGACTAGGGTTTTGGGACTTGTGGGAATTCAATACGGCGATGCTCACTAAGACGGCTTCGAGACTTCAAAACAACCCGCGCGCATTATGGGTAAGGATTGTGAAAGGGTTATATTATTCGAATGGAGATCTTAGGGATGCTAAGAAAGGAGCACGACCTTCGTGGGCCCGGAGTAGCATACTACAAGGTAGGGACGTGATGATGAAATATTGGATGTGACAAGGGGGAACGGAAGGACAATACGAGCATTCGAGGATAGATGGATCCCGGGTAGGCCAACTTTCCAACTCCGGTCGACCGAACAAGGGAATGGAGTGGGAAATGTTCATGTAAGCCAACTCATAACGTCGGAGCCTAGGCGGTGGAATCTACATCCGATTAGAGAGGAGATATCGAAAGGAGAACGAAGAGCTATACAGACAATCTACCTAAGCAAGAAAGAGGTGGAGGATGAAGTGGCTGAAAGGTTGAAAGGGCGAACTGGATCGGGACGCTGCATCGGCTAGACGATGGCACAGGGAAGGAAGGAAGAGACGACTTGGTGCGGAGACGCTCACATGGGAAGTCTGGAAAGAACGGTGTCCTGCAATACATGAAGGGGACAATCCAAGGCCGGAAAGAGCAATCCAAGTAGCTCCCTCCTTGACCAAAGAAAGCTAGAACCTGTGCCACACATGACAGACCGAGACGAACCAAGCCAACACACGCCGAGAACCCCGATGGACGAGACCGAGAGAGGGAACGATCAAAGTAAATTGCGATGGAGCTTGGGAACAAGGAACGGGGAAAGCAGGGACGGGGATCCTTGCACGGGATTGGCGAGGTCGGTTTGTGGAGGGTCGGAACTCGAATGGGTGATGTGTTAGTGCAAAAATGACGGAGGCCAAAGCGATCATGCATGCGGTAGAACTAGCGTTGTATTGTAAATGGGATGATGTCATTATAGAGTCGGATGCACATGTATTTATTCATAGCCTACAAAGGCCGGATGAGGGCCGGGAGTGGACGTCACAACACATCTTGACCGACATATTGGAACTGGCTCAAGGGATACCGAGAGTCACATGAAAATTTGTAAGAAGAAGCGCGAATCGTTGTGCAAACTGGATTGCTAGGAAGTCCAGACAGGGAATGTGTCTAGAACACTGGACGTTAATACATCCACCTTCGTTAATTTCTTTATGTATGTTGGATATTGCGGATTCGGAGTTTGAATGAAATGGAATGATTGAAGTGTAAAAAAAAACAAATCTATATGTATATATTTTGCTTGTCTTCTTTTTTGTTCAATAGTTGCTTGTCTTCTCAAAGACGTACGCCGCAAAGCAAATGGTGTCTGCGGGAAGTTGCAAATATGGTGGAGGCCACGAGAAAGTCAAAGAGATCATCGTCAACGATGTCCCGGTCGATGACGTTAAGCGTAAGGATGCACTCATGGCAGTCTGCAAAATCAAAGGAGTGGGAGTCCATACGCATTCTAATACACTTGTCACTCGAGTTGCATTCACAATATATATACATACAATTTCTCAAACTATTGAACTTTCTCAAGCAACGCTGAAAGAGGCGGCGGCGCTCTCCACAAACTTCCTAGCTCCCTTGAACCATCTCTTGTCTCCGGCTTGAGCCTTCAAGATGTAAAGCTTCCCGTCTTTAACCGTTGCAGTAATCAATTGGTGCTTCCCACCTTCATCTCCATCAGCAGTTCTTGTTAGGACGGTTATGAAGTAGTATTGCTTACCGTCGACGACAGGAGTTGAGGTTTCCAAGATGTTTGCAGTTGCCACAGCACCGGAATCAAAGCCACCCTGTTGGATCCAAACATGTTATTCAACAATGAAGATGGCATTAATCTATGAATGTATCGAAAGAGATGACTGATTATCGAGTTAGGATTATCCCAGTGAAAACGTGTTGTCGGGTCCATGCATATGCTTTGTTGTAGCTTGAATAACCAGTTACCTCAACAAGTGCGATATTGGTTGTAATATTGCAAGGATTCTTGTAAGTGAAAATGGGTTCTTAGGGGATTCTCCTCATGCTAATGTTCTATGGTAGCTTGAGTGTAAAGTTACCTCAGAATCAGTTTTTCCAAAGTAAGCTTGCTTTCCAAGCAAGTAATCAACCTGCAAAGGATATAAAATCAGATGAAGCCTTCCTAAATTAGCATTGAACACAAAACCTCTAGAACACAATTAAGAAGAGAGCAACCTTGGAGAGGAATTCCTCAGGGGGCCCATAGTCGGTGATCGACTTTTTGTCTGTCGGGTTGACAAGAACAACGAGGTTGCTAGTGGTATCGAAGTTGTCCTCAAACCTAAGAACCTGTCCAGGGAACTCCACCTCTTTGCTTGGGTTCCACTTAGCAGGCACCAAAAGCTTGAATCCATCTCCATTGAATGGCAAGAAATCGGTGTTCTTCTTTGGCTTGCCAAACACATTTGCTGCAAACAAGTTCTGTAATCAGCGACATTACAGATATCTATCTCTATCTCCATCTATCTATCTATAGATATATGAACATACCAGCTTCGCCGTAGGCGGCGTCAGCAGGAGAGACCTTTGATCCAACAGAGGCAGCTCCAATGAGGACGGTGAGAGCCAACCGTCTAGACACAACGGCGCCCTCTTCTTCTACAATTGCCTGCTTCTGGTTCGCCCTGCAGACTATCTGGATCGGTCTCGAGATTGCGACAGACCTTTGTGGCGAGGTTCTGGCGGGGGTTGAAAGTGCGTTAGGGTGCAAGAAGCATGCAGTGGAAGCCATTTCGGATGTCCCTCTCCCTCTACACTGTACCTTTCCGATCTCCAGCGATGGGTATTTCTCTGAGGTGGAAACAATGGAGATTGAACTTTGGTGGTGGGGTTCAAATAAGTGGAAGGGAATTCATCTGGCTACGGATTTTTGGATGATGAAACGATTTCGTATTTTGCGGGGATAAGGTTGCTGAGGCTGTGATTGGTCCACGTGTGGGAGAAGCCAACGTGGAAAAAGCATGTCACGTCACAGTTCGTTGGGTCTAAGTATGACGGGGCACGCATGTCTAATTTTTTATGAAAAGTAAGGGTAAAATAGAATTTTTTTCAAAAACAAACTATTTTTTTTTAGAAAAGTAAGTATAGAAAAAAAAAATCGAAAAATAGGTATACGCGCACTCCAGGGTGGCGCCAATTCAAATGGGCGCCATACACTTTCCCTTTTAAAAAAAAAACAATTGTTTCATAATGACGACTCGATATTTAATTAAAAATAAATTATGTATCTGTTAAAAAAAATTAAAAGAATTATAGTAAGTAGATATTTTAATTTGCGCTTCAAATGATGCAAAAAATATTAAATTTGGATTTACGGATTGCTTGTACGGCATGCCGTAAGTTGAGATATGAAAATTTAACTTAAAAAATTATAACTCAGACTATGTAAGTCCAAACTCAACAAGGTTAACGTCATTTAAGTCGTAAATCAATTATCTATGTAGGGTAATTTTTTGGATTAAAAATACAGTAATTTTGTAACCTAACATCGTTTGTTTTATAATTTGACCAAAATAAGTAAATGCATTAGGTGAGAAATTTAATTATATATTTATTAAAAAAAAAATCAAAATTGTGTTTTGCATAGTAATTTTACTGTTTACACATTACATTTTACTGTATAAACAGTAAAATTACTATGCAAAACACTATTTGTAAGTTTTTGTATCGTATGTAGAGTTTTTTACGTATCGTATTATACAGTCAGTCTAAATCTAAAAACTTAACGCATAGTTAGCGTCATTTGATTCGTAATTAAATTATCTACGCACCGTAATATTTTTGTTTTTTTTTGAGTAAGTACATAATTAAATTTCTCTCCTAATGCATTTACTTATTTCGGTCAAATTATAAAACAAACGATGTTAGGTTACAAAATCACTGTATTTATAATCCAAAAAATTACCCTACGTAGATAATTGATTTATGACATAAATGACGTTAACCGTGTTGAGTTTGGACTTACATGGTCTAAGTTATAATTTTTTAAGTCAAATTTTCATATCTCAACTTACGGCATGCCGTACAGGCAATCCGTAAATCCAAATTTAATATTTTTTGCATCACTTGAAGCGCAATTAATATATCTACTTACTATAATGTTTTTAAATTAGTTTAATAGATACATAATTTTAGTTTTAATTAAAATTCAAGTCGTCATTATGGAACAAAATGTTTTTTTTTTTAAAAAAAAGGGAAAGTGTACGTCGCCCATTTGAATAAGCGCCACCCTGGGGCGCGCGTATTGTCAATACGCACTACCCTGGGGTGCGCGAATACCTATTTTTCGAAATTTTTTTTTTTCTATACTCACTTTTCTAAAAAAAACTAAAATAGTTAGTTTTTGAAAAAAAATCGGTAAAATAAGGTATTTTTTGGGTTAGATTTTGAAATTTTTTCATTAAAAGTTAAATTATAAAATTTGTATTTTTATGTTTGATGAAAGGGTAGATTTGTCAAAATTATCAACTTTTTCATTCAAATTTAACAGAATAAATTTTAAAAATTGTAAAAATAACAGAAATTTTAAAAAATGTCACAATTTAACTCTTTTAATCTTTTTCAAATATTACAATTGAGTCTCGTACTGTTATAATGGATAATTTTGATTTACTTTATGGTATGATCAATTCAAAAGTTTAAAGTCAATGACATTAGCGTAATTTATGTTGTAATTCAATTATCTACATAGTGGAATTGTTTTTTTGAGTCAAATTACAGAACAAAGGATGTTAGATTAAAATTTTAATTATATACCTAACTAAAAAAATAAAATACAGTGGATCAATAATTGAATTTCGTCATAAATGCCGCTAAGGGTCTTGAATTTTGAAATAAAAAAATTGATCCGTTAAGGAAAATGTTTAAATCTCAACTTAGAACACATCGTATGATCAATGTAAGTCTGGATTCAATATTGTTCGTGTCGTTCGAATCGTAACTCAATATCTACTTACTCTTATTTTTTTTATTTAATAAATACATAATTTAATTTCTAATTAAACATAATTCGAAAAAAAATAAGAGTAAGATGCCACTTAAAACAACATGTTGTGCAAAATGGTACAACATGTCATCCTAAAGGACAAGTTGTGTATTATTTTAGCACTACTCATAGGTCCCATACCTTCTTTTTTTTGCCAATAGAAACATCATGTCATTCAATAACCGTAGAAGAGTTCGAATACAAAATATTATCCGCTACAATACATCGAAGTAAAGGGGTTGGTGGTGATGAAACTCAATCCGTAGGACACAACCCCATTAGAACATTCTTCGCAATCCAATCCGCACACGATTTGGCGGACCGAGGTATATGCTCCCAAGCGATTTCCCTAATCGAAGATGATAGAGTTACCGCATTTGATAAAATGGGATCAATACTCCAAGCGAAGTCCCGCCGATGAATATGGTTGATGATATTCAAGGCGTCCGTCTCAATGATGACCTGCTGCCATTGGTTGTCGATGGCTAGGCGAACCGCGTGGTAAACAGCATGGGCCTCGATCTCATCCACTGAACCCGCTAGAAAAACGCTGCAGCCGCCTCCGCGCACAACACCTGCCGAATCCCTCGCAATAATGTCGAACCCACCCCGTAGTGTATTGCTACACCAGGCGCCGTCGCAATTGATCTTGATGACACCTGTTGGTGGGCCGATCCATGCCTGAACCAGCCCCTGTTGTCGTTGTATCGGCTCGGGCGACACCATCTCCTGCAGTGTTCGGTTTATCTCCTGTAGGACATATGGCACATGTGGTTGAATGTTCTCATATGCTAGCTTGTACCGTGTTTTCCAAATGACCCAACATACGACCATTATGCGCCTTCACGAAGCAGACCGACTCCTCCGCCGAACACCTGTCATGGTTGTGACTGTGGCCAGCCATGTGTCCATGGAATTTAGCCCCATATATAGCCCCGGCCGATCCATGTGGTGAAGCCAAACCTGTTTTACCCATGGACACGCAAACAACATATGCTCACGAGATTCAACCACAAGACAAGACGGGCATAAACAATCAATCGCAACTCCTCTTCTCGCGAGCGTACCCCTTGTCGGCAACACATCGTTTGCTAACTTCCACATGAAAGCCTTAATCTTAGGCCACACATTCGCCGACCAAATAGCTGGCCAAACCGACGGGATATCAACACTAGGAGTGCGGTTTAGATCCCAGTTTACTTGTCGCCGATTGTTTGAGGTGTGTATCATATGGTAGACGGAACACACCGTGGTGTCCCCCGACATGGAGTGCGGCCACCGATGACGATCATTGGCAAGGTTGATCGGGATAAGAAGTTGCAGGACGGCCTGGACATCGTCGTGGTGCACTGCGGCTCGTATGGCGTCTTCGTCCCATGATCTCGATTCTGGCCAAATCCAGTTCGCCACCCTTGGTGATGGCGAATGTTGATCCTCAAGCCTCGGTCTGATCCGACGGTTCTGCCTAGCGGGGACCCATGAATTCGCGATTGGACGTATCGAGCATCCGTCCCCAAGCGTCCATACGCCCTCTGATCTGATAACCGAGCGACCCTCGAGTAGGCTCGCCCATGCCCATAAGGCCCTACTTCCCGAAGAGGCCTGCAAGAACGAGCTATTCGGGAAATAAAGACCTTTCAAAAATCTTACCCAAAGTGTGTTTGGCTCCGAAAGGATCCTGGAAGCCATGTTAGCTAGGATAGCGCGGTTAAAGTCTAGCATGTCCCTGGATCCGTAACCACCATCCGACTTAGAATTGGTCATGGTACCCCAATTCTTCCAGTGTATCTTCCTGTTACCTTCCCTGGACCCCCACCAGAACCGGTCTATGAGACCATTAATCTCATTACACCAGGTCACTTGTAGTTTAAAGATGTGCATGACGTATGTTGGAATTGCGCTAAGGACTGACTTGATGAGGACCTCCTTTCCCGCATGATTAAGAAGTTTATTTATCCAACACTGTATTTTGTCCCGGACTCTCTCCTTAAGGTAAGTGAGAGCTTCCCGCTTCGATCTTCCCCATACTGTCGGTATCCCCAAGTAGAAACCGGGATCAATAGATTGAGCTACACCAAACAGGGATGATATATCTCTTTTGTAGTCCTCATGTGCACCCGAGTTGAAGTAGAGGCTTGACTTGGAGAAATTGATATTCTGTCCTGATGATGTACAATAATCACCTAGAGTGTTCTTCAGATTCATTGCCAGAGCCAACGAGCCTTTCAGGAAGAAGATGGAGTCGTCCGCGAAGAAAAGGTGTTGGATCTCGGGACATGTCCTCCTTGGGCGGATTCCTCTGATAATCCCCTTGGTGACCTGGTCCTCAAGCATTCTAGAAAGAACATCAGCGACAAATATAAAGAGATAAGGTGAAAGTGGGTTACCCTGTCTTAGACCCCTGGACGGTCGTATGCATTCTGACTGCTTCCCATTGACCAAGACTTTATAAGTGACAGTTGAGATACACGCCTTGATGCACCTCGTCCATTTGTCGTTGAAACCCCTTCTTCGAAGGCCCTCGAGGAGGAAATCCCATTCGACACGATCATATGGCTTCTGCATGTCTATCTTGAGTGCACATTCCGCTCTTCCTGAATTAGGTCTTGGCTTGCCTCTTGTCTTCAGGAAGTGGAATATCTCATGGGCGATAATGACACTGTCCTGAATATGTCTACCTGAAATGAACGCACTTTGGAACGGGGTGACCAGTTCTGGCAAATAAGTTTTAAGCCTATTTGTCAAAACCTTTGATATAATTTTGTAACCAAAGTTGTATAAATTTATAGGTCTAAAATCAGATGCACACAACGGATTAGCAATCTTGGGAATCAAGGTAATATGGGTGTGATTTAGAAAGGATGGCATGATACCTGTCGTGAGGAATGCATTAACCGATGTGAGCAAGTCTGGTCTGATCGTGCATCAACTCTTTTGGAAGAATGTTCCTGAAAAACCATCTGGGCCTGGTGTCTTGGATCCCCCCATCTGAAAACAGACCCGTTTAACCTCCTCAAGAGATGCCAACGTGGTGATATTATCATTCATTTAGCTTGTTACAGTCGCCGGAACACAATTCAGAATCTAACTAAAGGACGGGTCCGGACTTCCATGCCCTCATTCTGAAGTGAACAAGTTTGAGTAGAAGGTATGTAACTCGGACCTAACCTCCCGTTCTCCGTCAATCCACACCCGAGCACCATCCCTAAGTCAGATAATGGTTTGGTGGAAAAAAATCATATTCCTATCACCTTGACCCAACCACTTGATCCTGGACCGCTGCTTCCAATATATCTCTTCCCGTTTCCACAGTGCATGGAGCTTTGATTTAAGGGTTCTCTCTTCATCCATCATTGTATCACTATCGGTTGCTATCGGAATGTTCCTAAGTTGATTCTTTACCTTAGCAATCTCTACCAAATTATGCTTGAACTCCCTAGAGCTCCATTCGGACAATGAAATTCTGCACCGATCCAGCTTTGTTTTCAGTTCGGCCCCATTAAGAAGCGCACCTCCCCTTTGCCATGCCATCCTGATTATGTCATGGCATTCTTCCTTTTCGAGCCACATGTCCTCAAAGCGGAACTGCCTTCTACCCTTCCTCTCTTGATGCGTGAGTTGTAGACTGATTGGAGCATGGTCTGAGCCAATCATTAGTTCGTGGGTGCATTGTGTCGTGGGGAACATAGCTAACCAGGCCTGGTTCGCGATTGCTCGATCGAGTCTCTCCCGAATCCTGTCTCCTCCCCGACGGTTGTTAGTCCATGTATAGATCGGTCCCTTGTAGCCCAAGTCTTCGAGTAGGAGGTCATCCATAAGGTTGTTGAAACCGTCAATTTTGTTTTGGTCCTTTCGCCCCCTTCTTCTCCCTATGGTGGGAGATGTCGTTGAAATCCCCCCCCCCCCCCACACACCCATGCGTCCCTCCTGTTCATCCCAATACTTCTCAGATCCACCCAATTCTGACATCTTCTCGAAAAGTTGGAATCGCCATAGACCAATGTTACTCGGCAAGTATCTCTAATCTCGCTACTTGACACGGTTGTGTCGATGAAATTCTTGTCTTGACTATGAACTTGGATGTTCACCTCTTTGGTCCACCAAAGAGCCAAGCCTCCACTAGCACCAATAGGATGGACATAAGTAGCATAATCCATACCTATTTCCCTTCTGACCTTCTTACAGTGGGCTTCATTCTTCTTGGTTTCATGTATGCGGATACTTACATTTCTAAATATATTTTTTTATACTCAATTTTTTAAATATCTTTTTTATACTTATTTAAAAAATCATAATCATGCACGACTACCCAAAATTATATGACCATCCTAATAATAAATGTTATCAAAACCAACTCGAGAGGGTTGGTTTCCGTTTATTTTTGAATCATTTTATCTAATTAAGTAATGAAATATTAAATGGTTATGTTATTTTAGGATAATTTATTTATTGTGATGTTTGTTTTTGGCCATCTTTTATTGTGATGTTGAGTATGCACATTTACACCAATCCTAGATACTACTATTGAGCAATCCACTATCTGTTGTTAATAATTGATGGTTTGAGTTGGATGCATAGTACATATGATGAATAACTCGGGTAGTCTGAACTAGTGTTATCAGAATTGGACTGGATTAGCGGTCCGACCATGAACCGGATCCCTGTCCAGTTTGGTTAAGTTAAATGACCGTTTTTTTGGAAAACCGGTCGGGTTTTAAAAAATCGATCGGGTTTTAAAAAACCAACCGGTTTTCGATTCACTTTGTAGACTATTGTTTTTACAGACCAATCAGTTTTTCGGTTTAAACCGATTGATTTTGTTCTGCACAAACCAATTGTTTTATGCAGTGTTAAACTGGTTCACTACTAGGTTAACTTTGTTCAACACTGCTTTGCTCTTTGTTGTGCTCATTCTCCATTCCATTCTGTCACAGCAGCAGCCACACCGCATCCATTCGTCCAGCTCCAGCCTCCAGCACGCCGAGGAACTGCAGCAGCCGCATCCATCCATTCGTCCAACTCCAGCACGCCAAAGAACTGTAGCAGTCGCATCCATCACGTCGAAGAGGTCCAGCACGCCGAAGAACTCCAGCTCCAGGTTCGTCGTTGTCTTCAGGTATGGACCAATTGTCGTCGTCGTCGTTCAAATATCTCTTCGTTGTCCATATATGTTCGAATTCATGCACCCTTGCGGATTACAACATCCAAAAAGAGTCCACCCTCCATTTGGTCCACCAGGTATGCAGATCTTTGTCAAGACCTTGACGGGGAAGACTATCATTCTCGAGTTTGAGAGTTCTGACACCATCAATACATGCCGGAAATCCTCTGCTCTTCCAACAAATGGTACAGATTCACTACCCCGACGAGGATGGGGATCTTCACATTGAACCTCATGTTGGTCGGTGTAGTCCTCTTGGAGGTTGATGATGGCGGTGGTTGGTGCAGAGTAAGTGAAGATGTCTCCTCCTCCGCAGCATCCCATCGCCCGCTTCAGTGCTAATCTTTGCTTCAGATTCTTCCATAGTCTTCTGCACTCCATTCTTCTTCCACTGTGAAATGAGAGCATGGAGATAAGAAGATATGTCTGAGGTGAGAACTGAAGTGCAAAGGAAAATTCTTTGGAGAAGATCCAATTAGAATGTGAAGAAGACGCAGTGAGGAACGTTTTTTCCCCTTGTGAACAGTGAATCGCACACCGAATCGGGTTGGACTGAGTTGAACTGGCCGAACCGTGAATCGACCCCTTCGCCGGTTCAATGGCCAGTCCGGTTCTGATAACACTGGTCTCAACCACTCGAATATTAGGGACAATTCAATGACCTAAAAAAGATAAATGATCAAAATGTAATTTTGGTCAAATATAAATGATTAAATTAACCCTAATTAATATTAATTTAATTGTTCAATCTATTTTAGTAAAAGATTACGTGAATATTATTCAATTAAGTTATTTTATTATTTATTTTTAAATATTTATTTTAGTTTTGAATAAAATTTGTAATATGCACTGACGGTTTATTTTTACTTCTATGTTTGTTTGTTTTAGAAATTCCCATTCGAAAATATAAATACCAATCCTAAAAGTAAAAAAACAAGGTACGACCTTACTGATTTATGTTAAATTAGTTGCTTAGTTGTCCTGCAATATTTTTGAATATTTGCTTTCTATAATTTCATTTTTACTTTATGTTATTTAAGATTTAGTTAAATTTCATAATCCCTTGATTTTAGGAAGTTGTTAAATTTAGTTTTCTCTTTATCTCTATTTAACCAAAGAGAGTCAACGAATAAAATCAAGTTCCAGCACCATATTCTCTGTTTTTGTTATGCTTTTACAACAATTGGTATCAGAGCATATTTCTTAAAGGACCAGTAAGTGTGAGTTATTTACCAATTCATCCACAAATGTACCGTGGTTGTTTCGAGTGAATCAAAAACTAAGGTAATCTCATATGTACTTTACGTTCTTGATATTGATCAAAATCTTCTGAGTGTGGGACAAGTTATGGAGAAGAAATACAGGCTCTCCTTTGAAGATGATCACTGCACTATCTATAATGCTAGACGAAGAAATGTGTTAAGGATCAAGATGAGAGGCAATATATTCTTATTTGATCAAAGCAAAGAAGATTATGAGGGCTATATGTCTCAGACAAATGAGACTGAAATTTGGCACAAGAGGCTAGGTCGCTGCAGTCTCCAAAGAAGGCTTGAATTGAAGATGAAAAATAGTGGAGGTCAAGAAGGTTCAAGGTTTTCTAGTTCTGCCCATGCTACTGCAACTATATATACAACAACTTTCGTGGAAGGAAGGCATTTTGTCACTTCTTCAGACAATAAGAAGAAATACCTGCCCAGGGAGAAGAAGATAAAGATGATTGAGTTAAAGCATGATACCACGAAAGATAGAGTAGATGTTGTTTGTAAAACCATAAAGTTGGTGGAAGAAGAGAATGCACAGATGAACCAATATAATGATGCTACTAATGGATGTGAAACTGTAGAGGATATTGATGCATTTCCTGCATTGAGAATGAGAAAAAGATAGAGCAGACAAAAAAAGGAGGCTTATGTCAGAAACTGAAGCAACTACGTCTATCGTGGATTGGAAGTCAGAAAATCAGAGACTTTGGAAAAAACTTAAGTAGTTGGGAAAGATTCATGATGAGGTTACTAATATTAAGAAGCATGTTGAAGATTTGATCAGTGATGCACCAATCAATCATGTAAATATCATTAAGCTGAAATGGTGATTGGCGAATCTATAACATACCTTCTTTTGAGATTAGACACAATTTAGGGATTGCATCCAAGTCTGAGCGACATAGCAAAGGAGCTCTCCTTAGTTTATTGCAAATCAGAAGACCAGCTAGTGGACATCTTCACAAAGCAACTTCCAGCTAAGAAGTTCAAGATACTGATGTTATGTTCATTTTGCAGAATGTATAAGGAATTCGGCTTATGGATTCCCTAAGAAGTTGTTCTTTTCCCAGAATTGATCAAATTTGAATTACGGATTCCAAGAGGGGTAGACTTACATATTCCATCCCAAAACCTTGGAATTCCTAAGCCAGACGCGCTAGGAATTCAAAATAGGAGGTGAAATGACTGAAATGCCCTCATAAACTTTTCTTAAGGGTTGAACTACCCTCCTCCGCTCTTCATTCAGACTGAATCTCTTCTCATCGTCTTCATGAAACTCTTCCAATCCTGCTCTTCTCCTCGTTTTCAGCCCTCCCTACTCTTCTCCTCGTCTTCATGAAGCTCTTTCTCTTCCAATCCTCGTGGCGATTCTTCTTCAGGTATGCTTCATTTCTTCCTCTTCGTTTCGTGAAAACTGCTACACTCACGTTGGTTCTTGTGGTTGTGCTCATTGTAGCACTAACATCTGTCGATGCAAGTCTTTCCTTTATGTCACGACTGCTTCTGAAAAAGACACTGTAATAGTGATGGTGCTACTATGAAGCTTTTAGTGGTAGCCTGGTAGGGTAGAACCAGACATTAGACAATGTAATAGAAACATCTGCAAATGAATGTCATTAAAAATAGTATTAGAAGTGGTACTTTATTATAATGTATGATCCACTAAATTAAATATATTTTTATTGTTTCTAAATCATTCTTTTTTATAGTTAATCTGAAATATTCCATATTGTTTTTTAGATTACATTCATTTTTGAACAAATTAATTCAAAATCGGTTTGGTAAAAAAAAAATGTATGATGCCTCAATTGAGCAGATTAATCATCGATTTAAAATCTGACTTATATATGGTAAAACATGATCTTCCCCCGAAATGAAATCTAAGCCATAATGGACTAAAAAAAAGTAAGGGATTGTCCTTTACAATTAATTAAATAAATTAAAAAGATTTTTTTAATTATTAGTTAATAGTTTTTATTATTATTTTTTAAAAAAATTAAATAATACAAATTATATGTATTATATATTATACATATATAAGGAAAGAAAAATATGTCATTTTAACATATTCCATTCTCTTTCCATATACAATTCCATCAAATAAACAACAGAATTTCTTATTCTATTCCATTTCATTCCAATAAAGAAACAATTTCATATTATTGTCTATTCATATTCCCTATTTTGTATTCTTTATTCTGAATTCCGTGAAAGAAACGCACCGTAAGAGAAAAAGTTGGTATTTGCAGTCCAACAAGCAAGGAAAAATGCTTAGTTGTCCTGCAATATTTTCTAATATTTGCTCTTTTTTTTTATTTAAGATTTTCTTTCTGTTATGTAAGATTTAGTTAGATTTCATAATCCCTTGATTTTAGGAAGTTGTTAAATTTAGTTTTCTCTTGATCTCTATTTAACCAAAGAGAGTCAATGAATAAAATCAAGTTTCAGCAACATATTCTATATGTTATTGTTATGTTTTTACAACAATTTCCTTCCCTAGTGCACATGTCTATGTTTTTTTTCTTCCTTTACTTACATATGCTACTCAATTCATATAGAATGATTAATGAATTTTAGTAGGGTCTACTAAAAGCATCCCTTCGTGACTTTCTGCTGCTTTTTATCAACCCAACCAGTTGGAGTGACCACCAATAATTTCGCCAATCTCTTAAAAAAGATATGGCTTTGGTACTCTTCCATTAAGCAACAGACTTTACAAACATAATGTGAAGCCACTCCAACGTGATATACAAACTGCTAGATAACAAAATGGTTGCACTTGCATTCACAAAGTTTCACGATTTGGTATGAGTTTATAATTGAAATTCCGCAACCTCTATTTATCTAATAAATGCGGTAAATCACATCAATGGTCACACTTATGTTGGACATATGTGGTTGAATAGTCTCTTATATTTTTTTGGTTAAACCCGTCATATCCGGTCTGTTATGTTTGACAGATGTGATTAAATGATTATTAAAATGACGATTTTATTCTTTATTTATTACGTTCTTCATGTTCATGTTCGAAATTAGATTTCAGATTTGAATTGGAGAAAGAAGAGTTTGAGAATGAACATGAAAATAAGGGGAAGAATATTTTAGTTATTTTTTTCCATAAAAAATCATTCAAACAAAGTTTTAAAATATAAGTAACTTTTTAGAATAAGAGTGAACTCTTCAAGGTGGCAACATAGGTGACTATTCAGACAATCCCAAAATATCATTCACACCTTTGAGTTCTAAGGAGCATTTACTTATGGTTTTGATTCTACAATGCAACGTGATGTCTTTTAAGTATTTCTGCTACAATTATTGCTTGTGAGCTTGGTTTATTCCACAAAGAACTCTGTGTACGATTTGTAGTGGACTTTGCTTTAAGGATCCATCATCTAAAGGAGGAAACTTTATTAAAGCTCATATGTAGATATGTCTCTACATATGAAATTTAGTGCGAGCAAAATATCAAGCAGATTTGTCTCATCGATGTCCATGGAGACGACAATGATGAACGCCATCCTTCATTTCCTCCTTTTGATTTGTTGTTCTTCTTTTGAGATACATGCAGTGAGAGCACACTTGGTTGCTGATCTCCCCATGTCGAAGCCCTGGTGCAATGATACATGTGGGAAGGTTAGCATTCCATTTCCATTTGGGACCGGACCAGGGTGTTTCTTGGATGAGTGGTACGAGATTGTCTGTGAGGGCAACATCACCAAACTCAAAAAGGTCGGTGCAGAGGTGATAAAGATTTCTTTACCAACCTTCCGTGCCAACAATAACCCAGGGAGGATAACCGTCAACTTACCAATAACCTTCGACAATGCAAGGTCGAACTGCACTGCAGAAGCTTCCAAATTCCACCATGAAGGATCCTCAGACTTCACCGGGAGTAACTTTTACTACTCGGAGGATAACTTGTTCCTTGCTGTCGGATGCAACAGCAGTTTTTTTCTTAGCAACATCACTGACGCCTCTGTTGGGTGCCAAACCAAATGCAGAGAAAGGGGCACTGAATCGAGATGGTACCCTGACTGTTTGGGACAAAACTGTTGTCAGGACAAGATCCGGTCGGTGTTTTTCCAAGTTTTAAACTTCAACTTCCGGAAAGATGGCGGAGACACAGTTGACTCCTGCAGCTATGCTTTCATGGCAGATCAGTCGAGTTTGAGGCCTAACGTCACTGATTTGGAGTGGGTGAGAAGAACGGGGCATGCTCCGGTGATCCTTGATTGGGGGGTATCTAATAAATCTGACATTGGGATAGACTTTTGGAGGAACGATACAAAATCTGCTTACAGTTGTGACGGTAACAATGGAGTATTTACGCAATGTTACTGCAGTCGCGGATTTCATGGTAACGCATATTTAGTAGACGGATGTCAAGGTATGTATAAATCCTTCTATCTATTTATTGTAATCTATAAAGCATGTCTTCTTTTTTGCTTGCACTCATACGACACTAATCTAAGATACCAAATAACTTTATCAGTACGTACCACAATTTAGTCTAACTGAGTTCGAGTTCGTTGTCATTAGTTGAGTCTAGAGGGGAAGAAGTCATATTGAATTTGAATAGTATATTTTATGGGTTCCAAATTTATGAACTTATGAAAATATACAATGATACTATGATTTGTATTCAAGGTAATTCATAGGGTTCATGTCCCTGTATTTATACTTGAATATTATGAATATTTGCATTGAAACCCCAACTGGATATGACTAATCTATATAGATAAGGTAATATCATAGAAAATCATAAAGAGTAGTATCCCCTAAATCCGAAACAAACGTGACGACTGAGAGATTGCTATGCATAAGCATGTGGCGAGAGCTGGGTAAGCTCTTTGTGAAGATGTCGAAGAAGCAACACATTCACGTACGAAGTGGACATCTAGCTCGATATGCTTAGTCAGAGCATGGAGTATCAAGTTCAACGCAACATAGGTTGCTGAGATGTTGTCGTAGTAAACTAACGGTGCGTGTGGTAGGGACACTCGTAGTTCTCCATGCAGTTGTTGTAATCATGTGAACTCGGCAATGCAGTCAACTACTGAACGATACTCGACCTCCATATTGGATCTTGCTACAATCGCTTGCTTCTTGGCACGACAGGAGATAATGTTTGGACCAAGGAACATGCAAAATCCCGAGGTGGAGTAGCAGCCAACCCAGTCAGCATCCACATAAGCATGTAGATGAAGCAGAGAATGTTTTTGTAGGAACAGACCATGTGAAACGGTGCCAACGAGAAAGCGAAATATACGTTGATCGCTCGCAGATGAGGAAGACATGACTGGTTTATGAATTTGTTGATCAAGCTTACCGCAAATGAGATGTTCGGGCGATTCATCGTAACACTCGGTTCAGAAAGAAGTTCACTCTCCTGAGCTGAGAGATGTGGCTTTGTCGCCATAGGTGTAGTTACTGGTTTGGTTGCAAGCATGTCAAAATTTCGGAGAAGCTCGAGGACATACTTCGATTGAGATAGGAGCAACCCATCCTTGCGAAATCGATCTTTGATGCCAAAAAAGTAATGAAGGTGATGTTATATATATTAAGCTTATTGTTATTTTTTATGTTAAGTGTTATTTTCGGTTCGGTATTTGTTTGTTTCTTTCGGTTCGGTAGAAAACTTATGATTGTTGGTTTAGTAATAAAAGAAAGAAAAAACCGGTGCTAGGGTTGCAGCACCACAAAATCATTACGTGAGTTTCTCCTTTGCTCTCTAAGAAACTGCCGTCCCTAGAGTTTTTTCCACCGATCACAAGAGTGAAATTGAGAGAAATCGTGAGTTCGATCCAACAATTGGTATCAGAGCTTTGTTGATCACGATAAGGAGAAGAGAATGGCCGATCGTGATGGAGGAAATGCCGCGAGGGATGCCGTAGCAAGGAGACCGGCGCCGCTCCTACCACCGATGAGAGCTTCGGCGGTACCGATCCAATACCCCATGCTCACCGAGTCAAATTATGGTATTTGGGCAGTGAAGATGAAGATTATTCTTCAAACGTTAGGGTTATGGTCGGCTATCACGGATGGAGATGTTGGTGAACGGGAACGAGGAGCAATGGCGGTAATTTCACAAGCCGTGCCGGATGATGTTATGATGGTGATTGCGGGTAAGGAACACGCAAAGGAGGAGTGAGATACAATTGAGGAGATGAGGATCGGAGAGGATCGCGTTAAGAAAGCGCGGGTTCAAGTGCTAAAAAGGCAATTGAACAAGTTAAGGATGGAGGACTCGGAGACTATTAACGAGTTCTCGATGAAGCTCACGATGTTAGTGGGTGAAATCCGATCCTTGGGTGCCACAATTGAAGATGCCGAAGTGGTTGAGAGGCTATTTGCTGCGGTTCCGGATCGATTCCTACAAATAGTCGGAACGATCGAGCAATTCGGCGATATGGAGCATATGTCGATATCGGAGGTGATAGGGCGTCTTCGCACATATGAAGAAGGTCTCAAAGGTCGGGGTTCTTCAAAAGGAAGTGGAGATCAATTGCTCTTAACTCGAACCGAATGGGAGAATTAGTATGGGAAGCCGGAGAAAAACGAGGGTCAAAGTAGTAGTGGCTGAAGGGCCAAAGCACACGGCAGGGGTCGTGGGCATGGCGGCCGTGACCGCGGTCGAGGGCGAGGCCGTGGTGGGTTAGGGGCAGACCGAGGGGCAGGTTTTGACAAGTCGAAAGTGAAGTGTTATAATTGCAATGAGTACGGGCATTATGCTAAGGAGTGCCCTAAGCCGAATCGGAGAGAGGAACGGGCTAACTTAGTGGAAGCTCAAGTAGACGATGAACCGACACTATTGATGATAAAAGAAGTTGTGTTGAATCATGTCACACAAAGTGGAGATCAAGTCTTGCTTCAAGAGGAGAGGGTTCGACCGAAACCCTCACATGAGTGGGGTGAGTCTTGGTATCTTGATACGGATGCTAGTAATCATATGACGAGTTGCCTTGATAAATTTGCTGAAATTGACATGAATGTTAGAGGATCGGTTCGGTTTGGTGATGGCTCAGTGGTTGAGATATGTGGTAGAGGTTCGGTTGTGATCGAGTGCCTTACGGGAGAACACCGAGTGCTAACTAATGTATATTACATACCGAGCTTGAAAAATAATATCATTAGCCTTGGCCAATTTGATAAAAATGTGTGTAAGAACATTGAAGATGGTGTGTTATCGGTGATTGATCGGTCGAAGAGGTTATTAGTGAAGGTGAGGCGGTTAAGCAACCGATTATATGTGCTTAACATCACACTGACACTACCCGTTTGCCTTCTTGCAAAAGGAAAGGATGAAGTGTGGCGTTGGCATGCGAGATATGGGCATGTTAACTTCGGAGCTTTGAAGGTTTTGGGTGAGAAGGAGATGGATCGAGGATTACCGATGATCAAGCATGAGAATCGAGTGTGTGATGGTTGCTTGGTGGGGAAGCAACACCGAACTAGCTTCCCAACTGTGGCCGGATATAGGGCGATGTCACCTCTCGAGTTGTGGCAAGACCATCTATGTGGCCCGATCACACCCGCTATGAATGGAGGCAAGCGATACACTGAATTCTGCATGATGCTTGTTGACGAGGGTTTGAGTAAGTTAAGGCCAAGAAAGAGAAAGATTGAACGAGGTGTTGCATTTCCTACTTGTATCTCAGTTAATAACACGGTTTGTCACTTCTCTCCCCCTGCTAGTGATGAGACATTGTTAGAAGAGGGAGATATTGTGAATATTGATATGGGTTTCCACATTGATGGTTTCATTGCCTTGGTTGCACATACCCATGTTATCCAAGAAGGACCTATCATCGGTAGAGCTACTGATGTCATTGTTGCAGCAAACACTGTAGCAGAAGTTGCTTTGAGGCTTGTGAGACCTGGGAAGAAGAACAAGGATGTAACTGAAGCAATTCAGAAGGTTGCTGGTGCTTTTGACTGCAAGATCGTAGAAGGTGTGCTTAGTCACCAATTGAAGCAATTCGTGATAGATGGCAACAAGGTTGTCCTTAGTGTATCAAATCCAGACACAAGGGTTGATGATGCAGAATTTGAAGAAAACGAGGTTTATGCAGTTGATATAGTTGCTAGCACTGGTGATGGAAAGCCGAAGTTATTGGATGAGAAGCAAACAACCGTGTACAAGAGGGTCGTGGACATGAGTTATCACTTGAAAATGAAGGCATCTCGGTTCATCTTCAGTGAAATTAGCCAGAAATTTCAAATAATGTCGTTTTCTGCAAGGGCTTTGGTGGATAAGAGAGCAAGGCTCGGATTAGTTGAGTGTGTGAACCATGATCTCTTGCAGCCATACCCCGTTCTTCACGAGAAACCAGGCGACTTGGTGGAACATATAAAGTTCATAGTATTGTTGATGCCAAATGGATCAGTTAGAGTTACATCCCATAGTCTTCAGAAGTTGCATCCCACAAAGACTGTGGACGACCCAGAAATCAAAGCATGGTTAGCTTTGGGCACTAAGAAGAAGAAGAAGGAGAAGGTAACAAACCCCTTGTTCGAGAAGCGACCCAAGCAGTTTGGAATTGGTGGTGCTCTTCCGCCAAAGAGGGATCTGACTCGATTTGTCAAGTTCCCCAAAGCTGTTCAAATCCAGAGGAAGAGAAGAATCCTCAGGCAGAGGTTGAAGGTCCCACCAACTTTGAACCAGTTCACAAAGACCCTTGACAAGAATCTGGCGACTACCCTCTTCAAGATGCTTCTCAAGTACAGGCATGAGGACAAGATTGCAAAGAAGGAGCGTCTCCTTGCTGAGGCTAAGGCAAAGGCAGAGGGAAAGCCTTTTGAATCCAAGTCGAAGCCAATTGTTGTGAAGTATGGCATGAACCATGTCACCTACCTCATTGAGCAGAACAAGGCACAGTTGGTTGTAATTGCCCATGATGTAGATCCGATTGAGCTCGTGGTGTGGCTTCCCGCATTGTGCAGGAAAATGGAAGTACCCTACTGCATTGTGAAGGGCAAGGAACGATTGGGATCGATTGTGCATAAGAAAATTGCATCCGTTCTTTGCTTGACAACAGTGAAGAACGAAGACAAGATGGAGTTCAGTCGATTGCTTGACAATTAATCGGCGATCGCATTAAGCAAGAATTCGGTCTACCATGATAGGAGCAAGCATATTGACACTCGGTTCCACTATATTCGAGAATGTGTGGAGTCGGGGATGATCGAGATTCAGCACGTGCGCACGGAGGAGCAACGTGCCGATATCTTGACTAAGTCGCTAGCCAAGGTGAGGTTTGCGGAGATGCGTGAAAGAGCCAGATTGATCGAAGTCGGACAACAAGCTTAGGAGGAGAATGTTATATTAAGCTTATTGTTATTTTTTATGTTAAGTATTATTTTCGGTTCGGTATTTGTTTGTTTCTTTCGGTTCGGTAGAAAACTTATGATTGTTGGTTTAGTAATAAAAGAAAGAAAAAATCGGTGCTAGGGTTGCAGCACCACAAAATCATTACGTGAGTTTCTCCTTTTCTCTCTAAAAAACTGCCGTCCTTAGGGTTTTTTCCACCGATCACAAGAGTGAAATTGAGAGAAATCGTGAGTTCAATCCAACAGGTCCCTGAGGTCTTTCATGGCAAAGACCGAAGAGCGATGTCAAACAAGATTCTGAAGAAGCGAGGTAGCGTTGCTGCAAACAATGATGTCATCAACATTAACAAGCACGAGGATCTTTGCAAAAGAATGTGCATATATAAAAGAAACAAGAATTTGAATTTTTTGCACAAAAACTGAATGTGAATGAATAGGGCACTGGACGACCTGAATTGTTTGCATCTTAATCACCAGTCTAAAGTCTATCATAGTCAAGACTGTGTTATTGTTTGAAACCTTGAGCAAACGACCTTGCTTCTCCTTAATCGTGAACACCCATTTACAACATATCAAGTTCATTGAGGGTTTAAACAGAACTTGTTGGGTATCGATAGTGACGGGCATATACAGAATAAGGCCCATCAGACCTCCAAGGCCCAATAACATTTCAGAGGGGTGAAACCTAAATCATTCAAACTGGGTCGGCCCACACTAAGGGTAAGATGGAACTCATAATGCGGTCCAGTGTCAAACCCGGAACAAAAGTAATCGTCAAAGTCCCTACTGATCGCCTTAGACCAAGGTTAAAGCCTCCTACTGCTCGCCATGGGAGCGCTCGTCAAGAGATTCTAACCTCTCAACTCTGGTCCCACAACCGACACCGAATATACAACCACGATGTCCCGCATATCTCAGGCACATATTTTACAAAGATCACATAAGAAAACTGCAATATCACGTGATAATCGTAATAGCTGCTATCCTTATCTACAACGACGCAATATTTACATATATATTCATTTGCCAAAGCGGTTTGGTCTTCCATCCTTATAAATACTCGTGATATACATACATTATTTACATTCTGAGTTCGTACACACGATATACTCATTTAAGCATCGGAGTGGGACCCATAGGAACCCCCTCTGTTGTGTTCCCCTTCTCACAGGTTCATCGGAGCTCCGACGAAAGCTTGTGGTCATCAACCAATTGACATCCAAATTACTATTAAATCATCATCCAATCAGCATTCAGAAATTCCATACCCAACAGAACTAATTTCCAAGTATGGTTGGTTAATAAGGCGTTGTACTCATCCACCATTGACGATTTCCAACGAGGATCAAGGATTACCTTAGAGATACACGTGGGGACTTCAACAATTATAGAGTCGCTAATATGACGAGGTCGAGATATACTTGATTTAACATGAGTATGCATGGGATGGTTGGATTGTTGGGGTTTGACAACGTCTAAGGTAGGAACTGATGGAGGGGAGTCAGTGGTAGGTGATTTTGGTGTGTCGATGGTGGGAAGGACTGTACGATGTGAAGAGGAGACTTTGGAAGACGATGAAACCGGGGACAAATACAAAGTTGAAAAAGGTTGGGACTGGAGAGTGTCAACAGTAATCGACCAAGAAGGATAGGAGACTGTCTGAGACTCCAAGATGGGAGATCATTCAGGTGGTGATATGAGATCAGGAGGAGGTACGTATGACCAATCTTGAAGGGAAATTGAAAGGAGTGCTACAGGTGAAACCAGCGATGTGGGTTGAGTTATGTGTGTCTGAACAGACACGAGAGGTAGAGCTAAGAAAGGGAAGAATCCTACTCGAACATGACGACTTATATGGACACAACTTGTTTGACCTCGCCATTGTCGTCCCTAAGTGTTACTCAAACACTCTAAATTTCTTAATCATTAAAAGCACTTTCTTAACCTCATCCACTATCATCACTGTTTCTCGTCATAGGAATGAACTCAGGGTTTTAAATCCCCCACACTGATCTAACCTCACTCTCGTGATTAGGTTGTCACTTTGAACCCAGATCTTGGGATCTCCAGTCAACTAGGTTGGGTTTTCCTTCTCAAAAGTGTTTACTGCACGGGCTTCAGTCGCATTCCTCTTGATGATTGACTAACTTGTTATTTATTTAACCTTTTGGTTAACAGATCCGCTATATTATCCTTCGATTTGACATAATCAATTGTGATAATTCCTGTCGAGAGCAATTCTCTAATGGAATTATGTCTACGACGAATATGTCTAGACTTACCATTATACATATGACTTTATGCCCTGCCAATTGCAGATTGACTGTCGCAATATATGCTTATTGCAGGCGCTGGTCTTGGCCATCTAGGAATATCCTCAAGAAAATGGTGTAGCCATTCAGCTTCTTCAACACATTTATCAAGTGTTATAAACTCAGATTCCATGGTGGATCTGTCTATAACTGTTTGCTTAGAGGATTTTGGCGATATGGCTGCACCCCTAGGGTAAACACGAATCCACTTGTGAAGTTCGAGTCTCTTGATGTTGATATCCAATTAGCATTAGTATATCCTTTTATAATAGTTGGATATCTCGTATAATGCAGCCCATAACTACGAGTATATCTCAAATACCTAAGTAATCTTTTGATTCCATCCCAATGACCAGTACTTGGATAACTCGTATATATACTCAACACGCCAACAATGTGTGATATATCAGGTCTAGTACAAGTCATCAAGTACATAACACTACCAATAACCCTAGCGTACTCAACTTGAGAGACATTTTCTCATATATTTCTTGAGAAATACTTATTTGATCTATTGGAGTGCATACCTCGTTTTTGTCATCCTTGTTGAATTTCTCTAATATCTTATCGATATAATGAGATTGACTTAGAGCAATTACTTCTGATGTCCGATTAATTTTAATTCCAAGAATTACATCCGCAAGGCCCATGTCTTTATGTCAAATCTCGAATTCAACATATCCTTTGTGGATTGAATCATCTTATCGTTACTTCCAACGATAAGCATGTCATCAACATAAATACACAAAATGACATAACCTTCATTTGTATCTTTCATGTAGATGCATTTGTCACATTCATTCATTTTAAATCATTTTCCAGGATTACATTGTCAAATTTTTTATGGCACTGTTTCGGTGCCTGTTTCAGACCGTACAGTGATTTCACCAGTTTAAAGACTTTCTTTTCTTGTCATGGCGCAACAAAACCCTCAGGTTGTTCCATGTAGATTTCTTCCTCTAAACCTCCATTTAAGAAAGCTGTTTTCACATCCATTTGATGTATTTCCAAATTTCGCAAAGCCGCTATTGCGAGTATCATTCTTATGGAATTTATTCTCATGACCGAAGAATATGTGTCAAAATAATCAAGACTTTCTCTCTGCTTGTAACCCTTAATTACAAGTCTAGCCTTATACTTTTCAATTGATCCATTTGTTTTCATTTTTCTTTTGAAAATCTACTTGTAACCTAGTGGCTTGGATCCAGGAGGAAGGTCCACTAGTTCTCACGTGTGATTTTACAAGATGGACTCAATTTCACTATTGATTGTCTCTTTACATAAGGTGCTTCTGAATAATTTACGGCTTCTTGAAATGTTTGAAGTTCCGCTTCAAGCATATATGTGAAAAAATCTGGACGAAAAGATTTTTCTACTTGAACTCGTTTACTTTTCCTGTGTTCTACCTCAACATTTTCTAGGTCTAGACCATTATTTTCAATAGTCTCATAAGTTCGTTTCGACGAACTTGCATTCCCACTAGATTTAGCCGAAAATATTTCTTCAAAGAAATATGTGTTTCTTGATTTCATTATCGTATCTTTATGTACATCTGAAATATTTGATTCATGCACAAGAAACCGATAAGCATTACTATATTGAGCATATTTGGTCGAATCCTAACCTTTTTAGGAGGAGGCACCATCACTTTAGCAAGACACACCCACACTCGGAGGTGATTGAAAGAAGGTTTTCTACCTTCCATAATTCAAAAGGTGTTTTCTCTTCTTTCTTTCAGAGTACCTTATTTAAAAGGTAATTGCTACTATAAATAGTTTACCCCCACATATTCCGAGGTAACCCACAAAACTTATCAACATTGAATTCATCATCTCTTTCAATGTTCGATTTTTCCTTTCCGCCACCCCATTTGATTGGGGAGAATAGGGAGCAGTGACCTCATGTACGATTCCGTGTTGAGCAGAAAACTCACCAAATGGAACATCATACTCACCACACATTTATCACTATGCAACATCTTGATTTTCTTGTTAAGTTGATTTTCAACTTCTTGTTTATAAAGCATGAACTTTTCTATAGCTTCATATTTTCTCTTCAACAAGTATACATAGCAATATTTTGTACTATCATCCACGAAATGGATAAAGTACTTATTTACGCCTCTCGTTTAGACAAACTTTAAATCACAAACGCCGCTATGTATTAAATCAAGAGTTTTTGTATTCCTTTCAACTGAATGAAATGATGACCTGGTTAATTTAGTCTCAACACATATTCCTCACTTATGTTTGTGATCAATTTGAAGTGTAGGGATGTGATTTATGTTGTAACATTAGATTTATGGCTAGTTTTACCACAGTTATAATAGGCGCCAATAAATCCTTGTGGTTTGAATCCCAACATCTTGGAGACTCCACCCTTAGGGCCCCAAATGAATCATTTTCGCTTTTTTTTCTTGCCTTTGGCAGCATGTCTCCTCTTCCCATGCTCCACCACATTTGCCTTTGCGGATACCATCGTGTTCATGGGCCGATTGGAGTTCCTCATGCAACATTCATGTACTGCTCTTGCACGTTGATCCTTTCGAGCAGCTCGACCATGGTCATCTTCTTCCATTTGTGCTTAAGGTAGCCCTTGAAGATATTACACGTTGGGGGTAACTTCTATATTATGATGGGTACTTGAAACGACTCCGCGAGTTCTATCTTTTCGGCATGGATACTCTGGAAGAAGAGCTGTAGATCTATCACATGTTTCATACATGGTTTGTTATCAACCATGTTTTAGTTAAACATGTGACTAATTAGGAAATTTTTTTCCTGGCATCCTCAGACTCATACTTTTGTTCCAAGGCATGCCATAACTCCCTAGCGGACTTTGTTTTACTATATACATCATACAATGAAACAGACAAACAGTTCATTACATAATATCTACATAAATAATCTGAGCAATTCCAAACTTCTAGAGCTAAGAAGAACCCTTGAACATCATCATCCTCGCTTTGAGTTGGTGGTTCTTCAGTTAGGAATCGAGTCAACTCAGTGTGGTCAGATAGAACTTCATCTTCTCATGCCACATCTCGGGCTTCTCAACATGCACAAGTCCAGCCGAACGAGTCATGGTTATGCCCCTAGTCGACGCAACGATGGGCGTGTTCGACGATGCATTAGGGACTTCAGTCCGAGCCACTGCTCCAGCACTGATATCAACATCATTTTTGTTTGCAGCCATTAGAAAAATGCTAAATTACTTTTCCAGAAAATTAGTATTTCACAAATTAATGAACCGAACCGGTTCTTAGTCTCCTAAAATTACTCAAACACACAAAATTGCCTTAAGATTGTTAGTAATGATAAGAGAATTAAATAATTATTTTCGAAATTAAAAATGCATAAAATATTAAATGACATGCAAATTAATGAAATGACGGAATTGAAAGAAAAATTACTGAGTCCCGTATCAAAACGATATTCTTAAGGCAATTTTGCCCCCTCACCATAAATAGTTCGTGTACGATAAAAATTGAGACGATTATCTCCCAGGATAAAACAGTGTCGTCAATGCGAAACAAACATGGTGTTTCCCTTAACCGAAATGAACAATACCAGAACTCTGACTGACTTAACTCTGGAGCAATATATCTGTTGGTAATTTTAGAATTTTTCGGGAGTGTATGATATTATTTTTTAAATGAGAAGAACCAGCCCTATTTATAGGGCTCATGGTACTCATTGTAATTAAGGTAACCCATAAATTAACTTAGAAAAGTGAAGCTAAATTAATTGTTAACAAAAAAATACCAACAATCATATTTCATATTTATAGGGCTCATGGTACTCATTGTAATTAAGGTAACCCATACATTAGGAAGCATCACAATAGGAAACATATTATTAAGAAATATTTGATTATAAAATATTTTATTAATATTATAATATTTCCTAATATATCATACCAACAATCATATTTCCTAATATTGTTTCCTTCCTCATTTACCATTTATAAGTAAGATTGGGTCGGTTTAAGAGTTAAACTGGACAAGACTGAATCAGACCGGACCAAGAGCTATCCACGACCAACATTCTTCGTCTCCATTGGTTTGTAACCATCGTATGATGATTTTGCACAATTTTTCAGTAGACAAGTGTAGATTATGAAAATGATATGACACCTCAAATTGCGCTTCATCGGAAATATCCAAGTGTATCAAGAGAAATCACTCACAAATAAGATGAAATATATGAAACCAGAATTTGATAAAATATGGCTTGTCCATATATCATAATGCAAAAGAACTAACAGAAACATAGCACGATGATGACTAAGTTCATAGGAAAGTCTATGCGACTTCCCTAGATTGTAAAAGACACAATCATGCAATTTCAATGAGGAGATCCTTATTGACTTACTAAGACTTGTGAGGGAACTAGGATGTGGATGACCGAGACAATGATACATAGACGAGACATACGCAAACAAAGTAGACAGATGAAATTGATGCAAAGGTATCGGTAATTAGATATAATGACAAGGGAGAATAACTAGATCGAAGGAGAACATGGTGCATCCTCTTTTCCTTCACAACAAAAGAAATATTGTCAAAGAAGACAATGCAATGCATGAATTATCTTTACATAACTGTTTTACAGAAATTAAATTTCTAGAGAGATCAGGAACATGAAAGACGTTGGATAATTGTAAGGAGTCATTCAACATGTGTATGAAGGATAAACCAACAACAATAATAGGTAAGAGTTGACTGTTGCCGACAATAACCTTTTTAAGTTTGTAATTAAGTTTAGGGTTGTCGAATGTACCTTAATTGTTAGGCTTGTTCATTTAAACTGGTTCGGTTGAAATGGTCTGGTTCGAACCGGTTCGATCGAACTGGTATCAAAACCAGACCAGTAAATTTAGGTTTCAAGTAGACCAGTTCAAAATAGTACCAAAAATTCAGTTAGAATCGACTCATTTTTTTATACTGGTTTATACTTAAATTTAAATCAAACCACTTTAAACCTATATAATTTTAGAACCGGTTTGAAGCAAAATCAACTAAACCGGTCTGAAATTAAACCAAACCTAGAGATGTATTGGACTCTCGTATGTTGATGTTGGACAGGATTTCAGTTGGTTGTGGAACAGATTTTCAGTCGATTCAGTGTGTTTTTCAGTCAGTTCAATGTATTTTCTAGTCGGTTCAGTGTTTTTCAGTCGGTTCAGTGTGTTTTTCAGTTGGTTCAGTGTTTTTTCAGTCGGTTTAGTGTGTTGGATCGGATTTTCAGTCGGTTCAGTTTTGGTTTGAACCAGATTATTTCTTAATCAAAATTCTTATTAAAAAAATAGATCAGGCCAGCTCGAACCGGTTCTGAATCGGTTTGAACCTGAGCAGTTTTTTTTACCTAAACCATACCAGTTTTTTAGAAACATAAAAAATTACTGTTTTTTTACAAACCAGTTCAGTTATGAATCGGTTCGTGATCGAACCGGTTCATGAACAAGCCTAGTCATGTGGGCAGAAACACCACTATCCATATTCCAAGTCAAGATCACTAATTCACCAACATTTAAAGCAGAGAACTTATCATCTTGGAGTATGGCTGAAATTTTAGTCATTATGTTCCATTTTCTTTGTTTAGGTCATGTTTCGTGCATAGTCCCCAAGTCTTAGGAGGTCTAAAGTTTGCGTGCTGTTCAAGCCAAAAGATTTCTTGTTGACTAAGTTGTTATACTCAGCGAGGTCTTATCTCTTTGGAATTAATCACAGCCTTATGTTTTCCTTTCAGATGTTAATGAATGTGAAGATACAAGTAAGAACTTTTGTGTCGATAAATGCATAAACCAAAGAGGAAGCTATTCCTGCGTCGATAGCAAAAGAACCATCAAGGTGGTCTCCACATGTATGTGCACACCTTCTTGAAACTACATATATTGTTTTTCATGATCCAGATCGACCGACAACTATCAGTAAGTTTGTTATGTTTCCTTTGGATTTCAATGACAGCTATTGGAGCAGCTGTTGGAGCATTCCTTCTCATAATTGTAGGGAGGTATCTGTACAAAGACTTCAAGAGAAGAAAGCAAATCAAACTGAAAAAGAAATATTTCAAACAGAATGGGGGTCTTCTACTCCAGAAACAGTTGTCTTCCCCCGAAGTCATTAATGTCGAGAGAGGCAAATTATTCAACTCAAAGGAACTGGAAAAGGCTACTGATAAATTCAACGAGGATCGGATACTCGGGAAAGGTGGTCAAGGAACTGTTTACAAGGGGATGTTAGAAGATGGGAGAATCGTGGCAGTCAAGAAATCTGAAGTCTTGGATGAAGGAAGTGTGGAACAGTTCATAAATGAAGTTTTCATCCTGTCGCAGATCAATCACAGAAATGTGGTCAAGTTATTGGGATGGTGCTTGGAGACTGAAGTTCCACTCTTGGTGTATGAGTTCATCCCTAATGGAACTCTGTACCAACATCTTCACAACCCTATTGAAGAATTTCCTGTTTCTTGGGACATAAGGCTACGACTTGCCACCGAAGTTGCAGGAGGTCTTGCTTATCTTCACTCTGCAGCATCTGTACCGATATACCACCGAGACATCAAGACGGCAAACATTCTTTTGGATGAGAAATATCGAGCAAAATTAGCAGATTTCGGGGCATCTAAATCAGTTGCTCTGGATCAAACTCATGTAACAACACTGGTCCAAGGAACATTTGGGTACTTAGATCCTGAATACTTTCAATCATGTCAGTTTACTGACAGAAGTGATGTCTACAGCTTTGGGGTTGTGCTTGTTGAGCTTCTTACCGGACAAAAGCCTTTCTCTCTACTCAGAGAAACTGAAGGAAGAAGCTTGGCTAAATACTTCACCATCTCGATGAATGAAAACCGTTTATTCGACATTATTGACGCTCAGGTGTTGAATCAAGCTAAGAAGGAAGAGATCATAGTTGTTGCTGAACTTGCTATTAGATGCTTACATTTGAATGGCAGAAGCCGGCCTACAATGAAAGAAGTGGAACAGGAGCTGGAAGGAATAGTGAAAATATCACAACAGCAACGTTCTGACGTCCTAATTGAGCCGAACCCTGAAACCATAGCAATGGAAATTGAAGCCCATGAGGCCGCTTTAAGATCAAAAGGAGAAAAGTAGACGATGATACGGTTTCTACGTCACGGGATATTCTTCCATTGATGACTAGTGATTCATGGTGAAAATAAGCTTTGGTTGGTTTTTGTTTAAGTGTGTATTTAGACCAGTAATACTTGCGTGCATGTAATGAGTTTGAGTTATATTATTGTGCCATAGGATGGTAATATTATGTATCTGTACCAAAGATTGTATTAAATTATTGTATCAAATGTGTACTACGATAGCATTATGTATTCATAATAATCTTATATTGTGTTGCGAATTAGTCCCTAAATTATCGACTGATATAAACGTGGAATTTCACTTATAAAACTGATTGATCGGGTGAGCAATACCAATAAAAAAGTAGTCACATTTAATATTGGTTAATGTTTCATTTTCATATATGGAAATTACTAGGTTATCTTGTCTACAGATGTCCAAATTTCACAAGATCCTTCGAGGTTGGACAAATTATCATCCATATCCTTGTCACATTTGTATAGGTTTGTTACGTACGTCTGGCATGACTCCTTACTCCTTTATATTATATATAATATGCAATAACTAACCTCTACAGATATCATGGGAACGGTCATATTTGTTCACTTTTAAATGCTTAGACTTTAGGATATTTGTTGGCCAAAAAAAAAAAAAAATTTAGGATATTTATAATGACATGTATTTTTTATATGTAATGTCATTGCAGTCCAAAGAATATGTCGGGTCAGACTAAACTTGTGCTATAATCAGTCTCAGCCTAATCCTACAAACGGGTACCTGAGCTTGTGGTTGATTAACAAGTACGTACCTAAATTTTTTTTTTGTAGCAAATAGGTTATTGAACTTTCTTAAATAAGCAAATAGGTATATATCGTTAATTTTCGTTAAGAATAAACGGAAATATCACGTGGGGAGCAAACAGGTCCTGAATTTACACGAATGAGCAAATAGGTACCTGAACCGGTTCGATCGAACCACTTTATTTTTATTTTTTAAAAAACAATGTTTAGATATCAAACTCATGGATGACTCAACTCTAAACGTTCTCGGTGCATCAAGAAACATTCCGAGAACATATGGAGTTGAGTCATGCATGTGTTTGGTAAATAAACATATTTTTTTAAAAAAATAAAGTGGTTTGACCGAACCGATTCTGAACCAATTTTTGAACCGGTTCAGGTACCTACTTGCTCATTCGTGTGTAAGTTCAGGTACCTGTTTGATCCTCACGTGATATTTTCTGTTTATTCTTAACGGAAATTAACGGTAGGTACCTATTTGCTAATTTTCATAAGTTCGGCTACTTAGTTGCTACAAAAAAAACGTTTAGGTACCTACTTGCTATTCACCCACAAGTTCGGGTACCAGTTTGGTAATTTTCCCTTTTTATTAATAATAATATAATTGTACGCCCACAACTCGTTTGAGGACAAAACTTTGCAAGAAAATAAATTCAAAGGCTAATGACAATTAATGGTAAAGTTTAAGGATAAAATAAGCATTTGTATGGGAAGACATGTTTTGATGTGGTTAAGATTTAGGCAACAGAAAATCTCAAAGATCACGATTTGGAGGAGATATTCTGTTAAGGTCTGCAACTTAGGGTCGATAATGTTGTATTTTCGAAACCCTAGAAAACCCTAGAGGGCTTGGGACAAACAAGAGAGATCTAGCAAGTGAAATCGACGAAAATTCGACGTTCGCTCGAACGATCATGGAATCGTACGAAATTGAGCATCCACAACCTACCAACAGATGCACTAGGCAAGACTAAGGTAAGACCTCGTAGCTATGCTTAGTTTCTTCCATGAATGAATAATCTTCTAGAGAGAGAAAGGTTCCAAGATCATTAATGGTGAATTTCGATATGTCAGTTTTTATTCTTGTTTCTGGACATGGTTAGGTTCTAGGGGTTCTAAGTAACCTAACTCAAGTGACGAAATTGAATTTGGTTGAGCCGTTTATTAGATATCAAGTCTGGAAAATTCGGAACACATTGTAAAACGATACTTTGAGGCCCCAAAAGTTACGTTTTTATTCGGTATTTCACAAAGCGGAATCATCACAACTGTAGTTCATTGTAAGGTCTTTCTACAAATACAAAAAAACACCACAAATGAAGCTCGGACGAGAGAGAACGAAGCTCTCAAAGTCGGCTCTGTAATTTGCAAAATCTGTCTCTAAGTTGAAGATGAACTTGACCAAGTACGGACAAATTTGACCGACGTGTGTGGGTCACCATAAGGTCGAAACGCAACACCGTTTGCGGCGTTGGACTTTTAACGCAACCTTCTACCTATGGTAATTGTTGGGGATTTTTCTGAGATGGTAAAAAAAATCAGTGAATAATGAGATATTGGGTTTTGTCTTGTTTTCTGTGTCACAAATAGAATAGTAAATTTGGAACTTGATTTGGAAACTAAGGGGATGCTAGTACTCAATACATGACTAATATATGATTGGATATTATGGTTTGAATGGAAAGCTTATACTCTCGTTCGCGTTGATTTTAGAGAATTCAAATTGACGGAGCTATTTGTATTACAATCGGGGTTCAATTTAGGTAAGTAGTTTCAGTTTATTTCTACTTTTACTAAAGAAAATATTTTCTGCATTGCATGAAAGTTTAAAGTTAAGCTAAGATTATTTTAGAGCATGAATACGAGTTTTCGTTTATAAAATTCGGATCAAGTGATTGAAGTTGTTTTTATAAAGTGTGCTTTTGATATGTTGTCTGAATTTGTCAGTATGTTTTTTGTGAGATAGTTGGTATAGAATCTTAGGGGGAAACAGTTTAGTGAAATCCATTTTAGAAAGTTTGACCTCTGTTTCTGATTTTGTGCTCGTAAGTCTACTACGGCCTGAAACCCTTACGAGGGTCCACTGGCGTATCGATACGAAAAGATCATGATCATTCTGGCCGCCTCAACGGATATATATGGGCTCAGCATCCTTCCAATGGGGGTTAAACATTGGATCCTTCCTGCGGCACAGTAGGCGTGGTAAAAAAGACTAGAGCAACATATGTTTCTATTATGTTCTAAAATCCGACAAGTTCGAAGCTCTGCTTCCGTTCAGTTCTGAATTTTTGGTAAGTTTGAAACCTACATTTTGATTAGACTATGAGTCTGAATTATTTATTGATTTTAGTAAGTTTGCATCATCTCATTTTGACAAACTCTGTTTCGTAAATCCTTTGAACTCTACATTGTTTAAATGTTTATTGTAAGTCTAAGGTTTATACTAATTACAAAATATGTTTTCTAAGAGCTTGATCCGGTAGGGATAAGTTATGACTACTTACTAAGTTGTTTCCCAGCAACTTACCTCATTCAACTCCGTAGTTTCAGGAGAAGTTAATTTGTGTTAGATGTTTGATGTCTGAGGATGTTGAATTTTAGAAGGTATCAGAGTGCGCAACAGATGCATGGAACAAGAAGCTATTTCGATTATGTACATTACATGATTATTTATGTGAGAACGTGATCAATATTAGAGTTATATTTCAATAGAGAATTTTTGGATTTCGTTATATACCTGTTTATTACTAGTCAACAACAATCGTCACCTCTAACTTCCTGGGTGGATTTTGGGGCGTGGCAATAATTTTGTGTGAATATCTTCAAAATTTTAATTCTTATTCTTATAATATGGTTTTCTCTTCCAGGCTAGGAAATAAAGCAAAATACATAACAAGTTTTTGTCATATGTTACTTTTTGGTTTAAATTTGTGTTAGTCAGTTATATTTAGGGGTGACAATCGTATCGTGTCACACTCGTCGTGTGTCACTAACCATGTCGTGTTTAAACGAATAAGTTTTAAACGTATCTCGAAACCCCAAACACAAACACAACACGATTAACTAGCACATCACACACGATACAACACACAAAAACGATTAATTTTGCTGGAAAAAAAACAATCACACGACAGGAATAAAACTGATAAAACGCGAAACAACACAATACGAAATTCACTAATTTCATTAGTAATTTCATATTAATTTTATTAATATATGTCACTAAATGTGTCACAAGTATACATGCACGATGAGACACAATTAATTAATCGTGTTTATGCAAATATCTACATATCAAAAGTGTTTAGGTATGATTAATAGTTGTATCTAAACATATACGATCAAACTCATATACACTTAAATGCAGATTGCTACAGTTCGTTTAATCGTGTCGTGTCAGAAATTGTTGTTTGAGCATGTTACTTTTTTATTAAAAGTTATGACTGTCCTTCAATTTCCCCCGTTAGTGGAACTTTTTCAAAAACTGTTTAGTTTAAAAAAAATATTTGAAAAAGTGTATATCGAAATTTTTTTTTTAGAAAAGTATGCATACGCGCGACGCGCCTATTGAATAGGCGCATCCCTAGGACGCGCCTATTCAGTAGGCGCGTCCTAGGGATGCGCCTACTGCCTAAATTTTTTTTTTTTTCGCAAAAACACCGGTCTATCAGAAACCACGTTGATTTTAAGTCTGCTTATGGTTTTCCTCCTAAATAGAAATTGAGAGATAGTCTCACGCGTATTCATAGGTCCAAACTACAAATTTTCCAACTTGTTCTGAACAACAATGAAACAAAGTTGTTTATTCACAAGTTTCGGAATGAGACTTTTCTTCAGATACACTAGGTAGTTTGACATTATCAGGCATTACTCCTGCAAAAGAGCTCTTTGGGGTTACTTTAGGTTCCTGTCCTAAATTTTCCAACTTGTTCTGAACAACAATGAAACAAAGTTGTTTATTCACGAGATTCTGAATCTTCCGAATATCTTCTGTCGTACGGTGAGGACAGAAGAAAACTGATCCCCTTCCAATGGTTAGGAAGGGTCTTGGATCAAGAGGACAGAAGATCAATTTGTTAACAAAAGGGTCTTGGATCAAGAGGACAGAAAATCAATTTGTTAACAAACCACCGAGATGATTGTCTCACGCGTTGCTTTATCCCAGTATTCACAAGTCCAAATTCCTCTACGCGCACCAAATTCCTTCATGTATGCTTTTTTTCCTACTATATGCTTACTTTTTGAAAAACATCTGATTTTGAGCCTGTTTATACGGTTTTCCTCCTACATAGAAATTGAGAGATAGTCTCTCCAATTAAGAAGAAAGTAAGTTCTCAGAAGTTAAATACTTTAGGTTCCTGCCCTAGATTTTCCAACTTGTTCTGAACAACATCCGCGATGTCAAACATTGAAACAAAGTTGTTCATTCACAAGTTTCTGAATGAGACTTTTCTTCAAATACACTAGCTAGTTTGACATTTTCAGGAATTACTGCGGCAAAATAACTCTTTTGGGGTTACTTTAGATAAATTTCAAAAAGTAACTATGTCCGTTAGGCGCGACCCCGGGGTGCGCGTATACATAGTTTGCCCTCCAACTTGTTTTGAACAAAATCCGCGAGGTAAAACACTGAAACAAAGTTGTTTATGCACAAGTTTCTAAATGAGACTTTTCTTCAAATACACTAGCCAGTTTGACATTTTCAGGAGGAAAACCATTTCTTCTTAGAACTTCCTTTCTTCTTTACTGGAGAGAGTATCTCTCAATTTCTATTTAGGAGGAAAACCATAAGCAGGCTTGAACTCAGATAAAAAGCTATAGTCATTGGAGAAGCTTTACAAGATATTCGGAAGATTGCAGCTGCAGGACCTTTCTAGCATGCCTGCCTCTAATGTGTTGCAGCTGTTAGTTAGCCTATACCCTGTTCGATTTTTCTGTCTCATTAATGAAAGATATAGATATGTAGTGAGATATCTGTGGAGAGAGGCAGGGAGGAGTGGCTTTGTAGAAGTACGAAAGCTTCTGCATTTCCAGATGGAGATGGAAAAGAATGGTAGCCCTGAGTTGGAAGAGAAACATAATTGCTTGATGGAGTATCTTGAGCCAAAAGAAGATATTCGGAAGATTCAGAAACTTGTGAATAAACAACTTTGTTTCATTGTTGTTCAGAACAAGTTGGAAAATTTAGGACAGGAACCTAAAGTAACCCCAAAGAGCTCTTTTGCAATTATCTTCGTGACAGTTCAATGTGACGGAATTTAACCTCATTCACAACCAAAAAGGAAGTACCAATCAAGAAAAATGGAATTTGTTAGATGGGGATCAAGTAATCTCATCGAGTTTCTCAAATCGGTTGGTGTAGAGACGCATGATTAGATCTCTCAGCAAGATGTTGGAGCAATTATAGCGCGGTATATCAATGACAACAAACTGAATCACCCTACGAAGAAGAGAGTAGTTTGTGATGAAAGACTTCAATTTCTATTTAGGAGGAAAACCATAAGCAGACTTAAAATCAACGAGTACACTATGCAGAAAATCAAGAGACTTCAGATGCCGAAGAAAAAGGCAGTGGAAACCCCAAAGAGCTCTTTTGCAGGAGTAATTCCTGAAAATGTCAAACTAGCTAGTGTATCTGAAGAAAAGTCTAATTCAGAAACTTGTGAATAAACAACTTTGTTTCATTGTTGTTCAGAACAAGTTGGAAAATTTGGAGGAAACCCTGTGAATACTGAGATAAAGCAACGCGTGAGCATGAAGAAAAGTCTCATTCAGAAACTTGTGAATAAACAACTTTGTTTCATTGTTGTTCAGAACAAGTTGGAAAATTTGTAGTTTGGACCTATGAATACGCGTGAGACTATCTCTCAATTTCTATTTAGGAGGAAAACCATAAGCAGACTTAAAATCAACGTGGTTTCTGATAGACCGGTGTTTTTGCGAAAAAAAAAAAAAATTTACGCAGTAGGCGCACCCCTGGCGTGCGCCTATTGCAGTAGGCGCACCCCTGGGATGCGCCTATTGCAATAGGCGCATCCCTAGGTCGCGCCTACTGAATAGGCGCATCCCTAGGACACGCCTACTGAATAGGCGCGTCCTAGGGATGCGCCTACTCAATAGGCGCGTCGCGCGTATGCATACTTTTCTAAAAAAAAAATTTCGATATACACTTTTTCAAATATTTTTTGAAAAGTGAATAGTTTTTGAAAAAATTCCCGTTAGTGAGCATGTGGCTTGCAAATGACTTTTTAATTATAAGATAAAAATTCAAATTATCATTTCTTCTTTGCTATTCCCAACTCCCCCTCTTATTTTTCTCTTTTCCTTTTTCTTCTTCCTCTTTCCCTTCTGTACCCGTTCGTGTTATGACAACGAGGAAGAGGTCCTTTGATGATGGTATGAGAATTTTTTCTTGAATTTGCATATAGGAATCTGGTGGAAACGTTGGGATCATCTGCGATATAATTGACAACTTGGAGACATTATTATTTTACGACAACAACAAAAATGGTCCTGACAAATTTTAGAAGAGGTTCAAGTCATTTCACTGATGAGGTGAAGAAGCATGGCAGACTATTTCGAAAGAGCATAAAAACTATAATTTAATGCTTAATTTATAGTTGGGTATCAAGTAATTTATAGATCAGTTTGTTGATTGGGTGTGTTTAATGAATTTTTATTAGTCCCTAATGCCACTATATATCCTTATGTTTGTGTGGGTATATGTTTATCAGAATGCTTCAATCTTTTGCAGATATAATTTTGAAATTGATTCTAAGTATTTGTTTAGCAGAAGAAAAAATATGTCAAAGGGAAACACTTGCAAGATGGTTGCATATATGTTTATCAGAATGTTGTTTATTACGTATGTTTAGTAGAATATTGTTAAATAGTTACTTATATTTAGCAAAATATTGTGAAATAGTTATTTAAACAAATTGTAGAATAGAAGTTGTTAAAAACATAGAAATGACAAAAATAAACATTTATTGCGCTGAATTTAAAATGTTCAAACAACATAGACATAATCTTCAAGGCTCCATAGGATGCACTAAATTAGTTCTCTAATAGAAAAAAGACTTAGCTAGGCTAATCATTTTTTCACCTTCGTCTATTGTAAGAAATTAGTTATTTGTTTCAAAACAAGTGCAGGATTTTTACGCTTCATAACCTCATAAATCAATAACAACTGGACCTCTTTCAGTAAATTAATTTCAATCGTCGTTCAGGAACGTTGAATCGTATTTCGTTGTTCGATAAAACTGTTATAGTTAGGCTTTCAAAGATGGGTGTTTACGTACAAGCAACAAATGATTATGAGGTCAGGAGTTACATTGCAGAGTTATAATGCCGTAGAGTACGAGAGCAACGATGAGGGGAGGAGATAGATTGCTTAGGAGAAAGAGATTACATGGCAAAATGGAGGTTGAAGGGATCTTCATGACGAAGAGGAAAAAGAAGAAAAATTGAAAAGTGAAGTGTACAATAATAGCAGCTTCCAGATCGTCTTTCTTCTCTCTTCTAGGTCGAAGACAAGTGAGCGATTTTCCCGCCGTCTGTATACGTCGGTTGCTCTTCCAATCCCAGCCAATAAAGTTGTGTTGAATACCAATCTTGCAATTAATGATGTTGACAACCAGCCAATCACAGAAGGGAGAACTGATGTAACGCATGACGTGACTACGCGAGGGAAGCTTCAAACATTTACAGCAAACAACGAACAGAGGTACCATTTCTTCAGCTTTCTTTTTCTCCTGTTTCTTGCGGCAGGTAGCTGTTGGCTAAGTGAATGTTGTAGGCTTGGCCAAATAAACCGGTTCGGGCGAACTGGTCTGGTCTGGAACTGGTTTGGTTCGAACCGGTTCGGCCGAACTAGTTCCAAAACCAGATCTGTGTTTTTTGCCTTCAAATAGAACAGTTTAAAATAGTACCAAAAATTCAGTTCAAACCGGTTCGACTCGACTCGTTTTTTATACTGGTTTATACTTAAATTTCAATCAAACCACTTTAAACCTATATAATTTTAGAACCGGTTTGAAGCAAAATTAACTAAACCGGTCTGAAATTAAACCAAACCTAGATATGTTTTCAATAAACCAAACCTATAGATATATTGGACTCTCGTATGTTGATGTTGGACAAGATTTTAGTCGGTTGTGGAACAGATTTTCAATCGGTTCAATGTATTTTTCAGTCGGTTCAATGTATTTTTAAGTCGGTTCAGTGTTTTTTCAGCCGGTTCAATGTTTTTCAGTTGGTTCAGTATTTTTTAAGACGGTTCAGTGTGTTGGACAGAATTTTCATCCGGTTTAGGTTCGATTTGAACCGGAAAATTTCCGAACCAAAATTGATATTAAAAAAAACAGACCAGAACAGTTCGAACCGGTTCTGAATCGGTTCGAACCAGACCAGTTCTTTTTTCCTTAAACCAGACCAGTTTTTTTAGAAACAGAAAAATGTACTGGTTTTTTTCAAACCAGACCAGTTCAGTTCAGAACCGGTTTGGGGTCGAACCGGTTCATGAACAAGCCTAGAATGTTGGTATTGTTGGCTAAGTGAATGTTGGGTAAGTAAGTGCAGAGTATTTAGAACTTGATAATTTCATTCATTTTACAAATGAGTACAGACTGCATTTCTTATACAAAATAAACTACTGTTCTACTTTTGACAATTCAGTCCATGTACTTAAGTGATTGTACAAGTAAGTCAATATTCAGATCTGCTTTTTCTCTTTTTGACATTCTTGCTGTCCCTAGCTGCTAGGCTTTTTGACTTTGGTTTGTTTAGTGCAGATTATGACACTCCCCCTCAAGTTAAGTTGTCGGATCTCCGATACTCAACTTGCCCAATACTTCTCTAAATAATTTAGAATTTACTGCCTTTGTGAGTATATCTGCTAACTGATCCTCGGAGCATACGAATGGTAATTTGATATTCCCAGCTTCGAGGTTTTGTTTGATGAAGTGTCGGTCCACTTCAATATGCTTGGTTCGATCATGTTGAACCAGATTTTCTGAAATACTGATTGCTGCTTTGTTGTCACATAGCAGTTCACAGGATTCCGTTGGAGGAAAACCTATCTCTGTCATTAGATTTCTTATCCACAGTATTTCTGTTAGTCCCCTTACTATTCCCCGGAACTCTGCCTCTGCACTCGATAGGGCCACCACCTTTTGCTTCTTGCTTCGCCAGGTTACCAAATTATCTCCAACCAGGGTAAAATACCCGGATGTGGATCTTCGATCAACCGAATTTCCCGCTCAGTCTGCATCTGTGTACCCTCGGATCTCTAGATGACCATTTCTTCTGAATAGAACTCCATGTCCTGGAGTATTCTTCAGATATCTTATTATCCTCATGACTGCTTCCATATGGTCCTCTTGGGGTTAATGCATGAACTGACTTACTACTCCAACTACGTAGGCAATGTCTGGTCTAGTGTGTGACAGATATATAAGTTTACCCACTAGCCTCTGATATCGTTCTTTATCCGCTAGTTTCGCCCCTTTTGTTATTCGTAGACCATGATTTACCATCGTTGGAGTATCAGCCGGTTTGCATTCCCACATTCCGGTTTGTGTCAGGAAATCCAAAATATACTTCCTCTGAGATATAAGGATCCATTCTCTTGATCTTAGTATCTCAATCCCAAGAAAGTATTTTAAATTTCCGAGATCCTTCATCTCGAACTCCTCGAACAGATTTTTCTTCAACCTGTCCATCTCTTCTGTATCATTCCCTGTGACAATCATGTCATCGACATAAATAATCAAACAGGTTGTTCGGTCTCCTAACTTCTTCAAGAATAGGGTGTGGTCTGAGTTGCTTTGCTTGTACCCATATTTCTTCATGGCTATAGTGAACCTTCCAAACCACGCCCTAGGAGATTGTTTCAGGCCATAGAGCGACTTTTTCAGTCGACATACATTTCCTTCTTGACCTTTATCCGTGTATCCCGGTGGGACTTCCATATATACTTCTTCTTCAAGATCTCCGTGGAGAAATGCGTTCTTCACATCAAACTGGTGGAGAGGCCAGTCTTTGTTTGCGGCTATAGACAACAATACTCGTATTGTGTTTATTTTTGCTACAGGAGAAAATGTCTCAGAATAGTCAATACCGTATGTCTGAGTGTATCCCTTTGCGACCAATCTTGCCTTATACCTATCAATTGAGCCATCCTGCTTGTATTTGATGGTATAAACCCACCTGCAGCCTACCGGTCTTTTTCCGACTAGTAACTTGCACATCTCCTATGTTTTGTTTTTCTCCAGTGCCTCCATCTCTACATCCATAGCCTTTTTCCAGCTACTGGATTGTTGAGCCTCTTTGATTGTGCTTGGAATTTCTTCTGAGAGGATAGACATGGTGAATGCCTTTGCTTCCTCACTGAGCCTCCCCCTTACTTCATTTGCCACCGGATATCTTGATTTGTTTGGCTCCCTATCCGGTGTGTATCTCCTTGGTGGTCGCCCTCGATTTTCTCTCGGGCGTAACTTGTATCTTTCTGTCCTTGGTTCCTCCTGTTATTCATTATCAATATCCTCAACTATATTGATATTTTGAGGTTCAGACGGACTTACCGGGCTATTTTCGGATACCTCAACTGAGGGATTATGAGTTGTGACCCTTAGCTCGCTGGTTGCTACTGGCGTGTCAGATGATGGCTCAGTGGTTCGGTCAGCCAACTTATTTGAATCATCATACGAGGGACTATGACTATCATAGGATAGATTTGGACTCCTTACCCAATCTAGTGGATCAACTATCTGATTCCCTCTCTGAACACTAGATTGGTGGTAGAAATATTCTGTTTCAAGGAAATCACAGTTCATAGTGGTGAACGTGTGACGATTATTAGGATCATAACATTGATACCCTTTTTGATTGACCCCATATCCGATAAACACGCACTTGACAGCACAATGATCAAATTTGGTGCGATCAATTTTTGGTATATGTACGAACACAGAGCACCCAAAGACTCGAGGAGTTAGGCTGAGGTATGGGGGTATTTGGGTAATTTTGGACAGAACATGTATTGGTGTTTGAAGATTAGGATCTTTGTGGGAAGACGATTTAAAAGATACGTGGCTGTTACAACAGCATCATGCCAAATTTTTTTTGGTACTTTGGACTCAATAAGGAGGGATCTTGTCATTTCAAGTATTATGCGATTTTTTCTTTCCGCCACACCATTCTGTTCTGGAGTGTGTGGACAGGAAGTTTGATGAATAATTCCTTTCTCTGAAAAGAAATTTTTCATATTTTGGTTGACAAATTCTCCTCCATTATCAGACCAAAGTACTTGAATATTTTTCTGAAACTGAGTTTGGATCATTTTGAAGAAGTGAATGAATTTGTCACACACTTCAGATTTTTGCTTTAAAAAATATACCCATGTCATACGAGTGCAATCGTCTACAAACAACACAAAATATCTGAGACCATGACCCCCATATATGGATGCTGGACCCCACACGTCAGAATGTACTAAGGAAAAAATAGACTAAATCCGAGTATTATGTGGCTTAAACATTTGTCTATGACTTTTTGCAAGAATACAAGTCTCACAAAAAATATTAATACTTTTATTCAAAAACAACTAGAGAAACAAGAGTTTTAGATAACCCGAGGATGGATGACCCAGTCTCCTATGCCATAGCCAAGCCTCTCTTTCTGAAGATCCATTAGCAAGCAACACCGAACCTGGTTGAGCCATTTCGTCCACGTAGTATAGACCCGCGCGTTCAGTGCCACGCCCAATAATCACCCCTGTTTGGATATCCTGCAATACACAAAAATCCGGATTCATCACCAACATACAATTCATCTCCTTAGTAACATGCGACACTGATAACAATTTATTCGAAAGTGTCGGAACTAGGAGACAGTATGATATCTTCAAGGTCAGTGAAATTTCTATGGTGCCCATTCCCGTAACTGAAGCTTTCCCTCCATCTGCTGTTTTAATATATTCAATCCGGGATCTCATAACATTTACGAGATCATTTGAATCATATGTCATCGTATCTGTTGCTCCGCAGTCAAAAATCCACCGACAAATTTTAAATTCGGTATTATGTTGGACTGAATAAGCCCATGTCACATATTGAGGGACTGTTTTGCAATAATCAGGGGCTATTTTGTTTAAGTTTTATAACATTCGGGCAAAAAATGCTAAGGTTAGAAGTATAAGGACTTGGATGCAATTTCCAAGTCCCTATACCTTCATCAGCCGCTGCCCAAGGATCATTTGCCCCACTCGGTTCCAAGGAGCTCCTCCCCTGCGGCTGCTCCTTGTCTCGCCGATGGCTAGGGTTTGGCCCTTCCCGGCGCTGCGCCTCGCCAGGGTTCCGGCCGAACCCTTCGCCATCTTCTCCAGGTAAGTGGTCTCGGTCCCGATTAGCTTCAGTTGTGTGATGGATGCTCCTTGTGTTTTTAGGGTTTTCTCCGACCCCTGCAACTCCGGCGAAGAGAGGGCCGCCCTCGGAGGCTGGTGGCCATTGTTGAGGCCAGTGGAAGGAGGTTCCTTTTCCGGTGTCAGCTACGCCTCCAACTCTGTCTCCGAACTACACGTTGTCGGTGCCGCCTCCGACGTTGGTGGCCGTGGAGTCGCTCGTTGCGACGGCGGCACGGTTCCGAGCCTTCTCCACGCGACTCTCGTCCCACCAATCCGGGTACCCGACCAGCTGGAAGCACCCCTCTTTGGTATGCTTATTCCTTCCGCAATGTGTACATTTGAGCTTTGATTTGTCGATTCGGGATGACGAACCACCGGGTTTCCCGGGTGTTTCCGACCGATTCTGTGGTGATCGGAAACTCTTTGTTGTGTGTGCTGTTGACTGAATTTCGCCCCTAGTATGTAGCCCATAATCTGAACCTGATGATGGTCCGTCACCGGAGGTTGCCGCTTCCAGTATGTGGAGCCTGGCGGCTTCCTTTCGGATGGAAGCATACGCTTCCTCTACTGGGGGGTATTCGGTCCTGTCGAAGGACCTCTCGTTTGATCCCATCAAATTTGGGATCAATTCCTCCCAAGAATTGATAGACTTTAGTTTCGGTCCAAAGCTGGTTGTGTGCAGTGATATCACGGTTACACACCATCAGATTTGGTCTTCTGGCTTCGATCTCTCCCCATAGGGATTGCATCGTGAGCCAGAATTCTTCAAGTGTCATTGTCCCCTGAATCATCTTTGCAGCTATGTTATGTAAATCGAATATTTGTAATCCATCCTTACCACTTCTGTAAGTAGTTTGTAATGCTTTCCATAAATCTCGGGATGTAAGGTAGTGTGCGACATTATTGGCTAGTTGTGGATCGGTATTCTGAATTATCCACGAAAACACGACTAGGTCGTCTTGTTGCCACCTTTCATAACTCGGTTCAGTTCGGTTTGGGGGTTCCGGGTCTCCGGTGAGATGTTGCATACGCCCCCGACCTCCAATAGCTATCTGCATCAATCTGACCCAAATATGATAATTTTGACCGTTGAGCTTTGTACTTACCGTAAGGGAAAAGTCTGAAAAAGGGTCATGATGTTTGACAAAAATGGTTTTCCAACCCAACATGTTGTAAATGGTACAACATGTTTGAAAACGATTGTTTTTGGTCCCTCCGTTTAACTTCCGTCTCAATTAGCCGTTATGTTCTCACGTGACATTCACATGCTCAAACCTTCTTACATGTTATTTCCAATTCCTCTTAAGCCCTTAGCTCCTACTTATCCCACCACGATCGGGAGACGACGTCTTGAAAGTGCTTTGCCTTGCCGTCGAGCTTGTAGAGGATGAGGAGGATTAACCACACCATTCAGACCGAGATCGTCAGAGCCTCGTCCCTGGATGGACTTCCGAAGAACGATTCTGGCAGTGGCGATCTAAACGCTATAGTCAAGTTGCCGAATATGTCTCCAAGGATGCTGCTGTAGTCGGTGTGAGGAGGCAAAGGTAGTTCATCGAGGTGAGACGATTCCACGATCCAGGCGGCTGCAAGGGAAGGAAATCTTGAATTTGTGTCGGAGATACTAAACAACTGTACAAATGAGGAAGAGTTGAACTTATATCTGCTATAAGTTTCAAACATATAAACATTCAACAAACGAACCTGAATTTGTGATTCACTGTAGCAGGAGCAGCATTACCCATGCCCATCTTCTGTCCCAGTACTGCTAGCTGCTCAACAAACTCTGCTCCTGTAAGAATTTATTGGTTCTTTTGTGTGTTATAGGGAGACAAAATGGAGTCCATATTTTTGTCTGATATTATCAATAATATGAACGAACCTGAAAATACGATCTGACGTTTTTCTTCTCCAACTCTTGTGGAAACATCTGCAGGTCACGAGAGTTGTATTTTTCCTGGAAGGTGATGAACACAAACTCCACACTTTTTATTCTAAATTTTAACAAATTTGTATTACGCTAAAGAGAAATGACGATGTAGCAAAATCTCATCCATTGACAAGTTCAAAATTAAATCTTGACTGCAGGCAAAGCATATACTAAAATCATTCCAGTTAGGATCAAAGCCGTTTAAAAATGACAATGTGAGATCTTGGTTGGATTAAGATTTCTTTCTCATGCTCTTGTTCTCGTTGCAGCTCCTAACCAAAATGGGCGTGGAAAGACTGATCTTGCCTGTAGCTTCACAGCTAAGGGCAACCTGGAAAACGTCCTTCGGGTTTGTCGAGATGCCCCAATCCGATAGGCTCCATCTTCTAGGGTACCCTTTGCTGGGCTTCTTCGGTACCTCGATGATTCAAAAGCTCCTCCGCAACTCCACAAATAAACCAACCAAGAATCGTGGTGCTGCTACCCAGAATTGAGAGGGGGTCTGCGCTTTTGTGAGAATTAAGAGGGGGTCTGTTCTGTAGAAACAAATCGAAAATCAGAGCTTCAAAAGGGTAGGGAAACGTGGAGGAGGTTATTATCGTCTTTTATTAATTATTGTTTAAAAAAATAAATAAAATTGAACATCACGTGACAAACACGTGACTACTTAACGGACAATCAAACGGCAGGTAAACAGAAGGTCCAATTACCATCACTTTGCAACATGTTATACTAAAAACCATCGTCAAAAAACATGTGGTACCAAAAACCATTTTTGTCAAACATCATGACCCTTTTTCAGACTTTTCCCCTTACCGTAATGGTTTCTGGTAAGTCCTTAGCCTGTTTTTGATTGAGGCTGAGGCCGTTTTTAAGGAGGTTGGTTAGGTCTTCATCACTAAGACCTAAACCTGTTTGGGTTTGGGAATGACTCTTGGTGTCGTACATGTTGGTTTGGTCGGTTCAGTTCAGTTCTGGTAGATGATGAGCAACTAGAAACCCAAGAACACAATCCTAGAAGGGATTGTGATCCTGCTCTGATACCATGTTGGCTAAGTGAATGTTGGTATTGTTGGCTAAGTGAATGTTGGGTAAGTAAGTGCAGAGTATTTAGAACTTGATAATTTCATTCATTTTACAAATGAGTACAGACTGCATTTCTTATACAAAATAAACTACTGTTCTACTTTTGACAATTCAGCCCATGTACTCAAGTGCTTGTACAAGTAAGTCAATATTCAGATCTGCTTTTTCTCTTTTTGACATTCTTGCTGTTCCTAACTGCTAGGCTTTTTGACTTTGGTTTGTTTAGTGCAGATTCTGACAGTAGCGACCCCGGTGACGGCACCTGCCCCACGACCGAGGATGAGCAACCATCGTCCAAACTCCGACGAACTGAACCACACCCTCGGAAACCCACTCTTCACCTCCCGTCGAATCTGAAACAGGTTAACACATAAAGGTACGTCGGAACGATTATTGCACAGAAACCAATCAAATCTTCTACAATTCACAGTGTGCTTAAGCTTGCCTGGGCAAAGTATGGTTCAGTTTTGATATTGAATGTGTCGGATAGAATTGTAATGCTTGAATTTGAGAATGAGGAAGACCGTAGGAAAATCTTCGACCTATCACCGTGGTCGGTGCAAAGGCACTGTCTGAGCTTGCAGCAATGGAAGCCGTGCTGCAGAATCACATATGTGGAGTTCGAATGGGTACAAATATGGATTCAGGTTCATGAATTGGGGTTGGAGAAATTCAGTGTTGAAAATGTGAAAATGATAGGGGGACAAGTTGGAAACTTCATCGAAACAGAGGAGGAGGTATAATGCCCACATAAGACATACATGTGAATGAAGGTGGAAGTAAACGTGACAAATCTGTTAATGGCGAGTTTTGGTGGACGAACTCGCAAGGAGAGGAGAGGTGGCGGTGATCAAATACGAACAATTGTCGGATTAATGCTATGGGTGTGGGCGATTGGGACATACAACAAATGTGTGTCGGGAGGAGGTGACGATGTCCGAGGAAAAAATAGACAAGCCGATGTACGGACCGTGATTGACGGTAAACAGACTGAGCCCCTACCGTGCAAGGAAGATAGGTGGGGGACAAAAGGATGGTGAATCGAAACAATCACTTGAAAACAAAAGAACATGGTTCAATATAATGAGCCAAACTGAAAATGTTGGGAGGAAGAATGATCGTGTGGCGAAGGATGGGGTTGGAGATGACAATGAGAACTCACCACTGAATGTACATTCAGATCAGTTGGAAACAGAGGCACCTATGTGGAATGAAAACAGCAGACAGAGGATTGCAAGTATCAAGGAGGGGGGTCGAGCATCGAACAGAATGGCGACTGGCTAGTAACAAATAAAAAGGAAGCAATAAACCGAAGTAATCAAGCAAACTGCCAGAACCAAAAGAAGATGATCACACATCCCAATTACCAGAAGTGTTGTCAAGCAAACTGCAGGGCCAAACAAATGACAGATGGATGAATGAAGGGTTAGCCCGAAGTTACACAATCGGGATAGCCACGGGGGAGGTGAAACACATTCCAATACAAGGGAGGAAAGAAAAGAGCACCGATCAAACTCTAACATACCCAGTCACTGTCTAACTACCCGATGACGAACCCCAGCACACAAATGACCACGCAAGGAGGGGCAACTACAGTTATACGAGGTACCCCCCCCCCCCCCCTCCACCCACCCACCCACCAAACTCCCTGTCATTCGAACAAAGTAGAGATACCAACAAAGAAGGAATAGGGTTAAGCCCTTACCTAGACAAGATGTCCCTAAAAAGGCCTAGGGAAGAGGAGGAGGATGAGTTGAACCGAAAAAAGAACAAAATCAAAGAGAATTAACCACCAAAGGGGACAACAAAAATGAACACATGGAAGGTGAGAGGGAGGAAGAAATTTGGAATGAAACATCATAAGGAGAAGAAAATAGCAATCTTGAACAAGAATCTGATTGAAAATGAGTATTTGGAGGAACAAATAGCGGCGGGTGAAATGGAGGAAGAAACAGGTTCTGGTGGTTGTCCCAAAACAGCCACAGGGACCCAATGAACACAATCTATTGGAATTGTCAGGGTTTAGGGTCTTCCTTAACAGTTCGACACCTGAAAGACCTCAAGGGGAGGTACAATCCGGAGATCATACGCTTAATGGAGACAAACAAATGGAGGTGTCTTCTGCGAGCGAATAAGAGAACAACTTGGTATGGATCATGCCTATTACGTAGAACCGAGACGATTATCTGGGGGAATCGACCTATGGTGGAAGGAGAGTAATAAAGTTCAGATAATAAGTGCGAGTGCGGACATACTTGATACAAAAGTAGAGTTCAGAGAAGGATGGAGTCATATGTATATCACATGGGTGCATGCAGATACAGATGAGGGAAGTAGGAATCAAAACTGGGATACTATAAGGAAGATATGGCAGGGACGAAATGACATAATGTCAGGGGGATTTCAACGTGATAACACACCACCACGAAAAAGAAGGAGGTCGGAGGAAATCACAAAGAAAAATGGATACTTTCATAGAAGGGTTAATTATCAAAAAACAAACTGAACTTTAAGGAAAAACCAAACAGCAAACCAAACTTTTTTTGTTGACAAACAACAAACCAAACTTTTGGAATTAAGCAAAGAACAAATCTACCTCAAATTTTCATTATGTTTGAAAGTATTTTTCAATGTTTGAGAGAGTTATTAAGTCGTAATACCATTTCCTTAGAATAATTTAACTAATGTTGACTTAATAACGCTCTCAAACATTGAAAAATCTGTTCAAAAATGATGAAAATTTGAGGTAGGTTTGTTGTTTGCTCAATTCCAAAAGTTTGGTTTGTTATTTGTCAACAAAAAAATATTTGATTTGCTGTTTCGTTTTTCCTCAAAGTTCAGTTTGTTTTTTGGTAGTTAACCCTTCAGAGAATTCATTGATCACATTGGGATGGAAGACATGGGATCGAATTGGCAAAGGTTCACGTGGTATAACAACCGAGGGGAGCGGGTGTACGAGAGACTGGAAAGGATCCTGGTGAATGTAAGATGGGCGGAGAAATTCCCAAAAAAAAATCGATGCATAAATGAAGTGGTAGTGGGATCAGATCACTCACCTTTAAACCTAACGCATGGAGAGGGAAAGCGACAAAGAAACAGAGGGTTACGTTTCGAAGAGATGTGGCTTGAAAACCCGGAATGCAAGGAGGTGATTCAGTCCGCATTGGGGGAGAAAACAAGGATAGGGATGATGAGGTTTTCAACTGTATGTCTATACAAATAACAAATGAGATGAATGTCGACCTAAGGCGTATGGTAACGATGAAGGAGGTCAAAGCTGTGGTTTACCAAATGGGAGGTTCGAGGATGCCTAGTTCGGACGGGTTTCTGGGGTATTCTATCAAAGGATCTGGGGTGTCGTGGGTGCAGACGTCTTTACTGTGGTCAAATCCTTTCTTGAAACAGGTACGTTTCCAAACTCCCTTACCCAGACAAATATAACCCTAATCCCAAAAATACTGAACCTCAATTGTGCATCTGATTATAGACCTATTAGCATGTGAAATTTCTCTTATAAGGTGATATCAAAGGTACTAGTAAACAGGCTAAAGGTTTACCTTGCAGATTTGATAACTCTGTTCCAGAATGCATTTGTGGCTGGTAGGCTTATACAGAATAACATCATGGTGGTACACGAGGTCTTTCATCACCTAAGAGTAAGAAAGAACGGGACAAAAGTGGAATGTGCACTGAAACTAGATATGTGGAAAAGGTATGATAGGGTCGAGTGGACCTTCTTACTAAGGATCCTTGAGAAGAGAGGATTGGGGGAAAAGTGGATATCATGGATGAGGGCATGCATTACAACACTATGATACCAGATTCTTGTCAACGGGGAGCGGACCGATTACATAAATCCCACGAGGGGACTAAGGCAAAGAGACCATCTCTCTCCATATCTCTTTCTTCTTATGGAGGATGTATTATCCAGACAGGTGGAGGAGGAAGTGAGACAGAAGCACCTACATGGGATCATTCTCAAAAGAGGATGTCCGGAACTACATCATCCAATGTTTGCAGATGATTCTCTTTTCTTCATAGAGGGAATAGTGGAGAATGTGAGTCGTTTAAAGGAGGTGATAATTACATACTGCAGGAGCTCGGGACAAAAATTAAATGGGGCAAAATCCAATCTAGTTTTCAATCAAGGAGTCGATAGAGACATATGCAGAGCGATTGAAGACACACTCGGCATCCCGAGCACGAGAGATCCAGGAAAGTACCTTGGGTTACCGGCGGTTTGGGGGAGATCAAAACAAGAGGTCTTGGGGTACCTCAAGACAAGAATCCGGGACAAATTAAATGGGTGGCGAACAAAGACACTAAATCAGGCGGGAAAGGAAGTATTGATCAAATCAGTGATCACGTTCATACCGACATATGTGATGAGTATCTTCAAACTTCCAAAAACCTGGTGCAATGAGATCAATGCACTAATAGTGCGATTCTGGTAGGGGCAAACGGCCGAGACGAGGAAAATACATTGGAAGAAATGGGGTGACCTTGCGAAAACAAAAGATGATGGTGGGCTAGGGTTTCGTGAACTGTAAGTTTTCAATACAGCCCTACTAACCAAGATGGCAAATAGAGTGAACAGGGAACCGAATTCAAGGAGGTACTAAAAGGGTTATACTACCCGAGAGGAAATTTCAAGGATGCGGAAAAATGAGGGAGAGCATCGTGGGGATGGGTGAGTATGCTGCAAGGAATAGACACACTAATCCGGGAAGGGTGGGCGATAGGGAGGTGGTAGAGAAAACGAGGAAGATATATGACAAGTTCCGACGAGCCCAACCCATACTGAGTACATTCATATACTTTCAAAATTGGATCTAGAAATGAAGATTTACATCATCATATCCTTCAGTAGAATGAAAACATTTCCAAATGACTAATATGTGAAATTGGACGGTCCATGATTTTTTTAAGACATCATATGAAGTTGAATATTCAAAGTCCAGGCATCTTTCTTGTGGTAAGCTTTGGAATTTGTGTTGACTGACTTTAGGTTTATGAGTCTCATTAATCAGATTAGTCCTTTGGAAAGGTTTTCATTCTACTGACGGATATGATGATGTAATTCTTCATTTCTAGATGACGTGTGATATGAGTACATTCATATACTTTCAAAATTGGATTTAGAAATGAAGAATTACATAATCATATCCGTCAGTAGAATGAAAACCTTTCCAAAGGACTAATCTGTGAAATTGGACGGTCCATGATTTTTTTAAGACATCATATGAAGTTGAATATTCAAAATCCAGGCATCTTTCTTGTGGTAAGCTTTGGAAGTTATGTTGACTGAAGTCCAGGCATCATAAACATAAAGTCAGTCAACACAACTTCCAAAGCTTACCACAAGAAAGATGCCTGGACTTTGAATATTCAACATCATATGATGTCTTAAAAAAATCATGGACAGTCCAATTTCACATATTAGTCCTTTGAAAAGGTTTTCATTCTACTGACGGATATGATGATGTAATTCTTCATTTCTAGATCCAATTTTGAAAGTATATGAATGTACTCATAATCATATCACACGTCTACTACTTAGATTTGCCCATATTACTTTTTAGTTATTAAATAATTATTATTAACGTTTTGATTATTTCAAAATATAACTATTTGATTATTTTGTTAATTAGACATCAATATTTTTCTGTCAATTTTTAAAATATTAAATGATCATTATTGTACACTTTTTTATTTATCACTAAAAGGTTATCTCATTTCATTCCTCAAGGCGGCGTTCGAAAACAAGAGACCAAGCACGAGGGAGGTGGTAGAGAAAACGGGGAAGATGTATGACAAGTTCCGACGAGCCCAACCCATAACCGGATCGAACCTAAACCCCAGGGAGCCGCAAGTATGGAGGAGACGGAACCAATGATACATAAAAATAAAGTGTAATGCATCATGGTGCAGTCGGACGAACATGAATGGCATAGGTGTGCTCGCGAGGAACTGTGGGAGCGGATTGATTGGCGGAACGAACAAATGTTTAAGGAGATGGAATGTCGACATAATGGAGGTCGAGGCAATCCTATTAGGCGCGAGATTGGCGATGGAACAAGGATGGCGCAACGTCATAATAGAGTCTGACTCGAAGAGGATCATGGAACAACTACAAGGAAGAGCACAAAATTGGAGAAGTGCAGTGGTATGCTCTAATATCCTAGCTTTGGTAGGAAATTTTGAGTCGGTACATTGATCAACAGTTAGACGCACAACAAATGAAGGGGTTAACAGGATTGTCAAACAGTCGAGATTGGGAGTGAGATTACATGATTGGTTTTTACAACTCGCACTTCCACTAGTTGATATTTTAAGGAATGATTGTATTTCGCTTAATGCAAACAATATTGAGGAATGAAATGAGATAACCTTTTAGTGATAAAAAAAAAGTGTACAATAATGATCATTTAATATTTTAAAAATTGACAGAAAAATATTGATGTCTAATTAACAAAATAATCAAATAGTTATATTTTGAAATAATCAAAACGTTAGTAATAATTATTTAATAACTAAAAAATAATTAATATGGGCAAATCTAAGTAGTACACGTGTGATATGATTATGAGTACATTCATATACTTTCAAAATTGGATCTAGAAATGAAGAATTACATCATCATATCCGTCAGTAGAATGAAAACCTTTCCAAAGGACTAATATGTGAAATTGGACGGTCCATGATTTTTTTAAGACATCATATGAAGTTGAATATTCAAAGTCCAGGCATCTTTCTTGTGGTAAGCTTTGGAAGTTGTATTGACTGAAGTCCAGGCATCATAAACATAAAGTCAGTCAACACAACTTCCAAAGCTTACCACAAGAAAGATGCATGGACTTTGAATATTCAACTTCATATGATGTCTTAAAAAAATCATGGACCGTCCAATTTCACAGATTAGTCCTTTGGAAAGGTTTTCATTCTACTGACGGATATGATTATGTAATTCTTCATTTCGAAATCCAATTTTGAAAGTATATGAATGTACTCATATCACTCGTCATCTAGAAATGAAGAATTACATCATCATATCCGTCAGTATAATGAAAACCTTTCCAAAGGACTAATCTGATTAATGAGACTCATAAATCTAAAGTCAGTCAACACAACTTCCAAAGCTTACCACAAGAAAGATGCCTGGACTTTGAATATTCAACTTCATATGATGTCTTAAAAAAATCATGGACAGTCCAGTTTCACATATTAGTCCTTTGGAAAGGTTTTCATTCTACTGACGGATATGATGATGTAATTCTTCATTTCTATATCCAATTTTTAAAGTATATGAATGTACTTATAATCATATCACACGCTACTACTTAGATTTGCCCATATTACGTTTTAGTTATTAAATAATTATTACTAACGTTTTGATTATTTCAAGGGTTAATAGTCACAGTGCCCCCTAAAGTTTGGTCGAAATTTAAGAATCCCCCTTAAAGTTTAAAATTTTAAATTTTAGTCCTAATGTTTGGACTAAATCAAAAATTCCCCCTTTCCGTCCTAAATCCGTTTATTTGAAACGGTAAACTGACACTTGCCTAGCACGTGACTTCACTTAAATTTCAAAGACTAAAATGCCCTTAAGTCCTGTTCTGTGTTTTGTTCTTGTTCTTGACTGATAAAACGTTGTAGAATGAATACCAACTGTTACTAAAACAGTAAAACTCCCCATCATCTTTTCTCTTTTACCTTCATCATTTACAGAAGAGGAGCTTCTCTACTCTCTAGCATCTGTTGTTGCATTCTGCAAATTTTCCATTTCCCTTTTGAGGAAAAATGCAAAGAGCAGCTCGTTCCATGTATCAGGAACTCCGGGAAGACACCAGTTGCTGCAGTCCTGGCGATGAAGAGCTGCGGGTCCTTCCGTAGGCCCACGGTAGTATAACGATGAGTGGCCTTTTCTCTGTGTTGTCATCACTGTAATATTCAACAAATTCAACTTCAATTAAGAAGATTACATTATGTGGCACTTAACGTTCTAGTAGATGAAAACATCTATAACAGCACCTACAAAATATCAAAAAATCTAACTTGCATCCTGAAATCCTGGATGTTAGTGTAAATTGTAAAAAAATGAGGTAACAATAGGAGATTGGTTGATATAAGGCATTGATTGCAGCTTGATACAATCCAATTAGACTTCGAACTAACTCACCCAAATTGAAAGAAACAAGCTCATCTACCACGGACATCCAGCCTAAACTGTTGAGTTTGAAGATAAAATTTGTATACCGGTAAGGGAAAACAGTAACATTCTAAGGGCCAATAAGGTTGTTTGCATATTTATGATTTTGATTTCTTTATACCTGGCATTAGCTCGCTTGCAGGAAACATACTTCTCAACATGTCTTATCTTTCAACAAGGAAGTCCTCAGCACTGAGAGAATCACTGATCCCAGTCTCTTCAACAAAGATTCGAGCAGCTTCAATTGCTTTCCTCCCAATCATCTTTGCCTTGAGAGACAAATCAAAAGTTTTATTGTTTCTTTTCAGTAGATCTGGAGAAGATCTGGGTCGCATTGTTCATGGCAAGAAGAAGCACAGTAACATAGGGGCATTTTTGTATTTTCAATTTAAGTCAAGTCACGTGTTAGGCACATGTTCGGTTTACCGTCTCAAATAAACGGACTTAGGACGGAAAGGGGAAAATTTTGATTTCGTCCAAACATTAGGACTAAAATTTAAAATTTTAAACTTTAAGGGGGATTCTTAAATTTCGACCAAACTTTAGGGGGCACTATGACTATTAACCCTTATTTCAAAATATAACTATTTGATTATTTTGTTAATTAGACATCAATATTTTTCTGTCAATTTTTAAAATATTAAATGATCATTATTGTACACTTTTTTATTTATCACTAAAAGGTTATCTCATTTCATTCCTAAAGGCGGCGTTCGAAAACAAGAGACCAAGCACGAGGGAGGTGGTAGAGAAAACGAGGAAGATGTATGACAAGTTCCGACGAGCCCAACCCATAACCGGATCGAACCTAAACCCCAGGGAGCCGCAAGTATGGAGGAGACGGAACCAATTATACATAAAAATAAAGTGTGATGCATCATGGTGCAATCGGACGAACATGAGTGGCATAGGTGTGCTCGCGAGGAACTGTGGGGGCGGATTGATTGGCGGAACGAACAAATGTTTAAGGAGATGGAATGTCGACATAATGGAGGTCGAGGCAATCCTATTAGGCGCGAGATTGGCGATGGAACAAGGATGGCGCAACGTCATAATAGAGTCCGACTCGAAGAGGATCATGGAACAACTACAAGGAAGAGCACAAAATTGGAGAAGTGCAGTGGTATGCTCTAATATCCTAGCTTTGGTAAGAAATTTTGAGTCGGTACATTGGTCAACAGTTAGAGGCACAACAAATGAAGGGGTTAACAGGATTGCCAAACAATCGAGATTGGGAGTGAGATTACATGATTGGTTTTTACAACTCGCACTTCCACTAGTTGATAATTTAAGGATTGATTGTATTTCGCTTAATGCAAATAATATTGAGGAATGAAATGAGATAACCTTTTAGTGATAAAAAAAAAAAAGTGTACAATAATGATCATTTAATATTTTAAAAATTGACAGAAACATATTGATGTCTAATTAACAAAATAATCAAATAGTTATATTTTGAAATAATCAAAACGTTAGTAATAATTATTTAATAACTAAAATGTAATATGGGCAAATCTAAGTAGTAGACGTGTGATATGATTATGAGTACATTCATATACTTTCAAAATTGGATCTAGAAATGAAGAATTACATCATCATATCCGTCATTAGAATGAAAACCTTTCCAAAGGACTAATCTGATTAATGAGACTCATAAACCTAAAGTCAGTCAACACAACTTCCAAAGCTTACCACAAGAAAGATGCCTGGACTTTGAATATTCAACTTCATATGATGTCTTAAAAAAATCATGGACCGTCCTATTTCACAAAGTTCACTTATTTATAGAGATGTCCTACAAAATCTAGTCCATACAAGAAAAACCTATGAAGAGATAGAACAAAAACCATGAAGACAACCCTCTTTGTGCTTTCGATGGTGCTTTTAATTTCATCTTCTTCGTGCGAGATTCATATAGCGCATGCAAAGTCCGGATGCAAAGATAAATGTGCGAACGTCACGATTCCATTTCCCTTCGGAATCGGGCCTGGATGTTTTTTGGACAACTGGTACGAGATTGTCTGTGAGGGCAATGGCACAACCCTTCCAAGACTCAAGAAGACAGGTGTGGAGGTGCTCGACATTTTGCTACCAACCAATAATGGCAAATTCAGTGGCTTCACTGGGGGGCAGCTGAAAATGAACCTGCCAATAAGTTACGACGACGTTGCAACTCCAAATTGCACCGTAGCTTCCAAACCTCAATCGGTGAAAAATTCTACCGACTTCATTGGAAGCAATTTTTACTACGCCGACGATAACCTGTTCATCGCTGCTGGATGCAACAATAGTATTTTCGTTCGTAACGTGTCAGGTGCTTCGGTTGGGTGCCAAACCAAGTGCAGTAGGGGACACACCAATTCAATGGTGTGCGATGAAAGCATGAAACACTCCTGTTGTCAGGACAAGATCCGGTCGGTGTTTTTCCAGGCTCTGGACATCGACTTCCAAAAAGATCGTGTTGGAGATCAAAACACGACAGTTGAATCATCGTGCAGCTTTGCCTTCTTGGCAGATCAGTCATGGTTGATACCTAAAATCACCGACTTGGAGTCGGTGAGAATAACGGGGCATACTCCGGTGCTGATGAATTGGGGGGTATCGAATAAATCCAACATTGGGATTGATTTCTTGACGAACACAACAACTGCTTTCAGTTGTGAGGGTAATGAAGTATTTACGCAGTGTTACTGCATTCATGGATTCAGTGGAAACGCCTATTTAGCAGATGGATGTCAAGGTACGTGCATATAATGGTACCTGAACTATAACTAAAGACAGGTGTTTTTAAGTGGTGCCCAAACCATCAATTTTTGTTTGTTTTACTTCTATATATATATACGTACCTCAAACTATGTTTGCTTTGTTGTCGGATTTGGACGAAAAGTGGTCATTTACTATGCCGTGGGACCCATTTTTGGAGGCAAAGTGCACCTCTAAACCTTATTTACCAATCACCTTTATCAGGGTGGGTTTACATTCGAATTGAGAACTAACTTAGAGATGAGCAGAACCATGTTGCCCAGCTTAGGCGACTAGGTCTGGTTTTTCTTCCGTTCCCGCACTCGAGCCTTGTCAATTGACCCTTAACCCAAATGGGGTCCCTGAGTTTTTTGTCAATCAACTCAGCATGGGAGGAGCCCAGTTGGGTGACTAGGTATTATTATTGGTCACAAATAGGGCTGGAAAAAAAAAAACGGTTCGGCCGAACCAGTTCACAAAACAAACGTTTTTTTAAAAAAAAAATATGGAGCGATTCAGAATAGGTATAGAAAACCGATTCAAAACCGGTTAACCGAACATTTTTTGTACCGCTTTTAACTTTAAAATACTACTAAATACTAAATCAGACCAGTCCACTTTCAGACCAGACAAAACCGGTTTTTCTTCACTTTATGAAGAGAGGGGTTAAATCTGGAAGATGACAGCAGAAGCATTCAAGTGTAGGGGAGAGGTTCGAGGGTCAAAAGTCAAGCTATGTGATGTATGCAATTATCACGCTTTATTGATTTAATTAAAGAATATTCAAATCAATTTCTAATAATGAAATTACTGCACCATGTGTTCAGAATTATTAGGAGTTACTGCACCAGTAATTAATTACATAGATTGATTGATTTGATCAAAAATTCAAGTGCAAATTTATTTTAAAAAGGTCACAATCCAATCCTTATAACAATTTTTGAAAATTTATTCTTTCAAATCAATCTTAAATATCAAAGTACGGTTTTTGAACCGGTACGGTAAATCGGCCAAAATCTGGAGCGGTAAACTGTACCGATTTTAAAATATGGTAAATGTTCGGTTCATATCCAGTCCTAGCCACAAACCCATTTTTTTTTTTTGGTCATCCAAGATTTAATCTTGGTTACATCGAGAATCGATCTCGTGACCTTTTGCTTCTAAGCAAGAGGTGATACCGTTGGACCAAGTGTCCGTTGGTGTCACAAACCCATTGGCTTCAAACATATCATTTAAACCAATACTTTTATTTTTGCCCCTCCCCCGGAAAGTTCAACATATACAGATGGGGACAGAAATGAGACACGACGTAGGGAGACGCATAAAGTCTCATTTGCATATAATATAACAAGGGGCATTTAGTCTTTTCAATCTATTCGTACTAGTCGGACTTCCACGGTTTATGAAATTTGATGAACTAGGAACATCTTGAAAGGCAAGTAAAGGAAAGGTTTGTAATTTACAAAAACTCCAAAGAAACTAGGACTGCGTCTTGGTCTTACGACTCTTACCTACCATACACATTTCTCCTTCATTTATTTTCGGACCCCTATTATTTCTACATAATCATTTATTTCATAAAATTTCAATCAACACTCCTCTTAATATATGTTAAAAACTATATCGAAAACTTTCATTTTAAAGTTTGAACTTAATAAAAAGTTGATTGACACGTACGTCTTCAACCAGTAGTGGTATCAAAGCGCTCAGTTCAAATTATAAGAACACATTTAAAAATGAAAAAAAAATCTCATTAAAGGATGAGGTAAACTTAGATGAGCCTCTTTTTTTTCTTTAGTTTTTCCCTTACAAGTTACATAATTATTTTATAAACTGAAAAGCACACAACACACGACTTATCGTTCTTTAACTTTTCATGAATTAACTAAGTGCGGGTTAGCTATTCTTGTATTGAGAGTGTTTTCTATCATTGTTCAGATATTAATGAATGTGAAAATTCAACTATGTTTTTCTGTGGCGACGGAAGAGACTGCGTAAACCACAAAGGAAGCTATTCCTGTGTTGATAGCAACAGAACCATCAAGTTGGTCCTTATGTGTAAGAATGCACTTCCAAACTCTCATTTGGTTGAATCCTTAATTGATTTGATTACTGAATTACTGATTAAAGGATGATTCCTTTTGGGTGCAAAGCTGTCGGACCGGTCATCGGAGCATTCTTTCTCCTACTCTTCGGGAGGTGGTTATACAATGATATCAAAAGAAGAAAGAAACTCAAGCTGAAGCAGAAATTCTTCAAAAAGAATGGCGGTCTTCTACTCCGGCAACAATTATCATCCCCAGAAAGCAATGTCGAGAGAGGCAAAGTGTTCGACTCGAAGGAGCTGAAAAACGCTACCGGCAATTTCAATAAAGATCGGATCCTTGGACAAGGTGGTCAAGGAACTGTGTACAAGGGAATGTTAACAGATGGAAGAATCGTGGCCATTAAGAAATCCATAGTGTTGGATGACGGAAATGTGGAACAGTTTATCAATGAGGTTTTCATCCTATCGCAGATCAATCATAGAAATATTGTTAAGTTACTGGGATGGTGTTTGGAGACTGAAGTTCCACTCTTGGTATACGAGTTCATCCCTAATGGAACTTTGCACAAGTATCTTCATAACCCAGATGAAGAATTTGTTGTTCCTTGGAATGTACGTCTGCGACTTGCAACTGAAGTTGCCGGAGCTATTGCCTACCTACATTCTGCAGCATCCAAGCCGATATACCACCGAGACATCAAGACAGCAAATATTCTGTTGGATGATCAATATCGAGCGAAAATAGCAGATTTCGGAACTTCAAGGTCTGTTTCTCTTGATCAAACTCATGTGACAACATTGATTCAAGGAACACTTGGTTACTTAGATCCAGAATACTTCCAGTCGAGTCAGTTCACTGACAAGAGCGATGTCTACAGCTTTGGGGTTGTGCTTGTTGAGCTCCTCACTGGGAAAAAACCAATCTCTTCACTTTTTGCAAACGAAGGAAGAAGTTTGGTGACACAATTCATCATCTTGATGGAGGAAAACCTAATGTTTGATATCCTTGACGCTCGAGTACTGAATCAAGGTAAGAAAGAAGAGATCATTGAAGTGGCCGATCTTGCAAGAAGATGCTTACAGTTGAATGGGAGAAACCGACCTTCCATGAGAGAAGTAGCAATGGAACTAGATTGTGTGGTCAAAAAGTCACAACAGCAATATTCTGATGTCCAAATTATGTCCAACAGAGAGACAGCGGTTCTAGAAATTGAAGCTCATGATGCGGCATTAATATCCAAATTAAACGATGGGTTTACCACGATGTCGGATGTTTATCCATTGTTGTCTGGTGATTTGTAGGAAACCAGATACATAAAACGGGGAAGCATAAAGCAATGATGCATAAAATAATGAATAATGTTCTTGTACAACGTTTCCTATATTTAGGCATTATATTCTTCCTTGTATCTAGACTTGTGTTTTAGGCTCTATGTCTTCTATAAAGCTATATAAACTGCATGTAATCTACTAAAGAAGCAATGTGAATATATGAATTATACTACAAATTTGTATCTTTAAGTTCAATATGTTATCAGAGTCAAGTTTTTCAATCAATTAGGATTGAATACTTCCAGCAATCATCATTTACCAAGCCTACCTGGACGGGTCATGTCGGAATCTGATGGGAGCATCAATTCTGGCCAGGAACCAGCCACAACTTATTCGTTGGCGACTCAACTGACGACTCAAAGGGTTCAACTGGCGACCATCCTGCAGAATCTGTCACAACTGGTAAGCCTCAGTGAGAAATTGGGATACAAAAAATACTCACTTTGTGCTCGACTGATGAGAATGGTCATCGGAGGTAAGGGCAAATTGAGTCACATTACCGGGATTCCAGTTGCACCTGCGAGGGAAACAGAATAGCATACACAATGCGAGCAAACTGGCCTTATTGTATGCTCTTGGATACTAGACAACATGGAACGGGAACTCGTGAAAAATTACTATGAGTATCCCACAACCAAAGATATATGGAACGACATCGCAGGAACATACAGCAAAAAAACACGACAGGTTTCAAATTTACGATCTTACCGTAAAAGCAAACAACATGGAGAGAGGAAACGATAGCGTGGAAATCTATTTCAGCAACCTTCAACGAATTTGGAGGGAAATTGAAATACGGCAACCAAATACTATGGAGCATCCGAAAGATATCGAAACTTTCAACATAATCAAATCGAAATCGAAATTGTATCAGTTTCTTGCAGGTGTAGGAGACGAATTCGACTCTGAAAAGAGGGACATACTGAAGGGTGAGCTGAAACCTACCCCCGAAGAAGCCTACGCAGCAATTCGGACTGAGAGAGACCGGAGGCGGATCATGCGAGGTTCAGACACAGGTGGAGAGCGGTCAGGACCATCATCGGTCGTAGCTTCAGGAATCAGAATGGGACTAGACGTGAAACCTCCATGTGGACCACTGGTGGTTGCGGACGGCTACGGAATCGAAACGGGACAGAGGCTCATGTCTACCAAACCACTCTCAGGGTACGGGAAAAGACCGGAGATTGCCTCTTCATTGCGTGGTGGCAACGGTGGCGGCGACCAGAGCAAGCTGAGGTGCGAACATTGCGGGAAACCACGCCACAGCAAAAAAACGAGTGCTTTCAACTCGTCGGTTACCCAGAGGGATGGAGGTTCCCTCGAAGGACGGGATCAAGCGAAGGGGACCTCAGGACACCAAAAGTGGTGGCAGGAACCGGGAGCACCAGCAGAGGAGCCGGCTTCGGTCTCCTGACCACAAGGGAAGGAGGAGCAAATGGAGAACCTGTTCAAGGACTTGCGGCTGTCCAAGGAGTTGCGACAGGTTTAGGTACTAGGGTTGATTATAATTGTGATAAATATCAAGTTGGTCCCTATAATTCCAGTAGGTGGTCAAAATGTTCTGAAAGATGCAGCATTGATTCAAGTAAGTCCAAGATAAACATAGTCGATGTACTAGAAGAAAAAAGTACAAAGTGACTCCTGGATTCTGGTGCTACGGACACGATGACATTTGATAAAGGTGACTTGGCGGGACGGACCAATCCTACTCGGACATGTATTCAAAGCGCGAACTGTGAATTATCAGCATTGTGTGGAGCGGGGTTGATAGAAATCTCTCCATCCCTTAAACTGAATAATTGTATTTATGTCCTTGGACTTTCGTGCAAATTAATGTCTATAAGCCATGTGACTAAAGAATTGAACTGCATGGTATTGATGTATCCGGGTTTCTGTTTATTACAGGATATTCAGTCGGGGAAGAAGATTGGGTGTGGTACTGAGCGTGGAGGATTGTACTATTTTGACGAGGTGGCTCAACACGGAACTGCGGCGCTAGCTCACGGGACTGTTGACTGACAACAATGGTTGTGGCACCGACGGTTGGGACATCCATCTTCAGGGTATCTCCGCATGCTATTCCCTACATTATTTCCCCAGTATAATAATTTCTCGTGTGAAACATGTATTTTATCCAAAAGTCATAGACAGTCATATCAACTTTCTAAGACTAGAGTGGATTCAATTTTTTCCTTAGTTCATTCAAATGTGTAGGGTCCTGCCCCAATTTCCGAGTCTTGCATGAATAGTACTGGCTTTAAGTATTTTGTGTTATTTATAGATGATTGCTCTAGAATGACTTGGGTTTATTTCCTTAAAAATATATCTGAAGTACCAAGTTTGTTGCCTTCTATGAAATGATCCAAACACAATTCCATAAACAAATAAAAATCCTACGGTATGACAATGGAGGTGAATTTGTTAATTTCTTCATGCAAAATTTCTTTAGGGAGTGAGGTCTGATTCACCAAACATCATGTCGAAATACTCCACAACAAAATGAAGTTGCGGAACGAAAAAATAGGATTATTCTCGAAATGACTCGTGCAATTATGATAAAGTCACATGTTCCTACCTATTTTTGGCATGAAGTTGTAGCAACTTCCGTATACCCACTAAATCATCTGCCTACTAAAGCAATCAGTCTTAGAACCCCACTACATGAACTCTTACAACATGTTAGTGTTCCCTTAACATTAACTCTTCCACCACATATTTTTGGGTGTTCAGTCTATGTTCATGTACCAAAAATTGACCGTTCTAAACCCGATCCATGCGCAGTCAAGTCTGTCTCCGTAGGATACGGAATTCATCAAAAAGACTATTTTTGTTATCATCCATCTACACATCGTTTATATACAACGATGGATTGTAACTTTCTCGAAACAGAATTCTATTACTCCACCCAACATAATGGTCAGGGGGAGAATTAGTCAGACCCACTAAGTTGGGCGTCAAGTCCGGAATGGTCCGGAACGGTCCCAAAAGAGTCAGTAAGAGGAACCACCGAGCTACTTCCAAACATAGTACAATCTGACCAGGTAAGCGCTGGTATCATACCCACCCCGACTAATACTCCTGAGGTAAGTACCCAAATCTCAGAAATGATTACACTAGTTATTCTGATGAAAATGGTACAGGAGAACAAGAGAAAGGGGAGAATGATACATCGAGAAGGTATGTATTACCGCCTAGATCAACCCGGGGAGTACCACCAACTCAGTTTGAACCGGAGTATGTGCCAAAGAAAATAAGATACCTGGTTACTAATCTGGCAAGAGGGAATATGTCAAAAGTTGCTCATGCATTCTCCACGACGATTTTTCAGAAGATCTACCAAGGCACGTTCATGAGGCCCAAACCAAGGAAGAATGGCGTCAAGCAATGAGTGTAGAAATGGAAGCACTGGAGAAGAGTGAAACATGGGAGAAATGTGTACTCCCACACGGGAAGAAGTTGGTTGGATGCAGGTGGGTATTCACGATAAAACACAAGGCAGATAGGTCAATTGAGAGGTATAAGGCGAGACTAGTAGCCAAATGATACACTCAGACCTATGGAGTTGACTACTCAGAGAAATTCTCACCAGTAACAAAGATTGATACTATCAGGGTGTTGTTTTCCATAGCAGCAAATAGGGACTGGCTGTTACACCAATTCGATGTGAAGAATGTCTTTCTCCATGGAGAACTTATAGAAGAAGTATACATGGAAGCACCTCCAGGCATGCCAGAAATATTTAAAGAGGGAGAAGTATGTCGATTAAAAAAAGGCATTGTATGTGTTGAAACAATCTCCTAGAGGAAGGGTCGAGCCTCGGCGGCATCCATGGTGTCCCTCCGAATCCCTGGAAGTTCATGGATTGAATTCCCAAATCTCGAATACCTCCTTGAAACCACATCAGTGAAGGGTTGGTGCTCAAGTCACCATCTTTCATTCCTATATTATTTTTATTTAAAAAGAAAAAAAAAAATCCTTGAGCCTATCAGGACAATAGCCATGCTTGTATTGGTGAGAGTCGGGAATATTGAATGTCTAACTAAAAAGATCAATTGTACATTACCATGAAAAGTGGGAAGTCCAGAGTTCCAAGATCGTTTCAACCGAAGAGGGAATGGAGATTGATACATTGGGAATGTCGTTAATGGTTCAATCTCCCAAAGTGACACTGATGGTTGCTTCTCACCTGCAGTGGACTCATCCCAACCAACCTAAGATCCAAATTCCACAAAATTTGTAATTAGAAACAAGAATAAACCAAAGATACGACTGTTGATCTATCAAAACAACAACCTTCACGGATCGCCAATGCGAATTTGGCCATCGAACTGAATCTAAATCAACAATTGCAGTTATTGTTCCCATGTATCTAGAAAAAGCAATGCACTTTGTGAGTAAAAATAATGGATATAGACATTTTTAGCAACATACTATGTCTGGAAATTGAACCATACCGACGAACACTTGATTCCTCTGTTTCGAAAAGCATTCTGAATCTCATACCAACAGACACACGTGTATGATACACAGCCTTAATATACTTTCCTAGAGGAATCACAAACTCTGAAGGACTAGCTCTGCATCGGAGAAGGGAAAAAAATACATTTATGGAAAGCGTTCTTGATGGAGAAACAAGAACAGGGAAAGAGTGATGCTTTTACCTCGGGTTGAAGAAGACAGTGAAGCGGCTGTTAGTAGCAGCAGCATGAGCTGCTGCTGCAAGAAGGCCAATGTGCATACTGTCAGTTGATAACACCGACGATGGCATCATGGTTTGAGGACGGTTTGCTCGGCGAATCCCCAAAAAAAACTGATTCTTCTCATTCCTGATGCAAAATGAAACTTTTACATTTTCATGAAAAAATGTGACTTTTCTGAGATAATCAACAGTTTCCTGAATTAGTAAACGAAGTTGCTTTCGCATGATTCATATAATCCGAGCAAAGAATGCTATAAGTAGCTTTACACTAGTTTCATCCAAATGTGAGGCTCAAATTTCATTAGGTTTTTCAAAATATCTTATTTTTATCACGAAGTAGTGGATAATATGTATATCAACAACAAATAATTGATCAGTATCTGCACGAAAGAAAAGAAATGCAGATTCTACCAGCTGAAAAGAACAGAATCACCAGCAACGAGACGCTTTGCACTGACGAATATGCTCCAACCAGTCGTAAGAAGATGTCTCTTGGGCTGACCTGTATATTCAAATACACACACAATCAGTTCGAAACAGAAAAGACACATATTATTCTCAGAAAAGTACTGTTTATACCTCGGAAAATATGTCTAAACTTCCAGTTGTTATCGTGAAGATCCGCGATCAATTCTTGAGCTGGAGGTTGCTGAGAGTAATCCTAAGCAAACAATTTCCAAAATCACTACATAAGCAACTTCATTATTTTAAGTAAATAAAAGACCACGATGCCTGGCAAACTTCTTTTTCTGAATCAAGACGTACAAAAGAGGAGGGAACACTTTTTCAGCTGCCCGACGAGGAACAGAGAATCCTCCATGAGTGCTGGTATCACTCGCAGTTAGTGTCTTACAGAAAAAGTTAATCGGTTGCTTGTTGGCAGTGCCTAATTCAGCTGGAATTAGGTATACTTCCTTCTGTTCTTGCTATAAAAAAAGATAATAATTATAATAACAAAAAAAACAAAAACTTTTTTTACCACAAAGTCGGTCTTTTCACTTTCTCACAAAATTCCCCGGTAAGTTTCTCATTTTTAATAAACTAACGGAGTGTAAGATTATGAATGAAACGACAATGTATCGACTTACATGCATAGAAACATTGTGAAGTTGGCAGACAAGTTGAGGGGATAGGTTAAGGTAGTTAGGAAAATGAGAATCGACTTCTTTGTTCGTCGAGGCAACTACCTGTTACAAAACAAAACAACTTTATGACTCAATTAGGGGGCATTGTCAAACCGGGAGATACCAAGACAAGTTCATACTAACTGAACTAGCTTCATAATCTTCAAGGCTCCATATGATGCACTAAATTAGTTCTCTAATAGAAACAAGACTTAGCTAGGCTAATCATTTTTTCACATTCGTCTATTGTAAGAAATTAGTTATTTGTTTCATAACAAGTGCAGGATTTTTACGCTTCATAACTTCATAAATCAATAACAACTAGACCTCTTTCAGTAAATTAATTTCAATCGTCGTTCAGGAACGTTGAATCGTATTTCGTTGTTCGATAAAACTGTTATAGTTAGGCTTTCAAAGATGGGTGTTTACATACAAGAAACAAATGATTATGAGGTCAGGAGTTACATTGCAGAGTTATAATGCCATAGAGTACGAGAGCAACGATGAGGGGAGGAGATAGATTGCTTAGGAGAAAGAGATTACATGGCAAAATGGAGGTTGAAGGGATCTTCATGACGAAGAGGAAAATGAAGAAAAATGGAAAAGTGAAGTGTACAATAATAGCAGCTTCCAGATCGTCTTTCTTCTCTCTCCTAGGTCGAAGACAAGTGAGCGATTTTCTCGCCGTATATGTCTGTATACGTCGGCTGCTCTTCCAATCCCAGCCAATCAAGTTGTGTTGAATACCAATCTTGCAATTAATGATGTTGACAACCAGCCAATCACAGAAGGGAGAACTGATGTAACGCATGACGTGACTAAGCGAGGAAAGCTTCGAACATTTACAGCAAACAACGAACAGAGGTACCATTTCTTCAGCTTTCTTTTTCTCCTGCTTCTTGCGGGAGGTAGCAAACCCCGTGACAGCACCTGCCCCACGACCGAAGATGAGCAACCATCATCCAAACTCCGGCGAACTGAACCACACCCTCGGAAACCCGCTCTGCACCTCCCGTTGAATCCGCAACGGGTTAACACAGAAAGGTACGTCGGAACGATTATTGCACAGAAACCAATCAAATATTCTTCAATTCACATTGTGCTTAAGCTTGCCTGGGCAAAGTATGGTTCGGTTTTGATATTGAATGTGTCAGATAGAATTGTAATGCTTGAATTTGAGAATGAGGAAGACCGTAGGAAAATCTTCAACCTATCACCGTGGTCGGTGCAAGGGCACTGTCTGAGCTTGCAGCAATGGAAGCCAAGCTGCATAATCACACAGGTGGAGTTCGAATGAGTAAAATATGGATTCGGGTTCATGAATTGGGGTTGGAGAAATTCAGTATTGAAAATGCGAAAATGATAGGGGGGACAAGTTGGAAACTGTTAGGATCAAACAACACTCAATAATGAAGAACACACCTAGGATTGAGGAAGAACACTTAGGATTTTTAGAGAGGAAAGGAAGGGAAGCCAAAACAGATTTCTTGTGGTAACACTCAAGTGAGCAACCTCCACACGGTTTATCATGATATTATTGATGACGGTTACTGTTACAAAATACGTATACAGGAGAAATACAGTACAATACAGTATAGCCTATTTGGTACAATACAGTACAATATAGTATAGAAATACAGGTTGAACCGCGAGAAGCGTACATTAATACATAACCGACCATTACATATCAATCAGACTACAATACCTAACAAATCTCCCACTTGGAGACTGATTCCGTCACCAAAACAACACACATATTTTCTAACATCATCATTAATACCTTCACCGCACCATCTGTAGTAACATAACTACAGAAGACCAACCGAGGTTTTGCACAAACCCAGTTTCCCAACATCCACACATTTTGTTAACATGTCTGCTGGATTCTTTGCACCCTCTATCTTCTCTAAACACAAGTAGCCTTCTTCCACTGCACTGCGAGTGAAATGATACCGTCTTCTAATGTGCTTAGTCTTAGAATGATAGACTGGATTATTCACCAGCTGTATGGCACTCTGGCTATCTGAATACAGAATCTTCTCATTCTGCTTCTTGCCCAACTCTTCCAGATAATCTGCCAGCCATATCATCTCCTTCCCAGCTTCAGCTATTGCCACATACTCAGCCTCAGTAGATGAAAGAGCAACACATTTCTGAAGCCTGGACATCCAACTCACTGCAGTACCACCTATGGTGTAGATGTATCCGGATGTGCTCTTGCTAGAGTCTACATCTCCACCAAGATCAGCATCCACAAAACCCTGCAGAATCACTTGGTCTTTGCAAAAACAAAGTGAAGTACTGGATGTACCTTTCAGATATCTTAGAAGCCACTTCACAGCTTCCCAATGCTCTTTACCCGGATTGGCCATGTACCTGCTAACCACACCCACTGCATGTGCTATGTCAGGTCTTGTACAGACCATAGCATACATCAAACTCCCAACTGCTGAAGCATATGGAACCAGTGCCATCTGGTCACGTTCTTCAGCTGTCTTGGGTGACTGCCCCTTTGACAATTTTATGTGATTTGCCAAAGGAGTAGTCCTGGGCTTAGCATCAGTCATCCTGAATCGGGTCACTACCTTCTCAATGTACTGCTCCTGGGATAGACTTAAGGTGCCAGTAGATCTATCCCGAGATATTCTCATCCCAAGAATCTGCTTCGATGCACCCAAGTCTTTCATCTCAAACACAGAAGACAAACTTGCCTTCACATTGTTTATCTCTCTCATACTAGATCCTGCAATCAACATATCATCCACATACAAGAGTAGAAATACATAAGAATCAGTGTATTTCTTGAAATAATAGCACTGATCCTTTTCACTCCTACAAAAGCCACTCTTGATCATGAAGGAGTCGAACTTCTTGTACCATTGCCTCGGTGCCTGCTTCAACCCATACAAGCTCCTGTTGAGCTTGCACACCATGTGTTCCTTGCCTGGAACAACAAATCCTTCTGGTTGATGCATATAGATCTCCTTATCAAGATCTCCATGTAAAAATACTGTTTTTACATCCATTTGCTCAAGATGCAAATTCTCAGAAGCAACAATACTCAATAGAATCCTGATAGTAGTTAATTTCACAACAGGAGAAAATATTTCAGCATAATCAATACCTTTCCTTTGTGAATACCCTTTAACTACTAACCGAGCCTTGAACCGTCTTTTGCCATCTGGTTCAGCCTTGATCCTGAACACCCACCTATTCAATAAGGCTCTCTTCCCTACAGGCAATTCAGTCAACAACCACGTGTCATTCTTCTCAAGTGAGCTCATCTCATCATCCATGGCTTGCTCCCACTTGATTGAATCCTCCACATGTAGGGCCTCATCAAAAGACTCTGGTTCCCCTTCATCAGTCAGCAACAGATAATGTAATGAAGGTGAATACCTATCTGGTGCTCTGATGGTTCTGGATGATCTCCTCAACACCTGGTCAGGTTTCATTTGTTCCACTACGGGTTCTTCATCCACAGTCTCTGGAGTTGTTTGAGTATCTTCTATGGGTGTACTATTCTGCATCTCAAACTCAACTCCCACTTGCTTCGTAGTCTCTGGAACCTTCTGCTCTCTGTCCTTGTATAGGACAGATTCATCAAACGTCACATCACAGTGTCTCAGGATCTTTCTGTTCTTGTCATCCCAAAACCTGTAACCAAACAAGTCAGAACCATAGCCTATGAAGTAACACTTCATAGCCTTAGCATCAAGTTTATCTCTTTTCTCTGGATCAACATGAACATAAGCCGTGCAACCGAAAGTTCTCAGGTGTGAGTACTTGAGATCCTTTCTTGTCCATATCTCCTCTGGAATCTTGAACCCCAAGGGAGTTGATGGTCCCCTGTTGATCAAGTATGCAGCTGTGCTCACTGCGTCTGGCCAGAACATCTTGGGCAGCCCACAATGCAGCCTCATACTTCTCGCACGCTCATTCAATGTTCTGTTCATCCTTTCAGCAATTCCATTCTGCCTAGCCTTACCGGGAACTGTCCTCATCAATCTTATTCCCTCAGCAGCACATAATGCTTTAAACTCTGACTTGTCATACTCTCCTCCATTGTCAGACCTAAGACATTTGATCTTTAATCCGGTCTGATTCTCAACTTCAGCTTTCCACCTCTTGAACGTTGCAAACACATCTGACTTATGCTTCAAGAAGTAAACCCATACCTTCCTGCTGAAATCATCAATGAAGGTGACATAAAACCTGGATCCTCCAAGTGATGAAACTGGATATGGTCCCCATACATCTGTATGAACCATTTCCAACTGCACTTTCTTCGACTCTCTAGGAGTCTTTGTGAAGCTAACTCGTTTCTGTTTGCCCAGAACACAACTCTCACAAAGACCCATATCAACAGACTTCAGACCCTCTAGAGCTCCTTTTCCAACCAGCATCTTCATTCCCTTAACACTCATATGTCCAAGTCTGTTATGCCACAGACATGAACCAGAAGCACCCTCAGCAATAGCAGCCATGTTTATACACCCTTCAGTGGTGTATAAGGTTCCAGATTTCGTGCCACGAGCTACAATCATAGCACCCTTTACAATCTTCCACGAACCTTTACCAAACTCTGTTGCGTAGCCTGTGCTATCCAACTGACCAACAGAGATCAGATTCTTCTTGAGTCCAGGAATATATCTAACATCCTCCAATGTCCACTGGTTTCCCGATGGGGTCTTTATGCAGACATCCCCCTTTCCTTCAATCTCCAATATCTTGTTGTCAGCAAGATATACCTTTCCAAAATTTCCAGACTTGAAATTTTGAAACAACTCCTTGCTTGGAGACGAATGAAAAGATGCACCAGAATCCAAAATCCAGGATTCAACCGGGCTGTCCACACTAAGGATTAGAGCATCCCCAATGTCTTCTGCTGAATTTACAGAATCAGTATCATTTCCTGAATTCTGATTCTGCTTCTTCTTGGGTTTCTTACAGGTTGTCCGATAGTGGCCTTTCTCTCCACAATTCCAACAAACCACGTTGGCTTTGTTCGGAGATTTTCCTCTAATCTTTGATTTTGATCGACCATGTTGATTTTGGCCCTTCGAATTGCTTCTCCCCCTTCTGTCCACACTGAGAGCACTACCCGATGAATCTCCCACTTCGCGTTTGCGAATACTTTCACTAAGAACAACATCTCGGATTTCATCGAATTTCAGTTTCTTAGAACCACGGGAACTACTAATTGCAGCAACAATAGTATCCCAAGACTCGGGCAGAGATGACATCAAAATCAAGGCTTTAATTTCATCTTCGAAGTGAATCTCCACAGAACTCAATTGACTCACAATCATATTAAACTCGTTGATATGATCAGCAACAGATCCACTTTCAGACATCTGTAAATTGAACAATCTACGCATCAAATATACCTTGTTCATAGCCGATGGCTTTTCATACATATTTGACAGCGCCTTCAACAGACCGGACGTAGTATGCTCCTTGACGATGTTGAACGCCACGTTCTTCGACAAAGTCAATCGGATCATACCTAGGGCCTGACGATCTTTCAGCTTCCACTGATCCTCTGTCATGGAATCCGGCTTCACCCCGATCAAGGGTTCGTGAAGATCTTTCTGGTAGAGACAATCTTCAATCTGCATCTTCCAGAAATCGAAATCGGATCCATCAAACTTCTCGATTCCAAACTTCGAACTCTCCATCTTCAATGATCGTGTTGAATCTCCTTAGCTCTGATACCAATTGTTAGGATCAAACAACACTCAATAATGAAGAACACACCTAGGATTGAGGAAGAACACTTAGGATTTTTAGAGAGGAAAGGAAGGGAAGCCAAAACAGATTTCTTGTGGTAACACTCAAGTGAGCAACCTCCACACGGTTTATCATGATATTATTGATGACTGTTACTGTTACAAAATACGTATACAGGAGAAATACAGTACAATACAGTATAGCCTATTTGAACCGCGAGAAGCGTACATTAATACATAACCGACCATTACATATCAATCAGACTACAATACCTAACAGAAACTTCATCGAAACATAGGACGACGTAGAATGCCCACACAAGACATACATGTGAATGAAGGTGGAAGTAAACGTGACAAATCCGTTAATGGCGAGTTTTGCTGGACGAACTCGCAAGGAGAGGAGAGGTGGCGGTGATCAAATACGAACGATTGTCGGATTAATGTTATGGGTGTGGGCGATTGGGACATACAACAAATGTGTGTCGGGAGGAGGTGACGATGTCCGAGGAAAAAATAGACAAGCCGATGTACGGACCGTGATTGACAGAAAACAGACTGAAACCCCACCGTGCAAGGAAGATAGGTGGGGGGGACAAAAGGATGGTGATTCGAAACAATCACTTGAAAACAGAAGAACATGGTTCAATATAATGAACCAAACCGAAAATGTTGGGAGGGAGAATGATCGGGTGGCGAAGGATGGGGTTGGAGATGACAATGAGAACTCACCACTGAATGTACATTTGGATCAGTTGGAAACAGAGGCACCTATGTGGAATGAAAACAGCAGACAGAGGATTGCGAGTATCAAGGGGGGGTCGAGCATCGAACAGAATGGCGACTGGCTAGTAACAAATCAAAAGGAAGCAATGAGCCGAAGTAATCAAGCAAACTCCCATAACCAAAAGAAGATGATCACACATCCCAATTACCAGAAGTGTTGTCAGCAAACTGCAGGGCCAAACAAATGACAGATGGAGGAATGAAGGGTTAGCCCGAAGTTACACAATCGGGATAGCCACGGGGGAGGTGAAACACATTCCAATACAAGGGAGGAAAGAAAAGAGCACCGATCAAACTCTAACATACCCAGTCACTGTCCAACTACCCGATGACGAACCCCAGCACACAAATGACCACGCAAGGAGGGGCAACTACGGTTATACGAGGTGAACCCCCCCCCCCCCCCCCCCATCCACCCACCCACCAAACTCCCTGTCATCCAAACCAAGTAGAGATACCAACAAAGAAGGAACACGGTTAAGCCCTTACCTAGACAAGATGTCCCTAAAAAGGCCTAGGGAAGAGAAGGAGGAAGAGTTGAACCGAAAAAAAGAACAAAATCAAGGAGAACGAACCACCAAAGGGGACAACAAAAATGAACACATGGAAAGTGAGAGGGAGGAAGAAATTTGGAATGAAACATCATAAGGAGAAGAAAATAGCAATCTTGAAGAAGAATCTGATTGAAAATGAGTATTTGGAGGAACAAATAGCGGCGAGTGAAATGGAGGAAGAAACGGGTTTTGGTGGCTGTCCCAAAACAGTCACAGGGACCCAATGAACACAATTTGTTGGAATTGTCAAGGTTTAGGGTGTTCCTTAACAGTTCGACACCTGAAAGACCTCAAAGGGAGGTACAATTCGGAGATCAAATGCTTAATGGAGACAAAAAAACGGAGGTGTCTTCTGCGAGTGGATAAGAGAACAACTTGGTATGGATCATGCCTATTACGTAGAACCGAGAGGATTATCTGGGGGAATCGCCCTATGGTGGAAGGTGAGCGATAAAGTTCAGATAATAAGTGTGACTGCGGACATACTTGATACAAAAGTAGAGTTCAGAGGAAGATGGAGTTAGATGTATATCACATGGGTGCATGCAGATACAGATGAGGGAAGTAGGAATTAAAACTATGATACTATAAGGAAGATATGGCGGGGTCGAAATGACATAATGTCAGGGGGATTTCAATGTGATAACACACCACCACAAAAAAGAAGGAGGCCGGAGGAAATCACAAAGAAAAATTGATACTTTCATAGAAGGGTTAATTATCAAAAAAACAAACTGAACTTTAAGGAAAAACCAAACAGCAAACCAAACTTTTTTTGTTGAGAAAGAACAAACCAAACTTTTGGAATTAAGCAAAGAACAAACCTACCTCAAATTTTCAGTATGTATGAAAGTATTTTTCAATGTTTGAGAGAGTTATTAAGTCGTAATACCATTTTCTTAGAATAATTTAACTGATGTTGACTTAATAACTCTCTCAAACATTGAAAACTCTGTTCAAATATGATGAAAATTTGAGGTAGGTTTGTTGTTTGCTCAATTCCAAAAGTTTGGTTTGTTGTTTGTCAAAAAAAAAAGTTTGATTTGCTGTTTGGTTTTTTCTCAAAGTTCAGTTTGTTTTTTTGGTAATTAAACCTTCAGACAATTCATTGATGACATTGTGATGGAAGACATGGGATCGAATTGGCAAAGGTTCACGTGGTGCAATAACTAGCGGAAGCGGGTGTACGAGTGACTGGATAGGATTCTGGTGAATGTAAGATGGGCGGAGAAATTCCCAAAAAAAAAAACAATGCATAAATGCAGTGGTAGTGGGATTGGATCACTCACCTTTAAACCTAACGCATGGAGAGGGAACGCGACAAAGAAAAAGAGGGTTACGTTTCGAAGAGATGTGGCTTGAAAACCCAGAATGCAAGGAGGTGATTCAGTCCGCATTGGGGGAGAAATCGAAGGTGGGGTAGAAAATTATGGCCAAACCTGGGTGAATGTAGGAGGAGTTTGATGACGTGGAGCAAAGAACGTTTTGGGAACAACATGGTAGAGATGAATAAGGTGAAAGACTGACTGAGAACAATTGGTCAAAACAACCCGACACAGGCGAGCAAAGATGAAGAAATAATGTTGAGAGAGCGAATAAAGGACCTATGGCGAAAACAGGAAATTTATTGGAAACAAAGGTCGATGGTAAAATGGCTCAAGATGGGCGACCAGAATACAACTTTCTTTCACTTGACAACGAACTCAAGAAGACGAAGCAACCAAATATCTCGGTTAAATACGGGAAATGGAACATGGACGACAAATGAGCATGAGATTAACCAAGAGATATGGAATCAGTTCAATAAAGTCTTCGAGATCGAAAACAAGGATAGGGATGATGCGGTTTTCAAATGTATGTCTATACAGATAACGGATGAGATGACTGTCGACCTAGGGTGTATGGTAACGATGGAGGAGGTCAAAGCTGTGGTTTATCAAATGGGAGGTTCGAGGGTGCCTGGTTCGGACGGGTTTCTGGGGTATTCTATCAAAGGAACTGGGGTGTCGTGGGTGCAGACGACTTCACTGCAGTCAAATTCTTCCTTGAAACAGGTGCGTTTCCAAACTCCCTTACCCAAACAGATATAACCCTAATCCCAAAAATACTGAACCCCAACTGTACATCTGATTATAAACCTATTAGCATGTGCAATTTCTCTTATAAGGTGATATCAAAGGTACTAGTAAACATGCTAAAGGTTTACCTTGCAAATTTGATAACTCTGTTCCAGAATGCATTTGTGGCTGGTAGGCTTATACAGAATAACATCATGGTGGCACACGAGGTCTTTTATCACCTAAGAGTAAGAAAGAACGGGACAAAAGTGGAATGTGCACTGAAACTAGATGTGTGGAAAACGTATGATAGGGTCGAGTGAAACTTCTTACTAAGGAGCCTTGAGAAGAGAGAATTTGGGGAAAAGTGGATATCATGGATGAGGGCATGCATTACAACACTATGCTACCGGGTTCTTGTCAATGGGGAGCGGACCGATTACATAAATCCAACGAGGGGACTAAGGCAAAGAGACCCTCTCTCTCCATATCTATTTCTTCTTATGGAGGATGTATTATCCAAACAGGTGGAGGAGGAAGTGAGACAGAAGCACCTACATAGGATCATTCTCAAAAGAGGATGTCTGGAACTACATCATCCAATGTTTGCAGATGGTTCTCTTTTCTTCATAGAAGGAACAGTGGAGAATGTGAGTCGTTTAAAGGAGGTGATAACGACATACTGCAGGGGCTCGGGACAAAAATTAAATGGGGCAAAATCCAATCTAGTTTTCAATCAAGGAGTCGATAGAGACATGTGCAGAGCGATTGAAGACACACTCGGCATCCCGAGCACGAGAGATCCAGGAAAGTACCTTGGGTTACCAGCAGTTTGGGGGAGATCAAAACGAGAGGCCTTGGGGTACCTCAAGACAAGAATCCGGGACAAATTAAATAGGTGGCGAACAAAGACACTAAATCAGGCGGGAAAGGAAGTATTGATCAAATCAGTGATCACGTTCATACCAACATATGTGATGAGTATCTTCAAACTTCCAAAAACCTGGTGCAATGAGATCAATGCACTAATAGCGGAATTATGGTAGGGGCAAACGGCTGAGACGAGGAAAATACATTGGAAGAAATGGGGTGACCTTGCGAAAACAAAAGATGATGGTGGGCTAGGGTTTCGTGAACTGTAGGTTTTCAATACAGCCCTACTAACCAAGACAGCAAATAGAGTGAACAAGGAACTGAATTCGCTATGGGTACAGGTACTAAAAGGGTTATATTACCCGAGAGGAAATTTCAGGGATGCGGGAAAATGAGGGAGAGTATCGTGGGGATGGGTGAGTATGCTGCAAGGAAGAGACATACTAATCCGGGAGGGGGTGGACGATAGGGGATGGAGCCACGATAAACACTGGAACCGACCCATGGATTTACACTAAATCGGGCTTTAAACCTAACCTGGCATAGGGATGGAGATAAAATTCGGAGTTGAAAGTAGAATCCCTATACGATCGCACAAACGGGAGGTGGCATGAGGACCTAATCCGAGACTTGGCAACACCGTATGAGGTAGCCCAAATCCTCAAAATACAAATGCCCACACATACCGAACCGAATCAATTCATTTGGCCATATACAGATGATGGAAAAGTGTATGTCAAAACGGTTTACCACCTTAAAGGAGGCAATATTGGGAAGGACTTCGGGGAGTGGACACGATGGAAATAGACCTGCGACCATATGGAGGGATGTGTGGAGTACAAACATAATGCCTAAGGCAAAAACTTTCATTTGGAAGTTATTGACAGACTCTTTACCGGTGATGAAAAATCTTAGGAGGAGGGGGATGAATGTGGAGCCAAACTGTCCGGTGTGCGGGCGTGAAGAAGATGTCGGACACATGGTACTCAAGTGAGGATGAACTGGTTCGGTATGGATGGAAAGCCTAGGGCTGGATGTCACGAGTCAAGAAAACACGGCGATCAGTGAGTAGATCCGAGCAAGGAGAAACGAACCGAGCACGGATCGCGACACCAAGGAAACAAGGTGGTGGATGTGCCTAGCCATGTGCTGGAATATATGGAAGGAAATATGCAAGGCGGCATTCGAAAACAAGATACCAAACACAAGGGAGGTGGTAGAAAAAATGAGGAAGATGTATGACAAGTTCCGACGAGCCCAACCCATACTCGGATTAAACCTAAGCCCAGGGAGTCGCAGGTATGGAGGAGACGGAACCAATGATACATAAAAATAAAGTGTGATGCATCATGGTGCAGTCGGACGAACATGAGTGGCATAGGTGTGCTCACGAGGAACTGTGGGGGCGGATTGATTGGCGGAACGAACAAATGTTTAAGGAGATGGAATGTCGACATAATGGAGGTCGAGGCAATCCTATTAGGTGCGAGATTGGTGATGGAACAAGGATGGCGCACGTCATAATAGAGTCCGACTCGAAGAGGATCATGGAACAACTACAAGGAAGAGCACAAAATTGGCGAAGTGCAGTGGTATGCTCTAATATCCTAGCTTTGGTAGGAAATTTTGAGTCGGTACATTAGTCAACAGTTAGACGCACAACAAATAAAGGGGTTAACATGATTGCCAAACAGTCGAGATTGAGAGTGAGATTACATGATTGGTTTTTACAACCCTCACTTCCACTAGTTGATATTTTAAGGAATGATTGTATTTCGTTTAATGCAAACAATATTGAGGAATGAAATGAGATAACCTTTTAGTGATAAAAAAAAAGTGTACAATAATGATTATTTAATATTTTAAAAATTGACAGAAAATTATTGATGTCTAATTAACAAAATAATCAAATAGTTATATTTTGAAATAATCAAAACGTTAGTAATAATTATTTAATAACTAAAATGTAATATGGGCAAATCTAATAGTAGTAGACGTGTGATATGAGTACATTCATATACTTTCAAAATTGGATCTGGAAATGAAGAATTACATCATCATATCCGTCAGTAGAATGAAAACCTTTCCAGAGGACTAATCTGATTAATGAGACTCATACACCTAAAGTCAGTCAACACAACTTCCAAAGCTTACCACAAGAAAGATGCCTGGACTTTGAATATTCAACTTCATATGATGTTTTAAAAAAATCATGGACCGTCCAATTTCACAAAGTTCACTTATTTATAGAGATGTCCTACAAAATCTAGTCCATACAAGAAAAACCTATGAAGAGATAGAACAAAAACCATGAAGACAACCCTCTTTGTGCTTTCGATGGTGCTTTTAATTTCATCTTCTTCGTGCGAGATTCATATAGCGCATGCAAAGTCCCGATGCAAAGATAAATGTGCGAACGTCACGATTCCATTTCCCTTCGGAATCGGGCCTGGATGTTTCTTGGACAACTGGTACGAGATTGTCTGTGAGGGCAATGGCACAACCCTTCCAATGTCAGAATAATTGAGCATAGTGGAAACATAAAAGCAAGTCAATGAGCAATATTGTCAAAAGGGTAATAGTGATTGAGCAATAGTAAGATAGTGGTAAACATCATTATAGCCACTAGATATAAAGTAATGGTAATGGTGTATATAAATTACCTCTTGTACTGCTGAATCCGTATGTGTATGAAATGAAAAATCCAATTCTCAATCTTCAGTTTCTTACTTAGCCAATATTTACTTAGCCAACATGGTATCAGAGCAGGACCACAGTCCATTCTAGGCTGTGTTCTTGGGTTTCTGGTGCTCATCATCTACCAGAACCGAACCGACTAAAACCAACCTGTCCATCATGTCCGACACCGAAAGCCATTCTCAAACCCAAACAGGTTTAAGTCTCAGTGATGAGGACCTAACCAAAATAGCCAACCTCCTAAAAACCAGCCCCAGTCTAAATCAAAAACAGGCTAAAGACTTACCAGAAAACATCACGGTGAGTACAAAGCTTAATGGTCCGAATTATCATATTTGGGCCAGATTGATGCAGATAGCTATTGGAGGTCGGGGGCGTATGCGACATCTCACCGGAAATCCGGAAACCCCAAGCCAAACCGAACCGGGATATGAAAGGTGGCAACAAGACGACCTAGTCGTTTTTTCATGGATGATTCAGAATATCGATCCACGACTAGCCAATAATGTCACACACTACCTTACAGCCCGGGATTTATGGAAAGCATTAAAAACTACTTACGGAAGTGGTAAGGATGCATTACAAGTTTTCGATTTACATAACAAAGCTGCAAAAATGGTTCAGGGGACAATGACACTCGAAGAATTCTGGCTCACGATGCAATCCCTATGGGGAGAGATCGAAGCCAGAAGACCAAATCCAATGGTGTGTAACCACGACATTACTGCATACAACCAGCTTTGGACCGAGACTAAAGTCTATCAATTCTTGGGAGGAATTGATCCCAAATTTGATGGGATCAAACGAGAGGTCCTTCGACAGGACCGAGTACCCTCAGTCGAGGAAGCATACGCTTCCATCCGAAAGGAAGCCGCCAGGCTCCACATCCTGGGAGCGGCAACCTCCGGTGACGGACCATCATCGGGTTCGGACTACGGGTTACATGCTAGGGGCAATACACAACCAACAGCTAACGCAGCAAAAAATTTCCGACCACCACAAAATCGGTCGGAAACAACCGGAAAACCCGGTGGTTCGTCATCCCGAATCGACAAATCCAAGCTAAAATGCACACACTGCGGAGGGAATAGGCATACCAAAGAAGGGTGCTTCCAGTTGATCGGGTACCCGGAGTGGTGGGACGAGAGTCGCGCGGAGAAGGCTCGGAACCGTGCCGCCGTCGCAACGAGCAGCTCCACGGCCACCAACGTCGGAGGCGGCACCGGCAACGATCAGCTCGGGTCAGTCAGAGGCATGGCCGACGCAGGACAAGGACCCTCCTTCGGCTGGACTCAACCGTGGCCACCAGCATCCGGCGGTAGCCCTCCCTTCGCCGGAATAGTGAGGGTCGGCGAAAACCCTAAATTGACAAGGAGCATCGAAGCAAACATCAATCACGAAGCAAACATCAATTGGGACCGAGCAAACATCAATCACGCAGCAACAAACATCAATCAAGCAGCAAACAACAATCGGGACCAAGGAGGCGACTTACGTTTCAATCGGAACCGAGGCAACCAAGGGATTATCAATCGGGGCCGAGACTACTTACCTGGAGACGATGGCGATGACGATGGCGAAGGGTCCGGCCGGAACCCTAGCGAGGCGCGGCGCCGGGAAGGGCTCCAAGGACCGAACCCTAGCAGAGCAAGGGAGGAGGCGCAGCCAAGGAGAAATCGGGACAGCTATGAGAAGGAACCGTGGGTTCCAAATGATGCGGCTGATGAAGGTATAGGGACTTGGAAATTGCATCCAAGTCCCTCTACTTCTAACCCTATCGTTTTTTGCCCGAATGTTATAAAAACTGACAGAATAGCCCCTGATTATTACAAATCAGTCCCTCAACATTTGACCCGGGCTTATTCAGTCCAACATAAAAATGGACTTAAAAATTGTCAGTGGATTTTTGATTGCGGTGCAACAGATACGATGACGTATGATTCAAATGATCTTGTTAATATTATGAGATCCCGGATTGAATATATTAAGACAGCAGATGGAGGGAAGGCTCTAGTTACAGGAATGGGCACCGTAGAAATTTCACCGACTTTGAAGATATCAAATTGTCTCCTAGTTCCGACACTTTCGAATAAATTATTATCAGTGTCTCATGTCACTAAGGAGATGAATTGTACTTTGGTGATGAATCCAGATTTCTGTGTGTTGCAGGATATCCAAACAGGGGTGATTATTGGGCGTGGCACTGAACGCGCTGGTCTATACTACGTGGACGAAATGGCTCAACCAGGTTCGGTGTTGCTTGCTCATGGATCTTCAGAACGAGAGGCTTGGCTATGGCATAGGAGATTGGGTCATCCATCCTCGGGTTATCTAAAACTCTTGTTTCCCCAGTTGTTTTTGAATAAAAGTATTAATCTGTTTTGTGAGACTTGTATTCTTGCAAAAAGTCATAGACAAACGTTTAAGCCACATAATACTCGTATGGAGTCTATTTTTTCTTTAGTACATTCTGATGTGTGGGGTCCAGCGCCTATATCTGGAGGTTATGGTCTCAGATATTTTGTGTTATTTGTAGATGATTGCACTCGTATGACATGGGTGTATTTTTTAAAACACAAATCCGAAGTGTGTGACAAATTCACTCACTTCTTCAAAATGATCCAAAATCAGTTTCAGAAAAATATTCAAGTACTTAGGTCTGATAATGGAGGGGAATTTGTTAATCAACAAATGAAAACTTTCTTTTCAGAACAAGGAATTATTCATCAAACTTCCTGTCCACACACTCCAGAACAGAATGGTGTGGCAGAAAGAAAAAATCGAATAATCCTCGAAATGACAAGATCCCTCCTTATCGAGTCCAAAGCACCAAAGTTTTTCTGGCCTGATGCTGTTGCAACAGCTACGTACCTTCTAAATCGTCTTCCTACAAAGATCCTACATCTTCAAACACCGATACATGTTCTCTCCAAAATTACCAAAGTACCCCCATATCTTAGTCTGCCTCCTCGTGTGTTTGGATGCTCCGTGTTTGTACATATCCCAAAAATTGATCGCACTAAATTTGATCCATGTGCCGTCAAATGTGTGTTTATAGGATATGGGGTTAATCAAAAAGGGTATCGGTGTTATGATCCTAAAAAACGTCACACGTTCATCACTATGAACTGTGATTTCCTTGAGACAGAGTATTTCTACCACCAATCTAGTGTTCAGGGGGCGAATCACATAGTTGATCCACTAGATTGGGTAATTAGTCCTAATATCTTATATAATAGCCAAAGTCCCTCGTATGATGATTCAACTAAGCTGGCTGACCGAACCAGTGGGTCATCATCTGACACGCCAGTAGCAACCAGCGAGCTAAGGGTCACAACTCATAATCCCTCCGTTGAGGTATCCGAAAATAGTCCGGTAAGTCCGTGCGAACCTCAAAATATCAATATAGTTGAGGATATTGATATTGAAGAACAGGAGGAACCAAGGACGGAAGGATACAAGTTACCCCCGAGAGAAAATCGAGGGCGACCACCAAAGAGATACACACCGGATAGGGAGCCAAACAAATCAAGATATCCGGTGGCAAATGAAGTAAGGGGGAGACTAAGTGAGGAAGCAAAGGCATTCGCCATGTCTATACTGTCAGACGAAATTCCAAGCACAATTAAAGAGGCCCAACAATCAAGGAGTTGGAAATTGGCTATGGATGTCGAGATGGAGGCACTGGAGAAAAACAAGACATGGGAGATGTGCAGATTACCAGTTGGAAAAAGACCGGTAGGCTGCAGGTGGGTATATTCCATCAAATACAAGCAGGATGGCTTCATCGATAGGTATAAGGCAAGACTGGTTGCAAAGGCATATACTCAGACATACGGTATTGACTACTCTGAGACATTCTCTCCTGTAGCAAAAATAAATACAATCAGAGTATTGATGTCTGTAGCTGCAAACAAAGACTGGCCTCTCCACCAGTTTGATGTGAAGAACGCATTTCTTCACGGAGATCTTGAAGAAGAAGTGTATATGGAAGTCCCTCCAGGATACATAAATGAAGGTCAAGAAGGAAAGGTATGTCGACTGAAAAAGTCACTCTATGGCTTGAAACAATCCCCTAGGGCATGGTTTGGAAGGTTCACTATAGCCATGAAGACATATGGATACAAGCAAAGCAACTCAGACCACACCTTATTCTTGAAGAAGATAGGAGACCGAATAACTTGTTTGATTATTTATGTCGATGACATGATTCTCACAGGGGATGATCCAGAAGAGATGGACAGGTTGAAGAAAAACCTGTTCAAAGAGTTCGAGATGAAGGATCTCGGAAAATTAAAATACTTTCTTGGGATTGAGGTACTAAGATCAAGAGAAGGGATCTTTATAGCTCAGAGGAAGTATATTTTGGATCTTTTGACACAAACCGGAATGTTGGAATGCAAACCGGCCGATACTCCAATGGTGGTAAATCACGGTCTACGCATAACGGAGGGGGCGAAGCTAGCAGATAAAGAACGATATCAGAAGCTAGTGGGTAAATTGATATATCTATCACACACTAGACCAGACATTGCCTACGCAGTTGGAGTAGTAAGTCAGTTCATGCATCAACCTCAAGAGGATCATATGGAAGCAGTTATGAGGATAATTAGATATTTGAAGAGTACTCCAGGACATGGAGTTCTATTTCGAAGAAATGGTCATCTGGAGATCCAAGGGTACACAGATGCAGACTGGGCTGGCAATCCAGTTGATCGGAGATCCACATCAGGATATTTCACCTTTGTTGGTGGCAATCTGGTAACATGGAGAAGCAAAAAACAAAAAGTAGTGGCTCTCTCAAGCGCAGAAGCAGAGTTCCGTGGAATAGCGAGAGGATTAACTGAAGTGTTATGGTTAAGAAAGTTAATGACAGAGATTGGTTTCCCACCAACTAAGTCATGTGAACTACGATGTGACAACAAAGCTGCAATAAGTATTTCAGAAAATCCAGTTCAACATGACCGGACCAAGCACATTGAAGTAGACAGACACTTCATAAAAGAAAATATCGAAGTAGGGAGCATCAAGCTGCCATTTGTTCGTTCAGAAAATCAGCTAGCGGATATACTAACCAAAGCAGTGAACTCGAAGAGTTTCAAGGAAGTACTGGGCAAGCTGAGTATCGGAGATCCGACCACTCAGCTTGAGGAGGAGTGTCAGAATAATTGAGCATAGTGGAAACATAAAAGCAAGTCAATGAGCAATATTGTCAAAAGGGTAATAGTGATTGAGCAATAGTAAGATAGTGGTAAACATCATTATAGCCACTAGATATAAAGTAATGGTAATGGTGTATATAAATTACCTCTTGTACTGCTGAATCCGTATGTGTATGAAATGAAAAATCCAATTCTCAATCTTCAGTTTCTTACTTAGCCAATATTTACTTAGCCAACATCCAAGACTCAAGAAGACAGGTGTGGAGGTGCTCGACATTTTGCTACCAACCAATAATGGCAAATACAGTGGCTTCACTGGGGGGCGGCTGAAAATGAACCTGCCAATAAGTTACGACGTTTCAACTCCAAATTGCACCGTAGCTTCCAAACCTCAATCGCCGGAAAATTCTACCGACTTCAATGGAAGCAATTTTTACTACGCCGACGATAACCTGTTCATCGTTGCTGGATGCAACACAGGTGTTTTCGTTCGTAACATCGCAAGCGCTTCGGTTGGGTGCCAAACCAAGTGCAGTGGGGGAGACACCAATTCAACAGTGTACGATGAATGCATGGAACACTACTGTTGTCAGGACAAGATCCGGTCGGTGTTTTTCCAGGCTCTGGACATCGAATTCCGAAACGATAGTGTTGGAGATCAAAACACGACAGTTGAATCATCGTGCAGCTTTGCCTTCTTGGCAGATCAGTCATGGTTGAAACCTAAAATCACCGACTTGGTGTCGGTGAGAATAACGGGGCATACTCCGGTGCTGATGGATTGGGGGGTATCGAATAAATCCAACATTGGGATTGATTTCTTGAAGAACACAACTGGTTTCAGTTGTGAGGGTAATGAAGTATTTACGCAGTGTTACTGCAATCATGGATTCAGTGGAAACGCCTATTTAGCAGATGGATGTCAAGGTACGTGCATATAATGGTACCTGAACTATAACAAAAGACAGGTGTTTTTAAGTGGTGCCCAAACCATCAATTTTTGTTTGTTTTACTTCTATATATATATACGTACCTCAAACTATGTTTGCTTTGTTGTCGGATTTGGACGAAAAGTGGTCATTTACTATGCCGTGTGACCCATTTTTGGAGGCAAAATGCACCTCTAAACCTTATTTACCAATCACCTTTATCAGGGTGGGTTTACATTCGAATTGAGAACTAACTTAGAGATGAGCAGAACCATGTTGCCCAGCTTAGGCGACTAGGTCTGGTTTTTCCTCCGTTTCCGCACTCGCGCCTTGTCAATTGACCCTTAACCCAAATCCCTGAGTTTTTTGTCAATCAACTCAGCATGGTAGGAGCCCTTGCCTATAATGCCGATCGAAACGATGGTTTCTTGAGTTGGGTGACTAGGTATTATTGGTCTCTCCTAAGTAAGGCTCATCGTACCTTGTCTCCATCTTATAGAACTAAATATTAAGTAAGACACAAACCCATTGGCTTCAAACATATCATTTAAACCAATACTTTTATTTTGCCCCCCACCTCCCCCACCCCCCCACCCCACCACCCACCCCGCGGAAAGTTCAACATATACAGTTTGCATCGTACATATTGGAGAATAGTTTCATTTATATGGGGACAGACATAGGGAGACGCATAAAGTCTCATTTGCATATAATATAACAAGGGGCATTTAGTCTTTTCAATCTATTCGTACTAGTCGAACTTCAACGGTTTATGAAATTTGATGAACTAGGAACATCTTGAAAGGCAAGTAAAGGAAAGGTTTGTAATTTACAAAAACTCCGAAGAAACTAGGACTACGTCTTGGTCTTACGACTCTTACCTACCATACACATTTCTCCTTCATTTATTTTCGGACCCATATTATTTCTACATAATCATTTATTTCATAAAATTTGAATCAACACTCCTCTTAATATATGTTTAAAACTATATTGAAAACTTTCATTTTAAAGTTTGAACTTAATAAAAAGTTGATTCACACATACGTCTTCAACCCGTAGTGGTATCAAAGATTCAAAGCTTCAATTCAAATTATAAGAACACCTTTAAAAATGAAAAAAAAAAAAAAATCATTAAAGGCTGAGGTAAACTTAGATGAGCCTCCCTTTTTTTCCTTTAGTTTTTCCCTTACAAGTTACATAATTATTTTATAAACTGAAAAGCACACAGCACACGACTTATTGTTCTTTAACTTTTCATGAATTAACTAAGTGCGGGTTAGCTATTCTTTTTATTGATAGTGTTTTCTATCATTGTTCAGATATTAATGAATGTGAAAATTCAACTATGTGTGGCGACGGAAGAGACTGCGTAAACATCAAAGGAATATATTACTGTGTTGATAGCAACAGAACCATCAAGTTGGTCCTTATGTGTAAGAATGCACTTCCAAACTCTCATTTGGGTGAATCCTTAATTGATTTGATTACTGATTAAATGATGATTCCTTTTGGGTGCAAAGCTTTCGGACCAGTCATCGGAGCATTCTTTCTCCTACTCTTCGGGAGGTGGTTATACAAAGATATCAAAAGAAGAAAGAAACTCAAGCTGAAGCAGAAATTCTTCAAAAAGAATGGCGGTCTTCTACTCCGGCAACAATTATCATCCCCAGAAAGCAATGTCGAGAGAGGCAAAGTGTTCGACTCGAAGGAGCTGAAAAACGCTACCGGCAATTTCAATAAAGATCGGATCCTTGGACAAGGTGGTCAAGGAACTGTGTACAAGGGAATGTTAACAGATGGAAGAATCGTGGCCATTAAGAAATCCATAGTGTTGGATGACGGAAATGTGGAACAGTTTATCAATGAGGTTTTCATCCTGTCGCAGATCAATCATAGAAATATTGTTAAGTTACTGGGATGGTGTTTGGAGACTGAAGTTCCACTCTTGGTATACGAGTTCATCCCTAATGGAACTTTGCACAAGTATCTTCATAACCCAGATGAAGAATTTGTTGTTCCTTGGAATGTACGTCTGCGACTTGCAACTGAAGTTGCCGGAGCTATTGCCTACCTGCATTCTGCAGCATCCAAGACGATATACCACCGAGACATCAAGACAGCAAACATTCTGTTGGATGATCAATATCGAGCGAAAATAGCAGATTTTGGAACTTCAAGGTCTGTTTCTCTTGATCAAACTCATGTGACAACATTGATTCAAGGAACACTTGGTTACTTAGATCCAGAATACTTCCAGTCGAGTCAGTTCACTGACAAGAGCGATGTCTACAGCTTTGGGGTTGTGCTTGTTGAGCTCCTCACTGGGAAAAAACCAATCTCTTCACTTTTTGCAAACGAAGGAAGAAGTTTGGTGACACAATTCATCATCTTGATGGAGGAAAACCTAATATTTGATATCCTTGACGCTCGAGTACTGAATCAGGGTAAGAAAGAAGAGATCATTGAAGTGGCCGATCTTGCAAGAAGATGCTTACAGTTGAATGGGAGAAACCGACCTTCCATGAGAGAAGTAGCAATGGAACTAGATTGTGTGGTCAAAAAGTCACAACAGCAGTATTCTGATGTCCAAATTATGTCCAACAGAGAGACAGCGGTTCTAGAAATTGAAGCTCATGATGCGGCATTAATATCCAAATTAAACGATGGGTTTACCACGATGTCGGATGTTTGTCCATTGTTGTCTGGTGATTTGTAGGAAACCAGATACATAAAACGGGGAAGCATAAAGCAATGATGTATAAAATAATGAATAATGTTCTTGTACAACGTTTCCTATATTTAGGCATTATATTCTTCCTTGTATCTAGACTTGTGTTTTAGGCTCTATGTCTTCTATAAAGCTATATAAACTGCATGTAATCTACTAAAGAAGCAATGTGAATATATGAATTATACTACAAATTTGTATCTTTAAGTTCAATATGGTATCAGAGTCAAGTTTTTCAATCAATTAGGATTGAATACTTCCAGCAATCATCATTTACCAAGCCTACCTGGACGGTACATTACCGGGATTCCAGTTGCACCTGCGAGGGAAACAGAAGAGCATACACAATGCGAGCAAACTGGCCTTATTGTATGCTCTTGGATACTAGACAACATGGAACGGGAACTCGTGAAAAATTACTGTGAGTATCCCACAACCAAAGATATATGGAACGGCATCGCAGGAACATACAGCAAAAAAACACGACAGGTTTCAAATTTACGATCTTACCGTAAAAGCAAACAACATGGAGAGAGGAAACGATAGCGTGGAAATCTATTTCAGCAACCTTCAACGAATTTGGAGGGAAATTGAAATACGGCAACCAAATCCTATGGAGCATCCGAAGGATATCGAAACTTTCAACATAATCAAATCGAAATCGTATCAGTTTCTTGCAGGTGTAGGAGATGAATTCGACTCTGAAAAGAGGGACTTACTGAAGGGTGAGCTGAAACCTACCCCCGAAGAAGCCTACGCAGCAATTCGGACTGAGAGACCGGAGGCGGATCATGCGAGGTTCGGACACAGGTGGAGAGCGGTCAGGACCATCATCGGTCGTAGCTTCAGGAATCAGAATGGGACTAGACGCGAAACCTCCATGTGGACCACTGGTGGTTGCGGACGGCTACGGAATCGAAACGGGACAGAGGCTCATGTCTACCAAACCACTCTCAGGGTACGGTAAAAGACCGGAGATTGCCTCTTCATTGCGTGGTGGCAACGGTGGCGGCGACCAGAGCAAGCTGAGGTGCGGACATTGCGGGAAACCACGCCACAGCAAAAAAACTAGTGCTTTCAACTCGTCGGTTACCCAGAGGGATGGAGGTTCCCTCGAAGGACGGGATCAAGCGAAGGGGACCTCAGGACACCAGAAGTGGTGGCAGGAACCGGGAGCACCAGCAGATGAGTCGGCTTCGGTCTCCTGACCACAAGGGAAGGAGGAGCAAATGGAGAACCTGTTCAAGGACTTGCGGCTGTCCAAGGAGTTGCGACAGGTTTAGGTACTAGGGTTGATTATAATTGTGATAAATATCAAGTTGGTCCCTATAATTCCAGTAGGTGGTCAAAATGTTCTGAAAGATGCAGCATTGATTCAAGTAAGTCCAAGATAAACATAGTCGATGTACTAGAAGAAAAAAGTACAAAGTGACTCCTGGATTCTGGTGCTACGGACACGATGACATTTGATAAAGGTGACTTGGCAGGACGGACCAATCCTACTCGGACATGTATTCAAAGCGCGAACTGTGAATTATCAGCATTGTGTGGAGCGGGGTTGATAGAAATCCCGCCATCCCTTAAACTGAATAATTGTATTTATGTCCTTGGACTTTCGTGCAAATTAATGTCTATAAGCCATGTGACTAAAGAATTGAACTGCATGGTATTGATGTATCCGGGTTTCTGTTTATTACAGGATATTCAGTCGGGGAAGAAGATTGGGTGTGGTACTGAGCGTGGAGGATTGTACTATTTTGACGAGGTGGCTCAACACGGAACTGCGGCGCTAGCTCACGGGACTGTTGACTGACAACAATGGTTGTGGCACCGACGGTTGGGACATCCATCTTCAGGGTATCTCCGCATGCTATTCCCTACATTATTTCCCCAGCATAATAATTTCTCGTGTGAAACATGTATTTTATCCAAAAGTCATAGACAGTCATATCAACTTTCTAAGACTAGAGTGGATTCAATTTTTTCCTTAGTTCATTCAAATGTGTAGGGTCCTGCCCCAATTTTCGAGTCTTGCATGAATAGTACTGGCTTTAAGTATTTTGTGTTATTTATAGATGATTGCTCTAGAATGACTTGGGTTTATTTCCTTAAAAATATATCTGAAGTACCAAGTTTGTTGCCTTCTATGAAATGATCCAAACACAATTCCATAAACAAATTAAAATCCTACGGTATGACAATGGAGGTGAATTTGTTAATTTCTTCATGCAAAATTTCTTTAGGGAGTGAGGTCTGATTCACCAAACATCATGTCCAAATACTCCACAACAAAATGAAGTTGCGGAACGAAAAAATAGGATTATTCTCGAAATGACTCGTGCAATTATGATAAAGTCACATGTTCCTACCTATTTTTGGCATGAAGTTGTAGCAACTTCCGTATACCTACTAAATCATCTGCCTACTAAAGCAATCAGTCTTAGAACCCCACTACATGAACTCTTACAACATGTTAGTGTTCCCTTAACATTAACTCTTCCACCACATATTTTTGGGTGTTCAGTCTATGTTCATGTACCAAAAATTGACCGTTCTAAACCTGATCCATGCGCAGTCAAGTCTGTCTCCGTAGGATACGGAATTCATCAAAAAAGACTATTTTTGTTATCATCCATCTACACATTGTTTATATACAACGATGGATTGTAACTTTCTCGAAACAGAATTCTATTACTCCACCCAACATAATGGTCAGGGGGAGAATTAGTCAGACCCACTAAGTTGGGCGTCAAGTCCGGAATGGTCCGAAACGGTCCCAAAAGAGTCAGTAAGAGGAACCACCGAGCTACTTCCAAACATAGTACAATCTGACCAGGTAAGCGCTGGTATCATACCCACCCCGACTAATACTCCTGAGGTAAGTACCCAAATCTCAGAAATGATTACACTAGTTATTCTGATGAAAATGGTACAGGAGAACAAGAGAAAGGGGAGAATGATACATCGAGAAGGTATGTATTACCGCCTAGATCAACCCGGGGAGTACCACCAACTCAGTTTGAACCGGAGTATGTGCCAAAGAAAATAAGATACCTGGTTAATAATCTGGCAAGAGGGAATATGTCAAAAGTTGCTCATGCATTCTCCACGACGATTTTTCAGAAGATCTACCAAGGCACGTTCATGAGGCCCAAACCAAGGAAGAATGGCGTCAAGCAATGAGTGTAGAAATGGAAGCACTGGAGAAGAGTGAAACATGGGAGAAATGTGTACTCCCACACGGGAAGAAGTTGGTTGGATGCAGGTGGGTATTCACGATAAAAACACAAGGCAGATAGGTCAATTGAGATGTATAAGGCGAGACTAGTAGCCAAATGATACACTCAGGCCTATGGAGTTGACTACTCAGAGAAATTCTCACCAGTAACAAAGATTGATACTATCAGGGTGTTGTTTTCCATAGCAGCAAATAGGGACTGGCTGTTACACCAATTCGATGTGAAGAATGTCTTTCTCCATGGAGAACTTATAGAAGATGTATACATGGAAGCACCTCCAGGCATGCCAGAAATATTTAAAGAGGGAGAAGTATGTCGATTAAAAAAAGGCATTGTATGTGTTGAAACAATCTCCTAGAGCGTGGTTTGGGAGGTTCACCATGGCAATGAAGAAGTACGATTGCACGCAAAGTAATGATGATCATACGTTGTTCCTAAAGAAGAAGGACGGGAAGGTAACCTACTTGATCATTTATGTTGATGATATGATAATCAGAGGTGATGATGCGGAGGAGATACATCAACTAGGAAAAAATTGGTTTCAAGAATTTGAGATGAAAGACTTGGGTAATCTCAAGTATTTTTTGGGAATTGAAGTACTTCAGTCAAATAGGGGTATTTTTATTTCTCAACGAAAGTATATCCTAGATCTACTAGTGGGGACAGGAATGACAAATTGTAAATCCGTTGATACTTCAATTATCGTAAATCACGGATTAACAATCAGTCAAGAAGCAATACCAGTAGATCAAGGACGATATCAAGACCTAGTGGGGAAGTTGATTTATCTGGCACATACTCGTCCCGATGTAGCCTATTCAGTAGGGGTTCTTAGCCAATTCATGCACCAACCCCAAGAAGAGCACATGGAAGCAGTCATGTGGGTTATAAGGTATCTAAAAGGTACACTAGGAAGAGGGATCTTATTCCAAATAATGGACATATTGAGCTCAAAGCATATACAGACGCAGATTGGGCAGGTAGCAAGGTGGATATAAGATCAATTTCTGGATATTTCACGTTTGTCGGAGGAAATCTGGTGACTTGGAAGAGAAAAAAGCAGAAGGTGGTTGCTCTATCTAGTGCTGAATCTGAGTTTAGATGAATAACTTGGGGTCTAACTGAGACACTGTCGATACAAAAGTTGCTAACAGAGATTGGTTTTCCAATCAAAGGGTCATGCAACTTACTATGCGATAACAAAAACGCGAGCAGTATATCAGAAAATCCAGTTCAACACGATAGAACTAAGCATGTTGAAATCGACAAACACTTCATCAAGGAAACGTTAGAAGAATGTGTGGTAGATCTCCCATATGTACGGTTAGAGGATCAACTTGTTGGTGTACTAACAAAAGCGATCAATAGGAAATCATTTGAAAAAGTATGGTGCAAGCTAAATGTGTGTGATCCCACAATTCAGCTTGCGGGGAAGAGTAGGAAACCAGATACATAAAACAGGGAAGCATTAAGCAAGGATGCATAAAACAAAGAATAATATTCTTGTACAACTTTTCCTATATGTAGGCATTATATTTTTCCTTGTATCTAGGCTTGTGTTTTATGCTCTATGTCTTCTATAGAGCTATATAAACTGCATGTAATCTACTAAAGAAGCAATGTAAATATATGAGCTATACTACAAATCTGTATCTTTAAGCTCAATATGATTCACTGATTCACGGCAAAGAATAAAGCACGTTGTCCAGAAAATAAGTACTGTGTAGAAATAGTTACAAGCATACCATATATATAATATACATATACATATATAATATACATATACATATATATATATATATATATATCAACTAAGTCAATGATGTGGTTGGATACTTTTTCGTCACCCTTACAAGGTGTTTGTAATAAAATAAGGGTAAATAATCTCAATACTTACTTATGTTGTTATTCGCGTCACTCATATAGTTTTTTGCACCTATATGTTTGAACGTGTTGTTAAATGCACCAACAGTTAAGTATCTATCCATTTTTTGTTGTTAAATATGTAAAAATGACAATTTTACACTATTGTTCATCTTCATATCCTATTCAACATTTAATTCACCTCCAAAACACGTTTGATTTCAAATTCAACTCAAAAATATATATTTTGGTTTGAATTCAACTCAATAATGCATATTTTGGTTTGAATTCAACTCAATAATGCATATTTTGGTTGAATTCAAACTCAAATCTACATTTTGGGTTCAAATTCAACCCAAATTTGCATTTTGAGGTTGAATACGAACACAAAAAACTGCAGATTTGAGTTTGAATTCAATCTCAAAATGTAGTTTTGTGTAGAATTAAACTGAAATCTGCATTTTGAAGTTGAATTTAGTGTTGAAGATGATACGAAGAAGAACAGGAGGGTAAAATTATCATTATGACAGGACAAATGGTTAAGGATTGATGCATTTAACAATTTTTCATAACTTAAGGGTGCACGGAACAACACTTTTAAACATGTTGATGCATTTAACAACTGGCAAACATCCATGTGTAGTGTGGCTATTTACCCATAAAATAAGGAATCCATATCTCAAATACAATCTTCTTCCAAGTCGCATTTGTAGACATATAGACTGCTACTACATCTGTGTCATGATGTCCTCTTCGTTTAGGAGCTACAACCATTAAAGCTTACATGATGTCCTCTTCGTTGACAATCTGGAGCTACAACCAATAAAACTTACACTTAAGGATGGAGACGAGGCATCGGAATGGACACAAACACACAAAGTAGGACGTAGTTTTAAATAGTCGGGAAGAAGCGTCGACTTCTTGTAAAGAAATCGGGGTTTCAGTAATCGAGAGACCCAATGGGTGCAATCCCGTTGCTCAGATTCTTCAAGTCCTGTAAAGTCACGGAGTCATCGCATGTCTTGCGGATCTTTGTGCGCCTCTGGTTCGGGATTGAAGATGCAGGAGTCATCCCTTCGTTGCCCATTTGTAGGACTTCAGTAGGAGACAGAATCTTGATGTACCCGACATCATTAACAAACTCCCTAAAGACAAGAAACCCAAGAGTTGGTAGATAGAACACAAATGTCTTTGATGGATTAAGAACATTTCACGATCTGAATTTGTTTCGGACATAATCAACAGTTAAGAATATGCCAGACCATATCATTTTTCAGGTGGATATTACCCACTTTATTATTTAAGTTTCGAACAAGAAATTTAGGTAAAAAACTGAACAAGAAACGAAAAGAGAGAAGCTCTTACTGCCAAGGGTCGTCGCCTAGGAGAAGAACATCATTCTCCCGGTCGACAAATACAAGCTGCCAGCCTGATCTCTGAGGGTTCTCCAAAAGGCCCTCGAGTCCAAACATGCGGGCAAGCTCACCACGGAGCTCGCCATAGCTGTTGAACTTGGAAATATCCAGTGACCTCCCCAAGGAACCTAATTTGTGAACCTGTTCAAAGATTAAATGCACAGCAAGTAGCTGATCAGTAGCAGGAAAATAGATCTGGGCCTAACTCATCAGGAGAGGATTGACTAAGCCATTACATGAAGCACCATACTAACCTTAACAAAGGTTCTTGATGAAGGGTTTACTTGGTCCACAAGTTCTGAGGACTGCAAGAACCCAGTTTCTTCGACACAACTTGAAGCCGTCACGTCTGAATTAAGAGGGAAATCTACACCTGCACCACTACTGAAATCCGAAGCAGCAAATGGCGCAGAAACCGGCATCATAAAAGACGATGAATCAATGTTCAGTCCAAATAGAAGGCTGTTTTGTAGATCATTGCTGCCTTGGAATGAAGAATAATCTCTTCCAGGATATGGAGGCAACAAATTACTGAATTCTGATACATTCGGGTTTGAACTTCCCAATTGCTCCACTCGAGGAAGAAAAGAGTGAGTAGACCCACTCAAGTCACAAGGCAGTACACTTGGGATGTTTTGCATATTGGAAACCGTGATTCCATTGGAACACATTATATGCGACGAATCCACTTCCTCAGTTTGTTGGAATCTATGCATGGTCTGCCTCTGACCAAAAGAGCTTGGAGATGAGGTGCCAACGGTCTGAGGTTGTTGGAACTGAATGAGAGACGAAGAGTCTGCTTTGATGGGGTACACTGTTGTCCTCGTATCTTGAAGCGCAGCCATTGCCATTGCTTGGTGAGAATCTGGATGGATACCTGCCATGGAGGAAGGGTCGAGCCTCGGCGGCATCCATGGTGTCCCTCCGAATCCCTGGAAGTTCATGGATTGAATTCCCAAATCTCGAATACCTCCTTGAAACCACATCAGTGAAGGGTTGGTGCTCAAGTCACCATCTTTCATTCCTATATTATTTTTATTTAAAAAGAAAAAAAATCTTTGAGCCTATCAGGACAATTGCCATGCTTGTATTGGTGAGAGGCAGGAATATTGAGTGTCTAACTAAAAAGATCGATTGTACATTACCATGAAAAGTGGGAAGTCCAGAGTTCCAAGATCGTTTCAACCGAAGAGGGAATGGAGATTGATACATTGGGAATGTCGTTAATGGTTCAATCTCCCAAAGTGACACTGATGGTTGCTTCTCACCTGCAGTGGACTCATCCCAACCAACCTAAGATCCAAATTCCACAAAATTTGTAATTAGAAACAAGAATAAACCAAAGATACGACTGTTGATCTATCAAAATAACAACCTTCACGGATCGCCAATGCGAATTTGGCCATCGAACTGAATCTAAATCAACAATTGCAGTTATTGTTCCCATGTATCTAGAAAAAGCAATGCACTTTGTGAGTAAAAATAATGGATATAGACATTTTTAGCAACATACTATGTCTGGAAATTGAACCATACCGACGAACACTTGATTCCTCTGTTTCGAAAAGCATTCTGAATCTCATACCAACAGACACACGTGTATGATACACAGCCTTAATATACTTTCCTAGAGGAATCACAAACTCTGAAGGACTAGCTCTGCATCGGAGAAGGGAAAAAAAATACATTTATGGAAAGTGTTCTTGATGGAGAAACAAGCACAGGGAAAGAGTGATGCTTTTACCTCGGGTTGAAGAAGACAGTGAAGCGGCTGTTAGTAGCAGCAGCATGAGCTGCTGCTGCAAGAAGGCCAATGTGCATACTGTCAGTTGATAACACCGACGATGGCATCATGGTTTGAGGACGGTTTGCTCGGCGAATCCCCAAAAACAACTGATTCTTCTCATTCCTGATGCAAAATGAAACTTTTACATTTTCATGAAAAAATGTGACTTTTCTGAGATAATCAACAGTTTCATGAATTAGTAAACGAAGTTGCTTTCGCATGATTCATATAATCCGAGCAAAGAATGCTATAAGTAGCTTTACACTAGTTCCATCCAAATGTGAGGCTCAAATTTCATTAGGTTTTTCAAAATATCTTATTTTTATTACGAAGTAGTGGATAATATGTATATCAACAACAAATAATTGATCAGTATCTGCACGAAAGAAAAGAAATGCAGATTCTACCAGATGAAAAGAACAGAATCACCAGCAACGAGACGCTTTGCACTGACGAATATGCTCCAACCAGTCGTAAGAAGATGTCTCTTGGGCTGACCTGTATATTCAAATACACACACAATCAGTTTGAAACAGAAAAGACACATATTATTCTCAGAAAAGTACTGTTTATACCTCGGAAAATATGTCTAAACTTCCAGTTGTTATCGTGGAGATCCCTGGCGATCAATTCTTGAGCTGGAGGTTGCTGAGAGTAATCCTAAGCAAACAATTTCCAAAATCACTACATAAGCAACTTCATTATTTTAAGTAAATAAAAGACCACGATGCCTGGCAAACTTCTTTTTCTGAATGAAGACGTACAAGAGGAGGGAACACTTTTTCAGCTGCCCGACGAGGAACAGAGAATCCTCCATGAGTGCTGGTATCGCTCGCAGTTAGTGTCTTACAGAAAAAGTTAGTCGGTTGCTTGTTGGCAGTGCCTAATTCAGCTGGAATTAGGTATACTTCCTTCTGTTCTTGCTATAAAAAAAGATAATAATTATAATACAGGTAAGATCATAATTCCAAACCCTAAACATCAGAGCTGATGTGGGAGGGAAAGTACCGGGCTGAGGGGCTGCAATGTCATTTGAGCATAAACTTCATCTGTCTCAACATCTGCCTGTTATTCATGCGGAATCAAATATAGCAATGCTATATCATGTGATACTTAGTGAGGAACTCAGTGAGAAAGAGCATCTTTTACTATGTCAGGAAACTGCTGATAATCTAATAACAAAAAAACAAAAACTTTTTTTACCACAAAGTCGGTCTTTTCACTTTCTCACAAAATTCCCCGGTAAGTTTCTCATTTTTAATAAACTAACGGAGTGTAAGATTCTGAATGAAATGACAACGTATCGACTTACATGCATAGAAACATTGTGAAGTTGGCAGACAAGTTGAGGGGATAGGTTAGGGTAGTTGGGAAAATGAGAATCGACTTCTTTGTTCGTCGAGGCAGCTACCTGTTACAAAACAAAACAACTGGATGACTCAATTAGGGGACATTGTCAAACCGGGAGATACCAAGACAAGTTGATACTAACTGAACTAGCTTCATAGACAATTAGCAGCAGAACTACTACCTATACAGTAAACCAATCATGTGAAGGATCATTACGATGAACAAAATTAATCGAGAAGATTAAAAAGAAAAAACCTGCTCGCTGTGTCCCTGAGGAAAGTAGACCACTCGACTTCCGAGCGAGGGCAGACACACAAGGGGACCTGCACATGCATGCCATAGCTCCGAGTTCAAGCATTTCTTCTCCCTTGCTGTTGCTGTTTTAAATGTTAAAGATCAGCAATTCATCAGACAAATCCAAGAAACTATCAAGATGTTGTAATAGAAATCACTATATCAAACAATAAACAGATCCATGCAAGAACATAAACGTAATCACGAAATCAACTCCTAAGGAATCATTCTATGCTCCTCAAATCAGCCAATTGATTGCCCTATGAAAAGAACAGGCATTCTTCTGAACTACAACTACTGTTTTGAATTGAATTCAGCACTAATTCGAGAGACTTCATGTTGCTGCAATCAGTAAATTGGCTTAATAATGGGAAAAAATGAACCTTAGCTGCATGAAAGGTAACATAGAGAGCAATGCAACAACTTCAATCAATTAGGAAGAAGATGTAACCAAAGAAAACCACATAACATAAATGTGGAAGGCTGTAAGATCCTGAATTGATATTTATATCTTCTAATTGGCTATAATAGAAAGAAATCTTGCGTTTACCTTCATCTTCAGGCTGAATGTGATGGTTGAAGCCAGATGAAGAGAGCCTCATTCTTCAGAACAGAGTCTGCTTCTTTTCTTAAGTGAAAACCACCCTTCACCACAACCTCAAAAGACACGACAAGATACAATAATCGTCAATGATGAAAGAGAACTCAACCCAGTCATCCTCAAGCCAAAACAACGCCAACCCACCCACCCACCGAAGCAAACTTCAACAGAATCATCCGAAACCACAACTGATGAAACACACCAGCATCATAAAGTCTCAGATCTTCTCAATCAAAGCCCTAAATCCCAAAACAGAATCACAGCATTCAGCAACAGACCCTCAAAAGTTACATGCATAGCGAATCTAGCAAAAGCCAAAGTTCAAGCAAATCATCCATGGTGCCAATATCTCAACTTTCAGCTTACTTGGAAGGAGACTGGAAATGGGTCGTCAAGCTGACATCTGCCAAAAACTGTCCTTTTTAAGGATTTTATCAACTGCGAGAGCTGAAAGATGGGATTTTTCGTATCAATTCACACAGTAGAGTCATTATGGCTGCATTTTTTTATTCCGTTCAAAGATCTAGACATAGAGAGTGGGGAGAGGAGAGAGGAGAGAGAAAGAGAGATAGGGAATTGGGAATATAGAGATGGCAGCCAAAACCCAAAAGGGGTACGAAAAATGGAGGAATGGGTAAAGTCGTAAAGAAGGGGGCTTCAAGGTGGTATGATGCATGTTATGTAGGGCCTCTGTGTTCCTTCAACATCACACACTAGTTAAAGTGAGTCTTCTTCAAAATCAATTAAAAAAACAAAATAGCTGGTCCGGTAACAAAAGCCACTGTAAAAACAATTGGAGGCTCCACAAGCGTTAAATTCTTGAATTTGTTCGTCCCTAACTACAGTAACCGTCGCAAATCATTAAAGATGCAATTTGGGTAGCCAAGTTTTTGAATTGGTTCGTCCCTGACTGCAGCTAACCGTCGCAAATCTTCAAAAGATGCAATTTTGAGAATGACGCCTTAAGGATGGTGAAATGAAGGCCTATTGAGTGGTGATCCTCCTTTATGCGCATGATGAAGGTCCGCTATTGAATCGGGTTCCTCTCCAACTGTAGTTAACCGTCCTGAATGCTTACATGTTACAAGATGTAAAACTTTGAGCTCAACCGGAGTTTAAGGACAACTAAATTATCGGCTATTGATTAGTTAACCGTCATGACTACAGCCTACTTCAAAGCAGTTTTGTAAAAATCCTGAATAAGATGGTCTCCAACTGTAGTTAACCTTCGCAAATTCTCAAAAAATGCAATATTGAGAGCATCCCGAAAATTTAAGACAGTAGTTTTTGAGTAGGGGGATTCCTTTATGCGCCTGGTGAATGTCATTTCTTGAATCACGTTCGTTTCCAACTGTAATTAACCGTCGCAAAAAGACATAACTTTAAGCACGACCTGAGTTTGAGGATAATGAAATGAAGTTCTACTACTGAGTAGTAGTAATCCTCCTTTATGCGCATGATGAAGGTATCCGCGCTCCAATCATAAGCTTAACAGAGATGGATATAATCATTATTATAATAACTGTTCATCCATTGCGTGCTGCAAAATATGTTGATTTGCTGTGTTTAAGGTTTCTGTCAGTCCAATGATGTCCATTCAACAGTACAGCACTCGAAGGTTTAGATTATGTTCCCCATAAACATCGTACAAACAGTCTCCTAAAAGATAATCATGCTGCTGTCGGTTGGTCATTAGACTTATTCTCAAAGCGTAAACAAAGAAGAAAAATAGTAAAGTGAAGGTAGTGGATTTAAGAAGCTATATTAAGAAGTTCGAGTACATGATTAATTACTTGCATTATGAATAGAGATGCACAGAATCTTATTAATCACTTAGCTTATTGCTTGCTAATTCATATTCGTTCCCTTGTAAGCTAAGTGATGTGCATTGTTGTTATCTATCTAATCACTCTAAACGATCTTGGAAAATTCGAGAAGAATATATAAGTGTAAACATACATCATATATACATAACAATATTTTAGTATAGTTAACAAAATTTTAAAAAAAAATCCCGTATTTGAAAATTAATTATAGTAGATAACTAAACTAGAATTTTCTAACGAAATATAACGTGTTGAGTTTTGATTTTTCCATCGATCATAAAATTCGGTCAAAATTATTAAAAATTAGCAATGTGATTTTGATCAAATTTTATGGGTGATGTAAAATTTGAAACGCAACACTATAATACTAGATATCTTGTGTGCACTTAATTTGCGCAAAAGGTTGAATATATTACTTTTTATTTCATTTAAGTTATATTTTGTAATAAGAAAAATAATAAATTTAAAAAATGCATAAAATAATATATATATATATATTAGTTATGAAATATCAAATATAGATTTTTATGTATACTGTTTTTAATAATAAAGATAGAATTTTATTCTTAGCATGATTAATGTGTTAAACTTAAAACTTTTAGCACTAATAATATATTGGTATTTTTTATGGCCAAAATATATATAGATATTCATTATGCATTTATCTATGAAATATTTTCTAATTTTTTAATTTAAAGAATTTTTCATTATATAGATATATATATATATATTAAAAATCGTATAAGCATTTACAAATATGATGCTAATGTATGATCTTCAATTTAGTTTTTATGCACTTATTATTAACATGTAGTTTTCACGAATATTAAATTAAAAATAGGTATTTTAATAATTATAATTTATTTATTTTGATAATAACTATTACATGTGTTAGTGTTATCTACCAAGTATGAACATATAAAAAATATTTATCTTTAAAAACTCATTTATGATAATTATAATTTTGGTTCATATGATAAATTTTGTATTTTAAACATACGTACTCATAATTAAATTTGAGTAACTTGTTATTTTAATTAGAAAATTTAATTTATTGAAATTAATTTTAAAAAAACTAATGAATCAATTTTGAATTACAACCCTAAAACCTACAAATATAGATTTGTGTAATGAGAAATGAATCGAAAACCTAAAAGCAGAGAGATATTTTAAACTGAAATTCTCTTATTCAATTCTACTGATAATAGTCTGCTTAAATACAATCAGAAATCAGAAATTTAATCTGATATAAGGAAGATGACTGCTAAACAGTTAAAACCGTCTAAAACCGTCATATAAATATCTAAAATATCTAATCAATCCTAAACTAATAAATAATAACACATAAGTCCTAAAAGACTAAAACACTCTGCATAACATAAACGAACATAACTCTTATCACCATCAATTTTCATTAACAATTTCTTCACTATCATCAGATTGATCTTCAATACTCCCCCTCAATCTGATAGGTCTAAACATATATTTAAGTCCAAGTTTTGCTACCAGATAGTAGTGTTGATCCTTGCTTAGAGCCTTTGTAAAAATATCTCCCAGTTTTTCCTTGGATCGTACGTGTTTCAATTGAATCAAACCCACCTGCAATTTCTCACAAACAAAATGGCAATCTATTTCTATATGTTTGATTCGTTCGTGATATATTGGGTTAGCCGAAATCTGTAATGCAACCTTATTATCACAAAAAAACAGAAATAGGTTCATTGTGTTCAACATTCAATTCTCCTAACAAACCTTTGATCCAAACTAATTCAGCCACAGTCATTCCAATACTACGATATTCAGCTTCAGCAGAAGATTTTGAAATAGTATTTTGCTTTTAGCTTTCCAGGAAATCAATGACATTCCATACTTAACACGATAACCTGTAACAGATTTTCTTGTTTCACAACATACTGCCCAGTCCGAATCACAATATGCAACCAGGTGTTGATCATTTTCAGCAGGAAAGAAAAGACCTAGACCTGGTTGATTTTTAATATACTTTACTATCCTGATTGCAGCATCAAAGTGAGATCTTTTGGGAGCTTGCAAAAATTGGCTAAGATGATGCACACTGTAAGTTATATCAGGACGCGTAACAGTAAGATATAGAAGTTTACCGATCAGTCTTCTATAAGAAGATGCATCTTTTATCTCTTCATCCTCATTGTTTAGTGAAATGTTGATCATAGGCAACTAAAGTAAACTTGGCATTTACTTCCATTGGAGTCTTCCGAGGTTTAGTTCCACCGAGACCTGTTTCTGAAATCAGCTCCAAAGCATATCTTCTTTGATTTAAAACAATTCCACTACTATTACGAGCTATTTCTATACCCAGAAAATACCTTAGACTTCCTAAATTTTCATTTTAAAATTGTTTTTCAAAACAGATTGTAATTCTTTTATCATGCTGTCATTATTTCCAGTGATTAAAACATCATCAACGTAAACAAGCATGACAACAATACCAGATCCAGTTTTCTTAGTAAACATAGAACAGTCATATTTGCTTTGAGAATAACCATTTGAAATAAGAGCCTCAGTTAATTTTAAATTCCACTGACGAGACGCTTGTTTCAAACCATATAGATATTTCAGAAGCTTACAAACCAAACCAGATTTTTGAGAATTCCCTTGCTAATTGTTGAATCCTTGGGGTATTTCCATGTAAACCTCTTCAAACAAATCTCCCTGCAAAAAAAGATGAAACTACATCCATTTGATATAATGGCCAATTAAGATTAGATGCAATAGCTAATACAGTCCTTACTGTAACCATTTTCACCACGGGGCTAAAGGTGTCTAAGTAATCTACTCCGTATCTCTGATTATACCCCTTTGCCACAAGTCTGGCTTTGTGACGTTCTACAGTACCTTCATATCTGTATTTTACCTTGAATACCCATCGACACCCTATCGCTGTTTTTCTTTTAGGTAAAGAAACAATTTTCCAAGTTCAGTTTTCTTCCAAGGATGAAATTTTTTTCCTTCATAGCATATATCCAATTTGGATCTTTTGCAGCTTCTGCATATGTTTGTGGCTCTATCTCTTTACTTGAGTTGGAAACAAAACAATGATAATCTCCTTTCAGACTATGATACGATAACACTCTTGATATAGGATAACAAGTGGAAACTGTGTTAGTCATCTCAAAGTCACTATGTCAAACAGGAGCCCTAATTTGTCTAGATGATCTTCTCAAAGCAACATGTTCATCTCTTGATTCATTCATTTGAGAATGATTATTCTGTTCATAATGATCATCATTAACAGCTTCATCATCAAATTCTCCATAAACCAGAAACTCTTTGGCAGGTACCTGTAAAGTTCTATTTCTAATCTCGTTTTCATCATAATATGGACAGATGTTATCATCAAATATTTGTCCATTATTCTCAGCCAAAAACGAATAGGGAAAAACATGTTCATAAAACAGAACATCTCGGCTAATATAGGTCTTTTTCGTCTTAAGATTAAACAATTTGTAACCTTTCTGATTCGCAGCATAACCCAGAAAAACACTGGGAAAAGACCTAATATCAAATTTGTTTTGAGGAGTCAAATTTTTGCCATATCAAAGGCAACCAAAAACACGAAGATGTTCAAGTTTCAGATCTGTTCCATGCAATTTCTGATATGGGGAAACAAAACTCAAAACAGATTAAGGAAGCAGATTAATAATATAACATGTTGTCAACACACAGTCCCCCCAGAAGATATCAGGCAGATTACTCTGAATTTTTAAAGAACGCGACACCTCAAGAAGATGTCGGTGTTTTCTTTCAGCAACAGCATTTTGCTGGGGGGTATAAGGACAAGTAGTTTGGTGGATAATACATTTCCCAGTAAAGAACTGTTTACTATTTTCATTAACAAACTCACGGTCATTGTCAGTACGAACAGTTTTAATAGAACAAGAATACTGATTTTCAACAAGAGCAATGAAATCCTTCAATATCATGAGAGCATCAGATTTAAATTGCATTAAAAATACCCAAGTACATCGCGTATGATCATCCACAATAGTGAGAAAAAAAAACGTTTATCATCATATGTTGGGCAAGAAAAGGGACCCCATACATCCGAATGGATCAAATCAAAAGGTTTGCTAGATTGACTGTTACTATTAGGAAAAGGCAATCTAGTCAATTTAGCTTGAGGACAAACAATACACTTTTCTTTCAAAGAATTGTCTTTACAATCTTTATTCAATAGGGAAATTTTTGAAAAAACAGATTCAGATACGTCTCCTATGCCATAATTCATGAACAGAAACACAGGAATTCAAAGGTATTGCATGAGCAGTTTTTTTATCTATAGAAATCACAGAACAAAAATATAGCCCATTTATTTCTCTACCAATCTGCATTGGTTTCCCATTGTAGAGGTCCTGAAAAATAGCGAACTTTGGGTAAAATATCAAGGAACATCTCATATCTTTCGTAATCTTAGAAACAGACAACAGGTTATACTTAAAATCCGAAATGTATAAAACATTCTTGACAGTGAAACCATTGTGAAATGTGTAATCCCCTGTGTGAGTTACATATGAAAATTTCCGTTTGGAAGATAAACTTTTGATTCCATGACTCTTTTTATGTTTTTAAGCCAATCAAGATTATATGTCATGTGATTTGTCGCACCAGTATCAATTATCCAGGAATCAATTTTCGAATAAGGATTAGGATTACCTGCCATGTTAGCTCTAATCTCACCAGAAGGGCTGCTTGTTTCAGAACTCCCAATAAGCTTGACAATCTGATCATATTGCTCTTTTGTGAGTGATTGAGAACTAGTAGATGATCCCTGGACCGATTCTTGAACTGATCCCTGCACAGAAGAGGTATCATATGAAAAAGCATTGTACGCAACTTGAGCATTACCGATGTTGTTCTTCCTTTTATTCTTCAATTCAGGATGTAGAGACCAGCAGAAATTGATTGTGTGCCCTTTCTTGTTGCAGTGCTGACATGTCCAAGTCTTCCTTGTATTGTTAGGATTGTTTCTTGAATTGGTGTAATTTGAAAACATGGATGAAGTATCACTTGTAGACATGGTTGAGGACAGCAATCCCGAAGAAGATGATATGAAGCCTCTTTGACTCTCTTCCTGGATGAGGACCGAATAGGCTTCATTCAATGTAGGAAGGGTCACTCTCATCATTAAATTTGATCTAGCATTTCCATAATTTTCGTTGAGTCCTATTAGGAACTGAAAAAGCTTGATATTGTTGGCATAATCAAGTCGAGCTTTGGTAACATCACAGTTGCAGGTCGGAGCGCCACAAATTGCAGAGAATTCGTCCCAGAGAAGCTTGAGTCTGCTGAAGTAAGTGGTGACAGAATCCAATCCTTGTTGTGTGATAGAAATTTCCTGATGCAGCTGGTATATGCGAGAACCGTTGATTTTGTCGAATCTTTCCTTCAATTGTTCCAGACTGAGTGAGCATCTTCAGAATAAATGATTGTGCCCAATAGATCTTTTGATACCGCATTCAAGATCCAAGCGAAGACGAAGGCGTTGCATCTGTCCCATTGATGATGCATCATCCCCGGAAGTTCTTGTTTCTTGCATGTGCCCTTGATGAAGCTGATCTTGTTCTTGGCCAAAAGAGCAATACTCATGCCGCGACTCCAAATTGAATAGTTTTCTGACCCAATCAACTGGATATAAATGAGAGATAAGTCGGTGGTGTCTGACAGGTGTAGAAACAACAGATGGTCAGAATCAATGGCTTGATTCACTGCAGCTTCTGCCACCACGATCAAAAAAAGGAAAGAAAAGGAAGAAACAAGGAGATGAACAAAGGTTCCAGGCGAGGAAGAAAGTCTCCAGGAAGAATCGGAAACGAAGCTTTCTTCACAGCTTCACAGCCCTAATACCATAATGAGAAATGAATCGAAAACCTAAAAGCAGAGAGATATTTTGAACTGAAATTCTCTTATTCAATTCTACTGATAATAGTATGCTTAAATACAATCAGAAATCAGAAATCTAATCTGATAAAAAGAAGATGACGGTTAAACAGTTAAAATCGTCTAAAACAGTCATATAAATATCTAAAATATCTAATCAATCCTAAACTAATAAATAATAACACATAAGTCCTAAAAGACTAAAACACTCTGCATAACATAAACGAACATAACTCTTATCAACATCAATCTTCATTAACAATTTCTTCACTATCATCATATTGATCTTCAATATTGTGAATAAAATATATTAAAAATCCATAATTATATATATATATATATATTAATTTGGCTATGATGTATACAATTATGACAAGTAATATTTTTAATACATTTATCACTTCTAATGTTAAATTCATAATTTCTTATTGTTTCATATCAAACATATAATTTTCATGCATATGTGGCATGTCATGTAACTCACTTTAAAATCATCCAAACCTTCTCATTCATTCTCCATATAAGTTACAAAAATTCAATAATTTCTCCATATTTTCCATGTGCATTTATTAATTTTTTATTCCAATACTAAATTTTATAATATTATGTTTCATAAAAATCAAGTAAGTGCACATATGAAATTTTATCATTAAGTTTTTTTTCTATGACTAAATTATAATTAATTTTTTATGTATTACATATATTTTTTCTAAATTAATAGTTGTGTGTCTAACATTATGTACCCAATTATAATTATGCATGCAATATAAATTTTAACACATATATAAAAAAATGTTAAGATTATCAGTATAGTTTCTTAATATTTTTAATATAGTTGTGTACAACTTTATTTTTTGAATTAATGTCTACTTACTTCATATGTGAATTTATATTTTTTATTAGTTTTTTTTATTGAAATACTAAAATTGATAATATTAATCTTTATAAAAAAAATCAATTAAGCTCACATATTAAAAATATTTATTAAAATTTATGGTTAATAGCAAATTATAAGTAATTTTTTGTGTTGTTTGTCTTTTTTATAAACTAATAGTTACATGTCTAATATTATGTACTCTATTATATTTATGTGAAACAATATAAAATTTATTACATGAAGAACCAATATTCATAGTATCATTATATTTTCTTAATATATATATATATTATAGTTTTGGGAGAAGCTGCATGCCGAAGTGACGCCTTAACCACTCCAGTAGGTTCGGACGTTTAATATGGCATCACAAGTAGGAGGGCGTACAAGATATTTGATGATGATGTGAACACAGAAACGACAGGAAATCAAAGGTCGAAACATGAATTGAAGTTATGGATGAGGTTTATAGATGGGCAAGCATTTAGGAAATACATCATAGAACACAGTATTGATGATGGTTACGAACCCGATTTCAGCAAAAAAAACAACGTTGACTGTGTAGAAGTTCTTTACAAGCAAGATTGTGGGTTTGTGGTTGTTGATGCAAAACTGAACAGGGAGAAGACATTTCAAATAAGAAAGTTGGTGGCTGAACATAAATATGGATGAGCTTACCACACAAAGAAGATCGGTGGGAAGTGGATTGCGGATACTTTTATGAAACTCATTCGCAACGAACCAGGTATAAAGAGTAAGACTATTGTCGATGAGATACAAAAAAAGGTTCAATTTTGATATTAAAAGGTGGAATGTATGTGAGGGTATCAAGTTGGCTCGGAAAACCCTTGAAGGAGACTGAGTATGACAATTTGAGAGATTGCATGATTATGCTGGAACTGTCATATTGCACAACCCAGGAAGCAATGTTGTGATACAAGTAGACCCTATCCTATCTCCACTCCGGCCAAAATTTGAACGTATGTATGTATGCTTAAAGGCATGTGTGGATGGGTTTAGAGCATGATGCATGCCATTCATATGCTTGGATGGGTGTCATTTGAAGGGAGTCGATGGTGGTCAGCTATTATCTGCAATATCAAGAGACGTGGATAACTGTGTGTTTCCCCTTGCTTACGCCTAATTTTAATTTAATTATCTATATATCATAATTTTCTGATAAATTTTAAAAATGGTTGAAAAAATATTCTCAAAATGACTATTTCATTAGCGTATATATACTAAATTTAGAACTTTAGTTACTTTTTAACCATATCTAACGAAATCAAAAATGATAATTAAATTATAACTATAATTAAACAACCAACCTTGAATAAAAGTTAATTACTAAAAGTATTAATAAATAAAGATGAGATGCACTAATTTGAGAATGGATACAATAAGTATATTTAAAGTACATATAAAAGTATTTAAAATTAGTAGTGAAATCGTTAAGAATGAATCTGATATGTCTATCTAGTGGTAAAACACTTAACTATTAAAGGAGGGGAGGTTAACGGTTGCTTAATTCTCACTGAATTATACTTTTTGCTTTAGTTCAGCCTATAGGCTTGCAGATAGGGTTCCGATTCAAAGGTACCGTTAGTTTGAAAAATATGAAAATACTAATTTAGTAATTAGTTTTTAAATAGAGGTTAAATTTGAATATTTTTTTAACAATTAATAATGTTAGTCAATCCAAAACCATATAAAAAAATATTGTATACATAAATTAAATATCATAGCGTAATATTACTTTATAACTATTTTTAATTATGATTTAAAAAAAATACTAATTTTGTTCATACAAAAAATATTTAACACAATTCATGATAGAATCATTAACGGATACCATCAATTTTTAACATATTAACGCGTTTACAACATGTTAAACTTAATTATCATTTTTATTGAACATATTCAAACTTTGACTAGTTCCCAAGTTAATTAGTGTTAATTGCTTGGGATAAGCTACTAAGCCCAATGTGACCTAAAATGGACATCCGAATCTAGCCCAACATGGAACACTAATGGGATACCTTAAGGCCCTTAATGAATAAACAATCTATTTTTGCTTTTCTGTAAATTGTAAGCACGGACAAAAAAAAATGAATTTTGTCTCGGGGAAAAATTAGAATAGTGAGAGGAAATATAAAATAAGTTAAAATTTTGTATAATTTTTAAGACTAAAATACAACCATTTGAAAAGTCAAAGGACTAAACCTAAACCTTAATATTAAATTGGAAAAAATTCTATATGAAAATTAAAGTCCACAATTATGATCATTCTCGTTGTACCTTTAAGTTATATTTTTTTTTAATCCTGAAAAATAAATAAAAAATCTAAATTTATTTTTAGTATAATTATTATACAGAAAATTAAGAAAATATACACTATTTTAAAAATAAAAACCAAAACCTATTGATTTTATTTAAAATAAAAATATATATTATTTGTTTGTATAGAATTTATTTAAGAGTAAATTGATAAAAATTACAATATTTTTTTTAAAATAATTGATATTTGTTTTTACATAATTTCACTTAAATAAATTTTGTAAAAAATATTAAACAGTGTAACAGAATTTGAATTTTGATGTAATGATCTTTTTATTTTTTTTTAAAAATCCCAGTCAACCCTTTCCCACTGCAACTTGTAATATTAAAATTTGCAGTGAAAAGGTTATCTTGATGGAGCTGTCATCATATGATATGGGACCCTGAAATCCCGCCTTCTTTCCCTCCCAAGGATGTTCATTATTATACCAACGGTCTCAACTCTTGAAACAGGAATTTAATTAGTTGGTAATTAAGGAGAATTTTAAATTAAAGGAATAATTAAAGATGATGATTGTTCGAGTCGGTTTAATTGGGATTGTTATCTCTTTCCAATATATATATATATATATATATATATACACATGTCAATCCCTGTTTGATCTGAAAATGACTTGAACCAAATTCAGGTTCGGATCCAAGTCTGGATTATGAAAATAAGGATCACAAGTTAGTTTCGGGTTAACCTGTTTGTACCGTGTGAACGAAAAATTAGATTCGAGTCAAGAATATGAGCCCGAGTCTAATTCATCAACTTGTCACAAATATGTATGATGGACGTTCTACAATGAAGACTCGCTTCATTACTATTTTTGCTTATCGTAATAAATATGTGTACATAAATTTCTTTATCTTTTTAACAAAATATCAAGATTTTTTTGCCAATTTTTTTTAAGTATTTTTATACACTTGCTTGTGTTTGTATGTTAATTATATTATATTTAGATACTAAATTTTAGGAATAAGCAACAAATCATTTAGATCGCGATTGAACCATAACCAAACCAAAAAGAATGGTTGTTTGTAGATCGAAATCAATGGTCTTGCCTTAATGGTCTCTCTTAATTTTGGTCTTAGACCACCGAAGACCGTTAAAATCGAACCAAATCATTAAGACGGTCTAGTTATTTCTGTTTTATTGATTAATTAAATTAATTTTAGTTTTAAGACCAAAATCTCAATAGAGAACCACAAATCTCAATACCAAATTTAAGACCAGACTGGACCGAATCGAATTTTGCAGCACATTTCTACTTACGCGGAGACATAATTAGAAGATGTGAACACTTTCTAAAACAATATGCTAATACAATAAATAATCGTTCTGCTGAAGAAAACTATATACTCATGACTAGAAAGATCATAGTTGAATTTGCCTAGTAATATCCACCTCATCAACTAGTTTTATATTACACTATATATTAAATAAATACATTACAATGCAACTGCTACAGTGGCTAGCTTATATTCAAAATCATACTATTATTATTATAGAGAGAGAGAGAGAGTTGATCTTATTCAAGGTTATTTTCTTTATAAAAAAATATATTTTTTCACTTTAAAAATGGCAACTCAATTTGTTAGTTACTTCATTAGTTTCAAATTTAAATAATTGTTTAATCAATAACAAAAAAATGATTAAACTTTTTCGGCTTCTAAGTGATTAAACACGTTTGTTTGTTGTTGTAATATTTTCAGAATATTCATATTTTCACATTATTTTTTCTTGCCATGTAATAACTCATTTTTGTTAATACAATTAGTAACAGTAAAAAATATAATAATAAAATAAGTTATTTAGTTTTAATAATAACTAAAAAAAATGGATATCCATTACAAACATTTAAATATATTGCAACAATAAGTAAATTTTAGATACATGTAATAAAATAAAAATTGAAATAATTATTTATCGAAACGTGATATCTTAAGTATTTAAAAAAAAATCACCCAAAAATTAAATAAATATCAAATTAGGGATAGAAATTAGAATCGAACTGGTTTTTAAGCGCTGCGCTGAGCTCCTTTTCTAGAGTCGGCGCCGGAAATTTGACTTCTTGTCTTGCATGTTTTGGTCTCCTCGTTGGCAAAATGTCCCGATAGAGGCGGCATGTGAGAGCGCCTCGGCTCTCACTGAGCCGGCTCGGCTCATTAATCTGAGCTGTCAGCAGCTCACTTAATAGCGACGGAGGGTGCTAATCTAATTCTTTTTGTTGGTTGACTTTGACCAATTTATCGTACTCTATATTTTAAGTTACCAGTTACCGCACCATTTTATCTTTGGAATAAGCCTTATAAAATTAGTAAATAAAGAGAATTTGAAGTTTTTATTTTAAAAATAAAATAAAAATTATATATGACTTTAAAAAATAAAACATGAAATTTATAATTAAGGTGATAATTATTTAAAGAAATACTGTTTAGTTTCTCGTTTAGTATATCACTAATTACCTTAATATATACTAATTATTACTTAATATACACTAGTAATTTTTAATCAACTTAATTTCTTAACTTTCAATAGATAGTATTTCAATTAATAATTAAAATAAAAAAGCGGTCGGCAAGAATTTACTGGATGAAGATTCATTGCATTATCTTATCTAAAAGAGCAGAAAATATTCAATTATTATGATTTATTATATTTCATCCAATTTAATTTTATCTACAATTTTTTTATTAATATGTATTTTCATGAATAGAACCTCTTTAATTTGGACGATTGGCCAACTACATTAACCATTATTATTTTAAGAGAGACATTGGATCAAATCAATATTTATCCCACAAAATATTATATTTTCTTATTTTTAAAAGAATATATATATATATATATATATACATATAATCATAGATAAAAGGATATTAGTTAATTTTTCCATATGAGCATGAGAAGAAGAGGATTGCAAATAGAAAGAAAAACGATGTATGTATATTTATTTTATCTATTATTTATTAACTATAGTATCAACTCTATATAGTATAGTATATGCGTATATTCTTTTGTGCCGATATCTATCGTATATATTATTATTGAAATCCAACAAATTCTAAAAGACATATCAAGTTGAAGTATACATGTATATGTCCACCGTGTAATTATAATTTCTAGAAAGGCATATGAAATTTGAATATACATATAATATATATATATATAGTTAGTTAGTTAAGTCTGTTCCTTTTTGCGTTTTAATTTATAATTATTACAATTTTTTGTGTTATAATAAACTAACTATCTTTCAATAAATTATTTATATATAATTTTTTATTCCTAAACAAATATTACTATAATTACACTTCCTAACCCTCCATCATTGACTATATCTCTACAGTAAGTTGTAATATAAAATATCAGTTTTAAAAGTAGGGTTTGGACTAACATTAATCTTTCAATGAATAACATCAATTTGGATGATATAGTCCAAAGAACGAGTCTACTATACTATGTATACGTATATATATATATACCAAGAAAAGTAATTAGCCATATGAAATGACATTATGAATGATTAAGTTTTTTTTGTTATATATCATATTTATTAAAACCGGACTATTGGAATTGCAGGTTGATTATTATTTTTGCTTGGCCCATTATCGATGACTCGATCCATGTTGATTGTTGATCCATTCTTCGACCCGTTGCTATTTAATCTGGTCCGTTATCAGGAAGCTTCTGGATCCGCTGCTTCATTTCTTTAGTCTTCAGTGTCTCTTCATTTGCTAGGGTTTCCTTTCTGTTGCTTTGCCGTTTTCTCTCTTGACGATTGTTCTTCATTTCTTGACTATTTGTTTCTGTTTATCTTCGTACCGATTGAACATCTAGTTTTTTAGGGTTTGTATTTAAGGGGGAGGGTCACCAAGTCTATTTGTTCTAGATTTTAGGTATTCTGATTTTTGCTCGATTCGTGCCCGATTTTATCATGGTATCAGAGCCATAAGGTGTTCCTCACCTTCTTCATTGCGATTTCTGTGTGTTGCTGAGTCTTCGGCTTGAAGGCGAAAGGATTGTTGTTGCGTTTTTTTTTTTCCAGGTTACGAATCGTTATTAGTTTTGTTGTTGTTCATTCTTACGATTCTTGTGTTGTTGTAGCCTACCACATTTTTTTGCTGGACGAATCTACGGCTTGTGATTATTGAAATCGTGAACCAGTTCGTCCTCTTGGTTGAGAAAGGTATATCTTGTTGTATATCATGTTGTTCGTCTTCTTGATAGAAATATATATTCCTTCTCCGGTATATTTTGTTGGTATCTGTTCTAGTTTATGATGGATGAAAAAACCCCGGAAAAGCCACTAGATGAAGCAGAAAAGTATGAATATGAGGTAAATCATAAGGCCATGGCTAAGGTATATTTTCATCATTCTTTGTTCCTTCATGCGTGTGATAATCTTGGTGTGAATATGATTTCTATGACTCTGACTGGTCCTGAGAATTATCTGATGTGCAGTCGGTCTATAAGGTTTTTGCTGCTTGGTAGAAATAAACTAGGCTTTATAACTGGTTCTTGCATGTGTGAAAAGTTCGATCCAGCATTTCATCACCTTTGGGATAGATGCAATGTTGTGGTCCTTGGTTGGCTTACTCATTCAATTTCAAAAGAACTAGCTAGTGGTATGATGTATACGGAAAATGCTTTTCTGGTTTGGAAAGGTTTGAAAGAACGGTTTGATAAAGTAAGTGGACCAAGGACTTATCAACTTCATATGGAAATTGTAATGTTTCTAGGCAAGGTCTTGATTCCATATCTACAATTTTTTCGAGATTGAAAGTGTTATGGGCTGAGTATGATGCTTCTTGTTCCCTTCCTCATATTGAGGGGGAAGATTTTAAAAAGCATATTGAACATAAGGAAAATCAAAGGTTTTTTAAGTTCCTTATGGGTTTGAATGAAAAATTTTCAAATGTAAGAAGTAGTTTACTTTTATGGACTCATTTACCCTCGGTTAATCAGGCCTATAACTTGTTGATGCAAGAAGAGAGTCAAAGAGGAATTTCTTCTATTATGAATACTTATGTTAATGCAAATTTTGGTAACAGTTCTTTAGTTCTGAATAAACAGAAAGGTAATAAGAACTTGAAATGTTCTTATTGTCATAAAAAAGGTCATACTATTGAAAGATGTTACTCTAAGGGATGTGACTTCTGTAAAAAGAAGGGACATTTCAAGGATAACTGTTTTAAATATAAATAGCAATTGGGGGTTAAAGGAGACTCAAAAGCAAATGTTACTTCTTCTAGTGTTGGTGATTATGATATTCTTAATATGCAAAACCCTTCTAATGATCCTTCTTCGAGTTGTGTTATGCAAGGTGTGATCACCTTTACGAAGGATCAGTTTGAGAAATTCCTGGAAACTATGGGAGCTGCTGGCAGCACTGCCTCAGGAGCAGGTGCTACCGCACCCACGAAACATCATGTTAACACAGCTAGTATATATCTGAATTCTACCTCTTTAATTCGAAGTGATCAATGGATTTTGGATACAGGAGCAACCAATCATATGACCAACAGAAATGATTGGCTGTGTGATAAAAGGTTTGCCCCTGGAACCAAAGTTCAGTGGCCGAATGGTGGACATTCTGAGTATGTGGAATTGGAAATATAGTAATTGATTCGGATAAGAAATTGAACAATGTTCTGTATGTGCCTGATTTCAAGTATAACTTGCTATATGTGTCTAAACTTGCCAAAGATTTGAACTGTAGTGTTTTATTCTATCCTAACCTTGCAATCCTGCAGGACCTCTCAAATGGGAAGATCTTGGGGACTGGTAAGGAAGAATCTGGCTTATACTTCATAAGATTGGCTTGGAAGTGCACTGGATTGTCTGTTTGTAGTTCTTTGTATGACAATAGTATGTTGTGGCATTTACGTTTTGGGCATGCCTCTGTGAAAGCTCTTCATCATGTAGATTCAATTAATCTGTCTAAGAATAAAGGTTTGGAAATTGTTAATTGCCTTGTTTGTCCCAAAGCAAAGATTGTGAGAAATCCTTTTCCAAATTCATATTCTAGAGTAGATACCATGTTTGATTTGATGCATGCTGATGTGTGGGGTCCTTACAGTAGTCAGACTTATGATAACAAGCGATATTTTTTACCCTTGTTGATGATTTTTTTAGAGTTACTTGGGTTCATTTGATGCAGTTTAAGTCTGATGTTGTTATAGTTCTAAAGAAATTTGTTGCTATGATTGAAACTCAGTTTCATACAAGAATTAAATGTTTTGGAAATGACAATGGTGGAGAATTCTTTAATGAGCATGTTAAATTTATTTATTTTTTCTGAAAAGAGAATTCTCCACCAAAGCAGTTGTCCCTATATTCCGCAACAAAACGGAAGGGTTGAAAGAAAGCATATGCATTTGCTAGAAATAGCAAGGGCTTTGAAGTTGCAAGGATCAATCCCAAATTCTTTTTGGGGGGATTGCATCCTTACAACTTGTTATTTGATAATCATGATGCCTTCTAAATTGTTGAATGGAAAGAGTCCAATTGAAGTGCTGAAAGGAAAAACAAAACATGTATTAGTCATTTAAGGGTTTTCAGTTGCTTATGTTATGCAAAAAATATGATGGTGACTGGCAAGTTTGCATCTAGGGCTATTCCGTCAGTTATGATGGGATATTCTGAAACTTAGAAGCGTTGGGGAGTGATCAACATGGAAAGCTTTGTTCAAAACTTGGGATGGTCAATGTGTTTGAAAGACAGGGGGAGCCTACATGAAGTGTAAAAAGTATCAGCCTGAGGGAGAGTATTAAAATCGGACTATTGGACTTGCAGGCTGATTATTATTTTTGCTTGGCCCATTATCAATGACTCGACCCATGTTGATTGCTGATCCATTCTTCGGCTCGTTGTTGTTTAATCTGGTCCGTTATCAGGAAGCTTCTGGATCCGTTGCTTCATTTCTTCAGTGTCTCTTCATTTGCTAGGGGTTCCTTTCTGTTGCTTTGCCGTTTTCTCTCTTGACGATTGTTCTTCATTTCTTGACTGTTCGTTTCTGTTTATCTTCGTACCGATTGAACATCTAGTGTTTAGGGTTTGTATTTAAGGGGGAGGGTCACCAGTTGAAGGAACTGACCCGTTGAACCCCAAGTCTGCTTGTTCTAGATTTTAGGTATTCTAATTTTTGCTCGATTCGTGCCCGATTTTATCAATATTTACCAAGTAAATAATAATCAAACCTATAATTCCGGTAAAAATTATAGATAAAATATACTTAATTTATTCCAATATAGATACTTAATTATTTATTAAAATTCTACTAATTAGTATAATTTTTTTAATCACGTGTTACCACACATTTTACCTCATTTTTTCCACCAAATTTCAATAAAGAAAATATATATATATATAATAAACTAAAGTCTTCATGAACAAGTTGCCTTGAAGCCTACGGGTCTTTAAGAAGCTGGTGAGCTGCTGCAGAAGCTCCTCCTCTATTATTTAAATTTTAACCCCTCTTCTCCCTTTTGGCCCACCTTCTTAACAGCTTTCTATATTCTCTCTTCCACCCCCTCCCTATATTCAAATCCTCTGTATCTATCTGTATTCTTCTCGATCTTCTGTTGCAGAACATGTCGATGAACCATGCAGCAGGAGGAGATGACCTTGTTCCTTTGCCTCCTGGGTTCCGGTTCCACCCTACAGACGAAGAAATCATCACCCACTACCTCGCCAAGAAGGCCATCAACAGCATCTTCACTGCAGCCGCCATCGGTGAAGCTGATCTGAACAAGTGTGAGCCTTGGGATCTGCCCAGTAAGTGTTCTTCTTCTTAATGACAGAACTGCAGAAAGTTTCCATTTTTCTGACCGAATTTTTCTTGCAGAGAAAGCTAAGATGGGAGAGAAGGAATGGTATTTCTTCTGCCAGAAGGATCGGAAGTATCCGACCGGGATGAGGACTAACCGCGCTACTGTGTCGGGGTATTGGAAGGCGACCGGGAAAGACAAGGAGATTCACAGAGGGAAGAATTGTCTGGTTGGGATGAAGAAGACGCTTGTGTTCTACCTGGGTCGAGCTCCGAAAGGGGAGAAGACCAACTGGGTCATGCATGAGTACAGACTCGAAGGGAAGGTTTCGTTCTATAACATACATCAAGTTGAGAAGGTACGTAAGAAGAACCAAACCTGTCTCTGTCTTTCCATGATGTTTTGATATCTTTCTATGATAGTTTAGATATGCTTTGTTGGAAAGTTTATAATTTCTTCTTCCATAAGATAAATAATGATGAGTTAATTAATTATGTTAGAAAATTTGTTAAAGATCTGATCAAATGTTTGATATTAATTGTACCACTTACCTTCTAATAAATGAAGCATATTTTCAAAATTATGAAATAGTCCATTTTGAATTTCAAAACAAAACAAAAAAAGAAGGGTAAAGTAAATAGTTGTGCACCCACATATTTAGGTGGTTATTTATACCATATTTTTTTCATGTGATAATGCAACTGTATATATTGTTTTTTTTGTTATTTGCAGCGCCGTATTAGGGTTTTGTCCATTTTTATGTTAAATATTATTATTTTCTATTAAAATGATAAATTTATCCTCTTTCATCTTACATTCAACATAAAATCATGGAAGAAGTATTTTGAACTTAAAATAGTATTTTGAAGTTTGACTTTGTGTTGAAGAAGATGAGATGAAAAAAAATGTTATTTTGATATACTTAACGAACATAATAAAAATAACAGTATATTCAAATATATAATTGTAAATATTAACATGTGGTCTGGGTTCGTTAATATAAAACCATATAATAATTCTCTCATGTTTATTACGGTTAATTTCTAATTTGTTGATTTATTGCAGGATGAGTGGGCTGTTTGTAGGGTTTTCCACAAAAACAGTGAGATCAAGAACCCTAATCCGGTCTCAGGGATGCCAAGAATGAACTCTACCGAGCAGGAGATGTCAACCAATTCACTCCCCCCTCTCGTTGAACCCTCTTACTCGGCCGGTCCAGGCTCGAGCTTCACCGATGGAGAGAGCGAATTCAAGGCTGGCATTGATCCTAATATGGCTACTCCAAGCAATTCATCAAAATTGAATAACACCACGTTTACAAACCCTAACAACATCACCAGCAATATCAACTACACAATTGCACGTGGTTACAGAATGAACCCTAGCCCGAATCAGACCGTGTTAAACCCACAAGTTCAAGCCAACACAGATGTGTTCCGAGTTACTGGGCCCGCCGCGAACCCCATAAACCCGACTCATTACTATCACCAACTAGGAAACATCAACCTTGCACAATGCAAGGTGGAACCTTACCAATCTGGGTCACTGATCAACGGCCAGGATCGTCAGTACACAGGGCTCAGCACCAACTGGAAGAGTGTTCCGCAGTTTGAAGATATTATAGGTACGTTCATCAACAATACCGAATACTCAAACACCGTGTTCGGGTTACCATGGGACGATTGATCCGAACTCGAGAATTATGGAAAACGGGATCGCGATATGTCCAGTCGATCGAATCTGACATTTTTGTGTGTGCGCGTGTGTGTATATATATATATATACACAGATCTCATAATAATTATACCGTTTGTAACTATGTAGAAATTTCAGTGTTCCAGGTAAAGATAGGAAAAATATATATATGTCTGATTCTGATCAGATAGATAGATATACGAAAAACATATATATATACATTTTCCTGTCATGCACCTTAGTTGTGCTCATTTTTATTTTATTTATATATAGATATGTATGAATGATATGAAAACAGTGAACAAATGTATTGTTGTTATTATGAAACCCTAAAATAGGATGGTTGTGATATATAGTTCGGTCGGATCATGCTTCGATTTCGGATTAATATAGTGTTCTTTTCTAGTGATAAAATTAGTATACTATTTAGTGTAAATAACATTGGATCCAATAATATGATACTTTTATTGGATTCAGAACTTAATTCATATATAAATAATATTTTTTAATTAGTATTGTATTGTTAGATTTATTTTTATTCATTATATATTTATATGCTTTATTTTTATATTTAAATGAAGTACATAATAATTAATAAAAAAAAGATTAGTATTATACACGGATGATGATTGTTTGCTGGGTTATTTGGAAATCGAGATGTAAATTTGTGTTCGAAGGTAGACGTCCTGTGGTCGAGTCCATATTGCAGGAAATCCTCAAGTTGTGCCAAGAGATGATCCCAGACAACCGAACGACCAGGCAACAACCAATGATTACGACATGGTCTCGCCCACCGGGACTTGTCATCAAGATTAACTGTGATGCCTCCTGGTGTGGGCGCACGCAACGGGGAGGAATAGCTGCCATCACGAGAAACTGTTCGGGCGAGGTACGGGGAGGAACGTCTTCGACAAAGCCAGCAGCATCAGTGACGCATTATGTGTCGTTAATCACCTTCTTCAGAAGGAATTTAGTTGGATGATAGCGCCAATTTTATCGAACGCGATTACTCTAGCTTCAACGTTAGAGCAAATTGCGTGAGTGCATATCCCCGATCCGCGAACTCTTGCGCGGATTGAGTTGCTAAACATGTGTTAGCGGAGTCGTGTCCTCCAGACGGGGTGTTATCACCTCCGACCTCACTTCTTAGGTTAATTGTTACGGATAATATCTTGTATTCGGATCCTTCTTTGTTTTCGCATTAATCAAGCATGATCATTTGGCAAAAAATAATAATACCCGGAACTGTTGATATCAATAAATTCTAAGTAAGTTTGGATTCCATTACAAATATAAAAATTAAAAACTAATATATATTAAATAAATTTATAAAATAACTAGAAAAGTCACTCCTGAGCAAATTCCTTTTCGTATTCCGTTTCTGACGTCCGTCCTCGTTTGTTGCATGAAATTATGGGTGACGGTGGCCCAACAACTCACGAGCTACCACCTCATCGTATCTTTCTTCTTCTAATTCTCATGTAAAAACGCACGTGTTTTACGTTTTCTTCATCGTGATTATTCATTAAAAAAAACGTATTGGTTTATTTCTTCTAAAGTAAAAATACATTTATTTTCATTGTCACAAATTTGTATAAAAACTATGTCACCCATCCCAACCACCCGCCCCTAGTTACCTGAATACTACTACAAAAATACTTTTCAAGGAAGAAAAATTAGATTTTCTCTTAATGTTATTTTGGCAATATTATTTCTTTTATTTCTTATAAGATATATTGATTATTTCTTCTTGCACGTGATAATAATATTCGACAGTCTTTGAAAATTTATGTTAAAATATTGATTCATTTCACCTTATACGGTTATTCATCATGAAATGTACGATTATTGACTTTACCATATATCGATATTCCCAACATATATCGATATTCCCAAGTGAACGAAAGGAGGAACATGAAAGAAAATAAATTAAATAAAGGAAGGAAGTTGCTATGCTAGGTGAATCGGTCCCACCATCCCTTAAAAATATATATAAAAATAGATGATGCTGAATTTATTTTTGTATAATGTGAAGCGGTTCAATATTTTATTTAATTAAATTCGATAATAATAATAATATATATTACGATTTGTAATTCAAGATGTTTTAGTTTTAAGTCTAAACATGTTTGCACAAAATTATTTTTCGTTCAATTTTTGTTTTTCGTGATGATTAATGGTTGAATATGTTTGAAAATAATGGTAATTGGTACCTCTGTTTATTTTCTGTTAAAAAATTTCGTTAAATATTTTTCAAATTTACAAAATTAATTAAATATTTTTCTAAATGTTACGATTAAACCCTACAAACTTACATTAATGTTTCAAACAAGTTCCGACTCGATTTGAGTCACACAAGGGGTTCCCTAGCCAGAGTCCAAACCCAGACAAGGTCACCCAAACCTGGGGCTCTAGTCTGGGTTCAGACCAAACCATAGAACCCCTGATTGGGGCTCAATTGGAGCCCCAATCGTTTGAACCGAACCCAGTCAGGTTCAGTTTAAAACAATTGTGACTCCAATTAAGTCTCAATCAGTGGTCATATGGTTTTGGTTCAGACCATGGCTAGGGGACCCTTTGTGTGGCTCGAATCGAGTCGAGAATTGTTTGTAACATTAGTGTAAGTTTGTAGGTTTTAGTTGTAAAAATTAGAAAAATATTTAGTTAATTTTGCAAATATAAATTTTTTTAACAGAGTTACCAATTATCATCATTTTCAAACATGTTGGACAAAAAATAATCGTTTGAGTTGGAAAACTATTTGCGTCAAACCTTGCACCATTTTCCGACTTTTCCTTAGTTTTAATTATAACACTTATGGCTCGATTAGTGCTTGAAGTTTTATTATTTCGTAACATTAGAAAAATTCATATTATTAAATAATATAATATTAGTAATTAAGTTTATTGTAAAGCAACATTTTGTTATTTTAGTGTATATATAGTTAATTAAAAAAAAAATTTAGACGTGATATTATTAATTAGGAATAATTATCAAATATGTAGTTGAACTTCACATGCTTTAACAACTAAGATAGTTGAATTTTTGTAAGCGAGTAGTTAATTTTTTTTAATAAGCAAATACATACCTTGAGTTAGTTTAGGACAAACTCAAATGATACAAACCTTCAAAAACTCGACCTCGACCATTAAAATAATAAGACTAGAAATAATGTCTTCGTTAATTTGAAAAGTATTTAAGGAAGGAGTTTTTAAAAAGGATTAATACTATATGATTAATAAATAAGATATATGAAAATCGAATCTAAAATTATGGGATTATAGAGTCTCTAATATCATGATATAATTAGGGTTGTCGATGGTTAGGGTATGGTCATGGTATGACAAATACCATAACCATACCATATTTTTAAACCACATACCATAACTATAACCATAACCATTATGGATATAATTTTCAATACCATAACCATTAAAATAACCGTGGTTATTAACCATGGTTTTACCCGTATACCCATATTCATTCCACACATGTAATATAATAAATATCGAAAATTTTATTTTAAAAAATACATCAATCTATATTACCATCGTTGGACTTTGGCGCCTTCAATCTTCAACAATTTCAAATTTTCAATTATATAATTTATATTTAGTATATTATATAAATTAGTTTATTAATAATAAATAAATATTATATTTATATAATAACCATGGGTATAACTTAAATACCATAACCATAACCATAACCATTATGAGTAGAAAATTCATCACCATAACCGCACCGCACCATAATGGTACGGTTAACCATATTAAACCGTAACGGTTATAACCATGGTTATGAGTTTTTCACCGTACCATTGCTGGCCCTAGATATAATATCAACTGTTATAAAATCTTAGGTATTAAATAAATGTTTGGTAAATGGTTTTATTATCTAAGGGTAAGAAATTACATTTTGCTTAGGGTTTATCAATAAGAAATGGACGTGGATTTAAATATTTCTTTAAAAATATTATAAAACTTTATGACTACCATTTAGCCATGATTTTTGCAGTTTGCAGCTTTGGGTACTACGCATAACTTGGGAAGCAGATGATCCAAGGGCCTTTAAATAGGCCACACATATTTTTGTGGTCAGAATTAATCACAAGACTTAAAGCCCATTTTAGATTTCTTGGGGGTAAAAACCCATTTTAGATAAGTGGTGTAGAATTGGTTCGGGCCCACAAACTAGAGAGGGACAGTTGTCACTCTGCATCATTTTCTCAAAAGGATAATTATTTAATTATTTTTGAATGTTCATTTAGATTTTTGGTAAAGTTTTATATCTTATCAAGTATTCTAAAATTGAGATTTTAAGTAAAGTAGATCATTATTTTGAAAAATAGGATGTAATAAATATTAAATTATTTTAACCATTTGACGATTTTATTTATTTATTTATTATTTTGGCTATATATTTTATATTTTCAAAATCAATAAGCAAGAGGGTTGATTTTCCATAATAAGCAAGTAAAAAGTTGCAAGGGCAAACAGGGAAATTTACGTCGGCATGGCCGACAGAACAATGAGGTGGCAAATTACCTGCCTTTATTTCATATAATATCCACTACTTTTTGAAGGAACACTCCAACCAACCACGACACCTGGGTTATATCCTAGGCAGTAGGCACCTTACGTGCACTTTCTTCCACCTTAAGTCACTCTTGACTTTATACTGTACGTTGGATACAGCCGGTGCACGATGAACCCAGACAGAGATAGCACCAACGATACTTTGATACGCATTATGCACCTGGTGTACCTACCATATTCTATTTTGAAAAAGATAACTAGTGTTTTTTGGATAACGGTACCATTAAAAGTTTAAAAATTTGCTCCAGAAGCACCGTCCGATCTCCATCCAGTAACTGTTACAGAGAATCTAACGGTTTCCAGGTGTCTTAAAAAATCCACCTGTCCTTCAGAGGTTACCTTATCCTCTCCACATTCTCCGCTTTATTTATCGACCCTTTGTCACGGCACCATTTCTTGCAAGGAAAGTCGAAGGTGGTTTCAATCGACGACAATTCGCTTCATCGACAGGTCACCATTGAATCTGAGGAGGATTCGCAAGTCGTATGCTGTGCTTGCAGGGAAGACAGAGTCGTATACTTTTGAAGAACGTGCAGAGCGTTGAAGAAGGTGGTGGAGAAGGAGAGGAAGAGAGTTTGGGGTTTCTGGATTCTGATTTTGCGTTCTTAGCTCGAGATGTCAGCTGCGATTAACATCAAAGCGAGTTTGTTCTCGTCATCAAATTGTCAAATTAAACGAGAAAATCGGTTCCCGGCGGTGTCCAATTGGTGCACGAGCGTCAGGTTGAGTCCGGTGAGGGTGAAGCGTTCGCTTTCGTGGTCAAAATCAAGGTCTGATATTCTTGGAAGCGGGATTTACGATCTTCGATCTGAGGTCAACCGTAGCAGTGGGAGCCCCCGCGTTTTCACTGTCCGATCACAGGTGAGTGTCCGATAAAGTTAACGACGATGACTAATTCTGTAATTCCTGATTCATTTTCAAATCTTGCTCTTTGATTTCTTGATTGTGACTCGTTTCATTTCCGTTGTTTCGGTTGATTGCATGTTTTTATTTTCTATGTAATAATCGTCCTACCAAGCTAACGATCTGTCTGTTTCTTTATTTTTTGATTCTTTGATCATTTCTGTTCTTTCATTTCGATTGTGATTTCTTTCAATTTCTGCTTACTTGTTTCATCCCGTTGTTTGATTGCTTGGTTGTGATTCCATTCTTTTTCGTCCAATTGATTTTGGTTAACTGCATGGTTTTGTTTCTCTGTAAACTGCGTTGTCTTCCCTGTTCTGGTGCCAACCAGATCTGCCCTTTTCTGGATCGCTTATCTGCGTAAGCTAGTTCTTTATCATTAAGCATTTATATATAGCCTTATTTTATTTGTATTTTTGCGTCTCTGATACCACCAACCAGAAGAAAAAAAACATTGTATTTTCAGTCCATTGTATTTTGTGGTCCCCTTGTATCTTTATCCTTATTGAAGAGAAGATAGTAACGTTTCTCAATTGGAATCATCTGACGCAGATCAATGGGAACCTCAGAATCGGTAACGCTCCGAAATGGTGGGAGAAGAACCTGCAGCCAAACATGAGGGAGGTGACCTCCGCGCAAGATCTTGTCGATTCCCTCCTAAACGCAGGAGACAAACTCGTCATCGTGGATTTCTTCTCACCTGGATGCGGTGGTTGCAGAGCTCTCCACCCTAAGATATGCCAAATTGCAGAGATGAACCTAGATGTGCAGTTCCTTCAGGTGAACTATGAAGAGCACAAATCCATGTGTTATAGCCTCAATGTTCATGTCTTGCCGTTCTTTCGATTCTACCATGGAGCCGAGGGCCGTGTTTGCAGCTTCAGCTGCACCAATGCCACGGTTAGTTTCTTTAAACTCCCCTTGTTAACTAACAATCTGAAAGCTATTGTTTGCTTATGTGGTTCTTTCTGCTGTTTTAGAGTTTGCTAGTTTTGTTTTATGATTACGTGGATTCATCTCTTTACAGTTGGAATAAACAAAAAAAGTTTCCTTTTTTTTTTTATTATAAAGAAAGGTGATTGATTGGATAATTAACTGTTTCCCAGTTCGTGAAAGTTTCCATTTTCATACTAAGTGAGAATTTATTTGGATCTTTCAGATCAAGAAGTTTCGAGATGCACTGTCTAGGTATGGTCATGACCGCTGCAGCTTTGGACCTCCAAAGGGCCTAGAAGAGAAAGAGCTTCTTGCCCTATCTGCAAACAAAGACCTGTCCTTCAACTACACACCGAAACAAGTACCTGAGAAGGATCTGTCTCCAACAGCATCATCTTCAGCACAAGAAAAGACTGATGCCCTTCCATTTCCTATAACAACATTGTTGTCTCAAGAAATGGATGTAAAGCTGGTGATTAACGCAGGAAGATGATGATATATTTGACAGACATCTTCCCATGGAGCTTGTACAGCTGTTGTGTTTTGTTGTGTGTAATAGGAGTGTGAGGAAAGACTTTCTATGTAGAAATAGACTTCTATGTATTACCATGATGTCTGCCTGCCATGGGAGTTGCAGGTTTCTTTTTTTGAACGAGCCTGCTTCGTCTTTGGAGAAGGTGTGGGTGGAGTTACAGAAGAAGAGTGACCATATGATTTTCTGTGATTTGGTGAAAAGCAGATGTTTAAGACATGATCAATAGTTTGTTTGTATATCAATCACATCATATAATTGAACTGATGCTGTGGTGTGGAAACGACCAGGTTAGTGTGGAATAAGATCTGGTGCTATCCTAGCTATATTTTATAAAATTTCCCTTTATAAAAAAGAAAATATGAAAATTAGATGCTGGTCTGTATTTGTCATGCTTGTCTTTGTCCGGTAGAACAGTTCTCTTTTTGTAATCAGATAACCTCATTCAAGTGGTGACACCCATAGAATTATGGAAAAGTAAGTACATACATCCGGATTTTTTTCTTCTTGGTAACTGGACCCATATGTTTTTTGCGTATGTTATGACACCCGTATGTTTCAATTTGTTGGTAATTGGACCAATCGTTAATTATACCCATTAACTGTCACGTGTCTACCATGTGCGACGTTTATTTTGAAAAAAATAAATGTAAAAAGACAAGTTTGCTCTTTACACATTTCATCACCTTCACTCACCCGACCATCTTTCTTCCTACGGTTTCATTCTGATTATCATTCTCCCTCCATATCTTTTCCAACACCCCATCTGAAAACCTAAAACCTCCTTTCCCCTGCGGTTTGTTGAAGACGACCACTCGGTTGCGGCTCCTGCGAAGACTCTGTTGCGGCTCCTGTGCGAAGACTCCTGCGAAGACGACCACCGATTGCGGCTCCCAACGACTTCTACATCCAGTGCGACAGGTTAGCTCGGTTAGCTCGGTCCGACAGCGAAGGGGTTGTGGGTTTTGTTCTCTTAGTTGTGCTTGTCGGTGTTCTCTCGATTGCTAGGTGAGTTGTCCGACAACAAGGTGTTCTCTCGGTTCTCGACTCGGTTGTCCGACAGCAAGGTACCTCGATTGCTAGGTGAGTTGTCTAATTTGAGTGACTTTGACAGGTGCCTCGATTTGTAGATATTGCTTAGGAGAGTTGATTTGCCTGAATTTGTGGATATTGATTGGTATGGTTTTGAATTTGTTAGGTAAATTATGGACAAGGATGACCAAAACCGAAATTACATTTTGAGTATTAACCACAACAGACAGTTTATTGATGGAAATTGGGTTGGACAAACTGAAGTGGATGATTTAGGGAGGGATATACTCAGTTATGAGACATTGGAAGTGTTTATGGAGTATTACGGTTTAGTAGCGGGTGAGTGTATTTGCTATCTCCCTCCTAGAGGTGATTTGAAGACAGATTTAGAAGTGTGGAAAAGTGATAAAGACGTTTCTGAAATGTTGGAGAGGCAGACTGGAAGTTGGGATTTGTTGTTGTATGTGTTAGCACCCTTCGATCATGATGTATGTGCGAAGGATCCATTTATGGAAGCCATTCGACTAAAAGCCATGCAACAGATAGAAAAGGCATTGGAGAGTCAAGTTATGGCCGATAAAGGCAAACGTCCCATGGAAGAAGACTACGCGTTGTCTTCAACAGAGGAGACAGATTCACTATCGGATGCCATATCCGATCTGAATTGGAAAGCCGGTAATGATGACAATAACGAAGATGATGAAGATGAGAGCCCCGATGTTAATCTTTTCGCGAAGAAGAAAAGAAAAGATAAGGGTCCCGATTTTGAGACTGGTGCAAGTTCAGGTATCCACCGGACATGATTGAATGAGGGTGACTTTGAAGATTTACTATACGGTGGAAACATTGAAGATTGTATAACTAGGCAAGTTCATGTTGTTGAACCAGTCGAGGTAGGAGAAGGTCAATGCCGAAGTGACACCCTAACTACACCCGTTGGTTCTGACGTTGAAGGCGACATCACAAGTGCACAGACTTACCAAATATTTGATGAGGCTCTAAACGCGGAAACAGTTGGCAATCAAAGACCTAAACATGAACTGAAATTAGGGATGCGGTTCATAGATGGTCATTTAGTGGGCTATATGTTTGGACTATATGTTTGACCGTGTTACTGAAATTAGACTATATGTTTGACCGTGTGTTTGTTAATACATCTATATGTTTATGTGTTTTTAGGGTTTAATAGCAGTAGTCGAGGAGATTCTGCCTTTTAGTGACCATCGTTTCTGTGCCAGACACATACACCAGAACATGTTGGCGAAGCATATGAACGACGCGGGTATAAAATCCTGATTCTGGGCTGCCGCAAGCGCGTACAACTATCACCGGCAAAGTGCACATGGAGTGGCTCAAATTGAATTTCAATACTGCATGGGAATACCTAAATGAGATTGACCCCAAGACCTGGTGCAGGTATGAGTTTCACCCGGAGTCAAAGACTGATCTTATAGTTAACAACTGTTCAGAAAGTTGGAACAGTAAGATTCTCATGGCCCGTGATAAACCAATCATTACCCTCATGGAAAGTCTCCGGCGGATGTTGATGACTGATTTCCAAATGAGGAGGCAGGAGGCCAATACTCACGAAGGTGTGCTAATGTCGAACGTTCTGGAGAAGATCAAGAAGAAGAAAGTGTCAGCCCGTGGAATGCAGGTGCTATACGCAGGTGAAGGAGAATATGAAGTACGAATTGGAACAACGTACCAACACAAGGTTGATTTGAATGATAAAAGGTGCAGTTGTTTGGAATGAGATCTATCGGGTATTCCTTGTCCTCATGCAACTGCATGTTTGATGAGTGCACAGATTTTTGACTTTTCTGAATATGTACACCCATATTATCATATATCTACTATGAGGAAGATTTACGCACCGATAATACACCCATTACCTGGGGTAGACGATTGGGTACGTGTAGATTCATTGCCAATTGATCCACCAGATGTTAGGAAGAGAGAGGGAAGACCGAAGAAGAAACAAACTAGGTCATCTCATGAACCCACCAACAAGAGCACATCATTTTCAACATTTCTAGTTATGTAGGTTGATCGACCGTCTTCATCGAAGTCGACACCAAAGTCAACACCAATCAACATAGAATTGGACGATGATTTTCAGACGGTAAGATCAAGTGCCCCAAAGTTGTCCAGTTGTCGTGCATTAGTGTTATCTCCTCAACCACTTAAAAGTGGAAAAACAAAAAAGTAGACAACGGTACGCGGTTCCCGCACCTCACCCCGGTTTGTGCGAAGATCTACTCAGTGAAAGCAAAGTCAGCACCATTAGTGAAAGACATTGATGTTTTGTTTGTTAAATCGTTGTTTTGTTAGGTTGGGTGACTTCATTTTGTTGGATATTAGGTTTGTTGAACATTTGTGTTGGATACTATCTTGTTGGATATTAGGTTTGTGGAACCTTTGTGTTGGATACTATCTAAACAGCTTGGTCTCATGGTTTATGTTGATTGTTCTGTTGGTTTGTGTGTTCTGTTGATTTTTCTTTAAACAGGTTGGTTTATGTTCTGTTGGATAACAGGTTACTTTGTGTGGCCATGTCAAAACATATGGGTGCGTTAACCAATTTTTTGCCAAACATAAGGGTGGAAAACCAAACACTACACCAAACATAATGTACAACTGAATAACAACGTACATAACTTATGGGTCCACAATGTATTCATTAAATAATCATCAAGTACAACTGAATGACAACGCACATAACGTACACACTATACAACAAATGTTTTAAACGCAGCTACATCTTCAACATAAGTCCAACAACAATGCAAACTAAGAATACTATAACACACAACTGTTGCTGATTTCTGCTACGCAACACAGAAATTTGATTGTTGAGTTCGGATTCCTTTGACACAAATTTGGCCATGACTCTCCTTCCATACACACACATCGGTGGATCTTTCCAAGCAAATAAATCACAACCCCTTTTCAATGGCTGCATAGTGGTAAACAGAAATTAGGGTTTCCAAAAAATCAAATTGGTTCGAAATACACTAATCGATTATATCTTCGAAATTAACTCAACGAATTGACAGCATTACCTGGTATCTCGGACATGAAAAGAACAGACGCCCAAATTTTTTCATGGTCCAAGCTGTTCTTGCACGGGTTTGTAAACCACAATAGCAAAGTGGTTTCTCGTGATCCATATGAGATGCGAAAGGGGAAGAAGATTCAAAGTACTTACCTTGGCCCATCTTGCTAGGAGAAACGCAGCAAACCGACGATGAGTTTCAGACGCAAAGACAACAAATGACAAATGGAAGCAAGACAAACTTAATAAATAGAAATGGCTAAGGGTAGTTTAAGTATTATCATTTAGGAGTAAGGCACATGACAACCAGGTGAGCATCAATTTAACAGAAAACGTTCAGACTGGACGGAAATGCTCAATGACCAACAAACGTAAACATCCGGGTGTAATAACAAACATCATGTGTGCAATTACAAACGGGTGCAAACATCCGGGGTGCATTTACTTACTTTTCCCATATAATTATATAAGCAGCCATACTATAGGCGGTAACAAGTTGTATTTTTATTTATTAAAATTAAAATTGGTAAACAAATTGAAAAAATATATTTTAAAGCACCTTTGTTTCATTTGTACTTCAGTCTTCGAATTATGTAAAAGTATCCGAAATGATACTACAGCTTTATTTCATTTAGAAAATGATTTGTATTTCTAAATATAAGGGATATATTTATATGCTACTAATAACAAAAAACTAAAAAAAGGCAATTTTATATTCAACCCTATTCTAAAATAAATTATCAAGAGAAAAGGAAATAAATATATTTTAGGCCCATTGGGCCTCATGCTATTCGTCTTCCCCTCATTTTCAGCCTAGTTCCCTGCAAAATCGAAAAGGCTCTCTCCGTTCGTCGACGAAGCAATCGCTATCGTACAGCCATCGTCCATCACTGATCTCAGACTCTCAGTTAGTTCTGCTGCAAAATCCAGATCACTTGTGCGTTGAATGGTATCGCCCAGCTCAATTGCAGTTCTAGCTGACTCGAATTCACGATGGCCGCCAGCAGGAAGCTCCAGGGGGAGATCGACAGAGTGCTGAAGAAAGTCCAGGAGGGTGTTGATGTCTTTGACAGTATATGGAACAAGGTCACGATCGACTCTCGCTTTATCAAGAGTTTTCACTTGGAATTCTTAAGAAGTTGCTAGGCTGGTTAAATTGGCTGTGCGGTGTTCATTTTTCTGTTGTGGTAACTGCGCTGCAGGTTTATGACACAGATAATGCGAACCAGAAGGAGAAGTTCGAAGCTGATTTAAAGAAGGAGATTAAGAAGTTGCAGAGGTATAGGGATCAGATTAAGACATGGATTCAGTCTAGTGAAATCAAGGATAAGAAGGTACCGTGGTTTTCTTGTCCTGACCTACTTATGCTTCTGATAAATAACAGAAATGCTGGAGTTTCTTCTGAGCTACAAAGTTTTATGTTAGTTATCATTTAAATTTTTCCTTGAGTTGATCTTCCCCTCAACTGAACGCATGACTGGTTCTGATTTTAGACAAAAAATAATTATGGTCTTCTCTGCTACATATTCTCTTCTTTCTGGATAAGCGAAGATGCATTTCATGCTACGAAATAGTAAAGTTTCATCCATTTTTTTCATCATAGACTCGTAGTGTATGAGATTGCAATTATTTGTACTTTAGTTTTCAATGTTTGCTACTTAGGCTGAATGCTGAGACGCTGAGAAATGCGGTTGCACTAATGATTTGTTAATGCAGATAAGTGCTTCTTATGAGCAGTCTCTTGTGGATGCGCGGAAGATGATTGAGCGAGAAATGGAAAGATTTAAAGTTTGTGAGAAAGAAACGAAGACAAAAGCATTTTCGAAGGAAGGGCTTGGCCAACAACCTAAAACAGTAACATAACTACTAGCATTGCCTTGTTTTCTCCATACTTAATAATCTGGACAGAGACTAGAGAAATAATGGTTTGCAATCATCTAAATGATTAGCCTTGATGTGTTGGTTGGAACAATGATTGCTGCTTACTGCTATTGATAAGTAGAAGGAAATAAATGGGTTTTCCAATTTCTGGGATCTTTCACTGCATTGTTAGACATATAGAATGTAGTCTTGCACTGCAAAGGAGTGATCCTGAGCCAATGGTTTAATTTCTTTCCTCAGTTCTATATCATTTATTTGCGCTATTAAAAGCCAATTTTGTGTTGATAGGATCCCAAGGAGAAAGCCAAGTCAGAGACAAGGGATTGGATAAACAATGTGGTATGTAGCTGAATAATGCCATATTTTCTCTGCTGCTTCAGCGCTTAATGTTAACTTATGCATCGAGTATCCTGCCTGTGCCACTTATATCTTTATTTATCTATTAGCAGTTAGTACCTCTTTAAGCACCAATTCATAGTAAGAGTTTTATTATCTCTCAAATAAATGAATATTATCTTATTTTTACTTAATTAAATTATCTTTTGATTGTTGAAAAATGATGCTATAAGAGCATAGCGATCAATAACTTAATGGATAAAATAATTTATTTCAATAGAGGAAAACTGAAACTGAATGTAAGAATTCTATTGTGAAACGGCAGGAAGAGAACATCTTGAAAATGTGTCAGACTATGAAAAGATGACCACTTTTTGTCTCCAGAAGATTTATATTAATTAAATGTTTTATCAGGTTGGAGAGTTGGAAACCCAGATTGATATTTTTGAAGCTGAAATTGAGGGACTCTCTGTCAAGAAAGGGAAGAACAAGCCACCCAGAATGGTAGGCTCTTACTTAAAGTGCCTCATGTGTTAATAAAGTAGATAGTTCTGACAATCTTTTTCTTTCCAGGTACATCTGGAGACATCTATATCTCGACACAAGGCTCATATAATGAAGTTGGAATTGCTCTTGAGGCTTTTGGACAATGAAGAGTTGAGTCCTGAGCAGGTCAATGATGTCAAAGACTTTTTGGATGACTATGTGGAGCGCAACCAGGTTCATTTTTATCAACTCATACCTTCTGTTGTATATAGTCCTATCTAATCTTCACAATAAATGAATAAATTAATAAGGCATGATGCATGTTCATTCTAAACAAGATATTTTAATTTTCTTGTTCCGTCCAGTATATGAATAAATTAATTTTCTTATTTGTCAACCTTTGTCGTTTCCAGAAAATACAAAAAGACAGAAATAGAAAAGTACTGAGAGTTGGGGTGCCTTGATTTTCTCGAACCTTGCTAATTTTTATTTAGGAATAAAAATAAGTTAAAAAAAAAATATAATTTATATGTTTTAGGACAATAGTACTAAGAATAAGCTTTTATCAAGAATTTTTAACCAGCTCAAAAACTCTAAAGCCTTCTCTGCTCTGCATCCCAGTTGAAAAGCAAATGACTGGGTAATGTTGAATGTGAATTGCCTCACCAACTTTTCAACAAGATCAGTCCTGCCAGAATTTACAACTTCATAGCCAACTAGCGCATATTATTTTGAACAATCTATTCTGTAATAGTTTTGTAAAATATCAAGTTCTGAGCTGTAGAGTTAGTGGCTCATAGAAAATGCAGCGGAGAATTGGAGAATTCTTGACGACGGTTGCATGATCTAGTATTTGTACTCTTATTTTTTTTTTTTACCATAGTAGAATTAGAGATGTGAACTTTAAAAAAAGTCTCGCTATAGTGATCCACTTTTTGCAACTATTTTCATTCAAGAGTTGGAGATAGGTAATTCTGTTTGAGATTCTGGCTAAAGCCTACAATTTTGTTCTGCATGGCTATGTTTTCAGCATTATATCTCCACTATCCTTTGGAATTCCTTTTGTTTTCTGCTTTACCTTTTGTTGATCTATTTTTATTTTCTGTAGGATGACTTTGATGAATTTGGTGATGTTGATGAGCTTTACAGTTCACTGCCACTAGACAAAGTGGAGTCTCTTGAGGAGCTGGTCGTGATTGGCCCCCCTGGCCTTCTTAAGGTAAAGTAGTTGCTGTGCAATTGGTTTATTTAGAACCTATTCATTCGAGAGTTTCTGGTTTATGGACCCATTTTTCCCTTCACCTTTTCACTGTCGTGAGATGACTCTATATAACAATTACCTATATATATAGCATGCTTTCTGTGGTTTTTAGAATTGTTGTACATTCTTTTGTACTAAGAGTAAGAGTTGATATTGAGGGAACTCAAAGTAAGTTGAAATGCTTTTGCTATTTTGGCAGGGCACGCCACTTAAGGCATCAACAGCACCCGCAGTACCTCCAATGGCAAGTTTTCCTCAATTTCCCTGCTTGATAGCTATATCCTTTTAAGCATGACAAGAAATTGAAGTTTGAAAATTCATGAGTAATTTTGTGTGAAGTTGTTAATAAATTCATCCTTTCTTGTTTTTCTCAAGGCTACTGGTGCTTCAGCACACCACCAAACTCCAGTTCAGGAAGAAGTCGAAGAGATAAGTTCTCAAGAACCCAACTCTGATATAATTACAGGAACCCCTCCTGCAAAGGGCAATGCAATTGGTTCTGCTGCTTCAACACCGGTTGGTGGACATACAACATCTATCTTACCTAATCTTCCTACTTTCAACACAACTAGTGTGTCAGCTACATCACCGAGTGGTCCAAATGCGTCTTCAATTCGTGCTGTCTTTGAGAATGTTGGTGCAGCTAATTCTTCATCAAATACAAACCTCTCTTCTATTGCCAAAGAGGATGAAAATGTAAATATGCCTAGCCGTCGACCATCCCCTTCCCTTGCTGATGCTGGAATTGCAAGGGGAATGGGTAGGGGTACTCTCCAAAGTCAATCATCAGCAAATACTCCTTTACCTCCAGGTACTGGATTAGTTAGTAGTGGAACCACTGGTCAAGTCCCTTCTGCTGCTGAAGTACCAAAGAGGAATATTCTAGTACTCAATGACAAACTTGGCAGTGGTGCCACATCACCATCCCTCGTTTCTCCCTTGAGCAATAGAATGATCTTGACTCAACCTGCAAAAGCTACTGACGGAAGTGGCTTGGTTGACTCTGTTACGACTGGTGAAAATAATGCATCTTTGAGTGGCCGAGCTTTTCCTCCTCCCGGAGTTTCTGGTATACCGTGGAGGCCTGGAAGTTCCTTTAACCAAACTGAAACGGTATGTCTTATGGCTAATTTTTAATGACTGCTAACTTTTGCATTATTTTATGGATCTATCCTCATACACCGAGTCCTTTTTATGATTTTAATCTGCTGTTATCTCGTCCATGATTTTACTGTTACTTGAGCTTTAGCATCTTTTCATTTAATGTATCTTGCTTCCTAATCTACTGGTCAATGTTTTTCCATTTCCAGGGACAACTGCGTGGGAGAACTGAAATAACACCAGATCAGAGGGAAAAATTTCTACAGCGGCTACAGCAAGTACAACAAGGAGGTCATAGTACTCTTTTGGGCATGTCTTCCTTGACTGGAGGAACCCAAAAACAGTTTTCTGCACCGCAGCAGAACACGTTTCAACAGGTGTACTTCTCACTCATTTTCCTTTAGTACTCAAAATTTCTTGATTTTTTTCCGAATGATTAAGTTGTTTCACTTGATTTTTCTTGATCTGACGGATGATTAAGGTATTTCATTTGATGGTAAAAAAAGAAAGAAAATCAGGTTATTTCATTTGATTCATACACTTTATGCTTTCTCCTTAGTACTTAAAGGTCCACAAATGGACTGTGGATAGTCGCTTAGTGGTTTTCCCCCTACTCATGGGCATTAGATTCTTTCCTCATCATTGGAGAAGCTACATTTTTCGCAGCAATGGAGCCGATCTTTTGTATTTCTTCCAATTTTATCTTCTCTTAGAAAAGGATATTGAATTTCAGAAGAAAAATAATGCTGTTGGTATTTGACATGCCATTCTTTTCCCATTGTCGCCCCATATACTGTTTTCTCTACTTGCCTAAATTTAGTGAGCCCAAACTATAATACTAGCTTAGAAAAAAAAATGAATTTATTTTCCACATTCTGTTTATATCTTGTAAGGAATTTTTCTTACATCACTTGAGCTCAATCATTGCAGATAGTCTTAAGTTCTTTTTTGCTATACATGCAGTTTGGTGCCCAGACTCCTAGTCTTGGACTTGGACTACAATCACCAGGGCTTGGTTCTATATCAGCTGGCCATATACAACAACCTATCCATCAACAAATTGGTCAACAAACGCTTGCTCAGAAAACTTCTGGTAATTTAGTTTACACAATATCTATGCAAATTCATGTGCTTTTTTTTCTTTTCCTTTTATACTATTGGAAGGAATCCCCACCCCACCCCACACAATTTTTATTTTAGTCATGGCATGAAGACCTTTTCCCTGGGTATGGCACAACACAAATAGTACCATTTTGATGTGATAAAGGTCCATTAAGCATATGCCATATAGTCTGGTTTCTTCTAGATTTTTTTCCTTTCCATAAACATAAAATTGGACCGACATGACATGCGCACATGAAGTTGTTGGATGCTGTTCAATTCACTCTCTTTTGGGGTCTTAATAGACATGTACATCTCTGCATTAAAACCTGGATTGTAATGACACTTTACACGACATGCAGAAAACATACAGGAGAAAATTGAAGAACAGCTGGAACAACAGAGCCTGCCTGATGATTCAGCTGCTGAATCTGCTTCTTTATCTGGGCTTGGCAAGAATTCTCTGAATGAGAGTGACTTGAAATCCCCCAATCCTCTAGATTCTCCGGTAAGTCACCACATATAACATGATTAGATTCTATGCTCATAGTTGTTCGTAGCTGCGAGTTTTTTTTTTATAATAAATCTTTGGGGATAAATTCATAATGATGAATCTTGCAGTATGGAGTATCTGGCGGCTCGGTTGCTGAGCTGGAACAGACTCAAATGCCTCGGGATATTGAGCTATCTCCAGGACAACCTTTTCAATCGGTTCAACCTTCTGGAAGCATTGGTGTTATTGGGCGTAGACTCGTCCCTGACCTCGGCACTATAGGAGATAATATCAGCGTGCCGATTACACCTGCGGGCCCTACACATGATCAATTGTACAATTTGCAGATGCTTGAGGCAGCGTATCATAACCTTCCTCAACCCAAAGACTCAGAAAGAGCGAGGAGTTATATTCCGGTACAATCATTTTTCTTCTTGGACAGTTACCCTTCCTCCTCGAACATATGGTTGGCAATTTCTAACATGACAACCGAACATTGAGAAAAATGCTATTTTGTGATTATTATTATTATTTATTTTAATGATGCAGAAACATCCTGTGGCTACACCAGCTAGCTATCCTCAAGTACAGGTGCCGATAGTTAACAATCCTGCATTCTGGGAGCGTTTGGGCATGGAACCTTACGGGGCGGATACCCTTTTCTTTTCATTTTACTACCAACAGGTATCGCAGCTTATTTTCTTCAGTTTTCGGTTATTTTGACACACTGAAGAATTTTAAAAAAAAAACTTATTTTTTATTGACCCTATTTGTTTGTATTCTGCAGAACACCTACCAACAGTACTTAGCAGCAAAGGAATTGAAGAAGCAATCGTGGAGATACCACAAGAAATACAACACATGGTTTCAGCGCCATGAAGAACCCAAAGTCACCACGGATGAATACGAACAAGGGACTTACGTTTACTTTGACTTCCATATTGCAAACGATGATCTACACAATGGATGGTATACTCCAGCTTCAGTCAACCTTTTATCATCCTCCATATCTTCTGTTTCACCAATCGTAGTTACCATGGTTATGAGTAACTACTATCTGCTTTATCATATATTTTTTTACAATGGTGGTGAATTGATACCTGGAATGGTTTTGGGGTGTGTGTGCAGGTGCCAGAGAATCAAAACCGAATTCACATTCGAGTATAATTACCTGGAAGATGAACTAATGTCCTAAACTGGATTGCTTAGATGCTGTTGTTGGTTGTAATCTTAGTAATATGTAAAAGTGTGAGTAGGTTCCGATGATTATTAACCGGACAGACTCGAATCTCAATCACATTCACTCTCTTTTGTATTTTACAATATGGAAGTTGCACTAGTCCTCCTCCTTTGATGACGTTTTCCCCTCCTTTCTCTCCAACGAAGTGGGGTCTTGGTTCTCTGAAATCTTGATTCGACTATTTTCAATCGTGAGAAATTCACGAGGTTAACTCATTTATTGCTGATCTGATCGAGACTTTGAAGGAACACAACATAGGTACACTGCTGAGTAGGGCCGACAATGGTGCGGTGAAAAACCAATAACCATGGTTATAACCGTTACTGTTTAAAATGGTTAACCATACCATTACGGCGTGGTGCGGTTATGGTGATGAATTTTTTACCCATAATGGTTATGGTTATGATATTTAAGTTAGTTATGATATTTAAGTTATACTCATGGTTATTATATAAATATAATAATTAATTATTATTAATAAATTAATATATACTAAATAATGAAAGTTAATGTACATACATGTAATAAATAACTATGATGTTAGTTTTATATATTTTTATTGTTGACAATATAGATTTATGTATTTTTTTAAATAAAATTTTCGATATTTTATTATATTAAATGTATGGAATAAATATGGGTATACAGGTAAAACCATGGTTAATAACCACGGTTATTTTAATGGTTATGGTATTGAAAATTATACCCGTAATGATTGTGGTTATGGTATGTGGTTTAAAAATATGGTATGGTTATAGTATTTGTCATAACCTAACCATACCCTAACCATTGTCGGCCCTACTACTGAGAGAAGTTATTGTTTTGGTTGTTCTCGCCGGCTCAGACACATCGGTTTGAACTGAGATGGCGGAATTTGGAACGGAGGAATTGATCTCTGCGACTCACCAGCAGTATTAGTGGCCATGGGGGACTGAGGAGAAGTGTGATGACTGATGAACGAGTATTGGAGATGATGAGAAGATCTTTTTGTGAAGCAAAAGTTCAGGCATTAAGTTAATTTCCCCATAACTTTAGGGATCCATTTGTAATTTTTATATTCCTCTTCGAAAAAATATTATTCTATTCCATTCGGCAAGCTATTCCGTAAATCGCGTCATTTTAGCGCGCTATTCATTCTCCATCGTCGAAGCTTGAATCGCAGATTGAGAGGCCGTCGGGAAGAATCGGAAAATGGCGATCGCAAGAACTGGAGTGTACGTCGATGACTATTTGGAATGTAAGTAAAAATCATCAAAAAATTCCGGCGAAGTTTGTGATCGTGGATGAATTTTGTGATCAGTTCATCAACTTCGTGTTTAAGATTAACTTTTCTGCTGAATTCCTCAGTTTTGGATGAATTTTGGTTGAATTTGCGACAGATGCGAGCACGTTGCCAGCTGAGTTTCAGAGGCTTCTCAATACGATCAGAGAATTGGATGAGAGGTCTCACTGTATGTAATTTCTATGTGAATCGTAAAATTCACGTCTGTGATGTTTGAATTTTAGTGTTCTTATTAGTTTTCCTCTGTATCTGGGTGATTAAGCAACGATCAATCAGACAAGGCAGCAGACCATGTACTGCTTGGGATTGTCTTCGCAGAGCTCGAAAAAATGGAATAAGAACAACGAAGAAGACGAAACTGCCATTGAGAAACTTCACAAAGAGATAGAAGCTAATCAGGACAGTGCATTAAGTTTGTGCACTGAGAAGGTTCTTTTGGCAAGACAAGCATATGAGCTAGTACGTATCCTTTTGTTCTCCACCATTGTATTGTTGTAGTGATCTTGCTCATTTGAAATGCTATAACGTCATAATTTACACATAATGTGATCGTAAGAAATGCTTCAAGTGTTATCATCTGCTTTGGATTATGAAACTGTGAGTTTGCTCATGCTCAAAGGATATTGACTAAAATATGGAGTGATACTTGGAGTTATGTGATTTCATCATAACTGGTTTTGAGATTCATCCTACATTGTTTGTTAAAGTTCAGTATTCAAGATTTTCATCAACTGAAGAAGAGTAATGCTATTCTCTTTTGAGTCTCTTCTGTAGATAGATGGCCATGTTAAACGACTTGATGAAGATCTGAATAATTTCGCTGAAGATCTTAAGCTAGGTATGTGAAAGCATATGTTTTGTGAAACCAGTCATTATTTTCTTCTTCGGCGAAAGAATTCATAGCAAGATGTCTTTAATTTTTACATTCACTGACAGAAGGGAATAATAAATACACAAAAGTTCTTTACTCCTTGGTTATATCCGTTCAACATATGTGTATAGTAAAGCACTGCCAACAACAATGTCACTAGAATTTACGCACTAGAATGATTAGAGGACTTTTTTGTAAAATTGGCTGGATTCAGAGTTAAAAGTGGAAACTTGGAATTGTTACAGGTATGCAGGATGATCAATCATCTAATGTTATGTTTGCCTTTTAGTAAATATTATACATGGGAAATTAAAGTGAAACTTAGTGTGGAGGTGAAGCACAAAATGGAAATAATCTTGTTTTCTTTGTTAATTTAATGTATTTCCAACGGAAAAAACTGCCAATTGGATTTGCAGTAGTGTAAAAATTGGATAGGTCTCGCCGGGTCAATTCCTTCATTTATTCCCTTCATCTTTTTCTATCTATCTTATATCCCAATAAATATATAGCAAAAAAGGCATTTTTGATTGTTAAAGAACATTGTATTCTATCTGTTTTCCTTTTTTGAGGGCAAGTGATTGAGAGGGTTCGTAACAGTTTCCGAAAGTAGAAAAGATTCCATCGGCGTTCTGAATTTGAAATTTCTAGTATACTCTTTGATTCATATTGTTGTCTTCTCATCTGTTTATTTGACAGTTCTTTGAATACTTGGCTTAAAGTAATCAATTTTACTTTGGTCCACTTGAATACTGAATATCCTATGGAGTGTGGAGTCATTTACTGATGCATCTGCTTTTGTAATTCTGTAGAAGGAAAAATACGACAAGATGAACCAACAATTCTCCCTCCACTGCCATTAGTCCCTAAGCCAGAGAAGCGCAGATCCTACTATGGATCACTTCAATCATCAAAAAGGTTTGAGTACAGAGATTGGGACCGTGATAGAGACTTTGAGCTGATGCCTCCTCCAGGAAGTAATAAAAGAGAATTCACTGTGCCTTTGGATATTGATCAACCCATTGATCCAAATGAACCCACCTATTGTATTTGCCATCAGGTCATAACTTCATTCCCTATTTATCTTTCTACCACACTTAAATTGAGGTCGTTTAATTTTGAAACAACTGTTTCCTCAATTGGGTTGACTCTTCAGGTGTCTTATGGAGATATGATTGCTTGTGACAATGAAAATGTGAGTTGGTTCTTTCATCCAAAATGGTTGTTTTAGTCTGTTGGACCCTACTTTTGATTGTTGAATCGCATTCATTTGAAATTATCGATCCCTCAACAGTGTCAAGGTGGCGAATGGTTCCACTACGCATGTGTGGGCTTGACGGAGACCAAATTCAAAGGCAGGTGGTACTGCCCAACTTGCAGGCTGCTTCCACACTGTCAGATGTAGAATACCCAAGCTGCTTAAGTAAATTGCCTATCACTGTTGTGCAAACTATAACAGTTTGCCACGCTGACAAGATCAGCGTTGCTCTGGTTCAGATGATTTAATTGATATTGTTCTTAATACATGGAAGTTGGAAGATTGTATGTATACGCAAGAGTGACCAGGTTGTATCAGTAATATACGCGGTATTTTTCTTGGTATACAATGCCATAACTCATTATAAAAATTAATTTAAGGGAAAAGTATGAAAAAGATGTAAGATGTTTGACTAAAATGGTAATCGATGTAATTTGTTTTGGGCCGCGGGTATTTGATGTACGATGTTTCATTTTGTTGGTTTTTGAAGAAACGTTAGTTTTTCTGTTAATTTATCCGTTAAAAGTTGACACGTGCTGCTCACGTGATATATAATTTGAACGTTGAAAGAACAAAAAACGAAAATACCAAAACTACCCTCTATATGTATTCTCTCCTTTATACGTTGCGAACCGAACCGTTTCCCTCCCAAAGACCGAACCGGTCCCTCTTCCCCAAAAACACATTACCTCCCATTGCACCACTTCAGTTTCAAGACCCGAAGAACTGCTACTCCCATCACCTCCCGAAGAACTCCCCCAACCCTAAATCGTTTTTGCTGCGAAGACAATAATCAGAGTTGTTGGTGCTGATTTTTACTTCGTCTTGCTGCGGAAGTGAAGGAGCTGCTGCGGAACACAGAAGACACTGCTGCAATTTCTTCAATTTGTGTTTGAAACAGAATCGACGCGACGCGACTGCTCGGTTTGGTGCGATCCCTTCGGCGAATCGAGTCTAATCTTCAGAGGTAACTTCCCATGTTCAATAATACTGTATAAATGCCGAAAGTCACCCTCCAAATTGTGTCCTGCATGAAATTTTCGAACATTTGCAAAGTTGACGAAAACGAATGTTGTTGAAAGGTTAATTAGTTACGTTAGCATTGTATATAAAGCTGATATGTTTACTTACAATGCTGTTTATGTGTGTGTTGTTTGTGACATTACCGAATGTTTATGTGTTTTGTTTGTGTAATGACCGAATGTTTATGTGTGTTTCTGTGTGTAATTATTTGTTTGCAGAATGTCAACTTCAAGTGAGGATAAGTGGTTTATGCAAATCCACTATGATGGTAATTGGGTGGACGGTGTTTACAAGGGTAAGGTATGCTTGACGGACCATTGCTTTTGGTACTTCAATGTCGCTGTTCTACTTGAGTATTACGGTTTGAAGAGAGATAGTGTCATAACGTACGTACTGCCGAATGGAGATCCGAAAAAGGAGATTGAAGTGTTATGTAGCGATGAAGATATTGCACTAATCAAGGATAAACAACAAGGTGTACGAGAGGTGAATTTGTATGTGCTTCTACCATTTGATGAGGAAGCATGTCTTAAAGATCCGTGGTTGGAAGAACTGCGGAACAACACATTGTTGAAGCAAATTGAAAATCGAAGAAGGATGGCATCCGCAAGGATAGCCAAACTGAACAAACAACGTTTGAGTGAGAAAGCGAAAGGAAAAGCACCCATGGTCGAGAGTAGTGCTTCCGAAGAGATGTCTTCCGACTCCGAGGGCATTTCCGACCCAAATTGGAAAGCCAAAAAGGGTGAAGAGGAGGATGACACCGATGATGATGAGGATGATGAAATGTCACCAAAGCGAGGGAAAACGGATGGGCAGCGGCAGGTATTGGGGTGATATACACGACTTAGTTGGTGCGATGGAAGGTGAGTGGGGCGATACTGCGGCAGGTATTGGGGTGAACATGGTTGTTGACATGTTAAACCTTGAGCATGACTGTCCGAGCGACACCTTGAGGACTCCCCCAGATTCAGACGTGGAAGACGACGTGGCAAGCGGACATAGAACAAGAGTTATTGATGAAGAGGTGAATGCGGAGTTCGGTCAACCCACCAAAAAATACGAGCTGAAACTTGGTATGAAGTTCGTAGATGCGAAGGCGTTTAGGGATTACATGATTGGACATAGCATCCAAAAGGGGTATGAGATGGAGTCGAAGGGATCAAATTGTCCCAAACGAATAGAATTCCGGTGCAAACAGTCCAACTATGGCTTCAAGTCTTGTGCGGTTCGTGTTCCTCAACAAGCGACTTTTCAGTTACGCAAGTTGATGGAGGAGCATTCATGCGGTCGAGCATTCCACACCAAGAAGATTGGTGGTAAGTGGATATGCGAGAACTTCATGGAGTTGATTAGGAACGAACCGAAGGTACGAAGTGCGACCATAGCTGATGAAATTAAAAAAATATTCAACTTCGATGTGAAGCGATGGAATATCTGTGAATGTATAAGATTAGCGAGAGAGAAGCTACGTGGCGATAGATTATGACAGTTTGAACGCCTAAGAGACTACGCTGGGACAATGATGATGCATAACCCAGGAAGCACCGTTTACATACAGGTTGATCCGGTGCCGAACCCTTTAAGACCAAAATTTGAACGTATGTACGTATGTTTAAAGGGATGTATGGAAGGGTTTAGAGCTGGTTGTCGACCATTCATTGGGTTGGATGGGTGTCACTTGAAAGGCCTGGATGGGGGACAACTGCTAAGTGCTGTGTCTCGGGATGCTGACAATAGAGTCTTCCATCTATATTATGCGTGGGTAGAAGCTGAAACGAGAGAGTCGTGGACGTGGTTCCTGGACATCTTTAAGACAGACCTTGGTGATGGGGGTCCTTGGATCGTCATGTCAAATCGACAAAAGGTATATTACGTCTGCACTTTTTAAATATTTTATGTATTACGTTGTCATAATTTAAAAATGTTATGTGTTATGTTTGAAGTATTTAAACAGTTGCTGTAACATGTTTGTAATTCTAATTGTATGATGAAACATGTTTGCTAGGGTTTAATAACTGCAGTAGAGGAGATCCTACCTGCATCAGAGCATCGTTTCTGTGCACGACACATTCATCAAAACATGTTGACTGCCAAACACAACGACGCTGGAGTGAAGTCACGTTTTTGGGCAGCGGCTTGTTCGTACAATTTGCATAGGCACAAGGCACACATGGACTACCTAAAACAGCACTATGCGGGTGCATGGGAGTACTTGGACAAGATAGACACAAAGACATGGTGCAGGTACGAGTTTCATCCAGATTCAAAAACAGATTTAGTAGTGAATAATGTCGCAGAGAGCTGGAATGCGAAGATTAAGGATGCTCGAGATAAGCCTCCAATAACCCTTATGAAAACTTTGCGAAAGATCGTCATGAATAATTTCACTACAAGGAGGGAAGATGCTAGCAAACACGAAGGGTTGCTGTTTAGCAATGTTCTCGAAAAGATCAAGAAAAAGAAGGATGCTTCAAGAGGGATGAGTGTACTATACGCAGGTCAGGGTGAGTACGAAGTGCTTGTGGGTACACAATACCAGTACACCGTAGATATCAACACCAAAGTATGCAGCTGTCTGGAATGGAGTCTGACCGGAATCCCTTGTGCCCATGCTACAGCTTGGGTCAAAATGCCTCTGAAAAGGTGGTAAACCTGGAAAGTTCGCTTGAACGTGTTCGAGTAAGTTCAAGTGCACCACAACTTTCTGATTGTTGAGCTCTCGTGCCAGTTGATATGCCGTTGCAGACCATCACACCGAAGAAGAAGACTATTCCTAAGAAGACGACAATGCGGCCGAGGAGTTCCCCTCGTTTCAAGTCAAGCTAGTACACAAAATATCCTACTCAATGAAGATATTCTGTATGCAGGACCTAAAGTATTATAACTTATTTTGGAATGACACATACTGTTGGTTATGCTGTCAATTTGAGGCGTTAACTTTCGTTTTGTGAACATTATTAGGTTTCGTTTTATGTTTAGGATGATCATGGTATTGTTGAAGTTGGTTCTGTTGAAGTACTTGGTTGTCTGGATTGTGTATGTTGTCTGCATACTGAAAATACTTGGTTATGTTGAAGTTGTCTGGATTGTGTATGTGTTGTGGGAGAGGTGTTTAATTGCAGGTGGAATGTCGTTTGGATTTAGTCGATCACTTTTTGTACTGTCAGTCAAAACATAGTACATCTATTCTCAACTAGTGGACAAACGTGTTTCATCAAATACCAACAATTACAAAACATATGCCATCTGGTATTAAGACAACAGAAACTTACTTAACTTAAAACACTCCGACCCACAAACATAAGTCTTTAAAATACAAGTCCCAAAAACACGTTCACCCAATGACCAATTTTAGGATTACAGCACACAGTAGTACCGCAAGAACACCAACAGCAGTAATCAACATCTTCTCCCTCCTTCGTACAAGAACCACTTCGCTTTCAATCTTGACATGCATATCTCGAAATTTGTTCACGACCCTCCTTCCGTATATGCACATTTGCGGGTCACACCACTCAAAATAACTACAACTGTGGTTCTGCAACAGAAATACAATAAATTAGGGTTTCGAAAATTACTGATTTTCAAGATTAGGGCTTCAAAATTAAGCTTCCAAACAAAACGAATCGGAAAACAAACCTTGTAATTGGGACACTCATAGAACATTCGACTGAAATTCTTCCATGTCGATGCGGGTTTAGCATGTGTCGTGAACCCACAGTAGCAACTCCAACTCAGGTATTCTACGGCCAACTTCGAGTTCGAGCTGGATGAAGTGCTGCCTGAGTAATGCGGTCCCATTCTTCCTCGGCGACCAGGAGATCCAACAATGACGGGCCAAAGACTTTGGGAAGCTACGGACGACCACCTTAGAGAACAATGTTGGAGAAGAAACCGATTTGATTCAATGGGAGAGAAGGACTGTTATAATAGGTGAAGTACTAAGGGACATCTTTGTATTTTCACACACCAAAAGTCACGTGCAAGGCATGGAGGCTGTTAACGAAATTTTTAAACGGACACAAACGGAATTCATAAAAAACCTACACCAACAAACATACTACATCAAAAATAAACAATGGACCGCATTTACCACTTTAGGCAAACATATTACATATTTTTTATACTTTTCCCTTAATTTAACCATCATATTTTGCCATTGCTTGTAAATCTATGGAGTACTTGAGGATTATTACACCAGATGAACTTCTTGGTCTTAATCTTTCTTCTTTTGACTACATGGATGTGACGATACCATCCATCAAATGACGCAAAACTAAAATACTACAAGATTAGATCTCATATGTCAAACCCGACAAAAGTTTTACATATACAAGCACATAGCTGGCCTGTTTCACTTTCATGTAATGACAAAATTCTGCCAAGATTTTGACTTCTAAAGGGGGGGGGGGGGGGGGGGGGGGGGGGGGACGATAGTAGAAAAACAAACCAAACAAGCACGAGCAAGCTAAGAAATTGTTGAATGGATGACAAAGAAGGTAATCACCAACCAACCCATGATCCAGTTTTAGGGTTAACAAGACTAATCCTCATCCATTCCAGCTCCAGCAGGTGCTGCATCTCTCCTTGGGCCACCTGCTGGTTTCGCCATTATAATCTGCACAACCAAACAAGACAGTGTGATACGTGGCTTCAATCTAGTCATGCATTTGCTGGCTCATTACAAGATTGCATAATGAAGTTTAATACAGCTTTAGTTTTCACATAAGACTTCACTTAGAACATTATTGAATATTATACTGAAAAAAAAAACATTTTTCAATTAGTAAATTACCTGATCGACTCTCAGCACAGTAGTTGCAGCATCAGTAGCATATTTGAGAGCAAAAAACCTGCATAATATGTATAAATACGATACCAATTGAAACAAAGACCATATCATATGGCTAAAGTAATTTATGTTTTTAAAAAGACAAAAAAAAAGGCGAAGAAAGGGGGAAGAGTCTGACTTGGTGGTGTATAGATCCCAAATACTCATCCCTGAGATATCCTTGCAAGCACCTTCTTCCAAGTCGATGCCCACTTTGGCGTTTCCCTTCGCATGTTCACCGTATAAGGATGATATAATCTCTGAAGCATTAAGCCCAGCATTCTCAGCAAGTGTTTTTGGTATCATTTCAAAACTCTCAGCAAATTTTAGAACAGCATGCTGATCCAACCTGCAAAAACACATAACAATACAACTTCTTTTTTGAACACATTAATCAAATTAACAAATAGCAGTTATTTTGTGTTTTTCCTAATTTACTCATTTTCTAAATCTTATTAATGATAAAATTTAAACACACTAAATGTTTTATTTACCCAGTCTCCTTGAGGGAAAATTCCTTTATCCTTTGTGCTAGTTCAATCTCTGTAGCTGCAGCTCCGGGTACTATGCGGCTGTCCCTGCACATAGCCTGTGATAGATTTTCAAGACCAAGAAATTTCCATCAAAGTCATTAAACAAAATAATTATTTTTTAATAGCATTTTTTTGGTGCAAAAGAAGTGCCTTGTAGGTATTGACTCCATCATCAACAGCTCTTTCAAGGTCATCCAATATACTATCAGTGCTTCCTCTTAAAACCACAGTGGAAACAGAGTTTCCACCTTCTTCATTTCTCACGATAATAACCTAACGAGATATGAAAAATTGAATTTATCAGCAAGGAAGTTAGAGATAAATAGGAGAGGACCAAAAACAGGCAAAATTAAATAATCATGTTGATCTTACCCTCGCGCCACCAATTTCCTCCACAGAAACCGAATCTACATATCCCAAATCATCAGGGCCAGGCTGTGCTAACTTTAACTGCAAAAATATTCCAGACTTACCACTGGCCAAAGCTCTGGCAATAGTACAAATAATAGAAAGACTCAAAGAGTCGCAAAGTGTGCAATTTACAGTGAAACATAAAATTAAAGTTTACAGATTTTGGAAAAAGAAAAGTGACTGCATTGGATAGTCAAGAATTTCTTGAAAATGAATATGTTTCCTTTTTCTCACTAAATTTCACACTTTGTAATATTAATCAAAAGCAAATACCATCACAATCACATCTGAAAATGGATCTGGCGTTCTTACATGAGCAATAGATCCTGTGGTACGACAGAATCGACGCAGTTCAAACTTGGAGCTGATCTTTAAGACCATAAGCCTAAAAACACGCATCCAAGAATAAGCAAAGCACTTTCTCTATTGATTTGCCAACAGAGATTAAAAGGGTTGCATGGATAATGTCAAGCAACAGAATACGTTAGCAAACACAGAGTTGGACATTCACTTACTTATAACGCTCACAAAAATGGAGTGCCATCTCTCCCACTGCACCACCACTAACAATAACCTTGGCACCGGATTCAGCCACTGCTCTTATGAGTTCTTCCACTTTAGCTTCTTCGGTTTTAGCATAATTTTCTAGCTGCACAGCAGTAAACACAGATTTCAAACTCAGCAAATTTATTATCTCTTAAGAAAATATGTGGATTCAAATCTATAGGTTTCTGACTCAAATTTAAGATCTACTTGCTTTAAGTTTAATCTCCTCAGATTTATCAAGAGTAGTACCTGTTCGGCACTATGAATGAGAACTGTTCCCTTGGTTTCCGTGGCAGAAGTATCAACACCACCAGCAAATACAGCAACCTAAGAAGAGATGATGAGTTATATGTGGAAAGCCCTCACATAATAGAGATCCACGTGGGAAAAAAAATTGATATGCCTATAATACGAACCAACATGTTTTCCATCCAGACATAAATGTAGACCGTATTACCAAAGGATAGTATACGATAAGATCAATTTTATACAACTATAATTCTAAGAAGCAAATGCAATGCCGCTGGAGTAGAGCTTGGGTTAAATAAAAAGAGAGATCGTGGAACAATAACAAACCTTTGCTTTTTCCACTCTCTTTATGCTACCCACAGCATCACTCTTCAGAACCAAACCACGGACTACAGAGCTGTTCCGCAGACCTCCTCCAATAAGCTTTGCCACACGCACATTATCAACATTAAAATTCGCTGGGTTCTTGGGACAGACTTGAATACAGGCCTTGAGAGAAAGTACAGAGACAAAATCAGGAGAACTGAGAACAAACGAGAGCCCTCATAGAGCCATCAAATGAATTGTCATATATAGGGGAAACAAAAAGGGATTACATCTGCAATAAGGGAAGACAGCAAATCCTCTTGCCCAAACTGCTTACTGGCAACAGCAGATTTCATCCGAGAAATCACCTGCTGCTTATCTCGCACATCCATGTTTTCAGAACCCTCCTCAACTAGCTGTTCCAAGATCTCAATTGCCTGATAATTAAGATAATTTAAGTTAACTGAACACGATTAGTGACTTAAAACTAAAAAGGGCATACCACAAGGTGAAGAAAAGGACACCTTGTCGATCCCTTTGATATAGCCACTGATAATCTCACTTGGGTGCAAGCCCATCCTAATAAGCTCTTCTGCATTTTGAAGAAGCTCCCCAGCGAACGAGATAGTCAAGTTAGCACCATCACCAATTTCCTCCTGCTGTGCTTTGGCTGCCAATACCAAAAGCTTGGCGGCAGGATGCTGGACTTCAAGCTCATTCACAATAGTGGCAGCATCACTTGTGATAAACAGCTTGTCTAAGTGATTTATGACCATTTTATTCATACCTGCAATGACATACCAATGAATAAGAATAACAAACTCGGATTCTCACAAAAAAAAAATGAACTACCACCACCCTGATATAAAAAGTTCTGCTTGAAGAAGTTTAAATGTTCCGATATCCATTTCCTCAATGGTTCTTGATCAAATCGAACATTAAGACTCTTATTCTATCGGCATCTTATAATTATAGCAAAGCAGACAACTAACTTAAGCAAGGTGAAAAACTCAATTCGAACCGAAGCTTAAGATTCGACTGTTTCACGGACTATCATTCAATGTCCAGCGATCCCAAAGATCAATAGATAGCTAAAAGGTCTTGAGTCCCAACCCAAAAATATAACTTTGCGGCTGATCATGTCCGGTCTTTAGACCAGCAATCTGATTTTCGAAATGGTCGAAAGAAATGAAAGAGAAAGCGAGATAGCGGATCCAGAAGGAACAAAGATTACCATTGGGTCCGAGAGAGGTGCGAGTGATTGCAGAGAGCTGCTTGCAAGCATCGATGTTCTTGATAACAGCTTCGTCCAGTCCGGAGAGGTGCTTGTGTCCCTCTTTGAGCATTGACTGTATACCGTACGACGCCATTGAGAACCCCATTGCTAAGTTGCTCCGGTTCCGTCTAAGTGAGATTTTTTGGAGGAGCACAGTTCAGAGAACTGAGAAGGGTGGTTCCAACAGAGTGTAGTGTAAATTTGTTTCAACAAAAACCCTAGAAGAACATGCGCTGATGCGCGGGCATAGAGAGAGAAATTGAAGAGGAGATCTGGTCACTAGGCGGTTACATTTAAGAAATGACAGACGAATAGCAACGCGACTGAGTAAAATTGATTGTTTTTTTTCTTCGATTAAGGAATAATAGAAGAGACAGAAGAATGTAATTGATAATTGGTTATATATATTTGTTAAATGTATCTTGATAATTGGTTATATATATTTGTTAAATGTTCTCATTTGTATTTTAATATTATTGGTAAATATTATATTTTTTTATTATGATTTTGCTTTTTTATTTTTCTTATATCTTCCTTTATTTAAAATCCAAATAAAATAGGATATTTTTTTATCTTGCATTTCTAATTTTGTTTGAACTCATAACATCTATGATGATTTAGCAATAGAAATGAAGGGGTTTTCGTTTCAGAACTGCAAACCTAGAACTGAAACCCTAGAACAGAACGACAAAAGAAACGAAGAGGCAGACTTAAGGATCATTAGAGAGTATTCATTTATTTGGAATCCCTTCACCAAGTCTGATTACAATTGAAAATGGAAAAACTGAAATAGAAGAATATTAGGACAGAGATTAATGGGTCGGACTAATCGAAAATAAATGGGCCAATAACACAGAAATAAATAATGGGTCAAGGAACAATGCAACCTGTTTAGTCCAGTCCACGAGACTTCAACACTCCCCCTCAGACTGTAATCCTTCAACAACTTGATTCTTCATCGTTGCCCCCCCTGTCCTGCGAACATGTTTCTCATACCCAGCTTACCACAAAGAGAATGATGTTGCTGACCCACTAAATCCTTAGTAAATAGGTCAACCAACTGATTCATGGAACTAATATACTCAAGTTGTATAACATGCTCAAGTAATTTTTCTCCAATATAATGACAATCTATCTCTATATGCTTGGTTCTTTCATGAAAAACAGGATTATTAGTTATTTGAATGACATCCTTATTATCATAATTTAAGGTAACCGGTTCAGTTTGTTCCAATCCTAATTCATTCAACAAGTTTTTAAGCCATATAATTTCAGATAATGCAGAACTCATACTCCTATATTCAGATTCAGCAGAAGACCTAGAAATAGTATTTTGATTTTTTACCTTCCAAGAAATAACATATTTATCTAGCATGATACAATAACCAGTAACTGATCTCCTAGTTTCTATACAGTCGGCCCAATCAGAATCACATAAGCCAACTAGACTCGGGTCTGACTCACAAGATAGTAAAATACATTTACCTGGTTCATATTTAACATACCTGATCACCCTTAGAGCGACTTCTAGGTGAGAATTCTTCGGATCCTGCATGTACTGACTTAAATTATGTACTACAAAAGTTATATCAGGTCTAGTAATAGTCAAGTACAACAACTTCTCTATCAGTCGTCTATAAAGACTCATATCATCTAGGGTTGTATCATTCTCATTCAACTTTAAATGTCTGTCATAATCCCTAGTTGTCAATTTCAGATTCATCTCCATGGGTGTTTTGCTAACTTTTCCAGCAGATAATCCAACTTCAGAAATAAGTTCTAAGACATATTTTCTTTGAGTTAAAAACAATCCTTTTTCATATCTTGCCACTTCAATTCCTTGAAAATATCGTAGTTCTCCTAAGTCCTTCATTCTGAAACTGAACTGCAAGACATTTTTTAGCTCTCTTATCAAGCAAATCGTCAACATATATCAATAAGATCACCATCTGTTTTCTATCATGCTTGGTAAAAAGGGAGTAATCAAGTTTAGATTGATTATCTCCAGCTTTAATAAGAACATCACATAATCTCATATTCCAATGTCTACCAGTTTGCTTAAGGCCATAAAGGGACACTTTCTTAACCTGCAAGCCAGATCAGTCTTACCATCATTGAACCCCTCAGGGACACGCATGTAAACTTCCTCATCCAAATTACCTTGCAAAAAGGCATTGTGCACATCCATCTGATAAAGAGGTCACCTATAGATAACAGCTAGGAATAGAATGGTACACACGGTATTCATCTTCACAACATGCGGAAATGTCTCAAAATAGTCTATAGCGTGTTTTTTTATTGTACCCTTTAGCAATTAGCCTAGCCTTATATCTACTGAGGCTTCCATCTGATTTGTATTTCAATTTGTACACCCATTTACATCCTATAATTGATTTACCTGGAGGGGCTGGGACTAAGTCCCATGTGTGGTTTTCCTCAAGTGCCCTGATTTCTTCCTTCATCGCATCAATCCACATCCTGTCTTTCACAACCTCAAAAAAACTTTCTGGTTCAACCAGTTTAGAAATCGAAGAAGTAAAACAATGATATTCACGGGATAGTCCATCATAAGATATGTATTTATCAATCAAATGCAAACATAAAACATTAGAAACCTCATAGTCTTTCATCCATATAGGGGGCTTGATGGCCCTACCAGTCCTACTTACGATTTGCCTAGATGGCTCTTCTACCGGAGGATTGCTCCTCTCATCAGAGTCATCCAAAGACTCATCACCTGAAGAGGTCCCGTTCGAGATCTCACGAGTCTCATCCGGTGTGTTTCCTCCTGTGGCTCTCAATTCATCCTTAGTTTTTGCAGCTTTAGAGTAGCTAACATCATCAAATTCATCTTCTATATAATGCTCAAAGAACACAGGTAACTGATCAAGCTTACCACTCCCAAAAGAAAAACACTCTCATTGAATATAACATATCTACTGATAAAAAAACTTTTTTCAGTTAAATCATAGAGTCTGTATCTTTTTTGGGTCACAGGGTATCCCATCATTACTGCAGGGATGGCCCTGGAAGCTAGCTTATCATCTAAGACCATGTTCTTAGCATATGTTAGGCAACCGAACACCCTTAAGTGGTGTATCATAGGTTTCTTACCACTCAAAATTTCTATGGGGGACTTGCCCTTCAATAGCTTGGTAGGCATCAAATTTATCAAGTAGCAAGCTGTAAGGATGCAATCTCCCCAAAAAATATTCGGAATTGATCCTTGCAGCTTTAGAGCCCTTGTTATTTCTAGCAAGTGCCTATGCTTTCTTTCAGCCCTACCATTTTGTTGAGGGGTATAGGGACAACTACTTTGATGATCAATTCCCTTATCACTCAACAGTTTGTTCATATGCTTATTAAAGAATTCTTTTCCATTATCGGTCCTAAAACACTTGATTTTTTTTTTTCAAAATTGGTTTTCAATCATGGCAATATAATCCTTCAGAACCATAAAAACATCCGTAAACTGAATGAGATGAACCCAAGTTACTCTAGAATGATTATCAACTAGGGTAAAAAAAAATTATCATCATATGTGGGGCAATGATAAGACCCCCAAACATCTGCATGTACCAAATCAAATATAGCATATGTTCTAGAATTAGAAACAGGAAAACGGTTTCTAACAATTTTAGCTCTAGGACAGATAGAACAATCATTCATGCTCAATTTTTTTTTTTATTTCCAACAATGTCGAGAGAATCTACATGCTCAAGAGTCTTAAAAGAGGCATGCCCAAAATGTGTTGTGCCATAACATGACATTGCTCACAACATGACTAGTTACAAACTGACTGACTGATCTGCATGGAATTTTCATGAAATACAACCCAGATTTCACCTCACCAGTCCTCAAGACCTTCCCATTTGAGAGGTCCTGCAGGATAGCAAGCTTAGGGTAAAAAAAACGCATAGCAGTTCAGATCATTTATAAGTTTTGAAACTGAAAGGAGGTTATATTTGAAATCTGGCATGTACAACACATTTCGCAATTCTCTACCAGAATCGAGCAAACCACTCCCAACACTATGCACATCAGAGGAACCCCCATTTGGCAGATGAACTTTGGTTCTAAGGGCTACCTTGTTGCCACACAACCAATCATTTATGTTGGTCATGTGGTTGGTTGCTCCTGTATCCAAAATCAAAACATCATTTTCACAATTATAAGTAGAGTTCAAAGATATACCAACTGTATTTGAATGAGAATCTTGAGGGAGGGTTGCACTTGCTCTAGCAGCAATGCCTCCTGCTCCGCTCAGTGTCTGCAAAATATTCTCAAACAATTCTCGTGAGAAAGTAATTCCACCTTGCACTCCATAATTCAGAGAAGCGTCATTATTAGTGGAGTTATTTAAAAAAATAGGATTAGTGTCACCAATTTTAGTGGAGGTAGTGCTGCTTTTAGGATTGTTTCCCTTATCCTTCAACTCCTTGAGTTTGAAGCAATTATATTTGGAATGTACCTTATTTTTACAGAAGTCACATCCCTTAGCATAGTAAAGGTCAACAGTATGTCCACGTTTGTGGGAATATGTGTATTCTAAACTCTGATTTCCTTTCGGCCTCTCTGAACTTAGAGACACATTTACAGATTTAGTATTCACAACAACAAATTATAACTATCTGAACATAGTGGATGAGATATCCCTTTGGCTTTCCTATTGCATCAACAAATTATAAGCTTGATTAACTGTGGGCAAAGGAGACCAAAGCAATAAATGACTTCTCATATTCGAATAATTTTCATTCAGACCCATTAAAAATTGAAACAACCTTTGATTATCTTTGTGATCTACATGCTTCTTAAAATATTTCATGATCAAATGTGAGGGAGTGCACATGCAGAATCATATTCAGCCTAAAGAACTCTCAGTTTTGAAAAAAAGTTGAAATCGAATCAAGGCATTGCCTAGTCATAACAATTTCATATGCAACTGATAAGTTTTAGGACCACTAACTTTATCAAATCTTTCTTTAAAATCTTTTCATATAAGATAAGCATCCTCAGTATACATCAAACCACCAGCTAAACTTTAGAAATCGAATTTGTTATCCAGTCAAGAACCACAACATTACATCTATCCCATAAATGATGAAATGCAGAATCATACTTTGCACGAATGCATGTACCAGTGATAAATCCAAGTCTGTTTCTTCCTAGTAAAGTAAACCGCATTGCCCTATTTCACATTGCATAATTTCCCGGACCGGTTAATTTGACAGAAGTCATATTTGTTCCGGGATTATCACTAACATGCAAATATAAAGGGTGGTGAGAATCAATTGTGGCCATAGCATCATGATCTATATCATCGGTGGTATATTTTGCCTCCTAATGTATCTTTTCCTCAGCCACATCCAAGAAAAAATCCATATTCAAAAAATGAACAACAACGATAACTAGGCCACAATCACGATATTCACAAGCCAATGGTAAAAAGAATATCAAAACCAATCAATATTCAACAAGAATCAGACTTATAGCCACAATATCCACAAACCGAGGGTAAAAGATAACAGGAACAACCAGTATTCAGCAAGAATCACACCGCAACCAAAATATCCACAAGCCGATGGTAAAATAACAGGTAAGATCAGAGAATACCAACGGTTGTGATGACAATCACAACCAACAACCGCATAAAATCGGGGAGTGGTCGACTAGACGAAAGGTGAAGAGATTCGCAACAAGAACAGTTTCCGAACAGGAAACTAAAAAATACCAATGGTTGCTAAACGAGGATCGGATGATTCCGCGAATGAATCTCACACCGAAGAAGAAGATATGCAGGATCAGTGAAACCAGAGGCAAGGATTGCCTTTTTGCTCTGATACCATGATGATTTTGTGATACAAATGAAGAGGTTTTCGTTTCAGCACTGAAACCCTAGAACATAACGACAAAAGAAACGAAGAGACATACTTAAGGATCATTAGGAGTTATTCCTTCATCTGGAATCCCTTCACCTTATAAAGACTACAACTATAAAGGTCTGATTACAATTGAAAATGGAAAAACTGAAATAGAAGACTATCGGGCCAGAGAATAACGGGTCAGACTAATCGAAAATAAATGGGTCAATAACACAACAATAAATAATGGATCAATGAACAATGCAACATGTTTAGTCCAGTCCACGAGACTTCAACAATCTATTAATAAGAAGAGAGAGAATTAATGAAAATTACTTTGATTTATTGCGGAACATTTCATTATCAGAAAAGAAGGTAGAGAGCTATATTTCAGGTTCTCAGAAATCCTGTTAGAAATGTGTCCTTAGGATTACTATAATGTTTTCGTTGCTGTTGTTACTTACTCGATTTTTCAAATCCTCAAATTCAAATGTTGATCTGGTTTATTTCAGTTGTTTTCGTTGCTCTGGTTACTGTTGATATATTGTTGTTACTTACTATGTTTTTCAAATTCTCAAATTCAACTGTTGATCTGGTTTATTTTCGTTGGTTTCGTTGCTCTCGTTACTGTTGTGCTGTTACTTACTCTGTTTCGTCGCATAATTCCTAATACTAAAATTTTGTGTTTTTTGAATGAAGTTTGATTCACCATTTTGGTACTCGAACAAAACAAGTTACGAAGATGATGGTCGACACAAGTCGATATACGACAATCGGTATTATGGGAGGAGGAGGTGTATTGTTCGTAGATGAGGCGGTATATGTTGGATTCTACGTGCACGGGAAGATGGAAAAAAAATATTTGATGCACCAAATAAAGATGAATAACTCTCTGCACAAAGTCATTTCTAAACTGCAAAAATTTACAACACTTATCCGCAATTCTTAGTATAAGCTACTTGCAAACTTACATATGAAACCAATTCTGTCTTTCCTTTCTCTTCTCTCAAATATCCTTTCGCTCTCATTCACGTACCTACATGCATGAATCAATGGCGTAACTAATGATAAATCATAAATATTCCTCTAATTAATATAATAAAATTAAACCAAACTAAAAAAGAGTCTCCGAGTCTCCATCTCCCGATATTCCGATCTCCCGGTCTTTCAAAATCTCCCGGTCTCCCGATCTCCAGAGTAATTTTTAAAAAATTGTTTATAAGTTTTTAAATATATATATATTTTATTATCTAAGGTAGTTTAAGTTTATATTTACTAGGGGTGAGCAAAATGCGGTTTGGTTCGGTTTGGTCCGGTATTAATTTCGGCCTTTAGATAGAAACCGAAACCGTTTGAACTGTTTTTATGGTCTTGATTTTTTCAGTTTTGGTTCGGTCTAGACCATTTGGACCGTTAGACAGAATATTTTATATATTTTTCTATTATGTATGTATATCGCTATACAAGAACACAATATAAAAACCTAATTTTATTACTTATTTATAAAATATGTAATGTATCAAAATAATATTTTATTCAATTGACATAAAATTAGGGTTGATCATGGGCGGTCCGATCCGGTCCTGAAGCCAAGACCGAGACCAAAATTTCGGTTTTACCTTATGGAGGACCGAGACCGATTTCTGCCAAAAAAGCCCGCAGTAGTAGGTCTTTCTTGACTCGGGCTGGTCTCGGTCCTGTACCGAATCTGCAAAAAAAAAACACTATTGAGCTCATGGTATTCTTTAGTAAAATGCGAAAGAATAGTTCACCTCTACAAAAACTATGAACTCATGGTATTCTTTAGTGAATTTATCGTGATATAACTTTTATAGAGATAGAAAACCTCCAAAATCCACATTCCTTTCGGTGTGGTATTATGAAAATCTCAAATCCACCTTCATTCGATCTGGGCCGGTCCTAAACGGGCTTTCGGGAAAAAAGCCCGAGATCGACCTTGAAGAAAAAAACTCGCCCGCTCGATCTCGGTCCTAGTCGGGCCGATCTTGTCGGGAATTCAGTCCAACAGTCTTTTTTTTATCACCCCTACATAAAATTGACATAATTTCGTTCTAAATTGATATCAACCGATTAGACCGACTTTTTTAAAAATCATTTAAAAATTAAAATAACTATACTATCCAATATAATTTAATAGCATAATATATAATTATATAAATTACTATACCATGATAGAATCTAATATAATTTATTAATGTTATAATAATTTATTATTGATCTAAACGTTTTTCATTCAAATTATATTATATTTTTTGTCGAGCGTTCGTTTATAATTAATTCTATCGAAATAAGACATATATAATAAATTCACTAAAAAATAGTTAATGGTCCCCATGGTCTTAACGGTCTAGGACCGAAATAAGACCAAGACCGAAAAAGACCATAAGCCAAGACAATTGGTTTCGGTCCACAAATGGTTCGGTCTTTTTGGTTTGGTCTCGGTCGGTCTCGGTTTGGTCTCGGTCTTTGTGCTCTTGTCGTTCACCCCTAATATTTACACTCAATAAATATTTTTAATCAATTGTTTTGTTTTATTTAGATTCTTGTATTAAAAACTTTAACACTATATTAATAATTCCAACTGCTATTTTTATACTTTAGATATAGTTAATGAAACAAGTCTCATATTATTATATTAAACATATCATGTTTATTTATTGATGTTCTTTAATAATTAATATTTGTTTAACGTCGTTTGTTTAAGTACAGTTTTAATTTAATTATGTATCTATTGTATTATTTTTTTTAAATGGTTAAAAAAAAATATTCTAAATTTAATATTTATACGTTACCATAATATTCATTTTGAAAACATTTTTTCCAACAATCTCTATAAAAATTAGAAAGATGGTTATCAACTTACATACTAAAATCAATCGATAGAAGCTCAATATCATTCATATATGTAGAAGTTTGTTTGTGAGTTTTGAGTTGATTATATGATGCAATATGTCAATATCTAATTTCGTCGCATAATTATTGATACTAAAAGAATGTAGTTTTTGAATGAACTTTAATTTGTCATTTTTGCACTCGAAGACAACGAGTTATGAAGTTGATGGTCGACACCAACCAATATACGAACATCCAATATCACGTGAGTACGATTTGCACTGTGCGTAAATGAGGCGGTGTGTGTTGGATTCTTCGTGCACTACAGGAAGATGCAAAGAATCTCTACGTAAAACTCTTGTCCATCAAGTACAGTTTGGGGTTACTCAAGATTAATGGACACATGAACAATTTAGTATATACTGAAAACAAGGTGCAACTAGACATTTCAACAAAAAAAACACTACACAAGTCACCAATAGTGAAAGAGATAAGAAATCTGATTAAAAGATGATAGTCGACGCAAATCAATATACGAGAATCGGTATCACGGGAGGAGGAGGTGTATTATTCATAGATGAGGCAGTATATGTTGGATTCTACTTGCATGGGAATATGTAAATTTTTTTTGGATGCGCCAGATAAAGATGAATAACTCTTTGCACAAACCGTCATTTCTGAAGTGGAAAAATCTACAACACTTATCTACAATTCTTAGTATAAACTACTTGGAAACCTACTTACCTACATATGAAACCAATTGTGTCTTTCGCTTTCTATTCTTTGGAATATCCTTTCGCTCTCATTCACGTACCTACATACATGAAACAATGGCGTAATTAATAATAAACCATAAATATTCCTCTCATTAATATAATAAAATTAAACCAAGCCAAAACTAAAGAGTCTCCCAGTCTCCATCTCCCGATCTCTCGATTAATTTTTAAAAAAATGTTTATAAGTTTTTAAATATATATATTGTCTGACGTAGTTTAAGTTTACATTTACACCTCAATAAATACTTTTAATCAATTGTTTAGTTTTATTTAAATTTTTGTATTAAATTTTTTAGAACTATGCTAATAATTCCAATTGTTTATTTTATACTTTATATATAGTTAATACAACAACTCTCATATTATTATATTAAATATATCATGTTTATTTATTGATGTTTTTTAGTAATTACTCTTTATTCAAAATCGTTTGTTTAATTATAGTTTTAATTTAATTATGTACCTATTGTATTTTTTTAAACGGTTGAAAAATAAGTAATATTCTAAATTTAGTATTTATACGCTACCAGAATATTCATTTTTGAAAATATTTTTTTCAACCATCTCTATAAAAATTAGAAAGGTGATTATCAACTTACATACTAAAATCAATCGAGAGAAGTTCAATATCAGTCGTATATGTAGAATTTTGTTTGAGAGTTTTTAGTTGATTATACGATGCACAATGTCAATATCTAATGTCGTCGCATAATTATTGATGCTAAAAGAATGTAGTTTTTGAATGAACTTTGATTTGTCATTTTTGCACTTGAACAACGCAAGTTATGAAGTTGATGGTCGACACCAACCAATATACGAACATCCAACATCACGTGAGAACGATTCACATTATGCGTAAATGAGGCGGTGTGTGTTGGATTCTACGTGCACTACAGGAAGATGCAAAGAATCTCTACATAGAACTTCTGTCCATCAAGTACAGTTTGAGGTTACTCAAGATTAATGGACACAAGGACATTTTAGTATATACTGAAAACAAGGTGCAACTAGATATTTCAACAACAGCAAAAAATTACGAAGACTGGTATGAAATCACCGATAGTGAAGAGATAAGAAATCTGATTAAAAAAAACGGTTTGATAATGGAATGGATCAGTTGAGATGAAAACGAAAAATTCGACAAACTTCTTAAGAAGAGGAGAGATAATACAAAGCAAATAAACGGACTTAGAACGGAAAAGGGGGAATTTTTGATTTCGTCCAAACATTAGGACTAAAATTTCAAATTTTAAACTTTAAGGGGAATTTTTAAATTTCGACCAAACTTTAGGGGGCACTTTGACCATTAACCCTTAATGTATATTAAACATTGCATTTTTGGGTTCATTTGCTGATGCATTTCACTGACTTATATATATAAGGTCAAGCTGAGATTACTAGTGTAAATTAATCATTACACACTGACTTGTATATATATACAATATTCTATTGTTACTGCAGTGACCAATATAATAAAAGTTTTCACTAGTAAAAGACAGACTTTGAATTTTGAGGGATGCTCCATCCTCTAACATTTTTTTCAACTTATCAACCACAGTGTCTTGATCATCTCTTTCATGTATGTTAACTCGAATTCTCTCAAAGCGAGATATCAAAGAAATAGCATCCTCATAATTCTGCCTCAGAAGCTTTAACTCAGGGAAATTTACATTTAACTTATCCATTTTCTGAAGATAAGTCTCAACTTCCTGCAACACAACAATTCAAAAACATCAGCACTCACCTATAGTAAACACCAGCAAGAAACATCTGCGCAGCGCATATCCTGTAGGAGTTCCAGAAGCATATCCACCTCTGGATCTGATATTCTAAGCTCTGAGATCTACCCAAAAGATTAACCCCATTAGAGCAGCATAAAAGCTGATCAAGGTCGCAAATATGAACATATAAAGCCAATCACCTGGGACTTTAACTTGTACAAATAACCAATCTCGACTGCAGTATGACACCTCTCTAATGTGCATGTTCTCACATTCTCAATCCAGAGGTGTACAAGAGAATTCATCGGAAAAATGAGTTGAGGCTTATCTTGGCATATAGTTGCACATAGTATACAACCACAAAAAAACTTCAGTTTTGATGATTTCAGAAATCACCTTTGAAAAAGATGCTCTTTTCGCTAGATCTTCACTCTCTTTGATATGGATCGGGAAATGAAGGCACTTAGAGTGAACCGCTTCAAGCTCAGACAACTAGACCAACAGTATTAAAAGGAATCTCAACAGGAATTCATATAAGAACAGTAACATAAAAGAGAAGAGAAGCGTGCAATATTTCTAACTAAAGGCAGACTATCATAATGATACATTTATACGTGAAGGTGTTAATGACATACTGTAGAGTATGACGACATGACAGTATTGATTTCTTTTACCAACTTATGTGCACCTTCTGCTGTATCCTGTATAACACTTTCCAAATACCATTTAGACTCAAACTGATAATGGACAATTTTTTTGGCCAACAATGGACAAGCATTAGCTCAGGCACAAAAAGTTCAAATAGTGAATGTGCTGTAGATCCTTCGACGTATTACATCGAGGTTCAATGCAGGGTGCAGGATTGACACTCAACAATCCTAAAATCACTTCAAGGTCAACTTTTCCCATACTATTGTCAGCACCATACGACCAATTTTCCTTGGATAGTCCTTTCTTTCGTTTGCATCTTTACAAACAATTGCACTATTCTATGTGTTCTATGAATAAATATAATATCAAAAGAGAAAGCAGAAAGAGCTAGAAGTGTCATAAGACGTTATAATACTGACTAGACAATTACCATGTTCCTTGTTAAAGTAAAGTAGTATTTTCAGTTTCAACAAACAAATCCCTTTGATTTTAGAGTTGAGTACGAATTATTCAAACACCTGTACATATCTATAGAGCAGCAATGAGAGTGCTATCACAATATCATATGGGATGAAGTTCACAACCTGCTCAAAAAAGGTTTTCTTGGTTCAATCCTTCAAATTTACTTATTTATCAAACACTATTCTTTCATCTAAAGCATTGTGGTACGCTTTCTTCTAGCACAACCTTCTTTCACTATAGCTGGGAAGATTTTGCAAGTCCATTAGCCTTCATTTTCCATCAGTTGCATTATGTAATTCAACTTTCACTAAAACAAAATGGCAACATACCTCAAAGACAAACAAAAGCAGATGGCCTGCAGCGGCAAATAACTGCAGAAAGGAAAAGATACTGCCGGCATATGATGCATGTTGGATCCTAGAAAAGTTGTACATAAATGATCAAATGTGGGTTAATCTTTTTTTTTGTTACATCAACAGTAGGATATTAAGTTCTGATGGCGGAGGCTGTAATACCAGATTCTGGAGTCCTGCAATTGCGGGTCCAATACCAGATTCTGGAGTCCTGCGGGCAGCTTATGAGGGAGTCGGGGTTCAAGTTTCGCAACGAATGGGCTTCTCGAAGATGATGGCGCAGCATCAGATGATGTCCACCTCCTGCGGAGAGGTAATCCTTGAATCCATCGCTGTCGAGATTGTAGAGCTTGGTGCAGACGTTCATGGAGATCTCGCTTCAAACAAGAGGGAGGGAACGGTAGTGAAGACATGGACATTTAAGGAATTTCACACCAAACATAGGTCACGTGCAAGATATGTGCGGTGTTAACGGAAATTTTTAACGAACACAAACGAACTTCATCAAAAACCAACAACACCAAACATATTGCATCATATGTGTTTGAAGCTAAAGTTGGCGCGTAGAGGACACGCGCTCCTCTCTCCTCTCTCCAGGGTTCCAATCCTGTGAGGGACTTTTTATGCTTCATCCATTGAAGCCGCCGTAGAAAGTGCCAATGCAATCAATGGCAGTTTCTGATTGGCAATGATTCTCCAAAGGAATTGATTTCGTGTCAAACGCCACATCATAGCTTGTCTTCCAGCTGCATGGTCCTGTTCACAGACCAAACTTTACTACAAAACTACCAGCCCAACTTTCAGTTTCAACTCTCTACCCTTCGGCCATTTTGCTTTCTTCCTTCTCTAAACTATTTTGCAGGTTGGTGGAGACAATAGTGAAGGTGTCTGGGTTTTTTCATCATGAGTGACCCGACGCTTCCTGCTGGTGGAGAGGTTCTCCGAAGGAACAAGATGAACTTGGTGCCCCACCCCCCTCAATAGAGCAGTTTCAGGGTGTTTGGGAGGGTGATTGCCCAAAAGCCCGTGAAGAACACAGCGGTCTGAAGCGTGCTGAAGATCGCATGGGCAAACATAACCTCTGTGAAGATGACAGACATTGAGGAAGGCATCATGGCATTTGAATTCGCCCGTGAAAAAGACTGGGACAGAATCTTGGACATGGGGCCGTGGATGATTCATGGCCATTGCCTCAACCTGCGACCGTGCCAGGTTAGCCTTGACGCAAGTGATGTTGATTTCGATCTGGTCCAGCTTTAGGCTCAGGTCCATGGCTTAAGTTTAGACATGTTGAATGCCGATAATGCCCGCCATATTGCCATGAATCTGGGTGTGTGTCTGGAAACAGAGAGGGATGTTGATATGCAGAGTAGGGGTTTCATGCGTATAAAAACTGAGATCAATGCAGGCAGCCCGTTATTACCTGGTTTTTGGTGGTCGAATGCTAGAGGAGAAGACAGTTGGGCATCCTTTAAGTACGAGAGACTCTCAGACTTTTGCTACGGGTGCGGGAAACTCGGTCACACGTCGCAATTATGTCACGAAGAGATCATCAGGTCGGAGACAGACCCGACAACCCCCATGTACGGCCCTTGGTTAATGGGTGTCAGGCCGAAGCGAAATGCGACGTGGCACCAACTAGGGGGAGGAAATGGAGTCCAGCCAAAGAGAAGGGACAGCAACAGGACCTCGTGGAGGGACCTCATGAAGGGAGGTTCTTCAGGTCAAGGGAGTAGGGGACCTGTCATCAAGACTGAGCAGGTGGAGACTCCTGCGCCTTTGCCTCCCAGATCATTTGTTCAAGCTAGGGATGCGTCTGCTGGGGAAGGAACTGCACCAGTTGGGCAAAGGCTCACTCCATCGACCCTTTCAAACCCCACCCATACCCTCATCGTTGAACCTCCTATACCAATGCAACCCACCTGTTTCCCTGGCCGGATCAATACGTTTACCCCCAGCAGCCATATATTCCCAGTACATGTACCCTTGCCCTATCCCATATTGCCCCCCCCCCCCCCCTCGCACCCATATGAACCTAACCCCCAGAGTGTCCCTAGCCCTAGATATCAGCTGGCCCTCCCACCCATGTCCCCTACCTACCTATCCAACTACCCGCAAGCTGACCCTCTACATCCTAAGCATTACCATCCTAGCCCCGGTGTCCCCCCCCCCCCCCCCCCCCGCCCAACGATATGTCATCCCTACACATTACCCCCCCTAAGCCTCCCCCTGGACCGTCCCCTGTCCTTTGCACTGAGCTGAAACTGTCCATGAAGCCGTACACCCAGATAAACCTGATGGTTGATCTCAACCTGACCCCGTTCGCCTCACCATCTCCGATCGCCCAACCACCCCCCATGCATCTCAGTGACGTTTCTCTTCGTATGGAGGAGCAATTCGTCCCCATGCTCACTCTCAGGGAGTACCAAGACCATGAAGGGTCTAACCTAGATCACAATCGTAGCAAGAAAAGGAAGGTGACGCCCAAATCGCTTATCTGTGAAGGACCCACTGAGAAGAAGTTAACTGGTGACTCAGTGAGAGCAAAGAAAGTTTACAGGCCTGGTCCTGTGAAGAAACATGTGACTCGCACAACCAATGCAGGTCAAGCATCTGCATCATCGAGACCGATAAAGAGAGGTTCTGGTGGCTGTCCCAAAACAGCCACACGGAACCAATGAGCTTCCTAAGTTGGAACTGTCAGGGGTTGGGGTCTCCCTTGACGGTTCGCCAGCTAAAAGACCACATAAGGAGTATCCGTCCATCGATTGTTTTCTTAATGGAAACAAAACAACCGACGACTTTTTGTGAACGGGTGCGTAGAGAGGTGCGAATGGAGAATAGTTTGTATGTGGACCCGATTGGGTCTAGTGGCGGTTTAGCTTTATGGTGGACTAATGATGTTTCTATTCAATGTAATCATTACCAAGAACATTATTGATTCTGTGGTTACGATTACTGAGTCGGGTCAGAATATGTATGTTTCTTGGGTGTATGGTGATGCAATTTTGGGAGAAGAATTCACATATGGAATCGGCTCAGACTGCTTGGGAGGGGCCGATCCGATCCTTGGGTTTGTTTGGGCGATTTCAATGATATTACAAACCATGGGGAAAAGATTGGAGGTCGTAGGAAAGAACATAGGAAAATTGACGGTTTTAACAACCTTCTTGATGACATTGAGATGGGGTATGTAGGCTTCAAAGGCCAAATGCACATGTGGTCGAACAATCGAGTCGGGAGTGATAGAATTGTCGAGCGGTTGGACCGCGTCATTGCTAACCTTGCTTGGACCGCTAATTTCAGCCGTGCTCAATGTATCAATGGGGTTTTTCTCGGTTCCGGACACTCTCCCATAACGTTGCTCTTGGACCGGTCGGAATCAAAAGGAAGGAAAAATTTTAAATTCGAGGAAATGTGGCTTGAAAAACCCGAGTGCTTTGAAGTGATTAAGAAGGCTTGGATAGGAGGTGGGCAGCTGCAAAGAGTGGACGATCTAAAACTAAAACTGGATGCATGCAGGTTGGACCTCTTGAGCTGGAGTAAAAGGAGTTTTGGAAACAACAAGAGGGAAACAGAACGTATCAAACGCCAGCTTGCATCCTTTGGAGCTGCCACACCGAACCAAGATTCCATCCTTGAGACTAGATCCCTTAAGTCAAAACTGAACGCCTTTTGGAAGTTAGAGGAGATCTATTGGAAACAAAGGTCGAGGGTAAGGTGGCTAAACCACGGGGACCGGAACTCAAAGTTTTTTCATCAAACAACACTCGACCGTAGGAGGAGGAACAAGATTGTTAAGATTCGTGATTCGGAGGGTCGTTGGATCGAGGAGGAGAGGGAGATCATGCAGGAAGTTCACTCTATCTACTCGGCTCTTTTCAAATCCGACCGTAGGGAGGATCGACCTAGTGGGGTGGTCACATGGGATGAGCCGAACTCGGACCTGTTGGGGTGTCTCCCGAGGGACATCTCAAGTGAGGTCAATAGGGAGCTTACAAAGTATGTAATGGATCAGGAAGTCAAGACGACGGTGTTTCAGTTGGGGGGGGGGGGGGGGGTCAAGGGCATCGGGTCTAGATGGTTTCTCGGGATCTTTCTACCAAAGGAACTGGAAGGTGCTAGGCCCAGACATCGTTACCATGGTCAAAGTCTTCCTCCAAAGAGGTAAACTTCCACCCTTTCTAAACAAAACCATTATTACCCTGATCCCTAAAGTTACTAATCCTGAGTCGGCTTCAGATTTCCGACCCATTAGCTTATGCAACTTCGGTTATAAGATTGTATCTAAAGTTCTTGCGAACAGGTTAAAACCCTGTTTAAAAGAATTTATCACCCCCTATCAGAGTGCATTCGTTGCAGGTAGACAGATTCAAGATAACATCTTGATCGCGCATGAGATGCTACACTTCATGAGGACGGATAGTAGGCGCGGTCGGAAAAGGACGGTGTATGACTGTGCCCTAAAGCTAGATATGCAAAAGGCTTATGACCGAATAGAGTGGGACTTTCTCTTATCGGTTCTAGAAAAGAGAGGTTTCCATGGCACTTGGGTGAATTGGATTAAGGAATGCATCTCAACAGGCTCTTACCGGGTGGGGGTCAATGGGAAAGCAACACGAGAAATCAAGCCAACAAGAGGTATAAGGCAAGGAGACCATCTTTCTCCTTACTTATTCATTCTTGTATCTGATGTCTTATCTAGGAGAGTCGATCAAAAAGTGCGCCTTAAGGAGTTACAAGGGATCAAGCCAAGAGGGAGTTGTCCAGAGATCCACCATTTGCTTTTTGCAGATGACTCGTTATTCTTCATCAAAGGAGAGGTCGACAATGCTAGAGCCCTAAGAGCGACACTAGAGGAGTATTGTTTAGCCTCGGGTCAAAAGGTAAACCTCTCAAAATCCACGGTCTTTTGTGGAGGTGCCGAACCAAATGAGCACCATGAGGAAATTGCGAATGTTTTTGGAATGAGACTAGCTTCTAATCCGGGAAAATACCTAGGCCTACCTTCTATTTGGGGTAGATCGAAGGTTGAAGCCCTTAGCTTCTTACAAGACCAGATCACATCAAAGATCCAAGGGTGGAAACAACGACTCCTCAATAACGCCGGGAAAGAGGTCCTTATTAAGGCGGTGATCACGGCAATCCCGACATATGCAATGAGTGTTTTCAAACTTCCTAGAACTTGGTGTAAAAGGGTTAATGCACAAATAGCTCGGTTTTGGTGGGGAGCGGCAAATGGAGATAGGCGTATCCATTGGGCAAGGTGGGATTCGATGACGAGGTCCAAACAGTCTGGGGGCTTTGGATTTCGAGAATTGGAGGCTTTCAACCTCACCTTGCTTGGGAAGATGGCTACCCGACTTATCAACGATCCATATGCTCTGTGGGAGAGGGTTCTTAAGGGCCTCTATTTCCCGACCGTGCCTTTCCAACAAGCTTCCAAAGGCAGCAGGGCCTCATGGGCGTGGCACAACCTTCTTGCGGGGAGGGATGCGGTTCTGCATGGTGCTGTCTGGACCGTCGGCAATGGAAGGGTCATCAGGCCGTTCGCAGACCCATGGATCACGGGGAGGACTCGTACTACGCTCGAGGTCCATCCGGTGACAGAGGAACAAGCCAACACGAGGCTAGTCGAGTGGATTGACACATCCACTAGAACCTGGAAGGAGCACACGGTTAGAGGCCAGGTGTCGGAGGAGGAGGCTTCCATTCTCCTTCAGATCCCTATCCCGCTGGAGCATCGTGAGGATGCATGGTGCTGGCCTTTCGAAAGGGGAGGCCAGTTCTCAGTGAGATCGGCCTACCACTTCGTACGGGAGGAGATCAGAGAAGCTGCCCCTGATGCTGTTGTCTCGGGTGATCCGCAGCTGCAGGGGCTTTGGAAGGAGGTTTGGAAGGCAGCCACCCTTCCAAAGATCAAGGTCTTTGCATGGAAACTGGCGAATGAAGCTATTGCAGCTCGAGATGTCTTGGGGAAGAGAGGTCTTCAGGTGGATCCTACATGCCCCCTTTGTGACGAAAGTGAGACTTGCGAGCATCTCATGTTCGGTTGCAACTGGACGAGTCAGGTGTGGAGGGAATTGCTGGGCTTGGTCGATGCTCAGGAGGGGTGCAACTCGATTCAGCATTGGCTACTGCAAAGAAGCCAGGATGGCCTCCCTTCGAGAAACATTGCAGCAACTAGGTGGGCCACTACCCTCAATGCATGCTCGGAGATATGGAGGGCTAGGTGTGACTTCGTCTTTCAGCAACGACAGACGGACTCCCTTGCAGTGGTTCGTCGTGTCAGGAGGCTGCTGGAGGAGTGCAAGTCTGCAAAGCCTGGTTCGGTTCCTAGTGCAAACAGAGATGGGGACCCTCAGCAGGTTCAGCCACGGGCTGCCTCTCCCCATATTCACTGGGTCAAGCCTCCCACAGGTGTGACCAGAATCAGCTGCGATGCATCTTGGCTTCGTGACTCGGGAAGGGGTGTTATGGCGGCGGTCGCCCGGGATTCAGACGGGAATCTCGTAGGGGGAAGGCACGGGACAAAATTGGCTGGCAATGCAGAATACCTCGAGGCTAAGGCGATGCTTCTCGGGGTCCAACTGGCGATCGACAACAAATGGAGCTCTGTGGAAGTAGAATCTGACGCCAAAGGAGTCATCGACCAGCTGCGGGGGTCGCCAAGATCTTGGCGAACCAACACTCTCATCTCTAATATTTTATACCTCGCTTGCTCGGTTAGAGATATCTCTTGGAAGTATGTTCCGAGATCAGCAAACCAGTGTGCAGACTGGGTGGCGAAACAAGCTCTTATGGGGATGTGTTATCATGATTGAGTGTCTACACCCCATCCCCTTTGTTATTTCTTCTTAACGTTAATGTATGAAATTCGGTTTGCCCCCTCGCGGGCTGTTCTTAGTTATTGAATTATCCTTTGGCCAAAAATATATATATATATATATATATATTACATCAAAAACAAACATTAAACCGCTTTTAACGCCAGATAGATGTTACATCTTTTTCGTACTTTTCAAAAAAAAAATATATATATATGTTTTTCGAATTTTTATTGCACTCCTACCGGCCTTACAATAAACTAAGGGTTAATTACTTAATTGGTTACACATGTTTCACCATTGTGCAGAATGGTTACACATGTTTCAAAATGTGATTAATTGGTTTTGCTATGTGACTAATTGGTTACACATGTTTTTCCAAATGTGATTAATTGGTTATTCCGTTAGTAAACCGTTAACTTTAACGTTAATTCATTTTTTTAACATATTATTGAATTGTGAAATGACTATTATGCCCTTAGTTGTCTTGAAGAACAGATTGGAAGGATTGAAAAACCAAAATCGAATCAAATTCGATTTGATGTTAAAATTGAACCATTAAATGATGTTCTGGGTTCTTGAGAACCCAGAAAATGCTGTTCTGGGTTCTTGCGAACCCAGAAAATGCTGTTCTGGGTTCTTGCGAACCCAGAAATTGCTGTTCTGGGTTCTTGAGAACCCAGAAATTGCTGTTCTGGGTTCTTGAGAACCCAGAAAATGCTGTTCTGGGTTCTTGAGAACCCAGAAAATGCTGTTCTGGGTTCTTGAGAACCCAGAAAATGCTGTTCTGGGTTCTTGAGAACCCAGAAAATGCTGTTCTGGGTTCTTGAGAACCCAGAAAATGCTGTTCTGGGTTCTTGAGAACCCAGAAAATGCTGTTCTGGGTTCTTGAGAACCCAGAAATTGCTGTTCTGGGTTCTTGAGAACCCAGAAAATGCTGTTCTGGGTTCTTGAAGAACCCAGAAAATGCTGTTCTGGGTTCTTCAAGAACCTAGAACAACAATTTCAAACATTTCGAATGGGTTCTTCACAATGTGGGTAACATGTACAACCTTTTAATCACATCATTTCAAACAACAGTATCCATTTAATCACATTATAGAGAAACATGTATGACATTTTAATCACATTATAGAGAAACATGTATGACCATTTAATCACATTTGGTGATAACATATACTGCAATATAGAACTTCAAGAACCCAGAAACAGCATTTCTGGGTTCTTGAGAACCCAGAATCGCAATTTATGGGTTCTCAAGAAACCAGAAATCTGATTTCTGGTTTCTTCAATTCTTGTTCTTGAAGATGATGATGTGTTCTTGAAGATGATTCTAGGGGTAATTACGTCATTTTACGTATCTAAATAGTGACTTAACTGTGATTTTAACGGTGAACAGTAAAAAAACCAAATAGTCACATTTCAAAACCAATTAATCACATTTTGAAACATGTGTAACCATTCTGAACATTGGTCAAACATGTGTAACCAATTAAGTAATTAATCCATAAACTAATAAAGTTATTTTTTTCTGGTTAGAATATGAACGGCTTAGGGAAGAAAACGATGGAGAAGAAAAGTCGTATAATCTCCTTCGTCTCTCCAAATACAAATCGACGCCGAGGCAGAGCTCTGCAAACGCGTTTCTGTGTATCGGCGTAGGCGATACAAAAACTACAAACAGGGAAAGCAAGGGAGATCAATTAGGCCACTTGTCAATTCTAGTCCGACCAAGAAAAGCAGGAGAAAGAGATGGTACTGAATAGCTCGCTTGTAGTGACGGTGGCGAATGTATCGGCGAATCTCTGCCAATACATAGCGTGCAACCCGGAGCGATTGCCGAACGACCAAGTCTTGCATCTCCTCGTCTACCTCCCGCTCCAACAAGCCCGACGCATTGCTTTCTCTGTCTGGGCCTGCCTTCTCTTTCCCACCGGCGACGAATCCACCTCGGCCTCAGCGTCTTCCTTCCCTTACTCATACAGTTCCGAGTCCAATCTCTCATCCAGAGATCGCGAAGATTTGCACTCCGATTGAAAAGGCTGGATTTTGCGTCCGTTATGAGTGTGGGTCATGTATTACTCAATTTCATCCAGAATCAACTGTTTTCGATCTCTTCTCGAGTCAAAATTGATCTTAATCGTGCAATTTCGCTGCCCAATTGGTTCGTCAGGACGAAGTAGAATGTAATTGAAGCTAAGAAAATGAAAGAGTAGATTGGAGGATGAATTATTGTTTACATGGTTCGTCATTCGAAATATCAAAAACCATAAAATACGCACAAAATAATCATTTAATGGGTAGTTGAGCTGTAGCTTTGGAGCTTGGTTTGGTAAAGAAGCGAAGAGATTTGACTCTGCCATCTCCTTTGTCAACCTCCTTATAAACGACGCTCTCTAAGGGCTGGCAAATCCATCTCTCTTCTCTTTTTACGCTTCTGCTACCGTTCTTCCTCTGCGATTCTCCATGGCTTCTTCAGCTGAATCTCCAGCCCAGAGTCAGGTACGCAGCGTGTACTGTTCGTTCGTCATCAGATTAAATTTTTTTTATTGGATTCTAATGATGGTTTATATTAATTTTGAGCGATATTGATGGCGAATTGATTATGAATGAATTAATCTCTCTTTCTGGTAACAGCAGACTATGTCCCGAGGAGATGATGATACTAATGACTTGTTCGACGTAATTCAAGCTCACGAGGTGGGTTTTCATTTTCTGATCTTCGTACTGCAATATTAGTGTTGGATTCAACAAATTCTCACTTTTAGTATACTCTATGAATGAATACTGCAGAAAAACGCCACACGGCTCCCACCAATCGAGGAAGTTCGAACTGTGCTTGATCATACTCTACGGGGAATGCTCTCGACATTTTCTCACGTGGGTGTTTCCTTGATCTTAGTAATTGATTGATTGTGGTTTGGGATCATTAATTTCGTGAACAATCTTATGATGAAAGAAGAAAATAAGAATGAAGAATCTTCCCTTTCAATGCAATTTAGGGTTCGTAACTGATCAATAGTGTGTGCTCTCACGATCTATTTTTCTTGCTTTCACTTGCAGAAGCTCCACGATTACCCATCAGGTTCAATGGTTGATTTTGCTTGTGATGCAGATGGATCTCCAATATTAGCAATCAGCACCCTTTCATATCACTCAAAGGTTTGTACTCTGATCGTATATCTCTGAGAGTTATGAATCTGAATCATGAGAAGTAATTGGGTAATTATCATTTTCCAAGTGCCAACTATATCTTTTTTACAGCTTGTTCATATTTTCTTGCTTGTCTATTTTGGAAAAATCCTATGATGTCATGTCACCAACATTATTACCTTAAACAGGACCTGCTGGAAAATCCCAAATGTTCCTTGCTTGTTGCTAGAGATCCAGAGGATAGAACTGATTTGGTGATTACTATACATGGTGATGCTGTTGGTGTGAGTTTAGCTCCTGATTCTCCAATTGTTTGTTTTTTCTGAGAATATATTGTTTATATTCCAAGTTGCTAAATCATCAATGCTGCAGATCCCTGAAAATGATAACGAGGCTGTACGTGCTGCATATCTATCAAAGCATCCCAATGCATTCTGGGTATGTGTTTTCTTATCTGCAATCCTAAGTGTGATTTACCTAATCACAAATCATGAATGTATTCCGAAAAATGATACGTTGAATTGAAGGTTGACTTCGATGACTTCAAATTCATGCGGATCAAACCCAAAGTTGTGAGATACGTTTCTGGTGTCGCCACATCTTTGTTAGGTTCCGGAGGTCAGTGTTATACTATTGAGTACATAATGCTCTCTCTATCTTCCCTCTCTCTAAAACTCGAGTTTTCTTTGTGTGTTGTAGAGTTCCTTGCAGAAGAGTTCAAGGCTGCTAACATCGATCCAATAGCTCAATTTTCTAAACCTGTTTCGGTAATGCCACTCTAGTTAATTTGCGATTACTTGGTTGTTTCCTAATAAAGATTGCTTTTTCTTTCTTTCTTTACCAGTCTCATATGAACCGAGATCATGCTGAAGATACAAAAGTTATCGTGCGACATTGGACTTCAATTCCCGTACGTGAAACGATGCCTTTAACAAACATCTATCAAACTTTTCTTAATTGCGTGATGAACTCTTTGATCCAAGTTTCTTCTATGATATAATTTCTCTCCCAGGTGGACTCTGCTTTCATGCTGGATATCGATAGCTTAGGCTTCCGCGTCAAGGCATGAATTCAATCCCTTCTTTCAGTTTGTTGCATTTCTTTGGTAATTTGTGTTTGTAGCAGAATCATGCTCCAGTCTTCTGGTGTTCGGTTTTTTGAGTGTTCTGGTGTTCGGTTTTTTGAGTGTTCTGGTATTTTTGCAGGCAACATATCAAGGAAGTAACTTTAAGCTACGAATTCCTTTCACCCGCCGAGCCGGAGAACGAAAGTGAGACCTTGATTTATTGAAATTCTTTATGTTGTGTATATTCGTTGAAATGATGATTGTTTTTTCAGGGATGTGAAGACACTTATCATAGAAATGCTTCAAGCTGCTGCTCCCACAACCAAACCGAATTGATGAAGAACAGGGAGGAGGCAGGGTTCCTTGTTCCACTTTCTGGACATCATCTTTCTTCAGTTTCTTCGGATTGATTGAATTAGCATATTTCTTGATGAACATCGGTTTATCTGGAATTTTTTCAAGGACGGCGCTTTATTCTAAGTTAGAATATGAAAGATTGTCTTAAAAATATTTAACTCAAACCGTTTGAAATTTCACATTATTAGTGGCATTTAGGTTGAAATTTAATTATTTATCTACGAATTATTTTTCTTAGATATAGATTTAATTTTTTAACTTAATAAAAAATTATAGTAATTAAATAATTGAATTTCGGCATAGACATCGTTAAAGTGTGAGTTTCAACTTAGATTTGAGTTGAATATTTTCAAGTCAAGACTTTCAAATTTTAATTTAGGACAAATCGTATGATCAATTTTTAAATCTTAAGTCGAAATTCAATTTGCGTAATTTAAATATCTACTCATTTAATATTTTTATTTTTTAAAATACATAATTTTATTTTTAACTTAATATCATTCATCGAAAAAAAAACCACAACGACATGCTAGCAAATTTCATGTGCGTCTATATTTACTTTTTAAAATATTCTTTTAAACTTACTTTTTAAAATATTTTTTAATTAATTTATATAACAGGATATGGAATAAAATCGGGTTTTCTCTTCTTCTAGAGTTCTAGAGAGAGAGGCGAGTCGTTTAGGGAGAGAGACAGTGGTCCCCACGATCTACTTAACAGTTAACACATTGTTCTGACCAGACAAGGCCCAATCGAACCAGACCACTTGAGGTATAATGGCTCGGGCAACGAATACAATACAAGTAGAAGTGAACTAGTCGGATCGGGTTCTACTAATTTCAGTTAGATACTTGGGTTACTAAACCCAGTTCACATTTTTTATTTTTATTAAATAAAAGATTAACTTACATAAAATACAAAACAAAAAGTAGGAAGAAAAATTACTAGACAAAAGTAGAAGTAAAAATGGCCTAAATAATTTGGGTCAAAATTGATGGTTAAAAGTTTAATTCAAAACTTCCTAATCTCAAATTTAATTATTACTAGACTCTGACACGGTATCGTCGTTTGCCTTGCGTGAGGTGTTAGGAGAACATGATCGACCCGATTCTAAAGATATTACAAGAATTAAACACTTGATAAAAAAATATTATTGGAATTGTAAGACAACTTAAATGACCTAATATAATGAAATAAAATTAATTTTGTTTTAAATATTTTTAAGAAATTGGTCGAGCATCCGGGAGCAAGAACCACTACTAAAGAGACTCTCAGATGCTCGAGCAATTTCTTAAAAATATTTAAAACAAAAATGATTTTATTTCATCATATTAGGTAATTTAAGTTGTCTTACAATTCCAATAATATTTTTCATCAAGTGTTTAATTCTTTTAATATCTTTAGAATCAGGTCGATCATGTCCTCCTAACACATCACGCAAGGAAAACGACGACAACGTGCCGGAGTCTAGTATAATCATTAGGGAAATACACTTAAGTGGATTCTAAAACTTCAATTTTAATTTTATTTTAAATTGTATATGACTTTTTGTCTATAACTATTTATTAAGTGAATGAAAATTGACTCTTAGATAACAATATAAATACATAAGCAATATGATTAATAATAAATGAAAAGAGTATACTCAAATTATTAAATACAATTAAAAAAAATTAACATGTATATCTAAATGATATAGCTAAATGAAAATTTATAATAAAGAAAATTAATATGCACATTTTCGTTCTTACTATAACAAAATTGAACAGTTAATAAAATATTTTGTAGGCTCCATTCAAGTATATATATTGATAATTCATTTGAAATGCTCTTTCTTAACCAAAACTTTTATTGATGACTACATATAATATTTTTGTTACTATGCGTGGGAAAATAATATATAATTATTTGTTACTACGAATATGATCAAACAAATATATTGTGATATTTGATACAAATGACCATGCGCATTGTTTATAGTCACTTATAATCATACTATGATTATTTTCACTTACATACCATGTCATATTATCTCATCCCCTACCAATTATCGCTTAATATCCGACATCGAACTCTCTATGAGTATTCATACAGACTATTACAAATCTACCTTGATAACATCAACTATCGCTTAATGCTCGATTTCGAACTTTCTGTGAGTATTTTCACTCACACATCATACCATACTATCTCATCTCATACCAACTATCGTTTAATGCCCAGCCTCAAACTTTCTATGATTATTCATACCAACCTCAAATTTTTTCATGAGTATTTTCACCCCAACAACTTCCCAACGATTCAGTCCTATGCGCTCATACCATTTGAGATTTAAGACGTACGCTCATAAGTCAGAATTTGTCAATAAATGCATTCCAGACTCTTAAGATATCTTAACACCTCACGCACGATAAATATTTATCATATTTGTTTCTAAGAATATGATAAAAAAAAATATATGACCAGATTTGAACAAAATTGACATTGCACCTTGTTTTAGGGCTGATCATGGGCGGGGCGGGTCTGCCTTGGAGGCAGGACCAAGATAGAAATTTCGGTATTGACATCTGGAGGACCGAGACCGACTTTGACAAAAAAAAACGCTCGAGTCGGTCTTTCTTGACTTGGGTCGGTCTCGGTCTTGGACTGAATTTTTTGGTAAAAAAATCAATTGTATTGACCAAAAAAATCACCGAAGTTTTGGTTTTGAACCCTCTTGCTTCTCGTCTTCCGTCGCACTTCCCTTATGGAATCGATCCAAGGATTGTTGAATGCTTCAAAGTCATGAATTACTAGTGTTTCAAGGGTTAAACCATGAATTTCTAGGAGGGTTTACTTCAGGGTCGGCCCGGTCCTAGTCAGGCTTTTGGGGGAAAAGCCCGAGACCGAGACCGACCTTGAAGAAAAAAATGCACGCTCAGTTTCGGTTCTAGTCGATCTCGATCCTAGTCGGGTCGGTCTTGTCGGGAATTCAGTTCAACCAGTGTTCCGACATCCGACTTTTCTTTGAGTATTATACTCCCGACATTTGACCTTTATTTGAGTATTATACTCACAACATCCGACCTTTCTTTGAGTATTATACTCACAATGTCTGACCTTTCTTTAAGTATTATACTCCCGACATCCCCAGGATTTGAACCTGGGCGTTGTTACTATCTATGATTTAAGACGTACGCCTTAACCAATTGTCTCATAAGTCTGAACATGTCAGTGAAGACAGTCAATATACTATTAAGATATCTTAACAATTTCACTACCATGTCTATGAAACGACGACTATAAAAAATCTATTGTGAGTACATCAATAAATTACTAGTAAAATTTGCACAAAAAAATAAAATTAGATATTTGATTAACTTCTTCTTTATTTTTTATTTAGATATTTTTCAGAGTTATTGTTTGCTTTAATGTTTTCAGAGTTCATAAAGTAGAGTTAGTTAAATATATTCATATTTTAATTTTAGATATATTTGGAATGTAGGGTTAAGTAAAAAAAATACTCATAGAATCTAAATTTGACCAATCCTAAAAATATTTTGTAAAGATAATAAATAATAAACCCTGAAAATTAATATTGAGTTTTATATCTCAGTAATTCGTAAAATATTATTTCAACACATTACCGGGGGTATTTTAATTTTGTAGTAAAATGCTTTTGTTATTTTTTTCTCGACAAATAATACCTAAATTTTGGATAATATTAGTTTGGAGTAATAAAATATTAACAACTTTTGGTAAAATTTATAAAATAACGAAGAAAGATATTTTACTATTTTATTAAAATAAATTTGTCAAAGAAGGACACAATTACCAAAACAATATGTCGACTTGAGAACATAATATACAATTATCACTATTATATAACATTGTAAGGTTATATAACATAAAAGATATAATAATTAATCAAAAAAATCGGATAAATAATTAATGAAATTTCTTCTTCCACTCTAATTTAGATTTCAAACTTGATTATATTATACATCTTAATTATTTATTGCTTCAAATAATAGATAATGCATATTTGACATTATTAATTCAATCTAAATTCTCTGAGTTGTAGATGAAATTATAACTTTTATAAATGATCTAAGTTTTTAGATTAACGCTTATCTTAACGTCCGATAAAGTGAAAATATAATTTTATTTGTTAGTGAGATATAAAAAAATGATGCACGAGAAATATATAATTATCATCTTGTAAAATTTGTAATGTTGCATACGTGTGAACCTCTTAATATGCATGTCTTTAATATATAAGGTCATATGTTTGAGTCTTCGTGAATATAATTATTTTATAAGTTTTTGAGAAGATATTTGAATAACCAAAAAAGAGAGGGATAGTGATAAATAAAATATATTTATCATCTTGTTTAATTTGTAATGTTACATATGTGTGTAGCTAGTTAATACGTTTGATTTTAAGTTATAAGGTCATAAGTTCGATTGTTCGTGCAAAATTTTTTATAATATTTTTGAGAAGGCATTTAAATGACCAAAATAGTCATGATAAATAAAAATTAATTGGATTATTAAGGGGTATTTGTGTAAATTTATAAGTGGCAGTTACAATACTCGAGCAATTTCTTAAAAATATATAAAACAAAATTAATTTTATTTCATTATATTATGTAATTTAAGTTTAGTTTTACAATTCCACTAATATTTTTAATCAAGTGTTTAATTCTTGTACTATCCTAGAAATCGGGTCGATCATGTCCTCGTCCTCCTAACACATCACGCAAGACAAACGACGAAAACGTGCACGCGCGTAGCGCGTGCCGGAGTCTAGTATAACCATTAGGAAAATATAATTAAGTGGATTCTAGAACTTTCATTTTAATTTTATTTTAGATTGTATATGAATGCATTCAATATAAGACGTACACTCATAAGTTAGAATTTGTCAATGAATGCATTCAATATACTCTTAAGATATCTTAACACCTCACGCATGCTAAATATTTATCATATTTGTTTCTAAGAATATGATCCAAAAAATATATGTCGATATTTGGACAAAATTGATCTTGCACCTTGTTTATAGTCAGGAGGCAACTACGCTCCATCGAGACCTTTTTTGGAGTATTTTAATCCTGACATTCCCAAGCCCAGGATATGAAAACCTGGGCATTCTGACACATTCACCCTTTCTTTGAGTATTATACTCCCGACATCTGATCTTTCTTTGAGTATTGTACTCCCAACATTCGACCTTTCTTTGAGTATTATACTCCCGACATCTGATCTTTCTTTGAGTATTATACTCCTGACATCTGATCTTTCTTTGAGTATTGTACTCCCAACATCCGACCTTTCTTTGAGTATTATACTCCCAACATTCGACCTTTCTTTGAGTATTATACTCCTGACATCCCCGGGATTTGAACCTGAGCGTTGTTACTATCTATGTTTTAAGACGTACGCTTTAACCATTTTTCTCATAAGTCTGAACATGTTAGTGAAGACATTCAATATACTCTTAAGATATCTTAACAATCAAACTACCATGTCCATGAAACGACGACTATCAAAAGTCTACTGTGACAATATCAAGCAGTAAAATTCGCAACAAAAAATAAAATTAGATATTTGATTAACTTCTTCCTTATTTTTTATTTAGATATTTTCAGAGTTATTGTTTACTTTAATATTTTCAGAGTTCAAAAAGTAGGGTTAGTTAAGTATATTCATATTTTAATTTTAGATTTATTTGGAATGTACGGTTAAGTAAAGAAATACTCATAGAATCTAAATTTAATCAATCCTAAAAATATTTTGTAAAGATAATAAATAATAAACCCTGAAAATTAATATTGATTTTTATGTTTAAGTAATTCGTAAAATATTATTTCAACACATCACTGGAGTTATTTTAATTTTGTAGTAAAATATTTTTGTTAATTTTTTCTCGACATATAATACCTAAATGTTAGATAATATTAGTTTGGACTTTGGAGTAATAACATATTAAGAAATTTTGGCAAAAATAAAATAACGAAGAAATATATTTTACTATTTTATTAAAATAACTTTGTCAAAGTGTTGGAATCATCTATGCATTAATATTAATCATACTAAAAAAGTCTACAAGCTTTTTTTTAACATTGTAATAATCTCATTATTTGAAAATACTCTATAATACATAATTATCATTATAAAAAATGTATACATTAATCAAATATCTCCTTTCATTTTGTTTTTAAGTTTTCAAATTTGATTATTTTTTTTGTATTTATTGCTTCACACGATAGATTATGTATAGTAAACATATAAAAATACATCAATTTTGATTGACTTTAATTCTATATGAATTATTTAATTTTATAGATGAAATGTATTTTTATAACGACAATGCTCACAATTCAAAAAATTTATAACTTCTTGGAAAGAAGAGGGGATGTTTTGAAGAATTTGTTTTTATATAATTATAGAAACATTTAAAAGTCATAATTACCAAAAACAATATGACGACTTGAGAACATAATATACAATTATCATTATTATGTAAAATTGTAAAGTTATATAATAACATATATGATAATTAATTAAAATAAAATTAATTTAAAAAATGAATAAATAATGAATGAAATTTCTTCTTCCACTCTAATTTAAATTTGGGTTAATTACTTAATTGGTTACACATGTTTGACCAATGTTCAGAATGGTTACACATGTTTCAAAATGTGATTAATTGGTTTTGAAATGTGACTATTTGTTTTTTTACTGTTCACCGTTAGAAATCACACTTAAGTCACTATTTAGATACGTAAAATGACGTAATTACCCCTAGAATCATCTTCAAGAACACATCATCTTCAAGAACAAGAATCGAAGAACCCAGAATTGCTGTTTCTGGGTTCTCAAGAACATCGAATCGAATTTGATTCGATTATGGTTCTTCAAATCAGTTATGTGTTCTTCAATACAACTAATGGCATCATAGTCATTTCACAATTCAATAATATGTTAAAACAATTAATTAACGTTAAAATTAAGGGTTTACTAACAGAATAACCAATTAATCACATTGGGAAAAACATGTGTAACCAATTAGTCACATAGCAAAACCAATTAATCACATTTTGAAACATGTGTAACCATTCTGAACATTGGTCAAACATGTGTAACCAATTAAGTAATTAACCCTTTAAATTTCAAACTTGATTATATTGTACATCTTAATTATTTATTGCTTCAAATAATAGATAATGCATATTTGATATTATAAATTAAATATAAATTCTCTAAGTTATAGATGAAATTATAACTTTTATAAATGATTTAAGTTTTTTTATTCATTGTTATCTTAACGTCCCATAAAGTGAAAATATAATTTCATTTGTTAGTGAGATATAAAAAAAATGGTGCGTGAGAAATGATGAATGAATAGTGATAGAGAAATATATAATTATCATATTCTAAAATTTGTCATGTTACGTGTGAAGCTGGTTAATATGTATGTATTTAATGTATAAGGTCATATGTTTGAGTCTTCATGCATATAGTTTTTTTATAAGCTTTTGAGAAGATATTTGAATGAAAAAAAAAGAGAGGGATAGTGGTATAGAAAAATATAATTATCATCTTGTTAAGTTTGTAATGTTGCATACCTGTGTAGCCGGTTAATATGCGTGTCTTTAAGTTATAAAGATATACAAGTTCGACTCTATGTGCAAATATTGTTTTTATAACATTTTGAGAAAACAGTTAAATGACCAAAATGGTCATGATAAATATAAACTAATTAGATTATTAAAAGATATTTGTGTCAATTTACAGACGGCGGTTACAAAAACCACTTATGTCTTAATAGCATAGATTAATAATATACATATATATTTATATATAGATCGAAAAAACTGGTGTATGAGAAAAACAAGAGGGATGGTGATAAAGAAAATATAATTATCTATTTTGTTTAATTTGCAATGTTGCATACGTGTGTCATTAAGTTATAAAGTCATAAGTTCGAGTATCTGTGCAAATATTTTTTATAACATTTTTGAGAAAAAAAATTTAAATGACCAAAATAGTCATGATAAATATAAATTAGATTATTAAGGGATAATTGTGTAAATTTACATGTAACAATTACAAAACGGCTTAATAATATAGATGTATGTCAATTCAAAAATACAAACTCAATATAATTTATAATTAATTGTTTTATAGAGTGCATTTCTTTAAATATTTGAAGGAAAAAATAGATAAAGGAAAACAAACAACGTATATGTACATATTTATAAAATAAAATAAAATTAGTTTTTAATAAAATCTATCTTCATTCAAATCTGCACCTTTCTTGTAATAAATAATAATTGGTAACCAGTTTGGGTTCCATGTGCGGTCGGCAGCTAATGATGCAACAACAGCTAATGCTTGTCTTTGTATGTTCGTTTCTCTGTGGTTGGGGATTTATTAATTAAATATTCAAAAAGACAAAATAATAATTAAATATATCAATTGATATATTAAGTAAATAAACAATTTAATTTAGACGAGAAATTATAAATATAAGATTCTATTTTCTCAAGTTAATCATCATCTGCCTTTACTAACATCTTCAAGAGATTTAGATTTTATTATAATTTATATTTACCAAAGAATTTTAATTACAAAAGACCACATAAAATATGGTGTTTTTCTTTCAATTTAAAAAAAGATAAAAGTAGTAATTAAAAAAAGAAAGAGAAAAAAGTGAGAAGGAAGAAATAGAAATGATCGTTGGAGTGGGACCAGACAGAAGAGTTGTCCCGACAACTGACAAGAGATAGCTGTAAAGTAAAGTCTACAGAAAACGACCTTTTCAGCGACACCCTGTCTTGTCCGTCACTGTATCTCCATCAAAATCAATAACGGTCTCTTCTTCCTCTCCTCTCAAATCCAAAAGACGCTAACTTTAACCTTCCCCTCTCCTATATAATCACCTTCATTCTCCTCTTCTCCTCCACCCACCAATCCACCATCAACATTTGAGCATTTGAAGATTCTTCCTCTCCTTCATTTCATTCTCTCTCCTCGTTTCATCTCTGCAAATTTTAGAAGCAATGGAGGCAATGAAGATGAAGATGTTCTTGGCTATCGCCACTGTCGCCCTCATGGCCTCTTCAGTGGCAGCCCAGGAGGCCCCCGCTCCAAGCCCTGCATCAGACGCTGCTCTCTTCGTGCCCAGCGCCATTGCTTCTCTTGTTGCGATCGCCTTCGGGTTCATGATGTAATCAAGAACAAGGTCCGAGGCTGGCGAATACAACCACCGTGTATTTCGTGTTTCAATTCTTTTGTATGATTTATTGAACAGTTATTTTACACTGTATTGATGCCTTCTATTTTACATTAATGATTGATTGGGAGAGTTGATTTAAATTGAATGATGCGTTGTTCATGCTCTGTTCTTGTTCCTCGGACACTGCTAAAACACTTGGTAAGAACATGTCATCTCCTGCAATATAGGACCTTGAAGAAGCTGAAATCTCAAACACTACTGACAAAAAGTCCATACAGATCGTCACAAAATCATTTCTATACCGAGTTGCGCGATGAAAAAGAGTAATTTGTATCACAATTGAATGGCTTTTATGCACTGTTCTTGGATTCTGATGCAAATTCGGAAGAAAAATAACTTTTCTTCAGCAAATCCTGAGATTCGTCATCAAAGATTTGGAACCTATATCGAACGATTCTTGTTTTAAAGAATGTTTGAAAGTTGCATCTTTTTTGATCGTCTCTAGATCGAACAATTCAATTCCTGAACCAAGGAATCACAAGCATCAACAATATTTCCTGTGGTTCGAGTTCTTCTCACTATGAAAGTAGTATAATTTACAGGAGCAGGCTTCGCTTCCAAATTTACAGCTGCTAAGCTACGATGTCATCGACGTCTAACCCAAGAAGAAGACCTGGCTGATGAAAATTCAACTCAATGAGACCGAAGCCAGTGAAAACGCCCAAACCCGAGCATTCTTTGCGCCTTCATGGAAGTTCCTAGTCTAGCAGTGTCTCAATCTCATCCAAAATCTTCTTACATCAAAAACATTGATTCGTGGAAGACAAGACACCAGAAAGCTTTGAGACAAGAAACTGTTCGTGGGAGTATCAAGGAAAGAAACTTCAACCAAAGGAACATTACAGAGAACACTAAATAGGGTTCATTCTTCAGCATATCTTTCAAAGATCGATTTCTCCAAGACGGATATATTCGATCTTTACTATTTGTTTCTTGTTCATCAGTGATATTGGAGATCGATTTGATCCCTGCAAGGAACAAGCGAATTTTACATTAGACGAGATTTAACAGCTGACAAATAGTGTGTGCATGTCACAATCATGTTGAATTTGTGTTTATTGTGAAAAGATCTAATTTATAGAGAAACCCAAAACCATATGCTTCGTGAACCTTATTGTGTCACGGTCTCTTGTCAAATTGTGCTTTTATCAGGCCTAAAGTGGTTTTAGAGGCAACCGCACTTAGGACATCGAATGTTCTGTTCTAACAGGACAAATGACATGAATTAAAGAAGCATATATCTAGCGACAATGACTTTACCTGTAACTCTTTGATAGAACTCCATGAGGGAGTGAAGATTCTTCGGATCATGATATTTGATCATATGCCTCTGATTCATCAATAGTATGAAAAAATAAACTTTTTTACATGGGCGCATTTTGTAACACTAGATTGCAATAAAAATCCATAATACATATTTCACATAACAACCATCCATTTGTGGTAGTGTCTTTAAGCATCCTGTCCATCACCAATTAGTTCAAGCTATATACCATTGGTGAAAAAAAATGCACCAAGAATCTGGAGTTTAAAGAATTGCGTACCTTGGCACCGCTGAAGATTGTTCAATCACCAAATGGTCGATTTGAGGGAATACATGTTAGATATTTTAGTAGAATTGGATTGACTAGTTGACCAATTTGATCATAATATTTCATTAAACAAGTCAGGAGGGTGCAACACCCCCTTTGCAGGGGTCAGGGGCAGCGCTCCTGGGCTGGGTCCCAGGGGCGGGAGCCCCTGGCGGGGTTCCAAGGGGCAGAGCCCCTGGTTGGTGTCGATACACTTATGATGCCTATAAATATGAACACATACCCCACAAACAATCCATCCAAGAATCAATACACTTACTCTCAAGTGAGTGTTATTCTTCTGGATCATGCGATGTGTAATAAAAGATATGTCCTGATAGAAGTTCTAAGGAAGGTCTCCGAGTTTTAGTTCTCGCTGACCTTGTGATTTTGTTGAAATCTCATAGATGATTTGTTGATAACTTGTTGGAAAAACTTGTTTAAGAATGAGGACAAATATCATATTTCGGAAAGCGTCTACACGACGTGTCTCAAGATCACATCATTTCGATGTTGGCTCAAAGTCCCGTATTATACAATTCGATGTTGGCTCAAAGTCTCGTATTATACAATTTCGATGTTGGCACAATGTCCTGTATCATATCATTCGATATTGGCTCAAAAGTCCCATATCGTATAACAAGATGTTAGTTCAATGTTCTGCATTCCATAATTGATAGATGACTAAATGTCCCGTATGACATAATTCATGTCTTGACTTTAAATGTCCTATATCAGATAATGCCTAGTTGACTTGTGATATATAAGTGTTTGATTGCTCACACTCTTATCCTTAAGTCATTTATCTAACAATCAAAAGATGATATTTGAATAGAGTCGAGCGTAATCATTTTAATGATACTTTGGATCCAAGAAGTAAGTTGGATTTACTTGATAGTTGTCGGTGAAATTCTATTGTCAATTAAATCGAAGTATGTAAGAATATATGATTTTCTGATACAAAAAGATTCATGATGGTTATCATGAAAAGTTGTGAGATTGGATGATTTTGTGATATAAATGATTTCATAAATTTGCCTCAATTAGATTCGTACAAAAGACAAGTTTGGTATCGACAAAATTGACTTTATTCAAATCAAATGCGGTGGTGATATTATCTCTCACAATGACTCCATATAGCAAAATCTTATTTGAAAAATATGTATGTATATGTACATACATATACAAATAAAATGGTTGGCGTTTAAAAAAAATTGAAAAAATAGTGGGGGTATGCTATTGAAGATCCGTATGTGATCAAAGTATGAGAATATATAACACATACAAACTTGAAAAGGTTTATTGGCTTGTATATGAAAGTAGTATTCACATATTAAGTATGAATTTATGAGAATTTCTCATAGTACGAGACTAATATGATGATTACTTGAAATTTATTAATGAATATTTGTTCATGACTAGGAACAAATAACATAGTTGCTTAAAGACTATTTATAGTAATTATGTTTGAAAATTTGTTACTTGTTTAACATAAGTACAAGAGTTACCGTCGAATCAGTTAATGAAGTTGTACAACTGAAATGTGTAGCAGATTATATGTCTCAAACATGGTTTAAGCGATTGATTTGAAAGCGCATTTATATGTAGAAATAAGAGACAATTAGTTGCCTCGTTAATTAAAAGATTATTGAGAGATTAGTATGATCATTGATCATGGAATGAGGTTGAAGCCCATTAACAAAGTCATAGGTAATGACAACCCGATTTTAAGCTAATTAATAATAAACGTAAAGTTTAATGGGTGACAACAAGTTACTGTATGACTGAATTTAGTACTATCATTTATAACATTATCTACTATAGTACTATCTGCTACATAGAGACAATGAGTTATATACTCTTAATAAAGTTCAAATAATGATTTTGTTAAGGTGTCTAAGTAGCAAGGACACATGAGGAACTTTAACTATATGAACTGTTGGAATTTATGTACGAAACACACAATCATTAGGGCACAACATAATACATAATTAAGTTACCTCCTTGAACGATTGCCTTAACGGAAGCGGAAGCGGATCTGCCTGAGGATGGGATCACTGTCTGCCGGACGGGAGGACACGCCACGGTTTGACGGGCAATGACCTATAATACCACAACTACTGACCTCTGTCTAAACTGTAGGGCGGCTAACTATCATTAGCATCATTAGATTTTTTCTAACCAGAACACCCCTATATATACTAATATATAGAGGGATAGGTTTTAAGGCTAGATACACAACTGAGCTTATGTAAATGGACTCTCACTTATGGGCGACCCATTATCCTAAAACCAACATCTCCCACTCGCACAAAGTGGGGGGCGCTCATTCATCATGCCAGCACCAAGAGAACGAATCTCATTATACAGTAAAGTCACATACGTTGAGGCAGCCGTGCGACCGACAAACACAACGAGCAAAGTGCTACGCACCGGTTAAGAATACGTAGCGACCCGCAGATCCCACACCAGCAGTGGAAATGTGCCTTGCACCCTTGGTCATGTAATCTTTCTCCAGGTCTGACCACACAATGATCTTTCAGACCTATATATGTATTGCGCCCACAACCGCAGCCGATGCCGCGGTTGGTGGCCACCTAGTGGCCACAATATCGAGAAGATCCTATAATGACCATCCTCTTCCTACAAAACCATCAGCACAATTCAACTCGCTTTTCTAGAACCGGGACCCGGGCGGAATATGTCGAAGGCCCATCGAGCACGGACTAAGATAGCAAACACTGAACTGAACCTCAAGTCTCTGTTCAGAGTAATGAGGGTACGTACGTGACTCTTACACAAAGAGCTCTGGGTCTCACACGACTCCGAGTTAAGATCACATCTCGGGTCATACCCATGGTCGTATTTGGGTGCGCCGCGATATGGAACGCGCGCTACAACATATCTCCTCTCCCATGGAGCATATGTCCATATGTTGTACAGATGTCCATCAGGCACACAAAGTACCCGAACCAAAAGTCACAAAGACTCTCATCCGACCCCTGAGTGGATTGACAGACCATAATCCGTCGTAGTGCAAAATCAGATAGTTTCGGACACAAAGTCCTTTCCGGTCATCCCAACAGACTTTCAGAAGTAGAAACTATCACCAGTCTCACCTAGGCACAAAGTCATAGAAGCTATCACCCGTGTGAGAGGGCAATCTAATCCACTTTGACATATGTCAATAAACAATCACAGTAAGAACACACAAAACACTCAAACTATGAAAACATGCATACTCAAATATAATTCAAGTTAAAGAACATTGTATGGAAAATAAAACCAATGAAGTACATCAATTAAGTCTATACAGTCCTAGAGACTACACATGCCTCATTAAAGACTCCCTCTTCAAGGTTGGAGAGACGGTCAACAACCATCTCATCAGTAGACAAGTACTTCAAACTCATCACCTTGTATCTAACCACGTCTCTAACATAGTTTCGCTTGATATCTACTTGCTATGACTTGTTACTTGGGACTCAGCAATCAATCCGGAAGTCTCTTCAGTCATACAACATACTGAGTGGTCTACACAACACCTACAAATTTGGCTTCAATGACGATTAACACAATGCGCGACTGCTTCTTGCTCATCCACGATATGGCGCCATCAGAGAGCAGAGCATAAAGTCTGAGGTGGGTTTTCTCTCATCAAAGTCACCACCATAGTCCGCATCGCTATACCCAGTCATCCAGAGATTCTCGAATCTCTAGCAAGTCTCTAGCAGAGAGCATGATGATGCCCTTAAGATATCACATGATCCTATTTACTGCCTGTCATTTCTTCAATCCGGGTTCAGCTTGGTACCTATATACCATGTCGACTGCATGACAAATATCAGGTCGAGTACACACTATTGCGCACATCAGGCTTCCGACTGCACTTAGCTATATAATTTATTTATCTAGTCCATATATCCATTTTGAGAGGTTGACCAACGTAAACTGGAGTTTCAATTGGTTCGTAGTTACTCATGTTGAACATTTCCAACACTTTGTTTATGTAGCTTTCCTCTGTAAGCCACAACTGCCTCCTACGGCGATCTCTCGAGATCTAAATCCCAAGGATGTGCGCCGCCTCACCCATGTCCTTCATCCCAAATAGAGAAGACAATCAGACTTTTATCTGTGTGAGGAACTCCAAGATATTTACAACTATGAGTATGTCATCTACATATAGAATCATAAACACAAAGTTCGACCCAAACCCTTTGGGTGTACACGCAATGATTCTCATCCTTCAAGAGAAATCCAATTTCCATGACCAAATCATGAACTTTGCGGTACCATTGCCTAGAGAATTGTTTCAGACCTAGAGAACTGTTTCAGACGGTCTTAACGTTTATCTAGTGCAATTCCAAGTCTAGACTCGCTATCAATCGAGTTTTGATACTCAACTTTTCATCAGCCTTAAGCTTCATCTTAAAAACTCATTTAGCTATATTGCTCTGTGTCCTCTCGGAAGGTCGACCAATGCACAAACACCGTTCTTCCTCATTGATTTCATCTCGTCTAAAGTGTTCATCTCATCTTCCATTACTTTCATCCATTCTTCTTAGAAGTATCCAATGAGAGTTTGTCTAACGTTTTACAGCACAATAACCATATCGTCAGATATTAAGGTGTTTAGTTCTCCATCACCTTCGAATGCATATCGTCGGGAGGAAAACTTATGTTCTAGCCCACGGCCTAACAACTCACTACTACCAGGGTATGACCATGATCACTCCCATTGAGAATGAGATCCCCAATGCTCCCACTGTCAACAAGATCATCAGGAGCGGAATCTGTTCCATTCACTCCAACATGCGTTGAATGTGACGGACGACGAACTGATTCATCATCTGCGGTTTCAACTCTCCTACTCGAATTAACAGGTGTCTGCTCAACTTGATCTTGAATCTCATATAGAGATCGATCCAAATCAATCTCTACCTTCTTCGGAAATTCGTTCTCTACAAACGTTACATCTCGTGATTCGATCTCAGTAACACTCCCACTGTCCTGTTCGGCTATAAACACATAACCCTTGGAGGTATCAGAGTAACCAAAAATACTATTCTTTCCTCTAGGTTCAATCTTTCCCAAACTTATTTGAAAAATTATGGGTGTAAGCGACACACCCCTATGGGCGCATATGGTGAAGGTCCAGAACTTATTCCAGTCAAAAACTCATATGAAGTAGAATTAACCGTATTCGTCGGCACATGGTTCAGGATGTAGGCAGCCGACTTCATTTTTGTTAGAATTGTCTCATGTGAAGCCATAAATGACAGTAATAGGTCGTAGGGAACGGGGCGTTGGGCGAGCCGTCAAAGGTGAAGGGCCCAAAGGTGAGAGGCGTTTGGTATAATCATCTGAGTGATGCCCCTCGGACATCCTTCGTGGCATCGTTTCTACTTGTCCTTCAGATCGGATTATTCTGTCCAAGTCGGTATCGAGATATCCGACCCTGAGGCTGAGGCCCAATACCCAATACCCAACACTGACAAGACGCGCACCGTATCCTTGAGAACACGCTAAAGGACGCTAAAGGAAAGGAGGAGAAATGAGGCTGTCAGAACTGGAGAGGCCATGGAAGAAATCAAGAACAAGAAAAGGATGAAACTTTGGAGTGTGGAATACGCGGAAATGGCTCGTGTTTCTAATTCTACCTATGAGTCATGTGATGTAAAGTAAATAGCTAGTCAAGTAATCCAATCTGATTCCTCGAAGATCTCTCTTTTAGTGGGACAAAGAAATGGTTGTCGTCTTCTGAGTTCTGAAGTGTTGATGGTCAAGGTGGACTAAATAGTAAATAGATCAGCACTAGCCGACAGATTCGGCCGACGCACCATTCTTTTTGGGTTGTGTAAAAAGTTATTTCATTAGAAACAAAATGGTACGATTTTCTTCCATTATTATAACAATTTCAATTATGTTAACGTATAATTAAATGACCAATTATATTTTTTTTTATGTAGCATCATATATGTTTAAAAAATGTGACTTTTTGGTTAAACATGTTATATACAATTATATATGTTTGACAAATGTGATTAAATAATCACAAAAATGACGATTTTACCATTCTCTTTTATCTTGTGTTTTTCATGTTTGAAATCTGGTTTTAAACTCAGATTTGCGCAAATCTAAATTTGAATCGAACCCAGCAACGTAGATCTAGGTTCGAATCAAACCCAGAAATGCAGATTTGCACAAATCGAACTCAGGAATGCAGATCTGAGTTTGAATCAAACTCAGAAATGCAAATCTAGGTTCAAACTGAACCCAAAAATACATATATGAGTTCGAAATCAGATTTCGAGTTTGAATCAAGAAAAAAAAAATTGATGAACATGAAGATGAACTTGTTAAACATGAAGAGGCAGTGGAATAGTATTTTAGTTATTTTTTCGTATATATTATTTTTTGTAATCGTTCAGTCACATTTTCACATTTTGAAACATAATTAACTGTTCAGCACAAGTTTTAACTATTCAGACACATGTGCCAACATATATGACTATTTAAGTAATTTATTTTTATTAAAAATAAAAAGATAACTAAAATTTATGACTAAAGTTTCAACTTTCAACTCATGGAACAAAATTGATAGGTATATAACTAAAATTTAGGGGATAAAATGCCCGTAAGAAAAAGTTAAGAGCTTCATGCAATTATCCTAAAGTTTTTTGGGCCAATTATCCAAAAGTTGAACCGACAAAAAGAAGAGGAAGAGAGAAAACGGGGACATCCCGCGTAATCTCGATGTTCCTCTCCAACCATCCCATCAATTATTTGACCTCCAAAGGAGGTGACGTACACTTTCCTCTCTACTTCATTTCTTCACCAGTCCACTATAAATGGTGGCCTTCTACCGCATTCCAATATCAGAATACGTTTGCAGCGCTTTCCACCGATTCAAGAGAAATCAAGGTTTCATTTCTTCCTCCCTTCTTGATATCGAGACGATTTAAGCTTACTCGTAGTTATCCATCTTTGATTTTATCAAGAGTGATTACCAAGAATAGTTCTTGGGTCTTCATAGATAGCTTAGTTTACGCTTTTTTGGGACAATGATGATGGGTTTTATAAATAACGTAGTTTTGTTCTATTCGAAAGGGGAAAGATAGCCTTTTCTTACTATGATCGCAGTTTACTGTATATTGCAGTTGATTGAAATTTGTCTGTTTAATTTACGATGGTTAAGAATGCTGCTTAAAATTCACCAAAGATTGGATCTTTGGCTACCGGGTTTCACTTTTTTGTGGTAATTTAAAAGTTGATTGTTATCTCTATCTCCTTGATGAACATTGTTCTTGGATTTCATGTCTTTTTATCTGATGATGAAAGGAGACTCTAGCAGAAAATGTTATCATTTTGCTTAGATCTTAAATCACATGGTAAGACTTATAGAATTATTATTATTGATTTGTTACTCTGGCTACCACCTGATTAAACGTCACTGAGTAGCATTGCTTTGTTCGAATCCCGATTCGGCTTGTTTGTTTAAGGGAATCCTGTTATCATGTATGTAGAGATAGGTTGAACCAGATTCTTTGATTTGGCTTTTTTGAAGGAATCTATCTTGATTGTCCTGACCGATGTTCTGGTTTTTGGAGATTCTGATAGAGTTGTGTGTGTTTGAACGTACAGGTTTGTTTTCCAGAGGCAAAAAACTCCATAGATCGACTGTCAACAACAAGAAGAAGGATTGAGATGGAAGAGAAAGGTGAATTTATCGTGTTACATAAGGAAGAGACGAGAGATGAGAAGGTTTTATCAGAGCCAAAATCCGTAGAGAAACATGAGAAGAAAGAAGATAATGTGGAAAATGAAAAGGAGATGAAGAAGAGCAAGATTGAAGAACACAAAGGCGATGAAAAAGAAGAGAAGAAAAATAAGGAGAAGAAGAAGAAGGTGAAAGAGGAAGGCGGTGCAGAAGAAGAAGAGAAGAAGAAAGATAAGGAGAAGAAGGTGAAAGATGAAGGTGGCGCAGAAGAAGAGAAGAAGAAAGATAAAGAGAAGAAGGTGAAAGATGAAGGTGCTGCAGAGGAGAAGGTGAAGGAGAAGAAGGACAAGGATGGTAAAAGTAAGAAGGAGAAGAAGGTAGAAGATGAAGGAAAATCTGAGGAAGGAAGTAGTGATGTGAAAGATAAGGAGGAAATGAAGGATAAGAAAAATAAGAAGAAAGACAAGGAGGAAGAAGAAGATGAAGAGAAAACCAAGGAAAAGAAAGACAAGAGTAAAAAAGAGAAGAAGAATAAGGATAAAGTCGAACCCAAAGGTGATGAAGAAGAGGGTTTGAAGGAGAAGAAGAAGAAGAAGAAAGATAAGGTGAAATCAGATGAAGTTAAGATAAGGGAAGTTGGAATAGAAGAGGAGACAAAGGAAGATAAGAAGAAGAGTAAAAAGAAGAAGGATGATGGTGAAGAAGGTAAGGTGAAGGGTGGTATTGATGTGTTAAAGCAGAAGCTAGAGAAGATCAATGCGAAAATCGAAGCACTGTTGTTGAAGAAAGCAGACATCATGAGGCAGATGAAGGAGGCGGATCCAACCAAACCAGAAGCAGCATCGCCTTGAAATCTTGAGGATTTCCAGCTTGCTTTATTCCATCCATCTAGTTCGGTTTCCTTGCTGTGTTTGGTCGATTTCACCTTTCTGTGGGAATAACAACGTTTACTTGTGTATATGCAGTGCAGCTCATGAATAAACCAACGATTTGTGTTTCTCTTTCTGTAAGAGTTTATACTTCCCCTTTTCGCGTTTACTTACCTCTCATCCATCATCCAAATGGGAATTGATTCAGCTGCAAAACGGAAAATTCCTATTTTGTCAAACAAAACGTGGACGGCAGGATTCGAACCTGCGCGGGCAAAGCCCACATGATTTCTAGTCATGCCCGATAACCACTCCGGCACGTCCACCTGATGTAAGAAAGGTAAAACTCTGTGTGTATCCATTAGTTTTAAACTGTAAGTAGTAGTCTGCACTGCAAGGCTGCAAAGTGCAGTCTCTGTTCTTTTATATATTTATTAACTTGTTTTTTATTTACATATATTTTCAGTTTTTTTGTCATTTGTGTTTCGTGCTTTTCTTTAATTAATTAATTTGGAACGTACATAATAAACAAAATTTTGGCAGATTACGTATTTGATGTAATTACTAGAAAAAAAAATTGGCCAATTCTAAAGATTATATTATATAGATACACACATTATTAGACATTTAATACGTACAGGTAATAAATATGATATTTAGCAGGAAAAATATATCTTATATGAGTTACTCTGACTTGTTAAGGAGCATTCTATCTTGGATTAATTTTTTATATAAACTTTACTGTCAATTATTTCTCATATGCAAATATATATATATATATATATACCTAGACTTATTTATATTACAAAAAAAAGAGTAGAAAATAAGGTAATATAACATTTTTTTCCCAATTGAATCAGATATGTTAAATTAAAGGGAACTTATAATTGTTAATTAACATATTTATCTTAACCTCTAAAAAGATTGACTATAAATTCAACTCTCAACTCCATTTGTCCATTCAAGAAATCACCATCAAATGAATCATGACATATCCTACACATATTTATCCGAAGTACATAAATTTCATTTCATTGCATCAAAATTCAAAACAAATACAATCGAGGGGAACCCAACATCCTCCTCCTAGGACTGATTACATGTTTCCTACATATTACCACCTTAGACACCAAAATTTTATTCAGAACAAACTCAATAACAACACAAAAGCAAAACCATAAAGTACCCCCCCTACAAGGAATAGGGTTTCAAAAAATGAATTATAACTCAAACTTCAACACCCCCTCAGGGACCAAATAAGCGCTCACTTGGCGCTACCCAACTGGGTCCGGAGCTTCTTGGCGGCTTCAACCATGTTGAGCAGAGCAGGCTTGACCTCGGTGTACTTACGGGTCTTGAGACCACAATCAGGGTTAACCCACAAAATGTTGGTCTCAAGAACTGCAAGCATCTTCTCAATCCTATCCGCAATTTCCTCAGTGGATGGGATTCTCGGAGAGTGGATATCGTACACACCGGGACCAATTCCGGCACCGTACTTAACTCCCTCACGGAAGACGGACAGGAGCTTCTCATCAGATCGGGAGTTCTCGATGGTGATGACGTCAGCGTCCATGTCAATGATGGAGTGGATGATGTCATTGAAGTTAGAGTAGCACATGTGAGTGTGGATCTGGGTGGTGTCCTGGATACCCACGTTGGTGATTCTAAAGGAGTGAACGGCCCATTCTAGGTAGAAAGCGTGCTCTGACTTCCTCAGGGGAAGTCCCTCTCGAAGGGCAGCCTCGTCAATTTGGATCACGGTGATTCCTGCCTTCTCGAGGTCCTCTACTTCGTCCTTGATGGCCAAGGCAATCTGGTAGCATGTCTCAAACCTAGATGTGATAATAAAAAGGCCTCAATTTTTATTAGGAAAAAAGTACACAACATTATATTCGAAACAGATCAATGAGTTTAGGGTTGTTTGGTACCTGGGCTGATCGTTACGGACGAAAGACCAGTTGAGGATGGTGACAGGGCCGGTGAGCATACCCTTCATGGGACGGGCGGTCATGCTCTGGGCAGTGGTCGACCAGAAGACAGTCATTGGCTTGGGGCGGCTAACATCACCATAGATGATTGGTGGCTTCACGCAGCGAGAGCCGTAGGATTGAACCCACCCGTTGGCAGTGAAAGCGAAACCTGACAATTGCTCACCAAAGTACTCAACCATGTCGTTCCTCTGCAATATTTTTATAAGCAACATCAAGAGATTATTATTGCATAAACAGACACATAGTGTGTACTTACTACTCATTGCATTGCCTATCTACCGAGGAAGAAGAAATTATATATGCCTAGCAAGTGGTAGCTTACCTCAGGCTCTCCGTGAACCAAGACATCAATATCGAGCTCTTCCTGGAGCTTGACAACCTTGTTGATCTCCTCCTTGATGGCAGTAACATACTCTTCCTCAGATATCCTACAAAAATGTGGTGACTCAGTTAAGTGCACTTGTTCTTGGAACATGGGACGAGACATTGTATTAAGACTTAAGAGAGAAAGGGAGGCCCTATGAACTCACTTCTTGGCCTTGTATTCACGGCGAACTCTTCTGAGCTCCACTGTCTGAGGGAAGGACCCAATGGTGGTGGTGGGAAGGATAGGAAGGTTGAGCTTCTTCTGCTGGGCATCGAGTCTAGCACTGACATTGGTGACACGACGGTGTTCAGATCCCTTCAATGCAGCAGCCTGAGAAACAATATCCATCATCAGCAACAGTTCATAAAATAGTTATTTGAAGACGATCAAGTGGAATGGAGGAAAGTAACTTACAGCCTTTTGAACTGCCTCGTTGTTAACCCTGGGAGAGGACTTCCTTGAGGCCTGAGCTTCAGCATTGGCCTTGAAGTATTCCTGAAAATAAACCATTTATCAATTCAGTGAGTTCAATTTTACAGTCATAATTGACTACAATGTGGTAAACTTAAAGATTGGTTGAGACTGGAAATGAGTATTACCTCATCTTTGCTGCCACTCAATGCCTTAGCCAAGGCATTGACCTCAACAACCTTCTGAGCTGCAAAGGCGAGCCACGACTTGATTTCAGTGTCCAACTTGGTCTCATTCACTAGATCTACAGCAGTGTGCAGAAGGGAGCAAGAGGTGGAGACCACAAGCTTGTCTTTGCCCACGGTGGCCTCAAGAGCCTCCAAGGTCTTGACAGATGCAGCAAGATCATTGGCCCAGATGTTCCTTCCATCAACAACTCCAGCAAAAAGATACTTTCCTGAGGGGAATCCTCCCTTGATCAACTCAAGGGTCTTAGTTCCACGAACCAAATCAAATCCAAATCCAGTAACACCCTTCAAAGAGGTAAGGGTTTTGTATGCCGCCTCTGGGACATCAGCAAAGTACGTCTCAATAAGAACGTTCAAGCCAGAGAGTGATGATTCTAGCTCTGCATAGGCTTCAGTGAATGCTTGCAATTTGTGAGCATCAAGGTCCAGCACAAGTGTGGGCTCATCGAATTGGATCCAGGAAGCACCAGCTGCCTTGAGTTCAGAGATGACTTCCCTGAACAGAGGCAATTGAAATAAAACAATTAAGAAGATTCAGTGGAAATAATAGTACGCTGATGGCTTCTACAGGATCAAATTCTTACTTGTAGATCGGGATGATCTTCCCAAGAAGGGAGAGAAGAGAAAAGGTCTTCTCAACACCCTTTGCAGGCTTAGACAGCAGCAAGTAAGAAACAGGGCCAACCAAGATGGGGACAGTGTCAACTCCGAGCTGAAAATGGCATATGAGTCAAAATCAGATACGTTGGAATGTCTAAGTAGCAGTATAGAACATGCTCACATTTTAAAAAGAAATGTATTATAGAGCTAATATCATGAACAAACAAATATGAAGGTTCTCCGACAATTAATCCTGGCTAGACAACTAAAATACTAACACGAAAGCATACAAGCCGTAAGCAAGAACTCCCTTTAACAGTGTTATCTACAAAGATAACAAAGACAAAGTAGCAGTATATGAGTCAAAATCAGATACGTTGGAATGTCTAAGTAGCAGTATAGAACATGCTAACATTTTAAAAAGAAATGTATTATAGAGCTAATATCATGAACAAACAAATATGACGGTTCTCCGACAATTAATCCTGGCTAGACAACTAAAATACTAACACGAAAGCATACAAGCCGTAAGCAAGAACTCCCTTTAACAGTGTTATCTACAAAGATAACAAAGACAAAGTCCTTAATTGCATCTAAAGAAGAAAGGATTTGCACATGGGGATTTATCAACTTTTATTAAAGCAGCGTGATATATAATGCATACCAAAAACCAAATACATAATTATTACTACGGTAAAAATTAGGCCCTGACAACTATTACTCCCTTCGTACTTTTGGTGAGAGTATATCAGCCTACTACACATGATGTGAAAATGCATTACATACCCCGGTTTACAGCTATCTGCTTAAACAAGTTTACTGAATACTGATTATAAGACCCATGTATAAATCAAGTTCGCAAATATTTTGGCATTGTATACAATAGCTTGACAAACAAACAAACAAAAAAGAAATAGTAAGCGTCTTACCGCCTTGGCTTCTTTGTACTCACTAACAGCCTTGTGGGAAGCGTAAGAGAACTTGATCTCAGGGCCCAATTCAGGCACGATGAAATGGCTGCATTAATTCATGCCAATCAAATTATGTTATGATCAACTAAAAGGAAACCCTTGAGCATAAATAACTAATTTTCCTGGTCAAGTCATCACTTACTAGTTGGTGTCAAACCACTTGGTCATTTCCATAGCGGGGACAGAGGCATTTCCACGGGCCATGGAGAAGTAAGTGTCAAACCCAATCTCACCTCCGTTCCATCCATATCTGGGAGGAACAGCCCCAAGCATAGCAGTGGTGTCGAGCACCTGATCGTAGTATGCGAATGTGTTGCTAGGAATGTACTTGATTCCAGCACCAGCCATCTGCTTCCAGATGGATGACCGGAGATCAGCAGACACCTTCTGCAAATCCTCAGCACTGCTCTTACCATCCCAGAATGATTCCAAAGCAAACTTGAGCTCTCTCTTGGGGCCCATGCGAGGATATCCAACGATATGAGACGCCATTTCTCTGGATAAGAACACAAAAGATCAAGAAATATTAGATTAGCTGAATAATTTGTTTGTGATGTTGCTGAAGAGATGAAAAGGGAACTGAAACTCCTGTTATCTAAAAGGACACAGAAATCAAGAGCTCGTATGAATCAAAGCTCGACATTTTTAAGTTTGTAAAGTGCAAACTGCCAAATATTACATTTCAGAACTGCTCAATCTGATATCCAAAGATCAAAACAAACTTTGGAGTGCCTCCATTGCATACTGAAAAAGGAACTTCACTAATCAATCTATGGCTCAAGATTGGCACTTACTGCTCCACTGGATAAATTTTACGTTAGATTACATCTATACTGATGCAAGTTGAAAAAAATATGACTAAACTTAAAGCTGCACATCCCGATGTGAAGAAGACAAACAAGTGTATTAATCTCTTTTGGGCGGATATGAAAAAACCAAGCATGAAGCGACGAAATCACACGTGACTACCCAGAAAAGGACACGCAACAAGATTAAGCTCAGATCCAGTATCAGATCTACAAGTTTGTAAACCATGATAGCAAGATCCGCATCGTACGCATGCGTTGATCAAAACAAGCATCAAATCTAGCACAGACACACGTCCACAGACAATTACATATCCATTTCCACGGCCATACTAACCAGTAAATCAAACCTGAGGAAAATTTTATGACAGTGGACCAAAATGCAGAGATCTAATCTGAAATCTACTCGATTCCAAATGAACAAATGCAGGAAATGAATATTACAATTGAAAACATGAAATGGCACTAAATAGAGCAGGAAATGAATCGGAAATGCTCTGCCACCATGAACGAAGCATGGAATCCGCAGGCCATATTAAGTAAAGATGCCATCGACGACTGAACTGAAACAGCGACGACGGCAAGGAATGGAGCCTACCTTTAAGGAGATAGATCCGGAGAGGTGATGGAGATTAGTTCTCAAAGAGCTACCCGAATCAGAGTGAAGAGAGAACGGCGCGAAGGAGAAGAAGCAGTCCTCTGTTTATTTATAGCCATAATCCCCCCCGACAGATCTGGACTTGGAGACAGAAAACTTAAGACCCCAACGCGCTCCTTTGGCGCGTACGATGTGGTGTGGTTGTTGAATTTCATTTTCCATGAAAACAATATTACCGTTTATAAATAAATTTAATCATATATCTATCTATCCCTAAGCTTGTGGTGATTAAAAAAGTAATAATTATTTTGATGATTTTAAAATGATCTCTTCCCTAATTACCAAAATAGAAATGGAATTTTGTACTAATTAAATCATATAATAAAATGAATTATAATTTCAATATAGAAGCATTTTAGGGAGTATTTTAACTTTAAAAATCCGAAGTTGTAAAAATAAATTTATATATAATGAAAAAACTTGTAATTAGCCAATTTTATAATGAATGATACAATTTGTTGTTAGTCAATATAAAGTTGTTGAGAGGGAGTTGGTGGGGGATTGGTGGGAAGGCCATATATTGGCACAATGAGATTCCAAAGTAAATATTCCTACAACATTTTAGATATTTTAGAACAATGACTCATTTGCCCTTGCATTAGAAAGAATGTATCTGTATATATTAATTTAGTTAAAATGTAATTGTGATAATTAATTTTGTATGTTTTATTTTCCCTTTTAATATAGATTAATATATTTAGTTGATTTATGTAGAAAAAATACAACTTTATTATAAGTGACATGTAATGTAAGTCCCTTATAATTTCTCGAAACATTTTTATTCATTCTCGTCATGAGTTACGAGTCTTAATTATTTTTATATTCATAATTTTATCTTAAATATACACAATACTAAAATATATATATATATATATATATAATATTATATTTTATAAATATCAAATATATACATATTAAAAATTATTATTATAAAGTAGACTAATTAATGAAATCTTAAACTATATATATAATTTAATATATAATCATATTTTTATGTCTCACACCCCTTTTTTATGATTTAGAATTAAACATACGTCTTATAACAAAATAGATCATCAAAAAAACCTTAGAATGGAATGTACACGGTCGTAACACTTATTATGTCAATTATTTCATATCTGGCATCAATAATATACCAACAAAAATATGGAATTGCTTAGTGCATCACCATATCACATCATTAATTGTATGTTACAAGTGTAGAGTTTATAAAACGTTTAGCAAATAATTAGCGTATGTGATATTTATTTATTTAAAATCGGATCACTTGTCTCCATGTTTAAGGTTCGTAATATTATTAAATGAATTCATATGTTGTATTATAAATGGAAAGTTATTAGTTATTACCAAACACTAATCATTTTTTATATTATATAACCCAGAAATCATTTTTTATAACTTAAGCACGACAGTGAATTATGATTTGATTTGGGCAATTATTTTTTTTATAAGGGTAATAACTAATATATATATATATATGTATATATATTCATGGGAAGTCGAGAGTGAGTGACATCCACGATTTTGTCGGTGAGTAGCACGGGTTTAGCCGTACATCTAGCAACCTCATTCTATCCGACCCGATTCACGTTCATTTATCTCGCTCTGAAATCCATGTGGACAACAACCACGCGCACTTCCATAGAGTGGCTTTCACCCGATTTGCTCTAATGGGCCTCTCACCAACCCCCAATGTACATAACGAAAACTGTGAATTGTATGGGCCTAAGCCCATTATATTTTCCATTATGAATTCGAAAATGAACTATTTGCGTACAGACCACTTTTATCAAATGACTAAAATACTCTAACATCTTTTTACATATTTTCTCTTACCTATTTTAAAAATAAAACAATTTTTTTAAAGAAAGACCACTTATTTTTTTTTATATTCAAAATTATTACCTCATTTATTATACTACATATGTGCTCTTTTACCTTTCACCAAAAACAAGTGTGACTCTCTTCTTCTCCGATCAAACTCTGATTCAACACCAATCACCATAACTATCTTCTCCATTGAGCAACTGTGTCGGTCCCAACTGCAAATCAGCAAACGAGCCATCAATCAGTCGCCGCCACCAGTTGCAAATCAGTCGCAAATCAGTCTACGGCAGCCCCGTCGTCAGCAAATCAACAACTGTGTCAGTACGTTCGCTTAAATTAGTCTAAGGTTTAGAAAAAAAATCGACAAAGCTTTGTTGCAGTCGGCCATGGAGGAATCGGTAAAATCGTGTCGCTTGTTGGAGAAAAATCGACAAGATCTTGCCGATTATTAAACTCAAAATCAGTAAGATCTTGTCGATTCTTTAACCCAAAACCGGCAAGCTAATATCAGTTTTTCCTCCAAAAATCAGCACATGTTGGCGATTTGTGCTACAAATATTGGCAAGTTTATGTTGATTTGTCCTCCAAAAACCGACAATGTCGTACCGCTTCTTCTACCTGAAAAGGCAATTGCTTGTCATTTTTATGTGTAGGCAACCATTATCATCCATCAGCGAATGCAATTTCTGCTACGCCCACAAAGATATGCAGTTGCAACTATAAAAATCATATTAGTGGATGTGATTCCGACAATCTCTAGCAAGGGAAGACGATATTTGTTTGTCTTGTAAGTACAATCGACAGAAACATATGTGAAAAAGTACGCAACAAGCTCATACTCATTGGATGAGAATAAATCAGGTCGGAAACAATATTTGTACCGTCATTGGATGTTCTGTGATGCTTAAAATAATTGTGTTCGCGAAGATCTTCTAATAAATGTTGCATTTCTGACCGTCCAGCTCTCTCAATGACATTAAATTTTCTACGTTCATTGTAAATAGTCTTGATCGTTGTAGCATTAAAAGGATCTCTATTCTTCAGAGTCTTCAAAATTTCTTTCCGGAGAACTAAACTTTTGGACATGTGTACTAACACAGTAGACTCTTCTTGTGTCAATTGACCGGCAAAACTATGTCCTTCAAAATTCTCGGCAGCGCTATGGTTGTGTTTTCCATTTATTACTTCCAACACCCAACTCAAACCATTTATTTCAAGTCCACACGTAAGTGAGAACGGACATCCACATTTTTTGTCCATGTTCTTCTTCTTTTCTTAATATTTGTGGTTTCATTATATACGAACGATCTATATTAACCAAAACGCTCACAATCAAGCAAAACACGTGGTCTCCTGCGGATTCCATTGACATCATATGTTTTAACTACTATCACATGTCCATGTCGTTTGCTAACCACTTAGGCTCATTCAATTACATCATCTATTGTAATGTATATCTACAATAAAAATTATAAGGAAAAATATATCAAAAAAATAAGAGTATAATCGTATAAATTAAGAAAAACTATAAAGTACTCACATCGAATATAGTATACTCGCTAGTATAATCCACAAATACTAATTCGTTATTACACTGAGATGAATTATGCATGTTATTCAATTTAAATAAGTAAACAAAAGAAAATTAACAACAGTCAAACTAACAAAAGATAGTAACACATACAATGTTCAATGGTTCATAGGTGAGATAAATGATTTCATTAATTTGTTTGACTGTATCATTATAATTTGTTTAACGAATTTTATTGAAATTCATCTCGTCCAAAATAGAATTCAAACCTTCTAGATTTTTTATGTAATTCGAATGATTCGTTATGTACAAATAAAAATAAGGACCCTCCAATAAACAATTTGAAAGTAAAGAAAATGACATACACATGGACAAAAAAACGTGTTAGAAAAAGGGAGGATGCGGAATATTATGTCAAACAATTGGTAAATACGTGTCAATATTTTATTTTTTAATCAGTAAATATTACTGATATAGTTTACATAAATCAGTAGTTATTTGCCGATATTTTGTGTACGAATCAGCACAGTCTTGTCGATTGTTTGTGTATAAATTGGTGAGATATTGTTGATTTGTTGATGTAGAATCAGCAGAATCTTGTCGATAATTGCTTCTTCAATCGGCATGTAAATCCCGATTCCTCCATGGACGAACTTTAACAAAACTTCGTTGATTTTTTTCTAAACCCTATACTAATTTAAGTGAACGTACCGACACTGTTGCTGATTTGCTGGCGACGGAGGTGCCCTAGACTGATTTGCGTCTGGTTTGCTGATTTGCGGCGGGTGGCTGGTGGTTGATTTGCGACTGTTTGAGTAGAAACTGATTTTAATTAAATTTATAATAAGTGATCTTTGTTTAGGAATTTAATTTTTAAAATAAGGGCAAATATGTTAAATATTATTAGGGTATTTTAGTATTTTGATAAAAGTGGTATGCAAATCTAATGATAAATTGTCTCCAAATAGAATTTCACATTCGAAAATCGGAGGCCTATAACTTGCTTTTTCGATTGATTTCGGCGACACTCGGACGTGGCAATTTCAACGAATAATAAGTGATATTTAAATAAATAAATAATCACAAGTTTTATAAATAAATAATAATAATATAATTCAATACAAATTCAACCCTAAATAATCTTAATTATTGACATATTACACACCATCTGTATAAGATCACCATGCAAAGGCATCCCCGTAGAGACACCTTCGTAATTACAAAAAAATGAATCATCTCACAAAAAACATAGATTTAATGAAATTGCAAATATCATTTATATGTTATCGTATAATATAATATAGTCTGACGTGGAATTACCTTGCATATGTGGAATACTGGATGGATGTAAGGAATCAGGATCACTCGCTGTCGCTATCGATCGACGTGGTCATGCTCAGGCTCATTCTTCTTCTTCTTCTTCTTCTTCTTCTTCTTCTTCTCCTTCTTCTTCTTCTTCTTCATCGTCATCGTCATCATCACCGTGCTTCTCCTTCTTCTTCTTCTTCTTACTCCTGCTATGGCCACGGTGGTGATAGATCATGTCCTTGATCTTATGCAAGAAGCCTTCTCTATGGCTGTGCCCACGGTGGTGCGAGGAATTCTCCTCCCCATCCACAACCGGCTTGCACTCATGATCACCGCCTTCCTGGTCCCTATCATCGTCCTTGTCCTTGTCCTTGTCTTTGTCATCGTCCTTGCTGTGGTGGTGATGGTGGTGGAGGCCGCCCATCTTATTCAATATTCCCGACATTTTTTGTCTGTGTCGTTGTCTAAGGAAGAGGAGCTATTTGTGGTCCTATATTTCTATGAAGGTGAGGAGACGGTTTTGAGAAACAATCGGAATGGAGGGGACGAGAGGCACAACGTACATGACGGGGGATGATGGTGTCTTCATATATCGTCCCTAAACTACTAGAGAAAAGCGCTTTTGACCCTCAAATTTTATACCAGCAATTAATATTAATTAACCATTATTAAGGATAAATGTTCTTGCTTTTTTAATGGAACTTAATACATCCAATTTTACATCTTTATAAACTACAACATAACTATGGATAAAAGTTACTTTCTCTACTAATCCAACTTTATATCAGTTATAATTTGTTAACTCATTTTTTTAAAAGCATATTTTGTATTTAAAAAACTGTTGCTGTTTTAAAAGATTAACTCAAGATAAATAATACATCATTTAGGCACTGCACCGCTTACTTACAAAGGACTTTTGTTTTTTTAAACTCTTTCTTTTTTTCTTCTCCTCCCTAAATAATGACTTATAGAAAGAATCAAATACAGAAGAAGAGGGCAGAGATATCTCACAGGTTGCTTCAAAATTAGTATTGCTGAGAAAAAACACAGATTTTTCGTATATATACCAAGTTTTACCGCCTTCTACATCAAAACGTGGTGACCAAACCTATCCCTAGTTCATCTGCAAGCTCGTCCCACACCGGAAGAAGCGTTAGTACAACAAGAAGGATGGACGCTATCACTGCCGATTTTCGCCATGTCCCAACCTCTGTAACGTCATTCAAGCATGGTTTTTCGGGAGTTCTCTGAGAAAAATGAACAACTTACGATGATAATGACACGATACGATTCAATAGCAGAGCAGTTTCTCAACAAACATGACAGTATGCATGGTATCAGCACAAACATGATAATACACACGATTTGTCAGCTCTAGAGCGAGACCGTATGCTATATGAAGTTTATGGGATCGTGGATACCTGACAAATCAGCACGTAGAGTCCCCAAGGAAGAGATAGAGGCCCACCCAGCTGGAGTTATGATACAAATATACTTAGGTTAGTTCATTGCACACCAAATCTCAAGTATTCGGTTTAGAGGATAGGAGGAAATGAAGGTGTTCAGGGTACTGTAAAGTGTAAAGATCAGTTGTGTAATGGGAACATCACTGGTGTATAAAGATTGAATGTGCTACTTAATTCCAGAAAAGGTAACGTTGGAGTCTTACTGCTCCTAATCCGAGCATTGCGTATGTTGCCAAACCGGATCCAGCAAGAGCACTTTTACCAAAAGCACCCTGAAGAAACGTAAGTATAATGAGTAAAGTCGCTGAAACAATACACTGAAGCTTGAATTATGTACGAAATCTTCTGTCAATTTTCTACTACTCACAACATGCATTTGAGGGTGTCGACTATTGCCTACTTAAGATTGACTAGAAGTTTGTGTCTGTATTCAAGCATGATCTTGATTTTCAGGAGGTTCACAAATCATGGGGGTGTATCGTGCTTGTGCAAAAATTGTGAATATTTTAGAGAAGACATAAATTTTAAGAAAAATAAAGAATACATGCTCAATGTGTATTATCATGTCACACACTCAAAGGATCTTTAATTCCACATTTTGTTCAAAATCCAAGAAATTAGAAGTGTACCTGGACAGCTCTTCCACCGTCGAGGCAACCGACTGGAAGCATATTGAAGGCTGATGTAGTCAATCCACACCTGAAACGAAAACTTCAAATGTTAGGAAAAGGAAAACTCGAAGTCTCGAACAATAACCGATGCATCCCAAAATATTGACCTCACCATCCAGCAATAAGAAGAGGATGGATCGAGACAGTAGCAGCATGCATTGCCCTGCATGTTCATTAGAAAAAAAAACATATAAAGAGCATGGAGCATGATTGATTTATTGGATGGAAAATTTTAATACATGTTAAGTTTATACTGAAACTAAGTGAGAAAATGAAAAGGATTGATTTTATAGGAAATAAGGTATTTTTAGGTGAAATACTTAGTTATCAAAACTTATGAGATTTAGTTTTAGTTTGACATTGTAGCTTAAAAGGGTGCAGCAAAGAGATACATACGCATAACCAAGAGTGGCTCTACTGATAATTCCGAGAAGCAAAGATCCCTGAAACAGCATGCTAGGAACCTGTACCAAATCTCCAGAAGCATCTGGGTTTGATGAAAGAAGGAGACCCACCACAAACATTGAGAAAGATAATGCTGCACCAGCAAATGGTCCCGCAAGAGAAATGTCGACTTGTGTACTGCGATCAGGGAGAATTGACTTGAACTGCATAAGATTTTAGAAAGACAAAACTTTATTTTGTGTTTCTAGAATATCTCCACCTTAACAAACTTTCTTTCAGAGAACCCTCTAACTAAGCAAATTAGCAACCGGTGTATATAGTTGCGATAAAGAAAAATAGATTGGTTAAGAAAATACAGATGATAAGATGGAATTCGTATTAATAATCATTTCCTACATTAAGGGAATTTCTGTTTTTTTTAAAATAAAATTTTGATTGATATGGCTTACAGTTTGAATTTACTTGCAAAACAAGCAAACCTTGAATTTTTGCTTCCAAATCTGCTTTTATCTCTTTTTGATTAGATCCGTATTCACTATTCAGATTCAGACATCCTACTACTTATACCTGGAAAAAGTTAATTACTTTTACAAATAAAGCTATATTTCTTCATCTTGCACTATCTCTATAACAGGGCTAAAAAAATTTATAAACAATTTATTTAGACGAATAGTTTAAGAGATGACAGATTGACCCCCCACAGTGGTAAAAAAAGGACGGTGAAAGTAAAGCAACCATATTGGAGATCTTCTAGGTAGTTGGGGATTACCTGAGTGATTGCACCAAAACTTCCAAGTGTGATGTTTGGAATGAAGTAAGGGATACTCAACTTTACTCTCTTCGGGAAAGCAGCAAGAAGGTGTCCAACTTCCTGCACATAATCAACTCTCTTATCTACGAAATGATGTCATGAGATTAAATTAAGCCCAACTCGGAATACAAGGTGACAGAAGAAATTAGTAAAAGCAAAAAACTCGTATGCTATGCAGTATGTGCTATTGAAAATCAATGCATTTCATACTGTGCTATTGAAACTCGTACATATTGCATTTCATGAGATTGTTTCATAATCAGATATAGATTACAAACAAAAATTTGTTAAAACTGAAAATAGGCATGTTAATACAAAACAAACATATAATTAAAGTCTACAGTAATGAATATCAGATGCACATTTCGGACAACTGACAGCTGAACCTTGTATTTTTATTATGGTGGGAATATTACTGTTGGAGTTCAAAACTTAGACGAGCAAAGAAAAACAATGGGATGTTTAATAATTCAAATCAAGAAAGTAAGGAATTAAGGCAAAGAAGTACATCCTTTGAACTGGTAACTTCTGGGTATGTTACGTATGTACAGTCGCCAGTAAATGTATGACTTGTCCAAAGAAAATCTAGGCGAGTAACAGAAGAGCAATTTTGATGAGAGAGAATTATTAAGAAACATCTCTTACATGAAATAGTAGAACTCCAAGAACTCCATATGCAAGAGGCAACGCAGACTCAACAAATGGATATAGAAGCTCCATATCTGGTGGCTCAGCAGCATCTGGGTCTGTAAAGTACTTGACTACTTCTGGTGGAAGACGGTTAATCTGGACAGTAGTGTGCATATATGAGCTGAACAAACTCCATCACTTAGTATGCAGAACGTGATAGACCATGATCCATCCCTTACAAGGAAGTATCATTAAAAAAAATGATCCGCAAACATGAGATGGTAAGGGCAATAGCAAACCTGAGATGCAATTCCTAGCTCCACGGAAGACCCAATTGTTAGAAGAAATAGCAATAGAGAAATCACATACTGCCAAAGTGTAGTAGGTGATGGCTCGGAGACCTCCTTTCTCAGCAAACCGAAGCTAACACGCGGTCCACCACGAGGATCAGGTTCTTCTGAATTGGGTTCTTCCACCATGAAGAGATTATATTTATCCCCAGTGATCTCAACGAGCTGCTTTTGGAATTTAGCAAACACATCTTCCTTCTTAGCCCTGAGATTTCCAATGAAAAGTATGCCTTCTTCAAATTCTCCAAATGGCTCTTCTTTTGTGAGCCAAAATGTTGAATAGCCAAACATATTATCTTTAATGAGCTTTACATCAGCAGCATCAACTTTCTCTGGCCCGAGGATGTCCAATAGTTTAAGTGTTTCAGCTGTGAGACCACCGTATCCAAACGTCCAAATTTCTGGTTGCTAGAGGAGCAAGAAAATATACATGGGTGAGTAGTGACTATTATTTACCATGATAGCAAACGACACGTGAGCATGTAGTTTATACTGTTCCCTATGCTCTTTCTACATGAAAGAGTAACCGAGCAATTACATAACCTAAACATACGCTTGATGTTACATCCAGAAGACTGGCCTTAAAATCCAGACATGTTCAAGTGTACATTCTATAAATTCCTTAGCAGAGCTTCGAAATCTAAATCAGAATCCAAATGGTTCAAGGAAATCGAACGATGCATACGAAACTTGTACTTAGCCGTATGTGAAGTGTTCTTTTTCAGCTAACAGCCACCATGTAATATGCAGACCATCAATTAAGTGAAATTCTTCACTGTTTCATTCAAATTTTACTAATTTAGAGCATTTTAACCTCAAACAAACGATGACTACTCTTTGGCCAAACAAAAATGATGACTACTCATTGGCCAAACAAACAAACGATGACTATTCTTTGTCCAAACAAAAACGATGACTACTGATTATTCTACAATCCACTTCTTCAGAAGAAGATAAACAACAATCAGTAACTAATGCTGAAACAAATAATACCATACCTTCCCAAAAGAAACAGAAGAAGTACTCTCCTCGGAATCGACCTCATTGCTTCTTCTCTCTTCGGCCTCTTCCTGCGTCGCCGTCGTCACACCGGATTCCTTGGACGAATCACTACCACTGTCTTCATCGTTACTGTCGCTACCGCTGAAACACTTTAACCTATCAAACCTCAGAGATAGTGAAGGAACACCTTGTCGCCGAAAAAACTGCAAGGTCTTCAATTTCTTAGCCTCGAGGGCCACAGGTCTCTGCGATAAACGATTGCATAGAGGATACGATCGAATTTCGCGGGTGAAAGTGCTGAAACTACAGCTCGTCAGGGTCCCCATTCAAAATCTGACTCTTGACGGTGAATCAAAGTTGGATCACTGAGGCATTTGGCAATTGAATCGCCACGAAGACGAAGAACTGAGCTGCTTCGGCTTAATAGTTATCTTCTTCAACGGATTTTGGCCAACAAAAATAATGTTTTTTTGTTTATAAAGAAAGGGTAAATAGGTTGAATGATACAGTATATTTCGGTTGTGTGACCCTACGTTCTACTCGATTGTTTTATGATTTCATATGTTTAACCATGTTTATTTGGTTCATTCCCCTAACTATAGTTAGTTTTTGTTTGACAAGAATTGTCCACGTCATGCTTATGTGTTCTAATATTTAAACTTAAATGTCTCTTTTGCCCTAAAACGTTATTTTATAAACTAGCTCATTCCTCCTTCCATTGTTAGCTCATTCGTACCGATTTGCTTCTTCGGTGTTCTCAGTCTTCATTTATCGACATGTTTTCTCGACATGTTTTCTCATTCTTCAGCCTCTTCCAAAAAAAATTCTGAGTTGAAGTCGTGACGATGCCACTATGGTTTAAGCTGCATTGTCAAACCAGACGGAACCTGAAAGAATTTTTCAAGAAGGTTTCATAGGTCTTCACAATTTGAGGTTCTCATTTTCAATTGTGTTTTTATGTACTTTTTAATAGCTTGGATTTCTCAATTCTCGGTCTGTAACCATAATTTTTGCTTAAGAATCTCTGATTGTTGAAACTCTAATTTTGATGAAACTAAACATTCCCGTGAAAACCTATTTTTTGACTGAAGTTTGTTATTCTTTGTTGCTTTTTTTGTGTGCTTAAGTTGGTGAAAATCGTGGATGTGGTTTCTTCTGCTGGGAGAATCCCCTAATGTGCCCTTATGGAAGAAGATCAGTGCACACATTCGAAGTAATGTATAGTGAATTGTGTGCTAAATTGATCAATGAGACTGCTGCGAAAAACTTGCTACAGAAGATTGTTGTTACATTAGTCGTTGTCTCTGTTTTTCTTTGTGTTAGATTGGCTGCTTAGAATGGGTATGGTTTTGTCTGTTGTTGTTAGAAGATGTTGTTAAGAATGTTGTTGTAGAGGGTTATGTTGTTTTAATGCTGTTAAATAATGATGTTGTGTTGTCAGAAGTTACGGTACCATTCGACAACCTTCCGTGAAGTTAGTGTACCATATAACAACATATATTCAAAAATAATATATTCTCTTATAATATTTATTAATTTGCTTTTCATTTTTAAACATTTTGATATTATTATTTTACAAATAATTATGGTTTAATGTATATAATAAATTTTTATTTTCATAATTATTATTTTTTTGGTCAAAGTCATAATTATTTATTATATACAATTTAAAATTTATAATAGTAAAATTTTCTTAATTTAATAATATTAGCAATATTTACTATTAAGAATAAATTAAATAATACAAAATAATAATTCATAAATTAGATTTATTATTTACCATAAATTTGTACAAAGCTTTCGGACAACTAGTATGTTTTTATTAACAAATTACTATTTTTTTTAGAACTATTTTTTTTTTGGTCATATTTTAGAACTATTTTTTTTTTTGGCCAAATATTTTAGAACTAATTCAGTGCAACTAATTTGAAAACCAGTACAGTACAAAAAAGTGTACAATTCAGTTCGGCCCAACAATATTTTTTCTTTATCAACCATACTAAATAGGTAATTAGCATTTTCTTTATTAAGACAGCGATTTCTAATTAATCTATAAATAAATTATTAATAAATAAATAAAATAAGTTACGATCCCGAGGTTACGAATATAAGATTACTACTACCAAGTGTAGCGAAAGGGATCATCATCCTCATCCTCAATTCCTCATCACTGTGTGGTGATACTGAAGCTGAGCGGGTCATCAGTAGAGTTAAAAATAAGGTATTATAAGTAATTGTTACGAATAGACTAATTTTCTATACAACATGTACATTTGTATAGATGAAATTCATTTATAAGTAATTGTCAAATATTTAAAATTATTTCCTATTAGAACATCTAGCCAATCTCACTCAAACATTTAACTAATATTTTTATATGATCTTTAAGGAAAAAATGTTTCTAAAATTCAATATAGTGTAAGAATAGTTTTTTAATATGTAAATAATAGCATATATAGATAGAAATAGAGAAATAAAATAGAAAATAATTTAGTTAAAAATTATACTTGAATAAAATAATTTTGAGTAGAAGGCTAATAATGTTGCATTTAATTTTGGGAAAAGTCTGAAAATGGTCTAACATGTTTGCACAAAATGGTTTTTAGTGCAACTTATTTTTTTGTGATGGTGAATGGTTCAATACGTTTGAAAATGATGGTAATTGGTACCTCCGTTACTTTTTTGTTAAAAAATTCCGTTAAATATTTTTCATATTTGCAAAATTAACCAAATATTTTTCTAAATTTTACAATTAAACCCTAAAAATTTACACTAATGTTACAAACAAGTTCCGACTCGATTCAAGCCACACTAGGGGTCCCCTAGCCAGGGTCCGATTGAGGCTTAATTGGAGCCCCAATCGTTTGAACCGAACTGAGCCAAGCTCGGTCCAAACCGATTGGGGCTCCAATTGAGCCCCAATCGATGGTCCTATGGTCTGGATCTAAACCCAGACCAGGTAACCATGGTTGGGCGACCTGGTTTGGGTTCAGACCCAGACCATAGGATCCTCGATTGGGGCTCCAATTGAACCCCAATCGAGGGTCCTATGATCTGGGTCCGAACCAAGACCAGGTACCCATGGTTGGGCAACCTGGTATGGGTTCGGACCCGGACCATAGGACCCCCGATTGAGACTCAATTGGAGCCTCAATTGTTTGAACCGAACTCATCCAAGTTCGGTACAAACTGATTGGGACTCCAATTGAGCCCCAATTAGGGGTCCTATAGTCTGGGTCTGAGCCCATACCAGGTCCCCATGGTTGGGAGATATGGTATGGGTTCAGACCCATACCATAGGACCTCCGATTAAGGCTCAAATGGAACCCCAATCGGGGGTCCTATGGTCTGGGCTCGGACTCAGGCCAGGTCCTCAGGGTTGGGTGACTTGGTCTGGGTTCGGACCCTGGCTAGGGGACGCCCGGTGTGGCTTGAATCAAGTCGGGACTTGTTTGAAACATTAGTGTAAGTTTGTAGGGTTTAATTGTAATATTTATAAAAAATATTTGGTAAATTTTGTAAATATGAAAAATATTTAACGAAATTTTTTAACATAAAAGTAACGGAGATACCAATTACCATCATTTTCAAACATGTTGGACCAAAAACAATCGTTTGGGTTGGAAAACCATTTTCGTCAAACATGTTATACCATTTTCAGATTTTTCACTTTAATTTTTGGGTTAATTACTTAATTTGTTACACATGCTTCACCATTTTCGTCAAACAAGAATGGTTACACATGTTTCAAAATGTGATTAATTGGTTTTGCTATGTGACTAATTGGTTACACATGTTTTCCCCAATGTGATTAATTGATTATTCCGTTAGTAAACCGTTAATTAATTTTTTTAACATATTTTTGAATTGTGAAATGACTATTATGCCCTTAGTGGTAAAATGCCCTTAGTGGTAAAATGCCCTTAGTGGTAAAATACCCTTAAGGCTTAATGAGAAGAACAATATCTTGCTTCTTCATCTACTGATGGGAGATTCTGCGTTCTTCAATTCTGGGTTCTTCATTTACTGATTGCGATTCTGGGTTCTTCAATTCTGGGTTCTTCAAGAACTCAGAATCCCATTTTTGGGTTCTTGACAGCTCGGTGGATGAAAAACACATAAATGCTACTTAACTGTGATGAAGAACACAGTTCGGTGATGAAGAACACAGCTTGGTGATAAAGAACACAGTTTGGTTGACGAAAAGGGTAATTACGTCATTTTATGTATCTAAATCGTTACTTAACTGTGATTTCTAACGTTGAACAGTAAAAAAAACAATTAGTCACATATCAAAACCAATTAATCACATTTTGAAACATGTGTAACCATTTTGCACAATGGTGAAACATGTATAACCAATTAAGTAATTAACCCTTAATGTTTTACGGAAAACATCTTCAGGATACATCCAACAAACATAGGAAAGATGAGGGTGCATAATTAACATTGTACAAAGATTTGGGTGTTGGTTTCACCAGAGTAACTACCAACTGTTGAATGTTGATGAGTAATGGACGCTCCACAGAACCCGGCATCCCCAGCTGAGTGATGAGTGAGTGAACTGATGATTGCAGCTCAGCTTCCTCTGTCTCTCTCCATCTCCATATCCGTCCCCACTCCACCGTTACTCACAAACCCTAGATCCCTTCATCTCTTCCGTCATCGCTCAATCGGTTCTCATATTTGCGCCGGAAAGCATTGGGACTCAAGCACAGAGCCCTCGTCGAATGGAAAGTTCCGTCCAGACTGGGACGATGAACTCGAATATGGTTCTAGAGGTGGCAGGAAGCAGAGGGTGTGGTGGTCCGATGTAGATGATGATGACGATGAATTTGATTTGGACGATGACGATGAATTTTGGGGCTTTAAGGTATTCTTTCTGACTTAATCTTGAATTGTGGATTTTTCAACTTCGTGAAGTTGAATATGGAATTGGAAGACAACGTTACGAATGGAAATAATTGAATTTATGTGATAATCAAATGTTGGTCAGAATTAGGTCTATGTGGAGCTTCGTAACTGTTAAGTGCAGTCAAGTTTTAAAAAATAAAATAAAAAATTGCTGAAATTGAATCGTTTGAGAAAAAAAGTTGTTGAACTGGTTCAACCGTTCAAGCGAAACTGATTCAATCTATTTTCAAGTTTATTACTTTATGGATATACCATTTCCACTTTTGAGTAGCTAGAATTCAACTCTATTAGGAAGCCTTTGGGTGTAATTGCTGCAAAGTGTACTTTCCATCATTTATCGTACACTCAATTTGCAATTGGTAATCGGGTTAGAAGATTAGATATTCTAGAGGCTCTAGAGCAAATCCTATGCCCTTTCCATTTGATCATACGAGTGTAAACTTAGTGAGTTCTATAAAGTTTGACCAACATTTGGCTAATCATCAATTTTGCGGTAACTTTCGGTCTGGTAAGGTTTTAAGAGTTAGGTAGTTAATCTCAACATGTGTTGGATTGGTTTGTCACTAAAATTTGGTAACTTTTGTATTCTGATAGCTTGTCAGCTTAGACTTTGTTTAGCTTGGCTATTCAGGAACCTTACAGTTAGCCAAAGTGGAAAGGTTACGACCGATGAGATTACAAAAGTTATTCTTTAATGCAAAAAAACTTTTTTCTTTCTTTTGCATGAACTATTGATGTCATCCCTTCCTTGCATCTCTAACAATTTTGATATCCACTACACTAATAAGTAATAATCTTGCACTTGAGTTTCTCTAGTTTGTGTAGTGGAAATGCCCTACAATGTCGGCGTTCTTGAATATGCAGATACTCAAAGGGTTTGGGTGGACAATTCCAGCCATTGCTATATCTTTGCTACTAGGCACAGGTCCAAACCCTTTCCTCATGGCCTTGGCAGTTCCCTTAGGACAGACAGTGATCTCCTTATTCATTGATAAGGTAATGGGAATGACAGCTGAGGGCCCACGTTCTCAGGCAAGGACCCGACCTAAGAAAGCACCATTTACTAGACAACCAAGAGACTACTATACTAGGGCAAGTTCAGGAGCAAAACAAGAAACCACACGGCGAGAAGGGTACCAATCTTGGGTTTCTGGAGATGGATTGAATGACGAAAAAGGTGCTTCTGATAAGAAAAGCCGAGCATTTGGTGGGTGGGATGATTTGGACAGAAAATCTGGGCTCGGTGATAACCTCGGGAAGAAACAGAATCGAAAAGAAGCAGGTTTTGTGAAGAAGCGAGGTAAGATGAGTCGTGTTGGAAGAGTGAAGGAAACACCACTGCTTCTCAGGCTCTTAATTGCTGCATTTCCATTTCTGGGCTCGTGGACAAGGTTATTGTTCTGATTCATATTGGTAGATGATCCAAAGAAGTTGAAGTTTCTGGGTATAATTTCATGCATAAGTCGGAACAGACAAAATCTCAAATCTCAAATTTACGCCTGCAGAAGATGGAAGTGACTGAAACATTTCATTTCCGAGGTATGTTTTCTTTGATAGAGCATTGAGTTTATTATTGTCCCTCGAGTTGCTGCCTTAGCAGTATTTAGACAAACAATTGCATCTGTAAGTATTACACATCTCTTGGGATAAAAAAAAGAAAGTATTAGACATCTCAACACTTCCAATAACTGTACCATACACAAAAATAATTTCATTTAGTTACATGCCTTTATACTTCCTTGCTATCGTGAATAAATTCTACAACATGTGAAACTTAGATCAAAATTTAGTGAGATAGTAAAAGAACATACATTTTCATTAAATTATTTGGGATGGTATAAAGATTCTTGAATGTTGGCCAACAAATCATCATTTATCAATCCCCCATAGGAGAGCTGAACATATCATTTTTTCCTCCCACTTGAATGATTATTGTCCTTGCTTCAAGTAAGAAGCCAATGCTCTCCCATATTATTGTCTGGTCGAACCCACCTTTTTAAATTTCTGTCTAGCTGTCCTTCACAGCGGCCACCTTTAATCTTTGCCACTTCGAGGAGAGGTGTAGGATTAAAATGCTACATTATGTGATTTTTTTTCCCATTTCACGATAATATCTACTATCTGACTCTCTCTAAAAAAAAGTATTTTACTTCCACCACCTCCATAAATTTACTCTCTTGATTGTTCCATGATTTTCTTGTCTTGCTTTGCTTGCGTCTGAATCAACGGAAACCCTATGTAATTCATTCTCCAGAAATAAATCCCTTGGGCAATGGACCTTGACTTGATGATGACCATGGTTGCTTTGGTTCGAAGATTTTTTGGGAACCAAAAGAAATGGTGAGAAAAAAACATATGATAGTGTTGAGACATGATCAGTCACTGTCATCGATTTTATTTTTTTTGTTTTTCCTCATAACCTCTTGTTCTGTCTGCCATATACCACAAAGTGACAAACTACCAAGGAAAAGACACAAACAAGAAAACCATTCAACTCTCTCTGTGTAGAAGATGAAGAAGATCAAGAAGAAGAAGAAGAAGAAGAAAGAAAATACTCAGAGCAGAAGAAGGTGACAGAAGAATCTCTCTGGGCAAGTCTAATGCTTGGCTTCTCCCTATACAGATATTGTATGCTTTTTTAGCTTTTTGCTTTTTGCCCAGTTTGCTTGTTCTTGTTCTTCATCATGGGTATATGTATCTTTCTTTAATTGGAAGCAAACCAGATATATTCATCTTTTATAAGTTCAGTTTTTCAGCATATCAATTCTTGATTTTGTCATGTTACCAATTATTGTTTATGAACTAATTCTCCATCTAATTATTGAACAATCTACATGTATACATAATACACATCCATCCCCTTGAATTTTCCAATTTGATTTACAATAATTCAAACTAATAAATTAGAAAACAATTGAATAACGTAGAAGACATTCATATTATTATTATTTTTTCTTCTCTTTTGAGATGACTAACTAAATAATCAAGTGTAACTCCCACTATGTATATTCAATCCTCACCATCTGTGCAATCATTGCCTTAAGCTAGTGGACAGCAACACCTTCATTCTTCCCTGTCATGTCAATTACTCACACATTCTTCTTCTTCGCCGTGGCACCACCTCCAATGTTGATGGAGAACTCGCAACCATAAGCATTTCCAAAGCATGAAAACAGTCCACCTCCGTCGCTGTGTCGCCTCGTCCCTTTGCCGCCGCCTCTAGCGCCTCCCCTGACTCCCCTTGGGTTTGGCACACCGTTTTTCCGATCATATAACGGTGGCATCTCCGTCCGCCACCTCTCGATCCTCGTCTTCAGCCCCTCCACACTATCCTGCTCCGTCAGTATCGAGCTACCTCCGTCATCAGCCGGGGAATTCATTCTCCTCGGGTATATCCCTTTCGCTATCGCTGCTGCCACCACCGAGGCTGACGGACCAATATCAGATACCAAAGAGCCCATGCCCAACACACTACCACCACCACCACCACCACCACCTTTCTGCCTTACCATTGCTTGCTCGCCATTCACGATGGAATCGTTGCATACCGAACCAGGGTAATAGGTATAGTACTTATCTTCCGTTCTCTCGCTCCTCGACCTCCATAACTGGATCTTCGTGTCATTAGGGTTTTGCCTGGGCGTCTCCTTTGCAGCAGGAACCGCCTCGCTCATATATGTCGAAACACTAAGCTCTGACTGCAAGGGCATGCTCCTCATGTTGCTGTTGACCAAGGCAACCCCAATGTGGATGGTTCCCTGAGGCCGCCCTGACGGGCGATGGATCTGGAGGGTGAAGAAACGCTTGGCAGAATTACCACCCTTACCTAGTGTCCTGCACGAGGAAGGGACGAGCTCGTTGATCTTCACGTTGACCATTCCAGTCAAAATAACCCTAAGCCACGTCAACGCATAGATCTCAATGGATATCTCCGCCGTGTCGGATTCTAGTGTTTCCTCGTCGACTTTGAACACGAACTTCTCGTTCCAAGTAGGGTTTGCATTTCCCATCTCATCCACACGTGTTGTCAGTTTTCTGTCGGGTCGGACCCACGCGACGACGTATGTCCGCATGGACTTTGAGACTGGTGCTAGATCTTGTGCAGAGACCACATCAAGCTCCAAAAGCTTACCTTTCGGAACTTGAGGAGCCATGGCCTTGTGAGGATGGTTAGAAGTTGCCCTAGCTAGGGTTTCGAAGGAACCCTTCGGTCTGTCTCTACAAACCCCGTTTCGGGGCCATGGTGTAGACACTAATCGTTGATGTTTATTCTTGAATTGGCTTCAAAAAAAGGGGAAGCTCTAAGGAACAATTTAACAATTAAGTCTGTGGACTTAAAAGAGACATGAATTTACTTTTGTTAGGACAAAAAGGTGGTTGTGAACGTTAAGGTGGTGGTTAAGAAAGATGGGTTCTTGTTTGTGGAGTAATTTTTTACCACAAATTTGTTATTGTATGGATATTTTGGACACGTCCAACCAAATTTGTTGGGACTATGTTGTTATTATGTTGAATGGGGGATTTGTCCAACTTAAAAAATAGTCGAATTCAAATTGAAGAATCACTCCCCTTTTTTAAAAATATATTATAATTTTATAAATGGGTATTAATCTATTTTTAATGTGAAAAGCTTCGAGTTGTTAAATGATAGATGGTCACCGATAAAAAAAAATAATAGATAGTTTCTTATCGAGTTGGTGAGACAATTCTGATTTAATTCATGATTTATTTATACAAAAAAAAAAACATTTTTTTTCTTCAAAAACACATATATATGCATGTAGAAGAAAATATACAATATTATTCTAATGTTTAGTTAATATGTATTTTAACAAAACAGTCCAGACTCCAGACAAACACTATAATTCGTCCTCTCCATTTTAAAATTCATCCTTTAATCCATTTAAATTTGGTATTGTCTTCATCTTTCATATAACATAGTAATTAATTACTTAAATGATTGTAGTCAACTAACAACAATACATGTATATGTATATATATTTTTATCACTTTATATTTGGGATGTACTAACGACGTCCAAGGCCACCGGGGGTAGGCTTGTCCAAATGAACCGGTTCAGACGAACTAGTATGGTCTGAAACTGGTTTGGTTTGAACTGGTTCGGTCGAACTAGTTCCAAAACCAGACCAGTGTTTTTAGCCTTCAAATAGAACAGTTCAAAATAGTACTAAAAATTCAGTTCGAATCGGTTCGACTCGACTCGTTTTTTTATACTGGTTTATACTTAAATTTAAATCAAACCACTTTAAACTTATATAATTTTAGAACCAGTTTGAAGCAAAATTAACTAAACCGGTCTGAAATTAAACCAAACGTAGAGATGTCTTCAATAAACCAAACCTAGAGATATATTGGACTCTCCTATGTTGATGTTGGACAGGATTTTAGTCGGTTGTGGAACAGATTTTCAATCGGTTCAGTGTGTTTTTCAGTCGGTTCAGTGTATTTTTCAGTCGGTTCAGTGTTTTTTCAGCCGGTTAAGTGTTTTTCAGTTGGTTCAGTATTTTTTCATACAGTTCAGTGTGTTGGACAGGATTTTCAGCCGGTTTAGGTTCGGTTTGAACCAGATTATTTCCTAACCAAAATTGTTATTAAAAAAACATACCAGAACAGTTCGAACCGATTCTGAATCGGTTCGAACCAGACCAGTTCTTTTTCCCTTAAACCAGACCAGTTTTTTAGAAACAGAAAAATGTACTGGATTTTTTCAAACCAGACCAGTTCAGTTCAGAACCGGTTCGACCCCGAACCGGTTCATGAACAAGCCTACCGGGGGGTTGGGGTTCCGAGAACTTCAAACATTCAACCATACACTCATCACGAAAATGGCGGCACGAGTTAGGGAAGAATTTATGGCACTATGGATCCGTGTTCTTAAAGGAATATATTTCCCCAATAGCGATTTCTTTGAGGCACGGAAGGGAGGAAGGACCTCGTGGGGATGGAGTAGCCTAATGGTCGGGAGAGATATTCTCAAACAGGAGGGCCTATGGAACCTCGGCACGGGAACAAACATCCGCCTTTTCTTGGATCCATGGATACCACAAAAACCGGGATACCGAGCCGACAGGGAACCAGTGGCAGAACCGGTGACTGAACCAAGAGTGTGTGACCTCATAGATCAGGATGGCAATTGGGATGAACCAGTGGTCCGCAGCCTGGTTGCACGTAGGGATGCCGAGCTGATTCTAAGCATGCCAATACCCTACGGACAAGAGGAGGACAAACACATTTGACCCAACACAAAGGATGGAAAAACACAAAGCAGGCTCGGCGTACCATCGACTCTGCGAGATCCGGTTTAACCTCGACACACAAGAAGATAGACATAGAGACAACAACGGGCTATGGAGTGCCATTTGGGGCGCAAATACTATGCCTAAGGTAAAGAACTATGTGTGGCGATTGGCGACAAATGCGGTGGCGGTCAAAACCAATCTAATCCGACGGGGCATGAGTGTACCTCCGGAATGCGCGATATGTGGAGAGGAGGAAACAATGGAGCATATGGTCATGGGGTGCGGGTGGACCGAACCCATTTGGGCAACCATGTGGGGAACCAACAGAACCGAAGCCTTCGACCGGGACACCACCAGGTGGCTCGATGAGTGCAGAACCGAACATAACAGAATTGGAACGAATCAGGGGCGATGTTGGGAGAGCTGCATGATAACCACATGGCACATATGGAAGACGAGATGCAAGACCGGGTTTTAAGGTACACGTCCAAACCCAACCTGTGTTATAGACGACATCAACCGTGACATACATAAGATGAAGATAATTGCACCCAAAACGCAGAACCGGAGCCACGACCGCCCACAATGGGAGAAACCAAACAGGGGAACAACCAAGATCAATTGCGACGCATCATGGTGCCCAAGAACGGGTGAGGCAGGGATAGGGGTTGTCTCCCGTGATGAGAACGGGAATCTAGTCAGGGGTCTCAATAGAAAACTACGGAGCGATAACGCGATGACAGTGGAGGCAATGGCAATCTATGAGGGGATCCGATTAGCGCGGGAGAAGAGATGGTGTCACATTATCATTGAATCGGATTTGCAAATAGTAATACGACAACTTCGAGAGGGGTCAACCGAATGGAGACTAGCCACATGGGTTTCCAATACACGAGCACTAGCTAATACCATCGAGCAGGTGCAATGGCGAGCGATTCCAAGATTGGCAAACGAGTGTGCTAACTGGATAGTGAGGCAAGCGCGTACGGGAGTGCATCTAGATGATTGGGTCTCACGACCCCTACTTCCCTTTATTTGTTTACTAGTTAAAGATTGTAAAGTTGAACATCCGTGACGTGAGTTTCGCGTCATGCCGTTTTATTTCTTCAAATGAAACGAGTATTTTGGTCCAAAAAAAAATCATTTGCGCTGTTTAGTATGACTCCACTTCTCTCCTAAAAACAAGCAAAATCTTTTTTAAGTGTAGATAAATTTTAGGGTAAGCCACACCAACAGTCACTTATGTTACACTACAGGAGAGAGATCAAATACTGGCTAAATGTAACGGCTCAATTACTACTAAGCTGTGAAAAAATAATTTAAATAAAATATCACGGCTCAATAGTAATTGAGACGTTATTTTATTTTTTTTACGGGTCTGTTATTTGAGCGTGGGGTTTTTCTCACTTTTCAAAACTGATTTAATTTAAGTAAAAATAAAATATTTTTAATGGCTCATTTTACGTTCAGCCGTGAAAAGTTAATAAAAATATAATAAACAAATTGCTCAGTACGCTCAGTGCACTAATCACGCACCACTCCCCACTAGTAAAAAAACTACTTACACTCCTCAAGTCACGTCATTTAAACTCCATCTCCTGCTCATTGCTCATGTGCAAACTCCATCTCCTGCTCATGTGCAAACTCCTTGTGGCATGCATCTTCCTGCTCAGTGCAAACTCCATATCGGCGGACACCAGGTCGGAGACGTCGTGAAGAAGAAACACATCCGCACCTGGTTCGAAAGGCATTGTCGAACAGAGAAGAAGAAATACATTCGCACCTGGTAAAGAAGAAACACAGCTGCACCTGGTCTTCGACGAAGAAGATCATTGTCGAACGGAGTTGGAGCTCGGTGGACTCACTGGAAGAAGTCGAACGGTGGACGCCGCACCTTCGAAGGTCACCGGAGAGCTTGGACGTGTCATTCCATGGGACTCATCCATCACGACCTGAAGTCTGATGAGAACTTCCTCCTGTTAAATAAAAGTAAGAATGCTCCGCTCAAGGTCACATACTTTGGTCTTTTCGTCTTCTACAAGGCCGGTCGGGGAGGCTGGGGAGAAGATGGGCAACTTCTTTGCAGAGAATGAGCAACTTGCGTTTAGCATGACTATGGTGCCTGGTATCCATTATTCAGATGACAAGATGCTTCAAGGTCGAAACTTTGCTTATGGGGACACACAGAGGCATCGGCTCACGCCAAATTATCTTCAACATCCAGTGAATGCCCCGAAATGTGCTCATCATAACAACCATCATGAAGGGAGAATGAATTTCATGCATAGGGATGAAGAGGGGGAGGCTGGGTTCAGCAAATGCTGGGTCCGGTGGGGGAGACTGGGAGGCTGGGGAGAACAATTAAAAATATACTTTTTAAAATATTAATATTTTTCACTGCTGAATATATTTTGAGATTAAAAAAATATATATATAGCCAAAAAAAAAAAATCCTTACTCAACCAAAAGTGTCGTTATAATTATTTTTGCGACACTTTTGATTTGAGCTGAGAATTATCACGGCTCAACATATATTGAGTCGTGATAATTATCCTGACGCTTCATGTCACGGCTCAATTTCAGTTGAGCCGTGATAATTTAACGGCTGCATTTTTCAGCCGTTAAAAACCCATATTTTAGCTGGTAAACGGTCCTTCTCCCGTAGTGTTAGCACTATGTCACTTATGTATGTTTGTGTAGCTAAACGGTCACTTACGTTTCAGAAATGTAACTTTTTTATTATTAAATTTATCATATTCGGTCACATATATTTATTCAATATGATTAAATAGTCACTAAAATGACGATTTTATCATTACCTTTTATCTTATTTTTATTGTTCATGTTTGAAATCTGATTTCGAGTTTGAATCGATGAAGAAGAGATTGAAGATGAAGAACATGATCGATGAATATGATGATGAAGAAGATAAGTGGAAGAGTATCTTTGTCATTTTGAATAACATTTTAACTGTTCAGCACAAGTTTCAACTGTTCAATCATATATGCCAACATAAATGACTGTTGAGATAATTTACCATAAATTTTAATTAGTTGAATCAATTATATTTCCTTTGCCATAACTCTCCATTTTCTCACAAGTTGAAATATCTTATTCCTTTGTTATATATAAAATATCAACATAGTGCATGCTATTTATTATCTTATTTTTAAAAATATTGCTAAAATTGGTTACTCCATTAACTTTATATTCAATTTTAAATGCAAAAATATTATTATTAATTATGTTTATATTTTTTCCATCTCCACATATATATATTCATGACGATCCTAATATATGTATAAATTTGAAAATGAGGAACAATACGAAGATAAATATGAAGCTTCGAGACAAATTGATGAGTTTTGAGACAATTTGACAATCGTCTTCTGGATGAAGGTGCCACAAATTTAAGCACACCCATGAGATAACTCTAGCGAGGCTTATAAGTGAACTCAATCGAGCCTCTAACTTTCATTATTGATTTCTCACTATCACGGGATATTCATTTACACAAAGGAAGGTGAATCATCACTCAATACATTATTGTATTTACAACATGCTTGGTTATAAAATGAAAAGTAAACAATTACTAATTATAGTAATTAGATCTACATGCATTAGTTAAGGTGTATAATTTAATTAAATTTATTTGTCACTAGTGGGGGGTTAACCCACACGACTTGCATCCAATTCTAACTTATTTACATTTTTAAAATAAACTAACATTGTTTCACCTTTCACGGGGCGATAACCATATTGTGAATCTACAACTCAACCTACGAATCAAGAGTTTTATGAATTGTCTTAGAGCTTACAAATTACGATACAATCAAAATCATTTGATGGGTCATAGATATTGGACTGAGCTATGTTTAACATTTGACCCAATAAATATTTCGGACTTTATTTATTTAAGGCTCAATTACATATGTGCGTCGCCCTTGACGTATAACCCCTAAAGGTGTCGCCCTTAAGGAATGCGTCAAAGGGGGATGACTCAGATTTAGTGTGTGTCACCGCATCCACTAACCACATCAGATGGTGCGCATGCACACCTACGAATTATGCCGGTTGATTTTAGCACGCCTATGATTAAACAAATCCAAAGAATAGTCTACAATGGAGTAGTCACTACAAGAGAATATTCTCTAAAGTAACTGTGGTCAGCTCGCCTTAAGAACAGCTAGGATAACCAGGGTATTTTCTGACTCGACTATGATTACATGTATAGAATGTTATAAATAGTTCAGTATCACCTTCATTAGAGAGTAAGTATTCTCTGAGACCATAGCATTTTATACAACATATATATTACAAACGAACCTCCGACTCACTTTGTCATCGGATGAGAAACAACGGGAACACCTCGAGTTTTCTTTTGTGCAGGACAACATAGCAAACGTCTGAAAGGAGAATACGGTTTATGTGATCCAACATCATTCTTTTACAAATTAAACGTATCGTAAAAATATTCTAAACTCAAACTTGAACCTATCCAAAACGAAAACCCTTAAATCTTAATCGGCTTATCCTAAGAGTCGGTTTTTATTTTTATATTTGTTTGGTGTAAGTGTCGAAGTTATTCTTAAGAAACATCTCACGGTGGGGCCTACTTGGAGATCGAATGCCCTTGGAAGAATCGCCATTGGTTTTACCCTCTTATTCATTCAGAATCCGACAAGTAGTCCGACGTCTTGCAGATCGAGGCCACCTATTTTGTCAACGCATCAACAAATGTACGGTTAGGATTATGTCGAAACCCGGCACAGTTACACACGTCCGCACTAGATTATTAGATACCTTACAACAGACGAAGACACGTCGTCTCCTGCATTATTCCCTCGTTAATATTACATGATAAAATAGAACAACCAAAAGAGGAAGGACGTTTTTTTAATTTTTGAACATTAAAAAAAATCAACCAACGGATATTACATAATAAAATAGAACAACCAAAATAGGAAGGGCGTTTTTTGTTTTTTTTTTTTAAAATTTGAACATTAAAAAAAAGTCAACCAACGGACACTTGGTTCAACAGTATAGCTCTTGCTTGGATGCGTTTTATTTTTAATTTTTGAACATTAAAAAAAATCAACCAACATATATTACATAATAAAATAGAACAACCAAAAGAGGAAGGGCGTTTTTTTAATTTTTGAACATTAAAAAAAATCAACCAACGGACAGTATAACTATTGCTTGGATGCGTTTTTTTAAATTTTTGAACATTAAAAAAAATCAACCAACGGATATTACATAATAAAATAGAATAACCAAAAGAGGAAGGGTGTTTTTTTTTAATTTTTGAACATTAAAAAAAAAATCAACCAACGGACACTTGATTCATCAGTATAACTCTTGCTTGGATATAACTCTTGCTTGGATGCAAGATGTCTCAAAATCGATTATCGGCGCAGGTCTAATATTAATTCTTGAATAATAAATAAATAATATTAAAAAGAGTGAGCTTTATTAGTTTAATCTCTTCGTATATATTTATACACGTTAATTTTTATATGTATAAAAAAATCTTTCTTTTTTAGGCAGGTTGCTGTTTGTTTCTTTTGATAAAATTGGATCAGAGTTAGAGTTCGTTAACCCTATTATTGATTCCACCCATATTAATATAATAATCTAGTTTTTATGAGAAAATCCTCATTTTGATTTCTTGAAAATCATTGTGTGCTAGAAAGATTTAATATTTCATGCTGAAAAAATCAATTTTTACGAGAAAATCCTCATTTTGATTTCGTGGAGATCATTTTATCCTAAAAAAACAAATTTTATGATAATTTAATTTGTTAAAACTGTTTCGGATGTGGGCATCAAAGCTGGGTTTCATAAACAAATGGGATTGCTTTCGGATTATGAATTGGTCTAACCAGACTCTGTTAATAACACCCAACCTGGCGCTGTCCCTGGCCGCGGCCTCTGTTCCTCTTTATTTCTCTCTAGCATTCTCTGTCCATGTACGTTCTTTGATTCCCTTCTGGTTCTTGTCTGGAGATTGCTTGCGTGTGGGTCGGATTTAATCTCGATGTTCGGTTTCGTCCATTTGCTGTTTTCCCGCTGTTCTTGAATTTGATTGTGGATTACTGTTCTCGTGGCTTCATTCGATGTTGTGGGTTTAGCTTTCTTAGGATTAATTTGTTCTAATTAATTCAATTTGTCGAAACATCACCATCTTTTCATGATTGTCTCTCTTCTTATTTCCGGTGATGTAACTGCAGATAGAATCAAGATTCTAAGCAATTTGATGCTATATCTGATATAATACTTGTTATCGTTTTCAGCTCAAATTGAAGAGTCAAACTCCTTCATCATCGTTCCAGAATTGAAGGAACAAGACATTGATAATGAATCCTATGTACCATGAGATGTTCGGAGTTCCTAGGAGCTCATTCCCCTGCGGTGGTTCGGGTTTTACAGACGATGTGTATTTCTCTCCAAATTATCATGAACTGCAAAATACAGAATACCCCGAAGACAACAACAGTGGAATTTCATGGGACACGAGCTCGATTCAACATTTTCTCAATTCTGATAATACCCATATTCAAACCGATGTTATCGATTCAAATCAGATCATCCCTGGTGATGATGCACCGATCGGTATAGACTGGAGCAAAGTCCTCTATAGAAGAGCTGATTTCGTGGACCCCAAAGCAAAGGTGGTTCTTGGTTCTTAAAACTGAGTCCTCCAATGTTATGATCCATTTTGAGTACTATTTATATTTATTTTTTGAATTAGGAAACATTGGTGCAACAATCTCAAATTCTTCATCAACAATGTCAATCGGTTCCAGAGCATGCACCAAGTATGGTCACGAGTAAACCTAGGATGCGGTGGACTCCAGAGCTGCATGAGGCCTTTGTGGAGGCAGTCAATAAGCTCGGTGGCAGTGAAAGTGCGTAAGGCTTCATACTTTAACCTCGTGCTTAGAAGAAAGACTTATATTTCTTATATTAGGGGTGACAAATTTTTGCACAACGACACGAATACGCACGAAAAAAAATTGTGTTCGTGCAAGCATGTGATAGAATGATAATACGATAGTAAAAATACAATAACACGAAAATATTTTCGTGTCGTGTTCATGTTTAGGTATCAGAACACGACACATATGATAACACGATAAAATCAATTTTTTTTTTGTCAACTAGAAAGCTAGACTAGAAAGTCATTTTTTTTTTAAATATTTTTCTAAAGTTTAATAGTTTATAAAAGTCTACTTAGATATTTAATTTTTAGAGTTTGTCAACTCTAGATTAAATATTCCTGAAAATAATGATTTTTACTATGAACAATTCATTATTTTGCTATTTCTTTCTAAATTTCACATGTGAATATATAATTGACTAACTTAGCTTAACACGACATGAACACGTACGAAAAATTATGTGTCGTGTTGAGAAACATGACACGATAAGCTTATCATACATGTTCATGTTTGGTAAGTGTAACACGATAAACGTATTGATACGCACGATAACACGCACTTACGCGTGATTTGTCACCTCTGTCTTATATAATCCAATTATATAATCCAATGCTGGAATATGAAACCTTGTTTTTTGTAGGTGCGACCCCTAAAGGGGTGTTGAATCTTATGAACTGCAAAGGGTTGACGATCTATCACGTGAAAAGTCACTTGCAGGTATGTATGCAGGAAATTATTGGATGATGTGGTGGTTTCAGACACAATCACTGTTTGAAATTCAGATCAGGTTTATGAAATTCTGGGTGTTCCTACTTGCTTAGAGCAATGAAGTTATTGTTTCTTTGCTTCTTCAATGACCGAATCGTTCTTTTTGGATTTGCAGAAGTATAGAACTGCTCGGGATAAACCGGAATCGCCTGAAACTGAAGGTGATAAACAGTTTTCCTTCCTTCTTGTACTGTAATGTCCTTTCGTATGTTGGCAATTTATCCCTGGAAATTCTTGATTTCTCCATCTTTTCTCTTCTTAAGCTACAAGTTAACTCTGAACTATCAGTAACCACTTGATTAGTTGGATTGAAAACTCGGGTTTGCTTAAACATGGACTAAAATTTCTCATCTTCCTTTCAGGATCATCTGGAAAGGCATTGGGATTGAGCACACTCGAAGAGATGAAGTCTTTGGATTTGAAAACGTCAGTTTTCTAATATCAAAAGGCAGAATATTCAACTTATATTTGTGTCTGAGATCACATCGTTTTCTTTGTAAAATTGATCGGGTTTAATTTTTTCGAACTAACCCGACAAGATATCTTATTTTGTGAATCTCAGGAGCATGACTCTAACTGAAGCCTTGCGGCTACAAATGGAAGTTCAAAAGCAGCTCCATGAACAACTCGAGGTTAGTACATTGTTATCATAATCTGAATCGATACGGTGCATTTATACAAAGTCTCTGAATCCCACCATGAACATAGAATCATTGAATTGGTAGATTTGGCTAATGTTGTCCAATGATTGCAGAGTCAAAGGGATCTGCAATTGAAAATAGAAAGCCAAGCAAAGTATCTGCAAATGTTAATAGAGAAGCAAAGAATGATGGAGGATGGAAGCACATCCAAGGCAGCAGCTTCTTCATCGAAAACAGATAACACCGATGATAACAATTCGGCATTATTGATTGAGAAACCTCAAAAAAGAAGCATTGAAAATGGACACGAGGAAAATAGCTCGCATCGTACAAACAAGAGGAAGAAGAAGGATGTTTTGGATCTTATCAATTGTGAAGATGGTTATAGAGTGGATCGGGAGCTCAGTTTACGGGCCCCATCTGAATCTTAAACTGAAGTTTTTGCCTTATGTTGGTTCGTCGGAACTTGAGAGCAAAGAGTAACACAAACCCGTGTTCCACACAGACAGAAGATCGTTGGCACTCACTCTGTCTTGCAATAACTCGTGTCTCAAGTTTTCTATGGGGGTGATTGGTCTTGTTGGTTAAGCTAGAAATGGATAGTCTGTTTTCTCTTTGTGATAACTTGTGTCTCAAGTAATGTTTTTGGGTAATAATCTTGACTAGAGAGTCAGAGTCTTTCTGTATATTCTTACAGTTTTGTGCACTTGAACTTGACTAACTTGAGAGTCGTGGATAATGTGAAATTTTTTAGAGAAGTTTTACATATGATGAAGAGTAAAAAGGGTAATTTTGTATTATGGTGTTTGAGGGCCGACAATTTCTTACGGAATAGTATAACATAATACGAATACACACAAAAAAATCGTGTTCGTGGATAAAAAATAACAGAACGATAGTACAAAAATATTTTCGGGGCATGTTCTGATACGACATGCACGATAACACGACAAATTGATTTTTTTGGGGGTAGGGGTGACGGGCAACTATAAAATTGAATTTGAAAGTTTGTTTTTTTGAAATAATTCTCACAAAAAATCTCGTTTAATAAATTTTATTTAAATATTTAATTTTTAGAGTTTGTCAATCTACATTAAAGAATCATTAAATCTAATGTTTGAATTGATACTTCTTACTATTAACACAATTTGTTATTTTTATATAAATCTCACATGTGAACATATAACTGAATAACTTAACACAACACGATAACACGACATTAACACACGAAAAATTATTTGTCGTGTTGAGGAACATGATACAATAAATTTATTATACGTGTTCGTCTTTGGTAAGTGTCACATGATAAACATGTTAATATACATGATAATACACATCACCTCTAAATTGGTGCTCAAGTTGGATTTGACAAAAAAAGTGATTAGAATGAGATTTCATTTTTTAAACAATGATTCCCTAACCATTTGATTATGTTATTATGGAATGTAGTTCCTAACCTTTGTGATCCCATTTCACTTTGCTTATTCATTTTGTATGTATCAAACCCTCTATATTTAGAAAAGATAACTTCATAATTTATTTGGCAAAGAAAACGTTTAATAATATACATATTATATTGGTCGAAGCCCACCCAATAGAAGCAGGGCTTGTTTGGTAAAGCAAGGCCTTGATCTACTTACTTCCTGCTGATATAAAACCAGCGGTTTTGCGTTGCTCAGAATCAAAACCCTAACTTTAGCTCTTCAGCGCGCGCCACAGTCATCCCGCCGAGCTCCCACCGACGACGCAACAATGGTGATAATCGCTTTCTCATGAATGACTAATTTTCTCATGATAGTCTGCTGATTTGAATCAGAGGAAGAAGAACCGTTTTATTTTGAGCTGACTTTTGTAGAAATTGATATTTTTACTATTGCTATTGATGTGATTCCTTCTGTATTAATGCCTGAATTTTTTATGGTGTTCGTGTTTAACTTAATTGCAGCCTTTCAAGCGTTTCGTGGAGATAGGAAGAGTTGCTCTGGTGAACTATGGGAAAGAGTACGGTAGACTTGTCGTGATCGTAGATGTTATCGATCAGAATCGGGTATATTATGATCCTTTATGCTCTCATTGTGTTATTGCTCGATGTATGCTGATAACTTGCAATTTAGATATTACAGACAATGAAACGGGGAAATAAAATTTCAGCTCGATTTAGTTAACCGATGCAATGCATATCATATTTTGTGCAGAAGAAAGAATATCCGGTTCTTTGACGATCTTAAACCCTAGTGGTGTCGATTGAATGGTGTTTCAGCTTTGCTGAGGCATTCTGGGGAATTGAATACTTTGAGTTTCATGCATTTTGGATTGGACTAAGGATTTAAGACTGATAATAAGTTGTCAATTCTTAATTAATGAAGTCTGATAGTGCCTCTCATTGCTGCTCCTGAATTGTGTTTTTTCTTAGCTACTCTGCTGCTCGAATAGTTCCATACTTAATAACCGATTTCCACAGTTATGGGAAACTTTTATAATGAGGGAATCCACAAAGTGAAACCCGATTAGCTTTTCAGTTGGACTTGAATTCAGTAGTGAAAATCTCATCTTAATTTAAAAGTGTGATTCATTACCTCCATGTAAAGCCCATTCTTCTGATTGTATTGATCCTATACTAATAAATTGATTGATTTTGTTTGCCAGGCTCTTGTGGATGCCCCTGATATGGTCCGAACTCAGATCAACTTCAAGAGGCTGTCGCTCACCGACATCAAGATTGACATAAACAGAGTCCCAAAGAAGAGTACCTTGATCAAAGCCATGGAAGATGCTGGTAAGTCTCCACTTTGTCTTTCTAACTTATCACTGCTATCCATCCCTGTATTTGACTGATTTTTAACTTTCTGCAATTCACAATAGATGTCAAGAACAAGTGGGAGAAGAGTTCATGGGGAAGAAAGTTGATTGTGCAAAAGAGAAGAGCAGCACTCAATGATTTCGATAGGTTCAAGCTTATGTTGGCAAAGATCAAGGTAATGCGCTACTTTTGGAGATTTTGACAGTGCGAGACTTATTGAGGATGGAAAATAAGTTGCCTTTTCCACCCGCTTTTACTACTCCTTGGTATGTATGTTCATATTAAATTGTTAATGATGCAAATATGTTTGTTTTTCATTGTGCAGAGGGGGGGAGCAATCAGGCAAGAACTTGCAGCTCTGAAGAAGCAGGCAGCTGCTTGAATTTTCCAACACTTTTATGTCATGTTTTCAATTTTGGGAATCGATGAACTGTTAGTTAAGAAATGTTTTTTTTTTCTTTTGCTGGATGTGGATGGGTTGATTGTGGGTTTTCTGAATTGTACCTGACGCTTCGATTTATGCAATGTTTCTCTATGCATCCTAGTCTCCAAATTTGCTGCATCAGCGTCTCTTTTTCTTGCCGTGATGAAGGGTCAGCCAACATAGAATGTCGACTACAGGATAGAGCTTCCTCCGTTTCACCCGTCCTAATTGTTCTCTTCAGTCTGAATTTTGTTTATGATCAAATACATGATTAGTGATCACCAGGCAATGGCTTCTTCAACAGTGAGACGTCTTCATTTGCTGCTTAACTATAAGCATGACCAGATCCAGAAGGTTATTGAACAATAGAAATGCAGAAAAACTGAAGAAAAAAAGTAAAACACTAGTGCTTCCATGCGTAGTACTAAACGCGAACACGAAAATGCAGGGCGAAGCATCCCTCGTTTCAATTTGCGACTCCATATATTCGAACGACGGTCTATATAAACAAGTGATAAATAGCAAATGACAGGATTGCACGTACCAGTCAATTGGTCTCAGGTAGAGAGAGCCACCGCTCGAAGATTTTCTCGACGAACTCAACGTTTGATATTTCAGAGACAAATGAGCCACATCATTGACCTGCAACAGCTCAGCGTCCAACGACGCCACCTATCTATATTCATCGGCCTCATCTCTATCTCTCAGTCACGAGAAGAAACGAGAAACAGAAACATGTACAGTCACTATGCAGATTACACGAACCGATTCAATTCCGTAGCTCAAAATTGTCGTCAGAAGCCTGACAAAGCAACGTCCATAAGAATTGATCGGACAACGTAATTTGAAGCTACACCAAGTAGCATGAACACCAGATCATCGATCGAATCAGTAGATCTTCCTCCATTGATGGCGAAGAGATTGAGAATGAAGAAGTTGGAGCATAGAATTGGGAGGAAGTGTGAGAAGCGGTTGAAGAGAAAGATGACTGAAATGAATGGCGCGTTGGCGTTGTGCTTCTCACGTGCTTATGACTCGTTTAAATTTTAATCATTGATTGATCCCCTCTTTAACAGTAAATACAAGATTAACCATTGGACTTTGACTAATTTGAAAACTTCTTCTTATCCTTTAAATTACATCTCCTTACCTTGATTGAGCCTTTTACTTGAGAAGAAAAATAATTAATGACAAACTTGATAGCTGAAAGAGGGTTAACCGCATCGACTAAATAGCAGCACAAGGAAAGAAAGAACAGAAAAAATTATGCCCTCTTTCTTTCAGAACTGTATTAATAACAAAATCACCATACAGAATCTATCACCAGAAGAACCAAATTCTGTTCAAAAATCAAACCAAAGACGACAGAAACACATGTTCTATGAAACAGAAAGAATTGTTATCTTACAATCGGGAAGAATCCATCACTCATCTCCTCCCTGCAAAACCTCGGACCCTGACTGACTTTTGAGAGATCCAACACCTAAGTTCCTGTTCATGATGACAAGGCCTCTCGATCTGACAATGACACTCGGTTACAAAAAAAACCCGAGTAGGAATGATAAATATGTGGATGTCCTTACACAGACCTATAGTTGCTTCCACTTGTGTCTTTGAATCTCCGTGTCTCGTCTTGGACAATGATCAGCACTCGTCATAGATACCTGAGAAAAGGTATGGATCTTTCTCTATGAGCTATCTATCTATAAATCCTTGAGGTAGAACGGTAGAAGTATAACCATGGCTTCAGTTTAAACTTCTGGGTTGGTTTTTACCATTAAAAGGGAGACTCGAGTGACTCATCCCATACTTCTGCACTTCCATTAGATGCGTCTTCAACATCTTCTTCCATTGAGAGACGAATATACTCCCGATGAGCAAAACGATCCCATTCTGTCAAAGTCGGGTTCTCTCGCTCCTGTAAAAACAATTAAGAACCATAATCATAAAAAAGAAGAAACAAATAGGTTTCTTTTGATTTGCTATAGGTTTCTTATACCTTTTCTTCCATATATATATATATATAGTCATTATTCTCACCTGGCGAATGAGGAAAGGATCACGAGTCTCGAAAGCCATAAATTTGTTGAGATTAAAAAGAATATTAAAAACGCTTCCCGATAGTTTAGAGCCTTTCAAATCCTGAAGTGTTATGTAACCTTCACTCTGCAATCGAGGGGAGGGGGTAGCGAAGTTAAGGTATATAACTAATTAATTATGCAAAGGAAGATTGATTAGAAAAGAAACAGCATCACAGTTAAGAATAAACCTCAGGCCCAATCATGTCAATCATTTGACATAAGATATCTTCAAACATCACAGGTTCCTGAGCCATGCATTCCATTCGATGCAGCTGCTCCTCATAGAAATATTGCAACTCGTTCCGCGTCAAAACTCCGTTGTTGTCCAAATCTATGCACTTGAACCTATGAAAGAGGCAAATTAATTGAAATTAGCATTTGATAGAATAATGTGCTCCAATAAAAATATCATGTTAAATAAAAACTTAGTTTCAGAATTGAGAAAAGTAGGATGCTGAATTTACCAATACTCGAGACTGGGCTCAGAGGACTTATCCTCCTCGGCAAGAATGAAGTACACAAAATCTTCGTATCCCATTTTTCCTTCAATTTTGCTAGTAAATTTTCTTGGTACCTGATGCAGTGTGAAGGGAACAAAGATTAAATTCCAGTGTAAACCAATTGCAGGGAAGATATTCAAGGGGACGGACAACGAACATGCCTGTGAAAATATCCGATCAACAATTCTGTACGTAAGTGCATGATTTCCATATCTGATAAGATTCTCCTTGTCTATATAGAAATCATGATCTGTATCCAGCTCCCAGAATTTGCAGTAAATAACATAGAAATGTTCATAGGAGAAATACCTGCATAAGAACATTTTCTGAGGTGCAAGCATCACACACAAAAAAAAAAAATGGACCAATTCAGTGGGTAACACCGAAACAACCATAACTTCATAAAACAAAAATATTGAAACTTGCACAACATCAGAATATTTGGTTTTAGTTCTATTTTACACAAAAAAAATTGAAACTGTACATCATAACTTTTACCTAAGAACTTTGTTGATGTCCTCCTCTTCATCTGCATGTAGCATTGAATCAACCAAGTTTCCACGTTTCAGTTCTCTTAAGTTGAGACGGCCATTTCTAGATCTATTTATGTAGTAGAAGATCCTATATACGACAGTTTCAGCTGGTAACAGAGCAATGAAGGTTAAGATCAGATAACACATAATTAGTGTAGTGAACAGTGAACACCTTAGTTTATGGTAACACATAATTCTTTAAGTACGATTTATTTTTGGGCAGCTAAACTACTAGAGTTTTTATAATCTGATCACTAAAATGAACCCAAAATAAAGTGGTTAATATATATATAAATATATAAATACAGACCTTGATTTCATTTAGAGAAACAAAAAAGGAATAAATTCATGGTAACCAGTTCCCGTGAAAAATAATACCAACTCTAAAAAATGAATAATTCCATTTGAAAAAAAATATTACTAAATCAGACCGAGGTGAACCATTTTCTTGTTAAGGCGAACACCTAACTAGCCTCAAGAGAAGTCGAATTTGACCATCAGTAAGGCAAACGCAAATGCATTAGAATTCAAGAACAAACCATATCTTTCCTGGAACTCGGGTGTATTTGATAAGAATTCTAGTCCGGGATGGGTGGACAAAAGTTCTCGAAGCATGGGCTTGAAGTCTTCCTGTTACAAAGTAAAACAATTTATATCAAATTCAGATCACCTGGAACTTAATTCACAGAGTAATAAGATGAATCTACAAAGACACAACAGAAATAGTGGAAACTGAAATATGTAGACCTGAGTAAGGTACTTGAGATCTGGCTGCTTTAGGATTCTATATATTTGAGTCGCTGTGTCCACTGTTAACATATTGGTGTTGATCCAATAATCAACAAATGCATCCCTATCAGGCAATCAGTGGGAACATATTAGGAATAGCAGTCATCATGAACAATTAAAATGAGAAGTAACCAATCACAAACACAATCTGCAAATGTAATATAAGTGCCACTACTATTTGTCTAAGGGCTAGAAGTCTCTAACCATAAGTAGTGTATCCCCTCATTTCGCCACATAGATGCAGTAACTTGTAAAAGAGTTCTTCGACAAAAACACGGAGAGAGAGAGAGAGAAATTGTTTCGGTAGCAAAATTAAAGGAGAGAATACCTTGTCACCAAGCCAGTGTCATTAACATCGATTCTTTTGAATAGGGATGCTGAGAAGAAGGATGGCAGCTTGCAGATTTCCCTAGTTATTAACTTGAACTCTGTTACACGACCAAAAAAAGAGGCAAACATGTAAGGGATTTAGAACTATAGCAAGAGTTCTCATAATTTAACATAAAGTGCAACTAAATGATACCCCACCATGTATATGCAGTCCTTCTGGGTGACCATAGAAAAAATGGTTGACTCTAAACAAACATTGCTCTTTCTGTTCTTTAGGCGGTGGCAGACCATCTTGAAAGTAAAACTGCAAAAATTGAAAGGAGAAGCAGTCTATCAAATATATAAAATATAGAAGAGATAAAGCATGGATTTTTCTCAAACCTATACCTGGGGTATTATTTCCCTAACGGGCTCGTTAACTACTTTCAGAGGAGAACTTAAATTAGAGAGACCAGTTCTCTGTTTCATTACACGAGGAGATCCAGACACACTTCTTGGAGAGAGTGGGGGGGCACTTCCAGCAGGAAACATGGAAGGTAAGGAATTGCCGGTAGAAGTTGAACTGGGAGAGCCTCCTGGAACATTGAGAGACATACCTGCCTTTGCATCATTAACCAAGGACTTTACCTGAAAGAGAAAAAGATCCAGGAAAGAACTCAATATTATGGAAGACCATTAAAACAATAAAACATAGCGAAGACGGAGTTCATTTACTGTACCGATACAGACGTGATTTACTAACTAAAAGATGAATACCAAGATTGATACATGTTTTCAATGCTAATAACTTAACATCCAGACCAAGTATCAAACAGCCACAAACGAACCGGGTCGCTATCAATTACAGTCACAATCGCTCTGTACAAGCTAAGTGAATGAGTGGCGCTTGGCTGCTATCTCATAAGATGATGTGGAATGCAAACAAAGCTATTTTTTCACACATATTAACTTAAAACAATACATACGTCTACATATCTCTATCTGATTTAAGGCCACAGAATTTTCCCATGCCAAAATTCAGAAAACAATTAACCAAGGAACTCTAAAGGTCAAGAGAATTGAAATCTTAAGGCTTTGAGGAGGTAACAGGCATCAAGTACCAGTTTATCTGTATCGGGTAGCGAGAGCCACTGGTCGAAGATCTTGTCTACGAAATCAGTGTTCGATTTCAGAGCATAAGAAGAAATCTCATTGAGCTGCAACAAATCAGTATCCACAGATGCTTCTTCCCCGACCATAGAGTTCTCCATATCATTCATCGAACGCTACCCTTATTTCTCATCCACTGGTACAGCTGAAAGCGTCACCAATATAAAGACGGATCAAGATTCGCCTTTGAACCTCGAAGATGAATCTTTACGCGAAAAAAACAAAATCCCAACCAGCAGCAAGAGCAAGCGCTGGTGAATGGATCCGCTTTGCCGCTACAAAGGTGGCGCAAGCCCTAGATCTTCATTGAATTGGACGGCGAGTGGATAGGAAAATGCAAAGAGGTGGGCAAGGAGGAGAAAGATTCTCGGGATTGGTGGAGATTTACAGTGTAGTTGATTGAATCGTCAGAATCGAAGAAATATTTGCAGGAATTTCTTTTGCAGAGAGAGAGAGAGGGACATAGATTTTTATAGCGAGACCAGATTTTGGTAAAACTGAATGAAGAAGAAGAAGAACAGAGGCGGACCGTGCATGTGCCGTTCACGTGCCAATGATTTATAGTTTTTATACTATACTATGGATATTAATGATTTGCTTTGTAAAAAGTAAGAACAATGTCAATGAATTTTGGACCATTTAATCGTTTTGCTTTAGGCTTAATTACATAAATAAATTAACCAGTTAATATAATATCTTATTATTAAACCTAGGAAACTATTCATGATTTGTGCAACATATTATTTTTTCTAAACCAGTTTATAAAAATAATATTTTTAAAAATGAATTTATTAATTATATAATTTAATTAAAATGCAAATGACTAAGAATTAATTATAAAATTATACAATACAAAAGATGATTATATTTATACGAAAAGACTAAAAACTTTTTATTAATTTGATTTATTCTAGCCAATAAATACATATATAGATAAATGTATTATTAAATTTAAATAAAATATAAATTAATATTAATAATTATTAATACGATTCTAACTAATACTTTTAACTTTTTTATGCATTATATTAGTGTATTTATAAAAACAAATGCTAAAATAATTATTTTATTAATAATATGGATCTCTTATGTTTAATTATATGTAAACGACATTTTAATAACTTTTTAATTTGAAAAATGCGCCGAGTCTAACAATATATATATAAAAAATTATTAAATTGTTAAAGTCTTAATATTGTTATTATTGATTCATGTGATAAATTTTACATTACAAACGTAATTAGCACAAGGTACAAGTTTTAACATGTGATCATTACTTTAATAAAAGTGTTATGTATTAAACGGAATATATCATTCACTAGTTTTAAATTAAATTTATAATTTAAATTTTTATTATGTAACATAATTGGTTATTTATAAAATATAATATTACATATTTTAGCATTTTATATTATTCACTCTATAAAAAAATTAAGACAAACTATAATGTACTTGTGAAATAGAAAGTGACTAAAAGTCTAAAATTGTTAATATGTGTAAATAATGAATAAGAGAATTATTTATTTAGATTAAATTAAATTAATATTAAAAGAGAAAAAAAAAAACTTATTAATCTTTAGAAACAAAAATCAGTGCCTTAATCTGTCTTACAATGACTTGTTCTATTTCCCTTCTGGAAAAGCACAATAAATCTCTCTTTAGTCTTTACACACTTGAAGAGAAAGAGAGAAAGAGGTAGCTGTTGAACATCATACAATCTACAACAGAGAAGACACACCAATACAATGGAGATTACATTACATTACATATAATAATATGACACATTAAACAAACTCCCTTTTCACTAAAATGCAGGGCAAGAATGGAAACATACATAGGAACAAGACGGAGGAGGAGGAGGAGCCTTTTATTCATTTACGCTTCCCTGAGCTAATAGTGAGGAGCTCGAAGCTTCGAATGTGGCTATCCCGTAGGCCTCGCGAGGAAGAGGAAGGGCGGGAGAGGCTGCTCTTGTTGGGCTCAGACTCAGCTTGGATTCTCTGACTAGCTGAGAAGCGGCTCACGCCACTTGAGACCAGGCGGCTAGCCCTGCTATCGGATGCTTCTGCTGAAGAGCTTGGTCGGCTATTGGGGGCAAGAGCTCTCTTTGATGTGCTACCTTGTCGGGAAATAGATGCTCGGGATTTTTCTGGATCAGCCTGATGATGAACATAGTTAGAGAATCCATAATGGAGAGAAGAAGCAACACCCATTTGATAAAGCAAGCAGTTTTTTTTTTCTAAAAGAAAAACAATATATACTTTTCCACACCCAATCAGCTACAGCAGTATTTAAAATCCTTTCCCCTCTTCTTTTAGTTTTCTTTTTTGTTCAATTGAAAGAATCTTAGTTTTACTGCATATGGAATGGTTAAACTGAATCCGGCCTTATAAAAATTTGATAAAGCAAGCATTCTTATTCAGAATAGGTCGATTTTTTCAAATCAGATCAACAGCAGTATTCAGAAGCCTTTCCTACTTCATGTTTCTTTTTTTTACTGAAGTGAATGTATATTTGTCTTGCTGCACGCAGAATAGCTAAAATGAACCCGACCTTATAAGTCTTGCTGCACGCAGAATAGCTAAAATGAACCCGACCTTATAAAAAGTTGACAAAGCAAGTATCTTTATTAAAACAAGGATAAACTATTTTGAAAGAAATCAGCTCAACGACCCTATTTAGAAGCGTTTCCCTCGTCTTTCGTGTTTCTATTTGATCGAACTGAATGAATCTTAGTCTGCTACATACGAAATAACTAAAATGAGGCCAACCTTGTAAAAGGTTTGATTAAACAAGCATCTTTATTAAAAATGGATCAAATTATCCAACACAAATCAGATTAACAGCAGTATATCCAGAAGCCAATACTTCGTTTTCTTTAAGGTTGAAAATTGAAGTAATCTTTAATGTTACTACATGGGAAATTGCTAAAATGAGGCTGACCTTATGTAAGGTTGAGTTTTTCCACCATTGAATTTGAAAAAGGGAGCACCTTGAATGAATATATATAGATAAATATGAAAGTATATATTATTTTTTTTAAAAAAAAATCATGGAAGGGAATATTATATGAGGTCGGCTTCATTTTGGCTATTTCCTGCTGCAAACAAACTATATGCATTTTCGGCCATCAGTTCAAAATATAAACTACTTACTGCATCCTTAGAGGGAGAATCTTCCACAGGTTTGTGCTTGAAGTGATCACCAAGCGATGCTCCTCCACCCGATGCATTTCTCCCCGAGAATACCTCGACAGCACCTGATAACTTATCACGAATCTCTTGTCCCACTATATGTGATACATATAGCAAAGAAGAGCACAAGTGTTCCAGGTCAGCAAATCTACTGACCAAACCGAAATATTTTTGAATATTGTTGAAGCTTCACAGATTGACCCAAGCATAAAGGAGACTATTTAAGATCTAAACCATCTAACTCTTGGAACGTATAATGAGTAAATTATGCAAATATAAATCATCGTATAATATAACTATTAATTGATATATAACAGAAGGAGGTCTTCTTTGTTCCATTCTAAACATAGGTTTTGTGGCATGCCATCAAAATTTCATTTTCTTAAAAATATAAGGACCTGCAGGCTTTTCTGCTTTTTCTCCAGACGGACCCGCCCTCCCAGCATTCTGCCAACGAAAGAAGAAATTAAAATATTTTTAGACTAAAAATATTGCTGCAGTTAACGAGATTAATTAACAGAACAAACCCGTGATCTAGATGCAGAGCCAATTTGGGGATACTTCAGTATTGTCCAATCAAATACATAGTCAAATTGATAGCCTGTAGAAAGTAGAAACAAAAGGGATTAAAGAGCTACAACATTATATTATTATAATGTACTGCACAGCAGATAAAAATCCCATCCTCACTCCAACCAGAAGACAATTTCAATAAGGATTTACCTTCCCGTATGAACAAGTCTCGGAAAAGCCTTTTCAAATAAGAATAATCTGGTTTGTCCTCAAAGCGCAATGATCGGCAATAATGGAAGTATGATACAAACTCAGATGGATATGATTTGCAAAGCACCTGAAAATATGAAGTTAACTCGCTTAATAAGTTATATTCCAAATCAGGAATAATTAATATGGTAAATACAGAGAATTGTAATACTGTACCTCTATAGGAGTTACCATCTTCTTTTCACTAATTTTATCATATTTTTGCTTCTTATTCCCTGCTTTCAGACCCTGCCAGGGAAGGCTGCAAAAAACCGAAAATTAAGTGATAAGGCTTCAAGATATAATCTAAATTAGATGGAGATAAATAGTATCAGCCTGCACCTTCCTCTTAGGAAATACATAAGCACGTAGCCAAGGGATTCTAGGTCATCTCTCCGACTTTGTTCTGCATAGATAATACAATCAGAACAGATTGCATTCCCAAATTGAGAAATACTCGTGCACATGTTGCAGTTAATAGTCTCTACATTACAATACTTACCTACTCCAAGGTGCGTGTTAACACTAGCATACCGTGCTGTGCCAGTAAGATTCTTGTTTTCCCTGAGGGAAGATTGTAAAATTCAGACCAAAGAAACGTAAATCAAAGAAACTATTAACAAACTTTCCAACTTATGCTTGAGCGACAATCTTATAGACTAACATACAAACTTTCCAACTTATTGATGCTTGAGCGATAATCATATAGACTAAAAGTTATAGTGTTAAGTTATCACTTGAGAAGCTATGTAAATATATACCACATAATGAACAGTTCCTACTAAAATAACTGAAACTAAGAAAATACCACTTGATCACATTTAAATGTAGGGCATGGTATTGTAAATGCTAATAAAGGAAAAAAGATTCCAAACTATGCTGAAATCTAATAAATCGTAACAAGCAGAACTAATCAGTTGTGAATTGTGATTCTAGAATTAGCTACAATTACGCAGTTCTGGAAGATTCAGACCTGTATGGGATGTGCTTATGAGTTTGCAAATCCCTATACTTCTTTGCGAGGCCGTAATCAATGATGTAGACCTGAAAAGAGCAGTTAGAGTAAAGTCAGACAAGAATGATGGCAGCTCCTTTTCACCACGAAGGAAGGATGTCACTTGCGATGCAACTCATTTATCACACACACACACATACATATATATAACAAAAGAGGTCTACGATCAAATACCATTCGGAAGTGAGAACCAGTACCTGGTTTGCTTTTCTACCTAGACCCATTAAAAAGTTGTCAGGTTTTATGTCACGGTGGAGGAAACCCCTCGAGTGCATGTACTCAACTCTATTTATCTGAAAATATTTTAAGAAAAAAATTAACACGTTATAGTGAACTCGATAGTGCCAAACCGGATCCTTGGTACCAATAAAGGCCAGTCGCATATATACGTACTAGTTGATCAGCTAGCATCAGCACTGTTTTCAAAGTGAACTTCCTGTTGCAGTAGTTAAACAAGTCTTCAAGACTAGGGCCCAAGAGATCAATGACCATGACATTGTGTTCTCCTTCCACTCCAAACCACTTGAGATGGGGAACTCCCGCTTCAGAAGGACAACAGCCAGTTCAGTATTCACTTCCCGAGTTACATAATATCACTTAGCAATCTCTGCAGAGAGTTATACAAACAGCTAAAGGAAGACAGCTTACTTCCTCCTTGTAGAAGCATGTACAATTTTGACTCATAGTGAAGCTGTGGGTGTTTAGTCTTGATAGATTCCTGAAGATATCAAAACCGAACAATTATAAGAGCAAGCGGAAAAATATACTTTCTTCAATTCAAACAAAAAAGAAACACTACAGCTACAAGAATTTATCTTTAAACTCAACACGTCACAAGAAGATCTGTCGTACAGTCTAAGCAGTAGCTCAGCGGATTACGAACAGTACATGTTCACATGCAGTTACTGTTAGCTAAACGTATGATTATGCTAAATGCTGAATGATTATAGTTCACAAGTGTAGGACGACTAACACAGAGCTCCGCTGACTACAAGATATTAGATCTAAAACTATGTATAATTCAAAATCAATATTCTATACGTTTTAGAACTGTAAATAGAAAGAAAAAAGATATTGCAAACACAGAGAAAACGATGAATACCCATTTGACCTTACCGTCTTTATGGCAACCTCTTCTCCGCTCTGGACATTAATACCTGAAATGAATCAAATCAAAGAACCAAATAAACACATACGATCACGTTTCCACATTTTCTCCCTTCTACCGTATATCGAGGAAATGCTCACCGAGATAAAGTTCACCGAAAGATCCACTTCCAATCTTCCGGCCCATTTTGAACTTCCCCCCAATGACGCGATCCATGACGAAAGCGAACCAGACGCGAAACAAGCAATCGAATCCCAAAATATATTTTTTGTCACGATTGCATTACAAACCCCAACTATTACCAGGTGAATTAACAACAAGAGCACCAGAATCAGTCAGGATCAGAACCTTTAACCAAAACAAAAAAAAACACGGATCTGCTCGGTGGGTATGAATCAAAACCCTGGTCTGACCTCAATTGAGCCACATTGCAGGAACCATCACAAACGTCCAACCCAATCCAGCACAGTTGAGCATCCAAAAGGGGAAGCGATGTTCAAAGGACCACTGCAATTGCAGAGAGGTGGATTGTCAAAGAGGAGAGAGAGAGAGTCGGAAGAAGAAGATTTCTCTGGGAGACTTCGTTTGATTTGTTCAGACAGTTTTGAGTAATTTACAGCGATTCTTTCATCATCTCTGTCTTCAACCTCTTCTCTCTCTCTCTTCTCTCTCTCTCCCCTCTGTTCTGTCCGTCTCCTCTTCTATGGCTATGAAAAGGATGGCTATGGTGACACGTACGAAACGGCTCACGCGTGGGAGCAGTGGGTGTCGCCGTGTCGTCTCTTTACCGTTTGGCTTAGGCTTAAACTGATTAATCATAAATTCATAATAACACAATTTTTAGTTGGAATTACAAAACTAATCATCACAATTCACAATCGTAATAAGACTTCAATAATTATAAGAAACAAAATTGACTTATTTATTATAAAGAAATTATATATGGAGAACACAAATATTAATACAAGGCGATAATTTCATTTGATCCGGATTATTCAGTAACTTACGGGGCGTTTCTTTCATGAAATTCGGAATAAGGAATACTGAATAGGGAATAAAGAATAGGAGATAAGAATATGAAGTTGTTTTTTTGGTGGAATGAAATGGAATGGAATAAGGAATTCTGTTGTTTTTTTGGTGGAATTGTATATGGAAAGGGAATGGAATGTGGTAAAATGATATATTTGCCCCTCCTTGTATATGTATAGTATATAATATATATAATTTGTATTAATTAATTTTAAAATTAAGAATAATAAAAACTTATAATATAATTAATTAATAATTAAAAAAATAAAATAACTTATTTAATTAATTATTAATTAAGATAAAATTGTTGAATTAATATAAATTTTAAAGTAAGGGCATTTCGGTCATTTTGCCTCCTATTCCTCATTCCTAGCGCGACCGGCTTAGGAATTCCGAGTTTTTCACACGGAATGTCTAAGCCTACCCCGCCCGGAATCCGTAAGCCAAATTTTTGCAATTCCGCGAAAAGAACAACTTCTTACGGAATCCGTAAGCCGAATCCTTTTTCCATTCCGTGAAAAGAACATGTCATTAGATCATGTTAATTTACTAAACTTGACAATTTATCAAGACAATCCGTCCGAGTGTTAATTGAAAATTTTCGAGTGAAATGTAGTGTTTTATTTTTTTTAAAGGGATAATAGATATAATAAATATACAAATAGGATCTAATTCTAATGTAACTTTTCATAATATAATTTTAGTAGTTGGTGACTCGAGTTGCGCGACATTGGTAACATAATTTCTTCTTTACATGTCATAATACAATATAATTATGACATGGGAGGTGGTGCATTCCTGATTGGGTGGCTTGAAATTGGATTTGAGTCCTCCGCTAGCGGCTAAAAGTTTTGAGTAAAATTTATAACTTTGAAAATCAATCGATAACAATCTTAGTTGAACACAAGACTCAATTGAATACTTTAATAATGTTTATGATGTTTATATTGGAAGTCAAATATATATTTACACTATTTTTTTTAATAAATACAAATCTCTATCATGACTTGAATAGCGTAATTAGGAGCGATCTTGAGTCATTTTTCCAGAATAGAAAACTTTTTTACTCTAACAAAGAATTGGAATTGAGCTATCTAGTAAGGGACTCAACAGTCAATTGAGTCCCCTAATTAGAGGCTCACGTCCACGGCCAATTTAGATCCTTCCCCGTGGATTTGAGCTACCAATGGACCATCAAAACTAGCAAAAAAATTCTTCATTTTATTTAATATGTGATTGCGAGTTACTGGGTATGTAATGGTGTTAAGTTCGAATTTAACATAAGAAGAAGATTACAAAAACTAGGTGAGTTTGACCAAATCGGGACATTACAAAATTGTTTGTTGAAGAAATAGATCTAACATCTCTCCCACTCTCTCCACTCCCAACAAAAGGAGAGATTTGGTTTGTTCCCTAAACAAACAACCACTTGACTTCCAAGATGTTTTGCACTACCCAATAAATACATGTAGCCTCAAACCAAAGCATCAAACAATGGCGTGTGTCATTATTTCTTACATTACACCCAACATAGTGGCACCAACTACTCTCCTTAACCATTTGTTGTTCAGAGGACATAAACCTATGCAATTCAAGACATACCTTAACGTTTAAGCGTCGAGTACTCTCGAAAAAAGCCTCACCGTGTTATCTTGTGTGAAGCTGCAGAAAAGTAAGAGATATGTCATGGCCACAAGTAGAGGATTCTATTCTCCAACTGTCCTTGTCCAAAAGTCTTCTACTTATAGTCATCAAATCACAATAATAATGATGATAGTAAATGCCAAAGGAAATGGAGATATAACTATCAATCACAAGTCAAAATTAGATGTGCCAACCCTTTCCCCCCTCCCTAAATTGAATCCGGTCTCTGAGCTCATACACAAACCCCACTTCTTATTTAAAAAGCCCATTTGTGGGGTTTGATCGTTCTTGACTAGTCAAAACTTGAATTACCATGCCTAACAGTTTTGCAGCATAGCTTAATATGCTCCAGTGAAGCATCTCCTATTGTTAATGCCTGGAAAACAGATGACAGAGCAGACCATACTTCCGAATGCAGAGCAGCTTATCAATGATAATGATCTTGTATTTTATACCAAGGAGATGATGAAGATAAAAATTCAGTTTAATGAAAGACGTGTGGCCACAGATAATAAACACAGAAAAGGAGCTTTCAGTTTGAATAAAAAAACACAGCAACGGGGGGGAGAAGAATATACTTTTTACATCTTCGAAGGAGCAACTCACTGTATTTCATGAAAAGTACGCAGAGCTATACGCTTGGGAATGTTGAGACATGTTACATGACAAATGTCGGTGCACATGTAAGGCTAATGACGATGAGTGGTGGTGGTGGTTGGCAGTAACATAATGTCATCACTGCAATTCCAGACATCATTTAGACCTGAAACCGTACCCACTCACACAAAGCCAATTTTTGCTGCTCAATTCAATAATATGTCTTCTGTAAGAACGTTGCGATTAATCAATTCATGACGCAAGTCCTGAGCTGCTTCAGACATACCTTCACCCTCTATGCCTCTAACTAGAGCAGAAAAAGTTGTTGCATCTGGCTTGTAATGGCTCGAAATCATTAAGCCCAGAACATCAATAGCAACATCAACCTTCTCAGCCTTACATAATGTTCTAATCAGGCATTGGTAAGCACTATTCCCCACCTTGTGCTTCCTCTTGACCATCTCCTTCAGTAACTTGACAGCTTCATCAACTAGACCTGTCCGACAAAATCCCCAAAGCAAGCAGCGATGAGTAATATCATCTGGCTCAATCCCAGTCTTCTCCATTTCATGGTATAAGGCCATAGTTTTCTCCATATCACCTGCTTTTGCAAATGCATCAATCAAGGTGTTGTAAGTTATCAAACTTGGAGAACAACCAGCACCTCTCACAAGGTAAAGCAATTTGAGAGCTTCATCAGCCATCCCTTCTTTGCTAAGGCCGCTCAGGATTGTGTTATAAGTAACAATATCAGGTAAAATGCCTCCTTCAACCATTTGATTATAGAAGTTGATAGCACGGTCCAGAAGTCCAAACTTACACAGACAATTGATAAAAATATTGTATGAAACAACATTAGGAGGATGTATTGTTTGACTCATGGTTGCAAGAAGCTCACCAGCTTCATCCCAAAACCCACGGGTACATAGAGAATTTAAAAGAGTGTTATAAGTAATGCCATTAGGTTCGATACCACGATCTGTAAGGTTATGAATAACTAAAGCTGTGTCATTGTAGTTTCCCTGTTTGCAGGTAAAATTAACAAGTGCGTTGTAGGTGGCAACAGTGGGATGGCAGCCCTCAACTGCCATGTCATCCAAAACTTCTATAGCCCGTACAATTCCACAGAATTTGCAGACTAACTCCACAAGGATGGTGTTGCTCACCGGAGAAGGTAAAGCACCTTTCCTCAGTTGCTCCTTCCAAAAATGAATGGCTTGCTCAAACTTTCCACAACTGAACATACAGCGTATGATCGTACTGTAAGTAATAACATCTGGGGAACATCCACTCAAACTCATGTCTTCTAAGAGACTGATGGCAGATCCTAGCTCTCCTTTCTTACAAAGGCCATCAATAACCATGTTATAGGTGATTGTATCAGGAACTCCACCAGATATAATCATTACTTTAAGGATTTTCACTGCATAATATACTCGATTAGTCTTGATAAGGCCCCTAATCAAGCTTATGCAGGAAGGAAAATCAGGTATTTGGTTATGTTTCCCCATGACACCCACAAGCTTTGCAGCATTCTGTAACCTCCCTGTCACACAAAGTTTCTTAAGAATTTGATTGTTTGTGCCCTCGTCATTTTCGACAAACGATCCATCTGCCACTCTCTTCAGATCCATCTGGTCTTCATTTGCACTTACAATACTAATACGGTAACTTTTTGTGCTCAGTTCATCCTGGTCAGTTTCATCAATTTCACCAAATTCGACACTAAGCTGCTGCACTTCATCCTGAAAGGATGGTGACTTTCTTTGGTAACTAAGGTAGCCCCGAGTAGGACTGTGCTTAACCGAACACTTTGGTGAAGGAGATATTCTTTTTAAGAAAATGTTATCAGCACCACAACAGAGGCCCACTTTTCCTGTTCGCCTATTGAGACAGTGTGAAACTAAAACTTCAGCAATTGAATTTTGTAAGGCAATTTGAAACCCCATCTGAAGACCCCCTCACTTGCGATAGTGAAAACAAGGCTAGAGATCTTTGTAGATATCCTAATCAATGTCCCCACTAGATTCCTCTAGATTCAAGAAATGGTCCGCCTGATGCCACCAAAAAACATACAGAGATAGCAAATTAGCTGCAGCTCTCCATCCACTTCAAAACAAATATTTATAATCAAGTTCACACATTTTCGAAGTCAACAGAGATGCACCTTAATACAATCACAAAATGTAGCATAGTTCCTAATCATAATTCCGTCAAAATATAGGAGAGTTCACTTGAAATTTATGAAAATACTAAAAAAGCTGAAATTGTAATAATTTCCAGCTCCAAAACTTCAAGAACAGTGGAGAAAATTCAACAGTGTATATATGTCTATTATAAATCCAGATACAACTTCAAGAGAGCAAAACAGAAGCTCATCGCAACAACGGAAAGTTATCGAAACACCCTAACTCATCAACACGCGCGGATACCGTAAGCTACACCTTCCAGCTTCACCAAATGCAACGGAAAAAATTTCATTTCAGCATCCGAAAAAGATATTATATATTCATGAAGCACCTGAGAAGAAGTAGATACCGTTGTTTGTCTCTGGCGAAGAGAATGAGGATCGGCCACTTCGTCCGGTAGAAGAAGAAGAAGAACGTCGATGTCGTTAACACCTAGGGTTTAGGAAAATCTTTGCCGCCCCTCTAAGTCTGACTCCATTAAAACCTCCGTCAGTAGAAAAATACAAGAGATAGTATAAGGCCCGGCCTGAGCATAGCGGGCCGACGGTCGCTTTTAACTATTGTGATCAAGAAGAGCTACCCGATAACGAACCCGTTAGAGTCGCCCAGCCATCTTATTTATTATTGAGAAAAGGAAAATCTTATATATTATATAAATTTATGAGGTTTTAAAAAAATATTATATCATTTTTGTAAAAATAAATATGAATTTAAATAGTAAATTAATCATATTTATAATCAGTAAAAAAAATAGTTTTTATATAGAAATTATCGTAATAAAAAATATATATATATATATATATTTCTTTTTTTTTTCTTTTTTTTTTTTGGGGGGGGGGGGGGGGTAGGGCTGGGCAAAAAAACCCGGTTCGCAAACCAAACAGTTTTTTTTTGCAAAAATATGGAGTGGTTTGGAAGAGGTACAAAAAACCGGTTCGAAAACGGTAAACCGAACCACTTTTTGTACCGATTTTAATATACTCCTAAACTAGTAAACCAGACTAGATTTACCAGACCAGACGGTTTGAACATTATTTTAGTATGAACCGAATCCTAAACCGAAGCCTTCACTTCAGACTTCAGAGTCTGACCTAATTCACATTTTCTTCAGTAGTTTTATTCTTCAATCACTCGACGCGCAGCAAGTAGATCAGGTAGATCGGAGAAGTGGAGGAGTAACAGTGGAGGCGCCCATTCATGCTCGTCGTCTCCATCTTACTCGCTGCCGACTCCTTCATCCTTCCGCCGTCTCCATCTTGCTCGCCGTCTCCTTCATCCTTTCGCCGTCTCCATCTTGCTCGCCGCCGTCTCCATCTTGCACGCCGCCTCCTTCATCCTTTCGCTGTCTTCATCTTGCTCGCTGTCTCCTTCCGCAGAGACCACCTGATGAAACTGATTTCAAGGAAGGTGAAAGGAATGAAGAAATCGGGAGCGGCGGGCTCAGAGAAGAAGCTGATTCGGAAGTTTGTGCACAAAGGAAGTATGGTCAGAATAAACTATGCATTTCGTTTGTAGCCATTGAAGGAAATTAGTATTGGAACTATCGTTTTTGAAACAATAGTATCTTTCTTTATGATCGCATTCTCACACTGTCACATATTCCACCTCTAGTGAATTTGGAGGTGAAAAATGAAAATGGTGAGATTATGTGCCCTACTGATCAAATCGCATATAATGTGGGCTAATTGGAAGTAATTCTAGGGAGGAAATAGATGATCTCAATGCAAACTGCTTCATTTCTTCTATATGAAATGTAGAAGATAATTATGCTTTAGCTGATTTTCCAATTTTCTTTTAACTGATGGATTGATTCTCTGCAATGATACTACTCATTTGCTGGGTGTGCGATTATATTCAGTTCTGTTCTTCTAACATTTGCTCATTTGTTGGATGCTGCATAATGGTTAGTCTAACATAGTGTATATATTTTTTTTTAATATACATGAAGTGGTTCAGCCAAACCGGTTCAGAACATGTACGGTAAATTGACCAAAATCTGGAGCGGCCAAAAACTGAACCAGTAAACCGTACCGATTTTAAAAAGTGATAAATGTTTGATTCTGAACCGGTTCAGCCCTGAACCGGTTCATGCCCAGCCTAGGGGGCGGGGGCGGGGAACACGTGGCCGTGGTGGAGGCCCCCCTATATATATATATATTTTTTTTTTGCCCCCCTCTATTGACGAAGCTTCGGGCTTCAACAGCCACCTTTCCTTTTGTAGGTCATCCGTTCCAAATTTTATAGCATTTTCTCGCGCACTTCTCACTTATTATAGAAAACAAATATAAGTACGTTTGATAATTATGCTAAAATAATTAATGTTATGAAAATTTAGACTAAGGCACTAATATATATACGCTCGTACTGTCCGGATGCACTAATTTCTTCTTTTTTTTAGTTTAATGTACTATTATATCTCCTTACATTTTTTTGTTTAAATTTCCTAAGTTCTAAATGTTGAGTTTTGAGAGTGACGACCCAATATGAGAAAAACCTTGAAAGTTCAATAACTTTATAGGGGTAAAATTCATATCATTCAGAACCGTGTCGGACCACAATAAGGGTAAACTGACACTCACAAAGCGGTCCAGTACCAAACTCAAACGAAAGTGAACGTCAAAACTCTATCTCAGGTTGCTATCGGCCAAAGCCAAAGCCTCCTACTGCTCGCCAAGAGAGTCAAACCTCTCAACTCTGGTCCCACAAACCGACATCAAATGTATGACCACGATATCCCGCGTATATCGGGCACATATTCTATAAAGATTACATAATGTAACTGCAATATTACACCATAACCGTAATATCTGCTATCCTAATCTTTACCGGCACAATATTTACAAAGATATTCAGCTGCCTAGTTTGATCTCCCAACTCTATAAATACACTGGCTTTACATACGTTCATTACGTTTTGAGTTCATACACACAATATACTCATTTAAGCATCGGAGTGAGACCCAGAGTTGAGAGGTTTATCGGAGCTCAGGCGAAAGCGCGTGATTATCAACTCTTTGGCATTCAATTCACTGCCAAGTTAGCACCTGAGAATCTCATACCCAACATTTGGTGCCATCTGTGGGAACACAAGCAAAACAGTCACGCAGACTCGCTCTAACCGCAATCGTCGGAAACAAGCTAATGAGCAATCCTCAAATAGCTCTGAATCCGTCGCCGCTTCGCCGCTCCACCAAGAACCTGCTAACTAAGCAGTCCCTGATGTCGTCCCTCCGAGGCCGGCACGTGAGCATGTTGGCAATTCTAGACCGACCCCTGTTCCAAACGTCGCAGCGATTCCAGATCGACCAACCGTTCAAGTGGCTAGGGAAACCATTCAGGTAAGCGCGAAGATGATATCCCTCTTGGAAACCATCATAGGACAGACCCGCAGACAATCCCTTGCTCCTCATGAAGATCCTCGTCCCGCGGGGCCACGGGAAACTGGAAATACATGCACCACTGCTCCTCAAGAAGATCAAGAGATGACTTCTAGACATCAGTCCCTACCTCTGGCTTCCACCGAGACGCCGACGGTCACTCACTTTGTCAATCCATCGAGTACCGCACCGACTGGAGGACAGCAACCCCAATTCACTCTTGACCAAGTTGAAAAACCTATTAGTAAGAGGTTCAAGGAACAACGCGGAACCGTCATGCCTCCCTTTTAGGAGCGATCATCTCATCCCTTCACCACTGACCTTATGGCGATCAAAATTCCAAAGGATGTAGTCGCAAGGGCCATTCCTGAATATAGTGGCGGAGGAGATCCCATAATCCACGTCAACAAGCATGAAGCTTCTTTGTTGGGTAAGTCGAATGATGAGAATCACTTAGCCCTATTATTTCCGTCGACACTTTCGGGTTCGGCGTCATCCTGGTTCTTCGGCCTCCCTGCAGGATCAATAGGGACCTGGTCCGAGCTAAAGAGCAAATTTCTGGAGCGATATATGGGCGAGTACCAATTGCTAAAAAGAGTGGTCGCCTTGGACGTCGTCAAACAACATCCAGAAGAAACATTGTCCGACTTCTACAGGCATTTTCACAAAAACGTTACAAAAATAGATCGTCGAGTCACGGATGGGGAGATTATTCGAGCTTTTTATAGAGGACTTGATGTATCCAACAAAGCCTCAAGAAAAGTGCGCAACAGCTACCACGTTCAAGAAATAGAGACACTGGAGGAGCTAGCAGTAAGGGCGAAAGGTTTCATAGACCTGTAAAGGGCGAACTCTGAAGCTAATCTCCTGACAACCTCGCCAAGGGTGATTCTAGAGCCCCGAAGCGATGGTAGAAAGGAGAAGAAGGATAAGATGGGTCGAGAAAAACCCAGATCAGAAACCCCAGGACCAAGTCATCGAGAGGTCTCCGAGTATTTCACGCCTTTAAACATGCAGATCTCGGCGGTACTAGTCGAGATGGAAAGAAGGTACCTGGCAAGGCCATCAGACAATGGGAAAGGACACTGAGAGCTATTGCCAATAGCATAAGGCCAAGGTCCACAAGAACGATGATTGTAGTATTCTCAAACGCGACATCGAGAAAATGATCTAGAGAGGCATGATAAAGGAATTTGTGTCCGGTCGAGATAGAAGTTGAACGCCCCCACGTAGATCCCACTCGCCAATTCCCCTAGAACAATCTGGCCCATCCCAGAGCAGGCGGGTGATAAACCTAATTGTTGGAGGGTTTGGTGCCGGAGGCGAGGAGTCTAATGCGAGAGAAGTTTATGCCACCCAAATCTCTACAGCGGTCCAACTGGGCAAAAGACCTCGACATGAAGAAGATTGCATAATCTCATTCTCCGAGGAAGACCTGACACATGTCATCACTCCACACAATGATGCTTTAGTCATCACAGCTGAAGTAGATGACTGTGATATGAAAAGGATTCAGATTTACGGAGGAAGCTCGACAGACATCCTGTTCCTGGACGCCTTCGAAAAAATGGGTAAATCCAACCAAGACCTCAAGTAAGTCGACTTTCCCCTCATCGGTTTCACTGGGAGAACAACTTATCCGCTGGGAGCTATAACCCTACCGGTAATTTTGGGCGAAGGATGGAAAAGCATAAAGGTATCAGTCGCCTTCTTAGTGGTTGACGCCCCTACCTCGTACAATGCCATCTTGGGGAGGACCACCATCAATCCTCATAAGACCGTGACCTCCACAGTCCACCAGAAAATGAAGTTCCCCACACTGAATGGGATCAGAGAAGTTCTAGGCGACCAACCGTCCTCAAGACAATGCTATGTGAACTGCCTTCGCAGGAAGAACCAAAGGGAAACCCTCTCCATCGAGACAGAGGTTGACCCGCGTGAGGACCAAGCTCGGCCAACCCCAATGGAGGAATTAGCAGATGTCGAAATCGATGGTCCGGAAAAGAAGGTACGCATTGGGACCGCCTTGAACGACGACTAACGAAGTGCCCTGACTTCCCTCTTCAAAGAATATAAGGAACTGTTCGCATGGATCGGAAGCCCAGTTACATGCCAGGCATCAGCACAGATATAATCTCCCACGAGCTAAGGATAAATCATTCGATCAAGCCAATCACTCAAAAAAAAAGGTCATTCGGGTCTGACAAGCGCTTGGCGATCATGCAAGAAGTAGGTAGACTGCTTGAAGCCAATTTTGTTAGGGAGGTGCGGTTTCAAAGTTGGGTCGCCAACCCAGTACTCGTAAAGAAATCAAACGACAAGTGGAGAATGTGCGACGACTTCCACAACCTGAACAAGACTTCCCTCTTGAAAGAATACAAGTAACTATTCGTATGGAGGCCCAGTGACATGCCAGACATTAACACTGACATAATCTCCCACGAGTTAAGGATAGATCATTCGATCAAGAAAATTTCTCAAAAGAGAAGGTCATTCGGATCCGACAAGCACTTGGCGATTCGACAAGAAGTAGGCAGAATGCTTGAAGCCAATTTTGTTAGAGATGTGCGATTTCAAAGCTCGGTTGCCAATCCAGTGCTCGTAAAGAAATCAAACAGCAAGAGGAGAATGTGTGTCGACTTCCGCGACCTGAAAAAGGCTTGCCCAAAGGATTCGTACCCCCTTCCTCGAATTGATCAGCTAGTAGATGCAACCTCTAGTCACGAAATGCTGAGCTTTATGGACGCCTATTCAGGCTACAACCAAATCCGAATGCACCTGACCGATGAAGCCCATACAACCTTCTATGCATACAGAGATATACTTTGCTACAAGGTGATGCCCTACAGTCTGATCAACGTAGGGGCAACCTATTAGTGAATGGTAAACTGACTGTTCCAAGAAATGCTGGAGCGTAACATGGAGGCTTATGTGGACGATATGCTCGTTAAAAAAATAAAGGGAAGCCTTCATACAGAAGACCTTCGAAAAGCATTCGAATGCATGAGGAGGCACAACGTTCGCCTAAACCCAGCAAAATGCACATTTGGGGTAAAATCATGCAAATTTCTAGGATTCATGGTAAGCGAGCGCGGAATAGAGGCGAACCCTGAAAAACTCATCCATTGAAGAAATGAAGTCCCCAACTTTCCACAAGGAAGTCCAAAGTCTGAATGGTCGTCTGGCCACACTCAATCGCTTTCTCTCACGGGCGAGTGATAGGTCTCTCCCGTTCTTCAAGACTCTCAGGGCAAACCATAAGTTCGAATGGACACCGGAGTGCGAGGCTGCCTTTCAATCACTAAAGCAGCACCTGCAGACACTCCCAGCTTTGGCGAAGCCCATTCCTGGCGAACAACTTCTTTATATAAGTATTAGCGAGGTTGCAGTAGTGCCATTTTAATAAGAGAAGAGGAAAATAAGCAGAGTCCAGTATACTTTGTAAGCAAATTGTTCAATTCGACTGAAATAAAATATATTGAGATTGAAAAGTATCTCTATGCCTTAGTTATTGCTGCTCGAAAGTTAAGACTGTACTTCCACGCTCACACTATTACAGTCCTCACCAACCAGCCTCTCAAACACTTCCTGCTGAAGCCAGACTCTTCAGGAAGGATGGTTAAATGGGCAGTTGAGTTGAGCGAATTCAAGATCAAATTTGTGCCAAAAACGTCCATCAAATGTCAAACATTGGCAGACTTCATAGTGGAAAGTATCGGTAATGGTCTAGTAGAAGCAGAAAACCGGCAAAGTTAGTCAAAAGATACAAGCAAAGGCTGAGAACTCTATACTGATGGATCCTATTCGAGAGAAGGCTCAGGGGCATGATTAATTCTCATCCTTATTTAGGGCGAGCCCCTAAAATATGCGACCGCCCTTACTTTTAAGGCGACGAACAATGATGCCGAATATGAAGCTCTTATCACTGGACTGCGACTCGCTAAAGGAATGAGCATAACGTCACTCAAAGCAAAAAGAGATTTATAGCTAATCGTCAACCAAATCAATGGCACTTATGAGGCAAAGAGGGAAAAGATGAAAAAGTACGTCGAGATTGCTAAAAAACTCATCGCCGAAATCCCAACTTTCACGATTGTGTCTATTCATCGCCAAGATAACCAGCTAGCTGACTCTCTGAGCAAACTAGCGTTCAGGGGAACAAAAATACAGGATGTGCAATTTCTGGAACAAGCCCTATACTCGGTCCTCGACAACCGAGCAGAAGTCTTCAATATTCAAGGGCAGGACAACTGGATGACCCCATTCTAGAACTTCTTAAAAGAAGGAATACTGCCAAAAGACGAAGTCGAGTCCACGAAAATAAGTCGTCTAGTCGTAAGTTATCTTCTCATAGATGGAGAGCTCTATAGGCGAGGATATTCAACTCCCTATGTAAGGTGTATCTCTCATCTCGAGACAGAAAGAGTTCTCCGCGAAGCTCACGAAGGAGTCGTCGCATGCCATGAAGGTGTACGCTCATTAACGCGCAAAATATTCAGACTAGGCTATTACTGGCCAACCTTTAGCAAAGACACGGTAGAATTAACAAAAAAGTGTGCGACTTGTCAATAGTTCGCACCATGATCCAGTCGACCACCGACGTTGCTATCCCCAATGGTGGGCGCTTGGCCTTTCGCCCAATGGGGACTAGACATTTTGGGTCCCTTTCCCATCAGCACTGGGCAAAGAACCCATAGTATTGTGGTGATCGGCTACTTTACCAAGTGGATAGAGGCGAAAGTATTGGTCTCCACGACCGAATCTCAAGTGATCAAGTTCTTGAAAATCCACATATTTTCACGGTTCGATATCCCCAGAATACTCATAAGCGATAGTGGTCCACAATTCGTAGGAAAAGAGTTCAAATGGCTCTGCGAAGAATACCATATCGATCACATAGTCAGGTCAGTACACCATCCTCAAACGAATGGACAAGCCGAAGCAGCCAACAAAGTTGTCCTGGTAGGACTCAAAAAGCGAGTTCAATCCTTCAAAGGAAACTGGGCAGAAGAGCTGGATAATGTACTGTGGGATGTTCGAACGGGGGAAACGCCATTCAGTTTGGTGTACGGATCGGAAGCAGTAGCACCCGCCGAAATAGCGGTGCCTACCCACATGATCCTACATTTTAATGCCGAAGCGAATGAAATCGAGCGTTGAACAGACCTCGATCTTGCAGAAGAAAAGCGATGGCTATCAGACAATGCCCATGCTAAAATGCGACTGGCAGTCGCTCGATAGTTCAACAAAAAAGTCAGCGCTCACCAATTTTTCGTGGGGGAGATGGTTATGCGAAAGAATGAGTTCACAAAATTGGACATCCAAAACAAACTCTCAACTAAATGGGAGGGTCCATATAAAGTAGTTGAGATCGCCGCCCTAGGGTCTTACTACTTGGAAACCACAAAAGGTGTAAGGCTACCTCGTCCATTTAACTCTGAACATTTACGGAGGTTTTATGCATAGCTTTTAATTAAAATGTTATGTCAATAAAACAAATCATTCCTTCATACAAAGCATAGCCACTCGAGCCAAAACGAAAAGTCCCAAAGAATGGGCAAAGAGGATTGCGAACGAACCTCGTCATGGTAACATCTCATTTCCTAAAAAAGACTTAGAACGAGGGGCGAACGAACCATCAAGGTAACAATTCCCCCAAACTAAGTCTAAAAACATAAGTCATGATATAGAGGGCGAACGAACCGTTAAGATAACAGTTCCCTCACAAGTTGGGCAAAAACTAAGTCCTGATATAAAAGGCGAACGAACTGTTAAGGTAACAGTTCCCTTACAAGTTGGGCAAAAACTAAGTCCTGATATAAAAGGCGAACGAACCGTTAAGGTAACAGTTCCCTTACAATTTGGGCAAAAACTAAGTCCTGATATAAAATGCGAACAAACCGTTAAGGTAACAGTTCCTTTACAAGTTGGACAAGAACTACGTCCTGATATAAAAGGAGAACGAATCGTAAAGGTAACAGTTCCCTTACAAGTTGGGCAAAAACCAAGTCCTGATATAAAAGGCGAACGAACCGTTAAGATAACAGTTCCCTTACAAGTTGGGCAAAAACATAAGACCTGATATAAAAGGCGAACGAACCGTTAAGGTAACAGTTCCCTTACAAATTGGGCAAAAACATAAGACCTGATATAAAAGGCGAACGAACTGTTAAGGTAACAGTTCCCTTACAAGTTGGGCAAAAACATAAATCCTGATATAAAAGGCGAACGAACCGTTAACGTAACAGTTCCCTTACAAGTTGGGCAAAAACATAAGACCTGATATAAAAGGTGAACGAACCGTTAAGGTAACTGTTCCCTTACAAGTTGGGCAAAAACATAAGACCTGATATAAAAGGCGAACGAACCGTTAAGTTAACAGTTCCCTTACAAGTTAGGCAAAAACATAAATCCTGATATAAAATGCGAACAAACCGTTAAGGTAACAGTTCCCTTACAAGTTGGGCAAAAACATAAGACCTGATATAGAAGGCGAACGAACCGTTAAGGTAACAGTTCCCTTACAAGTTGGGCAAAAACATAAGACCTGATATAAAAGGCGAACGAACTGTTAAGGTAACAGTTCCCTTACAAGTTGGGCAAAAACATAAGACCTGATATAAAAGGCGAACGAACCGTTAAGGTAACAGTTCCCTTACAAGTTGGGCAAAAACTAAGACCTAATATAAAAGGCGAACGAACCGAAAAGGTAACAGTTCCCTTACAAGTTGGGCAAAAACTAAGATCTGATATACAAAGCGAACAAACCCACATCAAGGGTAACAGTTCCTTTACAAGTCGAGCACAAGAAAGTGGGCGAACGAATCTAAGGCGACAACTCCCTAAAAGGCGAGTGCGTCTTGGGTAACAGTTCCCTGCGGTTAGGCGAAAACTCCAAAGGACTAAAATCCTAAAAGGCAAACAAATCCATAAAGGATGACAGTTTCCTTAAAGGTATAATCCTCGAGTAACAGTTCCCTTAAAAATTTTGGCGAAGGGAATGGACGGGTCTACAAATAGCCACAATATTTCCTTCTAAACCTAAGAGAAAGTCCAAGACCCTATATGGCGAGACTATCATACATAAGTTAAAGAGAAGTTGAAAACAAATCTGGTAAAACTTCCTAAAGCATTCGAACGAAAAAGACATCAGAATAACGACCAAACACATTCAAGTCTGAGTTAAAAAGAATAATTACAAACTCTCCCAAAAATCAAGGGAAGTAAAAGTAATTATCAATAAATAGAAGGAGGAGCAAAAACTCGGTCGCCTGGGGTCTCGAGACCTCAAGGTCTGGGTTCGTCAGGGGCTGCGGTTTCCTTCTCGGCCCCGGGGGCAGCCTCCTCGCCAACAGCAGTAGGAGTCTCCTTGGTGTAGCCGCTCTCAATGAAATCCTGAAGAGACTTCACCTCCCTGAGAGGAAACTTGGGATCGATCCCTTGAATCTCATCGACTAGGACCTGGAGGTAGGCAGTCACCTCAGCCTTCATCACCTCCAAGGCACAGTCAGAGAACTCTTCAGACTTCTTAAAGTCCTCGACCACACTAAGGGGGGATGGGCCAGCCTTCAGCCTAGGCGAGCTGCTCCTTCTCAGCCTCCGAGGCATCCCTCCGCGCCCAGGACTCCTTTAGTTGAGCCCTTAGGTCAGCATTCTCCGCTTCCAGGCAAGCGGAGTACTGATCGACATCCTTGATCCGAAGCTCATCCCTCACTCGGTTGTCCTCGGCGAGAGCCATCTGATCCTCCTTCACTTTGAGGGTGTCGAGCAGCCTCTTCTCCTTCTCGAAATACTCCCGGCGAGCATGCTCCACCAAATCGGTGGTAATGTGATTAAATGGTTACGTAGATTTTCTTAAAATGTGATTAATATGTTGAAATTGAGCATTATTACTCTAGTTATACTTATATCCCTTTTGTGTTAGTCTTTGTTTGGAGAAACAGAAACTGATCGATCATGTCTTTGTTAATTGTAGTTTTGCTCTCAGATTTCTACAGAAATTCGAATGCAAGAGGTGTTGCAATTGCTGTAAATCGAAGCCTTTGGAAGTTGTATGATGCATTAATCGATGTGTGCTCTTTACTTTTGATCAATGTACTGATGAAGTAGTTGTAAATAGAAGCAAGAAGATGCATTCTGTACGGATGTTCTTCAGAACCTGAGTTTCAGTCATTTCAGATTATGGGTTTCATTAAATAGTAACTTCATTAAAGTGTTCATTCCAAATTGAAATTTGATTAAATGGTTACATATGTATGCATATAATGTGATTAAATGGTTATATACATTTCCTTGGAGTGTGATTAAGTAGTTACGTATGAACAAACCCATTTCATTCCAATGGTTACATAAACATCCATTTACAACAAAACATCCAGAACAACAAGGTTCACATAAACATCCATTTACAACATAAATTAAGATGCTAAATACAACATAAATTTAATCACTTGTTTTCTTTACAATTAAAATGCTAGATAGAGAACATGTGACCTATTATAGATAAAGGTGCTTTCTGTAAGATATCTACAGTATATGGATAATGGTTGAATGCTGCACTTTCTTCAAATTTCATCATCATCATCATAACTTTGATCCGTATGTTTGAGGTGTTCTTGATTCACCATGAGCTGCCAACTATCTCCAAGTTTCCACATAGATGGAGTTTTTGCTGGTGCATTGGCTAGTGCTTTTCTGATAATGTAAAAATAACGCAGGATCAAGATTCAACCAATGAACTTGAAACATGAAAAAAGAAATGTTCTTTGATAAGTAAATGGAAGATCAGGATCTGATTCAAAGGCGAAGGAAAAGCAAACCAAAAAATGATTGTAGAATAAATCAAACATCACCATGCAAAATAGAGCTGCAACAACCCAAAGAAAATAAAATAATTTAAAACTAAGATCCCAATGAAGTGCTAACAACCCAAAATAGAGAAATTCTCAAGGAAGGAAAAGATTGAAGTGCAATGGCCTTACTAAAATGCCAAGTTCAAATCCTCTTTTATTCATTATAATTCTTAAAGTTGCAAAAGAAACATACTTTGGCAGGTCAATTTGGGGTTTCCCCAATATGTATTTCTATAATCATCAATACAAAAGAAATTATTTATGTCAAATTATTGTATTTATATTTATTTTGAGAAAACAAAGGCATTTTGAATATTTGAGAATTGGTTTTCAAGAACATGAGGTCAAATAGATGTGAATTAAGAATGAACACTGAGTAACACACAATCAAGAAGATGTACACCGAGTAACAGACAATCAAACCCTAGGAAATCAGAAATAGATGAGTCAAACTAAGAATGAACAAATACTCATTTATTGTTTTTTTGCTTTTTGTTGATTAGAACGAATACCCACATGAGTACAATGTGAAAGAGTTGAGCATTACAATCATGCAAAGCGAAAAATTCAAAAAATAAAAACCTGTAAACAAAGTGGAGAAGATAAAGCATTAGAAAAGATGTTCCCAAGCACAAGAACTCACAATTGAGCCTTCACACGGAGGTAGAGCAGTTCATTTGAAGAAAAGAAGTAAGGGACAAAGAGTATACCCGAGCCTTCGCACGAAGGTGGAGCACTTCGGTGATGAACGGATCGAGACTGCAGCAGATCAAACACACAGAGTGGGGAGAAATTTCTGTACTATTTCTCTTTCTCAATCTCCTATACTTATAATCTATACAATGAATCTATGTATTAGGAAATGTTTACAATAGGAAATAGAAAATATAGTATGAGATTTACTTCCTAAATACAAACTTTTCCATATCGTGTGTTTCTATTTCTAACACTCCCCCTAAAGTGGAATAGTGGGATCACCAATGTTCAACTTGCATAGTACTTCTCTGAATATCTTTCCATTTACGTCTTTGGTGAGTATATCTGCTAATTGATCTTCAGAGCGCACAAATGGCAAGGTAATGATTTTATCTTACAACTTCTCCTTGATAAAATGTCGATCAACTTCAACATGTTTTGTCCGGTCATGTTGTACTGGATTTTCTGATATACTGATGGTTGCACGGTTATCACACATAATCTTGCACTCCCCTTTTACTGGGAAACCGATTTTGCCCAACAACTTTCGTAGCCATAAAATTTCTGCCAAGCCTTGAGCTATTCCCCTGAACTCTGATTCATCATTTGAGAGTGACACGCCCTTTTGCTTCTTACTCTTCCAAGTGACTAAATTGCCTCTGACTAGAGTAAAGTATCCGGAAGTTGACCTTCTATCTACTGGATTGCCTATCCAGTCGACATATGTGTATGATTCGACATTTAGGTGACCATTCCTTCTAAATAACACTCTACTTCCCGGAGATCCCTTCAAATATCGAAGGACTCTCAGAGCAGCTTCCATGTGGTTTGTTTGTGGCTTATGCATGAACTGACTTAATACCCCTACGCAATATCAGGTCTAGTGTGAGAGAGATAGATCAACTTTCCTACTAGATGCTGGTACCAGGTTTGATCTGTCAGCTCTGCCCCTTCTACTATTTTCAATCCATGATTCATTATAATAGGTGTGTCTGCGGGCTTGTAATCCACCAAGCCTGTCTCTACTAGTAAGTCTAGGATGTATATTTTATGTGAGATAAAAATACATGTCTTAGACCTTAATACTTTAATCCCTACAAAATACTTCAGTTGCCCTAAGTCCTTCATCTCAAATTCTTGAAACAGATTTCGCTTGAGTTTGGATATTTTCTCTGTATCATCCCCCGTGATAATCATATCATCCACATAGATAATCAGGCACGTCACCCGACCTTCTCTTCTCTTGAAGAACAATGTGTGATTTGAATTGCTCTGTCTGTAGCCATATTTTTTCATAGCAACAGTGAACCTTCTAAACCACGCTCTAGGTGACTGTTTCAGTCCGTAGAGGGCCTTCTTCAGTTTGCACACAGTTAAGCCATGAAATCCAGTCTTGAACCCTAGAGGAGGTTCCATATAGACTTATTCTTTCAGATCACCATGCAGGAATACGTTTTTTACATCAAATTGGTGGAGTGGCCAGTCTTGATTGACTGCTATGGAGAATAACACCCTGATGGTATCTATTTTAGCTACCGGAGAGAAGGTTTCTGAGTAATCGATACTGTATGTCTGAGTATAGCATTTTGCTACTAATCTCGCCTTGTATCGCTCAATTGGCCCGTCTGCACGATGTTTTATGGTAAACACCCATCGACATCCTACTGCCTTCTTTCCGTGTGGTAAAACACTTCTCCAAAGTCTTGTTTTTCTCCAGGGCCTCCATCTCTACCTTCATAGCTTGACGCCATTCTAGGATCTTTAGTGTTGATTCTACTGTCTTAGGTATTTACATAGTATAATCATCAGTAAAAAAGGCTCTTGCACTTTGTGACATGCTCCTCCTGACCAGGTTTGCAACCGGGTACCGACTTGCTTTTGGACCGTATTCTGGTTCATATCGTATAGGAGGAACACCTATGTTTTTTCTGACTGGCAGCACATACTTCTCCTGAGCTGTCTCCTGCACACTTTCTTCTTCTGGACTGGTACAATCAGAGTTATGCAGGTGATTGAGAATTATAGGAGATAAGAGTTACCCCATCATTAGTATGATTACTAACCTTAGGAGTATTCGTCGGGGTTGACACGTCCAAGTCATCAAGAGATTGTACTATGGGATTCAGCGTCTCGGTGGTTCCGCCAACTTGCTCTGTTGGGACTATTTTGGGCCACAACGGAGTAGTCAACCAATCTAATGGGCTACTCACACTCTCCCCTTGAACATTAGATTGTGTGGAGTTTGATTCCCCGGAATAGTAGTATTCCGTCTCAAGAAAGTCACAATCCATCGTGATATACATACGGTGATTGTGAGGGTTATAGCAGTGGTAGACTTTCTGATGTATCTCATACCCCACAAAGACATATTTGACATAACAAGGATCAAATTTGAAGTGTTCTGTCTTTGGAATATGAACAAAGGCAAAACACCCAAAGACGTGTGGTTCGAGTGTCAAGGCTATTGGTACACTCATATGACCAGATAATATTTGAAGAGGTGTTTGGAGTTTCAATACCTTGGTAGGTAGACGATTAAGAAGATAGACTGAGGTAGCAACTGCTTCATGCCAAAAAAGAAATTGGGACTCGTGACTCAAACATGAGGACTCTTGGCATTTCCAAGATATGACGATTTTTCCTTTTCGCTACCCCATTTTGCTGTGGGATATGAGGAAAAGAAGTCTGGTGAATAATGTCATTTTCCTGAAAAAAAAAAGGTTTAAGTGTAGAGTTGACATACTCTCCACCGTTATCAGAGCGGAGGACTTGGATTTTGGTATGGAATTGTGTTTGAACTAAGTTGTGAAATTCTACAAACTTAGTTGCTACTTCTGACTTATGTTTTAAGAAGTACACCCATGTCATACGAGAAAAATCATCAATAAAGAGCACAAAATAATTGAACCCATTATTAGACATGCATCTACTACTGTTTGGGGCAAGACCCCACACATCATAATGAATAAGGGAAAAAACAGACTTAGCTCTAGAATCAGACTGTAAATAAGACTGTTTATGACGTTTAGCTAGGATACAAGTTTCACAGGAAATATGTGTATAAGACGAAAATAATTTTAGAAACAATTTATTAAGGTATCGTGCAGATGAGTGTCCTAATCTTCGGTGCCACAACCACTGTTGCCTATCAACTGTCTCGTGAGCAAGTGTCGCAGTTCCGTGTTGAGTCACTTCATCCACATAGTACAATCCCTAATACTCAGCACCACGTCTAATGACTTTCCCTGAACGAATGTAGTTTAATTCCCTTGTTACATGACTAATTGATAGGAGTTTGCATGACAAGCTCGGCACATAGAGGCAATTTTGCAATTTTATAGTTGGAGAAAGTGCAATAGTTCCTGCTCCATGGACTTTTGATAAGTCCCCATTCACATTTTGAATAATTGTCCTCCCAGGTACCGAGGGACTTATAAAGTATTTGCGATCATACATCATTGTGTCGGTAGCTCCACAATCAAATATCCACCTACTATTTTATTTTTTCGGTTCAGATACCCGAGCTACCAATGCTTGAGGATTATATGACATGCCAAGCTGACTACTACTAATTTCAGGGTCTACTTTACTTGACTGAAAATATGAGAGCTTAATGTGCATGTAATGATGAGTATGAGGGCAAGGGGTAATTTACTCTCCCTTAACCCTATACCTGGTTCGGTAGCCTCCAACCCTTTTACAGTATTCCCTTATGTTTCTCTAGGGTTTTTCGTGCAAACCCAAGCTCTCCCGTCACGGTTGAGCTCCTCTCTTCCACTCAGTTCATATTCTTTGATGTTCCTCTTTTATCGATTGCTGTTGTGGCCACGTTCACGACACCAGTCACGACATCAGTCACGACACCAGTCCCGTCCCGTCGCTTGCTTTGCCATTCTTCGGAAAATCCATTGAGCTGAAAGCACTCCGCCTTGCTATGACGGAACTTTCCGCAATGGCTGCACCACATGCTTCTCCGGTCAACGCCGCCGCCGCGAGATGATGTTCTTCCTCTTCCGGAGACTGATTGCGGTCGGGTGGCGTTTCTGGCAGGGTACTCGGGCTCTTCTGAGTGAAGTACGTGCTTAATTGAACCTTTTTTTTGGGCTGAAAGTCTTGTCCCGATTTCGCTGATTTCACCTGTTCCGACGTCCCTCCTAGTGACTCCCATGACCGATCTTCGGTCCCTCTCAGACTGAATGGTAGCGTATGTTGATTCTACCTCCGGTAATGGGTTCTCACGAAGTAAATTTCTATTTTCTTGATCAAAATTGGCATTGACATCATTTAGAAATTGATACAATTTGGTTTCTGACCTCTTTTGATTCCAAATCGTAATATCCTCGGGGCACTTCATGGGATTGGGACCCCGTAATTCGATTTCTCGCCATATTTGCTGCATTTTGTTGTACATGGATTCAAGGGAGGCGGTTCCCTGTTTGCTGTTGTTCGCACGGACAACCAAGTCGAACAGCTGGACTTGGTCTTTTCCCTTGTGTAGGTCGAAAATAGCCCTTTCCACAGGTCTGTCGCTGTCGGGAATTCTGCGTATTGGTGCACCTACTCCGGCTCCATGTTATCGAGCATCCAAGAACAGACGATTAGATTGTCTTGTTCCCACTGTGGGTAGTTTGGATCCTCAGTTCCAGGTGTCTCTGGAACTCCTGTGATGTGGTGTAGCTTTCCCTGCCCACCAATTTTGATACGGATTAAGTGTGACCATAGGGAGTAATTGTTCTCATTGAGTTTCACACTCAAGCTAATTGTTGGGACTGAAATTTGCTTCTGTGTGTTGCTGGTAGGTTGTGACAGATCCGATAGTAGGGCTGCCAATTGAGCCGCCAACGTGGTTTCTGTTGAGATGGGTTCACCAAAATTGACGCTACTAGCTTCAGATTCTGCCATGACTGTAAAAAGGCTCGATATGGTATATGATGAGGCTGAGAAAGGTTGATCCCTAATTGATCAAGGATTCCAGCTCTGATACCATGATGAATGAACCGAGTCTGCATCAGATCAAACACACAGAGTGGGGAGAAAATTTTGTACTATTTCTCTTTTTCAATCTCCTATACTTATAATCTATGTACTAGGAAATGTTTACAATAGGAAATAGAAAATATAGTATGAGATTTACTTCCTAAATACAAACTTTCCATATCTTGTGTTTCTATTTCTAACATTGGGGAGATGATAAGCAACTGGAAAGTCTCACAGCCAAAAACCGCAATGAACTACTCTTCTCACAGAAATGGGGGGAAATATGGGGGAGACTCATCAAAGGTGATAGAAGAGCATAATGGTCTTTTCAAATGTCGTAAATTAGTGAAACAGGGGTCACGTATTAAGCACATGTGAAATTGACGGAACATTTGTCGGTTCACTAACTGTTTAACCAATTAGTCACATTGTAAAAAACATGTGTACCATTAAGTCACACATCAAAACCAATTAATCACATTTTGAAACATGTGTAAACATTATGCACAATGGTCAAACATGTATAATCATTTAAGTAATTAACTCTTCTAAATATTTAACATGCTTTGTTATTTAGGTGATGTTATCTTTTTTAACTTATGGCAAAAAAAAAATCTTTTTTAACTAAAAAATAAATTATTTTTGCAATGCTACTGTAATTCTCTATTCGATTGAGGTAGTTTAAAAAACATTGCACCTCGTCATGTTTCCCTATGTTTAAGAACACATATAACTCGTTTATTCCAATCTATCGCTATCACACTAATTTCTCCTCAGTTGATATCCTCATGACACGATGCATCACAATTTATCTTGATTGAGTCTGTCGAGGGAAATTCTCAATGTTCGTCTGGTCGGGGCCAATTACAATTCAGGGGGGATATCTCTGAGCGCTCCTGAATTGACTAGATTTCTTGGAGGGTGCATCGATATTTGGCTATTGTGCCGGTCAAGTTCGTGTCGTCTAGCTGAAACACGGTGCAACATCTTTTTTTCTAGATGGTTCAACAAGTGATGTCGCAAAGGGCGTTTCAACGTTTTTTTCATCCAGGCTGGTGGGTGAATTCGTGATCCTATCAATTCGTTGCGTCATAGTTAACTCGACCAAGTTGTCAACAGTGGCTCCCATAAATGCGAACTAAATTTGTCTAGTCTTTTGACACTCTAAAGTCATATGCTCCACTGATTCTTGAGTCTCACAAAATTGACAATTGGTTATAATATGCATGCCTCTTTGGTGAAGATTTTGTGGACGACAAACGCATTTGAGAGGAGGTGCCACATAAATGTTTTGATCTTCAGGATGCTCTTTGGAGTGCCTGACTTGCTACCATAGTTTTGGATGGCTAGGCTAGGCTATCGAGTCATTATTTATTTTACTTGGGAATGTGATTTCACGTAGTCTTTCATATACAGACTTGGTGCTTACTTCTCTAGAGACACTATGAGGCATGATGCCACATGCGTTTGTCTCTATTCTTGTCGAGATGAATGGGAATCCGGTGTATGTTGGTTGATGGATAGAATTCGTATTCCATATGACCTCATCTTGATGGATTAATGAAGCCACTTTGATATCCTCCAATTGTGTTTCGCGGTGGGTTGACGAGAGTCAATAGTTCGGAAAGTATGGAACCTAGGATCCATCGTACACATTGACCCGTTCTCTGTTGTCGATAGTCCACATCCCATGTTCTTTAAGTACGTCTCGATCGACTAAGATACTGGACCAACCCTATAAGGGTTTTGATCATCTACGAGCTTGGAGGAACTCAGTGTTGGGGTGATAGATGTCTTTGAGAATTAAGAACTAAAGGGCGTTTGGTTTCGACTCTACTATCCATGCCATCTTGGTGAGGCAATCCACATTAAGAGTAGTGACTAGTGAGGTCCCTAAACCCGAGACCTCCATCCCATCTTACATGAATGAGGATGTCTCATCGTTTCTAGTGGATTTTTTGTATTCCTTTTGTCACGTCCCAACAAAATCTGGCTATCATCGAATTTATATCCGTGCACCAAGTTTTTGGAAGATGTAAGATACTCATAATATAAGTGTAGATCGAAGTTACCACAACTTTTATAAGGACTTTTATGTCACTTATATTGAGAGTCAGGTGGTACCACTATTGGAGCTTGTCATCTTCTTAAGTGATTGCAAAACCTCGTTTTTCGATTGGTCGCATATTATCAGGAAGCCCAAATACTTGCCCTGTTCGTTAGCTTCACGGATCTCAAGAACGTCCGTTATTGCACTCCTCATCATCAACGCTGTGTTTGAGTTGAAGATCACACTCGACTTTTTGAAGTTGATTCCTTGACGTGAAGCATGACAATAAGTGTTAAAGATGCTTTTAAGGGTATGTACGTTTTGAGAGGTCGCCCAAATAAAAAACACTGAATCGTCTGCAAAGAATAAATGGAGAATTTTGGGACAATTCATATTATTTTTTATTCCTCCAGTGCTTGAGTGTCAACCACATTTACCACTTATCTCGAGAGAACAGTATGGAGATATTGGGTTACCTTATCTTAGACCTCTTGTAGATTTGAATGTGAGTGATTTCTTCCCATTCAGAACCTCTCAATATGTGATTTGTGAAACGATCTTTTCTATCCACATGAACCACTTTTCCTCGAAACTCAACTCCCGAAGAGCTTTGATGAGGAATTCTTACTTCACTCTCTCATGAGTCTTTTGCATGTCCAACTTGATGGTACATTCCTCTCGTGTGTCATTCTTCTTAAACCTTAGATGACGATATGCTTCATGCACAATGATCACATTGTCTTGAATAAATCAGCTTACGAGAAATGCAATTTGACAGAACGTGATCATATTAGATAATAACGGTTTTAACCTATTTACTAACACTTTTGGGGATCTCCTTACAAGAGAAATTGCAGAGACTAATGTGTCTAAAGCGACTAGAATCTATGGGATTAAAGATCTTAGGCATTAAAATGATACATGTGTTACCTAAGAAGCTCTAGAGTGTACTTGTCTCAAGAAATGTTTTGACCAATGTGAAACATCTCGGTTAAAACAACATCCGAGCACCTTTGATAAAACAAACATAAAAAGTCATCCAGACTCAGAGCCTTATCCCAAGCTGAAAAAGGGTGATTCGAACATCATCCATCGTCGTCGACTATGTGAGTCTGCAATTCATCTCGTAATAAGTAATTATTATTTATTTTTGCACTTAGACTTACAAGTTACAATTTAGTTTTAAAAAAACAAACTAAAAGCGAGTTAGCAATTTTTAAAAATTAACTAAATTGGAATCTCATAAAGGCAATTATAATATAGTATATATATATATAATAAAAAAAGGAGTTTTTCCTTCTTATATTTCACATTGTTACCCAATGCATTGTTCCATCTCCTTGTTCGTGAATGGGCGTTTGATTGGATGTATTATTTAATACACGTATTATTTAATACATGTATTAGGTAATACATGTATTAATTAATACACGTATTAGTTAATACTATGTTTGGATGACACATGTATTAAGATATACTTATACATGTATAACATAAGTCAGTGTTTGATTCAGTATAAAATTATATGTAAAGTGGCAAAAAGACTTCAACACCCTTAAATTTATTTTGCAATGTAAATAAGTTATACACATGAATTGATTTTTTTTTAAACCGTTTCCTCAGCCCAGACTTCTGAATCAACTCGACACCTTCACTTCAAAGAGATTCCATAAACAATCTCACAGTAATTACACCGGGACAAATCGATCGAAGCTGCTTTGCATACCTTATTTACGACAGCATTCACTTCACTTCACAACCGATCTACCCAACCTTCCCAACCTTCAACCCGAGACAACCTTCACTTAACTTCCCTGCATCGTCATCCTTTCTCCTGCAGCATTACGAAAAGGTACTGTTTCCTCCTCAAATTATGAATTGACGTCTAATTGTTTGATCTAAGATAATGAAATTCACCCAGTTGTTATATTGTCAATGTATTTCATTCTGTGTATATCAAGTAAAGAGCAGCTTATCTAATCGGTTAACGAATTGAGTGACTGTGTGTGTGTCTCAAGCAACTGATTCGTACAAAGGCGATTGTCGAATGTAGACATAACAAAATGTGTTCGTTTCTCCCAATTTCTATTGTGTTTAGTTTCACTACAAATCGTCTGTTTGATTTTTTGGTTAAGTGTATACACACTGTACGATTGCTGGTCTGTTACAGTAACATAATTAATTGAATTTGTCGTTGAATAAAGTTGGTATCATGGGTTCGGGTAAAGCTTCTATCAACATAATTATACAGCAGTTAACAACTGCTTGGATTACAAATACTCTGAATAGGATCTCAGTTTTGTAACAGAATTGAGAATTCCCGTTTCTAGACAAAACAATTGTAAAACTCTTGGTGGGTGGAAAACAGTAGTGTCTACTTACATGATACGTTGTGATATTGGTTTTAATATTTTCTCATTTCTAAACAGAGGATCATTAAGGATGGATAAAAGTTGGATGACCAAACATCGACAAAGTCAGGAATATAAGGCCGGTGTTACCTCTTTCTTGGACTTTGCCTATTCGCGTGTGTCATGGGATGGGAGAATCTACTGTCCATGCCATAATTGTGTTGGTATGTCTTTGTTGGAGAAAAGTACGGTGAATTTGCATCTAGAAAGATATGGAATACTACAAAGTTACACTACATGGGTGGACCATGGAGAAGAATTCGAAGAAAGCATTACTAACAAGAGGACTGCCACGTCTCGTGAAGAAATGGAAGATATGATAACTGATGGATTGAGTGGTATTAGTCGTGATGAAGGTGAGGAACTCAATGCAAAGGCTAGGACATTTTATAAGATTTTAGAAGATTGTGAGAAAGGCTTATACCCAGGGTGTGTATCCTACAGCAAGATGTCATTTTTAGTGGTACTGCTGCATCTAAAGGCTTCTTAATTGTATATGTGGTATAAATTAAGAGCCCAACCTACGACCCAAATGATTCAAGGGTCAAAAACTCTAACTAAAACACGACCCATACTTGATTCGTAAATAATTGGAAAAAACAAATTATTGACAAATTATTGCATGCCTAGGGCTAAACTTGTTCATGCATGCTGTGTCCACTTCAAGCATGCAAGAATTGGACCGAAGTCGTGCAGGAAATCGGACCGAAGCCCAAACTTGCAAATCAGTTGAAGCCCACCCGGTTGAAAACCTTCTGCATCAACACATTACCCCTCTTCGAAGCAAATGTCATTCGTAATTCGAGATGACATGACTCTTGGTCCCACCAATTCTGCAGCTTTTCATTTTCCTCTCTAATTTACCGCGACTCCAGTCTTTCCCTCTGTTTTGTTCTGTGTTCTCCATCTCTGACCGAAGAAACCTCCTCTCTTCCTCTCCTCCGACCACTCAAAGGCACAGTTGATCTTCACGAACTTCTGCAGATCTAGCACTAAAGGTACGGTTTATGTTCTTGCAGAACCATATGCTTACTTGTTGTTGAAGATAACTTGTAGGATACAGTCTTTTGTTCTGTTTCGCAAACGTGTGTTGTTCTTAAGTCTTTCGCTCTGTGCCGTTCTTACATTCTTGATGGTTGCTGTTTCGCAAACTTGTTGGTTAAAATCTGTGGTTCCATGGTTGCAAACTTCGCTCCATGGTTGCTGTGCTGTTCTTACAATCTGTGATGTTCTTACATTTGACTCCAGGACAGCCCGTTAAAAATTGATACTTTACAATGTCAAACCTTTTTGAAATCATGATTAGCCGGTTGTGTTGGAAGATGCATGTCTTGTTAGGGTTTCTTCGATCGGTTGTCAACATAATATGTTTGGTTAATTGTGTTGAACACAGTCGTCAGGATGGTGGGAACTAGAAGAATGAGGCTCAATAGTACAAACGTAGAACCCCCAATTAAGCCAAAAACAACTCAGAATTCACCCCGGAAAATGTCCCGCGTAGGACCAAGTAGGTTTACTTCCTCCAAACTTTTGTGGTTTACAGGACATGGGAGACGTGTACCCATATAGTTTAACTTCCTTGTTTAACTTTACACTTTCAGGTTCATCAGTTGTTGACACCTTGGTGGAGAACCGTACAACACCGATCACTTTGGACCCCCTAGTTGAAGAAATTCAACTACAGGAAACACATCATGTTACTTCAGTGGTTACTGAGCATGCGACCGAACATGGTAAGTCTTTGTGTAAACCAAAACAGCCAACAACTATTGGAAGTTATTTAATCCTTTATTCATATGGTCGTGTGTTTGATATTAAGTACATATGGTTTAGAAGTGCAAGATGAAGGTGTAAGGCTGGAAGATGAAGGTGTAAGAGTGGAAGATGAAAGTGTACGTGTGCAGTAGGAATGTGTAAGGCCACCAGCTGAGAAGCTACGGAGGGGGCGGACCAGGTGTATTAAGCTATCCAGAAATGGAATAAATGAAAAAGAAGAGTTACAGTTTAATGTTTTGGGCAAGGTCTGCTCGAAGAATGCATCGGTGTTTGCCTCATGGTGTGGGTGCATCGTACAAAAACGAACGAATGCACCATTGATGGTGAAAGATTGGAAGGAGATCCCAAAGGAACCCATTGACTGCGAGGCCAAAATGCTAATGCTCGTTGGAGTAAGTACACGAACGAATGCTCCATGTGTATGTTTGCCCAAATGCTAATGCTTGTATGTTTGCTTCGCAGGAAAAGTTTGTTATCCCTGAAGATGATAACTTGAAGCAACTGATTGTATGCACACTGAGAGAGAAGTACATGAATTACAAGGCCAACCTGAAAAGAAGGTATTATGACAAATACCTTACTGATGAAGAAAGGATACAGAACATACCCCCGGATGTGGTGAAGGAAGATTGGGCGTGGCTAGTGAACTGGTTCAGTTCAGAGGAGTTTAAGGTGGTTAAATTGTGGAAATCTTGTTCTTTTATGATTTACTGCGGTTTATAGCAAGTTTTTATATATTATTAACCATATGCATTTTTGTGTCCTCATACTTGAATTGAAGGTGAGGAGTAAGCGTAACAAAGTAAACAAAGCTCACCAAGTCATCATGCACAGTGCGGGGACATGCAGCTTTGCCAAGACGGAACAGGAAGAGGTAATGAACCCATACACCCACACTCTGCAGAATCTAGTAACCACTCAGTTACAATGCTTGTTTTTAAAAATGCAGATTATGAAAAATAATGGGGTGCATCCGGGTGAATACCACATGTTTCGGAAGACCCATGTGGACAAGAAGGGGGTTCCTCGAGATCCGAAAAGTCAAGCAATCCTGGTAAGCGATAAGACCTCCTTTTCCTTCTTAATTTTTATAATGTTTCACACCTAACACATGAGATTGGATTGTACTGGTTTGTAGGCTGCAGTTGAATAAAGGGCTGCTGAACTGCAAGCTGAAGAGCACGTTCCCGTTGACAAGGATGCACTTTATGAAGAAATTCGTAAGCCTGAACGTCGCCGATCTCGTGTATCCAAAATTGCACAGATGATGGAGAGTGAGCAGTTGAAGAAAGCAAGGGAAGAAGTGGCTCTAGCTAGAGTTGAAACTGCAGAACTGAAGAGGTTAGCGGAGGAGAGCGCAAGGAAGGCGGACGAGAGTTCAAGGAAGGTAGAGGAAGCGACATTAACTCTAATGAAGTTCCAAGAAAACATGACCGCCGTACAAAGAGATATGACCTTCATGCGAAGGGCACTGCAAGCCAATGGTGCATTGCTCGATGATCCAGATGTATAAGGTACAGTAAACAAGTCTTTGTTTGAGTGATGGTACTCTTTTTTTTAGGCATGTTAATGTGAGGTTGTTCTAATTCAACCTATTGGTGTGCTTGCAGATTGAAATGTTTGACATATGACGCAACACTTGCTTTAGGTAATCATTTTTCACTTGCTTGCTTGGATGCCTAGTTGGGTTAGGCCTAGTATAGTATCTGTCTTGCAACAGAAAATGTGCCATTTTGTAATGCTGGAACATCTTAACAGTATTTTGTCTTTGTTTGTTCTGTGTTTTGGTCCTTTTGGACAACATGTACATGCGGAAACTTATTGTCTGCAACCTATGTGCTCTGTTTATGCTAAGGTTGGACACTTTGTATATGGAAATGTATGAATGGTTGGTTCTGGATGGTATGCATTATATGTAATGTCTAGCTGGTGAAAATCCGAGACACTAATTCTGAAACTGGTATAGTTGTATTAGCATCGAAAATTTGATTACCAATACATACGCCAAATATAGTCAGAAACAAACCGATGCAATTACCTTTTAACTGCAACAAAAGTAGTCAAGTAGGCAACATAAATTACTCCGGCTACACGTAGACAATAACCTCAACACCAAGCAAACAGTGCAATTTATGTTGCCCTTGTGACTTGCATCGACCACAAATCTTTTGTAACGCTATTTATGTATAATTAGTTTCTAAATTTTTTAGACGTTAATAACACCTAACTGTATCCACATATCGTAGACACAAAAACCAAGAAACAGCAACACATATATGTTGTAGCCGATACATCCATTTTACCATCAATGCATACTGTATCTGAACCACTTATATAACATCAATATAGGACCGACACTAATTACGCATGAACACCATTGGCAATATATTGATGCTAAATGTATGACCAACTGTTCATTCCAGCAGCGGCAGACATTTAGTATCGGCATTTTGTCCGTGCGAATACCTTTAGCATCGGGGTTTTCAAGCACGACTCTTAGCATCGACATGTCATCTTAGCAGCGGCAAAACCCAACTTAGCAACGATTATATGCCGCGACAATAGTGCTACTTTCTTGTAGTGTTCATTTTCAGGTGGAATTCAATTCAGTTCTGTTGGTAAGGTTTTGCACCAATCTTTCCAAACATATTACCTCTCCGTTGTCTTGTTTCAGAAACATATTTCATCAAAAACCAACAATTACAAAACATATGTTTTCACATAACAGCATACAAACTAACATAATTAACCTACCACCGATCCACAAACTTAACTACACCTAATTCATACACTAACAACTCAACTAATAACAAGTTTTAACATTACAACAACAAGTAGGACCACAAACACTCCAACAACAATAATTAACATTTTCTCCCTCCTACGTACAAGAACAACTTCGTCTTCGATCTTGACATGCATATCTCGAAATTTGCTTACGGCCTTCCTTCCGTATATGCACATTGGGGGGTCACACCACTCAAAATAGTTACAACCGTGGTTCTACGATCAAATTTTGGAATTAGGGGTTCGAATGGACCTTTACAACCGTGGTTCGACAAGCAATTTTCAAATTCATTCTACAATTAGGGTTAAAACCCAATGAAATCGACAAACATACCTTATAATTGGGACACACATAGAAAAATCGACTGGAATTCTTCCATGTTGAAGTTGGTTTAGCATGACTGGTGAACCCACAATAGGAAATCAACGGTTGGTACTCTCCATGGGGCTTCAAGCTTTGAGAAGACCTGCTGGAGTAATGCGGTGACATCATTATTGGTAGAGCACACACACAAGGACGGAGACTTCGACTCCTCAATTGCGAAGATTGGAGACGCAGTTCCACCGAATGAGTGTTATAACTGCTATTTGAATAAGATATGGGAATTTCAGCACTTTCACTGTACAACGACGTCACGTGTAAGACATGTGAATACTTAACAACTATTTTGGACGGAAATTTAATGACTGCATCAAATACCACCAACAACAAACATGTTGCATAAAAAATTACAAATGTATTGCTTTAACAACAGTGGTCAAACTTATTACATTATTTTCATACTTTTCTCCCGATAATATCTCAATCAGTCACCCGGCCGAAATCTCTCTCGTGCTATTCTTCACCTTTACCTCCATTTTACCAAATTACCGTCCAGCATCGTCATTAGAGCGACATTGACCACGTTACTAAGCGTCTAATTCATCTACTTTCTATTATTATCATTCTCATTTCTTGTCGTAATATTTGTTGAAATATTTCCTTCTTAAAGAAAGAAGACCGACCAAGTTACATTTATGATTTATCGCCACACTGAAAAAGGTACCTCCTTTTTGCTCTTTATCATATTATATGATTCGGCTACCAAATTAGGATAACCTTGAAGCTTCATCCGCTGCAATGAAAATTTCCCAGAAATATTTCCACACGATTAATTTCCTGATGTTCGTCCAACAATAGTGTTTTTACTTGTAAAACTTTCTGGTTTGTGTTTCTTTTTTAACTATTACTTTCATTCCAAATTTGCCCTCACGCGCAATGTCGTGTGAATTTGGGGATCTTTGATATAATATCATCATGCAAATGCAATGCAACACAAACCCTTGATTGATCAATGCTTTTTGGAGGTGGGTGACCCGTGAATCGGTCAAGTTCAGCTGCAGTGGAACGACGATTTGCTGTTGGTGCCTTATCCTCTGACTATCTGAATCGGGTTGCTTTTTTTGGAGGCCTAGTAGATCTGCTAATTCAGATCATCTTAATTCTTCTTGATTGAAACTATCTCTTGGATTCTTAGGGTTGTTACATCTGATTATGCTGAGTTTCCCCCCTGGATTTTTGGCTTAAATTCTGGGTAGAGAGGTCAAAGTTTTGGGATCTTTTGGAGCAGAAAAAATCAGACTATTGGATCAAACTTCATGTAAGCTGAATTCAGTTAAATCTCAATTTTAATTAATTATAAAGAATATCCTGCTCATCTATAGCTCCAATTTCCTAAGAATTTTGCTTAATCATAGAAGGTGGGATGATAAATAATGCTCTTGATAACGTAACGTTCACTGGTTTTGGTCCAGAAAGAGGAATTTCTGGATATAATAGAAGAACTGGTTAGTTGCAGAAAATGACTTTCAAATTTTTATTTGATTTTGACTTAATGTAATTAGCTGCGCTGCTGAAGTAGTGCAGCATACCCTTTCGTAAACGGAAGAGATGCATTCGATGAAAGGACCGCTGTTATCTTGATCCTTGGAGGGGTTTAATCTTTCAAAGAGACTGACAGAATTGTTGCTTTTAGATACACATTGCTGATTTGAATGTAAATAAACGATCCATACTGCTTGCTGAACCAAATCAAGAATCAAAAGCTTACATATAGTTTCATGAATTGACTTCTTCTTAAATCTAAGACCTCTCACATTTTCTGTTTGTTAGCAGCAGTATGTCCAAGTCATGGTTAATGAAAACCTGTGACTATAATACTTGAATCCGCAAGACTATATATGCGTATGATTCCCTTTCAAAGGCTTTGTAACTGGTTGATACGAATTTACATGCCTTTCTTTCATTATTTTATCCTCGTCAGAAAGAAATATATTGATAAAAGTGGATTCTTGCTCTGTATTACAGAATTATGGGGACAGAACTCATGAGGGTTTGCGTTAAGGAAGAGAACGATGATTTTCCTCCAGGATTTGAGTCCTTTTCGTCTGTCATATTAAAGAGGGAAAAAGATGAAGGAAAGGAAGATGCTAAAATAGATCGAGGAAGCTCAACTTTTTGCTCAACATCTACAAGTCCTTCCAAGATTGAGCCTGTGCACGTGCAAATGGAAGTTGAGCAGACCAAGACTAAAGGTGTTACAAGGTCACTCAGACGCAGAATGGGGGTTAAATATAATGCATGTGATAGCAGTTCAGGCGATGAGATTGTGTGTGAGAAGGTGGATATTTTTTCTCACCATATCTACACTTCTATACTTAGTGGTAGTGGATTCTACTTTTGTTTTCAATTTCACCCCTACAAGATGTTCAGATTTATAAAAAAACTAAAATTTGAGACTTGACCTCACGATCATTCACAAGCAAAGGCATCATCCAATAGTTTAAGATAACTTGAATGTATATATAATACATTATTTATGATTGCTTAAATATTATCGCCAAACATTTATGTAGATATGTTGGCTCTCTTGTTTTTGATTAAGCTCCCGGACCATTTGATTTAGTGTTGGTATAGTATGGATTTAGAGCATTTCCATAATGTAACCCCCCGCCCTTTATTTATTTATGAGGTCTAACTACTGACTTCCTGATTGTTGCAGAATGTCTGTCCAACTCCAGTGCCTTCTCTTCCAAAGGGTGTCATTCGTGGATGTCCAGAGTGTAGTGATTGCCAAAAGGTTGCATTTCCAGTTTCCTTTTATTGTTCAGTTAATTCTTTATTCGTATGTAGCTGACTAGCTTAAAGTGATAACCTCACCAATCCAATATATTCAGACAATGCGGAAAGTAGTTCTATTTTTTGTCATAGTTTCTTCCATGCGATTTTCAACAGGTGTTGGCTAGATGGCGACCAGATAATGCTTCTCGTCCTGACCTTGAAGATGCTCCAGTTTTCTATCCAACTGAAGAGGTCTTAAATCTTAATATTATGTTGGTTTATTTAATGTCCGTTTCAAATCCTGGATAAGTTTTTACTTGATAATCCTTTTCTTCCTCAGGAATTTGGCGATACTTTAAAATACATAGCAAGCATACGGACGACAGCTGAAAAATATGGAATTTGTCGAATTGTTCCACCTCCATCATGGAAACCTCCCTGTCCACTGAAGGACAGTAGCATATGGAAGAGTTCCAAATTTGCTACTCGTGTACAAAGGGTCGACAAGCTCCAAAACCGAAATTCAATGAGAAAGATTCCTCAAAGTAATAGCCAAATGAGGAAAAAAAGGAAAAAATGTTCACGCATGGGGTTGGATTCGTCTCAAGGCCATCCAGCTAGTAACTTATGTTCTCCTGGTGACTCAATAATTATGGCCGAAACTTTTGGCTTTGAACCTGGTCCTCACTTTACTTTGGATGCATTCGAGAAATATGCAAATGAATTCAAGAAGGAATATTTTAGACAGAGCATAAGTGTTGACGATATGGATAATAGCATAGTTGTGCTTCAAAGCAACTCAGAGCCATCACTAGATGATGTCGAGGGTGAGTATTGGCGTATAGTGGAGAAACCCACAGATGAAATTGAGGTATGACAATTTTGACCCTCTTATCCTCCATTTTCTTGAAGTCCTCTTGGGTTGCCTAATTTTTACTGTGGTGCAAATCTGCTTCAGATTCTTTATGGCGCTGATCTAGAGACAGGAACTTTTGGCAGTGGATTTCCTAAAGAGTTGAGTCACTCTAACTCAATTTCTGATGGAAGTTACACAAAATCAGGATGGAATTTGAATAACTTTCCGAGGCTTCCTGGATCTGTCCTTACATATGAGAGTGGTGATATATCTGGTGTGCTCGTGCCTTGGCTATATATTGGGATGTGCTTCTCTTCCTTTTGTTGGGTGAGTTACTGAATTTTTCTCTTCTCATTGATAACTCAATGATGAAGGGCATGTTTGCTCTTCATATGGCATCCCACAAATCTAGATGAACATTCACTCCACTTAGCAAGCAGTGGAGCCCAGAAAACAAATCACATTGCAGAGATTGAGTTACCATAATGAAAATTAAATAAAAATATCCGTACTTGTTTGTGTTGAGGGTTAGACTCATGTCTTTTACATCTTCATACATAAGCTTATTAATTTTTTATTTTTCATTTATTTGCAATCTATATCTCATAGTCACATCTACATTAGATTGTGGGTAAAAGAGAACCTTTTACTGCATGCATGAACTGTTTTTGTTTTTTAGTGTTTTAGATGTTAATAGTTGTTATCTTTTCCTTTCTATTTTTACCTGTTTCTGAGGCAGCATGTTGAAGATCATCACTTGTACTCATTGAACTATATGCATTGGGGTTCTCCAAAAATGTGGTACGGAGTCTCTGGGAAAGATGCTACTAAGTTAGAAGCTGCTATGAAGAAGCACTTGCCTGATCTTTTTGCAGAACAGCCTGACTTGCTTCATAAGCTAGTAAGTGAAAAAAAATCTCCTTTCTCTTACTATACCGAGTTTTCCTTTAAACCAATGGAAAAGTACAAAGTGTGAAACTTAGAGTAGAACTTAGTGAGAGAGTGCAAAAAGTTACCTCTCCAGGAAAGAAGTTGTTGAGTGGAATAGCCAACAGTTTCTGAAGTGGAATTTTCCAATTTTCATGCTAACTTTCACTTTTTATGCCATTGCTCTAAGCCAAATTGATTATCCTAAAGAGATTTCTTGATGATTTTTAGTTTAGCACAAAGTATAAATTGGATTATATGTATTCATGGCTATGGTAGAGATATTAGCATGTCCCTCTATGTACATTTTGGTTCAACCCTCTTTTGTAAATGGGTCTGGCACATTCTCTAATGATATATATCTGAACTTATAACATTCAAAAATAAGAATATATGGTACCCATTATTATCTTTGGTAAGATTCACTATTTCACTTATCTTAATCAGTCCTCAATTTTCTGCTAAGATCAAATGACCAACGTGTCCCTGATGCACATATAAGCAACTTATCAAAAAAAATAAAAAAATCCAATAAGCAAGTTTTCATTTTGGCATCTCTTAGTTTTTCCTCATGGCTTTTTTCCCTCCATGGTCTGTAAATGCAGGTGACTCAACTTTCCCCTTCAATACTTAAATCTGAGGGTGTTCCTGCCTACCGTTGCATTCAGAATGCTGGAGAATTTGTCTTGACCTTCCCACGTGCATACCACGCAGGTTTCAACACTGGTTTCAATTGTGCAGAGGCAGTTAATGTGGCACCTGTCGATTGGCTGCCGCATGGACAGATTGCCATTGAATTATACCGTTCACAAGGGCGGAAAACATCCATATCACATGACAAGTTGTTGCTAGGTGCTGCAAGAGAAGCAGTCAGAGCCCAATGGGAGATTAATTTACATAAGAAGAACACTCCAAATAATTTGAGATGGATGTATGTATGTGGAAAGGACGGAATATTAGCAAAGACTCTCAAGGTGAGTCCTATCTATCATCTGTCCTATTTATCTATCTATCAAGGTCGGGGGTGTATGTATGAGACTTGAACTCCTCATCTCTACATTCATAATCAAAGATATCAACCATTAAGCCAAGTTAAATTCAATCTATATATTATCCACTATTTATATTTCTTAAAGATTATTGCTAAACCAGTTATGTAAATTGTACGTACATTTGTCTCTCTTGTATATTTTAAAGAGACATCCTCATTGAAATTTAAGAACATCAATGATGATATTGCAGCTATAGAGTGAAGCTTAATGATACAGTGGAAAAAAGTTTACTTTTCAGGATAAAATTTGAGTGAGATAGTCAACCATTTCCTGAAATGGAAAAGGTTCTTTTTCTCAGTAAGCTTCACACTGTGGCATCACTTATAACATTGTCTCTCCACTATCGAGTAAAGAGACCATTTTGTACGTGACTTTAAGTGATTTATATTTTATACTCACTCCATTTCATTTTGACATCTCTTTTTAGGACCGTGTTGAGATGGAGAGAGCTAGGAGGGTGTCTCATTGCAGTTGTGCCCGAGCATTGAAGATGGAGAGCAACTTTGACGCACTTTGTGAGAGGGAATGTAGTATCTGCTTCTTCGATCTGCATCTTTCTGCCACCGGTTGTGGCTGCTCTCCTGATAGATATGCTTGTTTGGAACATGCAAAGCAGCTTTGTTCGTGTGCTTGGGCCTCTAAATATTTCTTGTTTCGCTATAATGTGGAAGAGTTAGGTATCCTTGTTGATGCGTTGGAAGGGAAGCTAAGCGCTGTGTACAGATGGGCAAAGCTTGATCTCGGGCTGTCTCTGACTTCTCATCCCACTGAAGAAATTGCAGTGAAAGAGACAAAAACTCACTCATCTATTTCCTTCATGAAAGAGTTACTTCTGAAAACTCTGTCCAAAAATACCACAAACGTCCCGGGCCCATCTCATAGCTCTCTGACCAAGAAAGTAGAAAATTGTGGATCTTCAACGATTGCATTGGAAGAATGTGCAGCTAAAAAACCTTCCACCGTTGAGAAAAGTGAGGTCATACTTTTGAGTGATGATGAAGAAGAAGAAAAGCCAACGACGAACGTTTCCACTATTTTAAATGGAATTTCTGTTCAAGAGAATGCTAAATCTGTGCAAATTGAAGGAGATTCTAGTAATTGTGAGCAAGTGGGTCCCAATTCGACACCGAGTGAACAAAAGAGCATTCCTCAATCGAGTGATGTGTCAAGTCATGTTTTTGCTAATGGATCGGCTCCAATGCAAGTGGATGATGCCAATTTGCAGCCTAATGAGGAAAAGATTGTTCCTCAACCCAATGATCAAAATGTTGAAAATTCAGGAACCAATTTGCCTTTAATTACCAACCATGTTAATTTTCCTACCACGGAAATCGCAAATACACCCGATCCTTCAAATGCAAAAGAAATGGTTGTTGATGCTGTTATGAATTCTGATGCTGCAAGTTCAGTGGAGCATCCATCCCCACCTTGTGTTGGTGAAAAGTTTAGTGATGATGATGAGAGGCAAGAAAAATCTGGAACTGTTGCCATGTCAGACGTCGTGGATAGTGGAAGGGACGTTGCTGGAACTTCATCATCTACTCATAATAATTTGGACCGATATTTTAGGCAGAAGGGTCCTCGGATTGCGACAGTAGTGAGAAGGATCAACTGCAATGTTGAGCCTCTTGAATATGGGGCAGTACTTCCTGGAAAGTTATGGAGTTCTAGCCAAGCTATTTTTCCGAAAGGTAGCTTTTTTTCTTCTCATCGTTAGTTTAAAGGTTATCAGTGAGAACCTTTTGGTTGATTTTGTATTGGATATGCAGGATTTAAAAGCAGAGTCAGATATTTCAATGTTCTAGATCCAACATCCATGTGCTACTATGTTTCGGAAATCTTAGATGCAGGACAAGCAGGTCCTCTATTTAAGGTAACTAAAAAGTTCAATCTTTTAAATTGTAAAAATATCCCTTTTCTGTGAGAAAGTTATGTAAGGAAGAAAAGTGAAAGAATCAAGGGCATCTAATTTGGTTAAGGAAAATTCTACTATATGTAAGACTTAGTTAGAGTGGAGGTGGAAAAAAGTAATGATTGTGCAAGTTAGACAACACTTTCCATAAGTGGAAAATATCTTGTTTTCATTCTCTAAGTTTCATACCTTGTGGCATTGCTCTTTGGATAATTTTAAGACATAACTGAGATAATGAAGTTCCCACTTGATTGGCTGTCTCTACCCAAATTTAATGAAGGATCTGAGTTGTTCATTAAGCATATGGATTCTATCTCAGGTATCCGTGGAACATTGTCCAAGTGAGGTTTATATTCATGTTTCTCCAACCAAGTGCTGGGAAATGATCAGAGAAAGAGTAAATCAGGAGATAGCAAGGCAGCATCGGATGAGAAAGAGCAATCTTCCTCCTCTGCTGCCTCCTGGAAGTCTCGATGGCTTTGAGATGTTCGGGTTTTCTTCACCTGCAGTTGTTCAGGTAAATGCTTTTTTCCCGATTGTGCCACTGGATTTAATTATAAAAACTGCAAATCTCTTAAAAAAAAACTCACTTGTGTTCCAGAGGTACTGATAATGCATTAAGTGCAGTTCACTGAGGAATAAAATGCAAAAAAGTTTTAAGAAACAATTTTCATAAATGTAATAGATTCAATTTTTACACCAAATTTCGCTTTAAGTTCTCACATTTAGTAGCATTGCTAGAGGTGAAATCGGTTTGGTCAAACCATAATTTTTATTATTTCGGTTAGATAACTATATTTTCATTTTCGGCCCGTTTCTTTTCATTAACATATCTCACCAAAAAACTGTACAAAGAAAAATAATTTGCCCGTTCATATTAAAACCAAACCCTCCAAATATACATATTTAAAACAAAAATGAGCATTCAAAATCAAACTAAACAACAAAACAACTCAATTGAACAATGTTAATATAATTTTCTACTAAAAGGTTGATTCAACAACTAAATTAGTATTAATTATATTAAGTAATATTTAAGTATGAAAGTTTGGCCCAATCTATACAAATCAAAGTAGAAGAATAGTCTGAACCCCTAATGTGGATGCCAAATAGGAGGGAGAAGCAAGATTTAGCCAAATATTTCTGTGATTTTTGGATATAAAACTAATTTTTCAGTGTGTATAAATCTCCCGACAGAGGATAGAGGCAATGGATCGACACAGAGTCTGCACTAACTACTGGGATTCCAGACCTTACTCCCGAGCCCAAGTGGATATCTCTAATAGAAAAGAGAAGGATCAAGACAGTAGTAACATAGAGGCTGTTGGAAATCATGCCTTGCCTCTTGCGTTAGACACTATTCTCAAAGGACTCTTCAACAAGGCAGATTTGGAAGAATTACAGTCTCTTCATAGTGCTTTGGCTCAAAACAACTCCATCCTCGATGGAACCCTACTGACCCATCTTCTTGATGAGGAGATCCTCAAACGTCCAAGGTGATACATAGGGACTTATCCTCTCCTCTCTCTCTCTATGTAAATAATACTATATGAGAAATTTCAGCTGCAGAATGTAGTGTTCTGTGCTGTCTTTTGAGGAAGAAATGAGCAGGAGAATGCATAAATTTTCCTGTTCTTTTCTGCATCAAGATGTCTGTTTGTGGTCAAGAATTTGAAGCAGTTCATCGGTGTTTGAAGTCGGGAAATGGCAGCTGTTTTTGTACTTTTGAGCTATTGTGTGAGCAAGTTATAGGGTTTGATTTTGTTTATGGGACAAAATAGGATTTTGATTAGGCACACAGGAAGTTTGACATCCCTCCACATTGTTTCTGGATGTTTGACAGATGATGATTCAATTCCTAACTGGGCATTAGATTTACTCAGTGTCTTCCATTGTTTTTGCAGCTTTTAAATTATCTATAAAACAAAGATGCTACACTGTGGGACACTTGCCATAAAACTGGAAAATGTACAAAAGACAAATATAAGAATTTGAGGATCAGAGACAACTGAAATTACTCAAAAGTGTATTTTTTATATCTTTAGATTAAAGTGAAGAAATTTAGTACAAAAATGTGTTTTTAGAAACTACTATCCAAATCAATCACTTTATTTTCATAACTCATTGTTGATTCAAAGTTGGGTTAGAATTAGGTTAAGAAGAAGTAATAAGACTTATCATTTGAACAGGAACAATGACCTCCTGGTAAAAGCAACTGCTTGTTATTATTACAAAATCAAACAGCAACCAAGTTCTACAAAATTTGATGGCCAAATAAAAACTTTTCTACACCAATAATCCCTTTGAGCATATAATAAGAAGCTTTTATCGGTAGTATGTTGCCATAATGTATAGGGAAATCGCACTTGAAATGGTGACCAAAAGTTCCTGCAAAATCAGGAAATGAAGATGAAAGAATATGATTAGGTGGATCTCTACTGTCATGTCCTATTTTACACTTGGGATAATTTACCTGGTTATTGTAGAGAAGAGAAGGGACGAACCCAGCCATGTACAACCACAATGTTTTTTTTTTTTCAAAAAGTGTATATGTTAGGAATTATTTTTGAAAAAGTAGATATCGGCATAAACATGTTATGAAAATGTTAATACGCGCTACCTGTTGTAGCACCTATTAAGAATCTGTCACCAATTATTTGCGAATTGCGTAAATTATTATCGAAGTAAGCACATTATTTTCCAATTATTATACGTTATGTTCTGTTTAAATGTGTACGGAGCTCCTTCCCTTCGTCCATTGCCTAAACCCCTTCCCAGCAGCTCCTTCACTCCCTTAGCTCTCCCACTTGAGTAAGGTATGTTATTTATTTTTGTATATTGTATAATACTAATTTTTTAAAAACTAGTAACAGTTATATTTACATAAATATTAAGTTAACTAAAAAATAAACATATCCGATAAGAATTTTTATAATACTAATTCTTTAGGATCAAGCATGACAGAGATGAGTATAATTTGCTTATATGGCGGCGAAATAGTGTCTCAGAATGGTAGTGTGGTTTATGTGGGTGGTACCTCTAGTATTACTACAAATACCTTGAATATCTCTCTTTGTATTCTAAAGGAAATTATATGTATGGAGTGTGGTTGGCCGGATGTTGAAGCCATGTCCATAAGCATTTCATATAAATTTACAGATACTGATGGACTTTGCAAGTTTGTACGTATCCGATCGCAAATTGCATTGTCTTTTGGTTTACAATTAAGTTTTGCTAGTCGATTTATTGGGTTTAGCGTGACTAGAAGACTCAATGTGATTCCAAACATTACTCATAGTGATGAGACAGTGAATATTTTGCATGGTCACAACAATGATCTCTCAGATGACGATGTCGACGTTGATGCACTCTCATATGACCCTGTGATTAATGAATAAGATCCATATATTGAGCATTTTACAAGGCACATTGATGAAGACAACAAAGATGTGTTTGAGGTTGGCGAGAATTTTGAGAATGTACATGGAGGTGTCCATGGTGGAAGTAGCTTACACGACGTGCAAATGATGCAACTCACTGCTGAAAATTGGGTTGATAGTAACTGGATCGACAACTTTCAATCAAGGGATGAGTGGTCTATGGCTGTTGATGACACGTCGAGTGAAAGTTTCCTAAATACAAACATGAAGTTTAGTAGTAAGGACGAGTTAGCTGCCGCTGTGAGGAAATGACACATAGCAAATTCTAAGGTGTGTACTGTTGAGTCATCCAATCCAAAATCAATTGTTTTTAAGTGTAAAGTTGATCCTACAAATTGTTCGTGGTCATTGAGATGACTTCTTTTTAAGCATACTGAATTGTGGAGAATTTCCAAACTGCATTCTCCACATACATGTGCTAATGAAGTCCTCATTGAACGACACCAAAACATCGATTGCAAGTTGATAGCGTATTTGATAAGAAATTCAGTTTTAGCTCACACGAGTCTGAAAATTTCAGTAATTCAGTTAATGGTTGAGCATGAGTTTGGTTCGAAGATTTCATATCCAAATGCATAGTACTCCAAACAAGTAGTGTTGGAGTCTTTATACGGAACACACGAAGATGCCTTTGTAAACCTCCCTAGGCTACTGTCAGCTATGGCCGTATATATCCATGGGACAGTTTGTGATTTCATGCCCAAAAGAGTAAATGTTGAAACTGAAGTAGCAACCTTTGGAATGATGTTTTAGTCATTTGGGCCAGCCATTGAAGGATTTGTCCATTGTCAGTCTCTTATAAGTATAGATGCGACACATTTGTATGAGAAATACAATGGTAAAGTGCTTCTAGACGTATCGTATGATTCTAACAATGACATATATCCTTTGACATTTAGTATTGCAGACAGAGAGACAAACGAGAGATGGAACTGGTTTTTACAGCATCTGCGGGATAACGTAACGAAGGATCGATATGTCTGTCTAATGTCTGATCGGCACAGGGCAATAATTAATGCGGTAGAGGCTGTATATGGTCAATATGGTATTGGAACACATAACTTTTGTGCACGTCATCCTGAAAAAATAGTTGTACATAATGACAAGTACACTTGATAAATGTAAGTTTCATGTTTTGTATGGTCTGACGTTGTCCAAAATACCATTACTCGGGCACAGAAACAACTTGGCAGGATGCAAGTTGCCCAGTTCAGTCAAGACCACAATGTTTTCCAAGTGAGTGATATTAGTAGATTTGTACAAGGAGTCGGTTGGACCACTCCCGGGAATTATACGGTTAACATAGTGGAGCAAAAATGTGAGTGTGGATTGTGACAAATATATCATCACCTGTGTTCACATGGAATGACAACACTCACTAAGGCAGGGATGCAATGGGCTTCTCATGTCGATCCTCTATATTCGAATCAGGCCTGTCTTGCAGCATACTCTCCATGTTTTCAACCAATACCAGACGATTATTGTTGGCCACAGTTTGATCTTCCAAAGTACACTCATGATCCGGATAGGTGGAGGACAAAGCGTGGTAGAAGAAAATCTAGTCGTCTTCATAACGAGATGGACGCTAGAGAAGGTTTGTCAAGGAGAAACAACTGCTCCAAGTGCGGTGGAAGTGGACATAACCGGAAGACATGTAAAACTCCACGTTAGTCTTCATAAGAAAAATGTTGTAATTTGAGGATGTTGTAATATGGAGGATGTTGTGATTTTTAAGAAAAATGTGAATGTCGAAATTTCATGTAATCAATGTCATTACTCTTTTTGTATCAGTAGTTATGTCCACTAAAATTTTGGAAAAAAAATAAAACAGTAAAAAAATTAGCACATTCTATTTGACATCGTTTTAGGGGTTAAATGGGTTAATTGTAAGAAATGACAAATTTTAAAGTTTGTCAAAAAAATCTTAAAAATTTAGGATAACTAACTAAATAACAGAGAAGATGAATGCAATAGTTCTTTAACGCAATTAATATCAATATAGTCCAAAATTATGTAATGACACACTAAACTACTCGGAAACCTCCTCCTGATCGGATTCTTCACTTGAAGAGGGTTGTCGGGGACGACATTCAACAACTCCAAATTTACGTGACGGTCTGAATGACCCTCGACTTGAGCTTTCCCTGATGACACCACGTCCACGCCCTGATGCTCCCGGAGCACGTCCTCCAACACTGCTTGGATCAGAATACCATGAGTGTGGTAGTACCCGCTGCTCACGTTCAGTTAATTCATTCGACTGTCGGATGTGTTCTTCGTACATAGGTAGTTGTCCAACATCGTCATAATACGACCGACAATTTTCTAAATAAGACTCGTCCAGTAATTTGAAATTCTGCTTTGTGAATTTGAGGGTATCTTTTGCAGCTTTCCGTGCTAGGTGAATTCATCTAGCCATAAAACCCATCTGCGATATTAAGAACAATGAATTGTCAGGTATTACGATTTGATGAAATGTACATAAGTAATGTCTACGTAGTTACTTACCACTGTCTCTACTTGACCCCCGTGAGGAACAAACAGAGCTCTTGGCTGATGAGCCCGTAAAGTCGTAATAGTCTCTGGTGATGAATCAACAGATTATTCGCTGATACCATGTCATAAACTGCGCGACGTTCATCAACGGTTGACGTTCCCGCTGGACAAAATCAGCACGGTTGTTTCATAGTGCAATCATATCTTGATGCATTGTTGCCCAACGACGCTCCCCCTGCGGACCTTTACGTGATATCTTATGCAGCCTCACATGATCTTGAACCTCAACATGCGTTATCTCTGGAATGTGTTGCTGCATTCCAAATTTCCGCATGACTCTATCTGGACGGTGCCACTTGACCACATTAAAATGGATAAGTGCTACCCTCGTTCGGAATAACTCGGGTCACTCATGACAGACATGGGGTACAGTAAATAACCTAAATGGACTGTGTGTCATCCATGTCACCTAATATTGAAAGTTTTTCGCAAATATAACGTAAGGTTAATAATATTCGCAACAGAGTAATGACATATGGATTCAAATATGGTACCTGATCAGCTGATTGAGACTCCAAGTCATCCCAATAGTACACCAAATTTGTAGTTATAACTTGGTGACTAAACGATCTTTTAGAAATGATCACCTATTAAGAAAAATATTCACAATTAAGATTTCATCAATATTACGGATAGGAATGTTTGTCACAATCAATAAATCAAAATAAAAAATAACCTTAAACTGTATTCTAAGGGATGCAACTCTTCACCAAGAACTTCACCTTGGAGCACAGGATGACCAACGTGGAGGTGCTCCCACGACCATAACTGTAGTGAACAAAAATTAATAAAATTGTAATATCAAGTCTAGATATTTATACAAAACTAACATATGGAATACATGTACTAGGATGGCACAACCTAAGCATGTTGCAGCGTTAAGCTCAGATGACTCACACAATCCTCGATATGTAACAACCAAAACAGCTGAACCACAACTATAATGAGTTGCTCTTTGTAAATCCCTCAACAGTGGTAAGTAGATTAACGACACATTATCTTTCTTTGTCGTTGTAAACAACACACCACTGAGTATCATGAGGATAAATGTCCTCGCTTGTTGTTCGACACGGTAAGATGAGGATGAAAAAGATGTTGTCGTAACGTAGTCAACTTAACAAAATTTTTACGACCTTGTAAGTTCAGACCCAATAACTCCAGACCCGCAACATCCATGTCTTCTTCATGTGCATAATCATCTGTCACTGCATCTCCGTGTATACGAAGTCCAAGTATCACGACGTCATCCTCGAGAGTGATCGTTATCTCCCCATGTTTGAGATGAAAGGTGTGTGTCTTTGTCCGCCAACGCTCGGACAATGACGCCAGTAACTTAGGATCCAGTTTGGGATGTGACATTAATAATGACGTCAGTAACTTAACAATGACGTCAGTAACAATGGCTTTAACATAGGCTTGGCCAAATAAACCGGTTCGGGCGAACTGGTCTGGTCTGGTCTGGTCTGGAACTGGTTTGGTTCGAACCGGTTCGGCCGAACTAGTTCCAAAACCAGACCAGTGTTTTTTGCCTTCAAATAGAACAGTTCAAAATAGTACCAAAAATCCAGTTCGAACCGGTTCGACTCGACTCGTTTTTTATACTGGTTTATACTTAAATTTCAATCAAACCACTTTAAACCTATATAATGTTAGAACCGGTTTGAAGCAAAATTAACTAAACCGGTCTGAAATTAAACCAAACCTAGATATGTTTTCAATAAACCAAACCTAGAGATATATTGGACTCTCGTATGTTGATGTTCGACAAGATTTTAGTCGGTTGTGGAACAGATTTTCAATCGGTTCAATGTGTTTTTCAGTCGGTTCAATGTATTTTTCAGTCGGTTCAGTGTTTTTCATCCGGTTCAGTGTTTTTCAGTTGGTTCAGTATTTTTTAAGACGGTTCAGTGTGTTGGACAGAATTTTCATCCGGTTTAAGTTCGATTTGAACCGGAATATTTCCGAACCAAAATTGATATTAAAAAAAACAGACCAGAACAGTTCGAACCGGTTCTGAATCGGTTCGAACCAGACCAGTTCTTTTTTCCTTAAACCAGACCAGTTTTTTTAGAAACAGAAAAATGTACTGTTTTTTTTTCAAACCAGACCAGTTCAGTTCAGAACTGGTTCGGGGTCGAACCGGTTCATGAACAAGCCTACTTTAACATCTTCTGAAATTATATTTTCTTCCATTTTTAAATATCGAAAGGTGATCTGTTGGTTACCACTTAGATCCGACGAACGATGTTAATCTTGTCCCCAAAGGATCGATAGGTCCAAAGGACCAACATTTAACACATTTAGACCAGTCGACTAATTTGGCATAACTACGCACGGCGACATGATAACTCTACAATTAACAGTATAATTTTTAAATTTCTAACGATTTATATTTTTCCACAATTTTTTTACTATTCATTATCTAATAATTTAAATATATATAATTAAATTTTAATAATATATTTAAGTAGCACAATAATTACTAATATGTCTAATTAGCACAATAATTACTAATATGTCTAATTAGCACATCCACAAATATTATCAATCATATATTTTTTTAAAAAAAATAAGAAGAAGAATAAGAATAAGGAATGCACTTACCTTCGCCGGAGAGACCCGGTGTGGAGGTTGCAGCACGGTGGGGTGGTGGCGAGGTGGACAACAATTCGGGGGAGACGGCAGGGTTGAGGGAGAGGGAGAGTTGAACGGAAGGAGACAGCTGCCGAATTCGTGCTGGGTGGTCGGAGGATTCGGAGGGTGCTGGTGCTAGGCGACTAAGGATGCGGAGCTCCACAGAGGATTCGTGGGCGACGTCTAAGGAATGGCTTAATATTTAGGGTTCGGTCCGATTTTAAATAGCGTCTATTCAATAGGCGCTACCACAGGTTGCGCCTATTCATAGACGCAACAGTCAAGTAGCGTCTATTCAATAGGCGTAACACCTGCGCCTATTCAATTGACACACCCCAGTGAACCTGCACCTATTCATAGGCACACTGAGTGAACCTGTGCCTATTCAATAGGCACACCCCAGTGAACCTGCGCCTATTCTTACCTTTCTAAAAAAAAATTAATCATATTTAAGTTTTCAAGTTTTTCTTCTAACATCAACAGTTTTTGAAAAAATTCCCACAACGTAGTTAAAAATGGTAAGACAAGTAAAAGAGGGTTTCTTACCAGAGAGGGAAATGCAACACAACCGAAAGCTAGAGCAAGAGAAGGAAGCAAACGTTTCCCATTCGCACTCCGCGTGCAGAATCTTCACCGTCTTCCTGCACCGTCAAAATCCAATCACTGTAAAATCCAATTACAGTAAAATTCCATTCCGTTAGAGGTTCCATCAGTATATTTCAGAAGTTTAGTGAAAGGGTATGAATCGTATGATGTATAACATAGGGTATTAGGAACTGCAGAAACAAGAGGGAAAAGATGCATAGTGAAAGTTACCGTAAGTGTAAGAGATACAGTTGGTTCAGACGATTTCAACTTCTCAAAGATTCGGTAAACAAAAACAAATGTTAAGAACTGTAGTGGCTTGTATTCGGCATTTTGCTGAATGAAAACCCAAGCTGTCTGCAGAAAGAAGAGGTTAAACAAAAAACAACAATAGCATTAGTTTCACCAGATTCTTAAAGGAAAGAGATAAGCACGAATGTGAGGTATATAAGACTCACAAAAACAGCAGTTATTGCCATGTTGATGCGCATATCCTGCAGACTGGAGTTTGAGGACCTAATTAATTTAAAATCAAACACTGGGAATCATTAAGGTCGGAGATAATCAAATAAAAAACTGTGTTCGGGTGTCAAAGTAGTAAGAAGGTCTCTGATCATTGGATCTCATATACATCATACATGACTAATGAAATATTGACGAAACTCATTCCGGAGAAGGCAAAATTAGAACCCAAGATATTCTATGTGTTGGTTTTAGGATAATGGGTCATATTTCCAGTTATGTGTCTGACCTTAAAATATATCACTCTATATACAATTATATATATGGGTGCTCAGAGTTGAAAAACATAATGATAACAGAATAGATTTTCGCTCTAGCCTAGAACGATGATGTCATGTCGCCCTACAGTTTAGACTGAGGTAAGTAGCTGTTGTATTATATCTCATTGCCCGTCAAACTGTGGCGTGTCCTCCCGCCCAGCAGACCGTGATCCCAACCTCATGCAGATTCGCTTCTGCTTCCGCTAAGGCAGTCGTTCAAGAAGGTAACTTAAATATGTGTTATGTTGTGCCCTAATCTATTGCATGTTTCGTACATTCAAACATTGGTATCAAAGTAGTATTAGGTTGGTTTCCGAATTGTCGAATTTCAGAAAAATCCCCATCGCGGTCAGTCGTGACCGCGACGAGCCCCAGTCGTAAAAATCAGCCACTCCGAGGCCAACTCAGGGGATGTCGTGGGCGCAGCTCAGCCTCTAACTGGCTGCAACCTTCGTGTCTGCGACTCGAGGAAGGAAGCAAGCTGTAACCTTCGTGGTTGCAGACGAGAAGAAGGGTTGCATCCTTCGTGGCTGCAACCACCTCAGACGAGGCACAACCTTCATGGATGTGGCCCTGCGACTGGCTGTCGTGGCCACAACTCCAGTCGCCTGAGGCAGGAAGGGGGCGACTAGTGATGGTTGACCCCCTCCCCCCCGTGGCCAGCCTTAGTGGTTGGCCACTTCCTGGCAGCGGCGGCGTGGTAGGCTGCTAGGGTTTTTGAAAACCCTAGCACCTTCAACGGAGAAGAAGTCTTATTCTGGACCGATCTGAGTGAACAGGTCAAGACCGGTTTGGTATGAGAAGTTAGACTAAATTGGTTCAGTCTAATCCGGTTCGCTAACCGACCAGATCGATTCAGTTTGGACCGATTGGCAGAGGCTGACCGGTCCGGTTTGGATGAATGAATGATGTTCAAACCGGCCTGAGCTATTTCAGAGGCTTTGGGTATCAATCGTGGATACTCTTTGGGTCCTCGTAGTTTATTATTTTCGGTAATTGTGCATGAACTCTTTCATTAATAATTTTTGGGCTAATTTAATTAATTGTTAGACCAATTTAAATTACTAGGAGAGTCTTATATTGATTTATGTTGCATGACTGGATAGATAGAACACTGTGTGGGTTCTTTGAGTTCCCTGAATTACTTTGTGTTTTCACGAGGGTAGATAGTCTTGTCTTACTTTATAAGTTTATCTCTTGACCTCATGACTGGTAGAATTGACTAGGTTATGACTTGTTGAGATCTCAGCATACTATTTGAAAATTGGTCTACCATGTTAATACTTTTATCTGTTGAGACTTTAGTCCCTGAATTTAGTTTGTTGAGACTTTAGTCCCTAATTTTGTTTGTTGAGACTTTGGTCCTCAAACTTTCATTCATGGCGATTTTAGTCCCCAAACTTTTATTCAAGGTGATTTTGATCCCCAAATTTTTGGTTAGGGTGATTTTGGTCCTCGAAGTTTTGAAAATTATCAATTAGCCCCAAATTAATTTATTTTTGAAAGGTATCAATATATATGTGTGTATTGACATGTTTGGTTTGTTTCTTTGCTTGCATGTATTAGATTACCTAGATAGGTAGATCTAGTTTTCGCTTAGCATAGATAGCAAACCTTTAGGATTGTCCTTATTAGCCTTTTAGGAGTTTGGATAGGTACGAACTACACCTAGGGAAATGTTCATGAGTGTGAACTGGTCTGTTAGTTTGCGAGGTTCTTCGAATTTCCTTGAATAATGCTAGGACGATTGTTTTGTTTAATAGTCAAACACTTTGGTTTAGTTCGATCTGTTCGACTCCAGTCTGTTAAATAGCATTATAGAATGTGTTTCGGTTGATATTAGTGATTTCGGGCATGCTTAGAAATAGGGAGTGCTTCTCGGCATAGCTAGGGTTTCCCCGGGGTTTAATTATGTTCTTAAATCTGTCTTATCGGTCTTAGACTTGTCTTTTACATGCAACAGAACATTATTCCTTGTGGCTCCATGATCATGTTAGAGTTTACTTTAGTTAGAGAAATTAGGCCGACACGAAGAACATCATCGCTTAGTTGGAAAAAGTCTTAGACTTTGCGGTAACATCTATTTAATCCGGAGGAAGGGTATAAAGATGGTCCTAACTAAGTAGAAATCCATTAACCATAACAAGAAGATTATGAAAAGACCTGACTCTGGAATAACGAAACAGCAGAGGGCTTTCCATTTGAGTGGGAGGTTAATGACGTACGCCATGATGCTGAGTATGGTGGATGATGACATCCTTTATGAGTTTGAGCTCAACACACGGTTAAAGGGTTGTGATATGCTTTGTAGGCTAGACTTGGTTCTATACAACTGCTCAGTTGTCGTCACTCAACATTAAGTTCGATTCATATAAGATGAATCCTCAACACTCCGCAAGATAGCATCTGAGGCATGTGGCCAATATGATCGTGAAATTCAAGGAGAACGGTCAATCAGTGAACGATGATCAGCAAATTCAGGTCGTAATCCGCTCTTTGCCTAAGTCCAAGGAACAAATGAAAAACTAAATAACCCATTCTAAGGACCTCCATAACTTTGAACACGTTCGAAGACACATTGAGCTGAAGAGGACAGGCCTAAGGTTGATGGGCCTAAGGCTGAGGAACGTGTGGCGCCATCTTCTGGACCTAAGAAGAGTCGCTGAAGGTGAGGGACTAATGCACAGCGCGATGGCGCAAATGTATTGAAGGCAAATGAGACAAAGACTGAGGTGAACCCAAGGACTCCTCCGAAAACAACACCGCGGAAATGATCGCGAAAGGTCGACAAGCCTAAGTACAAGAAATACTTCAACTGTGGCCAGTAGGTACACTTTGTGAACGCATGCCCTAAATCAATCTGACATGAATGTCTGAATGTCTAATCTAGTGAATTTTGTATTCCTAGTACATATATATTGACTGAGTCATGTCCTTTGTGGATTTTGGATTCATGATCAACAAATCACGTAGCCAAGGATCGTGACATTTTCGTAGAGTAACTTAGAGTCCCACGTGAAATTAGGTGGATTTACATCGACGACAACTTTCGTGTTGAAGTCGAAAGGATTAGAACTTGTGACTTGCTCTTGCACAGTGGTAGAGTCTTAGTCTGAAGTCATATCCTCTATGCTCCGCAGAATCGCCAAAATAGCATTTCGGTCTTAGGATTAATGAAACTCAGTTTTAGATTATATTTTCATGAATCTTCCATCCAATTGTCTTTAGATTCAACTTCGTTTGGCTTTAGTATTATTTCTGATGGATTTATTGTTTCGAATTTGGATTCATGCAACAATAATAATTTCATGTTTTCTTCTACTAGCGGATATGTTTGCGATGTGAATGAAAGACAAGCTAGATTTGACTATAAAGGTCAACATAGAATGAAGCGACTAGCCCAATGGAGTTTGCTTCCCAACATTCCACATGTGGAGTCGTCTACTTGTGTAAGTTATCTAGCAGAAAATTCCACCGGAACACCTTTTGGTTAGGCACCTAGAGCCGAATTTCCCTTGCAATTAATCCATTCCGACGTCTGTGGCCTTATTAGTGCTAGGGTTCGACACGGAGTGCAAAAAAAACACCATTACATTTACAGAATATTACATCCGTTGGACAGGAGGGTAAAGACCCTCCACCCTGATCGTGGAAGAAGAGTACCTTTCAACAAAATTTAACGGTTTATGTAATGGAAAGGGAATCATTCATCAGTTGACGATCTCTTACACCCTTCATCAAAATGGTGTTGCAGAGAGGCGCAATAAAACGCTGCTTGAAATGGTTCGGTTGATATGACACAAACTCAACTGTTGATTTCCTTGTGGGGAAACACTTTGAATACTGTTGCCTACATCCTGAACTATATTCCAACGAATACGGTTAAATCCAGTCCATATGATTATTGGACTGGAATAAGTTCTGAACCTTTGTCATATGCGTCCATAGGGGTGCGTCGCTTACACCCATGATTTCTCAAATAAGTTTGGGAAGATTGGAGATAGAAGAAAGAAGAGTATTTTTTATTACTCTGATACCTCCAAGGGTAGGGCTGGGCATAAAAAAATGGTTCGACCGAACTGTACCGAACATTACCTGAACCGTACCAGTTCACAAAACTAACGTTTAAAAAAAATATATATGGAGTGGTTCAGAAGAGGTACAAAAAACCGGTTCAAAACTGCTTAACCAAACCACTTTTTGTACCGGTTTTAATATACTACTAAACTACTAAACCAAACCAGATTTACCAGACCACACTCTTCACTTCTTCACTACACCGAACCACTATTTTTACTTCTTTAGTGAGTTGGTTCTTCCATTTCCGTTGTCACCCTCTTCAGCTGGTTTTCACTCCTCTTCAGCGTCAAAGAACATTTCGTCCCAAGCGAGTAGCAGGCGGGATCGGGTCGAGACGAGCAGTAGTAGCAATAGAGGTGAGACGAGCAACAGCAGCGGCGAGGCACAACGAGCAACAAGAGGCGCAATCGAAACTCTAATTCCTTACAATTGGGTCTGAAGCTGTAACTTGTAAGCAATCGAAGCCCTAATTAGTGGATGAGTAAGAAGCAGTCACACATTATGTTGATCGCCATTGATGCCAAATTTGTGGGTCTTGTGTGGACCACTCGGTAGGTTGTATGGCTGAAGAGACTTCCGGATTGATTGATGAGTCATTGGAGTCACAATCTCCGTGATAATGAACCCCAAGTATCATAACAAGTCATAACATGCAAAACTATGTTAGAGACGTGGTTAGACACAAAGTGATGAGTTTGAACTACTTGTCTACAAATGAGATTATCGTGGACTGTCTCTCCAACCTTGAAGAATGAGTCTTTAGTGAGGCATGTGTAGTCTTTAGGACTGTGTAGACTTAGTTGATGTACTTCATTTATTTTATTTCCCATACAATGTTCTTTAACTTGAATTATATTTGAGTATGCATGTTTTCACAGTTTAAGTGTTTTGTGTGTTCTTACTGTGATTGTTTATTGAATTATGTCAAAGTGGATTAGATCACCCTCTCACACGGGTGATAGCTTATATTCCTTTGTGACTAGGTGAGGCTGGTGATGGTTTCTAGTTCTGGAAGTTTGTTGGGATGACCAGAAAGGGCTTTGTGTTTGGAACTATCTGATTTTACACTTCGACAGATTCTGGTATGTCAATCCACTCAGGTGTCAGGTGGGAGTCTTTGTGACTTTTGGTTCAGGTACTTTGTGTGCCTGATAGACATCTGCACAACATTTGGACATATGCTCCATGGGAGAGGAGATATGCTGTAGCGCGCGTTCCATACTGCGGCGCACCCAAAACGACCATGGGTATGACCCGAGATGTGATCTTAACTTGGAGTCGTGTGAGACTCATAGATCTTTGCGTAAGAGCCACGTACGTACTCTCATTACTCTAAATAGAGACTTGACGTTCAGTTCAATGTTTGCTATCTTAGTCTGTGTTCAATGGGTCTTCGACGTATTCCGCCCGAGTCCCAATTCTAGTAAAGCGAGTTGACTTGTGCTGATGGTTTTGTGGGAAGAGGATGGTCATTATGGGATCTTCTTGATATTGTGTCCACTAGGTGGCCACCAACCGTGGCGTCGGTTGCAGTTGTGGGCGCAATACATATATAGGTCTGAAAGATCATTGTGTGGTCAGACTTGGAGAAATATTACATGACTAAGGGTGCATGACACATTTTCACTGCTGGTGTAGGATCTGCGGGTCACTACTTATTCTTAACCGGTGCATAGCACTTTGCTCGTTGTGTCTGTCGGTCGCACAGCTGCCTCCTCATATGTGATTTTACTGTATAATTAGATTCGTTATGTTGGTGCTGACATGATGAATGAGCGCCCCCACTTTGTGTGAGTGGGATATGTTGGTTTTAGGATAATGAGTCGCCCATAAGTGGGAGCTCATTCACATAAGCTCAGTTGTGTGTCTGGCCTTAAAACCTATCCCTCTATATACCATTATATATATGGGTGCTCAGGGTTGGAAAACCTTATGATAATAGTATAGATTCTCGCTCTCGCCTAGAGTTGAGAAACCTGACGCCCTACAGTTTAGACAGAGGTCAGTAGCTGTCGTATTAGAGGTCATTGCCCGTCAAACTGTGGCGTGTCCTCCCGTCCGGCAGACCGTAATGCCAACCTCATACAAATCCGCTTCCGCTAAGATAATTGTTCAAGGAGGTAACTTAAATATGTGTTATGTTATGCCCTAATCGATTGCATGTTTCATACATTACGACACTATGACTCTAGAGTGAGGGATCTGATTAGACTGTACATACCTAGGTCCCCAAGGTCCCCAAGGTACAATTGGTTGATATCCTTTGAGACCTGCATTTAAATTATTATTTGATTTTCTGTTAAACCGTGTATGGGGTTTTCAAACCCCAAGTTGAACATAAGTAAAGACATGTGACACGATTAATACCTTTAAGGAACCATAGATCACACCATCTTTCCGGGGTTTTAATTGTGCCATCATTAACTTGTCATATGCCTTCACTAACTGAATAACAAAAATAGAAAAAGAGCACAGAAGAAAGCACTTATTATACTTTCATGTGACAAACTAAGCATTTCAATTGTTAACTATAAAATATTCCAGTAGTCAACTTGCAACCGAGCGTCATCAGCAACCCCTTGTTTAGCTTTCAAGGGAAAAAAAAAACTAAGGAGATTGCCTTGATTGAACTTTATAGCTTTTCACTGCACTTCTCAAGTGTGGGGCAGCGTTGCCAAAAAAAAGTGCGGGGCAACCACATGTGTTCTCCACTCAAGTGCGTGATGAAGCACAAATTCGACCAGAAATTGAGCTGATTTTGAAAGAGTATAGAGACATGTTTGCTGAGCTTAAAGGCCTCCTGCCGCAAATGTCGATTGATCACACAATACGACTAAAGGAAGGGGTGAATCTCGTTAGCTCTCGGCCCTACCATTACCCGACCCCGCAAAAGCATGTTATTGAGTAAATGGTGAGGGAAATGATGTCGCAAGGGATAATTCAACCGAGTTGCAGCCCCTTTGCGTCACCCATGGTCCTAGTGAAGAAAAAAGACCATACTTGGAGGATGTGTGTAGATTACCCGCGGCTAAATGACCTCACAATCAAGGATAAGTTTTCGATGCCGTTGATAGATGAACTTTTGGATGAGCTACACGAAGCGTTTATTTTCTCTAAGATATACCTAAGGGCAAGATACCACCAAATAAGAATGGTCGATTCCGATGCACATAAGACCGCGTTTAGGACACACGAAGGGCATTGCGAATTCCTAGTTATGTTGTTCGGTCTCACGAACGTCCCGACCACCTTCCAAGGACTCATGAACACGATTTTCAAGAATTATCTAAGGAAGTTTGTCCTTGTATTCTTCGACGACATCTTGTTCTATAGCAAGGGGCCGAAACAACACATGGAGCACTTGAAGTTGATCTTGGAACTACTTCGTAATAACACGCTCGTAGCTAAATGTTCTAAATGTAGCTTTGGGGGAAGACAAGTGGAATACCTTGGCAATATCGTAACGGCGGAGGGGGCCGCGACAGATCCGTCGAAGATCGAGGCAGTTAAGGGGTGACCCTTGCCATCGATCGTGAAACAACTTCGAGGGTTTTTGCGGTTCACCGGGTATTATCACAAATTCATTAAAGGGTATGGAGTCATCAGTCACCCCCTCACCGAGATGCTCAAAAAGGATGCATTATCGTGGATGGTAGACGCGGGCTTGACCTTTAAACAACTCAAGGATGCATTTATGTCGGCACAAGTTCTAGTGTTGTCGAACGTGGACGAGACCTTCACGGTGGAAACAAATGCTTCAAATATGGGTATCGGGACTGTCTTAATGCAACAAGGTCATCCCATTACATTCATTAGTCGAGCACTCTCCAAATGCCAACAATCCCTATCGACCTACGAGAAGGAGTTGCTTGCTATACTCTTTGCGATCAAGATAATACATTTCTACCTTATCTATCGATGCTTCATTATTAAGACGGATCATCGGAGCCTCAAATTTATGTTACAGCAGCGTTTGTCGACCCTGCTGCAGCACACGTTGTTGTCCAACCTAATGGGATATGATTACAAAATTGTGTACAAGAAGGGAGCGGGGAATGTAGCTGTTGTTGCATTTTTAAGGTTGACAAGTTTAGAATTGATCTATATCACCCTCTCAACATTATCAACCGAATTAATGGACCGTGTGCGGAGGAGTTGAGAAAATGACGTGGAGTGTGGTCGACTGATTCAGGATATTGAGCAAGGGATCAGACTGAAACGTTTCATATGGAGAAACGGTTTACTCCAAGGGAAAGGGGAAATTGTCATAGGATAAGATCCAGAGCTGCGTAAGGAGATCCAGTCACTATTCCATAGCTCAGCTCTCTACGGTCATTCGAGGGCTTCAGCTACTCTCCAAAGGGTGTCGACCATCATTTATTGGAATGGGTTGAAGTGTTACGTAAGGAAGTTTGTTCGGAACTGTGAAACATGTCAACGAAACAAGTATGATTGCTTGGCTTATCCAGGTTTATTGTAGCCCCTCCCTTTACCGAAGACTATATTTTCAAACATATCAATGGACTTCATCACGGGACTACTGAAATCTCAAGGGAGGGAAGTCGTCTTAGTGGTGGTGGATCGACTAACCAAATACAGACACTTCATAGATCTTAATCAACCATACAACGCAGTCACAGGCGCCCAAGTCTTCATCGACCAAGTGTACCGCCTCCATGGTCTTCCGAGTAGCATTGTGAGTGATCAAGACTCGGTTTTTGTGAGCACACTTTAGCAAGAGCTGTTTAAAAAATTGGGAGTGACCCTTTGCTTGTCATCATCGTATCATCCACAAAGTGATGGGAAAACGGTGGTGGTTAATCGATGCTTGGAATAGTATTTAAGGTGCATGGACCGGGAGCGACCGACCATTTGGGAAAAATGGCTTCCACTAGCCGAGTGGTGGTATTATACTACTCATCATTCCTCCATCAACATGACCCCCTTCGAGGCACTATACGGGTTTGCACCCACGTTTCATATTCCGTAACCATTTCGGGTGCTCGAGAAAGTAGGTGCGGTGACATATCAACTCAACCTTACCCCATCGGCGATGATCCATCCAACCGTTCATGTGTCACAACTCAAGCCGGCGTATGGAATGAATGTGGACCATATCCCGCTACCGACGGAGGGACACAGTCGTGACATGCCTGAGGCAATTCTTGGAAGGACCATGGTAAAAAGAGGCATCCGAGCAACCACCAAGGTGCAAGTCAAGTGGAAGGGTCGGACTTTCAAGAAGCTACGTGGGAGTTTTTGGACGATTTCAAAAATAAATTTCCGGATTTCGATCTTGAGGGCAAGCTCGATGCGTAGGGGGTAGTATTGTTACGAGTCTACGTAATAAGTCTAGTTTGTAGTAATTTTCATAGTGGGCCTCTATAATGGGCATGCGTAATAGTGTTATTTAGCACCTCCCACCTATATACGGGAGTGCCGAGAAGAATGAGAAAGCAAGAAGAAATAACAACATTGTCTACTCTCTCTACTTATTCTCTTTCTCTCTACTTCTTTCTTCTTCCTCCCGACAGTCTACCTGTATCAGCCTCCTACTATTCTTATCCCGGGACTATCCAGTTCATATCGGTAATCAAATCCAAACTTCTGGTGCAGCTCTTGTCCCCAACTCACCAACATTCTTATACGGAACTAAAATCAACTGAGAAAGGAAGATAGAGAAAAATGAGAAATTGAGAAACGATTATCGTGATTCTTGCGGTTGAATTGCAGCTTGGGTAGTGAAATGCATTGGCTACAACCATCGGTATCGCGGCTGAATGATTCGTGTTGCTTAACACAAACTCAAGCCTCATGTTAGGGTTTTTTGCAGTCTTCTTTTACAAGGTTTTAGAGATTGAATTTGCCTGAAGTTCCAAAATTAGTTTCAGGGTCGAATACAGAGAAACTAATTTTTATATTAATTATGATTTAATTTAGGGTTAATTACTTAAATGGTTACACATTTGTACCCAATGTGTAGAATGGTTACATATGTTTTAGAATGTAACTAATTGTTTTTTTTTGTGTGACTTAATGGTTACACATCTTTTTCTCAGTGTGATTAATTGGTTCAACTCCGGCAAGGCTGAAGAAGAGAGAGCTCTGCAACTCTGGAGCTCCGAATTAGCGTAAGGTGAAGCTAGAAAAAACTCCATCGACGAGTCGTCGTCCTTTTCTTCCGCAAAGCAAAAATTGAGTTTCCTTCTCTTGGTCGAAGCCTCCAGTAGCGCAACAGTAGCAACAACTGGCGTGAATTCATATCTAGAAGAGAATTTCTCCATCATTGTCTCTCCTCACTTTCTATCCCTACTGGTCTCGATTAACATAGATAGAGAAAAAAACGTTATACAACATTGTTTCGAAGAACAGCTCGAAGTGGTCGAATTACTCCACATTGTTTTGAGTTGTCCTTCATCGAACACAAGTGACTGAATCCCTTCACCTCGGTCTACAAATTCCTCCACCGTGGAGGAAACTGGGGAAATTTGCAAGTCGCGAGTCTAAATTCCTCCACCTCGTTGAACAGTGTTCGATTTTAGGTTTTAGGGCTAATAAGTTAACTAAAGAGGGGTAATATTTTCATTTTATATGTTAGAATAGTGACTTAACGGTTAGTTTTTACAATGAACAATAGAAAAATCAATTAGTCACATTATGAAACATTTGTAACCATTATACATAATGGGCAAACATGTGTAACCATTTAAGTAAGGGAAAAATTTGAAAAATATGTAATATGTTTGCCCAAAGTGGTAAAAGCGACACAATATTTGTTTTTGATGCAACATGTTTGGTGTTGTTGGTTTTTGATGAAGTATGTTTGTGTTCGTTAAAAATTTCCGTTAACGCGTCACTTGCCTTGCACGTGACCTTCGTTTAGTTTGAAATTCCACAAATGCTCATGTCTTCAGTGCTGGTTTGGAGAGTTATCCTATGAGATGTAGGTGTTAGTCCTGACGTCGGAGGCCTGGGATCTTTTCGGCACCCTCCGCATCGGAGCACATGCTCGAAAAATGACATCTTTCCCTGAGTGTTTGAACTCAAGATATTTTAATATCTTCTCAATCTCACCATAAATCGAAGCATTTACAGGTTTTAGAGGAACTTTATGCGGCTTAGCAGTTGCTCTATTCTTCAAACTTCTATTTACATCCACTTGTTTCCATGGTGCATGCTCGTTAGGGATTTTCAACACAGGTTTCATGGCTCCATCAACACTTATCCACCTTGGATATGTCGTCTCCTTCAATTGATATGCACATCAGAACAATATGATATCAATCAAAGGCACTGAAGCAAATAAAAATACAATGCTTTGCTAGCAAGGTTGTCACACACACATGAGAAGTCAGGTTTCAAGAAGATGAACTTCTATTCCATTGGAATTGAAGAGTGAAAGCTTTCTAAAGAATAAGATATAATCATTCATTATTGCCCAAGGACATATCCAAGAGCAATATATTCTGCAGTATACATCACAACGAGGCAAGGAAGATTACACTAACAGTTTCTCATCAATATGTCAATTTATTGAGTTTTTACAGACAAAGACGCACAATGCTGAGGTAAATGATCAATTCTCTATCATCTTAAAGAAGAATATAAATACAGAAAAGAAAGTAGATGGAAGAATCATTTCAAGAAAAGTTGTATAATGTCAAAGCACCGATTTTTACCAGGAGGGGGATGAGGAGGGAGTCTCTTTGGAGTAATGCGGCGCCCGGAAATGACAACATGTTGTCGATGGAAAAGCTGAAAGAACCTGCTCCAGAAAAGCTATCACGTTTACAATATCAACTAAGAATCAGTGACTCAGCAGTAGATGCATTTCGTGTGAGGGGAGATAGAGTGCATTTTGTCAATGCAACAAAAGAGAATTCGGTTCGGTAATAAGGATGAAGGGGTATAGGGACACTTCTATTTGATAATTGGAGGGAAAATATGATGAGGGTAGTTTCGATAGTTTCAAAATTATTTTTTTTAACGTTCAAAAAACCAATCATGTGAGATGCACGTGTACAATTTAAGGAAAAAATAACGGAAAACAAAACTTTTATTCAAAAACCAACAAAATGAAATATAATACATCAAAAACGCACGGCTCAAAACAAGTTACATCAGTTACCAATTTTGGTAAATATATTACATTTTTTTCATACTTTTCCTTTTAAGTAATTATTTCTTTAATTTATAAAAACAAACAATCAGGTCGCGTGGCCTAATGGATAAGGCGCTCGCCTCCGGAGCGGGAGATTGTGGGTTCGAGTCCCACCGTGATCGATTATTATTTTTGCTTTTTTAAATTAATTTCAATCCTCAAATTAGCAGACAATATCTAAATTCACCCTCAAATTAGGATTGCATCCAGTTATGAGTTTACTAAAAACCAATTCAAATTCTTTATCGTCAAGCCATATTTAAAAATTAAAATATTTACTGAGTAAGATTATTTTAGTCCTCGACTACATAGACTATCAAATTCATCCTCAAATTAAGATGGCTTCCAATTGCATCATCCAACTTTAATTAAGCCTTTCGAAATTTCTATCGTGGTCCTTTTTCTTAAGAGAGTTCTCTGGCGGTACCGGTAACAACTAAGTATAGGCTAGCTGGTTGAAATTATTAAGACCAAGCACTGCTATTTTACTAAGGTAAATAGTCATGTACAAATATGCTTTTGTATATAGGGCCGACAATGGTGCGGTGAAAAATCCATGACCATGATTATAACTGTTACTGTTTAATATGGTTAACCGTACCATTATGGTGCGGTTATGGTGATGCATTTTCTACCTATAATGGTTATGGTTATGGTATTTGAGTTATAATCATGGTTGTAACCATGATTATTCTATAAATATAATATTTATTTATTAATAAACTATTTATATAATGTACTAAATATAAATTATATACTTAAAAATTTGAAATTGTTGAAGATTGAAGGCGCCAAAGTCCAACGATGGTAATATAGATTGATATATTTTTTAAAATAAAATTTTCGATCTTTTATTATATTACAAGTGTGGAATGAATATGAGTATACGAGTAAAACCATGGTTAATAACCACAGTTATTTTAATGGTTATGGTATTAAAAATTATAACCATAATGGTTATGGTATGTGATTTAAAATATGGTATAGTTATAGTATTTGACATATCCTGACCATACCCTAACCATCGACAGCCATATTTATATATGGTTTAGTACACTTATATGTTTATTAAATATTGTTATTTATACTACTGCTACTCAATTTTTCCGTTAAATATTATTATTTTCTGCTAAAAGAATAATTTTACCTCATTTTATCTTCAATACAAAATCACAAATCAAATTTAAAAAAAAAAAAAAAAAACTGATTTAGATATAAAATAAATTCGAAAAGGCAGCTTTGAGTTCAAATTCAAAGTCTTGTCTTTTTTCGATTAAAATCGAAACTGCATTATGGGTTAAATTCAACCAAAAAAATATAAATTTGAGTGTAAATCAAACCCAAAATAACATTTTTTAGCTAAACTTTAAACCCCAAACATCATTTTTAGGTGAAATTTGATCACCCAAAATTGAATTTCTAGTTTTGATACACTCAAATATGCAATTTTTAGGGTTTGATTCATGATCTAATATTGAAAATGAGATCAAAACCATCCTATTGATATAAAATAATAATATTTAACAGAAAAAACAAACAGAACAGTAATGCCGATACAAAAGTAAACAGAGGTGCTTGATTAGTAATGACGCTGTAGCCCCCTCTTCTATACCTAGAACCAGACTTTATGCAAGATTCAAATATATAATCTTTTCCTGCCTTAATTTTTTAATTTCAACAACAAATATTTCTACACTTTTCCCATAATTTTCCAGAGAAAATTGAACAAAATAAGAAGAAAAAGATATAAGGAAATTATATCCTCATTGTTCCTCTCTATAGCACCATGTCCTTACTAATGCTGCACCTCCATCTATCTACAGAAAATGAGATCGCTGTGTAAGATTATAGTTAATCTGTTTTTTTGCTACTTAGGGACTCAAATTTACCTTAACCTCAGTAATTAGCTGGCTTTGCAGTAGTTGTGCTTCCGAGCATGTAAGAACCTGATGGTCCGTTGCCGTAGTTAAACTTTGTCTTCCTCTCGGCAGGCTTTAAAATTTGGAAGGAGCACATTAGGGAATCATCCACACTCATCATGGCCCCAGCATTGTCAAACTCACCACAGTAGTTGGGTGCAGAGAATATAGTTACTAATTGTCTATTAGCAAAGAACTCGTATCCATCCTCCACAACCTGACAGTAAAAACATAAGAAACTAAGCTGTAAAACCCGAAATCAACAACAGCTTAAAAAATTGAAGTCATGAAACCTATTTACAAACTTACAAACTTACCTTTTTGTGAAAAATGTGATTATGTATGTGAGCCTAAAGATTGCAACTTCTTAATATTGAAGTACATACAATTGGAATTTATAGTCGTTACTGGATAAGAAAGATTTTCTGTTGTGTCCATGATTATTGTCTCTTTCTCGATTCAGCAAATCTTGCACCGTCTTGGTGCCTTGTGGAATATAGGGTGAAACTTGGTGAGAAAATGGAATCGATGGAATGGAAACTCACTCAACCACTTCGTTCTTGAAAAGAAACATTTCTCACAAAAATTCACCCTATGTTTCATAGGATTTTCCTAATGATATGAATAATGTTTTACTAATTGAAAAACAATAGATTTTCAAAGGATAGACTAATATGACTTGGAAAACAATATTTAGTAATGGAATAGCCATGACGAACCTGGTGAGCACGACAAATTAGATCCAAATCATGCTTCTGAAGAAACTCTGACACCTTATCCGCTCCGAAAGTATATGAAACTCCTCTATCATTCATTCCCCACCCTGTAACATCTTTACTAGGATCCGACCAGAGAAGGTCACAAAGCAAACCCGAGTCTGGAAGCATAGTGGGACGCGGCAGTTTCCTGATCTCATCTAATTGCTGCAGATCAGGTGAAAGACCACCATGCATGCACAGAATCTTTCCATCAACCAAGGCTGCCACTGGAAGACAGTTGAAGCAATCACAGAAAGTCTTCCAAAGCTTCACATTGAATCTCCTTTTGCACTCATCGTAGAAGCCGTATATACGATTTATGGAAGCACATTCATGGTTTCCTCTCAAGAGAAAAAAGTTCTCTGGGTACTTTATCTTGTACGCGAGAAGCAAACAGATTGTTTCTATACTTTGTTTGCCTCGATCAACATAGTCTCCCAAGAATAAGTAATTGGCATTAGGAGGATAGCCACCATACTCAAAAAGCCTTAGCAGATCAGAATATTGGCCATGGGTATCACCTGAGAGGTAGGAAAAACAATGATAATTTACTCACTGAAATAAGTGACTAAACTTTCGTTCCACATAAGAAGCATATGCTATGTTGTAAGCTATTAAACCAAAAAATTAATCTTAGAAAGATAAATGAGTTCATTTTTTAACTTTATTGCAGCAAAAATAAGTATCAATAGGTAATTACAGTTTTTCATACAACATTATAGGATTGTACATGCCATAGAAAGTTGAAACAAGACAATGTATTGAGTATTTGAGTTATTTCCTCCAACTGGTACTGTCAGCTAAATTTACTTTTAAGTATTTATGGGTGGTCTTTGAAAGATACTACGTGTACAATAACATATTTTAATAAATCATGTTCCCTCACTGTTACATCTTTTAATGTGTGAAGTTTCTACCTTGTATCTCAATAGGTTCTTAAAATGTGATTATAGATTAAGCATGCAGCTGTTAGTTAAAAGGGCAAACAGAAAAGGAAATGGCTTTTCGTGAATTTTAAAAATTAAGTCCATAGAAAGACCAGCTATAGCCAAAGATAAAACTGAAATTAAAGCATAAACTTGATCAAAGTACAAACGGCTGATCAGATATGAAAATACATTTAACGATGCCTTAAGCAATGAGGCAAACCTATAGCACATAAAAAGACAGAAACTTCTTAACGAAGTAACGCAACTCTCCTATGTGCCATGAAAAAATTGACCATCTTCGAAGAGAAAATAAACTGCATTCCATTAAACTAAGCAGCTGAGTGCTCAGAAGATGCAATTTTTGTTTCCTTATTTTTTGAAGCAACACACTCTATCAAAAGGATAGTTGAATTTGACAAAACAAAACTTCACCAATTGAAGCCAAAATAAATTGTACATATTGCAACGCAATGTCACAAGTAGTAAATGAAACTGGACCTGAAGCTAAGTTGGGATCAGGGTTGCTTCCTAGCTGAAAATCTTTCCGAACCAAATGGGACAGTGGAACATAATCCAAACCAAATATTCAATACAGAAGTTGTTACTTCCACAACTCTTAATTTGTTGTAGTTGCGGGTGCTATGCAAAACCGAACCAAGCATACATGATACATCTATGGACCAAAAATAAATTACATCCATTCCATATAAACAATAAAGACATTAAGAAATTTGAGACATTCTCACCACAAATCTTAATAGGTGCTTCAATCTCTAACAAGTTAGGCTGCTGCATGAAAATATCCCTGGCAACGGCGCAAAGCTGCCGGATCTCTGCTTCAGAGAGTTGGACCTGTTTCCCAGGCCGGGTCCTGACCTCCAAAAGCCGCTGAATAACGTCATCTAACGCCGCCGAGTCCATCCTCTATAATCAGAATCCGCCACCACGGACCAGAGTCACTTTATCGATTTCGATGCGATTTGGGGATTCAGCACAATGCACACATCGTCGTCTCTTCCTCTACGGCAAGAGATAGGGAGAAGGAAATTGGTTGTCGTAAGTGGAGAGTGGCAGTGTCTGCGCTGTCGCCTGCTATGCCGTTCGAGGATCGGGGAGAGGAGGTTCCATTTTCCGCCCACTAGTGCTTGACTTTTTCTCTGAAAATGGAAAATTCTTCGAGTGTGGCAGATTTTAGGAGATAGAAAGTGGTGGGGATCTGTCGGTGAATTTCTGTTCGATGCCTTGTTGGTAAAATTTCTAGTTTTTGTCCTCGAAATATAATTTAATTCATTTTAATCCTAATACTTACTAATATGTTCCACTTTCATCCCCTCTAGCTTCAATTGACTCCATTAATATGATTTTAATACGATAAAAGTATGAAAAATATGTAATATGTTTGTTAAAATTGGTAAATGATGTAACTTGATTTGGATCGCGAATTTTTGATGTATTATTTTTGATTTTGTTGGTTTTTGAAGAAACGTTTGTGTTTTCCGTCATTTTGTCCGTTTAAATTGGATACGTACAGCTCACGTACTTTTTTTTAACGTAAAAGTAATAATAATTAAAAATAATGATACTCTCGTCATATTTTCCCTCCAATATCCGAACTGGTGTCCTTCTATCTCCTCATCAAACTCTTCATCACTCCAATTACCAAACTGATCTCTCTTCCCCAAAATCCCAAATCGGTGCAATCATCCCTTCTTTCGGAACTCTAATCCTCCCCGCTGGTGCGACTCCTGGAGCTCCGCGAAGACCTCCCTTTGGTGCGACGAAGGGACTGGTGCAATTTCGGTTCTTCCAAGCTGAAACCGAAGTGACACGACCTTCCCCTACGACATGACTGGTGCAATTTCTCTCATGCAATTTCGAAGTGTGTTCGCGAATCGGTGATTCTCTTCATATGTAACTTCCGAGTGTGCAAACATCTTGTATAAATGTCGAAGCTACTGAAAAATTGTCCATCAAATTTTCCAAAGTTTACGGAAAAAAGTCTCTTGAAAGGTTAATTAGTTATGTCTTGGTTGTATATAGAGATGATATGTTTAATTACAGAGATGTGTATGTAGAGCTTGTTTGTTTCTGTGTTGAAGGTTGACTACTAACATAAACGTTTTTGCAGAATGTCAAGTTCAAGTGAGGAGAAGTGGTTTATGCAAATCCATCACGATGGTAATTGGGTGAACGGTGTTTACAAGGGCAAATTATGTTTGACGGACTTGTTTGACCATTTGTTTGTCTGCTTCAACGTTGATGTTCTAGTGTAGTATTACAATTTGAAGAGGGATGGTTTAATCACCTACGTTCCACCAAATGGAAATCCTAAAACTGACATCGAAGTTGTATGTAGCGATGAAGATGTTTGCATAATTAAGGATAAACAACAAGGTGTACGCGAAGTAATTTTGTATGTGCTTCCACCATTTGATGAGGAAGCATGTAGTAAAAATCCATGGTTGGAAGAACTACTGAACAACACATTGTTGAGGCAAATTACAAATAGAAGAAGGATGGCATCCGCAAGGATAGCTGAACTGTCCGCGCAACGATTGAGTGAGAAAGCGAAAGGAAAAGCACCCATGGCTAAGATTAGTGCTTCCTCACGATCCGAAGAGACGTCTTCCAACTCCGATGGCATTTCCGACCCCAATTGGAAATCCAAAAAGGGTGAAAAGGAGTCTAACAACGAGGATGATGAAGTGCCACCCAAGAGATCAAAAACGCATGGACAGCTCAAACTGAAGGTGTTAGTGACATACCCGACTTAGTGGGTGCGATGGAAGATGAGTGGGATGATACGACTTCTGGTATTGGGGGCGAACATCGATGTTGACGTGTTGAACCTTGAGCATCACTGTCCGAGGGACACCTTGAGGACTCCGCCTGACTCGGACGTTGAAGACGACCTTACAAGTAGACTTAGGACAACAGTTATTGATGAAGAGGTGAATGCTGAGTTCCGTCAAGCAACCAAAAACTACGAACTCAAACTTGGTATGAAGTTCGTAGTCGCGAAGCCGTTTAGGATTACATGATTGGACATAGTATTCAAGAGGGTTATGAGATGGAGTCCAAGGGATCGAATGGTCCAAACCGAATATAATTTTGTTGCAAACAATCAAACTGTGGCTTAAAGTCGTGTGTTGTTCGGCTTCAGAAACAAATCATTTTTCATTTACGAAAGTTAAAGGAAAAGCATACCTGTGGTCGAGCATTCCATACCAAGAAGATTGGGGAGAAGTGGATATATGACAACTTCATGGAGTTGAATCGGAACGAACCAAAGGTTCGAAGTACGACAATAGCGGACGAAATTCAGAAACTCTTCAACTCCGATGTCAATATATGGAATATATGTGAAGGGATAAGATTAGCGAGAGAGAAGCTATGTGGAGATAGATTATGGCAGTTTGAACGTCTAAGGGGCTACGCTGGGAATGTGATGATGCATAACCTATGAATCAGGGTTTACATACAGGTCGATCTGGCGCCCAACACTTTAAGACCTAAATTTGAACGTTTGTACGTCTGTTTGAAGGGTTGTGTCGAAGGATTTAGAGCTGATTGTCGACCCTTCATTGACTTGGATGAGTGTCACCTAAAAGGCATAGATGGGGGACAATTGCTAAGTGTCGTGTCTCGGGATGCTAACAATAGAGTTTTTCTCTCTATGTTATGCATGGGTCGAAACTGAAACCAGAGTGTTGTGGACATGGTTCTAGGAGCTTTTAAAGACAGACCTTGCTGACGGGGTCCATGGATCATCATGCCAGATAGGCAAAAGGTATGTTGTTTAATTTATTACGTTTTCAGTTTTTAAAAAGTTTATATATTACTTTTTCAGTTTTTAAAAATATTATGTATTAAGTTATCATATTTTAAAAATGTTATGTATTATGTTTTCATTTTTAAAAAAATTGATTTATTATGTTTGTAATTCTATTAGTATGATGATTTATGTTTGTTATGGTTTAATAACTGCAGTAGATGATATCATACCAGCATCAGAGCATCGTTTCTGTGCACGACACATTCATGAGAACATGCTTGCTACCAAACACAATGACGCTGGAGTGAAGTCACGTTTCTGGGCAGTGACTTGTTCGTACAATTACCATAGGCACAAGGTGCACATGGATTACTTGAAACAACACTACGTTGGTGCATGAGAGTACTTGGACAAGATTGATAGGAATACCTAGTGCAAGTACGAATTTCATCCTGATTCAAAGACAGATTTAGTAGTGAACAATGTCGCAGAGAGCTGGAATGCGAAGATTAAGGATGCTAGAGATAAGCCGACAATAACCCTAATGGAAACTTTGCGAAGGATCGTGATGAATAATTTCACTACAAAGAGGGAAAAGGCTAGCAAACACGAGGGTTTGTTGTTTAGTAATGTTCTAGAAAAATATCAAAAAGAAGAATGATGATTCAAGAGGGATGGGTGTACTATGCGCGGGTGAGGGTGAGTAAGAAGTGTTAGTGGGGACACAATACCAGTACACAGTAGATATCAACACCAGAACATGCAGCTGTCTGGAATGAAATCTGACAGGAATTCCTTGTGCACATGTTACGGCATGTTTGCTGAAATCTAGACTAGACGTTCAGAATTATGGTGATGCAGTCTACCACAAAGAAACTATGCAACAAATTTACACTCCAATCATACATCCAATTACTGGGGTTGACGATTGGATGAGTGTAGATTCTTTACCCATTGATCCTCCGGAAGTCCGTAAACAAAGAGGCATGCCAAAGAAGAAATGGACGAGAGCTACAACCGAGACTGTGAACAAAACAGGTAATAAACTAACCAAGCATGGGTTCCCACAACACTGCTCCCTATGTGGACTAAGTAGCCATAACAAGAGGGGTTGTAATAAGAGAGGTCAGGCACCCCAACCATCTCATAGCAGCGGTGCACTGTCCCAACTGACACAAGCATCTGCAAATCCGTCTTGTAAAAAACGAGGATCACAGCCTTCACAACGAGTTAGAAGGAAACTCAACACCCATCAGCCTGACGTTGAGGCAACGCATCCACACACCAAAAGAGTCAGGCGAGAAACGGTCTCACAAGAATAACCGAGTAGAGATCCCAAAGGTAAAGGCAAGAGCAAGACAAGTCCAGTTGAGGAAGAGACAACTCATTTGGGTGAAGAGTCAGACACCTTTGTTCCCGAGTTTGTTCTAGATTCACAACCTCAGATGGTAAAAAAAATGTTTTACTAGAAAATATATTTAGTTGAATCAGTTTTCAATAATCTTAAACTTGTTTGCAGGAACAAATGCCTGAAGAAGTACCCAAAAGGATTCCTAAAACAAGAAGGGCAAAATTGCAGACAAGAAGAAAAGCACATGCTTAACTCTTTCACGACTTATCACATTTACAGCAATTATGGGTTGTAATTCTAACTTTTGTGTTGCCATAGGGTATAAATGTCCCTGAAAAGATTGTAAATCTAGAAAGTTCTCCTGAAGGCGTTCGAGTGACTTCAAGTGCACCACAACTGTCGGATTGTCGAACTATCATGGAAGTTAATATGCCTTTGCAGACCATCACACCAAAGAAGAAGACTATTCCTAAGAAGTCGACAATGTCGTCAAGGAGTTCCCCTCGTTTCAAGTCAAGCAAATACACGAAATATCCTACTCAATGAAGATATTCAGTCTGCAGAAGTTAAATTAGTTGATATTATTTTGGATGTCATTTTGAAATGAAGCATACTATCGGTTATGATGTCACTTTGAGACGTTAGGTTAGGTTTTGTATTTTTGTGAACTTGGTATTGTAAGTTAGTATTTTGTAAAACTGGATGACAGTTAACTATGAAAATAGTTGGTTTTGTGAATTTTGCATTGTTTATGTGTGTTGTGTGTGTTGTGGAACATGTTTTTAAGTGCATGTGGAATTCTGTTGGGTTTTATTCGAAGACTTTTTGTCCAGTCAATCAAAACATAGTACATCTACTTTCAATTTGTGAACAAACATTTTTCATCAAATACTAACACTTACAAAACATATGTTATCAGGAACCAACAAATATAGAAACATAATTAGCTAAAAGTCGTTACGCTACGCAAACATAAGTGCTTGAAGTACACATCCTAAAACACTTCAACCAGTAACCACTTTTAGGATTACAACAAACAGCAGTACCATAAGCACTCCAACAATAGTAATCAACATTTTTCCCTTCTACGTACAAGAACAACTTCGTCTTCGATCTTGTCATGCATATCTCAAAATTTGGTTACAGTCATCCTTCTGTATATGCACATTGGAGTCACACCACTCAAAATAGTTACAACTGTGGTTTTGCACCCCCAAACACTCAAAATTAGGGTTTCGAAGAGAGATTTGAGAGTAATTTTCCAATTGATACTAAAATTAGGGTTCAAACCCAAAGAAATCGGCAAGAACACGGGATGAACGCTTCGAACAAACGTGGAAGAAAGGTTGCATATAATAGCAGTGAAGAAGTTAGGGGCATTTGAGAAATTTCACACCAAAAGGAGTTCACGTGCAAGGCGTGTGAGGTGTTAACATAATTTTTTAACGGATACAAACATACTTCATCAAAAACCAACTAGACCAAGCATATTGCATCAAAAACAAACATTGTGTCACTTTTACCACTTTGGTCAAACATGTTACATTTTTTTATACTTTTCTCTTTTAATAGAGTATTTGCATATGGCATGCCATTTAGTTAGAGGTTAAAATTCTTTTATTGCCTCATTTTTATCAAATTTCTTTTTATTTTTTGGTACCTTACATATATTTGTTATTGTACTATATTTTAAGATGTTTATATTACACATCTAAATTTTCGTTTATTAATATTAAAAAAAATATTATTATAATATTATAATGGATAAATCATCTCATCCGTCTCTTATGTTTGTCATATGTGACTAAATAATAATTTATATTTTTTGTGTATCTAAACAATCATTTACGTTTTAGAATGTGACTTTTTAGTTAAACATTGTGTTATTTAATTACTTATATTTGATAGATGTGATTAAATAGTCACTAAAATGACGATATTACCTTTGCTCTTATCTTCTTGTTATTTATGTTCATGTTCATCTTCAAGATCTTCTTTCTCAATTCAAACACAAAATTTGGGTTCGATCACATATTTAGGTAAATCCATTTACGAAATCATTCTTCCATTTCCCCTTACAAGTTTACAAACTCATAAATTACTGATTTATGGATTTACCGAACATAAATTAGTGATTTCTAGGTTCGGCATTTGATTTTGGGTTCGACATTCAAGCTGAGTTCAACATTCGACTTTGGTTATTGACGAAGATGAAGAAGATTAAAGAAAGGAGATGAAAAATATCATAGATATAATATCAAGAACAAAAGAAAATGAAGAAGAATATTTTAATCATTTCAATACTAACTTACAATTTTTTCAACTGTTCAGTCACATATGATAACATAAGTAACTGCTGATATAATTTACATTATAATAATTATTTTTCTTATTGTTAAAAACTACTACCCTCACTAACACTACTTTTAACAAAGTACCTTAAATTAACCAAAATTTTAAATCACTTGGGTTTGAGTTATAGTTGCAGAATTTCGAATAACGGAACAGTTATAAAAATTGTAAGTTAGTATTGAAAATTTTAGTTTTTTAAACTTAATTCCAACCGGTCTAATAGTAATAGAAATACGTAATTTTTTTTAAGAGAGTAACAAAATAATAATTCTAAAGTAGGAAATTAAAATGGCAAGTTTTTTTTTGTGTATTAAAAATTTAAAATTCCCTTGAACTTTTTTTTTTTTTTTTGCCAATGAAGAAATAAAAGAAACATATACAAAATACAGATTACACCCTTGAATTATTGTTATTATAGTATCTAATGCCTCATGGATTTACTTGTGGGTCCAAATGTAATATAAAAAAATGCAAGGAGCAAAAATAAGGAAGAAAAGTGGGGGAGTAGAACAAAACACAAATTCAATTCACTACTACTCAATGTACTCATAACTAGGGGGAAGAAAAGTGGGTGAACAAAAAAGACCGGCTTGAATAGCCCAATCTGTAATTCTCAACAAGGCTGGCTCGAATAGCCCAACCAGAGCTTAAGATAAGACCGAGACACGAGCTGTCTCTCCAAAACTCTCTCTACATACAACCATTCTGGTTGTTATTCAACTCGAAGCTTCCTCGTCTTCAACATCTCTGCAACTTCGTTCGGAAGTCGAAGCTTCCTCGTCTCTGCAACTTCGTCTTCAACATCTCTACAACAGTTCTCTGGTTCAACTCGAAGCTCTTCGTCGGGTTCAACTTCGTCTCTGGTTTAACATCGTCTTCGAATCTCTGCAAATCGATTTTCTTTCAATCACTCAACTTCGTCTTCTTCTATGGTTCAACTCGAAGGTTCCCCATCTTTTTCTCTGCTCTGCAACTTCGTCTTCAAAATCGATTCTTTTAAAACTTTGATCCAAGAAAGAGAACGACCGAGTCAAGCAAGGCAGACTCAAACTTTTTTATTTTTTTTCAGAAATCGGTCTCGGTCCTCCAAACGTCAGTACTGAAATTTTGGGCTCGGTCTTGACAAAATAACTGTCCCGTTCCGATCGAGCTCACCCGTGCTCATACCATAACCCAGATACAGTAACAGAGAATACAGTTACTAATTACTACACAAAAACGTCAACTTTCTGTAACGTACGTCACCACAATCTTCAATAACAACCGTCACCTTTGGTGCACTGCTATCCATCCCGACCTTCTCCATCTCCTTCACCACACTATACCTTTCAACCACCTTCCCAAACTTAACATGCTTCCCATCAAGCCATGGTGTCTTTTCCGTGCATATAAAGAACTGAGACCCATTTGTGTTGCGCCCTGCATTTGCCATCGAGAGTATACCAGGATTCGCATGCTTCAAATTGAAATTCTCATCGTCAAATTTGTTTCCATAGATGGATTTGCCTCCAGTGCCATTGCCTCTTGTAAAGTCTCCACCTTGGCACATGAAGTGAGGGATGATGCGGCGAAAGACCGAGCTTTTGTAATGGAGAGGTTTCCTTGAGGTCCCGATGACTTTCTCTCCGGTGCAGAGGGCAAGAAAGTTCTGCTGTTGTCGGGGTTGAGTCAGAGAAGAGCTCCATTATGACTCTTTCCGCTTTGTTCTTTCCAATCAGTATCTGAAAGAAGACCTTCGGGTTTGATTTTGACATCTTTGATTTGGGGTTATGTTTCTGCATCAATAGATACGATTATGACATCAATTGAAGAGAAGTTTTTAAAAAAAGTATACACTGTGCCAAAAACCTCATGGATAGCGTTTTTTAGAACGCTCGCTACTTTGAGTAGCGTTTTTTAGAACGTGCGCTACTTTGAGTAGCGTTTTTTAGAACGTGCGCTACTTTGAGTAGCGTTTTTTAGAACGTGCGCTACTTTGAGTAGCGTTTTTTATAAAACGCCACTAGGAGTTGCGTTTTTATGAATTTCGCTACCCCTAGTGGCGTTTTTTTTACGTTTTTTTACGATTTGATGTTTAATTAAAAATAAAATTATGTATTTATTAAAAAAAATAAAAAATTATAGTAAGTAAATATTTTAATTGCGATTCGAATGATACAAAAAATATTAAATTTGGACTTACGGATTGACTGTAGACTCTGCCATAAGTTGAGATATGAAAATTTGACTTAAAAAAATATAACTCATACCTTGTAAGTCCAAACTGATCACGGTGAACGTCATTTATGTCGTAATTCAATTATCTACATAGGGTTTTTCTTTTGATTAAAAATACATTGATTTTGTAACCTAACATCGCTTATCTTAAACTTTGACCAAAATAATTAAATGCATTATGTGAGAAATTTAATTTTGTAATTACTCAAAAAAAATAATAAAGTGAGTAGCTAATTTAATTACGAATTAAATGACGCTAACTAGACATTAATCTTTTACTTTTAGACTGGCTATATAATACGATAAGTAATTTACATCATTTTATATCATATTATACAGTCAATCTAAAAGTAAAAAATTAACGTCTAGTTAACGTCATTTAATTCGTAATTAAATTATCTACTCACTTTAATTTTTTTTGAGTAATTACATAATTAAATTTCTCACCTAATACATTTAATTATTTCGGTCAAATTTTCAGACAAATGATATTAGGTTACAAAATCACTGTATTTCTAATCAAAAATATTACCCTAAGTAGATAATTGAATTACGACGTAAATGACGTTCACCGTGATCAGTTTGGACTTACAGTGTATGAGTTATATTTTTTTAAGTCAAATTTTCATATCTTAACTTACGGCAGAACCTACAGTCAATCCGTAAGTCCAAATTCAATATATTTTGCATCATTTGAATCGCAATTAAAATATATACTTACTATAATTTTTTAATTTTTTTTAATAAATACATAATTTTATTTTTAATTAAACATCAAATCGTTAAAAAAACGTTAAAAAAAAAACCAAAAAACAAAACACCACTAGGGGTAGCGAAATTCATAAAAACGCACCCCAAGTAGCGTTTTATGAAAAACGCTACCTCTAGTGACGTTTTTTGAAAAACACTAAAAAACGCTACCCCCACTAGCGTTTATATATATTTTGCTAAATATTTTTTCAATATACTTACTTTTTCAAAAAAAATTGGCACAGTGCCTACTTTTAAAAAAACTTGCAATTGAAGACTAAGACATCTAAACAAGAACATGGAAGTTTTTAAAAAATTAATCACTACGCAAAAAATATTTAAAAAAATAATTATACAAAACAATATTTAGTAAAATGTATATAACCACTACTAGGGGTAGCGTTTTTATGAAAAACTCACCACTAGGGACGTTTTTTTTTGTGTTTTCTTTTATTCTTTTTGGCTTTTTTACGTTTTTTTGATGACTCAATATTTAATTAAAAATAAAATTACGTATCTATTGAAAAAAAAATTAAAAAAGAATTGTTTAGCAACAATACATATTTTAGATACTCTGCAACATTCTCGATTGTTTACATTAGACAATAATAATTATACCAATTCTTAATTTAATACTAATACTTATTTTTATTATACCCATACTTATTTTTATTATACTAATACTTAATTTTTATTATACAAATGCTTAAATTAATAGCTATACATATTTTATTTTTATTATATCAATGCTTAATTTTATACTCATGCTTAATTTCATATATACATAATTAATAATTTTTATATACATATTTTTAGGAAAAATGAAGAGACCATTAATATTTAACAACGAGACACATTTTAACAACTCTACAACATATTTTATGAAAAATTAATATTGATAGTGTTTCCTTTTACACAATATATTTATTATTTAATTAACAATTTATTTTAATTGTTTTTCATAAATACGAGCTAATTAATACTGATTTACTTTCCTTTAACAAATTATACCAATTATATTATATCAAAAATTATACTATTTTATCAAAAATTAATAATTTAATATACATAGAATGTTCTAATTGAATATTTGATTTAGTTTCTTTTAACAAATTATACTAATTAATACTGATTTAGTTTCCTTACACAAATTATATGAAACATAAATGCTTATGTATGAAGTCATTGAAATAATTTGTGTAATTGAAATGATTAATTATGCATATGAAATTAGTATAATAAAAATAAAATATGTATAGCTATTAAAATAAGCATTGGTATAATAAAAAATAAGCATTAGTATAATAAAAATTAAGTATTGGCATAATAAAAATAAGCATTGGTATTAAATTAAGCATTGATATAATTATTATTGTCTAATTTAAACAATCGAGAATGTTATAAAGTACCTAAAATATGTAACCTTGCTAAACAGTAAACACCAAGTAGCACACGTTCTAAATATTTTACATTTTACTAAATATTTTTTTTGTATAATTACTTTTTCAAATATTATTTGCGGGTTACAAGAACATGTCATGGCTCCACTGTTAATTTGAGCATGAACTGATGAGATGTTGCAAATCGTAAAAAAAATGCTTATTTTTCAAAGTTATGAATGAATGAAATGGCTAACTCTCATCATGTGATCAAAACTAAGATTAAAATGCACCAAACTCATTGAAAACTAAATGGACAGAATTTAAATACCTTGAACATCTAGAACATGATTTTAACTGACAAACTTCACAAATACTAAAAGTCTAGAACACTACATTTGACTACAAATTAAAAAGATTCGTGGATTGAAATCTTGAAATAGACGTGCAGCATATATTCAACTACAGTATTAATCCATGGTATCGCACACAAACACCAAGCAGCAAGCAATGTACACATCATGAAAACCCTGAACGAAAATGACATCAACTTTTTACAAGTACTGAAGTTTGCTATTCACAACATGAATAACAACACACACGAAAGTTCGACAATTGGAGCTGAGTTCCATCTCAAATTCAATCTCTGCTGAAAAATCTTACAGCAACAGAGCCTTAGAATAGCAATTCTAACTAAAAAGAGCAAGTCTTATGCACAGCAAACTTGAAATCGATTTGGACACAAGCACGGCACAGAAATAGAAGAAAAAAAGCTTTAATCCAGAATGTGCAGTAATATTTAAGGTAGCTAGTGTTCAATTGTCCTGCTGAGACAAAAGGACTAATGTTCGTCATCCTCGGCGAGATCCTCAAAAATACAGACAAATCAAGAGGATTAAGAGGGACACATTCAATCTGGCACAAAATTTGAGCTCACATGCTACGCTTAGAACCGCATGTAAGCCTTCGATATGTGCATCCGACATAAATCGAGCAAAAAATTAGCTTGGAACAGAGACTGTGGTAGTAGCAGCCCAAATTCGACAATAGCAGATAAAGAAGAAGATTGGGAAGGACGAAGCCGATGGAAATGAAGACACGATCAGTTGAAGAGGAAACCTTTGGAATAATTACATGCAGAGATCAACAATGGAGGCTGTGAGTAAGGAAGGAATGAGGTGTAGGGTTTAGGCTCTGTGCCAAGGTTGGACCTATCATATATATATGGGAGCGGAAAAGATGTAGGGTTTAGGGAATATGGTTTATTCTATTCTGCCCTCAAGGTATTGTCTTCTTCAGTCTCAGTCCCAAATTAGGAGAAAGTAATAAGAACACAGTGTCTGAAACTAACGGTATTGATTTACTCATCTCGGTTTTTATTAGGCTTGTTCATGAACCGGTTTTGGGTCGAACCGGTTCTGAACTGAACTGGTCTGGTTTGAAAAAAAACAGTACATTTTTCTGTTTCTAAAAAAACTGGTCTGGTTAAGAAAAAAAGAACTGGTCTGGTTCGAACTGTTCTGGTCTGTTTTTTTTAATAACAATTTTGGTTCGGAAATATTTCGATTCAAAACGAACCTAAACCGGCTGAAAATCCTGTCCAACACACTGAACCGTCTAAAAAAATACTGAACCAAATGAAAAATACTGAACCGGATGAAAAAACACTGAACCGACTGAAAAATACACTGAACCGACTGAAAAACACACTGAACCGATTGAAAATCTGTTCCACAACCGACTAAAATCCTGTCCAACATCAACATACGAGAGTCCAATATATCTCTAGGTTTGGTTTATTGAAGACATCTCTAGGTTTAAAGTGGTTTGATTTAAATTTAAGTATAAACCAGTATCAAAAAACGAGTCGAGTCGAACCGATTTGAACTGGATTTTTGGTACTATTTTGAACTGTTCTATTTGAAGGCAAAAAACACTGGTCTGGTTTTGAAACTAGTTCGGACGAACCGGTTCGAACCAAACCAGTTCCAGATCAGACCAGTTCGCCCGAACCGGTTTATTTGGCCAAGCCTGGTTTTTATGTCTGTTTTCAACGGTGAGAACCAAAACCTTTTGACCCAAAAAAAAACTATGAGCCATTGTCATTTCACACAGTGACTAGTGGAAGAATCCAAACCGGCCATTGCATTGCCATCAACGGACAGTTATTTTGGTTTGGAGGAGAGAAACCGTCAACCATCATTTCCTTTTCAAAAACAAGACAGCAGATAAGACAAGACACCCTTCCTTCTCTTCTCTCTCAGTTTCTTTCCCTCTCTATGTATCAAAGAGACATGACATCCATGGGAGACGAAGTCAAACTCATGGACCAAGGTGAGGACTTGCAGTCGGCGCATGGAAAGTGAAGAAGCAAAAAAGCAAGACATGTTCATTGTTTATGTGTGTGTAACTGACAATCTGGCATATGGAACTTGCAGGTAACTGCCACCCAAGAGATCAAAACGGTATGAATGACGAAGAAGAAGAAGGAGGAGGAGGAGATTCAGATGTGTTCGACAAGCCCCTCCCTTGTCTCGGTTGTGGCATCGGATGGTTCTCGTAAGTTTCCTCGCCTAATTTCTATTGTTCCTCCTTTTCTGAACTGAACTGCATAAATAACCACCCAAACCAAAGTGGTGAACATGTTCGGTTCCATCCAACAGGTTCATACTAGGTTTTGTGTTCCCTCCATGTTGGTACTACGCAGGGATTGTTTATCTCATCAACAAGAACCATCACAAAGTCGACCTGAGGGAACGAGCGGGTCTAGCAGCATCCGCCATTGCTGTAAGTAGAAACATTATTATTATTACTATTATTATTATTATTCCTATTCCTCCATACATGATGCTGATGATGTTGCTGCTTCTCAGGCCCTCATCTGTTCTGTGTCGCTTTTGATATCTGGTGTTGTTTTCTTGTACTGGATCTTCAGACAATGAGAAGTGTTATCAGACCAACAAATGTTGTCTATCTGTAACTTCCTAGTTTAGTTTGTTGTGATATGTTGCTTTGTTTGCAGTTTATTAGTCACTGCCTAAGGGCAATAATGGCCCGTTGAAAATAGTTTTGTAAGTTCAAATTTATAATTGATAAAAAAAAATAACAAATTTTATTATGTTATCCGTTGTGTTTTGTTATCATATTCATGTTATTATTATCTTATATACTTCTACGAACAACAATTTCTTGCGTGTCGCTTAAAAAATTAGTTCTAATAAAGAAAATTTTATTTATCTGTCGGACTAAGATAATCTTGCATTTTTTAATCTCACCATTATTTTCTTAAAAAAAACACCAACAGTAAAGTTAATCTTATACAAGAATTATGTCCAAAAACACCCTTAAGATTGCAATCATTTCGAGTGAGCTACCTTGAGCAACTTTCGAATTTTTGACTATAGTAGACTCCATTTAATAAATATATACGGATATGTCCTCGATATTTTGACAAAAACGAAAATAGACCTACACGTGTATGAGATTCGCGGACAGAAGTTTTTTTTTGTCACATGTGAGTGGTATTCGCGGATGAACATTTAAAAGTCAACCGTGAATGACGATCGCGCGTGAGCATAAAAAAATCACTCGAACATCACCCGTGAATGCCATTCAGGAAACTTCTTGATTTGAGCTTCAGATTCTTTTAAGAATAAATATAACAATGACTATTTGTATACATATTACCATGTTCAAGACAAGACTCCATTTTGCTTGTGTAAATATAATATTATAATAATAAGAGAGAAAAAGACATGGCCGTAAAACAAAAAAATCAATAATAGTCTCCAAACTTTGTGTGTATAAGTTGTTTTGATTTAAAAGTAAATGGATGTTTCACTTGTCTAAGTTCCTTTGCGTAAGGGGATGTTTTTACATGCGAATGACATTCGCGGATGGAAATTACACACGCGTATGATATTCATGGGTGATGCTCGAATATTTTTTTATACGCCCGCGAATGGCAAAAAGGTAAACTTCTACAAATCTCATTTGCGTGTATGTCTACTTTCGTATTTATTAAAATAACGATGACATTTTTGTATATATTTATTAAATGAGGTCTACTATGTTAAAAAAAAAATTGACTTTCACACTCATTCTCCCTTATAAAGGGAGCAATAAACATTTATACGAAACAATTAAAAGATTTGTAATAATTTACATTTAAGTGTATGTAAATTTGATTTAAACATATTTCTTTTGTGAGGACCAAAATATACCATCATATAAGTTATGTCTTTGATTTGTCTTTAGTTTCTTAGAGGATTTATTTGCTATTTTCCTTTACTTCTGGACTTGGGTTGTTATTTGGATTCCCGAGATTGTGTTTATTATTATCTCTAGGATTGATGGGGGATTAGATTCCATTAATCGAAAATCTGAAATCTGAAAGGATCCCATCAAATGCTCTGTGTCTTCTAGGGTTTCTCTGTTCATCCCCTGTTCCTTCGGTTTCCTCATCATCTTCATTGTGAATCCATGTTTTGACATGGTATCAAAGCAGAATCTCAGCCCCATTTTGCGTCTGAGTTGTTGATCCTAGCTTCCACACCTTCTTCTGACCTTGTTTTTTTTGTCCAGAAACAGTTTCGTATCTTTTTAACCCTAAGTCTGATTCGTCTTGAATCTGACTGAAACAGTTCATCTTCTCATTTTATGCTTCAATTATCCTTCTTGATTTTTCTGGTTCCCTCATAAACCGACTTTGACGACATATCTTCTTCCGTATTGTGAGATTCTACTAAGATTGGTTGAACGGATATCTCCGGGGTGAATCAATCTTGAGCAATGCGATAGCTTCCATGGCCGACAAGACTGCAGACGTGGAGGCGAAGGTTACACTCGCAAACACGGAGGTGGTTGAGGCATGGCCTGATTTCACCGCAGAGGTTCATTCTAACCATCTGTTATTTCTTCACCCATCAACACAACCCAGGTATGAGCCCTATATCTGTGAAACTAAGTGGTCCGGATAACTACCCAATGTGAAGTCGTGCTATGTTGGTTACCCTTCGAGGTAGAAACAAACTTGGTTTTGTTGATGGTTCTTTTTCAAAAGAGTTGTTTGATTCGAGTCTGCATGAACTCTGAGAAAGATGCAATGTTGAGGTTTTTGGCTGGATTATGAACCCGTTGTCTTCTGATCTTTCTAATAGCATCATGTATTCTACAAATGCATATCTTGTATGAAAAGATCTTAGGAAAATATATGATAAGGTTAATGGCACGAGAATTTACCAATTGCATAGAGAGATTGTTCTTGCTCAACATGGTTTGGATTCTGTTTCAACTTTTTTACCAAGCTTAAATTCCTTTGGGCTAAATAATATGATGTTGCTATTGATCTTGAGCCTTGTGATTGTGAGATGTTTAAGAAATACATTGACCATTATGATAATCAACGTTTGTGTCAATTTCTTATGTGATTGAATGAGTAATGTCTGTTAATGTTGTGTCTTCTACGGAGAATAAGGGTAGATTCAATCTCAATCTTGAATGTGATTTATGTCACAAGAAAGGGCACACCTAGGATAAATGTTATGCGAAAGGTTGTGAGTTCTGTCAGAAAAATGGTCATGTTAAAGAGAACTGATTTAAGTTCAGAGACTTTAAGAAATGAAAACCCCTTGGCCATCAGGTTAATGTTGTATCATCGGTTGGTTATGCCTCTGTCGAGTCTTTATCTGCTCCTGTGTCTACTAATATTTCTAAACTGCAAGGAGGAGTGAGCTTCACTACTGAGAGTTCGAGCAATTCCTGCAAAGTATAAACTGTGCTGGTATATCTTCTGTGCAGCCTAGTTCTGCATCAGGTACCCAGGTTAATGTGGCAGGTATTACCAATTCCTTTTCTTCTAACCAGCATGATTATTATTGGATATTAGATACACGTGATACATGTTAATATGGCAAGTATAATTATTATTATTATTATTATTATTCCAACTCCTCCATACATGATATGCTGATGATGTTGCTGCTTCTCAGGCCCTCATCTGTTCTGTGTCTCTTTTGATCTCTGGTGTTGTTTTCTTGTATTGGATCTTCAAACAATGAGAAGTGTTATCAGACCAACAAATGTTGTCTATCTGTAACTTCCTAGTTTAGTTTGTTGTGATATGTTGCTTTGTTTGCAGTTTTTTAGTCACTGCCAAAGGGCAATGGCCCGTTGAAAATAGTTTTTTAAGTTTAAATTTATAATTGATAAAAAACAAAATTTATTATGTTATCGTGTGTGTTTTGTTCTAATACTTTGATATCAACACGACACGAAAATACTTTTGTGCTATCATATTCATGTTATTATTATGTCATATACTTCTACAAACACAATTTATAATAATAAGAGAGAAAAAGACATGACCATGAAAAAAGAAAAAAAAAAAACAATAATAGTCTCCAAACTTTGAGTGTGTAAGTTGTTTTGATTTAAGAGTGAATGGATGTTTCGCTTGTGTAAGTTGTTTCGCGTAATAAGGGGATGTTTCCACCCGTGAATGACATTCGCGGATGGAAATTACACACGTGAATGTCATTCACGTGTGATGCTCAGGTGATTTTTTAATACACACCCACGAATGAAATTTGCGGGTGGCAAAAAAGTAAACTTCTACAATTCGCTGGTATGTCTACTTTTGTATTTTTTTAAATTAACGAGTACATCTTGTTATATATTTATTATATTAAACGGGGTCTACTATGATAAAAAACAGTTTTTGCTGACTTTGATACTCATTCTCCCTTATAAAGAGAACAATACACATTTATATGAAACAATTAAAAGATTTGTAATAATTTACATTTAAGTGTATTTGTGTATGTAAATTTGATTTAAACATATTTAATGTGTAAACAATTGTTATACGTTTAGACACAATTATTAATTGCATCTAAACACTTTTGATATGTGGATATTTACATAAACACAATTAATTAATCGTGGCTTGTCGTGTCGTATTATATCATATTGATTTTATTTTTGTTGTGTGTCGTGTTGCATGTGATCTGCTAGTTAATCGTGTTCGTGTTTGGAGTTTTGAAACATGCATGTTAAGACTTATCTGTGTAAACACGAGACAGTTAATGAGACGTTTGCCCATAACACAGCTTTCACAAAGACCCATATCAATAGACTTCAGACCCTCTAAGGCTCCTTTTACAACCAACATCTTCACTCCCTCTGCACTCATGTTTCCAAGTATGTTATGTCATAGACACGAACCAGAAGCACCCTCAGCGATAGCAGACATGTTTATACACCATTCAGTGTTGTATAAGGTTTCCGATGTTGTGCCACGAGCTACAATCATAACACATTTTACAATCTTCCACGAACATTTACCAAACTCTACTTCGTAGCATGTTCTATCCAACTGACCAATAGAGATCATATTCTTCTTGAGTCCAGAAATATATCTGACATCCTCCAATGTCCACTGGTTTCCTGATGGGGTCTTTATGCGTACATCCCCATTTCCTTCAATCTCCAAAGATTTGTTGTCAGCAAGGTACACCTTTTCAAATTTTTCGGATTTAAAATTTTGAAACACATCCTTTGTTGGAGACGAATGAAATGTTGCACCAGAATCCAAAATCCAGGATTCAACCGGGATGTCCACACTAAGAATTAGGCATCCCCAATGTCTTCTGCTAAATTTACAAAATCAGAATCATCTCCGGATTTCTTATTATGCTTCTTCTTTGGTTTCTTGCAAGTTTTTCGATAGTGCCCTTTATCTCCACAATTCCAACAAATCACGTTGGCTTTGTTCAGAGATTTTCCTCGATTCTTGATTTTGATTGGCCATGTGGATTTTGGCCGTTCGACTTGCTTCTCCCTCTCCGGTCAACGCTGAGAGAACTACCCGATGAATCTCCCACTTCTCGTTTGCGAGTACCTTCGCTGAGAACAACATCTTGGATTTCATCAAACTTCAGTTTCTCATAATCACGGGAACTGCTAATTGCAGCAATGACAGTATCCCATGAGTCAGTATCCCATGACTCAGGCAGAGATGACATCAAAATCAACGTTTTCATTCATTTTCAAAGCTAATCTCCACATAACTTAGTTGACTCAGAATCATATTAAACTCATTTATATGATCAGCAACAGATCCACTCTGACATATCTGTAAAATGAACAATCTACGCATCAAATATATTGTGTTCATCGTAGATGGCATTTCGTACATATTTGATAGCGCCTTCAATAGATCGGTCGTTGTCTTCTCCTTGACGATGTTGAACGTCACGTTCTTCGACAAAGTCAACTGGATCAACCCTAGGTCCTGACGATCTTTAAGCTACCACTTCTCCTCCGTCATGGAATCCGGCTTCACCCCGAGAAAGGGTACGTGAAGATCTTTCTAGTACAGATAGCTTTTGATCTGCATCTTCCAGAAACCGAAATCGGAGCCATCAAACTTCTCGAGTCCAAGCTTCGAAGTCTCCATCTTCAGTGGTCGTGTTGAATCTCCTTAGCTTTGATACCACTTGTTAAGATCAATTTTGCAACAAACACAGAAACTGATGAAGACGAACAAGAATTGAGAGAGATTTTACGTGGTAACACATCCTCGAGGTAACCGCCACGACAGTTTCAGTGTATTGATGATTGTTCAACTCTCTTACAATATCTAGAATACATAGATGGAGAACTATATATAGACTAAGTGCAAAACTCCAAGTTGAACACGTTTTCCAGCCAGTCGCCCGTGTTGACCACCGTTTAACCGCCCGTGTTGACCATCATTCAGCAGTCCACGTGCACTGTATAGTCCATTGTCTTCTTAGTCACCGTCCATAGCTACAGTGCGACCTAAACAGTGGTTCGGGGCGCTGCACCGAACCCCGCCTTCAAAACATAAATGAACATCACATATTAATCAGGATCTGCAACCTAACAATTCGTACTTCTTACGCACATACATTCCATTTTTATTGAGTAAAAATTTATCTGACTCAAATACAAGATGAAGTCATGCTTGTTGAGGAAAAATCCTACGAATGTCTGGCACATACAGTACATTCTTCACTGTTAACTCTTTCCTGGAAGTCATCTTCAAAATGACACTTCATTTGCCCTTGACCTCGGACGAGGCAGAGTTGCCCATGTACAAGCTCTCTCCCACAATCAACTTCTTCAAAATTAAACAATTTTTTTTTGTCCGAACAGACATGCTTGATGCCACATGTGTTAACCCACCACTCCCGGGAGTTAGAATCAGCCATATTCACCTCGGACACCATCGCCGACAAGTTAATGTCGTCAAGATCTTTGGTGATTCCATGCACCATGTTGGTCTCCCTTCTCTTTGGAAACTGGTCAGATTTATGACAAGTTTTACCACAATTGTAACACGAACTGATAAATCCTTGTGGTTTGGATCCGAAGTTCTTCGTGACTCTGCCCTTAGAACCTAGAATGAATCATTTTTGCTTCTTTTGCTTGCCCTTGGCAGCATGTCTGTTTGAGCTATGCCCATGCTTCACCGCATTTTCCTTGGCAGAGGCCATTATGTTCATGGGGCCAATTGGAATTCCTCGCGCAACATTCATGTATTGCTCTTGCACATTGATCCTTTCGTGTAGCTCTCGACCATAGTCATATCCTTCCGCTTATGCATCAGATAACCCTTGAATATATTCCACGCTGATTTATTTTAAAATGCTGATTTATTTTACCGAAAATAATTAATTGAGATTACACAAATTAATGAACCTAACTGGTTCTTTTGTCTCTTGAATGACTAAAACACGAATATTGCCTTAACATTATTATTAATATAGAAGAATGAAATTTGTAATAATATTTTCATATAAAAATTCAGAATAACGTGTAACTTGACAACATGACTAAATTGACCCTAGAAAATGTTTGTTTTTGTAAAAAATACTGAATCCGCGAAAATATGGCCTCCTTAAGGCAATCCCCCCCCCCCCCCCCCCCCCCCCCCCCCCCCCCCCCCTTAACTGTAATTGGTTTGTGTAAGAGAAAATTTGGGACAATTACCTCATAGGATAAAACAGTGTTGTTAAGGCGAAACAAACATGATATTTTCCTTAACCGAGCTGAATAATATCTGAACTCAGACGTTCAGGAAAATTCATAATTGAAACTTGAAAACACAAATTTATACTGAACCTAATAAAATTCTTGACAGAAATTTGGAATCGAAACTTGAAAACACACACACAAATTCGGTTTTGAATCGGGTCATATTAAAAATTCTAGGTTTTAACAAAAATTGGCTCACGCGCAATACAGTTTTTTCGGAGCGACAATTTTGTTCGTGTGTGTTGGCCCAAACCGAGCAGTGCTAATCGATATAAACAATATAAACAAGGAAAAAACACTTGTTTTGGCCGGTGTGGTACTCTATTAAAACAAGGAATTTTTCATTTTGCATCCACCACATATTTGAGTCGGATTAATACAAATTGAACCCAAGGCTGAATTAAATAAAAATTGGTCCATGACCCAAAGGCCACGACCAACAGTACTAGGCTAAAAACATTACTTCTCGTCGGCTAAGTAATCCTGCCTAACTACTTGGTTTTATTACAGTAAAAATAAAAGGGACTATATATATATATATACACATATATATATATATATATATTTATTTAATATTATTTAATGATGATAATATTTTTAGTGCGTTTTAAATTGGGATGTTAATTCATGTCAAAGTCCCTCGTGTGTCGTATCAAAATATGTTCAATCCAAACACGAATCGTGATTAATGCCTGATTAATTTCCATAACTCAAATATGATCCGTGAGTCAACCCGTATGACGTGTGAACCCGTATCATTTTAATTTGTACAATATAAATTTTAAGGGTCAACTCGTGTGACCCGTCGTCCCATCACATATGATTCATGCAACCCACGTAACTTATGCAATTTAAGTGACTCATGCGACCCATAAACTTATATAATTTATTATAATATATTTTTAGTTATACGGGTCCACGGGTTGAACCACAGATCGATAGGTATGACCCAAACTCAATCCTATTTTTCATGCGGGTTGTTAAGGGTCATGTTAAATTGACCCGCTGGTCCAAAATGTTCGCCCCAAACACAATCCATAAACGGGTCACCCATGGTTCGTGTCCAAAATTAACATCGCTAGTTTTAAAATCTCAAGTTATCAGTTTTACAATATAACAAAATACATGGTTAAACAAAAAACTTGTAAATCTAATTATAAACCCATAAAACTGTAAACTGTTAAATGTGTCATTATCATAACATATATATTAGTTTACACTTCACTTCATAGTAGCATTATATATATATATACATATATATATCATTTTTGTCAAATATCTGAGCCCAAACTAATTTGTATATTTTTCTAGCCGTGTGTTTTGTCCCCTTGATATTTGATAACACACGTTAATAAAACTTCTAGCTAGAAAATCAAAGATACCTTCTGTTGAATTTCCTATCATATTGCATTACGTACATTCATTCAACCTCTTAAAAGTTCAAAGTTTGAATTCAAGTCAAATTTGTGAATTCAAGACTTTCAAATTCTTTGGTTCTATATAACTACGTACCCTTCCCTTCCCTTCCCTCCAATAACAAACAACATTAACTAAGCCTCCTTTCCCGACATCAATAACTGCTGATTCCGTATATTCATTCGCAAAACAATGAAGATGAAATTCTCAAGTGTAGTAACAGCAGCAGTTGCCATGTCTGTCCTACTACTCCTGGTTCCCAGCGGTGTCCGACCAAGTGAAGCAACAAGGGTAGTCGGTCACCTTTTTCTACAGTCTTTGCAAAAAGGTCCAGTTCCACCCGCTGGGAACCCATGCACAGGGATACCTGCACCCGGGCCTGCTTGCCCTAATCATGTCTCCAGCCGCAACTTTGCTGCTCGAGCTCGGGCTCCTCCAAACCCTCATAATGATGCTTTAGAAACTCGTCTCTTTAGGGCTTCTGAGGACACTAAGTAAATTATGATTAGAAACAACTATAGCAAATAATGATAGTCTACTGATTATTACTGTATACAAGAATAAGAGGAGGCCATTCAATTACTGATTAAGTATGGAATTGGTAACTTTTATTATATTTCTACTAGATATTTGTCCGGCACTTTGTGCAATAAAGAATAAATTTAATTTATAAATTATTATATTTATGTTTAAATTAAATCTTAATAGTCAATGGTGTAAAATTTATTACATTATTTGTTGAATGAATATATATTACAGAAAAACGGTAAGGAATAAACTGAATTTATAAATTATTATTTTTATGTTTAACTTAATTTGTTTAAAAAAATATGTTTTATTTTATGAAAATTTAATTTAAAAATAGAATTAAAAAATATATTTTTATTAATAGAGATAATTGACAATTATCATGGATTGGTAATAAAAAGAAATTATAATATGATAATACAACTTAATTTGTATGATATTTATCATTTTTATGAAAATAAAATTTTATTCTTTATTACATATAATCTTTATAAGTTTTTAATAATAAAATAATAAATAAAATTGAATTTTTAAATATTGAAACAAAAAGTGTAGGTAAATGTGATCTCTTTATCCAAGTGTAGAATTTTATGTAAAATCCATAGAGGAAATGATTAAATGTACATATATAGTAACTATAAAATAATATTACTTTAGCACACATGAGAAACAAAATAACTGAAATATTAAATTAAGAAGATTTTATAAAATTGAACAACATTTTGCATAAAGTTTTAAAAGAATATTTTAACATAATATCTACATGAAATAGAGAATAACATATGTATAAAATGTAATAGATAAAACATTTTTAATTCTTGATAGTAAAAGTTTTAGTTGTTTCTTATAACTATTTCTAACCTAATGATAATGATGATAACATCATAACAGTATTTCATAACATTATTTTCATGGGAAACTTTATATAGTATTCAAAAGGTATTATCAAAGTATTTTTAAAATTAATGTTTAATTGTACATGGTAATATGATAAATCTTACATGTATACATTCATTCATTCATAAAATATAATATTAATTTTTTAGTATTATAATATTTATTATAAATTGTACGATAAATATATAAATACAATTAAGATGTTTTTGGTAATTATAATAGTATTTTTTTAAAGTAGAAATATTAAAATACTTATAAATTTTCTTATGCTAATAAATAATATTATATTAATAAATTAATTAAAACAATAAAAATAAATTAGAATATGAGATAAAATATGTAATGTACTTTGAAAATCGATGAGAAACTCAAGAGGAATTCTAGAGTTTTTGGAGTTACGCGTGACAAGCCCATATCATCGGCAGTCACAAAATAAATTCAACAAAATTTTATCTGTATTGATTGTAGAAGTTCTAACCAATTTAATACATATATAGATATTTGATGAAAACCCCAGTAAATGGTTCTATTATACCGTCTGTTTGTTACGTACTCATTTGTGAAGCTATTGTAGATTTAAATAATTAAAATGTATACAAAAAAACTAAATTCATGGAGGTCATTCGCTAATAATAACTATGCACTAGGCTTGTTCATGAACCGGTTCGTCCCCGAACCGGTTCTGAACTGAACTGGTCTGGTTTGAAAAAAACCAGTACATTTTTCTGTTTCTAAAAAAACTGGTCTGGTTTAAGGAAAAAAGAACTGGTCTGGTTCGAACCGATTCAGAACCGGTTCGAACTGTTCTGGTCTGTTTTTTTAAATATCAATTTTGGTTCGGAAATATTCCGGTTCAAACCGAATCTAAACCAGATGAAAATTCTGTCCAACACACTGAACCGTCTTAAAAAATACTGAACCAACTGAAAAACACTGAACCGGCTGAAAAAACACAGAACCGACTGAAAAACACATTGAACCGATTGAAAATCTGTTCCACAACCGACTAAAATCTTGTCCAACATCAACATACGAGAGTCCAATATATCTCTAGGTTTGGTTTATTGAAAACATATCTAGGTTTGGTTTAATTTCAGACCGGTTTAGTTAATTTTGCTTCAAACCGGTTCTAAAATTATATAGGTTTAAAGTGGTTTGATTGAAATTTAAGTATAAACCAGTATAAAAAACGAGTCGAGTCGAACCGGTTCGAACTGGATTTTTGGTACTATTTTGAACTGTTCTATTTGAAGGCAAAAAACACTGGTCTGGTTTTGGAACTAGTTCGGCCGAACCGGTTCGAACCAAACCAGTTCCAGACCAGACCAGACCAGTTCACCCGAACCGGTTTATTTGGCCAAGCCTACTATGCACTTTGGAAGCCAGCATAATATGATATGTAAAAGGGTCTCAGTCTTGGGTACAAAGCAAGGAGATGAATTGCAAATAGCAGACAAAGCATAGTTTAACAAGTAATATAACTAGGGGTTATTAGAGGGATTTTACATATTTCTTGTGTTTTGGGTCGAAGTTGCTCCACCCTTATTTTGTATAGTTATTATAGGTTTCCCACAAATTTTTGCTTTATTTATACAGTTAATGATTCCAATAATACCTTAACTCATGTCACTACGGGAGAAGGTTTAGTTAAGGGTTCAACCAAGATTGAGCCATGAATTTTTTTTTTTACAATTATTAACGGCTCAATGTAAGTTGAGCCGTCAATTTTTGAATTACCGGCTCAATGAATTTTTGAATTGTTATTCAGTGCAATAAATTTGGTCAACCATATGGAAAAACAACAAAAGTTCTAGAAAACTGACTTGGTACAGTGGCTCGAAGATCCCAGATATGTCCTGTGAATGTCAAAAGATGGAAAAATATGTCTGATAAATTCACACAAAATTTACTAGCCCTGACAAAAGTAAGTTAAATGTTATCTTTATTTTTTAAAACGAATTGATTATTTATATGTTTAACTTACTATCTATTTTGTACAAATATGTTTGCAGTCAAAATTCATTTGTCATGATGATACTGGAAGATCATTTGAAAGATTTGTACTGAAATCCATTGCCACAAAATGGAAGGATCACAAAATTTCACTAAAAGAAGTTTACTTTAAGTCGGGTGTTACCAAAGAAGAAATCAAAGCAAAAGAAGTTGATTGAGTGGAGAAATGACAATGGGAAATCTTAGTGGATCATTGGTTTTCTGAAGTAGGGCAGGATAGAATGCTTCTTTTTCTTATAATTAATGTTATTGATTCTTACTTCCTTTTATTTAATTTTTATATTGTTTATGAGTAGGAATCATCAAAACATAGGAAACATGCTCGGTCACAACAATCATCTCTTCACACAACCAGGTCAGAGAGTTTTGCTTATGCAAAATATAGATTGGTATGAATGCTTTTAAATACATATTTATCTTGTTTAACATAATTTCTAGTAGTGCTTTGCATTCTACTTTACCGTGTTAATTTAATAGGAACAAGAGCGTAAAAAAACCGTGGGGAGTCTGAAATTTTATGAGTATGCCCATGTCCATAAGAATAATGGTGCATTTGTTGATGAAGTGGCAGCCTTGATAGTGGTAATACTTAAATTTGTTCAAAGTTAACTTTTGTATACACGTTTTATTTGTAGAAAATGTATTAAACATCATTATTAATTGTTTGTTGTAGGAACAAGGAAAATCCTTATTAGCATATCGCACTTCTCATAACCCATACGAGAATCCACTTATAAGGGAAGAAAGTGTATATTGTAAGGTTGTAATTGGAGAAACACCCATGCGAATCAAAGGATATGGGATTGGCGTGACACCGACTATGGTACATAGGTCACAGAAAGCTAGCATATTTGAAGAAGCACTACTGAATTTTTACTATTTACCGACGCATTGTTTTCGTCGTTAAAGGTTAAAAATTCTGTCGGCAAAAACTAAAACCGTCGGTAAAATGAAAATTTCGTCGGTACAAATGTCGTCGCTGAATGCCCCGTCGGTAAATCTTTATCGACGAAATTTGGCCATTTTTTTTCGTCGGCCAAAATCATATTTTTACCGACGAACATTCCGTCGGTAAAATGTAGAACTATGTTGACTTATTCAAATGTCGTCGGTAAAAATCATGTTTTACCGACCAAATATTCTATTGGTAATCATTATTGCCGACGAATTCTTTTAATGTCGGTAATATAACTTAATGACCAAAATTTTTGGAAGGTAAAAACATTTGCCGTCGGCTTTTATTTCGTCGGTAAAATAATTTACTGACGAAATAAAAGTGGTCGCTATATTTTGTTGCCGACCATTAACTGTTTCGTCGTAATATATCTTTCGCTACGTTATTCTTTAGGTCGGCATTGTAATTCAGCGACAATCGTTATTCCGTCGGCAATTCCTTTTACCGACGACATGTATTTCTGTCGCTAAAATCCTCCTGTCATATTATTTTACCGACGAAATTTTATTCAGTCGGGGAAAAATATTGACGACAGAAATATTATCGTCGCCAATATTGCCGTATACAAAGCCAATTTACTGAAACGTAAAACCTGCCTAAACCAGCAAACATTGATTCCATAACAACCAATTACAACATAGTTTAAAACACATAATTGTCCAACAATATAGCACTACCAGAAATTAAAACCAATAAATCCATGAAACAGTGTAGACATCGTTTATTTTTGGGTCCCTTTATTTTTTAAGAATAAGTTGAACTTTTCTTCACTGGCAAAGAAATCCTGCATCTCACAATGTTCTTAACCCTCTGCAATTATAAAACAAAATTTTATTCAGTCATTGAAACTGTAATAACATCCAACAACGAACGAAAAACAGACTAAAAGTCAACAAGTCTGAAAATTTACCTTGTGTTTCATCTGTATCCATATCTACCCTCAGTAAGGCACTTGATTTTGTTATTGCTAACATAATTTGCTCATACTTCTTCTTGAGGTCTTCCAAGTAGACATCAATATCATTACACGGAGATGTTGGTCCTGGAATGATCATTGAAAGGAAGTAGTTTGGATCTTTCATACACTCCTTGGGTGACAAATTGTAAGGAATGAGGATTACAGGCCATATGTTGTATGATCTAGGTCCGTTAAAAGGATTGAATCCATCACTGGCGATTCCCAATCGTATATTTCGTGGATCAGACGCAAATGAAGGGCTAACATCATCTAGAGTTTTCCATGCCTTCGTATCGGCAGGATGACGGAGCACACCATCTTTTGTTCGACCTTCATCATGCCATCTCATACTATCAGCTGTCTTTTCTGACCAGAAATAACGTTGAAGTCTCGGGATCAAAGGGAAATAAGGCATACTCTTCACTGCTGTTTTTCTTCTTAATTTCTTCCTCTTACCAACATTGGTTGATGCTTCGCCACCAACGTTTTTCGGTTGCTTCCACCTAGGTTCCATACAGACTAGACATGTATCAGCAACTGCATGTTCTTTGTAGTAAAGTATACAATCATTCTTGCAGGCATCAATCTTTTGGTATCCTAACCCTAGAACTGCAACAAACTTCTTCGCTTGACGATAAGAACTCGGTGATGTATTCTCTGGTGGAAGACACTTGTGGAAGAATTCAAGCATTTTACACATGCCTGAATTACTAATCTTGTAAATGCATTTAATGTGTAGTAACTCAACAATAAAAGACATTTTTGAATATCCCTTACATCCTGGATACAAGCTTTTCTCACAATCTGCCAACATCCTTTTAAATTTGGTAGATTCTTCTTCTACATCATCACTTTCAACATTCCACCCTCGTGCACCAGTCATATCTAATACCATCTCACGCATCTCATCATAATTATTAGCAACCGGTATTGGAGAAGCACCTTCAACCCTTTTTTCTCCATGGAAGATCCAATGTTGATATCTTAAACCAATGCCATTTTTCAACAAGTGTGTAGTTACATCATCCTTTATCTGGAATTTGACATTATTGCATTGTCTACATGGACAACGGACCTTCACAACTCCGTCACGGTCAACCAAAGGAGCATTACCAAAAGCAAATTCAATAAATTGTCTAATTCCATCCATATATTCAACCGTTCTTCGGTATTTTCTCATCCAACTTTTGTCCATTACAACCTAAAATCGAACAAAATGCATCGACACTCATTAACCACATGATATTTAGATGAAACTATACTCGAAATTATACTTTTGACAAAACAAAATTCACACAACAAAACATGACAAATTGGATACTCAAATAGAATTCAATTCAGACCTAAACCATTATGTTTGAACTCTAACAACATTGTATACCTATACGAAACGAAAGAATTTGAGGTGAATTCGGGAAATGCTTACCGAGCTGGATTAGGGATAAACCGTTTGTTCTTCTTTCCTCCTCACGTTCTGTTCTTCGAGCTGAATTTGATCTTAATTCGTCCGTTTCACCAAACTCTCTTTCACCGTTGTTGTGGGTCTTCAATTATGTTGTTGTGGGTCTTCAATTCGTCCGTTGCGTTTCACTAAACTCTCTTTCACGGTTTTGTGCCGTTGAGATCAATTCATCTGTGCTTCTACGTTCTGTGCGGTGTGTTTAACACTGGTGTGTTTATTATGTGCGTCTGTAATTTCTCAGTTGCTAAACAAATTTTCCAATCCGATAATACAATGTAATAACTACAATTTAATATGAAAGAGTTGAAGAATCTGACTGAATAGCTTGCTGGTATCATGACAGCATTGGATTTGAGAAGGCATGAGATCGAATCACGATATGAATGATTTATGCATTTTTGTTTTACTTCACCTTTTTACCGACGGAATTTGTTGTCGGTAAAAAAAGGTTTTGTGACCAAATTTTTTTACGTAGGTAATTAAAGGTAACAAATTTACCGACGATATCATAGAATAATGTCGCTAAATTTAATATTTTCCGACAAAAAATAAAAACCGTCACCTATCTATCATTTTTACCGACGACAACAACTTTCGTCGGTAAAGAAAACTAAGCGATCGGCGGGAAAAAAATTTCGTCGGCAATTTAACTTTTACCGACGAAATGTTACCGACAATAATATTTGTCGTCAGTAAAAAGAGTTTTTCCAGTAGTGAAGAGATAGAAAGACATGTACGAGCACGTCTACAGATTGAAAGAGAGAGGGACAAGAAAGAAACTGATGATAAATTGAAGGAACAAGCAAATCAAATGGCTAGTATGAAGGCACAGATGGGGGATATGTACAACCAGTTTCAACAACAATTACAAGTCATGCAAACCATTCATGAAGGTTATATCGCTAACCTTCAGTGCAATATGAATGGATTTAATTCATTTCAACACTTCATGACAGCTGGTTCCAGCGATTTCACACCAACTACCAATCTTGGTTGTAGTTCCACACTCTTACCAATTGCAAATAAAGTAAGTATATATGTTATATTTATCACTTATATCAATACAATTATAAATAATGTGTTCGACTGCTATTTTAGTTCACTTGTTAATAGGATATGATTATGTTAACCACACACGCTTGTTTGATGTATAAATGTGATGCATCTTATATACAGTACTTTGTTGGGATGTTTTATAGGATGGTCAGACAACTTAACCAAGTGATCAGTCTGTCGAGCGTAGAAGTGAAAATGATGATCCAACATATGATTGAATAACTCAACCAAGAAAATTGTTTTTTAATGCTTTAGGAATTGAATAACGGATTGTAATACTGATTCTGTTTGGTTTAATATATTTGGTTTATATTTACAGATTTTGGTTTGTAAAATTATTCACGTTGCAAATTTATGATTAGGGGTATATTAATTTATTCAATTTTTTTTATTTTTTAAAAATTCGAATAATTACGGTTGGAAATAGTTGAGCCGTCAAAAATAAATTAAAATTAAAATATAATCTAATTTTGACGGCTCAAAGTAAATGAGTCGTCCCAAATAAATTAATATTATTAATTCAAACGACTCATTTCATTGAGCCGCGAAAAAGGTCCTTGTTACCGGCTCATTCTTATTGAACTGTCAGAAGGACGGCTCATTCGTATTGAGTCGTCAGAAGTCTGCTCATTCCTAATTGAGACGTCATAAATAAGACGACTCTTATTATGACAGCTCGTTTTTCATTAAGCCGTCTTTCATTAACGGCTCAACAAATGAGTCGTTAATGAAACCAATTTCAGTCGACTACCAACATCTCTCCCGTAGTGTGTTATCAGATAGAACCTTGATTTTTTTTTTTGTGTTGATGTATGGTACCATATGTCTTGAAATGTTATCATTTAGTATTTGTTTAGTCTTCTCCTACATTTTCTATTAAATGGTTACGTCACATGCACATATTGTGCTAACTCATCGCCACATCAGCTCCATGTCATTGTCACATAAATATATAATGTAATATTTAATTTAAATATAATTTATATAAGACAAATATATAAATTTCAAACAAAAGTTCTAAAAATGTCAAAAAATTGGAAAATAATTTATACAAAATAATTATAATTAACTGAAAAATAAAACAATTAAGCAGAGCAACTGTAAACTAATAAAAATATTTTTTTTACTGAAACTGGATGGGTCAATTATACTCAAGGATTATCCTAGCTTAATTTTTTCTCTTCATTTTTTTTAAATAAATTTATAAATAACAAGTGTTAGAATTTATATTTTAATTTCGTAAATTTATGTTCAATTGTTTGAATTTTATGTTTACTAAGTTTTTTCCCTTCAGAATTATATCTTTATAAATATATCTATCTATTTATTTATATTATATATAAAGTTGATTAAAGTATTTTCAAAATATTTTAAAAAAAATATTTTTAGTTTTTTTCTATTTATTTTTACTTTCCATATGTCACGTCAACACCACATCAATATTTTTATTCATCAAACTTATAGCTAACACTAAGTTAGACTAAATAATAATATTCTGAAACATAAAGTATCATGAAATAAAGTAGGAATACTAACCAATAATATGAGTCAAATATGGAGTATCATTAAAATTATTAACCGTTATTTATAATTAGTCTTTATCCCCCGGGTTGAGAGGGGGAAATACATATATTTTTCAAATTTAACCCTAATTTAATAATTAATTACCAAACTAACCCTCGCATTTTCGAATATATGAAAATGGGATAGAACGCTGACGAGATCATTGTTCTTGAATTTAAAAAATAAAAAATCCTGATCTCATCAACGTTTAAGGGGAAAAAACCTAAATGTTGATGTCATTAGCGTTTAGGGGTTTTTAAGTACAACCGCAACACTCTTCTCCTGCAGACTGCATTCTTTCCATTTTTGGAATATAGGACGACTACTTGGAGACGAATTCCCTGTCCCAATATCCAAACGCGAGACGCTTCATCGAAAATTACCACTGCTGCCAACAACTTCATTATCACCACCGTGTCCGTTGTCACATCATTGTTGATCCATTCATCCCCACAAGTATTTCATCCCAAACCCTAATTTTTTGGTTTGGGCTAAATGTTATTATTGGATAAAATAGATGGAATTAGTTGTTAGAATGCATACTTAGTAGTTAGAATTCCAATTATATAACTATTTTGATGATATTTTGAAATTCTATTGTACTAGGTTATACAATTACTTAATTCAGATGGTGACTATAACTTGTGGATATGGCGGTAGAATCACTACCACTGAAGGCAGTGTTAGTTATTTTGGAGGTAGTTCTTCCATGTCGTACACATCCAAAAGTATATCTTTAACTCAGTTGAAAGAACTTGTTGTTGTAGCTTGTGAAATTGGAGGATATAATGACTTTGAACTTCATTGGAAGTTCGATTACAGTGTTTTCCCCATAAACAATGACGCTGCATTGAAATGTATATTTGAAATGTGTGAGAATAGTATGGATATCTATGTGACTATTTTAGGTTCTCCAACAATACATGTACATTATATTCCATCCCAAAGTCATTGTTTAGAAACTAGTATGGAGACCGAAGAAGATGGAGAAACTGATACATGAGATGATTGTGAAAGAGAGGATCATATTATGATCCCTAATGATGATGCATTTTCATCATCTTCTGATGAGGATGTTCAACTTGATGAAAATGGTACTGGTTGATCGAATGCAGCAGAATCCGGTAAATTTAGACAACATCCACCAGAGTTTACCTCATGAGATTGTTGGGACACACACACCTCATGAGTTTACCATCATGTGAGGTATGTGCGTGTCCCAACAATCTTGGGTCTATCTGAAGCAAATCAACTTCTCCCTCATCCAAATAATATCCGTATGTGACCGGTGTTTCACTAACCCGTAGACCTAGTATAACTTGAACATCGCGTAGAGTTACCGTCATCTCACCCCACCTCAACTGGAAAGTATGAGTTTCCGGTCGCCACTTCTCAATAAGTGCATGAAGTAATCTCGTATGAACCACGATGCGGGATATATCTGATGCCCATCTGAATCCAGACAGATTGACCCATTCACGCGTACGTGGATCTAGGGGTCAAGATTTACCGACCCTCCAGTACCTATCATCCCCAATCTTATCACCAACAATAACCTATAGTAAATTCCCACATATGGCAATTTCAGAAAATTTCCAAAATATTTCAAAGATAACAACATACAACGTTCAGAATTACCGTATCCTCATCGACATGTTGTGGCATGTGATATTCTTTATAGTACAACAATGACAGATCCTCCGGTTCCTTTTTCAACATGTCTCTCGTTGATTTCCTTGGATCGTTGTCCATTATGTGTTAAAAAAACGTAATCAATTCCATTATATTTAGCATTCTAACTACTAATTAAGCATTCTAACTATTAATTATATCTAATTTAATCCAATTCATTAATTTACCCCAAATTCTAAAAATTAGGGTTTTCGACCTCACCTCGATATGGAGCGGCAAAGGAATTGTGGTCGTGACGAAGCTCTGGTGGTGGACAACGGTGGAGCAGGAGACGGCGACGATGAGGGTAATTCCCGTTTTTCAATCGGTCGGACTATTGATCTCCACTGGAGGCGGCGGCGTACGGGACACGACAGGGGAGGAGGGACAGCGGGATTCCGGTGGCGGGGCACGACGGAGCCTTCGACGGAGGGCAATTGTAGAGGGAGGGGCGGGAAGAGACGAAGTCTCTGTTATTCTGCCTTGAACGCTGACGCAGTCAGCGTTCACTTAATTGTGAACTCTGATCCCGTCAGTGTTCTGTCTCATTTTTGTATATTCAAAAATACGAGGGTTATTTTGGTAATTAATTATTAAATTATGATTAAATTTGAAAAATAATCGGGAAATACCATAGATTTATTATGATATATTATTTGAGTAAAATTATATATTGATTCGCGTGTTAGGTAAGATTTTTCTGAAAATGAAAACTCTGTTATAGTAAATTATTCTATGCGGAAATTTTATTTAAAATTGTATACTATAAAAAGTAATGTGTATTATTCTTAAATAATTTGTCACAGTAATATATGTATGAGGAAATATATTATGAACGATTACATTATGATCTCATATGTCCTTAGAAAGCTTTACAGAACTATTTTTACATAATTAAAAAAACATTTCGTAAATAGATGTACCATACAAAATTGTTACGTCGATTTATGATTATCAAAATTATATCATACTATAGTTAAGAATATATATATATATATATATATATATATATATATAAAGATATATACGTCGATCAATCTCTCGAGTGAGACATAAGGAAAATAGACATTAAGTTCGTTTTATAGTATTGAGTCGATCATTAATGAGAGTCAATATGTTCAGTAATGATAAACTGATCCCAAAATCATTCTTTTATGTATGGTCATATATGAGTGTGCTTAGGGCAGATGTTGTACAATCTCCATAATACAGAAATTTTAACTACTCTACAGTTTAATTCAATAGTTATTGAAACTTAGACCACTATTTGTTAAACCATGGCCTATATTTCGACCGATAGACCATAATTCTACCTTAGATAAATCCAATTTCACTATATCATTCATCACACTCAATAAACCTAAACTATGTGTTTATATGGTGCTCTAAACAATTCAAACTATATCTCTTTACGTCGGATGAACATACGGACAGACCGATCCTTTGATCCATAAACACTATGGCTAGCTACTTGTCTACATAATCAATTCAAACATAAACTTTGTGGAAATTTTCATTCAAAATCAAACCATTCAAAGTGTCCCCTTTGACCCGTTGATTATCTGATGTTCCTAGCTATCTCTGGCATGTCTCCTCTTTCCCATTCAGTTTAAGTCTTCATAAGCACGTACCTGAACTGATTACGTAACAACTTCATGACTCAGAAATAAACCAGTCAAGTGTCAAAACGTTAAATTCAATTAATCGTCCGTCTCTAATATAAGTACGACACATTGTCCTTCCTTCCTACCCTCCAACAAAACAACCACATTAAGCTTTTCCTTCTTCTTTCCCGACATTACAATGAGTCCTCCAGCAGCTGTTATTCTGCTGATGATCATTCTTTCTCGACAATGTGAAGCAGCAAGAGTTGTTCCTCAAGATATGAAACTAGGGCACCTTGTACTACTGCGGTGGGGCGGCCGAAGGCGGGCTGCTGGCGGGCGAGGCGGACGGAAATCCAAACAGCGACAGGAGGCTTGCTGCTGGAGAAAACTGGTGGGAAAGAGACTTGGTCTCTGTGTATACCCTTAAACAATCCTAAACCCCATTCATGTTTACAACAACTATTTGTTGTAAAAGCGAACCCCATAAGCGATTAGAGTTATTTTAGGAAATTTGTAAATTAATGAGTTGTTTAGGGCTGACAATGGTTAGGGTATGGTACACGTATGATAAATACCATATTTTTAAACCACATACCATAACCATAACCATTACGAGTACAATTTTCAATACCATAACCATTAAAATAACTGTGGTTATTAACCATGGTTTTACCCGTATACCCATATTTATTCCACACATGTAATATAATAAAATACCGAAAATTTTATTTAAAAAAATACATAAATATATATTGTCAACAATAAAAATATATAAAACTAACATCATAGTTATTTATTACATGTATATACATTAACTTTCATTATTTAATATATATTAATTTATTAATAATAATTAATTATTATATTTATATAATAACCATGTTTATAACCATGTTTATAACCATGGGTATAGCTCAAATACCATAACCATAATCATTATGGACATAAAATTCATTACTATAACCGCACCACACCATAATGGTATGGTTAACCATTTTAAACAGTAACTGTTATAACCATGGTTATGAGTTTTTCACCGCACCATAATTAATTATTATTATATTAAGGTTAAATCTGAAAAAATAAATTATATTTGGTGACACAAATAAAAATATTATTTTAAAATAAAAGTACGATTTATACGTGTCCCATGTTTATACTTGGTAGACTCAATAGAAGTAATAGTTACTTTAAAGTAGTTACACTTGTTAAAATACTTAAATTCGATTTGGTGTTCGTGATAAATACGTGAAAATACTAAAAATCATAAAAACTTAGTTGAAAATTATGCATTAACATCATATAGTAAAAGTTATATTTTTTTTATTGTATATAATAACAAAATACTGTAAATTTAAATAATTAAGAACATTTCATAGATAAATACATGTGAATTCTTATATATGTACAACATTTTAACTAGATCATAAATTATCCTCAACTAAATTATACAAATAATAATAAAATATTAATTTGTGTTTAAAGAATAACCAAATAACATCGAAAATTTCAAAATAAAAATAAAAGTAACATGTAAAAATAAAAATTTATTACTATTATGCAAAATTTCAAATCACCACATAATATAAAAATATTCCTATGAAAAAATATTATTTATTTTATAATTTTATATTTGTTAATATAATATGACATCTCATGCTCAAATAATATTTATTCTCTCATATATATATAAACATATATATTTATCAGAACCGGACCAGTCCTCGAACGGTGAGGGTCAGTTTCCAGTTCGGCTAGTTGGACTGCTGGTTCACCTGTCGGACCGCTGATTCATATCACTTAGTACATTTTTATTTTTATTGTAAATATACCTACTACATAGATTCAATGTAATAATAAACTTATCTTAACATAATACTCTCAATTCTAAAACACTACGTAACTAAATAATCTCAAACACAACATAACATAATAGTTGCAAATTCAAACACAATAATCTTAATTCTTAAACATACACAACACAATATGATTTATCCTAACTTCTAAGAATCTCTTTGATCACCTTGACTCCAATATGCATAATCACCACTAGTTTCTTCATTGTGATAGAGTAAACTGTCTTCAACCCCAACAACATTTATAGTTAAGTTTGCATATTCATCTCCATTGTCATCACCATCCAAACATCTCGTTCATCTACTTCTTGCTACCCAATTCAGATTGATCATTCACTCTACAACTCATCATACTGATCTCCATCATCTTCATCAGGTATACAACTTCAAATTCCAACTTCCAATAGAACAGAAAAACGAGAAGAACATACACAAAAACAAACCCAGAACACTCATCATATATCTACAGAAGAGCATAAAACAATTTGTGTGCAACTGTTTGTTGTATCCATCCTCCAACAACAACAACTTCTTAGAAAGGTTCAAGCCTTCATATGGATAAAATGACTCTAAATACTAATCTACAAAGACCGAAACAGAACAAAAATATTGTTTCCAACTACCAACAATACATGTTGTAATCAAGAGCCCGTTGCTACTTATGCAAATGGATTGCAGTTCGTTTATCTGTATACATCAGAAGAATCCACACCCAAATAAGACCTAGAGAGCGGCATGAGAATGCATATTTAGGATGGCACCCACGGGGAGAGAGAGACTAATTCGGATAGGACTCGCGTGTTGAAGTTATCAATAATGTACATGAGAGATATGGAAGCTACTCTTCTTCGTCTTATACTACACACTAACAAAAGCACTCTATAAAAATAAACTAATCTTGAAAAATTCATCTAATTCCAACCCCAATAATATTATACATATTTATTTGTCTACACTACGGATACGTAGACCGCTAGTCTACAAGAACACTGAAATGGTATGGATGCTAGGAAGAAAAGTACTTCATATGAGAAAAGATTTCAACAAGTCCATTTTCTAACACAAACATAACTTTAAAAAAAAAATGCCTATTTTCTACCGAGGAACTCATTTACTCTTTATCCCTAATTCGAAAAGAATATATAGACATGAAATCATATTGTGCTTTAGGATATACAATTTAGGACTGTCAGTATTCTAGTCCTAGGACAAGCAACTCCCTCTTAAGCAACATTTGTTGGATTATTGAGCTAACTTGAGGTGGCCTTTTAGCAATTTGGACAAGTTTTGGGCACTGTGCTCAAATATAGCAAAACCAATGTGGAATGGAAGAGAACTGTATTTCTCTTGTAGTCTTGAAGTCCCACACCGACCATAATTATGCTTGGGGAACTTATATATGTTTATTCACTTCTCAAGTGTGTAAGTAAGCAAGTCAAGAGACTCTCTCTTGCACGCAGGGGAGTTGCAAATCACAGATTCGTTTAGAACCTAAGACAATTTGGATTGTGTGTATGCCCGCGACATGTGTACACGATTGTCGGACCGAAAAGTTTGCCTTGTGCGAGCCAATTATTGCTATACTAGATTATTATTTTGTCCAGATTCAATGAACTTATGATTAATCTTAATTAATTTTGATCCAAATTCATTGAACAGAGTTACAAATTTTTTTAATCAATTTGATTAATTATCGTAGTTAATCCGTGTAATTAATTACGTTTGAATTAAGATTTCTCGACGCTACTTGTCGGAGATGCGAGGGTAGTGGTCGTGGTCGGGCAGAAAGACGTACATTCTGTCTTTATAAGTTTGAAGATGATGACGAGATCATGCTTAAAATGAAATGTCGCCACATGTTCCATAGGATATGCCTCTATTTATGGATCGACTATAAGCATCGAATTTGCCCTTACAATCCTTGTTGTGTTAAGAAAAGTCACGACAATTATTTTTATTTCTCATGAAAATTTACCTATTTTTTCATAAGTGTCGTGTCTTTCCAATTTTGTATCGTCCTCAAACGTATAATCTACATGACAGTGGTCATTTGCCTTTCTTTAAAGTTGTTTTTCATGCAAGGTAGTTTCGCTGGAAATGTGTTTCCGGCTTCAGTTATCATTATGTTGCTGGTGATAAATCACGGACCCCAACTTATAAATCACAACCGATTTGCCAACATTTGATCCAACTAGCTTAGAGCTTGGATTTATAAGGTTTGTTTTATTTAACTGTTACAGAATCAATCATACTTCCTTTTTCAATAACTTTACACAACAAACAACAAACACGAATTGTACCTACCAAAGGACATGTTATCTTAGGTTGTTCTTGAAGTGCATAGAACCCTAGTCACGTCATGCTTTTGTTTTTCTCTAATGGTGCACTCTTTTGCCACCTTAATTCGAAAACCTCCAATCCTCCACTGCTACCGAAACTGCCGTCGCCGCCTCTAAGCGACCAAGCATCCTTCAACCTTTTCATCACTATTATGATCTTTGATCGCCGTTGAAACTGCGTTGAACCGCATGCAGTTCGTTCTTCTTAACCTGATGGACGCATCTCCCACGCTCTCTTCGCCCAGGTATGTGAGTGCAGACAGAACTCCTCGAAGGCGGCACTGGGCCTCGTCGAAGTGACGAGGCAGCTGGAAAAACCACCCGGAGATTACGCCGCGCGAGACTCCGTTGGAAACAAGAAGCTGACAGCAAGATAAAGCTGAATAACAAGATCATTGCGATCTTATTACGAGACATTAATCTTTGACACAATTGTATTCCTTAGGGTTCTTTCTCTGCGGTTGTTTGAACAGGATTGAGAAAGAAAGATATCGATGTATTATGCATGCGGCTGTTTACGTATATATATATATATATAAGGAAGGAAGTCTGGTGAAGCTTCGTATAGTTTGTTGACTGGTTTGCGATCGAGAAGCCGTGGATTCAAAGTTTGAATGGGAGTGCAGAAGACGGTCTCAAAAGGGAAGGTTTATCAATGGCGGGATACACACCTGGGAGTTTAAGATTGATAATCAATATTTTTTTTTCAATTTTGACCCATATTTAAAAGTTAATTACTAATCTGACTCTTAAATTTGTTTTTTCAAAAAATGATCGTATGGATGAATTTGATTCAAGTTAACAATTAAAACAAAAAATGTTTGTATATATAGAAACTCGAACTAAGAACTTCTCCTTTAGGAATTGTAGCATTCTACCATTATGTTAATGATAGTAATTAATTTTGTATGCTCTTAACTTATACTTATTAGACTAACTTTTCAAGTGAAATATTCAAAAAATGATATAAATTAATAATCAAACATTACCCTACTCTAATAGTAATAATATACAAAAATCTACCACTATATAACTTTTACTAGTTATTTTATTATGCTAATTACTTTTACCAACAATATATATAAGTACTTTTACTGTTTTACAGTACATTTACTAGCAAACTTTCATTGACTATTTTAAATATCTATCTAGCTACACGTTTTCCTTTCTGATGATGTGGTGTCGCATGGACTAATAGGAGTTTTGTTAAAAAAGTAGGTATTGTAAAAAAAAAAAAAGTAAGTACTGTGGAAAAATATTTCAAAATCTGGATATACACGCTACCGTGGGTAGCACATTTTTCAATAAGCGCTACTCAAGGTAGCGCCTATTCCAAATCACTTTTTTAAATTTTTTTTTTTTTTATGTTTCGATGTTTAATTAAAAATAAAATTATGTATCTATTACAAAAATCAACAAAATTATAGTAAGTAGGTATTTTAATTGTGATTCAAATTATGCAAAACATATTAAATTTGGACTTACGGATTGACTGTACGCTATGCCTTAAGTTAAAATATGAAAATTTGACTTAAAAACATATAACTCAGACACTGTAAGTCCAAACTCACCACGGTTAACGACATTTACGTCGTAATTCAATTATATACCTAGGTTAATATTTTTTATTAGAAATATATTTAAATTTTTAACCTAATATCGTTTGTCCTATAATCTGACCGAAATAATTAAATGCATTAGGTGATAAATGTAATTATGTACTTACTAAAAAAAATAAAAAACATTACAGTGTGTGGATAATTTAATTACGAATTAAATAAATGTTTAGATTTTTACGTATCCTATGTAGAGTTTTGTATGTATCAAAGTAAAAAATTAACGTCTAGTTAGCGTCATTTAATTCGTAATTAAATTATCTATGCACTGTAATTTTTTTTTTTTTTGAGTAAGTACATAATTAAATTTCTCACCTAATACATTTAATTATTTCGGTCAGATTATAGGAGAAACGATGTTAGGTTAAAAATTAAATATATTTCTAATCAAAAAATTACCCTAGGTAGATAATTGAATTACAACGTAAATGTCGTTAACCGTGGTGAGTTTGGACTTACATGGTGTGAGTTATATTTTTTAAGTCAAATTTTTATATCTCAACTTACGGCATAGCGTACAGTCAATCCGTAAGTCCAAATTTAATTTTTTTTTCATCATTTGAATCACAATTAAAATATCTACTTAATATAATTTTGTTAAATTTTTCTAATAGATACATAATTTTATTTTTTAATTAAACATTAAGTTGTCAAAATCAAAAGTAAAAAAAATGGGTAAACGCTACCCCATGTAGCGTTTTTTTGTAAAAAGAAAAAGTATGTGCTACCATAGATAACGTTTATGCATAATTTGTTAAATATTGTTTTTCGGATATGTAGTTTTCTAAATATTTTTATTAATATGTCTACTTTTTTTAAAAATTCCAAATAATATCTTAACTTGAAAGTCAACTCCCCTTTGTTAGTTAATGATCCATGAAAGGAACATAATCTGAGAGATGGTCAAAAAGTGATAAAAACATATGGTCCTAGGTAAAGTGTAGATGTTCGGCAGCAGCTGATATGTTCGACCATGCATATACATAACATACATATTACAAGTTACACCACATGTTCTATTAGATATATACATATATCTATGAAATAAATCCTTACAACTTTTAAAAGTTTAATTAAGGTGTTCGATATTGAAAGTTTGGACGACCTAATTACGCTGCTACAATGAAAAGTACGTGTTTTATTTGAATTTTTTCAAAAACTGTTTAGTTTAGAAAAAATATTTGAAAAAGTGTATATCGAATTTTTTTTTTTAGAAAAGTATGTATACGCGCGACGCGCCTATTGAATAGGCGCATCCCTAGGACGCGCCTATTCAGTAGGCGCGTCCTAGGGATGCGCCTACTGCAATAGGCGCACGCCAGGGGTGCGCCTATTGCCTAATTTTTTTTTTTTTTTTCGCAAAAACACCGGACACCGGTCTATCAGAAACCACGTTGATTTTAAGTCTGCTTATGGTTTTCCTCCTAAATAGAAATTGAGAGATAGTCTCACGCGTTGCTTCATCTCAGTATTCATAGGTCCAAACTCCAAATTTTCCAACTTGTTCTGAACAACAATGAAACAAAGTTGTTTATTCACAAGTTTCTGAATGAGACTTTTCTTCAGATACACTAGCTAGTTTGACATTTTCAGGAATTACTCATGCAAAAGAGCTCTTTGGGGTTTCCACTGCCTTTTTCTTCGGCATCTGAAGACTCTTGATTTTCTGCATAGTGTACTCGTTGATTTTAAGTCTGCTTATGGTTTTCCTCCTAAATAGAAATTGAAGTCTTTCATCACAAACTACTCTCTTCTTCGTAGGGTGATTCAGTTTGTTGTCATTGATATACCGCGCTATAATTGCTCCAACATCTTGCTGAGAGATCTAATCATGCGTCTCTACACCAACCGATTTGAGAAACTCGATGAGATTACTCGATCCCCATCTAACAAATTCCATTTTTCTTGATTGGTACTTCCTTTTTCTGAACAACTTGTTCTGAACAACAATGAAACAAAGTTCATGTTGTTGGTAGATGATGTGTATTTATGTTGCTCCAAATATAAGCTCCGGAGCACGGTTATAACACGAAAAAATGTATGGTATGTTTGCCTCACACTTGACCTGAACATTCAACAAGAAAAATCGAACAGGGTATAGGCTAACTAACAGCTGCAACACATTAGAGGCAAGCATGCTAGAAAGGTCCTGCAGCTGCAATCTTCCGAATATCTTGTAAAGCTTCTCCAATGACTATAGCTTTTTATATGAGTTCAAGCATGCTTATGGTTTTCCTCCTAAATAGAAATTGAGAGATACTCTCTCCAGTAAAGAAGAAAGGAAGTTCTAAGAAGAAATGGTTTTCCTCCTGAAAATGTCAAACTGGCTAGTGTATTTGAAGAAAAGTCTCATTCAGAAACTTGTGAATAAACAACTTTGTTTCAATGTTTGACCTCGCGGATGTTGTTCAGAACAAGTTGGAAAATTTAGGGCAGGAACCTAAAGTATTTAACTTCTGATAACTTCCTTTCTTCTTTATTGGAGAGACTATCTCTCAATTTCTATGTAGGAGGAAAACCGTATAAGCAGGCTCAAAATCAGATGTTTTTCAAAAAGTAAGCATATAGTAGGAAAAAAGCATACATGGAGGAATTTGGTGCGCGTAGAGGAATTTGGACTTGTGAATACTGGGATAAAGCAACGCGTGAGACAATCATCTCGGTGGTTTGTTAACAAATTGATTTTCTGTCCTCTTGATCCAAGACCCTTTTGTTAACAAATTGATCTTCTGTCCTCTTGATTCAAGACCCTTCCTAACCATTGGAAGGGGATCAGTTTTCTTCTGTCCTCACCGTACGACAGAAGATATTCGGAAGATTCAGAATCTTGTGAATAAACAACTTTGCTTCATTGTTGTTCAGAACAAGTTGGAAAATTTAGGACAGGAACCTAAAGTAACCCCAAAGAGCTCTTTTGCAGGAGTAATTCCTGAAAATGTCAAACTAGCTAGTGTATCTGAAGAAAAGTCTCATTCAGAAACTTGTGAATAAACAACTTTGTTTCATTGTTGTTCAGAACAAGTTGGAAAATTTGGAGGAAAACCTGTGAATACTGAGATAAAGCAACGCGTGAGACTATCTCTCAATTTCTATTTAGGAGGAAAACCATAAGCAGACTTAAAATCAACGTGGTTTCTGATAGACCGGTGTTTTTGCGAAAAAAAAAATAAAAATTAGGCAATAGGCGCACCCCTGGCGTGCGCCTATTGCAGTAGGCGCACCCCTGGGATGCGCCTATACATGCTTTTCTAAAAAAAAAAATTTGATATACACTTTTTCAAATATTTTTTCAAAAGTGAACAGTTTTTGAAAAAACTCGTTTTATTTGTGTGTGAAAAACTGCAACGTGTCTCCATGTACATTAGTGTTTGTGATGGTGAATAGTCAAAGTCAGGTTGATTGAATATATTTTTTCTAGGGAAAAGCAGAAAGATAAGTTGACTTGGCGATTTTATTTATTTTTAAAACTACAACTTTGACTTATTCAATTTTTTTAATGAGTTATTCATTTTTTCTTAGTAAATCATAAATTTCTCATTAAACAAATAGGATGAATTATCTGTTAGGTTAGGTGTAATTTTTACTTAGACGTGTGGAAGGTCCAACAAGTAGATTATTGTTTGAGAATATTAATAATTTTATGATAATTCTCATTTTTTTTCTTAAATACTTAATTAATATTAACGGTGAGCAAAAAAATTAGTAGACCGAAAAACAAAAAAAAACTGACCCAAGACCGTAAAACAAAAAAAAACTGACCCAAGACAGTAAAACAAAAAAAAACTGACCCAAGACCGTTTCGAATAATGTATCCTGAATGTAAGACTGAATCAAAACAGACGGATTTTTATTTATTTCAAACTCGGATTCGGATTGAGTTATTTTACCCAAAAGACCGAATAAATCGAGTATAAGTTGGAATTAATAATATTTATTGTGTTTTTAATTAGTTTATTGTGTGTTTAGGGTTGAGTTTGGAATTTATTTATTTTTTATATTGGATATTTGTATAATATTTGTACTTTGTTTTGTATTGAATACTTGGTATATTATTTTCACTGTGTTTTGAATTTAAAAGCTTTGAATAACTTTTTTAGAGTAAAAATCGGGTCATGACCGAGATCGACCCGATAACCGAGACCGACCCGAACCAAGCAAGACCGATCGAAAAAATGAACTCGGTCTCGGTCCTGCAAGTATGAGTCCCAAAATTTTGGGCTCTATTTTTTTGTGAAAAACAATTGTTCCACCCGTCCCGAGCTCACCCCTTATTAATATAGCATTACATAGTGATGTTATAAAATTAAAAACGCGTCATAAAAAGTAATATTTATTCATTTTCATCCGCTAAAACCCAAAATCTTTGTTTTTTATAAAGAGATTGTTAATGCAAATCTAGCTACAATGTTGAAACCTTGTTGGTTCAGATTGGATTATGAACTTTATTAGGTTTAGACTGAAACCCTAAAGTCAATGTGGTTCAAATCTATCCAGCTAGCAAAGGTTCAAACTTGAATCGGATTGGGTTCATATACATAGAGCTTATTATCTACTCAGCAATTTAAAAACTTAAATTTTAAAATAGGAGTCAACTTGGACCGATAAGTTTTTTTCCCTCAACAGTCCGAGTTTGAAATTTCTGATTTACTATTTCTAATCTAGATCGAATTTACTATAAAAAAAATTGCTTAAGACGGATTTGTTTAACTCGAGATGAACTTAATCTATTTGGCCAAAAAAAAAAGATGAACTTAATCTAGACCGAATATTTTTGTAGTATTTAGTTTAACATAAAATATAGACAAATTTAAAGAAAAAATCTAACTAGAATAAAATATACTACAAAAAAACATTTATAAACCTGACAAAGTTGGTTAAAATGTGATTTTTTTTTCATGATAATTTAAATATGTACAATAAAATGATATTAACTAAATATGATATATATATATATAAATATATATTCTAATTACTAGACTTATCCAATAATTGACCTGAAAAAAATTAGATTAAATCCGTCTTAATAATAAAAAAAAACTTCTCATCAAAGTTTTAATAACTAGTTAGTTAACTCCAACTCCTCCATCTAAACAACAGATATAAATCTCCACCTGCAAAGGAAAGAACACAACAACATTACAAAACCATGCATTCTGCACATGTAATCCAAGAAAATTGCCATCCCAAAGGATTTGAAAACCCTAAAACATCCATCAAACGCCAGCAGGACTCTCCGGTGGTGAACCCGGAAACTCAATCAACACGATCGACCTAGTCTACGAACCCGTTGCTCCGAGCTCAGATTGTGGCAATTTTCTTTCATCACAACCCTATAATGTCACAAACATCTGTACAGATATGAGAAGGAACATGCACCAAAGATTATTCACAACATGGAGCATCCTCGTACCTTGGTTCGGTATGGAAGAACAAGAACATATTTTGTGATTCATTCAACTCGATTGTTCCACTCGATTCGTAGCTGATTATTTCGAAGTTCTTGCAAATGGGAGGCGAGATCTTGAATGAACAGAAGCCCCTCGTCTCCGATTCTCAGATACTTAATTGCGCGTTCAATAAAAACGCGATCCGTCTCCAACTTTTCTAACCTCTCCTGCAGATCCGACACTTCCTTCGCAAGTGAATCGACATTGATACCTTTCGAAACAGACGATGAATCTTTGTCTGGAGAATCTTCGTGGCATAAACTGTTAGACAAATTAGGGTTTTCAGAAGAAACCCTAACCCTAAGCTTCTCTCCCAATTTCTTCAAACACTGCTCAAGATGAAGCCTTTCGTCTTCGATGTAAAGCAACGAATCGTTTATGTTCTCGGGTAAGGGTTCGTTGATTCGGTACGATTCGAGCTCGTCTTCAAGATCTTGAATCTCCATCTCCCTCTCCACGAGCAAATCGTTAGATTTCTGCAGTGCCTCCATGTCGTATTCTGCTTGCTCCTCCATCAATCGGAGATACTGCTGTGCTTCCATGTAGAGATTGGCCTTCTCGTCTTGAAGCCTCGTGATCATGGCCATTGCTTCGTTTGCGGCAATAGCGGCCGCATTTCTCTCCTCCTCCAACTCCCTCTGCAACTCCTGCAGAGCTTGCCTATCGTCCTCGATCTGTTTCATCAACATCTCCATTCCACCGTCCATGGAAAGGTCCGATTCGTTCGTCTCGTTCTGCTCAATGTTGTCCAACTCATTCGAGCTCGAAGAATTCAGGATCGTAACTTCCTCAGGTTTTTGACACGATGATTCATTCATCACTGTATCGTGGAAAGAAACCCTAGGACTCAAAGTGTTTGCTTTTGGACTCGATTCGATAATTACGGGATCTTGGCTCGGTGACTCCGAATCCAATTCTCGGCTTTCTCGATCATTTGATATGCTTGCAACTTCTTGACTAGTCTCGGTGGATATGACCTTTTCTTCAGTCGATTTTTCGGGTGATGAAATCGAGTCTGTTTCCGCCTTTTCGATTACCTCATCCATTTCTGCAGATTTATTAGTTTCTGCAGCACCTGCAAAAGAGAAAGAACACCATCAATGCCGTGGAGTTTCTCAATTATGCAGGTATGTCGAGACGCTCTAAACTGCAATGCTTACGAGTTTCCAATGAACGAAGATCTTCGAAGAAGACGAGTTCATCAACAAAAGCTGAATCATTGTTGATTTCCGGACCCCACAAATTCATCTCCTTCAAACCGATTTCAACACCAGACGATTCCATATTTCCAACGTCCTGATCCTCATCAGCACCAACTTTTGCCTGCGACAAAGAAGGTGAAGAAGCCACAGAATCTCGACGTGAATCTACTTGTTCGTTCGAAACAAGAACCTCAGTCTCCAATGTAGCAAAGTCCAAGGAAACATGTCCGTCCCGACCAGGAACAAGAACACCCGTTCCATCGTCGTCTGAGAACATAAAAACATCAGATTCGGTATCAGAAGTCGCCTTCAGTTCAGTATACCCAATATGAGGCAAACTACCGATTCCTGGATTGATCATATGATCGAAACATCCGCCTCCTATAATCTTCATTGCATCATGAACATGTCCACGGCTGGTATGGGCATGGCAGATAGCTAATGCTGAGATCTCCAACTTGTGGGTCCCGCAGATCATGTCCCAGTAGTATCCTGATTTTTCGTTCCCCAGAATATGATCGAGCCTCGAGCAAAGAAGACATGGTGTTTGGAGGCCACAGCATCGAGCAAACTTGGTGACCAAGTAAGCTATTATGGCGTTCAGTAAGAGCAAGAACAGGAGCAGCCATTCACGAACTGCGGATGCTAGAGCTTCCATGAAAATTCGGGAAATTTTTCCCGATTTAGCGGATGAAACACCCATTTAGGTAGCAAGATTTGGATCAGGTGATTTCAAAATCGTGAGTTTATTGTCGAACCTAACTGATTCTCCGATCTTGCTCAAGATGAACCCTGGGTTCATTAACCACAAGAAATGAACACGATTACAATTTCGTCAATCCAATCCACTCTTGCCCATTAATTTGTATGAAACTTAGCAGATTAATCATGATACAGGTTAAATTAGAGGGCCAAAGAACCTTAGAATTTCACAAAAGAAAGTTTTTTTTTTTTTTTTTGAATTGGAAGCATTGACAGCATTTCCACCTTTTTGCTTGATGATGTTTAAGATAAGAAACAATATGAAACATAATTAAATACCACAACTTTAGTCTATCCAACCCATTTTTGTCCATTAATTTGTTAGAACTTAACATATTAATGAAACTATATCTGTATATCAGGACATATCCTTGAATGAGAAGGGCACGAACCGAAAAAGAAGCATCTTTGTCAGGATTTTGAATATTGGCAGCATTTCCTCGACAACATTAAAATACTCGAATACCACAATTATAGACAACACATCGTAGTTACACGGAAATCAGATCAGGCAAGAAATCAGAATCTTGCATTGAGTGATTCCAAGCAAAATCAAGAACGCAGAAGGGAAGTAATGGCATACCAATTCATGCGAAGATTCGACGGAAAATCGAGCGGCGAAGATGATGCTGATCGTTGGAAAGGAAAGAGCGGAGAAGTCAGATTGACCAAACCGTCGTCGAAACTAGAATGGGACACAAATCAAGAGTTTTTTTGGATGCTTCAACGGGAAGTTGAATCTCAATCTGCACCGCACGTAGCTTTCACAATTCTTCCTTTCTTTTACAATAATTTACTCTGTTCTTGGTGGTGATTGATGGAACAATATTGTGGCTAATAATATAGGAAATGAAATACGTACACCCATATATCTATCTGTCTTATATCTAATATCTATCTACAAATGGCTACAAATAAAATTTAGGGGTAAATTAGGATTGTAGTTTGACAAACAAATTATTAAAGTTTGAGAGTAAATTAGGATTGTTTTTTAATAAAAACATATATTTGTTACTTTAATAGTACGAATAATTTATATTTTAAATGATTTATAATGAAAAATCAGCTTTTTAGTAATCATAGTAAATTCTACATATTCAAAGTGTTGTATTTGGTTTAGGGTGTTACTATTAATACTGATTTCATTATATTTATTTTATTGTTATTATAAAATTATTAATTTATATTTGTTCTATGATGTTAGATTGATAGATTAGTTTTGATGATTGTATATTTATTTGCTTAAAGATAAAAAAGGTAATAAGATTGATAAAAATATAAATAAGATTACCCGATTGCGATCAAATAAAAAAGATCGGATCATTTATAAATCAAAATCAATTGTATTAATTTATTGATCATTTTGATATTGATTCTAATTTTGATCTTAAACTATTTAAACCCAAACTGAACTGAACTATTAAGCATTTCTAATGATTTATTATTATATATGTGATACTTAAAAAAAAGTGACTTTATTTTAAATAAAATCAACTAATTGTTTTTAATAAACTTTATATAATTAAATGGTTTTTTTTAATCTATAAAAAATATTATAGAATTAATCAACTATATTAAATACCATCCTGTAATGAATTTTATCTAATTATATATCATCCGAATAAATTATATTAGATAATATAATTATTTTAAAATAAACGGTTCAGTCGGTTATTTCGATTTACAGATATCATATTCATACTACTTTAATATTGTTAGCTGAATCGAATCAGTCCATTTGGGAAAGCATTCAAGCAACCATGGCAGCAACAGCACCGGTCGTCTCGGCGCACCCACCTCCAACCCTCCTTAAGCTACCGGAATGTCAGTTTCCCTCTGACGAAGAAGACCTTTACAGACGCCTCAAGTCCTTTGAGCGGCAGCTCGAGTTCATCGACATCCAAGAAGAGTACGTCAAGGACGAGCAGAAGAACCTGAAGCGCGAGCTCCTCCGTGCCCAGGAAGAGGTCAAACGGATCCAGTCGGTTCCCCTAGTCATTGGGCAGTTCATGGAGATGGTGGACCAGAACAACGGTATTGTCGGTTCCACCACCGGCTCCAATTACTATGTTCGGATTCTGAGCACAATTAACCGCGAGTTGTTGAAGCCCTCCGCCTCCGTGGCGTTGCACCGCCACTCCAATGCCCTAGTTGACGTGTTACCGCCCGAGGCTGACTCCAGTATCTCTCTCCTTAGCCAGTCGGAGAAACCCGACGTCACATACAACGTATGATCCTAATTCCAGATCCTGATCTTTGTTTATTGTTTATGTAATTGTTCTTACTAATCAGCAGTTCCAATTCAATTTGACTAGAGTGTTTATCACTGAGTAAATTAGGGTTTTCCTCCACCCTAGGAGTGTTCTTAAAATGAGTATTCTTAAGGATCCAATTTTGAGATTAGGAACCATCTTCCTCTTGGTAGGGTTTTCCAAATTAAAAGGATTTGCGTCCTCAGGGACATTATTATTGCTAAAGAAAGCTCTGGAAAGTGTGCTGGTAGATTCTGCACGATAGTACGCGTTGACATGGTCTCTAAGCATACTTGTGTTGGCAGCATACTGAATTCTAGTATATGATGAGGGAGTTAGTGATCATAAAGGAGAATACAAGTTCGGTCATTGACAATGGTTATGGTAGGAACTGTGGGATCTAAGGATGCTAGTGAGAGTCCAAGAAAACAGTTGGAGAATCTGCAATAGATTGATCAGCTGTATCATATAGCTGAGACGTATAGCTGAATATTCGGTTCTTATCATAACATCTTCATTTAGAATTTTTCCTGTGAATGTTTTTGTCCTTATGTTCGATATCTTTGTACAATGCAATGTCACGTATTTCAGTTGGATTGCCCTGAGTGGAGTTATTTGCAAGTGGCTTCAAGGTACTAATCGTAAAATTCTTAATTTTCTTGAATATTAGGATATCGGAGGATGTGACATTCAGAAGCAGGAGATTCGTGAAGCTGTGGAGTTACCTCTCACTCATCACGACCTTTACAGACAGATAGGGATTGACCCACCACGTGGTGTTCTGCTCTATGGCCCTCCAGGCACCGGTAAAACTATGTTAGCCAAAGCTGTTGCTAATCATACAACTGCTGCCTTCATCAGAGTTGTTGGTTCGGAGTTTGTTCAGAAGTACTTGGGCGAGGTAACACAAAATTACGAAGGATTTAATTTTAAACTCTATGTTTGCATTTTCTGTTAAATCAACTTATACATACATACATATATACATCATATTTATATATATATAAGCTCTGAAGTCTCTACACAAAATATGGCATAAGTATGATGGTTCATCCTTCATTTACTGATGTTTTCTTGACAGAATTTAGAAGCTTAAAGTTTTTCACCACTAGTGCTGAAGTGGAAAGTTTTTTACAGTTCCTTTTGATTAATTGAACTTGTATGGAATATAAACTGAGAACTTACAAAATGAGTCTGCTCATTTTGAACAACAAAGGGTGACTGTCACTGACGAGATATAAAATTTTCAGGGTCCAAGAATGGTCAGGGATGTCTTCCGCCTTGCTAAGGAGAATGCCCCTGCCATCATTTTCATTGATGAGGTAGATGCTATCGCTACTGCAAGATTTGATGCTCAAACTGGTGCTGATAGAGAAGTTCAACGTATCTTGATGGAACTCCTGAATCAGGTCCGTCCTTTTAGTATATATATATAGGCAAAACACATACCGTTGTTTTGCCTAGTTAGTGTCTGCAATGAGTAATATCTTTGGGCTTTTGTATTACTTTAGATGGATGGATTTGACCAAACCGTCAATGTCAAAGTCATTATGGCTACAAACAGAGCAGATACTCTGGACCCTGCTCTTCTCCGTCCAGGAAGACTTGATCGAAAAATTGAATTTCCTTTACCAGACAGAAGGCAGAAGAGGCTTGTTTTCCAGGTAGTACTCCTCCAGATTATTATGTAAGCTATTTACAACGTGGCATTTGTTCCTGAAGTTGTTGCTAAATAATGCAGGTCTGCACTTCTACGATGAACCTAAGTGATGAAGTCGACTTGGAAGACTATGTGTCTAGGCCAGATAAGATCAGTGCTGCTGAGGTTAGTCAAATTTGACATATTAATTAATATTGTCTGGTTTTCGTTCTTGCTCAATTATTCTGTGTTGATTGGTGCAGATTACGGCTATCTGTCAAGAAGCTGGGATGCATGCAGTTCGCAAGAACCGTTACGTGATTCTTCCAAAGGACTTTGAGAAAGGTTACCGTGCCAATGTGAAGAAACCCGACACTGATTTTGAGTTCTACAAGTAATCCATTCCGGTATGGTCGGAATGAATGAATGCAGAAGAGGTTGTTTGTACTGAATCACTCTTCATTGTACCTTGTTGGATAACCTCAGCTGAATGTCTCTGGGAAGTCGTATCTATTTACCCAGATTCTATGACAATGTGCAGACCGGATTCTCCTTTGTTTACCCAGCAGATGCATCGTGAAGCAGAGTCTACTCAGGCGCTCTCTATTCACTTTCATAATATGTCAACCAAATAGAACAATAACACACACCTTGTGTAAGTACATGTCTTATATATATATAAAAGAAAGACCCCATGATGATCAAAGATATTCGTGAGATTTTTAAATAATGGAAAAATTAGATAGCTATATGTGAATATATTTGGCAATCTAGATATATGGTTCCACAGATAGAATGTTACATGGACGTGTATGGATTGTCAAAACAAGAAAAAAAATCGCCCACCGTGGGGCTCGAACCCACGACCACAAGGTTAAGAGCCTTGCGCTCTACCAACTGAGCTAGACGGGCTTCTTATTTTAAATATAATTACAAACGTATTAACATAAATATAAGAGACATTAATTTGCAGAATAATAAATTATACATATATACAATCAAAGGAGGCCAGCTCAAATTAATTCTCTTCTTTAAACAATGCAGGAACAATATTTTATTTACTATGATAATATTATTTTAATACCAATAAATATATTTATTATAATATTTTCAAGTATCATCATAATAAAAAAAAGTGTCAATACTCAACTTATTAACTGTTTATATGTAAAACAACTTTTTATATATGTTACATTATTAAATAAATACTATATTGTTTTAAATTGTATAGCCATATTTATTCTCTATTACGATAGAGATGAAGAACAATAAAACATATCTGCATGCAACACCGACATTCCGTTTACATCCCCATGAAGAGAACTTCGTGGATTAGGGAGACCTAATAATAGCTCAATCTCAACCACCGTAGCCGCCGCCATGAAACATGCATGACTTGATTTACTGTCGGGGAATAAACTCATATATATATATATATTACTTGGAAGTCAAGAAAGTAACATGATAGATAACTGTTGAGTTGGATGAACGCATAGGTCTGTCTTAATTATCAGCAAACAAGACTTCCATACTGTCAAAACTAAGAAAACATGTCTCAATCTCCAAATCTCTATCATGATACAACATCTTACAAGAACTCATAAAGAAGAACCCGATAAGGTAACAAACTACCCTTCTTCTCAGTAACCATAATTGGAACCATAGACAGAATCATAACCTCCACCTGCACTGTGACCTGGATTGGAAGAACCGTGCATACCATAGGAACTGTAGCCTTGATGGTCAACTGGAGCTGCAGATGCTTGTACCTGAGTTGGTGCTGCTGCTTCAGCAATATAGTTCTGCATTGCACATAACAATAATCACAGGATGTCTCACCTTGGAATGATGATAGGGAAATTTTCATTAATCTCAAAACATTTACCTGAACCAGCTGCTGAGCCGTCTGGACTTGGGAAGCGGTTCCACTGATCTCAACAGTCATTTCTCCAGGAACCCCTCGAGTTTCTTGAACAGTGACGGTGGCACCACTGCTACGTCGAATGTAACTTATGGTGGACCCGCCTTCTCCTATAACCGTATCAGCAAATGAAAGAGGAATTTGCATCTGCTGCGTTATCTATATCAAAAAAATTATGAAAAGGGGGGTCAGACTGGTAATAAATAAAGGACCAATTTTTCTTTCTGGAGCAAGCATCAAACTAACCTGCTTGACAATGGTGGGTGCTGCTTGGGTGTTATGCGGCGCATGGCCACCCACAGGTGCTTCTCTCCCATAGGAAGGCGGAGGGTGATGTGGATACGACATCTGATGCTGACTGTACGGTGGTGGTTGATCCACTGGAGGGGCCATGTCTGGAGGAGGATAGTAACTCTCATGTTGGCGTGGTGGCGGCATGTACTGATGATTAGGTGGTCCTCCGGCATAGCCACCTGCATTCGGCCGAAAGCCCTGAGGTGGGCCCCCCCACGGCTGTTGAGGTGGCATGTGATCCATAGGAGGTGGAGGGTTGGCCCTCATCTGAAAAAGTCACAAAAATGTGAATTGGAGTCTAAAAAGCTGAGTTGTCTTATAACATCTGATAGTGATCTGACATGCAATATTTATCTATGGAAACATGGGTACGAGTCGTGTCAAAAATTTATTGGTTGTTAAATGTAAAGTCAACCATATCATGCTCACAATTTCTCAAAGGAGATGAACTTACTTGGGCTTCAAATAGTGGAATGATGCTGTGGTCGACCAAAAATTTCCTCAAATGAGAGGCAATGAGCTCCACTGCCTTGTGCACAGCTGCAAATTCTCCAACTACCTCAATGACCCGATCATCTTGAAGAGCAAAAATGGGTACATCTTCTGCCACAATTTACAAATCAAAAGAATAAAGTGAGAAGAACAGATAAATAAACTGAGGAACCTCAATAACGAGTATAGAAGTGCAGCATAGAAGTCCACCAAATCCTAATACCTATTATTTCTCAGGTGAAATTCAACAAATTGTGTAATTTTGCAAGAATTTTTGTTAGAAAGTACAAAACTTACATTTTTACGAAAAATAAGAGTGATCGAGTCTTCAAGAAATAGTAAAAAAATTCAAACTTTCTCAAAACATTTCACAATTTGTAAGAATTCTCAATTTATCCTTCATTCAACAGAAGAAATGATGTATAATCTACTAAAGTAAGCAAATTAACTTAAAGAGTGAATGAAGGACCTTGTGAAAGAACTCTGACAATACAACCAGATTCCTCTTGAATAGATTTGACAGTGGCTCCATGTTTCCCAATTACATTTCCAGTCTGTGAGGCAGGAACCAGTAGTCTAGTAGAGACCTTCCCACCCGGTTGAGTAGCAGCGGAGTCACCATCCGATCCATCAACAACTTTTCTGTGAACTCTCAATAGTCCATCAATTGCTGGCGGAAGGGAAGATTCAGGCTCCTCCTTGGCAGATATAATTACCTATACAAGAATCAGTCAAAGATGTCCATAAAATGCAGAAAACGTGAGATCTATGAACTTGAAAAATGGTAAAGAACCTAGGTAATGTTGAAACTAGAATTGTTCAGCATATTATATTCTAAATGCAGATAGAGCTAAAATAATAAACTTTGAACTTAATTCTTATCCTCAAAATAACAATAAATATTCTGAAGCATCCATCAACAATACTACACTGGATTAGCTATTAGTTTATAGCAAGTAAATTTACATGACATATTAATCCCTTGCAATACTCACAGAATGAGGTTCCATATGATAAAATACATCTAGAAATATTTGTTGCAACTCCTCACACAGTTTTAGACCAGTCTATCAGCTTGTCTCTTCAACCTTCAGCATTAAAAATGTACATTAGGGGATTTATCTCTCCCTCGCGCACTGAGCATTTAAGAAGCCGACTAAAAGAATAGTGCCGAATACATTTTTGACTTATTCTACTTAGCAGTAAGTAATAATTGACCTGAAATTACAGTTATCACTTTAGCTTCTAATCTCACTAAGTGTTTTTATTTTAATGTTTACTCTTTGGTTTGCTACAAAGTTTCTATAAGTGTTCACTCAGATTAGGGATCATATCTCCAGAGATGGGGTTAGAATCAGAATAACTTGGTAATCAAATTAGAATTGTTTTATCTCAAGTGACGTTTAGTTCTTCTTCCAATGGATAATTAAGATGCATAATGCTACTTAGTGTGTTGATTAATTTAGTTTTAAAGGATTTTGAGTATTCATCAGTTTCGCCACTGTATTATAAGGTGTTGTTTTCTTTTCATATGAGCTGCTAGAAGGCATCAGTTACCAGATGGCAAGTAGGGCTTCAGAACATTTCAGCACTTCATATCACTAAATGCTGATTCCCCCACCCTGGACCTTCGATTCTTCATATTAGATGATTGATACGTAGCTTAAATGTTCCAGAAATAACCTGCAGAGATTCATCTGGTCATTGAAATAAGGATCCAGTGGCCCTAGATGTTTTTCTTTTTTGGTAATTGTCCACATTTTTATGCTTTATTCATCCAGGGAATAATGTAATTCCATATTTCACGAAACATGTATATTTAACAATATCTCTCTTTTTATGGTAGTAAAATACTCTTCATTAGATACCCGACTATAACTGATTTTATTCAACAAATTTCATTTTCTCACAAATCTAAGTTTAGTTGTTAAGTTTCATAGTATGTAGCATTGTTTATGACCTCAACTACCATGTTCATACCTATTTTATTTCCTCAAACTAGTCTTCATGTGTATGCAGCCCATATCTTTTCCATAAACAATCGTACACCGATAAAGGATAAATCAAACAAAGAACAAACATAAAGTAAGACTTACAGCTCTTTGTGCTGTCCCTGGAGGACCATCGAGGATCTTAATGCGGGCCCTCGTTTCTTCAGTTATCTTCTTGATAAACTCCCCTTTCCTGCCAATAATGCCACCCACCTTCTGAGCAGGAACTAATATACGAAAAACACTATCCCCGGGCCATCCAGGCCACCTTTGTTCAACACTTTCAGCCTTCAACCTCTCCTCTTCATCCCCTTTCTTTGGAGGTTCCAGGTTTTCTTCAGGTTCCAAGCTTTGGTTGATTTCCAGAGTCTGTTCCGTATCCAAATCCTCTTGAGGCTCAAAATCCTCTTGAGGCTCAAACTCTTGTTGAGGCTCCACTTCTTGTTGAGTCTCCTCATCTTCTTGAGACTCCACATCGTGTTGAGGATCCAAATCTTGAAGGTGTTTCAAATTGTCAGGAATTACGTCCACATTTTGTTCATCAAGTGTATGACCAATTATAGCGTCTTCCATATTACTGTGCAGAGAGGAGGAACTGAGTATCAGTCTCAAGTCTAAACGATAATACTTACCAAGCCACAATTGTTTGGATGATAATAATATGATATACACATAATTAATAAATTTGCAAGACTGAATGAAGAGAATATAAATGTGGAGAATATAACGCTTGTTCTGGACCCAGAAGTGATTTAAGAATCCCAAAGCTTGGAAATGACCAAAATAGTAGCACCTATGCAAAATCCGAAAGTTAAGAGGTCGGGACCAGCTCACGATTGACATTGAATAAGGGTGAATAGAACCCTAAGACAATCTTACAAGAAGAGAGAATCAGTATAGCTCACACAACAAATTAATCGTTACCATTACTGTTAACAGGAGGATGTAATTACTTCTTCAGAAGCAGTACAATTTAGTTGCTACACTTCATACAATTAATTCTTCGGAAGCAACTCGCATATTCAGCAACGTACAGTACGCTAGATTTTACTGAGACAAAAAACGAAAGAAACACCGAAAATCGAAGGTAACCACCGCAGCTAAGCCCTAACACTTGACATCAATCTGCGCATAAACATGAAAAGGAAGCACCTTGGAAATAATTCTCTTCTGGATCGATTAAAAACTCAAACCTACACTGCAATGAAACCATAGGGGCAGTTGAACACAATTTTTACGCAGAATCCAGACCCGAGGATGCTGAGACCCAGATAAGAGGAGTAAGAACAGATTGAATTGAACCTACTCAGTTTAGAAGCAGCGCCTTGGGGAACGTATCCTTGATTGATTTTCCTGCAACTTGAAGGAGGAAGGAGTGGAGGCTATAGATTGAATCCGAACAAGGGTTCAGTCGACTTTCTTATGCATCTTGATTTTGCGCGAATACTGGATAATTACTTTCGGACTCACTGGAGAACTTAAATTTTGGATCAGACCCAAATACTTCTAACCAATCAGCAAAACAGCCCTGTTTACATTTAGGGGTTTCCTTGGGCTTGGGTTCAAAGTTGCATCCCAAAAGATCAAAATATTGCAAATAGAACCTTTATAGATTATTATATGGGTTAATAATTTCAATTAGGGCCGGCAATGGTGTGGTGAAAAATCCATAACCATGGTTATAACCGTTACTGTTTAATATGGTTAACCGTACCATTATGGTACAGTACGGTTATGGTGATGAATTTTCTGCCCATAATGGTTATGGTATTTGAGTTATACTCATGGTAATAACCATGATTATTATATAAATATAATAATTATTTATTATTAATAAAATAATATATACTAAATAATGGAAATTACTGGACATACATGTAATAAATAACCATGATGTTAGTTTTATATATTTTTATTGTTGGTAATATAAATTTATGTATTTTTAAAACAAAATTTTCGGTCTTTTATTATATTACATGTGTGGAATAAATATGGGTATATGGGTAAAACCATGGTTTATAACCACAGTTATTTTAATGGTTATGGTATTGAAAATTGTACATGTAATGATTATGGTTATGGTTATGGTATGTGATTTAAAAATATGGTATGGTTATGGTATTTGTCATACTCGTACCATACCCTAACTATCGTCAGCCCTAGTTTCAATAGTCTCATATGTTTGGGTCATGTGATCGTATGATACCATATTTATTTCGTGTGGTTGAATGATCCGTTATGTTTGGAAGATGTTGTCCTATGATACTTCTGATAGTCAACCGTTAGATTTTTCTGATAAATGGTCCACGTCAGTGCGAGGTAGATATATAATATAATATTTAATTTAAAAAAAAAACTGAAAGAAAAAACTAGGGTTCGACCCTTTAGTCCAATTGACCCAGCCTAGGGTCGAACCCTAGGCTGGGTTGGACCCCCACCAGGTCGACTGACCTAGGCAACCAAGTCTGGGTCGGATCCAGCCATGGGTTCGACCCTCGCTGGGTCAATTGGACCCCAATGGTCGTTTGCCCCAAGTTTTTTTGTCTAGTGATTCGTTTTTTTAAATAAATTTATAAACAATATTTTTTATATTTTAGAATTTATATTTTAATTTTTTGAATTTAGTTCTATTTTTTTCCTTTTTTTCTATTTATTTTTATTTTTATTTTTCATATGTCACGTAAGCATTCCGTTAGTTAAACTTAACAGCAACAGTAATTTGGACTAAAGAACAACATTCTAAAACACATAAGGTACCAAGAAACAACATAAGGGGACCATCCGATCACATGGTTCAAACATATGGTACCAATTGACCCAGCCAAGGGTCGAACCATGGGCTGGGTTGGACCCCCACCAGGTCGCCTGACCTGGGCGACCAGGTCTGGGTCGAACCCAGACCTGGGTTCGACCCTGGCTGGGTCAATTGGACCCCAAGTTAGTTTGACCCTTGGGGTCCAACCTAGTTTTTTTTTTTCAATTTTCGATTTTTTTTATAAAAAAATACATTTTATTAATATATAAAGTTTTAAAATATTTTTTGAAATTTTTTATAATTTTTCCGATTTTTTCCCTATTTATTTTTATTTTTTAAATTAAATTAAATATTATATTATATATCTACGTGGCGCTGACGTGGTGCTGACATTGACCATTTAACAGAAAAATCTAACGGTTGACTAACAGAGTACCATAGGACAACATGCTCCAAACATAACAGACCATTTAACCACATCAAAAAACATATGGTACCATCCGATCACATGGCCCAAACTTATGGTACTATTGGAGCTATTAACCCAATTGGATTTGCAACAACTCTAGGCCAAGCGTTCTGTGCTAAATCAACCATCGGAGCTCAGGTAGGGTCGGTGATAGCTCTTGATATCAAAATGCACAGAATGCAGAGGAATAGAGAGTAACTTCATATATCAAAATGCTTGAGATTCTCTTACAATGCTCTTGTTATTTATAATTGTTTATTCAAATCCAGTTCTAACAACCGAATCTCGTGGACAGCGTAGCATGCTGACATTGCATTCAGTAGAAGCTTCCTTATTTGGTTATTGGGCTGCAGATGAGATGATGGGCTGCTGCCTGGTGGAATGATGCTTGATGGATTGCTGCCTGTTGGGCTTGCTCCGCCTGGCCCATGGATCGGTCCATATCATTGCCTCCCCTTCAGGAACCTTGTCCTCAAGGTAAAAATCTGGAAAACGCTTCTGGAAGTCATCTGCAAACTCCCAAGTGGCATCGGCTGGAAAGGAGTTGACCCAATGGATCAGCAACTGAAGTGCAACTCGGTTTCTTCTCTTGATGGTCCGACTCTCCAAAATGGCGAGAGGTGCTGGTGAAGAAGACTCAGCTATCTCCGGCGGTAAATCGACGATTGCTTGATGATCTCCCTTCGCAAGTTTCAGCAAGGATACATGAAAAACCGGGTGGATCTTCGCCTGAGGTGGTAAGGTGAGCTGGTAAGCAACTTCCCCAACTCTTTTGCTAACTTGGAAAGGCCCATAGTACTTAGGTTGAAGTTTTTGAGCTCCCGCAGACTTCATTGAAGCTCGGCGATACAGATGCAATTTTAGGTAAACGAAGTCCCCAACCTCAAATTGACGATCCGTGCGATGCTTGTCAGCTTGTTGCTTCATCCGGTTTCGGGCTCGGTTAATATGGAATTTGAGTAGCTGGATTGATTCCTCCCTGTTCCGAAGTAGTAGATCAGCTGCCATGACCGTTGCGTCCCTAGGAATATACGGGATATGCAGGGGTGCAGGGAAACCGTAGAGAGCTTCAAAAGGTGTGGTCTTGATCACTGAGTGCGGAGTGGTGTTATACCACCATTCGGCGAGAGGGAGCCATTTACACCACGTATTGGGACGTTCACCAGCCATACAATGTAAATAAGTCTCCAAACAACGATTCACGACTTCAGTTTGACCTTCAGTTTGTGGATGATATCCGGAAGACATACGCAGGTCCACGCCTTGGTACGAGAACAACTGTTTCCAGAAGGTACTGATGAAGACCGGGTCCCTATCGCTGACAATCGTTTGAGGCAATCCGTGAAGTTTGTAAATGGTATCCAGAAAGAGCTGTGCTACCATAGAGGCTGAGTATGGATGTGCCAAGGGCATAAAGTGGGCATATTTTGTCAATCGGTCTACTACAACAAAAATGACAGATTTCCCTTGTGATCGAGGCAATCCGAAAATGAAATCCATAGTAATGTCCGTGAAGATACCCGATGGAACAAGAAGGGGCTGCAGCAAACCCGGGGATGCAGTGGTCTCGGTCTTGTTACGTTGGCAAGTCTCGCATTCCCGGATGAATTGGCGGACCTGTTCCTTTGCACCTTTCCAATAAACCAGGGATGTTAAGCGTTGCGTTGTTGCATGAACACCTGAATGTCCTCCCATAGCCGACGTGTGGAATAATTCGAGCAATTCCCTACGCAGTGCGGTGTCAGCTCCGATCACCAGTTTCCCTTTACGTCATAGCTTCTCATCCTTCCATGTGAAGCTGGAAGGACCTTGTCCACCTTGTAGAGCTGAAATCATCTGTTGGCAAGTCGGGTCAGCATTCCAACTTACCATAATTCGGGGAAGCAAAATCATTGGAAAACCTGAAATGGAGACAGCTGCAACCGAACATTCTCCAATTCTTGACAACGCATCCGCAGCTACATTCTCTTTGCCAGCTTTGTATTCAATTGCATAATTGAACCCGAGTAATTTAGCTAGCCAGGTGTGTTGAAGGGGTGTGGATACCTTTTGTTCGAGAATAAATTTTAGGCTCTGCTGGTCCGTCTGAATAATGAAGTGCCTATCAATCAGATAATAGTGCCATTTCTTCACGGCGAAAAGGATGGCTAACAATTCCTTCTCGTAGGCTAATAAAGCTTGATGACGGGCGGACAGGGTTTTGCTAATGAAGGCAATGGGGTGACCACCTTGCATCAGTACAGCACCAATTCCAATTGCAGACGCATCAGTTTCAACTACAAACGGTTTTGAGAAGTCGGGCAGAGCCAATGCGTAGGGCATCCTTGAGCTGACAGAAAGCTGATTCAGCCGCTTATGACCAGACCACCTTATCTTTTTTTAACAGTTTCGTCAGAGGTTTACAGATCGAACCATATCCTTTAATAAAACGGCGATAATATCCGGCCAATCCTAGGAACCCACGTAGTTGGCGAATTGATGAAGGCTGCGGCCAATTAGTGATGGCGTCGACTTTAGAAGGATCTGTGGATACTCATGAACCTGTCACAAAGTGACCGAGGTATTCAACCTTAGAACCACCGAACAAGCACTTACTGAGTTTAGCGAAGAGGGAATGCTCCCTTAACTTGTGCAGGACGGCCTGCAAATGTTGCTCATGCGTATAGACATTACTTCTGTAAATCAGTATGTCATAAAAAAAAACAAGGACAAACTGTCGGAGAAACGGCTTAAATATGGAGTTCATCAGATGTTGAAAGGTAGCAGGTGCGTTTGTCAGGCCAAAGGGCATAACCAGGAATTCGTAGTGTCCCTCATGGGTTCTAAAAGAAGTCTTATGGATGTCCTCTTGCCTCATTCGGATCTGATGATATCCAGAACGGAGGTCAAGCTTGGAAAAAATGGACGCACCGTGGAGTTCGTCCAGCAACTCCTCCACGAGGGGAATGGGGAACTTGTTCCTTATAGTAGCAGCATTTAACTTTCTGTAATCCACACAGAATCGTCAGGAACCATCCTTCTTCTTGACAAGGACAAGAGGCGCAGCAAAGGCACTGGTACTTGGTTGAATAACCCCGTTTTGTAACATCTCATTAACTAACTTTTCAATTTCAGCCTTTTGTATATTGGGATAACGATATGGCCGAACTGCAATAGGTTGTGTACCCTGCCGAAGCGGAATGGAGTGGTCAATTGCACGTTGTGGTGGTGGCTTCGTTTGCTCGTCAAACACATCACTAAATTCCTGTAATATGGCTCCGAAGGGGTGCGGTGATGAGGCTGTGATCGCAGGTCCCGTTGAGGCCGTAGGAGAAATGGTAAGGCTGCAAAGGTGAATGGAAGCTACTTGTTTTTCTTTATCTAAAAGCTTATTCATTTTAGCTGCAGATGGCACGCTCGCCCCCGGTTCCTTGTTCCCGTATAATTCACAAAGCTGTTCCCCGTCAAAGAACTTAACATACAGCTTGTCGAAGTTCATAACCACATCCCCAAATTGCGATAACCACTGGGCACCCAAAATGAGGTCAAACGATGATAAGGGAATTAGCAAAACATCAGCTGAGTAGGTTCGGCCCTGCAAGGTCCACTTAAATCCATGACAAGCACGATTACAATGCAAATTCTGACCATTGCCCATACCCACATGCAGAGGCGGCAACTGAATATCATGACAACCTAGCCTACGAGCAGTTGCTATATCCAAAAAATTATGGGTCGAACCTGAGTCCACCAGAATATGTAATGGCTTTCTTGCAGCCGATCCCAATACCCGAATGGTGGAGCCTCCAAAAGACCCTGTGATCGCATGAAGGGAAATGACCAGATTTTCGACCACTTGATCCTGCAGCCTCGTCTCCTCCTGAGCATCGTCAATATCAGGTACGCCATTGTCCGACTCTACTTCCAACATGAATAAGTGTCGTTTCTTGCATTGGTGACCTGGAGAAAACTTCTCATCGCAGCCAAAACAGAGGCCCTTAGCTCGTTTATCTGCTATTTCTTTGCTCGAGAGTACCCGACTGGTGCGTGACCCAGCGTTTCTCCATTGGACAGGTCCTTGTTGGGGCGGCTTAGGTGGAGGTTGCTGTATAGGTGGAGCTGAAGGAGGTTTCTGGCGCACATTACCAGGCCGAAGGTTGAGTGTGGCCTCCTGGAGCTTGGCGAGGGAGAATGCATCGTATATTGTCTTAGGTTGCAGCATACGAATGGGACCCTGTAATTCTAGCTGAAGTCCTTCGATGAAGTGGCTGAGACTCTGTCTTTCCGATAACGGATCACGGAGCTGAATGTGGTGAAAAATGGATGAGAATTGTCGATAATACTCAGTGACCGAGTCTTCCTGTTGCAGGTTGCGTAGGTCCAGCATTGGGTCATCAAAGTTGCTGAGTCCGAACCGAGCTTGGATTGTCGCGGAATACTCGTCCCAAGTCAAGGTATGTCCCTGCATTTCTTTCATTTTAACATATGTCTGGTGCCAAAGTAGAGCTTCACCTTCAACATGGATAGTGACTATATCAATCTTCTGATCATCAGGAATATTGTCGATCTTGAAAAAATGGGCGCATCTGTAAAGCCATCCCACGACGTCTTCACCATGGAACTTGGGAAAATCCATTCGGCCGAGACGGAAGGATCTGTTATTTGGATTGGATGCAGGGGAGTGTGTTGATTGGGATTGACCCTCGGACTCGCCATCACCGCCAGGTACAACACCATTTTGCCTATAATAATCGAAGTGTTTGAGAATACCATTCATTGTGGCCTTGATTTCAGCAAGCATGGTGTCGTGTCCTTCCACCGCCTGCTGCAATGTGGCCAATGCTCGATCGTTTTGCTGCCAACGAGTCTCCGTAGCCATTGGAAGGTGAAGGGAGGTAAGGAACGAAGAAAAAATTCAGGTGAAGAGAAGATTAGCACAGGGAAGGGGGTGTCTGAGCTCTGATACCAATGATAGCTCTTGATATCAAAATGCACAGAATGCAGAGGAATAGAGAGTAACTTCATATATCAAAATGCCTGAGGTTCTCTTACAATGCTCTTGTTATTTATAATTGTTTATTCAAATTCAGTTCTAACAACCGAATCTCGTGGACAGCGTAGCATGCTGACATTGCATTCAGTAGAAGCTTCCTTATTTGGTTATTGGGCTGCAGACGAGATGATGGGCTGCTGCCTGGTGGAATGATGCTTGATGGATTGCTGCCTGTTGGGCTTGCTCCGACTGGCCCATGGATCGGTCCATATCAGTCGGAGCTTGAAGAATCAGAGAATCAGAGCTCAGGTGATAATCATAAATACTCTGATACCATGTTCGAATAGCAATCTGTATTGCAGGTGTTCTTACATTGTACTTTTATAGTAAGCAACCCTGAGCCAATTTCTAACAAACTAACTATCTTTATTTATACAATAGTCCCTAACATTTTAATAAATATTAAACAGATCCTCCTTATACTTCTTAAAGATTGAATCCTTTTTTTTATGTTGGATTGAGCGACAAGCTTATCTATTGAATCCTAACTTGAAAATTGAACTAACTAATCCATGTGTTAACTTCAATTTAAACCAAATGAGTAAAAATAATTGTACGCTTCGTTTAAGATGGAAAAATAGAGTCACGCATCGACTCAAACAGATTATATAAACACAAAAATGAGGAAGGAGATTGGCATAGTGTTTGAAATTTTGAATCGATCTATACCCTATAATTTCACCAATTACGAGAATATTCTCGATTTTTTAACAAATGTGAAAATATACTTACTCGCAAATGTCATTTGCGGGTAGGAGTTTGTTTGTTTGTCACCCGCAATTGACATTCACAGGTAGATATATTTTTTTCCTACTCACAAGTAAGTCGTACCCGCGAATGAGATTCGTGTTTGGAGACCCCAAAAAGCAATATGATCTGATAGAGAGAAGAAATTGTGGTTTGTCTTAGAAAAACAATCTGACAGGAATCGTGGAGAAGCAATGTGAGAGAGATGATGATTTGTTGAAGGAATTTTGGTTTTGCTCATAAATCACATTCGCGGTTAGGATTTAAATGCTTGCAAAAAATTATTTTACCCGTAAATGTCACTCGAATTTGGCATCTAATTTTACTATATTTGCGAATTACCATTCGTGATAACTTTTAAAGGTCCTACCATTCACATATAATTATATTTTCGTATTTGTTAAAAAAATTGAGAATATTCTCATGGTAAAATTATAGGGTATAGATCGGTAAAAAAATTAGTGTTTGCCGTTTGTTTTTGTCAAATTAATGCTTTACTTGATGAAATAAAACGTCGTGATACGCGATCACGGTTATTCGTACATACAATCATTTGCTATTAAACATACAAAAGGAAGTGGAGGTCTTTCGACCCAATCATTAAGACTCACTCCCAATCTCGCTTGTTTGGCTATCCAATCCGCGCATTCATTCGCCGTCCTTGGAATCGCTCGTCAAACCACTTGCTCGACTCGCCTTGCTAGGGATCGGATGTTAATTATAATGGTTGTCACCCTCCAGTGTTTCAGCTCATCCACTATTTGTTGGTATATGTCTTGCGAATATGTCTCTATGACTATCCTTGGCCATCCCGATTCAAGTGCAAGTTTTATCCCTCTTGAATAGTTATGGCCTCCATTGTTTCTATGTCATCGCTACCGTATCTCCGGTTCAGTCCACCCACCACTTTACCTTCCCTGTCTCGTGCCACCACTCCTATGTCGGCTCTTCGTGATTGTTTACACCATGATGCATCACAATTAACCTTGATCGTGTTTTCGCCCGGTGGTTGCCACTGTTGGTTCGGTTGGTGCTCGGTCCATTGGCCTATCGACGTTGGTTCGGTGGCTCTCTTGATGTTCCATATATGCTAGCCTTATCTCCTCGATGACTCCTCGTGGGTTCGGTTACTTGGCTTCAAAGGCTGATTTGCATCTTGTCTTCCAAATGTGCCAACACGTGGGTAAGGTGAGGATCCATCTCCTATCACTGCATGTTCCTTGCCCCCGCAATTCGGTTCGTCTCTCTTCGAGTCGTTGAGCCATGTTATAGTTGTTGGTTCGGTCGGTCCTTAGCCCTAAAACACCGTTCCACACCTTTTCGGTCCACCCACATTCAAGGATCATGTGCTCCCTTGTTTCTATACCCCCACAAATTGGACATCCCGGGTTTACGTTCATACATCTTCTCGTTATGTTTGCTTTGACGGCCAAGGCATTGGTTGCAATACGCCATACAAAAATTTTCACCTTGGGTAGTGTCTTGGTTGCCCAAAGACCCTTCCAAAATGTACCTTGGCTTGAAGGGTTCGGCCTAGGTGTTTGATCGGCTAGCTCCCGAACCTTGTCGTAAACCGATCGGACCATTGGTGTTCCGTCCCTTGTATGTGGCCTTATGTATCGGTCCAAGCCCCACTCTTGCGGTAATGGGATGTTGAGGATGTGTTCGGTGTCTTCGTGGTTGACAATGCTTCTTACCAATCCCTTATCCCACATACCATTCAGAATTATAAGAGCTTTCACCCTAAGCTCGCCTCCATTCTCTATACCATGTTCGACATTGATCCTCTTGCTCGCCTTTGTATATATCCATGGGTCCTCAAGAACTCGAACATTTTCCCCCGTGCCTATCATCCACACTCCTTCTTGTCTCATCATCTCTCGGTCATGTATCATGTTATTCCATCCCCGCGACGCTCGTCCCCCTTTTTTCGCCTCAAGGAACGAACATCTTAGGAAGTATAACCCTTTCAAAACTTGTAAAACAAGGGCATTTAATTCGGTTACTAGTCGCCCCGCCATCTTCGTGAGTAAGGCCGTGTTGAAAATTTGTAGTTCTCGGAATCCGAGACCCCCCCCCCCCCCCACTTCCTTAGACTTTGTTAAGACTTCCCATCTTCGTCAATGTGTTTTCTTCCATTCATTTGTTTGTCCCCACCAAAAGTCCGCAATGAGACAATTTATCTCCGAGCACCATGTCTTAGGCAACCGAAATACACTCATAACATATGTGGGTATCGTGGTTATGATTGCCTTTATGAGTACCTCTTTTCCGGCTTGGGTCAACGTCTTCGGTCTCCATCCTAGAATTTTCTCCTTAACTTTCGTTTTGATAGAGCCCAAATTCTCCCTCTTGGATAGTCCCCATATCGAGGGTAGGCCCAAGTACTTGCCCGGATCACCCGAGCTCCGTATGTGTAGTTCAGCCTCTATAACTTGTTGATCGGTTCGTGTCGCCCCTCTATTGAAAAATAGGGTCGACTTGTCCCTATTGATTCGTTGACCGGACACCGAGCAATATTTATCAAGTATCCCCCTCAAGGTCTCGACATTGGAGGTGTTCCTCCTAATGAAAAAGAGTGAGTCGTCCGCGAAGAAGATGTGATGTAGTTCCGGGTAATGTCTCCTTACGGTTATACCCTCGATCACCCCTTCCCTCACTGCCCCAATCATCCTCCTTGAGAGTACATCCGCAAGCATTATGAAGAGATATGGTGATAGGGGATCACCTTGTCGGATACCTCTCGTTGGTTGTATTGTTTCGGTTCTTGTCCCATTGACCACCACTTGGTACGTGGTCGTTTCTATGCATGCCCTTATCCATTTCAACCATTGTTCCGCAAATTCTCTCTTCCTTAGGGTGGCCATGAGAAAATTCCACTCTACTCTTTTGCATGTCGATCTTTAGGGCACACTCGACTCTTTGTTCTTTTCGGCTCATTTGCAAATGGTGGAAGACTTCATGAGCTACCATGATGTTGTCATGGATATGCCTACCTGATACAAATGCACTCTGAAAAGGAGTGATAAGATCTGATAGATATGTTTTCAAGCGATTCACCATAACTTTTGAAATGATTTTGTACATGAAGTTGCAACAGCTTATGGGTCAAAAATCAGTCGGGTTTGGCACCTTTGGAATGAGGACAATATCGGTATTATTTAAGGAATTTAGAATAGTACCTGTTATGAAGAAAGCCTTGACTGCGGTGATGACGTCCGCCCCCACGATGCTCCAGTTTTTTTGGTAAAACAGACCCCGGGAACCCGTCCGGATCCAGAGCTCGTGAACCCCCAAGTTGAAACGCTACATTCCGAACCTCCATATCTGTGACCTCCCTTGTAAAATCTGCATTAATCGTCGGTGTCACATGGTGCGGCATGTATCTTAGGAAATCATCCCCCGGTTCGGTTTGCTCGGATGTGAAGATGTCCCCATAGTACTTGTGTAGTTCATCGGAAATTCCCTCCTCGAATTCGATCCATTCTCCATTACTCCCCATGAGGCGGCATATGTGGTTTCGTCTTCTCCTTGCTATTGTTGTTTGGTGGAAGTAAGTGTTGTTTCTATCCCCCTCCCTTAACCATTTCACCCTTGATCGTTGCCTCCAATACGACTCCTCCCTAGTCCACACAGCTTGGAGTTCCCCTTTCAACCTCTTTTCCTCTCTCATAGCCTCTTGGTCCATCGCCACTTGGTTGTTGTTTCGAATGGAGGATTTTAGGTGTGTTATCACCTTCATGTTATTGCTGAAATGTACCTTGCTCTATGCCATGAGTTTTTGTCGACGTTTTTGGAGTTTGGTATGTACCCCATGGGCTCCCCTTCGGTCACGTCTTGGTATATCCCATGCCTCCCGAATCACCTCCTCACATGTTGGGTTCTCTAACCACATCGCCTCAAATTTGAAGTGTCTTCTTTGTCGTTTCCTTGGTTGCTTTAGTTGGACCACCATTGGTGCATGGTCTAACCCTATGGATAGTTCATTGATGCAACTTCCTTGTTGGTTCTGCATGGTCCATTCGACATTTGTGAGGGCACGGTCCAATATCTCGCTTATCCTCTCGGACCCACTCCTATTGTTGCACCATGTAAACGAGGCACTATGTGCCCCCATGTCCTCCATATTGAGATCCTCGATCAAATTATTGAATTCAACAAGGTGTCTATGTGATTTCCTCCTCCCTTCACGCTTTTCATGTTGGTGACATATGCAGTTAAAGTCCCCTAGAACCATCCAACTTCTCGATCGGCCCGTCCCTATGGATCGCAACGTCTCCTAGTTCTTCGTTCGGTCTTGAGTCACCGTGCTCGCATGTACACATGTCACTTGGGTAGGTTCGGCATGCCTCTCGAACTGGATCTCACAATCAATGATGTGTTGGTCGGCATATAAGATGGATACCCTCGTCTCCGATGTCCACCACAAAGCTAGTTCTCCCGATGTATCGATCGGTCCTACATAGAATTTATTATCCATTCACATTCGTCTCCTTATCCGTTCACAGTAGGTATCCCCATTCTTTGTTTCCATTATGATATTTGGGCGATACCTTTTGTTGAACTCTTGCAGATGTTGGACTGTCAGGGCAGACCCCAAACCCTGGCAGTTCCATGAGATGGCGCTCATTGGTCACCCGTGGCTGTTCCGGGACGGTCACCCGTGGCTGTTCCGGGACAGTCACCACAATCCTTGTTCAGCTCCTTTTGTTCATCTTGATCGCCCTGCATTAACTTCTTCCTCTCAGTTCTTTTCTTTCTATTTAGGTGTATCTTGGGTACCTTCCTCCTCGGGCTCTTCCTTATCCTCACTCCCAAGCTTTCTACTGGTTCCTCATGTTTCTTTCCTCGTTTTGTACCCGGTTGTTCCTCCATCTCGTCCCTGGTTCTCTTCAAGTTCATTCTGTTTAGGTAGGGGCTCAGGCTGGTTGGTGGGTTATGGTTTGGTTGTGTGAGTGATGTGGGTGGTGTGTCGGGTGGGTTCTCAACAAGGTATGTTTGGATCAAGGTGGTGGTGTCGCCCGGGTTTGTTTGGTTCAGATGGTCAGGTAGGTAGGTTATTGTTGGTGGGGTTTGGTTTAGGGGGGATATCAATCTGCATTGGGTATAGGTTCTGTTGGATTTGCGTGGGTTCGAGCCATCTGGGTAGTAGGATTCGGTTCGGCTTATAAGCTTGGGCTGGTTCGGCTTCGTGTGCTTAGGGTGGTTCGGCTATATGGTGGATTTGGTGGATCGTTATGGCTTTGGTATTAGGTGGTTCAAGGGGGTCTTGGGTCTCCAGTTGTATTATAGATGTGGTTGTGTCTCATTTGCCCTGAGTTTGTTCGGTTTCCATGGTGACCGAATCCGTGGAGGTCTCTCCTTCTTTCGCACCGTGTTCGTTTGATCCCTCGGGCTCTCCTTTGTTTTTACTCGGGTCCACTTTCCTCCCCCTAACCTCGGCCATGATGTCAAACTATGATCTCCTCCCGCCTTGTTGTTGGTTTGATCTGTGACCTCCATCACCCCCTACATGTTGCTTTGATGCGTTCGGTTTTGGCCTAACACCAACTAGCCACGGACCGTACAATGGTATGCTCCGATCTAATTCTGCATTTGAACTTCTTCTTTGCATACTTGGGTCGTGTGACCCAACATGTCACACCCGTAGCAGTAGTCAGATAGACGTTCATCTATCCGCCCCTTGGGAGTTCCTCCACCAGAAACCGCCATTAACGGTTTCTCCCCGTTCACTTCCACCCGCATTCGCATGTAGCTCCTACTTATCTTCCCAACATGCTTCTTAATATCTAGGCAGTTTCCTATCATATTTCCTATTTTCCCGGCATTGGCATTACTAAATCTGTCCAACTCTAAATCATGTATTTGAATCCAAAAGTTTACCTTCTGGAATTCCACCTCATTCAATCCCACGCTCGGATCTCATCTCTTAATGTTTAGGATGTGCCCGTTCACTTCCCATGGTGATTGGTCTAGTATCCGGTCTGCATCCTCTTGTTGTTCAAAGTCGAACAACATGATGCCCGGTTCCACTTCTGATATTGAGACTTTGCCATATCAAGCCCATGCAGTATGTAGGACCCCATTGATCATGTTTAGTTTGATCGGTTTTTGTGACATGATCTTGCCCACGTATCATTATGCACTTGGTGATTGAAATCGAGGTCGACCGGATTGCCGACGGGTCTGTTTTTACCACACGAACTAGAGTCGACCTGCATGTTGTCGTCGGAGGGTCGAGCCTTCACCGTAGTTACCAGCTTCCCTGCAAGAACAACGAAAGAAGACAGGGTATAGGGTTAGTTCAGTAGAAAAGCAGAAAACACTATGGCACGGATCGGGACTGCTTTTGTTTCCAGCCTTCAGTCTCGTGCCAAATTGATCGCAGTTGATCCTGCGCAGGTGTGGGATTGTCTGGTGAGCTGAGGCTACATCCAGTCCACTCCCGATCACCGTAGCGTGCTCTCTGTCGAACAGAGGGTTGGGCGAGCTCCGTTCTGTTTGGTCTAGGTGAGTGTGAGCATCCCCTGTGATTGTTCTGCAGGGACTCCCCCCCCCCCCCCCTCCTGAGATGTCTGAATCTTTCCTTGCTGCTTCTAGAGGTTGGCTTCGCCGGAGCAAACAAGAAAATCCCGTCTGAATTGAGCTTGATTGCTTCTGATGGGCGGAACATTCTTCTTCAGTTTTCTTGCATGAAAAACGTCCAATCGAGCAACAATATACAAGAGGTTAGTTGATTGTGATTGGCTCGTGACGGTTGGCAATTAATGTCACGGTAGAAGACTCCAAAATGGAATCGGGAAGAAGTAAAAGATCCAGCACGAGGAAACCTAATTTTGCGGGGGAATCATCGGCTTGGAGAGAGTCGCACGTGTATTACAACAGCGGAATTTTTAGTGTTTGCCGTTGGCAACTATAAAAGGTAGGTTGGGTTTCTCTGAATATCAGATGGTGTCTGCAGTGTAATTAACCCGTTCAGGCAACAACCATATATGCTGAATAGTGAATTCAGCAGAAGACCATGAAATTGGAAAAGCGAGGCTCTTTTCATACATGAATCCATGATCTGGGATTGCTGCTAGAAAAATCATAGAAAAGGAAAACAAGAATCAAACGGAGAAACATGTCGACGACAAGGTAATTCCATAATGTTGGATGTCCATAGACAACGAAATTTTAACTTGCGGCGATGGTGGGTCGGGATAAAATTGATAATCATGGTGGAAAAGGAGGACTAACTTCGAGTCAGATCGCTAATTTTTTGCTTCTCAAGGAACATCTTCGTCATAATCGTCTTCAAGCTAAGAATTTACACAATTCAATTACTTTAACATACAGATCGTCACTTTTTCGCCTTTCTTGCCGGAGTCTTCTTCACTGGCATCTTCTTCTCTGGTGTCTTCTTTGTCTTTGCTGCTGGCTTTACAGCTTTCTTCGCCGGCGACGTTCGGGTGGATGTTCGCGCTGCCTTAGCAGCAGGCTTTGCCTTCGGCTTCTCCAGAGCTTTCCTTTTCGCAGGTGCAGCAGCCTTGGGCTTGGCTTTTGTCTTCGCTGCGGCAACCACCGCCACGGAGGTCCTGGTTTTAGGCTTGGCAGCAACCTTGGGTTTGGCGGTGATCTTGGCTTTAGGCTTAGCAGCTGGCTTCGGTTTGGGAGACACCTTAGCCTTCGTCTTTGCAGCTGGCTTCGGCTTGGGCTTGGGCTTAGCCGCAGTTTTCGGCTTTGCGACTGTTTTCGGCTTTGCTGCTGCCTTCTTAACAGGGGCAGCGGCGGCAGCCTTGGTGGGAGGCAGTTTGTAAGAGCTCTTCACCTTCACGATCTTTCCAGAAGCAACAAGACGCTTCAAATGAACTAGCAAAAGCTTCCTGAAGTTGCTTGGCAACTGCTTGTGCTTCTCCTCAGAGAACTTCTGGATCGCGTGCTGGCTCGATCCAGTCTTCTCCTTCAGAGTCACGATCGCATCTCTGATAATCTATCAACATGAATCAAACAGCAAAATTAGGTTCTATCTTAAGCACCAATAATCCAACAACAGGAGCCACGCAGCAACCATAGGGCTCCATCGTAAAAACATCCAATTGAAACTGCGATCTCTAGATCGATACTTCACGAGAAAGGATTCAACGGATAGAATTCAGAACTAATGAAGCCACCTCGAGGAAAGGAGGATGCGTGGAGGGAGATCGCTTCCTCGGAGCAGCGGGTTTCTTGGCCTTAGCCTTCACCTCCACCTTGGCTTCAGTTTCAACCACCTCCGTCTCGGCCGCAGGAATTTCGTCAACGGCAGGGAGGATCGTCTCGACTTCAGTGGCCATTGCAGGAATCGATGATCTCGTGTGGATTAGAGAAAGGGAGAGATGTGAGGGAAATAAGGTTTAGGGAGAGCATTAAATATGAGATAGAGAACAAAATGGAGAACGCTGATTGGTTGCAATGGGGTCACGAGGATTCAGAAAATTGTTAGAAATTTGAATATTGTCCATTTGATCAATCTTTGATCTACGGCTAGAAGTTGGCCTGTAAAGTATGAGTGTGAGATTTGGATTGAGGGCCATGAACATGAGATTGGGTGTGTTTCTAACCTGAATTGTAATGCCTATAACTTGTGATTTATTGAATCAATTGATGTTAGAATTGGATATGATTGTGCTAAAGGAAGTGAGCTTTCATATGAATATTCTCTTGGGAAGTTTCGTCAAGTGTACAAAGATATTTTAGCAATTGAAATCAGACTAGTCATGACCGTCATCAGAACAGATTCTCGTAACTTAGATCCAACTTTTGTAGTCATAATTCTAATGGATTTATGAAACAACGATTCTTTCATGTAACAGGTTTACGATAAAATCTAATGGTCCAAAAAATGGAAAATTCTGACATAATTTGGTCAATGAAATATTGATAAAAAATCAACTATAGATGAACATATCAAATTGGTATGTTACGTAACTACACTAACCATGCAATGGTCGATACTTTGGCGATCTGTCTAGGAGCAATGTATCCACACTTGACTAGACAACATATAAGGAAGTAATAACCATGATTTCAAAATACCTAAAATGACTAGTTATTCATGATTGGAAAGTCGATAAGTACAAATATTTTGTTTCTTTTAGTCCTTATAAACTTTATCACATATCAAGACTAACCTAACCCTATGGAATGTAAGGGATCTATGAGTTTAATGGCTAAACCTTATAAGGATTGGACTATGTAAATAATTTCGCCTCAAACCGAGCCTTCTAGATGAACATATCGAGTTGGTCTATCATGTAACTACTCTAACCATGCAACGGTTCATACTTTGGCGATCTGTCTAGGACCATTGTATCCATACTTAACTAGAAAATATATAAGGAAGTAATAACCATGATTTCAAAATACCTAAAAAAAACTAGTTGTTCGTGACTGAGAAGTCGATAAGTACAAATATTAATTCTCTTATATCTTATAAAATCTATCAAATGTTAAGACTAACCTAACCTAATGGAATGTTAAGTGTTCTATGAGTTTAATGTCTAGACCTTATAAGGATTGGATTATGTAGATAGTTTCGCCTCGGACTGAGCTTTTTAGGTCGGGATTCAAACTGATAGGTTCGATCCTTGCACTTGGGTTGGGACCGAGGTTAACCCAATACCTTTGATCAAAATCACTGCCATACCTCTATTGACTTTGTCTCTAATCTCTATCTATTTGTCCATTAATTAATCAATTAATTTTGGGTATACATCTTATTTTGATCCCGATTCTTGCAGTTTATATCAACCGGAGACTTGAATCCCCCCTCATCTTCAATCTTCCTCATATTACACCCTAAACAATAGCGTCATGTTCATTATTTCTTTCTACACATATGGCCTAGTAGTGCAAATAACTTCTACAATATTCCAACTAATGAATGTGAGACTCACATTTATTTCGTGTTTTCTGTAACGTTGTATTGATTTTAATACCATTATGGAATGAGTAAATTAGATTTAAGTGTAAATATTAGTGACAGCTCGCCACCTAATCTAGTTAATATTGTATCCATCAATTCAATCCTCACAACCATAGAGTCTCAAGATAATATGGACATTCACTTAATACTTTCCAATTTTTCAAAAATATCTCAAAAAAATTTAACTTGTACTTTTTATTTCAAAAATTCCATAATTTATTTTTTATCTCAAAATTTCAAATTTGTTAGTAGACTGTAGTAGCACGGGGACTATGTATGGTCTACAACCATATAAAATTTCAAGTTTTTTTTCTACATAACATCTTTCTGTCTTTATTTTTTTTGGACAACGTGTACTTTTATAGCAAAAATTATATGATAGTTCAAAGTGGATCAAACATTCGATCCCGATCAATAAGAGATGGGAGTTGATTCACACGATCTTCAAAACAGATCTTATTTTTGTCATGTTTCTCAATCCAGGTTGCGTATTTGTTTGTTTTACGTCTAATCACTATCAAATATCCATTTCACCCGAAAAATGTTCCTAGCCACCGAAAGATTGTTATCGACAGACGACATGAGCCTCAATTTATGATTCTTCGTCGTTTGATCGGTAAGCTGTTTGATCACTATTTTCGAGTTTGATTCTATTTCAATGGAAATTCAACCATTTTGCTTGGCTAACTTCACATCAAATAGAATGGTATGTGCCTCTACAATATCTTGTCCTTGGCATCTTAGTCTACAGTTGATCCCTCTAATGAGGCTTACCTCCGCATCTCGTGCCATGACACTAATGTCATTCATCCTTGTACGTACTTCCCAAGCTGCATCACAGTTGAGCTTTATGTATCCATTATTCAACCATGAGATTGTGATGCTTATGTGAGTTGCGGTTGTGACTGTCTCTCGTCCTAGGTCCCTGACCTTCCAGATTTCGGACTCCTCCTTGATGCACAATACCATGACTTTGTGTGGATCAGAAGCGGCTTTGTCAAACAATGTCCTACATCTTTCTTTCCAAGTGTGTTAACACACGCTATCACATTTTGACCATCTTTGATCCCTGTCCATGCGTGAGATAAGTTGAACGAGACTGATTGCTTCGATTCAGCTATGCAGTGCTTGGGCGGGAATATGTTCACTTCGAATACCCATGATCTTGAACCAGACAAGTCTAGTCCACCCACACCTTGCTATCATATGGTTGACAGTCTCCCTCTCACCGCAGAACAAACATATTGGTTTTACATTCATCCTCTGCTTGTTGATGTTGTCACTGATTATGAGGGCATTGGAAAGAAACTTCCACATGAACATTCAAATTTTAGTTTTTTTTCATCTTCCACATCTTCATTAGTACCTCGTTTGAGTTCGGTCTTTCCCCACTAGAGGATCCTTCTTTGAATGAATGGTACATCGATTTAAGTATTGGTTTACCACCATTCATAGAGAGGGGCAAAATCAATTCATCCTCCATTCTTACCATTCAAATCGGAATTTGGATTTTGCGGCAGATTCTTTGGAAAACCATTTTTAGTTTGCCACATTTCATTGTCCTTCAACATATTTCGTCTTGCTAGGAAGCTTGTACAAGTATAGAACAGTTCAGGTCCTTTCGTTGACCCCACTAGAAATTGGCAACTAAAGAGTTAACACATTGACACAATAGTTTAGACAATAAAGGGATACGCATAATGTAGATAAGAATTGACATAGGAATTTTTTCAAAAAGTAACTATGTCACACAAAAAAATTCAAAAAGTAAGTACGATCACAAAATATTTGGAAAAATGTTCATAAGTGCTATCCCTAATAACGTCTAATATTTTTGCGCTATCAGAGGTACCGTTTTTATGAATTTCGCTACTAGGGGTACCGTTTTAAACAATAATTTGACCAAAACACCAATTATTTGCGCATTTTTGTAGAAGGAATCAATTATTAGTCGTTTCTCGCCTTCAACCGAACGTTCTTGATTTGTAACATCTCCATATTCTACGTAATCCTTCAACATACATCTCCTTCATTTCTAACTATCTGACCACCATATACTCTAAGGTATGTAATATATGGTTTTGTATTCTCTAATTACAATGTTTTGAAAATTGTTATTTGTATTTTTTAATTACAATGTTTTGAAAATTGTTAGCAGTTATATTTACATAAATATTATGTTAACTAAAAGATAAGCAAATCTGATACAAACTTTTATAATATTAATTATTTAGGACCAAGCATAACAGAGATTGGTATCATTTGCTTGTATGATAGTGAAATATTGTCTCAGAATGATAGTGAAGTCTATGTGGGTGGTACCTTCAGTATTACTACAGCTACCTTGGATATCTCTCTTTTTAGACTAAAGGAAATTATATGTACGGAGTGCGGTTGGGTTGATATTGAAGCTCAACCTATTAGTATTTTATATAAATTTACAGATACTGATGGACTTTGCAAGTTTGTACGGATTCGATCACAAAGTGTATTGTCTTTCGCTCTACAGTTAAGCGTTGCTAGTCAATTTATTGGGTTTAGTGTAACTAGAGAAGTTAACTTGAGGTCAAACATTACTGAGAGTCATGAGACAGTGAATTTTTTGCATGGTCACACCCATGATCTCTCCGATGACGAGGTCGATCGTGATGCACTCTCAGATGCATCGATAAATGAAGAAGATTTGTATATTGAGCATTTTATGGGTCACATAGATGAAGACAATGAAGAGGTGTTTGAGTTTTGCAAGACTTCTAACAATGTACATGGAGGTGACCATGGTGGAAGTAGCTCCCATGATGAAAGTAGCTCCCACAACCTTCAAATGATGCAATCCACTGCTGAAAATTGGATTGATAGTAGTTGGATTGACCACTTTCAATCAACAAATGAGGTGTGTATGGATGATGATGAACTGTCGACGGAAGGTTTTCTAAACACAAACATGATGTTTAGTAGCAATGACGAGTTATCTGCCGATGTGAGAAGATGACACATAGCTAATTCTAAGATTTGTGTTATTGAGTCATCGAATCCCAAATCAATTGTCTTCAGGTGTAAAGTTGATCCCAAAAATTGTTCGTGGTCATTAAGAGAAAGTCTTTTTAAGCATACTGGATTGTGGAGAATATCAAAATTGCATGCTACACATACATGCACGAATGAAGTCCTTATTGAACGACAACAAAACATCGATTGCACGATGATAGTGTCTTTGATAAGAAATTCAGTTTTAACTGACACTCGGTTGAAAATTTAGTAATCCAGTCGATGGTGGAGAATGAGTTTGGTTCAAAGATTAGATATCCATAAGCATTGTACTCCAAACAAGTAGTGATGGAGTCTTTATACGGAACACACGGAGAAACCTTTGTCAACCTCCCACGGCTACTGTCAACCATGTATGTATACATACCTGGGACAATCTATGATTTTTTGCCCAATAGAGCAAATATTGAAACTCAAGTAGCTACATACCTGCGACATTGCTGTTCTAATATAAGTAGGGACAACCATTATAATTTTAGAAAAAAAAAATAAAATAGTTGAAAAATTAGTCATCTTCTACTTGATGCCTTTTAAGGGGGGTAAATGAGGGTCTTGTAAGAGATGTCATTTTGTGAAGCTTCGCAAAAAAAATCCAAAACAATCAGACAAGTATCAACATAGCAGAAAAGATTAATGTAATAGTTAGTGGATGCAGTTAATTATAATACGACTTCGAGAGTATCAAATTAGGAACATAAAAAAACGTTCGATAATCAACAAATTATTCTAAAACTACAAACTACTTTGACTCCTCCTCCTCCTCCTCCTATGATTCTTCTGTTTATATAGCTTGTTGGCGACGAGGTTCAACAACTCTAAATTTACGTGATGGTCCAGATGGCCCTCGACTTGAACTTTCTCCACCACGACCACGTGTATGAACACTGTGTCCACGCCCTGCAACTACTGGACCACTTCCTCGGCCACAGACTGGATCAAACTACCAAGAAGTATGAAGTTCCCGCTCTTCACGTGCAGTTATTTCATTCGATTGGCGAACATGTTCTTCATACACGAGTAGTTGACCGACGACGTCATAAGACGATCGACAGGTCTCTAGATAAGTTCATCTGAGCCGTCTGGAATTTATCTTTGTAAATTTGAGGGTACCTTTAGCAGTTTTACGTGCTAGGTGAATTCCCCTAGCCATAATGCCCATCTGCAAATGAGTGCACACAAAATAATTGCCATCGGATAATCTGTCATAATTCAACATAATGTAATAATTTTTACATAATTACTTACTACTATCTCAACTTGACCACCGTGAGGAACATACGAAGCTGATGGATGAGAATCATGTGAAGAAATACCAGTCTTTGAAGTGAGGGTCGTGATGAAACACTGTGTTATTCTACGATACAATGTCATATACTGCGCCAGATCTGTCATCGATCGACGTTCATGTTGTATAAAATCTGACATGTTTATCCACAAAACAATCAAATCTTGGTGCGTTATTGACCAACGTCGCTACCCCAGTTGACCTTTACGCTGCATCTTATGTAGCCTGACGTGCTCCTGTACTTCATCGTGTCCCATCTCGGGGATGTGCTGCTACATCCCAAATTATCGCATGACTCTATCTGGACGGTGTCACTCAATCACATTAAAATGGATAAGTGGCACCCTCATTCTGAATAACTCAGAGTGTTCACGACATACAAGTGGTAAAGTAGCTAGCCTAAAGGCGTGATATGGCATTCACGTCACCTAATAGGAAAGATTTGAATTTCATACTCACTAAGAACAATAATATTTGAAAAACTCGGTGCGTGCACCTGAAGTACAAATAATTTACATGATCATGCGATTGAGACTCCAAGTCATCCCTATAGTACACCAAATTAGCCGTTCTAATTTGGTGACTGAATGATCTTTTTAGGAATGCCCACCTATGAAGACAAGAATATTGCATTTAAACATTACTACACAAGCATGTTTAATCTGGTCAGCCATACAAAAGTAGAAAAAATAAATCACTTATATCCTAAGGGATGTATCTCTCCAGTAGACACTTCACCATGAAGCATGGGTCGACCAATATGGAGGTGCTCCCACGACCACAACTGTAATAGATAACATCAGTATAAAACTTCTAATACACAATATCAATTTTTATACAACAATTTTATATTTACCACAAACCTGCACAAGGATTGAACAACCCTGGAATGTTGCACAGTTAAGCTCAGATGTCTCACACAACCCACGGTACGTAGCAGCCAACACTACTGAACCCCAACTGTACTGTGCTGCTCTTTCTAAATCTCGTAGTACAGGTAAGTAAATCAACGACACGTTGTCTTTCTTTGTCGTTGTAAATAGAACACCACTGATTATAATCAACATGAATGTTCTCGCTTGTTGTTCGACGGTAAGATCTGGTTGAAGGAGATTTTGCCGTAAAGTAGTCAGCTTCACAAAATCTCTACGACCTTGTAGATTCAGGCCCAACAATTCTAGACACGCAGCCACCATGTCTTCCTCAGGTGTGTAGTCATCAGTTACGACATCTCTGTGTATTCGTAGTCCTAGTAACACGGCTACATCCTCAAGTGTGATCGTCATCTCCCCATGTCTGAGATGGAAAGTGTGTGTCTCGGGACGCCAACGCTCGAACAATGTCGGCAGCAACTTAGGATCAAGCTTGGGATGTGACATAATAACCACATCCCATAAAGGCATAAACCAACAATTTGCACAATGGCTTTACCCTCGTCTGATATGGTATTTTCCTCTAATTTTAAACATCTAAAGGTGATTTGTTGGCTCCCATTCAGATCAGATGAGCTATGTTGATCTTGTCCCCAAAGTACCGATTGGTCCAACGGACCAACGTTTAGGACATTTTTGGCTAACGAATGACTTGACATCATTACACGCATCGACATACTAGCTCTACAATTAAAGAATATATATTTTTAATTTTTGTCAATTTATAATTTCTACCACATTTTTTTTAATAATCATTCTCTAATAATTTAAATATATTGTACAAATAATTGGCACAATAATTATCGATAATATTTTTAATTAGCAACAATATTTTTTGTAATAATTTTAATTAGCACAATAATTATCAATAATATTTTTAATTAGCATATATTAAAATACAAAATCAGTAAAAAAAAACATAAATTAAAGTCACCACACTCAATTATAAAGCAAAAAAAGACGTGATTTCTTACGTGGTCGCGGAGGTTCCTTCACGGATGTTCAACGACGGTGGCGATGAGGAAGTCCGATGGAGATGAAACCTCCACTACGCGAGGAAGAAGACACAACGGTGAAGCAGACGGATGGAGTGTTATTGCGAGGATGCCGACGACTACTAGAGGAGAACGGAGACGGGCTGCGTCTGTGTTGAAGGAGAGGGAGAACTGCGGGTTTAGCGAGGGGGAGAAGAAAATTGATGTTGCGGTTGAAGGAAAAGGAGGGGTGTGGGGGATTTAATGAAGGACGATTAGGGTTGAGGAAATAGAACGGTGAGAAAGTGAACGGAGATGGGGGAGGGGGTGCTGCAATTCCAATTACGGAGGAATTGAGCGCTACCACTAGTAGCGTTTTTCAAGAAATGCATCTAGAGGTTGCGTTTTTTGATAAACGCTACCACGACACCTGCGCATATACCCATTTCTTTAAATCTTTTTTGTGAATATTTATTTTTTAAAATATTTTTTCTAAAATAGTTACTTTTTGGAAAAAATTCTTGACATAGCAACAAATTTATAAATACTTCCATGTGAGTAAAACTTTGCATCGATCTATACCAAAATATCTCTTCATTTCTGAACACGTTACTCAGTTTCTCTCATAATCACTTATATTCAGTGGGGTCCTATTACAAATTTTTATACTGATACATTTAAAAAAAAATTGGTATCAACTTAGATTGAAATAAAAAAATATTTTTAATAAAATTTTAACTATATGTGTACAGTAGTTTAAAATAAAATGATACACTAATTCAATTCTTTTCGTATAAGTATTAGTAGTTTATATCAACTAAACTACATACAATAATTCTTGATAAGTTAAACAAATTCATTATCATTTTCATGACTTTGTTTACCTTGTTATAAATAGTCTGATTTGCCATCCAAAAAGCAATCACTTAGTCGTATACATTATTTAGTATATAACTTAAATTCTAATGAAATAAATTTGTATTCGATTTTCTGATTTGCGCATACTTTAAACTAAAATTAAAAATATTATTATTATTATAAGAAGAAATATATAAAAAAAAAATTAAACATCAAACGAAATTGAAATAGTAATTATATTAAAAAATATCAAATAAAATATTTTTTAAAGTTAATCTAAATTAGATAAAAAAAAAAAAAAAGAAAGAATACTTCACTTTAACTTCACTAGGAATTGAATCTTATATCACATTTAAAAAGTGAATGCATAAAGAGCTGAGCTCGAACTGTCAACTGGGGTTCATACCAAAATTTAACTGGGGTCCTAACAAATACTACATAAAATATACTTATACTTATATATATATATATAAATCAAGTGGGATCTGGGACCCCACTCACTTCACGTTGGATCTGTGGCTGTTTATATTGACACATGTGATTGAATAGTTGAAACTTATGCTAAAATATGCGAAAAATGTGACTGAACGATTACAAAAAAAAAATATATGAAAAAATAACTAAAATACTTTTTAACTTATCTTCTTCATGTTCTTTATCGTTTTTCTCTATTCAAATTTGAAATCTGATTTCGAACTCAGATTTCCGATTTGAATTGAGGAAGAACAATATAAAAGGGAAAGGTAAAATCATCATTTGAGTGATTATTTAATCACATTTGTCAAACATACGTGATTGAATATGTCAAGTTTAATATTAAAAAAAAAACACATTTTCAAAACACGTGGTCATTTAGCTACAAAAAAAAAAACATAAGTTATCATTTAGACACATAGTGTCGCAATAAGTGACTATCAAAGTGAGTTGCCCTTCTATTAATTATGTTAACTATACAAATTTATGGTAGGATTAGACTATTTAAATTAAAATAGTAAATAATGATATGACAAATTATGTATGAAGTGGCTTAAGAGTTTTAAATAACACATCACATCGTTTACCTAAACTATTGTAAGATAGCGTAGTATTCAACTATTCGTTCATTAATTCGAGATCTCAAGTTCTTTACTCAAAACTCAACGAGTGAAAATTATTTTAGGTGTGGAATAAGGACATACTAATTGTGTACTTTATTAATATGTAAAATTCAACAAGGCATGACCTTTTTTTTTCCCTTTAACAAGGCATGATTCCTTGCTCTAATACATCTTGTCATAATCATCAATCTGAAATAAATATGTGCAAGTTGTATGCCCTGCACTAACAATTGAAGGAAGAAAAATGACACATATGAAGAATCCCCCCTAAAACATGCCTGCCTACAGGAGAATATAGTTTGCCAAAAAACAAAATACACCGATGCCAGAAAGAAAAACATCAATTTAAGCTAACAAATGAGACAGACACTACACTGTGTTTGAAACTTATGAAGTTTTCCATTGAATGATGTTTGTTTGCTTCATACACAAGGCAAGACAGCCCCAGCTATATCAATACACCATCAGACTGAAAAGAAAAAGAAAAACTTGGGGAAGATAACACAAGTTACAACAACAACACTTTCTAAACTCTGATCAAGGGTATCAACTATCTCTAAATTCTATGATATGTGAAATATAAGGAGATGAAGTTGGGATTCACGGAGGCTGGACTTTTCGACAGTAAGACAAGACCATAACGAAATCCTTGGCAGATGTACCAACCGTTGCACTAACACGCTTTGTTGTAGTGGTTGTTCGGAACCACAAATCCATCAAGTGCTGCAGTTGAAGCGTCGGAAGCACGGGCTGTCCTTGGCATAGGATCTCAACCTATCAGGAACAAACACAAAAATCTATTAGAAGCTTACGATTAGGGGGCATTTGGATAGTTGTAATTAAGCGGGGGATGTTATGTTATATTTGGTGTGTGCAGCAGCAACTTACAATACATGAATACAATGATCCAAACGTCCCCTAAGAGTCTCATAACAAGATTAACTGACACAAGTTAAGGTTACCTCGGATTCACTGTTCAAGTGAAGTTTTTGCACAATGTACTTTTGGATGATTGAGACAGGAACACTCCCATCCCTGCAAGACAACATAGATCTTTAGTAGTGAAGCACAAATACGAGTTTAATGACAAAAAAAAAAAAAAAAATTAAAAATTCCAATGAGGAAAGAAACCAACAAATATGGATTTAATGAGAATTTACCGGTCGGGTTTAAGAGCATTTCATGATTAGCGGTAATCAAGGTAAAAGGGATAAAAAAATCATGAATTAACAGAACCAAAGAGACTTACTTGATCCTCAAGAAACATGTTGATATTTGAGGCAATGAAACCTCTCCTTTCCTGAGAGACATTTAAATGATATTCTTAGCACACTCCAAAACTAAAAAGCCAAACCTCTACATATGAAGTAGATAGGCAAGTGAGCAACATACTGATCCTTGGAAGCAACCAGAGAGAACCAAATTGGAAGATTTTGTCGGTTGCATTTCCCCGATGAAGCATCTACAAGGAGTTGCATGGAGTTGCTCAGATCTTCAGATGCAGTTGTCTTCTTGAAAACTCGTTTTCTCTTAATGGGTCCTGTTAGTGAAGAGCCTTCATTCTTATTGTCACGACACTTTGTTTTTCCTCTAGGTTCCTTTGACTTAGTCTTCGATAAACCGAGGATGATACCTGGAGCAACAGGAAGTTCCACTTTAACCTTGCCTTCGAGAATATTTGAGGGTTCCGTCTTGGAAATGGAAACCCCTTTATGGGTTTTGGTTTCATTAGAGGCTTCAAGAAGAGAAGTGAATGGTGAACTAAGTTTAGAGGCTTTAGTTCGATTAGCAGCTTCAACGAGGCAATTTAGCGGGGTCCACAAATCAGGTTTCTCTTCGTTTTCACTGTTGTTTTCCTTATTGGGCTCTTGCTCGTTTGAAGGGTCTTCAGGGGATGACTCCTGCAAGAATGAATGCAAGAAAGATTCAAAATATGGCAATATATTCTTTAACATGATGGCAAATTGGCAATCTATAATCTATATAGTGGGCATCATTTAAATTTCGAAAGTAATGACACGATATATGCCTTTGGTCCTGCTCATGATCAATGGATAGGATTCTGCCAACCCATTCATTATCTTTACAAGAAAATTGCAAAATAACCACTTAAAAAAGTAAGTAACCATGTAGTAGAACCTCATCCATTGATCACTTCCAGGAAGAAAAACAAAGTCCTGATCTGACCAAATGCAGAGAATCCAGATTCGTCCAAAATCATTCAGTATTTTAGCTCCTATGAAGGTGCAGAGGTGGAGGAAGCAAAGATCCCATGATGCCTTGTCTAATCTAACCTGTTTTTTATTCACTTTATCGAGTGAGTCCAATGAGCTCGATCCCACTGCCATGTCCTCTGCAAAATCCGCTCTTTTTTTACTCTGTTCTTCGTTAATGAAACTAGGCCCACGCGAGACTCGTCTTGCAAAGGCCTTTGTTCTTTTACCCGTGGTACCAATCTGAGTTGATACCTTGGGAGCGATGAAACCTAATGAAGATAATGACCTCTCCTTCCTTTTCACGGGTGGAGGAATGGCCATGGAAGGCAAGGCTTCAGGAGCATTGATCTTCCTTCTCTTAAGAGGGAAGATCTTTGATCTTATGTCTTGCAAGTTGTGATCAGGCCTGAGAATCAAGAACATCAATATCAAATTACTTTATATCCAAACCAAAATTATCATTATTTAGCGTGAAAAATGAAATTTACATATTAGACCTTCAAAAGGATCCATACACTTTCAAATCTAAAACCTTTGCTATGGTTTGAAGTTTTGATTGTTTGGGTGAGATACTAACCGAAGCTTCTCCTCTGGGACACACCCGAGATCGATGTTGCATACTGGACAGCTCTCTATCTCCTCAACTGAGAGTTTCTTGTATATGCATTTTCTGCAAACTGTTTCAAAGTTCGAATTTTTAATGCATCGACAGTTTAAAAGATGACCGGCCATGTCAAAACATGCAGAAAACACTTTTAATTTTCTTGAAAAATATTAAAACTTTTTGGCCAAAATTAGAAAAGTGTTGCTTAAAATATTGTGATTTTTCATGAGTTATTATAATCAATCTGCTAATGCAACATCCAAGACAGCAACTTTGGTATTTCATAACCGAGATATCTGAGTCAATTATAGTAGTTTTACAATGCCTTAACATGTTTATGTGGCAAAGTCATTCAAAAAACGATTATTCATAAGAAAAATAACTATTAGCATTGTATGTCTTGAGCTGTATATGTCAAATACACTAGTTTCTAATGCCTCAATATGTTCACGACAAGAAATTCATGCACAAAAACACAAGGTAATGAAATAGAATTGTCATGCCTTTACTCATTTTTTATAAAGGCGAGGAGGAAAGGAAACAAACATTGATTTGTGGAGATCAAGAACAAAGCAATGCTGCTAAAAAAATGGCAAAAGGCATTTGCTTCAGCATCAGAAACATGGAAGAAAGATCATCCATGCAGTATCTACTCTATAGTGATAGAATTACAGAGAATGATCTAAAGTTCGAAGATGAGTATATGCAATCAAGTTATAGAACTGATCACAAGTTTTTATATATAGAATAGCAAAACCATTGAAATATGTTGCAGTCGATATTGAGGTGCCTGAGCTTCTGCAAATCAAGTTCAAACAGATAAAGAAAGAAAATTTAACCTTTCAAGAAGAGGAGAAAAGAAACACCAATAGGTAAGACTGTAGCAAAGCTTGAACAATGAATAAACTTCTGCAAAGTTTGCTAGCTAAAAAGAAACCACGTTAAATTAAAGAAATTGATGTTCAAAAAAAAAAATTAAGGAAATTACTAATAAAATTACTTCAGAAGACCAAGTTCTTGTGTATCAATCGTATAAAGCAGAGCCATTTAGTGTAAATACAAGCAGTTAAATAGATAGCTAAGGTGTTATAACTACTTGAATATATCAACTAACCCCCCAAACCGATATGGCAAAAAAGAGAAGAACTTCCTAAACTGAGATCCCTCTCGTCGAATCGACCAAAATTAACATTATATACCCAACTTTTCGCCTGAAATTAGTCAAAATATATGCATGTCAACCATTCAATCATGAACTCTTTCTTGTCCACGTAATTGATCACGCATACCATGCTAACACGAGCAAATCAGGAAGCCAGTTGTAGCGTAAACAAGATATCAGAGACAATCTAACAACTCAGGACGATACCAAATCAGCTAAGCAATGGAAGAAGAAGAATGTATGATCCCAAGCACCAAACTTTGGAACAACGTCGAGATCAAAGCCGTCATCTCCATTGACAGGACAAAGAAAAGAATTCCACGAAAAAAGCGGGAACTTACACGTGTGGAGGCAGAGAGAGATGGTCGTAGCTTCCTTCAAGAGTTTATCACAGATTGGGCACTTCATGCATGCCTCTATCTTGCTCCTCTTCACTTTCACCGCCTGACCTGTCATATTCTTCTTCTTCTTCGTCGTCGTCGTCGTACTAGCAGAGCATGAATAGCAATTAGTAAGCAAGAACCCACCTACCACACAGAGAAGAAAAATCTTTGAGGAAAGCCAAGAGCTTTAAAGGGACTGGATCTGGTACAATGGGTGCGGATGCGTAGAGGTCGGAATTTGTGTCAATTTGGTAGAGGAGATTGGAGATTTTACGTGGGGAGGTGGGGTTTGTAGTTTGTGAAGGGGTAACGCGATAGAAAGCCTGCAAAGTTTCGTGCTTCTACGACTGGAGGAGAGGGAGATTAAAGAAAAGAGAACAATAATACATGAGTTCTCCTGCGTTGGGTTGGCGTGCTTCTTCTACCCTAGAGAGACCATTACAACCCAACACCTGACAATTGACATGCTTCGGTTTTCACTTGTGGTACTGATGACCTTTACTCACGTTTTATTTTTCTACTTTTTATTTATTTTTATTTTTAATATATATATATATTATAATATATATATTTTTTATCATTTAATATATATATATATATATATATATATTATTAAAGGAAAATTGTTTTTGTAACTGTCACATTTAAATTTACACAAATACTCTTTAATAATTCAATTAATATATGTTCAACATGACTATTGGGGTCATTTAAATGTATTCTCAAAAGGTTATTAAAAAAAATTATTTACACGGAGACTCGAACATATGACTTTCTACATTAAAGACATACATATTAATTATCTTCACACACATATGTAACATTGCAAGTTTTACAATATTATTAAGGGATAAGTGGTTTTTGTAACCGACACCTTTAAATTTACACAAATACCCTTTAATAATCTAATTATTTTATATATATAATAAATATTTTGGTCATTTAATTGTCTTCTCAAAATGTTATAAAAAAAACTATATGCATGGAGACTCAAACATATAACATTCTACATTAAAGATATACATATTAACCATATTCACACATGTAACATTATAAATTTTACAGGATGATAAATATATATTTATATATCACTATCCCTCCATCTTTTTTCATGCACCACTTTTTGTATATCTCGCTAACAAATAAAATTATATTTTTACTTTATCGGACATTAAGATAAGAGTGAATCTAAAGACTTAGATCATTTATAAAAGTTATAATTGTCTCTACAACTAAGAGAATTAATATGTCAAATATGTACAATATAATCAAGTTTGAAATTTAAATTAGAGTGTAAGAAGAAATCTCATTTATTATTTATCCCATTTTTTAATTAATCTAATAATTATATATGTTATTTTATATAACTTTAAAAAATTTATGATCTCAAGTCGTCACAATTTTTGGTAATTGTGACTTTTTAATGTTTCTACAATTATATAGATTTATTTTTCTTCAAAACATTTTCTCTTCTTTCTAGGAAGTTAATATTTTTTGAATTTTGAGCACTAGCGTAATAAAACTACATTTCATCTATAAATTTAAATAATTAAAATAGATCAAAAATGACGTATATTTATATGTTGAATATACATAATCTATCGCGTGAAGCAATAAATACAAAAGAATTAATCAAATTTGAAAAATTAAACCAAATTGAAAGGAAATATTTGATTAATGTATTTTTTTTATCATGGTAATTATGTATTATAGAATATTTTCAAATAATGAGATTATTAAAATGTTAAAAAAAACTTATAGATTTTTTAGTATTACTAATATAAATGCATAGATCATTCCAGTTGCCAAAAGTTGTTAATATATTATTGCTCCAAACTAATTTCATCCAAAATTTAGGTATTACATGTCGAGAAAAAAGTAACAAAATTTGTTTACTACAAAATTAAAATAACCTCGATGATGTGTTCAAATAATATTTTACGAATTACTGAAATATACAAATTAGTATTAATTTTCAGAGTTTATTATTTATTATCCTTACAAAATATTTTTAAGATGGTTAAATTTAGACTCTACGAGTATTTCTGTACTTAGCCCTACATTTCAAATATATCTAAAATTAAAACATGAATATACTTAACTCTCAACCTTACTTTATGAACTCTGAAAATATTAAACATTACTTTATGAACTCTGGAAATATTAAAGTAAAAAATAACTCTGAAAATATAAAAATAAGGAAATAAGGAAAAAGTTAATCAAATATCTACTTTTATTTTTTTGTGCAAATTTTAGTGGTAATTTTTTGATATTGTCAGAGTAGATTTTTGATAGTTGTAGTTTCATAGACATGGTAGTGAAATTCTTAAGATATCTTAAGAGTATATTAAATGTCTTCACTGACATGTTCGGACTTATGAGATATTTTGTTAAGGCGTACGTCTTAAAGCATAAATAGTAATAGCGCCTAGGTTCAAATCCTAGGGATGTCGGGAATACAATACTCAAAGAAAGGTCGGATGTCTGGAGTACAATACTCAAAGAAAAGACGGATATTGAGAGTAAAATACTCAAAGAAAGGTCGGTCGGATGTCGAGTACAATACTCAAAGAAAGGATGAATATTGAGAGTAAAATACTTAAAGAAAGGTCGGTCGAATGTCGAGTACAATACTCAAAGAAATGACGGATATTGGGAGTAAAATTAGGGGTGGAAATTTCTGACACAATACGATTAAACGACACGAAACGATCTGCTTTAAAGCGTATATGAGTTTGACCTTAACGGATCCCGTGTCTAAACAACTCTTATACGTTTAGACACGATTAATAATCGTGTCTAAACAACTCAGATCTGCGGATATCTGTATAAACACGACAAAACACGATTAACTAATCGTGTCTAATCGTGTCGTGTATACCTGTGACACGAATAAAGACACAGTTAACTAATCGTGTCGTGTCTAATCGTGACACGTTCATAAAAATATATAAAATTAATGTTTTTCGTGTTAATCGTGTCGTGTAACGTGTCGTTTCGTGTTTAATCGTGTAAATTCGTATCAATCAGGTCGTTCTTAATCGTGTCGTGTCGTATCGTGTCATGTTAATCGTGTCATATCGTGTCGTGTCTATCCGTTATGTTTTTTTATTTTTAATTTTCAAGAAAGTTAATCGTGTCCCATGTCGTGTCACGTGTGATCTGCTACTTAATCGTGTCGTGTTTGTGTCTGATGTTTTGAGACACGTTTAGAAATTATCCGTTTAGACACGACACGATTAATAACACGATACGATTAGACACGACACGACACGATTGCCACCCCTAAGTAAAATACTCAAAAAAAGGTCGGTCGATTGTCGAAAGTAAAATACTCACAAATAGTATAGTAAGGTGCAAGGTCAATTTTGTCCAAATATCGACATATATTTTTTTGATCATATTCTTAGAAACAAATATGATAAATATTTATCATGCGTGAGGTGTTAAGATATCTTAGGAGTTTATTGAATGCATTCATTGACAAATTCTGACTTATGAGCGAACGTCTTAAATCTCAAATGGTATGAGCACATAGGACTGAATCCTAGGGATGTTGTCGGGGTAAGAATACTCATAGAAATTTCGAGGTTGGTATGAATACTTATAGAAAGTTTGAGGTCAGGCATTGAGCGATAGTTGGTATGAGATGAGATAGTATGATATGGTATGTGAGTGAGTGATATTACTCATAAAAAGTTAAAGATCGATCATTAAGCGATAGTTGATGTTATCAAAGTAGATTTGTAGTAATTAATATGAATACTCATAGAAAGTTTGAGGTGGGACATTAAGTGATAGTTTGTATGAGATAAGATAGTATGACATGGCATGTGAGTAAAAATACTCATAGTATAACTATAAATGACTATAAACAATGTGCAATGTCAACTTTATCAAATATCGACATATATTTGTTAGCTCATTTTCTTAGTCACAAATAATTATATGTTACTTTCCCACGCATAGTAACAAAAATATTATATGTAGTCACCAACAAAAGTTTTGGTTACGAAATGAAATTTCAAAGAATTATCAATATATATACTCGAACGTAGTCTACACAAAATTTTGTTAGGTTTATCAATTTTGTCCGGGAGCCTCTTTAGTAATGGTTCTTGCTCTCGGATGCTCGAGCAATTTCTTAAAAATATTTAAAACAAAATTAATATTATTTAATTATATTAGGTAATTTAAGTTTAGTCTTATAATTCAAATAATATTTTTAATTAAGTGTTTAATTCTTGTACAATCCTAGGAATCAGATCGATCATGTCCTCTTAACACCTCACTCAAGACAAACGACAACAACGTGCATGCGCGTAATGCGTGTCGGAATCTAGTATATATATATATATTAATTTGATTAAATCTTCTAAAATTTTGAGATGTACTAAAATGAGTTGGTTACATGTTAAAATAAAGTAATTATATTGGTCCATCTCAACTATATTGACATGTAAACAATATTATGCACTTAAACATCCTCATTGAATATCATAAACAATTATGTTGTTTGTTTATTTTTTATACTTAATAATAGTTTGATTAATAATAATTCACTACAAATACTAAATACAATTAGTTTACTTTTTTTATACTATTATATGTTAAAATATTAAAATTATTAGATTTTATATTTACTTTGATTTACCTAAATTCTTTTTTGGTCAACACCTAAAGTTTAGTGTATGGAACTAATACAAGTAATTCAATCATAAAAGTTAAATTAAAAGTATTACATGAGTATTAATTTATTTTTGAAAATATTTATGAAAATACTTATTATATATTTAAAAAATCAGCATATTTTATTAATTAACAAACAAATAAAATTGTAGATAATTTTACTATTACTAATATAAGTAAAAAAATTTACTAATGATATTAATATAATTATAAACGTATTACAATATAGAAATTAAAAAAAACACTAATAACCGAAAATTATTAATTAAATTTATAAATAGTTGTTCATATTAATTTTTAATATTTATTCATGTATTTTAATTAGTTTTATGAATAAATACACATAATTTTAATATTTTATAATATTGAAACAAATTAAATAACTTTATACTATACAAAAATACTAATAGAGTTAATTTTTATAAATATATTTATTCGTTAATGTATAATATTAAGCTAATTCTATTCTCAATTAAAAATATTTTATAAATTAACAAATAAGATATACATATATACTATATAGTTTTTCATTTAATATGTAATATAAAAAATATTTATCGCGCAAAACGCGTATCAACTCTAGTATGTCTCTAGTGTATATATATGTATATATATATATATATATATATTATACACATGATATGACATACATTACATAGTCCGACTATTTGATATAGATGTTTATACACATATGTGCAATGAATTAATAGATATAGATATACATACATTTTTTTGTAAGATAATGTATATTTTTTAAATACCTTTTGATTGACTAAGGGAAAAGTCTGAAAAACGTCCATCATGTTTGACGAAAATGGTTTTTCAACCCTCACGATTGTTTTAGGTACAACATGTTTGAAAACGATTGTTTTTGGTACCTCCATCTAACTGCCGTTCAGTTTGTACGTTAAATTATCACGTGAATGGTCACGTGACCAACCTGAAAAAATTATTATTTGTAATTCTTTTTTTTGCCCTTATCTCTTCCTTTATGTTCCGATGAACAGAGACTCCATAGCTAACCTTGCTTCTGCAAGCTCAGGCGGAAGTTCAACATCCGTCACTCCAGAAGCTTCTGATTCCACTGTGACGAGCACGAGTCATCCAAACCATCGTCGTAGAGAAGCGGTCTGAGAATAGGGATTAAAATGAGGCAAGAAAGGTTCATTGCCAATCTCTTCCAGTTTTTGCTGTTCTTTTTCTAGTGATTCCTGCACAGAATTGAGGGATGCAATAGAGTCAGGAAGAGGATCCTAATCCTTAGACGGGTGATTGTTCTCACACTTTTCAGGTGAGGAGCCTCAACAGTTGCATCAAACTTTCCAAGGTTTGAGGCAGCAGATCTTCTAACCATGCCAAGGAAACTTCTAATGAAGAAGTGCTTTCCGAAGTTTCAAATCCTACCGTGGTTCTGAAAGAAACTACCCTGGCTTTCCATGACATCACTAGCCAACCAGCTGAGGCGACAACAACTGATGGGCCACGGTGCGATGAACAGATGCAAATGTTTATAAAGGACACCCATTAATTAACGAGCCTTATTCTTGCGCACCTAACATGGAACTGAAAATGTTTAAAATAGGTTGTTCCCAATGGCTATCCTTTGAACGTTAAGATGCTCTTGTCCTCAGGTATCCTTAATGGAGCGCGGGTGAAATATATGTTCTCCGAAACACAGGTACGCCACTTCCATGTCTCCATCTGAAAGTTCGTTTCCACGTATTCTCTGTTTGTTTGAGGAGGCGTATGTTATCTGAGAATATCTGTTTTATTATGATGTGCTTGTTACCAGCATACCCTAGATGGAATATTCAGTGGCGAGGGATATATGTGTGGGTGCTCTTCCTACAACTATACAGAGGTGAGTTATTTCTGTTATTCTGCTATTTTTCTTTTTGCGGGTCCAGTGCAGAGAAAAGAGAAGAAAGTCGGTGAACATGTTCTTGAACTACGAAAAATAGGACAGATATCACTCAAATGATATCTCTTGATGCAGTAGGTCCCTGTTTAATCTATTATCTTCTTGGCATATTGAAGAAATATATTGTTACGATTCTGATGCTTGTGCACAAATCATAACTTTGCTTCTAAATTTGTTTCCTCAGATCCAGATTATGGTATTGATAATAAAAGATGCATATCATGATGGCAATCCTCATCTTGTTAGTTTACCTGAATCAGAAACTTGGCTTCAGAAACGTTTGGCTGCAGAAACGTTTAGGGGTATTTAGGCCATTTTTTTTTTCCATTAAAAAATTAAAGGGTGAAGGCCACGTGCAAAAAACGTGACCAACTAACGGGACAATCAAACGGTAATTGGACGGAAGGTTCAATTACCACCATTTTGCAACATATTATACATAATACAATCACCAAAAAACAAGTTGTACCAAAAACCATTTTTGGCAAACATGATGGACGTTTTTCAGACTTTTCCCATTGACTAAATATTTGAATTATGATCTAAATGAAGCAAAAATTATTGAATTTGGACTTACAGATTGATCATATGTTCGGTCCTAAGTTGAGATCTATAAATTTGACTTTAAGAAAAACTAAATCATACACTTCTAAGTCGAAACTCAGCACTGTTAGCGACATTTATGATAAAATTTAATTATCTAACTATAATTGTTTTAGTTAGGTATAACATTAAATTTTTAACCTAACATTGTTTGTTCTATAATTTGACGGAAATAGAAAAAAAAAACAAAATTTACATGAAAAATTTAATTGTGTACTTATTAAAAAAAATTACACGTAAATAATTAAATTTCTTCATAAGTGACGCTAATAGTGTTGAGTTTTGACTTAAATGGTATGAGTTATTTTTTTATGTAAAAACTGTAAATCTCAACTTAGAACAAATTGCATGGTCAATCCGTAAGTTCAAATTCAATATTATTTGCATCGTTCAAATTATGATTTAAATATCTACTCACTTAATTTAATTAGCCATAGTACGTCGAAGAAAAAACTAACATATACACGTCACCCTTTAGTGGCAAGTTGTGCATCGCGCAACCCTGGATTGCATTTTTAGCACAATGCGTTTCCACTTAAGTGTGTGTAAATCTACCTTTTTATACTTATATTTTTTAATTTTATTTATAAGTATATTAATATAGATAAATCTTAAAATATACTTATATCGAGTAAACTAACCTAATTTATAAATGATGTAAAATATTAGTCACTAGATTAATTATGCATGTATTTATTACAACTAAATAAGTTTAAATGTCAAATAATTTCCATTAGATTTTAATCGAAAATATAGAGTAAGGAGTTTTTTTTTTTTTATCATAAAAGAGTAAGGAGTAAGGACCAAGGACGACGCCGGAAAGTCATGGAAAGCTCCAACACAATTCACAAATGAACAACCACCACGTGGTGCACCGAGGCAATAAATAAACTATTCTGAAACTGCAAGGATAATAGTTTCATAGAATAAGACTATGGGGACGGAAATTTAGTAGACCGATTATTATTACTTATTAGTCTCCAGAAATCGGAATCCCCAAATCCAAGTCCTTCATTCTTGAGAGCAGCGAGCAGAGGAAGAGGAAGGAAGAAATCTCTCTGTCTCCGTCCCTCTCCGAATCTGCGGTGGCGTACGTTTGTATATCTGCAATGAAAACTTAATTCCAGAATCTCGTACTTAGATTAGTGAAGCGCGTGAAGTTAGAGTAGCATGGCGTCGGAGTTAGGGCAACAGACGGTGGAGTTCTCCACCCTCATGAGTCGAGCAGCGGAGGAATCGTTCGTCTCGCTCAAGGAGCTGGTGGAGAAATCTAAGTCAAACGAGCTGTCGGATAGTGAGAAAAAGATCAACCTTATGAAGTACTTGGTCAGGACCCAACAACGTATGCTCAGGCTTAACGTCCTTGCTAAATGGTGTCAGCAGGTCAGTTGTGTTCGCATGTCACATTACGGGAAAAAAATCGATTAGCCATGGGAACATTCTGCGGGTTCTTACTAATTATTTGGTCGTTTTTAGTTGATTCTTGGAAAATTCTTGATTCTTGAGTCAAACGAAGTTGCTAATGAAGATACTGCTTTTAGCAAGTTAGGAATTGAGATATTTTGTGGATCTTAGAGTACCTCTGAAAGTATAGGCACTGTCATTATCTCTGATTATTAAAAAGCTACTCTTTTAGGATTCTGCAGAAACATCAAGTAATGATGGTACCAAGGATTTGAATTTGTAATGGGAAGGATGTCTAAAGTGTATTTAAGGTGCAAATATTTTGTCAAGATTTGGATAACTACTACATAAAGGAGAATATCAAAATTCAGTCTAGAAGCGGTCCTTGTCAGAAATTAGAAAGTTTTAGTAGCATGTGTGATGAAATTAAAACAGTTCATTCTTCATTGTGCAATGATTATTTCATCTATAGATCAACTGAAACATGGTGGGAGGAGTAATACGGTTTAAGGTCTTCTGGAAAGAGAGAAATTTTATTGAAGTGAACAGTGATATATTCATGAGTGGGGATATGATTTATGAACATAATTTATTGAGAAATAGATGTAGATAGTTTTAGGAAAATAATGCAGATGATGATAGTATTACAAATGTTCTGGCAAGTTCGGGTTTCAGAAGAAAAGGAAGGTGCTGTTTCGAGAAACTCTCCCTGTCCTTGCAGTTAGCTAGTTTTGATAGATAATATATTTTGAACCTTGCTATTTGTTGATTCTACTTACATGGTAAAAGCAAAGTGTGTCTTTTTCTATCCTTTATTCATTTGTCTCCTACATTGATGTTGCAGGTTCCTCTCATCCAGTACTGCCAGCAGCTTACTTCGACTCTATCAAATCATGATACTTGTTTTACTCAAGCAGCAGATTCATTATTTTTCATGCATGAGGGTCTTCAGCAAGCTCGTGCTCCTGCATACGATGTTCCCTCTGCCATTCAAGTTCTTCTTACAGGAAATTATCAGCGATTGCCGAAGTGTGTAGAGGATATTGGGGTTCAGGGTGTTCTAACAGAGGAGGAGCAAGGACCAGTTATAAGAAAATTGGACGCTCTTGTTCGGTCGAAATTACTCGAAGAGTCAATTCCTAAGGAATTTTCTGAGGTCAAAGTGTCAGATGGCACGGTCATGCTTCGTGTGAATGGGGAGTTTAAAGTTTTGGTCACGCTGGGATATCGTGGACATCAGTCGCTATGGAGAATTTTGCATTTAGAGCTGCTCGTTGGTGAGAAAAGTGGACCTATTAAGTTGGAACAGTCACGGCGGCATCTCCTTGGAGATGATTTAGAGAGACGAATGGCTGCTATTGAAAGTCCATTCTCAACATTGTATTTAGTCCTACACGAGCTTTGTGTTGCCTTAACCATGGACACTGTCATAAGGCAGGTACAAGTGCTTCGACAAGGTAGATGGAAAGATGCAATTCGTTTTGAGCTTATATCTGATGGTAGTGCTAGTCAGGCAGGTACCTCGATTGCACAGCTTAATCCAGAAGGAGAAGCTGATTCAGCTAGCTTAAAAACTCCTGGTTTGAAGATTATATACTGGTTGGAATTAGGAAAGGGGTCGGGGGCATCTGACTCAGGATCAAGCCCGTCTCTCAAAATTGAACCAGGATCTGACCAGCAGATCAAATGTCTTCATAGTACTTTTGTTCTAGATCCATTAACGGGAAAAGAAGCAGAGTTTTCTATAGACCAAAATTGCATCGATGTCGAGAAGCTGCTGCTGAGAGCTATTTGTTGTAATAGGTTTACTCGCTTACTGGAAATTCAGAGAGAGCTGAGCAAAAATGGTCAGATCTGCCGATCAGTTGGTGATGTTAGACTACAGCCCCTTGATCATGAGCTTGATACTGACCATAAGAAGGTTAGTTGGTAAATGCTATTTGGTCTGATATTTTTTGGTTCGATATATCTTTGATCTGATCTCACTAATGCATTTTCATAATGAATGTATGGCGCAAATCATATTTTTTATGAACTTCTATGTGCAGAAGGATGGAAAAATCAACACCAAGGAGTATGAGGGGCAGGAGGTGTTATGTATTCGTGCCTATGGTTCATCATTTTTTGCTCTTGGTATCAATACAAGGTTTGTGCTTCACTGATTGTTGATAGTAATCAATTTTTTCTAATGATAGGCGATGAGCTTGTGTTTTTAAGCTGCTTCATCCCTTATCTAATTGCATTTTAGTATGTCTGACTTGCTCTCAATAAGGAGGACTTGGAATGTAAACATAGTTGATAGTTCAGGTGGAGTATACATATGCATGTTTTCCAAGGAGATATATAAAATTTGATTATTTACATATGTTTTTCTCTGTCTAGAGACAACATACATAAATAAATATCCCTCCAAGATCTCATCCCTCACTTTTGTCTGCAGAAACGGACGCTTCCTTCTTCAGTCTTCCCGAAGCATTCTCCCACATTCTGTATTGCATGAGTTTGAAGAAGCCTTGAATCAGGGTACTATGGGTGCAGCGGAAGTTTTCATAAGCTTGAGAAGCAGAAGCATACTGAGTTTATTTGCGTCATCTGGCAGATTTTTAGGCCTTGAGGTATTATCCTTTTTGGTTATCATCTGATGATGAACTAGATCTGTATCTTTATTCTGCTAGAAAAGTTGGTTTTATCTTGTTTTCACCAAGTGGGATTATTTGCAGGTCTATGATAATAATTCTGCAGCAGTAAAAATACCTAAGCACATTTGTGGTGACTCCAATATGTTGCTTCTAGGGTTTCCTGATTGTGGAAGCTCATATTTTTTGCTGATGCAACTTGACAAGGATTTCAAACCCCAGTTTAAATTGCTTGAAACTAGCGTAGATGCGTCTGCAAGAGGCCATTCCTTGGGCGATTTAAACCATGTGACTTTCATGAAAAAAATAGACATGGATAAGATGCAGATGCTGGAAGATGAAATGGATTTTAGCCTTCTAGACTGGGGAAAGCTACAAACACTATTGCCTAATGCTGAAGGTCTTAATCAGACAATAGAACACGGTCTTGTTTCCGAGCTAGCCCTGGATGGTTCTGGTCAATCCCTGGGTGGCACCATGTCGAGTTTCTCATCTGTTGTTGATGAGGTCTTTGACCTTGAAAAAGGAGCATCTTTACCTCCTTTATCAGTCCAAAGTTTCTCTACATCAGCATCTCAATATAGCTCTGGTACTCTAAATCCTCACAGTATAAAGGCTGGTACCGCTCCACCAAGTTGGGATGTAGGGATGCCTATTTCCCAAGTCAATAGTACTTCACGAGTTCCGAATTCTTCTCCCCATTATGGTGGTCCATCGTATAATGCTAGAGGCCTAGCGCAATCTGTTGCTCCTCTGTCTTCAGGACCAGGAAGGGCTGGAACTGCCAGGAGGATGTCGACTTCAAAATCTGATCAGGATTTGTCTTCCCTCGACACATTCACGGATGAAGATCAGTTGAGGTTTCAAAATGATCCATCAAATGGGAACAGATCATCTTGGATGTTGTCTCCTCCTATATCTGCAGGAACTCGAGTCGCCATACCAAGTGGAAAGTCTACTGGGCCTAGGGCTGCACCCAATGGCGCTCTTGGGGCCCTAAGATCTTATGGATCAAGCTCATGGATTTCATCTCCTCTATGTAAGACTCCTCAACTGACATTTCAATTCATTAACTACGTTTTTTCTTTTTAACTATTTTGTGCTAGGTTTGCTTTATATTGATCTTTCTGACAAAGGGAATGCAATCGCAGCACCTTCAGCAGATTCAACTACCTCTCATGACACAAGTCAAGAACTTGTTCCCAAACACAACAAGAAGTCAAGAAAGCGTACCGTTTCTGATATGTTGGGCATGATTCCATCTCTGCAATGCCTGGAAGCGGACACTGAACTATGTAAGAAAAGAAGAATTGCAGAGCCAACAAACAATGAACAGCCTTCATCACATGCAGTTGTTACAACAGAAGCAGCTAAAACTTATGGGTGTAGTTATGGTAAACTTGTTGCTGAAGCTAATAAAGGGAACGCTCCATCTAGTGTTTACATTTCGGCACTGCTTCACGTGGTTAGGCACTGTTCCCTTAGTATCAAGCATGCTAGACTTACTAGCCAAATGGATTCACTTGATATTCCTTATGTAGAAGAAATAGGCCTTCGGAAAGCATCCTCTAACATATGGTTCCGGCTACCATTATCCGATGGAAATTCATGGCACCATATCTGCCTTCGACTTGGGAGGCCAGGAACCATGTATTGGGATGTTAAGATTAATGATCAGCACTTTAAAGATTTATGGGGTCTTCAAAAGGGAAGCAATGGTACACCATGGGGTTCAGGAGTTCGTTTAGCTAATACTTCTGATATAGACTCTCATATCCGATATGATCCAGAAGGCGTTGTTCTAAGTTATCAGTCTGTTGAAGCTGATAGCATAAAGAAATTGGTATCAGATATCCAAAGGCTTTCGAATGCCAGAATGTTTGCTCTTGGAATGAGAAAATTGCTTGGAGTAAAAGCAGAGGACAAGCAGGAGGAAGCCAATGGAAATGGTGATAGTAAATTAACTGTTGGAGTTAAAGGAGCCGCTGATATGGGGGATAAGTTTTCAGAGCAGATGAGGAAAGTGTTTAGGATTGAGGCGGTTGGATTAATGAGTTTATGGTTTAGTTTTGGTTCTGGAATTCTTGCTCGTTTTGTAGTTGAATGGGAATCTGGTAAAGAAGGTTGCACAATGCATGTCTCTCCTGACCAACTTTGGCCGCATACCAAGGTACTCTGTTGGTTCATTTTGTTGTCCTTATTATTAATGTACAAGTTTTTCCTTAAGTTTTTGTTACTTAGCAGAAAAGATAAATATTGGAGACAGTATGTTCTTCATACTCCTTCAGTTATTTTTGGGGAATTACTAGGAACATATTGATTGCAATTGATATTCCCATGGATATATAAGAACTTTTCTTTAATAGTTTCAAATTTAACGCACATTTATTTTCTTGTGTGGAGATATCTAATGAAGATGACTTTCTGATGAAGCTTTTAAGCAATATTAATAACTCTATCAATTATTCGGGAATCCCCAAACTTCTATTTGGAACTAAGGAGCAAAACGGCGTTAGGGAATTAATTAATTTTCAGAGAGAATTCAGTTTAAAATTTAGATTTTTGGTATAACTTAGAGAATACAAATGAGGTATATTCATTCATTTGTGTGCTATATTTCGATAATTTGACACTGTTGAGCATCTTATTCTGTACATTCCTCTTGGTTGGTGCATCCTTTTGTTACTTCAGTCATAACACTGTAGCTGTAATGTTAAACAAAAGGTTCCTTCAGTATTCACAACAAAGAAAAAGGTGTCATTATCGACATTTCATAGCTTTTCTGGCAGACCTACTTAGTTTAATGGCTTCTGATAAATATTAGCATTGTTTGAAGTCCATGATTTTTTTTTAAATTCAATCAAGTTCATTTCTCTTTCATTTTTTTCTGGCCAGTTTCTGGAGGATTTCATAAATGGAGGTGAAGTTGCATCTCTATTGGACTGCATTCGCCTAACAGCAGGACCATTGCATTCGCTAGCAGCAGCAACCCGACCCGCCCGAGCTACTCCAGTAACAGGTGTTTCAAGTGTGGCCGCAGCTCTCTCTTCAATGTCGAAACCTTCCCAAGCCGTTTCACCAATCACGCCAAACTCAAATACTCAACAATCTTCCTCTGCTTTGGTAGGAGCTTCAATCTTATCCAACACTGCATCTCCTCAAGGAATCCCAAACCTTCATGGAGCTGCAATGTTAGCTGCAGCAGGACGTGGCGGTGGCCCTGGTATTGTTCCAAGCTCCTTACTCCCCATCGATGTCTCTGTTGTGCTCCGCGGGCCCTACTGGATCCGAATTATATATCGGAAACGTTTTGCTGTTGATATGCGGTGCTTTGCTGGAGACCAAGTCTGGCTACAACCTGCCACCCCCCCAAAGGAGGGTCCTTCTGTTGGGGGCTCACTGCCTTGTCCCCAGTTCCGACCCTTCATCATGGAACACGTAGCTCAGGAATTGAATGGCTTGGAGACGAACTTTACACAGCAACCCGTTGGAATGTCTAACACAAACACTCCAAATTCAGGGTCAAGTGCGCAACTTTCTGTTGCAAATGGAAACAGAGTCAATCTTGGTGGTGGTGGTGCAGTATCTAGACCAAACCAAGTGTCTGCCTTGAACCGTGTGGGAAATGCCCTTCAGGGATCGCCCAATTTAGGGGCCTTGAGTCCCTCAATGGCAATCCGAAGGTCCCCAGGCACAGGTGTCCCTGCACATGTGAGAGGAGAGTTGAATACGGCTATCATCGGTCTGGGTGATGATGGAGGCTATGGAGGTGGCTGGGTTCCACTTGTTGCTCTGAAGAAAGTTCTAAGGGGAATCCTCAAATATCTTGGTGTTTTGTGGCTTTTTGCTCAGTTACCCGATCTTTTGAAGGAGATTCTGGGTTCAATTTTAAAGGACAATGAAGGTGCTCTCCTAAATTTGGATCAGGAGCAACCTGCTCTGCGATTCTTTGTCGGGTATGTCATCGCAAAGTTCTTAACCTCTTTTCTTGCACAACTTGAGATACTTTTAGTGCAAACTTTGTGAAGATTTTAAAATCGGGATTTTTAGTAAAGATTGATTGATGGGTTGTTGATAAAATTTATAAGTATATTTATTTCCATTTATATATTTCCGGTTTAATAATAATTGGATTAAAATTAATTTAGTATGCTTTTGCTTCTCTTTCTGCAGAGGTTACGTTTTTGCAGTCAGCGTCCACCGAGTCCAGCTCCTCCTCCAAGTCCTCAGCGTGAAACGATTCCACCAACAGCAACAACAGCAGAACAACTCTTCCAGTGGACAAGACGAACTCACACAATCCGAGATCGGCGAAATCTGTGACTACTTCAGCCGCCGAGTCTCGTCCGAGCCCTACGACGCGTCTCGCGTTGCATCTTTCATCACCCTCCTCACCCTCCCAATCTCCGTCCTCAGGGAGTTCTTAAAACTCATAGCCTGGAAGAAAGGCCTCGTACCTTCTCCAAGTGGCGAAATCGCTCCGACCCAAAAACCTCGAATCGAGCTCTGCCTCGAGAACCATGCTGGCGTTGACAGCCTCGAACAACAACATTCATCGTCTGTCTGCAAGAGCAACATCCACTACGACCGTCCACGAAACTCTGTTGACTTTGCCCTAACTGTTGTTCTTGATCCAGCCCACATTCCGCACATCAATGCTGCTGGTGGGGCCGCGTGGCTGCCTTACTGCGTCTCTGTTAGGTTGAGGTACTCTTTTGGTGAGAGCCCTAGTGTGGGTTTCCTCGGAATGGAGGGCAGCCATGGAGGAAGATCTTGTTGGTCGAGGATCGATGAGTGGGAGAGGTGTAAACAGATTGTGTCTCGGACTGTCGAAGGGTCTTCTGCGGGAGATGGGTCTCAAGGGAGGTTGAGAATCGTTGCAGATAATGTGCAGAAAAGACTCCATCTCTGCCTCCAAGGGCTAAGGGATGGTGGTGGCGGTGCAACCGCCACCTCAGGTGCCTCATAAGCTGGAACCGGAAGGCATGAGATCCGCCTAGTTAGGGTTGCAGGTGCCATGACATTTTGAATTTCCAGGTGTGGTGGAGCTATTCAGCAAGATCTGCGTTGGTCAAGACAGCTGCGAATCATGATGATCCATTCCATTGTGGTGCTAACTTATGACAAAGAAGATTGAAGGTTGTCGTGAGGGTAAAAGGTTGAGTTTTTGTTGTACAGATTCATAGCTAAACTTATGGTGGATGGGACTGGTTTGTATAAAGTACGTACACTGGTTGGCTTATAATAATTGCTTCTAGACTGGTCTACTTTTTATCACATAATTTAATTCATGGGAAAAATATATATATTCAATATAGTCCTCAAACTTTTATCAGAATATGTTCTGATTCCTTCCATGGTATTCTAGAATTAAATCTTTCTGGAAAAACTAAGATTTTTTTTATCGCCTAAAAAATTCTTGTTAATCATGTTCAACTCTTTTACTGTGCGTATGATGTTGTTTCTTGAATGGAATTTTGTTTCGGGAATGAAATTGAATAAGAAATTCGGTTGTTTTTTTTGGTGAAATTGTATATGGAAATGAAATGTGGTAAAATGACATATTTGTTCCTCCTTATATATGTATATATAATACATATAATTTGTATTAATTAATTTTAAAAATTAATAATAATAAAAACTGATGATATAATTAATTAATAATTAAAAAAATAAAACAATTTATTTATTTATTTAATTAAGATAAAATACTTGAATTAATGTAAATTTTAATATAAATTCATTCTTTTTATCAATACTCAGTCACGATATATTTATCCAACCCATAATATCGATAATTACAAATTTACAATATCTAAAATATAATATTCCATTACAAATAACAATACACTATTGTCAAGTAGCGGGAATTTCTTTCCCAAATAACAATACACTAGGGAGCTTCAAACGATTCTGAGATTCGAAGGACCAGGGAGCTTCGAACGATTCTGGGTTCATACCTGAAGACGAAAGATCGAAAGAGAATCGAAAGACCAGGGAGCTTCATGAAGACGAGGAGAAGGAGTTGAACTTCATTAAAGACGAGGAGAAGGAGCTCTACTTCGGTCCGACTGAAGAAGAATTAAGGGTAGTTCCGCCCTTAATAAAAGCTTAGGAGGACAAAATAGTCTTTTACTCATTTATTCCGAATTTATTGCCCTTATCCATTACACGAAAATAACATGACATTACACATTTATTACATCGAAAGCGACATTTGAATAATGGCCAACAAAATAGAAAGAGACATTTGCAAAGTCAATAAAAACGTGATGAGTGCACAAAGCGACAAAGGAAAATCAATCTTTTTTTTTTTTTGGCCAAAGGAAAATCAATCTTGAATCAACAACGTCCGACACATCTGCCCCGCCCCGCTACAGTAGGGACTGACTATATATACATAGGGTCCCCTTTTAGGAGAATCATCGGGTTTAATTTCAGGATCTCCGGGTCCTCAGAAACCCTAACCATGGCCTCTTCAGGCAACACCACCGTCACTGTCCTCGCAAAATACCCGCATTCAGAAGAAGGTAACACCATGATCAGCCCATCTCCATTCACATATCCCACGTTGCAGGAGACATGAACCGGTCTTTTGTTGTCCAGAAACATGGCCTCGTAGATTGGAACATGTTCCATGTTCACAAAAGTGAGCTCAGGACCGTACATTGGGAACCGCTTACCATGGTTCGATTCCAGACACTCTGAACCGGTCCAGAAATGGTCTTGCCCTAACTTCTCAATATGGTCGTGGACTCTACCCGCAATGTGACCCGACCCACGAGAAAATTCTTCGTCCGGTATTGATATGGGGAAGAAATGGAGGAAATTTCCGAATTGCCCCGGAGGTACGGATAGAAGCTTTCGAAAGTCCATGCAGATGGAGATCGAATGGTCATGGGTAGATCCCGGGTCAGCTTTGGGTTGCACTTGAGCTAGGCGGGTCCAGAACAAGGAACATAGAAAGTCAAACGGATCAATCTCGGGTCGGGTTTTCTTGGCTTCTAAGATGCATTCCTTGATGACTACGTTAGAGAAGTTGAATGTGGCCTTGACCATCTTGACTGATGTAGGTTGTGTTTCATGGGACTTGGTTTCATAGTAATTATGAGACACCTTTGAGCCCGTGTTAGGAACCGACGGTGCGTGTTTGTGGACGGGTGGGTTCGGGTTTTGGAAGATAGGTGGGTGCTCGATGGGTTTGTGCCGATGAATGTCGGTCCAGGCCTTGATGAGCATGGAAGCAGACGTTAAATCGGCTAGCAAATGAGTGCAGCTTAATCCAATAGCTATTCCACCGTCGTCAAAATCATTTAACTGCAAACAATAATATTAAATAAATATATTTATTTAAAAATAACCAATAAGTCATTATTACGTATTCATTACAATCAAATCAAAATCCCACTCTTGAATACAATTAATGGGTGTGGGACTAACAATAATACAACCTAACCCTGACCCCCCCCGTCTTGAATTTAATTCAAATACTTATTATTTTTTATAAACTATTTCCATCGTATATCTATTATACTATGTGACGATTTTGTAACAAGTTAATTGAAAATCATAAAGCTATATTTATTTTTATAAATAATTTAAAAAGAAAATCTTAATTCATTCATTAAATACACGTGATATCACTCATATATTCAAAACTCTCATATCATGTTAGACGCCTCCTTTAGTATTCTTGTAAAGAGAAAGTAATAGCTGCCAAATTTATCCATGAAATAAATGATTCAACGAACCAAATTTATTACACCCATAATATTAATATATACTTGTACGCGTAATGATATGCATGACTAAAATAACATAATGATAGAAAATTATCAATATAATCGCACCATAATGATACAGTTCGGTTACGTGTAATTACGACAGTTTTAGGTTTTCACCCCACCATTACCAACCGTGTAAAAATAACTTTAAAGATTTATAAAATAACGTAAGGGTTTGACTGTTTGATTTTTACATTTTCTAAATCCTAACCCTACTCCATACAATTCATATATTACCTGAATTTGGAAGGGTGACCAGATGTTTGGATCTTCCGTCAAGTCCTCCCACCCGACAAGATCCTTCTCATCCCCAGCATCGGCTGTTTTCATCCACTCGCCTATGGTGTTGCCGACCACCTTGGCTCTACGTGTACGAACCCCAGCATCGTTGCACTTCACCCCCCACTTTCCGTTCCCGAGTCGAGTCAGTCGGCCTGTGACGGGGTGGTAGAAGGACAACGTATCTGACAAGGAGATCCAAGCTGGATCAAAGTCGAACAAGGGACCGAATGGGGACTCATGGTAGTAGAAGATGAGGTGGAGTGAGTGCATCCCCATGGCGTGGTCCAACGGAGATAGGGTGTGTGTGGTTCCATGGGTCACTGGCCTGCTCGATATGGCGGTTAGTTTACAATCAACCGTTGTTCGTGATTCACGACGATCTTCGCCCACCATGGCCAATCTATCAACTTGGAAGCAACCAACAAGGGAAAGTGGAGAGGAATAAAAAATGGGAAAGGAATCGGGAGGGGAGGGGTTTATATTGAGTAAAGGAAAATATGTAGCACGAGATACATACATTTATTGTTGAAGAAAAATATTAAAAATATTAATTTATATATATATATATATATATACATACATAGTAGTTATATATATATATATACGTGTGTATATTTTATTTTGAATTAATTTGTAACTAAACTATAATGTATTTACATTAAAAATATATGATATTGTATATTATTAGAAAGTTGTTCATATTTATTATAATATTAAGATATAATTTATAAATCTTATTGTTGTTGTTGAGAATCCATTATGGGGAAAATGGAGTATCTGTACAAACATTTAAGCTTGGCTTGGCCTATCTATCCACACAAAAAATGGAAGGCAATCTAGTTCGACCATTTACTCTTTCTTTGTTGGGTTAACAACTAAATCGATACTACAATTTTGAGCATTTTACAAATTGCTACATGAACTTTACTTTTTAAAATTTTACTACATGTACTTTCAAATTTAGGGCAAATTGCTATATATGTTAAGTTTTTCGTTAAATATGGACGAAAAAATAACGTGGTTGCACATGATTGATCTATAATTTAGAAAACTAAATAATTTTTTAAAAACACCAAAAACAAATTCTGAAAAAATAAGAGTTTTGAATATAATTTTTTATTGAAAAATATGAAACAAAATTAAAATTTTATTTCATATTTTTAATAAAAATATTATATTTAAAATTCTTATTTTTCAGATTTTCTTATAGATTTTTTCTGTTTTTCCTAGTATTTTTAAAAAATAATCTAATTTTTAACATTATTGACCAATCATGTGCTGCCACATTATTTTGCGTTCATATTTAACGGAAAACTTCAATTTGACCCATGTGTCAAAGTTTAGGTAACATTTAAAATAAAAATAAAGTTTGAGTAGTAATTTATGAAGTTTCCAAAGTTGGGGTAACAATTTGATTATTAAAACCCTTTCTTGTATTATTATTATGTCCATTTGCATTTTTTTATTCACAACATTTATTAATATTTGAACATTTTTTTTTATATTTCTATTGAATATATGCAATAAAAATTGTAACGAGAAAAGATCTAAAACAAAAATCATATATATTCAGCAAGAAAAGGTTGAAGAATATATCTCATTCATTTTGTTGATTCATTGTAAAGGTAAATTTTGCCTAGGAAAGCTGGGGTGTAGGAAAGAGACTAGGCATAGGGAGGAGAAGTAGCAAGTTTAACAGAAGTTTTAGGATGAAGTTATGTCCAACAAACAACTAGACAAAGTCAGATCACAGACAACACAACTTCATTCGCAAAAGTCAAAACATAACAAACTAGGAGAAAAAATTAAAGTGTACAACTGTAGCAGACAGCTCAGCAGTAGCAGATAGATATAGAGATAAGTCATCAATGCCCATCCAATTTTCAATATGTGATGTTTTTCAAGAGTTGGAAACCTGACCTGGAGCAAGTTGCTTCCCAAAGGAAGGATTAGTGATCCTCAATCTTCTTGAGACCCCTCATGTCGGTTGTTTCGACGCTGACATAACATGATAGATATAATCACATATTATTTACAATAATATAAAATAAATCATCCAACAAGAGGTATAAATTATATATTAAACTAGATCTTCAGTGTAGCTACTAACTAAGAGATCTCTTTCATTGAATGGAAGCAGCAAAAAGCGATCTAAAACCAACAAGACCAACAAGACCAACAAAACAGGCTTCAAAATCGACAAGTTTAGGGGTGGGTGGGGGTTGGGGGTGGTTGGGGGTTGGTTGGTTGGGTGTGTGTGTGTGTTAGGGGGGGAACTTACGTTGTACCAAAGAATGCAATTTTCTGTACTTTTGTGTAGTCAGAACCAGACTGATTGTCTTCAATGAAAATCGTCAAGCTGCAAAATGATAAGGAGATCATTTGCTAAACTACTAGGCATGGAATTATGCAATTATGAGGTAGGAAGCATGAATTAGTACCTGCGAACATTTTGGAACTTGACATACTTCAAGACTACTGGCTTTCCCTGCAAAATAATACAGGGAGAAAATTTAAACTTGATAATACCAGTCTCAGCTTTTGGAAAAAATGAACTGAAGTGCGGACTAAAAATATATTTAACTTTCACAAAGAAGTTCAGTGAAGAAGATAAACTGCACGAGAACTAAATCATATCTAATATATTTCATGCATATCTACCTTAAGATTATCTTGCGATAGGACAATAGTGTCGCTTGGGGGGAAGTCATTGACATTGCTGCAATAAAAACGATAAGATGAAGAAGGGAAATAGAAGCTGCCAAGTGGAATACCAAATAGAAGGGCTGAAGTCCTAGATATACCTAAAGCCCATGTGCTCTTTGTTCGAGAAGAGCTTCACTGTTTTAGGGCCTGAAGATAAACCTTGGCATTAGAATCCAAAGTATAACATTTACTAATTCTCCAGCTGCATTCCAAGCAAGAGCGAATAAAAAAGGCAAGTTCGACAGGAGTATCCTGATAGGTGATTGTAACGGTTTCCCCTAATACACTTACACTATGTCAACAGCTAATCCTACGAGCTTAGAAATAATAATTAAGTAATAGTAGGAAAAGCTGAAGCAATTAAGATAAGTTTTCCTGGGTTAGCAGACCTCTAAAGTAAGCCTTCGTAAAAAGGGTGTTAACTGCTATCTATGAAATGGCCTAGAAATCTGCTCATCTAGGCATTTCATGCGATGTTTACTTCTTTACTAGAACCACAAAGATGATCCGAGTCAGTAGCTTCAGAGGTGGAGTCTCCAGAATTGTAGATGGCTGGTCCAGGGAAATCGATACATTTATGGACCAAATGTTAACCACGCTAGGTTCGAAAAGCCATTCTAAATGGTCTGTTATTATAACCAAGAGACTTCAGATGGACTCTATTGCCAAGCACGCAATACACCTCAGGTAAGGCATTATACATCGAGATTTACTTTGCTATTTTTAAGGAAGATCAAGTACCTTCATCTTCCGGTCCTTTGAATACAACAGAGTGCAACTTAACAACTTGATTAAAAGGTATATACATCAAAAGCTGTTCATCTGCATCGCTCTCCAAAATCAAACCATCATCTTCTCTGTAACCCTGTAGCATAATAAAGAAAACTCAATAATTAATTAATTACTAACTAAAAAGAAAGATAAGGAAAAAACTAGCAGGACAGTCAACGCAATATGGCCTCACTTCAAAGCACAACTCTCTATTTTCATAACTCAGAGCTACCCAGAGGTGTTTGATCTCCATAACATTTACAGTTCAGGCATTTTGTTTTCTCAGAACTCAGCTTCCATATGCAAATAATAGATTAAAGATATAAAAGAAAATAGAAATTTAAATATATGAAGCTTTAGATCACTTTTGCCAACTGGTAGAACTGCAATCTTTGTTTTGTTTTCTATTTGACTAAGAAGATCCCATACTTGCAATACTAAGAAGTCTTTTATGATCTAAACAAAGAGTTGACTGCTTATCTTATGACCAGAAGCACTTGGCGAACAAAGAGGAGCCAGTAAATGTGAAACTAAGTATGTAAAGAAATTAAGAAAAGGAAACAAATCAACCAATTTATTATGCTTCAAATCTATTACTATAATAAAAGTTCAAGATATCCTCACAGCCAAGGGTTGTGAGTCTTGTGACCGTTGATAGACACTTCATCACATATTATTATTTTACTATAAATAAAAGTTTAAGATGTTCTAATTACTAAGGAATTGTGACTTGTGAGTTGTGACATTTGGCAGCCACCTCTTCCACATATATCCCTAAATTACTATCTATTACTTATAATGTGGCATCATCTCATCATGAAATGATATTCACTCACTCATTCAATCAAACAAACTGTTTGACCAATAGCTGTAACCTACCCTAGAATTTTCCATCATTTCTTTTAATTTTTCATTCTTAAGAGTTCTCAAAACGACAATGTATCTTTCCTATTTTTCTCTGATTTTGGTTGATTATCTTTTATATGTTCGGTCTTTAAAGAGACATGTAAAAGTAAATATGAATTTCTAAAATGTTGATAGAATAAAGAAAATTCTAGCCCAGGTGATGACACAACTGTTCTTAAAGTTGTTGCAACTGATTCTAAGCCAAGGAAAAGACATTTTGTAATATCATTTTGATGACAAAATACACAATACTGAAAAATCGCGTGATAGATTGCTACATCCTTCTTCCTTCGCTCTTGATGTTCTATCGAGATCCATCATCCATGCAACTTAATTCTCGGACATGTTAATGAATATGGTCTAACAATGACGATCCATTATAGGATTGATCGAAAAGGTAATTCAATTGGTTTGATTCACTATCTAAGGTGGTTCGAGTACTAGAATTAAAAAAAAAAAAAAACTTTTATAAACCAAGTTTAAGCTTTTGGTATTATTTTTTAAAATAAACTAGACTTGATATTTGAACCCCATAGCATATACTATATATATTATTTGTCACTTATAATTGATTAAATTGAACGTGAATAGCTCCTCTATAGAGAACTCTAATGGAGCAGCAGAAACAATCCTTAGGATTGGATGAACATGGAGATTGAAACATGAAATTTTCTTAGTAGTTGGGGTTGCGATAATAACCTAGCTAAGCTCTAAGCCATACAGGGATCTTAACTTGCTAAAGACCGATCTTATTATTGATTCTGTTCACCTTGAACTGACACACAAATAATCTTGACATAACTTGTGATAAAAGAGCTAGTTATACTTGCATCGTTGGGGTTGCGATAATAACCTAGCTGTGGCATTGCTGCTACAAGATACCCTTCCCTAGTCAACGAATTCATCCTTGCCTCGAGGCATATCCTATTGAGTAATTTCATGCCCGACGAACAGAATTGGTCGTGCATGATTCAAACAACCTAAAAGTTTCCACGATCAATAAACCTGCTCACAAAGACTGACATACCTGTTTAACAGCATTCGGCAGAGAATGGCCGGGGCTCTGGTTAAGGCATTCCACGCTAGACCAATCTATGAAGTCCAGCAGATCAACCTGACATGAGACCACCACCAAGACTGATTACCATTAGAGACCTATCCTTCTCATGCTCAGTCAGTTGTCTCTAAACTAAATCTCACAGTAAGAAGCAAATAAGCTAGTAAATTCGAAAAACAAATTCTCTGATCTTTTCCCGCGAAGTTACACGGCGAAGAAGAAGGGGCTCAGGAGTCAGGAATCGGAGAAACTTACTTGGCGCTTCTGAGCAGTGGAGGTTGATTCAGCAGACATGGTTAATCAGCAGTACGATCAGAGAGGTCGAATCAAAGAAATCTCTGCTACCAGACGAGAGGGGGAAGACTGAAGATGATGGCTTGGCCTCGCCGATTTGATTCCGTGCATACAGAATGGAGCGGAATACCAAACGACACCGTGTGCTATTTCAGGACCGTATAATCTCATCCTCAAACTCATAACGTGTATTAGTTTTACCTCAAACTTTTATTGCACCAAGTATTGTTTTGATAGGGGTGGAAAATCGTAATCTTTAGGACGTGACTGATACTTTCCCTTTTGCACGCCTTTGTCAATTGCGTCCATTCTACAATTTAGGGCAGTTGATGATTTCTAGTCGTTGAAGAGATTTGAGGTCCCCTAGCCATTCTGGTAAAGCAGCAAGATTTTCACAGTTGACAATGCAGAAGCAATGAAAGTTTTGCAGGTGGAAAAGCCAATCTGGGACCGATACAAGCCGCGGTAGATCAATAAGTTTCACCTCACGGAGGCTTTGGATTCCCTGTAGTTGCAGGGGGTTTCCGTCCTCATCCATGGATAAATCAACATCGTCGCAGTTATGGACTTCAAGTTGCTCGAGTCTAGCTAGATGTTGAATACTATGAGGAAGAGTTTTCAATCTAGGAAAGTAGTTCACCGAACCACGATTCTGAACAGCTTTCGAGAGTCTCCATTTCTGCTATGTGCAAAAACTTAAGGTTGTGGAGGTGAAGTGGCTTCTGTACTATAATCTCATTAGCACTTGTAATGTCCAGATCCTCAAGCTGTGGAGCTAATGGTATCGATATCAATTTTGGGCATTTGCGGATCAATAATCTTGTTAAGCAAGGTGTTGGAATTTATGTACGACACATGCAATCGATTAGAGCACAACATAATACATAATTAAGTTACCTCCTTAAGCGATTGCCTTAACGGAAGCAGAAGCGGATCTGCCTGAGGTTGGGATCACGGTCTGCCGGACGGAATACGCCACGGTTTGACGGGTAATGACCTATAATACCACAACTACTGACCTCTGTCTAAACTGTAGGGCTAACTATCATTTGCGTCGACATCAGGTTTTCCTTACCCTAGCACCCCGATATATACTATATAGAGGGATAGGTTTTAAGGTCAAATACACAACCAGACTTATGTAAATGGACTCCCACTTATGAGCGACCCATTATCCTAAAACCAACACAAGGAAATGAAGGATGTGGAAGATTGTTCGACTGATTCTGATCCACCACCTTCCCAATCCCAGTTATTGTTGAATTTGATTTCATGTTCCGAGCAATCTCATCAACATTACTACCAAAGTACTTGAGCATAAGTAGCAACTCGAGATCAAGTGATTTGAGATACGGGAGATGATGCAAGGGAGGGAGTTGGACCACATTATCACATCCATAGAGCCCTATATGGACTAAGTGTGGAAGGCAAGTATCCCTCATCCAATCTGGGAACTTTCTACCTTCGTAGTAGAATACAGTGAAGCTCGACAAATTTGAGTGTGGTTGGAGTTCCTCTAGTTGAACTTCATCATCTATTGGATTTCTTCTTCCATTTCCAGCATCAAATGCTAACAGTAAAGACTGTACTAAATGCTTCCGTTGCAAGTCTGCTCGACGACACTCCATTGAAGTGCTCTTGGAAGATGCTATATTCTTGATCATAAGACTTCCTCTTAAATTCTTCAGGCCTCCTAGTTCGCTAAGCCGAGCGCAATATTTTGATGGACCACAAAGCACAAAGATTGGTAGTGATAGAGAAGTCAATTCTCCTATACCTGCAGGTATGTGGTTCAGAGCAAAGCAATGTTGTATGTCCATACATCTTAGACTTGCCATCTTTTTTATGTCCTCTAGGTAGCTCTTTAAGCCATCCACACCGACGGAGCTTAACAACTTCAAGATTCACTAATTTGACTATGGATTTGGGGAGCTTTATGAGAGGGTTTCGAGAAAGATCAAGTTGTCTGAGACAACTTACCAATGGAATCAGGCAATGCTTTGATACCTGCATTCGGAAAATCCAAACATTGCAGACACTGAAGTCTTGAAAGGAGATTGTGGCATATTGGCTGTGTACTGATGATGGGAGTGCTCCATCTCTCTCCAACTAAGAGAAACGTCCTCAATCTTTTAGTGTTTGATAACAATGGAAAGACTTGAGCTAAATCCAAAGGATGATGGTAGGACAGATGGAGAGTCCTTTCAGTTATGTCCCTCAAGGATTTGCGACCTTCAAAAGCAATAGACTCCTTCCCTGCTACTAATTCTGCAACATCATGCAGAAGGTCATGCATTTTACAACTTTTCACATTCCCAGATTCATCTCTTTTTAGGTCTTGAAAGAAGCTCCTTCAGACCAAGTCCATGAAACACTCATCTCCTATACATTCTAGATCTTCGGTTGAGTTTCTAGAGGCGATAAAGCCGTGTGCCATCCAAAGATGTACTAAAACGTTTTTCCCCATTACATGGTCTTTGGGGAACATTGAGCAAATGACAGAACATTGCTTCAAGTGGGAGGGCAAGTGGTCATATCTCAACTTTAGAAGTGGTATGATATCGTTCCCTGGCTGAGTTATGTCTCGGAGTTCCTTGCTCTGATGGATAACCACTCCAGTTTTGTATCTTTATTGAACAGTAAACCTCCTAAGGTTCTAATGGCTGGAGGAACTCCTTTACACTTCCCAAGTATCTCCTTCCCAATGGAGATCAATTCTGGGTCCTTTGCCTCCTCCCCTTGCTGAAATGCCAATTGAGCAATTAGAGACCAGGACTTTTGTTCAGACAAACTCCTCAAAACATATGGCTTTTGAATCGTTCCAGTGATGTTGGCAACCATTGAGGATCGTGTGGTTATCAAAATCTTACTCCCTTTAGCACCACACATCAACAAATTTTTAAGGCTCAACCATTCCTCTGGATACTCAGTTCATACATCATCTAGGATTAGCAAATACTTTTTTCAATCAATTTTTTCACGAAGTTGAGTTTGCAGTTGCTCCATTTACAGGTTACCCACCTCTTTGTATGACCCACCAGCTATAATATGTCTCATGATCGACCTCAAGTCAAAGGTATCAGAGACACAAGCCCAGGCTTTCACTTCAAAGTGGTCTCCAACCGTCTCGTCATTGAAAACACACTGAGCAAGCGCTGTCTTCCCTAATCCTCCAATACCAACGATTGGAATAATGGACACTGCTTGATCTTCCACATCAGAGTCCAACACAAGTTTTACGATATCGCTTCTGTCATCATCTCTCCCTGTTAACAATTATAGCGGAAATATAGAGTATTGAAGCTTTTGATATGCATTCAACTTAATGTTCATTCATGACTATTACATCTATTTGTACTACAAGTATGATACACAATTGCCCAAAAATACAACAACTATTTATCACTAACTAGACAAAGACATAAGGAATCAAGGAAAGGTGACATTATTACATAAAACATTATTTTCTAATGTTTATTGTTAAGCATGTGTAGGTGAGGAATATTCCTCAAGGTGGAGTTCCATGTATGATGTTTCAACACTCCCCCTCAAGTTAAATAGTAGGATCCCCGATATTTAACTTGCACAACACGTTTCTGAAGTTGGTTCCGTTGACAGCTTTGGTGAGTATATCTGCAAGTTGATCTTCAGAACGAACAAACGAAATCACAATGGTTCCATTCTCTAACTTCTCTTTTATGAAATGTCGATCAATCTCAACATGCTTGGTACGATCATGTTGGACTGGATTCTCAGAGATGCTTATAGCTGCATGATTATCACACATTATCTTACATGGTTCCTGAATAGGAAAACCAATCTCAGTTAATAACTTGTGTAACCATAACACCTCTGTAAGACCTCGAGCAATTCCTATGAATTCTGCCTCAGCACTCGACAGTGTCACCACTTTCTGTTTTTTACTCTTCCAAGTCACCAAGTTTCCTCCCACCATGGCAAAGTAACCTGAAGTTGATCTTCTGTCAATCGGATTTCCTACCCAATCCGCATCTGTGTATGTCTCTATTCTGAGATGTCCATTCTTCTGGAACAGCACTTCACTCCCTGGTGAACCCTTTAAAAATCGAAGGATTCTAAGAGCAGCTTCCATGTGATCTGCTTGCGGTTTATGCATGAACTGACTAACCACACCGACCGCATATGCAATATCTGGTCTGGTATGTGAGAGATAGATCAATTTTCCGACTAGATGTTGATATCTAGCTTGATCTGTTGATTCAGCACCTTCCCTTATCCTTAACCCATGATTTGGCATCATTGGTGTCTCAGCTGGTCTACAATCCATCAATCCAGTTTCCACCAATAAGTCTAAAATGTATTTCCTTTGTGAAATGAAAATACCTGTTTCAGACCGTAGTACTTCAATTCCCAAGAAGTACTTGAGTTTTCCCAAATCCTTCATTTCAAACTTTTGGAATAGATTTTTCCTGAGCTGGACAATTTCTTCTTTGTCATCTCTTGTAATGATCATATCATCTACATATACAATCAAACAAGTTACTCGACCTTCCCTTCTTTTAATAAATAAGGTGTGGTCAGAGTTACTTTGTCTATAGCCATATTTCTCCATGGCTACTGTAAACCTTCCAAACCATGCCCTTGGTGCTTGTTTGAGCCATTAGAGTGCCTTTTTCAATCTGCACACATCTGCTTGTTGAAAACCTGCAGTGAAACCTGATGGTGGTTCCATATAAACTTCTTCTTCTAAGTCACCATGCATGAAGACATTTTTGACATCAAACTGGTGAAGCGACCAGTCTTTGTTTGCAGCTATAGAAAACATAACTCGAATAGTATCAATTCGAGCTACAGGAGAAAAAGTTTCGGAATAATCAATACCATAGGTTTGAGTATATCCTTTTGCCACCAATCTTGCTTTGTATCTCTCTATGGATCCATCAGCCCTGTGTTTTACAGTAAATACCCATCTGCAACCAACTGCTCGTTTTCCATAAGGCAACTCACACTTCTCCCAAGTTTGGCTTTTCTCCAGAGCCTCCATCTCTATTTGCATGGCCTGCCTCCACTCCTTGCTTTTTAAGGCTGACTCAACATTGTTGGGTATGGATTGAGTGTATACTGCAGTAGCAAATGCTTGAGCAGCGTGTGTCAGACTCCCCCTTGCCAAGTTTGCTACTGGATAACGACTTTTTTTTGGATTGTATTATGGTTCATATCTGACAGGAGGAACTCCCCTATTTCTCCGAGCAGGCAGTACATATCGTTCCTGTACAGGTGTTTTTTCCAAGCCAATATTTGGAGATATAATGGAACCAGAATTAACCCAATTAGTATTACTAACCTCCGGAATATTCGTCGGGGTTGACGGGGTTGAAGCATCTGGGACCTGTACGATGGGAGATAATGTCTCGGTGGTTCCACCAACTTGCCATGTTGGAACTATCTGAGGAAACACTGGAGTGGTCACTGTAGTCTGTATCAACCAATCTATTGGAGTACGATCAAAAATCTCCCCCTGAACAGAAGATTGGGTGATATAGTAGAATTCTGTTTCTAGGAATGTACAATCTATGGTGGTGTACATACGATTATTTTATGGATTAAAACACCGGTAGCCTTTTTGATTAATTCCATATCCCACAAAGACACATTTGACAGAACATGGATCGAATTTAGAACGATCTGTTTTAGGAATATGAACAAAAACAGAACATCCAAAGACATATGGTTGTAGTGTCAAGGCTGTGGAGACACTCATATGACTTGATAATATCTGAATAGGTGTTTGAAACTGAATCACAGTCGTGGGAAGATGATTCATGAGATAGACAGATGTAGCAACAGCTTCTGGCCAAAATGAAGTTGGAACATTTGACTCTAGCATTAATGCTCTAGTCATTTCTAAAATATGTCTATTTTTTCGTTCTGCAACTCCATTTTGTTGAGGTGTATGTGGACAATAGGTTTGATGAATGATCCCATTATCCTTCAGAAATTTTTGGAGAGCGGAATTAACAAACTCTTCACCATTATCTGATCGGAGAACTTGAATATTTGTGTTATACTGGGTTTTGACTAAGTTGTGAAATTCTACAAACTTAGTGATAACTTCAGATTTGTTTTTGAAAAAGTATACCCAGGTCATACGAGAATAATCATCAATAAACAACACAAAATATCTAAAGTCATTACACGAACTACTATTTGGAGCTGGCCCCCAAACATCAGAATGTATAAGGGAAAAAAGCGACTTGACTCTAGATTCAGATATGTGGTACGAGTTTGTATGGCTTTTAGCACGAATACAAGTTTCACACACAATTTCTTGATTTGACGGAAATAAACTAGAAAATAATTTATTAAGATACCCTCCAGACGGATGACCCAACCTCCTGTGCCACAACCATTGTTGCCTCGTGACTGTTCCGTGGGCAAGCATTGCAGTTCCGTGTTGAGTCACTTCCTCCACATAATACAGGCCTTGATGTTCAATTCCACGTCCGATGATTTTCCCCGACAGAATATCCTGTAGTAAACACAAATCAGGGTATATTAGCACCACACAATTCAACTCTCTCGTGACATGGATTATTGAGAGTAACTTGCATGCTAAGCTAGGTACATAAAGACAATTCTCCAATTTAATATTTGAGGAAATATTAACAGTTTCCGCTCCATGAACCGGTACCAACTCTCCATTGTCTGTATGTATCATTTCCCGTCTTGGTACTGAATGACTCAAAAAATCACTCGTGTCATAACTCATGCTATTCGTGGCTCCACAGTCGAGTAGCCATTTTCCACATTTCCCTGAAATATCCTTTTGAGCAAAAAATGTCCGAGCAATATTTTTATCATACTCAGAATTATTAGACCCAAAAAACCCATGTGTAGTCATTTGGCCCGAATTTGAGCCTTGTTTCTGGCCCAAACCCGGACCACCATTTCGGCCCAGCTGTACCAAACCATTACCTTGCCCATGACTTGGCCCATCCCCATTCGGCCCACTTTCCATTTGCAGCCCACCATTTAGAGGATAGGGGGTAATAATCTGTTTACCCCCCCCCCCCCCCCAACCCTAACATCCTGTTCGGTTCTCCTTGTGTGGCCGCAGTCATTTGCTCTCCTCCCATGTAAACCCTAGCTTCTCCTCCTTGGCTGCCGTGACTGAGGCTGCCACCGGCGAGGGCTAGCCTTAGCTCGTCTGTCACGTTCCATTGGTTGAAGGGGTTGCCGGACCCCTCTACCCCACCGTGGTTCCACCCGTTCCAGTTGGTCCCGTCGATCGGAGCCCTTGCCACCGCGACATGACCTTGGCTCGGTTGCCCTGGCTGGCCGAAGAAGTTGTTGCTGAGGCCTTGGCTTGGTTGTCCCCACCCGTCACGGCCATTCGCCACCGTGGCGGTTAGGGTTCTGGCGCCGGCGTCGCCTCCTCTCGGGCCTCTCCATCCTTCGGGATATCCAACTAAGAGGTAGCACTCTGTCTTGTCGTGTCGTTGTTTCCCGCAGTGGCTACACCGGAGGAACTTCCGGTCGACGCCTCCGACCCGGCTCGGTTTGCCTTTTCCGGCGAGCTGCTGCGGTCTGGGGTGGTTCGGCCCGAGTCCTCCCGTGCCGGTCTCTGATAAATATCTTGTTGCTAGACCTGCTCCTATGCCCGAACCGTGCGGTTCTGTTGTTTGTGTGCCCATGACTGCTCGCCTATCCCGTTCCGATCGGATCGTGGAGTATGCTTTTTCGACTCCTGGTAGTGGTTCAATCCTGAGCAAATTACGTTTTTCGTTATCAAAATCGTTACTTACAACATTTAGAAATTGATAAAGCTTTGATTCAACCCGCTTTGTGTTCCATATTTGTATGTCCTTCGGGTATTCCATTGGATTTGGATCACGTTGCTCAATTTCCCTCCATAATCCTTGTAATTTGTTGTATAAGGATTCTAGAGAGTCTTGGCCTTGTTTGGTATTGTTGGTACGGCATATAAGGTAGGCTTGTTCATGAACCGGTTCGGGTTCGAACCGGTTCTGAACTGAACTGGTCTGGTTTGAAAAAAACCAGTACATTTTTATGTTTCTAAAAAAACTGGTCTGGTTTAATGAAAAAAGAACTGGTCTGGTTCGAACCGATTCAGAACCGGTTCGAACTGTTCTGGTCTGTTTTTTTAAATAACAATTTTGGTTCGGAAATAATCCGGTTCAAACCGAACCTAAACCGTCTGAAAATCCTGTCCAACACACTGAACCGTCTAAAAAAATACTGAACCAACTGAAAAATACTGAACCGGCTGAAAAAAAATCTGAACCGACTGAAAAATACACTGAACCGACTGAAAAATACACTGAACCAACTGAAAAACACATTGAACCGATTGAAAATCTGTTCCACAATCGACTAAAATCATGTCCAACATCAACATACGAGAGTCCAATATATCTATAGGTTTGGTTTATTGAAGACATCTCTAGGTTTAGTTGATTTTGCTTCAAACCGGTTCTAAAATTATATAGGTTTAAAGTGGTTTGATTTAAATTTAAGTATAAACCAGTATCAAAAAACGAGTCGAGTCGAACCGATTCGAACTGGATTTTTGGTACTATTTTGAACTGTTCTATTTGAAGGCAAAAAACACTGGTCTGATTTTGGAACTAGTTCGGCCGAACCGGTTCGAACCAAACCAGTTCCAGACCAGACCAGACCAGTTCGGCCGAACCGGTTTATTTGGCCAAGCCTAATATAAGGTCGAACAATTGGATTCCGTCTTTGGCTTTGCTATATGTTGCAGATAGTCCATTCCAGAGATCCATTGCAGTGAGAAATTCGACATATTGGTTAACCAATACAGATTCCATGTTGTCGAGCATCCACAAGCATACCACGAGATCGTCTTGTTTCCACTGTAAGTATGTCGGGTCGGTGACTTTGGGTGGTGCCGGAACACCCATAAGATGGTGTAGCTTCCCTTGGCCACCAATCTTCATTCGCATTAGTCGTGCCCACAGGGAGTAGTTTTCCTCGTTTAGCTTGACGCTTAAACTTATATTGGATAAACTGACGGTTTTGTGAACGGTGTTGGATTGTGGCAGGTTCGAGAACATCGTCGCCCACTGAGCTGCAAACGGGTCACCACCCGTTGGGGTAGTCTCGGTGGTGTGAGTATTGTCCCCTTCGGAATCTGTCATGGTCTAAGGTATGTCGGTAGCCCCCGGTAAATGATGATGCCGAGAAAGGTTCAATCGATCAATCTGATCGAACAATCCGTCTCTGATACCATGTTAACAATTAGAGCGGAAATATAGAGTATTGAAGCTTTTGATATGCATTCAACTTAATGTTCATTCATGACTATTATATCTATTTGTACTACAAGTATGATACACAATTGTCCAAAAATACAACTATTTATCACTAACTAGACAAAGACATAAGGAATCAAGGAAAGGTGACATTATTACATAAAGCATTCTTTTCTAATGTTTATTGTTAAGCATGTGTAGGTGAGGAGTATTGCTCAAGGTGGAGTTCCATGTTTGATGTTTCAACACTCCCAACGATATCTTCACTGGTATAACAAAGGAGTGTGTCAATTCCCTCCTCCTGATCGCCCTCCTACGATCAATTACTGGGCGCTCCTGTAAGTGCAGTAGTTGACTCCCACTAGCAATGGCATTTATTTTGTCTGTTGTTTTCCTAATTCTAGGAGACATAGTCTTGAGAAGAAACAAGGGGTTTGAAGCTGAAAAGAACTTGCTTACCGCACTCGATCTCTGCTGATGTAGCAGTGCTGCAGTCGAGATCTCATCAAGCAGGTCCTCCGCGTCAAGGAAGGCATCCTTGAGCTGTTGGAGCCAAACTGCAACTGCATGGCTTTTATGGTACCTATCCTCAGCATCAAGAAGAACAAGAACAGCTCTAATGGTGGAAACAGAGTTCTCCAGTAGTTGAAGCTCATTCTTGATACGTGCAAATTCCGTAAGGGACTGAGTAGCTAAGCTGCCAAGGATGGTGGTGACAATATTCAGAACAATTCCTTCCGCCATTTTTGGGTGCTCTTTTTCTTCGCAGTGGGTGCAGCCTGCAGAGAGCTTTCAAAATAATTTATTTCGGTAGTTAACTTGCCGTTCTTGTCTTCTTGACTTTCTTTGCAGCGTAATGACAATCGACACACTGACAGATTATTAGTTACTTTCACTAGACTATTATTTATATTGTAGAAAAAAATAACTTTTATAATTTTTTGTTTATTTTTTCATAACAAAGTTCAGTATAAGACTTACAAAACTCCACCAAATGTTCTATTTTTTTGTTGGCATGTTTGTTTTACACTAACTCATACTGAAATAAGTTCTTAAGAGATAAAAATATTGATTATGAAGATTTTTCTATTCTCAGAATTGGAATCGAAACCTTTAATTAAGGAAAGAAACGATTTGTTTGAGTTAATGTTAATTGTAGAGTATGAAGCACCAAATGTTTTGTATGAACCACTAGCAAAACCAAAATACAGGCCTATTCTTCAAGGTAGATCTTAAATCAAATTCGAATTCATCTATTCGATTAAAAACAAAATCATTTCCAAAAATCAAATGTAACCAACATTCCTAGAAAGAGGGACAGAAACAGAACTTCATCCTTTCATGGCACACTGTTTGATAAAAACAGGTGATACATTCACCAACTCATCACTTGTCTTGCAGAGCCTTCATCAAGTATAATCTGCTAAAGCTCTGTCCAGAAACCCTGCATTAACATATTTAAACAACATAAACACATAAGAACAGAGAAATTATACATATACATTATAACTCAAACTAAGAACATTTATTTAAATAAAGGGAAAAGTATGAAAATGATCAAACATGTGTACAAAATGGTTTTTTGTGCAACTTGTTTTTTTGTGATGGTTAATGGTTCAATACGTTTGAAAATTATGCTAATTATTACCTCCGTTACTTTTTTGTTAAAAAATTCAGTTAAATACTTTTCATGTTTGCAAAATTAACCAAACATTTTTCTAACTGTTACAATTAAATCCTGCAAACTTACACAAATGTTTAAAACAAGTCCCGACTACCCTAGTCAGGGTCCGAACCCAGACCATAGGACCCCGGATTGGGTCTCAATTGGAGCACCCCAGATTGGGTCTCAATTGGAGCCCCAATCGAGGGTCCTATGGTGTGGGTCCGAACCCAGACTAGGTACCCATGGTTTGGCGACCTGGTATGGGTTCGGACCCAGCCCATAGAATCCCGGATTGGGGCTCAATCAATCAGGAGCCCGAACCCAGACCAGGTCCCCACGGTTGGGAGACATGGCCTGGGTTCAAACCCAAACCATAGGACCCCCGATTGGGGCTCAATTGGAACCCTCAAACGATTGGAGCTTTAATTGAGCCCCAATCGGAGATCCTATGGTCTGGGTTCGAGCCCAAACCACGTACTCAGGATTAGGTGACCTAGTCTGAGTTCGAACCATAGCAAGGAGACCTCCGGTGTGGCTCGAATCAAGTCGGGACTTGTTTGAAACATTAGTGTAAATTTATAGGGTTTAATTGTAACATTTTAAAAAAAATATTTGATTAATTTTGTAAATATGAAAAATATTTAACGGAATTTTTTGATAGAAAAATAACGAAGGTACCAATTACCATCATTTTAAAAAATGTTAGACCAAAAACAATCGTTTGGGTTGAAAAACCATTTTCGTCAAACATGTTAGTAATATTTTCAAACTTTTTCCTTTAAATAAATCATACCCATTAATTTGGTTGCAGTAGTTGGCAATCTGGTTTGTCACGAGGAAGCTTTCCAAGCGAGATGGCTCAGGAATTGGCTTGAAAATTGGGTTCGTTGGATCCTCCTCAGGCAATGGCTCTTCTCCCGCAGCTTTTCTTTGCACGTTCTCTAACCTGCATCAGATATTTTACCATCCATCCCTCATTTAATAACCAATACATAGAGTAAAACAACCAACTTGAGGGCAGGCGAATATAATAATACATATTTAAGAGAGGGGAGGGGAGGGGAGGGGGAAACAAGCAGAAAAGAGGATACCTTCTCTTCTGAAGCCATGCTTGCTGCTGCATTTGTTGCCTCGACAAGTTGCGGTAGTGGAATTGGAACTGAAGTAGAAGTTTGCTTGTTAGAATAAACAGAACTGTAAATACTCAAAAGGAGGTACAGATTTTAAGGTTGACAAAACCAACCTTCTGTTGTTCAGCTGACAAGTCATCCATACATTCAATCAGAAATTCCATATTCCTCTCTACAAATGGAGTGCTTGACAATCGGAGACGATCATAATCACACTGCACCAGATACTAAATAAGATACCTCACCAACGGAGTATATAATTTATTATGTGTAACTGGCTCCATGAATTACTCGAGTTACCTGGGTTAGTGGTGCTGCTGGTTCCAACTCACTCATGTAAGCAGTGATAAGAGCAGAGTTTGAAACTTTAATCTGTTAATCAAATGACACTGTTACTACAGAAACAATTGATCTTTCTTTCCAAAATTAACATTATAAATGTAAAAGGCCATATAGCTCTATCAATAAAGACATAATATACTAGAACTTCTAGATTTTGGGAAGCAGGTGGACATTTTATACCAAGGACTAAGACAACCACTTAAATAAGAAAATAGCCATCACAACAAAAATTAGAAATGCTTACAGGAATCTCCTCGAAAATATCCACCCACGACAAGTTCTTCTCCCTCAACCTGATTAATAAACAAGTATTAGTGTGTTTTTTGCAAAGGAGAAATATCAGTTTCTAATAAGACCAGGAAATCTATGAAAAAATTATTACTTCTCTCCTGTAAAGTTGTTAGTACGGTAAAGCTCCATAAAAGAATCAGAGAGCTTCAATGCCTTAAAAGCTAAGACACCCTGGTTAGATCTTGAAGGATCATATATTATGCAGACACACCGCCTAATGTTCTCCTGCAACAAAACCAAGATTGAGTGACTGATAAACAGAGATGCAAAAGACACAGATATTTCCAAAACTATTAGAAACAGAATTCCGGGTTGCCAACAGCACGATTAAAGTCCAGCAGATTTCTACAAAAGTTACTTTCTTAGAAGGTTAGAGCATTATTATACTGGTTACGTAAACGCTATAACCAGAATCATGATGTTCCATAAATTATATGAAGGTACTATTTGAAGAAAAAAATACCTGGTAATTCATGAAAGTTTCAATCAGTTCCACCGTCTGGTAAGAGCCTAACAATGTGGACTGGTACCTGAGAGAGATTCAAGTCAATTTAGATTAACTATTGCAGCTGTAACAGAAAGATATAAACCAATGAAGATAGCTACTAAAGTAAAAATCGTAAAAACAGATATCTGTCCAATGAGTTGCTCTTTTTCATATCTCTGCAAATTTGAATCGCTACATGCATTCTCTGAGAAAATTTGTGAAACTTTCCCGAGAGAAACAGCTACTACCTAAAATTTCAAGCTTGCACATTTTATCAACAAGACTCCGCCTCAAGTACAGAGCTACATTTTTTTAAGGCGTTCCGTTTAATAAAATGAGGGATGTAAAAGCACCACTCATGAACAATTATGTTGACTGTTTACCAAATAATTTAAAGATCAACCTTTCAGTTGAAGTTATGTTTTAACATTAACCCTTCCACTCAATAAACATAATGGAGATGCAGTAAGACTCACCATCCAACAGTGTTATTATCCACATTAACTTCCCGAAGACACCTCATCATCTCGAGTTGGTAATTGGCGCCTTCTGCTTCAATTTCCTCGTCCTCTTCCCTAATCTGATTTTGGAATAAAGAAGTTTGGTCAGCTGCCAGAAATTCTTGTTAAAAGCTTAGTAAAGGTTGAGAACTGAACATACTGGGAAAGGGAAGCAGTTGGTGACTTCAAGCACACTACCAACATCTAACCCGAGAAGTTGCCCGGTAACTAGAGCTGGTGAGAACTCATTGCAGTGTTTGATGATCTTCAAAATAACCTGTCGTGAAAACAAAACAAGATGCTCAATTTTACAACGAGACCACACATCCTACGAGTCAATGCCATAAGCATCGTACCAAGGAAAAGCCTCGTCACATTAAGAAAACACGATTATTAACAGTCTAGTAAGAAATCACACGGCACAATTCACCAAACTCGAGTGGATTGCAGCGGAATTATAAAAATACGATCCTAACCATTCTATTTCAGCAACCAGAGGTTACCGCGCAACGAAAGCAATAGCATTCTTTTACATTTTCTTTTTTTGCCAAAAAACAGTATCATTTACGAATCAGGAGAAAGATAACTCACCAGACCCTCAATCTGGACAACTCTGAGAGGAGTGGCAACCTCCTCCGTTGCTGCCACCTGCAAAAAAGACCTTGTCGCTGCTGCAAGCAGATCATAAACATAAGCTCCATGATTACAGAATCCAAACGATCAGATAAGCAAACCTAGTAGCAAGAGATGGAAAAACGTTAGCTTACCACTGGCCATTGGGAGTTTGATTGAAGGCGATGCGAATCCTTGATTTTCTACCCGACGGCGGCGACAATGAGCAGAGGGGAGCGAAGATTAGCTTCGTACCTTACGGAAGAAGAGACAAACCCTAATTGGATCGTGGTTGTGGTGATTCGCTGCTTTCTTATGAGAATGAGACCCGACCCGAGCCGACCCAATAGTCAATCTGAATCATCTCCATTTCCCTGTTAATAGTAAGTAAACCCGGTCCGACCGGTAATGCAATCTATCTTTCCTAATACTTGTGGTTGTTGGACTTGGGATTGAGGCCCAACAGTCAATGAAGAGTTTCAAAAAACCTTGAACTCTTGCGGGACGTTTATTTCACGGAATTCGGAATATGAGATAAGAACATCAAGTTGTTTCTTTGGTGAAATGGAATGAAATAAGGAATTCTGTTTTTTTTATGGAATTGTATATGAAAAAGAAATAAAATATGTTAAAATGACATATTTGACCCTCCTTGTATATGTATAGTATATAATACATATAATTTGTATTAATTATTGTTAAAAATTAAGAATAATAAAACTTATAATATATTAAAAAATACTTTTAAAATAATTAATTAATTTTAAAGGAAAAATATCTTTAATTAATTAAGATAAATTAGTTTAATTAATGTAAATTTTAATATAAATCCATTCTTTTCATCAAGATCAATCGACTTTACATTTATCTGAACCATATATCATTAATTACATTATCCGAAATATAATATTTAATTTCAACATATACAATATAAACCAGAATCCATTTCCATATTTCCTAAACATATACATCAAGATCAAAGTGTGATCAAGAGTTGTCAAGCTACTACAAACCGAAAGTCAATGAGTTCAAGTCATTCATCACTTCTTCTTGTATATACCACCTCAGCAGAACTATGTTCATCATCTTCAAGAATCAGCATCCACCAAAATATTTATCTACAATAGAAGAAATCAGATGTGGTTCAAGTTGTATTGTTTACCCTTATATATGCATGACTCAATAACCAGCAACATGAATACCAACAGGTCTGCATATTCACAACTAGCAGCATCAACACCGATTATTGGTCGAGACGAGCATATTCACAAGAACAACACAAAGGAACCAGTGAATTCTTCGAATTGTTTTCAAATTCCAATATCACGTTTACAACATGTGTGATAGAACTTCAAATCGCTCAACCATATCACCTTAATTGCTCAAATGATATGATTGAGACTTTTAGATCAGAACAAGTTACTGGCATCACCTTCAAAGTGACCATAGAAAATGTTATTTTCGTTGAGCAGAAACCGAACAAGTGAGAATGTTGTAAACAATTATGTTATTAACAAGAAAGAACTTATGCAAGAGCATATAAAGAACAACATAATCAACATGTTGTTATTAACACCTCATCAAAGTGTTGTAAACAATTCCATATAATCAACATAATCACTGCAAAATAATCAGCATCCATATTACAGCAAGAGCAATTTCAGAAATTGGATTCGATCGCAAGAGCAAAAGCATCCATACCAATATTGTAAGAAATTGGATATGATCGCAAGAGCATCAAAGAGAACCCAAGACATAATTCTGGGTTCGATCGAACCTAGAAAACAAGTTTTCAAACCCAGAAGAGCACGGGATTGGGTACTTGAGCAGTGAGGATTCTTCACGGAGAGGAGTTGGAGCTTTGGTTTGGAGCTGGAGCTTTAGTGCTTCGGTTTAAAACAAAGAGGGAGAAGAATGTCCTTATGAGGGTGAAACAGTCATTTCCCGTTATATTCCAGATTCATTGCCCTCTAGGCTTAGGAATTCCGAGGTTTTCACACTAAATGTTTATTGCTGTTTCATTTTCGTTAATTGCACCCATGTGTCTGTCAGATGACCTATTAATACCTGAAATACCCCTATCAGATATCAAACAAACTCTAACAAAAGAGAAATACTATTTTCCTTCTCTTTACTTTGACTCTCCTTCTCATCTTTATTCTGCAAAAATTACATGTCTTAATACTACTAACATTTGAATTTATCAACCAACTCGAAAGACTTGCTTTATCGTCTACTGCATCAATAACTTCCTTCTCCTTCTCCCTTTGGAACCACTTTGATGCTCCATTTGAAGTGCTTGTAGTAATTCAAGAGGTCTCCTTCACCACAACATATGTCACAAACATCTTCCCCTCATCCACCTCATCGATTTTCTCCCATGATTCTTTCACAATTGGAAACCCTATGAAAACAATTTTTGTTTTCTTTCACTAATATGCATTAAAAAAAAAGACAAAAAACTTGTGCTTCTTTTTATGATTATAACTTACCTTCACCATAAGTGAAGTGACGAACGGAGCCAAGGGTCTTTCCATCATACCATCCTAGAAACTTGTTTGCAGATGACTTAATCTCGACTTATATGCTGATTGTTGAAGTATTGTTCTCTATGGTGGAGCTTGTAGAGAATTACAAAAAGATGTCTATAAATGAAAGGTCTCCCAAATGAAGTGAAGGTGAATAAGATTCTGAGACCTATATTTTTCGTGGCTGATGGTGGGTGAAGAAGTAGATATTATTTAGGTATAGAGGATTCAAGATGAATTTTTGTTAAATGTGGTGAAGAAAAATGTTATGGTATCGACGGACAAGAGCTATGATTATCATAGTGAATATAAAGTTGCAAAATGTGTATAATTGAATTGCTGAAAATGAAAGCAGTTTGGGGTATGAAGACGAGGAGTAGGGGGAAGAGTCTAGGAAGGTAGTTGTTGAACGATGACTTGCCGACGAACCTTGACGACAGACATCAAAATCAGCGGTTATGGAAGATAGAGACTAGGATAGGAAAGAAAAGTCTGAAACTGCACCTAGTAAGCAGGGGTATAAATGTCTTTATGTTTTTATTTTTCGAAATTAAACAGTTCACGTGCCTTACACGTGATAATTAACAGGCAAATTTGACGGAGAGGTGCAATAATCAACAAGTTGAAACATATGGTTGTACTTAATTGCGACGAAAAACATGTAGGTGCAGTTACAGAAAAATGCAAACATCTGAGTGCAGTTTCAGACTTTCCCATAAACAAACGCTAGATTTTTTCTTTGAGAGTGAGGTTACTTTAGTCCTTTTACACTATGCATTATTTAATACCTAGGTTAAAATTAGCATAAAACCACATAATTATGTATGAGTTAATATATAAGTATTAATTAGTACAATTTAAAATTTAAACTAAACGTAAATGTTAATATATACATGTAATACTAATACATAATTAATGCTTCAAATGAACACACCTCCTAATTGGCGAAAAATAAAAATAAAAAATGAACACACCTCTTTAATGAACAAACTATATATATGTATCCGATAAAATAGCATATTTTCCCATAATGTTTGGGCATGTTTTCAGTTTCCCTCCTAAAATTTAAATCGTAAAATTTATTTCCTTCATGTTTGGCCAAAGTGCAAGGTTGCTTCCTCCGTCGATTTTCTATCAAAATTTAACATAATTAGTATGGAAAATTTCAATAATAATAATAAAAAAAAATGTCACAATTTAACAATTTCACACGTTACAATTGAGTCCTGATTCGATTGGGGCTCGGGTCTGAGTCTTGACGCAGACCTGGTCGCCCACCCATGGGGGGTCGGTCTAGAAATTGAGGGTTGGTTCGACCCCAATTCGATTAGAGCTCGGGTTTGTACCTTGACCCACACAAGATTCCCTTCAATTGGGGTTCAATTAAGTCCTGGTTCGATCAAGACTCAATTGTAATATTTAAAAAAGTTTAGAATGGTTAAGTTGTGACATTTTTTAAAGTTTTCTGTTATTTTTGTAATTTTCGAAACTAATTTTGTTATATTTTGATGAAAAAATTGACGGAGTAGGTAAAGTTGCACTTTGGTATGGTCAAATATGAGAAAATAAAATTTTACAATTTAAATTTTAATGAAAAACTGAAAATTCGGTCAAACATAGGGAAAATGTTGTATTTAACCTATGCATTATATTTATATCTGGCAAAAAAACAAAACAAAAAACTATGTATTATATCGACTGTTCACTTAATATTTAATATAAAAAGGGAAAAGTATGGAATTGCACCCGGATGTTTGCCAGAATTGGTAACTGCACCCATGATGTTTGTTCTTGCACCCATATGTTTACACTTGTTTGTAATTGAGCCTTTCCGTCTATTTCTCACAGTAACCGTTATACCTGACCTGGTATACCGAAAATACCCCCAGCCTTATTATTGAATTTGCACAGCCAATTCTCCTTTCATACCAGCCAACTCTTCCCATTTCACTTCTCACACACGCATCTTTGAAGCTCCCACGTCCGAATCTGTATGTCAATACATCATGGGTGGTAAGTATGATGAATGCTTTTCTCGTTCTTCTTCCTCTTGGGCATCGAAGCCGAACATGACATCTATGGAACCTATGTGCTACTGCCAACTCCAATGCCGTGCGACAACAGCGTGGACGAATAAAAATTTCGGTCGGGTGTTCTTTGCATGTCCAAGATACCAGGTAATGAAGCCAATTTGTTGTGTTAATTGCGTTTATATGACCGATTGGTCTACGGTGAACCAATTTGGGATTTTTTGAAACCCTAATTTCTTGTTACTACTATGAAGCCATCAAGTTCTTTGAAGAGGAGTTGCGATTTCTTTGCTTGGGCAGATCCACCTATGTGTGTGTATGGAAGGAGAGCCATGACCAAGTTTATGTCAAAGGAATCCGAACTCAACAACCAAATTTCTGTGTTACGTAGCAGAAATCAGCAACATCTGTGTGTTATAGTGTTCTTAGTTTTCGTTGTTGCTGGACTTCTGTTGAAGATGTAGCTGTGTTTAACACTTTTGTTTTATAGTGTGTACGTTATGTACGTTGTCATTCAGTTGTACATGATGAATGTTTAATGAAGACATTGTAGACCCATAAGTTGTATACGTTGTTATTCAGTTGTACCTTATGTTTGTTGTTTTGTTTGGTTTTCCACCCTTATGTTTGGCAAAAAATTGGTAAACGCACCCATATGTATTGACATACAGCATACAACCAACCTGTTATCCAACAGAACACAAACCAACAGAACGCCAACAAACCTGTTTTAACCTAATATCCAACAGAACACAGACCAACAGAACACACAATCCAACAGAACACAAACAACCCTGTTTTAACACAAACGAAGGTTCCACAGACCTAATATCCAACACAAAATGTAGTCACCCAACCTAACAAACCAAAATGTCACTGCAACATCAGCGCACCGAACGTATTACAAAATATCAGTGCACCTAACAAACATACTATCACTGAGTAGATCGTCGCCCAAACCGGGGTGAACTGCGAGTACCCTGAACTGGTGTCTTCTTCCTTGTTTTACCTGTTTTAAGTGGTTGGGGAGATAACACTAGTGCCCGACAATGTGATAACTCTGGGGCAGTTGATCTCACCCGCACAAAATCGTCGTCCGAATCTATGATCACTGGCGCCGCCTTCTTCGTAGACGGGCGTGGAACCTACATAAAGAGTACTATATTTAGACGTTGTCCATATGTCCATTAATCGTAAATAGCCAAATTTCATACCCTCACAAAATCATCGTCCGAATCGACGTTGACTGGGGTCGCCCTTGATGAAGACGGGGTCGCCTTTGACGAAGATGGGCGCCCACTCTTTGGTTTGGTTCTTCTCACTGCCAACTTGGCCCTTCCTGTTCTCTTTGGAGGCTCAACATGCGGTTCTCTTGCAGGTTCCATATGTTCGTCGGCCATTGGTGGGCGACTTGGTCGAACACTTTCCTCCATTGGTGTCTGACTTGCTGCAAAGGTGTCATCCTGTGGAGGCTGAACCGTTTCTTCGGGGTTCAACTTTCGCCTAACAGGTCCCCTCCGCTTCTTTGTAACCTAAAAATGAAATGTTTATGAATGTAGTTGAAATGTTTATTAATGTCAATGCGATAAGCGATCGTACCTCCCTTTTCGACGCAGTAGCCTGAGACTGCTGCGTGGCCACATCTTCGGTCGCCTGACTTGTGCATCTCGATCCCATACCACTTGTTGTTCCTCCAATGTTTGCCCTCGGACATGCTCGCTTGTTGTGGCCCGTTTCATGGCAAGCAGAGCAAAACTGTTTTAAGCCATGCTTTGTCATCTTAGATGTGCTTTTGTTGCTTGATAAGCCGTAATAATCCATGAACACTTCGACTGTCTCATAACTTAGTATATCCCTCCGTAAAACAGTAACTTCGGACTTCCCAACCCACTTTCCATCAACAAAAACACCGTCGTAATGAATCGTCAAGTCGTAACTTTGGTTGTCCATTTTTTATCCTAACAAAACAGATCAACAGAAATGGAATCAGCCGTGTGAAATGAACATCAATGAATACAACTGAAATGAACAGCAACGAACAGATATGAAATGAAATCAACGAACTCAAATGACAGATGTGTTCGTTTTGTAGGTGTCAAGACATACAATCTGCAGATTCTGTTTCTCTAGCTAGTTTAGGCGAAATACACATGTTGTTCAAGAATAAATACGCAGGGACATGAAAGCTACACTAATCAGGCGACATAAACATTCTGTTTCTCTACACTAATCAGACCAGAAGCTACCAAAATCAAGGATTGTAAAGGATTGTCACGATTCTGTCCAGAACATGCTGTCACGATTCTGTCCATGAAATGAAAAATCAAAACTTTACAAATACAGAATCGTTCAGGAATCGGTTGTCACGATTCTGTCCAGGAAATGAACTTCAGCAGAACGAAATACAGAACCCACAAATACAGAAATACTGAACCCACAATTACAGAACGACATACACGATTCAGCAGAACGAAATCGATTCAACAGAACCCACAAATACAGAAACTGACTACAGAGAATAATACTCACAAAGACCGCGCGAATGATCGGTGGACTTCAAGCGTCGTTCACTTCAAGCAGCAGTTCAAACAGATTCAAGCAGTTCCAACCGAGTCAAGCAGCAGTGGACGAAAACCCGATTCAAGCAGCACTTCAATTCAAGCGCGCGGGAGGAGTAGAGAAATTAGGTTTTGCTGGACAGTTTAGGTAGCCTTGCAGAGTAACTTCGGTATTATGAAACTGAAACAAAGGTGATGGTTTGCCAGAGGGGTAAGTTGGTCATTTAACATGACATCGTTTCAAATGTAACGACAACACGTGCTCTTCACGTGAGACTTAACGGGATTTTTTAACGTTGGGTGCAATGACCAACAAAATGTAACATACGGGTGTAAGTAATTGCGGCAAAAAACATATGGGTCCAACGACAAAAAAGTGCAAACATCCGGGTGCAATTCCATACTTTTCCCAATATAAAAATGTATATATCCCGTTTCCCCCCCAGTTTTTATCCCGTTTTCTAGTACAGAAATAACCATAATTAGATAACGGAGAAACCGTAGAGATAAAGTGGGAGTTGATCGGAGGAAGTCCGCCGCATCACCGCTGTCGCAACCCATCTTTTACCAGATACAAATCACAAATCTTCTCTGAAACCTAGGAAATTCCGTACCTTTTTCGGGTAAGTTACCGTTTTATTTTTTTATGATTAAATTCTGTCGAAGTGTTGTAATTTATCTGTAGCCGATAAATCTCTGGTCTCGAATGCGTAAAATTTCAGCGTTTTACTTGTGTTCGATTTTCTATTATGGCCCGTTCGTTTCAAGGAATGGCCACGGATTTGGGCTTACGGATTCCGTAAGCCCATGTTCGTTTGGTGGAATTGGTCATTCCTTGAAAATGGATTCCGGGCGGTCCGGGCTTAGGGAATCCGGGTAAAAACCTCGGATTTCCTAAGCCCACACGGGTCGGAATCCGGAATCAGCTGCCAAAAGACCAAATTGCCCTCGCCATTTTGAAGAATTTACGAGCGTGCCATCAGTTGATTGATTCTGAAAACGTCGACAGCAGGGTTCGAACCTAGGCAGGCATAGACAAACAGATTTCAAGTCTGTCTCCTTAACCACTCAGACGTATCAACAACTATGTTTTTTATCACCCCTAATTTGTACTATAGATTTTTGAGTGTTATTTTTATTTAAACTGAAAATTCAAAAAAAATACCAAAATCAAAATCAAAATTAGTATTTAAAATTAAATTAAAATAATAAAACAATTCAATTTAACAATGTTTATATAATGATTTACTAAACTGATTAAGGACAAACCCACGTTCTGTATAATGTATGTGGTGACTAACAACATTTTGTATTATGTATGTAAGATGTATTATGTATGTGGTCATGTTTACATTCTTTATTTTTTTTAAATAGAATTAATAAATTGATCTTTTTAAAAAAATTTAAAAAAAATCGTTTTTAAATTTTTTTTTTTTAATAAACGTTTTTAATATTTTAAAGTTTTATAATTAATTAATACAAATTATTTTTATTATATACTATACATATACAAAGAGGGGCAAATATGTCATTTTACCACATTACATTCCTTTTCCGTACACAATTCCACCAAAGAAATAACAGAATTCCTTATTCCGTTCTATTCAATTCCACCAAAAAAACAACTTCATATTCTTAACTCCTATTCCTTATTCCCAATTCCTATTCCGTATTCCGTATTCCGAATTCCGTCAAACAAACGCACCGTTAGTATTTTTAGCGAATCAAGTCCAACATAATCGTTGACCAAAAAAAAAATGAGTCCAACATAATCGTAATTCTTCCCTCGACAAACACCAAATTGGTTTCAGAATTTTGCTCCAGAAGCTGAATGAATTTGCAGTTAGGTTTGTCTGACATTTGATTCTCTTTGTCAGTTTAATTTGTTTAATTCCATGTTCCAGATTTGATGTTATTCGATCTAGCCCCGTCTTCGTTAGAGTTTTGTAATGGTAAGATTGCTTTTGATTCTTCTTACAGACCTAATTGATTGATCCAATGCAGTCAGCATTCAAAATTTTCATCTTTGCTTGGCAAAATTGCAAACCATGGTTAAATTAATAGTTTATTTTTGTCCAACGGTAAAATTAATAGTTTGAAGCTCGGTTCCTGTAATTTTTGCAGGGGAGGAAGCATCATAGTAGTGTAGCAGATTCGATATCTGGTTTTGATCCCTGTATGGATTTGAAGTCTCTGATCCACAATCATGCTCGATTCTTAGACAAATTAATCGAGACTATCCCTGCAAAGTTCTACCTCCAAAACGAAGACAAGGAGCAACGACCATGGTTTCCTGGTCTCAGCGAAGATCATAGATCTGCAGCAAAGAAAGAGTCCAGAGAGAATGTAAAGAAGGCTTGGAGGGAACGGTTATATACCGAGACTTATTCAAAGACAACCCATGATTTATTAAAACAGAGCCTGGAAGATGAAAGAGCAAAGGAGGAAGATGATAGAGATGGTATGCAAGGTGAAGAACGAGCAGCTACTTACCTTGAAATCCAGAATCAGTTTTGTAATAAGATCATGGAATTCAAGGCATCTAAAAACAGTAAACACAGCACCAATAACGACGAAAACGATTCTCAAAGGAAGCGAAAGCGAGAAGACCATGACGATCTGAAGCTGCTGAATAAATGTTTGAAGAAAGAGAGACGAAGACGGCAAAAGATTGCACAGAAATGGAAGGAGAGTGTGCAGAGCAGAGAGAAGACGAAGGTGGAGAAACAGCAGAAGAAGAAGATGAAGAGGATTGATAATGGGGAGAAGAAGCTGATGAGACCGGGATTTGAGGGCCGCAAGGAGATTTATTAACGAAGCTTCTTCAGTATAGAAGATGAAGATTAGTAATATTCTGTGAGTTTATAAGTTTTGTTTCTGCAAATATGTGAATTTACAGTTGATATCAAGGAATTGTTGTCATGTTCTTTATCTGATTAGTAAATTGATTGTATATGGTTGTTATTTGGCAGTGAAATCCCTGTTTACGGCTTGGATTGCAAGAATGACTGCAATCTTTTACTATAGTAGTGACTATTTAAACAACTTTTAAAGTTTGAATTCTGCAGAATGGTTCAAGCTTTATGGCCCGTTCGTTTGATGGATTAGGCCCGGATTTGGGCTTACGGAATCCATATCACCTTGTTCGTTTCACAGAATTGGCAATTCTGAGGCTTAGGGAATCCGGGCGGTCCGGGCTTAGGGAATCCGGGTAAAAACCTCGGATTCCCTAAGCCCACACGGGTCGGAATCCGGATTCCGACCCCAAATGACTGAATTGCCCTCTTGCTTTTGACGTAATTACAACCCTGCCATCGTCTTCATTACGCCTGCAATCTTCTGAGAAGCTGTGTACCTGCGCATAATCGTCTTCATTCCTACCAAGGATCACATCTCACCGAACGGTTTATCGGATTCAGCTTCAATTCCATCGAACGGTTTGTCGGATTTCGATTTGGCTTTAAACATCGATTCTTGCAAGCATTCGATTCTGCGTTCGTCTGCGATTAGGGTTGAGTTCTGCCATTTTCGTCTGCGATTCAATTCGTCCGCCTGATTCAATTCGTCTGCGATTTTCTTCAACAACAGGTAAGTGCTGCTTCAATTGTTGTTCGTTTTCGTTTTCGTCAATTGGTTTCTGTATGTTGAGCTGATTTCAAAGACTGTATGTACAAGTGAGTGCTTGTTTCTTCAGAATTATACTTCTTATGGATAAAATTCAAACTGGTCTGCTTTCCTAAATCAATTGCTCCACTCTGCGGTATCGGATTTGACTGATGATGATTGAGACTCCTTGATGTTCTTTGTATTATCCGGGTTTGCTGTGGATTGATAAGAACTAATTCTGATGGATGTTTGTGATTGCAGACGAATCCACTTTCCTATATTTGGTCTGTTTGTATAATCTGCAAATGAAACTTTTGCACTTTGTGAAATTGACCTGATAAATGATGTGTTTGATATTATACAAATCAGAATTTGGATACATAGAGACTAGCATTTGACTCAATTCACTTTCTTGTTGGAACATAGCATACTTAGGACTACGTTCTGCCATCCAAATCCATTTCCGAGCAATCTTAAATTGCAATTTTGGTTTTGTTCATCTGTGTGAATGTGGCAACTAGCATAAGCATGATCCTAATGGCTTCAAGTTTTGTACTTTAGAGAGGAACCGAATCCTGAATATGCAAACACTTGGTAGATTTGAATGAATTTTGATCCAAATCTTTGCAAATAGGCACTCCTCTTTGGCGCAACGGGCCACCAGAGAAGCCAGTGTTGTGCAATGCATGTGGATCGAGATGGAGAACCAAAGGAACACTTGTAAACTACACCCCTATACATGCTCGCCCTGAGGATGATTATGACGACAAAAGGTTTGTTCGAGTCAAGAGCATCTCCCTAAACAAGGGCAAAGAAGTAGAACCACCTAAGCGAATGCTAGATATGAAAGTCAAGTGTTTGATGGATTTGCAAGTCACAGCCAAACCTATCATCAGAAGTTCATCACAGATGAGGAGATAGGCAATAGGTCTAGCTCGGGTTCAGCATTATCAAACTCTGATAGTTGTGCTCAATTTGAAAGAGTAGATTGTGGTTATTTAACAGGTTAGAAATGGGACTGAGTTCAAATACTGCACATCAGATCAGTATTGGATGATATATACCAACTCAGTATGTATATATTGTGGATTTGATCATTGTAGGTCCAACTCAATCGGTTGTTTGGGATTCAATGAATTAAATAATAATTATTATTATTAATAATTAATTATATTTAAGTTTTTATTATTATTAATTTTTAAAATTAATTAATACAAATTATATGAATTATATACTATACATATACAAAGAGGGGCAAATATGTCATTTTACCACATTCCATTCCTTTTCCATACACAATTCCACCAAAAAAACAACAGAATTCCTTATTCCGTTCTATTCAATTCCACCAAAAAAACAACTTCATATTCTTAACTCCTATTCCTTATTCTCTATTCCTATTCCGTATTCCGTATTCCGAATTTCGAATTCCGTCAAACAAACGCACCGTTAATTTTGCAACAGAATATTACACCCCTAATCAAAATGGCTTGGTTGGTTAACTTGTTTTTAAAGTAAATTAAAAATGGTTATTGGTTATCAATTTGACACGTTTACAAAAATCGTTTCAAAAATTTCCAGCACAGCAGCGCTGTACAGCTTTTGGTAAGCTTACTGTACTGCCCTTTGATTTTTTGACTTAATTTGAATGAGGAATTTATTGAAAAATGTTATAAACATACTATTTTTCTGCCAGTTTAGGAGAAATTGGGAAAACGTATATAAAAACTATAGTTGTATTTATGATCTGGAATGTACTTATCTATATACAGTTCAACACTGATGATTGATGTTTAAATTTGTGTGGAAAATTCAACCCCATTTGCTTCGGCAAATACTGACCTCAAAATTCAACATGCTTGTGGAAATTTTGGATTCCCGTGTTTGACGGATTTCTTACATCTCTTTTGTTTTACAAGAGCATTCTATAATCACTATCCGTTTTGTTTGATTCTTCTTCTTTCACCAGTTCATACCATTGTTCATACTTGTTCATATACGATGGAAGATTCATTGATTCTTCTTCTTCCACTTGTTCATACCTGGAATTGGATTGCAAGGTATCCCTACTATGGTATAAGTAAGTGCATGTTTTGAGACCTCATTGGATCCAATCTTCTCTACCTAGAATTGGATTGCAAGATGATGATGTTGATGCAGTGGTTCATCTGCCTTTTCTTGTTTCTCTCTTCCTCTTTTCAAATTTCAATTGTCCAGTCCAGATGCAAACATCAAGCAGAGATCTTTGCTTTGCTTCAGTTCAATGACAGTTTTCAAATAAACTGCACTGACGCATTTGATGGTCATAATTTGGGTTATCCAAAAACATCTTCATGGAATAATACTAAGAGACTCCTCAATGGTGCTGCCGAGTGGGATGGGGTGGTATGTGATCCAGTTTCAGGTCATGTGATCGGTCTTGATCTCAGTAGCAGCTGCCTTCATGGATCTATCAACAACAACATCTTCAGTCTTCTTGTTCACCTCGAGCACCTTAACCTCGCCTTCAACGACTTCCAAGGATCAAATATTCCATCAGAATTAGGGAGTCTTTCGAGGTTAACCTATCTCAATCTCTCATTCTCCTCATTTTATGGTCACGTTCCATTAGAGATTTCAGAGCTTTCCATGCTTACTTCTCTTGATCTATCTTCTAACTGGGGTTTAGAACTGAATTTGAAGAGCCTAATCGTGAACCTGACCAACCTGGAAGAACTTGACTTTAGTTGGACAAATATAAACTCAGAGGTACCCAAGTGGTTATTCACCAACATGTCTTCTTTGAGGTCTCTCAAGCTTGATGAGTGTGGTTTGTACGGGGAATTCCCACAAGGCATTTTCCACCTTCCGAAGCTACAACATCTGACCGTCGAAGGGAACTCCAGATTGGAAGGTTATCTACCCACTGTTTTCAATTCAAACACTACTCCATTGTTGGAATCCCTTGTGCTTCGCAGAACCAATTTCAGTGGTGTCATACCTGATTCGATTGGGAACCTTACTCTGTTGAGAAAATTGGACTTGTATCAGTGCAAATTCTCAGGGTTTATTCCTGCTTCGCTTGGTAAACTGACCGACCTTACATACCTTGATATTAGTAGAGCCAATCTAGTAGGGGAGATTCCACCTTCTTCTTTAGCAAATCTCACGAACCTATCATATCTAGATCTATCTGAAAACAATTTAACGGGTCAGATTCCATCAGTCCTTTCAATCCAACTCTCTGTTCTTAACTTATATAATAATCAATTGACTGGTGAAATCCCTGCGGGATTTGTCATTTTGACAAAACTCATTCACTTGGACCTTAGTAACAATAGACTCCATGGACCACTTCCGATCAAGAACATGAGAAATCTCGAGCGGCTTAATGTCCACAAAAATATGTTAAGCGGAATATTGGATCTTGACATGTTCTTTGAATTCAGCAACTTGACTTCCCTTGTCCTCTCATCCAACAATTTAACCTTACTACAACAAAGAAATGTGAGCACAAAGTCAATGTTTCCGATATTTCAACGTGTACAGTTATCTTCTTGTCGTCTATCCAAGTTCCCGGAGTTCCTTGTGCACCAACAGAAATTGGTTTTTCTAGATCTCTCCCACAATAATATAGAGGGCTCAATTCCCAACTGGGTGGGAAGTAGCAAGACCTTATATTATGTGGACTTGTCTTACAATTTTATAACAGCTCTCAATGACCCATCCTTCTTTCTTCAATGGCCGAATCTGTTATATCTCGATATCAGTTACAACAAGTTCAAAGGTTCAGTACCGATTCCCTCACCATATGTTCAAAATTATCTTGCATCAAACAATGAATTCACTGGAGAGATATCATCCTCAATATGCAATTTGCAAGCAATTAAATTACTAGATCTTTCAAGTAATCGCTTGATTGGAGAGCTTGATCCGCATTGTTTCGGGGAATATGATTTAATAGCCTTGAATTTGCGAAACAACTCCTTCAGTGGAAAGATTCCTGAGTTCTGCAAAAGTGGAACTAATTCTGTCATGAGGATGGTTGATCTGAATACGAATCAGTTTCAAGGGAAGATTCCGAGGTCCCTCGCTAATTGTGTGAGCTTAGACTTCTTTGATGTTGGGAGCAATTTAATAAATGACATTTTCCCTTATTGGATGGGTTCACTTCCTCATTTGAAGGTCTTCATAATGAAAGATAATGCACTCCATGGATCAATGGATACAACGTCAAAAATGAGAAATGGATATTGGTTTCCCGAGTTAATAATAATTGACCTTTCACAGAACAACCTATCCGGAAATCTAACTTCATGGCACTTTGAGCAGTGGATGGCCATGAAAAATACCACCTTATTCAAAAATACAAGTTACATGGGGGAGGACTTCAGTGGATTTGCGTTGCCAAGTGCATTTTATGACTACTCCTTAACATTATATGAGAAGGGTACGAAGACAGAGTACCCAAAGATCTTAGATGCTCTCATTACTATTGATCTCTCGAGCAACCGATTGGAAGGCGAGATACCATCCACCATGGGAGACTTACGAGGACTTCATATCCTTAATCTTTCCAACAACCATCTCTACGGTATGTTCTAGAACTCTTAAAATCAGATGTCTCTATAATTAATTAAGGGTTTATTTTATACATGACTTTACTTATGTAGCAAGTTTGAAGATACTAGTATTAGTCATGAATTTCCTTTCTTGGCTAATGTGATAGGTGGCATACCCTCGTCACTAGGGGCTTTAACAGAGCTGGAGTCATTGGACCTTTCATCAAATAGGTTATCTGGACAAATTCCTCAACAACTGACCGAGCTTAATTTCCTTTCACATTTTGATGTGTCTCACAACAATCTCACTGGACTTATACCTCAAGGACAACAGTTTAATACATTTTCAAATATCTCATACCTTGAGAATTCAGGACTCTGCGGTGAACCATTGTCAAGAAAATGTGGAACTTCTGGGGAAGAAGAAGTTAAACAACCACAAGAAAGTCGTGACAATTTTTGGGATGATTTGAATGCTAAGATATTGTGGATGGTAGTGGCGATTGGATTTGGGGGTGGGTTGGTTGTTGGTGTTGCAGTTGAAAACATGTTTGATTGGAGGATGTTGATATTGTCTTGGAGGAGTAGAAGACAAGTGCAGAGAAGAATTAATAAGTGATGGCAAACACAATGATTTAGTTATATAGCTTCCCCAAAGTTAATTTGTAGACCTTATCTATAATCTTTTGGGATGAGTGTAAGTTTATGTGTATATTTGTACTAATAGGTATATGTAACTATCAGCTTGTTAAAATGAAGCATATTCATATTATGCCTACTTGTTCTACATAATTAGATCTTACTCGAAAATTCAATCATTAGATTGCATTCCCTTCTACATTTGATTAGGACATTAATTTGCTTTTATACAAAGGACGGTCTACATGACTCTTTGTAATGATTCATCCAGAAAGATGCGGCAATCAGGAACAGTCTAACTCATCAAATTGTGGTTATTAGACAGTGAGTAGAGGAAGGAAAGACTCTCTTATAGTTTTTTGGGTTGCTCCATTAACAAACAAAAGTGTTTTCAGGGAGCAAAAGTTGAACGTGATGCCATGGAAACTCGCTAGGGTTAGGATCTGTAGCAGAAGTGTCATTGAACTTCATCCTCGAAACGATGACTTCAACAATTAATATTGTCAGCAGAGGCTGAGTTGCCATCCTTATTATCAAGAGTGACAACTCATGCAGATGAAATGTTATTCTCAAAATATGTATTGTCTTCACCCAAGACAAATTAATCGTGCATGTTTTTGTCAGAAATAGCAATGTATTAGCAATATATTAGTTACCATTTGTTTAGAAGATAAACAAGGAAATCATATTAAATAAGCTAGACTATTTACCTTTATTAGTCTTGTAATAGTCTATATACCTGCTGCAGAATCAGAGATATAATATACAAGAAATTCATCCAGAAAAGAAAGACTTCAATTTTCGTTTTTCATATTCCAATATGGTATCAGAGCTTGATCTGTGATCTTTCTCATCATCTACCCGTACATCAACCAACCTCAACAATGTCCGACAGCTAGAGTAACTCGCAGAACCCAATCGGTTCAAGCTTGGCTGGTTAACTTGTTTTAAAATAAATTAAAAATGGTTATCTTTGAATAAGCTACGGCAAATACTGACCTCAAAATTCAACATGCTTGTGGAAATTTTGGATTCTCGTGTTTGACGGATTTCTTACATCTCTTTGTTTTACAAGAGCATTCTATAATCACTATCCGTTTTGTTTGATTCTTCTTCTTTCACCTGTTCATACCATTGTTCATACTTGTTCATATACGATGGAAGATTCATTGATTCTTCTTCTTCCACTTGTTCATACCTGGAATTGGATTGCAAGGTATCCCCACTATGGTATAAGTAAGTGCATGTTTTGAGACCTCATTGGATCCAATCTTCTCTACCTAGAATTGGATTGCAAGATGATGATGTTGATGCAGTGGTTCATCTGCCTTTTCTTGTTTCTCTCTTCCTCTTTTCAAATTTCAATTGTCCAGTCCAGATGCAAACATCAAGCAGAGATCTTTGCTTTGCTTCAGTTCAAGGACAGTTTTCAAATAAACTGCACTGACGCATCTGATGGTCATAATTTGGGTTATCCAAAAACATCTTCATGGAATAATACTAAGAGACTCCTCAATGGTGCTGCCGAGTGGGATGGGGTGGTATGTGATCCAGTTTCAGGTCATGTGATCGGTCTTGATCTCAGTAGTAGCCGCCTTTGTGGATCCATCAACAATAACATCTCCAGTCTTCTTGTTCACCTCGAGCACCTTAACCTCGCCTTCAACGACTTCCAAGGCTCAAGTATTCCATCAGAATTAGGGAGTCTTTCGAGGTTAACCTATCTCAATCTCTCATTCTCACTACAAGAATGTTCATCAACAGACACGAAAATTCAATGTTGTCAGAACGACTTTGACAGTAAAAAGCTTATTTAGTTTCAGCAAAATATCTCGTAGTTGATGACACTATTCAGTGTCACAGAATTTTCCATTGCTGAAACTGAGTTTTAGTATGTACTTTTGTCGCTGGAATTTGTTTACCCCCCCAAAAAAATGTACTATTGAAAATACGTCTGATATTAATATATACAATCAGTTATACCAACGTAGTATATTGCAGAAACAAATTTGTAATATCAAGATTTCCTGATGCAATAGATCTATAAACAGTGGCGACATTAAGTTGAATGTAATATTACATTTTTCGTCACTAAATGAGACACCAACATATAAACTTAGAGAAAAATGGGTACATATAAAGTCCATGGTAATTATCAAGGGAAATAACACACATGTACATTTTATCATAGCATATAATTTTATACATAGCAATTAGAAATAGTAAAGTGATAAAAATATAAAATTGAGAAAACCCTACTAACATGTCGAACTCACGCACTTTAGTATCAAATCCAACATGTTAACCAGGTGGACTACTGCACAATTAACTTTAACTATGAATGATACTTAATTATATAGATAATCAAAAATTACTAAAGAGATAAATATAAATTTATATATGTATATAATATACAAGTACAACATATAATAATATAATATATAATTTAGTATAACTAATTATCAATATATATATTATATATTTATACGGTTTGTAATATAATATAAGATACAAGTATATAATATATTTGTCATATAATATAATATATTATTTAATTTAGTATAACTAATAATTAATATATTGAATATATTTATAATATAGTACATCAAATATTTAAGAAAGCAAAGTATAACACAGTGTAAACCGTCCGATTCCAATTTCTTTAGTGTATCTTTTATACTTAGCGGCATAAAGAGAAAGGAGGCCATGAAAGAAGAGATTGCCAAGCTGAGAGAGAGGCAAAGCTGTCCTCAACAACTCTCCCGAGTAGATAGTTTGCCGGTTGCTGCTGATTAAGTAAAGAAACGACAGTTTCATTTTGCTACTTCGTTCACCATTTAGACAAAGTACGTGTACGTAGTTTATGTTTTCTTGGAACATAGTTTTAAGGATTGTTACATGTTGGTTTTGTTGTTATCAACTTTTTTCTTTCTTTCTCTGTTGGTTTGGTTAGGAGTACACAGATTTAGGGAATAAAGAATCTCACATAGTAAACATTGATGGGCAATGCTGGCACTAATAGAAGCTGGGCAGGTACGTACCACACTACTTCGAAAATTTAGCTTGTTTGGTTTCTCATTTGCACATGTTCCTAGAATATTACCTTTATTTTGCGCATAGTTCTAACATTGAGTGTGGCCTTCATATCTTTCTTGATAGTCAAGTATTGATATTTTTTTCTTTTCAGAAATTTACTTATTCGATGAGATGCATTTCTGCATATATATATATATATATATTTAAACCCGCCAATGTATTCTAATATCTACGCCTACTAATAGTACATGTTGTTTGGAAAGACAACATCGATCCTGATAACATGACCTATGAGGTTTGTGTTCTTTTCTATGATAATAACCCACCAATGTGTTCTTTTCAGTTATTTAATATTACTTGTTTATGATAATAGCTTATTGCATTTCCAGAAATTACTTGATCTGGGTGAAGCAGTGGAAACTCAAAGTCGAGGACTAAGTGAAGAAGTTGGTCATAGGTTGTAGTCCTGAAAAGTTGTAAGTACTCCTGAAAAGTTGTAATATCCTGAGGTTATAGGTTGTAGTCTATGAACAATGTTAATTTCATTTTGTGGATAATTGTAGACCATGTTCGTGAAATGTAGTGTTCTGTGTTTTCACTATAAAACTATGTGTTTTGAATATGTTTCTTTGTAGTAGCAGAGTTTATGTATGCTCTATTTTGGTATATGACTATAAAATCAATTTTTCCATTAAACACAAATCGATGCAATATACAATGAAATAGTGACCACGATACGCTGACACTAATGCATTCAATTTTACTTCAGAGAAATGTCGAAACAAAACACATTTTTAGCATCCAATAACGCCGATGGTAATTACGCGTAAACTATATTGGCATATTGGCGATGCTAATGGTCAAACCAACTGTTCATTCAAGCAACGACAAACTTTTAGTGTCTGCATATTGTCGCCGTGGAAACCTTTGGCCACGGGGCCTATTTGCACGACTCTTATCATCGACACGGGGTATTAGCAGCGCCAACAGTGCTCCGGGCAACGATTATTTACCGTCGCTGTAGAGCAATTTTCTTGTAGTGTCTCCTCATTTTATGGTCATGTTCCACTAGAGATTTCAGAGCTTTCCATGCTTACTTCTCTTGATCTATCTTCTAACTGGGGTTTAGAACTGAATTTGAAGAGCCTAATTGTGAACTTGACTAACCTAGAAGAACTTGACTTTAGTTGGACAAATATAAATTCAGAGGTACCCAAGTGGTTATTCACCAACATGTCTTCTTTGAGGTCACTCAAGCTTGTTGAGTGTGGTTTGTACGGGGAATTCCCACAAGGCATTTTCCACCTTTCGAAGCTACAACATCTGACCGTCGAAGGGAACTCCATATTGGAAGGTCCTCTACCCACTATTTTCAATTCAAACACTACTCCATTATTGGAATCCCTTGTGCTTCGCAGAACCAATTTCAGTGGTGTCATACCTGATTCGATTGGGAACCTTACTCTGTTGAGAAAATTGGACTTGTATCAGTGCAAATTCTCAGGGTTTATTCCTGCTTCGCTTGGCAAACTGACCAACCTTACATACCTTGACATTAGTAGAGCCAATCTACTAGGAGAGATTCCACCATCTTCTTTAGCAAATCTCACGAATCTATCATATCTAGATCTATCTGAAAACAATTTAACGGGTCAGATTCCATCAGTCCTTTCAATCCAACTCTCTGTTATTAACTTATATAATAATCAATTGACTGGTGAAATCCCTGCGGGATTTGTCATTTTGACAAAACTCATTCACTTGGACCTTAGTAACAATAGACTCCATGGACCACTTCCGATCAAGAACATGAGAAATCTCGAGCGGCTTAATGTCCACAAAAATATGTTAAGCGGAACATTGGATCTTGACATGTTCTTTGAATTCAGCAACTTGACTTCCCTTGTCCTCTCATCCAACAATTTAACCTTACTACAACAAAGAAACGTGAGCACAAAGTCAATGTTTCCAATATTTCAACGTGTACAGTTATCTTCTTGTCGTCTGTCCAAGTTCCTGGAGTTCCTTGTGCACCAACAGAAATTGGTCTTTCTAGATCTCTCCCACAATAATATAGAGGTCCCAATTCCCAACTGGATGGGAAGTAGCAAGACCTTATATTATATGGACTTGTATTACAATTTTATAACAGCTCTCAACGACCGAATCTGTTATATCTCGATATCAGTTACAACAAATTCAAAGGTTCAGTACCGATTCCCTCACCATATGTTCAAAATTATCTTGCATCAAACAATGAATTCACTGGAGAGATATCATCCTCAATATGCAATTTGCAAGCAATTAAATTACTAGATCTTTCAAGTAATCGCTTGATTGGAGAGCTTGATCCACATTGTTTTGGGGAATATGATTTAATAGCCTTGAATTTGCGAAACAACTCCTTCAGTGGAAAGATTCCTGAGTTCTACAAAAGTGGAACTAATTCTGTCATGAGTGCCATGAAGTTAGATTTCCGGATAGGTTGTTCTGTGAAAGGTCAATTATTATTAACTCGGGAAACCAATATCCATTTCTCATTTTTGACGTTGTCTCCATTGATCCATGGAGTGCATTATCTTTCATTATGAAGACCTTCAAATGAGGAAGTGAACCCATCCAAGAAGGGAAAATGTCATTTATTAAATTGCTCCCAACATCAAAGAACTCTAAGCTCACACAATTAGTGAGGGACCTCAGAATCTTCCCTTGAAACTGATTAGTGTTCAGATCAATCATCCTTAACATTATATGACAAGGGTACGAAGATAGAGTACCCAAAGATCTTAGATGCTCTCATTACTATTGATCTCTCGAGCAACCGATTGGAAGGCGAGATACCATCCACCATGGGAGACTTACGAGGACTTCATATCCTTAATCTTTCCAACAACCATCTCTACAGTATTTTCTAGAAATCTTAAAATCAGATGTCTCTATAATTAATTAAGGGTTTATTTTATACATGACTTTACTTATGTAGCAAGTTTGAAGATACTAGTATTAGTCATGAATTTCCTTTCTTGGCTAATGTGATAGGTGGCATACCCTCGTCACTAGGGGCTTTAATAGAGCTGGAGTCATTGGACCTCTCATCAAATAGGTTATCTGGACAGATTCCTCAACAACTGACCGAGCTTAATTTCCTTGCACGTTTTGATGTGTCTCACAACAATCTCACTGGACTTATACCTCAAGGACAACACTTTAATACATTTTCAAATATCTCATACCTTGAGAATTCAGGACTCTGCGGTGAACCATTGTCAAGAAAATGTGGAACTTCTGGGGAAGAAGAATTTAAACAACCACAAGAAAGTCGTGACAATTTTTGGGATGATTTGAATGCTAAGATATTGTGGATGGTAGTGTCGATTGGATTCGGAGGCGGTTTGGTTGTTGGTGTTTCAGTTGAAAACATGTTTGATTGGAGGATGTTGATACTGTCTTGGATGAGTAGAAGACAGGTGCAGAGAAGAATTAATAAGTGATGGCAAACACAATGATTTAGTTATATAGCTTCCCCAAAGTTAATTTGCAGACCTTATCTATATTCTTTTGGGATGAGTGTAAGTTTATGTGTATATTTGTACGTATAGGTATATGTAACTATCATCTTGTTAAAATGAAGCATATTCATATTATGCCTACTTGTTCTACATAATTAGATCATACTCGAAAATTCAATCATCAGATTGCATTCCCTTCTACATTTGATTAGGACATTCATTTGCTTTTTTCCAAAGGACGGTCTACATGACTCTTTGTAGTGATTCATCCGGAAAGATGCGGCAATCAGGAATAGTCTAACCCATTAAATTGTGGTTATTAGATAGTGAGTAGAGGAAGGAAGGATTCTCTTATAGTTTTTTGGGTTGCTCCATTAACAAACAAAAGTGTTTTCAGGGAGCAAAAGTTGAACGTGACGCCATGGAAACTCGCTAGGGTTAGGATCTGTAGCAGAAGTGTCATTGAACTTCATCCTCGAAACAATGATTTCAACAATTAATATTGTAAGCAGAGGCTGAGCTGCCATCCTTATTCTCAAGAGTGACAACTCATGCAGATGAGATGTTATTCTCAAAATATGTATTGTGTTCACCCAATAGAAATTGATCGTGCATGTTTTTGCGTATACTATCATGTATGGTTATGAAAGAAATTGCTAACCATAAAATTACATGTTTCGGGTGGTGTATTACTTGTCCGTTTTTAGAAAAGGTAGTTTTTTCTTTATATAAAAAGAAGACCGTTACGTGTTTATGGAAAGTAAATTCACAATAAATTTAGACAGTAAAAATTACCTACCTTGTTACGTTTTGTTTTCTTTCTATATTTGGCACAACTTTCCATAATTGTTTTTTTGTTACTTGTTATATATACCTCCTTTATACTAGTTTGTATCGTACACATTCCATCAACAGAGATCAGCGATTGAGAATTCGATTCGATAGAGGTGGAGATGAATAGGGAAAAGATGATCGTACTGCCGTTGGTATTGCTGTCTGCTCTTTTCAGCAACTCTCATGCAGACGTACGTACGGATTGGATTCTACTCACATTTATTTACTTCGTATTTTATAATTAATATAGTGTACATGCATGCAGGTCCCCACGTATATCTGTCCTGGTTTTACGTTAAACGATCTAGCAGAGTGCAGGCTGGCGGCGACTCCACCTCCGACCCCGCCAACGCCGGCATGCTGCTCCGGTTTGGGTCGAGCTCACAATACGACACAGTGTGTTTGCTCGTTAATGAATTCGCCGATTTTAATAAGTGATTTTATAGACCCGGACCTATTTATTTTGCTGCCGGAGAAGTGCGGCCTTCGTCCCGTGAGATGCATCTAATAGAATATATAGATATTTGCAGTATTATTATTACTACCGAAGGTCTTTAAATTTATCAATTGAAGACAATGTATTTTGGGTGAATAAGATGTTATTTGGTCTGTTTAAATAAAAATACTATCATTATACCAGATTGGATTGAGAATATACAGTTATAATAAATAAAAGATTAAAAATACATATATTAATTCATTAAAAATACATATATTGTAAGATTAGAAACTCACATACATTATTGGTATGGTGAACCCTAATTAACATGTTACGTGTCACATCATTATATTTCTCTATCTTTATGTCTTTAAAATTTTATTAAAAAGAGAGGGAAAATAGATAATAATTTATGTGAACAGGCTACATTATTCTCCAAATAACTGAGTGATAATAAAAGATAATTATTTCACTATGAGTCTTCTTGTCTTCCTATTCCAAACAATCCTTGATGTTTGGACGAAAATAAGATTTATGTTGGGATAAAGTATCAGAATTGGTCATAAAACTCGCTGGTTGTCAAATTTGTTGGAAATTGATGTAAATACCAACAAAAAGAGACAGTTAAGAGATTTAGTGTTAGCCTCTAATGTTCAAATGAGTATAAGTATGTAATATAGTAACTAGACATCTGGTCCGCGTTTTGCGCAATAATTAAATATATTATCTTAGGCGGACACTACGGGAGAGAGCTCAAATACCGGCTCAATGTAACGGCTCAATTACTATTGAGCCGTGAAAAATTAATTTCAATAAAATATCGCAGCTCAATTACTATTGAGTCGTTATTTTATTTTTTTAACGGCTCCATTATTTGAGGCGTGAGATTTTTCACAATTTTCACGGCTCAAATCTAAGTGCTGTGAATAATTTAATTATTTTTTTCGCGGCTAATTTTACTTTCAGCCGTGACAAAAAAAAAATTTATAAAATAAAATTGTTTTTCACGTCTCGTTTTCATTTTGAGCCGTTTGTTTTTTCAAAACTGATTTAATTTAAATAAAAATAAAATATTTTTCGCGGCTCATTTTATTTTCAGCCGACAAAATTTAATAAAAAAATAATAAAAAAAATTTCAACTTCGTGTATTGGAAGACAACATTCAACTTCCTAGACAACACTTCCACCTCCACGTACATAAAGAATACATAAAGAAGACAACATGGCTCCACTAGAAGACAACACTCCACTAAAAAATTCAAAATGGTGTCGCTCATTCTCATTGTGAATCCCGCTCACCTCGTATGTGTCGCCCACTCACCTTTCACTTCCACTACACTTTCACCTTCATCATGTGAACTGAACTTTAGTCTTCACACCTCTACGACCTCTGCACTCTCACCTAGTTCTTCTTCTACCTTGTCCGCTTGTTCGCTCCGTATGGAAGTTCCTTGTCTGTTGCCTGAAATTTGAACTGGGCAGGTGGGTATTTATAGCTCGGATTGTTGAAGTCTCGGAGGAAGAGCACATTGAGGGCGGCAGATCCATCTGGAGATGAGGTAGAGAAGGCGGAACCCGGTGCAGCGCGTAGAGGACGTAGGTGGAGCAGCCGACGGCGAAGGTGAGACGGGCCCCGAGAAGGTTGTACATGCCGCCACCAAGGATGCCGAAGACGGAGAAAGTGGTATAGAGGGTGGTGTTGGCGTTATCGGCGGCGGTGTGGTCGACCTGACCACTTCCACCCCTTCCGAAGAGGGCGTTGAACATTTCGGGGCAGCAGAAGCAGACGAGACCGATTTCATGAGAAGAGTATCCTGAATCTCGATTTCATGCATCCAAATTTTTGAAATGGAGGATCCTGAGCGTCAATTTTTTTTTTTTAAAACAAAATTTTCACGGCTCAAACCCAAATGAGCCGTGAAAAATAAGTTTTTTTAAAAAATAAATAAATAATTATCGCGGCTCAACTCAAAAGCGTCGCGATAATTATTTTCGCGGCTCTTTTGAGTTTGGGCCGGCAATTATCACGGCTGAATTGAATTTGAGCCGTGATAATTATCCCGACGCTTAATGTAACGACTCAAATTCATTTGAGCCGTGATAAATTAACGGCTGGATTTTCCAGCTGTTAAAATACGTTTTTTGGTCGGTATTGGCCCCTCCTCCCTTAGTGGGAGTACATTGGCACTACAGGAGGAAGGTCCAATACCAGCCAAAAAGGGTATTTTTAACGGTTGAATTTTCCAGCCGTTAATTTATCACGGCTCAAATTCATTTGAGCCGCAACATTAAGCTTCAGAACAATTATCACAGCTCAATTCAAAATGAGCTGTGATAATTCCCGGCCCAAACTCAAAAGAGCCGCGAAAATGTTTTTTAATTTTTTATATTTTTCTTGGGCGGCTCAATAGATTGAGTCGCCCAAAAAATATTTATATTAAAAAATATATATTTCTAATTTTTTTTTATTATTATCTTCTTCTCCGCGAGTCTCTTCCCCGACCTCCTAAGTTGCAGAAGATGACCACGGCGCCTCCACCCACTACGGCCCAACTCGGCACCAACTAACTTGCAGAAGATGACCATCATGGTTGCATCGAGAGGTGGCTCAGTGGATGAGCACGGCGACAGAGAGAAGGAGGTGGAGGCTTTCACACGATCTCCTTTGCGTCAGCGAAGTCTAGCGACGCCGGAGGCGGAAGAGAAGCGTCTCTGCAGTAGCCTAGTATGGCGGACTTCAACGCGAGGTTGGGGATGACGGTGGAGAAATTCGGCGAGGAGCCATCAGGGAGAGCTGGGAAGTATCCGAGGGAGTTGCATGCGTGAATCGAAGTACGCTCGAAGGTAAGGCCAGAGGATGACTTTGAAACAACATTCATTTGTTGTTACCTGATGTTTGTTTAGGAGGTGTTGTTGGTCACGCTTGAGGGTTGAGTCATAGTAGAAGGACGACGAGGGAGTTGCTTAAGGACGACGAGGGAGTTGCTTAAGGAGGGAGTTGCTTCGATGAAGTTGCTTAAGGAGAAGGACGACGACGATGAAAGCTTCGATGCTCTATGGAAGGAGAAGAGAAGAGGTTTTGAATGAACCTTGCTGGGAGTTGCATGCGTGAACCTTAGCTTGCTGTGAATTGGAGAAGAGGTTTTGAAATGGAGAAGAGGGATAAACAAGCGGGAATTGGACTTCAAAAAATTTGAAGTGGAAGAAGGCAAATTATTATAACGGCTAAAAACTAATGAGACGTGGAAATTCATTTTTGTTTTTGTTTTTTATCATTTATCACGGCTCAAATCAAAACAGCTGTGATAAATCTTTAAAAAGTAATAAAAATAACGTCTGAACCAAATAATGAGACGTGATAAATAGACATAACTTGCGGCCCAACAGTAAATGAGCCGGGAAAAACTAAGAAAAACGTCACGGCTCAGTAATTTGAGCCGTGAAAAAAAAATACGTAACGAATCATTTACATTTATTTATCACGGCTCAATGATTTAGTCGGTAAATGACTCTCCTCCCGTAGTGTGGATGTGTTCTCAAAAGGTTCGGCATATGTAATGTGAAACCAGTCAACACACCATTGACTAATCATTTTCGACTATCCAATGAGCAGTCACCCAAGACGGAAGAAGAAAGGAACTTCATGGCTAAGGTTCCATATGCATCAACCATTGGAAGTCTCATGTATGTCATGGTTTGCAGAAGACCAGACATTGCTCATGCAATGGGAGCGGTGAGTAGGTTCATGACTAATCCCGAAAAACAACACTCGGAAGCAGTCAAGTGGATACTAATGTATCTAAGAGGCACTACCGATAGCTGCATATGTTTCAGAAGAAACGAGTTGAGACTACAAGGGGTTGTAGAGTCAAATTTTGCTGGTGAGGTAGACAACAGGAGGAGTACTACCGACTATGTATTCACAGTGGGGACTACTGCAGTCAGTTGGATTTCGCAGATACAGAAGATAGTAGTATTATCAACCACAGAGGCAGAAGCAGTCACTGAGGCAACCAAATAGATGATCTGGTTACAGGGATTGTTAGCAGAATTGGGTCTAAGGCAGATGAAGAATGTTTTGCATAGTGACAATCAAGGTGCGATACATCTGGCAAAACTATGCATTTCATTCAAGGACCAAACATATTGGACTTCGTTATCACTTCGTCATATCTCTACTAGAGGATGGAGTTTTAACACTTGAGAAGATCCAAAGCAGCAAGAACCTAGTTGACATGTTAACCAAGTCAGTCACCACAGAGAAACTGAAGTTGTGCTCAACTTCAGTGAGTCTTTAACAATAGAATAAAGGTAAGCCTCACACCCAATTCACTTATGGATACAGGTGGAGTTAAAATCTTCAAGTGGGAGATTGTTGAGAATGAAGACTTTCGGGTCACCACCACCACTCATGAAAGTGGAGAAGCCACTCATCATAGTGGAGAAATCACTCATCAGTGGGCAAGCCACTCATCAGAGTGGACAAGAAACTAAGCAGAATGGGAAAGACACTCAGAAAAGTGGTCAGCTAAGCCACTCAAGGTTGTCATCATTGATAACTATAAGAAGCCAACAAAGTCTGAAGGAAAAAGAATCACAAGAGACGAATTGAGAATAGTAATAATCGGTTGTTGGTGTTTTGAGTGTGGGAGAAAATATTGTTGTATTGTGAGACAAAAATACGAAGTGAGTATTTTAGAGTGTGAGTGATACATTGTGTGTTTGGTGTGATACACAATCTGTAGCACCATTTGTCTATAGTGAAAGTGTGGGTGTGAGCCGTGCACGTAGCCAAATTGGTGAACCACGTAAATTTTTGTGTCGTGTGCATTTCTCTTAATCCATTGAGTCCCAATGCCATGCAAGACAGAAATTAGCAGCGACTAGTATCCCAACATATTCATATTATGCCTACTTGTTCTACATATTAGATCTTACTCGAAAATTCAATCATCAGATTGCATTCCCTTGTACATTTGATTATGGCATTCATTTGCTTTTCTACAAAGGACGGTCTACATGACTCTTTGTAGTGATTCATCCATAAAGATGCGGCAATCAGGAACAGTCTAACCCATCAATCCGTGGTTATTAGAAAGTGAGTAGAGGAAGGAAGGATTCTTTTATAGTTTTTTGGGTTGCTCCATTAACAAACAAAAGTGTTTTCATAGAGTAGAAGTTGAATGTGACCCATGGAAACTCGCTAGGGTTAGGATCTGTAGTAGAAGTGTCATTGAACTTCATCCTCGAAACGATGACTTCAACAATTAATATTGTGAGCAGAGACTGAGCTGCTATCCTTATTCTCAAGAGTGACAACTCATGTAGATGAGATGTTATTCTTAAAATATGTATGTGTTCACCCAAGAGAAATTGATCGTGCATGTTAAATTGCTAACCATAAAATTACATGTTTCGGGTGGTGTATTACTTGTCCGTTTTTAGAAAAGGTAGTTTTTTCTTTATATAAAAAGAAGACCGTTACGTGTTTATGGAAAGTAAATTCACAATAAATTTAGACAGTAAAAATTACCTACCTTGTTACGTTTTGTTTTCTTTCTATATTTGGCACAACTTTCCATAATTGTTTTTTTGTTACTTGTTATATATACCTCCTTTATACTAGTTTGTATCGTACACATTCCATCAACAGAGATCAGCGATTGAGAATTCGATTCGATAGAGGTGGAGATGAATAGGGAAAAGATGATCGTACTGCCGTTGGTATTGCTGTCTGCTCTTTTCAGCAACTCTCATGCAGACGTACGTACGGATTGGATTCTACTCACATTTATTTACTTCGTATTTTATAATTAATATAGTGTACATGCATGCAGGTCCCCACGTATATCTGTCCTGGTTTTACGTTAAACGATCTAGCAGAGTGCAGGCTGGCGGCGACTCCACCTCCGACCCCGCCAACGCCGGCATGCTGCTCCGGTTTGGGTCGAGCTCACAATACGACACAGTGTGTTTGCTCGTTAATGAATTCGCCGATTTTAATAAGTGATTTTATAGACCCGGACCTATTTATTTTGCTGCCGGAGAAGTGCGGCCTTCGTCCCGTGAGATGCATCTAATAGAATATATAGATATTTGCAGTATTATTATTACTACCGAAGGTCTTTAAATTTATCAATTGAAGACAATGTTTTTTGGGTGAATAAGAGGTTATTTGGTATGTTTAAATAAAAAAATACTATCATTATACCAGATTGGATTGAGAATATACATTTATAATAAGTAAAAGATTAAAAATAAGTCTTAGCCTCTAATGTTTAAATGAGTATAAGTATGTAATATAGTAACTAGATATCTGGTCCGCATTTTGCGCAGTAAATTAAATATATTATCTCAGGCGGACACTACGGGAGAGAGCTCAAATACCGGCTCAATTACATTAAGCCGTGAAAAATTAATTTCAATAAAATATCACAGCTCAATTACTATTGGGTTGTTATTTCATTTTATTTTTTTAACGGCTCCATTATTTGAGCCGTGGGATTTTTCACAATTTTCACGGCTCAAATCTAAGTGTCGTGAATAATTTATTTATTTTTTTCGCGGCTCATTTTACTTTCAGCCGTGATAAATATTTTTTATAAAATAAAATTGTTTTTCACGGCTCGTTTTCATTTTGAGCCGTTTGTTTTTTCAAAACTGATTTAATTTAAGTAAAAATAAAATATTTTTCTCGGCTCATTTTATTTTCAGCCGACAAAATTTAATTAACAAATAATAAAAAACTTCCACTTCGTGTATTGGAAGACAACATTAAACTTCCTAGTCAACACTTCCACCTTCACCTACATAAAGAATACATAAAGAAGATAACATGGCTCCACTAGAAGACAACACTCCACTAAAAAGTTCAAAATGGTGCCGCTCATTCTCATTGTGAATCCCGCTCACCTCGTATGTGTCACCCACTCACCTTTCACTTCCACTACACTTTCACCTTCATCATGTGAACTGCACTTTAGTCTTCACACCTCTACGACCTCTGCACTCTCACCTAGTTCTTCTTCTACCTTGTCCGCTTGTTCGCTCCATATGGAAGTTCATCGGCTGTTGCCTGAAATTTGAACTGGGCAGGTGGGTATTTATAGCTCGGATTGGTGAAGTCTCGGAGGAAGAGCACGTTGAGGGCGGCGGAGCCATCTGGAGATGAGGTAGAGAAGGCGGAACCCGGTGCAGCGCGTAGAGGACGTAGGTGGAGCAGCCGGCGGCGAAGGTGAGACGGGGCCCGAGAAGGTTGTACATGCCGCCATCGAGGATGCCGATGACGGAGAAAGTGGTATAGAGGGCGGTGTTGGCGTTATCGGCGGCGGTGTGGTCGACCTGACCACTTCCACCCCTGCCGAAGAGGGCGTTGAACATTCCGGGGCAGCAGAAGCAGACGAGACCGATTTCATGAGAAGAGTATTCTGAATCTCGATTTCATGCATCCAAATTTTTGAAATGGAGGATCCTGAGCGTCAAATGTTTTTAAAAAAAAACATTTTTTTCACGGCTCAAACCCAAATGAGCCGTGAAAAATAAGGATTTAAAAAAAAATAATAATAATTATCGCGCCTCAACTCAAAAGCGTCGCGATTATTTTCGCGTCTCTTTTGAGTTTGGGCCGGCAATTATCACGGCTGAATTGATTTTGAGCCGTGATAATTATCCTGACGCTTAATGTTACGACTCAAATTCATTTGAGCCATGATAAATTAACAGCTGAATTTTCTGGCCGTTAAAAATACGTTTTTTGGTCGGTATTGGCCCCTCCTCCCTTAGTGGGAGTACATTGGCACTACAGGAGGAAGGTCCAATACCAGCCAAAAATGGTATTTTTAACGGCTGAATTTTCCAGCCGTTAATTTATCACGGCTCAAATGAATTTGAGTCGCAACATTAAACGTCAGGACAATTATCACAGATCAATTCAAAATGAGCCGTGAAAATTCCCGGGCCAAACTCAAAAGAGCAGCGAAAATGTTTTTTAATTTTTTATATTTTTCTTGGGCGGCTCAATCTATTGAGCCGCCCAAAAAATATTTCTAATTTTTTTATTATTATCTTCTTCTTCGGCATCCCAAGTTGCAGAAGATGACCACGGCGCCTCCACCCAACTCGGCACCAACTTACTTGCGAAGGATGACCATCATGGTTGCATCGAGAGGTGGCTCAGTGGATGAGCACGGCGGCGGAGAGAAGGAGGTGGAGGCTTTCACACGATCTCATCTGCGTCAGCAAAGTCTAGAGACGCCGGAGGCGAAAGAGAAGCGTCTCTGCAGTAGCCTAGTATGGCGGACTTCAACGCGAGGTTGGGGATGACGGTGGAGAAATCCGGTGAGGAGCCATCAGGGAGAGCTGGGAAGTATCCGAGGGAGTTGCATGCGTGAACCGAAGTACGCTCGAAGGTAAGGCCAGAGGATGACTTCGAAACAACATTCATTTGTTGTTACCTGATGTTTGTTTAGGAGGTGTTGTCGGTCACGCTTGAGGGTTAAGTCATAGTAGAAGGACGACGAGGGAGTTGCTTAAGGACGACGAGGGAGTTGCTTAAGGAGGGAGTTGCTTCGATGAAGTTACTTAAGGAGAAACACTCGAAGTTGCTTAAGTGGGAGCGGTGAGCAGGTTCATGACTATTCCCGAAAAACAACACTCGGAAGCAGTCAAGTGGATACTAATGTATCTAAGAGGCACTACCGATAGCTGCATATTTTTCTCAAGAAACGAGTTGAGACTACAAGGGTTTGTGGACTCAAATTTTGGCTGGTGAGGTAGACAACATGAGGAGTACTACCGACTATGTATTCACAGTGGGGACTACTGCAGTCAGTTGGATTTCGCAGATACAGAAGATAGTAGTATTATCAACCACAGAGGCGGAAGCAGTCACTGAGGCAAGCAAATAGATGATCTGGTTACAGGGATTGTTAGCAGAATTGGGTCTAAGGCAGACGAATAATGTTTTGCATAGTGAGAATCAAGGTGCGATACATCTGGCAAAACTATGCATTTCATTCAAGGACCAAACATTTTGGACTTCGTTATCACTTCGTCAGATCTCTACTAGAGGATGGAGTTTTAACACTTGAGAAGATCCAAGGCAGCAAGAATCTAGCTGACATGTTAACCAAGTCAGTCACCACAGAGAAACTGAAGTTGTGCTCAGCTTCAGTGAGTCTTTAACAATAGAAGACAGGTAAGCCTCACACCCAATTCACTTATGGATACAGGTGGAGTTAAAATCTTCAAGTGTGAGATTGTTGAGAATGAAGACTTTAGGGTCACCATCACTACTCATGAAAGTGGAGAAGCCACTCATCAAAGTGGAGAAGTCACTCATCAGTGGGCAAGCCACTCATCAGAGTGGACAAGACACTAAGCAGAGTGGGCAAGACACTCAGAAAAGTGGTCAGCTAAGCCACTCAAGGTTGTCATCATTGACAACTATAAGAAGCTAACAAAGTCTGAAGGAAAAAGAACCACAAGAGACGAATTGAGAATAGTAATAATCGGTTGTTGGTGTTTTGAGTGTGGGAGAAAATATTGTTGTATTGTGAGACAAAAATACGAAGTGGGTATTTTAGAGTGTGAGTGATACATTGTGTGTTTGGTGTGATACACAATCTGTAGCACTATTTGTCTATAGTGAAAGTGTGGGTGTGAGTCGTGCACGTAGCCAAATTGGTGAACCACGTAAATTTTTGTGTCGTGTGCATTTCTCTTAATCCATTGAATCCCAATGTCATACAAGACGGAAATTAGCAGCGACTAGTATCCCAACATATTCATATTATGCCTACTTGTTCTACATAATTAGATCTTACTCGAAAATTCAATCATCAGATTGCATTCCCTTGTACATTTGATTATGGCATTCATTTGCTTTTCTACAAAGGACGGTCTACATGACTCTTTGTAGTGATTCATCCATAAAGATGCGGCAATCAGGAACAGTCTAACCCATCAATCCGTGGTTATTAGAAAGTGAGTAGAGGAAGGAAGGATTCTTTTATAGTTTTTTGGGTTGCTCCATTAACAAACAAAAGTGTTTTCATAGAGTAGAAGTTGAATGTGACCCATGGAAACTCGCTAGGGTTAGGATCTGTAGTAGAAGTGTCATTGAACTTCATCCTCGAAACGATGACTTCAACAATTAATATTGTGAGCAGAGACTGAGCTGCTATCCTTATTCTCAAGAGTGACAACTCATGTAGATGAGATGTTATTCTTAAAATATGTATGTGTTCACCCAAGAGAAATTGATCGTGCATGTTAAATTGCTAACCATTTAATTACATGTTACGGGTGGTGTATTACTTGTCCGTTTTTAGAAAAGGTAGTTTTTTCTTTATATAAAAAGAAGACCGTTACGTGTTTTTGGAAAGAAATTTCACAATAAAATTAGACAGTAAAAATTACCTACCTTGTAACTTTTTGTTTTCTTTCTATATTTGGCACAACTTTCCATAATTGTTTTTTTGTTACTTGTTATATATACCTCCTTTATACTAGTTTGTATCGTACACATTCCATCAACAGAGATCAGCGATTGAGAATTCGATTCGATAGAGGTGGAGATGAATAGGGAAAAGATGATCGTACTGCCGTTGGTATTGCTGTCTGCTCTTTTCAGCAACTCTCATGCAGACGTACGTACGGATTGGATTCTACTCACATTTATTTACTTCGTATTTTATAATTAATATAGTGTACATGCATGCAGGTCCCCACGTATATCTGTCCTGGTTTTACGTTAAACGATCTAGCAGAGTGCAGGCTGGCGGCGACTCCACCTCCGACCCCGCCAACGCCGGCATGCTGCTCCGGTTTGGGTCGAGCTCACAATACGACACAGTGTGTTTGCTCGTTAATGAATTCGCCGATTTTAATAAGTGATTTTATAGACCCGGACCTATTTATTTTGCTGCCGGAGAAGTGCGGCCTTCGTCCCGTGAGATGCATCTAATAGAATATATAGATATTTGCAGTATTATTATTACTACCGAAGGTCTTTAAATTTATCAATTGAAGACAATGTATTTTGGGTGAATAAGATGTTATTTGGTATGTATAAATAAAAAAATACTATCATTATACCAGATTGGATTGAGAATATACATTTATAATAAGTAAAAGATTAAAAATACATATATTAATTCATTAAAAATACATATATTGTAAGATTAGAAACTCACATACATTATTGGTATGGTGAACCCTAATTAACATGTTACGTGTCACATATTTTAGAGATAAGATTTTCTCACATCATTATATTTCTCTATCTTTATGTCTTTACAATTTTATTAAAAAAGAGGGAAAATAGATGATTTAAAATTTCTCTATATTTTCTCACATCATTATAGAGGATTTTCTCACATCCTTGATGTTTGGACGAATATAAGGTTTCTGTTGGGATAAAGTATCAGAATTGGTCATAAAACTCGTTGGTTGTCAAATTTGTCGGAAATTGATTCAAATACCAACCAAAAGACACAGTTAGGTATTTATGGCATGTTCTTTTCACGGAATTGAAAAGAAATTCGGCTTACGGATTCCGTAAGAAGTTCTTTTTGCGGAATTGCAAAAATTTGGCTTACGGATTCCGGGCGGGGTAGGCTTAGACATTCCGTGTGAAAAACTCGGAATTCCTAAGCCGGGCGCGCTAGGAATGAGGAATAGGAGGCGAAATGCCCGAAATGCCCTTACTTTAAAATTTATATTAATTCAACAATTTTATCTTAATTAATAATTAATTAAATAAGTTGTTTTATTTTTTTTAATTATTAATTAATTATATTATAAGTTTTTATTATTCTTAATTTTAAAATTAATTAATACAAATTATATATATTATATACTATACATATACAAGGAGGGGCAAATATGTCATTTTATCACATTCCATTCCCATTCCATATATAATTCCACCAAATAAACAACAGAATTCCTTATTCCATTCCATTCCATTCCACCAAATAAACTTCATATTCTTATCTCCTATTCCTTATTCCCTATTCCTATTTCCTATTCCATATTCCTTATTCTGAATTCTATGAAAGAAACGCCCCGTTAGTGTTAGCCTCTAATGTTTAAATGAGTATAAGGTATGTAATATAGTAGTAATTAGATATCTGGTCCGCGCTTTGCATAGTAAATTAAATATATTATTTTTTATTTAGTTTAAATTATATTTTATAATAAATAAAATATTACATTTATAAAATAATTATATATATATATATATATATAATTATATTAGTTATGAAATATCAAATATAAATTTTGTATGTATGATTTTTCTTAATAATAAAGATATAAGTTTATACTCGTCATGATTAAATTTAATGTGTTGAGTTTCAAAGTTCAATTACTAACGTAACAATTTATTAACGAAGATAAATTATTGGAAAATATTTAAAAATATCTATTAAATAAATATATTTTTATGTTTTTTATGTAAAAAGTAATTTGAGTTATTTGACATTAAAAATTTACACACATACACACATAATAAATCTTTGAGTGTTGGACATCATATTAACTAATAAAGGATTATATTTTTTTTCCAAATATTTGTATTTATTAATTATGATATTATGTATTAATTTAAAATAATTTTCGGCATAGTAGTAATACTTTTGTATTTTTACATGTTACTTTTATGTTTGAAGTAATAATTTTGGCATAGTAATTATTACCTATGTTGTCTACAAAGTATGAACATATAAAACAATATATATATTTAAAAAATTAGTAATAATAATTAGAATTTTGGTTCATATGATAAATTTATTTTTTAAACATACTCATAAATAATTTTGTGTATTTTATTATTTTTAATTATAAATTTTAATATATTAAAATTAATAAAATCCTAATGAATTGATTACAACCGTTTTTGAAATCCGTTTTTGAGTTACAACCCCAAAACGGAAAAACCTACAAATATAGATTTGTGAATAAAATAGATTATAAATCAATAATTATTAATAAAAAAAATAATTAAAAATGAAGAAAACTAAGTTTGAAAAAAAATAAAAATCTTGGTTAACTCGTTTGTAATAAATATGATAAATTGAAACGGTTTTTAAGGTTCAATATGGTGCTTTGAAATAATTTCAAAGTATTCACATGTACAAAAATATGATGTCACATATGCAATTGTAACATACAATCTAGGCGGACCAATAGAATTGGATAGAAAATTTCATTTTGCTTACTTGTCAACATTATATACATCCTAGCCAAATTAATATATATATATATAGAAGATATTGAATGAAGAATGTATTTAATGATAGATGTTTATACTTATCGAACCTAACATTGATGTTAATCTTGGGGCGCTTGTTGTCGTTGTATATTTTATATTTCTCGTCGTATATCCAAGGATAGATCTTAATAGTTAGTCCCTTAGTGATAGGGCATATCCTATAAGTGATATATTTATCTTTAATAGTCAATTACACACGGAAACGTTACCCATAATAACGAAATTTATACATGATATTAGAAGAAAGAATCTAAGTCTTTCTTAATGTTAAAATGCGAACTAAAGTGAGCTCTGAAAGAAAGTTGTCTTAAGTGTTTGTGTAGGAAACCAGAATCCTAAAACAAGGAAAAGTGAATCATGAAATCATGGAGCACAAACATGGATGCATCATAGAGCACAAAACATGGAGAATACAATCTTTTCCATATATTATTCCTTACACCAAGAATAATGTTTTAAGCATGTTATTGAGTTATATGTATTCTAAATAGCTATATAATGAGTTGTGAACTTTGAAATGAATACAATGTGAATATTGGAAATATACTACAAACTTCCGTATACCTAATAAATCGTCTACCCACTGAAGCAATCAGTCTTAGAACTCCACTACATGAACTCTCACAACATGTTAAGGTTCCATCAACATTAGCTCTTCCACCACGTATTTTCAGGTGTTCTGTCTATATTCATATACCAAAATTCGACCGTTCTAAACTTGATCCATGCGCAGTCAAATGTGTCTTAGTAAGACAATCCATCGTGGTATATAACCGATGTGTAGACGGATGATAACAACGATAGCCTTTTTGATGAATTCTGTATCCTACTAAGACACATTTGACTGCGCATGGATCAAGTTTAGAACGGTTGGATTTTGGTATATGAATATAGACAGAACACCTGAAAATACGTGGTGGAAGAGCTAATGTTCATGGAACATTAACATGTTGTGAGAGTTCATGTAGTGGAGTTCTAAGACTGATTGCTTCAGTGGGTAGACGATTTAGTAGGTATATGGAAGTTGCGACAACTTCATACCATAAATAAGTTAATGTTAAATTTCATATTTACTTTTCTAAATGAAAAAAGCAAAATAATTACTTTTCAAAAAAATTCAATATTAAAGGGTGAGTAGCTTATAGGCATAATAAAACACTTGAAATCTAGCATCTAGTTATTGGTTGACTTGGTTGACGTCGTCCGGGGATGTCAGCTAGTAGTAGTAGCCTAGTAGGTTATATATAATTATATATAGTTGATTGTTCCCTAGTAAAAAAACTGGTCATTTTTTAATCTTAATTTGGGACTACTATAGGGCTGACAATGGTGCAGTGAAAAATTCATAACCACAGTTATAACCATTACTGTTTAATATGGTTAACCGTACCATTATGGTGCGGTGCGGTTATGGTGATGAATTCTCTATCCATAATGGTTATGGTTATGGTTATGGTATTTGAGTTATAACCATGATTATAACCATGGTTATTTTATAAATATAATAATTATTTATTATTAATAAACTAATATATATATATAATACTAAATATAAATTACAGTATAAAAGTGAAATCAATTGATGATAATCATGATATTGAGGAAGATGATGATTGATAGAAACAAATACGACAAATGTGAAATGGTTAGGAGTGTTGAATCATTACTCGTTATGAGTGTTTGTTGAATTTTAATGTTAATTCAGTGGTGTGAATGTTAATGTTGAATCATATGAATGTTGAATGATGTTAGTGTTAATGTTGAATGATGTTAGTGCTATATATTTTTATTGTTGGTAATATAGATAGATGTATTTTTTAAAATTAAATTTTCGGTCTTTTATTATATTACATGTGGAATAAATATGGTTATACGGTTAAAACCATGGTTAATAACCACAGTTATTTTGATGGTTATGGTATTGAAAATTGTACCCATAATGGTTATGGTTATGGTATGTGGTTTAAAAATAGGGAAAAGTATGAAAAAGATGTAACATGTTTGCCCAAAGTGGTGAATGCGGCCCAATGTTTGTTTTTGATGGAATATGTTTGTTGGTGTAGGTTTTTGATGAATTCCGTTTGTGTCCGTCAAAAAAGTCTGTTAGTTGCCTCCATGCCTTGCACGTGAGTTTCGGTACGTGTGAAAAGACAAAGATGCCCCTTAGTACTTCACCTATTATAACAGTCTTCTCCTTCGTTGAATCAATCTGTTTCTTGGAACGATGAGCCTAGGTTAATCGATCTTTAACTGTTACTTGGAACGATGAGCCTGTCGCATAATCTCTCTGTGAATGTTTCCACTGAGAATGGAAATCTGGATTCTCTACGAGCTTCAAGAACAACTCTTTGTTGGAACTGAAGATCGCTAACGCTTCCAAGAACTGTTCCGATTGCGGTCTTGTCTTGATTTTAATTGCTTCGGAATCTACAGTATCAATGTTTCTGCAGCCGTAGCTTCTACTAGGGCTGATCATGGGCGGGCCGGTCCGGTCCTGAAGGCAAGACCGAGACCGAGACCGAAATTTCGGTCTTGCCTTTTGGAGGACCAAGACCGAGACCGAGACCGACCTCGGCCAAAAAAGCCCGCCCGAGTCGGTCTTTCTTGACTCGGGCCGGTCTCGGTCCTGGACCGAATCTACACCAAAAAAATAAAAAAAACTATGAATTCACGGTATTCTTTAGTAAAAGGCGAAGGAATAGTTCACCTCTCAAAGAAACACTATGAACTCTCTATATTCTTTAGTAAATTTATCAAGATGCACCTTTTATAGAGATAGAAAACCTCCAAAATCCACATTATTTTCGGTGTGGTATTATGAAAATCTCAAATACACATACATTCGGTCCGGTCCGGTCCTAAACGGGCTTTCGGGAAAAAAGCCCGAGACCGAGACCGAGACCGACCTTGAAGAAAAAAACCCGCCCGTTCGGTCTCGGTCCTAGTCGGTCTCGGTCCTAGTCGGGCCGGTCTCGGGCCGGTCTTGTCGGGAATTCGGTCCTACAGTCTTTTTTGATCACCCCTAGCTTCTACGCACATCCTTCAAATGGAGATAATGATAGAATGTTCCTTTCAATGTCGAATGATAATCTTTGTCGGACGTGTTAGGGTTCTTGTGGCTAATCGTATCGGAATCCTTCTACATGGATGGCCAACAAGTTCGATTCGAGGGAGGAGAAAACGGCAGGTTTGATTTAACCGGTGCATCTCTATGATCAACAGCTTTGTCATCCTAGAATAACAAAAGATTGCAGCAATTAGGAGCATAATCAATACAGAAAATTCAACGGTTTTGAGGAAGAAAATTACCCAGAACTTCACTTTAGCAGCACGAAAAGGATCGTTTTTCTTCCTCGCGTTATCGTAATCTACAAATGGCAATAAACGAAACTCGAATTAGTAATCTAAAGTTCTAAATGGACTGATGAATCTTAACAACGAATTCTCACCGGAGCGATCGCGATTGAATCGGGTCGTGTTTGATAGCAGCTTCCGAGTCGAGTGTCCATGGAAGATGAGTTCAAACACAGTCCTAAAGCCCCAACTGCATCCAGATTGAGTCTCCTCACGAAGCAGAGGACTTTTGGGGAATCTTCTTTCCATTTTTAGAAGTCAATGGCTTCTAAATTACACAGAATCAAATAGAAATCTAAGATTTTGTTCTTGGCGCATGAAGAAATAACCACTGTTCAGAATCAGACGAGACAAGAACAGCTCAATATGGAAAATGCGACATTACCCAGACAAAAAGAGACATAAAAAGACAAACTTGCTGGTTTGGAAACCTCAATGTTCACTGATTGGACTAAAACAGTAATAATTACCCAACTGAAAATGTTTAAAATTGCATGTTTTTGCCAAAAAAAAACTGGATATCAAACAGAAAACGAAGAACAGGGATCAAAACCTGGAAATTTTAGTCAATCCACTTCAAGGACCAGAATTATGACTTCAGTAACAATACCCACATGGAAAAACGAACACCCAGATGATCAAGCTTCAATCTTTTTCACGAATTCAGATGAACAAGAACAGAGAGGGTAGGAGGAGTGTATAGAGAGAAAGAGAACGTGAAGAAGAAGACAGGTGAGTGGGAAGTTATTGAGAGAGGGCAATGGTGATTGTAATTGAATTGACAAGTAAACTGAGAAGACGCCATAATTTCTGCAAATCCTTTTAACTCGACAAATCTCGCGTTTTCTAATCTGTTCTTGAAGTGGTGCTATGTTTAGAGGTGATATGTTTTTGGGAGAGGGACCGATTCGGTCTTAGGGAGGGAAACGGTTCGGTTCGCAAAGAATAAATGAGGGAATACATAGAGGGTAGTTTGGGTATTTTCATTTTTGGTTATTTCGACGTTTAAATTATATGTCACATGACAAGCACGTGCTAACTTTTAACGGATAAATTAACAGAAAAACTAACGTTTCTTCAAAAACCAACAGAAGTAAACGTTTTACATCAAATACCCGCGGCCCAAAACAAATTTCATCGATTACCATTTTGTGCAAACATGTTACATCTTTTTCATACTTAAAAATATGGTATGGTTATGTTATTTGGCATACCCTGACCATACCCTAACCATTGCCAGCCCTAGATTACTACCCAATCACTTATAGTCTAGTATATGTAACAATTTCTCTATAGCAAACTATTCAACAATTTCTCAAAAATTCATCACCATAATTTCTCTATGTAACAATTTTTTAATCTTAATTTTTTTTTGGTAAAAAAACAAAAACTATTCAACTTAAACACTCAGTTTGTAGTATATTTCCAATATTCACATTGTATTCATTTCAAAGGTTACAACTCATTATATAGCTATCTAGAATACATATAACTCAATAACATGCTTAAAACATTATTCTTAGTGTAAGGAAGAATATATGGCAAAGTTGTCTTCTCCATATTTTGTGCTCCATGATTCATCCCTGTTATGTGCTCCATGATTCATCCCTGTTATGTGCTCCATGATTCACTTTTCCTTGTTTTAGGATTCTGGTTTCCTACACTCCCCCTCAAGCTAAATTGTGGGATCACACACATTTAGCCTGCACCAGATTTCATCAAATGATTTCTCATTGACACCTTTAATTAGTACATCAGCAAGTTGATTTTCTGATCGTACATATGGAAAAACTACAATGCCTTCTTCCAACTTTTCCTTGATAAAGTGTCTGTCTATTTCAACATGCTTAGTTCTATCGTGCTGAACTGGATTTTCAGAAATACTGATTGCAACCTTGTTATCGCACCATTAGTTGCATGACCCTTTGATTGGAAAATCAATCTCTATCAATAGCTTTTGTATCCACAGTATCTCGGTTAGTCCCTGAGCTATTCATCTGAACTCGGACTCAGCACTAGATAGAGCAACCACCTTTTGTTTCTTGCTCTTCCAGGTTACCAGATTTCCCCTACAAACGTGAAGTATCCAGACGTTGACCCTCTATCCATCTTTCTACCTGCCCAATCCGCATCTGTATATGCCTTGAGCTCAAGATGTCCATTATTTTGGAATAGAATCTCTCTTCCCGGTGTACCTTTCAGATACCTTATAACTCGCATGGCTGCTTCCATGTGCTACTCTTGGGGTTGATGCATGAATTGACTAAGAACCCCTACTGCATAGGCTACATCAAGACGTGTGTGTGTCAGATAAATCAATTTTCCCACTGGATGTTGGTATCGTCCTTGATCTGCTGGCCTTGCTTCTTGACTGATTGTTAATATGTGATTTACGATAATTGGAGTATCAGCGGGTTTAAAATTTGTCATTCCTGTCTCTACAAGTAGATCTAGGATATATTTTCATTGAGAAATAAAAATACCTCTTTTTGATCGAAGTACTTCAATTCCCAAAAAATACTTGAGGTTGCCCAAGTCCTTCATCTCAAATTCCTCAAATAGATTTTTCCTCAGCTGGTATATCCCTTCCTCATCATCTCCTGTAATTATCATATCATCAACATAAATTATCAAGCAAGTTACCTTCCCGTTCTTCTTCTTTAGGAATAACGTATGATCCGCATTACTCTGCGTGTAGTCATACTTCTTCATTGCTATAGTGAATCTTCCAAATCATGCTCTAGGAGATTGTTTCAACTCATACAATACCTTTTTTAATCGACATACTTCTCCCTTCTTAAACTTCTCTGGCATGCCTGGAGGTGCTTTCATGTATACTTCTTCAATAAGTTCTCCATGGAGAAAGACATTCTTCACATCGAACTGGTGTAGTGACCAGTTCCTATTTGCGGCTATAGAGAACAAGAGACCCTGATCGTATCAATCTTTGCCACTGGTGAGAATGTCTCTGAGTAGTTAACTCCATAGGTCTAAGTGTATCCTTTGGCTACTAGTCTTGCATTATACCTCTCAATCGACCCACCTGCCTTGTGTTTGATGGTGTAAACCCATCTGCATCCAACCGTCTTTTTTCCGGGTGGGATCACACATTTCTCAAATGTTTTACTTTTCTCCAGTGCTTCCATTTCTACGCTCATTGCTTGACGCCATTCTTTTTTGGCTTGAGCCTCATGAACGTGCCTTGGTAGGTCTTCTGAATAAATTATCGTGGAAAATGAATGCGTCATTCGTGACATATTCCCTCTCGCCAGATTCGCAATCGGGTATCTTGTTTTCCTTGGTACATACTCTGGTTCAAACCGAGTTGGTGGCACTCCCCGGGTTGATCTAGGTGGTAATACATATCTTCTCGATGTATTTATCTCCCCTTACTCTTGTTCTCCAGCACTCATTATCTGAAATTTGAGTACTTACCTCAGAAGTATTAGTTGGGATGGGTATGATATCAGCGCCTGCCTGGTCAGATTGTACTATGTTTTGAAGTGTCTCGGTGGTTCCGCCTACTAACTCTTTTGGTACCGCTTCGGGCCATTCTGGACTTGACACCCAACTTAATGGGTTTGTTTGATTCTCCCCTTGAGTATTATGTTGGGTGGAGTAATAGGATTCTGTCTCAAGAAAATCACAATCCATCGTGGTATATAACCGATGTGTAGACGGATGATAACAACGATAGCCTTTTTGATGAATTCTGTATCCTACTAAGACACATTTGACTGTGCATGGATCAAGTTTAGAACGGTCGGATTTTGATATATGAATATAGACAGAACACCTGAAAATACGTGGTGGAAGAGCTAATGTTGATGGAACATTAACATGTTGTGAGAGTTCATGTAGTGGAGTTCTAAGACTGATTGCTTCAGTGGGTAGACGATTTAGTAGGTATACGGAAGTTGCGACAACTTCATACCAGAAATAAGTTACTGTTTGAATAGTAAAGTTACTGTTTAATTCATAATTAAATTATCTACGCACCGTAACTTTTTTGATTTTTTTGAGTAAGTACATAATTAAATTTATCACTTAATGCATTTAATTATTTCGGTCAAATTATGGTGTAAACGATGTTAGGTTACAAAATCACTGTATTTCCAATCAAAAATTACCCTAGATAGATAATTGAATTACCATATAAATGACGTTAACCGTGTTGAGTTTGGACTTACATGGTTCGAGTTATAATTTTTTAAGTACAATTTTCATATCTCAACTTACGGCATGCCGTACAGTCAATCCGTAAATCCAAATTTAATATTTTTTGCATCATTTGAATCGCAATTAAAAGATCAACTTACTATAATGTTTTTTAATAGATACATAATTTTATTTTTAATTAAACATCGAGTCATCATTATCGAAAAAATGATTTTTTTTTAAAAAATTGGGATGCCATCTTCACAGGCGCCACTTCAAAGTGGCGCCTATTCATAGGCGCACCCCAGGGTATGCCTATTTTTCTAAAAAAAAATTCCATACTTACTTTTCTAAATAAAAAAAGCAAAATACTTACTTTTCAAAAAAAAATCTTTAATATTTAGATGCGGAAAATTAGGTCCGTCAATGGTGCTGTAAAAATTCGAAAACCATGGTTATAAAATCGCCATATTTTTATATAGTTAATCGTACCATTATGTTGCGGTACAATTATGGTGATGAATTTTTTACTCGTAATGAGCTATGGTTATGATATTTTAGTCTTACCCAGGATTATTATATAAATATAACAATTATTTAATATTAATATAATAACATATACTAATAACAGAAATAGGATTTTCACTTTCAGATTTTATAAATTCATAATTTCAGGGATGCTAAGTTTGAATGGTGTTAGTGTTGAATATTACTTTTGTTTGTGACATAGATTTATATATTTATTAAGATAACATATATGGTATTCCATTATACATGTGGTAATAGTATGAGTATACAGTTAAAACTGTGGTTAATAACCATCGTTATGAATATGGTTATGGTATTGAAAATTGTGTTCGTAATGGTTATATGGTTATAATATGTGATTTAAAAATATGGTATTTGTCATACCCGCATCATACCCTAACTATTGTCAGCCCTAGGTAAAATATCACATTGCCCTCTAATGTTTAGGCAGATTTTCAATTTTCCCCCTAAAATTTAAATCGTAAAATTTATTTTTTATCCAAATTTAACATAATTAATTTTGAAAATTGTAAAAATGACCCAGACTAGGTCCCTCACCCATAGGGGGGCAGTCGTCTAGATAAAGACTCAGACCCGAGCCCCCTCGATTGGGGTTCAATCGAGTCCCGATCGAATAATGACTCAATTATGACATTTGAAAAAGATTGGGATGGTTAAATTGTGACATTTTTTAAAACTTTATGTTATTTTTGCAATTTTCAAAACATATTCTCTTAAATTTGGATGGAAAAGTTGACGGAGGGGGCAAACTTGCACTTTGGCCAAACATGAATGACATAAATTTTACGATTTAAACTTTAGGAGAACTGAAAAATCGATCAAACATTAAATGATAATGTCGTATTTTACCTTATTTAGGTAAAATTATAATTTATTTTTTTCATATTTTGGTCAGCACTCGAGTTTATCACTTCCGTCAAATTTTTCATTCAAACGTAACAAAATATTATTTAAAATTTGCAAAAACAACATAATACATTAATACTTGTAAAAATGTTATAATTTACATATTCGAAACTTTCCTATATGTTATGATTTATATAATTATTTTATAAAAAAAATATTAAAAGAATCATGAATCAAATTTTACCCATGAATTAATCATTTTCGAGTCGTGAACTAACAAATTATATTTTATATTTTCCGAGATATTATATATTGCAATATTTGGTCGGTTTCCGTCCCCAAGAAATAAAGGTAAACGGCTAGTCTAGTTCCGTTGAGTCCCCACAGACCTAATGCTAATTATATATTAAACTGCTTTCGCTACTTGGTAAGAAAAACACTTTAGCTACCGTTAATGACACTACCGACCACACCAAACATATGTTTGGTGTGGTCGGTAGTGTCATTAACGGGGCGTCGTTGCGTTATGGATCTCCTCCAAACTTAGCATGTCGATCAAACTAGCAGGAAGTAGACTATTAATTATCACATGTTCTTAGACACAGAAGTTATGAAACTCGTTTATTAACTGGGGTGACATTTTATATTATGTCACTAATCATATTTTGTAGTGTGGTTATGGATAAGTTTCAAATATGTCTTCAAATTCAAAATACGAACACGGCATGATTATTAAATACATTACAAATTGTTGGGTATTAATCCGCATACCCCGGATGACCTAGTGAAGACCGACCCAACTCAAAATAAGTGATGGCGCCACCTCTGATACAATAAAGGTGCGCCTACACAAAGCCAGGATACAACCCGCTTTAGGACAGACTTCAAAGACAACTCGAGACGCTGCACTGTAAGGGTGCGCCTCATAGGCACACCATAGAGGCGCGCCCGATCAAAAGTCCCTCTTCCCTTACTTCTACGACACGAATAACACAAGGCTCCATGCCAGACAGAGGGTAATGGGGAGCAAGCATGCGGGACAAGGGTCCATAAAACAATGGCACTATGCACAGGACATAAGGGCACTATGCATAGGACACCAAGCAACACGGGACTTGAGACATAACCATGGTCAGCCGACTAGATGACACATGGGATGATCATGGTCAGAATTAAACTCCAGTCAGGTTAGAGGTGAGAGTTATAAGTACTCTCACTCATCTTTATTCCAGACTAATGTAACATTACCTACTGGAACTTCATACTCATTTCTTCCATACACGAACATTCGACTGACTTGATCGTCGGAGGGGAAACAACGGGAACACCCAAGCTTTCCTTCTATGCAGGTTAACGGAGCGGCACGGGAATCAACTTGGAAAGCGCCAGATAAAGTCCTATCGGAAAAAGCGATTCAACACAAATGAAACACACGATTAACTTTTTGAACAAAAAGAACTTTGCGTATACACGATACAAGTCGTGTCACACGACACAAAATAATACGACATACAATCCACAAATTTCATAATTTAATTTCACAATCAAGTTTGAAAATTCAGAAGTGATTCAAAAACTTGTATAAGAATAAATTCAAATATTAAATTCATATGCTTAATTGTGTTTATATATATATTTGTAGATCATAAGTGTTTAGAAGAATTTATTAATCGTGTATAAACGTAAACGAATTGTTTAGACACAGGATGTGTTAATGTCAAACTCGTATATGCATAAATACAGATTGTTTAATTGTGTCGTGTCAAAAATTGTCGGACTTAATTAACCACCTAGCTACTATACAAATTCATAGATGCATGCTTCTTTTACTTGGGTTATGCATCGATCTTAATGGAGAGTTAAATATACATTTCACTTATAAAGGAATAATAGATAGGTTTTCATTGCTATAGCTACTATATACATTGCTACAAAATCAAACTGCGTGTATGTATATAATTATAAATACAAACAAATCAACATAGCCGGGATATTCATTCCCTCTACCTAGCTACATGTAGTATAATTAACTAGCTTATATATGTTCATATATATACATGATACTATTGAACAATTTGATTCTATCCAAGTTCTACTGCAGTGTCACAATTCTTCATATCCATGTAGACGAAAGGATTGGAATCAAGTTTGCCACGTCACTAGCTGTACCCATCCACGGCAGCATGTCCAAATTTGAGACAAACTCCTGCGCTTTTTGGAGCAAATCGACAGTGTTTCTAGTACTAATGATGTCACCATCTCTTTGAAGTACGACTGGCGGCTGCTTGAGCAAGTTAAGGTAAGTTTGTAGGTCATGGACACTAGAAGGATTTTGGACGTCAAAGAAGTTTAGGGATAACTCTGTACCCACATGAGTATAGCACGAGCAGCTCCAAGGAAGCTCATATCTCCCACCCAAAGCCCTAAAATTCTCATTGAACACGACACCTGGTAGCTTCGTGATCGGGTCATTAACATTCACGACTCTCAAAACCTTGATTCCCAGTTCTTCACATCTATCTTTGAATCCCGAATTCCCAACCCTAGGTCCCCCGAAGGAGAAGACCGTGATGGGGACGATACCTTTCTTGTTTCTGTTTAACCCTAGCTCGGAGATATCGTAGGCAAGAAGAAGAGCCAATGAGCTACCCATGCTATGTCCAGCTAGGGTTATGCTCAGTTTCTCGCCTTTGTACTTGTTCAGTAGCCGTGATACTTCTGAAAGTAATTGATCACGGCAGCTTCTTATCCCGAACTTGCTCTTGCTTTCATCTGCAGTGTAAAGGCTCAAGAACCCGGACTCCACCTTGACTTCAGGCCTCGGATTATGCGGGTTGAATCTGGGCGGGCTTAGTGAGCTCATCATGTTTGCTACCCACTCATTGTTCGTGACAGTTCCTCGGAAGGTTACCACAATGTCTCTCCTCCCCAACCTCTTGACTTCTGCATCTGATGACACTGCAACGTATCCGATCCACCGTCCGCACGACGACCCGCTTGGCCCGATCGGAATGGTGACATCAGGAGTCGCGTAAATGTACTTAGTGACGTCGTAGTTTGAATTTTGAAACCCTACCTTGTGCAGCAAGTTGCTCTTCCCAAACTTGCAGTTTAGGTATCGTTTCGAGTCGGGGTCCATATCGAAGGCGTCGTAGCATGCGGTAACGAAGCTCCCGTATCGTACGATCTCGTCTCGTAGAAGCGGGTGCAAAGGGTCGAGAAGACCTTCCCAGTTCTTGCAGCCGCGAATCTCTCTCCATGTAAGTGGAGAAGAAGATGATGAAGAAAATGGAAGTGTTTCAGTGTAGTAAGTGAAAGAAGTTGCAGAAGTACTAGGAAAAGATGTTGGGGTAGAGACAGCAGAAGAAATCTGATGAGACAGTTGTTGGTTTCTCCGAGGTAGATGGAGCTGCCTCTTAGAATGAAACCGTGGCTTATTATTGTCTTCCATGGCGGAAAATGTGTGACAACCGGCCATTTTGATCGGGTTAATTACCATAGATGCCATGGAAAAGTAGAGAGAGGTCAGAGTAGAGAGAAGTTAGCTAGACATGGTGACTGGTGAGGACAGATGTAGGGGGAGAAGCAAGGTATATATATATATATAATGGAAAAGGGATGTTAGGCGAGGATTTGAATAGGATTATAATTATTCCATCCCTGTCTTTTCATAGAATTAGATTTTAAGGTAAGTGGTCGGTATAGTCTCTTAGTTAGCTGAGTGAGAGGTCTTGCGGCATTGAAGAAGACGCAATATCAACTATTTATATAGTTGACATTAAGGACGTATAGATATATAGATACAAATTATAATTTAAATTTAGCTAGAATAAAATAATATTTAAATAATGAGATAATTATAAAGCTTAATGAGATTCATTTAAAATTTAGAGAGGAGGGAGAAAAAGTCATATATTAATGTGTTGAGAAAAAAGAAGAAAAGAATATTCATTCGTAGAGATTCTATATGTAATGGGGGGAAAGTATTTAGAGTTGACAATAAAAATAACTTTTCTAAATTTATTTACAGACGTTAAATTTGTCAAACTATTTTGTTTGACTCAATCTTAATTTAGGTTTATTTTAATCTAAATGAAAATTTAATTTGTGGTGTATATTTTGAAAATATTAAGTAACATATATATCAATTTTTTTAATAAAAAACTGCATACTGCTACTATATTTAACAAACTAGCTTATTTGATTTTTTTTGTTAATTGTTTAAGGAAATACATTCATTTTGAAACATAAATTCATACATATACATCTGTCAAATATGTCAAACTATATATTTATGCTGCAAATTTATTTAATATTTATTTTAATCGAAATCTTAAGTTTACTTTCTAATAACCATTTTAGAGAAACATAACAACACAATCTATCTATATATATTAATTTGACTAAGTTATGTAAAATTGTGACAAACAAGCTTTTTAAGACATATTCTCATTCCTAATGTCAATTTCATAATTCCTAATTGGTTCATATCAAACATATAATTCTCACTCATATGTGTCATGTCATGTAACTTAGTTTAAAATCTTCCAAACTTTGTCATTCATTCTCCCAATAAGTTACAAAATTTCATTAATATCTTCTTATTTTCTATGTACATTTATGATTTTTCTTAAACTTATTTTATTTACTAAATATTATATTTTATTAAATTAAAGCAAGAAGATGCAGAAATTAAATCTTTTTATTACAAGATAATTTAAGATGAAAAGATTATTATGTATATTATATATAAATTTTCTGAAAATAATAATCACATGTTAATAATTTTATGTAGATATTTATAAACAATAATTACAATATAATTTCTTCATACTTTTCTTATAACTATTTGTTATAAAATATCATTGTTATATTCTATTAGAATCAACATATATTACAAAATTTAAAAATAATTTATATAAGTTATAATTAGTATAACTAATACACACACACACACACACACACACATATATATATATATTCTAATAGTTTGTATTTATTTAAAAATATATGAAAATATTCGATGTCATAAAATAATTTTTAAAATTATTAATTAGCATCATATTCATAATTGGTTTCATTAATTTTCAAATATTTGTATAAAATATAAATAATTGTTATATTGTATAATATTATAAAAATAAAAATAAGTTTAACATTTTCTCATAAATATAATTAATTTTTATGTTGTGCAATTAATTGAATTAATATTAATTAAATGTATTTTAATAAAGTGTAAACAATCATGTTATAAATATATATTTATATTTATTTAAAAAATATTATTAATTTATAAACTAAAATAATTATTATATTGCGCAAAGCGCGAATCAGTTTTCTAGTAGATTTAATAGTTTGAAGAGAAATACAAAATAAATATCTATTCACTACAGGGGAAGGAGAAGGGTCAGATAACGACTTATCGGGACAACTCAAATACTATTGAGACGTGAATAATTTATTTATTTATTTATTTATTCACAAGTCAAACACTATTGTCCGTCATTTTATTTAATATATATATTTCGCGACTCAAATGTCAGAGACGCAAAATAAAATAAAATTATTTTTTACGACTCCATTTTTTAAGTCGTCCTATTTTTTAAATGGAATTAATCTTTTCCTTTTTGTTATTTTTCACAACTCAATCACTATTGAGCCGTAAAAAAATTAAAAATAAGAATATTTTTTACAGCTCTTTTTTTTAGCCGTTCTTTTTTTTAAAAGAATTAATATATTTTTTTAGCTATTTTCACGGCTCAATCACTATTGAGTTGTGAAAAAAAAAATTCAAAACTTTTCGCTTTCCCGCCCTCCTTTAGTTTTCTTCCCTTCCAAAATTACCTCGAATGAAGGAAGCTTTCCCGCCGAAGGCTGCGATTCCTCGCCGAAACCATTCTTCCTCGCCAACTTATCCTCCCTCACCGAAGGTTGCGACTTCTCCCGCCCTAGCTCCGTCACCTACCAGGACGACGAGCTCAAACCCCTCCACACCTTTACCGTCGAATCTGCTACAGAGGTATGTAGTTTCCCATTCGGTCTATATCCATTGTTGTAGCTCCTTTGGATTGCCTCATGTTTTATTGATTGTTGAATCGTTTGGTGGTGCTTCGGGTCACCTCGTACTGTCAGGTTCTTCCACTCACCTTTGATGAATGCCATGAGGGTGATGAACACGATGAAGAGAATGTGGACCGCCATCATGGCCAAAGCTTTGGAGGCTGAGAAGAAGCTTTGGAGACTAAAGCTTTCGAGGCTGAGAAGAAGACTCACCAGACTCCGATGGTTCGGAGGTGGTCGACGGAGCTTCAAGCTCGACGGAGGTGGCCGACGGTGAAGCTTCAAGAAGCTCTTTGTGAGCTTCCAATATATTTTTTATAAAAAAAACATATTGTTGGCATTTCAAACAAAATGAGCCGTCCAAAAAAAAATCACAGCTCAACCAAAAGTATCGCCATAATTATTTTGGCGGCACTTTTGATTTGGGTCGGGAATTATCACGGCTCATCATATATTGAGCCTTGATAATTCCCTCAACACATCATATCATGACTCAACTTCTGTTGAGCCGTGATAATTTAGTGTCTCAATTTTTCAACCGTTAAAAATATATTTTTCAGCCGTAATTAATCATCTCTCCCGTAGTGTATTAAATTATTAATTATTCCATTAAGTTTGGCTAATACCTAATTAAAAATAAATTAACATTGCAATAATAGACACATTTCCTCTTTCTCCATTACAATTGAATTCATGAACTAATTGGTAGATGGAAACAATTTTCATCAAAATAATTTTTTCATTAAATTATTTTGTATCAGTAGTTCATAGCTTGAAATTTATTAGATAATATAAACAATAATATTAGATATTTTTAGATGTTCTAAAATTTCTTTCAGGTTCCTAACTATTATATATGTTAACATTTTCTATTCTTCTTTATATTGTAGTATATTATGTGTACAACTGTACATGTCTCTATAGTCTCTAGACATTCTGTCATATGTTCTTTGCCTTTGGGGGAAAATAAGATACTGTCCTAGGAAGTAGGAATACTTCATTTTTAAAGTACCAACTGGTTGGCCAAAAAAAAAAGTACCAACTACTTAAAATTATACAAACTCTCTTGTTATACAAATTCTATCATATTTCTACTCTTGTTAAAAGGAGAAGAAATAAGATCTTGACAATTAAAGACTTAGTGGGAAATTGGATTTTTGATGAGTGTCTTATTCAGGAGGAATTTCAAAAAAAAAATTCAAATCTCTTCACAACTTCAAAGGTTTCCTCACCCTTGGTGGTTGATCAGCCCGATTCTTGGAGAACTGCCTTATCTGAAAATCAAATCCGCCGCCTAAATAACTTCATCACCTCGGAAGAAATTAGGAAAGCCACTTGGGATCTTAAACCGTTTAAAGCTCCGGGGCCAGATGGCCTCCATCCGGCTTTCTTCCAAAAGTTGTGGAACTGTACGGGTAGCTCTCTGACTGATGCTATCAGTGAGGTGTTTAAAAGAGGATATGTCCCTACAAGTTGGAACGAGACGTTTATCTGTTTAATTCCAAAATGTAGTCAGCCTAATTCAGTCTCCCAATTCAGACCTATAAGTCTTTGCAACTCTATCTACAAGGTCGTTTCAAAAATTCTGGTGAATAGAATCAGGCCTGCTCTTAACAATATCATCTCTCCGTTTCAAACTAGTTTTGTCCCAGGAAGAAGGGGTTCTGACAATGTCATTCTGCTTAGAGAAGTGCTTCATTTTTCAAAGCATAAACAGGGTAAAACAGGGTGTATGATCATTAAAATAGACCTTGAAAAAGCTTATGATAGAATTGAGTGGGACTTCATCAGAAGAACGCTCTTTTTCTTCAAATTTCCTGATAAAGTCATTAAGTTGATTATGAGTTGTATCTCCACGTCTTCAATTGAAATCTTGTTTAATGGGGGGAAACTAGAAAAATTCTACCCGACCAGAGGCATTAGACAAGGAGATCCTCTTTCTCCGTACATCTTCATTCTTTGCATGGAATATTTGGCGTTCCTCATCGATGAAAAAGTGATGCAAGGACAATGGAAAGGAATAAAAGTGGGAAGAGGTAGCTTGACTTTATCCCATCTTTTCTTTGCTGATGACCTCATTCTAATGGGAGAGGTCACCCCTGAAAATTGTAACTGCATCAACTCGGTCTTAGATGAGTTTTGCGCCATTTCAGGACAAAAGGTTAATCAGGGAAAATCGATCATGGTTTTCTCAAAAAATGTTCCACCTTCCAAAAGAACTCAGATCTCAGCGAATTTACAGTTTAGAACAGTTGAAAATTTTGGATCTTACATTGGCTTTCCGTTGGATCTGTCAAATTCGAAAGTTAGCTCTTTTAACTTTGTTCTAGATAAAGTTAGAAATAAACTCTCGGGGTGGAGGGCGAAGCTGTTATCAATGGCAGGTAGAGTCACGTTGGTCAAATCGGTCTTGTCCACAATCCCCTCCTACTATATGCAATGTACTATGTTTCCTAGTTCAGTGTGTAAAGAACTGGACAGGATTAATAGGATTAATAGAAACTTTGTTTGGGGATCCACAGACCAGAAAAGGAAGATCCACTTGATCAATTGGGAGGAAATAACTAAGCCGAAAAAGCTTGGGGGTATTGGTCTGCAATCGGCGTTGTATCGTAACAAAGCACTCCTGGGTAGTTTGGCTTGGAGATTGAAGAAGGAAACGGCTCCTTGGGCTGTGGTTATCAGAAACAGAATGTTTAAGCAGGATGGAAATTCCCTCAATACTTCTAATAAAACACCCTGTAATTGGAAAGCAATAAACGAAGGTATGAACACCCTAAAATTAGGATCAGGGTGGGTGGTGGCGAATGGTAGGGACATTAGATTCTGGCATGATAATTGGGTGGGTAATCAACCGCTGCGAGCTGCTATTTATGGTCCACTGAATTATGAAGAAGACAAATTGATGGTAGGAGATGTCTTCCAGAATGATAAGTGGAATCTAAATAGTATCTCCTTTGACTTCCCCAAAAAATTTTGGACATGTTTCGAGGTACTCCAGGGGACAATACCAATGTCTCCTCAGACACTCAAATATGGAATGTCACTCACTCGGGGAACTACACTACTGCGTCGGCGTACTCTCTTTTAGCAGGTCATGACACAAACAGTGAGGTAATTAATCAATGGGATTGGGTTTGGAAGATTCAGACTATCCCTAAAATTCAGTATTTTATTTGGTTGTGCCTTAAAGATAGACTTGCCACCTGTAAACTATTGAACCATAGGGGTTGTAATTTGAGCCCTCTGTGCCAAATTTGTTATTCTGGGGTGGAGGACATAGATCACATATTGCGTGGGTGTGAGCATGCTAAAGAAATGTGGAACTCTGTCACTGGGGCGCCAAATCTGGGGCAATCTTTAAACTACCCGTTGAATGAGTGGATCAAGAAGGGTTGTCAGGAATCAGGAGACAACATTCAGGGAGTAGAGTGGAAGTACTTTTTTCCTTATGCGCTATGGAACATTTGGAAAAATAGGAACTCTCTTATTTTTAATGATAAGCCTGCCTTTTCTTCTGTTTATGCTTTATCTTTATCTCAAGCAAAATTTCATAAAAATGTATATCTTGAGACTGACAGTGCTAATGAGTTCATTTCCATTGATATTAGTTGGGTTCCTCCCAAAAAGGATTGGTTTAAAATTAACACAGATGGAGCTGCTAAGGGAAATCAAGGATTTGCAGGAGCCGGTGGGGTCATCCGAGACTACAGGGGTCAATGGGTTGCAGGTTTCTCAAGGAATTTGGGTTGCTCAAACAGTCTCACTGCGGAGTGTTGGGCCATCCGAGATGGATTGCTTTTGGCAAAGACACTCGGATTAAAATCCATTCACCTTGAGACAGACGCCCTCTCAGCCCATAAGGTAATTTCTGATGAAAATATGTTAAATCATAAACTAATGCCGATCATTGCGGATTGCAGGAACCTATTGATGCAGTTTGAAAGAATGAAGTTCAGACATATTTTTCGAGAAGGGAATGCGGTAGCGGATATCATGGCGGGTATGGCAATCAATTAGCGGCAAGTGTTCGAAATCCATAGCTCACCTCCGAAGGAAACTATTAATGCACTTCGAAAAGACGCAGTTGGCTCTTTTGTTTCGCGAATTGTTAAAGTTAGCTAGTTTTGGTTGTGTAATTGAACTTGGGTGATTAGTTGTCACCTATAGGGGTTTTTTTAATCCATAATTATATAAAAAAAAAAGATAATAGTATAAAACTTTATTATAATTTTTTAAAACAAAAAACAAAATAATAATAAACACAAACAATCAATTATATATCATGTTTTTTTTTTAAAATGCTGACTATCATGTTTTTTTAAAATGCAATCCGTGTTATGAATTATATATCATCTCACAAACAATTATTAGTTAGGATAGATTATATAGACTTATAAAAATGTAATCATGCTTAATCAAATAATATAATTTTACATATTTTACTAACAATTTTGAAGGGTTTAAATTGATTATAGAGTTTTTAGATATAATCTTTTTGTTATTACAGCTTTTAAAGTTTTAAAATAAACTAGAAAACGTAGTTATTAAATAATATTATATTATATGAATGACTCTATATTATTTTACTATAATTAGTTATATTATTTTAAAAGAGGCATTTGTTAATTTTTATTTAGGAAAAATTAGGTAAATGCATCTTGATGTTTATTTTTTTTTGTAATTGGACTCATATATTTTTTTATGTATGTTATGTCACCCGTATGTTTGAATTTGTTGGTAATTGGACCAAACATTAATTATACCTGTTAAGTGTTACGTGGTAATCATCTGCGAACGTTTATTTTGAAAGAATGCAATGTAAAAATATATGTTTACCATTTTGAAATCCCATCACCTTATTTGGAAACAGATGCTTACTTTCTTCTCATAGGCATATTCAGTTCGACTCTCTCCCCCATTTGAAAATTTCTCAAACCCTAAACCTCTGAGGCTCCTATTGATATTCCCTTCGACTGCTTATCACTGCGACGAACTGGCCCGAAGACTCCGACGAAGAAACTCCATTGCGGCTCCACTCCGTCCGTCAATTGTGCATAGGAGCTCAGTCTGTCCACGGCAGGTGGGTGCGTCGGTTCTGCATAATGGTTCGATTTAGAATGCTTGTGTAGAAAATGCTTCGTTTGTAGAGAATGCTTCGTTTGTAGAATGCTTGTAGAGAATGGTTCAGTATAAAATGTGGACGCTTATACAATGGTTCGGTTTATACCCAAAATCTAATTTTTTAGATATTGTTGATGGGTTTGGTTTTGAATTTGTTAGGGTAACTTATGGACAAGGTTAGTGGGCAAACTTACCAGTTGACGATTCACCACAACAGACAGTTTATTGATGGAAATTGGGTTGGACACACCGAAATTACTGATTTAGGGAGGGATGTAATCAGTTATGAGACAATGGAAGTGTTCATGGAGTATTACGAATTAGTCGTCGGTGGGTGTATTTGCTATCTCCCTCCTACTGGTGATTTGAACACAGATTTAGAAGTTTTGAAAAGCAATGAAGACGTTACTGAAATGTTTGAGAGGCAGGATGGAAGTTTGGATTTGGTCGTGTATGTGTTGGCACATTTTGATCCTGTTGTATGTGCGAAGGATCCATTAATGGAAGCCATTCGACTAAAAGTCATTCAACGGATAGAAAAGGCATTGAAGAGTCAAGTTTCGGCAGATAAAGGCAAATGTCCCATGGAAGAAGAAGACGCGTTATATTCATTAGAGGAGATAGATTCACTATCGGATGCTATATCCGATCTGAATTGGAAAGCCAGTAAAGATGACGATGATGAAGATGATTTAGATCCCGATGTTAATCTTTCCGCAAAGAAGAAAAGTAAAGATAAATACCCAGATTATGAGGTTGGTGCAAGTTCAGGTATCCACCGGACAGGATTGAATGAGTATGGGTTTGAAGATTTACTATATGGTGGAAACATTGAAGATTGTCTAACTAGGCAAGTTCATGTTGTTGAACCAGTGGAGGTAGGACAATGTCAATGTTGAAGTGACACCCTAACTACTCCCGTTGGTTCTGACGTTGAAGGCGACATCAAGTGCACAAACTTACAAAATATTTGATGAGGCTATGAACGCGGAAACGATAGGCAATCAAAGACCTAAACATGAACTGAAATTAGGGATGCGGTTTATAGATGGTCATGCATTCGGGAAGCATGTCGTCGAACACAGTATTGAGGAGGGTTACGAACCAGATTTCAGCAAGAAAAACAACGTCGACCGTGTAGAAGTTGTTTGCAAGCAAGGTTGTGGGTTTGTCGTGGTTGGTGCGAAAATGAACAAAGAGAAGACATTTCACATACGAAAGTTGGTACCGGAACATACATGTGGACGAGCTTACCACACAAAGAAGATTTGTGGGAAGTGGATTGCGGATACATTCATGGAACTCATAAGGAACAAACCACGCATAGAGAGTAAGGTTATTGCCGATGAGATTCAAAAAAGGTTCAACTTTGATGTTAAAAGGTGGAATATCTGCGAGGGTATCAAGTTGGCTCGGAAAGCCCTTGAAGAAGATAGAGTTTGGCAGTTTGAGATGTTGCGTGATTATGCTAGCACAATTATGTTGCACAACCAAAACAGCAGTGTTGTGATACAAGTAGACCCTATCCCATCTCCACTTCGGCCAAAATTTGAACGTATGTATGTATGCTTAAAGGCATGTGTCTATGGGTTCATAGTTGGATGAAGACCTAGGCTTGGATGAGTTCCATTTGAAGGGAGTCGATGGTGGTCAATTATTATCGGCAGTATCCAGAGATGTAGATAACCGGGTGTTTCCACCTGCTTATGCATGGGTTGAAGCTGAAACTGAGAGTTCATGGATTTGGTTCCTTGAATTGTTGAGTAAAGATATGGGTAACGACAGGAACTGGGTGATCATGTCAGATAGACAAAAGGTTAGTTCATGCACATTCATGCAACCTGATTGAAATATTCGTACAAATTATAACTACCACATGTTTTGTGCTAACACAAATTATATATACTATAAGTTTAACATTGTGTTTGTAAATACACCGCTATGTATGTTTTTATTGACTATGTATGTTTATGTGTTTATAGGGTTTAATAACAACAGTCGAGGAGATTCTGCCTTTTAGTGACCACCAATTCTGTGCTAGGCACATACACCAGAACATGCTGGCGAAGCATATGAACGATGCAGGTATAAAATCCAGATTCTGGACCGCCGCCTACGCGTATAATTATCACAGGCACAAATTGCACATGGAGTGGCTCAAAGTGAATTTCAAGAGTGCATGGGAATACCTCAATTAGATTGACCCAAATTCATGATGCATGTATGAGTTTCATCCAGAATCGAAAACTGATCTTATAGTTAACAATTGTTCAGAAAATTGGAATAGTAAGATTATCATGGCTCGTGATAAACCGATCATAACACTCATGTAAAGTCTGCGACGATGTTAATGACTGATTTGCAAATGAGGAGGCAAGAGGCGAACACTCACGAAGGTGTTTTAATGTCCAACGTTCTGGAGAAGATTAAGAAGAAAAAAGTATCAGCCCGAGGAATGCAGGTGTTATACGCAGGTGAAGGAGAATATGAGGTACGAATTGGAACAATGTACCAACACAAGGTTGATTTGAATGATAAATGGTGCAGTTGCTTAGAATGGGATCTATCGGGTATTCCTTGTTCTCATGCAGCTGCATGTTTGATGAGTGCGCAAATTTTTGACTTTTCTGATTATGTTCACCCATATTATCATGTATCTACTATGAGGAAGATTTACGCACCGATAATACACCTGTTACCTAGTGTCGACGATTGGGTACGGGTAGATTCATTGCCAATTGATCCACCAGATGTTAGGAAGAGAGGGGGAAGACCGAAGAAGAAACGAACTAGGATAGCTCATGAACCTAGCAACAAGAGCACGACTAAGTTGACAAAGCATAAGTTAAAACAGTTTTGCTCAGTTTGCCATGAAACGGGACACAATAAGAGAGGATGTCCTAGATCAAACATTGGTGGATCAAGATGCACAAGAGGAACAAATCAGGCGACAGAAGAAGTTACAACACAACAGTCTCAGTCTACTGCATTGAAAAGAAAGGTACATGTTCATTTAACGCATCCAGATTAATGCCCTTATCGTTCATATTCTAAACATGTTTTTTCCCCAAAGAAACGAAGGGGACCTGTTCGTCGAAAATTTAACACCGACCATGTCGAAAATCAATCTCCAATGGATGACACATTTTCAGCAAGTCGGACCCCAATGCAAGAAACAACTGAACCACCAATGGTTGAGGCACAAATGGACGCACCAGAACAACCGCATGTGGAGCCTCAAAAGAGAACAATAAGGGTCAAGTTGTCAGTGAGACGAAGAAAACCAAATGTATGTAAATTAGGTATTCACGATAAATGTAGATATGGACAACATCTTCAACATTTGTAGTTATGTAGGTTGATCGACCATATTCATCGAAGTCGACACCAAAGTCGACACCAATCAACATAGAAGCGGACGATGATTTTCAAACGGTAAGATCAAGTGCCCCAGAGTTTTCAAGTTGCCGAGCATTAGTGTTATCTCCCTAACCACTTCAAAAGGGAAAAACAAGAAAGAAGACTATGGTACGCGGTGCCCGCACTTCACCCCGTTTTGTGTGAAGATCTACTCAGTGAAATCCTTCACCCCGTTTTGTTTAAATGAATGTTGTGATCGCAATGTTTTGTGGGATGTTAGGTTCGGTCATGTTTTGTGGTATGTTAGGTTCGGTGACTTCGTTTTGTTGGATATTTTGTTTGTTAAACCTTTGTGTTGGATATTATCTAAACAGGTTGGTCTCATGGTCAGTGTTGAATGTTCTGTTGGATAATGTGTAAATCTTTGTTTAATTGAATTTTCTTTAAACACAACAAGTTGATGTCAATTTTTGCCCAAACATAAGGGTGTAATTACTCGGTCATATGTAAACTTATACACAACTTTACTGAGTATTATACAAACTAGTGAGTCCATCTAGTAGTTATTAAACAAACATATAGTACAACTGAATAACAAAGTACACAACGTAGACACTATAAAACAAACGTTTGTCACATGGCTACATCTTCAATATAAACCCCAAAACAACAACAAGTAAGAACACTATGACACACAGCTGCTGTTGATTTCTACTACGCAACACAACAATTTGATTGTTCAGTTCGGATTCCTTTGACACAAATTTGGTCATGGTTCTCCTTCCATACACACACATCGGTGGATCTGCCCAAGCGAAGAAATCACAACCTATTTTCAATGGCTGCATAGTGGTACAAAGAAATTAGGGTTTCCAAAAAAACTAATTTTTTCGGAATACACTAATCGACCATATCTTCGAAATTAACTCAAGGAATTGTCAGCATTACCTGGTATCTCGGACATGAAAAGAACAGACGGACGAAATTTTTTATGGTCCAAGCTGTTCTTGCACGGGTTTGTAGATCGCAGTAGCACAGTGGTGCCTCATAAGTCATATTCGGGTTAGATGCGAAAGGGGAAGAAGAATCGGAAGAACATTCACAGTACTTACTAGACCTCATCTTACGAACAGAGAATACGCAAACAGAGGAGGCCGAACGAACGAAGGGAGAAGATGAAATGAAAAATGGAGGAGACACACAAACTTTATCAACATAAAGTGGCTAGGGTAGTTTAGGTATATACATTTATGAGTCAGGCACATGACAACCACATGAAGGTAATTTAACGGACAACAAGCGATAATGGACGGAAAGGTCCAATGACCAACAAACGCAAATATCTGAGTGTGATAACAAACATTATGAGTGCAATTACCAACCGGTGTAATCATCTTAGTGCAATTTCCTACTTTTCCATTTTATTTATTATATGATTTTTCAAACTTGAGGATCTAATCAAAAAGTTGATTTTTTTCTTCTTCTAAAGTAGTCTATTATACTATTTTTTTACGCGAGTATAAACATAAAGAGTCTTCTAAAGATATCAGACTATTTAATATATGTACATTAACATCTTAAATTAATAAAATAAAGTGCGTATATATCTTTTTAAACTATCATATTAGAAAAGGGATTAATACATAAAACACATACTATTATAATAAAGTTTTTATTTAAATTAAATAAATTTTTGAATAGGAAATATATATGGCAACCAAATTGGAATTTGTCTTTCTCTCTAATTAAATTAATTCCTGCAGTCAAATCAGTCCATGAGTATCGAAGGCAAGGGGTCAAACATGGCAGCGAAATTCTTTTAAGCCCTCCAGTTTACAGTATTATTCAAAGAAAGACTTTTACTATTTCTAGTGAACTGACTACTGACTAGTAATTGATCGTTGGGTTTCTGAACGTGTTGATCACGCGCGGGCTGGCGCGCTTTGAGATAATAAATCCGACACATTCAAGGTTCAACGTGGCGACATGTTGACGCAGTTCTTTGCCGCGTCATGGCCCTCAGGAGCGGTAACTTGTTCAAATGGTTTGTGACCGAATTGGAAGAGCTCTCATTGTGATAAGTTGTCGTCTTGCTCGCAATGGTTAGGCAATATCACAAGAATGACAAATACCATAATTATATTATATTTTTAAATTGTATATCATAATCATAATTATCATAACTATTATGGGTACAATTTTCAATATCATAATCATATTCATAACCATGATTATTAATCAAGATTTTAACTGTATACTCATATTTATTATCACATGTGAAATGTAATAGAACATTATAAATGTTATCTTAATAAATACATAAAATTATGTCACAACTAACAAAAATATTCAAAATTAATATTATTCAACATTATCACCATTCAAAATTAACACTAATATCATTTAATATTTACATCATTCAATTACAGTTCGTCCTGTAATTATACATTTGTTAAATTTAAAAGTGAAAATTCTAGTATGTTATTAGTATTTATTAATATATTATTATTATTATATTTATACGATAATCATGTGTATGACTAAAATATCATAACCATTACAGGTAGAAAATTCATCACCATAACCGTATCATAATAGTACGGTTAACCATATATAAAAAATAAAAGTTATAACCGTAGTTTTAAATTTTTCACCGCACCATTGTACGTATGCCCTGCTAGCGAGCCTTAAGGCCTTGTCTAATGGGTTTTGAGTGTCACCTACACGGAGTCCAACGACGATACTTATGTAGGAAAGTGTCACTTGATTGAACACATTCTCATAGTCCGATTAGAAGGACAATAGACGTTTAATGTAAAATAATGAATATATTCAGGAGTTTTTTCAAAAACTGTTTACTTTCGAAAAAATATTTGAAAAAGTGTATATCGATTTTTTTTTTTTAGGAAAGTATGTATACGCGCGACCCATGGGTGCGCCTACTGCAATAGGCGCACGCCAGGGGTGCGCCTATTGTCCAAACTTTTTTTTTTCGCAAAAACACCGGTCTATCAGAAACCACGTTGATTTTAAGTCTGCTTATGGTTTTCCTCCTAAATAGAAATTGAGAGATAGTCTCACGCGTTGCTTTATCTCAGTATTCACAGGTTTTCCTCCAAATTTTCCAACTTGTTCTGAACAACAATGAAACAAAGTTGTTTATTCACAAGTTTCTGAATTAGACTTTTCTTCAGATACACTAGCTAGTTTGACATTTTCAGGAATTACTCCTGCAAAAGAGCTCTTTGGGGTTACTTTAGGTTCCTGTCCTAAATTTTCCAACTTGTTCTGAACAACAATGAAACAAAGTTGTTTATTCACAAGTTTCTGAATGAGACTTTTCTTCAAATACACTAGCTAGTTTGACATTTTCAGGAATTACTGCTCCAAAATAACTCTTTGGGGTTTTCACTCTTGCCTCTCGGCTGGTTCTCTAAAAATGTGAAGTTTAGATACTAACATTGTTAAAGCATAAGCATAACACATTAACACTAACCAGGCTAGAGAAACGTACATCTCAACCCCAATTTGAGCCGTGATAAATGAGCAAAATAAAAAAAAATAAGTATTATCACGGCTCAACCCCAATTTGAGCCGTGATAAAGGTAGCGGCTCAGTGTATTGAGCCGTAAAAATAACTTAACAACGGCTCAATGTCATTTGAGCCGTGATATTGAATTTAATTTAATTTATCACGGCTCAATAAACATTGAGCCGTGATGTTTAGCCGTTATTTGCACCCTTTCCCGTAGTGCATACATGGAGGAATTTGGTGAGACTAGCGTAGAGGAATTTGGACCTGTGAATACTGGGATAAAGCAACGCGTGAGACTATCTCTCAATTTCTATTTAGGAGGAAAACCAGTGAATTTGACTCATCTCCGCGATTGATCTTCTGTCCTCTTGATCATCTCCGTGGTTTGTTAACAAATTGATCTTCTGTCCTCTTGATCATCTTCATGGTTTGTTAACAAATTGATCTTCTGTCCTCTTGATCCAAGACCCTTTTGTTAACAAATTGATCTTCTGTCCTCTTGATCCAAGACCCTTTTGTTAACAAATTGATCTTCTGTCCTCTTGATCCAAGACCCTTTTGTTAACAAATTTATCTTCTGTCCTCTTGATCCAAGACCCTTCCTAACCATTGGAAGGGGATCAGCTTTCTTCTGTCCTCACCGTACGACTAACCAATACAATTCAAATTCATGTACGCAATGATCTCCTAAGCAGACTTAAAATCAACGTGGTTTCTGATAGACAGGTGTTTTTGCGAAAAAAAAGTTTGGGCAATAGGCGCGACGCGCGTATACATACTTTCCTAAAAAAAAAAATCGATATACACTTTTTCAAATATTTTTTCGAAAGTAAACAGTTTTCGAAAAAAATCTATATTCAGTACTCATTACGGGCAGCGACGGATCTAGGAACCTATATAAGTGGATTTCTATTACGATTTTTTATACGGAGTCATAAAAAATAAAATTAGTATCAATTCTGATTGAAATATTAAAAAAAAAAACTGAATAAAATTTTAACTACATATATACAATAATTTAAGATAGAATGATACCATATTTCAATTTTGTCTGTATAAATATTAGTAATTTGTATCAACTAAAAATAGATACAATAATTCTTAATGAGTGAAACAAACACATTACTATTTTTATAATTTTGCCTAATGTTCTGTAAAGAGACTTATTTGCAACCAAAAAAATCAATCACTAAGTTATATACATTATTTAACATATAATTTAAATTATAAACAAAGAATTTTATATTCAATTTTTCGATTTGTTCACACTTTAAACTTAAACTAAAAAAATAGTATTATTGTTCTAAGAAGAAAAAAAAAATATTTTTTAATAAACATCTAATAGAATTGGAATACTAATTATATACATCAAGTAATAGCAAGTTGAAGAATCAAATAAAAATATTATTCAAGTTGAGAATTTTAAATCAGACAAAAAGAAGAAAGAACAATAATATTTCACTCTAAGTTCACTAAAACTTAAACCTTAGACGTCACCTAAAAAGTGAATGCATAACGAGCTGAGTTCGAATTGTCAACTGAAATTCTCACTAAAATATAATTGAGGTCCTAATAAATATTACTTAAAATATACCTATATTTTTTTTAAAAATATAAATCAAGTGGGGGCTTGGGACCGCACTCCCACTGCAGTGAATCCGTCGTTGATTACGGGTATGAATGACTCGAACAACAACCCTTAAAAACACCGTAATAACGATCATTAAAGACACTCTAATAACGATCATTAAAGACACTCTGATACCAGGGTAAACACCTGATTAGAAGAACCGTGCAGTGCAATGAGATTGTTTATAAATTCTCCTCACCTACTCACTTCATCATGTAATCAATGATCTAATATATGTTTACTCTCTCAACAACCTCTTGCTGACTTTATTATCGGATGGAAAACAACAGAAAAAAACTCGAGTTTTCCTTCTTATAAGTGCAGGAGATAAGATATCATCCATGAGTTCGTTAGTCCACATAGCAATGGTCGACAAGTTCAGATAAAAAGATCCCACATTACCCATGGTTCCTACTTGTTTTCTCTAACTTGCCTCTTGAAGGCGAAGATGACGCGAAAGGTTACTCTTGATGTTTCTAGAACGATCGATACTCTAAGTGGGTATTATCACATTAATTTTGAACATAAAATATATATCATATAAATGTTTTTATTCAACCATAAGTATATGCTCACCAATATGGAGTTACCTTAAAAGATTTAAGAGCATTTTAATTTTATATCTTATTTTAATTTATTTCACATCACTATCAGCTAATCAATATGTCATAAAGAATATAAAAATAAATAACTATTACAAGTACGACTACCTTAATTTAATACAAGTTCACATATATATTAAATAATATATCTTATTTTTTTTCCACTCTCCTCCCACTTATATATATAATATATACTTTACTTGTTAGTTCTAGAAGTAGTAAAGATAGTTCAAGAAATATATATATATATTTTTTTTCACATTGTATTTTAGAGGATCTCATCAGGAAGGCAACATACAACAATATAAGTATATTTGCTTTATATTTATAATAATTCTTATTTGCACTGTAGTAGTTCGTAAGGTATAAAATGTTAATTATAAATATTTTTTCATTCTTAATTTTTTTATTAAAAAATTTTAACTATTAAAAAATAAAAGTGCCATCTTGCGACCGGTTGACTCAATACATATGTTCCTGAAGCTCCTCCATTTCAATTTCTCTCTATATCCCTCCCTAATAAAAGGGATAAGGGATAAAAGGGATAAGTGAGGTGAGGGCCATCATGTGGCATAAAGAGGAGATGGCTCTTGCAAAATAAGAAAACTTAATATATTAGCTTAGCTTAACTAGCCAAAATGTTCAAATTAGCAACGACCACATCCGTTCGCACCTTACCTATTAATTTTATATTTAACCCTAATCTTTTAATTATATGAATATAGATGATCTCTAAAGTGATACTACAATTTCATACTATATTTATATTCCTATAGTATTATATATGTCTGTGTCTAGGGTTCGAGTTTTACTTAGAATCAGTAGAAGAGAAGGATTTGTCAAACCCTTAGTAAAGGTTAACGACGGCTGAACCGACATACAGAGAGAAGTTTCAAGGAAGAAAGCAACAAAGATGGGATTTGATTTTTATTTTTAAATCTTTTCTATGTTTTGAATTGTTGGGCCATCCATGGAAATGCAATGAACATTGTGCCTAGGTTCAGATAATGCAAGGAAAGACGACGACTAAAAAGTGGGTAAATTCTCCACAAAAGGGATCCCACCAGAAAGCTAAGGAGAGAAAAAGGTTCAAAAGATTTGAGGAATACCTACGTCTCTCCTCAGTTACAGTACACACAATCTTGTTGAAACCTAAAAAAGTGCAGGGAAGCATTGGCTTTTGTATGTGCCGTCATTTTTAGGGTTTTATAAATTTTTTATATGGGAGACTTCGGTCAAAGGACGTTTGAGTTGAAAAAAAGATTGATAATATTGCATTTGCATGCATGGAGCTAAAGATACTCTTTTTTTTTGGTCACTTAGTTAAAGATACTGATCGCTAGATCGTGTTAATTACTAAAAAAAAGTAGGGTGGAGAAAGATAAAAAGTCCGGTGGATCATAAAATTTTAAAAAAAATGAGTTGAAACTGTTTTGAATAGCTCGTCCCGAATCTATGATCGAGATTGAATCTGCGTGTATTTTCTTTGAAGCTCGGTCGGGGTCTTGCCAACCGAGCTAATTCCTTAATGGATTGAGAGTGACCCGAAAAGTAGACCAGGTTAAAAATAAGTACTATTACTTGGTGTTCTTTAGAACCAAAAACACAACACACCTACTCTAATAACTGAGACTTGTTGTCCGTATATGCAAAACCATAAAAGCCAATCTCCACTTCAACTTTATTATCTTGACGTGCAATCTCAATTGTCTGTAGTAATACAAAACACATATTTATGCGTTGGGAACTTGAAATTGTTTGTAATGGAAAAATTGATATGATAATGAGATTGTATTTTGTATTGAAAAGTTTGGATTGAAGCTTTGTTATGCTAGTTTTGATGATCTTTTAGAAAAGAAAGTCAGGTTAGAGCCCCTGTTTTTATTTATTTTTTTACAATTTTTACTTTTTTTATAATACACTCATCTCAGCATTAGAGTTATACTCCCAAAATTTCAAACTTTTGTTTTTAGAAAAATCCGCGTGGACCAACCGAATCTCACCCTAACTATGAAGAAGAACTTGGATATCTACGAAACAGATAATTAATAAGGTGGGTAATTATATACAATAAAACAAAGTAATTAATTATATAATATAAACAAAAGCCATTATTATTGGTGCGTGGAGAAGAAGGCGTGATTCTCGTCAAAAAGGAACATGTCTCCTTCAGTCTAAGATGACAGTGAAGTGTTGGACAAATTAAGTTAACTAACTATTTTCATGAAAAATGTTAGGATAATCAAATCCAATGTGGGGAAAAGCATTAATTTTTCAAAGAAAAACGAGATTTAGTTATATAAAAAAGAATAGTTTTTTAAAAGGAATTATAATGAGTTTTAATATTTAAATGTTGTGATTAATTAAAGTATAAACTCTCTAACATCATGTTTGTTTGCAATAATTTGTAGGGAATGGAAAATACGAATTCAGTATTCTTATATTTATTTCGCGGAAATGTAATTTTGTGGAATTCGAAATTCTTAAAGAGTAAGAAATAAATATTCTTGGCTAAGAGTTTAGAATTACTATTCCAGGTAAGGCTAAAATAAGGAATAACCGTCTAAATGACCAAAATATCACCAACTATTTCCTAATAATTATAATAACATATTATTATTTTTTTATTCAGTATTTCACTTACCAAACACGCGCCGGCGCAATTATATTTCAGGCTTGAGAAATGCATAAAATTACGAAGTTTTTTAAAAAATAATTACTGTGCAAAAAATATTTAAAAAAGTAAGTATAGTGAAAAAATATTTAGCAAAATGTATATAAACGCTACTGGGGGTAGTGTTTTTCGAAAAATGCTACTAGGGGTAGCGTTTTTCATAAAATGCTACTTAGGGTAGCGTTTTTATGAATTTCGCTACACCTAGTGACAATTGTTTTTTAAAAATTTACGTTTTTGACGATTTAATGTCTAATTTAAAATAAAAAAAATAAAAAATATAATTTTTTTAAAATTACAGTAAGTAGATATTTTAATTTCAATTCAAATGATGCAGATATTTTAATTTCAATTCAAATGATGCAAAAAATATTAAATTTGGACTTACGGATTGACTGTAGGCTCTGCCGTAAGTTGAGATATGAAAATTTGACTTAAAAAAATATAACGCATACCCTGTAAGTCTAAACTGACCACGGTGAACGTCATTTATGTCGTAATTCAATTATCTACATAGGGTACTGTTTTTGATTAGAAATACAATGATTTTGTAACCTAACATCGCTTGTCTTAAAATTTGACCGAAATAATCAAATGCATTAGGTGAGAAATTTAATTTTGTACTTACTCAAAAAAAAATCAAAAAACTTATAGTGAGTAGATAATTTAATTACAAATTAAATGACGTTAACTAGACGTTAATATTTTGCTTTTAGACTGACCATATAATACGATATAATACGAAGTAAATTACGTATTGTATTATACGGTCACTCTAAAAGCAAAACATTAACGTCTAGTTAGCGTCATTTAATTTGTCATTAAATTATTTACTTACTTTAATATTTTGATTTTTTTGAGTAAGTACATAATTAAATTTCTCACCTAATGCATTTGATTATTTAGGTCAAATTTTAAGACAAGCGATGTTAGGTTACAAAATCACTGTATTTCTAATAAAATAAAATACCCTAGGTAGATAATTGAATTACGACATAAATGTGTTCACCGTGGTCAGTTTGGACTTACAGGTTATGAGTTATATTTTTTTAAGTCAAATTTTCATATCTCAACTTACGGCAGAGCCTACAGTCAATCCGTAAGTCCAAATTTAATATTTTTTGCATTATTTGAATCGAAATTAAAATATCTACTTACTGTAATTTTTTTAAAATTAAACATCAAATTGTCAAAAAAGTAAAAAAAAAAAAAAAAATCGCCACTAGGGGTAGCAAAATTCATAAAAACGCTACTCAAAATAGCGCACGTCGTAAAATAGGCTTGGCCAAATAAACCGGTTCGGGCGAACTGGTCTGGTCTGGAACTGGTTTGGATCGAACCGGTTCGGTTGAACTAGTTCCAAAACTAGACCAGTGTTTTTTGCCTTCAAATAGAACAGTTCAAAATAGTACCAAAAAATTAGTTCGAATCGGTTCGACTCGACTCGTTTTTTGATACTGGTTTATACTTAAATTTAAATCAAACCACTTTAAACCTATATAATTTTAGAACCGGTTTGAAGCAAAATCAACTAAACCTAGATATGTCTTCAATAAACCAAACCTAGAGATGTATTGGACTTTCGTATGTTGATGTTGGACAGGATTTTAGTCGGTTGTGGAACAGATTTTCAGTCGGCTCAGTGTGTTTTTCAGTCGGTTCAGTGTATTTTTCAGTCGGTTCAGTGTTTTTTCAGCCGATTCAGTATTTTTCAGTTGGTTCAGTATTTTTTTAGACGGTTTAGTGTGTTAGACGGTTTAGTGTGTTGGACAGGATTTTCAGCCGGTTTAGGTTCGGTTTGAACCGGATTATTTCCGAACCAAAATTGTTATTAAAAAAAACAGACCAGAACAGTTCGAACCGGTTCTGAATCGGTTCGAACCAGACCGGTTCTTTTTTCCTTAAACCAGACCAGTTTTTTTAGAAACAGAAAAATGTACTGTTTTTTTTCAAACCAGACCAGTTCAGTTCAAAACCGGTTCGACCCCGAACCGGTTCATGAACAAGCATATCGTAAAAAACGTTACCCCCAGTAGCGATTATATACATTTTTCTAAATATTTTTTCAGTATATTTACTTTTTCAAATTCTTTTTGAACAGTTCCTACTTTTAAAAAAAATTCTAAAATAACGATACTTATTCTCTCATAATTGATCTAATTCAATTTGCAAGTTTCCTCTGGCAAAAAAATAATAAAAATAGCAAGTTTCCATTTAAGAACCATTTTAATCCAAATTAAGACCATTAATTAAGATAGGATATTTTTATGAAATAAAATAAAGATAAGTACACACTTTAGAAAATCAATGATCTAAAAATTGTTCATCGACAGATACAAGTTCACCTCAGAGAACTAGACTGATGGGTATGACTGGACTTTTTACGAAAGTTTAGGGACAAATTATATATACTTTCACTTTCAACTTTTGGGTGTCTTATAAGTTATAAAACCGAACGCAGTATAATTTCAATTTTTTTCCATAAAATATATATATAATAAAATATTTAGAAAAATAAGTATTTTTTTTAGGAAAATAGTTATATATATATAGGGACGGAGGTATTAAGGAATTAGGTTGCCCCCTCAACTTTTGATTGTGTAAATTTGACCCTAAAAAATGCAATAAATTTTAATTTAACCATTTTAAATGGTAGATTTGCTCCCACTAATTTTTTTTAGTTCAACTATTTGCCCCCACTGAATAAAATTTCTGGCTTCGTCCCTATATATACCCGTGGGTAGTGACTTGTGTCGAAAATCGCACAACTCATTTTTGGTGCGTCTATATCTACCTTTCTATTAAAAAAACATGTACTTACTTTTTAAAATATTTTTAAATTTATGTCTACTTTTATAAAAAATATTCAATCATTTCTCATTTGTATATGTTATGAAAAATAAAGTTTTTTTAATTATTTATAATTAGACTGCGTGACCCTGTAAAACAAATATTGTATTGACTCAAAATTTGAGAACCAATATACTACAATGCATATTAAAAAAATTCTATCTTCTTACAATAATTGTTTAAATTGGTTGAACCTATCATGGTTTATATATATATATAAGTTTCATTTAAGTTGTTATATGATGGCTGGAAATGCACCACGGGAGAAATGTCAAATACCGGCTAAAAAATGTATTTTTTCTCGACGTTAATTTATCACGGCTCAAATGAATTTGAGTCGCGGCATTAAGCGTCGGGACAATTATCACGACTCGATTTAAAATGAGCCGTGATAATTCTCGGCCCAAACTTAAAAGTGCCACCAAAATAATTATGGCGGTACTTTTGAGTTGAGCCGCCATTTTTTTTTTTAAACCCATATTTTTCACGGCTCAAAAACTAATGTTAACTTAAAAGTGCCACCAAAATAATTATGGCGGTACTTTTGAGTTGAGCCGCCATATTTTTTTTTTTAAACCCATATTTTTCATTAAAAAAAACTAATGTTGTGTTCCTAGCAGGAGGAGAGGGGCAGATGGTGGGAGGGAGCGTGGTTGGACCGCTGATGACGGCGGGGCAGGTGTAAAGCCTACGTGGCTCAACTCCGATAAACTCCTCCAGAATAAGCTCCAAAGAGCCTGCTCCATCGCCATTAGTCCACTTTGAGAACGAGACCCACCAAAACCACCTCACCTTCCTCAAAACCCTCATATCCACCTCACACAAACACAAACACACGGACATTACCCTCATATCCACAACTGTAAAAACCTTATTCGAGAAGCCGTTTCAAACCCTAGTTCACCACCATCTTTCCGACGTTTGAGAAGCCAACGCAGACTTGTCGAACCTAGATCCGGTGAGTCGAGTCAGGCGAGTGGAGTCGAGTCGGGCTTACAAGGCGAGGGGAGTCGAGTCACTGCTGTCTTCAGTGAGTCTGTCTTTAGTGACGCGTCTTCGGTGCTGTCTTCAGTGAGGCAGGCTTACAAGGCGAGGGGAGTCGAGTCAGGCGAGTGGAGATGGATGGTCGTGAAGAACAAAGGCAACAAACATAAATAAACGAGAGGAGAGCACCTGAGGTCGAGCTTCTTCCAGCTCCGGACGTGAGGAGGTTACACAAACCTGAGGAGAGCACCTGAAGAAGAAGAGCACAAACCTGAAGAATAGAAACTGACGAACACAAATCTAAAGAAGAAGAAGAGCACAACTTGGACACATAAGAAGACAAACTGACGTGGAGATCAATAATAATTGTTTGAATTGTTTTGAGCAGAGCACAACTTGGACACATAAGAAGACAAACTGACGTGGAGAGCAATAGTAATTGTTTGAATTGCTTTGAGCGGCGGGAAAGTGAAATTGTTTGAATTTGTTTTTTTTTCATGACTCAATAGTAATTGAGACGTAAAAAATATCGAAAAAAATATTAATTTCTTAAAAAAATTATGGCTAAAAAAAAGAGTCGTATAAAATATATATTTTTTTATTTCGCGGCTCTGACATTTGAGCCGCGACAATTATTTTTTTTTAAAAATAAAATGACGGCTCAATAGTATTTGAGCCGTGAATAATCATATAAATAAATTATTCGCGGCTCAATAGTGTTTGAGCCGTCCCTTTGGGCCGTTAAATCACCCTTCTCCCGTAGTGATGCTAAATCATCTTATATTCTGTGAACTTGTATCTGTCGATGAAATTGGGCTTATAACACACAATATAATGGCCCTAGGCCCATCAGTGTACAATGACCCGAAAAAGAGAATACTAAATAAGAATTTATTATAAATTAGGATCTCATTTAACATATTTACGTAGTACAAGGATTATTTTCAAATTTTGCTACCTAAAAAAGGAAGTTTTTGCTTGCGCGAAAATCCACCTCTCCACTTGAAATGGAACATCTAGAAGAATCGACGGAAGCTAATTTCTCCAATCCATGTCCTCTCCCTCCATCTAGAATAGAAGAAACCCTAATTTCTCCTCATAAGAGCTCCGATTTCTGTAGCGAATTCCTAATTCAGTCGAAAGCTTGGAGCGTCGGATAGGAGACTATATCATCTTTGTGTGCAAGGGGTGACCTTCCGCATCCTCGATATGGTAAACTCCTTGTCTGCTAATTTCTTAGATGCAGCTCCAATCTACCTTTTACTATTTCTCCCATTGTCGACACTGCTCGTGAAATTTCTTGATTGGTGTTTCTCTTAATCAGAAATACGTTTTTGCTAATTGGCATTCTCTGTAATAATGTTTGCTCCTACTTCCTGATTCTAGCTCTACTAAGTTTTAGATGAAATTTGTCTGTTTGGTGGATCATGTGCCGAAGAAATATATATTTTAGTGCAATGATTCGAAAGGCACTGATTTGGGGAGTTTCGATCACGTTGGTGTAAAACGAACTTGCAACTATAATATGCGTATAAATTTATAATAATTGCAAACTTCACTCTTTGTTGTCCTTTGGAAGAAAAATATTATGAATAATCAGAATGATCGAGTCTTGAAATTAAATACAAATATTAACTAGCTTGCAGTTTTTAGCTTTTGCTGGGCAAATTAGCCTATCTTTGGGTAAACTAGCCTATCTTTGGGCAAACTAGCTTATGGTTCTATCCTTCAGGGATCTATATATTGTTCTCCTTCAACTAGGAATATCTTCTACGTCTACCAAGCAAAAATCTTGGCATATATTATTGTTGACACTTGACATGCTATGTATATCACTACTTGTGCAGGCTGCAAAGATTCTCGCCAACCTCATTGTAATGGGAGGCGGTATATTAGCTAGGGCCATGGTTCAAGCTTATCGTCAAGCGCTTTCCAGTAAGTTCTAGAAGTCTGAGGTTATCTTCCTGGAAACTTGGACATTGTCGAAGATATTTAGTTACTGCAACTGCAGAAGTGTATTTTAGAGCTAATAGTCTACTTTAGTCTTGGTAAACATTGTTTTAGTATTGAGTAAATTATTGCTACTAGATTTATATTGAGCTACATTAAGTGACCCTGAGCATGGCTATAGGATCTATCTTAAGGAACATTATGGTAACAAATGAGGCTTTCTGTACAGTCATTATTATTCTATTTGGATTAAAATGGGTCAGTTGATTAGATTTTTTATGGGGTGCTGCAGCTAAATGGGCATTTATTTACCAGATGCATGCTTTATTTGCTGAATCTATTCTTGGGTTGTGTTGAGTTTATGCTCTCACTTCGGCATATTCTTGGTCATTTCTTTTGCTTGAAAGGAGCAATCATGCACAAGTTACGTTAGCTGTTTCAAACATTTTTTGCTCTCTCTATGTTCTAAAAGGTGTCTTTTCTTTTGTCAGATGCATCAAAATCTGGTGTTGCTCAAGAAACAATGAACACTGTTAGAAGAGCAAGCAAGACCATGACTGAACAAGAGGCCCGACAGATCCTCGGAGTGTCCGAGGAAACACCTTGGGAAGATATATTAAAGGTCTTTGCACTTATTATGTCTTTTGTATTTATTGTTCGTGGCATCTGCAAATAATTTGGTTTTCGTATTAGAACTCAGACAAATTTGGCTTTGAATTTGCAGAAATATGATGGTTTGTTTGAAAGGAATGCGAAGAACGGGAGTTTTTACCTTCAGTCGAAAGTTCATAGAGCTAAGGAGTGTCTTGAGGAGGTAACTCGAGGGAAAGGAGAAAGTACACCAAGTTGAACTCTCTCTAGCAGCATGTTATTTTCCACGCCGGGTTTCGTAGAATATTTACTCTTACGAATTACTGTATGTGAATGTGTTCGGTGCTCATGTAATTTGAAGGATTCATTATAATGTAAGAGGCATGTTGCTATTAATTCCAATAACAGAGGCCAAAACTTCAAGGTCTTATGTGGAAATTTTGGGAGTAAATGTTGATTATCTTTAAATGGCAAACATAAGTTGTTTTTGTTGCCATAATCAAACATAAGTTAGTATGAATTTTTTTTATAAGGAAAAGTCTGAAAAAGATTCTATCTGCAGATTATTGACTACTTTTATAATGCCCTTAGTTTTTGCAATATTTTTCCTTACTAATTTTAAGGAAACTAATTATCAAATCGGTGTCATATTTTTATAGTTACTAAACTACAGTCCAAAATTGAAAAATTCATATTTCTATCAAGTTTTGAACCCTAAACCTCTTACATACTAGCTGATTTTTTTTATCACTACACTACTAATTTAACTTACTTGTTTATATGCTACAAATATAATTATTGAATCAATTCTCATATTATTATATTAAATATATCATGTTTATTTATCGATGATCTTTAGTAATTAATTTATATTTAACGCCGTTTGCTTAATTATAGTTTTAATTTAATTATGTATCTACTGTATTAATTTTTTTGAAATGGTTGAAAAATAAGTAATATTCTAAATTTAGTATTTATAGGCTACTAGAATTCTCATTTTGAAAATATTTTGTTTTTTCATCCACCTCTAAAAAAAATCAGAAAGACTATCTTATGTAGATAATTAAACTATATTTGAAGCTTATAAAAAAAATAATTGGAATTCGTAGTGTTGTGGTAAAACTTTTAGTTAGTATGTAAGAGGTCTAGTCTAGGGTTTAAAACTTACTAGAAGCATGAATTTTTCAATTTTGGACTGTAGTTTGGTAACTACAAAAATATGAGATCGATTTGATAATTAGTTTTCTTAAAATTAATAAGGGCAAATATGTAAAAGTTATTGGGACATTATAGTCTTTCAACAAAAGTGATCTGTATAAACTATAAAGTAGTCGATTGTCTGGAAATAGAATCTCCCAGACTGAAAATGGTACAACATGTTTGCACAAAATAGTAATTGAACCAACATGTTTTATTTTGTGATGGTTAATGGTCCAACATGTTTGAAAATGATGGTAATTGGTACCTCCGTTACGTTTCTGTTAAAAAATTCTGTAAAATATTTTTAATATTTACAAAATTAATCAAATATTTTTCTAAATGTTACAACTAAACCCTACAAACTTACATTAATATTACAAACAAGTCCCGACTCAATTCGAGTCACACCGTGGGGAACCTAGCCAGGGTCCGAACCCATACCAGGTCACCCAACCCTGGGGACCTGGTCCAGGTTCGGTCCAAACCGATTGGGGCTCCAATTGAGCCCCAATCAAGGGTCATATGGTTTGGGTCTGAACCCAGACCAGGTCACCTAACTAATAACCATGCGGACCTGGTCTGGGTTCAGACTCAGACCATAGGACCCCCGATTGGGGCTCAATTGGAGCCTCAATCGGTTTGGACACAACTCAGTCACGTTCAGTTCAGGCGATTGTGGCTCCAATTGAGCCACAATCGAGAGTCCTATGGTATGGGTCTGAACCCATACCAGGTCGCTTAACTATGAGGACCTGATCTGGGTTTAGACCCATACCATATAACTCTCGATTGGGGCTTAATTGGAACCCCAATTAGTTTGGACTGAACCCAGACAAGTTTGGTTCAGACGATTGTGACTCCAATTGAGCCCCAATCGGGGGTCCAATGGGCTGAGTTCGAATCCAGACCAGGTCGCCTAACCATGATGACATAGTCTGGGTTCAGAAGGTTCAGTTTAAACAATTAGGGCTTCAATTGAGCCCCAATCGGGGGTCATATGGTTTGGGTTCGAGCCTAGACCAGGTTCCCAAGGTTGGGTGATATGGTCTGAGTTCGGACCCTGACTAGGGGACCCATAACAGAAAAGTAACGGATGTACCAATTACCATAATTTTCAAACATATTGGACTATTCAAAAAATTTTGGGTTGAAAACCCATTTTGTGCAAACATCTTGGTACCATTTTCACACTTTCCTTTTTTTATATGAATACTACTTATTACTTTTTAATTGATAATTTAATAATTATTTTATTATACCTTATAACATAGTTATCAGAATCGGACCGGTGGTCCGACCGGGAATCGTTTGGTTAAGTTAAAAGATAGTTTTACAAATGAACAGTGTTTGAACCGAGTTGAACTGAGCGATTTTTGGAAAACCGGGTGTTTTTTAGCTGATTTTTTTTCCAGACCAATCGGTTTTTCGGTTTAAACTGATTGGTTTGATTCTGCACAAACCAATCAGCTTAACCCAATTGGTTAAGCTGGTTCACTACTATTGTGTATTGTGTTTGAGAATTGAGAGTAATGTGTGTTTGAAATTGAAACTATGTAGTTTGTGTGTGTGTGTGTGAGAGAGACTATGTAGTTTGAGGTAATTATTTGAGTTTGAGACTATGTATGTATTTTAAGTTTTTAGTTTTTTTTGCCCTTGTGAACAGTGAACCACACACTGAACCGGGTTGGACCGAACGAACCGTGAACCGACCCCCTCACCGGCTCGATGGCCGATCCAGTTCTCATAACTATGCCTTATAGTGGTTACAGTGGATTGATGATGTGATAAATAAATATTTTTATTTAATATATTGAAATAAAAAATATTGTAAATTTATGTTTTAAAATATTTATGTAAATGTGAAAACAAAAATATTATTATAATTATAAAATACTAAATTTTTTGAAAATGTCATTCTTTTATATAATACATTATAAAAAATTATTAAAGTATACTTAAAATTCTAAAAATATAAAAGAAATGCTTTTTTGGATATTGTATTTCATATTTTTAATACAATATAAAATTCAAAATTTTAGTTTCCCCAAATTCTTAGTATAATTTTAATTTCTTATTGATAATATATTATATAAATCAATTTCATATTTTCTTAGTTCATATTTATATTTTGTTATTTCTTTTTTGAATTTTTTTTTTTAAAATTTAATATTTTAATAAAATATTATATAGAGAAAATTATATTTTTCACAATTCAATTGTGTTGTACTATAAAACTTGTACAGTTTAAATGGAAATCTATCTATCTATATTAATTTGGCTAGAATAGTAGAATGTATACAATTATGATAAGTAATATTTTTAGTACATTTTCTCATTCCTAATGGAAAATTCATAACTTATTATTGGTCCATGTCAAACATATAATTTTCATGCATATGTGGTATTTCATGTAACTCACTTTAAAATTCTCCAAATCTTTTTATTCATTCTTCACATAAGTTACAAAAATTCAATAATTTCTAGATCTTTCACATGTGCATTTATTAATTTTTTATTCAAATACTAAATTTTATAATATTATGTTTCATAAAAATCAAGTAAGTACACATATGAAATTTTGTTACTAAATTTTATTTCTAAGACTAAATTATAATTAATTTTATGTATTACATATATTTTTTTCTAAATTAATAGTTGCATGTCTAACATTATGTACCCAATTATAATTATGCATGCAATAATTCATTTTTAACACATATATAAAAAAATATTAATATTATCAGTATAGTTTCTTAATATTTTATATATAGTTGTATAGATCTTCATTTTAGAAATAATGTCTACTTACTTTATATGTGAATTTGTAATTTTTTATTAGTTTTTTTAATAAAAAAATTAATAATAGTATACTTTATAAAAAATCAATTAAGTGCACATATTAAATTTTGTTATTATTAGGGTAAAATACAATATTACCCCCTAAAGTTTAAGACAAATTTAAGTTTCCTCCTTAAATTTTAAAATTTGAAATTTTAGTCCTAATGTTTGACCCGAATGAAAAATCTCCCTTTGTCGTCACTTAACCGTTTATTTCAGACGTAATCCTTGACATTTGCAACTCATGTGGTGTATTAACAATTTTAGTTGATGAAATTGCCTTCCATGACATCTATTCATCCCTCATGATCAGTTTCCCTCCTCCTTAGGAAATCCACACACGAAAAGTCGAAAACCTTTCATCTTCTCTTTGCACTCGGAAACATTGCTTGATTTTGAAGGGACGATTTGCGGCAACAACGTTTTTTGGACCCCTGCCAGAAGTTTCCCTTGTGAGTGGAAGGTAAGTTTCTCGAAATAGTGCGAGGAGGTGAGGTGCGTCGTAATTGCAGTACCTCTCTAGCAATCTCCCTTGGCGTTGCATCATGTAATTGATGAACCCTAGGGCTAACTTCCCAAGTGAGGAAGAACCAAAGAAGAATCATTTGAATAATTGATTTCGAAGTGAAATTAGAATTGGAAATAGGCCTCGGATTTCGCATGTAGAGGTCAAACAGAGTTTTGAGGACAATATAAGGGATCTGATTCTCTAGCATGAGGAGGTCTCTCATCAAGAAGGGGAGGACCCAGGCCATGGTGAAGAGTGGGTCGTCAGAATCGGCCAAGATCATCATCTCAATCAAATTGGAGCCGCTAAAATCCAGGGTTTGGGAGTAGCTGTCCCTGATGATCTCCTCCAGTGGCACGACAACTTTGGATGATGAAAACCATGGAGGAAAATGCTTTTTTCACCGAGCAGTAAGCTAACTCCCCTACTTCTCTGAATATGCCCTGCCAGTGCATCTTCCTCTGAATGATTCTGAGGGAGGATGCATAAATTGAAATGAGGATGCATAAATTGAAGGAAGAAGCACCAAACATTCAATTGTTGTTTTAGAGGGAAATTTGGTCCATTTAAAATATTAAAAAGCCACGTGAGTTGCACATGGCGTAAATTCTGTCTGTAATAAACAACCAACTCACGACAAATGAGGATTTTACATTGGGTCCAAATATGAAGACTAAAATTTAAAATTTTGAATTTTAAGGGGGGAACTTAAAATCGACGTACACTTTAGGGGCAATGTCATAGTTTACCCTAAAATTTATTGCTAAGACAAAATTATAAGTATTTTTGTGTGTTATTTATCTTTTTTATAAATTAATAGTTCCAATTCCATGTCTAATATTATGTACTCTATTATATTTATGCGAGACAATATAAAATTAACACATGAAGAACCAATATTCATATTATCATTATATTTTCTTAATATAGTTTTGTAGAGCTTTATTTTTAGACTCAACCAATTTTACAAATAAAATAAATATTGAACACAATTGACTATTATTATTAGTAATGTAAACATAAATACTTTCAACATTATAATTATGTATTTTTTTAAGTTAAAACTATTTATTAGCAACATGTCAATAAATTATTAATATTTATTTTTATTATTGACTTATGTAAATTTTAGTTACTTTTATGAAAAATATATTTATTCTGCATATTTAATAATATGATTTGTATAATTGAAATACAAGTTCAGTTTATGCATATTTAATAATATGATTTGTATAATTGAAATACAAGTCCAGTTTATCTGTTTATGCACTTAATTATAATCATGCATGCAATCTAAAATTTAACACATTAACAAAAAATAATTATTAATATATTTTTTTAGTACTTTTTTCTTTTATAGTTCTATGGAACTTTATATTCAAATATTTTTAGATTTAACTTATATCATGGATTATAAAATATTATTTGAACAAAAGTAAAAGTTACCATTGGCAAAATAAATATATTTTAACTAATACTTTTAACTATACAACAGTAATAGGCTGTATAAAAATATTAAACTTAAGTTCAAATTACTAATTAGCATCATATCAATAATTAATCATATTCATTTTTATTATCGAATTTTAAACTTTAAGTTATTTTAATAAAAACCATACTTAATCCTTATATTTGATAATATTAATAGTATAAATGCAATTCAAATATTAAAGTTAGATTTAAAATAGTAATTAACATTACATAAATGATTATTGATATTTATTTTTACCATCAACTTATGTGCTTTTCAATTAGTTTTATGAAAAGATACACTTAATTTTTATGTTTTTATACTATTCTTTGTATAATGAAAATATAAGTGTAATTACTATTAAAAATAGTATTTTTACTATTTTATTAAAAATTTATAAAAATCTAAATTATTTTTATTCTTTATAATATAAGAAGGATTTATAATATATTAAATAACTAATATATGATCATTAAATTTTTTATTAATATATTTTTCTATTATATATATTTATACTTATTAGTAATTATTATATAAAAAAATACAAAGCGCGAACCAGGTATAACATAAATCAGAACCATAAAGCAAACGAGAGTTCCTCTTCCTCCGAGTATCAGTGCATTTTCTTCCACTTGCAACGCCGCAACCACAGCGCCATCGTCATTTCATACAGTTGTTTTGACTACATAGAAGAGATGATTCATAAGCAGGAACTTCTTGCCAATGTTCTGCGACTCCTTGTCTTATTGTCTGTGACAAATGCATGGTAGCCTAAGAAGCACTTTGATTATTTAAGGCAAGTATTGTTTGATTTTAGACGAGAGCTACTTCTTTTCTTTTCTTATAGCCGTTGGTTTTATGTTAATTTAGGAGGGAAATACTTCATTGTTATGGATTTGAACACATCTCCACTTTAAACAATTTGGAGAAAGCTAGCTTGTTTAAGAAACAGGTTCTTAGCCCCTTCTCAAGAACATTTAACTTGTTATAGAGTTATTCGCTAAAACAAATGGGTTTATTTCGTATGATTTGAGTCTGCAGGATACAAAGAGCAACTGGTTGACAATAAAACGTGCTCTGCAGCTTGTAGTTGAGGATACTAACACGGCCAAGTATGTCACTTAATCCTTATTAGTTCATTGACATACTTTAAGCTATCATTTTTAAAAGTTAGAAGTAGCATTACCATTAGTTTGCAGCAATATGGAACTTGACTGCTAGTATTAGTATCTAATACTGATCTTTCGCTGTAAAAAATGTATCAAAATTTACTAAATTTCAGCTTTCCTGCAATCATTTTCAGCTTGCAGGCTACTTAATATTCATTAGTAATTGTGGATTGATTTGACTATATTTGGTCTACATTTGGATTGATTTGTCTAGATTGTGGATTATAATAGTGCAGATTTACTGATTTACTCCTCTACGTTACAGGTTTGGTCAATGACAATTGACAAGGGATACTTCAGTTTGGTATAAAATTTCAGCGTTATTCAGTTTGCTGCGGATCAGGTTTCAGCTTTGTGTCATTCAGTTTGAATTTGGATGTATTTGGTACTATGTAAATTGTACTAATGAGTTTCAGTCTGAAAATGTGTCATTTTTGAAAATGAGTTTCAGTAGTTTGTAGATGTACTTTGTAGTTTGTACTGAATTTGGATATATTTGGATTTGTACTGATTCAGTTTTTTTTCCCCTTAAAATTTTGGTAATGGACCGAGACCGGCCCGAGTCAAGCAAGACCGACTCAGGCAGTCTTTTTAGACCGAAATCGGTCTCGGTCCTCCAAAGGTGAGGACCGAAATTTCGGGCTCGGGCTCGGTCTTGCCAAAAATACCGGCCAAGCCTGCCCAAGCTCACCCTACCGCCAACCACTATGGAGGACCTAGCAGAGGGCAAGTGTTGAGTATCGATAGTGACAGTCCAATACGGGTAAGACCTTTTTTTTTTTTGGGTAAGACCTCAAATGCCCAATAACTTTTCAGATGGGTAAAATCCAAATCATTCAGAACTGGGTCAGCCCACATTAAGGGTAAGCTGACACTCACAAAACGGTCCAACACCAAACCCAATACTAAAGTGAACGCCAAAGCCCTTACATGTCGTCATCGACCAAGGCCAAAGCCTATTAATGCTCGCCATGGGAGTGCTCGCTAAGAGAGTAAAACCTCTCAACTCTGGTCCCACAACCGACACCGAATATACAACCACGATATCCCGTGTATATCGGGCACATATTCTACAAAGATCATATAAGACAATTGCAATATTACGTGATAACCGTAATATCTTCTATCCTTATCTGCAACGACACAATATTTACAGATATATTCGGTTACCAAAACGGTTTGGTCTTCCATCCTTATAAATACTTCTGCTTTACATACGTCATTTTACGTTTTTGAGTTCATACACACAATATACTCATTTAAACATTAGAGTGAGACCTAGATGAACCCCCTCTGTTGCACTCCCCTTTTTGCAGGTTCATCGGAGCTCCAGCGAAGGCTCGCGGTCATCAACCAATTGACATTCAAATCACTGTCAAGTCAGCATTCGGGAAATTCAGACCCAACATTTGACACCGCCTGTGGGAAACGAGCAAACAATCATGCGAACTCGCTGTAACCGTAATCATCGTGAACAGACCAACGAGCAATCCCAGGATAACTCTGAATCCACCATCGCTTGGCCGCTCCATCAGCAAGAACCTGCTAGCCAAGCAATTCTCAATGCCATCCCTCCGAGACCGGCACAGGAACATATTGGCACTTCAAGACCGACCCTGATTCTTTCTCCCACCGAAATTCCAGTTCGTCAAACTGTTCAAGTGGTTGGGGAAACCATTCAAGTCACCGCGGAGATGCTATCCTTCTTGGAAACCATCATAGGACATGCTCGCAAGCAAGCACATGCTCCTCATGAAGATCCTTGTCCCGTGGGGTCACCTCAAGTAGAAACTGGAAATCCGTGTGGCACCACTCCTCAAGAAGACAAAGAGATGACCTCTGGACACGATTCCATGTCTCAGGCCTCCATCGAAGCGCCGACAGTCACTCATTCTGTCAATCCGTTGAGTGCCTCACCGATCGGAGAACAACAACCTCAATTCACCCTTGTCCAAATTAAGGAGCTTATTAATAAAAATATAAAGGAACATCGCGGAAACGTCATGACTCCCTTCCGAGAATGATCCTCCCATCCATTCATCGTTGCCCTTATAGCGGTTAGAATACCGAAGGATGTGGTGACAAAATCTATCCCTGAATATAGTGGCAGAGGAGATCTTCTGATCCACGTCAACAAGCACGAAGCTTCTCTGTTGGGTAAGTCGAACTGTGAAAATCACTTAGCCCTATTATTTCCGTCAACACTCTCGGGTTCGGCATCATCTTGGTTCTTCGACCTCCCTACATGATCAATAGGGACATGGTCCGAGTTAAAGAACAAGTTCTTGGAGCGGTATATGAGCGAACACCAATTGCTAAAGAGTGTGGTCGCCTTGGACGCCGTCAAACAACATCCAGGAGAAACCTTAGTCGACTTCTATGGGCGTTTTCATAAGAACGTCACAGAGATTGATCGACGAGTCACGAATGGAGAGATCATTCGAGCTTTTTATAGAGGGCTCGATGTGGCTAACAAAGCTTCAAGAAAACTGCGCAACAACTATCGTGTTCAGGAAATAGAGACATTAGATGAGCTGACTGTAAGGGTGAAAGGTTTCATGGACCTGGAAATGGCAAACTCTGAAGCCAATTTCCTGCTGTCAACCTTGCCAAGGGCTATTCCAGAGCCCCGACACGATGGAAAAATGGAAAAGAAGGACAAGAAAGGTCGTGATAAGCCCAGATCCGAAGCCCTCAGACCAAGCCATCGAGAGGTTCTTGAGTATTTCACGCCTTTAAACAGGTAGATCTCGACGATACTAGTCGAGATGGAAAGAAGGTACTTAGCAAGACCACCGATGCCCCGAAAAAATGCTCAGCCTATGGGTAAAGAAACAAAAAGCTATTGCCGCTATCACAAATCGAATGTCCACATGACCGATGATTGTCGTATTCTTAAGCGCGACATCGAGAAACTAATCTAGAGAGCCATGATGAAGGAGTTCGTGGCAGGGAGAGAGCGAAGTCGAACTCCTCCACGTATAACCCACTCGCTAGTTCCTCAAGAACAATCTGGCCCATCTCAGGGCAAACGGGTAATAAACCTAATTACCGGAGGGTTTGGAGCCAGAGGCGAGGGGTCCAATGCAAGAGAAATATACGCCACACAAATCTCCACAGCTGCACAATTGGGAAAGAAACCTCGATTTGAGGAAGATAACATCATCTCATTCTCTGAAGAAGACCTGACACATGCCACAACTCCGTACAATAATGTTTTGGTCATCACGGAAGACGTCACAGGATGCTATACGAAAAGAATTTTGATCGATGGAGGGAGTTCGACAGACATTCTATTCCTGGACGCTTTCGAAAGATGGGTAAATCCAAAAGAGATCTTAAACGAGTCGACTTTCACTCATCGGCTTCGCTGGGAGAACAACGTATCCGCTGGGAGCTATAACCCCGTCGATAACCTTGGGCGAAAGATGGAAAAGCATAGATGTGTCAGTCACCTTCATAGTGGTCGACGCACCCGTCTCATACAATGCCATCCCGGGAAGGACCACCATCAATCCACATAAGATAGAGGCCTCCACAATCCACCAAAATATGAAGTTCCCCACACCGAATGAGATTGGAGAAGTTCTAGGCGACCAGCCGTCCTTACGACAATGCTCTATGAACTGCCTTCGCAGAAAGAACCAAAGAAGGTGCGCATCAGAACCACCTTGAACGACAACCAAAGGGACGCCTTGACCTCCATACTAAAAGAATACAAGGAATTGTTCGCTTGGAAGCCCAGTGACATGCCAGGCATCAACACCAACATAATCTCCTATGAGCTAAGGATAGATCCTTCAATCAAACCTATTGCTAAAAAAAGAAGGTCATTTGGATCAGACAAACGCTTGACAATAAGGCAAGAAGTAGGCAGACTACTTGAAGCCAAATTTGTCATGGAGGTACGTTTTCAAAGTTGGGTCACCAATCCAATGCTTGTGAAGAAGTCGAATGGAAAGTGGAGAATGTGCGTTGACTTCCGCGACTTGAAAAAAGTCTGCCCCACAGATTCGTAACCCCTTTCGCGAATTGATCAGCTGATGGATGCAACCTTTGGTCACGCGACACTAAGCTTCATGGACACCTATTCATGCTATAATCAGATCTGAATGCGTCCGACCGATGAATCCCACACAACATTCTATGTCGATGGATATATACTTTGCTATAAGGTGATGCTCTTCAACCTGATAAACGCGGGGGCAACCTATCAGCGAATGGTAAATCAACTGTTCTAAGAAATGATAGGGCGAAACATGGAGACCTATGTGGACGAATTGGTCGTCAAGTTAATCAAGGGGATCCCTCACACAGAAGACCTTCGAGAAGCATTCGAATGCACAATGTTCGCCTGAATCCAACAAAATGCGTCTTTGGAGTAAAATCAGGTAAATTCTTGGTTTCATGGTCAGCGAGAGAGGCATAGAGGCAAACCCCGAAAAGCTCAAGGATATAGAAGATATGAAGTCCCCAACTTTCCACAAGGAAGTCCAGAGTATTAATGGTCGCATGGCCGCGCTCAATTGTTTCCTTTCAAGGGCGAGCGACACGTCTCTCCCGTTCTTCCAAACTCTCAGGGCAAACTGCAAGTTCGAGTGGACACCGGAGTGCGAGGCTGTCTTTCAATCACTTAGGCAACAAGTGCAGTCACTCCCGGCCTTGGCGAAGCCCATTCCCAATGAACCACTCTTTCTCTATATAAGTATTAGTGAAGTCGCAACTAGTGCAGGTTTATCAAAGAAAAAGGAAAGTAAGCAGAGTCCAGTCTACTTTGTAAGCAAGTTGTTTAATTCGTCTGAAATAAAATATATCGACATTGAGAAGTATCTCTATGTCTTAGTTATTGCTGCTCGAAAGTTAAGACCATACTTCGATGCCCACGCCATAACAGTCCTTACCAACAAGCCCCTCAAACACTTCCTGATGAAGCCAGACTGTTCAGGAAGGATGGTCAAATTGACGATTTAGTTGAGCGAATTCAAGATCAAATTTGCGCTGAAAATGACCATCAAAGGTCAAGCCTTGGCAGATTTTATAGTGGAAAGTACTAGCAATGGTCATAGAGAAGTGAAAAAACGACAAGAACAACCAGAAGACAAGGGCAAAAGCTGGGAACTCTATACCAACGAATCCTCTTCAAAAGAAGGCTCGGGGTCAGGATTAATCCTCATCCCCCCTCAAGGCAAGACCTTAAAATATGTGATCGCCCTCACATTCAAGGCAACCAATAATCAGTCCGAGTATGAAGCACTTATCACTGGATTGCGACTCACTAAGGGAATGGGTCTAACGTCACTAAAGGCAAAACGTGATTTAGAGCTAATTGTCAACCAAATCAATGGCAATTATGAAGCAAAAGTGAAAGAAAAAAATGAAAAAGTACCTCGACATTGCCAAAAAACTCATTGTTGAAATTCCAACTTTCGCAATCGAGTTCATTCCTCATCAACACAACCAACTAGCCGACTCACTAAGCAAGCTGGCGTTCAGAGGAACAAGAATGCAGGACGTACAATTCCCAGAACAAGCATTATACTCGGTCCTTGAAAATCGAGCAAAAGTCTTCAATGTCCAAGAGCAGGATAACTAGACGACCCAATTCCAAAACTTTCTAAAAGAAGGAACCCTGCCACAAGACGAAGGCGAGGCCATGAAGATAAGCCGCCTAACCGCAAACTATCTTCTCATTGATGGGGAGCTTAGGCGAGGATACTCAACTCCCTATCTGAAATGCATTTCCCATCTTGAGATGGAAAGAGTTCTGCGCGAAGCTCACGAAGGAGTTGTCGCATGCCATGAAGGTGCACGCTCACTGACGCGCAAAATTTCCAGACTAGGCTACTAATTGCCAATATTGAGTAAAGACGCGACGAAATTAACAAGGAAGTGCGCAACTTGTCAACAATTCACACCAAGATCCGGTCGACCACCAACATTGCTATCCCCAATGGCAGACACCTGACCTTTCGCCTAATGGGGAATATCCATCCTTGGGCCCTTTCCCATAAGCACTGGGCAAAGAACCCGCATTATCGTGGCAATGGATTATTTCTCCAAATGGATAGAGGTGAAAGCATTGACATCTACAACTGAATTTAAAGTGATTAAATTTGTAAAGATCAAAGTATTTTCGCGATTTGGCGCCCCCAAGATACTCATAAGCGACAATGACCCGCAATTCGTGGGAAAAGAAATCAAATGGCTCTGTGAAGAGTACCATATTGATCACAGATTCAACTCGGTACACCATCCTCAAACTAAGGGACATGCCAAAGTTATCTTGGCAGGATCAAGAAGCGGGTTTATTAGAACGACAATTTAGTCTGGTGTACGGATCTAAAGCATTGGCACACGCCGAAATAGCAGTGCCTACCCATAGGATCCTACATTTTAATGTCGAAGCTAATGAAATCAAGTGACTTACAAACCTCGATTTTGCTGAAGAAAGGCGGTGGCAATCAAACAATGTACAAGCTAAAATGCGACTGGCGACCGCCCGATACTTCAACAGAAAAGTCAGCGCTCACCAATTTTTCTTGGGGGAGATGGTTATGCGAATGAATGAGTTCACAAATCTGGACAGCCACAACAAACTCTCAACTAAGTGGGAAGACCCATACAAAGTAGTAGAGATCGCCGCACCAGGGTCTTACTACTTGGAGAACACAAATGGTATAAGGATATCTCGTCCCTTCAATTCCGAACATTTACGGAGGTTTTATGCATAGTTTGTAATCAAAATGTTATTCCAATAAAACAAACCATTCCTTCATATAGAACATAGGCACTCGAACCAAAACGAAAAGTCCCAAAGAATTAATGAATCATCGAAAGATAAAACCTAACGCACACAGGCAGACAAACCAACAAAGGTGACAATCTTCTCAGTCAGGCAAAAAAAGGATTGAAAATGAACTTTATCAAGGTAACAGTTCATCTCCCACGAAGACCTAAAATGGGGGGCGAACGAACCGTCAAGGTAACAATTTCCCCCAAACTTGGAAAAAACAAAGACCTACACTAAAAGGTGAACGAATTGTCAAGGTAACAGTTCCCTTAAAGTTAGGCGAAATAAAGACCTGATATAAAAGGAGAACGAACTCACATCAAGGGTAACAATCCTTCCTCCGAAGCCTAAAGGGGCGAAAAGAACCTCTAAAGAGTAACGTTTCCTCCAAAGAAAGGTCCAAAACCTTTTGGGAAAAAAAGGTGAGACTATTCTACAAAAGCAAAAGTGAAGTTGAAAACAAGTATGATAAAACTTCCTAAAGCTTTCGAGCAAGATAGACATCAGAAGAATAGCCAAGTATATTCGAAATCAAACAAAAATCAAGGCTTACGAAACAAAAGGCGTTCATTATATTCAAAGAAAATATATGAGTCAGCAATCAAAAAATAATTACAAGACTCCTGAAATGAAAGGAAAACAAACAAACTCTCATTCATAAATGGGGGATGACATGATCTCAACATACAAAAGGAGGAGGAGTAAAAGCACAAGGAGGCCAGGTAACTTTGCGAGGTTGGAATCCTTCTCAGCACTGCAGACTCCTTCGATTTGAAAGCTTTGCATCAGCTCAGTCACTTAGGGGCCTGGAGCGTCAAGGTCTAGGCTCATCAGGAGCTGCAGTCTCCTTTTCGGCCTCGGGGGCAACCTTTTCCTTGCAAACAGCAGCAGCGGGAGCTTCCTTAGTGTAGCCGCTCTCAATGAAGTCTTGAAGAGACTTTACCTTCAGGAGAGGAAACTTGGGGTCTATCCCCTAAATCTCATCGACTAAGACCCGGAGATAGGTCGTCACCTTAGTTTTCATCACCTCCAAGGCGCAGTTAGAAAACTCCTCGAACTTCTTAAAGTTCTCGACCACGCTCTGAGGGGATGGGACATCCTTCAGCTTCAGGTCAAGCTGCTCCTTCTCAGCCCTAAAGGCATCCTTCTAAGCTCAAGCCTCCTTCTGAGCGGAGTTCTTGTCAGCTTCCTTGGTCTGCAACTCAGCTCAGAGTCTTAGAGAGGATGCGATTAGAGTTTAGAGATACTATGGTTTCTATTTTTTTTAATATATATATATGTAGAACCGGTTCCGATTACTTTAGGGTGCCCATATAGGAGAACAGAAACCGAAATTGAATAAATAGGTTCTCAAATTTTTTTTACCGGAACTTATCTGATTTTTAAAACGTCTACCCAAAACCTACCCGAAGTATCGGTTCCGGGTAGGTTCCGGGTCCAAATGAGTAATTTGTTCACCTCTAGCAGGGACTTTGCAGTCTCCACCACCGAGCGGACCGAACAGAAGTCTGGTTGCTTATGAAGTCGAAAAAAGTCATCAATGCCATTTCAGTCACTCCCCGACAGCTTGCCAAAGCTCAGAGGAATATCCCGCTCCGGCTAAGAAAGCTCCCAAGGCACACTACCCTAACAGAAGAAATAATGCTTCTTGTAGTTGGAGTTGGTAGCCTGCAAGTCATCCACCAATCGAAAGTGATGCGCTCGTGGGTAAACGTAAATCTCTCCTTCGCGTGGGTAATGCTACCCTAGGCCTGAATACCAAGGTGCGCTCGTTTCTCCTAAACCCGTCAAGGCGATCACGACCTTAAACTGAGTTGGCCTCAATTCATTGAGCTTAATGTCTAAGAAAAACATTATGGCATGGTAAGAACAAGACTAAAATAACAAAAAGGAGGAAACTTTACCGCCTAAAAAGAAGCAGAAAGGGCAAAAGACTACGTGTTTGAGAAAAAAACTGGAACGTTGGTCTCGAGCACGTCCACCACGATTGATGCGACAACCTGGCTTCCAAAGTTTGGTTTCGGCACAGAGGCTCTTTGGTCCTGCACCGGGGTGGAAGCATCTCTAATACAAAAAGAGGCCTTGGAAACCCTAACCGTAGCTTTCCACCCATAAATAGAATGAACAGGGGAAGGTTTGTAAGACGAACCCTTGCGAGAAGATTATTTTTGTTGTCAGCCATGGTAGTAAAAAGAAGATTTTTACTGTGAGTAAAAAGTCTGAGAGAAAAAGCTTGAACAAAGGATTAAGGCACAAAAAGGAGCACTTGAATTCTGGTAATAAGAAAGCTTGAACACGTAAAGGGCTAAGTGTCAAAGGTTAGCTTTTTATAGCAAAACCTGGGGAAACCGAACGGTTATGTCCAGAAAAAATCAGACAATGATTACGCCTCCTTTGGGGTAAAATCGAAGCAATGCCAGTACTCAAAGGGTTACATCAGGGAGACAAAGAGTCGAAACAGTACAGAAAAATGTCAGTCTACCCCCTATTACAGAAGTCAAAGAAACGAGCATGCATTAAACGTCCTCTCGACTTCTCGCCAAACAGAGCATCCATTAAATTCTCAAAACCTTACATATAAAGATGATTGCCAAAGGCTATAAGAAGCATCTCCTAAGACTCTAGCAACAGTAGCGTTCGCCCAAAGAGTGATGAATAAGCATCCATAAACCATGACAACCCAAAGTGTTCGCCTAATAGGGTAAGAGATCAACATTCCAAAACCTCTAGCAACCAAAGTCGTTCGCCAAAGGATACAGAGCATCGAAATACACAAATAGCAGTTAACGATATCAAATGTCCAACCAAGAAGTCACTATCTCAAACCCTCTATCACAAGATCAAGCTCGATCGAAGAAACTTTACTCAAACTTCGGGGGAAAATGTTGAGAATCGATAGTGACAACCCAATACAGGTAAAACCTCAAAGACCCAATAACTTTTCAGAGGGGTAAAACTCAAATAATGCATAACTGGGTCGGCCCACATTAAGGGTAAACTGACACCCACAAAGCGGTCCAACACCGAATCCAAAACTAAAGTGGACGCCAAAGCTCTTACAGGTAGCCATCAGCCAATGCCAAAGCTTCCTACTGATCGCTATCGGCCAAAGTCTTCTACTACTCGTCATGGGAGCGCTCGCCAAGAGAGTCAAACCTATCAACTTTGATCCTACAACCGACATCGAATATACAACCACGATATCCCACGTATATCAGGCACATATTCTACAAAGATCATATAAGACAACTGTAATATTACGTGGTAACCGTAATATATGTTATCCTTATCTGCAACGACACAATATTTACAGATATATTTGATTACCAAAACGGTTTAATTTTCCATCCCTATAAATACTCCTGCTGTAAACTTATTTTAAGTTTTTGAGTGCGCTCTACTTTAAGCGCTCCACTTTAATCGGAGCTCCGGCTAAGGGCTCGCGGTCGAAGCAAGGATTTGTCTTTTCCCAAACAGAAGGAAGAGATCTCAAATAGGGTCGGCAATGGTGCGGTAAAAAACTCATAACCATGGTTATAACAGTTACTGTTTAAAATGGTTAATCGTACCATTATGGTGTGGTGCGGTTATGGTGATGAATTTTCTATCCATAATTGTTATGGTTATTGTATTTGAGCTATACCCATGAACCCATGGTTATAACCATGATTATTATATAAATATAATAATTAATTGTTATTAATAAATTAATATATACTAAATAATGAAAGTTAATGTACACACATGTAATAAATAACTATGATGTTAGTTTTATATATTTTTATTGTTGACAATATAGATTTATGTATTTTTTTTAAATAAAATTTTTGGTATTTTATTATATTACATGTGTAGAATAAATATGGTTATATGAGTAAAATCATTGTTAATAACCACGGTTATTTTAGTGATATATTAAAAGTTGTACGAGTAATAGTTTTAGTTATGTTATGTGATTTAAAAATATAGTATGGTTATGTTATTTGTCGTAATCAAATCATACCTAGCCATTGCTAGCCCTAATCTATGGTCCGACGAGGCTTTCAAGATTCAGTTGGAGAGGACCAAGGATTTGCTCGAGTACATATTCTACGATGGGCCTCCATTAGCGACGGCGCTGCCTCACTATGGTCATATTCTGGCTGGCACGATCAAGGACATCGTGACGAGCAGACGAGGTACCAGACAATGAGGGGCCACCATGTAACGAGGCGTTTTGGGTAGGATTGCCATGGGCTTTCGGTGGAGAGAGAGATTGACAAGAAGTTGATGATTAAGAAGGAGGATGTGTTGACAATGGGAATCGATAAGTACAATGAAAAATGCAGAAGTGTTGCCAGGCGAGACTTCTCATTCTTATATGATCGATTTATCGTTTGATGATAGTGTGGTTCTTCTGGGACTGAGATTCAGTATCTATGAACAACTTTCATTGTTTAGTTCGACGGGGACAAAGAGTTTTTGGGATTTTAAAACGCAACCTCAGACGGATTTTAATTTTAAACAGGTATGTTGAGGAGTGGGTGAAGGTCATCACTCGGACAGGAAGGTGGATCGACTTCAAGAATGATTACAAGACTATGGACTTGAAGGTCATGGAGAGCGTGTGGTGGGTGTTTGCCCATCTTTATGAGATAGGTTAGTTTACAAAGGTTTCAAGGTACATTTTAGGTTTTATTGCTTTAGTCAAGTTACTTCGATGGATTGGTTACAATGATTTTACTGCAATTTTATTGAATACCTTACACGAATAGACGCTGTTTCATTCACCCCAAAGGCAACGTTGGTTATCCCTTGCATAAGATTTGACTAGTACTGTCTTAATAGTAAATGCCACTTCTGATTTTGTTGAACACTTGAACTATTATGCTACGTTACATATACAGAATGGCAATTAATTGTACGGAGTCCAAAGAGGTGGCAAGGTCAAAGCATGTGCGTATCCTCACCTTTGGAGGCCCATTGTGTTCAATGCCAATGTAGTTTGTAATCATCTGAGAGACGTATATATCTGCGTATCTGTACCTCACATAGTCAAATTACTGTATGTGAGTTTAGAGGGATTACATATAGGTGGATAGTGGATACACAATTTGTTTTGCTTGGATGGTTATGTCATATTTTTTTTTTGTTCCATAAATCTTCACTGTTTGTTCGTATTTGTAGCACTGCCTATTTTTTTCTTCGTATTGTAGGTGATGCCTTACAGTACAGGTTTGAAGACTCCCTTGTCGAATTTTGAAGCAGGCAAAAACTACCTGGTAAGTGGTTTTTGTTTTATTTGTAAACGAAAATCTTTTAGGGGCAACATCTTCTGATCTTATAGCTGCTGTATGATTGTTAATGATGTCTTAGCTTATTTTCTCTTTCAAGTGGAAAATATATATGTGCTTTCTAGTACAGATATGCCTTAGCTTACTTAATGTGGAACCTGGAGTTCTTTTGAATAAATTTATTGTGATAGTTTACTAGTTATATGTCGCTCTGGAGTAGTTATTTAGCTACCGCATCTATTAGTAGAATTATTACAGATATACATGTAATAGCTTATAGCTCTGACTTTTTTCTTCTCTCCTCGTTTTTTTGTCAAACAGACTGTATCTGATCCAGAAATAATGGTGGCTTTCCCTGTTGTGGGTGATTCAGATAATTCCGCTTTTTTGGCGTGGACGACTACCCCAGGACACTTCCAAGTAATCTTGCTCTTTGTGTCAATGCCAACTTTACGTACATCAAGGTTAGTTCTAGTTTCTCTGATATATATATTTATCATTACTGATTAAATCTAGATGCCATTTTCTTGTTCGTGCAATTTTCTAGCTTAATTAGTATCTAACCACAATAAATTGTATAGGTTTGCAATAAATTCTCTGGAAAGATTTATATTGTCGCGGAGTCACTTTTGTCTGCCCTTCCCAGCGAGTCTCAGAAGCAGAATGTGGCAAATGCTAATGGGCCTGCTGGTGACAAAGCCTAAAAAATCAAGGGGTCTGGAAGTAAAAAAGCAGAAGAGACATCTTCATATGAAGTGTTGGAAAAGATACCTGGGGTTTCTTTAGTTGGAAAGAAGTGAGTTCTTGATTACTGATACTGTGATTGAGTGTGATTTCCAATCTATTTAAATTCTGTGAAGATTATTGCATCTATCCTAGTGGTTATTACTAATATACACTGTTTTATGCAGATATGAACCTTTGTTGAATTACTTCTTGGAGCTGTCTAATACAGCTTTTAGAGTAATTGCAGACAACTATGTTACAGATGATAGTGGCACTGGAATCGTCCATTGCGCTCCTGCATTTGGTGAAGATGATTACCGTGTTTGCATGGAAACGAAATAATAGCAAAAGTTTGATTTCAATTTTCTTTTTATTACTTTTCTTGATATGCTGTATTAATTGGCTTGGTTCTGTAGTGCTTCCCAGCATGGGATTAAACATATATTTTATGTGTATATATATACATATCTATATCTGAATGACTTGTTTTGACCATAGAAATTAGAATCATGGGCACTGTATTGTTTATTTTAGTTGTATTTTTCTTCCTCTTCAAATTTGGTTTATAAGGCTATTTCTTTTTTGGACTGACAAATTTCAGTACTGCTAAAGCTTTCTAGATATAGCCCCGGCTACTAGAATCACCACCTAGTGTAAGCTTTGTCTAAATAATGGAAGTTTACTAAAGAAATGTATCACGACATATATTGCTTAGAAGAACAATAATTGACGTGGATGGAGTTATATTCCCTTGGCTTGTAGGGAGATAATTTGGTTGTACTTGTAGCAGTGGAAGATGATGGTTGCTTCATTGAGAAAGTCTCCGACTTTTGTGGTCAGTATGTGAAGGATGCTGACAAAAAGATAACTGACACAGTGAAGGTAGGCAGGTGTTTCTCCCTTTTTCTAATATATATCCTATATACATAATATGCTCTTAAAGGATGTACGTTCTATGCCCTAGCTTAATATTTTGAAATTCTATGACAAAAATATCTTGTAATAGCAGCATGGAGATCAACTTATAGTCTTATATATAGTTAAGAAGTTACGATCAGTGGAACCAATTTTTCATATATTCTTTTGTTAATATTGATATATGGGATCTGATTTTTCTCTATTGCTTTGCTTTTGAGTCTAGCCTCCTTCTGAACGATTTTCCATGTCTTATAACTTTCAGGCCAAAGGCAGGCTAGTTAAGTCAGGAACCTTCACTCATAGTTACCCATTTTGTTACAGATCACACCCCCCGCTTATATACTGAGCTGTCCCAAGCTGGTAAGCTCTTTGGTTATATATAGTGTTTTCAGTAGTCAGTACCATTTCTAAGGAAAAGTGTGACGTTTCCTGTTCTTTTTTTATAAGGTAGAAGTGAAATTATTATTAGGCTACAAGAAACTATTTACAAAAAAGTGGTACTTAAATGGTCTAATGAAGTTATTAAATTTAACAGTGTCACGTCTTTAAAAGTGATCCAAGCCCATATCTGACTCAAAAGTCAAAACTTAAGCTAATAGGTAGGCCTTTTCCACTTATATGCCACAGTCACCACTTTTTCTAATAAATGTGAGACTCTAACAGACGTTAAGAGCAGACTGGAGGGTATATCATGTTTATGGAGTTTCTTGTTCCTTCTTTTTAAATGTTAAAGGTGATCTTATGATTAGGGTGCATGTGGATGCAAAATGAGGAGAGGCTGTTCCTTTTATAAATTTTAAGAAAATTGTCTGTTAAATTGGTTTCACTAGGGAGACGCTTTCCCTTGATGCAAATGTCCAGCAATTGAGCCATAGCTATACTATATAGTAGGTTCTTCCATTTCTTGTGGGGATTTTGGTTGGTTTCTCTAGGCTGCTGGTTATACACTAGGCTTGGTAGAGTGGAATGGAAACTGGTCATTGGTTGAACAATAGTTTCTCTGCAACTGAATGCAAACAAAGCAACATCTACATGTTTATTAACCCATTGTAACCTATACAAGAATAGATGCTTCATTTTCTAATATATCGGAGGTCTGCTCATATGGTCATATAACCACCTAGCTATCTAAGAAAAGGACCACACTTCTAATGCAATGACTGATATTTGGTTAACTATTTTTTTTCACAAGTATGCTTATAGCTTTCACGTCTTCATTTTGCTAGACTTGCTTTCTTCTACTTAACAGTTTTACCTCTAATATATTATATTCTCTTGAATTCATTGTAGGTTTATCCGTGTTGAAACAATAAAAGAACAACTATTGGAGAACAACAAGCAGACTTATTGGGTTCCTGATTATGTGAAGGTTATACCTTTTTAACGCATTTATTTTTCTTGTCTTGAATGCGTTTCTGCTGTTTCATGGAGAGCTAGACATGGAAATTAAGTATTGGGGGTAAACAGAGAAAAACTGTACTTTTTATGTGCTTGTGATGAGAACTATGGCAATACTAAACTGTTAAACTATAAATTGGTGCTGTTTTGTGTTGATTGCTAGAAGCTAAATTTTATTAGGATATACTATACGAGTAGCTGCTATGTATGTTTTCAGATTCTTTGTCGTACTATGTATTAATTTTACTTCATTATCCAGGAGAAACGCTGCCACAATTAGCTGGAAAATGTCAGGGATTGGGCCGTGAGACGAAGTAGATTCTGCGGCACTCCCCTTCTTATCTGGATTAGTGATGATTCTCAGGAGATAGTGGTTGTGGATTCTGTTGATAAACTTCAGACTTTCTGGTGCTAAGGTTTGTCATGGTCTCTCTTCCATTAGGTTCCCTTCACTTTCGCCTTTCTGAAATATTTTCGCTGTACTTCTGAGGCGCGATTGAATCTACTTATCTAATATGCTAAAAAATTGGCTGTGTGTATTCTTTACTAAAAGAAGCAGTTACTCCTTTGCAGATTTTTGATCTACATCGACACAATATTGATCACATCACAATTCCGTCCAGCAGAGGTCCTGAGTTCGGTGTGCTTCAACGAGTACCAGATGTACGTTGTATTTTTTAATTTCCATATACTCAACCTACAGTATGCCATTCTCAAGCTGTTTCTTTCCCCATGGTATTAGATTGATGATTCTCCCTATTGATGTGCGTAGAAAGCTCATAAAGTAACTCAAAGGACAACACAATATAAAATTCCATTACATCACAAAATTGTATCTTCATAGTTCACGAGTGTTTTCTAGAGATTTGCTTGCTTAACCATCATAAGAAGTGGACTACAAAAAAGGGCACCACCAAGATCTTCCATAGCCAACATTTATTAGTAGACTACGTACGCAACACAATTACAAAAATATTCAGATTTATTACCAAGATCGTTTATTTCTTATTTTTATAATTTTTATTCATGTATAAAACACATTATTGATGGTCTGCCCAATCTATGTTACTGGTGTTACATGGTCAGCGTGTTTGATATATTTCAAACTAGTCTCTTGTTTAAAATCAATAAAAGAGAATCAGTAACACAAATATAAACAAACCAATAAGTACAGATAATACCAAGATTTTTCTCTAATGGTCAGTGGTCTGTTTATCTTGACAGGTTTTATACTCTCATGGGTCTACTGCCCTTTTTGGAAAACCTGCATTTAGGAACCTCATTTGCAATGGACTTGTCCTAGCTGACGATGGAAAGAAAATGAGTAAAAGCTTGAAAAATTATCCATCACCTGTGGATGTTATTGATGATTACGGAGCTGTAAGTATTATCCTATGCTGAAGTTGGAAGCTATTCTTTTTGCGCATTCAGTAGATTTTTTGCGAAAATTTATCCCATGTTCCATTAAGATGCATTGCGACTGTATCTCATCAATTCTCCAGTTGTGCGTGCAGAGACTTTGCGTTTCAAAAAGGAAGGAGTCTACTGTGTGGTGAGTTTTGCCAGTGAATCTCTTGAATTTTGTCCTCAAGTAGATCTATGCTTTAGTGAATTTGACAGATGATAAGCTTTATATGTATGTCTACCAAATTCATGTCAAAGATGTTTTAGTGAATTTGAGTTAGGATCACGAGTAGACGGTCCAAATATAAATCAACATAATGCTTACTATCCTTTAATGTTCTTGCAGGTTGTACCATATCACCTAAGGTTTCTTGACAACCTCACAAACATATATGTTCGTTTCAATCATAAAAGGTTAAAAGGAAAGACAGAAGAAGATGATTGCCGGAGTGCTTTGTATGTTCCTTAGTGTTGCAACCAAGGTTTAGAATCATGTTACTGGAACCCATTTTTCCACTAAATATGATCGTTCCATTCAATTTTCTCAGAAGCTCACGTATTTCTCTCTCAAAAGTACAAATTATTGCATTCCAACCAAACCTCCAATTCTTGATTGACTCAGACTCTCATGACGACCATAGTGTAGCCGATGAGAGTCTTCTCTCAGTGGATAGTTAGGTGGATAGACAATTCACCAGCCTTAATGACGTAGCATTTGTTAAAACCTTGCCTTCAAATAGAGTAAATTGCTTTTTGTTTGAATCACAATTGAAGTGAAATTTACAGTTTTCCTAGAAGTAGCCTGTAAATCAATCTAGATATTTTTCTACTATCCATCATGACTCTTGTTGTAGAATCTATACATTTTTCTTGTACAGCTTTCATGATGTTTTTTCATTGCTTGCACTATCTTGGTGCTTTATCAATGATGTATCTGAATTCTAACCACTTAACTCTACATTCCAAAAGAGAACTTCATACAAAGAAAAAAAAAATCTGAATACCACCAATAAAGCCTCATGTATCATCATTTAGTTTTTGTTTGCTGAGCACTGCAGTCATTGAATTTCCTAACTTTATGTCGTTTCAGGTTCTTCTCACGTCATGCAAAGTAATGGCTCATTTCATTCCATTTTTCACTGTAGGGAGATGATTGTAGTTATGCTGAATTTCTTGAAGATATAGCTGGAAAGCTCAGTGAGGTGAGCTTTCTATAAAATATGAATGACCTATACTTGTTGCTGGTCAAGCCTAATATCTTCATTACCCACAGATGCATTGACTGTTGATGAAATGTACTTTTGTGGCAGTATTTACTTGAAGAGCTTAATGTGAGATCTCTTCTGACGTCAAAAGATATTCTGAAATATGCTAATCTACGTGCTGAACCAGATTTTAGGTACGCTCGTACTGTTTATCCCTCACCTCACCCCGCCCACCCCAAACTGGTCTTCATTCCTTTTCTCTATGAAGGATCTAATCCCTTGTTTCATTTATTAGTGGTCTGGGTAAGCGTTTAGGGAAATCTATGGGGATTGTTGCAAAGCAATGTCTCAGGATGACATTTTGTCGTTTGAAAAGGCTGGAGAAGTTACTATTGCTTCACACTGTTTGAGGCAAGAAGACATCAAGGTTTGTCACCCATACATATATCAATCTTGATATACTCCCTTTCCCCTTCAGACCAATTTCTTTTGTCTAATAGATCTGTAAAATACCTTGACATGGGCTTACAGGTGGTATTGTTCCTATGTGCAACCGAAAGACTTTGGTTGGCGGTGTAGGAACCCTCTAGGCTTAGGTTAGTGGTCCTTGGCAAAGAGACAATACATGGCTTCCTTAATTTATTTCTTCAAGTAGAATTTAACCTAAATCTTGCACCTTCTTGGTGCCTTATTAATGATATATCTAACTTTACCTTCTTCAACGAGAGATTTCTCTGCAGCAGCTCAGATTAACAATTTATCTGCATGTTATTTGGTATGTATCTTTTTGATTTGTTATAGTTTTTGGTGATGATGATCTTGAGAATAGTGCTGATTATATCCTCCTACCACCGTAGCAGAAAGAGCTAGACGACACTTCAACGTGCCTGCCTGCCTGCTTGCTTGTTGTCATTAATAGACTGTTACATACACTGATTTGCCTGCCTGCATGCTTACTTTCAATGTGTTGCTTGAACTAGGCAGACCCAATTGGGGTCAAACCAACCCCCAAAGAGTTATCGAATTGGAGTTGAATCAGATCCAAAAAGTGTCATAATTGCTGCATCTTTGTGGATGAATCACAACAAAGAATCATGTGGACCGTCCTTTGGAGAAAAACAAATGAGTGTCCTAATCAAATGTAAAAGGGAATGCAATCTGATGATTGAATATTTGAGTAAGGTCTAATTATGTAGAACAAGTAGCCATACTGAATCTGCTTCATTTTAATAAGATGATAGTTACAGATACCTCTCAGTACTAAAGCACGGTACACGCATAAACTTACATCCCAATAGAATATAAATAAGGTCTGCAAATTAACTTTGGAGAAGCTATATAACTAAAGTCTTGTGTTTGCCTTCACTTATTAATTCTTCTCTGCACTTATCTTCTACTCCTCCATGACAATATCAACATTCTCCAATCAAACATGTTTTCAATTGCAACACCAACAACCAACCCACCCCCAAATCCAATCGCTACTACCATCCACAATATTTTGGCATTCAAATCATCCCAAAAATTGTCACGACTTTCTTGTGGTTGTTTAGCTTCTTCTTGCCCAGAAGTTTCACATTTTCTTGACAATGGTTCACCGCAGAGTCCTGAATTCTCAAGGTATGAGATATTTGAAAATGTATTAAATTGTTGTCCTTGCGGTATAAGACCAGTGAGATTGTTGTGAGACACATCAAAATGTGCAAGGAAATTAAGCTCGGTCAGTTGTTGAGGAATCTGTCCAGATAACCTATTTGATGAGAGGTCCAGTGATTCCAGCTCCGTTAAAGCCCCTAGTGACGAGGGTATGCCACCTATCACATTAGCCAAGAAAGAAAAGACATGACTGATACTAGTATCTTCAAACTTGCTACACAAGTAAAGTCATATCTAAAACAAACCCTTAATTACTTATAGAGACATATGATTTTAATTATAAAAAAAAAAACATGATTTTGAGTGTTTCAGAACATACCGTAGAGATGGTTGTTGGAAAGATTAAGGAAATGAAGTCCTTGTAAATCTCCCATGATGGATGGTATATCGGCTTCCAATCGGTTGTTGGAGAGATCAATAGTAATGAGAGCATCTAAGATCTTCGGATACTCTGTCTTTATACCCTTGTCATACATTGTTAGGGAGTAGTCATAAAATTCACTCTCCACATAACCAAATCTATGCATCTCCTGCCCCATGTAACTTGGCTTTCTGAATAAACTGATATTTTTCATGGCCATCCACTGCTCAAAGTGCCATGAAGTTAGATTTCCAGAAATGTTGTTCTGTGAAAGATCAATTATTATTAACTTGGGAAACCAACATCCACTTATCATTTTTGACGTCGTCTCCATTGATCCATGGAGTGCATTATCTTTCAGTATTAATACCTTCAACACAGGAAGTGAACCCATCCAAGAAGGGAAAATGTCATTTATTAAATTACTCCCAGCATCGAAGAATTCTAAGCTCACACAATTAACCAGGGACCGCGGAATCTTCCCTTGAAACTGATTAGTATTCAGATCAATCATCGTGGTGGATCTAGTTCCACTTTTACAGAACTCAGGAATCTTTCCATGAAAAGAGTTGTTTCGCAAATTCAAGATTGCCAAATCATTTTTTATGAAAAAGTGGGTATCAAGCTCTCCAGTCAAGTGATTACTTGAAAAGTCAAGTATATAAAATGAAGTTGAATTGCATATCGAGTGGGGTATTTCTCCAGTAAATTCATTGTTTGAAGCAAGATAATCTCGTACAGATGGTGATGGAATCGGTACTGAACCTTTCAACTTGTTGTAACTGATATCGAGATATAACAGATTCGGCCATCGAACAAAGAAGTGCGAGTCATTGTGATTTGTTATAAAATTGTGGGACAGGTCCATATAATGTAAGGTGTTGCTACTTCCCATCAAGTTGGGAATTGGGCCCTCTATATTGTTGTAGGAGAGATCTAGAACGACTAAGTTCTGTTGGTGCAGAAGGAACTCCGGGAACTTGGACAGACGACAGGAAGATAACCCTAAAGTTTCAAATTGGGGAAGCGTTGAAGTTGTTGTGCTCACGTTTCTTTGTTGTAGCAGTGTTAAATTGTTGGATGAGAGCATAAGGTAAGTCAAGTTGCTGAATCCAATGAACATGTCAAGCTCCAATGTATCGCTCAACGTATTGTTGAGGACGTCAAGCCACTTGAGATTTATCAGGTTCCCGATCGGAAGTGGTCCGTGGAGTCTATTGTTGTTAAGGTCCAACCCAACGAGTTTTGTCAAATTACATAAACCCGAAGGGATTTCACCCGTTAATCTATTATCATCTAGATATAGGGTTGATAGGTTAGTGAGATTTGCTAACAACGAAGGTGGAATCTCTCCTTTTAGATTGGCTTCACTAATGACAAGGCTTTCAAGGTTGGTCAGTTTGCCCATCCAAGAGGACATGGATGACAAAGTTCTGGAATCACTTGAGAAAGTATAGTATGAAAGGTCCAAAGCAATGAGGTGAGTGAGGTTACCAAGCGAAACAGGAATAGGCCCTGAGAAGTTGCATCCACTCAAGCCTAATTCTTTCAAAAGAACAAGATTCCCGATCGAATCAGGTATCACACCACTGAAATTGGTTTCTCCAAGCTCAAGGGATTCCAATAATGGAGTAGTGCTCGAATTGAAATCAGTGGGTAGATGACCTTCCAATCCCCAATTAGAGTCAATACTCAAATGTTGTAGATTCGGAAGATGAAAAATAGTAAAATACCTTGTGGGAATTCCCCGTACAAACCACACTCATCAAGCTTGAGTGACCTCAAAGAAGACATGTTGGTGAATAACCACTTGGGTACCTCTGAATTTAGCTTGGGTACCTCTAAATTTAGATTTGTCCGAGTAAGGTCAACTTCTTCCAGGTTGGTCAGGTTCTCGACTAGGCTATTCAAATACAACTCTAGATCCAAATTACTAGACAGATCAAGAGAAGTAAGCATGGATAGTTTTGAAATCTCTAACGGCACCTGACCATAAAAGTAAGAGGAGGAGAGATTGAGATAGGTTAACCTCGAAAGATTGCTTAATGTTGATGGAATACTTGAGCCTTGGAAGTCGTTGAAGGCGAGGTTAAGGTGCTCGAGGTGAACAAGAAGACTGAAGATGTTGTTGTTGATGGATCCATTAAGGCAGCTGCTACTGAGATCAAGACTGATCACATGACCTGAAACTGGATCACATACCACCCCATCCCACTCGGCAGCACCATTGAGGAGTCTCTCAGTATTATTCCATGACGATGTTTTTGGATAACCCAAATTATAACCATCATACGCATCATACGCGTCAGTGCAGTTTATTTGAAAACTGTCCTTGAATTGAAGCAAAGCAGATACCTGTACTTCATGTTTGCATCTGGACTGAGCAGTGACCGATATCTGAAAATGAGAGAAACAAGATAGAAACAAGAAAAAGCAGAATAACAACCACATGCTGGAATCCAAGCAATTTGTTTGAAGAAGTGATGGCATAAGCATGCACCCATGTACGCACTTATATATACTTTCCAAACAAGAAGAATCAACTTGACTTGTAAGTCTTCTTTAGTGGACAAAACACAAGTAGTCAATAAAATTAAAAATAGAAAAAAATCTTGTGGAAGAGCACTAACCAAAAGATATGGTATTCATAAAACACGGCAACCATAAATACACGTCGATTCAAAATTTCCCCAACTTGTATCTTTGTTTTTATAATTAATAAACTAAGTTGGCAATGATTCTTTAACTATTAGAATAAAAAAAATCTATATTTTATATAAAAAAAAAATATGTCAAATAAAATACAATGTACTATTAACCGTGTGTTTTACTTTAACCAATAGTTTTCTCATGTACTTAGTATTTACATGATTGAATTATTGTTGTGGGTTAATAATTAACTTTTTTTTCTTCTAATACTAAAATAATTTTCACATACACGGTTGAGTTTTAAGTTTCTCATCGATCATAAAATTCGATCAAAATTGCATTGCCGATGTTTTTATAATTTTACCAACTTTAACAAGATTTTAAGATCGATAGAAAAATTGAAACTAAACGACGATTGATTCGTTGATGCTCTAATTTATTATCTATCTACTATAATATTTTGAAAAAGAACTACTAAATTTTAAAAATAAAAAACTACTTATTTTTCAGTCATCTCAAAAAAATTAAAAAACTTATACCATGTAGATAATAAAATTAGATCTTTAACAGAACAAACGGTGGAGATTCAACTTTTCAATCGAACATTAAATCGGGTCTTGACCCAAACCCTAGCCCTTTCGATTGGAGCTCAATCGAGTCCCGATAGATTCAAGACTTAATTGTAACATATAAAAAAGTTTGAAATAATTAAATTATAACATTTTTTTAAATATTCTGTTAATTTTGTAATTTTTAAAATATATTTTATTAAGTTTGGATTGAAAATTTGACGGACGGGTTCTCGATTGAAGACAAAACATGAAGTAATAAAAAAAAATTTGAAAACAAACTTTAAAAATAAAACTTAATTTTTGCTCAAATATTATGGGACACTCATATTTCACAATTTCTTCCTTTTATTGGTCATATCCTTTTAATGTTTAATGAACTTAATTTATCATTTCTATACGTGAGCTTGTTAATTACATTCTTCGTTAATTATATCTATGTTTGACTAGTAGTAGTTGAAATTTTCAAATAAAAAATAAACGTGTTATATTTATTTGTATTTATATATATATAGTCATATTATATTATAATTAATGTATAATATATTTAATAAAAACCCAACACAATAATTTAAATATCAAATTTGAATAGTGGAAGAGGAAGACTCAATTGACTACAAAGTCCGTCTTCTACCAATGGACAAACTATCAACGCACAAAGAAGGTCTTGTGAAAAAATTTACAACGCATTTATCTTTTAATAACGCATTTATCTTTTAATAGAATTAGGACATGCTTAGTTGTTGAAATACTTAGTTATTGGAATGATTAAGAAATGATTAATAGATTTTTTTATTCATTATCTATTCTAATGTGTGATTTACGCTTTAGTCTAAAATACCCTTAATTGTTTTTTTACCACCACTCTACTTTCTCCAACGATCATCTCATTTTTTTTTTTGCCAATCTTCGTGGTTGTCATTCGGACAACAACCACCCTATGTGGTAATTATTTTAAAAAAAAAATCAAGAGTAATTTGATTATTTTATGTATTCTTATTTTACCATTTATCCATGTTGAGATCGACGTAATAATAAATAAAGACTTGGATGAATTTAGTTATTATATATTATTATTACTAATTAAGAGATGAAAAAAAAGCTTGTCCACATTTGTCGCTCTATATATTAATAGGACTATGTATCTATAATTTTGATAAGTAAACTTTTAACACAATTTTCTCTATCATAGTGCTACAATAATTTGATTTGATTGGTCTATGTAAAAAATATAATAATAAGTTATATATCTGTCATCATTCTCTTACATTCACATGAACACTATAAAATTAATCAAAAGCTCCACAATTAATTTTAAAAAATGTTACACTCAAAAGTATGTCAAATTAAATTTTGTCTTCAAACAATTGTAAATTACAAGTTTTGCACCTAACAAATTACTTTGAAAAATTACACAAACATTAAGAGTGAAATGAATAAATAAGAATAAAAACACAATAATTTTTTTAATTTGCAAAAAAACTTTAAATAACTAAATGATAAACAAGTCTTCTTATATATAAATTGTATTTAATATATATTTAAATTTTGCCTTTAAATAATAGTAAATTGCAAGTTTTGCACGGTGCAAATTAAATTGCAAATTGCACCTAATAATTTACTTTGGAAAATAGTGAAGAAAATAAATAAGAATGAAAACACAATAATTTTTTAATTTACAAAATAATTTTAAATAACTAAATGATAAACAAGACTTGTTATATTTAAATTGTATTTAATATATATTTAAGGCAATACAATTAATTTATAATTATAGTTTAACTTAATTAACTTAAAAATGGATTAAGTGTTGAAAATACATAATATTTATAATGGAAAAATGATAAACAATAGTAACTAAGTTAATTAAAAACTGAACTAAATAGATAGTAAATGTATATATCTTTTAGCCAAGAATTAAAATATATAACTAATTTGATTTCTAAATTTAAAACAAAAAAAAAAAGTAAAATTAAATTTTAAACAAAAGTTCTAAATGTGTACACAATCATGTTGTTGAGAAAAAATTTCTTAAAAGAAAGTTATAATACAATAATATTATATTTTTGAAATTAAGTATATAAATACACATATTAGATTGTCAATTATGTATTTATAATTATAAAATTATATTAAATGATACTTTTCATAAAAGTTTGTAAAATAATTATTTAATATTTCTATTTAGCAATTATTATTATATTTGAAGTAAATTTTTATATATATAAAAAAACTTATAGTATTCTAAATAGTGTATATGTATATATATATAATTTAGGGTTAATTATTTAATTGGTTACACATGTTTGACCAATGTTCAGAGTGGTTACACGTGTTTCAAAATGTGATTAATTGGTTTTGCTATGTGACTAATTGATTACACATGTTTTTCCTAATGTGATTAATTGGTTATTCCGTTAGTAAACCGTTAGTTTTAACGTTAATTAATTTTTTTAACATATTATTGAATTGTGAAATGAATATTATGCCCTTAGTTGTATTGAAGAACACATGAAAGGATTGAAGAACAAGAATCGAACCAAATTCGATTTGATGTTCTTGAGAACCCAGAAATCAGATTTCTGGGTTCTTGATGAACCTAGAAATAGCATTTCTGGGTTCTTGAAGAACCCAGGAACAACATTTCTGGGTTCTTCACAATGTGGGTAACATGTCGAACCTTTTAATCACATCATTTCAAACAACAGTATCCATTTAATCACATTATAGAGAAACATGTATCACCTTTTAATCACATTATAGAGAAACATGTATGACATTTTAATCACATTATAGAGAAACATGTATGACCATTTAATCACATTTGGTGATAACATATACTGCAATACAGAACTTCAAGAACCCAGAATTGCGATTCTGGGTTCTTCAATTATTGTTCTTGAAGATGATGTGTTCTTGAAGATGATTCTATGGGTAATTACGTCATTTTACGTATCTAAATAGTTACTTAACTGTGATTTCTAACGGTGAACAGTAAAAAAAAATAAATAGTCACATTTCAAAACCAATTAATCACATTTTGAAACATGTGTAACCATTCTGAACATTGGTCAAACATGTGTAACCAATTAAGTAATTAACCCTATAATTTATTAATTTATGTTTGTGTATATTGTTTTCACATATTTTAACTAAGAAAACAAATAAATAAAAAATCAGAAATCAGAAATAATTAACTATTACTAAATAAAATGTTTTTAAATATCTTTTTTATAGTGTTATTACTTAATGAATTTAACATAGATGTAATGAACCTATTAATTCAGTTCTGCTTCTTTTGTTTGGGTACCCTAAACTAACTGGAACCGGTTCTCTCTCTCTCTATATATATATATTAAAAAAACTAAAATAAGGAAGAGAGCAGCCTCTTAGTCAGCACTCAGCAGCCTCTTGTTAATATATATATATATATATATATATATAAAATATAATATGTAATACTATATCTATATGTATAATATATATATATATTATGTATAATATATATCTATATTATGTATATGTGATACTATATATGTATATATATATATATATATGATATTATGTCTATATGTATAATATATATATATATATATATAGACATAATATCATATATATATATATATATATATATTATGTATATGTGATATATGTATAATATATATGTGATACTATGTGTATATGTATAATATAGGTATATTATGTATATGTGAAAAAAATATTTTCAAAAATGACTTAGGTCATTTCCAAACTTTGATGAAGGTTACAACTCGGTCCTTGGACTCTCGGGTCATTTTGGGACTTTACCGAGTGTTATAAACCAAACCAGAAAAGTTTTGAGTCATTTGTGCAATTTTTAAAAATATTTTCAATTCAGCTCGAATTTTAAAAAAATTACATTTTGATTCCTAAACTTTTCTGGACATTTCATGACTTCTCAAAGTGTTACAAATAAGTTCAGAATGATTTTCGGGTTATTTTAGAACTTTACCAAGTGTTACAAATAAGTCCAAAATAGTTTAGGGCCAATTCTGTCATTTAAAAAAATATATTTCGAATTCAGCTCGAATTTAAAAAAAAATTTCAATTACGCCCCCTTTGGGGTAAAATCGAAGCAATGCCAATACTCAAAGGGTTACATCGGGGATACAAAGGGTCGAAACAGTACAGAAAAATGTCAGTCTACCCCCTATTACAGAAGTCAAAGAAACGAGCATGCATCAAACGTCTTATCGACTTCTCGCCAAATAGAGCATCCATTAAATGCTCAAAACCTTACAGATAAAGATGATTGCCAAAGGCTATAAGAAGCCTCTCCTAAGACTCTAGCAACAGTAGCGTTCGCCCAAAGAGTGGTGAATAAGCATCCATAAACCCTGACAACCCAAAGCGTTCGCCTAATAAGGTAAGAGATCAACATTCCAAAAACTTTAGCAACCAAAGTCGTTCGTCAAAGGATACAGAGCATCGAAATACACAAATAGCAGTTAACGACATCAAATGTCCAACCAAGAAGTCACTATCTCAAACCCTCTATCACAAGATCAAGTCCGATCGAAGAAACTTTACTCAAACTTCGGGGGCAAATGTTGGGAATCGATAGTGACAACCCAATACAGGTAAAGCCTCAAAGATCCAATAAATTTTCAGAGGGGTAAAACTCAAATCATTCATAACTGGGTCGACCCACATTAAGGGTAAACTGACACCCACAAAGCGGTCCAACACCGAACCCAAAACTAAAGTGGACGCCAAACCTCTTACAGGTAGCCATCAGCCAATGCCAAAGCTATCAACTCTGATCCTACAACCGACATCGAATATACAACCACGATATCCCGTGTATATCAGACACATATTCTACAAAGATCATATAAGACAACTGCAATATTACGTGATAACCGTAATATCTGTTATCCTTATCTGCAACGACACAATATTTACAGATATATTTGGTTACCAAAACTAGGGCTGATCATGGGCAGACCGGTCTGGTCCTGAAGGCAATACCAAGATCGAAATTTCGGTTTTGCCTTATGGAGGACCGAGACTGAGACCGACCTCAAACAAAAAAGCCCGCCCGAGTCGGTCTTTCTTGACTCGGGCCGGTCTCGGTCCTGGACTGTATCTACACCAAATAAAAAACTATGAGTTCACGGTAATTTTTAGTAAAAGGCGAAGGAATAGTTCACCTCTTAAAAAAACACTATGAACTCACTATATTCTTTAGTAAATTTATTAGGATGCAGCTTTTATAGAGATAGAAAACCTCCAAAATCCACATTTTTTTCGGTGTGGTATTATGAAAATCCCAAATCCACTTACATTCGGTCCGGGCCGATCTTAAACGGGTTTTCGGTAAAAATAACCGAGCGCGAGCCCGACCTTGAAGAAAAAAAACCGTCCGCTCGGTCTCGGTCCTAGTCGGGCCGGTCTTGTCGAGAATTCAGTTTTACAGTCTTTTTTTATCACCTCTAATCAAAACGGTTTAGTTTTCCCTTCCTATAACCTAACCAAAACGGTTTAGTTTTCAATCCCTCTAAATACTACTCCTAAACTTATTTTAAGTTTTGGAGTGCGCTACACTTTAATAGGAGCTCCGGCTAAGGGCTCGCGGTCGAAGCAAGGATTTGTCTTTTCCCAAACAGAAGGAAGAGATCTCAAATTATGGTCTGACATTAAGGCTTTCAAGACTCAGTTGGAGAGGACCAAGGATTTGCTCGAGTACATATTCTACGATGGGCCTCCATTCGCGACGGCGCTGCCTCACTATGGTCATATTCTGGCTGGCACGATCAAGGACATCGTGACGAGCAGACGAGGTACCAGACAATGAGGGGCCACCATGTAACGAGGCGTTTTGGGTAGGATTGCCATGGGCTTTCGGTGGAGAGAGAGATTGACAAGAAGTTGATGATTAAGAAGGAGGATGTGTTGACAATGGGAATCGATAAGTACAATGAAAAATGCAGAAGTGTTGCCAGGCGAGACTTCTCATTCTTATATGATCGATTTATCGTTTGATGATAGTGTGGTTCTTCTGGGACTGAGATTCAGTATCTATGAACAACTTTCATTGTTTAGTTCGACGGGGACAAAGAGTTTTTGGGATTTTAAAACGCAACCTCAGACGGATTTTAATTTTAAACAGGTATGTTGAGGAGTGGGTGAAGGTCATCACTCGGACAGGAAGGTGGATCGACTTCAAGAATGATTACAAGACTATGGACTTGAAGTTCGTGGAGAGCGTGTGGTGGGTGTTTGCCCAACTTTATGAGAAAGGGTTAGTTTACAAAGGTTTCAAGGTACATTTTAGGTTTTATTGCTTTAGTCAAGTTACTTCGATGGATTGGTTACAATGATTTTACTGCAATTTTATTGAATACCTTACACTAATAGACGCTGTTTCATTCACCCCAAAGGCAACGTTGGTTATCCCTTGCATAAGATTTGACTAGTACTGTCTTAATAGTAAATGCCACTTCTGATTTTGTTGAACACTTGAACTATTATGCTACGTTACATATAAACACTTGAACTATTATGCTACGTTACATATACATAATGGCAATTAATTGTACGGAGTCCAAAGAGGTGGCAAGGTCAAAGCATGTGCATATCCTCACCTTTGTAGGCCCATTGTGTTCAATGCCAATGTAGTCTGTAATCATCTGAGAGACGTATATATCTGCGTATCTGTACCTCACATAGTCAAATTACTGTATGTGAGTTTAGAGGGATTACATATAGGTGGATAGTGGATACACAATTTGTTCCATAAATCTTCACTTGGATGATTATGTCATTTTTTTTTGTTCCATAAATCTTCACTGTTTGTTCGTATTTGTTGCATTTAATCCTGGAAGAACACTGCCTATTTTTTTCTCCGTATTGTAGGTGATGCCTTACAGTACAGGTTTGAAGACTCCCTTGTCGAATTTTGAAGCAGGCAAAAACTACCTGGTAAGTGGTTTTTGTTTTATTTGTAAACGAAAATCTTTTAGGGGCAACATTTTCTGATCTTATAGCTGCTGTATGATTGTTAATGATGTCTTAGCTTATTTTCTCTTTCAAGTGGAAAATATATATGTGCTTTCTAGTACAGATATGTCTTAGCTTACTTAATGTGGAACCTGGAGTTCTTTTGAATAAATTTATTGTGATAGTTTACTAGTTATATGTCACTCTGGAGTAGTTATTTAGCTACCGCATCTATTAGTTGAATTATTACAGATATACATGTAATAGCTTATAGCTCTGACTTTTTCTTCTCTCCTCGTTTTTTTGTCAAACAGACTGTATCTGATCCAGAAATAATGGTGGCTTTCCCTGTTGTGGGTGATTCAGATAATTCCGCTTTTGTGGCGTGGACGACTACCCCATGGACACTTCCAAGTAATCTTGCTCTTTGTGTCAATGCCAACTTTACGTACATCAAGGTTAGTTCTAGTTTCTCTGATATATATATTTATCATTACTGATTAAAACTAGATGCCATTTTCTTGTTCGTGCAATTTTCTAGCTTAATTAGTATCTAACCACAATAAATTGTATAGGTTCGCAATAAGTTCTCTGGAAAGATGTTGCGGAGTCAAATTTGTCTGCCCTTCCCAGCGAGTCTCAGAAGCAGAATGTGGCAAATGCTAATGGGCCTCCTGGTGACAAAGCCAAAAAAGTCAAGGGGCCTGGAAGTAAAAAAGCAGAAGAGACATCTTCATATGAAGTGTTGGAAAAGATACCTGGGGTTTCTTTAGTTGGAAAGAAGTGAGTTCTTGATTACTGATACTGTGATTGAGTGTGATTTCCAATCTATTTAAATTCTGTGAAGATTATTGCATCTATCCTAGTGGTTATTACTAATATACACTGTTTTATGCAGATATGAACCTTTGTTGAATTACTTCTCGGAGCTGTCTAATACAGCTTTTAGAGTAATTGCAGACAACTATGTTACAGATGATAGTGGCACTGGAATCGTCCATTGCGCTCCTGCATTTGGTGAAGATGATTACCGTGTTTGCATGGAAAATGAAATAATAGCAAAGGTTTGATTTCAATTTTCTTTTTATTACTTTTCTTGATATGCTGTATTAATTGGCTTGGTTCTGTAGTGCTTCCCAGCATCGGATTAAACATATATTTTATGTGTATATATATACATATCTATATCTGAATGACTTGTTTTGACCATAGAAATTAGAATCATGGACACTGTATTGTTTATTTTAGTTATATTTTTCTTCCTCTTCAAATTTGGTTTATAAGGCTATTTCTTTTTTGGACTGACAAATTTCAGTACTGCTAAAGCTTTCTAGATATAGCCCCGGCTACTAGAATCACCACCTAGTGTAAGCTTTGTCTAAATAATGGAAGTTTACTTTTTCAGCTTTTCTCTTAGTTCAGTCAGTACCATTTCTAAGGAAAAGTGTGACGTTTCCTGTTCTTTTTTATAAGGTAGAAGTGAAATTATTATTAGGCTACAAGGAACTATTTACAAAAAAAGTGGTACTTAAATGGTCTAATGAAGTTATTAAATTTAACAGTGTCCGTCGTTAAAAGTGATCCAGGCCCATATCTGACTCAAAAATCAAAACTTAAGCTAATAGGTAGGCCTTTTCCACTTATATGCCACGGTCACCTCTTTTTCTAATAAATGTGAGACTCTAACAGACGTTAAGAGCAGACTGGAGGGTATATAATGTTTATGGAGTTTCTTGTTCCTTCTTTTTAAATGTTAAAGGTGATCATATGATTAGGGTGCATGTGGATGCAAAATGAGGAGAGGCTGTTCCTTTTATAAATTTAAAGAAAATTGTCTGTTAAATTGGTTTCACTAGGGAGACGCTTGCCCTTGATGCAAATGTCCACCAATTGAGCCATAGCTATACTATAGAGTAGGTTCTTCCATTTCTTGTGGGGATTTTGGTTGGTTTCTCTAGGCTTGATAGAGTGGAATGGAAACTGGTCATTGGTTGACCAATGTATTCAGATTCTTTGTCATACTACGTATTAATTTTACTTCATTATCCAGGAGAAACGCTGCCACAATTAGCTGGAAAATGTCAGGGATTGGGCCGTGAGTCGAAGTAGATTCTGCGGCACTCCCCTTCTTATCTGGATTAGTGATGATTCTCAGGAGATAGTGGTTGTGGATTCTGTTGATAAACTTCAGACTTTCTGGTGCTAAGGTTTGTCATGGTCTCTCTTCCATTAGGTTCCCTTCACTTTCGCCTTTCTGAAATATTTTCGCTGTACTTCTGAGGCGCGATTGAATCTACTTATCTAATATGCTAAAAAATTGGTGGTGTGTATTCTTTACTAAAAGAAGCAGTTACTCCTTTGCAGATTTCTGATCTACATCGACACAATATTGATCACATCACAATTCCGTCCAGCAGAGGTCCTGATTTCGGTGTGCTTCAACGAGTACCAGATGTACGTTGTATTTTTTAATTTCCATATACTCAACCTACAGTATGCCATTCTCAAGCTGTTTCTTTCCCCATGGTATTAGATTGGTGATTCTCCCTATTGATGTGCGTAGAAAGCTCATAAAGTAACTCAAAGGACACAATATAAAATTCCATTACATCACAAAATTGTATCTTCATAGTTCACGAGTGTTTTCTAGAGATTTGCTTGCTTAACCATCATAAGAAGTGGATTACAAAAAAGGGCATCACCAAGATCTTCCATAGCCAACTTTTATTAGTAGACTACATACGTAACACAATTACAAAAATATTCAGATATTATACATAAATATTCAGATTTATTACCAAGATCGTTTATTTCTTATTTTTATTCATGTATAAAACACATTGTTGATGGTCTGCCCAATCTATGTTACTGGTGTTACATGGTCAGCGTGTTTGATATATTTCAAACTAGTCTCTTGTTTAAAATCAATAAAAGAGAGTCAGTAACACAAATAAGTACAGATAATACCAAGATTTTTCTCTAATGGTCAGTGGTCTGTTTATCTTGACAGGTTTTATACTCTCATGGTGTTGTCTACTGCCCTTTTTGGAAAACCTGCATTTAGGAACCTCATTTGCCATGGACTTGTCCTAGCTGAAGATGGAAAGAAGATGAGTAAAAGCTTGAAAAATTATCCATCACCTGTGGATGTTATTGATGATTACGGAGCTGTAAGTATTATCCTATGCTGAAGTTGGAAGCTATTCTTTTTGCGCATTCAGTAGATTTTTTGCGAAAATTTATCCCATGTTCCCTTACGATGCATTGCGACTGTATCTCATCAATTCTCCAGTTGTGCGTGCAGAGATTTTGCGTTTCAAAAAGGATGGTGTCTACTGTGTGGTGAATTTTGCTAGTGAATCTCTTGAATTTTGTCCTCAAGTAGATTTATGCGTTAGTGAATTTGACAGATGATAAGCTTTATATGTATGTCTACAATCATGTCAAAGATGTTTTAGTGAATAGGATCACGAGTAGACGGTCCAAATATAAATCAACATAATGCTTACTATCCTTTAATGTCTTGCAGGTTGTACCATATCACCTAAGGTTTCTTGACAACCTAACAAACATATATGTTCGTTTCAATCATAAAAGGTTAAAAGGAAAGACAGAAGAAGATGATTGCCGGAGTGCTTTGTATGTTCCTTAGTGTTGCAACCAAGGTTTAGAATCATGTTACTCGAACCCATTTTTCCACTAAATATGATCGTTCCATTCAATTTTCTCAGAAGCTAACCTATTTCTCTCTCTCAAAAGTACAAATTATTGCATTCCAACAAAACCTCCAATTCTTGATTGACTCAGACTCTCATGACGACCATAGTGTAGCCGATGAGAGTCTTCTCTCAGTGGATAGTTAGGTGGATAGACAATTCACCAGCCTTATTGACGTAGCATTTGTTAAAACCTTGCCTTCAAATAGAGTAAATTGCTTTTTTGTTTGAATCACAATTGAAGTGAAATTTACAGTTTTCCTAGAAGTAGCCTGTAAATCAATCTAGATATTTTTCTACTATCCATCATGACTCTTGTTGTAGAATCTATATATTTTTCTTGTACAGCTTTCATGATGTTTTTTCATTCCTTGCACTATCTTGGTGCTTTATCAATGATGTATCTGAATTCTAACCTCTTAACTCTACATTCCAAAAGAGAACTTCATACATCCATTAGAAAGAAAGAAAGAAAAAAAATCCGAATACCAATAAAGCCTCATGTATCATCATTTAGTTTTTGTTTGCTGAACACTGCAGTCATTGAATTTCCTAACTTTATGTCATTTCAGGTTCTTCTCACGTCATGCAAAGTAATGGCTCCTTCACTCCATTTTTCACTGTAGGGAGATGATTGTAGTTATGCTGAATTTCTTGAAGATATAGCTGGAAAGCTCAGTGAGGTGAGCTTTCTATAAAATATGAATGACCTATATTTGTTGCTGGTCAAGCCTCATATCTTCATTACCCACAGATGCATTGACTGTTGATGATATGTACTTTTGTGGCAGTATTTACTTGAAGAGCTTAATGTGAGATCTCTTCTGACGTCAAAAGATATTCTGAAATATGCTAATCTACGTGCTGAACCAGATTTTAGGTACGCTCGTACTGTTTATCCCTCACCTCACCCTGCCCCACCCCAAACTGGTCTTCTTTCCTTTTCTCTATGAAGGATCTAATCCCTTGTTTCATTTATTAGTGGTCTGTGTAAGCTCAGTGAGGTGATTGTTGCAAAGCAATGTCTCAGGATGACATTTTGTAGTTTGAAAAGGCTGGAGAAGTTACCATTGCTTCACACTGTTTGAGGCAAGAAGACATCAAGGTTTGTCACCCATACATATATCAATCTTGATATACTCCCTTTCCCCTTCAGACCAATTTCTTTTGTCTAATAGATCTGTAAAATACCTTGACATGGGCTTACAGGTGGTATTGTTCCTATGTGCAACCGAAAGACTTTGGTTGGCGGTGTAGGGACCCTCTAGGCTTAGGTTAGTGGTCCTTGGCAAAGAGACAATATATGGCTTCCTTAATTTATTTCTTCAAGTAGAATTTAACCTAAATCTTGCACCTTCTTGGTGCCTTATTAATGATATATCTAACTTTACCTTCTTCAACGAGAGATTTCTCTGCAGCAGCTCAGATTAACAATTTATCTGCATGTTATTTGGTATGTATCTTTTTGATTTATTATAGTTTTTGGTGATGATGATCTTGAGAATAGTGCTGATTATATCCTCCTACCACCGTAGCAGACAGAACTAGACAACACTTCAACGTGCCTGCCTGCCTGCTTGCTTGTTGTCATTAATAGACTGTTACATACACTGATTTGCCTGCCTGCATGCTTACTTTCAATGTGTTGCTTGAACCAGGCAGACCCAATTGGGGTCAAACCAACCCCCAAAGAGTTATGGAATTGGAGTTGAATCAGATCCAAAAAGTGTCATAATTGCTGCATCTTTATGGATGAATCACAACCAAGAATCATGTGGACTGTCCTTTGGAGAAAAACAAATGAGTGTCCTAATCAAATGTAAAAGGGAATGCAATCTGATGATTGAATATTTGAGTAAGGTCTAATTATGTAGAACAAGTAGCCATACTGAAACTGCTTCATTTTAATAAGATGATAGTTACAGATACCTCTCAGTACTAAAGCACGGTACACACATAAACTTACATCCCAATAGAGTATAAATAAGGTCTGCAAATTAACTTTGGAGAAGCTATATAACTAAAGTATTGTGTTTGCCTTCACTTATTAATTCTTCTCTGCACTTGTCTTCTACTCCTCCAAGACAATATCAACATTCTCCAATCAAACATGTTTTCAACTGCAACACCAACAACCAACCCACCCCCAAATCCAATCGCTACTACCATCCACAATATTTTGGCATTCAAATCATCCCAAAAATTGTCACGACTTTCTTGTGATTGTTTAGCTTCTTCTTGCCCAGAAGTTTCACATTTTCTTGACAATGGTTCACCGCAGAGTCCTGAATTCTCAAGGTATGAGATATTTGAAAATGTATTAAATTGTTGTCCTTGCGGTATAAGACCAGTGAGATTGTTGTGAGACACATCAAAATGTGCAAGGAAATTAAGCTCGGGCAGTTGTTGAGGAATCTGTCCAGATAACCTATTTGATGAGAGGTCCAGTGATTCCAGCTCCGTTAAAGCCCCTAACAACGAGGGTATGCCACCTATCACATTAGCCAAGAAAGAAAAGACATGACTGATACTAGTATCTTCAAACTTGCTACATAAGTAAAGTCATATCTAAAACAAACCCTTAATTACTTATAGAGACATATGATTTTAATTATATTAAAAAAAAGACATGATTTTGAGTGTTTCAGAACATACCGTAGAGATGGTTGTTGGAAAGATTAAGGAAATGAAGTCCTCGTAAATCTCCCATGGTGGATGGTATCTCGCCTTCCAATCGGTTGTTGGAGAGATCAATAGTAATGAGAGCATCTAAAATCTTTGAGTGCTCTGTTTGCATACTCTTGTCATACATTGTTAGTGAGTAGTCATAAAATGCATAAGACCATGTATATGAAGGCATAGGCATCAACTGCCCCATGTAACTTGGATTTCTGAATAAACTGATATTTTTCATGGTCATCCACTGCTCAAAGTGCCATGAAGTTAGATTTCCAGAAAGGTTGTTCTGTGAAAGATCAATTATTATTAACTGGGGAAACCAATATCCATTTCTCATGTTTGACGTTGTCTCCATTGATCCATGGAGTGCATTATCTTTCAGTATTAATACCTTCAACCGAGGAAGTGAACCCATCCAAGAAGGGAAAATGTCATTTATTAAATTGCTCCCAACGTCGAAGAATTCTAAGCTCGCACAATTATCCAGGGGTCGCGGAAACTTCCCTTGAAACTGATTAGTATTCAGATCAATCATCCTCGTGAAGGAACCATGTCCACTTTTGCAGAAATCAGGAATCTTTCCATGAAAAGAGTTGTTTCGCAAATTCAAGATTTCCAAATCATATTTTATGAAACAGTGGGGATCAAGCTCTCCAGTCAAGCGATTACTTGAAAAGTCAAGCATATTAAATGAAGTTGAATTGCATATCGAGTGGGATATTTCTCCAGTAAATTCATTGTTCGAGGCTCGATAAATTTCAACTGATGTTGATGGAATCAGTACTGAACCTTTCAACTTGTTGTAACTGATATCGAGATATTCCAGTTTCGGCAATCGAACAAAGAAGTGCGAGTCATTGTGATTTGTTATAAAATTGTGAGACAGGTCCATATAATGTAAGGTGTTGCTACTTCCCATCCAGTTGGGAATTGGGCCCTCTATATTGTTGTAGGAGAGATCTAGAAAGTGCAATTTATGTTGGTGCATGAGGAACTCCGGGAACTTGGACAGACGACAGGAAGATAACCCTAAAACTTCAAATTGGGGTAGCGTTGAAGTTGTTGTGCTCACATTTCTTTGTTGTAGCAGTGTTAAATTGTTGGATGAGAGGATGAGCAAAATCAAGTTTCTGAATCCAAGGAACATGTCAAGCTCCAATATGTCGCTCAACATATTGTTGTTGACGTCAAGCCACTCGAGATTTCTCAAGTTCCCGATCGGAAGTGGTCCGTGGAGTTTATTGTTGGCAAGGTCCAACTTATTGAGTTTTGTCAGATTAAATAAACCCGAAGGGATTTCACCAGTCAATTGATTTTTTCCCAAGTCAAGAACAGAGAGTTGGGTCAACTTTGCTAACAACGAAGGTGGAATCTCTCCTTTTAGATTGGCTCTACTAATGGCAAGACTTTCAAGGTTAGTCAGTTTGCCCATCCAAGAGGACATGGATGACAAAGTTCTGGAATCACTTGAGAAAGTATAGTATGAAAGGTCCAAAGCAATGAGGTGAGTGAGGTTACCAAGCGAAACAGGAATAGGCCCTGAGAATTTGCATCCATACAAGTCTAATTCTTTTAAAAGAACAAGATTCCCGATCGAATCAGGTATCCCACCACTGAAATTGGTTCCACCAAGCACAAGGGATTCCAATAATGGAGTAGTGCTCGAATTGAAATCAGTGGGTAGATGACCTTCCAATTTCAAATTATATCCAATACTCAAATGTTGTAGATTCGGAAGATGGAAAATACCTTGTGGAAATTCCCCGTACAAACCACATCCGTCAAGCTTGAGATACCTCAAAGAAAACATGTTGGTGAATAACCACTTGGGTACCTTCAAATTTATATATGCACAACTAAGGTCAAGTTCTTCAAGGTTGGTTAGGTTCACGATTAGGCTCTTCAAATTCACTTCTAAACCCCAATTATAAGATAGATCAAGAGAAGTAAGCATGGAAATGTTTGAAATTCCTAACGGCACCTGACCATTAAAGGAAGATGAGGAGAGATTGAGATAGTTTAACCTCGAAAGACTGCCTAATTCTGGTGGGATACTTGAGAAATTAAAGTTGTTGAAGGCGAGGTTAAGGTGCTCGAGGTGAACAAGGACACTGAAGATGTTGTTGATGGATCCATGAAGGCAGCTGCTGCTGAGATCAAGACTAATCACATGACCTGAAATTGAATCACATTCCACCCCATCCCACTCGACAGAACCATTAAGGTGGCCCTCAGTAGTAATCCATGAAGATGTTTTTGGATAACCCAAATTATGACCACCATACGCGTTAGTGCAGTTTATTTGAAAACTCTCCTTGAACTGAAGCAAAGGAAAGATCTCTGCTTGATGTTTGCATCTGGACTGAGCAGTGACCAATATCTGAAAATTAGAGAAATCATAGAGAAATAAGAAAAAGCATAATAGCAACAACATGTTGGAATCCAAGCAATTTGTTTGAAGATGTGATGGCATAAGCATGCACCCATGTACGCACTTATAAATACTTTCCAAACAAGAAGAATCAACTTGACTTGTAAGTCTTCTTTAGTGGACAAAACACAAGTAGTCAATAAAATTAAAAATAGAAAACAAATCTTGTGGAAATACACTAACCAAAAGATATGGTATTCATAAAACACGGCAACCATAAAAACACGCCGATTCAAAATTTCCCCAATTGTATCTTATGCTTGATTTTTTATGTTATCTTTGTTTTTATAATTAATAAACTAAGTTGGCAATGATTCTTTAACTATTATAATAAAAAAATCTATACTTTATATAAAAAAATATGTCAAATAAAATACATTGTACTATTAACCGTGTGTTTTACTTTTACCAATAGTTTTCTCATGTACTTAGTATTTACATGATTGAATTATTGTTGTGGGTTAATAATTAACTTTTTTTTACTAATACTAAAATAATTTTCACATACACGGTTGAGTTTTAAGTTTCTCATCGATCATAAAATTCGATCAAAATTGCATTGCCGATGTTTTGATAATTTTACCAACTTTAGCAAGATTTTAAGATCGATAGAAAAATTGAAACTAAACGACGTTTGATTCGTTGATGCTCTAATTTATTATCTATCTACTATAATATTTTGAAAAAGAACTACTAAATTTTAAAAATAAAAAATTACTTATTTTTCAGTCATCTCAAAAAATTTAAAAAACTTATACCATGTAGGTAATAAAATTAGATCTTTAATAGAACAAACGGTGGAGATTCAACTTTTCAATCGAGCATTAAATCGGGTCTTGACCCAGACCCTAGCCCTTCCGATTGGGGCTCAATCGAGTCCTGATAGATTCGAGACTTAATTGTAACATATAAAAAAATTTGAAAGAATTAAATTATGATATTTTTTAAAATATTCTGTTAATTTTGTAATTTTTAAAATATATTATATTAAGTTTGGATTGAAAATTTGACGGAAGGGTTCTCGATTGAAGACGAAACATGAAGTAATAACCAATTTTTTTAAAACAAACTTTAAAAATAAAATTCAATTTTTGCTCAAATATTATGGGACACACTCATATTTCACTATTTCTTCCTTTTGTTGGTCATATCCTTTATTTTTAATGTTTAAGGAACTTAAATTATTATTTCTATAAGTGAGCTTGTTAATTACATTCTTCGTTAATTATATCTATGTTTGACTAGTAGTTGAAATTCTAAAATAAACAATAAATGGGTTATATTTGTTTGTATTTATATATATATATATATATGGTCATATTATATTATAATTAATGTATAATGTATTTAATAAAGACCCAACACAATAATTTAGATATCAATTTTGAATAGTGGAAGAGGAAGACTCAATTGACTACAAAGTCCGTCTTCTACAAATGGACAAACTATCAACGCACAAAGAAAGTCTTGTGGAAAAATTTACAACGCATTTATCTTTTAATAGAATTAGGACATGCTTAGTTGTTGAAATACTTAGTTATTGGAATGACTAATAGATTTTTTTATTCATTATCTATTCTAACGTGTGATTTACGGCTTTAGTCTAAATTATTATATAATTTAGTTATTATATATTATTATTACTAATTAAGAGATGAAAAAAAAAGCTTGTCCACATTTGTCGCTCTATATATTAATAGGACTATGTATCTATTATTTTGATAAGTAAACTTTTAACACAATTTTCTCTATCATAGTGCTACAATAATTTAATTTGATTGGTCTATATCAAAAAAATAATAATAAGTTATATCTATGTCAACATTCTCTCACATTCACATGAACACTATAAAATTAATCAAAAGCTCCACAATTAATTTTAAAAAATGTTACACTCAAAAGTATGTCAAATTAAATTTTGTCTTCAAACAATTGTAAATTACAAGTTTTGCACCTAACAATTTACTTTGTAAAATTACACAAACATTAAGAGTGAATAAATAAATAATAATAAAAACACAATAATTTTTTAATTTGAAAAAAACCTTTAAATAATTAAATGATAAACAAGTCTTCTTATATATAAATTGTATTTAATATATATTTAAATTTTGCCTTTAAACAATAGTAAATTGCAAGTTTTGCACCTAATAATTTACTTTGAAAAATAGTGAAGTAAATAAATAAGAATGAAAACACAATAATTTTTTAATTTACAAAATAATTTTAAATAACTAAATGATAAACAAGACTTGTTATATATAAATTGTATTTAATATATATTTAAGGCAATACAATTAATTTATAATTATAGTTTAACTTAATTAACTTAAAAATGGATTAAGTGTTGAAAATACATAATATTTATAATGGAAAAAATGATAAACAATAGTAACTAAGTTAAATAAAAACTGAACTAAATAGATAGTAAATGTATATATCTTTTAGCCAAGAATTAAAATATATAACTAATTTTATTTCTAAATTTAAAACAAAAAAGTAAAATAAATTAAATTTTAAACAAAAGTTCTAAATGTGTACACAATCATGTTGTTGAGAAAAACTTTCTTAAAAGAAAGTTATAATACAATAATATTATATTTTTAAAATTAAGTATATAAATACACATATTAGATTTTCAATTATGTATTTATAATTATAAAATTATATTAAATGATACTTTTCATAAAATTTTGTAAAATAATTATTTAATATTGCTATTTAGCAATTATTATTATATTTGAAGTAAATTTTTATATATGTAAAAAAAACTTATAGTATTCTAAATAGTGTATATGTATATATATATATAATTTATTAATTTATGTTTGTGTATATTGTTTTCACATATTTTAACTAAGAAAACAAATAAATAAAAAATAAGAAATAATTAACTATTACTAAATAAAATGTTTTTAAATATCTTTTTATAGTGTTATTACTTAATGAATTTAACATATATGTAATGAACCTATTAATTCGGTTCTGCTTCTCTTATCTGGGTACCCTAAACTAACCGGAATCGGTTCTCTCTCTCTATATATGTATATTAAAAAAAAACTAAAATAAGGAAGAGAGCAGCCTAGGTCAGCACTCAACAGCCTCGGTCTTTCGTATTATCTTGATATCATGCAATAGAAAATCAATGTCTTATCATCATAATAACCATTTCTATTGAAAATTGATAAGGCATTAGAAAATTGATGTGAAGGCATTACCTGATATCACGCAATTGATGTGAAGGAATCAATTTTCTATTGATTTTCAATAGAAAATCTGGATGTTACTTTCTTTGTTGAGCGTGTTTGGAACTGTAAAAGATTATTCAATTTGTGTGTATGGTGTTATGGACTTGGTGTTTGGAACTGTTAATAAGGTTGTTGCTTAGGAACCGAATCGAAATCGAAACCGTTTTTTTATATAAAAAAAACAGGTTCCTAACAGAGTACCCGGAACCATTTGTACAAATAGGTTTCGGGTAGGTTCTGGTTTCAAAATTCAATATCCTATTATATACTAGGTAGGTTCCCGGAACCCCTAAATTTACAGGGTACCCGGAAACGTTCACCCTTAATACTAAGTACGCCATATGAGGTTTCATTTCCTTTATATTTTTTTAGATCCGAATAAAACAGAACTACAAGTGTGTTTTTGTACGTTGGAAAAATCGTGTGAAGTCAGTGAGACAGTCTCATCGAAAAGCTGCAAGCGAAAGCAAACTACTAGTAATAATGGAGGATAAATGAAACTTCAGCTTATCATAATTTTATATAGAAACTGTAAACACCTGATTTTGGTCCGAGGTAAAAAAAAAACGTACGCGAGGAACTGAGCCGAGAGAAATCGAGATTGAATATATATATATATATATATGATAACTGAAAAAATAATTAATTAATTAAAAAAAAGTGGGGACATGTTCCTCTTTTCCACCGATTTTTTTTTTATTATTTATAAAATCAAAATTAATAAAATATGAAGCATTCTTCTATAAATAGAAAGAAGGGTAGAAGGAAATGAGGAAGAAAAGTTACGGAAGAAATAGGAGAGGTGAGAAAGAGAGTGAAAAAAAAATATCAGTAGTTATCTATCTCGGTTTCTTGTACGGTATTTAAGCTCCGAACGATTTAGGTATATCTCTCTCGTATTTAATATTGTATTTTTATTTCCTACTGTTATTGAAATTTATGTTATAAAAAAGAGAGTTTATATACATATATTATATATTTATGTATAATATATATATATATATATTATGTATATGTGATATATGTATAATATATATGTGATACTATATGTATATGTATAATATAGGTATATTATGTGTATGTGAAAACAAAAATTTTCAAAAATGACTTAGGTCATTCCCAAACTTTGATGAAGGTTACAACTCAGTCCTTGGACTCTCGGGTCATTTTGGGACTTTACCGAGTGTTATAAACCAAACCAGAAAAGTTTTGAGTCATTTGTGCAATTTTTAAAAACATTTTCAATTCAGATCGAATTTTTAAAAAATTACATTTTGATTCCTAAACTTTTCTGGACATTCCATGACTTCTCAAAGCGTTACAAATAAGTCCAGAATAAATTTCTGGTTATTTTGGATATTTACCAAGTGTTACAAATAAATCCAAAATAGTTTAGGGCCAATTCTGTCATTAAAAAAATATATTTCCAATTCAGCTCGAATTTTTAAAAAAAATGCATTTTGGTCCTCAGACTTTTCTGGACATCTCATGACTTGTCAAAGTGTTACAAATTGGTCCAACGTGCTTAATATTTTCAAAATCATTTGTATATTTTTGACACGTTTAAAATGGTTCCAAAGTCAAACTATTGATTTTTCGAGCATGATTAACTTTTTTTCTCTCTTATTTATTTGAAATTAACCCGTAAATAAAAAATGCTTGTATATGGTTTAGTTTTTTTTTGAAGCGCATGTAATCTTTTTGGCCAAGCATGATCAAAACGGTCAATTCGGGTAAATCGGTAAAAATAATAATTTCAAAAGCAAAAATTAAATTATCGAAAGAGCGGATTATGGGCTCGCGAGCTCTTAAGGCGTAATCAAACTCCCGAACTCGATTCCCTGGACGTAGACCTTTCCAAGCCCTAATATGTTAACTCCATGTACTCTAAACAAATTTTAGGATTCTGATTAGCATTTAATTAATCGGTGGCAACTCTTTTATTTTTTAGGTCAGGTTGATGACTCAGCTCGACCAGACTCGTCGCTTGCTAATACCCGACATTTTCGAGCGAAACAAATAAATATATTTTTCAAAAAAGTCAGGGAAAGTCGGATTCGACGTCCGACATAAACTGTTTCTTATTTTCTATACATTAATTTTAATTGTATGATAAATATTAATTAACATCAACTCTTTGTACTTAAAGGTTACTAACCCTAACCCACAAGATGTGATACCATATTCCATATAAGTATTCAATAGAAATTCTTTCTGTTTTAAGATTTGAAGGTTAATTAATAGAAAACTTGAAAGTAAAGGGCGTTGATTTGTTGATGTTCTTTTTTTTTTGGTAAATGATTCGTTGATGTTCTAATTTATTATATATCTACTACAACAAGAAGAATCAACTTGACTTGGCAAGTCTTCTTTAGTGGACAAACCACAAGTATTCAATGAAAAGAAAAAGTCTTGTGGAAAAACACTAACCAAAATATATATGGTATTCATACAACACGGCAATCATAAAACCAATTTTTTCAAAAAATAAGTATTTTAGTTTTTTTTAGAAAAGTAAGTATACACAAAAAAATATTTCAAAAAATAGGTATACGTGCATCCCAAGGTAGCGCGTATTGGACATACGCGCACCCCAGGTGGCGCCTATTCAATAGGCGCCATTCAAAGTGGCGCTTATTAGTTTAGTTTTTTTTTAAAGAATTTTGTTCGATAACGACGACTCGATGTTTAATTAAAAATAAAATTATATGTCAATTAAAAAAAATAAAAAATTATAGTAAGTAAACATTTTAATTGCGATTCAAATTATACAAAAAATATTAAATTTGGATTTAGGGATTGACTGTACGGCATGCCGTAAGTTGAGATATGAAAATTTTACTTAAAAAATTATAACTTGGACCATGTAAGTCCAAACTCAACACGGTTAACGTCATTTATGTCGTAATTCAATTATCTATCTAGGGTAATTTTTTTGATTGGAAATACTGTGATTTTGTAACCTAACATCGTTCGTTTTATAATTTGACCGAAATAATTAAATGCATTAGGTGATAAATTTAATTATGTACTTACTCAAAAACATTACGGTACGTAGATAATTTAATTACGAATTAAATGACGTCAACTATTTGTTAATTGTTTACTTTTAGACTGACTATATAATACGATACGTAAAAAACTCTACATACGATACAAAAATTCCAAATAGTGTTTTGAATAGTAAATTCACCGTTTAAACAGTAAATTCATTTCGTAATTAAATTATCTACGCACCGTAATTTTTTTGATTTTTTTTAGTAAGTACATAATTAAATTTATCACCTAATTCATTTAATTATTTCGGTCAAATTATAAAATGAACGATGTAAGGTTACAAAATCACTGTATTTTCAATCAAAAAAATTACCCTAGATAGTAGATAGATAATTGAATTACGACATAAATGACGTTAACCGTATTGAGTTTGGACTTACATGACCTGAGTTATAATTTTTTAAGTAAATTTTTCATATCTCAACTTACGGCATGCCGTACAGTCAATCCGTAAATCCAAATTTAATATTTTTTTGCATCATTTGAATCGCAATTAAAATATCTACTTACTATAATTTTTTATTTTTTTTAATAGACATATCTTTTATTTTTAATTAAACATCAAGTCGTCGTTATCGAACAAAATTGTTTAAAAAATAACGACAACTAATAAGCGCCATTTGGTGTGGTGTCTATTCAATCGGCGCCACCCGGGGTGCGCGTATACATATTTTTTTTAAAAAAATTGTATAGTTACTTTTCTAAATAAAACAAACTAAAATACTTACTTTTAAAAAAAAATCCCATAAAACACATTGGTTCAAAAATTCCCCAACTTGTATCATACGCTTGTTGTTTTTGTTTTAAATTTTATCTTCGTTTTTATAATTAATAAACTAAGTTGGTAATGATTCTTTAACTATTAGAATACAAAAATCTATATTTTATAGAAAAAAATATCTCAAATAAAATACAATTTACTATTAACCTGTGTGTTTTAGTTTTACCAATAGTTTTCTCATGTACTTAGTATTTACATGATTGTATTTTTGCTGTGGGTTAATAATTAACTTTTTTAACTAATACCAAAATAATTTTCACATACACGGTTTAGTTTTAAGTTTCTCATCCACCATAAAATTTAATTACAATTGTGTTGTTAGTTTTATTTTTAACCAATTTTAAGGTCGATTGAAAAATCGAAGTAAACGACATTTGATTCGTTAATGTTCTAATTTATTATCTATCTATCTATCTACTACAGTATTGTTAAAAAAAAACTCTTTATTTTTCAATCTATCTCTAAAAATAATTCAAAAACTTATACTGTTGTAGATAATAAAATTAGATCTCTAACGCATTTATCCTTTTAAGAGAATTAGGAATTTAAGACATGTTTGGTAGTTGAAATAAGAAATGATTTATAGATTTTTTTTAATTCATTATCTACTCTTGTGGAAAAAATTATAACGCATTTTTTAAAATTCATTATCTACTCTAACTGAATTTACCAAAAATAAAATAAAATCTACTCTAACTGTGATTCACAGCTTCAGTCTAAAATGAAATTTCGAACGGGATTGAATAATTATTCCCACATTTACACCTCTGATCAATCATTTCTTAACTCAGGGAATACTAATTCCAACTAAAAGAAAATTAGAACCCTTCAATTTTTTACCACCACTCTACTTTCTCCAGCGATCACCCCACTTTTTTCGCAAATTTTCATGGCTGCCAGAGCTTTATCAGCAACCTTATGCGACCAACGACCAACCTATATGTTAATTATTTAAAAAAATCAAGAGTAATTTAATTATTTTATATCTTATTTTTATTTGTCAATCTGTTCTTATTTAGTTATCAATAATTTCATTTTTACATGAAATTCTTATTTTTAAGTCTGGAAAAAAAATACCGGTTCAGTGAAATCAAATCATACCATATGTGAATCGTATCTCTTTTGAACCAGTTCGAAAGTGGTATTGTATTTTGAAAGTAATATGGAGTGATTCGGCCGTACCATAAAAATCGGTTGATAAGTGGTAAACCGTGTCGTTTTATGAACAATGTTTTAAAAAAAATATTATTATTATTTTTTTGTAATTTCAAGTGAACCTTTTTGTTCATAAGTGCTCTTCCTACTTTAAGATATTTTAGTTTTTAACGCTTTTATGAATTTTTTTATGTATTATCGAATTATGTGTTAAAATTTAAAATTTTGAAATAATTTAGATTATTTTTTTATTTAAAGAATCCGGTTCAAAAATCAAATTTTGAACTGGCTTGGAAGGGAAATTCGACCAAAAAAACTGACTTGGAAGGCGTATGGTAAATTATCAAAAAAAGTGAAACAGTTCAGACGGATGGGTCGAACCATACCTTACCTGTGGTAAGGTACGGTTTTTGAACCGATTCTGCCCCAAACCATTTCATGCACACCCTTACTTATTTTCTCTTTAAAAAAGCGTACTTTTTAAGTTGTATTTGAACAATTTGTTTCAAAGTAACATAATATAACTGAAAGGTAAAATTGAAAAAAAAAAACTATTTTAAAAAAGTAATTGACGGTTTTCATTAGGGGTGATCAAAAAAGACTGTAGGACCGAATTCCCGACAAGACCGGCCCGAGACTGGCCCGACTAGGACCGAGACCGACTAGGACCGAGACCGAACGGGCGGGTTTTTCTCTTCAAGGTCGGTCTCGGTCTCGGTCTCGGGCTTTTTTCCCAAAAGCCCGTTTAGGACCGGCCCGGACCGAATGTATGTGTATTTGAGATTTTCATAATACCACACCGAAAATAATGTGGATTTTGGAGGTTTTCTATCTCTATAAAAGGTGCATCTTGATAAATTTACTAAAGAATATAGAGAGTTCATAGTGTTTCTTTGAGAGGTGAACTATTCCTTCGCCTTTTACTAAAGAATACCGTGAATTCATAGTTTTTTTTTATTTTTTTGGTGTAGATTCGGTCCAGGACCGAGACCGGCCCGAGTCAAGAAAGACCGACTCGGGCGGGCTTTTTTGGCCGAGGTCGGTCTCGGTCTCGGTCTTGGTCCTCCAAAAGGCAAGACCGAAATTTCGGTCTCGGTCTTGCCTTCAGGACCGGACCGGCCCGCCCATGATCAGCCCTAGTTTTCATGAGCATACTTGAATGAGGTGCCATAATGGGCGCTGTCGAATCCTAAACCTTCTGGTCCAAATGCAGGCCCAATATACATCACATGATCGATCATCGCAGAGACTGTTCCTTCCCAATTCCGTCGCTGACGCACTCTTCCTTTCCAATCCTAGTTCATGTAATCAAAAAACCAGATTCACTGGTTCCCGTTTTCATTCTCATCCTTTAATTGATTCATTCTCCATCATTCTGTCGGTGGATCACTCCATTTTAGCTTACAATTGTGAGTGATTTCGCCCAATCGTCTCGGAAGATCCGCGTACCAGTGCTTGGAATCGAGTAAGTCAAAAAGTCCCTTGATTCTTCATATACATTTTTATTCATAATGACTACTTGCGTCGAGCATTTCGTAATCAGTGAGCGTCGTCAGAGCTGGGTTCTTCTGTGCTATTAACTGTATCCAAGTAGTAATTAGTAAGGAGTTCGGCTTGTCACTGTAGTATCATTTCTACTGTGAAGTAATGTTGATGTTTGAAATTTTTTATTCTACTTTTATGGAACTATAAATAGTACAAAGTTTGATATCCTTCTTCTGTGGGTGTGTAATGTTGCTTCTTTGAGCTAGTTCTGTGGTATCGCTATGCTTATCCAATTGTCCACTTGTTCTGAGTCAAAGTTTAGTTCTACGGCATCGTAAATTTAGCCCACATATTAGATTATACTTATCCAATTGTCCAGTAACAATTTTTTTCCCACAACATGTAACATCACAGTATATTCTGTCTATTCTTAATGGTCTTGTTGTATATTCCTAATGGTCTTGTTGATTATTAAAGATCATATATGGCTAATTATACCCATATATGATCTTTAATCATCTAAGCTCTTATTCGGCTTTCATCCCCATTGTTTGTTTCACTTGTAGGTGATGTACTGGTGATTTTGGATTTGCGACCCGACGAATCATTAATGGAGGCTGGTGTAGCCCGTGAGGTAAGAAACTACAACTAGAATAGATCCTTTTCTATAGCGTAGCGTGCAAATTGCGGTGTTTATACATTTACTATTCTTGTATAACGAATTTGTTAGTTGAAATAAGGTTTCCATGTTAGTGAAAGTACTGAATTAATTAGTTTTTTGTTAGTGGAAGTAGTGGGCAAGTGCTATGAAGTAGTGGGCAAAGTGCTTCACATGATTAGCTAAAAATAGACAATATCTCTTGTATAATCCAAGTTCTGCATATTTTGCTTCTATTTTTTTGTTGTTCTTCGACTTATCTTAAACAACAGTGGTATCAGAGTTTAACTACATTTACTATTCTTGTATAACGAATTTGTTAGTTGAAATCAGGTTTCCATGTTAGTGGAAGTAGTGGATTAATTAGTTTTTTGTTAGTGAAAGTAGTGGGCAAGTGCTTTGAAGTAGTGGGCAAAGTGCTACACATGATTAGCTAAAAATAGATAGTATTTCTTGTATAATCCAAGTTCTGCATATTTTGCTTCTATTTTCTGTTGTTCTTCGACTTATCTTAAACAACAGTGGTATCAGAGCTTAACTTCTTGAGTGATCTGTGAGTTGTGTGATTGTCGATTTTTTGAGATCATCCACCCATAAAAATTCTAAAATCTTATCAAGTGGAAGAATCCTTCTCAGGTGTACTTCCACCAAAATTCGATGACTCAAACTACCAAGTTTGGGCTGTCAAAATGGAAGCTTACACGGAGGACACTGATCTGTGGGAGGTTGTTGAAGAAGACTATGAAAGAGAGTCAGTAACACAAATATAAACAAACCAATAAGTACAGATAATACCAAGATTTTTCTCTAATGGTCAGTGGTCTGTTTATCTTGACAGGTTCTATACTCTCATGGTGTTGTCTACTGCCCTTTTTGGAAAACCTGCATTTAGGAACCTCATTTGCAATGGACTTGTCCGAGCTGAAGATGGAAAGAAGATGAGTAAAAGCTTGAAAAATTATCCATCACCTGTGGATGTTATTGATGATTACGGAGCTGTAAGTATTATCCTATGCTGAAGTTGGAAGCTATTCTTTTAGCGCATTCAGTAGATTTTTTGCGAAAATTTATCCCATGTTCCATTATGATGCATTGCGACTGTATCTCATCAATTCTCCAGTTGTGCGTGCAGAGACTTTGCGTTTCAAAAAGGAAGGTGTCTACTGTGTGGTGAGTTTTGCCAGTGAATCTCTTGAATTTTGTCCTCAAGTAGATCTATGCTTTAGTGAATATGACAGATGATAAGCTTTATATGTATGTCTACCAAATTCATGTCAAAGATGTTTTAGTGAATTTGAGTTAGGATCACGAGTAGACGGTCCAAATATAAATCAACATAATGCTTACTATCCTGTAATGTTCTTGCAGGTTGTACCATATCACCTAAGGTTTCTTGACAACCTCACAAACATATATGTTCGTTTCAATCGTAAAAGGTTAAAAGGAAAGACAGAAGAAGATGATTGCCGGAGTGCTTTGTATGTTCCTTAGTGTTGCAACCAAGGTTTAGAATCATGTTACTGGAACCCATTTTTCCACTAAATATGATCGTTCCATTCAATTTTCTCAGAAGCTCACGTATTTGAAAGAAAGAAAGAAAAAAAATCTGAATACCTAATGTATCATCATTTAGTTTTTGTTTGCTGAACACTGCAGTCATTGAATTTCCTAACTTTATGTCGTTTCAGGTTCATCTAACGTCATGCAAAGTAATGGCTCCTTTCATTCCATTTTTCGCTGTAGGGAGATGATTGTAGTTATGCTGAATTTCTTGAAGATATAGCTGGAAAGCTCAGTGAGGTGAGCTTTCTATAAAATATGAATGACCTATACTTGTTGCTGGTCAAGCCTCATATCTTCATTACCCACAGATGCATTGACTGTTGATGATATGTACTTTTGTGGCAGTATTTACTTGAAGAGCTTAATGTGAGATCTCTTCTGACGTCAAAAGATATTCTGAAATATGCTAATCTACGTGCTGAACCAGATTTTAGGTACGCTCGTGTACTGTTTATCCCTCACCTCACCCCGCCCACCCCAAACTGGTCTTCATTCCTTTTCTCTATGAAGGATCTAATCCCTTGTTTGATTTATTAGTGGTCTGGGTAAGCGTTTAGGGAAATCTATGGGGATTGTTGCAAAGCAATGTCTCAGGATGACATTTTGTCGTTTGAAAAGGCTGGAGAAGTTACCATTGCTTCACACTGTTTGAGGCAAGAAGACATCAAGGTTTGTCACCCATACATATATCAATCTTGATATTCTTCCTTTCCCCTTCAGACCAATTTCTTTTGTCTAATAGTTCTGTAAAATAACCTTGACATGGGCTTACAGGTGGTATTGTTCCTATGTGCAACCGAAAGACTTTGGTTGGCGGTGTAGGAACCCTTTAGGCTTAGGTTAGTGGTCCTTGGCAAAGAGAATATATGGCTTCCTTAATTTATTTCTTCAAGTAGAATTTAACCTAAATCTTGCACCTTCTTGGTGCCTTATTAATGATAAATCTAACTTTACCTTCTTCAACGAGAGATTTCTCTGCAGCAGCTCAGATTCACAATTTATCTGCATGTTATTTGGTATGCATCTTTTTGATTTGTTATGGTTTGTGGTGATGATGATCTTGATAATAGTGTTGATGTGCAGTAGATGATGTCCTCCTACCACCATAGCAGACAGAGCTATACAACACTTCAACCTGCCTGTTTGCTTGTTGTCATTAATAGACTGTTACATTCACTGGTTTGCCTGCATGCATGCTTACTTTCAATGTGTTGCTTGAACCAGGCAGACCCAATTGGGGTCAAACCAACCCCAAAGAGTTATGGAATTGGAGTTGAATCAGATCCAAAAAGTGTCATAATTGCTGCATCTTTGTGGATGAATCACAACAAAGAATCATGTGGACCGGCCTTTGGAGAAAAACAAATGAGTGTCCTAATCAAATGTAAAAGGGAATGCAATCAGATGATTGAATATTTGAGTAAGGTCTAATTATGTAGAACAAGTAGCCATACTGAATCTGCTTCATTTTAATAAGATGATAGTTACAGATACCTCTCAATACTAAAGCACGGTACACACATAAACTTACATCCCAATAGAATATAGATAAGGTTTGCAAATAAACTTCGGAGAAGCTATATAACTAAAGTATTGTGTTTGCCTTCACCTATTAATTCTTCTCTGCAATTGTCTTCTACTCCTCCAAGACAATATCAACATTCTCCAATCAAACATGTTTTCAATTGCAACACCAACAACCAACCCACCCCCAAATCCAATCGCTACTACCATCCACAATATTTTGGCATTCAAATCATCCCAAAAATTGTCACAACTTTCTTGTGATTGTTTAGCTTCTTCTTGCCCAGAAGTTTCGCATTTTCTTGACAATGGTTCACCGCAAAGTCCTAGATTCCCAAAGTACGAGATATTTGAAAATGTATCAAAATGTCGTCCTTGCGGTATAAGTCCAGTGAGATTGTTGTTTGACACATCAAAGTCGGAAAGGAAATTAAGCTCGATTAGTTGTTGAGGAATCTGTCCAGATAACTCGTTTGATGAGAGGTCCAATGACTCCAGCTCTGTTAAAGCCCCTAGTGATGAGGGTATGCCACCTATCACATTAGCCAAGAAAAGGAAATTCATGAATAATACTAGTATCTTCAAACTTGCTACACAAGTAAAGTCATGTATAAAATAAACCCTTAATTAATTATAGAGACATCTGATTTTAAGAGTTCCAGAATATACCGTAGAGATGGTTGTTGGAAAGATTAAGGAAATGAAGTCCTCGTAAATCTCCCATGATGGATGGTATCTCGGCTTCCAATCGGTTGTTGGAGAGATCAATAGTAATGAGAGCATCTAAGATCTTCGGATACTCTGTCTTCATACCCTTGTCATACATTGTTAGGGAGTAGTCATAAAATTCACTCTGCTCCACAAAAGCAATTCCACGCATGTCATGCCCCATGTAACTTGGATTTCTGAATAAACTGATATTTTTCATGGCCATCCACTGCTCAAAGTGCCATGAAGTTAGATTTCCAGAAATGTTGTTCTGTGAAAGATTAATTATTATTAACTCGGGAAACCAATATCCACTTCTCATTTTTGACGTCGTCTCTATTGATCCATGGAGTGCATTATCTTTCAGTACTAATACCTTCAACACAGGAAGTGAACCCATCCAAGAAGGTAAAATGTCATTTATTAAATTACTCCCAGCATCGAAGAATTCTAAGTTCACACAATTAACCAGGGACTGCGGAATCTTCCCTTGAAACCGATTAGTATTCAGATCAATCATCCTCGTGATGGAATTAGTTCCACTTTTGCAGAAATCAGGAATCTTTCCATGAAAAGAGTTGTTTCGCAAATTCAAGATTGTCAAATCATATTTTCTGAAACAGTGGGGATCAAGCTCTCCAGTCAAGCGATTACTTGAAAGATCGAGTGCATCTAATGAAGTTGAATTGCATATCGAGTGGGGTATTTCTCCAGTGAATTCATTGTTCGAGGCTCGATAAGTTTCAACTGATGGTGGAATCAGTACTGAACCTTTCAACTTGTTGTAACTGATATCAAGATAATCTAGATTCGACCATCCAACAAAGAAGTGCGAGTCATTGTGATTTGTTATAAAATTGTGAGACAGGTCCATATAAATTAAGGTGTTTCTACTTCCCATCCAGTTGGGAATTGTGCCCTCTATATTGTTGAAGGAGAGATCTAGAAACTCCAATTTCTGTTGGTGCATAAGGAACTCCGGGAACTTGGACAGCCGACAGGAAGATAACCCTAAACCTTCAAATTGGGGAAGCGTTGAAGTTGTTGTGCTCGCGTTTATTTGTTGTAGCAGTGTTAAATTGTTGGATGAGAGGACGAGGAAAGTCAAGTTTCTGAATCCAATGAATATGTCAAGCTCCAATGTATCGATCAACGTATTGTCGCAGACGTCAAGCCACTCGAGATTTCTCAGGTTCCCGATCGGAAGTGGTCCGTGGAGTTTATTGTTTTGAAGGTCCAACCCATTGAGTTTTGTCAGGTTAAATAAACCTGAAGGGATTTCACCAGTCAATTGATTGTTTCCCAAGTCAAGAACAGAGAGTTTGGTCAACTTTGTAAGGACGGATGGAATCTGACCGGTTAATCTATTATCATATAGATATAGGGTTGATAGGTTAGTGTGATTTTCTAACAACGAAGGTGGAATCTCTCCTTTTAGATTGGCTCTAATAATGGCAAGGCTTTCAAGGTTAGTAAGTTTGTCCATCCAAGAGGACATGGATGACAAAGTTCTGGAATCACTTGGGAAATGATAATATGAAAGGTCCAAAGCAATGAGGTGAGTGAGGTTACCAAGCGAAACAGGAATAGGCCCTGAGAATTTGCATCCATACAAGTCTAATTCTTTCAAAAGAACAAGATTCCCGATTGAAAGAGGTATCCCGCCACTGAAATTGGTTTCACCAAGCACAAGGGATTCCAATAATGGAGTAGTGCTCGAATTGAAATCAGCGGGTAGATGACCTTCCAATTCCCCATTATATCTAATCCTCAAATGTTGTAACTTCGGAAGATGGAAAATACCTTGTGGAAATTCCCCGTACAAACCACATTGGTCAAGCTGGAGAGACCTCAAAGAAGACATGTTGGTGATTAACCACTTGGGTACCTTCGAATTTATATTTGTCAAACTAAGGTCAAGTTCTTTAAGGTTCGTTAGGTTCACGAATAGGCTCTTCAAATTCAGTTCTAAACGCCAGTTATAAGATAGATCAAGAGAAGTAAGCATGGTAAGCTTTGAAATCTCTAATGGAACATGACCATAAAATGAGAAGCGTGAGAGATTGAGATAGGTTAACCTCGAAAGACTCCCTAATTCTGATGGAATACTTGAGCCTTGGAAGTCGTTGAAGGCGAGGTTAAGGTGCTCGAGGTGAACAAGATGACTGAAGATGTTGTTGTTGATGGATCCATGAAGGCAACTGCAACTGAGATCAAGACCGATCACATGACCTGAAACTGGATCACATACCACCCCATCCCACTCGGCAGCACCATTGAGGAGTCTCTTAGTATTATTCCATGAAGATGTTTTTGGATAACCCAAATTATGACCATCAGATGCGTCAGTGCAGTTTATTTGAAAACTGTCCTTGAATTGAAGCAAAGCAAATACCTCTACTTCATGTTTGCATCTGGACTGAGCACTGACCGATATATGTAAATGAGAGAAACTAGAGAAAAACAAGAAAAAGCAGAGTAACAACATGTTGGAATCCAAGCAATTTGTTTGAAGAAGTGATGGCATAAGCATGCACCCATGTACGCACTTATAAATAATTTCCAAACAAGAAGAATCAACTTGACTTGTCCAGTCTTCTTTAGTGGACAAAACAGAAGTAGTCAATAAAATTAAAAATATAAATAAAATCTTGTGGAAAACACTAACCAAAAAATATGGTATTCATAAAACATGGCAACCATAAAAACACGTCGAATCAAAATTTCCCCAACTTGTATCTTTGTTTTTATAATTAATAAACTAAGTTGGCAATGATTCTTTAACTATTAGAATAAAAAAATATATATTTTATATTAAAAAAATATGTCAAATAAAATACAATGTACTATTAACCGTGTGTTTTACTTGTACCAATAGTTTTCTCATGTACTTAGTATTTACATGATTGAATTATTGTTGTGGGTTAATAATTAACTTTTGTTTACTAATACTAAAATAATTTTCACATACATGGTTGAGTTTTAAGTTTCTTATCGACCATAAAATTTGATCAAAATTGCATTGCTGATTTTTTTTTATAATTTTACCAACTTTAACAAGATTTTAAGATTGATAGAAAAATTAAAACTAAATGGCGTTTGATTCGTTGATGATCTAATTTATTATTATCTACTATAATAGGTCTGATCAAGATGGTCTTAACTCAATGTGGTTTGTTTCATTAATTTTCTAATATCTTATTATCTACTTAGTATAAAAAAAAAAAAAATTAGAGATGATCTGAAAATAAATATTTTCAAAATAAGTATTTTAGTAACTTAAATATACTTTTTTTTAAACTACTTATTTTTTATTTATTTCTAGGAAACGTAATAATAAAAATATAGTATGTACATAATAAACTTATAACTCTAACGAAATAAATAATGTGAAGTTTCAAGACTTTCGACTTTTTAATCAACTATAAAATTCAGTCAAACATTAGTTCATATTGTTTGACCATTTTTACTATATAACGTATAATTAATTGAAAAGTCAAACTTAATATCATTTATTTTATTAGTTTTTCAATTTTATTATTTACGTACTATTTTGTTAGCTACGTATTAATTATTTGTACTATAAACTCTAAGCAAGGGTCATGACTTTTATTGCAGTGCAACAGTATCTCCTTCAGCTTAGTAATGGAAGTTTGAGTTTCTTAGTGTAAAATTGTGTTTAGAGGCTTTTATTTAATTTCTTCCTTGGCTAAAATACGATTGTGCACCTAAATTTTGGACAAAAATCGAGTTTCTCTTTGAAGTTTAAAAACAAAAATTTTGGTCATTCATATTTCGTTATCAATCAAGTTTACCCTTCTCCGTCAAAATTTAGCATAATATATTTTAAAAATTGCAGAATTAACATAATACTTCAAAAAATGTTAAAATTTAACAATTTTAAACTTTTCTATACGTTACAATTAAATCATGATTCAATCGGAACTTGATTGAGACTCAATCAAAGAGGTTAAAGTTCGGGTCTTGACCTAAACCGTAGCCCCTCCGATTGGGGCTCAATTGAGTCTCAATCGAATCGACACTTAATTGTAACATATAAAAAAAGTTTGAAATGACTAAATTATGAAAAAATTTAAAGTATTTTGTTAATTCTGCAATTTAAAAATATATTCTGCTAAGTTTGGATTGGAAATTTGACGGATGAGTTAAACTCGATTAATAACGAAATATGAAGGAACAAAATTTTCGAAAATAATCTTTTTAGGAAAACTATATTTTCGCTCAAACATACGCTCATATTTTACCATTTCATCTTTTATTCTTAATGTGTAATGAACTTAAATTATTCTTTCTATATGTGAGCTTGTTAATTACATTCTTCAATTATTATATCTACTAGATATATGGTCTGCGCAAAATCGCAAAAATGTAGTATATTTTATTTTTTATATATATAATATAAGCTTTTTTATATAGTATAATGTATAATACTTATTTAAATTATGTTTAAATGAATATAGACTATAATACTTAAAAAAACAATAATTTAGTGTTATAATGTTTTCTTTTGAGTGAATACAAATTATAATAATTTTTCAAAAAGTATATTGTTATAAGTTTTAATTGCTTACAATAAAAAATATTAAAATTTAGAAATGCTTGAAATAATTAATTATATAGGTAAGTTATTATAATTTATATTATGAAAAACAATATATAAATTATATTAACTGTCTTTGTTCATAAAGTTAAAAATACATGAGTCAATAATAAAAATTAATATTAACAATTAATAATTAATAGTTTTAATTTAAATATTTTATATAGTTTTTTTTATATTAATGCATGTATTTACAAAAGACTATTAAAATTATTATTAATTTTTTATTTATTTTAGAAAAAGTAATAATAAATTATTTTATATAAATAATATTTTAAAAATATGTTGAGTTATAAATATGAAACAAATACTATTTTTCATAAAATAGTTAAAACAAATATGTGAATGTCCATATAATACTCTTAACTTTTATGGTTTATTACTTCTATCAATGTTCATATAAAAACATTAGTATTTTTCTAACAATATAATGTTTTAGTATACATATTATATTTTATCTATTTTGTTAATTGTAAATTATATTGAGTTTATTAATATATAACATTTAATTTCGTGACATTGTTAAAACCTATTTTGATATTATTGTAATTAAGTTGGTGATGTTGATATGTCACTTATATCTCATTTTAAGAAGAGTATTATGTGATAGATGAAATACATCCTTGATTAATCTATATTTTAATTTGTAAGAATAAATTTTAATATAAGCATACTTGGCATTTATAAAATATAATTTTATGTATTTTATTATCATATAAATTTGACTACATAAAATATTAAGAAAAAATTATAATTATAATGTGAAATAAAGAAAAATGATGATACAAGTTTTGTAACTTCTCTTTAGATTGAATGAGAGACTTTGAAAGATTTTAAAGTGATTTACATGACATGCCTCTTAGGAATGAGAAATTTATGATTGACATGAACCAATTAGAATATGTTAATTTAACATTAAGAGTGAGAAAATACAATACAAAGCTTATTTGTCAACATTCTATATGATTTAGCCAAATTAATATATATAGATAGACTGATAGATAGATAGATGTTTGACTAGTAGTTGAAATTCTAAAATAAAAAATAAATGTATTATATTTGTTTGTATATATATGGTCATATTATATTATAATTAATGTATAATATATTTAAGTGTAAATAGCCTCAATGCACCTGAATATTTGAATGTTATTGTTAAATGCACCAACATGTTTGAAAGTGTTGTTCTGTACACCCGTAAGTTATAAAAAGTTGTTAAATACACAATCGTTAACTATCTGTCTACTTTGCCATTAAATATGTCAAAACGACAATTTTACCCTTTTGTTCTTCTTCATATCATCTTTAGCACTAAATTCAACTCCAAAATGCAAATTTGAATTTCAACTCTACACAAAACTACATTCTCGGATTGAATTCAAACTCAAATATGCATTTTTTGGGTTCAAATTCAACCCCAAAATGCATATTGAGTTGAATTCAAACTCAAATTTGCATTTATGAGTTGAATTTGAAACCAAATATGTGATTTGGAGGTGGATTAAGTGTTGAAGATGATATGAAAATGAAAAAGATGGTAAAATTGTCATTTTGTAATATTTAACGGCAAAAATGGATGAATAGTTAACTGTTGTGCATTTAATAACACGTTCAAACATATAGATGCAAAAAAACTACATGAGTGGTGAAAATAACATGCGTAAACATATGGGTGCATTGAGACTATTTATCTTATATTTAATAAAAACTCAACACAATAATTTAGATATCAATTTTGAATATAGAAGAAGAAGACTCAAGTTGATTACAAAGTCAGTCTTCTACAAATGGACAAACGTTTTGCCAACGCACAAACAAAGTCTTATGGAAAAATTTACAACACATTTATCGTTTAATAGAATTAGGATTTGGACTGGTTGTCGAAATAAGAAATGATTAATATATTTTTATTCATTATCTGCTCTAACTTGTGATTTACGACTTCAGTCTAAAATGAAATTTCGAACGGTATAGAATAATTATTCCTAAATTTACACCTCATATCGATTATTTCTTAATTCAGGGAATACTAATTCCAACTAAAAGAAAACTACGACCCTTCAAGTTTATACCACCACTCTACTTTATGGATCACCCCACCTTTTTCGCCAATTTACATGGTTGTGATAGCTTTTTCGATTATCTTATGCGACCAATAACCACCCTATATGATAATTATTTTAAAAAATTCAAGAGTAATTTAATTATTTATATCCTATTCTTAATTGTAAATTTTCATCTTATTTAGATATCAATAATTTCATTTTTTTGAAATGAAATCCTTATTTCTTGCTTACTTATTTTCTCTTTTAAAAAACGTATTTTATAAGTTGTATTTTAACAAATATTGTTTTTTCTAATTTTTAATAAAAAAAAATTAAGTAACATAATATAACTGAAAGGTAAAATTGAAAAGAAAACTATTTTTAAAAAGTAATTGACGGTTTTCATGAGCATACATATGAACTATACATACTAGACCCCGGCACGCGCTACACGCGTGCACGTTGTCGTCGTGTGTGAGGTCTTACGAGAACATGATCAACCCGACTCCTTGGATAATATAAGAATAGTACAAGCATTGATCACTTCATACAAAAATTATTAATGTAAAACTAAACTTAATTTGCGTAAGACAATGAAATAATAAAATTTAAAAACGCTTAAATATTTTTAAAAAATTTCTCAAGTGACCGGGAGCATATAACACTATCAAAAGGAAACCCGGTCGCTCGAGCAATTTTTTAAAAATATTTAAGAGTTTTTAAATTTTATATTCATTATCTTATGCAAATTAAGTTTAGTTTTACATTAATAATATTTGTGTGAAGTGCTCAATGCTTATACTATTCTTGTATTATCCTAGAAGTCGGGTTGATCATGTTCTCGTAAGACCTCAAGATGATAGTTACAGATACCTCTCAATACTAAAGCACGGTACACACATAAACTTACATCCCAATAGAATATAGATAAGGTTTGCAAATAAACTTCGGAGAAGCTATATAACTAAAGTATTATGTTTGCCTTCACCTATTAATTCTTCTCTGCAATTGTCTTCTACTCCTCCAAGACAATATCAACATTCTCCAATCAAACATGTTTTCAACTGCAACACCAACAACCAACCCACCCCCAAATCCAATCGCTACTACCATCCACAATATTTTGGCATTCAAATCATCCCAAAAATTGTCACGACTTTCTTGTGATTGTTTAGCTTCTTCTTGCCCAGAAGTTTCGCATTTTCTTGACAATGGTTCACCGCAAAGTCCTAGATTCCCAAAGTACGAGATATTTGAAAATGTATCAAAATGTCGTCCTTGCGGTATAAGTCCAGTGAGATTGTTGTTTGACACATCAAAGTCGGAAAGGAAATTAAGCTCGATTAGTTGTTGAGGAATCTGTCCAGATAACTCGTTTGATGAGAGGTCCAATGACTCCAGCTCTGTTAAAGCCCCTAGTGATGAGGGTATGCCACCTATCACATTAGCCAAGAAAAGGAAATTCATGAATAATACTAGTATCTTCAAACTTGCTACACAAGTAAAGTCATGTATAAAATAAACCCTTAATTAATTATAGAGACATCTGATTTTAAGAGTTCCAGAATATACCGTAGAGATGGTTGTTGGAAAGATTAAGGAAATGAAGTCCTCGTAAATCTCCCATGATGGATGGTATCTCGGCTTCCAATCGGTTGTTGGAGAGATCAATAGTAATGAGAGCATCTAAGATCTTCGGATACTCTGTCTTCATACCCTTGTCATACATTGTTAGGGAGTAGTCATAAAATTCACTCTGCTCCACAAAAGCAATTCCACGCATGTCATGCCCCATGTAACTTGGATTTCTGAATAAACTGATATTTTTCATGGCCATCCACTGCTCAAAGTGCCATGAAGTTAGATTTCCAGATATGTTGTTCTGTGAAAGATCAATTATTATTAACTCGGGAAACCAATATCCACTTCTCATTTTTGACGTCGTCTCTATTGATCCATGGAGTGCATTATCTTTCAGTACTAATACCTTCAACACAGGAAGTGAACCCATCCAAGAAGGTAAAATGTCATTTATTAAATTACTCCCAGCATCGAAGAATTCTAAGTTCACACAATTAACCAGGGACTGCGGAATCTTCCCTTGAAACCGATTAGTATTCAGATCAATCATCCTCATGATGGAATTAGTTCCACTTTTGCAGAAATCAGGAATCTTTCCATGAAAAGAGTTGTTTCGCAAATTCAAGATTGTCAAATCATATTTTCTGAAACAGTGGGGATCAAGCTCTCCAGTCAAGCGATTACTTGAAAGATCGAGTGCATCTAATGAAGTTGAATTGCATATCGAGTGGGGTATTTCTCCAGTGAATTCATTGTTCGAGGCTCGATAAGTTTCAACTGATGGTGATGGAATCAGTACTGAACCTTTCAACTTGTTGTAACTGATATCGAGATAGTCTAGATTCGGCCATTGAACAAAGAAGTGCGAGTCATTGTGATTTGTTATAAAATTGTGAGACAGGTCCATATGAATTAAGGTGTTTCTACTTCCCATCCAGTTGGGAATTGTGCCCTCTATATTGTTGAAGGAGAGATCTAGAAACTCCAATTTCTGTTGGTGCATAAGGAACTCCGGGAACTTGGACAGCCGACAGGAAGATAACCCTAAACCTTCAAATTGGGGAAGCGTTGAAGTTGTTGTGCTCGCGTTTATTTGTTGTAGCAGTGTTAAATTGTTGGTTGAGAGGACGAGGAAAGTCAAGTTTCTGAATCCAATGAATATGTCAAGCTCCAATGTATCGCTCAACGTATTGTCGCAGACGTCAAGCCACTCGAGATTTCTCAGGTTCCCGATCGGAAGTGGTCCGTGGAGTTTATTGTTTTGAAGGTCCAACCCATTGAGTTTTGTCAGGTTAAATAAACCTGAAGGGATTTCACCAGTCAATTGATTGTTTCCCAAGTCAAGAACAGAGAGTTTGGTCAACTTTGTAAGGACGGATGGAATCTGACCGGTTAATCTATTATCATATAGATATAGGGTTGATAGGTTAGTGTGATTTTCTAACAACGAAGGTGGAATCTCTCCTTTTAGATTGGCTCTACTAATGTCAAGGCTTTCAAGGTTAGTCAATTTGTCCATCCAAGAGGACATGGATGACAAAGTTCTGGAATCACTTGAGAAAGTATAGTATGAAAGGTCCAAAGCAATGAGGTGAGTAAGGTTTCCAAGCGAAGCAGGAATAGGCCCTGAGAATTTGCATCCATACAAGTCTAATTCTTTCAAAAGAACAAGATACCCGATTGAAAGAGGTATCCCACCACTGAAATATGTATCGTAAAGCACAAGAGATTCCAATAATGGAGTAGTGCTCGAATTGAAATCAGTGGGTAGATGACCTTCCAATTTCAAATTATATCCAATACTCAAATGTTGTAACTTCGGAAGATGGAAAATACCTTGTGGAAATTCCCCGTACAAACCACAACTGTCAAGCTTGAGAGACCTCAAAGAAGACATGTTGGTGAATAACCACTTGGGTACCTTCGAATTTATATCTGCCCAACTAAGGTCAAGTTCTTCAAGGTTGGTCAGGTTCTCGACTAGGCTATTCAAATTCACTTCTAAACCCCAATTATGAGATAGATCAAGAAAAGTAAGCATGGTAAGCACATGACCATAAAATGGGGATATGGAAGAGGTACGGGAGGATGAGAGATTGAGATAGGCTAACCTCGAAAGATTGCCTAATGTTGATGGAATACTTGAGCCTTGGAAGTCGTTGAAGGCGAGGTTAAGGTGCTCGAGGTGAACAAGAAGACTGAAGATGTTGTTGTTGATGGATCCATGAAGGCAGCTGCTACTGAGATCAAGACCGATCACATGACCTGAAACTGGATCACATACCACCCCATCCCACTCGGCAGCACCATTGAGGAGTCTCTCAGTATTATTCCATGAAGATGTTTTTGGATAACCCAAATTATGACCATCAAATGCGTCGGTGCTGTTTATTTGAAAACTGTCCTTGAATTGAAGCAAAGCAGATACCTCTACTTCATGTTTGCATCTGGACTGAGCAGTGACCGATATCTGAAAATGAGAGAAACCAGAGAGAAACAAGAAAAAGCATAATAACAACCCCATGTTGGAATCCAAGCAATTTGTTTGAAGAAGTGATGGCATAAGCATGCACCCATGTACGCACTTATAAATACTTTCCAAACGAGAAAAATCAACTTGACTTGTAAGTCATCTTTAGTGGACAAAAGACAAGTAGTCAATAAAATTAAAAATATAAAAAAATATTGTGGAAGAACACTAACCAAAAGATATGGTGTTCATAAAACATGGCAACCATAAAAACACGTCGATTCAAAATTTCCTCAACTTGTATCTTACGCTTGATTTTTTATGTTATCTTTGTTTTTATAATTAATAAAATAAGTTGGAATCTATATTATATATATATATATATATAAATATATCTCAATTAACTGCATGGTTTTTTACTTTTACCAATAGTTGTTTTCTCATGTACTTAAGTAAGTCGTAAATCACATATTAGTTATAGTAGATAATGAATAAAAAAAATCTATAAATCATTTCTTATTTCAACTACCAAACATGTCCTAAATTCCTAATTCTCTTAAAAGGATAAATGCGTTATCATTTTTTCCACAAGAGTTTCCTTGTGCATTGGTAGTTTGTCCATTTGTAGAAGACTGACTTTGTGTTGAATCTTCTTATTCTACTATTCAAATTTGATATTTAAATTATTGTGTTGGGTTTTTATTAAATATATTATACATTACTTATAATATAATATAACCATATATATATATATATATATATACATTTATTTTTTATTTTAGAATTTCAACTACTGTCAAACATAGATATAATAAATGAAGAATGTAATTACCAACCTCATGCATAGAAAGAATAATTGAAGTTCATTACACATTAAGAATAAAGGATATATGACCACCGAAAGGAAGAAATTGTACAATAATCCTTAATGTTTGAGCGAGAATTGAGTATTTTTTTTAAAATTTTGTTTTTAAAAAATTTATTCTTTCATGTTTCGTCATCAATATGACTCCATCAAAGTTTCAATCCACTTAATTTCAGGGTTAATTAACTGAAACGTTACACATGTTTCAGCACGTGACTGAAACGTCATTTTTACTGTTGTCTGTTAAATATCACTGTTAGTATGTCCATGTACCTTGCACGCGAGTTACTTCCAACCTTAACTTCCCAAAATGCCCTTGATGTTGTATATTAGAAGATATTTTCATTCTTCAAGCAGCAGAGAGTTCGTTCGAAGATGAAGAAGGAACCATGGACTGGGTTCGGCCCCTCCCCTCAGCGCGAGCCGTCGGCGTCTCTGCGTTCCCACTCTAGCATCCAAGATTCGTCCCGTTTAGTGTCAACGACCCGACTATGTTTCTGCGGTGAGATTTCGTCGGTCAAATGTGCGGGTACTTGGAAGAATTTCGGTCGTAGGTTTCATGGGTGTTCACATTTTGAGGTAATTGCACTTTTTTGGTACCATGTTGTCCCTATTAGTTTGTTATGTTAGAAACCCTAATTTTGTTAAGAACCCTAATTTTAACATCTTGTTCCTTTTTTGTGTTGTATAGTCTGTACAAAATCCTGGTTGCGGATTTTTCTAATGGGAAGATCCACCGATGTGTCAATATGGAAGAAATGCCGTGTTTAAGTTTCAAGGTGTAGAGGGACAGCTTCGATCAGAACTTGTGACTGCACATGCTGCAGAAGCTGCTGCGAAACAAAAACACTGGAAGTTGTATGCTGCAATTGTCGTTCTGTGTTCTTTACTTTTCATCAATGTACTAAACAAGTAGATGTATTTTAATTAGTTGATCAGCATTGTGGAAATGGATTTCGTAAGACAGGAAGTTGTATGGTGTATTGTACAATTGCAGTTCTGTATATGTTATGTATTGCAGTTGTTTTGCATCTGTGTTTCAGTTGTTGAGAAGCTGATTTTCTACATATGTTATCACGAAATGTGATTAAATGACCATACATGTTTTCTATAATGTGATTAAAATGTCATACATGTTTCTCTATAATGTGATTAAATGGATACTGTTGTTTGAAAGGATGTGATTAAAAGGTTCGACATGTTACCCACATTGTGATTAAATAGTACATCATGTTTCATATAAATGTGATTAAAATGTTAAACAACTGTAACGGATCTGCCCAAACCCAACATATTCCATTCAAAACCTGAAAAACCAGAAACGGGCATCCATAGACTTCAAAGAAGAAGTTCAACAGACATAAGTCACCAAGTACCCATGTTCGACCCAAAACATGTACCAACACCACAAAAGTATCAGAACTTCACAAAATACCACAAAAGTACCAGAACTTCACAAAACACCACCACAGAAAAACAGAAGACCTGTTGGACAAAACATGATGTGGTCCTTTTACTGGGTATATTGTTTGTCACCCGGATAACTAAACTGACCCATGCTCCTCCTGTGTTGTCTTGTCCTTTTTGGTATAACCGTCTTTAGTGGTAAATCTGTTAGAATCATTTCTCTCGAATCTGAAAGTACCGATGCCGAAGAGGCGACATCGTCTTCGACGTCCACATAAGTCGGAGGCTGACGAACATTGAGTTTTCTAACTGCGATTTTCTGTCTTCGTACTGGACTTTTTGTCTTATGGGACTGCTTCAGTTGAGACTGAGAACGGGTTCTCCGCTGTGGACTCGGTTGGGTATGCGTCATTGCCATTTGGGGTTGTGAATCCGTGTTCAAATTTCGCTTGGTAGGACGCTTCTCTGATTTCTTCGTCCCACTAACGCCAGCACCAACAACAGCCTTGAACTACGAAAAAAACGAGCATGTCAGAAATTGTTTTAAAACGAGGAATCTTATCTAAAAACAGCACCTCAGGGATCCAAAGCAATGAAGGGCCTACACCCATTTTTCAGTCCAGTAGAACATGCTTCTAGGCACACATAAAGTCGTTCAAACCTTGGGCGTAAAGGGCTGGAAACCGAATCCACATGGACAGCCACAGTCGTACCCGAGTTATGTTCTTGTAAAGTTGCAGCATAATCATGGTCTCTTCCAAACTCTTCACTACGATCACCCTTCAGTTTTTCCTTTGCCATAGGCATTCCCCGACTCACAGTGAAACGATTTACATTCCACCCAAATCGACGTTTAATTTCACCACGAATTACACTATTCTGCAGCATTAAATAGAACAAGTTAAGCAGCTACAAAGACACAATTACGTACAACCTAAACCCTATAAGACCATACCTTCACTTTCGGGTTGTCCCTTAGCATGCCGATGAAATTGTCACATACCCATTTCATCCCGATGTGGTGGTTATGATGTACTCGGGGACATTGATGCTCCTTCACAAGTTGACATATTTCAAATGCCATTTTCCGGTTCATTCTTCGTGCGACCACCTTATATCCGCACATATGCTTGTAGTAAACTTCTACTCTAGTTTGGTTGTTCACAGAGAACTCCACATCATACCCATTCACTATAGTGTGGTCCCTCATTGCCTTTCTAAAAAGTTTGACCGTACCGAATAACATCCCGAGATTGATCTCCATGTAGACAGCATCCTTGTCCTTAGCGTAAATCTTTTTCTTTTCAGCGCTATTTACCTCGTCCTCTTTGCCGGTCTTCCTTTCGGCTTCCAACGTGTCGCTTTGAACGTCACTACATGATTCTCCAAATCCAACTTCCTCCCAAACAAACATTTTTTTCTTTTCAACATTCGGTTTTCTGTCTTTTCGTCCACCTTCATCGCTTCCACCCTTCAGTTTTCTTTCTTCATCGGACTCCATGTCTTCATCCGTACTTGACTCGTCTTCACTTTCAGCAACCTTTGGGGCGACAAAATCTGAATCATCACTGTCATCTTCACTTTCAAAATTGAATTTTAGCAAGTCGTCTAGAAGATTCTTCAAAGTCTCCAAATTGTCACTGTCATCGTCATCAGGAAACAGCTTCTTCTTCCCATTTTCAGTACTTCGGTCGGTCTTCTTGCCCTTCTCCTCTTTTACCTGTCGTTCAATCACTAATTCAGGCTCCTTTGCACGACATGCTCGACGAGTCTTGTTTATCAACTTGTTGTGAAGCTGCATCAGAAAGGGATCTTTCACACAATCTTCTCTATCAAACGGTGGCATAATGTAGAAACTGATCTCTTTCGTTGTTCCTTGACGCTCTAGTATAGGTTTCAGATCGCCATTTGAAGTTATCACCATAAGATCGGTGTTCGGATTTCCACCAGGGGTCAACCGAAATATGGAGCCAGTTTCGACAAAGTCACAATACACCTCAGCTAGTCTGGTAAGTGATAGATAGTTCAACTTATCATAAGGCACTTTGAGTGACTCCAGTTCACCTACGTATGTTCGGGTACCCCCATTATCAACCCACTTTTCACCATGATGAAAAATAGCTACGGCAATTTCATCCTTCTTCCCCATTGAACCACAGTTTTGAATTACTGAAAATAACCAAAGCAGACAACATTTAAACCAACAAAACGAACCAAGGAAGAAGCCACAACAAACGAAGTCCGACTATTTAACCACAATCAGTAATACTTAACAACAATACATACATAAACCAGCAAACATGAACATCAAAACTTCAATTTTGGCCGAAAGATTCAAACTTTACGCACTAAAACACAGAACTATGCTATTTCATACCGCATCACCACCAAGTTTCGGTAAAATACCCATTTTCACAAACAAAATTTCACAAACGGTCGATAAACCCTAAATGGAGTCATACCTTTGCTCGATCAATAGGGGAGACAGAGTTCGGCCGTAACAAGTCAACAAGATGAAGCCACTATCTGCGAAATCAGTTCGGTAGACAACAGCACGGCGAAATCAGTTCGGTTTACAAGCACGACACTTTATGCGAAATCAGTTCAAGACACAAGAAGCCGATTTCGGAAGTGGAAGCCGAGAAGAAGAAGACTCTTACCTCAGAAATGCAGGGCACCTTGAGGCGGGACGAAACCTTCTACGCAGAGAACTTCCACAGGAAGGCAAGGGACGGGAAGGACGAAATGGGGGGAAATGGGTTGATGAAACTGATTATAGGGGACGTAAGGGGCTTCAAGGTAATTTTGTATTTCTGAAATTAAACTACCTCTTATCACGTGAACTGCACATGAGCATTAGACAGAAAATTTTAACGGTTCAATGACGGAGTAACGTTTCAGTCACATGCTGAAACATGTGTAACGTTTCAGTCACGCGAAAAAAACATGTGTAACCAATTAATCATATTGGTCAAACATGTGTAACGTTTCAGTTAATTAACCCTATATTTTAAAAATAACATAATTAATATAATACAATATTTTTAAAAATATCATAATTTAACTTTTTCAAGATTTTTTATGTGTTACAATTAAGTTCTGAATCTTTTGGGACTCGATTGAGCCCCAATCGGAGGGGCTAGAGTCAGAGTCTTGACCCAGACCTGACCCAATCGAGGGGGCTCAGGTCTGAATTAAGACATGATTTAATGTTCGATTGAAAAGTTGAATCTCTGTCATCTGTTATGTTAGAGATTTAATTCTATTATCTACAACTGTATAAGTTTTTGAATATTTTTAGAGATAATTGAAAAATAAAATTGGTAGTAGATAAATAGATAATAAATTAGAAAATCAACGAATCAAATGTCGTTTAGTTCAATTTTTCAATCGACCTTAAAATTCCATTAAAATTGGTAAAAAAATAAAACTAACAACACAATTGTAATTAAATTTTATGATCGATGAGAAACTTAAAACTAAACCGTGTATGTGAAAATTATGTTGGTATTAATTAAAAAAAAAGTTAATTATTAACCCAATGCAAAAATACAATCATGTAAATACTAAGTACATGAGACAACAACTATTGGTAAAACTAAAACACACAGGTTAATAGTAAATTGTATTTTATTTGAGATATTATTTTTCTATAGATTTTTGTATTCTAATAGTTAAAGAATCATTACCAACTTGGTTTATGAATTATAAAAACGAAGATAAATTTAAAACAAAAAAAAAAACAAGCGTAAGATACGAGTTTTTTGGAAAAGTAAGTAGTAGAATTTTTTTTTAGAAAAATAAGTATATAAAAAAAATATTTCAAAATTTGTGTATACGCGCTACCGTGGGTAGCACATTTTTTCAATAGGAGTTACCCAGAGTAGCGCCTTTGGAATAGGCGCTACTCGGTAACTCCTAATCCAAATCAGTTTTTGTTTTTTAATTTTGATGTTTAATCAAAAATAAAATTATGTATGTATTAAAAAAATTATAGTAAGTAGATATTTTAATTGCGATTGAAATGATGAACAAATAAATAAATTTGGATTTACGGATTTACGTAAGTTGAGATATGAAAATTTGACTTAAAAAATTATAATTCATACCATGTAAGTCCAAACTCACCACGGTTAACGTCATTTATGTCGTAATTCAATTATCTACCTAGGACAATATTTTTGATTAGAAATACAATGTTTTTGTAACCGAACATTGTTTATTTTATAATTTGATCGAAATAATTAAATGTTATCCCAATCACGAAGATTGGAAATAAAAAATGGGGTTGTAGTTTTCTTTTAGTTTGAATGGGTGTTCACCGAATTAAGAAATAATTGATTTGAAGGGTAAATATGAGAATGACTATTCTGTTCCGTTCCGGATTTCATTTTAGACTGAAGCCATAAATCACACGTTAGAATAGATAATGAATAAAAAATTATATTAATCATTTCTTATTTCAATAACCAGTCCTAATTCTCTTAAAGGATAAATGCGTTGTAAATTTTTGTACAAGACTTTCTTTCTGCGTTGTGTTTGTCCATTTGTAGAAGGTTGAGTCTTCTTCTTGTACTATTCAAAATTGATATCTAAATTCTTGTGTTGGGTCTTTATTAAATACATTATACATTAATTATAATATAATATGACCATATGTATACAAACAAATTTACCACACATATTTTTATTTTAGAATTAACTAATAGTCAAACATAGATATAATAAATGAAGTAATTAACAAGCTTACGTATAGAAAGAATAGTTTAAGTTCATTACACACTAAGTAAGAATAAATGATATGACCAAAAAGGAAGAAATGGTAAAATACTAGGGGGTGAGAAAAAACACTGGTTGGACTGAAATTCTGATAAAATCGATCCGAGACCAGTCCGACTAAGACCGAGACCGAGCGGGCGGGTTTTATATATTTATCATTACTGATTAAATCTAGATGCCATTTTCTTGTTCGTGCAATTTTCTAGCTTAATTAGTATCTAACCACAATAAATTGTATAGGTTCGCAATAAATTCTCTGGAAAGATTTATATTGTCGCGGAGTCACTTTTGTCTGCCCTTCCCAGCGAGTCTCAGAAGCAGAATGTGTTGAAATGACACATCTACCTAATAGTTCTTGTTGTACCTACTATTATTCCTTGTAGTGTTAGGCTACCTACTAGTTCTTGTTGTACCTACTATTATTCCTTGTAGTGTTAGGCTACCTACTAGTTCTTGTTGTACCTACTATTATTCTCCAATGTACTATAAGTAGTGACCATTGTCATCAATAAAATACAAGTTGAATGCAAGTAAAGCTTCAATACTACATTTCCGCTATATTTGTTAACATGGTATCAGAGCCGGATTGTTCGATCAGACTGATCGATTGAATCTTTCTCGGCATCATCATTCACCGGAGGTATCCGACATACCTGGATCATGGCAGAGTCTGAAGGGGACAGCACCCACACCACCGAGACTACCCCAACGGGCGGTGACCCGTTTGCAGCTCAGTGGGCGGCAATGTTCTCAAACCTGCCACAAACCAACACCGTTCATAAAACCGTCAGTTTATCCAATATTAGCTTAAACACTAAGCTAAATGAAGGTAACTACTCCCTATGGGCACGCTTAATTCGAATGAAGATAGGCGGCCAAGGAAAACTTCACCATCTTTTGGGTGTTCCGGCACCACCCAAAATGATCGAACCAGCATACTTACAGTGGGAGCAAGACGACCTCGTAGTGTGCTCATGGATGCTCGACAACATGGAGCCCGTATTGGTCAACCAATATGTCGAGTTCCCCACGGCAAAGGATCTATGGAACGGACTAGCTGAAACGTACAGTAAAGCCCAAGACGGAGTCCAGCTATTTGATCTCATATGCCGAACCAGCAACACAAAACAAGGAACGGATTCGTTAGAATCCTTGTATACCAAAATGCAAGGATTATGGCGGGAAATTGAACAACGAGATCCTAATCCAATGGAAGACCCGAAATCAATCCAAACATGGAACACAAAACGGGCCGAATCGAAGTTGTATCAATTTCTAAACGCAGTAAGTAATGAATTCGATAACGAAAAACGTGATTTGCTTCGAATTGTACCGTTACCAGGAGTCGAAAAGGCGTATTCCACGATCCGATCGAAACGGGATAGGCGGGCCGTTATGGGATTGCAACAATCAGTCGAAGGTCACGGGATCGGAACGGGACTAGCAACACGGTCATCTCCAGGCATCAACACAGGAGGTTTCGTCCCGGGCCACAACCTCCGACCACAGCAGCAAGCCAAGCCGGATTGGAGGGGTCGAACGGAGGTTTCTCCGGTGCACTCACTGCGGTAAACAAAAACACGATAAATCGGAATGTTACCTTCTTGTAGGCTATCCCGAAGGATGGAGAGGACCGAGAGGAGGTGGCGCCGGAACCCTACCTGCCACGATGGCGAATGGCCGTGACAGGTGGGGACAGCCAAGCCAAAGTCTCGGCAATACCTACTTCGGCCAACCGAGCCAAGGCCACGTCGCGGTGGCGAGGGCTCCGACTGACGGGACCAACTGGAGCGGGTGGAATCATGGCGCAATGGAGGGGTCTGGCAGACCCTTTACGTATGGCGCTTGGAACACAACTGACGAACAAAGGCGAGCCCTCGCCGGCGGCAGCCTCAGCCACGGCAGCCAAGGAGGCGAAGCTAGGGTTTGGGGGGAGCAAGTGACTGCGGCGGCTGCTCAGGAACCTCACGGAATGGTAGGGTTTGGGGGGGTAAACCGATTATTACCCCCCTTCTCTTCAAATGGTGGGCTGCCAAGTGAGCATGGAGCTGGGCCGTATGGAGCTGGGCCATTTGGGGAAGCTGGGCCAAGCCAAGGTAATGCACAGCTGGGCCGAAATAGTGGTCCGGGTTTGGGCCAAAAACAAAGCTCAAATTCAGGCCAAATGACTATACATGAGTTTTTTGGGTCTAATAATTCTGAGTATGATAAAAAAATTGCTCGGACATTTTTTGCTCAAAAGGATATTTCAGGAAAATGTGGAAAATGGCTACTCGATTGTGGAGCCACGGATAGCATGAGTTATGATATGAGTGACTTTGTGAATCATTCAGTACCAAGACGGGAAATGATACAGACGGCTAATGGAGAGTTGGTACCGGTTCATGGAGCGGGAACTGTTAATATTTCCTCAAATATTAAACTGGAGAATTGTCTTTATGTACCTAGCTTAGCATGCAAGTTACTCTCAATAAGCCATGTCACGAGGGAATTGAATTGTGTGGTACTAATATACCCTAATTTGTGTGTACTACAGGATATTCAGTCGGGGGAAATCATCGGACGTGGAATTGAACATCAAGGCCTGTATTATGTGGAGGAAGTGACTCAAAACGGAACTGCAATTCTTGCCCACGGAACAGTCACGAGGCAACAATGGTTGTGGCATAGGAGGTTGGGTCATCCGTCTGGAGGGTATCTTCATAAATTACTTCCTAGTTTATTTCCGTCAAATCAAGAAATTGTGTGTGAAACCTGTATTCGTGCTAAAAGCCATAGAAACTCGTACCACATATCTGAATCTAGAGCCAAGTCCCTTTTTTCCCTTATACATTCTGATGTTTGGGGGCCAGCTCCAAATAGTAGTTCGTGTAATGGCTTTAGATATTTTGTGCTGTTTATTGATGATTATTCTCGTATGACCTGGGTATACTTTCTAAAAAACAAATCTGAAGTTATTACTAAGTTTGTAGAATTTCACAACTTAGTTAAAACCCAGTATAATACAAAAATTCAAGTTCTCCGTTCAGATAATGGTGGAGAGTTTGTTAATTCTGCTCTCCAACAATTTCTGAAGGATAATGGGATTATTCATCAAACCTCTTGTCCACATACACCCCAACAAAATGGAGTTGCAGAACGAAAAAATAGACATATTTTAGAAATGACTAGAGCTTTGATGCTAGAGTCAAATGTCCCAACCTCATTTTGGCCAGAAGATGTTGCTACATCTATCTATCTCATGAATCGTCTTCCTACAACTGTCATTCAATTTCAAACACCTATAGAGGTATTATCAAGTCATATGAGTGTCTCCACAGCCTTGACACTACAACCATATGTCTTTGGATGTTCTGTTTTTGTTCATATTCCTAAAACAGATCGTTCTAAATTTGATCCATGTTCTGTTAAATGTGTCTTTGTGGGATATGGGATTAATCAAAAAGGCTACCGGTGTTTTAATCCAAAAAATAATCGTATGTACACCACCATAGATTGTACATTCCTAGAAACCGAATTCTACTATATCACCCAATCTTCTGTTCAGGGGGAGATTTTTGATCATGCTCCATTAGATTGGTTGATACAGACTACTGTGACTACTCTAGTGTTTCCTCAGATAGTTCCAAAAGGGCAAGTTGGTGGAACCACCGAGACATTATCTCCCATCGTACAGGTCCCAGATGCTTCAACCTCGTCAACCCCGACGAATATTCCGGAGGTTAGTAACACTAATTGGGTTAATTCTGGTTCTATTATTTCTCCAAATATTGGCTTGGAAGAAACACTTGTACAGGAACGATATGTACTACCTGCTCGGAGAAATAGGGGAGTTTCTCCAGTCAGATATGAACCAGAATACAGTCCGAGAAAAAGCCGCTATCCAGTAGCAAACTTGGCAAGGGGGAGTCTGACACATACTGCTCAAGCATTTGCTACTGCAATATACACTCAATCAATACCAAAAAATGTTGAGTCAGCTTTACAAAGTAAGGAGTGGAGGCAGGCCATGCAAGTCGAGATGGAGGCTCTGGAGAAAAGTCAAACGTGGGAGAAGTGTGAACTGCCTCATGGAAAAAGAGCTGTTGGTTGCCGATGGGTATTTACTGTAAAACACAGAGCTGATGGATCCATAGAAAGATACAAAGCAAGATTGGTGGCCAAAGGATATACTCAAACCTATGGTATTGATTATTCTGAAACTTTTTCTCCTGTTGCTCGAATTGACACTATTCGAGTCCTGTTTTCTATAGCTGCAAACAAAAATTGGTCGCTACACCAGTTTGATGTCAAGAATGCCTTCCTACATGGGGACTTAGAAGAAGAAGTGTATATGGAGCCACCACCAGGTTTCAATACAGGGTTTCGACAAACAGATGTATGCAGATTAAAAAAGGCGCTCTATGGGCTCAAACAAGCACCAAGGGCATGGTTTGGGAGATTCACAGTAGCCATGAAGAAATATGGCTATCGACAAAGTAACTCTGATCATACCTTGATCATACCGTGTTTGCATGGAAAATGAAATAATAGCAAAGGTTTGATTTCAATTTTCTTTTTATTACTTTTCTTGATATGCTGTATTAATTGGCTTGGTTCTGTAGTGCTTCCCAGCATGGGATTAAACGTATATTTTATGTGTATATATATACATATCTATATCTGAATGACTTGTTTTGACCATAGAAATTAGAATCATGGACACTGTATTGTTTATTTTAGTTGTATTTTTCTTCCTCTTCAAATTTGGTTTATAAGGCTATTTCTTTTTTGGACTGACAAATTTCAGTACTGCTAAAGCCTTCTAGATATAGCCCCGGCTACTAGAATCACCACCTAGTGTAAGCTTTGTCTAAATAATGGAAGTTTATTTTTTCAGTTTTTCTCTTAGTTCAGTCAAGCTTTCAATTTTATATTTGAATACTAAAGAAATGTATCACGACATATACTGCTTAGAAGAACAATAATTTACGTGGATGGAGTTATATTCCCTTGGCTTGTAGGGAGATAACTTGGTTGTACTTGTAGCAGTGGAAGATGATGGTTGCTTCATTGAGAAAGTCTCCGACTTTTGTGGTCAGTATGTGAAGGATGCTGGCAAAAAGATAACTGACACAGTGAAGGTAGGCAGGTGTTTCTCCTTTTTTCTAATATATATCTATATACATAATATGCTCTTAAAGGATGTACGTTCTATGCCCTAGCTTAATATTTTGAAATTCTATGACAAAAATATCTTGTAATAGCAGCATGGAGATCAACTTATAGTCTTATATATAGTTAAGAAGTTACGATCAGTGGAACCAAATTTTCATATATTCTTTTGTTAATATTGATATATGGGATCTGATTTTTCTCTATTGCTTTGCTTTTGAGTCTAGCCTCCTTCCGAACGATTTTCCATGTCTTATAATTTTTAGGCCAAAGGCAGGCTAGTTAAGTCAGGAACCTTCACTCATAGTTACCCATTTTGTTACAGATCACACACCCCGCTTATATACTGAGCTGTCCCAAGCTGGTAAGATCTTTGGTTATATATAGAGTTTTCAGTAGTCAGTACCATTTCTAAGGAAAAGTGTGACGTTTCCTGTTCTTTTTTATAAGGTAGAAGTGAAATTATTATTAGGCTACAAGGAACTATTTACAAAAAAAGTGGTACTTAAATGGTCTAATGAAGTTATTAAATGGGAAAAGTCTGAAACGCGTCCATCATGTTTGACGAAAATGTTTTTTGGTACAACTTGTTTTTAGACGATGGTTTTTGGTATAACATGTTGCAAACTGATGGTAATTGGATCATCCGTTCACCTGTCGTTTAATTGTCCTGTGAAGTAGTCACGTGACCTTTAACATTTTATTTTTTTCGAATTTTTTTATCAAAATACCTAAATACCCCTCACGTTAGCCGTTCCCTTCCCCTTTTGAAGTTAGTTCTTTTCGTCTCCTCTCTGTCACTCTTCTCTTCTAACGCTGCCACAATTAGCTGGAAAAGGTCAGGGATTGGGCCGTGAGTCGAAGTAGATTCTGCGGCACTCCCCTTCTTATCTGGATTAGTGATGATTCTCAGGAGATAGTGGTTGTGGATTCTGTTGATAAACTTCAGACTTTCTGGTGCTAAGGTTTGTCATGGTCTCTCTTCCATTAGGTTCCCTTCACTTTCGCCTTTCTGAAATATTTTCGCTGTACTTCTGAGGCGCGATTGAATCTACTTATCTAATATGCTAAAAAATTGGCTGTGTGTATTCTTTACTAAAAGAAGCAGTTACTCCTTTGCAGATTTTTGATCTACATCGACACAATATTGATCACATCACAATTCCGTCCAGCAGAGGTCCTGAGTTCGGTGTGCTTCAACGAGTACTAGATGTACGTTGTATTTTTTAATTTCCATATACTCAACCTACAGTATGCCATTCTCAAGCTGTTTCTTTCCCCATGGTATTAGATTGGTGATTCTCCCTATTGATGTGCGTAGAAAGCTCATAAAGTAACTCCAAGGACACAATATAAAATTCCATTACATCACAAAATTGTATCTTCGTAGTTCACGAGTGTTTTCTAGAGATTTGCTTGCTTAACCATCATAAGAAGTGGACTACAAAAAAGGCCACCACCAAGATCTTCCATAGCCAACATTTATTAGTAGACTACGTACGCAACACAATTACAAAAATATTCAGATTTATTACCAAGATCGTTTATTTCTTATTTTTATAATTTTTATTCATGTAATAAACACATTATTGATGGTCTGCCCAATCTATGTTACTGGTGTTACATGGTCAGCGTGTTTGATATATTTCAAACTAGTCTCTTGTTTAAAATCAATAAAAGAGAATCAGTAACACAAATATAAAAAAAAACAATAAGTACAGATAATACCAAGATTTCTAATAATGATATATCTAACTTTACCTTCTTCAACGAGAGATTTCTCTGCAGCAGCTCAAGATTCACAATTTATCTGCATGTTATTTGGTATGCATCTTTTTGATTTGTTATAGTTTTTGGTGATGATGATCTTGAGAATAGTGCTGATTATATCCTCCTACCACCGTAGCAGTAAGAGCTAGACAACACTTCAACGTGCCTGCTTGCTTGTTGTCATTAATAGACTGTTACATACACTGATTTGCCTGCCCGCATGCTTACTTTCAATGTGTTGCTTGAACCAGGCAGACCCAATTGGGGTCAAACCAACCCCCAAAGAGTTATGGAATTGGAGTTGAATCAGATCCAAAAAGTGTCATAATTGCTGCATCTTTATGGATGAATCACAACAAAGAATCATAAAGAATCATGTGGACTATCCTTTGGATAAAAACAAATGAGTGTCCTAATCAAATGTAAAAGGGAATGCAATCTGATGATTGAATATTTGAGTAAGGTCTAATTATGTAGAAAAGTAGCCATACTGAATCTGCTTCATTTTAATAAGATGATAGTTACAGATACCTCTCAGTACTAAAGCACGGTACACACATAAACTTACATCCCAATAGAGTATAAATAAGGTCTGCAAATTAACTTTGGAGAAGCTATATAACTAAAGTATTGTGTTTGCCTTCACTTATTAATTCTTCTCTGCACTTGTCTTCTACTCCTCCAAGACAATATCAACATTCTCCAATCAAACATGTTTTCAACTGCAACACCAACAACCAACCCACCCCCAAATCCAATCGCTACTACCATCCACAATATTTTGGCATTCAAATCATCCCAAAAATTGTCACGACTTTCTTGTGATTGTTTAGCTTCTTCTTGCCCAGAAGTTTCACATTTTCTTGACAATGGTTCACCGCAGAGTCCTGAATTGTCAAGGTATGAGATATTTGAAAATGTATTAAATTGTTGTCCTTGCGGTATAAGACCAGTGAGATTGTTGTTAGACACATCAAAATGTGCAAGGAAATTAAGCTCGGTCAGTTGTTGAGGAATCTGTCCAGATAACCTATTTGATGAGAGGTCCAATGACTCCAGCTCTGTTAAAGCCCCTAGTGACGAGGGTATGTCACCTATCACATTAGACAAGAAAGGAAAGTCATGACTGATACTTAATATCTTCAAACTTGCTACACAAGTAAAGTCATGTCTAAAATAACCCTTAATTAATTACAGAGACATTTGATTTTAAGAGTTTCAGAACAGACCGTAGAGATGGTTGTTGGAAAGATTAAGGAAATGAAGTCCTCGTAAATCTCCCATGATGGATGGTATCTCGGCTTCCAATCGGTTGTTGGAGAGATCAATAAATGAGAGCATCTAAGATCTTCGGATACTCTGTCTTTATACCCTTGTCATACATTGTTAGGGAGTAGTCATAAAATTCACTTCGCTCCACATAACCATGTCTATGTATGTCCTGCCCCATGTAACTTGGATTTCTGAATAAACTGATATTTTTCATGGCCATCCACTGCTCAAAGTGCCATGAAGTTAGATTTCCAGAAAGGTTGTTCTGTGAAAGATCAATTATTATTAACTCGGGAAACCAATATCCATTTCTCATTTTTGACGTCGTCTCCATTGATCCATGGAGTACATTATCTTTCAGTATTAATACCTTCAACTGAGGAAGTGAACCCATCCAATAAGGGAAAATGTCATTTATTAAATTGCTCCCAACGTCAAAGAATTCTAAGCTCACACAATTAACCAGGGATCGCGGAAACTTCCCTTGAAACTGATTAGTATTCAGATCAATCATCCTCGTGATGGAATTAGTTCCACTTTTGCAGAACTCAGGAATCTTTCCATGAAAAGAGTTGTTTCGCAAATTCAAGATTCTCAAATCATATTTTATGAAACAGTGGGTATCAAGCTCTCCAGTCAAGCGATTACTTGAAAAGTCAAGTATATAAAATGAAGTTGAATTGCATATCGAGTGGGGTATTTCTCCCGTAAATTCATTGTTCGAGGCTCGATAAATTTCAACTGATGGTGATGGAATCAGTACTGAACCTTTCAACTTGTTGTAACTGATATCGAGATAATCCAGATCCCGCCATCGAACAAAGAAGTGTGAGTCATTGTGATTTGTTATAAAATTGTGAGACAAGTCCATATAAAAGGTCTTGCTACTTCCCATCCAGTTTGGAATTGGGCCCTCTATATTGTTGTAGGAGAGATCTAGAAAGTTCAATTTTTGTTGGTTCATGAGGAACTCCGGGAACTTGGACAGACGACAGGAAGATAACCCTAAAACTTCAAATTGGGGCAGCGTTGAAGTTGTTGTGCTCACGTTTCTTTGTTGTAGCAGTGTTAAATTGTTGGATGAGAGGACGAGGAAAGTCAAGTTTCTGAATCCAAGAAACATGTCAAGCTCCAATATGTCGCTCAACGTATTGTTGTTGACGTCAAGCCACTCGAGATTTCTCAGGTTCCCGATCGGAAGTGGTCCGTGGAGTTTATTGTTGGCAAGGTACAACTCATTGAGTTTTGCCAGGTTAAATAAACCTGAAGGGATTTCACCAGTCAATTGATTATTTCCCAAGTCAAGAGCATAGAGTTGGGTCAACTTTGTAAGGACGGATGGAATCTGACCAGTTAATCTATTATCAGATAGATGTAGGGTTGATAGGTTAGTGAGATTTTCTAACAACGAAGGTGGAATCTCTCCTTTTAGATTGGCTCCACTAATGGCAAGGGTTTCAAGGTTAGTCAGTTTGCCCATCCAAGAGGACATGGATGACAAAGTTCTGGAATCACTTGGGAAAGTATAGTATGAAAGGTCCAAAGCAATGAGGTGAGTGAGGTTACCAAGCGAAACAGGAATAGGCCCTGAGAATTTGCATCCAAACAAGTCTAATTCTTTTAAAAGAACAAGATTCCCGATCGAATCAGGTATCACACCACTAAAATTGGTTTCTCCAAGCTCAAGGGATTCCAATAATGGAGTAGTGCTCGAATTGAAATCAGTGGGTAGATGACCTTCCAATCCCCAATTAGATTCAATACTCAAATGTTGTAGATTCGGAAGATGGAAAATACCTTATGGAAATTCCTCGTACAAACCACACAAATCAAGCCTGAGAGACCTCAAAGAAGACATGTTGGTGAATAACCACTTGGGTACCTTCGAATTTATATTTGCCCAACTAAGGTCAAGTTCTTCAAGGTTGGTTAGGTTCACGATTAGGCTCTTCAAATTCACTTCTAAAACCTCATTATAAGATAGATCAAGAGAAGTAAGCATGGTAAGCTTTGAAATCTCTAATGGAACATGACCATAAAATGAGGAGAGTGAGAGATTGAGATAGGTTAACCTCGAAAGACTCCCTAATTCTGATGGAATACTTGAGTCTTGGAAGTCGTTGAAGGCGAGGTTAAGGTGCTCTAGGTGAACAAAAATACTGAAGATGTTGTTGTTGATGGATCCATGAAGGCAGTTGCTGCTGAGATCAAGACTGATGACATGACCTGAAACTGGATCACATTTCACACCATCCCAAACGATAGTACCATTAAGGAGGCTCTCAGTGGTAATCCATGAAGATGTTTTTGGATAACCCAAATTACGACCATCATATGAGTCAGTGCAGTTTATTTGAAAACTGTTCTTGAATTGAAGCAAAGCAGATACCTCTACTTCATGTTTGCATCTGGACTGAGCAGTGACCGATATCTGAAAATGAGAGAAACCAGAGAGAAACAAGAAAAAGCAGAATAACAACAACATGTTGGAATCCAAGCAATTTGTTTGAAGAAGTGATGGCATAAGCATGCACTCATGTACGCACTTATAAATAATTTCCAAACAAGAAGAATCAACTTGACTTGTCAAGTCTTCTTTAGTGGACAAAACACAAGTAGTCCATAAAATTAAAAATAGAAAAAAAAATCTTGTGGAAAAACACTAACCAAAAGATATGGTATTCATAAAACACGGCAATCATAAAAACGCGTCGATTCAAAATTTCCCCAACTTGTATCTTTGTTTTTATAATTAATAAACTAAGTTGGCAATGATTCTTTAACTATTAGAATAAAAAAAATATATACTTTATATAAAAAAAATATGTCAAATAAAATACAATGTACTATTAACCGTGTGTTTTACTTTTACCAATAGTTTTCTCATGTACTTAGTATTTACATGATTGAATTATTGTTGTGGGTTAATAATTAACTCTTTTTTTTTTACTAATACTAAAATAATTTTCACATACACGGTTGAGTTTTAAGTTTCTCATCGATCATAAAATTCGATCAAAATTGCATTACCGATGTTTTGATAATTTTACCAACTTTAGCAAGATTTTAAGATCGATAGAAAAATTGAAACTAAACGACGTTTGATTCGTTGATGCTCTAATTTATTATCTATCTACTATAATATTTTGAAAAAGAACTACTAAATTTTAAAAATAAAAAACTACCTATTTTTCAGTCATCTCAAAAAATTTAAAAAACTTATTCCATGTAGATAATAAAATTAGATCTTTAACAGAACAAACTGTGGAGATTCAACTTTTCAATCGAGCATTAAATCGGGTCTTGACCCAGACCCTAGCCCTTCCGATTGGGGCTCAATCTAGTCCCGATAGATTCGAGACTTAATTGTAACATATAAAATAATTTGAAAGAATTAAATTATGATATTTTTAAAATATTATGTTAATTTCGTATTTTTTAAAATATATTCTATTAAGTTTTGATTGAAAATTTGACGGAAGGGTTCTCGATTGAAGACGAAACATGAAGTAATAACCAATTTTTTGAAAACAAACTTTAAAAATAAAATTCAATTTTTGCTCAAATATTATGGGACACACTCATATTTCACTATTTCTTCCTTTTGTTGGTCATATCCTTTATTCTTAATGTTTAAGGAACTTAAATTATTATTTCTATACGTGAGCTTGTTAATTACATTCTTCGTTAATTATATCTATGTTTGACTAGTAGTTGAAATTCTAAAATAAAAAATAAATGGGTTATATTTGTTTGTATTTATATATATATATATATATGGTCATATTATATTATAATTAATGTATAATGTATTTAATAAAGACCCAACATAATAATTTAGATATCAATTTTGAATAGTGGAAGAGGAAGACTCAATTGACTACAAAGTCCGTCTTCTACAAATGGACAAACTATCAACGCACGAAGAAAGTCTTGTGGAAAAATTTACAACGCATTTATCTTTTAATAGAATTAGGACATGCTTAGTTGTTGAAATACTTAGTTATTGGAATGATTAAGAAATGATTAATAGATTTTTTTTTATTCATTATCTAATGTGTGATTTACGGCTTTAGTCTAAAATACCCTTAATTGTTTTTTTACCACCAATCTACTTTCTCCAACGATCATCTCATTTTTACCAATCTTCTTGGTTGTCATTCGGACAACAACCACCCTATGTGGTAATTATTTTTAAAAAAAAATCAAGAGTAATTTGATTATTTTATGTCTTATTCTTATTTTACCATTTATCCATGTTGAGATCGACGTAATAATAAATAAAGACTTGGATGAATTTAGTTATTATATATTATTATTACTAATTAAGAGATGAAAAAAAGCTTGTCGCTCTATATATTAATAGGACTATGTATCTATAATTTTGATAAGTAAACTTTTAACACAATTTTCTCTATCATAGTGCTACAATAATTTAATTTGATTGGTCTATGTCAAAAAAATAATAATAAGTTATATCTATGTCATCATTCTCTCACATTCACATGAACACTATAAAATTAATCAAAAACTCCACAATTAATTTTAAAAAATGTTACACTCAAAAGTATGTCAAATTAAATTTTGTCTTCAAACAATTGTAAATTACAAGTTTTGCACCTAACAATTTACTTTGAAAAATTACACAAACATTAAGAGTGAATAAATAAATAAGAATAAAAACACAATAATTTTTTTAATTTGCAAAAAACCTTTAAATAACTAAATGATAAACAACTCTTCTTATATATAAATTGTCTTTAATATATATTTAAATTTTGCCTTTAAACAATAGTAAATTGCAAGTTTTGCACCTAATAATTTACTTTGGAAAATAGTGAAGTAAATAAATAAGAATGAAAACACAATAATTTTTTAATTTACAAAATAATTTTAAATAACTAAATGATAAACAAGACTTGTTATATATAAATTGTATTTAATATATATTTAAGGCAATACAATTAATTTATAATTATAGTTTAACTTAATTAACTTAAAAATGGATTAAGTGTTGAAAATACATAATATTTATAATGGAAAAAATGATAAACAATAGTAACTAAGTTAATTAAAAACAGAACTAAATAGATAGTAAATGTATATATCTTTTAGCCAAGAATTAAAATATATAACTAATTTGATTTCTAAATTTAAAACAAAAAAGTAAAAATAAATTAAATTTTAAACAAAAGTTCTAAATGTGTACACAATCATGTTGTTGAGAAAAACTTTCTTAAAAGAAAGTTATAATACAATAATATTATATTTTTAAAATTAAGTATATAAATACACATATTAGATTTTCAATTATGTATTTATAATTATAAAATTATATTAAATGATACTTTTCATAAAATTTTGTAAAATAATTATTTAATATTACTATTTAGCAATTATTATTATATTTGAAGTAAATTTTTATATATATATAAAAAACTTATAGTATTCTAAATAGTGTATATGTATATATATATATAATTTATTAATTTATGTTTGTGTGTATTGTTTTCACATATTTTAACTAAGAAAACAAATAAATAAAAAATAAGAAATAATTAACTATTACTAAATAAAATGTTTTTAAATATCTTTTTTATAGTGTTATTACTTAATGAATTTAACATATATGTAATGAACCTATTAGTTCGGTTCTGCTTCTCTTATCTGGGTACCCTAAACTAACTGGAATCGGTTCTCTCTCTCTATATATATATTATAAAAAAAAACTAAAATAAGGAAGAGAGCAGCCTCTTAGTCAGCACTCATCAGCCTCGGTCTTTCGTATTATCTTGATATCATGAAATAGAAATCAATGTCTTATCATCATAATAACCATTTCTATTGAAAATTGATAAGGCATTAGAAAATTGATGTGAAGGCATTACCTGATATCACACAATTGATGTGAAGGAATCAATTTTCTATTGATTTTCAATAGAAAATCTGGATGTTACTTTCTTTGTTGAGCGTGTTTGGAATTGTAAAAGATTATTCAATTTGTGTGTATGGTGTTATGGACTTGGTGTTTGGAACTGTTAATAAGGTTGTTGCTTAGGAACCGAACCGAAACCGTTTTTTTAAAAAAATAAAAAACAGGTTCCTAACAGAGTACCCAGAACCATTTGTACAAATAGGTTTCGGGTAGGTTCCGGTTCCAAAATTAAACGGGTTGGTTCCGGTTTCAAAATTCAATACTCTATTATATACTGGGTAGGTTCCCGGAACCCCTAAATTTACAGGGTACCCGGAAACGTTCACCCTTAATACTAAGTACGCCATATGAGGTTTCCTTTCCTTTATATTTTTTTGGATCCGAATAAAACCGAACTACAGGTGTGCTTTTGTACGTTGGAAAAATCGTGTGAAGTCAGTGAGACAGTCTCATCGAAAAGCTGCAAGCGAAAGCAAACTACTAGTAATAATGGAGGATAAATGAAACTTCAGCTTATCATAATTTTATATAGAAACTGTAAACACCTGATTTTGGCCCGGGGTAAAAAAAAAACGTACGCGAGAAACTGAGCCGATAGAAATCGAGATTGAATATATATATATATATATATATATGATAACTGAAAAAAAAAAAAGAATAAATTAATTATAAAAAAGTGGGGACATGTTCCTCTTTTCCACTGATTTTTCTTTTTTATTATTTATAAAAAAAAATTAATAAAATATGAAGCATTCTTCTATAAATAGAAGGAAGGGTAGAAGGAAATGAGGAAGAAAAGTTACGGAACAAATAGGAGAGGTGAGAAAGAGAGTGAAAAAAAGAAAGAAAGTGAGAGTGAAAAAAATATATCAGTAATTATCTATCTCGGTTTCTTGTACGGTATTTAATCTCCGAACGATTTAGGTATATCTCTCTTGTATTTAATATTGTATTTTTATTTCCTACTGTTATTGAAATTTATGTTATAAAAAAAGAGTTTATATACATATATTATATATTTATGTATAATATATTTGTTAATATATATATATATATATATATATATATATATATATAATATAATATGTAATACTATATCTATATGTATAATATATATATATTATGTATATGTGATACTATATATGTATATATATATATGTGTGATATTATGTCTATATGTATAATATATATATATATATTTGGTAAATAATATATATATATATATTATGTATATGTGATATATGTATAATATATATGTGATACTATATGTATATGTATAATATAGGTATATTATGTATATGTGAAAAAAAAATATTTTCAAAAATAACTTAGGTCATTCCCAAACTTTGATGAAGGTTACAACTCAGTCCTTGGACTCTCGGGTCATTTTGGGACTTTACCGAGTGTTATAAACCAAACCAGAAAAGTTTTGAGTTATTTGTGTCATTTTTAAAAACATTTTCAATTCAGCTCGAATTTTTAAAAAATTACATTTTGATTCCTAAACTTTTCTGGACATTCCATGACTTCTCAAAGTGTTACAAATAAGTCCAGAATAATTTTCGGTTTATTTTGGATCTTTACCAAGTGTTACAAATAAGTCCAAAATAGTTTAGGGTCAATTCTGTCATTTAAAAAAATATATTTCCAATTCAGCTCGAATTTTAAAAAAATTGCATTTTGGTCCTCAGACTTTTCTGGATATCTCATGACTTGTCAAAGTGTTACAAATTGGTCCAACGTGCTTAATATTTTCAAAATCATTTGTATATTTTTGACACGTTTAAAATGGTTCCAAAGTTAAACTACTGATTTTTCGAGCATGATTAATTTTTTTCTCTTTTATTTATTTGAAATTAACTCGTAAATAAAAAATGCTTGTATATGGTTTAGTTTTTTTTTGAAGCGCATGTAATCTTTTTGGACAAGCATGATCAAAACGGTCAATTCAGGTAAATCAGTAAAAATAATAATTTCAAAAGCAAAAATTAAAGTATCGAAAGAGCGGATTATGGGCTCGCGAGCTCTTAAGGCGTAATCGAACTCCCGAACTCGATTCCCTGGACGTAGACTTTTCCAAGCCCTAAGATGTGAACTCCATGTACCCTAAACAAACTTTAGAATTCTAATTAGCATTTAATTAATCGGTGGCGACTCTTTTATTTTTTAGGAATGGTTGATGACTCCGCTCGATCGGACTCGTCGCTTGCCAATACCCGACATTTTCGAGCGAAACAAATAAATATATTTTTCAAAAAAGTTAGGGAAAGTCGGATTCGACGTCCGATATAAACTGTTTCTTATTTTCTATACATTGATTTTAATTGTATGATAAATATTAATTAACATCAACTCTTTGTACTTAAAGGTTACTAACCCTAACCCACAAGATGTGATACCATATTCCATATAAGTATTCAATAGAAATTCTTTCTGTTTTGAGATTTTAAGGTTAATTAATAGAAAACTTGAAAGTAAAGGGCGTTTGATTCGTTGATGTTCTTTTTTTTTGGTAAATGATTCGTTGATGTTCTAATTTATTAAATATCTACTATAACAAGAAGAATCAACTTGACTTGGCAAGTCTTCTTTAGTGGACAAACCAAAAGTATTCAATGAAAAGAAAAAGTCTTGTGGAAAAACACTAACCAAAATATATGGTATTCATAAAACACGGCAACCATAAAACGAATTTTTTCAAAAAATAAGTATTTTAGTTTTTTTTTTAGAAAAGTAAGTATACACAAAAAATATTTCAAAAAATAGGTATACATGCATCCCAATGTAGCGCGTATTGGACATACGCGCACCCCCGGGTGGCGCCTATTCAATAGACGCCATTCAAAGTGGCGCTTATTAGTTTAGTCTTTTTTTTTAAACAATTTTGTTCGATAACGACGACTCGATGTTTAATTAAAAATAAAATTATGTGTCAATTAAAAAAAATAAAAAATTATAGTAAGTAAATATTTTAATTGCGATTCAAATTATGCAAAAAATATTAAATTTGGATTTACGGATTGACTGTACGGCATGCCATAAGTTGAGATATGAAAATTTTACTTAAAAAATTATAACTCAGACCATGTAAGTCCAAACTCAACACGGTTAACGTCATTTATGTCGTAATTCAATTATCTATCTAGGGTAATTTTTTTGATTGGAAATACTGTGATTTTGTAACCTAACATCGTTCGTTTTATAATTTGACCGAAATAATTAAATGCATTAGGTGATAAATTTAATTATGTACTTACTCAAAAACAATCAAAAACATTACGGTGCGTAGATAATTTAATTACGAATTAAATGACGTCAACTATTTGTTAATTGTTTACTTTTAGACTGACTGTATAATACGATACGTAAAAAACTCTACATACGATACAAAAAATTCCAAATAGTGTTTTGAACAGTAAATTCACTGTTTAAATAGTAAATTCATTTCGTAATTAAATTATCTACTTACCGTAATTTTATTGATTTTTTTTAGTAAGTACATAATTAAATTTATCACCTAATTCATTTAATTATTTCGTCAAATTATAAAACGAACGATGTAAGGTTACAAAATCACTGTATTTCCAATCAAAAAGATTACCCTAGATAGATAATTGAATTACGATATAAATGGCGTTAACCGTATTGAGTTTGGACTTACATGGTCTGAGTTATAATTTTTTAAGTAAAATTTTCATATCTCAACTTACGGCATGCCGTACAGTTAATCCGTAAATTCAAATTTAATATTTTTTGCATAATTTGAATCGCAATTAAAATATCTACTTACTATAATTTTTTATTTTTTTAATAGACACATAATTTTATTTTTAATTAAATATCGAGTCGTCGTTATCGAACAAAATTGTTTTAAAAAAAAAAGACAAAACTAATAAGCGTCATTTGGTGTGGTGCCTATACAATATGCACCACCCGGGATGCGCGTATACCTATTTTTAAAAAAAAAAATTGTATACTTACTTTTCTAAATAAAACAAACTAAAATACTTACTTTTTTAAAAAATTCCCATAAAACACATTGGTTCAAAAATTCCCCAACTTGTATCATACGCTTGTTTTTTTTTTGTTTTAAATTCTATCTTCGGTTTTATAATTAATAAACTAAGTTGGTAATGATTCTTTAACTATTAGAATACAAAAATATATATTTTATAGAAAAAAAATATCTCAAATAAAATACAATTTACTATTAACCTGTGTGTTTTAGTTTTACCAATAGTTTTCTCATGTACTTAGTATTTACATGATTGTATTTTGGGTTAATATGTCCAATAGTACCATAAGTTTGAGTCATGTGATCGGATGGTGCCATATATTTTTTGATGTGGTTAAATGGTCTATTATGTTTGGAGCATGTTGTCCTATGGTACTCTGTTAGTCAACTGTTAGATTTTTCTGTTAAATGGTCAATGTCAGCACCACGTCAGCGCCACGTAGATATATAATATAATATTTAATTTAAAAAATAAAAATAAATAGGAAAATTTAAATAAATAGGGGAAAATATGAAAATAAATCGGAAAAATTATTAAAAAATTCAAAAAATATTTTAAAACTTTATATATTAATAAAATGTATTTTTTATAAATTTATTTTAAAAAGAAAAATCGGAAATTGAAAAAAAAAAAACTAGGTTGGACCCACAATTGACCCAGTCAAGGGTCTAACCCTGGGCTGGGTTGGACCCCCACCAGGTCGCCTGACCTGGGCGACCAGGTCTGGGTCTGACCCAGCCCTGGATTCGACCCTGGCTGGGTCAATTGGACCCCAAGGGTCCAATCTATTTTTTTTTTTTTCAATTTTCGATTTTTTAATTTTTTTTTATAAAAAATACATTTTTATTAATATATAAAGTTTTAAAATATTTTTTGAATTTTGTTATAATTTTTCCGATATTTTCCCTATTTTTTCATATATTTTTTCAATTTTCGTTTTTTTTAAAACAATTTATAAAAAATACATTTTATTAATATATAAAGTTTTAAAATATTTTTTGAATTTTTTTATAATTTCTTTCGATTTTTTCTGATTTTTCCCAATTTTTTATATTTTTATTATATTTCCTATTTATTTGTATTTTCCAATTGCCACATCAGTGCCACGTCAGCGCCACGCCAGTGCCACGTCAATGCCACGTCAGCATTTCGTTAGTTAACATTGACGGCAACAGTAATTTGGACCAAATAACAACATTGCGAAACTTATGGTACTATAAAACAACATAGGGGTACCATCCGATAACATGACCCAAACTTATGGTACCATTGGACCTATTAACCCTTGTATTTTTGCTGTGGGTTAATAATTAACTTTTTTAACTAATACCAAAATAATTTTCACATACACTGTTTAGTTTTAAGTTTCTCATCCATCATAAAATTTAATTACAATTGTGTTGTTAGTTTTATTTTTTAACAATTTTAATGGAATTTTAAGGTCGATTGAAAAATCGAACTAAACGACATTTGATTCGTTAATGTTCTAATTTATTATCTATCTATCTATCTATCTACTACAGTATTGTGAAAAACAAATTCTTTATTTTTCAATCTATCTCTAAAAATAATTCAAAAACTTATACTGTTGTAGATAATAAAATTAGATCTCTAACATAATAGACGACAGAGATTCAACTTTTCAATCAAACATTAAATCGGGTGTTAATCTAGACTCGAGCCCTCTCGATTGGGGTCAGGTCTGGGTCAAGACCCTGACTCTAGCCCCTCCGATTGTGGCTCAATTGAGTCCCGATAGATTCAGAACTTAATTATAACGCATAAAAAAGATTGAAAATGTTTTTTTTTTTTTTTGGTCAATTTTTGAAAATGTTAAATTATGACATTTTTGAACATATTATATTCTATTAATTCTGTTGTTTTTAAAATATATTATATTAAGTTTGGATTGAAAATTTGATGAAAAGGTTTCAGATTGATGACGAAATATGAAAGAATAAATGTTTTAAACAAAACTGAAAAAACAAAATTTAATTTTCGCTCAACATTAAGGAAGACAACTCGTATTGTACAATTTCTTAATGTGTAATGAACTTAATCTATTCTTTTTCTACGCATGAGGTTGTTAATTACATTCTTCATTTATTATATCTATGTTTGACTAGTAGTTGAAATTCTAAAATAAAAAATAAATGTGTTATATTTATTTATATATATATATATATATATGGTCATATTATATTATAATTAATGTATAATATATTTAATAAAAACCCAACACAATAATTTAAATATCAAATTTGAATAGTAGAATAAGAAGATTAACACAAAGTCAGTCTACTACAAATGGACAAACTACCAATGCACAAGGAAACTCTTGTGGAAAAAATTATAACGCATTTATCCTTTTAAGAGAATTAGGAATTTAGGACATGTTTGGTAGTTGAAATAAGAAATGATTTATATATATATTTTTTAATTCATTATCTACTCTTGTGGAAAAAATTATAACGTATTTTTTAAAATTCATTATCTACTCTAACTGAATGTACCAAAAAAAACAAAAATCTACTCTAACTGTGATTCATGGCTTCAGTCTAAAATGAAATTTCGAACGGGATTGAATAATTATTCCCACATTTACACCTCTTATCAATGATCAATTAATTCTTAACTCAGGGAATACTAATTCCAACTAAAAGAAAATTAGAACCCTTCAATTTTTTACCATCACTCTACTTTCTCCAGCGATCACCTCACGTTTTTTTGCCAATTTTTATGGTTGTCACTGTCAGAGCTTTTTCAGCAACCTTATGCGACCAACGACCACCCTATATGTTAATTATTTAAAAAAATCAAGAGTAATTTAATTATTTTATATCTTATTTTTATTTGTCAATCTATTCTTATTTAGTTATCAATAATTTCATTTTTACATGAAATTCTTATTTTTAGGTCTGGAAAAAAATACCGGTTCAGTGAAATCAAATCATACCATATGTGAATCGTATCTCTTTTGAACCAGTTCAGAAGTGGTATTGTATTTTGAAAGTAATATGGAGTGATTCGTCCGTACCATAAAAATCGGTTCATAAGTGGTAAACCGTGTCGTTTTATGAACAACGTTTAAAAAAAATATTATTATTATTTTTTTTGTAATTTCAAGTGAACCTTTTTATTCATAAGTGCTCTTCCTACTTTAAGATATTTTAGTTTTTAACGCTTTTATGAATTTTTTATGTATTATCGGATTATGTGTTAAAATTTAAAATTTTGAAATAATTTAGATTATTTTTTTATTTAAAGAATCCGGTTCAAAAATCAAATTTTGAACTGGCTTGGAAGGGAAATTCGACAAAAAAAAACTGACTTGAAAGTGGTATGGTAAATTATCAAAAAAAGTGAAAGAGTTCGGACGGATGGGTCGAACCATACCTTACCTGTGGTAAGGTACGGTTCTTGAATCGATTCTGCCCCAAACCATTTCATGCACACCCTTACTTATTATCTCTTTAAAAAAACGTACTTTTTAAGTTGTATTTGAACAATTTTTTTCAAAGTAACATAATATAACTGAAAGGTAAAATTGAAAAAAAAAACTATTTTAAAAAAGTAATTGACGGTTTTCATGAGCATACATATGAACTTGAATGAGGTGCCATAATGGGCGCTGTCGAACCCTAAACCTTCTGGTCCAAATGCAGGCCCAATATACATCACATGATCGATCATCGCAGAGACTGTTCCTTCCCAATTCCGTCGCTGACGCACTCTTCCTTTCCAATCCTAGTTCATGTAATCAAAAAACCAGATTCACTGGTTCCCGTTTTCATTCTCATCCTTTAATTGATTCATTCTCCATCATTCTGTCGGTGGATCACTCCATTTCAGCTTACAATTGTGAGTGATTTCGCCCAATCGTCTCGGAAGATCCGCGTACCAGTGCTTGGAATCGAGTAAGTCAAAAAGTCCCTTGATTCTTCATATACATTTTTATTCATAATGACTACTTGCGTCGAGCATTTCGTAATCAGTGAGCGTCGTCAGAGCTGGGTTCTTCTGTGCTATTAACTGTATCCAAGTAGTAATTAGTAAGGAGTTCGGCTTGTCACTGTAGTATCATTTCTACTGTGAAGTAATGTTGATGTTTGAAATTTTTTATTCTACTTTTATGGAACTATAAATAGTACAACGTTTGATATCCTTCTTCTGTGGGTGTGTAATGTTGCTTCTTTGAGCTAGTTCTGTGGTATCGCTATGCTTATCCAATTGTCCACTTGTTCTGAGTCAAAGTTTAGTTCTACGGCATCGTAAATTTAGCCCACATATTAGATTATACTTATCCAATTGTCCAGTAACAATTTTTTTCCCACAACATGTAACATCACAGTATATTCTGTCTATTCTTAATGGTCTTGTTGTATATTCCTAATGGTCTTGTTGATTATTAAAGATCATATATGGCTAATTATACCCATATATGATCTTTAATCATCTAAGCTCTTATTCGGCTTTCATCCCCATTGTTTGTTTCACTTGTAGGTGATGTACTGGTGATTTTGGATTTGCGACCCGACGAATCATTAATGGAGGCTGGTGTAGCCCGTGAGGTAAGAAACTACAACTAGAATAGATCCTTTTCTATAGCGTAGCGTGCAAATTGCGGTGTTTATACATTTACTATTCTTGTATAACGAATTTGTTAGTTGAAATAAGGTTTCCATGTTAGTGAAAGTACTGAATTAATTAGTTTTTTGTTAGTGGAAGTAGTGGGCAAGTGCTATGAAGTAGTGGGCAAAGTGCTTCACATGATTAGCTAAAAATAGACAATATCTCTTGTATAATCCAAGTTCTGCATATTTTGCTTCTATTTTTTTGTTGTTCTTCGACTTATCTTAAACAACAGTGGTATCAGAGTTTAACTACATTTACTATTCTTGTATAACGAATTTGTTAGTTGAAATCAGGTTTCCATGTTAGTGGAAGTAGTGGATTAATTAGTTTTTTGTTAGTGGAAGTAGTGGGCAAGTGCTTTGAAGTAGTGGGCAAAGTGCTACACATGATTAGCTAAAAATAGATAGTATTTCTTGTATAATCCAAGTTCTGCATATTTTGCTTCTATTTTCTGTTGTTCTTCGACTTATCTTAAACAACAGTGGTATCAGAGCTTAACTTCTTGAGTGATCTGTGAGTTGTGTGATTGTCGATTTTTTGAGATCATCCACCCATAAAAATTCTAAAATCTTATCAAGTGGAAGAATCCTTCTCAGGTGTACTTCCACCAAAATTCGATGACTCAAACTACCAAGTTTGGGCTGTCAAAATGGAAGCTTACACGGAGGACACTGATCTGTGGGAGGTTGTTGAAGAAGACTATGAAAGAGAGTCAGTAACACAAATATAAACAAACCAATAAGTACAGATAATACCAAGATTTTTCTCTAATGGTCAGTGGTCTGTTTATCTTGACAGGTTCTATACTCTCATGGTGTTGTCTACTGCCCTTTTTGGAAAACCTGCATTTAGGAACCTCATTTGCAATGGACTTGTCCGAGCTGAAGATGGAAAGAAGATGAGTAAAAGCTTGAAAAATTATCCATCACCTGTGGATGTTATTGATGATTACGGAGCTGTAAGTATTATCCTATGCTGAAGTTGGAAGCTATTCTTTTAGCGCATTCAGTAGATTTTTTGCGAAAATTTATCCCATGTTCCATTATGATGCATTGCGACTGTATCTCATCAATTCTCCAGTTGTGCGTGCAGAGACTTTGCGTTTCAAAAAGGAAGGTGTCTACTGTGTGGTGAGTTTTGCCAGTGAATCTCTTGAATTTTGTCCTCAAGTAGATCTATGCTTTAGTGAATATGACAGATGATAAGCTTTATATGTATGTCTACCAAATTCATGTCAAAGATGTTTTAGTGAATTTGAGTTAGGATCACGAGTAGACGGTCCAAATATAAATCAACATAATGCTTACTATCCTGTAATGTTCTTGCAGGTTGTACCATATCACCTAAGGTTTCTTGACAACCTCACAAACATATATGTTCGTTTCAATCGTAAAAGGTTAAAAGGAAAGACAGAAGAAGATGATTGCCGGAGTGCTTTGTATGTTCCTTAGTGTTGCAACCAAGGTTTAGAATCATGTTACTGGAACCCATTTTTCCACTAAATATGATCGTTCCATTCAATTTTCTCAGAAGCTCACGTATTTGAAAGAAAGAAAGAAAAAAAATCTGAATACCTAATGTATCATCATTTAGTTTTTGTTTGCTGAACACTGCAGTCATTGAATTTCCTAACTTTATGTCGTTTCAGGTTCATCTAACGTCATGCAAAGTAATGGCTCCTTTCATTCCATTTTTCGCTGTAGGGAGATGATTGTAGTTATGCTGAATTTCTTGAAGATATAGCTGGAAAGCTCAGTGAGGTGATTGTTGCAAAGCAATGTCTCAGGATGACATTTTGTCGTTTGAAAAGGCTGGAGAAGTTACCATTGCTTCACACTGTTTGAGGCAAGAAGACATTAAGGTTTGTCACCCATACATATATCAATCTTGATATTCTTCCTTTCCCCTTCAGACCAATTTCTTTTGTCTAATAGTTCTGTAAAATACCTTGACATGGGCTTACAGGTGGTATTGTTCCTATGTGCAACCGAAAGACTTTGGTTGGCGGTGTAGGAACCCTCTAGGCTTAGGTTAGTGGTCCTTGGCAAAGAGAATATATGGCTTCCTTAATTTATTTCTTCAAGTAGAATTTAACCTAAATCTTGCACCTTCTTGGTGCCTTATTAATGATAAATCTAACATTACCTTCTTCAACGAGAGATTTCTCTGCAGCAGCTCAGATTCACAATTTATCTGCATGTTATTTGGTATGCATCTTTTTGATTTGTTATAGTTTGTGGTGATGATGATCTTGATAATAGTGTTGATGTGCAGTAGATGATGTCCTACCACCATAGCAGACAGAGCTATACAACACTTCAACCTGCCTGTTTGCTTGTTGTCATTAATAGACTGTTACATACACTGGTTTGCCTGCATGCATGCTTACTTTCAATGTGTTGCTTGAACCAGGCAGACCCAATTGGGGTCAAACCAACCCCCAAAGAGTTATGGAATTGGAGTTGAATCAGATCCAAAAAGTGTCATAATTGCTGCATCTTTGTGGATGAATCACAACAAAGAATCATGTGGACCGTCCTTTGGAGAAAAACAAATGAGTGCCCTAATCAAATGTAAAAGGGAATGCAATCTGATGATTGAATATTTGAGTAAGGTCTAATTATGTAGAACAAGTAGCCATACTGAATCTGCTTCATTTTAATAAGATGATAGCTACAGATACCTCTCAGTACTAAAGCACGGTACACACATAAACTTACATCCCAATAGAATATAGATAAGGTTTGCAAATAAACTTCGGAGAAGCTATATAACTAAAGTATTGTGTTTGCCTTCACCTATTAATTCTTCTCTGCAATTGTCTTCTACTCCTCCAAGACAATATCAACATTCTCCAATCAAACATGTTTTCAACTGCAACACCAACAACCAACCCACCCCCAAATCCAATCGCTACTACCATCCACAATATTTTGGCATTCAAATCATCCCACAAATTGTCACGACTTTCTTGTGATTGTTTAGCTTCTTCTTGCCCAGAAGTTTTGCATTTTCTTGACAATGGTTCACCGCAAAGTCCTAGATTCCCAAAGTACGAGATATTTGAAAATGTATCAAAATGTCGTCCTTGCGGTATAAGTCCAGTGAGATTGTTGTTTGACACATCAAAGTCGGAAAGGAAATTAAGCTCGATTAGTTGTTGAGGAATCTGTCCAGATAACTCGTTTGATGAGAGGTCCAATGACTCCAGCTCTGTTAAAGCCCCTAGTGATGAGGGTATGCCACCTATCACATTAGCCAAGAAAAGGAAATTCATGAATAATACTAGTATCTTCAAACTTGCTACACAAGTAAAGTCATGTATAAAATAAACCCTTAATTAATTATAGAGACATCTGATTTTAAGAGTTCCAGAATATACCGTAGAGATGGTTGTTGGAAAGATTAAGGAAATGAAGTCCTCGTAAATCTCCCATGATGGATGGTATCTCGGCTTCCAATCGGTTGTTGGAGAGATCAATAGTAATGAGAGCATCAAAGATCTTCGGATACTCTGTCTTCATACCCTTGTCATACATTGTTAGGGAGTAGTCATAAAATTCACTCTGCCCCACATAAGCAATTTCATGCATGTCCTGCCCCATGTAACTTGGATTTCTGAATAAACTGATATTTTTCATGGCCATCCACTGCTCAAAGTGCCATGAAGTTAGATTTCCAGAAAGGTTGTTCTGTGAAAGATCAATTATTATTAACTCGGGAAACCAATATCCACTTCTCATTTTTGACGTCGTCTCTATTGATCCATGGAGTGCATTATCTTTCAGTACTAATACCTTCAACACAGGAAGTGAACCCATCCAAGAAGGGAAAATGTCATTTATTAAATTACTCCCAGCATCGAAGAATTCTAAGTTCACACAATTAACCAGGGACTGCGGAATCTTCCCTTGAAACCGATTAGTATTCAGATCAATCATCCTCATGATGGAATTAGTTCCACTTTTGCAGAAATCAGGAATCTTTCCATGAAAAGAGTTGTTTCGCAAATTCAAGATTGTCAAATCATATTTTCTGAAACAGTGGGGATCAAGCTCTCCAGTCAAGCGATTACTTGAAAGATCGAGTGCATCTAATGAAGTTGAATTGCATATCGAGTGGGGTATTTCTCCAGTGAATTCATTGTTCGAGGCTCGATAAGTTTCAACTGATGGTGATGGAATCAGTACTGAACCTTTCAACTTGTTGTAACTGATATCGAGATAGTCTAGATTCGGCCATCGAACAAAGAAGTGCGAGTCATTGTGATTTGTTATAAAATTGTGAGACAGGTCCATATGAATTAAGGTGTTGCTACTTCCCATCCAGTTGGGAATTGTGCCCTCTATATTGTTGAAGGAGAGATCTAGAAACTCCAATTTCTGTTGGTGCAGAAGGAACTCCGGGAACTTGGACAGCCGACAGGAAGATAACCCTAAAACTTCAAATTGGGGTAGCGTTGAAGTTGTTGTGCTCACATTTCTTTGTTGTAGCAGTGTTAAATTGTTGGATGAGAGGATGAGCAAAATCAAGTTTCTGAATCCAAGGAACATGTCAAGCTCCAATATGTCGCTCAACGTATTGTTGCTGACGTCAAGCCACTCGAGATTTCTCAGGTTCCCGATCGGAAGTGGTCCGTGGAGTTTATTGCTGGCAAGGTCCAACCTATTGAGTTTTGTCAGGTTAAATAAACCTGAAGGGATTTCACCAGTCAATTGATTGTTTCTCAAGTCAAGAACAGAGAGTTGGGTCAACTTTGTAAGGACGGATGGAATCTGACCCGTTAATCTATTATCATATAGATATAGGGTTGATAGGTTAGTGAGATTTGCTAACAACGAAGGTGGAATCTCTCCTTTTAGATTGGCTCTACTAATGACAAGGCTTTCAAGGTTAGTCAGTTTGCCCATCCAAGAGGACATGGATAACAAAGTTCTGGAATCACTTGGGAAAGGATTATATGAAAGGTCCAAAGCAATGAGGTGAGTAAGGTTTCCAAGCGAAACAGGAATAGGCCCTGAGAATTTGCATCCATACAAGTCTAATTCTTTCAAAAGAACAAGATTCCCGATTGAAAGAGGTATCCCACCACTGAAATTGGTTTCACCAAGCACAAGGGATTCCAATAATGGAGTAGTGCTCGAATTGAAATCAGTGGGTAGATGATCTTCCAATTTCCAATTAGATCCAATATTCAAATGTTGTAGATTCGGAAGATGGAAAATACCTTGTGGAAATTCCCCGTACAAACCACAATCGTCAAGCTTGAGAGACCTCAAAGAAGACATGTTGGTGAATAACCACTTGGGTACCTTCGAATTTATATTTGCCCAACTAAGGTCAAGTTCTTCAAGGTTGGTTAGGTTCACGATTAGCCTCTTCAAATTCAGTTCTAAACCCCACCCATTACCAGACAAATCAAGAGAAGTAAGCATGGTAAGCTTTGAAACCTCTAATGGAACATGACCATAAAATGAGGAGTATGAGAGATTGAGATAGGTTAACCTCGAAAGACTGCCTAATTCTGATGGAATATTTGAACCTTGGAAGTCATTGAAGGTGAGGTTAAGGTGCTCGAGGTGAACAAGAAGACTGAATATGTTGTTGTTGATGGATCCATTAAGGCAGCTGCTACTGAGATCAAGACCAATCACATGACCTGAAACTGGATCACATTTCACACCATCCCAAACGACAGTACCATTAAGGAGGCTCTCAGTGGTAATCCATGAAAACATTTTTGGATAACCCAAATTACGACCATTATATGAGTCAGTGCAGTTTATTTGAAAACTGTCCTTGAATTGAAGCAAAGCAGATACCTCTACTTTGTGTTTGCATCTAGACTGAGCAATGACCGATATCTGAAAATGAGAGAAACCATAGAGAAACAAGAAAAAGCAGAATAACAACAACATGTTGGAATCCAAGCAATTTGTTTGAAGAAGTGATGGCATAAGCATGCACCCATGTACGCACTTATAAATAATTTCCAAACAAGAAGAATCAACTTGACTTGTCAAGTCTTCTTTAGTGGACAAAACACAAGTAGTCCATAAAATTAAAAATAGAAAAAAAAAATCTTGTGGAAAAACACTAACCAAATGATATGGTATTCATAAAACATGGCAACCATAAAAACACGTCGAATCAAAATTTCCCCAACTTGTATCTTTGTTTTTATAATTAATAAACTAAGTTGGCAATGATTCTTTAACTATTAGAATAAAAAAATATATATTTTATATTAAAAAAATATGTCAAATAAAATAGGGTTAATTACTTAATTGGTTACACATGTTTGACCAATGTTCAGAATGGTTACACATGTTTCAAAATGTGATTAATTGGTTTTGAAATGTGACTATTTGGTTTTTTCACTATTCACCGTTAAAATCACAGTTAAGTCACTATTTAGATAAGTAAAATGACGAAATTACCCCTAGAATCATCTTCAAGAACACATTATCATCTTCAAGAACAATAATTGAAGAAACCAGAAATCTGATTTCTGGGTTATTGAGAAACCAGAAATCAGATTTCTGGGTCTTCAAGAACCCAGAAAGCTGATTTCTGGGTTCTTGAGAAACCAGAAATCTGATTTCTGGTTTCTTCAAGAACCCAGAAATCTGATTTCTGAGTTCTTGAGAACCCAGAAATCTGATTTCTGGTTCTTAAAGAACCCACAAATCTGATTTCGGGGTTCTTCAAGAACCCAGAAATGCTGTTTCTGGGTTCTTCAAGAACTCAGAAATGCTGTTTCTGAGTTCTTGAAGTTCTGTATTGCAGTATATGTTATCACCAAATGTGATTAAATGGTCATACATGTTTCTCTATAATGTGATTAAAAGGTCATACATGTTTCTCTATAATGTGATTAAAATGTCATACATGTTTCTCTATAATGTGATTAAATGGATACTGTTGTTTGAAATGATGTGACTAAAAGGTTCGACATGTTACCCACATTGTGAAGAACCCAGAAATGCTGTTTCTGGGTTCTCAAGAACATCAGAAATCAGATTTCTGGGTTCTCAAGAACATCAGAAATCTGATTTCTGGTTCTTCAAGAACCCAGAAATCTGATTTCTGGTTCTTCAAGAACCCAGAAATCTGATTTCTGGGTCTTCAAGAACCCAGAAATCAGATTTCTGGGTCTTCAAGAACCCAGAAATCTGATTTCTGGGTCTTCAAGAACCCAGAAATCTGATTTCTGGGTTCTCAAGAACATCAAATCGAATTTGATTCGATTTTGGATCTTCAATCATTCCAATCTGTTCTTCAATCATTCCAATCTGTTCTTCAATACAACTAAGGGCATAATAGTCATTTCACAATTCAATAATATGTTAAAAAAATGAATTAACGTTAAAATTAACGGTTTACTAACGGAATAACCAATTAATCACATTTGAAAAAACATGTGTAACCAATTAGTCACATAGCAAAACCAATTAATCACATTTTGAAACATGTGTAACCATTCTGCACAATGGTGAAACATGTGTAACCAATTAAGTAATTAACCCAATAAAATACAATGTACTATTAACCGTGTGTTTTACTTGTACCAATAGTTTTCTCATGTACTTAGTATTTACATGATTGAATTATTGTTGTGGGTTAATAATTAACTTTTGTTTACTAATACTAAAATAATTTTCACATACATGGTTGAGTTTTAAGTTTCTTATCGACCATAAAATTTGATCAAAATTGCATTGCTGATTTTTTTTTATAATTTTACCAACTTTAACAAGATTTTAAGATTGATAGAAAAATTAAAACTAAATGGCGTTTGATTCGTTGATGATCTAATTTATTATTATCTACTATAATAGGTCTGATCAAGATGGTCTTAACTCAATGTGGTTTGTTTCATTAATTTTCTAATATCTTATTATCTACTTAGTATAAAAAAACAACAAATTAGAGATGATCTGAAAATAAATATTTTCAAAATAAGTATTTTAGTAACTTAAATATACTTTTTTTTAAACTACTTATTTTTTTATTTATTTCTAGGAAACGTAATAATAAAAATATAGTATGTACATAATAAACTTATAACTCTAACGAAATAAATAATGTGAAGTTTCAAGACTTTCGACTTTTTAATCAACTATAAAATTCAGTCAAACATTAGTTCATATTGTTTGACCATTTTTACTATATAACGTATAATTAATTGAAAAGTCAAACTTAATATCATTTATTTTATTAGTTTTTCAATTTTATTATTTACGTACTATTTTGTTAGCTACGTATTAATTATTTGTACTATAAACTCTAAGCAAGGGTCATGACTTTTATTGCAGTGCAACAGTATCTCCTTCAGCTTAGTAATGGAAGTTTGAGTTTCTTAGTGTAAAATTGTGTTTAGAGGCTTTTATTTAATTTCTTCCTTGGCTAAAATACGATTGTGCACCTAAATTTTGGACAAAAATCGAGTTTCTCTTTGAAGTTTAAAAACGAAAATTTTGGTCATTCATATTTCGTTATCAATCAAGTTTACCCTTCTCCGTCAAAACTTAGCATAATATATTTTAAAAATTGCAGAATTAACATAATACTTCAAAAAATATTAAAATTTAACAATTTTAAACTTTTCTATACGTTACAATTAAATCATGATTCAATCGGAACTTGATTGAGACTCAATCAAAGGGGTTAAAGTTCGGGTCTTGACCTAAACCGTAGCCCCTCCGATTGGGGCTCAATTGAGTCTCAATCGAATCGACACTTAATTGTAACATATAAAAAAAGTTTGAAATGACTAAATTATGAAAAAATTTAAAGTATTTTGTTAATTCTGCAATTTAAAAATATATTCTGCTAAGTTTGGATTGAAAATTTGACGGATGAGTTAAACTCGATTAATAACGAAATATGAAGGAACAAAATTTTCGAAAATAATCTTTTTAGGAAAACTATATTTTCGCTCAAACATACGATCATATTTTACCATTTCATCTTTTATTCTTAATGTGTAATGAACTTAAATTATTCTTTCTATATGTGAGCTTGTTAATTACATTCTTCAATTATTATATCTACTAGATATATGGTCTGCGCAAAATCGCAAAAATGTAGTATATTTTATTTTTTATATATATAATATAAGCTTTTTTATATAGTATAATGTATAATACTTATTTAAATTATGTTTAAATGAATATAGACTATAATACTTAAAAAACAATAATTTAGTGTTATAATGTTTTCTTTTGAGTGAATACAAATTATAATAATTTTTCAAAAAGTATATTATTATAAGTTTTAATTGCTTACAATAAAAAATATTAAAATTTAGAAATGCTTGAAATAATTAATTATATAGGTAAGTTATTATAATTTATATTATGAAAAACAATATATAAATTATATTAACTGTATTTGTTCATAAAGTTAAAAATACATGAGTCAATAATAAAAATTAATATTAACAATTAATAATTAATAGTTTTAATTTAAATATTTTATATAGTTTTTTTATATTAATGCATGTGTTTACAAAAGACTATTAAAATTATTATTAATTTTGTATTTATTTTAGAAAAAGTAATAATAAATTATTTTATATAAATAATATTTTAAAAATATGTTGAGTTATAAATATGAAACAAATACTATTTTTCATAAAATAGTTAAAACAAATATGTGAATGTCCATATAATACTCTTAACTTTTATGGTTTATTACTTCTATCAATGTTCATATAAAAACATTAGTATTTTTCTAACAATATAATGTTTTAGTATACATATTATATTTTATCTATTTTGTTAATTGTAAATTATATTGAGTTTATTAATATATAACATTTAATTTCGTGACATTGTTAAAACCTATTTTGATATTATTGTAATTAAGTTGGTGATGTTGATATGTCACTTATATCTCATTTTAAGAAGAGTATTATGTGATAGATGAAATACATCCTTGATTAATCTATATTTTAATTTGTAAGAATAAATTTTAATATAAGTATACTTGGCATTTATAAAATATAATTTTATGTATTTTATTATCATATAAATTTGACTACATAAAATATTAAGAAAAAATTATAATTATAATGTGAAATAAAGAAAAATGATGATACAAGTTTTGTAACTTCTCTTTAGATTGAATGAGAGACTTTGAAGGATTTTAAAGTGATTTACATGACATGCCTCTTAGGAATGAGAAATTTATGATTGACATGAACCAATTAGAAGATGTTAATTTAACATTAAGAGTGAGAAAATACAATACAAAGCTTATTTGTCAACATTCTATATGATTTAGCCAAATTAATATATATAGATAGACTGATAGATAGATAGATGTTTGACTAGTAGTTGAAATTCTAAAATAAAAACTAAATGTATTATATTTGTTTGTATATATATATATATATGGTCATATTATATTATAATTAATGTATAATATATTTAAGTGTAAATAGCCTCAATGCACCTGAATATTTGAATGTTATTGTTAAATGCACCAACATGTTTGAAAGTGTTGTTTTGTGCACCCGTAAGTTATAAAAAGTTGTTAAATACATCAATCGTTAACTATCTGTCTACTTTGCCATTAAATATGTCAAAACGACAATTTTACCCTTTTGTTCTTCTTCATATCATCTTTAGCACTAAATTCAACTCCAAAATGCAAATTTGAATTTCAACTCTACACAAAACTACATTCTCGGATTGAATTCAAACTCAAATATGCATTTTTTGGGTTCAAATTCAACCCCAAAATGCATATTGAGTTGAATTCAAACTCAAATTTGCATTTATGAGTTGAATTTGAAACCAAATATGTGATTTGGAGGTGGATTAAGTGTTGAAGATGATATGAAAATGAACAAGATGGTAAAATTGTCATTTTGTAATATTTAACGGCAAAAATGGATGAATAGTTAACTGTTGTGCATTTAATAACACGTTCAAACATATAGATGCAAAAAAACTACATGAGTGGTGAAAATAACATGCGTAAACATATGGGTGCATTGAGACTATTTATCTTATATTTAATAAAAACTCAACACAATAATTTAGATATCAATTTTGAATATAGAAGAAGAAGACTCAAGTTGATTACAAAGTCAGTCTTCTACAAATGGACAAACGTTTTGCCAACGCACAAACAAAGTCTTATGGAAAGATTTACAACACATTTATCGTTTAATAGAATTAGGATTTGGACTGGTTGTCGAAATAAGAAATGATTAATATATTTTTATTCATTATCTGCTCTAACTTGTGATTTACGACTTCAGTCTAAAATGAAATTTCGAACGGTATATAATAATTATTCCTAAATTTACACCTCATATCGATTATTTCTTAATTCAGGGAATACTAATTCCAACTAAAAGAAAACTACGACCCTTCAAGTTTATACCACCACTCTACTTTATGGATCACCCCACCTTTTTCGCCAATTTACATGGTTGTGATAGCTTTTTCGATTATCTTATGCGACCAATAACCACCCTATATGATAATTATTTTAAAAAATTCAAGAGTAATTTAATTATTTATATCCTATTCTTAATTGTAAATTTGCATCTTATTTAGATATCAATAATTTCATTTTTTTGAAATGAAATCCTTATTTCTTGCTTACTTATTTTCTCTTTTAAAAAACGTATTTTGTAAGTTGTATTTTAACAAATATTGTTTTTTCTAAACTTTTTTCTAATTTTTAATAAAGAGCTCTTTTGCAGCAGTAATTCCTGAAAATGTCAAACTAGCTAGTGTATTTGAAGAAAAGTCTAATTCAGAAACTTGTGAATAAACAACTTTGTTTTAGTGTTTTACCTCGCGGATGTTGTTCAGAACAAGTTGGAAAATTTAGGACAGGAACCTAAAGTATTTAACTTCTTATAACTTCCTTTCTTCTTTACTGGAGAGACTATCTCTCAATTTCTATTTAGGAGGAAAACCATAAGCAGGCTCAAAATCAGATGTTTTTCAAAAAGTAAGCATAGTAGGAAAAAAATTTGAAAAAGCATACGTGGAGGAATTTGGTGAGACTAGCGTAGAGGAATTTGGACCTGTGAATACTGGGATAAAGCAACGCGTGAGACTATCTCTCAATTTCTATTTAGGAGGAAAACCAGTGAATTTGAATCATCTCCGCGATTGATCTTCTGTCCTCTTGATCATCTCCGCGGTTTGTTAACAAATTGATCTTCTGTCCTCTTGATCATCTCCGCGGTTTGTTAACAAATTGATCTTCTGTCCTCTTGATCCAAGACCCTTCCTAACCATTGGAAGGGGATCAGCTTTCTTCTGTCCTCACCATACGAATAACCAATACAATTCAAATTCATGTACGCAATGATCTCCTAAATCATCTCCCAATTCAAACCATAAGCAGACTTAAAATCAACGTGGTTTCTGATAGATCAGTGTTTTCGCGAAGAAAAAAAAAATTTCTTCAATAGGCGCACCCCTGGGACGCGCCTATTGAATAGGCGCAACGCGCGTATGCATACTTTCCTAAATATTTTTTTTTCGATATACACTTTTTCAAATATTTTTCCGAAAGTATCTACTTTTTGAAAAAAATCTAAAAATAAGTGTGGCAAATTTGTTTATATACATATGGTCATATTATATTATAATTAATGTATAATGTATTTAATAAAGATCCAACACAAGAATTTAGATATCAATGTTGAATAGTAGAAGAAGAAGACTCAACCTTCTACAAATGGACAAACTAACAACGCAGAAAGAAAGTTGTACAAAAATTTCCAACGCATTTATCCTTTAAGAGAATTATGACTGGTTATTGAAATAAGAAATGATTAATATAATTTTTTATTCATTATCTACTCTAACGTGTGATGTATGACTTCAGTCTAAAATGAAATTTGGAACGGAACAGAATAGTCATATTCTCATATTTACACTTCAAATCAATTATTTCTTAATTCGGTGAACACCCATTCAAACTAAAAGAAAACTACTACCCCATTTCCCCCCTTTTTTTTTTCCAATCATCATGGTTGGGAGAACATTTAATTATTTCGGTCAAATTATAAAACAATCGATGTTATGTTACAAAATCATTACATGTCTAATCAAAAAACTTACCGTAGTTAGATAATTGAATTACGACATAAATGACGTTAACCGTGATGAGTTTGGACTTAATGGTCTGAGTTATAATTTTTTAAGTCTAATTTTCATATCTCAACTTACGGCAGAGCGTACAGTCAATCCATAAATCCAAATTTAATATTTTTTGCATCATTTGAATCACAATTAAAATATCTACTTACTATAATTGTTTTTAATTTTTTTAATAGATATATAATTTTATTTTTGATTAAACATCAAAATAAAAAATAAAAAAAAAAACTGATTTGGATTAGGCGCTACCAAGTAGCGCCTATTCCAAAGCACTATCCTGGGTAGCTCCTATTGAAAAAATGCGCGTATACCCAAATTTCGAAATATTTTTTCTATATACTTACTTTTCTAAATAAAAAATTACACTACTTACTTTATCAAAAAAACTCGTATCTTAAGCTTGTTCTTTTTTTAAAATTTTTTTATCTTCTTTTTATAATTCATAAACTAAGTTGGTAATGATTCTTTAACAATTAGAATACAAAAATCTATAGAAAAATAATATCTCAAATAAAATACAATTTACTATTAACCTGTGTGTTTTAGTTTTACCAATAGTTGTTTTCTCATGTACTTAGTATTTACATGATTGTATTTTTGCGTGGGTTAATAATTAACTTTTTTTTTTTTTTAAACTAATACCAACATAATTTTCACATACACAGTTTAGTTTTAAGTTTCTCATCGATCATAAAATTTAATTACAATTGTATTGTTAGTTTTATTTTTTCGCAATTTTAATGGAATTTTAAGGTCGATTGAAAAATAGAACTAACCGACATTTGATTCGTTGATGTTCTAATTTATTATCTATCTATCTACTACAATATTGTGAAAAAAAAAACTATTTATTTTTCAATTATCTCTAAAAAAATTCAAAAACTTATACCGTTGTAGATGGTAGAATTAAATATCTAACATAACAGATGACAGAGATTCAACTTTTCAATCGAACATTAAATCATGTCTTAATTCAGATCTGAGTCCCCTCGATTGGGTCAGGTCTGGATCACCTCGATTAGGTCAGGTCTGGATCAAGACTTTGACCCTAGCTCCTCTGATTGGGGCTCAATCGAGTCCCAAAAGATTCAGAACTTAATTGTAACACATAAAAAATCTTGAAAAAGTTAAATTATGATATTTTTAAAAATATTATATTATATTAATTATGTTATTTTTTAAATATATTATATTAAGTGGATTGAAAATTTGATGGAGTCAGATTGATGACGAAATATGAAATAATAAATTTTTTCAAAACAATTTTTTTAAAAAAAAATACTCAATTTTCGCTCAAACATTAAGGATTATTGTACAATTTCTTCCTTTCGGTGGTCATATATCCTTTATTCTTAATGTGTAATGAACTTCAATTATTCTTTCTATACATGAGGTTGGTAATTACATTCTTCATTTATTATATCTATGTTTGACTAGTAGTTGAAATTCTAAAATAAAAAATAAATGTGTTATATATATATATATATATATATATATGGTCATATTATATTATAAGTAATGTATAATATATTTAATAAAAACCCAACACAATAATTTAAATATCAAATTTGAATAGTAGAGTAAGAAGATTCAACACAAAGTCAGTCTTTTACAAATGGACAAACTACCCATGCACAAGGAAACTCTTGTGGAAAAAATTATAACGCATTTATCCTTTTAAGAGAATTAGGAATTTAGGACATGTTTGGTAGTTGAAATAAGAAATGATTTATAGATTTTTTTTATTCATTATCTACTCTAACATGTGATTTACGACTTTAGTCTAAAATTAAATTTCGAACGGGATTGAATAGTTATTCCCACATTTACACCTCATATCTATTATTTCTTAACTCAGGTAATACTAATTCCAACTAAAAGAAAATTAGAACCCTTCAATTTTTTACCACCACTCTACTTTCTCCAACGATCACCCCACCTTTTTCGCCAATTTTCAAGGTTGTCAGAGCTTTTTCAGCAACCTTATGCGATAACCACCACCCTATATGGTAATTATTTTAAAAAATTCAAGAGTGATTTAATTATTTTATATTTTATTTTTATTTTTCAATCTGCATCTTATTTAGTTATCAATAATTTCATTTTTTACATGAAATTCTTATTTTTAGGGATGAAAAAAAAACTAGTTCGGCGAAATCAAATCATACCACATGTGAATCGTACCTCTTTTGAACCAGTTCGGAAGTGATATGGTATTTTGAATGAAATATGGAGTGATTCGGCCGTACCATAAAAATCGATTCATAAGTGGTAAACTGCGTCATTTTATGACCTTTTTAAAAACAATATATTATTATTATTATTATTTATCATTTTAAATGAACCTTTTTGCTCATAAGTGCTCTCCCTATTTTAAGATATTTTAGTTTTTAACGTTTTCATGATTTTTTTATGTATTATAGGATTATGTGTTAAAATTTAAAATTTTGAAATAATTTATATTATTTTTTTATTTAAAGAAACCGGTTCAAAAATCAATTTTTGAACTGGCTTGGAAGTGGTATGGTAAATTATGAAAAAAAAACTGAAACAGTTCGGACAGATGGGTCGAACCATACCTTACGTGTGGTAATGTACGGTTCTTGAACCGATTCGACCCAAACCATTTCATGCACACCCTTACTTATTTTCTCTTAATAAAAACGTACTTTTTAAGTTGTATTTGAACAAAACAAAATTGTTTCCAGTTTTTTTTTATAATTTTTTTAAAGTAACATAATTTAACTGAAAGGTAAAATTGAAAAAATAAAAAGTAATTGACGGTTTTCATGAGCATGCATATGAACTTGAATGATGTGCCATAATGGGCGGTGTCGAAGATGGACCTTCTGGTCCAAATTCAGGCCCAATATATCACATGATCGATCATCGAAGAGCCTGTTCCTTCCCAATTCCGTCGCTGACGCACTCTTCCTTTCCAATTCCAATGGGAAAAGTATGGAATTGCACTCGGATGTTTGCCAGAATTGGTAACTGCACCCATGATGTTTGTTCTTACACCCATATGTTTGCACTTGTTTGTAATTGAGCCTTTCCGTCCATTTCTCACAGTAACCGTTATATCTGACCTGGTATACCGAAAATACCCCCAGCCTTATTATTGAATTTGCACAGCCAGTTCTCCTTTCATACCAGCCAACTCTTCCCATTTCACTTCTCACACACCGCGTCTTTGAAGCTCCCACATTCGAATCTGTATGTCAATACATCATGGGTGGTAAGTATGATGAATGCTCTTCTCGTTCTTCTTCCTCTTGGGCATCGAAGCCGAACATGACATCCATGGAACCTATGTGCTACTGCCAACTCCAATGCCGTGCGACAACAGCGTGGACGAATAAAAATTTCGGTCGGGTGTTCTTTGCATGTCCAAGATACCAGGTAATGAAGCCAATTTGTTGTGTTAATTGCGGTTATATGACCGATTGGTCTACGGTGAACCAATTTGGGATTTTCTGAAACCCTAATTTCTTGTTACTACTATGAAGCTATCAAGTTCTTTGAATAGGAGTTGCGATTTCTTTGCTTGGGCAAATCCACCTATGTGTGTGTATGGAAGGAGAGCCATGACCAAGTTTATGTCAAAGGAATCCGAACTCAACAACCAAATTTCTGTGTTACGTAGCAGAAATCAGCAACATCTGTGTGTTATAGTGTTCTTAGTTTTCGTTGTTGCTGGACTTCTGTTGAAGATGTAGCTGTGTTTAACACTTTTGTTTTATAGTGTGTACGTTATGTACGTTGTCATTCAGTTGTACTTGATGAATGTTTAATGAAGACATTGTGGACCCATAAGTTGTGTACGTTGTTATTCAGTTGTACCTTATGTTTGTTGTTTTGTTTGGTTTTCCACCCTTATGTTTGGCAAAAATTTGGTAAACGCACCCATATGTCTTGACATACAGCATACAAACCAACCTGTTATCCAACAGAACACAAACCAACAGAACACCAACAAACCTGTTTTAACCTAATATCCAACAGAACACAGACCAACAGAACACACAATCCAACAGAACACAAACAACCCTGTTTTAACACAAACGAAGGTTCCACAGACCTAATATCCAACACAAAATGTAGTCACCCAACCTAACAAACCAAAATGTCACTGCAACATCAGCGCACCGAACGTACTACAAAATATCAGTGCACCTAACAAACATACTATCACTGAGTAGATCGTCGCCCAAACCGGGGTGAACTGCGAGTACCTTGAACTGGTGTCTTCTTCCTTGTTTTACCTGTTTTAAGTGGTTGGGGAGATAACACTAGTGCCCGACAATGTGATAACTCTGGGGCAGTTGATCTCACCCGCACAAAATCGTCGTCCGAATCTATGATCACTGGCGCCGCCTTCTTCGTAGACGGGCGTGGAACCTACATAAAGAGTACTATATTTAGACGTTGTCCATATGTCCATTAATCGTAAATATCCAAATTTCATACCCTCACAAAATCATCGTCTGAATCGACGTTGACTGGGGTCGCCCTTGATGAAGACGGGGTCGCCTTTGACGAAGATGGGCGCCCACTCTTTGGTTTGGTTCTTCTCACTGCCAACTTGGCCCTTCCTGTTCTCTTTGGAGGCTCAACATGCGGTTCTCCTGCTGGTTCCATATGTTCGTCGGCCATTGGTGGGCGACTTGGTCGAACACTTTCCTCCATTGGTGTCTGACTTGCTGCAAAGGTGTCATCCTGTGGAGGCTGAACCGTTTCTTCGGGGTTCAACTTTCGCCTAACAGGTCCCCTCCGCTTCTTTGTAACCTAAAAATGAAATGTTTATGAATGTAGTTGAAATGTTTATTAATGTCAATGCGATAAGCGATCGTACCTTCCTTTTCGACGCAGTAGCCTGAGACTGCTGCGTGGCCACATCTTCGGTCGCCTGACTTGTGCATCTCGATCCCATACCACTTGTTGTTCCTCCAATGTTTTACTGTTCCAACTTTCTGAACAGTTGTTCACTATTAGATCAGTCTTCGACTCCGGATGAAACTCATACCTACACCACGTTTTCGGGTCAATCTCCGTTAGGTATTCCCAGGCAGTCTTGAAATGCACTTTTAACCACTCCATGTGAACCTTGTGCCAGTGATAATTGTACGCCGATGCTGCTGCCCAAAAACGTGACTTGATACCAGCATCGTTCATATGTTTGGACAGCATGTTCTAGTGTATATGCCTAGCGCAGAATCTGTGGTCGCTAAAAGGCATGATTTCTTCCACTGCATTTATTAAACCCTATAACCAGACATAGACGCATATTAATTCATACTGGTGTAATCACAAACAACAATGCAAACATGTTATATTTAAATATTGCATGCATATTTCATTAAGGTTGCATGATTGTGCATGAACTAACCTTCTATCTGTCTGACATGAGTACCCATCTCCGGTCATTCCCAACGTCGTTACTCAATAACTCTAGAAACCAAGTCCACGAACTGCTAGTTTCAGTCTCAACCCATGCGTACGCAAGTGGAAACACACGGTTATCTGCATCTCTTGAAACTGCAGATAATAGTTGACCCCCATCAACTCCCTTCAGATGACACCCATCCAACCCGATGAATGGTTTGCATCCTGCTCGAAAACCATCCACACATGCCTTCAAGCAGACGTACATGCGTTCAAATTTGGGCCTCAGTGGAGATGGGATGGGGTCTACTTGAATCCCAACGGTGCTTCTGGGGTTGTGCATCAGAAGAGTTCTCGCATAATCACGTAGTCTCTCGAACTGCCATAGTCGGTCTCCTTCCAGTGCTTTCCTAGCAAGCTTGATTCCCTCACACACGTTCCACCTTTTCACATCGAAGTTGAACCTCTTCTGTATCTCATCGGATATGGTCTTACTCTTGATTCTCGGTTCGTTGCGGATGAGTTCCAAAAAGGTATCCGCAATCCACTTTCCGCCTATCTTCTTTGTGTGGTACGCTCGGCCACATTTATGTTCTGGTACCAACTTTCTGATCTGAAAAGTCTTCTCCTTATTCATTTTGGCACCAACAACGACGAACCCACAGTCTTGCTTGCAGAGAACTACTACACGGTCGGAGTTGTTTTTTTTGCTGAAATCGGGTTCGTACCCCTCCTCAATACTGTGTTCGATGACGTATTTCCGAAAGGCTTGCCCGTCTATGAACCGCATCCCTAACTTCAGTTCGTGCTTTGGCCGCTGATTTCCCGTGCTTTCACCGTTCACTGCATCATCAAATATCTTGTAAGTCCGTGTACTTGAGATGTCGCCTTCAACGTCTGAACCAATAGGGGTGGTTAGAGTGTCACTTCGGGCTTCTGTTAGCAAAACTGGTTCAACAACATGAACTTCCCTCGTCACGCTGTCATCAATGTTCTCCCCGTATAAGAGATCATCAAAATTGGTCTCATTTAAGGCGGTGGCAGTTGTTCTCCCCTCGGCCCGTCCAACACTAGCACTTGCACCCGCGGTGGCAGTTGTTGGTGTTTTCGTCACTGCCGACCTAACTTGGGGATGTAAATCATCCTCAACATCGTCATCATCGCCATCGTCGTCATCTCGACACGCTTTCCAATTAGGATCGGATATAGCATCTGATAGTGAATCAGTTTCAGCTGATGAAGAGTCTGTTTCCTCGGGTTGCATTGGCCTCTTTCCCTTGTCTACTGAAACTTGCCTCTCCAATTCCTCTTCTATCCGGATATTGACTTTTAGGCGAAGCCCCTCCATAAATGGATCCTTCTCACACACCTCGGGATCCAACGGTGCCACAACATACAATGCCAACTGCAGACTTCCATCTTGCTTCACCAACATCTCAGTAACGTCTTCGTTACTCTTCACAACCGTCAAATCTGATTTCACATCTCCGTTAGGAGGGAGATAGAAAATACATCCCCCGGGGACTAAGCCGTAATAATCCATGAACACTTCGACTGTCTCATAACTTAGTATATCCCTCCGTAAAACAGTAACTTCGGACTTCCCAACCCACTTTCCATCAACAAAAACACCGTCGTAATGAATCGTCAAGTCGTAACTTTGGTTGTCCATTTTTTATCCTAACAAAACAGAAATACACAAATGTAAGGAGAGATAGAAACATCAGACCTTTTACATGAACAAACGAGAAGATAGAATGCAAACGAGAAGATAGACCTATAAACTCATAGAATGCAATTCAGACCTTTATAAGCAATTACACTTTCATTTAAGGCTGTGTTCGGTTTGTAGGTGTCAAACTACAATTGCAGATCACTAGAAACCCACAATGCGTGGCAGCTATCATTCCTTCAACAATAATATGCATTATCTAGGATGAAACTCAGCAAAACAACTGAAAGTGCACAGCTGTGTGAATTGTTGTTAAACTAAGTTTTCAGAAACTAAAGATTGTATGGATATGGTACTAATGCAGCAGACCTAACCAGAGAATAGGAATAAGATGGGAAAATATATATGGTGAAAAATGAAAATTGTATATTGTCTGTCAAAAATGTAACTTAATGAGTCATTAAAATCATCAAAGATGTAGAACTTTCTTCTGAACAATCATACTTACCAAATATCTCGATTCCAAGTTGTGCATATATCGGAGAGAAAAAACTATCCACAAAATGGATGAACCACCAAGTAATGTAGAATGTGATTGCAATTGGAAACAGGATCACGCTGTGAAACAGGAATAAAGAGAGGAGGCACAATGTCAAACCTAAATGAAGCCCAGGCGTGAGAGACCAGGCGGACGGGAGAGACCAGGCGGGCGAACAGCAGCAGTTCCAGACCAGGCGGACGGGAGAGACGCCGACGGGAGTTTCACGAATAGCAGCAGTTCCAGAAGAGCAATCAACGAACGCAAGGCAGCAGGCGGGCGGACGACGACAGAAGCAGCACTTCAGGCGCAAGGCAATCAACGAACGCAAGGGAGAAGAGTAGAATTAGGTTTTGGTGGAGAGTTCACTTCACACTTCAGAGTGATTTTCGTAGATGAAACCGAAACAAAGGTGATGGTTTGCCTTAGGGGTAATTCAGTCATTTTACATGGCATCGGTTCGAATTTAACGACAACACGTGCCCTTCACGTGATACTTAACGAGATTTTTTAACGTTGGGTGCAATGACCAACAAAATGAAACATACGAGTGTAAATAATTGCGGCAAAAAACATATAGGTCCAACGACAAAAAATTGCAAACATCCGGTGCAATTCCATACTTTTCCCAATTCCAATCCTAGTTCATCTAATCGAAAAATTAGATTCATTGGGACCCGTTTTCATTTTCATCCTTTAATTGATTCATTCTCCATCATTCCGTCGGTGGTTTACTTCATTTCAGCTTACAATTGTGATTGGTTTCGCCCAATCGTCTCGGAAGATCCGAGTACCAGTGCTTGGAATCGAGTAAGTCAAAAGTCCTTGAATCTTCATATATCCTTGAATTAGAGTGGATTTTATTCATAATGACTACTTGCGTTGAGCATTTCGTAATCAGTGAGCGTCGTCAGAGCTGGGTTCTTCTGTGCTATTGACTGTATCCAAGTAGTAATTAGTAAGGAGTTCGGTTTGTCACTGTAGTATCATCTATACTGTGAAGTGATGTTGATGTTTGAAAATTTAATCTACTTTTATGTAACTATAAGTAGTACAAAGTTTGATATCCTTCTTCTGTGGGTGGGTAATGTTGCTTCTTTGAGCTAGTTCTGTGGTATCACTATGCTTGTCCAGTTGTCCAGTTGTTCTGAGTCAAAATTTAGTTCTCCTGCATCGTCAATTTAGCCCAAATATTAGATTATACTTATCCAATTGTCCAGAAACTTGTTATGAATCAAAGTTCAGTTCTACTGTAGTGTCAATTTCACACAAGGATTAGATTATCCAACCTAATTTACTTGTTGACGTAGTCTCGAAGTTTTTCAATTTTGGTGTTGGCAAACATTGTTTAGTATCTTGGGTTGAGAGGTGGTAAAATCTGATGATTGATTAAGGGAAATTTTCCATTAGAATTGGATAAATTGAAGTTCTGGTTATGTACACAAGGGTAGAAGCAAAATTTTAACCGGTTCAGATTTTGGTAAATAAGAAATTTCAGAGAAGCATGTACAAATACAAAATGATTTCAACATGTACCAAAAATAAATCCTTTTATGCATAAATATACTTCTTTTGATATCTACTATCAGAAAAATTAGTGTCTTGTAGAAAAGAAATAACCGAAAGAAACAATGGGACAATGCAGTGTATTCTGATGAGGTTACCACCATGGATGAGAATTCTTCTGGAGGAAACTTAGCTTCTTGTGAAGAAGGAGACAACAACATTGCAGAACCAATTGAAGGAGTGGAATTTGACTCAGAGGAGGCTGCCAAAGTCTATTACGATAATTATGCCCGCAGTGTGGGATTTGTGATGCGTGTCATGTCATGTCGTCGCTCAGAAAGAGATGGAAAGATCATTGCTCGTCGATTGGGGTGTAACAAGGAAGGGTACCGTGTTAATCGGATGGATAAGTCAAATCAGCTTAGGAAGCCAAAACCAGTTACTAGAGAAGGATGTAAAGCCATGATTAATCTAAAGTTTAGATCGGGTAAGTGGGTGGTTGCAAAATTTGTCAAGGAGCACAATCATCCTCTTGTAGTGTCGCCTCGTCTAGCTCGCCATTCAGCTGTGAGTTCTTGTGGTCTTTTATTGGCCACCAATGAAATTTAACATCATTCCAAAGTTCTTTGGGTCTGTTACTGCACTGACTTTAGTAAGCTTTAGTTGAGGATTGAATGAATCTTGCAAGTTGGTTCGTAGGAACTTAAACTTTAGCATTTTAGTAGAATAGAAAACAGGTAGATTTAAAACAGCTTTAAGTCCATCTAATCTTCATGGATTTTGAAGAGTATCTCTATAGTACTTGAGGTCTGTTGCTTTGTTCATATTGGAGACACTGAGCTGTTGTATTTTCGTGCATTTGGTCAGTATGAGGAGCATGTACTATATAGTTTGTAAGAAACATTTTAGTTGGAACATGACAAAAGCATCTTCTTAAAGAAAGATTATCTCTTGCAATTTCATGATGTGAATCTGTTTGTGCCCGATACTTACAAACTCGTGTCACTCATAATTTCTAGTGCATCAAACGTGGGCATTGTCCGTAACACTTTTCTTTCCCACATGTAACATTGAATGGTCTTGTTACATGTTCATTTTCTATTTCCATCTAATTTTGAGCTTTTTTGTGTTTAGGATGAAAAGGACCGTAAAATTCAGGAACTGACTTCTGAGTTGCGGAACAAGAAACGATTATGCGCAGCGTATAGAGAGCAGCTAACTGCGTTTCTCAAAATCATAGAGGAACACAATGACAAAATCTCCATGAAAGTTCAAAACGTGGCAAATAACCTGAAAGAATATGAATGCATAGGGCATGACCTTCAATCTAGTAAAGCCAACGTCCCTCTATAGGTTAAGTAGCTTGAGACACGGTATACCTTATGTCTTGTACCTGCAGTTAGTTGGTGGATTCCCTTCTGATTCTTCTGTATTTCTGCATAAGTTGTGTTGATACTTGTTCAGTTATGTGATACAAAATCTTATGTTAATTTCGCTCTCTGAATATTACCAAGGAAAATTCTACAATGTAAAACTTAAAAGTAAAAAGAAGAAATTACATTGTCAGATATAAAAAAATTAGGGTTAATTATTTAATTGGTTACTCATGTTTGACCAATGTTCAGAATGGTTACACATGTTTCAAAATGTGATTAATTGGTTTTGAAATGTGACTATTTGTTTTTTTCATGTTCACCGTTAGAAATCACAGTTAAGTCACTATTTAGATACATAAAATGACGTAATTATTCCTAGAATTATCTTCAAGAACACATCATCATCTTCAAGAACAAGAATCGAAGAATCCAGAAACAGCATTTTTGGGTTCTCAAGAACATCGAATTTGATTCGATTCTGGTTCTTCAAAACGATTATGTGTTCTTCAATACAACTAAGGGCATAATAGTTATTTCACAATTCAATAATATGTTAAAAAAAATTAATTAACGGTTTACTAACGGAATATTCAATTAATCACATTGGAAAAAACATGTGTAACCAATTAGTTACATAGCAAAACCAATTAATAACATTTTATTATGAACATTGGTCATACCATGTCCAAAAAATTATTAAAGAAGATAATCAACTGTTTTTCTGAAAGGAATACATGTCTCATCTGGACGAGGCTATAATACTTACGCAACTATCCTACTCTCCAGAAATGTAAAATTTTCAGCTTCGACTGAATCAGTAGCACCCTACGTGCAACTGAAACAGCAATGGAGGCTGCGAGCAGAGTGATGAGTGCGGTAATGAACGCCGCCAACAGCAACACGGCGATTAACGTATTCCTTGTCGGGTCTTTTCTAGCGCTGAGCGCGAGATCGGCGAAGCAGCAGAAGGACATAGAAGCCCTAGAGGCGCAGAAGGAATCACTTACCAAATCTAATAAGATCACGAGGAAGGCCATGTGGGATTGGAAACAGCAGCTTCTTGCTGAAGCCTCCGCGCCGGGATCTGCCGCTGTTCCTTTTGCCAGAGTCAAGGTCGTCTACGGCGAATCCCCTAATCCACCGACTGGTACTTTCTCTTGCTTAGTGGATCGAATCGTGGTGAAAAATCTTCCATTTTTCTTAAAATTTAGTACGATTTTTGTTTGGGCTTTCTGTCGTAAAAATTGAATGTTTCTGTCACCTCCATAGACCAACCAGTGAAGTCTTTGAATCTCGAGTTTGAAGTTTGAACTTATACAGATCGCAATTTGTTAATCCTTCTATTGAATGATAAAAGCTGCAATTTTTGTTCGTACCTGCTGCTGACATGAAAGTATGAAGAATGATAGATTAACTATAAATCTAAATGATAGCAGAGAAAAATCCTTATGATAGAAATCGATTGGGATCATCTTAATCCTGTTGGTCTTGTAATGACGACCTTGCCGGATGGTGAACCAGGATCTTAATTCTTTGAGAAATGAATGCGAAACTATACCACTTAGGTTTTGAAGTTTGGTGGTATTAACAGAAAGCAATGAATTGGTTCTATTTAGAGATTTATGCTTTCATTCTTGTAGAACTTCTTGATCTTAGTCTTCTGATACTTTAAGGTGGGGGATTGTCGTGCTGTAAATGTTGCATTTCTCATTCATATTCTGGTTGGGACATAGTTTCTTTGGTTTCAAATGCCCAAAAATTGTGTCCACTCTTGTGAGAGAGTTCTTCTCATTTTATTATAAGCATAGCCCTCATTCTGATCTTTATTCTTTTATTTTCTCTCAGGAGATGCACCAAAAGGAGATGCAAATTCTTCTGCCTCCAAATTCTTGATATGAACACTCTAGGATCAGAAATCATAGTCTGCAGCATAGTTATTAGTTGTTGTTCATCGATTTCTGGTATGTTCCTGAAATTTATCCTTAATAAGAATTTTCAGATAGACCTTACGATGTTCTGTTCTGGGTGAAATGAACAGCTCCATGCCATTTCTTCTACTAATCAATTCGATCGTGGCATTTTTCTCTCGAACAACTTGTAAGACATATCTTGGTGTTGATCAATGGATGTGACTTTAAATAGCAACCTTGCCTTGCAAGGCACACATTTAGTGTACATAGTTGGTTACTTTGGCTCAAGGTCACTCCAAAACTAACAAAAGTAATTTACCTTCTTCGATTGGTTCTTGAAAGATTGTTAGAGTAAAAAAAATAGCTCAAATTTTGTTGAGAAATTGAGACCGGTCATTATTTTTTACATATCACTTTTTGAATAAAAGATGGAAAGACTAATTGTATCTTACAAAGTTGCCCTCTTCTTCAATTTTACAATGTCTTCTCCTACACTTTTCTCCGGACCGCCTCCTGCCACCATGTGCCCCGTCCTTCCCCTCACTACCTCCTCACTTGTTTCCTTCCTTACCTCCTCTCTGTCGCTCCTTCCCTTCTACTCTCATATCTCTTTCTTCCCCTAGTTCTGTTTATATATTCTTATAGGGAAAAGTCTAAAAATGGTCCAACATGTTTGCACAAAATGATTTTCAGTGCAACTTATTTATTTTATGGTTAATGGTTCGTTTGAAAATAATGGTAATTGATACTTCCGTTACTTTTCTATTTAAAAATTCTGTTAAATATTTTTCATATTTGCAAAATTAACCAAATATTTTTCTAAATGTTACAATTAAACCCATGACTGAGGGCTCCATTGGAGTCCCAATCGGGGGTCCTATGGTCTGGGTCTGAGTTGGAACTTGTTTGAAACATCAGTGTAAAGAACTCTCTGCGAGGATTTGCAAGAACTATGCCGTTATTACAGGATAGGTCCCACACAGCTTGTACCCAATGCCATTAGGATGTGGGTCAGATTCAAGTTCATGTGTCTGCGTCAAGAATGGACGTATTCACTGGCCTTGTTCCGATGCTTTTTCTGATTGGCCGTTGGAGCAAACCACCTCCATCATTTCCAGACCCGGTGGCCCAAGTTTGAAGAATGGAGAGGCCAGACGTGGAGCTGGAACGTCTATTTTCAGTTGGTTGACGACTTTCGTGCCACCAGTTCCAACTACAAGAAGTTCTACTTCTTCTACAAGGGGGGGGGGGGGGGGGGGGCGTGACCTAGGAGTTGTCTCAACCGGAAAGGGATACTCCCCGTGTCTTTGGTGAATTATCTGGGAGCGACCGGAACGCAATTGATGATTTCTTCTGATTGCACAGGCAATCAAGTTTTCACCCGATCCATTCAGTGGCGGAAACCACTGAGAACATGCTCGAGATGGCGGGCATTCATCAGGCCTCGCCACTTCTTATTGATTGAGTAATTTCCTAATCTTTTTTCCTTTTATTGGTTGTAGGCGGTCGGGGCCGTAAACTCATGGGTCTCTTTGATGACCAGGGTAAGGCGGGGTTGTCTTCAGACTAGGCGTTGCTGAACCTTCCTCTTTCTCCCTCCAGGCGTTCCTCCAAAAGAAATCCTGAGGAGGATCGCCCCTCAGTCACTCCTGGCTTTCGCCAGCCAGGTACATTACTGTCCTGTTTGCTTCTTTTTCCTCTGCCTTGAATTTAGATTTATAATACCTTTGTTAATTTTTTGCAGAGAAGCCCATTGCTGAGGTGGCTCGTGACCCCCTCTTGCCAAGAAGGTCAGGAGTTCAGGCGAAGAGCGCCCTGCTCTTCCTAAGAGCCCTACTGCTCCTAAGGGTCCTGCTGCCCCTAAGGAGAAGACATTAGTTGTGGTCACGGAAACCCCTCCTCCTTCCGATCGCCTGACCTCCATTCCTCCAAAGGAGACTAAGGCTCAGAAGAAGGGGCCAGACGCCCCAGGCCCCTCGAAGGCTCCTTCCGGGGAGTACTGCCTACTAGTGGGCTTGTTCCAGCCGCCAAAGGCTGCGAATTCCAGGGGCGTTTGGATCCCTAATGGAAATCTCTCAAAGGCGGGGGTTTCTGATCAGAAGACTCTCCGGGGCAACTCGGACCTGTGCATGCAGCTCCTTGAGGGGATAGTCCCTCCCAAGGACCGAACCTTGGTTCCCTCAGAACTGCCCGCCATAAAGGGGATGATGAGGTCGCACTTCGAACGGATCGCCATGGTAAGATTTCTCATCTTTGTTTGTCTTCATATTACTTGTTCAATTTTCCTTAGACTAACAGTACTTTGCCCCTTTTTCCCTTGTTGTCAGCTCTTTCGAGAGGAGTTGGCGATCGGTCGGGTCGTCGGGGAGCTCGCCGGTAAGAAGACTGACCTGCTTATCGAGATGGAGCAGTACCGAAGTCTGGGGTTCTCCCCTGGCCAGATGGAAAGCATGAAGTCGACTGCCGACTCGACGGTTTTCTTGGTGGAAAACGCTCGGGAGGAGTACTTCAAGAAGGAGGAGAGACTCCTTGCCTTCGCCAAGAAGAAGAAATGAGAGGCAGCAGTCGCCTTCTAGAAGTTTGAGGCAGACAATAAGCACTCAGCCGAGGTTGAGGCTGCCAATGCTCGCCTGAAGGTTGAGCTAAAGGAGGCTGAAACTCGGAGGGCAGCTGTGAAGGCTCAAAGAGTTGCCGCATAGTCCAGGGGGAATGCCCTGGAGAAGGAGAAGGAACAGCTTGCTACGCAGCTGAAGTCTGTTCCATCCCCCCAAAGTGTGGTCGAGGACTTCAAAAGGTCCGAGGAGTTTACCGATTGTGATTTGGAGGTGATGAAGTCGGAAATAGCTGACTATCTCCAAGTCCTGGTCGAGGACATCCAGGCAGTCGACCCCAACTTTCCTTTTCGGGAAGTTGAGGCTCTTAAGCCTTTCCTTTGGAGCACCCTTCCCAAGTAGACTCCTCCTGTTGCTGAAGAAGTTGCCCCCGCAGGCAAGCCGAGTGCCTCTACTCCTGAAGAGCCCAAGTCATGAAGTCTCCAACTCCCTCGGCGATCATCTTTTCCTTGTCTTAGATAATAATTTTTTTATCCTCCCTTGTATTTTGGGGATATTTTTAATTATTTTTCGCTTTGAGACCCGGTTATTATAATGCCTTTTATATTCATAAGCCTTTATTTTTCACTTTGAATGTGCTGGCGATTCTTCCGAGGTCTTCACTACAAGAAATTTGCTCTACTGCGATGGTAAATTATCGTTGTCGGAAGCACTGTTGGCGCTGCTAAAACCAATTGCCGATGCTAAGAGTCGTGCCAATAGACCCCGTGGCTAAAGGTATCGACGACGACATTATGCCGCCACTAAAGGTTTGCCGTTGCTGGAATGAATAGTGAAGGAATAGTCTGTTTGATCATTAGCATCGAAATATGCTGACTCTGTTTACGCATAATTACCGTCGACAGGTATTTGAGGGTAATACTGATTTACAGTGTCTACATATGTGAGATGCAGATTGGAGGCATTAATATCCGCGTATTGTTGTCCCTATTTGTATGATATTGTATCCAACTTATGTGAGGCAATATAGTTTATTCAACCACAACATTTCGTTGAAAGTAATTACGCATACTTAGCGACGGATGCATCCAACCTGTCGATGCTCGTCAACAGTATTAAAATATTACCCTGTTAATAATAGTTGATGCTAAAATCGAGTTTCAACTACTGTGAAAGTTGTTGCTATATACAATGTTGTGTCTGCGTGTTGTCATGGTTAAATGTTATATTAAGCATCAATTACAGATGCAATTACACTCCGTCGACAATGGTTTGTGTTGATGCAAATGCTAATGTTTCTCTTTTCGAATTGTTGGCCATGCTAATGCTCGTAGCCAAGCATACCCAAACAGAATACATAAACAGACAATACACAAACAGGTAATACACAAACAGCTACTTATGTAGAACCATTTCCAATAGATCCGAATTTATACACAGCCAAGCATTTCAAATAAATGTATGGCAACCAAAACACAAACATAGATGACATGTTCACATTTACATCATGTCCAAAATATCCATTTACAATCAGTCAACACCTAGTGTACCACCAGTCACTATAACTACTAAGCAGGAGTACTTACAACACGTTTCCACGATTCATGCATTTGGATCTGCAAACATAGAAATAACAGCAATCATGGTAGCATCATACTATAGAATATACCCTACAATGACTTAATGGGTGTACACAATGCAATTAAATCAATACTATATGCACCGTTGCCAAACATTGTACTTTTCATGACAGCAATGTCACGTTGAAATTGTTCCATGCTGGCCTGGAACTCCTTGAGTTGATCACGGAGTGACTCACATTCGGCTGCATTTCTAGCTACCTCCTCCATTGCCTGCTTTAACTGCTCACTTTCCATCATCCGTGCTGCCTTTGACACCCGACTTCGACGATGCTCAGGTTGGCGAACTTCCTCATACAAGACATCCTTGTCAACAGCAGACTCCTCCTCCCCAGTTGCCAACTGGGCAGCCCTTTCCTCCACTTGTTCCTATTTTGCAAACAGTGTGCCAAGAACATAAACGAGCAATCAGTTACAAATGTACAGCACATGTGACTATATGGGTCGGCAGTACTACTTACCAGTATTGATCTGGTTTTATCATCCAGCGGCTGTCCTTTCTTGTCCACATGGTTCTTCTTGAACATATGATACTCCCCCAGATGTTTCCCGTTGTTCTTCTCAATCTGCAAGAGTACCATATACTTGTTCAAGGGTAGCTAACTATTTCTTAAACATAACAATTCAATGTTAGGATTACCTCTTCCTGTTCTCTCCTCGCAAATGACGAAGTGCCAGCGGTGTGCCTCATGACTTGGTGAGCTTTGTTGGCTTTGTTATGATCGCTCTTTAACTTCAAACAATTTGAAGTTACAACCAGTTTACGTTAAAAAAGTGCAGCAGTCATTAACGGTACAAAAAATACAGTTGCAATAGGGAGGAAGGCACAAACCTTGAAATCGTCTGAGCTGAACCAGTTAACAAGCCACACCCAATCCTCTTTCACCACGTCAGGAGGAATGTTTTGTAGCCTTTCTTCATTCGTAAGGTACTTGTCAAAGTACCTTCTCTTTAGATTCGCCCTGTAGTTTCTGTACTTCTCTTTAAGAGTACAGATGATCAGCTGCTTCAGGTTGTCATCATCCGGTATCACAAACTTCTCCTGCGAGTTTGAACAGTACGGAAATGTTAGAACCAGTTCTTACAGCATTTACAAATAGACAGGTGCAATATGTATGTCCTAGTTCCATTTACAACTGAGACTTACCGCCACCAGCATGAGCATCTTCGCTTCATAGTCAATTGGAGACTTAGGAATCTCCTTCCAATCTTTCACCATGAGAGGTGCATTCGTTCGTTTCCTAACAATGCAGCCACACCAACTTGCAAACATCGAAGCATTGTTACTGCAGACTTTACCTCGAGAGTTAAATTTTAGAACCTCCTTTTCGTTGACGCCATTTCTAGACAGCCTTATGCATCTAGTTCTCCCTCTACGTAGTCTTTCCAATTGAATAATTACTTCTTCCTCTTCCGCAGCTGACACGTAAATCAGGTATCCATTAGAAAACCAAGTTGTACAAATGCATGCTTAATAGTATGGGACAAATTAGAAGTTATTACCTATTTTGCTACCTGGTGGTTCCTCCACATAGGGGTCCTCCGGCTGGATTTCCTCTTCAGTAGACACTTCCAAAGGAGGTTCGACAGGCGGAGTGACTGCAGGGATGTTCTCCACAGGCCGAGGGACTGCAGGGATATTCTCCACATGCGGAGGGACTTCAGGGATGTTCTCCACAGGCGTAACCCCTATAGCAATGTGTAGTGTGTTAGTTACCGAGCACCTAAAACAGAGGAAATACCTAAGTACAAGACGTAGTAGTGAAAAAACAACTTACTTGGGGCAGCCCTGTTTATCTTCCTTGGGGATCTACGGATGGGTAGCTTTGAAGCTACGGTTTTTCCGGCGACCATTCTCCGAGTACCAACCATACTGAGAATATATTAGTAAACAAAGTAGTATAACTTGAAATTTGCGCAAGTTTTTGGTGTAAAGTTTCCATCTTTAACAGCACAAGTTTTATTCTCAGCATAACCACCCTTACTGAGCTTTCCGTGACATGGTGCACATAAAAGAATAACAACGACATGCATGAAACTACGACTGCTTAGGGACTTGTTAATCGACCATGGATCATCGACAGAGCTTCCAAGTAATGTTTTTTAAAACGAAAAACGTTTACAAATTGGTCGCAAATTGACGAGATCCATGGGGAAAGGACAGTAAACATGTAAGAGTCGTGCGACATAGACGAACAAAGGGTTTCCTGAACCATACCTTGCTCAACCATACCTTGCTCAACCATACCTTGCGCGTCACACAACAGAATCATCCAACAGGAAATTAGAACCATACCTTGCTGAGGGAAAGTTAGAAGACCGTCTTGCACAGATGGAAGCGAAGCCCGGAGCTCTGGATGGAGGGAAACTTGGAGAGTGTTGGAACAAACCCAAATGCAGTGAAAATGAGGCGCGGGAAGGAGAAGAGAAGTCCACGGAAACAAGAAAGGACTGAGGCGTCAAATCCGTCTGGCTGTGATGATGAAACCTACTGCCTCGTGTAGGAACCGAGGCGTCGTAGCTGTTTGACCCGAGGAGACGCTTCAGCTTCGTCCTCATCCGTAGCAGCTGTTCACCATGGACTGGACTCTGCGCAATTGGGCCGTCTCATTGGATTGGACCGGTCGAAAATGTAATGGACAGGGCCGTGTTTGACATGGATTGGCCCGTGTATGCAAGGCCCGTTTCAGTGTTCATCTGATGTATACATCTAACATAACTTGTTTGAATTTTAAATTAATTTTTATAAATTTCTATATACTTATATTATAGCACAATATGTCTAAATCATGTTTAAAATGAAGACCTAATTATCCTTATGTATGCAATTTAAATCATACTCATGTTATGTTTGAAATACAACTTTCTTATGTGTTATATCCATTGATGTGTCAAAGTGTCTTAGTGTATAACATTATAATACTATACTTTATACAAATTTATACAAGTGGCTACAAATTTAATATCAACTTATACAAATTTTACTTACTTTGTTGAAAAATATAACTTTCAAAAGTGTATGGTGTTATTAATTGATGAAATAAATTTCTACCATGTGTCATGGTGTTATAACTATGTGTCAAGGGGTTACCACTATGTGTCAAAGTGTTAATCACTATGTGTCAAAGTGTTAACATGTGTCTACATGTTACATCTCATGTATATGACAGATAAACAATGTGGACACACAATTCGGTCCATAGTAGACTTGACACATTGCTCCCTGTCATCTTTCAACCCGACCTCTACATACAAATCCACCTCTGTCTACTGCAGTTCTTAAGCAGGCCGAGTGGAGCTTCAAGGAGACCCCAAGTAGTGCAGCTTCCATTTGCAGCAGGAGTTCCAACTTCTGCAGGACATCCATTCAGCTTCATACGGTAGAGTTCTGTCAGTGGCCTGCAGAAGTGATCATATATGAAAAGTACAGCAAAGGAGTGTGTTGTTTGTTCTTGTTCAGATGCAACACATTTTAATGGCAAGAACGTGCAGATCGTGAGCTTTGGGTTGCATCCCTTCACTGTTTGACAATGTATTCTGTCCACAATGTGAGTTTCAATGTATTCTGTTTGCATCCCTTCATTTTGTCAGCACATGCTATCTATTTGCTGAGGATGAATTGGATTACATTTTGACAGCACATGAATTGAATTTTTATTCATTTTGACAGCACGTGGATTGGATTGGATTAGAATGCCATAGATTGGATTGGAAACGGTTTTTACAGAGTGTAACACCACCTACAGTCGACAGCATGTTGTGTATGGCAGTGTTGGTCCAAAACAGAATGTATGACAGTATTTTGAAAGTATTAATATATGTCTGTGTGTGAAAAACAACTGAATGTATGTTTTATTGAAGCTTAATGTATGGGAATAGTTTTATGCTGTCAAGCTTACATTTGGAGGAGTTCTCCATTGATATATATAGCTGCAATATTCATCTGTACAAGGAAGGATTTGATACATAAGGTAAGGGTATTATACATTGGAATGTAAGGAATGTGGAGATCTCAAATGAATGAGTTTCCTATTGTGTAGATGCTGTGAAGATGTTGTGAAGATTGGAGTGATGATTGAGATCTTCGTACTGCTGTCATCTTCACTAATATGTTTTGTGAAAAACACCAGGGCACATCACAGTTATTTACGTTTGACAGCATTTGAGCTGCAATTTCGAGCTGCAGCAGGCACACCTTTTGGCAGCATTTGGACAGAACGAGAACCAGTTTACAGGGCACAAGTGATAAGCTGCAATTGACTGCATTTTCGCCTGCTGTTTTGCCATCTTCCAAGTGCAGAGATTCCAGCTTCCAAATGCAGTTTCGACTTACAACAACAGCATGACCAACACTTACATCACACATGTACAGCACAACCAGCTACACAACACAACCAGATGAGCTACACAACACTTACAGGAAGTACTGATATTTCAACACAACAACTAGTGAACCAAACAATCTCAATACTGAACAATCTCGGTATGCAGCACTCAATTCAGACAGAACATATAAATCTGTAAGATATACAGCTCAGTATTGAACAATCTCAGTCGAACCATTGAATTTCGGACAGAATATACATATTTAGACAGAATAACAGCTCAATATTGAACAATCTCAGTAAAACCATCTCATTTCGGACAGAACATACACATTTGGACAGAATAACAGCTCAATATTGAACAATCTCAGCAAATCCAACTCATTTCGGACAGAACATACACATTTGGACAGAATAACAGCTCAATATTGAACAATCTCAGTAAAACATACAAATCTGGACAGAACATACAAATCAGTAAAACCATCTCAAATCTGGACAGAACATACACATTTGAACAAATTACACAATTCTCCCATTGACAGAATCTACGATCCTCACTATTGAGCAATGATAGAATTAAATTCCTAACTATTGAACAATTACCTTAAGAAACATACAAACACTCTTCTATTGCACACGGAGTTACGATGCATCATCATCATCATCGTCATCCACATCCATTTCACCCTCAAGGCCGTCCTCGTCATCGAACAAATCGTCCTCACATTCTGTATCTGTGTCACTGTCTGTTCCATCATCAGTAATGTCCTCCTCATCTGGCTCAAGAACATCTTCATCGTCAAGGCCTTCAGTTGCTTCTGTCACGGCATCCGCAACAGATATTTCGAGAGTCTCAATGTCATTTCTACACCAATCAACCACATCATCGACAAGAACTACATTCGGTATATCAACAACCAGGGCTGATGTTTCCTGATATGGCTCCACTGACTCCCCACTCATTTGACTCTCAATCACAAATCGTTTTTTGGACTCTGCCCTCAGCGCAGTGCTCCAATCAGGGTTAATGTTCTCCTGTAAGTAGAAAACTTGGGATGCTTGAGCTGCAAGTACGAATGGCTCATCGGTTGATAAAATATTTTTGGTATTGACACACACAAATCCGTACTCATCAATTTTCATCCCATTGAAGGATGAAAGTACGTTGTACCAATCGCATTTGAACAACACAACCGATAGGTTACCAAGGTACTGCAGCTCAACCACCTCCCTCAACACTCCGTAATAATCAATTGCACCTTCAATGGGGTTGTTATCTTCCAATTGCAACCTTGAAGTTAGTGGAAAATATCGAAGTACTTTGACTGGTAGCTTCCCTCTTTGTCGCTTCGATTGCTATGGTATATCCAGTCCTCCAGTGCTGTGTCGAGGTTTAATCCATCTTGACTCCCCACACGTTGGACACACATCCAAATTGGCGTACTCTTTTCTAAATAGTATACAGTCATTTACACAAGCATGCATCTTTTGGTAGTCCAGCCCTAACCCTCCTATAAATTTCTTGGCTTCGTAGTAGGACTTAGGGACTGTGTTCCCTGGTGGCAATACTTTACTTAGCATGCGAAGTAGCTCATCAGCGAACTTGTTTGAAACCTTGTACAGTGCCTTGAGATGCAACAATTCAACTAAAAAGGACATCTTCGTGTAGGAGACACAACTGGGATATAAGCTCTTTCCACAATCTTCTAATAGCTTATAAAATGTCCTAGCATCAGCGTTTGGTTCCTCACCTTCGTCCACCCTCATACCACCGAACCCATCATGCACCATATCCTCCATTTCCCCACGAGAGGATGAATTCCTACCATTACGGATCACATCTTCGAATTCCTCCCCATGATCCACCCATGTAGTATAAGTTGGCAATATTCCCCATTTTTCAAGATGGAGCTTAATAGTAGTTCTCCCCATTAAGAAAGCACCAACACAGTTATTGCAAGGACATTAAATCTTACCATCCCAACTGGAATGAGAGTAGGCAAAGTCGAGAAACGAAGCGACCCCTTCCTTATATTCCCCACTTTGCCGAGGTTTGGTCATCCAACTCTTATCCATCGCACTTCTATTTCTGCAAAGAAATATCAACCCAAATCTTTGGGATTAAAAAGACAGCACAACAGTTTAGAAATATGCAGTACATGAAGTAGCATTATCAGTTGTTGACAGTTATCCAGACCGTTTGTAAAAGTTCAAATATGCATTTTCGTTTATGTGTGGATCGAACCAAACGGAACCAGAGAGCTGTCCGTTGGAACCGTACGAGCTGCAGCTAGCTTAATTGCTAGTTAATTTATACGCAAGAGTAGAACTCCTTCGATTGAATTGTCCGATTTTATCAGCACAGTTGTTACTTGTCTGCAACAGCACGTTTTTTGGGGCTAAACAGTACAACTCGTGACAATTCAATTCGCACAATTAAGCTCATGACCGTTGGCTATATATAATACACAATTAAGCTCATGACAATTCAATTCGCAATTACAAGAAGCCACATTCGACTACTCATACCAGCCTACCTGAGGAGAAATGCTTGTCGCGGGATACTGCAGCAGACGACTTCACGATTGATCGACACCAGCTGGGTTGCTTCCTGGAATGTCTGCGCGCAACCTACGTGCGTCCTGGGAGTCAATATGAAAGGGAATCCGTTCTTGGAAATGGTCGTTGATGGACTGACGAAGGCTCTGGTCTGCACGGGGGAGTTTTGAACTGTACTGGAAAAAACGGTATGTTCTGTTATAACTGCGGGTATAGAGTTTAGCAACGGCAATACATACATTACCAATGAAGTTATGCCGATACTGTTTACCCATTTATTACATCAATTAATTTTGAAAGTAAACATACCTTTTTGCAATAACAGCATATTCCGTTATTAAATATCACTATTAACCTCGGTTGAGTTTTTGACACATGATTTTGATCGACACAGACATATTGCGACGGCAAACGTCAATACTAAAGGATTGTTTGTGCTACGACAAATGTGTTGACACTAAAATGTGTCTACTGGGACATATTAAAATGCCGTCACTTATACACTGTTTTACCAACTCACTCCTTGTGTCGACAAATTAATTTCGTGGCTGTTGATATAGATTCTTGTAGTGCTTAACCATAATTACCTTCGACTTTTTCTTCACTTCATGATGGTCTCGACCCTTAGGGTCTTGGACTTTTTTCTAGGCTTAAAATGATAAGTCTTTACAGAATTATCTATTCCCCTCGCCAAGTTTAAACCTCTTAAGGAAAACCCCTTAAGACTTAAAAGTATAGACTTTTAGACTTGAAGATGTGTTACCTTGTTGAAGTTTAAACCTTTTGGAGTGTTTGCCTAATCGCAAGGAACTTGTTACTTAAAGCTTCATCATCCATAGTGATCGCTTAAAGTTCCTTTTTATCCTTAGTATGGATAACTTCTTCAAAATTTGCCCAACTTGTAAGAGAATGACTTCCTTGCTGAGTTGATTGTCCTTTTGCCTGACTTTGGCGTCAGGTCTTTTGCTTTGCCTAACTTTGGCGTTAGATCTTTTGCCTGAGATTGGCGTCAGGTCTTCTGATATGCCTAACCTTGTTGCTAGGTCTTTTGCCTGCCTTTGGCGTCAGGTCCTTTGCCCAATTTTGATATCGGGTATTTTGTTTTGCCTAACTCTGTTGCTAGGTCTTTTGCCTGACTTTAGCGTCAGGTCTTTCGCCCAATTTTGATATCGGGTCTTTTGTTTTGCCTAACTCTGTTGCTAGGTCTTTTGCCTGACTTTGGCGTCAGGTCTTTTGCCCAATTTTGATATCAGATCTTTGATGTTGCCTAAATTTGGCGTTAGGTCTTTTGCCTGACTTTGGCGTCAGGTCTTTCACCTAATTTTGATATCGTGTCTTTGATGTTTCCCAACTTTGGCGTTAGGTCTGTTGCCTGACTTTAGCGTCAGGTCTTTCACCCAATTTTTATATCGGGTCTTTGATGTTGCCAAACATTGGCGTTAGGTCTTTTGCCTGACTTTGGCGTCAGGTCTTTTGCCCAATTTTGATATCGGGTCTTTGATGCCTGATTCGGTCATCAGGTCTTTCGCCTGACTTTTGGCGTCAGGTCTTTTTCCTTCAATGCCTGATTTGGTCATCAGGTCTTTTGCCTGACTTTTGGCGTCAGGTCTTTTTTCTAAAATTTGATTCGAGTAGTCATGCTTTATAAAGGAATGACTTGCTTTTATTGACATAACATTTTGATTACAAGCTATGTATAAAATCTCCTTAAATTTTAAGAATTGAATGGACGGGGTAACCTTTCGCCTTCGGTGGTTTCCAAATAGTAAGATCCTAGGGCGGCGATCTCTACTACCTTGTATGGTCCTTCCCACTTAGTTGAAAGTTTATTATGATTGTCCAGTCTTGTAAATTCATTCCTTCTCATAACCATTTTCCCCACGAAAAATTGGCGAGCGCTGACTTTTCTGTTGAAGTATCGAGCGGTCGCCAGTCGCATCTTGGCTTGTGTTTTTTCTGATCGCCACATCCTTTCTTCTGCCAACTCGAGGTCGGTCCTGCGCTCAACTTCGTTTGCCTCAGTGTTAAAGGATTCTATGGGTATTAGAATAAGAGCCTCGTATTCTGCTTCGTTATTGGTCGCCTGAAACGTTAGGGCGATCACATACTTCAAAGGCTCGCCCTAAGGATGAATGAGAATTAGACCTGCCCCGAGCCTTCTCTTGAAGAAGATCCATATGTATAAAGTTCCCAGATCTAGCTGGTGTCTGCTGATGAACTTGGCCTGCTTTCTGCTTCTGCCAGACCATTGCTTGTACATTCTACTATAAAATCAGCCAATGCTTGACCTTTGATGGCCGTTTTCGGCGCAAATTTGATCTTGAACTCGCTGAGCTCGATCGCCCACTTGACCATTCTTCCCGAAGAATCTGGTTCTTGCTAACAAAATAGACTGGACTCTGGACATTATCTTCTTCCCTTATTAAGTTGGCACTGACTGCTATGTCACTGATGCTTAAGTAAAGGAAGAGCTGCTCGCCAGGAATAGGTTTCGCCAAAGCTGGAAGTGTTTGAATATGCTGCTTCAGGGATTGGAATGCATCCTCGCAGTCTGGCGTCCACTCGAACTTGCGGTTGGCCCTTAGAGTTTTGAAGAAGGGTAGGGACCTGTTGCTCGCCCTGGAAAGGAAGCGATTGAGTGCAGCTAGGCGACCATTCAAACATTGAACCTCCTTATGGCAAGTCGGCGACTTCATTTCTTCAATGACCTTGAGCTTTTCTGGGTTCACCTCAATACCTCACTCACTTACTATGAACCCCAGAAATTTACCAGAGATAACTCCAAATGCACACTTTGCTGAGTTCAGGCGAACACTGTACCTCCTCATGCACTCGAAAGCTTCGCGAAGGTCCGCTGTGTGAGGACTGCCCTTGATTGTTTTGACAAGCATGTCGTCCACATAAGCTTCCATATTTCGCCCCAGCATGTCTTGGAATAGGCGGTTCACCATCCGCTGATATGTCGCACCGACATTGATTAGACCAAAGGGCATCACTTTGTAGCAAATAATGTCCCCGTTTGCATAAAAAGCTGTATGGGCCTCGTCGTCTGGGTGCATCCAGATCTGGTTGTAGCCTGAATAGGCATCCATAAAGCTCAGCATCTCATGACCAGAGGTTGCATCGACCAACTGATCAATTCTGGGAAGAGGGTAGGAATCCTTGGAGCAAGCCTTATTTAAGTCGCGGAAGTCTACGCACATCCTCCACTTGTCGTTTGATTTTTTGATCAGAACTGGGTTGGCGACCCAGCTCTGGAATCTAACTTCTCTGACGAAATCAGCTTCGATCAACTTGCCCACTTCTTGTCTGATCGCCAAACGTTTGTCTGACCCGAATGATCTCCTTTTTCTGAGCAATCGGCTTGATGGATGGATCTATCCTCATCTCATGAGAGATGATGTCAGTGCTAATACCGGGCATGTCACTCGGTTTTCAGGCAAAAAGCTCCTTGAATTCCTTGAGGAGTGCAGTCATGGCCTGCTTCTGGTAATCGTTCAAGGTGGTCCCATTGCACACCTTCTTGTCTGAACCATCAATCTCAACTTCTACTAACTCTTCCATAGGTGTTGGTTGAGCGAAGTCCTCTCGAGGGTCAACCTTTGTCTCGATGGCGAGGGTTTCCCTTTTGATTTTTCCTGCGTAGGCAGTTCACATAGAATTGTTGCGAGGATGGCTGATCACCCAGTACTTCTCTAATCCCGTTGGGTGTTGGGAACTTCATTTTTTGGTGAACTATGGAGGCCACAATCTTATTGGGATTGATCGTGGTCCTCCCCAGGATGGCGTTGTATGATGTAGGTGAGTCGACCACCAGGAAGGTGACCGACACCTTGATGTTCTTCCATCCCTCGACCAGAATCACTGGCAGGGTTATGACCCACAACGGATAAGTTGTTCTCCCAGCAAATCCAATCAGCGGAAAGTCGACCCTCTTCAGGTCATGCTTAGACTTGCCCATCTTCTCAAAGGCATCCAGAAACAAGATATCTGTCGAGCTTCCTCCATCAACCAGAATTCTCTTCACGTCACAACCGTCGAGATCAGCTGTGATAACCAGGGGTGGTTACATGTGCCCAGTCATCTTTGGAGAATGAAATGACAATGTCTTCTTCAGGCCGAGGTCGTTTTCCCAGCTGGACCGCTGTAGAAATCTGAGTCGCATATACCTCCCTTGCATGTGATCCCTCGCCTCCGACACCAAACCCTCCAGCAATCAGGTTGACTACCCTCCTGCTCTGGGATGGGCCGGATTGCTCAGGCTGAGCTGGCGATTGGTTTCGTCGTGGTGGCGTTCGACTCCTATCTCGTCCCGTCACAAACTCTTTCAACATCCCCCTCTGAATCAACTTCTCAATATCCCGCTTCAGAATACGAAAATCATCTATCTTATGGCCCTTGCACTTGTTATATCTGCAATAGCTCTAAGTGTCCTTTCCCATAGGCTGACCACTCCTTCGAGGCATTGGTGGCCTTGCCAGAGACCTTCTTTCCATCTCGACTAGTACCGCCGAGATCTGCCTGTTTAAGGGTGTAAAATACTCGGGGACCTTTGGATTTCTAGGCCCTGGGTTTTCTGTTCGTGGCTTGCTATCTCGTCCCTTTTTATCCTTCTTTTCCTTCTAACCATCACGTTTAGCGAGGTCGTTAGGAAATTAGCTTCGGCGTTCGCCCTCTCAAAGTCTATAAAACCTTTCGCCCTTGCTGCCAGCTCTTTCATCGTTTTAATCTCCTGCACGTGGTAACTAATGCGCAGCTTTCTTGAGGCCTTGTTGTCCACATCCAGTCCTCGATAGAAGTCTCGAATGATCTCCCCATGTGCGAATCAGCGATCAATCTCTGTGACGTTTTGATGAAAACGTCCGTAAAAGTTGGCCAGCGACTCTAAAGGTTGCTGTTTAAGCGCATCTAAGGCGACCACGCTTTTCATCAACTGGCGCTCGCCCATATATCTTTCCAGGAACTTGCTTCTCAGCTCTGACCAAGTCCCTATTGATCATGCAGGGAGGCCGAAGAACCAGGACGACGCTGAACCCGAAAGAGTTGACAGAAATAATAAAGCTAAGTGATTTGGATCATTTGACTTACCCAACAGAGAGGCCTCATGCTTGTTGACATGGATTGTGGGATCACCTCCACTACATCCTTTAGGATTTTGATGGCGACGAGTTCGTCGGCGAAGGGATGAGCTGATCGCTCCCTAAAGGGAGTTGCGACTGTCGTTCACCTTTCTTGAAGCCTTTTGTGGATAAGCTCGTCCACCTGGTCCAGAGTGCACTGATTTGGCGACGCCCCATTCGGTAGGGGATCAGATGGATTGGTAGAATAGGTGGCTTCCGGTGGCTCAGTGGACGCCGGGGGTAGGGACTGGTGTCCCGATGTCATCTCCTGATCCTCTTGGGGGTTGTGGTGCCTGGATTTCCCGTTTCCGCTGGTCTAGGCCCCGCGGTTGCGGAGCGAGGATTTTCCTGAGGAGCAAGTGCTTGTTTGTGAGCCTTCCCTAATATTGTCTCCAAAAGTGATATCATCTCCGGGGTGAACTGGATGTTTTCCCCAGCGATATGGACGGTTTGCGGTGCTGGAGTCTCGGTGTTGTTGGGAGCGGGAGTCGGTCTGGAATTGCCGACATGTTCTTGGGCCGCCATTGGAGGGACGACATTGGGAGTTGCTTGGCTAGCAAGTACTTGGTGGAGCGGCGAAGCTGCTGCAAAATCAGAGCTGTCAGAGGGCTGCTCATTGGTCTGGTTCCGGCGGTTGCTTTTGGATCGAGTTTGCATGGCTGTATCACTCGATTCCCAGAGACGGCGCCAAATGTTGGATCTTGATTTCCTGAATGCTGATCTGGCAGTGAATTTAATGCCAACGGATGTATGAAAATTGCTCTCGCCTTAGCTCCGGTGAACCTGCAGGAAGGGGATCACAACAGAGGGGGTGTCTCTGGGTCCCTCTCCGATGCTTAAATGAGTATATGTGTGTATAAAACTCAAAAACGTAACCTGAATGTATATAAAACAAAGGTATTTATAGAGTAAGGAGACCAAACCGTAGAAGGCAACAGAACATCTTAGTAAATATTGTGTTGGTGAAGATTAGGATAGCAGATATTACGGTTATGGCGCAATATTACAGTTACCGTATGTAATCTTTAGAGAATATGTGTCCGAGATATGCGGGATATCATGGACATATCTTTAGGAATGGTTAGTGGGACCAGAGAAGAGAGGCAGACTCCCTTTGGGGCGAGCACTCTTATGGTGAGCAGTAAGAGTCCGCGACTTGGTGATTGATGGCGACCAGCGATGGAGCCTTTGGTGTCCACTTTAGCTTGGGCTCGACATTGGGTCACTCTATTGAGGGCCAGATCGACTTTAGCATGGGCCGGTCCGGTTTGAATAACTTGGGTTTCACCCCTTCCATGGTTATTGGGCCTCTAGGGCCTTTTCCTTATTGGGTTGTCATTATCAATACCCAACGGTATGCGATCCAATTTCAGGTCATGTGATCAGTCTTGATCTCAGTAGCAGTTGCGTTCATGGCTTCAGCAACTCCATCAATAGCAGCATCTTCAGCCTTCTTGTTCACCTCGAGCACCTTAACCTTGTCTTCAACGACTTCCAAGGCTCAAATATTCCATCAACATTAAGCAATCTTTCGAGGTTAACCTATCTCAACCTCTCCTCCTCTTCCTTTTATGGTGAGGTGCCGTTAGAGATTTCAAAACTTTCCATGCTTACTTCACTTGATCTTTCTAATAATTTGGATCTAGAGTTGAATTTTAATAGCCTAGTCGAGAACCTGACCAACCTGGAAGAACTTGATCTTACTTTGGCGGCAACTATAAATCCGGAGGTACCCAAGTGGTTATTCAAAAACATGTCTTCCTTGAGGTCTCTCAAGCTTGAAATGTGTCGTTTGTACGGAAAAATTCCACAAGATATTTTCCATCATCCGAATCTACAACATTTGAGTATTGCATATAATGAGAAATTGGAAGGTCATCTACCCACTGATTTCAATTCAAGCAATACTTCATTATTGGAATCCCTCGTTCTTGGCGAGACCAATTTCAGTGGTGTGATACCTTATTCGATTAGGAATCTTGTTCTGTTGAGAATATTGGACTTGTATCATTACAAATTCTCAGGGTCCATTCCTGCTTCGCTTGGCAAACTGATCAACCTTAGATACTGTTGGATCTTGATTTCTTGAATGCTGACTTGGCAGTGAATTGAATGTCAATGGAAGGATGAAGATTGCTCTCGGCTTAGCTCCGGTGAACCTGCAGGAAGGGGATCGCAACAGAGGGGGTGTCTCTGGGTCCCTCTCCGATGCTTAAATGAGTATCTGTGTGTATATAACTCAAAAACGTCCTTGAATGTATGGAAATCATAGGTATTTATAGAGTAAAGAGACCAAACTGTTAAAGGCAACATAATACCTTAGTAAATATTGTGTTGGTGAAGATTATGATAGCAAATATTACGGTTATGGTGTAATATTGCAGTTACCGTATGTAATCTTTAGAGACTATGTGCCCAATATATGCGGGATATAGTGGCCATATCTTTAGTGACGGTTGGCGGGACCAGAGTTGAAAGGTTGGAATCTCTTGGGCGAGCACTCCTATGGCGAGCAGTAGGAAGCTATGACCTTGGTTAATGGCGACCACTAATGGAGCCTTTGGACTCCACTTTGGCCTGGGTTCGATACTGGGCCGACCCGGTTCGAATGATATGGGTTTCACCCCCTGCATGGATATTGGGCTTCTGGGGCCTTTTCCTTATTGGTCTGTCACTATCAATACCCAACATTTGCCCTTGAAGCTTGAGTGAAGTTTCTTCGCTCGAGCTTGATTCTTTGATAGGGTTTGAGATAGTGACACTTGAATTGGGTCTTCTTTGTCCTTTTCTGTTATTTGTACCCTTATGAACACTTCATGCTTCTTTGGCAATCAGTCGTTCAGTTGCCCAGAGTTGAAGGAATATTCGGTCTTTTATTCCTTCTTGGCGATCACTCGAGGCTATCTAAGTTTATGGGTGTTTATCCTTCACTATTTGGCGATCACTGCATTTGAAAGGGTTTTCCAAAAAGGCCTAATAATGCACTGACGATCACTTTATCTGCATAGTGGACCTTGGCATTTAATAACTGGGCACACTTGTCGTTTATTCTTCCGTAACCCAAGGGTAGTCTAACAGTTTATGTACTGGCTGACCCTTTGTCTCCCCGAGGTGTCTATTAGAATTCTAGCATTGCTTCGATTTTTCCCCAAAAGGTGCAATCATCCTCTATGTCGTTTCGATTCTATCTGTGGTGGTTACTCTTATTTTGTCTATATAAGGGACGAAAGTTCCACTCCTTTGCCTTTTACGCGTCCCAGTCATTCAAATTCTAGAGAGTTCCGTGCCTTCTCTGTTTTTCAACACTCTATTTCTCCAATTTTCTCCTTCCCTCTTTCGATTTCTAAAGCGCTAACGCATACATCAATGGCTTCCAGAAATCAGTCTATAGGCAAGGCCAAGGTAACAGCCAACAGATCCTCTTCCTCAAATCCGAAGGTGCCCCCGAAGGATGCCAATGCTCCCTTACAAATCAGGGATGGTTCCACTTCGGCTTCCAGCGAAAGGAACTCTGACGTCGGACGATCAGCGGCCACACCTGTGGTGGTGGATGTGCCAGAAACCAACGTGCCCCTCTTTCCCCCCAAAAGGTAAACACCAAGGGTTTCTGTTCGCTCATATTCCTGATAATGGCTCTTGTTTTCTTTTCTTGTTTTTATATTGTTCTTTCCATATCCTAATTTTCTAAGTAGATATCAAACCCAACGAGTTGAAGTTGGCTCAATTCAAGATGGTGGTCGCCATAGGTGGCCTGAGTTTCTAAGGATAGGTTTACGTCTATGCAGCCCACGTCGATGCTGGGTTGCATTTTCCTCTCTGCGAGGATTTGCAAGAACTATGCTGCTATTACGGGATAGGTCCAACGCAGCTAGTACCCAACGCCATTAGAATGTGGATCGGATTCAAGTTCATGTTTCTACGTCAAGAATGGACGTATTCACTGGCCTTATTCTGATGCTTTTTCCGATTGGCCGCTGGAGCGAACCACCTCCATCATTTCCAAACCCGATGACCTAAGTTTGAAGAATGAAGAGGCCAGGGTGGAGCTAGAACGTCCACTTTCGGTTGGTTGATGACTTCCGTGCCACTAACTCCAACTCGAAGAAGTTTTACTTCTTCTATAAGGGTGTGTGACGTGGGAGTTGTCTCAATCGGAAAGGGATACTCCCCCTGTCTTTGGCGAATTATCTGGGAGCGACCAGAACGCCATCGATGATTTCTTCCTATTGCACATACAATCAAATTTCTATCTGATCCATTCAGTGGCGTAAACCACTGAGAACATGCTCGAGATGGCGGGCATTCATCAAGCCTCACCAATTTTTATTGATTGGGTAATTCTCTAATCTTTTTCTTTTATTGGTTGTAGGCACTCGGGGCCGAAAACTCATGGGTCTCTTTGATGACCAGGGTAAGGCAAAGGCGGGGCTGTCTTCAGACCAGGCGTCGCTGAACCTTCCTCTTCCTCCTCCCTCCAGGCGTTCTTCAAACGAAAGACTGAGGAGGATCACCCCTCAGTCACTCTTGGCTCTCGCCAACCAGATACATAATACTTCTCTTCAGAAGTGTCCTGTTTGTTTCTTTTTCCTCTGCCTTAGGTTTATAATACCTTTTGTTAATTTTTTTGTAGAGAAGCCTATTGCTGAGGTGACTATTGACCCTCCTCTTGCCAAGAAGGTCAGGAGTTCAGGCGAAGAGCGCCCTGCTCTTCCCAAGAGCCCCGTTGCTCCTAAGGGCCCTGTTGCCTCTAAGGAGAAGGCACTGGTCTTGGTCACGGCGACCCCTCCTCCTTCCGATCGCCCGACCCCCATTCCTCCAAAGGAGACTGAGTCTCAGAAGAATGGGTCAGCCACCCCCGGCCCCTCGAAGGCTCCCTCTGAGGAGTACTGCCCGCTAGTGGGCTTGTTCTAGCGGCCCAAGGCTGCGAACTCTAGGGCGTTTGGATCCCTTGTGGAAACCTCTCGAAGGTGGGGATTTCCGATCAGAAGACTTTTCGGGGTAACCCGGACTTGTGCATGCAACTCCTCGAGGGGATAGTCCTCCCAAGAACCGGGCCTTGGTTCCCTCTGAACTGCACGTCATCGAGGGGATGATGAGATTGCATTTCGAACGGATCACCTTGGTAAGATTTCTCATCTTTATTTGTTTTCGTATTACTTGTTCCATTTTCCTTAGACTAACAGTACTTTGCCCCTTTTTCCCTTGTTGTCAGCTCGTTCGAGAGGAGCTGGCGATCGGTCGGGTCGTCGGGGAGCTCGCAAATAAGCAATCTGACCTGCTTATTGAGCCGGAGTAGTACAAAAGTCTGAGGTTCTCCCCCGGCCAGATGGAAAGCATGAAGTCGACAGCTAACTCTGCGGTTTTCTTTGTGGAACACACTCGAGAGGTGTACTTCAAGAAGGAGGAAAAGCTCATCGCCTTTGTCAAGAGGAAGGAAGGAGAGGCAGCGGTCGCCCTCAAGAAGTCTGAGGCGGCTAATAAGCACTCAGCCGAGGTTGAGGCTGCCAATGCTCGCCTGAAGGCTGAGCTAAAGGAGGCTGAAACTCGGAGAGCAGCTGCGGAGACTCAAAGAGTTGCCGCGAAGGCTCAGAGGGTTGCTACTGAGGCTAGGGGGAACGCCCTGGAGAAGGAGAAGGAACTGCTTGCCATGCAGCTGAAGTCTGTTCCATCCCCCCAAAGTATGGTCGATGACTTCAAAAGGTCCGAGGAATTTACCGACTGCGCTTTGGAGGTGATGAAGTCTGAAATAGCTGACTAACTCCAACTCCTGGTCGAGGACATCCAGGCAGTCGACCCCAACTTTCCTCTTCGGGAAGTTGAGGCTCTTAAGACTTTCCTCCGGAGCACCCTTCCCAAGGAGACTGCTACTGTTGCTGCTGTCGAGGAGGTTGCCCCCGAAGGCGAACAGAGCGCCCCCGTTCGTGAAGAGCCCAAGACCTGAAGTTTTCATCTCCCCGACCATCATACTTCTATTTTTGTTTTAGACAGTAGCTTTTTAATCCTCCCTTGTATTTTGGGGGTGTTTGCAATTATCTTATGATTTCAGACTCAGTTATTATAATATTGAATGCCTTTATATTCATAAGCCTTTTCTTTTACTTGACTTTGAATGTGTTGGCGATTCTTCCGATGTCTTCATCATAATTACTTCAGACGTTTTCTTTACTTTATGATGGTCTTGACCCTTAGGGTCTTGGACTTTTCTCTAGGCTTAAACTGATAAGTCTTTATAGAATTATCTATTCACCTCACCAAGTATAAACCTCTTAACGAAAACCTCTTAAGACTTAAAAGTGTAGACTTTTAGGCTTGAAGATGTGTTACCTCTTTGAAATTTAAACCTTTTGGAGTGTTCGCCCAATCGCAATGAACTTGTTACTTAAAGTTTCATCATCTTTTGCCTGACCTTGGCGTCAGGTCTTTCTTTTTGCCTAACTTTATTGCTAGGTCTTTTGCCTAACTTTGGCGTCAGGTCTTTTGCCTGACTTTGGCGTCACGTATTTCTTTTTGCCTAACTTTATTGCTAGGTCTTTTGCCTGACTTTAGTGTCAGGTCTTTTGCCTAATTTTGATATTAGGTCTTTTGTTTTGCCTAACCTTGTTGCTAGGTCTTTTGCCTGACTTTGGCGTCAGGTATTTTGCCTGACTTTGGCGTTAGGTTTTTCGCCCAATTTTTATATTAGGTCTTTGATGTTGCCTAACTTTGTTGCTAGGTCTTTTGCCTGATTCGGTCATCAGGTCTTTCGCTTGACTTTTGGCGTCACGTCTTTTTTCTTCAATGCCTGATTCAGTCATCAGGTCTTTTGCCCAATTTTGATATCGACTCTTTTTGTTCGCTTTGATTCGAGTAGTCATGCTTTCAGAAGGAATGAATTGCTTTTATTGACATAACATTTTTATTACAAGCTATGTATAAAATCTCCTTAAATGTTCAGAGTTGAATGGACGGGGTAACCTTTCGCCTTCGGTGGTTTCCAAATAGTAAGATCCTGGAGCGGCGATCTCTACTACCTTGTATTGTCGTTCCCACTTAGCTGAAAGTTTATTATGACTGTCCAGTGTTGTAAATTCATTCCTTTTCATAACCATCTCCCCCACGAAAAATTGGCGAGCGCTGACTTTTCTGTTGAAGTACCGAGCGGTCGCCAGTCGCATCTTAGCTTGTGTTTTTTCTGATTGCCACCTCTTTTCTTACGCCAAGTCGAGGTCTGTCTTGCGCTCAACTTCGTTTGCCTCAGTGTTAAAGTGTAGGATTCTGTGGGTAGGCACCGCTATTTCGGCGGGTGCACTGCTTCTGATCCGTACACTTAACTTAGGGGTGACAATTTTTGACACGACACGACAGGATCTGCTTTAAAGCGTATATGGGTTTGACCTTAACGGATCCCGTGTCTAAACAACTCTTATACATTTAGACACAATTAATAATTGTGTCTAAACAACTCAGATCTGCGGATATCTGTATAGACACGACAAAACACGATTAACTAATTGTCTCTAATCGTGTCGTGTATACCTATGACATGAATAAAGACACGGTTAACTAATCGAGTCTAATCGTGTCGTGTCTAATCGTGACACGTTCAGAAAAATATATAAAATTAATGTTTTTCGTGTTAATCGGGTCGTGTAACGTGTCATTTCGCGTTTAATTGTGTAGATTCGTATCAATTGTTGGGTATCGATAGTGACAGCCCAGTAAGAAAAGGCCTCGAAGGCCCAATAACTATAGAGGGGGTAAACCCATGACATCCGAACCGGATCGTCCCAAGTACAAGTCAAACTTGGCCCACCATCGAGTGATCCAGAATCGAGCCCAAAGTCTCTAGGGACGCCAAAGGCTCCCAGACTGCTCGCCATTCTATACCAGGCCGCGACCTCTCACTGCTCGCCATGGAAGTGCCCGTCCCGAAGAGAGCCTTGCCTCTCTCCTCTGGTCCCACAAAACCGTTAATAAGGAAGTGGCCACGATATCCCGCATATCTCGGTCACATATTCACTAAGGATTAGATTTGGTAACTGCAATATCTCGCAGTAACTGACAATCCAAATCTTCAGCAACTCAATATACACTAAGATATTCAGCTGCCTTATACGGTTCTATCTCTCTTACCCTATAAATACCCTTGCTTTACATACGTTCTTTACGTTTTGAGTTTTATACAACACATATACTCATTTAAGCATCGGAGAGGGACCTAGAGGCACCCCCTCTATTGCGCTCCCCTACTTGCAGGTTCACCGGAGTTGGAGCTGAAGCGTCATCCCAACCTTGTCTGGCATTCAATTCACTGCCAGATCAGCATCCAGGATTTCACGATCCAACATTTGGTGTCGTCTGTGGGAAACGAGCAATTCAGCCATGAGAACTCGATCCCAAAGCAACCGTCGGAATCAGACTAGGGAGCAATCCTCAGATAGCTCTGATTCCGCCGCCGCTTCACCGCTTCAACAGGAACCTGCCAGCCGAGCAGGAGTTAATGCTGTTCCTCTGCGGACAGCTCGAGAGCATGTCGGTGATTCAAGACCGACCCCCGCTGCTGATCAAAACGGAGCCCCTGCACCGCAGACAGTCCACATTGCGGGGCAGGATATTAATTTAACCCCCGAGATGGTCTCCCTGCTGGAAGCCATCCTAGGACAGGCGCGCCGCCAAGCCCCTGCTCCTCAAGAAAATAATCCCTCTGCTCCTAAGGAAAACCACCGCCCTGCAACCACAGGGCCATCACCTTCAGAAGCGGCAAATCCTGGTCCCACTACGCCTCAGGAGGATCAGGATATGACGTCAGGTCAACAGTCCCTACCTCCGGCACACACCAAGGAGCCAGCAGCCGCATATACTGCCAATCCTTCCGGTCCTCCTCCGCCTGGAGCCTCTCCCATGTACTCTCCCATGTTAAGAAGCAAGTTCCTGGAGAGATATATGGGCGAGCGCCAGTTGCTGAAGAGCGTGGTCGCCCTTGACTCGGTCAAACAGCAGCCTGGAGAGTCGCTGTCCAACTTCTACAGGCGTTTTCATCAAAACATCACAGAATTAGATCGCCGAATCTCGGATGGGGAGATCATTCGAGCCTTCTACAGAGGTCTGGATGTGGCCAACAAGGCCTCGAGAAAGATGCGAAACAGCTATCATGTGAAGGAGATAGAGACATTGGAGGAGTTGGCGTCCAGGGCAAAAGGTTTCATAGACCTTGAATGCGCAAACATCGAGGCTAACCTCCTGACAACCTCGCTAAGGGTAACCCATGAACCCCGACGTGATGGTAAGAAGGAGGTAAAGAAGGAGAAGAAGAGAAAAGAAAGCAAGCCCCGAGTCGAGTCTCTTCCAGCGCCTCGCCATCCAGAGGTCCCTGAGTACTTCACGCCTTTAAATAGGCATATCTCAGCGGTACTAGTCGAGATGGAGAGGAGATCCTTGGCAAGGCCACCGATACCTCGTCGAGGTGGGCTGCCCATGGGCAAAGATGTCGAGAGCTACTGCAGATACCATAAGTGCAAGGGCCATAAGACAGACGACTGCAAGATTTTGAAGCGGGACATAGAGAGGCTGATTCAGGGGGGAATGTTGAAATAATTTGTTGCAGGGCGAGACCGAAGTCAAACGCCCCCCAGGAGGCATCGTTCGCCAGCCCCTGTGGATCAAGCTGAGCCTTCTGGAAGCAAGAGGAGAGTGAATTTGATTGCGGGAGGATTTGGCGCAGGCAGCGAAAGGTCAAGCGCCAGAGAGGTCTACGCCACTCAGATCTCTACGGCAGTTCAGTTGGGGAAGCGGCCCCGACCTGAAGAGAACATTGTCATCTCATTCTCTGAAGATGATTTGGCACATGTCACCACACCTCACAACGATGCTCTGGTCATTACGGCAGATATTGATAGATGTGATGTTGCAAGGATTCTGGTCGACGGAGGCAGCTCGACAGACATCCTGTTTCTGGACGCCTTTGAAAAGATGGGCAAATCCAAACGCGACCTGAAGAGGGTCGACTTTCCGCTGATCGGGTTTGTGGGAAGAACAACTTATCCACTGGGGGCTATAACCATGCCAGTGATATTTGGCGAGGGGTGGAAAAGCATCAAGGTGTCGGTCACTTTCCTGGTGGTCGATGCACCTACATCCTACACCACCATCATAGGGAGGACCACGAAGATTGTGGCCTCCACTGTCCACCAGAAGATGAAGTTCCCCACTCCCAATGGGATTGGAGAAGTGCTCGGAGATCATCCTTCCTCGCGACAATGTTATGTGAACTGCTTGCGCAGGAAGAACCAAAGGGAGTCTCTCGCCATCGAGACAGAGGCCGACCCCCGCGAGGACTTGGCTCGGCCAGCACCCATGGAGGAATTGGAGGAGGTCGAGATCGATGGTCCAGACAAAAAGGTGTGCATTGGGACCACCTTGAAAGAGGATCAGAAGGAGGCCATGACCGCCCTCCTCAAGGAATTCAAAGAGCTCTTCGCCTGGCAGCCGAGCGACATGCCAGGAATCAGCACAGATATTATCTCTCATGAGCTCAGGATAGACCCCTCCATCAAGCCGATCGCCCAAAAGAGAAGATCATTCAGGACTGATAAGCGTTTGGCGATCAGGCAGGAAGTCGGCAGGTTGATTGAAGCTGACTTCGTCAGAGAAGTAAGATTCCAGAGCTGGGTCGCCAACCCAGTTTTGGTCAGGAAATCAAACGGCAAGTGGAGGATGTGCGTCGACTTCCGCGACTTGAACAAGGCTTGCCCCAAAGATTCATATCCCCTTCCGAGGATTGATTAGCTGGTCGATGCTACCTCGGGTCATGAGATGCTGAGCTTCATGGACGCCTATTCAGGCTACAACCAGATCAGAATGCATCTAGACGACGAGGTTCACACTGCTTTTTATGCTGATGGGGACATTCTGTGCTACAAGGTGATGCCCTTTGGTCTCATCAATGCCGGGGCAACTTATCAGCGGATGGTGAACCGACTGTTCCAGGACATGCTGGGAAGGAACAGAGAGGCCTACGTGGATGATATGCTCGTCAAATCCATCAAAGGCAATCCTCATACCACCGACCTCTGTGAAGCTTTTTAATGCATGAGGAGACACATCGTTCGCCTGAACCCGGCAAAGTGCGCCTTTGGAGTCAAGTCCGGTAAGTTCCTGGGTTTTATGGTCAGCGAAAGGGGCATTGAAGCAAACCCGGAAAAGCTAAAGGCCATAGAAGAAATGAAGTCGCCAACCTGCCATAAGGAGGTCCAGTGCCTGAACGGCCGACTAGCTGCTCTTAACCGCTTCCTATCCAAAGCAAGCGACAGGTCCCTCTCGTTCTTCAAAACCTTGAGGGCCAACCGCAAGTTCGAGTGGACGCCAGACTGCGAGGAAGCTTTTCAATCATTGAAGAGACATATCCAAACACTCCCAGCTCTGGCAAAGCCCGTTCCAGGCGAGCAGCTTTTCGTTTATCTAGGCATTAGCGATGTGGCAGCCAGTGCTGTCTTAATAAGGGAGGAGAATAATGTTCAGAGTCCAGTGAATTTTATTAGCAAAATGTTCAACTCAGCAGAAATAAAATATGTCCAGATTGAGAAGTATCTCTATGCCTTAGTTATTGCTCCTCGGCAGCTGAGACCTTACTTTCATGCGCACGACATCACGGTCCTCACCAATCAACCTCTCAAAAACTTCCTGATGAAGCCAGATTCTTCAGGAAGAATGGTCAAGTGGGCAATCGAGCTCAGCGAGTTCAAGATCAAATTTGCGCCAAAAACGGCCATCAATGGTCAAGCACTAGATGATTTCATAGTGGAAAGCACGAGTAACGGTCAAACAGAAGCAGAAAACAGGCCAAGTCAGTCAGCAGACGAAAATCAAATCTGGGAACTCTATACGGACGGGTCTTCATCAAAAGAAGGCTCAGGGGCAGGTTTAATTCTTATTCCTCCTGAGGGCGAGCCTCTGAAGTACGCGATCGCCTTGACATTCCCGGCGACCAATAATGAAGCAGAATATAAGGCTCTTATCACTGGACTCAGATTAGCAAAAGGAATGGGTATAGCTGCGCTTATGGTAAAAAGCGACTCAGAGCTTATTGTCAATCAGGTTAACGGCGCATACGAGGCAAAGGGAGAAAAGATGAAGAAATATCTCGGCATTGCCAAAAAGATGGTCGCGGAAATCCCTAATTTCGCGATTGAATTTATTCCTCGCCAAGAAAACCAAATGGCAGATTCTCTGAGTAAGCTAGCCTTCGGAGGGGCGACAATCCAGGATGTGCAATTTCTGGAAAAGGCCATATGTTCAGTCCCTGAAAACAGAGCGGAGGTCTTCAACATTCAAGGATAGGTCACCTGGATGACCCCGTTCCAGAATTATTTGAAAGAAGGGATCCTCCCAGAGAACGAAGGTGAATCCACGAGGATTAGAAGACTCGCAGCAAGTTATCTAATCATCGATGGAGAACTCTACAGAAGAGGTTACTCGACGCCTTACTTGAGATGTGTTGCTCTGCCTGAAACAGAAAAGGTTCTTCGAGAAGCTCATGAAGGGGCAGCAGCATGTCATGAAGGTGCTCGATCGCTAAGCAGGAAAGTATTCAGATTGGGATATTACTGGCCGACCTTGGGAAAAGATGCAGCCGAATTAACACAGAAATGTGAAATTTGCCAGCAGTTTGCACTACGATCGGGTCGACCATCGACATTATTATCCCCAATGGCGGGTGCCTGGCCTTTCGCTCAATGGGGAATCGATATATTGGGTCCTTTTCCCATTAGCACTGGTCAGCGTACTCACATTATAGTGGCAATCGACTACTTCACTAAGTGGGTAGAGGCGAAATCTCTAGCTTCGACAACGGAATTCCAAGTTATCAAGTTCCTGCAGGTCAACATATTCTCCAGGTTTGGTATTCCCAAAATACTCATCAGCGATAATGGTCCGCAATTCGTTGGAAAGGAGTTGAAATGGCTCTGTGAAGAGTATCATGTCGACCATCGTTTCAGTTCAGTACATCATCCTCAAACGAATGGGCAAGCTGAAGCAGCCAACAAGGTTGTATTAGCAGGACTCAAGAAAAGGGTTCGAACATTCAAAGGGAACTGGGCAGATGAACTGTAAAACGTATTATGGGCAATCAGAACAATGCCTAAGGCGGCCACAGGAGAAACGCCTTTCAGTTTAGTGTATGGATCAGAAGCAGTAGCACCAGCTGAACTGGCAGTGCCTACCCACAGAGTCTTACACTTTAACGTGGAGGCAAATGAGATCGAATGCAGAACTGACCTCGACTTAGCAGAGGAAAAGAGATGGCTCTCGGAAAAGACACAGGCAAAGATGCGCTTGGCGACCGCTCGGTATTTCAACAGAAAAGTCAGCGCTCGCCAATTTTTCGTGGGGGAGATGGTTATGAGAAGGAATGAATTCACAAGGCTGGACAGTAAAAACAAACTTTCAGCCAAGTGGGAAGGACCGTACAAAGTAGTAGAGATCGCCGCACCAGGATCCTACTATTTGGAAACCACCGAAGGCGAGAGGTTACCCCGTCCATTTAATTCTGAGCATTTAAGAAGATTTTATGCATAGCTTGTAATCAAACTGATTATGTCAATAAAAGAAAGTCATTCCTTCATAAAGCGTGTCCACTCGAAGCAAGCCGAAGCCAAAAAGCCCTGACACCAAAGTCAGGCCTCAAAAGCCCTGTCGCCAAAGTCAGGCCAAAAGCCCTAACAACAAAGTTAGGCCAAAAGCCCTAGCAACAAAGCTAGGCCTCAAAAGCCCTGTCGCCAAAAACAGGCCAAAAGCCCTAGCAACAAAGCTAGGCCTCAAAAGCCCTGTCGCCAAAGTCAGGCCAAAAACCCTAACAACAAAGTTAGGCCAAAAGCCCTAGCAACAAAGCTACGCCTCAAAAGCCCTGACGCCAAAGTCAGGCCAAAAAGCCCTAGCAACAAAGCTAGGCCAAAAAGCCCTGTCGCCAAAGATAGGTCAAAAACCCTAGCAACAAAGCTAGGCCAAAAAACCCTAACAACAAAGTTAGGCCAAAAAGCCCTAGCAACAAAGCTAGGCCAAAAATCCCTAACAACAAAGTTAGGCCAAAAGCCCTAGCAACAAAGCTAGGCCAAAAAGCCCTGTCGCCAAAGACAGGCCAAAAACCCTAGTAACAAAACTAGGCCACAAAAGCCCTAACAACAAAGTTAGGCCTCAAAAGACCTGACGCCAAGAGTCAGGCAAAAACCTTATAACCGAATCAGGCACAAAAAGCCCTGACGCCAAAGTCAGGCCAAAAGACCTAGCAATAAAGCTAGGCAAAACAAAAAAGCCTTGACGCCAAAGTCAGGCCAAAAGACCTAGCAATAAGGTTAGGCAAGCATACGCCAAAACCAAACAAAGGGATCTGCTAATAAGGAATTTTAGGCGATCACTATGGATGACAAAGCCTTAGGATGACCTCGAAGGTCTAAACTTCAAAGAAGATAATATCTCTTTGAACTTAGAAGTTTATGCTTTTAAGTATCAGAAGTATTATCCTTAGAAAGTTCGACTTAGGCTTGGCCTAAGACTTCAAGAGTCGAAGACATTACAAGTCAAGGAAAAGTCGAAGAGTAATTATGATTAAGACGTTGGATGAATAGCCAAGCATGTTCAAAGTCGAATAAAAGGCTCATGAATATAAAGGCATTCAACAAAAGAAACCAAGTCTTAAATCAAATAAATAATTACAAGGAAAACAAAAATTACAAAGAAAAACAGCTATCTAAAAGGCAAATATAAAGGAGGGAAAGATTTCAGGCTTTGGGATCCTCGGGGGCAGAAGCACTTTGCTCGCCTTCAGGAGCAGGGACGCTTTGCTCGCCTTCGGGGACTGGAAGGCTTGGCTCTCCTTCGGGAGCAACCTCTTCAGCCATAGCTGGAATAACCTCTTCAGCAATAGGGGTATTCTGAGAATTACGACTCCGGAGGAAGCTCCTCAAGGACCCAACTTCCCAAATGGGAAAATTGGGATCGACCGCCTGGACATCATCCACCAGGACTTGGAGGAAATCGGCGATCGCCGACTTCATCACCTTTAGAGCGCAGTCTTCAAAATCCTCAGAGGCCTTGAATGCCTCGACTACGCTCTGGGGCGAAGGGACGGCTTTCAACTGTGCAGCTAGCCGATCCCTCTCCTCCTCCAGGCCAATCCCCCGGGCCTCCGCAGCTTCCCTCCGAGCCTCCGCAGCTTCCATCTGGGCCACCGCAGCTTCCCTCTGGGCGTCAGCAGCGACCCTTTGCGCCTCGGCAGCGACCCTGCGAGCCTCCGATTCTGCCCCTTGCGCTTGAGCTTCCTTAAGCTCAGCATCTAGGCGAACTCGGAAGATATCTCCCTGATCTAAACACAGGTGAAGGGCGTCAAAGTCCTGAAGAGCGGCAGCGGCTTCAGCCTCCCTCTTCAGGACATCAGCAAAGAGGCGCTGCTCCTTCCTGAGGTATTCCTCCCGCGTATCGTTTGCCAAGGCGATCGCTGCATCCGCAGTCGTCTTGATAGTCCCCAAGTGCTCAGGAGTGACCCCGTGCTTCGGTACTGCTCCAGCTCGATGAGCACACTGGAATGCTTGTCGGCGAGCTCCCCGAAGACACGACCAAGAATCACTTCTTCCCGAACGAACTGGCAACAAATATAGAATAAAAGCTATCAGGACAACAAACAAAAAGGGAACGACAAAGAAAGGACTCTACGAAATAAAAATACGAGATCTTACCAAAGCCACTCGTTCAAAGTGGGACCGAAGGAACCCCTCGATCTGATGAAGTTCCGTGGGAACAATCGAGCGGTCCGTAGGGGGAATTATCCCGTCAAGAAGCCGCATACACATATCCGGGCTACCACGGAGGCTCTTCTAGGGAGGGTACCCCTTCTTCGTAAGGTCCCCACAAGGGACTCAAGTTTCCCGAGAATTCGCTGATTCAAGCGTCTGAAACAAGCTGGCCAGGGAGCAATGCTCCTCCACAGGAGCCCTCGATGAGCTGGAAGCAGCATGCCCCTTCTTCTTGGTCCCAGACTCCTTAGGAGGAACCGTGGGCACAGTAGGAGCGGGAGACGCTAAGGTCAAAACCTTCCCCTTGGCGGCAGAAGGGCCCTGGGAGAGGGAGAAAGGGGCACCACGTCCAGACCCTTCCCTTTATTAGCGGAAGGGCCCCCAGGAGGGGGGGAGGAGGATGCTGGTCGACTTCTGGGCATTCCTCACTCCTGACCTTCTTGGAGGGAGGAGGAGGAGGATCCCGGGCCATGTCAGTCGAGGACTCCTCTGCAAAACAACAAAACAAGATGTCAAAAACAAAAAAACTGCAAAGTATGAAGACGTTAAATCTACGAATAACAAGGCAACATACCTGGTTGGCGAGGATCAGCAGTGGCCGAGGGAAGCACCTCCTCAGACTTCCTCTTGGACGAACGCCTAGAGGGGGAGGAGGAGAGTTCAGCAATGCCTGGTCGGAGGACAGTCCCGCTGATCCCTGGTCATCAAAGAGACCTATCAGTTTTTGGCTCTTGCCTACGACCTTGCCTACAAACGATAAAACAAGGAAAAAGGTTAGAAAGTTACCCAATCATCAAAGATTGGCGTGGCTTGATGAATGCCTGCCATCTCAAGCATGTTTTCAGTAGTTTCAACCACTGAGCGAATGGACTTGAATTGGGACGACCGATGCGACCGGTATAGGTCATCGATGGCATTTCGATCACTCTCTGATAGCTCCTCGAAGGAAGGAGGGAAATCCTTGTCCGGGGTCAACAATTTCCAGGGCACCCCCCTTATAAAAGAAGTAACACTTCTTATAGTTGGAGTTGGTGGTCCGAAAATCGTCAACCAGCCGGACATGAGCATTCCAACTCCATGCTTGAGGGCCTTCCCATTCGGAAAACTTCGACCAGCGAGGTTGGAAATGGTGGAGGTGGTTCGCCCCTGCTGCCAGTTGGAAGAAACATCGGAACAAGGCCAGTGAATACTCCCACTCTTGGCGTATGCACAGGAACTTGAAACCGACCCACATCCTGAGGGCATTCGGAACGAGCTGCGTGGGATGAATCCCGTGAAACTTGCACAATGTCTGCAAATCCTCACAGAGAGGAAAACGCAACCCAGCATCGACCTGGGCCGCATAAACGTAAACATCTCCGTCGTGAGGAAAATGTAGACCTAAGCTAGGATACCTAGGAGCATCCTCTGCATTGAAGCCACCAAGCGCCACCATGGTCTTAAAATACGCTGGCTTCAATTCGTTAGGCTTGACATCTACTCAGAACAGTTCAAGTATAGCACAGCAGGTATAAAAATCAAAGGAAACAGAGGATATTGCCAAAAAAACAGAGCAGTAAAAGGGCGAAAGTTTACCTTTTGGGGAAAAAATAAGCGTGTTCAGCTCAGGCCCGTCCACCACCACAGGAGTGGTTGCAGACCTTCCCAAATCAGTCAGTTCCTCCACTGAGGGGGGCACGACCTCATCTCTGATGGTCAAGGGGACATCAGCATTTCTAGGAGCGTTGGCTTTGTTGGCGCTCTTAGGAGCCATGTGCTTGACTCTCTGACCACGGGGAGCCATGGAAATATTGGAAGAAGGCTGAAGAAGTTTGAGAAAGGAGATGGAAAGGTTCGCAACGAAGCTCTGAAAATCTAAGAGAGTGGATAAGCGTAAAATACAGAATGCAGAAACTGACGTTTCTTATATAGACCAAAAGGGGAGTAACCGCCACGAGCAAATCGAAGCGACGCAGAGGAATAATTGCACCCTTTTGGAGAAAACCGAAGCAATGTCAGAATTCCAAGAGACAAACGGTTGGCTGGTACAGACAGCTGTCAGACCACCCTAGGTTTACGGAAAAGTAAAGGACAGGCATGCCTAAGGTGACCGTTCGATTTCTGGACAACTGAGCAGTTATTAAATGCTAAAAGTCCACTAAGGAGACAAGATGGTCGCCTACGCACTAATAAGGCTTTAGCAGAAATACCTCGGGTAGGTAATGATCGCCTAACTAAGAAAGATAGACTTCCATAAGCCTAGGTCACCTCGAGTGATCGCCAAAAGGGAATAAAAGGAAGGATATTCTTTCAGCTTTGAACAGAGAAGAAACTGCTCGCCAAACGAGCTCGAAATGTCTCAAAGGTCCTGAACCATTACAAGAGACGTCACTATCTAAAACCCTACCAGGAAATCAAGCTCGACTGAAGGAACTTCAATCAAGCTTCGGGGGCAAATGTTGGGTAACGATAGTGACAGCCCAGTAAGGAAAGGCCTCGAAGGCCCAATAACTATAGAGGGGGTAAACCCATGACATCCGAACCGGATCGTCCCAAGTACAAGTCAAACTTGGCCCACCATCGAGTGATCCAGAATCGAGCCCAAAGTCTCTAGGGACGCCAAATGCTCCCAGACTGCTCACCATTCTATACCAGGCCGCGACCTCTCACTGCTCGCCATGGGAGTGCTCGCCCCGAAGAGAGCCGTGTCTCTCTCCTCTGGTCCCAGAAAACCGTTAATAAGGAAGTGGTCACGATATCCCGCATATCTCGGTCACATATTCACTAAGGATTAGATTTGGTAACTGCAATATCTCGCAGTAACTGACAATCCAAATCTTCAGCAACTCAATATACACTAAGATATTCAGCTGCCTTATACGGTTCTATCTCTCTTACCCTATAAATACCCTTGCTTTACATACGTTCTTTACGTTTTGAGTTTTATACAACACATATACTCATTTAAGCATCGGAGAGGGACCTAGAGGCACCCCCTCTGTTGCGCTCCCCTACTTGCAGGTTCACCGGAGTTGGAGCTGAAGCGTCATCCCAACCTTGTCTGGCATTCAATTCACTGCCAGATCAGCATCCAGGATTTCACGATCCAACATCAATCAAGTCATTCTTAATCGTGTCGTGTCGTATCGTGTCGTGTTAATCGTGTCATGTGTATCCGTTATGTTTTTCGATTTTTAATTTCCAAGAAAGTTAATCGTGTCCCTTGTCGTGTCTCATGTGATCTGCTACTTAATCGTGTCATGTTCATGTCTGATGTTTTGAGACATGTTTAGAAATTATCCGTTTAGACACGAAACCTGTTAACACAACACGATTAATAACACGATACGATTAGACACGACACGATTGCCACCCCTAACTAAACTGAAAGGTGTTTCTCTAGTGGCTGCCTTAGGCGTCGTTCGGATAGCCCATAACACGTTTTCCAGCTCCTCTGCCCAATTTCCTTTGAATGCTTGAACCCTTTTCTTGAGTCCTGCTAAAACAACTTTGTTGGCTGCTTCAGCTTGTCCATTCGTTTGAGGATGGTCCACTGAATTGAGCCTATGATCGATATGGTATTCTTCTCAGAGCCATTTAAGTTCTTTTCCTACGAATTGTGGACCCTTATCACTGATAAGTATCTTGGGAACGCCAAATCTGGAAAATATGTTGATCTTCAAGAACTTGATCACTTGGAATTCCGTTGTAGAGGCCAAAGCTTTCGCCTCTATCCACTTGGTGAAGTAGTCGATCGCCACTATGATGTGAGTACACTAGCCAGTACTAATGGGAAAAGGACCCAATATATATACTCCCCATTGAGCAAATGGCTAGGCGCCTGCCATTGGGGACAGCAGTGTTGGCGGTCGACCGGATCGTGGTGCGAACTGTTGACAAGTCGTGCACCTCTGTGTTAATTCAGCCGCATCTTTTCCCAAGGTTGGCCAGTAATATCCGAGTCTGAAGATTTTTCGTATCAATGATCGTGCACATTCATGGCATGTTGCAACTCCTTCATGAGCTTTACGAAAACCCCTCTCTGTTTCGGGATGTGCGATGCATCTTAGATAAGGTGTCGAGTAACCTCGCCTGTAGAGTTCTCCGTCTATGATCAAGTAACTGGCTGAAAGGCGTCTTATCCTTGTGGATTCGCTTTCGTCTTATGAGAGAATTCCTTCTTTCAAGAAGTTCTGGAATTGAGTCATCCAGGTTACTTGTCCTTGAATGTTGAAGACCTCTGCTCGGTTGTCGAGAACTGAACATAAGGCATTTTCCAGGAACTGTACATCTTGAATTCTTGTCCCTCCAAACGCCAGCTTGCTTAAAGATTCTGTCATCTGGTTCTCTTGGCGAGGAATAGACTCAATCGCAAAATTTGGGATTTCGGCGACGAGTTTCTTGGCAATGTCGAGGTACCTCTTCATCTTTTACCCCTTTTCTCGTAAGTGCCATTGACCTGGTTGACAATGAGCTCAGAGTCGCCTTTTACCCTGAGTGTTGATATTCCCATTCCTTTTGCAAGTCTGAGTCTAGTAATAAGAGCCTCGTATTCTGCTTCGTTATTGGTCGCCTGAAACGTTAGGGCGATCACATACTTCAAAGGCTCGCCCTCGGGAGGAATGAGAATTAGACCTGCCCCCGAGCCTTCTCTTGAAGAAGATCCATCTGTATAAAGTTCCCAGATCTGGCTGGTGTCTGCTGATGAACTTGGCCTGCTTTCTGCTTCTGCTAGACCATTGCTTGTACATTCCACTATAAAATCAGCCAATGCTTGACCTTTGGTGGCCGTTTTCGGCGCAAATTTGATCTTGAACTCGCTGAGCTCGATCGCCCACTTGACCATTCTTCCTGAAGAATTTGGTTTCAGCAGGAAGTTTTTGAGAGTCTGATTGGTGAGAACTGTAATGTTATGCGCGTGAAATAAGGTCTTAACTTTCGAGCAGCAACAACTAAGACATAGAGATACTTCTCAATCTGGACATATTTTATTTCTGCAGAATTAAACATTTTGGTAACAAAATACACTAGACTTTGGACATTATCTTCTTCCCTTATTAAGACGGCACTAGCTGCTACGTCGTTGATGCTTAAGTAAAGGAAGAGCTGCTCACCAGGAATAGGTTTCGCCAAAGATGGAAGTGTTTGAATATGCTGCTTCAGGGATTAGAATGCATCCTCGCAATCTGGCGTCCACTCGAACTTGCGGTTGACCCGTAGAGTTTTGAAGAATGGTAGGGACTTGTCGCTCGCCCTGGAAAGGAAGTGGTTGAGTGCGGCTAGGCGACCATTCAAGCATTGAACCTCCTTATGGCAAGTCAGCGACTTCATCTCTTCAATGGCCTTGAGATTTTCCGGGTTCGCCTCAATACCTCGCTCACTTACCATAAATCCCAGAAATTTTCCAGAATTAACCCCAAATGCACACTTTGCTGGGTTCAGGCGAACACTGTGCTTTATCACGCATTCGAAAGCTTCGCGAAGGTCCGCTGTGTGAGGACTTCCCTTGATTGTTTTGACAAGCATGTCGTCCAAATAAACCTCCATATTTCGCCCCAGCATGTCTTGGAACAGTCAGTTTACCATCCGCTGATAGGTGTCTCCGGCATTGATTAGACCAAAGGGCATCACTTTGTAGCAAAGAATATCCCCGTATGCATAAAATTTGTATGGGCCTCGTCGTCTGGGTGCATTCGGATCTGGTTGTAGCCTGAATATGCATCCATGAAGCTCAGCATCTCGTGACCAGAGGTTGAGTCAACCAACTGATCAATTATGGGAAGAGGATAGGAATCCTTTGGGCAAGTTTTGTTCAGGTCGCGGAAGTCTACGCACATCCTCCACTTGGCGTTTGATTTTTTGACCAGAACTCGGTTGACGAGCCAGCTCTGGAATCTTACTTCTCTGACGAAATCAGCTTCGATCAACCTGCCCACTTCTTGGCTGATCGCCAAACGTTTGTCTGACCCGAATGACCTCCTTTTCTGAGCGATTGGATTGATGGAGGGATCTATCCTCAACTCGTGAGAGATGATGTCAATGCTAATACCTGGCATGTCGCTCGGTTTCTAGGCAAAAAGCTCCTTGAATTCCTTGAGGAGTGCAGTCATGGACTGCTTCTGGTCATCGTTCAAGGTGGTCCCAATGCGCACCTTCTTATCTGGACCATCAATCTCAACTTACACTAACTCCTCCATAGGTGCTGGTCGAGCCAAGTCCTCTCGAGGGTCAGCCTCTGTCTCTATGGCGAGGGTTTCCCTTTGATTTTTCCTGCGCAGGCAGTTCACATAACATTGTCGCGAGGCAGGCTGATCGTCAAGTACTTCTCCAATCCCCTTGGGTGTGAGGAACTTCAGTTTTTGGTGGACTGTGGAGGCCACAATCTTGTTGGGATTGATCGTGGTCCTCCCTAGGATGGTGTTGTATGATGTAGGCGAGTCGACCATCAGGAAGGTGACCGACACCTTGATGCTCTTCCATCCTTCGCCCAGAATTACTGGTAAGGTTATTGCCCCCAGCGGATAAGTCGTTCTCCCTGCAAATCCGATCAACGGAAAATCGACCCTCTTTAGGTCACGTTTGGATTTCCCATCTTCTCAAAGGCATCCAGAAACATGATATCTGTCGAGCTCCATCCATCGATCAAAATTCTCTTCACGTCACAACCGTCGAGATCAGATGTGATAACCAGGGCATCATTGTGAGGGGTGGTGACATATGCCGAGTCATCTTTGCAGAATGAAATGACAATGTCTTCTTCAGGCCGAAGTCGCTTTCCCAGCTGGACCGCTGTAGAAATTTGAGTTGCATAGACCTCTCTTGCATGTGACCCCTCGCCTCCGTCACCAAACCCTCCAGCAATCAGGTTGTCTACCCTCCTGCTCTGGGATGGGCCGGATTGCTCAGGCTGAGCTGGCGATTGGTTTCGTCGTGGTGGCGTTCGACTCCTATCTAGTCCCGTCACAAACTTTTTCAACATGCCCCTCTGAATCAACTTCTCAATATCCCGCTTCAGAATACGACAATCATCAGGCTTATGGCCTTTGCACTTGTGATATCTGCAATAGCTCTCAGTGTCCTTTCCCTTGGGCTGACCACTCCTTCGAGGCATTGGTGGCCTTGCTAGAGACCTTCTTTCCATCTCGACTAGTACCGCCGAGATCTACCTATTTAAGGGCGTGAAATACTCGGGGAACTCTGGATTTCTAGGCCCTGGGTTCTCTGTTCGGGGATTGCTATCTTGTCCCTTCTTTTCCTTCTTACCTTCGCGTCGGGGCTCAGGAACCACCTTTAGCGAGGTCGTCAGGAAATTGGCTTCGGCGTTGCTGCCGGCTCTTCCATCATTTCAATCTCGTTGGCCACATCCAGTCCTCGATAGAAGGGGGTCGAATGATCTCCCCATCTGCGACTCGACGATAAATCTTTGACGTTTTTATGAAAACATCCATAAAAGTTGGTCAGTGACTCTCCAGGATGCTGCTTGACCGCATCTAAGGTGATCATGCTCTTCATCAATTGGCGCTCGCCCATATATCTTTCCAGGAACTTGCTTCTCAGCTCTGACCAAGTCCCTATTGATCCTGCAAGGAGGCCGAAGAACCAGGACGACGCTTAACCCGAAAGAGTCGACAGAAATAATAAAGCCAAGTGATTTGGATCATTTGACTTACCAAACAGAGAGACCTCATGCTTCTTGACATGGATAGTTGGATCGCCTCCACCGCTGTATTCGGGGATGGCCATGGCGACGACATCCTTTGGGATTTTGATGGCGACGAGGTCGTCGGCAAAGGGATGAGCTGATCGCTCCCTAAAGGGAGTTGCGACTGTTGTTCGCCTTTCTTGGAGCCTTTTGTGGATAAGCTCGTCCACCTGGGCCAGAGTGCACTGATTTGGCGACGCCCCATTCGGTAGGGGACCAGATGGATTGGTAGAATAGGTGGCTTCCGGTGGCTCAGTGGACGCCGGGGGTACGGACTGGTGTCCCGATGTCATCTCCTGATCCTCTTGGGGGTTGTGGTGCCTGGATTTCCCAGTTCCGTTGGTCTAGGCCCTGCGGTTGCGGAGCGAGGATATTCTTGAGGAGCAGGTGCTTGTTTATGAGCCTGCCCTAATATTGTATCCAAAAGTGATTTCATCTCCGGGGTTAACTGAATGTTTTCCACAGCGATGTGGACGGTTTGCGGTGCTGGAGCCTCGGTGGTGTTGGGAACAGGAGCCGGTCTGGAATTGCTGACGTGTTCTTGAGCCGCGCTTGGGGGGACGACATTGGGTGTTGCTTGGCTAGCAGGTTCTTGGTGGAGCGGCGAAGCTACTGCGGAATCAGAGTTGTCAGAGGGTTGCTCAGTGGTATGATTCTGGCGGTTGCTTTTGGATCGAGTTTGCATGGCTGTATCACTCGTTCCCACAGCCGCTGCCATATGTTGGATCTTGATTTCCTGAATGCCGACTTGGCAGTGAATTGAATGCCAATGGAAGGATGAAGATTGCTCTCGCCTTAGCTGCAGGAAGGGGATCGCAACAGAGGGGGTGTCTCTGGGTCCCTCTTCGATGCTTAAATGAGTATCTGTGTGTATATAACTCAAAAACGTCCTTGAATGTATGGAAAGCATAGATATTTATAGAGTAAAGAGACCAAATCATTAAAGGTAACAGAATTTCTTAGTAAATATTGTGTTGGTGAAGATTAGGATAGCAGATATTACGGTTATGGCGTAATATTGCAGTTACCGTATGTAATCTTTAGAGAATATGTGCCCGAGATATGCAGGATATCGTGGCCATATCTTTAGTGATGGTTGGCGGAATCAGAGTTAAGAGGTTGGACTCTCTTGGGCGAGTACTCCTTTGGCGAGCAGTAGGAAGCTATGACCTTGGTTAATGGCGACCAGTGATGGAGCCTTTGGCGTCCACTTTGGACTGGTTTCGATACTGGGCCGCTTTAGGAGGGCCAGATCAACCTTAACATGGGCCTGCCCGGTTCGAATGATATGGGTTTCACCCCCTGCATGGATATTGGGCCCCTGGGGCCTTTTCCATATTGGGCTGTCACAATCAATACCCAACAGATACCTTGACATTAGTGGAGCCATTCTAATATGAGAGATTCCACCTTCTTTAGCAAATCTCACAAACCTATCATACCTAGCCCTATCTAAAAATAGATTAACTGGTCAGATTCCATCGGTCCTTTCTATCCAACTTTCTGTTTTTTCAATTATATGACAACCAATTGACTGGTGAAATTCCTCTAGGGTTTGTCAATTTTACAAAACTCACCTGGTTGGACCTTAGCAACAACAAGCTTCACGGACCACTTCCAATCAGGAACCTGAGAAATCTCGAGGGACTTTATGTCCAAAACAATATGTTAAGTGACAAATTGGAGTTTGACATGTTCATTGGATTCTCCAACTTGACCTCCCTTGTTCTCTCATCCAACAATTTAACACCGCTACAATAAACAAACGTGAGCACAACTGCAACACTTCCCAAATTTGAAGTTTTAGGTTATCTTCTTGTCGTTTGTCCAAGTTTCCGGAGTTCCTTATGCACCAACAGATACTGAGATTTCTAGATCTCTCCTCCAAGAATGTAGAAGGCCCAGTTCCCAACTGGATGGGGAGTAGCAAGACCTTATATTATATGGACTTCTCTCACAATTTTATCACAACTCTCAATGATCCACTCCTCTTCCTTCGATGGTCAAAGCTGGAATATCTAGATATCAGTTATAACAAGTTGGAAGGTCCGGTTCCGATTCCTTCACCATTTGTTGGAATTTATCGAGCCTCCAACAATAAACTCACTGGAGAGATACCCCACTCGATGTGCAATTTGACTGTACTTGAGTTACTTGACTTTTCAAGTAATTGCTTGACTGGAGAGCTTGATCCCCATTGTTTCAACAAATATTACTTGACGACATTAAATTTGCGAAATTCTTTAGTGGGAAAATTCCAGAATTCTGCAAAACTGGAACTAATTCCATCATGAGAATGATTGATCTGAACACTAATAAATTTCAAGGGAAGATTCTAAGGTCTCTAACGAATTGTGTGAGGTTAGAGTTTTTTGATGTTGGGAGCAATTTTATAAATGACAGTTTCCCTTCTTGGTTGGGTTCACTTTCTCAGTTGAAGGTCTTCATACTGAAAGATAATGCACTGAATGGATCCATGGAGATGATGCCAAATATGAGTGGATATTGGTTTCTTGAGTTAATAATAATTGATCTTTCACAGAACAACCTATCCGGAAATCTAACTTCATGGCGCTTCGAGCAGTGGATGGCCATGAAAGATACCAACTTATTAAGGAATGCAAGTTACATGGGGCAGGACATCAATGGATATTCGTTGGAGGGTACATTTTATGACTACTCCTTAATGATGTACAATAAAGGTACAGAGAAAGAGTACTCAAAGATCTTAGATGCTCTCATTACGATTAATCTCTCGAACAACCGATTGGAAGGGGAGATACCATCCACTATTACAGATTTACGGGGACTTCATCTCCTTAATCTTTCCAACAACCATCTCTATGGTATTTTCTGAAATTCTCAATCAGATGTCTCTATAATTAAGTAATTGTTTTAGACATGACTTTACTTGTGTAGCAAATTTGAAGATACTAGTCTTAATCACGACTTTCCTTTCTTGTCTAATTCGATAGGTGGCATACCGTCGTCACTAGGGGCTTTAATAGAGCTGGAGTCATTAGACCTCTCATCAAACGAGTTATCTGGACAGATTCCTCAACAACTAACCGAGCTTAATTTCCTTTCCGACTTTGATGTGTCAAACAACAATCTCACTGGACTTATACCGCAAGGACGACATTTTGATACATTTTCAAATATCTCGTACTTTGGGAATCTAGGACTTTGCGGTGAACCATTGTCAAGAAAATGCGAAATTTCAGGACAAGAAGATGCACAACCACCCGATGAAATGGCGGAAAGTCGTGACAAGTTTTGGGAGGAGTTGAAGGGAGAAATTCTGTGGATGGTAGTGGCGATAGGATTTGGGGGTGGGTTGATTGTTGGTGTTGCAGTTGAAAACATGGTCGATGGGAGGATGTTAATACGATCTTGGAGGAGCAAGAATCGGAGCAGTAGAAGACAAGTGCAGAAGAATTAATAAGTGTAGGCAAACACAATGATTTAAGTTATCTGTTATATAGCTTCCCCCTAGTTAATTTAGAGACCTTATCTATATGCTTTTGGAATTTAAATTTATGTGTGTACCATCTTGGTACTGTTTATATCTCTTCCTAGTGAAGTAAGGTCTCTGTAACTATCATTTTGCTAAAATGAAGCATATTCATTATGGCTACTTGTTCTACATAACTAGACCTTACTCGAACATTTGTTTGCAAGATTAGTGAGATGATGTGGCATTTTTTCGTAAACTTCTACGATAAATCGACGATTTAGTAAAATAGGAAAATAGCTCTTTGTAATTGTTACTCGAACATATGTTTTTTAGCCAATGGAACTAGCTCTTTGATTCAGTAAAATAGGAAATCAGGGCGGGATAAGATTTCGATCCAATATAAGTAAATCTAATAGAGAAAATGAATGATACAAAATATATTCAATCATCAAATTGCATTGCCTTCTAATTTTACGGTAATTCAAGTGACTCTTTGTAGCAATTCATCAAGGATGATGCAACAATTAGGAGCAGTCTAACCCATCAAATTGTGGTTATTAGACAGGTGAGTGGAGGAACGAAGGATTCTCTTCTAATTTTTTGTCTTCTCATTAATTAAAGCAAAATCGTTTTGGATCTCTTAGTGTACATGCAATGTTTTTTTTTCAACAGGAGAAATTCATCTTTACGATCAAGTTATAAAATATATGGTACTACAGTCGAGAGGATTGTTTTAGATCATAAAATATCTTGGGAGTTTCCGTTGGTCATGGAGACATGCCAAGGCCATGTCCTCCTCTTAACAATGTACACCTTCACAATCTTGATCAGGCAAAAATCTCATAATCCAATGTAGAATAACACCAACAAGTTATGTCTAATGTTTGATGATTTTTAATTATATTGTGGATTGGGTTGCCTCCAGGTGACACCTCCCAACTCTGTAACAGATGACGATGATAGTGAATCATCGCTTTCCCCAATCCAGTTGATGTTCTTGACATTAAATTTTGAGTTTCCTTCTCTCGTCTTCGATTTGTAGGTTCGTGAGAAACAGCTCAGCAGGTCACAAATTTCCCAGTTTCGTCCACACCAGTAATGTACGACCAGATAAAGAGTCAGCGTGAAGCACTTAATTCAGAGAAATACCATAAAAGGTCGATGCTCCAAAGCTTCAAAAATCAGGAGGAGCACAAAAGGGGAATCAGCTTCTCCAGTCTAGGTGAGTTATATAAATATATATATACTGGACTTATGGACAAGAAAATGAACTATATAGTATCGGATACATGATATTAAACTAAGACATTAATTATGTCATACAACATACGAAACATTGAATTAATATCGAATTATATGATACAAGACTTTGAGCAACCTTTGAATTGTATGATACAGGACATTATGTCAACATCAAATTATATGATACGAGACTTTTAGTCAACATCGAATTGTATATGACTTTAAACCAACATCGATTTTGTATGATTTTGAGGCACGATATGTAGTCGCTTTCCGAAAGATGATATTTCACATTCATAAATGATTTTTGTCAATGGGTTATTGATAAATCATCCCCGAGTATACAATAAAATCACAAGGTCAACGAGTAGCAAAAGCGGAAAACCATACTTACAACTTCTATCGAACATATCTTTTATTGGACACTGAATGATCCATATGAATCACACTTACTTGAGAGTAAGTGAATTGATTCTTGGATACATTGTTTGTGGGGTATGTAGCCTTACCTATTGGCATCTAAGAGTCACTTCCAAAGGATTGCATCATTTCAAAGAGTTGTATCTTCATTACATCACTTTTAAGTTGAACCTCTACTCCTATTACTAGTATATATAAATATATTAATAAATAATTATTATATTTATATATAATAACCAAAGGTATTGACCTATAGTTATAATCACGGGTATGATTAAAATACCATAACTATTACAGGTAGAAAATTCATAAGCATAAGTGCATCACACCATAATAATACGACAATCACATAAAATATGGCAATTATAATTACGATTTTCACGAAATTTTTCAAAAAGTATGCATGTTTAAAAAAATATTTAGAAAAGTGTATATCCGAATAAATATTTAGCAATCTATGCATAAGCGCTACTACAAATAGTGTTTTTTGTTTTTACAAAAAACTCTACCCGGGGCAGCGTTTTTAATTAAAACGCTACATGGTAGTAGCGTTGATTGTATATTATTTTTTTTTGTTTTTCTTCATTTTTTGACGACTCGATGTTTAATTAAAAATAAAATTATGTATCCATTAAAAAAAATTATACTAAGTATATATTTTAATTGTGATTCAAACTATGCAAAAAATGTTAAATTAGGACTTACAGATTGACTGTTCGCTCTGTCATAAGTTGAGATATGAAAATTTTGACTTAAAAAATATAACTCAGGCCATGTAAGTCCAAACTCACCACGTTTAACGCCATTTATGTCGTAATTCAATTATCTACCTAGTGTATTTTTTTTATTAGAAATACAATGAATTTTTAACCTAACATCGTTTGTTTTATAATTTGACCGAAATAACTACATGCATTAGGTGAAATTTTTAATTATGTACTTACTCAAAAAAATCAATAAAAAGTACTGTGCGTAGATAATTTAATTACAAATTAAATGACGCTAACTAGACGTTAATTTTTTACTTTTAGATTGATTGTATACTACCATTGAGTTGGAGATTCGACCCTGTTCGGATTGGTTTTTGAGATTTCTTTCGTTCATGTTTGATAAAATTATGTCCCTAAAATTATGTCAGGAGCTGAGGAAAGCAATACTGGCACAACCTCCTCCTTCTCAAAATAATCTTTAAGTGTTATCATATCCTATGACACCCATTGGCGTTGTCAGGTCATGCTTCTCTACTAGGTAATAAGATTAGTTTCTCAAAATGCAATTTGGATTGCTCACCTTTTATCGGAAACGCCGAGCGACCAAAACTCGGAGCGAGCGAGAAGAATTCAGAACGAGCGACCGAGCAGAATTTGGAGCGACCGAGCGAGCAGAATTTGGGAAGAAATGGTGACCTACAATTAACAGTCACAGCTGAGCAATTCATAGTCACGGCTGAGCAATTAAGCAATTAAGAGGAATTGAGCAGAATTAGGTTAGGGGTTAATGCTTTGCTGTCATGGGTTGGGCGCAATTTAAAACAGAGATTTTTAGAGTCGGTTGGAGCTGGGGGCCCCTAGCATCTAGATTGTCATGGGAAATTTAAAACAATAGAGTTTCCCCGGACTCTAGCATCTAGATTGTTATGCGCTCAGTCTTTGCTGTCATGGGTTTGAGTAGTTGGGCCTCAGTCTTTGCTGTCAACACTTCCTAAATATTCAAAGACAGTAATCGAAGAAGAAACAAAGTGACATAGGTATTATGTCTTTGCAAACTAATTTCTTAGGGTTTTCCCTTACAAAAAAAATATTTTTTTAAGGAGATATAAATCCCTTGCAAATGAATACATTTTCTGAGGAGCAATAAATCCCTTACAAAATTTAGGATTGAAAAAGGTAATTAGTGAGGGATTATACTTAAAACTATTTATAAGGAAAATCCATTACAAAATATCTTCATTATTCCTCTAAACTCTTTTCCTAACAAATCTGTAAGAAATGTAGTAAGGAAAATATATTTTGTGAGGAATTTCCCTAATTTTTATTCTCCTCAATTAACCCTAACAAATCCCTTACAAATAGTTGTAAATTTAAAGGGATTATTTCACTTGCAAAATTTCCTTCACAAAATCCTGATTTTCATGTAGTGCTCCATGGTTATTGGGCCTTCGAGGCCTTTTCTTTATTGGGCTGTCACTATCAATACCCAACATTTGCCCCCCAAGCTTGGTTGAAGTTTCTTCAATCGAGCTTGATTCCTTGGTAGGGTTTGCAATAGTGATACTCAGATTTGTTTTTTCTTGTTTTTTTTTGTGGTATGTACCTTCATGAACTCTTGATGACCTTTTGGCGATCAGTCACTTAATTGTCCATGGCTGAAGGATAATCTATTACTTTATCCCTTCTTGGCAATCACTCGAGATAGTCTAGGCTTGTGAAGGTCTAACTTTCTTTGTTAGGCGATCATTGTCTATAAAGAAAATTTCCTAAAAAGGTTTATTTAGTGCACTGGCGACCACTTTGTCTGCTTAGTGGGCTTTAGCATTTAATAACTACACAGTCATCCAGAAGTCGAACGGTCACTTGAAGCACGCTTGTCATTTAATATTCCGTAACCCAAGGGTAGTCTGACAACTTTCTGCATTGACCAACTGTTTGTCTCCCCAAGGTGCCTCTTAGAATTCTGACATCACTTCGATTTTTTCCAAAAAGGTGCAATTATCCATCTGTGTCGTTTTGATTCTGTCTGTGGCGGTTACCACTTATTTTGTCTATATAAGGGACAGTAGTTCCCTTATTTTGTTTTTTACGCTTGCATTCCTTCAAACTCTAGAGCATCCTCTGTTTTCCGATTTCATCTTCTACAATCTTCTCCTTCTTTCTGTCTATCTTCTCACCTTCTCACCTAGCAAAATCCATGGCCACCCGCAGCCAATCCGGCAAGATAAAGCAAACGGCCAACAAGCCCTCTTCTTCGTCCCCTAAGGTGCCGAAGAATGCCAATGCTCCACTGACCATTAGGGACGGCTCTACACCAGCCTCGACTGAGAGGCAAACTGACCTTGGAAGGTCCGCAGCCACGCCTGTAGTGGTGGATGGGCCGGAAATCCACACGCCCATCTTTTCACCAAAAGGTAAATACTTAGTTTTATTGCTCTGTTCTGAGAGTATCCCCTGTTTTCCTTCTTTTCATATTTGTTCTTGCCATATATGAACTGCTCGAGTAGATGCCAAGCCCAACGAACTGAAGCCGACTTATTTTAAGACGGTGGTCTGCCTTGGTGGTTTTGGTGAAGTGGATGCCCCCAGGTACCCAGGCCTGGGTCTGCACTACCCTCGCGACGGGGAGGTTTACATTTATGCGGCCCAGATCGATGCTGGGTTGCGTTTTCCTCTCTGCGAGGATTTGCAGTCGTTGTGCCGGTTTTACGGGGTACATCCCACTCAGCTCGTACCCAACGCCATTAGGACATGGGTCGGATTCAAGTTCCTGTGTATACGTCAATAATGGGCATATTCACTGGCCTTGTTCCGATGCTTTTTCCTATTGGCCGTCGGAACGAACCATCTACACCACTTCCAGTCTCGGTGGCCCAAGTTCGCAAAATGGAGGGGCCATTCGTGGAGTTGGAATGTTCATGTCCGGTTGGTCGACAATTTCCAGGTCACCAACTCCAACTATAAGAAGTTCTACTTCTTCTACAAGGGGGGGTGTCCTGGAAATTGTCTACGCCAGATAAGGATTTCCCTCCTACTTTTGACGAGTTGTTAGGGAGTGACCAGAATGCCATCGATGACCTTTTCCGGTTGCATCGATCGTCCCATTTTCATCCCATCCACTCGGTGACGGAGACCATTGAAAATATGCTCGAGATGGCGGGCATTCATTAGGCCACACAACTTTTTGATGATTGGGTAATCTTTCTAACCCTTTTTCTGTTTATTGGTTGTAGGCAAGGTTGCAGGCAAGGGCCGAAAACTCATAGGTCTCTTTGATGACCAGGGAAATGCGGGGTTGTCCACAGACCAAGCGTCGATGAATCCTCCTCCTCCTCCTTCCCGGTGTTCCTCTAAGAGGAAGCCCGAGGAGGAACCTCCCCTCGCCAAACAGGTACGTTACCTTCCTGTTCGTCTTTTCTTTGTTCCCATGCCTTAGGTTTCTGAGTTTTGACTTATCTGTTTTTTTTGCAGAGAATCCCACCGTTGACGTGGCCCGAGACCCTCGTCCTCCCCCTGCCAAGAAGATCAGGGGTTTAGGCGTGGACTGCCCGATTCTTCCCAAGAGTCTTCCTCCTCCTCCTAAGGACTCCACTGCCCCTGGGGGAAGGCTTTGACCTTGGAGGCCCCTTCTCTTCCCGAGTCCTCAGTTCCTATTCCTCCCAAGGGATCTGGGACTCAGAAGAAGGGGCCTGAGACTCAGAAGAAGGGGTTTGATGCCCAAATCGCTTCGAAGACTCCTCCTGAAGAGTATTGCTCCTTGACGAGCATGTTTCAGCTGCTCAAGGCTGCGAATTCTCGGGGCGTTTGGTCCCCCAACGGAGACTTCTCCGACAAAAAGATTATCTGGGGCAACCCGGATTTATGCATGCGACTCCTTGAGGGGATAATTCCTCCCAAGGATCGCTTCGCGGTTCCCTCGGAGTTGCACCATGTCGAGGTGTTTATGAGGACCCATTTCGAACGACTTGCTCTGGTGAGACTTCAACTCTTCGTTATGTTTTCATATTACTTGCTCTTTTTCATAACCTAACAGCTTTTTTACTCTTTGTTGCCAGCTCGTTCGAGAAAAGGTGGCGATTGGTCAAGTCGTCAGAGATCTCGCCAACAAGCAGACTGACCTGCTTGTTGAGTTAGAGCAGTATCAGAGCACGGGGTTATCCCCTGGGCAGATGGAGGCCATGAAGTCAACTGCCGACACGGCAGTTTCCCTGGTGGAGAATGCCCGTGAAGAGTACTTCAAGAAGGAGGAAAGGCTCCTTTTGATGTGAAGAATAGGGAGACTGATGCAGCGGTCACCCTTTAAGAGTCTGAAGCCCTTCATCAGTGTTTGGATGAAGGTGAGGCTGCCAGGGCTATCTTGGAGGCTGAGCTTAAGGAGGCCCGAGCCCAAAGGGCAGAAGCAGAATCTCAACGGGTCGCCGCTGAGTCCCGGAGGGAAGCTGCTGAGGCTCAGAGGGAATTTGCTGAGGCTCAGAGGGTGGCTGCTGAGGTCTAAAAGGCTACTGCTGAAGCCAGGGGGATCACTCTGGAGGATGAGAAGGAACAGCTGGCTACACAGTCTGTTCCTTCCCCCCAAAGTGTGGTCAACGACTTCAAGGCCTCTGAAGAGTTCGTTGACTGTGCTTTGGAGGTGATGAAGTCGGAGATTGCTGACTTCCTCCAAGTCCTGGTCGAGGATGTCCAGGCGGTTGATCCCAACTTCCCTGTTCGGGAAGTTGAGTCCCTTAAGCCCTTCCTCCGGAGTTCCCTACCTCAGGAAACCCCAGCAGCTGTTGCTGAAGAGGTCGACCCAGCTGCTGCTGTCGAGGAGGTTGCCCCCGAAGGCGAGCCAAGTACTCCTGCTCCTAAAGACCCTAATGCCTGACGCTTGTACTCTCCGACGATCATCCTCTTTAGATTTTGGATTTTCTTATCTTTCCTTTGTATTTTAGATTTAATTTGTAATTATTTTTTGATTGAAGACTCAGTTATTTTATATTGAATGCCTTTATATTCATAAGCATTTGCTTGACTTTGAATGTGTTGGCTATTTCTACGATATCTTAATCATAATTACTCTCTATAGACGGAGTCTTTATAGACTTATCTATTCCCCTTGTTAAGTATAAAATTTCTAAGGACAATACTTTAAGACTTAAAAGTATAGACTTCTAAGCTCAAAGATATATTACATTTTTGAAATTTAAACCTTTGGGATGTTCGCCTAAGGAACTTGTTAATTAACGCTTCATCATCCATAGCGCTTACCTCAGACTCCTTATCCATCCTCTATAACTCACTTTACAAAGGAATCGTCATCCTTAGTAGATAACTTTCTCTTAAATTTTTCCAGCGTATGAGAGGATAACTTCCTTAATGGGTTGATTATCCTCGTCGTTAGGACTCCTGCCTGATTTTGGTAACAGGTCTTCTGCCTGACTTTGGCGTCAGGTCTTTCGTTCTGCCTAACTCCATTGCTATGTCTTTTTGGCCTGACTTTGGCGTCAGGGCTTTTGCTTTGCCTAACTCTTGTTGTTAGGTCATTTGGCCTGACTTTGGCGTCAGGGCTTTTGGTTTGCCTAACTCTTGATGTTAGGTCTTTTGGTCTGACTTTGGCGCCAGGGCTTTTGCTTTGCCTAACTCTTCTTGTTAGGTATTTTGGCCTGACTTTGGCGCCAAGGCTTTTGCTTTGCCTAACCTTGTTGTTAGGTCTTTTCGCCTGACATTGGCGTCAGGACTTTTGGCCTGACATTGGCGTCAGGGCTTTTATTTTTGCCTAACCTTGTTGTTAGGTCTTTTGGCCTGACTTTAGCGTCAGGGCTTTTGGCCTGACATTGGCGTCAGGGATTTTATATTTGCCTAACCTTGTTGTTAGGTCTTTTGACCTGACTTTGGCATCAGGGCTTTTGGCCTGACTTTGGCGTTAGGGCTTTTATTTTTGCCTAACCTTATTGTTAAGTCTTTTGGCCTGACTTTGGCATCAGGGCTTTTGGCCTGACATTGGCATCAGGGCTTTTCTTTTTGCCTAACCTTGTTGTTAGGTCTTTTGGCTTGACTTTGGCGTCAGGGCTTTTGCCCAATTTTGATATCGGGTCTTTTATATTTAATGCCTGATTCGGTCATCAGGTCTTCGTCTGACTCTTGGCGTCAAGTCCTTTTCTTCGATTTGATTCGAGTGGTCATGCTTTATGAAGGAATGACTTGCTTTTATTGACATAACATTTTGATTTACAAGCTATGTATGAAATCTCCTTAAATGTTCAGAATTGAATGGACGAGGTAACCTTTCTCCTTCAGTGGTTTCCAAATAGTAAGATCCTGGGGCGGCGATCTCTATTACTTTGTATGGTCCTTCCCACTTGGCTGAAAGCTTATTCTGATTGTCCAGTCTTGTAAATTCGTTCCTTCTCATAACCATCTCCCCCACGAAAAATTGGCGAGCGCTGACTTTTCTGTTGAAGTATCGAGCGGTCGCCAGACGCATCTTTGCTTGTGTTTTTCTGATTGCCACCTCTTTTCCTCTGCCAGGTCGAGGTCAGTTCTGCGTTCGACTTCGTTTGCCTCAGTGTTAAAGTGTAGGATTCTATGGGTAGGCACTGCTATTTTGGCGGGTGCCACTGCTTCTGATCCGTACACTAAACTAAAGGGTGTTTCTCCAGTGGCTGTCTTAGGCGTTATTCTGATAGCCCATAATACGTTTTCCAGTTCTTCTGCCCAATTTCCTTTGAATGCTCGAACCCTTTTCTTGAGTCCTGCTAAAACAACCTTGTTCGCTGCTTCAGCTTGCCCATTCGTTTGAGGATGATGCACTGAGCTGAAACGATGGTCGACATGGTATTCTTCACAGAGCCATTTGAGCTCTTTTCCTATGAATTGCGGACCATTATCACTGATAAGTATTTTAGGAATGCCGAACCTGGAAAATATGTTGATCTTCAGGAACTTGATAACTTGAAATTCCGTTGTAGAAGCCAAAGCTTTCGCCTCTATCCACTTAGTGAAGTAGTCGATCGCCACTATGATGTGAGTGCGCTGACCAATACTAATAGGAAAAGGACCCAATATATCCATCCCCCATTGAGCAAAAGGCCAGACACCTGCCATTGGGGGACAATAGTGTTGGCGGTCGACCTGATCGTGGTGCAAATTGCTGGCAAGTCTCGCACCCCTGCGTTAATTCAGCCACATCTTTTCCCAAGGTTGGCAAGTAGTATCCCAGCCTGAAGATCTTTCTTGTTAATGACCGTGCACCTTCGTGGCATGCTGCCACCCTTTCATGAACTTCTCGAAGAACTCTTTCTGTTTCTGGATGAGCAACACACCTTAGGTAAGGAGTCGAGTAGCCTCGCTTGTAGAGTTCTCCATCTATAATCACGTAACTGGCTGAAAGTCGTCTTATCCTCGTAGATTCGCCTTCGTCTTCTGGGAAGATCCCCTCTTTCAAGAAATTCTGGAACGGAGTCATCCATGTGACCTGTCCTTGAATGTTGAAGACTTCTACTCTGTTATCAAGAACTGAACATAAGGCCTTTTCCAGGAATTGTACGTCTTGAATTGTCGTTCCTGCACATGATAACTGTTGCGCAGCTTTCTCGAGGCCTTGTTGGCCACATCCAATCCTCGATAGAAGGCTCGAATGATCTCCCCATCTGAGACTCGACGATTTATCTCCGTGACGTTTTGATGAAAATGTCCATAAAAATCGGCCAGCGACTCTCTAGGCTGCTGCTTGACCGCATCCAGAGCAACCACGCTTTTCATTAGTTGGCGCTCGCCCATATACCTCTCCAGGAATTCGCTTCTTAACTCTGCCCAAGTCCCTATAGATCCTGCAGGGAGGCCGAAGAACTAGGACGAAGCCGAACCCGAAAGAGTGGATGGAAATAATAAAGCCAAGTGATTGGGATCATTTGACTTACCCAGAAGAGAGGCCTCGTGCTTGTTGACATGTATGGTGGGGTTTCCTCCACCACTGTATTCAGGTATAGCTCTGGCGACTACGTCCTTCGGGATTTTGAAGGCGACGAGGTCGTCGGAGAAGGGATGAGCAGATCGCTCCTTGAAGGGAGCTGTGACTGTCAGTCGCCTTTCCTGGAGCCTTCTATTGATGAGGTCGTCCACCTGGTCCAGGGTTCAATTCTTTGACGAAGTCCCATTCGGCAAGGGACCAGAAGGATTGGTGGAGTAGGTAGCCGTCGACGGTTCGGTGGATGCCGGGGGTAGGGACTGGTGCCCCGATGTCATCTCCTGATCCTCCCGGGGAGCTGTGGTGCCAGGATTCGCGGTTTCAGTCGGTATGGGCCATGTGGCAGCGGGGCGAGTGTTTCCTTGGGGAGCAGGAGCTTGTCGGCGAGCCTATCCTAGGATGGCTTCCAGCAATGATATCATCTCCAGGGTTAACTGGATGTTTTCCCCGGCGATGTGGACGGTTTGCGGTGCTGGAGTCTCGGTATGGTTGGGAGCAGGGGTCGGTCTGGAATTACCGACATGTTCTCTGGCTGTCTTCAGGGGAACGACATCGGGTGCTGCCTGGATGGCAGGTTCTTGCTGGAGCGGCAAAGAAGCGACGGAATCAGAGTTGTCTGAGGGTTGCTCGTGAGTCGGGTTCCGGCGGTTGTTTTGTGATCGATTTCTCATGGCTGTATTACTCGATTCCCACAGACGACATCAAATGTTGGATTGTAAACTTCTGGTTGCTGATCTGGTAGTGAATTGAATGCCAGGTGACGGTTGAAAAGTGCTTTCGTCTTAGCTACGGTGGACCTACAAGTAGGGGATCGCAACAGAGGGGGTGTCTCTGGGTCCCTCTCCGATGCTTAAATGAGTATATGTGTGTGTATATAGCTCAAAACGTAATGAATGTATGTAAAGCAAATGTATTTATAGAGTAGGAGAGACCAAACCGTATAAGGTAACCGTATATCTTAGTGAATATTGTGTTGTTGAAAATTTGGATAGTAGATATTGCATTTACGGCGAGATATTGCAGTTACCATATCTAATCCTTAGTGAATATGTGTTCGAGATACGCGGGATATCGTGGTCACTTCCTTATTAACGGTTGGTGGGACCAGAGGAGAGAGGCAAGGCTCTCTTCGGGGCGAGCACTCCCATGGCGAGCAGTAGGAGATCGTGACTTGGTGAAGAATAGCGACCAGCTAGGGAGCCTTCGGCGTCCATATTGTCCTGGGCTCGATCCTGAGCCACTCTATGGTGGGCCAGATTGACTTTGACTTAGGCTGGTCCTGTTCGAATAATTTGGGAATACCCCCTCCATGGTTATTGGTCCTTCGAGGCCTTTTCTTTATTGGCTGTCACTATCAATACCCAACAAGTTCCTACTGAAAGAATCTTGAATCACGTCTCTTGGTCTAGGTATAGATGTAAATCTATCTTCATCAAAGTTAGCATCTCTTGATTCTATAACCGTGTTTACAGACACATAGTCATTAGATTTACATAGAATATATATATGCATAGGAATGTTCAGCATACCCAATGAAGATATAATCTACACATCTTTCACCCAAGTTTCTCGTTTTGGGTTCAGTGTGCCTTATAATTGCTCTACATCCCCAAACTCTCAGAAAATTTAATTTTGGTGGCTTTTTATACCACAATTCATATGGGGTAATCTTATTCCTTTTATTAGGAATTTTATTCAATAAATATTTGGTTGTTAACATAGTCTCACCCCAAAAACCTCACTTAAACCTGAATAGGATAACATGAAATTAACCATCTCTTTCAAAGTCCTATTCTTCCTTTCTCCTACACCATTTTGTTGTGGTGTATAAGGAGTTGTGGTTTGATGTATTATACTAGTAGATTGAAAATATACTGGATCATAATACTCACATCCTCTATCAATACGTAAATTTTTAATCAAATTACTTTGATGTAGCTCAACTTATTCTTTATAAATTCTAAATTTATCAAGAGCTTCATCCTTAGCATGCAACAAATAAACATAGCAATATCTAGATGCATCATCAATAAAAGTAATGACATACTTTTTATTTCCTAATGAAGGTGTAGCATGAAAATCACATAAATCACTATGTATCAATTCCAATACTTTGGATACTCTATTTACATCATTGAAAGGTTTTCTGGTTATCTTAGTTAACATGCAAGTTTTACATTTCTCATTGTTTATATCAATAGCAGGTATGAGACTCATTTTAGACATATCTTTTATTCTTTTATAATGTACATGTGCTAGTCTAGCATGTCATAATTCTGATTTATTCAAATTTTTACTAGTACTAGTGGAAGTCATACAAGCAGATTCATTATAAAACGAAACCTTAACATTCAACATAAACATACCATTACATAAATAACCAAAACCTACAAAATTACCATGTTTCGACAAGATATACTTGTCACTTTCATACACATGTTTGTAACCACAATTATTTAAGACAACACCAGAAAAGAGATTCTTTCGAATCCTGAGAACATACAATACGTTGTTTAAAGACACATTTTCCAGACGTAAAAACAAGCTTTACATTTCCTAGTCCTTTAATTGGTTCAGTCGCAACATTTCCCTTCTTTAACACAAATCCATCTTCAATTGGTAGAAACTGTTTGAACCAAAGAAGATCTTTACACACGTGACTTGTTGCTCCTGAATCAATCCACCACGCAACATGATCATCTTGCACATAAAATGCCTCAGATATTAATAATACATAATTCTTACCCGAATTATAATTTTGTGTTAAAATATGACCTTGTTGCTTTTCTGGATCCTTAGATCCTCTTGGACCAGCGTTATACTTGCCTTTACCAACCCGACAATCCTTCTTGAAATGACCAGGTTTCCACACTTCCAACATGCCATATTAGGCTTCTTGTTGGAAGACTTGTTGTCATCTCCTTTAAACTTCCGTTTGTTACCTTTGTCTTTGTTCGAATTTGAAAATCGGCCATCTTCAATCATGTTCACAGAAGAGTTACCAACTTGGTTCTTACCCTTAGGGATATTGTCGACTTCTTGAGCCCTTAAAGACTCCTCAATCATGAGGTGACTTCTAAGTTGAACAAGAGACATCTCTTCCTTATTGTGTTTCAAGGTATGTTTGAAATCTTTCCATGATGGTGGCAATTTGTCTATAACACTAGAAACTGATATGGATGCATCCATATTCATGTTATGTTGAGCAAACTATCCCAGAATCCTTAACATTTCATTATACTGTTCCATGACCGGTCTAGTATCAACCATCTTGTAATTATTAAAACTACTAACCATAAACTTCTTACTTGAAGCATATTCAGAAAAATAGTTTCAATCCTTGTAGAAATTTCGAGAGGATTTCTGGATTAATCTGAATTCGTGATGAGACTTTCATATTGAAACTATTTGGTGGTTTACCCAAAATTTCAATCAGAAAAATCAGAATCTGACCAAGAACTGAGTATGAGTAGATTGTTTGTTGTGTGATCTTCAAACCAGAAACATGACCAATTTATAGAGTGTCTCACCCCTTTTGGACGAAAATTGGCACCAAAGAGACTGTCCCCTTTCAGATCAAAACTTGGCGCCAACGTTACCATGCACCTTCTCGGATCAATCTTGGCGCCAAAGTGATTAGAGGTTAGTGTCCAAAACCAGGATTTTTGGGGTCAGAAATAATTGATTAATTAAAAAAACATATAATGAATTTTTAGAATATTAACTTTATCAAAAATAAAATAATTACCCCAACCAAGGGCTACGCCCCTTTGACCCCGCCAGGGGCGCTGCCCCCGGACCCCTGCAAAGGGGGCGTCCCCCTTTGACCCCCATTGCTTAGGGGGGGAATCCTCTAAGCAACCGATGAAGTTCTAATACTGTGAATCATAATATACTCAAACAAGTGTGCACTTCGCGCCCTTCTGACTTGTTTGATGAAATATTATGATCATATTGGTCAGCTAGTCAATCCAATCAATCAAACTAAAATATCTAACATCCTACAACAATATAGAAGGCCCAATTCCCAACTAGATGGGGAGTATCAATTCCTTATATTATGTAGACATGTCTTATAATTTTATAACAACTCTTAATGATCCACGTGTTTTCCTTTGATGTTCAAAGCTGGAATATCTAGATATCAGTTACAACAAGTTGAAAGGTTCAGTTCTAATTGTCAAAAAACTCTGAAACGACTGCTTAAACAATAATGACAGAACCAAATAACTGAAAGGATTACATTGTATTGAGTTTTTCTATTTCTCTAATCAACATTACATATTTAGAATCAAACGAAACCTAAATTGTCAAAGTATAGATGTTGTCCAAATTTGACTCTGGAGTTGTCTATTGTTGACACTTGATATCAAAATTGGGTGAAAGACCTGACGCCAAAGTCAGGCAAAAGACCTAGCAACAAGGTTAGGAAAAACGAAAGACCTGACGCCAAAGTCAGGCAAAACGAAAGACCTGACACCAACGTCAGGCATAAGACCTGTTATCAAAATCAGGCAGAGGTCCTAACGCAAAAGACAAGCAATCCGTCAAGGAATCCATTCTCTTATAAGTTGGGCAAAATTCGAGAAGTTATATTCAAAGCGAACAATCCATACTAAGGGTAACAATTCCTTTGTGAAACAAATTCTAGAAGATTGGGAAGGAACTTAAAGCGATCACTATAGATGAAGAAGCTTTGAGTAACAAGTTACTCGGGATTAGACGGACACTCCAAAAGGTCTAAACTTTAACAAGGTAACACATCTTCAGAAGATGATAGTTTTCCTTAAAAGGTTTATAATTGGCGAGGGGAATAGATAAATCTGTAAAGACTTATCATTTCAAGCCTAAAGAAAGGTCCATGGCCCTAAGGGTCGAGACCATTATAAGACGAAGAGAAAGTCGAAGGTAATTATGGTAAAGACATCGGAAGAATCGCCAACTCATTCAAATTCAAATGAAAGTAAAGGCTTATGAAATAAAGGCATTCAATATTATCAAAAATAATTACAAACATTCCCGAAATACAAGGGAAGACAAAAACTATCATTAAAAGTAAATGATATGATCGCCGGGGGAGTTGGAGACTTCAGGTCTTGGGCTCTTCAGGAACGGAGGCACTCTGCTCGCCATCAGGGGCAACTTCCTCGACAGTAGCAGCAGGAGAAGTCTCCTTGGAAAGGTTCTCTTGAGGAAAGTCTTAAGGGACTCAACTTCCTGAAGAGGAAAGTTGGGGTCGACCGTCTGGATGTCCTCGACCAGGAATTGGAGATAGGAAGCCACCTCAGCCTTCATCACTTTCAAAGCACAGTCGGTAAATTCATCGGACCTTTTAAAGTCCTCGACTACACTTTGGGGGGATGGAACAGACTTCAACTGCATGGCAAGCTGTTCCTTCTCCTTCTCCAGGGAGTTCCCCCTGGCCTCAGCATCGACGCTCTGAGCCTCCACGACCACCTTTTGAGTCTCAGCAGCAACTCTTCGGGCTTTAGCTTCCTTTAGCTCAGCCTTCAGGCGAGTATTAGCAGCCTCTACCTCAGTTTAGTACTTGTCGACCGCCTTAGACTTATTGACAGCGACCGCTGCCTCTTCCTCCTTCTTCTCGACAAGGTCAAGGAGTCTCTGCTCCTTCTGGAAATACTCCTCTCGGGCATGTTCCACCAAGAAAACCGCTGCGTTGTCCGTATCCTTCAAACCTTCCATCTGGTCGGGGGAAAACCCTAGACTCATATACTGCTCCAGCTCGATAAGCAGGCCAGTCTACTTATCGGCGAGCTCCCCGACAACCCGACCGATCGCCAGCTCCTCTCGAACGAGCTGACAACAGGGAAATGGGGACAAAGTACTGTTAGTCTAAGGAACAATAAACAGATGACTTGGAAACAAGTAAAAATAAAAGAACTTACCAGGGTGATCCGCTCAAAATGAGACCTCATGAGCCCCTCGACAGCCTGAAGTTCTGAGGGAACCAAGGCCTTGTCCTGAGGGGGAACAATCCCCTCGAGGAGATGCATGCATAAGTCCAGGTTACCCCGGAGAGTCTTCTGGTCAAAAATATCCATCTTATGGAGATTCCCCCAAGGGGCCCAGACGCCCTTGGGGTTCGCCACCCTGGGTGGCTGGAACAAGCCCACCAGGGGGCAATACTCACCAAGGGAGGTCTTCGAGGAGCTTGCAGAGGCTTGCCCCTTCTTTAGAGCCCCAGTATCCTTAGGAGGATTGGGAGAATCTCCATCGGAAGAAGGTGGGGGGACCTCTGCCACCACCAAAGTCTTCTACTTAGGGGCAACAGGACCCTTAGGAGCAGCATGGCTCTTGGGAAGAGTTGGGCGATCTTCACCCGAACTCCTGGCCTTCTTGGAAGGAGTGGGGTTAACAACCACTTCAGCAGTGGTCTTCTCTGCAAACGATTAACGAAGGTATTAGAAACTGAAAATAAAGACAGAGGAAAAAGAAATAAACAAGACAGTTATGTACCTGGGTGGCGAGAGCCAGGAGTGACTGAGGGGCGATCCTTCTCAGGCTTTCGTTTGGAGGATTGCCTGGAAGGAGGATGAGGAAGGCTCAACGACGTCTGGTCCAGAGATAGCCCCGCCTTGACCTGGTCATCAAAGAGACTCACGAGTTTGTGGCTCCGAGCGCCTACAATCAATAGAAGAAAAGGTTAGAAAATTACCCAATCAATAGAAATTGGTGAGGTCTGATGGATGTCCACCATCTCGAGCATCAACTCAGTAGTTTCCGCCACCGAACAGATCGAACAAAAGTTCGATTGTTTATGCAACCGGAAAAAATCGTCGATGGCGTTCCGGTCGCTTCACGACCACTCCCCGAAGACGGGAGGTATATCCATTTCCGGTTCAGACAACTCCCAAGTCACGTTCCCCTTACATAAGAAGTAGAACTTATTGTAGTTGGAGTTGGTGGCACGGAAGTCATCCACCAACCAAAAATGGTTGTTCCAGTTCCATGTCTGGCCTCTCCATTCTTCAAACTTGGGCCACCGGGTCTGGAAATGGTGGAGTTGGTTTGCTCCGGCATCCAATCGATAGAAGCAACGGAACAAAGCCAGTGAATACATCCATTCTTGACTTAAACACATGAACTTGAACCTGATCCACATCCTAATGGTGTTAGGGACTAGCTGCGTAGGACCTATCCCGTAATAACAGCATAGTTCCTGCAAATCCCCGCAGAGAGGAAAACGCAACTCAGCGTCGATCTGGGCCGCATAGACGTAAACCTCTCTGTCACGAGGATAATGCAGCCCTAAGCCTGGATACCTGGAAGAATCATCTTCGCTCAGACCAGTCACGGCGACCACTGCCTTGAACTGAGCCGGCTTCAACTCGTTGGGCTTGATATCTACTTGGAAAATCAGGGTATAGCAATAACAATATAAAAACAAGAATATGCATGAGGCATTATCAGTAAAGAAGTGAGCAGAAAGCATCGATGTTTACCTTTTGGGGAAAAGAGGGGCACATTGGTCTCTCGCCCATCCACTACCACAGGTGTGACCGTCGATCGTCCAGAAGCAGGGTTCCTTTGGCTTGGAGCGGAGAGGAACCGTCCCTGATTTGCAGGGGAGCATTGATGGCCTTCGTGGGCACCTTTGGGTTAGAAGAGGAAGACCTATTGGCGGGGGCCTTGCTCTTGCCTGAGGATTGATTCTTGGAAGTCATTGATGCTAAAAGGTTTATGAAATCGGAAGAAGAAAGAAGAAAGTTTAAGAACAGAGGACTGAGGAAATGAACGAGCATAGAACTTTCTGGAATATGGATGACTGGAACGCGTAAAAGACAATGGAGTAGAGGTTATGTTCCTTATATAGACAAAATAGGAGTAACCACCACAGACAGAATCGAAACGGGTTAGAGAATGATTACACCTTTTGGGTAAAAATCGAAGCAATGTAAGAATTTTATGAGACACCTCAGGGAGACAAAGGCCAGACGGTACAAAAACTGTCTGCCTACCCTTGGGTTACTGAAGAATAAACGACAGGCGTGCTTCAAATGTCCATTCAACTTCTGGATAACCGTGCAGTTATTAAATGCTCAAGTCCACTATACAGATAAAGTGATCTCCAACGCGTTGCTAAGCCTTTCTGGAAAACCCTTTCAAATACAGTGCTCGCCAAAAAGGAATAAAGGATCGAATATTCCATAAACTCTTGGCGACCAAACGATTGATTGCCAAAGAGCATAAAGTGTTCAGAAGGGTACAAATAGCATAAAAAGGACAGAGAAGATCCAATCCAAGTGTTACTATCTCAAACCCTATCAAACAATCAAGCTCGACCGAAGAAACTCCACTCAAGCTTCGGGGGCAAATGTTGGGTATTGATAGTGACAGCCCAATAAGGAAAAGGCCCTAGAGGCCCAATAAGGAAAAGGACCCAGAAGTCCAATAACTTTGAAAGGGGTGAAATCCATGTCATTCGAACCAGGCCAGACCATGTTAAGGTTGATTTGGCCCTCATGAAGTGGCCCAGTGTCGAGCCCAAGCCAAAGTGGACGTCAAATGCTCCATCACTGGTCGCCATCAACCTAAGTCGCAGACTCCTACTGCTCGACATAGGAGTGCTCACCCAAAGAGAGCTCAACCTCTCTTCTCTGGTCCCACCAACCGTCACTAAATATATGGTCACGATATCCCGCATGTCTCGAGCACATATTCTCTAAAGATTACATATGGTAACTGCAATATTACGCCATAACCGTAATATCTGCTATCTAAATCTTCACCAACACAATATTCATTAAGATATGTTGTTGCCTTTTACGGTTTGGTCTCCTTACTCTATAAATACATTTGCTTTACACACATTCAGTTACGTTTTGAGTTCATATACACACATATACCCATTTAAGCATCGGAGAGGGACCCAAAGACACCCCCCTCTGTTGCGATCCCCTTCCTGCAGGTTCACCGGAGCTAAGGCGAGAGCAATCTTCAACCTTCCATTGGCATTCAATTCACTGCCAAGTCAGCATTCAGGAAATCAAGATCCAACATATGCTAGTCTGAAATCATTCAGATGACAAAGTCAATAAAGGATTTGAAGAAGGAGAACACTAATACAACTTGTTGAGGATGTATAGTCCTATCTCTAACGAGTTTTTCAAATTCAAGAAATTACCATCTCATGGTGGCATACATATATATTTGGTATACTATGGAGTTTATCTAACCTTCATCTGTTATTTCTTTGATTGTTGGTACTGTAGAGGGAGCGCACGAAGGAGCAGATTGAAAAGCTCAAGAAGCAGAAAGAAAAACTTGAATCCTTATGCCGAACTCTTCAAGCAGAGAGGAGAACCAGCAGCACCTCTAAGACACCTGTTGTGGTGTATTATGTATGTGGTCATCATGTATGTGTGATCATTTTTGCTAGCTTTCAAGCAAATGACTACTATTTTGTGGGACCAACTATTATCGTGGGCTCATGAAATGTTATATTGCAGATATTGTATTTAACGATATTTCTAACCATGTATGTAATCAATTGATTGCGAAAATAAATATTATTTTGCATTACAATTTACATTCTTTATTTAAAAATAAAAAGTTAATAAATTGGTCTTTAATTTTTAATTACTTATATTAAAGTTTTTATTATTCTTAATTTTTAAAATTAATTAATACAAATTATTTTTATTATATACTATACATATACAAAGAGGGACAAATATGTTATTTTAACACATTACATTCCATTTCCATTAAAATAAATCATTATTCCATTCTATTTCATTCCATAAAAAAAACTTCATATTTTTAACTTCTATTCCTTATTCTCTTTTCATTATTCGGAATTCGGTAAAATTAACTCTACAACCACAGCGCCATCGTATTTCTACAACCCTATACCCGCCAGCCACTATGGAGGACGTAGCATAGGGGAAGGATTTCTCTTTTCCCAAACAGGCAAACAGGAGGAAGGAGATCGTCAATATGGTCTGACATTAAGGCTTTCAAGACTCAGTTGGAGAGGACCAAGGTTTTTCCCGAGTACATATTCCACGATGGGCCTCCATTCGCGACGGGTCTGCCTCACTATGGTCATATTCTGGATGGCACGATCAAGGACATCGTAACGAGGTACCAGACAGTGAGGGGCCAACATGTAACGAGGCGTTTTGGGTAGGATTGCCATGGGCTTTCTGTGGAGAAAGAGATTGACAAGAAGTTGATCAAGCTTTCTTAGCTTGATCAAGCCTAAGAATTTTGCACCAGTACTAAAGCCTAAGAATTGTGCTTTCTTAGCTCTAGGATCAAACTTACTTTCTTTAACATGATAGTAAGCAGGACATCCGAAAATGTGTAAAAAATCATAATCAGTAGCATGTTTACCTCTCCACATTTCAATGGGCGTTTTCCCATCATTGGCAGCTGAGGGTAGTCGGTTGATGATGTGGCAGGCATATGTCACAGCTTCAGCCCAAAACTTCTTGCTGAGTCCAGCAGTCAGCATCATACATCACACTTTCTCTAATAAAGTACGATTCATTCGTTCTGTCACACCGTTCTGCTGCGGTGTACCCCGTACTGTGAAGTGTCTGACAATTCCCTCTCTCCGACATACTTCCATGAAGGGGTCTGACGTGTACTCACCTCCATTATCAGATCTGAGCCGCTTGATCTTATTGCCGGTCTGAGTCTCAACCATTTTCTTCCAATCAAGGAAGGTTTTCAGCACTTCATCTTTATTCTGCATCGTATACACCCACACACGACGAGAATAATCATCAATAAAAGTTACAAACCAATGTTTACCTCCCAAAGATGCATTTTGGGTCGGCCCCCAAACATCAGAGTGCACATAGTCAAGAATTCCCTGTGTATTGTATACTGCGGTTCCAAACTTGACCCGCCTCTGCTTCCCTAATACATAGTGCTCACAGAAAGATAATTTACCAGTTTTGGCACCCTTGAGTAAGCCTTGCTTCACCAGTGTTTGCAAAGCTTTTTCTCCTGTGTTTCCCATACGCATATGCCAAAGACTGGTTGTGTCGACATCAGTCTCATCCATCTTCTCACAGCTTGTGGAAACTCTTCCATCGACAGTACTTCCCTGCAAGAAGTACAAGTTACCTCGCCTTAAACCCTTCATAGCCACCCGAACTCCTGTTAATACTTTGAGAGTTCCGTCTTCAATGGTGATTCTGAATCCCTTTGAATCCAGAGATCCTAGTGAGATGCGATTCTTCCGCAAGTCCGGAACATACCGAACTTCTGTTAGACTCTTGATGCTACCATCGTGCAGCTTTAACCGAATGCTACCTATTCCTTGTGTCTTACAGGCACTGTCATTGCCCATAAGAACTGCTCCACCTGCGATCTTTGTGAAGTCAGTAAACCAGTCCCGATTGGGACACATATGATAGGTACATCTGGAATCCATAATCCATTCATCGGAATGACAAATGGATAATGAACTTATCAAGGAAAAAACATAATCATCATCTTTGTCCACGACATTGGCTGTAGTGGGTTGATTCTGCGGTTGTCCCTTTCGGTTTGGACATTCCTTCTTCCAGTGTCCTTTTTTGTGACAAAAGGCACACTCGTCTTTGGCGATTTTTTTACCGACTGATGAACCACGTGAAGTGGTCTGGGTCTTCGATTTCGAATCGTTCTTCTTTCTGGGATGCCTTGACTATGGTCTCCCTCTTGCTGTTAAAGCTTCACTTGATGTATGTTGTTGTACCTGCTTATCCCTTTTCCGGTACTTATTACTAATTAAAGAACTAGATACATCTTCGAACTTAATACTTTCCTTCCCGTACAGTAGAGTAGTAATTAAATGCCCATACGTATCGGGCAAGGAATTTAACAAAAGTAAAACTTTATCTTCATCATCTATTTCAACATCTAAGTTTAACAGATCAGCAAGAATTTGGTTGTAACTGTTCACATTCTCGGACATTGAAATACCTTCACGAAATTGGAATCTGAAGAGCTTCTTCTTCAAGTACAAACGACTCTCAATGCTCTTCTTCATGAACTTATCCTCCAACTTCAGCCAAAGTACCTTAGCATTTGTCTCTCTCATGACAAAATACTTTTGTTCTTTGGTAAGGCACAATCGGATTGTACTACACGCTTGAGTGTTGAACTTCTTCCAATCCCGATCAGTCACATCATCTAGCTTTTCTCCCAACGCAATATCCAATTCTTGTTGGATCAAGACGTCCATGACTTCACATTGCCACATGCCGAAGTTGCTTGTCCCATCGAACTTCTCAACTTGAAACTTGGAATTTGAAACATCAGACTGTCGCCTGGAGCTACTGACTTTATAAGAGCTCCCATCTCCTCCCGATCTTCCATTCGAAATTTAGAAATTTTAGACTCAAAATTTCAAAATTCTAACCGTAGGGATGACTCCGGAATGATCCAAATAGTTGGAAAGCACTATTTGATCGTTGAAATCGGACTTCGGATGGCTTCGATCAAGACCCGAATAGATCTTGAAAATGGACGGTTCAGATCTGCCGGGCGCATGGGGGCGGGTGCGTGCGCGTGGAATTACTTGCCAAACAGACCGAGGCGCGTGAGGCGCGTGGGGCGCGTGGGGGCGCGTGGGCGCGTGAATTTCAGTCGTCTTCAACCTCTGGTGCACGTCGGGCGCGTGAACTTCTTCAGAAACTTGCAGGAGCAAGTGTGGGCTACTCCGATGTCCGATTTCGATTCCATTTGCGGAAAAGGATTCGTCTTGAAGAGAGGAACACCCTGGTATTGTCGAAAATTTAAATTGAGCAACTTGAATTTTCGGACAACTTCGAACCGAAGCTCTGATACCACTTGTTATACTTCACCCACCTCACCGGAAATCACACAAGACGATTTTAAAGTGGTTCGGCAAATTGCCTACATCCACTGGAGCTTCTTTGATAGAATTTGTTGCAAGATTTCCAAAATATTACAAATTCATTCAATTTCTCACTCTTCTACTTTCCACCTTGCACTCTCTTGCTTATGCAGATCAAAACTCTCCTATTTATAGGAGGAGTTCTCTTCATATGCTTCCAAAACGTGGGTTGCTCCTTCTTGAAAGTGGGCTGCTACTTTTGGAGATGGTGGTGGAGAAAGGTGGTGGCTTGACAATGAAGAAACGTGGGCTGCTCTTCTTGTCCTTCTTGGTGGCTGCTTTCAACAATATTCTGGCTGGCACGATCAAGGACATCGTAACGAGGTACCAGACAATGAGGGGCCAACATGTAAAGAGGCGTTTTGGGTAGGATTGCCATGGGCTTTCGGTGGAGAGAGAGATTGACAAGAAGTTGATGATTAAGAAGGAGGATGTGTTGGCAATGTGAATCGATAAGTACAATGAAGAATGCAGAAGTGTTGTAACCAGGCGAGACTTCTCATTCTTATATGCTTTTTTAGATGTTCGATTTATCGTTTGATGATAGTGTGGTTCTTCTGGGACTGAGATTCAGTATCTATGAACAACTTTCATTGTTTAGTTCGACGGGGACAAAGAGTTTTTGGGAGTTTAAAACGCAACCTCAGACGGATTTTAATTTTAAACAGGTATGTTGAGGAGTGGGTGAAGGTCATCACTCGGACGGGAAGGTGGAACGACTTCAAGAATGATTACAAGAGTATGGACTTGAAGTTCATGGAGAGCGTGTGGTGGGCGTTTGCCCAACTTTATGAGAAAGGGTTAGTTTACAAAGGTTTCAAGGTACATTTTAGGTTTTATTGCTTTAGTCAAGTTACTTCGATGGATTGGTTACAATGATTTTACTGCAATTTTATTGAATACCTTACACGAATAGACGCTGTTTCATTCACCCCAAAGGCAACGTTGGTTATCCCTTGCATAAGATTTGACTAGTACTGTCTTAATAGTAAATGCCACTTCTGATTTTGTTGAACACTTGAACTATTATGCTCCGTTACAAATAAACACTTGAACTATTATGCTACGTTACATATACATAATGGCAATTAATTGTACGGAGTCCAAAGAGGTGGCAAGGTCAAAGCATGTGCATATCCTCACCTTTGTAGGCCCATTGTGTTCAATGCCAATGTAGTCTGTAATCATCTGAGAGACATATATATCTGCGTATCTGTACCTCACATAGTCAAATTACTGTATGTGAGTTTAGAGGGATTACATATAGGTGGATAGTGGATACACAATTTGTTTTGCTTGGATGGTTATGTCATATTTTTTTTTTGTTCCATAAATCTTCACTGTTTGTTCGTATTTGTAGCACTGCCTATTTTTTTCTTCGTATTGTAGGTGATGCCTTACAGTACAGGTTTGAAGACTCCCTTGTCGAATTTTGAAGCAGGCAAAAACTACCTGGTAAGTGGTTTTTGTTTTATTTGTAAACGAAAATCTTTTAGGGGCAACATCTTCTGATCTTATAGCTGCTGTATGATTGTTAATGATGTCTTAGCTTATTTTCTCTTTCAAGTGGAAAATATATATGTGCTTTCTAGTACAGATATGCCTTAGCTTACTTAGTGTGGAACCTGGAGTTCTTTTGAATAAATTTATTGTGATAGTTTACTAGTTATATGTCGCTCTGGAGTAGTTATTTAGCTACCGCATCTATTAGTTGAATTATTACAGATATACATGTAATAGCTTATAGCTCTGACTTTTTTCTTCTCTCCTCGTTTTTTTTTTGTTAGGTATTGGAGTCTGATTAGTATGTACCCGTAGACTGTACTATACTGTATTTCTCCATGTATACGTATTTTGTAACAGTAACCATCATTAATATATTTTGCCAAACCGCGTGGAGGTTACCCAATTGGTGTTACCCCGAAAACCTGAGCTTCTTCTCTTCCTCTCTCTGTGTTCTTTCTCAATTTGTGTGCGAAATTCTTCATCCGTTTGAAGTGTGAATCGATCCTAACAACTGGTATCAGAACTAAGGAGATTGAACACGATCACTGAAGATGGAGAGTTCGAAGTTTAGAATCGAGAAATTTGATGGATCCGATTTCGGTTTCTGGAAGATGCAGATTGAAGATTGTCTTTACCAGAAAGATCTTCACGAAACCTTGATCGAGGTGCAGCCGGATTTCATGACAAAGGAGCAGTGGAAGCTGAAAGATCGTCAGGCCCTAGGGATGATCCGATTGACATTGTCGAAGAACGTGGCGTTCAACATCGTCAAGGAGAAGACTATAGCCGATCTGTTGAATACGCTATCAAATATGTACGAAAAGTCATCGGCGATGAACAAGGTATATTTGATGCGTAGATTGTTCAATTTACAGATGTGAAAGTGGATCTGTTGCTGATCATATCAACGAGTTTAATATGATTGTGATTCAATTGAGTTCTGTGGAGATTAACTTCGAAGATGAAATTAAAGCCTTGATTTTGATTTCATCTCCGCATGAGTCTTGGGATACTGTTGTTGCTGGAATTAGTAGTTCCCGTGGTTCTGCGAAACTGAAATTCGATGAAATTCGAGATGTTGTTCTCAGTGAAAGTATTCGCAAACGCGAAGTTGGAGATTCATTGGGTAGTGCTCTCAGTGTGGACAGAAAGGGGAGAAGTAACTCGAAGGGCCAAAATCAATATGGTCGATCAAAATCAAAGAATCGAGGAAAATCTCCGAACAAAGCTAACGTGATTTGTTGAAATTGTGGAGAGAAATACCACTATCGGACAACATGTAAGAAACCTAAGAAGAAGCAGAAATCAAAAATCAGGGGATGATACAGATTCTGTAAATTCAGCAGAAGACATTAGGGATGCTCTAATCCTTAGTGTGGATAGCCCGGTTGAATCATGGGTTTTGGATTCTGGTGCATCTTTTCATTCGTCTCCAAGCAAGGAATTGTTTCAAAATTTCAAGTCTGGAAAATTTTGGAAAGGTATATCTTGCTGATAACAAAACTTTGGAGATTGAAGGAAATAGTGATGTTTGCCTAAAGACACCTTTGGGAAACCTGTGAACATTGGAGGATGTTAGATATATTCCTGGCAAAGTAATGTCTCCTTTCATTTCATTTTTCACTTTAGGGAGATGATTGTAGTTATGCTGAATTTCTTGAAGATATAGCTGGAAAGCTCACTGAGGTGAGCTTTCTATAAAATGTGAATGACCTGTTGGATCGTGATTTCCTGAATGCTGATCTGGCAATGAATTGAATGCCAAGGAGATGGTGATCGCGCGCTTTCGCCTGAGCTCCGATGAACCTGCAAGAAGGGGATCGCAACAGAGGGGGTGCCTTTGGGTCCCTCTCCGATGCTTAAATGAGTATATGTGTGTATATAGCTCAAAACGTAAAGAACGTATGTAAAGCAAGGGTATTTATAGGGTAAGAGAGATAGAACCGTATATGGCAGCTGAATATCTTAGTGAATATTGTGTTGTTGAAGATTTAGATAGTAGATATTGCGGTTACGGTGAAATATTGCAGTTACCGTATCTAATCTTTAGTGAATATGTGCCCGAGATATGCGGGATATCGTGGCTATATCCTTATTAACGGTTGGTGGGACCAGAGGAGAGAGGCAAGGCTCTCTTCATGGCGAGCACTCTTCATGGCGAGCACTCCCTATGGCGAGCACTCCTATGGCTGCGACCTTGATTGTTGGCGAGCACTCCCTGGGCACTCCCTTGGTGAGCACTCCCATGGCGAGCAGTGGGAGGCTTTGGCCTTGGCCAATGGCGACCTGAAGTGGCACTTTGGCATCCACTTTAGTTTGGATTCGATACTGGACCACTTTATGAGGGCCAGATTAACCTTACTGTGGGTTGGCCTTGTTTAAATGGTATGGGTTGCACCCCCTGCAAATTTATTGGGCCTTCGAGGCCTTTCCCATATTGGGTCGTCACTATCAATACCCAACATTTTCCCCCGAAGCTTGAGTGAAGTTTCTTCGGTCGAGCTTGATTCTGTGATAGGGTTTAAGATAGTGACTTTTGGACTGGATTTTTTGCTTTCCTTATCTGCTATTTGTGCCTTTTGATGCTCTGTATCCTTTGGCGAATGATTTTGGTTGCGTAGAGTTTTTCGGAATGTGTGATACCTTACCCCATTAGGCGAACGCTTTGGGATTCCAGGGTTTATGGATGCTCATTCTTCACTCTTTGGGCGAACACTATCGTTGCGAGGGTGTTAGGAGAGGTCTGGTATAACTTTTGGCAATCACCTTTTTTTGTGTAAGATTTCGAACATTTTAATGAATGGACAGTTAGCGAAAGTCGAGAGGACTTTTGAGGCATGTCTCTCTCTTTGTCTTCCGTAACCAGTGGGCAGACTCACAGGTTTTTCGTGTCGTTCCAACCTTTTGTCTCCCCGATGTAACCCTTGGAATTCTGACATTACTTCGGTTTTACCCAAAAGGGTGTAATCATTATCTGAGCCGTTTCTTACGTGCCCGTTCGGTTTCCTTCGTTTTGGCTAAAAAGGCTGAACTTTAGCATTTAGTCTTTTACGCACTCAATTCATTTGCATTCCAGAGTTCATATCTTTTTTCAGCCCTCTGTTTCAATTTTTCCTTTCTCTCTTTTTATCCTCGAAAAAGCTTTCTCAGCCAGAACAAGGTACTCCTTCGAGCTTTGGAGAGCTGTCGGGGAGTGATCGGAACATCATTGATGACTTCTTCCGACATCATAGGCAACCAAACTTCTGTTCAATCCGCTCAGGGGCGGAAACTTCAGAGTCGATGCTTGGGCTAGCGGGCATTCATCAGTTCGTACAACTGACGCTCAAGGTCGGGGTTCATCATTCCGCGCCAGTCTTTATTGATTGGATAAATTTCTGACCCATCAGTCTGGGACCTAAATTCATTGACCGCACTTGAGGACCTAAATGCATCAGTCTATTTTCCAAGCGGGCTAAGACGAGGTTGTTAGCTGCCTAGGCGTCTATGAGTTTCGGATCAAGGATGTCGACCAGTACTCTGTTTGGCTAGAGGCAGAGAATGGTGACCTCAAGGCTCAACTGAAAGAGTCCTGGGTGCAGAGGGATGCCTCGATGGCTGAGCAGGAGCATCTTTCCTTAAATCTTAAGGCTGTCCCATCCCCCTTAGCGTGGTCGAGGACTTTAAGAAGTCTGAGGAGTTCTCTGACTGCGCCTTGGAGGTGATAAAGGCTGAGGCTGCTGCCTACCTCCAGATCTTGGTCGACGAGATTCAAGGGATTGATCCCAAGTTTCCTCTCTGGGAGGTGAAGTCTCTTCAGGACTTCATTGAGAGCGGCTACACCAAGGAAGCTCCTTGGCGATGAGGCTGCCCCCGGGGCCGAGAAGGAGACTGCATCCCCTGATGAACCCAGACCTTGAGGTCTCGTGCCTTCAGGCGACCGAGTCGATGCAGAGTTTCAGGTCAAGAAAGCCTGTTCATCCTCCTGCTTTTTGCTCATCCTTCTTTTTATCGATAATCACTTTTACTTCCCTTTGTTTTTGGGATAGTTGTAATTATTCTTTTGATTTCAGACTCAGATATTATTATAATGAACGCCTTTAATTTCGTAAGCCTTTACTCTTTTTCAACTTCGAATGTGTTTGGTCGTTCTTCCGATATCTCTTCGTTCGAACGCTTTAGGAAGTTTTACCATATTTGTTTTCAACTTCTCTTTAGCTTATGTAGGAGAGTCTCGCCATATAGGATCTTGGACCATCCATTCCCTCCACCAAAGTTTCTTAAGGGAACTGTTACTCGAAGATCATACCTTTAAGGAAACTATCATCTTTTGTAGATGTGTTCGCTTTGTTAAGGTTTTAGACCTTTAGAGTGTTCGTCTAATCACGGGGAACTGTTACCCGAGGCTCATTCATCTTTTAGTAAGTGGTTGCCCTAGGTTCATTCGCCCACTTTCTTGTGTTTGTTTCGCAAAGGAACTGTTACCTTTGATATGGATTCATTCGCTTTGGATGTTACTTCTCAATTTTTGCCCAACTTATAAGAGAACGGACTCCTTGACGGATTGCTCGCCTTTTGCGCTAGGACTTCTGTCTGATTTTTATATTTAGGCCTTATTTGCCTAACTTTTTCCTTAGGTATTTTCGCATGATTTTGATAACAGGTCTTGTGCCTGACTTTGGCATCAGGTCTTTCGCCTAACTTTGGTGCTAGGTCTTTCACCTGATTCAGTCATCAGGTCTTTCGGGTCTTTTGGTTTGCCTAACTTTGGCGTTAGGTCTTTTTGCCTAATTTTGGCGTTAGGTCTTTCGCCCAATTTTGATATCGGGTCTTTTTGTTTCGTAAGCCTTGGTTTTTGTTTGACTTCGAGTATACTTGGTTGTTCTTCTGATGTCTATCTTGCTTGAAAGCTTTAGGAAGTTTTACCATACTTGTTTTCAACTTCGCTTCAGCTTTTGTAGAATAGTCTCGCCTTTTTGTTTTCATTCAAAGGGTATTGGACCTTTCTTTGGAGGAAACGTTACCCTTTAGAGGTTCTTTTCGCTCCTTTAGGTTTCGGGGGAAGGACTGTGGCCTCTTATCGGCTCGTCCATTCCTTTCGCCATGTTTCTTAAGGAAACTGTTACCCAAGGATTATGCCTTTAAGGAAACTGTCATCCTTTATGGATTCGTTCGCCTTTTAGGATTTTGGTCCTTAGATTCGTTCGCCTAGTCGTAGGAAACTGTTATCTAAGATTTGCTCGCCTTTTAGGAAGCTGTTACCTCAGATTCGTTCGCCCTTTTTGGGGAACTGTTACCCAAGATTCGCTCGCCTTTTTAGGAAGCTGGAAAGCTTTAGGAAGTTTTACCATACTTGTTTTCAACTTCGCTTTTCAAAGGAACAGTTACCTTTAGATTCGCTCGCCTTTTAGGAAGCTGTTACCTAAGATTCGTTCGCTCTCTTAAGCTTTTCTTTGGAGAGACTGTTACCTTATTGGTTCGTCTGCTCCGTTGTGCCCAATTTGTAAGGGAACTGTTACCCTTGATGTGGGTTCGTTCGCCTTTTAGTGTAGGTCTTTGTTCTTCCCAGTTGGACAGCTGTAGAGATTTGGGTAGCATAGACTTCTTTTTCATTGGACCCCTCGCCTCCGGCACCAAACCTTACAGCAATCAGGTTTATCACCCTCCTGCTCTGGGATGGGCCAAATTGCTCGGGCGGAGCTGGAGAGTGGTTTCTACGTGGGGGCGTTCGACTTCTGGTGACAGGGCTTTTTGACCTTGGCGTCAGGGCTTTTGTCCTAACTTTGGCGTTAGGGCTTTTTGGCCTGACTTTGGTGTCAGGGCTTTTGGCCTGTCTTTGACGACATGACTTTTTGGCCTAACTTTGGTGTCAGGGTTTTTGGCCTGTCTTTGCCTAATTCTATTGTTAGGACTTTTGGCCTGACTTTGGCGTCAGGGCTTTTATTTTGCCTAACTTTATTGCTAGGTCTTTTGGCTTGACTTTGGCGTCAGGGCTTTTGTGGCCTATCTTTGGTGATAGGGCTTTTTGGCCTAACTTTGTTGCTAAGGCTTTTTGGCCTAACTTTGTTGCTAGGGCTTTTGTGGCCTATCTTTGGTGATAGGGCTTTTTGGCCTAACTTTGTTGCTAGGGCTTTTGTGGCTTATCTTTGGTGATAAGGCTTTTGTGGCCTAACTTTGTTGTTAGGGCTTTTGGCCTGACTTTGGCGTCAGGGCTTTTGTGGCCTAACTTTGTTGTTAGGGCTTTTTTGTGGTCTATCTTTGGTGATAGGGCTTTTGGCCTGACTTTGGCGTCAGGGCTTTTTTCTTCGATTTGCTTCGAGTGAACATGTTTATGAAGGAATCACTTGCTTGTATGGTCCTTCCCACTTAGCTGAAAGTTTATTTTGACTGTTCAGCCTTGTGAATTCATTCCTTCAACATTCCTCTCTTTATCAGCTTTTCGATGTCGCGCTTGTGATATCTGCAATAGCTCTCGGTGTCATTCCCAATGGGTTGACCACTCTTGCGGGGTCTCGGTGGCCTTGCCAGAGACATTTCCATCTCGACTAGTATCGCCGAGATCTGCTTGTTTAAAGGCGTGAAATACTCGGGGACCTCTGGATGTCTTGGTCCTGGGTTTTCCGATCTAGGCTTTTCTCGACCCTTCTTACCCTTCTTGATCCTGCAGGGACACCAAAGAACCAAGACGACGTCGAACCCAAAAGGGTCGACAGAAATAACAGGGCTAAGTGATTCGGATCAGTCGACTTACCCAACAGAGAGGCTTCATGCTTATTAACATGTATAATGGGGGCGCCTCCACCACTATACTCGGGGATGGCCCTGGCGACGACATCCTTTGGGGTCTTGATGACGACCAGGTCAGTGGTGAAGAGATGAGCTGATCGTTCCTTAAAGGGAGTCATGACGGTTTCGCGTTGTTCTTTGAGTCTCTTAGTGATAAGCTCCTCAACTTGGTCAAGAGTGAATTGGGGGCTGCTGTCCTCCAGTCGGTGTAGAACTTGATGGATTGACAGAGTGAGTGACCGCCGGCGTCTCAGTGGAGGACGGAGGTAAGGATTGGTGTCCAAAGGTCATCTCTTGATCTTCTTGAGGGGCTGTGGTGCCAGGATTTCCAGTTTCTGATTCTGGTGGCCTAGTAGGACGAGGATCTTCATGAGGAGCAGGGGTTTTTCTGCGGGCCTGTCCTAAGATGGTTTCCAAGAGGGATATCATCTCTGCGGTTACCTGAATGGTTTCCAAAGCCACTTGGATGGTTTGTCGATCTAGAAACTCTGCGACGTTTGGAACATGGGTCATTCTCGAATTGCCAATGTGTTCACGTGCCGGTCTCGGAGGGACGGCATCACAGACTGCTTGGCTTGCAGGTTCTTGGTGGAGTGGCGAAGCGGCAGCGGAATTAGAGCTATCCGAGGATTGTTCGTTAGCTTCTTTCCAATGATTGCGGTTAGAGCGAGTATGTATGACAGTTTTGCTCGGTTTCCCACAGACGGCGCCAAATGTTGGATCGTGATTTCCTGAATGCTGATCTGGCAATGAATTGAATGCCAAGGAGATGGTGATCGCACGCTTTCGCCTGAGCTCCGATGAACCTGCAAGAAGGGGATCGCAACAGAGGGGGTGCCTTTGGGTCCCTCTCCGATGCTTAAATGAGTATATGTGTGTATATAGCTCAAAACGTAAAGAACGTATGTAAAGCAAGGGTATTTATAGGGTAAGAGAGATAGAACTGTATATGGCAGCTGAATATCTTAGTGAATATTGTGTTGTTGAAGATTTAGATAGTAGATATTGCGGTTACGGTGAGATATTGCAGTTACCGTATCTAATCTTTAGTGAATATGTGCCCGAGATATGCGGGATATCGTGGCTATATCCTTATTAACGGTTGGTGGGACCAGAGGAGAGAGGCAAGGCTCTCTTCATGGCAAGCACTCTTCATGGCGAGCACTCTTCATGGCGAGCACTCCTATGGCGAGCACTCCTATGGCTGCGACCTTGATTGTTGGCGAGCACTCCCTGGGCACTCCCTTGGCGAGCACTCCCATGGTGAGCAGTGGGAGGCTTTGGCCTTGGCCAATGGCGATCTGAAGTGGCACTTTGGCGTCCACTTTAGTTTGGATTCGATACTGGACCACTTTATGAGGGCCAGATTAACCTTACTGTGGGTTGGCCTTGTTTAAATGGTATGGGTTGCACCCCCTGCAAATTTATTGGGCCTTCGAGGCCTTTCCCATATTGGGTCGTCACTATCAATACCCAACATGACCTATACTTGTTGCTGGTCAAGCCTAATATCTTCATTACCCACAGATGCATTGACTGTTGATGATATGTACTTTTGTGGCAGTATTTACTTGAAGAGCTTAATGTGAGATCTCTTCTGACGTCAAAAGATATTCTGAAATATGCTAATCTACGTGCTGAACCAGATTTTAGGTACGCTCGTACTGTTTACCCCTCACCTCACCCCGCCCACCCCAAACTGGTCTTCATTCCTTTTCTCTATGAAGGATCTAATCCCTTGTTTCATTTATTAGTGGTCTGGGTAAGCGTTTAGGGAAATCTATGGGGATTGTTGCAAAGCAATGTCTCAGGATGACATTTTGTAGTTTGAAAAGGCTGGAGATGTTACCATTGCTTCACACTGTTTGAGGCAAGATGACATCAAGGTTTGTCACCCATACATATATCAATCTTGGTATTCTTCCTTTCCCCTTCAGACCAATTTCTTTTGTCTAATAGTTCTGTAAAATACCTTGACATGGGCTTACAGGTGGTATTGTTCGATGTGCAACCGAAAGACTTTGGTTGGCGGTGTAGGAACCCTCTAGGCTTAGGTTAGTGGTCCTGGGCAAAGAGACAATATATGGCTTCCTTAATTTATTTCTTCAAGTAGAATTTAACCTAAATCTTGCACCTTCTTGGCGCCTTATTAATGATATATCTAAGTTTACCTTCTTCAACGAGAGATTTCTCTACAGCAGCTCAGATTCACAATTTATCTGCATGTTATTTGGTATGCATCTTTTTGATTTGTTATAGTTTTTGGTGATGATGATCTTGAGAATAGTGTTGATGTGCAGTAGATGATGTCCTCCTACCACCGTAGCAGACAGAGCTAGACAATACTTCAACATGCCTGCCTGCCTGTTTGCTTGTTGTCATTAATAGACTGTTACATACACTGGTTTGCCTGCATGCCTGCTTACTTTCAATGTGTTGCTTGAACCAGGCAGACCCAATTGGAGTCAAATCAACCCCCCAAAGAGTTATTGAATTGGAGTCAAAGCATCCCCAAAATAGTCATGATTGATGTATCTTTCTGGATACAAAGAGTCATGTGGAGCGTCCTTTGGAGAAAAACAAATGAGTGTCCTAATCAAATGTAGAAGGGAATGCAATCTTTTGATTGAGTATTTGAGTAACGTCTAATTATGTAGAACAAGTAGCCATAATGAATATGCTTCATTTTAATAAGATGATAGTTATTATAGATACCTATCAGTGCTAAAGCACGATACACACATAAACTTACATCCCAATAGAATATAGATAAGGTCTGCAAATTAACTATGGGAAGCTATATAACTAAAGTATTGTGCTTGCCTTCACTTATTAATTCTTCTATGCACTTGTCTTCTACTCCTCCAATACAGTATCAACATCCTCCAATCAAACATGTTTTCAACTGCAACACCAACAACCAACCCACACCCAAATCCAATCGCCACTACCATCCACAATATCTTAACATTCAAATCATCCCAAAAATTGTCACGACTTTCTTGTGGCTGTTCACCTTCTTGTTCCCCAGAAGATTCACATTTTCTTGACAATGGAGCACCGCAGAGTCCTGAATTCTCAAGGTATGAGATATTTGAAAATGTATTAAATTGTTGTCCTTGCGGTATAAGTCCAGTGAGATTGTTGTGAGCCACATCAAAATGTGCAAGGAAATGAAGTTGGGTCAGTTGTTGAGGAATCTGTCCAGATAACCTATTTGATGAGAGGTCCAATGACTCCAGCTCTGTTAAAGCCCCTAATGACGAGGGTATGCCACCTATCACATTAGACAAGAAAGGAAATCCATGACTAATACTAGTATGTTCAAACTTGCTACACAAGTAAAATGATATTTAAAATAAACCCTTGATTAAGTATAGAGACATTTTATTTTTTAAGAGTTTCAGAACATACCATAGAGATTGTTGTTGGAAAGATTAAGGAGATGAAGTCCCTGTAAGTCTGCAATAGTGAATGGTATCCCGCCTTCCAATCGGTTGTTGGAGAGATCAATAGCAATGAAAGCATCTAAGATCTTTGAGTACTGTAACTCCGTACCCTTGTTATACATTGTTAGGGAGTAGCCATAAAATCCACTCCGCCTTACATAAACAAATCCAGCCATGCCCTGCCCCATGTAACTTGGATTTCTGAATAAACTGATATTTTTCATGGCCATCCACTGCTCGAAGTCCCATGAAGTTAGATTTCCAGAAAGGTTGTTCTGTGAAAGATCAATTATTATTAACTCGGGAAACCAATATCCACTTCTCATTTTTGACGTCGTCTCCATTGTTCCATGGAGTGCATTATCTTTGAGTATTAAAACCTTCAACACAGGAAGTGAACCCATCCAAGAAGGGAAAATGTCATTTATTAAATTACTTCCAGCATCGAAGAATTCTAAGCTCACACAATTAACCAGAGACCGCGGAATCTTCCCTTGAAACTGATTAGTATTCAGATCAATCATCCTCGTGGTGGAATTAGTTCCACTTTTACAGAACTCAGGAATCTTTCCATGAAAAGAGTTGTTTCGCAAATTCAAGATTCTCAAATCATATTTTTCGAAACAATGGGGATCAAGCTCTCCAGTCAAGCGATTACTTGAAAGATCGAGCACTTCAATTGAAGTCGATTTGCATATCGAGTGGGGAATCTTTTCAGTGAATTCATTGTTCGAGGCTTGATAAGTACGAATTGCCGGTGATGGAATCGGTACTGAACCTTTCAACTTGTTGTAACTGATATCGAGATAATATAGATTCCGCCATTGATAAAAGTGGTGCAAGTCATCGAGACTTGTTATAAAATTGTGAGACAGATCCATATAATATAAGGTCTTGCTACTTCCCATCCAATTGGGAATTGGGCCTTCTATATTGTTGTAGGAGAGATCTAGAAACTCCAATTTCTGTTGGTGCATAAGGAACTCCAGGAACTTGGACAGACGACAGGAAGATAACCCTAAATATTGAAATTGGGGAAGCAGTGAAGTTGTTGTGCTCACATTTTTTTGTTGTAGCAATGTTAAATTGTTGGATGATAGGAAAAGAAAAGTCAAGTTTCTGAATCCAAGGAACATGTCAAACTCGAGTTTGTCGCTTAACATATTGTTGTGGACATCAAGTTGCTTGAGATTTCTCAGGTTCCTGATCGGAAGTGGTCCATGGAGGCTATTGCTATTAAGGTTCAACCAAGTGAGTTTTGTCAAATTACATAAACCCGAAGGGATTTCACCAGTTAAATTGTTTTCAGATAGATATAGGCCTGATAGGTTCGTGAGATTTGCTAAAGAAGAAGGTGGAATCTCTCCTACTAGATTGGCTCTACTAATGTCAAGGTATGTAAGGTTAGTCAGTTTGCCCATCCAAGAGAACATGGATGACAAAGTTTTGGAATCACTTGAGAAAGTATTATATGAAAGGTCCAAAGCAATGAGATGAGTGAGGTTACCAAGCGAAACAGGAATAGGCCCTGAGAAGTTGCATCCACTCAAGCCTAATTCTTTCAAAAGAACAAGATTCCCGATCGAATCAGGTATCACACCACTGAAATTGGTTTCTCCAAGCTCAAGGGATTCCAATAATAGAGTAGTGCTCGAATTGAAATTAGTGGGTAGATGACCTTCCAATCCCCAATTAGCTCCAATATTCAAATGTTGTAGATTCGGAAGATGGAAAATACCTTGTGGAAATTCCCCGTACAAACCACATTCGTCAAGCTTGAGAGACCTCAAAGAATACATGTTGGTGAATAACCACTTGGGTACCTTCGAATTTATATATGCCCAACTAAGGTCAAGTTCTTCAAGGTTGGTTAGGTTCACGATTAGGCTCTTCAAATTCAGTTCTAAACCACGCCAGTTACCAGACAAATCAAGAGAAGTAAGCATGGTAAGCTTTGAAATCTCTAATGGAACATGACCATAAAATGAGGAGTATGAGAGATTGAGATAGGTTAACCTCGAAAGACTGCCTAATTCTGATGGAATATTTGAACCTTGGAAGTCGTTGAAGGCGAGGTTAAGGTGCTCGAGGTGAACAAGAAGACTGAAGATGTTGTTGTTGATGGATCCATTAAGGCAGCTGCTACTGAGATCAAGACCAATCACATGACCTGAAACTGGATCACATTTCACACCATCCCAAACGACAGTACCATTAAGGAGGCTCTCAGTGGTAATCCATGAAAACATTTTTGGATAACCCAAATTACGACCATTATATGAGCCAGTGCAGTTTATTTGAAAACTGCCCTTGAATTGAAGCAAAGCAGATACCTCTATTTCATGTTTGCATCTGGACTGAGCACTGACCGATATATGAAGATGAGAGAAACCATAGAGAAACAAGAAAAAGCAGAATAACAACAACATGTTGGAATCCAAGCAATTTGTTTGAAGAAGTGATGGCATAAGCATGCACCCATGTACGCACTTATAAATACTTTCCAAACGAGAAAAATCAACTTGACTTGTAAGTCTTCTTTAGTGGACAAAACACAAGTGGTCAATAAAATTAAAAATAGAAAAAATTCTTGTGGAAGAACACTAACCAAAAGATATGGTATTCATAAAACATGGCAACCATAAAAACACGTCGATTCAAAATTTCCTCAACTTGTATCTCACGCTTGATTTTTTATGTTATCTTTGTTTTTATAATTAATAAAATAAGTTGGTAATGATTCTTTAACTATTAGAATACAAAAATCTATATTATATATATATATATATATATATATATCTCAATTAACTGCATGGTTTTTTACTTTTACCAATAGTTGTTTTCTCATGTACTTAAGTAGGTCGTAAATCACATGTTAGTTAGAGTAGATAATGAATTAAAAAAAATCTATAAATCATTTCTTATTTCAACTACCAAACATGTCCTAAATTCCTAATTCTCTTAAAAGGATAAATGCGTTATAATTTTTTCCACAAGAGTTTCCTTGTGCATTGGTAGTTTGTCCATTTGTAGAAGACTGACTTTGTGTTGAATCTTCTTATTCTACTATTCAAATTTGATATTTAAATTATTGTGTTGGGTTTTTATTAAATATATTATACATTACTTATAATATAATATGACCATATATATATATATATATAAAAATATAACACATTTATTTTTTATTTTAGAATTTCAACTACTAGTCAAACATAGATATAATAAATGAAGAATGTAATTACCAACCTCATGTATAGAAAGAATAATTGAAGTTCATTACACATTAAGAATAAAGGATATATGACCACCGAAAGGAAGAAATTGTACAATAATCTTTAATGTTTGAGCGAAAATTGAGTATTTTTTAAAAAAGAAATTTTAAAATTTATTCTTTCATGTTTCATCATCAATCTGACTCCATCAAATTTTCAATCCACTTAATATAATATATTTTAAAAATAACAGAATTAATATAATATTTTTAAAAATATCATAATTTAACTTTTTCAAGATTTTTTTATGTGTTACAATTAAGTTCTGCATCTTTTGGGACTCGATTGAGCCCCAATCGGAGGGGTTAGAGTTAGAGTCTTGACCCAGACCTGACCCAATCGAGGGGGCTTAAGTCTGAATTAAGACATGATTTAATGTTCGATTGAAAAGTTGAATCTCTGTCATCTGTTATGTTAGAGATTTAATTCTATTATCTACAACTGGATAAGTTTTTTAATTCTTTTTAGAGATAATTGAAAAATAAATAGTTTTTTTTTCACAATATTGTAGTAGATAAATAGATAATAAATTAGAACATCAACGAATCAAATGTCGTTTAGTTCGATTTTTCAATCGGCCTTAAAATTCCATTAAAATTGGTAAAAAAAATCAAACTAACAACACAATTGTAATTAAATTTTATGATCGATGAGAAACTTAAAACTAAACCGTGTATGTGAAAATTATGTTGGTATTAATTAACAAAAAATTAATTATTAACCCACAGCAAAAATACAATCATGTAAATGCTAAGTACATGAGAAAACAACTATTGGTAAAACTAAAACACACAGGTTAATAGTAAATTGTATTTTATTTGAGATATTATTTTTCTATAGATTTTTGTATTCTAGTAGTTAAAGAATCATTACCAACTTAGTTTATGAATTATAAACACGAAGATAAATTTAAAACAAAAAAAAAAACAAGCGTAAGATACGAGTTTTTTGAAAAAGTAAGTAGTGTAATTTATTTTTTAGAAAAATAAGTATATAGAAAAAATATTTCGAAATTTGTGTATACGCGCTAGCGTGGGTAGCACATTTTTTCAATAGGAGCTACCCAGGGTAGCGCCTTAGGAATAGGCGCTACTCGGTAACGCCTAATCCAAATCAGTTTTTGTTTTTTAATTTTGATGTTTAATCAAAAATAAAATTATGTATGTATTATAAAAATTATAGTAAGTAGATATTTTAAATGCGTTGTAAATTTTTGCACAAGACTTTCTTTCTTTGTTGTTAGTTTGTCCATTTGTAGAAGATTGAGTCTTCTTCTTCTACTATTCAAAATTGATATCTAAATTCTTGTGTTGGGTCTTTATTAAATACATTATACATTAATTATAATATAATATGACCATATATATATATATATAAATACAAACAAATATAACCCATTTATTTTTAATTTTAGAATTTCAACTACTAGTCAAACACAGATATAATAAATGAAGTAATTAACAAGCTTACGTATAGAAAGAATAGTTTAAGTTCATTACACACTAAGTAAGAATAAAGGATATGACCCAAAAGGAAGAAATGGTAAAATACTAGGGGTGAGAAAAAACACTGATTGGACCGAAATCCTGATAAAATCGACCTGAGACCAGCCCGACTAAAACCGAGACCGACTAGGACCGAGACCGAGCGGACGGGTTTTTCCTTTAAACTCGGTCTCGGGCTTTTTCCCGAAATTCCCGATTAGGACCGGACCGGCCCGAGCATATAATACTATTGCATTCCTTAAACAATTTTGATATTTATGCAAATCACCACCCTAACTGATGATGGATGAATTGGTAGTTTAACCTAATTTTCTACCTTTTATGTTTATGTTCATGTCGATAATAATGAGGTATACTTAGTTTAAAGTTGTACTAATGTTTTGACGGTTTAATATTCGGGTTTTTTAACAGCATTTGTTTTAATGAAAATTTTGGTAATGGACCGAGACCGGCCCAAGTCAAGCAAGACCGACTCGGGCGGAATTTTTATACCGAAGTCGGTCTCGGTCCTCCACAGGTGAAGGCCGAAATTTCGGGCTCGGTCTTGCCAATAAACCCGTCCGGCCCTCCCAAGCTCACCTCTATAAAATACAACTGTCACTTAATATATGAACGAAAATTAAGTGTTTTTTTTTCCTAAAGTTTGTTTTCAAAAGATTTGCTCCTGTTTCGTCATCAATTGAGTTTAACCCCTCTGTCAAATTTTTAATCCAAACTTACATAATATATTTTAAAATTTTCATAATTAACATAATACTTTCAAAAATGTCATAATTTATCATTTTAAACTTTTTATATATTACAACTTTCAATTAATTCTCGATTGAGCCCCAAAGGGGCTAGGTTTTGAATCTTAACCCAAATCTGATCGCCCATGGGTGAAGAGCTGGTTTGGGTTAAGACCCAGACTTTGGCAGCCTCCCATGAGTCGAATTCCACTCCTTCAATTGGTTCTACAATGTTGTCATCTCCTTCTTGACAAGTAGCTAAGTTCCCTCCAGAAGAATTCACATCCATGGTGGTAACCTCATCAGAATACACTACATTGTCCCATGGTTTCTTTTGGTTATTTGTTTTCTACAAGTCACTAATTTTTCTTAGATTTTTGCAAATGTAAGATAGTAGATATCAAAAGAAGTATCTTTATGCATAAAATGACTTATTTTCGGTACATGTTGAAATCATTTTGTATTTGTACATGCTTCTCTGAAATTTCTTATTTACCAAAATCTGAACCAGTTAAAATTTTGCTTCTACCCTTATGTACATAACCAGGACTTCAATTTATCCAATTCTAATGGAAAATTTCCCATAATGAATCATCAGATTCTACCACCTCTCAACCCAAGATACTAATCAATGTTTGCCAACACCAAAATTGAACTTCTTATCAAACAGTCCTGATGGCTTCCCTCAGAGGGCACCTGGTCCTGATGGGTTACCTGGTATGTTCTATCACAAGTATTGGGACATTGTGGGACCTGACATCATTCACGTGATAAAGAACTTCTTATCAAACGGTACACTTGACCCTGACTTTATGATATTGATATTGTGCTAATCCCCAAGGTGCAAAATCCTTTCAAAACAACTCATTTTCAGCCCATTAGCTTATGCAACTTTGTGTATAAAGTGTTGTAAAAAACGTTAGCAAACCGAATGCAAACCATACTACCATTATTGATCACCCCATTCCAATGGGCATTTATGGCTGACAGGTTAATCCATGACAACATCATAGTTCCCCCACGAGGCCTTTCACCACTTGCGCACAAACAAGAGGACACATATGGAGGAGTGCGCGGTGAAGACCGGCATGAACAAAGGGTACGACCGAGTGGAATAGAATTTCCTCCTAAACACGATGTGGCGTATGGGTTTTGATGAAGTCTGGATACGCTGGATGGAAGGATGCATCACAAAAGTGCGATACAGAGTCATAATAAATGGGAAGAAGACAAATAGTTTCTTACCCACACGAGGTATCCGTCAGGGGGATCCCCTATCCCCTTATTTATTCCTATTTGTAGCTGATGTATTATCCAGACAGATCACTCACGCGATCGAGAGGGGACAGCTCGAGGGTATCCGGATCAGGAGGACATGTCCAATCGTGCACCATCTTTTCTTCGCGGGCGACTCCATATTCTTAATCAAAGCGGACAACCGAAACGCGAATGGTCTCAAGGTCATCCTAGAAGAATATAGCCAAACCTCGGGCCAAAACATCAACTTCCAAAAGTCAAGCACACACTTTAGCGCTGAGACGACTAGGGAAAACAGAGGGATGATGTGCCAAACTTTGGGGATAGCGGAAGCACAAAACGCGGGGAAATACCTTGGAATCCCCACGGTTTGGGGTCGTTCCAAACGGGAGGCACTTGGGTACTTGAAGGATAGGATCTGGAGAAAAATGACTGGATGGAAGAACATGTATTTGAGCACCGCAGGAAAGGAAATTTTGCTCAAGGCGGTGATCACGACCATACCAACATATGCAATGGCCTTGTTCAAATTTCCAAAAACATGGTGTGGGAAAATGATGGCAAGGTTTTGGTGAAGCCAGGATGTGGACAAGTGCACGATACACTGGCGGAAATGGGACTATATGGTCAAACCAAAGGTGAAAGGGGGAATGGGGTTCATGGACATCAATACGTTTAATGATGTCATGCTCACAAAAATGGCATGGAGACTCCAGAATAACCCAGAGGCATATTGGGCAAAAGTGATGTAAGGTATATACTTCCCAAACTCGAACATATTACAAGCAAAGAAAGGAGGACGGGCATCGTGGGCATGGTCGAGCATAATTGAAGGAAGAAACATCCTTCAAGCGGAAGGCATATGGCGAGTCGGAAATAGTGAAACTGTCTGACTATATCAAGATGCGTGGATACCAACGATCAATGGGCACTTACTATCAAGGACTACGACAAACGAAACGGATAACGAAATGAGGATAGCGGACATCATGGAGGCCGAAGAAGGGAGATGGGACACGAGCCGTATTCGAGGAGACATCACAGAAAAGGAAAACATAGCTATCCAAGCAATCCACCTACCATGAATAAGAACCCGAGACAGATTGGTATGGAAAACCTTGAGATCGGGTATGGCTCACCCAAAACTGGTGTACCGTAGGCTTATGGAACGAGGAGAGCCCAAGGAAGCCACCCAAGCCTCAACCTCGCATACGCTTGGATCGACCACATGGAAACTGATTTGGAAGGGACCAACAATTCCAAAGGTAAAACACTTTATTTGGAAGAGTTGTAATCGAGCCCTATAGGTGATGGAAGAGCTGCATCAGAGGGGGATCAACTTGTCACCGAGCTGCTCTTTCTGCGGTAAGGTCGAGATAGTCGACCACGCACTCATGGAGTGCAGATGGGTTCGACCGATATGGTTCGACGGTATAGGCATCCGTTGGGAGGACAACTCCCAACAATCGTGGGCGGAATGGATGAAGGTGATCGCAGTAGAGGGCACAAGCCATGGCGATGGAGCCTTTCTCAAAACAAAAATTGAGACCATGGCCTGGGAGATATGGAAAGAACGATGTCGGGCACATCATAACAATGACCACCCAAACTCAACCAGCACTTTGGAGCGTGGTCTTTGGCTCGCAAGGGAAAGCTGGGAAACGAAAACGAGGAACAATCAAACTAAATTGTGACGGAGCATGGAACACAAGGACAGCTCGGGGAGGAACTGGTGTCATTGTGAGGGACGACACGGGAAAGGTTCTGGATGGGAGACACTCCTCGCGAAGGGATGTATCAGCCATCAACTTGGAAGCCCGAGCAATACAACAAGCGGTGGAACTAGCGAGCCACCACGACTAGAGCAATGTCATCATCGAGCCGAACTCCGAGCAACTTATCAAGCAATTGGATGGATCGGCCGAGGAGAACGACTGGATATTGGAGAACATCCTCAACACGATTAAGAGGATGACGACACAAATCGAGTTGATATCATGACAATGGGTGAGCCAAACGGCGAACCGATGTGCGGATTCAGTTGCTAGACAATCCAAAAGAGATATGTGTATGGTAAATTGGATGTGTGAACCACCATCTCCTCTTTTATCTTTATTATTGTTAGATCAAACAGATACTCGTTAATTGGAATGAAGTTTGCATTTGGTAAAAAAAAAAAAAAAAATTGAAAAACTACGAGACTACGTCAATAAGTAAATTAGGTTAGATAATCTAATCCTTGTGTGAAATTGACATTACAGTATAACTGAACTTTGATTCAGAACAAATTTCTGGACAATTGGATAAGTATAATCTAATATTTGGGCTAAATTGACGATGTCGTAAGTTGGGTATCGATAGTGACAGACCAGTAAGAAAAGGCCTCGAAGACCCAATAACTATAGAGGGGGTAAACCCATGACATCCGAACCGGATCGGCCCAAGTACAAGTCAAACTTGGCCCACCATCGAGTGATCCAGAATCGAGCCCAAAGTCTCTAGGGATGCCAAAGGCTCCCAGACTGCTCGCCATTCTATACCAAGCCGCGACCTCTCACTGCTCGCCATGGGAGTGCTCGCCCCGAAGAGAGCCTTGCCTCTCTCCTCTGGTCCCACAAAACCGTTAATAAGGAAGTGGCCATGATATCCTGCATATCTCGGCCACATATTCACTAAGGATTAGATTTGGTAACTGCAATATCTCGCAGTACCTGACGATCCGAATCTTCAGCAATACAATATACACTAAGATATTCAGCTGCCTTATACGGTTCTATCTCTCTTACCCTATAAATACCCTTGCTTTACATACGTTCTTTACGTTTTGAGTTTTATACAACACATATACTCATTTAAGCATCGGAGAGGGACCCAGAGGCACCCCCTCCTCCATTGCGCTCCCCTACTTGCAGGTTCACCGGAGTTGGAGCTGAAGCGTCATCCCAACCTTGTCTGGCATTCAATTCACTACCAGATCAGCATCCAGGATTTCACGATCCAACATTTGGCGCCGTCTGTGGGAAACGAGCAATTCAGCCATGAGAACTCGATCCCAAAGCAACCGTCGGAATCAGACCAGGGAGCGATCCTCAGATAGCTCTGATTCCGCCACCGCTTCAACAGGAACCTTCCAGCCGAGCAGGAGTTAATGTTGTTCCTCTGCGGACAGCTCGAGAACATGTCGGTGATTCAAGACTGACCCCCGCTGCTGATCAAAACGGAGCCCCTGCACCGCAGACAATCCACATTGCGGGGCAGGATATTAATCTAACCCACGAGATGGTCTCCCTGCTGGAAGCCATCCTAGGACAGGCGCGCCGCCAAGCCCCTGCTCCTCAGGAAAACAATCCCTCTGCTCCTAAGGAAAACCACCGCTCTGCTGCCACAGGGCCCTCACCTTCGGAAGCGGCAAATCCTGGTCCCACTTCGCCTCAGGAGGATCAGGAGATGACGTCAGGTCAGCAGTCCCCACCTCTGGCGCACACCAAGGAGCCAGCAGACGCATATACTGCCAATCCTTCCGGTCCTCCACCCGGAGCCTCTCCCATGTACTGCACTGTGGATCATATGGATGACCTCCTCAACAAAAGGCTCCAAGAAAGACAGTTGACAGTCGTAGCTCCCTTCAAGGAGCAGTCCTCTCATCCCTTTACCGACACGCTCGTCGCCATCAAAATCCCGAAGGATGTGGTTGCTCAAGCCATACCTGAGTATAGCGGTGGAGGAGATCCCACCGTACATGTCAACAAACATGAGGCCTCCCTTCTGGGTAAGTCAAACGATCCCAATCATTTTGCTTTGCTATTTCCATCTACTCTTTCGGGTTCGGCTTCATCCTGGTTCTTCGGCCTCCCTGCAGGATCAATCGGAACTTGGGCAGAGTTAAGAAGCAAGTTCCTGGAGAGATATATGGGCGAACGCCAGTTGCTGAAGAGTGTGGTCGCCCTTGACTCGGTCAAACAGCAGCCTGGAGAGTCGCTGTCCAACTTCTACGGGCGTTTTCATCAAAACGTCACAAAATTAGATCGTCGAATCTCGGATGAGGAGATCATTCGAGCCTTCTACAGAGGTCTGGATGTGGCCAACAAGGCCTCGAGAAAGCTGCGAAATAGCTATCATGTGAAGGAGATAGAGACATTGGAGGAGTTGGCGTCCAGGGCAAAAGGTTTCATAGACCTTGAACGCGCAAACATCGAGGCTAACCTCCTGACAACCTCGCTAAGGGTAACCCATGAACCCCGACGCGATGGTAAGAAGGAGGTAAAGAAGGAGAAGAAGGGAAAAGAAAGCAAGCCCCGAGTCGAGTCTCTTCCAGCGCCTCGCCATCCAGAGGTCCCTGAGTACTTCACGCCTTTAAATAGGCAGATCTCAGCGGTACTAGTCGAGATGGAGAGGAGATCCTTGGCGAGGCCACCGATGCCTCGTCGAGGTGGGCTGCCCATGGGCAAGGATGTCGAGAGCTACTGCAGATACCATAAGTGCAAGGGCCATAAGACAGACGATTGCAAGATTTTGAAGCGGGACATAGAGAGACTGATTCAGGGGGAATGTTGAAAGAATTTGTAGCGGGGCAAGACCGAAGTCGAACGCCCCCCAGGAGGCATCGTTCACCAGCCCCTGCAGATCAAGTTGAGCCTTCTGGAAGCAAGAGGAGAGTAAATTTGATTGCGGGAGGATTCGGCGCAGGCGGCGAGAGGTCAAGCGCCAGAGAGGTCTACGCCACTCAGATCTCTACGGCAGTTCAGTTGGGGAAGCGGCCCCGACCTGAGGAGAACATTGTCATCTCATTCTCTGAAGATGATTTGGCACATGTCACCACACCTCACAACGATGCTCTGGTCATTACGGCAGATATTGACGGCTGTGATGTTGCAAGGATTCTGGTCGACGGAGGCAGCTCGACAGACATCCTATTTCTGGACGCCTTTGAGAAGATGGGCAAGTCCAAGCGCGACCTGAAGAGGGTCGACTTTCCGCTGATCGGGTTTGCGGGAAGAACAACTTATCCACTGGGGGCTATAACCATGCCAGTGATTTTTGGCGAGGGGTGGAAAAGCATCAAGGTGTCGGTCACTTTCCTGGTGGTCGATTCACCTACATCCTATAACGCCATCATAAGGAGGACCACGATCAACCCAAATAAGATTGTGGCCTCCACTGTCCACCAGAAGATGAAATTCCTCACTCCCAATGGGATTGGAGAAGTGCTCGGAGATCAGCCTTCCTCGCGACAATGTTATGTGAACTGCTTGCGCAGGAAGAACCAAAGGGAGGCGTTCACCATCGAGACAGAGGCCGACCCTCACGAGGACTTGGCTCGGCCAACACACATGGAGGAATTGGAGGAGGTCGAGATCGATGGTCTAGACAAGAAGGTGCGCATTGGGACCACCTTGAAAGAGGACCAGAAGGAGGCCATGACCACCCTCCTCAAGGAATTTAAAAAGCTCTTCGCCTGGCAGTCGAGCGATATGCCAGGAATCAGCACGGATATCATCTCCCATGAGCTCAGGATAGACCCCTCCATCAAGCCGATCGCCCAAAAAAGAAGATCATTCAGGACGGATAAGCGTTTGGCGATCAGACAGGAAGTCGGCAGGCTGGTTGAAGCTGACTTCGTCAGAGAAGTAAGATTTCAGAGCTGGGTCGCCAACCCAGTTTTGGTCAGAAAATCAAACGGCAAGTGGAGGATGTGCGTCGACTTCCGCGACTTGAACAAGGCTTGCCCCAAAGATTCATATCCCCTTCCGAGGATAGATCAGCTGGTTGATACTACCTCGGGTCATGAGATGCTGAGCTTCATGGACGCCTATTCAGACTACAACCAGATCAGAATGCATCCAGACGAGGAGGCTCACACTGCTTTTTATGCTGATGGGAACATTCTGTGCTACAAGGTGATGCCCTTTGGTCTCATCAATGCCGGGGCAACTTATCAGCGGATGGTGAACCGACTGTTCCAGGACATGCTGGGAAGGAACATGGAGGCATACGTGGATGACATGCTCGTAAAATCCATCAAAGACAATCCTCATACCACCGACCTCCGTGAAGCTTTTGAATGCATGAGGAGACACAGCGTTCGCCTGAACCCGGCAATGTGCGCCTTTGGAGTCAAGTCCGGTAAGCTCCTGGGTTTTATGGTCAGCGAAAGGGGCATTGAAGCAAACCCGGAAAAGCTAAAGGCCATAGAAGAAATGAAGTCGCCAACCTGCCATAAGGAGGTCCAGTGCCTGAACGGCCGACTAGCTGCTCTTAACCGCTTCCTCTCCAAAGCAAGCGACAGGTCCCTCCCGTTCTTCAAAACCTTGAGGGCCAACCGCAAGTTCGAGTGGACGCCAGACTGCGAGGAAGCTTTTCAATCATTGAAGAGACATATCCAAACACTCCCAGCTCTGGCAAAGCCCGTTCCAGGCGAGCAGCTTTTCCTTTATCTAGGCATTAGCGATGTGGCAGCCAGTGCTGTCTTAATAAGGGAGGAGAATAATTTTCAGAGTCCAGTGTATTTTATTAGCAAAATGTTCAACTCAGCAGAAATAAAATATGTCCAGATTGAGAAGTATCTCTATGCCTTAGTTATTGTTGCTCGAAAGCTGAGACCTTACTTTCATGCGCACGACATCACGGTCCTCACCAATCAACCTCTCAAAAACTTCCTGATGAAGCCAGATTCTTCAGGAAGAATGGTTAAGTGGGCGATCGAGCTCAGCGAGTTCAAGATCAAATTTGCGCCAAAAATGGCCATCAAAGGTCAAGCACTAGCTGATTTCATAGTGGAAAGCACGAGTAACGGTCAAACTGAAGCAGAAAACAGGCCAAGTCAGTCAGCAGACGACAATCAAATCTGAGAACTCTATACGGATGGGTCTTCATCAAAAGAAGGCTCGGGGGCAGGTTTAATTCTTATTTCCTCCAAAAGGCGAGTCTCTGAAGTACGCGATCGCCTTGACATTCCCGGCGACCAATAATGAAGCAGAATATGAGGCTCTTATCACTAGACTCAGACTAGCAAAAGGAATGGGTATAGCTGCGCTTAAGGTAAAAAGTGACTCAGAGCTTATTGTCAATCAGGTTAATGGCGCATACGAGGCAAAGGGAGAAAAGATGAAGAAATATCTCGGCATTGCCAAAAAGCTGGTCGCGGAAATCCCAAATTTCGCGATTGAATTTATTCCTCGCCAAGAAAACCAGATGGCAGATTCTTTGAGTAAGCTAGCCTTCGGAGGGGCGACAATCCAGGATGTGCAATTTCTGGAAAAGGCCCTATGTTCAGTCCTTGAAAACAGAGCGGAGGTCTTCAACATTCAAGAACAGGTCACCTGGATGACCCCGTTCCAGAATTATTTGAAAGAAGGGATCCTCCCAGAGGACGAAGGTGAATCCACGAGGATTAGAAGACTCGCAGCAAGTTATCTAATCATCGATGGAGAACTCTACAGAAGAGGTTATTCGACGCCTTACTTGAGATGTGTTGCTCTGCCTGAAACAGAAAAGGTTCTTCGAGAAACTCATGAAGGGGCAGCAGCATGTCATGAAGGTGCTCGATCGCTAAGAAGGAAAGTATTCAGATTGGGATATTACTGGCCGACCTTGGGAAAAGACGCAGACGAATTAACACAGAAGTGTGAAATTTGCCATCAGTTTGCACCACGATCGGGTCGACCATCGACATTATTATCCCCAATGGCGGGTGCCTGGCCCTTCGCTCAATGGGGAATCGATATATTGGGTCCTTTTCCCATTAGCACTGGTCAGCATACTCACATTATAGTGGCAATCGACTACTTCACTAAGTGGGTAGAGGCGAAAGCTCTAGCTTCGACAACGGAATTCCAAGTTATCAAGTTCCTGCAGGTCCACATATTCTCCAGGTTTGGTATTCCCAAAATACTCATCAGCGATAATGGTCTGCAATTCGTTGGAAAGGAGTTGAAATGGCTCTGTGAAGAGTATCATGTCGACCATCGTTTCAGTTCAGTACATCACCCTCAAACGAATGGGCAAGCTGAAGCAGCCAACAAGGTTGTATTAGCAGGACTCAAGAAAAGGGTTCGAGCATTCAAAGGGAACTGGGCAGATGAATTGGAAAACGTATTATGGGCAATCAGAACAACGCCTAAGGCGGACACAGGAGAAACACCTTTCAGTTTAGAATACGGATCAGAAGCAGTAGCACCAGCTGAATTAGCAGTGCCTACCCACAGAATCTTACACTTTAACGCGGAGGCAAATGAGATACAGCGCAGAACTGACCTCGACTTAGCAGAGGAAAAGAGATGGCTCTCGGAAAAGACACAGGCAAAGATGCGCTTGGCGACCGCTCGGTATTTCAACAGAAAAGTCAGCGCTCGCCAATTTTTCGTGGGGGAGATGGTTATGAGAAGGAATGAATTCACAAGGCTGGACAGTAAAAACAAACTTTCAGCCAAATGGGAAGGACCGTACAAAGTAGTAGAGATCGCCGCACCAGGATCCTACTATTTGGAAACCACCGAAGGCGAGAGATTACCCCGTCCATTTAATTCTTAGCATTTAAGAAGATTTTATGCATAGCTTGTAATCAAACTGATTATGTCAATAAAAGAAAGTCATTCCTTCATAAAGCGTGTCCACTCGAAGCAAGCCGAAGCCAAAAAGCCCTGACGCCAAAGTCAGGCCTCAAAAGCCCTGTCGCCAAAGTCAGGCCAAAAGCCCTAACAACAAAGTTAGGCTAAAAGCCCTGGCAACAAAGCTAGGCCTCAAAAGCCATGTCGCCAAAGACAGGCCAAAAGCCCTAGCAACAAAGCTAGGCCTCAAAACCCCTGACGCCAAAGTCAGGCCAAAAAGCCCTAGCAACAAAGCTATGCCAAAAAGCCCTGTCGCCAAAGTCAGGCCAAAAGCCCTAACAACAAAGTTAGGCCAAAAGCCCTAGCAACAAAGCTAGGCCTCAAAAGCCATGTCGCCAAAGACAGGCCAAAAGCCCTAGCAACAAAGCTAGGCCTCAAAAGCCCTGACGCCAAAGTCAGACCAAAAGCCCTAGCAACAAAGCTAGGCCTCAAAAGCCCTGTCGCCAAAGACAGGCCAAAAGCCCTAGCAACAAAGCTAGGCCTCAAAAGCCCTGACGCCAAAGTCATGCCAAAAAGCCCTAGCAACAAAGATAGGCCAAAAAGCCCTAGTAACAAAACTAGGCCACAAAAGCCCTAACAACAAAGTTAGGCCTCAAAAGACCTGACGCCAAGAGTCAGGCAAAAACCTGATAACCGAATCAGGCACAAAAAGCCCTGACGCCAAAGTCAGGCCAAAAGACCTAGCGATAAAGTTAGGCAAAACAAAAAAGCCCTGACGCCAAAGTCAGGCCAAAAGACCTAGCAATAAAGTTAGGCAAGCAGACGCCAAAACCAAACAAAGGGATCTGCTAATAAGGAATTTTAGGCGATCACTATGGATGACAAAGCATTAGGATGACCTCGAAGGTCTAAACTTCAAAGAAGGTAATATCTCTTTGAACTTAGAAGTTTATACTTTTAAGTGTCAGAAGTATTATCCTTAGAAAGTTCGACTTATGCTTGGTCTAAGACTTCAAGAGTCGAAGACATTACAAGTCAAGAGAAAGTCGAAGAGTAATTATGATTAAGACGTTGGATAAATAGCCAAGCATGTTCAAAGTCGAATAAAAGGCTCATGAATATAAAGGCATTCAATAAAAGAAACCAAGTCTTAAATCAAATAAAAAATTACAAGGAAAACAAAAAATTACAAAGAAAAACAGCTATCCAAAAGCCAAATATTGTCAATAAAAGAGATGGAGACTTCAGGCTTGGGGATCCTCGGGGGCAGAGGCACTTGGCTCGCCTTCAGGGGCAGGGACGCCTTGCTCGCCTTCGGGGACAGGAAGGCTTGGCTCGTCTTCGGGAGCAACCTCTTCAGCCATAGCTGGAATAACCTCTTCAGCAACAGGGGTAGACTGAGAATTACGACTCCAGAGGAACCTCCTCAAGGACCCAACTTCCCAAATGGGAAAATTGGGATCGACCGCCTGGACATCATCCACCAGGACTTGGAGGAAATCAGCGATCGCCGACTTCATCACCTTCAGAGCGCAGTCTTCAAAATCCTCAGAGGCCTTGAATGCCTCGACTACGCTCTGGGGCGAAGGGACGGCTTTCAACTGTGCAGCTATCCGATCCCTCTCCTCCTCCAGGGCAATCCCCTGGGCCTCCGCAGATTCCCTCCGAGCCTCCGCAGCTTCCATCTGGGCCACCGCAGCTTCCCTCTGGGCGTCAGCAGAGGCCCTTTGCGCCTCGGCAGCGACCCTGCGAGCCTCCGATTCTGCCTCTTGCGCTTGAGCTTCCTTAAGCTCAGCATCTAGGCGAACTCGGACGATCTCTCCCTGATCTAAACACAGGTGAAGGGAATCAAAGTCCTGAAGAGCTGCAGCGGCTTCAGCCTCCCTCTTTTGGACATCAGCAAGGAGGCGCTGCTCCTTCCTGAGGTATTCCTCCCGCGTATCGTTTGCCAAGGCGATCGCTGCATCCGCAATCGTCTTGATAGTCCCCAATTGCTCAGGAGTGACCTCCGTGCTTCGGTACTGCTCCAGCTCGACGAGCACACTGGAATGCTTGTCGGCGAGCTCCCCGAAGACACGGCCAAGAATCACTTCTTCCCGAACGAACTGGCAACAAATATAGAATAAAAGCTGTCAGGACAACAAACAAAAAGGGAACGACAAAGAAAGGACTCTACGAAATAAAAATACGAGATCTTACCAAAGCCACTCGTTCAAAGTGGGACCGAAGGAACCCCTCGATCTGATGAAGTTCCGTGAGAACAATCGAGCGGTCCGTAGGGGGAATTATCCCGTCCAGAAGCCGCATACACATATCCGGGCTACCCCGGAGGCTCTTCTGGGGAGGGTACCCCTTCTTCGTAAGGTCCCCACAAGGGACCCAAGTTTCCCGAGAATTCGCTGATTCAAGCGGCTGAAACAAGCTGGTCAGGGAGCAATGCTCCTCCACAGGAGCCCTCGATGAGCTGGAAGCAGCATGCCTCTTCTTCTTGGTCCCAGACTCCTTAGGAGGAACCGTGGGCACAGTAGGAGCGGGAGGCGCTAAGGTCAAAACCTTCTCCTTGGCAGCAGAAGGGCCCTGGGGAGAGGGAGAAGGGGGCACCACGTCCAGACCCTTCCCTTTATTAGCGGAAGGGCCCCCAGGAGGGGGGGGAGGAGGATGCTGGTCGACTTCTGGGCATTCCTCACTCCTGACCTTCTTGGAGGGAGGAGGAGAAAGATCCCGGGCCATGTCAGTCGAGGACTCCTCTGCAAAACAACAAAACAAGAAATCAGAAACCAAAAAATTGCAGAGTATGAAAATATTGCTTCTACGAATAACAAGGCAACATACCTGGTTGGCGAGGGTCAGCAGTGGCCGAGGGAAGCACCTCCTCAGACTTCCTCTTGGACGAACGCCTAGAGGGGGGAGGAGGAGAGTTCAGCAATGCCTGGTCGGAGGACAGTCCCGCCGATCCCTGGTCATCAAAGAGACCTATCAGTTTTTGGCTCTTGCCTACGACCTTGCCTACAAACGATAAAACAAGGAAAAAGGTCAGAAATTTACCCAATCATCAAAGATTGGCGTGGCTTGATGAATGTCTGCCATCTCAAGCATGTTTTCAGTAGTTTCAACCACTGAGCGAATGGACTTGAATTGGGACGACCGATGCGACCGGTATACGTCGTCGATGGCGTTCCGATCACTCTCTGATAGCTCCTTGAAGGAAGGAGGGAAATCCCTGTCCGGGGTCAACAATTTCCAGGGCACCCCCCTTATAAAAGAAGTAACACTTCTTATAGTTGGAGTTGGTGGTCTGAAAATAGTCAACCAGACGGACATGAGCATTCCAACTCCATGCTTGAGGGCCTCCCCATTCGAAAAACTTCGGCCAGCGTGGTTGGAAATGGTGGAGGTGGTTCGCCCCTGCTGCCAGTCGGAAGAAACATCGGAACAAGGCCAGTGAATACTCCCACTCTTGGCGTATGCACAGGAACTTGAAACCGACCCACATCCTGAGGGCATTCGGAACGAGCTGCGTGGGATGAAACAGGCACAATGTCTGCAAATCCTCACAGAGAGGAAAACGCAACCCAACATCGACCTGGGCCGCATAAACGTAAACCTCTCCGTCGTGAGGAAAATGCAGACCTAAGCCAGGATACCTAGGAGCATCCTCTGCATTAAAGCCACCAAGCGCCACCATGGTCTTAAAATACGCTGGATTCAATTCGTTAGGCTTGACATCTACTCAGAACAGTTCAAGTATAGCCCAGCAGGTATAAAAAGCAAAGGAAACAGAGGATATTGCCAAAACAGAGCAGTAAAAGGGCAAAAGTTTACCTTTTGGTGAAAAAATGGGCGTGTTCAGCTCAGACCCGTCCACCACCACATGAGTGGTTGCAGACCTGCCCAAATCAGTCTGTTCCTCCACTGAGGGGGCCACGACCTCATCTCTGATGGTCAAGGGGACATCAGCATTTCTGGGAGCGTTGGCTTTGTTGGCGCCCTTGGGAGCCATGTGCTTGACTCTCTGACCGCGGGGAGCCATGAAAATATTGGAAGAAGGCTGAAGAAGGTTGAGAAAGAAAATGGAAAGGTTCGCAACGAAGCTCTGAAAATCTAAGAGAGTGGATAAGCGTAAAAGACAGAATGCAGAAACTGACGTTTCTTATATAGACCAAAAGGGGAGTAACCGCCACGAGCAAATCGAAGCGACGCAGAGGAATAATTGCACCCTTTTGGAGAAAACCGAAGCAATGTCAGAATTCCAAGAGACAAACGGTTGGCTGGTACAGATAGCTGTCAGACTACCCTAGGTTTACGGAAAAGTAAAGGACAGGCTTGCCTAAGGTGACCGTTCGATTTCTGGACAACTGAGCAGTTATTAAATGCTAAAAGTACACTAAGGAGACAAGATGGTCGCCTACGCACTAATAAGGCTTTATCAGAAATACCTCGGGTAGGTAATGATCGCCTAACTAAGAAAGATAGACTTCCATAAGCGTAGGTCACCTCGAGTGATCGCCAAAAGGGAATAAAAGGAAGGATATTCTTTCAGCTTTGAACAGAGAAGAAACTGCTCGCCAAACGAGCTCGAAATGTCTCAAAGGTCCTGAACCATTACAAGAGACGTCACTATCTAAAACCCTACCAGGAAATCAAGCTCGACTGAAGGAACTTCAATCAAGTTTCGGGGGCAAATGTTGGGTATCGATAGTGACAGCCCAGTAAGAAAAGGCCTCGAAGGCCCAATAACTATAGAGGGGGTAAACCCATGACATCCGAACCGGATCGGCCCAAGTACAAGTCAAACTTGGCCCACCATCGAGTGATCTAGAATCGAGCCCAAAGTCTCTAGGGACGCCAAAGGCTCCCAGACTGCTCGCCATTCTATACCAGGCCGCGACCTCTCACTGCTCGCCATGGGAGTGCTCGCCTCGAAGAGAGCCTTGTCTCTCTCCTCTGGTCCCACAAAACCGTTAATAAGGAAGTGGCCATGATATCCCACATATCTCGGTCACATATTCACTAAGGATTAGATTTGGTAACTGCAATATCTCGCAGTAACTGACGATCCGAATCTTCAGCAATACAATATACACTAAGATATTCAGCTGCCTTATACGGTTCTATCTCTCTTACCCTATAAATACCCTTGCTTTACATACGTTCTTTACGTTTTGAGTTTTATACAACACATATACTTATTTAAGCATCAGAGAGGGACCCAGAGGCACCCCCTCTGTTGCGCTCCCCTACTTGCAGGTTCACCGGAGTTGGAGCTGAAGCGTCATCCCAACCTTGTCTGGCATTCAATTCACTGCCAGATCAGCATCCAGGATTTCACGATCCAACACCGTAGAACTAAATTTTAACTCAGAACAAGTGGACAATTGGATAAGCATAGCGATACCATAGAACTAGCTCAAACAAGCAACATTACCCACCCACAGAAGAAGGATATCAAACTTTGTACAACTTATAGTACCATAAAACGATTTTTTTTAAAACTAATCAATTGATTTTCCAATCCTAGTTCATCTAATCGAAAAACCAGATTCATTGGTGTTATATATTTTAGTGTAATTGGATTGACTAGTTGACCAACGGGATCATAGTATCTCATTAAACAAGTTAGGAGGGTGCGGAGTGCACGCTTGTTTAAGTATATTATGATTCATTGTATCGGAGATTTATCGGTTGATTAGAGATGAGGCAATGGGGGTCAAAGGGGGCAACGGCCCCTTTGCCGGGGTCCAGGGGCAGCGCCCCTGGCTGGGGTCGAGCTGTCAGGTAAACTGGGAAATTTTTTATAATTCATAAAGTCACTATTCTAAAAATTCATTATAAATTTGAATTTTTGGAACTAATGACTTAACATTTTAACCTCAAAATTCCCAGTTTTTGGACACTTGCTTTAGAACCAAGTATTGGACTGAACCATGGCTAAGGGCCGAACCATGGCTAGGAGCCGAACCATTGCTAGAATCTTCCTAAGGTGTCCCTTTGATTTTGGAGCCAAAATTTGAAACCAAAGGACATGTATGGCCGAAATGTTGCATGCATTGGCCAAGGGATGTTGTGTCTCTTCCAAAGGATATGGTGTCTTCTCCTAAGGGTGTGACTAACACTATAAATTGGTCATTGGGGAGGTCATAAATCTTCATCTCAAACATTCACAATCCTTCTCAAGTTCTAGTTCAGTATTCTGATTTTATCTGATTGAAAGTTTGGGTGCCTCTAAATAGTTTCAATCTGAAAGTGTCGTCACGACTTAAGAATAATCCAAGCATACAATTTGATAGTGCAACAACCATATCCATTCGAGATTTCCAACAAAGATTGAAACTATTTCTCTGAAGATGACGAACGGAGAATCTGCTAGAGACATGACAAGCAAATTTGCTAAGTTAGACAAGTTCGAAGGCAGTGACTTTCGAAGATGGCAAAAGAAGATGCACTTCCTTTTGACGACCCTAAAGGTGGTGTATGTGCTAAGTACTCCCATGCCAGAACTACTCGACAATGAAACAGTGGAGCAAACCAGACGCCGCTGCAAATGGGACAATGATGACTACATTTGTCGTGGTCACATCCTCAATGGTATGTCTGATTCCCTTTTTGATATATACCAAAATGTCGAATCTGCAAAAGAATTGTGGGATTCCCTTGAATCTAAGTACATGGCCGAAGATGCTTCAAGTAAGAAGTTTCTTGTGAGTAATTTCAATAATTACAAAATGGTTGATACTAGACCGGTCATGGAACAGTATAACGAACTGTTAAGGATTCTGGGACAGTTTGCTCAACATAACATGAAGATGGATGAATCCATCTCGGTTTCTAGTGTTATTGACAAACTGCCACCATCATGGAAAGATTTCAAACATACCCTGAAACACAATAAGGAAGAGATGTCTCTTGTTCAACTTGGAAGTCACTTCAGGATTGAGGAGTCTTTAAGGGCTCAAGAAGTTGACAATAACCCTAAGGGTAAGAACCAAGTTGGTCACTCTTCTGTAAACATGGTTGAAGAGGGTCGATTTTCAAACTCGAACAAGGGGAACAAACGCAAGTTTAAAGGAGATGACAACAAGTCTTTCAACAAAAAGCCTAAGGTGTCATGTTAGAAGTGTGGCAAACCCGGCCATTTCAAGAAAGATTGTCGGGTTGGTAAAGGCAAGCATAATGCTGGTCCAAGAGGATCTAAGGATCCTGAAAAGCAACAAGGTCAGATTTTAATACAAAATAATAATTCGGGTCAGAATTATGTATCTGTAATATCTGAGGCATTTTATGTGCAGGATGATCATGTTGCATGGTGGATTGATTCAGGAGCAACAACTCATGTGTGTAAGGATCTTCGTTGGTTCAAGGATTTTCAACCAATTGAAGATGGATCTGTCTTAAAGATGGGAAATGTTGCAACTGAACCAATCAAGGGACTAGGAAATGTCAAGCTTGTCTTTACTTCAGGAAAATGTCTATCTTTAAATAATGTATTGTATGTTCCAGGGATTCGAAAGAATCTCTTATCGGGTGTTGTTTTGAACAATTGTGGTTATAAATAAGTGTATGAAAGTGACAAATATATTTTGTCAAAACATGGTTCTTTTGTAGGATTTGGTTATTTAAGTAATGGTATGTTTATGTTGAATGTTAAGATTTCATTTGATAATGAATCCGCTTGCATGACTTCTATTAGTACTGGTAATAATATGAATAAATCAGATTTATGGCATGCTAGACATGTTCATTATAAAAGAATGAAAGATATGTCTAAAATGAGTCTTATACCTGCTATTGATATAAACAATGAGAAATGTAAAACTTGCATGTTAACTAAGATAACTAGAAAACCTATCAAGGATGTAAATAGAGTTTCCAATGTATTGGAACTGATACATAGCGATTTATGTGATTTTCATGAGACTCCTTCATTAGGAAATAAAAAGTATGTTATTACTTTTATTGATGATGCTTCTAGATATTGCTATGTTTATTTGTTGCATGCTAAGGATGAAGCTCTTGATAAATTTAAAATTTATAAAAAGGAAGTTGAGCTACATCAAAGTAAATTTATTAAAAATTTACGTACTGATAGAGGAGGTGAGTATTATGATCCAGTATATTTTCAATCTACTGGTATAATACATCAAACTACAGCTCCTTATACACCACAACAAAATGGTGTGTCTGAAAGGAAGAATAGGACTTTGAAAGAGATGGTTAATTCCATGTTATCCTATTCAGGTTTAAGTGAAGGTTTTTGGGGTGAGGCTATGTTAACAGCCTATTATTTATTGAATAGAATTCCTAATAAAAGGAATAAGATTACCCCATATGAATTGTGGTATAAAAAGCCACCAAAATTAAGTTTTCTGAGAGTTTGGGGATGTAGAGCAATTGTAAGGCTCACTGAACCCAAAAGAAGAAACTTGGGTGAAAGAGGTATAGATTGTATCTTCACTGGGTATGCTGAGCATTCATATGCATATAGGTTCTATGTATTAGAATCTAATGACTATGTGTCTGTTAACACAATTATAGAATCAAGAGATGCTACCTTTGATGAAGATAGGTTTACATCTATACCTAGACCAAAAGATATGATTCGTAATTCTTTAAGTTCAGATACTTCTGGTGGTACTGTTTTTGTACCTGGACCGACTGAACCAAGGAGAAGTACTAGAACTAGAAAAGCCAAATCTTTTGGATCTGATTTTCAACTTTATTTAGTTGAAGGGTCAAAGGATGATGTTGAGTATTAGTATCAATATTGTTTTATGATTGAAGAAGATCCAAGAACATTTAGTGAATCTATGACATCAAGAGATGTTGCATTCTAGAAATAAGTTCACTACAAGAAACTCGAGCATACACATCGGCAAAAATGGGTTGCTAACTGCATAAATACCGTTGTTAAGTCTGAACAGCGACAAAATCTTCGTCGCGGTAGCCCCCGTCGTTAAAGGTCTATACGTCGATAATTTGCCGTTGTAAAAGGCTTGCCGCTGTTAGCATGTCAACTTTACAGCGAAATCAGGTTGTTGTTAAACACAGATGAACGGCGACAACACTTTTCCGATGTTAGAGCGGAATCAGGTTGTTGTTGGTCAATTTTTTTTCTGCGATTTTTTTGTCCGATTTTAAATTATTTGTGTTCAGCATTGGCTTCTTCATCCATGGATTCTTCATCCATATATCGTCACTTCATCATCTATGGCTTCATCCATGGCCGATTTTTTCATTACACTTCATCCATGGTGAAGGCATCGGAGAACCAACACTTCTCGAGCTCCAGCTCGCCTTCTACAGGTCCAGCTCGACTTCTCCAGCTCCAGCTCGACTTCTCCAACTCCAAGTCGCCTTCTCCAGCTCCAGCTCCAGCAGGCCTTCATCCATGGAACTTTGAGCAGCTCCAACACTTCATCCATGACAAGTCGGTTGAGCTTCAACTCGCCTCCAGCTCAAGAATCAAGCTTCAACTCGCCGAGAGGGTGAAAGGAAGGGAGGGTGAGCTTCAATCCTTTGGAAAACGTTTTGAATGAAGGGAAGGTGAAGGGAAGGAAGGGAAGGAAGGGAAGATGAAGGGAAGGAAGGGAAGATATGAGAAAGTTCTGTAAAACGTGTAAATAAGTTGTTGAATGAAAAAATTTTGAATTTTTAAATTAGAGCGGGAAAAAAAATTGAAAATTTGATTTTTTAACAACAACAGTAGTCGTCACTAAATAAACTATTTTACAACAACAATTAAATATGTTGTTGAATGACTATACTAATGTCTACAATATATTGAAACCCAAATTTATTCTTACATTTTCCCGGTACTTATGTTTTAACGACGACAAAAATTGGTTAGTTACGGCAAACAACCGTTTCTTATATCACTATATTTACGACAGAACGTTTCGCATTTGAATATGTACATTTGAAATGAAAAATTCACATGCTACTGATGGAGCTATTTGACATCAAGTGTTGGTCGACATTACACATTCATCCATGTAAAATATAAAGTGACGGCAAAAATTAACACTAAATGTATCTTATAACGGTGGAAAACATATTGTGCCTAATACGTAATAATAACAACAGCAAAAATTGTCGACACAATATACATATATTTAACTACAACTGTTAGCGTCAACACGGAAGTTTCGTTGCTGTTGCAACAGATTCTTGTAGTGTATGTGAAGGATGCTGACAAAAAGATAACTGACACATTGAAGGTAGGCAAGTGTTTCTCCCTTTTTCTAATATATATCCTATATACATGATATGCTCTTAAAGGATATACGTTCTATGCCCTAGCTTAATATTTTGAAATTCTATGACAAAAATATCTTGTAATAGCAGCATGGAGATCAACTTATAGTCTTATATATAGTTTAGAAGTTAGGATCAGTGGAACCAAATTTTCATATATTCTTTTGTTAATATTGATATATGGGATCTGATTTTTCTCTATTGCTTTGCTTTTGAGTCTAGCCTCCTTCTGAACGATTTTCCATGTCTTATAATTTTCAGGCCAAAGGCAGGCTAGTTAAGTCAGGAACCTTCACTCAAAGTTACACATTTTGTTACAGATCACACACGCCGCTTATATACTGAGCTGTCCCAAGCTGGTAAGCTCTTTGGTTATATATAGTGTTTTCAGTAGTCAGTACCATTTCTAAGGAAAAGTGTGACGTTTCCTGTTCTTTTTTTATAAGGTAGAAGTGAAATTATTATTAGGCTACAAGAAACTATTTACAAAAAAGTGGTACTTAAATGGTCTAAAATGAAGTTATTAAATTTAACAGTGTCACGTCTTTAAAAGTGATCCAAGCCCATATCTGACTCAAAAGTCAAAACTTAAGCTAATAGGTAGGCCTTTTCCACTTATATGCCACAGTCACCTCTTTTTCTAATAAATGTGAGACTCTAACAGACGTTAAGAGCAGACTGGAGGGTATATCATGTTTATGGAGTTTCTTGTTCCTTCTTTTTAAATGTTAAAGGTGATCATATGATTAGGGTGCGTGTGGATGCAAAATGAGGAGAGGCTGTTCCTTTTATAAATTTTAAGAAAATTGTCTGTTAAATTGGTTTCACTAGGGAGACGCTTGCCCTTGATGCAAATGTCCAGCAATTGAGCCATAGCTATACTATATAGTAGGTTCTTCCATTTCTTGTGGAGATTTTGGTTGGTTTCTCTAGGCTTGGTAGAGTGGAATGGAAACTGGTCATTGGTTGAACAATAGTTTCTCTGCAACTGAATGCAAACAAAGCAACATCTACATGTTTATTAACCCATTGTAACCTATACAAGAATAGATGCTTCATTTTCTAATATATCGGAGGTCTGCTCATATGGTCATATAACCACCTAGCTATCTAAGAAAAGAACCACACTTCTAATGCAATGACTGATATTTGGTTAACTTTTCTTTTTCACAAGTATGCTTATAGCTTTCACGTCTTCATTTTGCTAGACTTGTTTTCTTCTGTACTTTTTATGTGCTTGTGATGAGAACTATGGCAATACTAAACTGTTAAACTATAAATTGGTGCTATTTTGTGTTGATTGTTAGAAGCTCAATTTTATTAGGATACACTATACGAGTAGCTGCTATGTATGTTTTCAGATTCTTTGTCGTACTATGTATTAATTTTACTTCATTATCCAGGAGAAACGCTGCCACAATTAGCTGGAAAAGGTCAGGGATTGGGCCGTGAGTCGAAGTAGATTCTGCGGCACTCCCCTTCTTATCTGGATTAGTGATGATTCTCAGGAGATAGTGGTTGTGGATTCAGTTGATAAACTTCAGACTTTCTGGTGCTAAGGTTTGTCATGGTCTCTCTTCCATTAAGTTCCCTTCACTTTCGTCTTTCTGAAATATCTTCACTGTACTTCTGAGGCGCGATTGAATCTACTTTCTCAGAAGTGTTAAAATACAACATTGACTTTCATGGGCTAAGATAAATTTTATGGGATAATGTTTAGAAATTGGGCCTAGAAGAATAATCTAGTATAATTGAAGGTTTAGCTTGTATCTAGATAATTCTAGGACTAAGTAATTTTTAGGAGATTCTTAGAGTTTCTTAGGATGTTCTAGTATAATTATCTTCTATAGGTTTCTAGAGAAATTAGGATCTAGAGTTTTCTCTAGCTTAGTATAAATAGGAGTTGAGCCACTTGTAACCAACCAACCAACAAGAAGAACCAACCAACAACAAGAACCAACCAACAAGTGTGTTGTACAAAAGAGTCTCCTATCATATTAAGAGTGAGAGTGTTATACAAGTTCTTCTCTTGTTAGTAAAGTACGGTCTTGGGCAAGTGCAATCTAGCACTTCGATTCTTTACATGGTATCAGAGCCACTCTTGTGGTGACGCGGTTCAAGTCAAGATCGAGGATTCAAGAACTCAGGTACTCTAAATATGGATGATGCCGCTCGTGTATCTGGGATTGGGATGGAGTTACTCAACCCTTCCAATTTCCGAATTTGGAAGTCTTGCATGGAGTCGTATCTCCTTAGCGAAGACTTGTGGGACGTCGTTGGAGGGAGTGAAACCATTGCACCAGAGGAGAACGACGCCAACGGTGGGGAGATATCAAGCACTGGAAGCGGAGGAATGCCAAGGCGGAATTGCCTTGAAGAGGTCGATATCATCAGGGGTGTTTGAGCATATTTCACGATGCACCTCTGCCAGTTCGATCTGGAAGCCGCTAGACCAGTTGTACAACAAGAAAAATAAGGCTCGACTACAAATATTGGAGACCGATCTGGTGAATGCAAAACAGGGTGAGTCTTCGATTTCACAGTTCTTTTTAAAGGTTAAGAACTTGTGTTCAGAGATTAATTTACTGAACCCGGAGGAGCCAATTTCGGAGGTGCGGATAAAGCGGTGCATTATTCGAGGATTACGTCCTAAATATATACCGTTTGTTACGTCAATTCAAGGTTGGGTTCAGCAACCGTCCTTGGAGGAATTTGAGAATCTTCTAGCTTCACAAGAGTCGTTGGCTAAGCAAATGGTCGGGATCAAGTTAGAAGAAGATCAATGTGCTCTCGTGGCTCAAGTGAAAGAGAATGACGCCAGAAAAAAGGTTGGTGGTAATGCAGAGTCATCTTGTAAGAAAGATTTCAAGTGCTATCGATGTGGTAAGTCTGGACATTTGAAAAGAAATTGTCGGACCAAACTGAAGGAGAGTAACATGGTGGCGTCTAAGATCGCAACTGAAGATGAAGAATGGTCTAAGTGTTTTATAGCTAAGTGCATTCCTGCTCTTGCGGCCAGAAACTCAAGAAATGAGTGGATTGTAGATTCTGGTTGCGGTCACCATCTCACCGGAGACGAGGATCAATTCTTCACTATTCACAACCATGGAGGAGAAGAAGTTATAATTACGGCGGATGACACCATTCACCCCGTTGAGAAGGAAGGTAATGTTGTAATCAACAGTAGAGGTGAGACACCAATCAAGCTTGATAGTGTCTACCATGTTCCAGGAGTAAAGAAAAATCTTCTCTCGGTGGCGAATGCAGTTGATTCAGGTATGTATGTTTTATTTGGTCTGAATGATGTGAAGTTTCTTCAAAACGTTGAGATGATCAAGGCGGATGTCTTTCACATCGGTGCACGAGTAGATGACATGTACGTCATATCGGCTTCACATAAGAAAAACTCTTTAAATGAGGTTCATGGAGAAAGTGGAAGTTTAAATCCTCACAGAGACGTCCATGGAGGAGCCGATGATAAACAAGTGGTGACTCAAGGATCGAAAAATTTGATCATTAAGTCATCTCACTATCGGGATAAGAATATTGGTACAACTTATTCTTGCTTCATTGCAAGGCCGATAGTTGAGGAAATTTTTTTATCTCGTGATAAGGACGAGATTGAGAAGAGGAACTTCGAGATGTCTGATAAAGTTGAAACACTGATTCAAAGTTTAAAAGATAAATTCTCAAGGAAAATTAGAGAAAGAGTTCCTAAGGAAGAAAACGCTAATGGAAGAAGATCATATTGGTCTACCAAATGTGGAGATCACAATGTAAGAAGAGTAAAGACTTCGAGGAGAGAATGGTTTAAAAGCACGAAGATCGACCAAAGCAGACAACTCGATCTGAGGAATGAAAGGCTCACCGAAATCAATGACAACAGAAGATGCTATCAAAGCGGAAAAGTAAGGTTGAAGAATCCAGAGCAACATCGATCGAAAGATAACATTGACAAGAAGAAAGATGAAGTAAAGTCAATGTTGAGGGGAGTGTTAAAATACAACATTGACTTTCATGGGCTAAGATAAATTTTATGGGATAATGTTTAGAAGTTGGGCCTAGAAGAATAATCTAGTATAATTGAAGGTTTAGCTTGTATCTAGATAATTCTAGGACTAAGTAATTTCTAGGAGATTCTTAGAGTTTCTTGGGATCTTCTAGTATAATTATCTTCTATAGGTTTCTAGAGAAATTAGGATCTAGAGTTTTCTCTAGCTTAGTATAAATAGGAGTTGAGTCACTTGTAACCAACCACAAGAATCAACCAACAAGTGTGTTGTACAAACGAGTCTCCTATCATATTAAGAGTGAGTAAGAGTGAGAGTGTTATACAAGTTCTTCTCTTGTTAGTAAAGTAAGGTCTTGGGCAAGTGCAATCTAGCACTTCGATTCTTTACAAGAAGCTCACCTATTTCTCTCTCAAAATTACAAATTATTGCATTCCAACCAAACCTCCAATTCTTGATTGACTCAGACTCTCATGACGACCATAGTGTAACCGATGAGAGTCTTCTCTCAGTGGATAGTTAGGTGGATAGACAATTCACCAGCCTTAATGGCGTAGCATTTGTTAAAACATTGCCTTCAAATAGAGTAAATTGCTTTTTTGTTTGAATCACAAGTGAAGTGAAATTTACAGTTTTCCTAGAAGTAGCCTGTAAATCAATCTGGATATTTTTCTACTATCCATCATGACTCTTGTTGTAGAATCTATATATTTTTCTTGTACAGCTTTCATGATGTTTTTTCATTGCTTGCACTATGTAGGTGCTTTATCAATGATGTATCTGAATTCTAACCTCTTAACTCTAACATTCCAAAAGAGAACTTTGTACATCCAATTGGAAAAGAAAAAAAAATCTGAATACCAATAAAGCCTCATGTATCATCATTTAGTTTTTGTTTGCTGAACATTGCAGTCATTGAATTTCCTAACTTTATGTCGTTTCAGGTTCTTCTCACGTCATGCAAAGTAATGTCATTGTAGTTTGAAAAGGCTGGAGAAGTTACCATTGCTTCACACTGTTTGAGGCAAGAAGACATCAAGGTTTGTCACCCATACATATATCAATCTTGATATTCTTCCTTTCCCCTTCAGACCAATTTCTTTTGTCTAATAGTTCTGTAAAATACCTTGACATGGGCTTACAGGTGGTATTGTTCCTATGTGCAACCGAAAGACTTTGGTTGGCGGTGTAGGAACCCTCTAGGCTTAGGTTAGTGGTCCTTGGCAAAGAGACAATATATGGCTTCCTTAATTTATTTCTTCAAGTAGAATTCAACCTAAATCTTGCACCTTCTTGGTGCCTTATTAATGATAAATCTATCTTTACCTTCTTCAACGAGAGATTTCTCTGCAGCAGCTCAGATTCACAATTTATCTGCATGTTATTTGGTATGCATCTTTTTGATTTGTTATAGTTTGTGGTGATGATGATCTTGATAATAGTGTTGATGTGCAGTAGATGATGTCCTCCTACCACCGTAGCAGACAGAGCTAGACAACACTTCAACCTGCCTGTTTGCTTGTTGTCATTAATAGACTGTTACATACACTGGTTTGCCTGAATGCATGCTTACTTTCAATGTGTTGCTTGAACCAGGCAGACCCAATTGGGGTCAAACCAACCCCCAAAGAGTTATGGAATTGGAGTTGAATCAGATCCAAAAAGTGTCATAATTGCTGCATCTTTGTGGATGAATCACAACAGAGAATCATGTGGAACGGCCTTTGGAGAAAAACAAATGAGTGTCCTAATCAAATGTAAAAGGGAATGCAATCAGATGATTGAATATTGAGTAAGGTCTAATTATGTAGAACAAGTAGCCATACTGAATCTGCTTCATTTTAATAAGATGATAGTTACAGATACCTCTCAATACTAAAGCACGGTACACACATAAACTTACATCCCAATAGAATATAGATAAGGTTTGCAAATAAACTTCGGAAAAGCTATATAACTAAAGTATTGTGTTTGCCTTCACCTATTAATTCTTCTCTGCAATTGTCTTCTACTCCTCCAAGACAATATCAACATTCTCCAATCAAACATGTTTTCAACTGCAACACCAACAACCAACCAACCCCCAAATCCAATCGCTACTACCATCCACAATATTTTGGCATTCAAATCATCCCAAAAATTGTCACGACTTTCTTGTGATTGTTTAGCTTCTTCTTGCCCAGAAGTTTCGCATTTTCTTGACAATGGTTCACCGCAAAGTCCTAGATTCCCAAAGTACGAGATATTTGAAAATGTATCAAAATGTCGTCCTTGCGGTATAAGTCCAGTGAGATTGTTGTTTGACACATCAAAGTCGGAAAGGAAATTAAGCTCGGTTAGTTGTTGAGGAATCTGTCCAGATAACTCGTTTGATGAGAGGTCCAATGACTCCAGCTCTGTTAAAGCCCCTAGTGACGACGGTATGCCACCTATCACATTAGCCAAGAAAAGGAAATTCATGACTAATACTAGTATCTTCAAACTTGCTACACAAGTAAAGTCATGTATAAAATAAACCCTTAATTAATTATAGAGACATCTGATTTTAAGAGTTCCAGAACATACCGTAGAGATGGTTGTTGGAAAGATTAAGGAAATGAAGTCCTCGTAAATCTCCCATGATGGATGGTATCTCGGCTTCCAATCGGTTGTTGGAGAGATCAATAGTAATGAGAGCATCTAAGATCTTCGGATACTCTGTCTTCATACCCTTGTCATACATTGTTAGGGAGTAGTCATAAAATTCACTCTGCCCCACATAAGCAATTCCACGCATGTCCTGCCCCATGTAACTTGGATTTCTGAATAAACTGATATTTTTCATGGCCATCCACTGCTCAAAGTGCCATGAAGTTAGATTTCCAGAAAGGTTGTTCTGTGAAAGATCAATTATTATTAACTCGGGAAACCAATATCCACTTCTCATTTTTGATCCATGGAGTGCATTATCTTTCAGTACTAATACCTTCAACACAGGAAGTGAACCCATCCAAGAAGGGAAAATGTCATTTATTAAATTACTCCCAGCATCGAAGAATTCTAAGTTCACACAATTAACCAGGGACTGCGGAATCTTCCCTTGAAACCGATTAGTATTCAGATCAATCATCCTCGTGATGGAATTAGTTCCACTTTTGCAGAACTCAGGAATCTTTCCATGAAAAGAGTTGTTTCGCAAATTCAAGATTGTCAAATCATATTTTCTGAAACAGTGGGGATCAAGCTCTCCAGTCAAGCGATTACTTGAAAAGTCAAGTATATCAAATGAAGTTGAATTGCATATCGAGTGGGGTATTTCTCCAGTAAATTCATTGTTCGAGGCTCGATAAGTTTCAACTGATGGTGATTGAATAAGTACTGAACCTTTCAACTTGTTGTAACTGATATCGAGATATTCCAGAATCGGCTGTCGAACAAAGAAGTGCGAGTCATTGTGATTTGTTATAAAATTGTGAGACAGGTCCATATGATTTAAAGTATTTCTACTTCCCATCTAGTTGGGAATTGGGCCTTCTATATTGTTGTAGGAGAGATCTAGAAACTCCAATTCCTGTTGGTGCAGAAGGAACTCCGGGAACTTGGACAGCCGACAGGAAGATAACCCTAAACCTTCAAATTGGGAAAGCGTTGAAGTTGTTGTGCTCGCGTTTCTTTGTTGTAGCAGTGTTAAATTGTTGGATGAGAGTGAAAGGTAATTCAAGTTTCTGAATCCAAGGAACATGTCAAGCTCCAATATGTCGCTCAACGTATTGTTGCTGACATCAAGCCACACGAGATTACTCAGGTTCCCGATCGAAAGTGGTCTGTGGAGTTTATTGTTGGCAAGGTCCAACTCATTGAGTTGGGTCAACTTTGTAAGGACGGATGGAATCTGACCCGTTAATCTATTATCAGATAGATATAGGGTTGATAGGTTAATGAGATTTTCTAACAACGAAGGTGGAATCTCTCCTTTTAGATTGATTCCACTAATGGCAAGGCTTTCAAGGTTAGTCAGTTTTCCCATCCAAGAGGACATGGATGACAAAGTTCTGGAATCACTTGAGAAAGTATAGTATGAAAGGTCCAAAACAATGAGGTGAGTGAGGTTACCAAGCGAAACAGGAATAGGCCCTGAGAATTTGCATCCACACAACTTTAAGTCTTTCAAAAGAACAAGATTCCCGATTGAATCAGGTATCACACCACTGAAATTGGTTTCTCCAAGCGCAAGGGATTCCAATAATGGAGTAGTGCTCAAATTGAAATCAGTGGGTAGATGACCTTCCAATTTCTCATTAGCTGCAATACGCAAATGTTGTAACTTCGGAAGATGGAAAATACCTTATGGAAATTCCCCGTACAAACCACATCCGTAAAGCTTGAGAGACCTCAAATAAGACATGTTGGTGAATAACCACTTGGGTACCTTCGAATTTATATTTGTCCAACTAAGATCAAGTTCTTCCAGGTTGGTCAGGTTCTCGACTAGGCTATTCAAATTCAACTCTAGATCCAAATTACCAAACAGATCAAGAGAAGTAAGCATGGAAAGGTTTGAAATTCCTAACGGCACCTGACCATAAAAGGAAGATGAGGAGAGATTGAGATAGTTTAACCTCGAAAGACGGCCTAATTTTGATGGGATACTTGAGACATTAAAATCGTTGAAGGCGAGGTTAAGGTGCTCGAGGTGAACAAGAACACTGAAGATGTTGTTGTTGATGGATCCATGAAGGCAGCTGCTGCTGAGATCAAGACTGATGACATGACCTAAAACTGGATCACATTTCACACCATCCCAAACGACAGTACCATTAAATAGGCTCTCAGTGGTAATCCATGAAAACATTTTTGGATAACCCAAATTACGACCATATGAGTCAGTGCAGTTTATTTGAAAACTGTCCTTTAATTGAAGCAAAGCAGATACCTCTACTTCATATTTGCATCTGGACTGAGCACTGACCGATATATGAAAATGAGAGAAACCAGAGAGAAACAAGAAAAAGCAGAGTAACAACAACATGTTGGAATCCAAGCAATTTGTTTGAAGAAGTGATGGCATAAACATGCACCCATGTACGCACTTATAAATAATTTCCAAACAAGAAGAATCAACTTGACTTGTCAAGTCTTCTTTAGTGGACAAAACACAAGTAGTCAATAAAATTAAAAATAGAAAAAAAATCTTGTGGAAAAACACTAACCAAAAGATATGGTATTCATAAAACACGGCAATCATAAAAACGCGTCGATTCAAAATTTCCCCAACTTGTATCTTTGTTTTTATAATTAATAAACTAAGTTGGCAATGATTCTTTAACTATTAGAATACAAAAATATATATTTTATATTAAAAAAATATGTCAAATAAAATACAATGTACTATTAACCTGTGTGTTTTACTTGTACCAATAGTTTTCTCATGTACTTAGTATTTACATGATAGAATTATTGTTGTGGGTTAATAATTAACTTTTGTTTACTAATACTAAAATAATTTTCACATACATGGTTGAGTTTTAAGTTTCTTATCGACCATAAAATTTGATCAAAATTGCATTGCTGATTTTTTTTATAATTTTACCAACTTTAACAAGATTTTAAGATTGATAGAAAAATTAAAACTAAATGGCGTTTGATTCGTTGATGATCTAATTTATTATTATCTACTATAATAGTTTGAATTCTTTTAGAGCTCATCTCAAGAAAAAAAATTCACAAAATGAATATTTTGGTAACCTATACACTAAATTAAAAATAAAAATTACTTATTTTTCAATCATCTCTAAGAAAATTTGAAAACTTATAATATGTAGATAATAAAATTAGAAATCTAACCTAACAAACGGTATTGAGATTCTATTTTTTAGTCGAGCATTAAATTCGATCAATGCTAGTTCATAATATTTGACCATTGTTTTAATAAGATTGATCAGATTTTATGGTTGATTAGATGGTCTTAACTCAATGTGGTTTGTTTCATTAATTTTCTAATATCTTATTATCTACTTAGTATAAAAAAAAATTAGAGATGATCTGAAAATAAATATTTTCAAAATAAGTATTTTAGTAACTTAAATATACTATTTTTTTAAACTACTTATTTTTTATTTATTTCTAGGAAACGTAATAATAAAAACATAGTATGTACATAATAAACTTATAACTAACGAAATAAATAATGTGAAGTTTCAAGACTTTCGACTTTTTAATCAACTATAAAATTCAGTCAAACATTAGTTCATATTGTTTGACCATTTTTCCTATATAACGTATAATTAATTGAAAAGTCAAACTTAATATCATTTATTTTATTAGTTTTTCAATTTTATTATTTACGTACTATTTTGGTAGCTACGTATTAATTATGTGTACTATAAACTCTAAGCAAGGGTCATGACTTTTATTGCAGTGCAACAGTATCTCCTTCAGCTTAGTAATGGAAGTTTGAGTTTCTTAGTGTAAAATTGTGTTTAGAGGCTTTTATTTAATTTCTTCCTTGGCTAAAATACGATTGTGCACCTAAATTTTGGAAAAAAATCGAGTTTCTCTTTGAAGTTTAAAAACGAAAATTTTGGTCATTCATATTTCGTTATCAATCAAGTTTACCCTTCTCCGTCAAAACTTAGCATAATATATTTTAAAAATTGCAGAATTAACATAATACTTCAAAAAATGTTAAAATTTAACAATTTCAAACTTTTCTATACGTTACAATTAAATCATGATTCAATCGGAACTTGATTGAGACTCAATCAAAGGGGTTAAAGTTCGGGTCTTGACCTAAACCGTAGCCCCTCCGATTGGGGCTCAATTGAGTCTCAATCGAATCGACACTTAATTGTAACATATAAAAAAAATTTGAAATTACTAAATTATGAAAAAATTTAAAGTATTTTGTTAATTCTGCAATTTAAAAATATATTCTGCTAAGTTTGGATTGAAAATTTGACGGATGAGTTAAACTCGATTAATAACGAAATATGAAGGAACAAAATTTTCGAAAATAATCTTTTTAGGAAAACTATATTTTCGCTCAAACATACGCTCATATTTTACCATTTCATCTTTTATTCTTAATGTGTAATGAACTTAAATTATTCTTTCTATATGTGAGCTTGTTAATTACATTCTTCAAGTATTATATCTACTAGATATATGGTCTGCGCAAAATCGCAATAATTAGTATATTTTATTTTTTATGGGTTAATATAGTCAAAGTTCCCCCTAATGTTGGGGCGAAATTTAGGATTCCCCCTTAAAGTTTAAAATTTTAAATATTAGTCCTAAAGTTTGGACGATTTCAAAAATCGCCCCTTTCCGTCCTAAGTCCGTTAATTTGGAACGGAAACGAACATGTGTTTGACACGTGACTTCACATAAAATTTAAAGACAAAAATGCCCTCTTCCTATAAGACACGTCACATTTTTCCTTTAAATAACAACAACACAGATGAAGACAAGAACAGTAACAACAACACACCTACCCAACTCTCTAATAGCAACGCACTGAATTTATCAGCTCGTGAAATGGCAGCTGACACACTGCATAGGATGTCTTCTACATCGGCAGCCTCGGCCCTGGTCGGACCTATGAGCCCAGATACACCATGGATGTTGTCTCCGGTACGAACCTCCCCCTCACAACCCATTCTCTACCACTGTCTCGCGTCACTCCACCGCAATGAAGGCAGCATTCTATCTTTGGCAGTGTCAAAAGATTTGATATTCACAGGCACCAAGAGTCGAAGGATCCATGCATGGAAGCAGACCGACTGTGCCGAAGCAGGACACATCAATGCTAGCTCAGGAGATGTTCGAGCCATATTGCTCTACGGAAGGATCGTGTTCACGATCCATGAGGACCGTAGGGTTCGGATTTGGGGTGTGACGGGCACGGAAGGGTTCCGACAGAGAAAGATTGCGACAATTCCGAAACGGAGTTCGTTGTTAGGGTTTTCGAGGAAGAGTCTGAACCAACACAAGGACCACATCTCGTGCATAGCTCATAATAATGAGGATAAGTTGTTGTATACGGGTTCGTGGGACCGGACCGTGAAAGTGTGGAACATTCCGGAGAAACGGTGCGTGGACTCGTTCGTGGCGTACGAGGGTCATATAAATGCGATCGTAGTTAACCAGGACGATGGATGTGTATTCACTTGTTCGACAGATGGGTCTGTGAAGATCTGGAGGAGGGTTTTCGGAGAGAATTCACATACCTCACTGTAACTCTCCAATTCCAGCTCTCTCCAGTCAATGCCCTAGCCCTGAGCGGACGTTCGATCCTCTACTCCGGTTGTTCAGACGGATTGATCAACTATTGGGAGAAGGAGAAGACTTCCAGTCGGTTTAACCATCGAGGGTTCCTGCAGGGCCACCATTTCGCTGTCTTATGCCTGTCGACTGTCGAAGACTTGATATTTAGCGGCTCCGAGGACGCTACCATTAGGGTTGGAGGAGAGACGACGGTAACTGCTTTCATTCCTGCCTCGCCATTATGGACGGCCACAACGGACAAGTACGGTGTTTGCCTGCTTCTCTGGGGAGGGAGAGCAGGGTGAAGGGCTTGTTGGTTTACAGCGCGAGTGTTGACCAGACTTTAAAGGTTTGGCACATTAAGGTTTATCCGAGCGAAAATATAATTGCAGCGCTGCAGAAGCCAAATAGATCACCTTCGGCTTATCTGACCCAGCGGCATCACACCTGACTCCAGTCTTCTGCACAAGACCTCTCCTTTTCGACGACCCAGCTTGTGAAACTTGCAGGAAGCTCACCCTGATCGCAGAGGAAGACGATGAGGATGTCGGCGCGCAGCAGAGGAGTAAATTCTCCATTTTGGCACCAGTAAAGCTGCTGGAAACAGCCATTGCCCCTTTGGAAATCAATCGGAACAGCTAGCTCTGCAGAAGGATAAAGAATCCGAGGATCTAGGCTCGCCTCGTCGTCAGAATTGAAATTGGTGAAGTGGGTCGTCTTTGGGGTTGAGGGTTGGGTTAGGTAAGTGCAAAGGAGAGAGGAGACAAAGTCATGCTTTAAGGGTATTTTGGTCTTTAATATTTATGTGAAGTCACGTGCTAGGCACATGACTGTTTTCCGTTCCAAATTAACGGACTTAGGACGGAAAGGGGCGATTTTTGAAATCGTCCAAACTTTAGGACTAATATTTAAAATTTTAAACTTTAAGGGGGAATCCTAAATTTCGCCCAAACATTAGGGGGCACTTTGACTATTAACCCTATTTTTTATATATATAATATAAGCTTTTTTATATAGTATAATGTATAATACTTATTTAAATTATTTTTAAATGAATATAGACTATAATACTTATAAAAACAATAATTTAGTGTTATAATGTTTTCTTTTGAGTGAATACAAATTATAATAATTTTTCAAAAAGTATATTGTTATAAGTTTTAATTGCTTACAATAAAAAATATTAAAATTTAGAAATGCTTGAAATAATTAATTATATAGGTCAGTTATTATAATTTATATTATGAAAAACAATATATAAATTATATTAACTGTATTTGTTCATAAAGTTAAAAATACATGAGTCAATAATAAAAATTAATAATTAATAATTAATCGTTTTAATTTAAATATTTTATATAGTTTTTTTTATATTAATGCATGTGTTTACAAAAGGCTATTAAGATTATTATTAATTTTTTATTTATTTTAGAAAAAGTAATAATAAATTATTTTATATAAATAATATTTTAAAAATATGTTGAGTTATAAATATGAAACAAATACTATTTTTCATAAAATAGTTAAAACAAATATGTGAATGTCCATATAATACTCTTAACTTTTATGGTTTATTACTTCTATCAATGTTCATATAAAAACATTAGTATTTTTCTAACAATATAATGTTTTAGTATACATATTATATTTTATCTATTTTGTTAATTGTAAATTATATTGAGTTTATTAATATATAACATTTAATTTCGTGACATTGTTAAAACCTATTTTGATATTATTGTAATTAAATTGGTGATGTTGATATGTCACTTATATCTCATTTTAAGAAGAGTGTTATGTGATAGATGAAATACATCCTTGATTAATCTATATTTTAATTTGTAAGAATAAATTTTAATATAAGCATACTTGGCATTTATAAAATATAATTTTATGTATTTTATTATCATATAAATTTGACTACATAAAATATTAAGAAAAAATATAATTATAATGTGAAATAAAGAAAAATGATGATACAAGTTTTGTAACTTCTCTTGAGATTGAATGAGAGACTTTGAAGGATTTTAAAGTGATTTACATGACATGCCTCTTAGGAATAAGAAATTTATGATTGACATGAACCAATTAGAAGATGTTAATTTAACATTAAGAGTGAGAAAATACAACACACATCTTATTTGTCAACATTCTATATGATTTAGCCAAATTAATATATATAGATAGACTGATAGATAGATAGATGTTTGACTAGTAGTTGAAATTCTAAAATAAAAAATAAATGTATTATATTTGTTTGTATATATATATATATATATGGTCATATTATATTATAATTAATGTATAATATATTTAAGGGTAAATAGCCTCAATGCACCTGAATATTTGAATGTTATTGTTAAATGCACCAACATGTTTGAAAGTGTTGTTCTGTGCACCCGTAAGTTATAAAAAGTTGTTAAATACATCAACAGTTAACTATCTGTCTACTTTGCCATTAAATATGTCAAAATGACAATTTTACCCTTTTGTTCTTCTTCATATCATCTTTAGCACTAAATTCAACTCCAAAATGCAAATTTGAGTTTCAACTCTACACAAAACTACATTCTCGGATTGAATTCAAACTCAAATATGCATTTTTTTTGGGTTCAAATTCAACCCCAAAATGCATATTGAGTTGAATTCAAACCCAAATTTGCATTTATGAGTTGAATTTGAAACCAAATATGTGATTTGGAGGTGGATTAAGTGTTGAAGATGATATGAAAATGAACAAGATGGTAAAATTGTCATTTTGTAATATTTAACGGCAAAAATGGATGAATAGTTAACTGTTGTGCATTTAACAACACGTTCAAACATATAGATGCAAAAAAACTACATGAGTGGTGAAAATAACAACATGCGTAAACATATGAGTGCATTGAGACTATTTATCTTATATTTAATAAAAACTCAACACAATAATTTAGATATCAATTTTGAATATAGAAGAAGAAGACTCAAGTTGATTACAATGTCAGTCTTCTACAAATGGACAAACGTTTTGCCAACGCACAAAGAAAGTCTTGTGGAAAAATTTACAACACGTTTATCGTTTAATAGAATTAGGATTTGGACTGGTTGTCGAAATAAGAAATGATTAATATATTTTTATTCATTATCTGCTCTAACTTGTGATTTACGACTTCAGTCTAAAATGAAATTTCGAACGGTATAGAATAATTATTCCCACATTTACACCTCATATCGATTATTTCTTAATTCAGGGAATACTAATTCCAACTAAAAGAAAACTACAACCCTTCAAACTACGACCCTTCAAGTTAATACCACCACTCTACTTTATGGATCACCCCGCCTTTTTCGCCAATTTGCATGGTTGTGATAGCTTTTTCGATTATCTTATGCGGCCAATAACCACCCTATATGATAATTATTTTAAAAAATTCAAGAGTAATTTAATTATTTATATCCTATTCTTAATTGTAAATTTGCATCTTATTTAGATATCAATAATTTCATTTTTTTGAAATGAAATCCTTATTTCTTGCTTACTTATTTTCTCTTTTAAAAAACGTATTTTGTAAGTTGTATTTTAACAAATATTGTTTTTTCTAAACTTTTTTCTAATTTTTAATAAAAACATTTAAGTAACATAATATAACTGAAAGGTATTATTGAAAAAAAAAAACTATTTTTAAAAAGTAATTGACGGTTTTCATGAGCATACATATGAACTATACATACTAGACCCCAGCACGCGCTACGCGCGTGCACGTTGTCGTCGTGTGTGAGGTCTTACGAGAACATGATCAACCCGACTCCTAGGATAATATAAGAATAGTACAAGCATTGATCACTTCATACAAAAATTATTAATTTAAAACTAAACTTAATTTGCGTAAGATAATGAAATAATAAAATTTAAAAACTCTTAAATATTTTTAAAAAATTTCTCGAGTGACCGGGAGCATATAACACTATCAAAAGGAAACCCGGTCGCTCGAGCAATTTTTTAAAAATATTTAAGAGTTTTTAAATTTTATTATTTCATTATCTTATGCAAATTAAGTTTAGTTTTACATTAATAATATTTGTGTGAAGTGCTCAATGCTTGTACTATTCTTGTATTATCCTAGAAGTCGGGTTGATCATGTTCTCGTAAGACCTCACGCACGACCAACGACGACAACGTGCACGCGAGTAGCGCGTGCCGGGGTCTAGTTTCAGTAATTCGTAAAATATTATTTCAACACATCACTGATGTTATTTCAATTTTGTAGGAAAATATTTTTGTTACATTTTTCTCGACATGTAATACCTAAATTTTGGATGATATTAGTTTGGAGTAATAACATATTAACAACTTTGGGCAACTGAAATCATTTATGCATTAATATTAATAATACAAAAAATTTATACTTTTTGTTAACATTTTAATAATATCATTATTTGAAAATACTCTATAATATATAATTATCATTATAAAAAATATATACATTCATCAAATATCCTTTCAAATTTGATTAATTGTTTTGTATTTATTGCTTCACGCGATAGATTATATATATTCAACATATAAATATAGTCAATTTTCATCGATTTTAATTCTATTTGAATTATTTAAACTTATAGATGAAATGTATTTTTATAACGACAGTCCTCACAATTCAAAAAATCTTTAACTTCTTGGAAAGACGAGAGAATGTTTTGAAGAAAAAAAATCTATATAATTAATTGTAAAAACATTAAAATAGTCACAATTACAAAAAAGAAAATGACGACTTGAGAACATAATATACAATTATCATTATTATGTAAAATTGTAAAGTTATATAAAATAACAGATATAATAATTAAATAAAATAAATTTTAAAAAATCGGATATATAATAAATGGTACATTTAATTATTTATTGCTTCAAATAATAGATAATGCATATTTGAAATATTAATTCAATCTAAATTTTATCAGTTGTAGATGATATTATAACTTTTATAAATGATCTAAGTCCTAGATCCACTTTTATCTTAATGTCCAATAAAGTGAAAACATAATTTCATTTGTTAGCGAGATATTAAAAAATGGTGCATCAGAAAAAAAAATGAGATAGTGATAAAGAAAATATAATTATCATCTTGTTTAAATTGTCATGTTGCATAAGTGTGTAGCTGGTTAATACGTATGTCTTCAAGTTATAAGGTCATAAGTTTGAGTCTCCGTGAAAATATTTTTTATAACCTTTTTTAGAAGACATTTAAATAACCAAAATAATCATGATAAATATAAATTATTAGATTATTAAATGACATTTTTGTAATTTAGACAAATTGCGGTTACATAAACATGTTCAGCCTTAATAATATAGATGAACTTGAATGAGATGCCATAATGGGCGATGTCGAAGATGGACCTTCTGGTCCAAATTCAGGCCCAATATATCAGATGATTGATCATCGAAGAGACTGTTCCTTCCCAATTCTGTCGCTGACGCACTCTTCCTTTCCAATCCTATTTTTTTTTTGCCAAAATGAAATCTTCATTAATACTGAAACATAACTAACTTGTCTAAAAATAACAAGGAAATTATAGCAGATGGTGGTTCACATATCCAATTTACCAAACATATCTCTCTCTAAGATTATCTAGCAATCCAATTTGCACATCTATTTGCTTTCCGACTTACCCAACTCCATGAGTCCTCCTTGATTTGTGACGCGATCGCCTTTATCGTATTTATGATGTTTTCCAGCCTCCAGTCTTGTTCCTGTGTCGATCCATCAAGCTGCTTGATTAGTAGCTCTGAATCATACTCGATGATGACCTCCTTCCACCCGTGGCGAGCCGCTAGTTCCACTGCTTGTAGTATTTCACTGGCTTCCATGTTTATTGTTGATGTGTCCCTCCTCGAGGATTGTCGTCCCTCAACCACGATTCCGGCTTCATCACGTGCGATGACTCTGGTTCCCCCCCCCCCCCCCCCCCCCTTTCCTGTAGTTGTATCTCACGCACCAACACAATTGATCTTTATCTTCCCTTGTTAATTACTTCATTTATTATATCTATGTTTGACTATTAGTTAATTCTAAAATAAAAATAAGTGTGGCAAATTTGTTTATATACATATGGTCATATTATATTATAATTAATGTATAATGTATTTAATAAAGACCCAACACAAGAATTTAGATATCCATGTTGAATAGTAGAAGAAGAAGACTCAATCTTCTACAAATGGACAAACTAACAACGCATAAAGAAAGTCTTGTACAAAAATTTACAACGCATTTATCCTTTAAGAGAATTAGGACTGGTTATTGAAATAAGAAATGATTAATATAATTTTTTATTCATTATCTACTCTAACGTGTGATGTATGACTTCAGTCTAAAATGAAATTTGGAACGGAACAGAATAGTCATATTCTCATATTTACACTTCAAATCAATTATTTCTTAATTCGGTGAACACCCATTCAAACTAAAAGAAAACTACTACCCCATTTCCCCCTTTTTTTTCCAATCATCCTGGTTGGGAGAACATTTAATTATTTCGGTCAAATTATAAAACAATCAATGTTATGTTACAAAATCATTACATGTCTAATCAAAAAACTTACCATAGTTAGATAATTGAATTACGACATAAATGACGTTAACCGTGATGAGTTTGGACTTAATGGTCTGAGTTATAATTTTTTAAGTCTAATTTTCATATCTCAACTTACGGCAGAGCGTACAGTCAATCCATAAATCCAAATTTAATATTTTTTTGCATCATTTGAATCGCAATTAAAATATCTACTTACTATAATTGTTTTTAATTTTTTTAATAGATATATAATTTTATTTTTGATTAAACATCAAAATAAAAAATAAAATAAAAAACTGATTTGGATTAGGCGCTACTTGGTAGCGCCTATTCCAAAGGCACTATCCAAGGTAGCTCCAATTGAAAAAATACACGTATACCCAAATTTTGAAATATTTTTTCTATATACTTACTTTTCTAAATAAAAAATTACACTACTTACTTTATCAAAAAAACTCGTATCTTACGCTTTTTTTTTGTTTTAAATTTTATCTTCTTTTTATAATTCATAAACTAAGTTGGTAATGATTCTTTAACAATTAGAATACAAAAATCTATAGAAAAATAATATCTCAAATAAAATACAATTTACTGTTAACCTGTGTGTTTTAGTTTTACCAATAGTTGTTTTCTCATGTACTTAGTATTTACATGATTGTATTTTTGCGTGGGTTAATAATTAACTTCTTTTTTTTTTTTAACTAATACCAACATAATTTTCACATACACAGTTTAGTTTTAAGTTTCTCATCGATCATAAAATTTAATTACAATTGTATTGTTAGTTTTATTTTTTAGCAATTTTAATGGAATTTTAAGGTCGATTGAAATATAGAACTAACCGACATTTGATTCGTTGATGTTCTAATTTATTATCTATCTATCTACTACAATATTGTGAAAAAAAAAACTATTTATTTTTCAATTATCTCTAAAAAAAATTCAAAAACGTATACCGTTGTAGATGGTAGAATTAAATATCTAACATAACAGATGACAGAGATTCAACTTTTCAATCGAACATTAAATCATGTCTTAATTCAGACTTGAGTCCCTTCGATTGGGTCAGGTCTGGATCACCTCGATTGGGTCAGGTCTGGATCAAGACTCTGACCCTAGCCCCTCTGATTGGGGCTCAATCGAGTCCCAAAAGATTCAGAACTTAATTGTAACACATAAAAAAAATCTTGAAATAGTTAAATTATGATATTTTTAAAAATATTATATTATATTAATTCTGTTATTTTTTAAATATATTATATTAAGTGGATTGAAAATTTGATGGAGTTAGATTGGACGAAATATGAAATAATAATTTTTTTCAAAACAATTTTTTTAAAAATAAATACTCAATTTTCGCTCAAACATTAAGGATTATTGTACAATTTCTTCCTTTCGGTGGTCATATATCCTTTATTCTTAATGTGTAATGAACTTCAATTATTCTTTCTATACATGAGGTTGGTAATTACATTCTTCATTTATTATATCTATGTTTGACTAGTAGTTGAAATTCTAAAATAAAAACTAAATGTGTTATATATATATATATATGGTCATATTATATTATAAGTAATGTATAATATATTTAATAAAAACCCAACACAATAATTTAAATATCAAATTTGAATAGTAGAATAAGAAGATTCAACACAAAGTCAGTCTTCTACAAATGGACAAACTACCCTTGCACAAGGAAACTCTTGTGGAAAAAATTATAACGCATTTATCCTTTTAAGAGAATTAGGAATTTAGGACATGTTTGGTAGTTGAAATAAGAAATGATTTATAGATTTTTTTTATTCATTATCTACTCTAACACGTGATTTACGACTTTAGTCTAAAATTAAATTTCGAACGGGATTGAATAGTTATTCCCACATTTACACCTCAGATCTATTATTTCTTAACTCAGGTAATACTAATTCCAACTAAAAGAAAATTAGAACCCTTCAATTTTTTACCACCACTCTACTTTCTCCATCGATCACCCCACCTTTTTCGCCAATTTTCAAGGTTGTCAGAGCTTTTTCAGCAACCTTATGCGATAACCACCGCCCTATATGGTAATTATTTTAAAAAAAATCAAGAGTGATTTAATTATTTTATATCTTATTTTTATTTTTCAATATGCATCTTATTTAGTTATCAATAATTTCATTTTTTTTACATGAAATTCTTATTTTTAGGGATGAAAAAAACTAGTTCGGCGAAATCAAATCATACCACATGTGAATCGTACCTCTTTTGAACCAGTTCGGAAGTGATATGGTATTTTGAAAGAAATATGGAGTGATTCGACCGTACCATAAAAACCGATTCATAAGTGGTAAACTGCGTCATTTTATGAACTTTTTAAAAACAATATATTATTATTATTATTATTTATCATTTTAAATAAACCTTTTTGCTCATAAGTGCTCTCCCTATTTTAAGATATTTTAGTTTTTAACGTTTTTATGATTTTTTATGTATTATAGGATTATGTGTTAAAATTTAAAAATTTGAAATAATTTATATTATTTTTTTATTTAAAGAAACCGTTTTTTTTTTTTTGGTCGCTAATAGATGATACTATTCATTCGAAAAGTTCGGGTACAATGTTCGCATTACAGTCATTTCTAAGCAAAACACTAAGCTGGAGTGGGGGTTGTGAAACCCAATTGTCTAAACACACTCCGGTCCTTGATTGTATGGCAATCCAGTTTGCGCACTCGTTTGAAGTACGTGGAATTGCTTTCCAAGTCACGCTATCCAAATCTTGGGCTCGTCTTCGGATGTCCTCACATAAGTGTTCGATCCGCCAGTTTCTTGATGTCCCGAGGATTTGATTGATGACGATTTCCGAATCCGACTCCATAGCTATTCGAGTCCACCCCTGCTCCATTGCCAGGTTGATCCCAAGGTTTACTGCTGCAGCTTCCAGTTCGACCACAGTAGCTCCCCGTGTAGTCAGGTGTGCTCCTCCAACTAGTCGTCCTGTTCGGTCCCTTGCAACAGCTCCCAGCCCGCCTTCCTTTGTTCTCTGGCACCAGGCTGCGTCTACGTTGATTTTGATCACGTCCATAGTTGGTGTCGTCCATGCTTCCTTCTGTTTGTTGCTCCTCTGCATGCTCCTCTTCTTTGGAACAGCTCTGTACTCGGCAATGGAACGGTTCACTGCTGCCATTGTCTCATCCTGGTTTGGCGCGATCCTCTCGTACTCGGCTTTGCATCTTCGCTTCCAGATGGCCCAGCACGTCCACATGCATATCACCCAGTGCTCGTCCTTCTTCCTCGCGTTCCTTGGTGTTTCCTGTCGTCGGTCTCTTATCCATTCGGCCATGGACATGCTGTCTTGATGTTCTTCCTGCACGCTCAGCAGACCACGCCAGACTTCTCGTGTCCACCTGCATCTGAAGATGACGTGCTCGACATCCTCGACTTGGCCGCATATGGAACAATGCATATCCACATCCATCTGTCTACGACACAAATTTTTCCGAACAGCAAGGGCATTATTTAACATTCTCCACATAAAGTTCTTAACCTTTGGGTGTATGTCCGCCTGCCAGATGCTGCGCCAAGTCTTCTGTTCTTCACTTGGCAGCCCCCCCAGCTCTGCAGCATAGCCTTCTTGTTCCTGGCGAAGTCTGTGATAGGCTGACCGCACCGTGGTTCTCCCCTCAGTCGTGTGAGGCCAGATGAGCTCATCCGGTTTTTGGGATGGTGGGATTGGCATTCGCAGAATGAAAGTTGCGTCCTCAGGAATTGCCACCTCCAGAATTCGCTCCACGTCCCATGTCCTATCAGTGGTAAGGAGGTCAGCTACTGTCATTTCCTGGTTCTGGTTCGTGTCAATCGGCCTTGTCATCCTCAGACCACGCTTTGTATGTAGCCAAGGATCAGTATATATCTTGATTTGTTGTCCATCTCCAATGATCCACAATCCCTCCTTTATCAAGATGTCCCGTCCATGAAGTATACTCGACCACCCCCAAGAGGCTCGGGCTCCCTTACTTGCCTTGAGAAAGTTTCCTTGGGGGAAGTAGAGACCTTTTAAGACACGGACCCACAAAGCGGTCGGATCCGTTTTAACTCTCTCGGCCATCTTTGTTAGAAGGGCTTTGTTAAATGTCTCAAGTTCCCGGAATCCCATACCTCCCGCTTCCTTTGATGTTGCTAGTGTCTCCCACTTTCTCCAATGTATCTTCTTCCTTTCAAGAGTGTGTCCCCACCAAAAGTTTGCTATTAGCGCATTCACCTCCGAGCACCACTTCTTGGGAATTTTGAATAAGCTCATCACATCGTCATCAATCAAATCCTCGGGACATCAAGAAACTGGCGGATCGAACACTTATGTGAGGACATCCGAAGACGAGCCCAAGATTTGGATAGCGTGACTTGGAAAGCAATTCCACGTACTTCAAACGAGTGCGCAAACTGGATTGCCATACAATCAAGGACCGGAGTGTGTTTAGACAATTGGGTTTCACAACCCCCACTCCAGCTTAGTGTTTTGCTTAGAAATGACTGTAATGCGAACATTGTACCCGAACTTTTCGAATGAATAGTATCATCTATTAGCGACCAAAAAAAAAAACCGGTTTCTTTAAATAAAAAAATAATATAAATTATTTCAAATTTTTAAATTTTAACACATAATCCTATAATACATAAAAAATCATAAAAACGTTAAAAACTAAAATATCTTAAAATCTTAAAACAAACGATGGTATCGCCGTGATGACTGCTTTTATGAGAACCTCCTTCCCTGCTTGGTTGAGTGTCTTGACTCTCCATCCGTTTATCTTTTCTTTGATTCGAGTCTTTAGGTACCCAAGTGCCTCGCACTTAGATCGCCCCCATACCGTTGGTAGCCCTAAATATTTCCCCGGGGTTGTTTCGCTCTTAATTCGCAGCTCTGTTTCTATCGCACGGCATTGGTTCTGGTCGGCACCCTTACTAAAGAATATGCTCGATTTCTCCACATTGACTCTTTGACCCGAACTCGTACAGTATCTTTTAAGAACTTCCTTTAGTCTCCGAGAATTGTCCACTGTACCTTGGATGAAGAAGAGTGAGTCATCCGCAAAAAATAGGTGGTGAAGTTCCGGGCATGATCTTCTCATCTTTAGACCTTTTATTCTACCATCCCCTACCTCCTTCTCCATCTGTCTCGAGAGAACATCCGCCATAAGAATGAATAAGTAAGGCGATAGTGGGTCACCTTGTCTTATACCTCTCGTGGGACGGATGTACGGTGTACGGCCCCCATTGATCAAGACACGGTATGTCGGAGAGGTGATACATGCTTTCATCCATGAAATCCATTTGCTCCCAAAACCTCTTCTTTCGAGACTCTTTAATAAGAACTCCCATTCCACCCTATCATACGCCTTTTGCATGTCAAGTTTAAGCGCACAGTCCACTCTGGTGGACTCTCTTCTGGATTTCAAATGATGGAAAACTTCATGGGCCACCATTATGTTATCCTGTATTAGTCGACCTGCTACAAATGCACTTTGATAGGAGGTGATAAGGTCAGAGAGAAAAGGCTTCATTCGATTAACCAATACTTTTGATATAACCTTATAACTAAAGTTACACAAACTTATTGGTCTGAAATCAGCTGCATGAGTGGGGTTTTGTTTTTTCGGGATAAGGGTAATATCTGTTTGAGTAAGGGAAGAAGGAAAAGAACCTGTTTCGAGGAAAGCTTTGACCGCCGTGAATACATCCGTTCCCACAGTCGCCCAGCTCCTCTGATAGAACAACCCCGGGAACCCGTCAGGTCCTGGAGCTCGCGTCCCTCCCAGTTGGTACACTGCTCTCTTCACCTCCTTCATTGTCACCTCTTGTTCCAACTGGTCATTTATTGTCTTGTCTATCTGAACCGGTATACATTCAAAAATCTCCTCGTCTATCACTGGTCGTTCCGATTCAAAGGCGGTCTTGAAATGGCCAAAGATCTCCTTTAATATATCTTTCTCCTTTGTGATCCATCTTCCCTCATTATCCATGATTCTACTGATGTTATTTCTCCTTCTCCGGGAGGCTGTGGTTAAGTGAAAGAACGTGGTATTCCGGTCTCCCTCCGATAACCATTTCACCCGTGCCCGTTGTTTCCAATATAGCTCCTCTCGTCGCCACAACGCACGCATCTTGTTTTTCAGGGCCCTCTCCTCGCACATCATAGATTCAGTTCGGATCTGTTCCCCGATCTCCCTTAGTCTCTCCTTTGTTTTCCTCATCTCGGTTAAGTTGTTTCCGAACCGTTTTTTACTCCATTCGGTGAGGTTTCGACGACAACCACCCAGTTTTGGCCACAGCTGACTCCCGTGGTCACTTCGGCGCCATTCAGTCCATGATGATTGGACCACCTCTTTGCACTCGGGGTGCTCGAGCCACATCTCCTCAAAGCGAAAGCTTCGACTCCTTCTCTTGTAATCTCGATCCAAACTTAGTATGATAGGTGAGTGATCCGAGCCTATCGCCACTTCGTTGACACATTGGGCATTTGGGAATCTTGTAGCCCAAGTTTGGTTGATCAATATTCTATCAAGTCTTTCATACACACGGTCCTCGCCCATTCTATTGTTCAAAAATCAATTTTTGAACTGGCTTGGAAGTGGTATGGTAAATTATGAAAAAAAAAACTGAAACAGTTTGGACAGATGGGTCGAACCATACCTTACGTGTGGTAATGTACGGTTCTTGAACCGATTCGACCCCAAACCATTTCATGCACACCCTTACTTATTTTCTCTTAAAAAAAAACGTACTTTTTAAGTTGTATTTGAACAAAACAAAATTGTTTCCAGTTTTTTTTTATAATTTTTTAAAGTAACATAATTTAACTGAAAGGTAAAATTGAAAAAATAAAAAGTAATTGACGGTTTTCATGAGCATGCATATGAACTTGAATGATGTGCCATAATGGGCGGTGTCGAAGATGGACCTTCTGGTCCAAATTCAGGCCCAATATATCACATGATCGATCATCGAAGAGCCTGTTCCTTCCCAATTCCGTCGCTGACGCACTCTTCCTTTCCAATTCCAATCCTAGTTCATCTAATCGAAAAATTAGATTCATTGGTTCCCGTTTTCATTTTCATCCTTTAATTGATTCATTCTCCATCATTCCGTCGGTGGTTTACTTCATTTCAGCTTACAATTGTGATTGGTTTCGCCCAATCGTCTCGGAAGATCCGAGTACCAGTGCTTGGAATCGAGTAAGTCAAAAGTCCTTGAATCTTCATATATCCTTGAATTACAGTGGATTTTATTCATAATGACTACTTGCGTTGAGCATTTCGTAATCAGTGAGCGTCGTCAGAGCTGGGTTCTTCTGTGCTATTGACTGTATCCAAGTAGTAATTAGTAAGGAGTTCGGTTTGTCACTGTAGTATCATCTCTACTGTGAAGTGATGTTGATGTTTGAAAATTTAATCTACTTTTATGTAACTATAAGTAGTACAAAGTTTGATATCCTTCTTCTGTGGGTGGGTAATGTTGCTTCTTTGAGCTAGTTCTGTGGTATCACTATGCTTGTCCAGTTGTCCACTTGTTCTGAGTCAAAATTTAGTTCTACTGCATCGTCAATTTAGCCCAAATATTAGATTATACTTATCCAATTGTCCAGAAACTTGTTATGAATCAAAGTTCAGTTCTACTGTAGTGTCAATTTCACACAAGGATTAGATTATCCAACCTAATTTACTTGTTGCCGTAGTCTCGAAGTTTTTCAATTTTGGTGTTGGCAAACATTGTTTAGTATCTTGGGTTGAGAGGTGGTAAAATCTGATGATTGATTAAGGGAAATTTTCCATTAGAATTGGATAAATTGTTATGTACACAAGGGTAGAAGCAAAATTTTAACCGGTTCAGATTTTGGTAAATAAGAAATTTCAGAGAAGCATGTACAAATACAAAATGATTTCAACATGTACCAAAAATAAATCCTTTTATGCATAAATATACTTCTTTTGATATCTACTATCAGAAAAATTAGTGTCTTGTAGAAAAGAAATAACCGAAAGAAACAATGGGACAATGCAGTGTATTCTGATGAGGTTACCACCATGGATGAGAATTCTTCTGGAGGGAACTTAGCTGCTTGTGAAGAAGGAGACAACAACATTGCAGAACCAATTGAAGGAGTGGAATTTGACTCAGAGGAGGCTGCCAAAGTCTATTACGATAATTATGCCCGCAGTGTGGGATTTGTGATGCGTGTCATGTCATGTCGTCGCTCAGAAAGAGATGGAAAGATCATTGCTCGTCGATTGGGGTGTAACAAGGAAGGGTACCGTGTTAATCGGATGGATAAGTCAAATCAGCTTAGGAAGCCAAAACCAGTTACTAGAGAAGGATGTAAAGCCATGATTAATCTCAAGTTTAGATCGGGTAAGTGGGTGGTTGCAAAATTTGTCAAGGAGCACAATCATCCTCTTGTAGTGTCGCCTCGTCTAGCTCGCCATTCAGCTGTGAGTTCTTGTGGTCTTTTATTGGCCACCAATGAAATTTAACATCATTCCAAAGTTCTTTGGGTCTGTTACTGCACTGACTTTAGTAAGCTTTAGTTGAGGATTGAATGAATCTTGCAAGTTGGTTCGTAGGAACTTAAACTTTAGCATTTTAGTAGAATAGAAAACAGGTAGATTTAAAACAGCTTTAAGTCCATCTAATCTTCATGGATTTTGAAGAGTATCTCTATAGTACTTGAGGTCTGTTGCTTTGTTCATATTGGAGACACTGAGCTGTTGTATTTTCGTGCATTTGGTCAGTATGAGGAGCATGTACTATATAGTTTGTAAGAAACATTTTAGTTGGAACATGACAAAAGCATCTTCTTAAAGAAAGATTCTCTCTTGCAATACCATGATGTGAATCTGTTTGTGCCCGATACTTACAAACTCGTGTCACTCATAATTTCTAGTGCATCAAACGTGGGCATTGTCCGTAACACTTTTCTTTCCCACATGTAACATTGAATGGTCTTGTTACATGTTCATTTTCTATTTCCATCTAATTTTGAGCTTTTTTGTGTTTAGGATGAAAAGGACCGTAAAATTCAGGAACTGACTTCTGAGTTGCGGAACAAGAAACGATTATGCGCAGCATATAGAGAGCAGCTAACTGCGTTTCTCAAAATCATAGAGGAACACAATGACCAAATCTCCATGAAAGTTCAAAACGTGGCAAATAACCTGAAAGAATATGAATGCATAGGGCATGACCTTCAATCTAGTAAAACCAACGTCCCTCTATAGGTTAAGTAGCTTGAGACACTCTATACCTTATGTCTTGTACCTGCAGTTAGTTGGTGGATTCCCTTCTGATTCTTCTGTATTTCTGCATAAGTTGTGTTGATACTTGTTCAGTTATGTGATACAAAATCTTATGTTAATTTCGCTCTCTGAATATTACCAAGGAAAATTCTACAATGTAAAACTTAAAAGTAAAAAGAAGAAATTACATTGTCAGATATAAAAAAATTAGGGTTAATTATTTAATTGGTTACACATGTTTGACCAATGTTCAGAATGGTTACACATGTTTCAAAATGTGATTAATTGGTTTTGAAATGTGACTATTTGGTTTTTTTCCTGTTCACCGTTAGAAATTACAGTTAAGTCACTATTTAGATACGTAAAATGACGTAATTACCCCTAGAATCATCTTCAAGAACACATCATTATCTCCAAGAACAAGAATCGAAGAACCCAGAATCGCGTTTCTGGGTTCTTCAAAACCCAGAAACAAGAACTCAGAAACAGCATTTTTGGGTTCTCAAGAATATCGAATCGAATTTGATTCGATTCTGGTTCTTCAAAACGATTTTGTGTTCTTCAATACAACTAAGGGCATAATAGTCATTTCACAATTCAATAATATGTTAAAAAAATTAATTAACATTAAAATTAACGGTTTACTAACGGAATAACCAATTAATCACATTAGGAAAAACATGTGTAACAAATTAGTTACATAGCAAAACCAATTAATAACATTTTGAAACATGTGTAACCATTTGAACATTAATTACATAGCAAAACTAATTAATAACATTTTGAAACATGTGTAACCATTTGAACATTGTCAATCATGTCCAAAAAATTATTAAAGAAGATAATCAACTGTTTTTCTGAAAGGAATACATGTCTAATCTGGACGAGGCTATAATTCTTACGCAACTATCCTACTCTCCAGAAATGTAAAATTTTCAGCTTCGACTGAATCAGTAGCACCCTACGTGCAACTGAAACAGCAATGGAGGCTGCGAGCAGAGTGATGAGTGCGGTAATGAACGCCGCCAACAGCAACACGGCGATTAACGTATTCCTTGTCGGGTCTTTTCTAGCGCTGAGCGCGAGATCGGCGAAGCAGCAGAAGGACATAGAAGCCCTAGAGGCGCAGAAGGAATCGCTTACCAAATCTAATAAGATCACGAGGAAGGCCATGTGGGATTGGAAACAGCAGCTTCTTGCTGAAGCCTCCGCGCCGGGATCTGCCGCTGTTCCTTTTGCCAGAGTCAAGGTCATCTACGGCGAATCCCCTAATCCACCGACTGGTACTTTCTCTTGCTTAGTGGATCGAATCCTGGTGAAAAATCTTCCATTTTTCTTAAAATTTAGTACGATTTTTGTTTGGGCTTTCTGTCGTAAAAATTGAATGTTTCTGTCACCTCCATAGACCAACCAGTGAAGTCTTTGAATCTCGAGTTTGAAGTTTGAACTTATACAGATCGCAATTTGTTAATCCTTCTATTGAATGATAAAAGCTGCAATTTTTGTTCGTACCTGCTGCTGACATGAAAGTATGAAGAATGATAGATTAACTATAAATCTAAATGATAGCAGAGAAAAATCCTTATGATAGAAATCGATTGGGATCATCTTAATCCTGTTGGTCTTGTAATGACGACCTTGCCGGATGGTGAACCAGGATCTTAATTCTTTGAGAAATGAATGCGAAACTATACCACTTAGGTTTTGAAGTTTGGTGGTATTAACAGAAAGCAATGAATTGGTTCTATTTAGAGATTTATGCTTTCATTCTTGTAGAACTTCTTGATCTTAGTCTTCTGATACTTTAAGGTGGGGGATTGTCGTGCTGTAAATGTTGCATTTCTCATTCATATTCTGGTTGGGACATAGTTTCTTTGGTTTCAAATGCCCAAAAATTGTGTCCACTCTTGTGAGAGAGTTCTTCTCATTTTATTATAAGCATAGCCCTCATTCTGATCTTTATTCTTTTATTTTCTCTCAGGAGATGCACCAAAAGGAGATGCAAATTCATCTGCCTCCAAATTCTTGATATGAACACTCTAGGATCAGAAATCATAGTCTGCAGCATAGTTGTTGTTCATCGATTTCGGGTATGTTCCCAAAATTTATCCTTAATAAGAATTTTCAGATAGACCTTACGATGTTCTGTTCTGGGTGAAATGAATAGCTCCATGCCATTTCTTCTACTAGTCAATTCGATCGAGGCATTTTTCTCTCGAACAGCTTGTAAGACATATCTTGGTGTTGATCAATGGATGTGACTTTAAATAGAAACCTTGCCTTGCAAGGCACACATTTAGTGTACATAGTTGGTTACTTTGGCTCAAGGTCACTCCAAAACTAACAAAAGTAATTTACCTTCTTCGATTGGTTCTTGAAAAATTGTAAGAGTAAAAAAAAAACAGCTCAAATTTTGTTGAGAAATTGAGCGGTCATTATTTTTTACATACCACTTTTTAAATAAAAGATGGAAAGACTCTAATTGTATCTTACAAAGTTGCTCTCCTCTTCAATTTTACAATGTCTTCTCCTACACTTTTCTCCGGACCGCCTCCCGCCGCCATGTGCCCCGTCCTTCCCCTCACTAACTACTTCCGTGCACCCTCCTCAATTGTTCCCTTCCTTACCTCCTCTCCGTCGCTCCTTCCCTTCCACTCTCATATCTCTTTCTTCCCACAGAGTTCTTTTTATATATTATAATATTTAATTTGTAAATCATAATAACTTAGTTGCAATTTTGAAGTAAATCACAATATTTTTCTTTTTTATTATTATTAAATGTAAAGGAAGAGGGGAAGCCTAAAGGCTAGAACACATGAGGGAAAATGAGGCACTGAGGAGTGGCACATTAGAAAATATGACTCGCCCCTTAATGTTTCAATGAAAATTGACTCTTTTTTTTCCTTCAAATTGTTTTAATTTTTTTTATTCTTTCGTGTTTGATTATTAATCAAGTTTATCTTTTTCGTTAAATTTTTTATTAAATTATGATATTTTTACAAGTATAATGTTATTTTTATAATTTAAAAAATATATTCTATTAAGTTTAGATTAAAAAAATCCATCAAAAAGATAAACTCGACTAATAACGAAACATGAAGTAATAAAATTTTCAGAAACAAACTTATAAATGTGATTTTTACGTAAAGATTAGGAGGCAAACTCCTATACCCGTAATATATATTAAGAATCTATCTCAAGATGATCTTGGTGAGCTTGCTTGCAGTTGCAGCAGCAGCTCATTATTTAGAGTAGAAAGGAAGGGGATGGATATGACGAGTCATCTCCCTCTCCCTCTCTCGACAACCTCTCCATTTACAGTGATACCTAACTTGTTTCAACACTACAGGGATCGGATTATATTGATAACAACATAACACTGGTTACAAATCTGAGAAAGAAAAAATTGCTGACAGCATTCCAAAACTATAAATTATATTTACATCAACATTATGAAAAAGAAAAGATTTTTCATTTCTTTGTAGAATCCTCCTCATGACTAACAAAATTCATAACTTTGCTTGTTTGTGAAGAATTTATTCAATCTCCTGCAAAAAAGCAGAGTTCTAACACATGAATCCTCTGCAGTTTCAGGAATCTATCTATATATGCAATTCAATGAAAGGAAGCAGCAGGAATGACCCAGATTGGAGTATAATACGTAAATCTATCTAGAAATCCAACAGAATCAAGCGATAGCAATAACCACTTTACATGAACAAGACAATAATTATGTTACCTTAATTAAGCACAGGGGCAGAGTCTCTTGGTATGTTGATGGGTACCGTCACAAGAAAGAACGGACTGTGTCTCTGTATACAAGCAAGCTCCTGGGTTCTGTAATTTTACGTTAGATTAATTAAAAATATGAGAGATATGAAAAACTAGTGTCTCAAATTCATGGAGATTTTTACAAAATTTAACATTATCTTTCTTTATGCTTTTCTCTTCTGGAGTCATGGAGTTTTTATTTCTTTCTTTAAACTGTTGTAAATGGGCAGGGCAATGAAGAGATATTAGGAGAAGAGATGACATACCAGATGTCTCGGAGCATCGTCAACAACTTCTGCAGGTTGATCCGGACCCACACTCGCCGAACACGCTCCTTTACAACTAAAATATTTCTTCATACTGAATAGATCAAGAGAGAGGCATATTAAAAAGAGAGAAAAATGAAGGGATGAAATTCTTCAAAGTGTAAAACCAAGTGAGAAGGTGGAAAAAAATAAACAGTAAACAAAAAGTTATTGCATGAGATAATCAACAGATCCCTAGAATTGCCCGAAAGAGGGTAGATGGCTCTTTTTGGTTTTATTCTTCCATGGGAAACTATTTCTACAATTTCAAACCATTCATTTCTTTAAGAATAAATTAACGATTTTCAAAGTTTTGTATCAGAATATTGAGGCAATATAATGGGGCCAAAGTAGGAAATTACTCTCAAGTCTTCTATGTACAAGACGCATTGAGTGAAGACTTACAGTTCACATTGATTTAGTAGTGAAAGTTTATTAGGGACACATGATTGCCCGGACGATTTGCATACAGAATCGCATGATTCCCCTTGCCTGAGGTAATAATAGATAGCAAGGTCAGAAAAGGAAAGGCTCTTGATGCATGTATGAATAGATATTCTCAAATATTTACTGCAGTTACCTTCCAACAACGACGTTTATACCAGCCAAACCCGATTCTACATGTTGATTAGTGGACCCTGATCATGCAGTTTACTTTCAGTTTGTGTGATTTGTATGGGAGTGTGGTCAAACTAAATAGACATTATTCACATGTAAAATTACTCAGTCAATGCAGTAAACTACACACCTGAAGAGTTTGATTGAACGGAGAAGCAGTGATGATATTCACTACGATAAGCGTTCTCATGTATCTAGAAAAGGAAAAAAAAAACAAATAGAAAGAAAGAAAGCACAAAATTATGATCTGACACTGAAGAATAAAGCACTGATGCACAAAGCAGAGGAGAAGTTTGCAGAAATCACTTACTACACTCTCTGAATTATGGCGGCATCTACCAGCACAGAAATCAAAGACACTTGCATAAGTTCCTGAAGTTTGTATACAGAACAAAACAAATCATTATATTCAATACTAACAATTTTCAGCCGAGGGAACAATTCTTAGTACAATGTGGTCTGAAGAAACCTACACATGAATGAACAGTCAAACAATTTTTTATTCTAAATTTCTGGAAGGCAGATGTGATCCATTTCAAGGTCAAACGCATCATAGCAAGCTCTAAAGCTAAATTGCAAGAAAATGGTTCTTTATCTACACTAGAACAGATATCAACCTGCTGTTGAGGGCTTGGCTATCTTCACATTTAGTACTTCATCGTGTTGAGTCTGACAATAAACTATGCTGTTAATGTATATATAGAGAAATCAAAGATGTGGAGCCAAAATAATGTAGAAAAAAGCCATACCAGTGATGGATTGAGACAGCACGAAACACAAAACTCATAGGAGTCACAACACTGCGAACGAACATTGCATCCGCTGCAAAAAAGAAAATTGATCTTTTTTATAAAAAAAAAACTACCAAAATAAAGCTTTTCTATTAATTTAACCAAAGAAATTCAGCTTCCATGCGCAAGAACTCACTAACAGGAAAATCTTTCTCCGGTGTTTGGACAACATTGAGACTCGGGATCCAGTGAAAAAACATTACATACATGACCTGCATTTCACCGTAAAAAGAAAATTAAAATCTAACCTTTATCAAAATTTGGCAATGATGACAAAAGAAAAATGTTGATGCTTGGCAATCTTTTGTAAACAGAGATTACATTACACCCTAACCAGTGTCATCGGAGACTAAATATCTCCCTTGAGTTGTGTGTTTGCAAAGCTGCGTATCTATAAAGCTAATATCCTTCCTGTAATGCAAAAGAAATGGTCCACACATTATTATGAAATTACTTGAAATCAAATTTAAGCAAACGCATTATAATAAATCCATTCACCATTGTATTGTCACACCTGTGATACACTGGAGATAATATAATTAATCTATTTTGTGATACACTGGAGATAATATAATGTATGGCCAAAATAGTACTCTTTACAGAAACCTGTGCAAGAAGAATTCAGTCTTCTTAAGAAACAGGGTGATGAGAAACAGAAAATGAGGTTGTACCATAGGAAAAGCTCTTTGTTTTATGGTATAATTCAGCAATCTTCCTCCAAATTTCCAATAAAAATGTTACAAAACTGTGAATTTCAGCGTGAAACTTAATGCGATAGTAGAAAAATGAAGTTCCATATTTTGCACGTAGGATTTCATCATAGAAAAGAAGATAGCTCCAATTGATCATTCCCAGAGCCCAGATGATGCATTCAAAACATTACCAATTAACGCAGTAAAACAAAATGGGTAGAGAGATTTTCCGCCAAATCAAATCCTTCTTTCTCTTTACTGATATCGAATTGAAACTTGAATGTAAAAGAGAATGTCCTCCAACTAGCTAGATAAAATCATAAAGAAAGATACTTGGAAGAGCAGAGAGTCAAAATTCCCGATTATTAATCCAATTTTGCAGAAGCAATTCAAATTTAATGATACAAAATTAATCATAAATTGATTTGAATCAATGAAATTCAGCGATGAATTTACCTGATAGCGGAAGATCCTGAAGCGAACTGGAAAACAAGGAGATGGAGCAAAAGCCAGCGAGGATGTGATAAAGAGTTTGTCATCTCTCTCTGCACAATGAAATGGAAGTAGAGCGGCAGGAGCAAGAGCTAGGATCCCGTCGCTTTCTTTCTCGCTTCTTCTCCGGCGAGTTGACGTCTTCATGCAGTTGGTGGACGAGACGGGTCAGGATCTGAATCTCCGGCCGAAGAAAAAATTCCCTTTTAATTTTAAAACAATGGGTTCATTTTGTTTACCTTCGTGGTCCTCAAACTAAGACATAATATTATTTATGTTCTCAAAGTCTTACTATGTTCAGTTTCACACGCACACTCACCAGTTCGTGCTATTTAACCCTTCCGATGATTTAGGGTTCAGTTTTATTGTTTTTACTTACATTTTTGGCGCAAATTAAGAGAGCAATAACACTCTGAAAAATGCAAGTTGTTTAGTCTAATTAATGTTAGTGATTTTTTTTATCTACATGATTTTGTAAGTTAATCTATGATTCATCAGCGGTCTAAAAAAATCATAAAAATAAAAAATAAACAATTTTTTTTTTTACATTAGATAATCACGTACTCAATAATTACTATTAGTTTTGTATATCTGAATTCATACAAAAATGGAAATACCAACTTCTAGAGAATCAAATAAGATTTTTTTTTTTTTAATATAAGATAATTAGAGATGTTAAAGAGGAAGTTACAATTGACGTTTAAGAAGGTAAAAATAAGATTATAGATAAAATAAAATAAAATAAAATAAGGGGAGAAAATATAAATATTAAATAATATATATATATTTTTAGGATTAAAATTATCCAATACATAAAAAAGAGGAGAAAGACAACTTGACAAAATACGGAACGAAAACGAAATGTTACAATAGAATTGATATGTAGAAATTAATTTATTATTTTTTTAATTTATCTTGTAGGTAAGTATATACAATAAAGTATTTTAAGTTTTTAACAAAATTAGTTTTTTAAAAAGTAGTCAGTATTCTTTTAATTATTTTTCCCAAAAAAATGTTATAAAAATAATATTAAAACGGATCTAATCTCTAAAATGCTAATCTCATCACAAGATATGCTTGATAAAAATATCTTCAACATACGTAGTAGTTTTTGATTTACCATCTCCCTTTTTAACTAAACTATTAAAGTTTCATCAACTACCTTGACAACATTAGGAGATAAATTTATTCCATAAAAAGTACAAGGTTCAAGTCACCATGATAAAGACAAGCGTGCACGAATGCAATTTCTCACTGTCCTTCATAGCAATTAAAGGGGGGTTTTAGTCGAATTTGTGTACTGGGCACGAAGACATCATCGTCTTCCCCGCCATCTCTCTTCCCTGTCGATCGATCTACAATGTCTACAAGCAGAAACCAGCACCTGCTGCGATTGGTCCTCTCCTGCCGCAAAATCACCGCTCACGTGACAAGCCCTGTGGATTCTTCAATCATTGCTATGGCTTCGTCGACGGAGCAAGAGTTCCTCGCCCACAACCGCGCCAAGCTCAACTGCTTCCCAAGACCCTTTCACGCTGGTCTCTGGGACGCCAGAATCGCCTCTCGCGTCGGCGAGAAGCTAGGACTCCGGCTGAAGGAGATCGGTATCACCGATGTGGAGATTGACCTCACCGAGGAGCTCTCGCGGCCGATTCGCCACCGTCAAATGGTGCTGCCGCTCTTTGATTCGGTCCGTCGCTTTGGAGTCGCCGTCGATGGAGCTGAGAAGTTGCTTCAGGAATGGGATGGACGGTCTTGATTCGACGAGAATAAGAGTAAAAAAAATATTTATTTTCTCTTGTGGGGTGGCATTTTTCTTTGAGACCCTTTTGTTTCGTTGTTATTTTCTTGAAGGCCCAATAAGTTTGGGCGGAGTTTCTGTTGCTACCCATATTATTCATTTCTAACAAATAAAGATCAGTTTCTGATGATGTATTTAATGATTCTTACCAATTAAAATCTGGTACAAGTATCACTTGAAAGACATCGTATGTTTCCAAATATTTTTGATGTCATTAAATAGTTACTTTGATGATGTTATTTTTTGTTCATCTTCGTAATTTTTAGTCACGTATGATTAACCAATGTTATTAAATAATTATTAAAATGATAATTTTATTATTCTCTTTTATCTTCTTTTTTTTTTTATCTCGATGGAATAAACCTAAATCTTCAAATTGAACCTAAAAATAAGATTTTTGAGTTCAATTGAATTCAAAAGAAGATTTCTTGCGGTTTGGAGGATTCAATTACAAGAGAACCATATATGAACAGTTTTCCTCTCTTTTCCACTCGACTATTTGTCTTAACAATATTGATTTTAAGAATGAGTGATTGCTCTTCTCCGACCCTTAACTCAATTTAAGAGCGGACAACTAGTTCCACTTATTGAACAAGATTATATGGTCGGGGCATGACCTCTGAATGCCAAAGGCGTCTTTGGGGTGATTTTGTAGTTTCTATGGGGTGGAGACGATGAGATCGGACCATAAATGCTCCTTCCTTTTGCTGCATTTCGCTCAAAGGGATGAAGCCTTAAATGGTGATAGTGCATCAAGCTATTCGCTAGAGTCAACTTGATTTGACCAAAAACCATTAATTTGAGTTAAATAGTTACCATACCAAATATAAGTGCAAATAAGTAATTAACTCTTTAAGTTACCATGCATTGGATGACACGATGTCATTTAGGCATTATGTTCACACGGTTGTATAGGGGTGGCAATCGTGTCGTGTCGTGTCTAATCGTATCGTGTTATTAATCGTGTCGTGTCTTAACAGGTTTCGTGTCTAAACGGATAATTTCTAAACGTGTCTCAAAACATCAGACACGAACACGACACGATTAAGTAGCAGATCACACGTGACACGACACGGGACACGATTAACTTTCTTGGAAATTAAAAATCAAAAAACATAACGGATAGACACGACACGATATGACACGATACGACACGACACGATTAAGAACGACCTGACTGATACGAATTTACACGATTAAACACGAAACGACACGTTACACGACACGATTAATACGAAAAATATTAATTTTATATATTTTTCTGAACGTGTCACGATTAGACACGACACGATTAGACATGATTAGACACGATTAGTTAACCGTGTCTTTATTCGTGTCACAGGTATACACGACACGATTAGTTAATCGTGTTTTATCGTGTTTATACAGATATCCGCAAATCTGAGTTGTTTAGATACGATTATTAATCGTGTCTAAACGTATAAGAGTTGTTTAGACATGGGATCCGTTAAAGTCAAAACCATATACGCTTTAAAGCAGATCGTGTCGTGTCGTTTAATCGTGTCGTGTCAGAAATTGCCACCCCTACTGTTGTACTCGTCGTATAAGAGTGCTTTATTTCCACACCAGAATCCAGTTCTCTTTTCGATTTTGTTGAAGCACTTGTACCATAAGAATGTTGCTGGAAAATCTTAGTTGCAAGTAGATATATATCATAAGAGAGTTACCACACTACTTACATGCATGTAATGCAAAAGCAGCGGGCTTCATTCAAATACTATACTAAATGCAATAAGTGAGCTACCTAATAAACCAATCGAGACAATGAGCTTTTTCTAATGCTTTGTTTCATCAACTGATTCTTTCAATGGCCCATCCAGAATGCGAAACTCCTGTTAGAGCACATTGTAATGTATTCTCTCAACTGTGCTTATGCCAAAGCCTGTAGAATCACTTCCCTCGGAAAATATTGCTTTCCACAATGGAACAACAGTAAGGAACTTGCACACTCTTGGGTTGTTCTTGGTGTACAGACTGCAAGAGTTTATTCTTTTCCAAATACTTTCTTTATTAGTCTTTTCATATTTGTAATCAATGTCGGCAGATTTATTCCCTTTTCTTGCGTAAGCCACAAAGTGAGCATTTTGCTTATATCAATTTGGGCTCAGGCAACATCTGAAAATGCACCAGCAAATTTTGAAGTAATGGCATATATACTTATAACGTAGCCTTCCTTTTTGTGACGTCCTACGAGTAAAACATTCATATTCTATCACACACTCCTCAAATGCTGCTCATTTACATAGGATGAGCTATCAACCTTAAAGGAGTAACTTTACATGCTTTTTCAAAGCAGCATATCCTTTGGGAGTTTCCGTCATTCATGGAGACGCCAAGGACATGTACTCCTCTTGACAATGTACACCTTCACAAACTTGATCAGGCAAATAACTCATAATCCAGTGTAGAATAACACCAACAAGTTATGTGTAATATTTGATGATTTTTAATTATATTGTGGATTGGGTTGTCTCCAGGTGACACCTCCCAACTCTGTAACAGATGACGATGATAGTAAATCATCGGTTTCCCCAAATCCATGCCAGTTGATGTTCTTGGGATTAAATTTTGGGTTTCATTCTCTCTTCTTCTACTTGCAGGTCGCAAATTTCTCAGTTTCGTCCACACCAGTAACGTACGACCAGAAAAAGAGCCAGTGTGAGGCACTTAATTCAGAAAACCCCTATAAAAGGTCGATGGGTCTCCAAAGCTTCAAGAATGAGGAATCAGCTTCTCCAGTCAAGGTGAGTTCAGATGTATATATATATACAAATGCTGGTCCGGTTATTTGAAGCTGGTTTTCTATTATAAAGTAATAGATAGAGGGTGGTGTTTCTTTGCCTATTTTTTCTCTCCAGCGATTCCAGAATCATTTATTTATGCGTATTGTATTATGAATGTTGATGGATTGTTTTAGGATTTGTGTTTATGGTGAAAGAGCTTCAATATATTTGTATTTCTGATCTGAAATGTATTTATGGAAGATACACACTTCAACCTCATACATTTGCTACGGCAGATGTTGACCTCATCCTCAAAATTCTGCATGCTGAGGAAATTTCAAAATGCCGTATTTAATGGTTGTCGTGCCTTTGGGGCAATTCTCGAAAGCAACATCCTACTAGTTTTCCACAAGACTCTTTCTGCATTTATTTACTTGATGTGTTTTGTCAAACTAAATAAAACTTGACAAGTCTAGTTGATTCTTCATGTTCTACTATTTACTTATGTTTGCTTATATATCTTTTATAATTGCGTACTGTTAGATATTTTAATGTAATTGGATTGACTAGTTGACCAATATGATCATAGTATTTCATTAAACAAGTCAGGAGGGTGCGGAGTGCACGCTTGTTTAAGTATATTATGATTCACTGTATCTGAAATTCATCAGTTGCTTAGGGACGAGCAATGGGGGTTAGCATTTTGAAATTCATCAGTTGACCCCTTTGCAAACTTTGATTTTTTGGAATTAATGAATTAACATTTTAACTCAAAATTCCCAGTTTTTTGGACACTTGCTTCGGAGCCAAGTTTAGGACGAAATGGTGCAATGACTTCGCCACCAAGTCATCTTCCCAAGGGGTCCCTTTGCTTTGGAGCCAAAATTCCAAATGAATGGGCAATAGTTTAGGTCGAATGGTTCCAATGGTTCCAAAGGGTGTGGTGTCTCTTCCAAATGGTGTGGCAAACACTATAAATTGGTCATAGGGGAGGTCCGAAAATTTGATCTCAAACATTCACATTCCTTCTCAAGTTCTAGTTCAGAATCCTGATTTTATCCGATTGAAAGTTTGGGTGCCACCAAATTGTTTAAATCTGAAAGTGTCGTCACGACTTCATATCAATCCAAAAAACCCAATCGAAAGTTCTACATATGACTGTTGATGTATTGTTTTAGAATTTGTGTTTATGGTGAAAGAGCTTCAATATATTTGTATTTCTGATCTGAAATGTATTTATGGATACACACTTCAACTTCATTCATTTGCTACGACAGATGTTGACCTCATCCTCAAAATTCTGCATGCTGAGGAAATTTCAAAATGCCGTATTTATCGTGCCTTTTGGGCATTCTCTAAACCAACATCCTACTAGTTTTCCACAAGACTCTTTCAGCATTTATTTATTTGCTGTGTTTTGTCAAACTAAAGAAAACTTGACAAGTCAAGTTGATTCTTTATGTTCTACTATTTACTTATGTTTGCTTATATATTTTTTATAAGTGCGTACATGATGCACACTTATGGCATCATATTTTCAAGCAAGTTGCTTGGATTCCAACATGTCGTTGTTCATTTTCCTTTTCTTGTTTCTATCTAGTTTCTGTAATTTTCAAGTCGTCGCCACCCAGTCCAGATGCAACCATCAAGCAGAGATATCTGCTTTGCTTCAGTTCAAGAACAGTTTTCAAATATATTGCACCGCCTTTAATGATGGACGGAATCTAGGTTATCCAAAAACATCTTCATGGAATACTACTAAGAGCCTCGTTGAGTGGGATGGGGTGGTATGCGATCCAATTTCAGGTCATGTGATCAGTCTTGATCTCAGTAGCAGTTGCCTTCATGGCTTCAGCAACTCCATCAATAACAGCATCTTCAGCCTTCTTGGTCACCTCGAGCACCTTAACCTTGCCTTCAACGACTTCCAAGGATCAAGTATTCCATCAACATTAAGCAATCTTTCGAGGTTAACCTATCTCAATCTCTCCTCCTCTTCCTTTTATGGTCAGGTGCCGTTAGAGATTTCAAAACTTTCCATGCTTACTTCTCTTGATCTTTCTAATAATTTGGATCTAGAGTTGAATTTGAATAGCCTAGTCGAGAACCTGACCAACCTGGAAGAACTTGATCTTACTTTGGCGGCAACTATAAATCCGGAGGTACCCAAGTGGTTATTCAAAAACATGTCTTCTTTGAGGTCTCTCAAGCTTGAGATGTGTCATTTGTACGGAAAAATTCCACAAGATATTTTCCATCTTCCGAATCTACAACATTTGAATATTGCATATAATGAGAAATTGGAAGGTGATCTACCCACTGATTTCAATTCAAGCAATACTCCATTATTGGAATCCCTCATGCTTGGCGAGACCAATTTCAGTGGTGTGATACCTGATTCGATTGAGAATCTTGTTCTGTTGAGAATATTGGACTTGAATCATTGCAAATTCTCAGGGTCTATTCCTGCTTCGCTTGGCAAACTGATCAACCTTAGATACCTTGACATTAGTGGAGCCAATCTAATAGGAGAGATTCCACCTTCTTTAGCAAATCTCACTAACCTATCATACCTAGACCTATCTAAAAATAGATTAACGGGTCAGATTCCATCACTCCTTTCTATCCAACTCTCTGTTTTGCAATTATATGACAACCAATTGACTGGTGAAATCCCTCTAGGGTTTGGAAATTTTACAAAACTCACTTGGTTGGACCTTAGCAACAACAAGCTCCACGGACCACTTCCGATCAGGAACCTGAGAAATCTCGAGCAACTTTATGTCCAAAATAATATGTTAAGCGACAAATTGGAGCTTGACATGTTCCTTGGATTCTCCAACTTGACTTCCCTCGTCCTCTCATCCAACAATTTAACACTGCTACAACAAACAAACGTGAGCACAACTGCAACGCTTCCCAAATTTGAAGTTTTAGGGTTATCTTATTGTCGTTTGTCCAAGTTTCCGGATTTCCTTATGCACCAACAGATACTGAGATATCTAGATCTCTCCTCTAACAATGTAGAAGGCCCAATTCCCAACTGGATGGGGAGTAACAAGACGTTATATTATATGGACTTGTCTCACAATTTTATCACAACTCTCAATGATCCACTCCTCTTCCTTCGATGGTCAACGTTGGCATATCTAGATATCAGTTACAACAAGTTGGAAGGTCCAGTTCCGATTCCTTCACCATTTGTTGGAACGTATCGAGCCTCCAACAATAAACTCACCGGAGAGATACCCCACTCGATGTGCAATTTGAGTGTACTTGAGATACTCGAATTTTCAAGTAATCGCTTGACGGGAGAGGTTGATCCCCATTGTTTCAACAAATATTACTTGACGACCTTGAATTTGCGAAACAACTCCTTTAGTGGGAAAATTCCAGAATTCTGCAAAACTGGAACAAACTCCATCGTGAGAATGATTGATCTGAACACTAATAAATTTCAAGGGAAGATTCCAAGGTCTCTAACGAATTGTGTGGGGTTAGAGTTTTTTGATGTTGGGAGCAATTTTATAAATGACAGTTTCCCTTCTTGGTTGGGTTCACTTTCTCAGTTGAAGGTCTTCATACTGAAAGATAATGCACTGCATGGATCTATGGAGATGATGCCAAATATGAGTGGATATTGGTTTCCTGAGTTAATAATAATTGATCTTTCACAGAACAACCTATCCGGAAATCTAACTTCATGGCGCTTCGAGCAGTGGATGGCCATGAAGGATACCAACTTATTAAGGAATGCAAGTTACATGGGGCAAGACATCGATGGATATTCGTTGGAGGGTACATTTTATGACTACTCCTTAATAATGTACAATAAAGGTACGGAGAGAGAGTACTCAAAGATCTTAAATGCTCTCATTACTATTAATCTCTCGAACAACCGATTGGAAGGGGAGATACCATCCACCATTGCAGATTTACGGGGACTTCATCTCCTTAATCTTTCCAACAACCATCTCTATGGTATTTTCTTAAACTCTCAATCATATGTCTCTATAATTAAGTAATTGTTTTAGACATGACTTTACTTGTGTAGCAAATTTGAAGATACTAGTCTTAATCACGACTTTCCTTTCTTGTCTAATTCGATAGGTGGCATACCGTCGTCACTAGGGGCTTTAATAGAGCTGGAGTCATTAGACCTCTCATCAAACGAGTTATCTGGACAGATTCCTCAACAACTAACCGAGCTTAATTTCCTTTCCGACTTTGATGTGTCAAACAACAATCTCACTGGACTTATACCGCAAGGACGACATTTTGATACATTTTCAAATATCTCGTACTTTGGGAATCTAGGACTTTGCGGTGAACCATTGTCAAGAAAATGCGAAATTTCAGGACAAGAAGATGCACAACCACCCGATGAAATGGCGGAAAGTCGTGACAAGTTTTGGGAGGAGTTGAAGGGAGAAATTCTGTGGATGGTAGTGGCGATAGGATTTGGGGGTGGGTTGATTGTTAGTGTTGCAGTTGAAAACATGGTCGATGGGAGGATGTTAATACGATCTTGGAGGAGCAAGAATCGGAGCAGTAGAAGACAAGTGCAGAAGAATTAATAAGTGTAGGCAAACACAATGATTTAAGTTATCTGTTATATAGCTTCCCCCCAGTTAATTTAGAGACCTTATCTATATGCTTTTGGAATTTAAATTTATGTGTGTACCATCTTGGTACTGTTTCTATCTCTTCCTAGTGAAGTGAGGTCTCTGTAACTATCATTTTGCTAAAATGAAGCATATTCAATAGGGCTACTTGTTCACATAACTAGACCTTACTCGAACATTTGTTTGCAAGCTTAGTGAGATGATGTGGCCGTTTTTCGTAAACTTCTACGATAAATCGATGATAAGTACTAATTATTGACAGCAATAAAGATTCAACTCGTTTCCCTTTTGATTTCTTCTACTTTTGATTGTTGTTATGTGCTTGCTTGATTCGTACATTCTACTTACAGTGTTGCTCATCTTAAGTATGTGTGTATTTATGAAACTAATTATGTTTCTTTAGCCAATGGAACTAGTTCTTTGATTCAGTAAAATAGGAAATCAGGGCGAGATAAGATTTCGATCCAATATAAGTAAATCTAATAGAGAAAATGAATGATACAAAATATATTCAATCATCAAATTGCATTGCCTTCTAATTTTTACGGTAATTCAAGTGACTCTTTGTAGCAATTCATCCAGGATGATGCAACAATTAGGAGCAGTCTAACCCATCAAATTGTGGTTATTATACAGGTGAGTGGAGGAAGGAAGGAATCTCTTCTAGTTTTTTGTCTGCTCATTAATTAAAGCAAAATCGATTTGGAATCTCTTAGTGTACACGCAATAGTTCTCTTGTATATGACTTTAAGCCAACATCGATTTTGATTTTGAGGCACGATATGTAGTCGCATTCCGAAAGATGATATTCCGAACTCATAAATGAGTTTTGTTAACGGGTTATTGACAAATCATCCCCGAGTATACAATAAAATCGCAAGGTCAACGAGTAGCAAAAGCGGAAGACCATACTTACAACTTCTATCGAACATATCTTTTATTGGACACTGCATGATCCATATGAATCACACACTTACTTGAGAGTAAGTGAATTGATTCTTGGATACATTGTTTGTGGGGTATGTAGCCTTACCTATAGGCATCTAAGAGTCACTTCCAAAGGATTGCATCATTTCAAAGAGTTGTATCTTCATTACATCACTTTAAAGTTGAACCTGTACTCCTATTACTAGTACATATAAATATATTAATAAATAATTATTACATTTACATATAATAACCAAAGGTATTGACCTATAGTTATAATCACGGGTACGCTTAAAATACCATAACTATTACGGGTAGAAAATTCATAAGCATAACTGCATCGCACCATAATAATACGACAATCACATAAAAAATGGCAATTATAATTATGATTTTCACGAATATTTTTCAAAAAGTATGCATGATAAAAAATATATTTAGAAAAGTGTACATCCGAAATAAATATTTAGCAATCTATGCATAAGCGCTACTACAAATAGCGTTTTTTTTATACAAAAACCGCTACCCAGGGCAGCGTTTTTAATTACAACGCTACATGGTAGTAGCTTTGATTGTATATTTAGTTTTTGGTTTTTCTTCATTTTTTGACGACTCGATGTTTAATTAAAAATAAAATTGTGTATCCATTAAAAAAAATTATAGTAAGTATATATTTTAATTGTGATTCAAACGATGAAAAAAAATATTAAATTTGGACTTCAGATTGACTGTTCGCTTTGCCCTAAGTTGATATATGAAAAATTTGACTTAAAAAATATAACTCAGACCATGTAAGTTTAAACTCACCGTGGTTAACGTCATTTATGTCGTAATTCAATTATCTACCTAGTGTAATTTTTTTATTAGAAATACAATGAATTTTTAACCTAACATCGTTTGTTTTATAATTTGACCGAAATAATTAAATGCATTAGGTGAAAAATTTAATTATGTACTTACTAAAAAAAATCAATAAAAATTATAGTGCGTAGATAATTTAATTACGAATTAAATGGCGCTAACTAGGCATTAATTTTTTACTTTTAGATTGACTGTATAATACGATACGTAAAAAACTCTACACACGATATATAAAAATCTAAACAGTAAAATCACTACATTTGAACAATGAATTCACTGCAGAGATACCCTACTCAATATGCAAATCGACTTCATTTGATTTGAGTCAACTTGATTTGACCAAATACCATTAATTTGAGTTAAATAGTTACCATACCAAATATAAGTGCAAATAAGTAATTAACTCTTTAAGTTACCATGCATTGGATGACACGATGTCATTTAGGCATTATGTTCACACAGTTGTACTCGTCGTATAAGAGTGCTTTATTTCCACACCAGAATCCAGTTCTCTTTTCAATTTTGTTGAAGCACTTGTACCATAAGAATGTTGCTGGAAAATCTTAGTTGCAAGTAGATATATATCATAAGAGAGTTACCACACTACTTACATGCATGTAATGCAAAAGCAGCGGGCTTCATTCAAATACTATACTAAATGCAATAAGTGAGCTACCTAATAAACCAATCGAGACAATGAGCTTTTTCTAATGCTTTGTTTCATCAACTGATTCTTTCAATGGCCCATCCAGAATGCGAAACTCCTGTTAGAGCACATTGTAATGTATTCTCTCAACTGTGCTTATGCCAAAGCCTGTAGAATCACTTCCCTCGGAAAATATTGCTTTCCACAATGGAACAACAGTAAGGAACTTGCACACTCTTGGGTTGTTCTTGGTGTACAGACTGCAAGAGTTTATTCTTTTCCAAATACTTTCTTTATTAGTCTTTTCATATTTGTAATCAATGTCGGCAGATTTATTCCCTTTTCTTGCGTAAGCCACAAAGTGAGCATTTTGCTTATATCAATTTGGGCTCAGGCAACATCTGAAAATGCACCAGCAAATTTTGAAGTAATGGCATATATACTTATAACGTAGCCTTCCTTTTTGTGACGTCCTACGAGTAAAACATTCATATTCTATCACACACTCCTCAAATGCTGCTCATTTACATAGGATGAGCTATCAACCTTAAAGGAGTAACTTTACATGCTTTTTCAAAGCAGCATATCCTTTGGGAGTTTCCGTCATTCATGGAGACGCCAAGGACATGTACTCCTCTTGACAATGTACACCTTCACAAACTTGATCAGGCAAATAACTCATAATCCAGTGTAGAATAACACCAACAAGTTATGTGTAATATTTGATGGTTTTTAATTATATTGTGGATTGGGTTGTCTCCAGGTGACACCTCCCAACTCTGTAACAGATGACGATGATAGTAAATCATCGGTTTCCCCAAATCCATGCCAGTTGATGTCCTTGGGATTAAATTTTGGGTTTCATTCTCTCTTCTTCGACTTGCAGGTTCGTGAAACAGCTCAGCAGGTCGCAAATTTCCCAGTTTCGTCCACACCAGTAACGTACGACCAGATAAAGAGTCAGTGTGAGGCACTTAATTCAGAAACCCCCTATAAAAGGTCGATGGGTCTCCAAAGATTCAAGAATGAGGAGCCCAAAGGGGAATCAGTTTCTCCAGTCAAGGTGAGTTCATACGTATATATATATACAAATGCTGATCCGGTTAGTTGAAGCTGGTTTTCTATTCTAAAGTAATAGATAGAGGGTGGTGTTTCTTTGCTTATTTTTTCTCTCCAGCGATTCCAGAATCATTTATTTATGCGTATTGTATTATGAATGTTGATGGATTGTTTTAGGATTTGTGTTTATGGTGAAAGAGCTTCAATATATTTGTATTTCTGATCTGAAATATATGTATGGATACACATTTCAACCTCATTCATTTGCTACGGCAGATGTTGACCTCATCCCTAAAATTCTGCATGCTGAGGAAATTTCAAACTGCCGTGTTTAATGGTTGTCGGGTCTTTGGGGCATTCTCGAAAGCAACACCCTAGTGTTAATTTTCCACAAGACTCTTTCTGCATGCATTTATTTACTTGCTGTGTTTTGTCAAACTAAAGAAAACTTGACAAGTCAAGTTGATTCTTCATGTTCTACTATTTACTTGTTTGCTTCTATATCTTTTATAAGTGCGTGCATGATGCACACTTATGGCATCATATCTTCAAGCAAGTTGCTTGGATTCCAACATGTCGTTGCTCATTCTCTTTTTCTTGTTTCTATCTTGTTTTTGTAATTTTCAAGTCGTCGCCACCCAGTCCAGATGCAACCATCAAGCAGAGATCTCTGCTTTGCTTCAGTTCAAGGACAGTTTTCAAATATATTGCACCGCCTTTAATGATGGACGGAATCTAGGTTATCCAAAAACATCTTCATGGAATACTACTAAGAGCCTCGTTGGGTGGGATGGGGTGGTATGCGATCCAATTTCAGGTCATGTGATCAGTCTTGATCTCAGTAGCAGTTGCCTTCATGGCTTCAGCAACTCCATCAATAGCAGTATCTTCAGCCTTCTTGGTCACCTCGAGCACCTTAACCTTGCCTTCAACGACTTCCATGGCTCAAGTATTCCATCAACATTAAGCAATCTTTCGAGGTTAACCTATCTCAATCTCTCCTCCTCTTCCTTTTATGGTCAGGTGCCGTTAGAGATTTCAAAACTTTCCACGCTTACTTCTCTTGATCTGTCTAGTAATTTGGATCTAGAGTTGAATTTGAATAGCCTAGTTGAGAACCTGACCAACCTAGAAGAACTTGATCTTACTTTGGCAACTATAAATCCGGAGGTACCGAAGTGGTTATTCAAAAACATGTCTTCTTTGAGGTCTCTCAAGCTTGAAATGTGTCGTTTGTACGGAAAAATTCCACAAGATATTTTCCATCTTCCGAATCTACAACATTTGAGTATTGCATATAATGAGAAATTGGAAGGTCATCTACCCACTGATTTCAATTCAAGCAATACTCCATTATTGGAATCCCTCGTGCTTGGCGAGACCAATTTCAGTGGTGTGATACCTGATTCGATTGGGAATCTTGTTCTGTTGAGAAAATTGGACTTGTATCATTGCAAATTCTCAGGGTCTATTCCTGCTTCGCTTGGCAAACTGATCAACCTTAGATACCTTGACATTAGTGGAGCCAATCTAATAGGAGAGATTCCACCTTCTTTAGCAAATCTCACTAACCTATCATACCTAGACCTATCTAAAAATAGATTAACTGGTCAGATTCCATCACTCCTTTCTATCCAACTCTCTGTTTTGCAATTATATGACAACCAATTGTCTGGTGAAATCCCTATGGGGTTTGTCAATTTTACAAAACTCACTTGGTTGGACCTTAGCAACAACAAGCTCCACGGACCACTTCCGATCAGGAACCTGAGAAATCTTGAGGGACTTTATGTCCAAAACAATATGTTAAGCGACAAACTGGAGTTTGACATGTTCCTTGGATTCTCCAACTTGACTATCCTCGTCCTCTCATCCAACAATTTAACACTGCTACAACAACAAAATGTGAGCACACCAACTTCAACGCTTCCCCAATTTGAAATTTTAGGGTTATCTTCATGTCGTCTGTCCAAGTTCCTGGAGTTCCTTATGCACCAACAGAAATTGGAGTTTCTAGATCTCTCCTACAACAATATAGAAGGTCCAATTCCCAATTGGATGGGAAGTAGCAAGACCTTATATTATATGGACCTGTCTCACAATTTTATAACAACTCTCAATGATCCACTCCTCTTCCTTCGATGGTCAATGCTAGCATATCTAGATATCAGTTACAACAAGTTGGAAGGTCCAGTTCCGATTCCTTCACCATTTGTTGGAACGTATCGAGCCTCCAACAATAAACTCACCGGAGAGATACCCCACTCGATGTGCAATTTGACTGTACTTGAGTTACTTGACTTTTCAAGTAATCGCTTGACGGGAGAGGTTGATCCCCATTGTTTCAACAAATATTACTTGACGACCTTGAATTTGCGAAACAACTCCTTTAGTGGGAAAATTCCAGAATTCTGCAAAACTGGAACAAATTCCATCCTGAGAATGATTGATCTGAACACTAATAAATTTCAAGGGAAGATTCCAAGGTCTCTAACGAATTGTGTGGGGTTAGAGTTTTTTGATGTTGGGAGCAATTTTATAAATGACAGTTTCCCTTCTTGGTTGGGTTCACTTTCTCAGTTGAAGGTCTTCATAATGAAAGATAATGCACTGCATGGATCTATGGAGATGATGCCAAATATGAGTGGATATTGGTTTCCTGAGTTAATAATAATTGATCTTTCACAGAACAACCTATCCGGAAATCTAACTTCATGGCGCTTCGAGCAGTGGATGGCCATGAAAGATACCAACTTATTAAGGAATGCAAGTTACATGGGGCATGACATCAATGTATATTGGTTGGAGGGTACATTTTATGACTACTCCTTAATGATGTACAATAAAGGTACGGAGACAGAGTACTCAAAGATCTTAAATGCTTTCATTACTATTAATCTCTCGAACAACCGATTGGAAGGGGAGATACCATCCACCATTGCAGATTTACGGGGACTTCATCTCCTTAATCTTTCCAACAACCATCTCTATGGTATTTTTCTTAAACTCTCAATCAGATGTCTCTATAATTAAGTAATTGTTTTAGACATGACTTTACTTGTGTAGCAAGTTTGAAGATACTAGTCTTAATCACGACTTTCCTTTCTTGTTTAATTTGATAGGTGGCATACCGTCGGCACTAGGTGCTTTAACGGAGCTGGAGTCATTAGACCTCTCATCAAACGAGTTATCTGGACAGATTCCTCAACAACTAACCGAGCTTAATTTCCTTTCAGACTTTGATGTGTCAAACAATAATCTCACTGGACTTATACCGCAAGGACGACAGTTTGATACATTTTCAAATATCTCGTACTTTGGGAATCTAGGACTTTGCGGTGAACCATTGTCAAGAAAATGCAAAATTTCAGGACAAGAAGATGCACAACCACCCGATGAAATGGCGGAAAGTCGTGACAAGTTTTGGGAGGAGTTGAAGGGAGACATTCTGCGGATGGTAGTGGCGATGGGATTTGGGGGTGGGTTGGTTGTTGGTGTTGCAGTTGAAAACATGGTCGATGGGAGGATGTTAATACGATCTTGGAGGAGCAAGAATCGGAGCAGTAGAAGACAAGTGCAGAAAAATTAATAAGTGTAGGCAAACACAATGGTATAGTTATCTGTTATATAGCTTCCCCCTAGTTAATTTACAGACCTTATCTATATCCTTTTGGAATTTAAGTTTATGTGTGTACCATCTATTAAAACCGGACTATATTGCAGGTTGATTATCATTGTTTGGGCCATTGTTATTTATTCGGCCCATTGTTGTGTTTGATCCGTTTTTTGCTGACTCAGCCTGTTACTCTCGTTCTGGTCCATTAAGAAGAAGCTTCTGGAGCCGTGCCTCTTCAATTTCCTTCAGCCTTCTATCTTCAGTCTTTAGTGTATTCATTTATAGTATAGGGTTTCCTTTCTGTTGCTTTGCCGTTTTCTCTCTTGACGATTGTTCATCTTCTTGACTGTTCGTTTCTGTTTATCATTCATACCGATTAAACATTTAGATCTAAGGGTTTGTATTTAAGGGGGAGGGTCACCAGTTGAAGGAACTGACCCGATGAACCCCAAGTCTGCTTGTTCTATAGGTATTCTGATTTTTGCTCGATCCCTTGCTGGTTTTATCATGGTATCAGAGTCATAAGGTGTCTTTCACATTATTTGTTGTGATTCTGAGTATTGCTGAGTCTTCGGGTTGAAGACGATTGTTGTTGCGGTTTTCTCCAGGTTACGAATCGTTGTTAGTTTTTTTGTTATTGTTCATCCTTACGATTCTCTTGTTGTTGTAGCCTTCCCCATTTTTTTGGTAGACGAATATGTGGCTTGCGATTGTTGAAATCGTGAACCGGCTCGTCTTCTTGGCTGAGAAAGGTATATCTTGTTGTATATCCTGTTGTTCATCTTTTGGATCGAAAGGTATATTCCTTCTCTATTTTTTTGTGGTATCTGTTCTGGTTTATAATGGATGAAAAGAAACCGGAAAAACCTGTTGTTATTGAGGAAGTAGAAAAGTATGAATATGAGGTAAATCATGAGGCTATGGCTAAGGTAGATTTTCATCATCCTTTATTCCTTCATGTGAGTGATAATCCTGGTGTGAATATGATTTTTATGACTGGTCCTGAGAATTATGTGATGTGGAGTCGGTCGATAAGATTTTGCTACTTGGTAGAAATAAACTTGGCTTTATAACTGGTTCTTGCTTGCGTGAAAAATTTGATCCAGCATTTCATCACCTTTGGGATAGATGCAATGATGTTGTCCTTGGTTGGCTTACTCATTCAATATCAAAAGAATTAGCCAGTGGTATGATGTATACGGAAAATGCTTTTCTGGTTTGGAAAGATTTGAAAGAACGGTTTGATAAAGTAAGTGGACCAAGGACTTATCAACTTCATATGGAAATTGTTATGTCTAGGCAAGGTCTTGATTCCATATCTACTTCTTCTTTTTTGTTTTTCGAGATTGAAAGTGTTATAGGCTGAGTATGATGCTTCTTGTTCTCTTCCTCATATTGAGAGGGAAGATTTTAAAAAGCATATTGAACATAAGGAAAATCAAAGGCTTTTTCAGTTCCTTATGGGTTTGAATGAAAAATTTTCAAATGTAAGAAGTAGTTTACTTTTGTGGACTCCTTTACCCTTGGTTAATCAGGCCTATAACTTGTTGATGCAAGAAGAAAGTCAAAGGGGAATTTCTTCTGTTATGAATGCTTTCGTGAATGCGAATTTTGGTAACAGTTCTTTAGTTCTGAATAAACCGAAAGGTAATAAGAACTTGGAATGTTCTTATTGTCATAAAAAAAAAGGCCACACTATTGAAAGATGTTATTCCAAGGGATGTGACTTCTGTAAAAAGAAGGGACATTCCAAGGATAACTGTTGGGTATCAATAGTGACAGCCCAGTAAAGAAAAGGCCTCGAAGGCCCAATGACCATAGAGGGGGTAAACCCATGATATTTGAACCGGATCGGCCTAAGTACGAGTCAAACTTGGCCCATCATCGAGTGGCCCAAAACTGAGCCCAAAGTCTCTTGGGACGCCAAAGGCTCCCAGACTGCTCGCCATTCTTCACCAGGCCGCGACCTCTCACTGCTCGCCATGAGAGTGCTCGCCCCGAAGAGAGCCTTGCCTCTCTCCTCTGGTCCTACTAAACCGTTAATAAGGAAGTGACCACGATATCCCGCGTATCTCAGTCACATATTCACTAAAGATTAGATTTGGTAACTGCAATATCTCGCAGTAACTGCCATATCCCATGATCCGAATCTTCAGCAACACAATATACACTAAGATATTCAGCTGCCTTATACGGTTTGATCTCTCCTACCCTATAAATACCCTTGCTTTACATACGTTCCTTACGTTTTGAGTTTTATACACACATATACTCATTTAAGCATCGGAGAGGGACCCAAAGACACCCCCTCTGTTGCGCTCCCCTACCTGCAGGTTCACCGGAGTTGGAGCAGAAGTGTCTTTCCGTCCTCATCTGGCATTTAATCCACTGCCAGATCAGCATCCAGGATTTCACGATCCAACATTTGGCGCCGTCTGTGGGAAACGAGCAAATCAGCCATGATAACTCGATCCCAAAACAACCGTCGGAACCAGACTCGCGAGCGATCCTAAGACAGCTCTGATTCCGCCGCCGTTTTCCCGCTTCAACAAGAACCTGCCAGCCAGGCAGGAGCCAATGCCGTCCCCCTGCGGACGGTCAGAGAGCATGTCGGTAATTCCAGACCGACCCCAGCTACCAACCACGTCGAGACTCCAGCTCCCAAACCGTCCACATCGCCGGGGAAAACATCCAGTTAACCCCGGAGATGATTTCACTACTGGAGGCCATCCTTGGACAGGCGCGCCGTCAAACCCCTGCTCCTCAAGAAAACTACCGCTCTGCTGCCACAGGGCCCTTGCCTTCTGAAGCCGCAAATCCTGGCACCACCACACCTCAGGAGGATCAGGAGATGACATCAGGACAACAGTCCATACCTCCGGCATACACCAAGGAGCCCACAGCTGCGTACACTGCCAACCCTTCCGGTCCTCCTCCATCAGGGACCTCGCCCCGGTACTGCACTGTGGACTAGATGGACGATCTCCTCAATAAACGGCTCCAAGAAAGGCGGCTGACAGTCATAGCTCCCTTCAAGGAGCAATCTGCTCACCCCTTCTCCGACGAGCTCGTCTCCATCAAGATCCCCAAAGACGTGGTTGCTCGGGCCATACCTGAGTACAGTGGCGGAGGAGACCCCACCGTACACGTCAACAAGCACGAGGCTTCTCTCCTGGGTAAGTCGAATGATCCCAATCACTTGGCTTTGTTATCTCCATCTACTCTTTCGGGTTCGGCTTCGTCCTGGTTCTTCGGCCTTCCTGCAGGATCTATCGGAACTTGGGCAGAATTAAGGAGCAAGTTCCTGGAGAGGTATATGGGTGAGCGCCAATTGCTGAAGAGCGTGGTCGCCCTGGATGCGGTCAAACAGCAGCTTGGGGAGTCGTTGACCAACTTTTATGGACGTTTCCATCAGAACGTCACATAGATAGATTGCCGAATCTCGGATGGGGAGATCATTCGAGCATTTTACAGGGGTCTGGATGTGGCCAACAAGGCCTCGAGGAAGATGTGAAACAGCTACCATGTGAAGGAGATCGAAACGCTGGAGGAGTTGGCGTCCACAGCAAAAGGTTTCATAGACCTTGAAAGGGTGAACACAGAGGCTGACTTCCTGACGACCTCGCTAAAGGTGGTTCATGAACCCCGACGCGATGGTAATAAGGAGGTGAAGAAGGGAAAAGACAGCAGGCCCCGAGTCGAGTCTAATCCAGCGCCTCGCCATCCAGAGGTCCCTGAGTACTTCACGCCTTTAAATAGGCAGATCTCAGCGGTACTAGTCGAGATGGAGATGAGATCCTTGGCGAGGCAACCGATGCCTCGTCGAGGTGGTCAGCCCATGGGAAAGGATGTCGAGAGCTATTGCAGATACCACAAGTGCAAGGGGCACAAGACAGATGACTGCCGCATTCTGAAGCGGGATATAGAGAAGTTGATCTAGGGTGGAATGCTGAAGGAATTCGTGGCAGGGCGAGACAGAAGTCGAACGCCCCCTAGGAGACATCGTTCGCCAGCCCCTGCTGAGCAAACTGATCCATCGGGAAGCAAGAGGAGAGTAAATCTGATTGCAGGAGGATTCGGTGCAGGCGGCGAGGGGTCGCACGCCAGGGAGGTCTACGCCACTCAGATCTCCACAGCAGTTCAATTGGGAAAGCGACCCCGACCTGAGGAGAACATTGTCATCTCATTCTCTGAAGATGATTTGGCACATGTTACCACCCCCCACAACGACGCTTTGGTTATCACGGAAGATATTGACGTCTGTGACGTTGCTAGGATTCTGGTCGACGGAGGCAGCTCGACAGACATCCTATTTCTGGACGCTTTCGAGAAGATGGGCAAGTCCAAGCGTGACCTGAAGAGGGTCGACTTTCCGTTGATTGGGTTTGCGGGAAGGACAACTTATCCACTGGGGGCTATAACCATGCCAGTGATTTTTGGCGAGGGATGGAAGAGCATCAAGGTATCAGTCACTTTCCTGGTGGTCAATTCACCTATATCCTACAACGCCATCATAGGGAGGACCACGATCAATCCGAACAAGATTGTGGCATCCACAGTCCACCAGAAGATGAAGTTCCCCACTTCCAACGGGATCGGAGAAGTGCTCGGCGACCAGCCTTCCTCGCGGCAATGCTATGTGAACTGTTTGCGCAGGAAGAACCAATGGGAGGCCCTCGCCATTGAAACAGAGGCCGACCCTCGCGAGGACTTGGCTCGGCCAGCACCCATGGAGGATTTGGAGGAGGTCGAGATCGATGGTCCAGACAAGAAGGTGCGCATTGGAACCACCTTGAAAGAGGATCAGAAGGAGGCCATGACCGCCCTCCTCAAGGAATTTAAAGAGCTCTTCGCCTGGCAGCCGAGTGACATGCCGGGAATCAACACAAATATCATCTCCCACGAGCTCAGGATAGACCCTTTCATCAAGTCGATCGCCCAAAAGAGAAGATTGTTCGGGACGGACAAGCGTTTGGCGATCAGACAGGAAGTCGGCAGATTGATTGAGGCTGACTTCGTCAGAGAGGTGAGATTCCAGAGTTGGGTCGCCAACCCAGTTTTGGTCAAGAAATCAAACGGCAAGTGGAGGATGTGCGTCGATTTCCGCGACTTGAACAAGGCTTGCCCTAAGGACTCATATCCCCTGCCAAGGATTGATCAGCTGGTCGATGCCACCTCTGGTCACGATATGCTGAGCTTCATGGACGCCTATTCAGGCTACAACCATATCAGAATGCATCCAGATGATGAGGCTCATACCGCTTTTTATGCCGATGGGGACATTCTGTGCTACAAGGTGATGCCCTTTGGCCTCATCAATGCCGGGGCAACTTATCAGCGGATGGTGAACCGCCTGTTCCAGGACATGCTAGGGAGAAACATGGAGGCTTATGTGGATGATATGCTCGTCAAAACCATCAAGGGCAATTCGCATACAACAGACCTCCGCGAGGCTTTCGAATGCATGAGGAGACACAGCGTTCGCCTAAACCCTGCCAAGTGCGCCTTTGGAGTCAAGTCCGGGAAATTTCTGGGTTTCATGGTCAGCGAAAGGGGAATCGAAGCAAACCCAGAAAAACTAAAGGCCATAGAAGAAATGAAGTCGCCAACCTGCCATAAGGAGGTCCAATGCCTGAATGGACGCCTAGCTGCTCTCAACCGCTTCCTCTCCAAAGCAAGCGACAGGTCCCTCCCATTTTTCAAAACGCTGAGGGCCAACCGCAAGTTCGAGTGGACGCCAGACTGCGAGGAAGCATTCCAATCCTTGAAGAGGCATATCCAAACACTCCCAGCTCTGGCAAAGCCCGTTCCAGGCGAGCAGCTCTTTCTTTATTTAGGCATTAGCGAGGTGGCAGCCAGTGCTGTCTTAATAAGGGAGGAAAATAATATTCAGAGTCCAGTGTATTTCATTAGCAAAATGTTCAACTCAGCTGAAATAAAATATGTCCAGATTGAGAAGTATCTCTATGCCTTAGTTATTGCTGCTCGGAAGCTGAGACCTTACTTTCATGCGCACGACATCACGGTTCTCACTAATCAACCACTCAAAAACTTCCTGATCAAGCCAGACTCTTCAGGAAGAATGGTCAAGTGGGCGATCGAGCTCAGCGAGTTCAGGATCAAATTTGCGCCAAAAACGACAATCAAAGGTCAAGCACTAGCTGATTTCATTGTGGAAAGCACGAGTAACGGTCAAACAGAAGCAGAAAACAGGCCAAGTCAGTCAGCGAACATCAATCAAATCTGGGAACTCTATATAGACGGGTCTTCATCAACAGAAGGCTCGGGGGCAGGTTTAATTCTTATTCTTCCTGAAGGCGAGCCTTTGAAATACGCGATCGCCTTAACATTCCCGACAACCAATAATGAAGCAGAATATAAGGCTCTTATCACTTGACTCAGACTAGCAAAAGGAATGGGTACAACTGCGATTAAGGTAAAAAGTGACTCAGAGCTTATTGTCAATCAGGTTAATGGCAACTACGAGGCAAGGGGAGAAAAGATGAAAAAATACCTCAACATCGCCAAAAAGCTCGTTGCGGAAATCCCAAATTTCGCGATTGAGTCTATTACTCGGCAAGAAAACCAGATGGCAGATTCCTTGAGCAAACTAGCATTCAGAGGGACAACAATCCAGGATGTGCAATTTCTGGAAAAGGCCCTATGTTCAGTCCTTGAAAGCAGAGCCGAGGTCTTCAATATTCAAGGACAGGTCACATGGATGACTCCGTTTCAGAATTACTTGAAAGAATGGATCCTCCCGGATGATGAAGGCAAATCCACGAGGATAAGACGATTTGTGGCCATTTATCTGATTATAAATGGAGAACTCTACAGAAGAGGTTACTCGACTCCTTACTTAAGATGTGTTGCTCATCCAGAAACAGAAAAGGTTCTTCGAGAAGCTCATGAAGGGGCGGCAGCATGTCACGAAGGTGCTCGATCGTTGACAAGAAAAATCTTCAAGTTGGGATACTATTGGCCAACCTTAGGAAAAGATGCGGCTGAATTAACACAGAAGTGTGAGACTTGCCAGCAGTTTGCACCACGATCAGGTCGACCATCAACACTATTATCCCCAATGGCGGGTGCTTGGCCTTTCGCTCAATGGGGGATTGATATATTAGGTCCTTTCCCTATTAGCACTGGTCAACGCACCCACATTATAGTGGTGATCGACTACTTCACTAAGTGGATAGAGGCAAAAGCTCTAGCTTCTACAACGGAATTTCAAGTCATCAAATTCCTAAAGATCAACATATTCTTCAGGTTTGGAATTCCCAAAATACTCATCAGTGATAATGGTCCGCAATTCATTGGAAATGAGCTAAAATGGCTCTGTGAAGATCATGTCGACCATCGTTTCATCTCGGTGCATCATCCTCAAACGAATGGGCAAGCTGAAGCAACCAACAAAGTTGTTTTAGCAGGACTCAAGAAAAGGGTTTGAGCATTCAAAGGAAATTGGGCAGAAGAGCTGGAAAACGTATTATGGGCCATCAGAACAACGCCTAAGTCAGCCACAGGAGAAACACCTTTCAGCTTAGTGTATGGATCAGAAGCAGTAGCACCCGCCGAAATAGCAGTGCCTACCCATAGAATCCTACATTTTAACGCTGAGGCAAACGAGGTCAAGCGCAGAACTGACCTCGACTTGGCAGAAGAAAAGAGATGGTTATCAGAAAAAGCACAAGCAAAGATGCGCCTGGCGACCGCTCGATATTTCAACAGAAAAGTCAGCGCTCGCCAATTTTTCGTGGGGGAGATGGTTATGAGAAGGAATGAATTCACAAGGCTGGACATTAAAAATAAACTTTCAGCCAATTGGGAAGGACTGTACAAGGTAATAGAGATCGCCGCACCAGGATCCTACTATTTGGAAACCACTGAAGGCGAAAGGTTACCCCGTCCATTCAATTCTGAGCATCTAAGGAGATTTCATACATAGCTTGTAATCAAACTGCCATGTTAATAAAAGAAAGCCATTCCTTCATAAAGCGTGTCCACTCGAAGCAAGTCGAAGAAAAAAGACCTGACGCCAAAAGTCAGACGAAGACCTGATAACCGAATCGGGCACAAAAGCCCTGACGCCAAAGTCAGGCCAAAAAGCCCTAACAACAAAGTTAGGCCAAAAATCCCTAACAACAAAGTTAGGCCAAAAAGCCCTGACGCCAAAGTCAGGCCAAAAGCCCTATCGCCAAAGATAGGCCAAAAGCCCTAGCAACAAAGTTAGGCCAAAAGCCCTATCGCCAACGATAGGCCAAAAAGCCCTGATGCCATAGTCAGGCCAAAAGACCTAACAAAAAGTTAGGCAAAATGAAAGCCCTGACGCCAAAGTCAGGCCAAAAAGTCCTAACAATAGAATTAGGCAAAAACGAGAGAGCAGACGCCAAAGCCAGACAAAGAGATCTGCTATCAACCCACTAAACAACGGATAAGGGATTTTAGGCAATCACTATGGGTGATGAAGCCTTAAGTTAACAAATTCCTTGTTACTATGAGAACAAGTCAAAAGTTTAAACTTCGAAAAGGTAATATCTCTTGGAACTTAGAAGTCTAAGCTTTTAAGTGTTAGAGTATTGTCCTTAGAAAGTTCATACAGACTTATGCTTGGTCCAAGGCTTTAAAAGTCGAGGCCATTACAAAGCAAGAAAAAGTTTGGAGTAATTATGATTACGCGATCAAGATATCGGAAAGGATAGCCAACACATTCAAAGTCAAATAAACATAAAGGCTTGTGAATATAGAAGGCATCCAATATTATAAAGAAAAATAATAACCGAGTCTGAATTCAAAAAATAATTACAAGGAATGATAAAAACTATTATCTAAAACAGATATCTAGAAACAAAAACAGCAGGTGATCGCCGAAGAGGTGGAGACTTCAAGCTTTTGGGTCCTGGGGGGCAGAAGCGTTTGGCTCGCCTTCGGGGGCAGGAAGGCTCGGCTCGCCTTCGGGGGCAACCTCTTCAGCCGCAGCTGGGTCAACCTCTTCAGCAGTAGTGGTAGGCTGCGGAAGGGTTTGACTTCGGAGGAAGCCCTTCAGGGACTCAACTTCACCAACAGGGAAGTTGGGATCAACCGCCTGGACGTCCTCGACCAGGACGTGGAGGAAGTCAGCAATCTCTGACTTCATCACCGCCAAAGCGCAGTCAACGAAGTCATCAAAATCTTTGAATTCGTTGACAACACCCTAGGGTGAAGGAACAGACTTCAGCTGTCCAGCCAGCTGTTCCTTCTCCTTCTCTAGGGCGACCCCCTAGCTTCAGCAGCATCCCGTTGCACCTCAGCGGCGACCCGTCGAGCTTCTGACTCTGCTCCTTGGGCTCATGCCTCCTTCAGCTCCGCCTCCAGGCGAGCCCTGACAGCCTCCCCTTCATCTAAGCACCGATGAAGGGCTTCAGAATCTTGAAGGGCGGCCGCAGCGTCAGCCTCCCTCTTCTTAACATCAGCAAGGAGACGCTGCTCCTTCCTGAAGTACTCTTCCTGGGCACCGTCCACCAAGGCGATCGCCACGTCAGCGGTCTTCTTGATGGCCCCCAATTTCCCGGGGGTGACCCCCGTACTTCGGTACTGCTCCAGCTCGACAAGCAGGTCAGAATGCTTGTCGGCGAGCTCTCCGAAGACGCGACCAAGAATCACCTCTTCCCGAACGAGCTGGCAACAAAAACAGAAGGAAAATTGTCAGGACAGGAAACAAAAAGGGAACGACAAGGAAAAAAAAACAAAAAAAGGAGAGGATGCGAGATCATACCAAAGCGACTCGTTCGAAGTGGGTCCGCAGGAACCCCTCGATCTGAGGTAGCTCCGTGGGAACAATCGAGCGGTCCTTGGGGGGGAATTATCCCATCAAGAAGCCGCATGCACATGTCCGGGCTACCCCGGAGGCTTTTCTGGGCAAGGTACCCCTTCTTCGCAAGGTCCCCGCAAGGGACCCAAGGCCCCCGAGGGTTCGCAGCCTTAAGTGGCTGGAATAAGCTCGCCATGGAGCAGTACTCCTCCGCAGGAGCCTTTGAGGAGCTGGAAGCGTCGGGCCCCTTCTTCTGGGTCCCAGACTCCTTGGGAGGAACCGTGGGCACAGTAGGAGCGGGGGGGCGCCAAGGCCAAAACCTTCTCCTTGGTGGCAGAAGGACCCTGAGGAGATAGAGAAGGAGGCGCCACGTCCAGACCCTTCCCCTTGCTGGCAGAAAGGCCCTTAGGAGTAGAGGTGTCAATTTTCAACCCGACCCGAAAATGACCCGGAATCGACCCGTGTTCGGGTCGGGTTAGGGTCATAAAAAAAGAGTGACGGGTCATTTTCGGGTTGACCCGTCTGACCCGTATTAAACCACGGGTTGGTATTAGACATTATGGTTTAGAGTATGCTAGGGTTAGTCCTAATGTTCTTGATAATTCCAAGTTAGTCCCTAGCACTCCTATATATAAACTACTCCATCCTATGTAATAAACTAAGCTAAGATATCAAATGAAGTTCTCTATATTGATTGCTCTTAGCTCTACCTTTTCTCCTCATGTTTACCGTGAGTTTTATTCATGCTTTGCTCTATAATATCAACATGGTATCAGAGACACTATTCCTGGCCTCCTTTCTACTATTGCCTTCTTCGTTTATTAAGTTCTGTTTCCTGTTGATTTCAGCTTCTGTGCTGTTAATTTCATCTTCTTCGTTTATTGTTAACTGCTTTTCCTTTTCAAATCAGCTTTTGTGCTGTGTTATTTGCTTCGCGTTTGGTCTGGACATCAGCTCTTCTATGATGATTTGAGCCAGAGCATGTTGTTTCCTTGTCTTCAATCTTTCTTCTATGATGTCTATTGTCCTGGTCCAGACATCCGCTTTTCCATGTTGATATGCTGCATTTGTCTTCGTCGATGTTTCTTCTTCCGCTGCATTTATCTTCTGGTCTGTACATCAGTTTCTCCATGCTGATGCGTTGCAGTCCGCTTTGTTGCTTTTCGTGATTTTGGTTCGTTTTTTGGTATGTCGGCTTCATATCTTCCGTGCTTCGTTTCCTGCTGCATGTATAGCTCTGTTTTGCTTCCGATTCAGAGAGGTGTGATGCTGCTTAACCGCTCAGGTCCTGTTCTTCGCGCTCTTTGGGAGTGGTTCTATTTTGTGCGTCATTGCTCAAATTCTCTGCGTTTCTCCTGCTTCTCTTGAGTCCTTGCTGCAATATTACCTATTCTGTCATAATTTGCTGCAGTAGTTTCCTCCTATTTCGTTCTAATCCTGCTCATCTTCTTTGAGTTTCTGTTCTGCTATGTTATTGTCTTCTATTGAAGCTGCTCTGCTCTGTTGTGCTCTACTCTGTTCTATTGAAGTTGCTGCTCTGTTCTTCATACTATGTTCTAAAGAAAACATCTTTGTGTTTATGTTGATGCACTAAAATCTGTCTCGGTTTCTTTTGTTTGTGTATGCTGTGGTGGTCTGTGTGCCAGGTCAACTCAAAATGGTGAAGCTTAACATGCAATAGCTGTTGTTCTGAACTGATGTACTGTGTGGTTCTCTAGATTGAAGGTGTTTGATGATTTGCCAAGCTGAAAAATACAAATGCTGAGTTAGTCTTTAGTTGATTCAAATGCTGGACTTCTGTGTCAATATACACCGAGCAGACCTGTGCTCGGTTAGTTCATGAAGTTGGATGGCTGCAAATGAGGCTGCATTGCTGTGATATCTGTTTTTTTTTGTTTTGTTATTCAACTCAAGTTATGATGAAAAGTTGAGTTTGATGTTTCTCTCGCCAAATGAAAAGGCTGAGTTCATTTAGTTTTCCAGTTTGGAATCCAGCAAGCAATGCTGAATTTTGTTAGTCGATTCTACTTCATGTTCGATTCAACCATGCCTTAGTTAAGCCACCATGCAAACCACAGAGTACAAGACCAGTTCATCTCCAGTGCAAAAGCAGTGCTCAACCCGTGCTCAGCCTGTGCAGCTCCAGTGCATCCAGTGTGCATCTTCAGTGCCTTCAGTGTGCAGCTCCAGTGCCTCCAGCGTGCATCTTCAGTGCCTCCAGTGTGCAGCTCCAGTGTGCATCTTCAGTGCCTCCAGCGTGCTCAGGCAGTGCACACACAGTGCTCATCAAGTCCAAAAGATGAAGGATCCATTTTAATGTTTTTAAAACTTTAGAAGGTTAATCTTGTAAGGGGAATATTAGACATTATGGTTTAGAGTATGCTAGGGTTAGTCCTAATGTTCTTGATAATTCCAAGTTAGTCCCTAGCACTCCTATATATAGACTACTCTATCCTATGTAATAAACTAAGCTAAGATATCAAATGAAGTTCTCTATATTGATTGCTCTTAGCTCTACCTTTTCTCCTCATGTTTACCGTGAGTTTTATTCATGCTTTGCTCTATAATATCAACAGTCGGGTCTGGGTTGACCCGTCTAACCCGAACCCGACCCGTACAAAAAAATGTGTTAACAGTGCTCTCCCGTCCAGTCCCAGCTCCTACGTTACAATTTTTTTTTAATATGATGTAGATGAATAAATTTACTTAGTTTACATTAAAATAAATATGTGGTAAATATCTAATCTTACTTTCCTAATGTACTCGGTGGATCACACTTTTCCAAGTACTTTAGGCAAGTCCATATCCATTCTTTATTATTATCATAACAATTCTTTATTATTATCCATAAAATATGTGTCATTTCTTTATTATTATCCATAAAAGATGTGTCATTGGGCCGAGCAATTTCTAATTTGTCTCCTTGTAGATCAAATTTGGTCAAAGGCATGCTATCTGGATTTTATTCATTTGAACTTCAAATGTACTGTGCAATCATTCGGCTGCCCTTAGCTGCAATTGTAAGCTGTTTTTCCACTAGCGGGTCAGGCGGGTCGACCCGCCGACCTGCCAGGTCGGGTTCGGGTCATGAAACCTGACCCGTACAGTGTGTCGGGTCGGGTCCGGGTTGACCCACACAGTTTGCCGGGTCAGGTCGGGTCGAACCCGACGGGTTGACCCGAATTGCCACCTCTACTTAGGAGGGGGAGGAGGAGGATGCTGGTCGACTTCCGGGTGCTCCTCACTCCTGACCTTCTTGGAGGGAGGAGGAGGAGGGTCTCGGGCCACGTCAGCCGAGGACTTCTCTGCAAAACAACAAGGCAAGATGTCAGAACCCAAAAACTGCAAAGTATGAAAACGTCAAATCCACAAATGGCGAGGCAACATACCCGGTTGGCGAGGGCCAGCAGTGGCCGAGGGAAGCACCTCCTCAGACTTCCTCTTCGACGAACGCCTAGAGGGGGAGGAGGAGAGTTCAACAATGCCTGGTCGGAGGACAGCCCCGCCGAATCCATGGTTATCAAAGAGACCTATCAGTTTTCGGCTCTTGCCTACGGCCTTGCCTACAAACAATAAAACAAGAAAGATTTAGGGGGTTACCCAATCATCAAAGATTGGCGTGGCCTGATGGATGTCCGTCATCTCGAGCATGTTCTCTGTAGTCTCTGCCACGGAGTGGATGGAGCGGAATGAATTTGATCGGTGTATCCGGAATAGATCATCGATGGCGTTCCGGTCGCCCCCGGATAGCTCATCAAACTCAGGAGGAAGGTCCCTATCAGGGGTAGATAACTTCCAAGGCACCCCCCCCCCCCCCCCCCTTGTAAAAGAAGTAGAACTTCTTATAGTTGGAGTTGGTGGCCCGAAAGTAATCAACCAGACGGACATGGACATTCCAAACCCATGCTTGAAGGCCCCTCCATTCAGAAAAATTTGGCCATCGGGACTGGAAATGGTGGAGATGATTCATCCCAACCGCCAACCGGAAAAAGCACCTGAACAAGGCCAGTGACGTCCATTCTTGACGTATGCACATGAACTTGAATCCATCCCAGATCCTAATGGAGTTGGGAACGAGCTGTGTGGGATATATCATGTAGAACCGGCACAAGTCCTGCAAATCCTCGCAAAGAGGAAAACACAACCCAGCATCAATATGGGCCGCATATAAGTAAACCTCTCCTTGACAAGGGTAATGTAGACCCGTGCCCGGATATCTAGGGACATCCCCCGCACCAAGACCACCAAGTACCACCATCGTCTTGAAATACGCTGGCTTCAACTCGTTGGGCTTGACATCTACTCAGAATGGTTCAAATATAGTACAGCAAGTATAAAAACAAAGAAAAACAGAGGATATTCCCAAAACAGAACAATAAGAAGACGAAGGTTTACCTTTTGGAGAAAAACCAGGCGTCTGAAGCTCAGGCTCATCCACCACCACCGGGGTGGCTGCAGACCTCCCCGCGTCAGTTTGTTCCCCCGCTGAAGGGGGTATAACACCTCCCCTAATGGTTAAGGGGGCATTCGCGTTCCTGGACGCATTGGCGTTCTTGGGCCCCTTGGTGGCTGTGTGCTTGACTCTCTGACCTCGGGTGGCCATGGAAATAGTTGAAAGGAAAGTTGAAGAAGATTGAAGAAGAAAGAAGAGGGATTCGCACAAGAAGCTCTGGAAATCTGAAGGAGTGAATGAGCGTAAAAAACAAAACAGAGAAACTGACGTCTCTTATATAGGCCCAAAAATGAGTAACCGCCACGGACGAATCGAAGCGACGCAGGAGAATAATTGCACCTTATTGGAAAAAACCGAAGCAATGTCAGAATTCCAAGAGACAACTCGGGGAGACAAACGGTCGGCCAGTACAGACAGTTGTCAGACTGCCCTTGGTTTACGGAATAATAAATGACAGGCGTACCCCAAACGACCGTTCGATTTCCAGATAACTGTGTAGTCATTAAATGCTAAAATCCACTAAGCAGACAAAGCGGTCGCCAGCGCATTAATAGGCTCTATCAGAAACACTTTTGGTAGGTAATGATCGCCTAGCAAAGAAAGATAAAATTCCTCAGACCAAGGCTACCTCGAGTGATCGCCAAAAGGGGATAAAAGGAAGAATATTCCTTCAGCTTTGAACAGTGGAGGAACTGCTCGCCAAACGAGATTGAAGTCCCTCAAAGGTCATGAACCATTACAAGGGACGAGTAAAACGAATTTAATACGTCACTATCCAAAACCCTACCAAGAAATCAAGCTCGACTGAAGAAACTTCAATCAAGCTTCGGGGGCAAATGTTGGGTATCGATAGTGACAGCCCAGTAAAGAAAAGGCATCGCAAGCCCAATAACCATAGAGGGGGTAAACCCATGATATTCGAATCGGATCATCCTAAGTACGAGTCAAACTTGGCCCATCATCGAGTGGCCCAGAACCGAGCCCAAAGTCTCTTGGGACGCCAAAGGCTCCTAGACTGCTCGCCATTCTTCACCAGGCCGCGACCTCTCACTGCTCGCCATGAGAGTGCTCGCCCCGAAGAGAGCCTTGCCTCTCTCCTCTAGTCCCACTAAACCGTTAATAAGGAAGTGGCCACGATATCCCGCGTATCTCGGTCACATATTCACTAAAGATTATATTTGGTAACTGCAATATCTCGCAGTAACTGCCATATCCCATGATCCGAATCTTCAGCAACACAATATACACTAAGATATTCAGCTGCCTTATACGGTTTGATCTCTCCTACCCTATAAATACCATTGCTTTACTTACGTTTTGAGTTTTATACACACATATACTCATTTAAGCATCGGAGAGGGACCCAGAGACACCCCATCTTTTGCGCTCCCCTACCTACAGGTTCACCGGAGTTGGAGCGGAAGCGTCTTTCCGTCCCCATCTGGCATTTAATCTACTGCCAGATCAGCATCCAGGATTTCACGATCCAACAATAACTGTTTTAAATATAAGAGCAATTGAGGGTTAAAGGAGGTTCAAAAGCAAATGTTACTTCTTCTAGTATTGGTGATTCTGATCCTCTTAATATGCAAAACCCTTCTAATGATCCTTCTTCGAGTTGTGTTATGCAAGGTGGGATCAGCTTTACGAAGGATCAGTTTGAGAAATTCCTAGCAACTATGGGAGCTGCTGGCAGCACTGCCTCGGGATCAGGTGCTACCGTACCCACGAAACATCATGTTAACACGGCTGGTATATATCTGAATTCTACCTCTTTAATTCGAAGTGATCAATGGATTTTGGATATAGGAGCAATCAATCATATGACCAATAGAAATGATTGGCTGTGTGATAAAAGGCTTGCTCCTGGAACCAAAGTCCAGTTGCCAAATCGTGGACATTCTGATATATGCGGAATTGGAAATATAGTATTAGACTCAGATAAAAAATTGAACAATGTTCTGTATGTGCCTGATTTCAAATATAACCTGCTATCTGTGTCTAAACTTGCCAACGATTTGAACTGCAGTGTTTTCTTCTATCCTAACCTTGCAATCCTGCAGGACCTCTCAAATGGGAAGGTCTTGGGGAATGGTAAGGAAGAATCTGGCTATACTTCATAAGATTGGGTTGGAAGTGCACTTGATTATCTGCTTGTAGTTCCTTGTATGACAATAGTATGTTATGGCATTTGCGTTTTGGGCATGCCTCTGTGAAAGCTCTTCAACATGTAGATTCTATTAATCTATCTAAGAATAAAGGTTTGGATGTTGTTAATTGCCATGTTTGTCCCAAGGCTAAGATTGTGAGAAATCCTTTTCCAAATTCATATTCTAGAGCAGATGTTATGTTTGATTTGATGCATGCTAATGTGTGGGGTCCTTACAGTAGTCGGACTTATGATAACAAACGATATTTTTAAACCCTTGTTGATGATTTTCTAGAGTTACTTAGGTTCATTTGATGCAGTTTAAGTCTGATGTTGTTATTGTTCTAAAAAATATTTTTGCTATGATTGAAACTCAGTTTTAAAAAAATCAAGTGTTTTAGAACTGACAATGGTGGAGAATTTTTAATGAGCATGTTAAAAAAAATTCTGAAAAAGGAGTTCTCCATCAAAGCAGTTGTCCCTATACTCCGCAGCAAAACGGAAGGGTTGAAAGAAAGCATAGGCACTTGCTAGAAATAGCAAGGGCCTTAAAGCTGCAAGGATCAATCCCAAATTCTTTTTGGGTGGATTGTATTCTTACAGCTTGTTATTTGATAAACATGATGCCTTCTAAATTGTTGAATGGTAAGAGTCCAATTGAAGTGCTGAAAGGAAAAAAAACCTGTGTTAGTCATTTAAGGGTTTTCGGTTGCTTATGTTATGCAAAAAATATGATGGTGACTGACAAGTTTGCATCTAGGTCTATTCCATCTGTTATGATGGGATATTCTGAAACTCAGAAAGGGTATAGACTCTATCATATGACTGAAAATAGATTTTTTTGTAAGTAGAGATGTTCGGTTTAATGAGAATGTCTTCCCTTTTGAGAAATGCAAATCTGATCAGATGCCCATATTTTTTTATCCTAGTATTGAGATAGACTCCTATGATGTCAATAGAAATGTCTTGACTGAGGAGAATGACACTCATACAGATGCTAATGTTCCTCATGATGAGTTTGAATCAAACTCTGAAGGAAACATACCACATGATGAGTCAGAAATTGACTCTAATGGTTCTGTCCAGATTGATCATGTTCCTGTTGTTAACTCTGACAGACCCACAGTGAGTAGGTCTGGAAGAGTTATTCGCCCCCCCCCCGCCCCCCCCCCCCCCCATTTGGATGAAAGATTATGAGGTCCCGAATGCATCGAATGCTTATTCTATTGACAAGTTTGTTTCTTATGATAAGTTGTCCAACAGTCATCAACATTATTTGGCCTTGACCTCCAAGTTGGTCGAACTTGAGTCTTTTCATGAAGCTGCAAAAGAAAAAACCTGGATTCAGTCTATGCAAGATGAGATAGTGACTCTTGAGGAAAATAAAACATGGGAACTGGTGCCTCTTCCTCAAGTTAAGTCAGTGATTGGATGCAAATGGGTTTATAAATTGAAATATAATTCTGATGGCAGCTTGAGTAGGCACAATGCTAGACTTGATGCGAAAGGTTATAATAAAAAACATGCTAAAATGAATACTGTGAGGTCTGTGCTTGCTTTGGCTTCTATTTTTAATTTTCCATTTTTCAAATGGATGTTCATAATGCGTTTCTTCAAGGGGATTTAGATGAGGAAGTTTTTATGCATGTCCCTGAAGGTTATGTTGAGAAAAATGATAAGAACTTGGTTTGCAAGTTGAAAAAAAATCCCTTTATGGTTTGAAGCAAGCTAGTAGACAATGGAATATGAAATTATGTGATGTCTTGATTAAAGCTGGTTATTTACAATCGAAACTTGATTATTCCTTGTTTACCAAGCATTATGGGAATCAATTAGTCGTGTTGCTTGTTTATGTGGATGATCTGCTCATTTCTGGAAATATATAGTGATCGATTAATTGATGAATTAAAGCATGTGTTGGTGACAAATTTTAAAATGAAGGATCTAGGAGAATCAAAAAGTTTCTTAGGAATTGAGATTGCTAGATCCAAAGCTGGTATCCTCTTGAATCAAAGGAAATATGCGCTGGAATTAATATCTTCTGTTGGTTTATCTGCTGATAAGGTTGCAAAAACACCCATGGAGTTGAATTTGAAATTGACTAGTGTTAAATATGATGAGCATCTGGGTGTAAATAGGGATGACCAACCCCTAAATGATGTTAGCCTTTATAGGCGACTGATAGGGAAACTATTGTATTTGACCATTACAAGACCAGATATTTCCTATTTTGTGCAACACTTGAGCCAATTCATACAGGACCCAAAAACATCTCATCTAGATGCTGCCATGAGGATTATTCGATATGTTAAAAAGAAACCAGGTAAGGGTATCTTATTATCTTCACATTCGGTTCCAAAATTAATTGGATATTATGATTCAGACTGGGCCGGTTGTATAGAAAGTAGAAAATCTATCACAGGTTTATGTATCTTCCTAGGAAAATCATTGATTTCCTGGAAGGTAAAGAAACAATCTACTGTTTCACGGTCCTAAGCTGAATCAGAATACAGAAGTATGGGGTCTGCTCTATCTGAAATTGTTTAGCTGAGAAATCTTTTTAAAGAACTTGGTTTTTATCAAAATGAACCAGTGGTTCTTTATTGTGATAATAAAGATGCCATACAAATTGCAAACAATCCTGTTTTTCATGAGAAGACTAAACACATTGAAATTGACTGTCATTAAATTAGAGAAAAGTTGCTTGAAAAAGTTTTGCAGCTTGAATATGTGAGAACAGGTGACCAACTAGCTGACCTGTTTACAAAAGCATTGGGGAGTGATCAACATGAGAAGCTTTGTTCAAAAATCGGGATGATCAATGTGTTTGAAAGGCAGGGGAGCCTACATGAAGTATAAAGAAGAATCAGCCTGAGGGGGAGTATTAAAACCAGACTATATTGCAGGTTGATTATCATTGTTTGGGCTATTGTTATTGATTCGACCCGTTGTTGTGTTTGATCTGTTTTTTGCTGACTCGGCTCGTTACTCTCGTTCCGGTCCATTAAGAAGAAGCTTCTGGAGCCACGCCTCTTCATTTTCCTTCAGCCTTCTGTCTTCAGTCTTCAGTCTTTAGTGTATTCATTTCTAGTCTAGGGTTTCCTTTATGTTGCTTTGCCGTTTTCTCTCTTGACGATTGTTCATCTTCTTGACTGTTCGTTTCTGTTTATCATTCATACCGATTGAACATTTAGATCTGTGGGTTTGTATTTAAGGGGGAGGGTCACCAGTTGAAGGAACTGACCCGATGAACCCCAAGTCTGCTTGTTCTAGATTTTAGGTATTCTGATTTTTGCTCGATCCCTTGCTAGTTTTATCACCATCTTGGTACTGTTTCTATATCTTCCTAGTGAAGTGAGGTCTCTGTAACTATCATTTTGCTAAAATGAAGCATATTCATTATGGCTACTTGTTCACATAACTAGACCTTACTCGAACATTTGTTTACAAGCTTAGTGAGATGATGTGGCCGTTTTTCGTAAACTTCTATGATAAATCGATGATAAATACTAATTATTGACAACAAAAAAGATTCAACTCGTTTCCCTTTTGATTTCTTCTACTTTTGATTGTTGTTATGTGCTTGCTTGATTCGTACATTCTACTTACAGTGTTGCTCATCTTAAGTATGTGTGTATTTATGAAACTGATTATGTTTTTTTAGCCAATGGAACTAGTTCTTTGATTCAGTAAAATAGGAAATTAGGGAGGGATAAGATTTCGATCCAATATAGGTAAATCTAATAGAGAAAATGAATGATACAAAATATATTCAATCATCAAATTGCATTGCCTTCTAATTTTTACGGTAATTCAAGTGACTCTTTGTAGCAATTCATCCAGGATGATGCAACAATTAGGAGCAGTCTAACCCATGAAATTGTGGTTATTAGACAGGTGAGTAGAGGAAGGAAGGATTCTCTTCTAGTTTTTTGTCTGCTCATTAATTAAAACAAAATCGATTTGGAACTCTTAGTATACACGCAATAGTTGTCATTCAACATGAGAAATTCATCTTTACGATCAAGTTATGAAATATATGGTACTACAGTCGAGAGGACTGTTTTAGATCATAAAATATCTTGGGAGTTTCCGTTAGTCATAGAGACACGCCAAGGCCATGTCCTCCTCTTGACAATGTACACCTTCACAATCCTGATCAGGCAAAAATCTCATAATCTAGTGTAGAATAACACCAACAAGTTATGTGTAATGTTTGATGATTTTTAATTATATTGTGGATTGGGTTGTGTCCAGGTGACACCTCCCAACTCTGTAATAGATGACGATGATAGTGAATCATCGCTTTCCACAAATCCAGTTGATGTTCTTGACATTAAATTTTGGGTTTCCTTCTCTTGTCTTCGATTTGTAGGTTTGTTAGAAATAGCTCAGCAGGTCACAAATTTCCCAGTTTCGTCCACACCAGTAACGTACGACCAGATAAAGAGTCAGCGTGAAGCACTTAATTCAGAAAAACACCATAAAAGGTCGATGCTCCAAAGCTTCAAGAATCAGGAGGAGCACAAAGGGGAATCAGTTTCTCCAGTCTATGTGAGTTATATATATATACTGGACTTATGGACAAGAAAATGAACTATACATTATCCGATACATGACATTAAACTAAGACATTAATTATGTCATACGACATTCGAGACATTGAGGTAACATCGAATAATAAGATACAAGACTTTGAGCAACCTTTGAATTGTATGATACATGACATTATGTCAACATCAAATTATATGATACAAGACTTTTAGCCAACATCGAAATTTATATGACTTTAAGCCAACATCGATTTTGTATGATTTTGAGGCACGCTATGTAGTCGCTTTCCGAAAGATGATATTCCGCACTCATAAATGAGTTTTGCTAACGGGTTATTGACAATTCATCCCCGAGTATACAATAAAATCACAAGGTCAACGAGTAGCAAAAGCGGAAGACCATCCTTACAACTTCTATCAAACATATCTTTTATTGGACACTGCATGATCCGCATGAATCACACTTACTTGAGAGTAAGTCAATTGATTCTTGGATACATTGTTTGTGGGTATGTAGCCTTACCTATAGGCATCTAAGAGTCACGTCCAAAGAATTGCATCATTTCAAAGAGTTGTATCTTCATTACATCACTTTTAAGTTGAACCTCTTCTCTTATTACTAGTATATATAAATATATTAATAAATAATTATTATATTTATATATAATAACCAAAGTTATTGACCTATAGTTATAATCACGGGTATGATTAAAATATCATAACTATTACGGGTAGAAAATTCATAAGCATAATTGCATCGCACCATAATAGACAATCACATAAAAATGGAAATTATTGTTGGGTCTGAATTTCCCACGTGCTGACTTGGCAGTGAAATGAATGCCAAAGAGTTGATGATCACGCGCTTTCACCTTAGCTCCGATGAATCTGCAAGAAGGTGATCGCAACAGAGGGGGTACTTCCGGGTCCCACACAGATGCTTAAATGAGTATACTGTGTGTATGAAGTCAAAACGTAATGAACGTATGTAAAATAAGAGTGTTTATAGAGTTAAGTGATCAAACCGTTATAGGCAGCTGAGTATCTTTGTGAATATTGTGCCGGTAAAGATTAGGATAACAGATATTACGGTTATGACGTAATATTGCAGTTAGCTTATGTAATCTTTATAGAATATGTGCCCGATGTACATGGGATATCGTGGCCATACGCTTGATGTCGATCGGTTTGTGAGACCAGAGTTGAGGTTTGACTCTCTTGGCGAGCTCTCCCATGGCGACCAGTAGGAGGCTTTGGCCTTGGTCGATGGCGACCTCAGAAAGAGCTTTGGCGTCCACTTTAGTTTGGGTTTGGTACTAGACCGCTTTATTAGTGCCAGATTACCCTTACTGTGGTCCGACCCAGTTCTGAATGATATGTGTTTTACCCACTGCAAAGTTATTGGGCCTTCGATGCCTTTCTCATATTGGGTCGTCACTATCAATACCCAACATTTGCTCCCGAAGCTTGAGTGAAGTTTCTTCGATCAAGCTTGATTCTGTGATAGGGTTTGAGATAGTGACTCTTGGAGTGCATTTTTTCTGCCCTTATCTGCTATTTGTGCCTGTATCCTTTGGCGAGCAGATTTTTGGTCGCTTAGAGTTTATGGAATGTTTGATCTTTTACCCTCTTAGGAGAACACTATGGGTTGCCGGGATATATGGATGCTCATTCATTACTCTTTAGGCGAGCACTACCGTCACGAGGGTTTTAAAAGAGGCTTGGTGTAACTTTTGGCGATCACCTTTTTTTGTAAGGTCTCAAGCATTTAATGAATGCACTGTTATTAAAAAGTTGAACGGACATTTGAGGCATGCCTGTCTCTTAGTCTTCCGTAATCAGGGGTAGGCTGACAGTTTTTTGTACTGTTTCAACCGTTTGTCTTCCCGATGCTTCTCTTGGGGGCGTTCGACTTCTATCTCGTCCGGACACAAATTCTTTTAGCATGCCTATCTGGATCAACTTTTCGATGTCGCGCTTGAGAACACGACAATCATCGGTTTTGTGGTCCTTGGCCTTATGATATCAGCAATAGCTTTCTGTGTCCTTTCCCATTGGTTGAGTACTTTTCTGGGGCATTGGTGGCCTTGCCAGAGACCTTCTTTCCATCTCGACTAGTACCACCGAGATCTGCTTATTTAAATGCGTGAAATACTCGGGGACCTTTGGATGCCTTGATCCTGGGGTTTCTGATATGGGATTTTCTCGACCCTTCTTATCATTCTTCTCCTTCCTACCATCGTGTCGGGGCTCTGGAACCACCCTTTGCGAAGTTGTCAGGAAATTGGCTTCAGAGTTCGCCCTTTCTAGTTCTATAAAACCTTTCGCCCTCACTTCTAGCTCCTCCAGCGTCTCTATCTTTTGAACGTGGTAGATGTTGCACAGTTTTCTTGAGGCTTTGTTGGCCACATCAAGTCCTCTATAAAAGGCTCGAATAATATCCCCATCTGTGACTCAACGATCTATTTCTGTAACGGTTTTATAAAAACGCTCGTAGAAGTCGGCCAATGTATCTCTTTTGGATGCTGTTTGACGGCGTCCAAGGCGACCACGCTTTTCAAAAATTGACGCTCACTCATATATCCCTCCAGGAATTTGCTCTTTAGCTCGAACCAGGTCCCTATTGATCCTGCAGGGAGGCCGAAGAACCAGGACAACGTTGAACCCGAAAGGGTCAACGAAAATAACAGGGCTAAGTGATTCTCATCATTCGACTTAACAAATAAAGAAGCTTCATTCTTGTTGACATGGATTATGGGATCTCCTCTGCCACTGTATTCAGGAATGGGCCTTGCGACTACATCCTTTGGAATTTTGACTGTTACAAGGTCAGTGGTGAAAGGATGAGTTGATCGCTCCCGGAAGGGATGCATGCCGGTTCCGCGTTGTTCCTTGAGTCTCTTACTGATAAGTTTCTCAACTTGGTCAAGAGTGAATTGGTGATGTTGTCCTCCAGTCGGTGCAGTACTCGATGGATTGACAGAATGAGTGACCGTTGGCGCCTCAGTGGAAGTCGGAGGTAAACTGATGTCCAAAAGTCATCTCTTGATCTTCTTGAGGGGCAGTGGTGCCTATATTTCCAGCTTCTGTTTCCCGTGGGCCCGCGGGACGAGGATCTTTATGAGGAGCAGGGGCTTTTCTGCGGGCCTGTCCTATGATAGTTTCCAAGAGGGATATCATCATCGCGGTTACCTGAATGGTTTCCCCAGACACTTGAACGGTTGGTCGAGCTGGAATCTTTGTGGCGTTTGGAACAGGGACTAGTCTAGAATTGTCAACACGCTCGTGTGCCGACCTTAGAGGGACGGCATCAAGGACTGCTTGGCTAGCAGGTTCTTGGGGGAGCGGCGACGGATTCAGAGTTGTCTAAGGATTGCTCATTAGATTGCTTCCGACGATTGCGGTTAGAGCGAGTCTACATGACTGTTTTTCTCGTGTTCCCACAGACGATGCCAAATGTTGGATCTAAATTTCCCAGGTGCTGACTTGGCAGTGAATTGAATGCCAAAGAGTTGATGATCACACGCTTTCACCTGAGCTACGATGAACCTGCCAGAAGGGGATCACAACTGAGGTGGTGCTTCCGGGTCCCACTCTGATGCTTAAATGAGTATATTGTGTGTATGAACTGTGTTAGACCTAAAATCTGACTTAAAGGGGATATTTGAATATAAAAAATTAGAGTCGCCACTAGTTAATTAACGCTAACTAGAAACCTTGATTACCTAGGAAAATATTTAAATTAAAAACTTAGGATTTCAAAACGGTGTACGTTCAGAGATTAGAGTTCAGGGATTCTGTTACGGAATAAAAATGTAGTTGAAATTCCGCACTTTCAGTACTCTATTCGCTTAATTTATCATTTTTAAAAAGATATTTATAGAAATAACAATATATTGATTATAAGAAATTTAAAGTCTTTATGAGTTAGGATCAAACTATAAAAAAAATACACAAGCATGAAATATGTATATATATAAAAGGTGAGAGTACAATAACTAATATTTTCACAATTTAATATCTTGATAATAAAAATATCAATTAATTAAATGTTAAAGAAAATATAAGACAAAAAGTTAAACAATGTAAATAAATAACTAAACATTGATATATATATATATATATATATATATATATATATATATATATATATATATATATATATATAAACTTAACATAACATAACATGGAGATCGTTAATGTATTATAACAACATATATAGATATGTATATTAAAAAAATAGAGAGAGATGTTTTATGCATAAATAAACAAGAATCATATACATGGGGAACTTCTTGGAGCAATGGTGTAATGTAATCGATCGAGAGCTTTTCCTTTTTATTTTATTTTATTTATGTTCCCCTCTTTACACAATGCATAACACTTCAATTTATACAAGTTCCTGAAGTTTTTTAAACTAGGAAGTGTATATGCAATACAATATAAAATATTCATGAAATATTCTCTAAATATTTCACAATATATATTAATCTACTAAATCTGCACGAAACTTGTTTATGGAAACTTCATAGCTCGATATATCTGGAATCTTCATAATGGCGCGCTACATGTCGCGATCCTGAACGTGTCACATCTAGGTCAAAATTGAGTGTCTACAGTTTGCCCCTCTTTGGACATGCACATGGAGAACATATTTGAGGAGTGTTTGTCCAAAGATAAGGTGACATCGATTTTGGGCTAGAAAGTTTCTAAATCAGTTGACATGCGTATGATGTGGCGACTAGCATAACTGGGATAGCGTTGTGCATGTGAATATGGTTGAAGACTGCATATCTGGGACAGCGTTCCGTCTTCAACATGAGCGAGACAAAGAATAGCATATCAAGGACAGCACAACTTTGGGAAACTGAAACGTCTAGGATGTTTTCACGACTAGCATATCTGGGACAGCATTGCGCCTTTTGGAGGATGGTAATCGGTAGCAATCATATCTGGGATAGCGTGGAACTACTCAAGACCAACTGGATCAAACCAAAGATTAACATATCTAGGACAGCGTGACTTTGGAAGCGAGGTTATGCCTGTGATGGCAAGACAACTAGCATATCTGGGACAGCGCTGCGTTTTCTAAAGACGATAACTAATAGCGAGCATATCTGGGACAGTGCGGAGCTACAGTTGATCGACAAGAGTGATCCAAAGGCTAGCGTATCTGGGACAGCGTGACTTTGGAAGCGAGGTTATGCCTGTGATGGCAAGACGACTAGCATATCTGGGACAGCGCTGCGTTTTCTGAAGACGGTAACTAATAGCGAGCATATCTGGGACAGCGCGGAGCTACATTTGATCGACAAGAGTGAGCCAAAGGCTAGCGTATCTGGGACAGCGCATCTTTGGACACGAGGATTACGTTTGTGATGGCAGGACGACTAGCATATCTAGGACAGCGTTGCGTCGTTTATGTAAGGATATCCTGTAATAAACATATCCGGGACAATGTTGAGCTACTGGAAACCAACTTGGAGCGACTAAAGTATAGCATATTTGGGATAGCATGACTTTGGATGCAGGGCTAACACTTGGATGATGATATGAAATGTTTTCCTTAACTTTTGCCTAGGATGCGCATTGTGCTATAACCTAGTGGGATTCTTCTTCTTTCTTTGTTTTTTTATCTCTTTGTTCTCTCCTTTTACCACGGTGATCCTTGCGAGATTTTTCTGACTGTGCCTCTCAATTCCCTATTTTTGCATGGACCACCTCTAAAGGTTTTCAGCCCATTGGGATTTTTTCTCACCTTTTGCCATGATTGTGATTTTCAAGTTTACAATCATGCCTCTCTAAATTTTTTCGGGTCGCCCTTTCGGGTTTTCAACCTAGAAAAACGCTCATTATTTCGTAGCCAATTGTGGGTGGTTGTGGCCCTTGTGTTTTTCATCGTTGTGAAAAGACTCTATTTATTGGTAATCAATTGGAGGGTGACTGTGTTCCGTATGATTTTCCATCTTCATGGAAACACTCTATTTATTGATAGTAACTTCTCTTACCTTGTGGAGACCCTCTAATGTAGGCAGCCGACTTACGGGTGACTGTGACCCCTCTCAATTCTCACCTCATAATGACACTCTCATGTAAGTAGCCAATTTACGGGTGACTGTGACCCCTCTCGATTCTCACTTCATAATGACATTCTCATGTAAGTAGCCGATTTACGGGTGGTTGTGACCCCTCTCGATTCTCACTTCAGAATGATATTCTCATGTGAGTAGTCGATTTACGGGTGGCTGTGACCCTCTCGATTCTCACCTCATAATGACACTCTCATGCAAGTAGTCGATTTACGGGCGACTGTGACCCCTACAAGTTTCACTTTCTTGATCTCTATTTATATATAGCCAATTGAGAGTGACTCTGACCCATACTATCTCACAAGAACACCCAATCTATTTGTTTGTAGTCAATTGAAATGGTGACTATGGCCCATATTTTTTCTATCTTGTGAAAACACTCTCTCATATCTAACCAATTGAGGGTGGATGTGACCCATATAAATTTCATATCTCAAAGGAACACTATTTTTATTTATAACCAATTTAAGGGTGGTTGTGACCCCTACAAATTTGTAATCTCTCTGCATTATCTTATATATAGCCAATTGAAGGGTGGCTGCGACCCACACATTTTTTGCACTTCGTGAAAACAACTCTATTTACATGTAGCCAGTTAGAGGGTGGCTGAGGCCCATACATTTTTTTTTACAACAAGAAAATAATGAATAAGATAAAGGTATACAAAAGGACTCCCTCGATTGAAGTATTACTGTTATCATGAATGTGAGCATGACTGACACTTTGCTTCTTTTATTTACTCCTAAATTTCCCTTGGACAACCTCTAACAATTTTCAATCCAACGAAGATTTTACTTTATCGCATATTGTCATAACTGCCCCTGCGGGGTTTCAATCATGCCCATCATTCCTTAATATTTTTGTCTAGGTGTTCTTCATATGTTTGATAAATTATTTTTTCATATATGATATTTAGTCTAACAAAAAAAAATATATTCAAATCAAGAATTGACCTCTCGAGGCACAATTATGAAAGTGCTGCAAATTGAGGATCCTGGAATAACTTTAGTGTTCAATGTCAGTATGTCGACCAAGCTTGGAGCAATGATCACAATTGGATTTGATTAATTTATTCATATTGGAACCCGATCTATGGCGGTCTTTCAGTTTCATGATCCCTCTGGGCTTATAAATCTCATGTGTGTAGGTCCATATGTCAAAGGTATCAATATATCAAATACAAAAATTAAAATAAAAGAAAGATATGTCATGCATGATTATTAGTTGCTTTTGATTTTGAAAATTTCGATGTCATTTATTTAATTCTTAAATTTCAATTGTTTTTAAGGAAGAAATGTCAAAATGTACGATCTAAGATATTTTCATTATCCTATCGATTGTCATATTCATTAAGTGCTTATTCTTGGTCAAACAAAGGTTAATATAAAATCTTGATTTTTAAAATAAAAACCTTTTTTGGAGCCCACTTGGTTAGAACTGTTATAATCACACTCAAATATCAAATTATCTTTGTAAACTCATTTTTTTTTTGCCACGTATTTGAAATGGGCGTGAAATATCTTAGAAAATGATGAATGATAGTTTAAGTTTTTGTTTTTTTAAAAGAAAAAAAAAAGAAATTCATGTGATGTATTCATAAAAAAAATAATCATTGCGAAAGACATTTAGAGTTACCTCATCACTTTTCACAACTACAATGAAATATACAAAATGCGCATATGATATGTAATAAACATATTTAAGGGACATATAAAAAAAAATGCAACGACAGTAGTGTGGCTTTGTTCTAAGGAAGGGTTCCCCTGATAGGCTTCCTATTAGTGGTTTCTTCACCCCATCATAGGGATCACAAAACCTTCCAATCGAGTGGAGTTTTTCAGAGTCGTACCGGCTGCCCAGCAGCTGCGGCCGTTTCCCCTACTACATCTTCGGGGATCCTAGTTGCCTTGGGTTTTAGGCATTTGGGGCACTATTACTAATAGTGGTGTGTGCAAAATCATGCATGAAATAAATATAAAAATATTTACACGAAAGAAACTCAACACCTGCATAAACAAAAAAAAAAATTAGAATAATTAATAATAATCAAATAATAACTAATAGAATGTAAGTGAACATAATGAGACTGAACCCTCTAAATGTCCCCATCAGAGTCGTCAAATTGTCAGACCTAAAATCTGACTTAAATGCGATATTTGAATATAAAAAATTAGAGTCGTCACTAGTTAATTAAGGCAAACTAGAAACCTTGATTACCTAGTAACATAATAAAATTAAAAACCTAGGATTTCAAAACGGTCTACGTTCAGAGATTAGAGTTCGGGGATTCTGTTACGGAATAAAAATGTAGTTGAAATTCCGTCATTTCAGTGCTCTTCGATTAATTTATCATTTTTTAAAAGATATTTACAGAAATAACAATATATTGATTATAAGAAATTTAAATTCTTTATGATTTAGGATCAAACTATAAAAAATACACAAACATGAAATATGTATATATATAAAAGGTGATAGTACAATAACTAATATTTTCACAATTTAATATCTTAATAATAAAAATATGAATTAATTAAATGTTAAAGAAAATATACGACAAAAAGTTAAACAATGTAAATAAATAACTAAACATTGATATATATATATATATATATATATATATATATATAAACTTAACCTAACATGGAGATCGTTAATGTATTATAACAACATATATAGATATATATATTAAACAAATAAAGAGATATATTTTATGCATAAATAAACAAGAATCATATACATGGGGAACTTCTTGGAGCAATGGTGTAATGAAATTGATCGAGAGCTTCTCCTTTTTATTTTATTTTATTTTATTTATGTTCCCCCTTTACACAATGCATAACACTCCAATTTATACAAGTTCCTGAAGTTTTCTAAACTAGGAAGTGTATATATAATACAATATAAAATTTTCATGAAATATTCTCTAAATATTTCACAATATACCCTATATATTAATCTACTATATCTGCACAAAACCTGTTTTTGGAAACTTCGTAACTCGCCATATCTGGAATCTTCATAATGGCGCGCCACGTGTCGCGATCCTGAACATGTCACATCTAGGTCAAAATCGAGTGTCTACAAACTCAAAACGTAATGAACGTATGTAAAGCAAGAATATTTATAGAGTTAGGAGATCAAACCGTTATAGGCAGCTGAATATCTTTGTAAATATTGTTATGGTAAAGATTAGAATAGCAGATATTACGGTTATGGCGTAATATTGCAGTTACCTTATGTAATCTTTATAGAATATGTGCCCGATATACGTGGGATATCGTGGTCATACGCTTGATGTCGGTTTGTGGGACCATAGTTGAAGGGTTTGAATCTCTTGGCGAGCGCTCCCATGGCGACCAGTAGGAGGCTTTGGCCTTGGTCGATGGTGACCTGAGAAAGAGATTTAGTGTCCACTTTAGTTTGAGTTTGGTACTGGACCGCTTTATGAGTGCCAGATTACCCTTACCGTGGGCTGGGCCGGTTCTGAATGATATGGGTTTTACCCTCTACAAAGTTATTGGGCCTTCGAGGCCTTTCTCATATTGGGTCGTCACTATCAATACCCAACAATTAAAATTACGATTTTCACGAAATTTTTAAAAAGTATGCATGTTCAAAAATATATTTAGAAAAGTGTATATCCGAAAAGAATATTTAGCAATCTATGCATAAGCGCTACTACAAGTAGCGTTTAATTTATTTATTTTTACAAAAAACGCTACTCGGGGCAGCATTTTACCAAAAATGCTACTCGGGGCAGCGTTTTACCAAAAATACTGATACCCAATATCATCTCTTGACCCTTCAACCAAATAAAGTCGAAAGTCAGATCCAAAAGATTTGGCTTTTCTAGCCCTAGTGCTTCTCCTTGGTTAAGACGGTCCAGGTACAAAAATAGTACCACCTGATACACCTTCAGCTAGAACTGAGCTCCTACTGAAAGAATTCTGAATCATGTCTCTTGGTCTAGGTATAGATGTAAATCTATCTTCATCAAAGTTAGCATCTCTTGAATCTATAACTGTGTTTACAGACACATAGTCATTAATACATAGAACCTATATGCATAGGAATGCTCAGCATACCCAATGGAGATACAATCTATACCTCTTTCACTCAAGTTTCTCGTTTTGGGTTCAGTGAGCCTTACAATTGCTCTACATCCCCAAACTCTCAGAAAACTTAATTTTGGTAGCTTTTTATACCACAATTCTTATGGGGTAATATTATTCCTTTTATTAGAAATTCTATTCAATAAATAACAGGTTGTTAACATAGCCCCACCCCAAAAAACTTCACTTAAACCCGAATAGGATAACATGAAATTAATCATCTCTTTCAAAGTCATATTCTTCCTTTCTGCTACACCATTTTGTTGTGGTGTATAAGGAGTTGTGGTTTGATGTATTATACCAGTAGATTGAAAATATACTGGATCATAATACTCACCTCCTCTATCAATGCGTAAATTGTTAATCAAATTACTTTGATGTAGCTCAACTTCTTCTTTTTAAATTTATCAAGAGCTTCATCCTTAGCATGTAACAAATAAACATAGCAATATCTAAATGCATCATAAATAAAAGTAATGACATACTTTTTATTTCCTAATGAATGTGTAGCATGAAAATTGCATAAATCACTATGTATCAATTCCAATACTTTGGATACTCTGTTTACATCCTTGAAAGGTTTTCTGGTTATCTTAGTTAACATGTAAGTTTTACATTTCTCATTGTTTATATCAATAGAAGGTATGAGACTCGTTTTAGACATATCTTTTATTCTTTTATAATGTACATGTTCTAGTCTAGCATGTCATAATTCTGATTTATTCAAATTATTGATAGTACTAGTAGAAGTCATACAAGCAGATTCATTATCAAACGAAACCTTAACATTCAACATAAACATACCATTACATAAATAACCAAAACTTATAAAAGTACCATGTTTGGACAAGATATACTTGTCACTTTCATACACCTATTTGTAACCACAATTATTTAAGACAACACCAGATAAGAGATTCTTTCGAAACCCGAGAACATACAATACATTGTTTAAAGACAGACATTTTCCAGACGTAAAAACAAGCTTTACATTTCCTAGTTCTTTAATTTGTTTAGTCGCAACATTTCCCATCTTTATAACACACAGATCCATCTTCAATTGGTTGAAAGTCTTTGAACCAACGAAGATCTTTACACACATGACTTGTTGCTCCTGAATCAATCCACCACGCAACATGATCATCCTGCACATAAAATGCCTCAGATATTAGTGATACATAATTCTGACCCGAATTATAATTTTGTATTAAAATTTGACTTTGTTGCTTTTCTGGATCCTTAGATCCTCTTTGACCAGTGTTATACTTGCCTTTACCAACCCGACAATCCTTCTTGAAATGACCAGGTTTCCACACTTCCAACATGCCACCTTAGGCTTCTTGTTGGAAGACTTGTTGTCATCTCCTTTAAACTTCTGTTTGTTAACCTTGTCTTTGTTCGAATTTGAAAATCGAGTCTCTTCAATCATGTTCACAGAAGAGTTACCAATTTGGTTCTTACCCTTAGGGTTATTGTTGACTTCTTGAGCCCTTAAAGACTCATCAATCCTGAAGTGACATCTAAGTTGAACAAGAGACATCTCTTCCTTATTGTGTTTCAGGGTATGTTTGAAATCTTTCCATGATGGTGGTAGTTTTCTATAACACTAGAAACTGAGATTGATTCATCCATCTTTATGTTATGTTGAGCAAACTGTCCTAGAATCCTTAACAGTTCGTTGTACTGTTCCATGACCGGTCTAGTATCGAACATCTTGTAATTATTAAAATTACTAACCATAAACTTCTTACTTGAAGCATATTCGGCCATGTGCTTGGATTCAAGGGAATCCCACAATTCTTTTGGAGACTTAACATTTTGGTATATGTCAAAAAGGGAATCAGACATACCATTCAAGATGTGACCACGACAAATGTAGTCATCGTTCTCCCATTTGCAGCGACTTCTAGTATGTTCCATTGTTTCATTCTCGAACACTTCCGGCATAGGGGTACTCAACACGTACACAACTTTCAGTGTTGTCAAAAGGAAGTGCATCTTTTTCTGCCACCTTCGAAAATCATTGCCTTCAAATTTGTCCAGTTTTGCAAACTTGCTTGTCATATCCCTAGCAGATTCTCCGTTCTTCATTTTCAGAGAAATAGTTTCAATCCTTGTAGAAATTTCGAGAGGATTTCTGGATTGATCTGAAGTCGTGATGACACTTTCAGATTGAAACTATTTGGTGGTTCACCCAAAATTTCAATCGAATAAAATCAGAATCTGACCAAGAACTGAGTATGAGTAGATTGTTTGTTGTGTGATCTTCAAACCAGAAACATGTCCAATTTATAGAGTGTCTCGCCCCTTTTGGACGAAAATTGGCGCCAAAGAGATTATCCCCTTTCATATCAAAACTTGGCGCCAAAGTTACCATGCACCTTCTCGGATCAATCTTGGCGCCAAAGTTACCTTGCACCTTTTCAATCAATCTTGGCGCCGAAGTAAGTGATTAGAGGTTAGTGTCCAAAACTGGGATTAATGGGGTCAGAAATAAGTGATTAATTAAAAAAAATATAATTAATTTTTAGAATAGTAAATTTATCAAAAATAAAATAGTTACCCAGTCAAGGGCTCCGCCCCATTGGACACTACTCAGGGGCACTGCCCCCGGATCCCTGCAAAGGGGGCGTCCCCCTTTGACCCCCCCTCCCTTGCTTAGGGGAGAAGCCCCTAAACAAATAATGAAGTTTTGATACTGTGAATCATAATATACTCAAACAAGTGTGCAATTAGCACCGTCCTGACTTGTTTGATGAAATAATATGATCATATTGGTCAACTAGTCAATCCAATTACACTAAAATATCTAACATCCTACAACAATATAGAAGGTCCAATTCCCAACTGGATGGGGAGTATCAATTTCTTATATTATGTAGACATGTCTTACAATTTTATAACAACTCTCAATGATCGACTTGTCTTCCTTCGATATTCAAAGCAGGAATATCTAGATATCAGTTACAACAAGTTGAAAGGTCTAGTTCCAATTGTCAAATAAACTCTGAAACGACTGCTTAAACAATAATGACAGAACCAAAGAACTGAAAGGATTACATTGTATTGAGTTGTTATGTTTCTCTAATCAACATTACATATTTAGAATCAAAGGCAACCTAAATTGTCAAAGTATAGATGTCCAAATTTGACTCTAGAGTTGTCTATTGTTGACACTTGAAGTTGTCCATTATTGAACAATGGAGTTGTCCATTGTTGACACCAATTCCTTCACCATCTGTATTAGATTATCTAGCTTCTAACAATGAATTCACATGATAAATACCCCACTTCGATATGCAATTCAACTTCATTTGATGTACTTGACTTTTCAAGTAATCGCTTGATTGGAGAGCTTGATCCCCATTGTTCGGCAAATATGAATTGACAGCCTTGAATTTGCGAAACAACTAATTCCATGGAAAAATTCCTGAGTTATGCAAAAGTGGAACTAATTCCTTCACGAGGATGATTGATCTGAACAATAATCAACTTCAAGGGAAGATTCTGAGGTCTCCGGCTAATTGTGTGAGGTTAGAGTTCTTCGATGCCAGAAGTAATTTAATAAATGACATTTTGCCTTCTTGGATGGGTTTACTTCCTCAGTTGAAGGTCTTCATAATGAAATATAATGCACTCCATGTATCAATGGAGGCAACGTCAAAAATGAAAAATGGACATTAGTTTCCCAAGTTAATAATAATTGACCTTTCACAGAACAACCTTTCTGAAAATCTAACTACTTGTCACTTTCAGCGGTAGATGGCCATGAAAAATATCAACTTATTCAGAAATCCAAGTTACACACGGCATCCTATGTATGGATTTGCGTTATCGAGTTCATTTTATGCCTACTCCTTAACAATGTATGACAAGGGTACGGAGAGATAGTACTCAAAGATCTTAGATGCTCTCATTACTATTGATCTCTCCAGCAACCGATTGGAAGCCGAGATACCATCCACCACCATGGTAGATTTACGAGGACTTCATTTCCTTAATCTTTCCAACAACCATCTCTACGGTATGTTTTGAAACTCTTAAAATCAGATGTCTCTATAATTAATCAAGGGTTTGTTTGACTTGACTTTACTTGTGTAGCAAGTTTGAAGATAATATTATTAGTCATGGATTTCCTTTCTTGGTTTATGTGATAGGTGGCATACCATCGTCACTAGGGGCTTTAACAGAGCTGGAGTCATGGGACCTTTCAAAGAGCTATCTGGATAGATTACTCAACAACTAACTGAGCTTAATTTCCTTACACACTTTGATGTGTCTCACAATAATCTCACCGGACTTATACCGCAAGGACAACAATTTAATACATTTTCCAATATCTCCTACCGTGAGAATTCAGGACTCTGCAGTGCTCCATTTTCAAGAAAATGTGAAACTTCTGGGTAACAAGAAACTAAACAATCACCCGATGATATGGATGAGTTTGGGAAGGATTTCAATATAACGATACCGTGGATGGCCGTGTCGATTGGTTTAGGGGGCGGGTTGGTTGTTGGTATTGCAGTTGAAAACATGGTCGATTGGAGGAGGTTGATACTATATCTTAGTGGTTGAGGAATTAAGAAGTGGAGGCAAACCCAATGATTTAATTATGTGTATTGTGTAAATTTTTCTTATGTGGTGGATGTATCCTTTGCTTTGGTATTGTTTCTATCTCTTTCCAGGGAGGAATCTATGTATTGTGATTCTTATTAAATGATGCATATGTGTTATTACAGTTACTGGTTTATCATAATCAGTCCTTAACGAGTATTTGTATTTAAACACAAAAGGGAGATGTAAAGTCACCTAAATAGTGTGTGGTCCTAAACTTCTACATTGAAGAAGAAAATGATTCATAACTAACAACATGTTTGGTTGTTGAATAGAAAGGATGTGGAATTCATATTCCATTTTTTGGTTGCTGGAATTACTTGAATTCAAAATGCATAATTCCTTACCAACTAGGCATAAGCATTCTTCGGTTTAGTTCAAAATAATAGTTACTTTGAAGTAATCCAGAATAAGAAATAGAGTCGAAAATATGAGATGGCGGATAGTCATGACGAATTTTGGGAGGAGTTGAAGGGAGAGATTCTGTGGATGGTGATATCGATTGGATTTGAGGGTGGATTGGTTGTTAGTGTTGCAGTAAAAAATATGGTCGATTGAAGGATGTTGATACTGTCTCGGAGGAGTAGAGGCAAACACAATGCTTCAGTTACGTACTGTAAAGACAAAAAAAAAATATTAGAAAAGTATGTATACGTACACTTAAGAGGAACGAGTTGTGCTAAAAATACATAACTCGTTACCCTTTGTGGCATCCTACATGGAGTATTTTTTTTCAATGAACGATGTTCAGTTAGAAATTAAATTATATATTTATTAAAAAATTAGAGTGAGTAAATATTTGAATTGTAATCCGAACGATGTAAATGATATTGAATGTGGACTTACAGATTAATCATACATTCTAGTTGGGATCTAAAAATTGTACTCACCTATTGTATTTTTTTTTAAATTTAGTTAGGTATATAATTGATTTTTTAACCTAACACTGTTTATCTGAAGTCTGAATTGAATTTTAGGATAAAGTGTATGGTCAACCTAGTCCAAATTCAATACTGTTTACATCGTTAGGAACGCAATTCAAATATCTATTTACTCTCATTTTTCTTTATTTTTTTTAATAGATGCATAATTTAATTTTTAACCGAACATCGTTCGTCGAAATGAAAAAAAAAAATATATGTAACACGCCACCAAAGGTGTAGAGGGTTGTGCTAAAACTGACACAACCCGCTACACTAGAGAGCGAGTTGTGTATTTTTAGCACAACTCGCTCATGCTCAAGTGTGCTTATATTGACTTTTATAAATATATTATTTTCTAAATATTTTTATAATTATATTTATTTTAAAATAATCTGTTGATGAATATGCAATGATACGAATGTAACAGGTTGTCTGTTAATTTGTGGCTCTGCTCCATTGAGGGGATTTACAACTCAAAACCAACAAATTATTTAAACCAGATTTTCATGTACATTTTGTTGCTTCGGTTTACTTGTCCTAGCACCCTCTTGGTGCATTAGTCATGAACTACTAACCTTTGATTCTCATTTGAAATGAAATATCATTCATGACAACGATGTAGACATGTAGTACAGAACTGATGATGCCAATTCAAAAAACAACCATATTCTAAAAAGCAACAACAATGTCTAGCTTGGATCTTCTTCCATGCCAAAAGAGAAGTAGTCTGATTCCTCAACCAAGGTCAGGGACAGTGAAATAATCACCATCGTCTACAGCAGATTCAAACCTAGGCTTCTTCGAAGACATGTTGGATTTAGAAGATGGGTGTGGAGCGTAATTGTTTGATCTCTTTAAAGACAGCTCAGGGACTTCAGCTGCTGCAATTGCCTCTTGAGGGATTTGATCTCCAAACATTTCCATTTCAATCCAATCTAGTTCTCCAAACTCGAAATTCTCCTTCAGCTGTCAGATTTGGAAAAAAAAAAAAAAAATTGTTAGTATATAATCAAAACCCGAATCGAAATCTAAGCTACAGTATCATGTATCAAATACCTTGTCTGTGGAGTCAAACTCGGAAAATTGCAAGAACTCATCAACACCCCATGAAGATCCAAAACTCGAAGGTTGTTGTTGTGACATGTTTGCAGTTAATTGAGTCTCCTTGTTCCTCGGAGGGTCCTGTCGGGGCTTCTCGATTTCGTTTCTGCAGCTTGCGGAGGAACTCAAAGCAACCTTAATTCCGGTGGCTAGAAACCGTTGGTGATTGGCAGAAAGGCTAGAGGCTGAATGGATCGGTTCGTCGCAATCCTGACAGAAGAGAGCTCTGTCTTCTACACAGAATATGAATGCTGGTTTCTCCTGTATTTATGTATCATATATCGTTAGGGACCGAAACAATCGATGCATAAGCTTCAAATAATTCAAATACCAATTGACCAAGATTTTGATCCAGAAATAACATCCTTAGTAATTAAAATTAGAAGAAAAAAATCCAGGCTTCATCTTGCACACGGCAACCTTTGATTCTAAAGCACTATATATATATATATATAAAGATCTTTCTAAGAGCTGATTATAATGACTGCAAATAAAGAAATTTGATCTGCAATAGTTACAGACAAGAAAAATTGACTATTCAGTATTCACCTTGCAAATATCGCACAGTGGCAACTTGTTACTGAAGCTATCAAGTTGCAGCCTCTGGTGCTTGCTTGCGAGCTTGTTCGCTGCATGGACTTCCACGTCACACTTGGCACACAGAGCGGCCTCATCCGCACAGCAAATCACCGTCGCCGGAGCTCTGTCGCACACATCACACTGTATCTTCATCTTTTTTCCCCCTAAAAACTGCAACTTGACTGCTTCAACAAGCCAAAGGTGCAAACCTTGATGATCCGAAGATACCCAGATGCCAAATTGTTTCTTTCACTGCTTCCTGTCTCAAGATTCAAGAAAAGACGAAAACCTAGAGCAGAAATCCTCTCAAAGTCGCAATTTTTTTCTAAAGGCGAGTAGATAGAAAGATGGGTTTGGCCGACAAAACGAGTGCAACCTTTTAAAAATGGAGTGCGCTAACTTTCCACGCAAGAACTAAAAGGGGAAATTGGGCAAGGGAATAGACACAAATAGCCAAAAAGGTTGTCAAAATTGATTTGTAAATGGAGTTGATGGGTGTAGATAACGAATGAGATCAGTATCGAGGGATGAGTTGCAGAAGATGCGGCTGAATATAAGGAGTGAAAGGATATGATATTGATTTTGCAGAATAAAAGCAAGAACGCTGGTTGAGACAGCAATGCACGCGATGGGGTCGAAGCAATGTGTGGATTCTTAATTCAGCTGCAGAAACTAGTGGCTATCAATTTCTTTGGAGTTATTATATGTCTGTGCATTCAATTCATCCATGGATGATGAATATGGTCACTTTTGAGGGGCATTGGGCACATCAACTTTTTGCAGGTTGTATCATATAAAAATCAATGACTGAAATGGACTTCTCAGCCTTATATTTCACATCCGTGAAACACTGGTCACGACCAAGTGAGCGATTCCCCTGCTGAAATCTTCGGATGCATTGAATTCCAATTGACAAAATCTTGTACACCATCGAAGATGCCAAATTGATGGGGACAGTCAGACAATGAGAAATAATTGAATCCATGCAAGGCAAAGAGAGAGGCAACGTAGCTGAAGCAACCTAGGGCAACCGTAATTTCACCATCTGCAAGCCACAGAAAACCCTCGGAAAAGCTTCAGCGCCGGGCACGCAAGGTCGTCGATTAACCAGGGAGCAAGGAACCTGAGCTTGCCCAACAGCTGCCCCCCAGAAACCCGACGGAATAGTGTCCAACCTGGGGGATGAGCTTGCCTGAGTGAGACCCAAACCCTACATCCTCGTGCCCTGCCTCCACCCACTGTTTTTTTGGTTTTGTATTTGTTTGTGCAGGTTAGGTTTGAGACCACCGTGACAACGCCAGGATCACAGTGTTACCATGACGAGCAATCACAGTGGCAGCTCCGGCGAAAAGGACCAACCCTGGAAACGAACAGTAGCATTGACATTTAACCCTCGATTCGTACAGGACGAACGCTATGTCAGCACCATCATTGCTCAGAAGCCAGTAAAGGCGTCGGCCATCCACAGCGTGCTGAAACTGGCTTGGTCGTGGTACGGGTCAGTTACGATATCAGATTTAATGGATAGAATTGTTATGTTCGAATTTGAAAATGCTGAGGATAGGAAGCAAATACTTGATTTGTCACCATGGTCTGTGCAAGGACACTGTCTGAGTATTAAGAAGTGGGAACCGAGTATAGGAATGACGCTCATCAATTTCAAAAAGTGCAATTCTGAGTCCAAGTCCATGATCTAGGCCTAGAAATATTCAGTTGTGAGAGTGCTCGGATAATAGGGGATTTGATTGGAACATTTGTCGAAACTGAAGAAGAGGTTGAAAATGTTCACCGAACCTACATCCGACTAAAGGTTGAGGTGGACATTGACAACCCTTTGATGCTCGGGTTCTGGTGGACCAACTCAAAGGGTTAGGAACAATGGGCGAACATCAAATATGAGGGGCGAACATCAAATATGAGAGGCTCTCGGATTACTATTATGGGTGCGGGAAGCTAGGGCACACGACCCAAGTTTGTCGGGCAATCGTGGTCCGGTCGGAGGAAAAACCCGGACTTCTAATGTACGGACCTTGGATGATAGTGGCACGTCAAAAACCTACCAGAGCTAGTGTCATCGGGGGAACTAGCTCCGGGCAAGGGCAGCCACAACAATTGACACCGTGGAAATTCCACGGAAAAGGAGGATGTCCGAGCTAAAGCAGTTGACGAAGCAGCAAACACCCACACAAGCAAGAACCGAAGGGAGCGGATGGAAGAGACCGAAGCCTGGGTACGTAAAGATCAATTGTGATGCATCGTGGTGCTCCCAAACAAAACGGGGCGGCATTGGGGTGATTGCAAGAGACGAGAATGGGAAACTTATCGGAGGATTCGACCAAAGAACCACATGACAAGGAATTGATGAACTTGAGGCTGGGGCTATATGGTGGGGAATAAAGATTGCAAAGGAGCACGGATGAAACCGCATTGAGATAGAATCGGACTCGACGAATGTGGTAAGCCAACTAAAAGGATCCTTGAACATATGGAGCATAAGCACGGTGTGTGGAAACATACGAGACCAAGCGAAGGGAATTCAACAAGTCGAGTGGAAAGCAATATCACGCACGGCAAACGAATGTGCAAACTGAATTGCGAATCAATCTAGAATGAGAGTGTGTCTTCACGATTGGGTTGAACCCCCCCCCCCCCCCCCCCCCCCAACTCCCTCTTAGTAAGCTTATTTTCGATGATTGTAATAGAGACTCGGGTGACGAACCTAGTATTTTCTAAGTAAAATCTTATTCAATGACCAAAAAAAAAAATGGACTTCGTTTTTTTATATATACCTAAAGATAAATGGACTGAGAGTTTACTGATAGGAACATTTCAGGAACTCTTTGATATTTCATTTGGACGTAAAAGTGTGGTTAAATATATATGTTCAAAGTATCTTCTATATATTATGTTCTTAGAATACAGAAGTGCATCTCTCTCGATGAGTAACAAATTGGATTGTTGTTTTGTTCCAGTCCTAGTCAATACATCTGCAACTGAGTCGTATCCTGATAATGATTGCAGAGCTTGATTCTCCTAAAACTGATTCAAAGAATTCTATAATCCTAAACAATGTAGAAAAGTTTGCGATGGGTAGAGTAAGCATTATAGATAAGACTTTTAACAACAGGAATGTGTCAATCTCCATATGTGAAGAAGTATATGAAGGATCTATTTTACCTTATATTAATATATTAGGGACTATTGTATAAACTAAGGTAGTTTGCTATTGTTTTGATAAAAAGGAATGCTGCAATCACAGATTACAATTCCAGATTTTTCTCTCTGTTTCTTCCTTCGTTTCTTCAATCTCAACAATATGTAACGAATTTATTCTCATACTAAGGGTTAGAGATAATCCAATCTTGAATAGCTCAAAGTTTGACAATTAAATTGTTCGTGATCTAAAAATAAGATTTAATTTCCATTAGAGTTACAATAAATTTTAACTCCCTAAGTTGTTCTAGGAAGCTCAATCAAATATTAAGTTTTTTACCTGTGAAGAGTACAACATTGTGTTATTGACATGTTGATCTTCAAATTTTTTTAAAAAGGTTTTGATAAATTACCTCAATTATCACTTATGTTGACTCTATGTGACTAAATGGTCGCTTATATTTTTTTTTTTGTAGATAAACGGCCATTTACATTTCAAAAATGTAATTTTTTGATTAAACTTATCATATTCAATCACTTATATTTGACAAATATAAGTGAATTCAATCACTTATATTTGACAAATATAATTAAATGATCATTAAAATAATGATTTTACCTTTCCATTTTATATTTTTCTTCATGTTCATATTTTTCATATTCATGTCTGAAATATGATTTCGAACTCAGATTTACACAAATCTTAGTATGAACTAAAGCCAGAAATGCAAACCTAGGTTCAAAGTGTACCCAAATCTGCATATTTTGGGTTCGAACTGAACACAAATATGAGTTCGAAATTAAATTTCGCGTTCGAATCGAGTAAGAAGAACTTGAACATAAAAAAGATAAGAGAAATAATATTTTAGTTATTTTTCTCGTAAAAATTCTTTGTAATGGTTCATACACATTTTGAAACATAAGTAATTATTTAATACAAATTTTCACTGTAAAAATATAAATAACTATTAAAAATATTTTACGGGAAGATGTTGCTTAAAGAGAAACCTTAAAGACATGTTTAGAAAAGTAAAGGTACACCTTTTAAAACTAACTCATTTTTTATTTCAAAAGTTTTGGAGATGATAATAAGAGAGTTTTTTTTTATCGAAAAACTCGTTTCATTTGAAGAAATAAAACGGCGTGACGCGAAACCCGCGTCACGGATGTTCACAATTACAATCATTGACTAGTAAACAGATAAAGGGAAGTGGGGGTCGTAAAACCCAATCGTCTAGACGCACTCCCGTACGCGCTTGCCTCGCAATCCAGTTAGCACACTCATTTGCCAATCTCGGAATCGCTTGCCATTGCACTTGCTCTATGGTGTTAGCTAGTGCTCGAATATTGGTCACCCATGTAGCTAGTCTCCAGTCGGTTGCATCTTCCACGAGTTGTTTTATTACTGTTTGCGAATCAGATTCGATGACTATGTTCGGCCACCTCTTCTCCCTCGCGAGTCGAATCCCCTCGTGAATAGCCATTGCTTCCATTGTCGTTGCGTTGTCGCTCCTTAGTCTCCTATTGAGCCCTCCGACTAGTTTCCTGTTATGGTCGCGTGCTACAACCCCTATACCGGCCTCGCCCGTTGTCGAGCACCACGATGCATCACAATTGATCTTAATAATTCCTCCGGTTGGTTTTTGCCACCTCGGTTCAACTCGGTTCCGGTTCGGTGGTTGGGGGGTACTTACTTTCATCTCTTGGATATCTCGGTTGATTTCCTCAATAACTCGCGTCGGGTTTGGGCGGGTGCCCTCAAACTCGGCCTTGCATCGATTTTTCCATATGTGCCATGTGGTTATCATGTAACTCTCCCAGCCACCCCTTCGGTTCGGGCCGCCATGGTTCGGTTCAGCTCTGCAGGTGTCCAACCACCTGGTTGTGTCTCGGCCGAAGCCTTCAGCTTGGTTCGGTCCTCCTATAGTAGCCCAAATGGGCTCGGTCCAGCTGCATCCCATGACCATGTGCTCCCTTGTCTCGTCCCCTCCACATATAGCGCACTCCGGAGGAACGTTCATGCCCCTTCGAATAAGGTTTGTTTTGACCACCACCGAATTGGTCGCCAAACGCCACACGAAATTCTTTACCTTTGGCGTTGTTTCGGCTCCCCATATAGCGTTCCATAAGCCTTTGCTACCCCCGTATCTGTCATTGTGCGTATCGGAGTTAGGCCCTACCTCCCGAAGTCTATGGTATACCGATCGAGCATGTGGTTTACCGTCCTTTGTGTGTGGCCATACGTGTTTGTCCTCCGTTTGTTCATAGGGTATCGGTATGCCCATGATGAGGTCGGCATCTCTTCTACTCACCAAGCTTCGAACCAAAGGCTCGTCCCAATTTCCATTCCGGTCTATTAGATCACACACTCTCGGTTCATTTGTTGGTTCGGCAGTAGGTTCAGTGGCTGGTTCTCTCTCGGGTCGGAAACCTGGTTTTTGTGGCAGCCATGGGTCCGAGAATAGGCGGATGTTTGTTCCCGAGCCGAGACTCCATATGCCCTCCTTCTTAAGAATGTCTCTCCCGACGATTAAACTGCTCCATCCCCACGAGGCCCTTCCTCCCTTTCGTGCTTCAAAGAAATCATTGTTGGGGAAGTAGATTCCTTTGAGCACACGAACCCATAGAGCCAATGGTTCCTCCCTTACTCGAGCCGCCATTTTTGTTATGAGTGCATGGTTGAAAGTTTGGAGCTCTCGAAAGCCCAAACCTCCAGTGGCCTTAGAGGTCGTGAGTGCGTCCCAACGCCTCCAATGTGTTCGGCGTTGCTCCGTTGTTGAGCCCCACCAAAATTTCGCTATTAATGCATTGATCTCCGAGCACCAAGTCTTAGGGAGGTTGAAAATACTCATCACATATGTTGGGATTGCCGTGATGACCGCTTTAATGAGAACCTCTTTCCCCGCTTGGTTAAGTGTCTTAGGCCTCCATCCCGCAATTTTATCTCGGATCCTGTTTTTTAAATATCCCAAGGCCTCCTTTCGTGATCTCCCCCATGTTGTTGGTATCCCGAGGTATTTGCCCGGATCCATGGTTCTGCGGATTTGCAGCGCCTCCTCTATCTCCCGGACCCGATGTGGATCGGCTCCCTTGTTGAAATAGAGAGTCGATTTTGCCTCGTTTATCCTTTGTCCCGACGCATAACAATAGGCCCCAATAACCTCCTTTAGTCTTCTAGCGTTACCAACCTCTCCTTCAAGAAAGAAAAGCGAGTCGTCCGCGAAGAACATGTGATGTAACTCGGGACATGTTCTCCCCAAGCGTATCCCTTTGATTCGGCCCAATGTAACCTCCTGTTCTATGTTACGCGACAACACATCAGCTAGAAGAATGAAAAGGTAGGGTGACAGTGGGTCACCTTGACGAATCCCCCGTGTCGGTCTAATGGTAGAGGACCGATCGTCGTTAACCACCACCCGATATGTGGTCGTTTCAATACACTCCTTTATCCAACTTAGCCACACCTCATTGAAACCCCGTTTGCGCATGCTCTCAATTAGGTAGTCCCATTCCACTCTATCGTAGGCTTTTTGCATGTCCACCTTAAGTGCACATTCGACCCTCGACGGTTTGCCTTTCGCCTTCAAGTAGTGAAATGCTTCATGGGCCACCAATATGTTATCCTGGATCGCCCGACCTGCTACAAAGGCACTCTGATAGGGGGTGATAAGATCTGGCAAATAGACTTTGAGTCTATTAACCATCACTTTAGATATAACCTTATAAAGGAAATTACAGCAGCTTATCGGCCTAAAATCCGTGGGAGCAACCGGATTTTGGGTTTTAGGGATCAATACTACATCAGTTTGATTTATAGGGTGGAGGAGTGAACCTGATATGAAGAAAGCTTTAACTGCGGTGATGACGGCTGGGCCCACGGTTTGCCAATTCCTTTGATAAAAGAGACCCGGGAAACTATCTGGACCTGGAGCCCTCGTGCCCCCCATCTGATATACCGCTGTCTTAATCTCTTTATCTGACACCGGTTCGGTTAACTTTCGGTTCATCTCATCGCTGATCTGGTTGGGGATGCAATCAAGGGTGGTTCGGTCTGAAGTGAAAACCACCCGGAAATACCTAGCCATCTCGTCTGCAATTTCGGTCTCCTTTGTCAACCACCTCCCATCTTGGTTCTTGATTCGGCTAATGTTGTTTCTCCTTCGCCTCGTTGTGGTAGTGAGGTGAAAAAACGTTGTGTTGCGGTCCCCCTCATTGAGCCATTTAACACGGGATCTTTGCTTCCAATAGATTTCCTCCCGATGCCATATGACCTTAAGTTGAGCTTTCAACTTCCTTTCCTCTTCCACTTCTTGGGGTGTTTTGTGCGGTCCGGTCTGTGATTTCAACCGGGTTTTCAGCTCGATAATTCTCCTAGCATTGTTTCCAAACTTGGTTTTGCTCCATTTAGCCAATTCAGTTCGGCATGCATGTAGTTTGCCTTTGATGTCATAGTCGTGTTCATCACTTGGGACAGCATCCCAAGCCCCCTTAATGATCTCCTTGCAACTCGGTTCTTCCATCCACATCTCCTCGAATTTAAACCTTCTAGCTCTCTTCTTTCGATGTGCATCCATTGTAATGATCAAGGGTGTGTGGTCCGAGCCTAGTGCCATCTCGTTGGTGCATTGAGATTTAGGGTGATCGATGGCCCACTTCTCGTTTATGAGGCCCCGGTCTAGTCGTTGACTTATTCGTTCGCTCCCGCTCCTATTATTGCACCATGTGAACGGGTAGCCCTTCGAGCCCATATCTTCCACGTCAATATCCTCCATTAACATGTTGAACTGATCCATTTGGCGTTGGGGTTTATTTCGGCCACCAATCTTTTCATACGGTTTGCTTATGGTGTTGAAATCCTCGATGATCAACCACTTTTGTGACCGGCCCGAGCCGATTCTCCTTAGTGCAGCCCAGTTCTCCTCCCTTCGTTGCTCATCCGTGTCGGCATAGACCCATGTGATGTAGCATGGCTGCCCTTGCATGTGTAAAGTTGCTTCACAATCAATAATATTTTGACTTTCGTATAAGATCCGTATTCTCGTGTCCTCGTCCCACCACAGAGCTAGACCCCCCGATATTCCTCTAGGGCTAACATAAGTCGCGTTCCTAAAACCCATTCTTCTTCTAATCGTCTCACAGTAGGTATCACCATTCTTTGTTTCCATAAGAAAAATGATGCTTGGGTGATACCTTCGGTTGAGGTCTTTTAGGTGTTGGATTGTCAAGGAAGACCTCAAACCTTGACAATTCCATACGAGTAGGCTCATTGGGGCCCTGTGGCTGTTCCGGGACAGCCACCACAACCCGTATTCTCCATGTCATTTGCTTCATTGCTCAAAGGACCAATCTTCTGGTTCGCAAGCTTTTTCCTGTGTCCCGGTCCGATAGCCGTGGTCGGACGCTTCTTAGGGCTTAACTTCTTCTTTCCCTTCGGTTTACTCTCATCAATACGCTTCCCCAGATCAGCTGGGCATAACCTTTGTCTCTTGGCTTGGCTTGTATCCTCCTCCTCATCCTCCACATGCCCACGCTTAAGTGTCATCCGATTCATAAACGGGCTTAACCCCGTCATCATCGGCACCGGTTCAGTCATGGTTGTTTTGGGTGGTGTATCTGGCGGGTTCTCCACGGTATAGGGTGGGGGTATATGTGGTTGGTATATGGGGCTAGGCATGTCCAAGTTGTCTGGTAAGGGTGTGATTCTGGGGAGGTTTATGTGTCTGGTTTGGTGGGTTGTGTGGTTAATGGTTTGGATCTTTCGGCTGGTGGTTTGGGTTTGTTGCAGGCGGTCGAGGTTGTATGGTTGGATCGGCCAATCTGTAGGGGTGGTGATATGAATGTTGGTGCTCGGCCATGCTGGTTGAAAGTTCAGCTGCACTATGGGCTGGTTAGGGTCGGCATGGTGGCTGTGGTCAGGGTGGATGATCATGGCGGATGATCATGGCGTATTCCTTCGGTGTGGTGTTTAGATCGAGCGTATGGTTTGGTTCGGGTTGTGCCCTGGTTTTGCTAGGTTGGGTGTCCCCCATCTCCATGTCACCTTCTTCACCAGCTTGTTCCTTTCCTTGAGGTGTCTCCTTCGTGTGTTTTTGATGGTATTGATTGGCTTGGCCTTGGTTCTGTTTTTTGGTCATCTCCGCTTCCTCCGCCTCCTTCATCATATCGATCCAAGTCTTCTTAGTTCCTCTTTTGTTTCCCGGGGTCGTGTGACCCTCTTCCCTCCTCGGGCTGCTTCGTGATGATATTGCCCTTGGACGGATGCCCACCAACCATGGGCCATATGCGGGGGCAAGGTGATTTGGTTCCGATTGTTTGACCTCCTCCTTGCATGTCGGGGTTGTGTGGCCTAGAATTCCGCATCCATAGCAAAAGTCGGAAAGGCGCTCGTACTTGATAGTGGCCCATTTTTCTTGTCCTTTTGAATTCCTCCACCAAAATCCCGCCATAAGAGGTTTATCAACCTCCACCTCCACACGCAGCCGGATATAGCTCCTTGTTCTAAGAGCTTCATCCGGTTCAATTCCGGTGCATCTACCAATTCGGTCCCCAATCTTCCTTGCATTGGTGGAGCTGAATTTCTCGTACCCTAGGTCATGAATCTGGACCCAGAATTGGACCCTATTGAACTCCACTTCATTGACACTAACCATCGGCTCCCACTTCTTAATACTGAGAATATGACCATTGATCGCCCAAGGCGACATGTCTAGGACCTTATCTCTGATATCGGCATTATTGAAATCAAACAACAACAACCCCGGAGCAGTCTCAGATATCTTAATAGCATCAAATCTAGCCCAGGCCTGATCTAGCACACTGTTAACCACATTCATCTTAATCGGCTTCTTTGATATAATTTTCCCGACATACCGATATGACTCCTCCTGTGGTGGTTCCGTGCTCAAGTCCCAGATTTCCCGGTCCCCATTTTGATCATCGGAATTGGCGTTGGGAATTGACATTCCCCTCGTGGTCCAGTCGCCCTCACCAAGGTTGCTGCTTCCTGCACAATCAGTGGAAAAGAAATATGGGTTAGGGTTGCAAACTGTGTAGTATCAGAATTTCCCCTGTTCACCAATCTGCATGGCGCTGTAGCTACGGGAAGGAATCGGATTGGTCAGCTGGTTTGGGTGGGTCCCGCCGACTGTGCAGCAGCTTGGATTCTTGATTGGACGTGGCGAGCTGCTGATTGGATCAGGTTCCCCCGCGATTCCTCCGAGTCAGCAGCTGGCAGGTGGGGCGTTCAGCTGGCGATGGGATGTGAGCTCTGTTTGTCTTTTACTGTCTTCATCCTCTTAATTGGCAGCGTATCAGGCGGGTGTGTGTCTTCTGCAGCTTGACTGCAATTAATGCAGCTTGACTTCTTCTTCTCGGACACTGACAACGGGAAATTGGCCAGACAGCAATCGGCCAAGAGGAATCTGCCACTTTTGGAACCCTAATTAATTGGGGGAATCCTTGAGGGCAGAGAGAAGCAAGTGGACACACGCGCCACGATGATATTCGTGGTTAGTAGGTGACTCTTGTATAATAAGAGAGTAAACAAGAAAAAAATAATTATACTATCTACCTCCAAGTTCGTAAGGGAAGCCAAAATAACCTGGAAAAATTGGATTTTCAAGTTTTCCACTATCCCGAGTTTGAGGACTAAAATTCAATTCTCCATCTAATGGTAGACCAAAGAAGAAAAAGTAAATTATAAAAAGATTACACGATGAGCTCGATACGTCAGCTCCCCGTCAGATGCCAAACGACGAAGGGAGACACTGGTTCTAACTTCTATTTGTCGGCATAAAATTGTCGTCGAATCAACCTCCTCAAATTCGGATTGATTAACAACTCCGATCATGCATAGGCTAACATCAATTCTATCTAAGAAATCTGATTCTCTTAGAAAGTTACGTGTTTGGGGTTCGGTTGCTGGATTTCACAGCGAATTTTCATCTGGGTACGTACTAAATCCTCCCGATTGGAAGAATGATTGTGTTGGTGTTCTGCGGCAGCGTGTGGGAAAAGTGCGGGGATTCACCAGTGAAGCGGGAAGGGATTCGATAGAGTACGATGTGGTAATTGTTGGAGCTGGACCTGCTGGATTATCAGCTGCAATAAGGTTGAAGCAAATGTGCCAAGAAAAGGATTCTGATTTATCAGTCTGTGTCGTAGAGAAAGGAGCAGAAGTGGGTATGGGCTTATTACGTCTATACTATTTAACAGTTTCCAAACCCAGTCAATATTTTGATACTAAATAATGTTTTTTTTTCCTCAAGATTATGCTTGTGATATCCAACACAATCCATTCCTTGTGTTGGCTCAATTTATTTTTTTCATTGTTCCCTGCTCAGTCATATTAGCTTATGTGTTGAAAATAACGATGCTCATCATGTATAATATGAACAGACTTGTTCGATTTTACTTTTGTTTATTGACTAGTTTGATTTTGGGTAGACATGAAATGTTTTTCTATCTCCATTCATAGTTATTGTGTCACTTTTAGGTGCTCACATACTCTCTGGAAATGTTTTTGAACCGCGGGCACTGAATGAGCTTCTTCCAGACTGGAAAAAAAAGCAGGTTTGAGTTTTCCGTATAGCGATTTATGGTGGTTTTCTTTCACTTTTCTAGACCGGTAATTTGTGGTTTTTGAACTTTGTAGTGCTTCATGTAAAAGATAAAAATAAAAAATGTAATACTTAGTCAAAATAACAGTTTTTACACGAGAAATATCTTTTTATTATATCTCAAACATGTTACTGAATTTCGATTTACCCCCTTCAGTTCCTGTTATATTTGTGTAACCATGAGCGCGGTAAAGATTTTATATATTAATGGGTGCTGTTGTCGCTTATTTGTGGTCATGAAGGGTAGTTAGACTTAGTATGTTCTATGACTGACTTGTTCAGATTTTTTCTTATTAGGCACCAGTTCATGTTCCTGTCTCTTCAGATAAATTTTTGTTTCTCACTAAGGATCATGCATTTTCACTTCCTTCACCTTTCGATAACAAGGGAAACTATGTCATCAGGTAATTACTTACATGCTAATCTTAGCACTGTACTATGGGATGATCTCTTCATTTTCACCTATAGTTTTGTAGTTATCTCTGCTACAGATCTTCATTTCCTATATTGTGAATAAAAAGCTTATAGCCGACAAAGTTCATGATTTGAAATGTCAGTTACCATTATGAATAGAAACCACGCTTGCTTATCTGTCTTCTTGACATACTTTGCATATCAATGTGGGTTCTATGCAATCAGCCTAAGTCAGTTGGTACGTTGGTTGGGAACAAAAGCTGAAGAACTTGGTGTGGAAATTTATCCTGGGTTCGCAGCTAGTGAGGTGTGATGTTTGCTTTCATGGAATCAAAATTGTTAGATGTTTCATCAATTCATAACTAAACATTGTTTAGTTGTCCAGATACTGTATGATGCCAATGACAAGGTTGTCGGGATTGCAACAAATGACATGGGTATAGCTAAAGATGGTTCAAAGAAAGAGACTTTTCAGCGCGGTGTAGAATTAAAAGGTTAGTTTGAAATTGAAAAAATTGCTCTTTCGAAAAAAAAAAATGGTTGAGTGGGATAGTTAACAGTTTTCTTAAGTGAAAAAGATTCCATTCTCATGCTAATTTTCACTGTTTGTGACATCACTCATATAAATTCCGAATGTGGTTTTAGGTACAGACGTACAGTAGGAGGTGGCTTTTAATATGGTCAACAGCTGAGTTGTGATTTTTCTAGCTCATTTTTAGATTTCTTAAACAAGAAAGCAGTCACTATATAAGTCGTAGCAGCAAAATAGCACAACATGACATAGAAGCTGATGCATAGTTACGAATGTTACATATCTATTCAGATCATTTTGGATTTATACTGAAATAAAAGGATCACAGGTCGGTTAACACTTCTTGGTGAGGGATGTCGAGGATCACTATCAGAGGTTAGCAAGCTCTCCTAGCTAAATCCAATAGTGTAATAAATCAGCTACATTTCAATTAAAAAAGACTTTGTTTAACAGAAGGTCTTGAGAAAATACGGCTTAAGAGAAAAGGGGCATGGGCAACACCAGACATATGCTTTAGGAATCAAAGAGGTAGATTACTTCAGTGCTGATTAATGATTATAATATAAGTTTGAGACAATTCTTTTTAATTTTTAATTTAGAACAAATTTATATAGGTTTGGGAAGTTGATGAGAGTAAGCACAAACCTGGTCTCGTTCTCCATACGTTGGGGTGGCCTTTGGATCACAAGACGTATGGGGGATCTTTCTTATACCACATGAACGACCGACAGGTAGGAAACTTTGATTTGTATGTAAGAGTTTAACTTACTGTGAAATAGGTGTGAGCAATGATCTTAAGTAACTTTCATGTATATTTGTTTTCTGCTTGAAGTTACTGCTATGTCTTTGATATTCTGCTTCCTCAGTTCAGGTAGCAATTGGACTTGTGGTTGCATTGAATTATCATAACCCTTACTTGAATCCATACGAAGAGTTCCAGGTAAACAAATATCATGTCCCGTCTCCAAATAAAGTGCATATCTAGTCCATGCGGTAATTAAGTCCTAGATTTCATTTTTTAGATTTATGCAAAGAAGAAAGATCTGACCTGGTGCTCTTTGGTTTCCTTATGGCAGAAACTTAAGCATCACACTGCTATTAAACCGGTATTAGAAGGTGGAAGCATTCTCCAATATGGAGCCCGTACTTTAAATGAAGGTGGTTTTCAGGTGAGACATATTGTTAAGGGAATTTTTCTTCCTTTTTGTCTTTCACAGAGCCACGTGCAAGTTATATAATTCTTATTTCCAGTACTCTCATTCCCAAGAAAAAGATGTACTATTCATTATTTGACATTGATGCTAATGCTAGTTAAATATCAGTCAATTCCATATCCAATTTTTCCTGGAGGAGCAGTCATTGGATGTTCAGCTGGATTCTTAAATGTGCCAAAGATAAAGGGAACACACACTGCTATGAAATCAGGTACATCTTGCATCAAAGCCATCATCTATGACTGGTTTCATATTATTAAAGGCTAGTCAAGAGTAAATGATGGACAAGAATTAGTTTAAGTCATGTAATCATATCAAAGTTAATCTTCGTTTTGTTTTTTTAATGATAGACTAACTTGGTTCAGAAAAATGGGGAATAGTAGATTTTTTATATAAATATAGTCTTGAATCTTTTTTGGAGAACTCTATAATCAGTTTGAAGCTCTCCTTTTTCCAGGTATTTTAGCAGCAGAGGCTGCATTTTCTGTGCTTCGTGATGGGACAAGTATGGAATCATATTGGGATGCACTACAGAAGTCATGGATATGGGAAGAACTTCACAGGGCACGCAACTATAGGCCGGTCGGTGAATTAATATATCTTTAACTGCCTATCAGATTATCTAAATAATTGGATCGTGCTCAATTTTCCTGTCTTCACAAACAAATAAGTGAAACAGCTAATCAATTAACATTCTTTTGATTTTTGAGTAATCTTGTGTGAAAACAATTCCAAATGGTGATATCCATTTGAAGGTTTTCTTCTTCTTTTTTGCTTTTTTTTTTGGGTCAAGGCATTTGAATATGGGCTTGTTCCTGGCTTGGCTGTAAGTGCTATTGAACAGTAAGATCTCGTCTATTCACTTCTGCCCTCCATTTATCTATTTTGTTAACTCTTTTGATTGTATTTATTCTCTCTTTCTTCTCCCTTGCAGTTATATATTCAAAGGAAAGCTGCCTTTCACACTGAAGCACGGGAAACCAGATCATGAGGCAACAGATGTGAGTAGCCTTCGCCTTTTTTTTACTTCCACCTAGCAATAAAATAATCTTAGATGATGAAACTGAAACAACTATTGTCTCAGCCAAAGGTCCATCACAATACTGTACATAGGTTTGATAAGTCCAACTGCCAAATATGAAAAGTTGTGACTTCATTTTCTTCAGAATCTTGATCAGTCAAAGATCACTGCAGGTGGCAAACTTACACTCTCCCATTGAATACCCTAAACCTGATGGGGTTCTATCTTTTGATGTACCCACATCTTTACACAGGTACGGAAAAGGAAAGATTGATTGAGTTCCGATCCCTGAAAACTTCTGATGAAAATTATCATCTTTATGGACCATCTTCTTCTCAATCTTTATTTTTCTATTCTCTTCATGCTGATGCATTTAATGTTACTGTTGGTGTAGGAGCAATACAAACCATGATCATGATCAACCACCTCATCTTCGCTTGAGGGACCCTCTGATACCTGAAAATATCAATTTGCCCGACTTCGCTGCTCCTGAATCACGATATTGCCCTGCTCGTGTATATGAGTAATGTCATCTTGCACTGTGCCTGCTGTTATATGCATGCATTTAGTACCTAGTTTGCATTGAATGGGTTTGATATGTCATTATCATCTTATAAAAATTATAGGTATGTGCCAGATGAAAAGGGTGATCTGAAGTTGCAGATAAATGCTCAAAATTGCCTACATTGCAAGGTAAATCATCATCGCCATGGAGATATTCATCATCATCGCATTCTTGATTTTTCCTTTTATTCTGCTGTAATTTTTCAGGCTTGTGACATCAAAGATCCTAAACAGAACATTGAGTGGACAGTACCAGAAGGAGGCGGTGGTCCAGGCTACTCAGTGATGTAGATTTACCCTGTATCTTATCGTCAATTAATTACATTAGATATGATCAGCTTAGTTATTGACAACACAAATTAAGGTGTAATGAACTTTCCTACCAACAGACTCTGAAACATACTGTAGCAGTGCAACTTAATAATTATGCATGAATTTCGCCGAGCAAATGCAACGCTCTTTGTTTAGGTTTCTGATTGTGCCACAATCTTTGCCCGAATTGTGAATTTAAAGGTTTTTCAGCATAGCAGATGTCATTGAGAGATTACAGGTTGAGGAAGAAGAAATCCAGTGACTAATTGCTTCCATGGCAGGCTGGCAGCTACTTCATCTAACTCTTAACTGTCTCCTCCAACTAATCCTGCAGTTGAGCATCATCCACCATATAGGTGAAAAAATAAACAGCTTTGATGGGGTTTGACAAAAACCTGTAAGATCTCCATCCCAACACACACAGAGACCGCTGTTAACAATAAACATAACTGAAAAACAGAGTAATCTCTGAAACAGGGCATACATAGAGTAGCATATCCTACATAGAAAAACAGGAGCTGACCAATTAACAAGAAGCTAGAGATGATGATGATGGAAAGATTAAATAAAAGATTTTCAAAACAAAGGCAGTAGTTTAGCGGGGGGTTTCTCTTCTCAGTCCTTCATGGCAGAGGGATTATCTGCAGAAGCATTAGCATTACTGTCTTTGGAAGTAGATGAAGTTGCCATGGATCCTCGGAGTTGTTGCTGTTGTTCTTGCTGAAGCTGAAGCTGATGAAGTTGCTGCTGCTGGTGCTGTTGAAAATGGTGCTGCTGTTGCTGCTGTTTCTGAGATTGGATTTGGAGTTGCTGGAATTGCTTTGCAGCGAGGAGAGTGTGCATTGCCTGATTGTTCGGATAAAACTGCTGCTGGGCAGATCCATACGCAGAAAAGTTCATCATGGGCCCACCATTTGGCAGTACTTGACCCGTCAACATTTTCAGGTGCTGGATTTCCTCTTTCAGTGCATCGTTCAGAGCTGAAGAATTTACAGCAAATCGACACAACTTTTGGTGAAACTTGATCGAAATATGTAAATACAGAAAACGAAACATTGTTCTAACCACACACGCAGCGAAGCTAGCATACAAAGGACATTTGAACTAACTGTCCAGCGAGATTGAGGTCAGAGATTTTCAAGTCCTAATACTTGTTTTCATAATTATCATATTCTGTTAACCTATTTTTACCTTAAATCTTTGTATGCACAAGACATTTCTATTTTTCTTAGCATAATATGCAAAGTAGTACATTTTCAACAACCCTCCATCTAGCAATTGAAGACAAAAAAAAAAAATTGGCCAACAATTAAGCAAAGCCTACCATCTTGCAGATGAACTTGCTGCTCCATTGTTTGCAATCGCAATTTCAGCTCATTATTTTCAGCAGATAGTCCTGTTGTGTCCCTCTGGAAAGAGCAATGGAAAACAGTTACTTCACCGAGACATATTGCTGAAATGGAAGAAAAAAAATATGTACGCAACAATGTATCACAAAATCAATGTGACATTAATTTTTGAGTCGTGGGTATTCAGGAGAGCGTACTTGCAAAAGTGTAAGCTGAGCAGATAAGGAAGTTGCTTCGGTCTGCAAGGTCTGTACTTTTCGTTCAAGTTCTGCAATATAGCGCATCTTCCTTTCCTTGGACCTAGCAGCTGACTGTCTATTCGCCCAAATCCTGTGCAGGACAGACCAAACGGGAGAGTTTGAGAAAAAAAAAGGATAGATACGGTAAATCTTTTATTATTATTAAAAAAAAAGAAGTGAAGATGCAATGATATCCACTTAACAACAGAGGATTTTCTTATCATTCGTCTTCCATCCAAACAAAGAGGAAATGATAGGTAAACGATTCATAGTAAAACATCTGTTTATTCCTCTAAATATAAATTTAATTTAACAAAACAAAAATAGCATGTAAACCGTAAATCCGAAATAGGAATTGGCTACCGAATGAAATAATTAATAAACAGGAGCAGGAAATCACGATAAACAAGATCAAACACAATGAAGGAAATTGGAGTGAAATAAACATCAACAGAGATAAACAAGATCGAACACGACAATCAAGGATACCACAAGCAAATCAGACGCAACACACTATAACATACTAAGGCATATCTGGAAACAAATCAAATTCATGGCATGCTTTTTTTAGGGAAGTTCATAGAATGCTATTGAAGTCATAATATGTTTAACAGTACTCCACATATATTCAAAGGTTGTCACAAAAATTGATGATATCACAGAATGCTTAACAACACAGCAGCAGATGTTCCAGCAGTTATTGCAAGAAGATAATACCTCTTTGCTCGCTTTGGGTCAATGAGAGCAAGCTCTGCAAGTTTAGCAGCAGCATCCTTCTTCGATTGAGCATGCGAAGGATCCTCCAAACCCGACATAAGCATCTCGGGCTTAATGCTAGTGGAACCATCCATGGATTGGCTATGCTGATGCCTAACTCTTGTTCTCTCACTCAGGCCACTTCCCTTATCGAGTGAACCCGAGCCCACATTCGTTCCAGACACCATCCCTCCTGTTGAAGGAGCAGAAGATTGCTCCACCTCCTGAAACGGTGACATTACAGAGGAAGCAGAGTTGACCTTATCCATATCAAGATACATGGAAAGCAAATCCTCCTCAGTATCATCAGAAAAAGAAGGCTCATCGCCAGTCCCTACAACCCCAAGACCACTCTCAAAGCTAAGGTCGTCAGGAAGAGAGAGAATCTCAGAATGTGCACGACGATGACCCCGATTCTTGGGTGGGTTATCATGCATTCTGCTAAGATCATGGCTGAAATGGCCGGTATCTGATGAACCCGGGCCATGAGGCGGTATCGGGGGTAAAGATGCTGAAGAAGATGGTGAAGGCTCTGATTTCAAACCGAATCCTTCCCAATTCTGTGGGAAACCAACACCATGAACCTGAGATTTATCCTTATCCATATTCGTCGACAAGCTTGAAACCCTACTTATCTCCGCTTCGAGAATAAAGAAAATCTCCTACAACACTCTCTTAATCCAACCAGTTCACTTCCCTCCTGATAAATGCACAAAATAACTCGCGCCAGAAACCCTAGAACGATGATGAACCGACCAATTCTTGAATTAGAAAAGTGGGCAGCTAAAGAGGACCTTTGTAGCTCAATAAGATGCTGTGGTGGGGAAAAGTAGGAAAGTTTCCGGGAAAATAGGAATTTCGCCGGAAATTGGGTGGTTCAGACAGAAATTCTGGAGCAGGGAAGGGATCGGATGTTCATGCAATAGAAAATGGAAAGGGCTATGAGAGGAATCAACAGCTTTTCACAGAGCACGAATCTGCAATGAATCAAACAACATGGATGCAGGGACAGAGAGGGACAAGAGTTTTCACAGACAGAGATCGAAGAAGAAGAAGAAGAAGAAGAGGAAGAACAAGAGAAGCTTCTGACGGACGATGTAACAGAATCAAGAACGAAAGCGTATATAATCCGATGCAGCAGAACCCATTCGGGTTGTGAATGTCTATTGGCTGGTCGCTGTGGTCAATTGTTTTGTGGCCTAAAAAGAGCGGGAAAAGTATATTTGGTCCTCGACTCATATTTGGTTCAATTAAGTCCTTACACTTAATAAAAAGAACGTATACAGTCCACTTTATCTTTTCACTTTATACAATCGCTCAATAAAAAACCTTAAATTAAAATGAAGAGCGTTTCTTTTCCCTTACAATCTAACTCTAGGAGCATTTTTCGATTGTCATTAAAAATATAATTATAGTTGACAAAATAAAATGTCATTATATATCAACTATGGTTAATTATATAGTTCATAAATTTAAATATTTATTATAATTTTGACACGACAGACAATTTTGATACTTTTAAACGCATCAAATTTTTTATGATTCATAATATTATATATTTTTAACTCACGTATATTGTATAAAAAATAAAAATAAAATAAAGTATGTATCAATAAAGATATTCTCATGCAAAACCCAAATTATGAAATTAATAACTAGTTATAGACTATAGTGTTATACATAGTAGCCACCCCACCCAAGACCCCAAACTAGGTCACTAAAGGGCGGCAAAATACAATATAGTCCTGGTTATCCTCAATCAGTTTGGGGCTTAATTGAAGTACCTAAAAAAGTTTAGGATCTAATTTGAAGAAAATTAGTTCCCCCCACCCCCATCCCCCGCCGCAAATACTGAAAACACATCCGTTTATTGTAACAGAAAAAACCACCAATTTACTCGATAGTTTTAAAGAGGGGATTTTCAATGTCCAAGTACATAATTGAAACTACAAAGAGAAGCCATGTCCTCCAGTATTCCTCTTGTGGAGACTACAATGGAAGTTCTAAAATTGTAGAAAACAATGCTTACTTTGTGATCTAATTAGAGATGGCGTTCCATCTTCTGGTTGTTTATGAGATGAATTGTCTCAGTCAGACTTCACAACATTCTGCTCAATGACTTGATCAATAATTTTAAGTTCTTCCTTGTCACTTCATCGCTCGTGAATCCCATAACATCCGAGCTTATGTTCTGTGAATCACAAAGCAACACAATGAATCAAACCAATGTCCAGGAAAGACATTTAGATGTGGCAACTTATAGCAAGAGTTTATCTATTGCAACCAAAATGTGTATACTTTTAAAAAAGCTTTCTTAAAACCGGGTACGGAATAAGGTGAAGTATATGTACCTTGTACATGTTTGTTCATGCTTTTTTAGGTGACTCATAGCAAAAAGGATAAAAACTTTACACCTAGGTATCATCATCGTGCCATATTGAAGCTCACCTCGATGTTCTTCAAAGTGTAAAGGAGAGAATGAATGGACTTCCGGATAAGCTCGGTGTTTTCTGGAGTCATGATGGATGAATTCACCATTCTGTCCACAGAAGATTCAATTACAGCATGCATTAGCAGTGGAGAGACAGAAAGGAAAATCTTGATCTTAGGTATAATAAATGCATGATTTTCAAATGCATTCAGTACATTCCACAGACGTGATTTGATTCTAAGCCTGGGTAACGGATGAGATTCATTCACCGTAATCAAAATTTGAATAAAAAATAGAGTATAAACAATATTCCATCTATATGGGACCATCCCCAGTCTCCCAAAGGCTAAAAAACCCGAGGTCACTACTGATAGTATAAAAGCAATATTCTATCAAAAAAAAATATTGAGAAATTTCAACACTCCGTCTATATTTGTTACACTTTACTGCTGCATAAGACAATAGTGAGCAGCAGCCAGCAATGATGGCGATGGTGGTGAGTCGAAAAGAAAATACACATGCTTCCAGTAGGTATTGGATTACACAGTACAAGTAAATAAACAATTGAGAATAGATAAAACGGGGAAATCACCTCAAATCATCAGAGGCTTGTGTAAGGCTTTTGGTTAAATTTTCAACTTCCTTCAGTAGACCACTATCTCGAAACTCTGCTAATAGAGGCTGCACATCTTCAGCCATGGCTTCCATCTGAGACACCGCTACATCAAACCCCAGTTGCAAATGAGAACATAAACATAAAAAATTTAAATAAATGTACCATTATTTACAGGACAGCAAGGCAACCATGTTCAACTTGAGAAGGGGACACGGATAACAACAACTAAAAGCCTTGATTGGACAAATTCAAATTTCTCAGGATCAACAACTAGCACAAAAAGAGACAAAAGGATGGAAAATTCCATTAATACAAAAATAAAAATCTGAACATGACTGCAACTGTGATTTAGGTGTAAAACATATTCAATCAGGTAGTTTCAACGTAAACTTGGTGTTGCTAAATGAAACTCAAAAATATAATCTATAGTGGCCTTTGCCAACTTAATTTCTTAGCAATTGAACACATTTCTGACAAGGTAAAAGCAAATACAAGTTGGAAGTTTTCAAAGACAGACATTATTATGGTCAAATTTCAATGCCAGACCAAATTTTGCCAATTCCAGCTCAGATTTAGCATAGCACAATAATTAAAGGTTAAAGCAACAGATATGTGCATCAAACCTTTACGAGCAGTGGCTTTGCGTCTTCAACAACAGATGCAACTCGTTCAGCTAATGCATAACTTTTTGCAATGCCAATTTCCTCTACTTCACGTCCAAGACGTGTGAATATTCCCACCAATGCATCCAAACTTACACCCTGAGATCCTTTAATCTTTTGTCTGTCACAAACTATAAGACCCTCCTTATCACACTCTGCATGAAGAGGGCCCACAGATGGGTTTGGGATAGGATCTCGAGGTGTAATGTCAATTAGCGTTTCCATGAGAAGACCCGATTGATTAACCTCCACGAGAGAATTCCGTGGAATGATTATCTTATCATCTTCTATCTACAAGGGAAGGAGACAGCTAATCACACTCTTTTTCTCAAGCTACATATTACATTAGCATACAGTCATACACTCATAATCATACATACGTAATGCTATACATAAAATTAAAATAAAATTGAGACGGTACTCTGACATACCTCGACCAAAGCTTCAATATTTCTTAAAGAGGGATTGATGCGGATAACATTGCCAACTGTCACACCTCTAATTCTTACAGATGTCCCCGTGCAGATACCACAAGCCTGAGCAAACTCAACGACAGCAAGGTACTTTCTGAACTTAGAGCGCAGTTGAAAACCTCTCAACCATGCCAAGGTTAGAGCCAATAGAACAGCACTAGATACAATAAACAAGCCAACTCCACCTTCCCATATGCTTCTACGTCCAAACCCAAAGTCACTAAGAGGGCGCAGTGTTTGCTTCCAGATTCTCTGAGGAACATCAAGAATAATTGCAATTGGATTTTTCTGTTCTGAAGATGGTGGAGGTTGGTTATATCCGGTATCAGGAGATGTAGCTCTTATAGCAGATAACTTTTTGGTAGACCCGGATGGAAGGTAAGGCAAAACATTCGAAAAACTACAAGGGAGAGTGATCCGTGATGAAGACATTGCAGTCAGACCAGGAGAGACCTGGAAAAATGTACTCAGAGCCATTTTACAGAAATTTCCCTTAGTGAGTTAACAGCTTCAGGGATATGGCTTCAGAGAAATCAAACAAGTATTTGAAGTCTATATCAAGATCATGATGCCATTAACCCACTTATGAAATACCAAATTGAGTGTGCTTAATATAAAATCTTGACCAGCTGAAAGTGTGTAATTTATGGGACTGCATATTGAAAAAACAGAAACCATCAGAATCAGATTTCAATCAAATGCACCACATTAATCATAAAGGTGGGGACTTCAAAAGTAAACCCATAACTGGATTTGCATCACAGAAGTAAATCATGAGACCATCATGGTATTATTCTGTCTGTTAGATGTCTTTTGCTATTACATCAAAATATAGGATACATCAATCAAATTGAAGGCAACCTGAAGCTCAATGAATAGCTCTATTTATCTTAAGGTCCGTTAGTAATGTGAAAACCGAAGTAAGATATGATTCCCGGACCGAGTAATTTGCATCAGATTACTACCTATTCCATTCCCTAAAAGAGAAACGACCTCTTTGTTCTTTATTTGCAGCTAATAGCATGGAGAGGACTGTATATACAGAACGCTTATCAAAATTAATACAATAATCTAAGAAGAGAATAATGTACGAAAACTCTTGAAAAAACAAAAGAGCAGAAGACATCTAATTTTTCCAACTACCAGCTGATCAGCCGAAAAGCGACATTAACAGTGCTTCTCTAAAAGCAAGAACAAGTTAACGCCAACATTCAAATAATCAATTTCGCGTATAATTGATCGGTTGCGCCTCAAAAAACTCTACATCCAAGCGAATTCATCAATTCCGTTGAAATCAGCAATGAGAAAAGTGCTGTTTCTGAAAAAAAAAAAATGAACTTACTGGTTGGGATCACGCATCCAACAGGAGAAGCGATGATTATTGTCTTAACAGCAAATGTCAGTGCCACAAGAACCCTGACTGCTTTGTTGGGTTTGTCGAAGATACTGTCGATTGAATCGCGAGCGCTCTTTTTCCAACTCAGTCTCTCTCGCCGTTGGTTCTTTTCTTTGCTTTCTGCTTTGTTGTTTCCCCTAACCGGCGGCCAATATGGCACGACTTTTGCATTTCTTAAATATATATTAAAGGCGGATTCTTTCTCTGAAGTCTGAAGCACCTCACAGTCCGTCCAACTGAACTGATGTGTCTAAAAGAGAGGTGAGGTTTTACATTTGGATAATGAATTAAATTCATTATTCAAAACCTACTCGCAAAGAATATAGGGGCATTTGTACGCATTTAAAAAATCACCTTAAAGTATTTTTAAAAGCTATTGATTATTTCCTTTAAATTTCATCACGAAATATATTTAGAATAATTTTTAAATATTATAATATAAATTTTTCCATATATTATAATTCAATTATGATTCTACATTGACTTGACGAAATCCAAGAGGTAGGGTTTGGTTTTTAACCTATATCGTATTTCCCATGGGTGAAGGTTGGTTTGATCAAGCCGTGAGCTTCAATCGAATTATGGATTTGTCTAGCCCCAACTCAGTTGAGTGAGTCTTAATCTAGAGTTGGTATGGGTCAAGATTCATATCATAACCCCTTAAATAGATCGATCAAATCCAAATTCAATTGAAATATAAAATTTAAAAAACTCTAATTGTAATATTTTGAAGAAGAAAATTATATATTATTTTTGTGTTTTTTAAAATACACTCCCATAAATATTGATGAAACATTTGACGAGGAAATGTCTAAATTTTAATGAGAAAATTGTAATATTTTCAAGTGTAAAATAAGACATTATCCCCTAAATTTTACGTCGATTTTAAAATTTCCTTTTAAATTTAAAGTCTCGTAATATTTGAAAATGATGAAAAATTTCTCCTATCCAGATACTGTTTCAGGAGGATTTTTTATCATTTCTAAACATTAAGGAGACTTTAAACTTTAAGATTGAATTTTAAAATCAACGTAAACTTTAGGGGACAATATCATATTTAACCCAATTTTCAATTTAATTTCTTAGGGTGCAAAACGGCAATTTTTCCAAAAAACACATCGAAAACATATATTTGGGGTTCAATCGTGCGTATATATTTGTAGTTCAACCGTGTAATAAATTAAATTAATTTCATTTAATTGTAGTAGTACGTATAGCTTAATTGGTAACCATGTGAATTGACTCTTGCGTCCAAGCTCATCCATAATATTAATTATCCGACACTACTTTTGGAAACAGGAGAGGGAACAAGGAAGTGAAGAAGAAGAATGAAAACAGAAAAGTGAATTACAATGGAAAGATGTTCAAAAATCCATCAAATGTTTTCACAAACTCTCACTAATAAGAATGGCTGAATCACCAAGATTTAGTTCAGATAAACTAGAAATAAACAAAGAAAAACCTTGTCAGGACAATGAAACTCAGATCCGGATTGGACTTCAGTTCACAGGTCCTGGACGCTCAAACCTGCAAAATAGATGTAACTTTGGCATTAGGCATGATTGATAAACAAAAAACCCAGAATCTAAGAAAGCAGATTGGAAGTGAATCGATTGAACCGAAAACCTACCAAAATCATGGAAACGTGATTTGTACTGACACGGTCAAAGTATAAGTATGGAGAGACAAGAATACCAAAAACTGTAACTACGCATATTGTGGAAAGCAGACTCCAAATTTCAGAGTGAAAAATCAACGTCCGTATGGAAAAGGACACCAGAATACACATTTTATGAGCTTCTTCAGAATATATACTTATAAACTGAAACAAACAAATCTTAAGAACAAAATGTGTAAATATTCTATGTAAGGGACGAGATGTGATTAACTCCAAGTATTATCATCCATTTACTCATTACTAGTTTAGTAGCTTGAAATAATTAGAGAACTCAATTGGTAGAATTGTATTTACTCACCAGGTGGAAGGGACTGCTTCAACTTGTCAGCCTTCTCCAAGTCAAACACGCACAGTGTGTAGAGGTACTTGGAGCAACGAACCTTGAACTTCACAACATCCTTGCTCTTCTTGATCTTCACTGACCGTGCATCTTTCCTTCTGGCTGTCAAAAGGAAATCCTTGATCTCATGAATCTGCTTCGGCTGCAAATTAGAACAAGTCAGTTGCATAAACAGGGAAATAACACGTTAATATGGCATTCAACAGCAAAGAATTGAGAAAGAACATAAAACATAAACTATCGTCAATCGGACAATCATGAGAAAACTTTAAATAATACTACCTCACAAAGATATGCATATGAACATCTAATTGTCATAAAATATGGAACATTCAAGAGAAGTCGATGATTTTCTGCAACAGAATGATTTTGTACATCAAAAATAGTTCTATGAAGAAGATGAAGTTAACCAATATAGATTTCTCCTAATCAAAGAAACTTAAGACCAAACAATGATATATAATCTTCCTCTACAACAAACTAGCTATGTTTAACATAAGCTGGCAAATTCACATCTTTCCACCTTCAACGTAAATACTCCCTCAATGACTCATTCATCCATCTCCTAAGTTAATTCTTAGACTGTTCCACAGAGCTGATTGCATACTGACATATTCCTTACTATTAAAGCTGCATCTTATAAACATAAAAACAAAGCTGCTCTTACTTAAAGAGAAACTAGGAGAGACTTTTCACTAACAGAAATCAAAATATAATGCTTAAGCCATATACATTGCTACAAATTCATGTGAAAGCAGAGACTTTGACATACAACAATCAAGAACAACATCAAACAAAACACCACTTCGATTTCAGCAGTTCTATAATCAATTAGAATAGAAAATCGTGGGGAAGGAGGATATCAAATAAAATTTCAGTACACAGGAAGAAATAAAAGTGACACCGCGAAGATGATGACCATCATGAACAAAGAGTAGAGAAAAATACCATCTTCTTCTCTGCAGGTTGCAATCGAGAGACTCCGCGACGAGAAATTTACAGGCGGCAGCACTGCAACGCTTCTCCGTAAGACTAAGAAGACCTAATACGCTTCCCAAAGAAGCAACTAAAAAACCCTAGATAGGTTTCCTTGTGTGGTCGGTCTAGCGCTATCTAACCGATATTACGACTGTTACTTTTGAGACCGAGATCAGAAATGGACCATGGGCTAGGGCCCATATTGCTGCTTTTAATTAAGCGCGTTATAAGAAGTCAAGCCCATTTTATTGAAGCCCAAATACCTTTAAATAAGCCCATTGCTATTTTCTGCCTCGAAGCGGCATTAATGTTCGAAAAGTTAATTGGATCAATCCGTAAATATTGAATTTTGTTGACTAAATTACCTTAAAAATGTATTGAATACTTCATAAAACGTCAAATTCTATTAAAAAATTGCATTGCACGGGTGAACCCCGTTGTGCTTCGTACAATATACTCATTTAAGCATTGAATTGTGATCTAGAGAAACCCGATTTGTTGTGCTTCCTTCTTGTGGGTTCATCAGAGTTCCGATGAAAATTCACATTCACCGTCCAGTTGGCATCCTGATCAGCGTCAACTCAGCATCTAGTAAGCACTTTGAGATCATGTCCCAACATATATTATTTGCTTCAATATGTATAGTATATAACACAATTAATTTGAAAAGCTTAAATTAAGATAAATTAACTTAAAAATATATTTTATTAAAAACTTTAAAATAATTTAATTAAATAAATATAATTAAAATATAAATAATTATAAGGGTTAATTACTTGAAACAACGTTACACATGTTTGCGCATATGACTAATTGGTCATTTTTACTGTTCATCGCTAAAAATTACCGTTAAGTCATTATTTAAAGGGAAAAGTATGAAAATGGTGCAACATGTTTCACCAAAATGGTTTTTGGTGCTATTTGTTTTTTGACGATGGTTAATGGTGAAATACGTTTGTAAACGATGGTAAATGAACCTTCCGTCTACAAAACGTTTAATTATGCCGTTAAGTTGTCACGTTTTTGTCACGTGACTTTATAAACCGTATTTTCGTTTGGAAATCAGATTTGAAAAGACATATATGCCCTCTCCCTATTTGGTCATGTCTTCTTCATCCGATTGGTATTGAGTTCTTCATTCGTTCAAAGTGGTCTTCTCTCCTTACCGTGCTGTTTTGTCTCCCCTAGTTTTAGGTTAGTTTCGTCTTCGATTTTCTTCCAACCTCTCTTTTGAACAAACTAGCCCGGGACTTCCACAACTACCCTGCTGTCGGAGGCCTTGTCCAAACCCTAATGAGCTACGCGGTTGGTGGTGATAGCTCGAACTGGCTTACGGGTGTCCTGAGCCGTTGGATCTCGGGGAGTTTTACAGGTTGATAGATGTTCTGGTTGATCTTGTGGCTGGGAGGAAGGATAAGGTGATTAAAGCAGAGATGGTGAGGAAGCATTATAGGTTGATGAAGGATTGTGGGGTTGACGTGTCTTACAAGGGATTCGAGTATGCTCATTTGGACTTTGTGTTCTCCAATCGGGAGGAACTACTATCTTATGTCATGTCTAGGCTGCCACCTGTTGTGGGACCCACCAGGGATTCAGTCGGGCAGAAGTCGACGAGGTTAAGGCGGAAAGAACAGTAGCTTGAGAGCCAATATTCTGTTTGACTGGATATTGTTGTAACTTGAAAGTTGATAAGGGCATAAATGGTATTTCAAATTTTAGTTTGTACAGGCAGAGTCACGTGACAGACCACGTGCTATATTAACGTACCTATTTAACAGAAGTCATACGGAAGTACCAAAAACCATTTTTACTAAACATGTTGTACCTAAAACCATCAACTAGGTTGGAAAACCATTTTGGTGAAACATGTTGCACCATTTTCATACTTTTCCCTTATTTAAATACATAAAATGACCAAATTACCCTTACCTTCATTACTTAAGTACTGTCAAAAGAAGAAGAAGATGAAGACCCCTTCTTCATCCTCTAGAAGTCATCACTTGAAGAACCGATCGACCATGACTTTAATTTGGTCCTTCGAAGACATTGGGTCGTGAGTATGAAGATTCCATGGTTCCATGGTTGTTCCAATTTTGAGGTAATTGCAAGCATTTTGAGTATTTTGCCCCAATTTTTCCTTCGATTGTGAAAAAACTATAATTTTGGTAAGAACCCTACTTGGAGTGGAAGCACGAATACGAGAAATCTCAAAATTGGAAAATAGACCGAGGTGGGAGTGAAAGAGATGCACTGAATCGAGAATTTTCGATGAGAAGAAGATGTTTTGATGTATTTGTTGTTGAATTTGAATTTGGTGTTGAATATTTTGTTGAAATGGGTTTAAGTTCTTAAGATTCTGGGTTTTAGTTCTGCAGATCCTGAGTTTCATTGCATTGTATCTAAATTAAAGAATTCATTCTAACGTGAAATTTGATTAAATGGTTACATATGTTATCCTATAATGTAATTAAATGGTTACGTATGTTCCTTGTAACGTGATTAAATGATTACGTATGTTTTCTTAAAATGTGATTAATACGTTAAAATTGAACATTATTACAGAGGTTAAAAAAGAGTAGTGTTGATCCCTGAAAAACTAAACCTAGATTTTCAATTATCCCAAATACTGCAAAATCTCATACATTATTATATATTTCAATTCACCAAAAATTATCAATTGACATAAAACATAAGATTGCCAATCTCATAAGATCTGCATTTTCCTTGCTGCATTGTTCTCTCCTAAACTTAAGTGGAACTCCATTGGACTTCTTCATCATATATTTAATCTCTTTTTAGAATTAGAGAGGAAATTAGTCTAGCATACAAGAGGGGAGACATTAGACAACATTAATTAATGACTATTAAAAAAGTCTTCTCATTCATTAATTATTTTAAACTAAAAATGAAAAAACATCTCCTTCAAAGCTCTAAACAGCAGCCATTGCCATACCTTACCGGCTTACACACACATCAACAACATAAAGGGGGGGGGGGGGGGGGGGGGGGGAGCAGAGAACAAACAGACTCAACTAGCAATGAAGGTTGATAATGGAGTTACTAGCACTTCAATGTTCCCATTTGTTGAATCTTTGTATAGGGTTACTAGCACTGCAATGTTCAACAGATCCTTCTGAGCTCATCTATAGACTTTATGTTTCATTTGCTGAATCTTTGTCAATTTTATGCAGATCTCAGTTTTGTACCTAGATTAAATAGGTTTGGTTTGAAAGAACCAAGATTAATTTTAGTTTGGTTTGGTTTAGAAAAACTCATAATTTTGCAAAACCAGTAAAGGGAAGAAGAAGCCAATATCTGTGCAGAAGCACAAGATCTGTGTTGTTCTGTTTCCTCTGTTTAAACCATAGTTATCATAACCAGACCGGCACGCGAACCGACAAGGGGGCTGGTTCTCGGTTCATCCGGTCCAACCCGATCGGAACCGATTCAGTGTGCGGTTCACTGTTCATAATTAAAACACAAAAAACAATTATCCCAGCTCAGCCTAAGCCCAACCTCTATCTCTTCTTCATGTTTTATGGAGAAAACCTCAGAGGGCAGGAGTGAAGTTCCTTCAGAGGGATCAATCTGTGTCGTTGGATTATTCCACTACTCAGACATACAATAATTGGCCATTGGATTGTCACGCCACCCAGACAAGCAATAATAGGTCGTCGGATCCAGCTAGGCAGCTAAACAATAGAATACATTCAAATGGAGAGGTGCCTTCTTCTAGAGACAAGCCTGCTCCAGAGCCCGTGGCTCAACCTTCTCCTGAATCCAGGCCTGTGGCGCCGATTGAGGACCTCTACATCACCTCCCATCCTCCGATCGGCATAATCGCGATGAGGAGCTCCGAAAGTCGTAAGAGGAGTTCCCGCCCCTCCACCTCATGCCCCTCTCCTTCCCTCTTCTCTTCTTCTTCTTCTTCTTCTTCCGAAAAGGAAGGAGATCGGAGTGGAAGCAACCAACAATGGAGAAAGCGTCTGGGGAGCCGCTTTTGAATGTTTGCTTTAGGAGCTGCTTCAATTTTGCGTATAAATGTTTGCTTTAGGAGCTGCTTTACTTGCTTTTCACTTTTGTTTACTATCCTTTTTATTCTATGCTTTTGCTTTATCTCAAAGTGGGCAAGTGAGCAATTCTTCTATGTATAAATTTTAACAAATGAGAACTCTTCTATTCTCCTTAATATTGTTTTTTTTGTTAAAAAAAAAAACTCCCCCTAAAAGGGTGAATTGGAAATCGGTCGGTTTTCCAAAACTACCCAGTTCAACTCGATTCAAACACTATTTATTTGTAAAACAGTCTTTTAACTGAACCAAACCGGACATGGGTCTGGTTCCCGGTCAGACCGGTGGTCCGGTCCGGTTCTGATAACTATGGTTTAAACACATTTTAAGAAAATGAACGTAACTATTTAATCACATTACAAGCAAACATATGTAACTATTTAATCACATTAGAGAAAACATATATAATCATTTAATCACATTTCAAGTCGAGAATCACCTCTTAAATTTAGATACTGATTAAAAAAAAATAGGTTATGAACAACATCAGTAAAAAATATCCAGGTTTTGAAGAACATTAAAAAAAAAACTCAGGTGCCTTTCTTCCACTCCCACTCCCACATCTCTTCTACTCTTCCACTCTCTTCCACAACCTTCACAACAAAACATCAAAATCAATAGCAATTTAAACCTCGACTCAGCTTAGATCGATTTGAACACAAAATCCATACCAATTTTAGGGTTTTAAGGAATCCATCCACAACGATCTTAACTGGGTGACTTCTGATTTATTTTGGGATGTCGGATTCTTGGGAGGCAGGTAGCAGAAAACGTTGAATCTGTTGGAACCGATGGAGAATCTAACCAACTGAAGGTTCGATCTGGACAAACAAGAAGATCAAGAACAACTCAAAGATGAACAAATAAGAATATAAGTGAGGGCAGATTCGTCATTTCAGAAGGGTCACATGATTTACATATGTGAAACTGACGGAAAACTTTAACAGTTCAGTGACGGAGTAACCAATCAATCATATGCTGAAACATGTGTAACCATTCAGTCACACGAAAAAATATGTGTAACCAATAAATCACATTGGTCAAACATGTGTAACGTTTCAAGTAATTAACCATAATTATAATAAAAGTGTATTTCAGTTATTTGGATATCTTTTTCTTAATTCAGGTAAGCTCGAAAGAGCAATTTCGACCCATACACAAAAATACTTATTCCTAATTTTCTAAGAATTTTGATTCCGTGCAATTTTAATTTCACAAAACAAACAAGTTAGTACTCGTAAAACGAGTTAGGATTCATTAAAGAATTAGACTAAAAACGTTATTTTGAAAAGAATTTGAATATTGGAGTTTTTTTAAAAAGTAACCTTGTCATAAAAAATATTTAAAAAAGTATATATATAAAAAAAATATTTAGCAAAATGTGCATTTGCACAGGTAGGTTAGTAGGGTTTTTCAGAAAAACGCTACTGGTAGTAGCGTTTTTTTTGTTTTTATGTTTTGAAAAAAAATAAAATAAAAAATCAATTTTTTTTTTAAAAAAAATTATAGTAAGTAGATATTTGAATTTCGATTCAAATGATGCAAAAAAATATTAAATTTGGACTTACGGATTGACTGTAGGCTCTGTCGTAAGTTAAGATATGAAAATTTGACTTAAAAAAATATAACTCATACCCTGTAAGTCCAAACTGACCACGGTGAACGTCATTTATGTCGTAATTCAATTATCTACCTAGAGTAATTTTTTTGATTAGAAATACAATGATTTTGTAACCTAACATCGATTGTCTTAAAATTTGAGCGAAATAATCAAATGCATTAGGTGAGAAATTTAATTATGTACTTACTCAAAAAAAATCAAAAACATTACTCTAGGTAGATAATTAAATTACGACATAAATTACGTTCACCGTGGTCAGTTTGGACTTACAGGGTATGAGTTATATTTTTTTAAGTCAAATTTTCATATCTCAACTTACGGCAGAGCCTACAGTCAATCCGTAAGTCCAAATTTAATATTTTTTGCATCATTTGAATCGAAATTCAAATATCTACCTACTGTAATTTTTTAAAATATTTTTAAGATTTTTTCTCAAAAAAAAAAAACATAAAAAAAAACAAAAAACGCTACTGGTACCTGCATTTTTCAGAAAAACGCTACTGGTACCTGTGTTTTCCTGAAAAACGCTACTGGTACCTGCGTTTTTCAGAAAAACGCTACTAGCACCTGCGCAAATACACATTTTGCTTAATATTTTTTTTACATATATAATTTTTCAAAAAAAATTTCTGACGTACATACTTTTAAAAAAGTTCTGAATATTGCCGCTTCCACTAGGTCTTTCCACGTAGTATGTCAGTTCTACACGACCACTTAGTCATCTCCTTCAATGTGTTGTTGCACCTTCGAAGTTCATACCCTATAAACGGAACAACCAAACCAAACGTAAATCCGCCCCTGCCTGCATGAGCCCCAACCAACCAACCAACCAACCAACCAACCAACCAACCAACGAACCAACGATGATATTCTTTTGAATTCACATGTAATTCCAAAGAGAAACAAATTATACAAGCAACACTCGATTCGGAGTGCAGTTTTCACAGACTACAGAACCGACCCCAACCCCGAACAGACATTTATTAGCTTACCAATCCTTTATTGCTAAATTTAACAAGCAACAACCAGAACAGATCCACCTCTACACCAACTACTTCAAATGTTACTCCACATACGTTGTATCGAAAATGCTATTGAAGAACACCCCAACTCTGAGAATCACTTCCTTGCCAAACGGGTCATTAGATTTCAGTCAAGCAAATCACCATCAAATGAGGGAAGACCACGGTTGAGTCGGGTTAAGATCCTTTTTTAAGGCAACGAGAATCTTCTAGAGTACTAAAAGGACCAAAGATCATGACTGTGGTGGAAGATTTGTACGAGGAAGGATCGTGTTGACTAGTTCTTCATTCACCTTCACTGGAAGGGGCGGCATTTGCTGCATTATGTCAGGTTGGTTGTTGAAACTGCAGGTTGTGACAATATTAGTAATAAGAAAAATAATCTTTTTTCTTAGAATTTTTAAAAGTTCAGTGATAAATTTGCGACTTACTCGTTCATGATTCTAAGGATGTTATCGCGTGTTTGGCAGAAGAGATTGATATTGTCCTGAATCTGTAGATATACAGAATAAGCATAGTTAAAGACAGTCTATTGAAATGGAAAACAGATTCCATATTATTATTATTATATAGTAAAAATGAAACTAAAACCATTTTTATGCAACATAGTTTTATATACCGATGTGTATGTATGGCTTATAGTGTAGTGTTTTTCACCTGAAAAGCTGCAAAATTTGCATTGATTTGATTGAAAACCTGCGCATTTTGCTCGAGCAGCTCTCCAGTTGGACCCTCAATCGCTGCCAACAGTGCCACAAAAAAATATCAATATAAGCATAATCATTAGAAAATATAGAACATGAAACAAAATTATAATTTTACATCAACAATGATCAGGGAAAAATATACAGTCAACAATTAAAAATTGTGACTTTTCAAGTTTAGAGTTAAAAATCCATAGTAATGGTTCATTTCACCCTACAAAATCGACAAATTTCTAGAGAGAAGTGAAACGAACCTATGGCATCATCATTGTCTGTAGGAAACATTGGCGGTGCATAAGGAGGAACATTCGGGCGTGTAGCATATTGTGATGATGACTTTGTTGATGGATCAACCACTCGTTCCTGCAATATTGAAGTTAATCCTATACATGGCATCCAGGGATCAAGACACATTTAGAATTCAGATTCATTTTCCAACAGCTAAGCAAAGTGTCTTCAAAGTGGAAAAGGCCTACATAGAAAATCAACCTTAAAAAACAAATAGCAATGAGAAGGGATGTTCGGACATTGAGGCTTGAGGCTTGAACCATAGATCAGAAAGGTTATAAATTTCACGTATTTATATTCATAATATATATATATAGTCCAGCATGGTAATATGTCAAAACTCGAACGATCCTCACAAATTAATTCAAATCATATAGCTTTGGGGGTTTAGGCAAAAACAACACGCACAAGAGAAAGGGTAAAACATATTTCACAAGAGAAATTGTCTAGAAAATTAATAATTTGCTTTTTCTATGAAAATTTAACATAACATTAAAGTAAAAGTACCTTTTTTTCTTTGCTTTTCCTTGATAAATTATGGTCCTCCTTCCTTCTTTTGCTGTTTTCCTTTTTCTGGAAAAAGTCCCTTCAATTAGATTCAAGAAAATCTACAGATATAGATCGGGGTGAAGATTTAGATATTTTCATCAAATAGAAATGGAGAAACACCATCAATACATTTGAGCACCGACTTTATAATCCACACTCAATATCTACGAAAAATTTACCATCAGCACGAACAGTTACCACACAAAACAAAGCAGGTGTATATATAATTAAATAGTATATAATAAGGAATGGATTCAAATAATCAAGCTCTGCATACATCCAAGAAAAAATTGGTGCCGACTTCATGTACTTTACAGAGAAATATTAAAGATATTCCTGGTTGTCCACATCTATGCATCTTAATCTTTTAGCCATGCCAAAGTGTAAGAAAAGTGACAGAGCACATGTGGAAAAATATTATATTTGCAAGTGGATACTTTTATTTTGGGCTAAAATTAAGTTAAGAAAGGTGAGATCACAAAAGCAAAGGCACATACTAATACTATGACAGAGTATGTTAAAGCACCAAATGAGTGTAGGTCGTATTGGATATTCACATCATCGTGACAGTGAGTAGATCAATGAGCATGGTTTTGTACCCCACAAGTGGAACGACAGATTTCAGCTGAATTTAAAATTCACCATATAACAATCCTTCCACTAAGCTAGACATTTGTCATATTCTATGATGGCCGCTTCCTTTTTCAATCTAGAATTTACATCCAAAAATGGGAGAGGAAGCATACGACCCATAGGCCATAGGACTAATAGAGACAGTGAAAGTAGACTGGAACTCTGAAAAAATGAAATCATTTTCATTTTAGGGAACTTTTGACTTCTGAGGGGAAAAAAAGATACAGAAACTCTTCGTTATCTCAGACAATCATTTATTCTTTCATGAAGTGGTAACTTAATTCATTTTTTCACGACGTGTCATTCTAGGTTCCACACTTCAGAATTTTCCTAAGATTAATGCTAGGTCCATTTTCAGAATCAGTTGTAACAGTGAGCCATCATCTGCTCCAATCCTAAGGCTAAACACTCGAGCAATTGCCATGTACAGTGAAAATAGCTAGGGCACATAGGCAACTTATGATAACTTACTGTCATCCACCGGCAACGTAAAGCAACATCCCTAACTGTCTTGTTCTTCAGCTTCAAAGCAATCTTCGCATAACGGATAATGTTAGATTCTGATGCGTGTCTGTCAGAAAAAATAAAAACGGTCAACGAATCTCATCAGCAAAGTTGAGAAGTGCTAAGAAAAAAATGTAATTATCATTCATACTAGTACACACCAATAGATAAAGTGCATATATGGATGTTCAAGTTCAACAAACCCGAAAATCATGTGGAAAATGCTATAGAACTTCTTTTCTATAATATATTTGCCAACAATTATAACACCGTAACTTAGAGTGTCTTGTTATAGAAACTTTATTGCCCAATATAAACCTGCAGCAGCTGTTCTAAATTTGCTCACTCCCCATCCCTTAATCTCAAATACTGACACAAACATGAAGAATAGAAAAAATAATCGATTTACCTAAGAGCTTGCACTTGCTGCACACAATTCATAATCTCAAATAACAGTAAGCAAACGAATGAAAGACGTGATTCTAGTAAGCGGTAGGACGTATTCAGTTCAATCGTCAAAACAGGGTACCGCAACGATTGCATTAAATACAAGTCCTGCACCTGCTTCTTAATTGTATCTGTAAAACCATGCTTTCTTTCATTTCTTTACTGACACTAGAAATGGACGCCTAATCGAGACGAAATTTTGATTTATTTTTTTGAAATACCGCCAATTACTACCAATTGGCGGCAGTTACGAACGGTAATTCAGACAGATATTCTGCATCAGAAACAGAAATCCAGAAGAAAACTAACGTGCCCAATAGCGCAAAATAAAATTCTCCAACTTTACATGGATTTTACCACTTACTCTGCGAGGCCATGGTCGAGTATCGCCTGCTCGTCGGCAGTCCACTCTGTGGAGATTCCTGGGTTGTGTTTCATCGCCAAGGCCGTACTTGAGCTCTCCGGAGCCGCCAAACTACCGTTGCCATTGAAGGCCGAAGAAGCGTGAACAGGTTCTTGATGGTTCCCAGACGGATTCGCCATACCCAGAAAAAACTCTAATTCAAAATCCAGAAACTAGACACGACGAGGGGGCATTTATTAACAGAATTCTACAAATATTCCCAGAATCTCAGCATTGGCAGCCAATGAATCCAGCCCAATTTGCACGCTCCGATAGGAGAGTATCGTTTTTTCCGAACAGGAGAAAATTCCGACGGAATTGGACAAGTAGCAGTATGAATTCGATTCAAAGAACAATGTATTAGACTGAAGGGAGCTCTCTGGCTTGCTCGCTCTAGGGTTTCAACAGAAGAAAAGAAGAGAGAGAAAGGGGCACGCGGGTTAAAGCATATGGTTTGTCTTTGAGGAGGTTGAAGACGTATGCAAATTCCATTTTTTTCTTGTAAGTAGTAACCCATGTTGCTTTTAAAAAACAAAATATAAATTCCTTTTAACTTATATTATTAAATTTAAAAAAATAGAGAAACGCTCGTAAATTTATTGAAAAAATATTTAAAAGAAAAAATTGAGTAATTTTTTCATAAATAAAATATTTAATATGTTTAAAAATTTATATATTGAGTAAACTACGTATTTAATCATTTATTACAAAAATTAATTTTTGTATAAAACATATTTAAAATAAAAAAAATGACTATTTTTTTTTCATAAGTAAAATATTTAATATCTTTAAAAATTTATATATTGAGTGAACTACGTATTTAATCATTTATTACTAAAGTTATTTTTTGTACAAACTTTTATTATTTAGTGATCAAAACTAAAGTTTAGGGTTTAGTTTGATCACAACATCAGTTGTAGTGATGGCAATTTTAGGTCCTTCACTTCGCAACTGATGACAGTTTATGTCCTTCACTTCGCATTGTAGCTCGCCTGAGCCCATTTACGCAACCCTTCCATGAAATATAACAGCATGTTTCTTTCACGAAATAGAGACAGAATACGTAATACGATTTCCGTATAAAATTATTTGTCTTGCGAGTTTAGCCTAACCTAGAAATCGTGAAATCTGGGTTCGGTTGAATGAGATGAGGTTCGATCAGTACGGGCTGAGGGGATACGCAAAGCAAATGTTCGATTTGAGTATTGTGTGTCCTTCCATGATAGCAGTGAACTACGTAAAGTGGTTAGGTACTGAAATTTTTTTAGCATATATATATAATGTTTTCTATTTTAGTATAAAAATCACTTATATTTAATATTACATATAATTTAGTTTAAAATAATCTAATTTACATGATTGCTTTATATAGTGTTGGACATAAAAAATCGGTTTAACCGAGCTGAACAGTACTTTTTGTGAACCGTACCAGTTCACAAACCAAACAGTTTTTTTTGCAAAACTATGGAGCGAGTCAGAAGAGGTATAAAAAATTGATTCTCAAACGGTAAACCATACTACTTCTTGTACGGGTTTTAATATAATATAATATTTAATTTAATAAAATATCTACTCTAACCAGACTGGACGATTGGACCAGCTAGTTCTTCTTCTTCTTCATCTTCTTCTTCCTTCGTCAGCTTCCCACTTCAGTCTTTGACTCTTCCCGTCAGCTCTTGGCATTGACGCAGCAACTCGTCCCGTAACTCTCGCACCAGCACGACTGTCCCGCAGCAGCTCGTCCCACAGCTCCCGCACCAGCATCGCAGTCCCGCACCAACACGGCAGCAACAACTCGTCCCGCCGTCCCCCAGCTCCTCGTCCCGCCGTCCCGCAGCTCGTCCTGCCGCAACATCTCGTCTCGCACCCACAACAATTCTGCTCGGACAAATTAATGTGGAATGGAAGGGTTCTCGGGATGCCCCTGGCCTGTGGTTGTGGCCCTCCATTCTTGAGTTCACCTCCATGGGTCCATTCTCTTGGGATGCCTCTCCAATCTCGACCAAAATTTAAATTACTGTTTTTTTTTGTGTGTGTTAATAAAGTGGTTCGGCTGAACCGGTTCAGAACAGATACGGTAAATTGGACGGTAAAATGTATCTCTTTAAAATGTGGTAAAAGTACGGTAACCGATTCGGCCTTGAACCGGTTCATGCCTAGCCCTAGCTTTATAACTCATTTTTAATAAGTTAGAAAACTTTACAACTTATTATGATCAGTTTAATAATACTTTTTATTTTATAATTAAACTAAGAATAAAAACAATATAAATTTGTGTGAAAAGGGCTATATAAAATTTAATTATATATTTATACTTAGCTTAGTTAATTAAAAGTAAATAAAATTTATAACAAATAAGAAAAACAATTCCGGTAGAGTAACAACACGGAATATGTTTATAAATACTGAAAAAATAGTCTAATAGGTTATCCAAAATCTAAAAACAAGATAATGTGGAAACAAAAAGAACTAGAAATTAATGCAAAATCTTTAAGAAATTCCGATCAGTTTACATAAAAGTAGTCAGAAATCACCACCGACAGTACACATTGAAACACATACGTCGACGTCTTGTTTGTTTTTTCAGACCGTAGATAGATGACTAGGACTTAAGATCAGTGTTATCAGAACCGGTGAGGGACCGGTTCCCGGTTCGTCCGAGTTCAACGTGCGGTTCACTATTCACAAGCAAAATCCAAAAACTGAAAAATACAATTACAAACTACATAGTCCCAAACACAAACATAATTATCTCAAACTACATAGTCTCAAACACACACAAACTAGATAGTCTAAAACATACACATTACTCTCAAACACAATATAACACAACATAATTACCTAAAACTTTGAACATACATAACACAGTAGTCTCAAAATCAAACACAATAGGTCTAAACTTTAAACATAACTTCTAAACCGAAGAAGTTGCTCGACTGAACTGAAGAAATCAGTTTAAACCGAAGAGAACCACCCAAAATATTTAAACCACTCCCCAAAAATCTAGAACCGGAAACCGACCGTCCAGTTCCACTGAATCTTGATACTTCTCTCCACTCTACTCACCGACCCAACTGAGAGTCTTAGGGTTTATTCAGCTCTTGGTGCGTGAAGTTTAATATGTTGAGCTTGAATCATCCACACTAACCAGATGTGCTACTGCTCGATGAACCTCCGTCGACGAGCTGAAGCTGAAGTACTGACGAATTTGTTTCCTGGCGGAGCTAAGAGACGAAAGGGTTGCGATGGAGAAAAGCCGACGGAGAAGGTATCATCCACATGCTGCATGGAATGGATCATCGAACTCGAGAAAGCTATTCGCTCTAAAGTTCCTGGTAAGCTTGAATTTTTACTTCACTACTTAAGTAATTTTCCTTGTAAGCTTGTTTATTTCATTGATACCATGAATTTGAATTCGTCTTCCTGATGTGGTGTGGCCATGTGTGCATTATTACTCTTGGCAAAAATTTGCTGGTCGAGCAGTTGAAACAATAATGAAAGTTGGGCGCAGGTTGAGCAATAAAATCGAGAGGCTAAACCAACTATGTATGTCTATAACCTGTATGGGCTAGTGCCAGGGGAGGACGGCCTCTTTGCTAATACGGTTCTGTTGCGGCTTGCTGATGCTTTTGTCTATAAGGGAAGTGTTGAAATTTATGTACGAAACACGCAATCGATTAAGGCACAACATAATACATAATTAAGTTACCTCCTTGAACGATTGCCTTAACAGAAGCGAATCTGCCTGAGGTTGGGATCACGGTCTGCCGGACGGGAGGACACGCCACAGTTTGACGGGCAATGACCTATAATACCACAGCTACTGACCTCTGTCTAAACTGTAGGGCGACTTACTATCATTAGCATCATTAGGTTTTTCCTAACCCTGAGAACCCCTATATATACTGATATATAGAGGGATAGGTTTTAAGGCTAGACACACAACTGAGCTTATGTGAATGGGCTCCCACTTATGGGCGACCCATTATCCTAAAACCAACATCTCCCACTCGAATAAAGTGTGTGTGGGGGAGGGGGGGGGCCTTCATTCATCATGCCAACACCAAGAGAACAAATCTCATTATACAGTAAAGTCACATACGAGGAGGCAGCCCTGCGACCGGCAGGCACAACGAGCATAGTGCTACGCACCGGTTAAGAATACGTAGAGACCCGCGGATCTCACACCAGCAGTGGAAATGTGCCCTGCACCATTGGTCATGTAATCTTTCTCCAGATATGACCGCACAAGGATCTTTCATACCTATATATGTATTGCGCCCACAACTGCAGATGATGCAGCGGTTGGTGGCCACCTAGTGGACACAATATCGAGAAGATCTCATAATGACCATCCTCTTCCCACAAAACCTTCAGCATAATTCAACTCGCTTTTCTAGAACCGGGACCCCGGCGGAATACGTCGAAGGCCCATCGAGCACGGACCAAGATAGCAAACACTGAACTGAACCTCAAGTCTCTGTTCCGAGTAATGAGGGTACGTACGCGGCTCTTACGCAAAGAGCTCTGGGTCTCACACGACTCTGAGTTAAGATCACATCTCGGGTCATACCCATGGTCGTATTTGGGTGTGCCATAGTATGGAACGCGCGCTACAGCATATTTACTCTCCCACGAAGCATATGCCCTAATGCTGTACATATGTCCATCAGGCACGCAAAGTACCCGAACCAAAAGTCACAAAGACTCTCATCCGACCCCTGAGTGGATTGACAGACCATAATCCGTCGTAATGCGAAATCAGATAGTTCCTAACACAAAGCCCTTTCTGGTCATCCCAACAGACTTCCATAACTAGAAACCATCACCAGCCTCACCTAGCCACAAAGGCATAGAAGCTATCACCCGTGTGAGACGGTGATCTAATCCACTTTGACATATATCAATAAAAAATCATAGTGAGAACATACAAAACACTCAAACTGTGAAAACATGCATACTCAAATATAATTCAAGTTAAAGAACATTGTATGGGAAATAAAATCAATGAAGTACATCAACTAAGTCTACACAGTCCTAGAGACTACACATGTCTCACTAAAGACTCCCTCTTCAAGGTTGGAGAGACGGTCCACAACCATCTCATCAGTAGACAAGTACTTCAAACTCATCACATTGTGTCTAACCACGTCTCTAACATAGTTTCGATTGATATCTACTTGCTATGACTTGTTATGATACTTGGGTTTTTATATCACGGAGATTGCGACTCCAATGACTCAACAATCAATTCGGAAGTCTCTTCAGTCATACAACCTACTAAGTGGTCCACACAAGGCCACAAATTTGGCCTCAATGGTGATCAACACAATGCGCGACTGTTTCTTACTCATCCACGATATGGAACCATCGGAGAGCAGAGCATAATGTCTGAGGTGGATTTTCTCTCATCAAAGTAACCACCATAGTCCGCATCGTTATACATAGTCATCCAGAGATTCTCGGATCTCTAGCAAGTCTCTAGCAGAGAGCATGACGATGCCCTTAAGATATCACATGATCCTATTTACTGTCTGCCATTTCTTCAATCCGGGTTCAGCTTGGTACCTACATACCATGTTGACTGCATGAAAAATATCAGGTCGAGTACACACTATTGCGCACATTAGGCTTCCGACCGCACTTAGCTACAAAATTTATTTATCTGGTCCATATATCCATTTTGAGAGGTTGATCAATGTAAACTGGAGTTTTAATTGGTTCGCAGTTACTCATGTTGAACATTTCCAACACTTTGTTTATGTAGTTTTCCTGTGAAATCCACAACTGCCTCCTACAGCGATCTCTCGAGATCTAAATCCCAAGGATGTGCGCCGCCTCACTCATGTTCTTCATCCCAAACAGAGAAGACAATCAAGCCTTTACCTGTGTGAGGAACTCCAAGCTATTTACAGCTATGAGTATGTCATCTACATATAGAGTCAAACACAAAGTTTGGTCTAGACCCTTTTGGTGTACACGCAATGATTCTCATCCATCAAGAGAAATTCATTTTCCACGACCAAATCATGAACTCTGCGGTACCACTGCATAGCGAGCTGTTTCAAACCATAGATCAATTTGTGAAGTTTGCACACTAAGTGCTCATGGTCTTTCTGCACAAAGCATTCATACCGCTCCATATAGATCTCTTCTTCTAACTCACCATTGAGGAAGACGGTCTTAACGTGTATCTAGTGCAGTTCCAAGTCTAGACTCACTCCAATAGCCATAATTTTAAGAACCCATTTAGCTCTATTGCTTTATGTCCTCTCGAAGGTCAACCAGTGTCCAAACAACATTCTTCCTTATAGATTCCATCTAGTTCAAAGTGTTCATCTCATTTTCCATTACTTTCATCCATTCTTCTTAGAAGAGTCCATTGAGAGCTTCTCTAATATTTTACGGCACAATAACCATATCGTCAGATATTAGGGTGTTTAGTTTTCCATCACCTTCGAATTCATATCGTTGGGAGGAAAACTTATGTTCTAGCCCACGACCTAACAACTCACTACTACCAGGGTATGACCATGATCACTCCCACTGAGAATGAGATCCCTAATGCACTGTCAACAAGATCATCATGAGCGGAATCTGTTTCATTCGCTCCAGCAAGTGGTGAATCCGACGGACGACGAACTGATTCATCATTTGCAGTTTCAACTCTCCCACTCGAATTAACAGGTGTCTGCTCAACTTGATCGTGAATCTCATATAGAGATCGATCCAAATCAATCTCTACCTTCTTAGGAAATTCACTCTCTAAAACGTTATGTCTCGTGATTCGATCTCGGTAACACCCCCACTGTCCTGCTCGACTATAGACACATACCCCTTGGAGGTATCAGAGTAACCAAATATACTCTTCTTTTCCTCTAGGTCCAATCTTTCCCAAACTTATTTGAGAAATCATGGGTGTAAGCGGCACACCCCTATGGGGGCATATTGTGAAGGTCCAAAACTTATTCCAGTTCAAAACTCATATGAAGTGGAGTTAACCGTCTCCGCCGGCACATGGTTCAGAAGGTAGGCAGCAGTCTTCAAAGTGTTTCCCCATAAGAAATCAGCAATTGAGTCTACGTCATATCGACCGAACCATTTTAAGAAGCGTTCTATTACGCCTCTCTACAAAACCATTTTGCTGATAGGTGTAAGGGACCGTCAACTGATGAATGATCCCTTTTCATTACATAAACCGTTAAATTCCGCTGAAAGGTACTCTTCTTCCACGATCAGGTTGGAGGGCATTTACCCTCCTGTTTAACGGGTGTAATCATCTGTAAGTGTAATGAATTTTCTCTCTCCGTGCCGAACCCTAGCACTAAGAGGGTCATAGACGTCGTAATGGACTAATTGCAAATGGAAATTCGGCTCTAAGTGCCTATCCAAAAAAACGTTCTGGTGAAATTTTCTGCTAGACAATTTACACAAGTAGATGACTCCACTTGTGGAATGTTGGACAGCAAACGCCATTGGGCTTGCCGCTACATTCTATGTTGACCTTTATAGTCAAGTCTAGTTTGTCTTTTATTCACGTCGCAAACATATCCGCGAGTAGAATAAAAAATATGAAATTATTATTGTTGCTTGAATCCAATTCCGAAACAATAAATCCACTAGATATAATACTAAAGCCAAACGAAGTTGAATCTAAAATCAATTGGACAGAAGATTCATGAAAAGATAATCTAAAACTGAGTTTCATTAATCCTAAGACTGAAATAACATATCGGTGAATCTACGGAGCATAGAAGATATGATTTCAGACTAAAACTCTACCGCCGCGCAAGTGCAACTCACGAGTTCTAATCTCTTAGACTTCAACACGAAAGTTGTTGTCGATATAAATCCACCTAATTTCACGCGGGACTCTATAACACTCTACGAAAACATCACAATCCCTGGCTATGTGATTTGTCGATCCTGAATCCAAAATCCACAAAGGACATGACTCAGTCAACATATTTGTACGAGAAACACAAAGTTCACTAAGTAGCCAACAAAACATTTAGGTCGGATCAATTTAGGACATGCCTTCACAAAGTGAACCCACTGGCCACAGTTGGAGCATTTTCTGTATATAGGCTTCTCGGCCTTACGCGAACATTTTTTTGCGGTGTTGTTTTCTGAGGAGTCCTTGGGTTCACCTCAGTATTTGTCTACTTTGCCTTCAATGCATTTTCATCATCGTGTTGTGCATTACTTCTTCGCCTTCAGCGACTCTTCTTAGGTCTAGAAGATGGCGCCGCACGCACCTCAACCTTAGGTCCAGCAACCTTGGGTCTGTCCTCTTCAACTCAAAGTGCCTTCGAACGTGTTAGAAGTTAGTGAGGGTCTTAGAATGAGTTATTTATATTTTCATATGTTTCTAGGAGTTAGGCAAAGAGTGGATTACGACATGGATTTTCTGCTCATCGGTCACCAACTGACCGTTCTCCTTGAGTTTTACGATCATATTGGCCACATGCCTCAAATGCTATCTCGCGGAGTGATGAAGATTCATCATGTATGAATCAAACTTAATGTTGAGTGAGCACTACTGAGCAGTCATCTAGAACCATTTCTAGGTTGCAAAGTATCCCACAGCCCTTTAGCCGTGTGTTAAGCTCAAACCCTTGCTCAGCATCATGGTGAACGTCTCAGCATCATTAACCTCCCACTAAAATGGAAAGCATTCTGCTGATTCATTATTCCAGAATAGAGTCTTTTCATAATCTTCTTGATGGGGTTAATGGACTTCTACTTAGGACCATCTTTATATGCTTTCTCCGGATTTTATAATGCTCACCATTAAGTCTAAGACCTTTGTTCAACTAAGCGATGATGTTCTTCATGACAACATAATTTCTCTAACTAAAGGAAATTCTAATAGGATCATGGAGACACATGGAACAATGTTCTATTACATGTAAAAGACAAGTCTCAAACCGATAGGACAAACTTGAGAACATACTTAAACCCGAGGGACAACCCTAGCTATGCCGAGAAGCACTCCCCATCTCTAAGCATGCCCTAAAGTCACTACTATCAATCGAAACACAATCTATACCAACAGTCCTTAACAGACCGGATTCAAACATATTGCACTAAACCAAAGTGTTCAACTCTTACACAAAACAATCGTCCTAACATTATTCAAGGAAATTGGAGAACCTCGCAGACTAACCGACCGGTTCACACTCAGGAACATTTTCCTAGGTGTAGTTCGTACTCATCCAAACTTCTGAAATGTTACTAAGGACAATCCTATAGATTTGCTATCTATGCTAAGCGAAAACTAGATCTACCTATCTAGGTAATCTAATACATGCAAGCAAATAAACAAACCATACATTTTAATACACACACATATATATTGATACCTTTCAAAAATAAATTAATTTGGGGCTAATTTGTAATTTTCAAAAATTTGAGGACTAAAGTCACCCTAACCAAAAGTTTGGGGGATCAAAATCACCATGAATAAAAATTTGGAGACCAAAATCTCAACAAATAAAAAAAATTCAAGGACTAAAGTCTCAACAAACAAAAGTAATTAACATGCCAGACCAATTTTCACACACTATGCTGGGATCTCAACAATCACAACCTAGTCAATTCTACCAGTCATGGAATCAAGAGTCAATCAAATAAAGTAAGGCAAAACTATCTACCCTGCAGAAAACACAAAGTAATCCAGGGAACTCAAGGAACCCACACAGTGTTCTACCTATCCAGTCATGCAATATAAAATAATATAAGGCTCTCCTAGCAATTCAAATTGGTCTAACAATTAATTAAATTAGCCCAAAAATTATTTATGAAAGGGTCCAGGCACGTTTACCGGACTAAAATAAACAACTAGGACCCACAGAGGATTTATGATCGGCATAAAATTTATTTCGGACCAATTCAGGTGGTCCGGGGTCTCCGAATTAGTTTAGAGTTGCGGCCACTAAGGCTGTGGCCACCTTGCCGAAGGAGCTGCGACCACCGTGGCTGCAACCGCCATACCTGGGTCGCAACCACCATGGTTGCGGCCTCAGTTTTTCCGACGTCAACAACGAGGTTATTTATCGTGATTGGGATTTCGAGTGGTGCACAACATTTTGGAAACCAACCTACTATGACTCTGATACCAATGTTGGAATTTATGTACGAAACACGCAATCGATTATTGCACAAGATAATACATAATTAAGTTACTGTAAACACCTGATTTTGTCTCATGGTCAAAATACCGTACGCAAGAAATCTTTATTAAAAACAATTATTAAAATTAAAAAAACATATATGAACGTGAAACATGGCCACACATGGTGTTTAAGTTCTCGGTTTCTCGTACTGTGTTTAAGTTCCGAACGATTTAGGTATATTTCTTACATTTTATATTGTATTTGTATTTCCTAATGTTATTATTTATGTTATAAAAAAAAGAGTTTATATACATATATTATATATATTTATGTATAATATATTTGTTAATATATATATATATATATATATATATGTATATATATATATATATATATATATGTATATATATATATGTATGTATAACATATATGTGATATTATATCTATATGTATAATATATATTTATATTATGTTTATGTAATACTATATATATCTATATGTATAATATATATTTATGTTATGTCTATGTAATACTATATATGTATATGTATAATATATACATATATATATATATATTATGTATATGTTATCTATCTATCTATATGTATAATATATATATATATATATATATATATATATATATTATGTATATGTGAAAAAAAATGACTTAGGTCTTTCCCAAACTTTGATGAAGGTTACAACTCGGTCCTTGGACTCTCAGGTCATTTCTGGGACGTTATCGAGTGTTATAAACCAAATCGAAAAGGTTTTGGGTCATTTGTGCAATTTTTGATTGTTTTTATTCAGCTCATTTTAAAAAAAAAAATACAATTTTGATTTCTAAACTTTTCTAGACATTCCATGATTTCTCAAAATGTTACAAATAAGTCTAGAATAATTTTCGGGTTATTTTTTGGAATTTTACCAAGTGTTACAATTAAATCTAGAGTAGTTTAGGGTCAATTCTATAATTTTAAAAAATATTCAGTTCAGTTATAAAATTTTCTAAAATTATATTTTGATTCCTAAATTTTTCTGGATATTCCATAATTTCTCAAAATGTTACATATAAGTCCAGAATAATTTTCGGGTTATTTTGGAGCTTTACCAAATGTTACGAATAAGTCCAGAATAGTTTAAGGTCATTTCTGCAATTTTCGAAAATATTTGTCCAATTTAGCTCAAATTTTAATAATTTGCATTTTGGTCCCTATATTTTTTTGAACATCCTATAACTTCTCAAAATGAGACAATTTAGTCCAATGAGCTTAATATCTTCAAAAATCATTCGTGCATGTTTTGACACGTTTAAAATGGCTCGAGAGTTAAACCATTTTTTTCGAGCACGATTAACTTTAGTTCTCTCATGTTTATTTGAAATTAACTCATAAAAAAAATGTTTGTACATGATTTGTTTAATTTAAAGAAAATGCATGTAGTCTTTTTTTGGGTCAAGCATGATCAAAACGGACAATTCAGGTAAATTGAAAAACATTCAAAAGCAAACTAAAGTACCGAAAGAGCGGATTATGAGCTTGCGAGCTTTTAAGACGTAATGAAACCTCCGAACTCGATTCTCTGGACGTAGACCTTTCTAAGCCCTAGGATGTTAATTCCATGTACCCTAGGCAAAATTTTAGTATTCCGATTAGCCTTTAATTAATCGGTGACAAGTCTTTCAATTTTTTTTCGGTCCAGTTGATGACCCCGCTCAACCGGACCCGTCGCTCGCCAAGACCCGACTTTTTCAAACGAAAATTAAAAAATATATTCAAAAACGGGTCGGGTAAGTCGGATTTGACGTTCGGCAATTTGGCGACTCTGCTGGGGATTTTTTTAGAGGGGTTAGGCTTTGTCATGTTTGCTTTGCCATTTTAGAGGGTTTAGGCACATTTTGTTACAGAGTTATGCCTTTCGGTTTAAAAAATGCAGGGGCAACCTACCAAAGGGCAATTGTGACACTATTCCACGACATGATGCACAAACAAATCGAGGTATACGTAGATGATATGATTGCAAAGTCTCACGAAGGTGAAGATCACTTGATCAATTTATGCATGCTATTTGAAAGGCTCAAAAAGTACAAGTTGCGTTTAAACCCGACTAAATGCATTTTTGGAGCCACATCAGGTAAGTTATTGGGCTTCATAGTCAGTGAGAATGGAATTGAGGTAGACCCTGACAAAGTCAAGGCGATACAAGAGTTACCCCCACCATCGACCGTCAAGCAGGTCCGAAGCCTTTTAGGACGTTTGAATTACATTGCACGTTTCATCGCAAATATGACAACCAAGTGTCAACCTTTATTTCGTCTTTGATGTAAGAACGCTCGGATAATCTGGGATGAAGAATGCCAGAATGCCTTAGAGTCCATAAACAAATACCTGATGAGCCCACCAGTCCTAGTGCCGCCAACTCCAGGACGACCGTTCATTATGTATTTAACAGTGCGCCAAGACTCGTTGGGGTGCATGTTGGGACAACTCGATGTGACTGGAAAGAATGAACATGACATATACTACGTGAGTAATAAGTTCACGAAGGGTGAAACAAAGTATCAAGAGGTGGAAAGGTTATGCTGTGCACTCGTGTGGGTAATGCAGCGACTTCACCAGTATACGTTGTACTACACCATACGTCTGTATTCGAAAATGGATCCCGTGAGATACCTCTTAGATAAGCCAGCATGGACAAAACATATCGCCAAGTGGCAAGTTCAACTATCTGAGTATGACATAGAATTTGTGCCTCGAATTTCGGTGAAGGGGCAAGCAATCGCCGATCATTTAGAGGAGTTTCCCATAGACGACGATCACTTGATCAACTCCGAATTCCCAGATAGTGAGATCATGCAAGTAGAAGAAGAAGGGATGTCGAAGGCAAATTGGAGGATGTACTTCGATGGTGCTGTGAATTCAGTCGGAGGGGGTATCGGGGCAATGCTCATCTCACCAAAGGGGAAACACTTCCCAGTGGCATCCAAGGTCACCTTCCACTGCACCAACAACATCGCAGAATACGAGTCATGTGTTCTCGGCATGCGCTCTGCACTAGACCTCGAAGTGAAGAAACTAGAAGTGTTCGGAGATTCAATGTTAATCATCCTTCAAACGACAGGGGAACGGAAGACGAGGGATGCCAAACTCCAGCCATACCACGAGCACCTTGAGGATTTAGCTGCAGAATTTGAAGACATCACTTTCAATCATAAGTCGAGAAATAAGAACTAATTTGCAGACGCATTGGCAACACTCGCATCAATGAGTAAAATTTCGTCGGGAAATCATGTACTGCCAGTGGAGATCAAGATCAAAGAGGTTCCAGCCTATGGTTGTGCAATCGAAGAGTCAGACGGTCAACCGTGGTTCACTGACATAAAAAAATACCTAGAGGCTGGAGAGTTCCCAGAGGGTATCACAAGAAATGACCGGAAGGTCGTACGAAGGATGACTTGCAATTATTGTCTCAGTGTCCCGACCTTATACAAAAGATCATTTGATGATACTCTTTTGAGATGCGTGAATGCCAAAGAAGCTGAACGCCTAATGGAAGAAATTCACGAAGGTTGTTGTGGCCCACACATGGGCGGGCGAATGCTATCAAAAAGGATAATGAGACTTGGATACTTCGGGTCCACCATGACGTCTGATTGTGGGAGACACGTCCAACATTGTCACCTCTGTAAAGTGTACGCATACCAAATCCACGCGCCACCACACGAGCTCTATCCTATGACTTCCCCGTTGCCTTTCTCAATGTGGGGCATCGATGTATTCGGTATGATCTCTCCAAAGGCGTCCAACAGTCATCAATTCATATTGGTGGCGATCGATTATTTCACCAAGTAGATAGAGGCGATCAGCCTAGCGTCAGTAATGGCAAAAGCAGTCGAGCGTTTCATTAGGCAGGATATCATCGCGTGTTATGGGGTGTCGGAGTCAATCGTCACAGATAATGCCAAAAATCTTAATAATAAATTGGTTGATGGGTTGTGTGACCAATTTAAGATCAAACATAGAAATTCTTCTCCATATCGCCCACAAATGAATGGCGCAGTGGAAGCAGCAAATAAGAATATCAAGAAGATCATAGAGAAAATGAATGTCAATTATAAGGACTGACACAAGAAGCTGCCTTGGGCACTCATGACATACAAGACCTCAATACAAACATCAACAGGGGCAACACCATTTTCCCTTGTTTACGGGACTGAAGTCGTGGTGCCAATTGAAGTTGAAATCCTGTCAGCAAGGATCCTCACTGAAGCAGAGATGGACGAATCAGAATGGGCGAGATGCAGATACGAGCAATTAAACCTCATAGATGAAAGGCGACTCATCGCGCTGTGTCATGGGAAATTGTACCAGCAACGCATGGCTCGTGCATTTAACAGGAAGGTACGTCCGAGAATTACAAGCATGCGATTTAGTTCTCAGAAAAATCATGCGAGTCAATCCAGACTCTCGGGGCAAGTTCGTGCCTAAATATGAAGGGCCTTATGTCGTCAAAGAGGTTTTCATTGGAGGAGCCATGATCATCACCGATATGGACGACCAAGAACTCCTCAGTCCAATCAATATGGACGCAGTTAGAAAATACTATCCTTAAGCACTGCGTAACCAGAATACGAACCTCCTAAAGTGAGAGAAAATTCTTGCTAAATCAAAAACCTGAAAGGGCGGTTTAGGCAAAATTTAGGGAAGAGGGGCATGATTAAAAATCCCCAAAAGGACAATCATGGTAAAAGGAGAGGAATCAAATCCCTGCTAGGTTGAAAACCCGAAAGGGTGACCTAGACAAAAATTAAGGGAACCGAGAGGTGCGGTAAAAAAAAGCGTAGCAAAAGGAAAGAAAATCGAGACAAACAAATATATATAAAAAAATCATCGACGACCAGGACCTGTAGTTAACCAGCTTCTTGGAGTCACAAAAAGAAAAAGAAAATGAAGTGGATCTTTTAGGTGTTCAGCTTTCGCAAGTCAATATCGGCGACCAGGACTTGTAGTTATCCAGTTTCTGGGAAAAAAAATCAACGAGCGGAGCCTTTAGGTGTTCAACCTTCGTAAGTCATCCTCGACGACCAGGACCTGTAGTCATCTAGCTTCTGGGAATCTCAAAGCTGACGAGCGGAGCCTTTAGGTGTTCAGCTTCTGCAAGTCATCCTCGATGACCAAGACCTGTAGTTACACAGTTTGTGGGAGTCACAAGCCGATAAACGGAGCTTTTAAGTGTTCAGCCTCCGCAAGTCATTCCCAACGAGTCGCAAGCCGACCGACGAGCGGAGCCTTTAAGTGTTCAGCCCCCGCAATTCATCCTCGACGATCAGGACCTATAGGTGTCCAGCTTTTGGGAGTCACAAGATGATAAACATTTAAGCGCTCAGTCTCCGCAAATCATCGTCAACAATCGGGACTTGTAGATGTCCAATTTCTGAAAGTTGCGCGATAATGTTTGTCTATTATGTAAATAATGAAGCAAGAGAAGTCAAAATCAATTGTTTGTCTTTGAACACACACTCATGAGATCACTTTCGTGAGCGAGTGTTCAAAGAGGGGCAACTGTAAACACCTGATTTTGGCTCATGGTCAAAATACCGTATGCAAGAAATAGATATTAAAAAAATTATTAAAATTAAAGAAAAAAATATCTGAACGTGAAATATGGCCACATGGCCATGTTCCTCTTTTTGTACAAGTTGGTCCTTTTTTATTTTACTTTTTTAAAATAATAAAATAAGATGCAAATTGTGTATAAATAGATGGTAAGTGTCGTAGGATGGAAAGGAGAGATTAGTGAAAGAATTGAAGAGAAATAGGGAAGACAAGAGTGATTAGAGAGAGTAAAAAAAAATAGTGAAAAAAATATATCGGTAATTATCGATCTCGGTTTCTCGTACGGTGTTTAAGTTTCGAACGATTTAGGTATATTTCTTGCATTTAATATTGTATTTGTATTTCCTAATGTTATTATTTATGTTATAAAAAAAAAGAGTTTATATACATATATTATATATATTTATGTATAATATATTTGTTAATATATATATATATATATATATATGTATAATATATATTTATATTATGTTTATGTAATTCTATATATATCTATATGTATAATATATATTTATATTATGTCTATGTAATACTATATATGTATATGTATAATATATATATATATATATATATATTATGTATATGTTATCTATCTATCTATATGTATAATATATATATTATGTATATGTGAAAAAAAATGACTGAGGTCTTTCCCAAACTTTCGAGTCCTTGGACTCTCGGGTCATTTCTGGGACGTTATCGAGTGGTATAAACCAAACCGGAAAAGTTTTGGGTCATTTGTGCAATTTTTGTTATTTAGCTCGGTTTAAAAAAAAAACATTTTTGATTTCTAAACTTTTCTAGACATTCCATGATTTCTCAAAATGTTACAAATAAGTCTAGAATAATTTTCGGGTTATTTTTTGGAGTTTTACCAAGTGTTACAAATAAATCTAGAATAGTTTAGGGTCAATTCTGTAATTCAAAAAAAATATTCAGTTAAGTTATAATATTTTCGAAAATTACATTTTGATTCCTAAATTTTTCTGGATATTCCATGATTTCTCAAAATGTTACAAATAAGTCCAAAATAATTTCAGGTTATTTTGGAGCTCTACCAAATGTTATGAATAAGTCCAGAATAGTTTAGGGTCATTTCTACAATTTTCGAAAATATTTGTCCAATTCAGCTTAAATTTTAATAAATTGCATTTTGGTCCCTATATTTTTTTGGACATCCTATAACTTCTCAAAATGAGACAATTTAGTCCAATGAGCTTAATATCTTCAAAAATCATTCGTGCATGTTTTGACACGTTTAAAATGGCTCGAGAGTTAAACATTTTTTCGAGCACGATTAACTTTAGTTCTCTCTTGTTTATTTGAAATTAACTAAAAAAAAAAATGTTTGTACACGATTTGTTTAATTTAAAGAAAATGCTTGTAGTCTTTTTTTGGGCCAAGCATGATCAAAACGGACAATTCGGGTAAATTGAAAAACATTCAAAAGCAAACTAAAGTACCGAAAGGGCGGATTATGAGCCTGCGAGCTTTTAACGAAAGCGGATCTGCCTGAGGTTGGGATCACGGTCTGCCGGATGGGGGGACATGCCACGGTTTGACGGGCAATGACCGATAATACCACAGCTACTGACCTCTGACTAAACTGTAGGGCGGCTAACAATCATTAGCATCATTAGGTTTTTCTAGGCTTGCTCATGAACCGGTTCGAGGTCGAACCAGTTCTGAACTGAACTGGTCTGGTTTGAAAAAAAAACAGTACATTTTTCTATTTCTAAAAAAACTGGTCTGGTTTACGGAAAAAAGAACTGGTCTGGTTCGAACTGGTTCGAACTGTTCTGGTCTGTTTTTTTTAATAACAGTTTTGGTTCAGAAATAATACGGTTAAAACCAAACCTAAATCGGTTGAAAATCCTATCAAACACACTGAACCGTCTGAAAAAATACTGAACCAACTAAAAAACACTAAATCGGCTAAAAAAACACTAAACCGACTGAAAAATACACTGAACCAACTGAAAAACACACTGAACCGATTGAAAATCTGTTCCACAACTTACTAAAATCCTGTCCAACATCAACATATGAGAGTCCAATATATCTCTAGGTTTGATTTATTGAAGACATCTCTAGGTTTGGTTTAATTTCAGACCGGTTTAGTTAATTTTGCTTCAAACCGGTTCTAAAATTATGTAGATTTAAAGTGGTTTGATTTAAATTTAAGTATAAACCAGTATCAAAAAATGAGTCGAGTCGAACCGATTCGAACAGGATTTTTGGTACTATTTTGAACTGTTCTATTTGAAGGCTAAAAACACTGGTCTGGTTTTAGAACTAGTTCGGCTGAACCGGTTCGAACCAAACTAGTTCCAGACCAGTTCGTCCGAACAAGTTCATTTGGACAAGCCTAGGTTTTTCCTAACCCTAAGCACCCCTATATATACTGATATATAGAGGGATAGGTTTTAAGGATAAACACACAACTGAGCTTATGTGAATGGGCTCCCACTTATGGGCGACCCATTATCCTAAAACCAACAGGAAGAGATGTAAAGCTCTCTGTGGTGAGGGCTTTCATGGGGTTCCGTAGAACCGGAAACTGACCGGTTAAAAAAAACGTCTGGTCCAACCCGGTTCAAACACTCTTCATATGCATTTCGGTCTTTTAGCTGAACCAAATCAGACAGGCATCCGGTTACCGGTTGGACCCCGTCAAATCGTCGGTCCGGTTCTGATAACATTGCTTAAGACCATGACATTAGACACGTGGCATGGCTGTTGTGCTGCCTTTTGGCATCAGATCGCCCCTTCCATAAGGCAGCATGCCACTGTATCCAGGGTCGTACCGGCTGTTGAAGAGTCCAGCGTGGATCAGAAGAACGTAGAGCAGCTGGGTGAAGGATAAGAAAATCACGAACGCTTCCAAAGCACTTAGCCTCCATCTTCGGTGACCTCCTACGTTGATCTCCTTGCATGCAAGCCTGCAACCATATATATATATGTATGTATGTGTATATATAAATTAATCGAAGAATTAAAGCTAGAGCAGATCCATGCCCGAATGCGATTGTTGTTAGATCTCAAGCTATGATCGCCGACGACCCTGCCGTCGCCAAGCTGTCGCCCATCCATGCCCTGATATGGCTCGCACCTGCCAACTTCGAAACAACACTTGCCATCAACGCAAATACGAGGAAGAATATCGTCGCTCCATTCTCGCCAAAACCTGAAATTTTCAGTTTCAATAAATTTATGGGAAAATAATAAATTTTCAGTTTCAATAAATTTATGGGAAAAGAATATATGTATAAGACTTATCCTATGTTTTTTCTTTTAATTAATTTGAGATTTGAATTCACTTGGGTGATGCGTTGTGACTAGTGTTGTAGATGGTTAGGATATGGTACGGGTATGACAAATACCATAACCATACCATATTTTTAAACCACATACCATAACCATTTTTTTTAATCATAAAAGAGTATTTCATTTCATGCATTAATATTGTTCACATCATCCAAGTTACAATCCTCACGTAAAATAAAATCTAGTGGAAGTGAGGGTTGTAAAACCCAATCATGTAATCTCACTCTCATTCTCGACTGTTTGGCAACCCATTTAGCTCCCCCGTTCACACTTCGTCTAACTGTTGACCAATGTACCGATTCAAAGTTTCCTACCAATGATAGGATCTTCGAATATACTAATTCGCACCTCCAGTAATATGCTCTCCCTTGTAGATGGTCCATGATTCTCGTGGAGTCCGACTCGAATATGACGCTACGCCATCCATGTTCGCTCGCCAATCGCGCCCTCATGAGGATCGCCTCGACTTCCAATACATCAACGTTTCGTCTTTTTTGCAGTCTGTTTGTTCCACCAATTAATCCACCCACACCGTTTCTCGCAAGCACACCTACCCCACTCATTTCCGTTCGACTGCACCATGATGCATCATAGTTTAACTTTACGTATCCCTGGTTCGGTATGCACCATCTGTGCGGATCCCGCTGCGTTTGGGTCAGTACCACTCTTGATTGGACACTTTGGTACTCCCCGTATCCCTTCTTTGTTTGTTCTATCACCTCCCATATATTTGGTCTCTTGTTTTCGAATTCCATATTGCATCTTTCCTTCCAAATATTCCAGCACGTGAATAGGCACAACCACCATCTTTTTTGTTTCGTCTCACGGTCCCCGTTCGGTTCGTCGCGTCTCGCCCGGATCCACTCTCCCATCGCCATTGTCTCTTGAATCGTGATGTACGGTCCCAAAATCCCAATCCATACCGCTCTCGCCCATCCACACTTAATTATCAAGTGTTAAACATTCTCCCCTGTCCACATACCGGACAGCTCGAATCCACGTTCATCCCCCGTCTCCTAAGATTATCCATTACGGGCAACGAGTTGGTAAGTAGCTTCCAAATGGAGGTTTTTACTTTAGGCATTATGTTCTTCCTCCACACATCCTACCATATAGTTATGGGTCGGTAGACCTATCCCCCTCCCTGCTGCGATCTCCCTGAGACGATGGTATACTGTGTTGACTGGCACTTGTCCGTCATCCGTGTATAGCCAAATAACGTAGTCCGGTTCGGTATGTTCAGGTAGGTGTATCTCTAGTATGTGGGCTGCATCCTGCGGTGTTGCTATCTGACGAATTAGCTTCTCGTTCCACCTTCCCGTATCACGATCAAACAGGGCATCCACCCTAAATATGGGTTTTCCTTCCATCCCACAGTCGGATCTGGTCGGAACCCAGGTTTTGTTTGGATCCATGGGTCACGTCCGACATTGATCGTTGAACCATATCCAATCATCCATAGTCTTTCCCTAATCAATGTATCCCGCCCTTGCAACATGCTTGCCCATCCCCATGAGGCTCTTCCACCTTTCCCAGCGTCCCTAAACGTTCCCCTCGGGAAGTAGATCCCTTTGAGAACCTTAACCCATAACGCATTGGGTTCCCTGTTTATTCTCTCATCCATCTTGGTCAACATGGCATTGTTAAAAGTCTCCAATTCCCGGAACTCTAGGCCCCCATCTTCTTTTGTTTTAGTCAAATCTTCCCATTTCCTCCAATGTATCTTTCTCTTCTCATCCGTTCTCCCCCACCAAAAACCTGCTATTAACGTGTTTACCTCGTTACACCATGTCTTCGGGAGATTGAATATACTCATCACATAAGTTGGTATGGTCGTGATTAACGATTTGATTAGTACTTATTTCCCTACCTGATTCAGTGTATTTGTGCTCCATCAGTCTAGTTTGTCCCGGATTCTTATCTTGAGGTACCTTAAGGCTTCTCGTTTTGATCTTCCACATACTGATGGTAATCCCAAATATTTCTCTGGGTCACTCTTACTCGGTATCCCAAGCGTGTCTTCAATCGCTTTACAAGTGGCTCCATCAGCTCCCTAATTGAAAGTAAGGCTTGATTTTGCCTCATTTAGCTTCTGGCCCGAGATCCTGCAATATTTTGTAATTACCTCCTTCAATCTAGTCGCATTCTCCATAGTACCCCTTATGAAGAACAAGGAATCATCCGCAAAGAGAAGGTGGTGAAGTTCTGGACATCCTCTTTTGAGGGTTATTCCCTGTATCCGCTTCCCCATTACCTCGTTCTCTACCTGTCTCGATAAAACATCCCCCATTAGGATAAACAGGTAAGGAGAAAGTGGATCTTCTTGCCTTAATCCTCTTGTAGGTGCTATGTAGTCTGTTCTCTCCCCATTCACGAGAACTCGGTAGATCGTCATTGTTATACATGCCCGCATCCATTCTATCCATTTCTCCCCAAAAGCTCTCTTCTCTAGGCTCCTTAGCAAAAAGCTCCATTCCACATGATCGTACGCTTTTTGCATGTCTAACTTCAGCGCACACTCCACCTTAGTTGTCGAATTTTGAACTCTTAGATGATGAAACACCTCGTGCGCCACCATGATGTTGTCCTGTATTAGTCTATCAACCACAAAAGCACTTTGAAATGGAGTTATCAAATCAGTTAGATGCTCTTTAACCCTGTTGACTAGCACTTTCGAAATCACCTTATACGAGAAATTACATAGGCTAATAGGTCTATAATCAGACGCACAGTTCGAGGACGGTATTTTTGGGATACGAGTTATATCTGTTTGGGTAAGGAAATTTGGGAACGTACATGTTTCAAGGAAGGATTTGACAGCAATGAAGACGTCTACACCCACGACCCTCCAGTTCCTTTGATAGAATACCCCCGGAAAACCATCTGGCCCCGGCGCCCTCGATCCGCCCATCTGGAACACTGCTGTTTTGACATCTTCCATCGTTACCCCTACACAGGTCCGCGTTCATCTCATATTTTATATGTTTCGGCACACAATGCAAGATCGCCTCGTCAATGACCGTATTTTCCGTCTCAAACACATTGTTGAAATTCCCCCAAATTTTCTGATTGATCTGTTGCTCTTCTGTGATCCATACCCCATTCTTGTTCTGTATTCAAGAGATCTGATTTTGCCGTCTTCTCGAGTTCGTTGTCAAGTGGAAAAATGTCGTGTTCCGATCACCCATATTGAGCCATTTAACCCTTGACCTTTTCTTCCAATATATCTCCTCTTTTCTCCACAACTCTCTGATTTTCTCTTTTAACATAGTTTCCTCCACTTGTCTCGTCTCTGTGAGGGTGGTTTTCCCTATATCTCTCAGTCGGTCCTTCACCTTCCTCATTTCGACCATATTATTACCAAATTTGTCTTTGCTCCATGTCATCAGGTTTCGCCTGCATTGTTCCAGATTTGACCATAGTTGTTCCCCTATCTCCTATGTATCCCCCATGCCGATTGGATTACCCCTTTGCACTCGGGGTTTTCCATCTACATCTCCTCAAATCGGAAGCCCCGCCTTCGTTTCCTCAATCTCTCCTCGTACATTAATATTAGTGGAGCATGATCTAATCCCACCGCAACTTCATTAAGACATTGAGCACGAGGGAACCTCTCACCCATTTCACATTCACTAGCATCCGATCAAGCCTCTCATACACCCTTTCCAACCCCCGTCTGTTGTTACACCATGTAAATCTTTGGCCTTTTGATCCCATATCCTTCATCCCAATGTCATATATGAACTGTTTGAAACTGTCCATTTGTCTTTGTAATTTCCTCCTACCTCCTTCCTTCTCGTGTTGGTGTGTTATAGCATTAAAATCTCCTAGACATATCCATGCATCGTTCTGTCCCCGGTTGATCCCTACTATCGTATCCCAGTTCTGGTTTCTCCTCCCCTCGTCTGTGTCTGCATGGATCCATGTCATGTATATTTGATCTCGTTTTCCTCTGATTTTACCCTCGTATCCAGTATGTTTGAACCCCCACTTAGTAATTCTATCTTGTTTCCTTTCTTCCACCATAGAGTTATTCCCCCTGATATGCCTCTTGGTTCAACATAATATGCATGATCCATTCCAAGTTGCACTCTTATCCGCTCACATAAGGCACTTCCGTTCTTTGTTTCCATCAAGCATATCATCTCCGGATTGTACCTCCCCATGAGGTCTTTCAAGTGTCGAATTGTAAAGGAAGACCCCAAACCCTGACAGTTCCAAACAATTGTACTCATTGGGCCCCTGTGGCTGTGTTGGGACAGTCACCAGAACCCTTTGCTTCGCTCATGTCACCCTGACCCGTCATTCGTTCCCCATCCTCGTTCTCTTACAAGTTCTTCCTCAGGATTTCTCTTTTCTTTGGTTTGTTTCATTCTGAGTAGCTTCCTCCCACGCGCCTTTCCATTCATTTTTCCTCTTATTCCCACTTATATCTCCTTCACATTATTCTTCATTCGTTTTCGGTTCCCTTCCTCATCCTCCTCCTCCCTCATCTGCTTGAGCGTCATCTTGTCTAGATAGGGGCTTAACCCCGTTCTTGCCCTATATTTCCATCGCTTAGTCCGGGCGTGGGGGTGTTTGGCGGAGTCTCCACAACATAGGCTTATTTGTCTCCACCACTTCTATATTCTGTTAGTTGGAGTAGTTCTTCATCTTCAAGGTGGACAATCAATGGATGGGTGAGGGTTAGGTTGATTTTGCTACCTTCCCCCCAGCCTTTCGGTTATGTCACTGGGCCACCCTCTCATCACGGTTGGCCTGCATCAGCATCATAGTTCCGGTGTCCCAGCTCCCACCTGGTGGCTTTCCCCTTTTGTCTGTCCACTACCGATAAAATTGCTCACTTGATCCCCTATCATTCTTGCACTATCCAAACTGAATTTTTCCAACCCCAATTCATGGATTTGGATCCATATTTGAACCCATTTGAACTTCACTTGCGTAATGCTACAACTAGGGGTCCCTTTCTGCAGACTTAGACAGTGTCACTGCACAGGCCAAGGTGATAAATCGAAGATTTGCTTCCTATCTTCCTCGTTTTCGAATTCCAACATCACAATTCGATCACACATCTGATATCAACACTGAATCGTACTTTGCCCATGCTAGCTTTAGAGCACTATGAATTGCATATGCTTTAACTATTTTTTGAGCAATAATCGTCCCAACGTACCTATCAGTGTTCTGCAGCTCCGAATTCGACGGATGCTTGAGTTTGGGTTTCCTAGTGTGGGTCGAGTCACCGGAACTGGGGTGCTGTGAAGTCATCGTCGTTGAAGTGCAGGAGCCGTTACCGTGGTCGCTACCTCCTGCAAGAAACAGTTTATAGGGGCCGAGGTAAAAGAAATCGAAGGAAAATGGAACCTCTGTTCTGTTCGAGCTTTCAGTTTTTTGGAAACGAAGCAATCACGTAGTCACTTCTCGCTTTGCATGGAGGTCCGCTTGCTGATTGAATGAGGAAGGAACGAATTGATTGCTGATGTCCTTGGTTGTTGACTGGAATCACAAACCTCCAAACGGTGTCGGCGAAAATTTCGCTCACCAGGATTACCCTAGGAGTGAGAGGCGCGGGTGGACTACAACCGCCAGCGAAATTGACTTACCATAACCATAACGGGTACAATTTTCAATACCATAACCATTAAAATAACTCTTGTTATTAACCATGGTTTTACTTGTATACCCATATTTATTCCACACATGTAATATAATAAAAGACCGAAAATTTTATTTTAAAAATAATCTATATTGTCAACAAAAACAAATATAGAACTAACATCATGCGTATTTATTACATGTATGTACAATAACTTCCATTATTTAGTATATATTAGTTTATTAATAATAAATAATTATTATATTTATATAATAATCATGGATAAAACTCAAATACCATAACCATAACCATTATGGGTAGAAAATTCATCACCATAACTGTATCGCACCATAATGGTACGGTTAACCATATTAAACAGTAACAGTTATAACCATGATTATGGGGTTTTCATCGCACCATTGTCGACCCTAGTTGTGCCATTGATGAAGCGGTTGATGCACCAACTAGAACATCCGATGACAATCAGATACATGAGACCAGGTTCAGGAACAACAACGAACCCACCAAACTCCTCGACATTTTTCTAGGGTTTCACAGAAACTCAGCCCTCTGCAAGGGATCGGTAACGTCTGTGTGTAGCAGCAGACTTGACTAGGTTTTCTACTGAATAAGACAACACGGGGAGTGGAGTGTTGAAGAGCAAAGTGATACGTGGCAACCATTGTCAATATAAACTTACATACGCAACCAGATAGAAGCCAAGGAAAAATAGAAAGAATACACAATTTTCTCTAAAACCGAAAGGACTGCACAAGATTTGATAGGATCTTTTGGAGGATTCTATTAATTGTCCTCCATCACCCATCAACATAGATTAAATAGGATTTACACTTGATTAATGAATTAGTCCAAAAAAAAAGGATAAGAAAATAAATGGAAACAACAATATGGTCCTTCTACTTATAATCTAGCAACTAACTGACCCAATGACAATAATATGTTCAGATTGACACACAACAATGATAAAACTCCCCCCACAATATGAACATATAAAAACTCAAAATATATTCTTAACTCCAAGACTTTCTTTAAGAAGATCATGATGATGAATTGATAAAGCCTTGGTGAACAAATAGACCAGCTGATCTCCAGTCCTCACGTGTTCGGTCTTGACAACTCTCTCTTGTATCTTTTCTCGAATATAGTGGCAGTTGATCTCTATGTGCTTGGTTCTCTTGTGAAAGAGTGGATTAGCCTCAATTTGCAGGGCAACTTGGTTATCACAGAATAGCAAAACAAGTTTAGTTTGGCTTACCCCAAGTTCAATTAGCAGGATGCGAAGCCAAACAATCTCTGAAAGAGTGGTTCCTATGCTCATGTACTCGGCCTTAGCCGAATATCTAGAATCATTACTCTTTTTCTTAACCCTCCAAGATACTAAAGAATTGTCAAGTTTAATGCAATATCCAATGACTGACTTTCTACTCTCAACACAATCAGACCAATCAGAGTCACAAAAAGCAGTCAAAATAGGCAAGCTTTGATAATCAAGAAAAACACTCATACCTGGATCATTTTTAAGATATATGATTATTCTAAGTGAAACATCTAAATGCGATTTCTTTGGTTCTTGCATATATTGACTTAGACACTGCACCAAGAAAGCTATATCAGGCTGAGTTATTGCCAAGTAAAGCAGTTTACCGATTAGTTGTCTATAAACATCCAGATTCTTAAGTCGCAAGTCATCAAAATTAATTCCAATATGTTCATCATATGACTTGCTTGTCAGTTTTACATTCAATTCCATTGGTATTTTCACAGCTCTACATGCAGAGAGACCTAAATCAGATAAAATTTCCAAGACATATTTCCTTTTACACAAAATCAAACCTTTCTTAGATCGGACAATTTCAATACCAAGGAAATATCTAAGTTCACCCAAGGCTTTCATTTTAAATGTATCCATCATAATAGATTTCAAACCAACAATCATCATACGACTATTAACAGAAATCACTAAGTCATCCACAAACACAAGCACATCATCTATATCATCACCAGATCGCTTGGTAAAAAGGGAATAATCCAACTTAGATTGAGTATAACCATGAGAAATAAGAGCACTAGTCAATTTCATATTCCGCTGTCTAGATGCATGTTTAAGGCCATAAAGAGATTTTCCTAATCTACACACTAAACCATTCTCCCCATGATTACGAAAACCAGGAGGAACATGCATATATACTTCCTCATCCAAGTCTCCTTGAAGAAACGCATTATGAACATCCATTTGGTATAAAGGTAATTTATTAATTGAAGCCAAAGCAAGAATAGTCCTAATTGTATTCATTTTAGCAACATGCGAAAATGTTTCAAAATAATCAATGTCATGAGTTTGAGTAAAACCTTTTGCAACCAACCAGGCTTTATGACTTTCAATAAAGCCATCAACATTTAGTTTTACCTTAAATACCTATCTACATCATATGGCTCTTTTACCTGAAGGGAGAGGGACTAAGTCCTAGTTGTGATTTTCCTCAAGTGCGGTTATCTCATTCTTCATAGCCTGAACCCATTCAGGATGTTTCTCAGCTTCAGTGAATGAGGTCGGTTTTGTGACCTTGGACATACAATCAAGGAACGACTAAAATGAAGGAGATAAATGCTCATAGGAGACATGATTTGTAATCAAATGGGTAGCATGAGAAGATTCAACATGATAATCCTTATGTCAAATGTGTGGCCTGGTGACCCTTCCAGATCTCCTAGGCACATATGCATCTTTTGTAGGGACAGTATTAGACTCAGACAAAATGTCATCATTGTCTTCATCTGAATCAGTGTTACATGAATCATTCTCGATCTGCATCTGTGTCAGACCAACATTCGTATGTGGAGTTTCATAAAAGGCATCATTATGACAAAATTTGTCATTCAGCATATCACCGGTTATATCATCATCATGCTTAGAAAAGTGAAATACATGTTAATGGAATTTCACATCCCTACTGACAAATATACCCCTTGTATCTATATTGTAAAACTTATAACCCTTCTGAGTTTCCGAATATCCCATAAGAACAGTAGATATAACACGAGAAGCAAAATTGTCATGTGACACAAGATTCTTAGTAAAACATAATCATCCAAAAGTTCTCAAGTGATCAACACATGGTTTCTTCTTAGTCATTATTTCAAGATGTGATTTTCCATTATAAACAGAGGACGGTGTCCTATTTATAAGATAACATGCAACAAGTACGCATTCTCCCCAAAAGATACCAGGAACAAATGTTTGAAATTTCAAGGATCTGTCCACCTCTAAAAGGTACTTATGCTTTCGCTATGCTCTACTGTTCTGCTGGGGAGTATACAGACAAGTGCTTTGGTGTATGATTCTCTTTTATTTAAACATATCATTCACATATTCACTAAAAATTCACCACCATTATCTGACCTGATAGTTTTAATTTTCAGATTATACTGGTTTCGAATGAGGGCAAAAAATTCTTTAATGGCCACAACAACATCATACTTGTTAACCAACAAATATATCCAAGTTACTCTAGAATAATCATCAACTAGAGTAAAAAAAAAAACATTTTTTCCATCATAATTTTGTTTTTGATATGGGCCCCACACATCAGCATGCACAAGCTCAAACAAGGAATCAACCCTAGATCGAGATTCAGGAAAAGGAAATCAAGTAATTTTAGCTAGGGGCAAATCGTGCAATTTTGACAAGGAGATCCGACAAGGAGGGGACGAACACTTCGGGATTCGTACAGGGACGGAACACTTCGAGAAGAAAGCGGATGAATGCTTCGAACAACAGTGGAGGGAAGACTACATATTAGGGGTGGCAATTTCTGACACAATACGATTAAACGATCTGCAATTTACACGTTTAGACACGACACGATTACTAAGCGTGTCTAAACAACTCTTATACGTTTAGACACAATTAATAATTGTGTCTAAACACATCTAACATGCAAATACACGACAAACACACATAGTACATATAATCCGTTAAAAAATTTCTGTTAACACCACAAATGTCTTGCACGTGACTTTTTTTACTGTGAAATTCCTCAAATGCCCCTCACTTCTTCACTGATATTATATGTAGTACATATAATATCAGTGAAGAAGTGAGGGGCATTTGAGGAATTTCACGGCAAAAAAAGTCATGTGCAAGGCATTTGCTGTGTTAATGGAAACTTTTAATGGACACAAACGGACTTCATCAAAAACCAACAAGACCAAACATATTGCATCAAAAATAAACATTGTGTCGCTTTTATCACTTTGGTCAAACATGTTACATCTTTTTCATACTTTTCCCTAAAAAAAGGTTATTAATCTGAAGCCACGAAGGAGATAGGGACAAATCGATGAGGGATGAACAGAAGCCGAGGGTAATGAACCGTCACAAGGAAGAATCCTCAATCTTGGAGGCTTTGAGGGAAGAGCAAGGCCTCAAAAAAAGATTGGGCATAGGAAACGGTGAGGAGACTTGAAGACAATAAATCTTCAAGAGAAAGTTGTGGGTAAGAACATTTTCAACGGTTCCAAGGACAACACCACTCAGAATCTTGAATCCATGAAGCAGGGAAGCTTCGCGAGAAAGACTACTGGAATAATGCGGAAGCAACCAGAGAAAGAAGGAGAATATATGAATAACTGCTCTGATACCATGTCAATATCAGAGAAACTTACAGACACAACCAGGAAGAAACTAAGGAAAAATAGAGAGAATGCACGGTTTCCTATGAAACCGAAAGGACTCCACAAGATTTGATAGGATCTTTTGGAGGATTCTATTAATTCCCATTCATCCCCATCAACATAGATTAAATAGGATTTACACTTGATTAATGAATCAGTCCAAAAAAAAATCGAAAAAGAGGAAAATAAAATAAACGGAAATAACAATATGGTTCTCCTACTTCTAATCTAGCAACTAACTGACCTAATGAATTGGCACACACGAATGATAAAAGTCATTGGGAACCACTGTCGCTCTGAACTGCTTCCAAGTGGATGGATAGTTTTGAAGGAAAGGTTCATTTTGTTCCATTTATTTTTGGCCAATGTTTCCTGTTGAAGTTAAGTTTTCGATTGGAATCGACTACAGCATCTCAGCCACAACTAAATAGTTCAAAAATAAATAAAATAACGATAAGTGACCAGGTACACCATTTAATAAAAAAAAAGACTAATATATTAAATGGTTATGCATGTTTGACCAATGTGACTAATTGATTATTTTTTTTTTTGCGTGACTAAATGACCACTTATGTTACCGTATATAACTATTTGGTTATTCTGTAAATGGTTTTTTCTGTTAATTAATATTTTTAATATATTTTTAAATTATCAAATGACATTTTTAACCTTCATTCATCATCTTCTTTTATTCTTCTTCTGTCTCTTGAGTGGATTCTCAGCAGCATCGTTCCAATTCTCAAGACTGGTACGAACCGAGCCCCGTGAGGGAATTCTCGTAGAGGTAGATGCTCTGGAGGTTCGTACAACCCTCGAGCTCAGGCGGGATGGGGCCCGATAACAAGGCGGTGTAAATGGCGATGGTCTCAAGCTTCTTCAACTGCCCGAGACTTAACGGAAGAGAGCCGGAGATGCTAGTCTCCCCGAGGCCAATCGTGACCAAATTCGAACAGTTGCCGATCTACGTAGGAAGAGACGCTTGAAGTTTTTTGTTGCCACCAACTCCAATCCCTTGCAGATTACTCAGCTTCCCGATACTGATCGGAATCTCACCACTGAGCTGATTGTCGTACATAATCAACCATGTGAGCGCTCCCAAATTCTCTATCTGGTCTGAGATCGATCCCTCGAGCCTGTTGGAGTTGAGGTAGAGTTTCTCGAGCCTAGTCAATCGGCAGAGCTCGATGGCCCAATGGAGATTTCTCCGATCAGTGAATTGTCGCTCAAATCCAAGATGCTCACCTCAAGAAGCGAGTCGATTTCCTTGGGGACGGATCCGGTTAGGTTGGTTCCCGACAAAACAAGACTCTTTAATGAAGACAGAGAGCTGAGGTTGCTCGGGACAGAACCAAGCAGATCCGTATCCTTGAGACTCAGTTCCACGACGCGGGATTCGGCATTGCAGGTGATTCTGAACCATTGGCATGGAGTTTAGCTGTCGGGGTCCCAACTGCTGAATTAGGGATTCACAGATGCATTGAAGAATTAAAGAATCTGAGTTGAAGTGAGTAAAGGTTCTTGGCTGTGGGATAATTTTGACATTTCATTATAATAGTTATTTAACGGGTTAATTACTTAATTGGTTACACATGTTTCACCATTGTGCAGAATAGTTACACGTGTTTCAAAATATGATTAATTGGTTTTGCTATGTGACTAATTGGTTACACATGTTTTTCCCAATGTGATTAATTGATTATTCTGTTAGTAAACTGTTAATTTTACCGTTAATTAATATTTTTAACATATTTTTGAATTATCAAATAATTATTATGCTCTTAACTGTTGAATCAAACACAAACATCATTTGTATTTCAAAAAGGAGATGGGTTTCACATGAATCGCAAGTTGTAGATGTTTGTTTCTTAAGAGTTACCTCTCTGGGACCAGCTCGGTTCTCAAGATTGCAATCTGGGTTGATGGCAATGCCTTGAAGGCCAAGACGAGTGGCAGGGAAAGCACAAACACGAACCTACAGAGAGGGTAAGCAATGATGCACCTCTTAAAGACCAATTTCAGCAGGAATGATCAAAATGCAACAAAAAATTTATGTAATTCATATGAGATCCATAACATGATAAAATCTGCAGAAATGATGAAACCTAAACAAGGTTTCTTAGGAACAAGGTAGCAGTTTCTAATGACAATGCTGGAGATCAAGGGGAACAACCAATTTTGGGCTCAACTAATTTGAAAATTGAAAATCATCAAATCGTAAAAGAAAGGAGAGCATAAAACATCGAGATACTTAGTTCTTATGAAACATAAAACAAAATTTGGGGAATATGTCGTACCAGTTGCAATTAAACTTTCACCAGGAGCAAGAATAGCACCAGGTGGGCGCATGAAACAGCTCTTCAGTGCAGTAGTTTGAAACTACATGATTAAGAACACGATCAACAAATCATGTGAAACAGTTCACTAAGTAATACAAGAAAATATATGTTTCTTAGCTTATATGATGTTTAATTAAGAACCAGTCGAATTTGTGATGTACAATGCATATATTTATCCCGATCAATAAGGTTCTCATAAAGAACGAACACCAGATGAAAAAAAAACTACTCTTAATACCTTGAATGCTACATGAGATTTGCTGATATTTTTAATTTTGATGGCACTCCTAACCTGCTTCCCAGTTTCATCTGGATACAACATTAGCAGACAGTTAATGAATACAATTTGGTCTACATACAAAAACAACATCCAATCCAGTGAATCCACCTTCATGTTTCTAATAAATGAATAGTACAAGATTAGCATTAGCATCAATTTTACAGAAGAGATCACATACTAAGGGGAGAAACATGCAGATTGAACAGAAGAAGTTGATTAACTGCACATGGTTATACTTAAAAGGTAATTAAGGTTAGGCCAAGGAAGCTTACAAGGAAAGTACAATTTGGAGGGTGGATCGAGCTTGAGGCGGCGCCAAGTCGGAATTAGCGATTTGGCAACAGATGACACCGAACTGATCCTTGCGCAGTGGACGACACATCGACATGATCAGGATTGATGTGATGGTGGCTCTGATGGAGGTTGGCGTGAGACGATGAACCATTACTCGGACCTGAATCGCGTTTCTGGGTTCGTACCTGGAAGAGCTCGCTGGATGAAGAATGAAGACGAGGAGAGGAGAATGAATGAAGACGTACCTGGCCACAGAGGAGGAGAATGAAGAATGAAGACGAGGAGGAGAATGAAGAATAGCTCGGTGGTGTATGAAAGGGTAATTAAGTCATTTTATGTATCTAAATAGTGATTTAATGGTAATTTTTGACGAAGAACGGTAAAAAAATCAATTAATCACATACCAAAATCAATTAATCCCATTTTGAAACATGTGTAACCATTCTGAACAATAGTAAAACATGTATAACCAATTAAGTAATTAACTCTTATTTAACAGATAAACAAGTTGTAACCAATTAGTCAATGAGTATATTAACTCTTAAAAAAATCATCATCAATTCTTGTTTTTTCCCTCAATTCAATAAGGGCCCAAAGACATTTTGATTTTTTTTTTCAAATTTAATATTAATTTAATAATTAATTACGAGAATAACTTTGTTATTCAAATTTTCCAAAATAACTCTAAACACGAACCGTTCACGTTTACAACGTTTTTTCCCTCAAAATAAACACCTATTAATACCTACTATTTAGTCCTTTAAAAAGATACAAAGAAAATAATAATGACACTGAATAATTTTCATATATTTATAATAAATATATTAATGCAAACATTATGTGTCTCATTGTGTGTGATCTGACCATCTTCACGAGTGGGAGTGTGTCCCAATAATCGTGGACAATAAATACATGAAAATTATTCACTTAGTCATTATTATTTTTTTCATTTTATTTTATTTTTTTAAAAAGGGCTAAATAGTAGGCATTTGTAGGTGTTTATTTTTTGGGGAGAAAATCACTGTAAACGCAAATGAAATTTTGCGCCACTACAAGAGAGTTGACAACTAACGACTCAAAAAATTATTTTAACAGCTCATTAATTGAGTCGTTAATTTATCACGGCTCATTTTATAATGAGTCGCCAAAAATATGTATTTTTTTTATAAAAAATATACACATTGGTTGGGCTCCCTCCGAGTTCAACTTCCGAGCCCCAGCCTCCGAGCCCCTGCCTCTAACCTCCGAGCCCCAGCCCCAGCTCCAGTGAGTTCACCGAGCTCCAGGTTCCAGCGAAGAAGGGCTACCTCCATCGGCCACCTCCGTGAAGCTTCGAAGGTGTGACGGTGAAGTTTCGAAGGTGCGACAGTGAAGCTTCGAAGGTGCGGGAAGGAGAGTGAAGAGTGAAGTTGCGGGAGAAGGAGCTTCGCGGGGAGTCGGAGTCGGAGGAAGGAGCTTCACGGGGAGAAGGAGCCTCACGGGGAGAAGAAGTTGCACGAATACTATTCATGGGGAGAGTTTTTCTGGTCTGGAGGAGGAGGAGGAGTTCTTCACGGGGAGAAGAAGTGCTTCAGTCGAGATAAAGAGGAAAGAGTGCGGGAAATCAAAATTTTGAAATTTGAATTTATTTTATTATTGGTTGAATAGTAATTAAGCAGTGAAAAATAGCGAAAAAGTTTAAAGTTATTTTTTTTTTAAAGGACGACTAATAAAAAGAGAGGTAAAAGATATTTTTTTTCATTTCGTGGCTCTGACATTTGAGCCATGAAATATATATATATATATTAACATCTTAATAGTAATTGAGCAGTAAAAAATAGCAAAAGAAAAAAAATATAATTCTTTACAAAAAAAAGGACGCAAAAAAGAATTTGTTTTTATAAATAAAATGACGGCTCATCAAAGACTGAGCCGTGAATAATCAGATAAATAAATTATTCACGGTTCAATAGTATTTGAGTCGTCCCGTTGAGTTGTTATATCACCCTTCTCCCGTAATGCGTTTAAGGCTACTTTAGAAAATTTAAAAATCTTAGCATTATTCTCGTAATTAATTATTAAATTAGGGTTAAATTAGAAAAAAAAAAATAGACATTCTGCATGACATTAAATATGAAAGTAGGCATGTTGGCTGCTTCGTGGAAAAGATTCGTCTTAATTTCTTCTTTTCTTCTTGCTTTAGAACATATATTTCAATTCAAAGTATAGACTATAGACCATTGGAGTCATAGCAGTCAAATTTCCATTTTGGACCATTGGAGTCATAGCAGTCAAATTTTCATTTTGGACCGGAATTACGCCGACGATACACAATTGACGCCATTAGAATTTTAGAATAGATTGACACGCGGAGATATATTAAAATATGTTATCCAACTGGGAATGTTTATAATGTGTCAATTTTGGACACATTTTATGAGTAGTATTTGATCAAACATTTTAGATTCAAGCGTTATTTTAACACGATTCATCTATCCGTGTGAAAAATAGAGTTGAGTTTGGGTTGTATCGATCTGTGAGTCAATCTGTAAACTCATATAATTAAATATATATATATATATATATTAATAAATTATATAAAATATCATGAGTCGCATGGACCGTATGAGTCACGTGAATTGCATGAGTCGGTGACTCGAATGAGTTTGATGGTGAATTCGCGCGCGGGTCATGTTTGATTCTTAAAAATTGACTCATCAATAATTACGTGTCGTGTTTGAATTCAGTATATATATACTTCAAGGTATATATATTTAATTTCGTTTGGAATTTTAAGAAAAATGATTTTAAGATACGTTTTCCGTGGAGACGGGGAGATAGTTGAAATGATGAAAACTCATCTGTGTTGCTTAATAACTTGATTTCAACTTAGACAAGTAAGTAGTTTTGACAAATTCAAACCTACGTACGTACATTATATTACTACATGTGTTGTTGGTTGGTGTTGCCATCTGAAACATATGTGAGTATCTTGGTCAGCAAGTAAACCCCATTCATTCAAACATTCGTCGCTACAGTACAGTGAATGAAGTACCCTAGAAACACCCCACAATCTACTTCACCTACACTATAAAAACAGATACAGAAACCTTGGCTTCTTCACAGTTCATACAACAACAGACTCTCTCTCTCTCTCTCTCTCTCTCATACATACATACATACACACAGAGTATTCCTCATACCTCCATAGACGATATGACGAGGATGATGAATCCAAGAAACGTCCAGAGATCGGTTCTGATCTGTTTGGTCGTATTTTTGGCAGTCTTCTGCATTTCTGCAGTCGAAGCTTCGAGGATGCTGCCGGAGGATTTCCAGGCGGCCAACCACCTTGCAGCAGCGTATGAGAAGAGCAGGTTCACCTTGACCATGTGGCTTCAGCGTCTGGATAGTGGCCCCAGCCCCGACGGTCCTGGCCACTGATCCAAACATGTTCTATACATACACAAAACTCAAATAAAAAAACTGATCTCAAGATATCAGTAAAATGTTTTATTATTTATTTTTTTTTCATTTTTTTTATATATAGATGAATAATTGCTGATATATGTAATCCAGTTCCTTGGGAAAAGTATATCGATATGGACTTGAGTTATTATTTAAGTTCATTTTAAATCTGACACTTGGCTATTGTTTACTATGTTATGATTACTATTTACTAATGGGATGTTGCTATCTGATGCATGCATTAAAAAGAAAACTCACATAGAAAAACATTTTTTGGGATGAATTACTTTCCAAAATAACATTTTAAAATAAATTCCAGAGTTTGAAAGGTTCATTCTCAATTTAAAAGAGACACATACATGTATAAATTGTGTCGAGTATTTCTCTCCCTCTGTTGGATCGTTCAACATCGTGCACCGCATTAATAAAAGTTAAATTCATCAAAACACATCAACCAAGCTTCTAAGGGCAAGGCCAACAAAATGCTGTGTTGGTACTCTAGCAGCATATATATATCATGCATCATTTGCACCCTCTGCACCCTTTTTCTCCCTCTGCTTCTCTCTTTTCTTCTTGTTTCTCAATGCGTTTTTGCTCAGTTGTCTGATCCAATGAATACAGAACTAATAAGTTAACCTCGAACTATTTATCCGAGACTGCTCGTAAGTGTCTAGACGGTAAAAAAATATTAACTTACTCAGAAGGGCCTTCTCCAAGCAGCTGTCACACACAAAAGTACCAAAAAATAATGAAAAAAAGAATTAGAATTTTTTAACTGAAGAAATTTCTTGATTCGGTAGATCACTTGAAATCCATTCCCCTATTATAAGTTCATACAATACCTGTGCCTGAATGGCAGCTGCTTGTTTAGCTTGGGGTGGACGATAAGCAGCTGGTTTCTGTGCTGGGACGCTGCTAGAGGTGGCTTTTGTAGAAGTGTTTTTTGTTTGTCCTGGACACAAATGTAAATTAATAAAGATGAACTAAATGTTGATCTGAATGTAGTATTCGGGTTTCATGACACGGACCTGAAACTTGTGATTTTGATTCTTCGATCTTCAATGAACTGACGGACTTGATAAGGTCCACAATGTCACCAAATCTATCAGGTGATTCAGGTTTCCAATCAACCTGCAGAAAGTTACAATGTTTTTAATTGTCTTGGTTATTACCCAACAAAAGAGAGAACAAACATCTCTGGGTGAATGGTGAATTTTCAAAAAATAAAAAAATCTTTTGGTGAAATACTGACCTGATATAACTTGTCAAACATCTTCTTGTAGTACAGCGAACCATTGTGGTGGAATATTTTGATCCTTCAATGGCCCCCACCCACCCCCAAAAAAGACACATATTGCTATTTCAGAATCATTGGACATAATTTTCTAATACAAAATAGGTGTCTTCAGCAACTAGCTGAGTGGAAAAAAAAACTAGCTGAGTGTACTAATTAATAAGTGGAAAAGTTATGTATATACCAATATGACATAATCTCCGGAAAGACATGGATTTTATTTTACGTACCCGTTGTCAACTTGTAATCTTGGAGCTGTTGTTGCAGTCATGAAGTAGAGGCCATCTGGAGACCATTCACTAGTTACAGACCATTCAGCCTTTGTTGACCCAAGCTGTTTTTTCTCATTGTAGTCCCAAAAGGCCTGTTTGTTTAGTGATAAAAAGCAGGGTCAGAGGTGCATAAGAATCAAAATCAGATGAAGAAAAAGCACACAAGGGAGGAATATCAAAGCTAATGACAGATGTATGTTATGTTTAATACGGATTGAGCATACCATATCTCCTGGCAAGTTACCAAAACCTGCCAAACAAAGAACTGAAGAACATATTTAAGGAAAGAGCACCAAATTTTCTGATAATCAATTTTTAATTCACAAGGGAAGAGACTAAAAATGACTATTTGTAAATCATGTTGTTTGTGAAGGATACACTTCCCTTTTGGATTCCATCGAACTGTATTGTAAGGGCCTGTTCCAAGTTCAAGGAGTGGATTGCACCTCTTGTCGAACACAGTTGCCTTTGCAGGCATGACTAAACATAGGTCAAGGAACATTCTTTCAGATTAAAGAGAAAACTAACAGATAAAATAATTAGACGACATGCTGTTCGATAATTAGAACTAATTCTGATGATTATGAAGCATAAAAGAATTAAATATGCTTTGAGTAGTATAAGGCTATTGTTCACAACCACAAAAATTCAGTCTACCAACTGTAATCATTTAACCACTGAAGGTTATTGTTCTTCATTTTACTGCAGACAATAAACAACACAAGAATGATGAGAAAAAACTGATACACAAGCTATGATATGCATAATAGTCATTTACCTAAATATATACATGTGATAGACATTATAAAATCATTGAGAGGAGGATACAGCCATAAACTACAGCAAATTCTTTTCCTGAGTATGACCACTGAACATCATGAATGGGCCCTTCTTTACCTGCAAGTACATTCACAAGGGTCATTCTTGGAGCAATTTTGAGATACTGCTTTTCCACACACAGAAGAAGGAACGAAAAGTAAAAGTGCATACGAAGATTGACTAGCCCTTCATGGGTCCCATCAGTGGTCAAATAGCTTAATTTTGATTCTCCATAGTAACTCTGGTTGGTTTTGTCAACATCAGACTGCACAACAACCAAAAGTCCATTCGAACCAGAGTTCCAACTTAGCTGGACCGAAGAACACCTAAAGAAACTTCGCCGAGCAACGGATTGGCTTTGTAGTTCTTTCACGGAAGCAAAAATTTGGACACTGGCAGGAACCCCCTGATGAGCAGAATGACAACCTTAAAGCTAGAATTTCAAAAGAAATACTACTTACAAGTATCAAAAGGAGAGTTAGTTTTCCTTGTGCCTGAAACAGCTAAGGCGAAGTTGCTAGAACAGTTAAAGGCAATGGAAAGAAGGGAAACATCCAATGCATACTTCATAGATTCCAAACTTAATGTCTCTTTGAACTCAGACCCTTAATTTTCAGTTGATTTTGCACCAACAAGAACTAGTTTACCCTAGGTAAGAGCAAAAGTTTAAATTTATCTGCACAGGATATAAGTAAGCAGTTTCAAACATTAATAGATACAAGCCCTAGAGTTTTTCCAGAAGGTAAGAAAGTCCAAACCTTAGCCTCTGGTACAAACGCTGCCACATGGGAACCTGGTGTCTTAGACAGCTCAACTGCAGCCACTCCTGGAATTCTCAGTTTATGTGTGAAGCCTTTTGAAAAATCAGTGGCGTCAAAAAACTGGATCTCGTTTGTTGCAAGTCGACATGCAACAGTTTCATCATTACTGAACCGAATGGAGGGCCTAGGTAGTAAGCAGATAAAATTTCAAGTAAGAACATGAAGTGCAGAATTCTTTTCACAATTTTAAGATCTATTTATACTGTACACTACTACTAACAAACTCAGAGACTCTATCTCCGCTTATACCATGTAGCTTTAGTCATATTCTTCTGGAAAAGATTATAGGCAGAATCACCGGTCTCAGTTTTCCACAAGACGACATTCTTCTCCTGAGGTGTTGTGGATTTTTGAAATGTTTGCAGATACGTTCCACAAGGGGATATTGTAGCAGCAATAACATTAGCGACCTCAAAGGATCTGATTTCTTTATAGGAACGGCAGTCATATATGCTAATCACAGAAGTAGACTTCATAACCATCATCTTGGAGCCATCTTCACTGAACTTTGCACTAGTGCATGGGGTTCGTTCAAGCTTTACATTAGGTTGCCCGTTGGTAAATGGAGGACCATTCCATAAAGAGAAACCCTCAGGATCCCGAACTTCAATAGATGTGGACCAATCATTAGACAATAGAATGAATTTGTGGTGAACAAAACGAAGTAGTTCATAAAGAAAATACCTAAAATCTCCAATGGCGGTGAAGGGCCTGCAGTTGTCATTGCCAGGAAGAACAATCTACACAAAATCGAGATTCGGCTGCAAATAAGAGCAGACAGCTGGTAGTGCATTTTCGATTCAACGTCATAAATTCAATCAGTAAATAGATGAATGAAGTTAACCTAACTAAAATGATCACAATAGTTGCTGTAAAATGTCCAACAACTGCAAGTTTTGAACTTTAGATCGATAATCTAGAAATAATTCAGTTAATAACAATGAGCGCTAGCAGTTACTACGATTCTTCAACCTCATCCTTCTCTATCCTTGTGAATTCATGTTCAAGTTCTACCCAATATAATGCTCCGCAATCAAAATAGCAGATTTTACAGAATCCTAAAAATCCACCCTATTGATATATCCGACTATATAATCCGCTCACGGTGAGATAGAGATATAGGGAGAGGCTTCCGAACCTTGAGTTTCCGGCCACGAGTGATCTCCAGCGAGGTCGGCAGTGCAAACACCGCAAAATCTATCGTCGGAAGATGCTTCGTACTGGCGCCGTTTTCTTTTGGGGCGAAATGAGAAAGTGAAGAGCGCGTAATCTGGTGTAACCAAAGTACCTATAAAATAAAAATAAGGGAAAAGTATGAAAAAAATTTAACATGTTTGTCCAAAATGGTGGTTGATGGAACTAATTTTGGAGTGTAGGTAATTGATGTAACACGTTTTCTGTTGTAGGTTTTAGATGGAAACGTTTGTTATTCCGTCTGTTTCCCCGTTAAAAACCAGCATGTGTCAGTCACGTGACATGATTTGTCAGATGTTAATGAAATATTTTCGTAAATGCCCAAGATACCCCTACACCTATTTCCCTCCACTTCCCTTCTTTGTTTATACACCCATACCGAAGCAAAGTCATTCACCTTCGAACCCAAGACCCGTCCCGTCGTTTCCAACTTCAAACCCTAACTTCGGTTCTGGCAGCTGCTGCGAAAAGAAGATCCTACCCCATTTGCTGCTGCGACAAGAAGCTCCCACCCCTCCGACAACCGAAGCGACTTCAAACCCCATCTGCTGCAACCGACTCTTCTTCTCCCGCGAATCGTTGCGTCGACTCCTTTGTTCTGCTCAATCCGAAGACGTACCCGCTCAATATCCCGCCAAAGTAACTTCCGTAGCCCCTCCATGCTCTATAAATTGAAGCTTTGGTCCGATTTTTAGTTGTATGATTCCAATTTTGCAAAGGTTTGTTCAAATCACAAAATGTAGTCCATTTCGTATGTTGCAATTAGAACTGTAATGTTGTTGTTTATACATAGGTTAAACATTCGGTTGAAAAGATTATTGATCTGGAAAGTGATGTTGAACCCGTTCGAGTCAGCTCAAGTGCCCCCCAACTGTCAGATTGTAGAGCGATCGTTCCCGTGGATATGCCTTTGAAAACAATCACCCCAAAGAAGAAAACCATTTTGAAGAGGGCTGGACCGTCAAGGAGTTCCCCCCGTTTCAGGTCAAGCAAGTTCACAAAATTCCCGACTCAGTGAAGATTTATGTCATTGCGGATTAGATATTATGATTAACTATGTATTTTTAGGTGTTTTGCAGCATGCATGCTGTCATTTTGATGAACTATAATGTGTTTGTGGATTTTGGTGGATTTTCATGAACTAGTGTGTGTTCTGGCTGAATAGGTATTGTATGAAGGTACTTTGAAAGGTTTTGTATGGTCTCTGTATGGTCTGGGTTACAGGTTTTGATATTCAGGTGGAATTCTATTCGGTTGTGTTGGTAATGTTCTGCAGAAATTTGCCAAACATGTTACATCTATGTTATACTTGTTCAGAAACATATTGCATCAAAAACCAACAATTACAAAACATATGTTTTCTGACACCAACACACTAAAAACATAATTACCCTACAACCGACCCGCAAACTTAAAACACAGACTCAGCTTAACTGACAACTACTTTTAACATTACAGAAACAAGCAGGACCACAAGCACTCCAACAGCAATAACTAACATCTTCTCCCTCTTACGTAGAAGAACAACTTCGTCTTCGATATGGCCATGCATATCTCGAAATTTGCTTACGACCCTCCTTCCGTATATGCACATTGGGGGGTCACTCCACTCGAAGTAATTACAACTGTGGTTCTGCAATCAAATTTGGGAATTAGGGTTTCGAATGGAACTTTACAACTGTGGTTGGGCAACAATTTTCAAATTCATTCTACAATTAGGGTCAAAACCAAATGAAATCGACAAACACACCTTATAATTGGGACACCCATAGAAAAACCGACCGAAATTCTTCCATGTGGAAGCTGGTTTGGCATGACTAGTGAACCCACAATAGCAAATCAACGGTTGGTACTCTTCATGCGCCTTCGAGCTTCGAGAAGAGCTATTGGACTTGTGCGGTGACATCATTCTTTGGAGAAGACACGAACACTGGAGAAGATTAGAGCTCACTGCCGAAGATTGGAGAAGACACGAACAAGAGAGGTGTGTTATAACTGTCTTATGAAGAAGACAGGGGCATTTAAGGACTTTCACGTTTCAAATACGTCACGTGCATGGCATGGCACACTTAACGGACATTTTGAACGGAAACTTACCGACTGCATCAAATACCTACAACATCAAACATGTTACATCAAATAATACAACTGTGTCGCTTTGACAATTTCTGGCAAACATGTTACATTTTTTTCATACTTTTCCCTAAAAATAAACACTCTTCCACGAAATGAAATGCCCAAATGCATGAATTGGAAAGGTTGGGGTGTAAAATGTAGGGTATAAAGTTTTGGATCCAGCAGTGCAATTTCACAATAATTATTAAGTACGGTACCATCATCATTCTGTAAAAAGGTTCAGACCATAGTTTATCAGACCGGACCGGAAATCAAACCGGTAAGGGGACCGATTCACGGTTTTCCACATAAGACAAGGGGCTTATGTTTAGGGCTGTCAATGGTTAGGATATGGTACGAGTATGACATTAACCATGGTTTTACTTGTATACACATATTTATTCCACACATGTAATATAATATAAGACCGAAAATTTTATTTTAAAAAAATACATGAATCTATATTGTCAACAATAAAAATATATAAAACTAACATCATAGTTATTTATTACATGTATGTATATTAACTTCCATTATTTAATATATATTAGTTTATTAATAATAAATAATTATTATATTTACATAATAATCATGGTTATAACCATGGGTATAACTCAAATACCATAACCATTATGGGTAGAAAATTCATCATCATAACCGTACCGCACCATAATGGTACGGTTAACCATATTAAACAGTAACGGTTATAACCATGATTATAGGTTTTTCACCGCACCATTGTCGGCCCTACTTATGTTCTGGATTAGCCGAGATCGAGTCGCATCTCCAATTTGAGCTAAAACCCACACAGACGGACCCCTTCGTTACGTTTGGCAAGTAATGATGTACTGTAAGAACACATGGTTATCAATTACCATTATCAAACACTGATTTTTATGTAAGAACACTGATTAGGAAAAGTGTAGCGATCAGGTACAATTATCAAACTCAACCAAGTGTTTTCCCGTAAAAAGAGAGAACATAATCGAATTCTAAGCCCAAACCCAGATTTTTATTCATTTTCATATCAACATCCCAAACCAAGATTGCCAAATTCGACGACTCATACTGTCGTCATGAACGAGTCCCTAAAACTGAGGATATGTGTCCGAAGTTCCCAAAGGTAACACTGTTTAAAGCTCGTAGTGAAAGATCAAGCCTTTGCAGGGGTAGCTGACTCTGGGTCTTTGGTTTTTTGCTCTTCAAACTTGTCGATTGCTACCTGTAGCTCGTCCGACCCTCCAACAGCTCTCATTGTGTAAAAGTAAACTCCAAATACGAACCCTGACAAGCCTCCAGCAACAATGAGGTTCTTTGTCTTTGGAGCAAGATTTCTGAAGACAGACAAACCAGCCATGTTTTCTGCACAAGCAAGATTAGTTCCGTGCATAAACATTCAATTTTACCACGTGAACTGAAAATTGTTGAGGTCACTGCAGAAATAGGATTCATCAACTAATTCAAAACGAGTCTACATTATACATAAAACTTCCCCATTAACACGTGCTCCAAAGATGACCTTTTCAGCTGACAACAATTCAAATCTATCTTTCTTAAGGGGGACTGAGGGGGATGTCCAAACTTGTTCCCTAAACCTGCAACTCATTCCCATTGATCTCTAAAACTCCAGGCAATGTCGATACACCCCTTGCTTATATAAATATCAAAACATATAGTATAGCTCAAATGTTCCAACCGCCATTTATCATCACAATTTCCAGAAAGGTATGAACCATAACATCCCTTCTAGTTGAAACATTACCTGAGCATGTTCAAAAGAATAACTATCACACCAACAAGTTCCTACCCTAAACCCTGAACATAGATCAGAGACTACGCATTTCGAGACCAGTAATCTACTTTTTCATTTCTTCAACTATTGGTTACGACTGAGCAATTCTAGCTTAACAACTAGCTCTTAAAAGAACATTAAGCCCAACAAAATGGTGTCATATCGCTTCTCAGTCTCCTTGGGTGTTAATCCCTTCAATGGACTCCAATAAGTTTGCAATTATCGCGAACCCGAAATTCTAACAGTTTCTGGCCAAAAAAAAAGTTCCATAATCTCATCTCCAAAAGCAACTCCTTTCAAATTCATAAACTCGAGGTTATGATTCACAGTAATAATCTTCTTCTTTTTTCGGCCAAACACAGTAATAATCTAAGAGCCATTTTTGAAGCTCTCTTCAAGTTTAGAACAAAACATAAAAGATGTTGACATTATTGCGTCAGTGCCGACGCAAGGAGTTTAGGTAAGTGTAGTAGTCAACCTTTTCCGTGTCTTCCATGTCTGTCGTCATGGAGGCAATTTCTTGGAAAAAGATTAAGATTTTCAATACCATCACTCATTCTAATGATTATCCAACCCAACAGGACGACATTGAATGACTTTTGAGGAGCTATATTACAGCCATAGACGAAGTAAAGCAAGAGAAACTGAAACAGTACCTGCAATCTATGGACACGAAAATGACCAAGAAGAGTGGAAGAACCCTAATCGCCGTAAAGATTCGTCTCTTTAAGCTGTTGATCCAGTTTTGATTGATCGAAATCAATTTTACTGTTACTTGCTAAAATACGCGGGGGTGATAAAGAGGGCAACTTTTCGAGGTTCAAGTTTCACCCCAAAGAGGCAAAAAACGATTTTTTTTTGATAAATAAGAACGATGAGAGTTAAAATGACTGCTAACTTTATGATTCTATCTAACACACACCTCAACTCACTAAACTTTCATTAAATAGATAATTACCCTTGAAGTTTCTTCTGTATACAAAAGAACACAAATATATGTATATTGTTATTTCAATATTCTTCATAAATCTTGTCGATGTTGAATATATCAACCAGTATTTTAAGAACCGAACCAACCACTGATGATTTATTGATTCAATTAGAATTTAGGGAAAATTATAAAAAAAAAAAACTCATATGTTTGTCGAGATTGGTAATTGCACCCATAATGTTTGTCTTAACACCCATATGTTTTCATTTGTTGGTAAATGCACATTTCCGTCACTTGTCTTTAGTTTTCCGTCAAATAGAAATCACGTGCAATGCATGTGATGTAATTATAAATTTATATGGCCAAAATACTCTTATCTGCTTGCATCATCCTTCACCATCTTCATTCTTTCCCGTTCTTGCTCGCTTGGAGATCACTTCGTTCGCTTGGAGATCGTCTTTGTTCACGTCTCTATCCAGCAAGATCACGTCTTTGTTCAACAAGATTCGCGTCCTTCGCGGGAGAGACTCATAGGTCTCTTATTCAAGCTTCTTGGTCAGTTCTCTAATGATAGTGTTGCAGCATTGTCAGGCGAGCAAACTGCATCTGCTGATGCCACTAAAACCACGGTTAGCACTGGCTAAGGTTTGTACCCCCTGAAAAATACCAACTGCTATGCGAAAGTAGCATCCAATCGGCAGATTCCATTTTCGAAGGACTCGATGATATTCAAGCTACGAGAAGGAAGAGTAAGCACTTATTTGTGGCTTGTTCCATAAAACCAAATGGTACCAACATTTACCTATGTTGTCATTTGATCTGATTGCAGTTGGTTGAACTGCAACAAACCTAGCATGAGCAGTGGGTATGGTCAGGGACAATCGAGACTTCTACGAGCTTATGTCAATTGAACTATTGGACAACACATGCAACATGAGATCATAGAGAAGAGGCAACAATGTAATGGCAAATAATCAAAAGTTTATATAACATTCAATTCAACTCCCAAGAAAGATTTAACTTTCGGTACACAAGCAACAAAAAACACCACTTTCAGTATGACCCCTCTTGGTAGGAGGCCATGAAGTAAGATCCTTTAAAAAAAAAACATCATGAATCCGTTAAAGCAGAAACACAAACCTCTTGTAGTAGAATTATTTAGATGCAGTAGAAACACAAACCTCTTGCAGCAGAATTCTTTAGCTATTCATAAATCCAGTACGTCGATTAAGATTTAGGTGCAAATTCTTTATTTCCGGTAGAATAAAGAAGCATTAGATTATCAGTAGAATCACTGCCTCAGAATTAAACCAATTCCAGATGATATGACTGCAACAGTTTATTATTTGATCCTTATAATTAAGGTAGATCAAAAACATATTTTACATATGAGATTATCTCCCAAGCTCCTCATCAGATAAAGAGAACTACCATTCAAATAGCTAACTAACAGGTTGTTCTGCATATGACGAGTTCACCAGTTATTCAACAAAACATGTTTCAATTCGTATTGACGTTGGTGATAAACTAATAATCATGACAGATCGCGCAAGAACGCAGTATCTAGTATCATGCTATTGTCAGAAGGTCAAGACACCTATAATGTCAGAGGATCTAGACGTGCTCCTCGAGAAGTGGATTATCGATCGCTTCTCCCTTCAGGGTTGCAGATTTCGGTTCATACATTCGGGTTCGGGTCCAACCAGCAGCAGCAGATTCCGAACAATAACAACGTCACACCAGAAGAAGAAGGGAGATGATGAATTTGAAACAGGTGGGGGGTAAAAACGTATTTCTACATTGCATCGGTTCGAAATAAACGGTTACACATGACTTCCACATGACACTTAACAGGTAAAATTAACGGAAGGTGCAATTACAAACAAAATTAAACATATGGGTGAACTTATTTGCGTCAAAAAATATCTTGGTGTAGTTGAAAAAATAAACACCATCCGAGTGTTTTTTCATACTTTTCCCTAAAATTTAATAGTGATGTAATAAATATATTTTTAATCAATAAATGTATTTTTTTCAATAAAAACTATCGAAATAAAACTTATTTAGTTTAATTTAGTTAGTAGATAAAATAGGTTTAATATCTTCATTACTGTAAATTTAAACATCCATAATTACTTATCAAATTTTTAAATTAATAAATATTATTTGCATTAAAGAAAATATCATTCTTAACAACCATCATCTCTAATTGGCTCTAAAAACTGCTTTATTGTATCTAAGTTTTGTACTTTATAGACGTTATGATGGCTATTTGTGGTTGCTTTTTTGGTTATAATTTTATAAGTATAAGGGTAAATGTCAATTAATTAAAAAGTGCTGGTACTACTTTGATTACTGTTCCTAGGAAAATGAAAAGAGGGAAGGACCTTTCACACTCTTTCCCACACAGTTGAACAGATTGGAATAGACTATTTGCAGAAGAGAGAGAGAGAGAAAGATAATTTTTTTTTGGCCAATAGACAGAGAGAGAAAGATTGATCTTGTTGATTTGACCAATAAATATAACAAACCTCGAAGAAATTCACCTCCAAATCTGATATCACAAACCCGATACTAACCTCCGTCGGAGCGAGCGGAAAACACTCTTCTGCAAGAATATGGACGGCGAACCCCAGCCAGATGATGCTGTCATGTCGGAGGCGGCAGCTGCGCTGCAGCCGACGCAGGGCATCGAGAACATACCCGGGTCGCTTAGCCACGGTGGCAGGTTCATTCAGTACAACATCTTCGGCAACATTTTCGAAGTCACTGCCAAGTACAAGCCCCCGATTATGCCAATCGGAAAAGGCGCGTACGGTATTGTATGGTCAGTCCATGTCTCCCTCGCTACCATACTCCAGCTAGATCTGATACTTCTTCTACCAAATTTACGTCAATTTTTGTTCCTTTCAAGAAACAAGATTGGAGCAAGAAATCTGTCTCTGAATTTACATTTCAACAAACTTAGTCATGCTGATTCTTTTGGTCCGCTTTTGCTTTAAACAGTCAATTGTAGCTGAATATTGGTGTTTCACCGCTCCTCGCTCTCTTTCTTCTGTGTTTTTTTTCTTCCCAAAGCTCTCTTTCTTCTGTTGATTTATCCTGTTTGTGATAATCAGTTCGGCAATGAATTCGGAGACAAACGAGAATGTGGCGATAAAGAAGATTGCAAATGCTTTCGACAACAAGATTGACGCCAAGAGGACCCTTAGGGAGATCAAATTGCTTCGCCACATGGATCATGAAAACGTCAGTGAGTGGTTCAAGATATAATTTATTTTCTTTTAGTGGGATCTTTTAAGCTCCTATCTTGGTTACGGACGGTTCCCTTGCCGTTTTGTTTTTGCAGGAGTACACGCTTTGTATCTATATTTATACATGAACGCTCTACATTTTTGCTAGTTTTGATATTTTTGCGTTGTTAGTATATGTTATCTAAACGGATAACCATTTTACAGAAAGCGCCATTGACTTTTGTCTATAATGTATATACATGATTATGCAATGTTGCTAATTTATTTGTGACAGGTAGTTCACATATTGGGGGAGTCTATCGTGATGATATTTTTCCTACTTGTGGATATAGATATAGAGGCATAGAGCCTACCGGGATTCATTAATGTTCTTACTAATAAAATTCCATAAGTAGAAATCCAGTACCGTAATGCTAAGATGGAAGTGTAAGTTAGTTCTAAATTTGTCCTGAAATTATCTGTTACCGTAATTGTATAAAAGCATGATATAATGTCTATTTGAGTAGTTCTTTTGCTTATTTTACCCCAAATTTTGTATATGAGTACCCTCTTGAAAATTTGCATCTAAGGAAATAGGGTCTATATCTAATGCAGGTTATTGCAATTAGAGATATTATTCCACCACCCCAGAGAGATGCATTTAATGATGTTTACATAGCATACGAGCTGATGGACACTGATCTGCATCAAATAATTCGTTCCAACCAACCTCTATCAGAGGAGCATTGCCAGGTTTAATAGAATTGTTTATGAAGGTTTATTACTACTGAATATCCCATCGGTCAGTTTGATTGAAATTGTTAAATAATCCTCTCAGATATTGGTGCATGCTTCTTATATCTATATAATTCAATGACTTGTCCAATTTACATCAATTCAAAATATCAAGACATATTACACACTAAAAATTGGATCTGGAGTTTTTTTTCCCATTATGTTGGTTTAGTTGCATTGCATAGCTTTATAGCAATGTTATAATCTCGAGTGTGGTTTTGATTACTGAACCTCCAGCATTCTCCAGTTTTTTTTTAAAAAAATCTCTGGCAAATGATTATTCCATGTCATCTAAGTTTAACATTGCACCTATCCTCAGTATAATTCTCTTGATTTTGATTATTTCGTTTACTTGCTAACCAATCATACGGTTTTGTGGCTGTCCTTTTTGTGCAGTACTTCCTGTATCAGATCTTACGTGGGTTAAAGTACATACATTCTGCTAATGTACTGCATAGGGACTTGAAGCCTAGCAATCTCCTGCTGAATTCAAATTGTGACCTGAAAATATGTGATTTTGGACTTGCTCGTGTTACCTCCGAAACAGATTTTATGACTGAGTATGTCGTTACAAGATGGTACAGAGCACCAGAGCTGTTATTGAACTCTTCAGATTATACTGCAGCTATTGATATCTGGTCAGTTGGGTGTATTTTCATGGAACTGATGGATCGAAAGCCTCTGTTTCCTGGTAGAGACCATGTCCATCAACTCCGATTGCTGATGGAGGTAACTTGTTAGACTTTTATTGTTACTAATTGAAACTTAAATCGGGTAATTGATCAGCCATATGATGATGATGAGTTTTTTGCCTCCTGCAGCTTATCGGTACCCCAACAGAAGCCGAATTAGGGCTTCTGAATGAAAATGCTAAGAGATACATCAGACAGCTTCCTCCTCAACGCCGTCAATCTCTTGTAGAGAAGTTTCCACATGTTCACCCATCTGCTATTGATCTTGTTGAGAAGATGCTGACCTTCGATCCAAGACTTAGGATAACTGGTCGGTATTAATCTCCCTTAAACATTCATTTCTTTCTGCCGTGATCATCTTGATTGAATGGGTTGATAAAAGCCTTTTTACAGCTGAACTCCATTATACTCTGTCAATGCATTTGCACATCATTTCCACTTCTGCTAATCAGTTCTACAGAAAGTTAAACCATTTGACCAATATTGACCAGAATAATTGATGAACATATTTTTTAGTTAGAAATGATTGCAAATGCGAAGTCCTAGGACCGCCTAAGTCCGAGTGTGAGGAGCAAAAATGGTATTGATTTCACACGAAATCACAAAGCATGCCATTTTCTCTACTTCGGATATTTTGGACTGCAGATTTTGAATATGATTATCATTCTATTATTATAACTTGCGGTCTAGATTAGCAGAAACAAAGATTTTTAGCTATTTGGTCGAGTCTAGTTTGGTTTGAGTCGACTTTTATACATTTGAGCGCAATGCTACAAAATGATAAAAGCTAGTCATTAACTTTGCAAGAAAGTAACGTCTTTCAGTATTTCAAGAAACTGCTGGTTATCTTACCAAATCAATTTTTCTTGAAAAGGGTAAGTTTTTCACATCATTTTCTGAAGAAAGTGAATACCCTAAACTTATCTTATCAGGAAAGAAGGTTTGTGAGAGATAATCATCCGTTTTCTGAAATAGTAAAAAGAGGTTGCTTTGTCCACATTCCAATCTTATTTTACCGTGTTCATGATTGCAGTGGAGGGTGCCCTAGCTCATCCCTACCTAAACTTACTGCACGACATCACTGACGAACCCACCTCTACGATGCCCTTCAGCTTCGACTTTGAGCAGCAGGCACTCACAGAGGAGCAGATGAAGGAGCTCATCTACAGAGAAGCCCTCGCCTTCAACCCCGAGTACCAATAGAAGTCTCAATTTGTGTGCCTTTATTTGTTGGGTACGGCTTCTTTGGCGGCGTCCGTTTGAGGAATGACGATGATTGATTTCTTGGTGTACATATGACCCCCACGGGTGATGGGATGGCTACTCATTGTTCTACTTTTGGGTTGTGTTCATCTTCATTGGATAGCTTCTTTTTGAAGACAATAATATTTCTTTTCTGGTCTCCTAGTTAAGGACATGCATGTATCACGTGTTTTGCGTCCAATATAAGTAGCTCGCGTAGCATCCCTAGAGTTAACGAAAACATCTCTTTGAAATTGGATTAACCAAATTTATCATTTTCAATAACTCACGCTTTCATCGCGTATATTGACTTAAAATGTTTCCCTCTATTTGGATTAGATTGTCGTTAGACCCTCTACCCTGTATCATAAAATGTTTCCCTGGAACACATTGTCTACTGGCTTATGGTTTGCCATGTGCTGTCCTACTGAAGGAGGATGGTTAGAAGAGCAAGGGAAGCACAATGTGAATATGGGTGCCCATATCTTCACAGCATACCTAGGTAGATTGATTGGTCAAAAACATGATCAATAGAGTGAAATTGACCAAACAACGGGTCCCGCAAAAATGAAGAAAAAAGCATACACTTTCACACAATGTAGAAATCGAGGCATTATCACTCCCAAGTCTCTTTTATACATAGCTAGTTAACTCCATTAATCTTTTTCAAGTGGATTGGGATTCACTGACGCTGTTAGCTTTGATTGCTGCCAGAACGACTTCGATGCTCATGCAAAGGACTCCCAATTCATCCATGTTTCTTTTAGCACTTTATCATTGATCAACATCAATGTGTCATCAAGTTAATACAAAGAAACACTTAATAACAAACACAGTAAATAGAAGCAGACGGACTTGTCGAGTCTGTTCAATCAAACGAGAATGTTTCATTCCAAAATTTCTTTCCAATTAGATCTGATTTTTAGTTACATATCTTAACCGTATAAGAATCAACACATAAATGATGCTTTGCATAGAAATCTTCAAAATCATATCTTCCTTGTTTTTGCAGCATCTTGCTTGCATTTGCCAACCAATGTCATTTCCTGAATCATCATCATTTTTGCCAAGAGTCAAGTCATTGTTGCAGCATGCTGCTGTTTATTGGATTCAAGGTGAATCCAACAGAAGAAATGAAAGCATGAAATATATACATACCATGGAAGCTTGAAGGTGTCTTTCCACCATCCTTGCTTTGAACAATGCAAAACTATCTTGTCCAATCGTTTGATAATCTGTGAAAACGTCGGTCTTCCCTCAGGTTCTGCACTCCAACATTCCTCGATCATTCTGCACCTCTCGTGCATAATATAATGCAAATTCATCATACAGTTTATACAGAGGATATATATAAAGAGAGAGTGAGAGAGACCCACTAGCTAAGCTAAGAGAGATTGAAGAAGAAGAAGGTTCTGTCTTACTCTTTTAGATCTGGAGGGTACCCTCTCGATTTGGCCTTAATTGTAGGTCGCTTCCCTTCCAGACATATTAGCCGGGCAGCTTCTTCTGGAGGCTTGGGATGGAATGGTTGCACTCCCTCAAACATCTGTTGAATGAAAAAGAAGATTCTATCTTGAGACGCAAGAAGAAAATATAACTCAGAAATAGTTTTGCTTGGAAACACCATCTTTCAACACTTGAACTCACCTCATAAAGTATGAGTCCGAAAGAGAAGGCATCGACACTTCTGTCAATTGCTTTATTTTCGTAAACTTCGGGTGCAGTGTATGGACCTGCATTTCCTAAGGATTTAGATCTTTGCACTTGGTCAGAAATGGACTTAATCCATTTCATGCTCAATAGAAAAGATTCTTCGATATCATCAGTTTTTTGTTGGTTGATATTGCAATTTCTTCTAATGTTTTGACCGAGATGGTAGAAAGTAGGGCTGTCGATGGTTAGGGTATGGTCAGGGTATGTCAAATACCATAACCATACCATATTTTTAAACCACATACCATAACCATAACCATTATGGGTATAATTTTCAATATCATATCCATTAAAATAACCGTGGTTATTAACCATGGTTTTAACCGTATATCCATATTCATTCCACACATGTAATATAATAAAATATCGAAAATTTTATTTTAAAAAATGCATCAATCTATATTGCCATCGTTGGACTTTGGCGCCTTCAATCTTCAACAATTTCAATTTTTCAATTACATAATTTATATTTAGTATATTATATAAATAGTTTATTAATAATAAATAAATATTATATTTATAGAATAACCATGGTTATAACTCAAATACCATAACCATAACCATTATGGGTAGAAAATTCATCACCATAACCGCACCGCACCATAATGGTACGGTTAACCATATTAAACAGTAACGGTTATAACCATGGTTATGGATTTTTTACCGCACCATTGCCGGCCCTAGTAGAAAGCTCATCCATTGATAAATCTAGAATTAAATCTTGGCCACGAAATAGACAAAAGTCCATCCGAAGCCAGTCGCAAGGACCCAAATCCATTTTGAAAAGACTGAATCAGAGAATTACTTGCAGTTGAAGGAACAAGTTTAATATTTCTTAAGAGCTTACTTAAAAGGTCGGGATGAGCCTCTGGATGGTCTATTTTCAGCTTGTTGGTCGAGATTTTCTGTAATCTTATCAAACCGAATCCAGATACTTTTAATAGGCCTCCATCATCAAGCAAAATATTTCTGGCACCTTGTCAAAATTTCAGATATTAAAGAACACTATATCACAAGCAAATTTGTGTCTGTTTTCTATATATGTTCCGAAAATTGAACAAGCTCTTGTATTGAGTTGTCTTACTTCGGCTTCAAGTGACAATGGATGATAGGGTTGGGTTTGCATTCATGAAGGTAATTTATTCCCCTGGCAACCCAATCACAAAGTAAAACATAAATATCTCCTCTATCAAGGGACCAATGAGAACTTTCACATTTGGGATATATTACCGAGCAATATCAAGAGCAAATCTCAGAGCTTTAGATAGAGAGAGTCTCCCTTTCTTTTGAAGATAGCCTCCAAGATCCCCCTTAATACAAGCAACACAATCACAACTGTCAAATACAAAGATTGCTGACGGAAAATCAGACGTTACTAATGAGATGCAAGTGAAATTCATTGTGGCAAATAGAATTTCTTACATTTGGGTGAAATTCAGCAACAATCATCATCGGAATCTTCTGTGTAACAGCTCCAACAAACTGAACCACATTTGGATGCCTCGCCTTCTCTAGTGACTCTAGCTCATATTGAAATGCATTTCTATCACAAGGTAAACAAGGAAATTGACATATATTGAAAAATGAATCTATAAAGGAAATCATTAAGAGTCGATTTTCCTATCAGAAGAGATGGAAATCAAAAGAGATTTACACGCTTTCCGGGTCTGAGCAACTATCTTTATCGAGTATCTTAACTGAGACCTTTGTGCCGTTCCATTTAGCTACTTGATAACTTCCCTGCAGAATAATCTCTTATTAATAGCCACAATAGATAATACCATTTTAAAAATTGAAAGTTTTTGTATCTGAAGAAAACAATCTCCTTGATCTGTCAACAATGGAAGCTAACCTTTGCAATGCCATCGCCTTTTCGTATATGAATCTCCAGCGGATTAAGTTCGTACTCTGGAACTTCACGAGGATTCGAAACAGACATCAGCGTCCTCCTGGTTTTCTAGAAACATAAAAGGTCTTGGAATTGGTCGATTTCAAGGAAAAAACTTACAAAATTTGAGAAATGATTATTCAAGTTGTACCGGAATGTTGGCCCCACGAGTTTTCAAAACATTGTAAACGTCCATATTTCCATAGTACTTAGCATCAACAAGTGCCTGTGACAAACCAGCTTCTACAGTTACTTTTACTGCTGTGGTTTCACCAGATATACGAAATTGACTTCTACATGTTGCAAGATAATAAAAATCAAAGCTTCAGATAGATCATAGCAGAATTCCAAGTTCACGATGATCTCAGCTTCATTAAATGTGTAAGATGGATAAGACAGTAAAAGGTTAGAAAATTACTGTGCTTCCCCATCGGTCACGGGCGTCGATGTTGGCCTTCCTTATCAACAAGAGTTCTACAACCTCGACATGCCCTTCACACGCTGCAATGTGCAATGCAGTTCTTCCGTCCAAATCAATGCTATTCACATCGACCCCTTCATTCAGCAAATCCTCAATTCCCTTCACGTCGCATTTACAGGCCAAGAACAAGAGCTGCATTGTTGAGTCAAGGTTCTCTGGCACCGTGAGCGCCCCATCTCTATCTGGACTCCTCCTGATCGGATCAAGCGAAGATTGCCTACCAAAACTGAACCTCTGGTTTTTACATCTCGGGTCTAGAGAAGCCTGCCGCGAAATTTGCCTGTTCTTCGATTCGTCAGGCAAAGAACAATCAATAAATTCATGATCATAATCTAGTTAACTTGCTTTCTCTCAAATCATGTTCCAAGTACTTTCACCAACTCTCTTCTGCTTCAACAGTGTGGCTTAAATACAGACACAATATAGGGAGAAACAGATAAACTAAAATAACAGAAACAGCAGCTCCATTTCATTAACAGTGTGGCTTAAATTCATCAAAGCAGCAATCCATATTTACATGAAAGAAAGATGCATCATTCCTCAGTCTCAATACAAAGCAAGAAAAAAAATGCTAAAGTTAGCGACATACCTGCTAATGGTTCGCCGGAGGGAGCCCGTCGACAATTGGCGTGATATCCCTCTCTTCAACTGCGAGGCTACTTCCTCAGACATGAAATTGGCCGGGGCTTGAGATCAGTTTCAATAGCAATCAAAATACGCTCTCCGATAGAAGACCAATCCCAGATGATTTTGTAATGGGCTGTGATAGCTGGATCAATTCAAGCCACAATCGGTTCTGCTGCTGCGGATTATAACAGATGATGGTGAGGATAGAAAAAAATTTAGAGAGCAAATGATGGGCGCTGCGTGCGAGAAGGGAGGAGGTTGAGATTTCATTGTCAAGAATGGAAGGAAGAATAACATTCTATGTGTGTCTTCTGCCATCTGTACGGATGGAGAGACCAAAAAATGAGAGGAGAAGAGACTCGGACGATGAAAGGAAAAGAACATGCCAAACTGGATCATCCGTTTGTTGTACGATTTGTCTTCTCTTACACATATTCACGAAGGGTTAATTACCAAATAGGTATCCAACTTTACATGATTTGACAGGTAGATACCTAAACTCTTTTTTGCCGCAAATAGGTTGTCCAACTTTGTAAAATTAGCAAATAGGTATCTACCGTTAATTTACCGTTAAGAATAAACGGAAAATAACGTGAGGAGCAAACAGGTACCTGAACTTGACATGGTTTGACAAAAAAATACCTAAACTTACACGAATTAGCAAGTAGATACCTGAACCGGTTCAAAAAGCAGATCAGTCAAATCATTTTTTTTAAAAGTAGAGTTTATATACAAAACACATGCATGACTCAACTCCAGTCGTTCTCGGTGCATTAAGTAAGTATCATGAATCCATCACTTGGGTCCATCACTATCCCGACCTCATCGATCCCTATTATCCCCGGTCGGAAAAAGACCGCTCTCGACTTCGTTTACGTGGTTGTCGATGTCGTTCGGGTATTTCCTTAGTTCAGCCCCCATAAACCCTACTTAGTTTCACTGAGAACGTCTGGAGTTGAGCCATGCATGTGTTTGGTATATAAACCCTACTTTTTTTTTTAATTTAAAAAGTGGTTCGACCGAACCAGATTTTGAACTGGTTCAGGTATCTACTTTCTAATTAGTGTAATTTCATGTACCTATTTGCCAAACCATGTCAAGTTCAGGTACCTGTTTGCTCCTCACGTGATATTTTCCGTTTATTCTTAACGGTAGGTACCTATTTGCTAATTTCACAAAGTTGGGCAACCTATTTGCGACAAAAAGAAGTTTAGGTACCTAGTTGCCAAATCATGTAAAGTTGGGGTACCTATTTGATGATTAACCCTTATACTTTTTATGTATGGAAAAACTAGAGGGGGCAAAATAAAATTTCAAAAGACTATATTCAAAATAATAATAATTTTTAGATTTAAAATTACATAAAAAAAGTACATAACCGTTTGGCATGACTCACTAACAAATCGTGCGTACATGCGTATTATCGTGTGACACTTATCAAACACGAACACACACAATAAATTTATAATGTTTCTCAATACGAACGCGACACATAATTTTTTATAGGGTTAATTACTTCAACTGTTACTTATGTTTGACAATGTGACTGAACCGTTCAAACTTGAGTTCAACCGTTACTTATGTTGACACATGTGACTGAGCCGTTACTATCACCTAACTGCAGTTATTTCTTCCCGTTAAGTAGTCACATGTGCTTGTCACGTGATGTAGTTGTATTTTGAAGTTCTGAAACTACCCTAAACAACTTGTCTACTTAACATCAGCTGGTTCTTAGGTCTGGAGAAGTTTGAGCGCGAAGAGAAGTGAGAAGAAGAAAAAACCGAAGAACCCAATTGAGAAGAACTGAAGAACCAAAGACAGAAGCCATGAAGTCTGCGGATGAATGCTGTCCTATGGGTTCTCACAACCGTAGATAGGTTCGATCTCAGTCAATCTCTTCCCCTAATCCCAACCACGGAGCTTTGCGTATGAGAATGTGCTACTGTGGGCTTGTGTGCTCCGTCAAATCTGCTGGTACGTGGCATAATTTCTCTCGCCGTTTCCATGGATGCCCCAATTTTGAGGTAATTTGACAGTGGGTAACCCTAATTGGCAACCCTAATTCGTTTTGCTGTAGTAATTTGAACTGTAAAGCCTTATTTTCGAACCTTAAATCGTTAAATTTGAGGTAAGTGTTTGTTGTTTGTTCTTTTGTAGTCTGTGCAGAACCCCATATGTGTTTTTTTTTACTGGGAAGATCCAACTATGTGCCCTTACGGTCGGATTGCAGTGATGCAATTTCAACAAAGAGAGAAACATTTGAAAGAACAATGGGATGTTGCGAAAACCCGAGCTCTTGAAAGTCGACCCAATCGGAAATTAGTTGCAGTCTTGGTAATTGTTGTTGTTGTTGTTTTTGTTCTAAGTTCAATTGCGAAGAATTAGTAGAAGTTAGTTGTACCTTTGTCTGTAACTGAAGGATGAATAACAATGTGTATTTTGTGAAGGTGGTGACTTATGTTTGTGGACATGTTGTTAAATGAAGTGTTATCTTTTCTGAACTGTGATTAAAAGGTGACTTAAGTTTGTGAACTGTTATTAAAAGGTTACTTAAGTTTGGACATTTTGTTACCCAACCGTTACTAAAATCCAGAATACATCCGAAAACACAGAATCCATAAAAATCCAGAATACATCCCAAAACATAATCCATCTTATAATCCCAAAATAGGTTCCGTTAAAATAGACCTTCATAACTTACAAAATATGGAAGTACAAAATGAACCTGACTCTATTTGGAAGGACTGTCTTGAGTGTTCTTTATTATTATTGTATTTGTTTAACGAATATTAAATTGAATATATGCATTTTAATAATTCTAACTACTATCAAAACTATTACTTATGTTGCCTACCAAGTATGAAAATATAAAAAACATATATTTAAAAAGTCAATAATAATAATTATAATTTTGGTTCATATGATAAAATTTATATTTTAAACATACTCATAAATAAATTTGTGTAATTTATTATTTTTAATTAGAAATTTAATATATTGACATTAATAAAACCCTAATGAATTAATTTGAATTACAACCCTAAACCCTACAAATATAAATATGTGAATAAAATATATTAAAAATACATAATTACTAATAGATTTTTTAATTAAAAAATAAAAAAACTAAGCTTGAATAAAAATGAAAATATTGACTAATTTGTTTGTCATAAATGTGATAAATTGAAACGGTTTTTAAAGTTTAATGTGGTGTTTTGGAGCAATTTTAAAGTATCCACATGTACGAAAATATGATGTCACATAGGCAATTGTAACATGCAATCTAGGTGGACCAATATAATTCATTAGAAAAATTCATTTTGCTTACTTGTCAACATTATATACATCATAACCAAATTAATATATATATATATATTGAAGATTGTCAACATTATATACATCATAACCAAATTAATATATATATATATATAGATAGATAGATAGATAGATAGATAGATTACTCTTAAATTAAGGTACTAATTTAGTAGTTTCATTCAAATCACTATTCTACTTTTCTATTCCGATTTATTGTAAAATTTCGGAAGAACTGAAGAACCCTAAGAGCAGCAATGGAGTTTGGCGGAAGAAAGAGAAATGATTCTGAAATGTAAAACTTGTATTAAGAAGGTAGGGTTGCTGCTTCTTAAATAGCAGACGAAAATAACAAAATTACATAAAGGACCAAAAAAATAATAAATCTAATCTATCCTTATAAAACTAAACTAATCCTTCAACTAAAATAATATACAATAAAGACCCTAAAGAAATGTACAACTTGTAATTTAACACTCCCCCTCAAGCTGACATTCCATAAATATCTATCAATCCTAACTTTGCTGATAAATAGTCATGCTGAGTCTTCCCAAGAGATTTTGTGAAAATATCCGCAAGTTGCTCTCCTGACTTAACATATTCAGTCCTGATTGTACCTGCATTGATCTGTTCTCGGATAAAATGACAGTCAATTTCAATATGTTTGGTACGTTCATGATACATAGGATTAGCTGCAATTTGAATTGCAGCTTTATTATCACAATATAAATATGCTGGAAGTAAATTAGAAATCCCTAACTCTTCTATCAAACCTTTTAACCAAATAACCTCAGATACATCAGATCTCATGCTACGGTATTCTGCCTCAGCAGATGATCGGGAAACTGTTGCTTGTTTTTTTACCTTCCAGGAGATCAGTGAGTTACCAAATTTCACACAATATCCTGAAATAGATCTTCTGGTTTCTAAACAACTTCCCCAATCAGAATCACAGAAAACAGTTAATTTAGTGTTAGCATCATAATTTAATAAAATACCCATACCTAGTTGATTCTTTATATATATAATAATCCTATATACATAATTCAAATGAGATGTTTTTGGATTCTGCATATATTAGCTTAAATGCTGAACATAAAAACTGATATCAGGTCTAGTATTAGTTAAATACAATAACTTTCCTATCAGTTTTCTATAAAGAGTAGGATAAGATATAAAGGTATCATCAGAATTCAGCCCAAAATTATCATCATATCCCTTAGTGGTGAGCTTGAGATTCTGTTCCATAGGAGTTTTATTGGATTTACCTCCTAACAATCCAACTTCAGAAAGAAGTTCAAGTGAGTATTTCCTTTAGCACAAAAAGAGACATTCTTCAGATCTAGCAATTTCTATACTTAAAAAGTACTTTAACTCACCCAAATTTTTCATTCTAAAATTGTTTTGTAAAGTGGTCTTTAACTCAGCAATAAGAGACTCGCTATTAGGGGTGGCAATTTCTGACACGACACGATTAAACGATCTGCAAACGATCTGCAATTTACACGTTTAGACACGACACGATTACTAAGCGTGTCTAAACAACTCTTATACGTTTAGACACGATTAATAATCGTGTCTAAACAACTCTTATACGTTTAGACACGATTAATAATCGTGTCTAAACACATCTAACCTGCTAAAACACGACAAACACACGTTTAAACACGATTAATTAATCGTGTCTAAACGTGTCTAATCGTGTCGTGTCTAACCATGTCTAACCGTGTCTAATCGTGTCGTGTCTAACCGTATCTAATCGTGTATAATTTTCACTAACCCACACCCACATTTCTACCAAAAAAAACCCCACACGGGCCACAGTCCACAGAGTGAAGACGCAGAGAATGGAATGTGTATAGGAGACTGTGTCACTGTCCGTTTGGGAGGAGAGAAAGTTGAGTCGTGTTTGTTTACTGAGAAAAATGAAACAGTGACTGGACAATAATTAGAGAATAGACTAGAGAGAGAGAGAGAGAGAGTGTGGAAAAACCGACAAAACGACAAAATAAAAAAGAAGAAGCCACTAGCCCTAATTGCCTTTTCATTTTCAATTGTTGACTTGTTGTCAATCTCATTCAGACTTCACTCATTTTCATCCCAATTCGCCGCCTCCATCGTCTGTCCATCCCAATTCGCCTCCATCCCAATTGCTCCCCAGCTCTCTACCCGTCCATCGTCTGTCCGACATCTAGAGCAAGACGTTCGAGTCTCCGACGTCTAGAGCAAGACGTGACCGCGTCAATCCCGCCTCCTTCCGCGTGACCGCGTCAATCCTGTCTGGAGGTAAACGACGCTTCTCCATTACCTTTTGTGATTTGCGATTTGCGGTTCTGTTACCTTCCATTACCTTCTGTGATTTGCGATTTGCGGTTCTGTTACCTTCTATTACCTTTTGTCAATCCTGTGATTTGTGATTTGTGATTTGCGATTTGTGACTGCGTCAATCCCGAATCGAGGGAGCTAGCTAGCTAGTAGTTTATATATCAAGTCAGGTATTTGTTTTCACGAGGGAGTTATATGTTAAATCCAAAACTTAATTGCAGACCATGAAAGCGTACGTATTAGCAGTCATATGTAATCGGAATTTGTTATAGAATTAGGCGTTACTCTTCAATATTGTAACGGGAGTGAGTAATAGTTGCAGGATATAGAGAAGATACTCTTCAAAAAACAAGCTGGTTTTTACTTTTTATTATACTAAACTTGTTTCTTGTTAATTACAGAACTAATGGATATTGATTTGGAGGTAAATCTAGAAGGAGGTCTTTCAAACTCTATTCCAGTCAGCCCAATTATAACAGAGATTGAAGAGGACAATGTTTCAACTTTGGGTGCCCCTTCAAACTCAACACAAGGTACTAAAAGAAACAGAAAATCTACATCTGCAGTCTGGACATTTATTGAGAAAGGGAAAACACCTGATATAGATGGCAAGTACGACTGTACTTGCAAAAAGTGTGGGCTCATTTTGAAATATATTGCTAGAACTGGAACTGGAAATTTAAAACGCCATGTTGAGAATTGTTCTAGAAAGGATACACGTGATATAGGGCAATTATTGATGAATCATTATCTATCTTTGAGATCATTTGCATTTGATCCTATGAAGTTTCGTGAATTGTTGAGTGTTGCCATGGTTATGCATGATTATCCTTTGTCATTTGTTGAGCATGTTGGTATAAGAGCCGTCTTCTCGTACTTGCGTGAAAATACTCCAACCATTAGTAGAAACACGGCTAAGGCAGATTTGATGAGAATGTATGTAAGAGAAAAGTTTAAGACGAAAGAAATGCTTGCAGATGCTCCTGGTCGAATCAGTTTAACTTCCGATCTTTGGACTTTTATTTCAACTGATGGTTATATAGCATTGACTGCTCATTTTGTTGATAAAAATTGGGTTTTGCAAAAGAAGATTCTCAGTTTCACGATTATGCCACCACCACACAATGCCATAGAATTGAATAACAAGATAAGTAGTTTGATACATGATTGGGGCATTGAAAGCAAGTGGTTCTCTATTACCTTAGACAATGCTTCTGCCAATAACGCTTTTGTGGGGTTATTGAAGAATCAGTTGAATATGAAGAAGTTTCTTGTGGAAAAAGGTATCTATTTACATCAAATATGTTGTGCTCATATAATCAATATAATTGTCCAAGAAGGCTTGAAGGTAATAGATGAATCAGTGGAGAAACTTAGAGAAACTGCAAAATACGTGAAGGGTTCTCAAGTTAGGAAGCAGAAGTTTATTGACTGTGTGAATTATGCGTCTTTGAATGTAAAAAGGGGTTTGAGACAAGATGTGCCTACATGTTGGAATTCAACGTTTCTAATGATGGACAGTGGGTGTTACTTTCGGTCTGCTATAGTACATTTGAGGATGACTGACTCTAACTATATTAGTTGCCCTAGTGAAGAAGAATGGGACAAGATTGAGAAAATAAAGAAATTTTTGGCTACATTTTATGAAGTTACCCGTATATTTTCTGGTGTGAAGTATCCAACAGCAAATTTGTATTTTCGTTCAGTTTTTAAGGCGTATTCAACACTTAGGGATGCTGTGCATGGGGTTGACGAGTATTTGAAAGTGATGGCCAGTAGGATGGTGGTCAAATTTGAAAAATACTGGTCTGAGTTTTCTACAATTCTCTGCATTGCGGTTATCTTGGATCCTCGGTATAAACTTCAATTTGTCATTTGGAGTTATGATAAGATGTATGGTAGTCATTCAACTGAGTTTGAAAGTGTTCGTTTGGCATTACACTCATTGTTTGATGAGTATAAACATGAGTATGAACAAATAGCATTATCCAAACAGAGAGCCGATGCAACAAATATAGGGTTGAACAATTTGGATATGGACGCCGATGATGATGCACTACAGGTAATAATATTTACTATTTCAGTTCAATGTTTTATAGTATAAAATATGCATTGTAACATATATTTTTGGTATTTGCATCATAGGAGTTTGATGACTTTGATATGAATGAGTACGATACGACATCGAGGAAGACTGAGTTGGAGAGTTATCTAGAAGAGAAAAGGATGGATAGGAAAAAAGAGGTGAATGTCATCGAGCATTGGAAAAATGACGGATCAAGGTATCCTATTCTTGCAAGAATGGCTCGTGATATCTTGAGCATACCAATATCTTCGGTTGCTTCAGAGTCGGCTTTTAGTGGTGGAGGTCGAATACTTGATCAATACAGGAGTACATTACGTCCTGAAGTGGTTGAAGCATTGATGTGTTGCAGAGATTGGATTTATGGAGATATAGGTATACTATGATTCTCTAATATTTTTCTCGTTGGTTATTATAAAAGCTCTAATCTTATTTATCTCAATTGATAATAGAGAATAGAGAGATTTCTATGGATGATCTTGCTGAAGATGTGATAAAAGTTAATCAACTACAAGAAGAAGACCATGGTGTTGATGTTACGAAAGTTTGAAAATGTAAGTTATGCAAGGTGGCTAACTACAAGAATATTATGTGTTGATTATTACTGTGTGTGGAGAATTTGATTGACTGATTTTTGTTGATTCGGTTGGATTTGTGTTGAATGTTGGATGTGTTGTTGAATGTTGAGTGTTGATTTAATGTGTTGATTTTAACGTGTCTTATCGTGTCGTGTTTTATCGTATATATCGTGTCTATCGTGTCGTGTTGTGTCTGTCGTGTCGTGTTATCGTGTCATGCCGTGTCTAATCGTGTCGTGTCTTATCGTGTTGTAAACGTGTCGTGTCGTGTCGTGTCTTAATCGTGTCGTGTCGTGTTGCCGTGTCGTGTGACACGTTTATTAAACGTGTCGTGTATGTGTCTGACATTTACAGACACGTTTAAAACTTATCCGTTTAGACACGACACGTTTAATGACACGACACGATTAATGACACGACACGATTAGACACGACACGACACGATTGCCACCCCTACTCGCTATTACCAGTAATCACAAGATCATTCACATATATCAACAAGGCAACAATCTGAGAGCCATGCTTTTTAGTAAAGAGAGAATAATCATATAAACTTTGGTTATACCCATTTTTAATCAAGACATCAGTAAGCTTAACGTTCCACTACCGCGAGACTTGTTTTAAGCCATAAAGGAATTTTCGCAAACAATAGACAAGATTGTTATCCTCCCCCTGTTTGCGAAAACCCGGAGGAATATGCATAAAAATCTCTTCATTAAGGTCACCGTGCAAGAAGGCAGTAAAAATATAATGGCCAATTACACTTAGCAGCAATAGATAACAAAGTCCGAACAGTAACCATTTTCGCAACACGGGAGAAAGTATCAGTATAATCAATCCATTCCTGTTGGTTAAATCCTTTTGCTACAAGACGAGCTTTGTACCTTTCAATAGAACCATCAGAGTTGTGTTTAATTTTATAAACCCATTTACAACCGATTGCATGTTTACTAGGTGGAAGAGTAAAAACAAGAGTCCAAGTTTTATTTTCTTCAAGAGCTTTTATTTCAGTTTGCATGCATCAATCCAATTAATATCCTTAGCAGCATCAACATAGGTATTAGGTTCACGAATTTTATCAATGGATCAAATATAATTTTTATAATTCGGATGAACAGAATTATAGCAAACCTGTTTTTCGATTGGGTAGGCCACAGAATTCCCAGACATCACATAATCCTTCTGCCATGAAGGTGCCTTAGTGGTTCAGGCTGATCTTCTTGGTCCATCATTAGGTATAGGTGATGTGATTTGATCATCTAGAGATGTGGGAACATCTTCATCATCACTTGGAGTATCAATGGAACCATTCTTATCAGCCTCAGTCTCAGGTGACTCGGAGTAGTCAAAAACATCATTGACTGAGTCAACGCGCTCATGGACGAATAACTTGTCTTTGTTCTTATCAGGATTTTTGAAGGGAAAAACATCCTCTAAAAACCTGTCATCTCTACTCATAAAGAACAGCTTAGTATCCAGATTAAACAATCTATATCCCTTTTTGGTTCAAGAGTAACCCATCATAACACAAGGAGCAGCACGAGAAGCAAACTTGTCTGTATTGGGTATAATCTTCGCAATAAAAAAGAGATCCGAATACACGAAGATGACTAAGGTTTGATTTTTTACTAAGCAGTTTCTCATGGGGGGATAATCCATTCAGCACAGGAGTATGCATCAGATTAATCAAATAACAGGCAGTTAAAATGCAATCACCCCAAAACCTAGCATGAATATTACCTTCTATTTTAATAGCTCTTGCAACTTCAAGGAGGTGTTTATGTTTTCGCTCCACCACACCGTTCTGTTGAGGAGTGTATGGACAACTACTCTTATGAACAATTCCTTGATTTTTAAAAAGAGTTGAACATTGTTCATTAAAAAATTTGCCCCATTATCTGATCTTATCCGTTTCACAGACCTACTAAACTGATTTCTAATTAATATCAAGAAATGCTTAATAACAACAACAACATCAGATTTGAAACTGAGCAGATAAGTGCAAGTAGTTCTAGAAAAATCATCTACGACAGTAAGAAAATACTGTTTGTTGTCATAAGTGGGCCTTTGATACGGACCCCAAACATCCAACTGAATCAGTTCAAAAGGAAAAGAAGTGGTAGAAGTACAACTAGGAAAATACAAATGATGTTGTTTCACTAATGGGCATATCTGACAGTCAATCACACATTTATTTTGAAAAGAGACATTTTTGAGGAAATCTATTTTGCTTAAAGTCTTAGATGAATCGTGTCCTAATCTCCTATGCCATAAGATGGACAGAGGATGAATGGTAGAGTGGGCTTGTAAAACAGTAGATGAGAAGGCTTGAAAAGGTATAGCCCTCCAGCTGCTCTACCAGTCCCCAAGACTAGTCCACTGTAAAGATCCTGCATAATTGCAAACTTAGGAAAGAAGGTAACAGAACATGATAAATCTTTAGTCAATTTGACTATTGACATCAGGTTATGTTTGAATTCAGGAATATATAAGACATTGGTCAATTTTTTTGACTTTCCAAGAATAAATTCTCCAGTTTTAAGCACTTTGGAATATGATCAATTTGGTAATTGAACATTGGAGTCACTGTTTTTAAATGAGTTTAACCAGTCTGATCTACATGTCATATGATCAGTGGCTCCAGAGTCCAGTAAAGAAAAGTTGATATTAGCAATACCTGCGGCATTTGCTCTACTTGTGGTAGACGACTCCGGCAGTTGCTGATACCTGCTTAGCATCTGTGCGATGTGTTCCAGATTCTCAGTAGTAATAGCGGCAGGTTCAGTGTGCTACAACTCAAGGGGAGTGCTACATCCAGTATCAACAGATTTTGGAGTAGAGTAAGGAGAGGGATGGTCCGACATAACTGCATTATTAACCTGGGGTCCTTTGCCTAAATTCTTATTGTTTCTTCTCCAGTCGGGGGGGGGGGGGGGGGGGGGTAACTAATCTTTTTAAAGTAGCGGTTAATGTCATGACCCTTAGTTTTAAAATACTCACAAAACAAATTCTTCTTAGGGGGCCTGAATTGATTAGCCACATTAACCATAGAACGTTCAATGATACCCCTCTGGTTTTCTTCTTGCACAATCACGGAATAGGCTTGGTTAAGGTTGAGAAGTTTTTCCCTCATCAACAGGTTAGATCTCACAGCAGAATATGATTCATTCAGACCATTCAGAAATTGGAAGAGCTTGAGGTTAGAAGCATGCTCAACATGTTTTTGGAACTGCTCACATTCACATGTTGGAAGTGCACAAGTAGAATCAAATTTGTCCCACATGAGACAAAGTCTACCAAAGTAATCTGAAATGGTGTTTGTCCCTTGCTGCATAAGAGAAATGTCACGATGCAACTGAAATATCCTAGATCCATTCACCTTGTTAAAACGTTCGCTTAAGTCTTTCCAAACTTGAAAAGCACTACTAGAGTACACAATCCCGGACATTAGATCCCTAGAAACCGAATTCATAATCCACGAGAAGACTAAAGCATCACACCTATCCCAAATCTGGTACAAGCTAGGGTCATAGTTCTCTCTAAGGCAAGTTCCATATATGAAACCTAGTTTGTTTTTGGCCTTAAGGGAGGTATCAATGGCACGACTCCAGAAGGAATATGTATCAGGTCCAGTTAATTTTTCAGAAATGAGGAATAGACCAGGAGTATCCGAATGATGTAAAAACATGGGATGGTTAAGATCAATCACATGAGCAGTCAGAGCCGCCATGGTATGAAGACCGGTGGCTCTGACTCTTGCATCAGTAGTACATGAAGATGATGAAGCCATGGAATACAAGAATCAAACAAGTAGGTAATCAAGGAAACACAACAATAGGAGGCTGCAAGACAGTAATCAAGAATACAAGATTACTCAAAAATCAAGACAACAACCTCAACAGAATAATAACAGTTCAAGAAGGTCTTGATTACTAAAAAAACACCACGATTAAAAAACCCTAGAAACTTTCAAATAATACCATTAGAATAGAAAATGATGACAAAAGAACAGAAGCTCTATTCAACCAATCCATAGATCTAAAACAGGAAAGATAAAAGCATGATAAAAGCACTTCGCATGGACCTATATCTGCGGAGAGAACAACTAAATACCATATTTACATGATGATTTGGGCAGATCTTATGATATGGACAAAAAAATAGCACAGATATTTCAAGAAAACACAAAATATGCCGTAAAAACTTCAGATATATAGATTTTGAACAGAAAAGCAACAAGAAACGAAACAGAAAAAATCGTACGGTTCAAGGAACTTCAACATACAGCAGAAGCATTATTCGAACGAAAGCGAATCCTTAAAACAAATGTAAATCGGTAAAGAAATAAACGAATATGATTCACAACAGATTTATCGAACAAATGCGAATCCTAAAAAGAACAAACGAATACGATTCACAACAGATTTATCAACTGAAAAACAAAGAAATCTCAAAATAAAACTTCGGTAAAGATAAAACAAGGCGAAGAAAGAATCAGTATACCACATGACGATTCAGCCGAGAACGAATCAGGATCAAAGAGATGCGTTAGAGAACCTATGCTCTGATACCATGTAAAGTTTCAGAAGAACCGAAGAACCCTAAGAGCAGCATTGGAGTTTGGCGGAAGAAAGAGAAATGATTCTGAAATGTAAAACTTGTATTAAGAAGGTAGGGTTGCTGCTTCTTAAATAGCAGACGAAAATAACAAAATTACATAAAGGTCCAAAAAAAGATAATAGATCTAATCTATCCTTATAAAACTAAACTAATCCTTCAACTAAAATAATATACAATAAAGACCTTAAAGAAACGTACAACTTGTAATTTAACATTTATGATTTCATATGAGTTATTATAGTAGTATAGTTTTAACATTACGATGTTAACATGCTAATTTTAAATATATACTACAATTATAAAGTAATTTGTAATTAAGAAAGATTAGCAATTGAGAATTACAACAAAGATAGATAGATAAATGATAATATATTTTTAACAATAATGTATACATTAAAAACATTAATTTAGGAAATTTAACAATTAGTAATTACTGTTGATTTTGTGGAGAATAGAAGAAGAGATCTTGTTTCAGATTGAGGAAGGAAAATACGAAACCCTAAAAACGACGAAATGAGCAGAGAGAACTGACTTAAGGATCATTAGGGATTATTCCTTCATCTGGAATCCCTTCACTTTAAAACCCTAATATACTAAATGTCCAAATACAAACCACAGGAAACGAAGAGTCTGATAATAACTACAAATGAACCGAAGAAACTGAAGAGACGAACCAACACAACGAACCGTCAGACCAGAAAATAATGAACTGTCACAATAATAACAGAACTGGGCTAAGAATCATAGCAATGGGCTACAGTGGGCGGCTACAATGGGCTGGAAGCCCAATGAAGATAGAATGCAGGCTGAACCAAAAACAATATCACTGGGTCGGATTTTTAACACTCCCCCTCAGACTGCATTCCTTCCATAACTTGAACACTTGTTTGTTGCTCCCCTGTTTTGCAAACAGGTTTCTCATTCTCAATTTTCCACATAATGAATGATGTTGTTGTCCCCCTAATGCCTTAGTAAACAGGTCAGCCAACATATTTATAGAACTGATATGCTCAAGTTTAATAACATGATCAAGCAATTTCTCTCTAATGTAATGACAATCTATCTCAATACGCTTGGTTCTTTCATGAAAAACGGGATTACTGACAATTTGAATAGCAGCTTTGTTATCACAATACATAGTAACAGGCTCAGTTTTCTTCATTCGTAACTCATTTAACAAATTTCTAAGCCATATTATTTCAGATAAAGCTGAACCCATACTCCTATATTCAGATTCTGCAGAAGATCTAGAAACAGTGTTTTGTTTATTTACTTTCCATGAAACAACAGTTTTTCCCAACATAATGCAATAACCAGTAACAGATTTTCTAGTTTTCACACAGCCAGCCCAATTAGAATCACAAAAACCAACTAGGCTTGGGTCAGAATCCCTAGATAATAAAATGCCTTTACATAGTTCAAATTTAATATACCTGATCACCCTTAGAGTTGCCTCAAGATGAGAGTGTTTCAGATCCTACATATACTGACTTAAATTTTGCACTGCAAAAGTTATATCAAGTCTAGTAATAGTCAAGTACAGCAACTTCCCTATCAGTCTTCTATAAAGACTCACATCATCTAGGGCTTTATCATTCTCATTCAATTTCAGATGTTTATCATAATCCCGACTGGTCAGTTTCAAGTTCATCTCCATGGGTGTTTTGCTAACTTTTCCAGCAGACAATCCAACTTCAGAAATAAGTTCTAAGGCATATTTTCTTTGTGTTAAAAATAGTCCTTTTTCAGATCTTGCAATTTCAATTCCTAAAAAATATTGTAATTCACCTAAGTCTTTCATTCTAAAGCTGGATTGTAAAACAGTTTTTAGCTCGCTTATCAAATTCTCACTATTCCCAGAAATGAGTAAATCATCAACATATATCAGCAAAATAACCATTTGATTTTCATCATGCTTGGTAAACAGGGAATAATCATTCTTAGACTGACTATATCTGGCTTTAACAAGAACATCACATAATCTCATATTCCACTGTCTACCAGCCTATTTGAGACCATAAAGATATTTTTTTAATTTGCAAACTAAATCAGTCTTACCATCACTGAACCCCTCAGGAACACGCATGTAAACATCCTCATCCAGATTACCTTGCAAAAAGGCATTGTGCACATCCATATGATAAAGCGGCCACTTATAGATAGCAGCTAGGGCCAAAATAGTACGCACTGTATTCATCTTAACAACGAGTGAGAAAGTCTCAAAATAGTCTATACCATGTTTTTGATTGTACTCTTTTGAAACTAGCCTAGCTTTGTATCTACTAAGGCTGCCATCAGAGTTATACTTTAATTTGTACACCCACTTACATCCAATTATAGATTTACCTGTAGGGGCTGGAACTAAATCCCAAGTGTGGTTTTCCTCAAGTGCCCTTATTTCCTCTTTCATTGCATCGACCCATAACCTGTCTTTCACAGCCTCAAGAAAGCTTTCTGGCTCAACCAGTTTAGATATCGAAGAAGTAAAACATTGATATTCATGGGACAATCCATCATACGATATGTATTTATCAATAGAATATGGGCAATGAACATTAGAAACCTCATAATCTTTCATCCATATGGGAGGTCTAATAGTTCTACCTGTTCTGCTCATAACAGGTCTAGAATCTTCATCTACCTGAGAACCACCCCTCTCATCAGAGTCACTAGAAGACTCATCATCTGAAAGAGTTCCAGTTGAGATTTCATGAGTCTCACCCGGTGTGTTTCTCTCGGTAGTTCTTATAACATCCTCAGTTTCTGCATTTTTAAGGTTGCTAACATCATCAGAATCTATATACTGCTCAAAGAACACAGGTAATTGATCAAGCTTACCACTCCCAAAGGGAAAGACGCTCTCATTAAATATAGCATCTCTACTAACAAAGAATTTTTTTTCCAGTTAAATCATAGAGTCTATATCCCTTTTGGGTCACAGAGTATCCTATCATTACTGAAGGGATAACTCTGGAAGCCATCTTATCAACCACGACCATGTTCTTAGCATAAGCAAGGCAACCGAACACTCTCAAATGATGTATCACAGGTTTCTTACCACTTAGGATTTCAGTGGGGACTTGCCCTTCAATAGCCTGGTAGGCATCAAATTGATAAGATAGCAAGCCGTAAGGATACAATCTCCCCAAAAACATAATTGGAATTGATCCTTGCAACTTTAAGGCCCTTGCTATTTCTAGCAAGTGCCTATGCTTCCTCTCAACCCTACCATTCTGTTGAGGGGTATAGGGACAACTATTTTGATGAATAATTCCCTTATCACTTAACAATTTATCCATATGATCATTAAAAAATTCTTTTCCATTATCAGCCCTCAAGCATTTTATACTTTTTTGAAACTAATTTTCAATCATGGCAATATAATTTCTCAGAACCAAAAATACATCTGATTTGAACTGAATAAGGTAAACCCAAGTCACCCTTGAATGATCATCGACTAGAGTAAAAAAAAAAAAAATCATCATAAGTGGGGCAATGATAAGGCCCCCAAACATCCGCATGAACCATATCAAATATAGCATCAGTCCTAGAATCAGAAATATGAAATCGATTTCTAACAATTTTATCTATAGGACAGATAGAACAATCATTCACACTTGACTTATTATTTCCAACAATGTCAATGGAATCTACATGCTCAAGAGCTTTAAAAGAGGCATGCCCAAAACGTTTATGCCACAACATGATATTATTCACAGCGGGACTAGTTACAAACTGACTGACTGATCTGCATGGAATTTTCATGAAATACAACCCAGATTTCTCCTCACCAGTCCCCAAGACCTTCCCATTTGAGAGGTCCTGCAGGATAACAAGCTTAGGATAAAACAATGCAGAGCAGTTCAAGTCATTTGTAAGTTTTGAAACAGAAAGAAGGTTGTATTTAAAATTTGGCAAATACAACACATTTCACAATTCTTTTCCAGAATCAAGCACAGCATTCCCAACACTATGCACATCATAAGATTCACCATTTGGTAGATGGACTTTGGTTCCAGGGGCTACCTTAATACCACATAACCAATCATTTCTGTTGGTCATGTGGTTGGTTGCCCCTGTATCCAAAATCCATATGCATCATTATCACAATTATATGCAAATCGAGTTCAAAGATATACCGGCTGTATTCGAATGTGAATCATGGGAGAGGGCTGCACCTGCCCCAGCATCAGTGCCTCCAGCTCCATTCATTGTCTGCAAGAATTTCTCAAATTGTTCACGTGAGAAAGTAATTCCACCTTGCACTCCACAATTCAAAGAAATATCACTATTAGTGGAGTTATTCAGAAAAACAGGATCAGTGTCACCAATTTCGGTGGAAGTACTGCTGCCCTTGGGATTGTTACCCTTTGCCTTCAATTCCTTGAGTTTAAAACAATTATCTCTGGAATTACCCTTCTTTTTACAGAAGTCACATCCCTTTGCATAGCTCGGTCAGCAGTATGCCCACGTTTATGATAATATGAGCACTCTAAGTTTTGATTTCCTTTCGGTTTATCTGAAATTAGAGACACATTAACAGACTTAGTCATCATCACAGAATTCATAGTGGACGAAACATATCTTTGGCTTTCCTCTTGCATTAACAAATTATAAGCCTGATTAACAGTAGACAAAGGAGACCAAAGCAATAGATGACTTCTCACATTCGAATAATTCTCATTTAAACCCATTAAGAATTGAAACAACCTCTGGTTATCTTTGTGTTCAACATGCTTCTTAAAATCTTCATGATCAATATGAGGGAGAGCACATGCAGTATCATATTCAGCCCAAAGAACTCTTAGTTTTGAAAAAAAAGGTTGAAATCGAATCAAGACCTTGTCTAGTCATAACAATTTCCATATGTATTTGATAAGTTCTTGGACCACTAACTTTATCAAATCTTTCTTTGAGATCTTTCCAAATGAGATATGCATCCTCAGTATACATTAAACCACCGGCCAAGTCTTTTGAAATTGAATTTGTCAACCAACCAAGAACAATAGCATTACATCTATCCCATAAATGGTGAAAAACATGATCATATTTTTCACGAACGCAAGCACCAGTGATATATCCAAGTTTGTTTCTTCCTGGTAAAGTAAACCGAATGGCCCTACTCCACATAACATAATTTTCGGGACCAGTCAGTTTATCAGTAACAATACAAGTTCCAGGATTATCACTAGCATGCAAATATAAGGGATGATGAGAATCAACAGAGGCCATAGCATCATGATTAATATCATCGATGGCAAGTTTTGCCTCCTGATGAACCTTTTCTTCAGCCATATCAACAGAAACAACCATCAATGATTTCGCAACAATAATAAGCTGAGGGTAACAATGAACACAACCAGACAATATCAAATAACCAACAGATTTCAGCAAGATCCTGACCACAGCAACAACAACAAGCCAGTCGTAAGAAAAGAGACAAGATAGAGGATACCGACGGTTGTGATGAAAAATCGCAACCTATAACCGCTGTAGGAACCGGATGAAATCGACTATTAAGAGGTGAAGAGATCCGCAGCAACGAATGATTTTCTTTGTAGAAAATCATAAACCGAGATTCTTTCAGGAAGAATAAAAAAAAACACCACTAGAAAACCAAACGATTTCGCGAAGAAATCACACACCGAATAAGGAAAGAATACAGGATCGGTGAATATCAGAAGCAAAGATTACTTCAAGTCTCTGATACTATGTTGATTTTGTGGAGAATAGAAGAAGAGATATGGTTTCAGATTGAGGAAGGAAAATACGAAACCCTAAAAACGGCGAAATGAGTAGAGAGAACCGACTTAAGGATCATTAGGGATTATTCCTTCATTTGGAATCCCTTCACCTTAAAACCCTAATATACTAAATGTCCAAATACAAACCACAGGAAACGAAGAGTCTAATAATAACTACAAATGAACCGAAGAAACTGAAGAGACGAACCATCAGCACAACGAACCGTCGGACCATAAAATAATGAACTGTCATAATAATAACAGAACTGGGCTAAGAATCATAGCAATGGGCTACAGTGGGCGGCTACAGTGGGCTGGAAGCCCAATGAAGATAGAATGCAGGCTGAACCAAAAACAATATCACCGGGTCGGATTTTTAACAATTACTACGACATTTTGAGGAATTTATACAATAATACTTATAATTAAATAATATATATAATTAAATTAAATATTTAAGGTATGTTTCAAAATTAAAGATTCATAATTGGGATATATATCTATATTATTAAGGTAGAAGTCATTTTTGTAACTGCCACCTGTAAATTGACACAAATACCCTTTAATAATCTAATTAATTTATATTTATCATGCTTATTTTGGTAATTTAAATGTCTTCTTAAAAATGTTATAAAATAATATTTCCACGAAGACTCGAACTTATGACCTTATAACTTGAAGACATACGTATTAACCAGCTACACACTTATGCAACATTACACATTAATCAATATGATAATTATATTTTCTTTATCACTCTCTCTTTCTTTTTTCTCATGCACCATTTTTTTATATCTCGCTAATAAATGAAATATATTTTAACTTTATTGGACATTAAGATAACATCGAATCTAAATACTTAGATCATTTATAAAAGTTATAATATCATCTACAACTGAGAAAATTTAGATTGAATTAATATTTCAAATATACATTATCTATTATTTGAAGTAATGAATAATTAATATGTACAATATAATCAATTTTGAAATTTAAATTAGAGTGGAAGAAGAAATACCATTATTATTTATCCGATTTTTTAAAATTTATTTTATTATTATGTTTGTTATTTTATATAACTTTACAATTTTACATAATAATGATAATTGCATATTATGTTCTCAAGTCGTCATATTTGTTGTTTGGTAATTGTGATTTTTTTAATGTTTCTACAATTAATTATATAGATTTTTTTTTCTTCAAAACATTCTCTCTTCTTTCCAAGAAGTTAAAGATTTTTTTGAATTGTGAGCACTGCCAATATAAAAATACATTTCATCTATAAATTTAAATAATTTAAATAGAATTAAAATCGATCAAAATTGACTATATTTATATGTTGAATATACATAATCTATCGCGTGAAGCAATAAATACATAAAAATTAATCAAATTTGAAAGGAGATATTTGATTAATGTATATATTTTTTATAATAATAATAATTATGTATTATAGAGTATTTTCAAATAATGAAATTATTAAAATGTTAAAAAACAATTATAGATTTTTAATATTAATGCATAGATGATTCGAGTTGCCCAAAGTTGTTAATATGTTATTACTCCAAACTAATATCATCCAAAATTTAGGTATTACATATCGAGAAAAAAGTAACAAAAATATTTTACTACAAAATTAAAAGAACTCTAGTGATGTGTTGAAATAATATTTTATGAATTATTGAAATATAAAAATCAATATTAATTTTCAGTGTTTATTATTTATTTTCTTTACAAAATATTTTTAGGACTGGTCAAATTTAGATACTATGAGTATTTCTTTACTTAACTCTACATTTGAGATATATCTAAAATTAAAATATGAATTTACTCAACTCTCAACCCTACTTTATGAACTCTGAAAATATTAAAGTAAAACAACTCTGAAAATATCAAAATAATAAAATAAGGAAAAAGTTAATCAAATATCTAATTTTATTTTTTGGGGTAAATTGTTATGGTAATTTCTTGATGTTGTCATAGTAGATTTTTGATAATCGTCATTTCATAGACATGGTAGTAAGATTGTTAAGAGATCTTAAGAGTATATTAAATGTCTTTACTAACATGTTCGGACTTATGAGACAGTTGGTTAAGGCGTGCGTCTTAAATTATAGATAGTAACAACGCCCAGTTCAAATCTAGGGGATGTCAGCAGTATAATAATCAAAGAAAGTTGGATGTGAGGAATATAATACTCAAAGAAAGATCAGATGTCGAAAAAAGTTTTAAATGTCAGGAGTATAATACTCAAACAAAGCTCGGATGTCGACAAAAGTCGGATGTCAGGAGTATAATAAAAGAAAGTTTGGATGTCGGGAGTATAATACTCAAAGAAAGATCGGATGTCGGGAGTATAGAACTCAAAGAAAGGTCGGATGTTGGGAGTATAATACTCAATGAAAGGTCGGATGTCAGAAGTATAATACTCAAAGAAAGGTTGGATTCCAGGACTATAATACTCAAACAAAGGTCGGTCGGATGTCGGGAGTAAAATACTCAAAGAAATGTCGGATGTAGGGAGTATAATACTCAAACAAGGGTGGGATGTCGGGAGTAAAATACTCAAAGAAAGGTCGATAGGATGTCGGGAGTAAAATACTCAATGAAAGGTCGGGTGGATGTTGGGAGTAAAATACTCAAAGAAAGGTCGATCGGATGTCGTGAGTAAAATACTCAAAGAAAGGTCGGTTGGATGTCGGAAGTAAAATACTTAATTTTGTCCAAATATCGACATATATATTTTTTATCATATTATTGGAAACAAATATGATAAATATTTATCGTGCTTGAGGTGTTGATATGAGAATTAAACATTTGATAAATATATATGAAATTAAAATATAATTAAACTTAACTTACCCATATTTTATAAACTCTGAAAATATCAAAGTAAAAAAGCAAAAAATAAATTGATCAAACATATAATTTTAGTTTTTTATGCAAATTAGTGAGAATTTCTTGATGTTGTCATGGTAGATTTGTAATAGTCGTTATTTTATAGACATTGTATGTAGTGAACGTGTTAAGATACCTTAAGAGTATATTGAATACATTCATTGACGAGTTCTGACTTATAAGTGTCAGACGTATGAGCGCATAGGACCGAATCTTATGGATTTTTTCGAAGTGAAAATACTCATAGAAAGTTCGAGGTCGGGTATTAAGCGATAGTTGATATGACATGAGATATTATGACATGGTATGTGAGTGAAAATACTCATAGTATGACTATAAGTGATTATAAACAATGCGCAAAGTCAACTTTATCAAAAATCGACATATATTTGTTTGATCATATTCTGAATAACAAATAGTTTTAAAAAATTGCTTGAGCAACCGGAAGCAAGAACCACTACTAAAGAGGCTCCCAATTCCTCGAGTAATTTTTAAAAAATATTTAAAACAAAATTAATTTTATTTAATTATATTAGGTAATTTAAGTTTAGTTTTACAATTCAAATAATATTTTTAATCAAATGTTTAGAGTAAAATTGGAATAAACTCAATGATGTACCTTCATAATATGTAGATATGTGTTGCGTATATATATAGATATATCTAATTGCCTACTAAACTAGACTGAAATTTTTGTAATCCACTTAAGTGTATTTCCCTAATGGTTATACTAGACCCCGGCACGCGCTACACGCGTGCAAGTTGTCGTCGTTGGTCGTGCGTGAAGTCTTACGAGAACATGACACTACAAAAAATTTCTTTTTTCTGTGAGGATCAAAATTTTAAAATTTTGTAGGAGAATATCAAAAATCCCTTAGAAATTTCATTTTGTAAGGAATTCTGTGAGGGATCTACCCTTAACAAATAAGCTCGCCAGAAAAATAGCAGTTTAAAAGGAAAATTCCTTGCAAAAGTTTTAAACAAATTTTCCTTATAAAATCCCTAGCAAACTTTTAAAAAACAATTCTCTCACAAACTTACTTAGGGAAATTTGTGAGGATTTTACTCAAGTAAATTATAAAGGAATTTTACAAGGGTTTACGTTTCAAGAATTTTGAGGGAAATAGTGAGGGTTTTTATTTAGTAAATTTACAAAGGGAATATTAAGGAGTATATTTTGTTAAATTTGTGAGAAATTTTGTGCACTAACCTCTTCAAGGGAAATAAGCCTATAAATAATTTTAAGAATATATATTAATATTACCAACATGTAATAGAATACACATATATATTATTATAAAACAAGTTCATAGTTTAAACATTCAAAGTCTACTATAAAGAGGTAACAACATATCTAAATAATACATACTTAGTCAAAAATATTTAAATAGAAATCATGCAACTTAAGTAGTGGAACCATTATCCCGTGGAAAGGGATTAAACTCTTGACCTTGTTTTGCAAATTGCTCCATCATTCTTTGTACTAATGCTTGCATTTTGTACAAATTGCTTCAAACGATGGAGCCTTTGGAAAAACTCTCATTGAGTCGATTCTCGACCTAGTTGTCTAGTCTACAATAATAAAAAAAACAAATTTATGAGAAAAGTTATATATATATATATATATATGCATATTTATTAAATGTTACCATACTCAATAGGAGAAGTTCATTCTTTACCAGCATATTCAGGAGCAAGATAACCAAGAGTTCCAGCAAGACGTGTCTCGATTGAATATTTCCCATCCGGAGCATTCTTAACCAAACCAAAATCAAAATGTTTTGCTCTCATGTCATCACTAAGGAGGATATTCGATGGTTTCAAGTCCCTGTGAATAAAACTTTGTTGCGCTAGACTATGCAAGTATTCCACACCTCTTGGAACATACAGAGCAATGGTCACCCTCTTTTTCCAAGTTAAAGGCAACTATAACTCCCCTTTCTTAACAAGTGTTAAGTAAGGGTTCCCTTAGGCATATACTCGTATACCAATAGTCGCTCATTGTCAATAGTGCAGTAACCAAGAAGAGCTACCAAGTGTTTGTGCCTTACTTTGGTGAGAACAACAATCTCAGCTTGAAACTCATTCATTCCCTTGTTACCCATTGCCACCGACTCCATCCTCTTAACAACAATCATTGTCCCATCGTTAAGTAATTTTCCCCTTTCCTTTATTTAATAATTTTATGTTCAATCTTTTCAATATAACCTAAGAAAATATTGTCTTTCACGAACTGCACAAGACTTAACTACTTAAAAATATACTTTTGATCAGAAAACACACATGCTAATAATTTTCTTTCGTTAACAAACAAAAATAGTCAAAGAAAAACACTGAATAATTATTACCTCCTCATTAACTTTACAGATGATGGCGATCTTGACAAATTACGCTTCCTAGAACTTCCTTCCCTGTTAGACAACCTTTTATAAGAAACATTTCAAGAAAAACGGACGGCTAATATGTGTCCCATGCAGAAGTTTCAATATCCTCACTAAAATTGTTCAATCTACTCTACTAGTGACACCACCAAGCATTGCACATATAAGGAGGGAGAGAGAGAGAGAGAGAGAGAGAGGAATTTTAATGGATAAATGTTGACGAGATCCAGAACATAACTTGACTGCAGTAACAAAATAGTTCAGACAAAAATTCACTATATTAGAGCAGGGAGATAGAATGATGAACCTCCTGGAATCATCTGAGGCGTAAATCTTTTCAATATAACATACAGAAAGTAGATAATGACTTACGCAAGGAGATTAATCAAAATCCTGCAAACGCCAAACTGAAGAGAGCAAAAAATATTGGTAAATTTATAAGATTGGCGAACAAGAACGCCAAATTGAACAGAAACTTCAATGACGAACAACAAATAACAAATAACCAAATCAGATAGAAGAATGTACCAGAGGTCCTGCTGCTTCAACTGTGGAGTGAAACATCGATTTACTAAACTGCTCTAGGAACTTGCTTTTGCATCTCCCGTAGATGACTCAGAATCGAAACTAGACCAAATCTAGGGTTTCGTAGTCGCAGAGCTAGACTGAAGAGTTTCAGAACGAGGATTGTGTTTCACGGCAAAACAGAATGAGATAGTGAGGGTCGTGTTCATATGTGGCTAATATTATATTATATAATATTTAGGGTTTTCCTTACAAATAAAATGTTTTTTTAAGGGATATAAATCCCTTGCAAAGTCAATTTATTTTATGAAGAGCTATACATCTCTTACAAAATTTAACATTGAAAAAGGTAATTAGTGAGGGATTATCCTTAAAATTACTTATAAAGAAAATTCGTCACAAAATATCTTCATTATTCCTCCGACATCTTTTCCTTACAAATCTGTTAGTAATATAGTAAGGAAAATATATTTTGTGAGGAATTTCCCTAATTATTATTATCCTCACTTAACCCTAACAAATCCCTTACAAATAGTTATAAATTTAAAGGGATTATTTCCCTTGCAAAATTTCCTTCACAAAATACTGATTTTCATGTAGTGTGATCAACCCGACTCCTAGGATAATACAAGAATAGTACAAGCATTGAGCACTTCATAAAATATTATTAATGTAAAACTAAACTTAATTTGCATAAGATAATGAAATTAAAAAATTCTTAAATATTTTTAAAAAATTACTCGAGCGACAGAGAGTATATAACACTATCAAAATTCCCAGTCTCTCGAGCAATTTTTTTAAAACATATTTAAGAGTTTTTAAATTTTATTATTTCATTATCTTATGCAAATTAAGTTTAGTTTTATATTAATAATTTTTTTATGAAGTGCTCAATGCTTGTACCATTCTTGTATTATCCTAGGAGTCAGGTTGATCATGTTCTCGTAAGACCCCACGCACGACCAACGACGACAACGTGCACGCGCGTACCGCGTGCCAAAGTCTAGTATATATATATAGAGAGAGAGAGAGAGAGACTTATATGTAATAATATGACAATATAAATCTTAATTATCATATAATAAAGGAAAAAATATATCTTAGAGTTAGAGTGAACTATCACAATCCTAAAAGGAATGTAGGAAAATTACCTTGCCTAAACCAATTATTACATTTTCCCAATAAATCATCACCATGATTCAATCAAAGCATATTTAAATATATGTTTTCTTACATTTTCTAAATTTCTTCAAATTACATTTTTTGTTGTAATTCAAATTCTTCAGCGTCGTCCTCCATAGTTTCATTTGATGAAATATCTCATCACACCGTTATTGGCTCATCAATCCGGAAGTTGATCACGCTCTATCACGAATGCTTCAAATTGTTATTCTTAAGTGGTTGTTAGGTGTTTTGGTTCAGGTTTTTACTAATTGTTTTTAGTATTTGTAGTGAATAATATTATTAATTACAAAAATAGGAAACAAAATAACGGTTTTTGAGATACAATGAAAATGCTTGGAGGATTTCTAAGTTCATAACTTTGTCTACATGTCATTGTCATGTCATCAAGGAAAGATGTACGTTGAGATTGACCAATAGAACTACTCTATTTGAACATGTAAACGACATATTTTATTACTTGTCAAAATTTTAGAAGAGTTAACCAAATTAATATATATATATATATAGACACTTGTCAAAATTTTAGAAGAGTTAACCAAATTAATATATACTCGAAAACTCATTTGCGCTTTGCGCAATATAATTATTATTTTAGTTTATAAATTAATAATATTTTTGAAATAAATATAAATATAAATATATATTTATAACATAATTATTTACAGTTTATTAAAGTACATATAATTAATTCAAATACACAACATAAAAATTAGTTATATTTATGAAAAAAATGATAAACATATTTTTATAATATTATACAATATAACGATTATTTATATTTTATAAAAAATATTTAAAAATAAAAGAGTAGATAATAAATAACAAATGTCAACAATTAAGAATATGATGTTAATTGTTAACTAATAATTTTACAGTTTATTTTCTAACATCTACTATTTTTATATATTTTTAAATAAATAAAAACTATTAGAATGTATATATATATATATATATATATTAGTTATAGTAATTATAACTTATATTATTATTTTTTAATTTTTAATATATGTTGATTCTAGTAGAATATAACATTTATATTTTTCTAAACATAGTTCTAAAAAAGTATGAAAAACTTATATTATAATTTTTTTTTCATACCCTAGATTTTATGTTGCATACATAATTATAAATATATACGTAAAATTAATATGTGATTGTTATTTCATAAAATTGATATATAATATACATAATTATCATTAATTTCATCTTAAATTATCTTGTAAAAAATGATTTAATATATGCATCTACTTGCTTTTCATGAAATAAATAAAATAAACTTAAAAAAAATCATAAATGCACATGGAAAATAAGAAGAAATTAATAAAATTTTGTAACTTATTGGGAGAATGAAAGAGAGACTTTGAAAGATTTTAAACTAAGTTACATAACATGTCACCTATGAGTGAGAATTATATATGTTTCATCTTAAATTAATTATCATTAATTTCATCTTAAATTATCTTGTAAAAAATGATTTAATATATGCATCTACTTGCTTTTCATGAAATAAATAAAATAAACTTAAAAAAAAAAATCATAAATGCACATGGAAAATAAGAAGAAATTAATAAAATTTTGTAACTTATTGGGAGAATGAAAGAGAGATTTTGAAAGATTTTAAACTAAGTTACATAACATGTCACCTATGAGTGAGTATTATATATGTTTGACATAGATCAATTAAACATTATGAAATTGTCATTAGTAATGAGAAAATGTCTTAAAAAACCTAGTTACTTGTCATAATTTTACCTAACCTAACCAAATTTTAATATATATATATATAGAGAGAGATATGTATATGTATATATATAACTGATAATTTTTTTGGCCAAAAAAAAAACTGATAATTTCATACAAGTCCGATTTTTCACGTGGGAAACCATTACAATCCAAATTGAAACTGCAAGCAAAGCACTGCAAGACCATTCTCTAACTAAAAGGAACGCCTCGGGCTTGAGCAATTTCTCCATACTACTATAGTACTATTATAGTATATATGCATCAGATACGCTAACACTTTTAGAGAGAGAACGTAACTAAATCTCTATCTCTATCTCTCTCTACAAGCAACTTGATGGTTGGACGAACCCGGAAGCGGTCCCACCAGCATGAATGCACGAAGCTTCTGCAACTTGGTTCCGGTAGGTGAGCTTCACATCCTCTAGCGTGATCCCGGTGCATGGGTGCGTGGAACTGCAGTCAAACCTCACGGCCACCTCCGTGGAGGAACTTCCATGGATGTCAATGTACTTTATACCGTTGACCTCCACGCCTGATGCCTGGTTGGGACAGCCTTTCTTGTCGGGGCAGTAGTTCTGGTCGATGATGATAGGGTTTTGGACATTGATCATGACGGCATGTTGGAAGAGGATGTTTCGTGCGAAGCTACTGCTCGGCCTTGCCCAGGACTTGATACGAACTCCGTTCTCAGTACCAGAGAAGGTGGCGGTTGAAACTGTTACGTTATCAACGCCGGCTTCCTCAGCATCCTTCCCGAGGCTGCCAATGCTGCAGGAAACCACCAACATAATCGGTCAAATATAGAAATATTACAATATATATATATATATATTAGGATTAATAACTAAATATGTACCCCAATTTTGGGTATCTACAAATTATTATATTGAGTTTAATTTTTTTAATTAAGTTTTTCATTAAATATGGACAAAAAATAATCCATAATTTAGAAAATTAAATATTTATTTAAAAATATCATAAGTAAATAAAAAATTTGGAAAATTAATATGGAAAATAAGAAGGATGGCAGAGAAGGATTTGAAGTGTTCAAAAGGAAGAGAAGCCACTTGAACGGGAAGTGTTCAAAAAAAGTGTTTATTTTCTTTTATTAAATAAACAACTCATTAAATATGTTGAAGAAGATTGGTAAAAAAAAAAATGTTGAAGAAGACGAAGGGCGGGAAATTTGAATATTTTATGGGACGGCTCAACAAAACTGAGCCGTCTACAATAAATTTCGAAAAAATAAATATTTCAGTTTAGGTGACGGCTCAATAGTGTCGAGCCGTCCCACTGTTTTTCCGATTAAACAAATCGTTTGCTTTGGACGACTCAACACAACTGATCCGTCCATCCTTTTTTTTTTTTTTAATGATTTTAAGAGACGGCTCAAATGTTTGAGCCGGTAAATCAATTTCTGGACGGCCCATTAATCATTGAGCCGTTAATAATCCTTATATTAAATGTTTCACGGCTCAATCATACTTGAGATGTGGAAATGAGCCCTTAACTCAGTCTTCTCCCGTAGTGAGAGTTTTAATATAATATTTTTAATGAAAATATATATACAAAAAAACTAATAATTTATTATTATTTTTAACAAAAAGAATTATATTAAAAAGTTTTATTTTTCTATTAATTTCCCATTTTCTAGTTTTTTTTTAAAAAATAATATAATTTTTAAAATTATGTGTTGTTACGTCATTTTTTGTTCACATTTAACGAAAAATTTAATTGAGGTATGAATTTACTCCAAGTGTTAATTAGGTAACACTTCCAAAAAAAATTAAAGTAGTTATTTACAAAGTGTTCAAAATTGATGTAGCAATTTAGTTATTAATTTATAAAGTGTTCAATATTTATGCTTTGTCCTTACATAATGTAATACAAATTAGCATGCCATTAGTAATTTTAAAAGATGTTTATCTTAACGCTTCCTTAGAAGACGTATTAATTAAGGATTGGATTAACAATTAAAACGTATCAATTAACAGTTTCCTTAATTACCTGATTCCGTGTCCGGGGCCACAAGCGACGTTTTCTATCCACAAACCGGTTGTGCCGGGGCCAATGGAGATGCAATCATCTCCGGTTCCGATCTTTGAGTTCAAAATCGTGACATCGGAGGATTTTTCGACATGGATTCCGTCGGTGTTGGGGCTGTTTCCGGCCGCGGAGACCTTAACGCCTTGTAGCTTGACGTTTTGGCAGCTGTTGACGACAATGTGAAACTGTTGACTATTTTTAGAGCTTAGTCCACTGACCAAGATGTTTTGTGAATTGGTGAACTCCAGACTCTGCTTAAAACAGTTAACTAACTATAATTAGTAAAATAATTAATTATAATTTTTGGAAAATTATTAGCTTAATTCACGGGTTTCAAATCACGTGCCCTTGTTAATTAATTAGGAATCAAATAAAGTAATTTACGGTGGTTAATTCAATCCTCTAAATAGTTCATGTTCTACGACATTGGAAGATTATAGTGGTTGACTTTTGATATCCTATCAAACAAATTGAGCACATTCCATTTGCATGCACGTAGTAATATTTTATATGATTTTAAAAATATATATTTGATATACAAGAAAAAATTTATAATTCTAAAATCTATGAATACGGTTACAAAATTACACGTGGTGATTAGAGATGCTAATTTACCACCGCACATTTTAATATTTTATACGCATATGCATATATATAGGATATAGATATTATGTATATTTTACATATGTATAGTCAAAGTGTATATACTTACGGTGGCTCCGCTAGGGCAGCTCTTGCCGGAGTTCTTGCAGGACCATAGACCAGTCCCTTGACCGTCCAGAACGCCGCCGTAGACATTCACGCCATTTACGTGCTGGAAGACGATCCAGTTCCCACTGTTTCCTATCACATTGTAGTCGGAGGAGGCCACTAGGGTTCCGTCGATCTTGAAGGTGATGGCTGTGTTTTTGCAGGGTCCGGCGAATGTGGCGGTCTTCACGAAGAACTTTCCGGAAGGGACGTGGATTGTGGCAGCTTTGGTGGAGCCGCAGGCCGAGGCCCACGCGCTGACGAATGCCTTGCTGGAGTCCGTCATGCCGTCGGCCTTGGCTCCGAAGGAGACCACGTCGTAGGTGACGGCGGCGGTCGCTGTATAGAGTAGTGAGGTGGTAATGGAGAAGATGAGAAGTGTGATAAGACTCGCCATTGTCGCTTGAGAGAGAGATGATCGAGTTGATGAAGTGATGAAGAAGAAACGTCTTGGACAGCTATTTATAGAAAAAAATATTGGAGGGAATGAGAAAATGATCAATTCCTTGAAAAGATAATAAAACATTATTATTGCGGTATGTAATAATGAGCCAATAAGAAATAGGGTTATATTTGGATTTAGAAGAAAAAAAATGTATAATTAAAAAAATATTAAAAAAATTAAGTATAAAAAAGCGCTTTCTGTGTTTTCCGGGGGGGGGGGGGGGGGGGGGGGGGGGGCATTTTGGCGTAACGCGCTGCCTAAGTGGCAGGTTGATAGTCTAATGTTTTTTTTATGTAGATGATACGATATTTAATTAAAATTATGTATCAATTAAAAAAATTAGAGTAAGTAGATATTTGAATTGTGTTATAAAGGATATAAAAAATATTTTTTTTTTATTAAGTATATAATTAAATTTTTAACTTAACATCGTTTGTCTTATAATTTGACCGAAATGATAAAATGATTAGGTGAAAAATTTAATTGTATACTTACTCATTTTTGTTATTACAATAAGTAGATAATTTAATTACGATATAAATGACGCTAAGAACGTGAGTTTCGAATTTCGGACTGTTGTATGGTCTATCGTACCATAAGTTAAGTCATTTATTTTTTAATTAATACTAGTTTTATTAATATTAATAAAATGTTACTTTTACTTATGTTCTTAATAGTCTTAAATTAAGATGAAGATTATCAAAATTTGATATGAACTTCAATTTGAGGTAAATATTAATATATATATATGGGCTAATTAAAAAAAAAAGAACTTTAAGGAAAAACCAAACACCAAACCGATTTTTTTGACAAACAACGACAAACCAAACTTTGAAATTGAGAAATCAACAAACCTACCTTAATAAATAAGTAATAGTTGAAGTATTCTAAGAAAAGAGTATTACGACTTAAGAACTCCTCAAACATGGAAAAATTCGTTCAAATATAATGAAAATTTGAGGTAGTTTTGTTGTTTGCTCAATTCCCAAAGTTTGATTTGTTGTTTGTAAAAACAAAAGTCTGGTTTGCTGTTTTGTTTTTCCTCAAAGTTCGTTTTTTTATAATTAACTCTCTCTCTCTCTGTCTCTCTCTCTCTATATATGTGTAATACATAATTAAGTTTTTATAAATACATAATAACACTAAACGTTTTTATAACTTTTACAATTAAGTTGAGAGGTATTAATTATTATTATCTTATATATATATATATATGTATATATTAATTTGACTAAATTATATGCAATTATGACTACTAAGTTTTTTTGATGCATTTTCTTACTCCTAATGTCAAATTAATTAATTCTAGTTGGTCCTTCTCAAACATACTATTCTCATTCCTAAGTGGCATGCCATGTAAATCACTTTAACAACTTCAAGCTTTCTCATTCATTCTCAAGATAAGTTACAAAACCTTAATTAATTCTTTTTTATTTCACATGTATATTTATAATTAATTTTGTGCAAAATATATTTTATGTAGTGGAATTTATACAATACCAAAATACATAATATTATATTTTATAAATATAAATTTATGCACATAATAATTTTTTATATTACAAATTAAATAAATTAATTAAGAAACATCTCATACCTTATTATAATTTCATTTTTTTTAATATAAAATGAAAGTGAATTTTAACAATCTTATAAAAATATATGTTATATATTTATAGACTGAAATATTTTTTTCAACTAACAAGACATTAAAATAAATAAATGCCATTATATATATATATATTTTTATATAAGTATGTGACTCTAATAGAAATCATAAAATTTAAGTTAAAAGTATTATGCGAATATTAAGATATTGTTTTGCAATTTTATTATAACTATCTTTTAATATATTTTGTGAGTTAAGAAAATACAATAGTGTTTGTATGATTAAAATACTAAATTGAGTAACATGATTATAACATTTTTATAAGCATATAACATTGATAAAAGTCACAAAAATATTTATAAAAAAAAAGTTAATTAACATTGCATCAATTATTTTTATTATATAATCATGTATTTTCAATTAATTTTAAACAATTATACTTAATATTTTTATTCTATAATATACTTTGTAGTATTGAAGCATATGGACTATATCATCTCACAAAAAATACTAATAGCTTTAACATTTTGTTTTACAAATATGCATAATTTTTACTATATAATATAATATTAAATTTATCCTTAATTATTTTAAAAAATGAAAAATTAATATATATTAAATTAATAAGTTATATAAATTTGATTATATATATATATATATATCGTGTATCAGTTTTCTAGTACTATAATCATTTGCTAAATTTTAACTAGATGTAATAATTATTGTAAATATATATTAATTATACAATTATAAAGTTTTTTTTTAATACTTATTAATATATATTTTTTTGTTTACCTTTATATTGAGTATATAACTTACTGTAATTTTGTATTTTACGATCAATTTGGGTCCCACCAATTCTAACACGTCGTTAGGTTTCCACCTCTCAATGTGAGAGAGCCTTTTCATGGGGAGCTGACCGCCTCTAACCGAAACAGTTCCAGTTGGGCCGACATAATTAAATAATAACCCAACCCCACATGAATCATAATGATGAGCGTAAAATCCGAATGAAACGTGGGTATAGACGTGACATGTGGAGTAGATGTCGGAGAAAGCTCATCTTTTCTGACCTTTTACACTTCCTCGACAACTTAACGGAACGGGATCAATTAAGTCCATCCTCTTCCAAATGTCTTTCTCAAATATATGTGCTCCCGACGAAATAATGTAACGATTCAGCAGTTCAACTTTATAACTTAACTTTTATGAGACAAATTAATTCAAACAATGATAAATTACTTAATAAGTGTAGACACAGATCATTACGACTTCAATAGTTTTAAAATAATAATAGTTTGGGACACTGTATCTTCTATAGGCTTAACATGTTCTAGTTTAGAATTTGTGATTTATACAATATTCAAATTAAAATTCATATATAGTACAAACTCACCCACCCATGGGCAGGGACAGAGCCACTTGGAATATAGAGGCGCAATTATCTCCTTCAATTTTTTATTTTGTGTAAATTTAATCATAAAAAATACAATAATTTTATATTTAGCCCTTCAAATCATACATTTGCTCTATTGAACTTTTTTTAGTACTATTTTCTTCGATTTTAGCTAAACGGATCCCAATATAATTGAGATTCAATCGAGTCCTAATCAAATCGATTAATATTGATATATAGAAAAGTTTGAAAGTTTAGTTACACATTTTTAAAAGTTTTCTATTATTTTGTAATTTTCAAAATATATTTTATTAAGATTTGATGAAAAAATTAATAGAATGAGAAAACGGAACATTTATTCAAACATTAAGGATAGAAAGTTTTCAAAATCAAATATTAATAGATTTTTTTTAAAAAGTATTTAATAATAAGAGTAAAATCGTATTTTACTTATCTTATATTTATACCATCCATAGCTATACACACATTGTTTGTATCTAGTCAACCACTTATCCTAATTTTAAGGATTGTTTTTTGAATGTGCGTATCAACTATAATATATAAGTTTGTGTCCAATATCATGTTATGTAATAGTCTGAGATTCTGTGTGTTGAGTATATTCCGGCCGTTGGTTCACGAATCATGCATGTGGTAGAGATATGGAGAGAATAATGTCAAACTTGGACTCTCATGTCACGTAAGTTTGTTTATATGACATTACAGAAACTAGAGTTTTGGGTTCAATCAGGACATAGAAAATACAATGTTTTCTTTTGATTTAAAACTGCACTTTTTTCCTAGCCAAACTTTATTCACTTTAGTAAAAGATACCCTAACTTTTTCTTTTTTAAATTTTTCCTACATGTACTTTGAGACTTGATGCAAAAGTTACCTCCTTTCATTATTTATTAAATATGAATGAAAAAAAATGACATGACAACACGTGTGTTGGGTATTGATACTGACAGCCCAATAAGGTAAAGGCCCCGAAGACCCAATAATCATTGAGGGGGTGAACCCAGGTTATTCGAACTGGATCGGCCTATGCTAAAGTCGATCTGACTCTCAATAGAGTGACCCAAAGTCGAGCCCAAGTTAAGATGGACGCTAAATGCTCCATCTCTGGTCGCCATTCATCACCAAGTCGCGAACTCCTACTGCTCGCCATATGAGTGTTCGCCCTGAAGAGAGTCCTGCCTCTCTTCTCTGGTCCCACCAACCGTTACTAAAGATATGACCACGATATCCCGCATATCTCGGAGCACATATTCACTAAAGATTACATATGGTAACTGCAATATTACGCCATAACCGTAATATATACTATCTTAATCTTCAACAGCACAATATTTACAAAGATATATTGTTGCCTTCTACGGTTTGGTCTCTCCTACTCTATAATACATTTGCTTTACATACATTCATTACGTTTTGAGTTCTATACACACATATACTCATTTAAGCATCGGAGAGGGACCCAGAGACACCCCTCTGTTGCAATCCCCTTCCTGCAGGTTCACCGGAACTAAGGTGAGAACATCTTTCAACCATCCATTGACATTCAATTCACTGCCAAGTCAGCATTCAGGAAATCAAGATCCAACATTTAGCGTCGTCTGTGGGAATCGAGTAATACAACCATGCAAACTCGATCCAAAAGCAATCGCTGGAACCAGACCAATGAGCAGTCCTCTGACAGCTCTGATTCGGCCGCCGCTCTTCGCCGCTCCACACAGAAACCTGCTAGCCAAGCAGCACCTAATGCCGTTCCCCCAAGGGCGGTCCGAGAACACGTCGGCAATTCCAGACCAACTCCAGCATCGCAAACGTCCACATCGAATGTAGCTCCTCTAAATCAATGCACTCTGGACTAGGTGGACGAGCTTATTCAGAAGAGGCTCCAGGAAAGACGAACTATAATCCAACATGAATTAAATAGTAACCCAACCCAACATGAATCATAATGATGAGCGTAAAATCCGAATGAAACGTGGGTATAGACGTGACATGTGGCGTAGATGTCGGAGAAGGCTCATCTTTTCTGGCCTTTTACACTTCCTCGACAACTTTAGCTGAACGGGATCAATTAAGTCCATCCTCTTCCAAATGTCTTTCCCAAATATATGCGCTCCCGACGAAATAATGTTACGATTCAGCAGTTCAACTTTATAACTTAACTTTTATGATACAAATTAATTCAAATAATGATAAATTACTTAATAAGTGTAGACACAGTTTATCATTACGACTTCAATAGTTTTAAAATAATAATAGTTTGGGAAACTGTATCTTCTATAGGCTTAACATGTTCTAGTTTAGAATTTGTGATTTATACGATATTCAAATTAAAATTCATATATAGTACAAACTCACCCACCCATGGGCAGGGACAGATCCACTTGGAATAGAGAGGCGCAATTATCTCATTCAATTTTTAATTTTGTGTAAATTTAATCATAAAAAATACAATAATTTTACATTTAGCCCTTCAAATCATACATTTGCTCTATTGAACTTTTTTTAGTACTATTTTCTTCGATTTTAGCTAAACGGATCCCAATGTAATTGAGATTCAATCGAGTCCTAATCAAATCGATTAATATTGATATATAGAAAAGTTTGAAAGTTTAGTTACACATTTTTAAAAGTTTTCTATTATTTTTGCAATTTTCAAAATATATTTTATTAAGATGGGATGAAAAAATTAATAGAATGAGAAAACGGAACATTTATTCAAACATTAAGGATAGAAAGTTTTCAAAATCAAATATTAATAGAATTTTTTTAAAAAGTATTTCAATAATAAGAGTAAAATCGTATTTTACTTAACTTATATTTATACCATCCATAGCTATACATACATTGTTTGTATCTAGTCAACCACTTATCCTAATTTTAAGGATTTTTATTTGAATGTGCGTATCAACTATAATATATAAGTTGGTGTTACGTAATAGTCTGAGATTCTGTGTGTTGCGTATATTCCGGCCGTTGGTTCACAGATCATGCATGTGGTAGAGATCATATAAAACGAAATGAAAGTGAATTGATCTTCTAGTATATCATACATATGGAGAGAATAATGCCAAACTTGGACTCTCATGTCACGTAAGTTTGTTTATATGACATTACAGAAACTAGAGTTTTGGATTCAATCAGGACATAGAAAATAATGTTTTCTTTTGATTTAAAATGACACTTTTTGCTAGCCAAACTTTATTCACTTTAGTAAAAAATACCTCTTTGATTTTTTAACTTTTGCTACATGTACTTTGAGAATTGATGCAAAAAGTTACCTCGTTTCGTTTGCTATTAAATTTGGATGAAAAATGACATGACAATACGTGAGATCCAAAATGTATAAAATTATTTTTAAGATATATATATAAATTGAGGGTAAATAAATTTGTGTTATTTAATATAATATTTGTATATAAAATATGAAATAAATAAAAATCACATTTTCATTATTTCTTTGTATTCATTTCATATTTGTAATAAAAAAACTATATTAAAAACTCGTATTTGACCTATAATTTTTTCAGATTTTTTAAAATAATATAGTTTTTTACATTTTGGATCAATCATGTGTAATCACGTCTTTCTTTTCTTCCAGATTTAACGTAAAAATAAATGGAGATAGTTTTTTGTCCAAGCACTTAAATTACAAATACTAAAATTTAAAAAATTAAAGTTTAAGTGAAATTATATAAAACAATTAAAGTTCATGTAAATTTTTGGTTATTAACCCTTCAATGTATTCAAATGGGATTTAATGTATAAATTCATACATAAAAATAAAACAAATTATATATGCCAAGTTTTTCTAATACTAAAAATAAGAATTTAAATTTTATGGTTTATGTTCCAATTTCTTATATTTATATATGTACATCAAGTCATCATGTTGCAAACAATACGAACATTTTATCTCCTAATACTTTCATAGTGACTCGTAAGAATATCTTTTCGGTCCCTGAACTTTCTGTTTCATTCAAATTTAATTGTTCGTTACCAATTAAAATTATATTACATATTTTTTGTATTGATAACTGAAATTTGGCAATCACGCAATCTGAACCAAACAAAGCGTTATTCAATAAAATATTATATATAATCTGATCTGAATCCCATTTCTTTTCCATTACGTACGTATATAGTATATACTACTTAATTAATTAATAATTAATTAATCGTCTCAATCATCTTCTCCTTCTGTGATTGGTTTCTCATCTGTTATAGTTGAAATTAATTGGAATGTATGGAGAGTTGAGTGTCGTTTGGGGTTGTAATAATTAATTTGGAAGTTGGGAAAACACTTTTTGTTCATGTGTTGTCAACCCTAAAACAAGCCATAATTTAAGCTATTTTTACTGCTGAAATTAGTGAACAACATTAATCCATATTTCACGATAGAATGTAGTTAAATTTGGCAAGTTAGATCAACAATAATTTGAAATTAATCAGTGAAAAGGAGACCATTTATATTTTCTGTTCTAGCTCCCCCATGATGTTTTAAAAGTTATTAAACACATTTTTTTTCATGCATATTTGAAGTTTGAACCGTATTATTGTATTGTATTGCATTGATACAAATTTGTTAAACGCCACTTCAACTTCTCCTCGTAAAAGTATACATGAGGGATAGATAGAGAGCAGCTGCAAGAAGAGTAGATAGGAGAGAATAAGATCGAATAGATGCTTTTGTCAACAAACTCATAACTGTATAATTTTCAACTACAACAAGTTTCTTGCCATACAAGTTAACCTAACTTGCTAGCTAAGCAAATATCAATGAATTTAGTTGTTTTTCATGAGGATTAATGATATACCATATAAGAAGTGGAATAATCGTGTCAGACAAGGTTTGATATATTTTAATAAATAGTTTTTAAAATTAATTATCTTAATATTTATTTTTCAGTAGGGTATATTTAAAAAATAATAATCAATGTTTAACGCCTACATTTGTTTAATGCGTACTTATGTATAATACAAATAGACAATGAACAATCAATATCTTTTAATTAATAATGGCGTTTGAAGCTGCTAATAATAATAATAGTAGTAGTAATAATAATAATAATGTATTTAAATATTGATTAAATAGGGTTTAGGAATGCACATTCATGTGCCACGGGCTTAGAGTTTATGAAATACTGTATAAAGTATAAACCAGAGCTATCAGAACCGGACCAGTCATCGAACCGGCAAGGTAGTCGGTTCACTGTTCACGAAAAAAACTGAAAAATTAAAATATATACATAGTCTCAAACACATACATGATTTCACACACACACAAACTACCTTTGGCATCCTTAAACATTACCACAAACTTTGGTGTCTAAGAGGCTTCTCTACTTCGTAGCACTGGGCTCACCCATCTCTTTCTCTCTGTCTCATCTCAAACATTAAAACAGATTTAGTAAGCTCTTGCTTGTACTGTTTATTATATATGTGGTTGATACTGCATTTTCATAGCTTGTCGAGAACACTGACAAGTTGCTGTCGGCGTCACACTTAAAACCCACACTTCATAATGATAATAGTAGTGCAATCACACTTCATTAAGATGGAAGCTTTCCAATCATACACAGAGGAGAACACCTATCAAAACATATTGATACGTTTGTTCATCTGTTCCATTCAGTTCCGATTGAGTTGATACGTTTGTTCATCTGTGCTGCAGCACTGGCCTGGAGGAGGACCATGCATGCTGATGAACTCATATTGATTCTCCTGAATTATATATGTTTTCTGTGTGTATTGATCTTTGTGTGTGTGTGGCTAATGTTGCATCAATAAACTGCTATCATCAAGAAGAAAGGGGCACGTGGCAGTGGAACAAGTGTGTAGTTTGGTCACTGCCTTATCGCTCTCAGTAAATACTTCACCCCTAAACAATAATTCTGGAAAAGAAAAACAAACATTATGAAAGCAACGTTACGTTACCCACCTCCATAAGACTCCACAAAACCAGTATCTATAGTCAAAACAGTTTTCCATTCTCAAAACCGACATGTGTTTTAACGACTTTCATCCTGCGCGCCACCTGCCGTGTTTCATTTCTTCGTCCTCCTCCTCCTTTTCATCTCTTCTCATTATTCCCCTCAAAACGTGAACTTGGGACAGTGTTATGTTATCCTACTAGATTTGATCAGACAAAAAAAAAACTGAAAATTTGAACCGGAACCGGCCGGTTTTTAAAAACCGTCCGGTTCAACCCGATTCAAACACTGTTCATTTTCAAAACGGCTGAACCAAACCGGACAGGGGTCCGATTCCCGGTCGGGTCTGGTCGGCCCGCCAGTCCGGTTCTGATAACTATGGTATAAACACCCGGTCAGAGCCAAATCGGTTCAAGAACTTTACCTAAAATATGGTAAGACACGGTTCGATCTATTCGTCCGAACACACTCAACTTTTTTAGTATTTTATTATATCACTTGTAAACCAGTTTGGTTGTACCTTTTCTTTAAATAAAAAACAAATATAAAGTATTCCAAATTTATAAATTTTAACACATACTAAAATAATACATAAAAAGATCCACAACACTACAATAAATTTGCTCTACAACGATTGTAAATCATCGTTGTCGGAAGCATTGTTGGCGCTGCTAAAATCCCGTGTCTATGCTAAGAGTCGTGCCAATAGGCCCCGTGGCTAAATGTATCCACGATGACAATATGCCGATACTAAAAATTTGTCGTGGCTGGAATGAATAGTTGGTTTGATCATTAGCACCGCTAATATGCCGACTCTGTTTATGTGTAATTACCGTCGACGGTTATGTGAGGGTAATGAAGATTCAGGGTTTCTACATATGTCAGATGTAGAATGAGGGTATTAGTATCAGCGTATGGTTGTCCCTATTTGTTGTATATTGTATCACATGTCGTTGAGGCAATATACGTTATTCAACTACAACATTTCCTTGAAAGTACTTACACGTAGTTAGCGACGCATGAATTTTGATGGACAAAAAATTAGACCACGTCATAAGTAATCTGTTGATGCACGTACAACATTAATAAATATTACCCTGTTCATCATAGTTGATGCTAATATGGATTTTCAACTACTAAGAAAGTTGTTGCTATAGAAATTTTTTGTGGCTACGGAGTTGTCATGGTTAAATTGTATATGAAGCGTCAATTACAGATACAAGTACAGTCCGTCGTAAATGAGTCATTTTGATGCAAATGCTAATGTTTTACTCTTTTCGAATTATTAATTATCATAGTCGATAATTATGGTATGCTCGTAGCCAAGCATGCCCAAACAGAGAATACATAAACATATACATATACATATAGCCAAGCACATCTACATATAACCATTTCCAACATATCAGAATTTATAGTCAAGCATTTCAAACAAATGTATGATGATAATTGCAAAACACAAAACAGAGATGACATGTTCACATTTACATCAGGTCCAAAACATCCATTTAGAATCAGTTCCAAATAAAAATAAAATTTGAGAAGCCACAACACCTGGTCTACCACCATTGGACATAACTACAAAGCAGGAGTACTTACCACATCTCTCCATAGTTCATGCATTTGGACCTGCAAACATAGAAATCACAGCAATCGTGGTAGCATCATATTATAGAATATACCCTAAAATGACTAAATGGGTGTACACAATGCAATTAAATCATTACTAACGCACCGTTGGCAAACATTGCACTTTTCATGACATCAATATCACGTTGAAATGCTTCAATGTTGGCCTGGAACTCCTTGAGTTGTTCACGGAGTTCCTCACATTCGACTTTGTTTCTAGCCACCTCCTCCCTTACTTGCTTTAAATGCTCACTTTCCATCATCCGTGCAAGCTTTGACACACGAATTCGACGACGGTCAGGTTGGCGAACTTCCCATACAAGACATCCTTGTCAACATGAACCTCCTTCTCCCTAGCCAACTGAGCATCCCTCTCCTCCACTTGATCCTATTTTGCAAACAGTGTGACAAGAAAATAAGGGACCAATCAGATACAATCTACTATCTGTGACTATCGCAAAGGCATTACTACTTACCATTATTGATCTGGTTTTAGCATCGAGTGGCTGCCCTTTCTTGTCCATATGGTTCTTCTTGAACATATGACACTCCCCGGGATGTATCCCCGTGTTCTTCTCAATCTGCAAAGGGTACCATATACTTGTTCAAGTGTAGCCAACTCTTTATTAAAGATAACAATTCAATGTTAGGATTACCTCTTCCTCCTTTCTCCTCGCAAAGGAAGAAGTGTCAGTCGTGTGCCTCATGACTTGGTGAACTTTGTTGGCTTTGTTCTGATCGCTGTTTAACCTCAAACAATAGGTTACGACCAGTTTACGTTTAAAAAATGCAACACTCATTAACTATACAAAAAAATACAGTTGCGATAGGGAGTAAGGCACAAACCTTAAACTCGTTAGGGCTGAACTAGTTAAGAAGCCACACCCAATCCTCTTTCACCACGTCCGGAGGAATGTTTTGTAACCTTTCTTCATTCATAAGGTACTTGTCAAAGTACATTCTCTTGAGATTCGCCCTGTAGTTTATGTACTTCTCTTTAAGCGTACAGATGATCAGTTGCTTCAGGTTTTCATCATATGGTATCACAATGCGATGTTGAAAAATATGGAAATGTTAGGCTCAGATTTACAGCATTTACAAATATAGAGGTGCAATATCTAAGTACATTTTCAATTTGAACGATACTGTGTAGGGAGTAAGAACAACTGAGACATACCGCAACCAGCATGAGCATCTTAGCCTCGTAGTCTATGGGAGACTTTGGAATCTCCTTCCAGTCTTTAACCATTAGAGGTGCATTCGTTCGTTTGCGGACGATGCAACCACACCAACTTGCAAACACCGAAGCATTGTTACTGCAGACTTTACCTCGAGAGTTAAACTTCAGAACCTCTTTTTCGTTGATGCCATTTCGAGACAACCTTATGCAATGAGTTCGCCCTCTACGTAGTCTGTCCGCTAGGGGCCTTAACTCTTCCTCTTGCATTGCTGACACGTAAAGCAAGTATCGATTAGATAACCCAGTTGGAGAAAAGCAAGTTGTATGGGACAAATTAGAAGTTACCTATTTGTATACCTGGTAATTCCTCAACATAGAGGTCCTCCAGCTGGATTTCCTTTTCAGTAGACACTTCCAAAGGAGGTTCGACAGGCGGAGGAACTGCAGGGATGTTTTCAGCGTGCGTATCCTCTAAAAGCAATTTCAAACTGAGAGTTCAAACTGTAGATTTGCAATGTTTCATACAAGTTACCGAGAACCTAAAAAAAAGCAAATACTTAACAAGACAACCTAAAAGCAACTAAAAAGCGTAGCCATGAAAAAAAACTTACTTGTTGCAACCCTATTTAGCTTCCTTAGGGATCTACGACTACTTAGGGAGTTGTTAATCGGCCATGGATCATCGACAAAGGTGAGATGCGACTCAATGATGAAAGTGGCCTGATAACACCAATTGGATGAAAGTGACCCATTAATTAAAGTCCCGTTCAACACAAAGGCCATTAATTTCGGTCTTTAGAACAAAACCCGAACCGTTTGGACCGTTTATATGATCTTGTTTTTTTTTTTTTGGTTTTGGTTCGGTCTAGACCATTTGGACCGTTAGCCATAATATTTTTATATATTTTTCTATTATACATGTATATCGCTCTACAAGAGTACCTTTTACGAACCGTACCGTTATCGATAAGATCCACAAACCAAATGGTTTTTTAGTGAAAATATGGAGCGAACCTAATGGATCACAAAAAACAAATTGCTTATGATAAACCGTACCACTTGTTGAACCAATTTTCAGTAATCTAAATGAGTAAATTCCTGAGAAAATACTAAATTTTATAATATTATACTTTATACAAATGTATACAAACCAAATGGTTTTTTAGTGAAAATATGGAGCGAACCTAATGGATCACAAAAAACAAATTGCTTATGATAAACCGTACCACTTGTTGAACCAATTTTCAGTAATCTAAATGAGTAAATTCCTGAGAAAATACTAAATTTTATAATATTATACTTTATACAAATGTATACAAATTTAATATCGACTTATACAAATTTTATTATCGACTTATACAAATTTTACTTACTTTTATGAAAAATATACTTATTCTTTATATTTAATAATAACATAATTTGTATAATAACATAATTTGTATAAATTTTAGATTAATTAAGGGTGATATCTTATAACACAATATTTTTGAAATCATGTTTAAAATCAAGACCTAATTATCATTATGCATGCAATTTAAATAATATTCATTTTATGTTTGAAATACAACTTTCTTATTTATTATATTCATTGAAGTGTATAAGTGTTACTATGTGTCAAAGTTTTACTATGTGTCAAAGTGTTACTATGTGTCAAAGTGTTGCCATGTGTCAAAGTGTTACTAAAATCATGTTTATGACACCCTCAGTACAGTTCATATACAACTCTATACCAACTCGACCTTATCCAAATCTTGTACCAACTCTATATACAACTTGTACTAACTCTATATACAACTCGACTTTTATCTTCAGTTCTGCTAATCCAAATCTCGTACCAACTCTATATACACCTCGACCTCTATCTGCAGTTCTACTAATGTATCATCTGCAGTAATTCTGTTTTTGTGCTTGACAACTCGGTTAGTATGATAACAGAGAACAAGATCCCTGCTGTAAGTACAAGATAACAAGATCCCTGCTATAAGTACTTACTTACAAAGTTTAAGTTATGGTTGGGGTTTTTCCTTTTGTTACTGAGTGTTGTTGTTTCTGTAGATTCTGGTTTGTCTCTCCAAGTGCAGCTTCCAGTAGAAGTTAAACTCAAAATGATGTGTTCTTGTGCAGCTGTTGTTAGTTTTAATAATTTTCCTATTGCCCAAAAGAAGGAAGCTGAAGAATTAGGATGTTACCTTTGAAGCAGAAGCAGAAGGATGTTACCTTCGACAGGGAAACTTAGATTTCAAGTTACCTTTGAAGCAGAAGACACACTTACATACAATTGATCGATGCACAAGTATTGTCAATTGATCGATGCCTAAGAAGAAGACCTTTGTTGCAAGTCACCAATGAGATCGTCATTGCCCAAGTATTGTCAATTGATCATACTTACAGACAAAGGGGTAAATCTTTGGACTTCTCTTTTCAATTTTCTAACAGTTTTTTATAATATTATTGGTGAAATGATTTAGTCAAGATTCTCTATTAGAACTTGCTTGCATTGAGGTGTATCATATGAAGTAGACTTTTTTGTTGGTATAGTTTTCAGAAGAAGACACATATTTTTCGTTCCTCAATTGGATTTTGGCGATTTACTGCATGCACAAAGGTTCCTCACATGGATTTTGGCGAGGCGTAAGTTTATCATTTGCCATTTCTTTTGCATTTTTTGATTATTTGCCATACATTTAGAACCGACCCATTTGGTTGTCCTGTTCTGGGATTTGCAGGATGTAAGGTACCTTATGGATGACATCCAAGAACACACAAATTCTGTAGTATTCTGTCAAACCAAAAGTACTCAAAGGGACCGATTCTGTCAAAGTCACAGCAAACACACAGCAGATTAGCCAAACACATAACAGATTGGCAAACACACAGCAGATTGGCCAAGGCCGATTGCAGCAATACTAACCAATTTGGAGCACAGTCACAGCAAACACACTCTACTGTCATGGACCGATTCCAAAGGGAATTGGCAAAGGAGATTGCCAAACACACAATAGAATTCCAACTGTTTCTAGCAAAATTCCATCGATCAAAACAGCAGCACACGCCAAATATTCCTAAGCAGTACACAACACACAGTTTTTGCAGCACACAGTTTTTGCAGCACACAACAATGTATAAACTAGAGGTGTCAATCGTGTCGTGTCGTGTCTAAACATGTCTCGTGTCTAAACGGATAAATCTTAAACGTGTCTAAACATGTCTCGTGTCTAAACGTATAAGTCGTTAATCGTGTCTAAACGTATAGAGTTGTTTAGACACGAGATCCGTTAATGTCAAACTCATATACGCTTTAAAGCAGATATGTACACAAATTCATATATACACAAATCCAAATATACAAAGTAAGATCTTCATAGTTCAATATTGAAAAGTAAGTGAGTATTTTAATATTTTATTATTATTATTATTATACTTAAATGTGTCTAAACGTGTCACATGTATACACAACACGATTAAACATGAATAGTTAATCGTGTTTATACATATATCCGCAGATCTGAGTTGTTTAGACACGATTAATAATCGTGTCTAAGCGTATAAAAGTTGTTTAGACACGGATCCATTAAGGTCAAACCCATATACGCTTTAAAGTAGATCGCGTCGTGTCGTTTAGTTGTGTCGTGTCAGAAATTGCTAGCCCTAGTATAAACAGTAGCACACAACAATGTATAAACAGTAGCACACATCAATGTATGAATTTCGATATTCCAAACAAATTTCAATAAAACCAGCTCCATTCGGACAAAGCAAACACTTCGGTCAATAAAACCATCTCAATTCCTCTACCTAACAGAATGACAATTCAATGAATCTGATGTTACATCAATGACAGAATGAAAATCCTCACTAGACAGTAACACTCTTCTATTGAACAATTACCTTAACAAACATAGAAACAGATAAAGGTTGGGTGAACACCAACTTACAATGCATCATCATCTTTATCCTCATCCATTGTTCCCTCAAGGCCGTCCTCGTCATCAAACAAATCGTCCTCCAATTCTGTATATGTGTCACTGTCTATTCCATCATCCATGTCCTCCTCCTTTGGCTCAAGAACTTATAATTCGTCAATGCCTTCAGTTGCTTCCGGCAGGGCTTGTGTCATCATTTCTGGCATGACATCCTCAACAGATATTTCGAGAACCTCAATGTCATTTCTACACCAATCAACCACATCATCGACATGAACTACACTGGGTACATCAACAACAAGTGCTGATGTTTCCTGATACGACTCCACTGACTCCCCACTCATTTGACCCCCAAGCACAAATCATTTTTTGGACTCCGTCCTCAACACAGTGCTCCAATCAGGGTTAATGTTGTCAGCTAAGTAGAAAACTTGTGTGACCTGGGATGCAAGTATGAATGGCTCATCTGTCGACAAATAATTTTTGGTATTGAGACACACAAATTCATAGTCATCAATTTTCATCCCATTGAATGATGAAAGTACGTTGTACCAATCACATTTGAATAACACAACTGATAGGTGACCAAGGTGCTGCATCTCAACCACCTCCCTCAACACTCCGTAATAATCAATTGCACCTTCAATGGGGTTGTTATCGGAGGTACTCGCATAGCACGTTGTGTCAGCTTTGCACAAGACACCGCTGTCGTCAAAACTCCTCATTAGAGACCACTCTTTGGTGTGGAAGATGAACCCATTTGCTTTATAACCATTATATGTATTAATTCCATATAATGGTCCTCGTGCCAAAGCCGACCTCTGTCATCCTCAGCCGATGCATCTATTTGATGAACCTGAGAATGCAAATAATTCCACCGTCATTAAAAGCCACACATGGATATTCATAATTGTGTCAGAGTGTCATACCCTGCCCTCCAACCATTGTATGAATGTTCTGTTGTGCATAACATCGATGTTCCGTCTACTCACCCGTGTGCCTAGTAGTTGACTCTTGTGTTCACTACGTACATGGACAAGACAACCAATCGAAGTGTTAGATATAATGCAGTTAAAGGTTTAAGAATAGACATCACAATAAAGGTGAATGCAATACTCGATGAATGACTTCACTTCTTCAGACTGATTAAGCACGTACAAGTGGCACTGTTCCCATTATGTGTTTGAAAGTTCACGGACTATTGCACGACCTATTGGAGCTCCTACTGGCTGGAAGATCGATAACTCATATACCGCCCTTGGAGTTACCTCAGTTACTATAATTGACTCATGTCATGTAAATTTGGTCTCAATGTCATGGAGATATCTAGAACAAAATGTCAAACACTCCAGAGCAATATAACCCTCCGTTATTGACCCTTCCGGATGACTACAATTACGTACAAACGACTTCATTATCCCCATTATCCTACGATAAGAACATGTTATTAGTGAGACACCGCCTCTTGAAAGGTATACTTCATAAACGAGCGTTGAAACTTACCTTTCGATTGAATACATCCAACAATATTGCACTGGCCTAGCTAGTTTTGCTTTATCTGTTAGATGAGTGATAAGATGGACTGTAATATTGAAGAAACTTGGTGGGAAGATTCTCTCTAGATTGCACATTGTCATTGGGTAATTGCGACTCCACCTTCAACATATTTTACATGTGCAACCCCTTAAAGCATAGAACTCTGAATGTGTTAGTCATGTCTATCACGACTTTGCATACATGTTTGGGGAGTAATCCTTTAATATCCACAGATAGGATACGTTGCATGATAACATGGTAGTCATGACTTTTCAACTCAATCAATTTTCTGTCTTTCACCTTAACACAACGTGAAATGTTGGATGAATAACCACTAGGAAGTTTCATGTTCTTAAGGAACTCACAGAGCGTAATCTTCTGTTCCTTTGAAAGGGAAAAGCAAGCTGGTGGTAACACTAGTTTTGTTCCTCTACGGACTGGATACAAAGTTGTTCTTATGCCTAAAGCTTGTAAGTCTAGCCGAGCATTAAGGTTGTCATTGCTTTTATCGGCAACACCTAATAACATCCCAATGAGGTTATCACACACGTTTTTTTCAATGTGCATCACATCCAACCTGAATGGGCGGTTGAGTCTTACCGAACATGATAGGATCAAGATTCTCTAGCACTTGTAATAATTCCTCCCCCGATAGGCTTTGTGGGGCCATCTGTAACTCTTGTTTCCCATCAAACGAACTTTTATTTCTTCTCCATGGGTGATCGGTGGGGAGGAATCGTATGTGTCCCATAAAAGAACATTTCCTCCCATTCTTCAATCGACAATAATGAGTGTCCATTTGATAGATAGGACATGCCAAATTACCGTAAGTAGCCCAACCAGACAAGTTCACATAAGGAGGAAGGTCATTAATGGTCCAAAGTATGGCTGAGCGCATTTGGAAGTTTTCTTTCTTGTCTGCATCATATGTGAGCACACCATTCGGCCATAACTCAGTCAGCTCTTCGATCAACGGTTGCAGATACACGTCCATGTCATTTACTGGAGCCTTTGGTCCATGAATCAACATTGACAGTACGTAGTTTGTATCTTTCAAACACATCTCGGGAGGCACATTGTATGGAATAAGAACTACTTGCCACATGCTATATGGGTGACTTTTATCACTGTATGGATCAAACCCATCCGTAGCTAATCCAAGTCTCACATTCCGTGTGTCTTCCCCAAATTCAGGTAGTACGTTGTCAAGTTTCTTCCAAGCGTATGTATCAGCAGGATTACATAGAATACCATCCTTTAATCGCCGTGTATGGTGCCAGGTCATAGAGGAAGCAGTTTTGGGGGACATGAAACATATTTGCAACCTTCAAGTTAGTGGAAAATATCGAAGTACTTTGACAGGTAGCTTCCCTATTTGTCGCTTCGATTGTTCTGATATATCCAATCCTCCAGTGTTGTGTCGAGGTTTAATCCATCTTGATTCCCCACACATTGGACACACATCCAAATTGGCGTACTCTTTTCTACATAGTATACAGTCATTTACACAAGCATGCATCTTTTAGTAGTCCAACCCTAACCCTCCTATAAATTTCTTTGCTTCGTAGTAGGACTTAGGTACTGTCTTCCCTGGTGGCAATACTTTACTTAGCATGCGCAGTATCTCATCAGCAAACTTGTTAGAAATCTTGTATAGTGCTTTTAGATGCAACAATTCAACTAAAAAAGACATCTTGGTGTAGGAGACACAAACTGCATATAAGCTCTTTTCACAATCTTCTAATAGCTGATAAAATGTCCTAGCATCTGCATTTGGTTCCTCACCTTCGTCCACCCTCATACCACCGAACCCATCATTCACCATATCGTCCATTTCCCCCACGAAATGATGAATTCCTACCATTAGAGATCACATCTTCGAATTCCTCCCCATGATCCAACCATGTAGTGTAAGTTGGCAATATTCCCCATTTTTCAAGATGGAACTTAACAGTAGTTCTTCCTACTAAGAAAGCACCAACACAGTTATTGCAAGGACAGTAAATTTTACCATCCCAACTTGAACGAGAGTAGGCAAAGTCTAGACCCGAAGCGACCCCTTCCTTATATTCCCCACTATGCCAAGGTTTGGTCATCCAACTCTTATCCATCACACTTCTATTTCTGCAAAGAAATATCAACCCAATAAAAAGTTGAGTTGGGATTAAAAAGATAGTGCAACAGTCCTAGTTAATCAAATAACTTCCGAAACATGTAGTACAGGAAGTTCAAAATCATTTATTGACAGTTAGCCAGAGCATTTGTAACAGAGACAACATTCTTTTTCGTTTATGTGTGGATGGAACCAAACGGAATCAGAAAGACAAGTTTCCTCAATTAGACATGCATAATTTCGGGACACTAACAAAAATATGTGACAGAGAACTCCAAGAAGGTGAGTAATTCAGTTTCTTGTAAGTTAATCGGTTGTTAGATTTAACAGTAGAACTCCTTCGATTGAGTTGTCTGTTGGAACCGTACCAGGTGTTTCTAGATTTTACGGCGTACTGTTATGGAACACAATCGAGCAATGTGGAAACTTTGACTATCACAATTAAGCTCATGAAAATTCAATTCAAAATTAGAAGAAGTAACATTCAACTTCTCATACCAGCGTACCTGAGGAGAAATGCTTGTCGCGCGATTCCGAATATAAACGGATGAACGGTCGATCGGGCAGGGACTCTCCTAGAATGTCTGCGAGCAATATGGTTATGTCCTGGGAGTCGATCTGCAAGGGCATCCGTTGTTGGATATGGTAATTGATGGTCCAATGAAGGCTATGCTATACAAGGACGATTCTGAACTATGCTTGGGTTTACTTGAAAAAACGGTTTGTTCTGTTATAATTGCAGGTATACCGTTTAGCAACGATAAATCATATATTACCAATGAAGTTATGTCGATACTGTTTACAACCTTATTATACCAACTAATATGGAAGTTAAAACTATACCAACTAATATGGAAGTTAAAACTACTTTTTCGCAATACCAACATCTTGCGTGACTGCGTATCTATATTAACCTCAGTTGAGTTTTTGACACATGAATTTTGTCAGCACAGACATATTGCGATGGCAAAAGTCAATACTAAAAGATTGCTTGTGCTACGACAAATTTGTTGACACTAAAACGTGTCTACTGGGACGTATTAAAATGTCGAAACTGAAATACCGTTTTACCCACACACTTCTTGTGACAATAAATTACTTTCGTGGTTGTTGATACACATTCTTGTAGTGCAAAAAGATTGAACCTAAAATGTCTGAAAATAGGGAGAGCACTTATGAAAAAAATGGTTCATTTAAAATGACCAAAAAAGTCACTTATTTTAGAGTCTTAAATTTAAGCAACTCAAATAAGGAAAGAAGATCTCTCTCCTAGGTCATCCTCTGTAAGAGAATAGCTTGCCGTCAGATCGGCTACCATCCCCATACGACATGGGACAATTTTTATTGTGCAAACCTACTTCCAACCAATTGAATCCAGGTGAGAGCTACATGACCATGCAAGAATTGGCGACGTACATAGCGTGAGAACTGTAAGCCAAAAAAACTATCCTTTATGTCTTTTTTCGATTTTTATTTTCCGCCGTTTTGCAGGTTTGTGCGACTACAGTGACGGCCTCTGGATCACGATCACACTGAGCAATCAATGTGGAAGTTCTGGAGACAGGAATCAACCCCGAAAAATTGCTCTGAAACTGTCGGCTAACCCGTTATTGGTTAATAATGAACGGTAATCTCGCAAAAGGCTATTAAATCAACAACAATACATAGTGTCTTGAAGGTAGCATGGGCGAGGTATGATTCCGTCACAATATCAGATGTTTCAGATAGGGTTGTTATGTTTGAATTCGAAAACGAGGATGATAGAAAGCAAATTTTAGATATGTCACCGTGGTCTGTACAAGGTCACTGTTTAAGTATGAAAAAAGTGGGATGCAAGTATTGGGTTAGCAAAAGTGGATTTTAATAAAACAGTTCTGGGTGCAAGTTCATGACCTAGGACTAAGGGAGTTTAGCTGGTAGAAAGCTCAAGTTAAAAGTTATCAAATTGGTGTATTTATTGAAACTGATGAAGAGGTGGAGAGCAAACATAAGATATATACATTCGTATGAAAGTTGAGGTAAATAGTGATAACCCCTGACGACTGGCTTTTGGTGGACAAATTCCAAATGGGAGGAACAATGTGCGTCTATAAAATATGAACGCCTATCAGATTTCTGCTATAGGTGCGGGAAGCTTGGCCATACAACCCAAGCTTGTTGTGAGGAGGTGATGATGTCATAAGCGAAACCCGGACATACAATGTTCAGATCGTGGATGACGACCACAAGACCAAGACCATGGCTTGCTAGTAGAACAGGTGGAGGGGAAAAAAACAATATAGCCCCGCCAAACAATGAAAAGAGAGGATCGTGGTTTGACATTATAGATATGATGAAAGAGGTGGAGAGGGATAGAGAATACAAAAGGAAGGACGAAAACCGTGGAATGGAGAAGGAGAATATGATGTAGGAGACAACCACCAAAACTGAACCAGTAAACTATACATTCTCTCGTGCTGGAAGTGAGACACTTAGCTTTGAAGAACCATACCACAGTACGAATATGGAGAAAGATAGCCATCAACCCCAATACCATCCTCCCCAGAGCTTAGACCTGAACTTACTTCCAACTAATACAATCCTCATACCTTATCCCACACACAAATACCAACAAGCCAATCCCCATGCAAAGCGTCCCTACTAATATACCAAACTAGCTCGTCACAAGAGACGAAGGGAACTCTTTTGTCCTCAATTACCTGGCTAAAGAATTATCACCCCAATCAAACCTAGAGAACCCTGGCCACCACCCCGTCCCAACCATAACCCACCAGATTATAACCCCCCCTTCCTGATAACCTTACCCTACCACACGAAAACAGGCCACATGAGAGAACTCATGTGTACTAAGTTGAAACTCCTCTAGGAACACCATCCCCAAGGAAAAATCAAGGATGAACCAACATATATAACTTGGATTCATGCGAATACAGATGAACTTACAAGAGGTCGAAACTGGGAAGACCTTAGAGGTATGGGTAGAGGCTGAAGGGGAAGATGGGTATGTCAAGAGGATTTCAATGCAATAAGTCATCGCCACGAGAGAGAAGGTGGTCGTAGGAAATCCCGAAGGCAAATCGACGAATTCAATCAGATTGTATATGACCTCAGAATGGAAGACCTAGGCTTAAAAGGACAAAGGTTTACCCGGTGTAATAACCGTAGGGGGAAACCGTGTCTATGAGAGACTGGGCAGGGTTTTAATCAATTCAGAATGGGCAACAAAATACCCAAATAGTCAGTGCATTAATGAAGTATCAGTTGAATCACATCACTCTCCTATAATCCTTACTTTAACTTATGATTATTAGAAGAAAATAAAAGGGTTCCGTTTTGAGGAGATGTGGCTTGAGATCCCGGAGTACAAGGATGTGATTCGTAGGACCTGGGATGAGACCGATCCCCATGGCAATGGGCAAAGGTTGTGGCCGAAATTGGGAAGGTGTCGTAAGGAACTTATCCATTGAAGAAGAGAGTTTGGAAACAATATGCTTGAAATAAAATAGGCAAAAGACTGATTGAAGGAGTTAGAGCAATCCAGACCGAACCAAAGCACCCAAGATTAGGAGATCAATATCAAAAACCGGATTCGAGAGTTGTGTCGAAGAGAAGAAAATTTTGGGAAACAAAGGTATAAAGTAACATGGTTACAAAAGGGGATCACAACTCTACGTTCTTCCACATAACGACAACATCACAAAGAAGGAGAAATCAGATAACCCGGTTAAAAGCTCTGGGCGGGTGTTGGCTCACAAAGGATAATGAGATTCAGAAGAAGATCCGAGAGTATTATGGGAAGGTTTTTGAGTTAGAGAGCCCCAGTTCAGAGGATGGGATGCTGGATGGTATACCTCGACAGATTTATGATAAGATGAATGAGAACCTCGCCAGGGCAGTAACCGAAGAGGAAGTGAGAAATGCAGTCTTTCAATTAGGTGGATCTAGGCACCAGGGTCAGACGGTTTCTCAAGCTTTTTGTATCAACAAAACTGGAACATTGTGGGACCAGACGTCTTCACCGCAGTCAGAGCCTTCCTCGAAACACGTACTTTCCCTCCCTCCCTAAATCAAACCCACATAACCCTAATCCCCCAAATCCCAAACCCTACCCATCTATATGAGTTTAGACCTATAAGATTATGCAAATTTACATACAAAGTTATATATAAGGTTTTGGTGAACATACTAAAAATCTATTTATCAGACTTTATCACCCCTTTCCAAAGTGCATTTGTGGCAGGTCGACTTATTCAGGATAGCATCATGGTGGCTCATGAGGTCTTTCATCACCTAAACTCCCGGAGTAGAATAGATAAGGTGGAGTGCACATTAAAGATCCATATGCAGAAAGCCTACGACCGCGTGGAATGAGATTTTTTGTTCAAAAGTCCTGAAAGAAGAGGTTTTGGTGAAAAAAATATATCTTGGATGAGGGCATGCATCAAGACACCTACTTATTGTGTTCTTATCAATGGTGTTTGAACCACAACTATCCGACCAACTAGAATAATCCAGCAAGGTGACCCACTATCACCTTACTTTTTCATTCTAATGGCGGATGTCGCTTCCAGACATATTGAGAAAGAGATCAATGAGAAGCTTTTGAAAGGAATCATACTCAGGAGAGGATGCTTGTACCTACACCATCTATTTTTTGCGAATGATTCATTGTTCTTTATCCAAGGGTCTGTGGAGAATGCTCGACACCTAAAGGAATTGATCACGAGATATTGCCGAACATCAGGGCAATGAGTCAATGAAGCAAAATTGAGTATCTATTTAAACACAGAGGTCGATCGCAACACATGTAGAGCCATCGAGGAAGAGCTCCACATAACGAGTACAAGAGAGCCACAGAAATATCTAGGTCTTCCGGCGGTTTGGGGTTGATCTAAAAGGGAGGCATTGGACTATCTAAAGGAAATAATTCGAGACAAGATAGGGAATGAAGAGTGAAGACCCTTAATCAAGCGAGTAAGGAAGTGTTTATCAACTCGGTAATTACGATTATCCCATCATACGTGATGAGCACTTTAAAACTACCCAAATTATGGTGTGAGGAAATAAACAAAATGATAAATGAATTTTGGTGGGGCCATATGAACGAAGGGAGGAAGATACATTGGAAGAGATGGGAAGCACTTGCGAAAACGAAAGAAGAATGAGAACTAGGCATCCGAGAAATCGAGACTTTCAACGTGGCTCCTCCGACAGGTTCCCGAACAGATTGTAGTAAGTCAGGTGCTGCAGATTCCTATTCCTTTACATGAGACGAATGACAGGCTCATTTGGCCTCATGCCAAGGATGGTACAGTGACCGTGAAGATAACATATCACCGACTGAGGGAAGCTCACGATGGAAGGGAAACAAACATGTACAACCATAGGAGCATATCCAAGTTTATTTGGAGTGCAATTTGGAAATCCGACACCATCCCAAAAGTAAATACTTTCATGTGGAAGTTGTTAAAAAAACTCTCTCGCGGTCTTGGATAATCTAAGAAGAAAAGGAATGAATGTGACAACGAATTTGCCAGTTTACGGTATGGAGGAGGACATAGAACAGCTGGTATACAAATGCAGGTGGACGGAGGCAGTTTGATTTGGAATTCTTGGTCATGGGACACCCCACCATTCTCGACCGGATATTGTGGAATGGATTGAGGATAAGAGAAGTGAGCCTAGTACCGCGAGAGGCATAACAGAAATACGTTGGAATCTTTGCATGATGATTTACTCGCATATCTGGAAGGCAAGATGTATAGCCATGTTCATGTCCAAAATGCCTAATCCAATGCAGGTTGTCGAGGAAATTAAGAAAGCGGATGAAGAAAATATGATGACACCATGGCAAAGGATTTCAGTTACAAGAATGAGGGAAACCGAAACATGGAGAGCACCAGACCAAGGAATAATTAAGGTCAATTGTGATGCGTCGTGGTGTCAACAAACCAAGACCGGTGGTATTGGTGCGGTAGCCCGGAACTCTCTCGGATAACTGGTATGAGGGGTCAATTGAAGAGTGAATGATGAATTAGAAGCAAGAGCCATTCACTTGGGTGTTATGCTAGAAAAGGAAAAAGGATGGTACCGTGTAGTTTTGAGTCGGACTTCGAGGTTGTGATCAATCAAATAAGGGGAATGGCTTCTCATTGGCGTATCTAAACCATCTCCTCAAACATCATCGAATTGACTGGTGATTTTGAATTGATTGAATATAAGGCATTTCAATGTACGACAAACGAAAGCGCCAACTGGATTGCAAAACAATCAAGATTGGTAATGCATCTAAATGACTGGGTATCTCAACCACTACCCCATTTGTTATCTATTTTAAGTAGCGATTGCAATAATGTAGCGGAAAACGATGGATTCGAATGAATAAAAAAATGACCAAAACAATTAGAATATATATATATATAAGTGCTTCATAAAATGGTGGTTTACCACTTATAAACCGTTTTTAATGGTTCAACCAAACCACTCTATATTTCATCAAAACTACGATACCACTTTTGAATCGATTCAAACAAATCAGTTTTAAAAAGTACGGTTCACACGTGGTATGGTTCAGTTTGACCGAACCCTTTTACCCTCCTAAGCACTAACGTTATACATTGTATCCTCTTCAATCCCTTCATACTCGAACTAAGTGACAACGTGGGGATAAAAGTCATTTAGGTACCTCAGAAGTCACGTGTTTACAAATAGGCACTCCAAAAAAAATTTGTTACTTTGGGGTACCCCATAAGTCATAAATATGTCTACTTTATTTTGACATTCATTTTGGATGGAAAACGTTACCCATGCCTGTAACGTGCGCAATTTAGATCAAATTGTTTAAAAAAAAAAACTTTATGTGTTGACTGAAATGTCCCTTATCATATTTACTCAAATGAATAATACTTTTCTATTTTGTCTGCATTGTTTTGTCGCATTCCCTCCAATTTTAGCAACAATTAGGGTTTCAATGACTATTTTCTCTCATTCTGTAGTTCATTAATTGTCCTTTCAATCTTCAATGAATGTATTCATACAGTAACTCAAGCTTGTAGAAAGCACGAAGATGCTACTGTGGAGAGATTGTTGTGGTGAAGGATTTGAACACCTGGGAGAACCTCTAGTGTAGGTTCTATAGCTACTCCTTGTGGAATGTATGTCATACTCTCTTTTAATTACTTCATTTCTTATTAATTTTGTCCAATTTATTACCTATTTTTTCTGCATTAACTTGTTAGTAAGCAAGAAGGGTGTGGATATTTCGATTGGTACGATGTTAACATTTGTCATCATTCAAAGAGGGTTTCTGCATAGGTGAATAAGATGATGAATGATGCAGAAGAAAAACTTGAGAAATATTAGCAGATGGAAAGAATGTATAAACTTGTTCTTTTAGTATTAGTTGGAATGATCTCGATTTCTGGTTTATGTTGTTTTTACTGGAAAATTTCAACTAAATGGATGTTGGAATGCTCTTTATGTTAGATATTGTGTTTATTTGGTATGGTTGTATGAAATTGGAATTATGTTTCACTGGACATACACTTCTTATTTTAATGTTTCATTAAGGTATCTTTAGTTTTTTTTTTAATGTTGATCTCAAGTACCTCTAATTATTTAATAATTACATTCAGATATATGTTCTTTTTTTTAATGTCATAATGCAATATATGTAATATGCATAAGGAAACATAATCTAGTTAGAACAACCTTAAATACATCAACATCCATGTGTATCGTCAAAAGTGCATTATTTCAGCATCGATCAAAATGGGATTGCGTTTTTCCTTACATAACCCACAACCACACTAACTTAAACATAAAGATAAAAGTTGCAATGTCTTTAACTAGTTATACCAAAACACATAAGTCACTCCATCCCACTGTTTCTTTGTTGGGGACTTCTTTACTGAGAATTTCCTTGCAAGCGTCTTGTACCTCACCTTCCTAGGTGTGTTTGTCTCTACTCTAATTTGGGAAGCTTGAGTAGAAGGTTGAGCTTCATTTGTCTCCTTTGTGACACCTTGCTTCATTTCATGCATTATTTGTGATGAATGGTATTGTCTTGTCACTATTCTTTCTGGTACAAGTGTTGCTCTTTCCATTTCAGGTGTTATTCTTTCTGGTGATGCTGCAGGTGCTTGTCTCTTTGGCGTCGGTCCTTCTGTTGCTCGTGCGTGTATTCTTACAAGAACCTTATGTTTATACTCCCCTGGAACCGAAAAACTTTGGTGAAACACTTGGAATCCCTTCAGTTGAGCCTTGTTCTCCCTAGTGGGTTTATAATGAGAATAATGAAAACATTAACAGTTATAATGAACACTTTGATAGATCTGTTTCCTCAGTTTAGTGGGTTGAAGTTCATGTTCAACTCTTATCCTCTTCGTCTTCTTTTTTCCAAGTTAGTCTCTGTGTAAGGGTACTGGTATTGGGAGCCCATCAACTTGTACCCAATTCTATTTGCTTGGTACATGATAAATAACACCATCATAACATCTCTTGAACACTTCTGTTGTGTAGCATTCAAGGATGTAATCTTCCACATTCAGTCTATCCTTCCTTATAACAACTTGAGCATGAACACAAGGTAATCCATAAAATTGATACTACCCACAACTACACTCTCTTGTGTTCATGTTCACAATGAAAATTCTACCTAAGCATTCACTTTCAAATTGACCTTCCCCATCATAAATTGTGCAACAGTACTACATGTCTCTACAAGTTTGTGCTAGTTTTTCTTAATTTGAGGGCATAACATACCTTGTTGCCTCTCTATATCGTCTCTCTTCAACTGCATATTACCCATCATATTTCTTCTGATCATCTCAAATGTTGTAACGACTATTGGTTTCGAACGGGCTTCCAAGATAGTGGAATTGAAGCTTTCCCTTAGATTGTTGACAATCAAGTCTACCTTCGAGTGAGTTGGAAATTATCTTCTACACCATGCATGCTTGTCGATTTGGTTCAGGTAATTTAACGCTTCTACTTTGATTTTCTTTAGTTCCTCCATGTGCTCCAGATATTTTGACCTGGCATAACATGCTTCAACAACCCACATCTTGTCTATAATAACTTTGCTTTTCCAATTTCTCACCATCATATTAGCATGAATGTGTCTGACACATGCCCTGTGTTCAGTACTAGGTCATGTCTCTTGAACTGCAACAATAAGTCCCTATAATACAGAAATGCAATACTTAAAAAAATTTGGATCACTCAAAAATAACACTAATTAAATGACATTACCTTTTGCAATCTTCCTTAACACGAGTAATATTTGCTCCAATGCTACCTTGCCATACATGAAATCTTCTTCTTCATAATCAAAGGAAACTGTTTACAACTTCAAGAATTCCTCTAAAGTTACAGTCACAAGGAATTCAAGGTAATCCATCATCCCAATGTAGTCTACAATCTCCCCATTTTCCTTGTAAAACTTCCCACTTTGTAATTGATTTCGAATAGAACATGTGAAGAATCGGGATTCTCCTTTGTGAATCTGCATTTTTTTTAATAAATAGTACAAAATCAAATAAATCTTCAACTACTACATCAATGTGGTAACATCTTACACCGAAAATCAAGTATGCAATAGAATTAACTCTCTTCATCCAAAATTTTGACTAAACCCAAAACATACCATCATACTAACAAGTGCTCCATAGTCACTTTGACAACAAAAACAAAGAAGACAGGGTGTACAACCTGCAAGGTAAAGAAGACCGGATTAACGAGTACAAACTTACTTATTTTCTGGTGAAAGTTTTGATCCTTAAACTCTTCTAACCAACGTCTCGAGACAAAATAAACGGAAAAGCACGGACGAAGTCGGCACGAACGAAGACGCAAACACCTAGAAGAACAATCTCTCGGACGGGACGATCTCTTTGAACGGTAAAAATCTAATTTAAGAGTGGAGAGGAAGATTAATATCTCAAACTGACAGATGACACGAAGGTGCATGACGGGAGTAAGTAGAGGTGACTCAGGGGTATTTCGGTTTCTTGGTGATCAAGATTAGTATTATTACCATAGTTGTAATCTAACTTGTACTTTTACTAATGTTTAGAGGGGTTTGCCATTGTAATAATCAATTGTACTTTTACAAATTATTAAGTTTAGGGTGATCCTAAAGCTTCGATTTATAGATACATCTCTCTAAAAAGTCAAAGTATATAATTTGTATGGTCCTTGTCAAGTTTGATGAGTCACGATTGATAAACCTTAAACCAAGAATAAGTGAAGCTGAAGCGATCGCTCATGTATGAGTGCGTATCAATTAAATTCGCCCACTCAACGACTCTATCTCATCAGGCGGTTGTACAAAATTAGACCATCCACGTGGAAGGTGATTTATGAGTTGTTGAATCTAAGTTTTCATATTTTTTGAGTTTGTCCAAAATCAAATTTGCTATGAAAAAGGTTATTCAGGTGGTACCTAAAACACATTTATTTAGATATATAATTTTTTCGAACAATCTCCATTTTTTTATAAAAAAATAGGTTCAATAACTAATTAAATTACAACTATGACCACACAAACAACAATACGTTCCGAGTTACACAAAAGTACTAAATGAAATAAACTTACATTACTCTCTACATTAATGTTTACAAGATCTTTTGTTGTTTGTTTAACTACATTTACTATATATCATTTGTCTAAGTGTACTATTAGAATTCATCTCAGTGTCAATTTTCATTTTCACGCGCCCACATGGAAAAATTAACATGTGTAAATCACACCTTACTATTATATTGTTTTAATCTGGCCACCAATATGAAATTTGATTAAAATATTATTAATTAATATTAGGATGCAATAGTTATTTAACTATAAAGTACTAAAAATAATATAATAAAAAAATTATCTTATGTATTATGTATTATATGGAAAGAAAATAAATACATAGATTTTTTTTATTATAAATACATCGTGTTAAATGTTAAAATACATTTGTTATCATAGAAAATTTGTATTATTAATTCATGTGTTACTAATATTAATACATGTGTTTAGAGTCGACCAAATTGTAAACTAATTATCAGGTAGACCCAAGTATATGTTTTTTTAAGGGGTTTAGAGTCGACCAAATTGTAAACTAATTATCAGGTAGACCCAAGTATATGTTTTTTAAGGGGTTACTGTAACTGTGTACAGTTGGATACGACGCGATTAGACACGTTTAAACACGGCACGATTAAACACGTTTAGACACAACACGATTAGACACATTTAGACACGATTAGTTAATCGTTTTTAAACGTGTGTTTGTCGTGTATTTGCATGTTAAATGTTTTTAGACACGTATAAGAGTTGTTTAGACATGTTTAGTAATCATGTCGTGTTATTATTGTATAAAATGCAGGTCGTTACAGATCATTTAATCGTGTCGTGTCAGAAATTATTATCCCTATATTATATATAATAGAGGCGTGACATATTGCATCTATCTAGAATCTAAACCTTAAATTTGGATGGATCCCCATCACCAAGCCGAATATGAAAACAAAAATAGGGTCAGACTTTATACAACTGGTGAAGTCGCATTTTATTTTTAGGACAAAAAAGTTAGGTCTACGTCAACTTAATTACTGGTTGAATTCATGCACTTGTAAACCTTATAGTTTCATGAATATATCTGTATATATATATTAATTTGGCTAAGTTATGTAGAATTGACAAGTAAGTTTTTTAAGACATTTTCTAATTCATAATGTCAATTTCATAACTTCTAATTGATCCATGTCAAACATATAATTCTCACTCATATGTGGCATGTCATGTAACTTAGTTTAAAATATTACAAACTCTCTCATTCATTCTTCCAATAAGTTATAAAATTTCATTAATATCTTCTTCTTTTCTATGTGCATTTATGTTTTTTCTTAAGTTTATTTTATTTACTAAATTTTATCTTTTATGAAAAGCAAGAAGATGTATAAATTAAATCTTTTTATTACAAGATACTTTAAGATGAAATTAATGATTATTATGTATATTATATATCAATTTTATGAAAATAATAATCACATGTTAATTTTATGTAGATATTTATAATTATGACAAAAAATGTAGGGTATAAAATAATAATTTTAATATAATTTATTTCATACTTTTCTTAGAACTATTTTTATGAAATATCATTGTTATATTCTATTAGAATCAACATATATTACAAAATTTAAAAATAATTTGTATAATTTATAATTACTATAACTAATATGCATATATATATATACACATTCTAATAGTTTGTATTTATTTAAAAATATATGAAAATAATAGATGTCATAAAATAATTTTTAAAATTATTAATTAGCATCTTATTCATAATTGGTTACATTTGTTTTTATTATCTACTCATTTATTTTCAAACATTTTTATAAATATAAATAATCGTTATATTGTATAGTATTATAAAAATAAGTTAAACATTTTTTTCATAAATATTAGTAATGTTTATGTTGTGTAATTGAATTAATATTAATTAAATATACTTTAATAAAGTGTAAATAATCAAGTTATAAATATATATTTACATTTATTTAAAAAATATTATTAATTTATAAACTAAAATAATTATTATATTGCACAAAGCGTGAATAAGTTTTCTAGTATATCTATATTATTAAGGCAGAAGTGGTTTTTGTAACCGCCGCTTGTAAATTTACATAAATACCCTTTAATAATCTAATGAGTTTATATTTATCATGATTATTTTGGTCATTTAAATGTCTTCTCAAAAAGGTTATAAAATAATATTTCCACGAAGACTTGAACTTATGACCTTATAACTTGAAGACATACGTATTAACCAACTACACACTTATGCAACATTACAAATTAAACAAAATGGTAGTTATATTTTATTTATCACTATTTCTTTATTTTTTCTCATGCACCAGTTTTTTAGATCTCTATCTATATTATTAAGGCATAAGAGGTTTTTATAACCGTCACCTATAAAATTACATAAATATCCTTTAATAATCTAATTAGTTTATATTTATCATGATTATTTTGGTAATTTAAATGTGTTCTAAAAATGTTATAAAAAATATTTGCAGACTCACACATATATGACCTTATAATTTAAAAACACACGTATTAACCAGTTACACACGTATGCAACATTACAAATTAAACAAGATGATAATTATATTTTCTTTATCACTATCCCTTTCTTTTTTCTCATATGCACTAGGTTTTTTGATATATACTAGACCCCGGCAAGCGCTACGCGCGTGCACGTTGTCGTCGTTGGTCGTGCGTGAGGTATTACGAGAACACGATCAACCTAACTCCTAGGATAATACAAGAATAGTACAAGTATTGAGCACTTCATAAAAATATTATTAATGTAAAACTAAACTTAATTTGAATAAAATAATGAACTAATAGAATTTAAAAACTCTTAAATATTTTTAAAAAATTGCTCGAGCGACCGAGATTCCTTTTGATTTTATATACTCCCGGTCGCTCGAGCAATTTTTTAAAAATATTTAAGAGTTTTTAAATTTTATTATTTCATTATCTTATTCAAATTAAGTTTAGTTTTACATTAATAATATTTTTATGAAGTGCTCAATGCTTGTACTATTCTTGTATTATCCTAGGAGTCAGGTTGATCATGTTCTTGTAAGACCTCACGCACGACCAACGACGACAACGTGCACACGCGTAGCGTGTGCCGGGGTCTAGTATAACCATTAGGGAAAAACAGTTAAGTGGATTACAAAAATTTCAGTATAATTTAGTAGTTAATTAGATATATCTATATATATATATACGCAAAACATATCTACATATTATGAAGGTACATCGTTGAGTTTATTCCAATTTTACTCTAAACACTTGATTAAAACTTTTATTTGAATTGTAAACCTAAACTTAAATTACCTAATATAATTAAATTAAATGAATTTTGTTTTAAATATTTGTAGAATATTACTCGAGAAACCGGGAGCAATCGAGCAATTTGTTTTAAAAAAATTGTTACTAATAATATAATCAAACAAATATATGTCGATATTTGATAAAGTTGACCTTGCTCATTGTTTATAGTCATACTATGAGTATTTTCACTCACATACCATGTCATAATATCTCATCTCATATCAACTATCGCTTAATGTCTGACCTCGAACTAATTTCTATAAGTATTCATACCGACTATTACAAATCTATCGTGATAACATCAACTATCGTTTAGTGCTCGATCTCGAACTTTCTATGAGTAATTTTCACTCATATACCATGTTATACTATCTAATCTCATACCAACTATCGTTAATGCCCGACCTCGAACTTTCTATGAGTATTCATACCAACCTCGAATTTTCTATGAGTATTTTCACTCCGAAAACATCCATAGGATTCGGTCCTATGCGCTCATATTATTTGATATTTAAGACGTACGCTCATAATTCATAACTCGTCAATGAATGCATTCAATATACTCTTAAGGTATCGTAACACGTTCACTACCATGTCTATAAAATAACGATCATTACATATCTACCATGACAACATCAAGAATTTCTCACTAATTTGCACAAAAAAATAAATTATATATTTGATCAATTTATTTCTTGTTTTTTTACTTTGATATTTTTAGAGTTTAAAAAATATGGGTAAGTTAAGTTTAATTATATTTTAATTTCATATATATTTATCAAATGTTTAATCCTCATATCAACACCTCAAGCACGATAAATAATATATATGTCGATATTTGGACAAAATTAAGTATTTTCCTTCCGACATCCAACCAACCTGTCTTTGAGTATTTTACTCCCGACATCGTATCGATCTTTCTATGAGTATTTTACTACCGACATCCGACCGACCTTTGTTTAAGTATTATAGTCCCGACATCCAACCTTTCTTTGAGTATTATACTTCTGACATCCGACCATTCTTTGAGTATTATACTCCCGACATCCGACCTTTCTTTGAGTTCTATACTCCTGACACCCGATCTTTCTTTGAGTATTATACTCCCGACATTCTATCTTTATTTGAGTATCACACTCACGACATCCGACTTTTGTCGACATCTGACCTTTCTTTGAATAATATACTCTCGACATCCAACCTTTCTTTGATTATTATACTGCTGACATCCCCTGAATTTGAACCTGGATGTTATTACTATCTATAATTTAAGACGCACGCCTTAACCAACTGTTTCATAAGTCCGAACATGTCAGTGAATACATTTAATATACTCTTAAGATCTCTTAACAATCTCACTATATGAAACGACGGTTATCAAAAATCTACTGCGACAACATCAAGAAATTACAATAATAATTTACCCCAAAAATAAAATTAGATATTTGATTAACTTTTTCCTTATTTTTATATTTTCAGAGTTATTTTTCTTTAATATTTTCATAGTTCATAAAGTAGGGTTGAGAGTTCAGCAAATTCATATTTTAATTTTAGATATATTTGTAATGTAGAGTTAAGTAAAGAAATACTAATAGAATCTAAATTTGACCAATCCTAAAAATATTTTGTAAAGATAATAAATAGTAAACACTGAAAATTAATATTGATTTTTATATTTCAGTAATTCGTAAAATATTATTTCAACACATCACCGATGTTATTTTAATTTTGTAGTAAAATATTTTTGTTACTTTTTTCTCGACATGTAATACCTAAATTTTGGATGATATTAGTTTGGAGTAGTAAACATATTAACAACTTTGGGCAGCTCGAATCATCTATGCATTAATACTAATAATACTAAAAAATATATAATTTTTTTTAACATTTTGATAATATCATTATTTGAAAATACTCTATAATACATAATTATCATTATAAAAAATATATACATTAATCAAATATCTCCTTTCAAATTTGATTAATTATTTATTATTTATTGCTTCACACGATAGATTATGTATATTCAACATATAAATATAGTCAATTTTGATCGATTTTAATTCTATTTTAATTATTTAAACTTATACATTAAATGTATTTTTATAACGACAGTGCTCACAATTCAAAAAATCTTGAACTTCTTGGAAAGAAGGGGGCAATGTTTTGAAGAACAAAAATCTATATAATTAATTGTAGAAACATTAAAAAAGTCACAATTACCAAAACAAATATGACGACTTGAGAACATAATATACAATTATCATTATTATGTAAAATTGTAAAGTTATATAAAATAACATATATAATAATTAAATAAAATTAATTTTAAAAAATCAGATAAATAATAAATGGTATTTCTTCGTCCACTCTAATTTAAATTTAAAACTTGATTATATTGTACATATTAATATAACTTTTATAAATCTAAATTTGCCTAACATTTGCCAACTATCAATACCCAACATTTGCCCCTGAAGCTTGAGTGAAGTTACTTCAGTCAAACTTGATTCTGTGATAGGGTTTGAGATAGTGACACTTGGATTGGATCTTTTCTGTCTTTTTCTACTATTTGTGCATTTTTTTAGACTCCGTATCCTTTGGCGAGCGGTTGTTTGGTCGCCTAGAGTTTATGGAAAATTTGATCCTTTACCCTTTTTGGTGAACGTTTGGGGTTGCTAGGGTTTATGAATGCTCATTCACTACTTTTTGGCGAGCACTACCGTCAAGAGGGTTTCCGGAGAGGCTTAGAGTAGATTTCGGCGATCACCTTTTTTGTATAAGGCCTTGAGCAATTAATGACTACACTGTTTCCCAGAAGTTGAACGGACAATTGAGGCATGTCTATCTTTTGGTCTTCCGTAACCAGAGGGTAGGCTGACAATGTTCGTACCGTTTCAATCGTTTGTCTCCCCGAGGTGTCTCTTGGAATTCTGACAATGCTTCGATTTTTACCCAAAAGGGTGTAATCATTCTCTGAACCGTTTCGAACGTGCCTATTTAGTTACCTCCATTTTGGCTATAATAATCCAAATTTTGGCATTTAGTCATTTACACACTCAGGCCATTTTCCTTCCAGAGAGTTCATTATTCTCAGTGCTCTGTTTCCAACTTTCCCTTTCTCCTTCTTCGATTTCGAAAAGCTTTCTACTATTTTCATGACTTCCAAGAACCAATCTTCAGGAAAGGGGTCATCCCACAAGCCTTCCTCCAACCAACCTTCCGGTCAGAAGGTTTCAACCAGGGCTAACAATGCCCCTTTGACTATCAGAGACTGTTCCTCGCCAGCGCAGAGCCAGAGGAATCATGCCCCCAAGTCGATTTCTGGGCAATCAGACTCCATGCCCGTGGTGGTGGACGTGCCCGACTACAATGTCACTGCCTTCTCCTCGACAAGTAAATTTCGAAGTCTTCCTTTTGCTTTTTTTTAGGCGGTAAAACTTCCTCCTTTTTATTATTTTTGTATTGTTCTTGCCATACTATGGTGTTCTCAGCCTGATGTTGTTATCAGGTCTTTTGCCTAACTTTGGCGTCAGATATTTCGCCTAAATAAGACTTTAGGTCTTTCACCTAATTTTGTTATCAAGTCTTTTACCTAATTTTGGCGTTAGGTCTTTCGCCTGATTTTTTTATTAGGTCTTTTGCCTAACTTTGCCGTTAGGTCTTTCGCCCGATTTTCTTATCAGGTCTTTTCCTAACTTTGGCGTAAGATCTTTCGCCTAAATTTGACCTTAGGGCTTTCGCCCATTTTTGATATTGTTGGATCGTGAAATCCTAGATGCTGATCTGGCAGTGAATTAAATGTCAGACAAGGACGGAAAGACGCTTCTGCTCCAACTCCGGTGAACCTGCAGGTAGGGGAGCGCAACAGAGGGGGTGTCTCTGGGTCCCTCTCCGATGCTTAAATGAGTATATGTGTGTATAAAACTCAAAACGTAAGGAACGTATGTAAAGCAAGGGTATTTATAGGGTAGGAGAGATCAAACCGTATAAGGAAGCTGAATATCTTAGTGTATATTGTGTTGCTGAATATTCAGATCATTGGATATGGCAGTTACTGCGAGATATTGCAGTTACCATATCTAATCTTTAGTGAATATGTGACCGAGATACGCGGGATATCGTGGCCACTTCCTTTTTGACGGTTTGGTGGGACCAGAGGAGAGAGGCAATGCTCTCTTCGGGGCGAGCACTCTCATGGCGAGCAGTGAGAGGTCGCGACCTGGTGAAGAATGACGAGCAGTCTGGGAGCCTTTGGCGTCCCTGGAGACTTTGGGCTCGGTTCTGGGCCACTCGATGATGGGCCAAGTTTTGACTCGTACTTAGGCCGATCCGGTTTGAATATCATGGGTTTACCCCCTCTATTGGTTATTGGGCCTTCGAGGTCTTTTCTTTACTGGGTTGTCACTATCAATACCCAACATTTACCCCCGAAGCTTGATTGAAGTTTCTTCAGTCGAGCTTGATTTCTTGGTAGGGTTTTGGATAGTGACGTCTTAAATTCAGTTTTCCTTGTCCCTTATAATAGTTCATGACCTTTGAGGAACTTCAAGCTCGTTTGGCGAGCAGTTTCTCCACTGTTCAAAGCTGAAGGAATATTCTTCCTTTTATTCCCTTTTGGCGATCGCTCGAGGGAGCCTTGGTCTGAGGAATTTTATCTTTCTTTGTTAGGCGATCATTACCTACCAAAAGTGTTTCTGATAGAGCCTATTAATGCGCTGGCGACCACTTTGTCTGCTAAGTGGACTTCAACATTTAATGACTACACAGTTATCTGGAAATCGAACGGTCGCTTGGGGCACTCCTGTCATTTATTATTCCGTAAACCAAGGGCAGTCTGACAACTGTCTGTACTGGCCGACCGTTTGTCTCCCCGATGTGTCTCTTGGAATTCTGACATTGCTTCGATTTTTTCCAAAAAGGTGCAATTATTCTCCTGCGTCGCTTCGATTCGTCCGTGGCGGTTACTTCTTTTTGGGCCTATATAAGATACGTCAGTTTCTCTGTATTTTTTTTACGCTCATTCACTCCTTCAGATTTCCAGAGCTTCTTGTGCGAATCCTTCTTCTTTCTTCTTCAACTTTCCTTTCAACTATTTCCATGGCCACCCGAGGTCAAAGAGTCAAGCACACAGCCACCAAGGGGCCCAAGAATGCCAATGCGTCCAGGAACGCGAATGCCCCCTTAACCATTAGGGAAGGTGGTGTACCCCCTTCAGCGGGGGAACAAACTGATGCGGGGAGGTCCGCAACCACTCCGGTGGTGGTGGATGAGCCTGAGCTTCAGACGCTTGTTTTTTGTCCAAAAGGTAAACCTTCGTCTTCTTACTGCTTTGTTTTGGGAATATCCTCTGTTTTTCTTTGTTTTTTATACTAGCTGTGCCCTATTTGAACCGTTCTGTGGAGATGTCAAGCCCAACGAGTTGAAGCCAGCGTATTTCAAGACGATGGTGGTACTTGGTGGTCTTGGTGCGGGGGATGTCCCTAGATATCCGGGCACAGGTCTGCATTACCCTTGTCAAGGAGAGGTTTACTTATATGCGGCCCAGATTGATGCTGGGTTGCGTTTTCCTCTCTGCGAGGATTTGCAGGACTTGTGCCGGTTCTACATGATACATATCACGCAGCTCGTTCCCAACTCCATTAGGATTTGGGTTGGATTCAAGTTCCTGTGCATACGTCAAGAATGGACATATTCACTCGCCTTGTTCCGGTGCTTTTTCCGGTTGGCGGTTGGGACGAATCATCTCCACCATTTCCAGTCCCGATGGCCAAAATTTGCTGAATGGAGGGGCCTTCAAGCATGGGTTTGGAATGTCCATGTCCGTCTGGTTGATGACTTCCGGGCCACCAACTCCAACTATAAGAAGTTCTACTTCTTTTACAAGGGGGGGGGGGGGGGGGGTGCCTTGGAAGTTATCTACCCCTGATAGGGACCTTCCTCCCGAGTTTGATGAGCTATCTGGGGGCGACCAGAACGACATTGATGATCTGTTCCAGATACATCGATCAAATTCATTCCGCTCCATCCACTCCGTGGCAGAGACCATAGAGAACATGCTCGAGATGGCGGGCATCCATCAGGCCACGCCAATCTTTGATGGTTGGGTAACCTCTTCTAACCCTTTCATGTTTTATCGTTTGTAGGCAAGGCCGTAGGCAAGAGCCGAAAACTGATAGGTCTCTTTGATGACCAGGGATCGGCGGGGCTGTCCTCCGACCAGGCATTGCTGAACTCTCCTCTAGGCGTTCGTCCAAGAGGAAGTCTGAGGAGGTGCTTCCCTCGGCCACTGCTGGCCCTCGCCAACCGGGTATGTTGCCTCGCCATTTGTAGATTTGACGTTTTCATACTTTGCAGTTTTTGGGTTCTGACATTTTGTCTTGTTGTTTTGCAGAGAAGTCCTCGGCTGACGTGGCCCAGGACCCTCCTCCTCCTCCCTCCAAGAAGGTCAGGAGTGAGGAGCACCCGGAAGTCGATCACCATCCTCCTCCTCCCCCTCCTAAGGGCCCTTCTGCCAGCAAGGGTAAGGGTCTGGACGTGTCACCTCCTTCTCCATCTCCTCAGGGTCCTTCTGCCACCAAGGAGAAGGTTTTGGCCTTGGCACCCCCCGCTCCTACTGTGCCCACGGTTCCTCCTAAGGAGTCTGGAACCCAGAAGAAGGGGCCCAACGCTTCCAGCTCTTCAAGGGCTCCTGCGGAGGAGTACTGCTCCATGGCGAGCTTGTTCCAGCCACTTAAGGCTGCAAACTCTCGGGGGCCTTGGGTCCCTTGCGGGGACCTTGCGAAGAAGGGGTACCCTGCCCAGAGGAGCCTCCGGGGTAGCCCGGACATGTGCATGCAGCTTCTTGATGGGATAATTCCCCCCAAGGACCGCTCGATTGTTCCCACGGAGCTACCTCAGATCGAGGGGTTCCTGCGGACCCACTTCGAACGAGTCGCCCTGGTATGATCTCGCCTCCTTTCCGTTCTTTTTTTTTTCTTTTTTCCTTGTCGTTCCCTTTTTGTTTGATGTCCTGACAATTTTCCTTCTGTTTTTGTTGTCAGCTCGTTCGGGAAGAGGTGATTCTTGGCCGCGTCTTCGGCGAGCTCGCCGACAAGCATTCTGACCTGCTTGTCGAGCTGGAGCAGTACCGAAGTACGAGGGCCACCCCCGGGCAATTGGAGGCCATCAAGAAGACCGTTGATGTGGCGATCGCCTTGGTGGACGGTGCCCGGGAGGAGTACTTCAGGAAGGAGCAGCGTCTCCTTGCTGATGTCAAGAAGAGGGAGTCTGACGCTGCGGCCGCCCTTCAGGATTCTGAAGCCCTTTATCGGTGCTTAGATGAAGGGGAGGCTGTCAGGGCTCGCCTGGAGGCGGAGCTGAATGAGGCTCGAGCCCAAGGGGCGGAGTCAGAAGCTCGACGGGTCGCTGCTGAGGCGCAACGGGATGCTGCTGAAGCCAGGGGGTCGCCCTGGAGAAGGAGAAGGAACAGCTGGCTGAACAGCTGAAGTCTGTTCCTTCACCCCAGAGTGTTGTCAACGAATTCAAAAAGTTTGATGACTTCGTTGACTGCGCTTTGGCGGTGATGAAGTCAGAGATTGCTGACTTCCTTCACATCCTGGTCGAGGACGTCCAGGCGGTTGATCCCAACTTCCCTGTTGGTGAAGTTGAGTCCCTGAAGGGCTTCCTCTGAAGTCAAACCCTTCCGCAGCCTACCACTACTGCTGAAGAGGTTGACCCAGCTGCGGCTGAAGAGGTTGCCCCTGAAGGCGAGCCGAGCCTTCCTGCCCCCGAAGGCGAGCCAAACGCTTCTACCCCCCAAGACCCAAAAGCTTGAAGTCTCCACCTCTCCAGCGATCACCTGCTGTTTTTGTTTCTAGATATCTGTTTTAGATAATAGTTTTTAGTATTCCTTGTAATTATTTTTTGAATTCAGACTCGGTTATTATTTTTCTTTATAATATTGGACGCCTTCTATATTCTCAAGCCTTTATGTTTATTTGACTTTGAATGTGTTGGCTATCCTTTCCGAAATCTTGATCGCGTAATCGTAATTACTCTAGACTTTTTCTTGCTTTGTAATGGCCTCGACTTTTAAAGCCTTGGACCAAGCATGAGTCTGTATGAACTTTCTAAGGACAATACTCTAACACTTAAAAGCATAGACTTCTAAGTTTCAAGAGATATTACCTTTTCGAAGTTTAAACCTTTAACTTGTTCTCATAGTAACAATAACTTAAGGCTTCATCACCCGTAGTGATCGCCTAAAATCCCTTTATCCGTTGTTTGGTGGGTTGATAGCAGATCTCTTTGTCTGGCTTCAGCGTCTGCTCTCTCGTTTTAGGACTTTTTGGCCTGACTTTGGCGTCAGGGCTTTCATTTTGCCTAACTTTTTGCTAGGTCTTTTGGCCTGACTTTGGCGTCAGGGCTTTTTGGCCTATCGTTGGCGATAGGGCTTTTGGCCTAACTTTGTTGTTAGGGTTTTTGGCCTAGCCTTGTTGCTAGGGCTTTTGGCCTATAATTGGCGATAGGGCTTTTGGCCTAACTTTGTTGTTAGGGCTTTTGGCCTAGCCTTGTTGCTAGGGCTTTTGGCCTATCATTGGCGATAGGGCTTTTGGCCTGACTTTGGCGTCAGGGCTTTTGGCCTGACTTTGTTGTTAGGGCTTTTGACCTGACTTTAGCGTCAGGGCTTTTGGCCTATCTTTGGCGATAGGGCTTTTGGCCTGACTTTAGCGTCAGGGCTTTTTGTGCCCTATTCGGTTATCAGGTCTTCGCCTGACTTTTGGCGTCAGGACTTTTTTCTTCGACTTGCTTCGAGTGGACACGCTTTATGAAGGAATGGCTTTCTTTTATTAACATAACAGTTTGATTACAAGCTATGTATGAAATGTCCTTAGATGCTCAGAATTGAACGGGCAGGGTAACCTTTCGCCTTCGGTGGTTTCCAAATAGTAGGATCCTGGTGCGGCGATCTCTATTACCTTGTACGGTACTTCCCATTTGGCTGAAAGTTTATTTATACTGTCCAGCCTTGTGAATTCATTCCTTCTCATAACCATCTCCCCCACGAAAAATTGGCGAGCGCTGACTTTCTGTTGAAATATCGAGCGGTCGCCAGGCGCATCTTTGCTTGTGCTTTTTCTGATTACCATCTCTTTTCTTCTGCCAAGTCGAGGTCAGTTCTGCGCTCGACCTCGTTTGCCTCAGCGTTAAAATGTAGGACTCTATGGGTAGACACTGCTATTTCGGCGGGTGCTACTGCTTCTGATCCATACACTAAGCTGAAAGGTGTTTCTCCTGTGGCTGACTTAGGCGTTGTTCTGATGGCCCATAATACGTTTTCCAGCTCTTCTGCCCAATTCCCTTTGAATGCTCGAACCCTTTTCTTGAGTCCTGCTAAAACAACTTTGTTGAAAGCTTCAGCTTGCCCATTCGTTTGAGGATGATGCACCGAGCTGAAACGATGGTCGACATGATATTCTTCACAGAGCCATTTTAGCTCCTTTCCAATGAATTGCGGACCATTATCACTGATGAGTATTTTGGGAATTCCAAACCTGGAGAATATGTTGATCTTTAGGTATTTGATGACCTGAAATTCCGTTGTAGAAGCTAGAGCTTTCGCCTCTATCCACTTAGTGAAGTAGTCGATCGCCACTATAATGTGGGTGCGTTGACCAGTGCTAATAGGGAAAAGACCTAATATATCAATCCCCCATTGAGCGAAAGGCCAAGCACCCGCCATTGGGGATAATAGTGTTGAAGGTCGACCTGATCGTGGTGCAAACTGCTGGCAAGTCTCACACTTCCGCGTTAATTCAGCCGCATCTTTTCCCAAGGTTGGCCAATAGTATCCCAACCTGAAAATTTTTCTTGTCAACGATCGAGCACCTTCGTGACATGCTTCCGCCCCTTCATGAGCTTCTAGAAGAACCCTTTCTGTTTCTGGATGAGCAACACATCTTAAGTAAGGAGTCGAGTAACCTCTTCTGTAGAGTTCTCCATCTATAATCAGATAACTGGCCGCAAGTCGTCTTATCCTCGTGGATTCGCCTTCATCATCCGGGAGGATCCCTTCTTTCAAGTAATTCTGAAACTGAGTCATCCATGTGACATGTCCTTTAATATTGAAGACCTCGGCCCTGCTTTCGAGGACTAAACATAGGGCCTTTTCCAGAAATTGCACATCCTGGATTGTTGTCCCTCCGAATGCTAGTTTGCTCAAGGAATCTGCCATCTGGTTTTCTTGGCGAGGAATAGACTCAATCGCGAAGTTTGGGATTTCCACAACGAGCTTTTTGGCGATGCTGAGGTATTTTTTCATCTTTTCTCCCCTTGTCTCGTAGGTGCCATTAACCTAATTGACAATAAGCTCTGAGTCACTTTTTACCTTGAGCGCAGTTATACCCATTCCTTTTGCTAATCTGAGTCCAGTGATAAGAGCCTCATATTCTGCTTCATTATTGGTCGCCAGGAATGTTAAGGCGATCGCATACTTCAAAGGCTCGCCTTCCGGAGGAATAAGAATTAAACCTACCCCCGAGCCTTCTTTTGATGAAGACCCGTCTGTATAGAGTTCCCAGCTTTGATTGATGTCTACTGACTGACTTGGCCTATTTTCTGCTTCTGTTTGACCGTTACTCGTGCTTTCCACAATGAAATCAACTAGTGCTTGACCTTTGATGGTCGTTTTTGGCGCAAATTTGATCCTGAACTCACTGAGCTCGATCGCCCACTTGACCATTCTTCCTGAAGAGTCGCCCTTGACTCAGTCAAACAGCAGCCGGGAGAGTCGCTGTCCAACTTCTACGGGCGTTTTCATCAGAACGTCACAGAATTAGATCGCCGAATCTCGGATGGGGAGATCATTCGAGCCTTCTACAGGGGCCTGGATGTAGCCAACAAGGCCTAGAGAAAGCTGCGAAACAGCTATCATGTGAAGGAGATAGAGACATTGGAGGAGTTGGCGTCCAGGGCAAAAGGTTTCATAGACCTTGAACGCGCAAACATCGAGGCTAACCTCCTGACGACCTCGCTAAGGGTGGCCCATGAACCCTGACGCGATGGTAAGAAGGAGGTAAAGAAGGAGAAGAAGGGAAAGGAAAGCAAGCCCCGAGTCGAGTCTCTTCCAGCGCCTCGCCATCTAGAGGTCCCTGAGTACTTCACGCCTTTAAATATGCAGATATCAGCGGTACTAGTCGAGATGGAGAGGAGATCCTTGGCGAGGCCACCGATGCCTCGTCGAGGTGGGCTGCCCATGGGCAAGGATGTCGAGATCTACTGCAGATACCATAAGTGCAAGGGCCATAAGACAGATGATTGCAAGATTTTGAAGCGGGACATAGAGAGGCTGATTCAGGGGGAATGTTGAAAGAATTTGTAACAGGACGAGACCGAAGTCGAACGCCCCCCAGGAGGCATCGTTCGCCAGCCTCTGCAGATCAAGCTGAGCCTTCTGGAAGCAAGAGGAGAGTGAATCTTATTGCAGGAGGATTCGGTGCAGGAGGCGAGAGGTCAAGCGCCAGAGAGGTCTACGCCACTCAGATTTCTACAGCAGTTCAGTTAGGGAAGCGGCCCCAACCTGAAGAGAACATTGTCATCTCATTCTCTGAAGATGATTTGGCACATGTCACCACGCCCCACAACGATGCTCTGGTCATTACGGCAGATATTGACGGCTGTGAGGTTGCAAGGATTCTGGTCGACGGAGGCAGCTCGACAGACATCCTATTTCTGGACGCCTTTGAGAAGATGGGCAAATCCAAACGTGACCTGAAGAGGGTCGACTTTCCGCTGATCGGGTTTGCGGGAAGAACAACTTATCCACTGGGGGCTATAACCATGCCAGTCATTTTTGGCGAGGGGTGGAAAAGCATCAAGGTGTCGGTCACTTTCCTGGTGGTCGATTAACCTACATCCTACAACGCCATCATAGGGAGGACCACAATCAACCCAAATAAGATTGTGGCCTCCACTGTCCACCAGAAGATGAAGTTCCCCACTCCCAACGGGATTGGAGAAGTGCTCGGAGATCAGCCTTCCTCGCGACAATGTTATGTGAACTGCTTGCGCAGGAAGAACCGAAGGGAGACGCTCGCCATCGAAACAGAGGCCGACCCCCGCGAGGACTTGGCTCGGCCAGCACCCATGGAGGAATTGGAGGAGGTCGAGATCGACGGTCCAGACAAAAAGGTGCACATTGGGACCACCTTGAAGGAGGATCAGAAGGAGGCTATGACCGCCCTCCTCAAGGAATTCAAAGAGCTCTTCGCCTGGCAGCCGAGCGACATGCCAGGAATCAGTACAGATATTATCTCCCATGAGCTCAGGATAGACCCCTTCATCAAGCCGATCGCACAAAAGAGAAGATCATTCGGGACGGATAAGCGTTTGGCGATCAGACAGGAAGTCGGCAGATTGATTGAAGCTGACTTCGTCAGAGAAGTAAGATTCCAGAGCTGGGTCGCCAACCCAGTTTTGGTCAGGAAATCAAACGGCAAGTGGAGGATGTGCGTCGACTTCCGCGACTTGAACATGGCTTGCCCCAAGGATTCCTATCCCCTTCCGAGGATAGATCAGCTGGTCGATGCTACCTCGGGTCATGAGATGCTGAGCTTCATGGACGCCTATTCAGGCTACAACCAGATCAGAATGCATCCAGAGGATGAGGCTCACACTGCTTTTTATGCTGATGGGGACATTCTGTGCTACAAGGTGATGCCCTTCGGTCTCATCAATGCCGGGGCAACTTATCAGCGGATGGTAAACCGACTGTTCCAGGACATGCTGGGAAGGAACATGGAGGCCTACGTAGATGATATGCTCGTCAAATCCATCAAAGGCAATCCTCATACCACCGACCTCCGTGAAGCTTTTGAATGCATGAGGAGACACAGCGTTCGCCTGAACCCTGCAAAGTGCGCCTTAGGAGTCAAGTCCGGTAAGTTCCTGGGTTTTATGGTCAGCGAAAGGGGCATTGAAGCAAACCCGGAAAAGTTAAAGGCCATAGAAGAAATGAAGTCGCCAACCTGCCATAAGGAGGTCCAGTGCCTGAATGGTCGCCTGGCTGCTCTTAACCGCTTCCTCTCCAAAGCAAGCGACAGGTCCCTCCCGTTTTTCAAGACTTTGAGGGCCAATCGCAAGTTCGAGTGGACGCCAGACTGCGAGGAAGCATTTCAATCCTTGAAGAGACATATCCAAACACTCCCAGCTCTGGCAAAGCCCGTTCCAGGCGAGCAACTTTTCCTTTATCTAGGCATTAGCGATGTGGCAGCCAGTGTTTCTTAATAAGGGAGGAGAATAATGTTCAGAGTCAGTGTATTTTATTAGTAAAATGTTCAACTCAGCATAAATAAAATATGTCCAGATTGAGAAGTATCTCTATGCCTTAGTTATTGCTGCTCGGAAGCTGAGACTTTACTTTCATGCGCACGACATCACGGTCCTCACCAATCAACCTCTCAAAAACTTCCTGATGAAGCCAGATTCTTCAGGAAGAATGGTCAAATTTGCGCCAAAAACGGCTATCAAAGGTCAAGCACTAGCTGATTTCATAGTGGAAAGCACGAGTAACGGTCAAACAGAAGTAGAAAACAGGCCAAATCAGTCAGCAAACGACAATCAAATCTGGGAACTCTATACGGATGGGTCTTCATAAAAAGAAGGCTCGGGGGCAGATTTAATTCTTATTCCTCCTGAGGGCGAGCCTCTGAAGTACGCGATCGCCTTGACATTTCCAGCGACCAATAATGAAGCAGAATATGAGGCTCTTATCACTGGACTCAGACTAGCAAAAGAAATGGGTATAACTGCGCTTAAGGTAAAAAGTGACTCAGAGCTTATTGTCAATCAGGTTAATAGCGCCTACGAGGCAAAGGGAGAAAAGATGAAGAAATATCTCGGCATTGCCAAAAAGTTGGTTGCGGAAATCCCAAATTTCGCGATTGAGTTTATTCCTCGCCAAGAAAATCAGATGGCAGATTCTTTGAGTAACCTAGCCTTCGGAGGGGCGACAATCCAGGATGTGCAATTTCTGGAAAAGGCCCTATGTTTAGTCCTTGAAAACAGAGCGGAGGTCTTCAACATTCAAGGGCAGGTCACCTGGATGACCCCGTTCTAGAATTATTTGAAAGAAGGAATCCTCCCGGAGGACGAAGGCGAATCCACGAGGATTAGAAGACTCGCAGCCAGTTATCTAATCATCGATGGAGAACTCTATAGAAGAGGTTATTCGACGCCTTACTTGAGATGTGTTGCTCATCCTGAAACAGAAAAGGTTCTTCGAGAAGCTCACGAAGGGGCGGCAGCATGTCATGAAGGTGCTCGATCACTAAGCAGTAAAATATTCAGATTGGGATATTACTGGCCGACCTTGGGAAAGGATGCAGCCGAGTTAACACAGAAGTGTGAGATTTGCCAGCAGTTTGCACCACGTTCGGGTCGACCATCGACATTATTATCCCCAATGGCGAGTGCCTGGCCTTTCGCTCAATGGGGAATCGATATATTGGGTCCTTTTCCCATTAGCACTGGTCAGCGTACTCACATTATAGTGGCAATCGACTACTTCACTAAGTGGGTAGAGGCGAAAGCTCTAGCTTCGACAACGGAATTCCAAGTTATCAAGTTCCTGCAGGTCAACATATTCTCCAGGTTTGACATTCCCAAAATACTCATCAGCGATAATGGTCCGCAATTCGTAGGAAAGGAGTTGAAATGTCTCTGTGAAGAATATCATGTCGACCATCGTTTCAGTTCAGTACATCATCCTCAAACGAATGGGCAAGCTGAAGCAGCCAACAAGGTTGTATTAGCAGGGCTCAAGAAAAGGGTTCGAGCATTCAAAGGGAACTGGGCAGATGAACTGGAAAACGTATTATGGGCAACCAGAACAACGCCTATGGCGGCCACAGGAGAAACGCCTTTCAGTTTAGTGTACAGATCAGAAGCAGTAGCACCAGCCGAACTGGCAGTGCATACCCACAGAGTCTTACACTTTAACGCGGAGGCAAATGAGATCGAGCGCAGAACTGACCTCGACTTAGCAGAAGAAAAGAGATGGCTCTCGGAAAAGACACAGGCAAAGATGCGCTTGGCGACCGCTCGGTATATCAACAGAAAAGTCAGCGCTCGCCATTTTTTCGTGGGGGAGATGGTTATGAGAAGGAATGAATTCACAAGGCTGGACAGTAAAAACAAACTTTCAGCCAAATGGGAAGGACCGTACAAAGTAATAGAGATCGCCGCACCAGGATCCTACTATTTGGAAACCACCGAAGGCGAGAGGTTACCCCGTCCATTTAATTCTGAGTATTTAAGAAGATTTTATGCATAGCTTGTAATCAAACTGATTATGTCAATAAAAGAAAGTCATTCCTTCATAAAGCATGTCCACTCGAAGCAAGCCGAAGCGAAAAAGCCCTGACGCCAAAGTCAGGCCAAAAGCCCTAGCAACAAAGCTAGGCCAAAAAGCCCTAACAACAAAGTTAGGCCAAAAAGCCCTAGTAACAAAACTAGGCCACAAAAAGCCCTAGCAACAAAGCTAGGCCAAAAAGCCCTAGCAACAAAGTTAGGCCAAAAAGCCCTAGTAACAAAACTAGGCCACAAAAGCCCTAACAACAAAGTTAGGCCTCAAAAGGCCTGACGCCAAGAGTCAGGCGAAGACCAAATAACCGAATCAGGAACAAAAAGTCATGACGCCAAAGTCAGGCCCAAAAGACCTAACGATAAAGTTAGGCAAAACAAAAAAGCCATGACGCCAAAGTCAGGCCAAAAGACCTAGCAATAAAGTTAGGCAAGATGAGAAGCAGACGCCAAAACCAAACAAAGGGATCTGCTAATAAGGAATTTTAGGCGATCACTATGGATGACAAAGCCTTAGGATGACCTCGAAGGTCTAAACTTCAAAGAAGGACTTCAAGAGTCGAAGACATTACAAGTCAAGAAAAAGTCGAAGAGTAATTATGATTAAGACGTTGGATGAATAGCCAAACATGTTCAAAGTCGAATAAAAGGCTCATGAATATAAAGGCATTCAATAAAAGAAACCAAGTCTTAAATCAAATAAATAATTACAAGGAAAACAAAAATTACAAAGAAAAACAGCTATCTAAAAGGCAGATATGGTCGATAAAGGAGGGGAAGATTTCAGGCTTTGGGATCCTCGGGGGCAGAAGCACTTTGCTCGCCTTCAGGAGCAGGGACGCTTTGCTCGCCTTCGGGGGCAATATTGCTTGGCTCGCTCTCGGGGGCAACCTCTTCAGCAACAGGGGTAGACTGAGAGGTACGACTCCGGAGGAAGCTCCTCAAGGACCCAACTTCCCCAATGGGAAAGTTGGGGTCGACTGCCTGGACATCGTCCACCAAGACTTGGAGAAAATCGGCTATCACCGACCTCATCACCTTCAGAGCACAGTCCTCAAAATCTTCAGAGGACTTGAAAGGCTCGACTGTGCTTTGGGGCGAAGGGACAGCTCTCAACTGTTCAACTAGCCGATCCCTCTCCTCCTCCGCAGCCTCCCTCCGAGCGTTAGCAGCAGCCCTCTGCGCCTCAGCGGCAACCCGCATAGCGTCCGACTCGGCCACCTGAGCATGGGCATCCTTCAGCTCGGCCTCGAGGCGAGCTCGGACCGCTTCCCCTTCATCCAAGCACTGATGGAGGGCCTCAGCTTCTTGAAGGAAGGCGGCGGCATCAGCCTCCCTCTTTTTAACATCAGCAAGGAGACGCTGCTCCTTCCTGAAGTACTCCTCTCGCGCGCCGTCCACCAAGGTGATAGCCGCATCGGCAGTCGTCTTGATGGCCCCCATCTGCCCGGGAGTGACCCCCGTGCTTCGGTACTGCTCTAGCTCGACAAGCAGATCAGAGTGCTTATCGGCGAGCTCACCAAAGACGCGACCAAGGATCACTTCTTCCCGAACGAGCTGACAACAAAAACATGAAGAAAAATGTCAGGTCATCAAAACAAAAAAGGAATGACAAGAAAGAAAGAACGGAAGAAGGGCTAGATCATACCAGGGCAACTCGTTCGAAGTGGGTCCTTAGGAACCCCTCGATCTGAGGAAGCTCCGTGGGGACAATCGAACGGTCCTTGGGGAGAATTATCCCGTCAAGGAGCCGCATGCACATATCCGGGCTACCCCGGAGGCTCTTCTGAACGGGGTACCCCTTCTTGGCAAGGTCCCCGCAAGGGACCCAAGGCCCCCTAGAGTCCACAGCCTTAAAAGGCTGGAACAGGCTCGCCATCGAGCAGTACTCCTCCGCAGGAGCCCTCGAGGAGCTGGAGGTAGCATGCCCCTTCTTCTGGGTCCCAGACTCCTTGGGAGGAACCGTGGGCACAGTGGGAGCGGGAGACGCTAAGGTCAGAACCTTCTCCTTGGTGGCAGAAGGACCCTGAGGAGAAGGAGAAGGGGGCACCGCATCCGTACCCTTCCCCTTGTTGGCAGAAGGACCCTTAAGAGGGGGAGGAGGAGGAGGCTGGTCGACCTCAGGATGCTCCTCGCTCCTGACCTTCTTAGAAGGAGGAGGAGGGTCCCGGGTCGCATCAGCTGAGGACTTCCCTGTAAAACAACAAGGCAGTAAGTCAGAAACCAAAAAATTGCAGAGTATGAAAATATTGCTTCCACAAATGGCGAGGTGATATACCTGGTTGGCGAGGACCAGTGGTAGCCGAAGGAATCACCTCCTCGGACTTCCTCTTGGACGAACGTCTAGAGGGGGGAGGAGGAGAGCTCAGCAGTGCCTGATCGGAGGATAACCCTGCCGATCCCTGGTCATCAAAGACACCTATCAGTTTTTGGCTCTTGCCTACGGCCTTGCCTACAAATGATAAAACAAGAAAAGGGTTAGAAAATTACCAAATCGTCAAAGATTGGCGTGGCCTGATGAATGCCCGCCATCTCAAGCATATTCTCAGTAGTCTCCGCCACTGAGCGAATGGACTTGAATTGGGATGACCGATGCAACCGGTACAGATCGTCGATGGCGTTCCGATCGCTTCCGGACAGCTCCTCGAAAGAAGGAGGGAAATCCTTGTCCGGGGCCGACAATTTCCAGGGCACCCCCCCCCCCCTTGTAAAAGAAGTAGAACTTCTTATAGTTGGAGTTGGTGGCCCGGAAATCATCAACCAGACGGATATGGGCATTCCAACTCCATGCTTGAGGGCCTCCCCATTCGGAAAACTTCGGCCAGCGTGCTTGGAAATGGTGGAGGTGGTTCGCCCCTGCTGCCAGTCGGAAGAAACATCGGAACAAGGCCAGTGAATACTCCCATTCTTGGCGTATGCACAGGAACTTGAAACCGACCCACATCCTGAGGGCATTCGGAACAAGCTGCGTGGGATGAATCCCGTGAAACTGGCACAATGTCTGCAACCCAGCATCGACCTGGGCCGCATAAATGTAAACCTCTCCGTCGTGAAGAAAATGCAGACCTAAGCCAGGATACCTAGGAGCATACTCTGCACTGAAGCCACCAAGCGCCACCATGGTCTTATATTACGCTGGCTTCAATTCGTTAGGCTTGACATCTACTCAGAACGGTTCAAGTATAGCACAACAGGTATAAAAAACAAAGGAAACAGAGGATATTGCCAAAACAGAACAGTAAAAGGACGAAAGTTTACCTTTTGGGGAAAAAATATGCGTGTTCAGCTCAGGCCCATCCACCACTACTGGAGCGGTTGCAGACCTTCCCAGATCAGTCTGTTCCTCCACTGAGGGGGGCACGACCTCATCTCGGATGGTCAATGGGGCATTGGCATTCCTGGGAGCGTTGGCTTTGTTGGCGCCCTTGGGGGCCATGTGCTTGACTCTCTGACTGCGGGGGGCCATGGAAATAGTGGAAGAAGGCTGAAGAAGGTTGAGAAATGAGGAGGAAGGGTTCGCAACGAAGCTCTGAAAATCTAAGGGAGTGGATAAGCGTAAAAGAAAGAATGCAGAAACTGACGTTTCTTATATAGAACAAAAGGGGGGTAACTGCCACGAGCAAATCGAAGCGACGCAGAGGAATAATTGCACCTTTTTGGTAAAAAACCGAAGCAATGTCAGAATTCCAAGAGACACCTTGGAGAGACAAACGGTTGGCTGGTAACAGCTGTCAGACTACCCTAGGTTTACGGAAAAGTAAAGGACAGGCGTGCCTAAGGTGACCGTTCGATTTCTGGACAACTGAGCAGTTATTAAATGCTAAAAGTCCACTAAGGAGACAAGATGGTCGCTTACGCACTAATAAGGCTTTAGTGGAAATACCTCGGGTAGGTAATGATCGCCTAACTAAGAAAGATAGACTTTCATAAGCCTAGGTCACCTCGAGTGATCGCCAAAAAGGGAATAAAAGGAAGGATATTCTTTCAGCTTTGAACAGAGAAGAAACTGCTCGCCAAACGAGCTCGAAATGTCTCGAAGGTCCTGAACCATTACAAGAGACGTCACTATCTAAAACCCTACTAGGAAATCAAGCTCAACTGAAGAAACTTCAATCAAGCTTCGAGGGCAAATGTTGGGCATCGATAGTGACAGCCCAATAAGAAAAGGCCTCGAAGGCCCAATAACTATAGAGGGGGAAAACCCATGACATCCGAACCGGATTGGCCCAAGTACAAGCTAAACTCGGCCCTCCATAGAATGACTCAGAACCGAGCCCAAGGACTGTGAGAACGCCTTGAGTGCTCGCCATTCTTCATTAAGGCCGCGACATCTCACTGCTCGCCATGAGAGTGCTCGCCCCGAAGAGAGCCTTGCCTCTCACCTCTGGTCCCACAAAACCGTTAATAAGGAGGTGGCCATGATATCCCGCGTATCTCGGTCACATATTCACTAAAGATTAGATTTGGTAACTGCAATATCTCGCAGTAACTGCCATATCCCACGATCCGAATCTTCAGCAATACAATATACACTAAGATATTCAGCTGCCGTGTACGGTTCTATCTCTCTTACCCTATAAATACCCTTGCTTTACATACGTTCTTTACGTTTTGAGTTTTATACACACATATACTCATTTAAGCATCGGAGAGGGACCCAGAGACACCCCCTCTGTTGCGCTCCCCTACTTGCAGGTTCACCGGAGTTGGAGCTGAAGCGTCATCCCAACCTTGTCTGGCATTCAATTCACTGCCAGATCAGCATCCAGGATTTCACGATCCAACAGAAATAACAAAGCCAAGTGATTGGGATCATTCGACTTACCCAGGAGAGAAGCCTCGTGCTTGTTGACGTGTACGGTGGGGTCTCCTCCTCCACTGTACTCAGTTATGGCCCGAGCAACCACGTCTTTGGGGATCTTGATGGAGACGAGCTCGTCGGAGAAGGGGTGAGCAGATTGCTCCTTGAAGGGAGCTACGACTGTCAGCCGTCTTTCTTGGAGGCGTTTATTGAGGAGATCGTCCATCTGGTCCACAGTACAGTACCTGGGTGAGGTCCCTGATGGAGGAGGACCGGAAGGGTTGGCAGTGTACGCAGCCGTGGGATCCTTGGTGTATGCCGGAGGTATGGACTGTTGTCCTGATGTCATCTCCTGATCCTCCTGAGGTGTGGTGGTGCCAGGATTTGCAGCTTCAGAAGGCAAGGGACCTGTGGCAGCAGGGCGGTTGTTTTCTTGAGGAGCAGGGGCTTGACGGCGCGCCTATCCTAGGATGGCCTCCAGCAGTGAAATCATCTCCGGGGTTAACTAGATGTTTTCCCCGGCGATGTGGATGGTTTGCGGAGATGGAGTCTCGACGTGGTTGGTAGCTGGGGCCGGTCTGGAATTACCGACATGCTCTCGGGCCGTCCGCAGGGGGACGGCATTGGCTCCTACCTGGCTGGCAGGTTCTTATTGAAGCGGGAAAGCGGCGGCGGAATCAGAGCTATCAGAGGATCGCTCACGAGTCTGGTTCCGACGTTTGTTTTGGGATCGAGTTCTCATGGCTGAATTGCTCATGTTCCCACAGACGGCGCCAAATGTTGGATCGTGAAATCCTGGATGCTGATCTGGCAGTGAATTAAATGCCAGACAAGGACGGAAAGACGCTTCTGCTCTAACTCCGGTGAACCTGCAGGTAGGGGAGCGCAACAGAGGGGGTGTCTCTGGGTCCCTCTCCGATGCTTAAATGAGTATATGTGTGTATAAAACTCAAAACGTAAGGAACGTATGTAAAGCAAGGGTATTTATAGGGTAGGAGAGATCAAACCGTATAAGGCAGCTGAATATCTTAGTGTATATTGTGTTGCTGAAGATTCGGATCATGGGATATGGCAGTTACTGCGAGATATTGCAGTTACCATATCTAATCTTTAGTGAATATGTGACCGAGATACGCGGGATATCGTGGCCACTTCCTTTTTGACGGTTTGGTGGGACCAGAGGAGAGAGGCAAGGCTCTCTTCGGGACGAGCACTCTCATGGCGAGCAGTGAGAGGTCGCGGCCTGGTGAAGAATGGCGAGCAGTCTGGGAGCCTTTGGGCTTGGTTCTGGGCCACTCGATGATGGGCCAAGTTTTGACTCGTACTTAGGCCGATCCGGTTCGAATATCATGGGTTTACCCCCTCTATTGGTTATTGGGCCTTCGAGGCATTTTCTTTACTGGGCTGTGACTATCAATACCCAACAAATATCGTGTCTTTTTTCCTTCGTTTTGGTTCGAGTGGCCACGCTTTATGAAGGAATGATTTGTTTTATTGACATAGCATTTTGATTACAAGTTATTCATAAGACCTCCTTAAATGTTCATAGTTAAATGGACGAGGTAGCCTCCCATCTTCTGCGGTTTCCAAGTAGTAATATCCTGGGGCGGTAATCTTTACTAATTGTATGGACCTTCCCACTTAGCTGAAAGCTTGTTCTACCTGTCTAGTCTTGTGAATTGATTCTTTCGTATAACCATCTCCCCCACGAAAAAATTGGCGAGCGCTGACTTTTCTGTTGAGGCATCTGGCGGTCGCTAGTCGCATTTTAGCTTGGGCCTTATCTGATTGCCATCGCTTTTTTTCTGCAATATTGAGGTATGTTTTGCCCTCGATTTCATTCGCTTCAGTGTTAAAGTGTAGGATTCTGTGGGTAGACACCGCTATTTCGGTGGGTACAACTGCTTCTGATCCGTACACTAAACTGAATGGTGTTTCCCCCGTTGTTGTTTTGGGTGTTGTTCGAATAGCCCATAGTACATTATCTAGCTTTTCTGCCCAGTTTCCTTTATAGGCTTGCACTTGCTTTTTGAGTCCTGTCAGGGCAACTTTATTGGCTACTTCGGCTTGCCCATTCATTTGAGGATGTTGCACTGAGCTGAATCTGTGATCGATATGGTATTCTTCGCAAAGTCACTTGAGTTCCTTTACTACGAATTGCGGACCATTATCGCTTATGAGTATTTTGGGGATGTCGAACCGCGAAAATATGTTGATTTTCAGGAACTTGATCACTTGGAATTCAGTCGTAGAGGCCAAAGCTTTCGCCTCTATCCACTTGGTGAAGTAGTCGATCGCCACTATAATGTGGGTTCTTTGCCCAGTGATGATGGGAAAGGGGCCCAAGATGTCTATTCCCCATTGGGCAAAAGGCCAGGCACCCGCCATTGGGGATAGCAGTGTTGGTGGTCGACCAGACCGTGGTGCGAACTGTTGACAAGTCACGCACTTCTTTGTCAATTCTGCCGCCTCTTTGCTCAAGGTTGGCCAATATTAACCTAATCTGAAGATTTTGCGTGTCAATGAGTGTGCACCTTCATGGCATGCGACAACACCTTCGTGAGCTTCACGGAGAACTCTTTCTGTCTCAGGATGAGAGATGCACCTTAGATAGCGAGTTGAATATCCTCGCCTATAGAGCTCTCCATCTATGAGAATATAGCTTGTAGACATACGACTTATTTTTGTGGACTCACCTTCGTCTTCTGGGAGTATTCCTTCTTTCAAGAAGTTATGGAACAGAGTCATCCAGGTTACCTGCCCTTGAATGTTGAAGACTTCTGATCGATTGTCGAGAACCGAACATAGAGCTTGTTCAAGAAATGACACATCCTGAATTCTTGTCCCTCCGAACGCTAGCTTGCTTAGAGAGTCTGTCAGCTGGTTGTCTTGGCGAGGAATAGACTCAATCGCGAAATTTGGAATTTCGGCAATGAGTTTTTTAGCTATTTCGAGGTACTTTTTCATCTTTTCCTCCTTTGCTTCATAAGTGTCATTGACTTGATTGACAGTTAGCTCTGAGTCGCTTTTTGCCTTGAGTGACTTTATGCCCATTCCTTTAGCGAATCGCGGTCCAGTGATAAGAGCTTCATATTCGGACTCATTGTTGGTCGCCTTAAAAGTAAGGGCGATTGCATACTTTAAAGGCTCGCCCTCAGGGGGTATGAGAATTAATCCTGCCCCCGAGCCTTCTCTTGAAGAAGATCCATCAGTTCCCAGTCTTTGCTTGTATCCGCTAACTGACTTGGCCAGTTTTCTGCTTCTGTTGGACCATTGTCTGTACTTTCCACTATGAAATCTGCCAATGCTTGCCCTTTGATGGCCGTTTTCGGCGCAAATTTGATCTTGAATTCGATCAACTCGATCGCCCATTTAACCATTCTTCCTGAAGAGTCTGGCTTCAGCAGGAAGTGTTTGAGAGGTTGGTTGGTGAGGACTGTAATGGCGTGCGCGTGGACGTATGGTCTTAACTTTTGAGCAGCAATAACTAAGGCATAAAGATACTTCTCAATCTGGACATATTTTATTTCAGCCGAATTAAACATCTTGCTTACAAAATACACTGGACTCTGCTTATTTTCCTCTTCTCTTATTAATACGACACTGGCTGCAACCTCACTAATACTCAGATAAAGAAAGATTTGTTCGCCGGGATTGGGCTTCGCCAAACCTGGGAGTGTTTGAAGTTGATGCTTTAAGGATTGGAAGGCAGCCTCGCACTTCGGTGTCCACTCGAACTTGCGGTTGGCCTTGAGAATCTTGAAGAACGGGAGTGCCCTGTCGCTCTCCCTGGAAAGAAAGCGATTGAGTACGGCCAAGCGGCCATTCAGACATTGGACCTCCTTGTGGCAAGTTGGTGACTTCATCTCCTCAATGGCTTTGAGTTTCTCCGGATTCGCCTCAATTCCGCGCTCGCTTACCATGAATCCCATAAATTTGTCTGACTTGACTCTGAAGGCACACTTTGCTGGGTTTAGGCAAACGTTGTGCCTCCTCATGCACTCGAATGCTTCTCGAAGGTATTCTGTGTGAGAACTTCCCTTTATTGTCTAGACGAGCATGTCGTCCACATAAGCCACCATATTCTCAACATGTCTCTCTGTATCAGCTTCTCGATGTCGCGCTTGAGGATGCGACAATCATCTGTTTTGTGGCCCTTAGACTTGTGATATGTGCAGTAGCTTTCTGTGTCCTTCCCCGTTGGTTGAGCACTCTTGTGGGGGCATTGGTGGACTTGCCAGAGACCTTCTTTCCATCTCGACTAGTACCGCCGAGATCTGCCTGTTTAAAGGCATGAAATACTCAGGGACCTCTAGATGTCTAGGTCCTGGGGTTTCTGATCTGGGCTTGTCTCGACCCTTCTTATCCTTCTTTTCCTTCCTACCATCGTGTCGGGGCTTTGGAACCGCCCTTAGCGAGGTTGTCAAGAAATTAGCTTCAGAGTTCGCCCTTTCCAGGTCTATAAAGCCTTTCGCCCTCACTGCTAGCTCAGCTCCTCCATCGTCTCTATCTCATGAACGTGGTAGCTGTTGTGCAATTTCCTCGAGACTTTGTTGGCCACATCGAGTCCTCTGTAAAAGGCTTGAATTATCTCCTCATTTGCGACTCGACGATCTATTTCTGTGACGTTCTTATGAAAACGCCCGTAGAAGTCGGTCAATGATTCTCCTGGTTGGCGCACGCTCATATATTGCTCCAGGAATTTACTCTTAAGCTCGGACTAGGTCCCTATTGATCCTCCAGGGAGGCCAAAGAACCAAGACGACGCCGAACCCGAAAAGGTCGACATAAATAACAGGGCTAAGTGATTCAGATCGTTCGACTTACCCAAAAGTGAGGTTTCATGCTTGTTGACATGTATGATAGGATCTCCTCCACCACTGTATTCTGGGATGGCCCTGGCGACTACATCCTTTGGGATTTTGATCATTACCAGATCAGTGGTGAAGGGATGAGTTGATCGCTCTCGGAACGGAGGCATGACAGTCCCACGTCGTTCCTTGAGCCTTTTACTGATAAGCTCCTCAACTTGGTCAAGAGTGCACTGATTCTGCTGTCCTCCAGTCGGTGCGGAATTCGATGGATTGACATAGTAGGTAGATGTCGGCGCCTTACACTACAAGAAATTTGCTCTACAGCGAGGGTAAATTATCGTTGCTGGAAGCACTGTTGGCGCTGCTAAAACCCATTGCCGATGCTAAGAGTCGTGCCAATAGACCCCGTGGCTAAAGGTATCGACGACGACAATATGCCGCCACTAAAGGTTTGCCGTTGCTGGAATGAATAGTGAATGAATAGTCTGTTTGATCATTAGCATCGAAATATGCCGACTCTGTTTACGCATAATTACCGTCGACATGTATTTGAGGGTAATACTGATTTACAGTGTCTACATATGTGAGATGCAGATTGGAGGCATTAGTATCCGCGTATTGTTGTCCCTATTTGTATGGTATTGTATCCAACTTATGTGAGGCAATATAGTTTCTTCAACCACAACATTTCGTTGAAAGTAATTACGCATACTTAGCGACGGATGCATCCAACCTATCGATGCTCGTCAATAGTATTAAAATATTACCCTGTTAATAATAGTTGATGCTAAAATCGAGTTTCAACTACTGTGAAAGTTGTTGCTATATACAATGTTTTGTGTCTGCGTGTTGTCATGGTTAAATGTTATATTAAGCATCAATTACGGATGCAATTACACTCCGTCGGCAATGGTTTGTGTTGATGCAAATGCTAATGTTTCTCTTTTCGAATTGTTGGCCATGCTAATGCTCGTAGCCAAGCATACTCAAACAGAATACATTAACAGACAATACACAAACAGGTAATACACAAACAGCTACTTATGTAGAACCATTTCCAACATATCCGAATTTATACATAGCCAAGCATTTCAAACAAATGTATGGCAACCAAAACACAAACATAGATGACATGTTCACATTTACATCATGTCCAAAATATCCATTTACAATCAGTCAACACCTAGTGTACCACCAGTCACTATAACTACTAAGCAGGAGTACTTACAGCACGTTTCCACGGTTCATGCATTTGGATCTGCAAACATAGAAATAACAGCAATCATGGTAGAATCATACTATAGAATATACCCTACAATGACTTAATGGGTGTACACAATGCAATTAAATCAATACTATACGCACCGTTGCCAAACATTGTACTTTTCATGACAGCAATGTCACGTTGAAATTGTTCCATGCTGGCCTGGAACTCCTTGAGTTGATCACGGAGTGACTCACATTCGGCTGCATTTCTAGCTACCTCCTCCCTTGCCTGCTTTAACTGCTCACTTTCCATCATCCGTGCTGCCTTTGACACCCGACTTCGACGACGCTCAGGTTGGCGAACTTCCTCATACAAGACATCCTTGTCAACAGCAGACTCCTCCTCCCCAGTTGCCAACTGGGCAGCCCTTTCCTCCACTTGTTCCTATTTTGCAAACAGTGTGCCAAGAACATAAACGAGCAATCAGTTACAAATGTACAGCACATGTGACTATATGGGTCGGCAGTACTACTTACCAGTATTGATCTGGTTTTATCATCCAGCGTCTGTCCTTTCTTGTCCACATGGTTCTTCTTGAACATATGATACTCCCCCGGATGTTTCCCGTTGTTCTTCTCAATCTGCAAGAGTACCATATAATTGTTCAAGGGTAGCTAACTATTTCTTAAACATAACAATTCAATGTTAGGATTACCTCTTCCTGTTCTCTCCTCGCAAATGACGAAGTGCCAGCGGTGTGCCTCATGACTTGGTGAGCTTTGTTGGCTTTGTTACGATCGCTCTTTAACTTCAAACAATTTGAAGTTACAACCAGTTTACGTTAAAAAAGTGCAGCAGTCATTAACGGTACAAAAAAATACAGTTGCAATAGGGAGGAAGGCACAAACCTTGAACTCGTCTGAGCTGAACCAGTTAACAAGCCACACCCAATCCTCTTTCACCACGTCAGGAGGACACATTTGTAGCCTTTCTTCATTCGTAAGGTACTTGTCAAAGTACCTTCTTTTTAGATTCGCCCTGTAGTTTCTGTACTTCTCTTTAAGAGTACAGATGATCAGCTGCTTCAGGTTGTCATCATCCGGTATCACAAACTTCTCCTGCGAGTTTGAACAATACGGAAATGTTAGAACCAGTTCTTACAGAATTTACAAATAGACATGTGCAATATGTATGTCCTAGTTCCATTTACAACTGAGACTTACCGCCACCAGCAAGAGCATCTTCGCTTCATAGTCTATTGGAGACTTAGGAATCTCCTTCCAATCTTTCACCATGAGAGGTGCATTCGTTCGTTTCCTAACAATGCAGCCACACCAACTTGCAAACATCGAAGCATTGTTACTGCAGACTTTACCTCGAGAGTTAAATTTTAGAACCTCCTTTTCGTTGACGCCATTTCTAGACAGCCTTATGCATCTAGTTCTCCCTCTACGTAGTCTTTCCAGTTGAATAATTACTTCTTCCTCTTCCGCAGCTGACACGTAAATCAGGTATCCATTAGAAAACCAAGTTGTACAAATGCATACTTAGTAGTATGGGACAAATTAGAAGTTATTACCTATTTGGCTACCTGGTGGTTCCTCCACAGAGGGGTCCTCCGGCTGGTAGTCCTCTTCAGTAGACACCTCCAAAGGAGGTTCGACAGGCGGAGTGACTGCAGGGATGTTCTCCACAGACCGAGGGACTACAGGGATGTTCTCCACAGGCGGAGGGACTTCAGGGATGTTCTCCACAGGCGTAACCCCTATAGAAATGTGTAGTGTGTTAGTTACCGAGTACCTAAAACAGAGGAAATACCTAAGTACAAGACGTAGTAGTGAAAAAACAACTTACTTGGGGCAGCCCTGTTTATCTTCCTTGGGAATCTACGGATGGGTAGCTTAAAAGCTACGGTTTTTCCGGCGACCATTCTCCGAGTACCCACCATACTGAGAATATATTAGTACACACAGTAGCATAACTTGAATTTTGCGCAAGTTTCTGGTGTAAAATTTCCATCTTTAACAGCACAAGTTTTATTCTCAGCATAACCACCCTTACTGAGCATTCCGTGACATAGTGCACATAAAAGAATAACAACGACATGCATGAAACTACGACTGCTTAGGGACTTGTTAATCGGCCATGGATCATCGACAGAGGTGAATCTTCGCTTCCAAGTAATGTTTTTTAAAACGAAAAACGTTTACAAATTGGTCGCAAATAGACGAGATCCATAGGGAAATGACAGTAAACATGTAAGAGTCGTGCGACATAGATGAACAAAGGGTTTCCTGAACCATACCTTGCTCAACCATACCTTGCGCACCACACAACAGAATCATCCAACAGGAAATTAAAACCATACCTTGCTGAGGGAAAGTTAGAAGACCGTCTTGCACAGATGGAAGCGAAGCCTGGAGCTCTGGATGGAGGGAAACTTGGAGAGTGTTGGAACAGACCCAAATGCAGTGAAAATGAGGCGCGGGAAGGAGAAAAGAAGTCCACGGAAACAAGAAAGGACTGAGGCGTCAAATTCGTCTGGCTGTGATGATTAAACCTACTGCCTCGTGTAGGAACCGAGGCGTCGTAGCTGTTTGACCCGAGGAGACGCTTCAGCTTCGTCCTCATCTGTAGCAACTGTTCACCATGGACTGGACTCTGCGCAATTGGGTCGTCTCATTGGATTGGCCCGGTCGAAAATGTAATGGACAGGGCCGGTTTTGACATGGATTGGCCCGTGTATGCAAGGCCCGTTTCAGTGTTCATCTGATGTATACATCTACGGACTGGATGCAAGCTCGTTCTTATGCCTAAGGCCTGTAAGTCAAGCCGAGCATTAAGGTTGTCATTCGTTTTACCGGCAACACCCAATAACATCCCAATAAGGTTATCACACACGTTTTTCTCAATGTGCATCACATCCAAATTGTGAGGGATTAAGAGGTGCTGCCAATAAGGTAGTTGGTAGAATATGTTCTTGTTTTTCCAATTTCCAGTAGTTGAGTCTATTCCAACCTGAATGGGCGGTTGAGTCTTACCGAACATGATTGGATCAAGATTCTCTAGCACATGTAACACTTCCTCACCCGATAGTCTTTGTGGGGCCATCTGTAACTCTCGTTTCCCATCGAATGAACTTTTGTTTCTTCTCCATGGGTGATCGGTGGGGAGGAATCGTCTGTGTCCCATAAAAGAACATTTTCTCCCATACTTCAATCGACAATAATGGGTGTCCATTTGACAGATAGGACATGCCAAATTACCGTAAGTAGCCCAACCGGACAAGTTCGCATAGGCAAGAAGATCATTAATGGTCCAAAGTACAGCTGCGCGCATCTGGAAGTTTTCTTTCTTGTCTGCATCATATGTGAGCACACCATTCGACCATAACTCATTCAGCTCTTCGATCAACGGTTGCAGATACACATCTATGTCATTTACTGAAGCCTTTGGTCCGGGAATCAACATTGATAGCACGTAGTTTGTATCTTTCAAACACACCTCGGGAGGCACATTGTATGGAATAAGAACAGCTGGCCACATGCTGTATGGGTGACTTTTATCACTGTATGGATCAAACCCATATGTAGCTAGGCCAAGCCTCACATTCCGTGGGTCTTCCCCAAATGCAGGTAGTACGCTGTCAAGTTTCTTCCAAGCGTCTGTATCAGCAGGATGACGTAGAATACCATCCTTTAATCGTTGTGTATGGTGCCAGGTCATAGAGGAAGCAGTTTTGGGGGACATGAATAATCTTTGCAACCTTGAAGTTAGTGGAAAATATCGAAGTACTTTGACTGGTAGCTTCCCTCTTTGTCGCTTCGATTGCTCTGGTATATCCAGTCCTCCAGTTATGTGTCGAGGTTTAATCCATCTTGACTCCCCACACGTTGGACACACATCCAAATTGGCGTACTCTTTTCTAAATAGTATACAGTCATTTACACAAGCATGCATCTTTTGGTAGTCCAGCCCTAACCCTCCTATAAATTTCTTGGCTTCGTAGTAGGACTTAGGGACTGTGTTCCCTGGTGGCAATACTTTACTTAACATGTGAAGTAGCTCATCAGCGAACTTGTTTGAAACCTTGTATAGTGCCTTGAGATGCAACAATTCAACTAAAAATGAAATCTTCGTGTAGGAGACACAACTGGGATATAAGCTCTTTTCACAATCTTCTAATAGCTTATAAAATGTCCTAGCATCGGCGTTTGGTTCCTCACCTTCGTCCACCCTCATACCATCGAACTCATCATGCACCATATCCTCCATTTCCCCACGAGAGGATGAATTCCTACCATTACGGATCACATCTTCGAATTCCTCCCCATGATCCACCCATGTAGTATAAGTTGGCAATATTCCCCATTTTTCAAGATGGAACTTAACAGTAGTTCTCCCCATTAAGAAAGCACCAACACAGTTATTGCAAGGACAGTAAATCTTACCATCCCAACTGGAATGAGAGTAGGCAAAGTCGAGAAACGAAGCGACCCTTTCCTTATATTCCCCACTTTGCCGAGGTTTAGTCATCCAACTCTTATCCATCGCACTTCTATTTCTGCAAAGAAATATCAACCCAAATCTTTGGGATTAAAAAGACAGCACAACAGTGTAGAAACATGCAGTACATGAAGTAGCATCATCAGTTGTTGACAGTTATCCAGACCGTTTGTAAAATTTCAAATATGCATTTTCGTTTATGTGTGGATCGAACCAAACGGAACCAGAGAGCTGTCCGTTGGAACCGTACGAGCTGCAGCTAGCTTAATTGCTAGTTAATTTATACGCAAGAATAGAACTCCTTCGATTGACTTGTCCAATTTTATCAGCACAGTTGCAAAATGTCTGCAACAACACGTTTTTTGGGGCTAAACAGTACAACTAGTGACAATTCAATTCGCACAATTAAGCTCATGACTGTTGGCTATATATAACACACAATTAAGCTCATGACAATTCAATTCGCAATTACAAGAAGCCACATTCGACTACTCATACCAGCCTACCTGAGGAGAAATGCTTGTCGCGGGATACTGCAGCAAACGACTTCACGATTGATCGGCACCAGCTGGGTTGCTTCCTGGAATGTCTGCGCGTAACCTACGTGCATCCTGGGAGTCGATCTGAAAGGGAATCCGTTCTTGGCAACGATCGTTGATGGACTGACGAAGGCTCTGGTCTGCACGGGGGAGTTTTGAACTGTACTGGAAAAAACGGTATGTTCTGTTATAATTGCGGGTATAGAGTTTAGCAACGGCAATGCATACATTACCAATGAAGTTATGCCGATACCGTTTACCCATTTATTACATCAATTAATTTTGAAAGTAAACATACTTTTTTGCAATAACAACATATTCCGTTACTAAATATCACTATTACCCTCGGTTGAGTTTTTGACACATGATTTTGATCGGCACAGACATATTGCGACGGCAAACGTCAATACTAAAGGATTGTTTGTGCTACGACAAATGTGTTAACACTAAAATGTGTCTACTGGCACGTATTAAAATGCTGTCACTTATACACTGTTTTACCAAACCACTCCTTGTGTCGACAAATTAATTTTGTGGCTGTTGATACAGATTCTTGTAGTGTTAGTGGAAGCCGGAGGTAAGAACTGGTGTCCAAAAGTCATCTCTTGATCTTCTTGGGGGGTCGTGGTGCCAGGATTTCCAGTTTCTGCCTGTCTTGGCCCCGCAGGGCGAGAATTTTCCTGAGGAGCAGGAGCTTGTCTACGAGCCTGTCCTATGATAGTCTCCAAGAAGGATATTATCTCTGGGGTTAACTGAATGCTTTCCCCAACCACTTGAACTGTTGGTTGAGCTGGAATCTCTGCGGCGTTTGGAACAGAGGTCGGTCTGGAATTGCCAACGTGTTCTCGCGCCGACCTCGGAGGGACGGCATTAGGGACTGCTTGGCTAGCAGGTTCTTGGGGTAGCGGCGAAGCGGCGGTGGAATCATAGTTGTATGACGATTGCTCCTTGGCCTGGTTCCGGCGATTGCTTTTAGAACGAGTTTGCATGACTGTTTTGCTCGTTCCCACAGACGGCACCAAATGTTGGGTCGGAAACTCCCAGGTGCTGACTTGACAGTGAATTGAATGCCAAAGGATGAATGATCACACACTTTCGCCTTAGCTCCGATGAACCTGCAAGAAGGGGATCACAATAGAGGGGGTGTCTCTGGGTCCCTCTCTGATGCTTAAATGAGTATATTGTGTGTATGAACTCAAAACGTAATGAATGTATTGAAAAACAAGGGTATTTATAGAGTGAAGAGATCAAACCGTTATAGGCAACAGAATATCTTGGTGAATATTGCGCCTGTAAAGATTAGGATAGCAGACATTACAGTTATGGCGTAATATTGCAGTTAGCGTATGTAATCTTTAGAGAATATGTGTCCGATATACGTGGGATATCGTGGTCAAATCTTTAGTGTATGTTTGTGGGACCAGAGTTGAGAGGTTACACTCTCTTGCCGAGCAGTAGGAAGCTGTGACCTTGGTCAATGGCAACCTGTGATGGAGCTTTGGCGTCCACTTTGGTTTGGGTTCAATATTGGACCACTTTATGAGGGCCAAATTAACTTTAAAGTGGGTCGGCCCGGTCTGAATGATATGGGTTTTACCCCTGCAAATTTATTGGGTCTCTAAGGTCAATCCCTTATTGGGTCGTCACTATCAATACCCAACAAGATGTTACGGTTTGGTTGGTGGAATAGGGAAGTAATAGGAAATACAAATTTCGTATGCATTTGTTTATTTCGGGAAATTGAAAAAAATCGAAGTACGAATTCGTACAAAAGTGGTAAAGCAAATATACATGGTGTCAGACGAAACTGGGTGGACGGCGGAGCATATGGTGAGCGTCGCGCTGGGTCAGTTTGATATTGCCTTGTCTATAATTAATTACCAAAATGTCTTCATTTATTAAAAAAATACGAAAGTATACCTACCTGACTGCTAGTCGCGGGTGGATAACTTAGGTGTGTCGTCAGTTCCACATGGGTCTGGGAGTCGCGGGTAGAATTTAATTCTCACCCACCCGCGAATGGTGGTTGAGAAATTAATCCCACCCGCGATTACTATTCGCGGGTGAGTGAGAATTAAATTCCACTTACGACTCCCAGTGGCGGGTGGGGTAGCTTATAAACACAGCATACCCCATTGCCTGCTGTGTTTTTCTTCGGTCCCCCCGCGCAGAACCCTACCTCAAGCAACCTTCCATCGGAGCTCCCCCGCCTCGCTGCCGTTAGCCTTCCGTTCAGTCGTGCCGACTCCAACTTTTCGTCGTCCAGCCGAGCCGCTTCCCTCCTAGAGTCGCCGCCTCCCTCACCGGGAAAGGCAACATAATTTTTTATTTTTTTTTAAGAATGTTTTTATGTAGATTCCATAATTGTGTTGAAATTATTTTTTGTGTTTTGTTTAAATGCTTAAGTAGATAAAATTGTGTTGTAGATTGCATAATTATGTATAATTGTTGTATTATTTGAATGTGTTTTTTTTTTTTAAAAAATACAATTGTTATATTACATTATTTTGTACAGACCATGCAACGTGGCCAAGGTAGTTCTTCACTTCGCAAAAGGAGTCGATTGATACATTTCTTTTATATAATCAACAGCAACACATGTCACAATACAACGTGCAAGATACAGTAAAATTACTTTTATTAATAAACTAAATGTAATTTTGACATGGTTAATTATTGTTACATATTTCCCTTTAATTATTAATTAAATTATAGGTTTGTGCTAGTAGTCGCTGGAAAGACGATAAATATTGGCGAGCTGGAAAATGTTGGGTTTTAGATCATATGATGCCTTATTGGGTAGATATAACTAGGTTTGGATGGGCATCCGATATTTCGCATATTAAAGTTGATGCGTGTTTACTATACACCCTTGTTGAGAGGTAGCGACCCGTACCTTTCACTTAAGATGGGGGGAAATGACTGTAACTCTTAGAGACGTCCAAATGTTATTGGGTTTTCGAGTTAATAGCCCACCTGTAACAGATGGGTATCGATTGATAGTATGGGTGAGCATGAACCGGTTCGGGGTCGAATCGGTTCATGAACCTTGCCTTTACCACATTTTAAAGAGGTACGGTTTACCGCTCCAAATTTTGACCATATTACCGTACCTCTTCTAACCGATTTAAAAACCGGTTCGGCCAAACCACTTTATATATATTTAAAAAAAACTATAATAATCCATAAACCATAATCCTAATCCTAATCCATAAACCATAATCTATAATCCATAAACCATAATCCATAATCTATAAACCATAATCCATAAACCATAATATCTAATTCATTATACTAATGTAGATTGTAAATCATCACCGAACCAACTTTGGTCTAATGGTTTAGAGTATATATTTTAAAAATTAAATATAATATTATATTAAAACTGGTACAAGAAGTGGTACGGTTTATCGTTTGTGAACCGGATTTTTGTACCTCTTCTGAACCGCTTCATATTCTTGCAAAAAAAACATGTGGTTTGTGAATCGGTTCGATCGAATCGATTCAAAACCAGTACGGTTCGGTACAGTTCAGGTACGGTTCAGTCGGACTGGTTTATTATGCCCAACCCTAATTGATAGAGGGTCAACCAGTAAGGGTCAATCTGTCGGTTTTATGCTCAAGACTGCTAGGAGTAGTCCCTTCACGTGAACAAGATGAGATCGACCGAAACGATGTCATTATGAGAAGCGGGTTTTTGAGAAGAAAGAAGGTGATACAGATTGAATTCCATCAACATAAGAAGAAGTCATTATGAGAGCCCGATGATATATTTTGCATCTACTAGGAGGATTTTTATTCAAGGCAGTTGGAACAAAGTTGCACTAGAGTATCTTCCATTATTGGAAGATCTACATTTGACAGTTCAATTCAGTTGGGGTTCTACTGTATTGAGCTATCTGTATTTCGGGATGTGTAAAGTGGTGGTGGCTAAGGGAACCAACGCAACAGGATGTGATGTATTGCTATAGGTACATAATCATTCACAATACTTTAGTAAGAATATATTTATGTTGTCGTAGTCTCGCACATTCTGTTACTAATTTGGTAAAGCTTTTGTTGTGGGAGCATCTGTCTGTTGGGAGACCGATGATCAAGAATAAAGGATTAATAAGTATGATTTCTCCCTTGGGGTTGCGGTAAGTTTTTGCATTTATATTAATCATATATTGCAATTTAATATTTTCTAGTGTATGTGATTACATTTTTTAGGGGTACCACCAAAGTCGGGGGAAAAAAAATCTTCAAACGCACGTTCGACAGTTTTACAGAGATGAATTGACTATGTTAACCATGGAGCAGGTGAGTAAGAATTTAATTATGATTACATTAAAAAATTGAACATTTTATATATGCATTCTAACACTTAAATATTGCATTCATAGGTCATTTGGGACCCGTATGGGCAAGATCGGGTGGGTCACCTACTGGAGATATGCACTGAAGATCTTTGGTGTTGCCTTCTGAGACTACCCTTGATCCACTTCAATGTTGCGGAGTGGCACATGGTTGATCACGTATGGAGGCAGTTCTCCATAGCCCAGCATATTCCCGTGAATTTTGAAGATCACCAAGACTGGACAGATTGCATAAGTTGAAATGGGATAAGAACACTACTCAACCATGGATTGTGAAACATGCAGCGTATTGAACATTGTGGGATAGTCGACTAAGGATGGAAATCCCCTGACCGTTAGTCGTACCCCTTGGTGAATACTTAGCTTGGTTTAATATACTGATTGTTACGCTAATTGGGGAACCTCCAGTTGAGCAACAATCAGATCAAGATGTGATTCATCCGGTCCAGTTTGAGCCTCATGGAAACCAAGATGTGATTCATCCGGTCCAGTTCAAGATGTCTTTCAATAGTTTCATTTTCCTCAATGTTTTATATTATTACTAATAAAAAAATTTTACTAATTTCTTTTGTAAGATGCGGAGTCTTAGATGTCTTGCCAAATTAACGAAGAAAATTTTGAAGAAGACTACGGGGAGTCCAAAGAAATATGTTGAGGAGTCTCTTGAAGTAATACGGTACACTCACGAACTGTCCGGGGAGACTGAACAATTTTACAAAATTTTAGGTGAGTCAAACACATATAGTGAGGAAGAAGTTTCAGACACTACATTGGATGCTCCAGATCCGAATGAACAAGGGATCCAATCTTCGAGGGAGGAAAGACAGCATAGAAGAGTAAATAAGAGAAGGAATGTTCGAGGTTGGCATGGGGTGCGAACATAGATACAAGTAGGGGTGGTGCCCGTAGGCCTTGGATGCCCTAATTGATTATGTATTAAAATTAAGAATATATGTATGAACTTCTAACAGTAAATTTACTGTTTAAACAGTGAAATTTAGTGCGTAAACAGTAAATTTACTGTGCAAAATACTATTTGGAAGTTTTTGTATCGTATGTAGAGTTTTTTACGTACCGTATAATACAGTCAGTCTAAAAGTAAACAATTAACGCATAGTTAGCGTCATTTAATTCGTAATTAAATTATCTACGCACCGTAAATTTTTTGATTTTTTTTGAGTAAGTATATAATTAAATTTCTCACATAATGCATTTACTTATTTCGGTCAAATTATGGTGTAAACGATGTTAGGTTACAAAATCACTGTATTTTTAATCAAAAACATTATCCTACGTAGATAATTGATTTACGACATAAATGACGTTAACCGTGTTGAGTTTGGACTTACATGGTCCGAGTTATAATTTTAAGTACAATTTTCATATCTCAACTTACGGCATGCCATACAGTCAATCCGTAAATCCAAATTTAATATTTTTTGCATCATTTGAATCGCAATTAAAATATCTACTTACTATAATTTTTTTAATAGATACATAATTTTACTTTTAATTAAACATCGAGTCATCATTATCGAAAAAAAATAATTTAAAAAAAAATGGGGTCAGCACCTTCACAGGCGCCACTTTGAGTGGCGCCTATGTCCAATAGGCGCGCCCCCGGGGTGCGCGTATACCTATTTTTCTAAAAAAAATAAATTGTATACTTACTTTTCTAAATAAAAAAAAGTAACTAAAAAAATCAGATAAATCCCCGAAATAATTAATAATCAACCAATCATCTTCCAAGCATAAATCATAATAAATATTCATCTACCATAACCTAAGGGTGGAAACCCATAACCTAAGTAAGGGTGGAAACCGTGCATATCGTGTTAGATAAAAGTTACTTATATCCATATTCATATAAACAAATATTAGTATTTTTCTATCAATAGTAATAATTTATATATATATATATATATTGTATTGTATTTTTATTTTTATTTGTAATTGTAAATTATATTGAGTTTATAAATATATAATATTTAATGTCGTGACATTATTACAAATTATTTTGATGTTATTGTAACAAAAAGTAAGTGATGTTTTATATATGACTTATATGTCATTTTAATAAAAGTAGTATGTGATAGATGAAATGTATCACTAATTAATCTATATTTTAATTTGTAAAAGTAAATTTGAATATGTGCATACTTGATATTCATAAAATATAATATTATATATTTTATTATTATATAAATTTTACTTCATAAAATATATTTAAGGAAGAATCATAATCACAATGTGAAATAAAGAGAAATAATATGAGTTTTGTAACTTATCTTAAGAATGAATTAGAGACTTTGCAGAATTTTAAAGTGATTTACATAGCATGCCACATAGAAATAAGAATTTTATGATTAACATAGAGGAATTAGAATATATTAATTTAACATTATGAGTGATAAAATATAACGAAAAGGTTATTTGTCAACATTTCATACTCGTGAAATTTAATTTTTGAATTCATAATTCTTGTTGTGAACAAAATTTATTATTTTGATATTTTCTTATGTATCTTGTTTGTGGGGTATAAATGATTAGTTTAATATAACGTGATAACATGACATGAACACGCGAAAATTTGTGTGTCGTGTTCATATTGAGAAACATAATATGATAAATTTATTGTGTGTTTTTACGTTTCATAAATCTAACATGATAAACGTGTTATTAGACATAATAACAAACATATACACACAATTTTCCATTTTCTAATTGAATCATATCCTTTTTATAGATTGTGTATTCACCCATTTCAAGCATTCATTCATGATGAGTTATGAACATTGAGCTTGACTATTTTTACATTTGACTCAATAACATTTTGAACTGGATTTATCAGCCCAATTATATTTAGGTGTCGCTCTTTTTACAACTGATAGTGTAAGGGCGTCGCCCTCATGAGGATGCGTCATAAGACATAAAATACTAAGAATAAGGGTGTGTCAGAACATCCACTGATTACCCTAGTTAGTGTGCTTGCACGCCTATGGATTGGACTGGTTGGTTTTAGCACGTCTATGATTAAATATACTAAAAGAATAGTCTACAGTGAAATAGAATTTTATAAACGGGTATTCTTAAACTAATCATAGTTCGCTCGCCTGATAGATAGCAATGATTACTATGGTAGGATCTGACCTTATTATGGTTCAGGTATAGAATGTTATAAATACTTCATCATTACCTTCATTCAGGGGGTAATGTTGTCTAATCTCACTCAACTACCATACATTTTAAGTACTCATATCAAACGAACCTCCGACTAACTTTGTCATCGGAGGGGAAACAACGGGAACCTCATACTTTCCTTTTGTGCTGGTTTAAAGAGCGGATACAAGAAAGAAGACAAGAAGTTTCCGGTTCATGTTATCCACCAATTCACAATTTTAAGAATAGCCTTCCAACTCACACGGCGGCACGAGCTTACAATGTATTATGTTGGGGTACACGATCGTGTGTCAACCTCAATTGTATCTTATCCCTTTGTTTAAAGTAAGTAAGTAATACGTTATTTGGTGGTATAGTATTATATATATGAAATGTTATTGAGGTTTGGTTTTAATCTAAGCTAATGTTGTACTGATTTTTGAGTTGCATTATCAATTCATATATAAAATTCAAACATGACAACATTGTATGTATATGCTGACGTTAACCGTAGGTCGGTGAAACTGCCCCTTTTGTCTTCATTAATATCTTAATAAAAGAATATTAGAAATTTAGAATGGCCACCTTGCTTTTGTTTTCTTAGGAATTTGTCGGGTTGCAATTATATTATTTTATAGTAAACGTTATTTAATTCAAACGTGTTTCTATTGTTCTTACTTTCCTTTCAAATGGATATATACATATGTATATATATATGTATATATATATATGCTAACGTGAGACTAGGGGTGAAATTAAAATTTGATTGGTCCGATAAGAACCGGTCCGAACCGGACAAAAAAAAACGATCCGAAAATACATGGTTCGGTTCATGGACGATTTTTTTTCTTTATTTCGGATTTTCGGTCTTTGAGTTTAAAAAACCCTGAGGTCCGGTCCGACCGAAATAATTATATATAATATATTTATTATTAATTAATATGAAACATTGTGCACATATACCAACTATTTCATTGGTCAAATAGTCAAAACTTGTTTTTTTCAACTTTCTAGAGTAAATATATTTTCCAAAGTCTCAACTTTTCATCTTTCTCATACCACTCATCAATTTTTCTTTTCTTCTCCCTAAGCTAACCCTCCCTAGTATTTATGAAACACCTAGTATTTATTTTTTCGATTTAAGCCGAAAATCCGAAATCCGAATGGACGGTTTATTTTTCCTTATACGGACTTTTGGTCGGACTTTTGGTCGGACTTTTTTTTGAAGAAAATCCGGTCCGAAAATATAGGTCCCCGACCGAAATCGTATAAAAACCGATCCGACCGGTCAGGTTTCACCCCTACGTGAGACCAAACACGAAGCCATATAACTTATTATAAGATTAAGAGGTTAATCACAACTTTAAAAGTGGTGTAAGTTTAAATTAAAAAAATATAATTATTTTTAATTTAATCTGTTAAAGTTTTATATTTGTTTCATATATTTTTTAAAATTTAATTATTTACTATTACTTTAATTTTATCTCACTGCAATAAATTCCTAATGTTGTTGAGAAAACTCTATTGTAATTATAAATCCTAATATTTAGTATTTATTGGCTTTAGGTATCTTTTTACTGGTTGAATCCTTCCAAATAATAATAATTTAACAATAATAATAATTAGGTTATCACATTACTTTTATTTTTTCCTTTCGTTGTTTTGGTTGGGATGACTATAAAAATAGCTAAATTCGCTTTTATGTGTTTCTTAATCTATTTCAGTAAATAGCGACAACTTCCTCATACATTTATGGAATATTTTGGGTACGTATTGATATTTATAGTAGCTAATTATTAGATTAAAAATATACTAATATACGAATGGAATAGAGTTAATATTGTTTGATTTTAAAATTAGGGTATTTATCAATATACTTGAGTTCTTATTAAATTAAAGCTTTTAATTATCTGAATTTTATGGTTAGATTTAGAGATAACTTTTGAATTTTGTTGGTTTATTTTTTTTTTTTTAAGAAAAATAAATATGTTTATTTTTTTTACGCTACTTCAATAGTAACATGTTGATCAGTATACTTAACATAGTAGCGTGATAACACAAAACACGACTTCATTCATATTACTACCATTGATAGCGACATGAGGAGGGCAGATGCCACCTCTCCTCTCAAAAGGTTTTTTCCCCTCGTTTTTTTATTATAATATAAATAAAGCACACTGGACAAATAATTTAAAACTATTTGAAGTAAAATTGAGTTTTCAATTTCGGATTAACTATACTTGTTGGTCAAAGTTGAAGTCTAAAAAAATTGGCTTCAAATTTTCGAATTTTAATTTTGACTAACTTGTGTAGTTACTAAAAAAAGTTCAAAGGGAATATAATTTGTAATATTATATTCATAATTTTTTTTTATCTACTGTCATTATTTTTTTATTTTTTTTAATTAGGTAGATAATCAAAATTTTAACCTAACGCCGAAAACAAAATTACGTAACTCAACGTCGTCTTGAATGTTAGTTTAAAAATTTAATTATTTTACATAATTAAAAAATTATAGTAGATAAAAAAAACTCAATTACTAGCTAGTTTGTTGAAAAATATATTACGTTTAGACTTTTCTAATGACCAAACTTACCAGAGAAGTTAGTCAAAACTGAATTTCGAGAGTTTAATCCCGAATTTTTTAACTTCAACTTTAACCGGCATATATAGTCAATTCAGTAGTCAAAACTCAATTTAACTTCTCACAAGTCCATCACACTAATATAGAGAGTGTGTTAACCAAACGGTACTGTTACAGAAATTTTCACCAAAATATACCCCAATTAATAATTAAATACAAAAATATTCTCAGATGAAAAATAAATACAAATCTATACCTACCCGCGAATGTGAATCACAATTTTATTTTATTTATTATTTTTAGCCCCACCCTCAACTCCCATTCGCGGGTGACATTATTCTGTCAGCTATATCCGCGACTGGGAGTCGCAGGTGGAATTGACCGTTAATTCCACCTGCGACTGGTTGCGGTAGAGTTGACAAATAAAAAGAAATCACCCATATGTCCAAAAACTTTATCCTTTATCCTTTTCTGTCATTCCCTACGACTTCATTGCTCCTTGTCTTTTTTTTTGCCTTTCCTTACGACTTTAGTGCACAATCAAAACAAAAGGTTTTCTTTATTTTTTAAATTATTTAAAAAATAATAATAATATAAACATACTCTTTTATTATAATTATACAAACCATATTTAATTTATTTTCTCAATTTGAGTATAGAATTATATAACAAATACATTACATAAAATTGTTAAAAAAAATTAATGTTCACATATTTGATATTCATACAATCTAATATTATGTATTTGGTAGTGTATAAAATTCATGACATACAAAAACTTTTAAGATGAAATATTCATGTGAAATAAAGAGATATAATTAGAGTTTTGCAACATATGTGGAGAATAATGAAAACAATTCGAAAATTTTAAAGAAATTAACATAAGACGTCACTTAGAAATGAGAGTTATGTGTGTGTCATAGACAAAAATAAAATACAAAATAAATATTTGAAGTAAAAATATATTTATTACATTTTTATATTTAGTTAAATTAATATATATAGACAGATAGAGGCATATACAATTATCAACATAGAGACAATAATATAAAGATAATATAAGGGTCATGAGAAAGTAATTCCTGTCCACTACTACTACCTTTCTATACGAGTCGTGGAGTTTTGACCGGAAGACAATTTTTTTTGTATTTGCCAACTCTACCCGCGACTCCGAGTCGCGAGTCGAGCTGACGAGATAACTCCACCCGTGAATGAGAGTCGCGGGTGGAGCTGAAAATAATAAAAAACGAAAACTGCGACTCCCATTCGTGGATGGAATTTTCACCAACAAGTAGGTATATATTTTTATTTATTTTTTCGAGGATATTTTCTTATTTAATTATTAATTCAGGTATATTTTGATGAAAAATTCTACCATTGCATAGGGTGTATGTCTATTTTTTTTAAATTAAAAAAATTAACACTTCTTGAAAAAACTGACCTTTTTGAACCTTTTCTTACTACAATGATAATCTTGACTTTGAGGTAAATGTCTACAATCTCAGGAAAAAGCAGTCTGACTTCTTTGTTCTCGGTACTAGTACAGTAGTACCAACCCAACTGAGAAGAAAGTAAAAAAAACAAATATAAATAAATAAATAAAAAGTATGCGGTTTATTTTTTGTATAAAAAATAAAATATGATAATATTTATAATTGTATAAAATAAATAGTAAGTAATTATAAAAAGAAGAAGAAATGCTCGATCCTTATAATGTTTTTGAGTGAACACTGAACCACCAACAAAGCAGATGGGGACTGATGACACACTGTGTTTTGCTTCCCATTTCAGGAGAATCTTAAAAGCATTTTGCTTCTATCCATGATTCTTTCTGTGTTCATCGAATTGAGCTCCAAAACGAAGGACAGCAGCTCTGTTTCTTGAGATAGTGGTAAAGGTACGATTCAGAGAGTTCTTTCAATCACGATTGATTCCAGCTCGGGATTGGGGAGGAACATCGTGAAGAAAGTCTGGGAAAAAATCAATCTTTTGTCGAAGAAATGACTGGAAATGGATGCTTCTGGTGCTGAGACTGAATACTTGAGGTTGGAAGCGTCAATTAGTGGGTTTATGCTGCTATGTCAGTCTGCGATTTGTTTTCTTATGAAATTAGTTGTTGGATAATTACGAATTGATAGGGTTTCGAAGTTTTTGAAGATTACGGTTTTGCGTTCTTGATTGGTATCATGGAGAAGCAGAATAGTTTCAAATCGATAGCCATGGAGAAGCAGCCGAGCTTCCGTGGCGTGGAGATGGAGGAGAAACAGAAAAGCTTCCAGAAGCAGAAGAGTTTCCGGATGGTGATGGAGAGGCAACTTAGCTTCCTCAATACCGATAAGCGCAAAAGCAAGGAATCGCCTGGAAAGAGAGGCGATTCCCAGCTCCATTTGGCAGCTCGATCTGGAAACTCGATCAAAGTGAGAGAGATTCTTCATAATAACAGCGATCCAAAAACGCTGTTATCGAATCCTAACTTGGAAGGGGAGACCCCACTTTATGCAGCTGCGGAGAATGGCCATCTCGGGGCGGTGATCGAGATATTGAAACATTCAGATCTTGAGAGCGCATCGATTGCAGCTAGGAATGGCTTTGACGCTTTTCATATTGCAGCAAAGCAGGGTTACCTTGGTGAGAATCTCTATCTGATTCCATATTTCTGGTTCTGGTTGTTGATTATACATGTTTTTGAAGGAGCAAAGTTTCTGGGTTTGACTTGAGCCGATGCAGTAAGATAATGATCATATAAATGCAGAATACTATAATTTATTGGGACAAAACAAAAGCATGTCTTTCTACACATTTGTCGTTCTTAAGGGGGTGTTTGGATCGTTGGAATGCACAATTGAGGAAAATGTAAGGTCGGTGAAACAATTTTATTCAGGCAGGGTAATGGTAATCTCGAGCATAATATTGGATGTTGTATTTAGTATGTGCAGCGATACGATGGGTAATCTTATATTGTAACAATGAGAATCTTGAATCTATTTGAGATATTAAGTTTGTTTTGACAAAGGCAGTAATGTTGAGTGTTTGTGAAACAAACACTCCCTTAGTAGAAATCAAGAATAAGAGAAGCAACATAATGTGAACTTCTTCATGGTCTATATTTATCATTACATTTCTCTTTTGTGGATATTTCTTTGCAGAAGTGATAAAGGAGTTATTGAACAAATTCCCGAACTTGGATATGACGACCGATTCCACCTGTTCGACTGCTTTACACACCGCTGCTGCTCAGGGTCACATCGACATGGTTGATTACCTCTTGGAAACCCATGCAAATCTAGCAAAGATTGCTCGGAACAATGGTAAAACAGTTCTCCACTCGGCAGCAAGGATGGGTCACTTGGAAGTGGTGAAGTCACTGCTGAGCAAAGACCCAGCCACCGCTTTTAGGACTGATCGGAAAGGCCAAACAGCCCTCCACATGGCCGTGAAAGGCCAAAGCGAAGATATCGTCCTTGAATTGTTGAAACCCGACTCGTCATTGTTCAATGTGGGTGACAATAAAGGAAACACGGCTTTGCATGTTGCCACGAGCAAGGGACGCACCCAGGTTATAGTTTCATCTATGTCGTATTTTGTCTTTATGCGATATCCCAGTCTGTACCGAAGAAGGTATTGAATAACCTTATAAGCAAGAAGCAAGAGAAGTACGAAAGGAATTCTTCATTTTTGGGTCCGTCCCGTCCATCCAACTGAGGACAATGGACTTAGGAAGGTTTGGTTAGGCTTATTGTTAAGACTTGTGGTGTTACACTTTGTTTTACTAGTTTTACTCTCGATGCAGATGGTACGGTGTTTACTTACGATCCAAGGCATCGATCTGAACTCCGTCAATAAAGCGGGTCAGACTGCTCTCGATGTAGCGGATAAATCAGGGAAACCTGAGCTCGTCACTATTTTGAAGGAATCCGGTGCCGCACATTCGAAAGACCACGGAAAACCTCCGAGCGTTGCAAAACAACTGAAACAAACTGTAAGTGACATCAAACACGACGTGGAATCCCAACTCCAACAAACCCGCCAGACGGGTGTTAAAGTCCAGAAAATTGCTAAAAACCTCAAAAAACTCCACATCAGCGGCCTCAACAACGCGATCAATTCAGCCACTATCGTTGCAGTCCTCATTGCCACTGTGGCCTTTGCTGCCATATTCACCGTCCCTGGCCAATACGTGGAGGACAAGGAAGCTGGAACCTCCCTGGGTCAGGCCAACATTGCAGAAAAGGCACCGTTCCTTGTCTTCTTTGTATTTGATAGCCTTGCGCTGTTCATATCGCTTGCCGTCGTGGTGGTGCAGACATCTGTAGTAGTGATTGAGGAGAAGGCAAAGAGGCAGTTGGTTTTCGTGATCAATAAGCTGATGTGGCTTGCCTGTTTATTCATCTCTGTGTCGTTTATCTCGCTGACGTATATCGTGGTGGGGCCCCATTACAAGTCACTTGCGATTGCCACGACTCTGATTGGAAGCTCAATTATGTTAACCACCATCGGTTCGATGTGTTACTGTGCGGTGATGCATAGGTTGGAGGAGAAGAAGCTGAGGAACATCAGGAGGGCTGAGAGCCGGTCCCGCTCCTACTCTCTGTCAGCGGTGGGGTCCGATCACGATATCCTCAACAGCGGCAACAAGAGGATGTATGCCCTCTGAAGGCGCTAGCTCCGGGTTATATCATGATGATCGGTGAAGATTCCGGAAGAATGAGAAAGACGATGGTGAATTTTTGTAGATTCTGCAGATGATCCAAACATTATGGATGAGCAGGAGATGTCCATCTATCTATCCATCTATCCATCTATCTATCTATCTACGTTCAGTACTATACCCTTCTGTGTATGAGCGTGTTGGATTGCACTACAAAGTATAGATGACATTATATTATGGCTTGGGTACCACAATTCTATAGAAGTACAATTTTGATTAAAATTAATTATAAAACTTACTTTGCTATTATTTACCACTTGGCATAATTAAAAAAGTAAGAGCTTTAAAATATACAGAAAAATTACTTATTATTAAATTATTTAAATATTTTTAGTTTATTTATTGTAATAAATATGTTTTAATTCTGAATATTGTAACTAAATAACAAAAAAAAAAATTGATACTTTAAGTGATAATTTTTTTAATGTGAATAAATGTTTTTATTTTTATTTAGGTATGTTGCTGCAGCAAATTAACAAAAAATACGACACGCATATTATTTAATATATTATTATCTCAAATCCAAAACTAGATTAAAGGCAAATTTATAGCTACAATAATCCATAATTTGCGCGGCGGTTAGTTTGAAACAAAATCAACCATTACAAAAGAGCTAGACGGAAGAAGACTCAATTTTTTACCTAATCTTACCCTTGATGAGTCATTAAAAGAGGTTTGTTTAGTGGGATTCACAAGTCATCTTTCGATTAACCAAAGCCAGAACTAGATGGTAGCTTAATCAATCATGATCGAGACCTACCCGACCCTATATTGAACTTGGACCCTAGATTCGGTATGATCCAAGTCAAATGAAAATTTTTGACCAAAATAAAGAGTCGAACGAGAAATGACCTGGAGAACTTTTTTAATGGGCATATCTAACTGAGTAACTCCAACCATATTTTCATAATGTAGGGTTTCATAGAAATAAGACCTCCAATCCAAGCTCACAACATTCTTTCTTTCATGCAAATATATATTTTTTCTTCCTTTCCAGTTTCCACATCATAATAACCCTAAAGAAAGGATAAAGGTGAGGGAGATAACGAATATTATGTACTCCCTATATCAGTTTAATGCACCTTCTGTGTAATATCAGGTTGTCTGCCTCGCCTCTCTGTCATACCATGCTGCTAACTGCTAGTGGCTTTCCCCGACCCATAGCGAATCCTCTTGTGCCATCTGGCATTCTTGGTCCCGGAGGCTGTTTGGCTACTGTAGGTGATGAGTCAGTTGCCACATTGTGGTGGTGGTTGCTGCTTGTGACGGGGTTGATACCGATGGGGTGATTATTCACACGATTGTGATTATTGTTATTGTGATGATATAGGTTGTTGCGTCCACGACCTCCTCTACCTCTACCTCGGCCTCCTCTCCCTTTTCTCTGTCCACCTCCGCTATCCTTTTCAATTCCATTCTCCTCTTCCTATCAATTAAACCAATACAAAATGTTCAAATCTTAAATTCCATGAGGCCATTTCAAAGTTTTTTCAAAACTAGGAAAAAACTGAAAATGCTTCCACTCACCATTTGATTTTGGTGATCATGCAAGTGGGTGTCGATTTGCTCGGAGAAATCTTCTAATGGTTTCTCCGCAGGCTGCTGATGCTGTTCAGGTAAGGGATTATCATCTTCATCATAGTGTTCTTCTCCGTCATGGCCTTTCTTTGCCCGTGGTGCTTGAATAGGTTTTGACTGTGACAAATTGGAACCCAACGAGATTCAAAACAAAATATAACCATATATTATTACACTATGTAGCCAAACAATTTCTGTCATGGGTTTTAGGGTCTTGAGATGAATACTATTTAGGATTCTACAGGAATAAGGAGAAGAATGGATACCCCACGCCTAAGCATTAGTCGAACTCTGAGTCCACTTCTCCAGTTGCCTTCATCATTTAGCTCATCCACCTTCAGATAGACAATGGATGAACCTTTGTCACATACAAACTAAAACAATACACAGAAATAGAGATAAGACACGTTAATAAGACTACATACCGCTTTCTCAGCTAGCTCAATGGTCTCATACTCCACAAAAGCATGCAGCTGTAAAACAGTTTAGCATATTCGTTGCTTAGTACTTAGGGAAGAGTCGGAAGAGACTATGAAATAATCAGTGCTGCATGGAACTAAAAATAACAACAATAATATAATACATACCTAAAACAGAGGATCTTGAAAAAAATTCAAGAAAATAGTGTGAAATTCAAGATTTTCATGATAAAGGAACTATACCGTGGCCAATGTGAATAGTGCTTCATTAACATAATGAACGACTTTCCCGATCAATATAACAAATTTCCTTACTCATCAAACCATTATTCAAGAGTTTATGCTTAAATTCTTTAAAAAGTTTATTGAAACTTTCAGAACATGAGATGCAAGAAAATGTTAATACCTTGTTGCTGAAAAGCATGCCCTCGCCCTTACCAGGCCTGGATGCTGAAGATCCACCACCATTGTTGGATGTAGGAGGCTGACATGTACGGATAGCCTTCACGCTGAATAAATTTTCATTTATTCAGAACCGACAAGCATTTTGCTTGATATCAGTATGAAATACTAACACAGTAAAACTACAAGTCTGAGTAATCGAGGGAATCGAGGGAAAAAATGTATTACCTCCCAATAGCAGAGAAAATTTTCATAAGGTTTTGGTGGCAATGATCTTCAGGTAAGTTCTCGGCAATAACTATACGCGACTATAAATGCACCAAAAATATCAAACTAAATAAATGCTTACATAATATAATAATATCTGAAAAGAGAACTATCGACTCTAAAGGACAAGAGCAAGGAGGCCAAGTTCTTGAATCAATCTCATATAAAAATATTAAGCTACCTGCAGTTCTTCCATGTCTGACTCAGTAAACGGATGCTGTCTTTTGACCTTTTTTCCATCTTCACTGACTAACTGTTGAAATACAGTAGAAGAAATAGAAACAATGTAAAATAAATATAACTATGGGTATAAGGACATTATTTAGAGACAGGAAAACAGGAAATTCTAGAGACTCACAAGCTTTGATGAGTTGTGAAGAATAGTAGCCAGTTGAGACTTGCTACTTATGAGGGCCTTAATCTTTTTGAAGGCGGAAACAATAGATATTGGAACTGCAAGGTATTGGTTGAAGTCATTATCTAATTAGCTTTCAAAAAAGATGCCTCAAAAGGCTAGTAAATTATATATATCTACTAAATGGATGAAGACGGACAATTCATAATTAAGGAATCTCCAAATAAAACTTAAAAATACTATAAAGAAAGCTTACCATAACCTTCAGGATCCTTGCTAATGAATCTCATTAGATGATCAGTAGTAGCCAAATTTAAGTCACTGAAATAGTAATCTACCTACATTTTGTGAATTCATAGTAGGAATGAGTTAGGAACAACAACCAATAAGTCATACAAGATAAATGATCACTTCAAAGAATTAGAAACGATACTTAAGATAAGTGATCGAATCATTGTCATTTACCTTCAGTAACTACATTACTCGATACCAAATAAATCTGGCCACATATTTGCACAAACAACCCCCATCTTAGAAATGAGGCATTTAGCTCTAGATTTAATGCACCCTAAATGGAGCCACCAAGCTAAAGGGCAATTGATCTAAGGTCCGTTTGACTCGAGATTTATTTTGTCATGCTCCTATAAACCGTGAAACACAGCTATGCTATGCATATAGTAACTTCTTAGCAAGCTTACTTTAGCTAGTAAAAATCTAACTGCTGAGTGCTGATGATTAGTTCAAAAATACTTCATCAATCATCAATGCGAAATTGGGAACGCTAGGAATAAGACTACATAGTCCCCACTACCCACTACCCACTCAATATGATACATAAAAAAATGTTGGATTCAATTGGTAGAAATTCTACAATTAACTACAAGACCTGATTCACAATCTTCTGAGCAGCTTCATCAGACAGTTCATTTCTTGAGGCTGCGGCGTGATCGGACTCGGTCTGTACTGATTGATACTGCTGCTGTTGGCGATGATGATTGTGGTTATTGTGATTTTGCTGCTGGTGATGGTGCTGATGGCTGTGATGCTGATACTGTGAAGGCACATGATGATGTCTGTAGTGATGCTGCTGATTGACCATATGGTGCTGGATCGGAACGTGGACAACATGGAGCATAGGCGGAGAAGGTCCGGTGAGCCGCGGCTGAGCCAGATCAGGCCGAGCTACTGATGACCGAGGAGAAGGGACGAACTCTGGTGCCTGAGCGTTGAGGCGACTGAACGATCCATTCCGAGATAGAGATGGATCTGACGAAGGGGATGAAGTTTTGTTCGGTGAAACGGACCGATCGTTCGAATCTAGGGTTTCCGATATAGATTCTTGCGCCATGGATAGAGATCAAAATAAATAATTTGAATGTAGAGTGGAAGAACAGTGGTCGCAGAGTAAGAGTCTTCTTCGTCTTCTACTCTCGTCAGAGTGGACTGATACAGACGGAGTAGCGAGGGCGAAGTCGCTAAGCAGCAGTGAGGTAGAAGAAGACAATGGAGAGAATGTCTCGGTTTTCAGCGGTCGCCCATTGTGGGCTATATACGAGATATCGTCCAAACGAGATGCTTGCGGTGCGGTGCACCGCAACCTTTACATTATGACCGTTTGTGCCCCTAAAGTTTCTTAAATTAAATAGCTTAGTACACTTATGGGTGAAAATGAACAAATTTATATAATAGACCACGACACGAGCTACGCGTGTGTACATTTTCTTCGTTGGTCGGTTGGTTGCACGTGAGGTGTTAAGAAATCATGATAATTCTCATTCATAGAGTAAAACAATAATAGTATGATAATTAAACTTTTAATTAAAACAGATGTAAAACTAAACTTAATTTGCCTAAGATAATGAAATAAAAAATTAAAACTCTAAATATTTGTAAGAAATTGCTCAAGCGACCGGTTGAATTTTTAAATTTTATTTTATTATCGTTTACAAATTTAATTTTACATAAATAATATTTTAATGAGTTAATTACCGGAACCGTTACTTATGTTGGCAGATGTGAGTGAACGTTTGAAACTTGAGCTCAACCGTTACTCATGTTTCAAAATGTGACTGAACGGTTCATGTTTGTAACTTCCGTTAATTATCTCCGTTAAACTTGCGCATGTCTTGTTCACGTGACCTTCTGCGAAGCTGAAGTTCCCAAACTACTCCTCTCCTTCTCTATTTACATCTAGTTTCAACCTTCACAGTAGATCTGAAGGAGAATGAAGAACCCACGCAACTACGAAAGAAAGAACAGCTTGGAGCAGCCCCACGAACCTTGGAGCATGAAGACTGAGGACGAATCTGGTCATTTTAAGGTAATTTCATAGTGGGTAACCCTAATTGGTAACCCTAATTTGTTTTGCTTCAATTATTTATCCTTTTCGAACCCTAACTTCTGTTTGTTGTTGCAGAATCTTGTATGCGAAAACTCGAGCTCTTGAAAGTCAAACCAATTAGAAGTTAGTTGTTGCGTTTGTAATTGTTATTGTTATTTTTGTTATAAGTTCAATTGCGAAGAATTAGGTTGAATATGTAGCTACTTAGTATGTCATTTGTCTGTAACTGAAGTATAAGAACATTGTGTCGTTTGCGAAAGAGATGACCTATGTTTATGGAGAAGTTGTTAAATGAAGTTGTATGTTAACCAAACCCTATCACAGAATCAAGCTTGACCGAAGAAGCTTCACTCAAGTTTCAGGGGCAAATGTTGGGTATTGATAGTGACGACCCATATCATTCAGACTGGGCCGACCCACATTAAGGTTGATATGACCCTCATAAAGCGGTACAGTATCGAACTCAAACCAAAGTGGACGCCAAAGCTCAATCACAGGTCGCCATTAACCAAGGTCACGGCCTCCTCCTACTCGCCATAGGAGTGCTCTCCAAGAGAGTCTAACCTCTCAACTCTGGTTCCACCAACCGTCACTAAAGATATGGCCACGATATCCCGCGTATATCAGGCACATATTCTCTAAAGATGACATACGGTAACTGCAATATTACGCCATAACTGTAATATCTGTTATCCTAATCTTTACCGGCACAATATTCACCAAGATATTCTGTTGCCTATAACGGTTTGATCTCTTCACTCTATAAATACTCTTTCTTTTCAATACGTTCATTACGTTTTGAGTTCATACACACAGTATACTCATTTAAGCATCGGAGAGGGACTCAGAGACACCCCCTCTGTTGCGATCCCCTTCTTGCATGTTCATCGGAGCTAATGCGAGAGCATTGATCATTGATCATTTGTCATTCAATTCACTGTCAAGTCATAACGTGAGAGTTTCAGACCCACCAGCAACCACTACAAAATAAGAGTTTGATAAACTCAAAAAATAAGAATATGCAAACAAGAACCAATCCTAACTCAAAAAATAAGAATATGCAAACAAGAACCAATCCTAATAAAATGCAAATGCAAACAAAAACACATTGTCCAAGTATTAGTAAAATATTCGACGGTACTATAATCCCTACTTAAATTAATATATTCCTATTTTTTTTAGTTGCTACCGTTATTTATATTGACATTAAAGGACTAAATAATCACTTGTATTTTTGTGTAGTTAAATGGTTCATACATTTTGGAAATGTGATTTTTTGGTTAAACTTGTCATATTTAGTCACTTATGTTTGACAAATGTGATTAAATGATCACTAAAATGATAATTTTGTCCTTATATTTTATCTTGTTTTTCATGTTCATGTCTGAAATATGATTTCCAACTCAGATTAGCGCAAATTTGGGTTCGAATCGAACCTAAAAGCACGAATGTGAGTTCAATTTAAACCTAGAAATGTAAATCTGAGTTCGAAATCAGATACCAGGTTCGAATGGGGAAGAATTGGAAGAATATGAAGAGCATAAAAAACATAAGAGAAATAGTATTTTAATCATATTTTCACATATATTTTTTTAACCATTTAGTCACGTTTCGAAATATAAATAACTATTCAACACAAATTTCAAGTTTCAACACATGTGTCAACATAAGTGATTTATTTTTATGGAAATAGAAAAAAATTTAAACCTTTGAACTTTGCCGTTTTGAAAAATTTGAGACTTATTTTTAAAAAAATTTATATACCTAATTTAGTTATTGCTGTATAATCTTTTAGATATTTATATTAAGTATTTATTACATTATACTAACTAGGTTTTGTTTCTAAAAGTAAAAAGTGCAACAAGAAATCTCAGTTAATAGGTTGAACATTTAAATATATTATAACAACAAATAAATAAACGAAATTTTGATAGAATATGTTGGGTAACATCTTAGTACATAATGATAAATGCAATCACATAAAGAAAAATAAAATATTGATATATTTACTTATATAATCCAAATATGTGAATGTATTAGTATAATTTTGAATTTTCCCACAATGTATTCATATGTATACATATTGATAGATTTCAATTAAAATAATTCAGTTATTGATCGAACTCACTTGATCCCGAGCTTGAGCCAAACTTCTATTTCAAATACAAAATCTAATCTTGAAGTCCCGGACCTATCTCGAACACACTGAACAGGGTTCGGTCAAGCTCGAGCCAGAAAAAACTCAAATCTCAGTCAAACCCAAGCTTGCGTGATTGCAACCAAACAGGGCTTCGACCGCTCTGATGTTGTAATAATGGCCTGGTTCAATTCCACCGCTTCACCACGTTGCAACATTTCACCTTGGAGAGGCGGTGGCATATCCCTATACAAGTCTTTGCAGAACTTCGCCAGTTTCCATCGATCCTTCTCTCTAAGTTTCTTCATTTTAGCTTCTGCTTTGAGGTAAGTTCTGTTCTCTACTCATGTATGGAAGCTATTTCTTTCCATTTCTTGGCTTCAGAAAAATACTAGCTCAAACGTCAAGGTGGTGGTCTCTCTCTCTCTCTGATCAAAGATAAGACCGTCCTACTGATTTTTGCGATTATCAGCACCGACCCAGATCACTCTTGCCGCCAAATGATCTCAGTTAACTGAAAATGTCGAATTTTTCTGCGTTTGTGTTCTTAAGATGAATCTGCTAGTGTTAGTAGTTCTGTAAAGTGTCCTTCTTTAGCCAAAATTGTTAAAAGAGGTATTAGGGATTGATGCTTGAGCTAAAGCTTTGATCTTTGACACTTGATGGACACCCAAAAGAAGGGTACGGTGTAAGAGTGAAAGGTGTGATTTTTCAGACACTTTGAGGAACACCCGGAAGAAAACTTACCAATCAATTCAATCAATTTTGGATACCGAGATTCATTTTTGAATGTTGCACATCATGTTTGTACTGTTTCTCCTGTGCATAACTGATTCTTGTTTTCTGTTTTGAGAAAAACAATTAGTGATGACATTCTTGGACAAAGCGGTGGGTTTCATTCAAGATGTCGGTGGAGAGATCGGAGGCACTATTATTGGATTTGGGAAGCCAACTGCAGATGTATCTACAGTTGACATTGAATCAATCAATCTCACCAAGGCTGACATAGTGGTCGATGTTCTGATCAAGAATCCAAATCCCGTCCCCATTCCTTCGATGGATATCAGCTACTTGATTGAAAGCGATGGACGTCACTTAATATCCGGATTTATTCCCCATGTTGGAATGGTCCAAGCTCATGGAGAAGAGATGGTCAAAATCCCAGTTTCCTTGATCTATGAAGACATCAAGAACACCTACAACGATATCAAACCTGGAACGATTATTCCTTACAGTGCCAAGGTTGACCTCATTGTGGATATGCCGGTCTTGGGGAAGCTAACCCTACCACTTGAGATAACAGGAGAAGTTCCTGTTCCTTATAAACCTGAGATCAGTATCAAGAAGATTCATTTCCAGAGGTTCTCGTTTGAAGAGACCGTTGCTGTTCTTCGGTTGAAGCTAGAAAACAAGAACAACTTTGATCTGGGTCTGAATGTGTTAGAGTACGAGGTTTGGTTGGTAGATTTTTTCATTGGAGGAGCAGAGCTGTCCAAATCTGCTAAGATTAACAGAAATGGATTTGGTTTTATCGATGTTCCTATCAGTTTCAGGCCTAAGGATTTGGGTTGTGCAGTTTGGGACATGATACGAGGAAAAGGCACTGGGTATACGATTAGAGGAAACATCGATGTTGCTACGCCTTTTGGAGCAATGAAGCTTCCGATTATTAAAGAGGGTGGAACCACTCGAATAAAGCAAGAGGATGACAGTGACAGTGACATTGACAATGAGGTATAATATTTACGTGTTCTCTTGCTCATTTATTTGCCTCTGGCCATTGATTCATCGATCAGCTACCATTGTTGTGAATGCAGGTCTAGAAGTAGAGGGTGAATCTCCTCTTTGGATGACAGTAGTTTTGGAGGTTCCGGCAATTTTGTTGTGGTGTCGACACCGGTGGAATCTTGTTTCTGAATACTTTTACTTTCACTTCAGACTTCGTACTTGGATGACTTCAGTGTTGATTTCGTGCTGTTATCACTTGCCTTTCTTTCATGGGAGTTTTTTTCATGCTATTCTGTTGAAGCCAAGGTGTGAAATTATGAGCATCTAGTAATACTAGAGAGTACCTTACTGACAAACGTATTATATAAGTATTTTTGGGATAAGAAGTTTTATATGTACAATACTAATTATTTTATAAATATTAGAATTTAAGGATACTAGTAGCTATACAGGAAAATAAAATTTCTAAATAACACAAAAGTAATTTAGAGAAAAGAAAAAGAGTTAGAAAAAAATAAAAGAAAAATTACCTTTTGTTTGTAAAGATGTTTTATCTTATTTGTTATTCGATTTAAAAACACTCTTATTTATATTTTAGAATAATTAAAACACTATTTAATATTTGACTTTAAAAATATATTTTTTTTTCTTCCGTTGTGACTGTTTAGTGTTTTATTTTAAAAATAGTTTTTTTTTGTGTATATTTTTTCGGTTCAGAAAAATTCGAGTTATTATTTAGGGTTAGTTTTCCAATATCGTTTAGGGTTAGTTTTCCAATTATTATTATTCGAGGATGTATTGAACAATTAGTTTTGTTAGGTTTTATTATTTAAGGGTGAAGAAGTCCCAGATGAAAGAATGATTTCTGATGATCCCCAAGTCTGCTATCCATTTCTAGGGTTTTACGTATTCTCCATTTTTTCGTTTGCCCTATTTTCTACATGGTATCAGAGCATATGAGCTGCAACTGACCTCTAAGAAATCCGATCTTGACTATGCTAGTCCTCCCTTCTTCCTTTGACACTGGGATTGAAAATATTCTTTCGGTTTCCTTATCGGAATCTGTTCATCTTTGGCCGCGACGGTTGATATTCTTGGTATCTCTTGATCTTCTTCCCGGTACCTTGAAAGGTTGGTTGCGATTCTTCATCGCACCATTTGGTATTCTCCGATCTTGACCTATTACTATTTGTTACCTCTGTCTGTTTTCTTGGCTATCTTCACCCTTATTATCATATTGTTGGCAATCATATTACCCTTTGTTGCGATTGTTGATGATATTCTTGATACTCCTTGATCTTAGTCGGATTTTGTTTTACCCTCAGCTTCGTACTCTTCAATCTTGAAGAATATTGTTAATAGTTTTTATCTTCGGCTTGTTCGTTGAGATTGAATGCCTTTTTTGTGCGATTTACCACCAGCTTATTGTTTTTGGCTGAATTGCATGTTTTACCTTCGACTTCCTTCACTTGTGACCTTGCATATCTAGATTTTTTTATAGTATTATGTACCTTGTTTTTTTGATATGGTCGAAGAAAAATCCCATCAGGAGGCAAAGAAGTATGCCACCGATGAGGTAGATTATGATGCCATGACTACTGTTGATTTTCATCACCCCTTTTATTTACATGGAAGTGATAATCCGGGAACAAATATGATCTCTGTTGTTTTAACTGGTCCTGAAAATTATGCCATGTGGAGTAGAGCAATTCGTTCTACACTCTTAAGAAAGAACAAACTTGACTTTATCAATGGTACATGCTTGCGTGAAAAATATGATCATGTGTTCCATCATTTGTGGGATAGATGCAATGATGTTGTGTTGGGTTGGATTACAAATTCCATTTCTTAAGATCTTTCTAATGGAATGATGTATACCGATGATGCATATCTCATATGGAAATACCTTAAGGAAAGATTTGATAAAGTCAGTGGCCCTAGAACATATCAATTGCATATGGAAATTGTTATAACTTGCCAAGGACTTGATTCAATTTCTTCTTTTTTTTTTCCTTCTAATTTGCGTGTTCTTTGGGATGAATATGATTCTGCATGTGCTCTTCCTTACATTGACCATGATGATTTTAAGACACATATAGAATATAAAAAGAATCAAAGGTTGTTTCAATTTTTGATTGGATTGAATGAAAATTATTTCAATGTGAGAAGTCACTTGCTTTTATGGTCCCCTCTGCCCATTGTGAACCAAGTGTATAACATGCCAATGCAGGAAGAGAGCTAGAGAGGTATTACCTCTACTATGAATGCTGCCTTGAATACTAAGTCTGCTAATGTTTCTTTGAATCTGGAAAAGCCGAAAGGAAACCAGAATTTGGAATGTACCCATTTCCATAAGCGTGGGCACACTATTGATCGTTGTTATACCAGAGGATGTGACTTCTGTAAAAAGAAGGGACATGACAAGGATAACTGTTTTAAATACAATGTTATTTTTGAAAAATAAAGGGAACACTGTTAGGGACAATGTTGCCTCAGTAAGGATTGATGATGGTGACTCTAACACCCTTAATAGTTCTTATGATTCTTCTTTGAGTTGTGGTGTTCAAGGTGGGATCACTTTTACACGGGATCAGTTCGAAAAGTTCCTTCAACCGGTAGAAGGTGCAGGCAGCATTGCAGTAGGAGAAAGTGCTACCGCCCTTCAAGATTCACATGCAAACACGACTGGTATATCCTTAAACTCGATTTATTCTTAAGAGAAAAGTCACTGGATCTTGGATACGAGAGCAACCAACCACATGGCCAATAGAAATAATTGGTTGTGTGGGTCTAGGGTAGTTCTCGGAACCAAGGTTCAGCTACCAAATGGTGGGGGTGGTGGGGGGAGGGGGGTCTTCCGATTTGCATTGTGTTGGAGATATTTTGTTGGATTCAGACAGAAAATTATGTGATGTCTTATACATACCTGATTTTAGATACAACCTGCTTTCAGTGTCTAAACTTGCAAGTGACCTAAACTGCTCTGCATTTTTTTACTATCCTGTAGGAGCTCTCAAATGGGAAAGTCTTGGGGATTGGTGAGGCAAGGGATGGACTCTATTTCATAAGCTTACCTTGCAGATCAGTTAACTCCCTTGTAACAGATTTTTTTGTGAATAATGCAATGTTGTAGCACAAGCGTGTTGGACACGCATCACTTAAGGTTTTAGAACATGTTGAGTCCTTGGATGTAAATAAAGGTAAATGTGTTGATGTGAACAACTGTCCTATTTGTCCTAAATCGAGAATTGTTAGAAGTGTGTTTCCTAGTTCAAGTTTTAGAACATATGCTATGTTTGATCTTGTGCATGCAGATGTGTGGGGACCTTATCATTGCCCCACACACGATAACAAGCGCTATTTTTTAACATTGGTGGACGATTTTTCTAGAACAACATGGGCCCACCTTATACAATTTCATCATATGCTTATATTGTTATTAAGGATTATATTGCTATGATAGAAAATCAATTCGACAAGAGGATAAGATGTTTTAGAACGGACAATGGAAGGGAGTTTTTTTAATGAGCATATGAAAAGGTTGTTGTGTGATAAGGGGATCAATCGTTAAAGTTCTTTCCCTTACACACTACAACATAATGTTAAGAGGCCGAAAGGAAGCATAAGCACCTTCTAGAAATAGCAAGGGCCCTAAAGCTGTAAGGATCAGTCCCGAACATGTTCTTGGGGGACTGTATCCTCACAACTCGCTATTTGATTAATCGTATGCCTTCCATTTTATTACGGGGTAAATCTCATTTTGAGATGCTGAATGGGAAGAAACCCAGTATAAACCACCTTAGGGTGTTTGGTTGCTTGGCTTATGCCAAGAATATAGTTGACTTCCAGAGCTATCCCTTCAGTCTTGATGGGATACTCTAAGACCTAAAAGGGGTATAAGCTCTATGATTTAACTGAAAAACAGTTTTTTGTTAGTAGAGATGTTATTTTTAATGAGAGTATATTCCCCTTTGGGACTGGTAGACTTGAGCAGGTACCCATATTCTTTGACCCACATATTGATGATTCCAATGATGTTAGCAACCACAAGATTGCAGAAACTGAGGATGAGATTGATGAAGGAAACTCACAGGATGAGACCCAACGGGACTCAGATGGGATCCCTTCAAATGATGAGTCCATTGTTGACTCTAATGAAGGGAGTAATCCTCCTTCTGATATTCCTTCTAGACTCACATTGAGCAGGTCTGGAAGGACGATTAGACCCCAAATATGGATGAAGGCCTATCAGGTGTATGATGTTTCGAATGTGCATTGTATTCAAAATTATGTATCATATGATGGATTATCCGACAAATATCAGTGTTATATATCATCTATGTCTAATCTGGTTGAACCAGAAACCTTTCGTGAAGCTGTGAAAAACAGGTTATGGGTCGAGGCAATACAAGAAGAAATGAATGCCTTGGAGGAAAATCACACATGGGACCTAGTACCAATGTCGACAGGTAAATCTGTTATAGGATGTAAATGGGTTTACAAACTCAAATTTAAATCTGATGGAAGTTTGAGTAGATACAAGGTCAGATTAGTGGCTAAGGGCTATAATAAAAAACACGGTATAGACTACTTTGAAACTTTCTCACCAGTTGTGAAAATGAATACTGTCCGAACAGTGTTAGCCCTAACCTCTATTCATTGTTGGCCTCTTTATCAGATGGATGTCAGTAATGCCTTTTTAAAAGGCGATTTGGATGAATAAGTTTATATGCGAATTCCTGACGGCTTTGATAATATCAAGACTAAGACTGACTTAGTATGCAGGTTAAGAAAGTCTATATATGGCCTTAAGCAGGCAGGTATGCAATGGAACTTAAAGCTATGTGATTTGTTAGTTAAGGCAGGTTATAACCCGTCCAAGTTGGATTATTCGCTCTTCACCAAATGTGCAGGTAATCAGATTGTTGTCCTTATTGTATACGTAGATGACATGCTTATCTATGGGAATAGTGCTGAATTGATAACCGAATTGAAATGTGTTTTAGAATCCGGTTTTAAGATTGATGAAAGATTTAGGAGAGCTAAAGTACTTCTTGGGTATAGAAGTTGCTAGGTCAGATAAATGTTTGGTATTGTCGCAAAGAAAGTATGCATTAGAATTGGTATCTGAGGTTGGGCTTTCAGGTGCGAAAGTGAGTAAAACACTATTGGAATCAAATCTGAAATTGACTAGTCATGAATATGATAAGCACCTGAACCTAAACCAAGATAATAAACCCTTAAATGATGTAAGTCTATATAGACAACTGATAGGGAAGTTGTTGTATTTAACAATTACCGGATCGGATATATCTTTTGTTGTTTAGAACTTAAGTCAGTACATGCAGGATCATAAGGATTCACAGTTAGAGGCTGCCTTAAGAATAATTAGGTATGTGAAACGTGAACCAGGTACGGGCATTCTGAATCTCTCTCCTACACTCCAACCAGTGAGAGAAAACCTAGACGCCAGGTTGGTAGCCCCCGCCAGTGAATCTGGTACATGTGACCAATCCGAAGCAAGGAAGAGTGAGCCAATCCGCAGCAAGGAAAACTGGAAAACCCAACCCTGTTCACTGAGGTATCCCATGAAGACATAAGGATTCCCAAACAAAGGTGTACGCACTGAAGCTCAATAAAACACATGAACCATTTGTGTGCCTCGTTTTCTATTGCTATTTTCTGCAGGAAGGTGTTACAACCGTGACGACTCCGGGACCACGGTTCACAATGAGCAATCAAAGTAGATGCCCTGGAGATATGAATCAATCCCGTAAACACTCCCTCAACCCGCCGTCCAACCCGCGATTAGTGAACAAGGAACGATTTGTGGGAACAATAATCTCACAAAAAACTGTGAAGGCATTGACAGTCCACGGTGTGCTAAAGCTGGCCTGGGCAAGGTACGGTTTTGTAACCATATATGATTTATCACACAAGGTAGTCATGTTCAAGTTCGAGAATGGAGATGATAGAAAACAAATTTTCGATTTATCACCCTGGTCTGTACACAAACATTGCTTGAGTATTCAAAAATGGGAACCAAGTATAGGAACCAAGTTCATGATCTCGGTTTGGAAAAATTCAGCAAAGAGAGCGCTCAGATAATAGGGGATACAATAGGCACATTTGTAGAAACAGAGGAGGAAGTAGAAAATGTACACAAGACATGTATTCGATTGAATGTGGAGGTAAACATAGACAACCCTATGATGCCGGGATTCTGGTGGACAAACTCAAAAGATATAGAACAGTGGGCGAACATAAAATATGAGCGCCTATCAGACTATTACTATGGATGTGGTAAACTGGGACACACAACTCAAGTGTGCTGAGAAGAAGTGCTGAGATCAGAGGCAAAACCAGGCTTTCCGACATATGAACCGTGGATTTCCACGAAAAGACCAAAGTTGTATCGTGCAAGTGTGACGGGGGGAAGTCAGAAGGGAAGTGGACAAAAAGAACAGTCGGGCTCCTGCAAATCATGGTTCGACGTCATGAACAAAGCCAAAGAAGGGGAGAAAGGGTCGACAAAGGGGAATGCAACTGATGAGCAGAACCATGAAGAGGACCATATGGAGGTTGAGTCAGATAGTGCAGCCTCAGTGGATAGAAACCCACAAACAATAGAGGGAAGAAATACACAAACAACAAGGGAGGGCTGCAATAAGCCAAAATACACAAACAGAATACCACCCAAGACCGACAACCCCATAGCCAAACGAACCCCATACTTGACCTCAACAAACCACCAATAGAAACCACTATAACACCCTATCCAACCTACCAACCCAGACAAGAAAAGAACCAAAGATCCACACTTACATACCACCAATACACAACCACCTATCCAAACTACCCCGGAGCGTGGAGAAGTGGAACAAACATGCAGAGAACTGAGATAGAGATGATTCTGCAGATCAATGAGGACATCCCGCGAATACCTAGCCGATACCCCTCAATCCCAAGCATAACCCACCTATCAGACAACCAGCACCATAAGGATGATAAAAACGACCCGGTTGAAACGAACACTTATTCTGTGGAAACCCATCCCGACTCGTCCCAATCAAACACAATGGTGAAGCTACTAGAGTACACCACCAGACTGAGCCTCTGCATGAATAAGATGTCCCTGAAAATAAACCGAGAAAATGGGGAGGAGAAGGAGGAGGTGGGATGAAAAAAGATTAAAATGGTGGAGAAGGCCTGACCGAGCGAGGGGGACGAGGATGGAAAAAAACCAGGACAGGGAAGGAGGAAAACAAAAGCAAAGATCCAAAGAGACCCAAGGAGAAATGAAATGCTAAGGCGAAGACTAGTGGGATCCAACCAAGATGTACAACTAATTCTCGCACAAGACAACGAAACCAGGGCTCTAGTGGCTGTCCCATAACAACCACATGAGGTCAATGAGCACAACCAGTTGGAATTGTCAGGGTTTGGGGTCTTCCTTGACAATTCGACACTTGAAAGACCTCAGCGGGAGGTATCAACCAGAGATCATCTTTCTAATGGTAACGAAGAATGGGGATACCTTTTGCGAGCGGATACGAAGTCAAATCGGAATGGACAAAGCTTTTTATGTTGAACCAAGGGGAACATCAGGAGGGTTGACACTTTGGTGGAAAGAGGAAACTCAAATCCAAATCCTCTTTGCTAGCCCAAACATGATAGATACAGTAGTGTGGATGAAGAACCAAGGATTTCAAATATACATGACCTGGATCTATGCGAACACGAATGATCAATTAAGGTGTCAAAACTAGAACGAACTAAAGCGAATAGGGAGAATGAGGACTGGAAAGTAGGTGTGGAAAGGGGATTTCAATGCAATCACAAACCACCACGAGAAGGAAGGAGAATGACGGAAATCCCAAAAGCAAATCAACGAGTTCAATGACTTCATTAATGACATTGGAATGGAAGACATGGGCTCGAATGGGCAAATATTCACATGGTGTAACAATTGGAGAGGGGATGGCCGCATATACGAGAGACTCGATTGGATCTTGATCAACCGGAAATGGACCACTCAATTCCCAAACGCTCAATGTACGAACGAGGTGGCCATCAGATCAGACCACTTACCCATAGTCATGAGCATTGACCGAACGACACCAAGAAGAAGAAGAGGGTTTAGGTTCGAAGAAATGTGGTTTGAGGATCCTAAATGCAAGGAAGTGGCTTGGCATTCCTGGAGTGAGTGGCATAGACAACCCCAAGGAAGCCAACTATGGCCTAAACTCGGGGGTTGCCGAAGGAACCTGATGAGGTCGAGTAAAGAAAGATTCGACATCAAGATCACTGAGATGAGGAAGACAAAGGATATGCTAAGGGAAATAGGAGAATATCGACCGAACAAAGAAACAAAATAAGAGGAAGCGACACTAAAAAACTGAGTCCGAGAATTGTGGTGAAGGGAGGGACTCTACTGGAAACAAAGGGCTAGGGTGAAGTGACTCACATAAGGTGATCGGAACACAACCTGACAACAACAACACGAAGACGAAGAAACCATATTAGTAGAATAATGAATAGTAGAGGGAGGTAGCTCACGAAGGAAAACGATATAAATATGGAGATCCTTAGCCACTTCAGGGCAGCATTTGTTCAGACAAACCAACCATAGATGAGGAAATACTGGATTGCCTACCATGCCAAATTGACGAGGCAATGAATAGGCAACTGGAAAAGAGCGCTACAATGGAAGAAGTGAGGAGAGTGGTGTACCAGCTGGGAGGGTCGAGAGCGCTAGAGCCAGACGGGTTTCCGAGATTATTCTATCAAAGGAACTGGAATACTGTGGGCCTAAACGTCTTCACGGCGGTTGTAGCCTTTCTCGAAACAGGTAATTCCCTCCATCACTAAACCAAACAGATATTACCTTTATACCCAAGAAGCCTAACACAAACCATGCATATGATTTTAGACCAATAAGCTTGTGTAATTCTCTTACAAAGTAATATCAAAAGTGTTGGTGAATAGACTGAAGGTATATCTATTAGATCTCATCACTTACTACCAGAGCACTTTTGTGTCAGGTAGGCTTATCTAGGACAACATTATGGTGACCCATGAAGCATTCCATCATTTGAAGTCCCGGAGAATGACTACCAAGGTGGAATGTGCGCTCAAACTAGATATGCAAAAGACGTATGATAGGGTGGAATGAGAATTCTTGCTAAGGAGCATGGAGAAAAATGGGGTTTGGAGCAAAATGGATATCATGGATGAGAGCTTGCATCACAACACCAACATACCGAGTATTGGTGAATGGCGTCCGAACATCATATATACACCCATCTAGGGACATTAGGCAAGGAGACCCTCTCTCACCTTACCTATTTATACTGATGGCGGATGTCTTATCGAGACAGGTGGAAAAGGAGGTCATAGAGGGAAGGCTCCATGGAATCAAACTGAAAAGAAGCTGGCCAGAACTGCACCATCTTTTCTTCGTGGGCGACTCACTTTTTTTCATACAGGGCTCAGTGGAAAATGCTCGGAGACTAAAGGCCTTGATATCGAAATACTGTACAAGCTTGGGGCAACGAATCAACGAGGCGAAATCTAGCATATCCTTCAACAATGGAGTTGAAAGAGAGCTCTGCCAGGCAATAGAGGAAGAGCTCCAAATAACGAAAGAAAGAACACCCGAGAAATACTTGGTATTGCCAACGGTATGGGGTCAGTCAAAATGTGAAGTCCTAGGATACCTAAAAGACAGAATCAAAGACAAGCTTAGTGGGTGGAGAGTAAAGACCCTTAATCAAGCGGGGATGACCAAATTGTAAACGCACAAACCGACCCATGGATCTACACCGAGAGTGGCTTGAAAATGAAGAGTAAAAACAACGAGGAACAAACGCAGGTAATGAAGGTAGCCGATTTCATCAACCCCGACAGGACGTGGAACGAACAGGTGATGCAACAAGTTGCTGTCCCACCAGATGTGTCAAGCATAATGCTGATGCCGATCCCACCAGAAGGCAACCTCGATGTGCTGATATGGCCATACACAAAATACGGGAAAGCAACAACAAAATCAGTCTATCACTGACTCAGGGAAGCACAAGATGGAAACCCGGTTGATCTAGAGAGGCATGGGAGTTGAACCACAATGAAATGGCGCACCATATGGACATCAAACACGACCCCAAAGATCAAGAGTTTCATGTGGATGATGATGTCCAACTCCCTAGCCGTAAGAAAGAATCTCTAACGAGACACATGAATGTTTCCCCGTATTGCCCAGTTTGTGGATGTGATGAAGACATTGAACATAGGATCTATAGATGCAGGTGGACAAACACGGTTTGGTTTGGAACTCTAGGCCTAACCGCAACTCACCAAGATCGACGCGCGATAGGGGAATGGATCACGGAACGAAGGAACGAACCAACCTCAAACCAAGCAACAAATGAGGAGAGGTGGCAGCTGTGCATGTGGACGTGCTGGATCATCTGGATGAAGAGATGCAATGTAGTGTTCGAACAGGTGATGCTGAACCCAAATGTTGCTGCCGAAGAAGCCAAGCATCTTCTCGAGGAATATAAGAAGCTACCGAAGAACACCGTTGAAACTACTAGAACACCAACCAAAATTAGATGGCAAAGACAGGAACCAGGAGCAACCAAGATCAACTGCGATGCGGCATGGTGCCAACAAACAAAGAGGGGCAGACTCGGGGTTGTGGCAAGAAACTCGGAAGGCCAACTCATCGGAGGAGCAAACCGTAGGACATCCGGACAAAGTGTCGAATATCTTGAGGCTGAGGCAGTAAGATTGGGAGTTAAGCTAGCCAAGAAAAAGGGTGGACACTGGTAGTGATCGAGTCGGATTCGGCGGTAGTTATCAACCAAATACTGAGAAACATCCACCACTAGCGCATTGACACAACCTGTAACATCATTAGGAGACAGGTGGAGGATATCGAAATGATCGAATGGAGAGCAATTCTGCGTACAACAAACGAATGTGCAAATTGGGATGTTATACAGTCTATATTGGGAGCGTGTCTCGACGATTAGGTGTTACAACTCCCACTCTCCCTTAGAAATTTTCTACGAAGTGATTGTAGTACCGAACAAGCGAACATTATTCCTTAATGCGAAGTAATATATTTTGGGACCAAAAAGGTAAGGGCATTCTGTTATCTTCTGATTCAGTTCCAGATCTTGTCGGTTTCTGTGATTCTGATTGGGTCGGGTGTATAAAGACTAGAAAGTCTGTTACTGGTTTTTGCATAATGTTGGGTAAGTCTGTTATTTCATGGAAGGTTAAGAAACAGAGCACTGTCGCCTGAGTTAGAATACAGGAGCATGGGTTCAGCATTGTCTGAGATTACTTGGCTTAGAAATCTGTTAAGGGAACTAGGATTAGAACAAGTTAAACCTGTGATATTGCATTGTGATAACAAAGCAACGATTCAAATAGCAAATAACCCAGTTTTTCATGAAAGGACAAAGCATATAGAGATAGATTGTCACTACATTAGAGAAAAATTGATGGATGGTGTCATAGACCTTAGACATGTTAAGTCTGGAGACCAATTGACTTATTTATTTACCAAAGCATTGGGGAGCCAACAACGTTTTTTTTATGTGGCAAACTTGGTATGAAAAACTTGTTTGGAAGACATGCTGAGCTGCTATAATTGTGTACAGGAAAAGCTGATGGGAAAGTACAACCTGAGGGGGGGTGTTAAAGTATTGGATATGCAGGTTATATTGGTTATTATTGGATCGGGTCTAATGATTTAGATTGTTTTCTCTGTTGGGCTCCGTTTATTATTGGGTCGTATTCTTCTTCTTCTTTGATTTCTTCGGTCCAAGCCTTCAGTCCAAGCCCAAGCTTTCTCAGTGATTTTGTTAATTCTGATCCGTTATTTATTTTGTATTGTTTAGGGTTAGTTTTCCAATTATTATTATTCGAGGATGTATTGAACAATTAGTTTTGTTAGGTTTTATTATTTAATGGTGAAGAAGTACCAGATGAAGGAATAACTTCTGACGATCCCCAAGTATGCTCTCCATTTCTAGCGTTTTATGTATTCTCCATTTTCTTCGTTCACCCTATTTTCTACAATATACATACACACACACATATATATATATATATATATATATATATATATATTATAATTGAACCCAGGGGATATGATCTAAATTTTGATCTAGACTATCTTTTCCATAGTTGTTGATTTAGTTCAAAACTCAGGCAGTAAACCTTTCAATTGAGGTTAAACCGACCCATTGGATTAGAGTTTTATTGAATCTCAATGGAAGAATTTGGTCTAGGCAAGATCTAGACCTTGAACTCTTGAGTTGATTTCAATTTTCAAAATCAACTATTAATAATGATTTTGAAAAGGTGTCAACATATTAAAATGTAAATCCGTATCTTACCCAATCCGGCAATAAATCAAACAAAACCTGTCAAACCTTGGATTAAATAAACATATATAAGATGTCTGGATTCCTTAATCCTACCTCCATATGCATCTCATCGAATCTACATTCCCTTTTTTGTTACATCTCCTTCACAACATTATGATCCGATGCCCAACTCCTTATCTTCATGCTGTTTGGACCTCCATAAAGAAAGTTAGCCCCCTTTTCAGGTGCGGATGAATGGAACTCCACACCATAAGGACCATGATGGGACAGTTGTATGTCCTGTTCTAAGGGAATTCTGGTAACATTGTCTTGTCCAATATATTCCACGTGAGAAAAATAGCTCACGTACTTGTAGTTCGATGTACCATCAGGAAGGATTCCACTCCCCATTGGGGGTGCCGGTTGACCGGAGATGCCTTGGACAAACCCTCCAAAGTAAAGGTTCGATGCACCGTTGGAAAAATGAGAAAAGATAGTTCCTGGCCAGTAACCGATCGGAGTGTTTGTTTCTCCAAAATGTAACCACCAATTCTTGGTTTCTTCATCCTACATCAACACAAATGTACTGGTTCATCACTGGCATTTATGTAGACATAAATCCTAAATTTCACAAAATTTTACCTGGAAAACATTTAGAGTAAGAAGGTATTTTGGTCCATCTGGAACAGAAACATTAGGTAAGACAGTGCCTAGAGGAACAACACGATCAACTTGCACGAAACCGGGACAATTGGTATCGTAACAACCGGTTTCATAGACGTGATCCTGCCCATAACAACAACATTTTTATATGCTAATTAACTGTAAATATCCGGAATTAAGTAGTCCTACAATATGTAATAAACCCTTACAGCCCAGAAAGTTGTTAAGTGAGTATGTCCATCTCCATAGAGTGTTGGATTCACCTAACGATTTTGATTTCACAATGAATCAGAATCTTCAGTAAAGTGTTGTTCTGGTCTATCTGGGTATGCATAATCAAAGGTAAGTAGAATAGTTAGTTAATTAGTTACCTCCCATCCAACTGCGATTAGGTTGAAAAGTTTACTATGCCCATCGAGGAACCAAATATTTGCTGAGCTTGACTCCCCCAGTTTACATTTGGGATTGTGAATGTCAAACCGAGCCCTTGCTGCAACGTAACGTGTATCTTTTCTCCTTAAGTGCACGGCTGCATCCTGAGAAAACCAGACATGTAACGTCCATTTTGCAGCATTGCAGACATATTTCCTTATTTTGTGTATATATATAAGTCTGTTTAAGGTTGATATATACCATTTTGACACGCTCGCCAGTCTGATTATCAGATAAAGGTTTTGGCAATGGTGATGACATTTTGTTTGCATTTCTCCGAATTGGAACAGTACCGTGCGGACATTCTTGATGAAACCCTAAATGTTGAAGGTCTATGACTTGTGCTATGGAGGAGGAACTCTCCGTCCATCCAGTTGGGAAATTTGGTGTTCTCTGCAAACTTACTTATCTGGTGTAAATAAATGTTGAATTTTTGTGTGTCTGATAGCTGGTAAACAGTGCAGTACCTGGATCCTGTGATTCTTCAATAAAGGGTGGTTAAACGCAGGTTGTCTGTTTATATCAAAACAGTCGATGATATCTCCATATTTTGTCTGGAATAAGAAAGAAAGAGAAGATCGTCTGAACACGACAACGTCAAAGGTACGAGAAACAAGAATAAGATATCATCAAATCCATACCTTGATAGTCTTGCTAACAGATGATCCGATGATGTCCTTTGATTCATCTGCAGAATATATCTCTGAAAGAGCTTTCAGTCCATCAACTCTACTCTGTCTGATGATGAGGAAATTGATGCTTAGAAAGAACACCAAAGCGTAAGTTTTGAACAACATATTTGAAACTGAGGAATGCTTTGCAATTTGAGTAGTACTTCAAATGATGTATTGTTACTGGTAAGATATAGAAGTGGTGTTATGTGTGACTACTGTGCTTATTAATGAGTTCATAGAACTTATTAAGGTAAGACAATGATGAGGTATAAAATAAATGCACATTTGAAAATATTCTTGAGATTGTTTGACCAAAATTAAAACGGTGAACTTGGTAACGTTTGGAATATTTTTTTTTTGTTATGGAAGAAAAATAAACCAAAATTTTAATGGTATAATAACCCAATTAAAATACTTACCTTTATTAATTAAATACTAGAAAATATCGATAATTTGACTCTAGATTCCGAAAGGTTGTCTTAAGTTTAAGATTGAACCGTATAATATTTTTAATTTATTAGGTTAGGTTCGGACTTTTCAAGTCAATTCCCGATTAGACCGAGTTTGTTCCAATTTTACAAAATTTTAGTTATAATATACTAGACCTGGCTTGTACATAATCGCGTAAGTAGTATGTTTTATTTTTTAATATTATTATTTTCTATATAAAATAGAAGTTATTTTTTTATTAGTATATAGTATAATAGTTATTCAAATTATTTTTAAGTGAATATAGACTATAATATTTTTACAAAGAATAATAAGTCTACTATTATAAAGTTATTTTTTAATGAATACAGACTATAATATTTTTTCAAAAAGTTCATTGTTATAAGTTTTAATTGTTTACAATGAAAGGACATTAAAAGTTAAAAATGCGTGAAATAATTAATTATATAGATAAATTATTATAAATAATATTATGAAAAACAAAAATTATAAATTATGTTCAACGTATTTATTCATAAAATTTGTTAAAAATACATGACTCAAACTATCTTTATATATTTTTATGATTTATATTAGTGCAATAGTGCATATATTTACAAAAGACTATTAAAATTATTACTATTTTTTTTATTTTAGTAAATGTAATAATATATTATATTTCAATTATATAAATAATATTTTAATAATTCAAAAATATTATGAGCTATAAATATATATACATACATTCAAAAAAAGAGTTTGATAAAGTAAAAAAAAAATTAAGAATGTGCAAACAAGAATCATTCCTAGGGCTGGGCATGAACCGGTTCAGGGCCGAACCGGTTCATGAACCGTACCTTTACCACATTTTAAAGAGGTACGGTTTACCGCTCCAGTTTTTGGCCGCTCTAGATTTTGACCGATTTACCGTACCTATTCAGAACCAGTTCAAAAACCGGTTCGGCCGAACCACTTTATATATATTAAAAAAAACTAATGTAGTCTTCTTCAACAAAAACACAGAACTACATGTGTTTATTCAACAAAAGCAAGGATTGCAAGGACAATGTCGATTGTCAGACACATAAATTAGCAGAGACAATGTCAATTGTGGAGACCATGAAAACTTTTCCTTCAAGCTGTTATGCCCATGTATAAGCTATTCCAACAGTTCAAGTAACACCACTGACAAATGCCATGTCTCTATATCTAAGATCTTACACAACTTCTGTTTTTTGTTTGTGAAAGTAGATTATTATAGAGAGAAGATGCTAATGGTTGTAAGTATGTGCAGAAAAGGTGTTGGATCTTTAACATGCACCACATGCCAAGGCTCGGGGATTCAACCTCAATACCTTGACTGCAGGTAACTTGAGACACTGAGAATATTAAGTCAAGACTCGAATCGCTTCTCATTCCATTTCCCACACTTCATTCTCTGTTATTCTATGATCTACTCTAGAACAAAGGGGCAAAGGGGCAAGTGAACTGAAGGATTGCAAGGAATCTGAAGCTGAGGCAAAGGGGCTCGTTAGTGAGACTCTACAGCAGCTTGGTAATGCAAAGGCCACTATGGAGGCACTTCGGGCCTAGTGCATGAAAACCACGGAATCTTACGAATCCATAATGTCGGAGCTCAATCAATTCAGGTCCCGCGTAGAGGAGCTTGAGTGTCTGGTTAGGAAGCTTGAAGATGACTTGGTCGGCAATGGTAGGACCTTGTCGGTTAACCCAGAAGAGAAACAGAGGAGACTAATCGGCTTGACGCCTCGACGATACTTCCGCGCCTCGCCTGCAAGTTACCGCGCCGCTTCTTCTTCTTCTTCTTCGGGACGAACTGAAGAACAACTGAACAAGTGAAGTCTGAAGCAGATTTATGTTAGTCTGGACCGGTTTAAGTGAAGAAGTTTGTCCAACCGTCCGGTTTGGTTTAGTAATTAAATATAATATGATATTAAAACCGGTACAAGAAGTGGTACGGTTTACCGTTTAAGAACCGGTTTTTTATACCTCTTCTGAACCACTCCATATTTTTGCAAAAAAATCGTTTGGTTTATGAACCGGTTCAAAACCGGTACGGTTCAGGTACGGTTCAGGTACGGTTCAGCCGAACCGGTTTTTTATGCCCAGCCCTAATCATTCCTAATAAAATGCAAACGAAAACACATTGTCTAAGTATTACTAAAATATTCGACGGTACTATAATCCCTCCTAATTAAATCATCTCAACAGTTATCTATATTGTCATTGTGTGACTAAATGGTGAGTTGTATTTTTGTGTAGTTAGATGGTTCTTACGTTTCAGAAATGTGACTTTTTGGTTAAATTTGTCATATTTAGTTACTTATGTTTGACAAACACTACAAGAAAGTTGCTCTACATCGATGGTAAATAATCATTGCTCGGAGCACTGTTGGCGCTGCTAATACCCCGTGTCAATGCTAAGAGTCGTGTCAATAGGCCTCGTGGCTAAAGGTTTCCACGACGACAATATGCCGACACTAAAAGTTTACCGTTGTTGGAATGAACAGTTGGTTTGACCATTAACATCACCAATATGCCGATATTGTTTACGTGTAATTACCGTCAGCGTTATTGGATGCTAAAAAAGTGTTTTGTTTCAACATTACACTGATGTAAAATAGAATGCATTAGTGTCAGCTTATCATGGTAACTATTTCACTGTATATTGCATCGATTTGTGTTTAATGGAAACATCGGTTTTATAGTTGTATACCAAAACAGAGCATACATAAACTCTGCTACTACAAAGAACCATGTCCAAAACACATAGCACTGACATTTCAGGAACATGGTCTACAATCATCCACAAAATGAAGTTAAAATTGTTCAGAGACTACAACCTATGATCTCGGGACATTACAACTTTTTAGGGGTACTTACAACTTTTCAGGACTACAACCTATGGCCAACTTCTTCACTTAGTCCTCGACTTTGAGTTCCAACTGCTTCACCGAGATCAAGTAATTCCACTAAACGCAACAAGTTATTATCATAAACAAGTAATGTTAAATAACTGAAAAACGCATTGATAACCAAAATATAACAAAAGTATATTGATCAACATCTAGAGTAAAAAGAAATCACACATCAGCGTGTTCATATTGTATTCACTTCTCCCATCAAACTCACATTTACTTGAAGCTAGATAGTAGGAGATCGTACTAGCATGTTATGTATTTCACAATTATAAAGCAGAATCTGTAAATATAAACAAAATATATTAAATCAACCAGAATCAGTTTTACAATCCGTTGTTCAATTCCTAAAGGAGTAAACAAACTTCGAACATTATCAACTATCTTCAATCATTTCTATAAATGTATGGACATACTTGTTTTTATACAAAAATTAATATTGCGGATCTTAATATATATATATATACACACATCATTAGTAATAATTTATCTAAAATAATTATAAATATACTTAATTACAAATTTATGTACCTTTTTTCAATACAATTTTGTATATTAATAATGTAACTATAAAATAATATTATGATAATTTAATTTATCATTAAAATAATTAAAGAGAACATGAATAACTATAAAACAATAAAATTTGTCAAAAATGGATACTAAAACAAAACATGTAGCTTGAGACACTATGATGCCATTATAAAATCCACGTACGAGTGATAGCCAGAGTTTTGATATGGAACAGTTCGAATAATTTGACAAAGAGATCATATAAATGTTACAAAAAAATCCACTTGTCATAAGTTTAGTTATCCTTAATTTGGTATAATATTTTATTTATAATAAAATAATTACATATCAACTCGATTTCACCCAATCATTTTTTTAGATAATCCAAGAATTAATTTTAGGACATGCCGAGAATCGATCTCGGAACCTTTTGCATCCAAACAATAACGATACCGTTAGACCAAGTGTTCGTTGATAATTAGACCCGATCATTATTGAGTCTCCAACCTAGGTTGGGTTAATTCTCCCGCATGGGTCATGATGACAGACTCTTCCATTCCAACCCTGTCTAGGATTCGATATTAACTAGGCCCCATAGAATTAAGTCTTTTTTCTTTATTTTTTGGGGAAAAAATTGTTATGAACTATTTTTTAATAAATATTTTATGCATTTTTATATTTTCAATATTTAATTAATTTTTAGTTAATTATTACTTTTTAAAACTAACTTTTATATCTTCAGAACAATTTGTATTTTAAAAAGTATGTATACATTTGTCTTTCAGGTTGTATAATTTGTTGTGATTTTGTTAGACTATTTTTATTATTTAATTTAAAAATTATATATCTACATGGACTGATATGACTTTGACCATCATACTGATTTATTATATCCTATATATATATACTACAAAATTGATCTGAACTTTACGCAGAATATAAAAAAAATATTTGAGTAATTGTTATATATATATTGTTGCATGATCAGTTAATTAATATAAAATTTCTTACATTAGTCAAAGTTAATTGTGGATTTGACATATACGTTGCATAACCTTCAAGTATTTACATAATATTAATGATTTATTTAAACATTAATGTCGTTTATGTTTAGTAATAAATCGAACGTTGCATAATATTTGTGTCTGAGTAAATATAGTATATACTTATATATTATTACTACTTAGAGTTATTTCTAAATATAAATCTCGTAGAAAAATTAATTCAGTCATCAAATAATAAAGTTACAACATTAACTCCTTAAATACACGGATATATATGGAAACAGATTGTGTGGCGTTTATCAATTGCAAACAAATAAGTGTTTGCTATCACATAAATAATAGTGTTTATTAGGCAAATGACTCAAATTTCCATAATTTAAATTTAAACAAACGGATTATATATGTTTATGGCAAAATGTTACTCCTATCGTTATAATTATAGGGATCAAAATTATGCCAAAAATGATACTACAAATAGGATATATGAAATAAATAATGCATCACAAAAAAAAAAATAATACATCATAATTGTAATAAATTTTATATATAATAACAAAAGATAATCTTATATAAGAATGCATTAATTTAATAAGAAGTAAATGGAATATATATATTATAACCATATATCCACGGTAAATATAGTTTTATAATTTTTTTTCCATGATAAAGGTAAATTAAATAAGTTTCCCTAAAAACTTATTCACAATATTACACCATTATAATCGTATATCTCTATAAAAACATCAACCACTACAATCCTAAATAAAAATCCAAGCTAACTCTAATACAAAACCTAAGTATTGTATTATTTTACCCTTCATAATGTCTCCATTCACCTTTTTTTTCACTCTCCTCGCCATTCTGCTTGTGCCTCATTGTTCTTCTTTCAACCCTAAGCTCCTCAATGCATCGATTGAGCAGTTTTCACCCAACTGGGCTTCAGGTGGTGCGACATGGTACGGTGCTCCTGAAGGATTTGGAAGTGATGGTGCGTACGATCCTAACCTTATAAACATTGACATCAATATAATATATTTGATTACTTTACTTTACTATATATGCATATTTTCATTCTTCTTCTTCTCAAGGTGGAGCTTGTGGATATGGAAAAACTGTGGGACAATCTCCATTCTCATCAATGGTGAGTGCGGTTGGACCTTCTGTATTCAAAAATGGAGAAGGATGTGGAACTTGTTTTGAGGTGAAGTGCAGTAGCAATGCAGCTTGCTCAGGGAAACCAGTCAGAGTAGTAGTCATCGATATCTGTCCTGGCGGCCCTTGTGTGGCGGAAGCCGTCCACTTTGACTTGAGCGGTCATGCATTCGGAGCCTTGGCAGTTCCTGGTAAGGCGGAGCAGCTGCGTGGTGTAGGAAATTTGAAAATCGATTATAGAAGGTATATATGTTTATACATTGTAAAATATACTATATATTTAGTACATATTTTTTCTTCAATATTTTCGTATTTGATTCTATTTGTTAGTGATCGTACAAAATGTGTTTTTATCGTCTTGATAGGGTGGAATGTGATTATCAAGGTGTAACCGTGGTGTTCAACGTTGATGCCGGCTCCAATGAGAATTACTTTGCGACCGAAATTTTGTATCAAGAAGGAGATGCTGACATTAAAGGTGTTGATTTGATGCAATCTGGATCTACGTTTTCACCGATGAAGCGTTCATGGGGTCAGCTCTGGAGTATCAACTTGGGGGTTCCATTGCGAGCGCCGTTCTCAGTCAGAATCACAGACGAAAGTGGGAAAAGCATCGTTGCTAGCAATGTAATCCCTGTTGGTTGGAAGCCCGGACAGACATTTAGGTCTATTGTAAATTTCAAACCTATTGCATAATTACTTTGAAATAATAAAATCTTGTTTCATAATGATAGTCTAAAAATAACATTTTTACATCCATTGAATTGAGAATCTAATTTCTACAGTACTATTGTATGGTTCAGATGATGTTCTATCACCTTGCAGTAATTGTTGACAATTTGTGCATGATAATCAAGCATAACTTATCAACATGTGGGTTCCTATTGAAGTGCGATGATATATCCAAGGGAATCCGCCAAACCTTAGCATGCAATAAGACATGGAGGCTATCGACATTCCTTCATTTTACTTAATAATATTCAAAATATTAAAATCAGGTCGACCGAAATAAAAATGTTGAATGGATACTTGTCTCCACTGCAACATGTTGAAATTTTCGAATGGATATGGTGGTAATTGTATGCTTGGATTATTCTGAAGTCGTGACGACACTTTCAGATTGAAACTATTTGGAGGCACCCAAACTTTCAATCGGATAAAATCAGAATACTGAACTAGAACTTGAGAGAAGGATTGTGAATGTTTTGGATGAATTTTTGGATCTCAACTATGCCCAATTTATAGTGTTTGACACACTCTTTGGAGGAGACACTTTGCCCCTTAGAAGAGACACAACATCCCTTGGTTTAGAGGATGCAACTTTTCGGCCCTTAGGTGACCTTTGGTTTCAAATTTTGGCTCCAAAAAATCAAAGGGACACCTTAGGAAGATTCTAGAAATGGTTCGGCCCTAGTCATGGTTCGGTCCAATACTTGGTTCTAAAACAAGTGTCCCAAAACCGGGAATTTTGATGTTTAAAAAAGTTAAGTCATTAGTTCCAAAATTCAAAATTTCAATGAATTTTAGAATAGTGACTTTATGAATAATAACAAATTTCCCAGCTGACGATGCTTTTAGAATACTTGGACCCCGCCAGGGGCGCTACCCCTGGACCCCGGCAAAGGGGGCGTTGCCCCCTTTGACCCCCATTGTCTCATCTCTAATCAACCGATGAATCTCCGATACAATGAATCATAATATACTTAAACAAGCGTACACTCCGCACCCTCCTAACTTGTTTAATGAGATACTATGATCTCATTGGTCAACTAGTCAATCCAATTACACTAAAATATATAACACAACATTCATCTAAATTCTATTTAATAATGTTCAAAATACTAAAATCAGGTCGACCGAGTAAAAATATTCAAACTCATTATATATATACACACGTAACTACAATTTCATTCTCAGGACTCAAGCCAAATCTTCTAGATAAGAAACAAAGCGTTGAACTGCGGATGGTTTTCAGCTACTTGTTTGCTCTTTTTTACTCTTGTTTCATTAAAGCTCTCTTTTTCTTCTAGGTCTTTAATTTATTGGAAGCTGTAAGTATTACTTCATATGTTTGCAGATTTTTGCAGCTACCAGCATCAACCTGCTCAATTCTCTAGTAATAAGTAATAGAACATCATGGCAGCAGCATACCCTATTGGGTTATAATTACTTATGCTAATAAACTGGTACAGAACCAAAAACCCTATGAAAAACAAAACATGTTTATTACCTCCATTCCTTAATTCCTCCTTGTCTGCCTTCTCCTCCTCCTAGTACTCCAAAATGAAATCATTGGCTCGCTCAGATCAACAATGTTCTCAATGGTAACTCCAACAGCTAATCCCACTCCGACTCCAATTACCACCACCACCCAATAACGGATGTCTCCATTGAAGTCGTCATTCCAAAACGTGCTGTGTTTGTGTATTATCTCAGGTGCTTGTGCTTCTGGTTGCTCAGAGGGTTCGCATTTTCTTGACAACGGTGGGCCACAAAGTTCAAAGTTGCCAATGTACGAGCTGTTTTCACAGATATCAAGCTGTCCACCACTTGGAATTGGTCCGGTGAGATTATTGTAAGAGACATTGAAGAATGAAAGGAAAGTCATCTGTTTCATCTGCGGAGGGATATGTCCAGATAACATGTTGTGTGAAAGGTCCAAGGATTCTAGTTCCGTCATATCACCTATTCCCGATTGTATGCGACCTGCAGACAAAATGTATGATAAAAGAGAGAGAGATCATTTAAAAAAAATGTTCTCTCAGGTATCCATTGGAAATGAGACAATGAGACGAAATCATATATATAACTGCAACGAAACAATTTACTTGGAATAAATTACTTCTATTTACACTATGTGATTAAATAATCACTTATATTTTATTATGTAGCTAAAGAGTCACTTATATTTTAGAAATATATTTTTTTTTTTTGTTAAACTTGTTATATTCAGTCACTTATATTTGACAAATATGATCAAATAGTCACTAAAATGATAATTTTACCATTCCCTTTTATCTTCTTCTTTTGTTCATGTTTTTCTTACTCATGTCCGAAATATGATTTCCAACTTAGATTTGTGCAAATCTAAGTTCGAAATCAAATTTCAAGTTCGAATCGAGTATGAAAAACATAAAGATGAAGATGATAAGGGAAAGAGTATATTAGTCTTTTTCGCATAAAAATTCTTTGTAACCGTCTAGTCATATTTTAAAACATAAGTAACTATTCAGCGCTAGTTTCAACACATGACAAGCTAGTTTCAATACATGACGCTAACATAAATGACTATTGAGACAATTTATCTATAATAAATGTATAGTTTGAGAATTTGACATACCAGATAGATTATTCCTTGAAAGATTGAGCAAGCGTAGACCTCTTAGATTCCAAAGCGTGTTTGGTATCTTCCCTTGAAAACTATTGTTCGAAAGATCAATCGCAACTAGAGACTCTAAGATGTTTGAATACTCACGTTGCATCCCTCTGTCATTTAATGCTATAGAGTAATAGTGATCAGTATCATGATATAGCCATAGAGTCTCTCCCATGTAGTTTGATTTGGTCCTATTGGGTTTCTTCATCGCGTTCCACTGCTGAAAGTAGCTTGCTGGTAGCATTCCTGAGAGATGATTTTGTGAAAGGTCAATAATGTGCAACTTCGGGAACTGACTTTGACTTGTACTGGAGACATCCAATGATCCATGGAGCAAATTAGCCTTGAAGATTATGATACTTAAATGGGGAAGAGATCCTAACCAAGATGGGAAAACGTCTTTGATCAAATTGTTTCCCAAATCAAGAAACTCTAAGTCGGTACAGTTGACTAAAGATCTCGGTACCTTGCCCTCCAAGAAATTACCATTCAAATCAACCATCTTCAAGCTTCTTCTTCCATTTGCGCATAGATCTGGGATCCTTCCATGGAGTAAGTTGTTCCTTAGTTTCAAAAATGCAAGTTCTCTGCTGAATTTGCCAAAACAATTGCGTTGAAGCTCTCCAGTGAAATGGTTATTTGACAAATCAAGCGTTTGAAGTGAAGGCAATGTGCATATCAAATTGGGTATCTCTCCACTGAACTCATTGTTTGAGGCAAAGTAAGATTGAATGGTTGGTGGGGGAATTGGAAGGGCTCCATCAATCTTGTTGAAACTGACATCAAGTATTTGCAGGTATCGCCAGGATGGATTAATGAACCCCATTATATTATTGTGCGAAACATTGAAATATATCAAAGTTTCCACGCTTACGCTCCACATCCACTCCGGAATCCGGTCCTTAATTCCATTGTTGGATAAATCTATGTAATTGAGTTGATGTTGGTTCTGCAAAAACTCGGGCAACTTAGTTAGTCGACACGATGATAACCCCAACACCGAAAGATTTGGAGGTGGTCCGGTGCTCATGTTTGAATTGTTCCCGAAATGAACTGTCAAGTTACTCCCAGAAAGTACAAGCACACTCAGATCTTTAAACTGAAGGAATATGCCAAGATCTACTTCACCTCTCAAGTTATTGCTTTGAAGCCCAAGTTTCCGAAGATTTTTTAGGTTGGATATTGATCTAGGAATCGGTCCTTCTAGCTTATTATCGCCAAGGTTCAATGCGGTAAGTTCTGTCAAGTTCATCAACTCGGTTGGGATTTCGCCACTCAACTGGTTATAAGCTAAGTATAACTCAGTTAGTTGAGTCAAGTTTCTGAAACTTCGAGGAATATCACCTCTTAATTGGATTTTAGACAAAGACAAGACTTTGATCTTGGTCAGCTGACCGACCCAGGCCAAGGAGCCAGACCCAAAATCGTTACCCGAAAGGTGTAAATAGACGAGTCGAGTAAGGTTGCCGAGGGATGGTGGGATATATCCGTAAAATCCACTGTACCGCAAGTCCAGTGTTGTCAAAGAGACAAGATTTCCAATTGAGCTCGGTATCTTACCAAAGAAATTAGTGTAGCCGAGCGCAATAGATTCCAGACTACTACTATTGCTCGAAAGGAAATCGGGAAGTGCGCCTTTTAGATTGTAATTGAAGCTTACGTCAAGGAACCGAAGATTAGGTAGATAGAAAATCTCAAGTGGAAATGTTCCATGCAAGTCACAGCCTGCAAGTTTGAGAAATCTCAGTGAAGACATGTTGGATATGGTGTCTGGAATGTTGGACTTTATAGGATCAACTTCTTTCGAACTAACAACGGGTCGGTACTTGTCTGGGATCTTCAAATCTGGAAATTTTAGTAAAAGTCTTTGTGTATCAAAATTCATATACCCATTGTAAGATAGATCAAGTGAAGATAGCACAGAAAGCTGTGAAATCTGTGAGGGTATGCCACCCACGAAAAAGGCAGAGGAGAGATTCAGGCATGTCAACCTTGACAGTTTGCCCAAAGATGATGGGATCTTTGACATGTGGAAGTTGTTATAAGCGAGGTTAAGAGTCTCGAGGTGAAGTAGGTGAAAGATAGGACTGGTCGAGTTCATTGAACCGTGAAGGCAGCTCAGTCCGAGATCAAGACCAATCACATGACCCGTGGTCCGATGACAATCGACACCATCCCACCGAGCTGTTAGGTTGTTGACGTTCCATGATGAAGTTTTTGGATAAGGAAAAGGATCATCATCGTACCTGCGTGAGCAGTTCAGTTGGAAGTCATCCTTAAACTGAAGCAAAGCTGAAATGTCTTGCTGGTTGCAGTTGGACCAGATGGCTCCTGTGGAAGACCAAGTGGCCGTACAAGGAGAAGAGACAACTAAGAACAAACAAAGCAACCAAATCAACATCTTTGGGAAATACATATATGTAGGAAGTATGCAACTAGGAAGTGGGCAAACTAAATCTTATATAGATAGGTTTCTACTTTCATACTATTATGAGTTACCTAATAATATAGATAGGTGTCTACTTTCATATTATTATGAGTTACCTAATTCTTCTGCTATATTTAGGGGAGGCTTTTTTTTCTCTTTATTATTTAGTCTTGATTATGTGAATGCAATTTGATGCTAATCATCCAAATGGAAGTTTTGTGATACCATGCCCCGCATCGAATATGTAGAAAGAATTTAATTTGGAATACATATACGCAGAAATGTATTACTCAAGTCCAATAAGAATTTCTCATTTTCTGAGTTGAAGTGATGACAATGGGCTTACTCAGTCTGTACATATTGAGCTAGTGAGGACAGTTGATTATACTTGGAGCGATACAAGTATACTATGTAAGAGATCATTCTAGCAAACAATTTTCGTTTCAAAGATGGACCAGTTTGGATTCAATCAAATTAATATGAAAATGAAATAAAGAGCGGGGAAGATTACGGGTCCTTTAGGTAATACTAATTAATAATAAATGGATCGGTGATAGGTCAAGTCGTCCTCTCCATTTTTGTCTTTATGTATCGAAATTTATGAATGAAAAATATTATAATTCCTTAACGTACAAAATGGGGAAATTAGACAGGGTTAATACATTAAACTACAAAGCGTCATGCATCAAACTTCCAGGTACCACGGGGAATGGAGCACTATCTATTCTTTCTTTTTGGGCCAAAACATCATACTATATTAATGCAACATCAAGCTATATTTCGAGAACAAAATATTATCCGCAAAAATACACCTAACTAATGGGGTTGGTGGTCAATTCACCCAATCTTGTGGACACAACCCCGATAAAACATGTTTAGCAATTCAGTCCGCATACGAGTTTGCGGATCTGGGGATATGCACCCACGCGATTCCCTGTATCGAAGACGATAAGGTAACCACGTTCGACAAAATGGGAGCTATCCTCCATGTGAATTCCTTCCGAAGAAGGTGATTGACGACGTTTAACGCGTCGGATTCAACAATGACTCTCGGCCACCTATTATCGATCGCCAGACGAACCGCCATGAGGATAGCTTCGGACTCAATCTCATCGACCGAGCCCGCTATCTTGACTGCTCTCCATCCTCCCCGAACTGCTCCCGTGGAATCTCTCGTGATAACTCTGACCCCACCTCGCTTAGTGCTCCTACACCAGGCCGCATCGCAGTTAATCTTTATCACATCCTCGGGGGGTCGGCTCCATGTCGTGATAGTGGTCTGTGGTCTGGCTGGACGATTGGGCTGCAGCATCTCCTGACACAGCCTCTGAATTTCCTACAATATAGACTCGACAAAGGGTTGAGTACCTTCATACACTAGTTTACACCTCGCTTTCCAGATTACCCAGCATACTATCATCATACGAGGCCAAGCCTTCATGTTATCCATGCTCGGGTCTCGGATCCTCTGCATCGCCCATATCAGCCAATCTTCGATCGAGTTTCGACCCAAGTCCAACCTGAATCTATTGATATGTCTTCGCCACACCTGGTACACCCATGAGCATCCAAAGAGCAGATGCTCCCTCGATTCCTCCATTAGACAGGTCGGGCAAAGGCTCGTTAGTGGCGCACCCCTTCGCGTCAAGGACTCCCGCATCAACAGTGCATTGGCGGCCAATTTCCACATAAATGCCTTGATCTTCGGCCACACATCCGCCTTCAAAATTGCCGGCCACACTTGCGGTAGATCAGCTGGAGGAGCACGGTTCAGGTTTACCTCTTGTCTCGACTGTGCATTGTGGATACTATGGTAGGCTAACCAGACCGATATCATCCCGTCCCGAGTATGGGGCCATCTCAAAGTGTCTGGAGCTTGATCAATCGGTATGGTGATGTTGAGGATGGATGAAACATCTTCCGGGTGTACTGCATTCCTAACCGATTGCTCTCGCCACGAGCACTCGTCTGGGCTCAGCCATTCTGCCACTCAACCTAAGAAGAGTCGCTGAAGGCGAAGGAGTAATGCACAGCGCGATGGCGTAAATGCATTGAAGGCAAAGTAGACAAAGACTGAGGTGAACTCAAGGACTCCTCCGAAAACAACACCGCGAAAATGTTTGCGTAAGGCTTAGAAGCCTAAGTACAGTAAATGCTCCAACTGTGGCCAGTGGGTACACTTTGTGAAGGCATGTCCTAAATCGATCCGACCTAGATGTCTTGTTGGCTACTTAGTGAACTTTGTGTTTCTACTACAGATATGTTGACTGAGTCATATCCTTTGTGGATTTTGGATTCATGATCGACAAATCACATCGCCAAGGATCGTGACATTTTCGTAGAGTACCATAGAGTCCCGCGAGAAATTAGGTGGATTTACATCGATAACAACTTTCGTGTTGAAGTCGAAGGGATTAGAACTCGTGAGCTGCGCTTGCGCGGCGGTAGAGTTTTAGTCTGATGTCATATCCTCTATGCTCCGCAGATTCGCCGATATGTTATTTCAGTCTTAGGATTAATGAAACTCTGTTTTATATTATCTTTTCATGAATGTTCTGTCCAATTGTTTTTAGGTTCAACTTCGTTTGGCTTTAGTATTATTTCTGGTGGATTTATTGTTTCGGATTTGGATTCAGGCAACAATAATAATTTCATGTTTTTTTTTCTACTCGCGGATATGTTTGCGATGTGAATGAAAGACAAACTAGACTTGACTACAGAAGTCAACATAGAATGCAGCGGCTAGCCCAATGGGGTTTGCTGTTCTACATTCCACAAGTGGAGTCGTCTACTTGTGTAAGTTGTCTAGAAGAAAATTCTACCGGAATGCCTTTTGGTTAGGCACCCAGAGCCGAATTTCCCTTGCAATTTATCCATTCTGATGTCTGTGACCCTCTTAGTGCTAGGGTTCGGCACGGAGCGCATAATATCATTACATTTACAGATGATTACCCGTTAGATAGGAGGGTAAATGCCCTCCACCCTGATTGTGGAAGAAGAGTGCCTTTCAGCGGAATTTAATGGTTTATGTAATGAAAAAGGGATCATTCATCAATTGACGATCCCCCACACTCCTCAGCAAAATAGTTTTGCAGAGAGGCACAATAGAACGCTCATTAAAATGATTCGGTCGATATGACGCAGACTTAATTGCTGTTTTCCTTATGGGTAAACGCTTTGGAGACTGATGCCTACATCCTGAATCATGTGCCGACGAAGACGGTTAACTCCACTTCATATGAATTTTGGACTGGAATAAGTTCTGGACCTTCACCATATGCGCCCATTGGGGTGAGCCGCTTACACCCTTGATTTCTCAAATAAGTTTGGGAAAGATTGGACCTAGAGGAAAGAAGAGTATTTTTGGTTACTCTGATACCTCCAAGGGTTATGTGTTTAAAGCCGAGCAGAACAGTGGGAGTGTTACCGAGATCGAATCACGAGACGTAACGTTTGTAGAGAACGAATTTCCTAAGAAGGGAGAGATTGATTTGGATCGATCTCTATATGAGATTCAAGATCAAGTTGAGCAGACACCTGTTAATTCGAGTGGGAGAGTTGAAACCGCAGATGATGAATCAGTTCGTCGTCTGCTGGATTCACCGCCTGCTGGAGCGAATGAAACAGCTTTTGCTCCTGATGATCTTGTTGACAGTGGGAGCATTAGGGATCTCATTCCCAGTGGGAGCGATCATGGTTGTACCTCTGGTAGTAGTGAGTTGTTAGGCCGTGGGCTAGAACATAAGTTTTCCTCCCGACGATATGCATTCGAAGGTGATGGAGAACTAAACACCCTAATGTCTGACGATATGGTTATTGTGCCGTAAAATGTTAGAGAAACTCTCAATGGAACCTTCTAAGAAGAATGGATGAAAGTAATGGAAAATGAGATGAACACTTTGGACTAGATGGAATCTATAAGGAAGAACGGTGTTTGTCACTGGTCAACCTTCGAGAGGACATAGAGAAATAGAGCTAAATGGGTTCTTAAGATTATGGCTATTGGAGTGAGTCTAGACTTGGAACTGCACTAGATAGACGTTAAGACCGTCTTCCTCAATGGTGAGTTAGAAGAATAGATCTATATGGAGCGGTCTGAATGCTTTGTGCAGAAAGACCATGTGTACTTAGTGTGCAAACTTCACAAATTGATCTATGGTCTAAAACAGTTCGCTATGCAGTGGTACCGCAGAGTTCATGATTTGTTCGTGGAAAATGGATTTCTCTTGATGGATGAGAATCATTGCGTGTACACCAAAAGGGTCTGGACCGAACTTTGTGTTTATGATTCTATATGTAGATGACATACTCATAGCCGTAAATAGCTTGGAGTTCCTCACACAGGTAAATGCATGATTGTCTTCTCTGTATGGGATGAAGAACATGGGTGAGGCGGCGCACATTCTTGGGATTTAGATCTCGAGAGGTCGCCGTAGGAGGCAGTTGTGGCTTTCAGAGGAAAGCTACATAAACAAAGTGTTGGAAACGTTCAACATGAGTAACTGCAAACCAATTGAAACTCCAATTTACATTGATCAACCTCTCAAAATGGATATATGGACTAGATAAATAAATTCTGTAGCTAAGTGCAGTCGGAAGCCTGATGTGCGCAATAGTGTGTGCTCGGCCTGATATTTGTCATGCAGTCGGCATGGTATATACGTACCAAGCTGAACCCGGATTGAAGAAATGGTAGGCAGTAAATAGGACCATGTGATATCTTAAGGGCATCGTCATGCTCTCTGCTAGAGACTTGCTAGAGATCTGAGAATCTCTGGATGACTAGGTATAACATTGCGGACTATGGTGGTGACTTTGATGAAAGAAAACCCACCTCGGATATGCTCTGCTCTCTGATGGCGCCATATCGTGGATGAGCAAGAAGCAGTCGCGCATTGTGTTGATCGTCATTGAAGTCAAATTTGTGGGTCTTGTGTGGACCACTCACTTGGTTGTATGGCTGAAGAGACTTCCGGATTGATTGCTGAGTCATTGGAATCGCAATCTCCGTGATATAGAAACCCAAGTATCATAACAAGTCATAGCAAGTAGATATCAAGCAAAACTATGTTAGAGACGTGGTTAGACACAAGGTTATGAGTTTGAAGTACTTGTCTACGGATGAGATGGTTGTGGACCGTCTCTCCAACCTTGAAAAGGGAGTCTTTAGTGAGGCATGTGTAGTCTCTAGGACTGTGTAGACTTAGTTGATGTACTTCATTGATTTTATTTCCCATACAATGTTCTTTAACTTGAATTATATTTGAGTATGCATGTTTTCGCAGTTTGAGTATTTTGTGTGTTCATTTCTGTGATTGTTTGTTAATATATGTCAAAGTGGATTTGGTCACCCTCTCACACGGGTGATAGCTTCTATGCCTTTGTGGCTGGGTGAGGCTGGTGATAGCTTCTAGTTTTTGGAAGTCCGTCGGGATAACCAGAAAGGACTTTGTGTCCGGAGCTATCTGTTTTCGCACTACGACGGATTATGGTCTGTCAATCCACTCAGGGGTCGGATGGGAGTCTTTGTGACTTTTGGTTCGGGTACTTTATGTGCCTAATGGACATCTGTACAACATATGGACATATGCTCCACGGGAAAGGAGATATGCTGTAGCGCGCGTTCCATACCGCGGCGCACCCAAAATCGACCATGGGTATGACCCGAGACGTGATCTTAACTCGGAGTCGTGTGAGACCCAGAGCTCTTCGCGTAAGAGCCATGTACGTACCCTCAGTACTCTGAACAGAGACTTGAGGTTCAGTTCAGTGTTTGCTATCTTAGTCCGTGCTCGATGGGTGCGCTCACAAGTACCTTGGACCCGGTTCTAGAAAAGTGAGTTGAATTGTGTCAATGGTTTCGTGGGAAGGGGATGGTCATTATGGGATCTTCTCGATATTGTGTCCACTAGACTGCCGTCAATCGCGGTATAGGCTGCGGTTGTGGGCACAATGCAGATGTATAGGTTTGAAAGATCATTGTGTGGTCAAACCTTGAGAAAGATTACATGGCCAAGGGTGCAGGGCACAAATCCACTGATGGTATGAGATCCGCGAGTCACTGCAACTCCTAACAGATGCGCAGTACCTTGCTCGTAGTGTCTGCTGGTCGCACGGCTGCCTCCTCGTATGTGATTTAACTGTATAAGGAGAATTCGTTTTCTTTGGTGTTGGCTTGATGAATGAGCGCCCCCCCACTTTGTGCGAGTGGGAGATGTTGGATTTAGGTTAATGGGTCGCCCATAAGTGGGAGCCCATTCAGGTAAGCCCGGTATGTGATACTGACCCTAAACCCTATTCCTCTCTATATATATATATATATGGGGTGCTCTCCTTAGAATAGAGAGAGATCAGAACCTGATAGTCACCCACAGTTTAGACAGAGGTTAGCAGTTGTGGAAACCTAGGTCACTGCCCGTTAACCTGTGGCGTGTCCTCCCGTCCGGCAGACCGTGATCCCAACCTCAGGCAGATCCGCTTCCGCTTAGGCAATCAATCCAGAGGTAACTTAATTATATGTGATTATGTTTTACCATATAGATTGCATGTATATTACATAATCCAACAGTAGAAAACTCATTCCACGCCCTGTTCTATCTGGTTTTCATGCTGTCTGCATGTGCATTGTTCTCAAAGACATGGATTGAAGTTTTCGGCTCTTCAGCTAGAGATGTCGCCAAGCAGCTCAAAGTAGGGATTGAAACACCTGAATTGACATTGATTTACAATCAATGTTTTCCTTTTCTAATATTTTTATGGTGTTTTCAGGAACAACAAATGGTGATGCCAGGTCACCGAGAGTCTAACTTGTAGAAAGAGCTGAACTGTTACATCCCTACAGCAGCAGCCTTGGGAGGAATGGGCATTAGGGCATTGACAGTGCTTGCAGATTTCATGGGTGCGATTAAGAGGAAGGTGATGTGTTTTTTGGGAAGAGGGACCGGTTCAATTTTTGGGAGGGAGACGGTTCGGTTGGCAAAGTATAAAAGAGGGAAAACATATAGAGGGTAGTTTTGGTATTTTCGTTTTTTGCTTCTTTCAACATTCAAATTATATATCACGTGAGCAACACCTGTCACATTTTAACGGATAAATTAACAGAAAAACTAACGTTTCTTTAAAAATCAACAGAATGAAATATCGTACATCAAATACCCGCGACCCAAAACAAATTACATCGATTACCATTTAGGCAAACATTTTACATCTTTTTCATAATTTTTCCTATAAAAAATTGAGGGAGCAATTACCCTCTGTACTCTAGTATGCTTCGTCCCTACTTAGTGTTGTAATGGAACGTACGTTCGACGACCGATGTAACTATTTAGCTCGAGCGAACAACTGGGCCGGGACAATGGCCAGGGCCTATTCCAACTAACATCACGCTGTGACGATGGCCAGGCTCAGCCCAAATGTACCATCCTCCACCTCGCGCTTAGCCACCATCGCTGGCTAAAAGCCGCGACAGAAAAAGGATTAGTCTCAACCTCGACTGACACCGATATGAGGAGGACCGCTGCAACCGTCAATCTCTTCCGCCGCGCAATCGCCACCTGCTCCGGTACGGGAGGCGGCGTTCACAAGCTGATTACATCTTCTCACCCGCAATCTCTCCCTGCTAAGCGTGGTATCCTCCCCGACGCCACATCTCCCGTAGGCCAGTCGCTAAGTGCTCTGTCGCAATGGCGCAGTCTCTCCTCGGATGCAGGCAAGTAGTTGGATTGATATTCTACGAATTCATGCACTCAATTGATGACCAGGAACAATATGATCATGGTAGAATGGTCACTTAGGTGATTGAATTGGAATATTATGTGCGCTCATCCATTTTTGGTGATATTCAATTAGGAACAAGAAATTGTTATTTCCAACCGATAATATGAGATGCGCTTAATGTATGTGAATCATGATCATCGATTGAAATATTCTGATGAAATCCATATGTTCTTGCGAATTGGGATCGTAGAATCTTTATGCTATTCATTTGATTTGATTTGCACGCGATATTTTATTGGTGAACTGAACTGCATTTGCAATGCAATATCCCTAACTCTGTAATTCGATTAGGCTCGGTGAATATTTGCTTCATCAAGTCTGAGGAAGAATTTGCTAATGCAATGAAGAAGGTTAAAGGTTCGATATTTGTCAATCAAAATGTGCAATATTTCTTATTAAAATCTACCTGTTCTAACTGATTTGTTAAATTTACTATCGCAGATGATACTGTACCTGCTCTGTTTTATTTCACCGCAACATGGTGTGGTCCTTGTGAGTTTCTATCCTTATTTTTTCCCCATCACATTTGCATGCTAAGACCTCATTACTAACGTGGAGCTGGAGAACAAGTGCTTGTGTTTGTATGATTGGTGTAATACAATGACTTCGGTCCTGCAGGCAGAGTCATATCGCCAGCAGTGGAGGAGCTGAGTAAGAAGTACCCTCATGTCAAAACATACAAGATTGACATTGATGAGGTGATAACTTTTTTTTCCTAGTGCAGTTTGTTACCTGTGAGATTTATTATTGATACATAATGCCTGGTATACATTGCGAGAGTAGCTGTGCTCTTCTAGAAGAGCAATTTTACTACTATTTATAAGTTTTCATGAAAGAAAATGTAGGCCTGATACAGCTATTAATTAGAAAAGTGAGATATGCATCCCATGATATGGAGGATCATTTTGTATGTCTCCGTTCATAATGAAGTGGGAGAATAACCCTATCAATCAATATAAATACCTTTACTATGACTTGGTAGAATATGATCATCACTGATCACTCAAAGAGGTGTCCTCTGCAGATTTCGAAGATAACCAGAAATCTGCAGCACATTCTGTTCCCAAGTCTAGTTTTCCCTCCTATCTGAAAATTACTCTTTCTAATGCAATTAGTTCCGCGACATCAATATATGTGGTGTCATTTATATTGCCTATAAATCTAGCTTTTGCATCTTCATCCTCCTTTAACAATCGTAATTCCCTTGTGTATGCCTGTATGGTATGAACCGATTCAAGATCATTGTTTTTTTAAAGCGGTAATCGATGCTATGTGGGTGGTGATGGAAAGTAATGAATTAATAGAAATGATTCATCTACAACAGGAAAGCATTCAGGACAGACTGTCTGAGATGAAGATCATGGCTGTGGTAGGCAATACTTTATTCCTTTTATTTGATTCTCCATATATTGTAATCCTAGTTATCTATGTAAATTCTACTTACCATCCAAATATGGTAATGGTTTGAAATTGTATGTTCTGTTTGGTTGCAGCCAACGATCCAGTTCTTTCACGAAGGCAAGAAGGTAGAGGAAGTAGTTGGGGCTGACATTGATCGTGTGAAAGCCAACATGGAAAGGCTTTACAAGTAGCAAACAACGTAATTTCTCAATCTTTTTTGGAACCTCAACAACATAGAACATAAGGAAAGAAAGTTTCTACTATCAACCTTCTTTGTGGGAGGGACAGTTTCACGTTTCAAATGGATGGAGCTATATTTATGGAAGTTTCTATTATCAGCCCTTCTTGTGGAAGTTTCTATTGTCAACCCTTTAGTATTTGAAGATGGAAAATCGAACCCTGACACTTTCCTCAAGACATTTGATGAAACTAATTCATGGGTTCCCCCTCTTAGCTCGGATCAAAACGATGATTGCCATTTGACTTAGCCAAATCTGAATGGCTCTAGTCCGGACAAGAGTCTCTACCGGCTCATGTGAAGGACTTGTTCTGCACATGTTTCACCCAGATCGGATCAAGCCACTTGGTTGGTTTGGTCAAGTCATAGCATTAGAAATTCGGGGTCAACCAACCAGAAAATAAATTTTTTTGGAAGTCTGATTATGAGTAAATGAGTCCTGAGGATTAATTCGGATATTATGTTCTTTTTATCGAAACTTTTGATTTGAAAAGAAAAGAAAATAATAGGCACCAATAATATCAAATGAATTTTTAAAAATTAACTACATTAGTTCATTAGGTAAAGTTTAGGTACTAAAATAGCAGAAATAGGAGTTCAGGAAGCAAATAACTTTTCCACAAGACTAAGTCGGACCACGCTATAATTATACTGAACAAGTTGAAAAGTATGATACTTTTTTTTTTTTAAGTATATTAATATTTTATAAGAAGAGATGGAGAAGCGAACATAGATAGCGTAATGTGGAGATATCTAAAGTATTTTTCAAAGCTAACTCAATAACTTAAAATATATAATCATTTAAAACTATATAAATTTAAAAATTAGAAGGAAGAAAATCTGATGTATCTATTGATAACTCGGATTAGTTTCGATTTAAATTTTAACTTATTAATTTGATCCTACACTTTTTTAGTACTGTAACAACTCTTAAATAAGGTATAATCACACATAAAGCTTATTCATATATCTAAATTCTAAATGTATATAAATGTTAAAGTTAGTAAACTAGAAGAAAAATCTGGATATTTTTATTAAAAATGAAAAAAAAAATGTTTAAAAAAGGAGGAGCGATCCTTTTTTCAAATTTATTAAATTAATTTTATAAAATTAATAATATGTATCCTCGTATTACATTCTATATATCACCTTATAAAATATTAATACCTTTTTTAAAAAAATAATATCATACTTGTGTAGTATTACAACCTAGTCCCTCTATGTCTAAAGTCTAAACCCCCCCTGTACTGAAGGCTAAACCTCCCAACTCCAAAACAGCTTGCCGCACTCTAACCTCTTTGAGAATGCTCGTCTCCTTCTCTCCAGCGTCGCTTCTCCCTCCGCAGATTTTCTCTGTAAGTCATGTTCCGTTTCTCCCCAGTGTTTTTCATCCATGGTTGGAATCATATGCAGACCAATTGGTGAAGTGCCCATAATTGTTTAATTTCAAGAAGAAATGATTACTTCAATGTGAAATTTGAACTCCTTTTGCGCACTGCTGCAGAAAATACAGGAGAGGAGATGGAGGAATGGATTATCAACCATGATTGGACGGAAATACGGTTGCTTTGTGGTTATGGCGGCTGGGAAGAGGATTTCTTTTGGCAAAGAATGCAGAGATGCCTTGCTGGTCGGAATTGATAAGTTGGCCGATGCTGTTTCGGTCACCATTGGCCCCAGAGGTATTAGTGTTTCTCTCTGTTTCGTGTATGAAAACATTGTTGTATTGTTTAGTGAGCTAGAAATCTTCCCCTGCAATTATTTTGTAATTATTACATGTGAATTGTAAAGAAAATGTTGGTTTTGATTCATTCAGATCAACTCTGGCAGGACGAAACGTGATTCTTTCGGATTCCAAAGATCTGAAAGTAGTAAACGATGGTGTCACGATTGCTCGGGCAATTGAGCTTGCTGATACAATTGAGAATACTGGAGTGACGCTGCTCCAAGAGGTCATTTCATTATCAATGCTAATTCTCTAGTTCTAATGGAACAAAATTTAGTAAAGGAAATCTCAGTTTTGGTAACGTGCTCTCATTTTTGTTTCTAGGTTGCTGGAAAAATGAACGATTTGGCAGGTGATGGTACGACTACAGCAATAATTTTGGCTCGAGCAATGATCAGATCGGGATTATTGGCTGTGTCCTTTGGAGCTAATCCAGTTGCAGTGAAAAGAGGAATGGATAAGACAGTCAAAGGACTGGTTAGGATCCTGAAAGAAAGAAGTATTCCAGTAAAAGGAAGGGACTATATTAAAGGTGGATTTTTTTAGTATCTGGAATCTTTTAAATAGCTGCCTTCTCATACTGAACTAGTCTCCTTAATCTTTTGCAGCTGTGGCCTCCATTTCTGCTGGAAATGATGATTTTATCGGAGAGTTACTTGCTGAAACTATAGAAAGGATAGGCCCTGACGGAGTAATTTCTCTAGAGAACTCCTCAACTTCTGAAACTTTAGTGATAGTTGAAGAAGGAATAAAGGTGGGAAAGCAATTTCTATTTTAGAATATTTCTGATTTATTTGTCTATGCAGTTTACTAGGTGTACGGATACAAATATTGCTATTAAATTATCTTTTGCTAGACTTAGATTTTACATAACCATGTGATATATTAGGTGTTAGAGCAGCTTAAAAAAACACTGTTATGTCTCATACTAATGGGTTGATAATGCACCTATGAATTATTTTGGAATCAATTGTAATGTTTTTTCTAAAGACCAGACTTCTGAATATGCACCTTAAGACAATAAATAATTTATATTATTCAATGTTAGCATATTTTGCTAAAGTTGATTGATGTTTTTGCATGTAGATTGATCAGGGCTATATGTCACCACATTTCATCACGAACCAAGATAAGTCACTGGTGGAATTTGACAATCCCAGAGTACTAGTAACCGATCAAAAGATTAGAGATGTAAAGGAACTTCTTCCTTTATTGGAGAAGACAAACCAATTAAGTGTTCCATTGCTAATTTTTGCTGAGTACATCTCAAAGAATGTACTGAAAACACTTATGGTCAACAAAAAGCAAGGCCTGCTTAATGTTGCTGTTGTCAAATGTCCGGGACATAGGGAAGGAAAGAAAGGTCTTTTACAGGACATTGCTCTGATGACAGGTAAGTTCCACATAAAATTCTAACCTTCTTTCTCATTTGAAAATGTTTGTCTGAGAATGAAGACTAATGTAAAAGGTAAAAACCAACTATTCTTTGACAGTTTGGAGAAGGGATAACTACTCTAATGATTAGTCTTTTTTCTAAAAATGTGCAATTCTAACAAAGTGTGAAACTTAGAGGGAAACTTAATGTGAAAATGAAAATTTTTCCCTCTCTGGAAACTCTTAGAATCACTCTTTTCCTGAAAAGGTAACAGTTTCATTTTTACTTTGAGTTCCACAGTTTGTAAGTTCTCATTATCTGATTTGATCAAGAATGGACCCTTATTAGCTGATTCACGAATTAAGTTTTTCCATGATTTTCATATTTCCATGACACATGTATTTTAGCTATGTGTAAACACATAGCTCGTTCTTAATAAGCACTATGAAGAGTATCTATGAGGTTCGTTGTGGGTAGCTCCCTTGGTTGAATGTCTGATTTTAATTTTTACAGATCGTGTCAAAGTTGTTCACTGTAAAAGATTTACAAATTGCGTTCTGTTGCAAATTTGCAAACATCTCCCTACACTCTTAATTATGTTCCCATCTGACAGCAAGACAGTTTGTGCTTCAATTTCTCTCATTGACAAAGTAAAAACTGTACAGGTGCGGATTTTATCTGTGGAGAGCTGGGGCTAACACTGAAAAGTGTGACCTCTGATCAACTTGGAATTGCACGAAAAGTAACAATAAGTGAAAAGTCAACAGTCCTAGTTGCAGATCCTTCTACCAAAGCTGAAATTCAAGCGAGGATTTTGCAGATTAAGAAGGATCTGGCTGGGACAGACAGTCGTTACCTAAAAGGAAAGCTTGCTGAACGAATTGCCAAACTCACTGGTGGTGTTGCTGTAATTAAGGTATGTACCATGGTGTAGTAAAATGTGACTAGCTAAAGTAGTAAATATACACTATACTAGTTTTTTTGTTTAGCTTGCTTTAATAAGATCAGAAGGATGAATTATTGCAGGCCAAAAAAAGTCTCAGTACGATGAATTTTTAATCTTTGAGGAAGTATGATGAAACTTATTTATACACAAGAAATCAATCATAATGGAAGGGAATCATCGCTTTGTGGGTATTTTCATGCAATTTAGGTAGGAGCACACACAGAAGTAGAACTTGAGGATCGGAAGCTTAGAATTGAGGATGCAAAGAATGCTACATTTGCTGCGATGGATGAAGGGGTAGTGCCTGGAGGCGGTGCTACATACATACACCTACTGGACCACATTCCTAACATCAGGAATCAATTGGAGGATGAAGATGAAAGAGTTGGTTCCGATCTTATTGCAGCGGTATGTTCTCCCACGAGCTGCTGTATGGCAATTTTTTTATTTGAAAAAGGGATTAATAATGGATCACATTTTGCATTTCTGAAGTATGGTGTGCTCTAGGGTTTCTCTTCGGCATATTTAATCTTTTTAATAATTCAACATTTAGTGGGGCATATCCATAAGAATAAGTATCTCAAGAATCTTGAATATGAATAGAAGACTTGTTGATGATGACAGGCACTAATTGAACCTGCAAAAGCAATTGCGGTTAACGCAGGAATTGATGGAGATGTAGTGGTGGAGAAGACCCGAGCCAGTGAATGGAGAATTGGGTACAATGCAATGACTGATAAATACGAGGATCTTCTCAATGCAGGAGTAATCGACCCTTGTCGGGTTCCAAGATGTGCACTCCAAAGTGCGGTTTCTATTGCAGGACTCGTTCTCACAACACAAGCTGTAATGGTGGATAGAGTAAAGATACCCAAACCAGATATCCCCCAGATCCCTGGAATAGGTCTTTGATCCAAGCTTTTCTCAAAAAAGATTCCTCTCCTTCAGAGTTGTCTCAGTTCTGAAAGGTCTTGAATCTGGGGTATGTTGTATGTGTAGTTTGGTGACTTTGATCTGACTGTAAATTCACTAGTGATCATGTCAAAATTTTGCAGTGGGGGTTCAATGGGGGAACATGTAGCAGTTTCTGGTATGTTTCCATATTTGGAAGTGGAAGTTTAAGGTTGATTTGATCCAAATTGATGGGGGTCTCTGACAGGATGTAGTCTGTTTGGTTTTTAATCTTTTCACAGAAATCTCAAGATGTTCCAAATTTTGCAAGAACGAGATCCTCACTGACAAGCATAGACATCGTTCTGGTAAACTGCAGTTTTTGTTCATTATTCTCCTTCTCAGAACTGGTACTAAGCTTATCAAACTTATTACCCATAGAATGATGATTTAATGTGGTAGTTTTCGGGTGTTGCTGCTACAAAGTCGGAGTTTATGAATGAAATAGCAAATAAATTGTAATACTGCCATATTTATATCTACTGAAAGTGCTGCTAGATGGTATTATGCTTTCTTTACATATACAATACGGACTTTTGCAAATACACAAGTATATGTAAAAAATCAGTGTAAAAACAAATGCCGTCAAATTTTTCAATATTATAGCAAACTGAATATGGAACACTGTTACAAGCTCTGTGCAATGATCAATTAGGAAAAAGCAATATTGAGTTCACTTTCTGTAAACTGAATATTCTTTTGGTAAATCTTTAGTCAAAAAAGTAAGAACATGAAGTCCTGAAGTGCAAGTTTGATACTATATACTCACCAATGTTGATCAGGTTCTAAATTTAGATCAAATAAAACTACTCTTTTCTGGAAGCAGATTGTTCTCTTGCTATCGTTTTCCAAACTTCCCACTTCATTGTCCCTTGACGATGAATTTAACGAGAGGGGCATTCCAAGATCCGATATTCCCTGGGTTGGAACGCTACAATCTTCTTTAGATCTATCTACCTTGTTTAGATCTATCTTGTTTTTGCTGGATTCTGCAGTTTCTGCAGCAGCAGTTGACTCTGGATTTTTTGAAGTTGTACTAGATTCTGCAACTGATTCTAGAATTGTAGGAGCTTGTTTCGATTGGCCGGATTCCACGTGTTTCTTTAACCGAGTATTCCAATAATTCTTTATTTCGTTGTCAGTTCTTCCTGGAAGTTTGCTTGCAATTGTGGACCATCTGCAACAGATCACAAGAAACATTGGGTATCAAATTAACTTGGGCATAAAGTACTAGTACGGATCGAGGACTGCATCCCAAATTATTTTTATTGAAACATTGTACCCTAAAGTAACGATATTTTGGTTATCTCCAAACTATCTATCCAGCTAACAATTCGTCTATTTGGATGGAATAATCATGACCACTGTTCATCTTGGAATTTGGATCCTCTCCAAATTTAGGGTTTAAATAAATAATTCTGGGATTTGATTATGAGATTTTGTCACGTCATCCAGAATACATCAACTTCTGGTGATGTGGCAAAATGTTATAATGTTTTCTTCTTCCTCTTTGGTGACAGCAGAAAGATGAAGCAGAAAGTTAAACCCTTACTTGTTCCCCAATATTTGATGCCACCTAATAATGGATTCTTCCTCCTCTTTGGTAAAATTTCCGTGCTTATTGTTCGGCCTCAGATAGTTCATCCACCGAAGCCGGCAACTCTTCCCCGATCTCACCAGGCCTACAATACGTATTATCAGAATCGGAAATATGTACCTATCTATCTGTATCGAGATCGAATCGAAAATGGAGATAGATGAAGCTCAAGTACCAGCAGCTTTGGGCATATGAGTCCAATTCCATATTCCGTACCGGCGAATATAATCGATGAGTTTCTGATCTTCTTCCTTACTCCACGATCCCTTCTTCAATCCATTGTCGTTGGTGGTGGTGGTGTCGAGTGGAGGCCTCACCATTTCCGCAGCAGTATGGAGCGAGATTCCTCTTTCTCTGAAATTCTTCTTCCAAGAACAGCACGCGGTTTAAAGTCAACATTTAGGGTTTACGATGAAGACAGACACTTCTCTCTCTGCTTCTTGGTAGTTGTTGAAGATAATATTTTAAGAGGGAAAGAAATATTAGAATACAGTGCATGAGACACGGAGAGGGCAGGTAGGAAGGAGACGATTATTAGAGAACTCCCCATAATAATAATAATAATTATTATTATTATTATTATTAGGGTTAATAGTCACATTGCCCTCTAAAGTTTGAACGAAATTTAAAATTTCTCCTTAAAGTTTAAAATTTTAAATATTAATCCTAAAGTTTGGACGATTTCAAAAATCGCCCCTTTCCGTCCTAAGTCCGTTAATTTGGAACGGAAAACGGTCATGTGCCTAGCACGTGACTTCACATAAATATTAAAGACCAAAATGCTCTTAAAGCAGTTTTCTGAAGAACGTAACTGCATGTAATATTGTCTGAAGAACATCCTCCTTGTCTCTATACCTCACGGATGTTGTTCAGAACAAGTTGGAAAATTTAGGACAGGTAATATTTTCCTAGGAAAAAAGTATTTAACTTCTTATAACTTCATTTCTTGTTTACTTGAGGAATTTGGTGAGACTAGCCTAGAGAATGAACAAGCATCAGTTTACTTGAGGAATTTGTTTATGATAGACCGTTGCTTCGACGAGTGTCACTTCCACTCACTGCTTGGAAGAGAGCAACGATGGAGCTTGCATATCCAACAACACCAGCAGGGTTTAGGTTTTAATAATTTATGTTGCAGGTTTGGACCTATGAATACTGAGATTAAGCAACGCATGATTATATCTCTCAGCAAGATGTAGAGACGCATGATTAGATCTCTCAGCATGATGTTGGAGCAATTATAGCGCGGTATATCAATGACAACAAACTGAATCACCCTACGAAGAAGAGAGTAGTTTGTGATGAAAGACTTCAATTTCTATTTAGGAGGAAAACCATAAGCAGACTTAAAATCAACGAGTACACTATGCAGAAAATCAAGAGTTTTCAGATGCCGAAGAAAAAGGTAGTGAAAACCCCAAAGAGCTATTTTTCTTGATCAAACCTTCCATTTTCCTTGAACTTTTTCAAAAAGTATTTACTTCAGAAAAAAAAAATTAAAAATTCATTTTCCTTATTTGATACTGTTGTGAATGGTTGTGTCTTCTCTGATGTGTCTTCTCAAAGTAGTGATTCTCAAAATCCATTTACACTTTGATGCGTCTAAAAAAAACGAAAAAAAAAAATTGAAAATCGCTACTGGTAGACCTGCGCAGATGCACATTTTGCTAAATATTTATTTTATATATATACTTTTTCAATTTTTTTTCGAAAATAAATACTTTAAAAAAAAACTCAAAAAAAGTAGGTTCAATTGCGAAGAAGAAATTCCTTTTAAGGTTCAGAGTTTTCTACATTAACACTATCATTCTCTTCCATTGATCAGAACGAATAGAATTAAATTAACCAAGTTTCAAACACTATTCTTAGTTTTTATTGTTCCAATTTAAACCCTAAACTATTCTGATTATTTTAAGTAAGGTTCCAACTAAGGGTAGTAGATGGTACGAGTTCGATATAGCCCCATACCCATGGTATGGCTCTGTTTGGAACTAGAATTGGCTATAAGTGAATTAAAACCGCTTCTGAACCATACACCAAACCAAATGGAGTTTCTCCCGTAGCCTTTTTAGGCGTTGTTCGTACAACCCAGAGAACATTTTCAAGTTCTTAAGTCCACTTCCCTCCTAAGGCGTCGAGCCTTTTCTTCAATCCGTTTATGATGATTTTGTTTGTTGCTTTCACTTGTCCATTTGTTTGGACATGTTTAACTGATGCATGTCGATGCTCAATTTTTAACTCCTCACAAAACCAGTGAAGTTCCTTTCCAGTAAATTGAGGGTCACTGTCATTGACCACACACTAGATATGATCTGAGGTTTGAGAAATTTAATCACTTGGAATTTCGTAGTCGATGTCAGGGCTTTTAACTCGATCCATTTGAGAAATAGTTGATGACGATGATAATGTAACATCTCTTTTTTGACTTAGGGAATGAGCCAACCAAATCAATTCCTCATTGTACGAATGGCCAGGCGACGCGTATGGGGTTAATTCTGTGGATGGATGCCCAATTCCAAGAGCGTACTTTTGGCATGATTCACATTTATGCACTAAATATGTAGCCTCCTGACTCATTGTAGGCCAATAGTATCCTTGATTCAAGGGTTTTTGGACAATTGTCCTTGATCCTTCATGACATGTTGCATATCCTTCATGCAACTCTCTAAGGATGATGGTGGTTTCAAGAGGGGCGACGCACCTAAGGTAGGGTGTCGAGAACCCCTTCTTATAGAGTATACCATCTATGAAAGTATAATTTGGTGCCAGCCGTTTGATTGTTTTTGCCTCAGCTTCATCTTGCGTCTCGCTTCCCATTCTAAGTACTCTTTGATGGGTGTTGCCCAATATGTTATTTTATCTATCTTGAATTACTCGAATGAGCTTGGTTGGACGATGCTTTCAATAAAATGGATGTAGAGGGTCGTCGGCTGCCATGCATACTTTCTCAAGGCGTCCGCTTTGCTATTTGCATCCTCAGAGATGACGTTTATATAGAAACTAGTGAAGCCTTCAATGAGAGCCTTGGCTTCCCTTAGATATTTTTTCATCTACTCACCCTTTACTTGGTTGACATATTCCCCCTTTACTTGGTTGACCACAATCTAAGAGTCACAATAGACCTTGAGTGAGGCGACACCTACCCCTTTCGCGATTTGAAGTCCTACTGTCAGGGCTTCGTATTCTGCTTCGTTGTTTGTGGCCTTGAAGGTTAATATCAAAGCATACCTCAAAGGCTCCCCTCCATCGGTGGAGTTAGTATTAGTCCTGCTCGTGATCCCTCAACACAAGATGACTCATCAGTATATAATTCCCAAACAGGTGGCGACACCTTCTCTGCAGGAGCCGGTGCATTTTCTACACAATCTGCTAGTGATTGACCCTTTACAGCTGTCCTTTGGGCGAACTTGATTCGAAATTCACTTAACTCATCTGACCACTTAATCATTCTACCTGAGGCGTCTGACCTTTGGAAAAAGTATTTTAACGGTTGATTAGTTAGCACATTGGTTTCATGTTCATGAAAGTACTGCGAAGCTTCCTAGCTGATACTACCAACACGTAGAAATACTTTTCAACTTCCATATAATTCAATTCTGCCTTGGATAGGACTTTGGATACATAGTAAACATGTACTTGGCCTTTGCCACCAATTTTGACCAGAAGAGAGGAAACAACAACTGGACTGATGTTAATGTATAACATGAGGGTGTCGTCCTTGGTTGGCTTGGCTAGGCATTGAAGCGACCAGAGGTGTTTCTTGAGGTATTTAAAAGCCTCTTCGCACCTTGACGTCCATTCAAATTTTGTATTGACCCTTAGTACCTAAAAAAAAAACAATGACTTGGCAAGGAAACGGTTGAGCACCACCAGTCTTCCATTCAGGCTTTGGACCTCTTTGTGGCAAGTGAGACTCTTCATGTCCTCAATGGCGTTGAGTTTTTCCGGGTTTAATTCGATCCCCCTCTTACTGACCATATATCCCATAAACTTTCCTGATTGAACGTCAAATGCACACTTTGCTGGGTTGAGCCTCACTTGATGGAGTCGCATCCTCTCAAATGTTTTCCTAAGATCGTTTGCATGGTCAACGCCTTGAATGGATTTTACCAACATGTCATCCACATATGTTCCATGGTGACACCTATCATGTCTGCAAATAACTTGTTGACCATTCAATGATAGGTGGCGCCTGCATTGAGAAGTCCAAAGGGCATGACTTTGTAATGGTAGATGTCACTATATACATAGAAGACTGTATGGGGGGTGTCACCTTCTGCCATATGAATCTGGTTGTATCCTGAATAAGCATCCATAAAGCTTAAGAGCTCAAGCCCTGAAGTGACATCGACTAACTGGTCAATTTGGGGTAAAGGATACGAATCCTTTAGATAAGTTTTGTTGAGATCTATGAAGTCAACGCACATTCTCCTTTAACAGAACTGGGTTGGCTACCCAAATCTAAAACCTTATCTCTTTGACGAAATTGACGTCGATCAATCTGCCAATTGCCTTATGGCTATAGCCTTCTCTTCCCCCACACGCCGTCACTTTTTAGCGATAGGTTTGATCTTTGGGTGGATCCTCAACTCGTGGGTGATGATGTCTTTGCTGATACCTGACATGTCGCTAGGCTTCCAAGCAAAGAGTTCCTTGAACTCGATCAATAGTGATGTCAGGGTTGCAGCATGCTTTTCTCGGAGTGTCGCACCTTGGTTGGTATGTTGATATGAACCCTTTTCAAGGAAAAGTTTACGATATGTGGAGTGGATCATCTGGTAAGGATTTATAGTGGATTGTCCCAAGATGGCATTATAAGAAGTCGAGGCGTCGACAAATATGAAGGTGACACTCAAATACAAAGTTTTCCATCCCTCGCCCAGGTGTACGGGCAGGGTGATTGCTCCTATAGGGTATGTCACTGTTGAGGCGAAGCCCATCAAGAGAAAATTCACCTTTTGGAGGGTTTTTCGCTCTTGCCCATACATTTTAGAGCGTCGAGAAAGAGTACATCTGTTGAACTTCTAGAGTCAATGAGAACTCTCTTCACATTAAAGGGATCAATCTCTATAGTGACGACCAACGCATCTTCATGGGGACAAGTCACCTGCCCCATTTCCTCTTCTGAAAAGGAAATGTTCACCTCATCATCAACCCTTTGTCGGTTTTATGTCTTGACAATGCTCGAGATTTAGGTAACGTATATCTCTCGGGCACTACTCGTCTCTCCTCCTGAGGCGAATCCACTACTTATTACATTAAGTGCCTCCTTCTTTGCCGGGGGCGCTTCTTGACTCATCTCCCTCGTTTTGGGCGACTCCACACGTTCTCTTCTCGAAGGACTTGAGCTTCACCCTCGCTTGACCATGAAGTTTTTCAGTAATCCCTTCTGGATTAGAGCTTCGATGTTCCTTTTCAGAATTTTACAATCATCCGTGCTATGACCTTTGCAACAATGACATCTGGAATACTGGTTATGGTTCGGCCCCATGGGTCCCCCATTCTTCCGAGGGAGTGGAGGCGACGCCCAATCTCTTTTCTCCATTTCATTCAAAATGACTGAAATATCTCTATTTAGCGAGGTGAAGGTTTCGTAAACCTCTTTATTGGGCCATGAAAATAGGGGCAAGGTTTGTCGTCCTCTTGCCCTTTTTGGGAGTGTTGCTCCTATTTTTTTTCCCCTTATTTATCTTCCTTCTTGGATTCTTTGTGGGATTTCCTCCCTTCTTTTGCTATGTCGAGGTCAATATACAACTTGACCCTCTCTGCCATCTCCTCGACCATATTGACGGGTATAACACTTAGACTGTCATACAAGGCGGAGCCTCTCGGGCCTAGTGCTCTTATGAAGGCACGAATTGTATCGTTACCTGTTATAACCTCATTAATGCCTGTCAATTCCTTTGTAGAACGTGTATATAAGTCTCCGAGACTTTCCTCATTTTTTTGATTGATGTGATTGAGGGTACCGACGCTCTTAAGAAGTTGTCCACCCATGTATTGCACTATGAATTTATCCTTCAGGTACCCCAATGATTTGACTGAATCCTTGGCCATGCCAAAGAATTAATGGGATTTGATGCCCCCTAGGGTTGATGAGAAGAGCAACGCAAAGTGAGGCTTCATGTCTCTGAATATGCTCCACTGGGAGGAAGGCTTCATGCCTCTGAATATGCTCCACTGGGTCATCCTTTCCCTGATATCTGTCAATTCTTGGATTCTGGACATGTAGTGGCACCATTACATCAAGTATTTCTTGGGTAAAAGGGTGTGTCACCCTATCCCTCAATCGTGGCATGACTCTACCCTTGTGTTCTTTGACGGTTCTGGCGACAAGCTCTTTTATTTCCTCTCGGGTCATGCCCGGAAGTTGAGCCATTGTCACCCCTGCTCCCTAAGTGGCGGAACTAACAGGTGGGGGGAAGGCATGCAGAGGCAAGGCCTGCGGAGGCGACACCTGTATTGGTACGACCTAGGGCTTTGAGGTCGCCTCCTCCGTGTGATTCAGCTATTTAGGACGAGCAGCCTAGGCGGCTTCTCTAAGCTCTCGCCTATCAAGGAGCTCCACCAATGTGCCGATGAATGCTGGAGTTATAACCACCTCTCTAGGTGACGGTGCCCCTCCAAAGGAAGCTATGTGGGGTTGAGCTGGCCGGGGTGACGCGTGATCTTGTTAAGGCAGTGATGGGTGCTGAGGCTCCACGGTTGGTGTTGTAACCATTGGAGGGTGCCTCAGCTGGCCACCTTGCGAGTCTGAAGCGCTTGGGAGCATCGCCCCTAACGCAAGCGCTCTATACGACATGAAGGATGAGGGCATCAGGTGTTGCTGCAAATTGTGGATGGAATCTCCTCTAATGGATTCCTTGTTGTTTGTATTCGCTCTTGTATTGACATGAGTCATGGCTATAATTTTTAGCTCAGGTTCCCACAGACTGCGTCAGATGTTGGATCACGTTCTTCTCAAATACACGTGATGTCGCTCCTAGAACGTCCCAAGCCTGAACAAGGGAAAACTTTGGGTGTTCCCGTTTGTTTCCTCTCCGAAGCTTAAGTTACTCTAGGAATTCAGGAGCAGTAAATGTACTGTGTAAAGTTGATAGAATATCGTTCAGTACTAAATGAGTTACCATTTATAGGAAGAGTTAATCCGTTGACCGAGTTAACTTTCTTTATTATGGTTAAATGTCTTAACTGTGGTTACTTATTATCGACTTGGAAAAGGGAACGTGGTCACATTATTTGTTAGAAGAATGACTGTCATGTCACGTCATGTCAACAAGTGGCGTCTGGATTAAGGTTCCTGTCACATCTCACTATGAGATGGCGACGCCTACTTAAGGTCGAACTCATTTGATTCTTCTACCAAGGGAAGTAGTAGGTGATGCCCTACTTAGAGATTCATGTGATTTCTCGCATTTTATTATACAAAGAGGTGGCACCCCGTTTGTAAGTTAAGGCGATGGTCTTGGGCTACCTTCCTGAGTTAAACCTTTGTGTATATCGTGTGAACGAAGCCTTTGCGCCAATCACTTTTAAACTTTAACTTTTATTATTTTTTCTTCACAATTATCCTTTTTATTTGGATTCAACTCATAATATATGGAATATTTCACATGATAGCAAAGCTCTTATTATTTTTACAATTTGTTTTCCTTTCCCTTTGCGCTAAATGGCGACACGTAGCATGTGCTTTAGTAATTATATAATAATAATAATCAGCTTTGAACCTACCAATGTATGACCAAAAAAACACAAAAAAAAACTACCAATGTAATTAAGTAATCTGTCTGTCGGAGGGCTATCTGTTTCAATTAATGTCGGGGCTCCGATGGAGAAAGAAACCACGCCATAATCTAATTTAAAATATTATCGTTGTTGTATGAATCACGATTCAAAATCGTGGAAAAATATAAGATATTTTCTAGGAAAATTATGTTGATATACTCAACTTATATTTTATAAACTGACATTCCTTTATAAAGGAGAATTTATATTCATTTTACAAAAAAAGTACACACCAAAATGAATAGTATTTTTGAAGTTTTTAGTAAATTAATAACTTGCTTAAATCCATTGTAAATTAAAATTCGCACTAAGCCTAAATTTTGAAACATAATAAAAGTAAATATAATAAATAATAAATTAAGACACATGATTTATGCATATTCGATTGGGTTGGTTTATCTTCACCCTATGGCCACGTAGGATCCACTAGAAACATGTAATAAGTTGATGTAACGGCTATCAGTATCTTCTAGGAATATGATTTTTTTTTCAAAATTAACCCTGAATTAATAATTAATTATCAAACTAATCCTTGCATTTTGAAATATATGAATGTAGGACTGAACGCTGGAGTTAGCATTTTTTATTTTAAAAATTAAAAAACGATAACCCTATCAGCGTTCACCACGAACATCCTAAACACTGACGCAGCAAGTGTTATGGGGAAAGAAACGATGATGACATTAGCGTCTAGAGAAGTATTTGTTGAATAATCTTATCCCAATACGCAGTGTCAGCTAACTGTATTTGTTGAATACTTCTATCCGAGACTTTTACCTAATTCACTCATGTGCAGCTGACGCTACATGCAATCCCCTTGCCCGAGAAATCTGCAACCCACATTAGGGCTGACAATTCGCGTGGTTCGTGTCGTGATAGACTCGTATCATGTTATAGTGGGTCAGTTCGAACACAACACAATATGAATGCGTGCTAGATTAATTTGACACGAACACGACACGAGAAAAAAAACATAACGAAAATTAGAACGAACATTCTGATATAAATTGAATGAAAAACTCATAACATTACTTGCAACAAAAAATTTAGGCTTTCAACATCAAGTGTGTAATCCAAAAACTACGAGTTCACACAAAAAATGTAATAACCTACAAGTCTTAATAGAAAAATTATACAATAAAGCAAGTGAACCTCTATAATTTAATTTTTTCTTCAATTGTTCAACACACACATCATTCATAGGGACATTATCCAAACTCAAAGATGTCACTTTATCATGTATTCCCCAATCAACCAAAAGAGTAAAAATTTTCAGCTAATAAATTACATGTATGTAGGGGTGGCATGACTGAGTAGTTTAATAGATATTTCTGCAAATTCCAATCCTTATTAATAAAATGAGCAATAAGAGATATATAACCATCAGTTTTAATTGAAGTCCATAAGTCTCACGTCAAACTAATTATGTTAGGTGCCATACTTAGGAGAGTTTTAACTCTTACTTTATGAGACTTATATATCTTTAGAATGTTTGCTTTTGTTGTATTTCTACTTATAGTTTCAACATCATCACAAAGGTATCTAAAATTAGTCCTAACACCTTCATACTCAACAAAATTAAAAGACAAATCATGAATAGTAATAGTTGTAGCAACCAATTCTCTAAACTTTTCAGGATCATATGCACTCCTAGATAAAGTCATTCTTCCTTTATGTGAAGATAAAATTAACTCAACAACATCTTGAGTATCTTTTCTAAAGCAATTGTGCATATGTCGCAATAGAGCACCAATTCCATTTTTACTACCACACCGATATATCCTACCACAAAAATCAAATTTACACCTTTGTTGTTTATCATTGCTCAAAGGAAGCTTTGTAAATTGCTTCCAAACGACAGATTTACCATTCACTTTCGTTTCTGATTCATATGCATGTTTAATATTGAATTGCTTCCACTCAAAACTTTCAACTTCAATAATTTTAGCACTTTTTTCTTTTTCCTCATCAATTTTTGGAACTTTCGTCCTATCATTATCACAGGAAACTTGTGTTGTGCCATCTTTTTTAATTTCATTCTCCATATACTGCATGCAAAATACAATGAGTCATATATGGTATTCATCTATGATAATAACGAATAAATGAATATTCACGACATAAATCATCAATTGAAAAAATTTAGACTTACAGAACTATGTGATAAAATTCTACCTGTAATTGAAAAATAATTGATAAAATTGAGTATGTCAGTGTATACTTACAGAACTATATATGTGATGAACGATGAACGAATTGAAGATAATATGAATGAGTAAAGAGAGAAGACTTAGACTTGAAGCTCTGAAACGTTGAGAAGAAATTGGTGTTTGTCTCTATGCACGATAACCTACAGAATTTATAAGAGAAGAAATTTGGAGTTAATTCATAAACGGTAAGGATGGAAGAAAACGAACAATCTGGTATGGTGGATTTATGATAGAGAATAGGTGCAGAGCATGGAGAAACGGAAAAGACAACATGGAGAAATGGAAAAGACATGTGGAACAGAGAAGTCTGGATTTATGATGGAGATTGGAGTAGGCTTGTTCATGAACCGGTTCAACCCCGAACCGGTTCTGAACTGAACTGGTCTGGTTTGAAAAAAATCAGTACATTTTTCTATTTCTAAAAAAACTGGTATGATTTAAGGAAAAAAGAACTGGTCTGGTTCGAACCGATTCAGAACCGGTTCGAACTGTTTTGGTCTGTTTTTTTTAATATCAATTTTGGTTCGGAAATATTCCGGTTCAAATCGAACCTAAACCGGATGAAAATTCTATCCAACACACTGAACCGTCTTAAAAAATACTGAACCAACTGAAAAACACTGAACCGGATGAAAAAACACTGAACCAACTGAAAAATACATTGAACCGACTGAAAAACACATTGAACCGATTGAAAATCTGTTCCACAACCGACTAAAATCTTGTCCAACATCAACATACGAGAGTCCAATATATCTCTAGGTTTGGTTTATTGAAAACATATCTAGGTTTGGTTTAATTTCAGACCGCTTTAGTTAATTTTGCTTCAAACCGGTTCTAAAATTATATAGGTTTAAAGTGGTTTGATTGAAATTTAAGTATAAACCAGTATAAAAAACGAGTCGAGTCGAACCGGTCAAACTGGATTTTTGGTACTATTTTGAACTGTTCTATTTGAAGGCAAAAAACACTGGTCTGGTTTTGGAACTAGTTCGGCCGAACCGGTTCGAACCAAACCAGTTCCAGACCAAACCAGTTCGCCCGAACCGGTTTATTTGGCCAAGCCTAGATTGGAGAATCGAGGAGATAAATGATAAATTATTCTACCTAAAAAAGAAGATAAATGATAAAGTAGACTATAAAATAGACTGTAGACTATAAAGTAGATCAACGCATGTGTAGTTGATTGAATTAATTGAAATGTGCCGAAAAAACAACTCACCTTTATCAATGTAATATATACATATATATATATATATATATAACGTGTCATGTGGTGTTAACAAACGAGATTAAATCTGAACACGACACGAAAAATTTTAGCACGATATTAACACGACACGAAAATGATTAACACAAACCCATACATTTTCATACCATGTTCGTATCAGCCCATCGTGTCGTGATATAATTGACAGCCCTAACTCACATGCCTTTATCAGGTGTGTCAGAAAACTCCTATCCTTTTACCTCATAGATATAATATATATATACACACACTCTTGCAAGTACACTTACCGTACATAGAAACCATTGTTAATGACAGAAAAGAAAAAACAATAAACGCCGATGACATCAGTGTTTAGGGATTTCCCCAAAATGCTGACGAGATAAGCGTTTTTTACTTTTTAAATTTAAAAAAGTTGTTTTATTTTCGTACATTCAAAAATGCGAGAGTTAGTTTGATAATTAATTATTAAATTAGGGTTAAATTTGAAAACAAAAATAGAAATAGAACAAGTAATCATAATGGTTAGTGTGACTTATATTTTCTATTGCAAGGATAAGAAGCTTGGACAATATCTAGATCTGAATTACAACCCCAGGTTGACTGTTAGGGAAATAGAGATCAAACTATTAAAAAATAAAATATAGCACATAAATGGGTGGGTGGGAAATAATCTTTTTTTTTTTCTTTTCAATTTAGCTTTAAATAAGATTGAACTAACAAATGATTCATATTAGTTAAAAGCAGTGTTATCATAATCGGACAGGACCAGCGGTTTGACTGACTAGAAGAAGGGGGCGGGGGATGATAGGAAGGGGGAAGGGCGGGAGGTGGAGAAGAGGGGGTATGAGAGAAGGTAGGGGTGGAGGGGTAGATGAGGCGGGGTGGAGGGAAAAGGAGGAGGAGAGAGAGGGGGAGAAGAGGAGGATCACGAGAGTTGGATAAAGGCAGAAAGGGGGATGAGGGAGAAAGGCATAATCGAGTCCGCCAGGTTAGACCGGACGAATCGGGAATCGACCCCCTCGCGAGTTCGAGAGTCGGTCTGATTCTGAGAACACTAGTTAAAAGAAGTCAAATATATCTATTGTATTTAAATAATAATAGAATGTTTTAGTAATTTAAAAGAAAACAAATTGATATTGATATTAAATAATTTAATAACATATATTTTAAGGTTGATTACCTACTTCATAATTGAATTAAGTAGGTCTGAATAATTTTCTAACTGAATTTATTTACAACAATTTGTTAGCTCATTTTATATAAAATGACAATTTGCTAGTTTCATCTAATTTTCTGTTAAATGTCACAGACACATGTACATGTAAAGTTTCATCCACAGTTTGAAAGGTTTAAATTGTTATATTGTTTTTTAATTTTTAAAATTTATTATGTTACATTTTAATTATAAAAGTTAACATTAGGGGCAAACTTAAATTTTGACCAAACATAAAAGAAAAAAAAGTTACAACTTCAACCTTAAGGATGAAGTTCAAAATCACCCAAAATTTAGGAACAATATAATATTTAACTCTAAAACTATATATACAAGTTCATATTTTCATCATTTTTTAAATATTTATATATAGTTAATATTTTTTTCAAAAAAGTAACTATATAAAAAATTATATATTCAAAATAAATAATTAGCAAAATGTGCATATGCGTAGGTTGAATGGTAGCATTTTTTTCCCAAAACGCCACTTGTAGTAGCGTTTTTGAAATAACGCAAGTGTGAGTAGCGTTTTTTCTTAAACGCAAGTGTGAGTAGCGTTTTTTCTTAAACGCTAATGAGGGTAGCGTTTTGGGAAACGCTACTTGAAGCAGCGTTTTAATAAAACACTAACTTCAAGTAGCGTTGTTTTTAAACTTGTCGGTCCACCCCTTATTCGTCGCCGCTCTCCCCTACGTTTCCTCCCTCGTCGTAGCGTTCCTTCCCCGTCGTCGTCACCCCACGTCGTCGCCCCTCACCGTCGCGTACCCGACTTGAAGAACCTTGCCTCACGTTCGAAACATACATATTTTTATTGGAGAATGCTCATTTTGTTGTTTATTATTATGCCTAATATTTATGCTCTTAATTATTTTGTTAATTAAAAATATTATCAATAATTATTATGTTAATTAAATCTTGCCTAATTATTTATGGAAGTTTAAATGAAGAATTTGTACTCTTTAATTATAGAGTTCAAATGCCTCGGCGCGTAATTATACGAAGGCATTCGTTTGGTCAAAATTTTGTTAACGTTGGTCTGTTGGACCAATTGGTACTCTGGGGATAAGATCAACATCGTTCGCCAGACCTGAGTGGGGAACAACAAATAACATTTAGGTGTTTAAAATTAGAGGATAATCTAATATCATAAGAAGCTAAAACTATTGTCCAAGCGATTGGTTTATGGGATGTAGTTATTATGTCACATCCTAAGCTATATCATAAATTGTTGATCACATTGAGCGAGCGTTAGCGGCCTAAGACACATACGTTCCATCATAGACATGGGGAGATGATGATCACACTTGAGGATGTTTATGTGGTACTAGGACTACGAGTACACGGAGATGCAGTAACTGATGACCATGCACCTGAGGAAGACATGGTCTATGCGTGTCTGGAATTGTTGGACCTGAATCTATAAGGTCATAAAGATTTTCTGAAAATGACTAATTTACGACAACATTTAGTTCAACCTAATCTCACCACTGAACAATAAGAGAGAACATTATCGCTAGATGTGATTGAAATTACTCGCTAGATAACATGCACAAAAGCGATGTGTTCCAAGATCATATTGAGCATATACATTCTCTACCGCGTTAATTATTGCTCTGTGTCGAAGACATTAGACACACAAATCTATCCTTCGTCACGTTATCCTGGAGATATTGCAAGAACCAGTTCCAACTCTCAATTGTCTCTGTGTCTGCATTACCAAATGTCAAAGGATAGATCCCGTTGTTATAATCATATGATACGACTACAAACACTTTTCCATTATATTTGCCATACAAATGTGTCACATCAATACTTATAAGTGGTCGGCAATGGACAAATTATTCAATGGCTGGACCGAATGACCAAAACATCATACCAAATGTCGCTACTTGAGTTTCAACATTTACTTTTTTGAGCAAAAAAATCATAGATTGTCTCAGGGATGTATACGGACATGGCTGACAGTAGTCGCGGGAGGTTCACAAAGGCTTCTTCGTGTGTTCCGTATAAAGACTCCAACATTACTTGTTTGGAGTACCACGTCTTCGAATATCCAATCTTCGAACCAAACTCATTCTCCACCATCGACTGGGTTACTGAAATTTTCAATTCAGTGTCAGCTAAAACTGAATTTCTTATCAAAGACGCTATCATCTTGCAATCGATGTTTTGGTGTCGTTCAATGAGGACTTCATTTGTGCATGTATGTAGAGCATGCAATTTGGATATTCTTCACAATCCAGTATGCTTAAAAAGACTTCCTCTTAATGACCATGAACAATTTATGGGATCAACTTTACACTTGAAGACAATTGATTTTGGGGTCGCTGTCTGAACAGTGCAAATCTTAGAATTAGCTATGTGTCATCTCATCACAGCGGCAGATAACTCGTCCTTTCTACTAAACTTCATGTTTGTGTTTAGGAAACCTTCAGTTGACGGTTCATCAACGTCCATATTCAACTCATTTGTTGATTGAAAGTCGTCAATCCAGTTACTATCAATCCAATTAGAAGCAGTGGGTTGCATCATTTGAAGGGTGTTGGAGACACTTCCACCATGGGAGCTACTTCCACCCTCGTCACCCTCGCCAAACTCAAACACCTCTTCATTTTCTTCATCAATGTGACCCGTAAAATGCTCAATATACAGATCTTCTTCATTTATCGAGGCATCTGAGAGTGCATTAACATTGACCTCGTCATCGGAGAGATCATGTGTGTGACCATGCAAAACATTCACTGGCTCATGAATATCATATGTGTTTAAACTCAAGTTAACTTATCTAGTTACACTAAACACAATAAATCGACTAGCAACGCTTAACTGTAGAGCGACAGACAATGCACTTTGCGATCAAATCCGTACAAACTTACAAAGTCCATTAGTATTTGTAAATTTATAGGATAAGCTTATGGACCTAGCTTCAACATCATGCCAACCGCACTCCATACATATAATTTTCTTTAGTCTATAAAGATAAATATCCAACGTAGTTGTTGTTGTCGGACGTCGGATCCGACTTTTTCCGACCCGTTTTGGAAAATATTTTTAAATTTTCACTTTTGAAAATGTCGGGTCTTGGCCAGCGAAGGGTCCGGTCGAGCGGGGTCATCAACCAGACCGAAAATTTTGAAAGAGTCGCCACCGATTAATTGAAGGCTAATTGGAATCCTAAAATTGCCTAGGGTACATGGAGTTAAATCCTAGGGCTTAAAAAGGTCTACGTCCAGAGAATCGAGTTCGGGGGTTTGATTACGTCTTAAAAGCTCGCGAGCTTATAATCCGCCATTTCGGTACTTTAATTTGCTTTTGAAATGTTTTTTTCAATTTTTGCCCGAATTGCCCGTTTTAATCATGCTTGGCCCAAAAAAACTACATGCATTTTCTTTAAATTAAACAAACCATGTACAAACAATTTATTTTTTTTAAATTTCAAATAAACAAAAGAGAACTAAAGTTAATCGTGCTCGAAAGAAAATGGTTCAACTCTCGAGCCATTTTAAACGTGTCAAAACATGCACGAATAATTTTTGAAAATATTAAGCTCGTTGGACTAATTTGTCCCATTTTAAGAAGTTATAGGATATCCACAAAAATATAGGGACCAAAATGCAATTTATAAAAATTTGAGCTGAATTGGACAAATATTTTCGAAAATTGCAGAAATGACCCTAAACTATTCTGGACTTATTTGTAACACTTGGTAAAGTTCTAAAATAACCCGAAAATTATTCTAGACTTATTTGTAACATTTTGAAAAGTCATGGAATGTCCAGAAAAAATGTAGGAATAAAAATTGTAATTTTCGAAAAAAAATATAACTTAACTGAAAATATTTTTTTAAAATTACAGAATTGACCCTAAACTATTCTAAATTTATTTGTAATACTTGGTAAAATTCTAAAAATAACCCGAAAATTATTCTAGACTTATTTGTAACATTTTTAGAAATCATGGAATGTCTAGAAAAATTTAGAAATCAAAATGTATTTTTTTTAAAAGAGCTGAATTAAGAAAAACAATTTGCACAAATGGCCCAAAACTTTTCCGGTTTGGTTTATAATACTCGATAATGTCCCAGAAATGACCCGAGAGTCCAAGGACCGAGTTGTAACCTTCATCAAAGTTTGGGAATGACCTAAGTCAATTTTGAAATTTTTTTCACATATACATAATATACATATATTATACATAATACATAATATATATATATAGTATTACATAGACATAATATAAATAGATATTATACATATAAATAAATAGATAACATAAACATAATATAAATATATATTATACATATAGATATATATAGTAATACATAAACATAATATAAATATATATTATACATATAGATATATATATAGTAATACATAAACATAATATAAATATATATATTATACGTATAGATATATATAGTAATACATAAACATAATATAAATATATATTATACATATATATATAATAGTATAAACATAATATAAATATATATAGTAATACATAAACATAATATAAACATATATTATACATATATATATATATATTAACAAGTATATTATACATAAATAGATAATATATGTATATAAACTCTCAATTTTATTTCACATTTAGAAAATACAAAATATGATATTGAAGATGAGAGAAATATACCTAACTCATTGGAGGTTTAAAATACCGTACGAGGAACCGAGTCCGATAATTATCGGTATTTTTCACTCTTTTTTTTCTCTATTTTTTTTTCTCTCATTCTCTCGTAATTGAAGCTCCTCACCGTAGCATTTCTTGAAGTCTCCTTTCATTGAATTCATTCATCTACCTTTTATAGAAGAAATGTGTAAATATTTAATTAATTAATAAAATCTTTTTTGTTTTTTAATAATAAAAAAAAAAACGTTTTTTTTAATAATAAAAAAATAAAATCGGTGGAAAAGAGGCAATTTTCCACCATTGGAATTTTTTATTATTTTTTTAATTTTTTTTAGTTTTCAAATATACATATGTATATATATATATATACTATATATATTTTTCAAATCTCGATTCCTCTCATACGGTATTTTTATCCCGAGCCAAAATCAGGTGTTTACAGTTGCCCCTCTTTGAGCATGCGCTCATGGAAGTGATCTCATGAGTGTGTGTTCAAAGACAATCTCATGAGTGTGTGTTCAAAGACAAACAACTGATTTTGGCTCCTCTTTATTCATTATTTACATAATAGACAAACATTATTACGCAACTTTCAAAAGCTAGACACCTATAGGTCCCGATCGTTGACGATGATTTGTGGAGACTGAACGTCTAAACACTCATCAACTTGTGATTCCCAGACGTTGGACACCTACAGGTTTTGGTCGTCGAGTATGACTTGCGGAGGTTGAACACTTAAATACTCCGCTCGTCGGTCAGCTTGTGACTCGTTGGGGATGACTTGTGGAGGCTGAACACCTAAAGGCTCCGCTTGTCGGCTTGTGACTCCCAGAAGCTGGATAACTACAGGTTCTGGTCATCGAGGATGACTTGCGGAGGCTGAAACTAAAGGCTCCGCTCGTCGGTCGGCTTGTGACTCGTTGGGGATGACTTGCGGAGGCTGAACACCTAAAGGCTCCGCTTGTCGGCTTGTGACTCCCAGAAGCTGGATAACTACAGGTTCTGGTCATCGAGGATGATTTGCGAAGGCTGAACACCTAAAGGCTCCGCTCTTTTTTTTTTTTGTGACTTGAAGAAGCTGGATAACTACAGGTTCTGGTCGTCAATGATGACTTGCGGAGGCTGAAACCTAAAAGCTTCGCTTGTCGGCTCGTGACTCCCCGAAACTGGATAACTACAGGTTCTGGTCATCGATGATGACTTGCGAAGGCTGAAACCTAAAGGTTCCGCTCTTAGTTTTTTTTTTTTTTTCAGAAGCTGGATAACTACAGGTCCTGGTTGTCGAGATGACTTGCGAAAGCTGAACACCTAAAGGCTCCGCTTTTTTTTTTTTTTTTAGAAGCTGGATAACTGCAGGTCCTGGTTGTCAATGAGAATTGCGAAGGCTGAACACCTAAAGTCTTCGCTCGTTTTTGTTTTTTTTGTGTGTGACTACAAGAAGCTGGATAACTACAGGTCTTGGTCGTCGATGATTTTTTTTTTCAGAAGCTTTGTTGAGGGTGACATACAGGGGTTGAGCACCTCTAAGGCCCTGTTCGTCGGCTTGTAACTTTCAGAAGCTGGACATCTACAGGTTCTGATCATTGGGGATGACTCGCGGAGGTTGAGCACCTAAACGCTCCGTTCGTCGGTTTGTAACTCTCGGAAGTTGGATAACTACAAGTCCCGATTGTTGATGATGACTCGCGGAGGTTGAGCACCTCAAGGCCCCCGCTCATTAGCTTGTAATTCACTTTGGAGGTAAATACCCTTCTCGAGATGTCTGACTGCTTGTGCGGACTTCTCAGTCTGTTTTCTCATTAATCGACTTTGAAGTCCTTCTTGATGGAGTTCCCTAAAGTCATTCATGCTTTGTTCAAAAGGTGTATCCGCGCAAGTTGTCGAGGCATCTCAAATTAATGTTGATCACAACTTCTTTTTATTGCTACTGTGGGAAACATTGTCGTCCACTTTTGAGCATTTTTTTTTAATTTTTTTTTGTCTCTTAATTTTCTTTCCTTTTGCTACGGTATTTTGTTTTTACCGCACCTCTCGATTCCCTTAATTTTTGCCTAGGTCACCCTTTTGGGTTTTCAACCTAGTAGAGATTTGATTCCTTTCCTTTTGCCATGATCGCCCTTTTTAGGGATTTTTAATCATGCCCCTCTTCCCTAAATTTTGCCTAAACCGCCCTTTCAGGTTTTCGATTTAGCGGGAATTTCTCTCATTTTTTGGAGACTCGCTTTCTGATTACGAGTTTTTTTCCTGCATCCACATTGATTGGATTGGGGAGATCTCTGTTGTCCATGTCAGTGATGATCATGACTCCCTCCCTGAAAATCTCTTGATGACATAAATCCCTTCAAATTTAAGTACAAACTTGCCCTAAGAGTCTTGATTGACTTGAAGGATATTTTTTTTTATCTTTTGTTTTTCAATCATTTTGCTACGGTATTTTTTTTTTTACCGCACCTCTGGGTTCCCTTCATTTTTGCCTAGGTTGGCCTTTCGGGTTTTCAACCTAGCAGGGATTTGATTCCTCTCCTTTTTCCATAATTGTCCTTTTGAGAATTTTCAATCATGCCTTTCTTCCCTAAATTTTGCCTAAACCACCCTTTTGAGTTTTCGATTTAGCGGGAATTTTCTCACTTTTAAAGGCTCGCTTTCTGGTTACGAGTTTTTTTCTTCATCCACATTGGATTGTGGAGTTCTTGTTCGTCCTTGTCAGTGATGATCATGCTTCTTCCGCTGAAAATCTCTTTGACGACATAATCCCCTTCATATTTAGGCATAAACTTGCCCCGAGAGTCTTGATTTGACTTGAATGATTTTTTTTTTTTTAATCTCTCACTTTTCTATCATTTTGCTACGGTATTTCTTTTTTTACCGCACCTCTCGGTTCCCTTAATTTTTTGCCTAGGGTCGCCCTTTTGGGTTTTCCACCTAGCAGGGATTTGATTCCTCTCCTTTTGCCATGATTGTCCTTTTGGGGATTTTCAATCATGCCCCTCTTCCCTAAATTTTGCCTAAACCGCCCTTTCGGGTTTTCGATTTAGCGGGAATTTTCTCTCACTTTTGGAGGTTCGCTTTTATGGTTACGACCTCTTTAAGGATAGTATTTTCTGACTGCGTCCATATTGATTAGACTGGAGAGTTCTTGTCGGTGACGATCATGGATCCTCTGCTGAAAGTCTCTTTGGGGACATAAGACCTTCATATTTAGGCACAAAGTTGCCCCGAGAGTCTGGATTGACTCTAAGAATTTTTTTCTGAGAATTAGATTGCCTGCTTGTAATCCTCTTGGACTGACTTTCCTGTTAAATGCACGAGTCATGTGTTGCTAGTACAAATGCATGTGGCACTGCGCGATGAGCCGCCTTTTGTCATGAGGTTCAATTGCACGTATCTGCATTTCGCCTACTCTGACTCGTCCTTCTCTGCCTCAGCGAGGATCCCAGCTGACGGGAATTCTACTTCAATTGATAACACGGCTTCGATCCCGTAAACAAGGGATAATGGGGTTGCCCCTGTTGGTGCTTGTATTGAGGTCATGTATGTCGAAAGTGCCCAAAGCAGCTTATCATGCCAGTCCTTTAATTGTTGCTTCCACTGCGTCATTCATTTGTGGATGATATGGAGATGCATTTTTATACTTCACCACAACTCATCGACCAATTTAGATTTCTGGCATTGTCGGTGATGATTGACTTCGGCATCCCATGACACACGATGATGTCCTTGCTGATGAAAAATTCAATGGCATTTGTCGTTATTGACGTCAGGGTAATAACCTCTACTCCTGGTGAAGTAATCGATTGTAATCAATATGAATCGATGACTGTTGGATTCCTTTGGGAAAATCATGTTGATTACATCGATGCCTCACATTTTGAAAGCCCGTGGGGAATTTCTGGAATAGAGCTCGTGCAGTGACGCGTGGATTTGGTATGCGTACACTTGACAGATGTGATATTGTTGGGCATGTTTTATACAGTCAGCCGTCATGGTGAACCCAAAGTACCCAAGTCTTGCACATTCATGTGTGGCCCGCAACAACCTTCATGAATTTCTTCCATTAGATGTTCAGCTTCTTTAGCATTCACGCATCTCAAATGGGTATAGTCGGGCCACTGGGAAATTAATTGCAAGTCATTCCTCGCATGACCATTCAGACATTTTCTTGTGGCGTTCTTTGGGAACTCCGTACGCCAGATATTTTTTTTATATCAGTGAGTCATGGTTGACTGTATGATTCTTCGATTGTACAACAATAGGCTGAAACTTCTTTGATTTTGATCTCCATTGGCAGTTTTTGGTTTCCCGGAGAAATTTTACTCATGGGTGCGAGCGTTGCCAATTTTTTTTAACGCAAAGACGCAAATAAGAACACAAGGTGATTATTGGTCTGCTTCTCTTCTTCGCAGCTTTCATCCCCGTAGTGATGACGTTGCTGGCGTCATTGTTGTTGTCCCTCCATGGGTTTCTCCACCCTTCAGGGAATCCGGTCAGTTGGAAGTACTTCGCCTTGCTGTGACAAACTTTCCGTAGTGGCTACATTTCAAGCCTTTCCAATCGACGCTGCCAACAATGGCATCTCTCTGCATCGACAACGACGTCTCCCTTGTTGTGAACAACGGCAAGCGTCAACAATGGCATATCCTATGCAGGAGTCAACAACGGCGTATGTCCCGTGTCAACAATGGTGACTCTTATGCAGGAGTCAACAACGACGTCTTCCCCGTGTCAACAATGGCGACTCTTCTGCGGGAGTCAACAACAGTGTATGTCCCGTGTCAACAATGACATCTTGATGGCGTCTTCCCCGTGTCAACAATGACGTCTCATCATCTCTATTTAAATCGTCTATGCTTTGGCTCGATCAAACGACAGGGAGTTGTTTTTATCATTACCTTTACTTTGTAAAACAACCTTCCCTTTTTCATGTGGTCAAATGTGGTCTGGTGGCGTGGATCGGTTTGACTATGATTGTCACTTCCTCTGAACGAGGTGTAACATAGAAGACGGACTCAATTCTGACGATGAGAACCTCTGCATCCCTCCTTGCTGCGACCTGGTCCTTTTCTTGATCGGATAGTTGCATAAGCCGATTTTACCTCAGGTAACATGTTTTCTCGTAGTAAATCATTTTTTATTGATTATACTCATCACTCACTTCATTCAAGAATTGATACAATTTGGTATCTGCTTGATTTTATGTTCCAAATTGCAATGTCATCTGGGTCAACGGATCCTTCTCCGTAATGCATAGAGTCAGATTCGGCAAGGGTGCCCCACTAACGAGTGGACGATAAAATATGCATGAGGGAGCTTCATCAAGCAAAGCTCCAATGGTGATACCAGTTGAAAATAAGTCTGAGAAGCCCTCGTGAGCATCAATGTCATCGAGTTGGATCACTTGTGGTGGGCCTGGAAATGAACGGCGAGGAGAGGAAACAACAATGTCTCTGAACTTTCGGTTAAATATTTCCTCCAGACGACTTCATAATATTTGAAATTAGGTCAAACACCCGATCCTAAAAGTGTATTTGTCCTTTTGGGTGTGGGAAAGTCATATGTGGGAAGTGAGTCTTGGTCAGGATGGCCATATGTAGGAGGTGGAGCTTCGTCAGGATGGCAAAAGTGCCTTACATGGATTGATGAAGTACCACAACAGTAGTGTTGCTCGGGAAGACGAGGTAGGGGATAATGTGGTAGTCACGGCTGCTTGGAGCTTAGAAAAGCAAAAATCCGCTCGACCTAGGAGGTCATGCCAACGATTGACTGCACTGTGCGGGAACTCATGGTGTGCATGGTTTGCTTTAGCTTGATGAATTTCTCCTCGTGTTTTTGAGGTGCTGGAGTCATCGAATGTCGCATGGATTTCCGGAAACCTAAATCCAAAATACCATAGTAAGAAGGATGAATACACAATTGATCATGCATGATTGATTTCAAAAATTCTGCATGTTCCGTTCATTCCATTCGTAGACTTTGATTGCATGTATGGCAAAAGTTTTTTTCAAAAATACTTTATAAGGATTTGGCCAATCGATGTCTAGTTCTTAAGACGTTTCACACAACGACGTAGCTCATTTAGTGCATTTGTTGCTTGTTCCTTGGTTCGAACGAAGGTCGAGGACATGTATTTTGAAAATCTTTTTATTTGCCTCGTTCTTCGTATGAACTGTTCAAGGGTGTCATTCAACTTAGCAACGTTGCCCCCACATTTTTCCAAAGTGCCCCAACATTGCTAGAATGACGGTGGTTGTTGGAGTCTATCCCTGATTATCTCATCCGGGTTGAAAGACGGACTTGCTCGTGTCGAATGGAATTTGTGATCGTATTCCGTTATTGTTAATCACGCAGACGCGTTTTCCATATTCCAGAATTCAAACAAGGCGTTAAGGAGAATCCAATTGACTTTGTAGTTTACGAGCTCGTGAACCTCGTCAATCTTCTTGTTCACGTATTTCTGATTCTCTTTTGTCATGACTTTCCATATTCGGGCAATTTCGACCGTAGGGTTGTATGACCTTAATGTGAGGGCAATGATTTTTTTTCATCCTTACCAAAGATGGTGTGTGAAACGTCTTAAGGATACAAGATTGAATGAACGGAACTTACATTATTTGATTTTTTTTTGAAAAATGCAATGCAAGTGCGAGAATTTAACTTCATTAGTAAGACTCGTATTACATTTACAACAGTCTGGAATATATAATACAAAAGGCTCAATCCTATACATGTCATGATCTAAGGCCAAAACAAAACACATTTACATCAATGGGCGAAACTTCTTCATGGGCCAAATTTCTTCATGGGTTGTGGGCCAATCTCGTATCCAAATACATGGGCCGAATTCTCATTTACATTAGTTGAGCCCAAAAATGAAAGTACACACAAAACTGGTAAAGACTAAACACGGTGTGGAGCTTTTGTTCTAAATGGATGGAATTTCTAGGTCCTCTGAACCAGCGGAACCTCACCCCCTAAAGAGGATCACAGGCCCATTCCGATCATCGAGTTGAGTTGTTTGGGTGCGTGTCGGCGGTCCAAACCGCTCCGGGCGCATTCCCCTACTAAACTCCCTAAGCTCTTAATGTGCTCCAGGTCCGAGCGGGTAATGGTAACCAGCGTGGTGTGTGCAAAACAAGAATAATTTTTTTTTTTTGACTTATTACAATTACATCGCCTTTTGGACAAAATTTGAAACTGCAAGCATGAGCAAACGGTCAAAACGGATATGGCAAAATATAATATGGCAAAGCAAACATGACAAAGCTTAAACCCTCTAAAAGAGGTCCCCAGCAGAGTCGCCAAATTGTCGGACGTCGGATTCGACTTTTTCCGACCCGTTTTGGAAAATATTTTTAAATTTTCACTTTTGAAAATGTCGGGTCTTGGCCAGCGAAGGGTCCGGTCGAGCGGGGTCATCAACCGGACCGAAAATTTTGAAAGAGTCGCCACCGATTAATTGAAGGCTAATCAGAATCCTAAAATTGCCTAGGGTACATGGAGTTAAATCCTAGGGCTTAAAAAGGTCTACGTCCAGAGAATCGAGTTCGGGGGTTTGATTACGTCTTAAAAGCTCGCGAGCTTATAATCCGCCCTTTCGGTACTTTAATTTGCTTTTGAAATGTTTTTTTCAATTTTTGCCTGAATTGCCCGTTTTAATCATGCTTGGCCCAAAAAAACTACATGCATTTTCTTTAAATTAAACAAACCATGTACAAACAATTTTATTTTTTTAAATTTCAAATAAACAAAAGAGAACTAAAGTTAATCGTGCTCGAAAGAAAATGGTTCAACTCTCGAGCCATTTTAAACGTGTCAAAACATGCACGAATAATTTTTGAAAATATTAAGCTCGTTGGACTAATTTGTCCCATTTTAAGAAGTTATAGGATATCCACAAAAATATAGGGACCAAAATGCAATTTATAAAAATTTGAGCTGAATTGGACAAATATTTTCGAAAATTGCAGAAATGACCCTAAACTATTCTGGACTTATTTGTAACACTTGGTAAAGTTCTAAAATAACCCGAAAATTATTCTAGACTTATTTGTAACATTTTGAAAAGTCATGGAATGTCCAGAAAAATGTAGGAATAAAAATTGTAATTTTCGAAAAAAAATATAACTTAACTGAAAATATTTTTTTAAAATTACAGAATTGACCCTAAACTATTCTAAATTTATTTGTAATACTTGGTAAAATTCTAAAAATAACCCGAAAATTATTCTAGACTTATTTGTAACATTTTTAGAAATCATGGAATGTCTAGAAAAATTTAGAAATCAAAATGTATTTTTTTTAAAAGAGCTGAATTAAGAAAAACAATTTGCACAAATGGCCCAAAACTTTTCCGGTTTGGTTTATAACACTCGATAATGTCCCAGAAATGACCCGAGAGTCCAAGGACCGAGTTGTAACCTTCATCAAAGTTTGGGAATGACCTAAGTCAATTTTGAAATTTTTTTCACATATACATAATATACATATATTATACATAATACATAATATATATATATAGTATTACATAGACATAATATAAATAGATATTATACATATAAATAAATAGATAACATAAACATAATATAAATATATATTATACATATAGATATATATAGTAATACATAAACATAATATAAATATATATTATACATATAGATATATATATAGTAATACATAAACATAATATAAATATATATTATACGTATAGATATATATAGTAATACATAAACATAATATAAATATATATTATACATATATATATAATAGTATAAACATAATATAAATATATATAGTAATACATAAACATAATATAAACATATATTATACATATATATATATATATTAACAAGTATATTATACATAAATAGATAATATATGTATATAAACTCTCAATTTTATTTCACATTTAGAAAATACAAAATATGATATTGAAGATGAGAGAAATATACCTAACTCATTGGAGGTTTAAAATACCGTACGAGGAACCGAGTCCAATAATTATCGGTATTTTTCACTCTTTTTTTTCTCTATTTTTTTTTCTCTCATTCTCTCCTAATTGAAGCTCCTCACCGTAGCATTTCTTGAAGCCTCCTTTCATTGAATTCATTCATCTACCTTTTATCGAAGAAATGTGTAAATATTTAATTAATTAATAAAAACTTTTTTGTTTTTTAATAATAAAAAAAAACGTTTTTTTTAATAATAAAAAAATAAAATCGGTGGAAAAGAGGCAATTTTCCACCGTTGGAATTTTTTATTATTTTTTTAATTTTTGTTTAGTATTTAAAAAAAAAAATTAGTTTTCAAATATACATATGTATATATATATATATATACTATATATATTTTTCAAATCTCGATTCCTCTCATACGGTATTTTTATCCCGAGCCAAAATCAGGTGTTTACAGTTGTAATACTCGAGGTACCACCCACATAGACTTCACTACCATTCTGAGACAATATTTCACCGTCATACGAGCAAATGATACCGATCTCTGTCTTGTTTGATCATAAACAATTAATATTATAACAGTTCGTATCAGATGTGATTATGTTTTAGTTAATCTAATATTTATGTAAATATAACTGCTAACAATTTTAAAAATATTATAATTAAAGAATACATAAAAATATATTACCTACCTTAAACGAGGAAGATTTACGCAAAGAAAAAGCCGAAGGAGATTACAAGCGAAGCAGAAGATGAAGAACACGCCATTGTTTGATGTTAAATAGACATAACACACGATAATAAGTCAATTTTTTTCACAGAACTGTGCAAATAATTGGGGTAGACACAAATAATTGTCTCAAACGCTACCCCTATTAATGAATTTATTAAAAATATTACTAGTGGTAACGTTTTTTTTGCTCTACCATAAATAGAGTTTTTAATTTTCTTAATTACAGTAGATAGCGTTTTTCAATTTTCGCACAAAAAACTTTTCGGTACTTTTAATTGCGCAAAACAACATTTTTTTAAAATATTTTCAAACGGTATTTACTTTTTCAAACTTGTCATATGGCAAAGTTACTTTTTGAACAAAATTCTATAGTTAACCACCCAACCTGTAACGACAAGTCAATCCTCTCAGTTGTCACGTCATTTACCAACTGATCGTGCATTTTCTTCTGTCATTGGTGGGCCAACGCAACACTGCTGAAAAACAACAATATCGGGCCCACATATTTTGTCTGTCTGAGTGGGGAAATGTCAGGACCCAACATTTAGATTTTTTTTGGCCATTCCAACATATGGATTGGAATGGTATATTCTCAGTCGCCAATCTCCTAACGTGTCGTCCTGTCTCTCGTCTCGTTTCATTTTTAAAACATTGGTCGTGTCACGTGTGTTAACTACTATACTACTATATATGAATAGCGATAATTACTTCAAAGGAAATTGAAATGGAGTTATATATTTTTTTTCAAGAAAAAAAATCATTTACATTTTTTAGACTGAATATCACGTTTCCACCGTGCTTTGAATCCATGGGTAAACTATGAGTGAATAAAAAAGACACGTGGATCGAAAAATTGTAAACAATCGTCTCGAATTTAAGATAGAATCAAAATGATCGAGTTTTTCATCTTAGATTCGAACTCGGAATCAAGGTCAGGTTTTTTATTCAAAAGATTGAATAAACCGACTCAATCCAAGTAAAAGTTGAAATCAACATTTATTGTGTTTTTTTAAATTTGTTTATTATGGGTTTAGAGTTGTATTTGAAATTTAAACTTTTTTATATTAGATATTTGGTATGATATTTGTATTTTATTTTATATTGAATACTTGTTATAATGTTTGCATTGTGTTTTGTTTTTAAAAGCTTTAAATAAAATTTTTATTATTTTTTAGAGTAAAAGTTGATCATGTTAAGATGATTGAAGAGTATATCGAATGCTTTCACTAATAAGTTCGGATTTTTGAGACAGTTGGTTAAAGCGTACGTCTTAAGTCTCCTATGGTATCAGAGCGCGCATGATCAAATTCTGGTGATGTCAAACATAATGATACTTCCATTAAAGGTTGAGGCCGAATACTAAGCCCATTGGTAAACTGATGTTCATAAAGACTGAGGTCGGACACTAAACATAATGGTATATTTATAGTGGTGCATCCACACATTTGACGAATGATCCGGGTAAAATTCTTAACCCAACACCTTTTAAAAAATGGTTACTTACTTGAAACGTTACACATATTTGCGCATGTGACTAATTGGTTAGAACTTGTGCAGGATGGTTACACATGTGTCAGCATGTGACTAATTGGTCATTTTTACTGTTCATCGTTAAAAATCACTATTAAGTCATTATTTGAATACATAAAATGACCAAATTACCCTTACCTTCATTACTTAAGTACTGTTTAAGGAAGAAGAAGATGAATACCCCTTCTTCATCCTCTAGAAGTCATCACTTGAAGAACCATTACTCCTAGTTTTCGGGGTTTCGTTCACCTTCATAGATTTACCAAAAGAGGCATGATTCCTCAGAGTAAGTGAAAGTGATTTTGAATGGTCTTTTCGCACACTGGAGTTCCTCAGTTCCTTCCTTCATGAACCGATCGACCATGATGAACCGATCGACCATGACTTTAATCTGGTCATTCAAAGACATTGGGTCGTGAGTCTGAAAGTTCCATGGTTCCATGGTTGTTCCAATTTTGAGGTAATTGCAAGCATTTTGAGTATTTCATCCCAATTTTTCCTTCGATTGTGAAACTCCTAATTTTGATAAGAATACTACTTGGTGTGGAAGCAGGAATAAGGGAGATCTCAAAATTGGAAAGCATACTGAGGTGGGAGTGGAAGAGATGCACTGAATCAGGGATTTCGATGACAAGAAGATATTTTGATGTATTTGTTGTTGAATATTTTGTTGAAATAGGTTTAAGTTCTGATGGTTTGTACTGATGTTCTTCAGAACCTTAGTATCAGTTCTTCATATCCTGGGTTTCACTGAATAGTATCTAAATTAAAGAATTCATTATAACGTGAAATTTGATTAAATGGTTACATATGTTATCCTAGAATGTGATTAAATGGTTACGTATATTCCTTGTAATGTGATTAAATGATTACGTATGTTTTCTTAAAATGTGATTAATACGTTGAAATTGAACATTCTTACTCAGGTTAAAAAAGAGTAGTGTTGATCCCTGAAAAACTAAACCCAGATTTTCAATTATCCAAAATACTACAAAATCTCATACATTATTATATATTTCAATTCACCAAGAATTGTCAATTGACATGAAACATAAGATGATTCCACTAACATCTGATTCTTCACTGTCTAAATCAAGTTCTTGTGCATTTTCATTGCTGCATTTTTCTCTCATAAACTTTTGAAGCAAGGAGACCATCTACTTATTGTGGTAGCTCCTCTGGAAAATATACACCATTGGACTTTTTCATCATTCAAACATGTTAAGACAGTTGAAGAAAATTGGCATGGATAAATCAAAAATAATTCTTGAAATATAGCTTATGAACAAGGAACATTATGAAACTTACATGTCGCCACCTTCACAGTAACCCGTAATAATGCATACATAGTAACCTGCATAACAACGTCTTGACAATAGATAATGAAAACTGCATATGGGATACACACAGAATGAATGATTAAATGCAGAAGACAGTTCACGAGGAAGTTTAAGAGATCCCGTACTTTCTAATTTTGGTTTGGTTTGGTTTAGAAAAATTCATAATTTTGCAAAAGCAGTAAAGGGAAGAAGAAGCCAATCTCGAGGATTTTCTAATCTTTGTGTTTTACCAAACCGGAATTGTGATTGTAGTTGGGCAACATATTAATTAGGCATGGTTTTACATTCTTAAATCTGCATATTGCAGTAAACCGATTGAAGGTGTGGAGCAACAAAGCTGAGATGAAATTTGACGTGGAAGTGGAGATCTTAGCTCGAGTAAGGCATGACAATTTGCTAAGTTTGTGTAGTTATTGTGCAGAAGGACAAGATATGTGTTGTTCTGCTTCCTCTGTTTAAACACATTTTAGGAATACATACGTAACTATTTAATCACATTACAGACAAACATATGTAACTATTTAATCACATTGCAAGAAACACACATGTAACAATTTAATCACATTTCAAGTCGAGAATCACCTCTTAAATTTAGATACTATTAAAAAAAATAGGCTCTGAAGAACATCAATACAAAATATCTAGGTTCTGAAGAACATAAATAAAAAAAACAGGTGTCTCTCTTCCACTCACACTCGTACCTCTCTTCCACAACCTTCACAACCAAACATCAAAGTCAACATCAATTTAAACCTCAGATCAACTCAGCTCGATTTGTACACAAAGTTCATACCAATTTTAGGGTTTTAAGGAATCCATCCACAACGATCTTAACTGGGTGACTTCTGAATTCTTTTGGGATGTCAGATTCTTGGGAGGCAGGTAGCAGAAAACATTGAATCTATTGGAACCGAGTAAGAATCTAACCAACTGAAGGTGCGATGTGGACAAACAAGAAGATGAATAACAACTCAAAGATGAAGAACACATAAGAATATAAGTGAGGGCAGCTTCGTCATTTTAGAAGGGTTACGTGATTGACACATGTGAAACTAACGGAAAACTTTAATAGTTTAGTAACTGAGTAACCAATCAATCACATGCTGGAACATGTGTAACATTTAAGTCACGCGAAAAAACATGTTTAACCAACTAATCACATTAGTCAACATGTGTGACGATTCAAGTAATTAACCCTTTAAAATATCAACAAAATTTTTAGTAGGGAATGGCCATCCATTACCGATTACGCATGTTAGTACATCTTTTCTTGATACACCATCCCATAAATTACTTCTTTCCCCTGTTATTGTGTTCATCAATTATCTAAAAAATTTATGTCTGTCACCCATAAGTGTAGTGTAAATTTGGATGGACAATTTTTCAAAACTTAACAAGGAAGATCCTTCTCAAAGTACAAACTTTGATTGATCTATACCCGATTCCCGGTTCACAAGTGTCTCTGCATCACCATCATTTTGTCGGCTTAGCAACCTCACTTGACAGTTGGCACACGCGTCTAAGGCATCTCAACTATCCAACGCTTCTTCTTCGTCGTTCTAGCATGCCTTTCACTCGCACAAAAGGTCTGCCTCCATCGTGTGTTTCATGTCTTTTAAGCAAGTCTCATAAACTCCCTTTAAATTCAAATACTCACAAAGCTTCTTTTCCATTAGTATTATTACACTCTCATGTTTGGACAGGTCCAATAATTTCTGTTTCTGGCTTCAGATATTTTATGTTATTTGTTGAGAATTATTCTTGCTATTGTTGGATATTTCCTTTAAAAAATAAGTCAGAAGTTTCAACTCATTTTCACACATTTTGTATTTCGGTAGAAACCCTTTTCAATAGAAAAGTTTGATGCTTACAATTTCTTCCTTGAACGTACTGAAAGTTCGATGCAAAAGTCAGAAGTTTCTATACACCTTCTCTTGTACGTGGATGATATCATCATAAACGGAGATCAACAAGAGTTTTTGTAGAAGGTTATCCTTCATTTGTCTAAGAACTTTGCAATGAAAGACCTCGAGTCACTACATTTCTTTCTCGATATTGAATCAAAACCTCGCTCAGATGGTCTCATCCTTTCCCAAAGCAAGTATATCCTCGAACTACTTACCAAGTTTGATCTATTGAAAGTGAAACCAATCTCCACACCCTTAGCATCAAAAGTGGTATTGTCTGCTTATCATGGCAATTTACTACCAGATCCTACTATCTACCGAAAAATGGTGGCCCTGCAATACGTCACGATGACCCGATCAAATATTTCTTTTGCAGTTAATTTGGTGAGTCAATATATGCACCAACCGCGATCTCCACACCTTCAAGCAGTAAAACGGATTTTTCGGTACTTAGCCGGGACAACCCACAACAGTCTTCTACTTCACAAAAACGTAACATTCGACTTGTGTGCATATTCAGACGCTAATTGGGATGGTTGTTCTGACACGCGACGCTCCACTTTCGGCTTTTGTATCTTCTTCAGATTTAATCTGATATCATGATGCGCAAATATGGGTGTCAAAAACTGACCCAACCCATGGGTGACCCGTCCACGGGTCGTCTTTGGGTCAGAGTTTTTGACTCATATGTCATTTTTACACGACCCATGGATGACCCGTGAAAACACAGGTCATGTTTCGGCAAATATTCTTGACCCATGGATCAACCCGTGACCCATGTAATTTACAATTGGTTCTTAGCCAGTTACCCTAGTTGAAGTTCCGAACCTTTCCATTATTGACGCGCAGTCACTCAAATCACCACCCAAACCCTGCAATGACAACGCCTCCTTCTACCGATCCCCTCCACTCGGACCTCCGTTCCCATGGATGATTTCCATCGCTACACAAGGCCGCCACATCCTCCGCAGTTACTGCTTGGTGCTCCTCCCACTCTTCCATAACATGCCCCCTGGTATGCCAATCAATTTTAGTACAATGCCTCCAACTCCGAGTCCCCATCAACCCCACTGACATGGCTTCAGCCACCCTCTCACGCCAATCCCTTAAAACCCCTATGTTGGCCTCTGCTTATCCCCCTCCTCCTCCTCTGCCTTATCCATAGTACAAGCCTCCTGTATAGGGCCAGTTCCCTCCCCGCCCATTTTCGCCTCCTCCACAACATCTCAATTCGTATCCTCCTTAGGTGATTTCTTCATTTATTTCTCCTAAATGCTAGCATTTATTTTTCCAGAACATGGAGGTTCATATTGCTATGCAATAGTCTTGTTGAACTTATGATAACCCCTATGATTGTGTAGGAATGGAATAATTTAAACTGGGTATGTATTGTTAGTAGAAAAATGGCACACTATATGTAAATTGGTTGTATTTTCTCTGTTAAAATTACCTGAATTTACTAAGACTCTCATAGTGGTGATCAGAGCTATTTGTTTCCAAAAGGGCTCAGCCATTTTGATTTCAACTTATATACGTTTTAGTATCAATTTGTCGTATATGTCATCAGAAAATGACTTTGATTACCATATGTGGTTTGTATGCATTTTATATATGTTGGTAGTTATATTGGATATATACTTTGAAGAGGAAGTTGATGACTTTGATCAAGAAGTGAAATTAGAGTGAAATGATGTTATGTATGACTTTTTGGTAGTTTATGAAATGGTGGGTCGAACGGGTCAGACTGACATGTGGGTCATGAAGGTCGAATGAGTCAGTGTGACCTAAGCCTTACTATTCCTGATGGCTCAATCTGACCCGCGGGTTGACCCACTAACCCGCAAGTCAGGTTTGAGTTTCAAAAACTGACTCATACGAGTACATGGGTCGTATTTGGGTCAGAGTGTCCCTGACACTACCCAAGGCTGACACGACCCATGGGTCGACCCATGATCCGTTTTGACACCCCTACACGCAAAGAAGCAAAACACTATTGCTCGTTCCAGTACAGAGGTCAAATACAAATTTGTTTCACATTGTATTGTCGAAGTAATCTGGATACAACACTTACTTGGTAAGCTTGGTCTTAACCTCCAAACACCACCCACAACTATGTGATAACATTTCAGCGACCTACTTAGCCCTAAATCTTCTCCTCCATGCTCGTACCAAGCACATTGAACTGGATGTTCACTTTGTTCGTGAACGTGTTTCCTCCAACTGACTTCAACTTCGATATGTCCCGTCCACCGATAAACTTGCTGATATATTTACTAAAGGATTGCCCCACTCTCATCATATATTGCTTAAGCAATCTATCAGTGATGGCATCCAATTCGGATTGATGAGGAGTATTAGTGGTAATATTGTATTAATGAGAAAATTCATTGTAATTTTTTATTTTATGTATTTGTCTACAAATTCATATAGCAACTGTGTAATTACTCATAATTACCTACAGTGTAAATACATATACTGATCCCTATTGGTGATCAAGCCTCCTAATTATTTGTGACCAAGATACTTTTATTCTAGACATCTAACAGGTCCAGGACCGAGACCGGCCCAAGTCAACCAAGATCGACTCAGAGGAGTTTTTTTAAGATGAATTTAAGCTAGGACTCGGTCCTCCAAACATAAATACCAAATTTTCGAGCTCATTTTTTTTTAATCTCGTCTTGCCAAGAATGGGCTCTCCAAATTGGAAAGCCCTAGTAAACAGTAAAATCTCCATTGATAATGGGATGGGTTGGGCAGTTGGAGATGGTGCAAAGGTTAGTTTTTGGTTAGATCCTTGGTTGGGATTGAATTCCATTATATCAGATATCAGTGGCCCTTTGTACTTAAATGAGGATAAAATCACAGTGAAGAACCTAATTGACGATACAGGTAAGTGGAATTTTGACCAGATAACTTTCCACTTGCCGGATACTTTAAAAGAAAAAATTTAGGGTACCCCGATCAGTTGTGTTGTGAACACATCAGGCAGGAGAATCTGGATGGGAGACCCGAAAGGCACACCCTCAGTGTCTTCTGTCCATAAACCCATAAAAAATATCAGAACGCAACACAAGGACATTTGTGTGGGAAACTGGATTGGGTTTAGAAAATGAGACGGTCCGTAGAATCAACTTCTTCATCTGGCTTTGCAATCATAACAAAATTGCATCAACTAGCATGCTTTACAAGAGGGGAATGGACATTAATCCCATATGCAAAACTTGTGGCACTCAGGAAGAGACTGCAATCCATATCCTTCGAGATTGTTTTGTGGTGAATAAATTCTGGTTAGATTTGGGCACCCCTTCGGATAGTACACATTTCTTCTCTAACAATATATCCTCTTCGATTGAGTTAAACTGCAGGAACACTTGGGTGCATGAAAAAGAAGTACAGTGTAGATTCATCTTTACCTCTGCTATTTGGTTCATTTGGAGGAAACTATTTCGTGTTGGGTGGACACCTCCGGCTAAATGATGGATAAAACTCAACACATATGAATCCTCTTTGGGGAAACCCCCGGTTCAGCAAAGGGGCGCAAAAATCCTATGAAATGAATGGGGTGGTTGGTTAAAGGGTTTCCAAAGGAGGATCAACATCAACAATAGCCCGGTGGTTGAACTATGGGCCATCAGGGATGGCCTAACCATAGCTACTGACTTGGGTGTGCAAGATCGACACTTGGAATCTGACGCTCATGGGACGATTAACATGTTACTTGAGGATAACAATGTACATACGCCTCTCTGATGCCTCTTATCATTGATTGCAGAAAACTAATACATGATTTCAGGAGACTAAAAAACATACATATATTTTGAGAGGCAAATGGGATTACAGACATATTGACGAAGGGCGCAGTCATGTTAGAATACCATTTTCTCATCTTGAAAAATCCAACACAGGATGTTATCACGTAGATCTCCTATAATGCTAGAAGAAAAACTATCCTTAGACTTGTAAAATACTAGCATGGTTAATGTTTTCCAATATTGAACTAGAATAACAAAAAAGAAACTCGTCTTGCCCAATTCCTAGCTCACGCCTAGGCTGTATCCCATGGAGTGGAGATTTGTATTAAATGCCACTTCCAAACGAATTATCTATATAGAGAGGGAGTTACTCCTGCATGTATAGATAGAAACCCACTAAACTAATCATTAAAGGATTAACTACTCTCATTGTTTTTCTTCCATTTTCAATTTTCATGTGTCTCGATGAATATGTTACAATAATTTATATGTTAAACTAAAAATATATAATATTATATATAATTAAAAGCTCTTTGACTTTACATTTTATTCTAACATTAACGAGTTGTGAATTCGAATATTGTATGGAAATATAATTATTAAAACAATATAGTATTAAAATAAGCAGTTAAATATTTTAAAATAACGCTATTTAATAACATAAGTTTTTCTATATGTTCTAAATTTTGACATAAGTTTTTCTATATGTTCTAAATTTTATAATTATCAATTATACTACGAGGCGAACTATTAAACACTAGATAACTGGTCTGTGCAAAAGTGCAGTAATTAATATATTATATATATATATATAATATAAGTTATTTTATTTTAGTATAATGTATAATACTTATTTTTAAATGAATATAGACTATAACACTTTTTTTAAACTAATAAGTTTAGTGTTATAACGTTAATTTTTTAAGTAAATAGAAACTATAATAATTTTTCAAAAAGTATATTTTTTAAAGTTTTAATTGCTTGCAATAAAAACATTAAAATTTAAAAATGCATGAAATAATTAATTATATAAATAAGATATTATAACTTATATTATGAAAATAATTTATAAATTATATTAATTTGTTCATAAAATTATTTAAAAATACATGAGTCAATAATAAAAATTATTTTAATTAATAATAAAATAATAATTAATACTTTTAAGTTAAATATTTGTATATAGTTTTTTTTTATATTAATGCATGTGTTTACAAAAGATTTAAAATCATTACTATTTTTTTTATTTTGGAAAAAAGTAATAATAAATTATTTTATATAAATAGTGTTTTAATAATTCAAAAATATGAAAAAAATACTATTTTTCTTAAAACTGTAAAAAAAACGTTAATGTCCATATAATACTCTAAACTTTTATGGTTTATTAGTTCTATCAATATTCCTATAAAAACATTAGTATTTTTTCTAACAATAATGACAATCTAGTGTTTTAGTATACATATTTTATTTTATCTATTTTTTAATTATAAATTATATCGAGTTTATAAATATATAACATTTAATTTCACGACATTGTTAAGATGTATTTTGATATTATTGTAATTAAGTAGGTGACTTTGATATGTCACTTATGTCTCATTTTAATAAGAGTATTATGTGATAAATGAAATGCATCCTTAAGTAATCTATATTTTAATTTATAAGAGTAAATTTTTTAATATGTGCATACGTGATATTCATAAAATATAATATTATTTTATATAAATTTGACTACATAAAATAGATTTAAGAAAAAATCATAATTATAATGTGAAATAAAGAGAAATGATATGAGTTTTGTAACTTATTTTGAGAATGAATGAGAGACTTTGAAGGATTTTAAAGTAATTTACACGACATGTCACATATGAATGAAAAAATTATGATTGACATGGACCAATTCGAACTTCTAATTGATTAAACAACTAAAATAACTATTAAATAACAAAAGTATTATTTGTTTGTATTCATTGATTAATTAATACTAATTAATATAATATATAAAATTATATACGCATAAACGGTCGGACCAGACTCCACTGTCTTTTATATTTGTAGATCGAACGGTCTAAAAATCTGTTTCAAACAAAAAAATCCGACCATAAACCAAAGCATACATTTTCATACCAGTTTTTTTCGGTTATGACCGGTTCAGGTTTCAACGGATTTCGGACCACTCGGTTTTTTATTTCACCCCTAATTTAGAAGATGACAATTTAACATTAGCAGTGAGAAAATACAACAAAAAACTTATTTGTCAACATTTTATATAATTTATCCAAATTAATATATATATATATAGATTGTAACTGTAGAATTAGTTTTAAAATAAAAACATTATCGATTTTATCATTATATAATTTAATTAATAAAATTTTATTAAATCAGGAGATATCTTATATTTATGGTTAAGGGTTAAATTTTGGTAAATAAACACAATCCAATCCCTCCAACACAAATTAATAGTCGGGAACAGTGTTATTAGAACCGGATCGAATCTCGAATCGGCGAGGGGGTCGGTTTCTGATTCGTCCAATCCAACCTGGCCGGACCTGGTTCAATATGCAATTCACTGTTCATAAGAAAAAATAAACTGAAAATACAAACTATATCTGGAGAATGGGGAAGACGGCAACAACTTCTAAGAACGATGTAGCTTTTAAAAATGAGAGGGTCAAAACCAAATACAACTGAGAGGGTCAAAAACATTGTAGTGCTAACTCTAGCAAAGGATTGCTGCATCCATTTGATACAACCATATAAAGGGCATGGTTGCTAAATCGTTATTCTTCATCATTTCTTGAACCAAAATGTGCTTCAAAGATAAATGGATTGTAGTCTATTCAGACCCATGACATCCGACTTATGAAAGATGTACGATCCTCCTTGACCTTGGCTTATCTTGCACTTTCTCCTAGAGGACGAAGATCAACTACCTTCAATTCAAATAACTCCTCCAAATCCAGACAAGAACACTGTAAAACTGTCAATACACTTCTATTCCACATTTTGGAGTTTTAAAAAAAACGCACGGTTAACCCCGGTTCAAATACTATTCATTTGGAAAACAATATTTTATTTGAATCCAACCGGAAAGAGGTTCGGTTCCCGATCGGACCGCCGATCCGGTTCGGATAACACTGGTTGGGAAAACAAACATGATTTAAAATATGGTTAATTACTTAATTGGTTACACATGTTTGACCAATGTTTAGAATGGTTACACATGTTTCAAAATGTGATTAATTGGTTTTGAAATGTGACTATTTGGTTTTTTCACTATTCACCGTTAAAATCACAGTTAAGTCACTATTTAGATACGTAAAATGACGAAATTACCCCTAGAATCATCTTCAAGAACACATCATCATCTTCAAGAACAATAATTGAAGAAACCAGAAATCTGATTTCTGGGTCTTGAAGAACCCAGAAATCTGATTTCTGGGTCTTGAAGAACCCAGAAATCTGATTTCTGGGTTCTTCAAGAACCTAGAAATGCTGTTTCTGGGCTCTTGAAGTTCTGTATTGCAGTATATGTTATCACCAAATGTGATTAAATGGTCATACATGTTTCTCTATAATGTGATTAAAAGGTCATACATGTTTCTCTATAATGTGATTAAATGAATACTGTTGTTTGAAATGATGTGATTAAAAGGTTCGACATGTTACCCACATTGTGAAGAACCCAGAAATCTGATTTCTGGGTTCTTGAGGAACCAGAAATCAGATTTCTGTGTTCTTCACAATGTGGACGGTTTACTAACGGAATAACCAATTAATCACATTTGGAAAAACATGTGTAACCAATTAGTCACATAGCAAAACCAATTAATCACATTTTGAAACATGTGTAACCATTCTGCACAATGATGAAACATGTGTAACCAATTAAGTAATTAACCCTTTAAAATATTCAACTACTTGCATGATTAATTTTTTTTTGGTAAATAGTTGCATAATTAGTTATTATTATTTTTATGACTAATAAACATAGTAAAAGCAAATTGAACTTTTGTGGAAACGATCAAGGACATAAATATTAGTCCGAGTACGACACACCTTCCCCAGATAATATTAGTTCATGCCATTTTTTTTTTTCTGTTCACTGTTCAGAGAAAGTATCCGTCAGCTTTAAGAATTGTTTTCTTAAAAAATATAGAATCAATCTGTCTTCTTGAAATCTGTCTCCCTAACAATAGTGGAAACAGTCTTTCTTCTTTCTTGTCTAAATTTCTTCTTCAATTTTTTTATTCCGTTCTCACCATTGAAGAACAAGGTCGACGCTTTCTCTCTCTCCTTTCTCTTTAGCATTATCAGAATTCTGCCAAGTGTCTACTCTGCTAACTGAAAGAAAATACGGCATTTTTGGAGGGTTTTGAAGCTCGAGCTGTAATTCCGATCTACTGTGCGACTCAGCTGGAGTCCGATATCGAGCTCATCGATCCCACTTCGGTAATTTTTCATCGCAATCAAGAAATATCTATCTTGTTGCTTCTTTCATAAGTGGCCATGTTTTTTTTGTCATCCAAGAATTAATCTTGGACATACCGAGAATCCATCTCGGACCTCTTAATCCAAGCAATGACGATACAGTTGTATTAAGTGTCGTTGGTATAAGTGGCCATGGTTGAATATGCTTAGAATTGGTAAAATAATGTCATTTTCACCTGTTATTCTGGTGGGGTTACTCTGTGCTGGCTATTTTAGACATCTTATAGGGTTCAATAGTTGTTTCTCTGCTCTTTTCGCCTTTTTTTCTGTTCGCTTTAATTGATTAGCATAGAAAGATTAGATTTTTGAGTTTGTCTGCAGGAGAACGTGTTGCTGTAAGGGCAGCTAGATGATTGAAATGGCTTCAATGGATGAAATTGATGAAGATGCTGAGAACAGTAGAGGCAGTATGTGGGATTTGGATCAGAAGCTTGATCAGTCCATGGATGAAGAAGCTGGTAAGCTTCGGAATATGTACAGAGAGAAGGTATATCTCTCACTCTCTCTGCAATTATGGAAGTATCATTGATGGTTGATAGATTATGAGAATGTATACTAGGTGACATGTATTACAATCCGTTCAGGATTCACCAATTTTTGCAAGTGTTATGAATAATTAATGAAACTAATATAATTTAATGCAAACTCAAATACTGAATCCCGTTTGTAATTTTGTATTGTTATACTTGTAAGTTATATTTGAGCAATTTTGAATACCAAGCAAGAAAATTCTTTTAATTCTGCCATTGTTATATGCTCCAGAAATATTCAGCTCTATTACTTCTTCGACTATCGTTCCAGAGCCTCGGGGTGGTCTACGGCGACTTGGGAACATCTCCATTGTATGTTTTTTACAATACCTTTCCTCGTGGAATCAAAGATTCAGAGGATGTAATTGGAGCCCTCTCCTTAATCATATACTCCTTGACCCTTATCCCTCTGCTCAAGTATGTTTTCATAGTGTGCCAAGCAAATGACAATGGTCAAGGTAGTTTCACCTTTAATGCACTTAGATTCTGTAGTTAGTATAACACAACGGTTAAAGTGCAACAAAAAAAATGAGATTTTTCAAGAAAAGATGATGCTGAGCAGAGCAAAGGATGTGTCTTTGTAATGTGATTTTGATGCTGTCTTTTCCCTTGTAATTTTGTTTCTGGTAGATGAATGAAGCATCATTTTTTAACATAAAATGCAGGTGGGACATTTGCGCTTTACTCACTGCTTTGTCGACACGCAAAAATCAATACAATCCCAAATCAGCATCGAACAGATGAGGAGTTAACTACGTATAGTAGATCTGTCTTCCCCGAACAATCATTTGCAGCAAACACAAAGAGATGGCTAGAAAGGGGTGTAACAAGGAAGAATGCGTTACTGATTCTTGTTCTTGTTGGCACTTGCATGGTTATTGGGGATGGAATCCTAACACCCGCTATATCAGGTAAAATAAATAACGTGTCTATTGCAAGGAATATCCTTAAACTGCTGTAAAACCGAGTCATCAAATCAAATAACGTGTCGGCTGTGACAGTTCTTTCTGCTGCTGGAGGAATCAAGATAGATCATCCGAGGATGAGTAACGGTAAAAATCTATATCCTGAAAGAACTACTCATTGTCAAAAGTCGTTCACCAATACTTACCCTTTTTTGTTTTGGCGTGTGTGTTTGCAGATGTTGTTATTGTCGTTGCTGTCGTGATATTAGTCGGGTTATTCAGCATGCAGCATTACGGCACAGATAGAGTTGGATGGCTCTTTGCCCCAATAGTGCTACTCTGGTTCCTCCTCATTGGAGGAATCGGAATATTCAACATTTGGAAGTATGGACATACTGTTCTTCGAGCTTTCTCTCCAGTGTATGCATATCGGTATGTGAAGCGGGGAGGCAAAGATGCTTGGACCTCTCTCGGAGGTATCCTCCTCTGCGTAACTGGTAATTTCGAGAAATTTTCACTACATCAAACAAAATCTTAATTTTCCGATTCATCGATATTCATTGAGTTGCGATGTTGGTTGCTGAATATGATAGGTACCGAAGCACTCTTTGCGGACCTCGCCCATTTTCCTGTGTTAGCTATACAACTTGCTTTCACGGTTGTTGTCTTTCCCTGCCTTCTGTTGGCTTACACCGGTCAGGCTGCGTATATAATGGTGAACAGGGACCATGTTGTCGATGCATTTTATCGATCGATTCCGGGTTTGTCATGAAATTCTAGAATCTTCTTTATCTTTTCGCTCAATAGTTCGAGCACTAGACTAGACTAGACTGGAGCGGCTGAAAGTGAATATTGTTTTTTTGCATGCATTTGTCTCATGGTATATGGCAGAAAGCATATATTGGCCGGTCTTTGTCGTTGCAACCTTAACGGCTTGCGTTGCAAGTCAAGCTACGATTTCGGCAACGTTCTCAATAATCAAGCAGGCACTTGCTCTCGGATGCTTTCCTAGAGTCAAGGTCGTACACACCTCGAAGAAGTTTCTTGGACAGATTTACATTCCGGATATCAACTGGATCTTGATGTTTCTCTGCATTGCTGTCACCGCAGGCTTCAAGAATAAGAGCCAAATCGGAAATGCTTACGGCAAGTTTACTCTACCGAATGTTATGTTAAGATGACTTAAGAATATACTGCACTAAGACCATGGGTAAACCAATGTTCATAAGCATCGGTTTAAAGGAGGATGTTAAGATAATTTAAAAGTATATTAAATGCATTCACTCACAAGTTCGGACTTTTGATACAGTTGGTTAAGACGTATGTCTTATGTCTCACATGCTACATGTTAGAGTATAAGTCGAAAAGATATTCAATCCAGTAACTTTGGTTTTTGTATGGATATGGTGTTATCACACTGCACCTTCTTGACTTGGATTTCTCTTATGGTATTACACAGGGACTGCGGTCGTGATCGTGATGCTCGTGACGACACTGCTCATGACCCTGATCATGTTACTCGTATGGCACTGCCATTGGCTGCTAGTTGTGCTCTTTACGTTGCTCTCCCTTGCGGTGGAGTGCACTTACTTCTCTGCGGTGCTCTTCAAGGTAGACCAGGGTGGGTGGGTACCGCTCGTGATTGCAGCGGCCTTTCTGATAATCATGTATGTTTGGCATTATGGGACGGTGAAGAGATACGAGTTTGAGATACATAGCAAAGTTTCCATATCGTGGATCCTTAGTTTGGGCCCGAGCCTGGGGTTGGTTCGGGTGCCAGGGATCGGTCTCGTCTACACCGAGCTCGCGAGTGGAGTCCCACGCATCTTTTCCCACTTCATCACCAATGTCCCCGCCATCCACTCTGTCGTGGTGTTCGTCTGTGTCAAGTACCTCCCAGTGTACACCGTTCCAGAGGATGAACGGTTTTTAGTGAAGCGGATCGGACCGAAAAGCTTTCGCATGTTCCGATGCGTGGCCCGTTACGGGTAAAATCATTATACCTTGAACCGTGTCAGGTTCAGATTCAGATTCAGTTGATGATTTTATTTTGTAACACCAGGTACAAGGATTTACACAAGAAGGACGATGATTTTGAGAAGAAGCTCTTTGATAACCTCTTCTTGTTCGTGAGGCTTGAGTCCATGATGGAAGGTTGCTCGGATTCGGACGATTACAGTGTGTACGGTCAACAAACCCGACATTACCAAGACAACATCGCACAGTCTGTTCCTAGGAATGACAACACGAGCTCTACGACTCTGTCTGACTTGGACCCCACGGTTTCATCTGGGGATGCGATTGTCGCCATGGGGTCCACCACAACATCGAGCAGCAAGAACGAGGTGGACGAGAGGGAGTTTCTGAATGTCTGTAGAGATGCGGGTGTGGTGCATATACTCGGGAACACGGTGGTCCTAGCTAGTAGGGAATCGAGGTTCTATAAGAGAATAGCTGTGGACTACATTTATGCGTTTCTTAGGAAGATCTGCAGAGAGCACAGTGTGATATTCAATATTCCTCATGAGAGTCTGCTCAATGTTGGTCAGGTGTTTTACGTATGATGCTGGTTGAGTCAGCAACTGTACAGTGCAAGTTTTGGAAGAGATTTGAGGACTTTAATGATTTATATGGAAACCCCATTTGTATAAAGCGAAGTATTTTTATGCATTAAGAAAGTAAAATTTATCGCACTCATTAAGATTAAGCCACATCAATCATGGACCATGATCAACTAAGCCATATTAATTCTTATCTATATGTATCTATATTATTAAAGTTGTTTTTGTAACCACCAGCAAAATGACACAAATACTCTTTAATAATTTAATTAGTTTATATTTATCATCACTATTTTGGTCATTTAAATGTCGTCAAAAAACTATATGCACGGAGACTCGAATATATGACCTTATAACTAAAAGACATACATGTTAACCAATTACACACGTATGCAACATTACAAATATTTTTCTCTATCACTATCTTTTTTGTTCATTCAAATATCTTCTAAAAAACTTATAAAAAACAATATATGCACGAAGACTTGAACATATGACCTTATACATTAAAAACATAGATATTAACCAACTTCGCACGTATGTATCATTACAAATTTTACAATATGATAATTATATATTTCTCTATCACTATCCATTCATCATTTCTCATGCACCATTTTTTTATATCTCACAAATGAAATTATATTTTCACTTTATCGATAACACTGAATCTAAAAACTTAGTTCATTTATAAAAGTTATAATTTCATCTATAACTGAGAGAAATTAGATTGAATTAATAATGTCAAATATGCATTCTCTTATTTGAAGCAATAAATAATTAATATGTACAATATAATGAAGTTTGAAATTTAAATTAGAGTGGAAGAAGAAATCTCATTCATTATTTACTCAATTTTTTAAATTAATTTTAGTTTATTTAATTATTATATCTGTTATTTTATATAACTTTACAATTTTACATAATAATGATAATTATATATTATGTTCTCAAATCGTCATATTTATTTTTGGTAATTATGACTTTTTTTCTTCAAAACATTCTCTTTGCTTTCCAAGAAGTTATAGATTTTTTGAATTGTGAGCTCTGTTGTTATAAAAATATATTTCATCTATCAATTTAAATAATTCAAAAAAAATAAAATCGATCAAAATTTACGTATATTTATATATTGAATATACCTAATCTATCGCGTAAAGCAATAAATACAAAAAAATTAATCAAATTTGAAAAATTAAAACCAAATTGAAAGAAGATATTTGATTAATATATACAATTTTTATAATGATAATTATGTATTATATAGTATTTTCAAATAATTAGATTATTAAAATGTTAAGAAAAGCTTATAGATTTTCTTAGTATTATTAATATTAATGCATACATGATTCTAACACATTGACAATGTTATTTTAATAAAATAGTAAAACATTTTTGTTAGTTATTTTATAAATTTTACCAAAAGTTGTGAATATGTTATTACTCCAAACTAATATAATCCAAAATATAGGTATTATATGTCGAGATAAAAGTAACAAAAATATTTTACTACAAAATTAAAATAACCCTGGTGATGTGTTGAAATAATATTTTACGGATTACTGAAATATAAAAATCAATATTAATTTTTAGGATGTATTATTTATTATCTTTACAAAATATTTTTAGTATTAGTCAAATTTAGATTCTATTAGTATTTATTTACTTAACCCTACATTCCAAATATATCTAAAATTAAAATATGAATATACTTAACTCAATCCTACTTTATGAACTCTAAAAATATTAAAGTAAACAATAACTCTAAAAATATCAAAATAAAAAATAAGGAAAAAGTTAATCAAATATGTAATTTTATTTTTTGGTGCAAATTTTACTGGTAATTTCTTGATGTTGTCATATTAGATCTTTGATAGTCGTCGTTTCATAGACATGGTAGTGAGATCGTTAAGATATCTTAAGAGTATATTGAATGTCTTCATTGACATGTTCAGACTTATGAGACAGTTGGTTAAGACGTACGTCTTAAATCATAGATAGAAACAGTCCAGCGCCCAGGTTCAAATCCTGGGGATGTCAGGAGTATAATACTCAAAGAAAGGTCGGATATCATATTTATAATCTTAAAGAAAGGTCGGATGTCGGGAGTATAATACTCAAAGAAATGTCGAACTTCGGGAGTAAAATACTCAAAGAAAGGTTGGATGTCCTGACTATAATAAACAAGGTGCAAGGTCAATTTTGTCCAAATATCGACATATATTTTTTTGATTTATTCTTAGAAACAAATATGATAAATATTTATCGTGTGTGAGGTGTTAAGATCTCTCAAAGAAAGGTCGGATATCGGGAGTATAATACTCAAAGAAAGGTCGGATATGGGGAGTATAATACTCAAAAAATTGTCGGATGTCGAAAGTAAAGTACTCAAAGAAAGGTCGGACGTCGGGAGTATAATACTCAAAGAAAGGCCGGTCGGATGTCGGGAGTATAATACTCAAAGAAAACTCGGTCGGATGTCAGGAGTAAAATACTCAAAGAAATGTCGGATGTCCTGACTATAAACAAGGTTCATAGTCAATTTTGTCCAAATATCGACATATATTTTTTTGATCTTATTCTTAGAAATAAATATGATAATATTTATCGTGTGTGAGATGTAAGATATCTTAAGAGTATATTGAATACGTTCATTGACAAATTCTGACTTATGAGTCTCAAATGGTACAAGTGCATAGGACCGAATCCTCATGATGTTGCCGTGGTGAAAATACTCATAGAAATTTCGAACATAGTCAGTAAATTGATTAGTCTCATTCAAACATAGTATTAACTAATAGATGTATTAGTTAATATAATACATCTAATTAAACACCCCTAGTTTTCAGTTGTAAGGGTAACCAATTGAAAAATAAATGACTAAATAAAAATGTGAATCCATACATTATTAACACACCAAGAGTTTACAATCATCAATATATATTTGATATACAACTTTACTAATACCCAGAGCCACGTAATAAACCCAAATCCTTCAGACTCAAACCAATTATTTACTGCTAAGTATAAAGACTGCATACCATCATTGATTTTTTAATGAAAAATCAAATAGTAACACAAGTATCCATCACTTCGATGTCGGGTTCTTAGAAGCGAACGAAGCCACCGACATAACGCGCAACCTTCTCGCAATCTCAGTAAACCCAGGTCGAGCTACGGGTTCAGGCGCCCAGCACTGTTCCATTAACAATCTCCACTCTGGGTCACAGAAGCTCGGTACGGGTGGCCTCAGTGTATTGTTCACAATGCCACCTGCAAATATTATACACCAACTCAGCTTGTAACTGAATATCTTCTTCTTGACATCATAACAGCAGTTCGAGCAATAGACTAGTTACCACATTACAATCGTTCTTGACATTCATATATATGAAGGCAAAGGATTCAGACAAGCTATCATACCGATGATCGCTCCATAATGCATGTTTGCATAAGGCTCTTCTCCAGTAAAAATTTCCCACAACACAATGCCGAATGAGAAGACATCAACCTGACCATAATAAATAGACATGATTTTTGAAGCGTAGAGAGAATTTCTTGTGCAAAGATAGTATCTTTTACTATTTCAACAGCCTGTTGAGTGCTTTTCATCCAACCACTAATTTTTTGTGTGCTGAAAAAGGTAAGTACTTTCTCAAAATGATTTGTCGCTGTTAAGAAACCAGTGTTTCGACATTGGTTGAAAGGTTAGCACGATCCCATTTAAACCCATTGAATTAGGGGATCTTGCAACTTTGTTGGATTATCTGGTTAAGAACAGAGCAAGAAAACCACCTTTTCAGAAACTTTACTGCTGCCGCCATTTAACAGTTCAGGCGCCATCCAAGGAAGGGTTCCTCTAACTCCTCCAGTGACCAAGGTGTTCCTTTTTATTTTAGACAAACCAAAATCACCTACCTGTGCAAAAGGAAAGAATAATTGTTTTGATGTAAATTACCATGAGAGGTTATAAAACACAAATAATGAAATGAAACGATTCAAATCAAGTACCTTGCAAATGGGTCGTGCTGGATCTTTTAAGTTGACAAGCAAGTTATCACATTTCAAATCAAAATGGACAATGTTCTTCGAATGCAGATACTCCATTCCAAAGGCAGCATCCATGGCAATTATAAGCCGTTTACGATAATCCAGATGCCTTGCAATTCAAAATTTTAAAATGAAGAATAATTCATGTAAAATTCTGTCTTAATTATGTTGTGAATCACTTATTTTTTTCATGAAAAAAATATTTTTTTTTCTTCATTTTCTCACTAAATTTCACTCCAAGTTACACATTTTGAAGAAATTTTCTTAGAGTAATGCTCTCAAGATGATTTTTTTTACCTGTCCTTGCTAAGTAAAACATGCCTGAGAGAACCGTTAACCATGAATTCAGTAACTGTGGCCAGTGTTCCTCCTGGACCATCTTTTACCACACCGTAAAATGCCAAAACATTGGGATGATGAAGCTTTGATAGAATTTCAGCTTCTCTCCAGAACTCCACTGTCTGTAAGAATTTCTTTACCACTTAATTCATTCCGCAAAATAAGTCAACAAAAGATTGCACAACAGAAACCCTAACTAACCAATCTTTCTTGCTCTGATGAACGGCCTGTGAAACAGCTTTTCTTAATGCGTTTAATTGCAACATCTGTCCCCCTCCATTTTCCATGATACACTGTCCCAAAGGTACCCGAACCCAGTTCCTTAAGTTCTTCAAGATCCTCATCCTTTATGATCTGATAAATCAGTTTATATTCAAATGAAACAGAATTACAAAACTCAGAATTTGCAATCATCACTTCACTAATTTAGAGTCATATGACTAATCTAATCTAGTTACTTGGAGTGCAAGTTCCATACCTGCAGGGAACTGATATCAAACTCACTCAAAGACAGATCAAGAAGTGGCCCAGTATTCTCCATCTCTAGCTTACCATCCTAGCAATAGTTTAAAAGAAATATTCAAAAAAAATCCTATACAAAAAGATATAATTATTTTAAAAAATAAACATGACGAAATGTACCTCATATTCTGATTCGGATGTTCTTGGATTAATTGTATCAAGAACACCCAACACAGAGGACGCCTGCTGAATATTCTCGGGGTAGTTAGAATTTGTTTGACCAAAAACAATTCTTTCACTATTCATCGGGGGATAGCTATAATCAACTTCAACCCTTTCATCGACCCCTTTAAGTGTAGACGAGAATCCAGGGTGATCCTGGTCCATAAGAGAAACATCTTTCCTTTCAAACTGACCTTTAGCCAATTCCCGGAAGTAGGACCAATGCTTGGGCTCGCGGTTTTCCATGTTCAAGCTCAACCCAGTTCCATCACCATGAAGGGCAAAATTTTGGGAATCCCTTGCTGCTGAAAATATACCGGAAAACAAATCTTGAGGAAATCGATCATTAATGTCAATCAAAATATCTCCTTGGTCTCTGTTATTGACATTAACAGAAGCAAATTGGCCGTCCAGCTGCATTAAAGATGCTGGAATTTCACTAGACCTCAAAGAAGACTCCTTAGCAACAGATTTAACACCAAAATCATGACTCTCTTCAGTAGATTGAATCACTGACTCAACAGATTCTTTGTGCACTGGAACTTGTTTACGTTCATCCGCAGATTCTTTCTGCAAATTGTCAACTGAGTCTGGAGGTAGTAGAGATTGATCAGAGCTTACTTGGGTTACAAAAATATGAGGATCGAAAGAATCTTCAGATTTTGACAACCGATTTAACTCCACTTGCTCTCTTGGTATTCTTTCAGAATGAAAGATGCGTTGGGGAAGTGTAGTTGGCTCCAAATAGCCATGATCTGCTTCAGAAGATGCAAAAATTTGGTCATCTTTCCGATCAATGTCATTTTCTTGGACAATTGGATTTTGTACTAATTTGGGTTCGTTCTTATTAATTCCCTCAGGTGAAATTGCATTAACATTTTGGTGGGAACTCTGCCTCTCCATTTTTGCCTCATCAAGAGATTCCTTCTCTTGAAACTGAATTTTATCAGCTTCAGCTGCTTTATGTACTAAGCTGTCACTGTTCAGTGTCAGTTGCTCTACTTTAGCATCTTGCTCAATTAGATCCCGATTCTCTTTGGACGCTTCATGATTGGGTGTATGTGATCCGGTACCATCTAGCAAAGAGGCACTGACTTCAGAATATTGCAAATTAGAATCTTGAGCACTTTTTGAAGCTGGCAGCATCGCTTCAGAAGATTCTACAGCATTCGCAGAAGAGATTGAATTCCTCATCGAATCCAAATCCATTCCGTTCACTGCAACAACGAATTGAACCTCGGAATTCGCAGTTTCAAGACCAAATTGAGTTTCCTCCAAGTCTGTACTAGAAAAAAGGAAAATTCTCGGCTTTTCAGAATCTTGAAGAATACTGCATTCCTCCATCATGTTCATGAGATCTTCATCACATGATACAGAGACAAGTGCATCAAGATCCTCACCCGGAAGCTGGTACTTTATCACATTGGATTCACTATAAATGGCTTGAATCTTCTCATTAAGTTCCTCCCAAGAAATATCCTTGCTTACTTTAATAATACGTGTTTCACCTCCAACATACCTGAGTTTTCCGTCACTTGGCCGCGGCAATATCCTCCCACCAAAGCTGCAAAGGAACTTGATTTTCCTTGTATTTCTTGCAACTGAACGCACTGAATCACTGCAACTTTTAGTGGAAGAACCCTTCCTTTCATATTCGGCAGAAGAAAATTTATCTGCTGACTTTATCCTCGAAATATCCAATCCAGTTGCATTATTAGGATCCCCCAAAACTGCTGGAATCATATACTGTCTAGGGTTCATAAATTCAAGAGCAAACTCCTCACCAGTTTGAATAGAATAATTCAACACGGGTCTAGTTCCGACAGACATGTTATGATCCGGAGGCCGTATATTGGTGCTAATATTACCTGAGGGGTCTAGGAAAAAGCTCTGATTAGAACTGAGCCCCTCATTTCTAGCTTCAAAAATATTGTACCGAACTGGGTCGTAGTTATTTGGTGGGTCGAAAGCGCCTTTTGCGAGGTTTCTCTCCATCGAAGTACAAGGAGAGAATCGTAGTGGAGATTCATCAATGATCGCCTCTAGCTGCGTGAATCATTCATTAGAATCTGAAAAAATTACAGCTTTCAGAGGGGGAAAAACGAACTTGCAGCCAGAACGGAGAAATCAACCCTATCATAACTCCAGATCATTATCCAACACCATCAAGAATCTCAACCATAGATGAGAGAACAATTAGGACCAAAATTCGCACAAATTAAACTTCGAAATAACACAGTACGGTACCTGCAAATTCAATCTTAACCAAAATTCCATTTTTTTACCCATTTTTTTACGGTACCAGCACTCATCAAATTGCCATAATATAAAGATCAAGACCACTCAAAAGAGATTCTAAATCCGAATTTGATCGATAACGATATTGAAAAACTAGATATTTTACTTCGTATACCTGTCGCCACCTGATTCTCTTGATGTCGCGCTTCTCTCCATCAGCTACGACACTGCAACTGTTAGTTGGTGAACTGCCATTTTATAGTCGAGGTCAGCCAAGTCTTCTCAAGTCTGAATAGGTATTCTGACTTTCTCAAATTCTAACTTTTATGCTTCTTCATATTTTATTTCTAGGTATAAAGTTTAAGTCAATTTAAAGTTTCACTATATAAAAGTCTGAAAATAGTCGATATAAAAGTATGAAAATAGTCTATCATGTTTGAAAATAGTCTATGATGTTTGCACAAAATGGTTTTCGGTACATCTTATTATTTTAGTGATGATTAATGGTTCAATACGTTTAAAAATTATGGTAATTAGTACATCTTTACTTTTCTGTTAAAAAATTCCGTTAAATATTTTTCATATTTGCAAAATTAACCAAATATTTTTCTAAATATTACAATTACACCCTACAAACTTACACTAATGTTTCAAACAAGTCCCGACTCGATTCGAGCCACACCGGGGGGCCCTTAGTCAGGCTTCGAACCCCGACCAGGTCACCCAACCCTGGGGACCTGGTCTAGGCTCGGACCCAGACCATAGGACGCCCGATTGGGGCTCAATTGGAGCCCCAATCAGTTTGGACCGAACCTGACTGGGTTCGGTTCAAAAGATTGGGGCTCCAATTGAGCCCCAATCTGGGTCCGAACCCAGACCAGTTCGCCAAACCATGGGGACTTGGTATGGGTCTGAACCCAGACCAGGTCGCCCAACCATGGGTACATGGTCTGGATCGGTTTGGACTGAACCTGTCTGGGTTCGGTTCAAACAATTGGGGCTCCAATTGAACCCCAATCGGGGGTCGTATGGTCTGGGTACGAATTCAGATCAGGTCGCCCAACCATGGGTACATGGTCTAGGTTCAGACCCAGACCATAGGACCCCCGATTGGGGCTCAATTGGAGCCCCAATTGGTTTGGACAGAACATTGCTGGGTTCGGTTCAAACAATTGGGGCTCCAATTGAGCCCCAATCAGGGGTCCTAAGGTCGCCCAACCATGGGTACATGGTCTGGGTTCAGACCTAGGCCATAGGACCCCGATTGGGGCTCAATTGGAGCCCCAATCGGTTTGGACCGAACCTGGCTGGGTTCGGTTCAAACGATTGGGGCTCCAATTGTGCCCTAATCGGGGGTCGTATGGTCTGGGTCTGAACCCAGTCCAGGTCGCCCAACCATGGGTACTTGGTCTGGGTTCGGACCCAGGCCATAGGACCCTCGATAGGGACTCAATTGGAGCCCCAATCGGTTTGGACCGAACCTGGCTGGGTTCGGTTCAAACGATTGGGGGCTCCAATTGAGTCCCAATTGGAGGTCCTATGGTCTGGGTACGAACCCAGACCAGGTCTGCCAACCATGGGTACATGGTCTGTGTAAACACTCGGGGTCAAAATACCGTACGCGAGGAACCGAGACGAAGAAAAAAGCAAAAATAAAATAAATTCTATACCCTAACCTCCAAAGCCTAAAATCCCAAACACTAAACCTTAAATCCCAAAGTCTAAACCCTAAACCTTAAACCCTAAAATCCCAAAACCTAAAATCCCAAACCCTAAAGCCTAAACCTTAAACCCCAAACCCTAAAACCCTAAAACCCAAACCCTAAAATCCCAAAACCCTAACCCTTAAATCTCAAACTCTAAACCCTAAACCTCAAACCCTAAAACTCTCAACCCTAAACCTTAAACCCCAAACCATAAACCCTAAACCCATGGCACCCATTTTTGGCCAAACATCCACCATTGCATCCATTTTCGTCCAAATTCCCACCATGCCCCAAATCACTCCCAATTGACACCAAAAGTCTCCTAATTGCCATCACCATTTGACCACTTGATCACCTTTGCTCATCCTTAGCCAAATTCTCTCCAATTATCATCAAAACTCCTCCTAATTGTCAATCACCTCCCAATTGCCAATCACCTTTGCCCAATTGCTATCACATTTGTCATCCACCATGTATTGTCCATGTTTATCATCTATTTGGTGGAGAAAACTCTACAACAGCAAGGGATAGCTACGGTTGAAGAAGGAAAGAAAAAACCAAAGGATAGTTTGGAACAAGCTTGTCAAAAGCTTGTTCAAAGAAATGGAAAGAAAAACAAAAGGAAAGAAAGGAAAAGAGATAAAAAAAATTCAAAGTGAGGATTTGAGTGATAGTGAGTGAAAAAAAAAATAGATAGAAATTGAGTGAAGAAAACTCGGCGAATATCGGTCTCGGTTCCTCGTTAAGTATCTAAACTTTGAATAACTTAGGTATATCTCCTCTCGTTCTCGATATTTGTATTTCTTAATGTGAATGAAGTTTGTTTCATCGATATTATGTTTTAATAGTTGTATTTCATATAAGAATCGTACTCGGTTTTAAGTTCGGTATAACTTTGGGGTCATTTTAGACATTTGTGAAAGTTATGGGGGTTGTTTCAGTAAAAAAAATATTTTCAAAAATGAATTAGGCCATTCCCAAACTTTGATGAAGGTTACAACTCGGTCCTTGGACTCTCGGGTCATTTTGGGATTTTACCGAGTGTTATAAACCAAACCAGAAAAGTTTTGGGTCATTTGTGCAATTTTCAAAAGATTTTCCCAAATCAGCTCGAAAATTTAAATAATTGCATCTTGGTCCCTAAACTTTTCTGGACATCCCATTACTTCTCAAGGTGTCATAAATTAGTCAAATATGCTTCGTATTTTCAAAATCATTTGTATACATTTGACACGACTTAAAATGACCCAAATGTTAAACCACTCTTTTTTTAGCACAAATAAATTTATTCTCTCTTGTTTATTTATTTTAAATTAACTCAAAAAGTTTTTAAAAAAATGCTTGTATATTGTTAATTAAAAAAATGCATGTCATCTCTTTAGCCAAACATGATCAAATTGGACAATTTGGGTAAAGCGAACAATTGAAAAAAAAAATATAAATTCAAAAGCAAACTAAAGTACCGAAAGGGCGGATTATGGGCTCGCGAGCCCTTAAGACGTACGTAATAAAAAACCCTGAACTCGATTATCTAGACGTAGACCTTTCCAAGCCCTAGGATGTTAACACCATGTAACCTATGCAATTTTAGGATTCCGATTAGCCTTTAATTAATCGGTGGCGACTCTTTCACATTTTTCGATCCGGTTGATGACCCCGCTTGACCGGACCCGTCACTCGCTAAGTCCCGAAATTTTCGAGCGAAACAAAAAAGAAAAATATTTTCCAAAACGGGTCGGGGAAATTCGGATCTGACGTCAGAAAGTCTAGGTTCGGACCCAGGCCATAGGACCCCCGATTGGGGCTCAATTGAAGCCCCAATCGGTTTGGACCGAACCTGGTTGAGTTCGGTTCAAACGATTGGGGCTCTAATTGGGACCCAATCGGGGGTCCTATGGTCTTGGTTCGAACCCAGACCAGGTCCTCAGGGGTGGGTAACCTAGTCTGGGTTTGGACCCTGGTTAGGGGACCCCCCGTGTGTCTCGAATCGAGTCGGGACTTGTTTGAAACATTGGTGTAAGTTTGTTGGGTTTAATTGTAACATTTAGAAAAATAGTTGGTTAATTTTGTAAATATAAAAAATATTTAATGGAATTTTTTAACAGAAAAGTAAAAGAGGTACCAATTACCATCATTTTCAAACATGTTGGACCAAAATAATCGTTTGGGTTGGAAAACCATTTTCGTCAAACATGTTGTACCATTTTTAGACTTTTCCCTATTTGAAATTTGATATTTTAGTCTTAATATTTGGACACAATTAAAATTTCTCCATTGTCGTCAATTATCTGTTAATTTCAGACGGATTCCTTCTCAGGTGTGGATCACGTGGTAATTTCAAGGTGGGAATTGATGGAATTTTCATCTATGGCGTCCTCACTCAAACGAGAGCATCCATGGCGTCCTCAATGAACCATCAATAACAAGAGGGCTCCAACTCATCTCCTTTCCTTCATGTGCCATTGATTTACAATCCCAACAGTAGTGTCGAAGCATCTCTGAGGTTATCATTTCTCTGTGAATCATCATTTCACCAACAAGTACTCTCCCCACACTATCTATCTCGTTAGCAGCCTCTCAAGTCTTTTGCCAATCCATCTCTTGATTGAAAGGCATCTTTGAAATGTGTGAGAATAGTATGGACATCTATGTGACTAGTATAGTTTCTCCAATATTCCATCATAAAGTCATTGTTTGGAGACTAGTATGGAGACTAAAGAAGATGGAGAAACTGATATAAAAGATGTCTGTGAAAGAGAGGATCATACTTTGATCCTATGATGATGCATTTTCATCATCTTCTGAGGAGGATCTTCAACTTGATGAAAGTGGTGATGGTTGTTCGAATGCAGCAGAACTCGGTAGATTTAGACAACATTTGGCAATTTCAGAAAATTTCCCAACATTTTCAAAATGAAAACAAATAGCATTCATAATTATCGTATCCTCGGCGACATGTTGCGACATGTGATATTCTTGATAGTACAATAATGATGGATCCTCCGGTTCCGTTTTCAACAGGTCACTCGTTGATCTCCTTAGATCGTTATTCATTATTTATTAAGAAATGGGAAAAATATCATTATATTGAGCATTCTAACTACTAATTATATCTAATTTAATTAAATTCAATCATATACCCAAAATTCTCTAAATTAGGGTTTTTGGCTTCACCTCGATATGGATCGGCAAAGGAATGGTTGGACGTAAAATCAGCAACTGGTGGTCGTGAGGAAGCTCCGGTGTGAAATTTTGACGGACGGTATGATGACGGCGAGGGATAGTCTCGTTCTTCAATCGGTCGGATTATGGGCCTCGGCTGGAAACGACGACATAAGGGACGCGGCGGGAGAGGAGCGGAGGAGTGATTCCGGTGGATGGCAGTAGCGGAGCCTTCGACGGAGGCCAGTTGCAGAGAGAGAGGGGTGGGACGGCTGGGGGGATGGGATGGGGACTCAGGGGAAAGTGACTAAGTCTCTGTTATTCCCCCACCCCCTTGAACGCTAACGCGGTCATCGTTCAACTTTAATTGAACGCAGATCTCGGCAGCGTTCATTTACTCTTGAACGTTGATGGGGTCAGTGTTTTTGACTTTTCAAAATAAAAAACGTTGATTCCGTCAACGTTTTATCATGTTTTTGTAAATTCTAAAATGCAAGGGTTAGTTGGTAATTAATTATTAAAATAAGGTTAATTTGAAAAAAAAAACAATTATTATTAGGTTGTTTCACGCAATTTTTGCAAAATTAATCACAGATAAATAAATTATTCGAAAATATATGTATTCTGATTTGATTAAGCTTATGGAGACATCAATCGACTTGTCTATTGGTTTTTTAATACCAAAATTACTCACATATTAGAAGATTATTATAAAAATTAGACTAAGACATTATTATGTTGTCATGTTCAACTAAATGATGCTATGTTTATGTTATCAAATGCATCAATTTTATAATTAAATTATTTATTTTTCACTAGAAGTTGACATGTGCTTCACACATATAACTTTTATCAGAAACTAACAAAATTTGTTTCAAATTCTATCATTATGCTTGCTTTAAAAAAATTACATCAACAGTCACTTATGATACATGTGATGAAACGTACTGAAGAGTTACTTATGTTTCAATATATGACTGGACGATTTAAAAAAAATCATGCGAAAGAAATACCATTTTCCTAATCTTCATGTTCTTCATCTTCAAGGTCTTCTTCCTCAATTCGAACTCGAAATCTGATTCCGAACTAAATTTTGTATATTTGAATCCAAATTTGTTGATCTAGGTTTGAACTTAACCCAGATTTACGAATTTGGTTTCAATTCGAACCCAGATCAACAACTTTGGGTTTCAACTGAACTCATATCTGTTAAGATGAGTTAAGATTATATTGGAATGTCTTCACTCATAAGTTCAGATTTTTGAGACAGTTGGTTAAGGCGTACATTTTAAGTTTCACATGGTATCAGAGCGCGTAGATTCAAATCTTGACGCCGCCAAAAGTAATGATACTCCCATTAAAGGTCGATGTGGAACACTAAGTTCATGGGTAAATTGATTTTCATAAACATCTGTTTAAGAGAGGATGTTAGCCATGGTTAAAGTGTATATCTTAAGTCTCACAATATCTGGGAATTTAGGTTCAGTTTGAACCCAAATTTGCATCAATTTGAGATTGAAATTATATAAAATGGAATGGTAAAATCATCATTTTAGTGAGTAATCACATTTTTCAAATATAGGTGACTAAATATGACAAATTTAATCAAAAAGTCACATTTTAGCTACACAAAATAATATAAGTGATCATTCAGTTGCATAGTATCAACATAAGTGAATATTAATACAGTTTACGTTTTTATATAATTTAGTGAAGCTCTTTCTCATTTATCTAGGGTTTAAATTAAATTACAGTGAGATTAACTTGAAATGATTCATAAAGAATAGGCTTAACTTGAAATATTTCATAAGCACAAGGTCGTGAGATCTACCCCTTTTGCTGGAGCTCTCTCACGACGTAACAAAAAGTAAATTTAGAGGTGTCCAACATTAGTCAACTCAACGAGTTCAGATCGATTCAGCATCGTGTTAGGTCAGGATATGGTCGATCGAACTTAACAATAAAATTGGGTGGGGCATCATTGTTGATGCAAACTCAATCCAGTGATTAGTTAATCCGTGTGACCCGAGACTAGAACTGTCAATAATGGACCCGACCTAAAAATAACTCGAACTCAACTCGAATTCAAGTAAGTAATATAGACAAACGGATACAAATCGGGTTGACCCATCCTAAAAACAGTTTGAGAAATTAATCTGACCCGATCTATCAGAGGCACAATAAGAAATCCTAAAATTTGCTTTCATTCACTTTGTATCAATTCTTAGTCACTTAACCATCGCAATATGACATTAGCAGTTCAAACCCTAAAAATAAAAGAATATTTACCGTTAACACTTGTTCATACCAACTCTCCGCTGTTTTTTCATATGTTTTACTCAAATATTAGTACCCCTAGAGTTTTTTGAAAAAGTAAGTAGTGTAAATTCTTTTTTTAGAAAAGTAAGTATATAAAAAAATATTTCGAATATTTTTTCTATACACTTACTTTTCTTTAAAAAAAATTACTAACTTTTTCAAAAAAGTCGTAACCTGTCATATCTTGCTGGATTGGGAAACCTCTAAATTTGATGAGAAGTGGCATTTAGATGTTCTCCACCATATGAGTAAAATTTCATGTGAATATAGTTGTTTTGGTCTATTACATTTGCCTCATTTCCTTCCCTTCTCAAGTTGATTGATTCCCATCACACGGAAGTAGTGATTTCTGATCTTGATTGATTTCAACAAACTCAAAGTAATGAATTTGAGCCTTCTTCATTATAATATATATATATATATATATATATATATATATATATATTTTTGTTATTATGCCTAATCTGTATGCTAGACTGTCTTATGGTATCTAGTTGTTTCATCTCGACAGGTTGTGGGCGAAGTACATGCTGTGAGGAATGCTTTAACAGCTACGTTCCTCGTCACGATCTGGATTTTCTTCTGAAGCAGATTCAGCAATTGGATGGCTGACCATTCAATGGTTCTTGAAGCGTTATTGCATATTCAGAAATCCGACACACATTGTTCATCTTTTTCCTTACAAACAAAATATTGAAACTACATGCTTACTTCTCCGGTCTAGAGAAATAGCTAAGATGCTTAGGGGGAAAATAAGGATCCTTTTTTAAACTAGTGATGTGCAACATCATGCTTAGAGGGAAAAGAAGGATTCACCTTCACCGTTACTTTCGTCTGTCATCTCGTCACGTGATAGTCACATGATTCTGAAATTCAATTAGTTTGAACAATGGTGATGAAGTATGTAAAACGAGTAAGTGTCTTTGTGGTCACACGAGACAATTACGTGTCTTTTAACGGAAAAGCAAGACGGAAAGATAACAGTGGGTGCATCACCATTACTGTTTATTCCAACGTCTTCAAACATCACCTATATGTGGGATTCGTCGCCCAAGCTAATAATGTGCATTACCGTTATGTAATGAGAGCTACTTATGCTTAGAAGGACCGTCGTCCAAGCTAATGAGAGCTGCAAGTTTATTCCACATTGGGCACTCCCGCGCTGAATGAGGTCTTTTGCATAAGAAACATTCTAATGGATCGCCCTCGCCTTTCCACCTCGGCAAGTTCCTCCTGTGGGTCTTCCCTCCATCGATTCTCTCGTCATCAGATTTGTTGTTTCTTCCTCTATCCGACTTGTAAGATCAGTCTCGATCTCCCCCATCAATGGACTTGTTGGGACGCATGGCGAATCCCACATATGGGAAGTTCTAGAAGGATCCGTGCAAATATGGCAACGAGATCTAATGAGATGTCTATTCTCACATAATGGTGCACAAAACAACACTTTAAAACAAGTGGGTGCATTTAACAACAATTCCAAACATACGGGTGCACAAAACAACACGTGGGGTGCATTTAACAACATCTCCAAACATCCGGGTGCATTGGGGCAATTTACCCTAAAATATTTTTAGGGTAAATAGCTTCAATGCACCCAAATGTTTGGTGCCCCATATGTTATTTTGTGCACCTATTTGTTGGGAAGTGTTGTTATTTGCACCACATTCACCTGCACTGTTACTTTCATCCGTTATATCCTCACATGTTCGTCACATGGTTTTGAAATTAGATTGAATTCCCATTACACTCTCTCTTCCATGTAAAAATACTCTCTCATTCAGTTTGGCAATTCCTCCCTAAACCGCTTCAATCTTCTTCCCTCTTCCCTCTATATCTCCCTCGTATTGTTCCTACAACCATGCTAATGAAGTTTGTTTTGGTCACATTTGCAATGTCATTCCAACCTATACATGGAAGAATTTTGCTCCAAGATTTCATGGATGCCCTAATTACAAGGTATGATATTTCGAATTAGGGTCAGTGTTAGTCCCAAATTCTTCAATTGATTCAATATTTTGTTCAATTGAGCCTGGATAGTATTTAATTTTGTATTAGTTTGGTTTAAAAAAATAGTGCTACTCTTAATTTCATTTCCGTTAATTCACACTTAGGGTTAGGGTTCATCAGTTAGGGTCATAGGTAATTACAAGTTATGGTCAGAGTTCCATGCCCTGCATTGCAGTTTCAATACTTTGCAATTGAACAATTTATGGTTTTCGGTGAATACATGGTAAAATTGATTCAAGTTGTGGATATTTTGATTAGGAAGAACCTCCAATGTGCCCCCCATGGAAAGAGAGTCGTCTGACGATGCGCAATGTTTTGGAAGAACAATTATCAACTGTCCGACGATAAAATAAAGTCTTAGTTATCTTTGTAATTGTGTGTAGTGTTTTATTGGTGCTTTGTGTTGCTTTCAATGTTACCCTCTTCAGGAAGATTAATTAATGATTATAACAAATGTTATGCATTGTTAATTGTCGATTTAGGTGGGAGAGGTTTGTCTTCATGTTAGTCTCCCTAAGTTTAGTTGATGTTTGATATATAATGATGTATTTTTAACCTCTTGTTAAGCTAATGCAGTTCAGTTTATTGCTATCTTCTGCAATTCATGTTAACCTCGTCATTTTAAAAGCTATTTCGTTATAACTAATGTTGATATGTGCAACATCATGTTATCTGTAATGTTGTTATATGCGTAACTATGTTTTATGAATTTTATTTTTTTGCACTATAATCATTGTTGAGCTGATGTTATAAACTATGTTTTCACTTGACACGTACTTAGCTAAAACAAAATTTTTGTTCATCCACAAAAGCTGAAAGTTTACAAACATGAGTTCTACCCAAACTCAAACTGAACCACAATTTGAAAATGTATACATGCTTTTCACAAAACCATAAATAATAGTTCTACCCAAACTAAAACAAGGGTTAATGGTTCCAATTTACCTTATGTTTAACCCATATTAAGAGATGATACTTTAAGAATTTTTGGGTTAACGTATGGTACCCATATTATGTTTGAGAGTGTTATCCTTAATTAACATTTCTGTTACATTTTTCCGCTAAATGGTCACGTGACTTGCACATGTTGTCTCAAATCAGCACCACGTCATCCCCATGTCATTGTCACATGGATCTATAATATAATATTTAATTTAAATAAGAAAAATATATAAATTTCAAATAAAAATAAAAATTCTAAAAGATATAAATTAATTGATATATAAAAAAGGGTTAAATACCAAGGAGTTACCTGAACTTTGGATGTTTTGCAACGAGTTATTCGAACTTTAAAAATTCAAAAAGGGCAACATCAACTTCGAGGAAGGTGCAAATAGCTACCTCTGTCCAATTTCTGACGAAATTCTGTCAAAAATTGACGGTAAATTGGATGGAGGTAGTTATTTGCACCTTCATCCAAGTTGACGTAACCCGTTTTGAATTTTTATAGTCTGGGTAGCTCGTTGCAAAACGTCCAAAGTTCAGGTAGCTCCTTGGTATTTAACTCTAAAAAATATATTTGGAAATTAAAAATTAAGAAGAACACATGTAAATAAAAAATGAAATTATATTAAAAAAAATAAGAAAATTAAATTATAAATCCCAAAATATATTATTTATAAATTTATTTTAAAAAAATATAAAAGAAAGCAAAGAAAATTGAACTAGGGTTCAACCCAGACCAATGTTCGACCCTTGGCTAGGTCAATTGAATCCAAAGACCTAGCCTATTTTTTTATTTAAAAATAAATTTACAATTAATAAGTTTTATATTGTAGAATTTATATGTTATTGTTTTGAATTTTAATAAGTTTTTTTCCAGATTTATTTAAATATATATATATATATATATTCATTTATATATGTATATAAATATTTTCATTTATAATTTTTTTTAAACTTTTTCATGATTTTTTATATTGATTTTTACTATACATCCGCCACGGTAGCGTCACGTCACTATTTCGTTAGTCAAACTTGACGGTCAACGATAATTTGGACTAACGTACAACATTCTGAAACATAAAGTATTATGAAACAATATAGGGGTCATAACCCATAGCATAAGTTAAGCATATGGTACCATTGAAACCATTAACCCCTAAAACAAACCATATCCCAAAAACATATTCATCCTTCTTCTGCCTTCATTCTGTTGACTTGAATCTGGGTGATCTCTTGTTCCTCATTGTCTTTGCTTGGGTTGTTTCTTTGGGATTTGACTTTTCGAAGGTTGAGGTGCACTTGAACTAACAAAGTCATTTGCCTTTGATGTACCTTCATCGTTGCCTTCATCCTTGTTCCTCCTCTGGTATTTAACCTAGGACAATTTTGCCAAGCATGAGTTCACTGTTATAACAACAATTATATCATTAATTTGGGGTTAGTGTTTATCCTTGAAACTGAAGAATGAACTCTAATGATTGAGATTTTTTTCCTGAACCCTCTCCGATTAGGTGTTGAGAGTTTTGGTAATATGGGCAATCAATAAAAAAAAAATAAGAGTCAAAACTTATGATATAACGTAATACCAGAGAATGAATATATTGTAGGATTTGAGCCACATTGTTTGATGTTTCACCAACCATGTCTTGAGATTTATCAACGTTTCTGGAGGTTTCACCTACCGTGTCTTTCAATTTTCTCTTCACTTGCCTGGCAAGTTGTGGTTCTTCATTCTAGTTCGGTTCTTCCTTAGGCTTACAACCCCTTTTCTTATGACCAAATTGTCCACATGTAGAACATAACTGACACAAACCTGATTTTCCTAACTTTGTCTCACCAGATTTCTCCAACCGTTTTCGTCTAATTCACGACAAAGACTTTCAGTTCACTACCTTCGGAAGAATTCCAAAACTTTTCCGAAACAATTTGCGCCGCACTCTAATATGGAGACCAACAACTACGGAGTCATCGACAAGACTTCGTGTCGACTACGATGGATCAACTACTGCTTGCGATGATGTCTGAGAGTTTCGGAGAGGACAACAAAACTGGCAGGTAGGAGAAGACAAAACATAGAAGAGGAACAGATTCACATCTGATTGATAAAGGGGGAAAGCGTAATTTTGACTTTTCAATTTTGGAAAATCATTTTAATTTTACAAGTGACAATCACGTGAGTTTTAATGAAAAACGAGAGGGAAAGATAACAGTCAGTGCATTTAACAACATTTTAAACGTAACGATGCACAAAACAACACTTTTAAACATGTTGGTACATTTAATAACAACACCCAAACATCCGAATGTATTTGGGTTATTTGCCTATATTTTTAACTAGTATATGTAGTACTCTTACAATAATAATATAGAAAAATTCAACACGTTTTTTACAGGTCGTTGTCGAGTCCTAGTCCAAATGTATGGTCTGAACCCGGTTTCCCATGATAATTGAGTGGGTCAACCCGAACTTGAATCGCATCTCTTATTACGTCAACCATAATCCAAGGACGAAGCTATGTTAGGGCGAAGACGACAATTGACAATTGTCTCCTTCAATTTTTTATGTTGTTTAAATTTTGACTTAAAAAATATACTTATTTTCAATTTACTCCTTTTAAAAAATGTACTTATTTAGTCTTATATTACTCCTTCAAATTTTTTAGTTCAATTATTTACCACTACTATAATTTTTGTCTCTATTAAATTTTATTTCTGACTTGGTCAATATCCGACCCTGATGATTATTTTTGGATTAGGTCGCAATTTTACTTACTCTTCTAATCAAAATAATGCAAATGTTGACAAGTTTCCATTCTGAAACCAACTTACACATGATTTTTGTTTCTTTTATAGGTTCCATTTGATGCCCTAATTAAAAAGGTAAGTATTATGAGTGTATGTGACACGACAAAAAAAATGCACCTAAATTTGTATATATTCATAAATGTGATTATTATTTTTTGGTATTTAATTAAAAAATAATATGTAATGAGAATTGATAGAATTTTTTACCCAAATATACCAAAAAAAAGAAGAAAATATTCTCAATTTATTTTAAATTATGAAAGTATACCTACCCACGAATGACATTCTCGGGTAGAAGTTTGTTTTTTTGTCATTCAAGGGTGATCATTTAAGCCGTACCCGCGAATCTCATTCGTAGATGGAGCGTCACCCAAAAATTTCAACGAAGAGACTGAAGTAGGAAATTGTCGAACTGCTTTTCAATTGCTTCACGTGCATTGTCCGAAAACTTTTCAATTGCTTCACGTGAATTGCTTCACATGAATTGCTTCACAGGGAATTGTCAGACTTCATCGAAAACTTCACCAAAAAATGAATTCTTTCAGGTGGATTGTCCAATTTCTATGGACAAAAGCTTTTCAATTCCACCGCATTTACGGGTGATGTTTTTTATACCTATTTGTGTGATGTTTTTTATACCCACCCGCGAATCTCATTGATTGGTAGATATACTTTGATATTTTTTTTCAAAACTGAGGATAATTTGAGATATATTTCGGTTAAAAATTCGAATTGAGATTTGAGACTGACCCTTGGCATGTACACTGTGTTCTAGAAGAGTTTATTAAAAAAATAACACTTTCATTATACTTAATTTATATTTAAAATAATTTTCACTCAATAATAATTATAAATATATATTTTTATTTTTAAGCTCAAACTCTCGATATCTCTAATTGAAAGATGTCGATGATTAAAGAATCTTTTTTACACATATATACCTAAAAAAACAATTACAGAAATATCCTCAATTTTTTAACAAATACGAAAGTATACCTACCCGCGACTCCCAATCGCGGGTAGGAGTTTGTTTTTTTGTCACCCACGAATGACATTCGCGGGTGACTTTAATTTAATGTCACCCACGAATAGAAGTCGCGGGTTGCTTAACGTCACATTTCTTAGTGCATTAATTAATGTTACTCTTGAATAAATGAATTACAACATGAGTTTGATTTTTGTTCCATCCACCATTCTTGTAATCATTACTTTTTCTATTGGAAGTATTCTCGTGCATTAATTAATGTTACTCTTAAATGAATGAATTAGACTTGACATGAGTTTGATTTTTGTTCCATCCACCATTCTTCTAATCATTACTTTTTATCTTGGATTGGATGTTTTTGCAGCAAGTATTTGTGTGCTTAACTTAACAAGGAAGAGAAGTGAGAAAGACAAATCACAAATCGTACAGGAAATCACAATAATGTCAGTCATAATGACATATCAATGTCAATATCTTTGCCCATTAATTGACGAGTATCTGAACAATAATCGGTTGTGAAGTCACCCACTACTCTTATTCACGGGTGACATTAAATTAAAAGTAATATGTGAATGACATTCACGAGTGACGTGTAATTTAAAGAAGTAGTGTTTAAATATCCACTCGCGAATGACATTCGCGATGACAAAAAAATCAAAATTTTACCCGCGAATGAGAGTCACATATAGATATACTTTCGTATTTATTAAAAAATTGATGATATTTTCGGAATTATTTTTTATTTGAAGTATATATTGGTGAAAAATTTATAATTAAACTGTTCAATTTTTATTTGAGATATATATCGGTGAAAAATTTATAATTAAAATGTTAAAATGAGAATTCAGAGTTTCAGACATTCTTAAGCCTGTTGGGCTGTCGCACGGGTTCCAACGCTGCTGGTCGACGTACGACCATTTTTCTTTTTCATTTTGGAACACGAACTACTTCATCAGTGTCGAGTCTCATCCGCGCCGAATCCAACTCAATTCTTCTATTTATTTCTGCCCTGCTCTACTCCAGTTACAGTTAGGACTCGATAGAAAAGATGTTCGGTTTCGCCGTTCGTCCCACCACCGCAAGCACTGCCGTGTCACAGTCGCTTCTTCACTTGTCCAACCCCCTCCGGCACGCAGCTTCTGCTTTTAAATCTAACAACTCGGTAGCTCCCGAATAGCTTCTTCTTTTTGCCTTCAATGTTCCATATCTTTTTTCAATATATTTTGGTTATCTTGAACAGGCTGCAATCGCGCGTGTTCTTATTCAATCTTGTTCTGCGCGCTCGAGACGTATCTCCATCCGAGCCATGGCAGCCGAGACCGGAACTGGTTCAGCACTGAAGCCTGAGTCCTCGTCTTCTGCTTCCCGTACTGTTTTCACTGTCTCCTTTTCCTCATTGTCCTTGTTATATATATATATAATGGGCGAAATTTTGTTATGATTTGACTGAACTAAATTAAGAGCTTTTTAGATGATTACTTTGAAAATATTGATTGAGCTACCTGGGGGAGTAGTCGGGCGGACGACTTGGACACCCACGTTATTTTTTGTGTGTGTGCTAAGGAATCATCTTCGATATCCATTTTGAAAAATTAAACAAGGTGGCATATTTTATAGTAAATTTTGATTCTTTTTTCCAAATTCACGTGTTTATGTTTTATTAATCTCGTTTGCTTGCTTCAGGAAGCAAGCAGGCTTTGGTATCATTGTCTGACAAGAGTGGTCTGGATCTTCTTGGAAACGGACTTCATAACTTGGGGTGAGTTATGACTAGACGAATATTTAGCTTCCTTATGCTATACTTCTGTATTGATTATCCCTCAAAGTCTCAGTTTTTAAACTCATAATCGGTATGGTAACGTTTGATAAATGTCTCATGCAATGGCCTATTTAGGTACACAATTGTTTCAACTGGAGGAACAGCATCTGCTTTGGAAGATTTTGGGCTGCCTGTCACCAAAGTTGAACAGCTTACGTGTTTCCCTGAAATGGTTGATCTTTTCTTTCTGTTTTGGTGTTAATCTGCAATTTGCACTGCTGGTGAGAGCTTTATCTTTTTGAACAATGAAAACTGATATTAAGAATTTATTACAGCTAGATGGTCGTGTTAAAACTCTTCATCCTAATATTCATGGGGGAATACTTGCTCGAAGGGACCAAAGTCATCACATGGAGTCGCTCGATAAGCATGGAATTGGTAAGCACTTCTAGATTTTAAATGTTAGATTCATTCGCAAAATCATGAACTATGCTTGAATTGTGCACTTTATTGCAGGAACTTTTGATTTAGTGGTGGTGAATTTGTATCCTTTTTACAACAAGGTCACTAGCAGTGCTAAAATTGAATTTGAGGATGGAATTGAAAACATCGACATAGGTGGTCCTGCCATGATCAGAGCAGCGGCAAAGGTCTATTTCAATTTAAAATTTAAAGTTGCATTTGTTTTTCTCAATATTTTCTGACATTTTTACATGAAACAGAACCATAAGGATGTCTTAATTGTTGTTGATTCGGGAGACTACCCTGAGTTACTGGAGTTTCTTAAAGGAAAGACAGATGATCAGCATTTCAGAAGGAAGCTTGCTTGGAAGGCATTCCAACATTGTGCTTCTTATGATTCTGCAGTTTCAGAGTGGCTCTGGAAACAGACTTCTGGAGGTAACAGTAATTAAAGTTTTTAGTTTTTTTTTTTCCATTTGAATTCTCTCTGATAGTCTGATTTGATTCTCTGGGGTAAATTTTATTGGCAGAAATGTTCCCTCCAAGTTTAACAGTGCCTCTCTCTCTGAAAAGTTCTCTTCGTTATGGTGAAAATCCACACCAAAAAGCTGCCTTTTATGAGGACAAGAGGATTGCTGAGGTTAATGCTGGCGGTATAGCTACTGCTATCCAACACCATGGAAAGGTGAGAATTTAAGATAAAATAAATAAATATATGCATGATTTAAGATTCAACAAAAGGTACACCGCCTAAATTGAAGCTCAATATTATATGGGTTTATGTCTCAACAAAAGAAAACTAAATACTAAAATTCATAATTGTGCTATATGAATGTCTGATTACAATGATATATGCTGTAATTTCTCAAGAAATGTGGTTCTATGTATGGGAAGCTCCATTAACTTGATATGCCTTTACAGGAAATGTCATATAACAACTACTTGGATGCTGACGCGGCTTGGAATTGTGTCTCAGAGTTCAAGAACCCTACTTGTGTGGTAGTTAAGCACACCAATCCTTGTGGAGTGGCTTCTCGTAGTGATATACTTGAAGCATATAGACTATCTGTCAAAGCAGATCCCGTTAGTGCTTTTGGTGGTATTGTAGCATTTAATGTGGAAGTTGATGAGGTAAACTCATTATTCCCTTTTCTTTTCACCAAATGAACCAACATCAAGAACAAAAAATGTTACTATCTACTAAACGTTAAGAGGAAAATATAATTCTTTGGTGGTCAGAATGGAAATTGTTATAATAAGATAGATTGTATGAAAAGTTGAGCTTTTTATCTTGTAAACAAAGATGATTTACCAAAAAAATGAACCTTTGATATGTTTTACCTTATTTAGCAAACAGATCATTGATCATTCATTGTTGTAAGTATAACTGATTCACTTCTCTACATATCTCTCAGGATTTAGCAAGGGAAATCCGTGAATTTAGAAGCCCAACAGATGGTGAAACTCGGATGTTTTATGAAATAGTGGTTGCACCAAAATATTCAAAGAAAGGGCTCGAAGTGCTTAAAGGCAAATCGAAGATGCTAAGGATTTTGGAGGCAGGTAAGAACGAGAGAGGAAAGTTGTCACTTAGACAAGTTGGTGGAGGATGGCTAGCTCAAGAATCTGATGATTTAACTCCCGAAGAGATCAAATTCAAGTCTGTCTCTGAGAAGAAACCAAATGAAAGTGAGCTCACTGATGCTGAATTTGCATGGCTTTGTGTCAAGCATGTTAAGAGCAACGCCATTGTGATTGCAAAGGTACACTAATTCTAATCTTTATTCTGCATGATAAAGAAAGATGATCAGGTTTTAATTAAGCAAATCTGATTTATATTGTGCAAGTGGTTAAGGAGACAGACTTGAAATCTGTTGGGCTTTGCCCGCGCAGGTTTTGCCTGTTTTCGACGTTTTTCGGCTTCCGTCATAGACTCTGGAATGCCATTGGGTGGCGGTTTGTCTCCAAAATCAAGTTGAACTGTGAATAACTTTTTATACAAGCTAAAATTGAATCATGAATTGGTTTGGTATTTTCTATCCATACAAGTTAGAGAAATTGACTGCTGTGATTGTTGTTCAGAATACCTGCATGTTAGGCATGGGAAGCGGCCAACCGAACCGTTTAGAGAGTTTGAGGATAGCTGTGAAGAAGGCAGGAGAAGAGGTCAAAGGAGCAGCTTTGGCAAGTGATGCTTTCTTCCCTTTCGGTAAGCCATATTCTTACACTTTCTATGTAAAACAAAATTCCACATTTGCAATTTTAACTCTTTACGAATCTTAATTTGAATGAAAAGTTTTGAGTTTATCATTTAAATACTTTAACTGAGATTTTTCAAAAACTGCGTGTTTCATGAAAAGCTTGGAACGATGCGGTGGAAGAGGCATGTAAGACTGGAGTTGCTGTAATTGCAGAGCCAGGAGGGAGTAAAAAAGATGAAGATGCGGTAGACTGCTGCAACAGATATGGAGTTTCTTTGCTCTTCACCAATGTGAGGCACTTCAGGCATTGATATCCCCCCCAAATCAACCCAACCCTTCTTCTGTGGTTCATGAATTATGTATCTTGAATTGAATAATGTTTAGCAGTTATGCTGTCTTTTGTAATAAGACAGACACTGGTTCAAGTTTTGTCGGGTTTAGTTATGTAATCAATTTTTAATTGCTAAACACACGACTCCTGCTGCAGTTCTATGTCAAGTGTTCAATGCCAGCAGTCTTGGTATCCTTATGCATAGATCTAATAAAAGTCGTCACTTGCTTCACTTGATCCTGGCTCGAACATGCCGACAAGAGCACCTTCACGGTTCCTCCGTCAGGAAAACAACCCGAATCTATCATCTCCTCAAAAATCTCTAAGCACCTTCTGTACAACTTCTTCCTAGAGTAAGCTCCGATTCTAGATGTCCACGTTACCACGTCGGGTTTCAACTTCTTACCCGGCAGAGATTCGAAAATCGCCTCGACACGCTCCAAGAACCCTGCCCGTCCATATACATTGATGAGTATGTTGTAAGTGCTGATGTCAGAATCCCACGGCCCGACCTCCATGGCTCTCAGAACTTCCTCCATCTTCTCCATTTGGCCTAGTCGGCCGTAGAGGTTGAGCATGCTGTTGAGAATGTAGGTGTCGGGTTCGATCCCTGATTTCTGCATCTGGACCACGATGTGTTCGCATCGTTCAAGGTTGCCGCTCTTGGAGTGTGCTGATAAGAGGAGCGTGTGGGATTTCATGGTCGGGGTGATTCCTAACCGCTTCATGTCCTCAAACACTGCTTCCGCCTCTGACAAATTCGGAGGGAGATTTAGATAGTCAGAAGAACAACACGGACATAACTACAAAGTACAAACTGACATTTTCTTTAATGAATTTATATTATATAAAGAGAAGTTTACAAAGCTTGAAATTTGGTAAGAAACTATGAGAGAATGTGAAAAGGTTCAATTTTTGAGGAGGCAGTTTGAACAGAAACTGTAAAAGATGCTCCTTTCTCACTCGGTTATGGACTTGCTCTACAATATATATAGTTGAAATTTGTAAATAGTCTTAATGCAACTATATGCTCATATTGTTATTCGCATTACTCATGTAGTTATTTGTATCAATACTCTTGAACATGTTAAATGCACCAACCGTTAACTATCCATCCATTTTTTGCGTTAAATATTTCAAAATGACACTTTTACCCTCTTGTTCATATCATCTTCAACACTAAATCTAATTCCAAACCGCAAATTTGGGTTCGAATCTAATCTCAAAATGCATATTTTGGTTAGAATTCAACCAAAAAATGCAGATGTTGATTGCATTCTAACTCAAATTTGCATTTTTAGGTTTGAATTCAACCCAAATTTGCATGTTGGGATTGAACAAATTTGAGTGTTGAATATTCTGTTTAAAAGGGTATGAAAAAGAACAAGAGAACAAAATTTTCAAATTGACATATTTAACGGCAAAAATGAATGGATACTTAACGGTTGATTCATTTAACACTTTCACACATTTTTGTGCATTTAACAACAACAGTCAAACATGTAGGTACCCTTTGTTTTATAAAAGGATCATTTTTTTTAATCCATGGAGATTGTTTACCTTGATAAAGACCAGATCTTCCATATGCATCAACCATAATATTGAACGATGCTCTGTCAGGTTCGATCCCCATATGCTGCATTAGCGAGAAAATTTCTGCAGCACCATAAGGGAAACCTGCACGACTGCATCAAACAAGAACAAAACGTTAAAAAACAAAATGTTTCATATCAATCTAATAATTATGACCTGAAAAACACTCACCTATAAGACTCCATGAGGGCATTGTAGACATATACATCCGGTTCGAGCCCAGATTCTTGCAGCTGCTCGAATATCTCTTCAGCCTTTTCACAGTGACCTTCTCTAGCAAATGCATTGATTAGTGCAGTGTATGTGCAGATATTCGGTTTGCATCGTTGACTTAACATTTCGTTAAACACCTTCAGTGCCATGTATGATCTTCTAGCCTGAAATCAAGAACATAGAAGCAAATTTAAAGAAAAAACCCACATAGCTCCATTTTAAAAAAAAAATGGAGATGGAAAAGAAAATTTTAACCTTTCCATATAGATTGATTATCATTGTGTAGGTATCCACAGTTGGCTGGCAGCGGTCTCTTTTCATTTTATTGAATATCTGCAATGCTTTTTGTGTCTGTCCACCCTTTGTTAGCCCTTCGATATAAGCATTGTAAACTATTGCACCTGCAAAGATTGTTATCTTGCTCAGCTTCGTGTTCATTCTTGCTTTGAGAATTTTACACTGAGAAAGAAGAGACTCGAGTACTTTTATCTCAAATCAGTTCATTTCATATACAAAACTATAACCTATACGAATTCAGTAATAGATTACTTGGAGTTCAAGGTATATGTTATTTCCGGTAGTGATTTATCAGAAAAATGAACTTTGACCAAAACACAATCACATTTTCATCGTTATTAAGTAACCAAATCCGCTTTCAAAGTTAGTGTACTACATACTTGGGCTTAGATTGTACTTCTTCATCTCAGCGAATACGACTCCAGCTTTCTCTAACAACCCAGAAGCACAATATGCCCTTAGAAGAACAGCATAGGTGTCCTCTGTGGGGACACACCGAGACTCGAGGAGTTCTAAGTATTTGGCTTCTGCCTTTTCATACTGCAGTTGTTGCCCATACGCATCTATGAGTAAGTTGAAGGAAAGAACATCGGATTGGAATGAGCTCCTGTAAAGCAACCATTCACCTATCTGGCTAGATAGGTGAGAAATCGGGTCAAAATTGAATAATCAGTGTACATTGATGTGAAATGAAGTAAACTTGGAGAAGAAGTAACATGTGATGAAAAGGAGTGAACAAACTTACCAATGCAATTGGACCCCATTGTTTACTTAGACGAAGTTGAACAGCGACATTAACGAAATCATCCCATGTGCTGTGAGTTTCTGGGATTGTGTCCAGAAAAGCATAAACCTTATCCATATCTTGTTGTTCTTCCTTCACAAATTCAAGAATTTCCTGAGCAAGAGGACTCAATACAGGAAATATGCCATCCACAAACCCAGATCCGTATTTCCATCCCTGCCCCCTCAGGGCACCCCCTGCATTAATCATCAAACAAACCCATGTCACGATTCAAGAAATTGGCGCCCAAATGAAAACCCAATTTCTAGACCAAGGAATTTAGCGTTAATCATCAAGAAATTGGAAAATTTTGAATTCCAAAAATTAAAGAATGTAGTGCTGATACAGAAAAAATGAGGAAAAAACACAAGTATTTTGGGATGAAGCATCAAACATCCCAGGTCAAGATTCAGGATTTTCGCAAAAATAAAATAAAATCCAAGAATGTAAAGCTGAAACAGAGAAAATTATCCCCCAAAAAATAATTAAAAAAAATTTCAGGCTATTTAGCGGTTACCCTTTTTCCTGGAGAGCTTTTTGTGGTTGAAGCTTCTGACTTTCCCGCGTTTGTCAATGTAAAGGCTGTCCCTTTTGAACTTCTGAGCCGCAGCTCCACCATGGGAGCTGATGCTCATCTGCCATCTGAAACCGTTCTTGCAAAAGATTGGATTTTTTATGACGCATTCAAATGGGGAGCCCAGAATTAGTCTCTCTATCATCACTCGCCACAAGAATTTTCCTCCTTAGACTAGATAATGCATGTGGAGCCTTCCAACTCTCAGTTCAATTTATTTCTTCATTAAAAGACTTTTTTCCTTTTCTCTTTTTGCTTGAAGATAACAAGAGAGGCCATTTTGTCATTTCGTGGTCGGAAAATGAAATCTTTGTCTGTTCTGCACAGGATATTTTTGAATGCACATATAGTTAGTGCATCAATAATTTGTCCTGAAATAGGAGAATGCAGCTTATTTCAGTTGGATGATTCCTCTTTCAGTTCTTGATTTAATTTAACTTCAGTTGTATTATATTTCCTCGTACGACAGGAGTCCGCTGCTGTTTTCCAACCCAACCGATATAACCAATTAACTAATCAGATTCTCCCACAAATCCACCGTAACACAAACCATCGTTGGCATTCTCTCCATGCATGCAAATTCCACGATAAGAACTCAGTACGAGGAACACAGAGATAGGACAGATTTTTAGTTTCGTCTGGGGTTTATCATTACCATTGATGGGAGAGGCAAGGGAAGGAGATTGTCGGGTGCAACTGATTATTAGTCTCTTCTTCATCTGTGTTGTTGGAGGCGGAGTTTCCCTCTGCCATTTTATTTTTCTGAAGGAAACCGAAGCTTCCAATTGGTATTACCAAGCTGGAATCACCCTCGAGGCCATTCCTTGGGCTTTCTGGTTCCTAACCTACCTCTACACGTGCTTCAAACACCGAGTAAAGAGGAAGCAGCCACCACCGCCCAAAACGGCAGAATTGACCACCGCTCCACCGACCTCCTCCTCGAAGTCTAATGAACAGCTCAATTCCCATTTTGAATTGGCCGTGGCGGTTGAGGATGAGAGGCAGGGTATGGATGGAGGTGGAAATGAGGACCAAAGTTCGGGTGATAATTCGAATAGGACCACGAGTTTGAGTAAGTTGAATGATGTAGAGTTTGGTATTAGGGAAAGTGAGATGCCATTGAAGTTTGGATCTTCATCTTGTGGATGAACAAATCAATAGATGGTGAAATTTCTGTTTTTTTTATTAAAAAAAAAATCATACACTAGATCATGATATCTAATCTATGAAAATATAATTCCAGTCGATTAATTCATATAATGACACGTAGTTTAAAAAAATAAAAATCATTTATGTTTAATTAAGCGAAATAATAACTCGTACATAAACCAACAATTTTGAAGACGTCTCAAAAGTGCTTGAAGTAGCCCTGTTGTCAACTGAAAATGTAAAATGTCAAAAAGTTAGAACAAAATGTTAAAATAAAATAGTATTGTTGACAAACTGTTGTCAACACAATAAATGCTACAACTCATATTGTCAACAAATTAGGTAGAAATACGTGTATAAGTTAGAGTGCATACGTGTACTAAATTTGCTTCTTGTAATCCATACGATCAATTAAAACAAGAAAGTTGTTTTACTTGTGCCAAGATGGTATCAGAGCAGGTCCACGATTATGTTAGGTATTGGAGCCTGATTAATATGTAGTGTTAGTTTATGTATTAATGTACGCGTCTCGCGCTTCAACCCGTAGGCTGTACTGTACTGTATTTTTCCATGTATACGTATTATGTAACAGTAACATATCATTAATATATATAACCAAACCGCGTGGAGGTTACCCTAATTTGGGTGTTACCACGGAAAAATAGAGTCTCTCTCTACCTCTTCCTAATCTCTCTAGATTTCTTGTTCTTCTTCTTCATCAGATTAGAGGTGTTGTTGTGAATCTTCCTATTTGATCGTGTGATCAATATAAAATACGTTCATGGGTGAAAAAAAATATGTAAAGACAGTACATCTCAGCTATTTTGCAGACTAAATGAAAGAATTTTTTAAAAAAGTAACCATATTAGAAAAAAAAATTTGAAAAAGTATATATGTAGAAAACATATTTAGCAAAATGTGTATCTGCGCAGGTGGTAGTAGCGTTTTTGAAAAACACTACTACCACCTGCGTTTTTCCCTTCTTTTTTTTTACGTTTTTTTTTAAAAGCATCAGAGTGTTCATTCTCTAGTCTAGTCTCACCTGAGGTAAAACATTGAAACAAAGCTGTTTATTAACAAGTTTCTGAATGAGACTTTTTTTCAAATATCCTAGCTAGTTTAACATTTTCATGAATTACTGCTGCAAAATAGCTTTTTGGGGTTTCCACTGCCTTTTTCTTCGGCATCTGAAGACTCTTGATGAGAGATCTAATCATGCGTCTCTACATCTTGCTGAGAGATATAATCATGCGTTGCTTCATCTCAGTATTCATAGGTCCAAATTCCTCTAGGCTAGTCTCACCAAATTCCTCGACTGGTTCTCTAAAAATGTGAAGTTTAGATACTAACATGGTACAGCAACCAAGGTCTTTCAAGCGAACAGATGCTTGTTCATTCTCTAGGCTAGTCTCACCAAATTCCTCAAGTAAACAAGAAAGGAAGTTATAAGAAGTTAAATACTTTTTTTTCAAGCGAACTGATACTTGTTCATTCTCTAGGCTAGTCTCACCAAATTCCTCAAGTAAACAAGAAAGGAAGTTATAAGAAGTTAAATACTTTTTTCCTAGGCAAATATTACATGTCCTAAATTTTCCAACTTGTTCTGAACGACACCCGCGAGGTAAAACATTGAAACAAAGTTGTTTGGAGCTTGAATATCCAACAACACCAGCAGGGTTTAGGGTTTTAATAATTTATGTTGTAGGTTTGGATCTATGAATACTGAGATGAAGCAACGCATGATTATATCTCTCAGCAAGATGTAGAGACGCATGATTAGATCTCTCAGCAAGATGTTGGAGCAATTATAGCGCGGTATATCAATGACAACAAACTGAATCACCCTACGAAGAAGAGAGTAGTTTGTGATGAAAGACTTCAATTTCTATTTAGGAGGAAAACCATAAGCAGACATAAAATCAACGAGTACACTATGCAGAAGCAGACTTAAAATCAACGAGTACACTATGCAGAAAATCAAGAGTCTTCAAATGCCAAAGAAAAAGGTAGTGGAAACCCCAAAGAGCTATTTCTCTTGATCAAACCTTCCATTTTCCTTGAACTTTTTCAAAAAGTATTTACTTTAGAAAAAAAAAAAAATTTATTTTCCTTGTTTGATATTGTTGTGAATGGTTGTGTCTTCTCTGATGTGTCTTCTCAAATTAGCGATTCTCCAAATCCATTTACACTTTGATGCGTCTAAAAAAACAACGAAAAAAAATGAAAAACGCAGGTGGTAGACCTGCGCAGATGCACATTTTGCTAAATATTTATTTTATATATATACTTTTTCAAAAACAAATTCGAAAATAAATACTTTAAAAAAAAACTCTAAATGAAAGCATTTGTTTTCCTGCTGCTGCTGGTGATTGCATCGGTTATGGTAAAAAATTGGTAAACAGGCTTTCGCTTTACATTTAGTATATTTCCTCCATTTATGACCCCTTAATGATAGGTACCTTGATTGGTTACAAGTAGCACAGTCTCAATCAGTCAAGATTCAAGTGAAACCATATTCACCAAAATAATTGGTTCTACCATTTCCTTGAAGGCAAATAGGCCAACATTTATGTGGTTGTCGAAGACGATGTCGTATCATACTATCGGAATCAAGAGAAATCATTCTCTTAAATCAACCACTGAAGACAGTTTTACCAAAACGGACAAGACAACACAAAAGGAACATGGGTCAGATTGGTTATCCGGATGACAAACGATATATCCAATAAATAAACTGTGGGATTTTATGAAATAGGTGTTCTACTTTTGTGAAAGATGTTTTGTGGTCTTTGGAAATATGTTTTAGGTAACAAATGTTGTTTTAGTACTGACTTATGTTGAACTTGTTCTGGTGTAAATGGATGTTTGTGTGAACATTTCAATGGAACTTGGTATTGCTGAATGGTTACAGCTATTTATCCATTTAATCACATTTATATGAAACATGTTGTACAAGTTAATAACATAGTAGGATTACAAGTTCAACCTATTAAACATAGTTTAAGAAAGGGAAAAAGATGTAACATGTTTGACCAAAGTGGTAAAAGCGACACACTGTTTGTTTTTTATGCAATATGTTTGGTCTTGTTGGTTTTTGATGAATTCTGTTTATGTCCGTTAAAAATTTCCGTTAACACTGCAAATGTCTTGCACGTGACTTTTTTTGTATGCGAAATTCCTCAAATATCCATTCCTTCTTCACTGCTATTATATGCAGTCTTCCCTCAAACGGCCCCTCCTTAGGTAAGACACTAGATACTAAAATCAACCAAAGAAATACAGAGATCGCCTTCCCAATCATCTCCATCAAAGCTTCAAACTTTACAATCTAATTGACCTCCTCATTATCTTTAAATAGAGACCCACCCAGAAAACAGCCCTAACTTCAAGTCAATTTGATCTCCATCGAAAAAAGAGGTGTTGAATCCCGCTAAGATACAAGAACTGGAGTTAGGACTGCTTCGTGAAGTCAAAAGGAACGATTTTGAGATTGAAAATGGAAGAAATGAAGAATAGGGGAAAAGAAATGGAATAATTGATTGTGTTAAGTTGTTCACGGTACTTGATTATGTGGAAAAGCTGAAGCTTGAGAGTGGTATTGAGTTGGTGTGTTATGACTAGGTGAAGAATGGAGAAAGCATAGTCAAAGGGGAGGCACATTAGTTCTAATAGTCACCGATATCTGTCACCAACAGCGGGGAGGATTAGGGTTCCGAAAGCAGGTATTCTTCGGGAGAGGGGGATTGCACCGATGATGGGTTTTTGGGGAAGAGAGATCGGTTCGGTAATTTTGTGGATGGAGAGGTTGAAAGGAAGAGTAGATGGACACTGGTTCAGATATTGGAGGAAAAATAGGATGAGGGTAGTTTCATTATTTTCAATTCTTTTTTTTAACGTTAAAAAACAAGAGTACGTGAGTTGCACGTTTCCAATTTAAACGGATAAATTGACGGAAAAACAAACGTTTCTTCAAAAACCAACAGAATGAAACATAATACATTAAAAACCCGCGGTCCAAAACAAGTCACATCAGTTACCAATTTTGTCAAACATGTTACATCTTCTTCATACTTTTCTCAAAACATACGTAACTATTTAATCACATTAGAAGGAAACATTTATAACCATTTAATCACATTCGAGGATAATATATATAACCATTTAATAAAATTTCAACTTAGAATGTACTCTTTAATTTAGAATCTCCGACTTAAAAATCAAGATCTGAAGAACTGCAAAAGAACATCAGTACTGAACATGAAGAACTTAAACCCATTTCAACAAAATATTCACCAACAAACTCAAATACAACTACTTGTTTAGTACGCTGATCAAAAGTAAATAACAGACAACGGCAATTGCAGCATACAACTTCCAGTTTTTTTGGTTGGCAGCAGCTGGAGCAGCACGTGCATTCGCAACTTCAGATTTCAACTGCCCCTTCAGAGCTTGAAACTTGAACATGGTGTTTCTTCCATAGGGGCACATGGGTGAATCTTCCCATTCGAAAAATCTGAAGCCAGGATTTTGTACCGACTACAGAAGACAACGAATCATAAACTAGGATCATCCATGAACCGCTAAAAATTGAAGAACTTGTTCCAATTAGGGTTCTTAACAAAATTAAGGTTTGTAACATAAAAAGGTCAAATTGGGACAAAATACTTAAAATCCTTACAATTACCTCAAAATGGGAGCACCCATGAAACCTATGACCCAAATTCTTCCAAGAACCCGCAGATTTGATGGAGGAAATCTCACCGCAAAATCACAGTCTGGACCTTAACACTAAAAGGGACGACTCTTGAATGCTAAAGTGGGAACAAACTTAGTTGATGCTTCCTTCTTCAGCTTCATCTTTGTGTCAAGGCGTTGCTACTTGCTAGTAACTGCTTGAGTTCAAATGGAAGGCAGTTATAATAAAAGAGACAAAGGCATTTTCGGAAGTTCATATTGGTTTACACTCACGTGCAAGGCACATGCCAAAATTAACGGTGATATTTAACGGTGAACAGTAAAAATGACCAATTAGTTACATGCTGAAACATATGTGACCATCCTGCACAAATTATAACTAATTAGTCACATGCGCAAACATGTGTAACCATGCAAGTAATTAACCCTGAATTTTTATATGTTGACTGAAAGTGGCATTGCAACCCATTTCATAGAAATAATACTCACTACGGTTACTTCAAGTAATTAAGCTAGTCATCGACCCATTGCTTATTTAAAAATATGGTCGGCAAGCTAAGGTGGTTCTGGGTCGTGTTGCATCAGAATGACACGAAATAGGAGAAGCAAATAAGTGTTATGACATTTTGTGTAGAAAGTTGTAATTCCAATCCATGGTAGAACCTAACTCACCCTGATCTCAAAGGTTTCCGGGTTTGTAGGGATGTTGTGGAGGAACGAGATAGAAATCTTCTTTGATTTTGCCGTTAGACGTTCATGAGAGCAATCGAAAATGGTTTCTTGGGGGTCAAGAAAGAACTATATTTGCGTTTCTTAATATACAAGAAATTAAACTCCGAAAGTAAAGCTTACTTGATCAGAGTGACGTTTTCCGCTAAGTCTTCAATCTCAGATGGAGAAGTGGATTTGTAGAATCTGAATCATCATAATGAAAACACAAACAAGAAGAAAAATTGAACACAAAAACAAGAGCATTACCTATTCCAAATCGTCTAATTATTTTGTGTCAGAAATTGTAATTAGATTCTCAGTCAAGGGGTTCGTTAGGAATTAACAATTTAAAGTCTCCTATCAGCAGCACAACATGATGCCACAGAAGGTCTGTCTTTCAAAGGATATATAACAAACAGGTTAATGTTACACTTTCACATACACCTTGTTACTTCACTATCCGCTATACACCCTCTTCTCCATACTTTACAATGCATTATAATCAGATCAACCCAGAATCCTCCTCCCTCCCCTCCTCTAATCAACAACTCCTCTTCTACGAACCATTCATTATTCGGATAAAATCTAGCAACTGTTAACTAAAAAAGAGACATAAAAATTCTTCTGCCACATCCCCTCCTCCCCCCTTCGAGGGTTTTTTCCTTTTTTGTAGTAGTCTCCTATCTGCATGGACACCATATGACTTCATAACATGGAGTCAAGATAAGAATACTTCCTGGCTCGATTGTATTGTAGGAGGCTACCGTAAGTGCGGTCCCACACCCCGATGAAGAGCGACTCTGTGTCGGGGCTGAAAGATATTCCAGAAATCTCACCAAAGAAATCAATCTCCTGCTCCTCCTCAAACCCGTTAGTCACGTCGTACACGTGGACAAAATCAGCAGGCTCTGCTGTAGCCATGAACTGACCATCGGAACTGAATCGGATTGATCTTATGGCTCCTATGTTTCCCTTGAGGACAGCAACTGCTTTTGATAAGTTTCTCACGTCCCAGACACGACATGTCTTGTCTTGATTTCCGGTAGCAAAGATGCGTCCATCGGGGTGCCATGCTGATGCGAAAGAGAAGTCCAAGTGTCCCTTTAATGGAGATATGGTCTACAACAGAAAAAAGAGCCCCAGTTAGTGAACCCTAAACTCTATTCTGGACCACATGGCACGTTCTGATTGGCTTTGGACTTGGAAAGAGGCTCATTACTTTTCCTGTTTGTGAATCCACTAGCATCCCATCAGGGTCATCTCCAACAATGGCCAGGAGCTTACCATCAGGATGCACAGATGTGTGCTGAAACCAGAAACCAAAGGATTAATACGAAAACTAATATATTTCATGTAATAAAAGAGATGAAGAAGAAGCTTACATTTACTGGCCAAGGATAGTTGAAATGCTTGACAAGCGCAAATCTCTCCATATCAAAGTCCCTAACTCCACAATCATTATTTGATGCCATGAAGTGTACAGCACCACTAACAACAAAAACAGGAAATAAGATCCTATTGTATGAGAAATAAGTAAAATGGTAAGGCGTTTGCCTTTGATAAACAAAATTTCTGGTATAGTCATGCTTTCTCCCTTAAACAAGTGCAGACTGGAACAGGAAAAGGTCAAAATAAGAACCTGGGGCTGTCGTATATTTCAACTGCATTTGTAATCGCATTATCATCGTACGTTGTTTTCGAGCAGAAGCTAACACCTGGGCGGTCCAAATTCTACAAACCAGGGGGAGCATGTAAGAATATGAACTGGTTACTCATGCTTGAGACTTGATAGAATAACTTACCTTTATAGTTTATATTCCAAGAAAGTAGGGCAATATATATATACATATACACACGGAGGAATTTCTAGACACTAAGGCACAGTACTTAAATTTATACCAATAATTAAACTAGATAATTCATCTTAATTCTAAATACTTCTAGCACTACCCCTCAAGTTGAAAGCATACAGATCATATGTACCAAGCTTATTACAAATATACCGACTCCGAGGACACATGAAGGTTTTTGTAAAAATATATGCTAGTTGATTATTAAAACCAACAGACTCGATTGAAATTTCCTTAGAGAGGATTTCTCTCGGATGAAGTGACAGCCCAATTCTACATGTTTTGTCCTCTCATGGACAACTTGATCTGAGATTTTATGTAGAGTTGCTTTATTATGATTAAACATGAGCTCATTGGTTTAGTATATACAACGGAAAAGTCTGAAAATGGGACATGATGTTTGACAAAAATGGGTTTTGGTACTACATGTTTTTTGACAATGGGTTTTGCTATAACATGTTGCAAATTGATGGTAATTGGACCTTCCGTTCACGTGTCGTTCAATTGTCCTGTTAAGTAGTCACGTGATCTTCAATTTTCCTTATTTATTTAAACATCAATTAATAAACGACAATAATACCCTTATCCTCTCTCATTTCCTTACCTGAAGGAATGATTTTCGGTTTTAACGAGACACGGAACAGACCCCAACCCTCCCAACTTCTCCTTGAAGCGACTCTCCTTAATGCTCTTCCGTTCCTTCCCGTACGACAGGAACAGAATCACCTCCTTCTCCGGCAACACCACCAGTCTCGACAATCTTCACACATTCACCTGTTCTTCAGATCTTTAAACCACGAGCACGCGAACCAAGCTCGACTGTTAGACCAAACGCAATTCACACACTTCTTCTTCTTCTTCTTCCATGGTGTCAAAAACTCTTCTTGCTAAGTCCAATTTTCCACACTTTGCATACACAGCTAACATCGAATTGATGACCCTCACTGAATCGATCAATCTGGTCCTTATTATGAGAGAATGTAGCAGTTTCCCAGATTTCAAATCCCCACAATTGCCACAAGCCTGTAAGATCTTTAGGAACAAGAAGGCATCGGAGAGGACACCGTCCTCCATCATCAAGAAGAACAACTTTACTACTTCCCCACACCGTATGTCTCTAGAAAACACTCCTATCATCGCAAGAGGTCGTCGACTGTTAGAAGGAGGATCATTACCAGAGGCGCTCTGGAGGCGAAATTAAGTCTAACAAGCTCAGAGGATGTCGTCTCTCCTCGTTATAGGAGCTAAGGGCAGAAAAGGAAAGGTTTGAACACGTGACAGCACCTGTTGGGATGGAAGTTAAACGGAGGGACCAAAAACAATCATTTCTAAACATGTTGTACCATTTACAACCTGTAGAATTGGAAATCCATTTTGGATAAACATCCTGTACTATTTCAGACTTTTCCCTATATACAATCCTTAGCTCTTGAAGCAGCTGTTTAACCATAATAAGCTCACAGGTACCTACAATCATGGCTTTGTATGTTGCTAGTTGTATTCTACATCAACAATAGAACAAGCAACCACATTATACTTCTTGCTTTTCCAGGTTTCATCCATCCAACGAAAACACGATACTCAGACGTGAACCTTTAGCATATGGTATTTTAACTCATGTTATCGGATTGTATTTTAAGAATTCTTGGGTTAACGTATGGTACCATATTTTTTTGAATGTTGTCTTATAGTCTGTCTATTAGTCTTCCGTTACATTTTTATGTTAAATGGTCATGTGACTGCACATGTTGTGACACGTCAGCACCACGGCATTGCCACATAGATATATAATATAATACTTAATTTAAATAATAAAAATATATAAATTTCAAATAAAATATAGAAAATAATTTATAAAAAAGTAAAATTATTTGGAAATTAAAAAATTAAGAAGAATAAATGTAAATAAAAAAATATGAATTTATATCAAAAACTCAAAAAATTAAAAAATTAAATTATACAACATATTATTTATAATTTATTTTAAAAAAACGAAAAAAAGGAAGAAAAAAACAGAAAAATAGGAAGAAAAAAAACTAGACAAAAACTCTTGGGGCCAATTAACCCAGCCAAGGGTCGAACCCTAGGGTTGGACCCCGACCAGGTCGCCTAACCTGGGCGACTAGGTTTGGGTCGGATCCAGCCCTGGGTTCGACCCTGACTGGGTCAATAAACTTTACAGTCAACAGTAATTTTAAATAAAGAACAACATTCTGGAACATAAGTACCATGAAACAAGGAGTACTTATCGATAACATGGGTCAAACATATGCTATCTATGAAACCATTAACCCTAATATTAAAGATAATTCAGAAATATATATCTTGTAAATATATAATTAAGGTATATCTTCGTCTTATTTGGACTTGAGTTTCCTCAACTGGAGCTGGATAATTAGACTTGGGCTTTGTAGATCCCCACATCAGACCCTAAAGTAGAGCACCCTAGATTTGTTCAAATAATTAAAAGATAACTCATTTTAATTCTAGATACTTCTAGCACTAATCTAAATAAAGCCTGTCATAGCTGAAAAATCTAAATATGTACCAAGGAAAGAATACAAACAAAATATTAAATAAAGTATAATATTAAACCAATTTAATAGGTGTGCAAAGAAAAGAATATTAGATAACTCATCCAAATAAAGCCTGTCATAGCTGAAAAATCTAAATATGTACCAAGGAAAGAATACAAACAAAATATTAAATAAAGTATAATATTAAACCAATTTAATAGGTGTGCAAAGAAAAGAATATTCAATGCCTCGTGTAATACCTTACATATCAGCTCTCCTTGAAACCCTCCAGCAATTAACAAATTATCCCTAACTGCAAGAGTACTGACTTGTGTTTGAGTAAACCCCTCAATAAGGCTCCCAGGATGTTTCTACAGAAAGAAACGTGAGCACGAGATAGTTACTCGAACTTGAAAATGAATAATAGTCTCGGTTCTCAAGGAAATGTTTAGCACATGTACCTCGCGTGGAGCCACATGCCCATAGACATCAAGCACTTCAGTCTTTTTACATGTCAATGATGACCAATGAATAATGGAGAAATGGGACATTAGGTACACATCATGTTTCGTTGTGGACCAAACCAAGTTCCTTAGCTGCAATGGCAAACAACAACCATTTCAGGAAATACTGCAAAATCCGTACACAAAAATGGGCATAATATATGCATATGGTAGCAAAGAGCAAAAAAGAGCTTATAAAAGAAGCTTATGTTAGTCACACCTAATGGATTAAAGAAAAAGGAAAATGAAGGGAAAGTGAATATACTTGAAAATGAAGAATCGTTGATTTCACAGATCTTGTATTTCGCCAAAATTTATAGTAATTTCCACCTTGCCTTGTCGGCTTGCAGCCCTGTTACACCCATAGAAATTATATGACAGAATAGGCGCTAACAAATTGTGAAAAAGGGAAAGTAACAAGCTGCTGCCACTACCACTACCACTACTATTGATGCATAAAGAGGCAAATTACCTTTTCTGAACTTTCACCAGATTGTGGTACATTCTCATAGTTCTTGTACTGTTCTAACCGTGTTTTTCTATACTGTTCTCGGGTGATTCTCAACCTCTCCCATGGGATAGCCTGTATATCTTTACCTCTCCGGGCATCAGCAGCAGATGTATCTGTTATCTTATTGTCCTGCATGAAATAGCTATTTATTACTAATATTCTAAATAAAAAATAACTCCCTCACGCTAAGAAAGTCTAGAAAGATCAACAAAAAAAACGGAAATACATTAGAAACATAGTGAAGTAAATTTACCAAATGATCATACTCATCGTCATCGTCCGTCTCAGATTCACCCATTACTCTTCCATGGAAGTATAAGTCATCATCTACTTCTCCCATCTCATGATCATCTGCCACATGCTCCATATGGTACTCTTGGTATTCAGCCATGTGACCCTAAATACTGAACCAATTTTATCATGTAAGGAACCTCCAGTAACACATCGCTTGCAATCGGAGGACTTACAAACTCTTTAGGCACAATAGTAGATCACTTCGGAGCTATATCCATAACATTAACATTGAGAATCGGCATAATTTAGTTTAGAAAATTCTCCAATACTTAGAACACTAAAAAAAACTTTTAGGTATCCTACAAATTTACTGAAGGATAGAACAGTGGGAACAGAATAGTTGGAAATTACAGCGAAAACCGCCTAAGTAGTAACTACACACAATTTTCAACGCAGAAAAACTCCCAACTAAATCAAATACAATCAACTCTATATCTAGGTGTAGAAATAGTAAAGCTTAACTAGCAAAAAATGTCTGAGAAGCTCAGGGAGCTGAATAAGGAGACGCTGAAATACAATAACCCCCACAAACACAAAAATTCAACGAAGCCTGTACCGCAAAACCATTGATAGCAAGCTGCAATTGCATCAACAGACGAGTACAAGTAATTGGGGAAAAACTAGATTTGATCCAACATAGGGAAGACGAGATGGAGAAGCAGAAAGCTTACGGAGATTCAGACACGCAAACTCAAGATCGAATGGATCGATTGAGAGTACAATTGGGATTGGCTGCGTTAATTCAACGATACATTCATTCCAATTGGTTCTCTGTCTCTCTCTGCATTGATTGGATTAGAATTTAGAGCTTGGGCTGATTGAGAAGGAAAGCAATTGCCGGCAAATGAATTACCATTTCAACCTCGACTGTGTTTGGGATGAGTACTGATCCAACTCCACTGTACCTCGGGGCCTTTCCATCGAAATAATACCCCCGACCCAAAACATGGACAAGCCTTTCATTTTTCCTTCTTAAAAAATCATATTAAATGACTTGTGGTAGTATACATTTTATTGTTATTGTTTATAAATAGAAATCACTAATTATCGTCAAAATCACAACCCAAAAAAATTGCTTAGATTAATTATAAGTTGAAACTTGTGTAGCATTTCTTCAAAATGTCTGCTTACCAATAATATTTTAAATTTGTTTTTGGTGGTGGATACTATCTGTAATTGCAACTTCTTATCTACATCTTCTGATTTGAAAACCTGGCAAAATTTTGAGGAGTTGTGGGGAATATATGCATCCATACGTATTCAATGATAGTAACGGTTATGTTTCGGACTATAGTAATAATTCTCAATTGTAACATTTGAAAATGTTGTAACTTCTGTTGAGAATAAATTGAAAAGTTTTGAAATTTTTAAATCTTATTTTAAAACATTATTATTTATTGTCTTCGATTTAGAGAAGTGTTGAAAGACATTGACTTCGATTTAGTGCATAAGGTAAACAAGGCTCTATCTAGCAAACCATTTCTTTCCACTACACAAACAACAGGATTTAGGAGTTCGAAGATGTCCAAGCATCTCTATCTGTCTATTACATCAAAATACATTTCACCCACCGCAATCTCACGCTAGCAAATTCGGTCTCACCTGCTGAAGCGATGAGCTCAAGTTTGATTCAAGTATTTGGTGCGAAAATACAATCTCTCCTCCATTAGAACCCACTCTCTGCTTCTTCGCTCGAAGGCTAGGGGAAGAAGGGAGAGGGCAACCCCAATCGGGGGTCGACGGTTCATGATGTGACGATAATGATTCATCAACAGATACAGTTTCTGCTAGAGCAAGATCCTTGTTGGGAGACTCTGAGGTCGGGACACGGGTGGTTGGGGCATTCCTGTTCTCCAAGTTTTGGCCATTATTGGGGGCGGAGGGCCCCGCTGCATCCGAGGAGACCTCACTTAGTCTTTGCTGCTCTTCGATGATCTTCTTCAAGTATTTTCCTTGTGCCTCTATCCTTAACTGTAATTGTCTCTGCACCTGTTTCATTTCAAAGAAGAATGGGTGAGATAATCAACAGCTTTCTCAAATAGAATTAGGTGAGATAATTAGCAACATTCTGAAATGGAAAAAGTTCAAGATAAATTTCACATGGAGTTGCTTTGATTTTAACTTCATCAGAAACCAAACTTGCCTCTAACTGTTCGTGCAGTCGCTTTTGCACCTCCATCTGCAGCTTGAGAGCTTCGGTAATTTGCATTCCACTGCCAAATTGATCCAAATCAAATCTCATACTGAATTATTCTCCTAGTTACTTTTTTTCATTAGTAACTTGAGTGTAACAAACAGTTTACGTACTATACAATTCTTACGTTAAGTCCTGTTTTTCCCCTAAAGAAAGTATTTAGCGTTAGTTTCAATAGTGAAACGACAGATGATCCTTCATATTCAATGGCCACACCTTGTACATTGACATTTGATTAAGGTGAAAACAACAATGTTGGATAGATAATATCTATGCAATTGAAATGCAGAAAGGTTAAGCTCGATATTACGTACGAGGATCCATCCATCTCAGAGAGCAGATCTCCCGATTCTTTCTTCTCCACTTTTTTACCTTCAGTTAAAAATTAACCATCATCAGAGAAGCATAAGTTAAAAGGTTCTTAAGAGAGATTCAGTAACAATATTAGCATCTAAGTTCAATTACTCCTACCATCAGATGAGGAATCTGGGAGATACTTCGCAAGTCGGTATTTCTGCACACAGCATTTGGATATAGTAAATTTACGTTTTTTTTTAAGAAAAAAAACACAATTAAAAGAAACACACGTACGAATTGACAAAAGTTGTAATATCATGGTACGCACCTGCAAATGGCTTTTGACATGATATATGGTAAGGCCTTGAACACCCATAACTCGAAGAACACCTTTCGGTGTAGCTCCTGAATCAATAAAGAATTTTCAGTTGAGTTTTGAATAATTTTCCAATCAAATAAAAACTTTGAGACAATGATGAACAGAATAGAGAACAGGGGAAGAAGCTGACTTACTATCAGGTCCCCCGAGCTGCGCCACGGCCTCAACAAAGCGTTCATGGAGCTCATCTGTCCATCGAAGGCGCTGTTTTGAGTTGTTCCCACCATTTTCAGGCTCCATTGAGCCTAGATCCCCATCCATTGATTGCCCTCGAACAAGTGAGTTGCTATGAACTAAACTCGAACTACTATCAGTTTTCGGGTAATACATCTGTCATTTATTTAATCATCAAAACAAGAAAAACACCATTGTCTTTTTATTTTGTACTGGGGAGAAAATGCTACCAATACCAAGCTACAAAGATTTAACAGCATTTGTATCTCCAATACTGTCACAATATCTTGTCCTAGAATTTTCAAAAATGAACTTCTTCAGCTACTACAAATTAACTTACTTCTGTATTTGCTCAATTATGGGAAGGATATTCATTTCTCAACTCAACAAGTTTGTTAGCAAGAATATTCACAAATTTCAAACAAGTGACATTTCCAATCTCCCGCACTTGATTCAATAGTTTCAGTGTGATTCTCCAGTGTATATATATATGTACATATATAATATATATCGCTAAAGATAACAAAAGAGCGTCGTCTGATCAAATAACCGAATTGACTGAACTAACATCTGAATCAGCAACTACTGGTGTAGCTGGGTGCTACTTGAGAAGACAGAATCCACCAAACCCTTTAAAAAGAAGCAATTTTGTGTACGCTTAAACTATCACTTCGAGGACTTTAAAAACAGACATTAATTAACCAATCATGTGGCATATACAGGTAAAATTGAACAGTTCCATTAAAAGAAAGCTTGATTCTGAATAGAATTCCCACAATCGCCACATTCACTGCAGAATTTAGCGTGCGCAACAGAGATTGGAGTTCAGCTATGAGTAAGGGAGATGTACCTTGGAGCAGATCTTGAATTTCAGGAAAACCGGAGCTGAAATGCAGTAAAGGAGGAGATGAAGACGAGGAAGTTGAAACGAAAGCAAGGTTTGGAGCTTATGCAATGGAGATAGAGAATTCCGTCTTTGCTCGTCTGAGCTCTCAGATTCCCTTTTCCTTTTCTTTCGGTATTGCTCGTGCCAGAATATGATTGTGTTGCTGACAAACTCCAAGAAATATATTATTTAATAACTAAATTGTTATCCAGATTTATTTATTTTATAAATTATTATTCGAATTTATTTATTTTAAAAAAAAATTAACCGTACAGTATTACATGGAGCAAATTGATAAATTCGTTAAATTTTATGTTAAATATTGATGGAAAATCATGTTACACCCATGATTGGTTCATAATAAGAAAAATTATATTATTTTTAAAAAATTATTATAAAAATATTATAGGGAATACCGAATATAAAGTTTTTAAATACTATATTTTTATAAAAAATATTAAATAAACAAAAAATAAATAATTATTATTTTTTAGGGTTAATTATCAAATAGGTATTTGAACTTAACCCGGATTGACAAGTAGATACCTGAACTTTTTTTTATTGCAAATAGGTTGTCAAACTTTTATATATAAGCAAATTAATACCTCTGTCTTATTTTTTGTTTATTATTGACGAAAAAAAATCACGTGAGGATTAGGGTTGAGCAAACTATCCATTTGAACCCGGAACCTATCCAGAACCGACACTTTGGGTAGGTTCCGGGTAGTAGTTTTAAAAATAGGATAGATTTTGGGAAAATATATATATAACAACCTATTTATTTGGTTTTGTTTCTCTTATCTGGGTGCCCTAAACTAACTAGAACCGGTTTTATAAATAAATATATATTATTAAAAAAAAAACAAATCATAAGAAATAGAACAAGAGCACTCTGAAGAGTCTTCATGCACATGTGTTGATGATTGTAATAAAAGTTGTGATCTTTGATTAGATTTGTGTAAATGTGAATGAAATGACAATATTGAAGAATGTATCATCCTCAATAACAGGAACTGAACCGGAAACGAACCAGAAGCAATTTTTTTTTTTTGAAAAAAAAAACAGGTTCCAGGTAGGTTTCAGTTCCAAAATTAAACGGGTAGGTTCTAGTTCCAAATGTAAATACCATGTTACATACTTGAGAGATTCTGGAAACCCCTAAATTTGCAGGGTACCCGGAATCACTCACCCCTAATGAGGATCGCGTGAGGTAACTATTTATCAATCTGTGTCAAGTTTAGGTGCATGTTTGACAATTAACTCTTAATTATAATTAATATTATTCACTTATTGTTGATTTGTTTCTCCCCGTCATAAGATTGTTCTAGAAACTTACTTTTACTTATGAAGGACGCACAATAGCAAGGCGAAGCTGGCGACAACTATGAAGAAGTTGTCATGATATGCATTATGTCACCACTTGCTCGATAGTAGTCCTGAAGTACATGGACCTTTCATGGATAGGAGACTAAACGCGTATGGTGTACAATAACTTGAATTGCATTGAAATCCCACTCATTATGAATAATGAAAAATAGTCTACTTTAAATAGCAAATTGTAATGCATTGCTTTAAAATAAAGTCAATTATAATAAATGTTGATATTTATAATTATTTTTTTTTTTTTTTTGGCCAAAGAGGAACTTCATAATCAAACAACACCCGGAACCGGGATGGAGTACAAGATTACATCCGTAAAAATACACCGAAGCAAAGGGGTTGGTGGTGAGATCACCCAATCCGAAGGACACAACCCCCCTAATACATTCTTCGCTAACCAATCCGCACAAGAGTTTGCGGATCGGGGAACATGTTCCCAAGCGATTTCCGACAAAGATGAAGCTAGGAAAGCCGCGTTTGACAATACGGGGGCGATCCTCCAAGCAAAGTCCCGCCCTCGAATATGGTTGATGACGTTCAAGGCGTCCGTCTCTATAATAACCCGTGTCCAACCGTTGTCAATAGCAAGTTTGACCCCTTGAAGAACTGCAATCGATTCGATCTCGTCCGCCGAGCTGACAAGCCGAACCCCTGTTGCTCCTCCACGAACCACACCCAAGTCGTCCCGCGCTATGACACCGAAACCTCCATTCAAGGAAGTGCTCGACCAAGCTCCATCACAATTTATCTTGATGACACCTGGAGGGGGCCCAATCCACGCTTGGACGTGCGTATTCGCTCTTACCCGATTGGAAACCGGCCCCAACTCATCCATGGTTCGGATGATCTCGCCATGGATCGCCGGGATGAACGGATGTGAATTCTCGAACACGTACTTACACCTCGTCTTCCAAATGATCCAGGCGACCACCATTAGCCTTCTCCATTCCTTTGACCGTTGTTTCCCGCTCCTCCCGGTGAAGTCCGTAACTGCCCCTAGCCAATCATCAACCGAGCGGCATCCCACGGCAACATCCGATTGGGATATGTAAGAAGACCACACCTGTTTCACCCATGGACAACCAAACAGCATATGTTCACGGGTATCACTTACACGGCAAATCGAACACAGGTTATCAATAATAACGCCTCGCCGAGCAATGGTCGCCTTCGTAGGGAGGACATCGTGAGCAAGTTTCCAGGCGAAGGCCTTGATCTTTGGCCACACATTTCCCTCCCAAACAGCCTTCCACACCATCGGCCGCACCACCGGAAGTGTGGTATTTGGAGCTGTGATCCGCGAGATTCGAGCTTGGTCTTCATGCAAGGTATGGTACGCGGACTTTACTGAGATAATGCCCGATCTCGAGTGTGGCCAAGTCTGCACATCCACCGTGTCCACAGCCGGAATGATGACCTGCATAACCGCGGTAACGTCGTCTGGGTGTACCGCATCACGGACCACGGCTTCGTCCCATCCCCTCTGCCGAGGAAGGAACCAAGAGGCCACCCTTTGCTCGGGTAGTTGATCCGCCGCATGCCCAGCCGGTCTAATCCTGAAGTTGGGCAAGTTGGGAACCCAAGGGTCGGCAAAGGGACGGATTGATCTCCCGTCCCCGAGAGTCCACAACCCCTTGTCACGAATGACATCTCGTCCCTCAAGGAGACTCGCCCAAGACCATGAAGCCCTTGCCCCCGCCGAAGCCTGCATAAACGATGTGTTCGGGAAGTAGATCCCCTTAAGAAATCTTACCCAAAGGGCTTCTGGTTCGTGAATGATACGTGAGGCCATATTCGCCAGGATCGCCCTATTGAAGTTGTTCATATCTCTGAAACCGTACCCTCCTACCGACTTTGGATTAGCCATCGAGCTCCAGTTCTTCCAGTGAATCTTCCTATTCCCCTCTCGTGATCCCCACCAGAACCGGGCCATGAGTTTATCAACGTCGTTGCACCAAGTAGTCGGGATCCTGAATACATGCATAACGTACGTGGGGATGGCACTAAGAACAGACTTAATGAGTACCTCCTTTCCGGCATGGTTAAGCAATTTGTTGCGCCAACACTGGATCTTATCCCGAACTCTCTCCTTAAGGTATCCAAGCGCCTCCCTCTTCGATCTCCCCCAGATTGTCGGGAGACCCAAGTAGGAACCCGGGTTTGTCGACTGGGCCACCCCAAACAAGTCCGCAATACTGTTTTTATAATCCTCATGTGCTCCAGAATTAAAAAACAGTGTCGATTTGGAGAAGTTGATTTTCTGTCCTGAGGCTGAGCAGTAGTCCCCAAGAGTGTTCTTTAGGTTCGTTGCTTGGGCCAACGAGCCTTTCATGAAAAAGATCGAGTTGTCCGCAAAGAATAGGTGTTGAATCTCCGGACACGACCTCCTTGGGCGGATACCTCTAACGGCCCCCTTCGCAACCTGGTCGTCAAGTAATCTGGATAGGACATCAGCAACCAAGATGAAAAGATAAGGCGAAAGAGGGTCACCCTGTCGTAGCCCCCTAGACGGGTGAATGATGTCTGACTGCTTGCCATTGACCACGACCTTATAGGTAACTGTCGACATGCATGCCTTAATCCAAGCTATCCATTTGTCATCGAATCCCCTCTGTCTCAGACTTGCAAGAAGGAAGTCCCATTCAATACGGTCATAGGCCTTTTGCATGTCGATTTTTAGCGCACATTCCGATCTCCCAGATGTCGTTCTTGGCTTGCCTCTTGACTTAAGGTAATGGAACATCTCGTGCGCTATAATAATACTGTCCTGAATGCGTCTCCCTGAAACAAACGCACTTTGGAACGGGGTGACCAGTTCTGGCAAATAGGCTTTTAATCTATTCGCCAGAACCTTAGAAATAACCTTATAACCGAAGTTGCATAGACTAATAGGTCTAAAATCCGAAGCACACTCTGGGCTAACCATTTTAGGAATCAAAGTAATATGGGTATGGTTAAGAAAGGAAGGCATTATACCTGTCGCAAGGAAAGCGTTAACCGAAGTGTGCAAGTCTGTTCCGATGGTAGCCCAACTCTTTTGGTAAAACGTCCCCGAGAAACCGTCCGGGCCCGGAGCCTTCGATCCCCCCATCTGAAAACACGCCCTCCTCACCTCCTCTAGAGACGCACAGTCCGTGAGAACACTGTTCATATCCGAAGTTACCATGCTCGGCACACAATGAAGAATATGATCAAAGGATGTGGCATTTCGGCCCCCCCCACCGTCCGAGGTAAACAGATTGGCAAAACACCCATGCATCTCCGATCGGACCCTATAGTCCCCTTCGATCCACGCCCCATTAGCATCCTTAAGACGTAGAATTTTGTTTCTCCTTCTTCTCGAAAGTGTGGTTTGGTGAAAGAACTTTGTGTTCCTATCACCGTGGCCCAACCACTTAATCCTCGACCTTTGCTTCCAATAAATCTCCTCCCTTTTCCAAAGGGCATGAAGCTTTGATTTAAGGATTTTCTCTTCATCCATACCCGCCCCATGGTTAAAGGAGGCCGAGACATGTCTTAGTTGGTTCTTGACTCGAGCAATCTCCACTAAGTTATGCTTGAACTCCTTAGAGCTCCAATCGGCCAAAGCCACCCTACACCGATCAAGCTTCAATTTCATACCGTGGCCATGCACAATCGGACCTCCCCTAAGCCATGCCGATTTGATAGTCTCCAAGCATCCCTCCTTTTCCAACCACATATCCTCGAACCGAAATTGCTTCTTGCCTCTCATCTCTTCGTTCCGAAGGTGTATACTAATCGGAGCGTGGTCGGATCCAATGAAAAGGCCATGGATGCAATGAGACGAGGGGAAAGTCGCGAGCCACTCCGGATTAGCAATTGCCCTATCAAGCCTCTCTCTAATCCTATCCCCACCTCTCCGATTGTTTGTCCAAGTGAATATGGATCCCTTATAGCCAATATCCTCGAGGTTGAGATCATCCAAGAGGTTGTTGAATCCGTCCATTTTGTTTTGGTCCTTGGGGCCGCCCCCCTCCTTCTCCCTTTGGTGGGAGATATCGTTGAAATCCCCAATGCAAATCCACGGGTCCCTCCTACTAGTCCCCATGGCTCTCAAAGTTGTCCAATTCAGCGTCCTCCTAGCAAAAACTGAGTCCCCATAGATCCACGTAACCCTCGTCAAGCCTCTAAACTCACTACAACACACCGTCGTATCAATGAAGTTTTTGTCACTCGATATCACCTTTAGGTTTACCTCCTTTGTCCACCAAAGGGCTAAACCTCCACTCGCACCAACCGGATGCACATACGCAGCAAAATCTAACCCAACTTCACGTCTAACTCTCTCGCAATGGGCTTCATTCTTCTTCGTCTCCATAAGGAAGACGATAGACGGATGTGAGCCCCTAACCAAGTCTTTTAAGTGACGAATTGTCAAGGGAGACCCTAACCCTTGACAATTCCAGCTTAAGTAGATCATCTTGAGCCAGTGGCTGTCGATTGACAGCCACCGGACAGCCTTGCCTTCTCTGATTGCCTTGTCATTCTCCCCTCTCTTCTCTCATCACCCTCCTTGATAGACACCATCGATGTTTCCAGATTTGAGTCATCATTCCCAAAACAGATCATTCCCCCTTCTCCCAAGACCGATGGACCACTTTGCGTCTTCCTGCGTTTCGCAGTCCCCTCCCTCCGACCTAGGGGAACTGCCCTCTTAGAAACTTGTTGTTTTGACACGGCCCCCTGCCAGTCCGAGCTTCTCCAATTCCCCTCTTGGCGTCGGTCCATCCCGTCCAGGTTGGGTTCCTTGCCCACCAAAACATCTGTGTCAACATGTAGGATTTCTTGACTCTCACGGCACGGTTCCTTGTCAACGACATCCGACTTTGGTCCTCCTACCACAGACTGCACGAAATCCGGATCACCAAATAACACGGCATTCTTATCAAAAATACTTGTCCCTTGGGAAACAGATTGGCTCGGTGTTAACGGAGTAGCCGTAGCCAAGATCCTTAGCCTCTCTTCCTCGGGTAACTCCCCCTCCTCTATCATATCGTCATTGGTATCCCCCTGCATTCCCAACGAACGCGAGTTTTGCCCAGCATTTTGCAGCACAGGTTGCAGCTCCTTAGGGTCTGGCTTTTTGGAGGAGGAAACATCCTCCTGGATCTGTGTCACCTGCTTTGGGATGTTTCTGATTGAGGGATTGTTGTTGGAGTTATAGCTGGAGACGTGGCTTCGTTGGTCACCCCAAGCCCGCCACCCCGATCTGCCCGGATGTCCATTGCCGATGTTGAGACCCCTGGTCCCCGAGCCTTGATTAAACTTAGCACCTTGGGTCTGCATGACTTGGCTCCAAGACTGGACCCGTGGGTCTCTGGAGGTGGCCAGCCGTGCACCACCCCCCACACAGACCGAACGGGTATTCATCTTGGGGCGATCGCATGAAGACCAAGGTCCATACAAGGGTGAGCCATCCACAGTATCCTTCACCACCGAATCAGAGCAAGATTTGGATGAATGCCCTATGATACCACACCCGTAGCATAGGTCCGTTAGCCTCTCGTACCTGACCGATGCCCACTTCTCGATGCCACTGGAGTCAATCCACTTGAAGCGAGGCATGATCGGGGACGATAAGTCAAGATCAACCAGCACCCTTAGGTAGGTTCTCTGCCTCATGACTCTCAAATCTTCGGTTTTCAAACACACTCCAATACTGTCCCCAATACTCTTTGCATTTGGTGTGTTTATCATCTCCATGCTTAATCCATGAACCTGAACCCAAACCTGCAGTCTGAAAAAATCCACATCCGCAACAACTCTATTCATTGGGCATGATCTGATGTTTAAGCAATGTCCATGAATCGACCACGGCGATAGGTCAATTATCTGTTCCTTATCTTTCAAACTGGCAAAATCGAACACTAGAGTCGAGTCATTTACTTCAGCAATCGTAACCGGACCAAACCTAGCCCAGGCATCTTTCAGCACGTTAATGACCACATTGTTTTTAACAGTCCTATCTGACAGTAACATTCCAAGAGCTCTAAAATCTGAGCCACTATCCAAACCGAGGCTACCTGAAGGAACCAAGCTTAGCAGAGCCATTCCCGGGGCAGCCTCACCAGCAGAGTTGGACGCGGCCATCGTTCCGGACAAGCACACAGCAGCCACAACCACCTGCAAACAGGAGGAAGACACGAGGAAAAGAGAGAACGGATAACGGAGAAGGGAAACCTCTGATTTTGAAGTCGCAATTGCAGGAAACAATCGTGACAAGGATAGCCAGAGGATGCAGGTCGCAATTGGTGGAAGAAATCAGCAGGTGCAGGGGCTCCCAGAATTGCAAGCTGACGGATATTCTGGAGAGGCAATTGATCAGGGAAGGTCGTGCAAGGCAGACGAGCTGATCGCGCAAGGCAGGCGAGCTGGGAATCGAGCTAGGAGAGGTCGATCCTTGAGCTGGGGCGTTCCTCGGAACCGAGCGAAGCTGTCGCTAGGTCACAGGAGAGAGCAGCGCGTCCATACTACGCGCGCAAATTCAAAAAACAAGAGACATAGTTATCAATTAGGATGTCCTTCAACTTTTATAATTATGATTAATTATTAAACACGTACCTGAATTTGACACGGATTGGCAAGTAGATACCTCACGTAATTTTTTCCGTCAATAATAAACGGAAAATAAGACAGAGGTATTAATTTGTTTATATATAAAAGTCGGGCAACTTCTTTGCAACAAAAAAAAAATCCAGATATCTACTTGTCAATTCGTGTTAACTTCAGGTACCTGTTTGATAATTAACCTGATTTTTTATTTCATATTTTAATAAAAACAAATATTTTAAAAACTCTTATTTTTTCTCTTAATTTTCTATTGTTTTGTTTTAGAAAAAAAATATATAATTTTAAAAATTATGACTCAATCATGTGTTGTTATATCATTTTTCATCGTTTAATAGAAACGTTAATGAATGTTTTGTCTTGATTTCGAAAATACAAGTAATAAAACTTAAAAATATAAAATTACATAGTTATTTGTAAAGTGTCTAAAATTAGAATAGATTTGATTATTACCTTAGAATAGATAGATGGGGACACTTTTTATTTATTCTCCTTTCAATACTTAAATATACGCTTTTACGGTTGATATTTGATTTTTTTCAAAAACTATACATTTTAGTTTTTTTTTTAGAAAAGTAAGTATAGAAAAAAAAATATTTCGAAAAATAGGTATACGCACACCCCAGGACGCGCCTTTTGGCAATACGCGCACCCCAGGACGCTCCAATTGCATAGGCGCATGTTGGGGGAACTGGTGTCTCTCTTTTTTTTTTTTAAATACAAAAATTGTTTCATAATGACGACTCGATGTTTATTTTTAATTAAACATCGAGTCGTCATTATGGAACAATTTTTTTTTTTTTTTAAAAGAGACATCAGTTCCCCAGCATGCGCCTATGCAATAGGCGCGTCCTGGGGTGCGCGTATACCTATTTTTCGAAATATATTTTTTCTATACTTACTTTTCTAAAAAAAACTAAAATGTATAGTTTTTGAAAAAAATCTTGATATTTCATTGTAACTTCCGAAAAAAAACATGGTATATATATATATATATAAAATTCTAGATAACAGCTTAGAGTGAGTATGGAACTAAACTATAGATATTAAATAATATTTATCTTCCTATAAGTTCAAACTTTTAAAATAGTTACTTCAAAAATAATCTTATATTTTTCTTACAAGAAATTTATATAACTATAGAATATATCCTTGATCTTATAAGCATAATATATGAGGCCTGAATTGAAATGAATAGCTTCACAAAGCCTAGATTAAGATAATGGTTAATTACTTAATTGGTTATACATATTTCAACATTGTGCAGAATGATTACACATATTTCAAAATGTGATTAATTGGTTTTGCTATGTGACTAATTGGTTACACATGTTTTTTCCAATGTGATTAATTGATTATTCCGTTAGTAAACCGTTAATTTTACCGTTAATTATTTTTTTAACATATTATTGAATTATGAAATGACTATTATGCCCTTCAATCTTCGGTATAATAATAAAAAAAATGTTTGTAAGCCGAACCTGATAGACCGAACAATACAGGGGTAAAACAAATTTAAAATTATAATTTATAGGGCAACTGGATATACCAGCTGCTCTTGTCAGCGGGCAGAGCAACGGTTTGGTTGTCGGTATAATCAATATTACTGTCTTAGTAAGGGAATAATGATTAATGGGTATGCATAATCATGTTTATCAACAAACATGGAGACAATTCATTAACGTAAAAAAGTATTAACAGTTTACCGCTTCGATTTTAATTAAAAAATCGAATTTTGAGAATGATATTAAAAAAAATGATCAACTTGAAATACTGATTTAATTATTCCTATTTAATGGTTTATTATTCATTTGTTGTTATTATACTCGTAAAGTTTGAGTTTTACAAATTTGCTTATTATTGTTTATAACAATGTTGTGTCTGCATTGTTTCTCACGTATTGCCGGACATTTCTCCGGTGATTGATTATTCTTGGAAACCAACGACACCTAGTCCAGACCGTTTCACTTATTTTAATAAAATAATTTTTATTATTTTTATAAATAGACGATTCAATGTTACCACTTGTACTGCGAATGCATCTCTTCTCCATAATTTTACAATCTTCTTACTTTTAATATTTAATTTCAGATAATAAAATCGTAAAAGGAACACTTGGTGCATCATCAATCCAATCAGTATGCATCAATAAATTTACTAAAAAATTATGAAAAATATGTAATATGGTTGTCTATTGTTGTAAAAGCGACATTGTTTGATAAAACATATTTGCTGGTGTTGATTTTTGATGAAGTCTATTAGTTTCTGTCTAAAACTGTTGTTACCTCCTCACATGTCTTGCACGTGATCTCCGTTCAGTGTAAAATTCCTCAAATGTCTTTGTCTTCTTTAGTGATGTTATAATAACAGTTATTGTACTCATTCGACCTGCGTTTCGGAAGTGTGATCGAAGTCTTCATCCTTGTCAGCTCTAGCAACAATGATGACACATAATTACTCAAGCAGCTTGCAGATTAGTTCTTATTTTTTATTGTTGTTGATGATTTGTAGATCCTTGATACTCTTCTCAAGTTGCCACAAAACAAAAGAGGGAATGCGCTGATTGTAAAGCAAAGTATGTATTTGATTGAATGAGGATCCCATCTTGACTTTCGTTTTAATTTTTCAATATACTGTAGGAAATAAAAAGGATAAATTATTCATTGGTTGAATGTTGTTTATATGGTAGGGGGGTCCAAGGTGGGCTAGTGTAAATCTGGGCATTTTCATCTGCATGCAATGTTCTGGAATCCACAGAAGTGTGCACATATCCAAGGTCATCAAATCCTGCCTTTTTAATTCCCATTAATCTGAAAAATCTCTTCATTGTTGTTTCGTAGGTGCGTTCTGCTGCCTTCGACACATGGCTTCCAGAACCAATTGCAGCAAGTCCTTGCTCGAATTTTATGTTCTGAAGGAAGAGACTACAAGTTACTTGAATTCTTTTTTCTTTAATCTTTGTGCAGCTATGGGAAATGAGAAGGCAAATAGCTATTGGGAAGCAGAATTACCTCCAAACTATGACAGAGTTGGAATTGAAAATTTTATTCTCGAATGTAAGTACTCATCTGATTTATTCTGCTTCTTTTCAAAATAGAAAATCTTAAAAATAATAATATGTTTCTTGTATGAATTTGTAGGTATGAAGATGGGTCCCAAAGGATGGCGTGATGAAAATGGGTCTAATTATCAAAAACCCAATCTGGTAAATGGACGACAATCATAGAGTAAATCTCCAAGAATTTATATGAGGAACAGAAGAAGGATCAAGCAAAGATTACTATTCCTCTTCCTCTTCTTCCCAAAGGAACGGTGCATGTACTTTGAAAAAGTTCATTTTCCCCATCAAAGTTCGCATGAAAGATTTGATCTTTCAATCATTTTTCATATGATTTGTAAGTTGCTTAGAGCTCTATCTTATGAAGAGTGAATTTTTACATTAATATATAGGTCACTCCTATAATCAAAATTCCGGGAGCGGTCACAGAAACCAGTTACTCCAGCCCAGACAGCAACAAAGGTTGAGGAAGCTAAATCATCTGTTTTGCAGCCGAAAGTCGATGTTTCTGTGGATTTTCTTGATATGCTGCATATGGATGATCCAAGTGAAAATCCCTTCCAACCGATGATTGGGGCCTGTTTTATAAGGAAGTTTATTTTTATCATCTTTTATCTGCTAATAAAAACACTGTATCTAGATAAGATAAGAGCTAGGGGCAACTTTGTATGGCTAACAATTTTACTAACGACACGATAACACGATACGAACACGCACAAAAAAAGTCGTGTTTGTCTTTGATGGTGATGGGGTTTATAAGGAACGCCTTATTAATTAAAACTCTTATATCACTGACCTAAAACATAATCTTATTAATTTATACACCTCATTCATATAAGGCGTCGCCTCTTAATATGAGCCTGTGGCGTCAGCCTATACGAAGGCGTCGCCTAGGTAAAGTCTGGATAAGGACGCATTAATTGAAGGTCTGACAGCATTAAATGGGATTAAATATCTCCGATATTTAAGGAATAAGGACTCCTGTCCCATCAGAAGGTCAGTTTGACCTCAGTTAAACTGATTAACCAGGGTAAGAAGGAAGCACTGTTCATCAGGTTAAGTGAAGCCTATAAATAGCAAGCATTCATTATCATTTATTACATTATGATTTTCACCACATCTACATAAAAGCTCTCAAAAGTCTTAGAACTGACTTAAGCTTCGGAGTGGAATAAACGGGTCAACCCGAAGTTGTCAATTCTACGCAGGTCGACCCGAGAGGAGCGACGCCTGTAGCTGAAGAAGTTTTACATGATCCAACATCTGACGCCGTCTGTGGGAAACCTTGAGCAAAATATTGTCATGGCTCCTACCAATACACAAGCTAAGCAAACGCAGCAACCGGAGGAAGGAAGTTCCCTCCACAATCTTCAACAACACCTGACGCCTTCCGCTTTTATGCCGAGGCTTCGGGGCAATCCAGGGGCGTCGCATCCAAGTGCTTCAGCCCCAATAGGAGCTCCAGCTAGAGTACTGTCGCATCCACAGACTCGAGCGCCGCTCCTACCCGCGCAATCCCATATAGCCTCATCTGGAGGAAGAGCACCTTCAGCAGTCCCCACTGTCCAAGAAGTCGTTACGCCAGCACTTATAGCTGCGATAGACGACCTTCTAAATCGAAGAGAACTCATGGCTATCGCTCGTGCAGCTCGTCTTAACGAGCACCACCGCACGGATGAGGCGACCTCAGAACCTCGGGAGGTTCCCGTAGTAGGACTACCTATTAAGGTAGATCCTTCGCCCAGAAGCGTTGATGCAACGCCAACCCCAGTAGTAATGGCTCCTCCTCAAACTGAGGTAACCCTGGATAAAGTGATGGAGCTTATTGCTGATTCAAAAAAGGAAGATACGGGTAAAGTCATGCTAGAAGCGAGAGATAGGGCATCACACCCTTTTACAAATGAAATCTTGGACGTAGAAATACCATCCGTCCCGATCCCGAGGATTGATGTGTATAGGGGGGAGGGTGACCCTGTGGAGCATGTCCAAACTCATGAATCTTCCCTATTGGGAAGGTCAAAGAATGAAAAATATTGCGCAATACTCTTTCCTTCAACCTTGAGCGGCGCCGCCTCTCACTGGTTTTTTGGATTACCCAAGGCTTCAGTTACGTCCTGGACGGACTTGAAGGAAAATTTTATCATCCAGTACATGGGTGGTAGGCAATTGCTGAAAAGTGTGGGTACTTTGGACAACATTCGACAAGCAGGAGATGAAAGTTTGGGGGATTTTTATAAACGCTTCAATCAGGCTCTAGCCAGTATCGACCAGGTTATCACAGGAGGTGAGACCATTCGAGCTTTTGTTAGAGCACTGGGGCAGAGGGGATCAGCTTTGCATGATAGTTTGAGCGTCATTCCCGTTCACACTATATCTGACCTAGCGGCGAGGGTCAAGTCATATATTGACCTTGAAATAGCCCGCGAAGGAAGAAAATCTTCTAAGGATCTTCGAAAGGAGATACAGGAGGGAAAAAGGCCAGAGCAAAAATCGCAAAAAAGTCGTCCCCAGGACGATAGGCGAAGTCATCCCCAAGAGGACAGGCGACGCCCCAATATCCCGCGACCACCACGAGAAGTTTTCGAGGCCTTCACGCCCTTAAACCAGGACATTTCTGTAATCCTCAACGAAATGGAAAAGAAGGATTTGGCGTCGCCACCATTACCCCGCAGGTCCGGAGGACCTATGGGCCCTTATCACGAGCAGTACTGTCGATATCATCGAAGTAAAGGGCATAGCACTGATAGTTGCAAGATCTTGAAGAGAGATATTGAGACGCTCATTCAAAAGGGGCTCCTCAAAAACTTCGTGGCAAAGAGGGATCGTAGTCCCAGCCCACAAAGGGACAGGAGGGTGTCGCCCAAGAGGGAAGGAGGAGATGAAGGTTCAAGGGGTAAGCATGGGCATGTACGAGTGATCAGTGGCGGGTTTGCCTCGGGAGGAGAAACTAGTAGTGCCAAGGAGGTATACGCTACTCAGTTGTCTAGGACCTCTAAAGCAGGAAAACGTCCTAGATCACCGGAAGAAACTGATATTACTTTCAGGGAGGATGAGAGGAATCACGTGACATGCCCTCATGAGAACGCATTAGTCATCACTGCAGAGATTGCTGGATATGATGTAGAGCGAGTACTTATTGACTCAGGAAGTTCAACGGATGTCCTTTTTCTCGAGGCATTAAAGAAAATGGGACGGAATGAAAAAGACCTGAAAAAAGTGAACTTCCCGCTTTTAGGCTTTACTTCAACTCCAACCTACCCGGTAGGAGCCATCACCTTACCGGTATTTTTGGGGGAGGGATGGAAATCTTTGACAATAGATGTTACTTTTGTCGTGGTCGACGCCCCTACTGCCTACAACGTAATTTTGGGACGGTCCACATTGAATCCACATCGTATGGTTCATTCAACTTATCATCAACTCCTAAAATTTCCAACGCCTCATGGAATAGGAGTGGTAAAAGGCAATCAGCCGGGGGCAAGGAATTGCTACGTACAATCCACCAGGCATCGAGTATTGAAAGGGAAGGAAGCCCTATCTATCCAGGCAGAGGAGGATCTGAGAGAAGGGAAGGTTCGTCCAACACCAGTAGAGGAACTGGTAAAGATATCGATAGACGGTCCTGAAAAGGTCGTCCAAATCGGGGCGACGCTTCCAGAAGAGCAGGCTACGACTTTGACTCTTCTACTCATTGAATTTCGAGAGATCTTTGCTTGGAAACCGAGTGACATGCCGGGTATAAGCGAAGAGATAATTACTCACGAGCTCAACATTGATACCAGTATCAAACCTATCGCTCAGAAGCGACGACCGGTGGGAGAAGAAAAGTCCATTGCCATTCGACAAGAAGTGGCAAAGTTGATTGAAGCTCGATTCGTTAAAGAGATCAGATTCCAAACATGGGTCGCAAACCCTGTGTTGGTAAAGAAGGCTACGGGCAAATGGAGAATGTGTGTCGACTTTAGGGATTTAAACAAAGCATGCCCTAAAGATTCATATCCTTTGCCACGAATTGACCAGCTGGTCGACGCCACCTCAGGGCATGAGTTATTGAGCTTTATGGACGCCTATTCAGGGTACAACCAAATCAAAATGGCAGCCTGCGACGCTCATCATACAACTTTTTATGCAGATAGTGATATATATCACTATACTGTCATGCCTTTCGGACTCATCAATGCTGGGGCCACCTACCAAAGGATGGTCAACAAGCTCTTTGCAGGCATTATAGGTGTAAACATGGAGGCTTATGTCGATGATATGCTGGTGAAATCCATCAAAGGCGTCGATCATACAGAAGACCTCAGGAAAACTTTCGAAGTTATGAGGCTTCATCAAGTACGGTTAAACCCCGCCAAATATGCATTCGGAGTCCAATCTGGAAAGTTTTTGGGATACATGGTGAGCGAAAGGGGGATCGAAGTAAATCCCGAAAAGCTAAGTGCTATTGAGGGCATGAAAAGTCCCACTTGTCACAAGGAAGTACAAAGTCTGAACGGAAGGTTGGCGGCGCTGAGCAGATTTTTATCTAAAGCTGGGGACAGATCCCTACCCTTCTTCGAAGTATTAAGGGCCAACAAAAAGTTCGAGTGGACATCAGCTTGCGAAGAGGCGTTTCAAGAGCTGAAGAAGCATCTTCGAACCTTACCACCATTGGCTAAGCCAGAAAGGGGCGACGCTTTAGTTCTATACTTAAGTGTCAGTCCAGTGGCTGTAAGCTCTATACTTGTAAAGAACGTAGAATCTGGCCAGGTGCCAGTTTACTATGTATCTAAAGTCCTTTCAAAGGCAGAAATAAACTATGTAGAAGTTGAGAAGTATCTTTTTGCGTTGGTAGTTTCAGTTAGGAAACTACGCCCCTACTTCCACGAGTATGAAATCACTGTATTAACTAATCAACCACTAAAACATTTCCTTCAAAAATCAGATGCGTCTGGAAGGATGATAAAGTGGGCGATAGAGTTAAGTGAATTTCGAATCCAATTTGCTCCTAAAACCGCCATAAAAGGTCAAGCTCTGGCTGACTTCATAGTCGAGTCTACCCATAGTCAGGTAGAGGCGCCGCTCACACCCCAACTCGATAAGGAAGAATCCTCGCTTGAATGGAAGTTATATACAGATGGATCATCATCCATTGAAGGTTCAGGAGCTGGCTTGGTACTCACTCCACCAGATGGGGGGAATCTCTGAAATATGCCTTGGTTCTAACCTTTAAGGCCACCAACAACGAATCTGAATATGAAGCGTTGATTGCAGGTCTACGAATAGCTAGATGTATATGCATCAAGGCTATCAAAGTATACTGTGATTCCCAATTGGTGGTTAACCAAGTAAAGGGGGAATATGCAGCAAAAGGAAAGATGATGAAAAAATATCTAAGTGAAGCCAAAATTTTGATTGAAGGCTTCGCCCAATTCGAGATTAACGCCATTCCAAGAGAGGAAAATGAAGAAGCAGACGCTTTGAGCAAATATGTCTGGCAGGCAACGCCTGTAAAAGTTCATTTTGTCGAAACTGTTTCATCTCAAAGAACCTATGAATGTCTTCACATTCATTGCATTGACACATGGGCGACACCTATAAAGGCCTACTTGGAATCAGGAATTGAGCCTGCAGAAGGGGCAGAGTTGAAGAGGATGAAACGTATAGCCCCAAGCTATACCCTGATTGAGGGAGTCCTTTACAAAAAGGGATTTTCTACTCCTTTCTTAAGATGCGTCGATCCACCTGAAGCTACTACTATACTCAAAGAACTACATGAATGATATGCTGCTTGCCATGAAGGAGCTAAATTCATTGTTCGGAAAGCTTTGAATTAGGGGTTTTATTGGCCAACAATTAGGGGTGAGCAAAAAACACTGGTTGGACCGAGACCGGCCCGAGACTGGCCTGACTAAGACCGAGACCGAGCGGGCGGATTTTTTCCTCTAAAGTCGGGCTCGGTCTAGGTGTTTTTTCCGAAATTCCCGATTCGGACCGGCCCGACCCGAGTTTTGTAAAAAACTAACAGAATACTATACTTAGTATTAGGGTTACAGACTTACAGGGTCCAGCAGCAGTCAGCACATAACTCATAACTGCATTCCCATTTCCCGCTGCTCCTCTCCCCGTCTCCCGTATCCTCTCCCGCGGCGCCTCTCGACTCGCCTCCGCCTCCGCTCTCCGACCTTGTCTCCGCCTCTCCTTCGCCTCTCCTCTCGCCTCCAGTAAGTCTCCGACTCGGACCGTTCTTCGATTGGCTGAAATTAAATGTGTGAAACTTGGATATTATCAAGGACTACTACAGAGTCATAGACCTACAGATTCATCTTGCAATCTTCATGCTAAAGATTGGTTGCTTATGATTGCAGGCGAACAATGGTTCACCAAGATTACTCTAATATTACTCCAATATTACTCTAAATACTGCATATTAACCTAATTGTCGGATTCTTGCCAAAAGTCCCACATGTCAAATTGTCGGTTTTGAGCATATTGGTTCAGTAGGGATCCTGAATTCCTGATATATTCTGATAGAACTTCTATATGTGATCCTGATATATGGTTTTGAGCATTTTACTTGATATATTGGTTTTGAGCGTATTCTTGTTTTACTTTCAATTAGTTTCAAATGTTATCCTGAAATTCCAACGTTAAATTTAACAGTAACACATACACTATCTTAGCTAGGGTCCATTGAAACCTAATGCAAAGCTGTCACAGTTTATTAAAACCCATATATACTCTTTGACAGGACACGTCCTGCATTTTCCCATGCTATGTGAACTTGAGTAATTTCCATTTCTATTTCCCTTTGTCTTTGTTGGTGCATTGATCCATTGTCCTTCTATATCTTTTTTGTAGATGACTTTGGTGACAGATTTAGACGCTCATACTCCAAGTGATGTTGGGTCAACTCCAACTCCACCACCAATAGGAGATGTACCGTCGAGCACTGATATTGAAAGGGTACCACCTACTCGAGCTACAACTACTAAGGGTAATAAAACTTGGTCCTCTGTCTGGAAACATTTTGTTAGAAACGTTGCAACTAGTAGAGCTACTTGCAATTACTGTGGAAAAGATTTTGTTTACAGTAGTGCTCAAGGAACTAGTGGTTTGCATCATCATCTTGAAAGATGCAAACATAATCCGCATAAAGTTCCAGATAAAAAACAAAAGACTCTTTCATTTACATATGCTGTTAGTAGTGAAGTGTCATGGAATTTTGATAATGAAGTAGCTCGTAAGGAACTTGTGAAGATGATAATTGAGATTGAAAAACCATTTAAGTTAGTTGAGACTGAGGGTTTCAAAAGGTTTGTGAGATCATTGAACCCAAAAGCTGTTTTGCCTGGACGTCATACTGTTGCACGTGATTGTATTAGTCTGTACAATGAAGAGAAGTTTAAGCTGAAGCAATATTTTACCGTGTCAAAACAAAGAGTTTGTCTTACTACTGATACATGGACGCCCATTAAAAATCAGTGTTTTATGTCTTTGACTGGTCATTATATTGATCATGATTGGAGGTTGAACAAGAGAATTTTGAACTTTTGTCAAGTTGCTAGCCACACAGGCGAGTCGATGGCTACAATTATTGAAAGATGTTTGGTGATCTGGGGTATTAACAAAGTGCTTAATATTACTGTTGATAATGCAAGTGCTAATGATGTTCTTGTTAACCATCTGAAAAGAAGGTTTCAAGTCTGGAACACAACCATACTTAGAGGTGAATTCTCTCACATTAGGTGTGTTGCCCACGTTCTTAATCTTACCGTCAAGGATGGGTTGAAGGATATCAACGTATCTATTAGCAGAATTCGTGCAGCAGTTAGATTTTGGAGAGGATCTCCAGCTAGGTTACAAAAGTTTAAGGATGCAATTGAACATGAGAAGTTGGCTTGGACAGTAAATTTGTGTTTGAATGTTGAAACAAGATGGAATTACACTTTTAATATGTTGGAGACAGCTGTCAAGTATAGAAAGGCATTTGAATATCTGGAAGGGAAAACTAACTCTAAGTATGTGATGGAACTTAGTAGTGGTGTAGGAGTTCCTACTTATGAAGATTGGGATTTTGCTGAGTCAGTTTTGCCATTTCTTAGAATTTTCTATGATGCTACTCTACTTGTTTCTGGTTCTTCTTATGCTACTAGCAATAATTGCATGAGTGAAGTTTGTAAGATATCAATGCAAATTACAGAACGTTTGCAAGATTCACGATTTGCTACCATGGCTGAAAAGATGAAGAAAAAACATGACAAATATTGGGGTAGTGTTAAGAGCCTTAATATGTTGTTGTTTGTAGCTGCTGTCCTTGATCCTCGACGTAAAATGATATATGTATCATGGTTGATTGACGAGTGTTATGATATAACACTCTCTGCTCAGTTGAAAGACAAATTGAATTTGACTTTGGATTCTTTGTATAAACAGTATGAGAAGCATCTTGAGAAAGAAAAAGCTCCGATCTTTGATCAAAATGCAGTCATCAATGTTACTACTTCGCATGCAGAGGTTAGTATTGCTAATGTGGATTACATGGATATGAAGTTCTTGAGAAAAAGTGGGATGCAGGAAAATGTTGATGAAAAATCAGAATTAGAGAAGTATTTAAGGGAAGATCTAGAGACTCTTAAAGCTGATTTTGACATTTTAAACTGGTGGAAGTTGAATTCTGCACGATATCCGATTATATCAGCAATGGCAAGAGATGTATTAGCAATTCCAGTATCCACAGTAGCATCGTAAAGTGCTTTTAGTACTGGAGGGCGAGTGTTAGATAAGTTTCGAAGCTCACTATCAACAGGTATGGTTGAAGCACTCATTTGCACAGGTGATTGGTTAAGAACTTCAGGTAGTTCAAAACTTCACATTGACATTGACCCCGAAGAAGAGTCAGGTACTTTTCTTTAAATTATACTATTATAGTTTAATAATGGTGATATTTACTTACTCATTTGTATTATACGATTATTTTTAATTGCAGAATCTACTGAGGTGATAGACGGCTTGGCGCAAACTTTTCCATTGTCTAATCTTGATTATGATGACTAGGAAAACAGGTAAGTTGTAGCTTCCTTTTGATTATGAATCATTTATGATGACTAGGTTTAAGAATGTTTAAATATGAATGTGAATGTTTAAGAAGCATGAAACCTTCACACAGATCTGTCTATTAGTACTAGATCTGTTAACACCATCACAGAGAAATTTGATGATAAGTAATTTTGCTGAACCAAGAATTGTTCCAATTATGTTATCAACAACCATCCTTTTTCCGTACAAAAGATATATAATATTCTCTGGTGAGATACTGGCATACTGCATCTAAGGCAAAAGGCCTGTCATTAAATTGATAGCATAGTATCTTTAGCTTGGTCAGTCCTCATAAGTCAGTCATAAAATCATGTTGTCAGCTCAAATGGTTTTGAGTTTTGACAGTTAACTAAGTCAGCGAACGACATCTTGTTCTAATTGTGTGTCTATGCTTTTTTTACATTTATAAAATCCATGATAATTCCAACATACTTCGTCGTAAATGTTGAATTTGAAATCTCTGAAGAGAATATGCTAAATGAGTCCTTTCTTTCATTTTGTGAAGAGCGCTTCTCTTATAACTTGATGGCAGTTGCAATTGACTAGAAGATTTATCAATTCAGACCTCAGATGTTGAGGATAGGATGGAATGCTAGAACTGCTGTCTTTTTCTTTCTTTCTTTCAATTTCAGACAGAACTCATTGGGTTGGCACTGATTTACTCCTCTGTGTTACAGGTTTGGTAAATGGCAATTGGCAAAGGATACTTCAGCATTATTCACTTAATACTTCAGCATTATTCACTTTGTACTTTGTGGAAAATAGTTTGTAGATGTACTGAATTTGGATTAGTTTGGTACTTGGTACTTTGTGGATCACTTTGTACTGAATTTGGATGACTGGATGTATTTGGATTTGTAATAATTCAGTTTTTTTTTTTTGTGTGGAATTTCGGTAATGGACCGAGACCGGCCCGAGTCAAGCAAGACCGACTCGGGCGGGTTTTTTAGACCAAACTCGGTCTCGGTCCTCCAAAGTGGAGGACCGAAATTTCGGGCTCGGTCTTGCCAAAAAGACCGGCCCGGCCCGCCCAAGCTCACCCCTACCGACAATGGTAAAGGAAGCAGACGAAATGGTGAGAAAATGTGAGTCGTGCCAAAAGTACACTCCAAGGATAGGGTGTCCCTCATCAGAATTGATACCTATGCGCGTCGCTTGACCATTCGTGCAATGGGGAATTGATTTGATGGGTCCATTCCCCAAATCTAAACAGAAGTGCTATATTATAGTGGCAGTGGATTACTTTTCAAAATGGGTAGAGGCCAAAGCTCTGCGTCGACTACAGAATTCCAAGTGATAAAATTCCTAAAATCCAGAATTATTTCTAGATACGGAATTCCGAGCATTCTTATCAGTGATAATGGTCCTCAGTTTGCAGGAAGGGAGCTAAAATGCTTTTGTGAAGAATTACACATTGACCATCGCCATGCCTCAGTAAGACATGTACAGACAAATGGTCAAGTGGAAGCAGCAAACAAGGTCATCCTCAATGGTTTGAAAAAACGCATAGACGCCTTGAAAGGAAGATGGACTGATGAATTGGATAATGTTCTCTGGTCCATCAGAACAACACCAAAAACATCGACGGGTGAAACACCCTTTGGATTGGTGTATGGTTCGGAAGCGGTGGCTCCTACTGAAATAGCAGTATCATCACACCGAGTGATCCATTATGAAGCGACGCATAATTAGGAACAGAGGCGTATCGACCTTGACTTGGTGTAGACTAAAAGATGGATCTCTGACGAAACTCAAGGACGAATGAGGCTAGCCACTGCTAGATACTATAATCGACGAGTCTTCTCTCGCCAATTTTTCGTGGGGGAGATGGTGTGGAGAAGAAATGAATTCTCACACCTGGATAGGCTAAATAAACTCTCCCCTAAATGGGAAGGACCATATAAGGTCGTCGCTGTTCCCCACCCCAACGCCTATGTCTTGGAGGATGAGGAAGGAAGAAAGCTAAGGAATACTTTCAATGCGGAGCATTTGAAAAACTTCTACGCTTAAGTTATAATGTACAATGCTATTGTAACTATATTGGATTATTACTAATGAGTAATGCAAGTTTTGGAAGTCATCGATTCAAAAATTCAAACAAGAAAGTCGACGCCTTGATAAACATGCCTTAATTATCCGAAAAAGATAATTTACAAGGGAAAATGTTCAAGCGTTAAAACTACAAAAACCAAAACCTAGAAAGCAATAAAATATTCTAATTGCCCTTAGAAGGAGGGGTCTTCGAAGGAGCCTCAGTGCTCGGCTCTGGCGCCGCCCGCTTCTGCCCAGCCTTTGGAGTGTTAGTGGTGGATGGCGACGCTCCAGAAGCTTTGGCAGCAGCTTCAGCTTTCTTGTTTTGCTGCTGCATCTGCAAGAAGGCTTTAAAGCCTTGTACTCGCTCCACGGGGAAGTCAGCCTGAACTTCGCGGATCTGGGGAACTAAATTTCCGTATACACGGATGATCTTGTTGAGCAGATGCCTCTCCGCAGCTTCCTCGAAAGCAACAGTCTTCTTGAAGGAGGTCACCGCCTCCACTTTAGCAGACGAAGGATGACTATATCCTCTTCGAGCTTCACCTTCTCCTTCATCCAATCAGCCTTCTCCTTTTCAAGATAAGCAGCCTTGGCCGCCCTTGCGGCATGGTCTTCCATAGCCACGCATTTGTGGGCCAACTGCACTGCTAAGGCGCCGACCTGAGTTTCTGTGGCCAAAAGCTGTAAACAAAAGGATTAGACAAGCGAAAGAAGGAAATAATAAAAATAAAGTACAAATTAGACTTACAGAGGCGACGGAGGTGAGGTGGTTTTTAACAGCTCCTTCGACCCATTGAGGATCGAAGTGAAGCTGGCAACAATCACCAGGAAGAACTGACCCACTCACAAGATGAAGAGCTAGGTCAGAATTGGCGAGGGTTCCTTCAGAAAGCTTCGCCTGAAGTGAGGTCCCTTCTGGGATATTCATCCCTTGCAAGCGGCGCCAGGGTTCCCAATTCATCATTCGGTTCTCTGGCACGGGTGTCTCATAGAGGTGCCGCCTTAAATCAAACTCAGGACCCAAAGGAGTCATTGAGGCAGGCGGAGACATACCGGGCGTCGATGGGCGGACATGTGGTTGAACAGATGGCCTTGGAGACATACCGGGCGTCGACGCTCGGGGCATGGTGGGTGTCGCTGGAGAAGGAGACTGAGGCGGAGCTTGCCTGATGGGGGAAGGATCAAGGGTGGAAGTTGAAAATACCCCATCTCTTGGCGACGCTCCAGAGCCTAAATAAAAAATAAATCAGCATAAGCCTTTACAAAACAGCGTAAATCTTATCGAAATAAAGAATACCTGTTGGCGGCGCTGTCTCTTCAATGCTCTCATCCAACACTATAGTGTTGGAAGGATCAACGTGGTTGGTTCTGTCCCTTTTTTAGCGTCGCTTAGGCGCTGTGGACTTTGCCTTGTGCTTTTTCTTGGATGGTTCCTCCTCTTCTTGAATGGGAGGAAGAACTCCAGTCGCCACCTGATCATAGCATCCAGAAGGTTGAAATAAATAATCAAAATCAACATCTGCAAAGAGAAAAAAGAGAAGGGTCAGAAAAATACCCAATCAATCTCTGACTGAAAAGTCGACGACTTTATGGCGGCACTAGCAAGCATTGCCTCTGTAGTATCCTTGGATATAAAAGAGAGTTGCCCTTGGGAATGGGCTTCATATATAAGGTTAAGGGTATCTAGGTCTTCCTCGGAGTATTCGGTGAAGGAGGGTAAAGGATCGGTCTGAGGGTTTCTAAGAGCCTCCAAAGAAAAAGAAATATTTTGTTTTCCAGTTTGAATTAGTGGACTTAAAACCACTAACCAAGGGTTTTTTAGCATCCCAGAACCAAGGATTTTGGCCAAGGCGTCGCACATTCCAGCCTTTCGACTCAGGAAAGCGTGTTTGAAAAAAAAAATGCCAAAGGCGTTGAATTGAAGGCGATAGAAGGATCGAAATAAGGACAAGCAATAAGGCCATTTATTTTCGAAGCAAAGAATTGAAAATCCTACCCACATACGTATGGCGTTAGGCGTCAATTGGGTAGGGGTAATGCCGTAATAACGACAGAGTTCTATTAGGGCGTCGCAAAAAGGGAAGCGAAGCCCAGCCTCGATTTGGGCTAAATAAATTGTGGCTTCATCATCCCTAGGAAAACATACCCTGTCTTCGCCCATGGACTCAGGGTATGGGAATCGAGGTTGGTCCTCATTACACATACCCGAAGTTTCTACGGCTAAAACGAAGTTTTCTCGGGTAAGGATGTTTGGTTTAGGATCAATTGCAGGAAGAGGAAAGTTAAGATTCTTACGAGAAGTGTTGCTGGAAGACGCCATGACGACTTTGATTACTTCTGTGGTTGGGCGACGCTTCTAGAGAAAAAGGCGATGACTCTGATTCTAGAGAGAGAAACTAGAGAGAAGGCAGAGCAAAATATTCGAAAGTGTTTGAAATGAATGGACCACTTCTTTTTATAGTGGACCCATCTGAAACGTCACTCCCAAGTGACCGTTGGATTGAAACAAACTTCGAAACGCTGCTTTTTGACTGACCGTTGGATTGCAACAGTCACTAGGATTGCTGACGTCATCACACTGTTTCATTCAAATTCAAACAAAACCAAAAGTAGCACACAATGTGGACCGTTGGATCAGTAGAGATCACACGGATAGCCAAAGCCAAGGAAACAGTTTTTCATTTTTGAAACGAATTCAATTTTGAATTTTACTGCCAAAACATTATGGAATTCCCGCCATTAAAGGCTCATCGACGCCTGATGTTCATCGACGCCTAAAAAACTCCAGGTGTATCAACACCTGGGAAAATTAAATGCTCATCGACGCCTATAAAACTCCAGGTGTATCAACACCTGGGAAATTAAAGGCTCAACGACGCCTGAGGCTCATCGACGCCTATAAAATTCCAGGTGTCAACCTGGGAAAATTAAAGGCTCATCGACGTCTATGAAATATCATAGATGAGCGACGCCTTGAAAAATGAATCCAATTGAGGCAAATTAAGACTTCCATAAAGTCGCACTCAGTGAGATTCTATCCAACCAGGACTGATACTCCTGCTTGGCTTGGGGGTAGATGATGGGGTTTATAAGGGACGCCTTATTAATTAAAACCCTTATATCACTAACCTAAAACATAATCTTATTAATTTATACAACCCATTCATATAAGGCGTCGCCTCTTAATATGAGCCTGTGACGTCAGCCTATACGAAAGCGTCGCCTAGGTAAAGTCTGGATAAGGACGCATTAATTGAAGGTCTGACAGCATTAAATGGGATTAAATATCTCCGATATTTAAGGAATAAGGACTCCTGTCCCATCAGAAGGTCAGTTTGACCTCAGTTAAACTGATTAACCAGGGTAAGAAGGAAGCACTGTTCATCAGGTTAAGTGAAGCCTATAAATAGCAAGCATTCATTATCATTTATTACATTATGATTTTCACCACATCTACATAAAAGCTCTCAAAAGTCTTAGAACTGACTTAAGCTTCGGAGTGGAATAAACGGGTCAACCCGAAGTTGTCAATTCTACGCAGGTCGACCCGAGAGGAGCGACGCCTGTAGCTGAAGAAGTTTTACAGGATCCAACAGATGGTACGATAACACGATAACACAATTGTTTTTTCGTGTCATGTTAGGGTTTAGGTCTCAAAACACGATAACACGAAAACAATCTAATAATTTATATATTATATTCATATCATTTTAAGAAATAAGGATCAAACGTGAAATATAAAAAATTAGAGGGGACGTGTTTATGTTATTTAGGTCGTGTTATCGTGCGAACGTGAAAACGTGTTATCGTGTTACAACGAAATATTTTCGTGTTAACGTGTTATTTTCGTGAAAACGTGAAATCGTGTTATTGTGCTACGACTTTCCACTAATATTTTTGTGTTATCGTGTTCGTGTCGTGTTGATACAATAAATTTTGCGTCGTGTGTCTGTGACACGATTACATTTTCATGTGTGTCGTGTTGAACTATCGTGCATGTCGTGTCATATCCTGGTGCAAGATAGCACGCTCGCACGCACGAATTGCCAACCCTACAACTTTGGCATTTCCCAAAACTTCTTCTTTAAACCTTCAAATAACATGCGATGTGCGTGTCACGTTAGAATTTTTAACGGGACAAATAACGGAAAAACACACGTTTCATATAAAACTTATAAAATAAAACATGTTACATCATAAACCAGTGACCCCAAACAAGTTTCATCAGTTACCAATTTTAGCAAACATATTACATCTTTTTCATAATTTTCTCATAAATTTAAGGTTGTTCTAGAGAGTACATGTACAAGAAGTTCAAATCAAATTAAAATTTAGTGCAAATAGTCTTAATGTACTTAAATATTTACTAATGTTATTTACATAGTTATTTACACTAAGTTATTATTTACACCATCATTACTTGTCCATCGAATTTTTCATTTAGCATTATATTCACATGTTTCACCATTGTGCAGAATGGTTACACGTGTTTCAAAATGTGATTAATTGGTTTTGCTATGTGACTAATTGGTTACACATGTGTTTTCCCAATGTGATTAATTGATTATTCCGTTAGTAAACTGTTAATTTTACCGTTAATTATTTTTTTAAAGATATTATTAAATTGTGAAATGACTATTATGCCCTTAGTAGTATTGAAGAACCCATAATCAAATTGAAGAACCCAGAATCAAATCGAATTGAAGAACCCAGACTCGAATCAAATTGAATTGAAGAACCCAGACTCAAATCGAATTGACGAACCCATAATTGAATTGAAGAACCCAGAATTGAATTTCTGGGTTCTTGAAAACCCCAGAAATTGTGATTATGGGTTATGTTCAAACCTAGAAATCGCGTTATGGGTTCGAACAGAACTCCAAATCACAATTTCTAGGTTCTGTTTGAACCCAGAACGCGATTTCTGGGTTCAAACAACCCAGAAATCCTAGAAATTCGATTATGGGTTCTTTAAGAACCCATAAATTCGAGAAAAAACAGCTTGGTGATGAGGAACACAACTTGGTTGATGAAGAACACAGTTTGGTTGATGAAAAGGACAATTACGTCATTTTATGTATCTAAATAGTGACTTAACTGTGATTTCTAACGGTGAACAGTAAAAAAAACAATTAGTCACATATCAAAACCAATTAATCATATTTTGAAACATGTGTAACCATTCTGCACAATGGTGAAACATGCGTAACCAATTAAGTAATTAACCCTTATTTTAACACTAAATTAAACTCCAAAATGTAAATTTAAGTTCAAATTCAACCTAAATTTGCAATTTTTGAATTTGAATTCAACTAAAATCTGCATTTTTAAATTGAATTCAAATCCAAATTTGCATTTTTTGCTTGAATTCAACATAAAACTATATGTTTGAGTTGATTTTTTTTTTTTTTTTGCAGATTTGAGTTAAATTCGAATCAAAATTTGCAATTTGGTTGAATTCGAAGAAAAACAATGCAAATTTGACCTAAATTTGAACTCAAAAATACAAATCTAATTAGGAATTCAACAAAAAAAAAATGTAGATTTGAGTTGAATTAAACCAAAATCTGCATTTTGGGGTTGAATTCGAATTCAAATATGCATTTTTCAATTGAAAATGAAATGAAGGTGAACATGAAGACAAAATTATTATTTTAATGGTAAAATACGAGTTTTCCTCCTAAAGTTTGAGCTAATTTTGATCTTCTCCCTTAATATTTTAAATTTTAGTCCTAATGTTGGGAGAAAATTAAAATTTCCCACTTACCGTCATTTCTCCGTTATTTTCGGACGGAATCGAGTACATGTGTGGTTCCCGTAGTATTTTCAAGGTGGGAAATGACAAAATTACCCACGTACATGTTCTTTGTTCTTCTGCCAATACCTTCCCTGCTTCTCGAGATTCCCGATCTAGAATTCACTGATTAAGCTGACTAGGTAAATCACTGATTAAGCTGACCAGGTAAATCCTGATAGCTGTCGGTGAAGTGAGAAGCTCGATAGTTGTTGATTGCTGTAACGCTTGAGTAGAGGTTTCGTCGAATTGGCATTTCTGTCTCTGTGATTAATCCACTCATACGTTTCGTCTGCTCGAAGATTGAAGAGATTCAAGGTACATAGTGAGGTAATTCTAGCGTCTCGACATGAAATTGCTAGTAATTTCAGCAACTCAACGCTGTTAATTCCAGCTCGTTGACCTCCATAGAGTTCTACAATGGTGAATTGTGGTGGAGGTGAAATTACTGCTCTTAATTTCCGCAGCCTCGAAGGTTTCTACTGCGATCCCGACTAAAATCGTTTGGTGTGTTTGGATAGGGTACGACATGTACGTAGAGTTATGGAAGGCGTGTGCTAGGCCACTCGTCGACGTTCCTCGCGAAGTGGAAAAGGGTCTTCTATTTTCCACAAGGACACATGGAGCAAGTGAGATGAGTGAGATTTGAAAATTTGAGATCTTTACTTTGTCGGCGGAGATGATTTTGCTTCCATTTCCATGTTTGTAGCTAGAGGCAAACAAACCAGGAAGTGAAGCAGAGTGTCCCCATGTTTAGCGACTTTGGTCTTCCGACAAAGATTCTATGTCGTGTTATAAACGTTGAGCTTTTGGTAATTTATTTTCTCTTTGATGTTGCATCGAACATTTCTTTTTTATTTTGTCCTTCAATCCAAATGTTATTGCTATCTGATCTTACCATAAATGGTAGAAGGTATCTTGTGTTCATTAGATCCAATTCTGTCAAATAAACTTATTATTCCTGTCTGATTTGACCAATTCTGTTCTGTTTGATGAGATGGCGAACAAATTTGTAAGTTCTGCTAATTCCTGAACAATTAATGTGTTCTATGTCTTTAGGCTGAGCAAGAAACATATGAGGTCTACGCTCAGATTACCCTTATACCAGAAGGCGATGTAAGATCTAGTGAACTATTTCATGTCTTGTCTCCTCAAATCTAGTATTGTACTCTCAAATTTGCTCTGAGGTTTCTATTTTCTATTTTTATTTATGATCTACTTCATGTAGGAAACGGAACCCACAAGCCCGGATGAATCCCCGCCGGAGTCTCCAATATCATGATTGGGACTCTCCACGGGATTTAAGGTTCCAACCACCTTTTGAAATATTTTTGTTGTAGATGTTGGGAAGTGTTGAGTTTTTAGTGGCGGGTTGAAATCTGGATCGGGACTCTCCAGAAGCAGTGAATGTATTGTCGAAAGAACAAAGAACATGAAGAGGGCAGTTTTGTCCATTTAGAATATTAATCAACCACGTGTCACTCACGTGACAAGCATTCCGTCTGAAATAAACGGATAAGTGACAGAATATGAGTATTTTTCATTCGATCCAAACAGTAGGACTAAAATTTAAAATTTTAAACTTTAATAGAGAAACTCAAAATCTGCTCAAACTTTAGAATGGAAACTCGTAATTTACCCTTATTTTAATAAAAATAGTAATGTTTAACGGAAAAAAAAAACACAAATAGTTAACAATTAATATATTTAACAACTTTTTATAACTTAATGCACATAACAACAATTTCAACTACGTTGGTACATTTAACAACACCAACAGTCAAATAGGTGCGGTGAGACAATTTACCTTCAAATCTAAATGAAATTACTAACTTATTATTTTAACACTTACGCTCAAAAAGGCAATAATAAATACCAAAAAATGACGATAATATATTTAGGAGACTTAGAAAATCATATCTATTATTCTCCTGATGGTGATTCACGTCAATATACAGCTCTAAAGCTACAACGAAGCAAAGCTCGCAGCAACCATTTACCAAATCCACATCCCAAGTATTCACATCAAAACAGAAGGGTGCTGGACTTCCATAATACCATGATCCACCCGACTCAATCTACCAAGTGAAAAGACAATAACCACAATGAGTACGAAAGAATTACCTAACAAGGCTTTTTAACTCCTGACAAAACCTTCATTTGCCATATCCGTGGACGGATCAACATTGCAGAAACCACAGATGGGATGAATTTACGGGTTGATGTTGCATTCTCGCAGATAGGTCCTCTCATAGTCGACAAATCTTGCCCAGTAATTCCGGTACTTTGGAATGCTTATCTCAAGCCAAGGCTTCATGTTGCCATTGTAATGAATAACAGCTGCTCGTTCTATTTCTTTCTGGTTTACATTAGGGTTGTATCCTAACCCTAGGACGTGCCATGATCGATCCAGAGGATGAGTACGCTTCCAGAAGGTAATAAGTCCAGGAGGCAGAGTTCCCAGTTTCCACAAGTGCCTGCCGTGATTCTGCAATAACAAAATCTATTAACTTGATGTTTTAACCAAAAATAGCATGTAAAAATGAATGACGAAGGGTTCTAATTTTACCAGTTCTTGCCACTTATGGTATATCTGGGTAATTCCTTGCCTCCTCCACTGATTCAAGTCAAAGATGTTCATTCCATAAGCCCATCCACAAGCTCTGGGGTCAAAATTCTTTGAGATAAGTGAATTTGAGAAATTAAGGTATCGATCGAACCGATGGAAGCTTTCTCCACAAGTCTCAACCACACCTATAACTTTCCCCTTCAAATCAAGTGACCAGAGTTTTGTAAGGTCTTTCTGTACAACTATATCATCGTCCAAGAAAAGCACCTTGTCCAACTTGGGGAAGATCTCCGGTAGATAAAACCGGAGATGGTTCAGGATTGATAAGTACTTTGGGTTCCGGAATTTGAGGTTTGCATCAAAACTAGCCTTATGGGCCCTAAAGTAGTAATCTATCATGGATGGAGAACCCAACTGCTTGAGTACAGGGCTGTAAGAGGAGTTTAACCAAGTGAATTCCTCAATGTTCTGAACCTGAATAGTGGCTTTGTTGGGTGGGTTTGCTAAAAACCACATTCTCATTGCTGCGTAATTGAGGCGGTCAGTGACAATGTGGAACACATGTTTTGATGAATCCTGATAATCATGTAAAAACAAAAAATATTGAACAGAGAACATTGAGAGAGAAAAAAATGGATAATTTTTATAGAGCAATGCTACAAAGTGCTAAACTTAGAGTTAAAACGGAATCTTTTTAATTTCAGGAAACTTTTGAGTCTCACTTCACTCGCTTTTTTTTCACTGAAAATTCAATTTTTTACACTTTCTAACTAATCTTAGTCTAAGTTTCACGCTTTATAGAGCTTTCCTTTATTGTTTAGTCCAAAGAAAAATGCAAAAATGGGGATTTACCTTGGCATTGGTAATAGTTGAGTTTACCACAACAGCTGCAGCCAACACATTGTCTGAGAACAGTGCATAGTGGTAGAAGCTAGGATCCTCTAATTTCTCTTCATTTGAGAATTCATGTTGAGATGAATTCAGTTCATAATAGTCAGTTGTAAGGCGAAGAGGAAGACAATGGAGACCTTTAGGAAGAGTCTTTGCTGTCAGTTGCGTCAGGAAAATAGTCTGCTTCTTGTGAACCTGAATCTTCTCTTCTGATGAGTAGATCATTGCCCTTAGTTTCCTCACAACAGCAGCACAATCATCCTGAATCTGCTTTCCTTTTAGCAATGTATGCTCCATTGCATTCAATTTTTCTTTGGAGCTGCATTTACCATGAAAGATGAAGTCGTATATGTTATGAACTTTTTAGAAAAGCTAAAATTTGTATTATGTTATCTATCCTCTTTAGCTTCTACATACTTCTTTGGCAATTCTGAGTCCTTAGTTGCCGTGTCCACTAAACGTTGCACTTCTTTGATGCGCTGTTGGAGGTTTCTGACAAAGTGGGGATTGGTTTTGGTAGCTTGTAGGGACAGATACACTCTTGCCCTAATGAGCTGATCTTTGAGCTGCCGAATTCGGGCATCTGGAATAGCCAGAGGTTCTTTCTCTTTCTTAAGAAATTGATCTACACGGGTAGGATCCTGAATGCATACACAAGATGATTCTAATTAGCATACAATTGCACAAACTAAGATCATCAATGTCTATTGCTTTAAGCAAAAGAAAAATAAACTTCTGATATCAATAGATTGATTATTTTCCAGTAGCCAACCCCAGCCGAATTCAAGCACAGTCAATAAATTGCAACGTAATGAAATGCAGAAGTTAATGCTTCACATGAATAAAAGGAAAAGGAAACGAACCAGAAGAACATCTAGATCAAGTAAAACATGCTATTATGCTGTCCAGAGGAGACCAGAAGCACAATATAAGGATCAACGCCAGTTCTTAGTATATACTTTAAACTTTGGGTGATAAAAAGGAATAATACTAGTTAAAAAGAAGCCTAACCCCATTTTGAGTGGCATTATTTAATGAATGGTCAGCTGCTCGCACTTTCCGATCCTTGACACCTGTAGCTTTACGTTCTCTGGAGCCTTTGCTTTTGTTCACTGTACTAGAATTCCTAAATTCACCATGCAGATAGTCTTGCCCAGATCCGACAGTTACCTGCTGGATGGGGTTTTCAAGCTGAGACTGCCAAACAGTTAAAGTTTCAGATAGAACCCTAGCAGATTTATGCTCCATCAGTTCTGGCACATTCGGATCTGTTTATCACGAACATTCAGAAAAAGAAATAAATTCTTGAAAGCTGCTGTGCGTGAAGTTCACAAAAGATATAGTGCAATGCAACTCATAATTTGAGTCTTGAAGTTATAATCGACTAGACTGAAAATGCCAATTCAAGAAATTTATGACCACCAGTAGGTCCAGTACCTTGTGTTGAATTATCCATGTAGACCTCTCCAATTGGCTCTTTGAGAGTTGATGATGGTTCCTTTTATTGAAATGGAAAAGAATTGTCAAAGCTAGATCGAAGCTAAACGCAAGAAATCTACTGTCAGTGACTCCTTACCATCGGAAGTAGATTTAATTGCCTGCCGTCGCCATTCAAAGTCTGAAAGAGACACCGTAAGGAGAAATCAATCAGGAAATTGCTCCAGGCAGATGAATCAAATAAAAAAGGAGGAAAGTGACACTGATTCACTACTTACAAAAGCTGTAACTTCTTCTATATATTCATTTATTGCTGCAAGATAATCGAATCAGAAGTCAGAGACGATAAAGCGGCTCAATCCTGCAAAAGTCAAGTCCAGATTGTCGGAAACTTACACGAGGCAGGTCTGAAACTGCTGATTCTGTCAGTGTAGAGTACAATCGGGGCAACGACGGTGGCGCAGAGCATGAACAACACCACATTCCGAACTAACATCTTCGATCAGACTCCGGAACCGCGAAAGGGGAAGAATATGAGACAGGCAGAGCTTCTGTCGAACGGCAGAGACAACTCAAATTGCATCCATGAACCGCTGCAAGATGGCGAAAGTCAGATAATTCCGTTAGTTCAAGAAGGTGCTAAGAGTGAGGGAGAAGCGTCGTCGAGGACGTGCAGTGGTGGCGTTGAATTATTGATTGGTTAATGCCGTTAATTTCACTGTTGATAGATAATGGCACTTGGCAGACCAGAAAAAGGAAAAGAAAGAAGAAAAAAAACAGAAAATAGTGAAAAATAAAATGAAATTACGGGAATTACATTATGCCCACGCGGTCTCAGACGCGTTCATTTCACGGATAATGTCGGAGACGGAGGCTAGCAAAAATAGGAGGGAAAGAAAAATTTTGGATTTCTGAAAATTTGATAAAAATCATACTGAAGCGGATTTAAAAAACTGGTTCAAAAATACATGATTCGGTTTACTGCCGGGTTTTTTTAGTTTTATTTTGATTGTTTGGTCCACGAGTTGTGTGTTTCGATTTAACCGTTAATATGCATATAATTTTATATATTATATTAATTAAGATAATTAATTTAGTTATTTAATCGATTTAATAAAATATATAAATATTATTAAATTGAACTATTTTATTATTTAATTTAATTTTAAATATTTATTTAGTTTGAATGTATATTTTTTGGCGGTCCGAAAATATAAATATCCAATTAAAATAGTAAAACAAATGGTTGGGCTGGAGGTAAGATAACTCCACGCCCAGAATTTTGACTTTTCTCCTAATTTCCACGCAATATTTTTATCTGCTCAAATTTTATTATTAACAGATTTATTACATGCATTTTTTTTTACCGGATATATAACTATTTTTTCAATAAAATAAAGAGAATATGGTGTGGAAATGATTGGAGATGTTTGAGGAGAGATCAGAGTTGTACTAATAAGGATCTAATGGCCTGTTCGTTTCAAGAAATGGCCTGTTCGTTTCAAGAAATGGCCGCGGATTTGGGCTTACGGATTCCGTAAGCCCATGTTCGTTTGGTGGAATTGGTCATTCCTTGGAAATGGATTCCGTGCGGTCCGGGCTTAGGGAATCCGGGTAAAAACCTCGGATTTCCTAAGCCCACACGGGTCGGAATCCGGAATCAGCTGCCAAATGACCGAATTGCCCTCGCCATTTTGGAGAATTTACGAGCGTGCCATCGTTCAATTTACGAGCGTGCCATCGTCACACTTCCAGCTCCTGAGCTCCCGACAGAGTTCTCCATCTGACTCGCCTGCTCTGCTCCAGCTCCTTCCATCCTCCACGACCGCTCCACGACAACTTCGGTGTCGTCGCCACTCGCCTGCTCCAGCTCGTCATCGGGCTCGAAGGTAATCGATTGGTTAGAGCACTTGCTCAAGACCTACAAGTTCCCCTACTAGTGCTTGATAGCAGTGTGCTTGCTCCATTTGTAAGACTTCAATAAATTGTCCCTATGTTCTTAAAGTTTTCTGCGTGTTCAATTTTAGGACTTATTAGGTCTTGTATTGAGTTATTTCACGTGTTGCAGGACTTTGGGGATGAATGCTCTTCTGATTCGGAGGATGAAAATGCTGAATGTTCAGAGGATAGTGCCTCTGGCTCAGAGGCAGAGGAAGATAATGATGTAAGTAACGGGGAAGAATGGACGAGCAGTGGTGAGGCTAGATCTGATTGTAGTGATGCTGAAGTTGATGTGCAGGCAACCGCAGAAGCAGCCCTTAAGAAGCTTATCCCATGTAACCTTGAAGAATTTGAGAAGGTGTGTGTTGCTTTTGGAATTAGTAATTAACACGAATAGCTGGATTTCTCTCTAATTTTAGGTACTTGCAAAATTAAGGATTTTTTCTCCTTTATCTTGAAATCTAATGATAAAGATTTTATACAAGTTTGTTTTACGTTGCACATCAATGTACTTTGTTTGAATACATTAGGTTTATTTCCCGAATTAAATTTCTTTTCTGCATAATGTGTTAGCTTTTCCCCATATTCACCTTGATCATCAATCAATCAATAAAGGAAAGAGATTTTGGTGGTGGTTGGGGTGTGTACTGATGATTAAGTTTAGCTTATAAATTTGTTTAGCTTATGCAATTTGTTTTGGCAGCTTGAAGGTATGAATTTTTCAATCCTCACCTCCACCTGCATATATCTTCATAGTTTAGATGAATATAGTGCAAATAGGTTTAGAATTGACAATGGCAACCCTTGTTTCACTGATTGTGTACCGAATTAGAATTTCATTGATTTAGGCTCATTGTTGTTGTTGTATCGAATTGCTCTTTTTGGAAGGGATGAATTAAGGTTGATTAAGCAACATCGTTGATTCTAGGTTCCGTGAACACAAAATCAACGATTCTGGGTTCCCTATACACAGAATCACCTGAATTCGTGCTTGGTGAAATTGATGAGTTCCGACAGAATTTGTGCTTGGTGAAACAGAATTTTTGTGCTGGGTTCAATTCTGGGTTGGTGAATTTCTGTGCTTAATTTGCTGAATTCGATTCTGGGTTTGTTGTTTGTTGAATGTTGAATGTTGCTGTTTGAATTGTTGTTATATGCTGAATGTAGATCTAATCACCAAAGGTGGAAACTACGGTTGGAACATATACGAGTGTCCATACCCTTTTTGGCAGAAAACATCTATAAACTCAACAAACTTTATTTTTCCAATGAGAATTGAATTTTTTGTTTCTTTTTTAATAACTGCTGCTGCGGCAAACTAAATCAAGTTATGGAGTTGTGGGATCAATACAATGAATGTTCAGTCCACAGAAAAAATCTTACTGTATATTATTGTTAAATTGGGTATATGTGTATCTGAGCTTCAGTATAGATTGCTTAATTGAGGTCACTGCTAGACTCACTCAGATCAGAAGCTTTGTTTGTTTTAGGGGAGTGACAAACTAAGGAGATGTGAAGAATCTTTAAGGAAACTCTAGTTTTTTTTAATGAATTTAGAACAAAGAAGTCAAACCTGAGCAGTTTTAAGGTAGCGGTTTATTGAGAGCTGGATAACGAGGGATTATGTCAGAGGATGAAATGACTATTATGGGAATCAATGTTTGGAATCTGTAGTAACTGGTTGTGCAAATATGATGATTGTTGAAGCAGTTCATCATTGTTTAACTGTGATTGCCATTAAGAAAGTGTTGGTTTTGTGTTGTTGCAGATTAATGAATCGCTTCATGATGAACCAGAGCCAGTACACCCTGGACAGTGTGTTAAGCAAGCTGACATGCCCATTACTAGAAGATAATATTTGTTTGGTTTCTCTAAATTAAGAAAATATGTGAAGATACAATTCACACAAACTTGCAGTGATCTACGTAAAGTTCATTCATTTGCTCAAGGAATGGTTTTTGTATAGCATATGCTTCAGATATTAGATATTTAGATTTATATATATGTTGTTTGATCATTTTTTGGATCAATATTGAACATTGGGAGTTGAAAGATTCTTGAGAAATCGATCGGGTTGATATTGTAAAGATTCTTGAGAAATCGATTACGGTTATGAAGATTCGATATATTGAGGATTATTAGAATTTATGGAGATACAAAGAATTGTTTTTAAAATGAATTAAATAATTTTTATTATTTTTATTATTATTATTAATTAATTATATTTAAGTTTTTATTATTATTAATTTTTAAAATTAATTAATACAAATTATATGAATTATGTACTATACATATACAAAGAGGGGCAAATATGTCATTTTACCACATTCCATTCCTTTTCCATACACAATTCCACCAAAGAAACAACAGAATTCCTTATTCCGTTCTATTCAATTCCACCAAAAAAACAACTTCATATTCTTAACTCGTATTCCTTATTCCCAATTCCTATTCCGAATTCCGTCAAACAAACGCATCGTAAAGATCTTCTAATGTTGACTAATTAAAAGGACAATTGCACAAATTAATTATGTTATGTAGTTTTATTATTTAATAATCTAATCTTTTTTTTTACAACAACAAAATTTAATCTTTTAAATTACCATCAAGTTGATCTTTTAAATTTATTTTCATAAGATGCGCAAAATTATTTATATATGTGATACACTCTATTTCGGCATAACATATACTAAGGGTGCAACGAAAAGTTAAAGATCGCAGAAATGTGTGGGTTTACACCATAGTTATCAGAACCGGACCGAAACTCAAATCGGTGAGGTGATCGGTTTCCGGTTCGGCCGGTCTAACACGGCCTTCCCCGGTTTAGTGTGCGGTTCACTATTCCTAAGGTAAAATAAAACATATCTTAGTGGTGGACCTGAAAAAAAAAAGTTACCGTGAGCAGTATGACCAAATTTATATGTAATAAACTAATAATAATGAATAAACAAAAACAAAAGAAGAAAAAGGTTGAATAAACAAAAGAATGAAAATGTTATGGTGGTAAGATCATAGTTTGCTCACTATGACCAAAGTTTGCTAAGACCTGCATAAGTGTTCTGTCTTCTAACATCCCATTTTGGGACAACTGAGACTGTTTGTATTTTTCATCTTTCAGTTTCTCCACGTTACAATGTGCAACTAGAAACTTTTCCATTGAACATAAGCTCGGTCAGGGAGGTTTTGGAGTTGTTTATAAGGTGAGATATACTTTTTGCAGTAACATTGTGAATGAAAAATGAGACATACATGGCATGGGATAGTAACCAAACTGCATAGCAGATTTTAGAGAAGTATGAAATTTAGTAACTAACCTTAGATGGTTTTCATGCTATAAGTGTTGAAATTGTTTTTGCAAGGTGTACTGGAAAATAGCCAAGAAATTGCAGTAAAGTGTTATTGATATTGATTCAAGAATGAAGTGTTATTGATTTCAAAGCTTCAACACAGGAATCTTGTCCGACTCCTTGGTTGCTGCATTCGGGGAGAAGAGAGACTCTTAGTCTATGAATACATGCTCAATAAAAGCCTAGATTCATTCATTTTCGAGAATGTTCTTGATCTGTGAGTAGAAATTTTGAAGAATGATTCTGAACTTTTCAAATTTTGAAGAAATTTTGAGCGACCTGCGGCGGTGGAGAACTTCTGAGTTCTGAACTTAACCTAGCAGTGAACCGGTTTAACACTGCACAAACAAACCAATCGGTTTAAACCGAAAAACCGATTAGTCTGTAAAAAAAATCTAGCTAAAAAGTGAACCAGAAACCGATCAGTTTTCCAAAAAAAACTCGGTTCAAACACTGTTGATTTGTAAAACGGTCTTTTAACTGAACCAAACCAGACAGGGGTCTGGTTCCCGATCGGACTGCCGGTTCGGTCCGGTTCTGATAACTATGGTTTACATTGTCTGCAGATATATTAAATTAAAAGGGTTACTTGTCAATTTCCCCCAAGTTTGGACTGAATTTGAGATTCTCCCTTAATGTTTAAAATTTTAAATTTTAGTCCTAATGTTTGGACAAAATGAAAAATTCTCTCATTCTGTCACTTTGTCGTTTAACACTAACATAAATGTCATCATGCGCAGATCACATGACTTTTTTTATATTAAATTGACAAAAATGTTCTCCATGGAATTTCTTTTGCTGTTCTTCAAGTGTTGTCATCTATTCTTCAAGTGTTGTCTCTGTTCTTCAAGTTTGTCGCCCAGAAATTGTACTGCACGATGCTCTTCTTTGTTCTCTTCCACCGTATGCTTAATTGTTTGCGAGCCGATTCGAGCTTCACAAAAACTGAGTTTGGAGCTTCGGAATCGACCAACACAGAGTGGGTTGAATCAGAGCTAATGTGTGCAACTTGCGGATTCCACAAGCTAGGAGCTAATGTGGGCAACAGACAACACAAATTGTTAGGAGTTAATGTGCGCAACTTGCGGATTCCACAAGCTAGGAATTTGGGCTTCATTCTGGTGTCGTTGGGCTGAAGTGCAAGGGCCTCCAGGTAATCTTTCATCTATTTTGACAGTCGCCCACTGCTCCACCGACTCTCGAGCAAGGCTCCTCCTAGCTTGCGGCACAGTAGTGGCCTTGCGTACGCTGGTTAGCCGCACGACCTCGGTGGCAGCTCGGTCTGTGACGAGAGCTGCCTCGGTGCCCGCGGCTGTGGCAACTGCCACGTCTGTGGCATGCTTGTTGGCGTCCAAGCCGCCGTATGAAGCTGCAACATAAGGGGCATCGAGGCGGTTCTTGTAGGATCTGATTAAGCTCCAATTGTGGTGTTTGTTGGTGGTTAAATCGGCGGCTAGTTTTTTTCTTGGGGCCAAAGAGTCGCCGAAGAAATCTCATCCTCTCATTGTATTGCTAAATGCCTGAAACCATGGATTCTTTTGAGTTTTCCAATTGAAAGGGCAGTTTTGTCCTATCAAATTTATTCACGGCACGTGCACGACCATGTTTGCTTAACCGTCTGAAATAAACGGTCTTATGACAGAATAGGGCAAAATTTCATTTCGTCCAAACATTAGGACTAAAATTTAAAATTTTAAACATTAAGGGGATTTTTAAATTCAGTCCAAACTTTAGGGAGGGAAATTGACAATTAACCCACATTAAAAAAAATGTGCATAATAACATTTAGGGCTGATCATGGGCGGGCCGGTCCGGTCCTGAAGGCAAGACCGAGACCGAGATTGAAATTTCGGTCTTGCCTTCTGGAGGACCGAGACCGACCTCGGCCAAAAAAGCCCGCCCCGAGTCGGTCTTTCTTGATTCGGGCCGGTCTCGGTCCTGGACCGAATCTACACCAAAAAAAACACAAAAAACTATGAGTTCACGGTATTCTTTAGTAAAATGCGAATTAATAGTTCACCTCTCAAAGAAACACTATAAACTCTCTATATTTTTTAGTAAATTTATCAAGATGCACATTTTATAGAGATAGAAAACCTCCAAAATCCACATTATTTTCGGTGTGGTATTATGAAAATCTCAAATACACATACATTCGGTCCGGGCCGGTCCTAAACGGGCTTTCGGGGAAAAAGCCCGAGACCGACCTTGAAGAAAAAAACTCACCCGTTAGGTCTCGGTCCTATTCGGGCCGGTCTCGGTCCGGTCTTGTCGAGAATTCGGTCCTACAGTCTTTTTTGATCACTCCTAATAACCTTAACTAAAGAAGGTTTTAATATTTAATACGATTTTTATTAATATTATTGCACTTACTACCTCAGATAGTGAGTCATACTTTTAAAAAAAGTGATTTTTTTTTTTATAAAAATGGTCATACTTTTTGAAAGATTTTTAAAAAATAAGTATAATTAAAAAATTATTTTAAAAAATAGGCATACGCGCTACTTCGGGGTACAAGATGTGGGACAACTTACACCTAATATAGTGTGTTAGTAGGTAAATTTGTTTTTTACGAGATATTGTTTAATTAAAAATTAAAAAATGTATCTACTTAAAAAATTGGAGTAAATAGATATTGGAATTGCAATCCAAATGACGCAAAAAAAAATATTAAATTTTAACTTAAGGATTAACTATACGTTTTATCCTAAGTTGATGTATAAAAGACTAATTAAAAAAATCTAACTTAAGTCCTAATTCAATACCGTTAGCATTATTTATAGCGAGATTTTATTAGCTACCTACTCTAAAATTCAACATCTGAGATTCAAATTGTCCCACATCTTGCACCGCGGAACAACGTATATGCCTGTTTTTCTATTATTTTTTAATTATACTTACTTTTTGAAAAAAAAAAACTATTTTTGTCCAAACTAAAATATTAATTAAAAGGGTTAATTAGCCGAACTTGACATGTTTTGACAGGTAGGTACTCAATCTTTTTTTTTTTTTGCCACAAATAGGTTGCCGAACTTTTGAAAATTAGCAAATAGGTTCCTGACGTTAATTTTCCGTTGAGTTTTGAGGGAAAATTGCACGTGAGCAGCAACCAGATACTTGAACTTACACAAATTAGCAAGTAGATACCTGAACCGGTTCAAAACCGGTTCGATCGAACACCTTTATTTTAAAACAAAAAAAAAATCTAGGGTTTATATACCAAACACATGCATGACTTAGGTTTTAAGGTTTAGCTATGCATGTGTTTGGTAAATAAATGATACTTTTTTTGTGGTTTTAAATAAATGCATGTGTGGTATATAAATTATACTTTTTTGTGGTTTTAAATAAAGTGTTTTGATCGACCGATTATGAACCAATTTTTGAACTGATTCAGGTATTTACCTACTAATTCATGTAAGTTTAGGTACCTATTTACCACACCATGTCAAGTTCAGGTACTTGATTACTCCTCACGTACTGCTCACATGCAGTTTTCCGTCAAAACTTAACGGAAAATTAACATCAAAACCTATTTGCTAATTTCTAAAAATTCGGCAACCTATTTGTGGGGGAAAAAAAAATTGGGTAACTACTTTTTGGCAAGTTTGGCTATCTATATGATTATTAACCCTAATTAAAATACATATTGACTAGAGATAATATAATAAAAACGAGGCAATAATTTCACAAAAATACAATGAAAATTACACAACAGAAAATGAAAACATCCTTACCAAAAAAAGACATTATCTTAATCCTTTCTAAGTATCTAATTTTATACAGAAAAGCCAAAATTCGTAAACAAGAGCGCAACCGAAACCTAAAAGAAATGCAAAAAAGGAGACCACTGCATCATTTACAGCTCATCAAGACGGAGTTTATGACGTGCATGAGGAGGCGGATGCTGTTGCCTTCTGCGGCAGCTGTTGTAGGGAGGCTTCTCTGGTGCCCTAGTATCTGGTATACCTGTTCAAAGATGGATCTGACGTGGACCACAATCATGGGGTCCACCGGATTGATAGTGACCGCCACGTCAGTCATCCACATCAGCTTCCTTGCTGTGTCGTTTCCGACATCGCAAGCCAGTTGCTGGAGAAGTGCAAGGAGGACTCCTTGGCTCAGAGGCACAGGGACCAGTGACAGGATTCTCTGTAAATCCACCTAGAATGAACAAATAAATAGTAAATAATTACAACGAGTGTTCACTAAGTAGAAAGCAATCAGACAGTCTAATCCCAACATCATGATCGTCAAAATGTATGTCTTCTTCGACCGAGCCGATACAACTTGAGAAAATCTTATTGAAGATGGAACGGAAAAGATTATTCAAAATGACAATCAAAAGGCTATTCAAAATCTTATGGCAAATGAGAAAAAGCAAAGTGGACACTCTTTTGCTAATTTGGTTCCAATAGCAAGTTCTTAAAGAGTTGCAACTTAGCCGCCAAGAAAACATAATACCTGATTGCATAGCCAGGACACAATTGAAACGTCACTTCTGTGAAGAGCTGCAGTGAAGGCTTCGTCGTATTTCTGCTCTGTTATCAATCTGGATAACTCTTTCATCGGATCTATTGGTGCCTCGGGTTGCTGCATTATAGAAGTAACACAGTTAGCTATCTCGTGATGCAATTTGGAAAGGGATAAAAGCTCTAATACTTTTTAAACACAAATAAATTTTAAATAGAAAGGTATCAATGGATAGAGAGAAGGGGGTAATACCATGTCACGAAAAGCAGCTAAAGGGCCATTACTCAGTTGGGTCACTAATGGATTCGCCATACTGGAGCCTGCACCAGCAACTGCAGCAGCCATGAGCTTCCTTTGACCGTCGGCCAATTCACCACTTAATGTTTGAGTCATTGAGGACGCCGAATTTATTGCATCCTGCAAAATTACGAAATCAAGCGAAATTTATGATTTTTTTCTACTTATTTATAATTTGTTGTTTTTTTATTATTTAAAAAAACTGACCCTCAAGGCAATCGCTAAAGGAGAATGTGTTGAATCAAACTTCTGCTGAGCAGCAGATAAATGTTTCACAAGCCCATTCTGCAGCGTGGCATCAATTTGCTCAAATACAGCTCTGATCTGCATCTCAAATGCTGGAATGATCGATGCATCCATACTAGACTGCAGTGCATCCTGAAATACAGTTCACAAATATATCTCACCAGTGAGGTCCTTAATCTATTATTTATTGCATAAATTTTAGTGAATTTAACAAAATTTAGATTTAAATATTTCATGTGGTTAGAACTCTAACCTGAAGAGCTTGCTTTCCAGATGTCTGAAACTGGACTTGGATTTGCCTAGCCACAGTAGCTTCTAGTTTTGAGTTAACTGTCTTCTCCAGCTGATTAACTGCCTTCTCCCCAACTCCTTTCTGTTAAGTGAGCAACAACAAACACCAGTAATTTCTTCAGTTTCTTTTTTTAACCATATTCAAACAATATTAAGAAAATTTAACCAGCAACAATTTTAAGAAACTAATTCCATAAAGAGAAAAAATTTCCCTCGGCACTTCGATCACACCTTCCAATGAAATTCATTCATAAGGGAGGACCAATACTCCAATTTTATTCATTAAACATTTTATGTATATATATATTTGATGCACAGCACCAAGAAGGTGCAATCATATAAAAACATTAGCAGCTTAAGGCCCATGTGAGATCCACAAAATTCCAAATGCCAAAAAATATACCTGAAAGGACTCTGTAATAGCTGTCAATATGCTCTTCTCTAGAATTGGAGTTATTGCGCGAACCACTGATGGCCCAACTGCTGCTAGCTCCTTTCTAATATTTTTCTCTACTAATGCCACACAACTGTTAATCGCATTTGTTATCTGCTGGGTACGTTCGCGCTCTAGCTTCTCGTGTTTGGCATTTTCCTCTTGGAAACGAGCCCATAGAGTATCGCTGTTAGCCTTAATAAGTTTCTCCATATGTCGGCCCAATGATGCTTCCAATCTTTTTCCTTCTTTGTTAACCGGGCCAGACACAATTGCATTTAACTGCTTCTGCATCTCTACTTGCATCCCCACCAACTGTACATACAAATAATCATTTATAATCATGTCTCATGTCCAAAAGCAGAATACTGATACTAAAGATCCTTGCATTGACATGGGTAAAAGTGCAGTTTTTTATCCATGGTTGTTTTACCAAATGGTAAACTAAAGGCCAAAAGTGTCACATCACAAAGCACCAAGAAAAATGGAAAAAATGTGCCAGAAAGAGCTATGTATTATCATGCATCTCACTATTTTCTCATAGCTTTGTAGTAAGTAGCCTAATAAAGCAACTTCTATAAGGTCTGGTTATGAGCTACAGATACTACTCTCCTCTTAGTAAAAGTAAGAACAGACAAGATCAATGCTACAAAATGCGAAACCTAGAGCGACTGATAGTGAAAAAAATGAGCTCATTTCCATTTCAAGAGGCGGTTGTTTAACCCTATCAATTATCTTTTGCTTGAAAATGTAACTTTTTTCACTTTTTCATCGCAGTAAGTCACACTTTGCAAAGTTTTCCAACAGATAAAAATTCACTTTCTGTATTAAATGTATTCACATGATAGTAATATATGTGTCCTATTAAAACCCATGTTCTATCTTGAAATAGAGTATAACCACTGAGTTCTTTATACTAAATTATCAGGAAGTGAGAGAAATTCAAGCAATACAGAAAGAGGAAATGCCTCACCTGATCAAGCACCTCCTGCATAGTGGAAATATGAGGCAATGCTCCACCACCAGATTGGAGGCCCGAACCACCATCTGGGCTATTGGATGAATCAGTGGAGTTAAAGGGACTAGGGGATGGAGAAGATGGACCATATTGGGATTTTTTTCCCTTCTTTTTCCCCTTTGAAGTCGTCATGGCGCCCTCTGGAGCTGCTGAAGTTTCTGGCATGCCAACTTTCTCAGGAGGGATCTTATCAGTTCCTTCACTAAGGATGGACTGATTTGGTGCCTCAGCAGTCGCAACAGAATTACCACGGCTAATTCCCTCAACACCGTAATTATTATAATCATCAGAAAATTCTCTTGCCATCTGCATGCTGAGATTGGAAGCCTGAGAGTAGAAAGTATGCTCTTTCTTCTCGGTAACCACAACTTGGGCCTCTCTTTCATAGCTGTAATCTGAATTTTGGCTGATTCCTGTCTCTCCCACAACTTTAACCTCCACTTCAACACCTTCAGTCTGATTCACAACATCTTGCACTTTTATCTCTCCAACGTTCGAGCCTTGATTGATCAACGTGTCAGAAGATGGAGCCCTAGATAAAATCTCTGATGGAGTCACTAAATGGGTCGGATGCTTGAACATGATTGGACCAGAGGTAACAGGTAATTCAGTTTTATCATTGTCACCACTCTGATCTGTGATTGGTAGAAGATGTCCAAAACTATTTGATGGATTTAAGAAACCCGAAGACATTCTAGATATCCTTGGACTCAAAGGAACAGTGGGAGAGGTAGAAGAAATATTATCATTTTCTAGCAAGTTTGAAGTCACGGCTTCAGAATAACTCTTGGCTTCCTTACTAACTACAGTAACTTCTGTACGTACAACATCAACCATGGAAGAAGAAACAGCTGATTCTGTCCTTTCTATCTCTGCATTATCCAACAGTGGAGGCAGACACTGAGACAGAGCCAAGGCATATTGCTGAATAGCTTGTGTTTGGACACAATATACTTGTATAATATGTTCTCCCTCGCCAAAGCTTTCACTAGTTCCAGTGACACTTAAAATCGGCATCGTCACAGTAAATTCAGCAATATAATCCATGCGGGTAGAAGCTGGATTGACCCCATAATCTATATGGACAGCATAAATTGCATTCTTCTTTGCATTAGCAAGCAAGAACAGACCTGCACGAGGCAAAGCCACAACCTGATTAAAGAATGCATCATCAATCTTGGCCTGAGCAGAGCTCTTTAGCTCCAGTGTCTGAGTACACTGCCACGATTCGGATTCACTTGGCAACAACCATCCCTCTTCACTTGCAGATGTCCATACTTTCACTTCTCGGTTCATGTCTCCCTAGAAAATTTAGAGCAAAAGGAAAATATTAAATATCACACAATGCCAAAAACATAAAAATTCTATAACGAGACAACGAATTAGCATAGAATAGAAGTTCACCCCAGTAATAAGAACAATGTGATCAGGGCGCTGCGGAGCAGTTAAAAATGTCACAGAATTAACAGGATTGCCATCATGTGGCCTTATAATTGCTAGCGGTGGTTGTCTACGGTCTTGCCAAATCTTCACCTGTAATGTAAAGTAGAGCTTGATAAAGCATACAAAATGGACCAATATATTGATTTTGAAACAAAATTAGAAATTTCTGAACATGATTTGCTGTCTATTGTGGGTGGACCATTTATGTATACAATCACCTTACAATTCCAATTACAACAATTGCAGATCTCGCATGAGCAAGGCATAGTCAAAGATAAAACTGAAATAGATGGCTTTTCAGAAGAAAAAAAAAAAGAGATTTAATACAAATTTCGAGCATCTAACATATCCAATTAAGACAAGATCTTACTTGGGTATGGAATTGGATATGTAGTATCTTGCTTTTTCACAAATTGCATTCAAAGTGAAATTATTGTTTTGAGACGAGACGAATATTGAATACGTACTGTTCCATCCAATGAAGCTGAGGCTAACCGAGTGGTCATCCATTGGCACATGGCCAGATCAGTGACTGCAGCATCATGTTCTCCGAGAAGCTGAATGCCATCAATAAGTTTGTCAAGGCGACACTTAAGAGGTTCTTCTGGAGAAAAAGCTCCTCGTTTTCCAAATCTTGTGGTATCAATTTTCAGGACACGGTTACCGATTGCCACCATCAAATTCTCCTGCAGAATTTTAATATCACATAAATAGAATTGTTTGAACTCTCTTAATCACTTAAACTGATATTTACTTGCTTATGAGGGTGCCAACAAAGATGAGGATGGAAAGATTCTTCTTCTCCCACTAGCTGAACGGCAAGGACAATTTTTCCAGCAATTTGAGCCTTATCTTCCTCATCTGGACCTTCATTGATCCTCCAAATAAAAACCCGCCCATCACTACTTGCACTGTGAGAAAAAACCATCGTCAGGGTAAAGTTCAAGCTATATCATGGAAGGAAGAATTGTATGCCCAAAGACTTACCTAGCCAAAAGGTGAACATCTTCAGCAAAAAATGCCATATCCGTCACTCTCTGCATAACATGTAATATATGTTAAAAAACATCTAACTAACCACGAAACACTAACACAGATAATAACCAAAAGGAAAATTCTACAGTGTGAAACCTATAGAAAAAGTTCGAAAAGAAAAAACCCTTTAAAGAAAACAAATGAGTGTGTGAGATGTTCTTAACAGTTTTCAAAAATTAGAAAAGATTTGGTTCACGCTAAGGCGGTGCTCAAAAAGGAATATGCCCATAAACACAATATGGTGGCTATATGTGCATTCAGATTCTCAGAAGGCAATATTGCGATCAATCATCTATTTTTTAATGCAAATTTCCACAACTAACTGAATCAGCAGTAACCGTAGCTGCTCAATCATGTTGTTCAATATGTTGCACGATGTAATATCAAATTGATTCAACATTAACAGCTGATATTATAATCAATGCTAACATGTTCCACATCAGTCTAAGCTGAGTAATAGCAAAAATTGTTCTGGTGTAAAACTAAATAATGAAAAGAATAGTAAAAGACCATAGATACATAAACAAACCTGAGTATGGCCTCGGAACAATGACCGCAGCGCGGTATTAATATTAAGCACTCGTATATTGCCCATTTTCAAACCGTAACAAATGTAACTTCGATTCACAGCAATCTGCCTCCCCAATACGAGCCCTGGATCGGATACATACTTGGTGATGGGAGTGACCTCAAGCTGAGGCTGTACTTCACCTTGAATCCTAACATCTATATCATAAATCACACGATCCCCAATCAAATGCCGCCCCTTTGGGAGCTTGGTGCTGAGGAGCCTCATCGGGGACAGAGCCGATGGAACTTGTTCAGGAGGCCTGACGCTGATCAGGAACTCCGGTGGAGCTGACGGAGATTGTGTAACAGGGTGTGGCGGCAAATCGAGAGGCGCGGAGGCGGTTTGGGTGCCCAGAAGCGCTAGCAACCGCGCGCCGCTAGGGTTGGGACCGGTGGGAGAAGGGTAAGCGTTAGGGTGTACGTTACCAGGGATCTGGTGCTGGAAGAACTGATGCTCTTGAGGATGCAACGGTGGTGGATGGTAAGGTAGGTACTGAGCGTGGTGGAAAGGGTACGGCCCCGAAGGCGGTGGATACGAGGAGGACGGCGAAGGATAAGCCGCGGAGGATGGTGAGGCCGGAACCATGCCGTTAGAGTTGAACAGCGTCTGCTGATTCGGATTTCCAGGGGAAGCCATTGAAGGTCTTCAAATCGACTGAATCCTTACAGGCTTCGAACTCGAACTGACTGATGGAAGAAGATTACGCAGAGAGATTGTAAAGGGAAGACATGGATCCGATAAATGAGATTGGCTAAAAAATCCACAATTTTTCCTTCTTCTCCCCAGTAGAGTTGAATCTCGAGGGCCCACGTCAGGTCGGGACAATCTTGCATTTATAATTTTAGATAGAGGAAGATGAACAGCATTTTATTTTTATTTGTTTTACGGAAAATTAAAAATATCTTATCAATCCTTTTTCGCTCTATATTCTTCATCTTCAATATCTTCTTTTTCGCTTCAAATTTGAGATCTAATTTTGAATCAATTCTACGTTTCTGGATTCAAAATGAATTCAAAACTGCGTTTCTTGGTTCGATTTGAACTCAGTTATGCGTTTGGGATTTCAATTTGGAATCTCTAGGTTAAATTTGAACTTAGATTTGCGCACATTTAAGTTCATAAACCGATTTCAGATATGAACATGAAGAATAATATTAAAAGGGAGGCTAAAATTATTATTTTAATGACTATTTAATCACATTGTCAAATATATGTGATTGAATATATCAAGTTTAACCAAAAGATTACATTTATGAAACGTATGTAACTTTTTAGCTACAAAAAAAAAATATAAATGATCATTTAGTCACATAATGTCATTATAAATTAATGTTGAATTAATTTACTCTTTATTTATGTTAAAATTTGATAATTTAATAATTGTTTTAGAGATTTTCAAAAAGTAGGCACTATGAATTTTTTTATTGAAACAGTAAGTATACAGAAGAAATATTTAAAAATTTGTATATAAGCGCTACCGTAAATAGTGCATTATATTGTTTTTACAAAATGCGCTACCCCCGGTAGCATATTTGAAAAAATGCTACCAACGGGTAGCGTTAGCCTCTCTATTTTATTTTTTTATTTTTCTTCATTTTTGATGACTCGATGTTTAATTAAAAATTAAATTATGTATCTATTAAAAAAATTAAAAAATATATAGTAAGTAGATATTTTAATTGCGATTCAAATGATGGAAAAATATTAAATTTGAACTTACGGATTGACTGTACGCTTTGCCGTAAGTTGAGATATGAAAATTTGATTTAAAAAATATAACTCACACTCTGAGTCCAAATTCACCACAGTTAAAGACATTTATTATGAAATTCAATTATCTACCTAGGGTAATTTTTTTGGATTTTTTATTTGAAATATTTTTAACTTTTTAACCTAACATTGTTTGTTCTATAATCTGACTGAAATGAGTTAATACATTAGGTGAGAAATTTAATTATATACTTACTCAAAAAAATCAAAAAACATTACAGTGCGTAGATAATTTAATTACGAATTAAATGGCGCTAACTAGACGTTAATTGTTTACTTTCAGACTGACCCTATAATACGACACGTAAAAAATTATACATACGTAATTAAATTATTTACGCACTGTATTTATTTATTTTTTTGAGTAAGTATATAATTAAATTTCTCACCTAATGCATTAAATCATTTCGGTCAAATTATAGGACAAACGATATTAGGTTAAAAAATTAAATATATTTCTAATCAAAAAAATTCAAAAATATTACCATAGGTAGATAATTGAATTTCGCCATAAATGTCGTTAACTGTGGTGAGTTTGGACTTACAGGGTCTGAGTTATATTTTTTTAAGTCAAAACTTCATATCTCAACTTATGACAGAGCGTACATTCAATCAGTAAGTCCAGATTTAATATTTTTTGTATCATTTGAATCGCAATTAAACATCGAGTTGTCAAAAAATGAAGAAAAACAAAAAAAAAAATAGAGAGCTAATGCTACTACCCATGGGTAACGTTTTTCCAAAAAAAATAAAATGCGCTACCCATGGTAGCGCTTATATACATATTTTAAATATTTTTTCTGTATACTTACTTTTAAAAAGATTGCAAAGTCCCTACTTTTTGGAGAAAAAAAAACTCCTTTTTTTAACAAAGTATTAGTTGATTTTACATATATTGAAATTATTAATTCGTTTAATATATTATTGAGTAGTAATTAAAAAAAATTATTTAATTTTTAAGTGAGACTATCTAGGATTAGCAAATAAAAAATAATTTATTTATTTTTAATTAGGGTTACTATTTTTTATAAATAAATGTATTTTATAAAATTAATGTTAGGCTAGTGTTGTGATTCCACTAAAGTTTGTGAACACACCACCATGGGAGGTGCTCTTTCTTTGGGTTCTTCTAAACATGAAAAGTGTTAGCTAGTTTCGTGAATGGTCATAATCAACAAACATTTATTTTATATGGTTAATTATCAAATACTTACCTCAACTTTACATGGTTTGATAAGTATGTACCTAATTTTTTTTTGTCTCAAATAGGTTGCCCAACTTTGTGAAATTAGCAAATAGGTACCTACCGTTAATTTTCCGTTAACAATAAACGCAAAATAACGTGAGAAGTAAACAAGTGCATGAACTTGACATGGTTTGGCAAACAGGTACCTGAACTTACACGAATTAGCAAGTAGATACCTGAACCGGTTCAAAAACCAGTTCGGTCGAACCACTTTTTTTTTTTTTTAAAGTAGAGTTTATATACCAAACACATGCATGACTCAACTCTAGACGTTCTCGGTGCATTAAGGAAGCATCATGAACTCAATGCTCGGGTCCATCACCATCCCGACCCCATCGATCCCTGTTATCCCCGGTCGGGATAAGATCGCTCTCGACTTCGTTTCAATTCTATGATATAAATGTTACATATCAACTAGTTCACTCGCACGACCCCATAAACCCTACTTAGATGCACCGAAAACGTCTGGAGTTGGGTCATGCATGTGTATGGTATATAAACCCTACTTTAAAAAAAAATTAGTTAATCAGTTCATGTATCTACTTGCTAATTCGTGTAAGTTCAGGTACCTGTTTGTCAAACCATGTCAAGTTCAGGTACTCGTTTGCCCATCACATGATATTTTCAGTTTATTCTTAATGGTAAACCTATTTGCGACAAAAAAATGTTTAGGCACCTACTTGTCAAACCATGTAAATTTGGGTACGTATTTGATAATTAACCATATTTTCTATACGGATGGATGGGTCCCAACACAAGCGTATCGTTACATAGATAGCTATTTTCATACAAAATTGAATAGTCTACCATGATTCGAAATGCTATACTCGTAACTTGTTTTACCAATTAGTCTAACTAATCTTAATTTATAGTTAGAATGGATACTGATTCAGGTTTGATTCAACTAAAAAACTAGAGATCATTTGGTTAGAAATTCAATAAAGTCATCTTCAAATTTAAAAATAATAATAATAATAATAATATTGCTCTTTTGAATCTTAAACGTTTGGATATATTTTGAAACTTATTTTTTTTTAACTATTTATTAAGGTTTAAATAGATTTTGAATTTCCTATTTTCATTTAATTTTCTATCGAAACGTAACAGAATATATTTTAAAATTTATAAAATATAATACTTTTTTTATACAATTAAGCTAAAACTATTTTATAAAATATAATACTTTTGTGGGAATAAGACCGAGGCATAATACGGTCCGATCACATGTGGGAGGTGAGGAGGACAAGGGCACAAGTACGAAAACGGGACGGGACCGAAAATGTCGTGGTTTGACATAATGGAGGAGGGAAGGCGAAGCTCAAGGGAGAAGGTGTCACAGAATGAGAAAGAGAAAACAAGGGATGAGAAAGTTAAGGGGGTCGAGGTCACAAGGGAAACAAAGTTCGATCAAGAGGAGGAAGCGATGGAGTATGAGATGGGGGAGAAAGACGGGACCCGGGATACAGGTCATGAACCGAACATATCAACTGAGAACCAACCACCCCATAAACCGAACAACTCAGCCATACCAATCCTTACTGAACCGAGCCATGCACCCACAAGTGACCTAGCCATGACCATACACATACCCAAGCTCCGAACCACACCTAGCCTACCACCCCAACTGAACCATATAATCCCACCCCAGTGGCTCATAGGGAGATCGACCCTTGAGGAGTACCCCCAACAAGCAACCGAACCCCACATGCCCAAAACCACCCCATGATCACATACCTCCCCGACCAAACCAATACTTCAACCACACCTATCCAAACCTATATCGTCGAAAACCCACCGGATACCCCACCCATATCACATATACCCACACCCCATAACCCTACATTCGGCCTTAGCATATACATGGACAAGATGACTCTAAAGAGAACCGGAGAGGAGATGGAGGAACAATCGGGAACAAAAAGGAGGAAAAAATAGTTGGTGACCGATCGGGAGGGGGAGGGAGAACGGGCACCGAGAAGTAGAAACAGCCTGAGGCGACGAGGGGGTCAAACAAACCCTCCGAGAAAGAGAAAAACTGAAAAGATGGGTGTTGAAACGAGCACAATGATGGAAACACAAGACGAAGAAAAGAGTTCTGGTGGCTGTCCTGAAACAGCCACACAGGCTCAATGAGTGTCATCTCCTGGAATTGTCAGGGTTTGGGGTCTGCCCTGACAGTTCAACACCTCTAAGACCTCAACAAAAGGTATCGCCCGAACATCATTTTCTTAATGGAGACAAAAAAATGGTGATACCTACTACTGGAGGATAAGAGCACGAATGAGGATGGATAATAAACATTATGTGGGACTGAATGGAACCTCCGGGGGGCTAGCAATGTGGTGGTCGGCCAAAACAAGGGTTTGTATCAACTATGCCGATCAAAACTTTATCGACTATGAGGTGACAATTAAACCACATGATGAATGAATGCATGTGACATGGGTTTATGCGAGTACGGAGGCTCAAGTAAGAACACAAAACTGGAATTTCCTTAGAATGAATGGTAATGGCTGAACCGGCCAATGAATGATACTTGGAAATTTCAACACAATATGCCATCCACACGAAAAACTAGGGGTAGAAGGAAGTCACAAAGGCAAATGGACGAGTTCAAACAGTTAATAGCTGACCTGGATATGGAGGATTTGGGGGCCAACGGGAACCCACACACATGGTGTAATAACCGGAGCGAGACCGAGAGAATAAGCGAGCGACTGGACCGGGTAATTGTGAATGCAGATTGGGGCGCGAGACATCCGAGGGGAAGTGCATAAACGAGCTCGCTATCGTTTCGGACCACACACCCATGATATTGACACTAAACCAGCCGAGGAAGAGGGCGAAGCACCGGTTTAAATTTGAAGCTATGTGGCTCGAACACCCATCATGTAGAGAGGTCATAAGACAAGCGTGGGAGCCGCCCGCACCATATAGGGAAGACCGAGGAGTCCACAAAAAATTACAAAAATGCCGAAGGTTTCTAAAGAAATGGAGTAAGGAGAAGTTTGACAATAATCTAAAGGAAATCGAAAATACAAAGGCGACCCTAAGGAGACACATTCAAGGAGGAATGGACCAAAATGCGGTTAGGGAGGAGAAGAGACTAAAAGGCAAACTCCGAGGGTTGTGGACGAGGGAGGAAACGGATTAGAGAAAGAGGTCGCGGGTCAAGTGGCTTAAAGAGGGTGACCGAAATACAACCTACTTCCATCAAACAACGATATCCCGATGTAGGAGGAACCAAATATGTAGATTGAGGGGCGCCAATGGGGAATGGTTGACGAAGGAAGAAGGAATAGTCGATGAACTAAGAAGGTACTTTGGGGATATGTTCACATCGGAAGGAACCGAACCGGGGAATGATTTCATAAGGTGGATGTCGAACCAAATTTCACCCGACATGAATGAAAACCTAACCCGGGAGGTAACGAATGAGGAGATCAAATCAGCTGCATTCCAACTTGGAGGATCGCGTGCACCGGGTCCGGACGGTTTCCCGGGTCTGTTTTATCAAAGGAACTGGAATGTTGTGGGAGCAGACGTCATCACATCGGTCAAGACTTTCTTCAGAACATGTATCATTCTAAACCCTATGAACCATACCGACATTGTCTTGATACCAAAAGTGCCCGTGCCGAATATGCCAACTGATTTTAGGTCAATTAGTTGCTGTAATTTCTTGTATAAAATTATCTCCAAAGTTCTTGTGAATCGCCTAAATGTGTATCTATCAGAACATATCACGCCGTTTCAAAGTGCATTTGTATCAGGAAGGAACATACATGATAATATCATGGTGGCACACGAAGAGAACACATTGGAAGAGATGAGATGTCCTAACAAAATCAAAGAACACGGGGGGACTAGGCTTCCGTGAGCTCCAGAGTTTTAACACTGCACTACTCACGAAGATGGCGGGGAGAATCTTGGCCGAACCGGACACGATGTGTGCACGGGTGCTCAAGAGACTATACTTTCCACATAACTCCTTCCTTGAGGCGAGAAGAGGAGGACGAGCATCATGGGGGTGGAGTAGCCTAATACACGGGAGGGACATAATGAAACAAGAAGGCGTGTGGGTGATAGGATCGGGGGAGGCAATACGAGTCTTTAATGACCCATAGATCCATACGAAGGATAGTTGGCGGGTCAACACCGAGGTACAAGTCGAGCATGGAGGAGAACTAAGGGTGAGTGACTTGATATGAACCGATGAGAGATGGAATGAAGAGATGGTGCGAAACATCGTAAACCAAGAAGATGTTGATCACATACTTAACCTACCAATACTGCAGGATAAAGGTAGAAATTGGTTCATTTGGCCACACACGAGAGATGGGGCACCACAAACCCGATCGGTATACCATAAGTTGAGGGAAAATAATGCATGCTGAAGAGGGAAACTCAACCGAGCCAAGATACATTATGGAGGGACATATGGGTGACCAAGACGATACCAAAGGTGAAGAACTTCATATGGAGATTGGCCACAAATGCCCTAGCCGTCAAAGCAAATATGGTAAGACGAGTTATGCATGTAACCCCTAGTTGCCCAATATGTGGAGAAAAGGAGACACGGGAACACATGATGCTAAAGTGTCGATGGACCGAACCGCTATGGTTTGGGATATTAGGTATACGAATCGACCAAAGGAATAATAGCAATATGGCCCAATGGTTAGAGGAAAGGAGGCGCGGCCTGAGCGAACACGGGTCGGTTCGGGAGGCACGGTGGAAGCTCGTCCTCATCACATGTTGGCACATATGGAAAACAAGGTGCAAAGCCGCGTTCGAGGCCATACCACCTAACCCGATGAAGACGATGATGGAGATAAAGCAAACATATGAGGAAACTAAAGAGAAAGGCTGAATCAAAGAACCAACCTGTGACACCCCACAAAGGCAACGATGACAACCTCCGACGGGGAACACAATCAAATTAAATTGCGATGCATCATGGTGCAAAGAAACACGAAGAGCCGGCATAGGGGTGGTGCCACATGACAAAGAGGGAAAGGTGGTGGGAGGAACAAACCGACGGTTCCGTGGAGATGACGTAAAAGCCATGGAGGCCATTGCGATACAAGAAAGAGTACGCCTAGCAATCCAAGCGGGGTGGCAAAGCGTTGACATCGAAACAGACTCACAAATGGTTCACAAACAAATTGAAGAGGGGCCGACACATTGGAGAGTTTCCACCATCATAACAAACACACGAGCACTAGCTAGAAGAATTGAGCAAGTGCAAAGCAAAACAAACGAGATTGAGAGTGAGTCTAGATGATTGGGTTGAAAGACTCTCACTACCATTATTATCCTTAATTGAGTATGATTGTATTTCCGAACATCCGTGACCAAGAGTCATGACGTTTTATTTCATCAAGTAAAGCGTTTAATTGATCAATTTTTTATATATATATTATATTTAAATCGCAATTTGTTCGGACGGGAGTAAATATAATCGAATGAATTAAAGGTTTGAGTTTTGCCCTAGATAGAGCAACTTGTCAATGAGTGGGGTAGTCTGGGTTAAGAGATAATCTCATACCCCTCAATTGAACATTAAATATGAAGTAACAATGTGACTTGAAGAACAGAGGACTAAAGGAAAATTGATCGTTTCAACTTAGACCACCTTGGATTCAAAGGACAAAGACATAATTGGAGTAACAATAGAAGGGGGCGGGTATCTCAAAAGTTTCGACCTGCCATTGGTCAACACAGAGTGGATCTCATGATTTCCTTCATCCTGCGGGATATCCCACAAATTTAACCTGTGGTTTAGCAGTTTGCTAGTTATGAGACGAGTTTGGTAGGAAATGCCGGTCCGCAGACAATCTGTGGTAGTAGAGTTTATTTGTAACTTTATAAAACTATAAGACCTAATATATATTACTAAATATTTTAAAAGTTATTATGCATTAAAAAATAGTAATTTGTAATTTGAATTATTTCTCATTCTTTCTCCTTAAGAGTTAAAATTAGCTATTTTATATTTGTAATTTGAATTATTTAATTTGTTACGAGATGGGATCCCGAAACCGAAAGAAGGCGGGATCGTGTAGTACTTGAGTTGAACATCACTTACATCATCGATAACATCGTTTCACCTTGTTGCACTTGAAAGAATATTTCAAGGTCTGCAAACGAATGTCTTAATTGAATTGATTGTCAAGCTAGTAGATTGTGGAGGTTCCTTCTGGACGACTAGTTGTCCAAACCCTGACATCTTTAGCTCTTTGATCTTGCATGATTGTCATGGATGATTGTTATTTTTCATGAGTAACAGTTTCTTTGTTGACCAAAAAAAAGAGTAACATTGTGCCTTTCACGTTACAGTACATAACATGGAAGTAGTGCATCCATGCAATATTTAATATAATGGATAAAAAGAATAGAAACCAATGGCTATTCAACTCTCTCTCTATATTATTTTTTCTGCAGACCTTTCAGCCCGCTATTAAGACCTGAAGAAACTCATTGAATGAACCAAAATAAAACGATCCATGAAGGCATGAACTACTAAGCTCCATCACAACTTACAGAGGAAACCGAATTTACAATATACTGGCGGATGATCAGTCAATGAGCATGCTCATATATCACACATAATTAAGAAATCGTGTAGAAGAATTTTAACACGAAGTTTAAAAATAATATTGCCAAACTATAATAACAACAGCTAGAGTTGAATGAATCAATACAGTATTTTAACTGCAACAACCTCCTGATTGAGAAATAGCACCATCTCGACCGCTTGATGGCCCCGGGATTCCTCCATATCCAACTTTGATTCCAAAAGACTGTAAATCATGAGCAAGAAAAGAGCAGTAGTATCAGCTACGAAGAACAGTGATCGACCAAATGATAACAATAATATCATATTGAAACATTTTCTCATAGCAAAAGATAAAAAACTGTGTCAAATCCAATAGAGATACCCAAATGACATCCTCATTTAAATCTATATAATGATCAGCAAAGTGCACTAACCTCATTGGATACATCAAAGACTCCATCCTCAATTTTCTTGTATATGCTTGCAGCCGTCTTAATGAACGCCTGCAGAAATTTTTGTTATAAACGTCAGATGGAGAAGTATAAAACAGAAAAATTGGCAATGATATGTCCATACCATATGAAAGTATAATTGTCTTTTCACCAATTTCAAATACATTTCTCTATAAAGAAAGTCTAACTGATATCATATGCATAATAGTTCATGTACTATATAATATAATAATTCCTATTTATTCAATACCCGGAGATAAAACTCTAGAACCAAGGAAAGGATTTCAATATGCTCCTTTCAGAATTTTTTAACTTTTTTATTTAGAAAAAAAAAACATTTTAAAATAATTATTGCCTTACCTCTTCAACATTTTGAGCAGTTTTAGCAGAAGCCTCCATAAAGATCAACCCGTGCTCTTTTGCAAATTGTTCACCCTCCTCAACGCTCACAGCCCTTCTATGTGCAAGATCAGACTTATTACCAACCAGCATTATTGTCATGTTTGCATTTGCATGCTGCCGGGCATCCTCTAGCCAACTTGCCAGATGATTAAAAGTTTCCCTCCTGAAAAATTTAAGAACCGTCACATTAAATCTCAGCAAATCCTCAGTTTGATGTAAATCAAGCAGAACATCTGATGGTTTTGTCAAAGGGGACTGACAGAGAGAATATAATCCAATGATCTTTGTAAGTTTAAGATCCAAATATTAGAACAACTTAGACAAAAATTGCAATCTAGGTGTTTAGTTGCTTCTGCTAATTTACTTAGTGTAAATACTTACCGAAGGTTCTAACACAGAAACGCTTAGACTCATATCAAAATCCATAAGTCAAACCAAAGCTTAGGTCTTAGTATTGATTGAAGCGCAAGGGAAAAAAAAAGGTGCTTCTAAGGAAACAAAGGTTCAACACTAAGCTCCATTCCAAATGCGCCATTATTGTTATATATATTTGCACCATTAAATTACTAGATGCTAAAGACAAGATTCTGACAAACCAATTGCAGTAGAAAGAATGCAGATAAATTACATTTTCCTTCACAACATCTATATTATAAGGAGTGCAGCTGCACTTGTGGTGTTATTTACAACATTGGACATCATAATTTTTCTCAAGAAATCGGAATATTTAAAGGTTTGTAATTAGGCACATATACTTTTTAACCATCCTTCATATTACCCAAAAAAAGTTGTCTTAGATCATTTCGAATTTTCTGTCCTCTCCCTTCGTCACGATATTTATTTCTTGTTTGTTGTCCCACTAGGCACTAGTCAAATTAAATACCTCATTTATTGAGATACAACAAAATGTCCATTGCAAATGGATCGATAAACATTCAACCTGATAGAGGATTACTACCTTGTGATGTCATAAACCAGCAATGCACCAGCAGCACCTCTGTAATAGGATCTTGTGATCGATCTGAATGATTCTTGTCCAGCCTGAGAAAGAATTGTAATAAATTTATTACATTATCAATCAAATCCTATTCACAGATACGAACTTCCACAAATAAAGGAAGTGCCATTATGAAGTAATAAAAACATTAAAAGCAGGACATCTTTGTTTTGACAATATACAATCTGTCATATTAAAAAAATTCATGTTGGAAAGACCAATCTCTTGTGTTTTGGTTTATTCATTATTATTACCAAAAGACATTGTTTGGTATGGTAATCTGCTCTCATGTCCCCTACAATTGTTTTTGACAAAGTTAAAGGTTAGGAAATATATATTTATAGCAAACCGTAATGTACAGAAGGCATCACAAACATGCTAATATCTCTATAATGTCCATGAAGATATAATCCCATTTGCATTTCCCACTAAACATAAAAATTTACAACTCTAACCCAATTTATTTATTTTTTTAATGAATTTTTCCTCCCGAGTTTCTAAACACCCGAAAGCTCTTCTATTCGATTCCCTCCAAAAAATTCAAAATATAGTGAGGTGTGTCCCATTAGACTAGATTCATTGATTTCCATATCAATTCCAAAGCCATCATAAGCTGCACTAATTAGTTCACTGTTTAGTTTTTATTCAAAGACGCACGAAGTGCAATGGAGGAAAACAGCTGGTTAAGAGACAATAAATAGCTAATGCACAAGCAGGGAAATTGTTCTGATAAGAAATTGCAAATCATTAGGAGACAAAGAAAATCTAAAATGTTCTGATAAGAAAATTCAAATTCATTAGGAGACAAAGTCCAAATCTTTCTATTTTCATGAGCTCCAAGAACTATAAAGTTCATTTTCGAGAAGCCTCATAAGACAGACCTCCAAGAATGCTATTCTCTTACTTGCATAAAAAATACACATGAAGAGCGGAAGGAGACGAACCGTATCCCAAATCTGCAGCTTGATTGGTTTGTTATCAATGGTAATCATCCTTGCCCCAAACTCAACCCCAATAGTCAGGTCATGCACTGGCTGGAACCGCTTGTCAGTGAACTGAAGCAGAAGACATGATTTCCCAACACCTGCAAGCAACAGAAAAGATCAAACCGACATCATCGTCCATCCTTTGTCATTCTAAGTCATTATTTTCAAAGCAAAACAGATGTAGGGCCTCCAACAAGATAATCTAGTAAACAAACATGTGTCGTATGTTTCGATGGAAGCGCAAGTAAGAAATTAAAATTCTCCAATTACTCACTCGAAGAGCTCCTAGGGAACAGATGATCGCGTATTTGCTTTAAACAACTTATAGAAAATCCACGCGTTTCGCATGCCAGAAAATGAATACTCTTATCGAACACAGTTTCGAAAGCAATCAACGCCGCAATCAGTAATCCACAAAATAATATCCAAATACCGAATCTAACCACAAAATATTACCTGTATCACCAATGATGATGTACTTAAAGAGGTAAGCATACGACATATCTCTGGACGAAGAAGCTCAACTACGGCGACCAAATCGCGAAACAAGAAGCGTCGCTGGAACTTCGATGAACCTCCACGAAGAATTTGAATTTTTCCGGATCTGAAATCCCGACGAAAGCACTACGTAGCGTGCAGGATTGAAGGAGGGAGAAGAGGGAAGAAGGAGTAGCGAAGGGGAGATCACAGAGATCAGAGCAGTGTAGTTTATTCCTGATCCAGCAGAGCAACGGAACGTACACGTCTATGATCTATCTATCCCACGTCTATCTATCTTTCCAAATGTTCCCCCTCTGTTTGTGAAATGAGCACAAAAGTTCCAATACTATAGTTTTTCAATTTATCAGTCCTTAAGTTAATACAATTTTGGCTTCATGATTTAAGTACAAAACTATTAAGATTTTAATGCGTACTTGAAGTAGTAAATATAAAACTTGTCTTTCGGACCCTGGTTAAAATGTAGTGAGGATTACGGGTGTCAATGGTGCAGGTTGAAGCCATACCACACTCGCACCATAAGGGTGGCGGGTTGGGTTGACCTCCAAAATTTGGTCAGGTGGGATGATGCATATTTTTTTTGACTTGCTGAAAATAATATATTCATTCAACACAAATCACATAATTCAAATATAAAATTTTAATATGTTACAAACTTAATTAAAATAAGGAAAACACAACTATAAACATTTAATAATGCTAAATTATTTAGTAAAATATATTAAGTTCTATAGTTTCGTACAATTATAAAAAAATATCTAAATCGCGTGTTGGCTCGCAAGTTACTTTCTTACACTATACCCAACTTGTGGGTCAACAATCCATACCAGACTTATTTCATAACCCGCAAGTTGACAACCTACAGGTTAAATTTGTGTGGTTCACCACGGGTTTGTAGTGCACCGCGACCCGTTGACACACCTAGTGAGGACCCTAGTTGACTAACGTTAAGCTCTCATGTGGAAGGTTCATAGTTCACTTCTTACTATTTTGATAGTATGTAAAATGTTGTTTTTCTTTTTCTTTTAGATATATGGTCAATGATATTTACCATAAATCTAGTTAAATTATTAAAAGGACCCCATATAATATTATACGCTTGGTAGCTAAATTGGCTTTTGAGTTGGCATTGTAACAACTGTGAGGTTTTATAAGATCCGATTCCTATCAAGTTAAAAGTGATGCATTATGCATTTTTTTTCTATGCATCTGCTTTTGAATTATTGAAAAAATTGATTTTAAAAAAATAACATTTTGAAACTTATTGGACTTAAGTTTCTACAACTAAAAAAGTGGTAAAGTGTTAATCACTTAAAAATATATATTTCTTATTTATCTAAAAAGTATTTGTATTGATTAGATGAAATATTTGATTTTGTGAAAAATAAAAAATTGTGAGTGTTTTGAAACAAATTGTACTTGAGTTTTAAAGACTTAAAATAAATATTTATAGTAAAATGTTCACTTTTTGTTATTAGCGTTACTTCAAATAGTTTGCTTTAGAGAGTCTTGAGAGTTGAGTATTTATATTGGCCAAAAAAAAAGTTGAGTATTTATATAATCGTAATTATTATAGTTTTATTTTAGAAGATTGCAAAAGATATAAGGTACAAAAGTTGAAATACACATTTATTGTTGAATGTTTATGTAAAGATATTATAGTGAAATACTGCATATGCATGATATTATCTTATATATATATAATTTAGTTTACGTATTAGTACAATATAAAATTAAAAAATAATAATTTAAGCGATTAAATAATATGAATATATTTTACTTGATTAGATATTTATTTATTTATTAACACCTAACACATTTTATGAGACCAATGTTTATCATTATATATATATTTAAAATTGTATTATTAAAATACAAAAAAATCACCAACATAATGACTCGTTATTAATAATTACATAAGACTCCCGATTTAAATGAGATAGTTCATTAAATATTTAAATGTACAAAATGAGTACATTTCGTACTAATATGGTTACAAACAGTTGTGCCAAGTTTACCATGCGAAACGAAAGTTAAAACTAATCATGGTATAAAACCTACAGGATGATCAGATTTAAACTTTCATCTATGACTATAAATACTCATTTATACCTATCACTCTATCAGTTAGGCAATAAATAATATTTAGGGTTAATTATCAAAAAAACATATCAAACTTTGATGAAAAAAAACGAAACTATTTTTTTTTACAAACAACAAATCAAATTTAATAAATTTAGCAATCAACAAATCTACGTAAAATTATATTGTCCTTATGTTTGGACGAATTTTTCTTATTTGAACGAAGTGATTTGTCTAATTATAAGTGCAATAACACCATTATAGATGGAATTCGATGAAATCTGATAAATCACTCCGTCCAAATTAGAAAAATTCATATAACATAAGCGTAATTTTAGGTAGGTTTATTAATTGCTAATTTTACTAAGTTTGGTTTGTTGTTTATAAAAAAATGTTAGTTTATTCTTTATATTTTCATCAAAATTCGGTTTAGTATGCCTAATTAACCCTAAAATTTAATACACCACTTTAACAAAAAGACTTTATTATCGGATTGAAAATAACGAACAAAACTGAAATTTTCTTTCATTTAATTTATTGGAACAGTACACAGTTTAAAAATCTACTACCATGAATAAACTTAATTTATCTCCTGTCCATATTCCAAACTTGAGAATCTCTCGTCTCTCTGCTCCAAAGCTTCTGTTCTGACAGTAGCATACTTATCGGCTTGTCTCTTCCACAGATGACTTCATGTTTCTGTGCAAGAAAAGAATGTGTCTCGTCTCGTCCCCTTCTTTTTTATACGTGCCTTAACAGTTTAGATAACTGTATTGAATTACAGCACACATTATATATATATTGTATTCAAATCAGCTGCCTCACCAGCTTCCAACTCTTAATCTCACTCACCTTCAGAATAAACCGAGCAATGGCGGAACCCAGCAGCATTAATCACGTGATCAAAACCCTCAACAGCAGCATGGAAGAGAACCGTTTGCAAGGGAGTTACTGGAAGAAGCGGTCGATATACAAGTTACCCGCATGCGTCACGGATCTGAACCGCAATGCCTACAAGCCTCAGGCGGTTTCATTCGGCCCCTACCACCACGGTGCGGCGCACCTCAAGGCGATGGAGGAGCACAAATGGCGGGCCCTCCGACACTTCCTACGTCGGTCGGGAGGGAAGAGTTCCGATCACTTTGTCAGCGCTATTTCCGATGTGGTGCAGGACCTGAAGGACTGCTATGATTCTTTGAGTCCTATTTGGCATCAAGATACTGAAAGTTTCATCAAGCTTATGATTCTTGATGGGTGCTTCATGCTGGAGATTCTCAGGACCGCGTCGTCGATTGTGAATGATTACGAGACTGATGATCCAATATTTAGCAACCATGGAAGACTCAACATTATGCCGTATATTCGGAGAGACATGTTGATGCTTGAGAACCAGCTGCCGATGCTCGTACTCGACAGACTCGTCACCGCCGGCGGAGACGGTCGTAGAAAGGTTAGATATATGTCGGTTATAAGGTGTTGTATCATGTTATGGTATCTTATTACTTCTTACCGTAAAGCATCATGCTGTTCAACTCATCATGCATGCAGGAAAAGGACCATGTGAACAAACTCATACTCAAGTTCTTCTCTCACAACGAAACCCGGGTCCCAGACGAGTGCCTCCATGTGCTGGACGTGTACCGCAAGAGTCTGCTTTATGAAGGGCCCAGTCATAAGACTCGGTGTCCAAGGGGTGCCATGGAGCGCGATACCGAAGACGCCATCATCCGATCAGCAGCAGAGCTCGACGAGGCCGGGATCGGGTTCAAGGTGAGCGACAGTATCAGCCTCAGAGACATCTCTTTCACTGGAGGAGACCTGCGACTCCCCATCATCGTGGTCGATGACACGACAGAGTCCATGTTTCTTAACCTCATCGCCTTTGAACGCTTCCACGTGGGCGCAGGGAATGATGTAACATCGTATATCTTTATCATGGACAGCATCATAGATAATGAGAGAGACGTTTCTTTGCTTCACTCTAAAGGGATAATTCAAAATGCGATTGGGAGCGACAAGGCTGTCGCTAAACTGTTCAACTCCCTGTCGCGTGACGTGACACCTGATGAAGATGGTGACCTTATGGTGGTTCATAAGAGGGTGAATAACTATTGCAAGAAGCCGTGGAATGCATGGAGAGCGAACCTCACGCATACCTATTTTCGGAATCCTTGGGCGATTCTATCATTCATTGCTGCCATCTTCCTCTTCGCACTCACCATTATACAGACCGTCTATACAGTCTTCCCCATGCACTGATGAAGTCTATATACAATTAACACTCATATGAGAGTAAACGGATTTGTCCAACTCTTTGTAGAGAGTTGTTTTTCACCTTCATTCACAAAAAAATGACACTTTTTTATTATTATTTTACTTTGCTTTCTTACCCCTACGACTTACGAGGTAATCGTGAACGACTAGTTTTAGGGTTTAAACTTTAAAGTGTCAATTATCAAAAAAAAAAAAAAAAAAAAAAACACTTTATAGTGTCAATAAAATCGAACTATATTTATTTTTTGACCATTTAAAAAAAATATAAAAATGTATAGTACTTATATAATTTAATTACACTCTAGCGACGTTGAGTTTTAATATTCAATTAATTACACACAACGGTTAATATTGAGTTTTTAATGATTTACTTAAAATTGACCAATTTTAATATTTCGATAAAAAAATATAAAGAAGCATGAAAAAAAATGCTTTCTTTAATTATTTTTCCTGACATTTACGTTATAATTTAAGATCTTTTCTTCAAAGTGTTACTTATAAATGGTTACTAGCACTTAAACCCAGGATCATTTTCTCGCCTCTATAAAAAAATAATACCAACAAGGTTATATTATTTGTCGATAAAAATATCTACTACTAATAAACTTTTTACAATGCCTATAATTTGTTTTTTATAGCGAGATGTTTTACGAGGTACCTGAACTTTTAACGTTTTGCAATGAGCTATCCGAACTTTGAAAATTTAAAACAGGTTACCTCAACTTTAAAGAAGGTTCAAATAGCTACCTCCGTCTAATTTCTGGTGATTTTCCGACGATTTTCCAACTTTCCAACGACTTTCCAACGATAATTGACAGAAAATTGGACAGAGGTAGTCCGTTTTGAATTTTCAAAGTTCGGGTAGCTCGTTGCAAAACGTTCAAATTTCAGGTAGCTACTTGGTATTTAACCAAAAATAATATTACAGGTGTGAATTTTACTCGTCGGTAAAAATGGAGTTTTATTACAAAGATAAATATATTCATCCATAATACTTTTATTTTAGGGTGAACTATCTTAACAATTACTTATCTTTTACCTATGTGATTAAAATGTTACTCATATTTTGTTGTTGTGTGACTGAACCGTTACTTAAGTTTGAGGATGTGACTGAATGATTATTCTGTGAAGTTTCCGTCACATATTTCTATATGACTGTCACGAGGAAATCACGTGACTTAATTTAAACGATATAAAGTTAATTCAAATGACGATTCTACCCTCCTGTCAGCTTTGTGCCGTTTCCCCCTTTTATTCTCATCAGCACACACTCTAACTTCCCATCAACTCTCATTTTCATTCAACCAACCCTTTCATATTTACTTCCTCAACAAAGCTCCCACCCTTTCCAGCACCGACCTCCCTCTCAACAACGTTGCGGTTCAGAAACGACATCTCCATGCAAGTTCTCGTTTGCGATTTGGTTGTACTACACGATGATTGTCATTTCACATTCTTATCTGTGCTTACATTTCATTTTCTGTTCGTCTAACTTTTTCGTTCCGGTAATTTTCGATTCCTTTGAAGATTACGGTTTTCCTCCGTGCGTTAGCCGTCTGAAGGTACCAAATTTTGAATTTGCTGCAGATTGATGTTCCAATTTTTGTGTGATTGTTCGATTTTGAGGATCCTCATGGTTGTTCGACTTGTGGGTTAGGGTTTTGTGTTCGTTTGGTTGGTACGTGTTGTAGAGTATCGATTTTGTAACAAAGTTTTAATTTTGACTGTGAAAGTTTGTTTTTTCCCTGAATATTTGTTGTATTTGTGTTGATGTTGCCATTTTGTTGTTCGTATATGGTGTTAATTGGGTTGATGTTGTCTGGTTTTGTGCGTAGTGGGTTACGTTTGTTTCACATTTTGTGAACAATTTGTTATCTATGTTGAGACATACCTTTATCCTCACGAATGACAAGCAAAGACTATCTTTATACTCTATACATTAGGCACAGTGACAAGTGGATTAACAATGGGGGAATTCATGCATACGAAGGTGAGGAGAAGCAATTTGCTATACAGTGGGAGAATATGAATTACGAGTTTCTCTCCGGATTAGAGGCAATCTATTGCAATCTCGTAGACGACGGTGCATTTCTATACCTCCCACCGAACGGAAACCCGAAGACGGATGTGAGGGTAATCAGTCAAGAGAAAGACATTCCATCACTTTTGGAGTCCCAAGGTAGTTGTGAAAAGATTGAAGTGTTTGTGTTGCCTCCATTAAGTCAAGATGAGTGTATAAAGGATCTCTTTTTTATGATGGTGCGCAACAAAGTGGTCGAAAAGGTGAACGCATGGAGACGTAAAGAACCCAACCTAGTCAATTTAGGCAAGTATCCAAAACGGATTTGGTTGTCAACAACATTTCAGAAAACTTCAACAAAAAAGTCATTAACATAAGAGACAAGCCTCCAGTAACACTCGTCAAGGAGCTAAGGATAATGTTGATGAAAGACTTTGAAAAAAAAAAAGTCCATCACCAGTCAAGCTGGAGCACTTGGTAAGAATATTGTGAGAAAGTTGAAGAAAATCACAAATGGTATCAGTGGTTGTGAGGTCATATATGTTGTGGATGGAGAGTACGAGGTACATGTTACTCCCCAAATCTTATACAAGACTGATATTAATAGGCGTTCATGCACATGCAGGGCATGAGAGTTGACTGGTCTCCCTCGTGTGCATGGGATATCATGTCTGTCATATGCTCGTATATTTGAACTTACTACATACTGCGACCGAGTCTACCATAAGTATACACACATGCAGACATACTCGGGTGTTATACATGTGTTGCCCGAGAGGGATGATTGATGTATTAATCAAGGATTGCCGGTAGATCCACCGATTTTTAAAGTACGTTATGGAAGGCCAAAGAAGAAAAGTGTGCGGTCAGCATTTGAGGAGCCTCAACCAGGTGCAACACGCTTGAGTAGGGGTGGTTTAAGGCAATACTGCTCAAAATATGGAGAGGCATGTCGTAACAAGAGAGACTGCGACCGAATACCTAGTCAGACAAATGAAGAGGTATAGTTTATGCTTTTTACGACCTATTGAGTTGTTTATGAATTTCTTCGCAATCCTTGTTCATACTCACGATAATGAAGGACAAAACTCACAACAACAGTCACAACCCAAAAAGACAAGAAGAATGCGCCACAGATTGGACGATGATGTTATCCCAACACAATCAAGTCAAACAGCTACTCGTTAAAGGCGCAAGGAAGCTGAAACACATACTCAAGGTACAAGTACAACTAAAACTCAAATTCCAAAGGTCCCACAACAACGCAGACAGAAGCGTCCAACCTAGAAAAGCGACCCCAAGGTACCATTAGCACAACAGGAGGAAATTGCTGCAGAACCGAAGGAACCAGAAGTGATTTTCACACTGAAGAAGCGTGTGAAAACACTAGCAAAAAGGGTTAGTCGATTTGTCTTTAACATGTTGTTGTCATGTTCGCATGTGTGTAATAAATATATTGGTATGATATTTAGGTACACTCAAGCAGTCCGACAAAACTCAAGAAAAGACGAAAAAAACCAATAGTTATAGAAATTGACGATACCGCAACATCGGAACCCGTCCTTTCAGACTCAAGAAAGTTGATTGTACTGGATCAGTCACTGAAGATAGTCCTTCCAAAGTAAATGAGGCAACACCCGCAGGTAAAAAACTAGTTGGATGTAAATGGGTATTTACAGTCAAACACAACACAGATGGGAGAATAGAGAGATACAAGGTTCGATTGGTGGCGAAATGGTATACTCATACGTACAAAATTGATTACTCTAAGACTTTCTCACCGGTATCCAAAATAGACACAATCAAAGTATTATTCTCAATCGAAGCAAACCAAGATTGACCTCTTCATCAATTTGATGTGAAGAACGCTTTTCTGCATGAAGATCTCAAATTGATGTATAACATTGAAGTGTATATGATAGCTCCGGCAGACTTTGAATATGAATTTAAGCCAAATGAGGTTTACAAGCTGAAGAAGACATTATATGGTCTTAAGCAGTCATCTAGAGTCTGGTTTGGTAGATTTTCCATTGCCATGAAGAAGTGTGGGTACAAATGGAGTAATGCAGATCATACGTTGTTCCTCAGATGCAAAGGTGAGTTGATTACATGCCTAATTATTTAGGGTAAACCACCTCAACAATTACTTATGTTTGCCCTATGTGATTAAACGGTTACTCATTTTTTGTTTGTGTAACTCAACGGTTACTTAAGTTTTTTTTGGAACAAAAAAATTAACAAAATCAAGACTACTGAGAATACAATCTACTATTTTAGTTCAATTAAATCAATCACGAAACACTTCTGAAAGTCCATATGTCCAGACGATCAAATAGCTAGCTCAATTGAAATGGCGATACCTGAAGAAAGAGGAACGCGGCAAGCGGTGGTGCCACGGACATCAGGGAGGTCCGGTCAGCGGAGAGTGGCATAGAAAGACATAGAATTGAAAGAGTAAGCAGGAGACGACGGGTGCAAGGCTTTGTCTCTTGATCTTCCAAGCACGTGTCGTCGCCAGTTGGAAATCCACCTCCTCTTTGCTCTCATCTTCTTCCCTTCTATTGGAATCAACAGAAGAAGCTCTAACTACCGGAGATACCAGCGGTGGCGATTATTTGATATGTGTGGAGGTGCAGACCGCATGTCCATGTGTGGTGGCAACGTGTTGATTCATTCATTCATCATCGTAAGGGCATTTAATCAAAAAGGTTTGGACCAAGGAAGAGTCTGTCAATCATTAACATTGGTCTGTAAAAAAAATAGCTAAAAATTGAACTGGAAACCGACCGACTTTTTAAAAACAGACCAATTTTCCAAATACCGCTCGGTTCAAATACTGTTCATTTGTAAAACGGTATTTTAACTGAACTAAACCAAACAGGAGTCCGGTTCCCAACCGGGTCCGGTCTGACCGCCAGTCCGATTCCGAGTATGATAACTATGCGTTAGCTCCTAAATCCGCCACTGCCTAGCCCTATTATCGATATAGCTTTACCTTTAACTAACTACCTAAGCTTCAACCCCAACTAGCTTCTTTCCAAGTTATTATTTTCCACTCCTTCAAATTATTCAGCATGACATTCAGGATGACGTGGCTAAAAAAGATAAAGATAGTTAATATTGTGTTTTATTAAAGGGTTAATATAGTCCATGTTCCGTATTTTTTTGACTAATTTTTTTTTTTTGTAGTTTATGTATCTTTGGATATGCGACTATTTTGTTACAATAATTTTTTATGAAATGAAAAGACAAAAGTACTCTTATGATATATCTTCATTTTATTAATTTGTTCACTCATGATATTTTTTTTGTTTTTTTCAAAATCTTCTTTCTTTTTCTTTGAAATCCAAAAATCTTATGTAAAACTTCAACTTCTTCTTCAAACGAACCCATATTGAATTTTTGAGCTCGATTTGCAAAGAATAAGATGAACTTAAAGATAAACATGAAGAACTTGAAGATGTACATGAAGAATATGAATGATGAAGATAAGAGGAAGGACAAACTTGTCATTTTAGTGACAATTTAATCACATTTGTCAAATATAAGTAACTAAATAACACAAATTGTAACAAAATAGTCCCATGCTGAAAGATGTATAACCAAATAGTTACGCGTAAATATGCGTAACCATTAAATATATTAACAATTTATTAAATGATTTTTTTATCATTAATATCTTTTTTTTTGGCCAATTTCATTTCATTAATATCTGGAATAGCTTATTTTATTGAATTACCAAATTACATCTATATCCCCAATTTGAACGGCAAGCCTAGAATGTCTCTATTTAACCCTCCAGCTTGTTCTTCTTTCCCTCTCCTCTCATCAGTGGAACCGCGGTTCCATGCACTTCCATCTCCTTCCTCTCTTTTTATGCTGAGCTGCCGAGACAGCGTCTCCTCCATCCACCGGTTGACGTCCGCCACCGACTGCGGTGCCTCATTGATCTCTTTTCTCCGTTGACTGTCGCGCCTGGCTGGTATTGTTTCTCTGACTTCAAATCCGTATTCTCCTGCAATAATAATTGAAAGCAACCTTGTTGCGGTTGATCTACTTTCCATGTTAGAGTCTAATCTGTTTACAGACTCTAATTCATCTTGAATCTTGATACGTTTTTTGAGATTGGCCTGAGTAGAATCGAGGGAATTAAATCGAGGCAGTCTTAATAGCCATATATGCTCAAGGTTGGGTCCAGTTCCGAGACAATAATGTTATTCTTGAAATTTTAGCAGTTAAATGAGAATATGAAATGGATCAATCAAGCCAGTAATTTAGGATGTCGTGGTAGATCTTCTCCTAAATTGCCCCAAGACGATGTATTATGTTATCTAGTTACAGACACTGGCATGTAAAATTCTTTCAATCTCACGATTGTGCTGTGGTGTAGCACCAGCAATGCCATCAGAATGAGAAAATGTTCTCCTATATATATATATTTTTAATCTTAGTTACTGATAAAATTGTAATGTAGATATTGGCTGCAAATGCAGGCGAAATTAAAAAATGAATCTGGATACTGGTGATTTATTTTACTTTTATTCATGTAGCACCGGAAAATAGCTGGCTGATTTTTTCCCCCATGTCTTGTTCCATTTGACTTTAAATGTTGACTATTATCTTTCCCCAAAGAGAGTTAGGTGGCTTCAAAGTGCTTTCACTTTATGCACGATTGCCAAAATGTAGTTGTACAATTTCTGATATTTCTGTGTGTCTGTGGGGGGTGGGGGATTTGACTCTTTGCGTATGTACAGAGAGAGACATAAGTGGGTTATCTCATAAGAAATCATGGAAACACATAGAGGAACAAACGTATCACCTAGATACCTATCTAGCAAAGAACATATAATGGTTTTTGTTTATATGGTTAATAATTCTTTACTTACATCAAATAAAAATATGTATTTATTTAAAAAATTACATTCTCATCTATGCGAAGTGCTGATCCTAAGCATTTTTTTTTCTTCCTTTCATTTTGAACAGGTATGAGGAGTTGTGATGTGTGGATAATATCATGTTGCAGTGCATAGACGGTTTTAAGCAAGTACTTGCTCCCTTATTGCGGTGTTGTGAGATTGACTTGGGTAGATCACCAAAAGGCCTAGAAGATCCGGAACTTTTGGCCAGGGAGACTGTTTGTATGCTGTCAACTTCTGCTTATTTATTTTACTTATCCCGCTAAATTGCTTCTCAATAGTCATTGCCTGGCTTTGCATTGTATTTTGGTTTGAATTATTATATATATATTTTTTCTTCAGTTAGCGTAAGTGAAATAGAAGCACTGTATGAGCTCTTTAAGAAGATAAGCAGTGCTGTAATTGATGACGGTGTTATTCACAAGGTTTGTATACTGTCTAGCTTATTTTTCTTCTCGGGCTATGGCCTACTAATGTAATTGAAAAATATCAAATCTTCTTCCTCTTTAATTGTTTTGTTGACATCTTAAGTAGCTAGTTTATTTATATTATTGTAGGACGAATTTCAGCTGGCATTGTTCAAAACAAACAAAAAGGAGAGCCTTTTTGCTGATCGGGTATTTTGTTCCGTAATTGATGTATTACCTCCATATAATTGCTAAATTTTCTGCATGTTATTTACATTGTCTTTATTAAGGAATTTATCCGTTTGTTGTTCACCATAGGTGTTTGACCTGTTCGACACAAAGCATGCTGGGGTATTAGGATTTGAAGAGTTTGCTCGTGCACTATCTGTTTTTCATCCAAATGCCTCCATCGAAGAGAAGATTGAGTGTTAGTATATCTTCACTAGTCATTAGTTTGGTCTATTTAATTATAGATTTGTTCCACTGACTTGCAGCTTTATTTTTCTATATCATTGCCTGATCCTGTTATTTTGTTGCAGTTTCATTTAAATTGTACGACCTCAAGCAACAAGGATTTATTGAGAGACAAGAGGTAAATAGTGCTTTTGAATCATGTTATGCGATTTGTACTTCACATTTTATGTTTTGAAATTTATTTCAAGTTAATACATCATATTTTATGTTCAGGTCAAGCAAATGGTAGTGGCTACTCTTGCTGAATCTGGCATGAATCTCTCAGATGATGTCATAGAAAGTATAATTGATAAGGTATTGACTCTCATCATCATGATTAGATGTTAGCACAATAGAATTTTACTGTTCTGTAAATATGTTTATATGATTGAAATGTCCTTTTGCAGACCTTTGAAGAAGCTGATACAAAGCATGATGGAAAGATAGACAAGGAAGAATGGAGGAGTCTTGTCCTCCGTCATCCATCGCTTCTCAAGAATATGACTTTGCAATACTTGAAGTAAGTTCATTTTGTTCTTCAAATTTGCAACTTTTATAGGATGAACATATATGATGGAGCAACAAGATTAAGACGTAGTTTGAAATTTTGGTCAATGAGAAGCTTATTATACGTGGGGGTTAGATGAGTGTGTATGTCAGATGATTACTAAATCAAGATAGGACAGAATGTAGTGATCACCTCGATACTGATATACAAGAGGAAAACATATATGATCTCTATGCAGTATGTTGAAATTACTTTTATAAACCTAATCACCTATTGCTTGCTTAGGCCTTAAATCCCCTAGATTCTGTTCATGGCTATTTTTGCGGAAAATGAACGTGTTATCTCCTTTCTTTCTCTGGAATAGTTTATTTACATTTGCTCAAATGCTAATGTTGATCTTTGTTTATTCTTTATTGTAATTGGATGGGAAGTATAAACTTTTCATGTATGATCTTGTCATCTTGCAACTGTAAGAAGGAGCCTGCTTATGTATTTTTTTATGCAGTGAGTATTTAATTTTGTAAATCTTGTTGTAGTTGATAAGTTATTGATGGTTGTTGATTTCTTGGGCAGGGACATCACAACAACATTTCCGAGTTTTGTATTCCATTCACAAGTAGATGATACTTGAGTTTGAGCTTGTTTATCACCAAGGATTTTTATTGGTTATATTGATTTTGGTCTCCACCAAAGAAGGTGTTTATTGCTGCGCTATGCGTCAATTGATTACCAGAGATCAGCGACGTTGCTTTGTGTGGGTTCTTCATTTACTGGTTAAGCACTCTGTTCTGTCTCTTGTGCCATTGCTTTGTGATACTGTAGATGATTGCTAAGTAATTTGAATTCATGATCAAGTGATTGTAAATACTCTTTTTTTCCTCGTGGTCGTGTCCTCCGACCTCTGTATCAGGGTTCTTGATGAGGCTCAGAACTTGAGTAAATCACGATCCAAGGCTTTCTGCAGAAATAATATCGTAATTGAGGTTCTTATATATCTTTTTCATTGATGATAATTGCTTCTTTAACGCTGTTAAACTGTTGTGGAGTTGATTTATGACGTTTTTCCAGTAAGTGATGTGCTGTATTGTACCCTTTATATAAACAGGTACTGACGTACCAAACATTAGGCCTTTATGCTACCACGCCTTCAGCACCCACGTCCGACCCAAAATCAGAAAAGGCCGAACAGACACTGAGGAAACGGACAGGGGTCTACGGACCCGGTGTATAGGACATGTAAATGTACCGGATGTATTTGGCCCGGATCATATACTGGGTATACAGGCTCAATGTATAGGCCCTGTTTTGTACACCCGGTGTGTATACAACAGGGTGCACATACCCTTGTACACATGGTGTATAGACCCGGGTGTATGTATCTGGTTCATACACCTGGTGTATATACTCGGGTTATAGGCCCGAGTGTATACACCCAGTTATAAACCCTGATTCACTGGGTGTACAGGCTCGCTGTATTGAACCAGTTGCACATATGGGGTGAGCAAACTACCTATTTGGACCTGGAACCGACACTTTGGGTAGGTTTCAGGTAGTAGTTTTAAAAATAGGGTAAGTTTTGGGAAAAAAAATTCAAAACGTCAATTCTAGTGAATTGTCTGCTTGGAGCAAGATCCCCTGACCAAGCGAGTTCTTGATGTATCGAAGAACACGGACCGCGACATTCCAATGATCCTCTTATGGGTCTTGCATGAATTGGCTGAGAACATGCACGGTGTATGTGATGTCCGATCTGGTGATCGTCAGATACAGAAGACTCCCGACTAATCTATTTATCCGGTTCTGGTTCTCTTATCTAGGTACTTTAAACTAAGCGGAATCGGTTCTCTCTCTATATATATTTAAACAAACTAAAGAAATAGAATGACAACCTCTCACTTCTCCATTCTTAGTACCATAGTTATCAGAACCGGACCCTTGTCTGGTTTGATTCAGTTAAAAGATCGTTTTACAAATGAACAGTGTTTGAATCGGGTTGAACCAGTCAATTTTTTAAAAACCGTCCGGTTTCCGGTTCACTTTTTAGATGACTTTTTTTTTATAGACCAATCGGTTTTCGGTTTAAACTGATTGGTTTGGTTCTGCACAAATCAATCGGCTTAACCCAATTGATTAAATCGGTTCAATACTATTGTGTATTGTGTTTGAGAATTGAGAGTAATGTGTTTGAAATTGAAACTATGTAGTTTGTGCGTGTGTGAGACTATGTAGTTTGAGGTAATTATGTTTGTGTTTGAGACTATGTATGTATTTTAAGTTTTTTTTCCCTTTGTGAACAGTGAACCGCATATTGAACCGGATTGGACTGACCGAACCATGAACCGACCCATTCACCGGTTCGATGACCGGTCCAGTTCTGATAACTATGCTTAGTACGACAGACCAGAACATTACATTACATGTTTGTCTGTCATTTGACCAATTTCTTGTTAAATGTGTTGAATTATGTGCCTTCCAGAATCGAACCAGAATGTGTTGTTTGCCTCTTAAATGTGATGTATCATTTAACCCAGAATCAGAACCATAATATTTTGAAGAAGAAAAAAAAACAGGTTCCTAACATGGTACCCAGAACCGTTTATACAAACAGGTTCCGGGTAGGTTCAAGTTTCAAAATTAAACGGGTAGGTTCTAATTCCAAATTTAAATACCCTATTATATACTGGGTAAGTTCCGGGAACTCCTAAATTTACAGGGTACCTGAAATTGCTCACTCCCAATTGCATACTCGTGTATTGAACTGGGTGCACAAGCCCGTCTATACACCTGATCCATGGGCCAAGGGTTATACACCCGATGTACCGTGCGGGGTATATACATCCAGTGCACAGTGTCGGGCACAAAGGTCGTGCGCATAAACCTGATGCATAGGACATGGGCATATGCACCCGGTGTATGTGTCAGGGACTCGTAATGTATGCACCAGTGTATGTGTTCGGGTTGTATACACCTGGTGTCTATGCCCGGGTGTATACAGAATCGGTAGAGGACCGAGTGTATAGAGCCGTGTCTATATAACGGGTTTATAGACTCGGCTGTATATGCTGTTCATACACCTGGTGTACAGGCACTGGTTCCCACCCGGTGTATATAACAGGTTGTATAGACCGGTGTATAGGCCCATGTACATGTGTATACACCCGATTTTATACAACGGTTATAGGCCCATGTGTATAGAGTACGATGTATAGGCTCTATACATGTACTATAGGGTATTGTGTAGGACCTGTGTGTAGGTCCAAATAGAGATCTCACACAAAAATATAATGCCTCAACAGTATAAGAACACTCATCTGAAATGCAAGATCCCGCCAATACCATACACATCAATACTGAATTTAGAATGATTTTTGGGTGTCAACATTCATAAAATATACTAATCTACAAAGCTACATAAATAAAGAAAACCGATAACCGAATTGATTAGCAGATTCATCGCCTTATGTTGTGTTATTAAAATCATTCAATAGTAATATTATCAAATAAAAGTAGGCAAGTTAAATCTTACCTTCCTAAATGAGAGTTCAGTTCCTGCTAATAGCATCTCTGGCAGTGTTTTCGTACCCTTATCAACTTCACCACTGCCCATACAAACTAGGCCAAATCATGGGTGGATCAGACCGGTCTCGGAGGCAGGACCGATACCGATACCGAAATTTCGGTCTTGTCTTTTGGAGGACCGATACCAACTTCAGCCAAAAGAGTCCGCCCGAGTCGGTCTTACTTGACTCAGGCCGGTCTTGGACCGATTTTTTTGGTAAAAAAAAACAAACAAAGCAGATTTGGTAATATGATTCAATGCTGATTCCAACAGTTTCGATAAGGCAAACAATCTGCGCTTTAATTTAAACGAAGCATAGACTAAAACCAAGTTTCAACTGATAATTACGTGAAGTCAATAAGAATTTGGCTACTCTAAGCTAACGACATAAATAAGCAGCATATTCAAGAGATGCAATCACCGAAACTATTAACTACTTCATAGCAAATGCGTATCAAAATGGTAAAATTTTACTTCATAGCAAAATGCGTATCAAGGTGGCAACTTCTACTTGGAGGAGGACTTCATCCATCATCACCACTTGAAGACATCCACAAGTTAAAAGTTGAATCTGATCCAGCACTCTGCCAAAGTTTATAATTTTATAAAAAACATTTATCCAAATACACCTTAAAAATATACGAAAATATTATCATTTTTTTTAATTACGAAAGTATACATTCGTGGGTAGGAGTTTATTTTTTTGTTACCCGCGGATGGCATGCGCATTTAAACCGTACCTGCGAATGAGATTCACTGGATGAGAAGTTCCATCCAAAATAGTGAATTGATTCACTTACAATTCACTTAAAACTTGAGAAAGAATGCATTTGGGAGAGAAAAACTCGAGAGAGAGTGCACTGTGAAAGTGAATTGCTTCACGGGAGAGTGCATTAGGGGGGATGAAAATTAGATAGTGAATTCAGAAAATGAATTTCCTAGAAAATGCATTGGGAGAGGAAAACTAGAAAGCACATTAGGAGGAAAACTGGAGAGAGCACATTGGAGGAGGAAGAAAAAAGAGGAGGAAAAATGGAGAGAGAGAGAGAGTACATTGGGGGAGAAAGAGAAACAAAGAGATGAGACATTGCATTTGAGGAGAGAAAAAAATGTAAAACCTTTTCATTTTCACCAACGAATGTGATGTTTTTTATACCCATCCGTGAATTTCATTCGTGGATAAGTATTTTGATATATATATTTTTTTTAAAATTGAGCATATTTTGATATTTATTTTTATTTTGAGGTATATTTTGATAAAAAATGATTTTATCAATTGTGTTTCTAATTAGTCATCTGAGTGACAGAAGTTGGGCCTTCCAAGGACACAGTTTTACTGCTAATTGGATTCTTCCAGGCGAGTTCTTTATAATGTTGGATCGTCAATTCTGAGCCACTATTAACTACTTCATAGCAATACGCTTCTCCTAAACCCGTCAAGGCGACCACGACCTTAAACTGAGCTGGCCTCAACTCATTGAGCTTAATATCTAAGAAAAACATCATGGCATGGCAAGAACAAGACTAAAATAAAAAAAAGGAGGAAGCTTTACCGTCTAAAAAGAAGCGGAAAGGGCAAAAGACTACATGTCGAAGAAAAAGATGGAACGTTGGTCTCAGGCACGTCCACCACAATCGATGTGACAACCTGACTTCCAGAGGTTGGTTTCGACACAGAGGCTCTTTGGTCCTGCACCGATGTGGAAGCATCTATGATAGAAAAAGGGACATTGGAAACCCTAGTCGTAACTTTCTTCCCAGAAGTAGAATGAGCAGGGGAAGGTTTGGAAGACGAACCCTTGGCAGAAGATTGATTCTTGCTGCCAGCCATAGTAGTAAAAACAAGATTTTTACCGTGAGTAAAAAATCTGAGAGAAAAAACTTGAACAGATGATTAAGGCAAAGAAAATAGCACTTGAACTCTGGGAATAAGAAAGTTTGAACGCGTAAAGGTCTAAGTGCCAAAGGTTAGCTTTTTATAGTCAAAACTGGGGAGACCCAACGATTATGTCCAGAAAAAATCAGACAATAATTACGCCCCATTTGGGGTAAAATCGAAGCAATGTCAGGACCCAAAGAGTTACATCGGGGAGACAAGTGGTCGAAACAGTACATAAAACTGTCAGCATATCCCCTATTACGGAAGTCAAAGAGACGGGCATGCATCAAACGTCCTCTCGACTTCTCGTCAAACAGTGCATCCATTAAATGCTCAAAACCTTACAGATAAAAATGATCATCAAAAGCTATAACAAGCCTCTCCTAAGACCCTAGCAACGGTAGCGTTCGCCCAGAGAGTGGTGAATGAGCATTCAGAAACTCTGGCAACCCAAAGTGTTCACCTAATAGGGTAAGAGATCAACATTCCAAAAACTCTAGCAACCAAAGTCGTTCGCCAAAGGATACAGAGCATCGAAAGACACAAATAGAAGTTAAGGACATCAAATGACCAACCAAGAAGTCACTATCTCAAACCCTCAATCACAAGATCAAGCTCGATCGAAGAAACTTCACTCAAGTTTTGGGGGCAAATGTTGGGTATCAATAGTGACAACCCAATACGAGTAAGACTTCAAAGGCCCAATAACTTTCCAGAGGGGTAAAACTCAAATCATTCAGAACTAGTTTGGTCCACATTAAGGGTAAACTGGCACCCACAAAGTGGCCCAACACCAAACTCAAAACTAAAGTGTGGACGTCAAAACCCTTACAGGTCGCCATCAGCCAAGGTCAAAGTCTTCTACTACTCGTCATGGGAGCGCTCACCAAGAGAGTCAAACCTCTCAACTCTGGTCCTACAATTGACATCGAATATACAGTCATGATATCTCGCTTATATCAGGCACATATGCTACAAAGATCATATAAGGCAACTGCAATATTACGTAATAACATTAATATTTGCTATCCTTATCTATAACGACACAATATTTAGAAATACATTCGGTTACCAAAAATGTTTGGTCTTCCATCCTTATAAATACTCATGCTTTATATACATTATTTTTACGTTTTGAGTTCATACACACAGTATACTCATTTAAGCATCAGAGTAGTACCAGAGAAACTCCCTCTGTTGCGCTCCCCTTCTTGTAGGTTCATCAGAGCTTCGACGAAGGCTCGCACTTATCAACCAATTGACATTCAAATCACTGTCAAGTCAACATTTGGGAAATTCAGACCCAACATATATCATCAATAATAGTTTATTAATTACTTCATTTTTTATTAAATTTCTATGGCTAATTTTATTTTTAATGATTATATTTATATATTTCACTATTATAATATGAAGTATATACAATTTAAAATAAATTTATAAAAAATATTAATATTCAGTTTAAAAAAATAATTTCAATAAAATTTAGTAGGTACTAAAACATGTTCTAGGTAAGTTCCTATCCATACTAATTTAGTAATTTGAATAAAATTTATATACAAAAATCAAGAATTTAATTTATATTAGATAAATTTTAAAATTTTATAAATATACATAATACTCCTACCAACTATCTTCCTAATGGTGAGTGGGTGAAGATTTTTAAAAAGTATGTATAAAAAAATATTTTAAAAAGTAAATACAGATTAAAAAAATTTAAGAATAGGCACACCCATGTTAGTGAGTTGAACAAATTTTACCTAAACTCGCTATCTAAGGTAGTGTGTTGAACAATTTGCTCAACAGTTGCCCTGCCCAACCCGACTTTTATTTTCTTTGTTTTACCTCTAACAAAGCGATATTTATATACACATATAATATATAACATATATACATATAGTATACACATATAATATATATTTACATATATATAATTTATATAACGTTTGATCAAATTTATCGTACAGTCAGTCCAAAGTCGAAACTTAACCAAATTAACGTAATTCAATTATCTACTTATTGTATTTTTTTTTGAGTAAGTATACAGTTAAATTTATTGTCTAAATTATTTTGTCTTTTCGGCCAAATTATAGAACAAATTGAGTTGGTCAAATTATCGTGATGTATTGGTATAATTATATTCCCTTTATACCCTTGCATGTTCTGTTCTTCCTATTGAGAACGTCTTAAACTCCTGTCGAAAATTTGTCCAGACGGAAGGAACCATGGCAACATAATTTACAGCTACCTTATATGTTACGATCACTTCACATCTAAAAGATTGATTAACGGTACTTTCGTTGGTAACTGTTTCAGCAAATTCTACTTGCAGTCAACACCATCCACAAGGATCGCATCGTGCATTCTGATATGAAACCAACGAATTTTCTTCTGGTGAAGGGTTCATTGAAGCTAATCGATTTCGGTATAGCAAAAGCGATTTTGAGTGACACTACCAACATACAAAGGTATTCACATGTAAACATTTTCCCATTTCATTCTCTTTGGTAAAACACATTTCAGACGTCAAAACTATGTTTGTTGCTGTCTCAGACGTCAAAACTATGTTTTCAGATTAGGGAGCTATTGGTGAAATCTGACACTGAGAGATAAGGGGTGGATTGGTGGTTCAAACAAGTGAATAAAGATACCGTTGTGTTGTGTTTGTTTCAGTTAATGAGGATGTTAAAACAGGTAATTCTAACATTCATTTCAGGTATTTCAGCTCAATTACTTCTCATTACAGCAGAATCAGGTACTTATACACCTTCTATCTACTTATCTAGAAGCTATATTCATCATTACACTAGATTACAGATTTGTCAATATTGCCTTTTACTTTTGACAATAATTCCTGATTTTATGGCTTTGCTGGTTTTATGGCTTTTGACTTGCTTTTGTTGTCTTATTCCAACACTCCCCCTCAAGTTGAGTGGTCGGATCTATAATAATCAACTTGTCGAGTACTTCCTTGAACACCTTTGAGTTTACTGCTTTAGTGAGTATATCCGCTAGCTGGTGCTTAGAGCGAACGAACGACAGTTTGATGTTTCCAGCCTCAAGGTTTTCTTTTATGAAATGTCTATCCACTTCAATATGCTTGGTTCGATCATGTTGCACTGGATTTTCGGAAATACTGATTGCTATCTTGTTGTCACATAGTAACTTACAGGATTCGGTTGGTGGAGAATCGATTTCTGTCATTAATTTTCTTAGCCATAGGATTTCAGTTAATCCTCTTGTTATCCCACGAAATTCCGCTTCTGCACTTGATAGAGCCACAACATTCTGTTTCTTACTTCTCCAGGTTACCAGATTATCACCAATAAATGTGAAATATCCGGAGGTGACTTTCGATCAACTGGGTTGCCTGCCCAGTCAGCATCTGTGTAACCCTGTATTTCCATATGGTTATTTCTTCTAAACAAAACTCCATTCCCCAAAGTGCCTTTCAAGTACCTCATTATCCTCGTGACCGCTTCCATATACTCAACTTGAGGCTAATGCATAAATTGACTTACTACTCCAGTTCGGGGTCGAGTATGTGACAGATATATGAGCTTACCCACCAGCTTTTGATATCACTCTTTATCTGCCATTCTTGTTCCTTCTAATATTTGTAAGCCATGATTCACTATCATTGGAGTTTCAGCAGGTTTGCATTCCAACATCCCTGTCTCTGTCAAGAAATCCAGAATATACTTCCTTTGGGATATAAAAACCCCTTTTCTTGATCTTAGCACCTCGATTCCAAGGAAGTATTTCAAATTTCTGAGATCTTTCATTTCAAATTCTTCAAACAAGTTCCTCTTGAGTTTGCCCATTTCTCCTTTGTCATTTCCTGTGATAATCATGTCATCGACGTAAATAATCAAACAGGTTATTAAGTCTCATGTTCTTTGCAAGAACAAGGTGTGGTCTGAGTTGCTTTGCTTATATCCATATTTTTTTCATGGCTATAGTATACCTCCCAAACCATGCCCGAGGAGACTGTTTCAGACCATAGAGTGCCCTATTTAATCGGCACACCTTTTCTCCTTGATTCTCGTTCTTGTATCCTGGAGGAACTTCCATATACACTTCTTCTTCGAGATCTCCATGGAGGAATGCATTCTTTACATCGAATTGGTGGAGCGGCCAATCTTTATTTGCGTCTATAGATAACAATACTCTGATTGTGTTTATTTTGGCTACCGGCGAGAATGCCTCGGAATAATCAATCCCGTATGTCTGAGTGTATCCTTTTGCCACCAATCTCGCTTTGTATCTATCAATGGACCCATCTTGCTTATACTTGATAGTATACACCCACCTGCATCCTACTGGCTTCTTTCCAGCTGGCAATCTGCACTAGGCTTGTTCATGAACCGGTTCGGGGTCGAGCCGGTTCAGAATTGAACTGGTCTGGTTTGCCCAAAACCAGTACTTTATTCTGTTTCTAAAAAAACTGGTCTGGTTTATGACAAAAAGAACTGGTCTGGTTCGAACCGATTCAGAACCGGTTCGAACTGTTCTGGTATGTTTTTATAATAATGTTAGTTAAGAACCGGTCTGGTTCAAACCGGAACCGAACCGGCCAAAAAATAACTGCAACTGAATACAGATTACAGAAGCTGAATACATCAATATTCAATGCATACAGTACAACATCCCACTCCAACTCCAACAGAAATACAGAATACATCAATACATACATCATCCAAATTCCAACATTCATCAACACTTGTTCGTTGTCAAACGAAACTGAAACAGAACTTACCAAAGGCTGATTGTTCTGAAACTGAAACTGCTGAACATCATGTTCATTGTCTGAAACTACTTAAACTAAAACATACAATACAATACAAACATACCAAAGTCTTCAAATGTACTAACCATTCAAAAGCTGAAACTTAACACATACAGTACAATACATACCGAAAGTCTTCAAATTTACGGCTTGTTCATTGTCTGAAATTGCACACACAATACATACAATTTAAGATCACCCCATGTACAAAATACCTTAACTGATTAATTACCTTAAGTGTGATCTCGCTAGTGAAGAGAAATGACCTCTAAACTTTGTTGAGGATTCTCCTTACGAAAATCTACAAAAGGGAAAACACAAACACATATATGAATCATGCATGTTAGATAAAACTCAATGTAAGTACAAGTTAAATCTGTAAAGCAATTTTAGAACTTCATAAATACCATTCTCGAGTTTCTCTAACTCTTCAAAATCTTCTTCTGCTAACATGTTAGAAGAAAACCATCTGATCCAATCTTGAGTACAAATGAGAGATTCAACCATCTTGGGACTCAAACGAATACGATAGTCATCAATTACTCTACCTCCTGTGCTGAAAGCACTTTCAGAAGCTACAGTTGAAACTGGTATCGCTAACAAATCTCTTGCCATGTTAGACAGTATAGGAAACCTAGACGAGTTGACTTTCCACCAATTCAGTATATCTCTGTCTGGTTTAGTTTCATCATATGGCTCTCGATCTTCTCTCAAGTACTTACTCAACTCGGCTATTGGATCAACCCACATAGTGTTACCGGATGCTTTCCAAAACATTGCATTTATATCAGTAACATCATATGAAGGTGTATGTGTAACACTAGAAGGGGGGGTCACAACATGCCCCATTACCATGGTCTTATACTGCTCAAACATTCTCTTCAAAGATTCAGACACTCTTTCCATCAATTCCACATGTTGAATTGCGTCATAAGAAAATAACGCCTGGAAAATGAAATTTGCACCAATCATTTTTTGCCAGGGATCAAGCACTAAAGCAACCATCAACAACATGTTCATTTTTGTCGCATCTCCCCAATATTTGTTGAACTTTTTCTTCATTTTATCTGCCATGGTTTTGATGCCTTTATCGGGATCAGTCAAACGAATGTTAATCAACATTCCAATTTTGGCCACTTCAATTAAGTAGCAATTCAAAGTGACATATGCTGAACCTGAAAGGCGGTTAGTAGCTTCATAAAATGCACGAAGAAAAGGTAAAAGATCACGTGCATACTTCCAATCTTCTTCGGTAGGAACCCCTACTCCTTTATTTAGTTCATCAAGGAAATTTCCATCCTCGACTCTTTCTAGTCGTAGGAATGCCTTCTCATATCCAATAGCAGCCTCCAACATTGAAAATGTCGAGTTCCATCGAGTCTCTACATCCATGCACACAGCACGATCTGTGTTTACATTTTCAGCTATAACACAAGCTTTAAATCTAGCTAACCTGCTTGGAGAAGATCTAACATACTTGACTGCTGCCCGAATTCTGCTGATGTTTTCCTCAATTCCCTTCAAACCATCACTCACAATCAAATTTAGTATATGAGCACAACAACGCATATGATAACAATCTCCCTTCAGAATAGACCATGAATCCCAAGACATGAAACACTTTTTCAAATAAATTAGAACATGATTGTTTGCACTAGCATTATCCATAGTAACAGTTAAAGCCTTCTTAATTTCTCACTGTTTAAGACATTCTTCAATAACTCTTCCCATAGATTCACCTGTATGTCTACTAATTTGAATGAAACCCAAGATCTTCTTATGCAATCGCCATTCATCATCAACAAAATGTCCCGTGATACACAAATAACTGAAATTTTGATTTGAGGTCCATGTATCTGTTGTTAGGCAAATTCTGTTACAAGCTCTTGACATGAAACCCTTCAACATTGACTTTTCTTCATCATACATAGCAAAAACATCCCTTGTCAATGTGCTCCGAGAAATAACTTCAAATCTAGGTTGTAACTTCTTGACAAATTTAAGAAAAGCTTCATTTTCAACAAAATTAAATGCAGGTTCACCAACAACAAACATACGAACAAGCTCTCTTTGACAAGCAAGTTGATCAAATTTGACATATAAGGGTGGTAAACCTAGAGCACTAGAAACAGTATTTCCTTCATCTCTACATGAGTGCTCTTTACTTTGTTGATTCATAGTAGAAGCGAGACATCTCTCTAAGTGTTTCCTCATAGTAGAGGTTGTTGATGTATAAGTAATATGTCGACCACAATAGATGCAAGTAGCGACCTTATTCTTTGTACTACTTGCAGCCTTATTTTTGGTGAAATGCTTCCAACACTCAGATTCATTTTTCCTAGACCTAATCTTCATCTTGTTCTTGGCCACACTACTAGGAGTTATATGAGACTCACCTTCTGGAGTTGCCGTTTTTTTCCTTCCTTCATCTGACTCGGATGAAGATTGCACTTCCTCTATAAGTGCAATATTTTTGAGCTCTGAACCTGAACCTGGTGTCTCCACGGCTATTACGTCCATGTTAATGGTATCAAAATTCCTCTTTCTCTTCTGTACACTATTGATAGAGTTTTTATCCGACAGTGAAATCTGAACATTATTAAACAATGAAATCAGCCAAATCCGAGTAATTCAGTGAACATTAGTAAATCAACATTACCAAATCAGCAACAACATTACTATTTACTAAAGTAGACCCGACTAAATCATCATTCTCCCTTCATTCCTTCAACATTTACCAACTTAGCATTACTAAATCAGCATTACCAAATCAGCATTACCAATTCATGTAGCAACCAATTCATGCATCAATTAAACTCTTCAAACACCGAATCTATTCAAACACCTGATACGATTCAAACACCGAACGATTCAAAGTAGTGTTTGTGACTTACTTTCATTTCTTGACTCATGTTGGTCAGTTGGTGGTTCGGCCGAGTCGCGCGAGGAGCTGTGTCGTCGCGGACTGGTGATGCGTTCGTGCGTCGATGAGCTGCGCTGTGTCCGTGCGTCGAGGAGCTGCGCTGTGTCCGTGCGTCGAGGAGCTGTGTCGATGTCTGGTCGACTAGAGGAGCTGCGTCGAGAAAACCTAATTAGGATGTTCTTGTGTTCCGTCTACTGTCGAGAGAATGAGAGTATATTTTCAGATATGAGATAGAGATTATTAGATTAAGATAATAAGTAGTAGTTGTAAAGTAGATAAAGAAGATATTGATATTATATTGAGATATGAGATAAGTAGTAGTTGTAAAGTAGATAACTCATAACTGAGCCTCAGTAAAGTGAGCTCGCTGACTGAGGCACTGAGTTGTAAGTGATATTTCAGACCGAAGGTTTGGTAACCAGTCTGGTTTGGTTCATCAGACCGGCTTAATTTAAAGTTGTTTGATTGAAATTTAAGTATAAACCAGTTCCAAAAACGAGTCGAGTCGAATCAGTTCGAACTGGATTTTTGGTACTATTTCGAACTGTTCTATTTGAAGGCAAAAAACACTGGTCTGGTTTTAGAACTAGTTCGGCCGAACCGATTCGAACCAAACCAGTTCCAGACCAGACTAGTTCGCCCGAACCGGTTTATTTGGGCAAGCCTAATCTGCACATTTCCCATGTCTTATTTTTTTCTAGTGCCTCCATTTCAATATTCATAGCCCATTTCCAATTCTTGGATTGTTGAGCTTCTTCGGTTGTTCGCGGGATTTCTTCTGTGAGAATAGACATTGTAAATGCCTTTGTCTCCTCACTTAAGCTCCCCCTTACTGTGTTTGCCACTTAATACCTTGATCTGTTTAGCTCCCTTTCTAGTGTGTACCTCTTTGGTGGCCTTCCTCGATTCTCTCTTGGAGGCAACTTATATCCTCCAGTCATTATCTCCTCTTGTTCACCTGGTTCCTCACTCAAAATGTTGACGTTTTGAGTTTCAGATGAACTTACCGGGCTTACCTCAGATACCTCAACTGGTAATGAAATATCAGTTGTGACTCTTAGTTCACTGCTCGATACTGGCATATCAGAGGTTGGCTCAAGGGTTGGACTATCTTGCTCTTTTGGTTCTTCATTGGAGAGACTTTGTCTGTCATAGGAGATATTGGAATTACATACCTATTCCAGTAGATCATCTGTAAGACTCCCCCCTGACCACTGGACTGATGATAAAAATACTCGGATCAAATTTTTTCCGGTCAATCTTAGGTATGTGGACAAACACAGAGCAACCAAAGACGCGAGGATTTAAACTTAGAGTGGGGGGGGGGGGGGTACTTTGGTCAATTCAGAAAGAGTTTGGATCGGTGTTTTGAAATTGAGAATTTTTTTAGGGAGACAATTGAGGAGGTATGTTGCCGTGGCAACGGCTTCAGGCCAGAATGATTTTGGAACTTTTGACTCAATGAGTAAGGCTCGCATTATTTCAAGGAGAATTCTATTTTTCCTCTCGGACACACCATTTTGTTCTGGAGTGTGTGGACACGAAGTTTGATGGATGATTCCTTTTTCAGAAAAGAAATCTTTCATATGTTGATTTACAAATTCCCCCCCACCCCCATTATCTGACCGAAGGACTTGAATTTTTTTTCTTCTGAAATTGAGTTTGGATCATTTGGAAGAAGTGAGTGAATTTGTCAAACACTTCTGATTTTTGTTTTAAAAAATACAACCATGTTATACGAGTGCAATCATCGATAAATAATACGAAATTTCTAAAACCTTGACCCCCAGAAATTGGTGCTGGACCACACCCATCATAATGAACTAAGGAAAACATGGAATTCATACGAGTACTGTGAGGCTTAAACGCATGTCTATGACTTTTTGCAAGAATACAAGTCTCACATGAAAGATTACTAGTCTTAAAACACAACTTAGGGAATAAAAGTTTTATATAACCCGAGGATGGATGACCCAATCTCTTGTGCCATAACCAAGCCTCTCTTTCGGAAGTCCCATGAGCAAGTAGTGCCGAACCTGGTTGAGCTACTTCATCCATGTAGTACAAACCAGTGCGTTCAGTGCCACGCCCAATAATCACCCCAGTTTGGATATCCTGCAGTATGCAAAAAGTCGGGTTCATCACCATAGTACAATTAAGTTCTTTAGTGACATGAGACACCAATAACAATTTATTTGAGAGAGTCGGGACCAAGAGACAATTTGATATTCTCAAGGTTGGGGAAATTTCTACTGTTCCCATTCCGGTTACTTGAGCCTTTGCCCCATCTGCAGTATGAATGTATTCAATCCGGGACTTCACAATATTCTTAATATCACGGGAATCATACGTCATAGTATCGGTTGCCCCACAGTAAAAAATCCACTGATGATTTTTAAGTGTATTTTTCTGGACTGAATATGCATGTTTTAAAAAATCAGGGACTGAACCGAAATTAATTGGGGCGGTTTTATGTTTTTTTAAAAGATTAGGTGCCAATTCGCTACGGTTAAAAGTTAAGGGACTTGGATGTATAATCCAAATCCCTTTACCTTCTCTTGGACATCTGTTCGGTTCATTCCCCTAGCAGCCTTCCTCATTCGGTCTGAAGCCTTCTCCACAACTCTCCCTTGGATTTCTAGGGTTTCCGCCGTGGCTTTCGTGGCGGCTGGTGCCCGCGATTCCGGCGAACGATGTGTCTCCTTCGTAGGCTGGAGGCTTCGGTGGAGCTTGGCGAGGCGTGGCAGCCGGTTTCTCGTGGATGTTGGTGGCCACCGAGTTGCCCACCACGACGGCGACGCGACTTCGTTTCTCCTCCCACCAGTCGGGATAACCGATGAGTTTAGAGCAGGCTTCCTTCGTGTGTCGACTCATCCCACAGTGAGTACACTTCAATTTGGTTTTGTCGATTCAGGATGAAGATCCGCCGGGTTTCCCGGTCGTGTCCGACCGATTTGTCGTAGTCCTGCATACTTTTGCTGAATTAGCTGCCGTGTGTTGATTTGCTGCGTGATTAGCTGCGTTGATTAGGTTGCTGTCAGTCCAATTGCCCCTAGATAATAGACCCTCGCCGAGTCCCGAACCTGTCCCCGATGATATTCCGTCGGAGGTTTCCGCTCCCATGATGTGGAGCCGGGTGGCCTCCTTCCGGATCGAAGCATATGCTTCTTCGGCTGAGGGGAGTCGGTCCGATCGTAACATCTCACGTTTGATTCCATCAAATTTGGAATCAATTCCCCCTAAGAATTGATACAACTTGGTCTCGTTCCAAATTTGGTTGTAGGAGGTTATATCTTGACTGCATATCATAGGATTTGGCCTCCTGGCTTCGATCTCTCCCCATAGGGATTGTATTGAAAGCCAGAAATCTTCGAGTGTAAGTAGTCCCTGCATCATTTTCGCAGCCCGATTATGAAGGCAAAAATTTGCAGTGAATCCTTACCACTCCCATAAGTCGTTTGCAGTGCCTTCCATAACTCCCGGGAAGTAGGATAGTGAGCCACATTATTTGCTAATTGTGGCCTTATGTTCTGAATCATCCATGAGAACACAATGAGGTCGTCTTGTTTCCACCTCTCATAGCCTGAGTCGGATCTGCTTGGGGGTTCCAGATCCCAGGTTATGTTCTGCAATCGACACCTTCCCCCAATTGCGATTTGCATCAATCTGACCCATAGATGGTAGTTTTGGCCGATGAGCTTTGTGCTCATCGTGACAGTTTCTGGTAGGCTTTTTTTTCGGTTTTGTGGCTGAGGTTAAGACCATTTTTCAGTATGTTGGCTATTTTGAGGGTTAGGTCATCTTGACTTAGACCTGAACCCATTTGGGTTTGAGAAATTGGAGTTTGGGACTGTTGGCTTTCATTGTCGGACATGGCTGGTCGGATCGTGTATTATTCTGGTATATGATGAGCCAGAAAAACACCCAATCCTTCAAGGATTGTGGAGTTGCTCTGATACCATGTTAAAACAGGTAATTCTAACTTTCATTTCAGGTATTTCAGCTCAATTACTTCTTATTACAGCAGAATCAGGTACACTTATACACCTTCTATCTACTTATCTAGAAGCTATATTCATCATTACACTATTGTCAATATTTGTCAATATTGACTTTTACTTTTGACAATAATTCCTGATTTTATGGCTTTGCTGGTTTTATGGCTTTTGACTTGCTTTTGTTGTCTTATTCCAACAGAGGATGTATCTATCAATTGTGTGCAAAATGAACCCATAAATAAAATACCTTCAGTTTGATAATGGATTGTAGTTACAAATGTTGTACATATTTGGATTTGCCTATGAATCCATATTCATGAGTTTGTAAGATGCTTCTGCACGAGCCTCATCCAATTTCAGAACGAGTTCCTTCACAAGAGGTGTACTTGGACCGTGCGTGACCTGCAAGATATTGGCTGCCTTGCTCAACGATTTAACAGCACTCTCTGCATCCCCAAGTAACATGAGAAAAGCCAACATTATTGTACTGATGTGTTAATCATTCAAAGCTCAAGCTGTAGTTCTTGGAATTGCAAAAGAACCCAAAATCGAATAATCTCATCATGCTGAATTTTATCATGATTTGGACAAGGATAAACCCAACCCTGAATAGAGGATACTAACCATTCAAGTTTTCCACAGGTGTAGTATTGCAAACCAAGAAGGGGGTGGGTATTCAGATACACTTCTGCAAGAAAAAAAAGTTGTGGCCAAGTGGAAAATGAGAAAACGCAAATTATGCACACAGCAAAATTTAAGAATTCGGGGTGAAATTTATAGATGACTTACTTTCATAGATGACGAGAAGACGTTTTCTTCCGACTCTGTTCATTGGCCAGCTGTTTCGTTCGCGACTCCAGACCTCATAGATTCTTTGTGTTGACTCCCGACTGTCCATTCTTTCCCACTTCAGAAGATGGGTATGTCAGAAGAAGCTCATAAGTGTTCAAACTGAAGAAGATGATGAATTTGAACGAGGTGGGGGTAAAAATGTCTTTCTACATTGTATTGGTTCGAAATAAACGGTTGAACATGACTTCCATGTGACACTTAACAGATAAAATTAACGGAAATGTGCAATTACAAACAAAATGAAACATATGAGTGAACTTATTTGCGCCAAAAAACATTTTAGTATAGTTGCAAAAAACAAAAACATCCGGGTGTTTTTTCATACTTTTCCCTTTATAATTTGATCGAAAAGACAAAATGGTTTAGGCGAAAAATTTAATTGTATACTTACTCAAAAAATAAAAATACAATACGTAGATATTGAATTACGACATAAATTATGTTAATTTTGTTAAGTTTCGCCTTTCGAACTGACCGTACTATAGATTTGATAAACGTTATATAAATTATATATATGTAAATATATATTATGTGTATATTATATATGTATATATATGTTTATATGTATATATATATATCACATAGGTAGGTAGAGATTAAAAAAAAATAGTTGAGCAAAAATTTATTTAACTTTTATTTTTTTGGCCAAAAAAAAAAAATTATTTAACTCGCTACTAGAGTACGTCTATTTTTTTTATATGTATTTACTTTTTGTTTTAGTTCTTTAAACTTACTTTTTTAAAATCATCTTATTGGTCTCTACCGACATGAAACAAAACAAAAACTTTCTTTAAACCTTTCTCTTTCTTCGCTTTGTCACGCTAACTTCCACGTGTCATAGTCTGCAGCCTCCACGCTTCTACCTTCCCCTCTCTCCTCCATTTAATGTTTGATCTGTGGAGTTTATTATTTTCTCGTAGATTCTGCACTGATCATCAGAGCCATGGCCGCCGCCGCTTCCTCAGAAACGGTTTCCACTACCACCCTGTCGTCCCAACAAACAGTCCAACAAATCGACGGTGATACGTTCCTGTTCTCGGCCGTGAAGCTGCAGACCCTCCCTCACCTCACTGACACCCTCGGCGACCTCCCTACCCAATCCAACCCACTCGAGACCAATCAGTACTTCCACCCCTCCGACGGCTTCTACCTCACCCCTTCCGACGTCATCCTCCGTCAGATCGTCTACGACCTCGCGGGAAACTTCCCCAGAGACTCCACCCACTTGGCCTACCACAGATCCGGTCCTCGCAAGAATATCTTCTTCAGTCCGTCGACCGTGAATGCTGCGATCGTCTCCTGCGGTGGTTTGTGCCCGGGGATTAACACCGTTATCAAGGAGCTCGTTTTGGGTCTGTGGGAGCTGTACGGCGTTCGTCGTATCTTTGGAGTGAGAGCGGGGTACAGGGGGTTCTACTCCATGGAGCCCATCGAGCTGAACCCCAAGTTGGTCGATGGGTGGCATAAGAGAGGCGGCACTGTTCTCGGGACTTCCAGAGGGGGATTCGATCTGGAGAAGATCGTCGATGGCATTCAGAAACGAGGTTTCAATCAGGTTTGTAGCATTTGCTCTGTTGAGAAATGTTTCAACTTTAAAGTTGAAACATTTCTCAACATAAATATTGTTATTGTATATGTTTTTATTGTAATCGTGTTTTCTGCACATTATATTCAGATCTTGTTGTTGTCGGACCTAAATTCATAGACAATATGACACTTGGACATCAGATAGTTTGATACATAGGTCCACGTCCTTGTATTGATTTTTAGAGCTGATAATTTATTGTGATAACACGACAGGAAATAGGATAATACAAAAATATTTGGGTGTTTGTGTTGGTATTTTGGTATCAGAACACCAACACAAGACTTAAAAGTTTTTGTTTTTTTAAAAGTTTGAATTATTAATTTATATTATAAACCATTTGTTATTTTGATATATTTTTTATAATTCCCGCATGTGATGATAGAACTGTCTAATTTAATACAATACAATAATATGATATGAATATGTACGAAAAATTGTGTGTCGTGTTCGTGTTGATAAATATGACACGATAATCTTATTGTGCGTGTTCGTGTTTAGTAAGTGTTACACAATAAACATTTTGATACATACAATAACATCTGCACACGCACAATTTGTCACCCTATTGATCTTGATTTATTTCATGTTGATTTCGAGGGTGTAGGTTTATATTATCGGCGGAGATGGAACGATGCGAGGTGCGGTAAGTATATTCGAAGAAGTCCAACGTCGGAAACTAAAAATATCCATCACCGGAATCCCCAAGACCGTCGATAATGACGTGGGCATCATCGACCGCTCCTTCGGATTCCAAACAGCCGTCGAGATGGCCCAACAAGCCATCAATGCGGCCCATGTGGAGGCCGAGAGCGCAGTTAACGGAATCGGTCTCGTAAAACTAATGGGGCGAAGCACGGGCCACATTGCCCTCCATGCAACCTTAAGTAGTCGCGATGTTGACTGCTGCTTGATCCCAGAAATCGACTTCTTCCTCCTAGGAGAAGGAGGTTTGTTCGAGTTTCTTGACAAGCGGCTCACAGAAAAAGGTCACGCAGTTTTGGTGGTGGCCGAAGGAGCGGGCCAGGATCTAATTCCGCTAACGGAATCGCAAAAGCAGGAGATGGACGAATCGGGCAACCCTATTTTTTTGGATGTTGGAGTGTGGTTGAAATCGGAGCTCAAGAGTTGGTGGGACCGAGACCATCCCAGAGAGCTTTTTACGATTAAGTATATTGACCCGACTTATATGATTCGGGCCGTTCCTGCGAATGCTACTGATAATCTCTACTGCACCCTGTTAGCCCACTCTGCAATACACGGGGTCATGGCAGGTTACACGGGGTTTGTATCGGGTCCCATTAATGGGAACTACGCGTATATTCCGGTCGTTGAGGTGGCTAAGGCAAAGAACGTGGTTAATACTCAGGACCACAAATGGGCGTGGGTTCGGTCCGTGACGAGTCAACCTGACTTCGTAAAGAGCTGAAACCACAATTGGTGAGTTGGGTAACTTTACAGTTTACACTACTTGTTATGCGATCTTGGGATGTCGTTATTAATAATTATGCACCAATATACTGTCGCTATATGAGTCTCGTTTCGTCGGTATAGCGTCTATACTGTCGTTAAATGTTGGAGTTTATAACTGTGTTGTTTTTGTTGACATTTGGTGTCGTCTTCCTTGTACTTTGGTTGATTCCTATCCGAACAGACGAGACGAAGATCAAAACAATGATGATGAGGAGGAGATCGTCCACCGGAGGTCCATGCCGCTGATCTCAGTTACCTACTCTTGTTTCTTTAGAATCCATTTTGAATTGGGGAAAGGTTTTATCCGTTTTAACGTGATGTTATTAGAACTTTTCTGTTATTTAATTAGTGATTAAATATAAAAAATGAATTTTTTATGTTTAAACTTTAAAGATGAAATTGGAGTTTGTTTTAGAGGGTATAGTTGTATTTTATCCATTAAGAAAATATAACACTTTAAAATTTTATTTTAATTAAATAAAAGTTTGTATTAATTTAGTAACTAGAAATTACAATTATTTTACAAAAGTCTACTTGTAGTTTTTTTATTTTTTAGTACATATATTTTAGAGTTACAAAAATTTACATATACTTTTAGATTTATAAAAATTTACCTACATTTACTTATACTTTTAGTTTTACAGTAGATTAAAACTACTTGTAATTGTTTAAAATTTTACTATATGTACATTTATAATTGGGGTAAACATTATCTATATATATGTACAACACATACTCACACATAATTGACATATATATTTTTAAAAAGTAGTAAATTTAAGTTTTTAATATAATATTTTTATTAAAAATAAATAAGAATTAATATTGTTTTTTTGAATTTCATATCATACCATTACCAACTTTTTTTTTTCTTCATTTTTTCTACAATATGGATTATTTATTTACTCCCACGTCAATTACTGTATTTTACTTGACCAAAACAAAATTACTGTATTTTCGAAAGTACAATTTTTTTTTTATTGAAAATCAAATATTATGTGAAGCAGTCGACTATTTTTTTTAAAATTTATTAAACTTGAAATTTTATTGGCAAAACAAAAGCCGAAACCTGATATGGTCCGACATAACTAAATAGCTCTACTAAAGCTAAAGTTGGAGTCGGCAGCGTCGGTTAAGAGTAATCTGCCATTGATTTCCACATGCGACGGAATTGGTAGCCTTCGATTAAAACATGACATGGCTCCCACTCCCAGCGATGACTGCAGCACTCTCTTGGCCGTGACTTCCCCTGCTCCCGTCGCCGTTCGCTGCGTACTCCCATATTGTATTCTTATATGCACTCTCGCACTCGTCATCGACGCTTCAACCTTGCGGTTTTCAGGTATCATCGTTCATATCCGTCTATTCAAGTTGATAGGCATGCAAAATGATTGGCAACGGAATTTAATTTGCTGAGTAAACGCTTGTCATAATTCGTCGGTCTACTAAGGTAGCTTAGAATTTTATTTTAAACATTGATTAAGGCTGCTATTTAGTTGAATTAAAGGTTTGGGTGTTTGGTTGATACACTTTCAACTTTTTTGCACACCAACTGTTCGATCAAATGTTTCAACGATGGCGTGTTTTGATCAAGACTGCTAGCTTTTGTTATGCGAATGCATTTGATCATGCATTCTAAATTTTCTTATGGTTTGTATGGGTCAGTAATCTTTATGTGAGATTAAGCTACTATAAGTTGAATTTGGTTTATGAAAACTGTCACATCTCATCCGTGCGAACTGTTCAATGTTTTCCTGACTTGTAGGTAAACTGAATGAAACTAAATGTTCCTCAGACATTTGGTTCCTTCCAGGGAGCTATTACCTTACCCGTTCTTTCAGCAGATTCGCTTCCTTGCCCGTGATCCATTTCCCACGAAAGTCTCTCATTACCTATACCGAGCCAAGATCATTGATTCTATTCGGATCGCACTTCGATCTAATTCTCTCAGTTCCCTGACTCAGCTCTTGAACGACCGCCTCTTGGATACCTTTGTTGTCACCCATGCCTTCCGCTCTGCTCCTTCTGCTGATTCTGCCCTTGCAATCTTTGTTACCCTTAAATCAAATGCAAACTTTGGTCATAACCAAGCTACCATCTATGCCCTAGCTACTGTTTTAGCAAAGTCAGGTAGAAGGGATGAACTTGATGCTCTTATTCATGCCATTGATGCTCGGAACTTTAAGAATGTCCGAGTTAGCTATATGAACTTTATGCAGTGGTATGCTGCCATGGGAGACCTTGACTTGGTCCTCACTACATGGGATAAGTACAGAAATTCAGACAAGCATGTTTGCACAGAATCCTACAACATTGTCATGTGGCTTTACGCACGAAAAGGTATGGATTCCAAGGCTGTGGAAGTATTCCACCAAATGATTGATGAAGGAGCACTACCCAACTGTAGAACTTTTACTAATATTATTGAGCACCTTGTGGACTCGGGGAAACTGGACTCTGCGTTGGAGGTATTTACTGTTTTGCCCCGGATGAGAATGAAACGCACAAGGAAGCAGTATTCAGTGATGATAGAAGGGTTTGTTAATGTTGAGAGATTCGTGGAAGTGAAGACTCTATTGAATGAAATTCAGATTGATGGTATGTTACCAAATAGAGGTTTGATCATAGCTTTGCAGCGTATGAAAGAAGCAGGGTATAGTCAGGAAGTGGATGATGTACTTCATGAAATGCTTCCAGATGACAGAATAAGGAAGATAGAAGATGAACACGATGAAGATGATGATGACGATGATGATAATGATATTAACTTTGGTTCAGACACCACTGTGGTTGAGGGTATTCAGTTAAAGCCATGGCTCGACCCTAAAGCTTTAGCAAATGCCTTAAATAACTGGAACCAAAGCGAGGTTTCAGAATTGCAGAATGCAGAATTTGTATGGACTAGTCGCTTGGTGTGCAAGATTCTTCGCAATTTCAAATCACCAGAAGCAGCTTGGGAATTTTTCTGTTGGGTATCTCTCCAACCAGAATTCTCTCATGATGTGTACACTATCCAAAGAATGATGACCCTTCTAGCAAAACACGGGCGTGTTCAACTAATCGATCAACTCATGATGAAAATACAAAAAGAGGGATTAAGTTTACCATTCAGCACCATCAGATTGATCATCGACTTCTTTGGCCTATCAAAGAACCCCGATGCAGCTCTCAAGGTTTTCCACCACGACAGAGCTCTGTGTGGTAAAATTTCGAACTTCAAACTAATGCTTCTGTATTCATCTCTGCTGAGAACACTGACCAAATGTGGAAGAAACTCCAAGGCACTTGAAACCCTCGATGAGATGATTCTGAATGGAATCTTCCCCGATATACAGACATTTACCGGGTTGATGGATCATTTTGCAAAGCAAGGGGATCTAAAGATAGTGCAGAGGCTCTTCACAATGGTTAGGCAGAGCGGAATAGAACCCGATTCTTATATGTATAAAGTTCTGATTCATGGATACTGTAAATCCGACAGAGCTGTTCTTGCATTGAGGGTTTATGATGATATGAGGGTTTCTGGGAGGATTCCCGATTTTGGCACTAAAGATTTGCTCATGAGGAGTCTATGGAAGGAAGGGAAGCGAAAAGAAGCAGCCGCTGTGGAAGAGAGCTGTGAGGGTGTTGATCATTGGTTTCCTCTTGCAGTAAAAGGTCATGTTTGGACAGTCAGCTCTGCAGATTTAATGCGTGTTTATGATATCTATGCGAGTACGTTCGTCCCCGATAGGGATGAAGCCAAAACAATTAAGAGGGACAATTGTTTCTCGGACCATATCCGATGAAGGGTGATGGAGAATCTAAGTTATGATACCCGACAATTACCGTATTTTATGTTATAACTACAATAACACGGTTATGGTTACAATTAGAGTGTGCTTTTTCAATTGGCTTAAAAAATGTTGTCCAATCCGGGTTTATTAGAATTAGATCACCGTTTAACTTTGAACCTGACTCCAATGTAGTGTCTTATTTGGACAACTTATTGATGGTTGCGGGACATTTTCGTATTCCTTTACTAAAAGTATGTCGGATTAGGATCCTAAAAGTCAAATTATTAATAATTAGGTCCATCTAAAACTTAGTTTGTTTTTCATATTTTTTCCTTTTTGTTATTTTGTTCGATTTTTTCCTTTTTGTTATTTTGTTCGAACCTAGACCAGGTCGCCCAATCGTGGGTCCTATGGTCTGGGTTCGGACCTGGCTAGTGACTTGAATCGAGTCATAATTTTTTTTTTTGTAATATTCTTGTAACTTTGTAGAGTTTAGTTGTAATATTTAGAAAAGTATTTGGTTAATTTAGCAAATATGAAAAATATTTAACAAAATTTTTAACATAGAATTAATGGAAGTACAAATTATATCATTTTCAAACATGTTGGACCATTCAAAATATTTTGGGTTAAAAAACCATTTTGTGTAAACATGATAGGATCATTTTCAAACTTTTTCCTATAATTTATGATAAACTATTTTTTGTTTTTTACCATTTTGTTGCTTGGATTGTTGGGTATGCTTTTTTCCCCCCAAATATTACTAGGCCAAGACATTGGTTTAAACATATAATCCTTGTGCGAAAAAAGAAAAAAAGAGGATAAAGGTTGCGACACACAATATCCTCTATGAATTGTTTAGCAACACAATCCACACAAAAATTTGTTTTTTCGTTTCACAATGTCCACTTTTTTTTTGGCTAATAAGTATCCTTCATTAGATTAATAATCGGTAGCAACACTTTTATCTACTCATAACAACTAAACTAGAGTAGATGGGGGTATGAATACCCAATTTATCGGGTACATCTCTCTTCTGGACTGTTTCGCAATTCAATCCGTACACTTATTTTATTGTCGCTTGATTCATTTCCACTTAATCCCTGGGATGTTACTCATTTTCCTCTTGATTGTGGAAATGATATTCTCGAGCCTCCAGTCAGCAACGACAGCTTCCCCGCTTATCTGCTTGATGAGTCATTCGTAGTCGGATTCTATGATTTCTTCCCAATTCCGATGTAATGTCAGCTCGATCACTTGTAATACTGCTCGTACTTCTGCATTGATCCCTGTTGTATCACGTTGTGCCGAATGACGTCCATTAATCATGGTCCCGTGTGAATCTCTGGCGATAACCCCTGTTTCACTCCTCATTGTGTCGGGGTCTCATGCTCCATCACAACTCAATTTGATTTTTCCGTGTGGTGGCGGTTTCCAACCTTCGATCTGCTTGCCTGCTCCCCTCTCCGCCTGGACCCGTTCTTGCTGCAGCATTGCCTCCCACGTTTCTTGTTTTAGCCTCATGGCACTTTCGAGGGTGCTCCGGGGGATCGGTTTGTCTTTATGATGGAGTGACTGACACCTTTCCTTCTAATTCTCCCATGCAATCGTTTCTACGCACATTTTCACAAGATTCGCTTCTGGACTGCTCATTTGCACCATCTTGATTATGTCATCCACCCACTCAATCCACGTCGAACCAAACAGGGATCATCTACCTGCAATGTAGAATTGCACGGTCTTTGGTTTTTACCTGATTGAAAAATGGGCGCATGTGTGAAACGTTCACTCCCCTTCTGTTTAGTTCGTCCATCACCGGGAGCACTCTATTACAGCTTATCCACATGAATTGTTATACCTTCGGTAGTGTATGCCCGTTCCATATTGCAGTCCATGTTGTTGGAGCAACAGATCACGTCGTGGATGCTTGTGGTGCCTCTCCTGTTCTTGTAGCTCTCGTAGCCGATGGTACACAAAATTGAGTTTGGCTTCTCCGTTGATCACTGTCGGCCAGACTAGCTTGTCCCTGCCACCCTGGTTATTCAGGTGGATGGCTTGGATTGATGTCACTTCGACCTGTGAGAGATCGTCCCTGATCTATTCTAGGTCCCACCGAGCCTCTGGTGCCTTGATGAGGTCAGCTACCTTAAGGGGTTGGGCTTGGTCGGTCGATGATTTGCGTGAGAGTCGGTGGCCTTGTATCCCCAGATCCAAGCATCTTGGTAAACTCAGATGCTTTCACCGTTTCTTACTTTCCACGTCCCTTCTTTTTGGATCACATCCCTTCTTTGGAGTATGCTTGACCACACCCATGATGCACGTCATGCCCTCCCTTTGTGGCATCAAGGAAGTTTGTTCGTGGGAAATATATTCCTTTAAGCACCCTTGCCTTGCTCAGTAAGCTTCTGGTTCGTTTTGGAGTCGCCATGCCGTCTTGGTTAGCATAGAGATGTTGAACGTATTCATGTCCCTAATTCCATTCCTCCGTTTTCTTTTGACCGAACCATGTAGTCCCATTTCCGCCAATGTATTTTCCTCCCCTCACCTGTTTATCCCCACCAAAACCGGGCTATTTTGTCCATGATTTCCGTGCACCATGTTTTTGGAAGTCGGAACAAAGTCGTGAAGTAGGTGGGTATAAGCGTGAAGACCGACTTGATCAAGATTTCTCTCCCAGCATTACTGAGGTCGAGGTTTTTCCACCCTGATATTCGGCTGAGCACCCTATCCTTGAGGAATCTCAATGCCTCTTTTTTTGATCGTCCCCATATCGTAAGTAGACCCAGGTATTTACTGGCATGGCGAGCTTCCACAATATCTAATGTGTGTCCCACGATCTATATGCTCGCCATGGAAGTGTCGGTGCTATAGTGTGTTTAATTTCTGGAGATTGACACTTTGGCTTGATGCAGCTATAGTCCTCGATAATTGTCCTGAGCTTCGAAGCATTCTGAGCGTCAACTTTGAGGAAGAAAAGGGAGTTGTCCGCAAATAGAAGATGGTGGATTGTCAGGCATGTTCTCTTGATCTTGATCCCTTCGAGCTGGTGACTGTCCACTACGTGTATGATCTGTCTCGATAGAACGTCAACCACTATAATAAACAAGCAAGGGGAAAGATGATCACCCTAGCATATTCCACGTGTATGACATAATCCAATTGTCTTTTTGCCGTTTACCATGACTCTATATTGAACATTAGTGATGCATCCTTCAATCCATTGGATCCACCTCGTCGTGAATCCAATATTCTCCCTTGTGCTCAACAAAAAGCTTCATTCCACTCGGTCATACGCCTTGTTCATGTCGATCTTGATTGAGCATTCCTCCCTATTTGCCCTCGTGTTGGTCCTCAAGTGATGAAATGCATCATGGACAACAAGAATATTGTCGGTATTAACCTGTCAGACACAAAAGCACTTTGGAAGGGGGTAATCAGGTGGGGAAGAATCACTTATAACCTATTGGCCAAGTTTTTTTATAACACTTTGTACACAAAATTGCATAGGCTAATGAGGCGAAAGTGGGATGTATTAGACGGGTTTGGTATATTTGGTATTAAGACAATGTCGGTTGAGCAAAAAAAGGAATCAAATATACCATTTTCAAGAAAGTCTCTGATCGCATGGGTCACGTCAGGTCCAACAACATCCTAAAAACACTGACAGAACAAATCGGGGAATCTGTCGGGTCCAAGAGCTTTTGTCCTTCCAAGTTTTGGTTTTGGCCAAATTGTCCCTCCAAGTTGGAATACCATTTTTTTTAATCTCTTCGCTCGTGGCAGTTCTCAAAATCATGGTTTGATCCCCTGTCCTCTTAGTCCGAAAGAGCTTATTGAAATAGCTCGTACATTCTTCCCAAATCTCGCTTTTTGACTCAGTCCAAGAACCATTAGTCCTTTGGAGACTCTTTATCTTGTTTCGTTTTTGTATTTGAAGCGTAGATCTATGGAAGAAGGTGGTATTTCAGTCACATTCCCTTAGCCATTGGATTCTTGGCTATTGCCTCCAATAAGTTTCTTTTCGCTTCCAGTGGTCAGCTAGTCTATCTTTTAGTCCCTATTCTTCCTTTAAGTTATGTTCGACGTTTCCTGTTCCTTGAAGGCTCGCAATCTTTCCTTGGATCTCGAAAAATTGTGTCTTTTTATTGGCAAATTTTCCTTGCTCCACTTCTACAAACTGCGTAGATGGTGGGTGTCCAAGTAGATGGTAGGCGTCCAAGTGTTTCTGACCGTTTCTTCAAATCTCGCCTCGGCAAGCCACATTGCCTCAAATTTAAATTCCCATGTTCCCCTTCTGTCTTTATGTTCCAATTGCAACATGAGTGGTGAGTGATCGGACCCGATAGCAGGTTTGTGAAAAAGAACCGGGTCCGGGTATGCGTCCATCCATACTCCATTCACCAGGCCCCGATCCATCCGCTCTCAAATTATTTCCTCGTCGTTTCGGTTGTTGCACCTTGTAAACTGTTGTCCTTTGAAGCCTATATCAACTATGGCCGTGTCAGATATGAGTGCATTAAAGGCACCCATATTCAATGTATTTTTAGATTTGCCCCTCCTTTTGATACGAAAAGCTAATATCATTAAAATCTCTTATGCAAAAGCCAAGGCTATGATCTTTGCCTTTTAATATCCCTTATCTTGTCCCACACTTTGAGGCGTTCTTCCCATTTTGGATGCCCGTACACCAATGTTATATGCATATTCTCACTTGCACTATCCATTTGGATCATCGTTGTCGGACGTCGGATTCGACTTTCCCCGAACCTTTTGAAAAATTATTTTATTTCTTTTCGCTCGAAAATGTCGGGTCTTAGCGAGCGACGGGTCCGGTCGAGCAGGGTTATGAACCAGACATAAAACAAAAAACCGCCACCGATTAATTAAAGGCTAATCGGAATCCTAAAATTTGCCTAGGGTACATGAATTAACATCCTAGGGCTTGGAAAGGTCTACGTCCAGAGAAATCTAGTTCGGGGTTTGATTTCGTCCAGAGAAATATCGCAAGCCCATAATTCGCTTTTTCGGTACTTTAGTTTGCTTTTGAAATTATTTTTTACCGATTTATCTGAATTGTCCGTTTTGATCATGCTTGACCCAAAAGATTACATGCGATTTTTTTAATTAAACAAACCATGTACACACATTTTTTTTATGAGTTAATTTCAAATAAATAAACAAGAGATAATAAATTTAATCGTGCTCGAAAAAGAAGTGGTTTAACTTTGGAACCATTTTAAACGTGTCAAAACATGCACGAATTATTTTGAAGATATTAAGCTCGTTGGACTAATTTGTCACATTTTGAGAAGTTATAGGATGTCCAAAAAAAATCTAGGGACCAAAATTCAATTTATTAAAATTCGAGCTGAATTGGAAAAATATTTCGAAAATTGCAGAAATGACCCTAAACTATTATGGACTTATTCGTAACACTTGGTAAAGTTCTAAAATAATCTGAAAACTATTCTATACTTATTTGTAACATTTTGAAAAGTTATGGAATGTCCAAAAAATTTAGGAATCAAAATGCAATTTTTTTTAAAAAAAACGAACCGAATAAAATATATATTTTTTTAAATTGAACAAATGACCCTAAACTTTTCTGGTTTTGTTTATAACACTCGATAAAGTCCCAGAATGACCCAAGAGTCAAAGGAACCATAATCACCCTCCCCCGAAGCTTACGACACACATCTTCTATTTATACGACAATTGTTTCATTATTTAATTAGTTTATTTTTTTTTATATAATAAAATAAAAAAAATCGGTGGAAAAGGAAGAAACATACCCATGTGTGTCCATGTGGCCATGTTCCTCACGTCCCACCAATTATTTTTATTTTTATTTATAGTTTTCATACATATATATATAATCAGGTGTTTACAATTGTGTTTATAACATGTGTCCCTGCAAGCAAAACGCAGACTTGGACCTTCTTTTGCCGCCATAATGTCAGCCTCCCTAATATTCCATTGGGCTCCATCTATTGTGCTCCCTCCATCAGGAGCCTTCGTCTCACTCTATCACACCATTATTATTTTTTTTGTTTTGTTTCCATAATGAATACAACGTTCGGTTAGTACTTCCTCCCGAGACCGGATAGGCTGGGAACTGTCAGCTCCAACCTCCATTCTTAATCCCTGACAGTTCCACACCAAGATGCTCATTGGTTTCGTGTGACTGTATTAGGACAACCGCCAGAACTTGTTTCCTGCTCCGTGTCATTTGCCCTAACGTGGGCACCCTTTGTCATGTTAGCCTTCCACTTCACTTGTTTGTCGGTTCCCTTCGTTCTCGCCTTCTGTTTCAATCGACCCTTCATCATCACATCTTCCACTCGCCCTTTAATAGTTCCAAAGGTCAGACCCCTCTTCTTTCTATGTTCGCCTTCCTTTACAGCTCCTTCCACATCCAGCGCCAAGCTTTTCCTCTTCAATGACATTTTCCGAACCACTGGGTTCATACCGGTGGTGATGGTGACTAGGGAATCCCTCCTAGGCAAATCTCCTTCTCGTGGTAGCTCCATATAATAATTATTGTTTGGCTCTCTTATCATCCCCGCACCCTTCAAAAATATGTAGTTACCCGAGTCTCGTGGGGTGAGAGTGTGAGTCGCGTGGTTCTATCCCTGAAGTGCCTACGCCACATGGAAGGAGTATATTGCGTCTTCCTCCTGTGATAGCAGGTTTTTCACCACAGGTTGACTGGAATTCCGCACTAGTTCACGGCTATAGTTCAGTTCCCCGCTTTGGTCCTCGGGTACGGTACAGTAGGTTGCCAACGATTTTGGGACCCCCTTCTTAAGCATCAAGTCAGTTCGTGAGTGTTTGCTATCCGTTTTCTCTTCCCCCTGCTCCTTCGATGGTGCCCCGTTAGGTTTTGGTTGAGATATCCTTAAAAGGGCAAGACATGTCCCTCTATTACTACCTTATCCCCTTGAGAATCCTCCTTTACTTTGTCCCACCTCGCTCCATGTTTTCTCATTGCGTCGAGGTCTGTCGGCTTGTAGCCATGGTCCATACATAAGTTTCGAGGGTCATTCTTTTGACATGGCCATTTCGTTATTGCACACTATTTCCGTGTGCCCAAGTCGACTGCAGCAAAATTAGAAATCAGACAACTTTTCATACTTCACTGCGACCCAACACATATCCACGTTCCACAAGAACTAAAATCCAGCCACAATGGGCTTGTTTGCATCAATCACCAACTTGATTCGGAGGTAGCTTTTATCCAATCCTTTCGGTCCCATGATGTCGTCTACTTGGATGATGTCACCTATATTACTGCCAATGATCTCCGCGTTTTTCCTGGTTAGTTTATCTAGCTCCAGCTCATGTACTTGAATCCAACATTGCAACTGATCGAATTTGATATCCTCAAGTCTCGTTCCTGATTCTCAAGGTTTGAGGACAAACAATGCCCTTGGATTGTCCATGGACCAAACTCAAATTCATCTTTCCATATCTATTGGGTTGTCGAATTCAAACAGAGTAACTGCATTGCTTAAATATTTTATCCTGGCCCCTTTATACCTGTGCAAGGCAGCTCTTAGCACGTTATGGATGGCAGACAGTTTCACCGCTTTTTCACAATTCACTTTCCCAACACATCGGATTCCACCTTGGAATTATGTGCCGCTATCTAGGTCCAAGACGAATTTGTCTCGATTTGTTCTATCTGCCTTTTCCGAGTTATTGTTGGATGGCTTGGCCCCCTGCACGTGTTCCATGCTCAACCCTGCATAAAAAAGAGAAAGCTTTTCGGGATTAAATAATAATTTAATGTGCAATTTCTGGTGGGTGGACAGGAGTAATGGCTGGAGGAAGACAAAGTGAAAGGAGAGAAAAGGATTTTATGGCTTGTTGGGAAAACGAGTGGGACCACGTTTTAATTTTGGTTCACCAGGTCGGAGGGTCTGTGGGTCTGATTGGGGACTCAAGGCCCTCTTGGCGTGTCTAGACGGGGAGTGTTTGGGTTGAGCGATGGCGTTCGTGCTCCGTGTCCAATTGATGGATTCTAACAACACCCGTGTTGCTAGAAGGACTTCGTACTTAGTTCCAATATCTCAACTGGGAGAGGCATCAACTGAATTCACCGAGGAGGAAAGCCTCACTGCTATAGGGATAGATTCTCTCACTAAAAACCAGGAGAGAGACACTAGATTCACAACCTGCACCTGATTCGACTGAATTTCTTAACTTTCACATATATGTCAACATACGAAAATAGTCTCCAGTTCACATATAACCTCGAGCGATCCACGATTTGCTTTATTACGATTTCTGAATCTAACTCGACTTCCAAAGATGAACACCCACATGCAACGACCATTTTGAGGCCCTTCAAAATCGATGCCGCCTTAATTACATCTGTTTAGGGGTGGCAATTTCTGACACAACACGATTAAACAATCTGCATTTTACACGATAATAACACGATACGATTACTAACCGTGTCTAAACAACTCGTATACGTTAATCATGTCTAAACACATCTAACATGCAAACGCTTAAACACGATTAATTAATCGTGTAGTGTCTTACCGTGTCTAATCGTCTCGTGTACAATCGTGTCGAGTTTGATCGTGTCTCATTTGTTCACGGTTACTATCGTGTGTGTAGAATGAAATTTTACCATTTCATATTCTAATTATGTGTTGATTTTACCATGTCTTATCGTGTCGTGTTTATCATGTCGTCTTTTATCATGTCTTAATCATGCCGTGTCGTGATTTATCGTGTCGTGTGCCGTGTGACACGTTTATTAAACATGTCGTGTACGTGTTTGAGTTTTGGAGACACGTTTAAAAATTATCTGTTTAGGCACGACATGTTTATTGATACGACACAATTACTGACACGACACGACCTGTTTGCCACCTCTACATCCGTTCCTTGGATTTTGACTCGCCGATTGAGCTCACCAACTAGTCGCCCCTCGCAATTGCGAGTCACTGCTCCTATTATGCTCGTCTTTGTTCGTTCATCTCATGATGAATCACCATTTAACTTGATAACCCCTCATTCCGACCTGATCCAAACGTCTGTTTCTTTAGTAGACATGGGGAGACCCTTTTGGCCTAGCACGAACTGATCGTCTCTTTGTAATCGCTAAACCCCTTTTGACAGGTATCACTGATTCTCCGTGGTTTGGGGGATGTCTTTGTTAAAGATGGCCTTGCATCTTTCCTTCTAGATTAGCCAACATACTATTTACCATTTGGCCTACCTTAAATTTTTTGTTTTTTCGATTTTGAGAGTTGTGTTTTCAAGACGATCGCCTTAATCCAACATTGGACAAATTTATCGGAAATGTAGTTGGTTCTAATGTCCAACGTACTGAACCATACGTGCCTAGTCCATTCGGATTATGAGATCATATTTTAGTAATGTTTCTTGTGCCCTGCAAAAAAAAACACACGAGGGGCGAACCTACCTCCTCGTACTTCTATTCACATTCAATTTAACTCAGTCTCTCTCTCTCTCTCGTACGTACACTACACTCCTATAAATATTATATTAGTGTCTAATTAAAAAAATATATTTACAGATCATCAATCACTTTATAACAGTTTTATCAGGACCAGACCGGCAGTGTGACCGGGTCCTAACGAAAATCGGACTCATGTCCGGTTTGGTTCAGCTAAAATATCGATTTGCATTTCAATAGTGTTTGAACCGGGGTGAATCGACCGATTTGTTTTTTTTGTGGGGGAGTTTTTTTTAAACACAACAAGGATTAATCAGTTTAATAATAATAAAGAAGAAGAAGAAGAAGAAGAAGAAGAAGAAGAAGAAGAAGAAGAAGAAGAAGAAGAAGGGATGGCGGGGAAGATGAGAGGGGACAGGGGGAGAAAGGGAGGGGAAGGGGGAGAAAGGAGGTTGGGGGGAGGGGACGGGCGGGAGAAAGGAGAGAGCTGGGAAAAGGTGGGAGGGGGCGAGAGAAAGGTAGGGTTGGGAGGGGGCGGGAAATGGGGATGAAGCAAGAGAAAGGTAGGGCTGGGGAGAAAGGGGAGGGCTGAGGAAAGTTAGAAGGGGCGGGAGAAAGGGTTGGGCATGTGAGAAACAGTGAACCACACACTGAATCGGGTTCGATCAGATTGGATCAGACGAACCAGAAATCGGTCCCTCGCCGGTTCGAGGGTTGGTCCGGTTCTGATAACACTACTTTATACATATTATTTTTATTAAAACAATAAAATTCTTTAATATATTTTTTATATGTTTATCCTTAATAATTTTAAGGAAATTAATTAACAAATCGATCTCATATTTTCGTAGTTAACCAAACTACAGTCTAAATTGACAAAAAATTTATGTTTCTAGAAACTTTTGAACACCTTAAGGAGATCAATGAGCGCTATTATAATGCATCAGGGCAAGCAATCAACATGGATAAATAGAATCTTTTCTTTAGTGAAAAATATAAATAGGGAGACGAGATCGGAGGTGGAAAGGGCACTAGGAATTCAAGAGGTGAATGATCCCAAAAAATACCTAGGTCTTCCAACAATTTGAGGAAGATCGAAGAGAGGGACACTAACATTCTTACTTAACAAAATCTGATAGAAACTTCAATGTTGACGTCATTTGCACCTTAAAAATGCGGAGAAAAAAATGTTAATCAAATCCATTATGTATGTCATACCTCAATACATGATGAACATTTTCATTCTCCCCAAAATGTGGTGCTCATAACTAAATGCAACCACAACTAGTTTTTGGTGGGGCTGATCGATAGGGGAAAAAGGCATCCATTGGCGTAGTTGGAATACTTTGATTTAACCAAAGGATTCGGGGGAAAATACAAAATTTTGTGTTGCTCAACAAGATGGCATGGAGCCCGACGCAACATGAGGATGCATTTTTGGGTTCGCATGCTTAAAAGGTCTTTATTACCCATTCGGGGACCTTTTAAACGTGATTAAATGGGCTCGAGCCTCATGGGTGATCAAGTTTATTAATTAGTCAAAATATACTTGTGCCCGAATATTAGAAAGATAAATCATGAAAAGTTTGACGCACGGGTGAGCTCCTTGATTAGAGAGGATGATAATGGATGGAACGTGGAGGAGATTAGACCATGGATCACGACGGGATAAAAGGCGAAAATTAAAAGGATCCCCATCTGAATGGAAAGAACCAAAGGTGGCTTAATCAAGTCACATTTCAAGAATGGACAACCCATGATGCACTATGTCTATAAAACTCTAAAAGAAGAGGGTTGAAGGGGGGTAGTTTAGGAATTAATGAAATGTAATGAGAGCAAAATAGTCTTTGTCACACCTATTCCAGATTCCTTACCCGCATTCCTTATGAATTCTTTAGTTTTGACATGGAATGTGTAACACTAGAGAGCTAGGATTTCGTACGCCATAATTTTTCAATTACTTCTTACGGAATCCGTAACAGTTATTTCATTCCTATTCCGCGAAAATAAAATGATGTAAAATTGCAATATTTCCCCTCTTCTAATCATCAACTCACTTACTAAATTTGAAAATTCTCTCTCCAGGAAAGCGAAAGTGAGAGATCGTCCCCGTCTTCTTCGGGTTGTCTATGGGTTCTCCACCGTGTCGCCGATTGCGAGCTTCCGACCACCTGATACCGCAAATCGTAAGAACTAGCAGAGGTTTATTGTTCCTTTGCGTCGTCTGGGCAAACCAATTGGGGAGTCCGGCCACACTTTCACCCAAACAGAGAAGGAGCGAAACCCTAAGATTTCAACTCAGCCGCCCCAACCGCAGCTCCACCGTCGCGACCCACTCTTTGCCCTTCCTTGACTCGCAATGGCGAGTTAATTGAAGAGTACAGACTCCGGTTACCCTAATTGGGAAAATCGGAAACCCTAATTTCCTAAGGTCGGGGCTTCGCCCAATCACTCACCTCCGCGATCCCTCCATATCCACTGAAACCCTACCCTAGGCATCCGTATCCTTCAGAACTGCCCTGTGGCACACCTTGGAGACTCGGTTTCCCGACTCTGTCAACTGTCTAATTTCTGCTTTGTATTGTTTGTGCATGTATCCTAAGTATGGGCGACATCCAGGGGCGCAAACCACCCACACGACCGAACCAGAGATCTGATAGAACACAACGGGGGGACAGCCTTACTATGAAATTGAAGGGGTTCGGTGAAGAACACACCGGCCTGACGTGTGTGGGAAAGGTGATGTGTGAACAGGTCATTAAGCCGATTACAGTCCAAGGAGTACTGAAGAGTGCTTGGAAGAGGTACGTTGGGGTTAGCATCACGGTCATGGGCAACGCCGTGACCATGTTCGAATTTGACGACCCGAGGGATATGGCTGACGCAATGGACTTCAGCCCTTGGGAAATACAAGGGCACTGCCTATCGATCAAACGATGGGAAGGAGATATGCATATAGAGGATATAAAATTTCATAACATTCAGTTTTGGATTCAAATTCATGGCCTAGAATTGGATAAGTTGAATGAATCAAATGTCGAACTTATAGGTCAGAGCCTTGGTAGGAGGGTAGAAATTGATAGTCTTAAGGGACCGAAAGGTCTAGACCGCAGCTATTTACGCATTAAACTGGAAATAGATGCAAGTAAGCCTCTAGTTCCAGGGTTCTGGTATCACAGATCAAATGGGAGTAAACGTTGGGCCACAGTGAAGTACGAGAGGCTTGCTGAATTCTGTTTCAGCTGTGGGTGCATAGGGCATAATGACAGGGCGTGTAACGCACCTGTGGTAATGTCCGAGGATAATCCAGGCCAACCTTGTTATGGTTTGTGGACACAGGCAGAGAGACCACGTCGTCGCGAGACTACGTGGTTCGAAGTGGGAAAAGGAAGATGGGGCTCCTCATCTGGGGGAGCCCGACAACAATGGAGACCTGAGATGAAACTGTCTGGGTTTGGGGAGGAGAGGACCAATAGAGGTGCAAATAATACTATACAAAGCGTGAGGGAGCCCCATCTCGATATGAGAATACTTGTGGAAAGGGAAGGGAAGGTCCGGTCGTGACTAGCGTGGAGGATATGAGAATTGTTGCGGTGCCATCTCGAGCCACCGTGATCCCAATCCTCTCAATGGGATCACAGGTGGTTCAGGAGGACATAAGCAGCCCAGATCTTAGAGGAGCGCAGATCGAGAGGATGCAGGTTGAGGAGAGTAACCTAGTCACAATTCAGGTGGAGTATATGGCAAGCTCACCCGAACCGAAAAGCAGCAGTCTGAAACACCCCCCACCAAGAAGATATATAATCCCAAAGAAAATCACTAAGCTCAGCCCCATTCAAAAGGAATACTACGTCGAGTTCCCGACCGAGCAGACATCACCTTCTTGGGAGGGGACCATTGTCACACCGACGGGGCTGAGTCCGTTAGTGAAGAAAATGTCACTAAAGCGTAAAGGAGATATCAGTAATGGGGTGGTCGAAACTATGGAGGAGGAGCAGTTGAAGAAGAGGTGTCTTAGGATAGACAATGAGACACCAAACCCGGGCGAAGATAGCCCAATTCGAGACCTTACGAACCCTAGTAGGGGGAGAAGGTTAACAAAGCATATAAGGAGAAAGGAAACAAGAAAACTACAAATTGACCAAACGACTCAAGAAGAAGACATGGAAACGGGTTCCGGTGGCTGTCCCTTCACAGCCACAGGTGCCCAATGAATGCTCTGGTGTGGAACTGTCAGGGGTTGAGATCGGACCTGACAGTTCCCCATCTAACCGATCTCGGGAGGAGATACCAACCAGTGATAATTTTTTTTATGGAAACTAAGAATAAGGAGGCGATTTGCGAAGGAATAAGGAAGAAGAGTTGTATGGATAACATGTGCTATGTAGATCCGGTGGGTCTATCGGGGGGCTTAGCACTATGGTGGAGAAAAGAGGTAAAAATCAGAATTATTAAGAAGACGAGTCACTACATCGACTCAATGGTCGAATGAGAAGGGAGGGGAGATGAGGTCAGAATCACGTGGGTGTATGGGCACCCAATTTGGGAGGAACGAGTAAAGATATGGGAGGAGATTAGCTGATTAGGAGCCACGGTACGAGGACCATGGATGTGCATTGGCGACTTCAACGACATAAGTTACTCTCAGGAGAAAGAGGGGGAAGGCCGAAGGATAATAAGAAGATGGAAACCTTTAACACGTTCATCTCTAGCCTAAGGATGGGGGACATGGGTTTCAAAGGTAACCCCTATACGTGGTCTAATAATAGAGAATGTGAGAATCGAATTAGGGAACGTCTAGACCGTAGACTAGCAAACGGCGAGTGGTTCACAAAATTCCCAAAATGTGTCATATTCCACAAACCGGCCATCGGGTCGGATCACCCCTCCTCCTAATGCTAGACCAGGCCGAGACTAAAAGCAAGAGAGAATTCCAATTTGAATCGATGTGGATGGCAGATGAATGGTGTGGGCAAACCATAAAATCAGCTTGGGAACAGAAAACACCCACTGAATGGAGACCAATCTTCCACATGAAGATCAACAAGTGCCGAACTAAGCTAGACAAGTGGAGTAAGGCTAGTTTCGTGAATAACAAGAGACAGATTGCCCATATTCAGGATCGGATTGAAAGGGTCCAACGGGAAAATAATGGAGACTATGAAAGCGAGGAAGAAAGAGCTCTTAAGAGGGAACTGTCTGAATACTGCAAGAAGGAGGAAACATATTGGAGTCAAAGGGCCAGGGTCCGATGGCTCGGGGAAGGGGATAAAAACACCTCCTTCTTCCACAAGACTACCTTTGAGAGACGAAGCAGAAATAAGATAAAAAGCCTCCAAAGGGACGATGACACATGGACAGAATCAGAGAAGAAGATTAGGTGGGAGCGTGAACAGTTTTTCTGAAACTTCCTACAAACGGAGGGACCCACGGACCCACAAGACATCCTGCAATGTGTAAGCCCAGTAGTCACCAATAGGATGAATCAGAATTTACTCAAACCATTCACAGAGAAGGAGATTCAGTGTGCGACCTTTCAGTTGGGGGGCTCTCAGGCCACAGGTCCAGATGGCTTCCCTAGGGTGTTCTATCAGAGATACTGGGAGGTAGTGGGACCGGATGTCATTCATGCGATAAAGACCTATCTGTTAAACAGTACACTCGATCCCTGTTTTTTTGATACGGATATAGTTCTGATCCCTAAAATCCAAAACCCTTACAAAACATCACAATTTCGGCCTATAAGCCTTTGCAACTTTGTTTATAAGATCTTATCAAAAACCTTGGCGAATAGACTACAATCTATTCTCACGAGTTTAATCACTCCTTTCCAAGGATCTTTCGTAGCTGCCAGGTTAATTCATGACAACATCATCGTGGCTCACAAAGCTTTCCACCATCTTAGGACAAGCAAGAAAGCACTGGTGGAAGAGTGTGCGGTTAATATTGACATGAACAAGGCTTACGATAGGATCGAGTGGAGTTTCCTCTTTAACACTATAAGGAGGATGGGGTTTGATGAGAGATGGATACAATGGATGGAGGGATGCATAACTAGGGTTCGGTACCGGGTCATCATCAATGGGCAAAAGACGAGCAGTTTTAAGCTAACACTAGGTATTAGACAAGGGGACCCCCTATCACCCTATCTATTCCTGTTTGTGGCGGACGTGTTATCAAGACAGATCATACAAGCAGTGAGTAAAAAACAGTTGGAGGGCATAAGAATCCGGAAAACATGCCTGATCATTCACCACATTCTATTCGCGGACGACTCCATCTTCTTTATTCGAGCAGACGAGAGGAATGCCGTCACACTAAAGAAGATATTGGAGGAATATGGTCATACCTCAGGACAGAGTGTTAACCTGCAGAAGTCAAGCATCCATTATAACTCGGGAACAACCCAAGGAATCCGAGAACTCATGGGTCGAATATTGGGGATAGAGGAAGCTCGGGACGCGGCGAAGTACCTAGGCATGCCTACGGTATGGGGCCGATTCAAAAGAGAGGCACTAGGATACCTCAAGGACCGAATATGGAGCAAAATGAGCGGGTGGAAGAACCTATACCTAAGTAGCGCGGGTAAGGAGATACTACTTAAAGCGGTCATCACCGCCATTCCAACCTACGCCATGGCCTTATTCAAATTACCTAAGACGTGGTGTGGGGAGGTGATGGCGATGATGGCCCGATTTTGGTGGAGCCAAAACCCGGATAAACGGTCAATCCATTGGAGAAAATGGGAGTATATGACAAAACCGAAGGCCTTAGGGGGGGTTAAGGTTTCGGGACATAAATACCTTCAATGACGCCATGCTCACGAAAACGGCGTGGAGGCTTCAAAACAACCCGGATGCATATTGGGTGAAGGTTATCAAAGGTATCTACTACCCCAATTCTGACCTATTCCAAGCGAAGAAAGGGGGTCGGGCATTATGGGCTTGGTCGAGCATTTTGGAAGGGCGAGATGTGCTTAGAGAAGAGGGTATGTGGCGAGTAGGAGACGGAAAATCGATCCGAATGTTTCATGATGCTTGGATCCTGGGAATTCAAGGTAATCGATTGATGGGGGAGGTGACCGAGGAGAGGGACCGAGATCGGAGGGTGGCAGAGCTAATTGGACTCGATGGGAGAGGATGGAATACAAGGCCAATTGAGGGGGCCTCAACCGAACCGGAACGTATAGCCATCACGTCCATACACCTCTCGAACATACCAACTCGAGACAAGGTGGTATGGCCGACATCTACATCGAGTAAAGCGCATCCAAAACTGGTCTATAGGCGACTAAAGGAAAGGGCTGAACCAGAGATGACAAGTAGAGCATCGTCATCTCGAAGGATGAACCCGACGAATTGGAAACCATCCCAAAGGTAAAACACTTCATATGGAGAAGTTGTAATCGCGCGTTGCAAGTGAATGACGAGCTACATAGGCGGGGCATCAACGTGGCACCAACCTGCCCCTTTTGCGCCGAGGTAGAAACCATAGACCATGCACTTATGGAATGTCAATGGGTAAGGCCAATCTGGTTTGGAGGTATTGGAGTACGATGGGATGAGGCCACGCGACCAAAATGGGAGGAATGGATGACGACAGTGATGGCCAAGGAGGGGGAAGGTACGGGCCGCAGGGGCAGCCTGAAGATGACGGTGGCAACCATGGCTTGGGAGATATGGAAGGAACGATGTTGAGCGTACCATAACAACGAGCAACCCTGACCAACCCTGACCAACCCTTACACTTGAGTGAGGTCTCAAACTGGCTCGAGAAGCGGGGCCGGTAGGGCAAACGCGAACAGAAGCACGCCCAAGAAGCAACACAAACCACAACACGACATGGAGACCACCGAAGCAAGGTACGATAAAGATCAATTGTGATGGTGCATGGGACAATAGCTCGGCGAAGGGAGGCACAGGCGTGATAGGAAGGGACGATAAGGGAAACATGATCGCGGGGAGAAACTCGACGGTGAGGGACATCTCGACGGAAAACATGGAGGCCCAGACAATTTTGCAAGGCGTGGAGATGACAATTCTTCACGGATGGACGGAGGTAATAATCGAATCAGATTCTGAAAATATGATTAACTTGATAGATGGATTGGCCAAGGATACGGACTGGTGAATGGAGAACATGGTCACCTCGATACAAGAGGCGGCATGCCACATAGAATCAATCAAATGGAGTTGGGTAAGACGAACCGTCAATAGATGAGCGGATTGGATTGCTAAGCAATCGAAAAGAGAGATATGCCCAGTAAGTTGGACGTGTACACCACCATCTACTCTACTATCTTTGTTGTTATTGGACATTTCGAGTACGGTTTTAATATGAATGAAAGTTTATCTTGACCAAAAAGAAATCATCGGCTCACTTCGGTTCTCCAAGTTCGGTCCACCTAATTCGGCTCACGTAGTTTGGGATCCGGCGGAATAATTAATTCACGGAAGCGTCACTTTAAGCTTTGCTTTGACCTCTCTCCACCTCTCTGCCCGGGAACTCCGCCCTCAAGCTTTCTCTCTCATCTCGTTCTCCCCTATCTAGAAGACGACGCATACTTACCCTTTCCGCCATTCTTCTCTCCCTTTTCCATCCATAGTATTTGTTGGAGTCTCTGATCCCTACAAATTTGGCACTGTTCACTCTTTCTTGTTCTTCAATTGGCCTTTCTTGTCTACATCAGATTTCGGATCTGCAGTCCTGATTTCACTGAAATAATCGATCTGCAGATATGGACTCCGTCTTCTTGCGAAATTAGACCCGGTTCCCTTGTCATTTGCACTGTGCTGGTCCTTAGAAAGTACGTTTCTTCTTAATTCTTCGATCCTTTCGTCTTCGTTGCTAGAAATAGTTAAGTTGAAAAATCTGTACTTTTTATGTACAGAATCTAATTATGCCCTTCATGGCAGTAATTAGGGTTTATGAACTGACTTTATCATTTCGGAAATCCTCTTCAAGGATATTAAAACTGGATCTTTGGTCTGATTTGCTGAGAAGTGAATACGGAACCACATTATGAGGCTTAATTCAATTTTAATTTGGTTTTACTTATATTTCTTGTGCTTGTTAGATATGCAAAAAATTCGTTTGAGTGATTTATTTGCTCATAGATCCTTGTTCTTCTGGTTTTAATTGCAGCTCCTTCTTTTGTTTATAGGTCTGAAGCCATGATGTTATTCTATCGGATCTATTAGTTTACAATTTTCCTGGATTCCGATGGCCTCAGCTGCTGCTGCTGCTCTTGCAGTGGAGAAAAACGAAAAGAGGGCAAAATCGACCAAACTTCCCGATACAAAACCAAATCAGGAGCCATTGGAATCTCTGCTGAACAAAATCAACATAAGTGCTGAAGAAAAAGCATTGCAAAAGGACAGTTTTACTTCTGCAAAAGTTAGTGATGGAACCCACATCATAGCCAAGGTCAGTGACCGAGCCGAGTTCGTAGAAAGTGGTAAGAGCAGCATTTGCAGAGGAAGCACGAGCACTGACATCAGCGACGAGAGCAGCTGCAGCAGCTTATTCAGTAACAGCATCAATAAACCGCACAAATCGAATGACTTGAAATGGGAAGCAATACAAATTGTTCGAACACGGGAAGGATCACTGGGTTTAAGCCATTTTAAATTGCTTAAGAGATTGGGGTGTGGCGATATAGGAAGTGTTTACTTATCGGAGCTCAGTGGAACGAAGTGTTACTTCGCAATGAAGGTGATGGATAAGGGGTCTTTAGCAGGTCGGAAGAAGTTGCTCCGGGCACAAACTGAGAGAGAGATACTGCAATCTTTGGACCATCCATTTCTCCCGACTTTGTATGCACACTTTGAGACCGATAAGTTCTCATGTTTGGTCATGGAATTTTGTCCAGGTGGAGACTTGCATAGTCTGAGGCAACGACAACCTGGGAGATATTTCACCGAGCAAGCAGTAAAGTATGATTCCTAAACTCAGTTTTGTTTACTTTAAATATGGTCTTGATTTGGTGATTTCTTCTCTCTAACTACGTTGAGATTTAGACACTAAGTTCAAATGTAAATAGCTATTGATTGCTGGATTCATTCCAGTTCTTATTTAGATATGTTCAATCACAAACTGGATTGGGTTTCTGTTGGAACACCAGAAAAGTTTAGGATCAATTTTGCAGCAAATTCTGGAACAAGTTTTGTCCATTTTAAAGGAAAAATGGATTTTCTGGTATGCTTGCTATGTATCATGCTTTGGTATTCCCGTTGGAAATTGGCGAACTCTTTTGGTGTGGTGTAAATGTTGGGTGTGCCTAAATAATTTGTTACTTTTAAAGTTCTTCGTATTTTAGTGTTACGTTTATCCTAATTTCTGTTAGTAGTAAAAGTATAAGTATGTTTGGTTAACAAGCATGCTAGAAAAGTTGAAATTTTGGTGGAAACTTTAAAAGAAACGTCTAAAACACAAAGTTTAACTTTTTCGGAAATTGACAATTTACCCTGAAATGAAACTTACTAGTTACTGTTGTTACCTCCCTGATACTGCAGATTCTATGTGGCCGAGGTACTATTGGCGATGGAGTACCTCCACATGCTCGGCATCATCTACCGTGACCTCAAACCCGAAAACGTCCTCGTGAGGGAAGACGGCCATATAATGCTCTCTGACTTTGACCTTTCCCTCCGTTGCACCTCAAACCCAACCCTCATCCGGACCGGTTCTATTGATCCCGACACTCTTAAAAAAACTGGTTTCTGCGTCCAACCAACATGTGTTGTCCAACCCTCTTGTGCAGTCCCTACCACGTGCTTCGGTCCTCGTTTCTTCTCCAAGAAGGACCGCAAACCAAAGCCTGAGGTCCAGAACCAAGTGAACCCGTTGCCAGAGCTTGTGGCAGAGCCCACAGAAGCCCGGTCCATGTCGTTTGTGGGGACCCACGAGTACTTAGCCCCTGAAATTATCAAAGGAGAAGGGCATGGGAGTGCAGTGGATTGGTGGACTTTCGGGATCTTTCTGTATGAGCTCTTGTTTGGGAAAACCCCATTTAAAGGGTCTGGAAACCGTGCAACGCTGTTCAATGTCGTGGGACAGCCGTTGAGGTTTCCAGAATCCCCGGGTGTCAGCTTCGCAGCTCGGGACTTGATTCGGGGATTGCTTGTGAAGGAGCCGCAGCATCGGTTGGCGTTCAAGAGAGGCGCGACAGAGATTAAGCAGCACCCATTCTTCGAAGGAGTCAACTGGGCTCTTATCCGATGTGCCACGCCTCCTGATGTTCCTAAACCGTTTGAGATTGATCAGGTGAGGTCGGATGCTGTGGTGGTTGCATCTCCAGTGGTTCCTGTTTCTGATAACAAGGGTTCTGATAACTATTTGGAATTTGATTTCTTTTAATGATCATTATTATGTAGTTGTTTTTAGTGTGTACTGTTAATGATCATAATTAAGAGGACTAATCTTGTATTTGTAGTTTTAAATTCCTGCTGTTGACAGACAGTGTAAGGCTAAGGCATTATTATTGTCGGTTCGGTAGTAAGAACAAACACGGGAATCAAAGTGTTGTTGATCATGTCATGGTACAATCAATTATCACCAGATTCCTCATACCAATCTTTTTTCTATGATGCACCAAACTTTAACAATTGTTTCAAATATATCAAGATTGCATTTCAAAATGGCAGTTGGTGAAGATATTTCATTTCTATATCAATTTGCTTCTATGTCTCATGCACGAAATTAAGCCGTTGGATTTAGTTTCTGTCTCTTCTCAACGGTGATGGAGATGTCTCGTTCATCAACTGCTCTGCAACCACTTCATTTCTATCTCATATGATCTTGATTTCACAGTTCTATGTCATTTCCATGGCCGCCATATCGGAATGAGGTCCGTGATAGAGTTTGCAACAGTCTCTTTCAAAATCAGAATAGTGTCAACCTTCACCTCCTGTAAATTAGTTGGCTCCATTAATGAAGGAGAATGCTGTCCAACGCAATAGTCATGAAGATACCCAGGCATCAATATCGACGACAGCTAGGGACGAAGTTACATTGGTGTCGTGGTGTGAGAGGGACAAATTACCTCATAACTTTTGATTTTGGCTAAACGCTCTAAAAAATATATTTATTTTAGTTCTTTTAATTGTCAATTTTCCATAAAGTTTGGACTGAATTTGAGATTCTCCTTTAATGTTTAAAATTTTAAATTTTAGTCCTAATGTTTGGACAAAATGAAATTTCCCCCTTACGGTCATTTCTCCGTTTATTTTGGATGAAAACTTAATCACGTGTCAAGCACGTGGGTTTTATTAATTTTGTTTGGACAAAATTGTCCTTCCTTCATTCACGGTCTTCTCCAAGACATAACCCATTGTTTCACTTACCAACAGTTGCCATAGTGACGATTCCAAAAGCGGAACTGGTTAGAAGGGGAGTCCAAATCAACCCTACATGTAGCTTTTGTGAGAAGCTTGAGTCGATACACCACGTGGTGTTCGAATGTGACTGGACGAGACGGGTCTGGTTTGGAGCGATGGGTAGGAGGACAGGTCCGGACAGGAGCCAGATCTGGCCAAGCTGGCTGCGGTTCTTCCAGGAACTGGGCCAGTTGGGAGGGGAGGCGGGTCGGCGGAACAGGTTACTTGGTGAAGCAGTCGCGTGGGAGGTGTGGAAGGAGCGATGTCGTGCCGTGTTCGAGGAGAACCAGCCGAGACCGGAGCCTGTGATCCGAGCGGCCTTGGTGTTAACCGAACAGGTGTGGAGACTGGCTAGCCAGGCAGCCGAGAAGGCAGCGAGGATGCATGGACCACGACTGCAGGTATGGACTCGGCCCAACCAAGGAGTAATCAAAATTAATTGCGACGCGGCTTGGGACGAGGCGACTCTACTTGGCGGTACGGGGGCGATCGCGAGAGATTGGACGGGGACTGTCATCGAGGGGCACAACTCGTCATGCCGAGGCACGAGTGCGAATGCCCTCGAGGCGAAGGCAATTTTACACGCGACGGACTTGGCATCACGGCACGGGTGGTCCGAGGTCATCATCGAATCGGATGCACTCCATGTTATTAACCTTCTCAAGGGAGGTATGTCAGGGAACGATTGGGAGCTTCGAGATATCTTAACGGACATTCTCGATCGAGCCTCCTATATTGATCGGGTGCATTGGAGCTTCGTTCGTAGATCGGCGAACACATGTGCGAATTGGGTAGCGGTTGAGACTAAACGGGGCTCTTGCCCGGTTGATTGGGTTGTTTGTAACCCAAGAACTTTGTTTCGGTTTATTGTAACGGATTTAGAAAACTCTTATTATGATCTATGATGAATGAATGTTTCTTGGCCAAAAAAAAATGTAACGCGGCCAAATATCAATTTCTCTGAAATTAGAATACTTAAAATCACCCATCTGTAAACTGCCAATCCAAGTATAGCCTTCCTTTGATGGAGGCATGGTGGTGACCAGATAATAAAAGATGCATGCTGCTGTATTAGTACAGTACAGTTCAACAGCCAGGAGTTTCACGATTCTAGTGAACTGATAATATATTCTTATATCTTTCTCCATATTCTCGAAAAATTTCGTTACTCGAAGTGATCGACTTAATCGAATCCATAACATGTACCTCACTAACTCCTTGCTTCCAACAGCCTATTGAAAATTAGATGTATTTTCAGATTTCTGTTAACTATCTAATAGTTTTCTGAAGCTGAAGAACAAACAAGGATGATTCTTAATGACAAGGATTACAGAAACATAAACATTTACCATTCTCTAACCCCATCGCCGATGACAGCAATGCCTTCCTTTCCTTGACTCGCCCTTATGGAGGGCGAGACTCGCCCTGACGGCCATCGCTACCATGTCGGAGGCGGATAAGCGGTACTGGAGCTTCGACTTCGGAAGGATGAAGTAGATCTGGTCGGGGAGGAGATTGTCGTCGGAGTTGTTTTTTCTGCTATGGAGAAAGAGACAAACCCGTGTTCATCGAAACAAAACTTGCCGGAGGCAGTGCCGTCGCTCATTCAGTTCATATCATCGAACAGAGTTTCCGTCTTCGACCGCACCAAACCGACGACCTCGACTTCTCGGTTCACACATCCTGTTTCAATAAGCATGCCTTCATCTCCCTTGATGGCACATTCTCGGTGACGCAGCAAGAAAGAGAAACACATCCTCCCATGTTGAAGATCTATATAATATCTCCGGTAAGGGTTCTTCTCAAGAGAGTTCAGAGTTAAGAGAGGAAGAGATGAAGACAGTGAATGAAGGAAGGACAATTTTGTCCACACAAAATTAATAAAACCCACGTGCCAAGCACGTAACTAAGTTTCCGTCCAAACTAAACGGTAAAATAACGGTAAGGGGAAATTTTCATTTTATCCAAATATTATGACTAAAATTTTAAATTTTAAACATTAAGAAAAAAATTTTAATTCGGTCCAAACTTTAAGGGGAAAATTGATAATTAACCTAATTTTTATATTTGCGTCACTTACTCTTCCGGACCCAAACCGACCTTACTTAATCCTTATATCCCGTTGAACCCACCGTAGTTTGTCTTATTTCCGTGAGTTCTATCAATATAATATCGTACTTGAAAAAAAAAAAAGGGAAGATTAGTAACCAAAGAAAGAGTAAATTGTCAATTTTTTTTTTTTAAAGTTTATGCATGTTTTTTTACTAATTCTTTCGAAATAATTTCATCTTGATGACGAGAGAGCAAATGATGTGAGCAACATTATATGACAACGACTCGAGCCACGAAGATGAAGATTTTTGCAAGCATGTTCAACAATTCCTCATAAAGAGACGAAGTCTTTAAGTCTTACTTATTTTGAGTAATTGTTCTTAGTTTGTTAAAGTGTGTTTTCAATAATTAATAAGTTGAATTACGTTTGAGTGTTTAAGGATTAAACCTTTTATTTAAATTAACTTCTTTTTTTAAAGTTTTTTAAGTGTTTAGTTGGGCTGAAAAATACTCATATAGTTAGATAAGTTCATTAAGGTTTCTTTTTATTAATATAGGTGACAAAAATACTTTGTGAGATTTTTTTTTTTATCTTGGTTCTTTGAGAACTATCGAAGTTATCAAATTTATCCTTGACGTTCAATTATGATTTATCAATCAAGTTTTTCATCCTTAGTTGTGGAGTCTTCACTTCATCTATCCTTTCCTGGAGCAGAAACGATTTGCATCATCTTCCTAGGGTTTTCATCTCACAATCGACGAGAATGATATAAGTTGGTATCAGAGAAGCTCCAGGTTTATCCAATCTATATTCTTTATTAAGTTTAACTTTTGGTAGGTAATTATATTCAATGAAAGAAAAAAAAACGAATTTATATGTCATGGTTAAGATTTCGAAATATGATATGTCTACAGAGTTTCAATCACTTGTGCCTGCACTTATAGAGAAGATGAGATGCATATCGAGTACTGATATGAAATTATTTTTTGAGAAGTTTGATTGTGCGAAGGAGAGCAAACAACATGTGTAATGTCAATTCGCTCGAAACTATAGGGGTATAGTTGAAATCCGAAAGATAGGAACATGCTAGACAAAAATTTGGGATCTATCAAGATAAAAATTCCATCTCTCCATGGAAAAAATTATCCGGAAGCATACCTTGAGTGGGAGAAGAAGATATCCCTAGTGTTTGATTTCAAAAATTCTTTGAGAAGAAGAAGAAGAAGATTAACTACCATTGAATTCTATGATTATGCTATTACTTGGTGGGACCAGTTAGTTTTGAACAGAAGAAAGAATATGGAACATTCGATTGAGACGTGGGGGGAGATGACAGATTGAGATGTGAGGGGAGATGACGATGGCGATGAGAAAATGATTTGCTTCAAGGAAATAAGAGCTTACATTTGATGCTACTAAGGAAAAAACGATCACTAATGCAACTGCCAATACTGTGTCAATACTGAGGCATCCAAAGGTAGCTCAAACACTCCTTTAACCCTAGCTAGCGGAATCATATTGACAAAAGGGATAGAGAAATCAATAGTGAAGAGTTATGAATATGTGTGTGAAGGTACGCATGGTAACATGCTTACTGAGATAATTATATGTTTAAAAGATGAAAATAGTATTTCGCCACCCAAACGCTCAAATATGCAAAGTGCGTTGATTGAATATAATGGTGAAAGGGAAGAAAATGGTAATGATATTGTTCCTTGTCATGATATATTTTATAAAACAAATTGTGATGTACAATTGAAAAGAGGAGCTTATATGATTTTACAACAACAACCAAAGCTTAATTACAAGGAACACCTCAATTATTATAAATTGAAATGGGTAAATTGCTGAAGTGTGTTTTCAATAATTAATAAGTTTGAATTTTGTTTGGGAGTTTAGGTATTATACCTTTTATTTAAATTAGCTTCTTTAAGTATTTTAAGGGTTTAGTTGGGTTGAAAATTATCCATATAGTTAGATAAGTCCATTAGTGTTTCTTTTAATTAATATAGGTGTCATTAAGGTTAGTTTGGAGTATTTTAATAACCACCTACAGGACGACCAAATTTTGGAGATTAGATTGACAAAAATACTTCATGAGGGATTTTGTTCTCTTGGTTCTTTGAGAACTATCGAACTTATCAGATTTATCTGTGGTGTTCAAGTCCGACTTATCAATCAAGTTTTTCATTATTGGTTGTGGCGTCTTCACTTCGTCCATCCTTTCCAGAAGCATCATCTTGCTAGGGTTTTCGTCTCACAATCAATGAGAATCATATCAACAAATGGATGCCAATAAAAATTATAACCATGCTAATAGATCTCTGACTTTTGAACCTGCCGATAGAGGTAACAATATTTGGCGCATTGGTACATATCCAAGTTATGATCATGTAAATGGTTATACTAGATCCCAACAAATGAGTTATATGCAACTTGTTATTCAAAACTAAATAGATACTGGTTGGGCAATAAATTTTCAATCAACTAACAAATGGTCTAATAATGTTAAGCCATCGTTGAGTTGAATGAGGTTTACTTAAATAATACTACAAAATTTGGTTTATTGGTCTAGGTGAAAAGGTTATACAGTCTGAATAATAAAAGGGTAAAAACCTCAACACTCAATTATGTTGACACTATGTAACTAAATGATCACTTATATTTTTTGTGTAGCTAAATTATCATGTACACTTAAAAAATGTGACTTTTGGTTAAACGTTTTATATTCAGTCATATATGTTTGCCAAATGTGATTAAATGGTCACAAAAATGACAATTTTATCCTTCTATTTTATCTTGTGTTATTCATGTTCTTCATAGTTCTTCATGTCCGAAAATCTGATTTTGAACTCAGATTTGTGCAAATCTGGGTTCAAATTGAACCTAGGAACGCAGATTTGGGTTCGAATCAAACCAAAAAAATGCAGATTGGATTTTCAATTAAACCAAGAAACGTAGATCTAGGTTCAAATCGAACCCAACAATGCAAATCTGGGTTTAGGGTTGTCAATGGTTAGGGTATGGTGTGAGTATGTCAAATACCATAATCATACCATATTTTTAAATTGCATACTATAATCATAACCATTACGAATACAATTTTCAATACCATAACCATATCCATAATCGTCCTTATTAACAACAGTTTTAACGATATACCTATAATTATTACCACATGTGAATGTAATACAACATTATAAATATTATCTTAATAAATGCATAAAGTTATGTCACAAGCAACAAAAATATTCAACGTTAGCACCATTCAAAATTAACACTAATACTATTTAACATTTACGTCATTCAATTACAGTTCATCTTGAAATTATAGGTTCGTGAAATCTAAAAATAAAAATTTCACTTATGTTATTAGTATTTATTAATATATTAATATTATATTATTATTATATTTATATAATAACCATGAGTATGACTAAAATATCATAACCATTACAGGTAGAAAATTCATAAATATAACTGCATCACACCATAATGGTACATTTAACCATATAAAAAAATAACGGTTATAACCATGATTTTAGGTTTTTCATCGCACCATTGTCGACTCTATTTGGGTTCGAACTAAACTCAAATCCGCACTTCTAAGTTAAAATTGAATTCAATTCTGCGTTTCTGGCTTCAGTTTGAACCTAGAAATGCATATTTGGGTTTGATTCGAACTCAGATTTGCGTAAATCTGAGTTCGAAATCAGATTTCAAATTTGAATCGAGGAAGAAGAGATTGAAGATGAAGATCATTAAGATGAACATGAAGAGCAGTAAAAGAGTATTTTAATCATTTTTTCGCATAAATTGTTTTTTTGTAATCTGGCAACACAAGTTTCAACTATTCGGTTACATGTGCCAACATAAGTGACTGTTGGAGTAATTTACTCATAGTAAAATTTGCATTGTTGGGTATTGATAGTGACAACCCAATAAGGAAAATGCCCTAGAGGCCCAATAACTTTGCAGGGGGTGAAACTCATGTCACTCGAACTGGACCGGACCATGTTTAGGTTGATCTGACCCTCATAAAGCAGTCCAGTATCGAACCCAAGCCAAAGTGGACGCCAAAGGCTCCATCACCGATCGCCATAAACCAAGGTCGCAGACTCCTACTGCTCGCCATAGGAGTAGTAGGAAGAACAACTTATCCGCTGGGAGCAATAACCCTGCCAGTAATTCTGGGCGAAGGATGGAAGAGCATCAAGGTATCGATAACCTTCTTAGTGGTCGACTCGCCTACATCATACAACGCCATCCTGGGGAGGACCACGATCAATCCTCACAAGATTGTGGCCTCCACAGTCCACCAAAAGATAAAGTTCCCCACACCCAACGGGATCGGAGAAGTTATTGGCGATCAGCCCTCCTCACGACAATGCTATGTAAACTGCATGTGCAGAAAGAATCAAAGGGAAACCCTCGCCATCGAGACATAGGTTGACCCTCGTGAGGACCTGGCTCGACCATCACCAATGGAGGGGTTAGTGGAGGTTGAGATTGACGGTCCAGACAAGAAGGTGCGCAATGGGACCACCTTGAACGACGACCAGAAACATGCCATGACTGCCCTCCTGAAGAAATTCAAAGAACTTTTCGCCTGGAAACCCAGCGACATGCCTGGTATCAGTACCGACATCATCTCTCACGAGCTAAGGATAGACCCCTCCATAAATCTGATCGCTCAGAAAAGAAGGTCATTTGGGTCAGACAAGCGTTTGGCGATCAGACAGGAAGTAGGCAGGCTGATCGAAGCCGACTTTATCAGGGAGGTGAGATTTCAGAGTTGGGTCGCCAACCCAGTTCTTGTCAAAAAATCAAACGGCAAGTGGAGAATGTGCGTTGACTTCCGCAACCTGAATAGAGCTTGCCCAAAGGATTCCTATCCCCTTCCTCGAATTGATCAGTTGGTCGATGCAACCTCTGGTCATGAAATGCTGAGCTTCATGGATGCATATTCATGCTATACTCAGATTCGGATGCACCTAGACGATGAGGCCCACACAACTTTCTATGCAGACGAAGACATACTTTGCTACGAAGTGATGACCTTCGGTCTAATCAATGTCGGGGCGACCTATCAGCGGATGGTAAACCGCATGTTTCAAGACATGCTGGGGCGGAATATGGAGGCTTTTGTGGACGACATGCTTGTCAAAACAATTAAGGGAAGTCCTCACACAGCGGACCTTAGAGAAGCCTTCGAGTGCATGAGGAGGCACAGTGTTCGCCTGAACCCAGCAAAGTGTGCCTTCGGAGTCAAGTCCGGAAAATTTCTGAGATTCAAGGTAAGCGAACGTGGCATTGAGGCGAACGTGGCATTGAGGCGAACCCGGAAAAGTTCAAAGCCATCGAGGAGATGAAGTCACTGACTTGCCACAAAGAGGTCCAATGTCTGAATGGCCGCCTGGCCGCACTCAATCGCTTCCTTTCCAGGGCGAGCAACATGTCATTCCCGTTCTTCAAGACTCTCAGGACCAACCGCAAGTTCGAGTGGACGCCGGAGTGCGAGGATGCCTTCCAATCCCTAAAGCAGCATCTTCAAACACTCCCGGCTCTGGCGAAACCTATTCCTGGCGAGCAGCTCTTCCTTTATTTAAGCATCAGCGGCGTAGCAGCCAGTGCCGTTTTAATAAGAGAATAAGAAAATGTTCATAGTCCAGTGTATTTTGTTAGCAAGATGTTTAATTCAGCAGAAATAAAATATGTCCAGATTGAGAAGTATCTCTATGCCTTAGTTATTGCTGCTAGAAAGTTAAGACCTTATTTCCACGCGCACGACATTACAGTTCTCACCAACCAGCCTCTCAAAAATTTCATGCTGAAGCCAGACTCTTCAGGAAGAATAGTCAAATGGGCGATCGAGCTCGGCGAGTTCAAGATCAAATTCGCACCGAAAACGGCCATCAAAGGTCAAACATTGGCTTATTTTATAGTGGAAAGTACAAGCAATGGTCTAACAGAAGCAGAAAACAGGTCAAGTTCATCAACAGACACGAGCCAGGGCTGGGAACTCTATGCAGATGGATTTTCTTCAAGAGAAGGCTCGGGGGCAGGACTAATTCTCATCCCCCTGAGGGCGAGCCTTTGAAGTATGCGATCGCCCTGACATTTCAGGCGACCAACAACGAAGCAGAATACGAGGCTCTTATTACTGGACTCAGACTTGCTAAAGGAATGGGCATAACATCACTCAGGGCAAAAAGTGACTCCAAGCTAATTGTCAATCAAGTTAATGGAACCTATGAAGCAAGGGGTAAAGATGAAGAAGTACCTCGAAATTGCCAAGAAACGCATCGCTGAAATCCCAAATTTCGCGATTGAGTCCATTCCTCGCCAAGAGAACCAGATGGCAGACTCTCTGAGCAAGCTGGCGTTCGGAGGAATAAGAATTCAGGACGTGCAATTTCTGGAACAAGCCTTATATTCGGTTCTCGACAACCGAGCAGAGATCTTCAACATTCAAGGACAGGTAACCTGGATGACTCCATTCCATAACTTCTTGAAAGAGGGAATTCTCCCAGAGGACGAAGGTGAATCCACAAGGATAAGATGTCTCTCAGCAAGCTATCTAATCATAGATGGAGAACTCTATAGGCGAGGATATTCAACTCTCTATCTAAGGTGCATATCTCATCCCGAGACAGAAAGAGTTCTTCGTGAAGCTCATGAAGGAGTGGTCGCATGCCATGAAGGTGCACGCTCATTAACGCGGAAAATCTTCAGATTAGGCTACTATTGGCCAACCTTGGGCAAAGATGCGGCTGAATTAACACAGAAGTGTGTGACTTGTCAACAGTTCGCGCCACGATCCGGTCGACCACCAACACTGCTATCCCCAATGGCAGGCGCCTGGCCTTTTGCTCAATGGGGAATATACATATTGTGCCCTTTTCCCATCAGTACTGGGCAACGTACCCACATCATAGTGGTGATCGACTACTTCACCAAGTGGATAGAGACAAAAGCTTTGGCCTCTACAACGGAATTCCAAATGATCAAGTTCTTGAAGATCAACATATTCTCACGATCTGGCATTCCCAAGATACTCATCAACGATAATGGTCCACAATTCGTAGGAAAAGAACTTAAGTGGCTCTGCGAAGAATACAATATCGATCACAGGTTCAGCTCAGTGCATCATCCTCAAACGAATGGACAAGCTGAAGCAGCCAACAAAGTTGTCCTGCCAAGGCTCAAAAAACGGGTTCAAGCATTTAAAGGAAACTGGGCAGAAGCGCTAGAAAACGTACTATGGGCTATCCGAACAACGCCTAAAGCATCCACAAGAGAAACACCATTCAGTTTAGTGTATGGATCAGAAGCAGTGGCACCCGCCGAAATAGCGGTGCCTACCCACAGAATCCTACACTTTAACACTGAAGCGAATGAAATCGAGCGCAGAACAAACCTCGACTTGGCAAAACAAAAGACTTGATAACAAAATTGGGCGAAAGACCTGATGACTGAATCAGGCAAAAGATCTAACGCCAAAGTTAGGCAAAACAAAAGACCCGATAACAAAATTGGGCGAAAGACCTAATGATCGAATCAGGCGAAAGACCTAGCAACAAAGTTAGGCAAAACAAAAGACCTGACGTCAAAGTCAGGCAAAAGACCTAAAACCAAATTTAGGCGAAAGACCTGACGCCAAAGTCAGGCAAAAGACCTAACGCCAAAGTTAGGCAAAACAAAAGACCTGACGCCAAAGTCGGGCAAAAGACCTGACGCCAAAGTCAGACAAAAGACCTAACGCCAAAGTTAGGCAAAACAAAAGACCTGACGACAAAGTCAGACAAAAGACCTAAAACCAAGGTGAAAGACCTTAAATGCGCATTTTTTAAAATTTTGGTTTAAACTAAAAATTTGATCGAAAAATCCGTAACACGAATAAGTAATTTATTTTTTATGCGGTCTTTTAGTCAAATATTTTTACGGAGAAAATTCAGTTAAAAATATATAAGTATTCGATCGAAATAAAATGAAAAAAAAAACGGTCTGACATACGTATTTCACCCCTACCCAAACCATTTGGTCCAAATTATGGCTTAATTCGATCTCAAATTGAGTTTCGTATTTTTTTTTTCTTGTTTGTTAAATTTTTGTAAGAGTTTTGGTCTAACATGACGATGGGTCCGGAAATATCCCTAGGTTTCACCAAACACGAAACTCGTTCGCCGTATATTTATTTTTATAATTTTAAAAACTCAATACTTACTTTAGTATTTACTATTTAGTTATATATATATATATACATATATATAATGCTTATTTTAAAAATAATAATAATACTTTCTATTTTAAAAGCAAACTGAATACTACCTTTTCTAATTGTATAGCACGTCGAATATATGATAGATTTAAATCGATTCATGATTCTGCTCAATCCTTTTCTTTTCTGTTTATAGAAATTTCAACAAATTGTGTCCGAAAAAAAGGACCAAAATTAATAATCCAACCACCATTCGACAGTAAAAAGAAGGTGCTCAGAAACACCATCAGGACCAGGAACCAAGTCTCATTCAAGGCACGAACTTTGATCACACAAAGAAACCAATTTGACAAGGATTTCATTTCCCAAGTCCATAATCACCACCTTGCTTCATCGCCCGACACATGGAGGCGCAAAACGTGTGGGTCCCACATTACGGACGGACTAAATTTCAGTCATTGGGAGGATGACACCACAAAGCAACATTCAACCATGCGAGGCTGCTAAAGAAACTTTTTTTTTTTTTTTTTTTTTTGTAATAAATGACTCATTATTGCATGATATTCAGAGTTCCTTTGCTAAAAAAGATCACTTCAAATCTCACACGTAAAATTAGGGATCTGATTCGTGTTTTAGGTCAACTCATGGGTCTTATCAAACACAAGTCGTGTTGATCCAAATACAATCCGTGTATTTGTATGAATCAAGAATCATAACCCAAACCTAACCCGTAAGTACTGACAAACGCATGATCCAGACTGACCCGTTTGACCTCCTTAATCCGCGGGTCAAACTGACCTGTTCAACCCACCATGATAATTATTTAATAATAGAAATTTTTTATGAGTCACTGATTGACACATGAGTCAAGACTTCTGATACAAACCAGAATCGTGTTTTCACGGATCAGTCGAGAATCGTGTCAAAATGACTCATGAATCAAAAAATCTGACTCAAACACGACCCATGAGCGGGTCACATATGTGATTAGTCAATTTTTGAATTTTTAGTCAATTTTTGACACCCTAAGTAAAATGATATGTTAAGTTACACATGGAATCTCATCAATGTATAATACTAAATTACTAATAGCTTGACTAGAAAGTAGAAATTAGTTCCTTAAACTTTATTTAAAGACCCATTTTTTTAGTAGATATCTGAACAGATGTCACATGAGAACTCGAACTAGCATGTGGGAGTAACTTGGCTTCATAATACAAATTACACATAAAAAGTAAAAGCTCTGCACTTTGGTTCGGAAAGCTTCGATTTTTAGCCTTTCCCTCTCGCTTTTAAATGCTCTTTTTACCAAATTGGCTCGACTACGTCTCCTCTTAGAATCTTGAGAAAATGGTGGATACTTAAGTAGAAGTAAGTGCGTGTTTCTACACTTTGTTTAATCAAATGAAATTGCTTTGCAGTGGACTTTTGAATGCTTTGATTTGTTCAATTTCGAACCCAGATGCAAACAAAATTAATGTACTTCTCTTCTTCTCTCTCTTGGTGATTTAATGTATAGATCTGAGACAGTCGACTCATTTGGCAGATCTTCATTTCGTCCCCTTCTTCGTCCATAGACTGTATGAAGAACACAGTTCGGAATTTTGAGTCTTCCGGTGAATTTGTGGTGAAGATAAAACACTCTCATCGAATATAAATTTGGAAGAACACATTTGGCTGGTCTGAGCAACGTCGATATGGATTCGATCTCACAGGAAGCGATCCGTGAGTTAAAATCGCTGATGGATCGAGGTTAGTACATACAAACGATGATGGGTTTGCTCGTAAATTCTTGTATGCCGCGGTGTTGATCTGCAAATTTGGGTTTTTGTTGTTCCAATCCTGTTTTTCTTGGATTTTCTTTGCAGTTGATGAGGAGCCATTGAAGAAGACATTCGAGGTTTGCATTTGTGATCTCTACATCGAGATTGCTTAAATTCTCAATTCTGATTTGATTTTGACTTGCATTGACTGCGGACAAGTCTTTTTTCCCCCAATTCTGCTGTGTTGCTTTACCAGATTCATGATCTTCAAAGTTCAAACAACTGTTTTTTTTTTCTGGGTTCTTAAAGTTCTTGAACTTTGGGACACCCACCTAGGCAAAGCCTGTAACTAACTGGTTTTGGGTTGGTGAAGAGTTCATGGGCCTGGGTTTACTTGGTGAACTGCTTACGACTGATTCGAGTTCGACATCTCTGCAGCAGATTCTGTTGTCTTTAAAATATTTCAATCCAAAACCTTTTGACAAATTTCTTGATTTGTACCACTCCGAAGGAGCACATCCAAAATTTGTAGGGCCCTTGGAATCCTATACTTGATGCAATGTTGATTGCATCCACTCTGTGAAGCATCTAACCTTTTCAATTTGATTAGATTGATCCTTTTAGAAACCGAACACGTGAATATAAACCAAATTACTAGTAAATGTGATTTTTATACAATAATAATGTTGATGTAATTTATTTAAGCATGAATTTGTAGATAATTTGATGGTTCAATGCTTGAATTGCAGAATATTCATCAAGGGTATTTGATGGAAGCTCTAGCGCGATTTCTAAAGGCAAGAGAAGGCAATGTTGCCAAAGCACATAAGATGGTAAAGACTAATATTTACTTCCATAGATTAGAACCTATAAACTTGTGATGTTATTCTAACATAATATGGTATCTTTTCAGTTGTTGGACACACTAGATTGGAGAATAAAGAATGATATTGACAGTATACTATCAGTAAGTCCATTTTATGACAAGATGCTCCATTTCTGCTATTCGATCTCATAACCAATGTAATTTTTCTTGCAGAAACCCATCATTCCGACCGAATTTTATAGATCAGTGCGTGATTCACAACTTATTGGATTGTCAGGCTACACCAGAGAGGTCCTTTTTCCATTTCTGTTGGCTATCAATCTTACTTGAAGTTTAACCCGTTTGTATTGCTCTACTTTTTTTGTGCATTGTGAATCATAAATTTGATGGTTTTTGCACTATCTTGCCAAACTCATGTCATCTTATACAATTCACTATGCAGGGTCTTCCTGTCTTTGCTATTGGGGTTGGGCTAAGTACCTTTGACAAAGCATCTGTAAGTGCACCAGTCGAAGGAAAACTCAACAAAGAAATAAAATAAAATCTTAAACTTTCTGAGAAAAAATATATTAGAATTTAACGGTTTCTAAAAACATGTTACTTTCTTACTAACTTTCACATACTGTTGTAGTATATAATATTTCAAAATCTGACCTATTTTGAACTCTGTAAATGATGTCAATTTTTTTAGAAAACATTAATAATTAGTTGTTCGTGTTTTCTAGGTTCACTATTATGTGCAATCACATATCCAAATCAATGAATATCGAGATCGCGTGGTCTTGGTGAGTACTGAAGTTTCGACTGAATTTTCCCAACTATTGTAACATAACTATGTATGATCTTACGTAACAATGTTTTTTTTACTGTAGCCTGCTACATCGAGAAAGCACGGACGTCCTATTACTACCTGTTTGAAGATTTTAGACATGACGGGTTTGAGGATTTCAGCTTTAAGCCAAATTAAAGTAACATTTGCTGCAGAACCATTATAGTTTTACATTCTAGATTACCCAAAACAGCATTCTCTTGTTGGTCATATCTAGTCTTAACCCGACCGTGTTTTGACTTTTTACGTGCAGTTGTTGACAGTTATATCCACAGTTGATGACATGAACTACCCTGAAAAGACCAATACATACTACATTGCAAATGCTCCCTACATTTTTTCTGCATGTTGGAAGGTAAATCTAAATATCCTCATTTAGGAAAACAAGGATATCACTGTTATGACATATCATAGAAAATTATTAGTTAAGTCATAGAATAGGGAGGAGGAGGAGGATGCAGTGATTTCACCCACTCAATGTCTGAGGTTCAGACAAGATCCATATCCTTTATAACAAGAAACATAGTGGGTCTTGAATGGACCATGCAATACGATGGACTTATCGATCTTCAATTTGTCGAATGAATAGGTCGTGAAGCCACTTTTGCAAGAGAGAACACGAAGAAAAGTAAAGGTCTTGAATGGTTGCGGTCGGGATGAGTTGTTGGAGGTAATGCCATCTAGTTCTTATTTGCTGATCAGCAATGCTATAAAATTGGAACTCAGCATGAAATTGTTCATTATCTTAGCTAACTAAAAGAAGTTTCCGAGGATCAGCGCTATAAAGTGTGAAACTTTTCTCTGTTGCTAAAAAAGTATGAAACTTAGCAAGAAAGTAACATTTGAGAAAACTGTTCATTAATCTCCTCTTAACACTTTTTTTGTCCAGAAAACTCCACTGTATTATTTATTTCATTTGGTTTGTTCGATTCCTTCCTGACGAATCTGAAACATTTCTATGTTCTTCCGTTTAGATAATGGACGAAGCTTCACTCCCCCATTTTGTAAATCGTGAAGGATCAGGCTCTTCACGTGGATCGAGCCGTGGAGAAGAACGTAACTGTTACTCCCTCGACCACCCTTTTCACCAGCAGCTCTACAACTATATCAAGCAGCAATCCTCGTTCCTCCATCCCCCCTCTCCCATCTATAAACAAGGTTCTGTCCACGTCAGCATTCCCGAAACCACTGCAGAAGAAGCGGAGTTTGCAAAGACTTTGGAGTCTGAGTTTCGCAAGTTTGAGAAGGGGATTCCGGGGTTTAAGATTAACGGGGAGTGATGACGTCGTTTTTTTCTCTCTGATTTGTGAAACTGAGAATCTCTAACGTAAGTTGATCAGTGGAATCTGTTTGTTGATGGAAGAGAATCTCTTCTCAACTTATATATGTAATGATGTAAGTTGAGATTGATTCAGTGTATGTATGTATCAGTATTCAGTGGTAGCTTTAACCGAAGCTTACTTAGGACACAACACACATGTTGTAAGGCTCGTTTTCTTTGTACGGTATTATTATTATTATTATTATTATTATTATTATTATTAGACATTGTTCTTGTTTTTGTGTGTTGATTCTACCACCTTGCAAAGAGAAGGAATACAACATTGTCGGATGATGCATGATAAAATTGTTGCAAAAGGAGGCACTAAAACACACTAAAAGAAGGCCTATTTACTATCAAATCATTCAATACATATTTACTCGATCATTTTTATTATCGGAGGGAAAATAATGGATAAAAATCCAAACTTTTCTTTCATGCAATCATAATCCAACAAGATTGAATATTTTCATATTGTATGGGTCGATTGTAAATTGCAATGGGTTGCATGAATTAGTATGTTGCATGGATCGGCGAGTTGATGCATAAAATTTAAATTATATAAATTTAAAATAACACATATCCATAGGTCATATAAGTTGATTACAAGTCATAAAATTAACTCATTATTAATTACAAGTCATATTTTGACACGATTCATACATAAGACAACTCAACTCGACAACACACGATTAATATGTCAATACCAATTGACCCTGCTACTTTGAATATTCCTTCTATTCATCGTCGTTCTTTTCATTAATTAGTCAGAATCTCCCCCATTAATGATCTCCGTGGATGATCATATAACAATAACCAATACATCTCAAGATGTAGAAAATACCTTATTTGGGGATGAAATACGGGTTGATTTATTTAATTAATTGTTGAACCAAAACTAACTATTAAAACTGGATCTTATCTTTATAAAGAAATTGAATTTAAATTCTATTAAAAGAATCACACCGGAGAATTACATAAATAAACTTATCCTTAAAAAAATGGTCTCCCTTCGTTTTAGGGTTGTCAAATATTGACCCAACCCATGGGTGACCCGCCCACGGATCATGTTTGGGTCAGACATTTTGACCCACGGGTCATTTTGAAACGACTCATTGATGACCCGTGAAAAAACTTGTCAGGTTTGGGTCATAAATCGTGACAATGGATCAATCCGTGACCTATGAAAATTATATATTAGGTGGTTCTTAGCTGCATTTCAGGTTGGGGGTTTGCTTACGCTTAGTTGATTATATGCACTGCTAAGTACAATTTATCCAGTAGTATTTCACCACTCCAGTTCTTTGCACTTTTCATTTCCATCCTCCCTCGCCGTATAACCAAATAGTGATGAAACTTCATTTCTTGCCCGCCCTGCCTTGCCATTGTTGATTATGCTCAACCAAGAGCTGTGTATCAGCTCATACCCGATGTTACTGAAGTTCTAATAGTATATTGATGTCAAATCTTAATATGGATCTTTGAGAGTGTTTTGAATCTACTTTCTTAATCTGTCGTTCATGGCTGATTGAGAATTTACTGAAATTTGCTTTACACTACCCATCTATCTGCAGCCCAGTTTTCCTTTGCTTATGCAGACAAGTCAGCTTGACCCGCGGGTCAGGTTTGGGTTACGAAATTTGATACATACTTATAGATAGTCCGTGTTTGGGTCAGACCAATCCTGACATGACTCGTGGCTGACACGACCCATGGATCGACCCAACCCGCAAATTGATACCCTTACTTATTTTATGTGACCTATTTCTCTAGATATCATCGAGGAACATTTATAATAATTTCTCCAGATGTCAAAAAGAAACATTTTGATTTGTTGGTGAATAATTTTTATAACCTTCGATAACATGGAATCATCATGTGTACCTCCAAAAGTCTTATAATCCTTCCAAAACTTCTAATTCATTCTCACGGTACGTTATAAAAATTTTCCAACCTTCTCATTTATTGTATTCACTTTGTATCAAAATGTGACTATTTATTGTCATGCAAAGTATTTTATTTTTTTGCATTACTTTTTTTCAATATTGAATAATTTTATAACTGAATCAACCTTTGGTTAAATAATTTTTTATTAATTAAAAAATAGTATATATTGAATAAGCATTTCATTATCACTAATATGTCAAGATAGGTATAATAAAAAATAATTAACAAATATTTTATAAATAAATATCCACGTATAGAAGCAGTCATAAATCATTACCAACTTAACTATAAAAAATTACCAACTTAACTATAAACGTATAGTAAACTTAATTTTTGAAAAAAATATTTGTATGCTAACTCTAAAAAATAATATAAGTAGTAACATAATTTGTTTTTAAAAAAAATACTAAATTAATAACTTACTGCGCAAGCGCGGACCAGATTCCTAGTAATAATAATAATCTAGGATATCTCATATGTGACGCGACACATTTGTCCTGGTATAGTTCTCTAGACTACCATCTACTATAGGATTAATTACCAAAAAACCAAACCAAACTTTGTCCATTGTCAATAACAAACTAAAGTTCTTTTTTCTTTTTTTTTACAAAAACCAAACCAAATTTACAAAAATTAGCAATTAGGAAACCAACCTTAAATTAACGTTATTTTTTAACGAAATGTCATTTTTTAATGGAACAAATTGTTAGATACCTATTATACCCCTAAAACAAAATCTTTTATTCTAAAAATCGATTTCTAATTCTTCAGTCCAACCGTCGATCCATATTCCTAATTCAAATCATTTTCATCCCTTTCTCTTCTCCTCCGCCGCTGGAATCTCCATAGACTGCATCAACAACAACACAACACCAGGTCACTAGATGGAGCAAAGGTGAAGAAGTTTTGAGGGAACTGCTTCTCTTTTTGACTTCGTTCGTCCACCCGTCCTTACAACAAGGAAAGGAAGAGAGAATAGTGGGGAGAAAACATAAAGAAAAGAGGAGACTGAAAAATGAGGAATTACAATAGGAAGGTATGGGAAGAGGAGGACATGTTAGGACATATGTATGATTACATATGATATGAGGACTTGTTTGCAATTATTGATGAGGAATGATATGTAAATATGTCAAAGTCGTGACCTATAAATAGAAGGACTTGTAACAGTTTTACCTACCTTGAAATGAAAGTCTAGTTTGTTTCTACATTATCAAGTAAGTCTTCAGTTCTCTCATTTTCCTTTAATCTGAAGGCTTTAACATGGTATCAGAGCAAGTTCTATTCTGCGATTATGTTCGTCACGAATCAGTTTACTGCAATTCTGATTTATGTGCTTGATTTTTCTGCAATTCTTCAATTCGACTTGTTGCGATTCAAATTTTCTCTGAATCGATGGAAACAATCACATCATCGTTCTTCAATAAGAAGGTTTCGCAGCTTGAAGGTGAGGAGAAATTTCAGACATGGCATCAACAGGTATTTCTGTCAGTTCGAGGTCACAATCTTGAATCTCATCTCTATGACAATGTCACGATTCCTGGACATGATGGAACAGAAGATCCAAATCCAGAGTATCTGAAGTTTGTTCAGAAGGACAGTTCCCTGGCTTCCTGGATGCTTGCCTATATGCCGTCACAAGTCAGTCGTGGACTCATTGGATGCATGACATGATCGTCCATCTGACAAAAGCTCCACAAAGATTTCTCTTTGTCGTCAACTACCAAGATAATGCACTTGTATGACTGACTTAAGGTTAGGAAGCTTCCACACCAGTCTATGAGAGACTACTTGACCTTGATTCAGTCTGCGTATGATAGCTTGGCAAGCTGTGGCCATCTGATCCAAGAGATGCAATAAATCTCTATAGTGCTCAATGGAGTCAAGGGACAGTTGACAACGTGATCTCGGTGATTCATGCCAGCAAGAATCCCTATGACATGGCGTCAGTAAGCTCTATTTTTCTAGATGTTGAAGCCAACCAGATTGATCTCCTCTATGATGCAAACCTGACAGTAAATGTTGCTGTTAATCACAATTCATCAGTGAAGAGCAATGTTTTCTGGTTCTAATGATTCCTCCTCATCTAATCTTACAGTTTCGTCTAACCAAACCAATGTTGATGGTATGTTGTCGACTCCTGCAAATTCAGTGTCTCAGCCTCAGAACTACAATTCAGGTAGATGCATAGGTCGTGGTCGTGGATATTATTGGTCATAGTAATCAAGAGGGTTATGAGATGGACTCTAAGGGGACGAATGGTCCAAATCGAGTAGAAGTGTGATGCAAACAAGCAATGTGTGGATTTAAGGTGTATGTTGTTAGACTGCAAAAGCAGACAATTTTTCAGTTGCACAAGCTAGTGGATGAGCACAATTATGGTCGAGCATTCCATACAAAGAAGATTGGGGGAATGGATTTGCGAGAATTTCATGGAGTTAATACGTAACGAACCTAAGGTCCGAAGTGCAACAATCGCAGACGGGATCCATAAACGCTTGAATTTTGATGTTAAAAGATGGAATATCTGTTAAGGGATAAGACTAGCCCGGGAGAAATTGCGAGGTGATAGGATCTGACAGTTTGAACGACTAAGAGATTTTTTACGAATTAAATGACGCTAACTATGCGTTAATTTTTTACTTTTAGACTGGCTGTATAATAGGGTACGTAAAAAACTCTACATGCGATACAAAAAAAATTAAATAGTGATTTAAACAATGATTTCACTATTTAAATAGTAAAGTTACTCTTTAAATCACTATTTAGATTTTTGTGTATAGTATGTAAAGTTTTTGCGTATCGTATTATATGGCCAGTCTAAAAGTCAAAAATTAACACGTAGTTACCGTCATTTAATTCATAATTAAATTATCTACGAACTGTAATTTTTTTTTAGTAAGTACATAATTAAATTTTTCACCTAATGCATTTAATTATTTCGGTCAAAGTATAAAATAAACTATGTTAAGTTAAAAAAAATCACTGTATTTCTAATAAAAAAAATTACCCTATGTAGATAATTGAATTACGACATAAATGACGTTAACTGTAGCGAGTTTGGACTTACATGGTCTGAGTTATAATTTTTTAAGTCAAATTTTCATATCTCAACTTACGGCAAAGCGTACAGTCAATCCGTAAATCCAAAATTAATATTTTTTGCATAATTTGAATCGCAATTAAAATATCTACTTACTACAAAAAAAATTAATAGATACATAATTTTATTTTTAATTAAACATCATAACAAAAATAAAAGAGAGAGAGAGAAAGAGATTTGGAATAAAAAATAGTTACTATTTAAGGGAATAGAATTCTAAATTTTATGTATTCAATTTTGAGTAAACTAGTGAAATACACTTTTATCTTAACATTTTTGGGAATTTTTTCAAAAACTGATTATATTAAAAAAGAAAATATGTAAAAAAATTATTTCAAAATATGGGTATACGCGTTACCGTGAGTAGCGCACTACTTTTTTTTTTATACAAAATGCGCACTCCAGGGTAACGTGTATTGTCAAAATGGCAATGCACGCCAAAGAAGGGCTACTTTAGTTTTTGTTTTATTATTCTTCTTTAACAATTCGATATTTAATTAAAAATTAAATTATGTATCTATTAAATATATATATAGTAAGTAGATATTTTTATTGCGATTCAAATTATGCAAAAATATTATATTTGAATTTATGTATTGACTATACGCTCTGCCCTAAATTAAGATATGAAAAATTAACTTAAAAAAATCTAACTCGGACCCTGTAATTTCAAACTCAACATGGTTAAATACATTTATGGCGAAATTCAATTATTTGCCTACTCTATTTTTTTTGAATTTTTTTTATTAAATATATATTTAATTTTTTAACTTATCATCGTTTGTCCTATAATTTGACCAGAATGATTAAATGTATTATGTGAAAAATTTAATTATATACTTAATCAAAAAAAAAAAAAAATACAGTGCGTAGATAATTTAATTACGACATAAATTACGCTAACTGACCATTGATTTTTGACTGAGTGTATAATACAATAGACAAAAATATTATACATACATCTATAGAAAGAGAAAAACAAAAGTATAGATGTATGTATGGGTGTCAAAAATTGACTCAACCCATGGGTGACCCGCCCACGGGTCGTGTTTGAGTCAGACTTTTTGACTCGCGAGCCATTTTGACACGGGCCAGGTTTGAGTCAGTAGTCTTGACTCATGGATCAACCCGTGACCCGTCTCGAATTATATATTATATTAAATATATATAATTTTGACTCATGGGTAAGTAGTCTTGACTCATGGGTCAGTCTATTTCTGTTTTTTTATGTATTATTGGGTCGAACGGATCAAACTGATCCGTTGATCATGGAGGTCGAACGAGTCAATCTGTGTGAAGCCTTACTATTCTTGATGGATCATTCTGACCCGCGGTCAGGTCTGAGTTTCAAAAGCTGACTCATACGAGTACACAGATCGGGTTTGGGCCAGACATTCCTTGACACGATACATGGGTCGACCCATGACCCATTTTGACACCCCTATATGTATGTATAATTTTTTTGTCTATCGTATTGTACGGTCAATCAGAAAGTCAAAAATCATCGTCTAATTAAAGTGTATTACCAAAATGGAGTGACGTGTTATGTCATTTGTAAAAAACAAAAAATAGTGCACTACTCAAGGTAGAGCGTACACCCAGATTTCAAAATATTTTTTTTACATATTTACTTTTCTAAATAATTTTTTTATCATAATCACTTTTTGAAAAAATTCCATCTTTGGACATATTTCCATTTTTTTGTATTAAGATTTGGTTTTGCAATTTTTATCATTTTGAGTTTTTCTAGTCATTTTTTAAATTTAAATTCATCATAATATATTTTAAAAACAACAAATATAATACTATAATTTAAAAAATAACAAAATTAAGTTTTTTATATATATTAGTACGACACGGGCGTCCCGTTATCGTCGTTGAATTCGATGGTTATGACTCATAGGATAATACAATAATAATACGAGAATTAAAAATTTAATTAAAATGATGTAAAATTAAACTTAATTTGTATAAAATAATAAAATAAAATTAATCTAGACGCTCGAGCAATTTCTTAAAAATATTATAGTTTTTAAATTTTATTAAATTAAGTTTCTTATTTAGGCTTGATTATAAATAAACATTTGATAAATTTTAGGCTTGATTACAAATAGTTTCTTTAGGCTTGATTAAATCCAAACTTTTACTATCTTGCTACGAGTTTTAAAAAAAAACATTTTGATAAATAATAATGTATTATTTAATATTTTTTTTTAAAATAATAGAACATCAAACTAAAAGAGTTGAATATTTTTTTTGTTTCTATTTCTCCATTAATGTATATATGAAAATTGATGTACTTTTTTACGAATTGTTTTTTTCAGGTAAAAAAAATATGTGAGAAAATTATAATTACAAATGATATTATATTTTTCTAACTTATTATATGCATCACTAATAAAATATTTAAGATTAAAATACATATACTTTATTAACTATAAAATTTCTTTGTATAAATATGAACCAATGACATAAATTCTCATTCTTACTAGTAATGACTAATAAAATATTACAATACTAGATTGATGCAGTCAGAGAATGGATAATATTCTCATTCAGCCGACGCCATTTTTTTTAAAAAGAAATACTTAATTAATTTTAACATTTTCGCCCAAAATTGTAAGAGCAATTATACGCCAATAAGTTGCAGCACTTACAATAATTAACACCAAAATTTACAAGTAATAAAATCAGCATCAGTAATTCTGCAGAATTTTCTTATCCAATACTATAATAATTCCAAAAAAGTAGTTAACTGATAAAGTAGTCGGGAAAGAAGCCTACCTACCTCGGCCTCCCACCTGATGAGCCTCCTCCTCCTTCACCTCCTCCACCGCCACCAGATCCATACATATGGTGTGGATGTTGATGATGGCTATGCCCCATCATCATGTTCATATTCCCTTGCATAGCATACATCCCAGAATAATTACCCCCAGAGTTCCCTGTATTTACAACGCTGCCACCGTCTTCTCTTTCTCCTTGCTTACCCAGACCTGCCACCGTCTTCTCCCCCTCGAGTTCTCTAAACTTCTGCAAATACACCTTCAGCGGCTCCACGTACTCCTCAAACCCCAGCGTTGTCATCGCCCAAAGCAGATCGTCGCCGTTGACCGTCTTCCGCTTCTCCTTCTGGCACTTATCGGACGCCTCTCCAGTGATGAAGCTGATGAACTCCGACACGCACTCCTGCACCGTCTCCTTTGCCTCCTTAGAGATCTTCGCGTTAGCCGGAAGCGCCTTCTTCATGATCCTGCTCACATTCGCAATCGGAAGCAGACGATCCTGCTCCCTCGCCGACAGAGACGACGAATCGCCTCCGTGTCCACCTGACTCGTTGTCTGAATCCGCCATATACACCGCCTCAGCTCGGAGCTATGGAGAAGAATCGCAAAGGAATTCTCTCTTTCGTCTCTGCTTTTTTAGTGTGGAAAGTGAGGAGACGAAGTGATGACTAGTACTGCTGAGGAAAATGTAATTAGTACTAATGACGTAGGATTACATTAATGGTCATACCCACGTGGCACGTTTTCTCACCGTTCGTTTGTCGATAAGTTTTGGATACGTGGCACCGTGCTCAATCGTTGGATTGGGATTAAAACGCTAATCTGGGCCGTCCAGGTAGGCTGCACGTGATCGGCTCATTTCGGCTTGAGTGCAGCTGAAGTGTCGCCAATCGGAAGAAGAATATGGTTCTGGCCTACCACCCTAAATTCAAGATTCTTGCCGGAGGATAAAATAACGCACATCAAATACACATTTATATAATTTAAATAGTAAAATGAATTACGACATTAGGAGTTAGGACTAATTGAACTTGAATTTTTATAAAGACGTCGAATATTTTTTAACTCAAAATTATTGGGAAAAAAAGCATATATCTACATTTTGAAATTGGCCAAAAAATTCTACTTTTATAAAATATATCATAATGTTGAATCAAATCAGTTAGTAACATGTAACTATTAGGGCCGACAGTAATGCGGTGAAAAATCCATAACCATAGTTATAACTGTTTAATATGGTTAACCGTACGGTTATGGTGATGAATTTTCTACCCATAATGGTTATGGTTATGGTATTTGAGTTATACTCATGGTTATAACCATGGTTATTATATAAATATAATAATTATTTATTATTAATAAACTAATATATACTAAATAATGGAATTTAATGTATATACAGGTAATAAATAACCATGGTGTTAGTTCTATATATTTTTATTGTTGGTAATATAGATTTATATATTTTTTAAAATAAAAATTTCGGTCTTTTTATTATATTACATGTCTGGAATAAATATGAGTATACAGATAAAACCATGGTTAATAACCACAGTTATTTTAATGGTTATGGTATTGAAAATTGTCCATGTAATGGTTATGGTTATGATATGTGGTTTAAAAATATGGTATAGTTATGGTATTCATCATACCCATACCATACCCTGACATCGACGACCCTAGTAACTATGTGAGTACGGTGAGCACATGAGAAATTTTTTGCAATTCTAGGGTTTTAATCGCACCATAAAAACAAATCTTAAATTGCAAGATATCAAACTGGAAATATCGTCACATAAATATGTAAAATCCACAATGCTTTGTTATTTATAATAGATTGAATAAATAATATATTTTTAAATATATATATAGTTTTCGTTTTTTTAGAGATTTTAAAATCATATATATAATACGCATGTTATTAAAAACGTTTTTTTTGTATCTTTTTCCACTTAAAATTAACGGTTTGTAAATTAGAAATATGAAGAAAAAAAATATGTAATTACCATATTATATTTGAAAAAATATATATAATATTTAATTGATTATATGCACTTTTTTATAATTCTAAAATGTTTATTAATTCAAATTATTGCTACATATTTATGTAAGGAGGTAATGTTTATTTGATATCTTACGGGTAAAAAATGTATACAAAGAACTTACAGTTATATGATATTTGATTTCATTTATTCATTATATATCTAGACTATGGGTCAATGAATTTGCAACTTATGGCAAATATATAGTAACGCTCCTAGATTTTTTATTTAATTTGAAATATCAACTTCAATTCTTGAATTGTAGAACGATTCATGCATTTAAATTTATAAATGAGATAGAAAAATTAACACTGAGTTAGTGTATCAAAATCAGGCACTGAAACCCTAATGTCTTATGTGGAATAATGATGAAAATAAAAGGTTAGCCTTTCAGCTGTAGTTGGTAACCAGCATTTTCTCATGACATATAGATAGACCACCAAACCACAAACATTTCAAATAAATGTGTATATATATAGGTTCGTGATTCATTAACGTACGTATATTCTCCTCTCTCGTTGATCCACCATTATATTCCCGCTGCTCCTTCTACTGCACCATGACCACCTTGCTCATGATGCTCTTGTTCGTCTTCCTGGGAAAAGTTTGTCCAGCAAGAATACAACTTAGTCCGACATCAAAAGACGATGTGTCACCGGACCGACAAGTGTTAGTGGATGTGGCTGGATACGGAGAGGACAAGATATCGACCGTTCTGGTTACTGGGTCGGTCCTCTGCGATCTCGATCGGCACGGCAATGGTGGTCGAGTTACTTCACAACCTGTACCAGGTACAACCTTCTCGACAGACACATATATATATATATATATATATATATGTCCTTTTGGACACACAATTAGGGTTTTCTGAGCTCTTCCAACTTTAATTTGTCCTTCTTAATTATCATAAACGATCCAAATATTATATATACTAGAATCATTTTTTTCCTAAATTTCTCGTTGAACGTTATATTATAATCAGTGTTTCAGTTGTAAAGTTGATATCCTCCAAAAAGAAAGGTACCTGATACCTACTGAACTGAACAAGTTGATCTCGTCTTTGCTTAAAGGGTGTGCATGAGAGAGATGAAGCAATCATATATATATATATATATATATATATATATGTATATGTATATGTATATGTATATGCTCTAGTATTCAATTCGATCAAGAAAGTGTAGCAGTACCATATTTTTAAAAACTCCTTTTTTTTTTTTTTTGAGTGAGTGAGTGAGTTGTGCATGCAATGCAGGAGCTATTGTTTCCCTCCATTGTAGCATTTCCAGTTTGAGTATGGAGTGTGTGACAGACGATTCTGGCGATTTCACGATCGATGTTCCTTCCCATCTCCATGCAATTCCTGACTTCCACAACAAGTGCTTCCTCCAACTTGTTCATCTACCAAACAACTTCTCTTGCCATTGCGCTTATTCGAAACAGAAGAAAGCAGGAATCAGGTGGCCGTTAGCACCAGAACACAACAACGAGGATGGGGTGCGAACTTATTCGGTCGGGACTATACGACTACAGCATCCACGAACACTGTAATCGATCGACATATATATATATATATATTGAAGTGTGTATGAAGTTATAGTATTCATAAACCATGCATGTATGTTTGTAAGTGTAAGAGATGACATTTTCATACTTTGGGGGAAGGGATGATGTAATTAGGGTGAAAGAATAAATTCGCTTCAAAAAATGAATATTAGATTTCAATATTACTATATTATATTAATATATACATCTATCTTAATTCTATGTCGCTTATTTATTTTATACACAATTACTATATTTACTATGAGTTCATTAATCTTAAAAAATTTCACTAAATTAATTTTTATTGCGACATAATTTTTTATAGTAATGAAATCTTAAATCTAATAAAGAGAGATAAATTAATATATAAGAAACATTAAAATAAAAAATAAAAACTTAGAAGAGTTAGTGACCTGTAATAACGAAATAAAACTTAGTGGACAATAGTAAATTAGTAGAAAAGTTGAATGATTAAAATTGCAATTTAAGTAGAAGAAAATAAAAGGGTTAAATAAAAAAAACAAATACTCAAACTTTGCTCACTTTACTAAAAATTATCTAATTTTAATTTTTTAAATTTGCTTCATATACTTATAAAGTTGGGGCAAAAGTTATTTACCCTTGTTGTTTTTTGTTCAATCTGGATTAAAAATAATGTTTTAGCACTTAATTCAAACTACAAAACACTATAATATATATTAAAAAATGGGGGGAAATTGGAAAATTGAAAAGTAAAATATGAGGTTTTAATAAAATACTTTTTAGGGTAATCTTAGATAAAAAAAATTTAAAATGTTTATTTATTTATTTCATAATCAATAAATAAAATAAATTTTATCCTATTATTTTTCTAAATTTTTAAATAATATTATTTTACTGACGTATCGACATATCATTTTTGTCCAAATTTAACTAAAAAAATAAAATGATTTTTTTACAAAAGTACAAAAAGTAAAATTTTGAATAAACTTTCGTAAAACGATGAAGATAGAAAACGAGGTGAGAAACAGTATCTATCAGAAGCAGAAATACCAAACCGCTACAGGCAGTTAAGCTAACACAAATGAAGACAAACTTCCTTCAAGCTCAGCTCCACCACATCCTCCTCAATTAAACGCACCCCAAAAGTTTCCATCTTTTCAAAACCACCCTCTTCCTCTCCGCAGCAGCCATCAAGAACCCATCACCTCGGGAGGAAGAAAGACTACCCGGAACTCTCCAAGACAATGGAGCTTCTCCAGACCCAAACTCTGCAATTCATTTGCTCTTGACTTCTTTGGAGGGCAGCTTTTTTACTCTGTCCCAAGTGCTGTTGGCCATGATTGAGGGGAGGGGGTCACTGAGTTTTTACTCTGTCCCAAGTGCTGTTGGTCATGATTAAGGGGGTCACTGAGTTTCCAAGATTATGGATACTGAGGTTGATGAATTGCTGCCTTTTCTCGTTCTGGATTTGTTGGTGTTGTTCCGACTAAGGGGGGAGAATGGTACACGCAATCATCGCCGGTTACATTGGAATTTCTAGGATTGTATCGCTTTTCTTAGAAATTACAAATCTGGACGATAATATTTAATATGATATACACAACAAAATATTTATTCCTTTTCCTTCTCCTACGACAATCAAATAAACACTTCTATACACTACTCCAACTTACAGAAAATCTCAAAATTGCATCCGGAAAAGAGTTTTACCTCAAACTCTAGATGGGTTTCTGGTTGGCAAGTTCTACTTTTACCAATTGTGTAACTGTGAAGTAATGCTTTTGACAATTGGGTGATACACTGTGTGCATGTATTTCTTTGCTTTCTTTGAACCAGGCTGCTCCAGCCATTCATCATACAATTTCCTTACTCGAGGATTCTCAAAAGGGTCCGCTTCCACCACCTACATTTTTACGAACAAAGAGTATTGAAGATTAATGGTCAGATGGAGTTGAATATTTCGATGTTACCTTATATGATAGCTACAAAACTCACATTTTCTGTGTAAACAGAGTCTAATGACTGAAGCAAATCCTTTGCCGATTGTCCCTGCTCGGGCTTGATTTGACCACCGCCATTCAAGCAACCTGTTGGATTAAGTATCTCAGTAATAGGCACACCAATTTTTTACTATTTACTGCTTAGAGTAATGGTTCACTATTAAGTAACAAAAGGAAATGTCAACGTGTACCTGAAGGGCATGCCATGACCTCTACAAAATCGTATTCACACTTTTTGCTCTTGATTTTCCGGACTATATTTTGTAGGTTCCGGAAGCCATAACACAATGCAAACTTCAATCTAGTCTCACCATCCACCTGTATTTATCCAGCAGTAAATGTGTTACAAGAGAAACTGAAGAATTACAAACAAAAGTAGTACAAAAATGCATCGGAATGTGTAATGTTTTTATATATATATATATATATATATATTTGGAAATTACTTCAAGAGTTACTTCCTGGAAGTCTGAGTTTCTTATAATATTGAAGTTTAAGGGCCCTTGTATATCTCTTCCAAAAAGCATTTTAGCAGCGTGTCTGAAGATTGTCTCTCCATAACCTCCAGAGCTTCCATGAACACCATAAAGATGTCCATCTTCATTAATATTAGTCATCCTGCAACATCATCACCCAAAACTAGAGAAATGAACACAGCTTCTGGCACTGAATATAGACCTAAGTAAATATCGATATCTTACACATTGTCCAATGGTGACTCCTCCAAAGATTTGAAATCAACAGACTTCAACTGAAAATTAGAATGAAAAACGTAAAAACAAAAGAAGTAGAAAGAGATAAAAGCATCTTCCAATGAAATTATCACAAAAAACAAACTTTGGTCGACCTTTATCAAGTCCAGAACTTCTCCAGATGTCAATACCAAATCAACTTCACTGATCCTTTGCACGCCATTTTCACTGGTTTCATTTGGCAATTCCACTTCAAAAGTAAAGTCATCCCTCACTGCCTCAAGCTTCTTATCATAGCATGGCATAACAGTAACATGATAGACCTCTTCTGGCCTATCAAGAGTTGTTGATATCAAATCATGAACATACTCTAATAAAATATGATAGGGGAAAGAGGGCAGAAAATATGCCTAACCTAATGAACGTACTCTAATAAAATAATAAAAAGCATCATAGTATTAACTCAGTTATCTTTCACTAATGTACAAAGCCAAAAATGCCACCAGAATATATATTCCTACGAAATCACACCACAAGATTAGCTTCCTCGCTCTTCACTAGTAGAATTCACGACAAGAAAAATATTGCAGAAACCAAACAAGATAAAACATCTTGACAATAAGTTGAGCAGGTAGTCTTCCTGTAGCAATATAATGATACTGACCACTCACAGAGACAAAAAAAAAAGTTTCACTTCAAAATCATGAGCAGAACGGAGAAAAAGGATTGCAGCCTTACTTGAGGTCCATATTCTTGCATAAGTGATGTTTAACAGCAGCTCCCATTGCTTGTTGGGGGCTCTTCACACTTGAAATATAAGGCAAAATGAAGGAGCCAAGTGTTTTCTCAGCATAGCATATCCAACCTGTAAGTTGATGAATGTAAATCATCAACAAAACATGCTTTGGCAATAGGATACAATTCCCATAAACCCAAATAGTATTTGTGCTCGAACACACAACCGCATCCTTCCTGACATAATACCTGGACACGATGAAGCAAGCATGGGCAGAGCTGGTTCACCATTTTCTTCTCCTTTTAATTTGCTTTGCTCATAACGCCCTAGAAACTCTTTGCAAGACTCGATGAGTGATATATCTCTGCTGCAACTAGTGTCAAAAATAGCCTTCACCCCCATTGACTTAAACAGTGTTGTTAGTTTCCTTAAGACCTGAAATGCGGAATATAACTTTAGTACGAGCAGCAGTACTAATACAAGAGCAGAATAGCTCATCGCCAAATCCCATGAACATATCATATCTTATAGTCCCATAGTAAACTTAGCATGCCTCCATTAGAAAGTGCAAAATTAGATGAAGTAGGAATATGCAACCGTTGTACACGAAGGAGCAATTACCTGAAGAGGGGAAACGCAAAAATGGGCTGCTAGAGATGCTCTTGACTGGGGAGAAACAGACACAATAACCGCCCTCCATCTATTAATATTTGAAAGAAATTCATCCAAGCTTTGTTTCTCAAGCATCACAGTTTCCGCTGAAGTTATGCATCCACTGCATGATTAGCAGGAAATTACTATACTAGCACAATCCTTTACTTCCAAAATAATGAAAATGGAAACCACTGCTAAAAATCAATTTGGTGATACACCATGGTCATAAAGGTTTCTCTAGCTACAAAAAAAAACAGAGAGAGAGAGAGATGAATTACCTGCATGCCAAACAGTCCTTGAGCGAAATTTTTACTGGTTCTGCTCGTATTTGCTTGTTAGCAATTGACACCTTCACCATCAAATAAAAATAAAAATCTCCATTAGCAGAAGAAATATCAACCTTTACTCTGGAACGAATAAGCTTGCCTCACTCACAAATTTCAATTTTAACAGCCTAGAGCAGCAGCTAAATTAAATATGGCAGATGGGAGAAAACCCATCTTGAACTTTACAATAGTCACCGATCATCCAGTCTCCATAATTCCAACTCAAAAAGGTACCGAAGTTGCAAATTTGATGGTATAACAAGATACTGAGACGCAAGGTTACCTCTGGCTTGTCAATTTTAGCGTTTTGAGTGGACTTGAGCCCCTTAACGGAGACAATACAAGCTTGCGAGGGTGCGATGAAATCGTTGAGATCTCCAATCCGAAGTGTCGCCGAAAACTTCTCTGACATATCTGTGACTGGAAGAAGATGCAGTGGATTGTGTTTCCTAAATCACCTTCGACTTCGAGTCTTCGAAAGTAGTGATTGAATCAACCAAGGGAGATTCGCGTGGAGATTATTTGTAGAAGAAACCTCGAGCTGTTTGGATTAGGGCTTTGTGCTTTGTCAAAGAGGGGCGCTGGCACTGTACAAAAACAAATTATTAAAATAAGTACATCAAATAAAATATTTACAAAATTTGTGTATATGTGATACCTAGGTTGCGCGGTATATTTTTTTTTTTTATAAAAGGCGCTTCTCCGTTAACGTTTTTTCATAAAATGCTATCAACGGGTAGCAGCGTTTGTTAGTTTTTTTTTCTATTTCACTCGATATTTAATTAAAAATTAAATTATATATCTATTAAAAAAATTATAGTAAGTAAATATTTTAATTGCGATTCAAATAATGCAAAAATAAAATATTAAATTTAGATTTACGAATTGAATGTCCGCTCTGATGTAAGTTGAAATATGAAAATTTGACTTAAAATAATATAACTCAGAACATATAAGTCCAAACTCACCACAGTTAGTTAACGACATTTATGACGAAATTCAATTTTCTACGTAGAGTAATATTTTTGGATGTTTTTTATTGAATATATATTTAATTTTTTAACTCAAAATCGCTTGTCCTATAATTTGACCGAAATGATTAAATGTATTAGGTGAAATATTTAATTATACACTTACTCAAAAAAACAAAAAAAAACATTACAGTGCGTAAATAATTTAATTACGACATAAATGACGTTAACGTTGATTTTTAACTTTCTCACAGTATGTATACATACAAAACTATATATATATGTATATATACACATTAATTTTACTCTTCCCATAGTAAAATTACTATGTATGTATACGTATGTATACGTATGTATAATATTTTATGTATCATATTATACGGTCAGTACGAAAGTTAAAAATCAACATCTAATTAGCGTCATGGGGGGGCAATTGTGTTAAATTGTTACTTCGTAAGTCCATTTTTTTTTCTTTTAACTTTAACAGGAAATTTAAAATATTTGCGAAAACAAACTAAAGTTTTGCTATCATGATTAAAAAAAAATAAACATTATATAAAGTTAAAGTTAAACAATAAATTCCTAGTTAGATCAAGTGTATATTTTATTAACTTAAAACTTTTTTTGAGCAAATTACTAACAGAATTATACTATACAAAAAATAGTTTTGTCAAATTTTCTGTTAAATTTGATATCAATACTTTAAAAAATATAAAATACTCAAAATTTTAATATAATGACTTAAAAATTTCAAAAAAATACATACTATAAAAAACATAATTCAAAACTACTAAAAATAATATAAAACATTAATTTAAATTAAATATTTTAAGGGTTTCTTTTAGACATTTAAAAAAATAAATAAAATTCAATTTGAATTTTAAGAATTTATTGATTTTTTAGATAAAAAATGAAATTATTTTAAAATCATAGTAAAATATTATTGTGTTTTAATGGTTTTTGAAAGTATATTATATCAATTTTAATAGAAAATTTAACGGCATTAACTTTTCAATAATCAATTTGCTAAAAATAACCGTTAGAAAATTTTAGATTTTTTTTTAAAAGTAACCATGTTAGTTTTTTTATTTTAAAAAATAAGTATACAATTTTTTTTTATAGAAAAATAGCTATACGCGCACCCCGGGTTCGCGCTTATTGGACATAGGCGCACCCCAGGGGTGCGCCAATTGAATAGGCGCACATTCTCTACTTGCCATTCGATTTTTTGACAAGAACTGGGTTGGAGACCCAGCTCTGGAATCTCACTTCTCTTACGAAATCTGATTCGATCAGCCTGCCAACTTCCTGTCTGATCGCCAAGCGCTTGTCCGACCCAATTGATCTCATTTTCTAAGCGATCGGCTTGATAGAGGGGTCTATCATGAGCTCATGAGAGATGATGTCAGTGCTGATACCTGGCATGTCGCTCGGTTTCCAAGCAAAAAGCTCATTGAATTCCTTGAGGAGGGCAGTCATGGCCTGCTTCTGGTCATTGTTCAAGGTGGTCCCAATGTGCACCTTCTTGTGTGGACCATCAATCTCGACTTCTACTAACTCCTCCATAGGCGCTGGTTAAGCCAAATCCTCATGAGGGTCAGCCTCTGTTTCAATGGCGAGGGCTTCCCTTTGATTCTTCCTGCGTAGGCAGTTCACATAGCATTGTCGCGAGGAAGGCTGATCGCCAAGTACTTCTCCAATCCCGTTGGGTGTGGGGAACTTCATTTTTTGGTGGACTGTGGAGGCCACAATCTTATTGGCATTGATCGTGGTTCTCCCCAGGATGGCGTTGTACCATGTAGGTGAGTCTGGCGTTGTACCATGTAGGTGAGTCGACCACCAGGAAGGTGACCGCCACATTGATGCTCTTCCATCCTTCGCCTAGAATCACTGGCAATGTTATTGCCCCCAGCGGATAAGTCGTTCTCCCAGTAAATCCGAATCAATGGAAAATCGACCCTCCTCAGGTCACGCTTGGACTTGCCCATCTTCTCAAAGGCGTCCAGAAACAAGATATCTGTCGAGCTCCCTTCATCAACCAAAATTCTATTCACGTCACAACCGTCAACCAGGGCATCGTTGTGAGGGGTGGTGACATGTGCCAAATCGTCTTCAGAGAATGAGATGACAATGTCCTCTTCAGGTCGAGGTCGCTTCCCTAGTTGGACCGCTGTAGAAATCTGAGTCGCATAGACCTCCCTTGCATGTGACCCCTCGCCTCCGACACCAAACCCTTCAGCAATCAGGTTGACCACCCTCCTGCTCTGGGATGAGCCAGATTGCTCAGGCGGAGCTAGCGAGTGGTTTCGCCTTGGTGGCGTTCGACTCATGTCTCGTCCTGCCACGAACTCTTTCACCATCCTTCTTTGTATCAACTTCTCAATATCTCGCTTCAAACTACGACAATCATCAGTCTTGTGGCCCTTACACTTGTGATATCTGCAATAGCTCTCAGTATATTTCCCCATAGGCTAACCACTCATTTGAGGCATTGGTGGCTTTGCCAGAGACCTTCTTTCCATCTCGACTAGTACCGCCGAGATCTGCCTGTTTAAGGGCGTAAAATACTCGGAGACCTCTGGATTTCTAGGCCCTGGGTTTTCTGCTCGGGGCTTGCTATCTCGTCCCTTCTTGTCCTTCTTGATCTCCTTTTTACCTTCGCGTCGGGGCTCAGGAACCGCCCTTCGCGAGGTCGTCAGGAAATTAGCCTTGGCGTTCGCCCTCTCAAGGTCTATGAATTCGCCCTGACTGCCAACTCTTCCATCGTTTCAATTTCTTGTACGTGGTAACTATTGCGCAGCTTTCTCGAGGCCTTGTTAAATACATCCAGTTCTCGATAGAAGGCTCGAACAATCTCCCCGTCCGAGACCCGACGATCTATCTCCATGACGTTTTGATAGAAACGCCCATAAAATCAAACAGTGACTTTCTAGGCTGCTGCTTGATCGCATCCAGGGCAACCACACTCTTCATCAGTTGGCACTCGCCCATATACCTTTCTAGGAACTTGCTTTTCAGCTCTGACCAAGTCCCTATGGATCCTGTAGGGAGGCTGAAGAACCAGGACGACGCCGAACCCGATAGGGTTGATGGAAATAATAAATCCAAGTGATTTGGATCATTTGACTTACCCAAAAGAGAGGCTTTATGCTTGTTGACATGGATAGTGGGATCTCCTCCACCACTGTATTCAGGGATAGCCCTGGCGACGACGTCCTTAGGGATTTTGATGGCGACGAGATCATCGGCAAAGGGATGAGCGGATCGCTCCCTGAAGGGAGCTGCGATTGTCGTTCGCCTTTCCTGGAGCCTTTTGTGGATAAGCTCGTCCACCTGGTCCAGAGTGCATTGGTTTAGCGGCGCCCCATTCGGCATGGGACCGGATGGATTGGTGGAATAGGTAGCTATCGGTGTCTCGGTAGATGCCGAGGGTAGGGACTGGTGTCCCGATGTCATCTCCTGATCCTCATGGGGGGTTGTGGTTCCCGGATTTCCAGTTTCTGTTGGAAGGGGCCCAGCGGCAGCGGGGCGAGCGTTTTCCTGAGGAGCAGGGGCGTGTCGGCAAGCCTGCCCTAAAATTGCCTCCAGCAGTGATATCATCTCCGAGGTTAACTGGATATTTTTCCCGGCGATGTGGACAGTTTGTGGTGCTGGAGTCTCGGTGTGGTTGGGAGCGGGAGTCGGTCTGGAATTACCGACGTGTTCTCGGGCCGCCCTTGGGGGGACAGCATTAGCTGCTGCTTGGCTAGCAGGTTCTTGGTGGAGCGGCGAAGCGGCGGCAGAATCAGAGCTGTTAGAGGACTGCTCATTGGTCTGGTTCCGACGATTGCTTTTGGATCGAGTTTGCATGGTTGTATCACTCGATTCCCACAGACGGCGCCAAATGTTGGATCTTGATTTCCTGAATGCTGATCTGGCAGTGAATTGAATGTCAATGGATGATTGAAAGGTGCTCGCGCCTTAGCTCCGGTGAACCTGCAGGAAGGGGATCACAACATAGGGGGTGTCTCTGGGTCCCTCTCCGATGCTTAAAAGAGTATGTGTGTATATAGCTCAATACGTAATGAATGTATTGAAGAGCAAGAGTATTTATAGAGTAGAGAGACCAAACCGTAGAAGGCAACAGTATATCTTAGTAAATATTGTGCTGGTGAAGATTAGGATAGCAGATATTACGGTTATGACGTAATATTGCAGTTACCATATGTAATCTTTAGAGAATATGTGCCCGAGATATGCGGGATATCGTGGTCATATCTTTAGGAACGGTTGGTGGGACCAGAGGAGAGAGGCAGGGCTCTCTTCAGGGTGAGTACTCCTATGGCGAGCAATAGGAGTTCGCGACTTGGTGATGAATGGCGACCAGCGATGGAGCCTTTGACGTCCATCTTAGCTTGAGTCACTCTATTGAGGGCCAGATCGACTTTAGCATGGGCCGATCCAGTTCGAATAACCTGGGTTCACCCCCTCCATGGTTATTGGGCCTCTAGGGCCTTTTACTTATTGGGATGTCACTATCAATACCCAACACAGTCCTTTTGACAAGCCACCACGACCCCAAAATATCTAATGTGGCCAGACGGGCAGATGCTTCCTTCTTCTTGTTGGATATTAGGATATCAGAACCTTCATGCAGTATCGAAACCTGCAAGCGGATCGAGGACAACAAGAAAGCAGAAGGAAGGTCACCTTCACCCAGCGCCGTAACGGACTGAGCAAGAAGGTGAAGGAGCTCGCCGTCCTCTGCGATGTCGACCTGGCGTTGTTCATCTTCTCCGCCAAGGGTCGTCTCTCCGTTCTCCAGCGAAGACAGGTTAATTTCCATGGCAACCTCGAGCCACCTTGGGCCTGGCGTGCCAACCTGGCCGAGCTCCAGCAAAGGCGAGCCATCCTCCTTCACCTGGCGCGCCACCTGCAAGGAGACACAAGGCAAGCCCCACAGGGCACCAGCGTCGGCCCAAGACGCCTAGCTCGGCCATGTATGGTGCGCCAACTCCTCACGCCACCACAACCTCTTCCACCCTCCAACTAGGCCACAGACGCCCACTTTGAATGGGAGAGCCAACGTCCAGGCGCGCCACCTTCACGAGTCTACCATGCGCATCACCTTCGACGGGATGAAGTAGACCTCCACAGGAGCACACAGCGCGCCCATGAGCCTCAGCCAAAGACGCTAGCCTCGACCATGGAGCGTCCACAAGCCTCGGCCCAAGACGCCCAGCTCGGCCACGTATGGTGCGCCAGCTCCTCACGCCACCTGCGAGCAAGGCGCCGACGAGTAAAGCTTTGCATGGAGCAAAGCTGGGCGCGCCATCTCCACAGCAAATCCAGACGAGCGGTGCCAAAACCGACTCGATGGATCGTCTTGTAGTGACTCAAGGGAGCAAGTAGCGCCTCATTAAGTCGACGACGTCTTGGAGGGTCGTCAGGCGCGTCACCTTCGCATGGACTCGATCACGTCTCGATCCGCCAGGCGCTCCAGCTCCATGGATCGACGGGGCGTGCCAGCTTCATCACTTGACCAGGCGAAGGCAGCGTCATAGGTCCACCTGGCACAGTAACCTTGCGGGAGTCACTGAGTCAGGTGAAAGCAACGACATGTTTGTTGAAGAAGAGTTGTTCTCTCTCGAAGAGTTGCACGTTTGTTGAAGAAGATGAGCGTCACGCCACTTCATTTGAATCTCCATCTTGGGTCCAATCTGAGGCCCAAAGCTTCCTCACGCAGCCTTCTCATCCCTTGCATGCATGCATGCGTACATGCAATATGGAGCGCCAAGGAAGATCATAAAGATCATAAGATATCAGCCACAATGGAGCACTAAGTCACACAAGTCTCCAGGCAGCACAAGACACAAGATGTCACAAGACACGAGATGTCACAATACACAAAATGACACAAAGCACAATGCAAACACAAAGCACAATAAAGATAAAAAGTAACCACGGTTAGTGGTGTCAGTCTCACAAAGGTCTGACCAGGGTAAACGCCTAACCATGGGCTCAGGTTAAGTATCTCTATATATACTTACTACTCTCTTCATTTGAAGGGGACTGATTTAGAGCATCTGCATGCTCTCCAAAAACGAACCTCCGACTAACTTGATCGTCGGAGGGGAAACCACGGGAAAAACCCTGGGTTTCCTTCTTACAGGTCGTCGGAGCAGAACCGGAGCGCCGTGGCGAAAAATCAGGATCCAACACTGCTTTTGAATCTCTAAGTCCTCTTCTCCTTCTACAGACTTCCCCTTTTTCTTTCGGATGGCATTACCATCTAGATTTCCAACTGAGTATCTAATTTTTATTTGAGATGGCAAATGTCCAAAGATGCAAACTATGCTAAAAAATCTTTGATCAGAAAGCTAAGAATATAAAGGTACAAACTTTCTTACCCGATTGAAAAATGGAGATCTGGGTTCAAATCCATCTCGACCTCGACAAGATGCAGGCATCGTGCGGTACAATTTCTGGGCGAAGAACTTGAAGAATAGAGGACAAGACTGGAAGAACTTGAATAACAACACAAGAAATTCCATGGAGGGAATTTTTATCCATTTAATATATTAAAAAGTCATGTGATATGCACATGATGACAATTCTGTTAGTGTTAAACAACTAAGTAACGGAACGGGAGAATTTTTCATTTTGTCCAAACATTAGGACTAAAATTTAATATTTTAAACATTAAGGGGGAATCTCAAATTCGGTCCAAACTTTAAGGGGGAAATTGACAATTAACCCTAAATATAACGGAAAGTGTCAGGAAATACAATTTTTTATTTTAATTCTAGAATTTTATATAATATATATATAAGGTTAGTGAATAATAACATGTGTTGGTAATGTTTGGACAGGAATTCTCACGTGTTGACTGGACGCTGAATAAGTGTTGACTAGATTCAACTAGAATGTGATCACGAACTTCGTCGGAGCTCCGATGACCTACAAGAAGGGGAGCGCAACAGAGGGGGTTCTTCTGGTCTCACTCCGATGCTTGAATGAGTATATTGTTTAATGTACTCAGAATGTGTTTAATGTACTCAGAATGTGTTTAATGTATGTAAATCATGAGTATTTATAGGGATGCAAAAATCCAACCCATTTTAGGCAACTGAATCTTCATGTATATTTTTCGTTGTGGTTATAAAGATCACGTATATTACTGTTGTCAAGTAATATTGCAGTTGCCTTATAAGATCCTTGCCGAATATTTAGAGTCAGTTGTGAGACCGGAGATGAGAGGTTGGACTCTCTTGGGGAGTGCTCCCAGGGTGATCACCTAGAAGGCGTTGACTGTGGTCTTGGCGACCATTTTGACTCCGGGTTTGATATTGGACCTCTTTGTGTGTTCCTGTTTCTCTTGAGTGTGGGTCAGACCAGTCTTGAAATGTTTGGGTATGACCTCCTATGAGATTATATTGGGACACCTTGTGAATTTTGTGCCATATTGGGTTGTCACTTTCGATACCTAATTTTTGCCCCCGAAGCTTGGCTGAAAAGGCTTCAGTCGAGCTTGACCTGTTAGGAAGAGTTGAGATAGTGACATTCGGTTGGGTATTTGATAATGCTTCGTTTAAGCCTTACCTTGTATTGATATGTACCCTTTGGCGAACGGTTTTAGTTCTTAGGATTTTGGAATGCAGATTCTTTACCCATTTGGCGAATCTTTTCTAGGGTTTGTGAATGTTGATTATCTATCATTTGGTGAACGCTTCCGTTGTTAGGGTTTAAGAGACATTTGCTTGTGTACCTTGGTGAATGTTACGGTTCATAAGGTTTAGGCATTTAATAAGTACATTGAACAGGGACGTGGTTGTCGAACGGACGTCTGTGCACGCGCGTCTCTTCAACTTTTGTATTGGAAAGGCTAGGCTGACACCTATTCCGTACTATTCCGCCCCTTTGTCTCCCCAATGCAACTCTCCATCTTCTGACATCGTTTCGAATTCCGTCCAAAAGAGGTAATCATTGTTTAGGGTTTTCGCAGGCAACCGTTCGGTCTCCTCAACTTTTGGCCATAAAAAGCATTCCTTTAGCATTTTGCCCATTACGCGTTCTCAATTTTTGCTTTCCTGAATTTTCAAGTGTTCTTCACTCTTCAGTATTCCAGTCTTCCCTACTCAACTTCCCCCTTTTACCAAAAGGTTAACCTTTTTCTTGACAATGGTTCGCAACAAGAACCAATCCTCCGACAAGGCTTCCTCTTCAAAACACTCTTCTGCCCATTCCTATTCTGGGCAGAAGTGACGGCCCTAGGGCTTCGAATTGCCCCTCATTATCAGTGACTCTCCTAGGGATTACCATACCCCCGCATCAGTTCAAAGGGTCTCGGTGTCGAAGTCAACTCCCAGATGCAACACCACCACGACCATAGTGGTGGACACGACTGAGGCCAATGTCCCGACCTTCTCCCCGAGAGGTAGTTTTTCTCTTTCTCCTTCCATTTTGGGGTGGTATGATTTTTTCCCATCATATCTTTTAGTCGTGGTCTTGTCGTTGTCATTGTGCTTAGATATTAAAGCTATGAACTGATATTAAAGCTCTTGAAGAAAGTTTAAGGTTGTAGTTGCCCAGGCGGACTTGAGAGAATATGATTCACCTAGGTATCTTGGTCTAGGGTTGTATTACACAATGCAAGGAGAGGTATACATATACGTGACCCAGATCGACGTTGGGTTATGGTTTACTTTGTGTGAGGACTTGAAGAAGCTTTGTTGCTATTACAGGACTAGTATCCAATGCCCTCAAGATGTGGGTTGGGTTTAAGATCATGTGTTTACGTCAAGAGTGGACGTACTCACTCTCCTTGTTCCGATGTTTTTATCGCTTGGCTGTTAGGCCCAACTTTCTTCACCATTTCCAGACCCGGTGGCTAATGTTTGAAGAACGGAGGACAGGGCATGGAATTGGAACGTTCATTTTCAGATAGTAGATGACTTCCTGCCCACCAAATAGAATTATAAGAAATCTTACTTCTTCTATAAGAGTGGTGTTCCTTGGAATCTTCATCAGCCGAGACGAGATTTTCCCCAGAGCTTTAGCGAACTGTCGAAGCGTGAAAGGAATACCATTGACAATTTGTTCCAACGTCACCGGCAGCTGGGCTTCTGTTCGGTACGCTCAGTGTCGTACACTTTAGAGTCCATGCTTCAAGCGGCGGGCATTCATCAGTCCTCGTAAGTTTCTATTAATTGGGTAATTTTCTAACTCTTCGTTTTTCTGTTTTGTGTGTTGTAGGCACTCGAGGACCTAAACTCCTTAGCATGTTTTCCAAACAGGATAAGACAGGGTTGTCCGCAGCCCAATTCACCTTGAGTTCTCATTCCCCTCCTGCAAAGCGCGCGACCAAGTGCAAGCCCGAGGAGGAACATTCTGGGATCACCAGCGGCGATCGCCTGAGAGGTATTTTAGGTTTTGACTTTTATTTTATTCTTCTTTTTGGCTTGTCACTCATCATGATTGATAGCCTTTTTGTTTTTTAGGGAAGGCCCCGACCACTGTTGCTGCCCCTTCAATAAAAGGCTAGAACGATCTCTCAATCTCTGACCCGACGATCAATCTCTGTTACATTTTTATGGAAACATATGTAGAAATCGACTAAGATTTCTCCTAGTTGTTGTTTGATAGTGTCTAAGGCGACCACGCTCTTTAGCAATTGGCATTCGCCCATGTAGCACTGCAAGAATTTGCTTTTCAATTCTGACCGTGAATATATCGATCCTACAGGGAGGCCAAAGAACCACGAAAAGGTCGAACCCGAAAGGGTAGACGAGAATAACAGGGCTAAGTGATTATCATCATCTGACTTGCCCAAGAGAGAGGCCTCGTGCTAGTTTACGTGGATGATGGGATCTCATCCGCCACTATATTCAGGTATAGGACGCACTACCACGTTCTTAGGGATTCGCACGGCTATGAACGGATGGGAGGATCGTTCTCTAAAGGGGGCTATCGCGGCTCCGCGCTGTTCTTTCAACTTCTTGTTTATCATATACTGAATTTAACCCATAGTGAATATGGGTTGTTGTTTTCTATTCGGTGAGGCACTTGATTGGTTGATAAAGGGAGGATTAACAGCTGCTACCGTTGGCGCTATGGTAGAGGTTGGAGACATGACTTGATTGTCAGAAGTCATCTCTTGGTCTTCTTGAGGATTAGCGGAGCAGGGGTTGCCAGTTTCTACTTCCTGTTGTCCCTGAGGGTGAGAATCTTCATGAAGGACAGAGGTCTGCCTTCAGGCTTTCCCTATGATGGTCTCTAAGAGTTATAGCATCTTTGTGGTGACCGGGATCATCTCTTCAGCTACCTGTACCGAAGCGACAACAGATTGGGCTGGAATGTTGATGGAAGGAGGCATCGGAACTGGTCGAGCGGTGTAGAAGGTTCCTTCGTCGGTGTTGGTGGAATAGCATTAGGAACTGTCGCACAGACAGTTTCCTACAGGTGGAACGGTGAAGCGGTGTAGACATCCGATTTTGACCTAGATTCGACGCATTCAGGATCGCAACACGTGGCACGTCATTATGAAGATTCCAAATATGGCGGGTTGCGGAGTTTCCAAGAACAAGTTTCGTATTTAGTAGATTAATATATAGGGTATATTGTGAAATATTTTGACAATATTTCATGAATATTTTATATTGTTATAATCAATATATTGTTATTTCTTTAAATATCTTTTAAAGAATGATAAATTAAGTGAATATTGTACTGAAAGGGCGGAATTTTAACTATATTTTTATTATGTAACAGAATCCCCGAACTTTAATCTTTGAACGTAGACCATTTTGAAATTCAGGTTTTTAATTTAATTATTTTCCTAGGTAATCAAGGTTTCTAGTTAGTCTTAATTAAGTAGTCGCGACTCTAATTCTTTTTCATTCAAATATCGTCTTTAAGTCAGATTTTAGGTCTAAAAATTTGACAACTGTACTAGGGACATATAGAGGGTTCATGCTCATTATGTTCACTTACATTCTATTAGTTATTATTTTATTATTATTAATTATTCTAACCTTTTTTTTCATGTGCAGGTGTTGAGCTTCTTTCCTGTAAATAGTTTTTATATTATTTCATGCATGATTTTGCACACACCACTATTAACAATAATGTCCAAAATGCCTAAATTCCAGGGCAACTAGGAACCCCGAAAATTTAGTAGAGGAAACGACCAAAGCTGTTAAGTAGTCAGTACGACTTTGAAAAACTCAACTCGAATGGAAGGTCTTGTGATTTCTATGATGAGGTGTTGAAATCACTAATCGGGAGTCTATTTGTGTAACCCTCCTTTAGAACAAAGCCACAATATATTGTCTTTGCATTTTTTTATATGTCCCTTAAATATGTTTATTACATATCATATGCGCATTTTGTATATTTCGTTGTAGTTGTGAAAAATGACTAGGTAATTATAAATTTCTTTCGCAATGATTTTTTTAGCATACATCACATGAATTACTTAAAAAAACTTCAACTATCATTCATCATTTTATAAGATATTTCACGATCATTTCAAAATATTTGGCAAAAACAAAATCAATGTGAGTTTACGTTTTAAAAGATAATCTAATTTTTGAGTGTGATTATAATGGTCTAACCAAGTCAGCTAAAAATAATTATTTTATATTAGCCTTTGTTTGACCAAGTATAAACACTTAATGAATTTGACGGTCGATATGATAATGAAAATATCTTAGATCACACATTTTGACTAGGGGTGAGCTTGGGCGGTCCGGGCCGGTTTTTTAGGCAAGACCGAGCCCGAGCCCGAAATTTCGGTCTTCACCTTTGGAGAACCGAGACCGAGACCGAGACCGACTTCGATATAAAAAGCCCGCCCGAGTCGGTCTTGCTTGACTCGGGCCGGTCTCGGTCCATTACCGAAATTTTCAATCCAAATTAAAAAAAAAAAAAAAAAATTGTCCGAATTTTCACCAAATTTAGAACATACAAACACAATAAATCAAGTATCAAACATACAATCCAAACACACATTATAAATATAGAACATACAATCCAAACACACATGGAGACTTTGTGAGTTGTTGTATATTACTATACTTGTATAGTATATATAGTATTATGTATTAGGTTTTTAGGCAACTCGGGCCGGTCCGGTCCTAATCGGGAATTTCGGGAAAAATCCCGAACCCGAGCCCAATCCCGACTTTAGAGGAAAAAAACCGCCCGCTCGGTCTCGGTCCTAGTCGGTCTCGGTCTTAGTCGGGCCGGTCTCGGACCGGTCTCGGTCCGGTCTCGGTCCAATCAGTATTTTTTGCTCACCCCTAATTTTGACATTTATTTCTTAGAAACAATTGAAATTTAAGAATTAAATAAATGACATTGAAATTTTCAAAATCAAAAGCAATTAATAATCATGCATGACATAGCTTTCTTTTATTTTAATTTTTGTAATTGATATCTTTGATAAATAGACCTACACACATGAGACTGAAAGATCATGAATAAAGGCCAGATGGATCGTGAAACTAAAAGATCGCCATAGATCGGATTCCATGATGAATAAATTACTCAAATCAATTGTGATCATTGCTCCAAGCTCGGTCGACGTACTTCCATTCAACACCAAAGTTATTTCAGGATCCTCCATTTGCAGCACTTGCATAATTGTGCCTTGAGAGGTCAATTCTTGATCTGAATATATTATTTTTGTTGGACTAAATATGATATGTCCTTTCTTGGTAAAGAAAAAGAGGAAAAAAATAATTTCTCATCGGATCTAAAACTTATGAAGGACACCTAGACAAAATATTAGAAAATGACGGACATGAATGAAACTCCCGCGAGGGCAGTTATAAAAAAATGTGATAAAGTAAAAAATTTGTTGGATTGAAAATTGTTAGAGGTTGTCCAAGCGAAATTTAGGAGTAAAAAAGGAAGCAAAGTGTCACTCGTGCTCACATACATAATAACATTAATAAAACAATTTACAATATATTTGAGTTACCCCAACATACTTAAATCGAAGGAGTCCTTTTGTATACCTTTCATTATTTTATGTTTGTAAAAAAACATTGTATGGGCATTAGCCACCCTCTAACTGGCTACACATAAATTGAGTTGTTTCCATGAAGTACGAAATTTTTATGGGCCACAGTCTCCCTCAATTGGCTAGATATGAAAGAGTGTTTTCACAAGATGGAAAATTTTAGATATGGGTCATAGTCACCCTTTCAATTGACTACAAACAAATAGATTGTGTGTTCTTGTGAGGTAGTATGGGCCACAACCACCCTCAATTGGCTATATATAAAAATAAATAAATAAAAGTGAAACTTGTAGAGGTCATAACCAACCTTCAATTGGCTATATATGTGATAATGCATTGAGTTGGAAAATTTGTATGGGTCACAGTTACCCTCAATTGGCTAGATATGAGAGAGTGTTTCCACAATATGAATTTTTTTAGATATGGGACACATTCACCCTTTCAACTAAATACAAACAAATAGAGTGTATGTTCTTGTAAAGTGGTAGGGTCACATCCACCCGTAAATCGGCTACCTACAAAAAAAAAATATCTGTGATGTGAGAATTGAGAGGGGTCACAGCCACCCGTAAATCGACTACTTATAAGTGAGTGTGATTATAAGGTGAGAATTGAGAGGGGTCACATCTACCCGTAAATCGGCTACATACAAAAGAGAATCTACGTGAGGTGAGAATTAATAAGGTTACTACCAATAAATAGAGTGTTTTCATGAAGATGGAAAATCATACAGGCCAAAGTCACCCTCCAATTGATTACCAATAAATAGAGTATTCTCACGACAATGAAAAAACACAAGGGCCACAACTACCCACAATTGGCTACAAAAATAATGAGCATTTTTCTAGGTTGGAAATCCGAAAAGGCGACCTGGGAGAAATTAGAGAAACGTGATTGTAAATTTGAAAATCACAATCATGGCAAAATTGAGAAAACATCTCGATGGGCTGAAACCCTTTGGAGGCGGTCCATGCAAAAATAGGGAAATTGAGAGCCACTGTCATAAAAATCTCGCAAGGATTACCGTGACAAAAGGAGAGAACAAAGATAGGAAAAATAATAAGAAAAAAAATTCCCGCTAGGTTGTAGCACAATTCACATCCTAGGCAAAAGTTAAGGAAAATATTTCATATCATCATACAGGTGTTAGCCCCCTGCGTTAAATGTCACGTTATCCCAGTTATGCTATAATTTGGCAACTCCAAGTTGGTTCCCAGTAGCTCAACATTGTCCCATATATGCTTATTACTAGATATCCTCATCACAAATGGCGCAACGCTGTCCCAGATATGCTAGTCGTCTTGCCATCACAGGCGCAATCCTCGTGTCCAAAGTTGTGTTGTCCTAGATATGCTAGCCTTTGGGTTGCTCTAGTCGGTCAACTATAGCTCTGTGTTGTCCCCGATATGCTCGCTACCAGTTACCGTCTTCAGAAAACGCAGCGCTGTCCCAGCTATGCTAGTCGTCTTCCCATCACAGACATAACCTCGCTTTCAAATTCACGTTGTCCTAGATATGCTAATTTTTGGCTTGCTCCAGTTGGTCTTGAGTATATCCGCGATATCGCATATATGCTTGCTACTGATTACCATCCTCCAGAAGGTGCAATGTTGTCCCAGATATGCTAACCGCCAAGCCATCCCAGACGTTTCATTTTCCCAAAGTTGTGTTTATCCATGATATGTTATTCTTTGGCTCGCTCATGTTGAAGATGGAATGTTATCCCAGATATGTAGTCTTCAACCATGTTCACTGGCGCAACGCTATCCCAAATATGCTAGTCGCCACATCATAAGCACGTCAATTGATTTAGAAACTTTCTAGGCCAAAATCGATGTCACCTTATCTTTGGACAAGCACTCCTCAAATATGTTCTCCATGTGCATGTCCAAAGATGGGCAAACTGTAGACACTCGATTTTGACCTAAATTCGATATGTTCAGGATCGCGACACATGGCACGCCATTACGAAGATTCCAGATATATGGCGAGTTGCGAAGTTTCCAAGAACAAGTTTCGTGCAGATTTAGTAGATTAATATATAGGGTATTTTGTGAAATATTTAGACAATATTTCATAAATATTTTATATTGTATCATATATCTTATTGCATATACACTTCCTAGTTTAGAAATCCTAGGAACTTGTATACATAGGAGTGTTATGCATTGTATAAAGGGGGGACAAAAATAAAATAAAAAGAGAGAAACTCTCTCAATCGATTCCATTACACCGTTGCTCCAAAAAGTTCCCCATGTACATGATTCTTTTTTAGTTATGCATAAAATATATCTCTCTATTTTATATCTATATCTATATACGTTGCTATAATACACTAACATCTCCACGTTAGGTTAAGTTTATATATATATATATATATATATATATGTGTGTGTGTGTTTGCGTGTGTGAGTGTTTATAATAATATTTATATCAATGTTTAATTATTTATTTACATTGTTTAACTTTTTCTTATATTTTTTTAACATTTAATTAATTGATTTTTTTATTAGTAAGATATTAAACTGTGAAAATAATAGTTCTTGTACTCTCACCCTTATATATATATTTACATATTTCATGTTTGTGTATTTTTTTAGTTTGATCCTAACTCGTAAAGAATTTAAATTTCTTATAATCAATATATTGTTATTTCTGTAAATATATTTTAAAGAATGATAAATTAAGCGAACATAGTACTAAAATGGCGGAATTTTAACTATATTTTTATTCCGTAACAGAATCCCCGAACTCTAGTCTTTGAATGTAGACCGTTTTGAAATCCATGTTTTAAATTTAATTATTTCCTAGGTAATTAAGGCTTCTAGTTAGTCTTAATTAACTAGTAATGATTCTAATTTTTTTCATTCAAACATCGCATTTAAGTCAAATTTTAGGTCTGACATGCGGTAGTTTCAGAACTGTCTTGGAACAATTCGTTCACCACTTGTTTTTTATGGTTGCGAGTAGAGCAAATCTGCATGACTGTTTGCTCAGATTCCCATTGACGGCGCCAATTTTTGGGACGGGAATTCCGAGGTACTGACTGGACGCTGAATAAGTGTTGATTAGGTGTCAACTGGAATGTGATCACGAACTTCACCGGAGCTCTGATGAACCTGCAAGAAGGGGAACGCAACCGAGGGGGTTCTTCTGGGTCCCACTCCGATGCTTAAATGAGTATATTGTTGTTGTATGAACTCATAATGTGTTTAATAAATGTAAAGCATGAGTTTTATAGGGATGGAAGACCAAACCATTGTCGTTGTGTTTATAAATATAGTGTATATTACTGTTGTCAAGTAATATTGCAGTTACCTTAGAAAATCCATGTAGAATAGGCGGCTGAGATATGCAGGGCAATATTGTCGAATATTTAGAGTCGGTTGTGGGACCAGAGATGAGATACTGGACTCTCTTGGCGAGTGCTCTCAGGGCGATGACCTGGAAGACGTTGAGTGTGGTCTTGACGACCATTGGAGACTTTGACGACCATTTAGACTCTGGGTTTGATACTAGACCAGTTTGTGGGTTCCAGTTACTCCTGAGTGTGGGTCAGTCCAATCTTGAAATGTTTGGGTATGGCCCATCTCAGATTATATTGAGCCAAGAAGGCCTTTTGGGCTTTGTGCCATATGAGGTCGTCACTATCGATACACAACATGTAATAAAAATGATATAAAAATTTAATAATATAATGTTAATGAGTGTTTTTTGAATTAGTTTTTATGTTATTTTTCTATCGTATATTTATTATGAACATTTTATTGAATATACATAATTTTATCATTGTAACTACTGTAATAATAGTTATTACTTATTTAGAGACTAATTAGAAAAGATATTTGGAAACTGTATATAATATTTAAAAATGTATCATCAACGTGTTTTTATAATTACACGTGCTAATATAAAAAAATTAACATACATTCATTCATTCTTTCATAAATATAAGGTTTTAAGTATTATAATATTAATTGTAAATTGTAATAAATTCAAAAATATAAATAAATATATACCTTCGTTAAACAAATCTCTAATTATAATAGAATTGTTAAAATAGGATAATACATTTAAAAGTTTTCTTAAAAATAAATTGTAATATATTGATAGAACGAATAAAAATTAAAGACAATAAATGTGGATATGATATAAAATATGAAATGTTCCCAAAGCGAGGAGAAGCTTCATAGAAATTTTAGAGCTTCTAGAGGTACGTGTGACAAATTCATGTCATCGTCGGTTACATGACCCACGTTTTGCGCGGATTATAAAAATTATTTAAGTTATCGTTATATTAGTTTGATATGAAGTTTAAATTATTATATGAATAAGAAAAAATAAATGAAATTACTTTTAAATTGTGTTATTATATTGATAAGATTAACTAAGATTTAAAATGAAAGTGTTTTTATTTTCAATATAATTTTAATTTATATTATTCAACTTACTTTATAAATTTTATTACGTTTATCATTTATGGTATATTTTTATGAGATAGTTCGATCTATGAGTATTTATAGGTATATATCTATAAAATATTTGTTAATTATTTAAATATATTTTTATTATAATTATACATACTTTTAAACTTTTATATTGACAAAATAAATATAATAACGTACCATGAGAACATATTAAAAGCTTTGGAAGAATTATAAGGTTCTGGAGGTACACATGATGAATCCACGTCATCGACTGTTACAAAATTTATTCATCAATCAATGAAAATACTTCTTTTTGATAACTAAGCATGATAAAACCTTATGTGTCTTAATAATAGAGGTTGTAACCAAATTAACATATAGATAGATAGATACCTTTTTGTTTTATATATTATACTATTAGTCTAAATATGGTATAACATGTTTGCACAAATATGTTTTTGGTGATGGTTAATGATCCAACATGTTTGAAAATTATGGTAATTGGTACCTCCGTTACTTTTCGGCTAAAACATTTCGTTAAATATTTTTCATAATTTCAAAATTAAGTGAATATTTTTCTAAATTTTACAACTAAACCCTACAAACTTACACTAATGTTACAAATAAATCCCAACTCGATTCAAGTCACACTAGGGGGTCCCTGACCAGGGTCCAAACCCAGACCATGTCACCCAACCCTGAGGACCTGGTCTGGACTCAGACCCAGACCATAGGACCCCCGATTGGGGCTCAATTGGAGCCGCAATCGATTTGGACCAAACCTGGTTGGGTTCGGTTCAAACGATTCGAGCTCCAATTGAGCCCCAATAGATGGTCCTATGGTCTGGGTCTGAACCCATACCAGGTCACCTAACCTTGAGGACATGGTCTGGATTTGGACCCATACCATAGGACTCCTGATTGGGGCTCAATCGGAGCCCCAATCGTTTGAGCTGAACCAGACCTGTTCGGTCCAAATCGATTGGGGCTTCAATTGAGCCCCAATAGGGGGTCCTATTGTTTGGGTATGAACCTAGACCAGGTCCCCATGGTTAGGCGACCTAGTTTGGGTTCAGACTCACATAATAGGACCCCCGATTGGGGCTCGATTGGAGGCTCAATTGGAGCCTCAATCGTCTGAATCGAACCCTGCCAAATTCAGTCCAAACTGATTGGGGCTCCAATTGAGCCATAATCGGGGATCCTATGGTCTGGGTGTGAACCCATACCAGATCCCCAAGGTTAGAATACTTGGTCTCGGTCCAAACCCAGGCCATATGACCCCCGATTGGGGATCAATTGGAGCCCTAATTGGTTTGGACCGAATCTCGCTGGGTTCGGTTTAAACGATTGGGGCTCCAATTGAGCCACAATCGGGGAACTTATGGACTAGGTTCAGACCCTGGCTAAGGGACTCCCGGTTTGACTCGAATCGAATCAGGACTTGTTTGTAACATTAGTGTAACTTTTTAGGGTTTAGTTGTAATATTTAGAACAAAAATCGGTTAATTTTGCAAACATAAAAAATATTTAACATAATTTTTAACAGAGAATTAACGGAAGTACCAATTACCATCATTTTCAAACATGTTGGACCATTCAAAACATTTTGGGTTGAAAAACTATTTTTTGAAAACATGTTGTACTATTTTTAGACTTTTCCCTTTTAAAAAATATTGTGCAAAATATTATTTATATTATATATATATATATATTGTTTTTATTTGGTTTATAGTTAATTTACCTTCATTATTCTTATGACATATATTATTTTGTATTAAATTTTTATGTTATATTACATAAAACATGAATATCTTTTATCATCATGACACAACTTTATGTTTTGGTGGGAAAAAAAAGTCAAAATATAAAGGGTTAAATACCAATAAGCTATCTGGACTTTGGACGTTTTGCAACGAGTTACCCGAATTTTAAAAAATCAAAACGGGTTACTTCAAATTTGGCGAAGGTGCAACGATTTACCTCCGTCCAATTTACCGTCAACTGTTGACAGAAATTAGTCGGAAATTCGTCGGAAATTCGTCAGAAATTGGACGGAGGTAGCTCGTTGCACATTCGTCCAAAGTTGAGGTAGCCCGTTTTGATTTTTTAAAGTTCGGGTAGCTCGTTGCACAACGTTCAAAGTTCAAGTAACTCATTGGTATTTAACTCAAATATAAAACATTAAAATTTGACGAGTTAACAAATTGCTCGAACTTATATGATCTGCTGGCAATTGTCACAAAATAAATAACTAATAATTTGCATATATGGAAGTTTTTTAAAAAGTAACTACTGTGCAAAAAATATTTAAAAAAGTAAGTATACTGAAAAAATATTTAGCAAAATGTATATAAACGCTACTGGGTAGCGTTTTTTAGCATTTTTCAAAAAACGCTACCCCTAGTAGCGTTTTTCATAAAACGCTGCTTGGGGTAGCGTTTTTATGAATTTCGCTACCCCTAGTAGCGAAATTCTTTTTTTTTTTTACGTTTTTGACGATTTGATGTTTAATTTAAAAAAACTTAAAATTTTTTAAAAAATTACAATAAGTAGATATTTTAATTTCGATTCAAATGATGCAAAAAAAAACTAAATTTGGACTTACGGATTGACTGTAGGCTCTGCCGTAAGTTGAGATATGAAAATTCGACTTAAAAATATATAACTCATACTCTGTAAGTCCAAGCTAACCACGGTGAGCGTCATTTATGTCGTAATTCAATTATCTACCTAGGGTAATTTTTTTGATTAGAAATACAATGATTTTGTAACCTAACATCGCTTGTCTTAAAATTTGACCGAAATAATCAAATGCATTAGGTGAGAAATTTAATTATATACTTACTCAAAAAATATCAAAAAAATTAAAGTGAGTAGATAATTTAATTAAAAATTAAATGACGCTAACTAGACGTTAATTTTTTTCTTTTAGACTGACCATATAATACGATATAATACGAAATAAATTACGTATTATATTATACGGTCAGTCTAAAAGCAAAACATTAACGTCTATTTAGCGTCATTTAATTTGTAATTAAATTATCTACTTACTTTAATTTTTTTGATTTTTTTTGAGTAATTACATAATTAAATTTCTCACCTAATGCATTTGATTATTTCGGTCAAATTTTAAGAAAAGCGATGTTAGGTTACAAAATCACTGTATTTCTAATCAAAAAAATTACCCTAGGTAGATAATTGAATTACGACATAAATGATGTTCACCGTGGTCAGTTTGGACTTACAGGGTATGAGTTATATTTTTTTAAGTCAAATTTTCATATCTCAACTTACGGCAGAGCCTACAGGCAATCCGTAAGTCCAAATTTAATATTTTTTTGCATCATTTGAATCAAAATAAAAAATATGGGTTAATTACTTAATTGGTTACACATGTTTGACCATTGTTCAGAATGGTTGCACATGTTTCAAAATGTGATTAATTGGTTTTGAAATGTGACTAATTGGTTTTTTTACTGTTCACCGTCAGAAATCACCGTTAATTCAGTCAACCCCATATGAAGATACGAAAATACCCTTGTCTCTATTGCTTATAATTGAATCACTTGGACATATGGAGTCACGCACTCCCGCCTACTTCGAAGATGGCCATGAAGAATGAAAGCTTCAATTTCGTCCTCCTCAATCGTCGAGATGAGTCTGGGTATGTTCGCAAAACTCGTTCCCACTCTTGTATTTTGATTATTCTGCCACAATCAGTCTGTTAAGAACTCTAATTGACAGAATTATGGTTAATTTCCACTGGTTCATGGAAGGTACTAGTTGATGGTTAGTTCTGGGTGCGGTTTTTTAGAATGGGAGCATCTACCCATGTGCCCCTATGGAGGAAACGCCATTTCAAGTTCAAGTTCTGTAGTAGAAGTGAAATTTGAAGTTGCGAATGCAAGATGTGATGCCAATTGCTGCAAATCGAAATTGTGGGCTGAATTAATGTTTGTAGTTGCTGCAAATCGAAGTTGTGTGCTGCATTAATGTTTGTGTGTCTTTACTTTTGATCAATGTACTGATGAAGTAGTTGTTTTTCAATTTGATGTTGAATATTTTCTTCAAATAGAAGCAAGAAGATGAACTGAAACTGATGTTGTTCTTCACAACCTGGGTTTCATTGAATGAGTTTCAATGATGTTGTTCTTAATTAAAGTGTTCAGGCAAAACAAAAATTTGATTAAATGGTTGCATATGTATGCATATAATGTGATTAAATGGTTATCAATGTTTCTTATTATGTGATTAAATGGTTAAGTATGTATGCATATAATGTGATTAAATGGTTATCTATGTTTCTTATTATGTGATTAAATGGTTACTCATGTTTCATATAAAGGCAATTAAATAGACAAAATGTCGTGACAGCATTAACAAACCCATTTCATTCCCACAGAAAACAGTTTTACACAGAAACATACCCACATAAACATCCCATTTACACACAAAAAAAAACTCCAGAACAACAAGGTCCACACACCCATTTACAACAAAAGAGTTTAAACCTGATACGACTATATGTCAGTATTAAAACAACAAAGTTACTCCAAAACATATTTCATGAGCAGATATTCTTCTCCTTGGGTCCCTTTCGAGCATCTAATTTTCCTTGAAGAATCTGTCTAAATATCCCTGGTTCAGTTTCTGCAAAAACAAAAAAGTAAAACAATTAGAAATGGAAATCAACAATCAAATTAGTGAGTTAGGAAAAAAACATGCCTGCCCAGAATGGAAGAACTCCACTTAGTAGAATATATAGGATAACACCAGTACTCTATACATCTAATTAGTTACTGCCCAAATAGATTCATGTTGCACGTGATGGCTGGTTAACATTCATTTAATTTAAGTGAAAGAATTTGTGTAAAATGTATATGTCAAATGTCCACAAGAATACTCTACAAAAGAAAACCAGATGAAGAAACTGAATGTGTCAGGTAACCAAAATGCAATCTTGACAGCATGAAGCTCTACCCATAGTAGCTTAGAAAATGTTAGACAATATAAGATGTGATTATCAAACAATAGTGCAGATGAATATGAATAGCAGCTAACTATAATCTATTACCTTGCCAGGTGTTATATGACCCTTCTTCTCTGCATCAGAAATCATACTGTTACCTATCCTGCAATGTTACCTATCCTGCAAGATAATTACAATTTATACTTTTATAGATAATTCGGTTATTTATCCATTTTGTATTCTTCATTATATCTGAAGGAAAAGGAGGAATTTTGCTTTTGCTGAGAAAATCACATATTTGCAAATGAAGCTATATATTTAGGAGGGATCTATATAGAACAACCAATATGGTGCTAAGACTGAATATGATGTGACTGTCTATTCACAGTGTCTATGCAACACTCTGAATATATATGTTCGTTTCTTAGGTCTTGTCCTTCGTTATTTAAAATCCTAACAAAAATCCCCACACATTAGTGATTCAAGTCTAGATGGCAAAGCAATGCATTCTGTGATTTTCTTCTTAAATACCAAGAATGATGAAAAAGTGTTAAAACTTAAAAGATACAAGTAGACAAGAAATGTATCATTCTTCACCTGTCCTTGACACTGCAACATGGCTCCATGATCTCAAGCTTGGCTGCAATACTTGCAACGCTACCCTTTACAATATTATTCAAGTACACCATTGGGGTTCTCCCAGTAAGCTGCGTACTGAAAGTCAAATAGTTTCAGCAAATAGTTAAAAAGCAATTTGAATAACTAATCAAATCAGTGCCCGAATTTATTTCAAATCTACCTAAACTGAGTTTCTTAAGCAATTTCATTCACCTCAGCAGCTAAACAGAATCAACAGAATCATAAACAGCTAAACGAACCAAATCAGTAGCGCTGCTACTGGAGACCATCTATGAGGATTCCGTCTTGCGCTTCCTTCCGCCATTTTTCTCCGTCACCGTTGATTCCTCCGCCGACGCATCCCGAGCTTCCACCAAGCGAATCAAATTTCCAATCCGGAACCCCAACCCGCCACGGAGATGGAGCACTTGGGGAGAGGAGAAGTGGAAAGCCTCACTGAAAATACTTGAAATTATACAGTCTTCTGAAATAAAGACTCTTCTGACAGAAATGGGAAACAGGGGGAGGCTCATGGAGAAGGAAGGGCATAATGGTCTTTTCATGCTGTCATAAATTGTTTAAACAGGGATCACGTGTTACTCACATGCGAATTTGACGGAAAAATTGACGGTTTTTAACAGATTAACCATTTAGTCACATTCTAAGAAACATGTGTAACCAATTAGTCACATGGCAAAACCAATTAATCACATTTTGAAACATGTGTAACCATTCTGCACAATGGTGAAACATGTGTAATCAATTAAGTAATTAACCCTAAAATTAATTAAATAAGTGATATAATATTGAATATAGTGTAATTAATCTATTAAAAAATTAAACTATAAATTAGTTTTCAGCCCATATTGGTCATGACTCCTGATACATAATGTCCGGACTTTTATGTTGTCATATGTAAGTTCTATAGTCTTCTATCACATTTGAGAACAATCAGCGTTTTGAACTGATTCAGTCAACGTAGCTTCACCAACAGCCTAGAGTTGAAAGCTTGGTCCTTCAGACACAAGTTAACTCTGTCTCAAGAACACTTGGGGGATTCAAACTCGTGAACCTTAGTCAAACCACTTTACAGTAGACACTCTTAACCACTATACATGATCAGAAGTGCATGTGGTATCTTAAATTGGTTAGAGAAAACAAAAATGAACCTTCTCCCAGGTGTTGTTGGGCTGTTCCTCCATTTGGGCCCACCAAGGGTCAATCAAACAGAAAGTTACGTTGACTAACGGTCAAAATAAGTCATCATAATGTATGAAAATAATTGCATAGTATACTAATCGCTCCATTATATATAAATTTTATTTGATAACCATAATGTCGTATCTACTAAAGCTTATCAAGATTCGATCATATACTACTTGTCCTATAGTTTATTTGTAAATCCAAGACATTTCAAATCACGTGCTATTTGGGTATCAAACTTCCATAACTGATACCAATTGTCAAAAGTTTACACCATCTATGGAGGGATATGGTTGGATTCCCCCTCCAGAACTGTCATCAATATACAATATAAACGTGGAAAAACATATAATAGAATAATACATGTTTTTAAGTAGATAATGCGTATTTGGTTGGTTTTTCTATTACGTATAATTTCATTTTAACAAATATCAATACGTAAAAGTTTCTTTATGGGTTACTTTTATCTTATATATATATTATGTAGGATTATTACATAAAAACGTATAAATCATACGTATACTTTTTTTTACCCTTTAAAATATATAATTTGAAAAAGAAAAAAACAAACATAAACGACCATAAAATTAGTGTGCGCCCATTTAAAAATGTACCCGTGTTTGCAATTCAAAGTGGTATCATTGAAGGGTGTTTGTATTTGGGCTTGGGCTTGGCTTACTCTTTTTTTTTTTTTTACCAAAGGCTTGGCTTACTCAATCGGGTCCTTATTAACTCTTGCTGACACAATCATTCCGACTTTTTTTTTTTTAACTCGAAATGTAATATTGTTTCTTTGGTTATATTTAATTATTTATAATTTGCTTAGTTATTAAAAATATTTTAATTTTTTGAAAATTTTATATATCTCAATAAATAAAAGTGTTTTAGGTACCCCGAATATTTTTTTAAAATTAGTTTTTGAGGGGCAAACTCTTTTTTGGGGGCTAGTATTCAATAACCACATAGTTTATTACAGTAAATTTTAACTTATGTATAAGGGTTAATAGTCACATTGCCCCCTAAAATTTAGTCGAAATTTAAGAATTCCCCTTAAAGTTTAAAATTTGAAATTTTAGTTCTAATATTTGGACGAAATCAAAAATTTCCCATTTCCGTTCTAAGTCCGTTTATTTGAAACGGTAAACGGACATGTGCCTAGCACGTGACTTCACTTAAAATTTAAAGACCAAATTACCATACGCTCTTTTTCTTCATCGTTCAAGGTAGAGCAACTGTATCCAGAATAGAACTTCTTCATCTGTCATAAACTAATTAAATCCAGAAACTTCTTCATCGGTCACTGTTTTGGAAACCCAGAAACTTCCCTCTATGTGTACACACTTCCTTCAATGCCCTCAACAACTAATTAAAGAAGGTATCATCATCAAATCAGTATAGCGCAATCAAAAGTCATAAATCAAAGGGATAGGAAGCACTTGCACATGGAAACTAACAAGTTCTGAATTTTTTGACATCAACTAAGCCAATAGGAATGGATTCAATTTAGCAGAAACAACCCAGTAATCCAATCGTGCGAAGCAGCAGGTTCGTCATTGTTTCTGCTTACAGGCATCAAGATCATGAAACAATCCTTCTCTCTCTCTCTCTGCGTCGATTTGATTTTCCACATTTAGATTTCATTTTCAACAGTTCCACCCATTGATGGATAGCCAGACCCGCCACTTCTACGTCGCCGTTGATCGCCTCCAATTCAAGCTAGTTTCTCCTCCCTCATAATACATTCATAGATATTTTGATGAATTCGAGTGTTTCCTCCGTATGAGCTTCGTTAATATTTGCAGGAGACATTGTTGGAGTTGCTGGGCGTGGCGGGACAACGCCCAGGTCTGCCGTTGATAGTCTGCTGCAGTTCCCGTGACGAGCTCGATTCAGTCTGCTCTGCTGCAGTTCTCTATCTTCCCTGGTAATTGGATTTCTCAATTCTCTGCCCAATTTGAATTAATCTAAGCTCATTTTCTCAATTACCTGGTCTGGGAAGACAACAGTTAGAAGAACAGTGATGTCAACAAGGCCGGTTAGAAGAACATAAGGACATTTTTGTTTTTTAATTTTAAGTCACGTCACGTGTTATGCACGTGTCAGTTTACCGTTTCAAATAAACGGACTTAGGACGGAAAGGGGGAATTTTTGATTTCGTCCAAATATTAGGACTAAAATTTTAAATTTTAAACTTTAAGAGGAATTCTTAAATTTCGACCAAACTTTAGGGAACACTGTTACTAAATTTAAAATATAAAAAAGTTCCACAAAAAGTACAAATATTTGAATGAAACTTAATGGAGTTTTCACCCGCGATTAACCGTTTTAAATTGGTATAGTTTCAATGTTTCATAAATAATTTTAAAAACTGATTATTTGGGGAATAAAATTAGGGGTGAGCAAAAAATACTGGTTGGACCGAGACCGGCTCAAGACCGGTCCGAGACCGGCCCGACTAAGACCGAGACCGACTAGGACCGAGACCGAGCGGGCGGGTTTTTTCCTCTAAAGTCGGGATTGGGCTCGGGTTCGGGATTTTTCCCGAAATTCTCGATTAGGATCGGACCGGCCCGAGTTGCCTAAAAACCTAATACATAATACTATATATACTATACAAGTATAGTAGTATACAACAACTCACAAAGTCTCCAAGTGTGTTTGGATTGTATGTTCTATATTTATAATGTGTGTTTGGATTGTATGTTTAATACTTAATTTATTGTGTTTGTATGTTCTAAATTTGGTGAAAATTCGGACAATTTTTTTTTTTTTTAATTTGGATTGAAAATTTCGGTAATGGACCGAGACCGGCCCGAGTCAAGCAAGACCGACTCGGACGGGTTTTTTATACCGAAGTCGGTCTCGGTCTCGGTTCTCCAAAGGTCAAGACCGAAATTTCGGGCTCGGTCTTGCCTAAAAAACCGGCCCGGACCGCCGAAGCTCACCCCTAAATAAAATAACTTGTTCAACTACATTCAAAGAAAATTCTACTTTGGATAACAGTCCTAGTCCCATGCGGTGGGCACTTAATGGTGATGACTAACGTTGCATGCCACACGTCAATTGTGACACGCTGGAGTAACTAATGGACGAGATTACATTTGATGACTACATTGACGAAGAACACGTGACGAAGGTTCCGGACGGTCCATTTTTTTATCATCTCCTTACTGACTAAGCAACCTCATTTCCTCATATATAAACACCCCCATACCCAGTAATTCTAACACGCTAAAATATACTAACCTACTCAACAGTTTATATCCGAAACGTTGAACTCGAAACAATATCATGGTGAGAATCTTCATGAGTTTATGAACGATCTAGTGATTCCAACTCTACTTTACTAACAATAGTTTGTTCGTGTTTACAGGAGCGTCCTACCGTTGGACGGGGCCATGTTAAGTCTAGAAGCTCTCAATTTTTAATTATGTGTAAATTTGACCTTAAAAATGCAATAATTTTTAATTTATTACTTTTAAATCATATGTTTGTATCTACTAAATTTTTTTAGTTTAACTATTTGTCATTACTCTAATATTTACCTTCACTGAATAATTTTTCTGGTTTCATCCCTGATAATGTTGCGATTAAAGTTACGAATATAGTTTGTAATAATTTTTGAGTTATGAAAATATGGATGGAACAGAAAAGGCACGTCCAAAGATCAGAGCGAGTGAAGTCCATCGATTTACATCCAACAAAACCATGGTAACAGATAACTTGACATGCAAGTTACATTGATTTCGAGTTTGTTTGTATTTACCGTGGTTTTCATCCATGCATTATGCCAGGGTTCTACTCAGTTTGTATTCCGGAAGTGCGAAAATTTGGAACTACGAAACTCGAGATGAAGAGAAGTCATTCAAAGTTGCTGATTCGCCAGTGAGATCTGCAGCATTCGTTCCTGAGAAACACTGGATCGTGGCCGGAGCCGATGATGGGTTTGTTCGTGTATTCGACTACAATACCTTGGAGAAGCTGAAAGAGTTCAAAGCTCATGAGGATTATATCCGATGCATAGTGGTCCACCCGACTTCACCATATGTACTCACGGCATCGGACGACAAGCTTGTCAAGCTCTGGAACTGGGAAAATGATTGGGCGTGCGTCGAGACGTATGAGGGCCACTCACATTATGTGATGCAAGTAGCCTTCGACCAGAAAGATTATAGTTCATTTGCAAGTGTGTCTCTAGATGGAACTATCAAGGTACCTTAAGTGCTAAGTCACTAACCCAACCAAATCTGACTTAGTCTATTGTAGTTTACTATCACGTTAGATGAATGTGGTACCATCGTTTTGCAGATATGGAGTTTTGGTTCGCCAACTGCTAAGTTTACAATCGATGCACACGATAAAGGATTGAATTGTATGGAGTACTTTGCCGGGAACGATGATAAACTCTATCTTTTAAGCGGCTCCGATGACAATTCCATTAGGGTTTGGTACTACGAGTCCAAGACTCTCGTTGAAACCCTCGAGGATCATTCAAACAACGTCACGGCAACTCTTGTTCATCCCGATCTTCCATTCATAATAACGGGTTCGGAGGATAAGACCGTTCGTGTTTGGAATAAAAATAATCATCGGTGTGTAACATTTATATGAATATTGTACATAAACGAAAGGGGCGAATTTGAATGTGATGTAATTTGTTGTTTTTCACAGGATCGAGCTCGCATGGAACTGTGATCTTGGACGAGTTTGGAGTATAGGATTCATCAAAGCTTCCGATGAGTAAGTGAAATCCATCGAAGAGGTGTGTATAAGACTTGAGTTACACGATTTTAACAAATTTCGTGTCCTTTTTGACAGGGTTGTTCTTGCTTGCGATGAGGGCATTGTCGTGATCAAGATTGTTGAGGTTGGAATGTGATCGGCTTAGATGTTTCAACTCGTTTTATGTTATGATGATCTATCCGTGTTTGAAATAGCTGCGCTCAAGGCGTATGAAATATATAATAAAGCGTCTTCGCGCATTTTTTAGATCAATTTATGGATCGATCGTTAATAACTTCTTTCACTTGATGAACTCTTCAAACTAGGGATGATCATGTGCGGGCTAGACCGGTTTTGAAGGCAGGACCGAGACTGAATTTTTGGTATTGACATATGGAGGGCCGAGCCCGAGACCGACTTTGGCAAAAAAAAAAAAAACTGAGTCGGTCTTGCTTGACTCGAGCCGGTCTCGATCTTGGACCGATTTTTTTGTAAAAAAACAACAACATGATTAGCAAAAAAACACTGAAATTTTGGTTTTGAACCCGCTCGCTTCTCTTCTTCCGTCGCACTTCCCTTATTGAACCGATCCAGGGGTTGTTGAATGCTTCAATGTCATGAATTACTAGTCTTTCAAGGGTTATGCCATGAATTTATAGGGTTTTCTTCAAGATCGGGTCAGTCCAGTCTTAATAAGGCTTTTGAGACCCTTTCGCTTATACTTATTTTTTTAATTATTTTTTATTTTTTTTAAATTAAACATCAAATCGTCAAAAAAACAAAAAACGTAAAAAAAAAAAAATCGCTATATATGAAAAACGCTACCCCTAGTAGCGTTTTTTTTAAAAACGCTACCTCTAGTAGTGCACGTTGTAAAAAACGCTAACCCCAGTAGCGATTATATACATTTTGCTAAATATTTTTTCAGTATACTTATTTTTTTTAATTCTTTTTGCACAGTGCCTACTTTTAAAAAAAAAATCATATAATGTATAAGTTTAACTAGCAATTTAGTATTTAATTATGATTTAGCACATAATTGTATTATTAAAAGGTAAACTTTTTATTATTTTGATTTTTTTATTACTATAAATTTAATGGCATCCGTAATTTATGAGTAAAAAAACTTTATGAGTCCCTTTAGTGTCGGATCTTGAACATGGACAATATTACGGATTTATTACCAAAAAAATAAAAATATTACGGACAATAAATTAACATTTACGCTGAATTAGATCTTCTTAAACAAAAAATAAGGTTCATGTTATATGTTTTTTTAACAAACAAGTTAGGTTATTTTAAACCTATTAAGAAAAGTGTTAATATTTTGAATGGTCTCATATGTTTGGTCACGTGATCGAATGGTACCCTATATTTTTTCGTGTGGTCGTATAGTCATTCTGTTAGTAAGTCGTTAGATTTTTCTATTAAATGTTTCACGGAATCACCACATCATCTAGGGTGAGCAAACTACCCATTTGGACCCATAACCATAACCTATTCGAAATCGACATTTTGGGTAGGTTCCAGGTAGTAATTTTAGAAATATGGTAGGTTTCGGGAAAAAAATCCAAAAACCTATTTATTTGGTTCCGATACTCTTATCTGGATACCCTAAACTAAGCAGAACTGAAATCGGTTCTCTCTCTCTATATATTTATTATTAAAAAAAATCCTAAAGAAATAAAACGAGAGCACCCTCAAGAGCATTCATGCACAAGTGTTGATGATTGCAATAAAGGTTGTGATCTCTTATGAGATTTGTGTAAATATGAATGAAATGACAGTATTGAATAATGTATCATCTTCAATAACATGAACTGAACCGGAACCAAACCAAACCGATTTATTTTTGGAAAAGACGGGTTCCTAACAGGGTACGCGGAAACGTTTGTACAAACAGGTTCCGCGTAGGTTCCAACTCCAAAATTAAACGGGAAGGTTTCGATTCCAAATTTAAATACTCTGTTACATACTGGTAGGTTCCGGGAACCTCTAAATTTACAGGGTACCCGGAACCGCTCCCACCTAACATCAGCACCACAACATATATAATATAATATTTAATTTAAATAATATAAAAACTGGAAAAAAAACTAGCATGGGACCCCGACCACCTTGGGTCCAATTGACCTAGCCTGGGTCGAACCCCAGGCTGGGTACGACCCATCCCTGGTCGGGATTCAACCCAGCCCAGGGTTCGACCTTATGCTGGGTTAATTGAACCCAATGGTCCGATGCTAGTTTTGTTGTTTTTGATTTTTTCTTTAAAAATAAATTTATAAACAGTAATTATTATTTTTGAATTTAGTTTTATTTTTTTAATTTTATTAAGTTTTTGTTTTAAAATTTATTTATATATATATATATTAGGCTCACAATTTTCTACGAAACACGATAACACGACACGGACACGCACGAAAACAATTGTGTACGTGGAAGCATATGACAGAACGATAACATGATAGCACGAGCACGATAACACAAAGGTATTTTCGTGTCGTGTTCGTGTTTAGGTATCAGAACACGACACGCACGATAATACGATAAAATTGAACTTTTTTGCCAACTGTAAATTTGTACTTGAAAATCTATTTAATTTAATAATATTCTAAATAAGTCTCATTTAATAGTTTTTAAATGTATAGTTAGATATTTAATTTTTAGAGTTTGACAATTATATATTAAAAACTTGTAAAATCTGATATTTGATTTGATAATTCTTATTACTGACAATTCGTTAGTTTGATATTTTCTTATAAACCTCGCATGTGAACATATAACTGACAAGTTTAACACAACACGATAACACGACATGAACACGCACGGAAAATTGTGTGTCGTGTTTGTGTTGAGGAACATGACACGATAAGATTATCGTGTGTGTTCGTGTTTGGTAAGTGTCACACGATAAACGTATTGATATGCACGATAACACGCACGCACACACGATATGTCACCCCTAATATATATATATATATATAAACATTTTTTTTATTAATATATAAAGTTTTCAAATAAATTTTTTTCGATTTTTCTATATTTTCCCCTATTTATTTTTTATTAGTCGCGTCAGCGCTACGTCAACATTCTGTTAGTTAAACTTGACGTCTACAGTAATTTTGATTAAAAAACAACATTCTAAAAATATAAAATACTCAAAACAACATAAAAATACTAACTGACACTATTGAAACTATTAAGCCGTAACAAAAAATTCACCCTAAAGAAAATCTGGGGACGAAAATAGTAGATCCACGACTTAGTCCCATGGTTATCAGAACTGGACCGGACATCGAACCAGCGAGGGGGTTGGTTCATGGTTCGGCCGGTCCAACCCGGTTCAGTATGCGATTCACTATTCACAAAGGGGAAAAAATTGAAAACTTAAAATACATACATAGTCTCAAACACAAACATAATTACCTCAAACTACATAATCTCATACACACACAAACTACATAGTTTCAACATCAAACACACATTACTCTCAATTCTCAAACCATGAGAAGACTAATTTCAGCTAACCGGAAACCAAAAAAAAAAAGGCAATTTCCGGTGACACCAATTCAGCCATGAAGAACTAGAGGTGACACCAATTTCAATAGCCAAAATAAAATGCAGAGAAGACTAAAGGACCAGCCCAGTTTAGAGAAATCGACAAGTTTTCATCTCAAATGTAGTTTATATCATCATCCTTTCCCCTATTAACAAACATAACCTTACTTCCTCACCTAAAACGCACAGAAATTAGCGCCCCACCTCAAAATCTAAGAACTCACCAGGTGTAAGAATTCTCCATATTTTAGAGTAACAGCTGGTTACTTCTGGAAGTTGACAATCTCACAGTAAGACCTTAATCTTAGAGTAAGGTGGTTAAAAATTGGGAAAGTTTTTTTTTTAAGAACTGTAAGCGGAAACTCTGTAGCATTAAGAAGTGAGCCTCAGTGTCTGCTTTGGCTATTCAGCTCTAATGCCACAAGACTAGAGCCTCAGGTTTGAGCGTGGATCGTCGAAGTTGAAAGGGTGGAATTTTTTGGAGAACTCTTTAGTTCCCGATCCGAACTAATTTCAGCTAACCAGAACCAGTAATTTCACCATGAAATTGGTGTCACCGAAAAAAAAAAAAAAAAAAAAACGGCCCAAAAAAATTCAGCTAAAAAGTTAATCGGAAATCGGCCGGTTTTCTAAAAACTGTATGATTCAATCTGATTCAAAAACTGTTCATTTATAAAACGGTATTTTAACTAAACCAAACCGGACAGAGATCCGATTTTTGATCGAATCCTGTCGGACCACCGGTCCGATCCGATTTTGATAACTATGCTTAGTCCCTTATTGAAATCACATACGATAATAAAACAACATAATTTTCCCACAAAAGTAACTTTTAAATTTTTATATATATATGAAATTATTTTAATGATGGAGTATATCATTAGGATTGAGTACGGACCTTAAGGAACACTTCCTCGTACCCATAAATGAGGCAAATATTTTAATGAGGTTGAAACATAGATGGATCATGCAAACAAGAAGTTGTTGCCCCATGCATATCTTGCTCCAACAATGAAAAAATAAATAAATAATAAAATATGATATTATCTCCTAATATTTGGATAGATTTTTTAATTTTTCTCTAAAAGTTTAAACCATAATTTTTCCACCCTCATGTTTGACCAAATCGAAAGTTTGTCTCATTCGTCAACTTTTCCATCAAATTGTATTTGATTGTATGCTTGGCCAATTGTAACCCGGGCCCCCACAATTCGGTTAAATTTGGATGGAAAATTTGACGGATGGGACAAACTTTCACTTTGGTCAAACATGAAGGGAAAAAAAATTACGATTTAAACTTTAGGGGAGAAACTAAAAATTCGGTCAAACATAGGAGTGACAATGGTTAGGGTATGGTACGGGTATGACAAATACCATAACCATACCATATTTTTAAACCACATATCATAACCATAACCATAATCATTACTGGTACATTTTTTTATATCATAACCATTAAAATAACTGTGGTTATTAACCATGATTTTACCCATATACCCATATTTATTCCACACATGTAATATAATAAAATATCAAAAAATTTATTTAAAAAAATACATAAATCTATATTGTCAACAATAAAAATATATAAAACTAACATCATAATTATTTATTACATGTATGTACATTAACTTCCATTATTTAGTATATATTAGTTTATTAATAACAATTAATTATTATATTTATATAATAACCATGGTTATAACCATGGGTATAGCTCAAATACCATAACCATAACCATTATGGGTATAAAATTCATCACTATAACCGCACAACACCATAATGGTACGTTTAACCATTTTAAACAGTAACGGTTATAACCATGGTTATGAGTTTTTCACCACACCGTTGCCGGCCCTAGACTCAAACATTGAGGCGTTTCTATCACGGAATAAGGAATACGGAATAGGGAATAGGAATTGAGAATAAGGAATAGGAGTTAAGAATATGAAGTTGTTTCTTTGGTTGAATAGAATTGAATCGAATAAGGAATTTTGTTGTTTTTTTGGTGGAATTGTATACGGAAAAGAAATGGAATGTGATAAAATGACATATTTGCCCCTCTTTGTATATGTATAGTATATAATAAAAATAATTTGTATTACTTAATTATAAAACTTTAAAATATTAAAAACGTTTATTTAAATAATAAAAATAAATAAATAACGAAATTTGAATTTATTTAAATTTTTTAAAAAGACAATTTTAAAAAAAAAAAAAAAGAATGTAAATTGTCATGCAAAATAATATTTCTTAAACAATCAATTGATTACATAACATTAACATGATTAGAAATATCGAGAAATACAATATTCGCAATATAACAATTCATGAACCTACGACAATTGTCGTTCCGAATAAGTGAGTCATTTGCTTGAAACCTAGAAAAAATGACCACATACATAATAAAAATACCTATGAATCTCAAAATAAAAGACATTTTAGGTTAGTAGTTCCACATTAAGAACTCCCAAAGCAGAAGAGATGCATTGTCTAAAGGTAAGCTATCTGTTCTAGAGCAATAATTCTTCAAACATGGAGCTATGCTGAGTTGACAATTTGTATTGATGCATAAGGTTTCAAGAAGAGAAGACAAACACCATATTATCAAAAATCTCTTATCTGACAACCTTGTCTTAACCAAACAATCAAATGAGTCTAAACAGATGAAAACAGGTTCCTTTGTAGCTGCAATGGAATATCAAAACTACTACCTTTGATGTCTTTACCACGTGCTAAAACAAAACAATAATTTTCACCGACCCTACAGTGTTCTCATTGAAAATCTCTTACCTCTCTACATAGAAACTCTTTGTTTAAAAATATATCAGAAGTTTAGTTTAAGGAGACCACTCACTACTCACACTAGAATATCCATTAACAAAGTAATGGAGGAGAAATGATATCTATGAGTATAACAGAGAAAGTCCTCCATTGCCTCAATAGTGTACTCAGTCAATGTGCAAGATCATATCCAGTAGCAATTGTTACAGAATCAATTAGTGGTATAATTAGATTTCCACTACAATTGTGGTAGAATTAGGTCTCCACTACATTAGTGGTAGAATTAGTGGTGCACTACATTAGTGGTAGAAATAGTGATGTTTGTAAGGCTATATAAAGACACTAATCAACTCAATACAGATCAAGCAATTCATTCAAGTTTAAATTGACATAGTATCAGAGCTAGAAATCAAAAATTAGGCATACCTTTGGTTCATCGGTCCTCCGTTCGCCGTCGGCCTCCTTCGTCGCAGTCGGCCTCCTTCGTCTCCGTCAGCTTCTGTTGTCTTCAATCGGTTGAAGTTGCGTTGTCTTCTGTTGTCTCTGTGAGTTTGTTGTTGTCTCTGTGAGGTTGTCTCTGTGAGGTTGCTGCTAGGTATATACTAAAATCAGGTTCGGTTCTTTTGTTAAAACTGGTTCGGTTTTTTTGTTGAACCAGTTTCTTTTGGTGAACTGGTTCAGTTTTCTGCAACTCTGGTTCGGTTCTTTTGTTTGGACCGGTTCTGTTTTCTGGTCTTGTTCTTCAGCTTACTGCTCTAGTCCGGTTCAGGTTTGATTTTCTGCTCTGGTTCAATTCAGTTCAGCTTTTGATTGACTTGGTCTGTCCATTATTTGGATTTTTGGCATAATGTCTTTTGAATCTTTTGCTGTGAAATTCACGGGTAAAAATTACTCCGCATGGGAATTTCAATTTCGATTATTTGTTACGGGAAAAGAGTTGTGGGGTCATATAGATGGGAGTGCCCTGGCACCTGAAGAAGTCGAGGCTTTATCTAAATGGAAAATTAAGGACGCTCGAGTTATGACTTGGATTCTTAGCTCGGTTGAGCCTCATCTTGTTCTAAATTGAAGGCCTTATAAAAATGATGCTGATATGTGGAATTATCTCAAAACGGTTTATAATCAGGATAATTCTGCTAGGCGTTTTCAATTGGAGTATGAAATGGCTAATTTCACTCAAGGAAGTCTCTTAATTGAGGAATATTTTTCTGGTTTTCAAACTCTTTGGGGTGACTATTCGGACATTGTTTATGCTAATGTTCCCACTGCAGCTCTCTCTGCTGTCCAAGCAGTACATGCAACTAACTAGCAAACGAGATCAATTCTTAATGAAATTACGGTCTGATTTTGAATTTGCAAGGGCTAATCTAATGAATCGTGTTCCTATCCCATCTTTGGATGCTTGTTTAAGTGAACTTCTTTGTGAGGAGCAACGTCTACTCACTCAAGCTTCTATGGCACATCAGGCTCCTGTTAGTGTCCCTATTTCAGTGGCTTATACAGCACAAGGGAAGCATAAGGGGAAAGATATGCAAGGTGTCCAGTGTTATAGTTGTAAAGCTTTTGGACATATTGCTCGGGATTGTCCTAAGAAGTTTTGTAACTACTGCAAGAAACAAGGTCATATCATCTCTACTTGTCACGTACTTCAAAGGAAGCAGGCTACTGCTTTTCATACCTCCATTGGTGCCTCTAGTTCTGCTGCATTGCATGCTGCCCCGCCGGTTGTTCCTATTCCTGTTCCTACAACACCTGAAATGGTACAACAAATTATCATTTCTGCTCTTTCGACTTTTGGACCTTCAGGTAATCATCAAGTTTCTTCTACACCATGGTATTTTGACTTTGGAGCTTCTAATCATATGACCAAAACCATTGTTCCCCTTTCTAATGTCCGAAATTATGATGGAAATATGAAAATTAACACTGTTGATGGTAGTTCTTTACCTATCAGTGTTGTTGGTGATCTTTCCTCTTCCTTAACTGATGTTTTTGTGTCTCCTGCTCTCTCTACAAATCTTCTTTCTGTTGGTCAATTGGTTGATAATAATTGTAATGTCAACTTCTCTCGTTCTGGTTGTGTTGTGCAGGATCAAGTGTCCGGGAAGATAATCGCGAAGAGGCCAAAAGTGGGACGACTCTTTCCTCTCGATGTTTCATTTTCACCATCTATCCCTCGTTTTCATTTACCTTCCTTTGCATGTCATGTGGTTAGTCTTGAAAATAAGATGTGGCATAGACGTCTCGGTCACCCAAACTCAGAGGTTTTACGTACTTTATTTAGATCTGGTTTGTTGGGCATTATAGCACGTTCTTCTCTTGATCTTTCTTTTGATTGTACAACATGCAAACTTGGCAAAAGTAAAGTTCTACCTTTTCCTTCTAATGCATCTCGTGCCTCACAATGTTTCGATATTATTCATAGGGATGTTTGGGGGATTGCACCTGTTGTTTCTCATGCACATTATAAGTACTTTGTTACTATTATTGATGATTTTAGTCGTTTTACATGGGTTTACTTCCTACGGGCTAAGGCAGAAGTATTTTTAGTCTTTCAGCGCTTCCTTGCTCTTATTGAGAATCAATTCTCTGCCAGCATCAAGATCTTGCGATCTGATTTAGGAGGGGAATACATGTCTAATGAGTTTCAAACCTTTCTCCAAAGCAGATGGATCCTCTCTCAGCGTTCTTGTCCTTCAACACCACAACAAAATGGTATTGCGGAGAGAAAAAATCGTCATCTTCTTGATGTGGTAAGAAACATTTTACTTGAATCATCTGTCCCTCCTCGGTTTTGGTGTGAGGCACTTTCTACTTCAGTTCATTTGATCAATCGCTTACCATCTCCTACGCTAAATCATGTTTCTCCTTTCTTTAAGTTGTTTGGTCATTCTCCTTCATATTCTGATCTTCGTACCTTTGGTTGCGTTTGTTTTGTGCATCTACCTGCTCATGAACGACATAAACTTACTGCTCAATCTATTAAGTGTGCCTTTATTGGTTATGCTATCCATCAAAAGGGTTATGTTTGTTATGATCCTCAGGCTCGTCGTATACGGATTTCAAGGAATGTGGTTTTCTTTGAAAATCAATATTTCTTTCCATCTCATTTAGAGGTTCCATCTGCATCATTATCTCTTTTGCCTAGTTTTTGTGAGTCCCCAACAATTATTGAAAGATTTAAACCTGGCTTGGTGTATGAAAGACGTAATCGACATGAGTCTCATTCCACTTCCTCAATGCCCCCTACCGATCATGACCCGACGCCTGATCCAACTTCTATTTCTGTTCCAACTACTTCCACCACTCTTCGTCGGTCTACTCGTACTTCTCGAACCCCCGATTGGTATGGTTTCTATTCTCCTGTCTCTCTTGTCGCTCATTTATCCTCTATTTCTATTCCTTCTTGCTACAAACAGGCCATGGAACACGAATGTTGGCAAAATGCAATGCAAATAGAACTTCAAGCACTTGAGGAGAATCACACATGGGATATTGTTCCTTGTCCTCCTACAGTCAAACCCATTGGGAGTAAATGGGTTTTCTCTGTAAAACTTCGCTCTGATGGATCCTTGGACCGGTATAAAGCTCGCCTTGTAGCACTGGGTAACAAGCAGGAATACGGGGTTGATTTTGAGGAAACATTTGCTCCTGTTGCCAAAATGACCACCGTTCGAACAATCTTAGCTATTGCTGCTTCACAATCGTGGAAACTGCATCAGATGGATGTAAAGAATGCATTTCTTCATGGTGATCTCCAAGAGGAGATTTACATGAAGCTTCCCTCTGGTATGACTAGTTCTTCTTCTCATGATGTATGTAAGCTATGACGTTCTCTGTATGGACTCAAGCAGGCACCCCAAGCTTGGTTTGAGAAGTTTCGCAGTACAATTCTTTCATTCAATTTTACACAAAGTCAGTATGATTCATCTCTCTTCTTCCACGCATCTACATCGGGTATAGTCATTCTCTTCGTTTATGTGGATGATATTATCATTACTGGAACTGACTGTGCTTTGATTACTAAGCTTCAGGAATTGTTACATGCAACTTTTCATATGAAAAATCTTGGCCAGCTAACATACTTTTTAGGACTTGAAGTTCATCATCAGGCTAGGGGTATCTTCGTAAACCAACATAAGTATATTCAAGATCTTATCACTTTGGCTGGTTTAGAGGACACTTCTTATGTTGATACTCCTATGAAGGTTAATGTCAAATACAAGAAAGATGAAGGGGATCTTCTGAATGATCCTACTCTCTATCGGAGCCTTGTGGGGAGTCTTATCTACTTGACCACTACTCGACCTGATATCTCCTATGTTGTTCATCAGGTTAGTCAATTTATGTCTGCTCCTCGGCATCTCCATCTTGCTATTGTTCGACGCATCATCCGCTATCTTCAAGGTTCAACTACTCGTGGGTTATTCTTTCCTACTGGCTCATCACTTCAACTTGTTGCCTATAGTGATGCTAATTGGGCTGGGTGTCCAGATACACGTCGATCTACTATGGGTTGGTGTATGTTTTTAGGAGATGCTTTAATTTCTTGGAGATGCTTTAATTTCTTGGAGATGCAAGAAACAAAACTGTGTGTCTAAATCTTCTACTGAGGCAGAGTATCGTGCTATGTCTACTGCTTGTTCTGAAATTGTATGGCTACACGGTCTTCTTGGAGAACTTGGGTTTCCTCAGAATACTTCTACCCCTCTTCATGCTGATAACACTAGTGCTATTCAGATTGCGAACAATCCAGTTTTCCATGAACGCACCAAGCACATTGAGGTTGATTGTCATTTTATTCGAGACAACTTGGAGACTCGTGTGATATCTCTTCCTCATATCTCCTCTGATCTCCAAGTTGCTGATATCTTCACCAAAGCTATGATTCGACAACGACATCAATTTCTTGTTGACAAATTGTTGCTTGTTGACTTACCAGCATCAATTTGAGGGGGGATGTTACAGAATCAATTAGTGGTATAATTAGATTTCCACTACAATTGTGGTAGAATTAGGTCTCCACTACATTAGTGGTAGAATTAGTGGTGCACTACATTAGTGGTAGAAATAGTGATGTTTGTAAGGCTATATAAAGACTCTAATCAACTCAATACAGATCAAGCAATTCATTCAAGTTTAAATTGACAGCAATCCGTATTTGAAAATGCTAATCACTCCAACAAATCATGGAGCCTCGTTATAATTTTGTAATGTATATACTAGAGCATAGTCAAAGTGAGTATATATAACCAATCATGAGATAATCAATCACTATAGCTCCTTCCTTGTTTAGAGTTCTAGGATTAAGGCAATGTAATGCAGTAATAATCACAATTGACTGGAATATACATGATCTGTTTTATGTACATTATTACATACATGCTCAAGTATGAGAATTGATACTTTATACCAAGCCAACATCAACTGCAAAAGGTTAGCAGAGGAGGATTAAGCACATTTTAAATATGAACTCATAGTTGATTATTCATAACACGCAAAACCTCCCCACCATGAGTAATTACATAGTCCAACAGTTGCAATACTTCTGCTGAATTTTCAAAAGCTTGTGGTGCAGAAAGATCACTATACAAATTATACCAAGCACCATCAACCTTCCGCATTGCAATCCAATGCCTACCTTTCCATAGTCCTGCATATCTTCTAACAGGAACATTAAGCACAGTGCCCATTAGCGTGTCTTTTGTATCATCCAGACCAATGGAGGCAACTCCACTGCGACGGTCATGCCAAACAACACTCTTTCCCTTAGCTTCTAATGCAGCAATGAGAGGAGAATTGAAGACGCAAATCGTAACAACATCAATTCGTCGGTTGAAATCGCCAGAGAATTGATTCTGGGTTGTTGAAATCGCAGTGAAGAAGTGAAGTGTGCACGCAGAGGAAGTGAAGTGTTGAAATTGCCAGAATGAATGAGGGGCACGCTGGGAATTTCGTAAAATGGTTGAGGGCATAATCGTCAATCACACATCAATTCCGAATTCCAAGCCTTCTAGGATTAGGAATTCCGAGGTTTTCACTTGAAAACCCTAAGCCTACCCCGCCCAGAATTCCTAAGCAAATGTGGAGCAATTCCGTGAAAAGAATAAGGGTTTACGGAATTCGTAAGCCCAAATCCTTTTTCATTATGTCAAAAGAACGGGGCATAAGGGACAAATGTCGTATTTTATCAAAAAAAAGTTTGAAATAAATTATTAATTAGTTTTTTAAAGACTTCTCGAAATAAAAAATGAAACATATTTATTATAATTTTACATAATGATTTATTACGTCATCACACGCTTTATGAACTGCATCACAAAATCACTGTATCTGATTCTTGTTGTTGTTGATAGCTATGGCGTTGTGATTTCCATACAAACGGAAGAGACCAAACGCAGAAATCGCAGATAAAACTACCATCCCGAGGCTCATTACCACTGCACTTGCCACACCTTGTGCGCTTTGAGAGCATAACTTCTTGTAAAAGTTGCAGGTCTTCATCCACTGAAGCTCATCCTGGCCAAGCATGGAGAACATACCCGCTTGTGCAGATGAAGACACCGCAACCAAAGTCACGTATGCTATTATCTGCAGTAACACAACGCAGAAAATATTCAGTAAGCATGATTTTGATCGGTTGGTGTATAACAGATAATAATAGCTGTTTGATGTTATATACCATCGTAGTTATAGATCATGAATGATGTCTAGATTGTTAGTAAATATAGGACTATAGGAACGAAATTAAAAAATGCATAAAATAATTGAATGACATGCAAATTGACGAAATGACGAAATTATCTCTAGAAAATGGATTTTGCAGAAAAATTAGTGAGTTACGTATTAAAACGGTCTCATTAAGACAATTCCGCCCCCCTCACCGTAAATGGTTCGTGTAAGGGGAAAAATTAGGACGATTACCTCCCAGGATAAAACAGTGTCTTCAAGGCGAAACAAATACGATATTTCCCTTAACCGAACTGAACAATACCTCAACTCGGATTTCGACGGAAATTCGAACACAACTAGGAACTCAGATCTGACTTAACTCTGAAGCAATATATTTGTTGGTAATTTTTGAATTTTTCGGGAGTGTATGTGATTGCTTTTTAATTGAGAAGAATCAACCCAATTTATAGGTTTTATGGTACTCATTGTAACCAAAGATACCAACAATTATATTACAATAGGAAACATCATAATAGTAAATATTTCATTAGAAAATATATTTCATTAAGAAATATTTTATTAGAAAATATATTAATAATATTTTCTTGATATATATAAAAGATAGTAACAATATTTGAGGTGAAAATATTTCCAAATATATTATATCAACATTAATATATTACTTCCTTTCTCATTTAACATTCACAAGAAAATTGAGTCGGTTTACTCCTAAACCAGCCTAAGGGCTGGACCACGACCAACATATATATGACCGATCAATGGAGAAGATTGATAAATTTTAATATCGGGGCCGAGCCACACCCAAATAGCAACCACATTGTACAACTCGGGTTCCATCCTAAAACCAATTTGTGATAGGAGGAGGTAGTCTTGTTGTATATATGGTGCCCAAATTGTGTTATACCACCAGTGTGGTATTTGTGTCACAGTGATAATTCAACACTCTCCCGCACTGTGACAACTCGTATTTTTTAAAGGCACGGCACCGGCACATTTTTTTAATTCATACGGGTTGGGACTCAACAAATCCCCTCTCACGTCCAAGCCTGACCCGAACTCTGGTACGTGGAGTAAACGGGACACAACAAATCCACATCGGGTACCCACAACGGGAAACACCCAACACCGTCAATCGAAACCGGGGTCTGATACCATAATAAATTTTAATATCGGGGCCGAGTCACACCCAAATAGCAACCACATTATACAACTCGTGATCCATCCTAAAACCAATTGGTGATAGGAGGAGGTAGCTTTGTTGTATATATGGTGCCCAAATTGTGTTATACCCCCGGTGTGGTATTTGTGTCAAGTGATAATTCAACAAGATGGCCCAAGCTAATGGTTTGCTTAGGAGCACAGAGCCCTTAACCATGCTTGCAACGCACCTCAATGCTTGAATCAAGCAGTATGAAGCTGCAACACCATTGGTAATCACCATGAAACTACACATACAAAAAAAAACATTTAAAAAAAAAGGTTAATTACCAAAAAGCAAACCCAACTTTGGACCAAAACCAAAAAACAAACCGAATTTTTTTTCTTCCCAAAAGCCAAACCGAAGATTATGAAATGAGCAATTAGAAAACCCGACCCAAACAAACGTTAATTTCGACGGAAATTGTAACAGTTTTGGAGTCGAAATTGGATATGACGGTTCTGCCCTTAAGATTGCAGATTTGAAGTTGTTCTTCATTCTAGGGTTCCCTCTTCTCCCCCAAATCGACAATTCATACCGGATTCAAGAATTGAGATATTAAAAAACGCATTGCATAATATTGCAGGTGAATGTTGTCAAAGGATTGAAACTATACGAGGATGTTTTCACTGATTCCGAGCTTTCCAAGTTGGCCAACTATATGAAATCGGTATGAATTGCTGCAGTTCGGGGTGAATTGCTCAAATTGTAGTTAATATTGCAGCAGATAAAGGAGAATAAACGTGAATTGCTGCAGTTCGGTGTTCCAATTTTTCGAGGAAATAATGAAATCGGTATGAATTGTCGATTTGGGGGAGAAGAGGGAAACCTAGAATGAAGAACAACTTCAAATCTGCAATCTTAAGGGCAGAACCGTCATATCCAATTTCGACTCCCAAACTGTTACAATTTCCGTCGAAATTAACGTCATATTTGGGTCGGGTTTCCTAATTGCTCATTTCAAAATCTTCGGTTTGGCTTTTGGAAAAAAAAAAAATCCTGTTTGTTTTTTGGTTTTGGTCCAAAGTTGGGTTTGCTTTTTGTTAATTAACCCTAAAAAAAAACCACATATCTTCATCATCTGTAGCGCTGATTGTCCTATATCAGTTATTTTATGGGGAAATCGCCAAAAAAAACTTCAATTTTTTGTTTCAGAAACTGCAGATGAGAATCTGGACAAGATTGAGAAAGGGATATTGTCTTACACGAGAGCTTTCATGTCTGTAAACTTGGCACGCTTCCGAATTGCGAAGATTTCTCTGACTTGGGAGTCAGAAGCCACAAGAACAGACGACAAGATACCCAAACTACAGATGAGACACCTCAGAACCAACTCTGTTAACCTCACTCCTCTGTCTAGAACACCCATTGAACTCATTTCTATAAGCGAGCTGAAACCCTACAAAGACCAAAAAGAAGAAGAGAAATGTCTAGTTCTTGGTGGAGAGAGAGAGAGAGAGAGAGTATAGTGGAGCCACCAATCTTGTTAAAAGGTCACTACTTATAAATCACTCAACTCACTTAACCTCCTTCTGCTACGCATTTCCTCAAATAGATGGTGAGCTAATAACTAAGCCTCAAAACGATGCGTCCCTTCTATAGGGCCGACATTGGTGTGGTGAAAAATTTAAAATCACGGTAATAATAATTATTTTTTTAATATATTTAACTGTACCATTATGGTACGTTACGGTTATGGTGATGAATTTTCTACCTGTAATGGTTATGGTATTTTAGTGATATCCCATTGTTATAACCATAGTTATTATATAAATAAAATAATAATTTAATATTAATATATTAATAAATACTAATAATAAAAGTATGATTTTGACTTTTAATTTTACGAATCTATAATTCCAACAGTAATTAAATGATTTAAATGTTAAATGATATTAGTGTTAATTTTGAATGGTGCTAATGTTAAATATTTTTATTGTGTGTAACATAGCTTTATGTATTTATTAAGATAACATTTATAAAGTTTCATTACATTTCACATGTGATAATAAATATGAATATACGGTTAAAACTGTGGTTAATAACAATGGTTATGTATATAGTTAGCGTATTAAAAATTGTACACATAATAGTTACGGTTATGCTATGCAATTTAAAAATATAGTATGATTATGATATTTGATATACTCGTACCATGTCCTATCGATTAAGAGCCCTAACTTCGCCACTTGACAAGAACGTTTTTGTATCGGAATAATACGATTGGATAAAATTTACCATTTAAAAAAAATACTTTATTATTATTTTTACAATTCGTATTGCTGTGTCATGTAACAGAATAGTTGGAGGATCTTCTTGATGCTTTCTACAAGTTAGGGGTGTAGGACTGAAAAACTCCCATGATGTCTTCTCCTTCCATCTGTGTTTCTTCTTCTCTTCTTGATTTTCTTACGTGACATGCCGGAAGATCGATAGATACCGTGTTGAGATCCGTTTTCCCAAGCACGTGTTGGGAACAGGTTCCATCGATTGGGATTTATTGCCACCCATTTCGCTAAGAAATGGAGGAAAACAGACAGGAAATATCCAACATGGGAGAACAACTTACTTTCAAGTTTCACCAGACCAGACAGAGGGAGGGTGGGGTACCACCATTCTTGTCTTGTGTTGGTTGGAAAATGGCTTAAAAGAAAATGGATAGCTTCCTTCTACTTTTCATACAACTGAAGAACTCCTTTTCAACACCCAGACCATATTTACATAAATTTTCTGAAGATTCACAACGTGTTGTTCTGTTCTCGATCCCGTAAACAAAACACAGATTTAGGGGTTTTAAAATACAATACAGATTACACACCAGATCTGTCTCATAACCAAATAAACAGAAAAGAAAGTCACCTCCATGCCGAAGAAGTCACCATGGCTCGGTTCAACCACCCAAGTAACAGAGCTCCATCCCTCTCTTCAACCCTGTAATTCTTATGAAACCCTTTCAACAAAACCCTAACCGCACCCATAACCGCAGGACTCAATCTGCATTGCTCAAAACCTGCAAACTGCAGCCTCAGCTGCCATTTCCTGAAAAGCTCATGCCTTTCCACGCGATCGGGGCCCTCACAAGCCACCATGCTAACAATGTCCCGAGCAACACACTGCTGCTCTGCATTGATCCTCTTCTTGGAGTCCACATTGAAGCTTCCAGCTTCGATGGACTCAAACATGGCAGTGTAGTAATCCAGCGTTTCCTGGAACCTGACAAGAAACGGAGATGTGTTTGTGTTGGATTCTTGCTCCACAATCATCACTACCTTGGGGGACAAGGATTTTACTAATCTTAGGAGATTGTCTCTGTGGTTTGTCACACTGACGCTCTCGTCAGGCATGTGGTGAAGTATATAAGGGAAGTTCACCACCACAGCCTCTCCATGGCGGATATCAAGGTCGTGGAGTGATACATCACAGCGAGACATGGCAGCATTGTGGAACTCAAAGTGGTATCCATACGAATCTGCAGACATTTTGAGCTTCTGGGCCACAAGATCGAGCCCGGACCCACGTGCATGGGCTGACTGGGTATCGTCCAAGCCTGTGATGCGGATTGTCGGAAGTGGGCTGCCTCGGGCCTGAGCCTGGGTCCAGATCGACTCCATTAAGGATACCCATTGAGCACCCTGAGCTATCTGGAAGTCGATTATGTGTATCCTTGGCTCAAACTCTGTAGCCTCTTGAATCATCATATTTGCAGAGCAGTAAGCGAATTTCCAATAAGGGCAGGTGTTGAAGAGGAATCCCATGGAAGACATGAGCTCCTCGCTTGGAACCGTTTCCATGCACTTCAGTCGTTTGTAGATTGAGCTTCCAGAAGATCCAATCCGAGCCTTCAAACCTTCCAACAAGTAAGTTCCTAACCGTTGGATCGGGTCACCAGTCACAGACACACTTTTGTCTGCTTCGTTCATTAATTCAAACGCCATCTGCAGATTTCCTTCAGAGATCAGTTTCGCAGATAATTTAAGCAGTTCTTTCAGCCCCAGCTTCGGGATGAGTTTTACGATCTGGGTTTGAACAACGGGATCAGGCTTTGTTAAGCAACATTCACAGGTTTCACCCATGTCGGACTCAGGTTCCATCAGGAAAATCTCCATGTCCCGAATCAGTCGGTTCCTCTGTTCATAATCGTCGTTCACGACAGAAGAGCCACTAAGAGGAGACCCATAAAGGATGCTGTCAGATGAATGGTGGGGATCTGAGAGAAAGGGGCTTCCATTAGTCAAGACACTGACAGAAGGTGAATTATATGGTGCAGCGGCAGAGGCTAATGAGGACGAATCGAGGGTGGAATACTGTTCTTGGAATGGTTGGAAGGAAGCTTTAGTTTCTTGGCTGCTGATTTCAGGGCTTGGGTTTTCGTACAAAATTTGGAAGGGGGATGAGCAGAATGGATCGAAGTCAAGCCCTTGCATTGTTGCTGAAGTTTGAAATTTCTCAGATTTATGCATATCGAAGTGATATTTACTGCTTTTTTTGCCTCAACTGATATAAAAATGCCTTTTGATGGCGCTGAGCAGAGAGATGAAGACTTTCATGATGCCATCAATCGATCAAGGAAGCTGCCAATCTCTGTCGTGAGTGAAATATATCAGAAAAAAGTAACAATCTGCAGGAAACCAAAAAAATAAAAACCAATGTCAGTGCAATTCCATGTGTATAAAATTTTCTCAATATAATTCATCATTTTAGTAAAGAAATTAGAAGTCACAGTAATAACATAAACACACATGTTCCTCATCGGACATGGACATGCCTCACAATCCACGCATGTACGAACACAAATAATGATTAACGTACTTACGAGAAGGAATATGCAATAATCTATGTTAGGTAATGATGAATCAACTATCCCATCAAAGCAACTAAAAGTTAGTACATCTAGCTAAAGTACCATACTTTAAGCAATGTCTTAACATAACTTAAATCTTAATCCCCCAAAGTCTAGTCGAGATCAGACAGATCTCAACTTTGTCTCGGAGCAGTCATGATTAATCCCACATCCAATTCCTAAAATTCGAATCGCACATGCTTCATGTATGAATTCCAGGTACCAATCATAAACCCTATTTTTCCGCACAATTCTACCAGTCAGGACACTATAAAGTGAAGTAGAAATTTCATGAAATGTGAAGAAACCCTAAATTAATCTTTAACCACAGCGAACTAGTACCAGATCCAAGAAAGAGCATCAGAGAATCTGCCAACTAATGATCTCCTTTTTCATCTTCTGACCTTTTCTCATCAAAGAATCACAAATATGATATACCTTCGACTCTAATGTACCAATTTAACCAGAAATCCATTTCCAATTGGTGAAACCCTAAAAAGAATCTTCCATGAAAAATAATTTCCTCGCGAAATCATGGAAGAAATCAACCACTGATTGGAACAACTATGGTAGCAACGAAAATAAATTACCTGTGTCACTAAAATTTGAGTTTAATAGCTCCGGTATCTTACCTGGGTCCAATCTCTCTACGATTTCAGCTCCGTCCTCTCTACGATTTCAGCTCCGTCCTCTGACAATTCCGATTCCACTTCAGCGATACCGCTGTTTTTTCTTGACAATGTATTCTCTCTGAAGAAGTGTAAAGTACGGTTTTTTTTTTTTTTTGGTCAATTAATCAAATAATATATGTTGCTGCCCAGGAGAAGAGTTATTATGTCATTGATTTTTTTTTTTTAATTACTTTTCTGCCACTAATGGCCCCGTGCTATGAGACTTCTTACTAGTTACTACTGGGAATCAAATCGGTCCAGTCAGATTAATTTTTTATTACTTCAGTCGGGTTCTTATGTTTTCAGATCGAAAATTCTTAAGAAAAAAACAGACAAAAAAAGTGTTCAGGAAAAAATGAACTGTCCATTTGTATTACGAGTTTTCGTCCATTTGTATTACGAGTTTTCGGACCTTTCGGTTTAAATCTAAAATTTAAAAAATACACATCTAAAACTAAAATAAATATTCAAAATTAAATTAAAACACTAAAATAATTGTTGAATAACTACATTACTATTAATTAGTAGGGTTAATTACTTAATTGATTACATATGTTTGACCAATGTTCAGAATGGTTACACATGTTTCAAAATGTGATTAATTGGTTTTGAAATGTGACTATTTGGTTTTTTTACTGTTCACCATTAGAAATCACAGTTAAGTCACTATTTAGATACGTAAAATGACGTAATTACCCCTGGAATCATCTTCAAGAACACATCATCATCTTCAATAACAAGAATCGAAGAACTCAGAAATGCTGTTTCAAATGCTGTTTCTGGGTTCTTCAAGAACCCAGAATCGCAATTATGGGTTCTTCAAGAACCCAGAACCGCAATTATGGGTTCTCAAGAACATCGAATCGAATTTGATTCGATTCTGGTTCTTCAAAACGATTATGTGTTCTTCAATACAACTAAGAGCATAATAGTCATTTCACAATTCAATAATATGTTAAAAAAAATAATTAACGTTAAAATTAACGTTTTACTAACGGAATAACCAATTAATCACATTGGGAAAAACATATGTAACCAATTAGTCACATAGCAAAACCAATTAATCACATTTTGAAACATGTGTAACCATACTGAACATTGGTCAAACATGTGTAACCAATTAAGTAATTAACCATAATTAGTATTAATCAATATTCATTGATTAATACTAATTAATATAATATATAAAATTATATGTGTATATAACGATCGAACCAGACTCTGTGGTCTTTTACGGGGCGTTTCTTTCATGGAATTCGGAATAAGGAATACGGAATAGGGAACAGGAATAGGGAATAAGGAATAGGAGATAAGAATATGAAATTGTTTCTTTGGTGGAATGAAATGGAATGGAATAAGGAATTCTGTTGTTTCTTTGGTGGAATTGTATATGGAAATGGAATGGAATGTGGTAAAATGACATATTTGCCCCTCATTGTATATGTATAGTATATAATATATATAATTTCTATTAATTAATTTTAAAATTAAGAATAATAAAAACTTATAATATAATTAATTAATAATAAAAAAATAAATTAACTTATTTAATTAATTATTAATTAAGATAAAATTGTTGAATTAATATAAATTTTAAAGTAAGGGCATTTCGGTCATTTCGCCTCCTATTCCTCATTCCTAGCGCGCCCGGCTTAGGAATTCCGAGTTTTTCACACCGAATGTCTAAGCCTACCCCGCCCGGAATCCGTAAGCTAAATTTTTGCATTTCCGCGAAAAGAACAACTTCTTACGGAATCCGTAAGTCGAATTCCTTTTCCATTCCGTGAAAAGAACATGCCATTAGACTCTTAGACCGAACAGTTAAAAAATTCAAAACAAACTAAAAAAAATGACCACAAAACGAACCATATATTGTCGGATCGATTTTTTTGAACCGATTCATAACACTTTTTACCAAATTTTCAGACCACGCCGATTTTTCTTTCATACTTATTAGATGTGCTTATCAAAACATGGACCATCTTCAGAACACTAGCAGCTCTCACACATGAAACCCTAGTAGATAAGATAAAAGGAATGCAAATACCTAACACAAAATAATCACAATTTAAAAGCTTATACTTATCTTAATTTTCATATTGGTCCTTGTAGAATTGCTCAATACTCCAGACTATTTTGGATCATCGGGTTGACCCTCAACACTCCTCCTCAAGCTTATGTTCCCATACAGATCCTTCATTCCCAGCTTTCTAAGAAGGTAGTAGTGTTGTTGTCCACTTACTGTTTTAGTGAACAAAATTGCTACATGTTCTGATGATCTAATAAAATTCGTTTTCACCAATCCTGCTGTGATCTTCTCCAATGACAATCTATTTCTATATGCTTTGTACGTTCATGAAACATAGAGTTAGTAGAAATTTGCAATGCAAATTTATTGTCACAAGATTACAAACTTATATTTTACTTCAGCACACGACCTAGATATAGTATTTTGCTTCTTTACTTTCCAAGACACAAGAGAATCACCATTTTTTATACAAAAGTCTTAAACAAATTTTCTAGTCTCAACACATGCAGCCTAGTCAGAATCACAAAAAACAAATAATTCAATACTGCTGTTTGAAGACGGAAAAACACCCAAACCAGGCTGGTTTTTAGCATACTTAATTACCCTATAAACAGCATCAAGATGCGATTGTTTAGGACATTGCATAAATTGACTTAGCATTTGAATAGCAAAAGCTATGTCCGAGTGACCGTTAAATACAAGAGTTTCTCAACAAGTTTTATATATAAGTGAGCATTAACAAGTGTAGTATCAACTTTATATAAATCAAACATTGCATCATACGATGCACTCGTTATGCTCTGGTTTACTTCCATAGGAGTCTTACCAAGTTTTACACCTGACATACCAATCTCATCCAACAACTCTAAGGCAAACTTACGCTGGTTCATCACAATGCCTTCTTTCGACCTGGTTATTTCAATACCGATAAAAAAAACGCAATTCACCCAGGTCTTTCATTTTAAAGTTGCTTTCAAGAACATATTTCAACTCAACAATTAGCACTTTACTGTTTCCAGTAATTAATAAGTCATCAACATATACAAGCAGCACAACAATATCATCACCGCATTTCGTAGTGAACTTGAAATAGTCATACTTACTTTGCACATACCCACTTTTAACAAGAGCATCACACAGCTTAACCTTCCATGGCCTAGAGCCTTGTTTAAGACCATACACCGATTTCAGCAATCAACAAACCATCATATTCTCCCTTGATTGTTGAAACCAGATGATATTTTCATATAAAATTCCTCATTTAAATCACCTTGAAGAAAAACATTAGACACATCCATTTGAAACAAATGCCATCTTTTAATAGCCGCAATTGCTAAAACAGATCGAACGGTAACCAATTTTGCAAATGGAGAAAACGTATCAAAATGGTCAATTCCTTCTTGTTGACTATATCATTTAGCAACCAACCTAGATTTATAACTTTCTATAAAACCATCAAATTTGTATTTCACACGGTACACCCATTTACAACCAACAATATTCTTATCTGAAGGCATAGGAATTGGACCAAGTACCATTTTTTCTAAAGCATCAAAATCTTCTTTCATTGCCTTGATCTAATTCACATCTTTTGCAACTTGTGAAAAAGATTTAGGCTCAATTACTTTAGAAACTGAACTAATAAAGCAACGATAACGATCTGAAACATGATCATAACACACAATTTCCAATAGGATGAGCAATGTAACATTTTTTTCTAGTGTTGGCTGAGACAATGTAGTCCTTTTGCCATAATGGAGCTCTGCTCAACTGAGATGATCTCCTCGGTTCAGCCAATTAATTTGCATCACCATTCAGTACATCATCGATTGATGGAGCTTCAACCTCATTTTCAGCATTCAGTTCATTTTCAGCATTCAACTTATTTTCATTGCACAATACTTGCAAAAGATCATCGTCTAAAACAGTCACTGGACCATCAGTAAATAAGGGTGAATAAATCATGTTAGAAACTTTAAAAGGAAATATATCTTCCTTAAATTTCACATCACGACTTACAAAGAAAGTCCTTGTTTCCAAATTCAACAGCTTGTATCCTTTGGGGGTTGAACTATAACCCATGAAAGCCGGGGGTATTAATCTAGAAGTAAATTTATCTGACAAGTTCAACACTTTCGCATAACATAAACAGCCAAACACCCTTAAGTGACTTACAAAATCAGATTTTCCAAACAATAATTCATAAGGAGACTTTCCTTTTAAAACAGGAGTAGGCATCAAGTTTATCAAATAACATGCAATCAATATACACTCTCCCCAAAACTGAATAGGAACATTACTTTGAAAACACAAGACCCTTACTTTCTAACAAATGGTCAAAGTGCCCCCTAAAATTTGGCCGAAATTTAAGAATCCCCCTTAAAGTTTAAAATTTGAAATTTTAGTCCTAATGTTTGGAAGAAATCAAAAATTCCACCTTTCCGTCATAAGACCGTTTATTTGAGACTGTAAACTGACATGTGCCGTGCACGCGACGTGACTTAAATTTAAAAGACAAAAATGCCCTTATGTCAGTGTGTAGAAAAATCCATTCTTTTCGTCGGCAATCCTTCCAATGACCAATTTCAGTTCAATCTGGAAGCAAAAACTGGAACAATGTCGAGGTTAGCAACGGATTTACAACAACCTAGCATAAACCCTAAATTTAAGCATGGCATAAACCAGACGGGATTTGATTCGGAACCCAAAGTTCACTTCGGAGCCTAGCATAAACCCTAAGTTCACTTAGGAACTTACCTTGAGCCACAATCGAAGTCGCTACAGCACCTGGCGCGGAGACGAAGCGCGGAGTCGCGGAGTCGCGGACGAAGACGTGCTGGTGTGCAGAAATCGCGGAGAAGTCTCTGATTTGGGAAAGGATAATAGAAGCGTCTGGTTTGTGGAACCGAGATAGAAATGAAGCGTGCTGGTGTGGGTATGGAGGGAAACTGAAGTTCACAAGGAAACTGACTTAAGGGAATTTTTGTCTTTTAAATTTAAGTCACGGCACATGTCAGTTTACTGTCTCAAATAAACGGTCTTATGACGGAAATGAGAAATTTTTGATTTCGTCCAAACATTAGGACTAAAATTTCAAATTTTAAACCTTAAGGGGGATTCTTAAATTTCGGCCAAACTTCAGGGGGCACTTTGACCATTAACCCTTTCTTTTTACTATTCCGTTTTGTTGAGAAGTGTAAGGACAAGAACTTTGATGCACAATTCCTTTATTTGAAAACATTTGAACAATTTTCGTTAAAGAATTCACCCCCATTGTCCGACCTTACCTTCTTAACAAAACTAGAAAACTTATGTTCAACTAATGCAAAAAAATGTTGAATAACAAAAATTACATTAGATTTTAGAGAAAGTAAATACACCCATGTATTTCTTGAAAAATCATCTACTATTGTTAAAAAAATATTTTTTATTATCATGTGTACTTACATTATACGAACCCCAAATATCAAGATGAAGTAACTCAAAATAGCATGAAACAGAACTATTATTAACAGGAAATGGCGACCTATGCTCCTTTGCTAAGGGACATATAGAACAATCTGAAACATCTTTTTCAACAGACTTAGAAAAATTTAATACAAAAAACTTATTCAACGTTTGTAATGACACGTGACCTAAACGTCTATGCCAAAGCAGTGCTTGATGATTAGAAGTTGTAGAGGTTTGGAGGGCCAAACATGACTTCAAGGGTGACCTAAAGTGCTATTGCCCCTGAAGTCTCTCTACCAATCCATGTCATCTTACCACTGCAAAGGTCCTGCATCACAACAAACTTTGAACAAAATGTTACTATACAGTTTTACTCTTTTGTCAGTTTTGAAATTATTGAGAACAAGTTATACTTAACATCAGATAAATGCAATACACCATACATTTTCTTATCACCATTAAAAGAAAATTCACCAACATTTTTAACTATAGAAAAAGATCCATTCGGCAACTGCACTTTAGAACTACAATAATTTATATTTTCTAACCAATCTAACCTAGTTGACATATGATTTGTAGCTCCAATGTCAATAATCCAAACATTAATATTCAATGTATTTGCACTTAAACAAATATTACCTGTCATGTTGATCCGATTCTTAGCCACAGAATCCTTGTTAAGCATCTGGACAATTTGTTCAAGATGTTCCTTTGTTAGCATCATAGGCTTATCACATGCATCACCATTAGTAGGAGTACAACAACCATAAGGCACCCAAGCAGATGTATTAACACTTGAATCAACAGGAGTCACAACAGGATTATCCATGACATTATTGGCATGAGCAGTCTTAGACTTAAATTTCTAACCCGGTGGATATCCAATTTTCTTAAAACAAGGGTCGTAATCAAGACATTTTCTTTTGCAAAACTCACATATTACATTCATGTTCCTTTTGTTGGGCGGTTTAACCTGATTACTGTTAGAATTGAAAGTCGAGCCATCAACATAAGACACTGAAATATTACAGTTGGAAATGCCTCTATGATTCTCTTCTTGAATCAGGACTGCATAAGCCCGGTTAACCGACGGTAGGGGCTATCTCATAACAAGATTCGATCTGATAGTAGAATATGAATCGTTTAAACCATTCAAAAACTGGAACAGTTTCAGATTATTCTCATGTTCAATGTGCTTTTTGATCAAATCACACCCACAATTTGGCAAACAGGTTATAACAGCAAATTCTTCCCAAAGCATACGCAGTCTAGTGAAATAAGCAGATATAGTGTCAACTCCTTGTTGAACTAAACATATTTCCCTATGCAACTGAAAAATCATTGATTTGTTTACTTTATTAAACCGCTCTCTCAAATTATTCCATACTAGGAAAACACTAGACGAATAAAGAATAATGCTCATAAAATCCTTCAAAACTGAGTTCATTGTCCAAGCAAACACTATATCATTGCATCTATCCCAAAGATGATGCAAACCCGAGTCAAACGACTCTTTAGGGCAAGAACCATCAACAAATCCTAGTTTGTTCTTAACCAGTAGCGAAATATACATTGCGTGGCTCCAAAACCCATAGTTTTCAAATCCGATCAATTGAATAGAAACAAGAGAGAGAACATGTTGTATATGAAGGATGCAAGAATAGTGGATGATTATGATCCACCACCGGAGTATTCGCAAAAGTGTTTATCTCCGTCGTTGCGATCGTCGTCGCGGTCACTCCAATAATATCTGAGCCCGCAGTTCCCGACGAAGACGTCATCAACGAAGCAAGCAGCGGAAATCGAAAGCATTGACAAGATCGCAAGTATCACACAACGAATGGAGCAATCAAAGCTTCACATGCTCTAATACCATATAAAAAAATGGACAACATCTTCAGAACACTAGCAACTCTCACACATGAAACCATAGCAGAGAATATAAAAAAATGCAAATGATTGCGTTAAGTTAGTTTGAACTGAAGCATCCTATTTATACAAAAAACTAACACAAAATAATCACAATTTAAAACCTCATACTTATCTTAATTTTCATATTGGTTCTAAGATTGATCCTAGTAGAATTGTTGAATACTTCGACTATTCTGGATCATTCACCCTAACACTGCTAAAACATTGCTAATTGCTATATATTGTATTATTATGGAGAACTACTTATTTATATAAAAAAAACACATTAAACAGGTTTTATTATGATATGTCATTTTACTATCATACAACTGTAATCTATTATGCTAACTGTACATGTATTTTTTTTCTATATTATTGTCGTTTTCGAAAAATGATGTAATATTAATATCAACCTTATCTTTCTTCTTACATTACAAATTACCATCATCGAACTAACACTAAAAAATTCTGCAGTTTTTTTTTTTTCAGTCATGATGTTACTACGGTGTTACCCAACGTCTCAAAACTCAAAAGTTTAAAATGTTGTCGTTTTACTCGACGGGGTTTGGTGAAGGCCTGAAGGGTATAATTGTGAATCGAGTTGACAACTTGACATGAATGGCGGCAGTTATTGATTTTTTTAATATAAAAACATATTCTTATTTTAAAAATAAATAACAAGATATTCCACTATAAAAAATAATTATAAAAATATATCTACCCGTGAATATACTCTAACTATTAGTGATCATAAAAAAATAGTTACTACAAAGTTTCGAATTGAGAACATCTAACTATTAGACTATTAACTTTTTCACTATATCAAATATATTTTATTGTATAATTATCCATACTCGTCAAGATTCGCAAATAGAATTTAACATACATCTTATATGCGAATGGCATGATTTAAGACTTTCGTAGATAAGTATATTTTGTAATTATTTTTTAAAACTGAATATTTCGGTATTTATTTTTAAAATAAAATATTCGCGAATAAGTATATTTTTATAATTATTTCTCGAAACAGAATATTTCTGTAATTGTTTTCAAAATTGAGTGTATATTTATATATATATGATAATTTTCAAAAAGTATTTAATTTAGAATTTTTTTTTGAAAAAGTATATATATAAAAAAAATATTTAGCAAAATGTGCATCTGCGCAGGTAGGTCAGTAGCGATTGTTATTTTTTTTACGTTTTTTTTTAGAAGACACATCAGAGTGTAAATGGATTTTCAGTGGTTGGAGGAGCAGGATACAGAATTTTAACCTCATTCACAACCAAAAAGGAAGTATTAATCAAGGAAAATGGAAGGTTTGATCAAGAGAAATGAGTCAATTTTGATTACTTTGAGAAGACATATCAGAGTGTAAATGGATTTTCAGTGGTTGGAGGAGCAGGATACGGAATTTTAACCTCATTCACAACCAAAAAGGAAGTATCAATCAAGGAAAATGGAAGTTTTGATCAAGAGAAATGAGTCAATTTTGATTATTTTGAGAAGACACATCAGAATGTAAATGGATTTTCAGTGGTTGGAGGAGCAGGATATAAAATTTTAACCTCATTCACAACAAAAAAGGAAGTATCAATCAAGGAAAATGGAATCAAACTGAATCACCCCACGAAGAAAAGAGTAGTTTGTGATGAAAGACTTCAATTTCTATTTAGTAGGAAAACCATAAGCAAACTTAAAATCAACGAGTACACTATGCAGAAAATCGAGAGTCTTCAGTTGAGGAGTTTTGGAGTTCGGGTGAGGATGCTGCACCAGTTAAAGTCGGTCGCCCTCTTGCACCTAAAAAACTGCCGAAGAAAAAGGCAGTGGAAACCCCAAAGAGCTATTTTGCAGCAGTAATTCCTGAAAATGTCAAACCTGCTAGTGTATTTGAAGAAAAATCTCATTCAGAAACTTGTGAATAAACAACTTTGTTTTAATGTTTTACCTCAGGGATGTTGTTCAGAACAAGTTGGAAAATTTAGGACAGGTAATATTTGCCTAAGGAAAAATTATTTAACTTCTTCTAACTTCCTTCCTTTCTCTAGGTGAGACTAGCCTAGAGAATGAACAAGCATCAGTTCGCTTGAAAGACCTTGGTTGATGTACCATGTTAGTATCTAAACTTGAATTTTTTTCAAAAAGTATATATTTTAGAACAAGCATCAGTTCGCTTGAAATTGAAATTGATGATGTTCAGAACAAGTTGAAAAATTTATGACATGTAATATTTGTCTAGGGAAAATTTATTTAACTTCTTCTAACTTCCTTCCTTTCTCTAGGTGAGACTAGCCTAGAGAATGAACAAGTATCAGTTCGCTTGAAAGACCTTGGTTGATGTACCATGTTAGTATCTAAACTTGAATTTTTTCAAAAAGTATATATTTTAGAACAAGCATCAGTTCGCTTGAAATTGAAATTGTAGCACTGACACATTCTTTGTCTGAAAGACTTTCTTTAATAATTCATGTGATTTTTCTTGGACCTATGAATACTGAGATGGAGCAACGCAAAGTCTCTGTCCATCGAAAAACGCCACGTAGTGGTGAATGAACGTTTTTTTTTCAAAAAGTGTATATTTTAGGAAAAAAATTTGCAAAATCGCTACTGGTAGTGACAATTTTCAGAAAATCGACACTACCAGTAGCGAATACCACATGCGCAGATGCACATTTTGCTAAATATGTTTTTTACATACATACTTTTTCAAAAAAAAATTCTAAAACAAATACTTTTTTAAAAAAGTCTATATATATATATATATAAAGTTATCGACCACGTCCACCAATAACGTTGACCTCACCGTGGCTACTGAACACAGTCCTTAAAAGCTGCTTCCTCTATTCAAAATCTCTTGCTATCTATTAATATAATTAAGACCAAAAACAAAAAAAATCTATTAATATAATTAGAATTAGAATTAGAATTAGAATTAGAATTATTCCCTCGGTGCGGTCGTGATGTCCTAGCCTATATAATAAATAGTTCTTTGGGCCAACGGGACAATATATAATAAAGAAATATTCCAAACTTGGACATCAATATGTCGTGGTCGGTTCATCTTGCATACACATGCGAAAAACTATCTTGGAAGATGATTGGAGGGTGCGTCATGTCAAACTTAATAAATCAAGGCAGGTGTATTTGTATTTTGTAGTTTTACACTATTTTTATATTTATTATAAAATTAACTAATGATTTAGTTATTTATATTTTCTTTTCTTTTTTATCATTTATATTTTTTTGTGTGATTAAATGGTAACTTATATTTCATCTTCATGTAAGTATTTTATTTAAGCACTTATATTTGACCAATAAAATTAAATGTCCATTAAAATAACAATTGTACCTACCCTTATTTTCTTCCTACTTGTTCTTCCCATATTAATCACATGTTCTTCTTCTTATTTGGTCACAGATTGTCTTCCTCACTTGAAATTAAACCTAAAAATTTATTCTGGGTTCAAATTTGAAGCCATAATTGAAATAAGAGAAAATGAGGATGTGAGTATTTTTGACATTTCATGAAAAAGTAATTATAACCAAAAAGTTACATTGTCAAACATTTATTATAACTGACAATTTTTTTATGAAGAATTTCAATATATTAAAGACATAGAAGGTCTTATAGTTTTTTTTCTTCTTCTTATTGATTCGAGATTCTTAAAAAGTACTAGTTTAACATAATGTGATTCCTTACCACAAAATAAAATTATTTTTAAATTTTTTTAAAATATAACTCGTATTTAAAAAGTAATTACCAAATGAATCTCATATTTTTAAAAATAACCCAGCTCGCTAGTAACTTTTGACATAAACAGTCAAATATTCTCATTGTGTTATAATTTCACTGATTCCGAGACAAGTTGGTAGCCCTTCAAAAATTTATAGTATTCACCATAGTAACTTATAGTTCACTTATATTTACAGAAATTATTGTAATATTAACATATTTTTGTAGATATTAAAGGTAAATTGAAACTCGTACAGAGAACGACAGTAGAATGTGCCCCTAATGTGTATGAAGTCTATGGACTATGGAGAACAAGCTTTTATGCTTAGCCAAGATGTCACTCGTCCACTTTAACAATGTTTAGTGGCACATAACATATTGTGTAATGTGACAATCCGACTTTTGTCAACCTATCCCACTAACACTCGATGATCGACAAGATTAGAATAGGTTAACAAACTACAATGAGATAAAAGTAGGCAAGAGCCATGGATCACAAGGCACAATGCTTATATCTCAAAATATGGAACAATTATGGTCTGCATCTAGTTCATAAACTAAAGATGTAGATTCTAAGTACTTGAAGTGGTATCAAGGATGTCACTTACACTAATTAGAGATACACCATACAACTTGTACCAGAGGATGAAAATGTACTTCACACCGCATGACAACCAAACTATGTTGATGATATTTGTTTGTATATATGTTAAATTGCAACTATAACAAATTTGTGCACATGGAAATATTTTGCTTTATGTAATACAAATGAGAGGTTGGAGATATGTCGCTCCCAATACATAACTAGTGAACTAGAATTGAGGGTGAACCAGCCCCCAATCAGATTGGATTAGACCCCCCATGGGTGGACGACCATATATGGGTCAAGACCCAGACCCAAGTCCTAATCGAATTGGGGGCTGGTTCGATCCCAATCGGGAGGACTCGGGTCTGGGTTTTGACCCAGACCCGGTCCCCCACCCATGGGGGATCCGTCAGGGTAAAACTTAGACCTGATACCCCTCGATTGGGGTTCAATTGAATCGGGACTCAATTGTAACATTTGAAAAATTTGTTAAATTGTGATATTTTGTAATTAATTCGGTTAAATTTGGATGGAAAATTTGACGGAGGTGGTAAACTTTCACTTTTACCAAACATCATGAGAAAACTTTTACGATTTAAACATTAATAGAAAAACTGAAAAATCGGTCAAACTTTAGGGAACAATGTCTATTTTACTCACATTTCTATTTAGTTTGTATAACATTTGTTTATATTTTTATTTAAATGTTAGAGTCTACATCATATTTTTAAAATCATATTCGATGTAACATTTTTTAAAAAAAATAACGAAAATAAAATGAAGAACTATAATCAAACAAGCATTCTTGATTCCTTAATGTGCGTTAAAAAGTATAAAATAAAAATATTTCTACATATATACAAATGCAACTCTATTTGCAAACATTTGGGGGGTTTAGTCATTTTGGGAAGTTTGCAAATATAAGGATTAATTTAGTAATTAGGAAAAAAAAACTTTATTAGGGTATAATGTAAATTTTATCTTAAATCGGTCATTTTCTCTCGACTAAAAAAGATATTTTTAAGCGAAGGAAGAACTCGGATTTTTTACCTCAATATCCCTCATTTTAACAATTAACGGGTGTAGAAGGTCTTCGTTCGAAAAGCAAAAGAAATGACCAATTTCTTTCGCGTGTCATTGTTTTTGGCCAGAAGAAATGACCAGAAAAAGTAATTTATGTGTAAAAGAAAGCTATAGCTTTTTTTTTTCCATAAAAAAAAACAAAAAACAAAAAAGCTAAAGCTGGTGTGTAAGAAAAAGCAATTTCTATCGCAATAAACAATCAGTTTTTGTTTTTTTTAGTCGTTAATAAACAATCAGCTTGTGTGTCAGACCAAGCAATGTCGTAATAAACAATCAGCAATCTTTCGCAATAAAGAATAAATAATCAGCAATTTTTTTCGCCTCCCACCCGTTCAATCGTGAATGGAATTCGTTAGTTACGATTAAATATCCTGTCCGCGAATATATATAATATGTATAATTTTTATGTGAATGAAACTCGTGAGTGACATTTAAATATTCTACCCGTTAATCTCATTTGTGAATGAATATACTTTTATATTTTTTTAAAATAACGAGGTCATTTTCGTATATAATTATCAAATGAGGTATATTAAGATGAAAAATTGGAAGAACTCCTTCATACTCCATTTCCTTCTAATGAATTGTATCCAAATAAAGATTTTCTTTATTCTAAATTACATTCGCTTCGCTTTTATTCTCTTCTATTCTATTATTCTCCATTCTATTTTTTACTGGAATCCAAACAATGCATAATGAGCTTGGCATAACAACTCCGTAATCTATTCCATTACACACATCAATATCAAGTCAATGAATAAAATCAAGAGTAGACTATTTCTGTTAGACATATTTGTCTGGACAATTTGTGCTAAACAGTTATTCATATTTCAAAATGTGGTTGAACGGTTACAATATAAAAAATGGTTAATTACCAAGGAGCTACTTGAACTTTGAACGTTTTGCAACGAGCTATCCGAACTTTGAAAATTCAAAACGGGTTACCTCAACTTTGAAGAAGGTGCAAATAACTACCTCCGTCCAATTTCCGACGACTTTACGACTTTCCGTCAACATTTGACGGAAAATTGGACGGAGGTACCTATTTGCATCTTCTTCAAAGTTGAGGTAACCCGTTTTGAATTTTCAAAGTTCGGGTAACTCATTGCAAAACGTCCAAAGTTCAGATATCTCGGTATTTAACCCTATAAAAAATGACTAAAATACTTTCTCCTTTATCTTTTTCATCTTCATATTATTCATCTTCAAATTTTTCTTCCTTGATTGAAACCTATCAGATTTCGAACTCAGATTTGCATATCTAAAATTGAACTAAAAAATACGAATTTGAGTTCAGTTCAAATCCAAATCTACAAATTTGGATTCAAATTGAACCTATAATCATGTTTCTACGTTCGGTTTGAACCAAATTTGCATTTTTGGACGCAAATATGAATTCGAAATCACATTTCAAATATGAACATGAAGAACAAGATAAAAGAGAAAGGTAATCATTTAATCACGTTTATTAAACATAAGGGAGTGAATATAACAAGTTTAATCAAAAAGTCAAATTTCTAAAACGTAAGTGACTGTTTAGTCACATATTGCTAACATAAATGACAGTTGAGGTGGTTTACCCTAAAATCAATTAGTCATACAGAATTTGAGAAGTTTGAAAAAGACAGTTAATTAAACCTTATAACATGTAAATTGCCATTAAAAAAAACACTATCGTCAGAGTTATAAGAATCACCACTTAATAATGTTTTACAAGAATTAAAAATAGCGTAGACGGGAAAGAATTCAAAGAGTAAAAAAAGAGGAAACAACGTCTGATTTATTCGAAATATGCAACTTTGCTACCTTCTGAAGATGATCAGAAAATGGTTCCAAGTCCAGACACTAACACTTTTACATAACATAAAATTAATAGGGTCAAATCCTGACTGAACATAACTTCCAAAGAGATTCCATACATATTGGGAATTGTCCAAAGGCTAGTTGTCTTATTGTTCTAAGTCTAATAACAGTGTAATTGCCTTGTCTTCCATTTTGAAATGACCCATATCATGATCTAAGAAGCTGAAAATCAGATATTGTAATGATAGGGTCTTTGAATCAACTAATCACAGAGATACAGTTCTACTGCTAGTTTAAGATTACAAATCGTACAGAGAGGTCTGATTTCCAGAACATGGAAGCTGAGATTATTCTCTATACATTTCTAAAATCTATTTCTGTTATTTTTCTAACTTAATGCTGAAATTTTAGGATAGGATTTCTGTATGCATACTTATAATTCATAGCAATTCAATGCTTCCACAAACACCATAATCCCAACAGAAACGCAAATGAAGCATGAAAAACCAGCAACTCAATCATCATCAAGTTAAACAGCTCGTATCAGACAAGACGCTAATTCAATAAACAAGAGACAGCAATGTCTGAATTATTCCAACATTGAGCTGAATTGCACAGACACATGATTTTGAGAATGCAACGAAATCAGAGAAGGAACCTCATTTCTTGTAACGAGCGACTTCGGCGTCGTTGGGGAAGAACCCCATGAGCCGACCCGCCGAATTCTGGTACGCGTACATAAACCCGCCCATTAGCCCGATCAATCCGCCAGTCACCATGGACGGACCTCTAATTCCAGGTTTAATCCCTTCATTCACAAACCCAAAATCGACATCAATCGGCCATTGCAGATAAAATTACACCAATTCGAATATATTAACCAAAACGAGGCAATTTGGAAGAGTATTCAATACCGGAGAGGTAGCCGACGGTGACAGAGACGCCGGTGATGGTGGTGAACTTGAGGTAGTCAAGGGTGCTGAAGTTGGAGACAACGTTGGTGAAGGGAGGGTTGCGATCGATGACCGGGTACTCCGGCTTAGCCGACGCGGTGATGTCTGTATTCATCTCTCGTCGCCGCGATTCGAATCGAAGAAGAAATTCGGATCTTGCGCCTTTCGCCTCTGAGTTCCACCACAGTCGCTCTAGTCCGACGTCAATGAAAGTGGTGGATACGAGCCGAGTCGGAAGCTCATCAAAGCCCGACAAAAAGTTGAGGCCCATTATAACCCGGCCCGTATAATTGGTGCGCGACAAATTGCGAAGCCGAACTGAAACCCTAGACTTAGTCGAGAATCGAAATTGCCTTGGCGCCGTCCAATGCAACTTAAATCTGACGATCCAGATGGAATATCCTACCCTATATATATACACACCAGAGAAATCAAGTTCACTCGTCGTTAGGGTTTTAGGTTTAAGCTCTTCATTGTTCATCATCTCAGGGTTCTGCAGGCTGTTACCGGCACAGTTTTCTTGTTCTCTCTTGTCTCTATGCAGCAGCAACCAAAGACTTCTTTTTCACTATACAACAGTGTTTGCTTGGCTATGGCATCTTCTCAGGTTTCATGTTGGGGCATTGATGATTACATGATTTTCTATTTCAATTTCGTCGAATCACAACGAGATTCTTTTAAAACCTTCCCTTTTCCGATTTCGAAGCCCTTCTGTTGTTTATGGCCTTTGATGAGATGAATTATAAAGAACACCATCTTTCGGGACTGATTGGCTCAACAAGCCTTGATGTCATTCTGCAATTCTGAGGCTAAATTCTATCACTTTTAGGATCTGTTATGTAATGATGTTTGAGATTTCGTATGACGGGGGATTTTTCTCAAATTCCTTACTTAGAATCGGAGCAGTCTTAATAAAGTGTCTGCACAGTCCTAAGTTAACGTCAAACATTAACAGCTGCTGCGTTGTAGGTGTTCCACCTCCCGGTGGAGCTCCTCCGCTGTGGCGGTGACTCATATTCCATCGTCTTATGGAGCGGCGTTGCTGCATTTACCATTTGGGCCTGGCCATGAGGCATACATTCGTTCTTTTCTAATTCTCAAACTTGTGATCCTTACAATGATATATTTTTCATCCAAATATCTGATTAGAAACTTATCGTATCTTAGTCTTTCCTGATGAGCTTTAAGATTAGAATAATTCTTTGGGCGTATATTTGTTTTGCAGGTATAATTTTGTTGTAATGTTTTTCGAACAATTATGCAGCAAACTGAAAACGTATATATTGATCTGTGATTTGAGCTTCACTGAACGTCTAATCTAAGATTACATAACTTTTTAAAATGGATTTTCCAATTTTTACTCAGATTACAGATGCTATTGGTTTCAATATCATCATTCCTTGTGCCAGGTGTTAGCTCCTGAATACTCGTTGTCTTTGATCTGCAAAGAGACCAGTACTTCCATATTTTTGACTGATGATTTTTCTCAAATCTCTACTGATTATCAGAGCAAATTTAATCATTTTTATTGCATAGTTTGAGTTTCATGTCAAATTTTACTATTTTAGCAGTTTTTTTTTGTAGGTCGTCTGGCTCCTTCACAGACTGTGTTGCAGCATTTAACATTTGATCCTGTTCATGAGGCATACATTTAAGCCAGAATCAGCCTTGATTGTTTTGCAGGAAGATAGATGTATTTTTTAACTTATGATTGTTTAATGGTTCTATTTTATGTAGTTTGATCCTTCATAAATAAATCAAGCGGTTCCTTTCCATCAATAACGATTGCAGCTACCGAATCCTGTAAAGACAAGTTATGTCCTAATTTATAAGCATCAGGAAAATTTACGAGGTGTCTATTGGTGCTTTTGTACATGCTTCCTTTATAGACTTTAGTGTTGTGAATTGTGATAGATATGTTTCAGTTTTTTTAACCTAAATTAATTTAATGAAAAGAAATAGTTTATCATGGTTAAATAATCTAAATTTGTTCTGTATTGGAAGTCTCGAATCTTTGATTTTTTGGATTCCTTGCAAGAGAAGAAAGGTCGTCGAAAGCAAATTCCTAACAAGATCCAACAAAATTTGAGTCAGTCAACCTAGAATGCGTATGACAATGGTGTTTGTGGAAAACAATTCAGGGAGAAAATGGTCGCTCTAGTCATTCATTAGACATTAGATCTCATAACTTAGATCAAATACCAACAATATAAAAAACTTGAATATGTTTTTTCAACCAAAAAAGGATTAATTTTTGAGAAAATCTCAAGTTACCGAATTTTGATTTGATTGAGGTTATGATTGAACCTTAATGGAGGATTATTGTGTTTGTCTCAATTTAGATCTCATACAAGTGGGAGTTGGTCTAGATTAAGACCTTTATCAATTCGAACTCAACTGAATTATTTTGATTCAATTGTTAGGGTCTCCAATATCTAAACTTTAGTTCCTTGTATTGAGACGTAATTGAGAGCGATAGGGTTTTGATCTGATCACCCCTCATTCATGATTAATGAGTTGGTTTTGGTTCAAGACTCAATATTCTAGCCCCTTCGAATTGAGGCTCATTAAGTTTGGAATGAATTTAGACACAATTGTAACATAAAAGTGAAGTTGTGAAAAGTTTAATTGCAACATTTTTGAAGGTTTTATGTTATTTTTGCAATTTTTATAATATATTTTATTAAATTTTGATAGAAAAATCTATTACACTTAAGAAATAATTTTTTTAAAACAAACATTAAGTATATTTTTGAATTGTACTAATAAATTAGGGACAATATCATTATTTTACTATTTATAAAAATATGGTCTAATTTTACCATATTATCCTTTATTAATATTTTGTTCTTAAACATAACATAAATCTTGTTAAAAATGTAGATAAAATTCTGAATAGAAAAATATAAAGTTTGATTTTTTGAATGCAAACCAAAAACTTTTATATATATATTCTTTCAAAAATATCAATAAAGGAATACTCCAAAGATGGGACTCTTTTATTTGCAAAAAATAGCTGTGAATCTTTAAAAAAAAAATATTTTTTCTATTTTTTTAAAAAAGTATTCAATCTTATTTTTCTACTATTTTAATTTTTTATCTATCTGTCACTATTTTTATACCCTCCAGCTAAATTTATATTACAACAGAAACCCACTTATTTTTATACTCTCCAACTAAATTCATATTATAACACAAACTCATTTACCATAAAATTAATAAATTCAGTGTAACATAACTTATTTCATATATAATTTTCTTTTATTTTAAAAAGTTAATCAGTATATTTTAAGTTTATAAATACATTTAAAACTTATTTATTTAAACATAGCCTGATTAGACTTACAAATTCTCACCCTACTGTCAACAAATGTTCAAATAACTACATCCTCAAAATATTTAAGTGAATAAAACAAGAGAAGTGATTTAATTTAAAGGGTATATTTAATCCATGAAATTTTGCTTCACTTTCATTATATTTTAACCATGATAAATAATAATATTTGAGAATTATTATATTTTTACCAGGAATAGTCGGGAAGTCGCCGCGTCACCATCTTTCTTCCTCTTCTTGTCTGGCTCTAACTTGTTATTACAGACACGAGAGGATATAGCGCAGCGCATTTCTCTCTCGCTCCCTCTCCCTCTCCCTCTCCCTCTCCCCCCCCTCTCTCTCTCTGTGTAAGAGCAGAGCACCATATATACACAACACACATTGATGATTCACCACCGTATAAATATTTAAAGAATAATTGGTAGCATTTGAGTTTGCCAAATCTTGTTATCTTCTCTCCACCGATCATAATTTTCACTGGCAGTCCATCGAATCTCTATATTTATCTGGATTTCAGAGGAACTCAATCCATAGTTGAGATTCTTTTAAGGTGAAGAGGGCTATCTCTATCTCTGCCCTCTCCAACCATGCTTCCTCCCAGATCTTAAGATTCCATCCCAAAATATCATCTGGGTCCTCCCTCAAATCTTTGCTCCGAACGTGGGTTATCGAAAGTTCCTTGCTTTTGTTTTAGTTTTTGCTGAATCGAGTTTATAATGCTTGGTTACGAATTGCAGAGGTTCTGATCGTCGGAATTCGTCAATCATTCCATACCGATAGCATCTTGAATCTCATTTGCGGGTGATGTTTCTGTTGATGAATCCGCATTTCCATTCATACCATTTATTTTTTTTCTCGTTTAAGGGAGAGTTCTGTGCACTGTGATAATCAAGCGTATAATTCTACTCTTTCTCAATTAGTTGACATCAGATCCAATGCTGGTTTTGATTCTGCTGATGACTTGTTGTTACCGTCGATTGAGCAATAACGTGGATGAATTCGTTTTCTGGGCGGTTATTTTGCAGAACTGAGATGGAATCAGGTAAGCTTTTCATCGGCGGCATATCGTGGGACACGAATGAGGACCGCCTCCGAGATCATTTCCAGGCTTATGGGGAGGTGTCTGAGGCTGTGATCATGAAGGACCGAGCCACAGGTCGGGCCCGCGGGTTCGGATTCGTTCTCTTCAGTGATCCCGCTGTTGCAGAGCGAGTGGTTCTCGATAAGCATATCATCGATGGAAGAACTGTAAGTCTTGCATCCTGTATTCGAATTTCCGTTTTGATTGGTTTCTCGAGTTCTATATTTTTTATTCATTGTGGTTCTTGTCATAAGCAAAGAACAATCACCGATGACCTTTTGGTCAAATTCAGTTTGCTTGTAACATAGGATCTGCTGCATTTGGATCTTCACCAGTCAAATTTTAACAAGATCAATGCAACCGACACTTTTGGACGAGTAATTGTCATCGTTCTTGATAAATTAGAAATCTCCATGATTTAACAATGAACATTTTCGATCTCTAAAGCGAACAGATGTTATTTTGCCATTAAAGGTCAGATTTGGAAATGTTTTTTTTTTAATGCAATTGTCTATTTCCTGATCAGGTTGAGGCAAAGAAGGCTGTTCCTAGAGATGATTACCAGAACCCTTTGAGCAAAAACGGCAGTGGCAGCAGCAGCAGCAGCCATGGATCCCCTGGCCCCACCCAAACAAAGAAGATCTTTGTTGGAGGTTTATCCTCAAACATCACTGAAACTGACTTCAAGAAGTACTTTGATCGCTACGGAACAATCACCGATGTTGTGGTAATGTACGATCATAACACCCAGAGACCAAGAGGATTCGGGTTCATCACTTTTGATTCAGAAGACTCTGTTGATAAGGTTTTGCTGAAGAATTTTCACGAACTGAATGGGAAAATGGTGGAGGTCAAGAGAGCTATTCCAAAAGAACTGTCTCCTCCTACCCCTAATCGAGGACAACTGGTTAGTCTTAACAATGGCTTAGGTAGATTTAGCAGCTTGCTTAATGGCTATACTCATGGATTTGTCTCAAACCCACCTATGGGATATGGCCTTAGAATGGAGGATAGACTTAGCCCGAATCCGATTTCAATGGGACGAACCCCTCATTCTGCAATTATGGACCGAATCTCCAATTCTGTTTTTGGGGCAAACGGTCATATCAACTCAAATCTCAGTTATTTGATGGGTCCTGCAAATCAGTTTGCTTCATCAAACAGATTCAACAGCTATCTGGGAGGGTATGGAGGAGGCAGTGGTCAAATCGGGTCACTTAGCCTGAACCAGAATCTTTGGGCAACTGAGGGTCTCAATTCCTCCACTTCTGTCCCTTTTATAAGAGAACCCGGCATCTTGAATTCGGGTTTAGGTTCTTTTGGCAGCAACAGCTCCATCTGGAGTGGAGGAGCAGCCCTCTCTGGTTCTAATAGTGAAAACATCCTCAGAACTGGTCGTGTTGGTGATATAAGTTATGCTCCTGGCGCTTCAACCTCTGGTTGGAACAAAGGAAGCATTTTTCCTGCCAAGAGCCATGAAGGAGGAGCTTCTTCTATGAATTTCTTCGAAAATGGTTCAAGTTTTGGTGATTCTGTTTCATCTTCAGGTTGGCGATCCCCACCCTCCAAGCGTATTGGTTCCGATCCTTTCAGTTTTGGTCTTGGAAGTTCTGCTTCTGATGTGATGAATATGAATTCTGGTAGTTATGGCGTTGTTAATAAACAGTCAATTAGAGGTATAATATCTCTTTGTGAAGTATAGATCTAATTTGTTCTTCAGTTTGGTTTCTTGGATTGAATTCTTCCATTTGTTGCTTCTTTCAGGAATTGCTGCATAAACAGTTGACATTGGAGGTGAACAAATGTGGATGATTTCGGTGGTATAATATAACAGGTAGAGAGACAGAGACAGAAAGGTTTTCTCCATTGGAAGAACGAAATAATCCTAGAAGAGGAGGAGATTGCACACATGGTACGAGATTATTGCAAAAATCTTTTTATATTTGTAAAAAAGATTGGTTTTGCCGTATAATCGATCATACGGCACGCTACTACGTAGGAAAAGTAAGCAGAGTGTTCGTCGTACTCGGTTTTTATTTAAAAAATTAAGCTTTTTTTTTGGTATTCAATTTAAGGGAATCAAACAGTTTGTTGCTATTTGGTAGTCATTCTAATCCCCTATTTTGTGTTGGTCTATCTGTCTGTTACGTAAAATTGTATCTTTTGATTATGTATGTACATATCTATCTATCTATCTATATGTATGTATATTCGACAAATTTATGATTCATAGTTGATTGCAAGTACTTTTTTGCTTACTAATAAATTGTTTTTAAAAAAAATATATTATTTAGCAAAACTGTTTATAAACATAAAGCTGAGTCATCAATTACCCTTTCAAAATAATCCTATTTGAAAACGATTTTTAGAAAAAATAGCAACCTATTTATATAACCACAAACTTGAGTTATCAACTATTGCGGATTTGTTGACTAGGATTAGACAGATGTATAAAGATAGTTTTGTGATCCATTATTTCTCACCGAAAATAGCAAGACCGAAAATAGCAAGATTGAATGTCTTAAAAGATTTTCGGATGTGTGTAAACTCTGTCGGATTAAAATGACTGTTTAGGTGTAAAGATGTCACTGATCTGAATCATTTTCTTTTTTAAAAAAGTTATTATTTACGCCTTTAAAAATAATCTTATTTGAAAATGGATTCCGCTTCCAATCTATGATCTATCTACTACTATAAATAATTATATAAGCAAAAATAAAAATTAAATTTAACTGTTAGAAGAAAATAAAAATATATTGTAATTTTGATTCCTCTTATATTAGTTGATTTTTTTTATTTTTTTAAATTAAAAGGGGAAAATGCTGATATAGTTACTGAAGCCAGATCTGTTGAATGGAGCCCAAACGTACAATTTTGGCGTTAGGTATCTTTGGGGAATGAATTGTGAAGTGATTGATTTTGATGGAGGAATCAATTTTCTTTAATAGCTTTTGGAATATTGGTTGAGGTGGAGCCTTGTGATTTGGATAGACACTGATCCTTTTATATATATATATATATATAAACACAAGTATTCCTTATGGGTAATCAACTAACGAGTGTATAAGCTAGTATTACATCTAATATATTGGGGCTTAGAGACAACCATGAAATCTTCGAAGATAAATAGACGAGCCTCTTTAGAAGGTAAGATGTGGACGTTGAAGTTCCCTTGTTGCTTGGAGTTGATCTTGGTCATAGAGTCCACTACTGAATTAGTTTCACGGTATATATGTCTTATCTTGAATTTTCTAAACTTGTGTAATAAATTCCTACAATCCAAAATAATTGGTAAGAATTTGAAATTATTGGCGCACGAATCAGAGATTAGATTTTTTGCTATTAGAACATCTGTTTCCACATGAATGGAATAAATGCCGAAATTAATTTCAAGCATAAGGCCATCCCGGATGGCCCATAGTTCAACGATTAAACTCTTCGTAGTATCCATGAATCTAGAAAATCCAGTGATCCAATTTCCATTGTGGTCCCTAATGACACCACATGCTCCTCCTATCCCCATATTTCCTTTGGAAGTCCCGTCAGTGTTAAACTTCTTCCATCCTTTGCAAAAAGGACATGTTAAATGTACAACCATTAGGCTTAGTCCTTTTAAAAACACTCATTACGGTTTTTTCACAAGATCCATAAGCAATACTCAAATACAGTTCTCCAATTAACACCCTGAATAAAGTCTCCTTTATATTACAACTTGCTTTGATCCATTCGGTCACTGTACGATCAAAGGTGGCTAAGGCAATATTTGGGACCAGACAATTTTTCCACAGCTCCTTCGCAGGCTCACATATTCGAAAGATGTGGTTCATGTTTTCCACATCAGTCATGCAAACATCACAGTAGGGATTGATATTGCAACCTCTTTTGAAAAGAAGGGTCGACGTAGCAACTCTATCCTTATAGGCAAGCCACACAAAATATTGCATACGATGAGTTAAAAGTAGTTTCCAAACCCAATTCCAGTTACCAATAGGTTCTGAGCTATCAGTGTCTCATGAGCAGAAACATTACTAAAATGACCCGTTTTTGACATATGCCAAATTCTGACGTCGTGATGAGTGTCTAAGATATTCCCTGAAATGTTTTTTTTAATCAAATTAATGATATGTCCCGGCAGGGTCATCGAAACATGATCCAGTTTCCAAATAATGTTTTGAAAAATATCACTAACCTTGGTGTTCTGCTCATGCACCATGAGAGTGCCATGCATAATTTCTCTCAAAGGATTGTTAGTAACCCAAGTGTCATTCCAGATATTAATATTCTTACCATTCACAAACACTCAACCCAATCCTAATTTCAGGGTGTTGAATCCCTCAATAATGCCTCTTCCATTATAATGGGTAAGTCTGCTTGCATTACTCTGAGAACTATTATTGCGAAAAATCAGTAAATCAGTAAATGAGCCTTGGCATTAAGCATTTTCCTGGCTAAACCCCCTAATTCAGCTTTTCCATTTAGACTACTGAAAATATTAATTTTACCGACGGAAAACATTTATGTCGGTAATAGTTCGTCGGTAAAAAGTGTTAAATGGTGACGAAAGTAATATTTGTTGGTAAACCTTAATTTTGATGACGAAAAAAACATTTGGTCGTCAAAAATAAAATTTAACGACGAATACAAACATTTTGTCGGTAAAAGTTATACAATAGGCGACAAAAAAAATTCATCAGTAAAATACAAAGAAAAAAAATTTGCATCGACAAAATATAATAATTCATCGATAAAGCACACTTTTCTTAAACATAAAAATAAATGTAATTTTTTTCCCCACAAAATCACTTCATTCCATTCATCCACATTGTTAGATAACAACAGAGAAAAAAGTGATGGGGATGTGCTATTGCCCAATTGTTTGGGCACATTCCCTGTCTAGATTTTCTAGCAATCCAGTTTGCGCAACTATTTGTGTTTCTCCTAACGTAATTCCATCTTACTGTGGGTATCGTTTTTGCCATTTCCATGATGTCAGATGTTATATTCATCAGCTCCCAGTCTGCTGCCTACGACTTATCCTGAAGCATGTTGATTATGTTCTTTGCTTCGGACTCCACAAGTGACATCTTCCCATCTATGGTATTCTGCTAACTCAACTGCTTGCATGATTGCCTTAGCTTCTGTTGGGTATTGATAGTGACAGCCCAATAAGGAAAATGCCCTAGATGCCCAATAACCATGGAGGGGGTGAACCCAGGTTATTCGAACCGGACCGGCTCATGCTAAAGTCGATCTGTCCCTCGATAGAGTGGCCCAATGTCGAGCCCAATCTAAGGTGGACGCCAAAGGCTCCATCGTTGGTCGCCATTAATCATCAAGTCGTAGACTCCTACTGCTCGCCATAGGAGTGCTCACCCCAAAGAGAGTCATGCCTCTCTCCTCTGGTCCCACCAACCGTTCCTAAAGATATGGCCACGATATCCCGCATATCTCGGGCACATATTCTCTAAAGATTACATATGGTAACTGCAATATTACGCCATAACCGTAATATCTGCTATCCTAATCTTCACCAATACAATATTCATTAAGATATACTGTTGCCTTCTACGTTTTGGTCTCCTTACTCTATAAATACCCTTGCTTTACATACATTCAGTTTACGTTTTGAGTTTTATACACACATATACTCATTTAAGCATTGGAGAGGGACCCAGAGACACCCCCTTTGTTGTGATCCCCTTCCTACAGGTTCACCGGAGCTAAGGCGAAATCAACTTTTCATCCATCCATTGACATTCAATTCACTGTCAGATCAGCATTCAGGAAATCAAGATCCAACAACTTCCATGTTTTTTGCGTTTATGTTCGTGCTTTGGGTATTGCGGCCATCGTCGATTCTCCTCGTCTAGTCTCGAACTATCACTCCAGTACCTCCCCTTCTTGTCAAGGATTCCCATGTTGCGTCACAGTTAACTTTGATGACTCCCCGTGGTGGCCTTTCCCATTTCGACATAATAGATGTTGCTTCCCTCATCTTGGCTTCTAGTGCGCTTCTTGACTTCTTGTACTCCAGGATCCAGTAACTTCATAGTCGTGTAGATGATGTGTTTCGAACTTGAGACCTATTACTTTAGAGACTTAACCAACTGGACTATTAATGGATTATCTTTCAAAGTGTTATTTTTTTTTTTTATAATTATGGATTAAAACTCGCTATAGTTGACAAAGTTTCACCCAAGTTCAAAACTACACAACCCAAAACTAGCTAGCTTAGCATTTCTCGAAAAAGAAAACCCCACAACGTCTTTTCAGAGTGCGTTAGTAGTTTCTTTCGGAGGTGAGGTATGGAGTTCAAAAACATGCCGCTGGTTGATCGCCATACCCGCCATGATATCTGCTACTGCATTTGCTTCTCGGAAGATATGTCTGAACTTCACTATTTCGAACTGCATCATTAATTTCCTGCAATCCGCAATGATGAGCATTAGTTTTAGATTTGACGTATTGTCATCAGAGATTACCTTATGAGCTGAGAGAGCGTCCGTTTCGAGGTGAATAGCTTTGAATATGAGTGTATTTGCCAGTAGTAGCCCATCTCGGATGACCCAACATTCCGCAGTGAGACTGTTTGAGCAGCCTAAATTCCTTGAGAATCCTACAACCCATTGACCCTTGTAGTCTCGGATGACTCCTCCCTTAGCAGCTCCATCTGTATTAATTTTAACCCAATCCTTTTTTGGAGGAATCCAACTAATATCAATGGAGATAAACTCGTTAGTGGTCTCAGTCTCAATACAAACATTTTTATGAAACTGTGCTTGAGATAGAGATAAATTATATACAGATGAAGAAACAAGTTTATCATTAAAAATAAGAGAGTTCCTATTTTTCCAAATGTTCTATAATACATAAGGAAAAAAAATTCCAATCAACTCCTTGAATAGTAATTCCTGATGCCTGACAACCAAACTTAATCCACTCATTAAAAGGATAGTGGAACGATTTCCCCAGGCTGGGCGGCCAAGTAATATGCTCACAACTTTTTTGCATGCTCACACCCACGCAAACTGGTGTTGGACAGGTCAGACCCTGCTTACCTGTCAGACATCCGCCAGGTCAGCCATGTGCAGTCTGGCCACATGGAGCAGGCCAGACATCTATTAGTGCTAACTGTACATGACAGTTAGCACTAACCGAACAGTAACAGAACAAAGGCAACATGGAATATCATGGCTTGGATTAGTATAATAATAAGAGAAGTGTAATATAAGTAGTTGTCATCCTTGTACAGAAACTAGATTTATTGATTACGGTATTGTAAACAGAAGTTCTCAAATATTTACTAAACCAGAAATATATGTGTTTTGGTATCTAAATTCTACATGGTATCAGAGCCGGAATTATCGATCAAGTGATCGTTACCTTTCTCGGCATTCATCATTTACCAAAGCATACCTCTGTTATGGTGGAATCCGAAGGGGACAGTGCCCGCACCAATGCACCAGGCTCAACGAACGAGTCGATGGCGGCTCAATGGGCGGCAATGATGTCAACCCTGCCACAATCCAACAATACAAGGGGTCAGTCAATCGCAGTTGCAACTATCAACTTAAGTACGAAGTTGAATGAGAGCAATCACTCCCTGTGGGCAAGGCTGATTCGTATGAAGATTGGAGGCCAAGGTAAGCTGCATCATATAACAGGTGATCCAACCCCTCCCCAGCCCGGAGAACTAGGTTATGCGCAATGGGAACAAGACGACTTGATCGTCTGCTCATGGATGCTCGATAACATGGTGCCCGAGCTGGTAAATCAATACGCCGAATACCCTACAGCAAAGGACTTGTGGAACGGGTTAGCAGCAACTTACAGTAAGGGAAAAAATGGCATACAATTATTTGATTTAATCCTGCGTTCTAACAGTATCAGACAGGGCAACGAATCTCTCGAAAATTTGTATAGCACGATGCAAAGTTTATGGAGAGATATCGAAATAAGGGACCCAAATCCGATGAAATGCCCACAAGATATACAGATATGGAATGCTAAACGTGCAGAGGCCAAATTATATCAATTCCTTCAAGCTGTAAGTGATGATTATAATAATGAAAAACAGGATTTAATTAAGTGCAGCCCGTTACCGGAGGTCGAGCCGGCATACGCGACAATCCGATCAGAACGTGACCGGAGGCTGGTTATGGCAACCAGACGGGGACTCGAACCAATGGGACAGGAGCTAGGCGTAGGGCTCTCGGCCAAGTTCTTCCAAAAAGGAGGAGCTGCAGGGACCGGCCACGGAAGTGCCACCAGGCCACAGCCATTCAATGGAAGAGGCGCAAAACCACCGGTGAAGGGCGGCGACATCGACCGGAGGACGATCCGCTGCAGCCACTGCGGGAAGATGTGCCATGGGCGGGCCGAGTGCTGGCAGCTGATCGGTTTTCCAGAAGGAAGGACGCCCAATCGCCGGGACGGGAACGGCGTCGGCAACCAGGTCGCGGCGGCGAATTACCACGACCATCCTTGGAAGGGCACCGAACCCTTCGACACGGTGGCGACGGCTGCGAGGGTAAACCAGGATGGGGACAACCAAACTGGAGGCTCCACCGAGAGCAACGGGTGGACTGGACCTGGTCGCGGAGCCGAGGAGAGGTCCGGCTACCTTCCGACACCGCCACACTCGTCGGAGGGACCTTAATCGCCGCAGGAGATTCAAACCGAAGAAGGGAGGAGGCTGCTCAGAAATGGGACGCGGCTGCTGCAGGTATAGGGTTAGGGTTTGGTAAATTACCACCCTACCCCCACCGGTTCAATAATAAATGCCTTGGTTCAGATACTTGTTTTACTGGTTCATGTGGGTTTATAACTGGTTCGACTAACAAACCGGAATCTAAACTCGATACTTGTAAAAACGAATATAGTTCCAATATTGGTAGAACATGTATTGCCCAGGGGAAGACTGCAGGTAAAAGCGAACAATGGCTATTCGATTACGGAGCAACAGATAGCATGACATTTGACAAAGGTGATTTTGTCAGTCAGACAAAATCAGACAGAGAATTAATTCAGACAGCCAATGGAGAATTAATTCCGGTTGAAGGAGCAGGAACTATTGATATTTCGTCAAATATCAAATTTAAAAACTGTCTTTATATACCTAGCTTAGCCTGCAAGTTACTTTCCATAAGCCATGTAACAAGAGAGCTAAACTGTATGGTATTGATGTATCCCAACTTTTGTCTCCTACAGGATATTCAGTCGGGGAAGATTATTGGACGTGGAGTTGAACGACAAAGCCTGTATTATGTGGAAGAAGTGGTTCAACACGGGAGTGCGATGCTTGCTCACGGGACTATCACCAGACAGCAGTGGTTGTGGCACCGGAGATTGGGTCATCCATCTGGAGGGTATCTTCACAAATTATTTCCTAGATTGTTTCCTTCGAATTCAGAAATTTTGTGTGAGACTTGTATTCTTGCTAAGAGTCATAGAAAGTCATATCCCATATCTGAATCTAGAACTAAATCTGTGTTTTCTTTAATTCATTCTGATGTTTGGGGTCCCGCTCCAAATACGGGAAAATGTATGTCGAATACTGGCTTTAGATATTTTGTCTTATTTATTGATGACTATTCTAGAATGACCTGGGTTTATTTTCTTAAGCATAAATCTGAAGTGTTTACTAAGTTTGTAGAATTTACTAAACTTATTAGAACTCAGTTTAGCAAACAAATTCAGGTTCTCCGGTCAGACAATGGTAGATAGTTCGTTAACTCTTCACTTCAACAATTTCTTAAAGAAAATGGGATCATACACCAAACCACTTGTCCGCATACCCCGCAACAAAACGGGGTTGCCGAAAGAAAAAATCGGCATCTTTTAGAAATGACAAGAGCTTTGATGCTCGAGTCCAAGGTTCCCAGCTCTTTTTGGCCAGAAGCTGTGGCAACATCTGTCTACCTTAGTAACCGTCTTCCTACTAAGGCAATTCAATTCCAGACACCACTCCAGATATTATCTAGTCATATGAGTGTTCCTACTGCCTTAACTCTCCACCCTCATATTTTTGGATGCTCTACTTATGTACACATCCCAAAAACGGATCGATCCAAACTTGATCCGTGCTCTGTCAAATGCGTGTTTTTCGGGTATGGTATTCATCAAAAGGGATACCGCTGCTTTAACCCGAAAACCAATCGCATGTACATTACAATGGATTGTACCTTTCTGGAAACAGAATTCTACTATTCATCTCAATCTCATGTTCAGGGGGAGAATAAAAGTGAGGATAGTCCATTAGATTGGTTGATCCTAACTACTCCGACCACACCAGTATTAACTGAGATAGTCCCGAGAGAACAAGTGGGCAGAACCAACGAGACGGTGACTCCCATAATACAGGTCTTGGACGATCCCACATCCACACCAACCTCAACTGACGTCCCTGAGGTTAGTGAATCCATATCTGTTACTCCATATAATGATGCCTATAATATTATTGAAGAATCACCAGTACAGGAAAGATATGTACTACCTGCCAGGAGAAATAGGGGAGTTCCCCCTATACGCTATGAACCAGAGTATAGCCCAAAGGCAAGCAGGTATCCAATAGCAAACGTCGCCAGGGGAGCTTGTCGCCAATAGCACGTGCATTTGCTGCAGCGGTGTATTCTCAAGATATACCAAGAACGGTGGACTCAGCAGTCAAACACCCAGAATGGAGGCGTGCAATGCAAGTAGAAATGGAGGCCTTAGAGAAGAATCAGACTTGGGAGAAGTGTGATCTCCCATACGGAAAAAGGGTGGTTAGATGCAGATGGGTATTCACCATCAAACATAAGGCAGACGGAACGATTGAGAGGTACAAAGCACGCCTCGTGGCAAAAGGGTACACTCAAACTTATGGTATTTATTATTCTGAGACTTTCTCACCTGTAGCAAGGATCGATACTATAAGAGTTCTGTTTTCTATAGCGGTAAGCCAAAATTGGCCGCTACATCAATTTGATGTAAAGAATGCATTCCTGCACGGCGATCTAGAAGAAGAAGTCTATATGGAACCACCACCAGGGTTCATGACAGGTTTTCAAGGATCCACCGTGTGCAGACTAAAGAAAGCCCTATATGGCCTCAGACAATCACCAAGAGCATGGTTTGGGAGATTTACTATAGCCATGAGGAAGTATGGCTATAAGCAGAGCAATGCGGATCATACACTGTTCTTCAAAATGAAAGGGAGTCAAGTAACCTGCTTAATTATATATGTTGATGATATGATTATCACAGGTGATGATTCAGAAGAGATAATCCTACTCAGGAAAAATCTCTTTCAGGAGTTTGAGATGAAAGACTTGGGAGAACTCAAGTATTTTCTTGGGATTGAAGTCCTACGATCTAAAACAGGTATTTTCATATCACAGAGAAAATACATTTTAGACCTACTTGTGGAAACAGGACTGGTGGACTGCAGGCCAGTTGACACACCAATCATTCCAAACCATGGGCTTCGAATAACGGAGGGAGCTGAACAGGTGGACCAAACCCAGTATCAACACTTAATAGGGAAGTTGATTTACCTATCTCATACTCGACCTGATATTTCATATGCAGTAGGTGTACTGAGTCAGTTTATGCATAAGCCACAGGTCGATCACATGGAGGCAGCAATAAGAGTTCTTCGTTACTTGAAGGGGTCACCAGGGAGTGGAGTATTATTCCAGAAGAATGACCACCTGAGAGTAGAAGTATACACAGATGCAGATTGGGCAGGAAATCCAATAGACCAGAGATCAACCTCAGGATACTTTGCCAGAGTCGGAGGAAACCTGGTGACATGGAAGAGCAAAAAACAGAAGGTGGTGGCGCTCTCAAGTGCTGAAGCTGAATTCAGGGGAATCGCTCGAGGCCTAACAGAAGTACTATGGCTGTGCAAATTATTAAAAGAAATTGGTTTGCCTATCCAGGAACCATGTAAGATCCTATGTGATAATCGGGCAGCTATTAACATCTCTGAAAATCCAGTTCAACATGATCGAACAAAACATGTTGAAATAGATCGACACTTCATAAAGGAGAAATTAGAAGATGGGACGATCACAATTCCGTTCGTCCGTTCAGAAGATCAGCTCGCGGAAATCCTTACCAAAGCGGTAACCGGGACAAGCTTCAGAAGAGTGCTGTGCAAGCTCAACATTGGCGATCCCACTGTTTAGCTTGAGGGGAAGTGTTGGATAGGTCAGACCCTGCTTACCTGTCAGACATCCGCCAGGTCAGCCATGTGCAGTCTGGCCACATGGAGCAGGCCAGGCATCTATTAGTGCTAACTGTACATGACAGTTAGCACTAACCGAACGGTAACAGAACAAAGGCAACAGGGAATATCATGGCTTGGATTAGTATAATAATAAGATAAGTGTAATATAAGTAGGTGTCATCCTTGTACATAAACTAGATTTATTGATTACGGTATTGTAAACAGAAGTTCTCAAGTATTTACTAAACCAGAAATATATGTGTTTTGGTATCTAAATTCTACAATTGGTACCATTTCAAAGTGGTATTTAATTATATAAATTTATACTTACAAATAAAGTGATATAAATATGACTCAACAGAAACCCTAGGGGGACCACCCAAGTTTCTCTCTGGAATCTTATTTTCAGCTTCTCTCGAGCATTTGAACGGAAGTGAGATGGCTGAGGAGAATAGAGGTACGACAACGATGAAGAAGCTTCGTTCGACAAGACAGAGGCTTCTGGGATCTGGATCTCTCCACACCCAAGACCGTGGATGGTCTGGCTAGCCCGGTGCTCAGCGACCTGCAGGTCCCCCAGACACATCTGACTCCCCCGCCCCAAGTAAGATCGATTTCGTGCAACAGATTCTGTTATATTAAGCTTATTGTTATTTTTATGTTAAGTGTTATTTTCGGTTCGGTATTTGTTTGTTTCTTTCGGTTCGGTAGAAACACTTATGATTGTTGGTTTAGTAATAAAAGAAAGAAAAAACCGGTGCTAGGGTTGCAGCACCACAAATCATTTTTCGTGAGTTTCTCCTTTGCTCTCCAAGAAACTGCCGTCCCTAGGGTTTTCCACCGATCACAAGAGTGAAATCGAGAGAAATCGTGAGTTCGATCCAACAGATTCTCCTGTTATTCCGATGATGTCTTTGAGTCTTTTGACAGCTACTGTTGTTCCATCCACGAGCTTGCCTTTGTAGACATAGTTGAATCCTCCTGCTCCAAGGATGTTCTTGGAGTTGAAGTTGTCTATTGCAGATTGAAGCTCCTTGAAGGTGCTGTCTTTCAAGTTTCCAAGACCAACTAAAACAATTTCTTCTTGCTTGTCTGTAAAAAAAACAAGATTTTAATCTAGTTGTTCTACTTCATCTTTGTAGTTGTATATGTGCAATATTTGGTTGTTGATTGTGTAAACACTATAGGATTTTGATGTACTCTAGTCGATGTGGTATTGTGTTGTCTATTTATTCGTTGCAATGAGATAACACTTTTTTAGTTTCATACTTTTATTTGGTTCTTCTGTTGAAACAGGTTGAAAGACAGTAGCAGAAACATGGTGGAAGACTTGAGCACAATGAGACATATTGTTGTTCATTCTATGGTATTGAAACCGTATATTATCTTTTCTAAATAGCATAAAAATACTTCCATATTAGTTGCTTGCATTTTATTATTTATCTAGTTTGGTGGTATATCTCCGGTTGGTTGTTGGATTGATGTACATATTGGTTGTATATCGACTTCCATATTTATCTAGTTTAGTACACTTTATGTACAGATAGATGTATATAACATGATTCTTTATAATACAATATTTATTATTTTTTCGGAAAAGTATGAAAATGGTACAACATGTTTGACAAAAATGATTTTCGGTACCGCTTGTTTTTGGACGATGGTTAATGGTTAAATACGTTGGAAAATGAACCTTCCATCCACCCGACGTTTAATTCTATCGTTAATTAGTCACGTTTTTGTCACGTGATTTTCTATATAATTTTTGCCTTTGTAAAATAATTTAGAAAATACTTAATTACCCTATTCTCTATTTCTCTCCTCTGTTGCTTCCTCCAATTCATCATTCCTGGTTCTTCTGCTCGAACTCGCTTCTTCATCGACCTCCCTGGCGGCCTGAACGACGGAGGAGGGTTAATTACCACATCATCGAAAGCCATGACCACATTCTCGTCTCATCCCTCTTTGGTCAGTCTCGCTCCAGATGATATCTACAATCTCCAGCACAAGTGCCTTCCAGAAATTGGCTTCTCAATTCTTAACCAAGAACTCCAAAATTTTGCTATTTTTTAATCTCAGGGTTCAAATGCAAAAGAACCACGAGTTATATCCCCTCTAGCAGATAAGCTAGTCGATTCGGTTTCAGACCCGTTTCCAAACTGTCCGATTGCGTTCAACATCAGTGGTTATAAGTCCAATCCCAAACAATCTCTTCCTCCATTGAGATTTAACTCTGGATTGCTCTCTGTTCACTCTTTGGTCAGTCCCGCTCCAGATGATGATGACGATGATTACAGTGAAGAGAATTCTGAGAGTGTGGCCTCGGTACCAGATGATGTGAATGGAGATTATTACAGTGAGGAAGAAGACTCTCTAGAGAAGCCAACTGTGGGATGCTATAATGATGAGGAACTGTTTGACAGCATGCCTCAGAGAAGCCTGATGTCCTCTGCTATGTAACTGAAGAGAGGCCAAGCTATGGAGAATCTCTGAATTGAAGTATCGAATGGTTTTAGAAGATATACCACTAATGGTGAATTTGGAGCTAGTAAATCCGCTGCAAGTAAATTAACCCCCGGTCCAGCAAGTGCGCATGTAATTCGTGAGCGAGTGATTTCACAAAATATGAGTTTAATAATCATTTTTAATATGATTTTGAACGTTGTGGATAATTTCTGTTTTAATAACTAACTATGTTGATTGTTGCAGACGAGGCTAAGAGTTGATCTAAACTCGGGGACTCCTAGTGCTCCTCCAATCATTGGTTTGTGTCCAGCAATTCCGAAAGCTTTATGCTTGATCAAGTGACCACATCCACTGCTTCTTTGAAGATGAAAGACATCGATTTGTCCACCTTGATGGTTTGGTCATGCAATACATCTTCTCAGTACACCACAGTTCGGTTCAGGGACACAATATAAGGCAATATCAGACTCCAATCCACACGATGACATTTGAGTCGAGCAACCTCATACTCCAATCCACCTTGGCCCTGCAATCTCTTGACCAATTCCTGGGATTAGAGTGTGGGATGAATCTGGGTCAGGTGAGTTGCAGGTGTGGGTGTGAGTGCACGCGTGAACATCCATCAGCATCTCATTGATAAATTCTTCCAGGTTAGAGTCTGAAAACACCTATTGTTCTCGAGATTAGGGTTTCGAATTGGGATCGAGTGGTGATGTTCATGCAGTCCTGGGAGATCCACGAGGTTTGGAAGCGGCAGGAGGGAACTTCAGAGCCACGAGGAACTTCCCACACAATGATAGATAAGTAGGAGCACAAGGACAGAAAAGGAATTTCAAAAAAATATTTTTTTTTGATTTTTTGAATGGTTGATCACATGATATTGCACGTGATAGGATAACATACATTTCGAACGAAAGTTAGACGGAAGTACCAAAAACAATCGTTTACAAACATGTTGTACCCAAAACAATCGTTTGGGTTGGAAAACCATTTTCGTCAAACATGTTGTACCATTTTCATACTTTTCCCTTATTTTTATGTTAAAAATATATTTTTTCTAAAACAAATAACTTGTCTTGACCGACGAAAACATTTGTCGGTAAAGATAAGTCTTGATGAAAAATAATCGTTGGAAAACTATTTACCGACGAAATTTGGTTTGTCGGCACAAAGTATTTTTGCCCACAAAATCTGGTTCGTTGACATAAACTATTTTTGCCGACGAAATCATTCGAATTTTGCCGACATAATTTTTTGTTGGCAATTATAGTGCCTTTTGCCGACAAAAATATTTGACCATTTTTCGTCGGTAAAATTTTGCCAACGGAGCTTTCGCCGAGGAAAGTTTTACCGAAGAAAATATTTGACCATTTTTCGTCGGTAAACTTTGTCGATAGAGCTTTCGTCCAGGAAAGTTTTAGCGACGAAATTTTCATTTTACCGACGAAATTTACTTTTACCGACGAAATATACTTTTGTCGACGAAAAATTTATCTCGGTAAATACAATATTTTTAATAGTGTCTCCTTAGCCAAAGGTAGGGTTAAAATATTCCAATTAGGGTGACAATTTCTGACACGACATGATTAAACGACACGACACGATCTGTTTTAAAGCGTATATGGGTTTGACCTTAACAAAACCCGTGTCCAAACAACTCTTATACGTTTAGACACGATTAATAATCGTGTCTAAACAACTCAGATATGCGGATATCTGTATAAACACGATAAAACACGATTTACTAATTGTGTCTAATCGTGTCGCGTATACCCGTGACACAAATAAAGACACTGTTAACTAATCGTGTCTAATTGTGACACGTTCAGAAAAATATATAAAATTAATGTTTTTCGTGTTAATCGTGTCGTGTAACATGTCATTTCGTGTTTAATCGTGTAAATTCATATCAATCAGGTCGTTCGGTCGTTCTTAATCGTGTCGTATCGTGTTAATCGTGCTATATCGTGTCGTGTCTATCCGATATGTTTTTCGATTTTTAATTTCCAAGAAAGTTAATCGTGTCCCGTGTCGTGTCACATGTGATCTGCTACTTAATCGTGTCGTGTTCGTGTCTGATGTTTTGAGACACATTTAAAAATTATCCGTTTAGACACAAAACCTGTTAAAACACGACATGATTAATAACACGATACGATTAGACACGACACAACACGATTGCCACCCCTAATTTCAGTTAACTAAATGAATTTTCTTCTTAAGATAATTGGTGCCCCAAACAGAATTTCTATTAAGTCTATCCAAATCCAAACAAATTGTTTTGGGGCAACATGGTGTATTGCATAGCATGAGTTGGGATGACAGACATAACTTATTTAACAAGTGTCACTCTTCCAGCCATGGAGAGCATGTTGACTCTCCATCCAAAAAGTTTAGCTCTCACTTTTTCAATAATGAAATTGAAGGAGGAGTTCTTAGCATTGGTAAGATCAAGAGGGAACTCCAAATAACTGTCAAAGTTGTTGGTCTCTTTGATATTAAGTGAATCAGAGAGATTGCGTTTTGAAGTAGTTCCAACATTTTTGGAGAAATAATCATTGGATTTATTGAGAAATAATCATTGGATTTATTGAGAAATAAACATTGGATAAACTTGATTTTTTGCCCTGAAATCTCACAAAACTTGTTTAGAACCGAGTTAATAGTATCACAGTTGCTCGTTGATGCCTTCGCCATAAGGATAACGTCATTAGCGAAGAAAAGGTGTGTCAAAGGAGTACAACTTCTACCCACCTTAATACCCTTTGAGTTGTTCTTTAAAACTTCCTCATTAATGAGGAAGACCAGGAATTCCATGCACATGATGAAGATATAAGGTGATAAAGGGTCCCCTTGTCTGATCCCCTTAAAGGGGTGAAAGAATCAAGTTTTCGACCATTTAATAGGACGTTCACCAAAGTGGTGGAAATGCAATTCATGATAATAGAAATCATCTTCAGAGGGAATTTGAAGTGAAAGAAAGTTTTCCTCACAAAATCTCATTCAAGTCTATCATTGACTTTATCCAAAGTTTTCTTCTTAACAAAGTTGATAGTTTCCCTAAGGATGATGACATTGTCTACTCCCCTGCACCCAGGGATAAAACTCGTTTGAAACGGTGAAATAAGATATTTCATTCTAGGACGAATCTTGTTAACAAGAATTTTTGACACAATCTTAAGTGTCATAATGCACAAAGCAATAACCCTGAACTGATTAACAACCTCAGGTTTTGAGCACTTAGGAATAAGACAAATAAAATTGTTGTTCCAAGCCAAAGGAATATTGCCTGAATCAAAGCCATTCTTGATGGCCGGGCAAAGAGAATTATTGATTAATTCCCACCAATTTTGGAAGAATCCTCGATGAAGCCCATCCGGGCCCGAAGCTTTAAATGATTTTAAATTACAAGTGACAATTTTGATTTCCTCATCTGTTATTGGTCTATCCAACCAACAAGCTTGGGTCGTAGAGAGTTGGGTCCTCCATCGAGGAATATGATCCAACTTCTACTGGACTACAACTTGCAAGTAGAGAATAAGTTAGTGATATGAGATTGAAATTTTTTTGAATATCCACAGGTTCCTCAATCCAATTGCCCATGTTGTCTTTGATAGTCAGAATACGATTGACTCTTCTTTTGATAATGGTGGAAATATGATAGAACTTTGTGCTGCGATCACCCTCTGTGATCCATTTAGTTCTAGATTTAATTGCCCAGAACTTTTTCTCATAGTTAAGCACATGAACAAACTCTTTTTGAAGAGTTTTGTCTAGATCCAAAAGGAACTTACTCGATTTAGAAGATAGAGCAAGTTGGATTCCCTTAATTTTAGCTAAAATTATGTTCTTATTCCTATAAATATTGTCAACAACATTCTTGTTCCAATCCCCCACTTTCTCAGGAAAATTATGAATGACATACAATGGTTGGCGTCATCCCAAATATTAAGGACCAACGATTTAAAATATGGGTGGTCCATCCACATTGGCTCCAATCTGAAAGGTCGGATTAGATGTATTTCATACGTACCTTTAGTGCTTAAAAGGAGGGGGCAAATGATATGAGTGAGTTCTGATCAAATGAGTAAACGCAACATTGGAAAATCTTGTTCTCCAATCCATGGAGGCAAGCATTGAAACCTAAGTCTATAAGATTGCATTGACTAATCATCTCATTAAATTTATCAACACGTATTCTATTAATAGGTTTACCCCAAAGTTTTTCATTAGCACTAACAATGTCATTGAAGTCCCCATAACTATCCAAGTAACCCATAACTATCCTAAGGCAATGATGTTGACTCGGCAATAGTAGTGAGATTATCCCAAAGCAAATAATTGAGATTATTATACAAAAATAATGTCATTGGTAGGAGTCCACCAATAGTTTAACCAACCAAACAATTGCAGAAAAATAAATTAAAATACATTTAAGCATTTAATTATCCATTTACAGAAATGTAGCAATTTCCAAAACATTTTTTTTTCTCATTAATAATGTCATATACATGATGATCTCTACTTCTCCAACTACTCCCCCTTTGAGTTTTTCTTCTTCTTCTTCTTCTTCTTCTTCAACCATATAAACAGCCCAGGAAGAGAAATACAACACTTATTCTAATGGCATCCTTCCTTCAGCTTCCATCAACACCACCAAGAAATTGCAGATACACAGAAAGAACAATGAAACATCTCTTCCTAGGTTTCATCAGACATTTCTTTTTTCTCTGTTCTAAATTCTATGCATGTTAACAGCACCCTCCTTTTCTCTGAGCTTCCTCTTCTTGATTTTCATCACTCTGTAAAACAAGAGTCCTTCCATTGCTCAGTGATCCAGGGTCGGGTTTGTTGAGTTCTTGAGACGCCCTCACTTTTCGGGTTAAAATGTTGTGTATTTCTTCCACCACTGTTCTAAAGGCAGCAGCGACGTTCGATGAATCAAGAGCCGAAGTTTCCATGAAAAACAGACCTTGAGCTTCTGCTAATGATTTTCCCTCCGTTGTTGGTACCTCTCTTGCATGTACAAGATCTTTCTTGTTTCCAATGAGTATCGTCACCACGTTCATGTCAGAATGAGCTGCCAAACAACGAAAATGTATTAAAATTTGTTCTAGACTTTGTAAATTCACCTATCTAAAGTCTAAACTTCAGTTATCCACAATCTTGTTATCAAATTTACAGAGTAAAATTTGGTAAAGTGTGAAATACAGAGCGGAAGATTATGTTTTCAGGAAGAAAGAAAAAGTGACTTGCATAGTATAATCAACAAATCAACAGTTTCTCAAAATAAAATCTATTTCTCACACTGAATTTCAATTCACACTTTGTGGCATTGCTTATTTACAATTGTTTTAGTAACACAAAATTATACATTGACAAAAGCTCATGATAATTATTCCCTTGAAATGCTTGCAGTCATTTAGATATGGAACAAAAATAGGACCCTCCAAAAATAGAAGACACAAAAGTCAAGTTGTCTAAAAGAGTTCGAAACTAATGTACTACTTACTGTTAAGTTCATTGAGCCATCTTCCAACACTTTCAAATGTTTGCCTCCTACTAATGTCATACACCAATAAAGCTCCAACTGCTCCTCGGTAATATGCAGATGTAACGGCCCTGAATCTTTCCTGACCCGCTGTGTCCCAAATCTGCGCCTTTACTTCCTTACCGTTGATATCAATCTTTTGAGTTTGGAATTCTACACCAATGGTGGATTTTGAGCTAGGATAGAATTCGTCTCTTGCAAACCGAGCAAGCAAATTTGACTTTCCAACTGCTGAGTCACCAATCAAAACGATCTTAAAAAGGTATTCCTCTCGATGATCATCTTCTGATCGCATCGCCATTTTCGTAACACCTGCCCAAAAAGACAATGGCATGAACATTTAAATTGGCTTGTATTTATGGTGGCTAATATTTCCCTAAGAATAAACTGTTTAGCACCATATAAATAAGAATTTATTCAAAAGTACCTTGGACACAGCAGATTTAAGGCTATTCTACAACAAAGTGGATGAATAATAACTGCAGAAACAGTGAATCTGACAGAACTCTCAAACCCAATATCAGCTTGTTTTTCCTACACCAGTTGAGGTTTCTTCTTGCAGTCATTCATTACTACTTTGACATGGTTGTCACTCCTGTGATATAATCAAAGCCGTAAGTTTTGAACAAGAACAAGCAACATCTTAAGGGTACATAGTACATAAACATTTTGAAATAAGGCGTTTAGGAAATATTAACGACAATGGAGGGTGATAACACTGAAAATTTCAGAAAAATATCATGACAGACTTTACAATATATCTCAATCGAACATGTTTTTGAAAAAAAACACCTACTACAGACGGTAAACAACTAATCGAACAGTCCCAATCAATTTCAAATCTGGGAATGATGCAGACCCCTTTTGCTTACCAAATGCAAGAAACTCTCAAAACTCAAAAGAAGTGATTCGAATCAAATCAGAGGTAACTCATTTTGCAACCTGTATTGCATCTGTGTGTCTTAAGTCTTAACTGCTTGATCTATTAGCAACAGCCTAGACCGCGACTAATATATCGATAGAAGAACTACCCAGTGAACTATAAACTCTAACCACTACTATATCACCAAGACTCACTCTTGTTTGTCGTCGGTACACCGATATATGAGTTGCTCAAGCATCATCTAATAGTGTATTGATCTGTATTTCGTGATGGGAACCTCGAAAATAAAATCCTCACCACTAAACAAGAAACAAGAAACGTACAAGGGAATGTCTGTGGCCGACTGAGACCACAAAATCAGAAAAATGAACCATCACAAAGAGCAAAACTGGACATCCTAGTAACGCCAATCCTAAAGCACCACCGTTAACCAACAAAGAAACACTAACAAGATCGAAAATTCCCAATGCCACACGCAAACTCAACTGAACGCCTTCACCATTGAAGTCAACCTGAGTTCAATTGCTGACAGTACAGTACCAATTCGTCTATTGAACTCCTTCGATGCTACCTTGCTGCTCCTCAGTGGTTGATCAAAGCCTTCGAAGAAGAGAAAATGCAAAATTCACACAGGACAATTCAGCGCACTGCACAAGAAATGGAAGCGAGGAAAGGAGATTTATGTGATTTGACGGTTCCTCTGTGGAGAAGTTAGGGCTTTGCAAGTTGAGGAGAGAGAACGATCGTACAGGAGAGAGAAAAAAGTTAAGCAGAAGACATACCATATATGTAATTTTAATGAAATATTATATATATATATATATATTTATTAAAATAATATATTAATATTTTTTAAAAAAAATCATAAATGATAATCCTGTCATTGGTTAAATATTAAGGATCTAATTATGCATAGAAGTTTTTAAACTAATTTTAAATGTAAGAAACTAAGAATAACCAATTTTCACTCTAGGGTATCTTAATCAAATCGGACCGTCGGTCAAATTCAGTTGGACCGTAAACTGGTCGGACGAATGGTTTGATTTTTATAAACTATAAAATGTACATTGAACTCGGTCCGGTCCACAAGTGTAAAGTAAATTGGTCAATTTTTGAATAATCGTCTGATGTTTAAATAATTGACCGATTTTGATTCTTTAATTTTTCTTGTTCTTTTCTTAAATTAAACAAATAGTCAATCACCCTCAATTCATAACCCTAACTCCTTAAGTTTTCACCTTACTACAGACTGACCGCTTGAATCGGAAATTATCCCCCTCACTGCTTCGAGAATTAGTCCAGTTTTAATAACACTTTGAGAATTGGTACAGTTTTAATAAAAGTTTTCAAACTAATTTTAAATGTAAGAATAACCAATTTTCACTCTATGTTATCGAAATCAAATCGGGTCGTCGATCAAATTCATTTGGACCGTAAATTGATCGGACGGATGGTTTGATTTTTATAAACACTAAAATGTACATTGAACTCAATCCATAGGTGTAAAGTAAACTGGTCAATTTTTGAATAATCTGTCCGTCTTCCTCTTTTCTTAAATTAAACAAATAGTCAGTCACCCTAAAATCAATTGGTGATAGGAGGAGGTAGTATTGTAGCCTTGTTGTATATATGGTGCTTAATTTTTGGAGAAACCACCGGTGTAGTATTCCCACATCACATTGTCTTCAACACTCCCCCGCACTATAATAATTCGATTAAGGCACAACACCGAGAAATGAAACCGGACTCTGATACCATGTTAAATTTTAATATCGGGGTCAAGCCACACCCAAATAATAAACACATTATACAATTCATATTTCATCCTAAAATTAATTGGTGATAGGATGAAGTAGCCTTGTTGTATATATAATGCCTAATTTTTGAAGAAACCACCGGTTTGATTTTCTCACATCACATTGTCTTAACACGCTTGAATTAGAAACCGTCACCCTTACCCCTTTGACAATTGGCCCGATTTTAATAACAGTGATCCCACCCATATATTGTTATATGATTTAATTCAACTAAATTATAGTTCTTTCCGTAAGTGTGACAATTTTTTGGAAGAATTTAATATCATTGTTGTAACTTTTCCAGATATTATTTTTTAATTATATATCGTTTCCATTTACTTGAAACATGTTATCTTAATTTAATGGGGAAAAAAAACAAGAATTAAATCAAGATCGTAGATGTGGATCTTGATCTGGTTGATACGTAAGAGCTCGTGATTTTTTTTGCATTGTGATGATCTGTTTGGTACGGATGATTCCCAGGACCTTCCATTTTTTCTCCATATTATCTTTTATTTTTTTAAAGACTAGTTAGTAATTAGATTCCACCATCATGGCATGTGCTTCTCGAACACACCAGGATACTCTTTAAATTGTGACAAAACTTACATTTTAGTTATTATCTTATTTGATTTTTGTTTTACAATTTGCTATTTAACTTTTGATAAATATTCATTTTATTCACTTAATTTTATACTTTTCTAAATGAATTTTGAATTATTATTATTTTTACAATCTGGTAGTTTTTTTTATAATTTTTTTCATTGTTATCCTATCCCATCTACCCTATTCCCGTTCCATTTAATTACTGTATCACCATCAGATATTTGGTCCAACGGTATCGTCCTAACTTGAATGCAAGATGTCCAAGATTAATTATTGGATGACAAGAAGAAGAAAAAAATTACTGCACCTTGTTTGAATGGAGCGTGGACCATTTGCAATAAGTTTTTGTTGCAGAAGAATTATTATTGGCAAGTGCTTGCATTTTTGAGCGTTCAGGAAGAGGAAGGGACCATGACTTCATTACTACGGTTTCCTTTCATCAACACTCCACTATCCAGAATATGTATAAACTCAATCAATTTGCAATACCCTATTTAAACTTCAATAATGATTAACTTTGTCCATATCGCCAAACGGTATTATGGTGTAACAGAATAAAAGAAGATTGTTTTTAACTAACGAATGATTAGGAAGAGAAACATTGATTAACAAATGATTAGGGAGACAATACCAAATTATCGATATTCTAAAAATCTTAGAGGAGTAATACGCCGTAAATTAAATTAGAAAATATATTTAAATTGAGTTTTGACCCATACTTGAACCGGAACTTACTCGAATCATGACCAACGTCTAACATTTTAAAAAGTTTTTTGTTATTTTTAAAATTTATAATATTCAATTTGGATGAAAAAATTGATGAATGAGACCAAGTGACAAACTTAAACTTTAGTGAAATATATATAAATTTTTTTTGACAGTAATTGGAATATTAAAAAATTGGTCAAATATTATGGGGATTTTAACTCATTTTGATAGGTCTACTTATGATTTTGAATACAACCAAATATTTCACAAACTTTCTATATCGTTACACTATCAAACGTAGCAATTTAGTATTACTTTTTATACTATTAAATTTATCTTCTACCTTCTATATGAAATTAACATTACCCTCAAAGATTGTGTAATTTGCAAAATGTACCCTATGAATTGTGATTGTGAACAATTTAGTCCTTCCTCCGAAGGATTATTTTAATCCCTCTGTTCTGTTGTGTTTTTTAACCCTAATAATAAAATATGTTGCTTAGTTGGCACACACGTCATCATCATCATCCAATAGATTGTGGTTTTGGAAGTTTCTAAGAAACTTTTACTGATGTTAACCTGACTTGGAATTGGTTTAATAATCTTACCAATGAAATGAGAAGCAGACAACTATATTGATTATAAAAACAGGTCTTATAAGGTCAATGAAAGGACTAACTAACCTTTCACCATAGAGAAGAGACGAAACAGAAATAAGGAATACAGGTTAGATTGAATTTGGTATTGTCAAGTCCTATTCAATTGTATTCGTTATTGAGACACTTACTGACAGTTATTATTATATATATATATATATATATAAACTTATCTGTTGCTTCTATATTTGAGTCTTAACTCATATCTGAATTCCTTTCTTATGGTCCAGATTGAACCCAAGTCGAACTTATGTCGATATATTGTTTTTAACGGATTGATTTTTTTTGGGAAAATTTAAATGCAACACTGAAAATACATTCTATTTTTCTTTATACATTTTTAAAACGACAACGAAAAATATGAGTAAATAGGCAATAATCGATTTATTATTATCTGTTTCGTATTTATATTGCATTAGCTAAACATGCTCTTCAAGTTGTCTAAAAACTACACATACGGTGAGGATGATACCTCACCGCCAAGATGGAGTTTGCGATAACCAACATCATCACATGATGTTTGGGTGGGTTGGGTGATACAAATTTGTGCTCTTCTATCTATGGTTCACTTTTGCATAAGGAAGACAACTTAATGCCGAGTGGAACTTAGATATAAATAATTTTAAATTTTCTAAAAATTTGCTCAGTAATATGGGTGACCGAACAAATGAATTTTTGGAATTGCTCCAAATCAGGTAACTTTACAACTGCTTCAACCTATTCACTTTTAGCGGGTCACGATACTAATAGTTAGGTTCAGCAGTGTTATCAGAACCGGATCGGCTATCGAACCGACGAGGGGAGGGTTCCCAGTTCATTCGGTCTAACCCGACCGAACTCGATTCAGTGTGCGGTTCACTGTTTATAAATAATAATAATAACTGAATAGATGAAGAACATAATGACAAGACGAAGAAGACGAAGAAGATGGAGGCCACCTCTCGCCGCCCCCGCCCGCCACCTCCAGCTTGCCCCATGTTGGAGATCTTCAGAGGCAAGTCATGTGGAGTCTTCCAGTTAGGATGCTCTGATAGTTGTTAGTGTTGGGTATCAATATTGACAGACCAATAAGGAAAAGGCCTCGAAGGTCCAGTAACCCTGGAGGGGGTAAACCCAAGATATTCGAACTGGATCAGCTTAAGTACAGGTTAACTTGGCCCACCATGGAGTGACCCAAGATCGAGCCCAAAGTCGATATGAACGCCAAAAGCTCCCCAGACTGCTCGCCATCCTTCACCAGGCCGCGACCTCTCACTGCTCGCCATGGGAGTGCTCGCCCCGAAGAGAGTCCTGCCTCTCTCCTCTGGTCCCACTAACCGTTAATAAGGAAGTGACCACGATATCCCGCGTATCTCGGTCACATATTCACTAAAGATTAGATATGGTAACTGCAATATCTCGCCGTAACTGCCATATCTTATTATCCGAATCTTCAACAACACAATATTTACTAAGATATACAGTTGCCTTATACGGTTTGATCTCTCCTACCCTATAAATACATTTGCTTTACATACGTTCCTTACGTTTTTGAGATATACACACACATATACTCATTTAAGCATCAGAGAGGGACCCAGAGATACCCCTCTGTTGCGCTCCCCTACCTGCAGGTTCACCGGAGTTGGAGCAGAAACACCTTTCAACATTCGTCTGACATTCAATTCACTGCCAGATCAACAACCAGGATTTCACGATCCAACAGTTAGTATCTCCTAGTATTTAGGATTTAGTTCAGATTTGTTTTCTATTTTTAGCTGCTCTGTTTTCTATTTTTAGCTGCTCTGTTTTCTATATTTAGCTACTCTGTTTTCTGTAGCAAGTTCACTCTCGCCTATATAAAGGTCAATTCCTTCATTGAATAAACTCAAGCTTTTACAACTAATCATCCTGTGTGTTATTTGCTTCTGAACCAAACAAGTGGTATCAGAGCCACAAGAGCGAGAGAGCCATGATAGGTGTGAGGAACCATGTCGAGTGTAAAAGACAGCATGCTCACCATTCCCAAATTCAATGAGGACTATGAATACTGGGGTATGCTGATGGAAAACTTGATTCAATCCTTAGAGTTATGGGATTTAGTGGAGCCCGGTTTCATGGAGCCAGCAAAGGGGACGATTCTTTCCGAAACCCAACAACAGGAATTAGCTGCGTTAAAACTGAAAGACCTCAAGGTAAAGAATTACATTTTTGCCTCCATTGATAAAACCACTCTCAAGACAATTTCACAGAAGAATACATCCAAAGAGCTGTGGGATTCTATGAAGAAGAACAGTCAAGGGAACGAACGAGTCCAACGAGCACAGCTTCAGAGGTTGCGACGTGAATTTGAACTTCTCGAGATGAAATCCGGAGAGTGTGTCAATGATTACATATCTAGAGTTATGATGGTGGCCAATGACATGAGAAGTGTTGGGGAAGTGATGAAAGATGGACAGATTGTCGAAAAGATTCCGTGCACATTATCAGACCAATTCAACTACATAGTGTGTTCAATTGAAGAATCCAAAGACATCGACACTATGTCAGTGGACGAGCTCCAAAGTTCCTTACTGGTCCATGAGCAGAAACTTACTCGTCACAGTGGGGAAGAGCAGGCCTTGAAGGTGTCAGATGGGTGTGACATGCGAGAGGATGTACGAGGTAGTGGGCGAGGAAGAGGACGTACTGGTTTCCACTATGGATACAGAGGAAGAGGACGTGGTAGAGGAAGAGCTGTAAACAAGGTTGTAGTCGAATGTTATCGGTGCCATAAATTGGGGCATTTTCAGTGGGAATGTCCCAGTTTCTCCCATTATGTCGAACATGTCGAGATAGACGGAGAAGAAGAAGAATAGATGTTGTTAATGGCCCATGTAGAAACAAAAGATTTCACAAAGGAAGAAGTATGGTTCCTTGACTCAGGATGCAACAATCATATGACTGGAGATAAGAAGTGGTTCTCTCATTTGGATGCGTCCTTCAGACAAAGTGTGAAGCTTGGCAACAACTCAAGTATGGCTGTTATGGGCAAGGGCAGCACCAAGATGAAGGTGGAAGGAAATATCATGGTCATCACTGAGGTATTCTACATTCCTGAACTTAAGAACAACCTAATCAGTTTAGGCCAACTCCAGGAAAGGAATTTGGCCATACTAATTCAACATTTGTGTAGCTGAAACGTTACTTAAGTTTGAAGATGTGACTGAAAGGTTACTCCGTGAACTTTCCGTCAAATATGACCGTCAAAGTGTCACGTGCAAGTCACGTGGCCTAATTTAAAGACGATTCTACCCCCCTTTTATGTTTATGGATTATGAAGTAGTAACGGTTAGGTAACAAAATGTCCAAACTAAAGTAACCATTTAATAACATTTAGAAGAAGATAAAACATCATTTAACAACTTCTCCACAAACATAATTCACTACATTTGCAACCATTTCATTTTATTTTCTTCTTAATATCTGATTCTATTTGATGAAAATTCAGTTAAATAAACATCAAGTAGCATCAAACGACTTTATAATACATACAACAATTTTCTATTTTCTACACGTTAAGATTCTTCTGCAGTGGGGTAAACCTCAAGCTCAGGGATGACAGTTGAAGAAGATATGTCCAGCTCACCAATGCAGAAGGTCTCTAGGAGCTCCCTTGCTTCTTCGCTATGGCTCAAATCAGATCCAGTGCCTGCAATTACAATAAAATTAGTCCTCGGCAGCAAAGACATTATTGGAAAATCATATCACTACAGCAAGGGTTGAAGAGATATAGATGCTTGCCCGAGTAGAAGTTCCTGATGATCTTGTTGGATTAAGAGCTCCCAGCCGCCTTTTCAGTTCCTCTAGTCTAGCTAGCTGAGAGTTGCTGCTCTCTTGCACCTATCAAACATTTACACTGTCAACTATCATAAAATTTATATTTACAACGTCTTAGTCTTATCTATTTGAAGGAAAAGAAAATAAATTAAGATTACTAGATTTGATAGGTCTTCGCATAGCTTCTGCTTTAATATTTCCTCATCCTGCACAGCTTTGGATGCTACTTCCCATTCCTAAATTTATTGAAGAAGATATCAGTAAGAGTAAAATCAGAAGGACAAACCAGCAGCCAAATCTCTGACCTACTGAACCTAACCTATATTTCTTTGCTTATAGTGAAAACCCATATAAATGTGCCATGGTTAGATCTTCTATCTACAAAAAAGGAAGATGCTGTTTCTGAAACTCTAACTAGGACTGTGAAGCTATTTATTGGACTGGACAATCTTCAGTTTCATATGCTTGAGCTGTCCTGCGGTGTTTTATCATCAATGTATCTGGAAAGAACATATGTAAATACACACAATAAGGAACTCATCAATTCCCTATAGTTAAAACTAAAGACACCTAAGAGCAGCTCTTGAATTATGGTGATGCTTGTTGAAAGCTGAGATATAAGATTTATTAGCGTCAAAAACATGTTTGGGGCTAAATACATTTTGAATTAAGATTCATGAAGGATAAAAATCTAAGCATGACTGGGTACCAGCAATAACATTAAAAAGTTTCAATTGGACAATGAGTACAAGACAAATCAGTAACAAGATCTCCCAGATCCAATCTACATCAGCAAATGAACAAAATTGAAGTAATTATTTATCAAACAGGCACGTGATGTAAGATAATACTGCAGAGCTCAATTAAGCAGGGAACTAGCAAGAGCAAAGGTAATTCAAATTTCTATATTGATGAAGGGTTGGACAGACGCGTTTTAGGAAAAACTTACAGTGGAAAAGATGCTTGGCCAATGTATCATTAGGCATGAACTCTGCAATCAACAACCTTTCATCTCCATCACAACAGCAACCGATCAGATTCGCCAATCGCTCACTCCTCAAACTGCCAACTGATCTCGCTTCATCCTACAATCAGAAAAAAAAATGTCTCAGATCAGTAAAAAAGAACCGATTTGACTGAACAACGGAGAAAAATAAGGCGGTACTGACGAGGAGTTGAAGGGACGTCAATGTGAGGGAGTTGTCGCGAAGGTGAAGGTCGAACGGACGAATCAAACCCAGAATCGAACATAAGTCGGAAGGGACGACTCCTGTGAAGGACTAATCAATTTCCGTGATTTCAAACATCAATTTCGACAACACAAACCCAGAATCGATTCTGGGTTATTGATGAAGGAGAAGAGATGGAACCATACCTGATGAAGAAGCAAGGAAGCTTTGGCCTTAGATGAAATAAATGAGAAGATATGGAACGAAGAAGGAGCAGGCGCGTCGAGCGTGTGCTGGAATTCTTGGAGCCATCGATCGGCATCCAGACCTAAGAACAGCAGACCTAAGAACAGCTGCTTAAGTAGACAAGAGGGTAGTTTCGGAACTTTAAATTACAACTATATCACATGACAAACACATGGTGGTACTTAACGGTAAGAAATAACGGCAGTTAGGTCATAGTAACGGTTCAGTCACATGTGTCAACTTAAGTAACGGTTGAGCTCAAGTTTGAACGGTTCAGTCACATTGTCAAACATAGGTAACAGTTGAGGTAATTAACCCTAGAATCAAAGATTTGTCCATCTTAACATGAAGGGGCTACGAACATTGGCCTATAAAAGGATGGTGACAGGACTGCCTATTCTGAAGAATCACTCCAAGGTATGCAGTGAGTGTATAGCCGAAAAACAACGTGACTCATTTCCGAAGAAGAGTGCATGGAGAGCATCGAGACCACTACAACTTGTTCACTCGGATATATGTGGACCCATTACTCCTGAATCTTTCTCACACAAGAGGTACTTCATCACTTTCATTGATGATTTTAGTAGAAGAATATGAATTTATTTATTGAATGCAAAGTTAGAAGCCCTAGGTGTGTTTGAGCGATTCAAGATCATGGTAGAAAAGAAGATTGGAGGTTTTATTAGCTGCCTTCGTACTGACAGGGGTGAAGAGTTCACTTCCTCAGAATTTGACACCTACTGCAGTACGAATGGGATCAGACGCCAGTTGACTGCAGCTTATACCCCCCAACAAAACGGCATCGCGGAAAGAAGAAATCGAACTCTAATGAACATGGTACGGTGTCTGCTTGCTACTAAAGACGTACCCAAGAAATTCTGGCCGGAAGCGGCTAACTGGGCAACACACATACTCAACATATGTCCAACCTCGGTTCTGCAAAATCAAACGCCTGAAGAAGCATGGACAGGAATAAAGCTATCTGTGGAACATTTCAATGTGTTTGGGTGCATAGGACATGTCCTTATTGCGGATGTCAATAGAAAGAAACTGGATGAGAAAAGCTTCAAATGTGTTTTCATGGGACTCAGTGGGGAGTCTAAGGCGTTCAGAAATGTATAATCCTGCAACTAAGAAGATGGTGGTCAGCAGAGATGTCATTTTTGAGAAAGACAAGAAGTGGGATTGGGAGAGGATTGAGGACAAGTAGACCACCACAGAGCTGCTGCGTGTTGAAGAGATCAACCTAGGTGAAGACACAACTGCAGAAAATGCAACAACTGTCAATGAAATAACAGTAGCACAACCAGATAATGCAACATCAGATGTCGACATAGTAGCTCCCCTACAAAGAAGGAGAAGAGGATCGGTGTGGCTGAGAGACTATGTTTCAGGGGAAGGTCTGTGAGACCAAAAATAGGAAATTGAAGACCTGACTGTGGGAATGCAGCAGCTTACGATGTTCGCAAGCAATGATCCCAGCACCTTTGAAGAAGCAGTCGACAACCACGTCTGGAGAGAATCCATGAAAGCTGAAATCCAAGCAATTGAAAAGGCTGGGACCTGGGAGCTGACAGAACTACCACAAGGCACGAAAGTAATAGGCGTGAAATGAGTCTTCAAAACGAAGCTGAATGATAAAGGAGAAGTTGAGAAGCACAAGGTTAGGCTGGTAGCCAAAGACCCAGCAAGCTGGGATTGACTATAAGGAGGTATTTGCACCTGTGGCACGCTGGGATACCATTCGAATGACTTTAGCAATTGTGGCTCAACAAGGCTGGAAAGTGTTTCAACTTGACGTAAAGAGTGCTTTTCTTCATGGAGAGATCGATGAGGAGGTTTTTGTAGAACAACCGAAGGGGTTTGTAGCAAAGGGAAAAGAACACAAAGTCTACAAGCTTAAAAGGGCCTTGTATGGACTCAAACAAGCCCCTTGAGCTTGGTTTAACAAGATCAAATCCTATTTTGTTGAATAAGGTTTCCAAGGAAATCATAATGATCATACACTGTTTGTGAAGAGAAAGGGATCAGAGGGAGTTCTCTTTGTGAATCTATATGTTGATGATTTGATCTATACAAGTGATACTGAAGAGATACTTCAGGATTTCAAGAGCTCAATGCAAGAACAGTTCGAAATGACTGATTTGGGGGCCATGAGGTACTTCCTTGGAGTTGAGGTGACACAAACATCAAATGGAATTTTCATATGTCAGAAGAAATATGCAAACGAGATCCTAAAAAGGTTCGGGATGCATGACAGCAAACCAGTGAAAAGTCTTATTGTTCCAGGTCAAAGACTTTCAAAGGAATCAAGAGAAGGAAAAGTAGATGCCACAAGTTATAAACAAATGGTGGGTAGCCTCATGTACTTAACAGTAACGAGGCCTAATCTTATGTACGTGGTAAGCGTGGTGACTCGATTTATGGATACCCCAACTGAGGCACACAAACAAGCAGTGAAAATGATACCCCGTTATGTTAAGGGCACCACAAATCTGGGTCTGTTCTACAGAAGAAGGGGAGAAGAAGGATTAATTTCCTACTGTGATAGTGACTACGCCGGAGATCTTGATGACCGCAGGAGCACCTTCGACTATGTTTTCAAACTGAACAGTAGCACGATTGCTTGGAGCTCACGGAAGCAGCCAGTAGTGGCACTCTCCACCACTGAAGCAGAGTTCATTGCGGTTGCTGCTTGTGCTTGTCAATGTGTTTGGATGATGAAAATTCTCGAAAAGCATGGAGTCCAACAAAGAGAGTGCATCATTTACTGCGACAACACTTCTGCAATAAAGCTGTCGAAGAATCCTGTTATGCACGGGAAAAATAAGCATATACATGTTCGTTTTCATTTTCTTCGTGATCTAGTATCTGAGGGAGTAGTTGAGTTGGTGCATTGTGGAACAAAGGATCAATTGGTTGACATTATGACCAAACCTCTCAAGCGGGATGCATTCTTGAAGTTGAGAGAGAGCTTGGCATGTGCAACATAGACATGGTAAATTGAATGTTGAATACATTTCAGTTTAAGGTAGGGTTTGTTGGAGATCTTCAGAGGCAACTCACGTGGAGTCTTCCAGCTAGGATGCTCCGATAGTTGTTAGTATCTCCTAGTATTTAGGATTCAGTTTAGATTTGTTTTCTATTTTTAGCTGCTCTGTTTTCTATATTTAGCTACTCTGTTTTCTGTTGCAAGTTCACTCTCGCCTATATAAAGGTCAATTCCTTCATTGAATAAACTCAAGCTTTTACAGCTAATCATCCTGTATGTTATTTGTTTCTGAACCAAACACCCCCCACCTCCTCCAGCCTGCCGGAATCTGGACCACCCTCGTCGGAATCTTCAATTTGGAGCACCCTCACCGGAGATCCCCAACGACAGCTCCTCCGACCATTAGTCTGTGTCGATGACATGACGTCGCTAGAAGTTGAGATCCCGTCCTTCATTTTAACACGCCTAATTATTGGGTATGCACTAAAAGTTTCAACAAATAGTATATTCCATAAAAAGCACTCAAGAATATCTCTTCCCCATTCCTACCAACACCCCATTCCTACCTACACAGTATCATATACATCTCTGCAACTTCATTTTGTGGGTACCATAAATTTCCGAGAGTTTCATAATTATTGAAGAAACAACAATGGTGGCAAAGCAAATGATGATGAGATACAATTGGTTTGAAGAAATAGCACCTGCATCTCTCATCTCTCCCCAGAAAACGTCGACACATCCAAGGTTAGAGACAATCTTCGAAGAGGGTCGTGAAGAGATTCGTGTTGGGCACAAGGTTAGGGCTTTATTTGTTTTTCCTGTAGTTCTCTTTGTTGTCGTATTTCTTACTGTATAGACCACCATCGCCGGAATCTGGACCACCCTCACGCAAAATCTGAATCGCTTCTCTTATTCTCTTCTTCTTCTTCTCTTCTTCTTTGTACTGAAATGGGATGGCTTCTTGAAGAAGCTGGAACAAACGAACCGAAAAAATCTAAATCGGTAGGTCGGTTTAAACTTTAAACCAATCGATTTGTGCATAATAAAACCAATTGATTTAAACAAAAAAAACGATTGGTCTGTAAACAAAAATATCTCAAAAAATGAACCGAAAATCGGTCAGTTTTTAAAAAATCAAAAACCTATAAGTTTTTACAAAACCGTTTGATTCAACCCGGTTCAAACACTGTACATTTGCATATCGATCTTTTATCTGAACCAAACCGGACAAGAGTCCAATTTCCGGTCGGATCCGATCAAACTTTCGGTCCGGTTCTGATAACACTGAAGTTCAGGATCAATGTGATTGAGTATGGAAAACTACTATAATTCTGAAAATTCAGTATTTCATTTGGATGTGTCTGAAATACAAACTACTCACGTGCAAATTGTTGAATAATAGGGTTTGCAATATTAGCGCTATATGCAAAATCTGTCAAACAAAAGTGGAGAACATCAATCACATTTTGCGTGGGTGTGAACATGCAAAAACAAATGTTGAACTCTTTTAGTTTGCCATCAAAAGTGGCTCAGACAACTCATCTACCTTTGAACGAATGGATTAAGCTCGGTTGTCAGGTATTAGGGGCACATATTCAAGGAATTGAATGACCCCTATTCTTTCCCTACGCAATTTGGAATATTTGAAGAAACAGAAACTCACTCATTTTTTAAGATAAAACATTAAATACTTTCATTTTCGAGCTTTCCTTATCTCATGCCAAGTTTCACCAAAATGCTATTCAATTGAATGAGATCTCTAAACCGATTATCTCTATTGATGTTAGATGGATACCTCCAGAGCATGGGTGAGTGAAAATCAACACAGATGGAACATCTAAGGGAAATCTTAACCAGGCAGATTCAGGAAGAGTGATAAAAGACAATATGGGTCAATGAATAACTGATTTTTCTAGGAAACTAGGTTGCTCAAACAACCTCGTAGCAGAATGTTGGGCTATCCGAGAACTAATGCTGGCAAAACAATTCAGTTTCAAATCAACTCACTTAGAAACAGATACCCAGTCAACTATAAACTTATCTCTTACGTCAATTCTTCAAATCTTAAACTAATGCTCATCATTATGGATTGTAGTAAACTCATGTTGCAGGTCGACAGAATGAAGTTCCGACATCTTTCGAGAAGCAAATACAATTGCTGACATCATGACAACTAGGGGGATTAACCAAAGTCAAATCTACGTTATTCATGAAATTCAACCAACAGAAATAACAAACGCTATCTGAAAGGACGCCGTGAATTTTGTCTACTCGAGGATAATAAAATTTAGCTAATTATTATGTTGTAATAAGGATTAGGGTACAGACTTGCTCATCACCCAACTTGTTTTTTCCCTATCTACCCAAAAACATCATCATCGTCAATTAAATAAGGCAAGGGCCGTCCATCGCCTCTACCAAGATAAAGCAGCTACCTGCCTTGACAGCTCATACATACATACATACAATCATACATACAATCATACATGCATTATCATGACAACAGCACCCACTTCCCTTGCCTTGGATTGGAGGCTATCTTATATTCTTAATACCAAACTTGTAACAAACAAAAGTAATTGGTGGGCGCTTCATAACTAAATATTAAACCCTAAACAATAATAGCACGCCCTACTATAAAAAAAATCCAAACCACTTACAATGTAATTCTCACATTCGTTTTTTTTCTTATGAATAGTTCCTTCAAATCAACCATAGCCTCATGCGGCAAGGCCCGTGATCGACAATATTCCACATCAACTAATGTAATACGGCAAAGAATCTTCAAAAATCGACCACAACTAAACCTGCTTAGTCATGTCAAAAGATCAAATTTCTAGAGGGTACCCTTCTTTTACAATGGATTCTTTAATAGCTTGATACACTCAACCTCTTAAGGGTTGACAGTCAGTACTAGGTATGCTGCACTCCTAAAATGAGGTTCCCCAAAGACACCCGCGCACTTCTAATGAGGTTCCCCAAAGGCAAAGACACCCGCGCGTAACAAAAAATAAAATAAACAAAGAACAGAATAAGTCCCTACCACCGCCACTAGCAACAGCAGCGTAAACCGTTCTTTGCTCACCAACCAAAGCTGAGACCACATGGGAGACAACCTAACTCTCATTAACCCCAAAAGAGATCCCGAGGAAATGGATAAACATATGTATGTCCATCTTCTTCAACCTCCAACAAATGCATATCAGAAAATGCAGTAGAATATCAAATCAGACGCCTAATTGAATGGTCAGTTGATGTGTCTAACTAACCTAAAGTATCCCCCCTGGTACTTTTGCAATCCACTCATTTTCCCAAGATCCTACACCACACTATATAAACTCGGACACTGTCTAGTGCCTATATACAAACAAAGAAACCATGCAATTGTTACCTTTCTAAGTTGAGAGCCAAGAGAAGTAATAACTCCATTAGGAATTCAACGGAGAAGCCTCTTGTCTTGGTTCCCTTAAGTAGCCCAAGAGAGTCTCGGCCTGCATAATAGAGCATAGAATAGGAAAATTAAAGGCTGACCACATGATAAAAATGCATTACACGACATTTATCCCTCAACAAACCTAATCTTTCATGTAGGATACACGTCACCTTCTCTTACAGTTACAGATATCACAAGCACCAGCATCCTATACCAGATTCAATATGAATGATATTGACTAAAAGTGATGCGTGTAGACACTAGACAGAGCAGACACTGCACTATCTATGAATACACAGATTGTGCTGAAATGGTAGTGAAGATGAATGACTTCAGCTCCCCAATTCCATGGTCACCAACCTTTGTACTCAGGAATAGGATTTATTGAACTATTGCACACTTAGCTTTTATGCATTCTCAGTTTTGTCTACTAAATTCAACTAACATAATGGAATTTTATGCCTTCATCTAGTTTTGGGCCACACAATGAGATATTACTGAAGCTCTGCAATTCGCAAGGAGAAAATTTGCATGAGAGGAATACACACCTTCTGCTTAGCTCTGATGCTACCAGTTTGTGTGAGAGCAACAAGAGGAGGAATTCCACCTTCCCTCACAAGCAACCCTCGGTTCCGAACACTATCAGTGCACAGCTGCAACAGTGTCAATACAGCAAACTCCTTCCCCTTCGTAGACCCATCTTCAATTGCCTCCACGAGGACCGAAATCCCCCCTTCCTCAACAATTGCCTCCTTCCCTTCCTCTATTACAGCAATGCTACTCAATACCACCATTGCCTTCTCTGCCATTCCATTCCCCTGCTCAGCAACCATGTCCACAAGTGGCCTTACTGCACCTGCATTCACCACCCTCTCCTTGTTGGGTGCTATGGAGGAAAGCTTGTAGAGAGTGGTGATAGAATCCTTCTTCCCGCGGTTCGATCCGTTCAGCAGAAGAGAAACAAGTGGTGGTATTGCACCACAAGCTCCAATGGAGCTCTTGTTCTCTTCAATAAGAGCAAGACTTAGCAAAGCACAAGCAGCATTCTGCTTTGAAGTCTCAGTTCCAGTTTTCAGCACATATACAAGGGATTTTATCGCACCTGCCCTTGTGATCAAAAGACGATTCTCTTCGTGGAGAGACAGATTCAGCAGCGCTGTCACGGCGTGTTCCTGTTAATTTTGGGTGAAAATTCAGGATGGTAACAAAAGTTCCAAACATCATACCATCAAATTGATGACGTTTATTATCTGATTCTATCATCACTTAATTCACTGAACAATTGAATTCGCAACAATACGGAGCAGCAATATATGAAATTCAAACTAGGTTTTGACGAACTTGTGGTGACCGTGGTTTCCAATACCTGAGTCCAGGGATCGCCGGATCGGAGGAGTGGTATCAGAGCTGGAACAGCGCCGGATTCTCCAATCAGCGCTCGGTTGTCGGTGCGGTTCTTAGCTAGCAACCTGATCTTCGCAGCAGCTGATCTCTTCACTGCAACGGAAGTTGATTGGAGACCTTCGACACAGATTTTCACGGTTGGCAGAAGATCTTCAGGCAGGATACTCTCTATTATCTCAGTCGAGAAGCTATCTCTCTCCAAGAATCCCAAGCACGGTTCAGGCTCCGGAACTTTGTCAGTGATATCTTCATCATGCGCGTTCACCAAAGACGGCAAGTTCACGAGCCTCTGCAGCTCACCGGAGATGTCACTGCTACAAGCTGAGAAGTCGCTGAAAGAACAAGAGAGGTCTAGGAACTCCTCCTCCGACGGTACAGACTTCGGCGGCTGGATATATCGAGCGGCGAGCTCCCCGAGACGGAAGTCCACCACCGAATCCGTCAAATTCTCGGAGACAAACTCGGACCTGGTTGTCGGAAAGGAGCATCTGTTGTCATCCTGGTAAAGGTTTGAGCGAACGGTGCGCATCGAACGGCCATAGCGGCGTTTTTTTCCAGACGGCAAATGGAAGCTCCCAGTAAGCGAAAATTCAGAGGAATTGGAGTGAGAATCATCAACGGAAACCATCACAGTTAAAACTGTAGATGAAATTCTGCTATAATTGCGCCAATTTGAAAACAGTTGTTGTAGAATTTGGATAGGTTCACAGCAGCCACATATCACCAGTGAAGCTTCATTTCATGGCGGAGAGGGTGATGATGAAAGAGAGGAAGACGTGAAGAATTAAGATGGAGACTGGAGAGGTCTCCGGGTTAAGCTAAAGCCACCGGGTTGGAGACAACCGTTCTGTCACAGGCGTGATAATAAATAGATAGATAATAATAAATAATAAATGGCGAAATTGCAATAGTGACTTTTTCAGTCCAAAAAATAAATTGCAATAGTGCACCTGATCTTTAGGTGGTTTACTTTTACACCTTGAAACTTCATTTAAATGTACTACGCAACTAGGGCTGGCAATGGTGCGATGAAAAACTCATAACCATGGTTATAACCGTTACTGTTTAAAATGGTTAACCGTACCATTATGGTGTGGTGCAGTTATGGTGATGAATTTTGTACCCATAATGGTTATGATTATGGTATTTGAGCTATACCCATGGTTATTATATAAAATATAATAATTAATTATTATTAATAAACTAATATATACTAAATAATAGAAGGTAAAGTACATACATGTAATAAATAACTATGATATTAGTTTTATATATTTTTATTATTGACAATATAGATTTGTGTATTTTTTTAAATAAAATTTTCGATGTTTTATTATATTACATTTGTGGAATAAATATGGGTATCTGGGTAAAACCATGGTTAATAACCACGGTTATTTTAATGGTTATGGTATTGAAAATTGTACCCGTAATGGTTATGGTATGTGGTTTAAAAATATGGTATGGTTATGATATTTGTCATACCCATACCATACCCTAACCATTGTCAGCCTTATACGCATGATAACGTTTCCATTCCACAAGATGCATAAGCTAATAAAAAAAAACTAGATGGTTATGGTATGTGGTTTAAAAATATGGTATGGTTATGATATTTGTCATACCCATACCATACCCTAACCATTGTCAGCCTTATACGCATGATAACGTTTCCATTCCACAAGATGCATAAGCTAATAAAAAAAACTAGCATCCTTTTATTATAATAATAAGTTATTTATATTTTTATTAACAAAGTTGAATTTTTATATCCTTAATTTGATTTTGAATGGTAGTCCATCCCATAAACATGACTTCATTATATATAGTTTTATAAACATTTGTTTGGGAAATGAATGTAATTATTTTTCTTCTAATTTTCACTTAAAAATTGAGAATTGAGATATTCATTGACAACATGTGATTAATGTATGACCATAAAACTAATGACTTTTTGGCCACTTGGTTTTTTGATAGGAGTGTTTGGAAAATTAAATATCAAACTATACACATTTTCTTTTACAAATTTAAACCATATTAATGACATTCACAAGTTTTCTTTTAATATGGATTTTTAAAATATATAATGTACATGTGAATGCAAAAGTTTGACTATTTGTTCTTTTCTTTTTTAATAAATTACATCAACAGTCACTTATGTTGGCACATGTAACTGAACAGTTGAAAGTTGTGCTGAACAATTACTTATGTTTCAAAATGTGACTGAAAGATACAAAAATAAATACGAAAAAATGACTAAAATACTTTATCACAGTTCTTCATGTTCTTCATCTTCCTCAATTCAAACCCGGAATCTGATTTCGAACTCAAATTTGCGCAAATCTGAGTTCGAATCGAACCCAAAAACACATAATTGAGTTCAAACTGAACCAAGATCTGCACTTCTGGTTCTAACTGAACCAATATATGCACTTCTAGGTTCAGTTTGAACCCAGAATTGCAGGTATGGGTTCAGTTCGAATCCATATTTGCATTTCTAGTTGCGAACCAAACTCAATTCTACATTTCTGGATTCGTTTCGAACTCATATATGCGTTTCTGGGTTCGATTCGAACCCAGATTTGCATAAATCTGAGTTCGAAATCAAATTTCAAACATAATGAGCACAAGATAAAAAGGAAAGATAAAATCGTTATTTTTGTGACTATTTAATCACATTTGTCAAACATATATGACTGGATATAATACGTTTAACCAAAGATTCACATTTTTTAAACATACAAAATCATTTTGATACACAAAAAAACATAAGTGATAATTTAGTCATATAATGCTAACATAAGTGATTGTTTAGAGGGTTTACCTTTTTTTTTAATACCTAAACATCTATGACAGATAGTCAGATACATGTAAACTCGTTCGCAAATACATCTCATCTAAAAGTTAGTTAAATGAGTAATATATTAAGTCAATAACAAAATATATGACATCAACGATCTAATGTTAGAATACATTATTTTTAAGATTAATTACTTCAATGGTTACACATCTTTGCCCAATGTGATTAATTGGTTAATCATCTTCTTTTGCGTGACTCAATGATTACGTATTTTTCAGCATGTGATTGATTGGTTACTCCATTAGTGAACCGTTAATTTTTTATGTTAGTTAATATTTTTAACATATTTTTGAATTATTAAATGACTATTATGCCCTTCTTCTTCTTTTCAAATGCTCATCTTTTTCATCATTGACCTAATTCCACCCAACAATCACTCTAATCACATTACAGATTTTTCCACCCACCGCTCAATTTCTCTCACTATCTCAGCAATCATTCTAATCCAAATCCAACAATACAAGACCATCCTTATCCTGTCACATTGTAGATTCTTTGAGTCGTGACCTCCACATTGCGAACAACCATCCGCTTCTCGCTTTTTTGCAAGCATAGAGATTTGGAGCAGGCTGTTATCAAATGAAAATTATGCATTCATGTAGTTTCAGTACATGTAAATCTTAGTTGAATCTTGTTGTCCTGCTTTATGTTCCCAATCAGATACAACAGTCATGGCTTCAACTGCTAAACAGGAATTGGGAGCTCGTAATATATTGTCAACATCAGGAATCGAGTCAGGTTAGTTTGCTATTACAAATACAGCAATAAGGGAAATGATACAAGGTTGGTTTGCTTCCTACCTATTTCTCCGTTTAAGGACATCCTGCTGAATTAACGACTAATCTTTGGAATTCTTATGTCTGTTATGTTTATGTTTTGCACATGAAGTTAATCAACCTATTATTATCAGGTAAGAACCATGAAAAGGTTCAAAATTCCATTTGGATTGAGATACCACATAAGATTTGATTTGTCTATAAAAGCAAAAGATAAACATTCTTGAAAGCAAAAAATTGTCATTTTTTCCCATTTTGTTCAAGATTGCAGAATCGTAGACATCATCACTCTACACAGTGCGCATGCTTATTGTCGTTGTACGATGAAAAAATTAAAACTTTTACAATGGGGGTGTTCTTAATACTGAGATGAGGCAGAGGATCCGCTGAGATGGCGTGCATCAACGCGAGGGGTGCGTCGAGCACTTCGAGCAATAGTTCTTAGATCGACACGGCGAACGGAGGCCATGAGAACACCACAGATGGAGGACAATGTTCTTGAAAGTTGGTCTTTTACCCACTAACCCAAATCAGATCCGTTTCCGCTTTTGAGGTCGCCTCCACCACATGGATTGAAGGAAAATAAGTATTTTTGGGTTTTCTCCATTTTTGTCGATGCAGTGAACAGAGTTTCACATACTGCAGAGGAGGTGGAGTGAACAGTGTTAGATCTTAGGGTTTATGGTTAATAAGTTAATTAAATATGGGTAATATTGTCATTTTATATGTTATAATAGTGAGTTAACAAATAAATTTAACGATGAACAGTAACAATGACCAAATAATCACATGCTCAAACTTATTTAACAATTGTGCACAAGTTATAATCAATTAATCATATTCGCAAAGATACGTAACCATTGAAGTAATTAACCCTTATTTTTATAGTAAAGATAGAGAGGTTTTTTGTGACTACAATAAGAGAAAAGTTTGAAAAACGTCCTTCCTGTTTGACGAAAATGTTTTTTCAATCCTCAAGATTGTTTTAGGTACAATATGTTTGAAGACAATTATTTTTGGTACATCCGTCTAACTGCAGTTCAATTTAGACGTTAAAATATCATGTGATTGGTCACGTGACCAATCCTGGAAAAATGATAATTTGTAATTCATTTTCTGCCCTTATACTTCTATTTAGGATCCTGCCAGAAAAAACGTTGATGTTGGAATCCTTCGCAAGAGCTCCTCGTTGTGAAATCTTCGTGTTGTCGCAAAACTTCCATTGCTGCGTGTGAAGTTCTTCATGGGTCCTGGTAAGTACTTTCACTGTACGTCTTCCTCTTCCAATCTGAATTACCTTCTGAACCCATCTCTTGAGTATGAGTAAGGCTGGCAATGGTTAAGGTATGGTCAGGGTATGCCAAATACCATAACCATACCATATTTTTAAACCACATACCATAACCATAATCATTATGGGTACAATTTTCAATACCATAACCATCAAAATAACGGTGGTTATTAACCATGGTTTTAACCGTATAACCATATTTATTCCACATGTAATATAATAAAAGACCGAAAATTTAATTTTAAAAATACATTTATCTATATTACCAACAATAAAAATATATAACACTAACATCATTCAACATTAACACTAACATCATTCAACATTCATATGATTCAACATTAACATTCACACCACTGAATTACCATTAAAATTCAACAAACACCCATAACGAGTAATGATTCAACATCCCTAACCATTTCACACTTGTCGTATTTGTTTCTATCAATCATCATCTTCCTCAATATCATCAATTGTTTTCACTTTTATGCTGTAATTTAAATTTAGTATAGTATATATATATATTAGTTTATTAATAATAAATAATTATTATATTTATAAAATAACCATGGGTATAACTCAAATACCATAACCATAACCATTACCATTATGGGTAGAGAATTCATCACCATAACCGCACCGCACCATAATGGTACGGTTAACCATATTAAACAGTAACAGTTATAACCGTGCTTATGGGTTTTTCACCGCACCATTGTCAGCCCTAAGTATGAGTGTCGATTATGCCACTGTAGGTTGTTGTCACATACAATTCCAGCTGGGACGTCGAAGAAGTTCGGTCAGATGTTTTATGGATGCCTAAGATACTTAGTAATTTGTTGTTAATTTGGCTATTTAAGTCTACTAATTTGGGTTTTTCTGAAACCCTAATTCCTTGTTAGTCGAATTGTTTCATGGGTAGATTTTTTCGTTTTGTGCAGTGGAAAACGTCCACAAGCGGTAGTCATTGCAATTATTTTAAATGGGTAGACCCTCCAATGTGTGAGTATGGAAGGAGAGCTCTGAAGAAGTTCGAGACAATCCGTACTGAATTGAATGACGAAATTGTGTCCCTGCGTCTGAGGGAGCAATATCTTAAAAAAGTTGTAATTTCAAGCACGATTGTGATCTTAGGTCTTCTTGTTTGGGTCATTATGTAATGTACTTGAATGGTTAAGTTGTTAGTGTTGAGTCTATGTTTTAGGTTGTGTATTCCGAGCACAAATGTGATGTTGGATCTGCTGCAAATCAGTTTGAATTGTTTTACTCTATTAAAATGTTTATTCTATATTTATTCTTTCTGTCAGTTTTTCCTAACAACACCCAATAAGTCAACATATTGTACCACCAGAATAGAAACATGTTGGACGTGAACTATCCAAAAAGAGAAACATGTTTGTTGAATTAATACAAAAATCAAACATGAAGTGCTAGTATCCATCAAAACTTAGATGACCACACGAGCATGTAAACCGAAACAGAAATTCAAATTCCCTTAAAATTCAACTAACAAACAGAACCTGCACCAACATATAACTGAACTGAACTACCACCGTCATTAAACAGATCACTGTCACTAAACATACCATTGTTAATAAACATACCATTGTCAATAAACCAACACTAAACCAACCCTAAGCCAACACAAAATGCTATCATCCACAAAATGTTATCACCCACAAAATGAACGCTAAACCACACAAAATCACTGAGTGGATCTATCTTTGGTAGACCTCGGTAGTTTCACTTTCCTCAGTGATTTTCTAAAATCTGGCCTAAATACTTTGATCTTCTTACTCTTCAGAGGTTGTGGTAACAAAACAATGTCCGTGCAACCTGACAGCACTGGAGGGGCACTTGAAGCAGACATGAAATCATTTCACTTTCAACGTTGATTGGCTGGGCCTGTGGTTCACGAGTGGGTTGTGTTGGTGAGTCCTCCATTGGTATGTCCTCTATCTCTGTTGCTTTTTGGTGCATGTCCTCCATTTTCGACTTCTTTTTCTGCTGCAGTTGATCTGTACTTCTGGGTAGACCTCGTCTAGTCTGCGATGATTCTCCACTCGCTCTAGTATTTCTCTTTCGGTGTTCAGTTTCGCTGAAAATTATATTTATGTCAAAAAAAAAATTCTAAAACTACAGAAATCACCCAGTACCAGTAATACATGTAACGGTTGCGTGTGCTAGGAAGTTTATGTGATTGGGTTCCTATGGGTAGTCTGAGATGATACTTCCTTCACCAATGGACAACCCCGTTTTTATGTCCTGTTTGTCCACATCTTGAGTAATACTGCCTCAACCCATGCTTCAACTATTCCATAAACAGAACATCTCAACACTAAGTACGAATCTTCAAATTTTCGGTCCTAACCATGCCATAAACACATAAAAGACAAGTCTTTCAGGCCGAAAACCAAAGAAAACACTTACCCAAATGTTTTTATGAAGCAACAACACCGAAAAGCAGGATGACCGAGTGTTCTTTCTCACAGACGAAGATGGAGCGGCAGAAGAGTGCTGGAACTTCGAAACGGAGGGATGGAACTTTGTGGAGTTAAATAAGAGGTCTGGAACTTCAAGTGAACATAATTAGAGGTTTTCGTCTTCTTCACTGAAACGAACAGAAAATTGCATCAGTTACAACTGAAGAGAATATAGGAAAACCGAATAATAAGTTCAAAAGAAAGAAGAAAAGTCTTAGGGGTATTTAGGTATTTTCATAATTTGTTTCCAGGAAAAAAAAAAAAATGGTGAAGGTCACGTGACTACTTAACGGGACAGTCAAACGTCAATTGAACAGAAGGTTCAATTACCACCAATTTGTAACATATTATACCAAAAACAATTACCAAAAAACAAGTTGTACCAAAACATTTTCGTCAAACATGATGGACGTTTTTCAGACTTTTCTTGTAGAATAATTCTCTCTATATATAAGTCAAAGTCCCGAATGGGTAAATTTATATTTGTAAAAAAAGTTGCATTAGTTTAATATTTAGTTTAATATTGGAGGAAAAATTGTGATATAAATGAATTTCATTAAAAAAAATACTACAGTGATGAGAATAAGTGAAATGAGACACTATAAAATGAATATAAAAATGATATATAATAGATATATCTTTTATTTTATTATTTTTATTAAAAATAGTATGTAACAAGTAATTATTAGTATGCGAAAGAATCTTAATTATAGCTAATTAATTACCGTTTAGGTAAAAAAAGAGAATGATGATTTTAAGGTTTATTTATTTACTCACCTTTGCTTTCTTTTTTGGTTAATTACTTCAATAGTTACGTATGTTTGCGTATGTGACTAATATGTTATAACTTGTATAAAATGGTTATATAAGTTTCAGCATGTGATTAATTAATCATTTTTACCGTTCATCGTTTATTTTTTCCGTTAAGTCACTATTTAGATACATAGAATGACCAAATTACTTTTACATTCATTAATTTTTTTTTTTTGGCCAATTACATTCATTAATTAATCAATTAAGATTCAATTCATGCCCAATGTATGAAGATCAAGATCCAAGTTGCGGCATGGGCGAGCTCCTGGTTCACTATGGAAACAACAATTAGATGCCGATACACGTTTTTTTTTCATACAGAATTCGAAAAAACACATCCCAAAAGAATTAGACGTTGAATGTAGTTAAAAGAAAAAGATGTTGATCTAACACATCTTAAAAGAAAACATCCCAGAACGTTCTTCTTTCATCTAACACGTCCTGGATACGGAATGAAGTTAAAAGAGCCAAGAGAAGCCAAATATACCTTTCACCTTTATTATTCACCCATCCTCTTCGTTTACCCCAAAACGTTTTCCTTCAAAATCTTTAGAATAACGATTAGGGTCAGTGGAGTCAGGACTAGATCAGCTCCAGGACTAACAGCGGTACCTCCAGGACTAGATCAACTCAAGTGAGATAGAACAAAGTCAATATCGAGCAAGCAAGCAGTGAAAATGCATACGGTTGAGTGCCATTGGCCTTCCTCCGCTCTCCCAATCACAAACCCACTTGACCAAATAACCACGAGTAATTTATGGAAGAAAGGTTTATCTTTGACCACTACTTGAGATCAAATCGACCCAATTAAGCTAAATCATATTCGAATTGATCACAATCATAGAATCATCATATGTCTAAGATCAAATCCAGCGAACCCGTCCTGCAGAAATCCTCAAAAGGGCCCTCCTAACCTGAGAATCGACAGTCTCTGAAACCCTCATTTGAGTCCTCATGAACTCAGCCACAATCATGAACTCATGAACCCTGGACTCGACCCCGATCCCGAACCAAAACTCATCTTGGATCCCGAACCAAAACTCATCTTGGATCCCGAACCAGGAGACTGCAGCCCCACCACCTTCTTGAAATAATCATAATACAGAAAATAAAATGACCGAATACAATAAAACAAAGGGTAAAATACGAGTTTGCCCTCTAAAGTTTGAGTCAAATTTAAGATTCTCCCTTAATATTTAAAATTTGAAATTTTAGTCCTAATGTTTGGACACGATTAAAAATCTCCCCTTACCGTTAAATATCCGTTAATTTCACACGGATTGGAGATCACGTGACTTTTTAATATTTTTAATTGAAAAAATTACCCTTCTTCTTCTTCTTTGTTCAAGGTTCAAGCACTGCTCCATCCGGTGAAGGAAAGAGGAGAAAGCACCTCCGGTGAAGGATTGAAGGAGTGAAACCAACTCACTTGCTTGCAGCCTGCTCCCGAACTCGCTCCCCGCTAGCTTGGTGCTGTCTCTGTCGCTGGTAGAGACTCTAAAGAGGAAAGTTGCTAGGTGAATCGATTCAAACCCCTTGGTTCCCGAGTTCGCCTGATACCATTTAGCTTGACCTTGAGACCAATAAGATCACTTACTTCATCAAGTTTGATGTTGGCAATGTTGTGATGGTGACTGGTGGTAGGAACAGAGGGCTTGTTGGATTCTGCCTTGAATCGGGCTTCAAATCATCTTTTCCCCTTTCACCATCCTTGTTCCGCCTTGGATTATGGCAAAATTGGATGAGACATATCATAAGTTGCATGGACACCGCTGAAAAAAAATAATATACTAGCATGACCAAACAACATATGATGAACCTTAAGAAAGATGGGATATCAAGCGATCCAAGCAAAAACAGATTTATCCCAATTGACAAACAAGGCAACCATGCAACAAACAGAACTCCCCATTGCTCTGGAACTCATTGATGTAGAAGTAACTGAAGCCCTAAGGTCCTAAAAAATCAAACACAACCAAAAGAACATACATGGTAGGTTTCTTCTTCGGCACATCTAATAGAAGCTCCATTTCAGTGGGTAATCTTGCTCCGATTACAAGATTGGGAAGAGTCATCGACAGAAATGGAGCTAACTGGAGTTATCAAGCTCTGGGAAGAGCAAGAGGAAGAAGAAGCGACACTATTTAGATAACACTTTTGTCCTTTTTAAATGGTCAACTAACGGGACGGGAGGATTTTTCATTTAGTCCAAACATTGAGACTAAAATTTAAAAATTTAAACTTTAAGGGAGAAATTTAAATTTGGTTCAAACTTATGGGGCAAACTCGTATTTTCCCCTAAAACAAATATATATATATATATATATTAAAGTTTTGTATGATAAATTGCAATGATGTCGAATCTCACTCAAAAACATTAAAAAAATGATAATTATTTAGAACCGTCCGATCCCACTCCTTGTGTCGAATCTATCCATCAACTAATAATCTTTTTTTTTTCTTCAGTTCCACCCGCGACTAGGGCTGACAATTTTTGACACGACACAACACGATCTGCTTTAAAACGTATATGAGTTTGACCTTAACAGATCCCGTGTCTAAACAACTCTTATACATTTAGACACGATTATTAATTATGTCTAAACAACTCAGATATGCGGATATCTGTATAAACACAATTAAACACGATTCTATTCGTGTCTAAATGTATAAGAGTTGTTTAGACACAAGATCTGTTAAAGTCAAACCTATATACGCTTTAAAGCAGATCGTGTCGTGTCGTTTAATTGTGTCGTGTCAAAAATTGTCATCCCTAGTCGCGGGTGGAACTGAAAAAAAAAAAGGATTATTAGTTGATGGATAGATTCGACACAAGGAGTGGGATCGAACGGTTTTAAAGCGTATATGAGTTTGACATTAACAAATTCTATGTCTAAACAACTCTTATACATTTAGACACAATTAATAGTCGTGTCTAAACAATTCAGATCTGCGAATATCTGTATAAACACAATTAAACACGATTAACTATTTGTGTCTAATCGTATCGTGTATACTTGTGACACGAATAGAGACATATTTAACTAATCGTGTCTAATCGTGTCGTGTCTAATTGTGACACGTTTATACATATATAAATAACTATAATTATTGGTCGTTGGATTGAAAACAATCCAACAGTCTGAAATCTCATCATTGTCTGAATTTCACCAGTCACGTCTCTCACTCACTATCTCTTGCTCAGTTTTAATTTCAAATCAAATTTTTTGGACAAAGCATTGGAGAACGTCCCACTCTTTCTCACTTTCTCCAAAGTGAAGAAGAAAAAGTTTCATTTATTAGTTACCAACTTCTCGAAAAGCTTCTCAGTTTCATTTTTTTTTGGAGAAAGCATTGAAATACGTCTCCTTCTCCTCGTCGTCGTATCCGGTGAAAAATCTTCTCGAAATCGCTCTCCCCATTACGACTTCGACCTGCGGGCACCGTCGCTCACTTCAGAATCGAAGTTACGGTCGTTTCTTTGCGTGGTCGGATCTTCCTTTGCCATGGCGACTGCGTCAGGTAGGTTTCACGATCCTTCATTGACTAGCTCCATCCCGATCTTCTAGTGCCATCCCGAGCTTCCCCTGCGTTGTTGTTGTTTCTTGGTTTCATGGTTGTTGTTGTTCATGAGCTCCATTCCGATCTTCTAGGGTTTCATGGTTGTTGTTGTTTGTTACAGAACTGAGCTTCCCCTGCGTTGGCCACTCCATATGGTCGTTCAGTTCAGAGCTTCCCAAACGTTCCTCTACGTTATCTGACTTTCCCTGGAAGAGGAACGCGATTTGTAGTTATCGATTTGTTATAGTTACATTTAGTTACCAAGTAAATATGTAAAATGCAGTACAATCAGTTTGATACCGAGTTTACAATTTTTTCAATAGATAAATATATTTTATAATATGAACTCTGCTAGATGCCTTGTTATTCTGAGTGTGAATGAATGGACGATTATGTATATTTGCTGATTTTGTATGAAACTTGTCACCGATTAATATTTCACTTTCTGACTTCTGTATATGAAAGATGTTTGACCATAAATCGTGTTAATCGTCTCGTGTTTAATCATGTAATTTCGTATCAGTTTTAGATCATTCTTAATCGTGTTGTGGTGTGTTTAATTTTTCGTGTTTAATCGTGTTGCATCGTATCATGTCTATCTATTACGTGTCTAATCGTGTCGTTTAACATGACATGTATTCATATTTTGTTTCCCCAATAAAATTAATCGTGTCGTGTCACGTGTGATCTACTACTTAATCATGCCGTGTTTGTGTATGATGTTTTGAGACACGTTTAAGACTTATCCATTTAGACATGACACATGTTAAGACACGACACGATTAACAACACGATACGATTAGACACGACACGATTGCCACCCCTTATCCGCGACTCCCATTCGCGGGTGAAAATAACGGTACAGTTCCACTCGCGAATGGGAGTCGCGGGTGGAACTGGCGGTAAAAAAAAAAAATCGCGGCTCCCATTCGCGGGTAGGTATATATTCGTACTTATTTGTAAACCGAAGATATTTTAGTATTTACTTATTAATTGCGGTGTATTTTGGTGAAAAGTTATGTACATTACCATGCTTAGCTTTGCTTTGCTTGCTTTATTAATTACTAGAAAACTTATTCGTGCTTTGCCCAATATAATAACTATTTTAGTTTATAAATTAACAATATTTTTTAAATAAATATAAATATATATTTATAAGAGGATTGCTTATACTTTATTAAAATACATTTAATTAATATTAATTCAATTTTACAGCATAAAAATTAATTGTATTTATGAAACAAATGTTAAACTTATTTTTACTTTTTATAATATTATACAATATAACGATTATTTATATTTTATAAAAATATTTAAAAATAAATGAGTAAATAATAAAAACAAATGTAACCCATTATGAATATGATGCTAATTAATAATTTTAAAATTTATTTTATTCATATATTTTTAAATAAATACAAATTATTAGAATATATATATATATATATATATATATATATATATATTAGTTATAGTAATTATAAATTATATAATTTTTTTTATATTTTTTAATATATGTTGATTCTAATAGAATATAACAATGATATTTTATAAAAATAGTTCTAAGAAAAGTATGTCATAATTATAACAATGATATAACTTTTTCATACCCTAAAATTTTATGTCATAATTATAAATATCTATATAAAATTAACATGTGATTATTATTTTCATAAAATTGATATATAATATACATAATAAAATAATCATTACTTTCATATTAAATTATCTTGTAATAATTTTTTTTAATGTATACGCTTTTCATAAAATATAAAATTTAGTATATAAAATAAACTTAAGAAAAATCATAAATGCACATAGAAAATAAAAAGATATTAATGAAATTTTGTAATTTATTGGGAGAATGAATGAGAGAGTTTGGAAGATTTTAAAGTATGCTACATGGCATGCCACATATAAAAATAGTTCTAAGAAAAATATGCCATAACTATAACTATGACATAATTTTTTCATACCCTAAAATTTTATGTCATAATTATAAATATCTACGTAATAATAATATGTGATTATTATTTTCATAAAATTGATATATAATATACATAATAATCTTTAATTTCATCTTAAATTATCTTGTAATAAAAATATTTAATCTATATATCTTCTTGCTTTTCATAACATATATGTTTAGTAAATAAAATAAACCTAAGAAAAATAATAAATGCACATAGAAAATAAGAAGATATTAATGAAATTTTGTAACTTATTGGGAGAATGAGAGAGTTTGAATAAATTAAAAATAAATGTAGTCTTCTTCAACAAAAACACAGAACTACATTAATCGACAAAAGCACCCATTAGATTAAAGCAAGTTTAGTGGGATCAGACAAAAGCAAGTTTAGTGGGATCTAAAGTTAAATTAAACCGACAAAAGCACCAATTAGATTTGCATGATCTAAAGTTTAGTGGTTTATGCTACTTAATCAAACAAATCAAGTTAAAGAAAATCAAATTCTACACCCTAAACTCAATTAACGAATAAACCAGCTGAAAAAAATGAAGACCAACTTCAAATAAACTCGTCGATGCCGCGGCAGCTCGCCGACCTTGTCTCCCGCAAGACGCCGGTCAGCCTTTACAAGGTCCTGCAAGTCAAGCAGAACGCGTCGGCAATGGAGATCAAGACTGCCTACCGGACTATGGCGAAAGTGTACCACCCCGACGCGACGAGACATGACGATTCCGGCAGCTAGAGCTATGTACGATCTGTCGCTCGGGCGGTTGCAGAGAAGGGCGAAAAGAAACGAGGTTTACGCGACTCGGCGGTGGGAAACAAATCAATGTTGGTAGCAGGAAGCTGAATCTTGTCTTCATCCTTGCGTTTGGATTGGGAGTTGTAGCGTAGTTTCGTAGATATAAGTGTATATAACATGTCCACCTAGGCAACGAGTCCTCCAATGGCCGACGGCGAGAATACGTTTGAGAAGAGAACGAGCGTGAGAACTGAGAATGAAGACTGAATTAGTGAATTGAAGAGGTGAATTAAGGCTGGTCTAAAGTCAAGAAAAGCCGGTTTTGTCTGGTCTGAAAGTGGTCTGGTCTGGTTTAGTATTTAGTAGTATTTTAAGGTTAAAACCGGTACAAAAAAGGTTCGGTTAATCGGTTTTGAACCGGTTTTCTGTACCTATTATGAAGCACTCCATATTTTTTTGAAAAAAAACGTGAACTGATTCGGTCGAATCAGTTCGGAACCGGTACGGTTCAAGTCCTGTTCGGTACAGTCGACCGAACTGGTTATTTTTGCCCAGCCCTCTTTTAAAACTCGGAAATTTAGTTTTGCCAGCTAAATTCGCGGGATATGAAGTTACAAAATAGAATATAAATTTATTTTTCTTTAGTAAATTATTATTAAAAAGTTATTTACAATGGGTTTCACATAAAAAATCATAATTATCAACTAATTTGATCATCTACCTAAGGACACGTTATATTTAAATTTACAAATTTTTTTAATGGGAACAAAAATTATAGTATATATGAACAATTAACCAAAACAAAATAAATTAAGTAACTATTTAGAAGTTTTTATATCGTATGTTGAGTTTTTTACGTATCGTATTATACGGTCAGTCTAAAAGTAAAAAATTAATGCATACTTAGCGTAGTTTAATTCGTAATTAAATTATCTACGCAGTGTAAATTTTTTGATTGTTTTTGAGTATGTACATAATTAAATTTCACACCTAATACATTTAATTATTTCGGTCAAATTATAAAACAAACGACGTTAGGTTACAAAATCACTGTATTTCTAATAAAAAAATTACCATAGGTAGATAATTCAATTACGACATAAATGACGTTAACCGTGGTGAGTTAGGACTTACATGGTCTGAGTTATAATTTTATAAGTCAAATTTTCATATCTCAACTTACGGCATTGCGTACAGTCAATCCGTAAATCCAAATTTATTTTTTTTGCATCATTTGAATCACTATTAAAATATCTACTTACTATAATATTTTTAATAGATACATAATTTTATTTTTAATTAAACATCGAAACATCAAAATAAAAAAAAAACTGATTTAGAGTAGGCGCTACCTGTATAGCGCCTATTGAAAAAATCCACTACTCACAGTAGCGCGTATACCCAGATTTCGAAATACATTTTCTGTATAATTACTTTTCTAAAAAAAACATTTACACTACTTACTTTTTCAAAAAACTCCAATATTTGTTCCTTAAAACAAAATTATATATATATATGAAAAATCCCACGAAATATGGAAATATAAAAATCCAAAATATTAATAATTAGAAGAAAAAAAATGAGAAACAAGAAAAACTTGTTTTGAGTTGTAATATTATACTAAATTTTTACTTGCTCTAAAATAATCTTCTTCTTTTTTTCATTTTCTTAACAAGAAATTAGTTTTTATTATTATTTTTTCAATTTTTTTTTCAATTTGTTTTCTTCATAATAGGAGTGCATTTAACCATATTAAACTAATGTGAAGATTTTAGTACGCTAAGCCATATAATAAGTATATTAATACAAATAATTACATACAATAAGCATATAACTTCATAATAAATCTAATCACCCTTTTTCACTATTTATTTATTTAGAATATTAGTCTATCAAATTACATGACATACCACTCGTATGGACATATTGAATATTGATAGATGGAAAAGCATAGGGGCAATGGAAGGATGGACCCAATCAAAGGATTACCCAACACTTAAGTGGCAAGCTTCTTCATGTACTTATCAGAATCAGACCAACAGTCGAATCAGTATAAAAGTCGGTTCACGATTCGTGCGATCCGACCGCAATCCTCTCAATGGATTGATCGCTTTTTCTGCAAATTAATTTTTACTCTTTTTCTACCCTAACCCATTTTCTCTTCTACCCTAACCCACTTCCCCTCCTACAATTCCCTATCCCCCCTCCTCTCTTAATCAACTTGCCTCCGCTACCTCCCACCAGTCCGTCCACCACCTCCTGCCGCCCCTCCTCCTCCCCTTCCATCAGCCCTCCTCCCTCTCCTCTGACAATTTCTCCTCCGACGACGATTCTCACGACTTGGACGACCACTCTCACGACTCTGACGCCGACAATTCTGAATTTGCCTCCGAACTCCCCCATTCCATCACACATTGTTCCTCTCCCTCTCCCTCTCTCTCTTTTTCTTTAAACAGGAAACCACTCAGTTTTCTAAAAACTGACTGTTTTTTAACTTTCGAACCGGGTTCACTTGCACTTTGGTCTTTTGAAAGAACCAGATTGTCAGTATAACCGGTTCATGGTCCGACCGTCGGTCCGATTCGGTTCTGATAACGCTGTTTCCTCACCACCACTTGAGGGCTACGGATGTAGCTACATATGTTAATTCATTAGTAGAAATTAATTTTATACCTATTACATATTAACCCATGATATTTTCATTAAGGTAAAATAAGTCTTATATTTTTATAAAATTATATAAATCTTAATGGTGTAATTGATCCATGAGTTGACACTATATAACATTGCTCGACCCGCACTGCGGTAGTAGTTATTTACTTCTACCAAACCCACAAATCACAATATACACAGTCAATTTTTGGTAGTGCAGCACAAATTTATTACAGAATGCACTTCACGAATTAAAACACTTTATTAGTTAAATGCTGACTGAACATAAATTTATTTAAATCCATAAAACTTTGAAATATATATAAGTTAGTCAAAATACTTTTAAAATGACAAATTTTGAACCTCAAATATGATATAGAGAATATTCTTAGCCTGTGAGTTGTTGCATTCGACTAAGTGTATATGGAGATATATGCTTTGCTTATTCACCCCAACATCTTTTACTTTCAACTTAAGTCCTCATTTTATTCTCAATTGTTTCTTTATCAAGTAAACTTAGCTTATGCCACGTGTATATCTAACCTCGTTGTTTCTATCTTTGGATTTTTTTTTTAAAATAATATATATCTATTTCTACTATTGGATGATGGAATAATTACAAAAAACCTCCCCTTGTCATGCCTCAAACTTTCCAAATGAGTTTGTCTACAAAATTCTCTCTTCCAACAATACATACAGAAACTACAACTCCCCTCTTCAAACCTCAAAACCTTAATTTTCTCAATGTTGGTCTCCGACAGTATCAAATCCCTTCTTATTCTACTCGAGGCACCTTCGTTTCGAGGGGCAAGAATTTGCTGCGAAGGAAATGCAGCAAGAATAACGGTGATTCATCGGCCAAGGAAGATGATGATCAAGCTCTACAAGCTGTTCTCAAGCTCTACAATGCTATCAAGAACAAAAATATCTGCGAATTGTCGGAAATATTTGGGGATGAGAGTCGATGTTGGTGCAATTTCATCCCCTTTTTCCATTCATTTCGAGGAAAAGAGGTATTCATGAACAGAAATGATGGCTGGTGATCACCAACCAATGACATCGAATTCGTTTTAGTTTGAAATTATAACTGGTGAAAATGTTGCAGCAAGTGATGGTGTTCTTTTCTTACCTTATCAAATGTCTGGGGAACAACATACAGTTTGTGTTTCAACCAGTTTCAAACAATGGAATGACAGTGGGGGTTACATGGAAGTTAGGTAATAAATCTATTCATTTCATTTTAACAGAAATAAAAAACCATTTTTATGTCATGTATATCATCATTTTAACCATGGCAAATCACATTTTTTTTATCCCCCACGATGATATTTCATATACCTGTAAATGTCAGAATGGAACAAGGCTACCGTTGTGCCTCTTGGGAAAGGCTTTAGTTTCCATATATGCCATACATATCAAGGGAAGGTGGTCATAAGGCAAGAATCTTTACACTCTTTTAATGCTTTGGTTTCATAATCATGAATCAAAATCATCGGTAGATCGGACATTTGTTAATTTCCTTAACTTTCGTATCGAACTTAGCTCGAAATCTTAGACGTCGGGTTTGCTTGTGTCTCACGTATGTTATGTGTGTATGGATTTATAGGAACGTGGAGGTCTTCATGGAACCACTGCTTCATTTTGAACCCTTTAAATTGGTAAAGTTCTCTCTTGTAATTTTTTGACGAAGCCAACATTTGTCTCGCATTCTCTTAGGGTTTTATTCAAGAGCAACAACAAAGCCTTTTCGTCCCTTTCCCAGTCAGTTGTTTGATTCTTATGGTTTTACAGAAAATGGCAGATTTGATAATGGCACTAAGGAAAAAGACGACAGCGAGTGAAGTAAAGAGAGTTGCATGTTTTGGTCTTCTGGTTGGTCTGTTTATGGTGTCTGTTTTCTTCTTCTTCCACAAGTTTCGACCGTTTGTCTGAGGTGAAACCAAGTTGAAAGACACGTCCAACTCATATGCATGAGAAACTTAACGCTATATTTACAATCGACAAGCAATTCTGGGACTCATTTTCATTGGAACAGACGGTTGAGAGAATGTTGTAACATAGTCTACGTTCATATTGCACTTACTCAATACCATAATTGATCGATAAAAGAAGAACTCGTATAAATATATATAACTTTTTTAGTCTAAATATGATTGTCAGAATAAAATGTCAAAAAGTTAGAACAAAATGTCTAGTAATGATGCTACAACTCATATTGTCAACAAATTAGGTAGAAATACTTGTATAAGTTAGAGTGCATACTTGTACTAAATGAGCTTATTGGAATCCATACGATCAATAAAAAAGAAAGAAAGTTGTTTTACCTGTGTCAAGATGGTATCACAGCAGGTCCACAATCCATTGTGAGACTGATTGTTTTTCCTGGTTGCTCATCATATACCAGAACAAACCCCAATCCGACCAACATGTCCGATAGTGAGAGCCACAATTCCCAAATCCAAACAGGTTTAGGTCTCAGCGAAGATGACCTAACCCTCAAAATAGTCAATCTTATAAAGAATGACCTCAACCTCAATCAGAAACAATACAAGGAACTACCAAAAACCATTACAGTGTGCAAAAGCTCAACGACCAGAATTATCATCTCTGGGCCAGATTGATACAGATCGCAATTGGAGGCAGGGGCTGACTGTAGCATCTAACCTAGGATCCGGAACCCCCGAGTAGATGCGAACCAGGCTATGACAGGTGGAAACAAGACGATCTTGTCGTCTTTTCATGGATGATTCAGAATATAGATTCTCGATTGGCAAACAATGTCGCCCACTACCCTAATTCCCGAGATTTATGGAAGATGTTACAAACTACTTACGGTAGCGGTAAGGATTCATTGCAAATTTTCGATCTAAATAAAAACACTGCGAAAATGATGCAGGGGACACTTACGCTAAAGGAATTCTAGCTGGCGATGCAATCCCAATGGGGAGAGATCGAAGCCAGAAGGCCAAACCCTATGGTATGCAATCAAGGCATCACAACCTTCAACCATATATGGAACGAGATAAAAATATATCAGTTTTTGGGAGGAATTGATTCCAAATTTGATAGAATCAAGCGCGAAGTACTGTGACAGGACCAATTACCATCAATAGAAGAAGCCTACGTTTCTTTCCGAAAGGAGGCCGACATGCTCCACATCCTGGGAGCGGAAACCACCGGTGACAGAACATCATATGGTTCAGGTATTGGCGAAGGCTTACTAGCAAGGGACGATTGGACCGAAATTTTGGCCACAACCGCATCAAATGCAGCGAAAGGAGGCCAAACAACACAACATCGGTCGGAAACAACCGGGAGGATTGACAGATCGTTATCCCGAATAGACAAAAGCAAACTTAAGTGTACTCACTATGGAATGAATCGACATACAAAGGAGGCGTACTTCCGGCTGGTTTGGTACCCCGACTGGTGGGACGAGAACCGCAGGTAGAAGGAGCGAAGCCGTGCCGCTGTCGCGATGAGTAACCCCTCAGCCACCAACACCAGAGTTGTCAACGGACACCCCAGAAACGAAAGAATAGGAGGAATCACAGAGGTGGGAAGGGGACTCTCCATTCGCTGGACTTCCTCGCATCCACCGACACCCAAAATGGACCCCCCCTTCGCCGAAATAGCAGGAAATGGAAGAAACCCTAGCCGAAAGGGAGACACATCGAGAGATGAGTACCCTAACAGCCGTGGACAATTTAGGGACGGGAGCATGAGCATCCGAGAAGAATCAGGTATAGGGACATGGAAATTGCATCCAATCCCCTCTACTTCAAACCCTAGCCATTTGAGCCTAAATGTTATAAAAAGTGACGAAGCAACTCCAATTTATTTCAATTCAGTCTCTCAACATTTGACACGGGCCTATTCAGTCCAACATAAAAATCACCAGTAGATTTTTGATTGCGGAGCAACAGGCACTATGACGTATGATTCAAGTGATCTTATTAATATTATGAAGTCCTGGATTGAATATATTAAAACTGCAGATGGGGGGAAGGCCCAGGTGACGGGAATGGGTACCATAGAAATTTCTCCAACCTTTGACACAGGCCTATTCAGTCAAGCATAAAAATGGACTTAAAAATCACCAGTAGATTTTTGACTGCGGTGCAACAGGCACTATGACGTATGATTCAAGTGATCTTATTAATATTATGAAGTCCTGGATTGAATGTATTAAAACTGCAGATGGGGGGAAGGCCCAAGTGACTGGAATGAGAACCGTAGAAATTTCTCCAACCCTGAAGATACCAAATTGCCTCCTAGTTCCAACTCTCTCGAATAAACTATTATCCGAGTCTCATGTCACTAATGAGATGAATTGTACTATGGTGATGAATCTGAATTTTTGTGTATTGCAGGATATCCAAACAGGGATGATTATTGGGCGTGACACTGAACGCGTGAGTCTATACTACGTTGATAAAATGGCTCAACAAAGTTCAGTGTTGCTTGCTCACAGAACTACAGAACGAGAGGCTTGACTATGGCATAGTAGATTGAGTCATCCATCCTCACATTATTTAAAACTCTTGTTTCCTAAGTTGTTTTTGAATAAAAGTAATAGTCTTTTATGTGAAACTTGTATTCTTGTAAAAAGTCATAGACAAACATTTAAGCCAAATAATACTCAGATGGAGTCTATTTTTTCCTTAGTACATTCTGATGTTTGGGGTTCAGCACCTATATCTGGGGGTCAAGGTTTTAGATATTTTGTGTTGTTTGTCGATGATTACACTCGTATGACATGAGTGTATTTTTTAAAGCAAAAATTTGAAGTGTTGGACAAATTCACTCACTTCTTCAAAATGATCCAAAATCAGTTTCAGAAAAATATTCAAGTCATTCGGTCTGATAATGGGGGGGAATTTGTCAGCTAACATATAAAAAAAGTTCTTTTCAGAAAAAGTGATTATTCACCAGACTTTCTGTCCACACACTCTAGAACAAAATGGTGTGGCATAAAGAAAAAATTGCACACTCCTCGAAATGACAAGATCCCTACTTATTGAGTCCAAAGTACCTAAGTTGTTTTTGGCCTGAAGCTGTTGACACAACCACATACCTTCTAAATCGTCTTCCTACAAAGATCCCACACCTCAAAACATCGATTCACATTCTTTCTGAAATTACCAAAGTGCCCCCCAACACTCAGCCTAACTCCTCGTGTCTTTGGATGCTCCGTGTTCGTACACATACCCAAAACTGACTGCACCAAATTTGATATGTGTGCTTTCAAGTGTGTGTTTGTAGAATATGGAGTTAATAAAAAAGGGTATCAGTGTTATGACCCTAAAACTTGTCACATGTTCACCACTATGAACTGTGATTTCCTTGAAACAGAGTATTTCTATCACCAATCCAGTGTTCAGGGGAGAGCCCTACACTGTAGATCCACTGGATTGGGTATGTAGTCCAAACTTCTCCTATGATAGTCAAAGTCTCTTCTATGATGGTCCAACAGAGTCGGTTAGCCGAACCACCGAGCCAACATCTGGCACACCAGTAACGACCAGCGAGCTAAGGGTCACAACTGATAGATACTCCATCGTTTGAGGTATCCGAGGCAAGCCCGGTAAGTCCATATGAACCTCAAAATGTAGATATAATTGAAGATGTTGTTGTTGAAGAATTAGGAGAACAAGAGGAACCAATGATCAAAGGATACAAATTACCTCCAAGAGAAAATCGAGGGCGACCACCTAAGAGGTACACACTGGATAAGTAGTCAAGCGAATCCAGGTATCCAGTGGCAAATGCAGTAAGGGGGAGTCTAAGTAATGAAGCAAAGACATTCACAATGTCTATTCTTATAGAAGAAGTTCCAAGTACAATCGAAGAGGCCCAACAGTCCAAGAATTGGCAACAAGTTATGGATGTTGAAATGGAGGCACTGGAAAAGAATAAGACATGAGAGATTTCCAGGTTATCTGTTGGAAAGAAACTAGTAGGTTGCAGGTGGGTTTCTACTATCAATACAAGAAAGATGGATCCATTGATAGATACAAAGCAAGACTGGTGGCGAAAGGATACACTCAGACATGCGAGATTGACTATTCTAAGACATTCTCGCCCGTAGCTAAGATAGACACAATCAAAGTATTACTGTCTATAATCGCAAATAAAGACTGGCCACTCCACCAGTTCGATGTGAAAAATGCATTTATTCACGGAGACCTTGAAGAAGATGTATATATATAGGTCCCACCAGTAGGCTTGGCCAAATAAACCGGTTCGGGCGAACTGGTCTGGTCTGGAACTGGTTTGGTTTGAACCGGTTCGGCCGAACTAGTTCCAAAACCAGACCAGTGTTTTTTGCCTTCAAATAGAACAGTTCAAAATAGTACCAAAAATCCAGTTCGAATCGGTTCGACTCGTTTTTTGATACTGGTTTATACTTAAATTTAAATCAAACCACTTTAAACCTATATAATTTTAGAACCGGTTTGAAGCAAAATCAACTAAACCTAGACATGTCTTCAATAAACCAAACATATAGATATATTGGACTCTCGTATGTTGATGTTGGACATGATTTTAGTCGGTTGTGGAACAGATTTTCAATCGGTTCAATGTATTTTTCAGTCGGTTCAGTGTATTTTTCAGTCGTTCAGTGTTTTTGCAGCCGGTTCAGTATTTTTTTAGACGGTTCAGTGTGTTGAACAGGATTTTCAGGCGGTTTAGGTTTGGATTGAATCGGATTATTTCCGAACCAAAATTGTTATTAAAATAAACAGACCAGAACAGTTCGAACCGGTTCTGAATCGGTTCGAACCAGACCAGTTCTTTTTTCCTTAAACCAGACCAGTTTTTTTAGAAACAGAAAAATGTACTGGGTTTTTTCAAACCAGACCAGTTCAGAACCGGTTCGGGGTCGAACCGGTTCATGAACAAGCCTACCCACCAGGATACAGAAATGAAAGTCAGGAAGGAAATGTGTGTCGACTGAAAATGTCACTCTATGGTTTGAAACATAGTTTAGGAGGTTCATTATAGCCATGAAGACATGTGTTTAAGCAAAGCAAACCAGACCACACCTTATTCTTGAAAAAGACAGGAGCCCTAATAATCAGTTTGATCATTTATGTGGATGACATGATTATCACATGGAATGATCCAAAAGAAATGCACAGGCTTAAGAGAAACTTGTTTGAAGAATTCGAAATGGAGGATCTCGGGAATTTAAAATACTTTATTGGGATCGAGGTGATAAGGTCAAGAGAAGGGATCTTTATATCTCAAAGAAAGTATATTTTGGATTTCTTGACGCAGACAGGAATGTTGGAATGCAAACCGCATGAAACTCCAATGGTAGTAAATCATGGCCTACGAATATCAGAATGAGCGAAACTAGCAGATAAATAATGACATCAAAGGCTAGTGGGCAAACTTATATATATGTCACATACTCGACCAGACATAGCCTATGCGGTAGGAGTAGTAAGTTAGTTTATGCATCAACCTCAAGTTGATCATATGAAAGCAGTCATGAGGATTATGAGGTATTTGAAGGGTACCTCAGGACATGGAGTTCTGTTCAGAAGAAATAGTCATCTGGAAATACAAGGGTACATAGATGCTGACTGGCAGGTAACCCGGTTGATCGAAGATCGACATCCGGGTATTTTACCCTTATTGGTGATAATCTGGAGAAGTAAAAAGCAAAAGGTGGTGTCTCTATCAAATGTAGAGGCAGAGTTCCGTGGAATAGCTAGGGAACTATCAGAAATGCTATCTATGTGTGAGAAGACTAATGATGGATATTGGTTCCCCCCAACTGGATCATGTGAGTTGCTATGTGACAATAAAGCGACGATCAGTATTTCAGAAAATTCAGTTCAACACGATCAGACCAAGTATATTGAAGTAGACAACCACATTATAAAAGAAAATCTCAAAGTCGGGAACATCAAACTGCCATTCGTTCGCACCGAGAACCAATTAGCAGATATACTCACCAAAACAGTAAACTCAAAGACATTCAATGAGGTACTGAGCAAGTTGAGCATCAGAGACCCGACTACTCAATTTGAGGGGGAGTGTCAGAATAAAATGTCAAAAGAAAAATAGTAATGTTGACAAACTGTTGTCAACACAATAAATGCTACAACTCATATTGTTAACAAATTAGGTAGAAATACTTGTATAAGCCAGAGTGCATACCTGTACTAAATGAGCTTCTTGTAATCCATACGATCAATCAAAAACAAAAAAGTTGTTTTACCCGTGCCAAGAATGTATCTAAGGGTGTCGTCACTTCTACAACTCATATTTTGTAATGATGTTATTGTGGTGCCAAGAATGTATCTAAGGGTGTCGTCACTTCTACAACTCATATTTTGTAATGATGTTATTGTGGTACTTTTGTTGTACATATTTACAAATGATCAACAACAATTTATAGAACAATAAGTAAATTCATAAATATTTTGTATTTTGGTGCTTAAAATTTTGTATGCATAAATATATTTTGTTTTCTTTATTATTATCCCATTAATGAAATTTCAGTATTTCAAAAGTTTCAATATAACATATATATTGATCACTTTGGAATTTAATGAACTAATTATATCCATATATATAATATATTTGAAGTTCGAAGACAGGGCGGATCACCTAAATTTGTAGCTTCATCATTATATTCTAGTTCTCACGACCAGATTTACCATGGTTTCCTGTCGGTTCTAGTATTTCTATTGCAGCGCGCATGCAGTACCACCATGGATATCTTTGAACTCATCGTTTCCCAGAACGAAGTTTTTTTTGTTTTGTTTTTTGTGTGTATAAAGGATAATATTGTAGAGCAACATAATATATGAGACCGATGAAAGAAAGATTATTGCAATTAAAGTTCATTATAATTAAATTGTAAATCTACTTCGGTGGGGTGTTAGGAAATTAGAGAGAATGTGGAGAGGTGATCTAGTAAGGGGAATGTTAGGAGTATGTACTTGAGTAGGTGATCTAGTAAGGGGAATGTTAGAAGTATAAGCTATATTGTTCTAGATTACTTTTATATTAGTTCACATGTTCCTATAAATAGAGTAGTTTGCTATTGTAATCTTCAAGTTCAATCAATGATACGATATTCTCCTTGATCATTGCTTTGAACTTGAAGATTACAATAGCAAGCTACTCTATTTATAGGAACATGTGGACTAATATAAAAGTAATCTAGAACAATCTAACTCATACTCCTAACATTCCCCTTACTAGATCACTTACTTCTAACATTCCCCCTTGCTAGATCACCTCTTAAAGCTTCTTTATAAAACATTCAATAAAGTCCTCAAACTAGGGTTGATCATGGGCGGGCCGGGCCGGTCTTGGAGGCAGGACCGATACCGAAATTTCGGTCTTAACATTTGGAGGACAGAGACCGACTTTGGCCAAAAAAGCTCGCCCGAGTCGGTATTGCTTGACTCGGGCCGGTCTCGGTCTTGGACCAAAATTTTTGGTAAAAACAAATCAACTTAATTGACCAAAAAAATCACTGAAGTTTTGGTATTGAGCACGCTCGCTTCTCGTCTTCCATCGCACTTTCTTATGGAACCGATCCAAGAGTTGTTGAATACTTCAAGGTCATGAATTATTAGTGTTTCAAGAGTTACACCATGTATTTCTAGGGTTTTCTTCAAGGTCGGGTCGGTCCTAGTCGGGCTTTTGGGAAAAAAGTCTGAGACCGACCTTGAAGGAAAAATTCATCCGCTCGGTCTCGGTCCTAGTCGGACCAGTCTTGTCGGTAATTCGGTCCAACCAATGTGTTTTTATCATCCCTACCTAAAACATTTGAAAAAAAGGAAGATACGATGATGAGTTGTCATTGTACTTGCTGAGCTTTGAGGAAGACACTACGACTGCACTACATCTAGCTTTATGGCGACACTGCATCTGGCACTATGGCTGACACAAAGGATGACATTACGAGCGCACTATGACATGGACTGGATCTCCACTTCGCCTGACACTGTAGCTGGCACTGGCAAAGCATTGTAGGTGCACTACTGATAACATTATGATTGTTCTGTTTTAGCTTGGCAAAGTATCAAACGCATAGAGATTAGTTGAATTGCTTGCTTTCATACGATCATGTTTGAAGATCCAATTTGGATGTTTAATGACAAAAAGGCAACGGAGAATAAGAAGACACAACCATATTTGTGATGGAATCGAAGAAGAAGAAGAAATTGTCTCTCAGCTGAAGCAACATGAAGAAAACAAACTCGAGATGCAGTAAATGTGCTGAAAAACACACAGTGAAAGATGAAGAATCATAAAACGTGTTTGAAGTGTTTGAAGACACATAGCTAAACATGGAAATTATCCAGGATGAAAAACAGAATGAATTTGAAACCTTGAGATGTAGCAAACGTGTTTGAAGACACGCAACAAAACACAGAGAAGCAAAAAACGTGTGTAAAGACACATAGCTAAACATGGAGTTCATCGAGGATGCAAAATCAGCAAATCGAAGTAGAAAAGAGTACAGCGCTATAGCTTGCACATGGAGATTTTTAAAGAAGAAAAGAAGACAACAATAGATTGGAGAAGAAGAAGAAAAGAGCGGATCATGAGCAGCAGATGAACAAGCACGTCTCGGATTCATGAACAGATCAACACCACCATCATGAATAGAATCAGCATGCCAACTTTCAGATTACAGAATCTGTGGCATCAACAAGAAGGTAAGCAAAAGTTTAACCATATTCGCAACAAAATAATGCACGGAGCATGAGGATCACCAAACAGAGCAGCAATAGAGGAAAAACAAATTCGTCCAACATGAACAGAGCAGATCCGGTGTGATGAAGATGAGCAGAAGATCCAACATGGAAACAGAGCATCATCACTGCAGCAACTCGGAAGAATCAACTTGAAGAGACCAACAGAGATTAACAACAGGCATGAACAAATCCAACATTGGAGCAGACACTGAGCGAGCACTAGAACTGCACGGAACGTGCACGAGGCGTGCATTGGAGCTCCCATTGTCCTGAAAACTCATATTTGATGAAGAAACTGAAATTCAAATGGAAAAAAACCCTACGATAGAATGACTCTGATATCATGTTAAGAAATTAGAGAGAATGTGGAGAGAATTGTGAGTTCAAAGAAATGATTAAGGAGAATATCATTTTATCATTGATTGAACTTAAAGATTACAATAGCAAAAACTACTTTATTTATAGAAGCATGTGGACTATTATGAAAGTAATCTAGAAAAATCTAGCTCATACTCCTAACATGGAGTATTTAAACCTCAAAATGTTTTTAAAAACATTCAACTTTATATTTTTAATTTGGAGGAAGTTCGTAGATAACAAAACTATATATTTGCAGCACTCCAATTTTGGTCATTGTATCTACAAGTGTATTCGCCTAACGGTAGATGCGTCAAAATTTATATCTCTTAACCTTAGTAGGAAGTCCCTTCAGTACAAAATGACTCAAAATAACGAGTAAAAATTTAAGGGCGCATTTCTTTCACAGAATTCAGAATAAGAAATACAAAATAGATAATAGGAATAAGGAATAAGAGATAATAATATGAAATTGTTTCTTTATGGATTAGAATGGAATGAAATAAGGAATTCCAATGTTTATTTGGTGGAATGGTATATGGAAATGAAATGGAATATGCTAAAATGACATATATATATGTCCTTACTTTTCATATGTATAGTATATAATGCAAATAACTTGTATTAATTATTTTAAAAATTAAGAATAATAAAACTTATAATATATTTAATTAATAATTAAAAAACACTTTTAAAATAATTAATTTAATTAATTAAAATAAATAGTTTAATTAATGTAAATTTTAATATAAATTCATTCTTTTACCAATACCCATCAACTTTATATTTGTCCGAACAATCATAACTGTAATTATAATATCCAAAATATTATATTCCATTACAAATGATCCATACACTTAGAATCAAATGACCATACACCTAGAATTAGAGGTGAAGCCGGACCGGTCGAACTAGTTTTTTTTACTATTTCGGACAAGTACCTATATTTTTGGACCAGATTTTCTTCAAAAAAAATCTGACAAAAATGCCGTATAAGAAAAAATAAATTGTCCATTCGAATTAATTTTGGATTTTCGGTTTAAACTGAAAAAAAAAGCACATTAAAAAACAAAATAAGTATTCAAAATTTAATTAAACAACAGAATAACTCAATTTAACAATATTTACATAATTTTCTATTAAACCAATTAAATAACTATTGAATAACAAAATTATTATTTGTTTGTATTCATTGATTAACTATATTAATTAATACTAATCAATATAATATATAAAATTATATACGTATTAACGGTCGGACCGGTCTCCACGGTCTTTTAGATTCGTAGACCGAACAGTCTAAAAAACCGTATCAAACAAAAAAATACGACCATGATTTGAACCATACATTTTGTTACCAATTTTTTCGGTTCGGTCGCGATTTTCACCATATTTCCATATCTCCAAATCGAACCGAACCCAGAATTAGACCCGAGAATCGAGATTTCTGAGTTCGATTCAATTGAGAGATGCTGCAAATTCATGTTGTTTTCATGCTGTAATCCCTGATGTTTCTTCATATTCACGTTGTTTTCTTCATATTCATGCTGTAATTTCTTCATATTCATGTTGAATTTGCAACATCTCCCAATCGATTCGGAAGCAGGGAACGCTTGGCCGAACGGAAGTAGGGACGGAGGATGAAGGAGAAAAGAACTCTTGGCTGATGGGATGAAGTCGTACATGATGGTATGAAGTCGTCACGAAGATGGGACGAAGGAGAAAGAGAAGTTGTACATGGGGATGAAGGAGTTCGGTTCGTAGGGAGGATGAAATGAAGGAAGCACAGAAGTGAAGGAGTGAGGGTAGTTTAGCAATAATTACTTAAATCAATTGAGGGCAAAACCGTCTTTTGCATCCCTATTCCGTATTCCCGCCTTGCTCGGCCTAGGAAATCTTGAGTTTTTGCCCGGAATCCCTAACACCACCCCTCTAGGATTCCGTATTCCAAAAGATTTCAATTCCGCGAAAAGAACAACTTCATACGGAGTCTGTATCACCTATTCCGTGAAAAGAAGATTTCGTAAAATTATTTAAAATACTATCCGATAAAAAAAGCTTTTACAATTATGGCGTCACTTTTCATATCTAGTGATTCCACCAAACTCAGACTATAAGCTAGTGAAATTCCAAACTCAACCAGCAACTAAGCTAATCCCGGTTCCCAAATTCAGACCCTACTTCCCCATTACAACATACGGCTTCCAAATTATCAAAAAAAAAAAAAACATACGGCTTCCACATTGCCAATTGTTTCATTACCGTTTTTTTCTCTAAAATAACTTTAACTGGAAATTTTATGAAATCCAATTGCCTAAATATAAATAGAAGAAAAAAAATTATTTTGATTAAAAAAATAAATACACGAAGCTTCGTGAAATTTGAACGTGGTATCACTAATTTCTAAGGTTCAATAATACAATTTTACTATGTTAGCAAAGGCGCGACATCAATATAGATCAATCATATTATCCTTTCAGTTTGAATTTCATAAAACATTTTCCTATAAAGGATAATAAATATAGATAGCTATTATTTCCTTATATGTCGATCTATTTCTCTGGTGCTTCAGTGCTCTTCACGGTCGTCCTCTTCTTTCCTTCCTCTCCCTTGTTTATTGGGATCAGAATTTCGGATCACCGCACGACTATTTCCTCTCTCCTAATTCTCTCTCTACATTTATCTTCTTTTTCATTTGCTGGATCAGACATGTCTTGTCGCAGTAGCGTTGCGGTTGTAATGTCGTTTGGGCACCTGGGATGTTCTTGATTCATGTCCCTTTTTTACCTTATTATCATCATCTAGGGTTCTTTTGTCCCAAGTCTAATCAATCTTTGTTGTCTTCATCAGCAAGACAAGAGATTCTTCCTTCCCAATTTAAGCATTGGAAAGTAGCTTGCAATCTTTGATCGTTGAAGTGAATTTTAGGTCGGTCGAAAAATGGCATTGGATGAGAAGAACAATGAGGTTGCTGAGGGTTCTGAGAAACAAGTGAAGACACCTCCAACAGAGGAGAAGGATCGTGAGGGCGTTCATGAGGAAGAAGATGAAGACAAGAAGATAGACTTGGGTCCTCAGGTGTCTCTCAAGGATCAAATTGAACTCGACAAGGTACATTGTAAGCTTTAATACTGTTAAGATGGTTCAAGAGTTATTGGAATTTTTTCATTCAAAAGTTCGGACTTATGACATACTGTTAAATCGTACATTTTCTGCTCGAAATTAGGATAACAATCATGTACATAAAAAATGAAATTGAAATATATTTTTTTCATGTTTGTTGTTATTTGTGGGGAACAAATGTTGAGTTGATCTCATGTAACATGATTAACTGCTTGAGCATACAACTAATTTATTTATGTCCTGATTCGAAAGAGAAGATATTCAGGTTTGTGTTGTATTAACTCGATTTTGATCTAATCCACATATAGGATGATGAGAGCTTGAGGAGGTGGAAGGAACAGCTTCTTGGAAGTGTGGACTTCGATTCTGTTGGAGGTAAGATCGTCCACCATGAACACTAAATCCACTGCTTCAAATCGAACTTGTAGTCGATCGATTACACTGGTAAGTGAACAATGCGTCAGTAGAAGGAAGAGTTGAAGAGAAGTGGTTTAGGAGCACTCACTAGTGTTTTTCAATGAAGGCAAGAACAAGATGAAACCCTAACCCTAGAACTCCGAACAAACCCTAAGCCTAGAACTCCAAACAAGAGACGTCGATGGCTCCTGTGATCATACATACTGGAATAGATTAAGAGACACAGCATACTTGTAATGTTGATGAATAGATAACTGACGATCCCACTTTGTCAAATTTGTCAGAATCTCTTGAACCAGATGTGAAGATCGTGAGTCTTGCAATCAAATCCCCAGGCCGATCTGACATTGTTCTTTCGATCCCTAACGATGGGAAGCCAGAAGGGTTATGGTTCACCTTGAAGGAAGGTAGTCGGTACAGCTTACAGTTCACCTTCCAGGTTAGCAACAATATTGTCTCCGGACTCAAATACAACAACACTGTTTGGAAAACAGGACTCAAAGGTAATTATTCTACTTCATATATATCGTTGTCCTTTATAATGAATGTGTCTCAAACAATCCTCTCCTTGTGAGTTTGCTTGTAACATTGAGTTGGATTTTTAAGATAAGTGATTTCACGACATTTTTGACTGGTCTGTCGTGTGTTTCCTTTGTACAACGGTTCTTGATTTACAGTGGATAGCACAAAGGAGATGCTTGGAACATTTAGTCCTCAGCCGGAGCCTTACACACACGAAATGCCTGAAGAGACAACACCTTCTGGGATGTTTGCTAGGGGTTCCTACACAGCAAAAAGCATGGTAATTTGTCTATCATCATAATACTATACATAGTATACACACACACACATATATATAAGAAGTTGTTGATATATATAGATTTGTTTTGCCTTTTCAGTTTTTGGATGATGACAACAAATGCTACTTGGAGATCAACTACACATTCGATATTCGGAAAGAATGGAAGGAGACTTAACAAAGACAGGTGGACAAGAATGGAAAGGTTACTTAATAGACAAGATTATAATATTATGTCTTTGATTCGGTTTAAGTACCATTATTTTTTTCGTAGCTCTGTCTTTGTTTGTCGGGTTGATGGATCTGTTATACTCCATTGAACACTGTAATTCGGTTTATATTTCGGGTTGTCATCTGAGTTGCTAAGATGATCTAGAAGTTGTAACTTTTAAGAAACTAAAGATGTAATAAATTGAGAGGACAAAGTCCTAAATTCTTTTTAGGTCGATAATTTTTGTTTCGACGCGATTAAACGATTTATTAATATCAGTATTTATGCGTATATAAGTTTGACATTTAACACATATATATCGTGTATAAACAACTTTTATACCTGTAGACACAATTAATAAGTGTGTCTAAACATTTATGATATGTAAATATATACATAAACAATATAAGTATATGGATCTAATATTTGGATCTATTTTTGAATCACTTGTGAATTTTAAAAGTTGTTTGTGAAACTAAATTTGTGGACTTTGTGTCATGTTGTTTTGTGTTGTGTGACACAATGTCATGTATATATGAAAAAACAATTGGTCAAAAAAGTTAATTGTGTTAATCATGTGTGTCACATATGATCTGTTTAATAGTTGTATTCGTGTTTTGAGTTTGGAAACAAGTTTAAATCTTATACGTTTACATACGACACGATTAATGACACTTCATGCATAAATTGTCACCCTAATTCTTTAGATAGAAGGAAAGGTTTGTTTATTATTAGACTATGATATTTTAACACGAGATTACACTATTATTTAAGAAATGAGTATGAGTACTTGTACATGCACACCATAAATACTTAATTATCTATTTACTAGCTAAAATTTGAGAGTTTGGATACTTTTGAGAGGGTTCGTATCTGGGTCTTGACTAAGACCGACCCCCATGAGTGTGGAACCAGGTCTAGGTTAAGATCGAGACCCCCCCCCCTCGATTAAGGCTCAGTTTGGGTCTTAACCCAAACCTAGTCGCATACCCAAGAGGGATCTGTTGGGTCTGAAACTCCAGGTGCTGACTTGGCAGTGAATTGAATGCCAAATTATTGATGATCACTGCTTTCGCCTGAGCTCCGATGAACCTGCAAGAAGGGGATCGCAACAGAGGGGATGCCTCTGGGTCTCACTCTGATGCTTAAATGAGTATACAGTGTGTATGAACTCAAAACGTCATGAACGTATTGAAAAACAAGAGTATTTATAGAGTGGGGAGATCAAACCGTTATAGACAACTAAATATCTTGGTGAATATTGTGTCGGTAAAGATTAGGATAGCAGATATTACGGTTATGGCGTAATATTGCAGTTACCTTATGTAATCTTTATAGAATATGTGTCTGATATACGCGGGATATCATGGTCATATCTTTAGTGTCAGTTTGTGGGACCAGAGTTGAGAGGTTGGACTCTCTTGGCTAGCAGTAGGAGGTTTTTGCCTTCGCATATGGCGACCTGAGATAGAGATTTGGCGTCCACTTTAGTTTGGGTTCGATACTGGACCGCTTTGTGAGGGCCAGATTAACCTTACTGTGGGTTGGCTCGGTTTGAATGACATGCGCTTTACCCCTGCAAAGTTATTGGGCCTTTGAGACTTTTCCCTTATTGGGCCGTCACTATCAATACCCAAAATTTGCCCCCAAAGCTTGAGTGAAGTTTCTTCGGTCAAGCTTGATTCTGTGATAGGGTTTGAGATAGTGACACTTGGACTAGATCTTTTCTGCCCTTATCTGCTATTTTTGTCTCACTACGGGAGAATGAGCTATTAACGGCTGAAAAAAGTGTTTTTAACGGCTCATTAATTGAGTCATTAAATTTTCACGGCTCAACAGATATTGAGCCGTCAAATGAAGTGTCGGGAGATTTATCACGGCTCAAATTTGGTAGAGCCATGAAAATTGACGGCTCAAATAAGTGAGCCGTGGAAAATAATTTTATTTTTTTATTTATTATTTTTGACGGCTCATATATTTTTGTCTCTGGTGGCCAGCTTTCTTGTCGGACTTCTCGTCCCCAGCATTCTCGTCGGCCACCTCCTTCTCGTCGGCCACCTCCTTCTCGTCGGCCACCTCCTTCTCGCCGGCCAATTCCTTCTCGCCAGCCACCTCCTTCTCGTCCCCAGCATTCTCGTCGGCCACCTCCTTTTCGCCGGCCACCTCCTTCTCGACGGCCAACTCCTTCTCGTCGGCCAACTCCTTCTCGTCGGCCAACTCCTTCTCGTCCCCAGCATTCTCGTCGGCCACCTCCTTCTTGTCGGTCACCTCCTTCTCGTCGGTCAACTTCTTATCGTCGGTTAAATCCTTCTCGTCGGCCACCTCCTTCTCGTCGGCCACCTCCTTCTCGTCGGCCAACTCCTTCTCGTCGGCCAACTCCTTCTCGTCAGCCACCTCCTTCTCGTTGGCCAACTCCTTCTCGTCGACCAACTAAGCCGGCTTAGACTACATCCACAACTTCACGCGGGCAAAGAACTCGAGTCGTGGGTTCGTCCATAACCGGATATAAAGCTCCAGCATCGTGATCACTGAGCCATCTTACAAGGCCAAGATATGCCTATTCGGCACGGCGGAGCTGTGCGGAGAAGTTGTCCATGGGGAATTGTTCGACGAGTTGACAAATATGAGTGTTCGGGGTTGTGGCATTGGATCTACTAAGTGGACAGGAGCTGGTGAAGGTTGTGATGGATGAGAGAGGAGAGATGAACAAGAAAGATGGTCTGAAGAGATGTTGCCTCCTTGAATAAAGTGCAGTGATGAAGAATATGAATAAAGTGGACTTAGTGGAGGACATTTAGGCGTGAAGGAGCGGTAAAGATGGTGTGAAGGAGTGTGAAATATTTTTTGAAATTTTTTGAAAAGGACGGCTCAAATCTCAATGAGCCGTTTTCTTAAAAATTTCGATTTATCACGGCTAAAATTAAAACGAGCCGTGAAAAATTAAATCAGTGTTAAAATAAAAGCGGCTCAAAACAAAAATGAGCTGTTAATAATATTTTATATATATAAAATATATACTTTTAGCGGCTAAAACATAAAATGAGCCGTGAAAAATATAGAAAACAAAAAAAATCACGACTCATTAGTAATTTAGCCGTTACATTGAGTCATTATCTAGCATTTCTCCCGTAGTGTTTGTATCCTTTGACGAGCGGTTTTTCGGTCTCTTAGAGTTTATGGAATGTTTTATCCTTTACCCTTTTAGGTGAACGCTTTGGGTTGTCGGGGTTTATGGATGCTCATTCATTACTCTTTGGCGAGCACTACTGTCAAGAGGGTTTCAGGAGAGGCTTAGTGCAGCTTTTGGGGATCACCTTTTTTGTATAAGGTCTCTAGCATTTAATGACTGCACTGTTATCCAGAAATTGAGCGGACAATTGAGGCATGGCTGATAGTTTTTCGTACCGTTCCAACCGTTTATCTCCCCGAGGCGTCTCTTGGAATTCTGACATTGCTTTGATTTTACCCAAAAGTGTGTAATCATTATCTGAGTCGTTTTAGACGTGCCTGTTCGGTTTCCTCCGTTTTGGCTATAAAAAGCCGAACTTTGGCATTTAGTCCTTTACACACTCAAGCCATTTTCATTCCAGAGAGTTCATATCTTCCTTAGTGCTCTGCTTTCAACTTTCCCTTTCTCACTTATTCGATTTCAAAAAAGCTTATACTATTACCATGACTTCCAAGAATCAATCTTCTGGGAAGGGATCATCCCACAAGTCTTCCTCCAACCAACCTTCTTCTGGTCAGAAGGTTTCGACCAGGGCTACAAATGCCCCTTTGATTATTAGGGACGACTCTTCGCCGGCGCAGGGCTAGAGGAATCCTGCCCCCAATAAGATTTCTGGGCAATCGTCCGCCACGCCAGTGGTGGTGGACGTGCCTGACAACAATGTCCCTGCATTCTCCCCGACAGGTAAATTTCGATATCTTCCTTTTACTTCTTTTTAGGCGGTAAATCTTCCTCCTTTTTATTATTTTTGTATTGTTTTTGCCATACCATGGTGTTTCGAGTAGATATCAAACCCAATGAGATGAAGTCAACTCAATTCAAGGCACTGGTCGCCTTGACTGGCTTGGGAGAAGCAGATGCCCCCAAATACCCGGGTTTAGGCTTGCATTATCCTCGCGAAGGAGATGTTTACATTTATGCGGCCCAGATCGATACTGAGTTGTGTTTTCCTCTCTGCGACAATTTGCAGGAGATCTGTTGCTATTATGAGGTAGGCCATACGCAACTGGTGCCCAACGCCATCAGGATGTGGGTTGGGTTCAAGTTTATGTGTTTACGTCAAGGATGGACGTATTCACTGGCCATGTTTCGATGTTTTTACCGATTGGCTGTCGGGGCGAACCATCTTCATCATTTCCAGACTCGTTGGCCCAAGTTCGTGGAATGGAAGGTCCAGGCTTGGAACTGGAATATTCATTTTCGCCTGGTGGACGACTTCCGTGCTACCAACTCCAACTCCAAGAAGTTTTACTTCTTTTACAAGGGTAGTGTAACATGTGAGCTCTTTCAGCCGGAAAGGAATACTCCTCTAAGCTTTGGAGAGCTTTCGGGGAGTGATCGGAACACCATCAACGACTTCTTCCGACTTCACAGACAGCCGGACTTCAATTCGATCCTCTCAGTGGCGGAAACTTCAAAGTCAAGGCTTATGCTGGCGGGCATTCATAAGTCCGCACCAGTATCTATTGATTGGGTAAATTTCTTACCCTTTTTACTTTGTTGGTTGTAGGCACTCAGGAACCTAAAATCATCAGTTTGTTTTCCAAGCAGGCTAAGACGGGGATGTCCGCTGCTTAAGCGTCATTGAGTCATCCTCCTCCCCTTCTAGGTGAGCGTCCAAGCGCAAGCCAGAGGATGAACAACCTGGGGTCGCTCCTGGCGATCGCCAAAGAGGTATACGACTGTCTTTTGACTTTCCTTCCTCTGTTTTAGTCTTAGGTTTTAATACCCTTATTGACCATTTTCAGGAAAGGCTGCTGCTGAGTTGACTCTAGGTCCTGCTCCCGCTAAGAAGGCCAGGAGTTCGAGCGAGGAACCCTCCAAAAAGCCTGGGGATCGGAAGAGGGTTCAGACCATTGGTGCCGCCACGGGCACCCCTAAGACCCCATTTGTCGGGGATTACTAACCCTTGGTGGGCTTATTCCAGTCGCCAAAAGCGGCGAACCCCAAGGGTGTCTGGGTCCCTTGGGGAAATCTCCAGAAGATGGAGATTTCAGACCAGTTGACGCTGCGGGGTAACCCAGACCTCTGCATGCATCTTCTCGAAGGGATCTTTCCTCCTCTGGATCGGACGGCGGTCCCTTATGAGTTGACTGGCATCAAGGGTGTCGTGAGATCGCATTTCCAGCGGATCGCCCTGGTGAGTCCTTCTTTTATTCATTCCTTATATTTACCCTTGGGTCATTTTTAACCTCTCATCGATCTGATTGTACTTTATCCCATTTTTTCATGTTGTCAGCTCGTCCGCGAGGAGTTGGCGATCAGTCGGATCGTAGGGGAGCTCGCTGATAAGCAGTCTGACCTGCTTATCGAGCTGGAGCAGTACCGGAGCCTGGGGTTCACTCCTAATCATATGGAGGGTCTGAAGCAGAGAGCTGAGGCGGCCACTAGCCTGGTGGAGCATGCTCGTCGGGAATACTTCGAGAAGGAGAAGAGGTTGCTCGACGCCCTCAAGGAGAAGGAGGACCAAACGACTCTCGTCGAGGACAAGTGGCTGAGGGCTGAGATCCAGTTCAAGGCAGCTGATAAGTACTATGTTGAGCTGGAGACAGAGAATGTTGACCTTAAGGCCCAGCTGAAGGAGTCTTGGGCTCGGAGGGATGCCTCAGAGGCAGAGAAGGAGCATCTCGCCTCAAAGCTGAAGGCTGTCCCATCCCCCCAGAGCGTGGTCAAGGACTTTAAGAAGTCCGAAGAGTTCTCTAACTGCGCCTTGGAGGTGATGAAGGATGAGGTGGTTGCCTACCTCCAGGTCCTGGTCGATGAGATTCAGGGGATCGACCCTAAATTTCCTTTCCGGGAGGTGAAGTCTCTTCAGGACTTCATCGAGAGTGGCTACTCCAAGGAGGCTCCTGCTGATGTTGGCGAGGAGGTTGCCCCCGGGGCCGAGAAGGAAGTTGCTGCCCCCGAAGAACCCAGACCTTGAGGTCCTGAGCTCCCCAGGCGATCATGTTGTCATTCCTTCTTTTTCTTGATAATCATTTTTACTTCCTTTTACTTCTTGAGGAAGTTTGTAATTATCTTTTTGATATCACACTCGGTTATTATTATTTAATAATATTGAATGCCTTTATATTCATAAGCCTTTGCCTTTATTTGACTTTGAATGTGTTTGGATATTCTTCTGATGTCTTTCTCGTCTGAATGCTTTTGGAAGTTTTACCATACTTGTTTTCAACTTCTCTTTAATAGATATATGATAGTCTCGCCATATAGGGTCTTGGACCTTTCCTTAGGCTTTGAAGGAAGAATGGTAATTCTTTATAGATTCATTACTCCCTTCGCCAAATTATCTTAAGGGAACTGTTGCTCGAGGATTATGCCTTTAAGGAAACTATCACCCTTTATTGATGTGTTCGCCTTTTTAATGTTTTAGTCATTTCGAGTGTTCGCCTAATCGTAAGGAACTATTACTTGAGGCTCATTCACCTTTTAGTAAGTGATCGCCTTAGATTCGTTCGCCCACCTTTTTGTGTTTGTTTCGCAAAGGAACTGTTACCCTCGATATGGATTCGTTCGCTTTGATTATCCCACCTTAGTTTTCGCCCAACTTATAAGGGAACGGTTACCTTAACGGATCACTCGCCTTCTATATCAGGTCTGCCTGATTTTGATCTGAGATTTTTTGCCTAACTTTCACCTTAGGTCTTTTGCCTAACTTTCACCTTAGGTGTTTTGCCTAACTTTCACCTAAGGTCTTTTGCCTGATTTTGATCCCAGGTCTTCTTCCTAACTATGGCATTAGGTCTTTCGCCTGATTTCGTTGTTATGTATTTTGCCTAACTTTGGTGTTAGGTCTTTCGCCTGATTTTGATCTCATGTCTTTTGCCTAACTTTCTCGCTAGGTCTTTTTGCCTAACTTTCGCGTTAAGTCTTTTGCCTAAATTTGACTTTAGGTCTTTCGCCCAATTTTGAGATCAGGTTTTTTTGCCTAACCTTCGCGTTAGGTCTTTCGCCTAAATTTGACTTTAGGTCTTTCGCCCAATTTTGATATGAGGTCTTTTTGCCTAACCTTGGCGTCAGGTCTTTCGCTTGATTTTGTCATCAGGTCTTTCTGCCTAACTTTGGTGTTAGATCTTTCGCCCAATTTTGATATCGGGTCTTTTTGTTTTTGCCTAACTTGTAAGGGAACTGTTACCTTGTACGGTTCGTTTGCCTTTTTTGTCAGGTCTTTTGCCAGATTTGTAAGGGAACTGTTACCTTGATGGTTCGTTCGCCTTTTATATCAGGTCTTTTGGGGGAAGGAACTGTTGCCTTGATGGTTCGTTTGCAATCCTCTTTCTCCCTTCTTTAGGACCTTTCGTTTCGGTTCAAGTGGCTATGCTTTGTATGAAGGAATCATTTTTTTTATTGCCATAACGTTTTGATTACAAGCTATGTATAAAACTCCTTAAATGTTATGAGTTAAATGGACGAGGTAGCTTTACACCTTCTGTGGTTTCCAAGTAGTAGGACCTGAGGCGGCAATCTCTACTACTTTGTATGGACCTTCCTACTTAGCTGAAAGCTTGTTTTGGTTGTCCAGTCTTGTGAATTCATTCCTTCACATAACAATCTCCCCCACGAAATATTGGTGAGCGCTTACTTTTCTGTTGAAGTATCGGGCGGTCGCCAGTCGCTGACTTTAGCTTGGGCATTGTCTGATTGCCATCGCTTTTCTTCTGCATGATCGAGGTCTGTTCTGCGCTCGATTTCATTCGCTTCAGTGTTAAAGTGTAGGACCCTGTGGGTAGGCACTGCTATTTCGGCGGGTGCTACTGCTTCTGATCCATACACTAAACTGAATGGTGTTTTCCCCGTTGTTGTTTTGGGTGTTGTTCGAACAACCCACAATACATTATCCAACTCTTCTGCCCAGTTTCTTTTGAAGACTTGAACTCTCTTTTTGAGTCCTGCCAGGACAACTTTGTTGGCTGCTTTGGTTTGCCCATTCGTTTGAGGATGGTGTACCGAGTTGAATCTGTGATCGATATGGTATTCTTCGCAGAGCCATTTGAGTTCTTTTCCTACGAATTGTGGACCATTATCGCTTATGAGTATTTTGGGGACGCCGAACCGCGAAAATATGTTGATTTTCAAGAACTTGATCACTTGGAATTCAGCCGTGGAGGCCAAATCTTTTGCCTCTATCCACTTGGTGAAGTAGTCGATCGCCACTATAATGTGGGTTCTTTGCCCAGTGCTGATGGGAAAGGGGTCCAAGATGTCTATTCCCCATTGGGCAAAAGGCCAGGTGCCCACCATTTAGGATAGCAGTGTTGGTGGTCGACCGGATCGTGGTGCGAACTGTTGACAAGTCGCGTACTTTTTTGTTAATTCCGCCGCATCTTTGCTCAAGGTTGGCCAATAATAGCCTAATCTGAAGATTTAGCGCGTTAATGAGCGTGCACCTTCATGCCATGTGGCGACTCCTTCGTGAGCTTCGCGGAGAACTCTTTTTCTATCGGGATGAGAGATGCACCTTAGATAGGGAGTTGAATATCTTCGCCTATAGAGCTCTCCATCTATGAGAAGATAACTTGCAGATAGACGACTTATTTTTGTGGACTCATCTTCGTCTTCTGGCAGTATCCCTTCTTTCAAGAAGTTCTAGAATTGAGTCATCCAGTTGACATCCCCTTGAATGTGAAAACTTATGCTCGGTTGTCGAGAACCGAATATAAAGCTTGTTCCAGAAATTGCACATCCTGAATTTTTGGTCCCCCGAACGCCAGTTTGCTTAGAGAATCTGCTAGCTGGTTGTCTTGGCAAGGAATAGACTCAATCGCGAAAGTTGGGATTTCGGCGATGAGTTTTTAGCAATCTCGAGGTACTTTTTCATCTTTTCCCCATTTGCTTCATAAGTTCCATTGATTTGATTGACAATTAGCTCTGAGTCGCTTTTTTCCTTGAGTGACGTTATGCCCATTCTTTTAGCGAGTCGCAGTCCAGTGATAAGAGCTTTATATCCGGCCTCATTGTTCGTCGCCTTAAAAGTAAGGGAGATCGCATACTTTAAGGGCTCACCCTCAGGGGGGATGAGAATTAATCATGCCCCCGAGCCTTCTCTTGAAGAGGATCCATCAGTATAGAGTTCTGAGCCTTTGCTTGTATCTTCTGACTGACTTTGCCGGTTTTCTGCTACTGCTAGACCATTGCTTGTACTTCCACTATGAAATCTGTCAATGCTTGATATTTGATGTCCGTTTTCGGCGCAAATTTGATCTTGAATGCGTTCAACTCGATTGCCCATTTAACTTTTCTTCCTGAAGAGTCTGGCTTCAGCAGGAAGTGTTTGAGAGACTGGTTGGTGAGGACTGTAATGGCGTGAGCATGAAAGTATGGTCTTAAATTTCGAGCAGCAATAACTAAGACATAGAGATACTTCTCAATCTCGATATATTTTATTTCAGACGAATTAAATAACTTGCTTACAAAATACACTGGAATTTGCTTATTTTCCTCTTCTCTTATTAATACGGCACTGGCTGCAACCTCGCTAATACTTATATATAGAAAAGAGTTGTTCGCCGGGAACGGGCTTCGCCAAAGCTAGGAGTGTTTGAAGGTGCTGCTTTAATGACTGAAAGGAAGCCTCGCACTCTGGTGTCTACTCGAACTTGCGGTTGGCCCTGAGAGTCTTGTAGAATGGGAGTGACCTGTCGCTCGCCCTTGAAAGAAAGCGATTGAGTGCGGCCAGGCGACCATTCAGACATTGGACTTCCTTGTGGCAAGTTGGGGACCTCATTTCCTCAATGGCTTTGAGTTTTTCCGGGTTCGCCTCTATTTCACGCTCGCTTACCATGAATCCCAGGAATTTGCATGATTTGACTACAAAGGCACATTTTGCTAAGTTTAGGCAAACACTGTGCCTCCTCATGCACTCGAATGCTTCTCGAAGGTCTTCTCTATGAGGGTTTCCCTTTATTGTATTGACGAGCATGTCATCCACATAGGCCTCCATATTGCGCCCCAGCATTTCTTGGAACAGTCGGTTTACCATTCGCTGATATGTTGGCCCCGCATTGATTAGACCGAAGGGCATCACTTTGTAGCAAAGTATATCTCCATTTGCATAGAAGGCTGTGTGGGCTTCATCGGCCGGGTGCATTCGGATATGATTGTAGCCTGAATATGCGTCCATAAAGTTCAGCATTTCATGACCAGAGGTTGCATCTACCAGCTGATCAATTCAAGGAAGGGGGTATGAATCTTTCGGTCAACCTCTGTTCAGGTCGCGGAAGTCGACGCACATTCTCCACTTGCCATTTGATTTCTTCACTAGCATTGGGTAGGTGACCCAGCTTTGAAATCGCACCTCCCTTACAAATTTGGCTTCGATCAGCCTGCCTACTTCTTGCCTGATCGCCAAACACTTGTCGGATCTGAATGACCTTCTCTTCTGAGCAATCGGCTGTATCGAAGGATCTATCCTTAGCTCATGAGAGATTATGTCGGTGATGATGTCTAGCATGTCACTGGGCTTCCATGCGAAGAGTTCCTTGAATTCTTTTAAGAGGGAAGGCAGGGTGTTTCTCTGGTCGTCGTTCAAGGCGGTCCCAATACGCACCTTTTTTTCTGGACCATCGATCTCAACCTCTGCTAACTCCTCCATTGGCGCTGGCCGAGCCTGGTCCTCACGCGGGTCGGCCTCTGTCTCAATGGCGAGGGTTTCCCTTTGGTTCTTCCTACGAAGGCAGTTCATACAACATTGACGTGAGGAAGGTTGGTCGCCTAGAAATTCTTCGATCCCATTCGACGTGGGGATCTTCATCTTTTGGTGGATTATGGAGGTCACGATCTTATGAGGATTGATGGTGGTCCTCCCCAGGATGACATTATATGATGTAGAAGCGTCGACCACTAGGAAGGTGACCGATACATTTATGTTTTACCATCCTTTGCCCAGAATTACCGGCAGGGTTATGGCTCCCAGCGGATAAGTTGTTCTCCTAGCGAAACCGATGATGGGAAAGTCGACTCGCTTGAGGTCGTGCTTGGATTTTCCCATCTTTTCGGAGGCGTCTAGAAACAGAATGTATGTCGAGCTCTAGAAACAGAATGTATGTTGAGCTTCCTCCGTCGATCAGAATCCTCTTCATGTCGCAGTCGTCGACTTCAGCTGTGATGGCTAGAGCATCATTGTGCGGAGTGTGCCAGGTCGTCCTTGGAGAATGAGATGATGCAATCTTCTTCAGGCCGATGTCTCTTTCCCAGCTGGACAGCTGTAGAGATTTGAGAAGCATAGACTTCTCTTCCATTGGACCTCTCGCCTACGACACCAAACCCTCCAGCAATCAGGTTTATCACCCTGCTGCTCTAGGATGGGCCAGATTGCTCTGGCGGAGCTGGCAAGTGGGTTCTACGTGGGGGCGTTTGACTTCTGTCTCATCCTGCCACGAATTTTTTCAACATGCCTCTCTGGATCAACTTCTCGATGTCGCGCTTGAGGATACGACAATCATCGGTTTTATGGCCCTTGGACTTGTGATATCGGCAATAGCTTTCTGTATCCTTCCTCATTGGCTGAGCACTCTTGCGGGGTAATGGTGGCCTTGCAAGAGATCTCATTTCCATCTCTACTAGTACTGCTGAGATCTGCCTATTTAAATGCGTGAAATACTCAGGGACCTCTGGATGTCTAGGTCCTGGGGTTTCCGATCTGGGCTTATCTCGACCCTTCTTATCCTTCTTTTCCTTCCTACCATCGTGTCGGGGCTCTGGAACCACCCTTGGCGAGGTTGTTAGAAAATTGGCTTCAGAGTTCGCCCTTTCCAGGTCTATAAAACCTTTCGCCCTCACTGCTAGCTCCTCCAGCGTCTCTATCTCTTGACCGTGGTAGCTATTACGTAGTTTCCTCGAGGATTTTTTGGCCACATCAAGTCCTCAATAAAAGACTCGAATAATCTCCCCATCTGTGACTCAGTAATCTATTTCTGTAACGTTTTTGTGAAAACGCCTGTAGAAGTCGGCCAATGTCTCTCCTGGATGTTGTTTTCCTGCGTCCAAGGCGACCACACTTTTCAGCAGTTGGCGCTCGCCCATATATCGCTCCAGGAATTTGCTCTTTAGCTCGGACCAGGTCCCTATTGATCCTGCAGGGAGGCCGAAGAACCAGGACGACGTCGAACCCAAAAGAGGGTCGACGGAAATAACAGGGCTAAGTGATTCTCATCATTCGACTTACCCAAAAGAGAGGCTTCATGCTTGTTGACATGGATAATGGGATCTCCTCCACCACTGTATTCAGGGATGACCGTGGCGACTACATCCTTTGGATATTTGACCGTTACCAGGTCAGTGGTGAAGGGATGAGTTGATCGCTCCCAGAAGGGAGGCATGACGGTTCCGCGTTGTTCCTTGAGCCTCTTACTGATAAGTTCCTCAACTTGGTCAAGAGTGAATTGGTGTTGCTGTCCTCCAGTCGGTGCAGAACTCGATGGATTGATAGAGTGAGTGGTCTTCGGCGCCTCAGTGGAAGCCGGAGGTAAGGACTGGTGTCCAGAAGTCATCTCTTGATCTTCTTGAGGGGTAGTGGTGCCCAGATTTCCAGCTTCTGCTTCCCGTGGCCCCGCGGGACGAGGATCTTCATGAGGAGCAGGCGCTTGTCTGCGGGCTTGTCCTATGATGGTTTCCAAAAGGGATATCATCTTCGCAGTTACCTGAATAATTTCCCCAGCCACTTGAACGGTTGGTCGAGCTGGAATCTCTGCGGCGTTTAGAACAGGGGTCGGTCTGGAATTCCCAACGTGTTCTCGTGTCGGCCTCGGAAGGGCGGCATCAGGGATTGCTTGGCTAGTAGGTACTTGAGGGAGCGGCGAAGCGGCGACGGATTCAGAGATGTTTGAGGATTGCTCATTAGCCTGCTTCCGACGATTGCGGTTAGAGCGAGTCTGCATTACTGTTTTGCTCCTATTCCTACAGACGGCGCCAAATGTTGGGTCTGAAACTCGCAGATGTTGACTTAGCAGTGAATTGAATGTCAAAGGATTGATGATCACCGTTTTTGCCTGAGCTCTAATGAACCTGCAAGAAGGGAATCGCAACAGAGAGGGTGCATTTGGGTCCCACTCCGATTCTTAAATGAGTATACTGTGTGTATGAACTCAAAACGTCATGAACGTATTGAAAAGCAAGAGTATTTATAGAGTGAAGAGATCAAACCGTTATAGGCAACTAAATATCTTGGTGAATATTGTGTCGGTAAAGATTAGGATAGCAGATATTACGGTTATGGCATAATATTGCAGTTACCTTATGTAATCTTTATAGAATATGCGCCCGATATACGTGGGATATCGTGGTCATATCTTTAGTGTCGGTTTGTGGGACCAGAGTTGAGAGGTTAAACTCTCTTGGCGAGCGCTCCCATGCCAAGCAATAGGAGGCTTTGGCCTTGGCCGATGGCGACCTAAGATAGAGCTTTGGCGTCCACTTTAGTTTGGGTTCGATACTGGACCGTTTTGTGAGGGCCAGATTAACCTTATTGTGGGTTGAGCCGATTTGAATGACATAGGCTTTACCCCTGCAAAGTTATTGGGCCTCTGAAGTCTTTCCCTTATTGGGTCGTCACTATCAATACCCAACAGGATCGGTCTGGGTCAAGAACCAGACCCGAGCCCCAATCAAATTAAGGGTTGGTTCGACCCTAGTTCGATTGGGGTTCAATTGAGCCACAATCGAATCAGGACTCAATTGTAACATTTGAAAAGTTTGAAAGGGTTAAATTGTGACAGTTTTTAAAGTTTCTATAATTTTTGCAATTTATTCTGTTAAAATTAGATGGAAAAGTTAACGGTTGCGACAAACTTGCACTTTGGCCAAATATGATAGAGAAATTTTAAGATTTAAACTTTAGGGGAAAACTCAAAATTTGGCCAAATAGGGGGTAACGTGATATTTTCCCTTAGTAATATATATACTTAACCCTATTTTTTATTGATTCATTTGGGGATATAAATAAATTGTTCTAATTTAAAAGTTTGAATAACAATTCATTATATAAAAAAGGTTTAATTATTAATAATAAAGCTACAAATTCAGATTTAACTATACTAGATATGTAGTCTGTGTTAATTTATAAATATAAGTTATTTTTATATTACATAATATAACACTTATTTAAATGATTTTTAAGTGACTAAAGACTAAAATAATTAAAAATAAAAAAATAATAAGTTTATTGTTATAAAGTTTAAAATGTTGTTTTTTAAAAGTGAATATACACTATAATATTTATTTCAAAATTTCATTGTTATAAATTAAGTTTGAATTGCTTACAATAAAAAATTTAAAATTAAAATACATGAAATAATTAATTATATAGATAAGTTATTATAAATTATATTATGAAATACATAAAATATAAATTATATTGGGTGTATTTGTACATAAAATTAGTTAAAAATATATGAGTCAATAATTAAAATTAATATTAAAAATTAATAATAAATGATAATTGGTACTTTTAAGTTAAATATTTTTATATAGTTTTGTGACTTACATTAGTGCATAACTGCATATGTTTTCAAAAGACTATTAAAATCATTAGTAATTTTTGTTTTACTTTTTTTAGTAATAGTAATAATCTATTATATTTTATGATATAAATAGTATTTTAATAATTCAAAAATATGTTGAGTTATAAATATATACACAAAATATTTTTAATAATACTGTAAAAAAAAACTATATTTTAATGTTCATATAATACTCTTAACTTAATTTTTATGGTTTATTACTTCTATCAATGTTCATGTAAAAACATTAATATTTTTCTAACAATAGTAACAAGCTCTTATGTTTTAGTAATACATATTATATTTTATCTATTTTATTAATTGTAAATTATATCGAGTTTATAAATATAAGACATTTAATTCCGTGACATTGTTAAAATTTATTTTGATATTATTGTAATAAAGTAGGTGATGTTTATATGTCTTATTTTAATAAGAGCATTATGTGATAGATGAAATGTATCCTTAATTAATATATATTTTAATTTGTAAAAGTAAATGTTAATATGTGCATACTTAATATTCATAAAATATAATAGTGTATTTTATTATTATATAACTTTCACTTCATAAAATACATTTAAGGGAAAATTATAATTATAATGTGAAACAAAGAGAAATTATATGAGTTTTGTAACTTAACTTGAGAATAAATTAGAGACTTTGAAGAGTTTTAAAGTGATTTACATGACATGTCATCACCTAAGAATGAGAATTTTATGATTGACATGAACTAATTAGAAGATGTTAATTTAACATTATGAGTGAAAAAATAAAACAAAAAGCTTACCTATATATATATATTAATTTGGCTAAGTTATGTAGAATTGTGACAAGTAAGCTTTTTAAGACATTTTATCATTCCTAATGTCAATTTCATAACTTCTAATTGGTTCATGTCAAACATATAATTCTCACTCATATGTGACATGCCATGTAACATAGTTTAAAATCTTCCAAACTCTCTCATTCATTCTCCCAATAAGTTACAAAATTTAATTAATATCTTCTTATTTTCTAAGTGCATTTATGATTTTTCTTAAGTTTATTTTGTTTACTAAATTTTATATTTTATGAAAAGTAAGAAGATGTATAAATTAAATCTTTTTATTACAAGAAAATTTTAAGGATTATTATGTATATTATATATCAATTTTATGAAAATAATAATCACATGTTAATTTTATGTAGATATTTATAATTATGATATAAAATTTAGGGTATGAAAAAATTATAATAATATTTTTAATATAATTTCTTCATACTTTTCTTAGAACTATTTTTATAAAATATCATTGTTATATTCTATTAGAATCAACATATATTACAAAATTTAAAAATAATTTATAATTACTATAACTATAATGTGTATATAAACATACATACATATATATATATATATATATATATATTCCAATAGTTTGTATTTATTTAAAAATATATGAAAATAATATATGTCATAAAATGAATTTTAAAATTATTAATTAGCATCATATTCAAAATTTAAAAATAATTTATAATTACTATAACTATAATGCGTATATAAACATACATATATATGTATATATATTCTAATAGTTTGTATTTATTTAAAAATATATGAAAATAATATATGTCATAAAATGAATTTTAAAATTATTATTTAGCATCATATTTATTGGTTACATTTGTTTTTATTATCTACTCATTTATTTTCAAATATATTTATAAAATATAAATAATTGTTATATTATATAATATTCTAAAAATAAAAATAAGTTTAACATTTTTTCATAAATATAATTAATTTTTATGTTGTGTAATTGAATTAATATTAATTAAATGTACTTTAATAAAGTATAAATAATCATGTTATAAATATATTTTTATTTAAAAATATTATTAATTTCTAAACTAAAATAATTTTTATATTTTGCAAAGCGCGAATGAGTTTTCTAGTTTGTTAATATTTGATGTTATTTATCGAAATTAATATATCTAAATATAGACATTACATGGTTCAAGGTGGCCGGTTACATAACTCAGATCCAATTTCCACGAAATACGTTGACTAATTATACTAATCATCTGACACCTACCGTTGACTAATTAAATAATGTTCTCTATGATTTTCTTCATCTTCTCCATTCAACTCTCTACCTTCGCCTCGAATTTCCTGTTTGAGTAGAAAAATGGAAGGAGAACTGGAGAGAATCGCGACGGTTTGGATCTCTGTTGCGGTATCTTTGAGCTACTGCTACACTATTGGTAGAGTTCTACCCAAGGGGATCCCAAGGCTTCTGTTGTTTCTTCCCATTGTGATTCTGTTTCTTCTCCTTCCCCTCAATATCACGTCGCCAAATCTCACTGGCATGACGGGATTCTTTATTGCTTTTCTGGGAAACTTCAAGCTCCTGCTTTTTGCGTTCGGGAAGGGTCCTTTAGTAGAAGCCGAAGCATCTCTTCCTCGTTTTATTGCCGTTGGATGCCTCCCGATCAAGGTGGTTCGTCAGATCGGTGAGGGAGAAGAATCAAACAAAAAGTGTCGCAATAAGTCATTGTGGAATTATGTGGTCAAGGCGATGCTTTTAGCGACGCTTGTGAAGGCATACGACTACAGCGACCAGATCCACCCAAAAGTCATGTTGTTGCTCTACTGCCTCCATCTTTACTTCTCTCTCGAGATCGCTTTTTCTGTGCTAGCAGCCATCGCTCGAGCAGCTTTTGGGCTTGAGCTCGAGCCGCAGTTCAACCAACCGCATCTGTCGACGTCGCTACAGGTAATAATATCAACCATGGGAAGCTCATGCTAATAAAAAAAACACCTGTCAATTCATACCTCCAGTCATCAAAATAAGGGTCAATTTTGGATTGACCCATCCAATAAGTGTGGTGGTGGGGGTGGGTGGGTGGGGACCCGGGTCGGGTCAATATTTATTTTCCCTGTTTTTATTTGCTACGATACCATATATGCTAATACTAAGAATATTGAATTATTTAGGTTAAATATACTATATAAAATTTAGATAAAATAATAGTCACATTGGTTGTGATGATCTCATGAGATAGACAATTTTTAATTTTTAGATAATAGTGTCAGAGATACTTTGTTAGTCACTAAAATTCATTTTGGATGTTTTAAAATTAGTAGATTTTTTTTCAAAAAGTGAACATGTCAGAACAAATATTAAGAAAAGTACATATGGACGGAAAATATTTAGAAAAGTAACAATAAGCGTTACCTAGAGTAGTGAAAAGTACTTTTGCACTACATGAGGTAGCGTACTTCGTCAATTATTTGAAAATTTTCATTATGCCAAGTCTATGTACCATCGAAATTCTTCAGTACAGTTGTTGGAGTCTTAAACATTTGAGTATCTCTTCATAATCTCTTCCCTTCTCAATTCTCTACTTATATCAGCTCGTCCTTATTCAAATTCTTCATATAAGGTATGTTATATATTTTGTGTAATATTTAATTACCATTTATTAAATTTAGTATCAGTTATATTTATATTAATATTAGGTTAACTAAAAGATAAGCACATTTGATAAGATTATTTTTTTGGTAAATCATAAACTATAACAAACGAAAAGGAAAAACTAATTGTTTTGAACTATTCTAGTAGTGGTATTTCTTTGGCTATCAAACATTAGGAGCTTCAGAATATTCGAGGGAGGATTCGTTAGAGTATGAAAAAGCTCGTCCAGGTTGACAACTTACTTAGCCAAAGCATCCGCCACCTCATTTGCTTCCCGAAACACGTGTCTGATTTTGGATTTCTTAAACTTCAAAATAAGCTTCCTGCAATCCAAAATGAGAGGCATTAGTGGTCTATTTGCATATGAATCCTCAATTATCAAATTAATTGCTTCATGGGCGTCTGCTTCGACATGTAGATCATGCACTCCCCAATTCGCTACCATAGTTATACCGTCTCTTATAGCCCACAGTTCCTCCACCAGACTATTGGTGATTTTGATGCGCCTTTGGAATCCTTTTAGCCAGCTTCCCCATTCATTTCACATTACCCCGGCTCCGCCTGCCGGCCATGGGTTCCCCATTGCTTAGTCATTCGTGTTAAGTTTAACTCATCCATGTTCTGGAGGCGTCCAACCACCCGGATGGTCTTTCTTCTATGCTGAATATTTCTCATCTTGGAGTTGTTTGATATGTCATTTGCCTAAATCATACTTAAAGTAGAGACATCAACTGAAATAGGAGGATTATTGAAAACAAATGAATTTATGTTCTTCCAGAGTAGCCAAATGGTAGCTGGGAAGATAAATCTCCATTGAATGCATTTCTCATTAAGATAATTGAATTTGCAATTCAACTCAAGCCAAGCTGGGAGATTAGAGAAATAGAAGTCATTTAAACCATAAGGAATACCAATATCATTCCAAACTTCCCTCGCAACCACACAATCCCGAATAATATGGATAGTATTTTCCTCATGGATACTGCAAACCCTGCAAATAGGGTTAATGTTCATTCCTCTTTCATGAAGAGTATGCGTGGTGGAAAGTCTATTATGATTACACGACGTTAGGAAGGCTTTAATGCACGGGATGGTATCACACTTCCAGATCCATTCCCAATTTCCTGGAATGAGATCTAATTTCCTGATTCTATCATTTTATAATACCAATTATTTAGGATCAAACATGACAGAGATTGATATCATTTGCTTGTATGATGGTGAAATATTATTTGAGAATGGTAGTGAGGTTTATGTAGGTGGTACATCTAGTATTACTACAACTACCTTGGATCTCTCTCTATCTAGACTAAAGGAAATTATATGTATGGAGTGCGGTTGACATGATGTTGAATCTAGGTACATCATCATTTCATATAAATTTGGGTTAACTACCTCAACAGTTACTTATCATTAACTTATGTGATTAAAAGATTACTCATCTTTTTTTTTTGTGACTGAACTGTTACTTAAGTTTGAGGATGTGGCTGAATGGTTATTCCGTTCTGTCACATATTTCTGTCTGACTGTCACGAGAAAATCACGTGACCTAATTTAAACGATTTAAAGTTAATTAAAAGGAATATTTTACCCTTCTGTCACTTTGTGCCATAACTTTATCGTGTATCAATTACTAAGATTTCAGAAAAAAAAAAAAAAGATGCAAAGGAAGAACAGCTTGTAACAAATAATCTAACTGATAAATTATTCATTCTCCAAGAATAACTCTCCGTATGTAATTCCATGAAGCAACATGAGGTTACGCTCAAGACCATATGTAATTTCCACATAAACTGGCATCAACACAAAAATGCAAAGATCCAAACAAAAATTTGCTCTAACCAAAACATGAAATTGTTATAATTCATATTCAAATTTAACCTGCTAGAAGTAGGTGAACTTCGTAATTTCCATTCCAACCATCCAGATTTCCCAGCCTAAACCCAAATCAACTCTAAGACTCGTTCTTGAATCTGGGTTTGTTCATTCTTTGATCTCTGGGTTGCAAAAGATTTGCCTTTTCACTTCTCTCGATTCTTTCCATGTTAATTTTCCAATTCAAATTCAAATTTCTATCTGAATTTGGTCTTCAAATGAATGGTTAAACACGATTTCAATTTCCTGGGTTAATTATTCAGCAGTAATTCGAGGACACTCCAGCAGTAATTACTCAGTAGTAATTCGAGTAATTTCCTAATTTTGTCAGTGGATTGAACCAACGAACGAGCAGCAGACTCACCGATTAGCACTGGAAGCAGCAGACCAACGAACCACTTAATTAGCGCGGGATGCATCAAAATCATTGTACAACCCCTGGAAGAAGTCGATAAACCTAGATACAGTAGAACAAGGATTGCAGTTGAACTTCCAAGTCTCAAATCCTCAGCAAAAACGAAAAGAACACACAATCTTCATCTTTCCCCTTCCAATTGAAAACCCTAATTACACATCAATCATTCCTCGTATCTCTAAAAGCTGGATTTTTGTCGTGGATGTGCTCGATCCAGATTGGATTTCTTCTCGAATTGGGTCCTCCCATTTGATGTAAGATTACTCTTCCTTGATACTATAGGCTTAGTGGTTTCTTCACAAGGCGATACAGATTGCTTCTAATTTACAATTCTCATTCGATGCTCGTAATATTTCTCTATCAGGGTTCTTTGGTGGGAGATTCCATGAGATTAGGAATGAAGAGACGAGAATGAAGAAGAAAAATGACATATTAGGAATTTGAATTATGAAGATGGTCACGTGCACAACGCATGCCTAATTTTAACAATGATAATTAACAGCAGTTACGTTTCTGAACCATTTAGTCACATTTTGAAACATAAGTAATGATTGAGCTTATGTTTGAACCGTTCAGTCACAGCTGCCAACATAAGTAACAGTTGTGTTTCACTTTACAATTAAGTGTTGCTAGTTGATTGATTGTTTTCAGCGTGACTAGAGGACTCAACGTTATTCGAAACATTACTGATAGTCATGAGACAGTGAATGTTTTGCATGGTTACACCAATGATCTCTCATATGTTGATGTCGACGTTGATACACTCTCATATGCTTGGCTAAATGAAGAAGATCCATATATTGAGCATTTTGCGGGTCACATTGATGAAGACAACGAGGAGGTGTTTGAGTTTGGCCAGAATTCTGACAATGTACATGGAGGTGTCGATGGTGGAAGTAGCTCCCACGACCTGGAAATGATGCAACCCACTGCTGAAAAATTGATTGATAGTAACTGGATTGACAACTTTCAATCAACAAATGAGTGGTGTATGGATGTTGAGGAACCGTCGACTGAAGGTTTCTTAAATACAAACATGAAGTTTAGTAGTAAAGACGAGTTATTTGTCGCTGTGAGGAGATGACACATAGCTAATTCTAATGTTTGCATTGTTGGGTCATCAAATCCAAAATCAATTGTCTTGAAGTGTAAAGTTGATCCCAAAAATTGTTTTTGGTCATTCAGAGGAAGTCTTTTTAAGAATACTGGATTGTGGAGAATTTAAAAATTGCATTCTCCACATACATGTGCGAATGAAGTTGATTGAACGACACAAAAACATCGATTGCAAGTTGATAGCAACTGTGACTAGAAATTCAGTTTTAGCTGACACTAAGTTGAAAGTAATCTAGTCGATGGTGGAGATGAGTTTGGTTCGAAGATTTCATATATGAAGGCGTTGTACTCCAAACAAGTAGTGTTAGAGTCTTACTACGGAACACGCGAAGAAGCCTTTGTAAACCTATTGCGACTACTGTCAGCCATGTCGGTATATATCTCTGGGACAGTTTATGATTTCATGCCCAAAAAAATAAATGTTAAAACTCAAGTAGCAACATTTGGTATGATGTTTTTGTCATTTGGTCCTGTCATTGAAGGATTTGTCCATTGCCGACCACTTATAAGTATAGATGTGACACATCTGTATGGAAAATATAATGGAAAAGTGCTTGTAGTTGTATCGTATGATTCTAATAACAGGATCTATCCTTTGACATTTGGGATTGCAAACGCAGAGATTAACAAGAGTTGGAACTAGTTTTTGCAACATTTACGTGATAACGTAACGAATGATCAACATGTTTGTCTAATGTATGATCGAAACGGAGCAATTATTAACGTGGTCGAGAATGTGTATGTTCAATATGGTATTTGAACACATCAGTTTGTGCACGTCATCTAGCGAGTAATTTCAATCACACCTTCAAAAGTGCCAGCCTGGAAAAACAGTTGTACATAATGGCATGTACCCCTGATAAACGTAAGTTTAATGTATGGTATGCTAATCTATTAATTATCCATGATGGGAAGTACTGTGATTGGATATCCAACATACCCCTCAAGAGATGGGCATTGACGTACGATGGAGGAGCTTGAAGGACACACAATTTAATTAAGAGCATAATTAAGCGTTCGATAACAAAAACTTGTATTGACTCAAAGGAAACACAATTTAACTAACAACTCCCCTGAATCCTCCTTCTGCTCTGATTCTTCTGTTGTTGGCAACAATAGTCAACAACTCTAAATTTAGCAGACGGTCCGTATAGTCCTCTTCCGATATTATATTTTCCTCTACTTTTAAACATCTAAATCAGATTTGTTGGCTCCCACTCAAATTTGAGGAACGATGTTCTTGTTCCCAAAGTACCAATTGGTCCAACAGACCAACAATTAAGAAATTTTCTCCAAACGATTGACTTGACAAAATTACGCGTGGCGACATGATAACACTACAATTAATCAATACAAAATTTTAATTTATAACAAATTATATTTTCTTCACAATATTTTTTAATAATCATTCTCCAATAATTCAAATAAATATAAATATTTATTAATAATATATTTAATTAGCATAATAATTATACAATATAGATTTTATGCATAATATATTAAAATTTAAAAAAAAAACGAAGACGAGGAAGGCACATACCTGGTCGAAGCAGGTTCTTCACAGCAGAGGCTCGACTTAGTGGATCTGCGCGGCGGGGGTGGAACAAGTAACGTGTCGCTGAAGGAAGCTTCGTCAGGGGTTGAAGGAAGATTCGTTGGAGGCGGGGCTCAAGCTTCGTCGGGGTGACTACACTGCAGCGAGGAGGCAAAGAGGGAGAAGAAGGGTGAGGAAGGAGCGGTTCCGAATGAACATATGGAAAGGAGGGGAGCACAGTGAGGGAGAAAATGGTTTCAGCTACCACATATGTAGGAGATGGGAATTCTTCAGCAAAAGAAAGGATGGTGGGTGCAACATTTATGGGGAGGGTTGGACTGCAAAACGCTTCATGTAGTAGCGCTTTGCCCCAACGTGCTACTGCAGGTAGCGTGTTGAGGTAACCATAAGTAATTCGTAAAGAACATCAAATCGGATTTGGGTTGACCCAAATTAACACCTTTAAAAATAGGGAGTCTCACAGTTGTATAGAACTTATTTAATATAAAAATTGTCAGGTTATTAAAAACTAGGTATCTTCTCCGTGATTTCCACGGTAAGTAATACGTTTAATTTATGAATTATTCGTTTTTATTTAATTTATTATTAATAGTAAATATTATTGCATTCTTTATTAATTGAATATAGATTAAAAAAAACTTTAATATTATACAACATAAATTGTCTATAATAAATAATTATAAGTTTTTATGAAAACAAACAAATATTTATATTATACCATAATTATGAGTGAAATAATATCAAAATGCTGAAAATTAAAAGATAAATTAATAAATATTGCAACGGTAAATGTAAGACAATGTGTTATTTTTTTAAATTATAAAGTTTGATGATAAAAATATACACATATTAGTAGAGTTAGTGAATAATAATATGAGTTGGTCATAAAAATGATATAAATATTTACTATTATAATATTAATGCATATTTTAACTTAGTGTTCATGTGTTTTTTTATTGTATATTTATCATAAATATTATATTGAATATACATACTTTTGTAAATTTTGAGTCTTATTAAAAAAATTGTATATAATATTTACAAATATGTATTTTTATAATTGAACATGCTAATATACAAAATTTAATATACATTCATTTTATCTTTATAAAATAGAACAATAGTTTTTTAGTATTATAATATTAATTATAAATAAATTCAAAAATATAAAACAAAATATAATTTTTCATTCAATAAATTCTCTAATTATTATATAAAATTTTAAAAATAGAACAAAAAACTTTGAAAGTTTTCTTATAAAAATAAATAGTAATAAATTGATAAAAAAAAATAAGACCATAAATGTAGTAGGTGAGATAAAATATTAAACGTACCGTGAGAAACGATGAGAAACTTCGGAGGAATTCTAGAGCTTATGTAGGTACGTGTGGCGAGTCCATGTCAGCGTCGGTTACAATTATATTTAATCAACCAATCAAAATGTTTTTTTTTTTATAATTAAGTAGCTCAAAAACTTATGTGTCTTAATTTTAGAAGAGTTAGCCAAATTAATATATATATATATTGTAAGGTTATGTCATCCTCCAAATAAACAAAAGAAAATTGATTATTAATTTTAAATCACATTTTTAAATTTAAAGAATAAATATGTCTCTACTCTAGTTCAACTTACAAAATGAGATTGTAAAATGTCCAAATTATTATTATTATTGTTATTATTATTATTATTATTATTATTATTATTATTATTATTATTAATTACGAGACATGTACTCTTTCCCTCAGGATTTTTGGGGTCATAGATGGAATTTAATAGTACCTGCTATATTGCGCCCGGCAGTACACGAGCCTATCCGCAATCTCTCAGCTCGAGTCATTGGTCCGAGGTGGTCTCTTCTGCCGGCGATCCTTTCCACTTTCTTAGTCTCGGGGCTCATGCACGAAGTCATGTTCTACTACAGTGCAGTCGGACAAGTGCGACCCACTTGGCAAATGACCAAATTCTTCCTCGTACACGGTTTGTGCTTGGTGGCGGAGGTTGCCCTAAAGAAGGTCGTTGCCGGCAGATGGCGGCTGCCGGGGTTGCTGTCTGGTGTTCTGGCCATTACTTTTGTGGCTAGTACTGGGATAGGGTGGTTCATGCCGCTGTATGTAGAGATTGGTGTAGACAAAAGGGCGATAGAAGAAATCAGAGCTGCCGGAGAGTTTGCGAGAGATACCGGTCGAGCAATCCTCCGTGTGTTTCCCTTTCTTCCACGTCACTGACACAAACCGTTGCATGCATACTTTGGTTGTCTTTCTGTAATACTATGAGAATTGTTTTACTAACATTACCTCAAAAATAAATAAATACGAAAATATTCTCATTTTTTTTAAACACGAAAGTATATCTATCCGCAAATGTGATTCGCGGGTATAAATTCTATCCGCGAATCTGATTCGTGGGTGCTCTTCTCCAACTTTGCTTTCAGTTTTTTCCATTGATTGCTGCTTTCCAATCGAACTTCTGCTACTTGTTGCTTTTTCCCTACCATTGTTTTGTGCTTTCTCTCACATCTCATTCCAATCAACCTGCTGCTTATACATTGTTTGGTGCAAACCTCCTCCGCCCCGCGAGTAATATTCGCGGGTACGACTTATATGTTTACCCGCGAATACTGTAAAAAAAAAAAACTTTCACCCGCAAATCTCATTAGCGGGTATGTATACTTTCGTATTTTTTTTTAAAACTGGAAATATTTTGTATTTATTTATTTTTTGAGGTATATGTTGGTCAAAAATTCGCACTATAATTATTGTTTTTATTTAAAAAGGTATAATTACAAAAAAAAAAAGTATAATATTATTTTTTTAGGAAACTAGGTATACCGGCACTTTAGGGGTGCGAGTTTGCACAACTCACACTAGGGCAGTGTAGGCTTGTTCATGAACCGATTCGGGGTCGAACCAGTTCTGAACTGAACTGGTCTGGTTTGAAAAAAAACAATACATTTTTCTATTTCTAAAAAAGCTGATCTGGTTTAAGGAAAAAAGAACTGGTCTGGTTCGAACCGATTCAGAATCGGTTCGAACTGTTCTGGTCTGTTTTTTTTTAATAACAATTTTGGTTCAGAAATAATCTGGTTCAAACCGAACCTAAACCGGCTGAAAATCCTGTCCAACACACTGAACCGTCTGAAAAAATACTGAACCAACTGAAAAACACTGAATCAGCTGAAAAAACACTGAACCGACTGAAAATACACTGAACCGACTGAAAATACACTGAACTGACTGAAAAACATACTGAACCGATTAAAAATCTGTTCCACAACCGACTAAAATCCTGTCCAACGTCAACATACAAGAGTCCAATATATCTCTAGGTTTGGTTTATTGAAGACATCTCTAGGTTTGGTTTAATTTCAGACTGGTTTAGTTGATTTTGCTTCAAACCGATTCTAAAATTATATAGGTTTAAAGTGGTTTGATTTAAATTTAAGTATAAACCAGTATCAAAAAACGAGTCGAGTCGAACCGATTCGAACTGGATTTTTGGTACTATTTTGAACTGCTCTATTTTAAGGTTAAAAACACTGGTATGGTTTTAGAACAAGTTCGACCAAACCGGTTCGAACCGAACCAGTTCCAGACCAGCCAGACCAGTTTGTCTGAAACAGTTCATTTGGACAAGCCTAGGGCCGTGTGTTCCTAGATTAGTTTTATTTTTTTACAACATAAAATTTAATTAAAAAACAAATTATATATTTGTTAAAATTAAAGTGAACAGATATTTAAATTATTTTTTAAATGATGCAAAAAAATATTAAATTTTAACTTAGAAATTAAATATACACTTTACTTAAGATGAGATATGAACATTTAACTTAACAATATCCAACTCAAATTCTCTAAATTGAAACTCAACTTCATTAAAGACATTTATGATAAAATTCAGTTATCTACCTACTCAATTTTTTAAGATTTTTTTGGTTGATTAGGTATATAATTTAATTTTTAACCTGTATAATTGGATACTCATTCAACAAAAAGCAACCCCACCAGATGTGAGCCACCGCACCTGCAGGTTCAAACCAAGTGGTCGTGGTCTTATGACACAATGCCTTTTCACTAGGGGTGATCAAAAAAGATTATAGGACCGAATTCCCGACAAGACCGGTCACGGGCCACGGGTTAGAGCCGTGACCCAAACCTAGTTTCACTTTACTAATGAAAACTACATTCTCTTCAACCATTCCAAATCACAAACAGAAACTAAAAACCTAGAGCCACCAATGTTCAGTTGCAATTGCAAAGCAAAGACATATCAGGCGTATTCCTAAAAAACCCAACATATAGAATAATATATCGACAACCGACTATGTTACAGTACTACAATTTCAAACTGAATTCTACAGCTAATGCAATCAAATAATCATCAAGAAATCTAGAAGTCAGCACAAAAAATATCCTCACCACCACCAACAAAAGCATACCGTGTTTCACTGAACCTTAGGTTTCTGAATCTTCACGTACGGCAAGATCCTCATGAAATGAACCACCTTCGGGTTCCATCCTCGTTGCTCAGCCCGACAGAACATCAAGAACGTGTTTGCATAGTAAGAATTGAAACCCATCAACACATGCCACAATGCATGGCCCTGCGGGTTCACGGGCCAGGCAGAGATTTTTGCGCAGAAAATACGGTCTACAAGCCCGCATAAGGCACCAAGGATAAGAGTGGCTACATAGAACTTGGCTAGGTTTTTGGCCTTCGCATCACCCGTGTAAATGTAGTATTTGTACATTCGGGGTATGCAAAGGAGACAGAGCGCTGCATAATGGAGCTTGAAGATGATCTTGAAGTGGAAGATGGAGTGTGTGATGGCAAAGACAACACCGTAGAGGAAGAGAAAGGTGGGCATTGTGCTTCGGTAGTGCCAATCGGGCGAGTAGAGGATGTACATGTAGAGGAGAATCTCCCACACCATTGGGGTTTGGTCGCCTTGTTGTTGCCTATGAAGTAGATAGATAGAAGAACTCAATCAAAATTAGGATAAAAAAACTTGGATCTTCATCATTTGGTACTTTAATCCACATCACACCAAAAAATTAATTCTGGATTTAATTGATGAATGAGATTCTGTCATATCTACAATTTTGTAAGACTATATTAGATAGAAGGATAGAGATTCATGCTTACATCCGTTGCAAGGTACCATGATAAAGCATGCTTCCAATGGCAAGTGTAATATTGGATATGTGGAGTACGCTGAATCTCTTCTCAAAATGTTGCCGTATTGCATTTATAAGGCCAACCAACGCCAGGAGAATACATGGAATATTCGATATTGTGTTGTAAAATTCTGCCACATAGGAAGAGTAAGCATAGTTCTTCTCGCAGCACTCAGATGAGGATGTGACAGGACCCCAGAAGCTTGAAACTCCGTCAGCCATTCTACTTTATATATGTGTAGAACGGTTGTATCAAATAAAAATGCCTGACAGATCAATTCTTCACCTGTCAAATAAGGTGGAACTGATCAATTTGCAGATTATATAGGACCGATGTAAACATTGGAAGAAAAAAGGAAACTTTTTAACAAGTTTTCTTTAACACAAACTTAGAAACATAAGAAGACTGAACAAAACAGAATTAACATTGTTGTCTGCCTATGTTATGATGAATTCCAATTAGCCAAATCTACCAAATAATCAGAAGAATTCTCAGACCTCCTCACTTCTTTCGAATATGTGGGCAATGACCGAATGAATCACTCAAATCTCAGAAAATCTAAGGTCAACACCGAGATTGGTGCAATTTTCTGAAAATCATTGTGCTTAAACTACAATCAATCCACTATTGGCCCTTAACAAACAATGCATCAATTGTTTAAGAATCAGCCTAGTAGAGAAAGATCTGTAAAACTACTCTATTGATTCATCAAAAAGCATAGACCTTCCAGATCCAAACAAATGAATACTCTTTATTCCTTAAGAGCACAGAAAAATGCGCAAAGATCCAATTTTATGCCACTCGGCTCCGACAGCCCTCCACCGCCAACAGTTTTCAGTTTAACGCTAGACTACTCCCCGCTCCATTAATTAAAGAAACACCAAATTCTAATCAACGAAGAATACCCAACCATCACAGATCATCCCAATTACATAAATTGCCACGCGAAGATAATCAATACAGAAAGTTTGAGCGCTAACGAACTCACCTTTGTCGGCTCTAGAGATCCCATCACAGATTAGAACTCACTCGGCTCTAAACTCTAAAGGGACTGGTTTTAGGAAGGGGGCAGAATCTTACTATTCTTTTTCGGAAATGGAATCGTCGAACAATGGATTTTTTTTTTTTTTCAAATTTAACCCTAAATTAATAATTAATTACCCAACTCTATTTTCAAATGTACAAAAATAGCGTTTACATTTAAGTAAAAATGCTAACCGTGTTAGCGTTTATGTGTTGGGTTAATTACATGAATCGTTACTTATGTTAACAACTGTGACTGAACGGTTGAAACTTGAGCTCAACTGTTAATCATGTTTCAAAATTTGACTGAACGGTTCAGGTTCGTAACATCCGTTAAACTTGTGCATGTGTTGTTCACGTGACCTTATGCGAAGCTGAAGTTCTCAAACTACCCATCTTCTTCTCTATTTACATTCAGCTTCAACCTTCGCAACAGATCTGAAGGCGCGAAAGAAGAGCTTGGAAGAAGAACGAAGAACCCACGCAACTACGGAAGAAAGAACAACTTGGAGCAACCCCACGCGACTTGGAGCATGAAGACTGTAGACGAATATGCTCATTTTGAGGTAATTTCATAGTGGGTCCTCCTAATTGGTAACCCTAATTCGTTTTGCTTCAATTATTTATCCTTTTCGAACCCTAATTTATCATATATTCTACATGTTTGTTGTTGCAGAATCTCGTATGCGAAAACTTGAGCTCTTGAAAGTTGAACCAATCGGAAGTTTGTTAGCCCTAATTTGTCATACATTCTTGGTACAATTGAATCATCCATTTTCTTGAGGACATTCTTTATATCTGAAAAAACAATGAAAGGAGCACACATTCGTGATTTTTTTTAAACAAGTTGTTTTACATCAAAAACAAGGCAATATCATTTTTTTTGCTGCAAAGTTTGCTCATTTATTTTCATGATCTTTGATGCTAAAATTTCTTTTTTTTTGCAGTGTTTGGTTGTTCAGTTGGAGATAAGTAGACTAGAAAACGACAAGACAAGAAAAACGAAATCTCTATTCATTCATCAAACGGCAAGGCCACGAATTTCAACGAAGTAGTTTTACGTTTTTGAAATCCATGAAAAGCAACAGTTCTAGAAAAATTTGCATATACAAAGTTCATTGTCTTCCCAATTTAGTATATGAGCAGCAACAAATCTTTAATTTTCCTTCCCCATATAGAAGTTGGATCGAAATGGTAGCTTCTTGTTATCAAAGCAAACAAACAAAGAAAGAAAAAGAGCAGAAAAACGGGTAATTAATTGTCGACTGCAAGAAACAGCCATGGACAAGGTTTGCAATGCAATTCGGACAGCTCCGACTATGCTCTTATGCTAATTGGAAGACGGAAATGAGAGTTGTAAAGGGAGGGAACTGGAAAAAAGGTGACATGAGGGCATAATTGTCCTTCCATTTAAGTTTAATTCGTTCAAATTAAGTCATGTGATTTTCTCGTGACAGTCAGACGACAATATTTGACGGAAACTTCAATGAATAATCGTTCAGCCACATCCTAAAACTTAGGTAACAATTGAGTTACAGAAAAAAAGATAAGTAACCGTTTAATCACATAGGACAAACATAAGTAAATGTTGAGGTGATTTACCCTTATGTGTTTTCATATATCCCAGCAGAGCACTTTGGTTGCAGAGAAAAATAAGATTTTCTCCATCACCTCGATAAAAGAAGAAGATTTTCCGTCTCGCCTTCCAGCCGCCAGACGCCTCATCCACCGTTGCCACCACCGCCATTAGTTTCCTCACCACCACACTCTTCGTTGTCACATCCCAGTCGGTCTTGAGCATCCCCAGAAGTAAGTGATTCCAAACCCTAATTTTTATGATTTGGGGTAAATTTTGGAATTGAATAAAATTAGATTAAATTAGTTGTTAGAATGCGTATTTATTAGTTAGAATGTCAATTATAGTACTATTTTGATGATATTTTAAAATTCTATTCTACTAGGTTTTACAATTACTGAATTTAGATGGTGGCTATAATTTATCGATATGGTGGTAGAATCAGTACCACTAAAGGCATTGTTAGTTATGTTGGAGGTAGTTCTTCCATGTCGTACACCTCAAAAAATATATCCATAGCTCACTTGAAGGAGCTTGTTGTTGTAGCTAGTGAGATTGGGGGATATAATTACTTTGAACTTAACTGGAAGTTGGAAAACAGTATTTTTCCAATAAACATTGACGCTGCATTGAAAGACATCTTTAAAATGTGTGAGAATAATATGGAGATCTATGTGCCTTGTATAGTTTCTCCAACAATACATGTTCATTGTTTCCATCCCAAAGTCATTGTTTAGAGACTAGTATGGAGACAGAAGAAGATAGAGAAACTAAGACAAAAGATGAAAGTGAAAGAGAGGATCATACTCTGATCCCTAATGATGATGCATTTTCATAATCTTCGGATGAGGATGTTCGAGTTGATGAAAGCGGTGTTCGTTGTTCGAAAGCAACACAACCTAGTAGATTTAGACAACATCCATCATAATTTACCTCACGAGATTGAATGCAAGGGTTAGAGTGTAATGACTGAGAGATAATGCAAAAACAGACACTTCATGCATTACAGAATTTTCAGAGAGGAGAAATGTTTGATGATAAATTAGCACTTCAACATGAGGTGAAACTTTGGCATATCAACAACTGTAGTGAATGTAAAACTGTGAAATCTACAAAATATGTACTTATTATAAGTGCAGTAATGTAAGTGATGGTGAATGTTACTGGTCGCTACGAGCATGTCAAACACAATTAAAAAGTTGGGAGATAACCAAAGTAGGCAATCCCTACTCATGTACGAACACTAGGGCAATTCAAAAACATATGCAACTTCATGCAGCGGTAATAACAGATTTGGTGTATCTTTACGTCTTTAACAATACTGGGATTAAAGTATGTGATTTACAACAGGCGGTGAAACATAAGTTCACACAGTTAGTCTCTTATCGTAAGGTGTGGTACTCACAACAGAAGGTAATAGAGCATAGGGAAAAGTCTGAAAATGGTCCAACATGTTTGCACAAAATGGTTTTTCGTACAACTTTTTTTTTTTGTGATGGTTAATGGTTCAATACGTTTGAAAATGATGGTAATTGGTACCTCTGTTACTTTTATGTTAAAAATTCCGTTAAATATTTTTCATATTTGTAAAATTAACCAAATTTTTTTCTAAATGTTAAAATTAAACCCTACAAACTTACACTAATGTTTCAAACAAGTCCTGACTCGATTCAAGCCACACCGATGGTCCCCTAGTTAGGGTCCGAACCAAGACCATAGGATCCCAGATTGGTGCTCAATTGGAGCCTCAATCATTTGAACCGAACCCAGATAGGTTCGGTCCAACCCGATTGGGGCTCCAATTGAGCATCAATCGGAGGTCCTATGGTCTGGGTCTGAACCCATACCAGGTCCCTATGGTTAGGCGACCTGGTCGGGGTCCTAACCCAGACCATAGGATCCTAGATTGGGGCTCAATTGAAGCATCAATTTTTTGAACCGAACCCATCGAGGTTCGGTCCAAACCGATTGGGGCTCCAATTGAGCCCCAATCGGGGGGTCATGTGGTCTGGATACGATCCCATACCAGGTCCCCATGGTTGGGAGACATGTTCTAGGTTCAGACCCATGCCATAGGACCCCCGATTGGGGCTCAATTGGAACCTTAATCGGTTTGGCTGAAACTGACTAAGTTCAGTACAAACGATTGGGGCTCCAATTGAGCCCCAATCGGGGGCCCTATGTCTGGGTTCGAGCCCATGTAAGGTCCTCAGGGTTGGGTGACATGATCTGGGTTCGGAACCTGGCTAGGGGACCCTCGGTGTGACTCGAATCGAGTCGGGACTTGTTTAAAACATTTAGTGTAAGTTTGTAGGGTTTAATTGTAACATTTAGAAAAATATTTAGTTAATTTTGCAAATATGAAAAATATTTAACGGAATTTTTTAACAGAAAAGTAACGGAGGTACCAATTACCATCATTTTCAAACATGTTGGACCAAAAAAAATCGTTTGGGTTGAAAAACCATTTTCGTCAAACATGTTGTACCATTTTCAGACTTTTCCCTAGAACAAATGTTTGGGTTACATGAGAGTGCATTCCAAAGGTTTCCACACTTAATGGTCGGTTTATGTCAATCAAACTCAGGGACTGTTTTCAAGTTTGAATGGAAGGGTGTACCGACTGGAGGTTTTGCTGTATTCAGTAAGTTGTTTTTGACCTTTGCACCATCAATTGAAGGTTTTCTCCATTGTAGGACGCTAATAAGTATCGATGCCACACATTTGTATGAAAAGTATATAGGCAAGCTATTAATTGATGTTGGATTCAGTGCAGATAATCAAATATTGTCATTGTGTTACGCTTTCGTTGATTCTGAAAGTGCTGAGAGTTGGACGTGGTTTCTCGAGTGACTGCGTCACTATGTAACAAAAGATCAACGGAAGGTATGTTTTATTTCATATCGTCATGCAGGCATTAAAATTGCAGTGGCTAGGGTGTTTCCAGAGCCAGTTGGATTGCATAGGTACTGTGTCAGACATATGGCAAACAACTTCAATTCTCACTTTAAGAATCGAGAATTAAAGAGTAGATTATGTGAGATGGCTTGGACTACATTGCACTCCAAGTTTGATCGGTACTTCACCGATTTCAGTTCCCTAAATAATGGTCAGCTCAAACGTTGGTTCAATGACTGTGATCACTTTAGTTTGTGGCCTCAAGCTTACGATGAGGGATACATATATGGAGTAATGAAGACCAATAAATCTGAAGTTTTTAATAAAGTGTTGAAAGGGACGCAATCGTTTCGAGTGATAACTATTGTCTTAAACTTCGATTCCCACTTTAAGAATCGAGAATTAAAGAGTAGATTATGTGAGATGGCTTGGACTAAATCGCGCTCCAAGTTTAATAGGTACTCCACCGATTTCAGTTCCCTAAACAATGGTCAGTTCAAACGTTGGCTCAATGACTGTGGCCACTTTAGTTTGCGGTCTCAAGCTTACGATGAGGGATACATATATGGAGTAATGGCGACCAATCAATCTGAAGATTTTAATAAAGTGTTGAAAGGGACGCAGTCGTTACCAGTGACAACTATTGTCTTAAAATTCAATTCTCACTTTAAGAATCGAGAATTAAAGAGTAGATTGCTTGGACTACATCGCGCTCCAAGTTTGATCGGTACTTCACCGATTTCAGTTCCCTAAACAATGGTCAGTTCAAACGTTGGCTCAATGATTGTGGCCACTTTAGTTTGTGGTCTCAAGCTTACGATGAGGGATACATATATGGAGTAATGACGACCAATCAATCTGAAGTTTTTAATAAAGTGTTGAAAGGGACGCAGTCGTTACGAGTGACAGTTATTGTCAAAATAACTTTCACAAAGATAAATGCTTACTTTGTTGAATGGCGTGCACGCGTAGTGCAAGTATCTACATTGGGTGAACTATGAATGCCGAAAATTAAATAGTTGTTAATGACCTAAAAAGAAATGTCTCGTCGATTTGATGCGGAGACATACTCGTATGGATAGGAATACATGGCATGCACACGGGGAGGTAAACGTTTCAAAGTTAACTTGGTCGAAAAGGCATGCACCTGTGGAGAATGGACTTTACTTCATAGACCATGTGCACACGGGATGACTGCTTTACGAGTAGCTAATATAAATTGGAACCAATACGTTGATCTGTACTTCAACGTGGAAGCATACAAACGTACATATCTCCCTAAATTTCACTCTTTAATGGATGAAGACCAATGGGTTGGGTGGATTGGTCATGTTTTCATATGTGATCCAGGAATGATGGCATCAAAACGTGGTCGGAGGAGAACAAGGATCCACAACGGAATGGATAACCGAGAGATGTCTAAAAATAATTTTTGCGGTAAATGTGGTCAGACGGGCCACAACAAGCGATCTTGTAAAAAATAATGTTGTGTGATGTAATCCTTGTATTTTCTTAGTCATATGTAATATGTTTGAATCCTTCTATTTAGCTAATATCGCAATATTTGAGCAATAAAACCATGAAATAGTATTAATATAAACATATATCCCATTTCAGAATTAAACTAAGGTATCCAACCCATGCGACTACCACCCTGAAAACTTCTACCTGGCGTACCCCCTGCACGACCCATAACATTTCTTATTTTTATTGGTCTGGTTATTTCCGGTGAGACCTTACCACTTTGCGATTGTTATGTGACTGGAGGTGGTGGATATTAGTGATGTTGCGACATTTCCTTCGGGTTATCGGCATAGTCTACTTGTTCATACTCACTAAATGGCACTAGTTCTTCCATCAACCGATTGAACCCCGATAGGTCACCAATTATGTTGCGGGAGAACTTGCAGGCATTCATAATCTCGTCCACGTACTTTTTGGATCTCCTGATTGTTGTCTTCAACAATTTTTGGCAAGCACGGGCCACGAGTTTCCAACCTCGCATCTGCATACACAAAAAACATAATATTTGTAAAGGGTAAATTAATATTCATAAGTACATATTCAAAACTTACCAACAACATTGTTTTGTTTCCATGTGGTTCGAAGTGCATGGTCGGGTTAGACGGGTCCGCCAGTACAGATGATCCTGCATCTGTCACTAATGAAACTGGCATTCGTGAGTACCATGCCACGTACTCAGAATGAGATACACCTATCTATGGCCCCCGGACTAGATGCAATCCACGGTTGTATGTATGTATGCGTCATGGCGTACGACCCACAACTCGTTGCTTATCTTATCCCATCTGACTTTGTGTAACCTATCCCAATCTTGGATGGCTTTGGGAATAGATTGACAGAGACCGAATTTCGGCAAGACACGATCCACCATATGCCACTCGACATTATGAAAGTGTAGTAGTAGAACCTTTGCCAAACATAAATATGCATCCTTCATACAAATTGGGGGCACAATTTGTAGTCAAGCAGGCGTGTACGAGTTCCAATTAACCTTTAAAACATATAAGAAATGAATACTACTAATCCTCATATGTAAGGTACTTATATTTGATTGATTACCTGATATTCTCCAAGGGCAACAAACTCGTCTCTATAGAATTGACGAACTTTGGGTTTGAGATTTCTTTTGTTAGTCTTCGGTAAAGTCCACCACTTCCCTAATGGAACTGCACCGTTGAAGTTCATATTTCTCTTTATCATCGGTCGACCAATAGGTAAATGCTCTCATGACCATAACTATGGACGTGACGAGGCTCCGGTGGTGGAGAACAAGGGCAAGGAGACGCGAGAGTACTGGACGATGACAGAAGAAATCGATTGGGGTTGGGCTTCACGCGGCTGGGGTTGGGATTCACTTGAAGACGGTTGGGGCGGGCTTCACGCGGGATGCGGCGATGACAAAGCTGAGGTTGGTGGCGGTATGGACGGCGGCAGGAAGCTTTGGCGAGGGGTTGTAGTTGTAGAGGGAGGGGCTGCTGTGGGGGGAGGGGGAAGAGACGAAGTCTCACTTATTCCACCCCTAAACGCTAACACGATTACTGTTTACTTAAATGTAAACGATAACGGGGTTAGCGTTCTGTCCTATTTTTGTACATTAAAAAATTGGATGGTTAGTTTGGTAATTAATTATTAATTTAGGGTTAAATTTGAAAACAAATCAAGACCGTATTTTGCTGATTTTTTTGGACAAGGCTACAATACTACAGTAGTATGGTACTAACTAAAAAAATTAATATTTATTCTTAAAACTAGCGTGAATTCATATCAGAATTGTTGGGGCGCGATTTTTCATACATGTCTCTCATGCTCTCCAAAATGAACCTCCGACTGACTTGATCGTTGGAGGGGAAACCGTGATATTTGATATCAGACGTCAACTGCCCTTAGAGGCCACGAGGCGCTCTAATAGGACGAGTAGCGCCCAAACGCCATTAGTGTTAGATTTAATAGAATATGAAGACGTGAAGAAGATGAATAAGAAAAACATATGACTCCATTATTGAGAAACTTGTTCTTTTGTACATACAGAACTAGATATATATAGTATAGAGATAACTATATATATATATATTAATTCTATCTATAAATATACTCATACTATCTATCTAACTATATATATATAATAAACTAAATATAAAATGATAAACTAATTAATATAGATAAACTAAAGATAAAGACTAATCTTGATTAATCTAGACTAGACTATATACTACTCTAACATTCACCCATGTTCTTTGTTTTTATTGAAATTTGTTGAATTGATTCCCAAATTTTCAGTGCTTGTTTGCTTGTGTCGGATCCCAAATCCAATCTCAATTAAATCCCCAATCGAATTGTGCGTCGCATATCTTCATCATTGGTGAGATACTCCACATTCGAATACAAGTTTTTCAAGCTAAAATCCAGATGAAAAGGAAAAAAAATTCGGTCATGCCATCTTGGTCATCTCGTCGTGGTCATGCCGTAAAATAAAGAAGGGTCATCCCGATCATGCCATCTCGGTCATCTCGTCGTGGTTATGCCGTAGTAGCTAAAATACTAATCTAAAATCTGAATTCCAACATTCCAATCTTCTATTGAATCCATTGTAAATCAGCAAAAAACTTGGTTGTGCAAACTCAATTTGTTTAAGCACAATTAATTCAGCATTGTTGAAGATGCATTGTATCAGCAAATCACATATCAGCAGCAGGAATGATTCGGTCCTTGGAAAGAAGGCTCTGATACCATGTTAAATTTACTAGAACATGAAAGTGTAAAGGAGGTGAATAAGAAAAACATCTGAATCCATTATTAAGTTTCTCAATAATGGAGGCAGATGTTTTTCTTATTAATCTCCTTCACAAATTGAGTTTGCACAACCAAGTTTTTTATGATTTACAATGGATTAAATAGAAGATTGGAATTCTGGAATTCAAATTTTAGATTAGTTTGTTAGTTACTACGGCATGACCACGACGAGATGACCGAGATGGCACCGCGATGGCATGATCGGGATGACACTTCTTTATTTTACGGCATGACCACAACGAGATGACCAAGATGGCACCGCGATGGCATGACCAAGTTTTTTTATTTTGTTTTTTCCTTTTCATCTGGATTTTAGCTTGAAAAACTTGTATTCGAATGTGGAGTATCTCACCAATGATGAACATGTGCGAGCTCAATTCGATTGGGGATTTGATCGAGATTGGATTTGGGATCCAACACAAGCAAAGAAGCATTGAAATTTGGGGACCAATTCAGCAAATTTCAAAGTTTGAGGATCAAAATCAAGGAAAACAAATAACATGGGTGAATGTTAGAGTATTATGTAGTATAGTCTTGATTAATCAAGATTAGTCTTTATCTTTAGTTTATCTATATTAATTAGTTTATCCTTTTAGATTTAGTTTATTATATATATAGTTAGATAGATAGTATGAGTATATTTATAGATAGAATCAATATATATAGATAGTTATCTCTATACTATATATATCTAGTTCTCTATGTACAAAATAAAAAAAGTTTCTCAATAATGGAGTCAGATATTTTTCTTATCCATCTCCTTCACGTCTTCATGTTCTATTAAATCTAACACTTAGAGTCCGCAACGCGCCCTAAGAGGACGAGCGACTCCCAAACAACCTTAGAGGTCGAGCGGTGCTCAAACGCCCTAAGAGGCCGCAAGGCACCCTTAGAGATTGAGCGGAGCCTTTGGTTGGAGCTCCTTTGGACGGCTCGCCATTGTTCGGAGCGCCTTTGGACGGCTCGCCATTGTTCGGAGCGCCTTTGGTCGATCCGCCATTGGTCGGAGCGCCTTTGGACGACTCGTCATTGGTCGGAACGCCTTTAGACGACCCACCATTGGTTGGAATGCCCTTAAGGGACTCGCCATTGGTCGGAGCACCTTTGGACGTCTCACCATTGGTCAGAGCGCCTTTGGACGGCTCGCCATTGGTCAGAGCGCCTTTGGATGACTCACTTTTGGACAGAGCGCCCTTACGGGACTCGCCATTGGTCGAAGGGGAAACCACAAACAAAATCTGGGTTTCCTTCTTGCAGGTCACTGGAGCAGCACTCCAAGGCGCGGAAAATCGTGATCCAACCAGAATGAAATTAATTGACGCCACTGTAGTTTCTGTTATCTTTCGTGAAAATAGTTGTCCAACTTTTTTCCTAAATTCCTAAGGTCTTTGCAAATCTCGATGGGAGAATTCGGATCACCGTCTCTCCGGAAGGAATCTACCAATACATCAACAATCGCTATATCATCGAGGTCAATCTGGCAGCACACTTTGAAATAGCGCGTTCGACGACCCGATTCTCCTCCTTGCTCGATTTATAAACGGACCACAAATGCAGTGCAAATGGCTGCTCAGTTCTTATAAATGGACCACAAACAAAGCTCCGACACCGAATGTAACATGAGTTGATGAAGGAGGTCCGGTTAGGAGGTCGGTTAGATTTGTAGCCTTCTTATATGTTGGGGGCTACTATCGTTGCCGGGATGAATTTTCCAGTGCAGCTACGATGAGGATCGGACAATTAACAGCAACATTTCATGAATATCTTCTCCTTTCGAGCTTTAAAAATGAAAAAAAAAAAATATATTTCTAAATCGACATACAAACATGTTAATAATACTGCTTTTCTGATGAGAATGACGCTAGGACACTCGGAAAGCAACACGTAGTTTTACTTATACTATATCTTTTTATACTATATTTAAGAGTATATCATATAAGATTCTGAATTCTATTTACGTACACTAAGTAATATTAAAAATAGAATAATATTTTGTTATTTAATGATCTTATTTTATTGTTTATTATTATTACTGCAAAACGGAGAAATTAGGAGAGAAAGTATGTTGAATGATATGAATCCCGGTGCATTAATTAAATTTAAGTAATGCAATATACTAAAATATAAGTGAGACTTACATCTAAGAAGTATTAAATAGTAGGGTTGATAAATAATTATGTTTATGTGTATATTATTATGTTTTATAGTATTAGATTTATTAGATACAAACATGTACGATAAATTTACCGTATCATGTTTATCAAGGAACACAATACGTAAGTTTTTGAGCGTATTCATACTGTGTTGTGTTAATGTGATTCATATATCCATATGCAAAATGTATAAAAAAATATCAAAACAATAATTTGTTAATACAAAAAATTATGAATTTAAACATTAAAGTTTAAACGAGTCTTTAATGTAGAATTAATAAACTCTACAACTTAAATAATTAAAAAGTATTTTAAAAGTTATTTAATGAAATTTGTTTAGAAAAATATTCCAAAACTAGGCTTACCTATCTAACTTTAACGTATTATTGTGTGTCGTGTCTCGATATATAAACACGAACATGACAAGAAAATTATATCATATTATTGTTATGTCATATACTTTTAGTAATATAATTTTATCGTGCATATTCGTATCGTGTTATCATACTACTTAAAAAAAATTGTCAACTCTACTACATAATACCATTTCAATATTTTATACTTTCCAAACAAACATAAAAGTAATTGAAAGTTGAAAGTCACATATATTAGGGTGAAATAGACTAGGAAGATCCGTTTCTTTTAAAGTTTTTAATAAAATATATTTTTAATTAATCTTAATTTGTAAGTTTTTAAAATTAATTAATATAATTTTTATAAGATAATTGTATTATATATTATATATATTGATACAAAGAGTATATGTGTCATTTCGTCTTATTCCACTCTATTTCCATATATCATTCCACCAACCAAATATTGAAATTCTATATTTCATATCATTTCAATTCATCCATCAAATAACATTATATTATTATCTCATATTTTTTATTCTTATTTTCTGATTTTTTATTTCTTATTCCACCAACCAAACACTAGGAGTGAGCTAGGGCTGGACGGTACAGTCTTTTTGGCAAGACCGAGGTTCGGTCCTCCACAAGTGAGGACCGAAACTGAGACCGAATTTGGTCCAAAAAAGCTGTCCGAGTCGGTTTTGCTTGACTTGGACTAGTCTGGGTCTTGTACCGAAATTTTGACAAGCAATCGAAATCAATTATCGAAATTTTTACAAACCACAACAATCAACAATTGGACAAAGCTCAACAACCGTGAGAAACAATCAAATTGTGACAACAATCGGCAGAGGAAGAGGTGTTACCTGAGACGGACGGAGGCGGAAGGACCTTAGCACCAGCGGAACGGTCGATTAAGCAGATGGCGTTGAGTGTGGAGAACTCGTCGGGGCCTGCAGAGGCGATGAGGAGATCAGATGTAAGCTCCTCCACGAGAACAGAAAGTGGAGAAAGGTCGTTTGGGTTGGTTGTGGCCCACAACCAACCCAAAGGACCTTTCTCCACTTTCCGTTCTCCATGGAAGATATGTATGAGAATCCATTGACTGCTTATCTCGTTCGCTGACATACCCTGGCAACTAGGCTTGGCCAAATAAACCGGTTCGGGCGAACTGGTCTGGTCTGGAACTGGTTTGGTTCGAACCGATTCGGCCGAACTAGTTCCAAAACCAGACCAGTGTTTTTTGTCTTCAAATAGAACAGTTCAAAATAGTACCAAAAATTCAGTTCGAATCGGTTTGACTCGACTCGTTTTTTGATACTGGTTTATACATAAATTTAAATCAAACCACTTTAAACCTATATAATTTTAGAACCGGTTTGAAGCAAAATCAACTAAACCTAGAGATGTCTTCAATAAACCAAACCTAGAGATATATTGGACTCTCGTATGTTGATGTTGGACAGGATTTTAGTCGGTTGTGGAACAGATTTTCAATCGATTCAGTGTGTTTTTCAGTCGGTTCAGTGTATTTTTCAGTCGGTTCAGTGTTTTTTCAGTCGGTTCAGTGTTTTTCAGTTGGTTCAGTATTTTTTTAAACGGTTCAGTGTGTTGGACAGGATTTTCAGCCGGTTTAGGTTCGGTTTGAACTGAATTATTTCCGAACCAAAATTGTTATTAAAAAAAAACAGACCAGAACAGTTCAAACCGGTTCTGAATCGGTTCGAACCAGACCAGTTCTTTTTTCCTTAAACCAGACCAGGTTTTTTAGAAACAGAAAAATGTACTGGTTTTTTTCAAACCAGACCAGTTCAGTTCAGAACCGGTTCGACCCCGAACCGGTTCATGAACAAGCCTACTGGCAACATATCTTGGGAAGACGGAATATATGTGTGCTCCTCGTGGAGGAGGTGTTAACTATGGTGATATACTATCAACTTGAGGGTTTAAGTGGGCTATGGATTTTTTCTTCAAGTGGGCTCTACTTGATCTATTTTTTTCTTCATATACTAACTCATTCTATAGAATAGTCGGGTCATTCGGAATTTGGGTGAAAAAATCGAGTCCGAGCCCGACCTTCAGAAAAAAAAAAGTTCACCCGTTTGGTCTCAGTCCTAGTCGGTTTCAATCTTAATCAGATCGATCTCAAATTGGTTTGTCGAAATTTCGGTTCAGTTAGTCTTTTTTTTTAGACCTAACAAACACACCGTAAGTACCATATGAAAAAAGAAAACGCAGTAGGAATTTCAAACGGTATATGACGTAAAATCATGGTATCAGAACAAGCTTGCCATAAAAATTAAGGATTGAAAATTGATAAAATAGAAATTTGGGGTAATAAGTTAATTTAACTTATTCTCTTTTCCTTTACGTGAAAATTTTACGAGCAGTGTTTAACACCGTTTATCGCTTCTTCTTCTTCCTTCTCTCATGAGCCGAAGAGAGAGAAAGCGCCAGCAGCCATATCTGTTTCCGCCAATAATTTTCTCCGCTTATTTAGTGAAATTTCTGCATCCGCATTACCGGATCGGGTAGTCACCGAGTCAAATCCGAATCATGGAGGGAGTTGGAGCGCGTCTCGGGCGTTCCTCCTCGCGGTACGGCCCCGCTGTGGTGTTCAGCGGACGCGTGAGGAAATGGAAGAAACGGTGGGTCCACGTATCTGTTTCCCGCTCGGATCCCCCCACCAAGCTCAGCAACGGCGGTAATAATCATTCCCAGGTTCGAAATTTCAACGGCACTGCCGCCAACGGTGGCAATGGCTCCCGTCTACTGCTCTACAAGTGGACCCCACTTTCGCAAAGCACCAACGAGGGGGCTAACGGAAACGGAAGTGGCAACAACGACCCGGTCAGTAACGGGGAAGACAAGTCTGAGGCAGTGGAGGAGGAGGAGCTACCGCGCCGGAGATTCAAGTTTGTTCCGGTACGCTAATGTTAATCCGAATTGCTGTATCTCAAAATGGCTTCTTTTTGTTGCAACTATAATTTTGGTCTCTTTTAATTAAATGCTTTCAAGCTCAAGTGGGTGATCTTGATCTTTTTTCTGTTTTTTCTAGGGTTTATCAGTACGAGGATCGATTTGCAATGGGTTTAAGATAATTAAGAATCACAATGAATTGCTAAAGTATATTGAGGATTTTGGTTGCTAAAAAAATTATTTTTTTATGAATATCTGACAGAAAAGTGCATTAGTTCCATTGGTATAAAGTGTGAGCTTTTGTTTAGGGCCAACCACGGGAGTTATTTGCTGACCAAAAAAGAAGGGCGGTCTCTCCCGTGCTGACTGTAATGGAGAGATGCCAGTAAAATGCGGGAGTGATAGATGGCATTTAAGAGCCAAGACTGGAAATTTTCATTAAGTGCATGGAGTAATGGACTAACTAGTTTTGAAAAAAGTTGCAACTACAAGCATGATATCTCCTTCTTGGTTATGGTTTAGCTCAGGATCAAATAATTGGGTCAATTTGATTGGTTTGTTGCTTCGCTGAAGTTGATATTCACTGGTTTGAGTTGTTGATTTTGCTGAATCTAAGTTTCTGTCTTGTTGTTGTCTCTGTTGGGTGTGGAGAATGATTACAAAAACCGCAATGTTTGCTTGGTAAAGAAGTAGTTGGTGAGTGCTTGTCTAGTCTGAGTAACGTTTTCCAAGATGCAAGATCAAATGTTGTTATTGCTTGTGAAATTAAATTGTAGACCAAATTTTAGAAGACGAAATAGTTTTGGTTGGTCTATTTCCATAGAGGTTTCAGCATAACATATAAGTATGAGTCATCGTTTTGAAGCACTACCTCTAAGCTGAAATTTTGTAATGACGTAAGAGCTCTATGCTCGAGCTTTGCTCCTTTTGCTGCCTTAGGCTGTTAAAAGCTTTTAAAGAGTTGTGTAGGAGTGATAGAGGTCATTTAATTTATAAGAAAAGCTGCATTATTTTTCCACAGAGGTTTCGCTTTCTGCACAGCACAACATTTTTAGTTTGCATTATTGTTTTGAAGCACTACTTCTAAGCTGAAATTTTGTAACGACATAACAGCTCAATGCTCAAATATTGCTGCCTTGAGCTGTTGAAAACTCTTTAAGAGTTGTGCATGAGTAATAGAGGTCTTTTAATTTAATTTGTAATAAATTCTGCATAATTTCTGTAGCCTATTTTCTGTTGAAATAGTTTTTTCGATTACCATTGTTCTCAAATGCAATGCTTCAAGTGTTTCTATATCCCAGGTCCCTAAAGAGTATAGAGACCATGCAATGCTTGTGTTCCTCGAATAATGATACAAAGTGCCTTACTTTATGTACTTGAATTTCACATTCTAGTTTTCATCCTGTGAATATGGTATAACAGAGCATTTAATCATGTCCAGAAAATTGTGATTATTCTGTTTTGAATATCAATATTCTAATTGTGGGAGTTGTTGGTATTACGTCATGTAGAGATTTAAGGAAACATGATGCTTATTGTTTGAGTTGTTGTGTCATGTAGTAATTGTGTGTAGCAGTTGGGACTTGGGTTGTAAAGTTTGTTTTCTTTCTGAGTAGTGGGTTTGAGAAATTGGAAAAAAATATATTGCCTTCCGATTCTAATTCCAGGCCCTATTTCGGGTTTGTTTGATGAGTCAGATTGCAGTTCTTGAGGAGCAGCAGAATGAGGATACAGAGAATGATGATAATGGGGAAGAAGACGGAGCTAAAGCAAGTGATGTAGAAGCTACTAGTAGGGATGATCTCAATGTGGAGTCTGATGATAACGTTGGCAATAACGAGAAGCCTGACATAAACGATATGCCAATGGAAGAGAATCAGGTATGAATCAAAACATCACTTTTACAATTGGAATTTAATTTGTTGAAGATGAATACTGAAACTGATTTGAGTGTGATTGGTTATGGATTATGAGGAACAGAGTCAATCTATACGGCAAGATCTTAATGAGAGCACTCTAGATTTGAGCTTGGGATAAATAAAGTTGGCGGTTACTTTGGTTTCATAGATACTATTGCATACGAGGCAGCCAATTTGGAAAGAGTCGACCAGGGAAGATCGTTCTGTTCCTGAGCAGCTTCTGCATTTAATCTGATTCCGTGTTCGATTGAATCGGAAAAGCTGTTTGTTGAGCTGATTTTTATGACATTCTTATTGCTAAATGAACATTTGTTAACGTTGGGGAAACAAGAACATTGAGATATTAGTTAACTGTTACAAAATGAACTGTCCATGTCTTATAGGAAGTGAAGAGAATACTGTGTGGCCTTCAACTCTATTCTTGACGGTGAGGCGTTGAGGAATTGTCTGGAACTCTCATCAACAGGTTTGGGTAACCATTCGAAATCTCTCTAGAGACACTTTCAGTTACCAACGGGCACAACATGAGCATATGTATGTATGTATGTCTGGTGATGCCTAGGAATATAAGTATTGGAACTGTAATTCAACTTTGGTAACATAGATAACCTTTAGGACTTTCTTGAACTGCAAGTAAACCGAAAAAAGCAAGCAACTGTTGAATGCACAAGATGAGAATCGATTATTTCCAAGAAACTGAAATATAATATCAAAAAGTGTGTTCCCATTACAAGGACGACCACGCGTCTAAAATCAGGCAATGAAAGCAAAGAACATGTTACATCATTAAAAGCCGATAGATCAGTTCTGTTCACACTTCAAAAGATAAAAATGTTGCAATTTCTTGAAGAGGATTGTCGTCGTCATTCTTTGGCAACTGCAGCTTTCTCTTCTGGGAAATAGTCATGTCTGAAACGACAAAAAAAAAACGTTATTTGTTATAAATTACACAAACTGTAAGATCTACTTGTCAGAAATAATCAACTTGGATAGCAAGGAAGGGAGAATCTAATCCCATAACGTCTTGAATTTTCATTGGTAATAACCTTTTCCTGAGTTTATTCTATTGGATTGACATTTGTGGAACAAGAAAATGTACTAATACCAGAGTTGGAAGTTGGAACTTACTTAATCTTGCGCCCCATTTGATACAGACCGGTTCCAGCCATTACAACATTCACACTAAAGAGATTCCAGTTTTTCTGCAACCAATCAAATAATGAATACTTTACAATGCTACCAGAGAAATCCGAGTGGAGCTTAAGAAGATATCAGAATTAATGCACAATAACATATGGTGGAATATCTGATCAAAACTTAGCCTTTCTTATGAAGCAATTTTGATTAATTTCCATTTATCAGAGGCTACTTAAGGACTTACTGGAGTAATGACAGTGCTGTATCGTGACCAAATTATCCCTGTGCATGTAACCGCTGCACAACATAACAAGTAATGAAACTTCATCTACAAAATACATATAATCCTTATGCCTCATCATTTTTATGCCCCACACAACATGTTTATATAAATGACCCCCAAATTCAACTTCGGATAGTTAAATGTAAATGGTACCGATTTACATACCGAGTTGCTGAGGGTATGAGAGCTTTTCCGGTGGTTTAGAGAAGTCAGCAATATTTGCAATGCTAATTCCCCACTTGAAAGTTGGTGCCCAGAAGTGAACTGCAATGGAAACAGTACAATTAAAGCATGTACTAGAAATTCAGAGTAAATTCAAATTGAAGGATAAACAACTTGCTGTACAGATGAAGGATTCACATTTCACCGATTCATCCGTAAAAGGGTCTCTGAAGTACAGTACAGACGCAATTTAAATTTAGACATATCATAGTTTATTCAGAGAATCAAGTTGCAGTAAATTCTAATCGACATATACAATAGCATACATTGAAAATTTCTTAATTCAATAATCTCGTTTAAATTAGCACGCTGTTTCCTCGATTCCTTTTTTCCCATAGCTGCAACATTGGTTTCAAAAAGATTAATTCTATGCAACGGAAACCAGAAATTCGAGCAGACTAATGAAATCAGCAATTTTGATATTAAACCAAATAGCGAGAAGCTCGAGCGATTCGACGGGCAATCAACAATATGATTCAGATAACTGGATCCAGGCGACAGTATATTTTCGGGTCAAAATGAAGACAAACTCACTGGTTTTGGGTCCTGCTGGGTGGTTCCAGAGAGCTTGAAGCTTCGAGGACGCCATGGATTCACCACCAACCCTCTTTCCGCCTCCGATACGATACAGATTAATTCTTCTGCGTCAAAAAATGTCGTCTCTTGAATATTTCCTCGGAGGAAAGAGAGTGTGGTAATTGGCATCATACCACGTGTACAGTTATCAGAGCAGGATCTATGATTCTTTCGTAGACCTGCTTCTACTTGATCACACACACTAGGAAAGAAGAGCACCCATCTGACTGGGTTAACCGATATATCGTCACATTTTTAACTAAATTTCGGTGTTTTTTTTTTTAATTACTTAAATGATTTCACATGTTTGACCATTGTGCAAAATTGTTACACACGTTTCAAAATGTGACTAATTGATTTTGCTATTGTTCATCGTAAAAAAAAAACCCGTTAGTAACTATTTTAACATATAAAATGACAATATTATCCATAAACCCTATTATTCACTTGTAAGAACAAAAGAATGGAAGAACATGAAATTGTTGCTTGAAACGGAAGAATTGTTGCTTGAAATTGTTGCTTGATTCCCATATGCGAATGAAATCCAAGCTTGAAACAGAAGATGGTACCTGTTCTTCGAATCCCATCGGCAGACCCATAAATTGTTGTTGTACCTGTTCTTCCATTCGCAAATGGGATTCTCATCCAAGCTCTTTCGTTTCAAGTTCTTGATTACCATCTGCGAAGGTGAAATCGAACTGAAATCGAAGCTTGAAACAATTTGAAATCCAATCCAAGCTTGAAATCGAACAATCGAACTGATTCTTTGAAATCGAACTGAAATCGTCTTGCTGGAGGTTTGAGAAATCTAATGGCCCTGCAGACGAACTGATGGACCTCACGATCCTTCACTCGATTTGCTTTCGACGGTGTAAAACGCTACTTTGAGCTGTCGTCGATGGATTCTTCTGCAAAGGTGGAACATATCTGATCTTTGAGAAGCTCTCTTTCACTAGATGATCCCTGGCCGGGAGGTTCATCTTCTGCGGCGAGTTCAGAGGCGATTGGGAGCGTCATTGCGTTTGGTTTGTGGCTTGGTTTATCTACATTGTCTTTCAACACACATTCATAAACTAGCGTTCTCCATGCCACCCCGACAGAGCTCCAGTCCGAGTCCAATCCCGAGTGTTGATTCCAGATTGACCAATTCAGCAATGGAAGGTAGATCCTGCTGCTATGATCTTGCTAGAGGAGGAATGTTGCTTCAGTCGAAAAATGTGGCTTCAGTCTGAGGAATGTTGCTTCAGTTGAGAACAAGTCCATGGAGGAAGATGAAAAACAACTCATTGAGGGTATAATAATCATTTGATAAATAAAACATATGTTAAAAAATTAATTAACGGAAAATAGTAACGACTAATGACAGAGTAACCAATTAATCACAATGGAAAAAAAATGTATAACCATTCAGTCACGCAGCAAAACCAATTAGTCACATTATGAAACATGTGTAACCATTCTGCATAATGGTCAAACATGTGTAACCATTTAAGTAAACCTGTATAGAATATTAAAGGATAAAATACAACATTATCTTTTAATGTTTTGGCGGATTTTCAATTTTCTTTCTAAAGTTTAAATGGTAAAATTGAACTCCCTCATGTTTGGCAAAAGTGCAAGTTTGCCCCCTCTGTCAACTTTTCCATTCAAATTTAACATAATAAGTTTTGAAAATTGTAAAATACCATAATACTTTCAAAAATATCACAATTTAACAATCCCAAACTTTTTTAAATGTTACAATTGAGTCTCAATTCGATCGGAACTCGATTGAGGTTCGGGTCTGGGTCTTGACCCATACCGATCCCCCATGGGTGGGCAACCAGGTCTAGGTCAAGACCTAGATCCAAGTCCCCCTGATTGAGGCTCAATCGATCCCGAATGGAGAGGGTTCAGGTCTGAGTCTTGACCTAGACCTGATCCCTTATCCATTGTGGGGGGCAGTATGGGTCAAGACCTAGAAGTGAACCCCATCGATTGGAGCTCAACTGAGCCCCAATCGAATCAGAATTTAATTGTAATATTTGAAAAAAAAATTGAAATGGTTAAATTGTGGGATTTGTTTTTAAAGTTTTCTGTTATTTTTGCAATTTTTTAAACTAATGTTGTTAAATTTGGATGAAAAAGTGACGGAGGGGCAAACTTGCATTGTGGCCAAACATGGGGCGAAAATTTACGATTTAAACTTTAAGGGGAAAACTGAAAAAACTGCCTGAACATTAGGGGAAAATGTTATATTTTACCCAATATTAAAATATAAGATATATATATATATATATATTAATTTATACACTTTATTTAAGTTAAAAATTAATTTCCTTTTTATACTTATAATTTATGTCTTGAATATATATTTTTAAAAATGTTTTAAAAAACAATATTTCAAATCATATGAGTTTAAGGTACTCCAAATAGTATTTTTGAAAGTACTTTTTTAACATCTTCAAAATAATGATAAAAAATATATATTTAATGGATAAAAAAATTATAAGTATAACTCAACAAACGAAAACATTAGTTTTGATTTACATAATGATCTGAATTTTTGGTCAAAGTTGACAATTTAGTCTTATGACTTTTTGGAGCAACTTTGACAGAAATTTTAGACCGCTGTGATACTGAAACCCAATGTTGTTTAGATGATTATACTTATAATTTGTTTATATACTGAGAATATGTTTTTTTTTTACTTTTTTCGAAGATGGTCTAAAAAATGATAATTATATTAACGTGTTTAAACCTTAAGTTACAAATAACATTTTTAAAAGTGAGATAGATAAACAAATTATATGTATAACCATATGGCCGACTTTGAGTTTCGAGTATCATAACGATAAAAAAACACTAATAATTTTACTATTATTTTTTAAATAACTGGAAATAGTATTAATAAAAGTAAAAAATAAATTAACCATTAATTCAATTAGTACATACTATGATACCCATCTCTACAACCACCTACATATCTACTCGAACTCGACCCTTGACCACCATCTTATCAGAAGGTCTACCTGCAAATGGAATTGACATATTGGTTTAATTTAGTAAAAAAAAAAAAAAAATCGGTCTTTGGTTTTCCATTCCGGTTTAAATTTTAAGCTAGTAAAACAATAAATTATGTACAATTTGATTAGCATTTACTATGCTCTTTAAAATAAAATAAAAAGTGATTTTTAAGTTTTAGATAACCTACGTTAAGGCCAAGGAGCTAGGGGTGAGCAAAAAAGACTGGTTGAACCGAAATTCCGAAAAAAACGGTCTGAGACCGACTAGGACCGAGACCGAGTTTTTTCCTCTAAAGTCAGGCTCGGTCTCGGGCTTTTTCCCGAAATTCCCGATTAGGACCGGACCAGTCCGAGTTGTCTCAAAACTTAATACTTACTGGACCTTGCTGGTATTGGGTATCTGATGTTCCGTAGGAACAAGGAATCTTCTTTAAACCTCCTGGCATTAAAAACTGAAGAACACCAACAAATGGCGAATGAGTCGGGCAATGGATCGATGTATACTTTGCCTAGAGAAGACATTGTATGAATGCAGTTGCCTCAACAAGCCCGTGATGATATCGACAACTGATTAACTGTTGATGGATGGGTTGGCATTTTAACCTAATTTTCCACCTTTATGTTTATGTTCATAGCCGATAATAATGAAGTATACTTAGTTTTTACTTAGTTTGGATTTGCTATGTTAGGATATATGAATAATAGAATATTAGATTGAGGATCTTTATGTAAATATAAGGAGGACTTAGTTGTAAATTCTGATATCTAGGGTACTATAAATACAGTTAAGTTGTAACGAACAAAACTACCTTGAAATGAAATTCTAGTTGATTACTTCATCTCCAAGTTTCTTTCTTATTTTCTTCTTCTGTTATCTTGACATGGTATCAGAGCTTCTTCGATTCTGCAATCTTTGATTCTGCATCTTGGCGCGACGAAACATTCGCTTCTTCTTCACTCTGCATTTGTCGATCAATGGAGGAAATCTCTGCGTCGTTCTTCAACAAGAAAGTATCACAATTGGAAGGAGAAGAAAACTTTCAATCATGGCGTCAACAAGTTCTGCTAGCTCTTCGTGGCTACAACCTTGAGATACTGAATTATGACATTAAAAAAAAAAAGATGATATATCGTAGAGAAACATTTTACAAACACAAAGTACATGGAAGCAACATTTTACAAACAAAAAGTACATGGAAACAACATTTTACAAACAAAATGTACATGACATCAACATTAACAAAAGGATCCCACATACAACCATACCAAATACACGCAACATCCCACATAAAGAGCATTCTCACATTCAATTGGTTTACATTTTTCAGTCAAAACAACAGAAAACATAAATCAAGATCATTCCAACTAATACGACAACAATTGTTTTGTACATTCTTTATCTTCTCTGATATTTGTCAAGATTTTATTCTGAAGCATTCATCATCTTCTTCACCTTTGGGAAATACTCGCACCCTTTTCGCTTAGTAACAGGCTAATGATGAAAAATTAGGTAAGCAATTGACCAAAATTAGCTTGGACATCAGGTAATTAGCAGATAGTATGACATAAATTCCACATGGGGCAACCATAGAACACATAAAGTTCTGAATTGGGGAGGAAAGTTTTGATATTTCCTGGCAATCTCCTGATGCGATGGGTGTAGAACTAAGAAGGGACATAGAAGAGGAACATGTGATGGGGGGAAGTTCAGATCTTGCACGACGAAATCTGCGAGTACAATAAATCTAATTTGCGGGGCTTCACGGGAATAGAGAGACTAATTTGCAGGAAGAAGAACAGAGAAGACGAACCTAATTTGCTGGAAGAGGGAGGTTGTGTCTTGAGGGGTATTTTGGTCTTCACATAATTGAGTTTGTGCGGATTTTGGTTTAAGTTGGTCACGTGACTCACACGCCTGACGTTTTCCAACCATTTTGGATGTCAAAATAAAGTAGTTCCACTTAAGATTTCTGGGTACCTAAAAGTAACAAAAAAATATGTGAGGTACCTTAATGTAAAAACTCAACTTCTGAGACACCTGAATACATTTAAACACTTACTTATATGGTTTGGCGAGAAGAGAACAATCTAGATTAGGGGTGTCAAAACGGGTCATGGGTCGACCCATGGGTCGTGTCAGCATTGGGTCGTGTCAGGGACCCCCTGACCCAAACACGACCCGTGGAATAGTATGGGTCAGGTTTGCAAACCCAAACCTGACCCGCGGGTTGGTGGGTCAACCCGCGGGTCAGAATGACCCGTGAGGAATGAAAGGGTTGGGTCAGACTGACCCATTTGACCCCTGTGACCCGCGGGTCAATCTGACCCATTTGACCCGCGCACACACAAAAAACCACAATGAACTTAATCATATTACCACCAATTCTGTCAAATGCATACAAGATTACAAACCATAATGCATCCAAAATTCATACAACATTCTTGCTAGAATCACAACATAACTAGTTAACTTCCAAATTCAAACTAGAATAACAAAAAGGCAACCAACATATATCATCAGTGGACAAACCAAAATATTTCCAAATTTAGTTTTGTTGCACTTGCTCCTTGCTCCTTACATCAAGTCATTGCACTTGCACTTGCTCCTCCTTTTTCAGTAGTTAAGACCTTGCATTATATACATGAACAAACCAACAATGATATTTTATAGTAAAAGAACATTGTCAAACAAAAACATAACACAATGCATACAATGATACAATACGATCAACAAATAGAAAACAACTTAATTTCAACTAATAGAGCCTTGTGACTCTTCTACCTCCGCCTCGAGCTTTCCAACCGAATCAGCATCAATTAACTCCATTGTTTCTTCATTCACTACTTCACATATAAAATGCAAATAAGTTAAACATATAGTATAGAAACAGTTATCGCCACAAACTATTAAACAAATATTTATTGAAATTTCTTTAATAGAAACACCATATATCTATATATAAAAATCAAATATGATCACCATATATCACCACGAATGATGAAAGTAAGCAAGAAGTGATAATGATAAAGTGATGTCCTCTTTCTTTTTTTCTTTTGGCCAAATGATGTCCTCTTTCATTATAACAATGAATGATAAAAGCTGTTATTCTTTGAACCGAATAGAACACACAGCTATACACAGAACAGAACACACAGCTATACCAGAAATACGACACTTTGAGGATTTCCACAAATGATAACATATGTCAATATCTCATATGGATTATGGACGAAGTCCACAGGTCTTCCACAATGTCTTATTGAGGACTCCTCATCATGTGGACGGAGTCATAACACCGAATAGAACAAATTTCAACCGAAGTCAATCAAACAGAACATATTTCAGAATAGAACAAACAGAACAGATTTCAGAATAGAACAAACATAACAAATAGATTCAGCCGAACAGCAGAACAAATAGCAGAACATCACAGACAAACAGAACAAACAGACACACATCAACCGAACAGATTAAGGTCGAACAAAGCTCAACAACTCAACACACATCAACTGAAATCAATCAAACATCCATGACCGAACAGAACCGATAAACACAACAGCCGAACAACAGCTAAACAACATTAACACAGCAGAAACAACATGTTCGAGCAGAAACACAACATATTCGAGCAGATGAGAACCATATCATTCATGTTCGAGCCTTGGAGAGGCAGAGGTTGTCGAATCGCCGTGGTTGTGTGGTTGCGAAGAGGAATCGTTGTGGGTGTGAGTGACTGAATCGCACCAGGAGATGAGACTTGAGAGTCGGGAGAGGATGAGAGGACTGAATCGCCGAATCGCCGTTTGATGTGTGAGTGACTCAGTGTGGCTGCGCAAGAATAGGAGAGAACTGAGCAAGTGAGGTTGCTAGGTTTAGACTTTAGAGGCCTTCGTCGAATCGTCGTCCCAATGCTACAATAATGGTTAATATAATATATAATTTCTCACGGGTCACGGGTTGACCCGTGGGTCAAGGTTTCTGACCCAAGCCTGACCCGTGTTTTCACGGGTCAGTCATGGGTCGTGTCAAAATGACCCATGGGTCAGAAAACCTGACCCAAACACGACCCGTGGGCGGGTCACCCACGGGTTGGGTCAGTTTTTGACACCCCTAATCTAGATGCCTACTAGGTTTAAATGCTTAAGGGGATCTACTATCAAAATAGTACGATTAATCATGCAAAAAAGTAAGCAAACGCCTCATAAAGTTGGTCGAGCATCCTAATTGACAGAGATATGCTAACGCGCGATGGATTATGGTTGATAGGTAATGGGGAAAGAGTGAGGGTTTCCAAGGATGCATGGATCTGGACCTTCTGAACTTCAAACTCGCAGCCCAACACATGGATACATATTAGGGTTGAGTAGAAAAGACTGAACCAAATTTCCAACAAAACTGGTCTGAGCCCGACCTGAATAGCCCGACATGAGCTTAAGACCAAGATCGAACATACAGTTTTTTTTTCTTGGATGTCGGGCTCAAGCTCAATTTTTTCCCAAAATCCCGAAAGGGTTGGCCTTACCCGACTTCACTATGCATATGAACCCTAAATTAATAAAGGGTTAATTACCTCAACCGTTACCTATGTTTGACAATGTGACTGAACCGTTCAAACTTGAGCTCAACCGTTACTTAAGTTGACACATGTGACTGAACCGTTACTATCACCTAACTGTCGTTATTTCTTCCCGTTAAGTACCACCATGTGCTTGTCACGTGATTAACTTGTAAGGTGAAGTTCCCAAACTACCCCCAACATACTGTCTACTTAACACAGCAGCTGATTCTTAGAATCAAGGAACAGAGAGAAGCAGTTTGCGCGCGAAGAACCTCCAGAATCGAAGAACCGAAGATCTCCAGCCATGAAGTCTGATGAATGCTGTCCTATGGGTTCTGAGAACCGTAGAAAGGTTAGATATCAGTCCATCTCTTCTACGTCTGCGAATGCCAACCACGGAGCTTCGCGTCTGCGAATGTGCTACTGTGGGCTTGTGTGCTCCATGAAATCAGCTGGTACGTGGCAAAATTACTCGCGCCGATTCCATGGTTGCCCCAATTTTGAGGTAATTTGACAGTGGGTAACCCTAATTTGCAACCCTAATTCGTTTTGCTGCAGTAATTTGAAAGAACAATGGGAGTTTGCGAAAAACCGAGCTGTTGAAAGTCGACTCAATCAGAAGTTAGTTGTAGTCTTTGTCATTGTTGTTGTTGTTGTTTTTGTTCTAAGTTCAATTGCGAATAATTAGCAGAAGTTAGTTGCAGCTGTGTCTGTAACTGAACTGTGTCTGTAACTGAAACTGAAGGATGAAGAACAATGTGTATTTTGCGAAGGTGGTGACTTATCTTTTCTGAACTGTGATTAAAAGGTGACTTAAGTTTGTGAATTGTGATTAAAAGGTGACTTATGTTCTACGTACTGTGATTAAAAGGTTACTTAAGTTTGGACATTTTGTTACCCAACCGTTACTAAAATACAGAATACATCTGAAAACACAAAATCCATAATAATCCATCAAAATCCAGAATTCAGAATACATCCCAAAACATGGTCCATCCTATAATCCAGAACTCAGAATACATCAACAACAGAACTCAGAATACATCAACAAAATCCAGAAACAAAATCCAGAATTCAGAATACATCAACAACAGAACTTGATGCTCCAATTTGCGAAAATATTCCCTTGGTGGTGTGTTCTTGACAGGTCAGCAGTTCATCTTAGACAGCTCAATGATTGGCGACTTCGTTCCCTGTGGAGTGCGAGTCTGATCTGCATACATCTCCACAACAAAGTGGACATACTCTGAACAAAAAACAGCACACTAGTGTCATGAATCTATCCAAAAGGGGTTTTGTATATAAAAAAAATGGTGCTGATTATGATTTTCAGATCTCAGCCATCTATATGGACCCTAATTTCACCACTAAGCTTCAATGCAGCAGACCAACTATTATAATTAACCCACCAACATAAAGCAAATTAAACATTTAAAAAACTAATTTGTTCAATCTCATTCTCGTCACTCTCACCCACTTCATCAATTAACTTCATCAAGTTTGTTCAATCGATTACTGCACATTTCATCGATTTAACAGCAGAATCATCACCACCACCCACTATCTTCACGGAAAACAACATATTATGCAGCAATTTACAACAATTATGCAGCAATTTACAACAATTATTGAATACACGCCCAAATACGAACATATTATGCAGCAATTTCATCATTTCGTAACGCAAACCAACATCAAAGCCCTAATCTTCAACCGAATCAAAGATTAACGAAGTGAAATAAGGTAGAAGAACACAAACCCAAATCCGAAAACAGAAAGAATGCGAAAAGCCACACAAACCGAAGTTCAATCGAAGCAAAAACACAAACTTACTTCCAGTTGCAGTTCCGAAACGCAATGTCGCCGAGGAGGGTTCCTTCCGTGCTGCAAATCGACACTATCGAGGCGGAAGGAGGTCTGCAAGTTTCGGTTGGAGAGAATGGAGTGTGGAGATGGTTATCAAACGAGGGGGAAACGTTGCAAAGTGACAAGAAGACATTATTGTCCTTTCAAATGTCTTCAAATCGTTTTAATTAGGTCATGTGCTGTGCACGTGACACTTTGACAGTCAGATTTGACGAAAAGTTCACGGAGTAACCTTTCAGTCACATCTTCAAACTTAAGTAACATTTCAGCTACACAAAAAAAGATGAGTAACATTTTAATCACATAGATCAAACATAACTCACGGTTGAGGTAATTAACCCATTAATAAATTCACTGAATGTCTGTCACTTCTGGAAGGTTGCTAACCCACTCTTCACCAATTTTTCACCGCATCCAATGTTCCATATTCTTACTCGCCGCTTCTTCACAAACACAACATTCGACTACAATCGTCGTCAGAGGACACTCCCAATCACAGCATGAAAGAGTCTAGTTGGATTAGGGAAGAACAACGATGGCTAAGGGAGGAGCGACGGTGGCTTCGGGAAGAGAAAAGATGGGCACGGGAGCGGGACTCCCTCCTCAAAGAAATCACACAATTGAGTCTCATGAATCAATCCCAGAGCTAGAGACTTCGATTGAAGTAATTAGATAGCTCAATTTTGCTTCTTTTGAGATGAACTATGCAATTCTCAACTTATTTGGTCGATTGCAGGTACTAAAGGAGAAGAATTTGATTGCGGAAATTGGATTGGGTGCAAGGTCCTTTATTTTAGGGGAGACGATGGAGGAGGAGGAGGTGGTAGAGGTAGAGGTGGTAGACGATGGAGGTGATAAAAAATAATCACGGTCAAATTTAACGATAAAAAACAAAAATTAATCCGATCAACGGAGTGACGCCTTTGAGAGTACGTTGACGTTGACGAGAGTAGGTGATCCAACAGAGTCCATGGCAGACGAAAGAATAAAGATGAAGAAGCCTGTGAATCTCTTTGTAGTTTGTAGTCACTCTAAGCTCCCTCCGCCATTCTCTTCGTACTGCTATAGCGATCGGAAATATCGCCCTCTCCGAAGTTTACTGCAAAAAGTACCCCCATGACTGCTCGAAGCTTCGTACTCTGGCTCCATGGCTTGGGCGATTCTGGCCCCGCAAATGAGCCCATCAAGAGTCTCTTCACCTCTGCTGAATTTAGGAACACGAAATGGTTATTCCCTTCTGCTACCGAGAATCCTGTCACCTGTAACGGTAAAAAATTTAATCAATTGATCGTTTGTACATTCTTGGTTTAGAGTAATTGCATCTCGGGTTTCCCAAATTTACATAGAAAACAATGAATTGTTAGTTAATGGAATATATGATGATATTTTTTCCGAATTTGGCGTATCAGAAGAAAATTGACGGGTTAAGGTTGATATTGCTGTATATTATTGTCCATTTCAATTGTAAATTGTGAACTCTGCTTCTGCCGAGGGATTAGAGACTCAAAGGCTAAAAGTCATTTCTTGGTTTCGATTTTCCTTCAAAGTTTAATGAAGCTAAGGTGAAATCGGCAACGTGGTCGTATTCACATTTGGAGTTCTGAATGGACTACTTCACTTTTGCATTTTAACTAAAATTCCTCTGATCAGGATTCTTCATTAGACTGGGTGCTTTCTTTAGCTAATTACTATGATTCTTTTGGCAGTGATCTTGATGTTGAACAGGACTGCTCTATTTCGATCATGAATGCTGATTTGGTTTATCAAGCATGTCAATTTCAATATGATAATTTCTTTGTCATTTCTGATAAACGTCTGAATGTTGGATCCGTTACATATGCTTGAATTACGAGCCCATATGTTCGCATAATAAGTAGTTGCAATTTCACTACCAATCTCGTCTTAGTTTCAAATATTTTGAATTACGGACCATCGTGCTCTTCATTAAGAATCCTCTTGTCCCAACCTCTCTTCTATTTGCAGATGGTGCAGTCATGCCTTCATGGTTCGACGTTCCGGAGATACCCATAAGAGCTGTAAGTTGTTTTCCTTCCTTGTCGAAGTGTGCTATATTCTAGTTTTATATATATATATATATATACTTTGCAGTTAATTTTCTTGAATTATTATTTAATAAACAAGCTAAATGATATTTTTTTTAAAAAAAATCACATGTAAATTAGGTTTCGCATTGAAAATTCTGACCTTGCTTTCTGTTCTACAACAATATAGAAATCTCATGACGTCTTCATCATAATCAACCATTAATGCATTCAATACATTTTTATTTGTAAAAATGTTTCTCATGATATGAATTTCAGAATTCTCCAAAGGATGAAAGCAGTTTGCTCAAAGCAGTAAAGAATATCCATGCAATGATCGATAAAGAGATAGCTTCTGGAATAGATCCCAGTAATGTTTTTGTGTGTGGAATTAGTCAAGGAGGTCTCTTTCCCTCTCTTCTCTCTTTATAAAAGTTACTTCTCTTCGTTAGTTCCGAATTTTGCTTAATATTCTTGAACCCTGCAGGTGCCATGGCCTTGTCAAGCGTTCTTCTTTATCCAAAGACTCTAGGAGGGGGTGTTGTTTTTAGTGGATGGGTTCCCTTTAATTCTTCCATGCTCAAACAACTTTCACCAAATGGGAAGAAGGTATATTTCTACTTATAAATCCGTTGTTACAAAACAAACAAACAATCTTCTTAAGTTTTTGATTTATAGAACCCAATAAGCTCTTACAGAATTGTTCACAAGGGAAATTCATTTCATGGAAAAATATAATTAGAAATGTACCTATTATTCTTGACCTTAGACGTTGTGTCGTTTCTTGTACATGAACTCTGAGATACGATTTATGTGCAGACACCACTTCTTTGGTGTCATGGAACTGCTGATCTAACGGTGCTGTTTGAAGCGGGTCAGGCAGGTCCCCCATTACTTGAACCAGCTGGTGTCAGTTGTGAGTTCAAGGTAAACAAACTACTCGAGTACAGTATTGTTGTTGCCTTTAGAGTTAATTACATTATTAGTCCTCATATTTTAATGCTAATCCATCCACAGTAGTGATCTCTAAGCTTCACTTTAATGTCCATTTTAGTGACGTTTTATTTATGCCTTGGTGGTGTGGACGGACATCAATGCATCATCTGGTTTGGAAATTTAGTCACTAAGCTTCTGTGCCTCCTTGGATATTGTTCACTAATCATTGATATATTTGATTTTTTAACCATAAAATATTTCTATATATTGAAATCTACCATCCGAAAAGTGCACATAATCTACGAATTGCAGGTGTATCCTGGACTGACACATGTGATAAGGGTTGATGAGCTACGTTACATGGAATCGTGGATTAAAGCTCGTCTACTGTGTTCTCGGGTACAGAGTTCATCATATTGTCAGTGCAGCTGTGTTCGTTTTTGGTGATTCTGGATTATCACATCACGTCACACGTATGCACATGAATCACCCATATACTAGTACATTTTTAATGATTGTTCATGGAACTATAACTGTTTACATTACAAGATGACGGTTGTGTTGGTATTCAGTAGAAAAATGGAGATATGAAATTGTGCCACTTGATCAAAGGCTATATCGGAACCACGCTAAATCTTTTATGACCATATTGTTCCATCACCTACAAGCTACAAAACAGAACATCTTATCTTATGCTTTCCAACTTATTTGAAGATATCTGAGAGTGAGAGTAAGAGAAGAGAGTGCATGAGGTCAGTCAAAGTCTAGAAGGAACGCCACCAGCCACAACCAAGGTTTCTCCTGTAATGTAAGAAGCATCATCGGATGCCAAGAAGGCAGTGGCTGCAGCCATGTCTTCTGTAGTCCCAAGCCTGTTCAGTAGTGTCTTTTCCTCGATCTCCTTCCTCTGCAGTTACAGATGTAATCCCATTGTATATATAATAAGAAAATAAAGATTCACTCTTCATCCAAACCAAAAGGAGTTTCTGCAATTCCATGCACGGATTTCGATTTTTTGATACATTTGTTAGAATGCAGATTTAGAAATGTTATAGTGCATCTATACCATTCACCCATGATTAAATCCTATCTAAGTCAATCCACCATAGCAAGTGAGACAGAAACTTACAGTGGCTTCATTTTTGGTTAGGAAATCTGCAAAATGTGTGGGTACAAATCCAGGAGCTACAGTATTCACTCGAGTATCTGGTGCCATCTCAGATGCAAGGGCCTATGTCAACAGAGAAATATAATCCATGAAAATTAAGTTATTCAAGCATGAAATCATTCAGTTAATATAGTTAAATGATGAAAAAGCATGGAGCATCCTTATGTACCTATACTATTTATAAAGGGTGCAATCGGGTGGGGTGGAGACTACTTTTATTTTCAATTCTGCTCATACAAAATGTTTAAATTCAACAAGAAAAATGATGAATCTAATACTTCAGTTCATGATTCCTACATTCACAAGCAAAATATCAATGATTAGGTTAACTTCAATGTATATGTTATACACTGTTTATGATTACTTGAATGTTATCACTATAATAATAATTGTTATGTATATATGTAAGCATGTTGTGCGTGTTGGCTCTCCGGTATACATTTATCAGTACCTCCAAAATCAAAATGTAGATTTAACTGTGTAGAGAGAAGACTTTACTTCAATCCTCCAAAAAGATCATCGTTTTATTCCTTCCCTTCAATGAATACTAACCAGGAAAAATAAATTATTCTTCAATTTCTACTCTTCCTTCTACTTTTGTACATTTTAATGAATTTGATAGGGGAAAAGTTCATAACAGAGACAGCATGAATCCTCTCACCTTCGTTAGCCCAAGCAAGGCAGTTTTCGTGACTCCATACATAGACATGGAAGCTTGAGGATTATAAGCAGCAATGGAGGAAATTAAAACCACCGACGAACCCTTCTTCATGTGTGGTGCTGCCTCCTGTATCATCATCACATTTCATTTTTACTGTCAAATCTCAATCAATTACAGATGTGTGACTCAATACACATGTGTAATAGGGTAGAGTAAACACAAATGATCTTAGAGTTGAAGTGATTGTGGATAGTAATGTTTTTTCATCCAAAATAATTACCTTTAGAAGAAGTATAGCAGCTTTGACATTTATTTCCCACAACTTGTCAAGCACAGATTCTCGTGTTTCTAGAATCGGATCAATAGATGGATTAGCAGCAGCATTCGATACAACAACATCAATTTTTCCATACTTCTGCAAATCATATGAACGCTTGTTAAGGGACTAGTTAATCTCTTAATTAGCAATCAATAGCTCAATATACGAATCCAACAAAGTTGCAATTTCAGACAACTGCAGCAGCAAGAGAAACATAACCAGTATCAAAGTACCATTTTCACTAAGCTTCCTCACAAAATCAAACCAATTTCAATCTAAGCACCGATTCAATTGGATCGGGTATTTGGATTCACATGAAGCCTCAATTCATCAAATGAAAAGGCTTCCATTCTTCGTTCTCACCTGGAGGGTCTTTTCTATGAGATTCTTCCTCTGCTGAGGATTAGAGACATGACAAACCACGCCAAACACATCAATTCCTCTGCTCCTGAGCTGCTCAACTGCTTCATCCACGTTTTTCTGATAAAATTATCCGATCAATTACGTCAAATCAGTTGAATCGTAAGCACAAATCGAAACATATATAGATAAGGATCAAGAACAAGAAGAAGAAGTTAACCTGCTTGCGAGAAGATATGACGACGGAGGCGCCTTCGAGGGCAAGGCGCTCGGCGATACCGAAGCCGATGCCTTGAGTGGAAGCAGTGACTATGGCCACCTTCCCTTCGAACCTTCTCCCAATCTTCGTCTTGTCCATCGCTCTCTCTGTCTCTTTCTCTTCAGTTGGATGTCCAAAACTCGATCAACTCAAGAAAAATGGAGACTTTAAGTTTTGTTTTTTTTGACCAACAGAACACTTTTAAGTTTAATATGTTATTATGGGACCTGCGCTTCAACTGCCGAATCCCGATCGTGACAAGGTACTATGATGGAACTTTGACCTCGTGCCGTCACCGTTGGATGACTTCCGTCTTGGGATATCCAGTATGACATCACAACTAGACTAGCTAGAGGCTTACAAAATTATCCTAAATTGCTCAACGAAAAAATAAATCTAGAATTGATACTCCTCATAAATATTCGGATAACTCATGGTAATTTTATCAATTTAAGTTATTTTTTATTATAAAACATAACATAAAAATAGATAAATTGAAGAACAAAAAATGAAATACATTTTATACAAATAAATAAAATACGAATTTTTTTATAAAAAGAAAAGGTTCGATATTTTCTTACAGATTTTTTTTGATAAATTTATGAATTTAATTGTTGTTTATTTTTACAATCTCATCCACCCCTCAGCAGTCAGCACTGTCCCTCACTCGTAAGGATTCCTGAACCTCTTCAAAAGCTCTGGTATGTCATTGTTCAACATGTCATCAACGGCTTGTATCAACTTAGGCTTCAACTTCTCGAATTTATCGATTTTGTATTCGTTCAACACCTCTCGGAAGTGATCCACATCCGGAAAGTTGCACGGCTGGAGATGGTAGTCCTTCTGAATCTATTGAAACACACATCAATTCATCACTTACTCAATATTTTCTGAGACGATGAAAGCAGTGAAGACATTAACCTTTGCAAATTCTTCTTCGAGGTTGTCCATTAATCGTTCTTGCGCTCTGGACTTCCCCATCAAGGCAGGCATCTCCTTCTTGAGGTGGCTGATGATGTAAGCGTGAGTCTTAGCAGCTCTGCCACGCTTCACAAATCCATTAATCTGCACATTTTTAGCGGAAGAACAGTGACTCCAAAAAATTCATTTTGAAAGCAATCCATACAAAAACTTTACCCTGTGGTCGGAGGCCCTCTTAGGAATGTTAATCAAGTCTTTGAGGAGGTCATCTTGTTCCTTGTCAAAAAGATCATGACTCAACGGGAAGGAACCAATGATTTCTTTGCTTAGAGGACGATCCTTGAATGAACTGTAAAGTGATATTAATTAACAATGATTTAGAAGCAAGTCCAAGTCATACACTTGAAACCCAATAAAGATAAGAACGAATTGGACAGATTTTACCCAATGAAGACACGCAAAACCTCCGGAGTGTTGAACACCATGGCTAGTGACCACATCAATGCACCATAAACTCTCATTAGCTGTAAGCATCGCCAAAAATGAGGTATCAATTCTAATTGAACAAATTAGCAAAGAGCGCGATGTTATATAACATGTGAAAGTTATGAACTTTGTGACATGTGAACATCGTTTAGTATTTTAGAAAACTATGTCCAACACAAACACTTTTTTCCTGCAAAGGTTACTGTTTTAGTAAACCGAATCCTACCAAGTCCAAGCTTATTATCACTATGTTTTGGGCATTGTAGAATCTTCCAATAGTAAGGTGTTAGATATCTTACTTGTTGAGTATCAACTTGATCTGCTTTGTTTAGGACCACGCGTATTTTGTCACCACTACCACGCAAAGATGAAATTACACGCTTGAACTCATCACTAATATCAAGCTTGTGGGGGTCAAACAGAAGAATAATCAAATCACATTTTGCTGTGAACCAGGATATGACACCGTGAAAATCGTAGTTTCTTTGAGCTTGTTGCTTTTCTCCGTACAGAAAACCAGGAGTATCAACAAAAGTAATCTGATCAAGCAGCTGTTAGTCAATGAAAAAGAGTCACTTCAAAGATGATATTATCGTAAAATCAATCAACAGATGTAAATGAAGCAAAGGACTCACTGGATGTGGCATTTGGGAACACTCTAATTTTGCTAAAAACGATTCTCCAAATCTTTCGAGGCCGCTGTATCGTAAATCTGTACGAACGGCAACTGTGTACCCAGGAATGATCCTCTCATCAGGTCCAGACTAAAATCAAACCGAGAAATTGATGACGTCAAAACAAGATCAAAATACTTGCAGATTTAATTTCTCAAAAAGCTTTAAGAATATGGAACATAATCAAGACATGTAAATCTAATGATCCTAAGATAAAGCAGGGACATAATCAAAGAACAAACTATAGAGAAAAAAGCTACACTAAAGACTGTGTTCATCACGTTGTCAAACAAAGAACAAGAAGGTTCTTGAATATACCATGACAACATAAAATTTGTCGGTTGTGGGCTCCAATCCAATATGAGAACCTATAGCAGAAGGATGAATCTCCAATTAAGAAATCCAATGTGTAATTCCTGTTTTTGTATGTTAAGGAGAAGAAGAAGCATCCTGACTTACCTGGGTAGTCACATCTAAGCAAGTGCCTTATAAAAGTAGTCTTTCCAGTAGAATAATGTCCAAGAAGCATGACCATTGGCTTAGCATCAAAATCACTATCCGTCTGCAAAAGAAAGCATTCTATACAGTAATCTAAATTCTAAACCTCAACTTCCAACACAAAAGCATCAAGCTATGGCAAGATCACTGACCAGAAATGGCGACACAAAATCATCAAAATGGTATGCAACTTCCAGAGGCTTTAGCTTCTCCAAGTACAGTCTCTTCAAGCCATCAGAGATTGATGTTTCGTTATATTCTGGCGCCTGAGCAAGAATATGGAGCTTATTATGGAACGACAAAATGAATGTTGCCCAGATTATTTTAGAACAACGTAGCATATAAAAAATTCACCTTCTTTGCAGTCTTTGGAGTAAACCAGTTAAGTAATGGTTGATTTTGGCTTATGGAAGAGACTATAATAATTCAAAAAACACGCCGTCGCCTGAGGAGTACACACTCAAACTAGCTGAATTATGAAATGTCTCAAGTATTAGGCAACAAAATCTACCTGGTGTTTCCATCTGAATTGAAGAAGCTGGTGAAATCCTGCTTCTCTGGATCAGGAACAGGAAAGGCGTGTATTTTTACATTTGACAAAGAAAACTGCAACAATAACTGCATTGTCAATGAATAAAGAGCGAGACAGATACTTACTTGTAGCATAACTAACCCGTCCAACACCGGAGGATCAATGTTCTTTAAATTACCTGTCAAAATGCTTAAGAACTGAACTTTAATCAATTAGAGAATATTCTCAATTAGGTACTACCAAATTTGAATACAGAAACCATATTAGATTCTTGCCTGCTGCAGCTTTGAGGCTGTCAGGGGTCAAGTCAATTCCTTTTTGTGCCAATGAGATGAGCTGTTAATTCATTGGAATAGATTATTTCAAGGATAGTATCTGTTGTAATCTCTTCACGGCTAAAACCGACAATCGTGATGCAAAAAAAACCTGCATTGCGACGGCGAATTCCTTAAAGCCGAGGAATCCTTGCCTCTCCGAATCAGCGAGGGCCCACACCTGTTGAAACAAGAAAATAAGTCGTCAACGAGGTACTGGAACTTAATCGAAAGAAGAAAAAAATATGAAACCTTTTTGAGTTGGTCGCGGCAGAGATTCGACATGGCGAAGAAACCAGTGGCATCGGCTCCAGTGATTCGACCATCTCCATCTTCAGAACGCGAAAACAGATTCTCAAATTCAACTCCTGATTGGCTAGAAACGTAAAATGTAGTGAAGTGACAGGAAAGAGAGAGACCTGTATCGGCGAGATAGAACCATTCACGGTAGAGCTTCTGCTGATCCTTTGAGAAGGAGCCCAACGCTGCTGGCCTCATCGCGGTCGACTTGAACAGCGGCGGGAGACTGTTGCGCCGCGAGAACGTGGACGGATTTGACGTCTAATCCCCATAGTTTCACTTGTAGAGCATTTCGGTACTCGGGACTTTTGGAATTAGGAGGGAGATGGAAATTGCGTGGGTGAATTACTAAATTTTGAAAGAGAAAGTATACCCTTAACCCTACTCTAAATCTATGATCTTATTATGATTTCTCTAATAAATATCAATGTAACTGGTTCAGAAACTCAAATCTTTTCATGCTTTGAAAACAACAACACTGAATATATACTGTATATGAAATTTCTAACCGCAGGTGCAACTATCTGCTGGATTCAAGAACAACAAGCAAGTTCTACTTAACCCAAAACCTAGTATTTACAGTGTTTTCCAGGATTGCACGTCAAAGGTCAAGCATGGTCTGTTAATGAAGGAGTGCTGGATCCATCTGCAACTGGAAAAGATTGAGCCTGTGTATAGCTTGGTACCCAAGTTCCTAAAATCTAAATACAGATAAATCATAAGTACAAGCAACTAAAAACATAAATAAGAAAAATACAGATTAATGATTGATCATTCTAAGAAAAATACTAATAACTTTTGAGTAACAACTTTAGAAAAGGAAATTAGCTAGACATAATATCTTTTTATAGCTCTGATACCATGGGGGTCTCTGGATCGTGAAAGAGAGAAGGTAGAAACTCAAACTTTCATTAACATAAGGATGTTACAGACTCGAAGACAACTCAAACATAAGAACACTAAGAACACTCAGGCACTCAAATACAAAGGATTCTCACTTGTTGAGTCTCAACCGTGAGTATCATTTCTCACTGATACTCCATTTATAGAGAGGAACAGATAAGATTGGGTGCGCTCTGGGCCCCAATGTTATCATCTTTATCTCTTCACGGACTTATTCTAACCATACAGTAATTACATAGTGGGAGAGAATAGTGGAAGAGATAAGGTAGATCGGGTGCGCTCTGGGCCCCATCGACATCATCCTTATCTCTTCACAAATATCTCTGCTGTCCCCACTGAACTATTTAATTATTACAAACTAGACATTATTACACAACGAGAAAATATTGGAAGAGATAAGGTAGATCGGATGCGCTCTGGACCCCATCGACATCATCCTTATCTCTTCACAAATATCTCTGCTGTCTCCACTGAACTATTTAATTACTACAAACTAGACATTATTACACATCGTCCACACACCATACATTTAATACATCATACGCACACCATTCATTTAATTATCTAAGCTTCCTCTTATATGAAAGGCATATCGGTAAAATAGTCTACCGATTTCTATCCAGATTGAACGAAGTAAGCTCCATTTTTGAATACATCTCTTGAAGACCTCCATTTCTAACTCTTCCAATTTCCAGTCATCACTTCTCTTTTCGTCACCTGTCCATGTTTTTGATCATTCAATCTATCATCATTAATTTCCCTCTCAAATATGTATTCCTTACCTGTTTGAGAACAGCTTTGTTGGATGCAAAGAAAAAGTTTCCTTCCCTGAAAATGGTGAACTACCTCCGATAGCGTACATTAGCCACTGTTCGTACCGATTGTTGGCAACATGTGCATAACCTGTCCTTACTCTGCAAAAAGAGAAACACAGCAGCACTAGTAATGGTGAGCATTCATTTTTAATTCCTACGCTAGCTATCTGCATGCATGCATGGGGATCCTAATCATGCAATGCAGTTCCTCACCTTGGCATTCTCGATCAGAAGGGTCGGTCACCTCGTAAATCGCACAGTACTTCCCTCCCGTCGCATCACTCCCAAACCCTACCTACAGCACAGTCGGCTAGGGCCTGACGTTTTTTCGTCCAGTTTGAGTTAGACCTCCAGCATACGTCGATCACGTTCATCTTACTCGATGGTGGTGAGTATTCATTGTAAACCGAAGCATGGACATGATGATTGCAGGAGAGAGATAGCAGCAGCAGAAAGGCTAGGCTGGCCATTGGCTAGTTTGGTTGTGGAAATGGACTTGTAGAGAAGAGAAATAGTGAATTATACAGACAAATAGCACAATGGTGTTGCACACTCACACACGACTTGCTGAAGATAGGGACACGTGGTATTGGGGAGGTTTAAACGAAACGTGGTTGCACGAGTATAAAACATTAACGTTCGACTTATTCATATAGAGTTTAAGGTTGTTGTCATAAGAAATAATGCTGATTTAGGCAATCAAATCAGAGAGATAAATGGATTTCATTTCAATTAAATAAATGAGTTTCTTAATAGTTAATACATTAAAAAAAAATGGCAATAGTTGTTAGATTTACTAAATACTAATCATAACCACTGCACCATAATTTACACAAGTATAACATATAATTTTTTTGTATGCATTATGATGTTGTGTCAAGATAGTTAGTCATAAATTTATACTTTATATATATGCGGAATTTTAAGAAATATCAAAATAATTAATAAATCATAAAAATAACTATGAATTCAAATATCAAGTTTCATAATGTCTTAATATATAATTTACAAACTCTAAAAAATAATTAATTAATTGAAGTTTTAAAAATGATTAAATAAGACTTGCTAATTAACAAAAGTATTTAAAAATCGGAGTTAATAATACAAATTTATCGTGTTATTATGCGTGCCGTGTTGAAATACTTAAATACAAACACAACACGAAATTACATAGTGGTATATCACATTATCGCCCCTATTATATACGTCTACAAATACAGTTTTTTCGTATGTGTTCGTATCTTGTAATCATGATATGTAAAATGGTGGATTACCAAAACAAAGTATCCTTCACCTTCAAGTTTTAATGCTTATTCACCGAATACATACGTTTAATGATTAAAAATCATACAAATTACAACAACCGTGAGGACAAAAGAAAGAATAACTGTCAAAAGTGAATCGCCACAATCCCAGCAGTATGGATGTGCTTTGGGGTGAATCTTTCAAACTCGCCGCACTCAAATCTCTCTCTCTCTCTCTCTCTCATCAGATATTCATCATCTTCTTCTTCCTCTTCAGATGTAGATCATAGAATACAATCAAATTAATTACTCTCTAAAGCATCAGCAGTACAGATTCATGCAAAAAAGAAACATGAGGAGGGGACAGCATAGAGCATTGAAGCTGTCGCTTTGGATGATGGCTGTCCTCATTGTCGGATACATTGTCGGGCGTCCCCTCTATTGGCACATCAGCGAGACCTTCGCCTCCATCGATCACCACCACCGAAAAACTCTCTTATCCTGTCCTCTCTGCGACTGCCATTGTTCCTCCCAACCACTTCTCTCCATCATGGATGGTACGTTGTTCCTTGTTTTTGGATTCTTGCCGTCTCTCTATCAAGATCATCTTGTGTTAATTTCTTTCCCAACATTACATTTACCCGGTTCTTGTTTTCTTGATCTCCGCAGATTTGAGCAATCAATCCTTCACAGGTTTAATTTGTTTTGACGATCCACTTACGATTTGACATTCGGATTATAATCAATCTTATTTGAAATCCCTGTGTTTGAAACTGTTGTGTAGAATGTATGAAGCACGATCTGGCAGAGACCGATGCGAAGGAGAAGGACTTCATCGATCTGTTATCACAGGAAGTGAGGCTGCAGGAAGCTCAGGCTTTAGAGAATCATCACCGTGCTGATATGATGCTTTTAGAGGCCAAGAAAATGGCATCTCAGTTTCAAAAGGAAGCCGATAAGTGTAGTTCGGGGATGGAGACGTGCGAGGAGGCGAGGGAGAAATCCGAGGCAACGCTCGAAGCTCAGAGGTCGTTAACCGCCATGTGGGAGCTTCGGGCTCGCCAAAGAGGATGGAAAGAAAGGTCGGATCCGTAATGTTTGTCTTTACGAAACACGATGACTCCACTACGTTCTATTCGTTACAGATTATTCAATCGGAATCGGATCTATTATTAGATAGATTACTAAATGATCTCCATAGAAGAAAGATTCATGTTTGAGCCTGAAAGCCAGAATTCATGTTTAAAAACGTGGCACTCTTCATGTCGCCAAGTTTCCTTTGAAAAAGACGGAAAAATCTAAAATGGTTCAACATGGTTTTACAAAACTTGAGTGAACACCAATATTTTTTTTTTAGATGGTTAAATGATTCAACATATTTGAAAATTATGGTTTTTGATATATGTTATTTTTCAGTTAAATATTTTTTATATTTACAAAATTAATTGAATATTTTTTTAAATATTAAGCCTACAAATTTACACTAATCAAGCCTCAATCGGGTGTCCTATAGTCTGAGTTCGAACATAGACCAGATCTCTGGTTAGGTGACATGTATGAGTTCAGACCCTAGTTAGGGGACCCCGATGTAGCTTGAATTGAGTCTTGTTTATAAGTTTATAGATTTAGTTGTAATATTTAGATAAATATTCTATTAATTTTACAAATATAAAAAATATTTAACGATTTTTTTCAATGGTACCATTATCATCATTTTGGACCATTCAAAATATAAGTTAATATCCTTACATAAAAATCTGAAGGGACACATGGCAGCGCCTGTTTGGGCCACTAAATATCCATTTTAGTACCCTCATTGTAGAATGTTTACTGTTTTTACTTTTTAGTACCCTCGTTTTGTCGATCCAAACCTCTGCTAATAAATTTACAAGAACCCTCCATTCCATCTAAAAAATCGGTCCTTTGATATCTGAATTTACAGATTTACCGCGCATGTTGAATCTATGAATCTTCTTGAATGACATCGGGCAGAGAAGGTGAGGGAGAGGATCCGATTTTGCTTGGGGCTGGTGTGTTCTTCCTAGATGATCGTTTTGTCGGAACCAACACGCTTTCCTGATCCAACTTTTCACTAAAATCTTCATAACCATCATCATCGTCACTGTCGTCGCCTGCTTTGAACACAGGGTGGAGGTAAGCGGGTTGGAGATAAGCCTTCATATTGAAGTTTGGATCCCTTGCCTTCTCCAGAGTATCCTTCATCATCGCCTCCTGATAAAAAGTAAATGACCTATTAATTAACAACAGTGGCTTTGGGCTTTGATACCAAACAAACAAAAAAATATGATGATACCAAAAAAAATGATGAACGGGTTCGATCACCATGGTCTCAGTCTTCAGCTAAGTGTTAGGTTCTAGTGTAACTACTTACAATAAATTTGCTTTATACATTGATTCATTGTTGATCCGTTTAGCATTTTTTATAGAGCCAAAAATGGAATACGAACCTGTAACGGATATCGGACAAATGCAGGTTCATAACGGCCTTTGCAGAATCTGTGGAATGTGATGGTGAGAACTGGAAGAGCTATAATGAAAGGAGCTGCAAGGGCAAAGTCTTTGGTTCCCATGAGACCCATCAGAAGAAGCTGAGCAATGACAAGTGCAGCTATAATGCGTCCATGCACATCGGGCCAGAATGCTGCTGCACTTTCATACTCTTGATTGTAAACGTTTATAATCTGAATTTTTTCAAGAAAAAGGAATCACTTTTCTGTATCACAAGATTAAATGTGCAAAATATTTTCCATAAAAAATAAGTCGGGGCGTATTAAGTCGTACCTGATGGCGATAGACAACAAAGGCGAAGGCAAAGAAGACGATTATAAAAGGAAGCAGTACTGGAGTTACAGTCATATAGACAAGGCCCACCAAAAAGTAGAGCTGAATTTGGGGTTCTCCTGTGTTGAAGCCTATGCTTCCCGCATCCATTGCCTCCACTCTATCCTTCTCAGTCTTCACCAAGAAGAAGTTCTTCAAATGGAAGATTATCAATGGCTTTATCCTCAAGATTTCAGCGGCTATTCCCGCCCAACCATCAACCATGATGTAAGTGATAAAGAAAGTAGCTCTCTGAGGAATGGCAACTCCAATTGTTTTTGGAATCCTGAATATTGGACGATTGTCATTTCTAACTCAGCACAAGAAAGAAACCAAAAGGAAGATGAGGGATAATAGTATAACAATGAAATGACATACTCGTTCGGGCTCTGATCCATAAAAGATTTCAGCTGCTGCAGTGCAGATCCAGTGACAATGCTTGCAAGAAATGTATTCACAAGATTGAAAAGATAGTATCGAGATGCGGCTCTACGCTCAAGAGATGATAGAGATGTGAAGCCCTCAAATTTGGACATGATCATCAATATTGAAGGCAGAAACATGAGGAAAAGCTTCAATGCTAGCCCGGGTAGAACACCTTGCACAAGTGACTTGATAAAAGAGCTGCAAATATTTTGTCAAACATTTTATTAGTTGAACAATGCTGCAACATATGAAACTCACGAAACTGTTATCTCACTAACTCAACATTTCCTAAAAAAATACCTTTACAGTTCACACCGAATTTCTCATTATTTTGCAAATATTTTGTCAAACGGTATTAGTCAAGCAATGCTAAAGCATGTCAAACTCCATGGGAAAGTATTATCGTTTACTATATATATATAAACTGTTATCTCACGTAATTATCATTTCCTGAAGAGGTAAGTTTTGTTTACTCTCACATTAGTACAAGAAAGGTAATTGGCAATTCAACAAGAGATTGGGGGGGGGGGGGCTGAAGTGAACTTACATTTCAATGACAGGCTTTAGAGCGGGAATCTTCTTTTCAATTCCCTCAATGGTTGCAAGAGATTGGACAAACGCGATTGGGATCACAAAAAAGAAGGTTAGGAAAAAGAAGGCAACACCCATGATCAATCTCCGGACTGCAATTGAAACATATGGAATGGCAAGATTTTTCCAATAGACATCTCGTGGCTCTGGAGCCCACTCGGTTAGCCATTTAGTTGGATCCCTAGATTGTTGAGTTTGAGCACAAACCGCTGCGCCCCAACGAGTTTTAAATGATACAAATGCAGCGGGCATGATAGATTTGGGGTCAGTTGCAACTCTTTCTCTCTCAGCAATTATCTGGAAAGATGAAATAAAGACAATTTTAGTAAAAGCCCAAAAAAGGATAATAGAATTTTTCTTTCAAAATTCCAAAAGAAAACTTGTTAGTCCATGAGCATGAATATTGACGCAGTATATAACAACTGAATAGAAGATAAATGCTTACTTCTTTAGAGAGTTTCTCAATTTCAGATGTGTAGTGATCAATTCCATCCACTTTGTCTCCGCAAAGCCCTAGGAAACCAGTCTGATAACACGATTGTGAATGATTAAAAGGAGCTAACATAAGAAAATCAAGTAATAGCTTTCATTGATCTGATACATTACCTTAATCTGCGGTCTAACTGAATTATTTCTAGAAAATTTATTCTGATAATAGTCGAGCCAGTTCTGCATTTTCTTCTTCTTTGCAACCAATTCTGCGAGCTTGTTTGCATTATACACCACCTGCACAAAGTTTTAATGTAGCATAAGGAAATTGACCACTGATTATTAATATTACTATTATTATTTTGAAGGGAAAATGACTACTGACTATGATAGAAAACTGAGATTGATAATAATATTGAGGTATAAAAATAGTTAAACATTGCAGCTTTTTGTATCATGAAAACTCTAAAATTAAGAATACTCTATTGGGATACTTCTTTAGTTTGTCTTCATCATATGAACTGTAAAGCTGGTTGACCTCTAATGGAGGCAAACGAGGATAATAAAGAAGAATAAGACAGGTTGCTACGTATTCTGAGTCTTTCTTTAGCTTTTCTTCGCCGTGTGTTAAATTCCATGTTGAACTGAACCAAGCCTAACGGCTAAAGACAGAGCAAGCACTTTTACAAGTGAGTTTCCATTCTAAACCAATAGGTGATAGGAGAAGGAGACCACTTGTTTATATAGTGATCTCGTTTAATATTCAATACCATTGTGGTACTTCCGAATCATATGGTCTCATGGTGGAGGCTTCATTACCTTCAACAACATGAACCATATAATGGATAGTGTTGGTATGATGAAGATAAAAGCAAGTTAGGTGGTCTAACCAAACCCTTATTTGACACAAACAATACCACCTAAATTGCCACTCACATTAGGAAATGAAGAGATGGGGACATTTAATGACTGACAAGAATATTGGAGTACAAAACAAGAGATCGTTTGATAATTGCATAAGGTACAAAAGTAAAAATGCAGTTGAAAGCCAATCACATGCCACTCACTAAAATGTTGTTAGTAGACCAGATAAATTGCAGAGTACACTAGAACCAACCTGATGGGTAAGGTAATTATTTGGATGATTAACTAGGAAAAAATGTTCCACAAGCTCACTAGTTGTTTCATCTGGGTCTGGTGGAACGTTCCTCACAAGGACCTGTGAAAATTAGATTCCATTAATAAAGAAAAGTGAAATGCAGATTATCCAGCAAACCTCAGGATAAGATATTTGTGACACTATATGTTCCAAAGTGGATTAAGAGATATATGAAGTGACTCTTACTGTAAACTGATCTGGACGTCGCTTGTCTGTTGCAAGGAATTGCAACCGCATTGTTGCGATTTTCTCGTATTCAATTAGCAACACATAGCATATCCAGAAGGTAAAGGCATAAACCATCACAATGTGAGTCCAAAATCTGCAACGTGTATCATCAAATACATCCATATGTAAGTAAATCAGAAGAAGCAATAATTCATAAAGATTGATTAACTAAACGGGTTGAGAAGAAGCTCATCTCTTTTCAATAAAAAATACGGAGTTGAGCGACAAAGATTAATCCTTGTCAGCAGTGTATAATATTAGTAAGTTCACATGAAAAAGGAAGGTTAAGAAGCACAAACAACTCTTGGAATTAACTGTTTTACAGCAACTGTAAAGGCAATTTTAGTATGATCTTAAGCTTGTATACCCAGTGTTTATTCAGTTTGATGCAACAGCAGTGAGCAAACTAAAAGGTTTTGTGATACACAGCTATTAGTTAAGGCCTTCAAACCTTTGTGATCCAAGTGGGATATTTGAAACGGATAGCTCATCAATGTCACTAGATGTTACATTGTCGGCCTTCGCAGCTAACTTCAGAGTGTTATTTGTCCAATTAACAGGTACTAGGATTGTCCATGCAAGAAATGCTATTGGAACGAATATCTTAAGCCTGCAGGAGGAAGGGTAATAAAGTAATTAATAGGCAAATTTCCATTGAAAAGATAATGCTATAACAGATGAGTTCAATTAAAGATTCAACAGAAGAACTTGAGAAAATATATTTTCAGAAAGCAAACTATGTTACTGCTTCTATCAAAATTACTTGATTACATAAACATAAGTAGTGAACTAGGAACTCCTGAAAAGATGCCTCAGTTTCATTTTGTAACTTCAGGTTTTCATATAAGAGAATTTACTTTTTCCAAATAAAAATCTTGAAAGTTCAATGAGCTATAATTATCTAATTATAGTTTTTCAATAAAAAAAAACTCCAGAATATTTCGTTGTTCTATCAAAATTCTGTAAATAGTCAAGCTTATTGCAATTATCCATCTCTGATAACTAGATAATCATACCGAGTGTTAAATTAAGACTAGCAGTCTAGAGCAATACCCCATCAAATAGATGCGAAGATACACAGCTGAATCTAATCCAGCATGTTCAATTAGCTCAGGTTCAGGCATTTTAAGCGCATCCGGTATCCAATTTAAGAACTTGAGGTATGACCTATAGTCCAAGTTCACGAACTTGCTAACAAAAGCTCCTCCACGAGTTGGACTGTTCCGTATTCCTTTAAGGTACCACTTTGGGAAGTAAACACGATCATTGAAGGGCTGGAGCCTTAAGATGGCAAATGCCACAAGAAATATAACGGCACTCAGGATGTTGACGGCTGCTGAAAGCCCTATATCAGCTAGAGTAGCCATTTATCACCTGTAAAAGAGGAATAACAATAGAAGTTCAACGTAAATTACTGAAAGGTCACCTCTCAAGGGCTTGCTTTTATGTAGATCAGGATAGAACAATTTGGAGCGGCCCCAGATTTGTCGTCTCCGGAAAAGCTTATGAACACATAAAGTTGACCACTTCTACATGTTTCTCTCCTTTATTTACTAAACTCAGAAAGATTGACTAGCGTTACTTTTGAGAATCTTCAACACGCACAAAGCGATCTTCGAGATTTTCAGCCAAGAGGATCGCATACTAATCAATCTTGCTTGAAGCGGTCATAGACCAATCAAACTTCCAATTGAGCTCAAAAAAACAATTTTTTGGAGGATAAGTAAAACAAATTTCACAAGACTCAACTCAACTCAATCGAAAGTTGGGAGTTTCATCTCCAAACACAAGTATTCAACATACAAATACAACAGTATGAGTTACTCAACAGAACTCCCCTCTTGTTACCTGTTCGATCAAATGCCTCGGGGAGTACTTGACACTACGACCAACCAAACCTAATAAATCAGCTCCACGCGACAGATCCGAAGCCCACACAGCAATCCTTTGAATCACTTCTAAACGACAATCATTCTGCTTCTGGAAAATGTACGATCCACGCAATCACTAACACTGCAGCTCCTCCTTATAAAGGACCTAGAATCCACAAATCCAAACACAGATTTGGCCAAAGCTGGAGTCAAAGAATTCTTCAAGGAGATTCCTTTCTTCGGAGAGATTGGGAATAGAGCAGCGCGGACGAATTTTCATGAGTGGGATGCGCGTATTTGTTGGTGGTGTCCGTTACCAGAAGGTGTGTTGTTTAAGCTTCCTTTGTCTTTTCCTTTCCAAAAAGGAGTTTATCAGTACTTAATTAAACTCGGAGTTGATAAAGTCAATAGATTAGTCCTAGTCTTTTTTTTTTGGCCAAGAGATTAGTCCTAGTCATTACAAAGATTACTTATGCAAATTTATCCTCTGCGTGTCGGCATTTGCCACGTGGATCGCCTAACGGCTATTTTTCGTGGAGGGCTGAGATATGATATCACCACCAGTCAGTCACCTAGAGAACAATTTCACGAGCTATGCTAATTTAAATTTTATTTGCAGAACATCGACGGTTTTATACCGAGCACTTTTGTTGAAAGACTAAATACTAACTTTTTACATATTTGTCCTTACTAATTTTAAGAAAATTAATTATCAAATCGACCTCATATTTTCGTAGTTACTAAATCGACCTCATATTATCAAAATTGTGAAAAATTATGATTCTAGCAAGTTTTGAACTCTAGACGTCTTACATACTAACTAAAAGTTTTACCACTGTACTAACAATTCCAATTGATTTCCTATATACTTCAAATATAATTATTAAAGCAACTATAATATTATTGTATTAAACATCTCATGTTTATTTATTGATGTTTTTTAGTAATTAACATTTGTTCAACGTTGTTTGTTTAATTATAGTTTTAATTTAATTATGTATCTACTGATTAAAATTTTAAAATATTTGAAAAATAAGTAATTTTTTAAATTTAGTATTTATAAACTACCAGAATATTTATTTTGAAAATATTGTTTTCAACCATCTCTAAAAAAAGAATCAGAAAGATTATAGTATTTATATAATTAAATTAAAACTCTAACGACATATATAGTGTTAAGTTTCAATTTTCTTATCGATTATCAAATTTGGTCAAAGTAGTGTTGATATATAATTTTTATAAATTTGACCAAAATTTATGGTTGATGGGAAAATTCAAACTTAGCATCATATGTGTTAGAGTTTTAATTTAATTATCTACATATTATAGTCTTTCTGATTTTTTTTGAGATGGTTGAAAAAATATTTTCAAAATGAGTATTTGGTAGTCTATAAATACTAAATTTAGAAAATTACTTATTTTTAAATCATTTTTAAAAAAAATTGATTAGTAGATACATAATTAAATTAAAACTATAATTAAACAAACAACGTTGAACAAATGGTAATTACTAAAGAGCATCAATAAATAAACATGAGATGTTTTAATACAATAATATGAGAGTTGCTTCAATAACTATATTTGAAGTATACAAGCAAGCAATTGGAATTACTTGTATAGTGGTAAAACTTTTAACTAGTATGTAAGAGGTCTAGGGTTCAAAACTTGCTAGAAGCATAATTTTTCACAATTTTGATAATATGGGGCCGATTTAGTAACTACAAAAATAGTAGTTCGATTTAATAATTAATTTCCTTAAAATTAGTAAGGACAAATATGTAAAATGTTATTATGGCATTTTAGTCTTTCAACAAAAGTGGTCTGTATAAAGTAATCGATGGTTTGCAAATAGAATCACCCAATTTAATATAGGGTTAATGGTCAATGTCCCCCTTAAAGTTTGGATCAAATTTAAGATTTTCCCTTAATGTTTAAAATTTTAAATTTTAGTCCTAATGTTTGGACAAAATGAAAAATCCTCATTTTCCGTCCAATTTCTGTTTAGTTCAGATAGAAACTCATCATGTGCTTTTTTTAAGCTTGAAATTACAAATTTACCCTCCATTACCCACAATTACAAATTGGCATCCGTCGATGGATGTGCGGTGGCTTAAGCGGAAGGAGATTGCAGACAGATTGACGGATGGCGAAAGGAGGCCCGACGAATGGCTAACAGAGGATCAGCAGATAGAGACGGACGAGCAGACTGACACGGCAACATATGGAGAAACCGACGGGATCAGAGATCGTCTAAAGAGATTGAAGAGAACAAATACTGGTGGTAGACGACGGTGGTTACAGAGGGTCGACCGACGGTAATCTAATTTATGAAATTTTGATTTAAGGTTCTAATACATGTAAGTAATTATAATATTTTCTGTATTTCTCTAATCAAATTATACAAATATATAATGAAAGACAAAACCTAAATTAGGTAAATAGTAAATAGCATTAACTATACAATGAATACTTTCTATCTCTAACAACTCTAAAAGATGAAGACAGTGAGAATTCTACTGAGGATAAGAGTCTTCATGACTCATGAGGAAGGGAATTTAACACTTTGCAATCAAAGGAAATATAGTGATAAGAGTCGAGATAGGGAGAACTATAATAAAGCTTAACAAATAACAAGCTTAACAATATGTTGGTCATATGTTGTAGAGCAGATGAGATGAAACGAATCCTCACTGTCTTCATCTTTTGTAATTGGAAGAAGTGTGGGTAATGGAGGGTAAATTTGTAATTTCAAGCTTAAAAAAAAGCACATGTCAAGCACACGATGGATTTCTGTGTGAACTAAATGGAAATTGGGGATTTTTCGTTTTGTGCAAACATTATGATTAAAATTTAAAATTTTAAACATTAAGGGAGAATCTTAAATTTGGTCTAAACTTTATGGGGGACATTGACTATTAACCCTTTAATATATATTACTCTTAAATTTCTAAGGAAGTCTTTTTAAAAAAAAAATTAAAATATTAAAGTACATAATAATATTTTATTTCATAAAAAGTATGAGTAAAATCTGTAACTAGAAAAGAAAGTTAAGACTAAATCAAAGATAATGCCATATATTACGTTTCACTTTCGTAAAAGTAATAGCTAGCACAATGTAACGTCATTATAATCATTCATGCAATTTAGAACAAATTTAGAAAACCATGGGAACCAAAAATTACTAATATTATTGAGATAATTTATTTATTTTTTTACAATTTGACAAAACGTACGTCATTGTTATACATTTCTAGGTCTAATATAATTTGTGAATGCAATAAATAAAATAAAATGACATTTTCTTCATTGAAGTTACAACTTAAATAACAATAGTTTTACATTTACTAATACTGTTAATATTTTTATATAACTATACGACTAGAGTAGAGGTCATACGACAAAAAAAATTAAAAATTTAACACAGTGAATAATGTATTGATACTTTTTAATTTATTTTATAAAATACTTTATTCGATTTTATATAGCATAATACTGACACATAAGCAACTAGAACAATTACAGAAGATAATACCTTAACTAATACTACATAATTGGAAGAAAAAGAATAGATATATGATTCGCAATTTGTGCGCGGTAAGTAATTGACTTAATTTTTTTTTATATATAATTTAAGTGTTTTTTTTTATAATACCTAGTTTTGGGGTTCAAAACAAACACATTAACTGATTTCTAAAAACAAATCAATAAATCAATTTATGGGATCGAAATCATAAGAAAAACGAAAGAATGATATTTTTTATATTTTATCTCATAAAAAATTATTATAACAAAAAAAATATATAAAAAATAAATGACTAAATAACACATGTTCAAATCAAATTTTCATATGATTAAGTATAAGTGATTAAATAGGTAATTACTTACTTTAAATGTTCTAACCAAATTAATTTATAAAGAGAGACTTGTAACTTTTCTTTATAAATATAATTTATTTTTCTATTATATTTTTTTCTAATTAAGTTGAATTAAATCAATATAATAAATTATAGATTAAACTATAATGAATATGATTTTTTTGATCCTGATATAGATTTCTATTGTATATATATATATATTCACTTATTAATTAATAAATAGAAACACACACAAAACACCGATCGCTTTCCTATTTCTTTCTTATCTAATCTAGTATTCATTAGTGGTGTGTGGGTTGATTAGATTATGTTGTGACGCGTGAATACAGCGTCCGTCCGCGTGTATCTGTACAACTGGAACGACCGGCGATTTCTTGACGTGTGGACGGACTCGGTTTTGTTGTTGTTGTTTGTATCCGTCCAGCAAGTTACGGTTTGCCGACCAAACTACCAACTGAGACCATGTGTCCATTTGTTTTCAGTCGATTGCTTGTAATTTGTGTTGTGATCCTTGAAAATGAAATGAGGAATTTGAGGATTATACAGATATAGAAAAGTATATGCACACAGCAATATATTTGAAATTAAATCATTTGTGTATTTCAGCTAACAATATTAATTTTTTATTTACAGATTGATCAACTTTTTATCTTAAGTTAAAAATTTAATACAAACTTTTTAAGTCAAAACTTAACTGTGTTAACAGCATATACATTTATAATTGAATTACACATTGTGTGAGTTACGTTTCCTTACTAATTCGATTAAGAGTTTAAAAGATTCACGGATTTATGTCTATGGTAGTTTGTATGATTTATTTTTAATTAAGTATATAACTAAACTTTTATCATGAATTTATTTATCTTTCTAGTTAAACTATAGGACAAACGATTCTAGATTAAAATTTTAATCATGTAACTAATATACAAACAAAAATATATATAATATGTAAATAATTAAATTACGATATAAATAGTGTTAGCGACATTGACTATCGACTTATAGGGTCTAAGTTGTTTTTTGTAAGTCAAATTTTCAGATATGAACTTAGGGCAAATCAATCTATAAATTGAAATTCAATATTATTTGCAACGTTTAGATTGCAATTTAAATATTTATTCACTTATTTTTTTTTAATAAATAGATAATTTAATCATTAACATAATTTCGTAAAAAGTATTATAGAAAGAAAAACTCAACAAATGCGTAAACTGTCAAAGTGAAGAACTGCAAGGGAGAGCAAAAGACGGAACTGGTGAAGGCACAGAGAAAAAACTCTAGAAAATGAACAGAGCATTTGATAAGATCACTTCTGATATTCTATTAAGGGTATCAGATCACCTATTAACAAGGCAGTTTTATTATCACATAATAGAATAACAGAAGCAGCACGTTCTACCCCTAGTTCCTCTAACAGTCTCCGCAACCAGATTATCTCATACAAGGTGGTACTCATGCTTCTATACTCATATTCTGCTAAGGACCTAGAGATAGTACTTTGCCTTTTTACTTTCCAAGAGATTAATGACTGTCCTAACTTAATGCAATGTCTAGTTACGGGTTTTCTGCTCTCCACACATCTTGCCCAGTTTTCCTAAGCCTTTCATCCTAAAACTACTTGTCAAAAATTGTTTGAGATCATCAATCAAAGACTCGTTATTACCTGAAATTACAAGGTCATCAACATAGACAAGTAAAAGTACAATATGATAATTTTCTTTCTTAGTAACTAGAGAATAGTCCAATTTTGATTGTTGATATCCTTTTTTAATAAAACAAATGAGTTAGTTTAAGGTTCTATTGCCGAGAAGCTTATTTTAATCCATAGAGTGATTTTCGTAATCTACAAACAAGATTATGTTTATCACTCTCCCCTGATTACGAAAACCAGGAGGGACATGCATATATTTTTCATCTAAATCCCCTTGTAAAAATGTATTATGCACATCTATTTGAAATAAAGGAAATTTTTTAACATATGCACAAGCTAAAACAATCCTAACAATGTTCATTTTGCTAACTGGGGAGAAAGTTTTTAAATAATCTACCCCATGAGTAAATCCCTTAGCAACTAACCTAGACGTATACATCTCTATAGTACCATCATATTTAAGCTTTACCTTATAAACTCATCGACAACCAATGAGTTTTTTTACTTGCCGGAAGTTGAACCAGGTCCCAAGTGTTATTTTCTTCAAGGGCACCAACCTCATCCTACATGGCTTGAACCCAATTATTGTCTTTCAGAGCCTCAACAAACAACGAGAGCTCTGTAATCTTAGACACTGAGGTAAAAAAAAATACTGAAATGGGACAGACAAGTTACGATAGGCAACACAATTCAATATAGAGTGTGCAGTATTGGAACTACCAACCTCATAGTCCTTATGCCAAACTGGAGGACATGTTACCCTTCTAGGACGACGATGGGCATAAGTAGTCTCTTGGGGGTAAATAGACTTCTTTCTCATGATGAGGAACCGTAGACTCGGATACTATATCATCATCGTCTTGTGATTAAGGGACCGGGACAATAATGTATAACTCAGATATAGCATCATCATTGTTAGCAGCATGAGGCAACTCACAGGCAGGGGTAGGCATGAACCAGTTCGGGGCAGAACCGGTTCATGAACCGTAGATTTACCACATTTTAAAGAGGTACAGTTTACTGCTCCAGTTTTTTGTCGCTCCAGATTTTGGCTGATTTACCGTACTTGTTCTGAATCGGTTCAAAAATATGTTCTTAACCAATTCGGCTAAACCACTTTTTATATATTAGAAAAATTATAATAATACATAATACGTAAACCATAATCTTAAACCATAAACCATAATCCATAAACCATAATCTATAAACCATAATCCATAAACCATAATCCATAATTTGTTATACTAATGTAGATTGTAAATCATCACCGAACCAACTTTGTTATAATGGTTTAGAGTAGATATTTTAATAATTAAATATAATATTATATTAAAATCGGTACAAGAAGTGGTATGGTTTACCTTTTGCGAATCATTTTTTGTACCTCTTCTGAACCGCTTCATATTTTTGGCAAACAAAACGTTTGGTTTGTGTACCGGTTCAACTTTGGTCTAATGGTTTAGAGTAGATATTTTAATAATTAAATATAATATTATATTAAAATTGGTACGGTTTACCATTTGCAAACCGTTTTTTTGTACCTAATTTGAACCGCTTCATATTTTTGCAAAAAAAAAACACGTTCGGTTTGTGAACCGGTTCAGAATCGGTACAGTTCACAAAAGGTACGATTCGGTTTGACCGAACTGGTTTTTTATGACCACCCCTACTCACAGGTATGCAGAGAGGGATAGAGTTCATGAGACACATCATCAACATGCAAATGTTCATTAAAGAACGACAAAGCATCAACATCTTGCTTAGAAAATGGGAATATATGCTCATAGAATTTAATGTCCCTACTCATAAACAGATGCTTAGTCTGCTGATTATACAACTTATATCCTTTTTGTTTTTCAGAATATCCAATAAAGACAGAGGGAATACCCTTAGGGGCCAATTTATCAATCACGGTAAGATCTTTTGCAAAACATAAGCAACCAAGCACTCTCAAATGGTCAGTTCAAGGAACTTTCTTAGTCATAATATCTAACGGGGACTTTCCATCAAGGAGTTTAATTTATCAAGTAACAAGCAACAATAATACAATAACCCCAAAAAATATCAGGAATATACCCATGTAATTTTAAAGATCGACTAACCTCCAAAAGGTGTCTATATTTCCTTTCCACCCTACTATTCTGTTGAGGGGTATACGACATCTACTCTGATGGATGACACCCTTTTCGTTAAAAAATTCATTCATATTATTACTGGAAAACTCACCACCATTGTCTGACCTAAGCTTCTTAATAGAGGCATTAAACTGATTGTCGATCAAGTCAAATAATTGTTTTAAGGCAACCAAAACATCTTATTTATTAACGATTAGATAAATCCAAGTAACCTTAGAATAACCATCTACAAGAGTCAATAAATATCTCCTGCCATCATATGTGGGGTTTTGATAAAGGCCACAAACATCAACATGGAATATCATTTGCTTTAGAATTAGACACAGGAAAAGGCAATCGAGTAATCTTAGCAAGGGGTAAATCACACATTCACTAGCAACAAAAATTTTATTCTTAACAAATTTTAATTCATTCACATATTGTAAAGATTTAAAAGAGGCATGTCCAAATCTCCTATACCACAACAATGGTAAGTCTCTAGAATAAGTAAAAGCAACAAAACTAGATGAACTAGGCAGTGAAACATGAGGTCTAATCCTAAGAAGAAACATTCCAAAATCCTCCATTCTAGTCCCCAAGACCCTCTCACTCAAGAGGTCCTACAAAATAACATTGTTTTGCAAAAAAATGTTATATAACAACCTAGTTCAGTGAGTTTGGACACCGTGATAACATTATACTTCAAATTGGACAGATATAGAACATTCCTCAAAAACTTGTTAGAACTAAGTATGTAATCTATTCCTTCTACTGCAACATACAATGCATTTGACAACTACACCCTAGATCTAACCAATTTTTTATTCTCAAGCCAATCAGATCTATTAGATATGTGATTTGTAGCACCTGTATCTAGAATCCAATAATCATCATGTTGGTTTTGAGAATTACAACTGGTCATACCTTCCATATTAACCTGGGCACCTGGGGCTACACTAGTCTGCACTGATAAGGCACCAACACGGTTGATAGTTTGCAGGAATTGCCCAAATTGCTCAGAAGTAAAGCTCACTCCTCCTTGCATGTTTGAGTTATTAGTAGGTAAAAGAACAAAAACCGAATCAACATGCCCAATATTGGTGGAAGAGACAACATTGACATGTGGGTTCAGACCCTTCCCTTTCGTAAGATCTCTAAGTTTGAAACATTTATCCTTAACATGTCTCCTTTCTTCTGGCATAACTCACAACCCTCAGCATAACATATGTCCTTAGTGTGACCTTTCTTGTGACAAAAGTCACACACAAGATTAAGGTTAATCTTACCCATATTCTCAGTAGAAGAGACGATATTGACTAACATCACACCAGTAACTAATCTCTGACTTTCTTCCTGAAAAACCATACTATATGCCTGATTCAAAGTGGGCAAGCGGGTCCAAAGCAAAAGGTTAATTTTGACAGCCAAACAGGTCTCATTTAAACCCATAAGAAATTGACAAAGGCACTGGATCATAATGATCAATATGTTTCTTAAATTTCTCACAGCCACAAGGATCAAGGTTACTAGCAGCATAATACTCAACCCAAAGGAACTTAAGCTTGTTAAATAAAGTCGAAACTGAATATAAACCTTGTTGAGCAAGAACAATTTCCTTATGCAATTGGTAAAATCTGACTCTATTTATCTTATCATATCTTTCCCTAAGGTCTTTCCATACAAGACATGCATCAGTAGAGTACATGATACTATTAGAAAGGTCTCTAGAAAGAGAATTCATAATCCAATCAAACACAACCGCATTACACATATCATACACTGCATGCATCGTATTTTCAAACAGATCTTTGCTATAGGTCCCATCAACAAATCCAAGTTTAATTTTTCCTCGAAGAGTTACCAGCATAGCACGACTCCACATAGCATAATTTTCAGGACAAGTGAGCTTGATGGATATGGGACTCATACCTGGATTGTCGAATGGGTGGAGATATAAGGGGTGGTTAGAATGAACCTAATCAGCGAAATCTGGCCATGCATGAACCACCTATGCATATGCAATTTGGGGTATCGCCTCCACGTGTGCAGTCTCATCAACCATGAAAGTATCATCGTAAGGAAACTTTGTAAATCAGTCTGAACTCATAATCGAAACAAGGAGGCTCAAGAAGATGAACCGTCAGACTCTCTGAACCCACAATTGACACAAAAAGGATCAGGAATATGAACTGTCACACTCTTTGAACTCTTAATCAACACAAGAAATCTCAAGAAGACGAACTGTCAGACTCACAATCGGTGCAAGAAGACTCAAAGAGACGAACTGTCAGATGAAAATCGGAAACTGAGAATCAGTCAGAGCGAAAAAAATGGGAAGATAAACCGTCCAATTATTCAGAATATCATAAAGATCTTGGAAGAAACACAAGGGAATATGGACAAATAGCAGTAATCAACATTTTTTCTCTCCTTCGTACAAGAACCACTTCGCTTTCAATCTTGCCATGCATATCTCGAAATTTGTTTATGACTCTCCTTCCGTATATGCACATTGGCGGGTCACACCACTCAAAATAATTACAACCGTGGTTCTGCAACCCAAAAACACAAAATTAGGGCTTCGAAGATTGGACATTGATGTTCAAGACTAAGGCTTCAAAATTAAGCTTCAAAACCAAACAAATCGGCAAACATACTTTATAATTGGAACACCCATAAAACATTCGACTGAAAATCCTTCCATGTCAAATCGGGTTTAGCATGTGTGGTGAACCCACAGTAGCAACTCCACGGCTGGTACTCTACGGCTGACTTCGAGCTGGATGAAGTGTTGCCTGAGTAATGTGGTGCCATTCTTCCTCGGCGACTAGGAGATCCGATAATGACTGGCCGAAGACTTCGGGAATCGACGAACACCTTGGAGAAGACTCTTGGAGAAGACTCTTGGAGAAGAAACCGTATGCTTTTCAATGGAGGAGAAAGACTGCATATAATAGGTGAAGAAGTCAGGGACATCTTTGGAATTTCACACACACATAAAGTCACGTGCAAAACCTAGATGTTGTTAACGGAATTTTTTAACGAACACAAACGAAATTCATCAAAAACCTACACCACCAAACATACTACATAAAAAACAAACATTGGGCCGCATTTACCACCGAGGGCAAACATGTTACATCTTTTTCATACTTTTCCCTAAAATTTAAGGTTATTTCAGAATTATAGAAAAATATTAATATATTTTTACTGGTTTTTTAAAAGTATTTATTAATATATTTTTCTAGTTTTTTAAAGTATTTTCGTAAATTTTAATCGACCTAGTTTAATTCAAGTAGCAATGTGATCCTACAAAAAGTTTAACTAGAATTTCTTAACTCATATAAATTTCATGACGAACCATTTCTTTCCTTTATTGATCTCACCCCACATCATTTGCAGAATTATTTATATTCAAATTTTATTAATTATTCAACAATTTATTTATAGTCTATACCACATGACCATCTTGCCAATCAAAGACATCTCTTAAAAATTTAACGGGTTAAATACCAAGGATCTACCTGAACTGTGGACGTTTTGCAATGAGCTACCCAAACTTTAAAATTCAAAACGGGTTACCTCAACTTGAACGAAAGTGCAAATAGTTACCTCTGTCCAATTCGTGACGAATTTCCGACGAAATTGTGTCAACAATTGACAGTAAATTGAACTGATGTAGCTATTTGCACCTTTGTTCAAGTTGAAGTAACCCGTTTTGAATTTTTAAAGTTCGGATAGCTCGTTGCAAAACGTTCCAAATTCATATAGCTAATTGGTATTTAACATTAACTAATTCTTCAATGGAGGAGCACATTCTAAGAGAGACAAACTGTAGGAGAAAGATGAGAGAGAAAGCCAAAACAAAGCCAGCATCTAACTCGTAGGACAACTGTTCGACGAAATGCCATAGAGGAAAAAACAAGTGAATGGAACAAAAGTAAGGTAAAGTTGTCCTTTCCAAGAGCGTCGGTTTCACGCACTACCCCTCTTTCATCAAGCCTAAGCTCTGTGTGGGATCACCTGGCATTTTTGGTGCTGCCACCGAAGAAAATCCAATCGGAGTGTGGCAACTATCGACACAGCGAAGCAATCTAGGGCAAATTCCTCTCCAAATCGGGTCAGGCTAAGATTAAGTTTGATACAAAGTTGATATCTACCAAACCCTCGCCTGTCTACCCCCCCCCCCCCCCCCCATTCCCTTTGCCGCCTAGTGTATCCCCTCATATTTCTTACTATTTTGTAGGTAGGTACAACCATGGTGAAGGTGATCTGGCCTGCTACCAGCTTGGCCTGCAATCCAGGCACTTGGGAAACTGAGGCTCCCCGATGAGCAATCTTGCCCCTTATCCCAAGACTCCCCAAGCAGACTGCATGCATAGTAGTCAGCAAAATGATCTCTCATAAACAAATCAAGAACAACGCAGTGTACAATGTCCTGAAAGCAGTGTGGGCAGCATATGGCTCAGTCAAAATGACCGATTTAGAGGCGGGCGTTATGGCATTCGACTTTGAGAATGAAGCAGACAAAGATAGGGTGTTGGACATGTCCCCCTAGGCCATTCACGGACATTGCTTAAATTTGAAGGTATGCAAGTCGAACCAAAGCATTAGTGAGGTCGATTTTGGGGTGATTCAGATGTGGGTGCAGGTGCATGGGTTGAGTTTAGAAATGCTTAATTATGGTAATGCCTTCCAAATAGAAAACTTCATAGGTAAGTGTTCTCAGATGGCTAGTGAGGAAGAAATGCAACAAATGGGGTATATTAGGTTCAAAACAGAAGTGGAGGTTGATGAACCTTTGACACCCGGTTTCTGGTGGATTAATGCGAAAGGGAAGGGGAGGTGGGCTCAGGTTAGGTACGAGAGGCTCTCTGATTTTTGCTACGGTTGCGGGAACTTGGGACACACTTCCCAATCCTGCAACCGGGAGATCAAAATATCGGAGGAAAACACTGGCAAGCCTATGTATGGGCCATGGATATCATGTAGGATACATAGAAATAAGAGCAACTGGAGCCGAATAGGAGGTGGTGCCACCACTTCCAACTAGCCCAGGGACCCTAATAGGAAGTCATGGAAGGATTTGATGAGGGAGGGAAGCACTGAACAGAATGCCAAGGTCAAGGAGGACAGAAAGCCAAAAGTGGAACTTCATGATCATATTATGGGCTACGGGGATAGGGTAGTAAAAAAGGAAGGAGCAGAATCTAGTAGAACTGCATAGACTATAGACCTGGAGAATCTGAGGCAAACCAGGGATGAAGTCCACTATACTGATCTGACCTTATCCGTGCTTCCAGTTACTCAATCAATAGGAGTAATTGATCTAAATGTTGAGCCCCCGGAGGAAGAACTATGTTATCTGGAAGACACAATCAACCAAGATGACATCTCATTTAGCCTAAATTCACAGCTCTCCACCACATCACTCCTCAGCTACCCTCCTGAAGTCATAGAGCTGAAAAGAGAAGAGATGCTTGGGATGCCAATTCCCGAGTATCAAAGGGTAGGGGCACTAGAAAAGATGAAGGGACCGAGGACAAGGGTCAGATACCACCCGATAAGAAGAACCATAAAGGAAGGGCCTCTCAGATTGGAGTACAATCAGGAAGGGAATGAGGACAGATTTCACCCAACAAAGAAGAGGAAGGGAACGAGGGAATCTCAGGTACAAGAGATGCACGACCCTCTCAAAGGACAGTTATCGAAAAAAATGAGATGCGTGGAGGCCATGGACCACAGGGGATCGTAAGGATACGAATAAGACAATGGAGACAGAGAACAAAAAGGATTCTGGTGGTTGTTCCAAAACAGCCACACGGAATCAATAACCATCCTAAGCTGGAACTGTCAGGGGTTGGGGTCTCTTCTGACTGTTCGACACCTAAAAGACCAGATACGAAGAATCCGACCAGCTATTGTGTTTCTTATGGAAACAAAACAACCAGAGGATTCATGTGAGAGAATACGACGGGAGGTGGGGATGAGCCAGGTATTGTACGTACCTCCAGTGGGCACTAGTGGAGGGTTAGCACTTTGGTGGACAAGTGACGTGAGGATAGTTTTCACACATATCAACAAAAATATAATAGATAGTGAGGTGCAAATGGGAGTCAACGGGCAGAGCTTAAAACTGTCCTGGATCTACGGGGATTCAGATTATAGAAGACGGACGTTAAACTGGGATCACCTAAAAGCCATCACTTTATACCGAACCGAACCTTGGCTAGCTCTGGGGGACTTCAATGACATCAGTAACCAAAGGGAAAAGGTGGAAGGAAGACCAAATGATCAACGGAAAATAGACGGTTTCAATAGTCTAATAGACGACCTTGCCTTGGGAGATCTCGGATTAAAAGGCAAATGTTCACGTGGTCGAATAACAGGGGGGAGAGGAACGAATAGCAAAGAAGTTGGACCGGGCACTGGCTAATGTTGAATGGTATAGAATCTTCACAAGGACATAATGCATTCACGGGTTGGCCATAGGCTCCGATCATGTCCCTATCTGTGTTCAACTAGACCAAGAAGAAAGAAGGGGAGACAAGGACTTTAAGTTTGAGAAGATGTGGTTACAAAAACCAGAATGCCTAGATGTAATCAGGAATGTATGGGACAGAGGAGGGAGATTAAGATCAGTCGAAGACTACAATGTTAAGATCGGTTCGTGTATAACTGAACTCACTAGGTAGAGTAAACAATGCTTCAGAAACAATAGGGAACAGATTGAGCAAGCAAAGGTGAGGCTGCAGGAGATAGCCAGAGCAAGGCCGACAGATCAATTACAAGTGGAGGAAAAGGTTCTCTAGTCAAAGATCCATGCATTATGGAAGTACGAAGAGATTTATTGGAAACAACGATCAAGAGTACGATGGCTAAAGGATGGCGACAGAAATTCTGAATTCTTCCATCAAACCACAATTGATAGGAGAAGGAGGTATAAGATTGTCAAGATACGGGATGCCGAAGGAACATGGGTCGAAGAGTAAGATGAAATAATGAATGAGGTTTTCTCTTTCTACTCAAAGCTGTTCGGAGTGGGAGATGAGGACAATTCAAATAACAGGGATGGGCATGAGATACTGGATTGTCTAGATAGAGACATCACAACTTCTATGAATGAAAGCCTCATTTAGGAGATCACCGGGAGGGAGGTTAGGGCTGCAGTGAACCATCTTGGGGGGTCAAGGGCTCCGGGACTGGATGACTTCTAGGGATCCTTCTTCCAAAGGGCATGGAAGGTAGTAGGGCCAGACATCATCACCATGGTCAAGGCCCTACATGTATCTTTCCTCCATATATAAACCATAATGATATTTCTCTTATCCCTAAGGTTCCAAATCTTTGACTGCATCTGATTACCGCCCTATTAGCTTATGCAATTTTAGGTACAAGATAGTATCTAAGGTTCTGGCAAACATGTTAAAACCCTGGTTGCCAGAACTTATCTGATCAGCCCTATCAAAGTGATTTTGTCTCAGGTAGACAGATTCAAGATAACATTCGTATAGGGCATGAAATGTTTCATCACCTGAAGATCAGCCAGAGAAGAGGGGGAATAGAAGCCACCCCGACTGTGCCCTGAAGATAGACATGGAAAAGGCCTACGATAGGGTAGAGTGAGAATTCCTATTTCAAGTCATGATAAGAAGGGGTTTCGATCAAAAATGGGTTCAATGGATAAATGCATGCATCTCGACTGTTACCTACCAGGTAATAGTAAATGGGAAGAAGACATAGTTGATCAAACCAGCTAGAGGGATAAGGTAGGGGGACCCACTCTTCCCATACTTATTCATCATGGTGGCCGATGTTCTCTCGAGAAGGATGGATCAGAGAGTTCGACAAAATGAGATACTAGACATCAAACCAAGGAGAACTTGCCCGGAAATCCACCATCTTCTCTTTGCTGACGATTCCTTGTTCTTTATGAAGGTGGAAAATGCACAAGCCTTAAAGGCCACCCTGGATGAATATTGCAAGGCGTCGGGTCAGAGGGTTAATTTATCAAAATCAGCCTTTTTTTGTGGAGAGGTCGAGGATAATGTATTGCCAAGGGAAGTGGCTGAGCTGTTCGGTATGACTGTGGTGACTAATCTGGGTAAGTATTTAGGTCTTCCCTCGTTATGGGGAAGATCCAAATGTGAGGCGCTCAATTTTTTGAAGGAGAAGATAGTAAATAAACTGCAAGGGTGAAGGTCGAAACTTCTCAATAACGTGGGGAAGGAGGTGTTGATAAAAGTGGTTATCTCCGCTATTCCGACTTATACCATGAGTGCGTTCAAACTGTTGAAATCCTGGTGTGGGCAAATGAATGGGCTCATACCACGTTTTGGGTGGGGAGCACCAAACGGGGATCGTAAGATCCATTGGATGCGATGGGACTCGGTGACAAGGTCTAAGAAAGAAGGTGGAATGGGATTTAGGGAATTGGAATCATTCAATGAGGCTTTGTTGGGAAAGATGGCTTATAGGCTATGGCTAGAACCAGACTCTCTATGGGCAAAGTTTCTAAAGGGGTTGTATTTCCCGACATCGGACTTCCTTGAAGCTCCAAAAGGTAGTAGATCGTCATGGGCATGGGCGAGTTTGCTGGTGGGCCGAAAGGTGATGATGGATGGAGTAGTATGGTCATTCGAGGATGGGAAAATAATCAGGTCTTTCATGGATGCGTGGATCCCGGGGAGATATGGAAGAAATTTGGAAGTCAAAAATAATGTCTAAGGTTCGAGTGTTTGTGTGGAAGTTGCTGTAAAAAACGATTGCATTTAGGGAAAGGTTAGTAAGGAGAGGGATGCAGGTTCTAGTTGGGTGCCCAATGTGCAACCAAGCTGAGACGGTCGAACATCTGGTTTGGGGGTGCGTGTGGGTCACCAAGGTGTGGGAGGAACTGCTGGGGATCCAAGACCCAGGGGAAGGATGTAGCACGATTCATGAGTAGCCGGGAAAGAGGTTACTTGAACAAGCGGGATCGAGGGAAAGGAAGGAAACCCGATGGATCACAGTCCTCCTCGCATGCTGGAACATCTGGAAGGCGAGGTGCTCAAGGATATTCGAAGGTAAAAACCCGGACCACCGTGTCGTCATCGAGAACGTAAGGAAGCTAGTCCAGGAGTGCAATGATCCGCAGATTCAGAACACCATGCTGCAGATCCGAGATGAACAACAACCCAGTCACACGCAGCAAGGAGGTGAGGGAGGGTTGCAGCACTGGACCAGACCGAACAAAGGGACCATTAAGTTCAATTGCGATGCGGCTTGGCACGGAGGGACGGGGGAAGGTGGCATAGGAGTCCTAGCATGGAACCATGAAGGACAGGTCGTAGGTGGCATGCAACGTTCGGAATGGGCTGCTTCAATTGAGATTCTAGAGGCAAGGGTTGTGTACGAAGGTGTTAAGCTCGCCATTGAATACGGTTGAGATTCGGTGGTGATAGAGTCAGATGCGGCGGTCGTGATCAACCACATCATAGGGTTGGTAAATTGAGACTATAGTGGCAAATAGTATTAATTTGCCGTGTAGGATTAGAAACATGGAATTGTATAGGATATCAAGATCCGCAAATCAATGTGCGAACTGGATAATGAAACAAGTTATTGGGGGATGAGACTTAAGGATTGGGTAGCACCCCCACCCCACACACACATATACGGAATTATTAGGTAAAAAAAAATGGTATTTAACCCAAATTTAACATCAATAATTATTTTGTGATAAAGAATTAATGATTGAGCAGAAAATTATCAAAGCAAGTGGAATGAAAGTCCACTGCCAGCTCTTTTGTCAACCCACATAAAAACATATTCGTTTATTAATTATATATATAAAACAATAGAAATAGATCCTCGACCTTTTTAAATTTGGCTACCAAATGACAGATAGGATATCTGTCTCATCATCATGACATCCAATAACATCGACAGATAAGCTTTTAAGAATCTGACACCACATCAACATCATTCAATCTTCGGGACTTAAAAATAAAAATGTGTCATCAATTTTAGAAACTTTACTATATAATATAGTATTAAGTGAACGTATACATATTTTGTGATTACGAGTATTAATTATCAATATCATAATTAAAGAATTAATTTTTTATATTGTACTATAGATTTACGAATAATGTTTTTATGTCTATATTTAATGACAAATGATATTATATACTAGAAGTATCTATAATCTATTCTTTTTTGTATGTTAATTTAAAAACATTTTTTAAGCAACTTCTAAATTAGAAACTATTTCTTATTAAGTAAAACTCCGAGAAGAAATAATTATTGTAAAAGTATAATATGTTTTTTTCTCTCTCTCAAATAGTTTCTGATTATTATTTTTATCACGTAAAATACGACACTTATTAATACATACAGTATAAAATCATCAAAGAATAGAAGTGTTTTTTTTTTTCAAAAATGAGTATGTGGGAAAAAAAATTAGTAAAGTAAGTATATAAAAAAAATATTTTAAAAAATGGATATACAGGCACCGTAGGGTAGCATGTATTGCATTTTTGCAATACACGCCACCTACAGTGACATGTATTGCCAAAGGTGGCAATACATGCCCAAAGTTGGGTTGGACCATTTTTTTTGTTTTTTTTTTCTTTAACGAAGACTCGATATTTAATTAAAAATCAAATTATGTATCTATTTAAAAAAAATTATAGTAAGTAGATATTTTAATTGCGATTCAAATTATACCAAAAATATTAAATTTGGACTTACGGATTGACTGTACGATCTGCCGTAAGTTGAGATATGAAAATTTGACTTAAACAAATATAACTCATACTATGTATGGTTAATCTCATTTATGTTGTAATTCAATTATCTACCTAGGGTAATTTTTTGGATTAGAAATACAAAAGTGATTTTTTAACCTAACATTGTTTGTTTTATAATTTGATCGAAATAATTAAATGCATTAGATGAGAATTTTAATTATGTACTTACTCAAAAACAATCAAAAAATTACAGTGCATATATAACTTTTAAACTAACCTTATAATACTTCTTTTTTATATATACTTCTTTTTCTATAAAAAAATCCCATGGCCACTTTTTGAAAAATAATTCAATATAAGTACAAGAATAAGTATAAAGTGTTAATAATCTATGGGAGATTCTATTTGCAGACCATCGACCTCTAAATACAGACCACTTTTGTGAAAAGACTAAAACGTCCTAATACGTTTTTACATATTTGCCCTTACCTATTTTAAAATTTTAAAAAAATTACTAAACAAAGACCACTTATTTTTTTCACATCTTTTATACTTATCTTTAAAATTATTATATCTGTTATCATCCTTTATATTTGTTTTTTAGCACAAGTCACGTTTTCGATATATAGTTTATAATTCAAAAAAAACACCAACATATCCCAAATTTAAAAATGGGTTGTCTTCGCAAATTAACGTCTAAACAGCAGAATCAGCAAGTATCCCAAATGCAAAAACATCCATCTTGGGTGTGATCACACCGTTTTCAATATACTCAGGTGCCATGTATCCTTTAGTTCCGATCACATGGCGGGTCAATTGAAGTCCGCCATCTTCATCCTCCACCGATCTGGCAAGACCGAAATTTGTAATCTTTGCTCGGAAGTTTGAATCAAGAAGAACATTGCTGCTCTTGAGATTCTTGTGAATGTAGGGAGGGTTGGTGTAATTGTGCAGGTAATTGATGGCCTCAGCTGTACCGTATGCAACACTGATCCTCTGTTTCCAGGAAAGAATTGAATTTGGTGATTCATGGAGCCAATCACTAAGAGATCCATTCTCTGCAAATTCATAGACAAGATAGGTGTTCCCCTCATGAACACATAATTCAGAGAGTCTAATGATGTTGGAATGGTTGATCTTCCTCAGTATGTTGATCTCACTGGAGACGTCCCCTTTCAGAACCTTAACAGCAGCATCGTCGCCTTTGAACTTTTCCTGGAAAACTGAGTCTTTGATTCGGTTTGCTTCGCTGAATGATCCCGTAGCGCTCTGCAGATCCTCGAATTTGTACAGAGTCAGCGATTCAATGGCTTCCCTGAAACCTTCCACCGAAATGGACCATGAGGAGCTGTCCGGGGGTAGCCCTGAGTAGTCAATTGAAGAATCGTTCACCTTCTTCAGCGGTTCTGAGAATTTAGGGTTTGAATCTGAAAGCTTAGCAGCACCGCCGTCTCTTCTAGATCTGTAAAACCAAACTGTCAATGCTACGATGAGAATTAGAAGCACGCCAGCCCCAATTCCGATCCCGACATATAACCGTCAATTGCTGATTCTTACCTTACAAATCGGCATGGACTTACCGATTTATTACTTTAAAAATGGGTTACTGTTACCGATTTTTGTTGTAAAAAACGGGTGCTTATTTCCGATTTATGTAGTCAAAAACGGGTAGTTCAGACCGATTTTATGATTAATAATCGGCAGGTACGTGCCGAATTTGTTAACGTTAATCGGCACGTTGTTGCCGATTCTGCCATGAACAACCGATTCATGCTTCGAAACACTATACATTGTTAAACCATATACATTGTTAAGTGAACGTACCAATTTGTGGCTGGTGGTGGCTGGTTGGCTGAAGAATCGATGCGGTTTTTAGGGCTCGCCGATTCCGATCGGTGGTGATTGGTGCGGCTCGCCGATTCCGATCGGTGGTGATTGGTGCGGCTGACCGGGTTTGCGGATGGTGCGGATGGCCGGGATTGCCGATTCCGATCGGTGGTGATTGGTGATTCTGACTGGTACCTTACTGGTCCAATGCTGATCGGTGGTGATTTGTGTTTTGGCTGATTGAAAAAACGGTTTAGGGTGTAGGTTATTGAAATTTTGAATGACTGAAAAAATATGGGGTGAAAAAAATAAGTGGTCTTTGTTTAGTAATTTTTTTAAAATTTTAAAATAGGTAAGGACAAATATGTAAAAACGTATTAGGACGTTTTAGTCTTTTCACAAAAGTGGTCTGTATTTAGAGGTCGATGGTCTGCAAATAGAATCTCCCATAATCTATATATAACTTTAAATATTTAATAAATTGTTACTTAAACTTTACTATTTAAAATTTTATTATCTATACTTTAAAATTGGGAAAATTTGTTATTTTCGTTAATTGTTTTTTTTGCTAAATATGAATGGAGAATATTTTTTTAAATACAAAAAAAAATATAATACTTTTATTATTCCATGTGTATGGAGAGTTTAATAAATAATTGGACTGTCCAGATAATTATAATCAACAAACCCTTTAAAAGATGTATATGATTTTATTAGTGGATATTTAAAAAAATTTATCTTTTTTTTTTTAAATTAGGGTTAATAGGTCCAATGGTACCATATGTTTGGACCATGTGATCGGATGGTACCGCTATGTTGTTTCTTGGTACCTTATGTTTTCATAATGTTGTTATTTAGTCCAAATTACTATTGCCGTCAAGTTTAACTAACAGAATGTTAATGTGGCGCTGATGTGACGGATGAAAAATTAAAATAAATAGAAAAATAGGGAAAAAATCGGAAACAATTATAAAAAATTTCAAAACTTTATATTAATAAAAAATCTTTTTTTAAAACAAAATGGAAAACTAAGAAAAAAACTAGGGTTCGACCCTTAGGGTCCAATTGACCCAGTCAAGGGTCGAACCCTAGGTTGGATTGGACCACCACCAGGTCTGGGTCGAACCTTAGTTTTATTTTTTCGATTTTCGATTTTTTTTAAAAAAAATATTAAAACATAACTTTTATTAATATATAAAGTTCAAAATATTTTTAAAATATTTTTTTATATTTTTTCTGATTTTTTCCTATTTGTTTTTAATTTTCCTATTTATTTTAGTTTTTTAAATTAAATATTATATTATAAATATTTATACGTGGCGCTGATGTGGCGCTGACATGGTACTGACATAGATCATTTAACAGAAAAATTTAACGGTTGACTAACAGGATATCTTAGGACAACATCCTCCAAACATAACAAACCATTTGACCACATCAAAAAACATATGGTACAATCCAATCACATGACCCAAACATATGGTACCATTGGAACTATTAACCCTTTAAATTATGGCTGAAGATAGTCTACAATTCTTAAAGAATGTAAATTTGAAAGTAGCTTACAAATATAAACCATACTAAGAGTGACAAATTATGTGCACATGTATTATGTATTATTTACTAACACGTTTATCATCGTGTTAGACTTATTAAATATGAACACATATGTTAAATTTATATTAACGACATATAATTTATATATATATATATATATATATTTATTTATTTATTTATTTATATCGTATTATCATATTATGTTAATTTAATATATTATACGTTCATATACAAAACAAAGTTTGTAGAAACCCCTGCTTATTAGTTATTAGTATCCCGTCGTACTCAAGTGCTTCTCTTCCGTTGGTCGAAGCATTCGGGGATCCCAAAATGGGGATGTTCCCGCGTGATCGTTAGATGATATTTTTTTGGATCAAAATACCGCTTTACTTTAAGAAATAAAACGTCGTGACTTTGTGTCATAGGAGTTCATACATCATATCATTTGCTACTAAACATACAAAGGGTAGTGGTGGTCTTTCGACTCAATCATTAAGACACACACTCAATCTCGCTTGTTTTGCTATCCAATTTGCACATTCATTGCTCGTCCTTGGAATATCTCGCCATTGCACTTATCCAACTTGTCTTGCTAGTGCTCGGATATTCGGTATGATTGTTGACAGCCTCCAATGTTTCGACCCCTCCATGATTTGTTAGTGAACCGTTTGTGAGTCCGTCTCTATAATAATGTTTTGACATCCCGCTTCAATCGCTAGGCGTACTTCTTCTTGTATAGCCATGACTTTCATCGTTTCTATATCGTCGCTCCTTTATCTCCGGTTCATCCCGCCCACTAGCTTTCCGTTTTTGTCTCTTGCCACCACCCCTATGTCGGTTCTTTGTGTTTCCTTGCACCATGAGGCGTCACAATTTATCTTGATCGTATTGCCCGTCGGTGGTTGCCATTGTTGGGTCGGTCTATCATCTTGCGTGCGGGGTGTTTGGTCTGTTCAGTTGTCCCCTATCTGCTCCTCATAGGCTTGCTTGATTTCCAATACCACAACCCTCGGACTTGGTTGCTTCGCTTCAAAGGTCGCCGTGCATCTTGCCTTTCATATGTGCCAACACGTGAGTAGGGTTTGGGCCCATCTCTTGTCGCTCATTGTGCTTCCACCAAGCAGCTCTGCCTTCCTCCTCTTGAGTCATTCCACCATGTCGAGCTCATTCGGTCTATCCACTCGTATCCCAAGCGTGCCGATCCAAACTTGTTCCGTCCATCCACATTCAACGATCAAGTGTTCCCGTGCCTCAACTTCACCACATATTGGGTAGCTCGGAGATACATTCATCCTCCTACGCGCCATGTTTGCTTTAACGGCTATGACATTCGTTGCAAGCCGCCATATGAAGTTCTTCACCTTTGGTATTACATTTACTTTCCATCTTTTGTGTGTGGCCATATGTACCAGTCTCTTCCCCCGTCGCGCGGTAAGGGGATATTGATGATATGGGCTGCATCTTCTTGGTCTACAATGCTCCTCACGAGTGTCTCATTCCATGTGTCATTCAGGTGAATATGAGCTCACTTACTCTTAGGTTCCCCCCATGCTCCGCCATTACGTCCCCATTCACTCATTTTCTCTCCTTGGTATATATCCATAGATCCTCAAAGACTCGGATGTTCTCTCCCGTGCCAATCGTCCACATCCCTTCTTGCTTGATTACCTATCAGCCATGTAAGATACTACTCCATCCCCATGAGGCTCGACCTCTCTTTTTTGTCTCTAATAGCGAGCACCGTGGAAAGTATAGTCCCTTTAAGACTTGCGCGCATATAGTGTCGGGATCGGTCATGATTCAACTCGCTATTTTAGTTAGGAGCGCCATGTTGAAACTTTGGAGTTCCCGGAACCCTAGTCCCCTCAACCTCTTTTACTTTTGTTGGGACATCCCATCTTCTCCAATGTGTTCTCTTCCCCTCCGTTGTTTGCCCCCACCAAAAGTCCACAATGATAGCATCAATTTTCGAGCACCATGTTTTAGGGAGGCGAAAACCACTCATGACGTACGTGGGGATCGCGGTGATGATTGCCTTGATTAACACTTCATTCACCGCTTGGTTTAATGTTTTCGACCTCCACCCTCCCAACTTGTCCCTCATTTTGGTTTTCAAGGATCCTAGTGCCTCCTTCTTTGATCGTCCCCGGATCGATGGCAAGCCTACGTACTTACCCGGGTCATCCGTGCTCTTTATATGGAGCGCATCTTCCACCCCTTTCTTCACATTCGGTCCAGCCCTTGAAAAAGTGGGTCGATTTATCTCTGTTTATCCGTTGGCCCGATACTCTAAAGACCTCTTGCGTTCTTGGGCGATCCTTTTATGAAGGACATGGAGTCATCTGCAAAAAATAAGTGATAGAATTCCGAGCATTGTCTTCTTAGGATGATCCCCTTTATAGTTCCCTCCCTAGATGCCCCTTTCATTCTTCGTGATAGCACATCCGCAAGTAGAATGAATAGGTAGGGTGATATAGTGTCACCTTATTTGATACCCCGCGTTTGGGATATGGAGTTTGTTCGTTCCCCGTTTACCACCACTTGGTAGGTGGTTGTTGATATGCATTCCCTTATCCATCCCAACCATTGCTCTGCATATCCCCGCTTCCTTAGTGTGGTGATTAAGAACTCCCACTCCACCCTATCATACGTTTTCTGCATGTCGATCTTCAATGCAGATTCCACCTTGTTTTCATACCGGTTCATGTTCAAGTGGTGGAATACCTCGTGGACTACCATGATGTTATCCTATAAGTGTCGACCTGATACAAATGCACTCTGGAAAGGAGTGATAACCTCTAATAGATAACACTCTAATCGGTTCACCAATACTTTTGATATGATTTTGTACAGAAAATTGCAACAACTTATTGGCCTAAAATCCACAGGTCTCATCGGGTTTGGTACTTTTGGTATAAGCACTATATCCGTATTATTCAGGGGTTTAGAAGAGTACCTGTTCTGAAGAAATTCTTAACCGCGATGATGACGTCTGGCCCCACGATGTTCAAGTTTCTTTGGTAAAACGGACCCAGGAACCCGTCCGGACCCGGCGCACGTGACCCGCCAAGTTGGTATGTAGCCGACCTTATTTCGATATTCGTCACCTCCCTTCTCAAGTTTGCATTCATATCAGGTGTAATTTGGTTCAGTACATATCTTAGGAACTCATCTCCCGGTTCGATTTGTTCTGAGGTGAACATGTCTTCAAACTATCGGTGGAGCTAATCGGCTATCCTCCCTTCCTCATCTATCCACTCCCCATTTACTCCCCCTTAGTCTGCATATTTGGTTTTGTCTCCTCCTTGCTATTGTGATATGGTGAAATAAGGTAGTATTACGGTCTCCGTCCCTAAGCCATTTGACCATCGACCGTTATTTCCAATATTTCTCATTCCTCATCCAAAGTCGTTTGAGCTTTCCTTTCAACCTTTTCTCTTCTTGTATCACATCATCGGTCATCCCTCTGCAAGTTTCTCTTTAGTGCCTCCTTCGTTTTTTAGATCTCATGCATGTTATGGGTGAAACTCCCCTTACTCCAAGTCGTGAGTTTCAATCGGCATTTGTAAAGTTTTTTGTACACCCCTTGGATTTCTCTTCCCGTAGTTGGTCTTTCCCATGCTTCTTTTATTACCTCCTTACATTCTGGGTTTTCAAGCCACATTGCCTCGAATTTGAACCATCTTCTAGCTCTCTTCCTCGGTTGCTTGAGTTGGACCACTATTGGTGCATGGCCCGACCCGATGGCTAGTTTGTTGATGCATATCCCCTTTTGGTGCCGTGTAGCCCAATTCGTGTTTATCAACACACGGTCTAGGCGTTCGCTTATCCTCTCCGCTTCGGTTGTTGTACCATGTGAATGAGTTACCATTTGCTCTCAAGTCCTCCATTCCTAAGTCCTCAACCACTTGCTTGAATTCGTCCATTTGCCTTTGGGATTTCCTCCTTCCACCTTGTTTTTCATGTGGGTTCCATACGGTATTTAAATCCCCAAGGATCATCCACCCTCCCCTTCGACCCCTACCTATTGATCTTAGGAGGTTCCAAAATTGTGTATGTTCTCGTGCCTCCGTACTCGCATATACCCATGTCACAAATGTTGGTTCGGCATAGCTGTCCATATATACCTCGCAATCCATGCAATTTGGATCGGTATATAGAACTGAAACCCTTGTGTCCGCCTTCCACCACAATGCTAGCCCCCCAGACGTACCATTCAGGCTAACATAGTGTGTATTATCCATCCCCATTCGTGTTCGTATCTTCTCGCAGTAGGTATCCCCATTTTTTATTTCCATTAAGAATATGATGTTTGGGTGATACTTCTTGTTGAGGTCTTGTAGGTGTTGAATTGTCAGGCAGACCCCAAACCCTGACAATTCCATGAAATTGCACGCATTGATCACCCGTGGCTGTTTTGGGACAGCCACTAGAACCCTTTGTGTGTTCGTTTCCTTCCTCATGCACCCATGTATCCTTCGGCTTCTTCATTATTCGTTTCTTGCGGTTTGGGTTCTCCATGCTTGCTCTTCGCCTCGGGCTTATGCGGACCCTTGGCTCCTTTTCGCCAGTCCCCTTTTCTGGTACCCTTCGCCTTTTCGACCCAGGTTGGTCCTTCATGTCCTCCCCGGTCCATTTGAATGTCATCTTGTCTAGGTATGGGCTTAGGCCGGAGTTAGTGGTTCGTGTCACAGGATTGGGTGAGGTGGGGGTGTATTAGGTAGGTTCTCTACGATGTAGTTTTGGATTGGTATTGTGAATTCGGTCGGGTGGGGTTGGGTAGGATTGTCGGGTAGGTATGAGATCAATGGTTAGTTTGGGTGTGTTTTGGTTCTCGAAATCAAACAGTAGTATGCCCGCCTCCGCCTCCGAGATTATAATGTTTCCATATTGAGCCCATGCAGCTTGGAGGACCCCATGTATCACATTCTGTTTGATCGGTTTTTGGGCAAGCACCTTGCCCACATAGCATGTTTCATTTTGTACAACCTGGTTCGAGTCGAGGTCTATCACAGGTCCACTGAGTCTGTTTTTCTCGCCTGAACCGAAATTGGCCTGCATTGTGCCGTTGTGGGTGCAGGTGTCGTCACCGTAGTTGGCAGCTCCCTAGACAAACAAATGAAAGAAACAGAGAAAGGTTAGTTGGATTTTCACACAGAAATGGGCGGGCTATGGTGGTTTCAGGCTTTGTCGTAGTTGCAGATGGATTCAGCTTGAGCCAGCAGGGCGGGCTATGTTGGTCGCCTTCCCCCGTGCTGGTGTGGCTGCCTGAGGATTCAACCTGAGTTGTTTGGGTGTTGCGTTGCGACGAAACTCTGGTGGCAAAACGTGCCGGAACTAGCGATTTACGTATGTATTTGAACTCCTGCTTCCTTGCATGAAAACGTCGAAATCATCAGCAGTGGTTTGTCCAGACTGCAACCCTTGATTGGTTGTTTGTCCCTTTGCAATAAATGCAAAACGAATCCGTCCAATTGGAACGGGATTTCGAAACTGTCACGGGGCTGGAAACCTAGGAATCGTCAGGGACATAGGGGCGCGTGACACATGGCTGTCATTTTCCCCTTTTATTTTCTTTAGTCATCCTCCATTTTTAGTATATGAATAATGTAGATATAATCTATTAGGAATGATCATGGGCGGGCCGGGCCTGAAGGCAAGACCGAGACCGAAATTTCGGTCTTGCCTTCTAGAGGACCGAGACCGACCTCAGCCAAAAAACCCGCCCGAGTCGGTCTTTCTTGACTCGGACCGGTCTCGGTCCTGGACCGAATCTATACAAAAAAAACACTATGAGTTCACGGTATTCTTTAGTAAAAGGCGAACGAATAGTTCACCTCTAAAAAAAACACTATGAACTCAATATATTCTTTAGTAAATTTATTAGGATGCAGCTCTTATAAAGATAGAAAATCTCCAAAATCCACATTTCTTTCGGTGTGTTATTATGAAAATCCCAAATTCACATACATTCGGTCTGGGCCGGTCCTAAACGGGCTTTCGGGGGGGGAAAAAAACGAGACCGAGACCGACCTTGAAGAAAAATAACCGCCCGTTCGGTCTCGGTCCTAGTCGGGCCGGTCTTGTCAGGAATTCGGTCCTATAGTCTTTTATCACACCTAAGCTATATTGATAAAAAAAAAATAGAAATGAAAATGGCAAATATTTGTTTCCAAAAAATCAAGAAAATGGCTTTTATGGACTATATAACATCCTTATGCGCTAAAATGTCCATATATATTATCAAAATCCAAAGAGAACAAAATTTATTATTATATATGTATAGCTAACTATGTATATATATATATATATACATTTAAAAACTAAAGTTATGGAAAAGATTCTGAGCATAAATTATGATTTTGTTTTTGAACTTACAAGAAAAAGAATACTTCAAAAGTTTTTGATACGTAAGTTTGACGTATCCTGCTACTAGAAGAGATGGAGAACTGTGAATGGGCAAAATTGAAACCTGAAAGCCGAAAAGGCCAGAAGAGAAGAACAAGAGAGGAGGATACAAACCCCACATTGAAAAGGATCTTACTTTGCTTGCCTACTCCCATCCCCATCTCAACCTACCCTTCTTCCCCACTGTTCTCTGTTTTCACTTCCATTTCTTTATTCCTCGCCGACACTCATACACAACACTCTTTCCTTCATTACTCAGAAGCTTCGAATTTCCTCAACCAAAGACTACGCTTTACACTTTCTCCACCCACACTCTTTTTAATGGCTCTCCTTCATCTGACCAATCCTTGCTCCTCCCCCGCACCTCGGCAGCAATGATGTCTTCAACCATGATCAAGCATCGTTTTTCAGCTGATTTGCTTACTGGGTTTTTATTTCTTGCCGCGATCTTCAATCTTTCCTCAGTTCAAGCCACCACTGATGTTGCTGATGGTAAAAAAAAAATCACCTTTTGTAAATGCAGCTCGTGTTCTTTGCGTTCTTTCTAAACTCAAATCAATACTTTGCTTGATCTAGGTTGCATTGTTAGATTAATGGTTCGATCCGTGAATCACGTTACAGAAATGGGTCTTGAAGTCTGATTGTTCTCTGGTTTAGTGAAAGTAACTTTTTGTTTGTGGGTTTCTTTGTCTTGTTGCTGTTCTTTGTTGTTTCTGGAAACGTGGCCAGAAAAGTTTAAAGTGTGAATTGAAAAACTCAGGACCACTCCCTCCTCATCCATGGGTTTTTAGTCTCTATGAGTCACAATCAGGAATCTGTAGAACCATGTTTCTCTTTTTAATAGTCTTGGCTGTCGGAGCTGTCGGTGGACTATTCTCACACAGCCCAGACCCAGCACCCCTTAGATGTGTCCCCTTCCTAGTTTATTCTTCCAACTGATTGATTTTACCAGTTGGTGGTAGTCCTTCCTAGAACCTAAGGTTGGTCAAACCTTAGTCTGAAACTCAACTGATGAAGCTGATTCCGCTACCAGCTAAGCCAATCGCACCTGTGGTTGCAGAAGCATGTGTTGTTTTTCACAAAAATAAACTACCTAAGAAATTTCAGAAAGCACGGACAAATTTTCAGCATTAATCTGTTAGACTTAAATTAAACTTGTAATGATACTGATTGCTATTTTCCAATGAATGGGTTTTAATTTGGCAGTTCAAGGTCTTCAATCTTTGTACACTTCACTGAACAGCCCTTCTCAGTTAACCAATTGGAAAAGCAGTGGCGGCGATCCATGCGTAGAGTCATGGAAGGGAGTGACCTGTGAGGGCTCAGCCATTACCTCCATGTAAACTGTTTAGAAATATGTAAACTTTCCTTTTGAAAAATCATTAATTTTAAGTTTATTGATTTAAGTTGCTTCATATCTCTTGCTGCAGCCAGCTATCTGATCTGGGACTCATTGGAACAATGGGATATGCGCTAACAAACCTTGCTTCATTGAGAACACTGTGAGAAAATACTCTTGCCTTTACGTTTTTATGTTTCGATTCTGGGGTTCGAGTCATTGGTAGAATATGTTCATTGAATTTGTTATTTTCAGTGATTTGAGCAACAACAACATCCATGATCAGATCCCTTATCAGCTGCCACCGAATCTCACAACCCTGTAATGTTCCATATTTGGTCTCTCTATTTATATATATAACTATTTTTTCTTTGGTTTGACATTGCTATGATGGCTTTCTGTAAGCAGAAATCTTGCTGGGAACAATCTTAGTGGGAATCTTCCATACTCTATCAGCTTAATGGTCTCTCTCAGTTACCTGTGAGTGATTCGGGTTTCATTTTTTCCAGTAATTGTAGTAATGATATTTAACCGTAACCTATGTGTGTTTCTAGGAACACGAGCAGGAATTCACTGTCCATGTCAATTGGGGACCTTTTTGCTAATTTGGTGAAGCTTGAATCCATGTAATTTCTATCAGCGTTTTCTTCTGAATAATTATTATTTCTGTATATCTTGGTTTCTATTAATTATTTTCTTAAATTAATTGACTCACTTGTAAGTAACCTAAATATTAGATATTTCTGGATAATTCCATTTCTAAACTGCATTAAGATTACTTTGAAAAGCTTGTTCAATCTGGAAGGATTATCTTATTTGTGCTAATTGCTCTTCCAAATGAATATTGCTCATAGTTGCTTGAAATGTACACATGTAAAAGTTTCGTTTATTGTATATAATTGAAGCACTTATTGCAAATGCAGGGATCTGTCTTTCAACAACTTTTCTGGAGATCTTCCAACTTCCTTCACCTCATTGACCAATCTTTCTACACTGTGAGTCCTATATTTTTCTATGTGCTCTGTAGTAATTTGGAAATATTTATACCTAAATGATGCGATTCTGCCACAGTTACTTGCAGAACAATCAATTGACTGGTTCGCTTAACGTTCTAAGTGCTCTCCCGCTTGATACTTTGTAACTCTCTCTCTATATCTCTATATCTATGTATATATATAATACCTATATCTCTATATGATAGTTTGTGACTGAAATAAATTTTGATTTCCTTTTGACAGAAATGTTGCTAAAAATCAGTTCAGTGGTTGGATCCCTCAAGAGCTTAGTTCAGTAAGAACGTTCATGTAAGTCACTTGGATATAATCAACAATTTCCAGAAATGGAAAGGGTTTCACTATCACACTAACTTTTACACTTTGTTTGCATTGCTCTATTTAAAAACTCAAATTGGGGGGGGGGGGGGGGGGGGGGGGGGGGGGAAATGTACCTTTATAATCCACATCATCATGAAAAAACACAAGATCGTGGGAAAACACTCTTCCTTTTCCGTTGTCTTACAATTATGTTCTTGAAAATTAAATACAGATATGATGGAAACACTTTCTCCAATAGCCCCGCTCCGCCTCCACCACCCTATAATCCACCTCCACCTGGTAGAACTGCCAGCAACCGTACTCGTCCCAGTTCCGGCACAAATTCACCAAAGGGCTCTGATGGCAACACATCAGATTCAGACAAAGGACTGAAAACTGGAGTCATTGTTGCCATAATCGTGGGTTCTGTTTTCTTGGGTCTTGTATTGGTGCTAACTTTCTGTTTCTGGTATAGAAAGAACAAGAAGCCAAAGACTGCTAGGGCCTCTTCCGTGGGAAGTCAATCTGCTCCCCGACTTTATGGTGTGTGTACGCTTATATGTGAATGCATCTATCGAGTGAGGAGTTAGCTTAAAATGGAAAAAAAAAAAAAAAAAAGCTACCAAACACAAACAAAGTTTGTGTACACTGAAACTTAAGAATGAAACATAGTGAGGAAGTATTTTTTTAGGTCAAAAAGACAATTTTATTCTGAAAAGGCATGTTTTTCACCAAGTTCCACACTTTACTTAAATGGCAAGGCATTGTTGTTACTGTAGAGTACAATTGACAGATACACCACCATTATTATACTAACGATAGTGAAAAATACCATACTTAGCCTAGGTGGTGACCTTGCTTTTTTTTTTTTGCATGAGGTGATTACTTGCCAAAAAAATGTCTTCTTATTTATATATATGTTGCTGTCCCTTTTGCAGTGAGTGCTGAGATGCAAGATCAGCGGGTCAAAACCAATGCTGCTGTTATTGACATTAAACCACCACCTTTGGAGAGTATGGTGGCAGATAGATTGGAGGGGAAGAACGGATCCATGAAGCGAGTTAAATCTCCAATCAATGCCATGTCATATACTGTTGCTGCTCTTCAGACTGCCACTAATAGCTTCAGTCAAGAATTTCTCATTGGTGAAGGCTCGCTTGGTCGAGTTTACAAAGGAGACTTGCCCAATGGAAAGGTGATTTCTGTTTTCATTGCTTCTATGTTTATACCCACAAGTGAGGTAATCTACATTCCATGTTCTACTTTTAGGGTGTGTGGAGGTTTATCAATTATTATATTATTTGCTATAAACAATAAAGGCTAAATTTAGAGTTTTTGCATTCTTATTTCGTTTCAAATCGATTAATCCATTTTATGGACAGTTTAAGTTCTGGCCTGATCAATAAATGAAATTTGGAAGAACATGCAAAATCCTCAAAATATAGATGGTACGATGTCTGAATTACACCATTTTTCATGCTTATCGTTAAATATTATCCGAGTGGAGAGGATCAACTCGCTAAACTTGTGAACCAAAATAAAGACCAATGAGTTGGTTTGATTATAGGTATATACATTGTTTTATTCCCATTGATATTATCATCCCGTAAATTTGAAAGCATTTGACCTCTTAATTGCTAACGGGATCGGTTCTTTGATCTTTCCCCTATTCGAATGCAGATAGCAGCAGTAAAGAAGATTGACAATGCAGCTCTTTCGCTCCAAGAAGAAGATAACTTTGTTGAAGCTGTTTCAAATATGTCGCGTTTGAGGCATCCAAACATCATCACACTGATAGGATACTGTGCTGAGCACGGGCAACGCCTTCTAGTTTACGAGTTTGTTGGAAAGGGAAATTTACACGATATGCTGCACTTTGCTGAAGACAGCGGCAAAATGCTGACATGGAATGGCCGAGTCCGAATAGCACTTGGAACTGCACGTGCTCTCGAGTATGTATGCTTATAAAGTTTTTTCCTTATCTTCATATTAGTAAAATTATTCATCTCAACCCATCACAGTTTGATATTCAGATAGGACCCATTTCCTTTATGCCCGGGACCACCAGTAAAACCTGTTCTGATTTATGGTTCTTGATGTTAGGTACTTGCACGAAGTGTGTTTGCCCTCAGTTGTCCATCGAAATTTCAAATCGGCAAATATTCTACTTGATGAGGAGCTCAATCCCCACCTGTCGGACTGTGGTTTAGCTGCTCTAACACCAAACACAGAGAGACAGGTAAAATATATCCTGGATTGGAAAATTCTTGCTGAAAACTTTACTAGAAAGCTCAAAAGCTTACCCTTTACAGTAAAAAGTGACATGATTAATCGGTTCCTAAAATAGTAACAAATGTTCCTCTGTCATAAAGTTTGTCGCTCCGTTTCACATATTTTAGCATTGCACTGATTGATTGCTCTACGTTTGGCAGCTGTCCACACAAATGGTCGGTTCGTTCGGTTATAGTGCTCCTGAGTTTGCCTTGTCAGGGATTTACACTGTGAAAAGTGATGTTTACAGTTTTGGAGTTGTAATGTTGGAGCTGTTGACAGGTCGAAAGCCGCTTGATAGGTAACCAAAAAGAAATCGATTTACGGAAGCTCGCCTCTTTCTTTGTGTACTGAATTGTGGTCCCTTTTTCTCTGTTGTTTCAGTTCAAGGGTTCGATCCGAGCAGTCACTTGTAAGATGGGCGACTCCACAACTACATGACATTGATGCCTTGGCAAAAATGGTGGATCCTGCCTTGAATGGCATGTACCCTGCAAAGTCACTCTCTCGTTTTGCTGATATCATCGCTCTATGTGTACAGGTAAAAATAAAACCTTGTCATCGCGCTCAATAAACAGATGATTGTTACCAGTTTGAGATTCCGAGGGTTTGCAATCATAGTGGGTGGGGGGTTCCATGTTTATTGAACTTACTGAAGGTTGGTCTTGTTTTATGCAGACTGAACCCGAGTTTAGACCTCCCATGTCTGAGGTGGTGCAGCAGTTGGTCCGTCTGGTCCAGAGGGCGAGTGTTGTAAAGAGGCGTTCGAGTGATGAGTCGGGTTTTTACAGAACTCCGGAACACGAGACAGCTGACATGTCGTTCTAAGCTAAGCATCACTAGCAGTGGCTCAGCTTCGTCATCTATAGTTTTCCAATTTGGCATATCTAGTTTTTGAGTACAATCCATGGCGTAGAATAGATTCCTTGTACTTCAACAAATAATTGTCTTCCAACAGATCAACTGCAGTGTATATTTTGACGTATCTTTATTAAATGTGGAATCAAATGGAAGAATCCAATTTATAGGAAGGCAATATTTGCATTGGCTGTAGCAGCGGAGGATCTAGGAACCTAAATAAAAATGTACTTATTTAAGTAATGAAACGTATTAATATAAATTCGGATCGGTATAAAAAATAATAATTTTAATTATGATATTTTTAATAAAAATACATAACAGTATCAAAGAAATTAATAAAAAAATGCATTATAATACACAATAATGCAATAATATTTAAATAAAATCAAGTAAAATATATTAATATTTTTAACTGCACTAAAGAGATTGTCATCTAAACTAATGATGATTATTTTCTCTTAAAATTGTTCTTCATAAAAATCATATTGAAAAATATTAAACTTTTAAATTAACAACGTTTAGTCAACATTCAATCTCTCTTCCACATACCTAGAAATATTGTGTATTATATAAATATAGTTTGATATATATATATATATATAGCTTAGTATATATAAAGATATTGAAACAAAAAACATGAAAGCTACGAAGTAGTTGAAGTAGATATGTATATGTTTTTCAAGAGAAATTACTAGTAAAATGAAAATAAATAAATAAGTTTACTAATAGGAATTTGAGTCACTGCCCTTTTGAATAAGAGTCTGAATATTTTTTCACAAATTACACAATTTTTTATGTCAAATGGTGTCCTTAATAAATATTTAAGAATGTCCTAAAACATTATACTAAAAATATAACTAAATAAAAATATTAATAAAACAAATCAAGTGAGGTCCTAGGACCCCACTCATTACATGCTACATACGCCGCCACGGTAGATGGTAGGGTTGAGAAAAAAAATATGTTGGCATCCTTGAAACCTAGCATGTTGCAAATAGAGTATTGACTTTTATAACTGAAACCTACCATGTTGCACATGGAACCGAAACCTACCTAGAACCTGTTTATACCAACGGTTCCGGGTACCATATTAGAAACTTGTTGCAAAATAAAATTTCTACATTTTTTTATACTAATCAATTTGAAACTATTTTTTCTTGAAAACAAATACGAAGTTGTAACAACCATACAACAATCCCAATTTTGTTTTTAAAAAATCATACAATCATCCCGTAGTAGAAGTAAGATTGTGTGTCGTGCAAGAGAAGAGAGCTAAGACGGTTTGTACTATATAAAGCAATAGAAAATTTTAGGGTTAGAAACTTAAAAATTAGAATAGAATGAAAACTACTAATTCTTTTTTTATATTGATATATATAATCGGCCCCATATAGATTCAAGATATCTGGTTAATTGGACCAGAACTGGAACCGAAAATACAAGTTCTTAAAAAACATTCTCGAAAACCTACCATATTATTAAAATTATTACTCGGTACCTACCCTAAGTGTCAGTTTTAAGTATGTTCCAATTCCAAATGGGTAATTTGCTCACCCCTATGCTGGGCTAAAAATTTGAAGAAAAAAAATATGACAGTCTTTTAAGGGGGGGATTAATTCAGAAAACTTTCACAGGATATTTTTAGACGAAAAAATGAACGGGATCTAGACACCATAGGGGTTAAATGCATTCACCTCAGAAGTTGTGTTTTTACATTTAGATACCTCACAAAAAATCTGTTACTTATGAGTACCTCATATTGTTGTGGTGAATGCTTTGAATACCTGGGAGAACTTCCAACGGCCTTGTGAAATGATTGTCATAAGTGGTATTTTAGTCTTAAGATAATTGAATTTATGTGAAATTCGATTTAAGTGGATCACGTGATTGACACGACTCACGTTTTTCATCTATATTGGATGTCAAAATAAAGTAGTTACACTTAAAACTTCTGAGGTGTCCCAAAGTAATATTTTTTTTGTGGGATACCTAGATGTAAAAACACAACTTTAGAGGTTCCTGAATGCATTTTATCGTAACACCCTATGATGGAAATTTTCACAAAGAAGAGGAAAATTATGGGCAAGTAAATATTTTGGTCGAAATAAATAAAGAGCTCCCTCCTTTTACAGCAACACAAGGAAGATAGTCTTTTCCATCATCATAACACTGCAGCCACCCACCCACCTAACCAAAAGCTAACAAACCACCGGAACTTAAAACCCAGCAATGACCCGATTCACTGTACATCTCGTCTCACCACATCACTCGTGCCTTTGCTTTGCAATGTTCTTGTTATCTCTTCCGACGTTTCGAATCAACCTGTAAAACATCAGTCTCAGTTTGATGGTCGAGACAGATACAAACACCACTTCACTTCACATGACATACAATCAGATTCTTTCATAGGCAAATGATAAACAATTTTACAGACAGAACAGAATGCAGGCAATTCTGGAGAGGTGAATTTGGTTCCACTATCAAGGAATCGGAATTTCCTTTACACGCCACTGCATGAGGAAGAGAGACAATACATGAAGAAACGGAAGAAGAATTTCATACGCATAATCATAAGTAAAAATCACAATTTCTACATAGAACCATATACTTGGTATCATTAAGCATCTAAATTGCAACATATGCTCCATAGAGTCCCAACAAGGCTTTTCTCTCATAAGAAAATGATTTGGGAATTAGGATCATACATTTATGGTATAGTGGGAAATGATATGGGAATTAAATATAGTCTAATTTTAAAGATGAAGAAAATAACAATGATCCAGAGAATTCTCCCTGCATCCCTTTTGTTGTATCCATAGTTATCAGAACCGGACCGTCGGCCGACCACAAACCGCCTGCATGAACGGTTTGGTTCACACAAAAGGCTAAAATGCATAATGAATCCAATTCAACCGGTGTGAACAGACCGTTTTTTGATGAACCGATTGATTTCTATTTTTTATTATTTTTTTAGAATCGACCCGACCGTCCGATTTCTGCTAAATTTCCTCTATTCTTCTTTAGTTTCAGACGGATTTAAGGGTTAGACATCCTCTCGCTCACTTCTCAATTTCTCATTTATCCAACTTATCTTTCTTCTTTGATAACATCAAATTCAGAATTAATGCCAGAACCAAAGGATTCACATTGTTCCCCAATCTTTTCCTCAACCGTTTCCTGTTGTACTCTCTCATTTCCTCGCGGCCCCACCGCGCTGGCTCCACTCCTTCCGCCCGCCAGGATAGCCGGCAGCAGCTGAGGATGGGCTCTTGCTCCTTCACGAAGTTTCTGGAAGACACAACACAGTCTGACAACCTAGAGAAACCCCACTTTAGGAGAAAAGGAGGGGAAGAGGGATTTGAGCACAGAATGGGTACAGACCCAATTGAGATAGCAGGGAATTTGGGAGGCGATGAACAATTGAGAGTGGAGAGAGGGATTGTTGGTTGTGGTTGTGAATATGTGAGTAAGGGCGTTGAGTTTGGAATTCTGAGTGGTTGGGCGTGGAGTTTGGAATTCTGAGGATGTGAGAAGGATTGTTGGTTGGGCTTATGACTGATTTATTGAAGGAAGAGATTGAGAGTGGAATTCTTTCCTCCTAATTCTTTGAACCGGCCGATCCGACCTTTGAACCGATGGCCCAACCAGACGAAGCGGGAATCATCCCCCTCATCGGCTTGAGGCCCGGTCCGGTTCTGATAACTATGGTTGTATCCATCTATCGAATGGTTAAGAAGTACTTTTTACAGAACTTCTACTTAGCCCTACCATTGATAATAAGTACTCTATAAGGAGATATATTTGAAGTGGCTGGTACTTGGTATACATGCATGAGCTAGAGTCAAACACTGCCAAGAACTGAAAGGAAAAAGGAGATGGAGACAATGAACTTAGAGAACAGTGATATTACCTTCATATCAGCATCTGGTGATGCAGAAAATCCGTTCTCCGCACGTTTTCCATCATCTGAACACTCAGCACACACAAAGTGCTCCAGCCGCTTTGCCTCTTCAATGCTCATACTTACACAACCTGGGTGATACCTGCAAGGAAAAATAAATACAATTTTAAAAAAATGTTCTACAAACTACAATGAAAAATCTTGCATTAACAAACCACCGTCATCTATTATTACAGGAACTGAGTAAGACACCTAATCTGTAAGAAACTACAATATGCAAAGCACGTAACGACAATTAAAACCATATGTTCTTTAGAAGATTGAGAAAAACAGCCCAGCAGTTTATCTTTTGTTAATTCCTCACGGAAAAACACTGAATCATATATAAGGTGTGTTCGGCTCTGAAATAATATTCTTCCCGGTTTGCAAGATAACCTCCTAACAGATACATTGTGTAAACTCAGTTGTTCTGACAGTTTAAAATGCATTAACATGCCAAATAAATCTTCACTTCTTCACAAATAGTCTCTTTGGAAGAGATACAGAATCCCTAGACATCCAAGTTAAAGCATTCAATCAAAATTGAATATTTTTATCTTAAAAATTGAGGAACATGTTGCTTGAACAAGGGCCTTTGACAAGCATAATTGATTCTGTATCAGTTGGAACAATGAGTTAACCCACTAAAAATAATGAAATTAGCTAACGAAGACTTTCAATAAGTATATATTGCTTGAACTCTTCACAACACTCATAATAAACTCCAAAAAGCAAGAATCGTCCTAACTGAAATTACTGTAAATCACCAATCTCTCCTAAAAATTAAGAATAGTGACAAATTATAATGGAATAATAAAGAATAACAAACTAATATTGAAGGCTAGACTAGACAATCCTCACCTAAAGTAGACAATCCTCAACTAAAGTATATAAGAACAACCTCGTGTTCGTCAACCACAAACTCATATTCGTAAAGTAGTATCACTTTTAATCTAGTTGATGATGACATACAAATCTATGCCTCTTTATCTCAATAGAGGGTGTTGGCTATATTGGTAACCTTCCCATATTCCTAATTATTTGAGCAAATTCAACACTACTTTGCAAACTCAACAACAAATAGCTCCACCCATTTCTCCCGAAGCAGAGAAAAGTAGACCTACCAGTCCTTGCATCCCTCACACTGCACCATAAGGTCATCTGGGTTGTAAGGCATTTCACACTTGCAGTACCTTCACAAAAACGTAGAATAGTCAAGGGAATGCATCAAAATGCCTTAATATCAAGAAAGGTTGCATTTTGTCTAGAAAAACAAGAAAATACTTTCCTGGCCAGTATTCTGAATGCAGACAGAATATCGGCGGACACCATACAATATCGAACGTTATCATACCTCCCCGTAAAAAAGAAACACTTTTTAAACACAAACAACGACAGCATTGAATAATTGCCAAGAAACTAAAGAAAATGAGAAAAGAAATCTCACACAGCGACTCTATCAGGCGTGAATGCACCAGTTGCAGCCTTGTACTCGAATCTGCAGTAGTAATCCTCAGCACCGACGTTCTCAAGCTTGGTGTAATTCTTGAAGGAGTGAACGATACACTTCCCTTCGATTGTGTGAGCGCTCTGGATGTCATAATGGTCGGAAAGGAACAGCTCCTTAGCTCCGTGGAACTGCCGCCTGCCTCCAATCGACTCCTCGGGTCTGTAGTACCACCGGACTCTAACCTTGACGTTGCTCCTATTGTCAGACTCGATCTTCTCGACGCGCGCCACGTACGGAGGCTTTCCGGTGTCGGAGGGGCGCATCAGGACGCAATCTCCGGCCCTGACGACCTTATTAGTGCCCCTAATGATGTATGAGTCGAGGTCCTTCTTGCCGTTGACTGGCTTGGGCTTGGGCACGAGTCCGGGACGGGTCTTGGCCATTGAAGGAACGGTCACTGTAACAGTTGCCGCGGAAGGGTCTGGGCTCGCGATGGATCTGATGGAGGTAAAGGAATTTGAAGGAGCAGTAATAGTATTGGGTAAGTAAATGGAAGATAAAAACCCTAGATTTCTGGAAGACGAAGAAGAAGGGGGGAACTCTGTTGGTGGTGGTGGTGGTCATCGACTCATCATGGAGATTTGGGAAGAAATCTATGACGCTGAGCTCTGTACTGTTGCTGTCACTGTAAAGAGGCCAATTTTAAGGCCAATTCGGATTCTGTATAAATTATAAAACTTAATATTATTTTTATCTAAAGTAATAAAACATTTGATATTTTAAAAACAAATATAGAAAATTAATCAAAACAATTTTAAAAGGAAAAATGGAATTTTTTAACCTCTTTTAAAAAAATAAAATTTATTTAAATAAATTTCAATTTATCTATAAAAAACAACTTAAGTTCGAAAATCAAGTTTTAAAATTTATAACTTCTAATCAAGTTTTAATATTTACCTTTTTAAAGAGTAGAAGTTATAAATTTTAAAACTTGATTTTCGAACTTAAATTGTTTTTTATAGATAAATTGAAATTTATTTAAATAAATTTTATTTTTTAAAAAGAGGTTAAAACATTCCATTTTTCCTTTTGTAAATGAACTGAATTCTAGTTATTGAGATCTATAATATGGGCAAGTGAACAGTGATTATTGATTATTGCATCCTAAACTATTTCTTTCCGAATTTTTGCTTTAAAAAAAACACATGGTTTTCTTGTAGAAATTCTCAACTCTATATGAGTATCATTTTTTATTTGAAAAAAATGTTTTCTTTTATCAAGTTACGTTATATTATTTTTTTTTAATTCTAAAAAATAACAAATAATGGAACAAATTCTAAGCATATTTTATACAAAAAAATATAGCATATTTTTTATAAAATGAAAATTATTTATAAGAAAGACAAGGATATATTTTGCCTCTTAAAAAATTTGTATTTACCGTTCTGCATTAAAATTAATTTAAATTTTTTATGTTTTAGATTAAAAATATATGACTTACAAAAGAATCCTAAATTACGATCTTTAGAAAATAATAAGTAATTTTTATATATAATAACAGAATAACACGACAAAAAAAAAAATCGGGTCTTGCCATTACAGAAAAAATTCATTACTATATGTATTACAAGAAAAAATAAATACAAGTAATACTAAAAAATTCTTTGTAGTCCATTATGAATTCAAACTGAGCTTCTGCTTCAGCGCCAGCTACTTTTATCAATGACAAGTTCAGTGGTTGTGTCAGTTCAGAACAATGCATAGCAGAAGACGGTTGGGTCACAAATTATTAAAGTCTGATTCCCATCTAGAGTCTACATCAATTCCAAAATCTCATTTCTAGAACTACAAACATTCCCATGCATTGGCATGGATTCAACTAGCTCTAAATGTTTACCTCAAAACCGAGACATTCAAAAACATCAGGAAAACAAGATATACCATCACTCACTTGATTCCCATCCAGATAAATTCAAACGGATCATCGGAAATGTCGGAAATGCTCTAACGGTTTATTGGGGTGTGCATCCTTTCAACAATTCGGTTCACAGCGTCACGAGACATTACCAATGTGTCATGCTGCAGTATGCTGTACACATTCAGACCCTGCCAGAAACATATATGTTAGAATGCTTCTACACTACACTATTGTATTCTTCTCATCAGTAATAGACATGGAAAGTTCCAATCTTACTATAAACAAAATCAACTTGTGGAGGACCAAATTTTGTCACCCAATACAATGAACAAGCTTCATTTTTTTTAAAAGATAAGAATGAGCAAGAAATGTTACATGTCAGAAGTAGGTAGGATGGTCTATGTCAAGAATTGGATTTTTAGATTATTTTCAATGTCAGGACTTGAGGGTTCAACTAGATCAATTTCCAAGGTCAGGACTTGATCTTAACCATAATCAATGGATAGAATTCTGCCCAAAAGAAAATGAATCAAAATAGGAAATATAAAATGAACTATCCCAGGATGATTACAGAGCTGCATTAATACTATAATAGACCAAGTTCTAAACAAGAACAAAATCAAATCTTGACAAAGAAATAATAAGGCAACAACAACATTTAACTGAACTCCAAAAAAGAAAAGTGAGTTAGTTCGAGATATCAATCATGTGAATTAGATTAAACCTAGAAAATAATTTAGAATGAGTGTAACTTACTATAGAAGGCAAGACATTGGCGTAGTATAGATTTTGGGTAGCTAGCTTCAGCTTTTCATCAATTAATCCTCCATCAACAAGCAGAACTTTCTTGGTCTCCTCCATCTCCTTGACATAGTTGACGATGTTCTTGGTCTTGTGAGTAGGGACCACTAAATTATCAAATACGAGGAGCTGCATTTTCAATGAATTTTGTATAAATTAGCAAGTAAAAATAACATGGAAATGATACTTAAAACAAAATAAAAAAATAAAAACAATAGAAAAATTATTGATCACTTTGACACCTTATCAGGCCTTTTTAGTCATTGGCTAACCTTTCCTTCTGCAGCACGTGCTGAAAGAGCAATCTTCAACCCTAAGCGGCGAACCTTCTTATTTAGCTTAAACTCATGGCTCCTTGGCTTCGGGCCATGCTTTACTTCACCTCCCCTGAACTGTCATCAAGTGGATTCAGCAAAATATACTTGCCACGTGGCGATTGTGGGGGCTCTCAATATTCAATAATCATTGAAAAGAAAATAAAGAACCTGGCAAGCACGCTTTGATCCATGTCTAGCTCGACCAGATCCTTTCTGTTGCCATGCTTTTCTCCCCGTTCCACTGACTTCGCTGATCGTTTTTGTAGAGTGTGTCCCCTGTAACGAATTCAACTCTATGTTTTACGAAATTCCTAATAATAGGCAGGTTCAAGACTTCAAGAATGGAAGGGTAATTCAGTTCAGCGTGATCAGTGTGATATCTAAATTGTTGATTAAAAGTTGAAAATATTTTTTTAGGCATATAAGATTACTACCATAATTTTGGGTTGGGAGCATTGAAAATATTAAAATTCGTTTTACAGATACCTGTTGCCTTTTAGCAAGCTGCCATCTTACGACACGATGGATAATATCCTTCCTAATAGGCACATCAAAAACATCTCCAGCCAATACCATGAAGCCCTTATCTTCATTATGAAAATTAGTCACAGGAATCACAAGGTCTTGGTGAAGTCCTGAAAATATAAACCGCAGCTAAAATGATTTACAGATAGAATTACAAACTATCAAAGAAGAATCGAAGAAAAAAAATCATAAAACAAAGATTAATACAGCAGATTTCTTTATGTCTTCTTCCACGCAATTAACATTTTCGATTCTACTTTGCTTAATCATTTCATTTACCAAACACAAGCAACAACTACTATACACAAGTCCCTAGAAATCCTCTTCATTCTTTCTAAGAACAATTCTACGAAGATAACCGTTCTACAGAGCTCAATTACAGATTTCTTAAGCAAATAAGAACACAACATGCTTGTAGAATATTGATACCAACCTATTTGGCGATCGGGCAAAAATACTTTCTTCTTGGTCAACAAATCCAAGGGAAAATCACCTCCACCTGAATCAGGAGTCAGAATTGTGGACAGACTTCGATGAGCAAGGAATGAAGACCCAACCTACATTAAGAATAACGATCAGGGTCGTTAAGCTAACTGAACAGCATCAATCAGCTTCAGAGAGAAAGCAGAAGTTAAAATAAAATGAAAATGCCAAAACAATAAAAATTGAGCACTTAAATGGCGGACTGAACCATTCGATATCAAATACCCCAAATATCATCATCAGTTCTTAATATCTAGGTGGAGATGTTCTCATCAGTTGTTATGAAATCTTTGCCCCATAACATCGACTGAAGAAAATTAAGACACTGAATTATGATTGAACCTGCCTTGAGGAAGGTAGAAGATTCAGATACACATCCATTATTACTCCAACCGAAAATACTTGCCATTTCTGCAAACATTCAGCATGAAAATCAATAATATACTATCAATAAGGGAGACTTAAGAGCACTGAATTAGCATTTCGGTACCAGGATAACATTGAGAACTGGCATTCAAAGGATCGCAATGACCTCGTGCAGTTGAAGACCAAAGAGATCGCAGCAACCTCCTGGAAGCAGATAACGCCATGCTCGATATACTTGAAAACCTAATAAACTCCTTCACTAATTCATCTGCATCCACAACGAAAACTCTTCATTTTCCCCCCAACTACGCGAGCGCCAATAGCAGGAATATGAAAGTCGGAACCTACCTCACAACACTGGACGGAGCTGTGAAAGGTGGACGGAGACGGTTGGTGCAGCTAGCAAAGAGCAGCCGTCAAGATTCAGCGAATTTTTGACCTATCTTTACCCTAAAATACAAAGAATTACGGAAATATCCTCATTATTTATCAAATACGAAAGTACCGCGAATAGTGAGTAATTTTTCCTTTTGTTTTCTACATCAATTTCTCTTTATTAGGTGCGATGATTATAGTATTTAGGGAGAACTCACCTTACCAGACACGCTGAGATCAATCAGTCAACCACACCGCGCCAGATCTTCTTAATTTCATGTATTTAAGTCTCCCGCTCGCGAGTATCATTCGCGGGTGGCAGAAAAGTAAACTCGTACTCGGGAATGATATTCGTAAGTATGGATACTTTTGTATTGTTAAAAAATTAAGAATATTTTCATAATTATTTTTATTTTAGGGTGTAGATAGATCAAAAATTCAGATCCACGTGTTTTTGCGTAAGGTACAGTGATTCTCTTCTAAACCTCCCAAGTGAATTTAGGCAGACCATGATCCTTAGTGGGCGGACTCTTTTAGCCCATTTATTCCATTGATATTGTGTATAATTAGACCTGTTCCGGGTTTGAATCAGGTCTGGATCTTCGAAACGAGTGTCATTGGTCAGTTTTGAGTTCTGGTCATGGAAATAGGTCACTCGTGTAAATGTCAGGTCAAGTCAAGAATATGAACTTGGACCCGGCCCGTTAATCCACCATTTTTTTTTAATGCTATTATTTGTTAGGATATTATATATTACATATGTTTGAATATTGTTCTAATTACCTTAAGTTAAATAATATTATTTGATTTGATTGTCCACAGGATAGAAGATGTTCAAATTTTAAATAATAATGTTAGAGATACTTTGTTAATTATAAAAAAAAAAACTTTTTTAAAGTCATTGTTAAAATTAAATGTGATTATTGAATAACAAATTATAAGATATAATAACTTTTAATATTTATTTATACTTTTTGTTTCAAAAAAAATAAAATTATCGTGGGTCATTCTAATTGACCCATCAAGTCGTTGGGTTCAGATCACCGTAAGTGTTCCATAAAAATTCACAAATCGGGTTCGGGATGATGTCTATTGCCTCACAAGTCGAGTCAACCTTTATTGACAATTCTATGTATAATGCACCAATTCTTCACTAGAAAAATTCTACACGTCCAGAGGCAATGCAGGGACAATGGAAATGTATAAAAGTGGGAAAAGGTAACTTGACTCTATCCCATCTTTTCTTTATTGATGACCTCATTCTAATGGGAGAGACGACACCTGAAAATTGTAACTGTATAAACTCGATTTTAGAAGATTTTTGTGTCATTTCGGGACAAAAGGTAAATCAGGGAAAATCGATCATGGTGTTCTAAAAAAATGTACCTCTTACCAAACGAACAGAGATCTCAACGATTTTAAAATTTAAATCAATTGAGAATTTTGGGGTTTATCTTGGGTTTCCGCTTGATTTGTCAAACTCAAAAGTTAACTCTTTTAACTTTGTGCTGGATAAAGTTATAAATAAACTTTCGGGTTGAAGGGCAAATCTACTATCAATGGCTGGAAGGGTCACGTTGCTCAAATCGGTCTTGTCCATGATCTCCTCCTACTATATGCAATGTACTATGTTTCCTAATTCAGTGTGTAAAGAGTTTGACAGGATTAACAAAAATTTTGTTTGGGGACCCACGAACCAGAAAAGGAAAATTTACTTGATCAATTGGGAGGAAATTGCAAAGCCGAAAAAACTAGGGGGACTTGGTATTCAATCAGCGATGTATAGAAACAAAGCACTCCTTGGGAGTCTGACATGGAGATTGAAAAAGGAAACGTTTCCTTGGGCTGTGATGATTACAAATAGAACGTTTAAGCAAGATGAAATTTCTCTCACTACTTCAAACAAAACACCATGTAATTGGAAAGCAATTAATGAATGTATGAAAACCCTTAAACTGGGTTCGGGGTGGGTGGTGGCAAATTGTAGGGATATAAAATTTTGGCAGGATAGTTGGGTAGGCAATCAACCCCTTCGATCAACTATCTATGGTCCACTAAAGTATGAGGAAGACAAATTGATGGTAGGAGATGTCTTCCAAAATGATGAGTGGAACTTAGAAAGAATTTCGTTTGATTTCCCGAAAAAATTTGTGGACATGTTTTAGTACTCCGAGGGATAAGACAAATGTCTCATTGGACACTCAAATATGGAATGCCACAAATTCGAGGACTTACACTACTGCATTTGCTTACTCTCTTTTAGCAGGGCATGACTCAAATAGTCAGGTACTTGAACAATGGGATTGAATTTGGAAAATTCAGACTATCCCAAAATTTCAGTATTTTATTTGGTTGTGCCTGAAAAACATACTAGCCACTTGCAAATTATTGAATCTTAGAGGATGTAATTTGAGCCCTATCTGCCAAATTTGTAATTATGAGATGGAGGATGTAGATCACATATTGCGTGGGTGTGAGCATGCAAAAAATATGTGGAATTCAGTCATCTAGTCGCCCAGTCTGGGGCAATCGTTCCATTATACTTTGAATGAATGGATTAAGTTTGGATGTCAGACATCGGGAATCACGGTTCAAGGAGTTCAGTGGGATATCTTTTTTCCTTATGCTCTATGGAACATTTGGAAAAATAGAAATTCAATTATATTTAATAAACCTGCTATTTTTTCTGTTTATAATATATATTTCTCGGGCAAAATTTCACCAAAATGTTTATCTTGAGACTGCGACCACTAATGAGTTTATCTCCATTGATATTAGTTGGAATGCCAAAAAAAATGATTGGTTTAAAATTAATACGGATGGAGCTTCTAAGGGAAATTAAGGAATTGCAAAAACAAGTGGGGTCATCCGAGACTACAAGGGTCAATGGATTGTAGAATTCTCAATGAACTTGGGTTGTTCAAACTATCTCCCTGCGGAATGCTGGGTCATCCGAGATGGGCTCTTACTGGCAAAGTCACTTGGATTAAAATTCATTCACCTTGAAACGGACGTCCTCTCAGCTCATAAGGTAATCTATGAGGAAAATATGTTAAATCCAAAACTAATGCTCATTATTGCGGATTGCAGAAAGCTCTTGATGCAGTTCGAAAGAATGAAATTCAGACATATATATCGAGAAGCAAATGTGGTAGCACATATCATGACAGACATGGCGATTAACCAGCGCCAAGTGTTCGAAATTCATACCTTATCTCCGGAAAAAACTATTAATGCGCTCCGTAAAGACGCTGTCAGTTTTTCTTTTTCGATAATTGTTAAAACTAGCTAGTTTTGTTTTGTGTGTTTTGAACTTGTGTGCAAAGTTTTGTCCCCTATATGAATTTACTCCGTAATTAAAAAAATATATATATACATAACTCTCTTCATATGGAGTGTTTATACTTCATTGTAGCGTATATGGTGACTCGATCAACTCAGATTTTTGGCTTCATCCCCAATAATCTCCCTAACTCAGTTATTCATGTGAACATATCACATTGGTAGTATATATCTCTAGTTGGGTATACGAGATTACAAAATAAAAAAAGAACATCACTTTGTCCTCCATCATTAAGAGCGTGCAGATCTGCGCTTAGATTATAGCTCGTACACGAGTCCAAGTACATAGATTAGATAGATAGAAAACTACTACAGATTATTATAGCATGGAGGGAGAAGACATGTCCATAGGGAAAGGGTTGCCCAAGACATGTTCGAGGTAGTAGTGTGGATGTGCGGCGTCCATGACCACAAACTGCATATCCTCCGACGGCTTCCAGTGCCTCTTCCTTTGGTTAATGAACCAGTTGTTAATCTGCTTTGGATCCAAACCAGTCGATTCGGCAAGAAATAACTTTTGCGATTCCTGGTGTCACACAATCAGTAAACACACATGATTGGAGTGGTTGGGATGGATTAGTAAGATGTTCAAACAAAAGTAGGAGCAGTTGAACACGTACCGAGGGATAAGGCCATTTGTAGTGTCGGCTCCACCAATCGAGCAACTGTTGGCGAGCCTCTTTGGGCAGCTTACCCTTCTTTCTCTTCTTCATGAACTCCTGCTTTAGACTCCCCAAATATCCACTATACTTCTGCAACAGCTGGTTCTTCAACTCACGATCCTCTGCAGACGGGTCGATGAAGTTGTTGTTGGTATCAAATTCTTCCTCAGATGATCCATTTCTTCGATCCATTGTATCACAGAAATCTTCTGCAAAACCTTAACATATAAGTGTAGGAGAAAGGCAGTATACACGATTATGCAATGTACACTTTGATGAGAAAATCAAACACTTAAAAACACAGATTTCGAGTAGATGTCTAAACATGTTGAAATTAGACTTACACTAGCTTGAAGACTAACTACACCTTTACTAACTTGAGACATGATACCACAGTGTAAATGATGACTGGTTTCTAAGTTCAGAAAATGATTCATGTAAGAGGCTTTATTGGGGTAAGTTCTCAAATAAACCCTAGAAGGCTACAACAATAGAAACCCTAAGTCCATCTATCTGTCCAATGGTGTGGAAAATCAAACATTCTACAAGGTAGTCCAGTTCCTAGGAGCAAAAGAATCACACTAGATATACAGCCAAAAGCAACCAAATCTTGAAACAAGACACCAATAAGGGAAGGGAAGTAAGCCCTTGAATCCTAGGAAGTTGCAAAAGGAGAAAGTCGAATGTTAGAAACAACTCAGGATCGGAGTTCTTCATTTATGTTATTTAATGTAAAGAGGAAAGAAACAGACATTGTACACAACACAAAATCCAAGAACATCACTAACGTACTGGGAAACTCTCGCTTGAATAGACTGACGGATATCTAGACAAGATTCTTACGGCATTTACACAAGATTTCTACCAAAAACAAAACAAAAATATATATAACATTAAGAAAACATTTCTTGTAATTGTTTCTGTTTTACATTTAGTCTTAATTGATTTATTTTGTAGTGTTCATATAATTAAGGGGTTTTTTGTGCTATTTAGCATAGTTTTATCTCGTTATCCAACATAGATATATTAAGCCTAAAATCTCCATACAGACTACTCTGTAAGGAATTTGTTTTATATTAAGTCCACTGCATTTTCATTAGGGTATATATATATATATATGTAATTAAGGTAATTAAGGACATGCATATGTATAGTTGTCTCGAAGTTTGAGCAAAGACAGAATAAAGTAAACCAAACTATGCTGATTCGGGATAATAGAAAATTAGTTATTAATTAATCACCAGAATGATCAACAGAGGCGACAGTGAGGGTTTTGAACTGAGACTCGAATCTCTGCAGAAAGATCATGGCTTCTTTGAAAGGCTTTGAGAGTTCTTGCTCATACTTAGTCAGCAGCTCGCAGTAGGCTTCCATGAACTGATCTAGTGCTGGATCTTCTCCGATACACCCTCCTCCGCTCTCTCCTAGGGACGCCGCCGCTGTGGACGCTTCTTCGAGCTTCGCCACCACCTCTGGCGGCGCTCCAACCTGTCAGTTCGTCTGAACCAGTAAATTACCCAGGACATGCTATCTATAGACTGCGGACTTAAAATCGATCTGTTCGAGAAAATAATTAAGAAACAGACAAACCCTAGACACAGGTTCGAGGAAGAAGAGGAAGAACACACACAGTGAGAGTCCAAGAGAGAGAGAGAGACGTCATTAATTTAAGTAATAATTAAATCACCTTTTGGCAGTTGGCGTAGGCAGCTAGAAGTCGAGGGTAGTGAGGATGAGACATGATCTTAGCTCTGACAGAGGAACCGGAACCGCCGTCAGTGTCCATGACGTAAACCCCACGAGCTGCCGGAGATCGGTGTACGCCGTCGTTTGCGGTGGTAGTCGCAGGGAGCTGAGTAAGATGGTAGTTGGAGATGGGGCTGCTAGTATTAGTAGTGGAAGAGGAAGTCATGAACATCATAGGGCAAAATACCCCATTAATGTTACTAGTATTAGTAGAAGTAGTACCACCACCACTGTTGTTCTCTCCATATAAATCCATCCTCATCATCATGCCCCCTCCACCGGTTGGACATGATCCCCCCTCCATTTCTCTCTCTCTCCCGATATTATTCACTTCACTTTCACTTTGTTTTGTTATAGACTTATAGATATAGAGAGAGATGGATTTATATATACATACATACCCTAAAAACTGTGCTTCCTGTGTTTCTCTCTTTGAGATTTTGGGAGCGAGGGATATTTTGTTTGTTTTATGATCTGAGTGGCCTCCCGAGTTTTGTGCTTCAAGTTGCAGTGCCTTTTTGCGTCTCTCTCTACCCTATCACTGTCTCTCTCTCTGTAGATTTCAATGTCGGATCTGTATTTCTCCTGAAGATAATGGGGGGGCTGCTCATGGGGTTGCTTTCTGGTCGTTAAAAGGCCAAATTTATTCATGGATTATCAGAGTAGAGTAGAGACAATGGAGTGTAATTTCTGCAAAAGCTTTTCCTTCCCGATGAAAACTCTCACCCTTTTTTCCAGCATTGCAGTGTTTGCACTGCCCATTACTGGCAAAAGGAAAGGGGTGGAAAAATTGCTTCACGACAGAGATAACTGATGAGATTCAATTCAATTCAATTAATATATATGATTGATTATACTTATACTTATAATTATAATATAATATAATACAAACAGACAAGAAACGGGGGAGAGAGTTGATGAAAATGGAACGATCAAATCGAGGGATAATAGATGAATGGATATAAAATAAGAAAAAGAAAAAGGAAGACGATGGGGATTAGTTGAGACGAATGAAAAAGATTTGTGATCTGACATCTTCGTAATTAGTAGATGGAGATGGAGATGGAGAAAGCGTATATGTATCTTTTATATGTATTTTAAGTAAAATACTTTAGGTGAAACAAATAAGAATACATGTGAATATAAATATAAATATAAATTAAAATCTATTTTTTTTGTGCGGGTGACTTGAGTCTCGAGTTATGAATTATTTGGGCAATTCTTCTTAATCTTTAGAAAAATAAAAAAAATTAATAATTTTTCCCAGTATTTATTCTTTTATAACAAAGTAAATACACGTTTTATTTTAGAGAGTAATAATATATGTAATATGAAAAAGTAAACACCATATTAATGAACTAATAATGTAACATTTATAGAGAATCATAATTTGAATATTAAGTCGGTTCTATATATAGTGATCAACTTTTGAGAGATTAATAGGTTTTACTATAGTATAGTAATCTCGTATCAGAGTTTTTATTTTTTATTTTAATTAAAATAAAGTAGTAACATAATGAAGAAAGGAAATAGAGTTGACTAAACAGTGATTTATAAATGGGGTACTTTTTTCTTGTGATTTCATATAACTATTTTTTCACACTTCTTTATTATATAAATATAGATAGATTAAGTGTTCTTAGAGCACATCTCTAAAAGTAAAACTATACTAAAATTAAAATTTAACTTTTTTAATAATGGAGTCCAAGTCTCTTTTAATTTAGGAGTTGCATTAGTTTTACTTAAAATAAACCAACATGTTTATACTTAAATAAATGAGCATTTCTATTTTCATAATTATTTTAGAAAATGGATATCACTTAAAATACAAATAATATATAATAATCAACATTGATTTAATCATAAAAAGCTTCCAAAATCACATCTGCTAAAAAATACATCTTACTGCAAATTTGTGTCTGATTTCTTACATCTAAAATGAAATGAAATGAAATGAAATGGAGTCTTCCGAATCTGATCTATGACTTCATGAGATATCACGACAATTTGAGTTTTGATTTATGGAATGTAATTATCCCTAACAGTGACAAAGTTGATTTATTATAGATTTAATTTATTGAAGTTCATAATTCGTATGTAATGGTAATTACTTAATGTTTCATTTGAAATATTATTCATATTTTTTTTTATTTAAATACTGTTGCACGAATCATAAGCATTTACATACTGGGTTGGGATCAGCATAAGTTAAATTGAGAAATCCGCGGGTCGACTTCGAATCAGCCTTTACAGACCCACAAATAAGTCAACTCAATCCGAACCTAGCAGGTCCATCGAATTGACATATATATATGATGCACAAAGCAAGCTTTTTTATGAAGCCATGCATGCTTTACCCGTTCCTAATCTTCTCTATCTCTACCCGCATAAATATATTTGGTATGTGACAAACGAAGTCCTATGTTACGGACTGTACATTTACATTTAACGAATTTAATTATTTAGTCTAAAATTTGTCGAAAGTTAATTTTGATGAATAAAAGGTAACATTTAGAGGGAAAAAAACTATACGTTACGTTTATGTAATAAACTTTTTAGATTATTTTTATTATATAATTTTTGTTTAAATTAAATATTATATTATTATCTATGTAACACTGATTTAACAGATTATGGGTAAGATTTGACTATATAAAATAAGATACTAGATTAATACAGAAACTTTTACACTAAATTTTGAAATGTAAAAGTGCACCCAACCATTTTTTTTTTCATATAGACCAACCACTTTTTTTGTAATACTAACCATTTAAACGCATATTAAACTTATTAATCTTATAAATAAATATAGGCCATTTTTTCTACCATGTGCCAAAAATTTGAAAAAAGAAACTTGGTGTTATCACTTACCAGAGCCGGATTCTAACCGAGTAGAGTGCTGGTCTGATTCAAACGGTCGAACTGACGGCTAACCGGTCTGACCGGCGGTTGATAATCAAAGTATACCGATTCCTCGAAGCTTTGCAAGAGCTATACAAATTCCAAAGGAATTGATGCTTTGGTTGCAGCTCTACAGCAACGAAGATGTCTCCCTCGCCGCTCCATCTCTTGCACGTCCTCTCAACTCCGGACACTGTCGGTCTCTGGACCTTTATCTGCCACTGCTTGTGACCGTCTAACGATGAGCCACGCCGTGACGTGATGCCTACTCCCTTATCGCCGACGCGGAAACAATTACTTCTGATGACCATATCTCCAGGAGAAAAGTACTACAGCAACATTCCCTTGCCGGAGCTGTTATCGGCCGTCAACATGTACCATCGCGGGAACCTCATTTTCAGCAGGAACGTGGAGACAAAGACAGTTGGTACCGACATGGTTCCGGTGCTCATTCTGGGTCAACGTGATGGAATCCAAGAACCTGTTCCTCACCTATTTCTCATAATCATCTAATTTCGTCATTTCTCCTGATCTGCTTATTTATTGCAATAATCTGCAAATGAAGTACAGTGAAGAGAAGACAATATAGCGGAGAAGATGTCGCGATTACAAGGAAATTTATGTTGCAGATAGGGTTTTGTATGTTTCAGATTTTTTTTCCAGATGAAATCGTGAACCGATCGGTTATTTAAGAGCCGATGGGTTTCATGAAAACCGGCCAATTCTCAACATTTGGACCGGGTTCATACTGCATAACGGTATTTTTGTGGAACCGGACCTGTGGCGTCTCCGGACCGCAGTCCGACCGGAGAGGTCTGGTTCTGATATGACTACTGTCCGTCCGATTGTTTGTGAATTGTCCTGTGTTTTTTCCCCCCGAGTGAGATGTCTCTGCGTGGGGTCTTTTGTATTCTTTTTCCTCCCTGTGATTTGGTTTTAACGAGTTGTCTTCATTTTGTTTTGAGAATATCAACTGTGCGTGGTCATCAAACTGTTTCTTTCTTCGATCGGCATTTGTACGGAAGAAGCTACAAATTTCTTTTAGTCAGGGTAAGAATTAGAAAAAGGGTAAACTATTGAAGTAAAAAAGTTTAGGGTGCAACTGTAAAATTTTAAAAATTATTATATTTTTTAAGAATAAATTTAGACAACATAAAAACAATTTATTTTTAAATGTGTATCCGTGAATGGTATTTAGTGGCACAATCAAAGTCTCGGTCAATTACAAATATATACTCAAAGGCTTTGGGTCAAATTTACGAATGACATTGGAGATTTTGTTTAAAATGTATTTTACAAATTAATTAGTTTATTAATATATGAGTTGAAAAAGCTAAATATTTATCTTAGAAGAAAAATGAATGGTTGTATTTGTATTGGTTGGGTGTCATCGCTAGGGTTGTAGTAAATTAATGTAGGAGTAGTTATGCTTTTGTGTAGCTAAGTTTTTACGTGGGAGTATTCATCATAATAGATAGCGAGACAGACAGGAGAGAAAAGAATAGCATACATAGTATCAAATGATATATTAGAGAAAGAAATTTTTTAAAAAAAAAGGTACATTGGACCCCTCCTAAATACGGCCTAGGGTTTGTGAAAAAGAAACAAAGTTTTAATATTATTGTGTATGTATATATATATATATATATATATTGTAAAAACATAAGTTAGTAATTACTATTGGTCTAAATTTGATTAAAAAGAATAGTTATATGAAATTTTACGTTTTAATAAATGTTCAAATGCATTTTTTGCTTTTAAATATTTATTTGTTATTATAATACTTTTTTATTAAAATCACACTTTTATTTTTCTTTACTATTTAGTAATTCATTTGTATTATTGAGGGTTATGATAGTAAAAAAAGTGTAACTATAAAAAATTAGTTACTAATTTGCAATAATAAAAATAAAACATCTAAAAACATATTTATTAAAAAAATTATAACAACAAGCACGTATATAAACATGTTAGTGTTGTTAGGATTGGACTTTAATTATTTATTTATTAAAAAAAATACTTGTAATTAGATAATTGAATTATGAGTTTTAATGATGGTGAGTTTCTATTTTCAGAATTATTATACGCTTTGATCGAAGCTGAGATCCGAAGAAGGTTTGATCTAAAATTGACCAACTTTGATTGGAGCATCAAAATTAACGTACTTTGATTGAAGGTCTGATCCAACTAGGGGTGGCAATCGTGTCGTGTCTAATCGTGTCGTGTTATTAATCGTGTCGTGTCTTAACAAGTTCCGTGTCTAAACAGATAATTTCTAAACGTGTCTCAAAACATCAGACACGAACACGACACGATTAAGTAGCAGATCACACGGGACACGACACGGGACACGATTAACTTTTTTGGTAATTAAAAATCGAAAAACATAACGGATAGACACGACACGATATGACACGATTAACACGACACGATACGACACGACACGATTAAGAACGACCTGACTGATACGAATTTACACGATTAAACACGAAACGACACGTTACACGACACGATTAACACGAAAAACATTAATTTTATATATTTTTCTAAACATGTCACGATTAGACACGACACGATTAGACACGATTAGTTAACCGTGTCTTTATTCGTGTCATAGGTATACACGACACGATTAGTTAATCGTGTTTATACAGATATCCGCAGATCTGAGTTGTTTAGACACAATTATTAATCGTGTCTAAACGTATAAGGGTTGTTTAGACACGGGATCTGTTAAGGTCAAACCCATATACGCTTTAAAGCAGATCGTGTCGTGTCGTTTAATCGTGTCAGAAATTGCCACCCCTAGATCCAACCCGATCCGAAGGTTTTAACTAAAATTGATCAATTTGGAAAGAAGGGTTGACAAAACTCAATGTTATTTTTGTTGAATAATAAACATTAAATTAAATGTTGTTTTTAGAGATTCTTAAAGTTAGAAGTGAATGCAGAAAATAAAAGGTCAAAAGTTTTTGTAGATGAAAGGTCAAGACTCATAATATATGAAAGGTTAAGAGACTTTTTTAATAGTTATTATTGTTCTTGTTTGTATAATGCCTATATAAAAACATTGTTGTTTTAGGTTTAAAATATAACTCAAAATAATAAACAAAAGTTAAACATTCTTGTGAGTTAAATTTGAGTTATCAAATTGGTATCAAAGCGAATGGAGAGCGTGACGGCTCAAATGTCGTTATCACGACTAACGAAGGGGAATTATGATAATTGAAGCATTAAAATGAAAGCTCTTCTCGGATCTCAAGATTCGTGGGATGTGGTCAAAGAAGCTTTCGAAGAACCAGAAAATACCATGGGATATTCAGCGGCTCAAAATAGGGCGTTGAAAGAAACACGATCGAAGGATAAGGCGACACTATACATGTTGTTCCGTGTCGTTGACGAGTCAAACTTTGAGAAGATTGTCAGTGCGACTACTTCGAAAGAAGCGTGGGACATATTAGAAAAGGTGTTCAAAGGAACCGACTGAGTTAAGCAAGTGCGTCTCCAAACTCTTCGTGGTGAATTTGAGAGCATGAAGATGAAGTAGTCGGAAGTTGTATCTGACTATATCACGCGTATACAAATCGTGGTAAACCAATTTATTCATAATGGTGAAGCGGTAACCGATGCACGAATTGTGCAGAAGATTTTGAGATCTTTAACCGAAAATTTCGAGAATGTTGTGTGTGCGATAGAAGAGTCAAAAGGATCTTGCGACGCTTACAGTCGACGAGGTTGCCAGTTCTCTCGAGACACATGAACAACGTAAGAAGAAAAAGAAGGAGGAGACACTAGAGCAAGCACTCCAAACCAAGGCGACAATTAAAGACGAAAATGTACTCTATTTTTAAAATTTACGATGTAGAGGGTGTGGCCGTGGAAGCCGTGGAAGAGGTCGCAACAGTCATGAAGGATACTATAAGGAGAAGGAACAGTTGAGTCAACCAAACTGGCGCGGAAGAGAACGTGGTCGAGGAAGAGGCGTCCGGTCGAACTATTGCAATATCGAGTGCTACAAGTGTCACAAGTATGGTCACTACGCGAAGGATTGCTTCTCTGACAAATGTTATAGTTGCGATAAAGTGGTCCATCTTCTAAAATATTGCCGAGACGATAAAAAGGTGGAAGAAATAACTAACTTGACGTTGAAAGATGAAGATAATGACGATTTTCTCTTGATGACTCAAAATGAAGACAACGTCAGCAAAGACACGATATCGTATCTCGACTCTGGGGCAAGCGACCATATCTGCGATCACGAGTACTTATTAAAAAATATGCGAAAGATAGAAAATGACCATGTGTCGTTTGGAGATGCTTCAAAAGTGGAGGGCAAGGTACGGTTTGTTACTTACGAAATGATGGGTTGATAGGATCAATCCAAGATGTCTATTATGTACCTCATCTCAAGACCAACAGCTTGCGTTTGGGGCAACTGACGGAGAAAGGTTACACGATACTCATAAAAGATCAGGTACTACACTTGAAGGATAAGAAAAGGTCGTTTGGTTGCTCCAGTCGAGATGGGAAGAAATCAGATGTACAAACTAAATTTGAGATGCGTACGAGAAAAATATTTACAAGTCAATGTAGAATACAAGGCATCTCTATGGCATCTCCGTTTTGGTCACCTACATCATGGGGGTCTAAAAAAATTAGTAAAGAAGAACATGGTGCACGGGTTGCCAGACATGGATTATGAGGGCAAATTTTGTGAAGAATATCTGCTTGGCAAGCAAGCAAGAACCTCGTTTCAAAAGAAGACAAATTATCAAACAAAACTTATTCTCGAATTGAATCAAACCGACATATGTGGATCAATCACCCTGAATCGTTCATTGGTAAACGGTACTTCATTTCTTTTATCGATGATTTCTTACGAAAAACGTGAGTTTATTTTTTGAAAGAAAAATCTGAGACATTCGAAGTGTTCAAAAAGTTCAAACTAATGGTGGATAAGGGCAACTCGTAAACACATAAAAGCCATGCGATCTGATAGAGGTGGCGAATATACTTCAACAGTTTTCATGGAGTATTTCGAGGAGCAGGGCATAAGGAGATTTCTAACCGCATCATACTCTCCTCAACAAAACGATGTGGCTGAGAGGAAGAATCGTACTATTCTCGACATGGTTCGATCAATGCTAAAGAGCAAGAAGATGCCAAAGGAATTCTGGGCGGAAGCTGTTCAATGTGCTGTCAATGTACAAAATCGATGTCCACATTTGAAGTTAGAAGATCAAACACCACAAGAGGTGGAGTGGACAAAAGCCGATAGTTTCTCATCTCAAAGTGTTCGGTAGTGTGACTTACGCACACGTACCAGATCAACGAAGAACGAAGCTTGAAGACAAAAGGAAAATGTACATTTTTGAGAAGACAAAAGGGTGCAAGCTAATCGACTCGATAAATAAGAAGGTGATGGTGAGTCATGATGTGCGAGTAAACGAAGAAAATGAATGGGGCTGGAACAATTCGATTGAAATTGACATCAAAGTTGGAGCATCATCCGTCGTTGCATCAACAAGATTCTGAAACTACCGATGATGAAGATGAACCACTACAACCCAAAACGCGGAGTTTGCAAGATTTGTATGATTCAACTAATGAGGCACACCTTGTATGTCTTTTGGTAGATGCTGAAAATATTAGTTTTGAAGAGACGGTGCGAGATAAGAAGTGGCAAACTGCCATGAACGGGGAAATTAAGGTGATTGACCGCAACAACACATGGGAGCTAGCAGAATTGCCGAAAGGAAGTCAGCATATTGGTGTAAAGTGGGTGTGTCAACAAAAAGATCAATGCTCAAGATAAGATAGAGCGGTACAAGGCGTGGCTTGTTGCGAAAGGATACGAGCAAAATGCAGGAATCGACTATGACGAGGTATTTGCTCATATTGCAAGGATGGAGACAATCTGATAACTCATTTCACAAGCTGCTCAATTCAAATGACCAATATTTCAAATGGATATCAAATCAGCATTCTTGAATGGTGTGCTCAAAGAAGATGTCTACATCGAACAATCGCCCAGGTACATAAAAGTCGGAGAAGAGAATAAGGTGCTAAAATTGAAGAAGATCGATTCATATTTCAAGGAGAATAGGTTCAAGCAATGTCCCTACGAGCATGCTCTTTACGTAAAGAAGAATGGAGGTAACATGTTATTTGTTGCTCTTTATGTTGAGGAATGATAATCTTATTTTTATGGGCAACAATGGTGAGATGATAGAGGAGTTTAAAGATACAATGACACGGGAATTTGAGATGACAAATTTGGGTTATATGAATTTTTTTCTTGGTTTGGAGGTTAGACAAGTAGAGACATGTATTTTTGTATCACAAGAGACATGTGCAAAAGAGATTTTGAAGAAGTACAAGATGAGGAATTGCAATCCTGTTTCAACACCAATGAAATCCGGAGAAAAACTCTTGAAGTTCGAGGAAGGAGAACGCGTCAATGCGAGTAAATATCAAAGTTTGATAGGAATCCTTCGCTATCTCACATGCACAAGGCCGAATCTTTCATTAAGTGTAAGCATTTTAAGTCGGTTCATGGAGAAGCCAGTTTATTCACATTGGAAAACATTGAAGCGAATTTTATGGTACATCCAAGGAACGGTGTCACACAGGTTGTTCTTCTCAAAAGTAGAAGATTACAAGTTGGTTGGTTATTCCGACAGTGATTGGTGTGGAGATATAGACGATCGGAAAAGTACCGTTGATATGTGTTCTTTATGGGAGATACTGTGTTTACTTGGTTTTCAAAGAAGCAACTGATCGTGTCTTTCTCGACATGCGAAGCTGAATATGTTGCAGCATCTTGGTGTATATGTCATGCTATATGACGTAGAAAATTGTTGAGAAAGATGGAGCTAAAGCAACAAGGTGCAACCGTGATTCAAGTTGACAATAAATCGGCAATAGAGTTAGCAAAGAACCCAGTGAACCATGAAAGAGGCAAACACACCGATGCTCGGTTTCACTTTATCCGAGATCATGCTAAGGAAGGAAGTGTGGAATTGGTGCATGTGGCAAGTCAGGATCAAGTTGCGGATATCTTCACAAAATCTCTACCGAAAGTATATTTCGACAAATGGTTAACTAGCTCAGCAGTTACTTATGTTTGACCTATGTGATTAAAATATTACTCATCTTTTTTTGTGTGCCTGAACCGTTACTTAAGTTTGAGGATGTGACTGAATGGTTATTCCATGAAGTTTTCGTCACGTATTTCCGTCTGACTGTCACGAGGAAATCACGTGACCTAATTTAAAGGATTTAAAGTTAATTAATAGGACCATTTTACCATTCTGTCACTTTGTGCAATAACTTCATGCCGTTCCAGAATCAAGCGAAACTCAAATCAACTAAGACTCGTTCTTGAATTTGGGTATGTTCGTTATTCAATCTCTGGGCTGCAAAATATTTGCCTTTTCGCTTCTCTCGATTTTTTCCATGTTGATTTTCCAATTCAAATTCAAATTTCTATATGAATTTGGTCTGCAAATTCTTTCCATAGTCATTCGAGGACACTCCACCTTGTAGTAATTCCTCAGCATGAGCTTCCTTGCAGTAATTCCTCAGCACTCCACCTTCTTTGTTGGTCTCTCTGCAAGCATATCTTCAAGAAATCGAGGACACAAAAGAGTGCAATTGGAACAACACGGAACAACACCATTATATACCACAGAACAACACCATTATATACCACGTAACAACACCATTATAACCACGGAACATCACCATTATAACCAACGAACCACTTAATTAGCGATGGAAGCAGCAGACTTACCGAGCTGTTGCAATTGATGCATTTCCAATTAGGAGAGAGCTTCATGAGGCCTCTAATAATTTTCTCATTTCGCTTCCCTATCTTCTACTGATCTACTCCCTATCTTCTATTGATCTACTCCCCGTTTCTTATGAACTCCGACCACCTAAATCCCTCCACCACTCTATCTACGGGACCGTACAACCCCTGGAAGAAGACGATAAACCTAGATACAGTAGAACAAGGTTTGAAATTGAACTTCCAAGTCTCAAATCCTCAGCAAAAACGAAAAGAACCTACAATCTTTGAGATTCCACAAAAGAGACTAGGGTTTTTTGGTGGGAGATTCTGTGAGATTAGGAATGGAGAGACGAGAATGAAGAAGGAGGAGGACATATTAGGAATTAGAATTATGAAGATGGTCACGTGCACAACACATGCTTGATTTTAACGGGGATAAGTAACAGCAGTTACGTTTCTGAACCATTCAGTCACATTTTGAAACATGAGTAACGGTTAAACTCAAGTTTGAACTGTTCAGTCACAACTGCCAACATAAGTAACAGTTCAGGTAATTAACCATTTCGACAAATTGAAGAAGATGATTGGCATGACGGATGGTAGAAGCATTTAAGTTTACGGGGGAGTTTTGTTGAATAATAAACATTAAATGTTGTTTTTAGTGAGTTTTAAAGTTAGAAATTAATGGAGGAAAATAAAATGTCAAAAGTTTTTTTTGTAGATGAAAGGTCAAGAGTCATAGATGATGAAAGGTTAAGAGTGTTCTTTAATAATTTTTATTGTTCTTGTTTGTATAATGTCTATATAAATGCATTTTTGTTTTTGGTTTAAAATATAACTCAAAGTAATAAACAAAAGTTAAACATTCTTGTGAGTTCGATTTGAGTTATCAATTTACAACATTGGAATGGTACTTCAATTATTGACATATACATTTTTTTAATACGTAAATAACTAAAATAGGACCCTAAAGTTGTTTGGACTTTGGACTTTTTTTCAAAAAGTGTATAGTTTAAAAAAAATATTTGAAAAAGTGTATATCGAAAAAAAATATTTAGGAAAGTATGTATACGCGCGTCGCGCCTATTGAATAGTCGCACCCTAGGGATGCGCCTATTTCAATAGGCGCATCCCTAGGGTGCGCCTATACCACATAATTTATTTATTTTTTTTTAATTTTTTTTTCAATAATGACGACCCGAGTTCCTAGCCAGACTTACTTTAAAGTGGCACCAAATCCAATTTCAACTTGGAAACACAGTCTTAATTTATGTGGTACCGACAAACAATTAATTTATTTTTTTTGGTCAAACCAACAAACAATTAATGATATCTTACTAGTTACTGCATCAACTCTGCTCCCCAGGCTGCATCCTCATTCATGCTCTCGATCTCTCTCCCATTACGGTCAAAAAAATAATCTCTCTCCTATTAATTAAGCTTAATAAAATGATTAATTAATACTTAAATGTATTTTTTAAACTTTAGAATTATGAAAACTTCAGCGTGACCGACAAGATTTCTGTATTTGATCTCCAATTTAGATTAATTAATTAGTTAATACATACAATTTGGCAGTATTCAGGAGTATTCCCTTTTCTTTTGTTGAATTATTTTTTTTTTTCTAGGATGAAGCAAATTTGGTGTAACCGAAGCAACTGATTGGGGACATGTGTTCTCATTGTATAGATAAAAAAACAATTAGCCTCTTTGAATATCATTTATTATTATTTTAAGTTTTTTTTATCGATTATATTTTCATTTGCCTTTTCTTTTGTTGATTGCATGTGAGCGCATGCAAAGAGAAATTTATCGATTATATTTGCATTTGCATTTTCTTTTGTTGATTGCATGTGAGCACATGCAAAGAGAAAACTTAAAATAATAATAAATGATATTCAAAGAGACTAATTTTTTTTTTATCTATACAATGAGAACACATGTCCCCAATCAGTTGCTTCGGTTACACCAAATTTGCTCCATCCTAGAAAACAAAAATAATAATTCAACAAAAGAAAAGGGAATGCTCCTGAATACTGCCAAATTGTATGTATTAACTAATTAATTAATCTAAATTGGAGATCAAATACAGAAATCTTGTCGGTCACGCTGAAGTTTTCATAATTCTAAAGTTTAAAAAATACATTTAAGTATTAATTAATCATTTTATTAAGCTTAATTAATAGGAGAGAGATTATTTTTTTGACCGTAATGGGAGAGAGATCGAGAGCATGAATGAGGATGCAGCCTGGGGAGCAGAGTTGATGCAGTAACTAGTAAGACATCATTATTTGTTTGTCGGTTTGACCAAAAAAAAAAATTTAATTGTTTGTCGGTACCACATAAATTAAGACTGTGTTTCCAAGTTGAAATTGGATTTGGTGCCACTTTAAAGCAAGTCTGGCTAGGAACTCGGGTCGTCATTATTGAAAAAAATATTTAAAAAAAAAAAAATTATGTGGTATAGGCGCACCCTAGGGTGCGCCTATTCAATAGGCGCGACGCGCGTATACGTACTTTCCTAAATATTTTTTTTCGATATACACTTTTTCAAATATTTTTTTTAAACTATACACTTTTTGAAAAAAGTCCAATTTATTACGTAGTAGCACTCATAGATTTTTTATTATTAAAAAAGGTGAAGAGATGATGACATCATAGTCATAATTTAACTCTCTTCCAGTGTTATCAACACCGGACCGACCCTCAAACCGGTGAGGGGACCAGATTCCAGTTCGTTCGGCCGAATGCGATTCAATGTGCGGTTCACTATTTATAAGTATTAAAAAAATTGTCCCTTTCAGCATGTCCTCTCCCCTCCTTCTATCCCGCCCACCCTGTCTTTCCTCATCCTCCTCTCCCTCCTCTACCTTTTCACGTCCACCCCACCTTACATCCCACCCGAGCCATCCACCCCATCTCACTACGGGAGACTTCTCTCTTAACGACTCTTTACCACGACTCCGGGGTATATGAGCCGTTAAAAATTAAATTATAAACTTATTAACGGCTCAATTAGTATTGAGTCGTTATATTATTTTTTTGACGACTCAAGTGAGGGTGCCGTGAGATTTCTCTCACTTTTCGCGGCTCGTTTTCATTTCAGCCGTCGTTAATATTTAATTTTAAATATTTTTAGAGGCTCATTTCTTCTTTGAGCCGTGAAAAATCTTATTTTTATAAATAAAAAAAAATTCCCGGCTCAGTTAAACTGCTGACACTCTCTCCAATTCAAAAAAATTCACTCTCTCACATGTTTCCCTCTCATGTTTCTCTCTTATGCTTCCCTCGCATGTTGCCCTCACTCTGCCCAATTTAAACTGTCGCATGTGGCCCTCACATGCTGCCCTCTCTCCAAAGTTTCTCTAACTCACACTCACATGTGACCCTCTCTATCTCACACAGCACCTGCCCCACCCCCACCCTGCTCCCTCACAGGTCCAACGATTGGAGAAGATTAGTGACGTTGCCATTGAAGAAGGTCAACGGTGGAAAACTGCCGTCTGATGTCGCGAGTTGCCGCCCGTGCCGGAGTCAATCACGGTGGGTCATGGCCCTGTAGTACTTGAAACTTCCCTTCTCTGGAACCTCCCCGACGTCGCCAAATAAGGTCTTGATCGGATCGGAGAAGCGGTGGTGGATGTCGTAGCCAAATATGTTACCAGCTGAAGCTGAACACACCCGACAGAAACTCAAAACCGCCGCAAAACACGACAGAAGCAGCAGTAAAGACCTTGGAGAAGACATTGGAGAAGCAGTGTCGTGTCGAAGAGAGAGGTCAATATGCAGCGGTGTCATGTGCAACTATGGTGGAAAAATCCAACCTCGCCCTCACGACAATCAACTATTCTACGTCGGCGGGGACACTAAGAACGTCGCTGTCCTCCGCAACATCAAGTTATCCGCCTTCACGACGAGGCTATCCTCTCTATGCAACTCCCCTGAGCTCCCCTGAGCATGCCGACGCTGTCACCGTCCTCCCCTGACCTTAATATTATTTTAAAAGCAAATGAAGAAGATGCAATTTGTTTTTTAAAAAAAACACGTATTTTGGACGGCTCAACCAAAATGAGCCGTTAAAATAAAAAAATAAAATTGTTTATCACGGCTCAACCCAAAAGCGCCGCCATAATTATTTTGACGGCACTTTTGCTTTTGGGCCGGGAATTATCACAACTCATTTTATATCGAGTTGTGATAATTGTCTCGACACATTGTATTACGGCTGAATATTTCAGCCGTTAAAAATACATTTTTGAGCCGGTATTGGCCATTCCTCACGTAGTGTCTCAAACAAAAAAACGTATTGTTGTTATTGAAATTGGTCTTTTAGCTAAACCAAACTGGACAGGGGTCCGGTTCTCGATCGGACCGTAGATCTGATTCTGATAACACTGCTCTCTTTCTACGCAAAAAAAAAAAAAAAAAACTTTAAAGTAAGTAGATAAATTAATTAAGATTTTAAGTTGCAAACGACATTGTATAGTTGATTTTTTCTATATATTGTAAAAAAATTTACTTTATTTTGAGTAAGTAGATAATTAATTTTGGGTTAATAAGTCAAATGGTACCATAAGTTTGGGCCAAGTGATCGGATGGTACCCCTATGTTGTTTTATGGTACCATATGTTTCGCAATGTTGTTATTTGGTCCAAATTACTGTTGCCGTCAAGGTTAACTAATGGAATGCTGACGTGGCACTGACGTGGCGCTGATGTGGCGGATGGAAAATAAAAATAAATAGAAAAGTTCATAAAAATATAAAAAATAGGGGAAAATAGGGAAACAAATCGGAAAAAATTATAACAAAATTCAAAAAATATTTAAAACTTTATCTATTAATAAAAAAAAATTATTAATAAATAAAGTTTTAATTATTTTTTTAAAACATTTTTATAATTTTTTCATATTTTTTCCCTATTTTTGAAAATTTTCTATTTATTTTTATTTTTTAAATTAAATATTATATTATATATCTACGTTGCGCTAATGTTGCACTGACGTGGTGCTAACATGGACCAATTAACAGAAAAAACTAACGGTTGACTAACAGAGTACCATAAGACAACATGCTCCAAACATAACGAACCATTTGACCACATCAAAAAACATACGGTACCATCTGATCACATGACCCAAACTTATAGTACTATTGGACCTATTAACCCATTAATTTTTGACATAATGTCCGAGACAACAATTAGTTATGTAATAATGTCACATTATTTAAAAAATTAAGTATTTACGTACTAATTTTTTTTACAGTTGATAAAAAAATTCATTTACAAGTATAATGTCGTAAACTACATTCATTTTAAACTTCACTAGTAATCACACAAACATGTGAAAATTGAAATTGAAACTTTTAACACTAAAAATTTGTACTTTAACTTTTACCAGCGTGTATGGTTAATACAAATTAAAGTCAAAAATTAATATAATTTGCGACACTAAACTCGTAATTAAATTTTTATATACTGTAATTTAAAAAAATTATGGAAAAAAGGAAATAAAAAAATAAATGTGGTCAAGAAGCTCAATCAAACGCTAGCCTGGGTAGTGCATTGATTAGCATACTATCTTCAGTATCTTGAATAGTGCTTACATTTTTAAGAACAAATATACTTATTATTTGAAAAAAAAGTATTTATTATTTTTTTTCTTCTAAAAATTCCCATAAGGGTTCTTAGTTCTTCCAAAGTTCTCTGTGGGGCAACGCCTTTTTATAGGGCGTTTGCAAGGAGTGCCCTTGAGTCTTGATTCCTTGTCAAATTTTTTAAGTATATAAATAATATTTTTAATATTAAAAAAAAATTACCTTCTAACTTCATGAATGACCTTTCTTACAAAAATCGTTAACATTAAAAACAGTGTGAGCTAGTAATAGTCCCGAAATTGTAAACTAGTAAGATTTCATATGAGATAAATTTATTATTATTTTAATTACTGTACTGCAAAAATCATATTATAGATCTTAGTAATAAACAAAATGTTATCTGTAATTTAACAAACATATAACGCATCCCATCTCATCTAGCTGCTGTAGACAATGCAACAATGCATGATGAGGCAAAACAATTAAAACTTATATTTAACAATTTTGTTTTTTAAATGTGATTGAACGATTATAAAGAACTTTTATACAAAAAATGACTAAAATAAAAATGTTTTCTTCATTTGTACGTTTTTCATATTCAATCTCTTCTTTCTCTATTCGAACTCAAAATCTGATTTCGAACTCATATTTGCGCATTAGGTTCAAATCGAATCTTGAAACGCGAAGTTAAGTTCAAAATTATATTTTATACAAAAATACAAAAGAACATGTACCTGAAAAAACAAAAGAAGAAAAAGATAAAATGTTCACATTTATGAAATATAAATAATTGAATATAATAAATTTATCTAAAAAATTATATTTTTAAAATATAAATAATTATTTAACTATAAAATAATATTTAATCAAATAAATAATAAAAATAATAACTAAAAGAAACCCTAGAGAGAGAGTTGGTGGGTGGGATTTGAGAGCCATGGAAGGTATTCTGTTCTGTCTGTGAAGCAATCTTTTCTAAAGACTTTACGTCAACTCCAAAATACAGTTGCATGAAACGGAACAAAACCCTCATCGATGCCAACTCCAATAAAGCAAAGCAGAAAAACACTAAATAATTCAACCAAAATAATTCACTTCTCTTTCTCTCTCAATATCACTCTGAAACCCTAATTATTTTTTATAATTTTACCCCACCCCATCTTGTCAATGCACAACCAATGATTAAACCTTCTTTTACTTTCCCTCCCAACACTGTTTTGTTTTAATTTTTTTCTTCTCCTAAACCCTAAAAGATTTCCACTTTTTGGGTTGTTCCGTTGTTTTTCTTTTCCGTTGTTGGTAAGTGTCATTATGTAAAGTTAATGACCTTTTAATCAACTACAAATCAATCTAGCTACCATATCTGTCTCTTTATTAATGAAAATTTGATTAACGCATCATCAACAAACTGTATTACTCAATGCTACTTACAGCTAGCAAAACCAAACCCTAGCTTTTTTTGCTATGAAGTGATGTTGGGGATCATGAACACGTAGGGCTCTCATTGCATTCTAGTAGATTCGAAGTTTTTTAAAAATATGCACTGTGCAAATTTTTTTTGAAAAAGTAAATATACTGAAAAAATATTTAGCAAAATGTATATAAACGTTATTAGGAGTAGCGTTTTTCAAAAAATATCTACTCACTGTAATTTTTTAATATTTTTTGTATCATTTGAATCGAAATTAAAATATCTACTTAGTGTAATTTTTTTGATAATTTTTTGATTTTTTTAAAAATTAAACATCAAATCGTCAAAAAATAAAACGTAAAAAAAAAAAAAAAAAAGAATTTCGCTACTAGGGGTAGCGAAATTCATAAAAACGCTACCCCTAGTAGCGTTTTTCAAAGCGCACGTTGTAAAAAACGCTACCCCCAGTAGCGATTATATACATTTTGCTAAATATTTTTTCAATATACTTACTTTTTCAAAATTATATTACACAGTGCATACTTTTTAAAAAACTTCAGTAGATTCTCCAGTACAGAAAATAGAACGTGATCTTCTCCATTAGAAATTCTCCAGACAAGACAATTATATATTTTGAGATACAAAATTTATTTCAACTTTGATTATTACCCTTTACTGTTGATAAAACCCTCAGTAGTCAGTACTCAGTAGTCTTTTTTTTTAAGGTAAAATACAATTTAGACAGATATATAGATTATAGAAAGGGGTATCAGTAAAGTAAACTGCAATATTTTGAATGTAAAATTATGAAGTTTTTAATTTTTTACCGATCTACGTAATGTAATTTGTGACCTAATATAAAGGGTAATACTAGATTGTAGTGTATCATATGTATAAGAAAATAATATTTAATTATAATGTTTGCTAAGTATATTTAAGTAGAAGATTTGTGAGTGGGATTTCTCTCATATATCCTTCCATCTCCCAGATGCAGTCAAAGAAAAAATTTGGGCAATTCCTAGAGGCTCTTCGGTTGTTATTCAGGATAAGTTAGTTTGGATGGGAGACCCAAAATGTATTTCGTCTGAGTCTTCTGTCCATTCTTTCATTAAATAGGATAGAATCAGGAAATTAGATCTCGTGTCAGAAAATTGGGAATGAATCTGAAAGTGTGATATCATCCCGCGCATAAAAACCTTCCTACAGTTGTGTACTCATAATATACTTTTCACAACGCAGATTCTTCATGAAATGAGAATGAAAATTAACTCTATTTGCAGGGTTTGCAGTATCCATGAGGAAAATACTATTCATATTCTTCGAGGTTGTGTGGTTGAGAGAGAAGTTTGTAATGATATTAGTATTCCTTATGGTTTAAATTACTTCTATTTGTCTAATCTCCAAGTTTGGCTTGAGTTGAATTGCAGGTTCAATTATCTTCATGAAAAATGCATTAAATGGATATTTATCTTCCCAGTGACCATTTGACTACTCTGGAAGAACATAAATTCATATGTTTTCAATAACCCTCCTATTTCAGTTGATGTCCCTACTTTAAGTATGATTCAGGGAAATGACATATCAGACGACTCCAATGGGAGAAATATTCAGCAGAGAAGAAAGATAATCCGGGTGGGTTGGACGCCTCCGGAACATGGATGAGTTAAACTTAACACGGATGACTCAACAATGGGGTACCCATGAAGCAATGAGGAGCCGAGGTAATGCGAAATGAATGGGGAGACTGACTAAAATGATTTCAAATGCGTATCGGAATCACCAATAGTCTGGTGGCTGAACTGTGGGTTATAAGAGACGGTTTAACCATGACAGTGAATTAGGAAGTGCAGAATCTGCACGTCGAAACAGACACCCATGAAGCAATTAATTTGATAATGAATTATCCAAATGCAGAAAGACCACTAGTAACTCTCATTTTGGATTGTAGAAAGCTTATTTTGGAGTTTAACAGATTCAAAATCAGACACATGTTCTGGGAAGCAAAATGTGTGGCGGATGCTTTGGCTAAGGAAGCTGTCAACCTGGATGAGTATTTTCATATTCGAACGAATTTTCTCTAGGATATTTTGAATCTTGTGATGTTTGATAGTTAATGGAAAATCATTACTAAAATAATTAAAAATAATTAATTTTTATTTTGGTGGTTGTAGTTTATGATTTCAAAAAATATATATAAAAAAAGTAGAAGATTTGTGAGATGTCACTATGTCAGTCAATATAATCTTAGCTGTAATTATTGATTACATTGGGTTCAGACGTAATCTCTGATGATGACATGGCATATCATTGTTGTACGGATTATGTGAATCAATAGTTACATAATATTAAAATTGTTTAGTACAATTAATACAGTCGTTATACGGTGAAATTCTGAATTTAAGTCTAGACATGTTGCAAATTTTACCCGCGAGGCGCGAATTCGTGGGTAGGGGACAGCACGTAATCAATGTTTTACCCGTGCGAATTTCAATTTTGGATAAACTTATTTTTATTTTAATCTAGTATTTGTTTTTTTTTTTCAAAAAATAATACTAGTATTTGTTTTATAAAAAAACGCACACCCAATTTTGAAGACAAACTTAGTCCATCGAACATTGAAGACAACTTTTGACAGCTATAAAGAAATTATAAGAGCCCCACTATATATTCTGGATTATTTATTTCCCGTTCATATTGGTTTTTAATTTAATCTCTCTTTAGTTGTTTTGTTTGAGTTAAGCGTTTAGGCTGATGATGAATGAGTTAATTCCATGTGATTGACGCCCTAAGTAACTGTCATTTCATACGATAATATAATTCATCAACAGTAGGATCTGTTTATTTTAGGGTTTAATTAATAAGCCTAAGTCATTCGTCAACCTTGTTTGTCCCTTTCCCTCTTGTAGTATACGCATAATTATATATATTACAGAATCGAATGCTGAACACCATAACTTACGGTAGGTCGTCTATGGATCCACTACTTCCTTCATATGAAGATTGTGAAGTCTGTCTTTCCATCTTATGGTAGGGATTGATAGAACCTGAGTGGCAAAAAGGCAGCAATGTCCATATCCCGAATCTCGACACGTCAAATGAAGATTGTGAACTCCTATTGCAACAAGACATCACTAAGGTGGCATGCCAATGGATGATATGCTTTGTTTCGACAAACTATAAACAAATAAGATATTTACTATAAAAAGAAGTGTGATTTAGATTTTTCCAATCAATGAATTGTGAGAATCAAGTGGTTGGCCTGTGGATAGAAATCTATCTGGACCCAATATTAAAAGTCTATGCACAGAGTTTGTCGAATTCATAGGTATGGGGCTCAACTGTAAACATTTTTAATATCTATCTATCTATATAGTATTTGCTAAATCTAGAAAATAAAAAATTTATATTGAATTTAAATAACAAATCCGAACTTTTAATGTATATCTCTCGGAAGATTTATTTCAATGTGAGAAGACTAAAGTCACAAACCTCGATTGGTCTTTAGAGACGGTTAGCTATCATAATTTCAGAGGTCGGCTTCAGAATGAATGGACCTTTACAATTCAAAATTTCAAGGAGATATTGATTATTTTGGTTTGTGAAGGATCTGTGTTAGACAGGATAATGGAGATAGTTGTTGGAGAGTAAAGAAATTTTGTTGACTAGTTTATGTTTGTTGAAGGAGTGGTTTCCCATCAAATAACTTCATATAAAGTCAAACTGATATAGTAAAAAACAACTCAGATCAACTAAGAAGCAGAAGGATTAATATAGTGATAAAATTTCTTATTGAAAGAAGGAATGCTTATTTTCGTGAGGGGAGCAACATGCGTGATGACACTATGAGGGTGTCACATCGGATAGGTTAGGAAGCATGTCGTGGTTCAAGATCACTTCTCATCCTCAGATCGATTTTGATTGATTTTCATCCTAATGGAGTGTTGACTATTGAGTTTGATTGATTTTTGTGTAAACGATACAGAATATATTATGGTGTAATCAGTTACACACGTACTTCATGTCCTTCCTAGTTTAGAAATTGATATCATTCGAGGAGGATGACCAGCGTATGCTAAAAATCAATGAATGCACTTTAAGAGTTGAATACCCCAACAATAATCCGTTTCGGATGGAAATGTACATTCGTTGTCTACATGCTTAATGCAATTGTAGATCATCAAGAAAAATTAAATGCATAAAGACGTTTGATCCATCGAAGGTATGATTAGAGTTGGAGCATTTCATAATGGTTTCCGATGGTATTTCCTTGATTAGAGATAGGATAGCAAACTTTCTTCGGATTCGTGGATGGCACAATGTTATTTGGGAATAATAGGATTTGACGTGGGAGAGTATATCTTATCTTAGCAATCCATTAAAGAAGATTGTGTGGCATAGCATAGATAGTAGGTAGACTACTAGATTAGCAGTGGGATTGGAGATTAGGACATATCTAGGATATTATATAGATGGTGGCAAAATCGAATCCCTTAGCCGACAATATCACCAATGATAGTGTACAAACTACAACTCCAGACAGACACAGAGACATGGACATGGGGCATCAGTACTTCAAATGCAGTTTCTATATGCATCTTGGTGATCTACTGTCTGTCTTTTCACCATGGGAGCCGGGAGATTTATTAATTTTGGTCAAATCAGTATTGTAATATTCACCCAAAATCATTCTCTCAATTTCTACCTTTCTAGACTGGATTATGGATTTACATTAAACAAAGATTGAAGAAATCCATGGTACGCATACCTTATTCATAGGAACCAAAATCGAAATGAAAGTTATCCAACTCCATACATTATCATTGTCCACTTCCTTATTGCTTCCTACTGGACAATATATCTCTGACTTAATAACAATCTCTAACATCATAAAAGTCATCAAACTGTTTAAATCATACATAACCCAACGCACACAAAAAGCAACTCCAAGCTTTTAACACTTCTACACTATCAATTTGGCATTTACCTACAGTCGAGCTCCCAGTTCCAACAATAAGGTGTGGTTCAAAGCATCCGAAGCAGGTCCAACGAATTGAATGGGGCCTAGAATCAAATATGAATTCACCATTACATCTCGCAAGATCGACTTCATGCACCAACAACATATATAGATGGACAAAAAAAATAACAGTGTCTAACCAGGGCTGATGTAGCAGTTCGTCAGGGACCACTCTTCCCTCAATGACGCAAATTTCTTGAACGGAGCACCTGAAAATTCAATCAATATCATCAACACTTCTCAGCTGATACATAGTAGGACCTTGCAAATTGTGCTAAGAGACGCCACTATGTTTCAATGAGAATTGTCTCGACTGAAGTAGAAAACCACATTTTATGCTTTCCAGACCTTATTGTGCCTCATTTTTATTTGTTATCGTGTTCGTGTGATGGACACGGGATACACTAAGCTGGAAACCACCCTGAATTGAGAATGGACAGAAATGTGAAGTGGAATTGATTCTTACCATCGAGCTCCACCATTGCCTTCTTGATGACAGGCTTGAACTTTCCTGCAAAATCAAAGCTAAGTTAGTCACTCACTAAATGTGGAAGTGAGAGATTTATATGTTGAATTCACAAAGATGTGGTTCAAAGTGACCACCAACGTACCATGTCTCCTCTCCACGTCCATCAATGCAGTCAATGCAGTCCCACCGACAGTCCATTCAGCAACAGGAGCAGCCAAATTACCCACCTGGAGGTGTTGGACAGCGTCATTACATAATATATCTTATGGCACACGTAGAAATTGGAGGCACTGAAGAAATTCCTTTCATGAAGCATATCCTAACAGTAAGAAGGATAAGAATCCCATACCGATGATATCAACCCAGTTTTTCCATCATGAAGGAGAGCCCCAGCACCATAACCCAATGCATAACAGTATGTTGAATCAAAGTTAGTTGGCAAACCGCATCGTCCTTCGTATCTGGAAGTATAATTTGATAAAATAAAATAAGAAAACCATATTTGATATTAGTAAGTTTACGGAAAAGTGAATGCCTTCAGTTGTGTTCCAAAATAATTTTTTTTCTTTCTAAAATGAACCTTGTTAGCTCAAGGGACTTGATCATTTTTTTTCCCACCGGCCCGTGCGAATTTGAAGTTAAGTGTTTTTTTTGCTAGTTGATAAAATATAGCTGAAACAAAAAACTCTAGGAAGAACTGCCTGTGATTGAAACTTACCCAAAAAAGTGAGATTGCCCTTTGAAATGGCCCTTATATGTTCCTTCCTGCTTCCTCTTCTCCAACTCAGTCTCAGCCATTTGGATAAGCATTTTCTCAGTCTCTATTTTCGCGACCTACATAGACATAACCACTGATTAATCATACTTGGACCCAAACCATTAGCCATTTCAAGATTCGGTTGCAAAGATAAAGTGATAACACAACAGTAAAAGGTATGATAGGCAAAGACACCTGGACATTTCCATGGGGATCTCTTTCGAGCATTAACTGTTCTTGAATTGCTTCAGGCAAAAAGTCAAAGAGCTTCACAGACTGATCAGTGAGTTTCTTCTTCCACATCCCTTCTTCATCAACTACTTCATGGGCAAGAATTTCATTCAGTTCAGCAATAAGTTCTTGCACCTGTAATTGAAAATGCAGAGGCACACCGCACACTATCATTTTAAGGCAAATAAGTAACTATCAGCAACATCATGATTCAGATCAATGGAAGGGAGAAGATATTCAGATTTATTGTAATATTTCCTAAAAGACTTGTTTCTGAAGAGTACCTCGGGGATGAAGTCAATTAGACCTTCCGGAATGAGAATGACACCGTAGTTGTAACCAAGCCCTGCACGTTTACATATGACATCCACAATGTAGTCGGTGACATTTTTCAAAGTGAGCTTCTTAGCAAATACCTGCAAATTACACAAATGGTTGCTGTCAATCCATCTAGATTCTATTGAGCGTGCTACTTCTCCCCTAGAGAATTGTGATAACTAGTAAGAAAACAATCTATCAAAATTACTCATGAAAGTTATTAATATATTAATTTTTAGTATTTGCAGTTGCACAAGCAATATCAGGCTCAGGCTTGTAGAAAGTAAAATGTCAAACATAAACGGCAAGCATCCAGAAAGAAAATTTAACAAATGTAAAGCACTAGAACAAGGGGAAAAACCTCTTCTCCGATAATAGTGATGTTTGGATGAGTTTGCAAAGCGCACTCCAATGTAATGTGAGAAGCAGCTCGTCCCATAAGGCGAACAACTAGAACATAAACTCAATGTAAGTGGATGCAGGACATATAGCTGCAACAATGTGTTACTTCCAAGTTTTATGAAAGATATAAAAGATTATTTCAGAGCACATATCTAAGGATGTTAAGGTATGCAGGGAATCGGGACAAGCAAATTTGGAAGTTCATCATAAAGCCATCTGTCCATAACTAATTAAATATCAGAATAAAGCTTATCAACTTACAGTGATAGTATTTCCCAGTTGACCGGGCATCCACCATGACATTTCCAATCATTTCAGAATATATCTGCATAGATAGACATTGTTCGAATTACTCTTAAGAAACATGTTTATAGTGTTTTCAAGGAACTATTGCCAAAGAGAGGAGAAGGCCCTTGCCATGAGAGAAGCTTTATTTAACATGAGGATCATTATAAGCAGCTTTTTATGACTAAAAAAGCATTTAAACTAATACGTTCTGTTCCTTTCCCCACTTCTTTCTTATGGCCTTAAATCTAGATTTCTAAAATGCACAAAAATAAAGGAAAATAAATTTAAACTAAGTAAATGGACAAATATATGTTTATGGGGTCTTCGAAATAAGAAAGCAACAGGTTAAGATGTAAAAGGTCGAATGTCAAGAGATAAATTTACCTTGCATGCAGTGTCAAATCCAAAACTGGTTGGGACCTCCTTGCATTTGAGATCACCATCGATGGTTTTGGGGCATCCAATTACACGAGCTTTCACATTTTTGCTCCTAGAAGTTTCAACATCATTATAAGAATATGAAAAGTAAGTATACAAAAGAGACACCAATTTTTTATCCCTCAAAAATCAGACATTTATGGCATTGTTCATCATCTACAGGTACCTGAAATTCTCAGCAAGCAGGCAAGCATTCGTGTTAGAGTCATCTCCTCCAATAACAACAAGACCGTCCAGATCAAGCTTTTTTGCAGTTTCTTCAGCTTGCTTAAACTGTAGATTCACAATTGGCATTTAGAATCTGATTTCACTGCTGTAACACTATCAGGAAGCAGAGTCTCTTACCTGTTCTGGAGTTTCAATTTTATCTCTCCCACTGCAAATCATATCGAAACCACCCTAATTGAAGAAAGCAAAGCACACTGATCAGTGACACCACCAGATGCGATGTTGTTAATTCCCTTTATCACTTCGATTGCAATTTCTATCAGTAGTTAGTTACAGTGCATTATCTTAAATGCAAGCAAAAGTACACATTATACGACAGGTTCCCTTATGCAGAATATATCAGATTCATAAAGATACCTGATTTCTATACGGATAGATGTAGTCTGAAGTCAACTCCAAATACTTGCATTTCATGATACCGGCAGGACCACCCCTGAACCCGTACAATGTGCTTCCTTTTGCACGATCTTGCAAATAATCTAAGAAAAGGAAACAAAAATCCACATAAACTTATCAAGAGTTCCAATCGATGCAAATTCGACTGCAAAAGATTGGATCACAATTTAAGAAGTTCATATCCAACTTTCTAAAATATGCTCACCATAGATTCCACAAATTACATTATGTCCTCCCGGAGCTTGCCCTCCTGAGAGAACCACTCCAATTTTCAACTTTTTCTGGAGCAATGGTGAGTCATTTGGCACCAAGGAAGCTGAAGGTTGCCCGAATAGACATGGAAACAGCTTCTCGATCTCGCCTGCGCGTACCATAACTAGATCAGATCAAGTTCTGTACAGCTGGAGTGCTAATATACTAACAGAGACCAAGTTCCACCGTGTCGATTGCATCATATCTGATCGCATATATTGATCTGATAAAAACTTTACGACTAAAGACATGTATAGTATAGCGCATTTGACTACCTCCACTGAACTATCTGAACGAATGTCGCTCTAATAAACATGGATCGGGAAACCAATACAGTAAGGAAATGACCTGGATTCCCGGCGGCAGAGCTCGGAGGTCCATTAACAATCTTGAAGGATCCTTTGAGGACAGAAGGAAGCGGAAGCTCGTGATCTATACGGCTGGTCTGAACCTCACTGTAGACAGAAGCCAACCGCCCTGACGTCAGCGCCACCGGAGCAGGCTTGGTGGTAGGATAATCGCCGTTCATGACGAAAGCAGGAGCCATGGGTGTTTACTAAAGCAGCAGTCTTTGACTGTGATTTGTTTGGAAGATTCAGTGGAGAGAATTTTCGGCGACTGACTGACGGTGGCGAAAGTGTCCATTCCATTCCATGCTTGCTGGTTATCAAGACAGACAGTGGTTCGCCATTGGTTGAAAAGGGCAAGATTGTCATTTTTCACTTTGGAAAGTCCGCTGGAAGAGTTGTTGGCCTTTCCTCGCGAAAAATGCCGAGACGGTTCGGTAAACCCAAAAATTTAGAATAAAACAAATATGTCAACTACATTTCAGAAATAACTTTTTCAATTAAAAATAAAAATTACACAGAACGAAATTCCAGTACGTGTTGCAAATTGTCCTTGTTTTTGTGCGAAAAATATTACGAATACAGAATCGCAACACCTCAAACAATATATTAAAATATTAGGGGAATAATTGATTAAAAATTAAATGTAGAAAAATGTTTAAAAGAATGGAAGAATCAAAGAAATTTATTTAACCCTTCAACTTTTTCAAATATATTTAAGCAATTGCCTATAAAAAGTAAAAACACTTCACATTTAGAAGAAAAATGAATGATTACACCTATCTAACTTTCATTATTGTGGTAGGTAAGTTTTAATATTTACGCTTTAACTATTTTTCTTTTTATAAGTTCAAATTTGTTATTAAAATATTTCAATATGCTATAAGAATGCATTCACTCGTAAATTTAAATTTATAAAACAATTAATTAAAGTATACGCATTAAAGAACAGTCATTGAAAACTCTCATGAAAAGTCGAGGTGGTCGAATTGAAACCTCAAGGTATGAACTCGAATGAATAATTTGATTTAAACCAATATTCGCAAACAGATGTTGCAAAGAAAAGAAAGGTTTTACCTCACAATGTTCATTTTTGGAACACTTATGGTTCTGGGTTGTAACCAATAGTGTTTAAAATGAAATTCAAGGGAAGGAACTTACTTAAAATAGGCCCCCAATTACTTGAATATAGTTTTCCACAACTGCAGGGGAAGGAATTATCTAAAACAACACTTTTATCATACAAAACAATTTATTGTGGCAACACTCCAAACAGATTTCCTACTCATTCTTCACGGTCATTGTCTTTGCTTGCAGATTCAAAAATATACCCCTACCATAATCACACCATGTTTAGTTACGAAAATAGCTAGGTTTCCCAGAAACCAAAAGGGGGGGGGGGGGGAACTTGAGGTGCAAAACAATACCAGGCACAAGCGATGACACTGTGGAAGATGACGCGGAATTGCAACGGAACGTATTGGTGGTTCACCCATCCCACCACGGGCCAAAACTGCAGTTTTCAGGCGTAGCAAATTAGATGCAGTTTTTACGTCACTGATTTAACTTCAAATGTGAAAAATCATAAAAGTGGAAAATTTGTCAAGTATACCGTCCATGATGTATATTGTACTTTCGGGAAATCCATCTTGATCTTGGGTTTCACTTGCTTCCAGGGTCTTCCTGCATTTCATTTCACAAATCCTTCCAGTTCGTCATATGAACTCGTAAGTATGATAAAGCAAACTCAATTAGAAATATATAAGTACATATCATCCAATAGTGATCTGACAATAACTAGAGAAATGTGTTTTCCTCCTTTTGTTTTACTTTGTACCAAAATCAAAACTTTATTTTTGGTTATATACACTACACCATCAGCATCTAGAGTGGCAATTTTGACGAGAATGCAAATACGAGAAAATATTTTCTGCAGCGTGGGAACTTACCCTCTATAACCAACCCATAGAAGATCATAAACATCAAGTTGTTCCAAGGAGATGCTGTCAACTGTTCAACTAAAACCTGAACGATAAGAATCCGCTCATCAGTCTTATGGTGTCCCTGAAGCAGCGAGGGTCTATGAATTAAGGAACAAACATAAGGCAACAGTACCTTCTTGGCAATGGTTTTTGTGTCCTTCTTCCCCTTGAAAATCTTTTCAAGCATCATATGAAAAAAATGCCCGAATGGACCCAGATAAGTGCATCCAAGTATCTGCATATAACAAATGAAGATCATCTGAGTTTCTCTCCATTCGCTCACATTGTAGGATACTACAACCCAAAAAACTTTCACCATATACAACATCATGTCTCATTTCTTGAATGCATTTCATCAGACAACAAATTCGTATTCAGCATAATCTGAACAGTAGAGACAATCACAAGAGAATCTATGACGAGGAAAGAATTATTTGACGAATCCAACACCATATATTTCTAAGGCTTGTAATCAATCTGATGTGATCAAGATTCATCGCTTGAATCACTATTCACAAGAAGCTCAAGATTTCTGATACACAATCAAAATGAATCCTATTCTTTGAACAACGCCCGATGAAATTTCATCACACTCAACCGACAAAGGAGAAATCAAGTGCATCGATATCGAACCATGCAAATGACTACCAAAGGCGTCATCTTCAAATAAACAAACGAACTGAACAATTGCTTGTACATCACATCACAGTACATACATTCCAAGTAGGGTAAACAAAAAGATACCACTTTGAGAAGGAGCCGCTTCAATTGGAGCTTCTGTATACCAGAGAGCTTCTGTGCAGTTATATCACTGATAGCAGACAACACTCCCGCTGTAAGCGCCTGCAATTACAAAATAAATATAAATCAAACTGCTTCTTTTCAATGATGTCAAGCTAAGACGTACGATTCCATCGTTACATAATCAAGCGAATCGCGTGATCGAAATTAGACAGAAACGAACGTAATTCACACCTTAGTTCTAAGAGGATGATGCTGAAGCTGCAACATGTATTGCTGCAATCCCTTCTTCGCGATAGAGTCCATGTCTTCTGCTTGAAAGCTTTCGAATTTCTAACTGATTGAGGAGTTTCGCTTCTGCGTCAACGCTATCTTTGTCAAGTCCAAGTCGAGCACATTCAAATATTTTGCAGTCAGAAATCAAAGCTACTATTCGCGATCCCACGTGGTTCGTGTTTGGTTCCTTCCACTTTCCATGTCTACACCACCTACTGAGCTGCACTAGCAAGTATCAACTATTTAATAGGGTAAACATGTAACTGGGAGTTATCTTTTATGTGAGTGCCACAATTAAATAATAGGGTTAATTACTTAATTAGTTACATTTCACCATTGTGCAGAATGGTTACACATGTTTCAAAATATGATTAATTGGTTTTGCCATGTGACTAATTGGTTACACATGTTTCTTAGAATGTGACTAAATGGTTAATCTGTTAAAAACCGTCAATTTTTCCGTCAAATTGGCATGTGCTTAGCACGTGACCCTTGTTTAAACAATTTACGACAGATGAAAAAGACCATTCTGCCCTTCTGCATGTACCTCTCCTCTATTTCCCCCCATTTGACAGTTCCAAGTCATATTGGTCGGTTTTTCTTGCTGAAGACTCCTCATTTGCGAAGCTCTTCCTCTGGCGATTGTTCTCCAGCTCCGTTCGAAGTCTCAGGTATACTCTGTTCCTTACTTCATTTCGTCATGCATTTTGCGTGTTTGTGGTGTCTATTGTTTGCGGCATGCTTAGTGTTGATTTGCCGAAATGGGTATGTGTGTGCTGTTCCGAAGGCTCCGAAATGGGTATGTGTGTGCTCTGCTCCGTGTTTTGTTCGTTGATCGTCTCTATTTTTTGATCGATCAAAGATTTGAAGCACATTTAGGGTTTTTGCTGAAATTTCGACCGACCCACGGTGGAAAATGGTGTTTTTTGTGAAACTTGTTCTTCAAATTGTGGAAAGTAATATACTTAGGTGTTTTGGTGCATAAAGTTTCAATTTTTATGGAAAAGTTGTAGTTTTGATGTTGAAGTTTTATCATTTATTGGATTTTAAGCGTGAAGTTTGTTGTAGTTTTGTAAAAATGGTTGTTTTGTGAGTGTTTAGGTAAGTTTGAAGTGTGTTTGTTCTGTTTTATTGAACTTCATTGTTTGCTATGTTATTTTGAAGTTGGTAATTCAGTTTGTACTGCGAAATGGCTACCAAGTATACCGTTGTTATCTGTCATGGTGGGAAGTGGATTGAAAAGGGTGGGAACATACGAGGGTGAGCTTCAGTCATTCGAGGTCTCGTACGATAAGATGAACTACTCCACATTGACCGGACTAGCTGAAGTATACTGCGATCTTCAGACAAGCGGGAGTATCTTTTGGTTGCCTCTTGGTGGAAATCCAGGAACCGATCTTCAAGCCATAACTTCAGACGCAGATCTGAAACCAATAATAGAGCGTCAAGGATCAACAACAGAGATTAGTATGTACGTAATGCCTCCGTTTGAACGAGAAGCTTGTGCAAATGATCCATTCATTATGCAGCTCCAAAACAAGGTCATAAATACGAGTCGCAGATCCTGTCGAGCGAAGGAGCCTGAATTGACTATTGGCCGAAAATCAACAGATGAGAATACCAAGATTCGAGTCCCACATAATGAGAAGGGGAAACAGAAAATGTTTCCTGAGAAGAGCGATGGACTTGGTGAACTGAAGAATCTTCTTAACGATCTAAGGAACTTCCAGTTCCCGAGTGACAGTGATGAAGAAGAAGACTAAGATTTTTTACCGAAGGAGGGGACTGATGATGAGGATACAAGTACGGATGATGGTGCAGAAGTAAGTGAAAAAGCAGGGAAACATGATAAACCAGATGGACCAGCAGTTGAGGACAAGCAACGGACCAGCAGTGACAGAAAGACTAAACCAACAGACAAAGTCGACTCCATGTTTCACTGGGAAGAAGCCGACTTTGGAGATGAAGTAAGTGAATGTGGGAGCGATAGTCTGGAAGTGGGAATGACAGCTGAGACGGGTGACAAAGCAAATAGTGGCGAAATGCGTAGGTTTTACCAACCGGACAATGATGGTGCGAACATCGATCTCAGCCTTGGAATGTTGTTTGGTAGTGTCACAGAATTTAGGAAGGCAATGAGGGACCACGCGATCGTCAATGGGTATGATGTAGATTTCATCGTCAACAATGCAACAAGAGTGGAAGTTGTTTGCAAACACCACTGCGGTTTCCAAGTTATTGCGCGAAGACTTAACCGTGAGATGACCATGGAAATCAGTCATCTGGTTAAAGATCATCAGTGTCCCCGCGCACATAATAATCACAATATTGGGATGAAATGGGTGTGCGACAATTTTATTGACATGCTTCGGGATGACCCAAAATTAAAGGTACAACAAACAACTGATTTGTGCACTTTAATAACCATACTGTTTCTGCACTTTAACAAATATATTGTGCTGGTTTTTCTTATTTGTCTTGCAGAATAGTGTCATTCGAGGTGAGATACAACGACGATATGGTTGGAATGTGAACCGGTATACTGTTAGCCGTGGACTACAGATGGCCAAGGAGAAGCTTGCTGGCAGTCGTATTGAGGAATATAGTAGGGTTAGGGACTATGCAGCAACACTGATGGAACATTACCCTGGAAGTACCGTTGCCCTACACGTGGACTCAGTTTCAAGTCCTTTACGACCCAGGTTTGAGAGGCTCTACGTGTGCCTGAATGCTTGTGTAACAGGGCTGCGCAATGGGTGTCGACCTTTCATAGCCCTGGATGGCTGTTTTTTGAAGAGGCCTGATGGTGGACAACTTCTTTGTGCCGTCACAAGAGACGCGGACAATGCGTTGTTCCCAGTGGCGTTTGCATGGGTGGAAGCTGAAAACCACCAATCGTGGAAGTGGTTTCTTGAAATTCTGGTGGGAGACATAGGTACAGACAGGATATGGACAGTGATGTCAGATCGACAGAAGGTACGTTTTGATTAAATGGTTAGTTTTGTTAAGTAACATGTGGTTAATTGGTGCATCATGTTTGTCTGTTTGTGCTTATTTGGTCATCCATGTTTAGTCCAGATTTGATTAAATGGTGATCTCCGTGTTAAGAATAATGTGGTTAATTGATGCATCATGTTTATCTGTTTGTGATTATTTGGTTAGTCATCTTTAGTTAACATTTGATTAAATGGTGATCTGTAGGGTCTGATACAAGCTGTCCAGGCTATACTACCACAGTCTGCATCGGTATTGCATGCGACATATCTACCAGAATATGCAAGTTAAAGGATTGGGAGAGGCAGAGGTCAGGAAACGTGTTTGGTTAGCTGCGTGTGCATATACCTATACCCGACACAAATGGCATATGGACTTGTTGAAGAAAGCAAACACAAAAGCATGGGAGTTTGTGACCGGAATAGACACAACTGTATGGTGTAGATATCAGTTTAGGCGTTCTACAAAAACTGACTTGTTGGTGAATAACATTTGCGAGAGCTTTAACAACAAGATCATCAATGTTAGAGACAAGCCTCCAGTTACATTAGTGGAGGAAATCCGAAAAATTATGATGCGCGACTTCGCTAAGCGACGACTGACCGCAGAGACTCAGTCAGGGCAGCTCGGGAGGAACATAGTGAAGAAACTTAGAAAGATGACAGCAAAGATAGGTGGCTGTCAGGTATTGTATGCTGCGGACGGTGAGTATGAGGTACATACTGGACCGAGTATTTCGTATAAAACCAATGTTTACGATAAAACATGTAGTTGTGGTGCTTGGGAGTTAAGTGGTCTACCTTGTGTCCATGCCATTGCGTGCTTGTCGTACTCCCGTGTTCATGAACTGGCACCATTCTTTCATCCTTTCTATCATAAACGTGCATACGAACAGACGTAAGCTGATGTCATACACGCGATGCCGGGGCGTGATGACTGGGCACATACCAATTCCTTACATGTTGATCCACCGGTTGTTAAGGCACGTTCCTGAAGACCAAGGAAGAAGCGAGTCCGTTCAACCACTGAAGACTCCCACGCAGGTAGTTCTAGACTCAGTAAAACTAGTTTAAAACAGTTTTGTTCAGAATGCGGGGAGCACGGACATAATAAAAGAGGCTGCTCACAAAGAGTTGAGGCTGAGGTATGTAGGTTCTTAACCTTCTGTTTTTGTCTAACGTGCTTTTGGTTCGTACTTTGAATAGGAAACGACTATTCCAAAAGTGCCAAAGAGGCCTACCAAAAGAAAGTTACAGACCGATGCGCAGCCTAAGAGTACACCACCTCTGGGGAAACCGAACACACTGTCGTAGTCCCAAACATCCAGATCAACCAGCCATTCAAAGAAAGTTAGAACTCCAGTTCGAAGGAAGAAATTGCATGTCTGAAAGAAAGGTGGACCGAAGTCTCCTTCACAACAAAATACGTCTGAAGTTGAACCACAATCACCGCCTGCTGTACATTTGGGGACACCGCCTGCAGAAGGTGTACCTGTTGGAACGGAAAATGAGGGGTTCACAACTCCAAAAAGGCGTTTGAAGACATTAACCATCAAATCATCATCGGTTAGTATGCGAACACAATGTAAGTTCGGTTTACTATAAGTATTATACTAATTAGTTACTGTCATGTGAACCAGATGAAAAAAGCAGGTAAGGGACGAAAGTTTAGAGCTTCTCCAAAGCCGACTTATGTGGACATCGAAGACGATGTCGTATCTTCGGCACCAGTCCTATCTGAATCAAGAGAAATAATTCTGCCTGATCTACCACTGAAAACTGTTTTACCCAAAAGGACAAGACAACACAAAAGGTCAATGGGTAAGTTTGGATATCCGGGTGACAGACGAGCTACACAATGACAGGACTGTCAAAGCTGTAAATATGTTTTGTGGGGCTGGAAATATGTAAGCAGGTTTAGTACTGACATATAGGCGTACCAGGAAATATGTTTTGTGGGGCTGGAAACTGTTTTGTCAATTGATGGTGAACTTGTTCTGTGTCTTTTGTTGTAACTGGGTGTGTGAACCTAGTTGTTCTGTAGGTTTTTGGTGAAATTGGGATGTTTCTGTGGGGATGTTTCTGTGTAAAACTGTCTGTGGGAATGAAATGGGTTTGTTAATGCTGTCACGACATTTTGTCTATTTAATTGCCTTTTTATGAAACATGAGTAACCATTTAATCACATAATAAGAAACATATATAACCATTTAATCACATTATATGCGAACATCCGTAACCATTTAATCACATAATAAGAAACATTGATAACCATTTAATCACATTATATGTATACATATGTAACCGTTTAATCAAATTTTTGTTTGGATTGAACACTTTAATTATGAATAACAACATTGAAACTCATTTAATGAAACCCAGGTCGTGAAGAACAATAGAGTTTCAGTTCATCTTCTTGCTTCCATTTGAAGAAAATATTCAACATCAAATTGAAAAACAACTACTTCATCTAAGTACATTGATCAAAAGTAAAGACACACAAACATTAATGCAACACACAACTTCGATTTGCAGCAACTATAAGCATTAATTCAGCCCACAATTACGATTTGCAGCAACTGCGCATTCGCAACTTCAAATTTCACTTCTACATGGGTAGATGCTCCCCTCCTACAAAACTTGAACTTGAAATGGCGTTTCCTCCATGGGTAGATGCTCCCATTCCAAAATGACGCACCCAGAACAAGCCTTCAACTAGTACCTTCCATGAACCAGAGAAAATTAACCCTAATTCTGTAAATTACGATTCTTAACAGACTGATTGTGAGAGAATCATCGAAATACAAGAGTGGGAACGAGTTTTGCGAACATACCCAGACTGATCTCGACGATTGAGGAGGACGAAATTGAAGCTTTCATTCTTCATGGCCATCTTCGACGTAGGCGGGAGTGCGTGACTCCATACGTCTCTGCAGATTCAATTATAAGCAACAGAGACAAGAGTATTTTCGTAACTTCATATGGGGTTGACAGAATTAACGGTGATTACTAACGGTAAACAGTAAAAAAACAATTAGTCACATTTCAAAACCAATTAATCACATTTTGAAACATGTGTAACCATTCTAAACAATGGTCAAACATGTGTAACCAATTAAGTAATTAACCCTAAATAATATGTAAAAATTTGTATTTTATACGATAATGATCTGTATTAAACACATCACGTGTCTGAACAACTCTTATCCGTTTAGACATAACTGTTTCTAAATACATGATCAAACATGATTAAATCTGCAAATTCTACAACTCTTGTAAATTAATTAACTTACTGTTGTAATGGTTTTGTAATTTTAAATATATAAGAATGAGTCGAAATACATACTATACAAAATAATAAAATGTATTTATTTTTTAAGATAAAACTTCTATTTTCATTTTAAAGAAAAGAAATTTCAATTTTCTGATGACATGATATCAGTGTTATTAGAACAGGATCAGATCGGCGGTCTGATCGGGAACCGGACCCCTATTCGGTTTGGTTCAGATAAAAGACCGACTTACAAGTGAATAGTGTTTGAAGTGGTGTGAATTGTCCGGTTTTACAAAAACCCGATCGGTTTTCAGTTCGTTTTTTGGAATATTTTTTTAACATACCAATCGGGTTTTTTCGTTTAAACCAATTGGTTTTCAGTTATTAGGTTTTCGGTTGATTAGACCAATCACCAAATTTTTTAACAGTCGACCGTTTTTTTTTTCAGTTATTGGTTTTATTGTGTTATATTGTATTTTGAGAACAATGTATATGTTTGAGACTATGTAGTTTGTGTGTGTTTGAGATTATGTAGTTTGAGGTAATTATATATATTTTTGAGACTATGTATTTTTAGTTTTAGTTTTTACTTATGAACAGTGAACAACATATTGAATCGAGTTCGATCGGATTGGACCAGTCGAACCGGGATCCTACCCCCTCGCTGGTTCGAGGGTCGTTCTGGTTCTGATAACACTGCATGATATAGCATGACTAGTGTTGGATCGTGAAATCCTGAATACTGATCTGACAGTGAATTGAATGCCAGACAAGGTTGGGATGACGCTTCAGCTCCGACTCCGGTGAACCTGCAAGTAGGGGAGCGCAACAGAGGGGGTGCCTCTGGGTCCCTCTCCGATGCTTAAATGAGTATGTGTGTGTATAAAACTCAAAACGTAAAGAACGTATGTAAAGCAAGGGTATTTATAGGGTAAGAGAGATAGAACCGTATATGGCAGCTGAATATCTTAGTGTATATTGTATTGCCGAAGATTCGGATCGTCAGTTACTGCGAGATATTGCAGTTACCAAATCTAATCCTTAGTGAATATGTGACCGAGATATGCGGGATATCGTGGCCAATTCCTTATTAACGGTTTTGTGGGACCAGAGGAGAGAGGCAAGGCTCTCTTCGGGGCGAGCACTCCCATGTCGAGCAGTGGAAGGTCGCGACCTGGTAGAGAATGGCGAGCAGTCCGAGAGCCTTTGGCGTCCCTATAGACTTTGGGCTCGATTCTGGATTACTCGATGGTGGGCCAAGTTTGGCTTGTACTTGGGCCGATCCGGTTCGGATGTCATGGGTTTACCCCCTCTATAGTTATTGGGCCTTCGAGGCCTTTTCTTACTGGGCTGTCACTATCGATACCCAACATTTGCCCCCGAAGCTTGATTGAAGTTTCTTAAGTCGAGCTTGATTTCCTGGTAGGGTTTTAGATAGTGACTTCTCTTGTAATGGTTCAGGACCTTTGAGACACTTCGAGCTCATTTGGCGAGCGGTTTCTTCTCTGTTCAAAGCTTGAAAGAATATACTTCCTTTTATTCCCTTTTGGCGATCACTTGTAGGCAAGGTCGTAAGCATGAGCCAAAAACTGATAGGTCTCTTTGATGACCAGGGATCGGCGGGATTGTCCTCCGACCAGGCGCTGCTAAGCTCTCCCCCTCCTCCCTCTAGGCGTTCGTCCGAGAGGAAGCCCGAGGAAATGCTTCGTTCGACCGCTACTGCCCCTCGCCAACCAGGTATATTACCTCGCCTTTTGTGGATTTAATGTTTTTACATTTTGCGGTTCTTTGATTTTTGACATTTTGTCTTGTTGTTTTGCAGAGGAGTCCTCGACCGACATGGCCCGGGATCATCCTCCTCCTCCCTCCAAGAAGGTCAGGAGTGAGGAATGTCCGGAAGTCGACCAGCATCCTCCTCCTCCCCCTCCTGGCCCTTCCGCTAATAAAGGGAAGGGTCTGGACGTGGTGCCCCCTTCTCCCTCTCCCCAGGGCCCTTCTGCCACCAAGGGGAAGGTTTTGACCTTAGCACCTCCTCTTCCTACTGTGCCCACGATTCCTCCTAAGGAGTCTGGGACCAAGAAAAAGGGGCATGCTGCTTCCAGCTCATCGAGGGCTCCTGTGGAGGAGCATTGCTCCCTGGCCAGCTTGTTTCAGCCGCTTGAATCAGCGAATTCTCGGGAGACTTGGGTCCCTTGTGGGGACCTTAGGAAGAAGGGGTACCCTCCCAGAAGAGCCTCCGGGGTAGCCTGGATATGTGTATGCGGCTTCTGGATGGGATAATTCCCCCCACGGACCGCTCGATTGTTCCCAAGGAACTTCATCAGATCGAGGGGTTCCTTCGGTCCCACTTTGAACGAGTGGCTTTGGTAATATCTCATATTTTTATTTCGTAGAGTCCTCTCTTTGTCGTTCCCTTATTGTTCGTTGTCCTGACAGCCTTTATTCTATATTTGCTACCAGTTCGTTCGGGAAGAGGTGATTCTTGGTCGTGTCTTCGGGGAGCTCGCCGACAAGTATTCCAGTGTGCTCGTCGAGCTGGAGCAGTACCAAAGCACGGGGGTCACTCCTGAGCAATTGGGGACTATCAAGACAACTGCGGATGCAGCGATCGCCTTGGCAAATGATACCCGAGAGGAATACCTCAGGAAGGAGCAGCGCCTCCTTGCTGATGTCCAGAAGAGGGAGGCTGAAGCCGCTGCCGCTCTTCAGGACTTTGACGCTCTTCACCTGTGTTTAGATCAGGGAGAGATCGTCCGAGTTCGCCTAGATGCTGAACTTAAGGAAGCTCAGGCGCAAGGGGCAGAATCGGAGGCTCGCAGGGTCGCTGCCGAGGCGCAAAGGGCCGCTGCTGACGCCCAGAGGGAAGCTGCGGTGGCTCAGATGGAAGCTGCGGAGGCTCGGAGGGAAGCTGCGGAAGCCCGGGGAATTGCCCTGGAGGAGGAGAGGGATCGGTTAGCTGCAAAATTGAAAGTCGTCCCTTCGCCCCAGAGCGTAGTTGAGGCATTCAAAGCCTCTGAGGATTTTGAATACTGCGCTCTGAAGGTGATGAAGTCGGCGATCGCCGATTTTCTCCAAGTCCTGGTGGATGATGTCCGGGCGGTCGATCCCAATTTTCCCCTTGAGGAAGTTGGGTCTTTGAGGAGCTTCCTCCGGAGTCGTAACTCTCAGTCTACCCTTGTTGCTGAAGGGGTTGTTCCCGAAGGCGGACCAAGCCTTCCTGCCCCCGAAGGCGAGCAAATCGTCCCTGCCCCTGAAGGCGAGCCAAGTGCCTCTGCCCCCGAGGATCCCCAAGCATGAAGTCTTCCCCTTCTTTATCGACCATACTTGCCTTTTAGATAGCTATTTTTCTTTGTAATTTTTTGTTTTCCTTGTAATTATTTATTTGATTTAAGACTTGGCTTCCTTTATTGAATGCCTTTATATTCATAAGCCTTTTATTCGACTTTGAACATGCTTGGCTATTTATCCAACGTCTTAATCATAATTACTCTTCGACTTTCTTTTGACTTGTAATGTCTTCGACTTTTGAAGTCTTAGACCAAGCATAAGTCGATCCTTCTAAGGATAATACTTCTGATACTTAAAAGCATAAACTTCTAAGTTCAAAGAGATATTACCTTCTTTGAAGTTTAGACCTTCGAGGTCATCCTAAGGCCTTGTCATCCATAGTGATCGCCTAAAATTCTTTGTTAGCAGATCCCTTTGTTTGGTTTTGGCGTCTGCTTCTTATCTTGCCTAACTTTATTGCTAGGTCTTTTGGCCTGACTTTGGCGTCAGGGCTTCTTTTTTTGTTTTGCCTAGCTTTATTGCTAGGTCTTTTGGCCTAACTTTGGCGTCAGGGCTTTTTGTGCCTAATTCGGTTATCAGGTTTTTGCCTGACTCTTGGCGTCAGGTCTTTTGAGGCCTAACTTTGTTGTTAGGGCTTTTGTGGCCTAGTTTTGTTACTAGGGCTTTTTTGGCCTAACTTTGTTGTTAGGGCTTTTGGCCTGTCTTTGGCGACAGGGCTTTTTGGCCTAGCTTTGTTGCTAGGGCTTTTGGCCTAACTTTGTTGTTAGGGCTTTTGGCCTAACTTTGTTGTTAGGGCTTTTTGGCCTGACTTTGGCGTCAGGGCTTTTGGCCTAACTTTGTTGTTAGGGCTTTTTGGCCTGACTTTGGCGTCAGGGCTTTTGGCCTAACTTTGTTGCTAGGGCTTTTGGCCTAACTTTGTTGTTAGGGCTTTTTGGCCTGACTTTGGCGTCAGGGCTTTTTGGCTTCGGCTTGCTTCGAGTGGACACGCTTTATGAAGGAATGGCTTTCTTTTATTGACATAATCAGTTTGATTACAAGCTATGCATAAAATCTTCTTAAATGCTCAGAATTAAATGGACGGGGTAACCTCTCGCCTTCGATGGTTTCCAAATAGTAGGATCCTGGTGCGGCGATCTCTACTACTTTGTATGGTCCTTCCCATTTGGCTGAAAGTTTGTTTTTACTGTCCAGCCTTGTGAATTCATTCCTTCTCATAACCATCTCCCCCACGAAAAATTGGCGAGCGCTAACTTTTCTGTTGAAATACCGAGCGGTCGCCAAGCGCATCTTTGCCTGTGTCTTTTCCGAGAGCCATCTCTTTTCCTCTGCTAAGTCGAGGTCAGTTCTGCGCTCGATCTCATTTGCCTCCGCGTTAAAGTGTAGGACTCTGTGGGTAGGCACTGCTAATTCAGCTGGTGCTACTGCTTCTGATCCGTACACTAAACTGAAAGGCGTTTCTCCTGTGGTCGCCTTAGGCGTTGTTCTGATTGCCCATAATACGTTTTCCAGTTCGTCTGCCCAGTTCCCCTTGAATGCTCGAGCCCTTTTCTTGAGTCCTGCTAAGACAACCTTGTTGGCTGCTTCAGCTTGCCCATTCGTTTGAGGGTGATGTACTGAACTGAAACGATGATCGATATGATACTCTTCACAGAGCCATTTCAACTCCTTTCCAACGAATTGCGGACCGTTATCGCTGATGAGTATTTTGGGAATACCAAATCTGGAGAATATGTTGACCTGCAGGAACTTGATAACTTGGAATTCCGTTGTTGAAGCTAGAGCTTTCGCCTCTACCCACTTAGTGAAGTAGTCGATTGCCACTATAATGTGAGTACGTTGACCAGTGCTAATGGGAAAAGGACCCAATATATCGATTCCCCATTGAGCGAAGGGCCAGGCACCTGCCATTGGGGATAATAATGTCGATGGTCGACCCGATCGTGGTGCAAACTGCTGGCAAATTTCACAATTCTGTGTTAATTCGGTTGCGTCTTTTCCCAAGGTCGGCCAGTAATATCCCAATCTGAATATTTTCCTGCTTAGCGATCGAGCGCCTTCATGACATGCTGCTGCCCCTTCATGAGCTTCTCGAAGAACTTTTTCTGTTTCGGGCAGAGCAACACATCTCAAGTAAGGCGTCGAATAACCTCTTCTGTAGAGTTCTCCATCGATGATTAGATAACTGGCTGCGAGTCTTCTAATCCTAGTGGATTCGCCTTCGTACTCTGGGAGGATGCCTCCTTTCAAATAATTCTGGAACGGGGTCATCCAGGTGACCTGTTCTTGAATGTTGAAGACCTCCGCTCTATTTTCAAGGACTGAACATAGGGCCTTTTCCAGAAATTGCACATCATGGATTGTCGCCCCTCCGAAGGCTAGCTTACTTAAAGAATCTGCATCTGGTTTTCTTGGCGAGGAATGAATTCAATCGCGAAATTTGGGATTTCTGCAACCAGCTTTTTGGCAATGCCGAGATATTTCTTCATCTTTTCTCCCTTTGCCTCGTATGCGCCATTAACCTGATTGACAATGAGCTCTGAGTCGCTTCTTACTTTAAGCGCAGCTATACCCATTCCTTTTGCTAGTCTGAGTCCAGTGATAAGAGCCTCGTATTCTGCTTCGTTATTGGTCGCCGGGAATGTCAAGGCGATCGCGTATTTCAGAGGCTCGCCCTCAGGAGGAATAAGAATTAAACCTGCCCCCGAGCCTTCTTTTGATGAAGACCCATCCGTATAGAGTTCCCAGATTTGATTGTCGTTTGCTGACTGACTTGGCCTGTTTTCTGCCTCCGCTTGACCGTTACTCGTGCTTTCCACTATGAAATCAGCTAGTGCTTGACCTTTGATGATCGTTTTTGGCGCAAATTTGATCCTGAACTCGCTGAGCTCGATCGCCCACTTGACCATTCTTCCTGAAGAATCTGGCTTCATCAGGAAGTTTTTGAGAGGTTGATTGGTGAGGACCGTGATGTCGTGCGCATGAAAGTAAGGTCTCAGCTTCCGAGCAGCAATAACTAAGGCATAGAGATACTTCTCAATCTGGACATATTTTATTTCTGCTGAGTTGAACATTTTGCTAATAAAATACACTGGACTCTGAACATTATTCTCCTCCCTTATTAAGACAGCACTGGCTGCCACATCGCTAATGCCTAAATAGAGGAAAAGTTGCTCGCCTGGAACGGGTTTTGCCAGAGCTGGGAGTGTTTGAATATGCCTTTTCAAGGACTGGAATGCTTCCTCGCAGTCTGGCGTCCACTCGAACTTGCGGTTGGCCCTCAAGGTTTTGAAGAACGGGAGGGACCTGTCGCTTGCTTTGGAAAGGAAGCGGTTAAGAGCAGCTAGTCGGCCGTTCATGCATTGGACTTCCTTATGGCAGGTTGGCGACTTCATTTCTTCTATGGCCTTTAGCTTTTCCGGGTTTGCTTCAATGCCCCTTTCGCTGACCATAAAACCCAGGAACTTCCCGGACTTGACTCCAAAGGCGCATTTTGCCGGGTTCAGGCGAACGTTGTGTCTCCTCATGCATTCAAAAGCTTCACGGAGGTCGGTGGTATGAGGATTGCCTTTGATGGATTTGACTAGCATATCATCTACGTAGGCCTCCATGTTCCTTCCCAGCATGTCCTAGAACAGTCGGTTCACCATCCGCTGATAAGTTGCCCCGGCATTGATGAGACCAAAGGGCATCACCTTGTAGCATAGAATGTCCCCGTCAGCATAGAAAGCAGTGTGGGCCTCATCTTCTGGATGCATTCTGATCTGGTTGTAGCCTGAATAGGCGTCCATGAAGCTCAGCATCTCATGACCCGAGGTAGCATCGACCAGCTGATCAATTCTCGGAAGGGGATATGAATCTTTGGGGCAAGCCTTGTTTAAGTCGCGGAAGTCGACGCACATCCTCCACTTGCCGTTAGATTTCCTGACCAAAACTGGGTTGGCGACCCAGCTCTGGAATCTTACTTCTCTGACGAAGTCAGCTTCAATCAACCTGCCGACTTCCTGCCTGATCGCCAAACGCTTATCAGTCCCGAATGATATTCTCTTTTGGGCGATCGGCTTGATGGAGGGGTCTATCCTGAGCTCATGAGAGATAATATCTGTGTTGATTCCTGGCATGTCGCTCGGCTGCCAGGCGAAGAGCTCTTTGAATTCCTTGAGGAGGGCGGTCATGGCCTCCTTCTGATCCTCTTTCAAGGTGGTCCCAATGCGCACCTTTTTGTCTGGACCATCGATCTCGACCTCCTCCAATTCCTCCATGGGTGCTGGCCGAGCCAAGTCCTCGCGGGGATCGGCCTCTGTCTCGATGGCGAGCGCCTCCCTTTGGTTCTTCCTGCGTAAACAGTTCACATAGCATTGCCGCGAGGAAGGCTGATCTCCTAGCACTTCTCCAATCCCGTTCGGAGTGGGGAACTTCATCTTCTGGTGGACAGTGGAGGCCACAATCTTGTTTGGGTTGATTGTGGTCCTCCCTATGATGGCGTTGTAGGATGTAGGTGAATCGACCACCAGGAAAGTGACCGACACCTTGATGCTTTTCCACCCCTCACCAAAAATCACTGGCATGGTTATAGCCCCCAGTGGATAAGTTGTTCTTCCCGCAAACCCGATCAGCGGAAAGTCGACCCTCTTCAGGTCGCGTTTGGATTTGCCCATCTTTTCAAAGGCGTCCAGAAACAAGATGTCTGTCGATCTGCCTCCGTCGACCAGAATCCTTGCAACATCACAGCCGTCAATATCTGCCGTAATGACCAGAGCATCGTTGTGGGGCGTGGTGACATGTGCCAAATCATCTTCAGAGAATGAGATGACAATGTTTTCTTCAGGTCGGGGCTGCTTCCAACTGAACTTCCGTAGAGATCTGAGTGGCGTAGACCTCTCTGGCGTTTGACCTATCGCCGCCTGCGCCAAATCCTCCCGCAATCAGATTCACTCTCCTTTTGCTTCCAGAAGGCTCAGCTTGATCTGCAGGGGCTGGTGAACGATGTCTCCTGGGGGGCGTTCGACTTCGGTCTCGCCCTGCCACAAATTACTTCAACATTCCCCCTGAATCAGCTTCTCTATATCTCGCTTCAGAATCTTGCAATCGTCTGTATTATGGCCCTTGCACTTATGGTATCTGCAATAGCTCTCGACATTCTTGCCCATGGGTAGCCCACCTCGACGAGGTATCGGTGGCCTCGCCAAGGATCTCCTCTCCATCTCGACTAGTACCGCTGAAATCTGCCTATTTAAACGCGTGAAGTACTCAGGGACCTTTGGATGGCGAGGCGCTGGAAGAGACTCGACTCGGGGCTTACTTTCTTTTACCTTCTTCTCCTTCTTTACCTCCTTCTTACCATCGCGTCGGGGTTCATGGGTTATCCTTAGCGAGGTCGTCAGGAGGTTAGCCTCGATGTTTGCGCGTTCAAGGTCTATGAAACCTTTTGCTCTGGATGCCAACTCCTCCAACGTCTCAATCTCCTTCACATGATAGCTGTTTTGCAGCTTTCTCGAGGCCTTGTTGGCCACATCCAGACCTCTGTAGAATGCTCGAATGATCTCCCCATCCGAGATTCGGCGATCTAATTCTGTGACGTTTTGATGAAAACGCCCGTAGAAGTTGGACAGCGACTCTCCAGGCTGATGTTTGACCGAGTCAAGGGCGACCACGCTCTTCAGCAACTGGCGCTCACCCATATATCTCTCCAGGAACTTGCTTCTCAATTTTGCCCAAGTTCCGATTGATCCTGCAGGGAGGCCGAAGAACCAGGACGAAGCCGAACCCGAAAGAGTAGATGGAAATAGCAAAGCCAAATGATTGGGATCGTTTGACTTACCCAGAAGGGAGGCCTCATGCTTGTTGACATGTACGGTGGGATCTCCTTCACCGCTATACTCAGGTATGGCCCGAGCGACCACATCCTTCAGGATTTTGATAGCGACGAGCGCGTCAGTGAAAGGATGAGAGGACTGCTCCTTGAAGGGAGTTATGACTGTCAACTGTCTTTCCTGGAGCCTTTTGTTGAGGAGGTCATCCATCTGATCCACAGTGCAGTACATGGGAGAGGCTCCGGGTGGAGGCGGACCGGAAGGATTGGCAGTATATGCGGCTGCTGGCTCCTTGGTGTGTGCTGGAGGTAGTGACTGTTGACCTGACGTCATCTCCTGATCCTCCTGAGGCGCAGCAGGACCAGGATTGTCCGCTTCTGAAGGTGAAGGCCCTGTGGCAGCAGGGCGGTGGTTTTCCTTAGGAGCAGAGGGATTGTTTTCCTGAGGAGCAGGGGCTTTGCGGCGCGCCTGTCCTAGGATGGCTTCCAGCAAGGAGACCATCTCGGGGGTTAAATTAATATCCTGCCCCGCAATGTGGACTGTCTGCGGTGCAGGGGCTCCGTTTTGATCAGCAGTCGGGGTCGGTCTTGAATCACCGACATGTTCTCGAGCTGTCCGCAGAGGAACATCATTAACTCCTGCTCGGCTGGCAGGTTCCTGTTGAAGCGGTGAAGCGGCGGCGGAATCAGAGCTATCTGAGGATCGCTCCCTAGTCTGATTCCGACGGTTGCTTTGGGATCGAGTTCTCATGGCTAAATTGCTCGTTTCCCACAGACGGCGCCAAATGTTGGATCGTGAAATCCTGAATGCTGATCTGGCAGTGAATTGAATGCCAGACAAGGTTGGGATGACGCTTCAGCTCCGACTCCGGTGAACCTGCAAGTAGGGGAGCGCAACAGAGGGGGTGCCTCTGGGTCCCTCTCCGATGCTTAAATGAGTATGTGTGTGTATAAAACTCAAAACGTAAAGAACGTATGTAAAGCAAGGGTATTTATAGGGTAAGAGAGATAGAACCGTATATGGCAGCTGAATATCTTAGTGTATATTGTATTGCCGAAGATTCGGATCGTCAGTTACTGCGAGATATTGCAGTTACCAAATCTAATCCTTAGTGAATATGTGACCGAGATATGCGGGATATCGTGACCAATTCCTTATTAACGGTTTTGTGGGACCAGAGGAGAGAGGCAAGGCTCTCTTCGGGGCGAGCACTCCCATGTCGAGCAGTGGAAGGTCGCGACCTGGTAGAGAATGGCGAGCAGTCCGAGAGCCTTTGGCGTCCCTATAGACTTTGGGCTCGATTCTGGATTACTCGATGGTGGGCCAAGTTTGGCTTGTACTTGGGCCGATCCGGTTCGGATGTCATGGGTTTACCCCCCTCTATAGTTATTGGGCCTTCGAGGCCTTTTCTTACTGGGCTGTCACTATCGATACCCAACAATTAGTGATGTGATTATAAGAAAATATAAAGGAGGCACCTGAAAATAGAGAAGACTAAATTATTTAAAATATAGATTGGTGATACTAATTAATAATTTATCTTCATTAATCTCTATTGATTTAGCCATCCATCTCAAATAATTAGACCATAAATAAGTGTCGCGTTTCTTTAGTTCCTAATGATCAATTGACATGAGATTTTCAACGTAATTTTTGCTAAATAATTATTTAGAAAAATTCTATCGTTATGCCCTAAAATAGATAAGTCTTGAATTCATAAAATTCGGAATTCATACGTGAATGTTATTCGCGAGTAGAATTTACACCCACGAATGTTATTAGCGGTTGATACTTTTTATACTCACCTACGAATGCTATTCGTGGTGATACTTTTTATACCCACATGCGACTCTCATAATCTCATTGGTAAGTGGTATACTTTGATATTTTTTTCTAAAACTTAGGTAGCGTTTGATCAGTGTTTGATTCAATATAAAATTATTCGTAAAATGACAAAAATACATTAATACCCTTAAATTTATTTATTTTAATATTAAAATTGTGTACACATAAATTGATTTAATATGTGCAAATGAACACCAAAATCACTCAAGTGGAGTCATACAAGACCATGAAAGATTATAAGTGACATTCGATAAGATTCATATGACAACAATAAATACGGGGATCATTGACCATAACAGGTCCCCTGGAAAGGGGCGCCGTACAGGGTGAGAGCTCCGTCGTGTCCGGACCCTGTCGCACCACGAGGCGCCCCGATCGGTGTGGAACAGTGATGCCGGTCCACCGATCGATTCGGGGCGTGGACCGATGCGGATTACGGCGGCGGCCCAAGCCTGAGCCTTTGATACGCTCGCGAAAACGTCGTCGCTGCGATCGTGGTAGGCAGCGCGCGCCGCTCGTCGTGCTTCAGCACCTGTCGAGTTCGAGTGTGAGCATGCTTCTCGGGACCCGAAAATGCGGTATTCGATTACCAATGGGGTCCCGATCAAAATCGAGTAGCTTAATGGCGTGTGAGGACCAAGAGTAATGGTGTCATGACAGAAATTGAGACATATTGTTAAAAAAAAGTGATGAACAAGGGTGAGAAATATTTGAAGAGCTGGAGGTTGATAAAAAAATTGGGAAATTAAGATGTAAAACGGTGTTTTTAGAAGAAATTAGCGGGGCAAATCGCCTTACGGTAATGAGTTGCATAGAATTCGAAAAGTTATGCGGTTTCGTATTATCGTCTTTCGTAGGAAATTGTCAGCCCTAATCAAATTGGCACATCTCTAGTACCGAGGAATGTATAAATAGATAAATAATATCATTTACTAAAAGTAGAGTTTTTTTTCTTTGAAAAATATACATGTCAGAAAAAATAAATTAAACAATGTATATATTCAAAAACAATATTTAGAAATCTAGGCATATTGCTACCTACAGTAGCACACAATTTTTTCATACTAAAAACGCTACCCGGTGTAGCGTTTTTGGAAAACGCTAACAAGAGGTAGCGCAACACATTCCTTTTTTTTTTTTTTAATATTTTGACGACTCGATATTTAATTAAAAATTAAATTATGCATCTATTAAAAAAACAAAAAACTATAGTAAGTATATATTTTAATTGCGATTGAAATGATGCAAAAAATATTAAATTTGGATTTACGGATTGAATGTACGCTCTGCCGTAAGTTGAGATATGCACATTTGCTAATTCAGACTATGTAATTCCAAACTCAACACGATTAACACATTTATTGTGAAATTCAATTATGTACCTACTCTAATTTTTTTGATTAGATATATATTTAATTTTTAACCTAACATCGTTTGTCATATAATTTGATCGAAATGATTAAATGCATTATGTGAGAAATTAAATTATATTCTTACTCAAAAACAAATAAAAAATTAAAGTGCATAGATAATTTAATTACGACATAAATGACGCTAACTAGACGTTGTTTTTTGACTTTCGGACTGACCGTATAATACGAGCAATAAAAAAAACTATACATGATGCATAGTATTCAAACTAGATGTGTATATAGTTTTTTTATTGCTCGTATTATACGGTCAGTTCGAAATTCAAAAATCAACATGTAGTTAGCGTCATGTATGTCGTAATTAAATTATCTACGCACTATATTGTTTTTTTTTAAAAGTATATAATTAATTTTTTCACGTAATGTATTTAATCATTCCGGTCAAATTAGACGACAAACGATGTTAGGTTAAAAATTAAATATAGATCTAATAAAAAAAATCCAAAACAACTAGAGTAAGCAATTAGTTGAATTACGCCATAAATGTCGTTAACTATGTTGAGTTTAGACTTACAGGGTGTGAGTTATATTTTTTTAGTCAAATTTTCATATCTCAACTTACGGCAGAGCGTACATTCAATCCGTAAGTCCAAATTCAATATTGTTTTCATCATTTGAATCGAAATTAAAATATCTACTTACAATAAAAAAAATTAATAGATATACAATTTAATTTTTAATTAAATATCGAGTCGTCAAAATATTAATAAAAATAAATGTGTTGCGCTACCTCTTGGTAGTGTTTTTAGAAAAATGCTACTCATGGTAGTGTTTTTGGTCAAAAACAATTACACGCTACCATAGATAGCGTATATGCCTAGATTTCTAAATATTGTTTTTGAATATATACTTTGTTAAAGTTTTTTTTTCTGACATGTATATTTTTCGGGAAAAGAATTCCTAAAAGTGTCATAAAACAAATATTTTGACATTTAAATCTACAAATGTTGTTAGCTACTCAGTTTCTTATATAATAGGGCTAAATTGCTAGCTAAATTTTATGCTAAGGTGCAATTTGAACTTTGTTTTGGTCAAATTGCTAGTTGAAGTTTCCATAATGCAAATATATGTATATATCCATCAAATTTGGTAGAAAATACTTTCAAAAATTATAAAAACACCCTAAAGTTTAATATAATAATACAATAATCTCAACGCTTAAATAAGAAATTTACAAATGATTTTTTTCAAAATAATACCCGCGATAAAAACAACAACCCAAAAGTACTAAAAGTGATTTTGTAAAATATTTTTAAAAAATTATAAAACATAAAAATTAAATATTTTAAAGTACTGTAAAATAAAATTCAATGTGTGAATTTTAAGAATTTTATATAATTTTTTTTAATATTTTAGAATCATAGTAAAATATTAACATGTTTTTAATAGAAACCAATTGTAAAATAAAAAATAATACAAATGATATAAATAAATAAATATTTAAACGGTCCTGATTTCAAGATTGAATCAGATTGATCAGGACTTATTTAGTTATTTTTTCTCACCCCCAACAGAAAGTTCAACTAGCATTTTGCTTCAAAAAAATCAGCAGGCAGATTGCATATTTGTATCAAATTCAATTAGTAATTTGGTATTTAACCCTATATAATATCATGTCTAAAAACTATTAAAACAACTCTTCCATTTTGATATTTTCAAACTCACCCGTCTCAACTTCCCCATCATTTCTCACGATCTATTATTTTCAATTTGATCTTTTAAAAACTTATATTTCCCCCCTAAATTTTCTATAATTTAATTATTATCTCTACTTTAATTCTTGTCCCTATTAAGTTGAGTTTCTGGTTTCGTCCTTAATCTAACTAGACTTGATCAAATTCAACTAACGAAACTAATATGTAATAAGATCTGATGTAATTGAGCAGCTAATGCCCAATTAAAATTAATTAATACAATATCCAATCTTATAAATATGACATATTGTATTGTTTACATAATTTTCAAGTATACGTCTATGTTGTATTATTATTAATTAAAAATGAAAAGAAACCCCCCTCATCTTATCAAAATGATGTACGATGGTAAAATGACTGTATTGATAATTAACAACCAACCGTTGGATAAGACTGGTGAGAGTGGTTAGGTCTACTCTATCCAATACATACTAACCACAATTCATGGTTGTGAAATAATGGGTTACTAAGCCACTGATTAAACTAATCATCGCACTAATCAAGAATGACAATAGTCGTAAATCCCAAACAACCACACAATAGAACTAGTCGGATCTCAACTAACATTTCGGCAACAAAAAAAAAAGGATCTCAACTAGCATTTACCATTTTATTAAAAAAAACATGCATAAAGAATGAGAAGATACCTCAAATTACAAAATTAGTGTGGAGAAAAAAGTGGGTTAAATCCAAAATTTGAAAATCTGGTATTGTGTTGTATTGATATTGATAGAGTCGGTTATATAAAGTAGATGTAGTACCAGTGATCATGTTTAAACTTTAAGACTTAAAAGATTTAAAGTAGAGCAAGTGCAATGACATACTATTTCGAGAACGATAAATGAATGCGCGAACGGGATAGCGAAGCAAACCCAACTGAGTGTGAGTTTAAATGATTGAGTCTCCAGACTCCACTCTCATTTATTTGTTTATTGTCAAACAATTGTAATACCGAACCTCCGTGACACCATGTCACGACGTTTTATTTCATCAAATAAATCATATATTTGACAACAAAAAAAGTGGTTTTGTGTAGGGGAATTTGGCACGGTTTATACAGATTTTCTCAAACAAAAATTTTAACATGTTCTTTTCGCGGAATAGAAATGGAATAAGTGTATTTTCCCATTATGTTTGATATAAATTTTTAAGGAAATCTATTTATATTCTATATTAATTTGGTTAAGGGACATAATATGTTGACAAGTAAGCAAAATGAGATTTGTTTTTGCAATCTGATTGGTCCAACACTACCATATTGTACAAATACTTGTTTGACATCACATTTTTGCTTAGGTGGACAAGTTTAGATTGTTCCAAAACTCCTCATTCAATCTTAAAAATTATTTTATTTTATCTTAATTTATCACTTATTTATCTTTTAAGAAAATAATTGTTAATATATATTTTTCCACAAACTTACACCTCTAATTTTTCATTTTATATTTGTTAAAAAAACTCTATTAATATGTCTAATATTTTTAAGAAAGTTTATTAAATATATATTTTTATTTAAATCATCTCATATGTTATTAAAAATAAATAAATAAACATTATAAATTAAACTTATATTTTTAATATAAGTATATATTTGAAAAATAAAATAAATTATTTTTAAAATTATTGCAATATATTAAAATTTCCAGTATATTATTTATTCATTTTGTTTTAAATTTTGTCCATTATTAAAATATTTCTCAAAATATATACTTTTTAAGGAAGCTAAATATAAATTCTAACTTGTAGTAGCACAAAAATATATATTAAAAGTACTAATAATTGATGAATAATTTATATATACAATGAAAACATTATTAATGTACTTCTATATTACAATAATAATAATTAATATTTATGCTATTATTTTTCTTATACATACATATATATTTATATAGCTTTAATATTAATATATAAGTAGTTTCATTATATATAATTGTATATAATTCTATTATGATATTTGCCTATTAAATTAATTATCAACCAATACTTCTTCAGTAATTTATTTTTAATCTAAATACCTAATTTTTATTGAACAATGAACTTTATAAATTTTGTTTTTCATATATTGATCATCTACTTTTAATTATTTTTTTCCATTTAAATGTATTCCATGACATGCTTATTTTTAGGGCTGGGCAAAAAAAACCGGTTCGGCTGAACCGTACCTGAACCGTACCGGCTCCGAACCGGTTCACAAAACAAATGTTTTTTTCAAAAAATCTGGAACGGTTCAGAATAGGTACAGAAAACCGGTTCAAAACCGGTTAACCGAACCTATTTGTGTATCGGTTTTAATCTTAAAATACTAAACCAGACCAGACAAAACCGGTTTTTCACTCTGTCTTCAGACCAGATAACTTCAAACCAGCAGAAGACCTAATTGCGTTCGAAGACTCTTCACTTCACTCTGTCTCAGACTCTGTCGAACTCTTTCCTCTCGTCGCCGCCCGTCGCCCTCTCTTACAGCTATCTTGGTGGACTGACGTTTATAATGTACAAACTACCTTTCGTTGAGTGCCTAATGTTTGGCGCCCTTATATCTGCAACAGATCCCGTCACAGTATTATCAATATTTCAGGTGGTTTTCTTGCAACCTTTGCTTATCTGAAATCTGGATATGCAGCTGGTAATTTAGTTTTGTCTACCATCTTGATACCATAATATAAGACGCATGCATTTGTAATTTAGGATAGCACAGTGAACCTCAATGTCCATAATACTTACCTGTATCATCTTTAGAATATACATAATAGGATACAGATAAGATTTCCAAACTTATAGACTTAAATTCATCGTAACTTATCACATTTCCTCATTAATCTATACTTATGGTAGGTTTTCTTGTTCTTTAGTAAGAAGTTATTTAAATACATTAAATCCTTTAATGTATTTGACAATATGCTGCTTTGGTGATTGGGCTCAGCAAGGACTCCTTACTCCGTTGACATTTTCTGAGCAAAAGATAAAATGATAAATGCAGTAATTTTCGCTTGTTGATTGAATAATTAGAAGAACGGTAAAGCAGACCAGCCTCTTGAGCCGCGCTAAAACCTTAGCTTTTCTGTGCACAATGTAGATAAATGGAGCGACCTACTGGTACTTTTCAATTTTTATCCAAGTACCGTGTTTTTAGATTTAAAATGTAATCTAACAGATATGATCCCTCCAGGCCAAGTTAATTGTAGTTTTAAAAATCACAAGGCACTGTTCCAATAGTGAATCATGTTTAGTGAGATAGTGACTCCTCTAGAAATTCTTTTATTAGATCGGATGGAGGAAATGTAGAGATCACAATTTTGCATGGAACATGTCAATTTTTCATATAAGGTTGACATACTATTCTTCTAGTGTTCATAATAGAGCGCTGACTAGACATTGCCAACTGTAGGAGCTTGGAACAGATGTGAATCTCTATGCATTGGTCTTTGGAGAATCTGTCCTAAATGATGCAGTGAGATTTCATAAGTTATAGTTGATTTGTTGAGTGTATCCTCTTTTTCTAATACTATCTGCTCACTAATAGATTTATTCTGTATTTTTGTAACTGGTAGATGGCAATATCATTGTACAGGTATAATAAATTTCTTGAACTTGATCTCCAGAGTTAATTGTTGCTACAAGATGAATCTGACTAGATATTCTGCCTGCAATAATGGTTGACACATTATTGGAGATTTTGATAGAAGCTGAAGTAACTAATGTTAAGTTTTAAGTGTAGTATTATGTTTGATTGTTTATAATGGATTTATGTTTGTATTGGAACTTCAGTTGGATTTATGTTTGTATTGTAATCTCAATTGGATGCTTGCTGAATTGGAATCTCAATTTATTTATTTTTTGGGTAAAAACAGGTTCAGTTTTTTTTTTTTTTTTGTATAAACAGGTTCAGCCGAACCGGTTCTGAACTGGTTCAAAACAGGTATGGTAAATCAGCCAAAATCTGGAGCGGCCAAAAACTGGAGCGGTAAACCGTACCGATTTTAAAATGTGGTAAATGTACGATTCTGAACCGGTTCGGGGCCGAACCGGTTCATGCCCAGCCCTACTTATTTTATGAAACGATAGATAAATTTTATTTAAAGACTAAAGTAAATAAATTTTATAATATGCTACAAAAAAATAAATTAAATTTACATAGTTAACTTCAATTCAAAATTTCAAATAGCTTAAAAAATTTGACACTAACAAAATAGGTCGGATGTGTAAAACTAAAGCAATTAGGTGGGCCCATCGCAAACGGCTCCCACCGTATGTTAGTGGGGTGAGAAACAGATAATAATATTGACCCAACGGTTGCTTTTCTTGCAGAAGGTGTGTGACTGTGAGTTGTCTAAAACCTTTAAATAAAAGAGATTGAGAGAGTTGGAACCCACACTCTTTCTTTGCCTTTCACAATCCTCCTATATCCTCTTTCCTTCCTTCCTTCTTCTTCTCCTCCTCCACCACTCTCATTCATTCATTCCTTCTTTCCATAGACATATTATCCATGGCGACGGATGGATCGAGCTGGGCAGATCAATGGGGAGCGGGAGGCATTGGAGCCATAGAGGAAGAACACGACACAAAGACAGCAGACACCAAGAAGTCCACCGATTCCAAACCTGGGTTCACCAAGGTCAAAGCAGTTGCTTCTGCAAGTGCTCAGAAGATCAAATCAGGGACTACACATGGATTCAAATGGATTAAGAGTCTATCCCAGAAGAAGAAGAACAACATCAATTCTTCTTCCGACAAATAATCGATCGTCCTCTCATAATATCATGATCATTCTTTCATGTCATTGCTCATGTTTGTTACGGACACAGCATCAGATTCAATGAATGTATGTGGATCGATTGAAACACGATGATGAAAACTTATTGGAATGGATCGATTTTACATTGAAAAATCCTGAAAAAGAAATTCAGGAAACTGCCTGTCTTGGTAAATTGCAGATATCAGTGCTGCAGATAGTGAAATTATTCCCTTTCATCCACCCCCAAATAATCAATTTCGACGCATTGCATTCCAACGCTATGGATCTGACATTTTACTTTCCATTACAAGGTGGAAGTAGCGATTCGATGACTGTATAAGCCCTTTCACAATCCAGTTGAATCCGTTTCCGATAATGTAGACAAACTGGCCGATCGGTGCAAGAGATCTGGCGAAGCTTATAATCAGCCGCGTTTAATGGAGTCGATACGAACACAAAAGGGGAAGGGTGTGGATTGACGCATTCTCGCGTCGCCCAAAGACTGGTCTAATTTAGTTTTGAGATCGGAATCGAAAATTTTAATCTTAAAATTAGAACTTTGGAATCGTTTGATATGATCTTAATATTTTCGATTTTAATTCGGTCCAGAGACATTTTAATTTCAATCTCTATGACTTATTGTTGTGACGAAAACACCCTCGTCTCCTTCGTTTCTCTTCTCGACACTAACTTTTTACTTTATATGCAAAGTTCACAGAGAGAAACGCCGCAAAAGAAAAACTCTAGTCATCACTCATGTCCTCCTTTCTCCGCCACCTCCACCGCCGCAGTGTAAACAAACGAAATGGGATTGGTTTGCCTAAATGAATAACTTATTCAAACCACTCGTTAGATTTATAAACTACATTTATGGTTATTTTAGTTTCAACTTAAGTTATATTATATGATTTGATTTATTTAAAAAAATAATAAAATAAAATATCACTAAAAAATAGGAAATAATATTAATATAGGAAAAAAATAAAATAAATGCAAAAACAATATTAAAAAAAATACATATTTTTTTAAAAAAATAATAATCTCTTAAGATTTATCTTTTTTATATTAAAAAAATTATTTTTTTAATATATTATAGTTTTTATTTTATATGTTTTATGAAGTTTTTTTTAATAAGTTTTTTTTATTTTATTTTTAAGAATAAAATACTAAAATAATTTAAACGCTAAATATGTCAACTTTTTAAATTGTGGTCTTTAAAAAGTAAGTGATCTTCATATATAATTTCTCATAAAACAAAAATTGCATATATATAACATGGGCTAAATATTACTTTGTCTCGTTTTTCTCCCTAAAAAGGAAAGGTTCAGTTCATAATATTTAAAAATCTATTGAGTTTCTTTCTTCCGTTAAATAGGAAACTGAATATTAAGCACTAAACTTTTTATTTTTAAAAATTAGGTTAGAGAACCATTCGATCAATTTTTATAATAAAATTGATAAATAATTAATATTTGGTGAGCGTCTAATATATTCCGAAGAACTGAAATAGTTTGTTGCCTCTGCAAATCTTTGACGTAGAATCACAGTGGATACCTAATTCTATATGAACTTCACCCACCAATGACTTTTTCTTTCTTCTTCTGAAATTGAAAGCACCGCCATACCACACCTCAACAAAAATTCAGACCACCTATATACTTTGAATTTGGTATTATTATGGTAGAAAATATATTTATTCATAGGAATTCGATTTGGAAAGACAATAATTATCCTATGGATCGATGGATTATAAAACAAATTATGTCTAGTAAATACAGAAAATTACATGAAGAAATATAATGATACCCCATTATGAAAAATGTAAATGAAATACAGTTATTTGAGGAAATGGAACCATTTTTTTTAAATCTGGGTGTATACAAAGTTACAAACATTAGGTAGTGGTGAGCTCATCAAGTTCTTTTCATAATCATATCACAATAATAACAACCAATAAGGACAGAGTACCTATTGACAATTATTCACCCACTTTATTTTTATTATATATATATATGTACAAAAGAGGATATATAACAACTAAATTATACTTACATTAAGAAATTCGAACAATCTTAAAAAAATAGGCTTGATCATGAACCGGTTCGGGGTCGAACCAGTTCTGAACTGAATTGGTTTGGTTTGAAAAAAAACAGTACTTTTTTCTGTTTTTAAAAAAACTGCTTTGGTTTAAGAAAAAAAGAACTGGTCTGCTTCGAATCGATTCAGAACCGGTTCGAACTGTTCTGGACTGTTTTTTTTAATTACAATTTTGGTTAGGAAATAATCCGGTTCAAACCGAATATAAACCGACTAAAAATCCTGTCCAACACACTGAACCGTTTGAAAAAATACTGAACCAGCTGAAAAACAATGAACCGACTAAAAAAACACTGAACTGACTGAGAAATACACTGAACCGACTGAAAAACACACTGAACCGACTGAAAAACACACTGAACCGATTGAAAATCTGTTCCACAATAGACTAAAATCCTGTCCAACATCAACATACGAGAGTCCAATATATCTCTAGGTTTGGTTTAATTTCAGACCAGTTTAGTTGATTTTGCTTCAAACCGGTTCTAAAATTATATAGGTTTAAAGTGGTTTGATTTAAATTTAAGTATACACCAGTATAAAAAAACGAGTCGAGTCGAACCGATTCGAACTGAATTTTTGGTACTATTTTGAACTAGTCTATTTGAAGCCTAAAAACACTGATTTAGTTTTGGAACTAGTTCAGCCGAACCAGTTCGAACCAAACCAGTTCCAGACCAGACCAAACTAGTTCATCCGAATCCGTTTATTTGAACAAGCCTATCAAAAAACTTCGAGTAAATCATTAAAATAAGATGGTTTAATTTATTTGGAACCATCAAGATATACTCTTAAACTTTTTTCTAAGTTAACAACATGCTATTTTAAATGGTTGTACCTTATATTTCTTAAACATTTGCATAGAGTTTTACAATTTGAAATTAAAAGCATTCGAGTTCTATTATCTTTGAGTTATTCCATGATAAGATTGATTGATTATTTAACATTGATTTCAACATAAATTGACTATATTTTTTATTTATTTATTAAAATCAATCCATCTCTTAGAACTCACAACCCAACAATTAAGTTATATTTATAACAATTAAATTACACCTTAAATTAAGAAGTTTATCAAAATACTGAACGATTTTCAAAAACTCTTGACTAAATCATCTAAAATGAGCGCTTTTAATTTATTTGGAACCATCAAAATATATTATAGGCTTCCTCTCATTCGAAATTAAATCAACTTTATTTATTTTCAAAATCAATCCATTTCTTAGAGTCCACAACCCAACAATTAAAAAACCGTTTGAACACAATACAGGTTTCTAAGAATCCCCCTCTCCTACCATCGGACTGTAATTTTCCAAACCCGATCCATGATTCTTCCATTTCTGTTTTCCCACTTTGAACCCTTCTCATCTCCTCCTACCTAACGCTTCCCTCTCTCTCTGCATTGTTCCTTCCTATATGAAGGGAGAGTTCTCCTCCTCTTTTCTCTCACACATTCACAATTCAGTATGTTCTGCTGCATCACATCGCCTGGGAGAGAATAGAGATGCATATTGCTTGCTAACAGTGTTTTCTTTGTTTTGTATTGATGATGTTTTTATTGAGAAACGATGTTGGTGCAGTTCAATCTCACGACTCTCGTCACTCCAACATTTGTCATTGGATTGAGCCGTGCCAATATCATTTCTCACACAACCTTACAGACTTGAACGACACTATATTCTCCCTACTCAACTCAAACTAACTAAGTCTGTTACTCCTTTTTACTTATATTTCTTCTTCATATTCAAATCTTTTTCAGGGTTTCACGTAGACAAACAAACTCAACAAGCCATCCAACAACCTCATCAACATTCAAACGCAACAGTAAAATATATATTGGGATTTCAAACCATGAACAAATGCCATAATCGGGGGATGAAAAAGTAGATACATAAAAATGTATGGGTATAGGTTTACTTCTTCTTCTCTATTTGCCTTGTTTTGGTCAAAGTTTTCCACTAGATAAAGATAAATACGGATATCTTCTTTATTTTAAGATTTTGATAAAAAAAACAATATTTAGAAAAAAAATAGATTTGTTTAACAGTTTTTTTTAAAATAGAAAATGATCTATTTTTCATATTATCTTTTCATATTATCACGTCAATAGTCGTTAGATTAAAACTGACAAAACAAAACATGTTATCTATATAACAAATAATTTCTACTCTAAAAAAAAAAAAACTTGAAACATATATATATACATTAAAAAAAAATCCTTCTTTTTAACTCATCAAGCGATGAAGGATTCTTAAATATAAATTTCATTTATTTTCTTTTTCCTTTCACAATAAATAATTTCTTTTTACTATATTTGTAAAGTTTGAAAGATCAATTTCTGTACCAAATTATCAGGACTTATTGTTAGGAGTGAGCTCGGACAAGACGGGACCAGTGTTTTTGGCAAGACCGAATCCGAAATTTCAGTCCTGACTTCTGAAAGACCAAAATTGAGCCCGATTTTTGAAAAAAAAAACGTCCGAGTCGGTTTTGCTTGATTTGAGCCGATTTTGATCTAGTACTGAAATTTTGGGTCAACAATTGAATGCAAAGCAAAGGCAGAGTAACTTAACTTAACGCTGCGAGGAAGAAGAGCTTACGATTTTGAAGCAGAGTAGAGGAAGAGGAGCTTGCCCCAAACGCCGCGAGGAAGAGGATGCCACTCAGAAGCGTCGTCAAGAGCAACTCCTCTCCTAGAACCGTTAGGATTTCGCCAGTAACAGTAAGACCTCTGATTGCGATCGCCACGTGAGAGTGATTCTAAAGTGAATCGGTGTGAGGATCAATGAGGAGGGATGTATCAATGCATTTTGTGCTCAAGGATGAGCCAAAGGAGCTGCTTAGAGGTGAGTTCTACAGAATAGTTTTATAATGTCTGCTCCTAATAACTGCTTAGAGGAAAGACTGCAAGGCCCAACCATCCATGCAAGGCTCAACCAAACATTGTTTTATAATGAAGTCGGTCCGGGCCATCCTAGTTGGGATTTTGGAAAAAAAAAAACGAGTCCGATCTTGATAAAAAAAATCCACTCATTCGGTCTTGGTACTAAGCTCGGATTAGACTTTCGGGCCAGTCTCAGACCGATTTTTTCAGGAATTCGGTCCAATCAATCTTTTTTGCTCACCCCTACTTATTGTTTATTGATTGACTTTAATTAGGATGTAACTTTATCACCTTCAACATAAATATATTATTAATGAAGGAATAATGAAAGATATAGGTCAATGTTAGATACGTACCTAAACATGTTGGTCTCATATAAATGAAAGTATAAGAATGCAATAATTGATAGGGAAATTGGTAACATCGGGTGGACCGTCGGTAAGCGTATTAGTTTTATTTTGTTGCATCATTCTTAAAAGTCACATTTTTTACATTGTTTTCTATTACAATTAATTGCACAATAATAGTGTATTGCAATTATAAATTAGGGTTAATTACTTAAACCGTTACACATGTTTGACCAATGTGATTAATTGGTTAAACATATTTTTTCGCATGACTGAATGGTTACACTTGTTTCACCATGTGACTGATTGGTTACTCTGTCACTGAATTGTTAAAGTTTTCCGTCAGTTTCACATGTGTCAATCACGTGACCCTTCTAAAATGATGGAGATGCCCTTTCGTTTATTTAAAGAGCTGGAAAAAGGACGATTTGTACTGGCCGAGCTGGGACATGCTGAAGGAGACTAATTTGTTGAGTCGCATTACATTCGGCATGGAATGAAAGACAAGGACGGCGTCAAGGTTGTCGTTTTCCTTCTCCACCGCATCACATACTTTCACCACTGCATCACACACTTTCACCACTGCATCACACACTTTCACGACGAGCTCCTCCACGAAGATAAGTGACCCGATGAAGATATTCACATCTTCCAGGTCTCTGAAAAGATTTATGGTTTTCGTTTGGTGGAATGAATTTTTATTTCTTCAATTTTGGATGAATTTTGTTGAAATTCAGAGAGTTTGATTTTTGGATTTACTGATTTATATGAAGAGTATCTGTGTTTTTCCCTTTCAATCTCTCATAGACATGATTTTGGTTTATGATTATGAATCTATGATTCTTTCTTCATGTAATCTGTCTTCAATCTTGTCATTTTGTCAAAATAGTAAATGAGGTTAGTTGGTATATAGTTCTCTAGTATTCTGCTGAATTGATCCACTTTTTTTAATATATAGGCAACTGTGGTGTACTTCCAACCTTCCGTGATATTCGTTGTGCTATATCAGTGTTTCTGTTAATTGTTTAGGTTGTTAAGTGTGTTTTCATACATTTCATGGTTTAGCTATCATCTGATGCAGTTTGCTTATGTAAGATTAACAAATAAGTTTTTTTTGGAAGGCAGAGAAGCTTTTGTGTTAAAATTTGGTTATGTAGCTTATGTTATGAAAACAGCAATACCTCTTGAGATAACAAGCTAGTTTTTCAAATGTAGAAGAACTTGATTCAGACAGTGAAGAATTAGATGTTAGTGGTTCCGATGGAGATGATACATCTTGGATCTCATGGTTCTGCAACTTGAGAGGCATGCAAGTCTGGATTTAAGGAACTACACAAGCCGTTTTTTGGACTAAACGGTTGTCATTTGAAGGGTAAGGATGGAGGTCAATTGCTTAGTGTAATAGGGCGGGATCCGAACAATGGAATGTTTCCAATATCCATTGCCTGAGTAGAAGCAAAAGGGCAAGACTCATGGGCCTGATTTTTGACGCAATTGGTTCGTGAAATCGGTCATCGATCTAGCAAGGGTGTGTGGACCATTATAAGTGACAGGCAAAAAAGGGCTTTTAGTTGTTGTCGAAGCAGTTGTACCTGATGCTGAGCATAGAGCCTGCGTGAGGCACATATATTTAATTATGGTCGCCCGCGGGTTCAGGGGGACTAGAGGTTAAAGAATTGTTATGGGGCAGCAACATCTGCATATGATAACTTTAAACACACCTGAGCAATGGATGTTATGAGTCAGAAATACCCAGAGGCGCATGCATACTTGGATGCAATTCCGAGAAGAGCTTGGGCTAGGTGTCATTTCCCTTTGATATGCAAGATGGATTTGATTGTCAATAACATCAATGAGGGTTTCAACTTTCGAATATTGGATGCAAGAAACAAGTCGATCATCACCACGTTTGAAATGATAAGGGCTAAGTTCATGAGAGAATTTCAGTTGAAGCGGGAAGCCATAGCGAAGTACGACGAACAAATTTTCCAAAGAATCATTAAAAAGTTTAATGACTCAAAGATGAACATATGCCATTGTAGGACAATATATGTTGGAGATAGTCACTATCAAGTGCAACTACTCAATAGGACTTTCATAGTCAACACACAACATATGCATTGCAGTTGTGGTGAGTGGCAATTGACTGGGTTACCATGTGTCCATGCCATTTTGTCATTTTACACTGATAATAGGACACTTGAGAATTACATTGATGAATGCTATTCAATAGTTTCTTACCTCCAAACATACAAAGGTGTTGTTTATCCTATTCCTAGTCAAGAAGACGGGGTGCCCTCGTCGTCATTGCCTATATGCCCACCAATAAAAAAGGACACAACCAGGAAGGCCAAAGACTAAGAGGAAGAGAGATGCGACTGATCCAACACCTAACAAGTTGAGAAGAACACCTAGAATGACATGCTCCATTTGTAGGCAACAAGAACATAACGGGAATAGGTGTCCAACAAGACGAGGATCATCATCTCATGTATGTTTTGGTGTTTTTAATATATTTTTCGGAAAGCCTCCTGAACTTGCCATCTGCATGTAGGGACCATCTGAGGGAGTACATGCGACCCAAACAAAAGTGGCATCACAACCTGTAGTGGTCCATCCACGTGTTTTACAATTTAGGGCGTACTCAAGCCAACCAGTGTCTTCACAACCACCAAGAAGAAGGATGTCGACAAGGCGTACCCCACGTTTTTCAACAAGACGAGTAGTTGGTGGAATTTCGTCCAGAACTAAGAGCGGAGAAGATATTGGCAGGTGCCATTTATGGGTACACTTCAGGTTGAGATCATTATGTTTATTCAAATGTGCTTTTTATCATTATGTAGTTTAACGACTTCAACTTGATTGCTTGTGTTTCATTATGTAGAGGTAAAGTTGTTCTAGAAAGACAACCGCAATGACATCTATTGACCTTGACCAGCCGTAGTGGATGCTTGTAGGTAAGGTTTTGTGTCGTGGATAAGAATTGATATAGTTGTCAATGTGTCTAATCTTCTTCCATGACTCTGATTTGCAGGAGACCCAACATTTTGGTAACTCACAACGTCTATTTTGGAGCAACTTTTGGTGGATTACAATCGGTCCAAGGTGTTACTGTCTTTTGTGTAAATATTCAAGAACTTATGTAGTGATCGTGAATTGTTCCCAATATTTTGACTAGAATGTGTCAAGAACTTAAATGCATTATATGGTTTCTGACAATGTTGAATGGTTGAATTTTGAAGGTTTTTTAGTTGAATGGTTCATGCTGAATTTTGTGAATGGTTCATGCCGAATTTTATTGATGGTCAATCAAGAATGGTTTCAACCATTCGACTTGGAATGCATTATCGAGTAGAATGCATTCTGCTCGATAATGCAAAATCATTTTGCAGAACTGGGCGATGCCGAATGATTCGGCAGCATTCTGCATTCTGCAGAATGACATTCGGTTGAAACCATTATGGAGAATGATTTCAACCCTTCGACATTTTGCAAAATGGTTGAAACTAATCTCTAGATGGTTTCAACCGAATGGGTCAAGCATTTGCTGCATTCAAACAATTGTGCAACATTCATCATTGGGTAAAATTTGTTGCATTGATTTACTTATGCAACATCCATCATTTCAAACAGTGAAGATAACACTACACAAAACCCTAAACAACAGTTCTTCAATAGTTAAACACTAAACCAGATTGCCAACACAGTTGCAAGTACAATGAACATTACTACAAGCATAATCAAGTAAAGTCTCTCCCTTTTTTATGCTTCTCGAAAACTTCATCGGTTTGCAGTTGAATTTGCTGAAATTTAGAAACAGTCTTTCGACCATTAAGAGCACATTTCAGGATCATACCAGGAGAAACATTTGCAACCCGACCCCGATTTTTTCTGCAATTCCACAATTACAAGCAAAATCAAACTCAATAATAGATAATTTAACAGTTCAATTCACATACCTTGTCGAAATTAGGGCACCCATAGAATCTCCGTGCAAAATTATCCCACTTATAACTTGGAATTACTGGTGCAACAAGACCACACTTACAGTATTTGATAGCATCGACCTGAGACTTACGTGAAGAAGATGAAGACGAAGACATGCTTCGTCCAACTCCACTCTCTGTTTGAAGTTGCTGCGTCGGTTTGAATTGAGCAACCCTAATATACATAATACAAGGGTATTTTCGTCCATTCAATGCCAAACCACTAAATCTTGTCGTCACGTGTTGCTCACGAGCTGGTTTCCGTCACGAATCAACGGAAAAATAACGGGAGAAACTTATTTGATCATTTTAAAATGTTCGGCAACCTATTTGCAGCAAAATAAAATTAGGTAACTACCTGTCAAACCATGTCAAGTTCGACTACGTTTGATAATTAAATGTCAAAAATATTTTTTTTCATCACTTCTCTACCTGTCTCTTGTATAAGATGTACGTATTATTTTTTGTTTGAATTTTTAATGGTGTTGTTCCTTATAGTGTTGTAATAATTCATCAGTTTAAAATTTTATGGTCCCAAAATGTTTGCGTATGATCCAAAGTTGTATGCATTCATCCCGACTGTGATAGAAATACTGTAGTACAACTGAAGACAGAATGTCCGAATCTTGTGTGCTGATTGATGTGGAAGCTAATCTTTACAGCTGCACCTTGCTTCTCATCATACAGCAAAACTCATCGTAGTCGATTCTTCCGTCCTGCAAACATCGTTTACAACATCTCAGGAACAAACTAACAGACAGGAATCAATGACTAAACATACATTGTCTTTGTCCACTTCAGAGATGATCTCCTTGATGTTGCCATCATCACCTATTCCATGGTCAATCATGGCAGTTTCAAGTTCATCTTTTGTGATATACCTGCAAAAAAATTAACTATTAATTAGATCATACTGATTTATTATTAGATTAGATCAAACCCATTAATTAACAGCAGACTCACCCACTGCCATCTTTGTCAAAGTATTGGAAAGCTTTGAACAGATGTTCGTCTTTCTCAAGTTTGTGACGATGCATTGTGGCTGAGATGAACTCGATGTAGTCTATCGATCCATTTCCATCTACATCTGCCTGAAATATACAAAGATGTTGATTCATGGCAAAATGAACAGAACAGAACATTAGACATATGTTGTTGTGTAAGGTGTTCAAACACTTACGCCATCCATTAATTGCTTAACTTCAATTTCTGAGAGTCTTGACCCGAGACGAGCTAAACCTGTCTTTAATTCATCGTAGGTGATAGATCCACTTTTATCCGTGTCCATGTTCGTGAACATCGCTTTCAGACCCTTTATATCTTCTTCTGTCAGATTTTCCGCAATCACCTACAAAAAAGCATGCCCCATTTGATATATTCATAAATTAAAAATATTTTATCAAATAATTTCATAAGCGCTTCTAGATAGAAATCCCAAGTAATTTACCTTTAAAGCAAGTTGCTTGAGCTTATTCATTGCCCTGAATTGCTTCATCCTTGAAAGAACTGCATTGTCAATTGGCTTGTCAGATGCCTCTCCCTCTTTTAACCATGGATGTTCTGTATATGCAGAAATAATTTGTTAGCTGTAAGCATTATGATTGAAAAATTAACTTGATCATGACACAGTTTACCAAGAACTTGAGCAGAGGTAATCCGCTTCTTCGGGTCATGAGTCAGCATCTTCCTCACCAGATCTTTGGCACTGTTTGAAATAGATGGCCATGGTGTACTTGTGAAATCGAGTTCTCCTCTAAGTATTTCATCGAATATTCCCTTCTCAGATTCTGCAGAATAAATGAAATAAGGAAAGAACTTATCAAGAAATGGAGGGACTTGCTTTGAAACCATACCAGCCCAGAATGGAGGAACACCGCTGAGTAGAATGTACAAAATGACTCCAGCACTCCAAATATCGATCTCTATTCCATAGTGGCGTTTGAGAACTTCCGGAGCAACGTAGTAAGCACTTCCTACAATATCTCTGTATACTTTCCCTGAAAAGATTGGAACAATGCAGCAGCATTTGGAATTTCAATCGAGACAACTACGAATATCATATATCTTGATTCACAACAAGAGGAACATTCAGATTATTCACTTTCAATGTTAAATTTCTTTATATGAAGTGTTAAGTAATGCAGATCAATCCTATAATTTAAGATCTTGATAATTCGTTCATTCGAATTTCATGGGGTACTCTAACTAGCAAATACAATACTTAAGTTCGTCTTCATTATCAAGATAAGCTTTTCAAATCATAAAAATATAAACCATTAATAATATAAATCATGTTATTAACCTTCTTCAATGAACATGGAGAGTCCAAAATCAATTGCCTTCAACATAGAACTCTCATCCCTGCTAGCCAACAAGAAATTCTCCGGCTTGAGATCCCGATGCATCACCCCCATGAAATGACAAACATGAACGACATTCACAATCGCGCGGCAAATCGAGGCAGCCGCCTTCTCTGAATAATGCCCGCGCGCGATAATCCGATCAAACAGCTCTCCTCCCGCACAGAGCTCCATCACCAAGTGTATGGAATGTCTGTCCTCAAACACCCCCTTGAGCTCCACTATGTTGGGCTGCCCTGATAAATGCTGCAGAATCTGAATCTCCCTCCTGATGTCATCCCTGTCTCCTTTCGATACGAGCTTCCTCTTCAGGATCGACTTGCAGGCGTATTGGTGGCGCGTGGAGTTCTCCGTGCAGAGGTACGTGATTCCGAATTGGCCGCGCCCGAGTTCCTTTCCGAGGGTGTACTTTAGCTTTATTTCTTCAAAGGGCTTCCCCAGGATTGAATTGGGGTTGGAACTGGAATCGGACTTGGAAGAAACCGGAGCTGTTGGTGGCGTCTGCTGCGATCGGAACGGTGGTGGGTTCTGAGAAACGCTCTGGGTCTCTGCTTGGATTCTTGAGGAAGAATCATTGGGAGCGCCGCCAGATGATCTGTCCCCGACATTATGATTGTTGATAGCTTTCTGTGGCGAGACCTGTTCTTTGCTCCCCCGACAACCCATGTCTCATAATCTTGAAAGTTTCGATTTTGATCGATGATCACAAAGTTTAAGCTAGGACACAGATGAGAAAACTCAAAAGTTTTTCAAGGGAGACGATGGAGATGAGAATTCCTTTGAACTGGATGGGAGTCCACCTAGAAAGAGAAGCGCGTCTTCACGGTTGGGTCAGTGACTCGTCGTAACGTAACTCGTGATAGATTTTTGGAAAAGACAAGAGAAGTCCGGACCTTGTCGAGTATACCATGTTTGAATTTTTTTCTTCTCTTTTAAGGAAAAAATAATAAGAATTTTCCAAAAGAATAAATTAAATATTATAAAATAATTCAAGTTGATTAGAGTAGACCAGTGTTATCAGAACCGGACCGACAGTCCGACTGGGAACCGCACCCCTTCTTGGTTTGGTTCAAATAAAAGATCATTTTACAAATTAACAGTGTTCAAACTGGTGTGAACCAGACAGTTTTTTTAAAACCGATCAGAATATTTTTTCCAGACCAATCGATTTTTTTTCTATTTAAACCGTTTGATTTTGTTCTTCACAAATCGATTGATTTAAATCATTGTTAAACCAACTAGGTTAAGTTGAAGTGAAGCAGTGTTCTTCACAGCCACAGTGTTCTCCTCGTCAGTTCTTCACAGTCGCAGCTTGTCTGTTCTTCACAGCCGTAGCTTCCAGGTTCCAGCATCTTCGGTCCAGCCGAAGCCGTAACTTCTTCTTCACCGTTCCAGCTTCTTCTCCGATCCAACTTCTTCACCGTTCGCAAGCTTATTCTTCCAGGTTGTCCAGCTTCTTCACCGTAGCTTCTTCACCGTAGCTTCTTCTTCGTCTTCGGTTCAGCTTGTCCAGACGCAGGCTTCGCTTCCAGGTTCTTCCATTCGTTCCTTGTTGTTGACTTGAATTAAGTTATGGTTATGTTGCCTTGTATCCGTTCTGTTTCTTCAATTCGGTTAGGTTAGGTTGACCTGTATTCGTTCCACTTCTTGAATGAGAAATTGCTAAATGAGTAGTTGTTCGATGCAACACAGTCGAACTCTGCATTGCTTTAAGGTTCATCTCCCTGTTCATTTTTTGTTTTAAAAAGGAGAGAAATTAACTCTATTTGTTTTCCTTCTCATATTTGATGATGATATTTGGGTAAAATAGAATAGAAGAATACCACTTCCTTTTGGTTGATTGCTAATGGAACTACTTTCACTTAAACTATCAGCGTCACTAGAATCTTCGAGATCACTATCCGAGTAAGCATGATCATATGAAGGATTAGTATTAGTATTCCATGAGTACCAACTTGTGAAGTAAATTGTGTCCAGTGGACTTTCTGAAGTTGGAACAAATGCGGCCTGCACTAGAATGAATGATGATTGATCAAATCAATCAAAGAGTGATCTTAGAAAATAAGTTTTTCAAAGAAAGAAAGACATGGATTCAAATAGAGATGGAAAAAGGAGGACCTTTTGTCGTGCAAGTGTATCCCAATTGATGTCTTTGAAGAAAATGTCCTCCTTTACCTACAAAAACTCAACCCAAATTTGATCTTCAATCAACCACTGTGTTATGTTTAAAGTTTAAACTTGTGTTTGATTTTGAGACTATTGTGTTATGTATGTTAAAATTTGAGATAATTATGTTGTGTTTATATTGTGTTTGAGAGTAATGTGTATGTTTGAGAATGTGTATGTTTGAGAATATGTAGTTTGTGTGTATTTGAGACTATTTAGTTTGAGCTACGCGCACTTGCCGAGTAACTTGGGTTTATGGAGATTCGAACTATGCGAGGAGATCACAAAACTGGGCGAAGCTAAAACAAATTGGGCATAACAGAGGGGAACCGTGGGCATGCCTTGGAGGCTTCATCGACATCTCCCATCATAGGGAGAAGTCGGGGTGGGGTGGGTGGGGGGACCTAAGGACCAATACAAGATAGACGGTTTCAATAGTCTACAGGATGAACTCCTTCTTGAGGACATGGGGTTCACGGGTCATCCTTTCACTTGGACTAATAATAGGAGGGGAGCTGATACAATCATGGAGAGATTGGATCGGGTCCTTGCGAATCAGGCATGGTTCAACGTCTTCCCATCGACCAAATGCCTCCATGAGATCATGATAGGATCAGATCATGCTCCAATTAACCTACATCTCGAGCATCTAGAGAAAAGAGAAAGAAGGCAATTCCGTTTTGAAAACATGTGGCTCGAAAAGGAAGAGTGCCTTGACATTATTGCCTCGGCATGGGGTCAAGGAGGGGCGGCTAACCGACTTGAGGACCTAAGATCGAAGCTTGATCGGTGTGGGAACTCTCTCGTCCAATGGAGTAAACGGGAATTTCGGAACAACATGGTCGAGATCAGTAAGGTGAAGCATCAATTAAGGATCATGGGGCACATTAACAACTCAGATGCGAGACTGGATGAGGAAAGGACCCTGAAATCCCGTCTCCACGCGCTTTGGAAGCGTGATGAGATATTTTGGAAACAAAGGTCGAGAATTCGTTGGCTAGCACAAGGGGACAAGAATACTAAGTTCTTCCACCAGACTACTCTTTCCAGGAGAAGGCGAAATAAGATTGTTAGATTGAGGGGTGCCGACGGATCATGGGTGGAAGGTGACAAAAATATTAAGTCTGAGCTGCATTCATTCTTCTCGGCATTATTCACCTCGGACAGATTACGAACCTCGGCCGATCCTCCACTCGACCAATGCCTTAACAATGTTCCAAATCAGGTCACCCATTCTATGAATGATCACCTCACGCGACCGGCCACTGGGGAGGGCATGTTTCCAAATGGGGGGGGGGGGGGGGGGGATCAAGGGCACCAGGTCCAGATGGGTTCTCAGGTATATTCTTTCAGAAGAGCTGGATCACCACCGGTCCAGACCTGGTCACCTCAGTCAATGCCTTCCTCACCTCAGGTATCATGCCCTCTTTCCTGAATCAAACAGATATTACCTTAATTCCAAAAGTTGCTAATCCATTGTCTGCTTCTGAGTTCCGGCCCATAAGCCTTTGTAACTTTGGATATAAGATCATTTCCAAGGTTCTAGCAAATAGGTTGAAAACCTATTTGCCTGAACTGATAACCCCCTTTCAGAGTGCCTTCATATCATGAAGACGGATTCAGGACAGTATCATCATCGCACATGAGTTATTCCACTTCCTGAAGACAAGGGGTAAACCGACAGGACCAAAAGGGCGATCTGAGTGTGCGCTGAAGATTGATATGCAGAAAGCATACGATAGGATCGAATGTGACTTCCTCATAGAAGTCTTGAAGAAGCGAGGATTCAACAACAAATGGGTCCAATGGATCCATGCATGCATCTTAACGGTCTCATATAGGGTGATGGTAAATGGGGAACACTCAGAGATCATCACCTCCTCAAGGAGCCTCCGACAGGGTGACCCTCTATCTCCATATCTCTTTATTCTGGTTGCTGACATATTATCTAGAATGCTTGAGGATCAGGTAGATAAGGGACTCATATCAGGAATTAGACCAAGGAAAGGTTGTCCGGAAATACAACACCTCTTCTTCGCGGACGACTCCATATTCTTCCTCAAAGGATCAATTCATAAAGCAACCAACCTCAAGCACACATTGGCTCTCTATTGCTCAGCCTCAGGACAGAAAGTGAACTTTGCTAAGTCATGCCTATATTTCAATTCTGGAGCAAGGGAGGAGTATAAAAGAGACACAGCTGATCTATTCGGGGTCCCTCACTCTCTGGACCCGAGCTTCTACCTGGGACTGCCCACTGTCTGGGGCAGATCCAAGCGGGAAGCTCTCAACTATCTCAAGGAACGGGTAAGAGATAAGATCCAAAACTGGAGGAGTAAGCTTCTAAACCATGCGGGCAAGGAGGTGATGATCAAAGCGGTTCCTAATGCCATTCCTACATACGTCATGCATATATTCAAACTCCCTTCTACCTGGTGCAACGAGGTAAACGCTCTTATTGCTCGGTTCTGGTGGGGATCTCGGGAGGATTCATGGAAAATCCACTGGAAGAATTGGGCGACAATGTCGACTCCCAAGTCGGAAGGTGGGTACGGGTTTTGCGACATGCAAGATTTCAACCGGGCCATACTTGCAAACATGGCCTCTCGGATACTTGATGAACCAGATGCATTATGGGTCAGAGTCATCAAGGGCCTTTATTTTCCGAACTGTTCATTCTTGCAGGCATCTACGGGTATCAGGGCCTCGTGGGCATGGGCGAGCTTGCTCGAGGGCCGACCAGTCTTATTCCGGGATGGGATGTGGGCCCTCGGGGATGTCCTATCAATCAGACCTTTCGATGACAGGTGGGCTACCACCCGAATCCCTTATAGGATTCAGCCTTTATTACCTAGCTCCTCCCCGACCAGCTTGAGGGTGGCACATTGGCTCAGTCCAGACTCGGTATCTTGGGACGAGGCAGCGGTTCGACATGTGGTTCACCCAGACGATGTTGAGGCCGTCCTCAACGTCCCCATTCCTATTGATCTCAGGCTGGATCGGCTGCGTTGGCCTCATTCTAAGGACGGGGCAATCTCGGTCCGATCAGCCTACCATTGTATTCACACTTCGACACAACCACATGTCAACCTCAACCGTCATCCGGCATTGGATCTACCTCAGGTTTGGAATGCGATTTGGAAGGTGGAAGTTTGGCCTAAGATTAAGGCTTTCATGTGGAAATTGGCACAAACGTCTTACCAACCCGGGGGTCTTTAGCACGTCGAGGGGTACAATTGGACACTTTATGCACTAATTGTAGAACGGAGGAGACGCGCGAACACCTTCTATTTGGTTGCCCTTGGACGAAACAGGTATGGTCCCGCTTCATCTCTCCATCTTCGATTTGCTCGGGACTTGACTCAGTGGAGGGGTGGCTGGCCGAAGCCACCTCCCGACCATCGGGACATCGCATTCCTCACTCGGACACCTGGAGAATTGTTATGATCGTGTGTTGGGTCATTTGGAAAGTGAGATGTCGGCTCGCCTTCGACAACATCCAGCCGAGAGTGGACTCTCTCCTTCTCGAGATCCAGTCGACATCGTCGGAAATGATCAAGCCGACTCTCCATACACGAGCGGCAGCGTCCTTCACGGCATGGACTCGACCTCCACAAGACGCAATAAAAATCAATTGCGACGCGGCTTGGAATGGCTCATCCTCAACCGGGGGTCTTGGCATCGTCGTAAGGGACCACCTAGGCGTGGTCATAGGCGGAAAATCTGCGGTTATCACGGGCTCGATCGAGGAGTGCGAGGCCGAGGCATGTCTATTGGCGGTAAAGTTGGCGTTGGAGCATAGATGGCCACATATTATTATAGAGACCGACGCCTCCATCATTATTGACCACATTCATCAGAGGAACTTCGCGTGGCGAGTCTACACCATTTTGTGAAACGCGATTTCACTTGCATCCTCGATAAGTGAAATCACGTGGGTGTGGGCTCCTCGATCAGCTAACTCTTGCGCGGATTGGATTGCGAAGAACGTGTTACTTGGGTTGTGTCCTTCGGATTGGGTGTCATCACCACCAACCCCATTTCTTAGATGTATCTTTGCGAATAATATTTTGTACTCAGACTCGGTAATTTCCATTGTAATGAATTAGCGTTCGTTTTTCTTGGCCAAAAAAATACATTATGTGTGTGTTTGACAGTTTGAGACCATGTATATATTTTCAGTTGTTTTTGTTTGTGAACAGTGAATCACACGTCGAACCTGGTCTGACCGGATTGAACCGTCTGAACCGGGAACCAGCCCCCTCACCGGTTTGAGGGTCAGTCCGGTTCTGATAACACTGTAGTAGACGATTGTCGCGATTTAGATACAATTTTTTTTATTAATTTAAAATGAATATATCTAAATTTTTAATTTAAGAACGTTACTTTAATAAATAAATTAATAATAAGATGTATACATTTTATTAATATAATTTTTGATAAAATACAAAAGTTCAAGTTAACAATTTAATATAATATAAGTTTTTATTTAAATAAGATGTCAGCATAACAAGTAAACTAATAAATACTGTATACAACTTTACTTATTAATTAATTTAGGGTTAATTACTTGAAACGTTACACATATTTGTGCATGTGACTAATTGATTATAACTTGTGCATAATGGTTACACATGTGACTAATTTGTCAATTTTACTGTTCACCGTGAAATATCACTGTTAAGTCAATATTCCAACATATAAAATGATAATATTACCATTCTTTAATTAATTTAAATACTGTAAACCCTAAATCGAATAATGTTTACTCCACCTCCACATCATCTGTAACAAAGGACCATCAACCCCATCCCGCTAACTCCAATCCCGCTGTAACTCCCCCATCGAGACCTCTGTCATCATGCCCATAGTAACTCCTCCATCTGCCGTTGTTGAAGAGCTTCAATTGTTGCAGATTGGGATTGGAAGCTAGAAATGAAATTGGTGTCGGAGATGGAATCAGTGTCTTTCCTCTTCATTTTCACGAACAACGCCATTTCTCATGTAGGCGCCATAAACCTTTGTCTCGAGCTCCAGCAACAAGACAAAGCCATATTCAATTCAATTTTAATTTCACTTTCAATTTGTTTGGATTGGATATAAAAAATGAATTGTAAACTGTATTTATTAATACAGTGATGTGTTTCAGCAACATATTATGTTTATTTTCTTCAACTTTTGTTTTTGTTTGATGAAATTGGAGCAAACATCAAAAGGAACTTCTATTTGAACAAACTGAATTTGTTGTTGAATATTTTGTTGAAATGAGTTTCAGTTCTGATGTTCTGTACTGATGTTCTTCAGAACCTGGATTTCAATTCTTTATATCCTAGGTTTCATTGAATAGTATCGAAATTAAAGAGTTCATTCTAACTTGAAATTTGATTAAATGGTTACATATATTATCCAAGAATGTGATTAAATGGTTACACATGTTTCCTTGTGATGTGATTAAATAGTTACGTATGTTTTCTAAAAAGTGATTAATATATTGAACTTGTATTCCTACTATGTGATTAAGGGAAAAGTATGAAAAAGATGTAACATGTTTGACAAAATTGGTAACTGATGTAACTTATTTTGAACCACGAGTTTTTGATGTATTATGTTTCATTTTGTTGGTTTTTGAAAAAAGGTTTGTTTTTACGTCATTTTATCCGTTTAAATTGGACACGTGCAACTCACATGCTTGATTTTTTGAACGTTAAAAAAGAAAAGCTGAAAATACCGAAACTACCCTCGTCCTGTTTTCCATCTAATATCTGAACCGGTTCTCTCTATCTCTTCCTTGCAACCTCTCCCTCCACACTCCAATTGTGCTCTCTTCTGCTGGACTCTTTCTTTATCTCTCTCTACAGATCTTGTCGCTCAATCCACAAACCAATCATCTCTGTACGTTAATCTACTTCGATTTCCTGCAATTCTGTCAGGATCTGGAGGAAATTGAATCGAAGCAGATCATGATGTGCATGATTCGCGCCCTCATTTGATGGGAGTGCAGAATCTTGAAAGGAAGCGGCGTGCTATTGATTTTCCTTGTCCTCCTTCAAGCTTTTCTTTTACCTGAGCTTGTTTTAATCAATCATCGATCGTAGTATTCACCATGGGTCGGTCGGTGGATGTACAACTATCATCAATTTCAATCATTATCACAAAAGAACAGAGAAACTTACCTCCTCAATTTCCTTCTTCTAGTTTGACTTTGAATCAGATGATCTCCATGCAATGTAAATTAGACGTAATCCAAAGAACAAATATAGGACTGCATATAAAAAAGAAAAAAGTCGTCAAATAGTGTGATGATGTCTGCACATTCATCAGATAATCCATATTCATCATATTAGTTTCTCATTGCTTCAATTCAAATACTGTGATCTGTAAAATTGATGACACACTAAACCAAAATCATTATCCATTTTATCATGCAATACGAATAAAAACTAGTTCACTACTAATAAAATCTAGTTCACTTACTGGAGAGACACATTTATGTGAGATCTACAACTCTAATGTTCGTGTATTTTTAGAAAGTTAGATGCAAATTCTGCATTTCTGTGAATCAGTATAATGCTTTTATGTGAACAAAATGTTATTTTGAATCGAACAAAGCAGTATTCGATTGGGTTCGTTTTAAATTGATGTTTTTCTTTTATTTTCAATGGACTTAAGGTGAAGGGTGATAAGAAAGGATGGAGTTTTTGTAAGAGATCTCTGTGGCATCATGTTCTAAGCAACAATGCAATTTCAGAAGTATCTACTTCTCCTCCCGACGCTCGGAAAGAAACCCCTGAATCTGGTGATATCAACTTCCAAACTGCCATTACCTCAGACGTTTCTGAGAAAGTGTTTGATGCTCCGGAAAAAGACCCAGATGTTCCAGTAAAAGTCCAAGATCTTCAGGAAAATATCCACGAGAAAGTGTCCTATGTTAATGAGACAAAATTGGTTCCAGAATCTGCAAAGGAGAAACAACAAGAATTGTCTTATGAAGATTCTGTGGTGTCCGGTCCCGATCCTGTCCTGTCCCGATTCTGTGGTTCGATTCTGTGAAGATGTTGTAGACTCTGAGGTTGAGGAATCTACTGCTGTACCAATAATTGATAAGGCCTATTATGCTGTCATTTTGAGGTGTTAGGTTATGTTTTGTGTTTTTTGTGAATTTGGTATTGTAAGTTGGTATTTTGTAAACGTGAATAACAGTTAACTTTGGAAATAAGTGGTTATGTTGAAATTATATTGGTTCTGTGTGTATTCTGGGATAGGTTTTGAAATGCAGGTGAAATTCAGTGGGTTCTATTGGAAGACTTTTTGTCCAGCAATCAAAATATAGTACATCTACTTTCAATTTGTCAACAAACGTTTATCATAAAAAATTAACACGTACAAAACGTATGTTATTAGGATTCAATAAATACATAAACATCATTAACTAAAAGACGCTATGCTACGAAAACATAACTACTTTAAATACACATCCTAATACATTTCAACCAGTAACAAATTTTAATATTACAACAAACAGCAGTACCAGAAGCAATCCAACATCAGTAAGCAACATCATTTCTCTCCTACGAACAAGAATAACTTTGGCTTCAATATTGACATGCATTTCTCGAAATTTGGTTACGGTCCTCCTTCCGTAAATGCACATTGGGGGTCACACCACTCAAAATAGTCACAACTGTGGTTCTGCAATCAAGTTTCTTCACGGTAAAATTAGGGTTTCGAAGATAGATTTGGGAGAGATTTTCAAATTGATACTACAATTAGGACCAAAGAAATCGACAAACATACCTTATAATTAGGACACCCAATTATAATTGTTGTTGGGAGAGACGGAGATCCGAGAAGAAGGGACGAACACTTCGAAAATTTGAACGCTTCGAACACTTCGTGCAAGACATGAATGAAGAACAAACAGGGAATGACTTCATATATGAAGAAGACAGGGGCATTTGAGGAATTTCACACCAAACGGAGGTCACGTGCAAGACATGTGCGGTGTTAGCGGAAATTTTTAACGGACACAAACAGACTTCATCAAAAACCAACAACACCAAACATATTGCATCAAAAACAAACATTGTGCCGCTTTTACCACTATGGGCAAACATGTTACATCTTTTTCATACTTTTAGTACAATATGTTTCATATAAATGTGATTAAATAGTTAAATAGCCGTAACAGGGGAGCTGTGACATGTTCCATTCAGACAAAGATCCATTTACACTAGATGAGTATTCAGACAAACATCCATTTACACATATTTTGCAAAACCCCACACAAAATTAGAACACCTACAACACATAAGTATGCTATTTCCGTGAAATTCAACAACTTTCGAATAAAAAATCATTTTTCACACAAACTTTCGACACAATTCAATAAACTGTAAATGTCGATCAAAACTTTGATCTATCAACAGGGGTCAGGGAGTTCAACAACACGAAAAGAACAAGGAACTACAAGCAAACTACACACAAATTGACTTCTTATTCTTCTTCTAGCGTAGAGACATGAATGTGAATGTGGCCATCACCGTCAGTTTTGTTAGCAACTGCAGAAGCAAACAACCGGACATTATTCTTCTTCTTCGTCGTGAAAATATCATTGAGTTGTTGGGATTGTTGCCCTCTAATATTGAAATTTCCAGGTTTTGAAATAAACTTCACCTGTGATCTTTTCCAATGTGGTAGCATGCATTGACTCATGCAGGTTATTTTAGATTGTTAGTACGAGGACACACAAAAGGTGAAAGCATAAAAAAGCTAATATGTATGTACAAATGATGCTGTAAAGGATGTGCAAACCTGAAACCGTTGGAAATATACAGAACTGAGTTGAGTTGAGAACTTGTTCCCATTGTAAGTAATCAAGGAGAAGAAAGCAATCAAGCTTCAATTCCTTCTAGGAAGTTGCTATAGTTTGTTAAAATGTCAAAATGACTTGCATCAACACGGTACTTGATTTTAACAGCACATTCAGGAGCCCAAGGCTTTGGATCACAAATTTCCACTGAACAGGAGCCATCCAATTATCACCAACTATCTATTATATATTAACTCTAAGTTACCCATTCAACAACAAATGATAATCAAGAATTAGGGACCACATTTTATTTTGGCCAACATGGACCACATTTGAACACGAGAAAAACTGAATCACACACATATAGTGAATACTTAGGGATGTCAATGGTGGGGTTAATCGAAGCTCCATAACACCAATCTCCCCATCTACTACTATTCAGTAAAAATTCAAACTATGGATTTTCAAGCACCTAGACTAGCAACAATTTGAAGAATCACATAGAAAAAACAAATTGCCGATGTTGAACTGGCGAATTAAGCAGAATAAGCTTGATTGCACAATTGATGCGATGAAGAACTAATTAAAACAAGGAAATTTGAAGGAACTAGTCACATGGAATCGCGACGGTCGGATAAACTCGAAGCGCGACGAAAAAAAAGTTGAAGAAGAGGAGAAGTTGTAAGGAAGTGGTTCAACACATTACCTCAGAAATACTGGGTGCGACCGTGCAACATAAGTTGAACAAGGGGAGAAGAAGTTGGAAAGTCACCGAAGGATGAGGAGAAGATCGGGTCTGAAATGGGGGGAAACTGGTTAAGCGGGTGTGAAGAAAAGGGATGTAAGGGGCTTGAAGGTAATTTCGCATATCGTAAAAAAAACGAACTCCTATCACGTGACTTGCACATGCCAATTAGACGGAAAATTTTAACGGTTGAATGATAGAGTAACCAATCATTCACATGCTGGAATATGTGTAACCATTCAGTCACGCGAAAAAAACATGTTTAACCAATTAATCACATTGGTCAAACATGTGTAACGTTTCAATTAATTAACCCATTAATTTATACCTATATACTAGGTATGATTCGTGCTTTGCACAAAAGAATAGTAGTCATTTATTTATTATTATTGGAGATGTGTATCTCTATTCTAAAAAATATAATCTGCTTAAGTAGATCAGTTGATGACATCTCTTAAATATTTATAAATAAAGATTCTTTAATATTTTGTAGATGCTTTGATAAGAAGGCTAGAATCCATTACAAAGAGATCTATTAATAAGTTTGTTGGATTTCAGTGACTCAAGTTGCCAAGGGTTCGTCAGTGGGAAATCCGCACTGTCCCCGTTCAGCATTCTGCGAAGAACACCATCGGAATCAGTGGAATCTTGGCACCCCAACTCCTCCATCGACGAAGCACAACAATCACAGCCTGATAACCTCTCAGCGAAGCCGCCAATTGCAATACCTAAATCCCCAATTACACTAGCCTCGCACATCCCCACATCTAGGCCAACACTAACCCCCCTCAATCCCCAACCTTACACCACCATATAACTAACCCCAACTCAGAACCGACTCTCCACACCACAACTGGCCCTATGAAGAGGATGATTGATCTAATGTATCTGCCCATTACCTGATTTCGAATTGCTGTGTGTTTGTTTACATGAATCCTAAGCATGGGTGACATCCAGGGGCGCAAGCCACATAACAACACAACCAATACGAATGATAGAACAAACCTGGATAGACTCACCCTAAATATGCATGAGACAACCGAAGAACACCTCGGGCTAAGGTGTGTGGGGAAAGTTCTAAGCAGTCGAATTGTCAAACCAGTGGCAGTCCAAGGAGTTCTCAAGAGTGCGTGGCACCGGTATGCTGGGGGTGAGTATCACGGATATGGGAAATGCGAAGGATGACCTCTACGGGATATGGGTATGCTGGGGTGAGCATCACAAATATGAGCACTACGGGATTGAGCCCTCTAGTCCAAAGGATGACCTTGAAAAGGAAGGATTTGGAGACCAAGGAGACCGAGGAAGAGGATCGAGTAGAAAATTACTAAAAACGATGCCTCTGAATTGAGTATGAAGTAAGAGAGTATGAGAATGAAAAGATGAGAATAGAACCAAGCATACAGAGAAAGGGAAAACGGGCGAAGAGAGGAACCAAAAATCGGGTGATAAGAAAGACTAAGACACAGGAAAGGGCTTAATTGACGGATGAAGAAATGGGTTCTGGTGCCTGTCCCTCCACAGATACGGATGCCCAATGAGTGTTCTGGTGTGGAATTCTGAGGGTTTGATTTCGAACCTGATAGTTCCCAATCTAACCGATCTCGGAAGGAAGCATCAACCAACAATAATATTTATGATGGAAACGAAAAACAAAGAAGTGATATACGTGAAGGGGTGAGACGAAAGTTAAGGATGGAGAGCAGGTGCTATGTGCAACCCGTAGGCCTATCCAGGGTGCTCGCACTATGGTGGAGGAAGAAGGTAAATATCCAAATCATACAGAAGAACTCCCATTTCATTGTCACAATGGTTCGATTCGATGGGAGCAGTGGAGAGACGAAGATTACATGGGTGTATGGACACCCGATTTGGGAGGGAAGGGTGAAAGTGTGGAATGGGATTCGACAAACGGAACGAAATCGAAGGGGGTCGTGGTTGTGTATTGGAGACTTCAACGACATCAGTTACTCATACGAGAAGGAAGGTGGAAGGCCCAAAGATCAAAAGAAAATGGATGCCTTTCACTACAAGAATGTTAGTCTACAGCTGCACACTAAATTTCTCGTCACTAAATACTATCGTTAGATAAAATATTTTGTGTCGACATTTAGTATCGTAGTTATACAACTGATTTAGTGTCAAATAATTTGTCGCAGATAAAACTCATGTTTTGTGTGGACTTCTTCCATTGTTGAATAGTTTAACTTTAAAAAAAATTAGGTCAAGATAACATCGACATTAATACAGATAATCAGTAACAAACAAAAGTTTTACAGTAAAAAGGTATATTTAGTGTCTAATGTAGTTGTTGTAAATTATGTATAAACAACTTCGGTTTCTATCCGTCACCGTTATCATTTTGCCGTCACTAACGTAAATTTGAAAGTTACTTTGTAAGGATTTTCTTAAGGTTAAGTGAGGAGAAAAAAATCATAGAAAAAATTATTACAATGTTTAATTACTTGAGTACAATACTAACGGTGCGTTTGTTTGACGGAATTCAGAATTCGGAATACGGAATACGGAATAGGAATTGAGAATAAGGAATAGGAGTTAAGAATATGAAGTTGTTTTTTTGGTGGAATTGAATAGAACGGAATAAGGAATTCTGTTGTTTCTTTGGTGGAATTGTGTATGGAAAAGGAATGGAATGTGGTAAAATGACATATTTGCCCCTATTTGTATATGTATAGTATATAATAAAAATAATATGTATTAATTAATTAGAAAACTTAAAAATATTAAAAAAAAATATTTAAATTTTAAAAAAATTTAAAAAACGAAATTTTTAATTTTTTAAAAAAGACCAATTTATTAATTTTATTTTTTAAAAAATAAAGAATGTAAAATTTCTTAAACAATCATATATGAATTATACAAATTAAAAATAATAAAATTTATGATATATTTAATTAATAATTATAAAAAACTTTTAAAATAATTAAGTTAATTAATTAATACGATTTATTAATTAAGATAAAATAGTTGAATTAATGTAAATTTTAATATAAATCAATTATTTTTATCAATACCCGACTTTATATTTATCTGAACCATAATATCAGTAATTACACTATCATTACAACATGACAATACACCGACCTTAAACCTATAATTCAACGGATATGTCAATATTCCATTACAATATTCAATTACAACATGACATAAATTTGAGATCATTGCCATCATCAATAAACTTATAATTCAACATAAACAACATCAGCAGCAGTATGAAGAACAACTTCATGAAGATATAAAACCTATGAAGGGCACACAACCCATTTTCTGTGAGAGGATATAATGAGAGGATCAATCCCATTTTCTGTAAAATCATCCACTGTTTCTTCATGAAATATACAAAAAAAAATGATTTTAGATTAACAAATGCAAATTAACTGAGCTTATACCCGCTAAACATCCACTCAATTTTTATCTGTACTCTCACTACTCTGCACCTAAAGAATCACTAAGATAAAATAGCAAGCATCTTTTTGTTATTTCTGTAGGCGAATTGAGGAACTATATGAAGCTAATACACAACATCATATCAGGGAAACAAATTTGCAGCTCGACCCTACTACTTTCAACATCTCAGGTACAAGTTAAGTGTTGCTGCAAATAGATTTATCTATAGTAAATTGAATATTTCCTTCTTGGTCCAATAAGTTACGAGATACACGCTGAATCAGCTCAGTGCCGCTCTTTTCAAATTTCAGACTCGGCAGGACTATCAGTTCTACGACATAATACAGATGTAATTCAAATCAAAGCAATTAGCTGATCAAAGAGCACGACTACATATATCTATAGCCCATAGCAATTAGCCAATCAAGGTCGATCCCCCATTTCTTTTTAAATTACTATCGATCCGGATGGAAGTAAGTTGAGTCTTGTTGGAGTCCAAACGCCGGAGACAGACACAGTTGAGGTGTAGTTGAGGGACAAGAGCAGCACTGGTGCTACCCATAGCAAATTCTGAGGAGCAGCAGCAATTGAGTAGATTGCTTGCTTGCTTTTACCCCTTGGTTTAGTTCGTAGATGGAACAGAGCAATCTTCTGCCGCGTCAGCAAACGATTGGCTCCTGTTAGTTGATCTTTCTTTCTTTCTGGGAATCGATAGAGAATTAAAAAAATGCCAGCACCATAGTATCCTCAGGTAGAACAGAAAATTGAAATTTGATTAAAAAAAACGTATGAATCAGTGATAAAAGTCACAAAATTGACTTGAGATACTTACTTGTGAGAGAGGCTTCTCTTCTTCACCTTCCTGTGCGGACATTTACCACCCATATTGCTAAGTTCTTCTCTTCTTCCTTCACGAGGATTAGTCGCCGAGAACGAAGTTTGTACCGCCGGAACTCTGAAAACCCTAGTGGGAATCATAGACTGAGAGGAATAAGAAAGAGTGCGAAGGGAGATGAAGATTGCAGGCGTAATGAAGATTGCAGGCGTAATGAAGACGATGGCAGGGTTGTAAATACGTCAAAAGAAAGAGGGCAATTCAGTCATTTGGGGTCGGAATCCGGATTCCGACCCGTGTGGGCTTAGGGAATCCGAGGTTTTTACCCGGATTCCCTAAGCCCGGACCGCCCGGATTCCCTAAGCCTCAGAATAGACAATTCTGTGAAACGAACAAGGTGATATGGATTCCGTAAGCCCAAATCCGGGCCTAATCCACCAAACGAACGGGCCATAAGAAAGAGATTTGCAAAATAAATATTTGAAAGGATAAAAATATTTTGTGATGATTTCCCTTACAAATATTTTTTAGGAATTTGTATCTTGCTTATTTTATAAGGGATTTGTATCTCTTTAACAAATATTATATGTCATCATCGACAATAATTAAAATAATCAGTAACATATATTAGCATTACCGTAAAAACATTTGTTTAGTGTCCAATATACTTATTGTAAATTGTACGTAAATAACCTCGGTTTCTAGCCGTCACAACTACCATAAATTAAAAAGAAAAAAGTCAAAACTAAATAGAATCCACATTATCTTTTATTTGAAAAATCTAGGGAGAACTAGACCTGTCAAAATATGACCCGACCCGAAAATGACCCGGAATCGACCCGTGGTCGGGTCGGGTTCGGGTCACAAAAAAGGTGTGACAGGTCATTTTTGGGTTGACCCGTCTGACCCGTCGTAAGGGACGGGTTCAGGTTGACCTATATGACCCGAACCCGACCCGTCAAAAATTAAACCTAAACCTAAATACAGATTAAATAGACCACTGCAGCACTGCGTTGCCACTTGCAGTGAGACTTCTCTGCGTTGTCTCTTCTCAAACAGTTAGACTGAGTTCTCCATCTTAGGACTTCTCTGCTTCAATGCTTCTCCTTCTCGGTTCTCGTCAGTCGTCTGCCTGCTCTGCTGCTTAGTGCTTCCTGGTCCTGGCTCCTGCTCGTGCTCGACATCGCCTGCTAGCTGCTGCAGCTCGCCTGCTCGCCTAACTTCTCTTCAGCTGCTCACCCTCGCTTGCTGCTCGCCCTGGCCTTGACTAGTCGCCTGCTGCTCGCCCTGGCCTCGACTAGTCGCCTGCTCGCCTGCCATTCTCTGTAAGTGCTTCCACGAATCGACGATGTCGTTGATTTCCATCATAGATAGAATATAGATAACGAGATTTCGTCTTTAGGATGTTGTTTTCACCAAAAACTCTGTCGATAGTGATAGTGATGGTAAGGAGATTTGAAACGTGAAGAAATCTGAGTTCAAAACTCTCGCCAAGGTTTGTGTATTTGTAAGGTTGATTTGAAACTGTGGATGTGTATTTGTAAGGTTTATACCTTAAGTGGAAGACCGGAGACTCCTCTGTTTAAGTGGAAGATCGAAGACAGAGAGAAGAATGTCGTGTCCTTGGAGGATGGGGACGAGTTCCCGGAGCTTCGTCGAAGGGGCCAGCAGCGAGAGAAGCTATGAGTGACGACCGGAAATTGACTTGTTAGTTGAAGGTTTCCTTCTCGAATCGGTAAGTTATTATTTGAAACCTCTCAATCCTTTCGTTTAGATCCGGGTCGACGAACTCAATGGCCTCTCCGCTTCGTCGAACTCAAAATCTTGATTTTGTGGTCGGACTGAACCCAAAATCAAGATATTGGGTTCAATTTGATTGAGCAACAACGCACACCCAGTTTGTTTGTGGAAGCTGGCGCTTCTTTGGTTTATACATGAGATTACAATATGACACCTGATAGACATCTCGGAGAAGCTCAAATTGACCGATTGCATCTAGACCTTTTAATAACTGAGTAAGACATTTGATTTCAGACATTCTTCCAAAGTTCATTGATCTGTTCAGTTTGATATATCATATTCTCTTTGGGAGTGGGCGTTCATCATTGTGTGCTAACCTGTAATTGGGTTGTAGATGCCATAAAAAATTTGTAGCAAGTCTGGGGACTGATGATATTTCTTCTGTAGGTCAACTTATGCTACAACTGTTCGGGATTCAAAGTATGTCCGAGAGCGGGAATTTCTTCTGGCTGTACGTCTAACAATTAAAATGAGAAAATTGCAGTTTGCATTCTTTCTACCCCTGAATTTATAAACCATGACTAGAAAAAGTCATCTATGTTATTAATACTTTGTTTATTTGACATTTACTGTATGCCTTTGAAGTTTCACTCAGTCTAGTTTTATCTTCTAGACAAAGATTTATATATATATATATATATATATAAATATCAGACTATGCAGTGTTTTCTCCTTGTCATACTATTTTATCTGGTCTCTTTATGAAGATTGTATGTCCTTGTGGTTGTTTCAATAACATGTTTTTCAATTTAAGCCATAATGAAATGAAACTCACCAGTTTAGTGAACAATGATCTAGCAGATTCTTGTAGTACTTTGCTTTTCATGTTAGTAGTTATTCACTTTGATAAAATCGATACAGGTGCATAAGTGTATCGATAGTGGAGGAAAGGTTCTCATTCCAACCTTTGCCCTTGGAAGAGCTCAGGTTTGTGCTTGTTTTTGTAAGAAAATTGTACTTTTTAGGGTGCAAATTTTCTCTTAAATTGTTATATGTATGTTTTAGTCATAGAATGTAAGTCGTAAACAAATAATTTTCTGTTAGGTGATTGCACACGAACACATGTTTGCACAAGACATGACCAAATTAATCTTACAATACTGATGCTATGTCTTAAAAGTAGAAGCAACCTAAGGCTTCAGTGAACTCTTCTTCTGCCACTTTGCTTTTCCATTGTAGACAACCTCTCTCCTTTCAGTTTCTTGATATCCCCTCTTCTCTGGTCTACCCATATTTATGTTTGACATTATTGATTATACTCTCAGAAATGTTTGCTTTCCTATTTTTAATACTCTACTGTGAATGCAGGAGCTCTGCATGTTACTGGAGGATTACTGGGAGCGGATGAATATTAAGGTTCCCATACTTCTCAGCTGGTTAGTAGTTAGATAAAATGTCTTCCCTTGAATACATATATATATGGTTTCTTGGAAGCTCTCGTGAGGAACCTATATGTTTTCATTTTTAAACTAGTTTCATAAAGAGTTTGAAATGGCTTTATAGGGTAATCTCTCTTTGTTATCGCCTAGTAGAAACTCTATCCAGCCTTAAACTGATGAGTTCTGATGCTTTCTCATTCAGGTTTGACCATTCAAGCAAACATGTATTATAAGATGCTTATTAACTGGACCGGCCAAAAGGTCAAAGAGACATATGCAACTCGGAATCCGTTTGATTTCAAAAAGGGTATGTCAACATCTTTCTCGTTGCTTAATTCTCATTGTAAATCAAATCAAGTACTTGCTGAATTTTGGAGGAGCTTATGTCCCGATTTGACAAGAATATTTCTGAAGAATTCAAAATCCATCTGTTTTCACATGATAGAGCCTAATATAAAGGCCCATTTGCACCAAAAGTGATATACTGTCAAAATTAGTGATATTGTGACTTTTCCCTTTTCGACGATCTCATTGTTTTTTTTTCTTCTGATTTTGCAGTTCACAAATTTGAGCGTTCAATGATGAACAACCCTGGACCTTGCGTTCTTTTTGCCACACCTGGGATGATTAGTGGCGGATTCTCACTTGAAGTTTTCAAGCATTGGGCACCTTCTGATATGAACCTTGTCACCTTGCCTGGGTATCTGCATATTTATTTATCCTATATTTTTGTCTTGTTCCAACTATTCCATTTTCAAATTTATTTATTCTCATATGTATGTTGCTCAACTTACAGTTCAAATGTTTGATGCTTTTGAATGATGCATCTAAGAGAATCTAGTTAGTAGAAACACAAAATGACTTTCACATTGAAGACATCATATTTTCATTTGAGAGATGAATTTGCTATCCTTCCAAATGATTTTATATGACTTGTACAGATTTCCTTTATCTTGATGTCCATATTTATGATCACTTGATCTGGGTACATGCTTAAAATATAAAAGCCGAATTACGATGCTTAAAGTTAAATATCTTGATGGTAAGTCTTTAGCATTTTGTGACTGCAAGTGTTGTTCCTTTCCCCTTACAAGGCAAGTACTGAGTAACTCTTCAGTTAATCCGCTTTGCAGGGTTACCTACCTACTATTTTCATAATTGAAAAACTGAGGGATTTGGGTTATACCATTATTTTATCAACGGATTTATATATGATCTTTCATTTCAGGTGATGGAAATATTAAGGTCCAATGAGACTGACATATTTAAGAAACCTCCTGATTTGATGAAAATGTTCAAGGTGACTCTTTGTTTACCACTGAATTTTCAGTAGTGACTCTTTGTTTCACACACTAGTGTGTTTGAGATTATCGTGTTACATGATTTTGTTATTGTATTTATTGTGTTTCCTTTCTATATGTAGGGGATCGTGAACTAGAGATGGAGATGAAGTTCGTAGTTCTGGCATTCCGAATTCACAACAATCTCAAGTATAAAAGCATATTAGTTTTAGGTCTTTATTTGATTTAGAAAATTATGTATTTACATTCAAATTTATTGTAAATTTGTAGTTCAGATGTTTATTCAGATGTATATATATACTTTGATAAATAATATATTATGTTTTTTTTTTAAAAATGCATTGTGTAGTTCATATCATATAGAAATAACTAGATAATTAATAAAAACACACTACAAAAAAATGTTTTTAACAATGATTAACCGTTGTTGATGGAAAAACTTATGTTTAGCAGCGACATAAACTGATATGTTCAAGTGTGGACTTGTTATCACTAAAGACATGTGTTTAGCAACAATATTAACTGATAGTATAAGCTACTTTTAACGGTGGATCTGTAGTCACTAAATACACGTATTTAGTAACAACATATTATGATGCTAATAGAACTATATAGTGACAAATTTCACCATTGTTAATGAAGTGTATATAGTGGCGACAATTATTGCCACTGAATGTGGTCGACCTTCATGGCGGTAAGGCTTTAGTGGCGGCATACCTTTTAGTGACGGCGTTTTACCGTCGGAGTGACCTTTAGCTACGGGACCTATTCTGACGAGACTTAGCTCGCTGCTAAAGGTTAGTGACGGCAAATATCCATTTAGCAGCTATTTAATACCGATGTTATAGAGCAACATTCTACTAGTGTTTAACTCGCTAATATCGGATCTGTCAATGTGTGACATCGGATTCAAAGGTAACCCATACACATGGTGCAACAACAGGGATGGAACTGAGCGAATAAGAGAACGACTAGACCGGAGGATAGCAAATGGTGAATGGATAATCACATATCCGAAAACCGTCCTGTTCCATAAACCAGCCATAGGATCAGATCATAGCCCAATGACACCAATGATCGATCATCGGGACAGAAGGGGGAGAAAGGAGTTTAGGTTCGAGGCCAAGTGGATGGCGGATGAAGGTTGCGAACAGGCAGTCAAAACGTCGTGGGCACCCAATATAACAATCAATAGAAGACCCGCCTTCCATATCCAAATGAAAAGGTGTCGAACCAAACTGGTCCAATGGAGCAAGACGAATTTCACAAACAACAAGGTTAAAATAGTAAAGATACAGAGCCAAATCAAAAGGGTTCAAAGGGAGAGTAATATGGCATATGCCAGCGATAGGGAGAAAGCTTTCAAACAAGAACTGTCAGCATACTGGAGGAGGGAAGAAACATACTGGAGCCAAAGAGCGAGAATTCGATGGCTAGGAGACGGAGACAGAAATACTACATTCTTCCACAAATATACTCTTGAGCGAAGAAGTAGAAACAAGATCAAAAGCCTCCAGCGAGATGATGGGAATTGGACAGAGTCATAAAATGAAATTAGTCAGGAATGTGAAAGGTACTTCAAAAATCTGTTCCAATTAGAGGGCACGACGAACTCAGATAACATAATAGGATGTGTGAACCCGGTAGTTACAAGGTCAATGAATCAGAAGATCCTCAAACCGTACTCCGATGAAGAAATCAAACGAGAGGCGTTCCAACTTGGAGGAGCGAGGGCCCCAGGTCTTAATGGGTCCCCCGGGTTGTTCTATCATAAGTATTGGGAGTTTGTGGGACTTGATGTCATTCATGTGATAAAAAAATACTTGTCAAACGATACACTCGACCCTTGCTTATATGATACAGATATAGTCTTAATCCCTAAAGTGCAAAACCCCTTTAACACCACTCATTTTCGACCAATTAGCATGTGTAACTTCGTTTATAAAGTGTTGTCCAAACCTTTAGTGAATCGGCTGCAATCCATACTCTCGTTACTAATCACCCCTTTCCAAGGGGCGTTTGTAGCTGACAGGCTAATACACGACAATATCATCGTGGCTCATGAGGCATTTCACCATTTTCGAACAAGCAAGCGGGCAAAGACGGAGGAATGCACAGTTAAGATCGATATGAACAAAGCATATGAACGAGTGGAATGGATATTCCTACTCAACACCATGAGAATGATGGGGTTCGATGAAACCTGGGTTCGATGGATGGAAGGATGCATCACAAATGTGCGATACCGAGTCATAATAAACGGAAAGAAGACGGACAACTTCTCACCCACACGAGGTATCCGACAGGGGGACCCCTATCCCTTTTTTGTTCTTATTGGTGGATGATGTCTTATCAAGACAGATTATACAAGCGGTTGATAGGAGACAACTTGAAGGAATCCGGATTAGGAGGTCATGCCCGATTGTCCACCACCTCATATTCGCGGATGATTCGATCTTCTTCATCAAAGTGGACGCACAAAATGCGAATGGACTCAAATCAATACTTGAAGAATATAGTCAAACATCATGCCAAAATGTCAACCTCTAAAAATCGAACATCCAATTCAGCGTCGGGACGTCACTAGGAAGTAGGAGAATGATGAGCCAAGTATTGGAAATTGAGGAAGCACAAAACGCGGGGAAATATCTTAGGATTACCACAGTATGGGGTCGATCAAAATGGGAGGCACTAGGATACTTGAAGGATAGAATCTGGAGCAAAATGAACGGATGGAAGAATCTGTACTTAAGCAATGCAGGAAAGGAAATATTGTTTAAGGCGGTCATAACCGCTATCCCAACATATGCAATGGCCCTATTCAAACTACCAAAAACCTGGTGCGGAGAAATGATGGCCATGATGACACGGTTTTGGTGGAGTCAAAGCATGGACAAAAGAACGATTCATTGGAGAAAGTGGGAGCACATGACCAAGCCGACGGAGAAAGAGGGAACGAGGTTCGGGGATATCAATACTTCCAATGAATCCATGCTCACCAAAACGGCTTGGTGACTTCATAATAACCTAGAGGCATATTGGGCAAAGGTAATAAAAGGTATCTACTTCCCCAACTCCAACCAATTTCAGGCAAAGAAAGGAGGGCGAGCATCATGGGCTTGGTCAAACATACTCGAAAGGGAGAAAGATACTACAAGAAGAAGGTATATGGCAGGTAGGTAATGGAGAAACTATCCGACTATTTTAGGATGCTTGGGTCCCGGGAATCAATGTATATAGGCTCTCATGTGGAACACCACACTCGGAGGCAACCATCACGAGGGTGGCAGACATAATGCAGGACGAAGAGAAGAGATGGGATACAGGGAGGATTCGTTAACACATAACCAAAGATGAGAACATAGCCATCCACGCCATCCACTTGACAAAAGACCGAACCCGGGATAGGCTGGTCTGGCCATCCTCTAGATCGGGAAGAGCACACCCAAAAATGGTGTACCGAAGGCTAATGGATCGTAAAGAATCGGAGGAAGCAACCCATGCCTCTTCATCACGCACGATCGAACCAACAACATGGCAACAAATTTGGAAGGGACCTATAGTCCCGAAGGTTTAACACTTCATTTGGAGGAGCCGCAACCGTGCATTGCAGGTGACGGAGGAGTTGCATCAAAGGGGGATCAACTTGACACTGAGTTGTCCCTTCTGCGGTCAAGTGGAGACGATCGATCACGCGCTGATGGAATGTCGATGGGTGAGACCCATCTGGTTCAGCGGAGTAGGGGTCCGATGGGACAACAACTATCAATAATCGTGGGTAGAAAAGATGAAGGAGATCGAAATGGCCAATACAAAACATGGTGATGGAGCTTTCCTTAGATACATTGATGTGGGAGATATGGAAGGAACAATGTCGGGTATACCACCACAACGAACAACCACAAACACACATAACTCTTGAGCGCGGGCTAAGGCTAGCACGGGAAGCATGTGATACGATGGAGAGGAAGCGAACGGAACCAACGAGTAGGACCACCGCAAGCTGCCACCAGAAATGGAAACCACCGAAACAAGGGCCGATCAAGGTCAATTGTGATGGTACGTGGGATATAATGACAGGAAAGGGGGGAACATGAGTGATCGCGTGCGACGAAGCCGGAAAAGTGGTTGAGGGACGACAATCCTCGAGGAGGGATACATCAGCTATAAACATGGAAGCTCGTGCAATACTACAAGCGGTGGAATTAGCAGCTCACCACAGATGGAATAAGGTCATCATCGAGTCTGATTCTGAGCAACTCATCAAGCAAATCGATGGATCGACACAGGAACAAGACTGGAGGCCGGAAAATATCATAAACACGATTAATATGATAGCGTCACAAATCGAGAAGATCTCTTGGAATTGGGTAAGTCGGAAAGCGAATAGATGTGCGAATTGGATTGCTAGACAATATAAAAGAGAGATGATGGTAAATTGGATATGTGAACCACCATCTGCTCTAATTTCCTTGTTATTGTTAGACCAATCGGATATGGTTCAGTATTAATGAAGATTTCACTTTGGGAAAAAAAATTGCCAAAGTTTGTTGCTGTACCAAATATGCAAGAAGGAAATATCAAGTTCTGTATGTTATTCCTCGTCTAATGATAAAATGAATATGAGGTTGTCCGAGAGTAAATATGTATGGGAAAATAGGATATTGTCCCCTAATATTCGATCAAATTTTCAATTCATTCATAAAGTTTAAATCGTAAAATTTTATTCCCTCATGTTTTGCCAGAGTGCAAGTTTACCCCTTTGTCAATTTTTCCATCAAAATTTAATAGAATAAGTTTTGAAAATTACAAAAATAACAGAAACCTTCAAAAATGTCTTAATTTAACCTAATCAAACAAACTTTTTCAAATGTTGCAATGGAGTCCCGATTCGTCCGGGATTCGATTGAACCCCAATCGAATTGGAACTCAATTGTAATATTTGAAAAGGTTTGAAAGTGTTAAATTGACACATTTTTTAAAGTTTTGTATTATTTTTACAATTTTAAAAATTAATTCTATTAAATTTGGATGGAAAAGTGGACGGAGGGGGCAAGCTTACATTTTGGACAAATATGAGGGAATTTTTTTTTCGATTTAAACTTTATGGAAAAACGAAATCAAACTAAATATTAGAGGATAATGTGATATTTTATCCTAAATATGTATATCGAAGAGTACTAATTACATTTTAATGTTGGTAGGTGAGATATTTATAGCTAGTAATTTTAAGATGATCCATGAGTTGGCCTTGTACTATTGTTGATTTTACCTTTTGTCTGAATGGTGAATCATTAGTATTTATTCTAACACTTTTGGTATAGAGGTATTCATTTTATACATTTAACATACTTGCTCTTTTCTGCACCTCGTTAGAGGAATGTCAGAGTCTCGATCGACCTGCATTGCCTATCCTTCCCCAAAGCGACGCTTGTGTTGCCTTTTGTAAATGCTTTGCTCCACTGTATGAGTAATAAAGATTTTAGCCTCGCATACCTACTCCTAGTAGCATTCATCATAAAAAAATTCAGTTAGATACATAGTTTTTGTTTTTTTAGTCTATCTACAAAAGCAGCGAAAAGGGATTTTTTATTTTCAAAAGCAGAGTAATCAAATGAGTTTGGTATGAGACATTTGGAACCGAACATTTTGTGTTGTGAGTTTATTATGAACCCAGACTCATGTTCGGTTGTTATTATGTTTGGTTGAACACGTAGGATTTTGAAGAAAAAACACTAGTTTTAAAAAAGTCAAGCTTAAGTAGCAGCTATGGGGACGAGGAGGACCAATCAATACATATATATATTTTTTTTGCCAAACTATCTTCGTATATTAATCACAAAATTGGGGAACCGAGTGGTTCCCGTTACAACCGAAATCGAAATACAATAACTGTAAGAGAGGGGTTGGGGGTTGAGAAACCCAATCACACGGACACATCCCCCCTAATGCCAATTTGGCGACCCAATCCGCACATTGATTCGCGGATCTAGGTATTCTAACCCAAGACAGATTCACAACCGACTCTGCCAAGTATAAACTGTTTTGTATAATAGTTTCTATCTCCCAAAAATGGACTAACCCAAAAATTTGGTTAATCACCACTTCCGAATCCGACTCAATTACAACCAAACTCCAACAAAGCTGTTTCACAAGATTGGCGCCCAACAAAATTGCCCGAGCCTCCAAGATATCGATAGAATGCGACATCTCCGAGGCTTGGGCTTCGGCGACAATCGTACCCGAGTGGTCCCGGGCAACGACACATATACCTCCTTTACCTTATTCTCGCGACCAGACTGCGTCGACGTTGATTTTGATCGTCCCGAACCTCGGTCTTCTCCACGTCGAGCCAGCCCCGAGCCCTGAACTCCCTATCTGGTTCAGTTGCTGCGGAGCATTCAGCAGCACCGAACCTTGCAACATTCGGTGCTGCTGGATGCTCTGCAGCCCATGAAGCTGCACCTGTTCCCAGACCAAGGACCGAACTTGGGACACCACCTGATACAGATTGGGTCTTAGTCCTTCAAACGCCATGGTACACCGACCCTTTACTATCAACCAGCATGCAGTCAGGATGGCCTGTCAGCGCCAGTCGGATCCTGATCTCGACCCAACATGTTCCGATCTCCTCTTGATCAACCACAGATTGACCGAGCTGCAACCATCCCTCACATCATTCAAACCAATCCGTTCGGTCCACACAACCCTCACCCAATCACAGTCCAGAATTAAATGCTCAATAGATTCAACTTGAGGGCAAAGAGGGCAACAAACCTGGACCTGCATACCTCTCCTTGCAAGGCCGTCCCTTACCGTGATTGCATTTAAGGCAAGCTTCCAAGCGAACGACTTGATTTTTGGGACGACCCTCGCCTTCCATATCGCAGACCATAGAGGGTTAGCTGGTTCCGTATCCGTGACCGAGTTGTCGTTTTGAGTCTGCAATCTGCTGCCTTGAGACCTAAGGAAATGGTAAGCTGAGCGCACATATATTTTACCCGTTCGCTCGAAAGGCCACCTCAGCTCGTCCCTTCTGGTTCGTACAGGGATCGGTACAGACAGTGCCAAGTGAGCGTCGGGCTCAGCCAGGACAGACCGCACCACTGTCTCCTTCCATTCCCGCGTGTCCTGATCGATCCAATCCGCTAGCACCATGCTTGCTTGATTTTGGGATATTGGTCTCGGCCCAAGCTTGTGATCGTACCTCCCCGGGATCCAAGCGTCCAAGAAAGGCCGAATCGATGAACCGTCCCCTATAGACCACACAGCCCCCTCGCTTATAACCCTTCTCCCCTCCACAAGGCTCGACCAAGCCCACGAGGCACGACTCCCCTACCCCGATTGTAGGAAACCGGAGTTGGGAAAATAAATCCCCTTTAGCACCCGAACCCAAAGGGTGTTAGGCTCGAGTAACAACCTGTACGCGACCTTCCTCAAGAGAGCCGTATTAAAGGATTCCAATTCCCGAAATCCCAAACCTCCTTCACGCTTAGACCTCGTCATTTAACCCTATCTTACCCAATGAATTTTCCGATCTCCATTTTGTGCCCCCCACCAAAACCGAGCTACCAAGCTATTGATTTTGCTGCACCATATCTTGGGAAGTTTGAATACGCTCATCGCGTATGATGGGATAGCCGAGATGACGCTTTTTATAAGTACTTCCTTACCCGCGTTGTTGAGAAGTTTTGATCGCCACCCTTGAATCTTCCAAATGATCCCCTCCTTCAAGAAAGCTAGGGCCTCACACTTAGATCTCCCCCATAGGGACGGGAGACCCAAGTATTTGCCCGGGTCGTGAACCAGAACCATCCCGAACAAGGCAGCAACACCAGCGGCCGAGGAGCTGCTCGCGCCACCCCCACCAAAGAGGACTGATTTGGTAAAATTCACCCTCTGACCCGAGGCTGAACAGTACTCATCCAAGATCGATTTCAGCACCCGCGCATTCTCCAACGACCCCTTGATGAAGAACAAGGAGTCGTCCGCGAATAGAAAGTGATGGATCTCCAGTGCTTCTCTCGCCGATTTGACCCCAACCAGTTCCCTTGCAGCTACCTCTTGTTCCACCCTTCGCGATAAGACGTCGGCTACTATGATGAAGAGGTATGGGGATAAATGGTCCCCTTGGCGGATACCTCTCTGTGGATCTATCCGGTTTGTGCGCTTCCCGTTGACTATTACCTGGTATGACACCGAAGAAACACATGCCATGATCCAGGTGATCCATCTCGAGTCAAAACCTCGCTTAGCCATGACCTGATGAAGGAAACTCCAATCAATCCTATTGACCGTGCAGATCAGGCCTGTATTGATAGCGTCTATGACATCACGTTGGAGGCAGTTAAGGATATCAGACTGATCAGCACTTCCCGATCTGTCCCTGTCATCCCTATGGAACATATCCGAGAAGAATCTGTAAATCTCATCAATGACACTTTGTTCCTCCTCGATCCATTCCCCGTCCCTACTCCTGATCCTCACGATATTATTATGTCTCCGCCTTTCCAAGGTTGTTTGGTGAAAGAAGCGTGAATTCTTATCCCCTTCCCTAAGCCACCGAACCCTTGACCTTTGCCTCCAGTATATCTCTTCGTTCTTCCAAAGAGCATGCATCTTAGATTTTAATACCTTTTCCTCAGTCAGGAGATATGCAGTCGGGGCTGATTTGGAAATCTCAGCAAGCCGACACTTAGTTATCTCAATGTTCAGCTTGTTGTTTCCAAAGCTGGTCCTACACCACGACGTGAGCTCTATTCGGCATTCCCTTAACTTCTTATTAAAGTCCATCGGCCTAGAAATGTGACCCCCTCTCGACCAAGCTCTTTTGATGACGTCAAGGCAATCCGATTTCTTGAGCCACATATCTTCAAATTTGAAAGCTCTCATTCCCCTCCGATTCGAGAAGTCCAACTTTATCAATATAGGAGCGTGATCGGACCCAATGGCGATCCCATGAATGCACTGCGCTCTAGGGTACCGGATCGTCCATTGGTCATTGGCCAAGGCCCGATCAAGCCTCTCCACAATTCGGTCTGACCCTCCTCTATTGTTCGCCCACGTATGCATTTGGCCCTTAAAGCCGAGATCCCTCAAATGAAGATCCTCGATGAGGCCATTAAATCCATCTTCCTTTGTTCTTTCGGTCGCCCACCCTCCTTCTCCCAAGGGTGACAGATGTCGTTAAAGTCCCCCATAATCAGCCACGGGGCCGATCTTGTACCACCTATAACTCTAAGCCGATCCCAGACCCGAGTTCTTCTTTGGTAGATTGGGTCCCCATATACCCAAGAGACATGAGAAATCAATCCATCATCAAACTGGACCACCCCGTCTATGATATTCTTACTGATGTGGTTGATCGAGATTACCACATCATTGTTCCACCACAACGCCAATCCACCGCTACTACCCACCGGATCCACGTAAACTGCCTGGCTCATACCCACTGCTCTTTTCACCCTTTCACAGGAGGCCTCCGGTTGTTTAGTCTCCATGAGGAAGACTATGACGGGCCAGAGTCTCCTGTTCTTGTCTTTTACATGACGAACCGTCAGGGGATACCCCAACCCCTGACAGTTCCAGCTTAGAACACTCATTGACCCCGCGTGGCTGTTTTGGAACAGCCACCGGAATCGTTGCTTTTTGTCTCTACCACATTCGTAACAGGTCTTCTACGCCCTCTCTGGTATTTGGGACCCCTCACTTCAGGTTTAGGGGGTCCCTCCACCCCTTTCAAAAGCCTAACCTTTGGGAGGAAAAGGTTTGGGCCCTGGGCTTTTTTTTTTTTTGTTCGGGTGGAGAGTGATCTGGTCCTCCTGCTTGTCCGTGGCAAGCAACGCCTTTTTGACTGACTTAGACTCTTGGACAAGGCTGCAAGAGGGTAGGGTGAGGGGGTGGGGGAGGATAGCGGTTGGGGTGGGTTGCAGGGTAATCTCGGGGAGAAGGGAGGGTTGTGGGGTGATCTCAGGGAGAAATGAGGGTTGTGGGGTGATCACGGGGAAAAAGGGAGGGAGGGCAACAACACCATGTTGTCGGGTCTGGGCAGGAATGAGTGAGAGTATATCAAGATCAGGAAGGTGAGGGGGGTAAGGCATGGGTAGGGTGACATGGGGTTGGCTCTTGGGGGTTTGGTGGGTGCCTCAGATAGGGACAGGGGCAGGAGGGACCACTACATGAAAATCAGTATTTTGTGAAGGAAATTTTGCAAGGGAAATAATCCCTTTAAATTTAGAACTATTTATAAGGGATTTGTTAGGATTAAGTGAGGAGAATAATAATTAGAAAAATTCCTCATAAAATATATTTTCCTTACTAATTACTAATAGATTTGTAAGAAAAAAATTTAAAAGGAATAATGAAGGATATTTTATGACGAATTTTCCTAATAAATATTTTTAAGGATACTTCCTCACTAATTATCTTTTTCAATCCTAAATTTTGTAAGGAATTTATATCTCCAAATAAAACATATTCATTTTGCAAGGGATTTATATCTCCTTACAAAATAAAATATTTGCAAAGGAAAATCCTAAGAAATATTATATAAAAGTAAAACACAGCTAAACTTCAATCGACCATCAATCGTGAAACTTCCTCCTTCTGCCTCATCGTCACTGCCCTCCACCACACCATCTCGCCGTCGTCGCTGATCCACCGCGCATCCTCCGTCCTTCTCCTCTTCATTTAATAAATGTTCTCGTAATAAATGTTCATGTAATAAATGTTCTCGATTATATCATTTCTATCATTGTTATTTTTTGCTGACTTATAATTTCTTACCAATATATGCATTTTCATAAATCAGATGTACATAAAGAGAGTAACTCTTTTGAGGATAAGGACTCCTTGGAGGATGAAGGATCCAAGTTGCCGCTGGAGTTTCCAATTGTTGGAAGGCCGAACTTTACTAAATACTTTGTTAGAGGAAGATCGTGTTATTAGTTGGTCCAGAGGCTGGTTTGACACGGCATTCAGTTTGAATTTGACAAGAGAACTGTCTATCTGGTAAGCATCTGCTTCTGATGTCTCTGATTTTTTACCTCTAACCCTGAATCAAATGCTTAGAAATGCTGAAAAAATCAACTATATGCTACTTAAAGTTCTATTTTACAATAGATTGACTGCTATTATGGTTTTTATAGTGATGATTTTTTTGTCCAGCTTACTTGACTTTTTCAGTCACTGCTTAGACTAAGATATTTTTTGAATCATGTAGGTTGACACTGATGTGTGGTTGCAAAGAATAAAGCAGGAAAAAGGACCATCCTCCTTGAGCATTATGCAATCAAGAAAGAATATGATGCGTGATCACGTCATAGCTTTAATTCTCGATGCGCAAGAGGTCTGTCATATAATTATCTATGATAATATTTGACTACATTATTTGAAATTTTATATGACACTTTGTCGGATAGTATCATTCAGATTACTGAAGCACGACAGAGTATGAAGCATGTTGAAGTAGTCATAGCAAGGCAAACTGTTGAAGAGGGTCGTGGTTTGGTTGTAATTGTGAACAAAATGGATCTTCTTAGAAGGAGGAACAATCTACTTGAGAGAGTCATGCAAGCTGTTCCTGAGGAAATTCAGACCGTTATTCCCGAGGTTTGTGATTCTTTTCTGAATTGGTTATTTTGCTTTAAAGATAGTGATCTTGCAACACTATTAGAGTAACCCAAGCAAATATTGTGGTGGTTTATATTCGTGTGCTTCTTCATATATAAAACCTAAAGGAAAATTCAACAAGTGCAACTTTGTGATGAACTTAGTGAGAGGGTAAAAAAACTTTACATTGTAGTGAAAAAGGAAGTGATTGCGTAGGTGGTATAATCAACAGTGTCTGAAATAGTATGGTATTCTACGCCCTCATAGCTTCAAGATTCACACTTGTTCGTAATAGACTTAACAAACGACTAAATTTTTAACCTTGTTATCCCTACAATTTGCCATTTGGTTTTTAAGAAAAAAGGCATGATGGGCTTTCTATGCAGGTTATGGGAATCCCATTCGGTTTCATCTCTGCATTGAAAGATAAGGATAAACTGGTTGTCATGAACCAGATCATTGATACTTATGAAAAGTGGTGTTTGAGGTTGTCAACTGCTCGTCTTAACAATTGTGATAACCAAATGCAAGCATTAGTGCAAAGCATGATGGAGCAATTTGCAAAACAAGGTCAGGAGTTTAATCCCTTTCAACGGGATAATGGTTCCAATACTTAAGTTGTTGCATAATTTCTGTTTAGATATTTTTGACGAAGTATGTATTATTTAGATACGTTATTAATTGTAATCTCTTTATAGAAGACTTTGAATGTTTAAACTATGAACTTGTTTCATATAATGTATATATATGTGTGTATTATGTTACATGTTATAAATATATATATACATATATTTACAAAATTATTTATAGTGATTTTCCTTGATAATACATAAAATTCATCACAAATTTAACTGAATATACTCCTTAATAATCCCTTTGTAAATTTACTAAATAAAAACCTCACTATTTTTCTTAAAATTCTTGAAACAAAAACCCTTGAAAAAATCCTTTATAATTTACTTGGGAAAATACTCACAAAATTCCCTAAATAAGTTTGTGAGGGAATTGATTTTTAAAAGTTTGCTAGGGATTTTATAAGGAAAATTTGTTGAAACTTTTTGCAAGGATTTTTCCTTTTAAAGTGCTATTTTTCTGGCAAGCTTATTTGTTAAGAGCAGATCCCTTAGGAAATTCCTTACAATGTTAAATTTCTAAGGGATTTTTGAAATTCACTTATAAATTTTACCCTCACAAAAATGAAAATTTCTTGTAGTGGACAGGTTAAGAGTTAGCTCAGGGAGGGATTGGACAATGTCAGGGAAATATGGAGTAGTAGGGACAGTCCGAAGGTGGCCTGGATAGGGGATTGAGGGTGAGGATACTTCTTCCTGAGGTTAAGGTCAAGGGTGGACAGGGATAAATTCAGATTTATGGCACCTGTACCGTTCTCGACTCTACTACTAGAGGCATTAGTCTGGTGAGGGATGTCAGCATGAGTGACCCCAACATCAAGATCATGTTGTGGTTGGACACCCGGTATCCCACATGATCCAGAACTCTCCAGATTTGGTAACTTCACCGCCTCATTGACTCAGTTAACCTCACATCTACCTTCCTTCAACATATCTAGCCATCTCTTGCGACCAGGGTCACGGAGCGAGCCCTAGCCCTTCTGTCCTCCTCCCGGTTTGAACCAAGAGCTGATCTTCCTTTGCCTGGGACAGGAGACCCAAGGTCCATACATGGGCAGCCTACTATTGACCTCCGATGTGACTATGTCAAGGTTACACATCTGGGATGTATGCCCCAGGCGGCCACATCCATAGCAGAGGTCCGACAACCGTTCATACTTCAAGTGAGCCCACTTTTCCTCCCCGCGGTCATTTGCCCACCAGAATCCAGGGCTAACCGGCTCGGTCACTGACAATTCTTCTTTGAATCTGATGCATCCTCTCATTTGCATGTCCTTCTCGTTCTCATAGGACAACCCCTTCCCAACAGATTCAGCTATCTGCTTGGCATTGTCGATGTTGAGCATCACACCACTTAGCCCATGGACCTGCCCCCACATCTGAATGTTATTGAAATCTACCTCCTCCAGGCTTTGGTTGGGCATTAACATCTTGAGGTTTAAGCAATGTCCGTGAACAGCCCACGGGGACATATCCACGACTCTGTCCCGATCCCCATCGTTCTCAAAATCGAACACCATAATCCCTTCCGCTAATTCTGCCATCTTCACTGGACCATAACTGCCCCACGCAACTTTCAATACTGTAAAAACTGTATTACTCTTGATGTTTTTCTGAGCGATCATACGCCCCACAACCCTGGTTGCCTTCCTCTCGGGGAGTTTCGAGACCAAGGACAGGATAGCCCTGCGGGGGATGTGACTATCATTGCTCATGGAAGTCATTGGCCCCTCAACTTCACAGCGGTTTCAGCCCCTACAAACAGAAGAAAAAACCGAGACTACAAGAAAAGAAGGGCACTATAGGCGAGCAGTTTAAGCAGGGTGTCAAGATCAGTCTAAGCAAAGGGAGGAAGCAAGAACTTGCCATAATACCCAAAGACTTGCCGAATACCCTGATTCTTGTCGGTTACCACCGCAACTTCGGTGAAGGGCTCCGTTTGAGGAGATCACACGCTGAGCCACTTAGCCACGCAGGTGTGAGAGGGGGGAAAGCTACCTTGAGCAGCTTTGCTTGGTAATCTTCTTTCAGCAAGAATCTAGCATGGATTTCCGTAAATTGGGGGAATTAGGGTTTCTCTCTCTAACTTTCTCTCTCATTCTCAAGTCCTCTATGAACCAATATTGGAACCGATTGATTATAAAGTTGTCCTTTTCACTCTCCACTAATGACGTCATACGAAAACTAGAACGAGTGGCTCATAATCGTCCTTGGATCATGGAAACCGAATGACGTCTTTTCTTTTAAAAGGGGGACATAGGATGGATCTTCATCTCGAATTGTGCTTTCAACTTTCAATATTAAAAAATCTCACATTTGCCTAACATTAAATATTATTAGAATAATAATACTTCATTTATCATATGATACCTTTCCTCCATAAAAAGATGAAATAATGATAACTAGATTTCTTGCATTTTCCGTGAAAATTAGTTGTGACGGTTGAATTATGTCAGAATAACATACACATACAATACAAAGAAATAACATAACCCGACCATATCATTATTAAAAACCCTTTTTTATACTTGATGGACAATCCACTTAGTGTATGGTTTTACACAAAATCGTAAGAATTTTGAAACAAACACTTTTTTTATATGAATTTTTCTAATAAAAACTAGATGATAAATTGAACAGAATTTCGATCAAAATAGGGAGATTCTCCATATAAATAATAATAATATAGATAATTATGATTTATTATATCCACCCGCACTAATCTAACCATCAAACCCGGTCTGACTCCAGACCGCATCACGAACCCGGCTCATGTCCCTGCCCTTGAGCGTCCTTCCCTGACCTTCGAACACCGACGGAGACAGCATTTTCCGGCTACGCGCGTACTCACGCGCTACGTACTCGTGTGGTGGGACCATGTCAAACCCATGATTCTCATACCTGTTATCCGACGACTCTTGCATCGATTCAACCGAGTCTGTCCGGTATATCTTGCTCCAGTCAGGAACATCCACCGGTGCCGATGAGGCCATTTGACGCCCTCCTCGAGGAAACGCTGTCGCTCTGTCGTTCCCCCAAAACTGCATCACGATTCTAGGAGACGCTGTGACAGCGTTGGCAGTGGCGGTGGTAGAGTCCTCGAAGGCCAGCGACAGACCCCCTATCGGTCGGTGATCATCATGCTGAGGAATTATGCTCCGGTCGCTCACGGCCCCACCACTGCCTTTTCTGCTCCAGTCTCTCGAGGAATCCTCAACATCGCCGCCAACGGACCACACGTCCTCCTCCGTGAATTCCGTCACCTCGGACTCATCTTCTCCGCCGTAACCGGCGTAGCTCTCCAAGTAACGCTCGCTTCTGCTGGAGGTTAGCTTTCGGCCTTTTGCCATGTGGAAGGGTATCGGAGATTCGAGAATGAATCCGACAACTACGAATCGGTCGATATCGTATCTACAGAAGGTTTACATACAGAGAGGCGAGAGCAGTTATGAAGAAGAGTACCAGTGGAGTATATATACACATAATATTATTTTAAGGAGATAAGGAAAAATCTTGGTCATTGCGCAGAAGACTTGTGTGAGAATTTCATTTGCATTTCGATTTCATTTTGTCTGCATTTCATGGATTCTGTCCGTGAGCTAGATAAAACGGACGACGACGAGATAGATACTAAATGAGAACGATTTGACATGCAACGCGCGGAAATAACCGCGTGATGTAAGTTAACGGTGTCTGCATTTCATGGATTCTGTCCGTGAGCTAGATAAAACGGACGACGAGGAGATAGATACTAAATGAGAATGATTTGACATGCAACGCGCGGAAATAACCGCTTGATGTAAGTTAACGGTAGAGAAGACAAGTTGTGGGACATTCTATCTAGGACAGAAAATATTGTGGTGAAAGACAGAAAATATTGTGGTGAAAAACTTATAACCATGTTATAATTGTTAGGTGGTGTTTGATAAGGGTATTAATCATATATTAGTATTAATTAATACATGAATTAATTAATACAATGTTTGATTAGAAATAATTATATGTATCAACTAATACATATGTATTAGCTAATACACAATTATAGTTTTTTTTTTTGATAATTATGGATTAAATAACCGCTATAGGTGACAACTAATCACCCATGTTCAAATTACACAACAAAAACTAGCTAGTTTTAACAATTCGCGAAACAGAAAAGCCAACAACGTCTTTTCGGAGCGTGTTAATAGTTTCCTTCGGAGGTGAGCTATGGATTTCAAACACATGCCACTGTTTGAGCGCCATACCCGCCATGGTATCCGCTACCGCATTTGCTTCTCGAAAAATATGCCCGAATTTCATTCTTTCGAACTGCATCAATAGGTTCCTGCAATCCGCAATGATCGGCATTAGTTTTTGATTTGACATATTTTCGTCAGAGATTACCCTATGGGCTGAGAGGGCGTCCGTTTCAAGATGAATAGATTTTAATCCGAGTGCCTTTGCCAAAAGCAGCCCGTCTCGAATGGCCCAACATTCCGCAGTGAGACTGTTTGAGCAACCCAAATTCCTTGAGAATCCTGCAACCCATTGACCCCTATAGTCTCGGATGACCCCACCGGCTACTGCAAAACCTTGATTTCCCTTAGCAACTCCATCTGTATTTATTTTAAACCAATCCTTTTTTGGAGGAATCCAACTAATATCAATGGAAATAAACTCATTAGCAATGTCAGTCTCAAGATAAACATTTTGGTGAAATTTTGCCTGAGATAAAGATAAATTATAAACAGAAGAAAAACAGGTTTATCATTAAAAATAAGAGAGTTCCTATTTTTCCAAATGTTCCATAGAGCATATGGGAAAAAGAACTTCCACTCGACTCCTTGATTATTGACTCCTGCTTCTTGACACCCATACTTGATCCACTCATTGAAAGAGTAGTGGAACAATTGCCCCAGATTTGGCGGCCTAGTGACTGATTTCCACATCTTTTTAGCATGCGTACAACCACGCAATATGTGATCTATGTGCTCCACCCCAGAGTAGCAAATTTGGCACAGGGGGCTCACATTACATCCCCTATGGTTCAATAGTTTGCTGGTGGCAAGTCTATCTTTAAGGCACAACCAGATAAAATACTAAATTTTTGGGATAGTCTGAATCTTCCTAACCCAATCCCATTGATTAATTACCTGGTTGATTATGTCATGACCTGCTAACAGAGAGTATGCTGATGCTGTAGTGTAATTCCCCAAATGTGTGACATTCCATATTTGAGTATCCGAGGAGACATTGTTCCTGTCCCCTGGAGTACCTCGAAACATGTCCTCAAAATTTTTGGGGAAGACAAAAGAAGTTTTATCTAGATTCCACTCTTCATTTTGGAAGACATCTCCTACCATCAATTTGTCTTCTTCATAGTTCAGTGAACCATAAATTGCAGCTCGCAGTGGTTGATTGCCCACCCAATTATCGTGCCAAAATTTAATATCCCTACCATTTGCCACCACCCACCCTGAACCTAATTTAAGGGTGGTCATACCTTCTGTAATTGCTTTCCAATTATAAGGCGTTTTATTCGAAGTAGATAAAGAAGTCCCATCGTGCTTGAATGTTCTGTTTCTAATTACCATAGCCCAAGAAGCCGCTTCCTTCTTCAATCTCCAAGCCAAACTCCCCAGGAGTGCTTTGTTTCGATACAACGCCGACTGCAGACCAAGTCCCCCTAGTTTCTTCGGCTTTGTTATTTCCTGCCAATTGATCAAGTGAATTTTCCTTTTCTGGTCTGTGGATCCCCAAACAAAATTCCTATTAATTCTGTCCAGTTCTTTACAAACTGAATTAGGGAACATAGTACATTGCATATAGTAGGAAGGGATTGTGAACAAGACCGATTTGACCAACGTAACTCTACCTGCCATTGATAACAGCTTTGCCCTCCAACCCGAAAGTTTATTTCTTACTTTATCTAGAACAAAGTTAAAAGAGCTAACTTTCGAGTTTGACAATTCCAAAGGAAAGCCAAGGTAAGATCCAAAGTTTTCAACTGTTCTAAACTGTAACCTCGTTGAGATCTGTGTTCTTTTGGTAGCTGGGACATTGTTTAAGAAAACCATGATTGACTTCCCCTGATTAACCTTTTGTCCTGAAATGTCGCAAAACTCTTCTAAGACCGAATTGATACAGTTACAATTTTTAGGTGTCGCCTCTCTCGTTAGAATGAGGTCATCATCAAAGAAAAGATGGGAGAAGGTCAAGCTAACTCTTCCCACTTTTATTCCTTTCCATTGTCCTTGCATCTCTTTCTCATCGATAAGAAACGCCAGATATTCCATGCATAGAATAAAGATGTACGGAGACAGAGGATCACCTTGTCTAATGCCTCTGGTCGGGTAGAATTTTTCTAGTTTCCCCCCATTAAACAGAATTTCAATTGAAGACGTGGAGATACAACTCATAATCAACTTAATGACTTTATCAGGGAATTTAAAGAAAATGAGCGTTCTTCTGATGAAGTCCCACTCAATTCTATCATATGCTTTTTCAAGGTCTATTTTAATGATCATGCACCCTGTTTTGCCCTGTTTATGCTTTGAAAAATGAAGCACTTCTCTAAGCAGAACAACATTATCCGAACCCCTTCTCCTTGGGACAAAACTAGTTTGAAAGGGAGAAATGATATCTTTCAGAACTAGTCTAATTCTATTCACCAAGAGTTTTGATATGACCTTGTAAATAGAATTGCAAAGACTTATAGGTCTGAATTGGGAGACTGAATTAGGCTGACTACATTTTGGAATTAAGCAGATAAGCGTCTCGTTCCAACTTGTAGGGATAGACCCCCTTTTAAACACCTCACTGATAGCCTCAGTCAGAGAGCTACCCGTACAGGTCCACAACTTTTGAAAGAAAGCCGGGTGGAGGCCATCCGACCCCGGAGCTTTAAACGTTTTAAGATCCCAAGTGGCTTTCCTAATTTATTCAAAAGTGATAAAGTTGTTTAAGCGACGAATTTGATTATCAGATAGAGCAGTTCTCCAAGAATCAGGTTGATCAACCATCATAGGTGAGGAAACCTTTGAAGTTGTGAAGAGATTTGAAAAGAATTTTTGAAATTCCTCTTGAATGAGTCCCTCATCAAAAATCCAATTTCCAATTAAGTCTTTAATTGCCAAGATCTTATTTCTTCTTCTTTTAACAAGAGTAGAAATGTGATAGAATTTGGTGTTTCTATCCCCGTCTCTGATCCACTTTGTGCGTGACTTTGCAGCCCAAAATTTTTCTTCCTGATCCAGAATCTCAGACAGCTCTGACTGAAGATTCTTTTTTCCAGAGTGACAATAAAATCATTAGGAGAGTTAGCAATACACTTTTGAGCTCCTGAGATCTTCCGAAGTATTTTTTCTTTCCTCTAAAACACGTTTCCAAAAATTTCTTTATTCCAGGCTCTAGCTTTATCAGGGAAATGGTTAATGGCTGGAGTGATCCTATTACTAAATTCACTCTAAGTATTCTTAACAAAAAGTTCAAAACTTGGATGATCAAGCCACATAGGTTCCATCCTAAATGGTCTAATTACCCTGTTGCCACTGTCTCCACCAGAATTTATAAGAAGCGGGCAATGGTCAGAGTGGGTTCTCGTAAGATGAGTTACAGATGCATTGGGAAATCTAAATTTCCAGTCCATGTTCGTCATCATCCTATCTAGTCTCTGCTGGATTAATCTATCAGAATCCCACAAATTGCTCCTAGTAAACTTTGGCCCCCCTAAAGCCTAGGTCAATCAAATTACAATCACTGATCATATCATTAAAGAGAGACACCCTATTTATGCATATTCTATTACCCCCCAAATTTTCGGCACTATTTGAGACATCATTAAAAAACCCTACTACTAGCCAAGGACTAGATATAGTAGCAACAACTAATTTAAGATTATCCCACAACAGTAATCTTTCATTTAAATTGGGGCTAGCATAAATCGCAGACATAAACCAAGATAGATTTGAAGGTATAACCTGGATCTTGAAATGTAATTCCTACTCTGTAGAAGCCATCTTCGTAATATTTGTCTCGTAGTCATTCCAGAACACAAGGATTCCTCCTTTAAACCCTCTAGCTTCCACCCCTAGGAATTTGTTGAACGGGAGTTTTCCTGCTTGGTCATCCATCTTTTGGCCACTGAGTCTAGTGTCAATTAAGATCAACACTGTAGGTTTGTGAGTATGGATGAGATGCTTTACTGCCTTAACAGCTATCGGATTACCAAATCCTCTAACATTCCACATTATGGATCTCATGTGAGCTTTTTCTGGAATCATATTACTGGAAAGATGTACTTGATTCATAAATAATTTGCTATAAATCCTACCAAACCAATTACATAGAACTACTAACATCTAAACTCATGTTAGATACCTCACCTTGTCCCTTACCTCCCTGAGTATGACCATTCTTGCTCCCTTGCTTAGTAGGTGCCTTTACGGTGTTTCCAGGCCCTTTCTCCACCATATCCAATTGAGTTTGCGATTTCCCATTTTTCCTTTGTCCCTGGATTTTTAAAGAAACCTCCTTACGACTTCCCAATTTCCCCGTGTCCCTGGGCTTAGAAAAATTCACATAAGTAGTTAAATTGTTTTTTTCATTTTGACAATAATCGGGACTAATAAAGGTAAATTTCAAGGTGTTATCGATTGATTTTTGCTCTTCCTTGATAATCTTTAGCTTTATAGGCCAATTATAGTGTTAATTGAGTATTAACTAATACATGATCTAACCATGGTATTATTTAATACATAGTAAAAAGTTACTTAACTACCCTAAGTCTATTAATTCTAACTAAGAATAGTTTATCATGTTAGTTTTTATCAAACTTTGTAAATTTTAATATAAAATATTTTAAAATTATTATTTACTCAGATTATATAATAATAATTAATAAAAAAAGATTATATTAAATGAAAAATAAAATAAAAAAATAATATATTAAATGAAAAATAAAATGATGTAATAGTATTTATAAATTGTCATTATTAATTATTCCATATATATTTTATTTAAAAAAAATGAATCACTAAGTCAAACACAATAACAGTTGTTGAGTACCATTCGAATTCAGAAACAATTTATATTTTGCTAAGTGTGGTTTCACATGTCATGTTGTTCTGAAAATCGATTTGTAAAATCATTTTATTTTTATAAAATCACGCAGTTCCACATGTTTGTAAAATCCACACAGAGTCGCTTGAGAACACGAAAATCAATCTTAATACATGTCTCATTCAAACATAGTATTAACTAATACGTGTATTAACTAATACATCCAATCAAACACCCCATTACTATTTAATAGGTTAACCAGACCATTATGGTGCAGTGCGGTTATGGTGATGAATTTTCTATCCATAATGGTTATGGTTATGGTATTTGAGTTATACACATGGTTATTATATAAGAATAATAATTATTTATTATTAATAAATTAATATGTACTAAATATAATAAAAGTTGCTGTTATTATTAATATACTAATGTTGTTAATGTTCCATCAGTGTTAATGTTAAATTTTAATGTTAAGTGGTGTGAATGTTAATGTTGAATGATGTTAGTGTTAATGTTGAATAATGTTAGTGTTATATATTTTTATTGTTGACAATATACATTTATGTATTTTTTAAAATAAAATTTTCGGTCTTTTATTATATTACATGTGTGAAATGGATATGGGTATACGGGTAAAATCGTGGTTAATAACCACGTTTATTTTAATTGTTATGGTATTGAAAATTGTACCCGTAATGATTATGATTATGGTTATGGTTATAATATGCAGTTTAAAAATATGGTATGATTATTGTATTTGTCATACATGTACCATACTATAACCATCGACCACCCTAATTTTAAGTTATAGGGAAGATGATTAATTCCTATTAAGTAGGAGAGGTTACGTGAAATAGAAGATTACAATGAACATTTTAATTTTGGGACGATTCTTGTAAGTTCCCCCTCCGACTTGCACATTCCATCTTTTTGGTCCATAAACTTATCTCGTATTTGATTTTCTTCTTAAACTCAATTGGTTCTCCTTAAGTTTGTTCTTCCATTTGTTCTAAGAGTCATGTAATTCCATTCCACGTTCCATCCATTATGGGATGGCAACATTATCCATGTAAGTCAAACTAGTAAACTGAATGACCTACCTTGTGTTAGACAATGGAGACTATCAGGTCACCACTATCACTCAACTGTAGTGGGTAAGCACTCACGAAAGTGGGCAAACCACTCCCTAAGTGGGCAAGTCATTCATCAAAGTGGGCAAGCCACTCACCAAAGTGGGAAAACCACTCAGCAAAGTGGACAAGCCACTAAAAATTGTCATCCTTTTGACAACTATAAGAAGCCAACAATGTCAGAGGAAAGATATAACAAGAAAGAGAGAAGAGTAAGAAACGGTTGTTGGAGTGTTGAGTCTGTAGAAAAAAAATAGTGTTGTGTATGTGAGCCAAAAATACAAAGTGGATATTTTAGAGGGCGAGCGATACATAATGTATGTTTGAGTGATACACTATTTGTAACACTATTTGTCTATAGTGAAAGTGAGTGTGAGCCGTGGACATAGTCAAATTGGTGAACCACGTAAATCCTTGTCTCATGTGCATTTCTCTTGAGTCACTGAATCTCAAGGTCATGCGAGGAGGAAATTAGCAGCATATAATTTTCCAACAATTGGTATCAGAGCTTATGGTTGGCGAATCGAAGGCACGACAGACGTTTACAAAATTATTTCGCGAAATAATTTTTATATTCATCCTATTTGTTCGAGTGGGAGAAATGGTGTCACAGAAAGAGTCCAAAATTTCTCATTTTGATGGAACAAATTTTGGATTATGGAAAATGCAAATAGATGACAGTTTGTACCAGAAGGATCTTTATTTACCTTAGGGCGACAAACTAGAGGAAATGAAAGATTCAGAGTGGAAGCTACTGGACCGGAAAGCTCTCGGAACCATAAGATTATCACTGTCAAAATCAGTAGCCTACAACATCAAAAATGAAAAGACAACTGCGTTTCTCACGAAGACCCTCTCCAGTTTGTACAAACAGCCTTCTACAGCAAATAAAAATCATCTGATAAAGAAGTTGTTCACCATGACGATGCTAGAAGGAGCACAATTCAGAGAGCATCTCAGCGAGTTCAAAAAGTGACAGACCTAACTAGAAGTAGTGGATATGTCTTTCACTAATGAGATACGTGCCTGTCTAATTCTTGGGCAGTTGCCTAATAGTTGGAAAGACATAGTCACTGTAATCACCGGATCTGCAAGAAAGAGAAAACTGAAGTTTGATGATGCAGTCAACACCATTATGACTGAAGAAATTTGAAATCGGTCAAATGGTACTTCTAGCTCAGCGTCAACTTTGAATGTAGAAAGCAGAGGCAGAAATTCAAACAGGAGTGGATGACGCAATAAGTCCAAATCCAAAAATGGCAGGTCACAATCTCGAAATCCCAAAAATTCCAACAATCAAAATCAGAACCAGAAGGTGATCGAATGTTGGAACTGCGACAAAATCAAGCACTACAAAAATTAGTGTATATACCCGAAGAAAGAAAAAGAAGGAAAGACATAAGCAAACATTACAGCAGAAGAGACAGACGATGTATTGATATACTCTTTGGAGAGAAAGTCAGAGTCATGGGTGCTAGACTCCGGAGCTTCCTTCCATGCAACCTCCAACAAAGAACTCTTAGTGAGTTATTCATCATGTAACCTTGGTAAGGTATATCTTGGTGATGATCAACCCTGCGACGTGGTTGCCAAGAGTGATGTACATATCAAGTTGAATAGATCTGTGTGGAAGTTAAGAGATGTGATACAAATTCCTGACTTGAGGAAGAATTTGATCTCAGTGGGCCAGCTAGCAACTGAAGGTTACGTCACAATCTTCAATGGCGATACTTGGAAGGTTTCCAAAGGCGCAATGACAGTCGCTCGTGGCAAGAAGAGTGATACACTCTATATGACGACGAACACTTGTGGGTCAATTACAGTTGTAGACAACAAAGATGATCAAAATCTATGACACCAGAGACTTGGTCACATGAGTGACAAATGTCTCAAGATCATGCATTCCAAGGGAATGTTGACACTGACTTATGTTAAAGCTGCATCTTTGGGAAGCAGAAGAGAGTTAGCTTCATGAAGAGTGACATATCACAAAGCAAGAAAAGTTTGAGCTAGTTCACACGGATGTCTGGGGCCTAACTACTGTCTCATCCATTGACGGGAAGTCATATTTCGTGACTTTCATTTACGACCATTCCAGGAAGGTATGAGTTTATTTCTTGAGACACAAATCAGAAGTGTTTGAAATGTTCAAGCTGTGGAAAGCCATGGTGGAAAATGAGACATATCTAAAGATCAAGAAAATGAGATCCAACAATGGTGGCGAATATGATGACATGGAGTTCAAGAAGTTTTGTTATGAAAATGGCATCAGACTAGCAAGGACTGGGCCAGGGACACTACAACACAATGACGTAGTAGAACGGATGAACTGAACATTGACTGAAAGAGCCATAAGCATGCGTATACATGTAGGACTTCCCAAGCAGTTCTAGGCAGAGGTAGTCAATACATCAGCTTACTTGATCAACCGAGGACCATCAATACCGCTAGAGGTATAGAGCGAAAAAAGGTAAAACTTTCTCATTTGAAAGTTTTGGTTGTGTATCATATGTGCATATTAGTGATCATGCTAGGGGAAATCTTGACCCCAAGTCACTAAAATGCACCTTCATCAGATATGGTAGAGATGAGTTTGGATACAAGTTCTGGAATGACCAGACCAAGAAGGTGATCAGAAGTCGAGATGTGATATTCAATGAAAAGGTGATGTACAAGGACATAAATACACTACAACCTAGTAGTGCAACACAAGGTGATCCTATGTACGTTGACCTAGATGATGTCCCGGATAAAAGTATAGTGTATCAAACATATGAAAGTCCCCAGTCAGAGGAACAAACATCGGAAAGTAGCACACAACCGACTGATCCACCACAGTCTCCATCTTCACCTCCTGTACTAAGGAGATCTTCACAACCTCCTATACCAAATAAAAGGTACATGAATTATTTAATGCTTACTGATGTAGGAGAACCTGAATGCTATGATGAAGCATGTCAAGTGAAGTCCCTTATCTCTAACAAGGCATGGGAGCTAGCTGAGTTACCCACGGGAAAGAAGGTCTTATACAACAAATGGGTATATTGAGTCAAGGATGAACATGACGGTTCCAAAAGGTACAAGGCAAGATTTGTAGCCAAAGGATTTAAGTAGAAGGAAGGTATCAACTACACCGACATATTTTCACCAGTTGTGAAACTAACTACCATTCAGTCATTTTTAAGTATTGTTGCAGCAGAAGATTTGCAACTTGAGCAGTTAGATGTAAGACTTACTTTCTTCCATGGTGACCTTGAGGAGCAGATATACAACCGTAGGGTTTCTCAGATCGTGGCAAGGAGAAACTCGTGTGTAAATTAAAGAAGATCTTGTATGGACTGAAACAAACTCCAAGGCAGTGGTACAAAAAGTTTGACGGGTTTATGCAGACGAACGACTATTTTAGATGCAATGCTGACCATTGTTGCTACTTCAAAAGCTACATTATTTTGCTACTTTATGTTGATGACATGTTAGTGGCAGGTTCAGATATGAGTGAAATCAAGCAATTAAAGAAGCAACTGTCGAGTGAGTTCAACCTGAAGGACTTGGGTGCAGCAATGCAGATTCTTGATATGAGAATCAATAACGACAAGTTAAAGGGTACTTTGCAACTATCTCAGGCGGAGTACATTGGGCGTGTGCTCAAAAGGTTCAGCATGAGTGATGCTAAAGTAGTTAACACACCATTGACTAGTCACTTTCGACTATCCAAAGAACAGTCACTCAAGACGGAAGATAAAAGGAATTTCATGGTTAAGGTTCCATATGCCTCAACCATTGGAAGTCTAATGTATGCCATGGTTTGTACAATACCAGATATTGCTCATGCAGTGGGAGCTATGAGAATGTTCATGACTAATCCAGGAAAGCAACACTGGAAAGCAGTCGAGTGGATACTAAGGTATCTGAGAGGCACCACAGATAGATGCATGTGTTTTAGCAGAAACGAGTTGAGACTACAAGGCTTAGTAGATATATATTTTGCTGGTGAGGTAGACAACATGGAGTACTGGCGGTTATGTATTCACAGTAAGGACTACTCCATTCAGTTGGATTTTACATATACATAAAATAGTAGCGTTATCCACCACAGAGACAGAATACGTAGCAGTTACTGAGGCAAACAAAGAGATGATCTGGTTACAGGAATTATTAGCAGAATTGGGTCTACGACAAACGAAGAATGTTTTGCACAGTGATAATCAAAGTGCTATACATCTGGCAAAGAATTCAGCATTTCATTCGAGGATCAAGCATATCAGACTTCGTTATCAATTCGTCAGATCTCTACTAGAAGATGAAGTTTTAACACTTGAGAAGATCCAAGGCAGCAAGACCCCAACTGACATGTTAACCAACACAGTCACTACAGAGAAATTGAAGCTCTGCTCAGTTTCAGTGGGTCTTCAAGGATAGAAGACAGGTGAGGCTCACACTCAATTCACTCATGGATACATTGGTGGAGTTTTAAAGCCTTCAAGTGGGAGGTTGTTAGACAATGGAGACATTCGGGTCATCACCACCACCCAACTGAAGTGGGCAAGCCACTCACCAAGTGGGCAATCCACTCACCAAATGCTCTAGCATTATTAGAGCATAGTCTAATGTTTGATTCTCAATTTATAATATATTTTTTTTACTGTTTTACTTGGAGAGTTAGTGCAATAAATATAATATAAGTGTATAAAATTTAATTGGAATAAGTAGTTTAGTAGTAGAATGTTGCGACTCCCAAGTGAGAGAGGTTCTGATATTGAGTCCCTGCACATTTTTTTAAAGGGTTGTAAATGTGAATGCCGTGGTTGACTAAAAAAAGTTAAATGCATGAACCAGGTTCGTGCATACAGTTATTTTTGAAAAAAACAAAAACAAAGTATAAGGATCAATTTGATAATTACTTTTTTTAATATGAGTCAAAATTGAAAAAGAAATCTAGAAACTTACCCTAATTTTATACCCACATACGATGTTGTCCCTTTTCAAAATGTTACCTCTAGTTTTCCATATTAAAAATCTGAAACTCTGTTTTTCTCTTATGTTTCTTTGAGTGTTCTAAAAAGAACAAATTTTAAAATACTTAATAATAGAATTGGCAGTTTGGCACTCTTATGAATTTAGTTCTGCTTCTAATAATTTGGCATGTGTCAATATTGTATTGGGCCCATCCCAACAAAGAGCCAGTCTGGTCACGTGCTATGAACTGGTGACGATAAGCATAAGACGGCAAACCGATGGTGGCGAGTGGGTATTGAAATTGTTGGTATGCAACGGTTATTGGATTGCGACAGATGCACTGTACGTTGATGATGTGAACTGTTACGATGGTATAATTATTTTAACTTTTAAGATTAATTTGGGTAAGATATCATAAAATAAAATTTAAATATTTTTTAAAAAATTACTCCAGTAAAATTTTATTAATTAATTGGTACATCAAGTAATGGCAAAGCCCTTGGTCATATATATTGTACACATACATTTGGTAGATTAAAAGTAACCTATGGAGACTTATTTATGTTGTGTATGCTACTTTAAAATCTTTCAAATTTCTCGAATATATTCTTTTATATAGTTTTTCACTTATAATATGTGTATTAAATATCTAGTACATTAAAGGGTTAATTAGTGAGTTAATGGTACAATGTAAAAGGCTACTCTATTCTAGTTTATATGATAATATATCAATTTTTGATTAATTTCTATAACATTTGATCATTCCATACTCCCTTTTAAAAATTTCAAGCAAGAAATGTGATTTTTCAGCTAAAATGATTCCAATTTTACGGTTTGATTACACTCTAGTAGTTTCCAACAGACGAGGTATCGGTCAAGCGATCAATGTTTCTCTAATCAGACCGTTCGGTCCAGTTCGATTTTGAAACACAGTTAGTATTCAACGTTCGGAATTAGGCTTCCTTATATTCAACTCTCCAACCTCTCAAATTCTGTCGTCTCATCCGTAGTGAGTTCCATTTGCCCTCACCACATGGTTACGTCTAAGATCTCTCATCGTCACCAAAGTGTTTCCATTTCTCTTAGTAAGGGCAAAACTCTTGCTCTACTCCGCCTTCCTCTTCTACTACCATATGGGAGGAATTCCATTGGTTCTCCTGACTGACAGTACATATATCTCTTGTATTGGTGATCCTGCTGTCTGTACTTTTCTCTCTTCTGGACTGACGTCATTAGAATTATTAGAACCAGAAGTTACCCAAGTAGGACTACTAACCTTAGGAATATTAGCCGGGAGTGACAGACTTGAAGCATCTGAGACTTGTATGATGGGAGTCAATGTCTCAGTGATTCCACCTACTTGTTCTTTTGGGACTATCTCAGGGAACACTGAAGTGGTCAGAGTGGTCAACCAATCTAATGGATTACTATTATTAAGACTCAGTTTCAAGATTGGGTTGTATAGTAAGACTCACTTTCAAGAAAAAGTACAGTCCGTTGTGGTATACATGCGATGGTTTTGAGGATTAAAATAGCGGTATCCTTTCTAATGAATCTCATACCCCACAACACACTTAACATAACATGGATCGAATTTAGAGCGATCCGATTTGGGGACATGAACTAAGACAGATCACCCAAAGATACGTGGTTGAAGTGTCAAGGCTGTTGGAACACTCATGTAACTGGATAAAGCCTGGAGATGTGTTTGCAAATTGATTACCTTAGTAGATAGGCGATTAAGGATATAGACCAAAGTTGCTACGACTTCCGACCAAAAAGAGATTGGAACATGTGACTCCACCATTAGAGCTCTCGTCATTTCCAGGATATGACAGTTTTTCTTTCTGCTACCCCATTTTGTTGAGGAGTATGTGGACATGAGGTTTGGTGTATGATGCCTTTGTCTTGAAGGAACTGTTTAAGTGAGGAATTTACGAATTCTCTGTCATTATCATATCGGAGTACCTAAATTTTTGTACTAAATTGAGTCTGGACTAGATTGTAAAATTCCATGAACTTTGTGAAGACTTCTGATTTATGTTTGATAAAATAGACCCCGGTTATACGAGAGTAATCATCGATTAAAAACACAAAGTACTTAAAACCATTATTTGACATATATGTACCATTATTTGGAGAAGAACCCCAAACATCAGAGTGAATTAAAGAAAACACACACTTGACTCTAGAATCACACAATGAATATGACTATTTATGTCTTTTAGCAAAAATACAGGTCTCACGCATAATTTATGTATTTATCGGAAATAAACTGGGAATAATTTATGAAGATACCCTGCATATAGGTGTCCCAATCTCCGATGCCACAACCACTGTTGCCTGGTGACTATTCCATGAACAAGCATTGCAGTTCTGTGTTGAGTCACTTCTTCCATATAATACAGGTTTTGACGTTCAACACCACGTCCAATAACTCTCCCTGACTGAATATCCTGTAACAAATAGAAATTGGGATACATTAATACCATACAATTTAGCTCTTCAGTTACATGACTAATAGAGAGCAACTTACAAGCTAGACTAGGCACACAGATACGATTCTGCAATTTAATGGTTGGAGATAAATCAATGGTTCCAGATCCCTGAATAGGAGATAAATCTCCATTTGCAGTCTGAATCATTTCCCTTCCTAGTGTCGATTGACTGATAAAATCATTTTTATCAGTCGCATACTGTCTGTGGCTCTACAATCAAATAACCATTTTTCATTTTTTTTCCCTGATGGAGAGGAGATGGTGGGAGAAGGATGAAGAATGGGAGATGGAGATTTTTTCACTAATATATACCTCAAATAAAAAAAATTACGAAAATATCCTAGAATATTTAACAAATACAAAAGTATATATACCCACGAATGACATCCACGGGTCACCCGCGAATAACATTCGCGGTTGGCTGAACGTCACTCTATTCACGTGGTTCAGTGAGTACAACGTAGAGAAAGAGAGAGAGGTGGTTGATATTTGATGGGTCCTTGTGAAGTGTTGTGTTGTCCTTTTGAAGACGGGAGAGCTTTATACAAATTATAATATAATATAATAGTAAATACATAAAATATAATATAAATTATTTCCCACTCGGCGGGGTCCTTTTCATCGTTGACCCTACTATGACGCGAACAACGTGGTAATGACTAATGACTCAATCTTTTCGCGGAAAACTTATGGAATTCAGCTTACGGATTCAGTAAGAAGTTGTTCTTTCGCGGAATTGAAAAATTTGGCTTAGACATTCCGGGCGGGGTAGGCTTAGACATTCCGTCCCAAAACCTGTGAATTCCTAAGCCTAGCGGCCAAGGAATCCAGAATAGACACGTGAAAGACTATTTTAGCCTTACTATCTTTCCTTATTTCTAACTCTACCCTTTAATTATTTTCTTCTCCAGCCGTCTTTATGATGCCCAGCTACCCCCTCTGTGTGTAATAACTCTCCTTGCCCAGTTCATCCTTGCCCGTTCTTCCATGCCCACTTCATCCTTTGCAATCCGAAAGAGACTCTCCTTTCTACTCATAAATTACTCACTGTGTGTTTTTGTCTCGAATTGTTGTTGTTTTACCGGATTAGGGTTTCATTGATTATGTATGGATTATATGCGATTGTTGTAGTACTCTATATTCAGATGAATTAGGGTTGTTTTGAACCCATAATCGTTAATTTTGGGTTCAAAAGGAACTCGGAATCATTGATTGTGGGTTTTGTTGGAACCCACGATCAGCTGATTCTGGGTTCAGTGAACCTACTGAACCCATAATCAGTCGATCCTAAGTTCCATGAAGGGTTACCTGAACCCAGAATCAGTCGAGTTTTGGTAGGTTCACTGAACCCAGAATCAGTTGATTCTGGGTTCCCTAAAGGGTTCAACTGAACTAGTTGTGTCTGAGTTCCGAGAGACTAAACTAGTTGTGTCTATTTTAAGTTATGCCTGTCGAAAGTATATTACAACATGTACAATTAAGGAGAAGGTTGGTTGTGATGTTCCTCCATCATCTAATGAGAGTTATTTTGTAACTGGTCATGCGAATGAACCGACCAAGACTGTTCATTAGAGCCCATTCAATGTATGAGGTGACTTAAAGAAACTATATTAAGGGTCTACTACATTTGGATGTCACCGATTATAGAGACCAACTCAGAATGAATAGGCATTGTTTTAGCAAACTAAGTGAAATGCTAGGGGAAGTTGAAGGCCTTAGTTCAAGACCTTTCCTTACTTCGATGTTCTAACTCGTATCTATGCCAGAGATAGAGCAAACTGATGGAGATCTCAAACTGTTTATGAGGTGCTAGCCGAGGCAGAGAATCAGGATTCCTCATTTAGGAATCAAACTTCAATGAGGATGAATCAGTTGAGCCAGACTATGTTAATCAACCAGAGGGAGACATTCAGGACTCAGGTAATCGCTCTTCACATACTAACACAATGTCCAGTAAGAAAAGAAAGGGAATAGACGATGATATTGAACAAATATGCTCAGAACTGAATAGTGTTAGAAGTATGATATATGAGTCGTTAACGAAGACAGTGGCGCTTATGGATCCGATTAAGCAACAATGACCTCGGGTTGATTCGGCAATGCGTAGTTTGGATGGTGTCACGGTCGATGGTATTTGGAAGGCGCACCATCTTTTTTCAAACAAAAAACATATGGTGTTGATCTTTTTTGGGATGGAGCCTGCATTCTGTCTCGAGTGGCTTTGTGCAATGTGTATCTAGTTGTATGATAGTATTATCCTTCGAGATATATGTAAAATTTTAATTTAGGACAAAACCACATTTTGTATAATGTATGTGTGGTCACAAAGAATGTTTTGTATTATGTATATGTGGTCATTTATGCTAAGTTTTAAGCAAATGACTAACACTTTGGGTGACCTTGTATTATCGTGTGCTAATGAAATGTTATATTGCGGATAGTGTAATTAACGATTTTTCTAATCATGTTATGCAATCAACTGATTGTGAAAAATAATATTATTTTTCATTATAATTTACATTATTTAAATTTTTTATTATAAAAAATTAAGAAATTGTTCTTTCAAATACATTTTAAAAAATATAAAATAATATGTTTTTAATTATTTATATTAAATTTTTAAGTATTCTTAATTTTTAAAAATAAATCATACAAATTATATGTATTATATATTACACATATACAAGTAGGGGTAAATATGTCATTTTACCACATTCCATTCCATTTCCATATACAATTCTACCAAAGAAATAACATAATTCCTTATTCCATTCTATTACATTTCATCAAAGAAACATCTTCATATTTTTATCTCTTATTCCTTATTCCCTATTTCCTATTCTGTATTTCTTATTCCGAATTTCGTAAAAGAGACGCCTCGTAAATTTCTTGTTTATTTTATTATTAAATCCATTCATTTTTATTAAGTTAATAACGATTAGGGCTGATCATGGGCAGTCCGGTCCTGAAGGCAAGACCGAGATCGAAAATCGGTCTTGCCTTTTGGAGGATCGGGACCGACCTCGACTAAAAAAGCCTGCCCGAGTCGGTCTTTCTTGACTCGGGCCGGTCTCGGTCCTGGACCGAATCTGCCAAAAAAATAAAAACTTAATTTGTCCAAATATAAAAGAATCAAAATAACAAACATACAAAGTACAAATCAAACAAGTAACTAACATACACACAAAGTTCATTTTCTCCCAACATTACAACAATATTCTTAGTAATCTCATCAAGAAAGTATCTAGTGTGATTTACAGAACGAGATTTATTGAAAGAGAAAGGCCAGAGTCTCCAGCTTCCACCCATCATTTTAGTGGAGGAATCCTCATGACGAGACTGCTCAACTTTGTCTAACCTTAATTTTCGTAAGTTGAGTTTTTCAGCATCAAATGCCTCAACAGCAGCAGCATCAATATCTATCTCCATGTGTCTACAAACAGACATCTCTGCAAAGTGCAAAGATACAACATTTAAAACCTTTTTCATTTCTCTTTTTATTTGAAAATTTTATGATATATTATATAATTGAATCACGCAGGCACTTCATGCATTTTCCTATAAGTTTGTCAAATGAAACACCTTCTTCTTAATTCAAAAATCTACATTTGTGCCATCTGTAACAACTAACAACTGGAGATTGAACTGAATAGTTGTTATACGGAAATAATAAATTTACCTTGAACAAGACCAAGTGCAATATCCTTTCCTACTGAAGGATGAACATTAATATCTTCAGCAACTGAGCAACAACAATGTTAACCTGGTACTTTACCAAGTGCTCCTTGTCTTTTGTGAACTCCAACGTGTTAATGTCCAATGCCTGGGTCATCAAACATATAGTTTATTACTCATGTCTAGCTGGAACATCAAGTTCATCATTTAAACGAACGAACGAACGCCTAACGTTACACCTAATTAATTCGATTAACTCTAGTCATCTACTTAGTAATCAGTTACTCAGTAATCTACATTCGATTACACCTAATTCGATTACCTTCGAGCCGAGACCGATTGGAGGCGACGACACCGATGGCGACCCGTTTGGAGCTGTCGTTCCCTGTGACAAGCTGCGTTCTTGGAGGCGACTAGCTTGGAAGGAAGGAGGCATGCATGAGCTGTCGTTCTTGGAAGGAAGGAGGCTGGAGCTGTGAAGTTTGAAATTGGAAATGAATGGCCGCGTTACTGAATGAACGTAAGAGACTCTGTCAATGTTTTTAATTTTAGGGTTTCTATAGTAACTTCGGGCCGGTCCGGTCCTAAACGGGCTTTCGGAAAAAAAAAGTCTGTGACCGAGCCCGACCTTGAAGAAAAAAATCCGCCCGCTCGGTCTCGGTCCTAGTCGGGCCGGTCTCGGACCGGTCTTGTCGGGAATTCGGTCCTACAGTCTTTTTTGATCACCCCTAATAACGATAACATATTCAACAATAATTATTAATGAAGATTAAATTAAATGAAGGAGATAGTGGGAGAGGGAAGGAGAAAGGGGGGATGGAGGGAGGGGGAAGGATAACGGTTGGAGAGGGAAGGATAAAGGGGAGGATGGATGGAGTGGACGAAAGATAAAGGGCGGAGATTGTGGGAGGGGGAAAGAAAAGTGGGGAGGGGGAGAAGGATAAAGGGCAAAAATGGTGTAAGGGGGAAAGAGAAAGGAGGGGGAGAGAGGGGGAGGAGGAGAAATGAGGATATTGTGAGATAGGGAAGGAGAAAGGGGGATGTATGGAAAGGGAGATGGAAATGGATAAAGGGTGGAGATTGTGGAAAGGGAAAAGGATGAGAGAAGGATAAAGGGCGGAGATGGTGAAAGAGGGAGGGGGAGAGATGGTGAGAGGGGAGATGGTGGGAGGAGGGAGAGAGTGTCGGAGAGGGATGAATGGATGGATGATGGGAGGTTAAGTGAAGGGAAGGGAGGTAAGAGAGGGGGATATGGTGGGAAAGTGAAAAGGGTACAAGATGGGGAGTTATGGTGGGAGTGGGATGGTGATACGGGGATGAATGGATGGTGGGAGAAAAGGGGGAGTGAGAGGGGGAAGGAGGGATGAAGGGAGGGAGAGAGAGGGATTGGTGAAATGGGGAGGGATAATGAGAGAGAATGTGAAAGTGAGGGATTGGTAGGGTGAGTGGAGGCAGTGAGAGAGGGGGAATGGAAGGATGGTGAGAGGGACTGGTAGGGTAAGTGAGATGGCGGGGGAGGGAAGAAGGGGGCAAGAGTAAGAGAGGGATGATGAGAGAGATTAAATGGGGGGAATTTGGGAGAGATAGATGAGGTAAGGGGAAGGAAGGATGAGAGGGAGAGAAAGATGGTTGAAGGGTGAAAGAAGGGGACTAGGGTGAGTGAGTTGAAGTGTGTGTGGAGGGAGGGAGGCGGAGAAGGAGTGGAAGAGGGGAGGGGGGATGTTAATTGTGGGGAGGGGTATGAAGAGAGGGAAGGGGAATGAGGGAGGATGAGGTAGGGATGAAGGGAGAATGGGGGAGTGGGAGGGAGGGATGGGGAGTAGGGTGTAGAGCTGTTGATGGTTAGGGTATGGTACGAGTATGAGAAATACCAAAGTCATACCATATTTTTAAACCGCATACCATAACCATAACCATTACGAGTACAAATTTCAATACCATAACCATTAAAATAATTGTGGTTATTAACCATAGTTTTACACATATACCCATATTTATTCCACACATGTAATATAATAAAAGACCGAAAATTTTGTTTTAAAAAATACATAAATATATATTGCTAGCAATAAAAATATATAAAACTAACATCATGATTATTTATTACCTGTATGTTCAATAAATTTTTTTATTTAGTATATATTAGTTTATTAATAATAAATAATTATTATATTTATATAATACAATGGGTATAACTCAAATACCATAACCATTATGGGTAGAAAATTCATCATCATAACCGTACAGTAATAAAAATACCTGTTTTAGCGAGGAAAAATTATTTTCGTCAGCAATATTTCGTCAGTAAAAATATTAATTACCGACGAAAATAAACTTGTGTCGGTAAAACTTATTTTCCCGTCGAAATATTATTTGGACGGCAAAAATTTGTTTTACCGACGAAAAAAAATATTTCGTCGGTAAATATAATTGAATTTCAGATGAAAAAACCTTTCTGTCGGTACACTAAAAAACAAAAACTGTGCGACACAGGTTTCGAACCAAAGTCCTCCTAATGAATAGTTTGACATATTAACCAAGCAGACTACAACTCAATTGTGTTCTAATTTGAAAGTTAATTATATACATTACAACTAGATTGTGTCCTAAAATATGGAACCCTAATTAAGATAATTCCTCAGTGCTCAACGTTGAGCAGCAACAGCCAAAAGAACAACAAAGAGAAGTTGCTCAACTCGTCGTCTCCACTGGTCAAGTGACGAAGCACTCGTTTCCTGCCGGCAACGAAAGTTAGTGACGAAGGAACAACAGAGAAAGAGCTTGAGAACTTTCTATTGCTCTCCTCTTTGTATGCTCTCGGCCGATGACAAATCTCGACCACGACATTGGAGGCGTCGAACCTGACTTTGAAACCACTGGAAGCCAATGATTTGTTCAACGGTGTACCTCTTCTAGAAGGTTAACAACTCTGACTCTCTACCCTTAATTTAATTGATTTTGTTGACTCATGTTTCTCTAATTTAGCTGATTTTGTTGTTATGTGATTGTGTACCCTTGAGTTTCATGTCTACCCTTAATTTGGTTGATCTATTTCCTATAGACACTCAACCATCATTCTTGGTTTAAATAACCAGTGGCTAATTGGATTATACATGTTTTTGTTTTCTTTATATAGGGTATTAAGGAAGGATGGTATGATGGTGGTGTAATTGAGTTTTGTTAAAAATATCCGCTATAAGTTGGTCAATACTCTATGTGTCTAATTTTCTTTGTCCACAAGAATGCTAGGACATCCTTCTTTTATGTTCAGTGTGGACTTTGAGGAAACTGGTCAGAAGCTGGACTTTGAAGGTAAGACTTCCCTCTATTTTGATCTTACTATATATAATTATTATTTCTATCGGTATCCTGTGCGGTGTTTTAAAAAAATTGAGGCGCAAATGTCAAATATTGCCTCAATTTTGAGGCTTACTAAATGCGCTCACCTCATTGAATGAGGCACATTTATATATAAAACATTGTAAAATATTTACTAGTAAATATGATATTAACATTTACTCAAATACAACTTACAATACTCTAATAAAATTCTAATCATATAGAATGGTCATAATCCTAATCATATAGATTTTTCAAAGATAGAATGTTTAAAGATGTATCTTAGATCCTACAATGATAAACAATACACATGGCAACAGAGGAACTACCCTGCCGTGAACTGAAATACTAGGACCTATGTGCAAGAACAGTTCAACTACTTGTCACATGACACTAGACAAAAACGATACAACTATAAACAAGACAGAAAAGCTATGGCATTAGGAGTATAGAAGGGAATTAGGACAGTTATGACATGAACAAGATAGATACACAATACTGTGAACTATACAGCTATATGCATGAACAAAATAGCTACACAATACACTACAGGAACACCTATAGATAAGACAAGACAAAAAAGGTATGAATGAGCAGTAAGTACACTAGGACAACTACAGAACAACTATGACAGGTACAACTAAACTACTGAACAACTATAAACCAAGAAAGAGATTTATAAATTGAGCAGCTATAAACCAAGAGAAGGGAAAGGGTGATCGTCCAGGTTTTATTTTGAAACACAAATCGCTCCACAACATGAGGTTGCTTCGTCTGTGTCGCCGAAAGCTCTTTCTTGGCGAGGAGACCTTAGCACTGTTGCTAAAACTGATGGTGATGTTCATATTTCTTCAGTTTCAGTTCAAAATTCAGGTAAGAATGTAGTTCAAACACAAAGGCGCCAGAAGCGCGCGCCTCGCGCCTTAGGTTGAAGCACGCCAAGGTGCGACGATGTGAGCTTCTCCGTGGAGGGCCCGCGCCCTAACATGATTCAGGCGCATACCCACTTTTGCGCCTCGCCTCAGCGCCTAAGGCAGTGAGGCGAGCGCTTTTTAATACACTTATTTTGTGGTTATCATTTTTCGTCATCGTATTTCTATGCTTGCGAAGCCTTAAATGTTTGGACAATGAGGCACTTGTTGTCAATGCACATCTGCAGAGTTACAGACTTGTTGCTCATTGTTCGGATCATTGGAGGCTTCCTCTCGACATCTAAACCGACCACCATTTGATCGTACAAGGACTGGATTTCCAAAACCCATTGATCAATCACAGTAGATTTATCTGTTACAGTAGTTTCAATGGCTTTGCCAAAAAAGTAGACCATGTATTTGGAAGTATTAGGATTGAAAACAATGCGATTGGGTCGACTAGCACCAGACATGGTGAGTTGCTGTCTATCTTCAATGGAGATCAAGGCTTTTGTGTGAAGGATGAATGCTCGCTCTGCGGGTGTAAATATATATATATATATAGAGAGAGAGAGAGAGGGTGGTATGCATGGAATATGGATGGATGGTTGGATGCATGCACAGAGACGTCGATGGAATCTTATTACGTATATTTCTGCGGCCCTAACTTTCTAGTATGGAGCTATAATATGTAGTCACGATGTAGCCCTCGAAAGAAACACCGGTTGATATGCAATGCAAGGAAACATTCCTGGTTCAGATCATCATTGCCTCTGATGGTGCAACTAATAAGGATGTAACGTCAGAAATGGTTTGTAACTTTGCCTATTTTATAATTATGATCTATCGTGAGTTGAGAACATCATAACTAGATGTTTGTTGTGTCCTTTTGATGTGTAATGTGCTCTGAATAAAAACATCATAATTAATGAATACTTTTGTTGTGTACTTTTGATGTGTAATGAACATCATAATTATGATTAATCTTCTATTTCTAAATTCATTGATTTTTTCTAAATGAGTTATTATTTTACCGACGGAATTTTCCCTCGGCAAATAGGTATTTCCGACGAAAACCATTTCGTCGGTAAATATGTGTTTACCGGGCCAATGTTGTTCGCCGGTAAATACTTATTTGCCAACGAAATGGTTTGCGTCGGTAAATACCTATTTGCCGACGAATTTGACTTTATCTTTAAACAAAAACATTATCTTTGCCGACAAAATTTCCGTCGGCAAATAAAATATTTTTACGAATGAAAAATTTGTGCCATTTTTTGTCGGTAAAGTTTCGTCGACGGGGCATTCGCCGACGATATCTTTACCAGCGAAAATAAGTCTTTACCGATGAAAACTATTTTTGCTGACGACATTTGCATATTTTACCGACGAAATAATTTTCGTCGGTAAATACCAAATTTTCAGTAGTGGTACTGCACTATAATGTTACAGCGAACAATATTAAATAGTAACGGTTATAATCATGGTCATGAGTTTTTCACCGCACCATTGTCAGCCCTAGTAAGGTGAGGAGGGAGGGAGGAATGGAGAGGGGGGAGTATAAAGAAGGATGGAGGGGGAGTGTGAACTCCTTATTTTGGCTAGGAACTAAAATATTGTTATGCGAGGAATCGAGCCGAGAAAAACCGAGATAGAAAAAACAACATTTAGTAGAAAAATGAAATATTTTTCCTCTTAAAAGAAATAAATCTTTCTAAATAATAACTAAATTATGCAACATTGGGTCACCAATCTTGAATAGACTCTAACCATAGATTATATAATTTTATCTAGTATAATCATTAGGCAAATACACTTTAATGGATAAAAACAAATTAGTTAAAATAGTTTTTTTTTTCAATTGTGTATGTATAAGACATATATCTACATGTTATGAAGGTACAACCCTTTATTTACTATTGTAAATGATGTATATGTGTTGATTCAAGTTTTTCTATAACTATTCAGTGAGTATAAATAGTCTCTTAAAAGACAATATGATTATATATAGTGATATAAAATAATATTAAAATTCAACGAAAAAATCAATTTAAATTAAAAATACAATTACAGAAAATTAAGACATATACTTATGTCCTTAGTAATTTAAGAGTTCATTGATTTAGGTAACACGACATTTATATACCTGTAATTCCTTCGAACTCTCATTTCTTAATCAAAATCTTTGATTTTGATTGCGTGGTGTCACGTGATAAAACAATATATTACAAACTGTGACTAAAAACATAGTAAGACAAATATATATCGACGTTTAACAAAGTTTGACTATGGGCTTTGTTTATAGTCATCACAATTACTAAGCCATAGTGAAAAGAATTTACGAGACATTTGAAAATGTGTAAGTGAACATTTTTGTGATATCCTTGACGTAAATGTTTTAGTTCATTTAAATAGTTCACCAAAGAACTTCTGCATAAAAACGATTACGCATAAAATCCAAACATATTAATCTTTTGTCCGACCTGACCTCAATCTTGCTCGCACCTTATCCAACTATTTTACAACGTTCTCAGGATTTTAACATGCACACGAACCTGCGCACTCTGATTCCGATCTCAGTCTTGCATGTTTGAGCTAACTACTTTTTCCCAAAATAAATATTTGTGCACTTGTCTCTGCCTCAATTTTGCCGCACCTTAACCAACTATTTTCCAACGCCCCCATGATTTTAACTTGTGCACGAAACTGCGTACTCTGTTACCGCACCTTAGCCAACTATTTTCCAACGTCCCAAGGGCTAGGAAATTAATTAGTCATGATACCTAACCATTACTCGTAATGGTTATGGTAAGTAGGAAAATACCTCACCAAAATAGTCATGATAATTTTAAATTAATTAGATTATTAAGGGGTATTTGTGTAATTTTGCAGATCGCAGATACAAAAATTAATTATGCCTTAATAATATAGAATATTATATGCATATATATATATATATATATAAGACTTATAACACAAATCTATTTCCAAATTTTAATATTAAGTGTTCATGTCGGAGTCTATGGAAATTTATTTATTTTCATAATTTAGTAAATTTAATTTCATGTTATATAAATTATCCTATATTTTTTTTTGTTTTTTTAGGTTGTGAAGAAACAGTTCCTTGCAGACCAATCATGTTAGGCTGACATTGGTTATAGTATGGTATGAATATGTCAAATACTATAATCATGTTATATTTTTAAACTATATACTATAATCATAACCATTATGAGTACAATTTTCAATACCATAACCGTATGTATATTGGTATCCATAATTGTTATTATGAGCCACGATTTTACCTGTATACCCATACTCATTACCACATATGAAAGTAATGCAACACCATGAATGTTATCTTAATAAATACATAAATATATGTCACAAATAACAAACATATTCAACACTAATATCATTCAATATTAACGCTAACACATTCAAAATTAACATACTAACAATATTTAACAATAACACCATTCAATTAGTGTTCGTTCTTCAATTCTGAATTCGTCAAATTTGGAAAGTGAAAATTCTACTTTTATTATTACTATATACTAATACATTAATATAAATTATTTATCATATTTATATAATAACAATGAATATAATAACTATGAGTATGACTAAAATAACGTAAACATTACGGGTAGAAAATTCATTACCATAATTGAATTATATTATAATGATACGATTATAATGATGGTTTTCAAGTGACCGCACTATTGTCGGTCCTACAACCATGCAACTTGCGTCGAACATACAATGTCCTTCTCTTGACATCAAGTAGAAACCATGACAGCTCGGTTTTGTTCATCCTTAACCAACACAACATATGAAGTCTTATTTGTTCCATTCCCTTACCTAAGGTTGTCCATAAAAAACCAATTCGGCAGAACCGTACCGTTTGTGAACCATACCGGTTCGGCCAAACTGATTCACAAACCAAACATGTTTTCTAAAAATATGGAGCGGTTCAGAAGAGGTACAAAAAACGGATCTCAAACGGTAAAAGCTTGAGTATCTGTGTGCTGAGTATGATGCTGCTGCTAATCTTGATTCTTGTGGTTGTGAAAAATTCAAGAAACATATTGATCATTATGATAATCAAAAGCTTTGTCAAATTTTGATGGGATTTAATGAGACCTATTCTGCTGTGAGAAGTAGTCTTTTGCTTTGGAATCCCCTGCCCACTTTAAACCATGCCTATAATATGGTTATTCAGGAGGAAAGCCAGAGAGGGGTTACTGGTGTGATGTCTGTCAATGTTGTTTCTTCTTATGAAAACAAGGGTAAAGTCAACATGATTTTCATATGTGATTTTTGTCATAAGATAGGGCATACTAAGGACAGATGCTATGCTAAAGGTTGTGAATTTTGTAAAAAAAAAGGGTCATGTTAAGGAGAACTGTTTCAAACTTAGAGATCTTAAAAAAAGGAAAAGGTCTGAACCCACAAGTTAATATTGTTTCTTCCACGAATGTTAGGTTAGTCGATTCTTTTCCTACTCCTTTGTCTACTAACCAATCAAACATGCAAGGAGGAGTGAGCTTCACATCTGAGCAGTTTGGACAGTTCCTGCAGTCTATCAACCATGTTAGCGCCTCATCAGTGCAGACAAGTGCTGCCACAGGTGCCCATATTAATATGGCAGGTATGACCAATTTTAGTTCTCAAAACCAACATGATGACTATTGGATTTTAAATACAGGTGCTACAAATCATATATCTAATAGATCTAATTGGCTTGAGAATAAAAGGTTGGTTAGATCTAGGGTTCAATGACCAAATGGATTGCATGTTGCCGTAGAAGGTGTAGGTAATTACAGGCTTAGTTCTGATTTGTTATTGAGAAATGTTCTGTATCTTCCCAATTTTAGATATAATTTGATCTCTGTATCCAAGCTTACATCTGAATTAGGTTGTTATATAACATTTTTTTGCCAAAAATGTTATCATGCAGGATCTCTCGAGTGGGAGGGTCTTGGGGTCTGGTAGGGAGGATTCTGGATTGTTTTTGCTTAGGACTAAACCTCATGTTTCATCATCTAGTTCTTCTAGAATTGTTGCTCTTACTTCTTCCAGTGATTTACCATTGTTGTGGCATAGGAGATTTGGACATGCCTCTTTTAAGTCTTTACAACATGTGAATGGATTGGAGTTTATTAAGAATAAGCATTATGTTGCTAATGAATGTGTGATCTGTTCTCTTACTAAGATTACTCGATTGCCCTTTCCTGTGTCCGATTCGAAATCGAATGATTTGTTTGAATTAGTCCATGCTGATGTTTGGGGACCTTACCGAAAACCTACTTATGATGGTAGGAGATATTTCTTAACCCTTGTAGATGATTTCGCTAGGGTGACTTGGATTTACCTGATAGTCAATAAGTCTGATGTGTTGGTTGCTTTAAAACAGTTTTTTTAGCCTTGATCAGTAATCAGTTTAAAACCTCTATAAAACGGCTTAGATCAGATAATGGTGGTGAGTTTTTCAGTAATAATCTGAATGAGTGTTTTTAATGAGAAAGGAGTTATTCATCAGAGTAGTTGTCCCTATACCCCTCAGTAAAACTGTAGAGTTGAAACAAAACACAGGCACCTTTTGGAAGTCAGTCGTTCTTTAAAACAGCAAGGGCATATTCCTGATATTTTTTGAGGTTAATGTATTATTGCTGCATGCTATTTGATAAATCGAACCCCTTCATCTGTTCTTGATGGAAAGTACCCGTTGGAAATTATGACTAAAAAGGTTCCTAAAACCGATCATTTGAGAGTGCTTGGTTTCTTATGTTTTGTTAAGGATCTTGTTGTGACTGATAAGCTAGCTCCTAAGGGTATTGCATATGTTTTTATGGGGTATTTTGAGATACAAAAAGGATATAAGTTGTATGATTTGCAGAATAAGCACATATTTGTTAATAGGGATGTTAGGTTCTATGAGCATATCTTTCCGTTCTCTAAGAAGAATGATGATGTTTCGCCATTCTTTAATGAGCATTTGCATTTGCATGATAATGATATGTCTCATGAACCTTGTCCAACTCTACATACCCATGAGCTGTCCCATGTTACTAACGATGATGATGATGATGATGATGATGTATCTGAGTTAGACAATATTGCCCCTGTCCCTCGATTACAAGACAATGATGATCTGGGATTTGAGTCTGATATTCCTCCTAGTGAGGATGAAGTGTCTTCTGTTCAGAACACTTCCTATGTACCTCGTAGATCAGGAAGGGCAACTCGTCCTACTGTATGGAACAAAGATTATGAGGTTGGTCGTTCCAATTCGATACATTCTATATTGAATTGTGTTGGTTACCGTAATTTGTCTGCTCTATTTCAGTGTTTTTTAACATCTATGTCGAAGATTACATAACCTTCCACATTTGCTGAGGCTCACACAAACAACAATTGGGTTCGAGCCATGCAGGATGAGATTATTGCCCTTGAGCAGAATCAGACCTAGGATCTAATTCAACTCCCTGCAGGTAAAAAAAACCATTGGATGTCGGTGGGTTTATAAGGTAAAGCTTAATTCTGATGGGATTATAGAAAGGTATAAAGCAAGGTTAGTTGCTAAGGGATTTACTCAAACTCAAAGGATAGATTATTTTTAAACTTTTTCCCCAGTTGCGAAAATGAACACTGTTATGACTGTTTTGGCTTGTGTTTCGGTTAAGAAATGACCTTTATTTCATATGGATGTTCACAATTCTTTTTTACAGGGAGATTTAGATGAGGAGATTTATATGCATGTTCCTCATGGTCTTCATAATCAGGGGAGAATGATAGAAACCTAGTTTGCGGATTACGAAAATCTCTTTATGGGTTAAAACAGGCTTTTAGGCAATGTAATCTTAAGCTGACTTAGTTTTTGATTGAAAATGAATATCAACAATCTGTTGGGTATCGATAGTGACAACCCAGTAAGGAAAAGGCCTCGAAGGCCCAATAACTATAGAGGGGGTAAACCCATGACATTCGAACCGGACCGGCCTCCATAGAATGGCCCAGAACCGAACCCAAAGTCTATGAGGACGCCCTGAGTGCTCGCCATTCTGTACCAGGCCGTGACCTCTCACTGCTCGCCATGAGAGTGCTCGCCCCGAAGAGAGACCTGCCTCTCTCCTCTGGTCCCACTAAACCGTTAATAAGAGAGTGGCCATGATATCCCGCGTATCTCGGTCACATATTCACTAAAGATTAGATTTGGTAACTGCAATATCTCGCAGTAACTGCCATATCCCACGATCTGAATCTTCAGCAACACAATATACACTAAGATATTCAGTTGCCTTATACGGTTTGATCTCTCCTACCCTATAAATACCCTTGCTTTACATACGTTCCTTACGTTTTGAGTTTTATACACACATATACTCATTTAAGCATCGGAGAGAGACCCAGAGACACCCCCTCTCTTGCGCTCCCCTACCTGCAGGTTCACCGGAGTTGGAGCAGAAGCGTCTTTCCATCCTTGTCTGGCATTTATTTCACTGCCAGATCAGCATCCAGGATTTTACGATCCAACATTTGGCGACGTCTGTAGGAAACGGGCAATTCAGCCATGAGAACTCGATCCCAAATCAACCGTCGGAACCAGACCAGGGAGCGATCCTCAGATAGCTCTAATTCCGCCGCCGCTTCATCACTTCAACAGGAACCTGCCAGCCGAGCAGGAGCCAATGCCGTTCCTCTGCGAACAACTCGAGAGCATGTCGGTGATTCAAGACCGACCCCCACTGCTAATCAAAACGGAGCCCCGGCACCGCAGACAGTCCACATTGCTGGGCAAGACATCAATTTAACCCCAGAGATGGTCTCCCTGCTGGAAGCCATCCTAGGACAGGCGCGCCGCCAAGCCCCTGCTCCTCAAGAAAACAATCCCTCTGCTCCTAAGGAAAACCACCGCCCTGCTGCCACAGGGCCCTCACCCTCGGAAGTGGCAAATCCTGGTCCCACCGCGCCCCAGGAGGATCAGGAGATGACGTCAGGTCAGCAGTCCCTACCGCCGGCATACACCAAGGAGCCAGCAGCTGCATACACTGCCAATCCTTCCGGTCCTCCTCCACCCGGAACCTCGCCTATGTACTGCACTGTGTATCATATGGATGACCTCCTCAATAAAAGGCTCCAGGAAAGACAGCTAACAGTCGCAGCTCCCTTCAAGGAGCAGTCTGCTCATCCTTTTACTGACGGGCTTGTCGCCATCAAAATCCCAAAGGATGTAGTTGCTCGGGCCATACCTGAGTATAGCGGTGGAGGAGATCCCACCGTACATGTCAACAAACATGAGGCCTCTCTTCTGGGTAAGTCAAATGATCCCGATCACTTGGATTTGTTATTTCCATCTACTCTTTCGGGTTCGGCTTCGTCCTGGTTCTTCGGCTTCCCTGCAGGATCAATCAGAATTTGGGCAGAGTTAAGAAGCAAGTTCCTGGAGAGATATATGGGCGAATGCCAGTTGCTGAAGAGCGTGGTCGCCCTTGACTCGGTCAAACAACAGCCTGGAGAGTCGCTATCCAACTTCTATGGGTGTTTCATAGACCTTGAGATGGCGAATACAGAGGCGGACTTCCTGACGACCTCGCTAAGGGTGGTCCATGAACCCCGACGCGATGGTAAGAAGGAGGTGAAGAAGGAGAAGAAGGGAAAGGACAGCAGGCCCCGGGTCGAGTCTAACCCAGCGCCTCGCCATCCAGAGGTCCCTGAGTACTTCACGCCTTTAAATAGGCAGATCTCAGCGGTACTAGTCGAGATGGAAAGGAGATCCTTGGCGAGGCCACCGATGCCTCGTCGAGGTGGGCAGCCCATGGGAAAGGATGTCGAGAGCTATTGCAGATACCACAAGTGCAAGGGCCATAAGACAGATGACTGCCGCATTTTGAAGCGGGATATAGAGAAGCTGATTCAGGGGGAATGTTGAAGGAATTCGTGGCAGGGCGAGACAGAAGTCGAACGCCCCCCAGGAGACATCGTTCACCATCCCCTGCAGAACAAACTGAGCCATCTGGAAGCAAGACGAGAGTAAATCTGATTGCGGGAGGATTCGGTGCAGGCGGCGAGAGGTCGAGCGCAAGGGAGGTCTATGCCACTCAGATCTCTACAACAGTTCAGTTGGGGAAGCGACCCCGACCTGAATAGAACATTGTCATCTCATTCTCCGAAGATGATTTGGCACATGTCACCACCACCCACAACGATTCTCTGGTTATCACAGCAGATATTGACGGCTGTGACGTTGCAAGGATTCTGGTCGACGGAGGCAGCTCGACAGACATCCTATTTCTGGACGCTTTTGAGAAGATGGGCAAGTCCAAACGTGACCTGAAGAGGGTCGACTTTCCGCTGATTGGGTTTGCGGGAAGGACAACTTATCCACTGGGGGCTATAACCATGCCAGCGATTTTTGGCGAGGGATGGAAGAGCATCAAGGTATCAGTCACTTTCCTGGTGGTCGATTCACCTACATCTTACAACGCCATCATAGGGAAGACCACGATCAACCCAAACAAGATTGTGGCCTCCACTGTCCACCAGAAGATGAAGTTCCCCACTCCCAACGGGATTGGAGAAGTGCTCGGAGATCAGCCTTCCTCGCGGCAATGCTATGTGAACTGTTTGCGCAGGAAGAACCAAAGGGAGGCGCTCGCCATTGAAACAGAGGCTGACCCCCGCGAGGACTTGGCTCGGCTAGCACCTATGGTCGAAATAGATGGTCCGGACAAGAAGGTGTGCATTGGAACCACCTTGAAAGAGGATCAAAAGGAGGCCATAACCGCCCTCCTCAAATAATTTAAAGAGCTCTTCGCCTGGCAGCCAAGCGACATGCCAAGAATCAGCACAGATATCATCTCCCACGAGCTCAGAATAGACCCTTCCATCAAGCCAATCGCCCAAAAAAGAAGATCATTCGGGACAGACAAACGTTTGGCGATTAGGAAGGAAGTCGGCAGGTTGATTGAAGCTGACTTCGTCAGAGAGGTGAGATTCCAGAGCTTGGTCGCCAACCCAGTTTTGGTTAAGAAATCAAACGGCAAGTGGAGGATGTGCGTCAACTTCCGCGACTTGAACAAGGCTTGCCCCAAGGATTCATATACCCTTTCGAGGATTGATTAGCTGGTCGATGCTACCTCGGGTCATGAGATGCTGAGCTTCATGGACGCCTACTCAGGCTACAACCAGATCAGAATGCATCCAGACGATGAGGCTCACACCGCTTTTTATGCTGATGGGGACATTCTGTGCTACAAGGTGATACCCTTTGGCCTTATCAATGCCGGGGCAACTTATCAGCGGATGGTGAACTGACTGTTCCAGGACATGCTGGGAAGGAACATGGAGGCCTACGTGGATGATATGATCGTCAAAACCATCAAGGGCAATCCTCACACAGCGGACCTCCGCAAAGCTTTTGAATGCATGAGGAGACACAGTGTTCGCCTGAACCCTGCCAAGTGCGCCTTTGGGGTCAAGTCCGGTAAATTTCTGGGTTTCATGGTCAGCGAAAGGGGAATCGAAGCAAACCCAGAAAAGCTAAAAGCCATAGAAGAGATGAAGTCGCCAACCTGCCACAAGGAAGTCCAATACCTGAATGGACGCCTAGCTGCTCTCAACCGCTTCCTCTCCAAAGCGAGCGACAGGTCCCTCCCATTTTTCAAAACTCTGAGGGCCAACCGCAAGTTCGAGTGGACGCCAGACTGCGAGGAAGCATTCCAATCCTTGAAGAGGCATATCCAAACACTCCCAGCTCTGGTAAAGCCCGTTCCAGGCGAGCAGCTTTTCCTTTATCTAGGCATTAGCGATGTGGCAACCAGTGATGTCTTAATAAGGGAGGAAAATAATGTTCAGAGTCCAGTGTATTTCATTAGCAAAATGTTCAACTCAGCTGAAATAAAATATGTCCAGATTGAGAAGTATCTCTATGCCTTAGTTATTGCTGCTCGGAAGCTGAGACCTTACTTTCATGCGCACGACATCATGGTCCTCACCAATCAACCTCTCAAAAACTTCCTGATGAAACCAGATTCTTCAGGAAGAATGGTCAAGTGGGCGATCGATCTCAGCGAGTTCAAGATCAAATTTGCGCCAAAAACGGCCATCAAAGGTCAAGCACTAGCTGATTTTATAGTGGAAAGCACGAGTAACGGTCAAACAGAAGCAGAAAACAGGCCAAGTCAGTCAGCAGACAACAATCAAATCTGGGAACTCTATACGGACGGGTCTTCATCAAAAGAAGGCTCGGGGGCAGGTTTAATTCTTATTCCTCCTGAGGACGAGCCTCTGAAGTACGCGATCGCCTTGACATTCCCAGCGACCAATAATGAAGCAGAATATGAGGCTCTTATCACTGGACTCAGACTGGCAAAAGGAATGGGTATAACTGCGCTTAAGGTAAAGAGTGACTCAGAGCTTATTGTCAATCAGGTTAATGGCACCTACGAGGCAAGGGGAGAAAAGATGAAGAAATATCTCAGCATTGCCAAGAAGCTGGTCGCGGAAATCCCAAATTTTGCGATTGAGTCTATTCCTCGCCAAGAAAACCAGATGGCAGATTCTTTGAGTAAACTGGCATTCGGGGGGACGACAATCCAGGATGTGCAATTTCTGGAAAAAGCCCTATGTTCAGTCATGGAAAGCAGAGCAGAGGTCTTCAACATTCAAGGACAGGTCACATGGATGACCCCGTTCCATAATTATTTAAAAGAAGGGATCCTCCCAGAGGACGAAGGCGAATCCACGAGGATTAGAAGACTCGCAGCCAGTTATCTAATCATCGATGGGGAACTCTACAGAAGAGGCTACTTGACTCCTTTCTTGAGGTGTGTTGCTCATCCTGAAATAGAAAAGGTTCTTCGAGAAGCTCACGAAGGGGCGGCAGCATGTCATGAAGGAGCTCGATCACTGACCAGAAAAATCTTCAGATTGGGATATTACTGGCCGACCTTGGGAAAAGATGCAGCCGAATTAACACAGAAGTGTGAGACTTGCCAGCAGTTTGCACCACGATCGGGTCGACCATCAACACTATTATCCCTAATGGCGGGTGTCTGGCCTTTCGCTCAATGGGGAATCGATATATTGGGTCCTTTTCCTATTAGCACGGGTCAGCGTACTCACATTATAGTGGCAATCGACTACTTCACTAAGTGTATAGAGGCGAAAGCTCTAGCTTCGACAACAGAATTCCAGGTCATCAAGTTCCTACAGGTCAACATATTCTCCAGGTTTGGCATTCCTAAAATACTCATCAGTGATAATGGTCCGCAATTTGTTGGAAAGGAGCTGAAATGGCTCTGTGAAGAATATCATGTAGACCATCGTTTCAGCTCAGTGCATCATCCTCAAACGAATGGGCAAGCTGAAGCAGCCAACAAGGTTGTCTTAGCAGGACTCAAGAAAAGGGTTCGAGCATTCAAAGGGAATTGGGCAGATGAACTGGAAAACGTATTATGGGCCATCAGAACAACACCTAAGGCGGCCACAGGAGAAACGCCTTTCAGTTTAGTGTACGGATCAGAAGCAGTAGCACCGGCCGAAATAGCAGTGCCTACCCACAGAGTCTTACACTTTAACGCGGAGGCAAATGAGATCGAGCGCTGAACTGACCTCGACTTAGCAGAGGAAAAGAGATGGCTCTCGGAAAAATACAAGCAAAGATGCGCTTGGCGACCGCTCGATACTTCAACAGAAAAGTCAGCACTCGCCAATTTTTCGTGGGGGAGATGGTTATGAGAAGGAATGAATTCACAAGGCTGGACAGTAAAAATAAACTTTCAGCCAAATGGGAAGGACCGTACAAGGTAGTAGAGATCGCCGCACCAGGATCCTACTATTTGGAAACCACCGAAGGCGAAAGGTTACCCCGTCCATTCAATTCTGAACATTTAAGAAGATTTTATACATAGCTTGTAATCAAACTGTTATGTTAATAAAAGAAAGTCATTCCTTCATAAAGCGTGTCCACTCGAAGCAAGTCGAAGAAAAAAGTCCTGACGCCAAAGTCAGGCCAAAAGCCCTGACGCCAAAGTCAGGCCAAAAGCCCTGACAACAAAGTTAGGCCAAAAGCCCTAACAACAAAGTTAGGCCAAAAGCCCTATCGCCAAAGATAGGCCAAAAGCCCTAGTAACGAGGCTAGGCCAAAAGCCCTAACAACAAAGCTAGGCGAAAAGCCCTATCGCCAAAGATAGGCCAAAAGCCCTAGTAACAAAGCTAGGCCAAAAGCCCTAACAACAAAGTTAGGCCAAAAGCCCTAACAACAAAGTTAGGCCAAAAGCCCTAGTAACAAGGCTAGGCCAAAAGCCCTGACGCCAAAGTCAGGCCAAAATACCTAGCAAAAAGTTAGGCAAAATAAAAGCTCTGACGCCAAAGTCAGGCCAAAAAGTCCTAACAATAGAATTAGGCAAAAACGGGAAAGTAGACGCCAAAGACAGACAAAGAGATCTTCTATCAACCCATTAAACAACGGATAAGGAATTTTAGGCGATCACTATGGATGACGAAGCCTTAAAATCCAGAAATTCCATGTTATTATGCAAATACCTCGAAGGTTTAAACTTCAAGGAAGGTGATATCTCTTTGAACTTAGAAGTTTATGCTTTTAATTGTCAGAGTATTGTCCTGAGAAAATTTCGTACAGACTTATGCTCGGTCTGAGACTTTAAGAGTCGAAGCCATTATACAGCAAGAAAAGTCGAGAGTAATTATGATTAAGATATTGGATAGCCAAATATGTTCGAAGTCAATTAAAAGGCTCATGAATATAAAGGCATATAAAGAAACCAAGTCTTAAATAAATAATTACAAACCGAAACAAAAAATTACAAAAACAGCTATCTAAAAAAGATAAAGAAATACGGTCGCCAAGGAGCTGGAGGCTTCAAGTTTTGGGATCCTCGGGGGCAAGGGTGCTCTGCTCGCCTTCGGGGGCAGGAGTACTTGGCTCGCCTTCAGGGGCAGTCTCTTCAGCAACAGCGGGCCGAGGAAGGTGACTCCGCAAGAAGCCCTTCAGGGATTCAACTTCCCCAAGGGGAAAGTTGGGGTCGACCGCTTGGACCTCCTCCACCAGGTCTTGGAGAAAATCGGCAATCACCGACTTCATCACCTTCAAGGCCTGGTCCTCAAAGTACTCGGAGGCCTTGAACTCCTCGACCACGGCTTGGGGTGAAGGAACCGCCTTTAGCTGATCAGCCAGCCGGTTCTTCTCCTCCTCCAGGGCGATCCTCCTAGCTTCAGCAGGATCCCTCTGGGTCTCCGCGGCGACCCTAAGAGCGTCTGACTCGGCCACCTGAGCACGAGCCTCCTTCAACTCGGCCTCTAGGCGAGCTCGGACCGCTTCCCTTCATCAAGGCACCGATGAAGGGCCTCAGCTTCTTGAAGGAAAGCTGCAGCATCAGCCTCCCTCTTCTTGACATCAGCAAGGAGGCGCTGCTCCTTGCTGAAGTACTCCTCCCGGGCGCCGTCCACCAAGGTGATCGCCACGTCAGCGGTCTTCTTGATGGCCTCCAACTGCCCGGGGGTGACCCCCGTGCTTCAGTATTGCTCCAGCTCGACAAGCAGATCAGAGTGCTTGTCGGCGAGCTCGCCGAAGACGCGGCCAAGGATCACCTCTTCCCGAACGAGCTGACAACAAAAACACAAGGAAAAATGTCAGGTCATCAAAACAAAGGGGAATAAAAGGAAGGATATTTTTTCAGCTTTGAACGAATAAAAAACTGCTCGCCAAACGAGCTCAAAATGCCTCAAAGGTCATGAACCATTACAAGAAACGAAGAAAACCGAATCTGAGACGTCACTATCTAAAACCCTACCAGGAAATAAAGCTCGACTGAAGAAACTTCAATCAAGCTTCGGGGGCAAATGTTGGGTATCGATAGTGACAGCCCAGTAAGGAAAAGGCTTCTAAGGCCAAATAACTATAGAGGGGGTAAACCCATGACATTCGAACCGGACCGGCCTCCATAGAATGGCCCAGAACTGAGCCCAAAGTCTCTGAGGACGCCCTGAGTGCTCGCCATTCTTTACCAGGCCGTGACCTCTCACTGCTCGCCATGAGAGTGCTCGCCCCGAAGAGAGACCTGACTCTCTCTTCTGGTCCCACTAAACCGTTAATAAGAGAGTGGCCATGATATCCCGCGTATCTCGGTCACATATTCACTAAAGATTAGATTTGGTAACTGCAATATCTCGTAGTAACTGCCATATCCCACGATCTGAATCTTCAACAACACAATATACACTAAGATATTCAGTTGCCTTATACGGTTTGATCTCTCCTACCCTATAAATACCCTTGCTTTACATACGTTCCTTACGTTTTGAGTTTTATACACACATATACTCATTTAAGCATTAGAGAGAGACCCAGAAACACCCCCTCTGTTACGCTCCCCTACCTGCAGGTTCACCAGAGTTGGAGCAGAAGCATCCTTCTATCCTTGTCTGGCATTTATTTCACTGCCAGATCAGCATCCAGGATTTTACGATCCAACACAATCCAAACTGGATTACTCTCTGTTTACAAAAAGAAGAAAAGACAGGATTGTTGTTTTACTCGTTTATGTTGATGATCTTGTAATTTCAGGAAATTGTCAGCATTTAATTGATGAACTTAAGCATGCTTTAACAAGTAATTTTCGAATGAAAGATCTAGGGGAGCTTAAGTTCTTCTTGGACATTGAAATTGCTAGGTCTGCAAAAGGTATTGTGCTATCCCAGAGAAAGTATGCTTTAGAAATGGTTTATGATCTAGGGCTCACAGGTTGCAAAGCAATCAGGACTCCTATGGAACTGAATCTAAAGCTTACTAGTAAGTTTTATGATGATCACCTAGTAATTAATCAAAAGGATTTGCTGCTTGAGAATCTGAATGCATATAGGCAGTTGATCGGGAAATTGCTTTATCTTACTATTACGCGTCCTGACATTTCTTTTGCAGTCCAGCATTTAAGTCAACATATGCAGAGTCCAAAAAAAATATCATCTAGATGCTGCAATCCGGGTAGTCAAATACATTAAAAATGAACCAGGTTTGGGAATATTTCTTGACTCAACTAGCAGCTTAGATATGTTTGCCTACCGTGATTTGGACTAGGCAAGATGTATAGAAAGCAGGAAATCAGTGACTGGATATTGTATAAAGCTTGGTCTTTCATTGATTTCCTGGAAGGTGAAGAAACAGTCTACTGTTTCCAGGTCCTCCGCAGAGGCAGAATATAGAAGTATGGGAACCACTTTATCTGAGATTTTTTGGTTGCGCAAATTGTTAGAGGAACTAGGAATAGAGCATGTTTCACTTGTTAACCTGTTCTATGATAATAAGGTTGTCTTGCAAATAGCATCTAATCCAATATTCCATGAAAGGACAAAGCATATTGAGATTGACTGCCACTACATAAGGGAAAAGATTCGAGAAGGGATCGTGAAGACTCAACATGTGAGCAGTTCTCAGCAGCTTGTTGATCTATTCACCAAGGCTCTTGGAACAAATCAGCATTATGCTCTTAGGGAACAACTTGGATTGAAGAATATCTATATTGCAACCTGACATTCTCAATGGATGGTGTGCGTTTGAGGGGGAGTTTTATCAGGGTCAAACTTCACCATTGTTAAACTTATGATTTATTATTATGTTATTTAGTTTTAGGGTATCTTTTGTAATTTCTGTTTTCGGTTTCTGATAAACCGATTCATACTCCTTTCTTGTAAGTGAACCAAATGCTATTTAATGCCTTAGTCTAGGGTTGACAGGTGATCTGATACCCATGAATTGAATATCATAAATGATCCTGTCAAATGTTGTGTTCATTGCTCTTGGTTTCTATGATTTTCCTGATGAGTCTTCTCAACCGCTTCACCTCCTTTCACTCTTCAAACTCTTATCTTGACATCTTCCTTCAGCTGCCTCTGACGGACTGCACATTAGAACACTGTCAGAAAATTTCAGCATTAGAGGGGACTGAAATGTCATTAAGCTTGAGAAATTAGAATGTCAAACTGGAGTACCGTTTTCCGTTGGGCACTGGCGCGGAGGGCTGGAGCTGCGGGAGCTCAGGCTGCGCGAGGGAGACGAGGAGGAGAAAGATCTGGAGCGGGAGCGGGAGCGGGAGCGGGAGCGGGAAGTGGATCCACAGGAGACGAGGGTTTCGTGGTTTATCTCTGTGTTGTATAAAGTGATTTGTTTGCTCATATTTTGATTCTCTGATACCAGAATCTCATCACTGAGGCAGTTGCTGCAACTGCCCACGCAACTAGCTAGGGTGGCAATACCAACTATCCAACGTCATAGCTAACGCTAAACACCTAAATCTAGTTTTCTTACGAAATGCACAGGGAACAATAGTTAAATTATATTCCTTATGAGATCATACTGTACTGCTGTTGGTTGGTGTTAACTGAGAATCAGGCTGAATCACATGATATGTATTAAAAACAAATGTATGTATATTTTTATGTAATATTTATTAGGAATTTGTCTAAAATCTAGCGATGACTCTACTTGATGCATAAACTTTGTAACTTAATTGGTTATCTATTCAAATTTTTGAGCGTGGTTTAAAGTTCAAATCCTAGTAAACTTAAAATGAAGCATTTTTTTCTTCTTTTAAAATCGTGAAAGTATTACTGGGTTTATTTCATTTGTCCAAAACTATTATATCTAGTTTAGTTGTTACAATTACTAGTACTCATTTAAAAAATAAAGTTATTATATCGTTTCATATTCTAAACCAATATATATGAATATATATTTAAAATTGCACTAAAAACATACAAATTTTATTTAAATCCTAAATGATATCGATATGATATATTATTCAAAATTACATACAAACATAACTCATAGGGATTAGGTTCGACAATGGTTAACCGTACCATTATGGTCGACCATAGTTATAACTGTTACTGTTTAATATGGTTAACCGTACCATTATGGTGCAGTACGGTTATGGTGATGAATTTTCTACCCATAATGGTTATGGTATTTGAGTTATACCCACTGTTATAACCATGGTTATTATATAAATATAATTCCAATATCAATATAAGCTTTTATTAGCAAATTGATACGATAATTTTCTTTACATTGATAATTTTTCTTCGTAAGAGTTGCAGACTGGAATCAAAATCAAGTTTTTCAAGTAACAATGGAAGAGGAAGAGGACAGTTTGGTCACTTACAAAAATTAAAATAGTATGTGTCTTGCACATAATCCCAATTCTGTTAGTAATAAACAGTTAGCTGACGGAATGAGGGGATTTTTTATACGGTCCAAACATTAGAACTAAAAATTAAAATTTTAAACATTAAGGGAGAATCTTAAATTTGATCCAAACTTTAGTGGGGAATTGACAATTAACCCTTATTTAAATATAATAATTAATTATTATTAATAAACTAATATATATTAAATAATGGAAGTTAATGTACATACATGTAATAAATAAACATGATATTAGTTTTATATATTTTTATTATTGACAATTTAGATTTATGTATTTTTTTTAAATAAAATTTTCAGTCTTTTATTATATTACATGTGTGGAATAAATATGGGTATACGGGTAAAACTATGGTTAATAACCACAGTTATTTTAATGGTTATGGTATTTAAAATTGTACCTGTAATTGTTATGGTTATGGTTATGGTATGTGGTTTAAAAATATGGTATGGTTATGGTATTTGTCATACCCGTACCATACCCTAACCATCGACAACTCTAATAGGGATCCACTTAGCTGTGTTCTAACGTTGCTCCCAACACAAAGTGTTCAAAATCTATACAATATATAGCACTAGAGTGTTTTGTCTCACATAGACTAAATTTCGTCTGTAAATATTATATTACCGACGAAATAAACGTAAGTTCGAAATTCTCTCTGATTCCGACCTCTCCCGAGTCCGTTTCCCGCTTGTAGAAACCACCAAATCGACGGAGTTTGTGGAAAGCGTCCACGATGGCTCAAGCAGCACAATTGAGTCTCAGGATGCATAAGGAGCTCAAGATTCTCCTCACCGACCCTCTACTTGGCGCATGCTTCTCGTTTCTGTCCGATTCCCACCTCTCCTCCCTCACCTATCCTCTGATTCCGCTTCTCTATCTACTGCTAGGTTCTCTTGGCGCCAACGAACTACTCATATGAGTTTCGAGAAGAAGATGAGTGGCGGTGGTGGAAACCTAAACTCTTTATTCTATGCAGAGTCCTATCATCTGATCCAGGTGCGAAGCATTGAAGGCACTGACTGTTGGGTAATTGGATCCTGCTAATTTTTGCCTTGCAGTGCCTTGAGATTCAATGCCTCAAGAGAAATGCACACGAGATAAAGATTTACATGGTTCACTAACTTGGCTATGTCCACGACTTACACCCACACTTTCACTATAGACAAATAGTGTATCACTCTTCTGCACTCTAAAATACTCACTCCGTATTTTTGGCTCACAACACTATTTTTCTACCACAAAGTCAAAAACGTCAACAACCGTTTGTTACTCTTCTTTATTTTTTGTGTTTGTTCTTTCCTTCGACATTGTTGGCTTCTTATAGACCAAAACAGGTGATAATCTTGAGCGACTTGGCCAAATTGCTGACTCTCTCGCTCGCTCGCTCGTATGCTGAATTTCCTACTAAGAGAGTTATGGCAGAGTAACGAGGGACATTTTAGTTTACAGATTCTAAGTTTTGCGTATCCACTCTTATTCTTCCTATAGCCCTTTGATTTTGCAGATGATCCATTTGGTGATCCCAAGGTTATTGGCGATCCCTATTGCACTCTCTTCGTTGGGTGCCTATCTGACTTCACCACTCAAGATACTCTCTTTAAGGCAATGTTTTGACCTCACATTTGGTTGCAATGCAGAACACTTTCTTTCCCTCTTGTGCAAGGACCTAACTTGAACATATATGTTATGAAGTTGTTGCGTCACAAATATTCAAAAAAGAAAAATTATCAACCTATTGATTATCTTGCTTCTTTTATATATAACGATTAGGCCATAGACCTTGGAGGTTAAATAAAAAATTGTTATTTGTATCACTGATGATGCTATACATGCTTTTTACTGCTAATTAAGAGGCTTGCACACCCTCAGTGGTGTATCAAGTAGTAGAGCTTCACCTATTTTGCTTGCAGTAGTTCACTAATTTCTATGTGGTACGATTAATATACACGTTGTCTTTTTCATCTAAGATTCATTCAATAGATATCTGCACTTTTGTTACAGGCAATGAGCAAATATGGTCGGCTAAAAAGCTTGCGTTTGGGTAGGCATATAGGTAAGTGCCTCACTTGCTCATATTTATTCTGATAGGGCAGAATATCCACATGCAGTTCGCGATCTTGTGTTCGTGCTTCTGTTCCATTCAAATGTCAAATACACAGTAGTTTCTGCTTACAACAAGTGTACATTGTACTGATCTTTACCTCCTCCCTTAATATTTATGTTTTGGTTCCTAACCTTATTGTTTACATTGTCCTTAATGTAGTTACTGGTGCTTCAAGAGGTTATACAACATTGGAGGTGGGTAAATCAATGATGGTGAGAGTCGATTTAAGGGCTCTACAGCAGAACTATTGAAGCCGGAGTCACAGGAAAAGCCAGTCGATGAAGATGAGTATGTAAGGGATGCAAGAGAGAATGTAGCGATTGTGTTGAATAGTGAAGATAGTGATGTTTATTGGACTCTACTTTCATTGGTAATGTGTATTCTATGTTGTGTACACTATATGTGTTTTTTTTTATCAAAGAAATCGCTTTACTTGAAGAAATAAACCGCCGTGACACGGGGTCACGGAAGTTCAGGATTACAATCATTCACTAATAAATGTACTAATGGTAGTGGTGGTCTTTCGACCCAATCACTTAGACTCACTCCCATTCTAGCTTGTTTTGCTATCCAATTCGCACATTCGTTTGATGTCCTTGGAATAGCCCTCCATTGCACACATTCGATCTGGTTTGCTAGTACTTCGATGTTCCGTATTGTGGTTGCTAGTCTCCAATGCATCGGCTCCCCTCTTATCTGTTTGTGCACCGCTTGTGAGTCCGTTTCCATGATGATGTTTTGCCATCCCCGTTCAATTGCTAGACTTATGCCTTCTTGTAGGGCCCTTGCTTCCATGATGTCGATGTCGTTGCTCCACTCCCTACGGTTCATTCCTCCTATTACTTTGCATTCGCTATCCCTTGCTATGACCCCTATTCCCGCTCTTCGTGTTTGCTTACACCACGATGCATTGCAATTGATCTTGATGGTATTGCCGGTTGGTGCTCCCCATGGTTCGGTCTGTCTTCTCCCTTGGGTTATAGGTGTTGTGTGTCCGGTTGCCTTTTGCTCGGCGAAGGCTTGTTGGATTTCAGAGATAACCACCATTGGGTTCGGCATCTTGTTCTCGAAAGCGGCCTTGCATCGTATCTTCCATATATGCCAACATGTGAGGAGGGTTTTCACCCACCTTTGCTCACGCTCCACGCCCTGGCTCCCCTGTTCGTTACACCTCATCTCGAGCCATGTCGACACGTCCGGATTGGTTGTTCGGTCGATGTGGGTACCTAGTAGGCCGAACCACACCGGTTCCGTCCATGCGCATTCTAGGAGCATGTGTTTCCTTGTCTCCTCTTCCCCATAAATTGGACATGTCGGGTTTACATTCATCCCCCTCCTAACCATATTTGACATCACGGATAAAGAGTTCGTGACTAGCCTCCATATAAAGCTCTTTACCTTTGGAAGAACTTTTGATGCCCATATTTTCTTACATAGGTCGGCATTTGCATGTGTCCCCACATGTTGACCCGGTTCCTCACGTAGTTTGTGGTAGATCGAGCGTACTTGGCTTGACCCGTCCTTCGTGTGGGGTCAAATATAGTGGTCCCTCCCCCCTTACGTCGGTAGTGGCATGTTAAGTATATGCTCGACATCTGCATGGTTGACTATGCTTCTCACCATAGGTTCGTTCCATCTCCCCCCCGGGTGATATCAAGTGGCTTACCCTTAATTCACTTCCATGTTCCACTATGTATTCGGCTCCTACCCTCCATCCCTCCTTTGAATATATCCACGGGTTCTCAAAAACACGTATGTCCTCTCTCGAACCAATCAACCATAGCCCCTCTTTCTTCATGATGTCTCGTCCGTGTGTTAGGCTACTCCACCCCCAAGACGATCGGCCGCCACGTTTTGCTTCCAAGAAGGATGTTCGGGGGTAGTACATGCCCTTTAGTACTTGGGCATATAGTGTGTTCGGTTCCTCAATTACTCGGGCAGCCATCTTTGTAAACAAAGCCGAGTTAAAGCTTTGTAGTTCCCGGAACCCTACCCCCTCCCCACCCACCGCTTGTTTTGCTTTCGTAAGTACCTCCCATCTTCTTCAATGTGTTCTTTTCCCGTCAACTGTTTGGCCCCACTAGAAATCTGCAATGAGTGCGTTTATCTTCGCACACCATATTTTTGGTAGGCGGAACACACTCATTACATATGTGGGAATCGCCGTGATGATCGCTTTGATTAGGACTTCTTTCCCCGCCTGCTTCAGAGTTTTTGGCCTCCACCCCGCTAGTTTTTACTTGATCTTTGCTTTGAGTGATCCTAGTGCCTCCTTCTTTGATCGCCCCCATATCGAAGGCAATCCCAAGTATTTCCCGTGGTCACTCGTGCTCTGTATGGTTAGCGCTGACTCAACATCCCTCCTATCCTCCCGGTTCGCCCCTTTATTGAAATATAGGGTTGACTTGTCTATGTTGATCCGCTGTCCTGACACTCGTCAATATGACTCCAGAATCTCTCTTAGGTTGGTAGCACTCTCTGTTGTGCCTTTTATGAAGAACATGGATTCATCTGCAAAGAACAAATGGTTGAGTTCCGGGCATTGTTTCCTCATCCTAATTCCCTGAATTTGCTTTTCCCAGGCCGCCCCACCTATTCTCCTTGATAGTACATCCACCAGTAGAATGAATAGGTAGGGAGACAGTGGATCACCTTGTCGTATTCCTCGTGTTGGCTTGATTGTTTCGGACCGATCCCCATTGACTACCACTTGGTATGTGGTCGTCAATATGCATTCTCGGATCCACCCGAGCCATCTATCCGCAAAGCCCCTCTTCCTTAGCGTTTCTAGAAGGAAATTCCATTCCACCCTATCATAAGCCTTCTGCATATCAATCTTGAGTGCCCACTCAGGCCTGTTATGCTTCGTGCTCATGTGTAGGTGATGGAAAACTTCATGCGCCACCATGATGTTATCATGTATGTGTCTACCTAATACAAATGCACTCTGAAATGGAGTGATAAGATCTGATAGATACAACTTTAAACAGTTCACCAACACTTTTGAGATGATTTTATAAAGGAAATTACAGCAGCTAATAGGCTGAAATCAGTTGGTTGTGTGGGGTTCGACACTTTGGCAATTAGGACAATATCGGTATTATTTTGGGTGTTTAGGAGAGTACATGCTCTGAAGAGGCCTTGATCGCTGTGATGACATCCGCTCCCACGATATTCCAGTTCCGTTAATAGAACATCCCCGAGAAACCGTCTGGCCTGGGTGCACGCGATCCTTCTAACTGGTATGTGGCATTTCTGATTTCAGTGTCTGTCACCTCCCGTGTTAAGTCCTCATTCATTTCGTTCATAACCTGGTTGGGGATCCATCGAAGGAACTCTTCCCCTGCTCTGTTTCCTCTGATGTGAACATAACCCAGAAGTATTCCCTTAGCACATCGGCTATTCTCCTCTCTTGTGTTATCCACTCCCCGTTTGTGCCCCCTTAGTCGACATATTTGATTTATCCTTCTTCGTGCTATCGTTGTTTGGTGGAAGAAAGTAGTGTTACGATCCCCCTCCTTTAACCATTTCACTTTTGACCTTTGCCTCCAATATGTCTCTTCCCGGGTCCATAGATCTAGAATTTTTCTTTTTAGCCTCCTCTCCTCCCTAACCGCTTCTTGGTCCATGTGACCTTGTATGTGTCGCCTTAATTCCTCCTTTGCTTTCGTGATTTCCTTTAGGTTGTTTCCAAAATTGGTTCGGCTCCAAGCTGTAAAAAGCATTCAGCATGTTTGGAGTTTGGCTCGGACACCATGTAAATCCCGCCTCAAGGTTGGTGTTTCCCATGCCTTTCGAATTACATCCTTACACGGGTTTTCGAGCCACATTGCCTTGAATTTAAACCTCCGAGCATGTCTTCTTTTCGGCCTCTCAAGTTGGACCATCATAGGTGTATGGTCCGACCCTAGTGCAAACTCGTTTATGTATCTCCCTTGATGGTACCAGGCAACCCATAAGGAGTTAATGAGTACCCGGTCTAGCCTTTCACTTACTCTATGTGTGCCACTCCGGTTATTGCACCACGTGTATGGATTACCATTTGCCCCCAAGTCTTCCAAGTGTAAATCCTCAATTAGTCTCTTGAAATCATCCATGTGTCTTGATGATTTCCTTCTTCCACCGTTCTTCTCGTGGTGATGACATATGGTGTTGAAGTCTCCTAAGACCATCCATCTCCCATTTCGGCCTTGTCCTATGGTCCTAAAGAGATTCCAACTTTGAGTCCGTTCGGTAGCATCCGTGCTAGCATACACCCATGTAATGTACATTATGTCATCTTGCTTCGTGAGTTTTACCTCACAATCTATGAAGTTTCGGTCAACATACCTAACTGAAACCATGGTCTCCGCCTTCCACCATAATGCTAGCCCTCCCGATGTTCTGTTTGGGCTAACATAGTATTTGTTCTCCATCCCTATCCGTGCTCTTATTCTCTCGCAGTAGGTATCCCCGTTCTTCGTTTCCATCAGAAAAATTATATTTGGGCGATACCTTATGGTGAGGTCTTTCACGTGTTGAATTGTCAAGGAAGACCCCAAACCTTGATAATTCCATGACATTGTGCTCATTGATTCCGTGTGGCTATTTCGGGACAGCCACCAGAACCCTTTGTTAGGTCATTCATTTCCTCCTCTTCAATACTAACTCCATTTGTACTCCCGGCCTTCCTCCTACGGACAGAGGGTACTCGGCTAACTTTCTTCCTCGGGCTGCATCACAAACTTTTCCCCTTTCGGCCCCCTCCCTCCATTATTGGTTCCACCTATTTTTTAATTCGTTTTGAATACGGTTGCTCATCCATGTTCTCCCCTGTGCGTTTCAGTGCATCTTGTTGAGGTAGTGGCTGAGTCCAGTCGGTTGGGTTCAGATGGTTGGTACGGGCGATGTGGAAGATGTGGGTGGTGTGTCTGGGGGTTCTCAACTATGTAGTTGTGGATGGGGGTGGTTGCTTCGGTTGTGGGGCTCGAGATTTGGTTGTCGGGTAAATATGTGATTGTGGGAAGGTTAGGGTTTTCTGGGGTTTTTTAGGTGGGCGGTTCGGTGAGGTATTTTGGTTTTGGTGTGGTGGATAGAGGCATGGCTGGGGATTGTGTTATGGGTTGTCTCGATTGTGCTAATGCGGATTGCTGTGGTTTATATTCGGCCTTGTGTCCATGGGTGGGTCTTTGGCGATGCTTGCATGTATGGGTCTAGTAAGTGGTTCGGTTTTGGGCGAGGGGATGTATTTGTGGTGTTGGGGTATGTATCGTGATGCCCATGGAGTGGTCCATCTCTTTGTCTTGGTGCTCGGTCTGCTCAGACCCTCCATTGGTCTCCTCCTTTTGTCCACTCGATTGGACCTCATCGGTGCCCATTTGGTTGGTCGGGGCATTATCATCAGTATCCCACCCCCCTTCTGTCCCTCCATCGGTGCCTCGGTCGGCACGTGTGGTTTAGTTTCCGTTTCCTTGTTTGCTTTCCTTGACTCGGCGCTTTCCTTGACTCGGCTATTACGTTGAACCATGATTTCCTCACGGTTTATTTCCCCTTAAGGCAGCCCCTTCCTCCTCCCTGCCTTGTTGTCGAACCGTGCTAGTCTTTGGGCGTACTCCTACTAGCCACGGTCCATATGCGGGTTGTGTTGGGTCATGTTCCGCCATCTTAACCTCACCCTTACATGCTTGGGTCGCATGCCCGAGCACTCCACATCTGTAACAATAGTCGGATAACCTTTCGTATTTAATGGTAGCCCATCGTTCCGACCCATTGGAGTTTGTCCACCAAAATCCAGTCATCAACAGTTCATCCACATTGATCATCACACGGATACGCATATAACTTCTAGTAATTTTCCTGGCAATTGGCTCTATCTCTAAGCATTGGCCTATCATGTTTCCTATCTTCCGGGCATTGGCATCACTAAATTTATCCAATCCTAGGTCATGAACCTGAATCCAAATGTTTACCTTGTTGAATTCCACATCCTTTGCACTCTTGCTCGGTTCCCATTGTTTGATATTGAGGATGTGTCCATTGATCGCCCACGAGGATAGGTCTAGTATTTGTTCGACATCTTCATCCCGACCGAAATCGAACAAAAGTATTCCTGGTTCAACCTCCGAGATCATGACCGAGGCAAACATAGCCCAAGCCGACCGAAGGACACTTTGAATGACGCTCAACTTGATCGTTTTCTGTGATATCAGTTTGCCCACATAGTAATTCTCCTTCTGCAGTAACTGGTTGGAGTTGAGCTTGATAGGCTGTCGCCTGGAGCTGGTGCTGTCCCCGGAACCGGAATGCATCGTTGAAGCCGAGCCTTCACATCCGTTACCAACCACCTACAGAGACAGAGGAAAGGGAGAAAACAAAAACAAAATAGGGGTTATCCTAACAGACGCAATTGAAGTGTCAATCGGAGTTGGGGTTCGATGACGACGTCGGTCGTCGTGAGCTTCTATGTAAGCTTCAGCAGTTGGCGAGGGCTTCGGTAACTTTGGGCAGCAGCTTCTCTTTGCATGGCAACGTCCAATCAGTGCTACAGTGCTTCTTCTCTTCCCTTCTCCAATTAGTTGGTTTGATTCCTTTCTTGCTGCATTTGGCCGGATGGATTCCTTGGCAATTAATGCCAGAAGACAAAACCAATTACTAGTTTGACAACAAGCTCACATCCAAAACCCTAGGAATTGGGGGTTCTTGGGAGGTTTCGTTCTTGGCACAGAGCTGGATTATATATGTGGTTTTGTACTTTGCTCAAATTTCATAAATCTGATATTTTTAAAGATATATTATTTATACATATGCCTAGGAAGTAGGATTTCGTCGCGAAAAATCTGTGACGATATCTTCAATTTCGTCAGTAAAGCTATTGTCCGAGTTATGAATTTCGTCGGTAATTGATTTTGTCGACGAGATCTTTTTCGTTGGAAAAGGTAATTCCCGACCAAACAACATTTCAACGGGATATACTTTATAACGACCAAATAAATTTGTCGCCAAAGAACGACATTTATCAACGAAATTAAAGAAAAGTCAACAAAACTCATGAATTTACCGATAGAGTTTTCCTCGGGAAAGATACGAATTTTGTCGACCAAATAAATAGTCTTATTTCCGTCGGCAAATCTTTACCGACGTGGCATTCACCGACGAAAATATCATTTTGCCAATGAAATTTATTTTTAGCGATGGAATTTAATAATTTTACCGACGAAATAATTTAGTCGGTAAAGACTAAATTTTCAGTAGTGATGCAATTTTCTTTAGAATTCATCACTGGTAAGCAAGTTTTCTAAACTTTAATTTCCGAACAAAATTCTTTTTTAAAAAGATTCTCCTCAGTTGGACAAGCTTTATAATTTTCTCTTACTTTGTAAAAATGTTTCCTAAACCCTAATTTAATTTAGACAAAAAAAAAACTAATTTAAAATGCATATTTTTGGGTATCGATAGTACCAGCCAAATACGGATAAGGCCTCAAAGGCCCAATAACTTTTCAAATGGGTAAAACCCAAATCATTCAGAACTGGGTCATCCCACATTAAGGGAAAACTAGCACCCACAAAGTGGTCCAGCACCAAACCCAAAACTAAAGTGGACGTTAAAGTTGTTACAAGTCGCCATCAACCAAAGCCTCACACTGCTCTCCATGGGAGCGCTCGCCAAGAGAGTCAAATCTATCAACTCTGGTCCCATAACCAACAGAGAATATACAACCACGATATCACGCGTATATCGGTCACATATTCTACAAAGATTATATAAGGCAATTGCAATATTACGTGATAACCGTAATATATGCTATATTTATCTGCAACAACACAATATTTACATATATATTCGGTTACCAAAATGGTTTGGTCTTCCATCCTTATAAATACTCATGCTTTACATACGTTATTTTACGTCTTGAGTTCATACACACAATATACTCATTTAAGCATCGGAGTGGGTCCTAGAATAACCCCCTCTGTTGCGCTCCCCTTCTTGCAGGTTCATCGGAGCTCCGACGAAAGCTCGTGGTCATCAACCAATTGGCATTCAAATCACTGCCAAGTCAGCGTTCAGAAAATTTAGACCCAACATTTGGCGTCGTTAGTGGGGAACGAGCAAACAGTCATGAGAAATCCTAGGATAGCTCTGAATCCACTGCTGCTTCGCTGCTCCATCAACAAGAACCTGCTAGCCAAGTAATTCCCAATGCCGTCCCACCGAGACTGGCATAGGAACATATTAGCACTTCAAGACTGGCCCTGATTTCTCCTCCCACCGAGATTCCATTTCAGCAAACTGTTCAAGTGGTTGGGGAAACCATTCAGGTCACCGCGGAGATGCCTTCCCTCTTGGAAACCATCATAGGACAGGCTCGCAAGCAAGCACCTGCTCCTCATGAAGATCCTCATCCCGTGGGGTCACCAGAAGTAGAAAATGGAACTATGTGTGGCACCACTCCTCAAGAAGACTAAGAGATGACCTCTAGACACCAGTCCATGCCTCTGGCCTCCACCGAAGCGCCAACAGTCACTTATTCTGTCAATCCATCGAGTGCCTCACCGACTGGAGAACAACAGCCTCAATTCACCCTTGGCCAAGTTGAAGAGATTATTAATAAAAGATAAAGGAACAGCGCGGAGCCGTCATGACTCCCTTCCAAGAACGGTCCTCCCATCCATTCACCGTTGCTCTTATAGCGGTTAGAATACCGAAGGATGTGGTGGCGATATCTATCCATGAATATAGTGGCGGAGGAGATCTTGTAATTCACGTAATAAAGCACGAAGCTTCTCTGTTGGGTAAGTCGAACGATGAAAATCACTTAGCCCTATTATTTCTGTCAACCCGCTCGAGTTTGGCATCATCTTGGTTCTTCGGCCTCCCTACAGGATCAATATGGGCATGGTCCGAGTTAAAGAACAAGTTCCTGGAGCAGTATATGGGCGAGCGTCAATTTCTAAAGAGTGTGGTAGCCTTGGACACCGTCAAAGAGCATCCAGTCGAAACCTGGCTGACTTCTATGGGTGTTTTCGTAAGAATGTCAAAGAAGTTGATCGCCGAGTCACGGATGGATATATCGTTCGAGCGTTTTACACAGGACTCGGTGTGGCTAACAAAGCCTCAAGAAAACTGGGCAACAACTATCATGTTCAGGAAATAGACACATTGGAGGAACTAGCGGTAAGGTGAAAGGTTTCATAGACCTGGAAAGGGCAAACTCTGAAGCTAATTTCCCGTTGTCAACCTCACCAAGGGCTATTCCAGAGCCCCGACGGGATGGAAGAAAGGAAAAAATGGACAATCGGGGTCATGAGAAGCCTAGATCCGAAACCACCGGACCAAGCCATCGAGCGGTTCCCGAGTATTTAACGCTTTTAAACAGGCAGATCTCGACGATACTAGTCGAGATGGAAATAAGGTCCTTAGCAAGACCACTGATGCCCCGAAAAAAATGCTCAGCCTATAGGTAAATAAACAAAAAGCTATTTCCGCTATCACAAAGCGAAGGGCCACATGACCGATGATTGTAGTATTCTTAAGCGCGACATCAATAAACTAATCTAGAGAGGCATGTTGAAGGAGTTCGTGGCAGGGAGAGAACGAACTTTAACTCCTCCATGTAGAACTCACTCGCCAGTTCCTCAAAGCTGAGTTGCCAATCCAGTGCTTGTGAAGAAGTCGAATGGAAATTGGAGAATGTGTGTTGACTTCCTCGACTTGAACAAAGTCTGCCCCAAAGATTCGTACCCTCTTCCGCGAATTGATCAGCTGGTGGATGCAACCTTTGGTCACGAGACGCTAAGCTTCATGGACGCCTATTCAAGATATAATCATGTATGAATGCACCCGGACGATGAAGCCACATAGCATTCTATGTTGATGGATTTATACTTTGCTATAAGGTGATGCCCTTCGGCCTGATAAACGTGGGGGTAACCTATCAGCGAATGGTATATAAGTTGTTCCAAGAAATGATGCGGCAAAACCTGGAAGCCTATGTGGATTACATGCTCGTTAAGTCAATCAAGGGGAGCCCTCACACAGAAGACCTTCGAGAAGCATTCGAATTCATGAGAAGGCACAGTGTTTGCCTGAATCCAACAAAATGCGCCTTTGGAGTAAAATCATGCAAATACTTGGGGTTCATGGTCAGCGAGAGAGGCATAGAGAAAAACCCTGAGAATCTCAAGGCTATAGAAGAGATGAAGTCCCCAACTTGCCACAAGGAAGTCTAGAGTCTGAATGGTCGCCTGGTCGCGCTCAATCGTTTCCTCTCAAAGGCGAGCGACAGGTCCCTCCCGATCTTCCTAACTCTTAAGGAAAATCGCAAGTTCGAGTGGACATCGGAGTGTGAGGATGCCTTTCAATCACTTAAGCAGCACCTGCAGTCACTCCCATCCTTGGAAAAGTCCATTCCCAATGAACCACTCTTTTTATATATAAGTATTAGTGAAATCGCAACCAAAGTTTTGGTAAAGGAAGAGGGAAGTAAGCAGAGTCGAGTCTACTTTGTAAGCAAGTTGTTTAATTCAGCTAAAATAAAATATATCTACATTGGGAAGTATCTCTATGACTTAGTTATTGTTGCTCGAAATTTGGGACCATACTTCTATGCCCACGTCATAACAGTCATCACCAACAAGCCCCTCAAACACTTCCTGATGAGGCTAGACTCTTTAAGAAGGATGGTCAAATGGGTGATTGAGTTGAGCAAATTCAAGATCAAATTTGCGCCGAAAACGACCATCAAAGGTCAAGACTTGACATATTTTATAGTGGAAAGTACTAGCAATGGTCTCACAGAAGTGAAAAAACGGCAAGAACACCTAGAAGACAATGGCAAAAGCTGGGAACTATACCGACGGTTCCTCTTCAAAAGAAGGCTCGGGGCACGATTAATCCTCATCCCCCTCAAGGCGAGCCCTTAAAATATGCGATCACCCTCACATTCAAGGCATCCAATAATGAGGTCGAGTATGAAACACTTATCACTAGACTGTGACTCGCTAAGAGAATGGGCATAACGTCACTAAAGGCAAAAAGCGATTCAGAGCTAATTGTCAACCAAATCAATGATAATTATGAAGCAAAAGGGGAAGAAATGGAAAAAATACCTCGACATTGCCAAAAAACTCGTCGCTGAATTCCAACTTTCGCGATCGAGTTCATTCTTCGCCAAGATAACCAGCTAGCCGACTCCCTAAGCAAGCTGGTGTTCGGAGGAACAAGAATGCAGAACGTACAATTCATGAAACAAGAATTATACTCGGTTCTTGAAAATCGAGCAGAAGTCTTCAATGTCCAAGAGTAGGATAAATGGATGACCCCATTCCAAACTTTCTAAAAGAAGGAACCCTGCCAGAAGACGAAGGCGAGGCGACGAAGATAAGCCGCTTAGCCGCAAACTATCTTATGATAGATGGGGATCTCTATAGGCGAGGATACTCAACTCCCTATCTGAAATGCATTTCTCATCCTAAGACGGAAAGTGTTCTGCGCGAAGCTCACAAAGGAGTTGTCGCATGCCATGAAGGTGCACACTCACTGACGGAATTAACAAGGAAGTGTGCAACTTGTCAACAGTTCGCACCAAGATTTGGTCGACCACCGACATTGTTATCCCCAATGGCAGGCGCCTAACCTTTCGTCTAATGGGGAATAGATATCTTGGGGCCCTCTCCCATAAGCACTGGCAAAGAACACACATTATCGTGGCGATCGATTATTTTTCCAAATAGATAGAGGCGAAAGCATTGGCCTCTACGACTGAATTTCAAGTGATTAAATTCCTAAAGATCAACATATTTTCGCGATTTGGCCTCCCAAAGATACTCATAAGTGACAATGGCCCGCAATTCGTGGTAAAAAAACTCAAATGGCTCTGCAAAGACTACCATATTGATCATAGATTCAGCTCGGTACACCATCCTCAAACCAACGGACAGGCTGAAGCAGCCAACAAAGTTGTTCTGGCAGGACTCAAGAAGCGAGTTTAAGCCTTCAATGAAAGATAGGTAGATGACATGGACAATGTGTTGTGGGCTATTAGAGAACGACACCCAAAACAGCAACAAGGAAAATGTAATTTAGTCTGGTGTAGGGATCCGAAGCAGTGGCACCCGCCGAAGTAGCAGTACATACCCATAAGATCCAACAATTTAATGTCGAAGCTAATCAAATAGAGCGACTTAAAGACCTCGATCTTGCTTAAGAAAAGTGGTGGCAATCAGACAACTCACAAGCTAAAATGCGACTGGCAATCGCTCGGTACTTGAACAGAAAAGTCAGTGCTCGCCTATTTTTTGTGGGGGGGTGGTTATGCGAAGGAATGAGTTCACAAATTTGGACAATGACAACAAACTCTCAACTAAGTGGGAAGGCTCATACAAAGTAGTAAATATCATCGCACCAAGGTCTTACTACTTGGAGAACACAGAGGGTATAAGGCTACCTCGTCCCTTCAATTCCAAACATTTATGGAGGTTTTATTCATAGATTGTAATCAAAATGTTATGCCAATAAAACAAACCATTCCTTCATATAGAGCATAGTCACTCAAACCAAAACGAAAAGTCCCAAAGAATGGACGATCATCGAAAGATAAGACCTAACTCATACAGGCAGACGAACCAACAAATGTGGCAATCTCCTCAGTCAGGAAAAAGGAGGATTGCGAACAAACCTTATCAAAGTAACAGTTCCTCTCCCACAAATACCTAAAACGAGGGGCGAACGAACTGTCAAGGTAACAGTTCCCCCCAAACTAGGCAAAACAAAGACCTACACTAAAAGGCAAACAAACCGTTAAGGTAACAGTTCCCTTAAAGTTAGGCAAAATAAAGACCTGATATAAAAGACGTATGAACCGTCAAGGTAACAGTTCCCTTACAGTTAGGTAAAATAAAGACCTAATATAAAAGGCGAACGAACCCACATCAAGGGTAACAGTTACCTTACAAGTTGGGCAGAATGAAGCGGACGAACCAATAAGGCAACAGACTCTCCAAAGAAAAGCTTAAGAGAGCGATCGACTCTTAGGTAACAGCTTCCTAAAAGGCGAGCGGATCTAAGGTAATAGTTCCTCTAAAAAGCGAAGTGGGAAAACGAATCTAAGGTAACAACTTCCTAAAAGGCGATCGAATCTTGGGTAACAATTCCCCAAAAAGGGCGAACGAATCTGAGGTAATAGATTCCTAAAAGGCAAGTGAATCTTAGGTAACAGTTTCCCAAGACTAGGCGAATGAATCTAAGAACCAAACTCCTAACAGGCGAAAAATATCCATAAAGGATGACAGTTTCCTTAAAGGCATACTCCTTGGGTAACAGTTCCCTTAAGAAACTTGGCAAAAGGAACGGACAAGCCGATAAAAGGCCACAGTACTTCAACCGAAGCCTAAAGGAGCGAAAAGAACATCTAAAGGGTAACGTTTACTCCAAAGAAAGGTCCAAGACCCTTTGGGGGGGGAAAAGGCGAGACTATTCTACAAAAGCTAAAGCGAAGTTGAAAATAAGTATGGTAAAATTTCCTAAAGCTTTCGAGAAAGATAAACATCAGAAGAACTGTCAGGTATATTCGAAGCCAAACAAAAATGAAGGCTTACGAAACAAAAGGCGTTCATTATATTCAAGGAAAATATCTGAGTCAACAATCAAAAAATAATTACAAGACTCCTGAAAGGAAAGAAAAACAAACAAACTCTCATTCATAAATTGGGGATGACATCTCAACATACAAAAGGAGGAGGAGCAAAAGCACAAGGATGGCATGTGACTTTGCGAGGTTGTAATCCTTATTAGCACTGCAGGCTCCTTCGATTTGAAGTTTTGCATCAAGGCCTAGGCTCATCAGGGGATGTAGTCTCCTTTTCGGCCTCGGGGGCAGCCTTCCCCTCGCCAACACTAGCAGGGGAGCTTCCTTGGTGTAGTCGCTCTCAATGAAGTCAACAATCAAAAAATAATTACAAGACTCCTTAAATGAAAGGAAAACAAACAAACTCTCATTCATAAATAGGGGATGACATCTCAGCATAATAAAGGAGGAGGAGCAAAAGCACAAGGATGTCAGGTGACTTTGCGAGCTTGTAATCCTTCTTAGCACTGTAGGCTGCTTCGATTTGAAGTTTTGCATCAAGGCCTAGTCTCATCAGGGGATGTAGTCTCCTTCTCGGCCTCAGGGGCAGCCTTCCCCTCACCAACACCACCAGGGGAGCTTGTGTAGCCGCTCTCAATGAAGTCTTGAAGAGACTTCACCTCCCGAAGAGGAAACTAGGGGTCTATCCCCTGAATCACATCGACCAAGACCTGGAGATAGTCCGCCACCTCAATCTTCATCACCTCCAAGGCACAGTCAGAATACTCCTCGAACTACTTAAAGTCCTCAACCACGCTCTGGGGATGGGACAACCTTCAGCTTCAGCTCAAGCTGCACCTTCTCAGCCCTAAAGGCATCCCTTTGAGCGCAAGCCTCCTTTAGCTCGCCTTGAAGGCGAGCGACCTCTGCCTTCAGCTGAGTGGAGTACTTGTCAGCTTCCTTGGTCTGCAACTCAGCCCGGAGCATGCCGTCCTCGACGAGCGCTACCTGATCCCCCCTCATCATAATTGAGGCGAGCAACTCGTTCTCTCTCTCCGCACACTCCCATCGGGCCTGCTCCACCAGCTCAGTGGACGCCTCCGCCCTCCTCTTCAAGTCATCCTTCTCTTCCGCAGTATACCCAAAACTCCAAAACTGCTCAAGCTCGATAAGTAGATTAACATGCTTATCGACGAGCTCCCCTACGATCTGTCAGATCGCCGTCTCCTCGCGGATGAGTTGACAACAGGAAAAAAATGGATAAAGTTAAGAGAGATCAAGAAGTTACAAAAGAGAGAGCAATGAAAAGAATATAAGGAAGTCTATAAAGGAATAAAGAGGAGAAAGGAACTTACCAAAGCAAGGCGCTCGAAATGCGACATCATCACAATCTCGATGTCGTTCAAATCAGAAGGGACCTCCACCCGTTCCTGAAGAGGAAGGATCCCATTCAGCATATGCATGCAAAGGTTCGGGTTACCCCGCAGCATCGTTTTATCAGAAATCTCCACCTTCCGAAGACTGTGGCAAGGCGCCCACGGACCCCTCGAATATGCCACCTTTGGCGACTGGAAAAGAGCCACCAAAGGACAGTACTCCACAGCAAAGGGAATCTTCGAAGTGTCCGTCGATGCACCCCGGGTCAAGACCCTCTTCCGAGCCCCAGCTCCCCTAGAGGAGTTGGGATCAGCACGATCGGAAGCAGGAGCATCAACCTGCCCGGGCACAGGATCCTCGCTCCGGGGAGCAGAAGATCCCCTGGCAGCAGCAGGATGCTCCTCGCCATAACTCCTCACCGTCTTGGCTGGAGCAGAAGCAGGAGTCGCATCGGCTGTGACATTCTTTGAAAACAAGCAAGGATGGTATTAAACCTAAAGGTAAATCAGAAGAAGAAAAAGCAGAGGTCATATCTTGAATAATACCTCTTGGGTGATCGCCAGAGGCAACCCCAGAATGTTCCTCCTCAGGCCTACGATTGGTCGCGCGCCTAGAAGGAGGAGGAGGTGGACTCAAAGTCGCCTGGGCAGCAGACAACCCTGCCTTAGCCTGCTTGAAAAAAGACTGATAAGTTTAGGTTCTCGAGTGCCTACAACACAAAATCCAGAAAAGGAAAAGGGTCAAAAATTTACCCAATCAATAGAAACTGGTGCAGACTGATGAATGTCTGCCAACCTAAGTAGAGACTCTGAAGTCTCCGCCACCGAGCGGATCGAACAGAAGGTTGGTTTCTTATGAAGTCAGAAAAAGTCATCAATTGCATTCTGGTCACTCCCCGACAGCTCGCTAAAGCTCGAAGGAATATCCCGCTCCGGCTGAGAAAGCTCCCAAGGCACACTACCCTTACAAAATAAATAATACTTCTTGTATTTGGAGTTGGTAGCCGGGAAGTCATCCACCAATCAAAAGTCAACATTCCAGTTCCATGCATGGCCCCTCCATTCCTCAAACTTCGACCATCAAGTTTGGAAATGATGAAGGTGGTTAGCCTTTGCAGCCAACCGATAGAAACATCGGAACGAGGAAAGTGAATACGTCCATCCTTGACGTAAGCACATAAATTTGAACTCAACCCACATCTGAATGGAGTTGGGTATCAGTTATGTGGGACATATCCCATAATAGCAACAAAGAGCCTTCAGGTCTTCACAAAGAGGAAAACGCAACCCATCATCAATCTGGGCCGCATAAACGTAAACCTCTCTTTCGCATGGGTAATGCAACCCTAGGTGTGTCCGCTTATCCTAAACTCGTCAAGGCGACCATGACCTTAAACTGAGTTGGCCTCAACTCATTGGGCTTAATATCTAAGAAAAACATCATGGCATGGCAAGAACAGGACTAAAATAACAAAAATGAGGAAACTTTAATGCCTAAAAAGAAGCAGAAAGAGCAAAAGACTACATGTTGGAGAAAAACTGGAATGTTGGTCTTGGGCACGTCCTGCACCGGGGTGAAAGCATCTCAGATAGAAAAAGGGGCATTGCAAATCCTAGTCGTAACTTTCTGCCTGGAATTAGAATGAGCGGGGGGGTTTGGAAGACGAACCCTTGCCAGAAGATTGATTCTTGTTTCTAGCCATGGTAGTAAAAAGAAGATTTTTACTATGAGTAAAAAGTCTGAGAGAAAAACAGAGGATTAAGGCACGGAAAGGAGCACTTGAACTCTGGGAATAAGAAAGCTTGAACGCGTAAAGGGCTAAGTGTCAAAGGGTGGCTTTTTATAGCCAAAACTGGGGAAACTGGACAGTTATGTCCAGAAAAAATCAAACAATGATTATGCCCCCTATGAGGTAAAATCGAAGCAATGTCAGGACCCAAAGGGTTACATCGGGGAGACAAACCATCGAATCAGTATAGAAAATTTTCAGCCTACCCCTATTACGGAAGTCAAAGAGACAGGCATGCATCAAACGTCCTCTCGACTTCTCGCCAAGCAGTGCATCTAGTAAAATCCATTCGAGGGAAAATGTTGGGTATCGATAGTGGCAGTCCAATACGGGTAAGGCCTCAAAGGCCCAATAACATTTCAGAGGGGTAAAACTCAAATCATTCAGAACTGGGTCAGCCCACATTAAGGGTAAACTGGCACCCACAAAGCGGTCCAGCACCGAACCCAAAACTAAAGTGGATACCAAAGCTCTTACAGGTCATCATCGGCCAAGGCCAAAGTCCCCTACTACTCGTCATGGGAGCACTCGCAAAGAGAGTCAAACCTCTCAACTCTGGTCCCACAACCGACACTGAATATACAACAACGATATTCCGCGTATATCGGGCAGTTATTCTACAAAGATCATATAAGGCAACTGAAATATTACGTGATAACTGTAATATATGATATCCTTATCTGTAACAGCACAATATTTACAGATATATTCGGTTACCAAAATGGTTTGGTCTTCCATCCTTATAAATACTCCTACTTTACATACGTTATTTTACGTTTTGAGTTCATACACAAAGTATACTCATTTAAGCATCAGAGTGGGACTCAGAGGAACCCCCTCTGTTGCGCTCCCTTTCTTGTAGGTTCATCAGAGCTTCGACGAAGGCTCGCGGTCATCAACCAATTTCCATTCAAATCACTGTCAAGTCGGCGTTCGGGAAATTCAGACCCAACAGATACTTATAAAATCATCAATGGAAACTTTTCTTGTTCTGCAAATTTTGAATGGTGTGTCCAAACTGTCAATTAATGAAGAACAAACAGAAGATAAGCTGAAAATATTTCGAGCAATCCAAAAAACTGAGAAACTTGCAAATGAAATTTTTTTAAGGGTAAAATATAACTGAAATCTTTAACATTCGGGTTATAATCGAGTTTTTCATTTAAAATTTTGTTCCTTCATTTTTCGTTATCAATCGAGTTTACTATTTCCCTCAAAATTTTCATCCAAACTTAATAAAAAATATTTTGAAAATTGAAAAAAAAATGTAAATATTAAAAAATGTTACAACAAAACCATTCCGACACAATCGAAAGGATTAGGGTCTAGGTTTTAACTCAAACCGGTTCGCGCATGGGCGCGGATCTGGTCTGGGTCAAGACCTAGACCATAGCCCAATTAAATTGAGGGTCAATTTAGCCCCTATCGAAGGGCTAAGGTCTGAGTCTGGGTCCTAGTCTTGATCCAAACCCTAGCCCCCTTGATTGAGGCTAGGATTTGGATGAAGACCCAAACCAACCCCAAACCCATGGACAAACTGCAGGTCTTGGTCGAGACCTAGATCCTAGTCCATTCGATTGAGATTTAATTGAGTTCCAATTGAACCGAGACTCTATTGTAACATAATAAAATTTTCGAAGGTTTTTGTTGTGAATATTTACACAAATTTAGCTATTTTTTCAATTTTCAAAATATATTTTATTAAACTTGGAAAGAATATTTAACTGAATGGATAAACTCAATTGATAATAAAATATAAAGAAAAAAAAAATATTAGGTGGAAATTCAATTTTTTCTCAAATATTAGGGGACACCGTAATATTTAACTCTTTTCTAAATAACCAATAGAAATAATACGTTTAAAAAATAATTAAAAAACAAAACACTAATGAACTTTATAGAAAGTAAAAGGATTTTTTTTTTTTTTTTTTTTTGATGAAAGTAAGAGGATTGATGTCTCCCATATTTTATATGGGCCCGCCATTGAAATTAGAGGTGTATCAGGCCTGCCTTGTAGTGTTGCAACTTGCAAGCATTCAAATTGTCGTCCAAGTACTTTTTTAAAGATACCCACAACTTTTTCTTTAATGACCACATCTTATATTTTAATCCTCAACAAACAATCCTGTAAGTCAAACAATTTCAAATACTCTTTTCCATGGTTATGTACTAGAATTCTGATGAAAATGTCGATACAGGGTTCCCACTACAGTATTACTTGTGTAGCGTTTGATTGAATGTATTAGTTAATACTATGTTTGAATGGAACTTGTATTAAGATATACTTATACGTATATAACTTAATACAGTGTTTGATTCAATATAAAATTATACGTAAAATGACAAAAATACATTAATACCCTTAAATTTATTTTTTTTAATATTAATATTAAAATTGTGTACACATAAATTAATTTAATATGTGCAAATGAACACCAGAATCACTCAACAGGGGCCATACAAGATCATGAAAGATTATAACTGGCATTCGATAAGATTCATATGACAACAATAAATACGAGGATCATTGACCATAACAGGTCAAAAGTCATAGTTTCCGATGAAGATATGATCATAACATACGGTGGTAGACACAATTAAATACTCAAAATGAGACACAAGTTTATAATTAAAATAAGACACAAAGTCATACTTAAAACAAGACACAAAGCTCGAATTGTAGTATGGAGAAATGTCATCAGCGGCGGACCGGACTCAAGTTCCCACGAAAGGGGCGTCGTAGAGGGTGAGAGCCTCGTCGTGTCCGGACTCTATCGCACCACGAGGTGTTGTCGACGAGTCGAGTTGTTTGAGAATGCAGCCCCAATCTAGCGGTATATTCCGTCCAATGCTAAATACGGGCAGAAAACAACTTCCATTTAGATTTGAGACCGTGACTCATCGTGGAGCACTTTCTCACTAATGTAATGAGAGTTTTATTACATTATCCTCCACTTCACTCTTGATGTTTTTCAGAACTTGAGTACGAAACATAATTGGAAAACAATAAGAGTTTAGACCGCCAAGTGAACCTATAGAAAAAATCATCAAAGATGAGTTAACCCATTTCTGATTCCAGACGAAACAACGGGGAAAAGGAAGGATCAAGAATGTAATATATTTCAGGAGCTAGATGAGTTGTTGATGAACAAGTAAGAGTTACCTCAACAAAAATGGATGGAATAGGACCTAAAAAAGTGATTCAAGTTGGTTCTCAACATTGGGAAATTCCTTTTCCGCGTTACGTAAGTTATTTTTTACGATAATTGATGAAATATCTAAAGCAAGAACAAATAACATATTATTATAGTATACGACACAGACAAAATATATTCTACTATTACCAACTTAGGTCGAGGTTTTTCTTCTTAATAATTTTTCTTTGATAAATGGAATCTATGACCAGTTGGAATCAAGAGTAATGGTTCATAAGATGTAACCAAAATAATTCCACTACTGAGAAACCATGTGCTATTTTTACTTGAGAGTATTGGTAGTAGAAATTCAACCCATCATAAGCCGAGGTTCGAACATGCGTCATCACATACCAGAAAAAAGGAAGACTGTTGGACACTTGGACCAACTGAAAAAGCAAAGTTAAGTCGTTAGTTAGTAGTGCAGGATCCTTGGCCAAAAAAAAAAGTAGTGCAGGATTTATTTATTTATCATAACAATCAATTAGTTAGTCAATAAAAGAGCTGACAATCTGCTGAGGTTCGATCCCGTGAGCATGGAAGAGTCAGCATAGTAAAAATTCACTATATTATGCAGATGGTACAAGTTGGGCTAAGAGATTGAATAGTTTTATTTTCCACCCAATTTTATGTAACGAAACTAACAAAAATAATTAAAAATGCTATATGCGGTTACCGATGGGCTCCCGATCAAAATCGAGTAGCTTGATGGCGTGTGAAGACCAAGAGTAACGGTGCCATGACAAGTGATGAACAAGGGTGAGAAATGTTTGAAAACCTGAAGGTTGATAGAAAAATCGGGGAATTAAGATGTAAAACGATGTTTTTAGAAGAAATTTGTCGGGCAAATTGCCTTACGGCAATGGGTTACATAGAACTCGAAAAGTTATGCGGTTTCAAAAAAAATCGTCAAAAACGATCAAGTAATTGAGTTATAGATAAGAATTGTGTGCTGACTAATTTTTGTTTCTTCCGTAGATAGTAGATTGGGTTAATTGAGGGTAATTAGGTAATTTTTTATTATGTATTAAATAATACCATGGTTATAGAATGTATTAGTTAATACACAATTAACACTAGAAATGTGTATTAGCTAATACATATGTATTAATTAGTACCGCCTATTATTTCTAATCAAACGTTGTATTAGTTAATACATATATTAATTAATATTAATACATAGTTAATACTTTAATCAAATGCTACTTTAGTTTCATATCAAGTATCTGACCACGTGTAGGTAGAATATAGCACACGACTGAAGCCCTTGGCAACGAAACTCATAACACGTGAGCGAATAAATCATGAGTACAAAATAACACAAAACAAAGTTAATCATAATATTAAATACACCTAAATACCTAATGATCAACTTAATTCTGGATTATAAATACTTCATTTCTTATGAAATAGGTCATTACCTTTCGTACTACATATGTTCTCCATTTTATTGTTTTAACTGACTTTATCTTCATAGGGGAACATCAGCTTCCCTTCCTATAGTTATTGGAACAGTTTTCGAATTAGACGACCTAAATCGCAAAGGATCCAGTAAATATACAAATCAACCCCTCTGGATTGAATCATTCATCATATTCAAAGTGGTTAACTTCAAAAGATGGCTCCAAACTTCAATTTCATATTAAAACTGATATGAGAAAATAGATTACTTTTTGTGTTATCTTTTTTGCATGGGCTTGTATATCCCACCACGAAATTTAAAATTATTATAAAAAAGGGTATTCAAAACAGACCAATCATTTTATTAGTAGTAGTATTTTAATATTTATTATATATGATAAAATAGATAATTGTTGGGTGCTTATGAAACAGACCAATCACTTTTGAGTTTGACAGATCTTATGGAATTTAGAGACTACTTTTTCTCAGATGAATAACATAAGACTTTCAAATGAAACCAGCTAACATTCCATGCATGAACTCTGCTCCATGGAGTTTGTTTTGGGGTCTTGACTATTTGTTATACCACCACTCTCTCTAAGCATTTACTTGTGTAATATTTTGGTAGTTCTATACAAAGTCGAGCTCAAAAAAATTAAAGTAGTGGTAAATAATTAAACAAGAAAATATTTAGAAGAGTAAATACAATTTTTTAAAGGATTAAATCGAAAATAATTATAGATTTTAATTTAAAATTACACACTATATAATATATATTAAAAGTTTGATTGACATATAGCTTGTCCCTTGTTTCTATATATATGTACTTACTTTTTGGGAAGATAGTAGTCTTGTGTTATAATGATTGATTCCTTCACATTCTCTACTCCACTGCCCTTAGTTGCATTGTTTATATACATTCTAGTTTTTTTAAACATCTTATGTTGACTGAAATAACAAAGACAAGGTGATCACCACCAATACCTTTGCTGACACGTAGTTAGGGATTTTTTTTTTTTTTTTTATCAAAAGTAGTTAGGGAATTAAGTAGCAAGTTAGCAGAAATTATAATAAAAAATTGAATATTAGAGTTAGAGTTAGAGAATATATAAATAGGGAGAAAATGAAAATAATTCAAATATGTTTGCTTAAAATGATTTTTTAATTTAAAATATGTTAAATCAATGATATTTAATATTTTCGTTAATTCTCCATTTAAAATTTTGTTAAATACATTTAAAATTTATAAAGTTAACTAATTATTTTGCCAAAAAACACAGCTAACTTATAATAATGGTTATAATTGAGTTCCAATTCGATCAAAATTCATGGATTATTTAGGGTGAGACTCCATTCAAAGCTAAGGGACCACCGATTGAGGTTTAGGTCCGTTAATCCAACGATTGAGTCTCCAATTAAATCTCAATCAAGAGTCCTTGTAGCCTAGATCCACCTTTGGACTACCTGATTGGTGTGTGGATCCAAATCATGAACCTTTTGATTGGGTTTCAACCAATTCTGTCTCAATTGTATTTTAGTATAATTTATTAGGTTTATTTATGATATTTAGAAAAGTACTTTTATGATCTTTTTTGTATAATATTTTGCCTCTATAAATATGCAGAGGAGGGATGACAATATTTGCTACTTTAAGTTATTATCCCAACGTGGCCAAATGCCGAATCAGAGAAAAATATCAAGTTGTTGGAAAACAATTTTGAATCAAATTCTGCATCGCCAACGAAGACACATATATATATATGAACGCATAAAAGAAAAATATATACTCATACATGTTAACAATCGTATGAATACAAGAAGTCAATAATTTTTGTGTCGTGTTCAAATATATTATAATACGATAACAGCTATAATGTTATAACTTTTTCCCCCATATTTTCAGTTAACATATTATAAATTGATTTTTAGCATGTTAAATCAAAGATTATGCTTATAAGTCGTAACTCGTGTTTGTTTCGTCACTAACTTTTAAGAACCAAGAAAGCGCATGCTCTAAACTTGTGTATTCCATCCATCCACCCACCATACGGAATATAATATAATAATGGAAAAGGATATATTCTAATATAAAGGAAAAAGAATATATTCTAATATAATAGGATCGGTGTAGTGTAAAACAATACTGCTATGGAGTGGCAACTTCTTCATTCTTCCCTTTCAATGATATTATTATATTCTCGTGCTCTCTTACTTACTCTAAAAGTATATATTACAAAAAACTAATTCACCAAATTACACGTATCAGACTCGAAATTTTTACTAGATTTATTTCAACAATATTTTTAAACTTTGAATATCAGAATTTATATGTGTATATATATATAGTGATCTAATCTTAATTTATATTTTATATATAACTAGATGTAGACAGATTTTCAATAGTATTATATATTATATATTTTTAATTTGTATTATTTATTATGTGTTGATTTGTAACTGTTATGTTATTATGTGTGGTAGTTGACTAGTGTATACACGCATAGTATCAGACATATTTATTAGAGAATTCTTCACATTTATTTATATATATATATAAGTTAGCGAATCATTGAAAATTTATAGCCCTTTCATTAAAATATTGTAGTAAATAAAATTAACCAATATATATTAAAATAATATAATATTTTAGTAAAACAACTTCTTTTTTTTAATCATGAATACCACTTTACTTTCATAAATAAAACGTTGTGACATGGGGTCACGGGTGTTCGTACATCATATCATTAGCTACTAAACATACAAATGGTAGTGGTGCTCTTTCGACCCAATCATTTAGATGCACTCTCATTCTCGCTTGCTTTGCGATCCAATTTGCACATTCGTTGCTCGTTCTTGGTATAGCTCGCCATTGCACTTGCTCGACTTGTCTTGCGAGTGCTCGGATGTTCGGTGTTATTGTTGATAGTCTCCAATGTTTCGGCTCCTCCATTAGTTGTTGGTGAACCACTTGTGAGTCCGTTTCTATATTGATACTCTTCCATCCTGCTTCAATTGCTAAACGTATTCCTTGTATCGCCAAGACCTCCATCATTTCTATGTTATCGCTCATTTGCCTCCGGTTCATCCCACCAACTAACTTGTCGGTTTTGTCTCTTGCTATGACTCATATGCCCGTCTTTGCGTATCCTTACACCACAATGCGTCACAGTTTATCTTGATCGTGTCACCCGTCGGGGGTTGCCATTGTTGGTTCGGCCTCTCCTCGTGTGTGTGCATAGGTTCGGTTTGAACGACTCCTAGTTGCTCCTCATAGGTTTGCTTGATCTCCATTGTGACGACCCTCGGATTTGGTTGTTTAGCCTCAAAAGCCACCGCGCATCTCGCCTTCCATATGTGCCAACACGTTATTAAGATGTGGGCCCACTTTTTGTCGGTTGTTGTGCTTGGACCATGCAACTTCTCCTTCTTCATCTTTAGCCATTCTACCACATCTAGTCGGTTTGGCCGATCCACTCGAGTTCCAAAGATCCCGCTCCAAATCTGCTTTGTCCACCTACATTCCAATATCATGTGCTCACGTGTCTCGGCTTCACCACAAATTGGGCAACTCGGAGATACATTCATCCCCCTTCGAACCATATTCATTTTAACGGCTATTGAGTTTGTTGCAAGCCGTCATATGAAGTTTTTTTACCTTTGGTATTACCTTTGCTTTCCACAACTCTTTCCAAAACGTACCTCGGTAGTATGGGTTCAGTGTTGGCCTTGTCTCGGCCCGTTCTCGGATTTTGTGGTAGATCGATCGAACTTGGGGTTGTCCGTCCTTCGTGTGTGGCCAAATGTATTGGCCGCTTCCCCCTTCTTGTGGTAGGGGCATATTGAGGATATGGGCTGCATCTTCTTGATCGAACAAGCTCCTTACTAGATGCGTATTCCATGTACCATTCGGCCTAATGAGGTCACTACCTCTTAAATTACCTCCATGTTCCACTGTGCCATCAACGTTCACCATTCTACTCTCCTTTGTATAGATCCATGGGTCCTCAAAGACTCGAATGTTTTCTCCCGAGTCAATCCTCCACATCCCATCTTCTTTGATTACATCTCGGTCATAGAGTATGCTACTCCATCCCCATGAAGCTCGGCTCCCTTTTTTTGCCTCTAGTACCGTGCACCTTGGGAAGTAAAGTCCTTTGAGAACTTGTGCGCATATAGTGTCGGGTTTGGTCATGATTCGGCTTGCCATCTTGGTTAATAGCGCTTGAAGCTTTGAAGTTCCCAGAAGCCTAGACCCCTAATCTCCTTTGCCTTTGTTAAGACATCCCACCTTCTTCAATGCGTTCTTTTCCCGTCCGATGTTTGCCCTCACCAAAAGTCCGCAATGAGAGCATTTATCTCCGCACACCATATTTTTGGTAAACGGAATACACTCATTACGTATGTGGGGATCGTCGTGATGATCGCCTTTATGAGCACTTCTTTAATTGTTTGGTTCAAAGTTTTCTGTCTCTACCCTCCTAGCTTGTCTCTGATTTTAGTTTTCAAATATCCCAAAGCCTCCTTCTTTGAACGGCCCCAAACCGAGGGCAATCCTAAGTATTTGTATGGGTCACCTGTGCTCTTAATATGTATCGCGTCCTCCACCCCTTTCTTCTCGTTCGGATCCGTCCCTTTGTTAAAGAATGGAGTCGATTTGTCTCTGTTTATCCGTTGGTCCGATACTCGATAATAAGATTCGAGGATACTCCAGAGTCCTTTAGCATTGTCTGGCGATCCTCTAATCAAGAACAATGAGTCATCTGCAAAAAATAAATGGTGCAATTATGGGCATGCTCTCCTTAAAGGGATCCCCTGTATGACCCATTCCCTAGCGGCTCCTTTCATTCTTCGTGATAGCACATCCGCAAGTAGTATGAATAGGTAGGGGATAGAGGGTCACTTTGTCGTATTCCCCGGGTTGGGTGAATGGAACTTGTTCTTTCCCCATTGATCACCACTTGGTATGTGGTCGATGATATGCATTCATTTATCCATCTCAACCATTGCTCTGCAAAGCCTCGTTTCCTTAGTGTGTTAATTAGGAAATCTCATTCCACACGATCATAAGCTTTCTGCATGTCAATCTTTAGTGCACATTCCACCTTATCTCCCCTTCGACTCATGTTCAAATGGTGGAACACTTCATGCGCTACCATTATGTTATCCTGTATGTGGCGACCTGATACAAATGCACTCTGGAAAAGAGTGATAAACTCTGATAGATAACATTTCAATCTATTCACCAACATTTTTTAAATGATTTTATACAGGAAATTGCAACAGCTTATCAGCCTAAAATCAGTAGGTCTCATCGGGTTTGGTATTTTTGTAAACATCACTATATCTGTATTATTTAGGGAGTTTAGAAGAGTACCTGTTCTGAAGAAAGCCTTAACCGAGGTGATGACGTCTGCCCCCACGGTGTTCCAGTTCCTTTGGTAATATAGACCTGGGAAACCATTCAGACCTGGTGCTCGTGATCCACCCATTTGGTATGTGGCTGCCCTAATTTCAGTATTTGTCACCTCCCTCGTCAAGTCGACATTCATCTCGGGTGTAATCTGGTTCGGTACATATCTGAGGAGTTCATCCCTCGGCTCCGTTTGTTCCGAGGTGAACATTATCCAAAGTAATTATGGAGTGCATCAGCTATTTTCCCTTCCTCATTGATCCACTCCCCGTTCTCACCCTTTATTCTACATATTTGGTTTCGTCTCCTCCTTGCTATGGAGGTATGATGGAAGAAGGTCGTGTTGCGGTCCCCATCTTTGAGTCATTTCACCCTTGACCGTTGTTTCCAATATTTCTCCCCCCTCGTCCAAAGCCTTTGGAGGTTGCCTTTCAATCTTTTCTCTTCTCGAACCTCATCCTCGTTCATCACCCCATGCATGTTTCGTCTTAGTTCCTCCTTTGTTTTTGTAATCTCATGTACATTGTGGTCAAACCTCTTCTTGCTCCACTCCCTCAATTTGGTTCGGCACCTATTCAATTTTTTGTACACCATTTGGATTTCTCCACCCGTTGTTTTCCCATCCCATGCTTGTTTGATTATCTCCTTGCATTCTGGGTTTTCTAGCCACATAGCCTCAAACTTGAACCATTTCGGATCTCTCTTTTTTGGTTGCTTGAATTGGACCACCATTGGTGTATGGTCTGATCCAATGGAGAGTTCGTTTATGCATCTCGCATTTTGGTACCTCATCGCCCAATCTGTGTTTATCAATACACGGCCTAGGTGTTCGCTTATTCTCTCTATTCCGCTCTGGTTATTGCACCATGTGAACGAGTTCCCCTTTGCTCCCATGTCCTCCATCTTTAGGTCATCAATCACTTGTTTGAACTCGTCCATTTGTCTTTGGGACTTCCTCCTACCACCTTGTTTCTCATGTGGGTGGCATATGGTGTTGAAATCCCCAAGTATCATCCATCCTCCCATTCGGCCTCTTTCAATTGTTCTTAGGAAATTCTAAAGCTGTGTTCGTTCTCGTGCCTCCGTACTCGTATATACCCAAGTAGCAAATGTTGGTTCGGTTTGGTGCTCAAATTGCACCTCACAATCAATGCAATGCAGGTCGTCATACAAAACGACACCCTTGTACCCTCCTTCCACCACAATGCTAGCCCTCATGATGTGCCATTCAGGCTAACATAGTAGTTTTTGTCCATTCTCATCCTTGTTCGTATCTTCTTGCAGTAGGTATCCCCATTCTTTGTTTCCATTATAAATATGATGTTTGGGTGATACCTTTTGTTGAGATCTTGTAGGTGTTGAAATGTCAAGGCAGACCCCAAACCCTCACAATTCCATGAGATGGCACTCATTGGGCACCCGTGGCTGTTTCGGGACAGCCACTAGAACCCATCATGATCTCGTTTTCCTCCTCCCTTTCCTTGGTCTCATTCAGCCTTTTCACTATTCTTTTCTTACGGTTGGGGTTTTCCATGCTCGCTCTCCGCCTCGGGCTTTTCCGCACCCTTGGTTCACTTATTTCGGTCCCCTCCCTAGGCGTTCTTTGTCTCTTCGGCCCGGGCTGCTCCTCCATGTCCTCCTCGATCCTTTTTAGTGTCATCTTATCAAGATAGGGTCTCAATCCGGATGTGAGGTTTAGTATCATGTTGTTGGGTGAGGTGGGGGGTATCGGGCGGGTTCTCCACAATGTAAGTTTGGATAGTCATGGGTGGGTCGATCGGGTAGGGTTTGGTTGGGTCGGTTATGTGGTGTTTGCTTGGGTTATTGGGTAGATATGTGATCACGGGTTGGTTAGATTGTGTGGGGTAGGCGGTGGTTTTGGTTGGTTCGGTCGGGGTGGCTTGGTGTGTTGGGATAGTTGGGTATGTAAGCATTGGTTTGTTCGGTTCGGTTTTGTATGGGGGTATGGCTAGTTTCATTCGTTTTGGTTCGGTTGGGGTCATGGTGTCGGTTGTGCTTGGACATGGACGGGTGTGGGTGGAGAGTGTTCTCGGTTTTGATTACTATGGAGGATTAGGGCTCTCGAATTGGGAGTTTTTTCATGCATTGGTTCGGTTTCCCCTTGTTCTTTGCTTGCCTCTGTCTCCATTGGTTCGGTATCCATGTTCTCATTTGTTTGGGTTTTGGGTTTCTCCTTGGCATCCTTAGAGTAGGCATATTAAACCCCATATTGCCCACGTGCATGAGCCTTTTCCCGTTTCCTTTCCCTCACCTCCGCCATTATATCAAACCATGATCTCCTCTCGCCATGCTTTTGTGGTGATCCCTGTTTCTCATCCCCTCCCACAGTTTGTCGCCTCATAGCTTGTTTGGGTCTCACACCCACAAGCCACGGTTCATACATTGGTACATCTTTCTCATGTTCCGCGAACTTCACATATGTTTTGCATGCTTGAGTAGTGTGGCCTAGCATGCCCTACCCATAACAGAAATCAGATAATCTTTCATATTTAACTGACGCCCACTTTTCTCCCCCTTGGGAGTTTTTCCACCAAAATCCCGCCATCAATGGCTTATCCCCATCCACTTCTACTCTCATCCTCATATAGCTTCAACTTATTCTCCTTACATGCTTGTCAATTTATAGGCATCTTCCTATCATATTCCCTATCTTCCAGGCATTAGCTTCACAAAATTTCTCCAGACCTAGGTCATGTATTTGAATCCAAAATGTTACCTTTTGGAAATCCACCTCCTTCACGCCCACACTCGGGGTCCATTTCTTGATGTTCAAGATATGCCCATTTACTGACCACGGGGATCTGTCTAAGATCTGGACTGCATCTTCCTTTCGTTCAAAGTCAAACAACATTATCCCCTCCTCCAATTCAGAGAAGGTAACCTTCCCATATTGTGCTCAAGCTGACCGGAGCACCCCACTAATAGTGTTCGGTTTGATCACCTTTTGCGAGAGTACCTTCCCCACATACCACTCCTCGTTTTGAACTTGCTGGTTTGAGTCAAGATCGACGGCTTGTATCTCGGGTTTGTTTTGCCCGACAGAACTGGAACCGACATACATCTTTCCCGTGGTTTCAGAGCCTTCACCTCGTGTGGCAACTTCACAAGCGAAAAGGTGGGTAAATATATAGGGAACCATATATAGTGCAAGTACAGTTTCAATCGGTTTGGCCCGATAATCCTGTGGGAAATGGCTGGTTTTGTTCTGACGCTGTTACAGTCACTGGTCGAGCTGCCCTGTTGGTGCTGCTGGCTTGATGATGCAGCTCGGTTGTTGCCAAACTGCGAGAAACCGTGAGGCAATTGTGTGTTTCAATCGTTCGAGACCAAGCTAGAACTACTGTTCGTTTGGGCGAGGCTCGGCTGTTGAGTTTTTCGGCGAAGAGCTGCTGTGTATGGAGCTCCTCCCCGCAGTGAGCCCTTTTACCCCCTCCCCTACGCAGCTGTGTTGTAAGCAGTGGTGGCTGGTTTCCTCGAGTTGAATCGTCGGCGACAAGAAAATTCTGAAACAGAGCTAGCCTTCAAATTGCAAGGTTTGCCATCGTCTTCAGTAATTTTTGCATGGGAACTTCGGCTTCATCTGCAGTGCCCCGTGCCTTGCCTCTCCCTGATTGGTTGTTGGTGTTTTGGCAATAAATGCCAAGGAATATCATACGATTTGGACATCTGAGAGAAGGAATCTGTCACGAGGAACCCTAGGAATATGGGGGTTTCTTCGGATAGTGGGAGACGCGCGTGTGTTCAGACGCAGCGAAGGTAAGTTTGATTGCCGATTTTAGTAAAACAACATAAAATATAAAATCAAAATAATATTATTTAATTATGTGGATCCTTTTAATGATTTTAAAGCTCCAGAATTTTTCACCAAAATATAGTCAATTTAATAAGTAAATACAAAAATGTCATCATTTTGCCAACATATACGAATCTATCCCCACCCGTGACTCGGAGTCACGGGTGAAAAAGTCACCCGCAAATGGGAGTCGTTAGTTCCACCTGCGACTCTCATTCGCGGGTGACAATGTGTTGTTATTTCCATACGACGGGGAGTTGTGGGTAAGTTTGTTGAACAACATAAGTGGGCCCACTCATGCTTCTCTTTTCATTTTTCTATTTTAACTAAAACATATTTAATTTATATTCTTGTACTTGGTTTGCTGTCAGATCTTTTATGAGCCATTTGATGAAACTTTTGAGGGGCGTTGGGTATTGTGTCAGAGAAGGAAGACTATATAGGTAGACAATCTACTTCTCTGCTTACTTACATATGTATGTAGTGTTGATTTGACTGCACGCTTTACATTTCAGACACATGGAGACTTGGACTCTCTGAACCATTGTTATCAGAACCGGACCGACCCTCGAACCGGTGAGAGGGCCGATTCCCGGTTTGGACGGTCCAACCCAGTTGGACCCGATTCGATGTGTGGTTCACTGTTCACAAGCAAAAAAAAATGAAAATACAATTACAAACTACATAGTCTCAAAGACACACATAATTACCTCAAACACACACAAATTACATAGTCTAAAACATACAGATTACTCTCAAACACAATATAACATAACATAATTATCTCAAACTTTGAACATACATAACACAATATTCTCAAAATCAAACACAATAGGTCTAAACTTTAAACATAACTTCTAAACCGAAGAAGTTGCTCGGTCGAACCTAAGAAGTCGATTTAAACCGAAGATAACCACCCAAAAAATTTAAACCACTCCCCAAAAAATAGAACCGAAAACTGGTCAGTCTTAGTAAATCTGGTTGGTCCAACCCAGTTCAAACACTATTCATATGCATTTCGGTCTTTTAACTTAGCCAAACTGGACAAGGATTTGATTCCCGGTTAGACCGTAGATCCGATCCGGTTCTGATAACACTGATTTGAACCAAACACAGGAAAATAAATTAAATATGTTTTAGTTAAAATATAAAAATGAAAAGAGAGGACATTAGTGGGCTCACTTATGTTGTTCAAGCAAAACTACCCGCGATTGGTAGTTGCGGGTGGAAATAACCATACAGTTCCACCCGCGACTGTGAATAGAAGTCGCGGGTGGAACTAACGACCCAATTAAAAGTATACACACGCGACTCCTATTCGCGGGTGGTTTTTCCACCCCGATTTCCCGTCGCGGTTTGGTATAGATTCGTATATGTTGTCAAAATGAGGACAATTTGATATTTGCTTATTAAATTGGTTATATTTTGGTGAAAAATTATCTGAATTGCCAATCTAATAACTGTTTAAGGACTTTGAAGTTTTAAAATTAATTTTAAGCCTTTAAAATTGTTGATAGTACATGTGTTTGTATCAAAATTAATTAAGTATATATGTTTTGATTAATGTGAGTAAATTTATTTCAAGCTATAATGTTTATGATCTTTTTGGTACGTAATATAATATGTGTAATATTCAACACATAGTTATATTCTTGCCATAATGTATTTTTCTGCAAAATCTGTTTAAATGATGGTATAATATTATTAAGGGTTAATTGTCAATTTTTCCCCTAATAAATAATAATGTCTAGAATTTTTTTTTTTATAATAATAGTTATATTATTATTTTATACGTATATTTGTTTAGTTTTATTTATTATAAAAAAAAACATAAATTTTCTGTATTATTTTTATTTACTAACTATTTTTATGTGAAAATGAATATATAAATATTTTTTAAGTTATAAATTACATTTTTTAAATAAAAGAAAAAAATATCTTGTTTTAATATAATAGTTTTAAAAACACATAGTTATTATTATTTTATATAAATTCAGTGTAGTAACGTGCTATAATTTGTATTAGTATAGATGTATATTTTGTGTTTGTCTCTATTTAAAGGTTAATATATATATATATATATTCTGTCGTTTTGGTGTCTTCCTACAGATCAACCTTTTGGAATTCGCTACACACCACAACATGGATTCTCGAGACGATCATCATCACTGTGAACTTCGAGAGCCCATCCTGAGCGCCACATCTCCATGCGGTGAGACGGTAAGCCCTCTACTGGAGAGGGTGCTAACGGATACGGAGCTGTCATGGTCGAAGCGCATACTCTTGGCCACGTCGATAGAACTGAAGCTGCTGACCAAACTAGCAGCACCGGCAGTGATGGTGTACACGATCAACAACTTCATGTCTCTGTCGACTCGAGTGTTCGCCGGCCACCTCGGAAACCTCGAACTCGCCGCTGCTTCCCTCGGCAACAGCGGCATCCAACTCTTTGCCTACGGCCTTATGGTAAGTAAAGTTTTAGCTCTCAATATCCTTGTCGTCTAACAATTCGCTCATTCATAGATTTTGGGACTGCAAAAGAATGCCAAAACAGATCAAACAAATTCATATATATATATATGGTTAAATACCAAGTAGCTACCTGAACTTTAGACGTTTTGCAACGAGCTATCCGAACTTTGAAAAATCAAACGGACTACCTCAACTTTGAAGAATGTGCAAATAGCTACCTCCGTCCAATTTTTGACGAATTTCCGACGACTTTCCAATGACTTTCCGACGGATTTCCGACGACCGTTGACGAAAAATTGGACAAAGGTAGCTATTTGCACATTTTTCAAAGTTGAGGTAGCCCGTTTTGAATTTTCAAAATTCAGGTAGCTCGTTGTAAAACGTTCAAAGTTACTATAGCTAATTGGTATTTAACTCGTATATATATATTATATATATGTTGATTACTTACTGAGATTTAATATATTCACCTCATCATGTAAACTTTCACAATGCACAATGCATATGTCTGTCAATATATATATAAGGACTAAATAGTGGGTTTAGCTAGACTCTTCCCTAAATCTTATTTGTTAATTATTACAAAAGTATATTTATCATTAATGATATATGTCAATGTCATGTAGCTTGGAATGGGAAGTGCAGTGGAAACCCTTTGTGGCCAAGCATACGGCGCTCACCGCAACGACATGCTCGGCATCTACCTGCAGAGAGCCACCGTTGTCCTCACCATCACCGGTATCCCGATTACTCTCATCTACGTCTTTTCAAAGCAGATCCTCCTTCTCTTCGGAGAACCCGAATCCTTGGCCTCCGCCGCAGCAGTCTTCGTTTACGGCCTCATCCCTCAGATCTTCGGCTACGCGGCCAACTTTCCCATTCAGAAGTTCCTCCAAGCGCAGAGCATCGTGGCTCCGAGCGCTTGGATATCCGCCGCCACGCTGTTCGTCCACCTGTTTCTGAGCTGGGTGGTGGTGTACGAACTAGGGTTTGGACTCATCGGGGTGTCCCTGGTTCTGAGCTTGTCGTGGTGGATTATTGTCGGAGCTCAATTTGGTTATATTTTGATGAGCGAACGGTGTAGGAACACGTGGCGAGGATTTAGCTTACATGCATTTTCTGGACTGTGGGAGTTTGTGAAATTGTCGGCGGCTTCGGCGGTGATGTTGTGTCTGGAGACGTGGTATTATCAGATACTGGTCTTGATTGCGGGTCTGCTTCCAAACCCTGAACTTGCCTTGGACGCCATTGCCATTTGGTAGTCTATCTATTTCTCTTCATTTTGTTACCAAAAAATAATATGTAAAAAAAAATAAAGATTTGTTTTCTCTTTGCAGCATGGCGATAAGCGGTCTGTTATTTATGGTCTCTGTCGGGTTCAATGCAGCTGCAAGGTAAAGTAACTAGATACTATCATATTTTATAAATTACTATTCCAACTTTAATTTTAAAAAAAAAAATAAGTTACGTAAATTTTGATATTTGGGGTAAATTGATACTTCGAATAAGTTTTTCTATGGATAGAAAATGACGTATAGATAGAAAATGACGTGGCAAAATTGATTCGTAATTTTAAAAAGGAAAAAGTCTTGAAAATGATTCACCATGTTTATATTGTACAAAACTTTAGTTGCACCAACATATTTTTTTGTGATACTTAATAATACATGTTTGAAAATGATAATAATTAGTGCTTTCATTACTTTTTTGTTAAAAAAAACCATTAAATATTTTGTCTATTTGTAAAATTAATCGAATATTTTTCTAAATGTTACAACTAAACCCTACAAACTTACACTAATGTTACAAACAAGTTCGGACCCTAGTTAGGGGATCCCCGGTGTGGCTCGAATCAAGTCGGGACTTGTTTGTAACATTAGTGTAGGTTTCTAGGGTTTAGTTGTAATATTTAGAAAAATATTCAGTTAATTTTGCAAATATGAAAAATATTTAACGGAATGTTTTAACAGAAAATTAACGGAAACGGAAGTACCAATTACCATCATTTTCAAACATGTTGGACCATTCAAAACATTTTGGGTTGAAAACCCATTTTGTGCAATCATGTTGAACCATTTTTCAGATTTTTCTCTTTTAAAAACTATATTATTTTTGAAATACTAAAAAAAATCTAAAAAGGTGAAAAATTAATAGGAAACTATAGGAATTTTTAGTATAAAAGTTTTATTAAAAATGTGAAATAAAAATAATAATATATGATTAGTTTTATTTTCTTTCTTTTTTTTAATAAACTCTTAGTCAAACCCATTGACTAAGGTTTGGCTAATCATTTTCCATTTTTTTTTAAAATATTTTAAAAAAATATTTAATTTTCTTAATTATGGATCAATCGCATTGTCATGTTATTTTTTGTTCATATTTAACGAATGTAGCAATTTACCCCAAATTCAAAAGTATAAGTAGCAAAATTTGGAAAAACAAAGTTCGTGTAACAATTTGTAAAGTATCTAAAGTTGAATATAATGATTTGATTATTAACTTTTTTATTATCATCTAAATGAAGTTAAATTGTTGTGTACAGTGTAAGGGTAAGCAATGAACTTGGAGCAAGTCATCCCAAATCAGCGTCTTTCGCTGTTTTGATGGTGACAATGGTCTCCTTCGTAATCGCTGTGGTGGAAGCAGTTGTGATTATGTCCCTACGTGACGTCATTAGCTATGCTTTCACGGAGGGTGATACGGTGGCCAAAGCTGTCTCTGACCTCTGCCCTTACTTGGCTGTCACGCTAGTACTCAACGGAATCCAACCTGTTTTGTCTGGTAAATATTCAGAGAGATTCCTAGTAGTTAAATTAGTTTATATCAATCGGTTGGATCTCGGTCTGATCTCGAGTTCCTTTTCTCATTATGATTATATATGAAGGAGTCGCGGTTGGATGTGGGTGGCAAGCTTTTGTTGCATACATTAATGTGGGATGCTACTATGTGGTCGGAATCCCTATCGGTTGCGTTCTAGGGTTCAAGTACAATTTAGGAGCTCAGGTGATGAAATTTTGATGCCTTGTTCCTCAACAAATGCAATGTATCTGATCTTGCAGTCGTGTTGTTGTAGGGGATATGGAGCGGAATGATTGGGGGAACGGTCATGCAGACTCTCATCCTGATATGGGTAACATTTCGAACAGACTGGAATAAAGAGGTAAATTCGAATTTAGAAATAAATGATAATGATCGGTCATTATAATTGAATCACATGATAAAATAATTATAATTGAATCACATTATGAAATATAATGCAAAATTTCTCTAAATTACTAGAAGAAGAATATGAATTATTTTAATATAAAATTATGAAATTCAATTTAATCCTCCTTTATAATCTCCAACAATACAGTCAGTCTAGTCCTCTTGGTTTGTTAAAAATTTAAATTGTGTAATAAATGAGATATGGGAAGTAAATGAAGAGTGTATGTGATGCTGCTAAACCACCACCACAAGTACAAGTTGGACAAACCAAACATTCATCTCTGTCTGACCTGTTATTCAAACAAGACAAGTCACAAGATGGAACATGTTGGAGAAAATTTACGTGTGGAAAGATGTACATTTTGTAGTTTTTTTTATAAGAAAATTGAGGATTAAAAAATAAATATTTAGAAAGATAAATAACTTTATTTTTATTTAGAAAAGTGGGTACACAGGCACCATCAGAAGAGCAAATTATGTAAAAAAAATGCACATCTTGTATACTAGGGGGTGAATTGTGCAAAAAATGCATAACTCGTACCTAGTGTACTAAGTTGTGCCATTGTTACACAAATAAGCTACTATACGGTGACATGTGTGTATGTATATTTTTTTAACGAAACGGTGTTAGGCTAGAAACTAACGTATTTATCTACTAAAAAACTTTTTAAAAATAGAGTAAGTAAATATTTGAATTGCAATCCAAAAGTTGCAAACGGTATTTAATTTTGACTTACAGATTGACCATATGTTTTACCTTAAGTTGAGAAATGAAAAAATGACTTAAAAAAAACTCAACTCATACCTTTTAAGTTGAAACTCAACACTATTAATAACATTTATTGCAGAATTCTATTATCTACTTATTATTTTTTTTATTAGATATTATATGATTACATTTTGGATAAACGACCACTTTAGTCCCTTATATTTTACCAATATTAGTTTTTGATCATTTATCTTTTTAGTTATATTAAAGGGTCCTTTATGTTTGATGTTACATTTTGGTTCAAATTTGTGCAATTTAGTCACTTATGTTTTAAAAATGTTTTATTTTGGTTAAAATTTCCAACTTCTGAATTATTGAATGACGGTTCTACCCTTCCCTTTATCATTTTCTTCCTATGTTCTTCTCCATGTTTTTCTAATTTTCACTCCTTTTCTTCTTCGACCAGTTGGTGGTGATTTGCCAAACTAGTAAATTTTTTCTTCGAAATGAACCCAGCAATCGAAATCTGGGTTTGAACGGAACACATAATTCAATTAATGAGTTCAAACAAAATTTAAATTATGGATTTTGTTCGAACTTAAATTTCAATGTCTAAGTTAAAATAGAATCCAAATTTTAGATTTTGTTCGAATTCATAAATTGAAATTTGTGTCCAAAATTGCTGTTAATAAGTAGAATGTTATTTTTGACATTTCATTTCATAAAGAAGTGACAGCTAGTAATTGTAACTAAAAAATAACATTGTCAAAACATTAACGACTAAATAGCACAAATTTTAACTAAATAAGCACATGGTCAAACATACTTGACCAAATAAGTAATTACTCTTTAAATTTTTAATTTGAAACCATTTGTTATATAATTTGATCAAAAATACAAAAGGTTTCCATCGAGAAATTTAATTATATACTTTATTTTAAAAAACAAAAAAAGTGCATAGATAATTTTTTACTTGACATCGCCAAAAATATAAATATATATACACGCTACCTAAAGTGTGAACCTACTAAATGAAAAATAAATTATATTATTGTTCTAAATATTTATTTTATCATAGTGACTTTTTGAAACTCATGTATTGTCTTAATTTTCATCATTAGACATAACATTTACTCTGTACATATTATAACTGAATGTGAGTTTACTGCAGGTAGAGAAAGCCAAGCAGCGACTTGACAAATGGGAAGACAAGAAAGAATCTCTTCTGAATGAATCATAAACATCAATTCTTAGGTCCGATTTACAAGTAATACGTCAATCCTATGTTGTTTCATGGGAAAAGTAAGTAAATGCATCCGGATGTTTGCATTTTTTTGTAATTGGACCCGTATGTTTTTTGGCGTATGTTATGACACCCGTATGTTTCAATTTGTTGGTAATTGGACCAAACGTTAATTATATCCGTTAACTGTCACCAGCCAACCATGTGCGACGTTTATTTTGAAAAAAAGAAATGTAAAAAGACAAGTTTGCCCTTTAGACATCCCAACACTCACCCGACCCTTCTTGACCCTTCTTTGTCTCACCATGTTCTCCTCTGAGGAAGACGTCTCCCTCCATCCCTGAAGACGTCTCCCCCCATCCCTGTTCGACCACCGATTGCGGCTCCCAACGACGAAGTTCGACAACGCCAGGCGACATGTTTGCTCGGAAAGATAGTGTGTGCCAGCCACGTGTCCGACACTCTGTCCTCGTCAACTTTTGCTGAATGAGAGGAGACAGAGCATCCATGCCCATCGAAGGAAAGCTCCAATGTCTGTATGAAGGAGGTGAATCGTATGATCGCACGGAGTGAAGAAGAAGTCAAATTGTTTGACCAAATGGATGAAAAGCTGGACTGGGTCGACGAGATGACAATTCATGAACAGGTACCCAAGTGGCTTCGAGCTGGTTCTAAAGAGGTTAATGTTGTTGCTGCTTTATCCAAAAAATCATCTAAGAGCATAGCTATCTCTAGCGGTGTGGAAATGGAAAGCAATGACGTGAAATCTGAGAGAAAGAGGGGTCGACCGAAAGCAAAGAATTATTACAAGGAATTAGATGATGATAATGATGATGAGTATCTTGAAGCAAGTTCAGATGATGGAAATAAAGAGGAAGAAGAGAGAATTTGAAGATGACGAGTTCCAGGAAGATGTCCAGTATTGCTGACGGAAAGAAGCTAGAATCAATGAGAAGAAGCGTGATGGCGGTACCTGGCCCCGACGGCCCTGGCCTTCTCCGTGTTACCTTGTGTATAATGACCTTGGTAGTACTTAAAGGAGCTAGGTTGCTTAATGATAAATTTGGGGATCTGTGTTGCTCGAATCTGGAGTCTTGCAGTGCAAAAGGACTCCTTTTTTACTACCATTCGCAGACTAAGAACATTATGTTACGTTAAAGCAAGGTGGAAATAGTAAGGTAATGTACAGGAAGAAACTGGATTTAGCTAAACCCAAATCTTTGTACGATAGAGGTTCTTGATCCTACGAAAAATGCAATTTTTACAGCCAAGGCATCTTCTGAAAGCTTGACCATCCAAGTAGGGAGAGGAATCTGCAGATATCCTTTCGAAAGGGAAGCTGCATTCAACTCTACATTCGGTTTTCAAACTGATAAATCATTCTCTTTTGCAGAATACCCAAATCATCAGTTAACAGATCAGAAACACTGTAATAGAAAACTGATGGATATGTCAAAAGTCACCCCTCCCCTTACTTCACGATTAAAGGACGAAATTTCATTTATTAAATTTGCCAGAGAAACCACCAAACAGTATTTACAGCTTTAAATTAGTACAGAAAGTACATGCTATGACTTACACGAAATAGCCATAAGTTGAAGAATATGATTATGATATGAATTATGGCAATTGGAGCAAAAACTACATTGTCATTGAAAGAGGAGCTTTTGTAGCTTAAGTTATGCATCACTTCAATCTGTATTGCACAGGTAGCAATGGCAAAGACAAATTGTCAATAGAATGCAATAAGATGATACATATTGCATAGTATTCTGCAGATAAACTGCTGTCTATCATATCATTGTTGGAAAGCATCTTGGACAACATATCACCACTATCCCTTGTCTTCCTCCATGTCTTCCACTTCTTCCCTAAAACCATACACATGCTACACACACTTCATTAGTTTAATATACACTTTAGCATCTTGTATTATTACTTGTAGTAGATAGCTTTTGTTGTATTTGCAATGAATGTATTATAAGTAGGATCTATTGACATTAATGAAGATTAAGTTGAATGCTTCAATAAGCTTCAATACATATTTCCGCTATATTGTTCACATGGTATCAGAGCCGGATTGTTCGATCAGATGATCGATTGAACCTTTCTCGGCATCATCATTTACCGTTTTTTACCCACAACATACCTCGACCATGGCAACATCCGAAGGGGGCAGCATCAACACCAACGAGTCTACCCCAACGAGCGAATCGTTTGCAGCTCAGTTGGCTGAAATACGGGCTGAGATGCGTTCGAATCTGCCACAGTCAAACATCATCCAAAAAACCATATCAGTTTCCAACATTAGTATTAGCGTTAAGCTAAACGAAAATAACTACTCCCTTTGGGCGCGACTGATCCGAATGAAGATTGGCGGGCAAGGGAAGCTCCACCACATCATAGGTGTTCCGGCACCACCTAGGGTCGACGACCCGTTGTATTTGCAATGGGAGCAAGACGATCTCATCGTTTGCTCATGGATCCTCGACAACATGGAATCGGACCTCGTCAACCAATATGCCGAATTCCCATCTGCCAAGGATCTCTGGAATGGCCTAGCTGCAACATACAGTAAAGCCAAAGACGGAGTCCAATTGTACGATATCATAAGTCGTGCAAGCAATATACGGCAAGGTCAAGATACCCTAGAGGCATTGTACGGTAAACTACAAAGCCTATGGAGAGAAATCGAGCAACGGGATCCTAATCCAATGAAGTGTGCCGAATGCATTACGATATGGAACACAAAACAGGCGGAAAGTAAACTCTATCAATATCTTAATGCTGTCAATACCGATTATGATAATGAAAAACGAGATTTGCTTAGGGTTCGTCCGATACCAGAGGTGGAAGTGGCATATGCCACAATCCGGTCCGAGCGTGATCGACGGAATGTCATGGGAGCTACGGTCGGCACCGAGACAGGAGGAACCGGAGTCGGGGCAGGGCTAGTATCTCAGTTCTTCCCCGAGACCAGCCACGGAGGAGCAGGTCCGGCCAATACCTCCAAGCAGCAGCTCGCCGGAAAAGGGAAGCCAGGCCGCGGCGGCGTCGACCGGAAGCTCCTCCGGTGCAGCCACTGCGGGAAGCAACGCCACGAAAGATCCGAGTGTTACCAGCTCGTTGGATACCCCGAAGGGTGGCGCAAACGGGACGGGACAACCGGCGGCAACCCAACCGTCACGGTGGCGAATGGCCGAGACGGTTGGACGAGAGGACCTGAAACACCAAGCCAAGACAACCTGACTCACCCACATGGAGGAATGACCGCGGTGGCCTGCGCTCCGATCGATGGCTACAGCTGGAATGGATGGAACGGCGGCGGTCTTGCGAGGCTCGGCGGTCCTCCGACCACCTGGAACCAACCGGAAGAAGCTCGGCATCAGATCGTAACGGTCAATCATGGCCACGTCGGAGGCAGCCACCCGAGCCACATAGGAGGCGGCGGATCGAACCCTAGGGTTTTCACCCAGGCGGCTGCGCAAGGAGAGAGTACAAATCCAGAATCAGGTATAGGGTTTGGTGCTTGGGGGGTGAATTCTGATTTACCCCCAAATCAGATCAGGTTAAATGGAGGCAGTAGACCGGGCCGAGTCAGCCGAGTGGGCTGAATCAGTGGTTCAGATCTGGGCCAAGAAATTGGTCCAGATTTGGGCCGAAATACAAGCTTTGGGCCTGAAAAATTATATAAATCTGAATGTGAAGAATCTGGTATTGCTCATACGTTTTTTGCTCATAAAAATATATCCGGGAAATGTGAAAAATGGCTACTTGATTGCGGGGCTACGGATAGTATGAGTTATGATAAAAATGACTTTGTTAGTCACTCGATACCAAGACGGGAAAAGATACAGACAGCAAATGGAGAATTAGTTCCAGTCCAAGGAGCGGGAACCGTCAATATTTCTGCAAATATTAAACTGCAGAACTGTCTTTATGTGCCTAGCTTGGCTTGCAAGCTACTCTCTATTAGTCATGTTACAAGGGAGTTGAATTGTATGGTACTAATTTATCCCAATTTGTGTTTACTACAGGATATTCAATCGGGGGAAATTATCGGTCGTGGAATTGAACATCAAGGCCTGTATTATGTGGAGGAAGTGACTCAACACGGAACTGCAATGCTTGCTCACAGAACAGTCACCAGGCAACAGTGGTTGTGGCACCGGAGATTGGGTCATCCATCTGGAGGGTATCTTCATAAATTATTTCCTAGTTTATTTCCGTCAAATCAAGAACTTGTGTGTGAAACATGTATTCGTGCTAAGAGTCATAAAAACTCATATCGTTTATCTGAAACTAGAGCCAAGTCTGTTTTTTCTCTCATACATTCTGATGTTTGGGGCCCAGCTCCAAATAATAGTACATGTATGTCAAGTAGTGGCTTTAGATATTTTGTCCTTTTTATCGATGATTATTCTCGCATGACTTGGGTGTATTTCCTTAAGAATAAATCTGAAGTTTTTTCTAAATTTGTTGAATTTCATAATTTAGTCAAAACTCAGTATAATACCAATATCCAAGTCCTTAGGTCAGATAATGGTGGAGAGTTTGTTAATTCTACTCTTCAACACTTTCTCAAAGAAAAAGGCATCATTCATCAAACCTCTTGTCCATACACCCCCCAACAAAATGGAGTTGCAGAACGGAAAAATCGTCATATTCTTGAAATGACTAGAGCATTAATGCTAGAGTCAAAAGTTCCAACTTCATTCTGGCCAGAAGCAGTTGCTACTTCTGTCTATCTTATGAATCATCTTCCGACAAAAGTGATTCAATTTCAAACACCACTCCAAGTCTTGTCCAATCATATGAGTGTCCCAACAGCCTTGACACTTCAACCATATATCTTTGGATGCTCTGTTTTCGTTCATGTTCCTAAAACAGAACGATCCAAATTTGATCCATGCTCTGTGAAATGTGTGTTTGTAGGGTATGGAATTCATCAAAAAGGCTACCGTTGTTTTAACCCCAAAAATAATCGTATGTACACTACTATGGATTGTACATTTCTTGAGACCGAGTTCTACTATATTGCCCAATCTTCTGTTCAGGGGGAGAATTATGATAGTATTCCATTAGATTGGTTGATACAAACTACGGTGACCACTCCATCGTTGCCTGAGATAGATCCAACAGAGCAAGCTGGTTGAACCACCGAGACATTATCTCCCATTTTACAGGTCTCGAATGCTTCAATCACGTCCACCCCGATGAATACTCCGGAGGTTAGTAATTCTAATTGGGTTACATCTGGTTCTATTATATCTGAAAATGTTGCCTTGGAAGAATCACCAGTACAGGAGAGATATGTACTACCAGCCAGGAGAAACAGGGGAGTTCCACCAATCATATATGAACCAGAATACAGCCCACGAGCAAGTCGATACCCAGTAGCAAACGTGGCAAGGGGGAGACTAACACTTGCTGCTCAAGCTTTTGCCACTGCCATATATACTCAATCCATTCCCAACAATGTTGAGTCAGCTTTACGAAGCCCTGAATGGAGACAAGCTATGGGAGTTGAGATGGAGGCTCTGGAGAAGAGTCAAACTTGGGAGAAATGTCAGCTTCCCTATGGAAAAAGAGCTGTTGGCTGCAGATGGGTGTTCACTGTAAAACACAGGGCTGATGGATCCATAGAGAGATACAAAGCAAGACTGGTGGCCAAAGGATATACTCAAACCTACGGTATTGATTATTCCGAAACTTTTTCTCCTGTAGCTCGAATTGATACTATTCGAGTTCTGTTCTCTATAGCTGCAAACAAAGACTGGTCGCTCCACCAGTTTGATGTAAAAAATGTCTTCCTGCATGGTGACTTAGAAGAAGAAGTGTATATGGAACCACCACCAGGTTTCACTGCAGGTTTTCAACGAGCAGATGTGTGCAGATTGAAAAAAGCACTATACGGCCTCAAACAAGCACCAAGGGCATGGTTCGGAAGATTTACAGTAGTCATGAAGAAATATGGCTATAGACAAAGTAACTCTGACCATACTCTATTTATTAAAAGAAGGGGAGAACGAGTAACTTGTTTGATTGTATATGTAGATGATATGATCATTACAGGAGATGACAGAGAAGAAATAGCCCAACTCAGGAAAAATCTATTCCAGGAGTTTGAGATGAAGGACTTGGGAGAACTCAAGTACTTCTTGGGAATCGAAGTGTTAAGGTCTGAAACAGGTATTTTCATTTCACAAAGGAAATACATTTTAGACCTACTGGTGGAAACTGGTTTGGTAGATTGTAAACCAGCTGAGACGCCAATGATGCCAAATCATGGACTACAAATCAGAGAAGGTGCTGAATCAACAGATCAAACTAGATATCAACATCTAGTTGGGAAGTTGATCTATCTCTCACATACCAGACCAGATATTGCATATGCGGTGGGTGTGGTAAGTCAGTTCATGCATAAACCACAGGTGGATCACATGGAAGCTGCTCTCAGAATCCTTCGATACTTAAAGGGTTCACCAGGGAGTGGAGTGTTGTTTCAGGAGAATGGTCATCTCAAAATCGAGACATACACAGATGCGGATTGGGCAGGAAATCCGATTGATAGAAGATCAACCTCAGGTTACTTCGCCATGGTGGGAGGAAACTTAGTAACTTGGAAGAGCAAGAAACAGAAGGTGGTGGCACTATCAAGTGCTGAGGCAGAGTTTAGAGGAATTGCTCGAGGTCTCACAGAAGTACTATGGCTAAACAAGTTATTGACAGAAATTGGTTTTCCTATTCAGGAACCATGTAAGATAATGTGTGATAACCGTGCAGCTATAAGTATCTCTGAGAATCCAGTTCAACATGATCGTACCAAACATGTTGAAATAGATCGACACTTTATAAAGGAGAACCTAGAGAACAAGACTATTGTAATTCCATTTGTTCGATCTGAAGATCAACTGGCAGATATTCTCACTAAGGCTGTCAATGGAGTAAGCTTCAGAAACATGCTATGCAAGTTAAATATTGGAGATCCGACTATTTAACTTGAGGGGGAGTGTTGGAAAGCATCTTGGACAACATATCACCACTATCCCTTGTCTTCCTCCATGTCTTCCACTTCTTCCCTAAAATCATACACATGCTACACACACTTCATTAGTTTAATATACACTTTAGCATCTTGTATTATTACTTGTAGTAGATAGCTTTTGTTGTATTTGCAATGAATGTATTATAAGTAGGATCTATTGACATTAATGAAGATTAAGTTGAATGCTTCAATAAGCTTCAATACATATTTCCGCTATATTGTTCACAATCATTACATGGTGAAGAGAAAAAGGTAAGATTTTGACCACATTTTCAGTTCTCTCAAATTTCACCAATCCCTAATGTAGAAACAGGAGATGGGTAAATTCTACTTTTTTTTTACTTTACATAGATTATCTTCTCAAGATGATCAGAACCCAGATTAGCTAATAGCTTTGCTCTTCAGCTTCTCTGCCTCCCATTCTCTATTGACTTTCGCAATAAAATCTTCGATCCTTGCATTGAATTCATCATCATCTTCGTCATCATCATCATGATTATTGCAGCCTTCATATACGATCACTATGTTGCTGTGGTCATGACTCTCAGTTCTTTCCTCCACTGATTCTGTTTCTGCTGGTGCTGCCTTCATCTCCTGAACAAGATTGTCTGTAGCCTCAACTTCACAGCCAAACCCTCCTCAGAAGCCACAACTTAACGTTTAGCCACCACTCCAAGTAGCTAAGAAGGCACGAGGATCAGAGTGCAGCTGCCTCATAGTAAGGAAACGGATCCTGCAGATGATTCTCCAAGACTAGCTCACCCAGGAGAGCTTGTTATTTGCAAGAAGAAGAGGAAGGGGAGGGAGAACACAGTCGGGAAGAAAGACAGACTTAATGAACAGAAATGACTAAGGGTAATTTAGGTATTATCATTTAGGAGTAATGCACATGGCAACCACGTGAGCATCAATTTAACAGAAAACGTTCAGAATGGACGGAAAGGCTCAATGACCAACAAACGTAAACATCCGAGTGTAATAACAAACATCATGGGTGCAATTACAAACGGATGCAAACATTCGGGTGCATTTACTTACTTTTCCCTTGTTTCATGGAAACCAAAACTGGTTGTCCTTCACCAGATGTTGGAGCTCACTGTACTATTTAATAATTTAATTAGCTTCATAAATAATTATGATGGAAAGGAAAACACTATTGGTTCTTCAAATCCATTCGAACAAACAAACAGTAGAATGATAAAATATTCACTAAATTATATTACTAGATGTGATAGTCGTGTGTCTAAACATATATCGTGTCTAAAAATATAAGTTTTAAACGTGTCTCAAAACTTCAAACATAAACATGACACGATTAACTAGTTGATCACACTTGACACGACACTAGGGGTGGCAATTTCTGACACGACACGATTAAACGACACGACACGATCTGCTTTAAAGCGTATATGGGTTAGAGCTTAACGGATCCCGTGTCTAAACAACTCTTATACGTTTAGACACGATTATTAATCGTGTCTAAACACCTCAGATCTGCGGATATCTGTATAAACACGATTAAACACGATTAACTATTCGTGTCTAATCGTGTCGTATATAACCGTGACACGAATAGAGACACGTTTAACTAATCGTGTTTAATCGTGTCGTGTAAACACGTGACACATTTATACACATATAAATTCATACACTTATTTACGGTTGGATTGTGTTTTCAATCCAACGGCATAGAAGAAAAATGTTGTCCAATCAATGTCAGCCTTTACAGACTGCAATCTTATCTCAATATTGAAGCAACTTTTTAAATCCTTTCACTTTTCCAAATTGAAGCAAAGCAACGTCTTCAATATTCTCTCTCTAGAATGGTAGAACCCACCATGGAAGTTGAAGCTCCACTGCTGCAGTGTTGCACCACTTGATCTTCTTCACTTTCCTCATCGAAGTCGCACTGCTGCACCATCGAAGTCGAACACTCGAACTAGTACCAGTCGCACTGCCATCGCTCCCTGGTCCTCTGGTTCACACCCACACCGCCTAGACCCCACTCCTAGCTCTTTCCCACCACCACGCTCCAGCACCTGCACCAGTGCATCACCACCACGCTCCTGCACTTGCACGTGTCCGTGAGCTTCCCTTCGGACGACCAGTGCGAGACACTTCAGCTTTGTTCACGTGACAACAGTGCAAGACACTTCAGCTTCGTTCCGTGAAAGTCGTGAGCAACATCAGCCGTGCGAGACACTTCAGGAGACAGTCGCTCAGGAGTCGTGCGATGAGGTTCAATCAGTTGTTATGCCGATGAACAAGGAGGTAAAGAGGGCGACTTTGAAGAAGAACCTGCTCAAAAATCTCAATACCATGTACCTTATGCTCTTAAGTTGTTGCTTGGTAAGAATCACTTGTACTATGTAACCGATTCAAAATTTATTAGCTACATGTTAACTTGCAAAGTCGCATCTTTTTTTATTATGCTCACTTATTATGCCTTGCTATGTTGGATGTCGGATTCATTAGTAAGTGTTTCAAATTCATGTTTGAATGAATTTCACTTACTTTCGTGTTAATCGTATCGTGTTTAAACGTGTCGTGTCGTATTTAATCGTATCGTTTCTATCAGTTCCAGGCTGTGTTTAATCGTGTCGTGATTAAGTGTATCGTGTCTAATCGTGTTTTATCGTATCGTGTCGTGTCTAATCGTGTTGTGTCGTATAACACGACATGTTTTTTTATTTTTCAATAAAGTTAATCGTATCACGTGTCATGTCGCGTGTGATCTGTTACTTAATCGTGTCGTGTTCGTGTCTGAAATTTTGAGACACGTTTAAGACTTATCTGTTTAGACACGACACATGTTTAGACACGACACGATTATTGACACGATACGATTAGACACGACACGACACGATTGTCACCCCTACACGACACGATTAACTTTAATGAACAAAAAGAAATCTGAAAACATGTTGAGTCATACGACACAACACAAAACTGTTAGACACGATACGACACAACACGATCAAACACGGCATAATTAAACATGATATTATTAGACACGACATGTCATGATTATATATGATGCAACACGATTAGACACGGAATTCACTAATTTTACAAGTTATTTCACATATTTTTCAGAACATAAATTCATATATACAAAGTACTTCAAAGTTCGATACTAAAAAGTAAGTGAGTATTTCAGTATTTTTATTTTATTATTATACTTAAATATTTTTAAACGTGTCATGTGTATACACTACACGATTAGACACAATTAGTTAACTGTATATCTAAACGTGTCACAGGTATACATGACACGATAAATTAATCGTGTATAATCATATTTATACATGACACGATTATTACTCGTGTCTAAACAAATTGTTTAGACACGGGATGTGTTAATGTCAAATTCATATACGCTTTAAGCAGTCGTGTCAAAAATTGTCAATCCTAATTATAACCGTATCTGCAACTGAATCTTCCAAATTTCCTGTTGATCTGGCAAACTCTACTCCCATGTTTTTCTCCGCTTTGCATGAAGCAGCATATGCTTCATAATCCGACACTTGGTTTGAGTAATAAGGTATCTCAGGTTTAGAGAGTTTGACATGTCAGCAACTAGTTTGAACCAACTTATTCTCGGGCAAATCAATCTTGTCTATGCAATCAGTACTACTAATTTCTCACATTTGAATCAGAGAATGTTGATTGTGACACCAGACAAATAAGTGACAGAGTAACACCATAAATAACCAATATACCATCCAAACAAACACTGAATCATAAACAGAAGACAGACGTTGGTACTTTTTCTACCCAAAACCTGGTTACCTTCTTCTCAAAGCTATATTTAGAGGCAACCAAAGGGAAACATAAATCTCTTAGACAGAAAGAATGGGAAAAATGAAGGTTAAGCAAAGAGACCTCACATACATAACATATCATATATATATCAATGAAAATCATACATCATAAGAAGATCACAGAAGGACCAGAATCAAGAGCAGTAATGCACACACATGAAAGCATAGATTAGAACTAGTAATAGTAATAATAGTACAACCGCAGGGAGGATTTTATGTCAAAAACATCATATCTCAAAGTCAATTGTTTTGATTTTTTTTTAGTACTGCAAACTGCCGGAACAACATATCTTCTTCCCAGAATTGGGACTCAGATTGCCATATCAAGCAACAGAATAGGGCCCCGGCAAAGGCAACTGATGTCTCAGCTATAACCGACTTGCTGCTGCTGAGAAACCTGTTGCTGCTGCTGAGGTGGCTGCTGCTGCTGATAGCTGCCGTAACCGCCAGAAGAATAGCCTCCTCCACCATAATACATGCTTGGGTCTTGAGGAGCTGCTGTTGTTGCTGCTGCTGCATATCCATAGCTTTCATAACCAGGTGTGTAACCATAGTAACCCCCACCACCATTCCATTGGCTCTGTTCTTGCTGTGGCTGAAAGCAACCCGAACCAATCCATCAGAATAACAAATATATGTACAGTAAAGTACTAGGTTTATTCATTATGCAAATATCCAAGGTTGGCAGTAAAAAAATGGTTATCCTTCTATTTGCAAAATCCAATTAGAAATGCAAGACCATAAAAAAGAACCTGTTTGTTGGAAGGGCTGCGGCCCCAGGATAGTCTGATGCTCTGTCCTCCCAATTGGCTTCCTTGCAAACCCTGCAACGCTGCCTCAGCAGAGCTCCTGACATATTAGAGAGCGAGTTATTATAAGGAAAGATTTTCTTTTCCCAAGTTATATTCACAAGATTCAGCACATAAATATACCTCTCAGCAAATTGGACAAAGCCACATCTTTTACCTAATGGAATCTTCACCTGCACAATTTCTCCATATTGGCCAAACACTTGTTTCAAGTGCTCATCCGATATACTAGAATCCAAACCACCCACAAATACCTGAACAGTAAAAGAGATGCAGAAGCTAAAAATCCTGTACTAGTGAGTCCTTGTTACAAATCTGAATTTAAAGGGAACCTTACAGTTTTGTTATTAGGATCAGTCTCAATTTGAGATGAAGGCTGACTACTTGTATAAGAAGCTGTGTAAAAAGAAAATGAAAAATTGCACGAAACTATCAATTGAGGGAGAAAGAAAAGGGAAAACTGTATATTCTCGCATGGCATGAGATGTTCCAGCATCAGCTATAAGAAAAATTACACTCCCGTAGGCAACAAAAGAAAATGACATACATTATACAATAATGCATAAACACTTAAACATCTCAAAAGTCAATACAGAATTGACCCTCATGCAGAAAGATTATCATTCACCAAGAGCTAAGTTCCACATCCATTAACCCAAATACGAAGAAGCCTTTGGAGTTACTGTTCTTTCTAATTAGGTAAATGTGTGAGGAGGCCTTCCGGAAAAAAAACTACTTTGGGGGATAATTCCACCTTTAATTGGGATCCATTTACCTCAACAAGGAAGATCATAGCAAGCTTGGAGAAGAAAGAGCAACTACAAGAAAATTCTGGTTGCAGTTAATGAAGCTGGGAGGCAGAAACAATTGATGTGCAGCTGGCTATACAGGAGAGGAACATAATGTTCTAACAGATCTTTTGACTAGAAAACGTGACTGACATAACTTAATGAACTGGAACCTAAGGAACTTCCACCTCACAGATCAATGAAAACAACAGGAGTAATATGACGAAATGAAGAAACAAGGCTAAGAACAAGAGACCAGATGAAGGCAAATAACTTGCAAAAAGATAATAGACAACAATAAGAATTCACATTTTAGCCTGTCAAAGAGGTGAACTTGATAACCCTATCAAAACCTAACAGGATGAACACACCCAGGCTAGCTGCATCTAAAACGAACAAAATAGCACAAAAAACATAAGCAGCTTAAATCATCTCTCAGATTTTAAAAAAGGCAGAACAGGGAAAGAAATGAACTGAACTGGTAAGTAAAGAATAAGCTGAATGGCTTTAAACTGGACAAACTGAAGAATAAGCTGAAACTGTAGAGAACAGAAAGCTTCCTTCAAAATAAACTGTAATACTTTTAAACAGGAACACTGACCTACGTGGGGCCACGCCCTAATAGGTAACCAATTCATCTGAAATCAGTTCCAGGCCCCCTATATGATAGAGCCTCTTGAAAGCCTGCTCTGTGACAATAGGAGTTCTATAAGTTTTGGAAGCTTAAATTTACATGCGTATTTATTGAGCCTAAAAGTTAAATGGAAGTAACTCTGCAAATAGCTGCTTGTCTTCAACATGACTGAACGAAATTTCACTCTGCATACTCCTAATGAACTAGAGGGAAAAAACTAGAAAGAACCTTACCATGTTTAGGCAGAATAATAAAAACCCGAAAGGGAACTCTTAACTAGACAAGCGCCAGAAGAACATTTAACAAAAATAACATGCAGTATTGCAACCATGGATATCATAAAAATGATCCTGCAACAACAAAACTACCTTTCTGATACTGTTGACCAGTAGCAGTTTTCTTGTTAGCGGCAAGTCCGATCCGCATAGGCCTTGTTGAAAGAGGAACTCCATTCATTTCATTGATCGCACGCAACTGTTCACTCTCATCTATAAATTTGACAAACCCGTAGCCCTTTGTTCGTCCTGTCAGTCTATCCATCACTACTTTTGCTCCCTTTACTGAAGGATAGCGACCCCGGAACATCTCTTGTAGCATGTAATCCGTCACATCAGAAGCCAAATCTCCAACAAATATTGTATAGTCAGGGGAATCATCAGCACCTCGCTTCTCACCAGCACTGGCCCAGTTCAATCTGAAGCTCTGACCTCCATTTGGCATAATGGTCCCGTTATATGTTTGCAGAACCCTTTCAGCTGCGGCATGAGTGTAGAACTCAATAAATCCATACCCTTCTGACTGCATAGTTTGCTTGTTCCTGATAACTTTAACATTGGCAACCTACCCAAACATGGAAAAGTTAAAAACAACATTTATCGCCCAATTTAAACACCACATTCGCACACTGGAATCTAAATCAACTTTGCTCTGAAAGCTGCTACTTTGCATATAAACTCATGTATCAGCCAAGGACAACATGATAGACAGAGTAAAGATCTTGTTTTAGCAATATAATCCAGATCAGTTCAATAAATCGACAAACATATACAAGAAGCTAAGTTGAATCGTAATTAAAGGCCAGCAGGATGAAATCACTTAAACCAAAATGCTTGAAAATGAAACCCGAAGGCATAGAAGATTAGATCTTTGACCTCTTGAGTGGCAGCGAAACAGCTACCGAGATAGTTCTCATCCATCCAGTACTGAAGATCCCCGATCCAGAGAGTCCGGACCTCGTCAGGTCCGGCGCCAGATTGAGCCATCTGACCGGGCATCTGTCCATAAGTAGCCTGAGCCTGCTGAGGCCACATCTGGGGCGGTTGCTGTGCCTGAGAAGGCATCATCATGTACTGCTGTGGATGTTGGTATTGTTGATATTGCTGAGGGTGAGATTGTTGCTGCGGGTCCATTTGTGGTGGAACCATGCCTCCTGCAGCCGGTTGCATCATGTTGATGTTGAAGGACACGAAGGGAGCAAAGAGAGGAGGACGAACCCTAGAAAATCTGCGAAGACAGGTAAGGGTAGAGAGAGAAGGAGAAAAGTTGGGATTAAATATGGTGAGAGATTTCAGATTTCATTGATGGGGTAAGGTAAGGTAAGGATAGGGGAAGACCACCGCCTAACCAAGGAAGAGGAACCACTGCTTCTGGTTTGTTCGTTATTCATTTCATTGTATTTAGTTTTAACAAGAATAATAGTTATGAAACATTTAGAATAATAATTGTGAACATTTTGGTCCTTAATTTATACTAACGCTGCGTTTGGTTAGTGAAATTCGGAATAAAAAATACGGAACAGATTATAAAAGATAATAATATGATATTGTTTAATCGGTAGATTGAAATGAAATAAAGAATTTCAATATTTGTTTTGTGGAATGGTATACGTAAATAGAATGAAATATGGTAAAATAACATATATGTCTTTACTTTCATATGTATAATAATTAGTATATAATACAAATAACTTGAATTAATTAATTTTAAAAATTATGAATAATAAAACTTATAATATATTTAATTAATAATTGAAAAAATTTACAAAATAATTAATTTAATTAATTATTAATTAAGATAAAATAGATGAATTAATGTAAGTTTTAATATAAATTCATTCTTTTTACCAACACTCATCAACGATTTAGTAATCGATTCTAACTTATTTAGTAAGTTATGATGATCATTCGCATGAGTTGAGTTGATAACTTCCTCTCGGGTTCTACTGATGTGAAGTGAGGAATTTCATGTTTTGAACTGGAATTCAGTTGCCCTTACTTTGAACTGGTCGACCACCCACTTTACTCTCCCCCATGGCGGGCGCTTGACCCTTTGTTCAATGGGGAGTCGACATTCTCGGGCCCTTTCCAATAAGCACTAGGCAAAAAACTCACATCATCGTGGCGATCGACTATTTTTTCAAGTGGATAGAGGCGAAACATTGACCTCTACAATTGAATTTCAAGTGATCAAGTTCTTGAAGGTCAACATAATATCACGGTTCAGCGTGATCAAAATATTCATAAGTGATAATGGGACACAATTCATGGGAAAATAGCTCAAATGACTCTGCGAATAACACAAAATCGATCACACATTTAGTTCAGTGCATCATCCCCAAACTAACAGACAATCTGAAACCGACAATAAAGTAGTCCTAGCATGTCTCAAGAAGAGAGTTCAAGCCTTAAAAGGAAATTGGGTAGACGAGTTGGACAATGTGCTATAAGCCATCAGAACGACGCCCAAAACGGCAACAGGGAAAACGTCATTTAGTTTAGTGTACGGATCTGAAGCAGTGACATCTATTGAAATAGCTTTGCCCACCCACATGATCCTACCCTTCAACGCTGAAACTAATGACCTCAAGCGACTTGCAGAACTCGATCTAGTTGAAGAAAAGTGAAGGCAATCAAAAGAAACCCAAGCAAGAATGAGGTTGGCGAACGCTCGGTACTTTAACGGAAAAGTCAGCGCTCGCCAATTTTTCGTGGGGGAAATGGTTATGAGACATAAGAAATTCACAAATGTGGACAAGCACAACAAACTCTCAACCAAGTGGGAAGATCTTTACAAGGTAGTAGAAATTGTCGCACTAGAGGCATATTACTTGGAAAATATGGAGGGTGCAAGGTTAGCTCGTCTTTTAATTCCGAACATTTACGAAGGTTTTATTCATAGTTTGAAATCAAAGTATATCAATAAAACAAAATCTTCCTTCGTCAAAAGCATAACCACTCGAATGGCAACAAATGAAGCCTAAAGAACGGACGAACCAACAAGGTAACAGTCCCTTTAAAAACAATAAGACCTAAATCAAGGGGCGCGCGAACCATCAAGGTAACAGTCTCTTCAGTTAGGCAAAATGAGGATTGCGAACGAACCAACAAGGTAACAGTCCCTCTAGAAATGCATACATTAATCAAATATCTTCTTTCACTTTGGTTTTAATCAAATATTTTCTTTCACTGTAGTGTCCCATAAGGTGAAAATATTTTTATTTGTTATCGAGATATAAATAATTGGTGCATGAGAATGAGAGAGGGATAAAGAAAAATATAATTATCATCTTGTAAAATTTGTCATGTTACATATGTGTACAGTTAGTTAATACGTATGTTTTTATTGTATAATGTCATATGTTCGAGTCTTCTTGCAAATAATTTTTATAAGCTTTTTAGAATATATTTAAATAAACAAAAGAGATAAAAGTCATTTAGGTACTTCAGAAGTCACGGTTTTTTATAAATAGGTACCTTAGAAAAAATTGTTACTTTCGAGGACCTCAAAAGTCATAAATGTATCTACTTTAATTGAGTAGTTGAAAGTAACAAAAAATAAATAACAATTTAATAAACACAAAGTAAATATACTCAATTGGTACAATAAAATAACTTAGAGATACCTGAAAGACACAATAAAATAAAGTAGAGTTATCTTTTTTTTTTATATATAAACAGAAACTACAACAACCAAAACTAAATACTAATGATTTTTAACTATTCTAGTAGTGAATTTCCCTTCACTATCAAACATAAGAAGCTTCAAAATGTCTGATGGAGGATTCGTTAAAGTATGAAAGGGCTCATCGAGATTAACAGCTTCCTTAGCCAAAGTATCCGCCACCCCATTTACTTCCCAGAACACGTGTCTGATTTTGAATTTGATAAATTCCAAAATAAGTTTCCTGCAATCCAATATGAGAGCCATTAGTGTTCTATCTGCATTTGGATCCTCAATTATCAAATTAGTTGCTTCATGTGTGCCTGTTTCGACGTAGAGATCCTGCACTCCCAAATTCGCTGTCATGGTTAACCCGTCTTTTATAACTCACAGTTCCGCCACAAGACTATTGGTAATTACAATACACCTTTCGAAGCCTTTTATCGAACCTCCCCATTCATTTCGCATTACCCCACGCTCCTCCTGCCGGGCTTGGATTACCCCTTGCTGAGTCATCCGTGTTAAGTTTAACTCATCCATGTTCCGGAGGCGATGGAACAAAATACTACTTACGTGACAGACACATGACCGAAATATTAAAATAGATACATTTATGATTTTTGAGGTACCCGAAATCAACACTTTTTTTTCTAAGGTACCCATTTGTAAAAATGTGATTTTTGAGGTACCTAAATGTCTTTTATCCATAACCAAAATAGTCATGATAAATATAAATTAATTAGATTATTAAGGAGTATTTGTTTAATTTTGTAGGTGGCGGTTACAAAAAACACACATACCTTAATAATATAGATTATAATTGTTAATTAGTATAAATTAATATATATATTCACATAACACTATTCAGTACTATTATTACATTAGTCATTATTCGAATTTTTGACATATCTATACCTTCAAACAAAAAGAATTACGAAAATATTATCATTTTTTTAACAATCACGAAAGTATACCTACCCGCGAATCCTTCATTTAAACGCCACCCGCGAATGTCATTCGCGGGTGACGCCTAATTTAACGTCACTTGTGAATGTCAGTCGTAGGTGGTTTAATTTCTATAAGAAATAGAAAAACCACATGATTAATGGCAAGAGAAGAAAAAGGTGGTCAGGGGAGGTAATAATTAATGACAATAAATAGAAAATATAATAATTAACCGAAAGAAAGAGAAAAAATAATAATTAATGACAAGATAAAAAATATAATAATTAAGGGAGGTTCTATTTGCAGACCATCGAATATTGTATACAGACAACTTTTGTCAAAAGACTAAAATGTCCAAATAGATTTTTACATATTTACCCTTACCTATTTTAAAAATAAAATAAAATTACTAAATAAATACTACTTAATTTTTCACCCCTTTTACATGATTTTATTTTTATTTTATAGAATCCCTTAAAACCTACCTACGTCACTGCCGCCTCCCTTGCGCCCCGCCTCATTGTTGTTTAACAGCTAAACAATCTAATATTGAATAAGAAATCAAATGGTCAGGTGGCGGGTAAGGGTTGACGGAGCATCCAATACCCTGCCTCAAACAAGAAGATGATGCCGCAAATTGCCATTATCTTCCTCAAATAAGGATAGACGCCACCATGATCATAATTACAGTAAGTACTCAATCTCCCTTGTATGAAATATACAACTAGAATGAGTGTTACCACCGCCATTATGCCCAGAATTGGAAACCAAGAAATAAATGGTTTCAGTTTGAAGGGGATCAAACTCCTACGTGCCCTGTCTGCCGGACATGCCCAATGTCGACACCCTTGTCCACACCACTGGCAGAGGTGGTCCCACTTTCAAGATGCCTTTACTAGATATGAAAATCAAAACATAAATCTTTCATTGTTGTCCGTACACTAATCAGAGATTCAAAGTTGTTAGCCACATTCATAGGTCAAAAAATAGATATGAATCATGCTGATGCCGACTTCATTATTTTCTGAATCTTGTAACATGAATAAAAAAGATTTATAGTTTCTGATATCATCCACAATAATGGAAAAGGTGGCATCGTTAGCAGTATTGGACATGGCAGCGCTAGCAATGGTAGACATGGAGGCGGTAGTGGAGGACGAAGGTGGGTTTTAAGGGATTCTATAAAATAAAATAAAAAAATGAAAAATGGGTGGAAAATTAAGTTATCTTTATTTAACAATTTTATTTTATTTTATTTTTAACTTAGGTGAGGGTAAATATGTAAAAATCTATTAGGTCATTTTAGTTTTTTTGACAAAAATGGTATGTATATAGTAGTTAATGATCTGCAAATAAAATCTTCCAATAATTAATGACAATAAAGAGAAAGGGCCGACAAGAAAGAGAAAATATAATAATTAGTGTGTTGCAGGCAGCAATTGACAGAGTCAATAATTGACATTTTCTATTTCTTATAATAATTAATTCACTCACGAATGTCATTCATGGGTAGGGCTGGGCATGAACCGGTTCAGGGCCGAACCGGTTCAGAACCGAACATTTACCACATTTTAAAACCGGTACGGTTTACCGCTCCAGTTTTTGACCGCTCCAGATTTTGGCCAATTTACCGTACCTGTTCTGAATCGGTTCAAAAACCGGTTCAGAACCGGTTCGGCCGAACCACTTCATAAATAAAAAAAAAACTGATCCAAGCCCTGTACTTCTACCTGGGCCTTAAACGCCTCTTTTCTTCATCCTCCCTGTACCTCACGAACACGAACCCCTCTATATACGCCTCTTTTCTTCATCCTCACGGTACTTCTCTCAATTCAAGTACCTTAACCTTGATTTCTACATCCTCTTGATCACGCTCCCAATATCTTTCTTGCCCGAGCTTTTCCTCTTCTTCGCCTTCTCTGGCGGCCATCAAACTTACCGTTTTTCATTTTCCCAACAATCTTTGACGCTTTTCCTCTTCTGGTTAATTACCGATGGAGATTTGCAGCTTTCTGCTTTACAGATTTATGGAAATGGAAAAGGGACACACTTGATCGAGGAAGCGATTTCCCCAGCTTCAACCGTAAAGAGAGGGGTTCTTTGTTTGCGGAAAGACGAGGATTTAAGAGCAGAGGCGAATTACCGTGATTGGATCCAATTTCGAGATTGAAATCAAACACGGTTCTTCATTTCTATAATCTTAGTAGCTTATACTAGTTCTAGTGTTTGCTTTGTTGATAGAGTATTAGCTTATAAATGGTACAGGATTTTGTGGTGATGGTTGTTCTGCAATTGCTGATTCTGGGACCTCCTTGCTGGCTGGACCTACAGTATGTCATGTTTTTGGAAGCTTCCCCCTTAAATTTTCATCTTCGTTCTTACTTTCTGTGTATTGGTTACAGATTTTCACCTCATCTGTTCATGGCATCAATTCTGACAACAAACAAAAACCAAAAATTTCAGACTATAATAACTCAAATTAACCATGCAATTGGAGCTTCAGGAGTTGTAAGTCAGGAATGTAAGATAGTTGTTGCACAGTATGGGAAGTCCATAATCGAAATGCTGGTATCCAAGGTCTGTGCCAATAGTCTTTGTTTGGGTCACTTGGGGATGTTGTTCCTTGACAGAACAGAGGCTGAGAACAATTTTAGTAGTATGGTCTAAAGTGAATAAAAACCGGTTTTGTCTGGTCTGGTCTGGTTTAGTATTTAATAGTATTTTAAGGTTAAAATCGGTACAAAAAAAGGTCCGGTTAACCGGTTTTCTGTACCTATTTTGAACCGCTCCAGTTTTTTTGAAAAAAAACGTTTGTTTTGTGAACCGGTACGGTTCAAGTACGGTTCGGTACGGTTCGGCCGAACCGGTTATTTTTGCCCAACCCTATTCATGGGTAACGTTTAATTTAACGTCACTTGTGAATGAAATTCGCTTCCATTCGCGGGTAGATATATTTTCGTATTTGTTAAAAAAATGAAAATATTTCCATAATTCCTTTTATTTTAAGGTATAATAAATAGGTAAAAAAACTCCTATTATTCATATAAGATCACATATAAAGTGCAGATTAATGACAAAGGTGACGTGGAATACTAGCCTTGATGTGGGATTGAGTTGGTAGCGATACAATAACTCAGATCGTTATTATGGGAAAAAATGATAATCGTGCATTGAAAAATAAAAAGTTTATGTTTTTTTTTATATATAATTAACTGTATTATCTGATTATAATAATAAATTATCTATCTAGTTATTATTATAATTACAATAATAATAATAATAATAATAACTGTATATATAGATTGTCTTAATAATTAAGTTAATATTTTAGAACCTACAAACTTAAAATTTAATGGAAAATATTTATGATAAAAAAACATTTCGGAATAAAGGAATTTTAACATAGTTATAAATATAATTATAGTATTAAAAATTATATACAAAATAATTATAATTACAATATATAGTATAATTACAATATTTATTATATTCACGTTATATCATGTTTTGGTATACATATTATATTGATCTATTTTGTTAATTATAAATTATATTGAGTTTATAAATAAATATATAACATTTAATTTTGTGACATTGTTAAAATTTATTTTGATATTATTGTAATTAATTAGGTGATGTTGATATGTCACTTATGTCTCATTTTAATAAGAGTGTTATGTGATAGATGAAATGCATCCTTAATTAATGTATATTTTAATTTATAAGATTAAATTTTAATATATACATACTTGATATTCATAAAATATTATGTATTTTATTATTATATAAATTTGACTACATAAAATATACTTATGGGGCGTTTTTTTCACGAAATTCGAAGTAAGGAATACATAATATAAATAGGGAATAATGAATATGAGATAAGAATATGAAGTTGTTTATTTGGTGGAATGGAATAGAATAAAGAATTATGTTGTTTCTTTGATGGAATTGTATATGGAAAGAGAATACAATGTGGTAAAATAACATATTTACCCCTCCTTATATATGTATAGTATATAATACATATAATTTGTATTAATTGTTTTTAAAAATTAAGAATATTAAAACTTATAATATATTTAAATAATAATTAAAAACACTTTTTAAATAATTAATTTAAAAGGAAAAATATATTTAATTAATTAAGATAAATTAGTTTAATTAATGTAAATTTTAATATAAATCCATTCTTTTCACCAAAATCAATCAACTTTATATTTATTCGAACCATAATATCATTAATTACACTATCTGAAATATAATATTTCATTTCAACATATACAATATAAACTAGAATCAATTTTCATATTTCCTAAACATATATATCAAGATCAAAGTGTGATCAAGAGTTGCCAAGCTACTACAAACCAAAAGTCAATGAGTTCAAGTCATTCATCACTTCTTCTTGTATTTACCATATCAGCAGAACTCTGCATTCATCATCTTCAAGAATCAGCATCCACCAAAATATTTATCTACAATAGAAGAAATCAGATGTGGTTCAAGCTGTATTGTTTACGCTTATATTCACAACCAGCAGCATCAACATTGATTATTGGGGTATATAGAAGAAACACGGCATATGCACTTGCATAGAACAACATTGCCTATGTTGGTTGATGTATCACACTTTCTAAACAAGTCCCCAACAACAGTATACATATGCTCACTTGCTTGCTCGTCACCATTTCCTACCAATGCTAGTATTTTTAACAGCTTGATCTGCATGAGTAGGTACAACGCATATAGATCTCACCAAGCACTTAAGAACACGGAAAAGCAACAGAAGTCGTACTTGGATGCTATGTTAATCACTACAATAAAGCATGTGCAAGTACCCAGAGATCAAACACTGATGGAACTCATGTGATACGGAAGGATCCAGAAAGGAAATGTTTATCCATCGATTCAGCAAGACTCAAGAAATAAAAAAGATCAATTTCTCCACCTGATCGATAATCTTATGTTACCATACCTCACAAACAAGGGTAAAGTTTACGTGTACTGACCTGAACGAATGGAGCAGGCATTTGATGGTAATCGTAACTCTTAGGCAATCTTCGCTCTACAACTTGCTTCAGAATGCTCACAAATATGATAACCAAATCCTTATAAGAGCTCACATCAATAGTAATAAGGTCAAATAGAGGACAAATAGTTGCCCCCATAACACCAGGATCATTATCGCAAAGTCTCTGCAAACCAAATTGCAAGAAGGGTTAATTAATCATGCCAACGAATAAATAACAAGTGACAACCCAGAACAAAGAGCCTAAATGCTAAATTTCGAGCATAATTTGTCAATCAAAATAGAAATGGATGACACATAGACCAATACCAACAGCGTACAGGATCAAAACCTTTCTGAAATCCTTGAATTGATCATATGTGAGAAAGCTCTAATTCAATATAGTAAACTAACTGCCTCCTATAGAGCTAAGTCAGCTGTTCGTGAAATTTAAGGTTCAGGTGGAGTTTATTTGTAATTTCTTACTGGTTTTGACATACTGAAACAAAAATATAGAAAGATAACAGAAAAAACAATAGCATAATTCAGGTGTATAGGTAAAATCCCCGGTACTCATGGTATAGGAAATGTTTCAAGCTAGCACCTCATACAAGTATGTATTTAAATTAGATGAACCCCAAAACTTGATTTATGAGTTCGATCGAACCCTAAAACTTGATTTCTGGGTTCGATCGAACCCAACAACTTGATTTCTGGGTTCGTCATGAAGCGATTCGAAGAAGGAGAATGAGACATACCTGGAAAGTTTCTGGCTTCGGCTCGAGAATAGACGAAGAGCTTCGGGAGGGGAAGAGAATCATCATTGAAGGAGCTGAGGGTAGTCATTGAAGGACCTTCAGTCCGAGTATTTCATTAAAGGAGCTGAGGGTAGTTTATGCAATATGAAAAGATAATGAGGGCAGAATCGTCATTTGAGCATCTCTTCCTGATACCGGGCGGGCTAGGCTTAGGAATTCCAAGCATTTACCCGGAATGTCTAACACTAGAAGGCTAGGATTTCGTAAGCCAAATTTTTCCAATTCCACTAAAAGAACAACTTTTTACAGAATCCGTAAGCCAAATTCTTTTTCCTTTCGACGAAAAGAAAATGTCATTAAGGTAGTAAATAGTGTTGATATGTCACTTATGTCTCATTTTAATAAGAGTATTATGTGATAGATGAAATGCATCCTTAATTAATCTATATTTTAATTTGTAAGATTAAATTTAAATATGTACATACTTGATATTCATAAAATATAATAATTTATATTTTATTATTATATAAATTTGACTAAATAAAATATACTTAAAGAAAAATTATAATTATAATGTGAAATAAAGAGAAATGATATGTGTTTTGTAATTTATCTTCTTTGGAGGATTTTAAAGTGATTTGCATGGCATGCCACATAAGAATGAGAAATTTATGATTGACATAGATCAAATAGAAGATGTTAATTTAACTTTAAGAGTGAGAAAATACAATAAAAAACTTATTTGTCAACATTCTATGTGATTGAGCCAAATTAATATATATATATATATATAGTATAGAACTATAGATATTCCATATATAGATTGTATAACAAATTTTAAAATTATGATACAATTAATATATTAAATTGGATATATAAATACAAACATGCTCAGACACTCTTTTCTTTTCCAGAAGCTCTTTTTAGTCTTGTTGTATTCGGATCTTAACGTATTAGATTTGAGTGTTGCTCCATAACCTACAAGAAAGAAAGTTTGAATTTTACCTATAGTTTCCCCCTTAATGATAAAGTCAGTCAGGGGTTTTAGAGAGCAAATATTGAGTCTATGATCAGTTTTTTACCATAGTAAGTCCCCCTGTAAAGTTGACATAATAAACTATGGTAAGTTTCTATCCTGATACGGTCAGTGTCATTCAAATTTTTCGGATCAGTACGATCTGTCCTTTTTGTCCGCTAGTAGACTCGATGAATCGTCCATAAACCAATAGAGATCATCGCGTACTAATCGACCACGACCTTTGAGGCACCGGTGACATTTGAGGTATTAGTGACGCTTTAGGCACCAGTGGCCTTTCAAGGTGTCGATGACCTTTTTAGACATCAATGTGCTTTATATTATGAACGATACGAAACTTATACCTAAGGATAAGTGAAGTCTGCACTGATAAACAAGGCGAACCTTGTGCTGAACAAGGCGAAAACAGTGTTAAACATACGAAACTTGTGTTGAACAAGGCGAAGCCTGTGCTCGACAGGCGAACCTTTTGCTGAACAAGGCGAAACCTATGTTGAGCAAGACGAAACATGTGATGGACAAGGCAAAACCTATATTTCTGGGCGTCGCCATACTTATAATAAGTCACGTGCCTTCGATTCTTATTATACCTTGGTCTTCAGGTGGAGACATTTTTTAGATGCATTACGTTGTCGCCGCCTTTTTACTTGTCAAGTGGTACCCTCGAGTATCGAACAAGTTATGAGTCAAGAAGTCAACAATTGGTATTCAGTTTGCCGACACGTGATATCCATCAAGATTGCTATATATATCATCCATCTCACCCATGAAACTAAAACAAGATGAGCCTTCTCTTAGTAATATAGGAGAACTAAATTTTTAATTTAATAATAATTTTCGGATTACTAATGCATAAAATTGTTGAATAACATGCAAATTGACGAAATGACGAAATGACGAAATTGCACCTAGAAAATGGATTTGTAGAAAATACTGAGTCACGTATCAAAACAAACTCCTTAAGACAATTTCATTCCCCTCGTCGTAAAAGGTTCGTGTAAGAGGAAAATTGAGATGATTATCTCCTAGGATAAAACAGTGTCATTAAGGCGAAACTAATACGGTGTTTCCCTTAACCGAATTGAATAATATCTAAACTCGAACTTCGATGGAAATTTGAACACAACTATGAACTCAGATCTGACTAAACTCTGGAGCAATATATCTTATGGTAATTTTCATATTTTGTTTTGGGATTATTTCAAATGAGAAGAACCAACTCTATTTATAGGGTTAAGGGTACTCATTGTCATTAAGGTCACCCATAAATTAATTTTTAAAAACCAATGTTAAATTAATTGTTAAAAACGAAATTACCAACAATTATAGTATATTAGGAAACATTCTATTAGAAAATATTATCTTAATATTATAATATTCTCTTAACATGGAAAATGCATAAAGTTACATACGAAACATAATAACAGTATCTTTGATAATATTGTGGAGAATATTAAGGGAATTATTCCTAATACATTATATTGACAAGATTTGACCGAATTGTTGCTTCAGTTATATGCTGAATTTTCAATTTTCATTCAAGCATCAAACTGGGTTAAATTTATACCACATTTGATCCTGTGCCGAATTTTAAAAAACAATGGCCCATGAACCAAAGACTTCGGTCACCACCTTCGTCCATAGCATTTCCAGTTCACCATCGGTCCATCTCTAACTGCGCAACTGATGTTAAAGGTAAGAAACTTTCTTTCGTTGTGAAAACTCATGATTAGGTAATAGGGTTTTGTCTTGTGAAGAAGATAGGTCATCTTCTTGATCGATTTTTTTGCAGGTGTAAGCAATGAGAGGAGATTATAGTTGAAGTGGAGGATTTGACGAAGTATCTCAGAATAAATCTGATCAAATCGAGAATGTAGCTGGTGAATAGCTTCATGAGGAAATTCAGACTTTTGACTATAGTCGTCGATATTAACGCAATCTCTGTTGGGTCTGAATTTCCCAGGTGGTGACTTGACAGTGAATTGAATGCCACAGGAATGATGATCGCACGCTTTCGCCTGAGCTCCGATGAAGGGGATCGCAACAGAGGGGTACCTCCGGGTCCCACTCCGATGCTTAAATGAGTATACTGTGTGCATGAACTCAAAACATAATTAACGTATGTAAAGCAAGAGTATTTATAGAGTTGGAAGATCAAACCGTTATAGACAGATGAATATCTTTGTGAATATTGTGTCGGTAAAGATTAGGATAGCAGATATTACGGTTATGACGTAATATTGCAGTTACCTTATGAAATCTTTATAGAATATGTGTCAGATATATGCGGGATATCGTGTTTATATATTCGGTGTCGGTTTGTGGGACTAGAGTTTGAGAGATTTGACTATCTTGCCGAGTGCTCCTATGACGAGAAGTAGGAGGCTTTGGCCTTGGCCGAGGGTGACCTGAAATAGGACTTTGGTGTCCAATTTAGCTTTGGGTTTGGTACTGGACCGCTTTATGGGTGTCATCTTACCCTTACTGTGGGTCGGCCCAGTTTCGAATGATGTGGATTTTATCCCTTGTAAAGTGATTGGGTCTTTTAGGCCTTATCCATATTGGAATGTCACTATCGATACCCAACAATCTTTATTCTACCATGTTGAAATAGAGAATCTATGCTGAGCACGACATCATATGAACTGGGTGGGTTTCGATACATATAATCACTTCCAATTTGAAATCGATAACATAACATACACACCATACTTATATAGGGAAAAGTATGAAAAAGATGTAATATGTTTGCCCAAAGTGGTAAAAGCTAGCGACACATTGTTTGTTTTTTATGAAACATGTTTGGTATTGTTGGTTTTTGATGAAGTCTGTTTGCTTCCGTGAAAAATGTCCATTAAGTCCTCACATATCTTGTACGTGACCTCTGTTTAGTGTGAAATTCCTCAAATGTCCTTGTCTTCTTAAATGCAGTCGTTCCCTCCCTGCTTGTTCAGTGATAGTACCACCCACTTGTTGATTAGGGTTCTTGAGCTTTTGGTGCAGGAAAAAGTCGACAACATCTGAACCCAAAGCAAAGAGAGCTAAGTGAAAAGAAGGAGAAAAAGAGTAAGGATCTCAACATGCTGAAGCGACCTGCAACCGTTTTCTTCATCCTTTTTTAAGATTGTCTCTCCCTTAATATTATCTCTATTTTTTTATGGGTCAACATATTATCTCTAATTAGCTATAGTTATTTTGAATTAATGTAGCTGCAAAAAAAATATGAACTGGAAATGAATTTAATGCGTGAAATTGGTCTTGTTTCAGAGATTTTTTTCGAAAGGAGTTCAAACAAGCAAGTCCAGAAACCAAAAGTGTTAAGGAGGTAAAGGAGATAGTAATCCTTGTATTCAGAAAGCTCATGTTTCTTTGCTTGTACGTAATTGTTATGTTCTGTGATAAAACATCATGTTGCTAAACAATGAGATGATTATGTCCATCACTTTATGAATTCAATCAGCTTTAACTTCGTAGTATCTGGTTGATAATATTTGTTTCTTATGTTTTATCATTAGGAGAAAAAACCATACTTGGAAAACGCTGCTGAGCTCAAAGCTGAGTACGAGAAAAATATTCGAGCAATCAGTTGATGATAACGCAGAAGTAAGAATGAAGCCAGTTTTGCTCATTATATTTATCAATTTTTGAGTGTCCATAAGTTTTGGATTTGTCATTTGCTTCCTTCAGGATTAGAATGAAGTTGAAGAGAAAGAAAAGGTGGAAGAGGAAGGTGAAGAGAAAGAGAAAGAGAAGGTTGAAGTTGAAGATGAACAGAAAGAAAAGGTTGAAGGCGAAACTGTAGATTATGCAGAGTTAGAAGATAAACTATCCCACCCAGAGTAGTTTGAATAGTGTTTGTTCTTCATTAAAGTTTCCTTTGAATTTTGAAGCTACGAATCTAGGGTTTGAATTCACTCTTGATTCTTGTAAATGTTAATCAAATTAAATTGCTTGGAATCTCATAAGAGAATCTCTTTATGCAGTGCTGGAATTGATGACAAGCTAAGAAAAAATTGATGATGAATTATAACAATATCTCCATCCTACTTGAGTGTGGAACATACTTGTAAATTTAGTAAAGAAAATAGTAAGCATCAGGAAAATGATCCATTTTCTCTCTCGATCCTAAGAACAGACAACTTGGAGTCCTTGTTGCGAATCCACTCTGGAATTGTCCCAAATACGAGGTTGTTGTAGGACAAGTCTATTGTTGACAAGGAAGGCATGCCTTGTCCCAAAGAATACGGTAAGGAACCGAAGAAGGCGTTTCTTGGTAAATTAAGGTATCAGATATTGGTCAATTTAGAAATCGAAGTTGGGATTGGACTGGATAATTGAAGCTGCACAAACGATTTTAATGTCCCGATTTGGTCGGGGATTTTCCCGTTGAGCTAATTTTGGCTCAGGCACAGTGAAGATAAGGTCGACAACATGAAAACTGAACTCAGTATCTCATTGGAAAAATGGTTTTTGTAGAAATTGATGTTTGTGAGATTCGGTCTGACAAGTTTCCGGAAAGTGATTGGAGCTAAAATCAAGAAATTGAAGCTTCTGTAGGGTAGTTTCGGCATTTTAAATTATTTGTTTTAACATTCAAAACAAAGGTCACGTGAGATGCACGTGAGCAATTTCAACAAAAAAATTAACGGAAAACCTAACATTTCATCAAAAACCAATAAAATGAAACATAATACATCACAAGCGAGCGACCTAAAACAAGTTTTATCAGTTACCAATTTTGGCAAACATATTACATTTTTTTATACTTAGCCAGTTTTTAGTTCCCAAAATATAAAATCTAGCAATTCACTAAGAATTTGAAATGTCATCGAGAAAAAATATACACCTTCTCTCAACTTCCACCTCCTACCAACGAACACTTAGTCCAACGGTATCGCCCTTGCTTGGATGCAAGAGATTTCGAGATTGATTCTCGGTATGTTCCAAGATTAATTTTTGGATGACCAAAAAAAATTCTCACCTTCTCCCCCTTCACCGGCCCCCTCCCGGCCACTGCTTCCTATCCCTTTCTCAATGCTTCCCTCCCGCCCCCGTCCCCCTTCCCAGGTCGCCCCTCCTCCCAACCCGCCCGACCTCCGTCAACCACCTCGAGCTCCTTCTCCAGCCTGCCCTCAACCCGCTTCCCTTCCGCCCGCCCCACCTCCTCTCCCCTTTCTTCCTCAAACGAGTCAGGTAGCTCTTCCCTTTCTTCCTAAAAAATCGGTTTAATGTTTAACATCAATTTAGGGTTGCTCAGTTTAAACAGGAGAAAATCGGTTTAAACCGGAAAAAAAATGATTGGTCGGTTTAAAAAAACACTTTAAAAAATGAACTGAAAATCGACTGGTTTACACCGGTTAAACCGGATCCGCAATGCAAGTCAGTCATTTAATTATACCAAACCAGATAGGAGTCCAGTTCTCGATCAGACCGCCGGTACGATTTTGATAAGTATGCTTTATAGTATTTAGTGATTGATGTTGGCTTTAGTATAAAACTTTTCCATATATAATTTTGAAAACAAAACAAAACATCGAGATGCACACTTAACTTTAGAATTTGAAATATGCATCTTAAACTTTATTTTCTAAGCAAAACACACCCAATCTTTCATGGCCGAAATAAAGGCAAGCAAAACATTGATTTTTTTTCATATTTCTTTATACAAAATACGTACAAAAACTTCAGTTAGGAAGAAATTCCAACCACAATCCAAAGAATCCATATCTCAAAGTAAAAATGATGAACGAAACAACTTTCGGATTTAAGTCGTAACCTCAGCTTGTCCGGCAGGTCTCGTTAAAAATGGCTAATTCAAATTTACAACAGATCATGTTCCACCACCACCCTCTAAGCTACTACTCCACAGTTCAATGATATTTTGGTTGTCTGCAGATCATGCAGTTGTTCTCTTCCATTCTCACCACCCACCACCATTTTCTAAAAATGAAATCTTTCCTTGGAAAGTCGGGATGATTTTGAAGAAGACGAGGAGGAGGAGCTGCTCTTCTTACGTGTTTTCTTCTTCGGGTTGGGAATACCTGGAGGCACATGGTCTTTGAATACCTCACCTGTTGGTGTCTGCATCATTATTTGCTCAAAATCTACAAAAGAAAAACAGAACAATAACGTTCAATTGCCTTGTAACAACATCATATGAGAAATTTTGACCCTATATAAATTGTATGCTTGATTGAATACAATCTTATTCAGATCATCCTGAACTTAAATGCTCACCATAATTGCCAAATTCTAAAAGGGTCCAAAATTCTTGCACTAGCAGATGATAAAAAGAACCCAAGTAAAATTTTGTATGCAGATGAATCATCAATACATTGTATCCTTAAGAAATCTAGTGATCTGTTTTTGCCAAAATCGGTATCCTTTCATTACACTGCTTCAAGATACTAATTTTATTGAGTGAAGTGCATTTCCGGTTTCTGTTTATTATTGTGTAATTAGGGAATTGCAATTGCAAGTTCTGCAACAAAATGAAATTACCCTGAGACGACCATGTTGAGCGAGGAATGGAATTACTGTCTCCTGATTCGCCTATCGAACCGAGTGATGTTAAAAAATCAGGTGCAGACTTGTACTCACTCATCTGCAGTAAAAAAAACAAAACATTTTGATCTCGTTTAGACAAAACAGTAGGTCTTCAAAGTTCATCAATCTATGGTATTTGATTCCATTTAGAAATTACTAATGTATGAAGCACAATCTAAAATACCCCAAAGTCAACATACCAGAATCCAATTTGATGTAACTAAAAAATTAAAGTTTAAGTCTGAAATCACGGTGTTGGATTACTTCAACGAGAATGAATTAAGAAGTGGACTCACCCAACTGGGAGGAGTTCCTGAGCCATCCCACCCAATATGAGCAACATGCTTGACATCAGTTGGAAACCCAATTTCTATTTCCTTCTCCTTCACAACTGCAATCAAAATCAGTTTTCAACGTTAGCCTCAAAAGCAAGAATTTTTTACATATATACGACAAGAATTATACACGTTTTTACTACAAAGAACATCATCAGCCAACTGTCGTCACATACATAGATAGGACTTAGGAGACTTGAGTGGTAGAGAAATGAAAAGCAGTAGTACCAAAGATTTGGGAGATGATTTTGAAGCTTTTGCAGAACCCTTTCATCTTCGCTGCCATTGCAGATACACGCAAGTGAATAAAGAAAGAGAAATCACTAAAAATCAGAGCTTGACAGTGTCGTCGTCGACGCCATGTCTGTACAAACCCAGAAACCAAGAACTCAAACCCTGATGCAACAACAGCAAGAGGATATGAAAAAGGGGGGAAAGGGGAAAACTTGACACAGCTATGGTAGAATCAAAGTTCTCCTCCAATTGAAAGGCAAGAACAAATGAATACGAGGGAGTTGAACGGTGCTTTGCTTGTCTCATTCATTAGCCATCTCTGATTTTCTCGATCTTTTTAAAAGAGTAGGTGGATAGAAAGAGGAGATGACGGCTAGGCTCTTGAAGGAATCCATGTCCGTAACGTGTCTGGATCTTGGATAAGTTGATCGACCTTGCAAATGTAGAATTTTTCACCCAAATATACTCTAATTAAAATTATATTAGACGGAGAAGTTGTTAATTATATTGATGATAAATCCGCAATTAGTTCTACCAAAACTACAACCACTTTGAGCCACCTAAAAGAGTTTGTTTCTGTAGTATGTGACTTTGGGCCTGATATAATTGAAATTGAACTCATTTGGAAATCAGGTAATAACATGTATCCCATAACTGCTTACGAATCACTGTCTGATATTTTTCAAGTATGTGGTGAATACATGAAATTATACATAGTTACAAAAGTAGAAATTGCTGGCGAAGATAATGATGAAGATGACCTCTTTGGAAGAAGATGAGGGAGAAAAATCTTCTATGTGGATGACATAGAAATTAAATCTTCTACAAATTTGGTTGATCGTGCGCTACCATTGTCCGATGATGATACGAGTATGGATGCACAATCTAATCAACAAATGACGTTCAAACATCTCCCTCCAGAATTTATATTTGGAAATTGACAAGGTGGGTTTAAATGTACCGATTGGATGATCACGCACGGTGAATCATCTTTCAAGTACAAATGATTTTCAAGTAGAGGCTGAATATGAGAGTAAAATTGCACTCCAACAATACGTTAAATTGTGGTACGTTAATAATGCTCGTGAATGCACCACTACTAGATATAGTCCCACCGTAGTATCATTCAAGTGTGCAACTATAAGCAACATTATTTTGCTCATGTTCATTGAGAGGAATACAGAAGAAAATGGGCAACTGAGAGATCACGAAATTAGGTCATTCACACTCCTATAGAAATTCCACAACTATACAACATCATAAACAAGTTGATTGCAAATTAATTGCGGAATTGATATATCCATATGTGTATCACAACACGAGTGTTAGAGTGTGTAATTTGCAACAAGTAGTAAAAGATAAATACACGCAAAGTGACTCGTGTTGTACGCTAAACAACAAGTACACGAAAGTGCATTTCAACGTCTCCCGCAGTGTTGCTTTATGTCATTTTAATCGTGGGTTCATTTTTTACTACGAATGGAAAGGATTAATCCTAGGGAGCAATCATACGGTTTAATCCTCTATTCTTAACCATCGGTCTCCCAACTGATAGATGCTCCCACGATCAAAACTTTACCAAATTAGTAACAGAATTTGTTACTAATTTGTGAGACAACAACAACATAAATATATTCTTACTAAAGTATTCTGAATTACTATCTAGCTGAAATAATACAACACATCCAGTGGCGTTTGTTCTCTTAGCCGCAACGACTTTACACAACACAGAGTACAGATAGCTCAATATAGCAAAACCTCAACTGTATCGAGTTGTCAACTGTATATCTTCCAATAATGGAAGGTACTATAGTGCAATTTTGTTCCCACTGGTGTTAGGAAATAAAAATGTTCCCAATAGATACAAAATGTATCATCGAGCTCTCATAATGACTTCTTCTTCTGTGTCTGGAATCCAATATGCATCACCTTCTTTCTTCTCAAACATCGTTTCAGTCGATCTCCACTTGCTCACGTGAAGGGACTACTCCTATTAGTCTTGGGCATAAAGTCGACAGATCGACCATTACTTGTTGACCATCTCTCAACTGATACCCATCTGAGACGGGTGGGTCATTAACCCGTAAACCCAATAACATTTGGACGCTCTAAGGGTTACCATCATTTCACCTCATCTTAGGTGAAAGGTATGTGTCTCGGGTCACCACCTCTCAACAAGTGCGTGCAGTAAGTCCGCATCAATTTTAATACACGAAATATCAGACACCCATCCAAACTCAGCTATATCTACCCAATAACGCGACATATCATCTAAAACCCAACATTTTCTAGCTCGCCAATATTTATCGTCTTTTCAGCGACTACTAGCACTAATTTATAATTTAATTAATAATTAAAAGTAAATAAGGTAAATATTTAACAATAATTAACAATGACAAAATAACATTTAATTTATTTGTAAAAGTAAATTTACCGTATCTTGCGCATTTTACTGTGATATGTGTTGCGGTTGGGTATATAAAAGAAACATATCAATCGTCTCCTTCTGCGAAGAGAAGGACAGCCGTGAAGAGCTACCTTCGCCACGTTGAATGGTTTGTACAAACTAATTCAATGTAAAAATATATATTTAAAAAAAAAATAACAATTATATATAATTACGCAAGATACCACACAATTTTGTCTACTTAAATAATTAAACAAAACACAATAAACAATTTCAATACAATTATGCAATCTACATAAAAAAATTCACCTACCAATTTTATATTTTTAACAAAAAAAAATGGCTTAAAAAAAGTTTTGGTCGTTCAGAGTTACCTTTTCCGATGAGGGAGGCGGCGACGCGAGGACGGCACGGCTGGACGGAGGACGGTCGCCGACGAGGCGGGGGAGCTCCTGCGGAAGGCTGCGGCGGGGCTCATTCCTTCGCGAGGGGGGGTCGATCAAAAACACAGCATGAGTGGGGTCTGCTGTGTTTTTAAGCAACCCTACCCGCGATTGGGAGTCGCGAGTCATATTTATTACTCAACAACACGCAACTGGGAGTCGCGGGTGGAACTAACGGCACAGTTCGACAGTTTAACCCGTGACTCCTGGTCGTGGGTGGGCAGTTGTGTGTGGCTTTTCCACCCGCGACCGGGAGTCGCGGGTAGATCTAAAACCGAAACCATTTTGGTATTTAGTTATTAATTGGGGTATATTTCGGTGGAAAATTCGCAAATTTATGGTCCTTCTTCCTAATTATGTATGGTTTATTGCATTTTTAATCACCAATTTTCTACTCCATTTTTTTGTTATTAGTTTAGTACTCTGAAAATTATTTTTCTTTATCATAAATCACCAACCTTTTATTTTTATATTCCAAAAAAATCTATCGACAGATTTCTTTGAATCCAATTCGGTAATGGTTGGACCTTAAAATTAAAACACTTTACAACGTGACGGTACTAACTAAATTCAAATTTTATCCTACTAAAAAAATTACGATTCGTTTTATTAGATGATATAAACGATCTTGAATTTTCTTAATAACAATATTACATCAACAACAATAAAACTTTGAAAATATTTTAAAATAAGAATCAAACCAAAAATTATTTAAAGAAGGAAATCTAAAATTCCAATATATACTTCAGAGAAAAATGATATTTTCTTCTATACACCAACCTGTGTTTCTTTTTTTCCAAATTAACCATAGAATTACAAAAACAAATATACATATACATATATTCCAAATCTATAAAAATTAGGATTGAGAAATGGTGTGTATGCGTATATTATTGTATATGTTAATATGTTTATGGGTTAGATTTATCAAATACAAACATGTACGATAAGTTAATCATGTCGTATTTTTCAATACCAATACACGTGAAATTTTTATGCATGTTCAATCGTGGTGTTTTATGCGAAATTTATATAAAAAATATCAAAACAATGAATTGTTCATAGTAGGAATTATAAATTTAAATATCAAATTTTACGAGTGCTTAATGTGACAAACTTTAAAAATTAATCAATTAAATTTAGTTGTAAAAATTATTATACGAATTTTGTTTAGAAAAAGTACTAAAAAAAATAGACTAACCAATTCAAATTTATCGTGTATGTTGTGTTTTGATATCTCAACCCGAACACAACATAAAAAGTAACTTATATTATCGTGTTATATTATTGTGTTATCATTTTGTTATATATTTAACCATTTTTCTTGTATATTCATATTGTATTATCCATATAAAAACAAATCACGATTTAATATAAACAAAATAAAATATGGGTTCGGGAAATCCGCTCCACTCTCTTTAGTCTTTTCTCTTTGTTAATATTTGTTTCCCATTTTTGAGTTGACATAATATTTTAGGTCAGTCGAACAATGGTGTCTGTCTGTCTGTCTGTATGTATATTGGGATAAATTTGAAAAAGTGACTATGTCGGAAAAAAAATTTGAAAAAGTATGTATGAAGAAAAAAAATTTAGCAAACTATGTATACGCGCACCCCGGAGTCGCGCCTACCGGACATAGGCGCATCCCAGGGGTGCGCCATTGCCACCAATCTTTTTTTTTTTTTTTTTTTTTTAAAACGAATTTTTCAATAATGACGACTCGATGTTTAATTAAATATAAAATTATATATCTATTAAAAAATATTTAAAAAAATTATAGTAAGTAGATATTTTAATTGCGATTCAAATGATGCAAAAAATATTAAATTTGGATTTACGGATTGACTGTACGGCATGCCGTAAGTTGAGATATGAAAATTGTACTTAAAAAATTATAACTCGGACCATGTAAGTCCAAACTCAACACGGTTAACGTCATTTAGGTCGTAAATCAATTATCTACGTGGGATAATTTTTTGGATTAAAAATACAGTGATTTTGTAACCCCCCATCGTTTACACCCAAATTTGACCGAAATAAGTAAATGCATTAGGTGAGAAATTTAATTATATACTTACTCAAAAAAAATCAAAAAAATTACAGTGCGTAGATAATTTCATTACGAATTAAATGACGCTAACTATGCGTTAATTTTTGACTTTTAGACTGACTGTATAATACGGTACGTAAAAAACTCTACATACGATACAAAAACTTCCAAATAGTGTTTTGCACAGTAAAATCACTGTTTAAATACTATGCAAAACACTATTTGGAAGTTTTTGTATCGTATGTAGAGTTTTTTACGTACCGTATTATACAGTCAGTCTAAAAGTCAAAAATTAACGCATAGTTAGCGTCATTTAATTCGTAATGAAATTATCTACGCACTGTAATTTTTTTGATTTTTTTTGAGTAAGTATATAATTAAATTTCTCACCTAATGCATTTACTTATTTCGGTCAAATTTGGGTGTAAACGATGGGGGGTTACAAAATCACTGTATTTTTAATCCAAAAAATTATCCCACGTAGATAATTGATTTACGACCTAAATGACGTTAACTGTGTTGAGTTTGGACTTACATGGTCCGAGTTATAATTTTTTAAGTACAATTTTCATATCTCAACTTACGGCATGCCGTACAGTCAATCCGTAAATCCAAATTTAATATTTTTTGCATCATTTGAATCGCAATTAAAATATCTACTTACTATAATTTTTTTAAATATTTTTTAATAGATATATAATTTTATATTTAATTAAACATCGAGTCGTCATTATTGAAAAATTCGTTTTAAAAAAAAAAAAAAAAAAAAAGATTGGTGGCAATGGCGCACCCCAATTGCCACAAGGAAATATCATTCATGATAGAACTATTTACAATAAAACTAGTTGATCTCCTAGCCAAATTCCTGAAGTACAATCCAGATCTAGCCTCACCAGTCCCCAAGACCTTCCCATTTGAGAGGTCCTGCAGGATAGCAAGATTTGAGTAAAAAGATGCAGAACAATTCAGGTCACTCGTAAGTCTTGACACAGAAAGCAGGTTGTATTTAAAATCTGACACATATAAAACATCATGCAACCTTTTTTCTGAGTCTAGTAAAATATTTCCAATACTATGCACATTTGAGGACCCACCATTTGGTAATTGGACCTTAGTTCCAGGAACCTCCTTAATCCCACACAACCAATCAATTCTGTTGGTCATGTGGTTGGTTGCCCCTGTGTCTAAGATCTAATTATCCTTTTCTTGAAGAAAAACAGAGTTTAAAGAAATACCAGAGGTATTTGCACGCAAATCCTGAGGGACGGTAGCACTTGCTCCCGATGCAATGCTTCTAGGTCCTCCCAAGGTTTGCAGAAATTTTCAAATTGATCCTTTGAAAAAGTGACTCCACCCCGCATACCTGAACTTAGGCACATATCATTAGTCATACTATGCATAGTGCTAAGGTCATTGCCACTAGTCCTTGCGGAGGCAACATTTCCCTTAGCATTATTTTCTTTTGCCTTTATAAACTCCTTGTACTTAAAATAGTTATCCTATGTCCCTTATTTTTACAGAAGTCACATCCCTTGGTATAACAACGATCTACGGTATGCCCACACTTATGAAAAAAGGTACATTCCAAGTTTGGATTTCCCTTTGGCTTATCAACATTCAAGGAGATATTTGCAGATTTGGTAGCAAGGGCAACGTTCATATTAGAGGTAATTCCCTTCTGGCTCTCTTCCTGCATCAACATGTTATAAGCCTGATTGACAGTAGCCAAGGGAGTCCAGAGAAGTAAATTACTTCTAATATTAGAATAATTAATTCTCATTTAAACCCATCAAGAAGGAAAATAATTTCTGATTTTCTTTATGTTCAACATGATTTTTGAAATCTTCATGATCAATATGAGGAAGAGCACACACAGAGTCATATTCAGCCCAAAGCATTCTCAATTTGGAAAAAAAAAGACAGATACAGAATCAAGCCCTTGTCGGGTCATAACAATCTCCATATGCAACTGATAGGTCCTAGGACCACTAACTTTATCAAATCTTTCTTTCAAGTCTTTCCATACCAAGTAAGCATCCTCAGTATACATCACCCCCCAGCTAAATCCTTTGAAGCAGAATTTGTAATCCATCCCAACACAACAACATTACATCTATCCCATAAATGGTGAAAGGCAGGTTCATATTTCTCACGAGTACATTTACCATTTATGAAACCAAGTTTATTTCTTCCTAACAATGTAAAACGAATAGCCCTACTCCACATTGCATAATTCTCGGGACCAGTCAAAACAGTAGAAATCATATTTGTCCCAGGGTTATCACTTGGATGCAAGTATAAAGGATGATAAAAATCAACAGTAGCCATAGCATCATGATCAACTTCATCAGTTGCATATTTTTTTGCATCTTGAACAAGTTTTTCCTCAGCCATTTCAAAGAAAAACCAAAAATATGCAACAAACCGAAAGAAGCCAACATAAGAACAACCAATCCAAAGGTGTTCACAATACAGACTACAAAGCCGAGGGTATTCACAAGATAATCTGTCAAGCCGAGGGTATTCACAAGATAATCAGTCAAGCCGAGGGTATTCACAAAGCAAACGCAACAATCCGAAGGAAACAACAGATTCACAATAATCGGATAATAACCACAATAGCACAGTGAATCAAGAAAAACGCCAAGATATATAGCCAACAGATCCCAAGATTTCAAACCAAGATACAAATCATAGGGTGAAGATATCCCAAACACAGGAACATATATCAGGAAAAGATACAATATACAGAGATTACCACAGGTTGCGATGAGAGAATCGCAACCGTTTTTCGCAATAAATCGGTGGCAAGAAGAAACCGTCTCAGGCAACCAAAGATGAAAGGTCGCGACTGAAGACCGAATGGTTTCCGGATGAGAAACCTTCAACCACCGTGAGGAGGATACCGCTAGCAACACGTAGAGGCAACACAAACTTCATTCGAGAGGCTCTGATACCATGTTGAGAATCAGAGTTATGAAGAAACGAATAGGCTAATATTTGGAAAACCCTAGAACGGCTCAGAAGAACAGAAGAAGACGATTGGGGATCCTTAGGAGTTGTTCCTTCATTTGAAACTCCTTCACCCTTAAATACAAAACCTAGCTAAATAAATGTCAGTTACACCCTAAAATAAATGACAACGGTTCAATCAAATCCAAGTACTGAAATAAAACAACAGAATCTGAAACGGTGGAACATGGGCTGACGAATTGTCTTCATGGTCTTGAAAACATCAAATGGGCCAGATTGATAGAAGATGACCCAAGTCCAGAAAAAAGAAATAGCCCATCAAACCAAAACCAATAAGCAGACTGATATTTCAATACATTTATATCCATTATTTAATTTATTAAAATAGTACTATTTATTGCCATATGATTTTTTTTATTGTTTCTACTTAAAAAAATTATTATTGTAGTTAAAGAAATTTTTTAATTTTAGTTATATATTTATTGTAGAATTTTCAATAAATATTTTAATTCTATAAGTTTAATAATTTATGAAAAATGGTATAGGTTTCTCATATTAGCATGTACAATAAATATTAATTAAAAAATATATTGATGACATCTTTTAAAATATTATATACATATTTTTAATGAAAATAGTATTATGATGTTACCATTATGGACATCATTATCATTAGTTTTTAATTTTTTTTTTTTTTACCAAAGATCCCGTATATTAATCACAAAACTTGGGGTCGAAGGTAACCCCGATACAAATCATTGTCTAAACGCAAAAGATGTAAAAGGGGGGGGGGTTGAGAAACCCAAACATATTGACTCATCCCCCTATAGCTTGTCTCGCTATCCAGTCTGCACATTGATTCGCGGATCTTGGAACCCAGCTCCATGACAGATTCCTAATCGAACCTGCCAAGTGGTTATAAGAAAGAAAAAGAATATCATCGTAAATAGTTACTAATATGATGTTACCATCATGATCATGTACTTAATTATAATTATATTGAAAATATACAATTTAGTATATGAACTAAAATTAATAGTATCATAAATGACTTTATGATGAAACATATGTTTATACTCCATAGTATTAATAATTTACTTAACCTTTAGTTAAATAATTTTTCAGTATGTAAAATATTTTTTTAATAAGTTCTTATATATATATATATATATTATTCTATATTTTATGTAGATAATATGTTAAACAATTTATGCAAAGTGAGTCAATTTTCTAAAATCTTTTTAAGTGTCTTGAATTATTTTATCTTATGTATTAAAATAATTTCATTTTATAGTGAATAGACATGAATAGACAACATTCATAATTGTCTAAACAACTTAAGCCTTATAATTATAATAAATTATAAAAAGTAGAGTTTATTTTGTCCCGTATTCTATATTCATTAAACAAATAATTTAACAAACTTTACACCATTTACGATTAAATATTTTTGAACAAAAAAAATACGATTAAATATAACTTCAAATATAAAAAATCGTAAATTAAGTGTATTATTTACCTCATAAACTTGAACGAAGCACTTAGCTATTGTAGGAAACCAAGATCCTAAAACAAGGAAGCATTAGACATGAATGCATAAAACATGGAGTGGACACCTTTTTCATATTCAAGCAATAGATTACTCTTTATACTAATGATAATGTTTAAGGTTCTATGTATTCTAGATAACTATATTATATGATGTAACCTTCAAAATGAATATATGAGAATATGTGAATTATATCTACAAACTAGTGTATTAAGTTCAATATGGTATCAGGGCCTTGTTTTTTGATCAGTTCATCTACCGATTACCTGTTTAAGTAGTCAAATCATGTTAGAATCAGACGGAAGAGTCAGTTCCGGCCAGAAACCAGCCTTAATAGTTCCGTTGGCGGCTCAACTGGGAGCTCTGGCAGCTCAACTGGCGGTGGCTGCAAGCACTTTGACAGAGCTCATCAAGGAAGTGAAGCATGCAGGAGAACCTGAGGCGTGGCTTGAAGAGGCATTGCTTCGTGGAGGTGTCATCATGGACGTCGCAAACAGCGAGCAGGCGTGGCTTGCCGAGGAAGTTGGTCTCGTCGAGCAGGCACGACTTGCCGGAAGGAAGCAAACAACCGAGGAAGACACGGCTTGCCGAGGAAGATGGTCTCGACGAGTGGCACGACTTGCCGAGAAGGAACTTGCCGAGAAGGAAGCTGATCTCGCCATGGATGTTGGTCTTGTTGAAGAGGTTGACACATGCGATGTCATGGAACTCGCGAAGGAAGCTGTCGACAGCAGGTTGACACATGTGTTATCATGCGTTGTCATCGAAGAGGCAGACACATGTGTTGTAATGGCAGAGAAGAAAAAGGGAGCGTGCTCCATGTTTGTTCCATCACGTGCAATAGAGGAAGGCCATCATGTGTAAGAACCTCGAAGGCCATCACGTTCATTTTCCTCTGTTGATGAATTTAGAGTCCACATGGAACATATATGGGTTAGTGATTGCGGGAGAAACGAAGGTAATTTAGGATTTTATGAAGAAAAGAAACTAATTACATGTTTGGTCCCTCTAATTTAGTAAAATGTTCAAATCAACATCATGAGTTTGATATGTGTGCAAAGCAGCCTAAAGTGTATCTAACAAGTTGTCCATAAGGAAAAAACGGATAGTGGCTCCTGGATTCGGGTGCTACGGACACGATGACATTTGATAAAAGTGACTTGGTGGGACGCACCAATCCTACTCGGACATGTATTCAAAGCGCGAATGGTGAATTATCAGCGGTTTGTGGAGCAGGGTCGATAGAAATCTCGACATCACTTAAACTGAATAATTGTCTTTATGTTCCAGGACTTTCGTGCAAATTAATGTCTATAAGTCATGTGACTAAGGAATTAAATTGCATGGTGTTAATGTATCCGGGTTTTGTGTATTACAAGATATTCAGTCGTGGAAGACGATTGAGCGTGGTACTGAGCGCGGAGGATTGTACTATGTTGACGAGGTGACTCAACACGAAATTACAGCGCTAGCTCACGGGACTATTGACAGGCAACGATGGTTGTGACACCGACGGTTGGGACATCCATCTTTAGGGTATCTCCGCATGCTATTCCCTACATTATTTTTCCAGCAGAATAATTTCTCGTGTGAAACTTGTATTTTGTCCAAAAGTCATAGACAATCAAATCAACTTTCTAAGACTAGAGCGAACTCAGTTTTTTCCTTAGTTCATTCACATGTGTGGGGTCCTTCCCCAATTTTCGGGTCATGCATGAATAGTACTGGCATTAAGTATTTTGTGCTATTTATAGATGATTGCTCTAGGATGACGTGAGTTTATTTCCTTAAAAACAAATCTGAAGTTATTTCTAAGTTTTTTGCCTTCTATGAAATGATCCAAACACAGTTCAATAAACAAATAAAAATCCTACGGTCTCATAATGGAGGTGAATTTGTTAATTCCTCCATGCAAAATTTCTTTAGGGAGCGAGGCATGATCCACCAAATCGTGTCCACATACTCCACAACAAAATGGGGTTGCAAAACGAAAAAATAGGATTGTCCTTGAAATGACTCGTGCGATTATGATTGAGTCTCATGTCCCTTCTTATTTCTGGCCTGAAGTTGTAGCAACTTTCGTATACCTACTAAATCGTCTGCCTACTAAAGCAATCAGTCTTAGAACTCTACTACATGAACTCTCACCACATGTTAATGTTCCATCAACATTAACTCTTCCACTACGTATTTTTGGGTGTTCTGTCTATGTTCATATACCAAAATCCGACCGTTCTAAACTTGATCCATGCGCAGTCAAATGTGTCTTAGTAGGCTACGGAATTCATCAAAAAGGTTATTATTGTTATCATCCGTCTACATATCGGTTATATACCACGATGAATTGTGATTTTCTTGAGACAAAATTATATTACTCCACCCAACATAATGCTCAGTAGGGTTGGGCAAAAAAAACCGGTTCAGCCGAACCGGTTCACAAAATAAACGTTTTTTTGAAAAAAAAATATGGAGCGGTTCAGAAGAGGTACAAAAAATCGATTCAAAACCAGTTAACCGTACCGCTTTCTGTACCGGTTTTAACCTTAAATATAGGGAAAAGTATGAAAAAGATGTAACATGTTTGCCCCAAATGGTAATCGATGAAATTTGTTTTGGGTCGCGGGTATTTGATGTAAAACGTTTTCTTCTGTTGGTTTTTGAAGAAACGTTAGATTTTCTGTTAATTTATCCGTTAAAAGTTAGCACGTGCTTGTCACGTGACATATAATTTGAACGTTGAAATAACCAAAAACGAAAATACCCAAACTACCCTCTATGTATTCCCTCCTTTATTCTTTGCGAACCGAACCGTTTCCCTCCCTAATACCAAACCGGTCCCTCTCCCCAAAAACATATCACCTCTAAAACATAGCACCACTTCAGTTTCCAAAACCGAAGAACTCCCATTCCATCAGTTTCAAGAACCGAAGAACAAAGAAATCCCCAAACCCTAAAATCGGAGTTGTTGCGTTGAAGACTTGTAATCGAAGTTGCTGCTGCATTTTTTAAGGTCGCCTGAAGAAACCAAGTGAAGGCGTTGCTGCGGGAGGTGCTGTTAGGATATATGTATAATTATATATAATTAGAGGATAGATCTGCAATTATCAGAGGGACCAAAGTGTAATTTTTGTTTCTTATAGCCTATAAATAGTAGAGGCGTGTAACGACTTTAACTAATTCAAGGAAATCAGATTTCATTTCTTCAACTTCAAGTAAGCTTTCTCTTTCAATTTATTTGCTTAATTCAAGCTTCCTATCATGGTATCAGAGCTGCTACGATCTGGAGATTCGTAGTAGTTTAGCTCGCAATTGTTCTGTTCATCATTCTGTGCTGTTAGCGATAAAATGGAGGAGATTTCCGCGACGTTCTTCAACAAGAAGGTGTGCCAATTAGAAGGAGAGGAGAACTTCCAATCACGGCGTCAGCAGGTTCTTCTGGAAGTCCGTGGATATAATCTAGAATCTCACTTGTATGGGAATACGACAATCCAACCTCGAATTCAAGGTCCAGACGGTGAAGATGAACAAAATCCAGAGTATGTCAAATATGTGCAGAAGGACAGCTCTCTTGCATCCTGGATGTTAGCCTCTGTATCTTCTCAGGTAAGTAGAGGCTTGATTGGATGCATGTCTGTTTCATCAATCTGGCAAAAGGTGCATAGAGATTTCTCGTCGTCATCTACTACTAGGATCATGCATCTATACGATCGGCTTAAAGTCAGGAAGTTACCTCAGCAGAATATGCGTGATTATCTGACTGCGATTCAGTCCTTACGATTTAGCTTCGACTAGCTCTGTTTTGCTGGATGCTGAGGCTAGGCAGGTTGATCTTCTGTTTGAGACAAATGTCACTGCTAATGTGGCTATCAATTCATCCTCTGGATCTTCTGGACAAAGGCAATGTGTGCCTGAAAAATCTGTTGAGACATTGTCAAGTTCTTCGTCAGGTTCTGCAAGTATGCCTGAGAATCTGCAGAACTCTCTGGTTGCAAACTCTGTTCAGTCGAATTCTCAGAACTACAATGCTGGATCAGGTAGAGGTAGAGGTAGAGGACGTGGTTTTGGTAACAATCGTCCTCAGTGTTAACTGTGTGGGAAGTTTGGACATCTTATCCATAGGTGTTATCATAGGTTTAATGTCAACTTCACAGGAGTGACAGATCCAGGCAATACCTCCTCTCCTGTGGTGAATTTGGCATCATCTCAGTGGGATGACTCCAATGAGGGTGTTCAATATGGCGCCAATACATCTGCCTCTGGCAATCCAGTTCATTCCTTGACCTTTTCGCCTGCTTCATCTGCACCGCCTCTTACGGTTTCAAACTCTCCTCAAATGATGTATCCTCAATCCTTTTCAATGCCTGTGCCTCACTATATACAGCAGTATCCTCCATCTCAATCTACATTTTCTCAATACAATGTTCCTTCTCCTATGTATCATACATATCCAATGACACCTGTGTACAATGGTTCAACATCGATGCCTCAGCATAATCCATTCACAACTACTGCAGCACCCTATGCCTCTTCCATTGCAAGCTATACTCCGAGTCATGGTCAGAATATGGATACACAGTCAGTCATAAGCAATCCACAAGCTCACCTTGCTTCTGTAGCTCCTGTGATACAACATGACTCAAGCTGGATTCCTGATTCTGGAGCTACTAATCATCTCACGAATGCTTCTCCTGCACACTACAACACTTGTGTTCCATACAATGGCCAAGGTAAGGTTATGGTAGACAATGGTTCTTCATTAAAAATTTCTGCAATAGGCTCTGCTGTGATTCCTGCTGATATGTGTGATGCTGGTAGATATTCTCGTCCTTTAATGCTGCATAACATGTTATACACTCCATCTGTGACTAAGAATCTGTTATCTGTGTCACAGTTCTCTAAGGACAACAAGGTCTACTTCGAGTTCCATGCTACGCATTGCATAATAAGAGACTCTCAGTCTCATCAAGTTCTATTACATGGTTATGAACATTCAGGTTTATATAAACTTGATTTGTCCAAGTTAGATAGAAATAAGTCTGGTAGGTATAGTACTGAGAAGTCTGTGAGTAGTTCCAAGGTGTGTGTTGCTGAAAATTCAATCAATTGTAGTGAAAACAAAGATTCTGATGTGGCATTTATGAATAAGAAGTCTATGTTTGTGAATCATGGTACTGATGATATCATATCTGTTCGTATTGATTCTGCTAAAGACATAGCTCAATCAAACATTATATGTTGTGACCCGATTGATAACAATGACTTTGAGTGTTTCCTATCTTCTGTAAAATCAAATGATTCTTCTCATCTATGGCATATGAGACTAGGACATCCATCGAACAAGATATTACTTAACTTCTTGAGGATGCATAATCATCTTGTTCAGCATTCTTCCACTCAATGTGTTGCATGTGCCGTGGGAAAAAGTAAGAAACAACCATTCTCTCCTTCATCTACTGTATATAATCATCCTCTTGAGCTTGTTCAGGTGGATCTATGGGGATCAGCTGCATGTACATCAAATGGAAATAGATACTACATGAGCATTGTCGATGCATTCAGTCGTTATACTTGGATTTATTTTCTAAAACAGAAGAGTGATGCTTCTAAATGTTTTGTAGATTTCCACAAGCTTGCGGAAAAACAGCTGGAGCACTCACTAAAAGCAGTGCAGTCTGATGAAGGAGGGGAATTTCATTTTCTTTCCACGTATCTTGCTTCATTTGTAATTGTTCACCGCATAACTTGTCCTTATTCCTCTCAACAGGACGGCATTGTGGAACGCAAACATTGACATATTGTGGAGCTAGGACTGACACTTCTTGCTCAAGCTTCGGTTCCACTACATTACTGGTCAGATGCGTTCTTTACAGCTACATTTCTCATTAATCGATTACCTTCTTACAGCTTGTCAAATATGTCTCCACATGAGAAGCTGTTCAAGGTACCTCCTGATTATGGTTTCCTTAAAGTCTTCGGTTGTTTGTGTTTTCCCCATTTAAGGCCCTACAACAAATCCAAACTTGCCTTGAGGTCTGAACCATGCGTGTTTCTAGGCTATTGTTCTAAGTATCATGTTTATAAATGCATTTAAGCAACATGGCGTGTGTTACGTCTAGAAATGTTGTGTTTCATGAACAAGTTTTTCCGTTTGCTGATAAAAAAAGGTAGTTTCTGTATATCTGCAGCTCCTTCACAGAATTATACATCTCTTCCTTTATTTATTCCATGTGATCCTTAGTTTTCTTTGCCTGATACGCAGTTAACAGGGTTTGGATCAGGTGTTGTCTCCTTTCCTGATATAACACCTCCATCCACTGTCAGAATGTCAAATTCTTCAACACCTGTAAATTCTACTCCTCCTATGAATAACTCGTCTGGTATGTGTCCTATATCTACTTCTAATACATTTAATAGGTGTAAAGCAACTAATCAGCAAGATCAGCATGATCAGTGTGCTGTTTATGATCAGCATCAGCCTGAGATTTCTACTGCTCCTGAGTCAGCCGATTTTCTTCCTACTATTACATATAGACTACAAGATTCTACTCTTGTTCATGTTTCGTCCAGAACCTCTGTTATTAATCAGTCATCTCCTATTATGCATACTTTTGTCTCTCCTATTAAGTCACCTCGTGTTTCTCACAATATACATTCAATGCAGACCAGGTCTAAGACTCAAGCTCAAGGACAATCTGGATTTGTAGCTTCTCTTCAAGCTCTCATGTTAACTGCAGAAGACGCGCTTGCCTTAGCCAATTTGGAGCCTAAGTCTGTTCATCAAGCTTTAAATAGTCCACATTGGAAAGCTGCCATTGAAGAGGAATATGCAGCTCTGCAGCTTAATAATACCTGGTCAGTGGTTGAGCTTCCTTCAGGTAGGATTCCAATAGGGTGTAAATGGTTGTTTAAGATTAAAAGGAATGCAGATGGGACCATTGCTCGGTATAAAGCTAGATTAGTTGCAAAAGGGTTTTCACAAAAATCAGGCTTTGATTTTCAAGAAACATTTAGTCATGTGGTAAAGTCTGCAACTGTTCGTATAGTGTTGTCTTTAGCGTTAACTCACAAGTGGAATTTGAGACAGATCGACATCAACAACGCGTTTCTGCATGGTGAGTTAACTGAGGAGGTTTATATGGTTCAACCTCCTGGGTTTGAGGTCACTCATGAGTCTGAAACTCCACTTGTGTGTAAGCTAAAGAAGGCTTTATACAGATTAAAGCAAGCTCCTCGAGCTTGGTTTGAAAAACTCAAGTGCTTTCTTGTTCAAAATCTGAAATTTAAAGCATTTGTAGCCGATAGTTGTCTGTTCATAAAGCAAACTGATGGTGGTTCTGTTTACTTATTGGTATATGTAGATGATATAGTTGTAACAGGTCTGTCTGCATCTGCAATTGATGAGGTAATTCATGTTATCAATTCAGAATTCAAACTTAAAGATCGTGGTAGCCTTAGTTATTTTCTGGGCATGGAAGTTACTACCACAGATGAATTCTTGCTTCTAAACCAGAAAAAATATATACAAGACCTGATTGTTAAGTTGGGACTTATTGATGCATCTACATTTCCTACACCTATGACAGGTACTTGTCTTTCAAAGACAACGTCTGTTGTTGATTCAGAATTGTTTGAAGATGTCACGTTATACAGAAGTACAATTGGAGCGTTGCAGCACATCTGTGTGACAAGGTCTGATATAAACTTCTCTGTCAATAAGCTCAGTCAATACATGTAGACACCATCTCTAATCCATTGGAAAGCTACTCTGCACATTGTTAGATATTTGAAGGGAACGATTGATCATGGTCTAATGTTTCGAAACAACTCTTTTCCTATGAAATAAATTTCTTTAACATCGTATACTGATGCAGATTGGGGAGGAGACATAGCTGACAGGAAGTCTATATCTGGGCACTATCTCTTACTGAATGGCAGCCCAATCATATGGAGTTCAAAGAAGCAATCTGTTGTAGCTCGGTCTAGTGCTGAAGCAGAGTTTAGGGCCATAGCAAATGATGTGTGTGAGCTCATCTGGGTGAAGTCACTCCTAACTGAAATGGGATTACAACTGTCATCTGTTCCAACTGTTTGGACAGATAGTACAAGTGTTGCGGCAATAACTGAGAATCCGATACAACACTCAAAGATGAAACATGTTGAAATTGATATGTTTTTTTGTTAGGGAGAAAGTAAATTCTGGTCATGTTATGGTTAACTTTGTTCCATCCAGTGAACAAATTGCTGATATTTTTACTAAACCTCTAACAGAGAAATCGTTTGAGCCTTGCAGGAAGAAGCTGGGGGTGTTTTCGGTTTCTAAGGTTAATGAAGACAAAACGATTCTGATGCTCGCTCAAGGTATTGATTCAGAGTAAGTCTATGATTCTATGCTGCTTTGCTAAGGTTGATAGATCACAGTTATTCTCATATTGATTATGTCTAAGTTTGTGCAAGTCAGCAAAATTTCCTTACTATCACATGCATGTGATTCTCATTTTCTGTTATCATAGTGTGCTGATCAGTTCTGATACATTTCATATCATGTTGTTTAGACCTTTTTCTGGTATTCATTCAGCATGTGGTAGTGCATTTACAAGTCATAGCTATCTGATGAATATGCTGTCATTTGAAATCATTATGGTCATTCATGTGGGGCAGTTTCTAGTTGTGACTAGCATTCAAGAGTAGTAAGTCTGTGTGTGATCTCTGCCTACTGTCGTATCTACTTCATCATGCTGTCTTATCTTTCTTCATCTGAAAAAAAAAAAAGAAAAAGAGAAGAAGAGAAGAGAAGAGAAAAGAATGAAGTTCAGTTCAGCAATATAAGCTGAATATATTGGCATAAAACCTGGCTTGATTCCAAAAACAGAGGTGTTTCAAAGACAACGTCAAGATACTTTGAAACAACTCTTGAGGAAGTAAAGATAAGGGCTCAAACCCTTCAGCTAGTGTTGGTAAGATAAGGGCTAAAACCCTTCTGTCAATGTTATAAAAAAAAAGGTCTCTGAAAAAAAAAAAAGAGAAAATCCAGAGGGATGAGATCAGTAGAAGAAAGATAGCTGTATTTTCACCACACATGAACTTGAATTGGTTGACTTGATTTGCTCTTGAATTCATTCAAAATTGTTGACATGGTGCTTGTGTGCTTTTCAGCTGAAGAGCTTGTAATGGAATCAAGAATTTGGTGTATATGGTAACAAAGGTAGTGGAAGACCAAACATGAAGTAGTCTGGATGTGGTCTATGAATTTTGTTTGGTAGAGAAGATTTGTATCTCTGAATTGTAATATTATTATTATGTATGTACCTTATGGGCTTAGTAGTAATCAGTTTGGTTTGCACTTTGAATATCTGAGTACGTATTCAGAAAAATTTATAAAATTGATGTTTTTCGTGTTAATCATGTCGTGTAACATGTCATGTCGTGTTAATCGTGCCGTGTTAATCGTTATGGTTTTCGATTTTTAATTTCCAAGAAAGTTAATCGTGTCACGTGTGATCTGCTACTTAATCGTGTCGTGTTCGTGTCTGATGTTTTGAGACACGTTTATAAATTATCTGTTTAGACACGAAACATGTTAAGACACGACACGATTAATTATACAATACGATTAGACATGACACGATTGCCACCCCTAACTATCATTGTCTTGCTGGTTTACAGGAGTTACTTCAGCCTTAAATAGAAGGTTTGCACTATGATAACAAAGTTTAAGACAGTATACCTTAGTCAATTTCTCACTTTTTATAGAATGGCAATACCCTACTGATATATGTATGTAATAATTAAGAATAATATATGTTTGGTGATTGACCAGTCACACAAACGATACTCAAACTCATGAAACAGAAGGGTGCAGTGCAGAAATTCAAGCTTTATGGAACTGAAAAGGAAGGAACTCGACCTTGAACAATGTTTCAACTGTAGAAGGAACTGGACTTTAGGTACTCACCACAGTCCATTACATGGGACTTATCTACAAGTTATTGCAACCAAGGACTCATAGAGAATGTGCTTTTCATATTATGAGCCATGCACCAAAGTATAAGATGGCACGCAAATAATCAGTTCCTAAGAACACAGTATCTTATGACACTAATTGGGAGAATACCTAGCCAGGATGTTCAGGCATCAATAAAGTAAAATCAAGAGACACTAGTCACAAGGATGAAGAAAGAATAAACACGAAATTCAACATACACATAAGTAAAAGAATGATAGTTATTAAGAAACAAAGGATTTCATTGATGTAATTGACTCAAAAAGAGAATGTAGGCATCAAGAAACGAACAAGTTCTCTGTTCTCCAAGTATCATAAGCACTAGTATTCTAGCAACAATACATATCTAAGTGTTTTGACTCAAATACCAAATTTAATCTCAGACTCTCAGTAGCATAACCTATGCCTAGTACGATCCGAAATGGAAACACATTCTTACCAACTCGATGGCCAAAATGCATGAATCCCATAACCCGTCTTCCAATTATCCAAGTACACAACCTTCTTCACTGCCCAGAAGGAGATAATCAGCGCGATAACCATCAAGAATCGCTGCGCCTGAAAACTTCTGACTTTAACAAGAGCATGGGTCACAAAAGCCAACAACAACCCCACAATGGTGTAAAGAAATCCGACGGCAAATCCTTCTGCTCCGAGCTGCATTCCAGATCCTTGGTAAAAGAACACTAGTTTGTTCGGGTCGTTCCTGTCAGCCATGAACATTGGCATTTTCCTGATGATGTTGTGCATTGTTCCAGCGACGCTGAAGAAGTAGACAAACACAGCTCCAGAGAGCCACAACTTCTTATCGTGAAGCAATGTCTCCCCTGCAAGAACCTTCTTCAAAGCATAAGGCATGGAAATCAAGAACACTGCACCGATAAGCATCATCTGATTCGGGGACAGAAGCGGCGGACGAGCGATCGGACCCACAGTGAGCTTCGTCCTGGACTCAACGAATTCAGCCATTGATTCAACAAGCCTGGAGAAATCGTTCTGGTCCATCTGGTCGGACTCTTTGAGGGACTTGACATTAGGGTTTACGAGACGGACGTGGGGAAGAGAGTTGACGCCGAACAGGGCGAAGCTTGACTGCGATTCCTTAAACTCTATGTCACAGAAGAAAAGTTTGGATCGGGAATTAAGATCCTCCTTGTTGTTGGCGATGAAGGAGGCGGCGAGGAGGAAGAACTCGGTCTTCAGCTCGGAAAGTCGGAGCTCGGATTTGTCGTGGAGCTGTGTGGCATCGAAGAAAATGAGGAGAGAGTATGAGCGTGGGGTCTTGGAGGAGGTTAAGAAACGAGAAATCGAGTGGTCGTCGAGGTGGATGATGCCCGATTTGGATCGGGACTGAAGAGCCAGTAGCTCGCCGGCGAGATCGGAATCCGAATCGGAGAAGACGACGATCGGACCCAGGACGATGAGAAAGAAAAAGAACACTGCTCTAGAGAGAAGCATCTTGAAGTCCATGGATCCAATCAAATCCTGAAGGGAATGTTAGATCTCTCTTTCAGTCCTCTTCGTTTGAGATATGGAGGAACTTGCGGCCGCAGTTGAAGCTCGCACTAGAATTAGGAAGACTACGATGACTTGGAGGTTTGACCGAAAGAGAACGGATAGGCCTAAAGCCCAACTCATTGGTGGATCGACCCATTAAAATTCGGAAAGAGTTGATTGATAATTAATTAGAAAAAACAGGTAATTACCTAGTTATAAGTTATGTTAGATTTGACCAAAAAAACAACGTTATGTTAGATAATGTTGATTTTTCATTGGTGGTTAGCCTGAGCTGCAGAAATTTGCTGACCACCATCATCTCCATTCTCCCGCAACTGTGCAAATATTAGCGTTGTCAATTCGTGCGTGTGTTAAGATATGTAATAGCACACGATATTCCAACATGACACGCACGAAAATGTAATCGTGTCACAGACACACAACACGAAATTTATTGTATCAACACGATACGAACACGATATACGAAAATATTCGTGGAAAGTCGTAGCACGATAGCACGGTTACAATAACACGATAAATATTTAGTAGTAACACGATAGTACGTTTGCACGATAACACATTTTCACATTCGCACGATAACACGACCTAAATAACATAAACACGTCCCCTCAGTTTTGTATATTTCACGTTTGATCCTTATTTCTCAAAATGATATGAATATAGTATATAAATTATTAGATTGTTTTCGTGTTATCGTGTTTTGAGACCTAAACCCTAACACGACACGAAAAACACAATCGTGTTATCGTACCATCTTTTAAAATTGAGTAAACAATAAACCTATTTCAAATTTTCATTATGTTTGTACATATTTTTCAATGTTTGAGGGAGTTATTAATTCGTAATATTATTTTCTTAGAATACTTCAACTAATGTTGACTTAAGAACTTCCTCAAACATTGAAAAAACTGTTCAAACATGATAAAAATTTGAGGTAGGTTTGTTGTTTGCTCAATTTCAAAAATCTGATTTGTTGTTTGTCAAAAATAAAAGTTTGATTATTTCTGAAAGTTCGTTTTTTTTTGTAATTAACCAAAAAAAAGTGAGATTGTCTAGTCTAGTTTAAGAATGAGAAAAAACATATTTTAAGAAAGGGTATACGAGTTTCCCCTTAAAGTTTAAGCCGATTTTAAGTTTTCCCCTTAATGTTTTAAATTTTAAATTTTAGTCATGATGTTTGGACCGGATAAAAAATCCATCCATTCCGTAAGCTGACCGTTTATTTTGGATGGAATGGAGATCATGTGCGTCTCACATGCATTTTTTAAGGACTGAATTGTCCTCCAATCCACCATTCCAACCTTCCTTCCTGTTGACTCACCTTCAGCAGAACATCCATAGCCATAGCTTCAAGGACAAAATCAAAATCAAAATTGTTGAAGATTTTGATATTTGTTGCTTGATTCAAGGACAAAAAAAAATGAACTGAAGTTAATTTTTCACTGCAGGCTCTAGATTGTCTGCTCTTCCGTGTATGTTACTTCAAATCTGCATTTGATGGAGAATCAGGGACATGCTCCAATAATCTCCAGATTTCAGACCACACATCACGCAGGCAAGCCGCTTTGCCTGATTGACCATTCATCTTCATGAAATTAGGTTAGTGTTACTTTTACTTTTCTCTCTAGGGTATCCTTTCACTAATTCCTCCCTCCGGTCGCCTTCGATTTGAGGGTTTTTGCGTCCCCGATATCTACTCCGATCAATAGTTTATCGGAGGAGTTTCATCCTTTACCGCATTTTCCTAAGCTTCCCACGAAGCGAGCGTTGGATTGGCCTTCTGTGATTCCGACGAAATTGGATATTTCTTTGGATTTCTTCGCCTCTGTTAAAGAGGATGGCCAGACGATTTATTATTGTCCATGTGATTATGGTCCAAAGGTCTAACAGTGTTCCCTATTGATTTTGGGATTTCCTTCCCATGTTGGCAGAGGTCTAACGACCTGGTCGCATTAAGATTGTTCTTCGGTCGCTGCATAAACCACAGATTCCCCACCGCTATAATCTGCACTGTCGAATTTATCGGTGCAGTAAGGCCAGAGTAGTCGCTTGACGATGGTCCAATTCAAGGAGCTGTATCATTCGGATCCCCATTGTTACTGCAATCGCATTTAACCACAATTCGCTGATTGAATCGAGTTATAGCATCGTGTACAAGAATTTATCCTGATTTTGGTCATCGTCTCATCATATTTACCCCAGTTACCTTGTTCTAACTGCTCAGATTAATGGTCAGAGTTTTATTTTTTAATGTATCTTGGTTGGTTTGCTGTTGCTGTACGATTATTAATGTTACTACTCAATATTGCAGTTGAGTTTCTCAAAGCATGCTAATAAGGCATCTCAAAGCCTTATTAATAAGTCTGGTATCTCAAAGCCTTCCAATAAGGCATCTTCAACGCCTCGTAGAAGTCCGCCACCCCCACCCTCGGCTAGTGAACCACTGAAATCTTCAAAAGGAGGAGGTGTGGTGGCTCCCCTCAATCCTTCGCTGGTGAAGAACAGAAGATGTGAAGAACAGAAGAGGACGATGGCAGTTTGGTCAAAATAGTACGTGCCTGACACATGATCTCCATTCTGTTAGTAATAAACGGTTAGTTGACGGAATGATGAGATTTTTTATCCGATCAAAATATTAGGACTAAAATTTAAAACATTAAGAGGAAATCTTGATTTTGACCCAAATTTTAGGGGACCATATTACCGTTTAAGAAAGTATAGTATTACTGTATTTTTTTTTTGGCCAACAAATCAAACACTTCATTACTCGGTCATACCGTTTGAAAAGTCAGAATTACATAAAGATACTAAAGAAGGTGGATGTAACATAGTCCAATTCAGTGGACACATCCCCTGTTTCGACTTTGTTGCAATCCAATTTGCGCACCTGTTTGCCAATCTCCGAACAAACCGCCATTGGATACTTGGGCATCCCTTTGCCACTTCCATGATGTCAACTAACACATTGTGCATTTCCCAATCCTTCTCTAGATGTCCTCCTCGTAGTATATCGATTACATATTGGGGATCCGATTCTATGATTACCTTGTCCCATTTATGGTGTCGCGCCATTTCTGTCGCTTGGAGGATCACCTTTGCTTCCAATATCTTCACGCTCGCACCAAAGCACCTTGCGTTCCGTCTGTCCACAATATTACCACGCTAATCTCTTGCGATCATGCCCAGTTCGCCATTGTTCGTTGCACGGTCCCATGCCGCGTCACAATTAACCTTCACCTCCCCTTGGGCTGGTCGGATCCAGTCCCTGTCCTCCTGTTCGTTCCCGTGGCCTGGTCTGGTTCTGCTGGGTTTGTTCGCAGCTCGCCAGGTATCAATCGCTAGGGTCCTCGCAGCTCTGATCGTTGGTACGATCTGCGGTTCGTTCCCCTCATGGCTCGCACGACACCTGCTCTTCCAGATCTCCCATGTGGTTGCTTCCCCCAGCATTCGCCTCCACTGCCCCGCCTCACCCCCGTTGCTGCTCATTGCCTGAATGGATTTAATCCATTCGTGCCAACCTGCATTGCCCACACCTGCAGCAAACGTTCCTAACAACCGAGCCCACACAGCTAATGCCCAAGGCCATTCCAAGACAGCATGATATGTAGTTTCCACAGCATTACAAAAACTACACCTCAGATCAATTTGAACTCCACGCTTCACCAATTCAGCACGAACAGGTAAAGCATTATGCGATGCTCGCCACAGAAATTGCTTTACCTTGGTAATGGATTCGCTTCGCCAAATGGTGGTCCAGCTGCGGTCCTCTTCATGTGCCTCTACCGCAGCCTCTTGAGTTCGTGTTCGATCTGCAGATTCGCGTAGGTGTCTATAGACAAGTCTCGGCTTCGGGATCCCGTCCACAGCCGAAGGCCACACAAGTCTGTCTTCTGTCGGAGTTATGCTCAAGTGGATTGCCTCGATCGCTGCTCGTTCTGAGACCGACAAGCTGTTCTGAAGCTCCGACAGCTTCCAGCACCTGCGTCCCGCGTCGTATATCTCGCAAACTCGTACCGAGTGCCCCTCCGTTTCTCCTTGACCATTACGGATTCTGTTATTAGGGATGCCCGAGATCCATGCATCCTTAAATACATTAATTTCCTCCCCCGTTCCAACGCTTTACACTTCATCCCGATGTAGGATGTCTCGTCCCTCAAGGATGCTCGACCACGCCCATGATGGTCGAGCTCTTCGTTTGGCTTCCATAAGACCCCCTCTCGGGTAGTATAGACCCCTCAACACCCTCGCCCACATCGAGGTCCTGTCGGTATGTAATCGCCATGGCGTCTTGGTCAACATGGCCTTGTTAAAGTCGGTCATATCTCGAAAGCCCATACCGCCTAGTTCTTTTGGTTGGGTTAGTTTCCCCCAACTGACCCAATGAATCTTCCTCCTTTCATCCCGACCATTCCACCAAAACCGTGCAATGAGCCGCGCTATGTCTGCACACCACGTTATTGGTAATTTAAATAATGACATTACATAGGTCGGGATTGCAGTAATTACCGCCTTAATCAGGATCTCCTTCCCTGCGTGTTTAGGAACATCGTTTTCCATCCATGGATCTTCTTAATTACCCGTTCCTTGAGATATCGCATGGCTTCCCTCTTCGACCGGCCCCAGTTGGTAGGAAGACCCAGATACCTACCCGCATCCTCAACAACTTGGATGTTCAAAACAGCTGCCACTCGTTGTTTCGTATCCACCCTCGCTATCTTACCAAACTGGATGCATGACTTGTCCAAGTTTATCTTTTGACCGGAAGCCTTGCTATACCTTTCGATTGTCTCCTTAAGGGTCCGCGCGTTTCTCTCCGTTGCTTTCATGAAGAAGATGGAGTCGTCCGCAAAAAATAGATGGTGTATCTCCGGACACTCCCTCTTCATTCTGATCCCTTCATACCTTTGTTCCTCCACATCACGGATTATCTGGCGTGAGAGCACATCCGCGACAAGAATGAGAAGGTACGGAGATAGTGGATCTCCCTGCCTTATTCCTCTTGTCGGCCTGAACCTAGGTGTCTTCGTACCATTGATAACCACACTATATTTCACCTTGGTCACGCACTCCTCAATCCACCTACACCATTTACTTGAGAACCCTAACCTTTTGAGTGTTTGTAAGAGAAACTCCCATTCAATACGATCATATGCTTTACTCATGTCCAGTTTCACCGCACATTCCTCACTCCCTCTCCTTTTGTTTGTCCTTAGGTGGTGGAGCACCTCATGTGCGATAAGTATGTTATCGTGAATGAACCTGCTTGAGACAAAAACACTTTGAAAGGGGGTTACAAGTTTAGGTAGGACAAATTTTAGCCTATTTGATAGGATTTTAGAGATGATTTTATAACTGAAATTGCATAGGCTAATTGGTCGGAAATGGGTCGTATTGACCGGGTTGGGGATCTTAGGGATTAAAACTATATCAGTATAACAGTATCCAGGCATTAATACACTCGATTCAAAGAAGCCTCTTACCGATTGGAACACGTCCTCTCCTAGAACGTCCCAGAAATGATGATAGAACAAACCTATGAAGCCGTCTGGGCCCAGAGCTTTGTTCCCTCCAAGTTGGAATACTGCTCTTTTCACCTCCTCCCTACTCACCGCCCTAGTCAATCTGTCATTCTCAGTTGGGGTCACCAGAGTTGGTACACTGAGCATCTGATCATGGACCCCATCTGTTCCCTCTGTCGTAAAAATATCATGGAAATAAGACTCACATTCCCTTACGATGTCCTCTTCATTTTCAATCCATATTCCATCCCTTCTCTGCATACGACATATATTGTTTTTCCTTCTTCTCTCCACCGTTGCTTGGTGGAAGTATGCTGTGTTCCTATCCCCGGCCTCCATCCATTGTATACGAGACCTCTGCCTCCAATACTCCTCTTCCTTGACCCATGTGTCTTCCAACTTCCTCTTCAGTGATTCCTCCACATTCCGCCTATACTGACCGTGGTTATGTTGCTGCACTCTTCGGAGTTCCTCATGGATCTCCTCAATTACCTTTCGGTTATTCCTCACAGCATGCTTTTTCCAATGTTGCAGGTCTTTTCGGCATCGGCTCAGTCTATTATGTATGCCTCCAGCTTGCGTTTCACTTTGACCTGTCTCTCATACATCCCGCACAATAGCTTGGCATTCCATTTCTTCCATCCATGCCTTTTCGAACCGGAACGGTCTTTGGCTCTTGATATTTTATCGTTCCACTTGGATCATCAGAGGGCAATGGTCCGATCTGAAGTTTGTGAATAACCGTGGCCTTTGGATAAGATCAGATCCAGTTCTGATTTGCCATTGCCCTATCGAGCCTCTCCCTAATCTGTTCCACCCCTTCCCGGTTATAACACCAGGTATAACAGCTGCCCTTATACCCCAAATCCACGAGTCCCGTGTCCCGCATCATCTCATTGAAGGCATCCATTTTCCGGGGGTTCTTCGGTCAGCGTCCTTGTTTCTCTCCTTCCCTTGCAATTTCATTGAAATCACTAAGACACATCCATGGTCTGACCCGACCATGTGCAATTCCGCGCAGGGTATCCTATAATTCTACCTTTTCCCTCCAAATTGTACTTCCGTAGTTCCACGATATATGCATCACCCCTCCACCGTTTACCTTCGTGACTGTGGTATCTATCACGTTCACCCCTTTGCTATGAATTTGGATTTTTACTTCCTTGGTCCACCAGATTGCTAGACCTCCCGAGATACCATCCGGGTTGACATAGCATGCTTCGTCCATCTTCAGCTTACGTCTTATTGTTTCACAGTAGGATTCTGTGTTCTTCGTCTCTATGAGATAGATAATGTCGGGTTTCGCTCTCCTTGCGAGATCGGTTAGGTACAAAATTGTCATGTCTGATCTCAGTCCCCGACAATTCCACACCATATAGATCATTGGGGTGGGGTAGCTGTCTCGGGACAGCTACCAGAACCCATCGTTGTGTTCCTTTCCTTTTCTGCTATAATCCTTCTGCGGGTTGTGCTTTCATGCTTCTTTCCCGGCCTGCCTCTGCCCGTGGCCTTGGACTTTGTCGGAACCGCATCAACCTTCACTACAGTCCCTTTCTGTTTCTTCTGACCATGCTCACCTGGTTCGTCTGATCCTGAGCCTGATTCCTCCTCAAACTTCCTTTTCAGGTTTATTCGTTGAATCATTGGTCTGAGTCCAATGGTTAGACTCAGCACTGCCTGATTCGAGTTTGGCGACTCTGGTGCCTCCACGATATACCTCTAGGCCTGTACCTGAACCTCGTGCAAGGTAGAGTCCAGCATATCCTCCATCGAGCTATTTTCCAGCTCCATTAATTCTGTTATTGCCGCGATACTGTTGGACCCTGCATCCATACTCCCCTCCTCTGTTCGCCCCTACCTATCCCATACCTCACCCTCCAATTGCTCCTTCCTTCCATTCGTGATTTGGAGAATGTCTCTCCTATTGGCAGCCCCTGTCTGACGCCCTTCCGCACTTCCTGTGTGACCCTGGCTGCTCTGGCCCTTAGGCAGATCAAGCACCTGCCCTGGCTTTGGTCTCCCGAGCCTCCCTTGCCCTGTGTCCATCTCCTGCTCCCCTTGTAGGGCCAGCCTCCACTTGTCTCCCATTTGTACCCCCACCACGGTTCGACCCTGCTCAACTTCACTCCTGACAGTTATCGCTCCATTGTTTGCTTCATGTATCAGGTCTTCTGTGTAGCTTTCCTTGTGCCATAGCTGCCCCCCGTGCGTGTATACGGTGATCTCTGCTTCTTCCCACATGCCACTCCTCTTGCCTCGGTCATCATCCACCCTCTTTTCAGGTGGAGGTCTCATATCCTCCCGGGGTCTGCCTTGTGGAGGTGTCTGGGACCCTTCCAGGGTCTGTCGTTCCTTCATCAAGTCCTTCCAGCTCCTGCGTTTTGTCTCCCCAGAGGTCGTCCCTGGACTCTTACCTACGAACCGACATTGTTCGCGTCGCCTTTTAGGGCGATCCACGCGAATCCAGGGACCATACATTGGCCCTCCCCCCGCTTCCTCTGAGATCGTGATCTCAGAGCTGCAGGCCCTTTCAGTGTGCCCTATCCTTCCACAACCAAAACAGAATTCCGGTAGCCTTTCGTACTTAATAGCTGCTCGACCTGTGCCTCCATTGCGTCTTGTATACCAAAACCCTGCTTGTAGGGGTTTGGTAGTGTCAATCTCCACTTTAAGCCGAATGTAATCTCTGTCTAACCCCATCGGCCCTACTATCTCATCTACCTCCAGCACATTCCCGATGCTTTGTCCAATCCTTTCGGCATTCTTCTTGCTAAACTTGTCGACTTCCAGGCCGTGTATCTGTATCCAGAACTGGACCATTGTGAATTATATCTCTGCCACCCTAATTCCTTGTCTCCATCTCTTGAGCGATAGACAGTTGCCTTGGATTGCCCAAGGGCACCAATCCATAGCATCCCCGAGATTCTCCTCCCTCTCAAATTCGAACAGTATCACCTCCCCTGTCAGCTCTTGGACTCGGACCCCCGCATAGCGTCCCCATGCTTGTTCCAGAACATTGTGAACAACAACCGACTTCACATGCTTGTCGCATATGACTTTCCCTACACACATATTTCCAACCGAGAGGTCTACATTCTCGGGGATGTCGACATACTTCCCAGGCATTGTTATATCATCATCTACCCTAGTAGCATTTTGGTGATCTGAACTTTCTACTGAGATAGGCTTACCTCCCGGAGATCCCCGTTTGACAGGTTTGGCGCCGACTCGGAAGTGGTGGAGTTTGGGTGACCGAGTCGGGTGATGATTTTGGTTGCTTGTCTCGTGCTTTCCTTCTAAGGCGGCCCTATCCATCGCTGGACTCCACGATTGCATCTTTATCGCTGATCGATGCCACGACCTAGGTTTCCGGTGGCTCTCCCCCTCTAAGATGACATTCCCTTTCCCTCTCCGTGACTATAGAACCTTCCTTTCCCTCGCGCCTCTCCCTCCGATCGTCAATTGAACGAGAAATCAGCCGGAATGGCTGAGACAAAGAGCCGATTGCAGACTCAACAAATCTACCACGGTGCCCTAGCAGAGGGAGAGAGGCTATGTATTTTTAGGGAAAAGTATGAAATTGCACTCGGATGTTTGCAATTTTTTGTCATTGGACCTATATGTTTTTAGCCGCAATTATTTACACCCGTATGTTACATTTTGTTGGTCATTGCACCCAACGTTAAAAAATCCCGTTAAGTGTCACGTGAAGGGCACATGTAGTCGTTACATTTGAACTGATGCCATGTTAAATGACCAATTTACCCCTAAGGCAAACCATCACCTTTGTTTCGGTTTCATCTACTCACTCTGAAGTCTGAAGTGAAGTCTCCACCAAAACCTAATTCACTCTTCTCCCTTGCGTTCGTTGATTGCCTTGCGCCTTAAGTGCTGCTCGTCGCCCGCCAACAAACATAAGGTACAACTGAATAACAACGTACACAACTTATGGGTCCACAATGTCTTCATTAAACATTCATCAAGTACAACTGAATGACAACGTACATAACGTACACACTATAAAACAAAAGTTTTAAACACAGCTACATCTTCAACATAATTCCAGCAACAACGAAAACTAAGAACACTATAACACACAGATGTTGCTGATTTCTGCTACGTAACACAGAAATTTGGTTGTTGAGTTCGGATTCCTTTGACATAAACTTGGTCATGACTCTCCTTCCATACACACACATAGGTCGATCTGCCCAAGCAAAGAAATCGCAACTCCTCTTCAAAGAACTTGATGGCTTCATAGTAGTAACAAGAAATTAGGGTTTCAGAAAATCCCAAATTGGTTCACCGTAGACCAATCGGTTATATAACCGCAATTAACACAAGAAATTGGCTTCATTACCTGGTATCTTGGACATGCAAAGAACACCCGACCGAAATTTTTATTCGTCCACGCTGTTGTCGCACGGCATTGGAGTTGGCAGTAGTACATGGGTTCCATGGATGTCATGTTCGGCTTCGATGCCCAAGAGGAAGAAGAACGAGAACAACATTCATCATACTTACCACCCATGATGTACAAACGAGTTGATTCAGACCTGGGAGCTTCAAAGACGCGGTGTCACAGGTGTGAAATGGGAAGAGTTGGCTGATATGAAATGAGAACTGGCTTTGCCAATTCATTAATAAGGCTGGGGGTATTTTCGGTATACCAGGTCAGATATAACGGTTACTGTCAGAAATGGATGGAAAGGCTTAATTACAAAGAAGTGTAAACATATGGGTGTAAGAACAAACATCATGGGTGCAGTTACCAATTCTGGCAAACATCCGGGTGCAATTTCATACATTTTTTTTTTTTTTTTTTTTTTTTTTTAAGGTTAGAGTGTTTATTACTGTATTAGCATAGTATTTTAAGTTGGTCCGCCGATCCGAGTTAGGCTATTCACGTACGGAGCTGTTAGTGGGTTCGAATTTCGAAACTTCGAACCGCCCAACTCCGCAGAGATTTGACACGTACGGGTATAACCGTTGAGATGGAGTTCGAGGTTTCTTCATTCTCCATCCAATTAGGGCTCTGATTTCTTGATCGGATATCTCAGGGAAACCAACACAGAAAGGAGGATCTCGGTAGCATAATTAATGGTGTGCGAGAAGTGTAAGTACCATAGTCCTAAGTGAGTTGATGTGTTTTCTATCAGGTGTTCGTCAAAATGTAGTGTTTCTTAGTTATAAGCTTGTAATAGTTGGAATTTGGTGACGGATTTCAGGCCAGAAGAAGCTGTCAAAGGTGATAGTGCCAGATAAGTGGAAGGAAGGGGCTAGCAACACCACGGAAGGCGGTGGCCGGAAAATCAACGAGAACAAACTCCTGTCGAAGAAGTCCAGGTACGGATAGTCTCTCGCTTTTCGCAGATTTTTTTCCTGATTAATCATCGATGAATCCAATCAGTTATTATTAATAATAAATTGCATAGTGTCAGATAATTGATTCGGTATAGTGTTGAAAATTTTAAATATTAAGGGTAATTGTCAGAAGTAGCAGCCTAGCTGAAATAGCGTAAAGTGTTCAGTTTAGTACTCCTGAATCTCGGATTCGTTCTAGTTTTAAGACAGTAGAACTTGGGGTTGGAGGTTACTGAAATATTGAGTCACTTGGATTTTATGAGAGATTGATCATCGTAAAATACATTGGTAGGGATGATAAAACACTATATGTATAATTGTATATCACCCACCAATCACAATTTGATAAACAATAAGTTCTGGGATCCACACATTAGATAATAAAGAGGTAAAATTGGAGTAACATATTTAATATGCAATTGCAGCTGCCACATGGTTTGTCATTTACTCGTGATCAGATAGACTTTAGTATCGTAAATCATGAGTCTGTGGTTGTAGCTTCTCATAGCTGAAGAAAGATCTGACTTAGCAGGCATTGTCGTCTGAGGTGGCTCTAGAATAGTGACTTTTCAGCTGTTAGTTGATTATGTTGTTGATTTGGCTTTCTCTTCTTCTACTGTGGATCCTACCTTGTGCTCCATTTAGCTGGGGGACTTGACTTATGATATGTCTCGTGAATAATTTGATTTGACCATTTTTATTTATTTATTTATTTATTAGATCTAGCAGAACGGATGTTTATTTTCTTTTTATCCTTTTATTGCATTTCCAGTTGCTTTCGGTCCATTTTACATTTGAAGCATTATGTTTCACAGATTCACACGTCAACACATGCCAAGAAATGCAGGTGTCTGATCTTTTAGTATATTCACTTTCCAGTATTAAACAATTTTGGCAATTTTGTAAGCATCATAGAATTAGGCATAGCCATCCAACTTACATGTCTCTCCTGTATACGTTAATCAGCTTTTAAGATTTGCATGGTGAATATTTAAACATGCTATCGTCACTTCCTAATTAAAAGTATTCACGGTAAGAGATGGTGATTGTGGCTAGTACACTAGTTTGGGTGGTCAATGACTCAAGCGACTCCACAAATCCAATTTGAGTCCCTTTCAGATCCAATTTGTGGCCCTTTCAAATCCAATTTGTGTCCGTTCATGTCCAAATTGCGTCCCTTCCAAATCCAATTTGTGTCACTTCCTTGTCCAGTTTGTGGAACCTCCACTAAACTTATGAATCAAGTATATTATAAGACTTGTACTTTCTTCCTTCACTATGGAATTGCAGGAGCTGGACCTAGAATCAGAACCTTCAGGGCCCACCACGATCTTCCTCATAATAGACTTTAGTGAAAAGCTGTGAGACACCAGCACTAAACCTTGCTGGCTGTTGTAAATCGTTAGTACTGGTGTGCCCTGTTTGTTATTTATTGTTTCTGGAAATTAAAGTTTAGACCTTGTTTGCTGTTTTGAGAGAGATGGACATGTTTTTTGATTCCAAGTACAGCTAGCTGTATGTAATACTTTGGCTGTATCAATATTTATTAAGTTATTTCTCCCATTCTCTCTCTCTCACACAATTTTTTAATAAAGAAACTTATGTTCCACTGTTGTCCATTAATGTGAAGAGATGTACTTGTGCAGGTGGACTCCATATGGAAACACCAAGTGCATCATCTGCAAGCAGCAAGTGCACCAAGACGGCAAGTACTGCCACACCTGTGCATACAGCAAAGGTGCCCAACTTCATCATCTTTCATTCTCTATACTGAACTTTATTTATTTGTTGAAGCTATCTGCTTTTGCAGGGGTATGTGCAATGTGCGGGAAGCAAGTGATTGACACCAAGTTCTACAAACAAAGCAATGTGTAAAGTGTAATAATAGGTCATTTCTTTCTTCCAAACTGTTATAGTAAGATGAGCCGAGCTCCATGTTGTATTAGTTTTTCATAATCAATACCAACTCCTCCCTTTGGTTTTGCTTGATATCTATCTTAAACTACTCAATTACTGACACTATTGAAGACACATATTGTACAACATCTTGCTTGGTGTACAACTATTGAAGACACTACGAATGCTAATTTTACACCATACATCCAAACCCTACATTCGGTTGTTGTGTAAACTCACATGCCTTTTCAAATGTGGTGTAAATCCTCTGAATCAGTGCATACATAATAAGTAGGGAGGGTGCCATTGCCATTGCCATACATATCTTCTGTAGCTGTTATGATCATTCATTCATTCGGTTGTTGAGTATCGAGAATTCCAATATTTCTCGATCTCCTCGGCACTTCTTCCTGGGATTCTTCCCGCAATCAAAGACCACCTATTCAACTTCCCTCAATTAACAACATTCTTTTGACTGAGAGAGCAATATCATACATACATAATATGATAACATAAATCGTCTCACCTTTCCCCCACAAGATTGAACATCCTAATGACGAGTGTCTCCTCGTCTGTGGAGAAGTCGAGTCTTTAATCGTGCCTCGTTTCATCTGAAACAAATGATTCTTCCCCATGAAATGATTTATGAAACAAAACAGTTTCTGAATCTTACAGTTTGTAATATAATAATAACAATAAAAAGAAAAAGATCCAAAAAGACCTGTATCTTTATAGGTGTCCTCAGAAGAAGAATGCTCTGAATCCGCCATGAAAACTTCTGCTTCCAAGCAGCGATAATATATAGTGAATATTCAAAGTGAAGGTAGTAGTAGTAGTAGTAGTAGTAGTAGTAGTAGTGAGTAGTAGTAGAGAGACACACTGCTGCACTAGATATGTAGTTCTTTAAGTACTGCTCGGTCGACGTCACGAATAGAAACAAAGGAAGAATTGATGGCTATCAAGCAAGTATCAACCACTTCAATAATATAAAATTATTTTTTTTAAAAAAAATCTCTTTGGTACTATAGTAGTAGTTTTGTACTGTTATTGTAACGTATAGTAATAATAATAATGTCGTCTTTAACGGTAAAGGAGTGCAGTATTTCATAGCACATAGTAAGATATTAACGACACGTTTCTTTTACGGAATAGAGCCGAAATAGCTGATACGGATTCCGTATGAAGTTATTTCTTTCGCGAAATTAGAAAACTTCGGAATACAGAATCCTAGAGGGGTGGTAATACAAATTTCGTACAAAAAACTCGAATTGCGTATGGAGGACGCACTAAGAATACAGAATAGGAAGTAAAAAAACAAAATTACCCTCACTTATTTTATTTTTAAAATATTAATTAATTATTTTAAATACTAATTAATTAAATTAGTTATTTTAAAAGTTTTTTCAATTATTAATTAAATATATTATAAGTTTTATTATTCTTAATTTTTATAATTAATTAATTCAAGTTATTTGAATTATGGGTAAAATACAACATTGTCCCCTAAAATTTACGCCGATTTTAAAATTTTCCCTTAAAGTTTAAAGTCCCCTCTAATGTTTGAAAATGATGAAAAATCCCCCCGGTGCTCTTTTAGGGGGGGATTTTTCATCATTTCTAAACATTAGGGGATACTTTAAACTTTAAGGAGAAATTTTAAAATCGGCGTAAACTTTAGGGGGCAATGTCGTATTTAACCCTTGTATTATATACTATACATATGAAAGTATGAGTATATATGTCATTTTACCATATTCCATATACCATTCCACCAAAGAAATATTGAAATTCCTTATTCCATTCTATTCTAATCCACCAACTAAACAATTTCATATTATTATCTTCTTATCCCTTATCCCTTATTCCCTATTCCATATTTTTATTCTGAATTCTACCAAGTAACCGCACAGTAAGAATGGATGGTGAAGGGAACGAGAAGACTCGTAGTTGTAAGGGAAGTCTTATGACATGTTCTTTTTCGCGGAATGTGTAAGAAATTCGGTTTACAGATTCCATAAGAAGTTGTTCTTTTCGCGGAATTGAAAAAAATTGGTTTACAGATTCCGGGCGGGGTAGTCTTAAACATTCTGTGTGAAAACTTCAGAATTCCTAAGCCTAAAAGACAAGTAATATGGAATAGGGATGTTAAATACTATTTTACCCTCACTATCTTTCCTTATTTCCAAGTCTGCCCTTCAGTTATTTCTTATCCAACCCCAACCGTGAAATACCTGAGCTACCTAGCTACCCCTCTGCGTGCCATAACTTTCCTTGCCCATTTCATCATTCGACATTTCTTCCTTGCTCAATCACCGAAGGTGCACCAGATGTTCAATCTATCGGATGGAGAAGAACAACATGTTAGTTTTCCTTGTGTGTTTCATTGTTTTCGTCTCGAATTGCTGTTGTTTTACAAAATTAGGGTTTTATTGATTGTGTACCAGATTAGTGTTTCATTGATTTTGTCCCCTTGCTACTGTTGTTTCAAATTGTTGTTTTGGTCTCAAATAAATTAGGACTGTTTACCCAGAATCATTGATTCCGGGTTCAGACGAACCTGGAATCGTTGATTTTGGGTTCTGTCGGAACCCACAATCAGTTGATTCTGAGTTCGGTGAACTAACTAAACGTTTTAGCACTACACTACTAATTCCAATTACTATTTTATATATTTCAAATATAGTTATAGAAACAACTGTCATATTATTATATTAAACATCTCATGATTATTTATTGATGCTCTTTAATAGTTAACATTTGTTCAACATCATTTCTTTAATTATGTATGTACTATAGTAATTTTTTGAATTGATTGAAAAATAAGTAATATTCTAAATTTAATATTTATAAACTACCGAAATAAAAAATATTTTTGTCTACATATATTTTAATTTTTTTTACCAAAAAGCTATCTTTATTTATTTTTTCATCACATCTAAACGAAAATTGACGTGGCATAATATGATTAGTCAATGGTTGAACATATTGTATTATGTTTAAAAAAATATAACAAAATGTAAAATATTGGAAAAATCTGAGCAATTGAGAAAAAGTAGTTGATTTTTTTATATTAAAATTATTAAATATATTGTTTTGATTTCATATTTTTTTGGGTTAATAGTTCAATCATATGTTTCAGCCATGTGATTGAATGGTACCATATGTTTTTCATTGTGGACAAATCATCTGTTATGTTTGGAGGATGTTGTCCTACGGTATTCTGTTAGTCAACTGTTAGATTTTTCTGTTAAATGGTCCATGTCAGCACCTCATCAGTGTCACATCAACACCACATAGATATATGATATAATATTTAAAAAATAAATAGTAAAATTAAAATAAATATGGAAAAATCTTAAAAAGTTAAAAAAATATTTTAAAACTTTATATATTATAAAAAATATTTTTTATAAATTTATTGTAAAAAATAATCGAAAACTGAAAAAACAAACTAGGGTTCGACTTGGATCCAATTGACCTAACCAAGGGTCAAACCCTAGGCTGGGTTGGACCCTCAGCAGGTCGCCTGACCCAGGTGGGGGTCCAACCCAGCCCAGGGTTCGACCCTTGGCTGGGTCAATTGAACCCAAGTCGAACCCTATTTTTTTTTTAAGTTTTCGATTTTGTTTTTAAAATAAATTTATAAAAAATAATTTTTTATTAATATATAAAGTTTTAAAATATTTTTAAAACTATTTTCTAATTGTTTCTGATTTTTCCATATTTGTTTTTGTTTTTTATTTGCCACATCAGCGCCACGTTAGTACCACATCAACATTTTGTTAGTTAAACTTGACGACAACAGTAATTTAGACTAAATAACAATATTATGAAAACATAAGGTACTAAGAAACAACATAGGGGTACCATCCAATCAAATGACCCAAACATATGGTACCATTGGACCTATTAGCCATATTTTTTTAAATAAAAAAATTATATTAAAAAATTATATTTACTTCTTAATTTCCATATTTTCTCTCATTTTTATATATATTTTTAAATAATATAATATTTTACATTTTGGGTGAATCACGTATCGTTACAATATTTTTCATATACTTTTTTTAAAAACTTTTTATTCCAATTCTTAATTTGGTGCCAAATTTGAAAAATTAAAATGATGTGATGTCAGGTGTTTGTATTTATTGATTAATCATATGTAAAATGTAAACCTAACCTATCGAACTCTCTTCGATCCCGTACGATCTGTGAGTGCAGTGTTGCTTATTGCCTAATGCGAGATACGATATCATGGCCTGATCTCTCTTCGTCATCAGCTTTGGAACGATCTTTCTTTCTTCTGCTTGGTCATGTCCGTAAGTAGGTTATAGAGCGGAAGATCTGTCCCGTTATTGTTAGAATCCAAGGAGAATTCTAAGTTCTAACATCAAAAAGTGGTTGTAGAATGTCAAAAGAGTAGGCGCTGATAGAAGTGGTGGTAGAGAATTCTACGTCAAAAGAGATGGCGTGATAAGCATAAGAGAGAGAGAGGGAGAGAATTGTAGACAGAGAAAGAGAGTTTTATTGATAATAGTCTATATGCATGCTTGGCCAATTGACATTCCTTTATATATAGGAAGTGTCGGCCCTACGTAACACAGTTCAAACGATAACAAAATTCCTACTATGACTCTTGGCACATAACAATGGCCTCCCCTATGCAACGATCTCGTCCTCGAGATCGAAATCCGGATAAGTATGTTTGAAATCTTCTAAGAACTTCTATGTAGCTTCTTTTGCTGTTCTTCCCATCCAATTAACTAACACCTTGGTCGCTGCTTTATTATGCCTATTCACCATTTTCCTTTCAAGTATGGCTTCTGGAACGTTACGGTTTTAAACTCGGCCAGTAGGGAAAGTACACGTCGTTCACTCTGTGCGCCAGTTTGAGTTGCGATACGTGAATGGTTGGATGTATCAATGTTGTTGCTGGAAGGTCCAGTCGATACGCCACATGTTCAATCCTCTCGACGACACGAAATAGGCCAAAATACTTTGGTTGGAACTTCTGGGTCTTGTGTTTCTTGAGGAAATGTTGTCGGTATGGTTGTAACTTCATATAAACCCAATCCCCCATCTTTAAGCTTCACTCCACTTGTTTCCGATCAACTACCTGTTTCATGCGATTTTGTGCTCTTTCCATGAGAAACTCCAACAACCTAATATGTTATTCTCTATCCCTGAGCATTATGTCTACTGCAGCCACATTCGAATCTCTTGGGAAATACGGAATATGGAGCGGAGATGTCAACCCGTATAGAGCTTCAAAAGGAGTCATCTTGATGGTGGAATGATAGGTCGTGTTATAACACCACTCCGCCAAGGGAAGCCACTTCACCCATGTCTTTGGTCGCTCCCCTGCCATACACCTTAGATAAAACTCCAAGCACCTATTCACCACCTCCGTTTGACCGTCGCTTTGGGGATGATACGACAAAGATAACCGAAGCGTGACTTCTAGCTATTTGAACAGCTCCTGCCACATCGAGCTTACAAAAATCGGATCTCGGTCACTCACTATACTATTCAGCAATCCATGTAACCTGTAAATTGAATCGATGAACACTTGGGCTAGCGTGACTGTGTCATATGGATGGTTCAATCCGAGAAAGTGGTCGTACTTTGTCAAACAGTCTACTACTATCAGAGTTACTTCTCTCCCCTGCGATTTCGGAAGGTCGATTATGAAGTCCATAGATAAATCAGAGAAAATCGTGGTTGGAATCGGTAACGGTTGCAAGAGACCTACAGGAGCCGACCGATCGTATTTGGTCCTTTGGTACACCCCGCAGTTCCGTACAAATTCCCGAACGTATTTCTTGAAGCCCTTCCAGTATATGATCAAGGACACTCTTTGAAGTGTAGCCAATGCTTCATAGTGGCCTCCCATTGCTGATGCATGAAGCAACTCCAGAATATCTTTCCTCAGCTCAAGGTCTCTACCAACCACAACCTTGCCCTTCCTCCTTAGCATCCTTTATGTCCATGAGAACCGAGATGACCCTCTCCCTTCTTCTATCTCCTTGATCTATTTATTGCACTCTTCGTCCCCAATCTATTACGCCTTGATTCTGTCTAACAACTCTGTTGAGATGGTCGAAAATGTCATGGACATTAACTCCGAGCTGGTTACCCTTGACAAGGCATCGACCACACCGTTTTCAACCCTTTCTTGTATACAATTTCATAATCGTATCCTACCAACTTTGCCAACCACGTATGTTGTAACAGTGTTGAAATTCGCTGTTCGAGGAGAAACTTGAGACTCTTATGATCCATCTTGATTACAAAGTAGCGTCCAGTTAAATAAAAATGCCACTTCTTGATGGCGAGGAGTTCCTTTTTGTAAGTTGATAACAATTGTTGTCGTTCCGAAAGATCTCGACTAATATATGCAATAGGGTGACCGAGCTGCATCAAAACATCCTCTATTCCCGTGTTAGATGCATCTGTCTCGACAACGAAGACTTCATTCAAGTACGGCAAGGCTAGCACATGAGTTGTTATCATCGCGGTTTTCAGTTTCTCAAATGCGGTTGTAGCTAATTCTGACCACTCGAACCCATCTTTCTTCAATAATTATGTTAAAGGTCGACTTACGATTCCATAACCCCTTATGAATTTTCGATAGTACCCTATGACCCCCAAGAAACCCCTGAGTTGCTTCACTGTTGTAAGGATTGACCATTCTTTTACGACGGTTACTTTCGACGGATCCGTGGTCACCCCTTCCGCGGTCAGTACGTGTCCGAGATACTCTACTCAGTGGCTTCCGAAGGTGCACTTAGACCTCTTAGTTACCAATTCATTCTTCCTCAACAACTCTAGCACCATCCTAAGATGCTTTGTATGTTGCTCAATTCCCTTACTATAGACAAGTATATCATCGAAAAACACTGACACGAATTTCCTTAGGTGAGCTTTGAAAACTCGATTCATCAAGCCTTGAAAAGTTGCGGCTGCATTAGTAAGGCCAAAAGGCATAACCCGAAACTCGTAGTGCCCGTCGTGGGTGCGAGACACGGTCTTGTACGTATCTCCTTCCGCCATGCAGATTTTATGACAACCAGACCGTAAATCAATCTTCTATGACCGTGCCATGAAGTTCGTTCAACAACTCATCGATCAATGGAATCTGAAACTTATCCTTGATCGTGAGGTCGTTAAGTCTCGTGTAGGTCTGTCAATTTCACTCACGAAACGATAACACAATACGAACATGCACGAAAAAAGTCGTGTTAGTGTTTGCCTCTGATGGTATGATAACACGAACACGATAACACAATTGTTTTTTTCGTGTTGTGTTAGTGTTTAGGTCTCAAAACACGATAACATGAAAAAAAATCTAATAATTTATATATTATACTCATATCATTTTAAGAAATAAGGACGAAAACGTGAAAGATAAAGAATTGAGGGGACGTGTTTATGTTATTTAGGTCGTGCTATCGTGCGAATGTGAAAACGTGTTATCGTGTTACTACAAAATATTTATCGTGTTATCGTGCTACGACTTTCCACGAATATTTTCGTGTTATCGTGTTCGTGTCGCGTTGATACAATACATTTTGTGTATTGTTCGTGTGCCTGTGACACGATAACATTGTCGTGCGTGTCGTGTTGGACTATCGTATGCTATTACATCTCTTAACACACACTATAGCACGCACACACGCACAAATTGCCAGCCCTAGTCTCCTATAATCTATGCACATTCGCCATGGTGCATATTTCTTCCTTACTAACATCACTGGCGATGCGAACGGACTACGACTCAGTTGTATTACCCAGCTGCTAGCATTTCATCAACCAACTTCTCAATGATGTCTTTCTGCGGTGCGGGATACCTGTAGGGACGAAGGCTGATCATAGTGGATATCTTCTTCAACCGAAAGGTGTGGTCGATTTCCCTTCGTGGTGGCAGCCCCTTAGGCTCCTTAAACACATCCTTGAACTATTTTAGTACCCGTTCAATCTCTGGAGCTACTACAACATCCTCTACCATATGGGTGGCGAACACTTTCCCCTGTTCATCGGACCCTACACCAATCGACAAACTATAGAGTTGCACATTCACGATATTTCCCACCTTAGACAGTAAATTATTCAACGCGGCTACTGAGCTAAGCTATACCGACCCTTTACTGCTCCCCTTCAGTTCGCATAGATCTTTTCCTCTGAGAAACTTCATCGAAAGATTGCTAAAGTTCTAAACGATGTCGACGAGCGTCGCTAACCATTAAACTCCTAATACCATGTGATAACTTTCGAGCGGAATAATCAACACATCTGTCTCAAACAGATGCCCTTGCATACTCCAAACAAATCCTCTACAAATTGGTTGCACTTCATTTCATTACCGTTAGCCACTAACACCTTAAGTGGTGCAATTTCCTCCCTTTGACATCCCAACTTCGCTGTCATCGTAGCATCAAGGAAGTTGTGCGTGCACCCTAAGTCAATTAGAAATTGCAGACGTCTTCCTTCAACTATGCCTTCGACTTTCATGGTTGAGTATCTTATTGCCTCTGTGATCGCATGAATCGAGATTTATGGTGCTTTCTCAATCTGCTCGATTGCCTCCTCTGTTTCGGCAGCAACCCCTGTAGCGACATGAATCTTATTAGGTTCTGTTACACCATCCTCTCCTACTTCAATCACGAACACCTGTTTTCCCTTGCAATTGTGCCCGACCGTATCACGCTCAGGACACCAATAACATAATCCCTTTGCCCTTCTCGCCTCCATTTCCCTATTCGTTATGAGTTGCGGACTACCACGATTGTATGTCGCCCCCGTCCTCTTCCTGCCGCTACAGGGGTTTCTCCCGCTACTAGATTATTGCTCGGTTGCTTATACAGAGTGTTTGACACCCGCGGTTGAATGAACGATCGTTGCGTCCTCAGGTTTGTCAACACTAATTCGTGCAACTTGGTTGTGGCGTAGGCTTCCATTAAATTCCTTGGTTTCTATAGCCTCACCGAACCCTGCAACCTTACCTCTAATCCACCCAAAAACTGACTCATAGCCACACCTTTAGAAATATTTTCAACTAACTGTACCTTATGTAGTAGTGCATCAAACTCCCGTTGATAATCGGCCAGCGAACCCTCTTGATGCAGATCCTTCATCTCAAGCATAAGGTCTCCATAGAGTTCCTCACTAAACCAGGCCAGAATGACATTCACTAGGGCTGACAATTTATGACACGACACGATCTGTTTTAAAGCGTATACGAGTTTGACCTTAACGGATCCCGTGTCTAAACAACTCTTATACGTTTTGACACGATTAATAATCATGTCTAAACACATCAGATCTGCAGATATCTATATAAACACGATTAACTAATCGTGTTGTGTAAACATGTGACACGTTTAAACACATTTCAGTATAATAATAATAAAATATTGAAATACCCATATACTTTTTAATATTGAACTTTTTAATATTATTTTGTACATATGAATTTGTGTATATATCTGCTTTAAAGCGTATACGAGTTTGACCTTAATGAATCCTGTGTCTAAAATGCAGAGTTGTTTGCCAGATGTATCGCACTCTGACTATCACTATGCAAAACATTCTTTACTTGTCTAAGACCCAATTCTGCTAACAAACTTTGTAACCAGATCATCTCTTTGCTTGCCTCAGTGACTAGAGGTGTCAATTTGGACCCGACCCGAAAATGACCCGGAATTGGCCCGGCCTCGGGTCGGGTTCGGGTCAATAAAAAGGCATGACGGGTCGTTTTCGGGTTGACCCATCTAACCCGTCACAAGAGGCGGGTCGGGTCCGGGTTGACCTGTCTGACCCGGAATCAACCCGTGAAAAAAATGACGATCAAAATTTATAATTGCTCGTGGAAGGGTCCATTTAAGTACGAAGTTGAAATTTGACATCAAAATTGTCTACAATTAACTGTTTTACAAATTTTGAAGTCGTGGAACTTTAGTTGAATGTAAATGAATTGTGAAATCGAAAGGTAAATCATGACTACGGATACGAGCATTGTAGAGCAAAGCTACGGATTTCATGTATTTTTGGTTAAAGAGCATGTTTCTTACTAGCATTCTGAGTTAAAGGGCTTTGCTGATTCCTGTATTAATAAATAATTTTGGTGCCTCCTGTCCTGTATATTTAAATGACCTTGGTCTGTCTATTTAGAGTTTTGCCTTTCCTTCTTCTAATATCTGTCTGCCATAACTAAAAATTCTGTTTGATTGAAAGCTTAGTTTAGTTAATCTATTTATTGCTTTGTGTATCCTTATTCTGATGTTATGGAAGTTAAGTTTAACTAGTGTTTGGTTTGGAGTGGAAAGAAGTAATAATGGCAGACCAAATAACCACACTATTGTCCTCAATCTTTTCAAAAATCAGACAAGCATCGGTTGTTGTTTTTTTGGTCGATTACAAGCATCAGTTAACCTACCACATTTTGAATACATAGTGAATTAGAGACATGACAAACCATGTCAAACACGTGAACTCCTTTGCTCATGAGCTGCTCAACTGCTTCAGAATATATGCTGATATGCATATTGCATTGATATAATGACTGCACGGAAGGTGTTCGACGAAATGCCAGAAAGAGATTTGGTTTGGGAAGAAGCGGGTCAGACGGGTCAGGCGGGTCGACCCGCCAACCTGCCAGGTCGGATTCGGGTCACGAAAGCTGACCCGTACAGCATGGCGAGTCGGATTCGGGTTGACCCGAACAGTGCGACGGGTCGGGTTGACCCGAACAGTGCGACGGGTCGGGTTGACCCGAACAGTGCGACGGGTCAACCCGAACCTGACGGGTCAACCCGAATTGCCACCTCTATCAGTGACTGCTATGTATTTCGCCTCTATGGTTGATAACACTACTATCTTCTGTATCTGTGAAATCCAACTGACTGTAGTAGTCCCCACTGTGAATACATAGCCGGTAGTACTCCTTCTGTTGTCTACCTCACCAGCAAAATCTGAGACCTATCTAAAAATCGGGTTTGCTACCACTGAGATCAGTGAAGCACATGCAACAAAGGGAGGAGGACGTTACTGTATAGAATATACCAGGAAGAACCCTAGGCTTCCATCTCGAGAAGACCGTGTAAAATAATCAGAGGAGAAGAACCGACTTTAATGCTCTCACTGCGGGATGAGCCGTCACACCAAAGAGACATGTTTCAAGCTCGTCAGATACCCAGAATGGTGGGAGGATATACGAAAAAAGCCCACGAGATCAAGCAAATAAACAACTATTGCGGGCAACCATGTGGGCACCACCAAAAGTAGAGACGGTCAAGTTGAAGGGGACAGAGGATAGGAGACTTCAGTCGTAGCGACACTCTTGTTAGAGCAAACTGGTATAGTTTATAATGTACAGGAAATTAACCTGGATAAAATCTCCAAATGGATTATCGATTGTGGAGGGACGAATACGATGACCTATGATGATGGAGATATAATTTCTTGGACAACCCTGCGCAAATAAAAAATTCAAACAGCTAATGGGAGTATTACATCTATAATGGATGCTGGCACTATAAAAGTTTCTCCAACTTTGAAAGTGTCTAATTGTCTTTATGTTCCCTCATTATCATGGAAATTATTATATGTCAGTCATGTTACTAGAGAATTGAACTGTACAGTACTAATATACATGAATTGTCGCATTTTACAGGATATACAGACGAATGAGATAATTGGGTGTGGAATTGAGCGAGATGGACTATACTATATGGATGAGGTGGCTCAACAAAGGACTGCGCTACTGACTCACGGGACGGTAGAAAGATAGTTTTGGTTATGGCACTGTTGGTTAGGGCATCCACCACCTACTTATCTCCATATTTTATTTCCTAGTTTCAAGAGTAGGAATTGTGATCCATGTGAAACTTACATTTATGCAACGAGCCATAGAACCACTTTTCCAGCAAATAATACGCGTGTTAATTCAGTGTTTGAGTTAATTCATTCAGATGTCTGGGGTCCTGCTCCGAACTCCAGAAATAGTCGATTCTGGTATTGTTTTTGCTATTTATTGATGATTATTCTAGAATGACTTGGGTATATTTCCTAATAAATAAGTATGAAGGTCCAAAAAATTCGTGTCTTTCTACAATCTTGTCAATACCCAATACCATAAACAAATTCACATTCTTCGAATCACACAATGGGTGAGAATATGTAAATCAAACCCTCACCCACTTTTTTCAAAAAAATGGTCTCGTTCACCAGACCACATGTCCAAATTCTCCACAACAAAACGAAGTTGTTGAACACAAAAACACAACTATCTTAGAAATTACCCGGGCTATCGTTCTTGAGTCTCATGTGCCTCGATATTTTTGACCAGAAGTTGTAGCTACAATTGTATATCTTATTAACCGGTTACCCACAAATTTTATTGATTTTCGCACTCTGTTCCATATCCCAACACACTACAACATCTCCAGTTTCGACCCTTACACCAAGCGTTTTTGGGTGTTCCGTCTTTGTCCACATTCCGTCAGAGTCGCACTCTACAATGAGAATCCCCCAAGAACGGTAGAGGAAGCCAAGGGCGACAGACAATGGAACCAAGCATTGTGAGTTGAGATAGAAGCTCTCATGAAAAATAAAACATGGGAAAAGTGCAAGCTACCTGCAGGAAAAAACCAGTTGGTTGTAGGTGGGTATTTATAGTTAAACACAACGCATATGGGAGAATAGGAAGATACAAGGCTCGGCTAGTGGCGAAAGGGTATACTCAGATGTACATAATTGATTACTCTGAGACATTCTCACTGATGGCCAAAATAGACACAATACAGGTACTATTCTTAATAGGAGCAAATCAAGACTCGGCCCTTCACCAATTTGATGTAAAGAACTCTTTTATGCGTGGAGATCTCGAAGAAGAAGTGTATATGATAGCTCCACCAGGCTTTGAATTTGATTTTCAGCCAAATGAGGTTTGCCAGCTGAAGATGGCATTATATGGTCTCAAGCGGTCACCTAGAGGCTGGTTTGGAAGATTTCCCATTGCCATGAAGAAGTACGGGTACAAACAGAATAATGCAGATCATACGTTGTTTCTCAAACACAAAGGTGAGTTGATTACCTGTCTAATGATTTATGTGGATGACATGATAATTACTGAGAGTGACATGGAAGAAATCAGTCGACTCCAAAAGAACTTATTCACAGACTTTGAAATGAAGAATTGGGGAAGTCTCAAGTATTTCTTGGGAATTGAGATTTTGAGATCAAGAAGAGGTATCTATATTTCTCAAAGGAAGTATATACTCGATCTTCTAGCTGAGGTAGGGTTAATGGATTGCAAATTGGTGGATACACCTATGGTTCCAAACCATGGCATAAAGATAGTGGATGGAGCTAGACCAGCAGACCGTGAAAGATATCAACGGTTAGTTGGTAAACCTATTTACTTGGCACATACAAGACCAGACATTGCATATGCAGTGGGAGTACTAAGTCAATTCATGCACAATCCTCAAGAACATCACATGGAAGCCGCGTTGAGAATTGTTAGATATCTTAAAGGTTCCCTTGGCAAAGGAATTCTGTTTAAGAAAAATGGACACCTCGATGTTCAAGCATATACGAATGCAGACTTGGCTGGCAATCCAGTGACCAGAAGATCTACCTCAAGGTTCTTCACTCTAGTATGTGGAAACCTAGTAACCTGGAGATGTAAGAAACAGAAGGTGGTAGTTCTCTCCAGCGTAGAAGTAGAGTTTTGAGGGATCACAAAGGGTCTAACTGAAGTTTTGTGGTTAAGAAAATTTCTGGCAGGGTTGGGATTCTCGATCAAACATACGTGCAAGTTGATGTGTGATAATTAGGTAGCAATCAGTATATCTGAAAATCCTGTGCAGCATCATAGGACGAAACACATTGAAGTAGACTGTCACTTCATTAAAGAAAAGTTAGATGATGGACTGGTTGAATTACCGTTTGTCAAGTCAGATAACCAACTGGCTAATATCCTGACTAAATCAGTCACAAGAAAAGTGTTAGGAGAAGTTCTTAGCAAGTTAGGTATTGTGGACCTCACTACTCAACTTGAGGGGGGGTGTTAGAAAGTCAAGCAAATCAAGAAAGTCAGCCAATCAGGAAGGAAATTCTACAACACATCCGTAAGCAAATCAGGACTACCAGCAAATCAAGACTTTTTCATACCTAACTTTGAAAATTAGAACACTAGTAGACAGATCATTGTATCTATAAAACTAGTTGTGATCAACATATTTGAATAAGAATAATAGTTCTATATTCTATCAAGGAGAAGGTAGCAAGCAATGGAGAGACTGAACTCGAACCTTTACCTGCAGAACTGCTACATAATGAAGGTGACCGAGAGGTTGAGGAAGAAGACACAACAATTGAATCAAGAGAAGCAAGTTCTACTCTCAAAGATCAAGCAAAGACTCTCCATATATAGTAGCTCCAAGAAACCCAACAGCAGATGGCAGATTCCTCGTCGTAAGGGACGCCGGAGACCTCGAAGAAGATGAGGAAAACGAGAGGAAGGAGGGCTAGCTTCTTGGAGGCGGTTGTATGGGGGATCGATTGCGGCAGGGGATAATCGAGGAGGTGCTGTGAAGTGGTCGGAGAATCGAGTGAGCTTCCCATTTTTGCGGTGAAAGATTGAAGAAGAAGCTAGCTTAAAGGAAGAAGAACGGCACGGGAAAGATTGGCTCGGGGGACTTCGAAGGAGAATGAAAAACCTAGTTTAAGGTTGAAGAGAAGCGGTCAAACCCGTTGGACCGAACAAAAGAAATCGGCTTCAACTGAAGAAAACTGATTGGTTAGTTTTTAAAAAAAAATGGAAATCGGGCAGTTTTTGGAAAATCATTCGTTCAATCGGGTCCACCATACAAGTCAGTCTTTGGGTTGAATCAAACCGGATACGGGTTCGGTTCCCGATCGGACCGCCGATCCAATTTTGATAACTATGATTTAGACACGATTATTAATCGTGTCTAAACGTATAAGAGTTGTTTAGCCACGGGATCCGTTAAGGTCAAACTCATATACGCTTTAAAGCAGATCGCGTCGTTTAATCGTGTCGTGTCAGAAATTGTCACCATTATCTTATAAAAATTATATTAATTGATTTGGAAAGCTTAAATTAAAATTAATTATACTAAAAATATTTTTTATTTAAAACTTTAATTAATTAGAAATTATATTAATTAAAAAATTAATTTAACGAAAATATAAAAATAATTATCTTGAATTAAAATTTAAATAAATAAATAAGTGGAGGGTATTTTGGTCAATTGGACATCTATTCCTTATTATAAGCTCTCTATGAATAACAATTCCGAGGTTTTTCCAATGAATACTTATTCATCTCTTTAGCTCTCTATGAATTCCAATTTTCTGGAATTCTGATTCCGCGAAACAGACATCGGAATATAGAATTCGCATTCATTATTCCTTGTTAATTTTGCGAACCAAACATGTCATTAGTGTTTTTTAATTGAAGCAAGCGCATGAAGTAAATTCAAATTAGTCAAAACCAAACCCTAAATCGGATATACTCGAGTGTAAATAATCAATATGGATAAAATACGATATTGTCTTCGAATTTCAAGTTTTTCACTTAAAGTTATATTGTATAATTTCTTTCCCTTATGTGTTGGCCAAAGTGCAAGTTTGCCCCAAGCATTAACTTTTATATCCAAATTTAATAAAATAAGTTTTGAAAATTGCAAAAAATGTCACAATTTAACCTTTTTAAACTTTTTCAAATATTAAAATTGAGTCGTGATTTAATTGAGCCTCAATTAAAGGGGCTCGAGTTTGGGTCTTGACCCAGGTTACCCCATCATGGGTGGAGGACCAGGTCTGGGTCAAGACTTAGAATCGAGTCCCAATTGAATCGGTACACAATTGTAACATTTGGAAAAAGTTTGAAATTGTTCAATTATAGGTTTATTCATTTAAATCGGTTCGATCGAACTGGTCTGATTCTCGTCTGGTTTGAACCGGTTTGACTGAACTAGTTTCAAAACCAGGCCAGTTTTTTTTGTGTCAAGTAGACCAGTTCAAAATAGTAGTTTCAATTCGTTTCGAATCGACTCATTTTTTTATACTGGTTTATACTTCAATTTAAATCAAACCACTTTAAACCTATATAATTTTAGAATCGGTTTGAAATAAAATAAACCAAATCGGTCTGAAATTAAACCAAACCTAGAGATGTTTGTAATAAACCAAACCTAAAGATGTATTGGACTCTCGTATGTTGATGTTGGACAGGATTTCAGTTGGTCGTGGAACCGATTTTCAGTCGGTTCAATGTTGGGAAAAGTATGAAAAAGATGTAACATGTTTGCCTAAAGTGGTAAATGCGGCCCATTGTTTGTTTTTGATGTAATATGTTTGGTGGTGTAGGTTTTTGATGAATTCCGTTTGTATCCGTTAAAAACGTTCGTTAACAGCCTCCATGCCTTGTACGTGACTTTTTGTGTGTGTGAAAAGACAAAGATGCACTTAGTACTTCACATTTTATAACAGTCCTTCTTCTAGCAAATCAGTTTCTTCTCCAAGATCCAAGAGTCTTCTCCAAGTGTTCGTCCGTGGATTCACATACATTTAAGCCACAATTGCTGATTTCTCCAAGAATCTTTCTCCCTCCCACCATGTGTTTGCTTCATCTGCATCCGTTCATCAAGCCAATCCTCTGAGGTGTAGAGTATCGAATGGTCAAGGCTTTCACCACAAAGAGTATCCTCCCCGAGTTTATGATTTGCCAACCGCATCTTCGAATCGTAATCTTGTACTCCTCTAGCAAACTCATCACACAAGTTCTCAAGCAGAACCCAGGGTTTTTTCTCCCTCTCTTGCTTTTTCATCATAGTTGAGAACCCAGATTTCAACCCAGAGATCTCTTTAGAGAGTTTTCTTCGCTCGATCTCAGAGTACTCTCTTAATTTCCTCTCCTCGTTTAATTTCTTGACAAGCAACTCCTCCTTCTGTTTTTCTTGTAGTAAATCAGTGATCTTCGTGCGGGAATGAAGAAGTTCTTGTTTAAGGGATTTAGTTAGAGAAGAGTTGGTGATCTTCAGTAAATCAGTGGATGAACCCTTTTGAGAACTAACTGGATTCTCTTGTGGTCTGTAATGTGCCACCTGATGATTCATGTCATAAATAGACATCTATGGCTTTATTTATCTGAAAACTTATCTCTTCGTAATTTTAGACTTCACATGGTACCAAAAAATCAAGGCATTAAAAGTTTGAAGTGTGGCTGCAATATAGATGATTCATCAAATTTATATGAAGGGGATATATTCCATTTACAGCGAGCTCATATCTGCACTAAATTATGAAAAGATTGAGGTTTGAACTAAAAGAGATTGTTGCAATCTCCTCTTGATCATGGCTCATCTTCTCTTCTGTAAACCGCATGAACTGCTTGGCTTCCATTTGAATCTCTGCCTTCTCCTTTTGCAGTCTCAGTATCATAGACATTGTCTCGTTTGTAGCTGATGAAGAGGTGTTTCTCTCATCCTCGAGCTCCGAACACAAGTCTTGTATATCCTTTTGAAGCTGGCTCGAGCTGGGTAATGTCCGGATTAGGTGATGCAGAGTTCCTTATCACCGCAATCTTCTTCCTCTGAAACTTGACTCTCTGCACATCGAAAACTCTCACAAATCCTTGTCCCTGGAGAAACCCAACATGTTCTCTTCGCTCTTCATCCCCATAAAAGACGCTGGAACAGTTCCGCTCGCCATTTTCAGTCACCTTCAGACAATTCCAAGCACGATCATCCTCTTTGAACTTGAACGTGATAAGGAGTTGCAAGTGAAGGGGAAACTCATTGTTTTGTTGGGGAATAGACACCGGTTCGGTTTAATGGAGGGAATCAGTTCAGATGTATGTATTGAAGGGAAAACAACTAAAGGGTACTTTTGACATTTTTATTTTTTCTTATTTTAACGTTCAAATGATATAGCACGTGATCTGCACGTGTCAAATTTTAACGGATAAATAGACGGAAAAACTAACGTTTCTTCAAAAACCAACAGAATGCAACATCGTACATCAAAAACCCGCGGCCCAAAACAAATTATATCGATTACCATTTTGGGCAAACATGTTACATCTTTTTCATATTTTTCCCTTCAATGTTTTTCAGTTAGTTCAGTGTGTTTTTCAGTTGGTTCAGTATTTGTTTAGTGGATTCAGTATGTTGGACATGATTTTCAGTTTCGGTTTAAACCAGATTATTTTCTAACCAAAATTATTATTAAAGAAAACAGACCAAATCAGTTCGAAACGGTTCTGAATCGGTTCGAAGCAAACCCGTTTTTTTACCTAAACCATTCTATTTTTTTAGAAACAAAAAAAGTACTGTTTTTTTACAAATTAGACCATTTCAGTTCTGAACCGGTTCAGGGTCGAACCTGTTCATGAACAAGCCTATTAAATTATGATATTTTTTAAAGTTTGTGCTATTTTTGCAATTTTCAAAACTTATTATGTTTTGAATGAAAAATTGATTGTTGGGTCAAACTTGCACTTTGACCAAACATGATGGAAATGTTTTTACAATTTAAACTTTAAGAAGAAAAAGCTCAAAATTGAGCTAAATATTAGAGGACATAAGAAATGATTGGGTTAGTGAACCATAAGAAATGAAGAGTACTTCATATGTATTATATATATTTAACCTAAGTACATTAACATTTTAGTGATTCTCAAAGAAATAATAAGTTATGAACGTTTTAAGAAACTCAAGTGGTTTGACTTCATACGATACTTAACAAACTGCAGCACTGACAAGATTATATAACGATAATCTATTGCGATAAAAAATCAATAATTATCTTAACAAAGAACCTATTGTTTCATGGTCGCCGTAAGCATACTAATGTCATTTGCGAGATGTAGTGGAAGAGAATGAGATAGCAGTCGAGTATTATACATCTGCAAACTGATGATGATTTTTCGAAATCAATCAAAACTAATAACGGATGTTTTTAATAGTTACATTAGATTTAAGGGAGTATGTAAGAATTAGAATGAAATTTGATTTAATTTAGAAGTTTGACAAAAAACAATAATTTTTTAAAAAAACTAGTAAAGCTGAAATCGATACTTATTGCTAGTTGCATTAGACTGTTTTTAACAATCTGCTTACGGCGACAGGAAAACTATATAAATAACTCAGTAGTTTGTTTGTTACTGAAAATTAACAATGAAAGAAAAAAAAAACTTAAATTGTAATGGAAATAGTGTGTGTTTGTTGTTTAAGAAAAATCACTGAAAGTTTAGGTTAGATATGTTTATTATTTTTGAATTCTAAAAATATTGGAATAAATAAACATGGACTGTCTTTTAATTTTCTAAATAAAATTTATTGTAATACTTGAGCATAATTTTAGGAAAAGATGTATGGTTTAATCCGAAGTCGTTGGATTCTAGACTTGTTTTAGATTATCTACTTTAATTTTAATAATTTATTATATCACTCATTTTCCTATGTTTCAAAGCTTACTATGTTCTTTATAAGGAACCCTGATTTATTTTTTGGTGAAAAATATTTAAATAAGACTGCGGTGCATGCAAACATTACATATCTATTGTATAGCTGGTTCAACATTTGTTTTCATAACTAACAGGAGATCTCAAGTATGAGTATTGAGTTTTGATGATGAAAAATCTTTATCAACACTCTATTGAATATTCATGAGTTATTTATATTGATATTCTTTTATCGCAATGTAAATATTTATTGTTATCGTTCTTGTCCTCGTCCTACCCTTATCTATGTTCCCTAGGTGTCATACCCCATCGCCATAAATCTGTAGTGCATACCAATTATTACAGGAGAAACCGACGCGATGTAGATTTCATTATGTTTCTACCATGTTTTGATGTATTCACACATCAAAATGAATCATTTAAATCAATGATTTCATGAAAATTTGATAAAGTTATATATATTTTTTATTTATAGAAACACGGCGTATCTCAATTAAAAGATGTCAAGTGGTCTGAGAAAATTGATTTCAAATGCAAAATAGTTTTTTGCTAGACAACGATAATGGTGATGGGGGCGAAGATGAGGACAGAGACGGGTGGCGGTAATGATAATAACAGTAAATGCAGTAAATGCGTAGAATGCAATTAAATAAAATAATAATTAGTCTATAGAAAACAATTTATCATTTATCATTTTGGTATGAATAATAAATACGTAACATACAATTAGAATATTTTAATAATATATGTGTGTTATTTAAAACTGCAACCCAAGTTACTAAAACTAGTTTCTACATATCTTTATCTTTTGTTTATTTCACTTACTCCCATCCATGGGTCTGTGTCTGTGTCTGTCGACACTCGCGAAGTGTGTCACATGAAGTGCATTTTTGGAAGCCAAAAAGGAAGAATCTTTACAAAAACAAAAAGGCATTTCTCTTTCATGATTCTCAATTCATTCTTCCATTTTGTTTTCTCTGTAGCTGTTGTACACAGGCACCAAACATACATACATACATACATACATACATACATATTACAATCCAAAAATGACACCACCACCACCATGTGTTTGAGTGTTCTTCCATAGAAGACAGAAGATTCCTTCATCGTGCACTGTCCTTGTCCTCATCTAACAACCTCAATCACTGCTGTAAATCAACAACGGCGCCACCATCTGCACTTGGCTTCCCCATCGATAGAGTGAAATAGATCAGCAAGATCGTTCCAATGCTTGATCTGTTGTTCCATATACAACAAACAAACCACACTTCGTGAATTATTAGCAAAAACTCAAAACACACTTTTTCATCACCATGGTCATGGTGTGCACTTACAGAGTGGCAAACACAAAGAGAATCCTCTTGGGATCAAGAATCCATGAAAGGGATGAAGAAGATCGTCGGAAACTGTTTCTCCTGACATATCTTCCTTCACTGTTGCTTCCCATGTTTGCAGTTGAAACAGCAGTTATCTGATGATAAGGTTGCGAGGGGATGCATTGCTCGGGAGTCCCCAAAACCGCATTCTCAGACACAATAATAAACCTTCCTCCTTGAGCACCTGCAAAATCAAATACTCAATACATTCAAAACTTCTTCTTTTCGTAACAATAAATAACAGAATCAAAGACTGATGATAACTTTGTGAAAACCAATACTTGAAAAGGGAATTGAATCTCTGTTCCCGAAAGACAACAACAATGATAAACCCAGCTCCTAGCAAATTCTACATCATGCCATATCTTGTTGTTTGCTAGTGTCACTTGTTCTCAATACAATGTTTCACTATCAGATTGGGACGGATTGGCTAAAATGGAGATTTCTTTTATATTTCAATCACAAAAAACAAAATTTCTCAATTAAATGTACTCTTTATTGCTACTTGGAGGTTTCTGCAGTTCGTTATCATCTTAGAAGCTCCAAGTATAAAAAATAATTTGACAAAAGATATACCATATCATGACTTTGTAAATTCTTTAAAATGGCCTTGTGGAGGAAACAATAGTTACCTCTAGGTGATGGTGAAGGAAACATAGGGCCCTTTTCATTCTTGTCAATGGCAATGCTGCTTGGGATAAGCTTCTCCTCGACACCACGAATTGGCCATTTACGGGAAATGCTTCTCTGCAACAGATTCGAATCAAGATTTTAAGGATGTATGAGTATCAACTCTTCTAAATTAAGGAAGAAATTATTCAAATTTCAATTAGTAGTTAAGAACAACTTCAAGAAACATATCCAGTTGATATGCTTAATTAATAATGCATGAACATCAAAATCTGTTTTTCGATGAATTTAGAACATCAGTTATCTAGAAGTTTTGGGTAAATTCAGGACAGCAATTTCATAGAAATCTAATCTTTTTATCAGCTGCATGTTGATTTCGCCATAAAATGCAATCTTTGAAGTTCAAACCTTATTTTTGTCACAAACATCAACCAATAAATGATCTCTTGGACAGTTTCTTCAAGTGGGCAATTTAATGCTTCTTTAAGTGAAATGACTAAAGAAAGTACTTGAAAATGACAGATATGAAGACTTACATTGAACCTGGGATTTGCAGGGACATCTTTGCTGGGACAGCTCTCCATGTCGATGACGAAGTTGTCGGATTTCTCCGTAATGTACTGATACCCATTTATATGATCTGAAACCGAGATTTTCTCAGAGCCCATTTGCCAAATTTTCTCCTTTAACTCACAAACCTGAGAAAATTCAAGAATTGAAACCTCTTTGCACAAATTCAATACAACAGTTGCCAAGAAGCAACAAGCTTTTTGACTCAAAGCTTCACCAACTTCGGATTTTCCGCCTTTTCTAATTCACCGAGAGAGAGAGAAAGAAATCAACCCTCTACCTGATTGGAAGAAGGGGATAATGGAAAAGAAATGAACACCTCCCCGCACTCTCCATTAATAAATTCCAAATCCAAAGTAGTGATGTTTCTTCACACTCTTAGCACCATCTTATATATAATATGTATATATGGAAACAAATCTCGTGAAGGGAGGAGAAGGAACAAATAATTGAATTTCCAGTAAGTCTCCACCTTTCTTGTTCAAGCCATGAAAGTTTTTTTTGTTTTTTTTTTGGCCAAACCATGACAGTTTGGATTGGGGAGGGAAAACCGAACACTTACATTAACGTACACGAAACGGTGATGGCGGTTCCCTTCTTCCTCAAAATTGTTCTTCTTCACATTACAGGGCGGCCGAAGAACAAGAACTACAAACCGCTAAAGAAGCCAGATTGATTCCGTTGACCGTTGCATTCTCATTTTTTCTATCAAGCGTTGGGAGAAAAATACGTACGCATGTAATTGTGCTGATACTGACTGTCTTTGTGTTTTTCTCTCTCGGCGGAGCAGGGAGGCGTCAGGAATTTTTTCAGGAAGGACAGGACAAAATCCGAGGAAGCTGCAAGAGAGAAATGGAGTTTGGTTCTCTCTGTAGAGAGAGAGTATTAGAACTAGAAGACTATATAGTCTATAGAGACGACTAAGGCAGATTCTATGGCAATATTCTTATGGGCAAGCGTTTTTTCTTTCTTCCACTCCGTAAAGTTCTCACATCTTGGAGGAGACCATTGCATCTCAGTTCCAAGCTAATGCTTTTTAAGAAGAATATTAGGTTATTGTTGTGGATTAAACTGGCTGGTAATACAGCTTCATAACAGTAAATATTGAATGTTTTGTGTTGGACACGTTTTTGTTGGGAATATGAAAATATTTGAGCTTGAAAATAATGTCCTGTACTGTATGTCGCATGCAGTAATTGGATGTTATATTTTTTATTATAATACTAAAGTTTATAAAAGTTTAGTTTTAGCCAAATGATATTTAGACTAAATATTTGTGCATTCATCTTTTTTTTTTTGTATAAGCAGTCTAATCTACATTATTCCAGCACTTATATTTTTCAGCATCTAATGTATTATTTAGAGTTGAGACAAATCAATTAAACGTACAAAATGCTTCACATTTTCTTGACAAATAATTAAAGATTAAAATATAGAGATAGATACATACTTTATTTAATATTTGATTCGCACGTTGTGTAAAATTTTACTTTAACAAAGTCATCATATTTTGCATAATGGCAAAAAAAACAAATCATATTTTGCATAAAAAAACATTTAATATTTAATATAAAATAGAACATTTACGTTCTTATTATTGATTGATTTATTCTTATTATTGATTAATTTATTACAATAGTAACTAAACATTTGCAATATCATGTCATTAAAAATGATACTTTATTTTAAAAAATCCAGTTAGGAAATTAGAGTGTTACAAAAAACTTGTTACTTTTTGAAAATATTATAATAAATCAAAGTAATTGATGATAAATTAATATTATATTAAAATAAGAGTTAATTACTTAAATGGTTACATATGTGTTGACCAGTGTGACTAATTAGTTAAAACTTGGGCAGAAAGGTTACACATATTTCAACGTGTAACTAGTTTGTCATTTTCATTGTTTATCGTCAAAAATCACTGTTAAGTATGCCATGTGTCTAGCTCGTGACCCTAAACTTATATGAAGTTACGAAAATGTCATTGACACATTTATTATAAGTGATTAGTAGTTCAACCGAAGCAGTTGGAGTCCCACCTACTTTGAAGATGCACGTGAAGAAGGAAAGCAGTGAGTTTGTCCCCCCCCCCCCCCCCCCCCCCCCCCCCCCCCGAATCGGCGAGATCAGTTTGGGTATGTTCGTTCTCACTCTAGCTTCCATGACTCATCCATTGTAGTATCAATGCTAAGATTGTGTTTCTGCGGTCAGATTTCCTCCGTCAAATTTGCGAGTACTTGGAAGAATTTCGGTCATAGGTTCCATGGTTGCTCCTATTTTGAGGTAATTGTAAGGATTTTGACTATTTTGTCCCAATTTGACTTTCTTTTGTTACAAACCCTAATTTTGGTAAGAACTCTAATTGGAACAATATCATCAATATTCGGTGGTTCATGGATGCTACTAGTTTATGATTCTTTGTCTTTGTCTTCAAAAAATAGTCATCTAGGGCTATAAAAGGTCTACACCCATTTGCATAAGCTACCAGGCAAGCGTCGAGTCTTTTAAACTTGGGTCGTAAGGGACTTGAAACTAAGTCTATGTGTACGGCTACGGTGCTTCCAGAGTTATATTCTATCAAGGTGACTGCATAGTAATACACCCTCCAATACTCCTCAGTACGATCCCCGACCAGCTTCTCCTTTGCCATATGTAGTCCTCGGCTAATAGTATAACGGTTGACATTCCATCCAAATCTTCGTTGAATCTCACCGTGAATGACACTATTCTGCAGCATCAACCAAGAAAACATTTGTAAAACAGTAAGTAACGTAAACATGTAGTTAACAAGTATATACAACAAGTGATTTGACGTACCTTTAATTTTGGGTCATCCCGAAGCATTTCGATGAAATTGTCGCACGCCTATTTCATCCTGATATTGTGGTTATGATGTACTCGGGGACACTGATGTTCTTTGACTAGATGAATGATTTCCATGGTGCTTTCACAATTAAGTCTCTATGCAATAACTTTAAATCTGCACTTGTGCTTGCAATAAACTTCCATTCTTGTTGCGTTGTTCACAAGGAAATCAACATCATACACATTCACTATCGCATGGTCCCTCATTGCCTTCCATAAAGTCGCCCACACTGCTAAATAACATTCCAATACTAAGATCCAGGTGTGCACCATCTGTCTCAGGGTGATAAATCATGCGATTTTCTCCATTATTCGCGTCGTACACTATATCAGCTTTCGATTTGCCTTCCAGGGTATCACTTCCACATTCACTCACTTCATCTCCAAATTTGGCTTCTTTCAAGTCAAACATGAAGTTTACTTTAGACCTCAGTTCACTCTTTTTCTCAGTTCTGGGGTTTCTTTCGGTGGGGGTGCTTTGTTCCAGGTTTGTCGGATCAACACATGCAACATCTTCTTTCTCATGTTTGTTGATTTCTTTAGTCACTTTGGCATCATCATCTGAAGTTGTATCGTTCTCGTTGACACCCTCCTTTGGTACAAAATCTGAATCTGAATCTTCATCATCATCATCACTTTCCTTTTCACTGTCACTCGGAAACTTGAAGTTCCTTAAATCATTGAGAAGATTCTTCAAATCGCTCATTTCAGAAACTGTGTCACGAAAATTTTTCTTCTTATCCTTGTCATTATATGGGACTATCTTCTTGTGCATGTCATCTTGTGGTTGTCGGTCAATAATTAATTCAGGTTCCTTCGCACAACATGATCTACGAGTCTTGTTTATCACCTTGTTGGGGAGCTGCATCAAGAATGGATCATTTGCACAAGCTTCTCGATCAAACGGGGGCATTACGTACATACTAATCTTTGTCGTTGTTCCTTGACACTCTAGTATTGGTTTAAGATCGGCATCCGAAGTGATGGCTTCAAGAACAGTGTTTGGATTTCCACCAGGAGTAGATAAATCCATTCGTCACAAGATCACAATGCAATCCAACTAGTACAGTTAATGCGTAATAGTTCAACTTCTCGTACGAGACATGGGGTGACTCAAGTTCACCCTCGTATATTCGCAACTCCTCACTCGTTTTACCGACGCAAAGACAAAACCTAAAATTAGAACTGAGAATGAAGATGTAAGGAACACAGAGTATCTGAGGAGAGAATGAAGGTGAAACACTTGGGGAGATGAGGAAAGAACTGGAAAGTCATGGAGGAAAAACTGCAACGAACTTGTGTTTGAGAGAAATGGGGGAAATAGGGTGAGAGTCGTGAAATGTGACAGAAGGGTAGAAGAGTCATTTTAAATGTCGTAAATTAGTGAAACAAGGCTCACGTGCTAGGCACATGCGAAATTAACAGAAAAGTTAACGGTTCAGTGACGAACTAACCAATCAGTTACATTGGGAAAACATGTGTAACCATTCAGTCACAAAAAAAATATGATTAACCAATTAATCACACTGGTTAAATGTGTAACTATTTAAGTAATTAACCCTTAAAATAAACGAAAGTGTATATACTAACATTTTATTATTTAATAGCGTGAATTTTTTATACAAAGTTTAAAATTATTAGTTATGACACATGACAAAATAATGAGAATGTGAACTCAAAGGTGAAGTTTTTTTAAAAAGTAACTACCGTGCAAAAAATATTTAAAAAAGTAAGTATACTGAAAAAATATTTAGCAAAATGTATATAAACGCTATAAGGGGTAGCGTTTTTATGAATTTCGCTATCCCTAGTGACGATTTTTTTTTGACGATTTTATGTTTAATTTAAAAAATATTAAAATGTTTTTAAAAATTTACAGTAATTAGATATTTTAATTTCTATTCAAATGATGCAAAAAATATTAAATTTGGACTTACGGATTGACTGTAGGCTCTGCCGTAAGTTGAGATATGAAAATTTGACTTAAAACAATATAACTCATACCGTGTAAGTCCAAATTGACCACGGTGAACGTCATTTATGTCGTAATTCAATTATCTACCTAGGGTAATTTTTTTGATTAGAAATACAATGATTTTGTAACCTAACATCGCTTGTCTTAAAATTTGACCAAAATAATCAAATGAATTAGGTGAGAAATTTAATTATGTACTTACTCAAAAACAATCAAAAAAACTAAAGTGAGTAGATAATTTAATTACAAATTAAATGACGTTAGCTAGACATTAATTTTTTGCTTTTAGACTGACCGTATAATACAATACATAATTTACTTCGTATTATATCGTATTATACGGTCAGTCTAGTTAGCGTCATTTAATTTGTAATTAAATTATCTATTCACTTTATTTTTTTTATTTTTTTTTAGTAAGTACATAATTAAATTTCTTACCTAATGCATTTGATTATTTCGGTTAAATTTTAAGACAAGCGATGTTAGGTTACAAAATCATTGTATTTCTAATCAAAAAAATTACCCTAGGTAGATAATTGAATTACGACATAAATGACGTTCACCGTGGTCAGTTTGGACTTACATGGTATGAGTTATATTTGTTTAAGTCAAATTTTCATATCTCAACTTACGGCAGAGCCTACAATCAATCCTTAAGTCCAAATTTAATATTTTTTGCATCATTTGAATAGAAATTAAAATATCTACTTACTGTAATTTTTAATTTTTTTTAATGTTTTTTAAATTAAACATAAAATCGTCAAAAAAAGAAAAAAAAAATTCTCCACTAGGGGTAGCGAAATTCATAAAAACGCTACCCCAAGCAGCGTTTTATGAAAAACGCTACCCCTAGTAGCGTTTTTTGAAAAATGCTACTCAAAATAGTGCACGTTGTAAAAAACGCTACCCCAGTAGCGCTTATATACATTTTGCTAAATATTTTTTCAGTATTCTTACTTTTTCAAAAAAAATTTGGCAGAGTACCTACTTTTAAAAAGCTTCCTCAAAGGTTATATAATTAACTTTAAATTTGAAAATTGATTTTTTAAGACGTCTTATTATTTAATTTATTATAGAGTCCGTGGAAATGATTTTGAATAGAATTATAGATAGTTTTCTTATTACGTTTAAGACTAATAAGCAACAATGTTTACTTTGAATGTTTTGGTCTATCCTCTCCTCTCTCTTAATTGCGTGTGTCAACCGTCAACCATAGTTTCAAGATAAGATCATTTCATCCTTTGTTCATCTTGTAGCTTCTTCCCCCTAAACTTCTAATTTTAGACTAGTATACCCTTATCTTTTCAATAGTTGGATATGGGTTATCTAACTTTGTTTTGAGCAACTTTTAGATTTTTTTCAGCAAAATATACCATAATTAATAAGCAAATACCAAAATATCATCGATTTACAAACAATTACGAATCTATACCTATCTGTGACTCTCATTTGAGAGTGAAAAAGTCACTCGCGAATGAGAATCGCGAGTATATTTTTTTTATTTTACCGTCAGTTTCACCCGCGAATAGGAGTCGCGGTGATGTTTCAGTATCGTATAGTAGTATAGTATAGTAATGTAGCTGGTGCTCTAAAGATTTGTGCCTAATGATGTTGGATTTGCCCAGTTTCGTTTTGACATCTCATTTCTGTAAAGCTATCAAACTCTACTTGCTTCTTCTTGAACCCGGCTAGAAAGCATCAATCACCAAATACTGTTCAAATCAACTTTATACTCTTTTCATCTGATTGATTCTCTCAAGCCAAGTTGTTTATCTCTCAACTACATAACATAGATTTGATTTCTGAATTCAGAGAGAGAATAATGATTTTTTTTTTGTCAAAAGTTTTTTGTTATCTCAATAATTCCAACCACAAGTCTCCAAAGTCCAAAATATATAATAAAGATTTATGTACGGCTTTAAGAATGCATGAGATAGTGGTAGTATGGAGATCCGTCTTGTCAAGAAAAAGAAAGAACTCTATCAAACTCCAAAATGTACTTAAGTGTCACCCCGACTCCCATTTGCGGATGGAACTAACGGTACAGTTCCGCTCGCGAATGAGATTCACAGGTGAAACAGACGGTAAAGTAAAAGATATATACCCACGACTCTTATTTGCGTTTGTCTTTTCCACCCGCGAATAAGAGTCGTGGGTAGGTATAGATTCGTATTTGTTTGTAAATCGAGGACATTTTGATATTTGCTTATTAATTGAGGTATATTTTGATGAAAAATTCCAACTCTTACCATTGTTTTCAATCATATATTGTGTTTTCATTTCAAAATTAAAGCAAATGAGAGGATGTGAGTTCATCCGGACACAATAATTAAAAAATAGTTCTTACATCAAAATATTCTATATTTTTTTACTTAATTATGGTGCCCAAAATTATACAATATTACTGTAAATGACGGTAAACATACAAAAATAATTAGGGATTTGGACTTAAAAAAATCAATTTAATTTTAACTTGTAAAAGTAACAAATTTGATAAGTATATTATTTGACTTAATTAAGTATACGTATATGAGAAATGTTATATTAGACCACCCATTAAGTTCTAAAAACCACAAGTTGTAAATTTAACAAATTTACTATTTAAGTTGAATTAATTTTGTTTTCTTCTAAAAAATAACAAAAAATATATAAATGGGAAAAAAAAACTTTAGAAATAGGAATTTGGACTCAAAAGATTTAGAAAATATTTTAAAATTGTCAATATAGGTATGCCATTTGACTTAATTAAGTATAATTATAGTGAAATGTTTTATATTATAAAGACCCGAAAGTTGTATATTGATAAATTTACCTTTTAAGTTATATTAATTTTTTTTTAATTCTAAAGCAATGAAATGCATTTTAGACAAAAACAAATATAATAATTTTTTTTTGAAAATGGATTGTTTTTCAATTATTTTATTTTTCGTGTGTCAAAATTATTTCAATTTGTTTTTAATATATTTATGATTTTTCTCTTATTTTTTAAATAAATCAAAACAATATGGCTTAATGTTAAAACATAAATAGTGTTAAATAGTGATTTAAAAAAAAATAACTAAGTGAATTTCAAATATAATTTTCTTATATATTTTCAGAGGGTAAATTGCTTGTTTTGCATTAACATTTGGACGCATTTTAAAAATTTCTCCTAAAATATATATATTTTTCTCAAGTTTTTATCTCTAAAGCTTGAATAAACATCTAATTGTTTTAATTAAAAATCAACATAATATATTTTAAAATTTGTAAAATAACATAATATTTGTCAACTATTAAATTTAAACTCTTCTTTCAAAAATTACATGTTACAATTATCTGTCCGATTGCTACTTGTATTTCTAAATTTTGATCTATTTTGAATTTTTTAAATCTATACAACTGTTTGGTATGAATGATACTCCCGTGTACTCAACGGATTCCAACTAAATTCCCATCATCATCGTCCATTAATGCATCCAATCCAACGATATTATTCCTTTTGTTTGTCGTATATATATATTTAAAAAAAATGGCATTTATCAAGAACATAATATTTTGATTCCTCCCCTGTTCCCACCGAATCTGTATTCTCATAACCAACCAAATCGGGTTTGTCTGACCGACGTTAGATCAATACGTAAAAAAAAATATCGGGATCGATCGCAAAACGAGTGCATAGCCGACATTCCTATACTCTTGTGATTTTAAAGACCATTAAAAATATTGTTTTCCTTTTCTTTTAATAATGGAGGTCATAATTTAAAATTCTTGGATATTTTTGACACGACTGTCGAAAGACGATTTGTCCACTTGTTTGTTCAATAATAACGACATGGTTGGTTATGCATAATGCATATACATATAGGCATACATATTATTTGGAAAATTATCAATTTGGATGACTTATTAATCAATATATATATATGTATATATGTATAGTGGTCCATACAATGAATCTATTATCTATGCTGTCATTTCTCTTTTTGGATTATGTAACAACTCATATTGGAATTGTGTCGAACTTTTCTTTTCGTATAAGAAACTAACAAGTACATCAATAAAAAAAAAACACAACATTAGGGGTGAACGGTTCCGGGTACCCTGTAAATTTAGGAGTTCCCGGAATCTACCCAGTTTAATACCGGGTATTAAATTTTGGAACTGGAACCTACCCGTTTAATTTTGGAATCGGAACCTACCCGAAACCTGTTTGTAGAAACGGTTCCAGATACCCTGTTAGGAACCTATTGCTGTGCAACCAAGGTTCGGTTCCGATTCGGTACTGGTTCAGTACAAGGTTCAGTTCGGTTCCGGTTTGGTACCAGTTACACAATCCATTTTAGTTCAAAAACACAAACAATTCTAAATTAAAGTCCAAACCGAACAGTTTCCAAATATACAATTCCAAATTACAGTTCAAACCACATTTCCAAATCACTACATTGACTCATAATAATATAACAAAACATACAATTCCAAACACAAAACCTACTTCTTCATGTAGCAATATTTTCCACGTCCATAACTCCACTAAGATCTATGAAAAATAACAAAAATAAATATGTTAATAGACAATAGTTAATACCATGTAATAGACAATATGTCAATTCAGATTATACTATATGAGATAAGAAGTTGCGGTGAATAATTCATTAAGGAGATGTTTATACAATCAAGTGATTCAAATTTACAATTCATTTAACAACTCAACTTATATACAAATTAGATTTTACAACGATGGGTGAGCAAGTCTTCAACACCTAAACTGAGAAACCTTAATTAACACTATACATGCCCAGAATTGGTAAGCAAGTCTTTCTTTTCTGTTGGGTCTGAGATTTACAAGTGCTGACTTGGCAGTGAATTGAATGTCAAAATGTTGATGAACCTGCAAGAAGGGGATCTCAACAGAGGGGGTGCCTCTGGGTCCACTCCGATGCTTAAATGAGTATATTGTGTGTATGAACTCAAAACGTAATGAACGTATGTAAAGCATGAGTATTTATAGAGTTGGGAGATCAAAGCTTTATAGGTAGCTGCATATCTTTGTAAATATTGTGGCGGTAAAGATTAGGATAGCAGATATTACAGTTATGGCGTAATATTGCAGTTCCCTTATGTAATATTTATAGAATATGTGCCCAATATACGCGGGATATCGTGGCCATATATTTGATGTCGGTTTGTGGGACCAGAGTTGAGAGGTTTGACTCTTTTGGCGAGTGCTCCCATGGCGAGCAGTAGGAGGCTTTGGCCTTGGTCGATGGCGACCAGAAATAAAGCTTTGGCGTCCACTTTAGTTTGGATTTGGTACTGGACCGCTTTGTGAGTGTAGCTTACTCTTACTGTGGGCCAACCTGGTTCTAAATGATATGGGTTTTACTCCCTGCAAAGTTATTGGGCCTTCGAAACTTTTCCCATATTGGGCTGTCACTATCAATACCCAACATTTTCTTAATCAATCAAAGACAATTTCATGTATGGATACTAACCTGCATATGTTCAATGCACAGTCGAATTTGAAATGCTAATGGCTGAAATTAATTAGTGCGATGATTATACTATTCTATCCCTCGACATCAGTTAGGAAGAAATCACTTGCAGCTTTGGAGAAAAACATAGAGTACCAGCAATGAACTCATCCAAAAATCATTCCCAATTGCAATATAAAGAATAGAGTACCCCAAACTAGATGCTACGGTGATTCACAATTGGCAATTAGGATTCTAGGGTTAGCATTTACCAAGACGTGATTTACGGCAATTAGACTACGGTTGCAGACTCAGCTATGCAGACTATGGAAATTAGATGCTATGCAGATTGCAGACTATGATTGACAACTCAACTATGCAGATTGGAAACTAAAATGATTACCAAGACAGATTAGCAACTAAAGTGATTTACCAAGACAGATTGGCAACTAAAGTGATTTACCAAGACTGATTACCTCTGAGAGAAGAAGTTGCGTCGTCGAGAGGTTGCGCCGTCGACGTCGAGACTTGAGAGGCTGCGCCGGGCGGGACATGAGAGGCTCGAGAGGTTGCGTCGAGAGAAGCCAGGTGTCTCCGAGTCTGCCAGATGAATAGAAGAGTCTTCACTCTTCACAAGAGAAGCCATGAGTCTTCACTCTTCACAATAAAGTTCAGAAGTATGAATTGGAAGTTGATGTTGGTTAGAAACTTAGAATACAAACTTAGATACTAGTTTTTTTATTTTATTTTAAATATATATAGAACCGGTTCCGGTTCCTTTAGGGTACCCATATAAGAGAACCGGAACCGAATAAAGAGGTTCTTAGTTTTTTCCTCCGAAAACTACCCGAATTTTAAAACGTCTACTTGGAGCCTATTCGAAGTGTCAGTTCCGGGTCCAAATGAGTAATTTGCTCACCCCTACGCAACATTACCAACAAATTTGTATATTTATAGTTAATTTTAAATCTTGTAAAGTTATGTCATTCTTAAACTTTAATTATTATTTGTATACCACAACTGACAATTTTAAGACTTTAAATTTTATTAATATTGTTTCTTGATTATGATCGCTCGAGTATTTTTAAAACAATATTTAGAATTTTATTTCATTAGCTTATGCAAATCAAGTTTACTTATAAAATAATAATATTTTAATCAAATATTGAATTTTCGTACTATTCTTATATTATACTATGAGTCAAAACAATCATGTATTCGTTACACCTCACGTGTGACCAGCAATGATGATGTGTTGTAGTCTAGTTTAATCATTAAGGAAATACACTTTAGTGAATTAAAAAACTTCCCGTTAAAATAATTTTTCAATTGTATATGTATAAGACATATATCTACACGTTGTGAAGGTACAACCCTTTATTTATATATATATGTGTTGATTGAAGTTTCTCTCTAACTATTTGTTAAGTGTAAATAGTCTCTTAAGGACATTATAATTATATACAGTGATACAAAAATAACATTAATAGTCACTGAAAAAATCAATTTAAATTAATAAATACAATTAGAGGAAATTAAGATATACAACTACGTCTTTAGTAGTCTAAGAGTTCATTGATCTAGGTAACACAACATTTATGTATACTTGTGCACTCTGATAATCATATAAGATTTCAGACATACACTTTAACCAACTGTACCATGAATCTGAACTTGTGAGGGAATACATTTGATATTCGCATAAGATATTTTAACGCGCTTATTACCATGTATATGAAACGTCAATTATTACAAATCTACCGTGACAATATTAATCAATTTTCAGTGATATTTTTTGAAAATAAAATGAAATTAAATATTTGATTAACTTATACCTCATCTTTTTACTTTTATATTTTCAAAGTTATGGTTGGTTAAGTGTATCCAAAAATATCTGAGTACTATTGCTCTAGTGGAAAAATGTGTTATTGTAATAGTGAAAGTACTTGAGTTCAAAATTTCGCAGGAGTCTTTTTTTAAGGGGTTTCCTATCTGTAATTGCATTCTAAAAAATTGTGGAGAGATAAAATGCAAATGACCAAAATAGTCATGATAAGTTTAAATTAATTAGATTATTAAATGGTATTTATGTATTTTTTTCAGGTGGCGGTTATAAAAATAACTTCGTTCTTTATAAATAGTATAAATATAGATATAGAAAAAATAGTGCATGACGCATAAAATCCAAACATAACAATCTTTTGTCCGACCCGACGTCAATCTTGTTTGCACCTTAGCCAACTATTGTTTTTACTATGCAAACTCTGATACCGACCTCAGTCTTGCCCGCCTTAGCCAATTATTTTTTTCTGAAATAAATATTTGTGCTCCTGCACACTCTGATACCGACCTCGGTCTTGCCCGCCTTAATCAACTTTCTCTGACAGGATTAGAACTTGGGCACTATGATACCGACCTTTTTCTGGCTTGGTTTGAACCTACGCACACACTCTGATACCGACATCAATACCTTTTTACGGTCGCTCGAGCATTTTCCTAAAAGTACTTAGAGTTTTTAAATTTTATTTTATTAGCTTATGTAAATTAAGTTTGTGATAGGATGAGAGTGAAGTCCAATGCCTACACATAGAATCAGCTCGCAAGTTCCTCATAAACAATTCGGCCCTTCCCAAGGCAAGAGGGTCATCAACCTGATTGCAGGAGGGTTTAGAGACAGAGGCGAGGGGATCCATGCAAGAGACGTGTACGCCACACAAATATCCACGGCTGCGCAACTAGAAAAGAGACCACGTTATGAAGAGGACATAATTATATCCTTTTTTGAAGAAGACCTAACACATTTCAAGACCCTGCAATGACGTCTTAGTCGTCACGGCTGACGTCATTGGCTGCGATATGAAGAGAATTCGTATCGATGGAGGAAGTTCGACATATATTATATTTCTTGATGCTTTTGAAAAGATGAGCAAGTGTAAAGTCCTCAAGCCAGTCGACTTTCCCCTTATCAGCTTTTCTAGAAGAACGATATACCCGTTGTGAGCCATTACCCTGCCAGTAATCTTGGACTAAGGATGGAAGAGCATAGAGGTGTCGGTCACCTTCATAGTGGTCGACGCACCCGTCTCGTACAATTTCATCCTAGGGAGGACCACCATCAATCCTAACAAGATCGTGGCCTCCACAGTGTACCAAAACATCAAATTCCCTACATCGAATGGGATTGAACAAGTTCTAGGCGATCAATCATCCTCACGCCAGTGCTATGTGAAATTCCTCCACAGGAAGAACCAAAAAGGGTCTCTAGCCATCGAGACAGAAACTGACCCTCGTGAGGATAAAGCTCGACCTGCCCCAATGGAAGAACTAACTGAAGTCGAGATTGATGGTACAGATAGAAGGTGTGCGTCAGAGCCACCTTAAATGAAGAACAAAAGGATGCCTTGACGTCCCTGTTGAAATAATTTAAAGAGTTATTTTCATGGAGGCCCAGTGACATTCCATGCATGAACACCGACATCATCTCTCATGAGATGTGGATAGACTCTTCAGTCAAGCCCATCACTCAAAAGAGAAGATCGTTCAGATCAGACAAACGCTTGGTAATCAGGCAGGGAGTTGAGAGATTTCTCGAAACCAAGTTCATAAGGGAAGTGCGTTTTGAGAGTTGGGTCGCCAACCCAGTGCTGGTCAACAAGTTAAACGGAAAATGACGTATGTGTGTAGACTTCCGCGACTTGTACAAGGCATGCCCAAAAGAATCGTACCCCCTGCCACAGATTGACCAGCTGGTGGATGCAACCTCTGGTCACGAGATGCTTAGTTTCATGGACGCCTATTCAGGCTACAACAAGATACGAATGCACCCAGATGATGAAATCCCATACAACATTCTACGCGGACGATGATATCCTTTGACATAAGGTGATGCCCTTTGGCTTGATTAACGCGGGGTCAACCTATCATCGAATGGTATATCCACTATTCAAAGAGAGGCTCGGGCGAAACATAGAAGCCTACATAGACGATATGTTGGTAAAGTCTATCAAGGGGAGCCCTCACACAGAAGACCTTCGAGAAGCATTTGAATGCATGCAGAGACATAGTGTTCGCCTAAAACCAAGAACATGTGCATTTGGAGTAAAGTCATGCAAATTCTTGGGTTTCATGGTCAACGAAAGAGGAATTGAGGCAAATCCCGAAAATGTCAAGGCTATTGAAGAAATGAAGTCCCCTACTTTCCATAAGGAAGTTCAGAGTTTGAACGGTCGCCTGGCCGCGCTTAATCGCTTCCTTTCCAGGGCAAGCGACAGGTTCCTCCCATTCTTCTAGACTCTCCCGGCAAACCGCAAGTTCGAGTAGGCGCCGGAATGCGAGTCTGCTTTCCAATCACTCAAGCAACACCTGCATACACTCCCGGATTTGGCAAAACCCATTGCCGATGAACCAATTTTCTTTTATATAAGTGTTAGTGAAGTCGTAGTCAGTGCAATGTTAGTGAGAGAAGATAAGGGTACGCATAGTCTAGTCTATTTTGTAAGTAAGTTGTTTAATAATGCTGAAATAAAATATATCGAGATTGAGAAGTATCTTTAAGCCTTGGTTATTTCTTCTCGAAAGTTGAGGTCGTACTATTACGCTCATTCAATCACAGTCCTCACCGACAAGCCACACAAACACTTCCTGATGAAGCTAGACACTTCAGAAAGGATGGTCAAATGGGTGATTGAGTTAAGCCACTTAATAATCAAGTTTGCGTCGAAAACATCTATTAAAGTGGAAAGTACCAGAAATGGTCTTAATGAAGCAGAACAAAAAGGTTGGGAACTCTATACCGATAGATCTTCCTCAAAAAAGACTTTGGGGCAAGATTAGTCCTCATCCCTTCTCAGGGCAAGCCCCTCAAGTATGTGATCACTCTTACATTTAAGGCGACTAATAACAAAGCAGAGTATGAAACACCTATAACTGAATGGACTGCCACTCGCTAAGGGAATGAGTATAACCTCACTACAAGTAAAAGCGACTCAAAACTGATTGTAAATCAGATTAATGATAACTATGAAGCAAAGGGGGGGGGGATGAATAAGTACTTCAACATTGCCAAAGGACTCATCACCGAAATACCAATTTTCACGATCGAGTTGATCCATCGCCAAGACAACTAGCTAGCAGATTCTCTAAGAAAGCTGGTATTCAGAGGAACAAGAGTGCAGGAACTACACTTCTTCGAACAAGCACTATGCTCGATCCTCGAAAACTGAGTTGAAATCTTTAATATTCAAGTGGATGATAACTGGATGACGTCGTTCCAGAACGTTTTGAAAGAAGGAACACTGCCTGAAGACAACGGCGAGGCTACCAGGATAATCTGCATAGCCGCAAACTATCTTCTCATAGATGGGGAACTCTATAAGCGAGGATACTCAACTCCTTATTTGAGATATATTTCCCATCTAGAGACAGAAAGAGTCCTGCGTGAAGCTCATGAAGGGGTCATCGTATGCCATGAAGGTGCATGCTCATTAACGCGAAAGATATTCAGACTAGGCTATTGTTGGCCAACTTTGAGCAAAGACACATCATAATTAACAAAATAGTGTTAAACATGCCAACAGTTCGCACCAAGAACTGGTCGGCCACCCACATTGCTATCCCCATTGACGGGCGCCTGGCCATTCGATCAATGGGGAAAAGACATCCTGGACCCTTTCCCATAAGCATTGGGCAAATAACCCATATCATCGTGACGATCGAATATTTCTCCAAGTGGATATAGACGAAAACATTTGCCTCTACAACTGAATTTCAAGTTATCAAGTTTTTAAAGATCAACATAATTTCACGATTTGGCGTTCCTAAAATACTCATAAGCGAGAACGAACCTCAATTCGTGGGAAAATAACTCAAGTGACTTTGCGAAGAGTACCACATAGATCACAAATTCAGCTTGGTGCATCATCCCCAAACCAACGGACAGGTCGAAGCCGCCAACAAAGTGGTCATGGCAGGGGTCAAGAAAAAGGTCAAGCCTTAAAAGGAAATTGGGTAGACGAGTTGGAAAACGTGTCGTGGGCTATCAGAACGTAACCAAAACAGCAACGGGGGAAACACCATTCAGTCTGGTGTACGGATCCGAAGTAGTGACACTCTCCAAAATAACTATGCCCACCCATAGAATCCTACACTTTAATGATGAAGCTAATGACACCGAGCGCCTCCCGGACCTAGATCTCGTTGAAGAAAAATGAACGCAATCAGACGAAGTACAATCCAAGATGAGGTTGGTGACCACTCGATACTTCAATAGAAGAGTCATCTCTCTCCAATTTTTCGTGAGGAAGATAGCTATGCGAAGGAATGAGTTCATAAATTTGGACAAGCACAACAAACGCTCGACCAAGTGGGAAGGCCCATACAAGGTGGTAGAAATCGCTGCACTTGAGGCATACTAATTGGAAAATATGGAGGGTGTAAGACTAGCTCGTCCCTTTAATTCTGAATATTTACGGAGGTTTTATGCATAACTTGTAATCACAGTATTATGTCAACAAAGCAAAACATTCTTCCGTGAAAAGCATAGTCACTCGAACAAAAACGAATCAAGCTTCAAAGAGCGAACGAACCAACGAGGTAACAGTCCCTCTAAAAATAATAAAACCTAACGCAAAGGGGCAGACGAAGCAACCAAGGCAACAGTCTCCTCAGTTAGGCAAATAGAGGATTACAAATGAATCCATTAAGGATAAGAGTTCCTCTCCCAAAAATATTAAACGAAAGGCGAACGAACCCACATCAAGGGTAACAGTTCCCTTAAGTTAGGCAAAATAAAAACCTAATGTAAAAAGGCGAACGAACTCACATCAAGGGTAACAGTTCCCTTAAGTTAGGCAAAATAAAGATCTAATGTAAAAAGGCGAATGAACCCACATCAAGGGTAACAGTTCCCTTAAGTTAGGTAAAATGAATACCTAATATAAAAAGGCGAACGAATCCTGAACAAAGGTAACAGTTCCCTTAAGTAGGCAAAATGGAGCGGGCGAACCTTCTAATATAACAGTTCCTCTAAAAAATCTTAAGAGAGTGAACAAACCTCATAAGGTAACAATTCCTTTGAAAAACTTGAAAGAGCGAACAAACTTTCTAAGGTAATAGTTCCTCTAAAAAAACAAAGAGCTGAACAAATCTTAGGTAACCGTTCCCTTAAAGGCGATCGAATCTAAGGTAACAATTCCCTCAAAAAGCAAACAAATCCAAGGATCTGGTACCCTAAAAGGCGAACAAATCCATTAAAGATAAAAGTTCCGTTAATGGAAAGACTTATCATTGGGTAACAGTTCCCTTAAGATGTTCAGCGAAAGGAACGGGCGAGCTAACAAGAAACAATCGTTCCCCAAAAGCCTTAAGGAGCGAAAAGAACCTTCAAAGGTAACATTTCCTCCTAAAGTCCAAGATCCTTCAAACAAGAATGCGAAGGCTATTCAATCAAAGCTAAAGCGAAATTGAAAACAAGTATGGTAAAACTTCCTAAAGCTCTCTGACAAGTTCGATAACGGAAAATATCCAAGTATATTCGAAGTAAAACAAACCAAAGACTTACAGAATGAAAAAGGACATCCATTATTCAAGAAAAATATCTGAGTCAACGTTCGAAAAAAATAATTACAAAATTTCTAAAGAAAGGAAAAACAAACTTAACTCTCATTTATAAAGGAAGGGGCAATACACAACAGAAGGAAGAGCAAAAGCATAAGGGGGCCAGGTGACTTTGCAAGGTTGTAATCCTTTTTAGCATAGCAGGTTCCTTTGACTTAAAGCTCTGCATCAACTCAGTCACATGGAGGCCTCGAGCATCAAGGTCTGGGATCATTAGGGGTTGCAGTCTCCTTCTCAGCTACGGAGTCAGACTTCTCCTCGACAATAGAAACAAGAGGAGCCTCCTTGGTATAGCCACTCTGAATAAAGTCCTGGAGCGACTTCACCTCCCGGAGAGGAAACTTGGAATATATCCCCTGGATCTCATCGACCAAGACCTGGAGATAGGCAGCCATATTAGCATTCATCACCTCCAAGGCGCAGTCGGTGAATTCCTCGGACTTCTTAAAGTCCTCGATCACACTCTGGGAGGATGGGACAACCTTGAGCTTTAATTTGAGCTGCTCCTTCTCGGCCCGGAAGGCATCTCAGCCCGAGCCTCCTGCAGCTCGCCTTGATGGCGAGTGACCTCCGCCTCTAGCTGAGCGGAGTACTTGTTAGCCTCTTTGGTCTGAAGCTCAGCTCAAAACGTTCCATCCTCAGTGAGCGCCACTTGATCCTCCCGCATCTTGATCGAGGTGAGCAAATTTTCTCCTTCTCCACAGACTCTCGTTGAGCCTGCTCTACCAGTTCAATGGAGGCTTTGGCCCCCTCCCTCAACTCCTCCATGTCCTCAGAGTTATACCCCAAGCTCCGGTATTGCTTCAGCTCGATAAGCAAATCAGCTTGCTTATCAGCGAACTCCCCTACAATCCGTCCGATCGTCGTTTCTTCGCGGATGGGATTACAAAAGGAAAATAAACGTCAACTTAAAAAAGACTAAGGAGTTAAAAGTGCAAACAATAAAGAGGAAAATGGAAGTCTATAAAGAAGAAAGTATAAAAAGAGTTTACCAGGGCCAGACGCTCAAAGTGAGTCCTCATAACGACCTCAATGTCGTTCAATTCAGAATGGGCCTCTCCCCTTCCCGAGGTAGAAGGATCCCATTCAGCAGATGCATGCAGAGGTATGGATTAACCCCAACATTGGTTTATCATAAATCTCTACCTCTCAGAGATTAAGGCAAGGATACCAATGACCCCTGGGCTCAGCCACCGTTGGTGGCTGGTGAAGAGTCACTAGATAGCAGTACTTTCCGATGAAGGGAGAACCGGAGATGGTCGTCATAGTAGAGCCTCAGGTCGGGATTCTCTTCCGAGTCCCAACTCCCCTAGAGGGTTTGAGAGCAGCACGGTCGTTCGCGGGGGCATTAATCGGCTCGGAGACAAAAACTTTGCTCTGGGGAGTCGATGGGCCCCAGCAGGACGGTCCTCGCCCGAACTCCTCATCTTTTTGGTTGGAGCATAAGCACGAGCCGTAGTGGCTGAGACCTTCTCTGAAAATAAGAAGAAAAAAAGGTGTCAACCCTTGAAGCAAGTCTTAGAAGATAATGAAAACAAAAGTCAAAACCTAAAAATACGTCTTGGGCGATCGTCGGAGGTAGTCCCAGATTGCTCCTCCTCGGGCCTACGCTTGGTCGCGCGCCTTAAAGAAGGGGGGAGAAGGACTCAAGGTTGCTTGGGCAATAGACAACCCTGTCTTAGTCTACTTGGAAAACGGATTGAGAAGTTTAGGTCCCCGGGTGCCTACAGCACAAAAGCAAAAAAAAAAGGTTAGAAAATTACCCAGTCATTATAGACTAACGAGGACTGTTGAATACCGGCCAGCCTAAGCATGGACTCTGAAGTTTCTGCGACCGAGTGGACCGAACAGAAGCACAACTGCATGTGACATTAGAACAAGTCATTAATGGCGTTCCTGCTACGCCCCGACAACTCGCCAAATCTCGGGGGAATATCCCGCTCCGGCTGATAAAGGTCCCAAGGCACACCACCCTTATAGAAGAAATATTACTTCTTATAATTTGAGTTAGTGACCCGGAAGTCGTCCATCAGTCGGAAGTGAACATTCCAATTTCAAGCATGGGCCCGCCACTCCTCAAACTTCGGCCAACGAGTATGGAAATGATGAATATGATTAGCCCCAGCAGCTAACCGGTAAAAACAACGGAAAAGAGAAAGTGAATACGTCCATCCTTGACGCATACACATGAACTTAAACTCAATCCACATCTGGATGACGTTGGGTGCCAGTTGCGTGGGACTTATCCGGTAATAGCAGCAGAGTTCCTTCAAGTCTTCACAAGGAGGAAAACGCAACCCATCATCAATCTGGGTTGCATAAATGTAAACCTCTCATTCCCGCGGGTAATGCAGCCCTAGATCTGGATATATAGGTGCATCTGCTTCTTTTAGGCCCGTTAGGGAAACCACAGCCTTAAATTGAGTCACCTCAGTTCATTGGGTTTAATATCTAAAAGCATCATGGCAAAGGCAAGAACAATACTAAAATTGTGAAAAAGAGGAAACTTTACCGCTCAAAAGAAAAGAAAATACAGGAAAACTACATATCAGGGAGAAGGTCAGAATGTTGGCAGTATGGCTCCCGGAGGTTGGTTTCGACACAGAGGCCCTCTGGTCACACACCGGAGTATGAGAATCCCTAATCGCAAGGGGGGGCATTCGAAACCCTGGAAGCAACCTTCTGCTCGGATGAAGAATGATCCAGAGAAGGTTTGGACGATGAAGCCTTGCCAGAAGATTGGTTATTGTTGCCAGCCATTGTTGCATGAAGTTTTACCGGTGATAGAAAAGGTTGAAGAAAGATGAAGGCACAAAGGGGAGCAGGAAAGCACTTGAAAACTCATAGAATAAGAAAGCTTAGGATGCGTAAAGTGCTAAGTGACAAAGGTTGGGTTTTTATAGCCAAATCTGGAGGAAACAAAACAGTTGTCTTCGAGAAACTCAGACAATGATTACCCTTTTTTGGGCAAAAAACGAAGCAATGTCAAAATCAAAGGGTTGCATCGGGGAGACAAATAGTCAGAACCGTACGAAAAGGTGCCAGACAATCCCCAAATATGGTAGTTGTCAGACGTCGGATCTGACTTTCCCAAATATTTTTCTTTTTCGTTTCGCTCTAAAATGTCGGGACTTGGCGAGCGACGGATCCGGTCGAGCGGGGTCATCAACCATACCGAAAAATGTGAAAGAGTCGCCACCGATTAATTAAAGGCTAATCGGAATCCTAAAATTGCATAGGGTATGTGGTGTTAACATCCTAGGGCTTCGGGAGGTCTACGTCCAGAGAATCGAGTTCGGGGGTTTGATTACGTCTTAAGGGCTCGCGAGTCCATAATCCGCCCTTTCGGTACTTTAGTTTGCTTTTGAATTTATATTTTTTTCAACTTGCCCGATTTACCCAATTGTCCAATTTGATCATGTTTGGCTAAAGAGATAACATGCATTTTTTTTAATTAAAAATATACAAGCATTTTATTTTATTTTTGAGTTAATTTAAAATAAATAAACAATAGATAATAAACTTAATTGTGCTAAAAAAAAGTGGTTTAACTTTGGGGTCATTTTAAGTCGTGTCAAACGTATACAAATGATTTTGAAAATACGAAACATATTTGACTAATTTGTGACACCTTGAGAAGTAATGGGATGTCCAGAAAAGTTTAGGGACCAAGATGCAATTATTTAAAATTTTGAGCTGATTTGGAAAAATCTTTTGAAAATTGCACAAATGATCCAAAACTTTTCTGGTTTGGTTTATAACACTCGGTAAAGTCCCAAAATGACCCAAGAATCCAAGGACCGAGTTGTAACCTTCATCAAAGTTTGGGAATGACTTAATTCATTTTCGAAAATATTTTTTTTTACTGAAACAACCCCCATAACTTTCACAAATGTTTAAAAATGACCCCAAACTTATAACCGAGTACGATTCTTATACGAAATACAACTATTAACACATAAAATCGATGAAACAAACTTCATTCACATTAAGAAATACAAATATCGAGCACGAGAGGAGATATACCTAAGTTATTCGAAGTTTAGATACCTCACGAGGAACCGAGATCGATATTCGCCGATTTTTCGTCACTCAATTTCTATCTATTTTTTTTCACTCACTATCACTCCAATCCTCACTTTGAATTTTTTTCTCTCTTTTCTTCTCTTCTCTTTTCCTTTCTTTCCTTTGTTATTCTTTCTATTTCTTTGAACAAGCTTAAGGCAAGCTTGTTCCAAACTATCCTTTGGTTTCTTTCCTTCCTTCAACCGTAGCTATCCCTTGATTTTGTAGAGTTTTCTCTTCCAAATAGATGATAAACATGGACAATACATGGTGGATAGCAAAGGTGATAGGAATTGGGCAAAGGTGATTGGCAATTGGGAGTTGATTGACAATTAGGAGGAATTTTGATGATAATTGGAGAGAATTTGGCTAAGGATGAGCAAAGGTGATCAAGTGGTCAAATGGTGATGGCAATTAGGAGACCTTTGGTGCCAATTGGGAGAAATTGGGAGTGATTTGGGGCATGGTGGGAATTTGGACGAAAATGGATGCAATGGTGGATGTTTGGCCAAAAATGTGTGTCATGGGTTTAGGGGTTTATGGTTTGGGGTTTGGGGTTTATGGTTTGGGGTTTAAGGTTTGAGGTTTAGGGTTTAGAGTTTGGGGTTTAAGGTTTAGGGCTTAGGGTTTGAGATTTTAGGGTTTGGGGTTTAAGGTTTAAGGTTTAGAGTTTGAGATTTAAGGGTTAGGGTTTGAGTTTTAGGGTTTGGGGTTTGGGTTTTAGGGTTTTAGGGCTTGGGGTTTAAGGTTTAGGCTTTAGGGTTTGGGGTTTAAGGTTTAGGGTTTGGGATTTTAGGGTTTGGGGTTTAAGGTTTAGGGTTTAGAGTTTGGGATTTAAGGTTTAGTGTTTAGGGTTTGAGATTTTAGGGTTTAGGGTTTAGGGTTTTAGGGTTTGGGTTTTAGGGTTTAGGGTTTTAGGGTTTGGGTTTTAGGGTATAGGATTTATTTTATTTTTGCTTTTTTCTTCGTCTCGATTTTTCTCGTCTCGGTTCCTCGCGTACGGTATTTTGACCCCTAGCCAAAATTAGGTGTTTACAGTAGTCAAATAGACGTGCATGCAAGTGACGTCCTTTCGAGTTCTCATCCCTAAATAATGCATTCATTAAATGCCTAAAACCATACGAATAAAAGTGCTCGCCAAAGAGCTCAAGTAATCCGCTCCTAAAACCCTAGCAACGGTAGTGTTCGCCAAAGAGTAGAAAATAAAAATCCATGAACCCTGGTAACAAAAGTGTTTACCAAAAAGACAAAGGATCAACATTCCAAAACTCTAGAAACCAAAACCGTTCACCGAAGGATACAGAGCATTGAATGACACAAAAATTAAACACGACATCGAATGTCCAATCAAAAAGTCATTATCTCAATCCTTCCTCACAGATCAAGCTCGACTGTAGCAATTTCATCCAAGTTTCACGTGCAAATGTCGGGTATTGATAGTGACATACTAACATGGCTCAAATCCCATCAGACCTTCATTGCCCAATATCATTTCAGAAAGGTTAAACCCAAATCATTCAAGACTGGGTCGATCCACACTCACGGTAAATTGGAGCCCATCTGAGCGGTCCCGTGTTAAACCCAAAACTAGAGTGATCACTACAACTCAAAGTGGTCGTCAAAACCACAACTGAAGTCTCTCACTACGATCTCCATGAGAGTGCTCTCCCAGAGATTCTAACATCTCAACTCTGGTCCCATAACTGATTCTGAATATACATTCACTATGTCCTGCATATCTCAGACACATATTCTATAAAGATTACATAAGGCAACTGCAATATTACGTGATGACGGTAATATCTGCTATACTTATTTGCAACAACGCACTATTTACGGATATATTCGGTTACCAAAACGATTTGGTCTCCCATCCCTATAAATATTCCTTCTTTACATATACTACTTTACATTCTGAGTCAATACACACAATATAGTCATTTAAGCATCGGAGTGTGACTCAAATGAAACCCATGTTGCGCTCCCCTTCTTGCAGACTCATCGGAGCTCAGGCGAAAGTTCATGGTCATCAACCAATTGATATTCAGATCACTACCTAATCAGCATCTAGTAACATCCGGGATTTCCTGTCCCAACATATATTATAGGGAAATTCTATATAAATACCAAACATTAATTTTCAAAAATCACGTTTTAGAACTATTCACATTTTAACATTAAGACATAATTTTTTGTTTTATTCTAAAAAAACTCATATTTTATTTAAAAATTAGAAAATAGTATAAAATAATTATTAAACAGAGAAATGAAAAAATAAATTGTTTTAAAAGAAACAATTTTTTTTATTAAGATAATTTTTTATTTAAAAGATATATTTTATTTAGAATTTATCAATATTTTTGTTGTGTTTTAGAATAAATAATTCAATATAACTTAAAGGGTAACTACAATAAGAGGCCATGTGTAGACAATTTGTCCTCGAAAGTTGAAATTGAATTACCAAACATGGTCCTTGGAGAGACGTAGAGTGGATGGTTTCCCCCAGCCCAATGGCCTATTTCTATTCTATACTATAGATAGGGTTTAGTGTGTATCGAAAGGAGAATCTAAAGTCAATGATCCGGCCTATCGTGGGTTTCGACTTTCTATTAGAAAAAAAAAAAAATCAAAGTCGTACAACAAACATACACAATAGAGCAAAATTTTACTAATCTATTAGAAGTTGTAAAAATTTGCAAATTTTACTTTCATAACAAAAACATGTCATGCAACCCTTAAATATGTAATATTTTTCAGGTCTAACTCGAATGACTTGCATCAAGAAATGTGACTTGTCATCTAGTGAACACTAAGCTATAAAATATATTGTAATGATCATCATCCTTTCGCGATCCAATAATCCATCAACTCGATATAACTCACTTTTTCAGTAATGCTTTCCAACGTCATTCCTATGTCGAACTTGACATAGTGCATCAAAAATAAATTAAGATATAAGATAGGGTAAACCATTTCAACAATTACTTATGTTGACACTATGTGATTAAATGATCATAAAAATGACGATTTTACTCTTCACTTTTATCTTGTTTTTTATGGTTCTTCACGCCCGAAATCTGATTTCGATCCGAACTCATGAACGCGGATTTGGGTTCAAATCAAACCCAGAAACACAAATCTACATTCGAATCGAACCTAGAAATGCATATTTGAGTTTAGTTTGAGCTCAGAAATGAAAATTTGGGTTTGAACTAAACCCAGAACTACAGATTCAGGTTCGATTCGAACTCAGATTTTGGGTTTGAATCGAGGAAGAAGATATTGAAGATGAAGAACGTGAAGATGAACATGAAGAACATTGAAAGAGTATTTTAGTCATTTTTTCGCATATATATATATATAATCACGCAATCACATTTTGAAACATAAGTAACTGTTCAGTACAAGTTTCAATTATTCAGTCACATGTGCCAACATAAATGATTGCTGAGATAATTTACCCTAGAAGATATTAAGTGAAACCTCAAGTATTTATTAAGAGTAGTGATGGGACATACAAAATTGTACTAATTAGTCTTAAGTCTCATACAATTTTTAGTGCAAAATTTTGACAATTTTATATGGATCCAATGCCTTTTTAATCGTAGAGATAACCAAACCAAAAAATTTCACAACCTTATTTCGCCACGAATGCCTTTTTAATCGTAGAGATAACCAAACCAAAAAATTTCACAACCTTATTTCGCCACGAAAGTCCAAGTCGTCATTAGTCGTGCGAAAGAGTAATCCATAATCTACTCGGCATATATCAACCATCATAGAAAACATACAAAAGTATTTGAACTGGAAACATAATATATTTAATATTTAACAATAAATAAATATTATTCAAGAAAAAAAGGTTAATAGAATACATCAATCAAATTTATAAAGTCCTAGAGATCTAACATGTCTCCCAAAAGACTTAATTTAATGTTTTGGTAAATGCATTTTCAACCATCTCATCAGTAGATAAATATTTCAATCTAACCAAATCGTGTTTAACCCTGTGTTCAACATGGCTAAATTTAATATCTATGTAGTTGAATTTACTATGTTATTTCAGATCCCTTATCGTGGAGATCACAATCTGATTGTTGGAATAGATCTGAATTGATTAAGGCACCGTCTTATTAGTCAACAATCTATCCAGAAGTCTCTTCAACCATATAATTCTTAAGTGATCGATGTTAGGACCATAAATTAGGCCTCTATAATAAATAGTGTGATACATCTCTATTTCTTAGACGCCATTAGAGAGCAATAAGACATAACTCAATGTAAACTTTCTTTCATCCAAGTCTCCACCAAAGTCATCATCACAATACCTACCCATAGATAAATGTTATTGCTCGGGTCGTTTGTTTTTGGCATATGGCCTGTGGTGTATGTAATTGACAGTGTACTGTAGATATGTAGATATTGTATGATTTTTTCACTGTTTTGTTAGTGTTTCGGTCTTGGATCAACTTTGTATTATTAGACCATATTGACCGCATGCCAAATATCTAAGTAAACATTGTTTTATACATAATTTTTTTTATTGTTGTGAGATACAATAAACTCTCTTTACTCCCTTTCTTTAAAGTTTTAGAACATATATGGTTATGTGTCCTATAGTATTATTGAGTTTGTAGTTATGAGTACTTCATTTACATAAGAAACATAAACACAAATTTAGCCCTAAGTATTTTGGTGTACACGTAATGGTTCTTATTAATATGAGAAATCTATTTTTCATCACCAAGTTTTGATATTATTTGTACCACTTTCTAAAAAAATGTTTGAGAGTATAAATAGTGTTTTGGAGTTTACACACTAAGGGTCACAATCGTTCTCCACAAAGCATTTAAGATGGTGGATGTGTTGAGGTTGATAAAGAGCAGATGTCAGATCCTTCCAGTTCGTGATTATGCTGCATTTTATTATTTAGTATTGTTTGCAGTTGTTGGGAATTGAACTCCTGATCTTCTGCTTATATAGTTTAGATCATTATTCAGATAGGTCCTTTTAGTTTCGTTAGTGAGAAATTAAGTCCCTTATTATTTATTCTGTTATAACAGAATTACTGTTGAAGGATTAAGAGTAAGTTAGTTGATTTGTATATATAGTTGTACTCTGTATCATAATTAGTGGTTGAATAAGAATTTCAGTTTCAAATTCATTCGTGACTGTTGTTCAATTCTTGAGAGGATGTAGATATTCTCGATTAATTCAATCTTCATTGGAAAAAATAGTCTTAACTTCATTATAATGTATTTCTAAGTTGGCTGATAAAAATATTCATATGAATCTAAAACTTCTAGCTACAATAAATCTATTGAATAAATTTAGCTACTTGTTTAGATATGGAGTAGGGTTTCACACAAAAAATATAAGAATTTATAAATTTTATTCCAGTATCAGAGTACCATATTATAATAAAAGTCAACCATGTCCCTAAGTAAATAAATACTCATACATCATACTCAACATTCCTTTAATTTTTTTTTTTTTAAAATATATATATTGTTAACTTTATTTATTTATGGGTTAATTACGTGAATCGTTACTTATGTTGACACATGTGACTGAACCGTTGAAACTTGAGCCTAACCGTTACTCATGTTTCCGTATGTGAATGAGCAGTTCAGTTTGTTAACTTCCGTTATTTATCACCGTTAACATTTGAAATGTGCTTATCATGTGAACTTCTTATATTCTGAACTTCTCAACCTACCCTCCCAAATGTTGTTGCACCACTCTGTCTTCTCTCATACCTACAGACAGAAATATGGATATGTCAAGAACTCGAATTGGGGATTCCATACGAGCTTGGGGATTGACGAATTGGCAAATCAACGAATTGGCGAATTGGGAGTCTAGACGAGCTTGGGAATTTGCTTGAATTTGCAGGTATTCGTCTTGATCAGCTGAATTGAATCTCGACTTGGAATCCATGCAAGTTTACTCCCGATCAGTTTTTCAAGGGCGTGATTCAGTCTGAAACAAGTATGGATTTGCAGAGGATTCATGTTGTTCTTGAATAAGCGGGTCTGAAACAAGTATGGTCTGCAAATCTCGACTCGGAATCCATGCTGTTCTTTTTGGTGTCTGGATCAACTAAACACTGTCTCAAATCTCGACTCAGTCTGAAGTCAGAGTACTTTGGTAGCATTCCTTCCCAAACGCTGTCTCAACTTAAGGTTTTTCATATTGCAGAGGAATATGAAACGTTGTCCCAAGTCACCAAATCTCCTTGTTATGCAATGGATTTTCAGGCTCGGGGAATGAATTACTTGCACAACTGCAATCCAGTTATTGTACACCGTGATCTCAAGTCACCAAATCTCCTTGTTGACAAAAATTGGGTTGTAAATGAAACTGTTAATAGACTAGGTATGTGATTTTGGGTTGTCAAGAATGAAGCAAGATTTCAAGTGACCGATGAACATGGTTTAATCATGAACTAGAGACAGATAAATTATAATTCATTTGACTAAGTGCAACATCATTTGAGGGTGAGTTTTCTTTGTAAAGATGCTGGTCAAGTGAAGTTGTAATGTGAATAAGATTTTATGATGTAGTCAAGCAGCTGAACGGGTAGGTGTGCTGAAGAATTGCCTCAACTCAATAACCGATGTTAGTTTATCTACTCTTACTTTCTTAGTTTCTCTGCTCTACTAAACAAGCAATAAACAAGAACAGACCCGGATTCAAGAACGAGACTTAGAGTTGATTTGGGTTTCCCTTGATTCTGGAACGACATGAAGTTATGGCACAAAGTGACAGAATGGTAAAATGACCATTTCAATTAACTTTAAATCGTTTAAATTAGGTCACGTGATTTCCTCGTGACAGTCATACGGAAATATGTGACGGAAACTTCACGGAATAATCATTCAGTCACATCCTCAAACATAAGTAACATTCCAGTCACAAAAAAATATGAGTAACATTTTAATCACATATGTTAATAATAAGTAATTGTTTTTTTTTATAATTGTGGATTAAATTAACCGCTATAGGTGACAACTAATCACCCAAGTTCAAATTACACACTCAAAACTATCTAGCTTTAACAATTCGCGAAACAGAAAAGCCAACAGTGTCTTTTCGGAGCGCATTGATAGTTTCCTTCGGAGGTGAGTTGTGAATCTCAAACACATGTCGCTGTTTGAGCGCCATACCCGCCATGGTATCCGCTACCGCATTTGCTTCTCGGAAAATATGTCTGAACTTCATTCTTTCGAACTGCATCAATAGCTTCCTGCAATCCGCATTGATCGACATTAGTTTTTGATTTGACATAGTGTCGTTAGAGATTACCTTATGGGCAGAGAGGGCGTCCGTTTCCAGATGAATAGATTTTAATCCGAGTGCCTTTGCCAAAAGAAGCCTGTCTCGGATGACCCAACATTCCGCAGTGAGACTGTTTGAGCAACCCAAATTCCTTGAGAAACTTGCAACTCATTGACCCCTGTAGTCTCGGATGACCCCACCGGCTCCTGCAAAACCTTGATTTCCCTTAGCAGCTCCATCTGTGTTAATTTTAAACCAATCTTTTTTTGGAGGAACCCAACTAATATCAATGGAAATAAACTCATTAGCAATGTCAGTCTCAAGATAAACATTTTGGTGAAATTTTGCCCGAGATAAAGATAAATTATAAACAGAAGAAAAATCATGTTTATCATTAAAAATAAGAGAGTTCCTATTTTTCCAAATGTTCCATAGAGCATATGGGAAAAAGAACTTCCATTCAACACCTTGATTATTAACTCCAGCTTAGTGACACCCATACTTGATCCACTCATTCAAGGGATATTGGAACGATTGCCCCAGACTTGGCGGCCCAGTGGCTGAATTCCACATCTCTTTAGCATGCTTACACCCTCGCAATATGTGATCTATGTCCTCCACCCCAGAGTTACAAATTTGACACAGAGGGCTCAAATTACATCATCTATGGTTCAATAGTTTGCCGGTGGCTAGTCTATCTTTAAGGCACAACCAGATAAAATACTGAATTTTTGGAATAGTTTGAATCTTCCAAACCCAATCCCATTGATTAATCACCTGGTTGTTTGTGTCATGACCTGCTAAAAGAGAGTATGCTTATGCCTGTAGTGTAATTCTCCGAGTGAGTGACATTCCAAATTTGCGTCTCCGAGGATACATTGGTCTTGTCCCCTGGAGTACCTCAAAACATGTCCACAAATTTTTTGGAGAAGTCAAATGAAGTTCTATATAGATTCCACTCTTCATTATGGAAGACATCTCTTACCATCAAACTGTTTTCTTCATAGTTCAGTGGACCATAGATTGCCGCTCGAAGGGGTTGATTACACACTCAATTATTGTGCCAAAATTTAATATCCCTACCATTTGCCACCACCCACACTGAACCTAATTTAAGGGTGTTCATACCTTCATCGATTGCTTTTCAAGTAATTGTTGAAATAGTTAACCATTTATTTACCCTTTATTTATTGTCATTTTTATAATTATTACGAAACTTTTATAATTACTGACGAGAAAAAAAAATGGCAAGAATCAACGCTGATAACATTACCGTTGTTGGCAACATCGTCGGCTTCACAGTCTTCGCGTCTAGCTTTCCTTCCAAGCATCAGCACGGACCATCAAATTTGCTCATTCCACACCTTACGCAATACGCACAGTAGCTGACTCGGTGGATATTGGGCAATAGCAATGGCACTCCATCTCAAGAAGCTACCGTTGTTTATGTCCTCGTCTCTCCTCTTCAAGAGACGACATTTTGAAAGATTTCGATCTTTATCGGAAATAGGGGGTGCCTGTAACTACTCAGTGGTTTCGCTCGACCAAGATGGAACTGGAGCTGACCCTGGGAGACATGGTTAGTATGCACGTCGACTGTTTGTGAAAATGCTTGCTTTAATCATTTCTCAGGTGCCCTTACAAAATTTGATGAGTGTCCTTGAAGCATGTTTTTCTAAAGCTAACTTTAGTTTTTAGTCCCTTTATCAAAACGTTATGCTCAGCATTTTCAAATTTTTTTTTAATGTTGCCATTGAAGCGTTGTTCTGGATTAACTTATGGCCGTGTATTTTAAATTAGATTGTGATGCTGGTAAGGGAGGATTTCAGAAATGGTACAATGGAGGTGGAATTGTCCATGAATTGGCCTGCATAGATTCAACTGCGTCTATCGAGATAGGTGCTGTTATTCATGGAAAGGCTGTGGTGGGTTCGGATGTTCATGTTGGATCAGGATCCATTGTTGGTCCTTCAGTTAGAATTGGCCGATCTACAAAGATTGGGTATTTTTAGATTCTCTTTTGTGTTTTCAAGTGTATTGTACCTAGACAGATAAGTGTATTGAACTTTAGGTTGCTCTTACTAGATCTCAGGCGGAGGCAAATTCTAATTCGCATTTCCTAAAAAGCTAATATGCTCTGCAGGTATAATGTTTCACTGAGCAACTGTAGTATTGGAGAATCTTGCATAATCCATAATGGAGCTTGCATTGGCCAAGATGGTAAAGTTGGTTCAATTCAACTTCGTTTTTTGAAGTAATCGAATGAGTTTAACATTCGTTTATTTCCATTGCTCTCTTACTGTGCAGGATTTGGGTTCTTCATGGATGAAAATGGCAACATGCTGAAGAAACCTCAAGTGAGTGATGTCTGTGATCTCTCTTAACTGTTGGAACAAATTAAGTTCTACCTGTGGTATAGGTTACAATCTTTACTCTAAATCATTTGTACCTTGCCAAACAATGCAATGTGCGTAAGAGATTGAGTATAGTATACAAATTTCTTTCTTTCTTTCATTTAATGGTAGCATACAAAATTCTCTAACATATTTTGTGCAGATGTTGAATGCTAGAATTGGGAATCACGTAGAAATTGGTGCAAACACATGCATCGATCGGGGCAGGTTTACTTTGATAACTCAAATAATTTTTTGTTTTCATCGAGAGAAATTTCTTATTCATTTTCCAATTTGAAGTGCCTGATTGTGGCCCTTTTACTTGTGCAGTTGGAGAGACACATCCATTGGGGATTGGTCAAAAATAGATAACTTAGTTCAAGTATGTTTTATTCTACTTATTAATAATGATAGAACTGTTTCTTTGTTCTGGTACTCATGGGATTACCATTAATTTTGCCTTCAGATTGGTCATAATGTCGTTATTGGGAAGAACTGTCTACTCTGTGGACAAGTTGGAATTGCTGGTTCAGCTACGTATGTATTCTGCAACTATCTAAGATGCATAAACTCTCACTTGGACAAATATGCTCCTGCCTACAATTTATTTTATGTTTTTATCGAACTCCTTCCTGAGCTGTTTATAAACTTCCATGTACTGCTCCAGGATTGGCGATTGTGTAACACTTGGGGGCAGAGCTGCCATTCGGGATCATATCTGCATTGTCTCAAAGGTGTGTATTCCCTTCATATATACGACTATCCAATGTTGCATGTGGCTCAAAATGGAATTACTGTATTCCACAACGGTGACCTAGTTTTGTGCATGATCCTCAATGGATGGGATTTTGTGACCTTATCATATATATATATATATATATATATATATTTTTAAAGAAGTAGCAGAATCTCATTTACTGATCAAGTCCAGAATTAAATTCTTCTAAGTGTGAAACCGAGAGAGAGCTTCCAAATCCGATTAAGAAAGGTTGTTGTTGGTCACGCTCTAAGTTGTTCCGCATCGAACGCAGGTGCGTCTTGCTGCTAATAGTTGTGTTGTGAGGGACATCAAAGAACCTGGAGATTATGGTGGCTTCCCTGCCGTAAGCATTTTGTATACTGCTTTTATTCATCATTTTATTTACTGTTTCTATTTATTAAAAAACAAAAATTCTTTAATTGGTTCTTCCTATTTGGTTTTGCAGGTGCCTATATGGCAATGGAGAAGACAAGTTGCTAGACAAAACAAATTGTAGCCAACAATAGCATTTAGTATGCAAACTTCCATATTGTTGCTACAAATTGCTAATTGAAGCATCATTGTTCAATATCTGGATACTGTTGAATCTGTGTTTAATGAATGCCTCTGTAAGGGAAGTGATTAGCACCCATCGCTGTGCAGGGACCACTATTGTAGTTGTATCAGCCATTTGTGGCCTGCGTTCATTGGAGCTCTCACCATCGTCTAATGCATTTTGAAAACATACATGTGCATGTAGATTCCTTACTTGTTGTAAGGGTCAGTCGATGATGTTTCGTCGTCATGGTTGAGAAGGGAAATATAGTGGATTCAATAGTTTCGACGATTAATATGAATTTCAACAGATTATTTGTACACATAGACTATCAATTTTCGGTGGTACACAATTCTTCAATATCTACTCGATCAAATTTACAAGGGTAAAAAATAAACATATAAATTTACAATAATAACATATAAAACCGAAAGATAATTAGAGAGTGAAACTTCAGATTGATCTTCACCTTAACGTTTCCGGTTCGAAATTACCTTAACTCTGTTTGCAGAACTTTAATTTCCAGATTTGTTCTAAGTTGCTCTTCTAACCTGACTGCCTCCTTATGGTGATTGCATATCAGCCATTAGAAAATTGTGTGTGGTTTTGATGGTTCCGTGTGATTGATTTTTGCCACTCATCTGTTGCCAATATGAGTTGTTTTCACCTTCATATCTTCCACACTTCTTCAATCGTTCATTCACTGGGTTTCTCATCACAAGATTTAAGATGGTGGATGGATATGGAAGAGAAGGGATTTCTCTCAAAGTGTTTATTTATCGACTCAAGCGATAAGATCGAGGATGAAATCATAATTAACTCAATTCATGAATTCGATGCCAAGTCACGTAATCAATACATGTGAACATAAAACATGTTTTATTGGCCAAAAACAACAACATAAAACATGAGAAGACTAAAATAACGAGGTTGGATGAACCATTGAACCCGTATTTCCGGGTACTTTGAACTTTATTTTGTTTGATAAAATTGGACGAACAAGTAGTTTTTGTTAATTATTAATAAGAAAATAATATATTAATTTGTATGCGGAAATTTACTTAAATTAAAAGATATATGCTTATTATTAATATAGGTAATTGAAAATATATGATATTAAAAACAACTTTTAATATGTTAAAACAATATATTTGTAAATAACACTACTATTATGATAAAATTGTGACTTTTTTATTAGGGTTAATTACTTAAATGGTCAGACATGTTTTGTTTGCCCAATGTTCAAAATGGTTACATATGTTTCAAAATGTGACTAATTGGTTTTTGTGCGTGCCTAAATGGTTTTACATCCTTTCTCCAATGTGATTAATTGATTATTCTGTTAGTTTTGTTACTTCGTTAATGCTTTTGAATTATTAAATGACTATTTTACTCCTCTAATGTTTATGTTCTTCCTAAAGAACTGACTCATGTTGTTCTTCACCGTGGATGAAGTTGAAGGGTGTCGATCAATCTGTTGAAATCAGAGGAATCATGCGTCAATCTGAACTGAATATATTACTTTGGATCATACCAGTTCACCATCAACCAAATGACCATGAGCAGCAAGCTCTGTTACTTAGAAGATACAAATATGAGATGCTGCTCAACTCAAACTTATTTCCCTGTTGCTGAACACAAACCGTTCTTATATTGGACACCCTCCCGTTTAAAAGAAATAAGAAAAGGCTTCTACTTTCAAATAACAAGTGTACAATAAATTATAACACTAATATAAGAGGTCTAAAGGACCAAACAGGAGCACCATATGTGTGTACTTGCAGCAACAAATAGTTTTCGACTGCTAGTTAACAACTCATTCAAACAAATACTTCAAAGCATCAATTTCTTTGACAATCATGGCAGGAGGGTGCTACTTTTGCTGCTGGGTACTTCTTTAACAATCATGTCTGTCAAAATTTCTATCTTTCAGCAGATTCTTCTAACCAATTGAATTTGAAACATCCCACATGTTATTTGATTGCTCAGAAGCAACACCATTTATCTTTGCAACTGATGAATGTTTATCTTCTTGCATGGTCACAGAAGGTGAGGAAATGCCCTGAGATTTCTCAATACATGGGGACTTCACTTCTTCATCGAAGTCTAGTGGAGATTGAATCCTCAGTTCAGAGCTTAAGCTGAACACCGAACAAGGGCTTGAATCTGCAGCCAAGCGAGGAGCTTGTTCATTAAAATTCATCTCAGCACCCACATTTCCACACTCAGGTACTCCTTCAAATCCTTCATACTCTTGGTTCGAAACTTCACAGTTAGTTCGAGTCGACAATTTTACATCAGAAACTTCATATTCTGGTGCTTGAGTATGTTGAGAATGAAGACTTTCGGGCCACCACCACCACTCATCACAGTGGGCAAGCCACTCATCACAGTGGAGAAGCCACTCATCAGTGGGCAAGCCACTCATCAGAGTGGACAAGACACTAAGCAGAGTGAGAAAGGCACTAAGCAAAGTGGTCAGCTAAGCCACTCAAGGTTGTCATCATTGACAACTATAAGAATCCAACAATGTTTGAAGGAAAGATGACCACGAAAAAGAGAGAAGAGTAACAAACGGTTGTTGGTGTTTTGATCGTGGGAGAAAATAGTGTTGTATTGTGAGCCAAAAATATGGAGTGGGTATTTTAGTTTTTGAGCGATACATTGTGTGTTTGGTGTAATACACTATTTTTCTATAGTGAAAGTGTAGTTGTGAGCCGTGGACGTAGCCAAATTGGTGAACCACGTAAATTCTTGTGTCGTGTGCATTTCTCTTAATCCATTGAGTCCCAAGGTCCTGCAAGGCGGAAATTAGCAGCGGCTAATATCCCAACAATTGGTATCAGTGGCACAGAAGACGTTTACAGAAATTATTCTGCGAAATAATTTTCATGTTCATCCTATTTATTCGAATGGGAGCAATGATGTTAGAGAAAGAGTCCAAAATTTCACATTTTGATGGCACAAATTTTGGATTCTAGAATATACAAATAGAAGACAACTTGTACCAGAAGGATCTTTATTTACCTTTGGGTGAGAAACCATAGGAAATGAAAAATTCAGAGTGGGAGTTGCTGGATCGGAAAGCTCTCGGAACCATACGTCTATCACTGTCAAAATTAGTGGCCTACAACATCAAGAATGAAAAGACAGATGCATCTCTCATGACGGCCCTCTCCAGTCTGTACGAACAACCTTTTGCAGCAAATAAAACTCATCTGATAAAGAAGTTGTTCAACATGACGATGTCAGAAGGAACACAATTCAGAGAGCATCTTAGCGAGTTCAAAGAAGTGACAGATCAGCTAGAAGCAGTGGGCATGTTGTTCACTGAAGAGATACGTGTCTGTCTAATTCTTGGGCAGTTGCCTAATAGTTGGAAAGGCACAACATCATTATGACTAAAGTTTGATGATGTGGTCAGCATCATTATGACTGAAGAAATTCTAAATCGGTCGAATGGTGCTTCTAACTCAGGTTCATCTTTGAACGTAGATAGCAGAGACAGAGATTCAAACAAGAATGGAGGGCGCAATAAGTCTAAGTCCAAGAATGGTAGGTCACAATCTCAAAATCCCCAAAATTCCAACAATCAGAAGCGGAAGGTAATCGAGTGTTGGAACTGCGGGAAGATCGGGCACTACAAGAATCAGTGTAGATACTCGAAGAAAGAGAAGTAAGGCAAGCCTGAAGAAAACATCGCAGCATAATAGGCAGACGATGTTATGGCATGCTCTTTGGAGAGCAAATCAGAGTCATGGGTGCTAGACTCCAGATCTTCCTTTCATGCGACCTACAACAGAGAACACTTAATGAGTTATTCACCAGGTAATCTTGGTAAGGTATATTTTTGTGATGAGAAACCTTGCGATGTGGTTGGCAAGGGTGATGTACAGATCAAGTTAAATGGATCTGTGTGGAAGTTAAGGGATGTAAGACACATTCCTGACTCAAGAAATAATTTGATCTCGGTAGGACATTGCAACATAAGGTTCTGTCACAACCTTCAATGGTGATACTTGGAAGGTTTCTAAAGGTGCGATGACAGTCGCTCGTGGCCAGAAGAGTGGTACACTCTATGCGACGACGAACACTGGTGGGTCAATTGCAATTGCAATTGCAGATAACAAAGATGATCCAAATTTATGGCACCAGAGACTTGGTCACATGAGTGACAAGGCTCTCAAGATCTTGCATTCTAAGGGAAGAATACCAGACCTAAAGTCAGTTGACACTGACTTGTGTGAAAGCTGCATTTTTGGGAAGCAAAAGAGAGCCAGCTTCATAACGAGTGGTAGAGCAGCAAAGCAAGAAAAGCTTGGGCTAGTTTACACAGATGTCTGGGGTCCAACGACTGTCTCATCCATTGGCGGAAATTCGTATTTTGTGACTTTCATTGACGACCATTCCAGAAAGGTATGGGTTTATTTCTTGAAACATAAATCTGAAGTATTTTAAATGTTCAAGATGTGGAAAGCAATGGTAGAAAATGAGACAGGTCTAAAAATCAAAACATGAGATCCTACAACGGTGACGAGTATGATGACATGGAGTTCATGAAGTTCTGTTATGAGAATGACATCAGACTAGCAAGGACTGTGCCAGGGACATCACAGCAGAATGGTGAAGCAGAACGGATGAACCAGACATTGACTGAGAGAGACAGAAGCATGCGAATACGTGCAGGACTGGCCAAGCAGTTCTGGGCAGAGACAGTCAATACAGCAGCTTACTTGATCAACCGTGGACCATCAGTCCCGCTAGAGTTCGGAATACCAGAAGAGGTATGGAGCGGAAAAGAGGTAAAACTTTCTCATTTGAAAGTTTTTGGTTGTGTGTCATATGTGCATATTAGTGATCAAGCTAGGGGAAAGCTTGACTCCAAGTCACTAAAATGCACCTTCATAGGATATGGTGGAGATAAGCTTGAGTACAAGTTCTGGGATGACCAGATCAAGAAGGTGATCAGAAGTCAAGATGTCATATTCAATGAAAATGTGATGTACAAGGATAAAAATACACTACAGCCTAGTAATGCGGCACAGAGCGACCCTATATACGTTAACCCAGATGAAATCTCAGACAGAAGTATAGTGCAGGAAGCAGTTGAGAGTCCTCAGTCAGAGGAACAGACATCGCAGAGCAGCACACAACAGACTGATCAACCACAGTCTCCATCTTCATCTCCTGTATTAAGGAGATCTTCACGACCTCCTATACCAAATAGAAGGTACATGAATTATTTGTTGCTTGCTGATGCAGGAGAACCTGAATGCTATGATGAAGCATGTCAAGGAGAATTTTCTAGCAAGTGGGAGCATGCAATGAAATAATAGATGGAATCCCTTATCTCTAACTAGACATGGGAGCTAGCTAAGTTACCCGTGGGATAGAAGACGTTACACAACAAATGGGTGTATCGAGTCAAGGAGGAACATGACGGTTCTAAAAGGTACAAGACGAGACTTGTAGCCAAGGGCGTTAAGCAGAAAGGAGGTATCGATTACACCGATATATTTTCATCGGTTGTAAAATTGAAGACCATTCGTGCAGTTTTAAGTATTCTTGCAGTAGAAGACTTGCAACTTGAGCAGTTAGATGTCAAAATTGCTTTCCGACATGGTGATCTTGAGGAAGAGACATACATGGAGCAGACGAAGGGTTTCTCAGAAAATGGCAAGGAGAAACTCGTGTGTAAACTGCAGAAGAGCTTATATGGATTGAAACAGACTCCAAGGCATTGATACAAAAAGTTTGATGGTTTTACGCAAACGAATGGCTATTTGAGATGCAATGCTGACCATTGTTGCTACTTCAAAAGGTTTGAGTCCAGCTATATTATTTTGCTACTTTATGTCGATGACATGTTAGTGGCAGGTTCAGATATGGGTGAAATCAAACAATTGAAGAAGCAATTGTCGAGTGAGTTCAAGATGAAGGACTTGGGTGCAGCAAAGCAGATTCTTGGGATGAGAATCAATAGAGACGAGCCAAAGGGTACTTTGGAGTTATCTTAGGCGAAGTACATTGAGCGTGTTCTCAAAAGGTTCGGCATGTGTGATGCGAAAGCAGTGAACATACCATTAACTAGTCATTTTCGACTATCCAAAGTGCAGTCACCCAAGATGGAAGAAGAAAGGAACTTCATGGCTAAGGTTCCATATGCCTCATCCATTGGAAGTCTCATGTATGCCATGGTTTGCACAAGACCAGATATTGCTCATGCAGTTGGAGCGGTGAACAGGTTCATGACTAATCCTGGAAGGCAACACTGGGAAGCAGTCAAGTGGATAATAAGGTATCTAACATGCACTACCGATAGATGCCTTTGTTTCAGAACAAACGAGTTGAGACTACAAGGGTTTGTAGACTCAGATTTTGCTGGTGAGGTAGACAACATGAGGAGTACTACCAGTTATGTATTCACAGTGGGGACTACTGCAGTCAGTTGGATTTCGCAGATACAGAAGATAGTAGCGTTATCAATTATAGAAGCGGAATACATAGCACTCACTGAAGCAATCAAATAGATGATCTGGTTATAAGGTTTGTTAGGAGAATTGGGTCTAAGACATACGAATAATGTTTTGCATAGTGACAGTCAGAGTGCGATACATTTGGCAAAGAATTTTGCATTTCATTCAAGGACCAAGCATATTGGACTTCATTATCACTTCGTCAGATCTCTACTAGAGAATGGAGTTTTAACACTTAAGAAGCAAGAACCCAGCTGACATGTTAACCAAGTCAGTCACTATAGATAAACTGAAGTTGTGCTCAACTTTAGTGGGTCTTCAACAATACAAGTCAGGTAAGCCTCACACCCAGTTCCCTTATGGATACAGGTGGAGTTAAAGTCTTCAAGTGGGAGATTGTTGAGAATGAAGACTTTCGGGCCACCGCCACCACTCATCAGAGTGGGCAAGCCACTCAACAAGTGGAGAAGCCACTCATCACAGTGGAGAAGTCACTCATCAGTGGGTGTAAACACCTGATTTTGGCTCGGGGTCAAATACCGCACGCAAGCAATCGAGCAATCAAGAAATCCACACTCTTCCACACTCCTTCCACAAGTTGGCACACTCCTTCCACAAGTTGGCACACTCTTTCCACAAGTTGGCACACTCCTTCCATGTGTTGGAGCATGTAAGAAGCATGCAAGGATGAGTATCACACACTCCTCCAATCAATTGAAGAGAACTCCTCCTATAAATAGGAGAGTTATGATATGTAATGAAGAAAGGAGAAAGGGTGCAAGATCAAGAGTGAGTGAAGGATTTGAAGAGAAATAGGAAGAGAGGAGTGATTAGAGAGAGTAAAAAAAAGAGAGTGAAAAACATATATCGGTAATTATCGATCTCGGTTTCTCGTACGGTGTTTAAGTTTCGAACAATTTAGGTATATTTTTCTTGCATTTAATATTGTATTTGTATTTCCTAATGTTATTATTTATGTTAAAAAGGAAAAGAAAAAAGAGAAGAGTTTATATACATATGTTATGTATTTACGTATAATATATATTTATATTATGTTTATGTATTACTATATATATCTATATGTATAATATATATTTATATTATGTTTATGTAATATTATATATATCTATATGTATAATATATATTTATATTATGTTTATGTTATCTATTTATCTATACTAGACCCCGGCACGCGCTACGCGCGTGCACGTTGTCGTCGTTGGTCGTGCGTGAGGTCTTACGAGAACATGATCAACCCGACTCCTAGGATAATACAAGAATTGATAACTTCATAAAAATATTATTAATGTAAAACTAAACTTAATTTGCATAATATAATGAAATAATAAAATTAAAAAACTCTTAAATATTTTTAAAAAATTGCTCAAGCGACCGGGAGCATATAACACTATCAAAAGGAATCCCGGTAGCTCGAGCAATTTTTTAAAAATATTTAAGAGTTTTTAAATTTTATTATTTCATTATCTTATGCAAATTAAGTTTAGTTTTACATTAATAATAATTTTATGAAGTGATCAATTCTTGTATTATCCTAGGAGTCGGGTTGATCATGTTCTCGTAAGACCTCACGCACGACCAACGACGACAACGTGCACGCGCGTAGCGCGTGCCGGGGTCTAGTATAACCATTAGGGAAATACACTTAAGTGGATTACAAAAATTTCAGTATAGTTTAGTAGTTAATTAGATATATCTATATATATACGCAGCACATATCTACATATTGTGAAGGTACATCGTTGAGTTTATTCCAATTTTACTCTAAACACTTGATTAAAAATATTATTTGAATTGTAAAACTAAACTTAAATTACCTAATATAATTAATTTTGTTTTAAATAGTTTTTAAAAATTATTCGAGCAACCGGGAGTTTATTTCTTTAGTAGTGGTTTTTGGTCCCGATTGCTCGAGCAATGTTTTAAAAATATTTGCTACTAAGAATATGATCAAACAAATATATGTCGATATTTGATAAAGTTAACATTGCGCATTGTTTATAGTCATACTATGAGTATTTTCACTCACATACCATGTCATAATATGTCATCTCATATCAATTATCGCGTAATGCCCGACCTCGAACTAATTTCTATGAGTATTCATACAGGCTATTACAACGACTATTACAAATCTATCATGATAACATCAACTATCGTTTAATACTCAATCTCGAACATTCTATGAGTAATTTTCACTCATGTATCATGTCATACTATCTTATCTCATACCAACTATCGCTAATGCTCGACCTCGAACTTTCTATGGGTATTCATACCAACCTCGAACTTTCTGAGTATTTTCACTCAGACAACATTCGTAGGATTCAGTCCTATGCGCTCATACTATTTGAGATTTAAGACGTACGCTCTCAGAACTCGTCAATGAATGCATTCAATATACTCTTAAGGTATCTTAACACGTTCACTACCATGTCTATAAAATAATGACTATTACAAATCTACCATGACAACATCAAGAAATTCCCACTAATTTGCACAAAAAAATAAAATTATATATTTGAACAATTTATTTCTTGTTTTATTACTTTGATATTTTTAGAGTTAAGTTTAATTATATTTTAATTTCAAATATATTTATCAAATGTTTAATTCGCATATCAACACCTCAAGCATGATAAATATTTATCATATTTGTTTCTAAAAATATGATCAAAAACAATATATGTCGATATTTGGACCAAATACGTATTTTACTTTCGGCATCCAACCAGCCTTTCTTTGAGTATTTTACTCCCGACATCCGACCGACCTTCGTTTGAGTATTATAATCCCGACATCCGACCTTTCTTTGAGTATTATACTTCCGACATCTGACCTTTTATTGAGTATTATACTCCCGACATCTGACCTTTTATTGAGTAGATCTTTCTTTGAGTATTATACTCCCAACATCCGTCCTTTGTATGAGTATTATACTCCTGACATCCGATCTTTCTTTGAGTATTATACTCCCGACATCCAAAAAATTTCGACATCTGACCTTTCTTTGAGTATTATACTCCCGACATCCAACCTTTCTTTGGTTATTATACTGTCGATATCCCCGGGATTTGAACCTGGGCGCTATCAGTATCTATAAGTTAAGACGCACGCTTTAACCAACTGTCTCATAAGTTCGAACATGTCAGTGAATACATTTAATATACTCTTAAGATCTCTTAACAAACTCACTATCATGTCTATGAAACGACGATTATCAAAAAGCTACTGTGACAACATCAAAAAATTAACAGAAAAATTTACCCCTAAAATAAAATTAGATATATTTGATTAAGTTTTTACTTATTTTTTTATTTTGATATTTTCAGAGTTATTTTACTTTAATATTTCCTGAGTTCATAAAGTAGGGTTGAGATTTAGGTAAATTTATATTCTAATTTTATCTTATGAAATGTAGAGTTAAGTAAAGAAAAACTCATAGAATCTAAATTTGACCAATCCCAAAAATATTTTGTAAATATAATAAATAATAAACACTGAAAATTAATATTGATTTTTATATTTCAGTAATTCGTAAAATATTATTTCAACACATCACCAGAGTTATTTTAATTTTGTAGTAAAATACTTTTTGTTACTTTTTTCTCTAACATGTAATACCTAAATTTTGGATAATATTAGTTTGGAGTAATAACATATTAACAACTTTGGGAAGCTGGAATCATTTATGCATTAATATTAATAATATTTAAAAAAGTATAATTTTTTAAACATTTTAATAATATCATTATTTGAAAATACTATATAATTTATAATTATCAATATAAAAAATATATACATTAATCAAATATCTCCTTTCAAATTTGATTTTTTTTTTTTGTATTTATTGTTTCACGCGGTAGATTATGTATATTCAACATATAAATATAATAAATTTTGATAGATTATAATTCTATTTTAATTTATAGATGAAATGTATTTTTATAACGTCAATGCTCACAATTCAAAAACAATTTAACTTCTTAGAAAGAAGAGAGAATATTTTGAAGAAACAAATATATATAATTAATTGTAGAAACATTAAAAAAGTCACAATTACCAAAAGAAAAATATGACATAATATACAATTATCATTATTATTTAAAATTGTAAAGTTATATAAAATAACAAATATAGTAATTAAATTAAATAATTTTTAAAAAAGTGGATAAATAATAAATGGTTTTTCTTCTTCTAATCGAATTTAAATTTCACACTTGATTATATTGTACATTTTAAATTTCAAATAATAGATAATGCATATTTGAAATATTAATTCAATCTAATTTTTATCAGTTGTAGATGATATTATAACTTTTATAAGTGATTTAAGTCTTTAGATTCACTGTTCTCTTAATGTCCAATAAAGTGAAAATATAATTTTATTTGTTAGCGATATAAAAAAAAATGGTGCATGAGAAAAAAGAAAGAGATAGTGATAAGGGTGTAGCTGGTTAATACGTATGTCTTCAATTATAAGGTCATATGTTCTAATCTCTGTAGAAATATTTTTTCATAACATTTTTGAGAAGACATTGAAATGACCAAAATAGTCATGATAAATGTAAACTAATTAGATTATTAAAAGATATTTGTGTCAATTTACATACGACGGTTACAAAAACCACTTCGGCCTTAATAATATAGATGTTATGTATAATATTAGCAAATATAGTTATAATAGTTATACATAATAAATTAGTAACATATTTGTATTATAATATTCAAATTATTGTAAGTATACCTATAATATACCATTATGTTGATATTAATAATTGAAGGTAAAATTATTAGTATATGATTGTTAATTGTTATTAATAGTATATTAAAAACATTATGTATAATACGTATTATTAACAATAATATTATAATCTTAATATTACGTTTTAAGGATCCAAACGATTGATGTTGATTATGTATTCTTACGTAATTTTAACAATAATAAAGGGTATTTTACGTAATATTATTAACAATAATATTAATATTTAATATTAAGATACTTAATATTGTTATCCTTACGTAATTTGATGTTGATTCTTTATTCTTGAGCGAACGATTGTTGCAAACAACTATACTTTTCAGTTGGAAATTGAAGAGATTGTGTGATAATGGAGTTGAATATTGGAGAGATGGTGGGATAAAAAATTATGTTGGAGATTGGAGAGATGATGGTTGGTGGGATAGTGAGAGAGAGAGGGATAATGTAAGAGATTTTATCGTAAAAAATGGAGGTGAATGGTGAAAGAAAAATAATAAAATAATATGGAGAGAGAGTGAGGTGGATAAATAATAAAATGTGAAATGACTAAAATAGTTTATTAAATAATGTATGTATCTAACAGTTTTATGCAATTAAAGGATATTTTAGTAATTTAAACTGATGGCAGTTACATAAACATGTTGAGCCTTAATAATATAGATGTATAATATCTATTTATATTATGTCTTTGTAATACTATATATATATATATTATGTATTATGTATAATATATGTATATGTGAAAAACATTTCAAAATTTACTTAGGTCATTCCCAAACTTTGATGAAGGTTACAACTCGGTCCTTGGACTCTCGGGTCATTTCTGGGACGTTATCGAGTGTTATAAACCAAACCGGAAAAGTTTTGGGCCATTTGTGCAAATTGTTTTTCTTAATTGAGCTCTTAAAAAAAATACAATTTGATTTCTAAACTTTTCTAGACATTCCATGATTTCTAAAAATGTTACAAATAAGTCTAGAATAATTTTCGGGTTATTTTTAGAGTTTTACCAAGTATTACAAATAAATCTAGAATAGTTTAGGGTCAATTCTGTAATTTTAAAAAAAATATTTTCAGTTAAGTTATATTTTTTTCTAAAATTACAATTTTTATTCCTAAATTTTTCTGGACATTCCATGACTTTTCAAAATGTTACAAATAAGTCTAGAATAATTTTCGGGTTATTTTAGAACTTTACCAAGTGTTACAAATTAGTCCAGAATAGTTTAGGGTCATTTCTGCAATTTTCGAAAATATTTGTCCAATTCAGCTCAAATTTTTATAAATTGCATTTTGGTCCCTATATTTTTTTGGACATCCTATAACTTCTTAAAATGGGACAAATTAGTCCAACGAGCTTAATATTTTCAAAAATTATTCGTGCATGTTTTGACACGTTTAAAATGGCTCGAGAGTTGAACCATTTTCTTTCGAGCACGATTAACTTTAGTTCTCTCTTGTTTATTTGAAGAAAAAAAAAATTGTTTGTACATGGTTTGTTTAATTTAAAGAAAATGCATGTATTTTTTTTTGGGCCAAGCATGATTAAAACGGGCAATTCAGGCAAAAATTGAAAAAAACATTTCAAAAGCAAATTAAAGTACCGAAAGGGCGGATTATAAGCTCGCGAGCTTTTAAGACGTAATCAAACCCTCGAACTCGATTCTCTGGACGTAGACCTTTTTAAGCCCTAGGATGTAAACTCCATGTACCCTAGGCAATTTTAGGATTCCGATTAGCCTTCAATTAATCGGTGGCGACTCTTTCAAATTTTTCGGTCCGGTTGATGACCCCGCTCGACCGAACCCTTCGCTCGCCAAGACCCGACATTTTCAAAAACGAAATTTAAAAATATTTTCCAAAACGGGTCGGGAAAAGTCGGATTCGACGTCTGACAATTTGGCGACTCTGTTGGGGATGTTTTTTTAGAGGGTTTAAGCTTTGTCATGTTTGCTTTGCCATGTTATATTTTTACCTATTTGTTTTGACCGTTTGCTTATGCTTGCAGTTTTAAATTTTTGTCTGGAAAGCAATGTAAATGTAATAATTCAAAATGATGTAAATCCTCGTTATGCACACATCACGTTGGTTACCATTACCCGCTCGGACCTGGAGCACATTAAGAGCTCAGGGAGTTTAGTAGGGGAATGCGCCCGGAGGGTTTGGACCGCCGGCACGCACCTAAAAAACTCAACTCGATGATCGGAATGGGCCTATGATCCTCTACAGGGGTGAGGTTCCGCCGATTCAGAGGACCTAGAAATTCCATCCCGTTAGAACAAAAGCTCCACACCACACTTAACCTTCTACCAGTTTCGTGTTTGTTCATTTTCTCGTGTTTTGTTTTGGCCATAGATTATGACATGTATAGGATTGAGCCTTTTGTATTCCATAAACCTCTGTAAATGTAATAACTTAGTAATTTACTTTCTCGCACTTGCATTGTATTTTTCTAAAAAAAAAAAAATGTAAGTTCCGTTCATTTTGTCTTGTATCCTTAGGACGTTTTACATATCCTCTTTGGTAAGGATGAAGCAGGCAAACCACTGTCCTCGCACCAAGGCCATTCAGCCCCCCACGGTCGAAATTGCCCGAATATGGAAAGCCATGACAAAAGAGGATCAGAAGTACGTGAATGAGAACATTGGCGAGGTTCATGAACTCGCAAACTACAAAGTCAATTGGGCTCTTCTCGATGCTTTGTCTGATTTTTGGGATGTAAAAAACGTCGTCTTCGTGATAAACAACAATGAACTCACACCTACGCTCGAAGAATACCGTCAACTCGTTCAAGGGGTAGATTGGGATCGTGGAATTATTCAACCCGACCTCCAACAAAGAGGCGAAGATAGTACCTTGGCCAAACTGCTCAAAGTCACAACTAACAAAATGTCCACCGAGCTCAGGTTGAATGGGGGTCATGGCTTATCTATTGAACTTTTGGTATATTGGATAGAGCACCGAATTGTCGATAAAACAAATGCCCCGGGGAGATGCCATGCTTTTATTTTACTTGTTTTGGGAACGGTCGTATTTCCCTTTTCTAATGGTCTCATCGACTCAGCTATGGCTAAAGTCGTTACCCAAATAATAGAAGGCAAGGGTTTCGTGACGGCATTGCTCGCCGAAACCATTGCATCTCTAAACATTTTAAAAACCAAAGGGAAAGGAGAACTAAAAGCAAGTCCGGCCTTACTTCAGATTTGGTTCTTAAGCCATATAAAAGAATTTGGCATGAATTTTTCCCGGGCATACTTTTTAGGTGACAAAAGGGTTATCTCGAGAATGTTAGGTCGATCATTGTTCGAAGCTGAGAAATGGAAATCCCTCGATTGGAAAATCTATATTTCAAAATTAACGCATAAGGACATTTTATGGACGGCTAGATGGTTACCCATCCACCGTTCTACGATCCTTAGATGCAAAAATTTCGAGGGAGTTTCGCTTATCAGCCATCGAGGATCCATGACTACCTACCCTTCCCGAGTTATTCGACAATTCGGTGGTTTCCAAGATATTCCGGTGTACATTCATGGACCCCCAAGATCATACAAGTGGCACAGCCGAACAGACATTGCAAACTCACTACGAGACTCAGTTCGACAAGTGATTGATGATTGGGGAAACCGAGTCCCACTATTCATAAATCTGATGGAAGACTCCACGACAAAGGAAAACGAATACCATGCGATAACAGAGTACATTCATAAGTTCTACTCGGCACCCGCAAGTCCTCCTTTTGACCCGAAGGAGATAATCGGGGATAGACCCAAGCAATCACCGTCATCTCACAAGGACATCTACGCGATCATGAAATCTAGGGTGGAAATTCAAAGTATTGCTTGGGCTGATGAACACTCTAGATCCAAGAAAGAAATCCAACGCCTCCGCAATGAGGTACGGTGTGTGCGAAATGAAGTGAGAAGTCGAGATCGCACCTTGGAGAAATGTGAGGGCAAAATAGCTGAGTTAAATGGTACCCTTGAACAGTCCAGACGAAGGGCGAGGCAATTAAAAAGATTTTCGAAATGCATGTCCCCGACCTTCCTTCGAACCAAGGAGCAAGCGACAAATGCACTCAATGAGCTGCGTCGTCGTGTGAAACGTCTTAAGAATTAGACTTTGATTGACCAACTCCTTTTAGAGTATTGTTTGAAAAAAACTTTTGTCGTATATGTCATCAAAGACTACGAATGGAATGAACGGAACATGCATATTAAAACAAAAACATGCATGATCAATTGTGTATTTACCATTCTCATTATGATATTTGAATGATTTAGGCACATCTGGCAAGAACAAGCCCGATACGCACTCGCGGTTTCGTTCAACGAGAACGAATGGAGCAACCAAATTAAAGCCCTCCACCAGGTTTTCCGGAACCCATGCGACAGTTAACAAATCTGGCACCTCAAGAATATGAAGAGAGGATCATCCAACTCGAACAGACTATACACAGCATGAGTGCTGGCATGGCTGGTATGACATCCCAGTTCGAGCAAATGTTGGTTTTTCTAAACGCGCAGGCAGCCACCTCGTCTTCTCAAGCAACACCTCCGCCCGTAGTACCTCATCAATCCAGGCCAAGTACTTTGGTCTTACCCGACCAAGCTCCACCTACCACATTTGGTCACCCCGAGCAAGCTCCACCTCCCACATATGGTCATCCCGACCAAGCTCCACCTACCACATATGGTCACCCCGAGCAAGCTCCACCTCCCACATATGGTCATCCTGACCAAGTTGCACCTCCCACTTATGGTCATCCTGTCCAAGCTCCACCTCCCACATATAGCCATCCCAACCAAGCTCCACCTCCTACATACGACTGTCCTAATCAAGTTCCACTACCCGTACATGGCCCTCAAGAGCAAGCTTTTCCTCTTCAGCATGATCGGGTTGCACCTCCGGTACCTGTTTACCCCAACCAGGGCGCACGACCCGCGTTTGGCCTCGCCAATTACTCGGTCACAGTCGTCCCGATCGAGACTGAACAGGACAAGCGGTTGAAGCAGATTGAATAAAAAATGAGGTCTATTCAAGGAGTAGATCGATTGGGAGACCTGAACTTCTCTGATCTGGCTTTATTTCAGGAAATCCCGATGCCTGATAAATTCAAGGTGCCAGACTTTGAAAGGTTCGATGGAACAGGACATCCGATTGTTCACCTTAAAATCTATATGGCGAAAATGACTCCATATCAACAGTATACCAAGTTGATGGTCCAGACTTTCCAGGAAAGTTTGAAAGGGGAGACGCTGGTCTGGTTCGCAGGATTAAGAACAGAGCAAGTGCCAAATATGGAGGAGCTGGCCAAGCTTTTCCACCGCCGATATAAGCATAATCTGGATAACGCTCCTACTCGCCTTGATCTTCAGGCTATGGAGATGAAAGAGGGACAATCTTTCAAAGATTATGTGTCTGAGTGGAGGGGAAAGGCCAACTGCATGAACCCGCCTCTCGGGCAGAACGAGGCAGTCCCGATTTTTATTAGCACTCTTAAGGGTATATATTATACCCAAATGATGAGTCAATCCACAGCCGAATTTTCAAATCTCATCATGACGGGCGAATTGATTGAGCGAGGGCTTCGGTCCGGAAAGATTGAAGACCCATACAAAGGTGCAGCGGATCCTAAGAAAACTGGAACAAAAAAGCCTACCCCGACAATAGGCGCGGTCTATCCAAACCCTTACCAGGCTCCTTACTCGGCTCCGTATCAACAATACCAACCATCACCGGTGGTCCCGATGCCTCAGGCTCCTCGAGCCCCACAAGGATCAACCTCTCTACCTAATCCACAAGATTCTGTCAACCGAGGTGGGAACCAAAGGAGGTTTCGAGAGCCCCGACAATTTACCCTTCTTCCAATACCATTGGTTGAATTGTACAAGAAGGCTTTGGCTCAAGGGCTCATAGGTCCTGAGGTTCTGAGCCCCGAAACGAGAATTCTGGCTAATGAACCAAATTCAAAATGTGAGTTCCACATGGGAGCACCTGGGCACACCACTAACAATTGCCCTCGCCTGAAGCACCGAATCCAAGACCTTATTGATCATAAATACCTTGTCTTAAATCCCATTTCGCCACCGAATGTCAATACCAATCCGCTACCCAACCACGCTTCAGGCTCAGGCAACATGATCTTCTTAGAAGAAGGACCAACCCCTTTGATCAGTCCCATGGGTCAGGAGATGCTAAAGAATTACGTTTCGATGATCACCCCACTAATCATTGACTACGTACCACAAGGACTAGCACCATTCAAGTACGAGAGCAACAAAAGGGTACCTTGGAACTATGGGGGGTACGCGGAAGGATCTGCGAAAAATGAAGGCATTTTCAGTATGACTCGATCTGGACGTTGCTATATCCAGCCAGAAAACCCACCCAAAGAGAAAGAAGTGGAGGGAGCCCAAAAGAAGAAGGTAACTGAAGAAGAAGCGAGAAATTTCATGAAGATTGTAAAGGATGCTGAATACAAGGTCGTAGACCAGTTGCGCAGAACCCCAGCACAAATATCTTTGTTGGCTCTGTTGTTGAGTTACCACACCGAGAGGCATTAATGAATGTCTTGATGGAAGCCCTGGTACCAAAGGAAATTTCAACCCGCCAAGTAGAGAATCTCATCGGTTCGGTTTTTGCTAGCCAAATCGCCTTCGGGGATGAAGAGTTGGGTTCTGAAGGACAACAACATGTCAAGGCCCTCCACATCGTGTGCAAAAGCAAGGGATACGTGCTCTCAAGAGTAATGATTGACAACGGCTCAGCTTTAAATGTATGCCCGATGTCCACCCTCCAACATATGAATATAGATCTGTCACTCATCCGTCCAACCAAGAGTGTTGTTCGAGCTTTTGATGGCAATATAAGGGAGGTAGAAGGAGAAATTGAATTACCATTGGAGATTGATCCATGCGTGTTCAGCGTAGCTTTCAAAGTCTTGGACATTCCAGGGGTCTACAGTCTACTTTTGGGAAGACCTTGGATACACGCTGCTGGTGCAGTGCCTTCTACCCTGCATCAGAAAGTAAAATTTATATTTGAGGATCGCCTGGTTGTGATCGATGGGGAGGAAGATTACAACATCTATAAGGAGACTTCCGTACCTTTCATAGGAATCGAGACCGAAGATGCATTGTCTTTCCATGCCTTCGATCTCATTTCTGTGATTAGGAATTGGGGAGAGCCAGCACCAGACAGAGCTGAGCTCATGGTGGGGAAGATCATGTTAGGCAACAACTTCATCTTAGGACGCGGACTGGGAATCCATGGTCAGGGCATCATACACCCAATAGCTCCAAGGAAGAACAAAGGCACTTTTTGACTGGGTTTCTATCCTAATTTCAAAGATTACGAAGTCGCCCGAAGGAAACGTTTAACCGGAAATTCACGGGCAATGCTATTTCCTCCCCTCACTGCTTCATTTCCTGGCCCACCACAAATGATTCAACCCGACGACGTTGCTTCTGACAAAGGCTTATCAGGCTTGTTTTCGACCGGTGTCACCATTGGAGCCCTGCTTGATGAAGCTCCCTCAGGCCTTTTCGTCCGTCCACTTGCTAGTGGGGAGAATATCACAAACTGGATGACATTACCTGCTTATGCGTTTTCTCTTAGTAATAATGAGTAAGACCTTTTGAAAAGGGATGTATTCCGCGTAGGACATATGTATGAGCCTCACGTTTTGGAATAGGGGAAATTTGTCATGACCACATCAAATGAATCCCTTCTTTTGTTAATTCATCAATATTATATCTCTTTCTACCTACTTCTGATATTAATATCCCTTCTCTTCTGCTTCCTTCTTTAGGAACAATACCTCTAAAGACCACAAGGGGAACCATGATTCAATCTCGTACAAGGACACCCTCGCCGAATCTGACTCTGTACATTATGGAGAAGGATCCGGTGAGGAGGATGTCACGAAAGAAATTGAAGAAAGTTGGGACAGGTATGAGAGAGACACACTCTTAACAACATAAGTCACTGAGGTCATAAACATCGGCACTCCTGAGGAACCACGCGAATTGAAGATTGGGACAAGTCTGAGTCCTAACCAAAGAACTCAGATGATAGATTTGCTAAAAGAGTATCATGAGATTTTTGCCTGGTCATATGCTGACATGCCAGGCCTTGATTCGTCAATCGTGGAGCACGTTCTGCCAATAGACACTGAGAACTTTCGACCCAAGAGACAACACCTGAGGAGACAAAGTCCCGACCTAATCCTTAAAATTAAGGAAGAGATCATCAAGCAAATCGACGCTGGATTTTTAGAAGTTTGCAACTATTCTGAATGGGTAGCAAATATTGTTCCAGTACCCAAGAAAGACGGTCGCGTCCGCGTCTGTGTCGACTATCGAGATCTTAACAAAGCCAGTCCGAAGGATAATTTCCCTCTGCCTCATATCGATATGTTGGTCGACAACACGGCACGTCATACGATGTTCTCGTTCATGGACGGGTTCTCAGGATACAACCAGATCAAGATGTCTGAGGCAGATAAGTCAAAAACCGCATTTGTCACGATGTGGGGCACATTTTGTTACAGAGTTATGCCTTTCGGTTTAAAAAATGCAGGGGCAACCTACCAAAGGGCCATGGTGACACTGTTCCACGACATGATGCACAAACAGATCGAGGTGTACGTAGATGATATGATTGCAAAGTCTCAAGAAGGTGAAGATCACTTGATCAATTTACGCATGCTATTTGAAAGGCTCAAGAAGTACAAGTTGCGTTTAAACCCGACTAAATGCACTTTTGGAGCCACATCAGGCAAGTTATTGGGCTTCATAGTCAGTGAGAATGGAATTGAGGTAGACCCTGACAAAGTCAAGGCGATACAAGAGTTACCCCCACCATCGACCGTCAAGCAGGTCCGAAGCCTTTTAGGACGTTTGAATTATATTGCGCGTTTCATCGCAAATATTACAACCAAGTGTCAACCTTTATTTCGTCTTTTACGGAAGAACGCTCGGATAATTTGGGATGAAGAATGCCAGAACGCCTTAGAGTCCATAAAAAAATACCTGATGAGCCCACCAGTCCTAGTGCCGCCAACTCCAGGACGACCACTCATTATGTATTTAACAGTGCGCCAAGACTCGTTGGGGTGCATGTTGGGACAACTCGATGTGACTGGAAAGAATGAACATGCCATATACTACGTGAGTAAGAAGTTCACGGTGGGTGAAACAAAGTATCAAGAGGTGGAAAGGATATGTTGCGCACTCGTGTGGGTAATGCAGCGACTTCGCCAGTATACGTTGTACTACACCATACGTCTGTATTCGAAGATGAATCCCGTGAGATACCTCTTAGATAAGCCAGCATGGACAAAAAATATCGCCAAATGGCAAGTTCAATTATCTGAGTATGACATAGAATTCGTGCCTCGAATTTCGGTGAAGGGGCAAGCAATCGCCGATCATTTAGCGGAGTTTCCCATAGACGATGATCACTTGATCAACTCCGAATTCCCAGATGGTGAGATCATGCAAGTAGAAGAAGAAGGGATGCCGAAGGCAAATTGGAGGATGTACTTCGACGGTGCTGTGAATTCAGTCGGAGGGGGGATCGGGGCAGTGCTCATCTCACCAAAGGGGCAACACTTCCCAGTGGCAGCCAAAGTCACTTTCCATTGCACCAACAATATTGCAGAATACGAGGCATGTGTTCTCGGCATGCCAGCTGCACTAGACCTCGAAGTGAAGAAACTAGAAGTGTTCGGAGATTCAATGTTAATCATCCTCCAAACGACAGGGGAATGGAAGACGAGGGATGCCAAACTCCAACCATACCACGAGCACCTTGAGGATTTAGCTGCAGAATTTGAAGACATCACTTGCACTCATATGCCGAGAAATAAGAACCAATTTGCAGACGCATTGGCAACGCTCGCATCAATGAGTAAAGTTTCACCGGGAAATCGGGTACTACCAGTGGAGATCAAGATCAAGGAGGTTCCAGCCTATTGTTATGCAGTTGAAGAGTCAGACGGTCAGCCGTGGTTCACGGACATAAAAAAATACCTGGAGTCTGGAGAGTTCCCAGAAGGTGCCACAAGAAATGACCGGAAGGTCGTACGAAGGATGTCTTGCAATTATTTTCTCAGTGGCCCGACCTTATACAAAAGATCATTTGATGATACCCTTTTGAGATGCGTGAATGCCGAAGAAGCTGAGCGCTTAATGGAAGAAATTCACGAAGGTTTTTGTGGCCCACACATGGGCGGGCGAATGCTATCAAAAAAGATAATGAGACTTGGGTATTTTTGGTCCACCATGACGTCTGATTGTATGAGACATGTCCAACATTGTCACCTCTGTCAAGTGTACGCAGACCAAATCCACGCGCCACCACACGAGCTCTATCCCATGACTTCCCCATGGCCTTTCTCAATGTGGAGTATCGATGTAATCGGCATGATCTCTCCAAAGGCGTCCAATGGTCATCAATTCATATTGGTGGCGATCGATTATTTCACCAAGTGGATAGAGGCTATTAGCCTAGCGTCAGTAACGACAAAAGTGGTCGAGCGTTTCATTAGGCAGGATATCATCGCGCGTTATGGGGTGTCAGAGTCAATCATCACAGATAATGCCAAAAATCTGAATAATAAATTGGTTGATGGGTTGTGTGACTAATTTAAGATCAAGCATAGAAATTCGTCTCCATATCGCCCACAAATGAATGGCGCAGTAGAAGCAGCAAATAAGAATATCAAGAAGATCATAGAGAAAATGACTGTCAATTATAAGGACTGGCACGACAAGCTGCCTTGGGCACTCATGGCATACAGGACCTCAATACGGACATCAACAGGGGCAACTCCATTTTCCCTTGTTTACGGGACTGAAGTCGTGCTGCCAATTGAAGTAGAAATCCCATCAGCAAGGATCTTCGCTGAAGCAGAGATGGACGAATCAGAATGGGCGAGATGCAGATACGAGCAATTAAATCTCATAGATGAAAGATGGCTCATCGCGCTGTGTCATGGGCAATTGTACCAGCAACGCATGGCTCGTGCATTTAACAAGAAGGTACGTCCAAGAGAATTACAAGCAGGCGATCTAGTTCTCAGAAAAATCCTGCGATTCAATCCAGATTCTCGGGGCAAGTTCGTGCCTAAATATGAAGGGCCTTATGTCGTGAAAGAGGTTTTCAGTGGATGAGCCATGATCATCACCAATATGGATGGCCAAGACCTCCCCAGTCCAATCAATATGGACACGGTCAGAAAATACTATCCTTAAGGACTTTGTAACCAGAATACGAACCTCCCAAAAGTGAGAAAATTCCCGCTAAATCGAAAACCCGAAAGGGCGGTTTAGGCAAAACTTAGGGAAGAGGGGCATGATTGAAAATCCCCAAAAGGACAATCATGACAAAAGGAGAGGAATCAAATCTCTGCTAGGTTGAAAACTCGAAAGGGCGACCTATGCAAAAATTAAGGGAACCGAGAGGTGCGAAAAAAATCGTAGCAAAAGGAAAGAAAATTGAGAGAAAAAAATAAAAATAAAAAATCATCGATGACCAAGGCTTGTATTTATTCATCTTCTTGGAGTAAAAAAAAAAAACGAGCGGAGCCTTTAGGTGTTCAGCCTCCGCAAGTCATCATCGACGACCAGAACCCGTAGTTAGCCAGCTTCTTGGAGTCACACAACAACAACAACAACAAAAAAAAAACGAGCGGAGCCTTAAGGTGTTCAGCCTTCGCAAATCATCCTCGACAACCAGGACTTGTAGTTATCCAGCTTCTGGGAATCACAAAGCCGACGAGTGGAGCCTTTAGTTTCAGCCACCGCAAGTCATCCTCGATGACCAGAACCTGTAGTTATCCAGCTTCTGGGTGTCACAAGCCGACAAGCGGAGCCTTTAGGTGTTCAGCATCCGCAAGTCATCCCCAACGAGTCACAAGCCAACCAACGAGCGGAGTCTTTAGGTGTTCAACCTCCGCAAGTCATCCTCGACGACCAAGACATGTAGGTGTCCAACGTCTGGGAATCACAAGTTGATGAGCGTTTAGACACTCAGTCTCCACAAATCATCGTCAACGATCGGGACCTATAGGTGTCTAGCTTCCGAAAGTTGCGTAAAGATGTTTGTCTACTATGTAAATAATGAATAAAGAGGAGCCAAAATCAGTTGTTTGTCTTTGAACACACACTCATGAGATCACTCCCATGAGTATGTGTTCAAAGAGGGGCAACTGTAAACACCTGATTTTGGTTCGGGGTCAAATACCGTACGCAAGCAATCGAGCAATCAAGAAATCCACACTCTTCCACACTCCTTCCACAAGTTGGCACACTCCTTCCACAAGTTGGCACACTCCTTCCATGTGTTGGAGCATGTAAGAAGCATGCAAGGATGAGCATCACACACTCCTCCAATCAATTGAAGAGAACTCCTCCTATAAATAGGAGAGTTATGATATGTAATAAAGAAAGGAGAAAGGGTGCAAGATCAAGAGTGAGTGAAGGATTTGAAGAGAAATAGGAAGAGAGGAGTGATTAGAGAGAGTAAAAAAAAGAGAGTGAAAAAAATATATCGGTAATTATCGATCTCGGTTTCTCGTACGGTGTTTAAGTTTCGAACTATTTAGGTATATTTTTCTTGCATTTAATATTGTATTTGTATTTCCTAATGTTATTATTTATGTTAAAAAAAAAAAAAAAAGAGAAGAGTTTATATACATATGTTATATATTTACGTATAATATATATTTATATTATGTTTATGTATTACTATATATATCTATATGTATAATATATATTTATATTATGTTTATGTAATATTATATATATCTATATGTATAATATATATTTATATTATGTTTATGTTATCTATTTATCTATATGTATAATATCTATTTATATTATGTCTATGTAATACTATATATATATATATTATGTATTATGTATAATATATGTATATTATGTATATGTGAAAAAAATTTCAAAATTTACTTAGGTCATTCCCAAACTTTGATGAAGGTTACAACTCGGTCCTTGGACTCTCGGGTCATTTCTGGGACGTTATCGAGTGTTATAAACCAAATCGGAAAAGTTTTGGGCCATTTGTGCAAATTGTTTTTCTTAATTCAGCTCTTAAAAAAAATACAATTTGATTTCTAAACTTTTCTAGACATTCATGATTTCTAAAAATGTTACAAATAAGTCTAGAATAATTTTCGGGTTATTTTTAGAGTTTTACCAAGTATTACAAATAAATCTAGAATAGTTTAGGGTCAATTCTGTAATTTAAAAAAAAAAAATTTTCAGTTAAGTTATATTTTTTTCGAAAATTACAATTTTTATTCCTAAATTTTTCTGGACATTCCATGACTTTTCAAAATGTTACAAATAAGTCTAGAATAATTTTCGGGTTATTTTAGAACTTTACCAAGTGTTACAAATAAGTCCATAATAGTTTAGGGTCATTTCTGCAATTTTCGAAAATATTTGTCCAATTCAGCTCAAATTTTTATAAATTGCATTTTGTTCCCTATATTTTTTTGGACATCCTATAACTTCTTAAAATGGGACAAATTAGTCCAACGAGCTTAATATTTTCAAAAATTATTCGTGCATGTTTTGACACGTTTAAAATGGCTCGAGAGTTGAACCATTTTCTTTCGAGCACGATTAACTTTAGTTCTCTCTTGTTTATTTGAAGAAAAAAAAAATTGTTTGTACATGGTTTGTTTAATTTAAAGAAAATGCATGTAGTTTTTTTTGGGCCAAGCATGATTAAAACGGGCAATTCGGGCAAAAATTGAAAAACACATTTCAAAAGCAAATTAAAGTACCGAAAGGGCGGATTATAAGCTCGCGAGCTTTTAAGACGTAATCAAACCCCCGAACTCGATTCTCTGGACGTAGACCTTTTTAAGCCCTAGGATGTAAACTCCATGTACCCTAGGCAATTTTAGGATTCCGATTAGCCTTCAATTAATCGGTGGCGACTCTTTCAAATTTTTCGGTCCGGTTGATGACCCCGCTCGACCGAACCCTTCGCTCGCCAAGACCCGACATTTTCAAAAACGAAATTTAAAAATATTTTTCAAAACGGGTCGGGAAAAGTCGGATTCGACGTCCGGCAGTGGGCAAGCCACAAATCAGAGCAGACAAGGCACTAAGCAGAGTGGGCAAGACACTCAGCAAAGTGGCCAGCCAAGCCACTCAAAGTTGTCATCATTTATAACTATAAGAAGCCAATAATGTCTGAAGGAAAGATGACCACGAAAAAGAGAGAAGAGTAACAAACAGTTGTTGGTGTTTTGAGTGTGAGAGAAAATAGTGTTGTATTGTGAACCAAAAATATGAAGTGAGTATTTTATATTGTGAGCGATACATTGTGTGTTTGGTGTAATACATAATCTATAACACTATTTGTCTATAGTGAAAGTGTGGTTGTGAGCCATGGACGTAGCCAAATTGGTGAACCACGTAAATTATTGTGTCATATGCATTTCTCTTAATCCATTTAGTCCCAAAGCCCTGCAAGGCAGAAATTAGAACCGGCTAATATCCCAACAGAGTAATGTCTCCTCTTAGAGGAAAAAACTCATTCCTATAGCCTGAATTATTATTGCCACAAACAGAAATAACATTATGGCCATTTGTAGTAGCTCCAACTGCATAACTGTTCCTTTCCTGAAGAACTAAATCCAATTCTAAGCACTTTCGAGCCTTCCCAAAGAAAGCTCGACACTGATCCCTGGACCTTGTCTTCACACACTTAGATGCAAACTGGAAGGAGGAAGAAGATTCAGTGAGCGGGTAGAAGGACGGGTGAGTTGGGAGGAGGGATGAGGCCGAACTGGGAGGAGACGGGAGGTGAGTGGGAGGAGTACGGTGAGTGGGTGGGGGCCTGGATGGGAGGATGATGAGGCAGGCTTGGAGGAGATAGGGCAACTGGGAGGCTGGGAGGACGAGGAGACGGGGGTAGGCTGAGAGGAGGACGATGAGTGGGAGGTTAGGAGGATGACGGTGAGTGGGAGACTGGGAGGAGAACGTTGGGTGGGAAGCTGGGAGGACTTCATTAGATTGGGGTTTAGGGTTTCAGGGTAATATTGTCATTTCATATGTTAGAATAGTGATTAACAGTGATTTTTGACAATGAACAATAGCAAAATCAATTAATCACATTTTGAAACATGGGTAACAATTTAAGTAATTAACCATTTTTATTATGATGATCCAAATTTAAAAATATTATATGTAAAAAAAAATATAAGAAACACCTTATATATGTGAAATAGCCAATAAAGATGATAAGCGTAAAATAAGTTAAACATGATAAGAGTAAAATAAGCACAAAGTACAAATCGACTAATATTATTCATTTAGGTAATTTTTTTTTATTCTTCGACCAAAAACAAATGGTATTTTTTGGATTCGCGCATTGACTAAAAGTTTACTTTAACGAAGACTTAATTATTATAATAGTTTATTGGCCAAAAAAAAAAAATTATGATAATAGTTTCAATTTTTTATATTATTTATCAATATAAAAAGGAAATATATGAAAAATAGAAAGCTGTATATTTTAAAAAGTGATTCATTTATCAAAAATAAAATAAATGTATAAGTAATAAGGGAAATTCTATTCGTATATTGATGAGAAAACGAAGGATCAAAGAACACTTAATAGAGCACTTATTAGTTCATTTGGGAGAATTGTTTTATTTGCTCTCTCTCTCTCATACTACCAATTTTCAGGAAACCCTAATAGACAAAAATACAAATAGACCTCAAATTTCAACAAATATCCAAAGAGATCCTAAACAAACATAAACATAATAAAAACAACAAAGAGACTCTCAAGTATTCCTACTACACAAACAAGTCCCTAAACAAACACATGAAGAGATTATAACACATCAACTTACCACTTCAACACTCCTTCTCGAGTTGATAGGTCTCCTAGTTTCAAGACAATCAACCCAATCTGAATCACAATACACATTAACCTTAAGAGAACTAGAAGCACACCAAGCCCAGGCTGAGACCTAACGTACTTAATAACCCTAAAAGCAACATCCAAATGAGACTTTGCATAAATTGGCTTAACCGATGGAAAAAAGATTATATCTGGCCAAGTTATCGTAGTTAAAGAAGTTTACCTATAATCCTCCTATAAGCAGTTGCATCAGATAGTAAGACATCATCTTTATTCAACTTTAAAGATTCATCAAATGCAACTGAAGTTAGGGAGAGATTAACGTCCACAAGTGTTTTACTAGGTTTGGCGCTATAAACCAATCTCAAATATTAACTCAAGAGAATATTTCCATTGTGTTTCAGAACAATACCTTATGAATTCCTCAAAATTTCCAAACCAATAAAGTACCTTAACTCACCAAGATCCTTCATCTTGACGTTGCATTCCAAGTCTGACTTCAATTTGGCAATTAACTTCTTATTGTTACATGTAATAAGCAAATCATTCACATACACTAGAAGAACTACAATGTTAGTTCCTTCTTTATTCTAAAACATAGAATAATCAAACTTACTCTGACTATATTCATTATGAACAAGAATTTCACGCAACTTAATACTCCATTGCTTAGGTGCTTGCTTTAGGCCATAGAGGGATTTTAATAACCTGCAAGCCATCTTAGACTCCACATGAGTATTAAACCCCAGGGTGGGGGGGGGGGGGGGGGTACTTCCATAGATATTTCTTCGTTTAGATCACCTTGAAGAAAAGTATTATGAACATCCATTTGAAACAAAAGCCAATTTTGTGCAGATGCAACAACTAAAACAGTTCTAAATGTTACCATTTTCGCCACAGGTGCAAAAATTTCACTAAAATCAATTCTTTTTTGTTGAATATAGCCTTTAGCAACTAATCTAGCTTTGTATCTTTCAATGGAGTCATCACACCAATATTTGACTTTATACAACCACTTACAACCAACTATGTTCTTATTCTTTGGTAAAGGAACTAGTGACCAGGTGTTATTGCTATAAAGAGCATCAATTTCATTTTTCATTGCTTTTACCCAATTATCATCTTTGACAGATTCATGATAAGAGACAAATTCAATATCCTTTGAAACTGAGGCTACAAATCCTTGATATTCTTTGGACAAATGTAAGTAAGCAACAACATTCGATATAGGATGACCAGTGGAGCAGACTTTAGCAGTATTGATAGAATTTTCATAGTTCTTATGCTAAGAGTGAGCTCTGCTAACTCTAGACAACTTCCTAGGTTCAATAACAATATCTACATCATCATCAGAAGAGTCATTCATTGGTAAAGCTTCAACCTCTACAACATCACTATCATTAGTATCACTTGTCCTAAGGGGCACCGATAAAGGATCACTATCTAAAGCACCAGACCCTATGTCAATAAAGACTCTAGGTTTTCCATCACTTGCGAATTCTAGGGGAAGTATATCTTCTCTACACAAAACATCTCGACTTACAAAAAATATTTTAGTTTCCAAGTTTAATAATTTCTAAACATAAACACAGCATGTATAAGACCCAGAACTGAATTTGTCAATGTTCAGTACTTTTGCAAAATACAAACAACCAAAAACTTTGAAATATCTAACATATGGACTTTTCTCAGTTAATTTTTCATATGGAGATATTCCATTCAACACCACAGTTGGGAGTAAATTGATCAAATAAGACACAGTTAATACACATTCACCCCAATAATGCACAAACATATTACTTTCAAATCACAAAGCCCTAACGATTTCTAATAGGTGTCTGTGTTTTCTTTCGACCAAACTGTTATGTTGGGGAGTATATGGATAACTAATTTCATGAATGATTCCTTTCTTTATAAATAAACCATAACAATTTTCATTGAAGAATTCGCCTCCATTATCAGTTCTGATTTTCTTTTCCGAACAGTTAAATTGATTTTCTACTAGGACTAAGAAATGATGAATAACATCATACTTCAACCCAAGCAAATAAGGTCCATATACATCCATATGAAGAAGATCAAAGATAATTGAAGATATGCTCATGCTTTTTGGAAATGCTAACGTAATTTGTTTTGCTAAAGAGCATACAGAACAATATGACACAGACTTGCATTCTATTTCAACACTACTCAAGGAAGAAGTTTTACAGACAACATGTAAGGCAGCATGACCAAAATGTTTGTGTCAGATCAACGACACGGTAGAGGGTTTGGAAGAGGCTTGTAAGCTTAGGCCAGGTTTTATAGTAAACTTAAAAAGGTATAACCCAACAAGTTCTTTATCAACCCCCAACACTGCTCCACTGTAAATGGACTATATAAATACATAGTTTGGATTAAAAAACCAGAACATGACAATTCTTGTGTAAGTTTTGCTACAGAAACCAGGTTGTATTTAAAAGCGGGAAGATAAAACACATCACACATACTTTTGTCATCACATACAAGATAATCATGACCCACAACTTTCACAACAGAGCAATCGCTATTTGGTAAGTGGACCTTAGAGGATATAAGATTCAAATTTGATAATCAATCCTAGAACTCATATGATTTGTGGCTCATGTATCTAAGAACTAGAAATCATTCCAACTGCAAGTAGATGAAATACAAGAATTGCTTGTTGTATTAACTTTTGCCTCAGAATGAGAGTCCTTTTTGAGCATCACATGCGGTCATCCTCCTGAAGCAAGGGTGGAAACTCCAAAGGGTACCTGAGTAGGTGTGGAAGCTCCTTAAGAAATTAAAGCCCCAATAGCACTGTTAGATGAAGTTCTAAATTTCCAAATCGGAGGGTAACCTTTTCTTTTGAAACAGTGGTCGTAATCATGAAATAGTTTCTCTGGTTTGTACTACAACTAGAAAAAGAGGTTAAGCTATCAACAGGGGCAACCGAAAGACCACTTGAAATACTTCTTTGGTTTTCTTCTTAAATCAAGATTGTGCAAGCTTGATTCACATAGGGCAAAGGTTCTCTCGTGACCACATTGGATCGAATGACGGAGTAAGACTCATTTAGAGCATTGAGAAATTGGAACAGTTTCAAGTCGTTGGCATGTTCTATATGTTTCTTGAACATATCACAATTACAGTAAGGTAGACAGGTTAATGCAGCAAATTCCTCCCACCTCATAGGCAAACGGGTGAAGTAAACAGAAATAGAATCAACACCTTGCTGAACTAGACGAATTTCTCTATGAAGTTGATAGATTCTAGAACCATTCATCTTGTTGAATCTTTCCCTAAGATCAGACCATAATGAAATGCAATTGTAGAATACAAAATGGTACTCATCAACTATTGGGACACTGAGTTCATAATCCATGCGAAAACGAATGTGAGTCTGCGTTACACCTATCTCAAAGGTTATGCATGGATGGATCAAAAGATTCTTTCTTGCATGAACCTTCTATGAACCCAAGTTTGTTCTTGACAACCAAAGATAAATATATAACACGACTCCAAAAGGTGTAGTTATCAGATCCAGTCAATTGAACTGATATCAGGGATGCACCTGTAGTATCTGATGCAGGAAGGGAAAGAGAATGATTGGGATCAACTGTTACCACATTCAGAGTCGTATTGCTGATGGTTGTAGTTGAGATTTTACTGGTAGAATACATTCGAAGCAACTCACAGAAATGAAGAATAGAAAAAGGACTGATCAAGGTCAATCGTTGAATTAGAGCAACAATTGCTCTAATACCATGATGAGAAAATGAAGGATCAGAGAAAACCCTAATAGAGCACTTAGCAGATCATTTGAGAGAATTGCTTTATTTACTTTCTCATCACTGACAATTTATAGGAAACTCTAGCCGACAAAAACACAAACAGGCCTTAAACTTTAGCAAATATCCAATAAAGTCCTAAACAAACATAAACATAATAAAAACAACAAACAAACCCTCAAGTATTCTTACTACACAAGAAAGTCCCTAAACAAACACACGAAGAGATTATAACACATCAGCTTGCCACTTCAACATATATCATCGATTATTTTATACAAATCACTTTTGTGAAAAGATTACAATGCCCTTATAATTTTGTACATAATTGTCCCTAAACGAGAAAATGGTAAAAGTATCATACTTACGACAAGAACTGAATCTTAAACCTCCATCATAGTAAGTAAGTGTTTTACCATTACATTATTAATTTCAAATATTTTTTTATACCTCAAATATATTTATTTAGGGATGGAAATTTCTTACGCAACACGACACGAACACACACAAAAATAATTGTGTTCGTGGAAGCATATGACAGAACGATAACTTGATAGCACAAACACGATAACACAAAAGTATTTACGTGTCATATTCATGTTTAGGTATCAGAACACGACACGCACGATAACACGATAAAGCTAGACTTTAAAGTCTATTTTTTTGAATATTTTTCTAAGCAAACCTTTTTAAAAATCTATTTAGATATTTAATTTTTAGAGTTTGTCAATTGTACATTAAAGACTCATGAATTTGATATTTGAATTGTTAATCTATATTATTAAGGCAAAAGTGATTTTTGTATGGAGGCTCGAACATATGACCTTATAACTTAAAGACATACATATTAGCGAGTTACAAACGTATGCGACATTACAAACTAAACAATATGATAATTATAATTTTCTCTATCACTGTCCCTTTCATTTTTCTCATGCACCAGGTTTTTATATTTATATCTATATTATTAATCTTCTATCTTCTTTCTATATTATTAAGGCAAAAGTGCTTTTGTAACTGCCACCTGCAAAATGACACAAATACCCTTTAATAATCTAATTAATTTATATTTATCATGATTATTTTAGTCATTTAAATGTCTTCTTAAAAGGTTATAAAAAATATATTTGCACGGAGGCATGAACATATGACCTTATAACTTAAAGACACACGTATTAACCAACTACACACATATGCAACATTACAAACAAAATAAGATGATAATTATATTTTTCTCTATCATTATCCCTCTCTTTTTTCTCAAGCATCACTTTTTTATATGTATATCTATATTATTAATCTTTTGTCTATACTATTTATAAATCACGAAGCTGTTTTTGTAACCATTGTTGGATATTGATAGTGACAACCCAATATGAGAAAGGCCTCGAAGGCGCAGTAACTTTGCAGGGGGTAAAACTCATATCATTTAGAACCGGGATGGCCCACAGTCAGGGCAATCTGGCACTCACCAAACTAAAGTGAACGCCAAAGCTCTATCTCATGTCACCATCGGTCAAGGCAAATGCCTCCTACTGTTCGCCATGGGAGCGCTCGCCAAGAGAATCAAACCTCTCAAACTCCGGTCCCACAAACCGCCATCAAGTGTATGGCCACGATATCCCGCGTATATCAGGCACATATTCTATAAAGATTACATAAGGTAACTGCAATATTACGCCATAACCGTAATACCTTCTATCCTAATCCTTACCGGCACAATACTCACAAAGATATTCAGCTGCCTATAACGGTTTGATCTCCTAACTCTATAAATACTATTTCTTTACATATGTTCATTACATTTTAAGTTCATAAACACAGTATACTCATTTAAGTATCGGAGTGGGACCCGGAGGCACCCCCTCTGTTGCGATCCCCTCTTGCAGGTTCATCGGAGTTCAGGCGAAAGCGCATGATCATCAACTCTTTGGCATTCAATTCACTACCAAGTAAGCACTTGAAAAATTCAGACCCAATATTTGGCGCCGTCTATGGCAATCGATCAAAACATTCATGCAGACTCGCTCTAACCGTAATTGTCGTAAACATGCTAATGAGCAATTCTCAGATAGATCTGAATCCGCCGCCGCACCCCCAAGAACCTGCTAGCCAAGCAGTCCCTGATGCCGCCACACGAGCATGTTGGAAATTCCAGACCGACCCCTGTTCCAAACGTCGCAGAGATTCCAGCTCGACCAACCATTCAAGTGGCTGGGGAAACCATTCAGGTAACCGCGGAGATGCTATCCCTCTTGGAAACCATCATAGGACAGACCCGCAGACAAGTCCCTAATCCTCATGAAGGTCCTCATTCCGCAGGACCACGGGAAGCAAAAGCTAGAAATTCAGGCACCACTGTCTCTCAAGAAGATCAAGAGATGACTTTAGGACATCAGTCCCTACCTCCGGCTTCCACTGAGGCGTCAGCGGTCACTCACTCTGTCAATCCATTGAGTACTGCACCGACTGGAGGATAGCATCACCAATTCACTCTTGACCAAGTTGAGGAACTTATCAGTAAGATACCCAAGGAACATCGCGGAACCGTCATGACTCCCTTCTAGGATCGATCAACTCATCCCTTCACCACTGACCTTGTAACGGTCAAAATTCCAAAAGATGTAGTCGCAAGGGTCATTCCTGAATATAGTGGCAGAGGAGATCCCATAATACATGTCAACAAGCATGAAGCTTCTCTATTGGGTAAGTCGAATGATAAGAATCACTTAGTCCTATTATTTCCTTCGACCCTTTCGGGTTCAGCGCTGTCCTTGTTCTTCGGCCTCCCAGCAGGATCAATAGGGACCTGGTCCAAGCTAAAGAGCAAATTCTTGGAGTGATATATGGGCAAATTTCTGAAAAGTATGGTCGCAGTGAACACCGTAAAACAGCATCCAAGAGAAACATTGGCCGACTTCTACGAACGTTTTCACAAAAACGTTACAGAAATAGATCGTCAAGTCACGGATGGGGAGATTATTCGAGCCTTTTATAGAGGACTTGATGTGGCCAACAAATCCTCAAGAAAACTGCGTAGCAGCTACCACGTTCAAGAGATAGAGATGCCCGAGGAGCTAGGAGTGAGGGCGAAAGGTTTCATAGACCTGGAAAGGGCGAACTGTGAAGCCAATTTCCAGACAACATCGCCAAGGGTGGTTCCAGAGCCCCGACGTGATGGTAGGAAGGAGAATAAGGACAAGAAGGGTCGAGAAAAGCCCAGATCAGAAACCCCAGGACCAAGGCATCCAGAGGTCCCCGAGTATTTCACGCCTTTTAACATGCAGATCTCAGCGATACTAGTTGAGATGGAAAGAAGGTCTCTGGCAAGGCCACCAATACCCCGGAAAAGTACTCAGACAATGGGAAAAGACACAGAGAGCTATTGCTGATATCATAAGGCCTAGGGCCACAAAACCGATGATTGTCGTGTTCTCAGGCGCGACATCGAGAAGTTGATCTAGAGAGGCATGTTGAAAGAATTTGTGGTCGGACGAGATAGAAGTCAAACGCCCCCACATAGAGCCCACTCGCCAGCTCCGCCAGAGCAAACTGGCACAACCCAGAGCAGAAGGGTCATAAACCTGATTGCTAGAGGGTTTGTTGCCGGAGGCGAGGGGTCTAATGAGAGAGAAGTTTATGCCGCCCAAATCTCTACAACTGTCCAACTGGGCAAGAGACCTTGGCCTGAAGAAGATTTCATTATCTCATTCTCCAAGGAAAACCTGACATATGTCACCACTCTGCACAATGATGCTTTAGTCATCACGGCTGAAGTAGATGGATGCGATATGAAAAGAATTATGATCGACGGAGGGAGCTCGCTAGACATTCTGTTCCTCGATGCCTTCGGAAAAATGGGCAAATCCAAGCAATACCTCAAGCAAGTCGACTTTCCCCTCATCGGTTTCGCTGGGAGAACAACTTATTCGTTGGGAGCTATAACTCTGCCGGTAATTTTGGGCGAAGGATGGAAAAGCATAAAGGTATCGGTCACCTTCTTAGTGGTCGACGCTCCTACCTCGTACAACGCCATCCTGAGGAGGACCACCATCAATCCTCATAAGATCATGACCTCCATAGTCCACCAGACAAACGAAGTTCCCCACATCGAATGTGATCGAAGAAATTCCAGGCGACCAGCCGTCCTTACGTCAATGCCATGTCAACTACCTTCGCAGGAGAACCAAAGGGAAACCCTCGCCATTGAGACAGAGGTTGACCCACCTGAGGACCAAGCTCAGCCAGCCCCCATGGAGGAATTAGCAGATGTTGAAATCGATGGTCCAGAAAAGAAGGTGCGCATTGAGACCGCCTTGAACGGCGATCAATGAAGTGCCCTGACTTACCTCTTGAAAGAATATAAGGAACTGTTCGCATGAAAGCCCAGTGACATGCCATGCATCAACATCGATATAATCTCACACGAGCTAAGGATAGATCCTTCGATCAAGCCAATCGCTCATAAGAGAAGGTCATTCGAGTCAGACAAGCGCTTGGCGATTTCGTTAGGGAGGTGTGATTACAAAGCTGGGTCGCCAACCTAGTACTCGTAAAGAAATCAAATGGAAAGTACAGAATGTGCGTCGACTTCCGCGATTTGAACAAGGCTTGCCCAAAAGATTCATATCCCCTTCCTCGAATCGATCAACCGGTAGATGCAACCTCTGGTCATGAAATGCTGAGCTTTATGACTGCCTATTCAGGCTACAATCAGATCCGAATGCACCCGGTCGATGAAACCCATACAACTTTCTATGTAGACGGAGATATACTTTGCTACAAGGTGATGCCTTTTGGTCTAATCACGGCAGGGGCAACCTATCAGCGAATGGTGAACCGACTGTTCCAAGAAATGCTTGGGCACAACATGGAGGCCTATGTGGACGACATGCTCGTCAAGACAGTAAAGGGAAGTGCTCATACAGAAGACCTTCGGGAAGCATTCAAATGCATAAAGAGGCACAACGTTCGCCTAAACCCAGCAAAATCTGCCTTTGGAGTTAGATCAGGCAAATTCCTGGGATTCATGCTAAGCGAGCGCGAAATATAGGTGAACCCTGAAAAACTCAAAGCCATTGAAGAAATGAAGTCCACAACTTGCCACAAGGAAGTCCAATGTCTGAATGGCCGTCTGGCCGCACTCAATCGCTTTCTCTAAAGAGCGAGCGACATGTCTCTTCCGTTCTTCAAGACTCTCAGGGCAAACCGCAAGTTGGAGTGGACACCAGAGTACGAGTCTGCCTTTCAATCTCTGACGCAGCACCTGCAAACACTCTCAACTTTGGCGAGGCCCATTCCCGGCGAACAACTCTTTCTTTATATAAGTATTAGCGAGGTTGCAGCCAGTGCAGTTTTAATAAGAGAAAAGGACAATAAGTAGAGTCCAGTATACTTTGTAAGCAAATTGTTTAATTCGGTTGAAATAAAATATATCGAGATTGAGAAGTATCTCTATGGCTTAGTTATTGCTGCTCGAAAGTTAAAACCGTACTTCCACGCTCACACCATTACAGTCTTCACCAACCAACCTCTCAAACACTTCCTGCTGAAGCCAGACTCTTTAGGAAGAATAGTTAAATGGGCAGTCGAGTTGAGCGAATTCAAGATCAAATTTGCGCTGAAAACAGCCATCAAAGGTCAAGCATTGGCAGATTTCATAGTGGAAAGTACCGGCAATGGTCTAGCAGAAGCAGAAAACCGGCAAAGTCACTTAGAAGATATAGGCAAAGGCTGGGAACTCTATACTGATGGATCCTCTTCAAGAGAAGGCTCAGGGGCAGGATTAATCCTCACCCCGGAGGGCGATCCCCTAAAATATGCGATCACCCTTACTTTTAAGGCGACCAACAATGAGGCCAAATATGAATATCTTATCACTGGACTGCGACTCGCTAAAGGAATGGACATAACGTCACTCAAGGCAAAAATGCGACTCAGAGCTAATTGTCAACCAAATCAATGGCACTTATAAGTCAAAGGGGAAAAAGATGAAAAAATTACCTCGAGATTGCTAAAACAACTCATCGTCGAAATTCCAACTTTCGTGATTGAGTCTATTCCTCGCCAAGACAACCAGCTAGCTGACTCTCTGAGCAAACTGGCGTTCGGGGGAACAAAAATACAGGATGTGCAATTTCTGGAACAAGCTCTATACTCGGTCCTCGACAACCGAGCAGAAGTCTTCAACATTCAAGGGCAGGACAACTGGATGACTCCATTCCATAATTTCTTGAAAGAAGGAATACTGCTAGAAGATGAAGGCGAGTCCACGAAAATTAGTAGTCTATCCGCATCTTATCTTCTCATAGATGGAGAGCTCTATAGGCGAGGATATTCAACTCCCTTTCTAAGGTGCATCTCTCATAGGCTTATCCAAATGAACCGGTTCGGATAAACTGGTCTGGAACTGGTTTGGTTCAAACCGGTTCGGCCGAACTAGTTCCAAAACTAGACTAGTATTTTTAGCCTTCAAACAGAACAGTTCAAAATAGTACCAAAAATCCAGTTCGAATCGGTTAGACTCGACTCGTTTTTTGGTACTGGTTTATACTTAAATTTAAATCAAACCACTTTAAACCTATATAATTTTAGAACCGGTTTGGAGCTAAATCAACTAAACTGGTCTGAAATTAAACCAAACCTAGAGATGTCTTCAATAAATCAAACCTAGAGATATATTGGACTCTCGTATGTTGATGTTGGATAGAATTTTAGTCGATTGTGGAACAAATTTTCAATCGGTTCAGTGTATTTTTCAGTCGGTTCAGTATTTTTTCAGCTGGTTCAGTGTTTTTCAGTTGGTTCAGTATTTTTTCAGACGGTTCAGTGTATTGGACAGGATTTTCAACTGGTTTAGGTTCGGTTTGAACCAGATTATATCTGAACCAAAATTGTTATTTAAAAAACTAGACCAGACCGGTTCGAACTGGTTCTGAATCGATTCGAACCAGACCAGTTCTTTTTTCCTTAAACCAGACCAATTTTTTTAGAAACAGAAAAATATACTATTTTTTTTCAAACCAGACCAGTCCAGTTTAGAACCGGTTCATGAACAAGCCTAATCTCTCATCCCGAGATAGAAAGAGTTCTCCGCGAAGCTCACGAAGGAGCCGCTGCATGCCATGAAGGTGCTCGCTCATTAACGCGCAAAATCTTCAGACTAAGCTATTAGTGGCCAACCTTGATCAAAGACGAATCAGAATTAACAAAAAAGTGCGCTACTTGTCAACAGTTTGCACCACGATCCGGTCGACCACCAACGCTGCTATCCCCAATGGCGGGCGCTTGGCGTTTCGCCCAATGGGGAATAGAAATTTTGGGCCCCTTTCCCATCAGCACTGGGCAAAGAACCCACATTATCGTGGTGATCGGCTACTTTACCAAGTGGATAGAGGCGAAAGCATTGGCCTCCACGACCGAATTTCAAGTGATCAAGTTCTTGAAAATCCATATATTTTCGCGGTTTGGTGTCCCCAAAATACTCATAAGCGATAATGGTCCACAGTTCGTGGGAAAAGAAGTCAAGTGGCTCTGCGAAGAATACCATATCGTTCACAGATTCAGCTAGGTACACCATCCTCAAACAAATGGACAAGCCAAAGCCGCCAACACTCAAAAAGCGAGTTCAGGCCTCCAAAGGAAACTAGGCAGAAGAGCTGGATAATGTATTGTGGGCTGTTCGAACGAAACCCAAAACAGCAACGGGGGAAACGCCATTCAGTTTAGTGTACGGATCAGAAGCACTAGCACCCGCCGAAATAGCGGTGCCTACCTACAGGATCCTACACTTTAATACCAAAGTGAATGAAATCGAGCGCAGAAAAAATCTCGATCTTGCAGAAGAAAAGCGATGGCGATCAGACAATGCCCAAGCTAAAATGCGACTGGCGACCGCTCGATACTTCAACAGAAAAGTCAGCGCTCATCAATTTTTTTATGGGGGAGATGGTTATGTGAATGAATGAATTCACAAAATTGGACAGCCAAAATAAACGGAAGGTGTAAGGCTACCTCGTCCATTTAACTCTGAACATTTAAGGAGGTTTTATGAATATATTGTAATCAAAATGTTATGTCAATAAAATAAATCATTCCTTCGTACAAAGCAAAGCCACTCGAACAAAAATGAAAAGTCCCAAAGAAGGGGAAAATAGGATTGCGAACGAACCATCAAGGTAACAGTTCCTTTCCCAAAAAGACTTGATATCAAAATCGGGCGAAAGACCTAATGTCAAAATTAGGCGAAAAACCTGAGATCAAAATTAGGCAAAAGACCTGATAACAAAATCAGGCAAAAGACCTGATATCAAAATCGGGTGAAATACCTAATGTCAAAATTAGGCGAAAGACCTAAGATCAAAATTAGGCAAAAGACCTGATAACAAAATCAGACAAAAGACCTGATATCAAAATCGGGCAAAAGACCTAATGTCAAAATTAGGCAAAAGACCTGATAACAAAATGAGGAAAAAGACCTGATATCAAAATCGGGCGAAAGACCTAATGTCAAAATTAGGCGAAAGGCCTGAGATCAAAATCAGGCAAAATAGCTGATAACAAAATCGGGCGAAAGACCTGATAACAAAATCGAGCGAAAGATCTAATGTCAGAATTAGGTGAAAGACCTAACGCGAAAGTTAGGCAAAAGACCTGAGATCAAAATCAGGCAAAAGACCTGAGATCAAAATCAGGCAAAAGACCTGAGATCAAAGGCGAACGAACTGTTAAGGCGATCACTTACTATAAGGCACAATTAGACGAGAAGATGGGCGAACGAATCTAAGACGATCACTTACTAAAAGGCGAGTGAGCCTGAGCCTCGAGTAATAGTTCCCCACGATTAGGTGACACTCCGAAGGAGTAAAACCTTAAAAAGGCAAACAAATCCATAAAGGGTTATAGTTTCCTTAAAGGTATAATCCTCGAGTAACAGTTCCCCTAAGAGAATTTGGCGAAGGGAACAGATGGATCTATAAAGAATCACCATCCTTCCTTCTAAGCCCAAGGAAAGGTCCAAGACCCTGTATGGCGAGACTATCATACATAAGTTAAAGAGAAGTTGAAAACAAGTATGGTAAAACTTCTTAAAGCATTCAAATGAGAAAGACATCGGAAGAATAGGCGAACTGATTCAAAGTCAAACAAGAGTAAATGCTTATGCATATAAAGGTGTTCAATATTATTAAAATAATAACCGAGTCTGATATAAAAAAGATAATTACAATCTTTCCCCAAAATAAAACAAAGGGAAGTAAAAGTGATTATCAAACAGAAGAAATGACAACTCGATCGCCTTGGGAGCTCGGGACCTCAAGGTCTGGGTTCGTCAGGGGCAGAAGCTTCCTTCTCGGCCTCGGGGGCAGCCTCCTCGCCAACAGCAGCAGGAGCGTCCTTGGTGTAGCCACTCTGAATGAAGTCCTAGAGAGACTTCACCTCCCGAAAAGGAAACTTGGGATCAATCTCCTGAATCGTATCGAACTCCTCGAAGGCGCAGTTAGAGAACTCCTCGAACTTCTTAAAGTCCTTGACCACGCTCTTGTGGATGAAACAACCTTCATCTTTGAGGCTAGCTGCTCCTTCTCTGCCTCTGAGGCATCCCTCCGCGCCCAGGACTCCTTCAGTTGAGCCCTGAGGTCAGCATTCTCTACCTCTAGCCGAGCAGAGTACTGATCAGCCTCCTTGATCCGGAGCTCAGCCCTCACCCTCTTGTCCTCGGCGAGAGCTATCTGATCCTCCTTCTCCTTGAGGGTGCCGAGCAGCCTCCTCTCCTTTTCAAAATACTCCCGGCGAGCATGCTCCACCAAATCGGTGGCTGCCTCGACCCTCTTCTTTAGACCCTCCATCTGATCAGGAGTGAACCCCAAACTCCGGAATTGCTCCATCTCGATAAGAAAGTCAACTTGCTTAATGGAGAGCTCCACCACGATCCGAACGATCGCCATCTCCTCACGGACGAGCTGACAACAGGAAAAAAAAATTGGATAAAGTTCAATCAAATCAAGGAGCGGTAAAAGAACGACCCAATGGTAAATTTAAAGAAGGAATAAAAGAGGAAGGACTTACCAAGGCGACCCGTTCAAAATGCGACCTCATGACACCCTAGATGTCATTCAGGTCCGAAGGGACCGCCACCCGTTCCCGAGGGGGGAGGATCCCATCAAGTAAATGCATGCAAAGGTTTGGGTTACCTCGCAACATCAACTTGTCTGAAATCTTCACATTCAACGATTGAAATAAGCCCACCAAGGGGCAGTAATCACGGGCGAAGGGAGTCTTGGAAGTGCCCGTAGAGGCACCAAGGGTTTGAACCCTCTTCCGGGCCTCAACTCCCTTTGAGGGGTTGGGAGCAGAAGCATCAGAGGCAGGCGCGGTGACCGCTTCGGTGGCGGGAGCCTTGCCCCGGGAAGCAGCAGAGCCCCCTGAGGAAGCTGGGCGCTCCTCGCCATATCTCCTAACCCTCTTAGTGGGACCAGGACTCGGAGCCTCTTCAGTCGCAGCTTTCCCTGAAAAACAGTCAACACATGTATTAAATTTAAGACTGAAGCAGAGAAAGGAAAGTCAAAAGACAATCGTATGCATACCTCTTTGGCGATCGCCAAAAGCGACCACGGGATGTTCCTCATCAGGCTTGCACTTGGACGCCCGCCTAGAAGGAGGGGGACGAGGACTCAACGACACATGGGCTGTGCACAACCCCGCCTTAGCCTGCTTGGAAAACAGACTGATGAGTTTAGGTCCCCGAGTGCCTACAATCAACAAAGAAAAAGGGTTAGAAATTTACCCAATCAATAGAGACTAGTGCGGAATGATGAATGCCCACCAGCCTAAGCCTCGACTATGAAGTTTTCGCCACTGAGCGGATCGAACAGAAGTTCGTCTGCTTATGAAGTTGGAAGAAGTCATCAATGGCGTTCCGATCACTCCCCGACAGCTCTCCAAATCTCGGAGGAGTATCTCTTTCTGGCTAAAAAATCTCTCATGGCACACTACCCTTGTAAAAGAAGTAAAACTTCTTATAGTTGGAGTTGGTAGCACGGAAGTCATCAACCAGGCGAAAATGGACGTTCCAGTTTCAAGCCTGGACCCTCCATTCCTCGAACTTAGGCCAGCAGGTCTGGAAATGATGAAGATGGTTCGCCCCAACAGCCAATCGGTAAAAACACTGAAACATGGTCAGTGAACATAGCTCATTTAAATCCACATCCTAATGGTGTTGGGCACCAGTTGCGTAGGGCCTATCTCATAGTAGCAACAGAACTCCTTTAAATAGTCGTATAGATGAAAACGCAACCCAGCATTGACTTGGTTCGCATAAAGGTAAACCTCTCCCTCGCGAGGATAATGCAGACCTAAACCCGGGTACCTAGGGGCATCTGCTTCTCCTAAGCCAGTCAAGGCGACCATTGCCTTGAACTGAGCTGGCTTCATCTCATTGGGCTTGATATCTACGCAAAATACCACGGCATGGCAAGAACAATACAAAAATAATAAAAAGGATGAAGTTTTACCGCCTAAAAAGAAGCAAAAGGAAGACATAGAAAAATACCTGTTGGAGAAAAGACAGGGACATTCGTGTCAGTCACGTCCACCACCACTGGTGTGGCGGCCGATTGCCCAGAAATTGGCTTAGGTGCAGGAACTTTCTGGCTCTGCGCTGGGGATGAGGCATCCCTAATGGACAAAGGGCCGTTTGTAGCCCTGACCGAAACCTTCTGTCCAGAAGAAGGTTGGGCGGAAGAGGACTTATTGGATGATCCTTTTCCAGACGATTGATTCTTGGAAGCCATAGTAAAAGAGAAAGCTTTTTCGAGAGTGAAAGGAGAGAAAGGGAAAGTTGAAACAGAGGGCTGGAGAAGATATGAACTCTGGAGTGAAAATGGCTTGAGTGCACAAAGGACTAAATGCCAAAGTTCGGCTTTTTATAGCCAAAATGGAGGAAACCGAACTGGCACGTCTGAAACGGCTCAGATAATGATTATACCATTTGGGGTAAAATCGAAGCAATGTCAAAATTCCAAAGGTCGCATCAGGGAGACAAACGGTTGAAACAGTACGAAAAACTCTCAGCCTACCCTCTGGTTACGAAATACTAAGAGACAAGCATGCCTAAAATGTCTGTTCAACTTCTTGATAACAGTGCATTCATTAAATGTTGGAGACCTTACACACAAAAAAAAATGATCGCCAAAAGCTACACCAAGCCTCTCCTAAAACCCTCTTGACGGTAGTGCTCGCCTAAAGAGTAAAGAATGAGCATCCATAAACCCCGGCAACCCAGAGTGTTCGCCTAAGAGGGTAAGAGATCAAACATTCTATAAACTCTAAGCGACCAAAAAACTGTTCGCCAAAGGACACAGAGCACTAAAAGGCACAGATAGCAGATAAGGACAGCAAAGATCCAGTCCAAGAGTCACTATCTCAAACCCTATCACAGAATCAAGCTCGGCCGAAGAAAATTCACTCAAGCTTCGGGGGCAAATGTTGGGTATTGATAGTGACAGACCAATATGACAAAGGCCTCGAAGGCCCAATAATTTTGCAGGGGGTAAAACTCATATCATTTAGAACCGGGTCGGCCCACAATAAGGGTAATCTGGCACACACAAAACGGTCCAGTGTCAAACCCAGACTAAAGTGGACGCCAAAGCTCTATCTCAGGTCGCCATCGGTCAAGGCAAAAGACTCCTACTGTTCGCCATGGGAGCGCTCGCCAAGAGAGTCAAACCTCTCAAACTCTCGTCCCACAAACCGACATCAAGTGTATGACCACGATATTCCGCGTATATCGGGCACATATTCTATAAATATTATATAAGGTAACTGCAATATTACGCCATAACCATAATATATGTTATCCTAACATTTACCGGCACAATATTCTGAAAGACATTCAGCTGCCTATAACGGTTTGATCTCCTAACTCTATAAATACTCTTGATTTATATACGTTCATTACGTTTGAGTTCATACACATAGTATACTCATTTAATCATCGGAGTGGGACCCGGAGCCACCCCCTATGTTGCGATCCTATTCTTGCAGGTTCATCGGAGCTCAGGCGAAAGTGCGTGATCATCAACTCTTTAGCATTCAATTCACTGTCAAGTCAGCACTTGAGAAATTCAGGCCCAACAACCATCATTAACTGTATTACACAAATGTCTCTTAATAATCTAATATAAATAAGGGTTAATTACTTAATTGGTTACACATGTTTGACCATTGTTCAGAATGGTTACACATGTTTCAAAATGTAATTAATTGGTTTTGCTATGTGACTAATTGGTTTTTCTACTGTTCATCGTCAAAAATCACCGTTAAGTCACTATTTAGATACATAAAATGACTTAATTACCCTTTTCTCATAATCGTTTCTCATAATGGTCTTCTGCAGAACTATGATCGAGCTTACTCCTACGCTGAGGCTCTCCATCTGTCTGGGGGATTCAAAGAGCTCACGACTTCCAGACCGACCAGGCTCTTCCAGGTATGTCCGAACAAGATTTCAGGTGTAATGAACGCAGAATCACGATTTTGGGTTCAGCACGATCCCAGAATTGCGTTTCTGGGTTTAGGACGAACCCAGAATTGTTGCATCTGTTTTAGTGAGTATGCAGGTAATTGACCTTATCCAATTTGACTTTTAAGGCTGTTGTAGCACTCTATTGTTCCTGTTTTCAATTCTAAATGGAAAATGCTTGGATTGAAGTCCGTCTATTTCCAGAGCGCTCCCTACAGTGCCCTAATTGTCGCCAGCCTAATACAAAGGTTAGCAATGATAAAAGATGTCTTGTGCTTACTAGTTTGTTGGCTTTGCTCTTTCGAATTTGTTTGCCTATTGAAAAAAAAAAATCCGCTTCTGACATGGCTTCTTTAAAGATGGTGGATAAAATGCTTAACATTAAATGTAAGGAAACACCTATACATGGACGAACATGGTGTTGTGTCAGTGTCCTGAGCTGATTTTCAAAAGTATTTTTTAGGATGCTGAATATAGGAAGCTAACTTCTGATATAAGAAGCTATTTATTTATAAGGAAAAACTGAAATGATTTGAACTTGTTATTGTTCTTTTGTCTGTGTGGTAGATGAGCAATAATAATCACTTATTATGTTCGGCATGAGAAACTTTTCTGAAATATACATTTTCATATAAAATTGTACATCATGAGAAACTTTCCTGAGAAAGTGGAAAACTTACCTTTTTCATAACTTTTAATTGACAAGGAAACATCATCTGATAATAAGAGAGACATGTAACTTCTCTGCCATTATTGACTATGCCTTCGTTATACCCTGACAGCTCCATTCCAACTTGTGAAATTATCAGGTATATCCCTTGAAAATATCACAGGAAATAAAGGAATGGCATCAACAGATGCAGTAAAAGTAAGGCTTCATATGAGCATTTCTTGTAGTTTTTCATTCGTTTTGCAGGTTTTCATTTTCTTCGCGACTCTGTTTTACTCAATTGTATAATTTTATCATTCTTCTTAACCATGATCACTAATCAGCTTCCTTTTCGTTTTACTATATTATACTTGTCATACTTATTATATAATACATAGGAAGTGCAAATATGCAAATATGTGAATATCTCTGCATTTAGTCTTTGATTCAACCTCTAATTATGTCTTGAACACATCTGTGCAGGTATCTCAAGTACGTGACAAAGAAGTATATGAAGTGTGTTTCTGTTCTCTAACTTTATTGGTAGGGCCTTTCAATCAGCATTGCATCATGGTTAAGAGACAACTATGTTTGATAACAGTTAAGGCATAATAGTCATTTGATAATTTAAAAATATGTTAAAAATATTAATTAACGGTAAAATTAACGGTTTACTAACGGTTTACTAACGGTTTACTAACGGAATAATCAATTAATCACATTGGGAAAAACATGTGTAACCAATTAGTCACATAGCAAAACCAATTAATCACATTTTGAAACATGTGTAACCATTCTGCACAATGGTGAAACATGTGTAACCAATTAAGTAATTAACCCTTAAATATATCCGAACTTAAAATATAAATAACACTTAACATATTGTAAGTTTGAGAATATCAAAGTAAAAAAATGAGGAATAAGTTAATCAAATATCTAATTTCATTTTTTAAAACAGATATCACTGAAATTTTCATAACGTTGTCACAGTAGATTTGTAATAGTTGTTTCATAGAAATATTAGTGAGCGTGTTAAGATATCTTAAATGTATACCGAATGGATTCTCTCACAAGCTTGGTTTCATTAGACAGTTGGTTAATGTGTACGTCATAAATCTTATATGGTATAAGAATGCTCAGGTTCAAATCTTGCCGAATTTGGAAAAAAAGTACTCTTAGAGAGGATGACTAAAAACGGTTCAAGTAGAAAAATGTCGATATTAGTTCGGTATTCGTCAAAAAAGATTGAGGTCGGTATTCGTTGGAAAATATTAGTATCAAAGTGCGCAGGTTCAAATTCTATGCGTAATCGCTTTTATGAAGAAATTGTAAAATGTCGACATATATTTTTTTAGTCTACATAAATGTTTTGTTACCTAGATCAATGAACTCTTAATTTACTAAGGATGTAGATATATATCTTAATTTTCTGTAATAATGTTTCGTAATTTAAATTATTTTTCTCGTTAACTATTAATGTTATTTGTATCACTATATATAATTATATTGTATTTTAAGAGACTATTTACACTCATTGAATAGTTATAGAAAAACTTGAATCATAATATATATATATACATCATTTACAATAGTAAATAAAGGGTTGTACATTCATAACATGCACATATATGTCTTATACATACACAACCGAAAAAAAAATATTTTAAGTGAAAGTTTTTGAATCTACTAAAGTGTATTTTTCTATTGATTATACTAGACTGCGCTACGCGCGTGCGCGTCGTCGTCGGTTGCTTGTGAGGTAATACGAATGTATGATTCGATCATTCTGACTCCTAGGATAATACAGCAATACTACGAGAATTAAACATTTGATTAAAATATTATTGATGAAAAACTAAACTTAATTTGCATAAAATAACGAAATAAAATTTAAAAACTATAATTATTTTTAAGAAATTGCTCGAGCGACCGGGGCTTTTCATTCTTTTATGCAAATTATGTTTAGTTTTACATCAATAATATTTTAATCAAATGTTTAATTCTTATATTATCCTAGGAGTCAGAACGATCGAATCATACCTTCGTAACACCTCACACGCGACCAACGACAACGACGTTCACGCGCTACGCGCGTGTCGTAGTCTAATTTTATTATGAACAATTCGTTATTTTGATATTTTCTTATAATTTTCGCTTGTGAAGATATAACTGACTAACTTAAAACAACACGATAGCACGACACGAACACACACGAAAAATTGTGTGTCGTGTTCGTGTTGAGGAACATGACACGATAAGCTTATCGTGCGTGTTCGTGTTTGGTAAGTGTTACACGATAAATTTATTGATACACACGATAACATACACTTACACACGATTTGTCACCCCTATATTTATTGTAGCAATTCTCAAATTATTATATTAAGTATCTCATGTGTAGGTATTGATACTTTTTAATAACTAACTTTAGTTCAATATTGTTTGTTTAATTATTATTTTAATTTAATTATCTACCTACTATATTTTTTGAAATGATTGAAAAATAAGTAATGTTTTTAAATTTAGTATTTATAGGTTACTAAAATCCTCATTTTGAGAATATTTTTCTGGGTTAATTAGTTAAATGGTTACACATGTTTGTTCATTGTGCATAATGATTACATATGTTTCAGAATGTGACCAATTGGTTTTTCTACTATTTATCGTCAAAAATCACTGTTAACATATAAAATGACAATATTATCCCTTATTAATTAATTTATTAACCCTAAAACCTAAAATCGAACATTGTTCACTGAATCATCAAATCGTCCATAATTTCTGCACTTTCCTCCGAGGTGGAGGAATTCAGACTCGCTGCCTGCAAATTTCTCCAGCGTCCTCTGTAGCTATGGTTGCTGCATCCCTCTCCTTTTCCAATTCCAGGAAAGCCAAGTATGTTCTCTGTCGTTCCACTTTGACTAATCCTCGAAGTGACATTTCATCGAAAAGTTGATCTTCAGGATAAAGTTCATCACTTTTTCGATCATCATAGTCTTGAATCAACTGCAAATCGCCGTTTGGGATCACGTGTCTATCCTTAACCAATGAGTTGATCAACCAATGAGTTGGACCTCTGCGACACAGTCATCAACCCATTTCTTAATAACTTCCCAAAATAAAGAAGCGAACAAAGAGAGAATATGAAGAAAAAGGTGAAAAGCTCACTTCTCTTGCTGAGCAACTTGAAGAAATAGGCGGAGCTGGACACATTGAGCTTGAGATTAAGAGATATCTGCGAAAATTGAGCGTAGAGTTCAACTGTCAAGGCACAATAGCGCAATTACCAATATGCAGAGCAGGGGATGAAATTCCATAGCCATAGCATGGTCCCCTCTGCATCGGCTCTACATTCAATTAACCCAACACCTTCAAAGAGCAACTCGATTGATTCTGTTAGAGAGAACAACTCGATTGATTCTGTTTCGAAGAACAGCACAAGTCATTTATGGAGGAAGAAGATGAACAGTAGAAGGACACAATAGTCATTTAATAATTTAAAAATATGTTAAAAATATTAACGGAGTAACAGGGTAACCAATTGATCACATTGAGAAAACGATGTGTAACTATTCAGTTACGCAACAAAATCAATTAGTAACATTTTGAAACATATGTAACAATTCTACACATTGGGCAAACATGTGTAACCATTTAAGTAATTAACCATATTTTTTCAACCATCTCTAAAAAATCATAATATGTACTTAATTAAATTAGAAATGCAACAACACATATGATGTTTAATTTAAATTTTATATCGACCATAAAATTTGGTCAAAATTGCATTGTTAATTTTTGACATTTTTGCAATTTTCACCGAATTTTACGATCGATGAGAAAATCAAAAGTCAATATGCTATAAGTTTTTTAATTTTGTAGAGATGGTTAAAAGAATATATTTTTAAAATGGATGTTTATGTAGCTTATAAACACTAGCTTTAAAGCATTACGTATTTTTCAACCATTTCAAAAGAATTATAATAAATAGATAATTAAATTAGAACTCTAATGATACATACGATGTTAAGTTTCTATTTTCCCAAAAAGAAATTAGCAACGTTACTTTGACCAAATTTTATGATTGATGTGAAAATCGAAAATCAACACTCTATGTGTCGTTAGAGTTCTAATTTAATTATTTACATCCTATATTTTTCTTTTTTTTAAGAGATTGTTGAAAAAATATATTCTCAAAATGAGTATTTCGGTAGCTTATAAATACTAAATTTAGAACATTACTTACTTTTCAACCATTTTAAAAACATAATATAGATATATAATTAAATTAAAATTATAATTAAACAAATGTTAATTACTAAAGAAATTTGATAAATAAACATGTGAGGTGTTTAATATAATAATTTGAAAGTTGTTGCAATAACTATTTTTGAAATATTAAAAACCAAACAATTGAAATTAATAGTGGTAAAGCATTTAACTATATTTTGATAATTAAAAAACTGTAAAACTGAACAAAAATATTAAATAGTCGATTACTTTTTTTTGTTCAAATTCAATTATTTTTACATATTTGGAAGAAAAAAAAGAATAGGAACTCGAGCAAGGGTCGTTATCCTTATTTTTTTTCCTTGATTTTTGTAATTAAAAAACAAATTCTTTTTTTTTTTTTTTTTTTTGGTCAATAATTAAAAAAACAAATTCAACAAATATGTTTTACATATCATCAAATTATAATAATTTTTTCTATTTAATTTTTTTCTATATTTTTCTGCCTCGTGGCTTTGCAATGACCTAGTTGTTGTCCACTTGGTATATAGCATGGTCCCTATTAGTATTTTTAAAAGGAAATTTAATGGTAGAACATTCTATAACATTGCAAAGGAAATTCTAGAACATTCCCCTTGACAACCTTTTCACCGCAATCTCTTTTCCATTCTCAAGCATGCCCTACAACCAAACATAACCAATGAAGCATCCAGATTCAAAATATATTTAGGCTTGTTCATGAACCGGTTCGGGTTCGAACCGATTCTGAAATGGACTGGTCTGGTTTGAAAAAAAATAGTACATTTTTCTGTTTCTAAAAAAATTGGTCTGGTTTAAGGAAAAAAAAACTGGTCTGATTCGAATTGATTCAGAACCGGTTCGAACTGTTCTGATCTGGTTTTTTAAATAACAATTTTGCTTCGGAAATAATCTGGTTCAAACCGAACCTAAACCGGCTGAAAATCCTGTCCAACACACTGAACCGTTTGAAAAATACTGAACCGACTGAAAAACACTGAACCGGCTGAAAAAACACTGAACCAACTAAAAATACACTAAACCGATTGAAAAACACACTGAACCGATTGAAAATTTGTTCCACAACCGACTAAAATTCTATCCAACATCAACATACGAGAGTCCAATATATCTCTAGGTTTGGTTTATTGAAGACATCTCTAGGTTTGGTTTAATTTCAGACCGGTTTAGTTGATTTAGCTTCAAATCGGTTCTAAAATTATATAGGTTTAAAGTGGTTTGATTTAAATTCAAGTATAAACCAGTACCAAAAAAAGAGTCGAGTCGAACCGATTCGAACTGGATTTTTGGTACTATTTTGAACTGTTCTGTTTGAAGGCTAAATATACTGGTCCGGTTTTGGAACTAGTTCGGCTAAACCGATTCGAACCAAACTAGTTTCAGACCAGACCAGTTTGTCTGAACCGGTTCATTTGGACAAGCCTAAAATATATATATGTTGGTAGGAGAGACGGAAGTAATGAACCTTGTAAACAGTACCAAATCCACCTTGTCCGAGCTTATTTTCTTCAGAGAAGTTGTTCGTTGTAGCTCGAATGGTTTCAAAATTGAATTGCATGGATTCAGCAGATACAACTTCATCCACGTCTGATAACAACATGAATATTTATCAAATGCAATGAATTTGAATTAGATAAAGTGAGGACTTAATTTGATGGAATATGTAAAAGAAATGATACCTTTGTTGGGTATTGATAGTGACGGTTCAATAAGGGATAGACATCAGAGGCCTAATATCTTTACAGGAGGGTAAAACTGATATCATCCAGACCGGGCCGGCCCACATTAGGGTTGATATGACCCTCATAAAGCGGTCCAGTATCAAACTAAAGCCAAAAGTGGACGCCAAACCTCCATATAGGCCGCCAATAACCAAGGTCACAGCCTCCTACTGCTCGCCATAGGAGTGCTCGTCAAGAGAGTCTAACCTCTCATCTCTCGTCCCACCAACTGTCACTAAAGATATGGCCACGATATCATGTGTATATCGGGTAAATATTCTCTAAAGATTACATACGGTAACTGCAATATTACGTCATAACCGTAATATATGCTATCCTAATCTTCACCAACACAATATTCACCAAGATATTCTGATGCCTATAACGGTTTGGTCTCTTTACTGTATAAATACCTCTGCTTTTCAATATGTTCATTACGTTTTTGAGTTCATACACACATTATACTCATTTAAGCATCGGAGAGGGACCCAGAGACACCCCTCTATTGCGATCCCCTTCTTGCAGGTTCATCGGAGCTAACGCGAGAGCAATATCCGTTCATCCTTTGACATTCAATCCATTGCAAAGTCAGGACCTGAGAATTTTCGACCCAACATTTGGCGCCGTCTGTGGGAAACGAGTAAAACAGTCATGCAAACTCGATCCAAAAGCAATCGTCGGAACCAGGCCAATGAGCAATCCTCAGACAGCTCTGATTCCGCCGTCGCTTCGCCGCTCTCCCAAGAACCTGCTAGCCAAGCAGTCCCTAATGCCGTCCCCTCGAGGCCGGCACGCAAACATGTCAACAATTCCAGATCGGACCCCGTTCCAAACGCCGCGGAGACTCCAGCGTCGCAAACTGTCCATGTGGCTGGGGAAAACATTCAGTTAACCCCATAGATGATATCACTCTTGGAGACCATCTTATGGCAGGCTCGCATACAAGTCTCTGCTCCTCGAGAAAATCTGTGCCTCGCGGGGACCAGACAAGCAGAAACTGGAAATTCAGGCACCACAGCCCCTCACGAAGATCAAGATATGACTTCGAGACACTAGTCCTTGCGTCCGAATTCCACTGAGGCGCCAGCAGCTACATACTCTGTCAATCCATCAAGTTCCATACCGAATGGAGAACAGCAGAACCAATGCTCTCTTGACCAAGTTGAGGAGCTTATCAGTAAAAGGCTTCAGGAACGGCATGGGACTGTCATGCCTCCCTTTTGGGAGCGATCAGCTGATCCCTTCACCACTAACCTGGTCACCATCAAGATCCCGAAGGATGTCGTCGCTAAGGTCATCCCCGAGTACAGTGGTGGAGGTGATCCCATCATACATGTCAATAAGCATGAAGCCTCTCTGTTAGGTAAGTCGACCGATCTTAATCTCTTATCCCTGTTATTTCCGTCGACCCTTTCGTGTCCGACTTCCTCTTGGTTCTTCGGCCTCCCTGCAGGATCGATAGGGACCTGGTCTAAGCTCAAAAGCAAATTCCTGGAGCGATACATGGGCGAGCGCCAACTTCTCAAAAGTGTGGTCGCCCTGGACGTAGTCAAGCAACAACCATGAGAATCATTTGCCGACTTCTACGGGCGTTTTCATAAGAACGTCACAGAAATAGATCGTCGGGTCACAGATTGGGAGATAATTTGAGTTTTTTACCGAGGACTCGATGTGGCCAACAAAGCCTCGAGGAAACTGCGCAACAGCTACCACGTACAAGAGATAGAGACGATGGAAGAGTTAGCAGTAAGGGCGAAAGATTTTATAGACCTTGAAATGGTGAATACATAAACCAATTTCCTCACGACCTTGCTAAGGGTGGTTCCTGAGCCCTGACACGATGGTAGGAAGGACAAGAAAGATAAGAAGGGTCGAGACATTAAACCCAGAACCTAGACATGCAGAGGTCCCCGAGTATTTCACGCCTTTAAACAGGCAGATCTCGGCGGTACTAGTCAAGATGGAAAGAAGGTATCTGGCAAGGCCACCGATGCCCCGCAAGAGTGCTCAGCCCATGGGGAAAGACACCGAGAGCTATTGCAGATATCATAAGTGCAAGGGCCATAAGACCGATGATTGCCGCATCCTCAAGCGCGACATCAAAAAGCTGATATAGAGAGGAATGTTGAAGGAGTTTGTGGCTGGACAAGACCGGATTCGAACGCCACCGTGTAGAAACCAATCGCCATCTCCGCCCGAGAAATTTGGCCCATCCTAGAGCAGTAGGGTGATCAACCTAATTGCCGGAGGGTTTGGTGCCGAAGGCGAGGGGTCGCATGCAAGAGAGGTATATGCAACTCAGATTTTTATAGCTGTCCAGCTATGAAAGCGACCTCGACCTGAAGAAGACATTGTCATCTCATTCTCCGAAGATGAATTGGCACATGTCACCCCCCCCCATAATGATGCGTTGTTATCTCAGCCGAAGTCGACGGTTGCGACATGAAGAGAATTCTGATCGACGGAGGGAAGAGCATCAAGGTGTCGATTACCTTCTTAGTGGTCGACTCGCCTACATCATACAACGTCATCCTGGGAAGGACCACAATCAATCCCCATAAGATTGTGGCCTCCACGATCCACCAAAAGATGAAGTTCCCCATACCAAATGGGATTGGAGAAGTTCTTGGCGACCAGCCTTCCTCACGACAATGCTATGTGAACTGCCTTCGCAGAAAGAACCAAAGGGAAACCCTCGCCATCGAGACAGAGGTCGACCCTCGTGAGGACCAGGCTCGACCAGCACCAATGGAGGAGTTAGCAGAGGTTGAGATCAATGGTCCAGAAAAGAAGGTGCGCATTGGGACCACCTTGAACGACGACCAGAGAAACGCCATGACTGCTCTCTCAAAGGAATTCAAGGAACTTTTCGCTTGGAAGCCCAGTGACATGTCTGACATCAGCACTGATATAATTTCTCATGAGCTAAGGATATATCCCTCGATAAAGCCGATTGCTCAGAAAAGAAGGTCATTCGGATCCGACAAACGTTTGGCGATCAGGCAGGAAGTAGGAAGGCTGATCGAAGCCGACTTTGTAGGGGAGGTGAGATTTCAGAGCTGGGTCGCCAACCCAGTTTTTGTCAAAAAAATCAAACGGCAAGTGGAGAATGTGCGTCGACTTTCGCGACCTGAACAGACTTTGGCCGTTGGATTCCTATCACCTTCCTCAAATTGATCAGTTAGTCGACGCAACCTCTTATCACGAAATGCTGAGCTTCATGGATGCCTATTCAGGCTACAATCGGATTCGGATGCACCCAGACGATGAAGCCCACACAGCCTTCTATGCAGACGGGGATATACTTTGCTACAAAGAAATGCCCTTCGGCCTAATCAATGTCAGGGCGAATTATCAGCGAATGGTAAATCGCATGTTTCAACACATGCTGGGGCGTAACATGGAAGCTTATGTGAATGACATGCTAGTCAAAAAATTAAGGGAAGTCCTTACACAGAAGACCTTCGAGAAGCATTCGAGTACATGAAGAGGCATAGTGTTCGCCTGAACCCAGCAAAGTGTGTCTTTAGAGTCAAGTCCAGCAAATTTCTGGAATTTATGGTAAGCGAGCGCGGAATTGAGGCGAACCCGGAAAAACTCAAAGCCATCGAGGAAATGAAGCCACCAACTTGCCATAAGGAGGTCCAATGTCTGAATGGCCACCTGGCCGCACTCAATCGCTTCATTTCCAGGGCGAGCGATAGGTCACTTCCGTTCTTCAAGACTCTCAGGGTCAATCGCAAGTTCGAGTGGATGCCGAAGTGCGAGGCTGCCTTCCAATCCTTGAAGCAACACCTTCAAACACTCCCAGCTCTGGCGAAACCTATTCCTGGCGAGCAACTCTTCCTTTATTTAAGCATTAACGAGGTTGCAGCCAGTGCCGTCTTAATAAGAGAAGAAGAAAATTTGCAGAGTCTAGTGTATTTTGTTAGCAAGATGTTTATTTCAACTGAAATAAAATATGTTCATATTGAGAAGTATCTCTATGCCTTCGTTATTGCTGCTCGAAAGTTAAGACCATACTTGCACGCGCACGCCATTACAGTCCTCACCAACCAGCCTCTCAAACACTTCCTGATGAAGCCAGACTCTTCAGGAAGAATGGTTAAATGGGCGATCGAGCTCAGCGAGTTAAAGATCAAATTTGCGCCGAAAACGGCCATCAAAGGTCAAGTGTTGGCAGATTTCATAGTGGAAAGCACAGGTAATGGTCTAACAGAAGCAGAAAACCGGCCAAGTTCATTAGCAGACACAAGCCAAGGCTGGGAACTCTATACAGATGGATCTTCTTCAAGAGAAGGCTCGGGGGCAGGACTGATTCTCATCCCCCCTGAGGGCGAGCCTTTAAAGTATGCGACCGCCCTTACTTTTAAGGAGACCAACAACGAGGTCGAATATGAAGCTCTTATCACTGGACTCCGACTTGCTAAAGGAATGGGCATAACATCACTCCGGGCAAAAAGCGACTCCGAGCTAATCGTCAATCGGATCAATGGCACTTATGAAGCAAATGGGGAAAATATGAAAAAGTACCTCGAGATAGCTAAAAAAACTCATCTCCGAAATTCCAACTTTCGCGATTGAGTCTATTCCTCGCCAAGAGAACCAGCTGGCAGACTCTCTAAGCAAGTTGGCGTTCGGAGGGATAAGAATTCAAGACGTGCAATTTCTGGAACAAGCCTTATATTCGTTTCTCGACAACCGAGCAGAAGTCTTCTACATTCAAGGGCAGGTAACCTGGATGACTCCATTCCACAACTTCTTGAAAGAGGAAATTCTCCTAGAAGACGAAAGTGAATCCACAAGGATAAAACGTCTCTCAGCAAGCTATCTTCTCATAGATGGAGAGCTCTATATGCGAGGATATTCAAATCCCTATCTAAGGTGCATCTCTCATCCCGAGACAAAAAGGGTTCTCTGTGAAGCTCATGAAGGAGTTGTCACATGCCATGAAGGTGCACGCTCATTGACGCGCAAAATCTTCAGATTACGCTACTATTGGCCAACCTTGAGTAAAGATGCGGCAGAACTAACACAGAAGTGCATGACTTGTCAACAGTTCGCACCACGATCCGGTCGACCACCAACACTGCTATCCCCAATGGCGGGCGCCTGGCCTTTTGACCAATGGGGAATAGACATATTGGGCCCCTTTCCCATCAGCACTGGGCAACGAACCCACATCATAGTGGCGATCGACTACTTCACCAAATGGATAGAGGGGAAAGCTTTGGCCTCTACAACTGAATTCCAAGTGATCAAGTTCCTGAAAATCAACATATTATCACGATTTGGCGTTCCCAAGATACTCATAATCGATAATTGTCCACAATTCGTAGGAAAGGATCTTAAGTGGCTCTGCGAAGAATACCATATCGATCACAGATTCAGCTCACTGCATCATCCTTAAACAAATGGGCAAGCTGAAGCAGCCAATAAAGTTGTCCTGGTAGGGCTCAAAAAGCGAGTTCCAGACTTCAAAGGAAAGTGGGCAAAAGAGCTGGAAAACGTATTATGGGCTATTCGAACAACACCCAAAACAGCCACGGGTGAAACGCCATTCATTTTATTGTACGGATCAGAAGCAGTAGCACCCGCCAAAATAGTGGTGCCTACCCACAGAATCCTACACTTTAACACTGAAGCGAATGAAATCGAGCGCAGAACAGACCTCGATCTTGCAGAAGAAAAGTGATGGCAATCAGAAAAAGCCCAAGCTAAAATGCGACTGGCGGCCGCCTGATACTTCAACAGGAAAGTCAGCGCTCGTCAATTGTTCGTGGGGGAGATGGTTATGCGAATGAATGAATTTACTAGACTGGACAGTCAGAACAAGCTTTCAGCTAAAGGTCCATACAAGGTAGTAGAGATTGCCGCTCTAGGATCTTACTATTTGGAAACCACAGAATGTGAAAGGCTACCCCGTCCATTCAACTCCGAACATTTAAGGAGGTTTTATGCATAGCTTGTTATCAAAATGTTATGTCAATAAAGCAAATCATTCCTTCATAAAACATGGACACTTGAACCAAAATGAAGGAGGAAAGAACCGGCGTCAAAGTTAGGCGAAAGACCTGATGACTGAATCAGGCGAAAGACCTAACACCAAAGTTAGGCAAAACAAAATACCTGATATCAAAATCAATCAAAAGACCTAACACCAAAGTTAGGAAAAACAAAAGACATGATTACCGAATCAGGCGAAAGACCTAACACCAAAGTTAGGCAAAACAAAAGACCCGATATCGAAATTGGGCAAAAGACCTAAAGTCAAATTTAGGTGAAAGACCTGACGCCAAAGTCAGGCAAAAAACCTGACACCAAAGTTGGGAAAAAGACCTAAAGTCAAATTTAGGCGAAAGACCTGACACCAAAATCAGGCAAAAGACCTGACACCAAAGTTGGGCAAAATACCTAAAGTCAAATTTAGGCGAAAGACATGACGCCAAAGTTAGGCAGAAGACCTGATATTCAAATTTGGCAGAAAGACCTGACGCCAAAGCCAGGCATAAGACCTGATATTCAAATTGGGCAAAAAGACTTGACGCCAAAGTTAGGCACAAGACCTTATATTCAAATCGGGCAACAAGACCTAACGCCAAGATTAGGCAGAAGACATGGCGCCAAAGTCAGGCACAAGACCTGATATCAAAATCAGGCGAAAAAACTTAAGGTAAAAGTTAAGCAAATAAGACATGATATTAAAATCAGGCAGAAATCCTAATGCAAAAGGCGAGAGATCCGTCAAGGAAGCCGTTCCCTTATAAGTTGGGCTAAATTTAAGAAGGAACATCCAAACCGAACGAATCCATATTAAAGGTAACATTTCCTTTGTAAAACAAACACAAAAAGGTTGTGGAACAAACCTAAGGCTATCACTTAAGATGAAGAAGCTTTGAGTAACGAGTTCCTCATGATTAGGCGAACACTCCAAAGGGTTTAAACCTTAACAAGGTAACACATCTTCAGAAGATGATAGTTTTCCTTAAAGGGTTTAGACTTGGCGAGGAGAATAGATAAATCTATAAAGACTTAAAATTCTTTCTTCTAAGCCTAAGGAAAGGTCCAAGACCCTATATGGCGAGATCATCATAAAGCGAAGAGATGTTAAGAATAAATATGATAAAGACATCGGAAGAATAACCAACACATTCAAAGTCAAATAAAGGTAAAGGCTTGTGAATATAAAGGCATTCAATATTATAATAATAACCGAGTCTGAGATCAAAAATCAATTACAAACTTTCCCAAAAAAAATACGGGAAAACAAAAGTGATTATCATCAGAAATAAAGACATGATCGTCGGGGGAGTTCAGGACTTCAGGGTTTGGGCTCTTCATGGACGGCGGCTTCGTGCTCGACTTAGGGGGGTAACCTCTTCGACAACGGCAGCAGGAGCCTCCTTGGAGTAGCTATTCTCGATGAAAGCCTGAAGAGACTTCACCTCCCGGAGAGGAAATTAAGGGTCAATCCCCTGAATCTCATCGACCAGGATCTTGAGGTATGCAGCCACCTCGGCCTTAATCACCTCCAAGGCGCAGTCGGTAAACTCCTCGTACTTTTTAAAGTCCTCGACCACACTTTGGGGGAATGAGACAGACTTTAGCCGAAGAGCAAGGTGCTCATTCTCCTTCTCAAAGGCGTCCTCCCTGGCCTCAGCCTCCTTCAACTGAGCCTTCAGTCAAGCGTTCGTCGCCTCCACCTCAGCGGAGTATTGGTCGGCCGCCTTAAGTTGGAGCTTAGTGCTCGTCCGCTTGTCATTGGCGAGGGCAACCTCATCTTCCTTCTCCTTCACGATGGCGAGGAGTTTCTGCTCCTTCTGAAAGTACTCCTTGCGACCATGATACACCAAGTAGGTGGCCTTCTCAGTCGTCTCCTTCAGACCCTCCATCTGATCAGGAGTGAAACCCAAACTCCGGTACTGATCCAGATTAATAAGCAAGTCAGTCTGCTTATCGGCGAGCGCCCCTACAATCCGACCGACCGCCAACTCCTCCCGGACGATCTAACAACAGGAAAAAAGGGGTAAAGTACAATCAGATCAAGAAAAGGCCAAAATGTGATATAATGATGAATAAATGAAAAAGAACTTACCAGGGTGATCCGCTCAAAGTGTGACTTAATGACCCCTTTGATGCCGGTCATATTAGAGGGGATCATTGCCCTGTTCTGAGGAGGAACAATCCCCTCGAGGAGATGAATACATAGATCCGGGTTACCCCGGAGTGTCAACTAGTTAGAAATCTCCACATTCTAAATATTTCCCAAGGGTCCCAGATGCCCCTGTGGTTCGCCGCCTTGGGCGGTTCGAATAAGCCCACCAGGGGCAATACTCCCTGAAAGGAGTCTTGGAGGAGCCCGTGGCGACACCAAGGGTCTGTACCCTCTTTCGAGACCCAGTCCCCTTTGGAGTATTGGGAGCATCCTTATATGAGGCACGCGTGGTGACCTCTGCGGCCACGACAGCCTTTTCCTTGGGGGGAGCAGGGTGTTCCCCGCCCAAACTCTTGGCCTTCTTGGCTTGAGTAGGATTTTGACCCACATCAGCAATGGTCTTCCCTATAAAAGGCCAGCAAATGTATTAGAAACCTAAGACTAAAACAGAGGAAATAAAAGTTAAAAGGCAGTTGCATACCTTGCTGGCAATCGCTAGAAGTAGTCGAAGGTCGTTCATCCTCAGGCTTGCGCTTGGACAACGCCTGGAAGAAGGAGGTGGAAGACTCAGCGACGCTCGGTCTGGAAACAGCCCCGCCTTAGCCTGATTGGAAAACAGACCGATGAGCTTGGTTCCCTGAATGCCTACAACCAACAGAGGAAAAAGTTAGAAAATTACCCAATCAATAGAATTTGGCAAGGGCCGCAAGGCCTTATGAATGCCCGCCAGCTCGAGCATCGACTCTGAAGTTTCCACCACTGAGCGGATCGAATAGAAGTTCAATTGTTTATGTAATCAGAAGAAGTCGTCGATAGCGTTCCGATCATTCCCGGTTAGCTCTCCAAAGCTATGAGTAGTATCCCTTTCCGACTCGAATAACTCTCATGATACGCTACCCTTGCAAAAGAAGTAAAAAAATTTGTAGTTGAAGTTGGTAGCACAGAAGTCGTCCACCAGTCGGAAATGAACGTTCCAGTTCCAAGCCTGACCCCCTCCATTCCTCGAACTTGGGTCACCGAGTCTGGAAATGGTGGAGATGGTTCGCCCCGGCAGCCAATCGGTAGAAGCAGCGGAACAAAACCAGTGAATACGTCCATTCTTGACGTAAACACATGAACTTGAACCCAACCCACATCCTAATGGAATTGGGTACTAGTTGCGTAGGACCTATCCTGTAATAGAAGCAAACCTCCTGCAAATCGTCGCAGAGAGAAAAACACAACCCAATATCGATCTGGGCTGCATAAACGTAAACCTCTCTGTCGCGAGGATAGTGCAGCCCTAAACCTGGGTATTTTGGGGCATCCGCTTCTCTTAAGCCACTTACGGTGACCACTGCCTTGAACTGAGTCGGCTTCAGTTTATTGGGCTTGATATCTACTCGGAACACCAGAGTATGGCAAGAACAATCAAAATAATAAAAAGCAGGAAGCATTATCTAAAAAGAAGTAAAAGTAAGACATCGAAATTTACCTGTCGAGGAAAAGGCGGGAACATTGGTGTCTGGCCCGTCCACCATCACCGGTGTGGCGGCTGATTGCCCATAAATCAGCCTGGTGGCAGAGTTCCTCTGGCGCGGTGCCCGCGAGGAACCATCACTGATTGTCATAGGGGCATTGGTAACTTTTGTAGAAACCTTCTGACCAGATGAAGGTTGGTTGGAAGAAGACTTGTGGGCTGCCACCTTGCTCTTTCCGGCGGATTGGTTCTTGGAAGCCATGGAAATATTGAAACGTTCTGTGAAATTGAAGAAGAAGACAGGGAAATTCGAAGTGGAGCACTGAGAAGCAGGAATTCTCTGGAATGCAAATGACTGGAACGCGTAAAAGACAAAAGAGCCGAGGTTTTGTTTCTTATATAGACAAAATAGAAGTAACTGAACAGACACGATCGAAACGGTTCAGAGAATGATTACACCCTTTTGGGTAAAAATCGAAGCAATGTCAGAATTCTAAGAGACACCTCGAGGAGACAAACGGTTGGAACGGTACAAAACCTGTCAGTCTACCCTCGGGTTACGGAAGAATAAAAGACAGACATGCCTCAATTGTTTATTCAACTTCTGGATAACTGTGCAGTCATTAAATGCTCGAGACCCTATACAGAAAAGGTGATCGCCAAAGACTCTTTTAAGCTTGTCCGAATACCTTTTTGAAGGTAGCGTTCGCCAAAGAGTAGTGAATAAGCATTCGTAAACCCTGGCAACCCCAAGCGCTCACCAAATGGGGATAATGATCGAATATTCCATAAACTCTAGAAGACCAAACAACCGCTCGCCAAAGGATACGAAATATTTAATAAAAGCACAAATAGCAAAAAATGACAGAAAAGATCCAATCCAAGTGTAACTATCTCAAGCCCTATCACAGAATCAAGCTTGACCGAAGAAACTTCACTCAAACTTCAGGGGCAAATGTTGGGTATTGATAGTGACGGCCCAATAAGGGAAATGCCTCAGAGACCCAATATCTTTACAGGGGGTAAAACCCATATCATCCAGATCGGGTCGACCCACATTAGGGTTGATCTGACCCTCATAAAGCGGTCCAGTATCAAACCCAAGCCAAAGTGGACGCCAAAGCTCCATATAGACCGCCAATAACCAAGGTCACAGTCTCCTACTGCTCGCCCTAGGAGTGCTCGCCAAGAGAGTCTAACCTCTCATATCTGGTCTCACTAACCGTCACTAAAGATATGGCCACGATATCCTGCGTATATCGGGCAACTATTCTCTAAAGATTACATACGGTAACTGCAATATTACGCTATAACCGTAATATCTGCTATCCTAATCTTCACCAAGATATTCTGTTGTCTATAACGGTTTGGTCTCTTTACTCTATAAATACCTCTGTTTTTCAATACGTTCATTACGTTTTTGAGTTCATACACAGTATACTCATTTAAGTATCGGAGAAGGACCCAGACACACACCCTTCTGTTGTGATCCCCTTCTTGCAGGTTTATAGGAGCTAAGGCGAGAGCAATATTTGTTCATCCTTTGACATTCAATCCACTGCCAAGTCAGCACCTGGGAGTTTCCGACCCAACACCTTCGACAGTGGAGACGGTGGATGGTCTTCTCTTGATTTTCTTTCTCAGAAGGATGCAAAATCCTATGATAACTGCTGCGCCGCACACGGCTACTACAGAAACAGACACGATGACGACGGCGTTGCTGCTTCCGGCATGCGAAGACCTTAGTCAGACACGAAGTTATAAAGCACACGAAGTTATAAAGCGAACAGAGTAGGGAATTGTTCTCTTAATATTATGCAATTTTAATCCTATAAAATGTATTTATTTTTAATTTAATCTTTTATGAAACCTTGTATTTACCCCTAAAATTGATTTACTTGAATTGTTTACATCTATTCTAAATCTTGCCTCATAGAAATATATTAATGACTTCCCTCCTTGACTATGGTAACAAATTAATCAACATAAGACATATTTTTATTTTGGGAAAAGTACCAAACTGGTACCCGAACCTGTAGGTGATTAACAAGTAGGTACCTAAACTTTATTTTGTAGCAAATAGTTAGCTGAACTTATGAAAATTAGCAAATAGGTACCTACCGTTAATTTCCGTTAAAAATAAACGGAAAATATCACGTGAGGAGCACGTGAGGAGCAACTAGGTACCTTAACTTACACAAATGAGCAAGTAGGTACCTAAACCGGTTCAAGAACCGGTTCGGTCGAACCACCTTTTTTTTTAAAGTTGAGTTTATATACCAAACACATGCATGGCTCGACTCCAGACGTTCTTGGAGTGTTCCTTGATGCACCGAGAACATCTGGAGTTGAGCCATGTATATGTTTGGTATATAAACCCGTTCGGTTCGGTCGAAGCACTTTATTTTTTTATAAAAAAAATAAGGTTTCTATACTAAACACATGCATGACTCAACTCCAGACGTTCTCGGTGCATCAAGGAACACTCCGAAAACGTCTGGAGTTGATCCATGCATGTGTTTGGTATATAAACCCTATTTTTTAAAAATAAAAAAATAAAGTGGTTCGACCGAACCGGTTCAGGAGCCTACTTGCTCATTTGTGTAAGTTCAGGTACTTGGTTGCTCATTCGTGTAAGTTCAGGTACCTGATTGCTCCTCACGTGACATTTTCCGTTTATTTTTAACGGAAATTAACGGTAGGTACCTATTTGCTTATTTAAGAAAGTTCGGCTACCTATTTGCTACAAAAAACAATTTAGGTACCTACTTGCTAGTCACCCACAAGTTCGAGTACCACGTTGGTACTTTTCCCTTTTATTTTTATTGTATTAATTTAAAAACAAAATTTCACGCAAAGCGCATAAATAACTAATAAAATTCAATAAATTAGCAATGAAAATTACAAACATAAAGATAGTAAATACAGTTAATTATTACAAGTTTACTGGTAAGAAAATAAGGCTGTATCGCTAAAATACTGGAAACTGAAGGATTTAGGATTTCGGTGCCATTGGTCGCTGAAGGAGGAGGAGAAGTCACCGCAGGTACGAGTGGTGGCTGCGTTGCGGGTGATAGCTGCGGTGCGGGTGATGGCTGCGGTGCGGGTGGTGGCTGCGGTGGTAGAGCTTCATCTGAGGAGTTATAGAATCGGGAAACTTCATACCTTATGTTACAGCTTGGTGTCACCACTCTCCCGCCGATCTTCGAATCACAACAAGTCGGTATTTGCCCTACTGCTCCGGTAAGACAATTGTTGCAATCGACTTCCGACAAGTCGGGCGTGCACTTCACCACATCATGACAATCAAGTCAATAACTGTGTCTGTATATATTTATGTTATATATCTGTGTATATAATATATATATATATATACGGTATACCTGGACAAGAGCATATAAGGTTTGAGAATCCGGTGCGGTGGCGTTACCAGTGGCGAATTTTCTCTTTGAATCTCCGGCAGCAGCTTTGGTCCTCAAGGTATTGAACAGTTCTATCAGAACTTCATTGAACTGAGTAACACTTGTAGCGTTGTTGAGATTCCACATATAGAATGCCGGCGATGTCTCCATGACTCCGAAGATGGACCGATTGGAGTAGCGAAGCATGCAATTGTCGTACCAGATAATCGCTTCCTTCTTCTGTGGACATCGCTGACGGATCGCATATCTGGATTCGTTGAGGCAGCTCCGGCAGTCGGAGAGACTGACATCGCCGCGGCAGAGGGCGAGAGCGTTGACTGTGTTGGGGATTTGACCGCCGGAGGTGAGATTGTAGAAGCCGTAGTCGATGGTAGTGTCGTTGGCCACGTCAGAGAGGACGGTGTTGAGGTTTGTCTGGTAGACGCTGTTGGCCGTGAAGTTTCCGTTGGTGTCTATGCAGATGTTGTAGAGAGGATCCACCGCGCTCACACTGATGACCATTAGGAGGTGGCCCAGTAATATCAGAAGGAGATGGTGGTTCGACGACACCATGGATACGTGCGGTCGCCCGAGAGAGAGGTGTCCTATTACTAATTGATGTTATGATGATGATGATGATTTTTTGTTAGTTCATTATTATTAATAATATATAATCCATTGCGCGTTGACTCCAAGTCTCCGATGAATATGTTTCTGCCTAATTGCGTGTGTCTGTGAGAGACAGAGACATTATTATATATTTAAAAAAATACTAATTACAATAATTCATTTATTTTTGTCAAAATTACAATATAATTTAGGGTAAATAGTTCTACTACATAAACATATTTGCTGTTAAATGCACAAACATATTTGAAAATGTAGTTACAGACGCCCTTAAGTTATAAAAAAATTATTAAATGCATCAAACGTTAATTATTTATATATTCTGCCGTTAAATATGTCAAAATGACATTTTACCCTCTTGTTCTTTTTCATATTATTTTCAACACTAAATTCAACTCCAAAATGCAGATTTAGATTTGAATGCTATCCAAAACCGTATTTTGAGATTGAATTCAAACTCAAATATACATTTTTCGGATTCAAATTCAACAAAAAATGCATATTTTGGTTGATTTGAACTCCCAAATGCATATTTGAGTTCAAATTCAACCTAAATATGCATTATTGAGTTGAATTCAAACTCAAATTTGTATATATTCTTTTTAGTTCAAATTGAACCCAAATTTGTATTTTTAAGGTAAATTAAGTGTTGAAAATGCTATGAAAATGAACGATGGAATAAAATTATCATTTTTACATATTTAACGGAAAAAATGAACTGATAGTTAACTGTTGGTGCATTTAACAATATGTTCAAATGTATAAGTGCAAATAATTACGTAAGTAATGCAAATAATAATATAAATTAAATAAACATATGAGTACATTGAATTGAAAGTATTTATCGTATAATTTATTATTGGGGAAACTTCAAACCAGAAGTCCAGAACCTTTAGATTTTGCGTTTTTTGCACTCTTGTTTGAAGTCTAAAGTCTGAAGAAGAAAAAGAAGACCAAGACCAGAGTCATTTAAGAGCTTTTCCAGCCTTTCATTATTTTGCCCCGATTCAGGAGATGACCACACCTCAATTATTGCTGCATTTTGGACGGTGGGATATCTAGAATAATAAATTTCAAAAACTACCTAAACTTTGTTTATTTAGAAAAAAAAATACTTAAAAATTGACTTTCTTAAATTTTGTTATATGTACTTGCGAATTTAGAGGGAAAAAACTACTTTTATTTATTTTTGTGTTAAATCTAGATGCAAATTAATAAAGCAACATATTATTGGTCAATTATTTAAAAAATTAAAAATAATTGGAAAATTAAGAATAAAATCTAAGTTTTTATTGAAATATTTTTAAAAAATGGTGATTAATAATTGATTTTTTCGTCTCAATAAAAAATTTATATTAAAAATTTAAGTTTTACACTCAATTTTCCAAACTTTTTATAAAAAATTTACAAATTATTTTTCGTTATTTATATATAAAAATATAATATAATTTTTTATAATATAGATGAATCACTAATTGACACGTCAATTTTCATTTAAATTTAACGTAAAATTAATAAACGAAAATTGCTTATTATCCCACTATTGTAATATAATGTAACAATTGAACTATTCATCTTAATCTTACTCTAGAGGAGGTGCCCTCAATTTGTAAAAAGAGTGATTTAATTTCTTTCTTCTTACTATTTATAAAGCCAATAATATTCGGATCTTATTTTTAAAAAAAAAATCAAATCATATAACATTTTATAAGAGTTATCATCAGAATACTCTATACGAAAAGGATTATATATATATATATTGACATTAAGTCCAGATTTAGACAGGAATGGGCACCGTCCAAACAGTACGATGGAACATTCAACCTTGGGAAGCTTCTCTTTCATTTCATTCATTCATAACTAATAATAAATTTCACCGGTCATAACGATTTTCACATGCAGTTGTAAAGTTGAATCACAAGCACTACTATAATAAGAGTTTCTTTTTCTTCAAAAAAAAGTATAAACTTTTTTATTTTAGAAAGTGTGTATATACATATAACTCTGAATGTAAGTTGCACTAAAAATGACACAACTCTCTACTTTTGGTGACGTATTTTTAATGTACCATTATTTGTCTTATAATTTAACTAAAATTACAAAACAATTTACTAAATTGAAGCTCCTTTGGTCTGAATATGATGTTGTTAGTGCTTTAGACCCTTGCGAATGTGAAAAGTTCAAGAAGCATCTTGTTTCCTATGAAAATCAATGTATTTGTTAGTTTTTTATGGGCTTGAACGAAACTTTCACAAATGTTAGGAGGAACATTTTGCTTTGGGTTCCTTTGCCTAGCTTAAATCAAGCATATAACATGATCATTCAGGAAGAGAGTCAGAGGAGTATGACTGATGGAATTTCTGTTAATGTTACCTCCTACTCTGACAATAAGACTAGGTTAAACACAAATATTGAATGTGATTTTTGTCAAAAGAAGGGTCATACTAAGGACAGATGCTACGCTAGGGGTTGTAATTTTTGTCAGAAAAAGGGGCATGTGAAGGATAATTGTTTCAGATTTAGATATTTCAAGAAACGATAAAAAGCTTAACCTCCAAGCTAACATTGTTTCATCTGTGGTTTCTAATGTTGTCATTTCCGTATTGTTGGGTCTGAAACTCTCAGTTGCTGACTTGGCAGTGAATTGAATGTCAAAGGATTGATGATCACGCGCTTTCGCCTGAGTTCCGATGAACCTGCAAGAAGGGAATCGCAACAGAGAGGGTGCCTCTGGGTCTCACTCCAATGCTTAAATGAGTATATTGTGTGTATAAACTCAAAACGTAATGAACATATTGAAAAGCAAGAGTATTTATATAGTGAGGAGATCAAACCGTTATAGGCAACTGAATATCTTGGTGAATATTATGCCGGTAAAGATTAGGATAGCAGATATTACAGTTATGGTGTAATATTGCAGTTACATTATGTAATCTTTATAGAATATGTGCTCGATATATGCAGGATATCGTCGTCATACACTTGATGTCGGTTTGTAGGACCAAAGTTGAGAGGTTGGACTCTCTTAGCGAGCGCTCCCATGGAGAGCAGTAGGAGGCTTTGGCCTTGGTCGATGGCGACCTGAGATAGAACTTTGGCGTCCACTTTAGTTTGGATTTGATACTGGACCGCTTTGTGAGTGCCAGATTACCCTTACTGTGGGTCGGCCCGGTTATGAATGATATGGGTTTTACCCCTGCAAAGTTATTGGGTCCCTGAGGTCTTTCCCTTATTGGGCCGTCACTATCAATACCCAACATTTGCCCCCGAAGCTTGAGTGAAGTTTCTTCGGTCAAGCTTGATTATGTGATAGGGTTTGAGATAGTGACACTTGGACTAGATCTTTTCTGTCCTTATCTGGTATTTGTGCATTTTTTATGCTCTGTATCCTTTGGCGAGCGGTTTTTTGGTCGCTTAGAGTTTATGGAATGTTTGATCCTTTACCCTTTTAGGCGAACGCTCTGGGTTGCCGGGGTTAATGGGTGTTCATTCATTACTATTTAGGCGAGCACTACCGTCAAGAGGGTTTCAGGAAAGGCTTAGTGTAGCTTTTGGTGATCACTTTTTTTGTGTAAGGTATCGAGCATTTAATGAATGCACTGTTATCCAGAAGTTGAACGGACAATTGAGGCATATCTATCTTTTAGTCTTCCGTAACCAGAGGGTAGGCTGACAGTTTTCGTATCGTTTCAACCGTTTGTCTCCTCGAGGTGTCTCTTGGAATTCTGACATTGCTTAGATTTTACCCAAAATGGTGTAATCATTATCTGAGCCGTTTCAGACGTACATGTTCGGTTTCCTCCGTTTTGACTATAAAAAGTCGAACTTTGGCATTTAGTCATTTACACACTCAAGCCATTTTTATTCCAGAGAGTTCATATCCTCCTCAGTCCTCTACTTCAATTTTCCCTTTCTCCTTTTATCTGACTCAAAAAAGCCTCTACTTCTACCATGGCCTCCAAGAATCAATCTTCTAGAAAGGGATCATCCCACAAGTGATCTTCCACCCAACCTTCTTCTGGACAGAAGGTTTCGACTAGGTTTGCGAACGCCCCTTTGACCATTAGGGACACCCCTTCCCCGACGCAGGGCCAGAGGAATCCTGCCCCTAAGCCGATTTCTGGGCAATCAGCCGCCACGTCGGTGGTGGTGGACGTGCCTGACACGAATGTCTGCGTCTTCTCCCCGATAGGTAATTTTCAATGTCTTTCTTTTGCTTCTCCTTAGGCGGTAAAGCTTCCTCCTTTTTATTATTTTTGTATTGTTCTTGTCATACCATGGTGTTTTGAGTAGATATCAAGTCCAATGAGATGAAGCCAACTCAGTTCAAGGCAGTGGTCGCCTTGACTGACTTGGAAGAAGCAGAGGCCCCTAGATACCCAGGTTTAGGCTTGCATTATCCTTGTGAAGGAGAGGTTTACATATATGCGGCTCAGGTCGATGTTGGGTTGCGTTTTCCTCTCTGCGGTGATTTACAGGAGCTCTGTTGCTATTATGAGGTAGGCCCTACGCAACTAGTGCCCAACGCCATCAAGATGTGGGTTGGGTTCAAGTTTATGTGTCTACGTCAAGGATGGACGTATTCACTGACCATGTTTCGATGTTTTTACCGATTGGCTATTGGGGCGAACTATCTTCATCATTTCCAGACCCGCTGGCCAAAGTTCGAGGAATGGAGGGGCCAGGCTTGGAACTGGAATGTCCATTTTCGCCTGGTGGACAACTTTCGTGCTACCAACTCCAACTTCCGTGTCATGGGATCTTTTTCAGTCGGAAAGGGATACTCCTTCGAACTTTGGAGAGCTGTCAGGGAGTGATCGGAATGTCATCGACGACTTCTTCCGACTTCATAGGCAGTCAGACTTCTGTTAGATCCCCTCAGTGGTGGAAACTTCAGAGTCAAGTCTTAGGATGACGAGCATTCATCAGTCCGCACCAGTTTCTATTGATTGGGTTAATTTTTGACCATTTTTCTTTGTTGGTTGTAGGCACTCGGGGACCTAAACTCATCAGTCTGTTTTCCAAGTAGGCTAAGACGGGGTTGTCCGCTGGTCAAGCGTCATTGAGTCCTCCTCCTCCCCCCTTCTAGGCGAGCGTCCAAGCGCAAGCCAGAGGATGAACAACCTGGGGTTGCTCCTGCAATCGCCAAAGAGGTATATGACTGCCTTTTGACTTTCCTTCCTCTGTTTTAGTCTTAGGTTTTAATACTTTTGTTGACTATTTTCAGGGAAAGCTACTGCTGAGGTGGCTCCGAATCTTGCTCCTGTCAAGAAGGCCAGGAGTTCGGGCAAGGAGCGCCCTGCTTCCTCCGGGGAATCTGCTGCTTCTCGGGGAAAGGCTCTGCCACCGGAGAGGTCGCCACGCCTGTCTCTGATACTACTGATCCCAACCCCTCCAAGGGGGATGGGGCTCGAAAGAGGGTTCAGGCCCTTGGTGCCGCCACGAGCACCTCCAAGACTCCCTTTCCCAGGGAATACTGCCCCTTGGTGGGCTTATTTCAGTCACCAAAGGCGGCGAACCCAAAGGGTCTTTGGGCCCCTTGGGGAATTCTCCAGGAGGTGCAGATTTCAGACCAGTTGACGCTGTGGGGTAACCGAGACCTCTGCATGCATCTACTTGAATGGCATCGAGGGTGTCATGAGATCGCATTTCGAGCGGATCGCATTGGTAAGTCCTTCTTCTTTTATTCCTCCCTTAATATTTACTCTTGGGTCGTTCTTTGACCTCTCCTTGATCTGAACTTTATCCCCTTTTTCCTGTTGTCAGCTCGTCCGCGAGGAGTTGGCGATCGGTCGGATCGTAGGGGAGCTCGCCGATAAGGAAGTTGACAATTGCTTATCGAGCTGGAGAAGTACCGGAGTCTGGGGTTCACTCCTGATCAGATGGAGGGCCTGAAGCAGCGGGATGAGGCAACCACTAATGTGGTGGGCCATGCTCGCCGGGAATACTTCGAGAAGGAGAAGAGACTGCTCGGCACCCTCAAGGAGAGGGAGGACTAAATGGCTCTCGTCGAGGACAAGCGGTTGAGGGATGAGCTCCAGGTCAAGGCCGATGATAAGTACTCTGCTCAGCTGGAGGCAGAGAATGCTAACCTCAAGGCCCAGCTGAAGGAGTCCTGGGCTCGGAGAGTTGCCTCAGAGGCAGAGAAGGAGCAGCTCGCCTCAAAGTTGAAGGCTGTCCCATCACCTCAAAGAAAATTAACAACGTTACTTTGACCAAATTTTATTATTGATGTAAAAATTGAAAATCAACACCCTATGTATCGTTAGAGTTCTAATTTAATTATTTACATACCATAGTTTTTCTATTTTTTTTAGAGATGGTGGGAAAAAAAATATTCTCAAAATGAGTAATTCAGTAGCCTATAAATACTAAATTTAGAACATTACTTACTTTTCAACCATTTAAAAAAAATAATGTAGATATATAATTAAAAGTATAATTAAACAAATGTTAATTACTTAAGAAAATCGATAAATAAACATAAGATGTTTAATATAATAATTTGAAAGTTGTTGCAATAATTATATTTGAAATATTAAAAAAATGAAATTAATAGTGGTAAAACCTTTAAATGATAAATAGGAGGTCGTCTAGGGTTCAATTCTTGCTAAATGTATGATTTTTTTTTATCATTTTAAATTGTAGTTTGGTAAATATAGGATTAGTTTTGTGGTCTGTATAAAGTAATTGATGGTATGCGAATAAATGTTTTTGATAATTAAAAAACTGTACAATTGCACAAAAATATTAAATAGTCAATTACTTTTTTTTTTAATTCAATTATTTGTACATATTTTGAAGAAAAAAAGAATAGGAACTCAAGCAAGGGTCTTTATCCTTAGTTTTTTTTTTCCTCTTGATTTTTGTAAAAAAAAAGTTAACAAATATTTTTTACATATCATCAAATTATAATAATTTTTCTATTTAAATTTGTTATATATTTTTCTGCCACGTGGCTTTGCAATGACCTAGTTGTTGTCCACTTGGTATATAGCATGGTCCCTATTAGTATTTTTAAAAGGAAGTTTAATGGTAGAACATTCTATAACATTGCAAAATATATTGTTGATACAACAAACAATATAAATATAAATTATTTTTACCCTTATGAATTGATTATTGTGTGTATAGATCATTCATCGAAGCTCCTTGTTTGATTCTTGGATCCTGTGTCTTCCTTCTCCTCAGTTGAATGATTTTCAGTTTTCTCGTCCATCATCAAAGCTGAAATATCGGTTTCATTTAGGGTTTGCAGATATAGTGCAGGCTGAGACGGTAACTGCAAAGATACTGAGAAGCTGTTGAGCATGGAGATAACAGAGACCATAGTTGGTCTGTCGTTTGAGTTTTCTTGCACGCAAAGCAACGCGATGTGAATGCATCTTAGCATTTCGTTCCTTGAGCTATCCTTCAGAGTCGGGTCTAGAATGTTCATTATAATTCCTTGCCTCCAATTTCTCCAGGTCTGTTCAACAGAATATAACAAAAATTGTATTAAAGTAAAGACCTCCATCCGGGTCCTACGGTTTGGACTAGATTCACGACCCCACAGTCCAAGCTTGACTAGAGACTCGATTCTGGGTTAATTAACACAAGGTGGTCAAGCTCTGGGTTGAACCACATGCATGTTTTTATATATAATTAACCCTTCTTTAAATATTATATTTCCTTCCATTTGTAATGGAAGTGAAGTTGAACTGCTTACCGAGCTCAGTAGGTCCTCGAATGTGGACTCTCCGCTGCAAAATGAGTTGTTCTTCTGACCGGTAATAATTTCTAGCATCAACACACCAAAGCTGAAAACATCGGACTTCATGGAGAAGTGACCGTACAATGCATATTCAGGAGCCATATATCCACTGCAGACAGAACAAACACGTGCATGCCGTTATGTTAGTAAGGAATCTTAAAACAATGTTTCTTTTTGCTGTCGAACGATCATGGAATACTCACTATGTTCCGACAATTCTATTTGTCTCCCCTTGAGTTTGATCCACTTCAAACAACTTGGCCATGCCAAAATCCGCTATTTTAGGAGACATCCCAGCGTCTAACAACACATTACTTGCTTTAAGATCACGATGAATGATACGAAGTCTGGAATCTTCATGAAGATACACAAGACCACGAGCAATGCCTCCAATGATCTTGTACCGTCTCTGCCAATCCAGCAAGGACCGTCTCTCTGCATCTGCATATGCAAACGTACGTGTCTTAATGAACTTAGAATTTAGGCAAAGCATGCAAATACGTGGTCCAACAAAACAGAATATATCCTTGGAATACCGAATATAAAGTGGTCGAGACTTGTGTTTGGAACGAATTCGTATATCAGAAGCCTCTCGCTTCCACTTAAGCAGAAGCCCAGAAGCCGAACCAAGTTCCTATGTTGAAGTTTGGCAACCAGAAGCACTTCATTCTTAAACTCCGCATCTCCTTGTCCCATTCCCCGTGACAACCTTTTCACCGCAATCTCTTTTCCATTCTCAAGCATGCCCTACAACCAAACATAACCAATGAAGCATCCAGATTCAAAATATATATATGTTGGTAGGAGAGAGGGAAGTAATGAACCTTGTAAACAGTGCCAAATCCACCTTGTCCGAGCTTATTTTCTTCAGAGAAGTTGTTCGTTGCAGCTCGAATGGTTTCAAAGTCGAATTGCAAGGATTCAGCGGATACAATTTCATCCACGTCTGACAACAACATGCATATTTGTCAAATGCAATGAATTGGATAAAAGTGAGGACTTAATTTGACGGAATATGTAAAAGAAATGATACCTTCGACAGTGGAGACGGCGGATGGTCTTCTCTTGATTTTCTTTCTCAGAAGGATGCAAACTCCGATGATAACTGCTGCGCCGCACACGGCTCCTACAGAAACAGACACGATGACGACGGTCTTGCTGCTTCCTGCATGCGAAGACCTTAGTCAGACACGAAGTTATAACGGGAACAGAGTAGGGAATTGCTCTCTTAATATTATGCAATTTTAATACTATAAAATGTATTTATTTTTAATTTAATCTTTTATGAAACCTTGTATTTACCCCTAAAATTGGTTTACTTGAATTGTTTACATCTATTCTAAATCTTGCCTCATTGACTATGGTAACAAATTAATCAACATAAGACATATTTTTATTTTTATTGTATTAATTTAAAAATAAAATTTCACGGAAAGCGCATAAATGACTAATATAATTCAATAAATTAGTAAAGAAAATTACAAACATAAAGATAGTAAATACAGTTCATTATTACAAGTTTCCTGTTAAGAAAATAAGGGTGTATCGCTAAAATACTGGAAACTGTAGGATTTAAGGTAATCAAAGATAGAAGTTGAGGTGAAGCAAGTGTAATTGTTTTATACTTTAGAGCAAGTTTGGAAAGAAAAGTTGACTTCATCGAGAGAAATGGATGACTTAACCTTTAGCCGGTTCGGTGGTATTGGTCGCGGAAGGAGGAGGAGAAGTCACCGCAGGTGCGGGTGGTGGCTGCGGTGGTAGAGCTTCATCTGAGTCCTTATAGAATTGGTAAACTTCATACCTTATGTTACAGCTTGGTGTCACCACCCTCCCGCCGATCTTCGAATCACAACAAGTCGGTATTTGCCCTACTGCTCCGGTAAGACAATTGTTGCAATCGATTTCCGACAAGTCGGGCGTGCACTTCACCACATCGTGACAATCAAGTCAATAACTGTGTCTGTATATATTTATGTTATATATCTGTGTATATAATATATATACGGTATACCTGGACAAGAGCAAATAAGGTTTGAGAATCCGGTGCGGTGGCGTTACCAGTGGCAAATTTTCTCTTTGAATCTCCCGCAGCAGCTTTGGTCCTCAAGGTATTGAACAGTTCTATCAGAACTTCATTGAACTGAGTAACACTTGTAGCGTTGTTGAGATTCCACATATAGAATGCCGGCGATGTCTCCATGACTCCGAAGATGGACCGATTGGAGTAGCGAAGCATGCAATTGTCGTACCAGAGAATCGCTTCCTTCTGCAGTGGACATCGCTGACGGATCGCATATCTGGATTCGTTGAGGCAGCTCCGGCAGTCGGAGAGACTGACATCGCCGCGGCAGAGGGCGAGAGCGTTGACTGTGTTGGGGATTTGACCGCCGGAGGTGAGATTGTAGAAGCCGTAGTCGATGGTAGTGTCGTTGGCCACGTCAGAGAGGACGGTGTTGAGGTTTGTCTGGTAGACGCTGTTGGCCGTGAAGTTTCCGTTGGTGTCTATGCAGAAGTTGTAGAGAGGATCCACCGCGCTCACACTGATGACCATTAGGAGGTGGCCCAGTAATATCAGAAGGAGATGGTGGTTCGACGACACCATGGATACGTGCGGTCGCCCGAGAGAGAGGTGTCCTATCACTAATTGATGTTATGATGATGATGATGATTTTTTGTTAGTTCATTATTATTAATAATATATAATCCATTGCGCGTTGACTCCAATGAATACGTTTCTGCGTAAGTGCGTGTCTGTGAAAGACAGACATTATTATATATTTTAAAAAACTAATTACAATAATTTACTCCAATGAATACGTTTCTGCGTAAGTGCGTGTCTGTTGGTAACAATATGTTCAAATGAGTAATGTAAATAATAATATAAATTAAATAAACATATGACTACGTCGAAAATATTTATCGTATAATTTATTATTGGAGAAAATTCAAACCAGAACCGTTCAAACAAATGAAGTACAACATTTTTTATCTTTAGATTTTGCATTTTTTGCACTCTTGTTTGAAGTCTAAAAGTCTGAAGAAGAAAAAGAAGACCAAGACCATTCATTTAAGAAGTTTTTAAAATTTTAAAAAAGTAGGCACTGTGCCAAAAAATTAGAAAAAATAAGCATACTGAAAAAAAATATTTAGCAAAATGTATATTTCGAAAAAAAATATTTAGCAAAAGTAGCGTTTTTATGAATTTCGCTACCCCTTGTGGCGTTTGTTTTACGTTTTTTTGACGATTTGATGTTTAATTAAAAATAAAATTATGTATTTATTTAAAAAAAATTTAAAAATTATAGTAAGTAGATATTTTAATTGCGATTCAAATGATGCAAAAAATATTAAATTTGGACTTACGGATTGACTGTAGGCTCTGCCGTAAGTTGAGATATGAAAATTTGACTTAAAAATATATAACTCATACCCTGTAAGTCCAAACTGACCACGGTGAACGTCATTTATGACGTAATTCAATTATCTACCTAGGGTAATTTTTTTGATTAGAAATACAGTGATTTTGTAACCCAACATGGCTTGTCTTAAAATTTGACTGAAATAATTAAATGCATTAGGTGAGAAATTTAATTATGTACTTACTCAAAAAAATCAAAAAAATTAAAGTGAGTAGATAATTTAATTACAAATTAAATGATGCTAATTAGACGTTAATTATTTACTTTTAAACTGACTGTATAATACGATATAATGCGAAGTAAATTACGTATCATATTATACGGACGGTCTAAAAGTAAATTATTAACGTCATTTAATTCGTAATTAAATTATCTACTTACTTTAATTTTTTTGATTTTTTTTTTGAGTAAGTACATAATTAAATTTCTCACCTAATGCATTTAATTATTTCGGTCAAATTTTAAGACAAGCCATGTTAGGTTACAAAATCACTGTATTTCTAATCAAAAAAATTACCTTATGTAGATAATTGAATTACCTCATAAATAACGTTCACTGTGGTCAGTTTGGACTTACAGGGTAAGAGTTATATCATTTTAAGTCAAATTTTCATATCTCAACTTACGGCAGAGCCTACAGACAATCTGTAAGTCCAAATTTAATATTTTTTGCATCATTTGAATCGCAATTAAAATATATACTTACTATAATTTTTAAATTTTTTTTAATAAATACATGATTTTATTTTTAATTAAACATCAAATCGTAAAAAAAACGTAAAAAAAAAATAAAAAATGATACTCAAAGTAGCGAACGTTGTAAAAAAACGCTACTCCCAGTAGCGTTTATATACATTTTGCTAAATATTTTTTCAGTATACTTATTTTTTCAAATTATTTTGACACAGTACCTACTTTTTTTTAAAAAATATTTTAGAGCTTTTCCTGCTTTCCATTATTTTGCCCCGATTCAGGAGATGACCACACCTCAATTGTTGTTGCTTTTGTTCAAAAAAAAAAAATTATTGTTGCATATTGAACGGTGGGATATCTAGAAGAAGAAATTTCAAAAACTACCTAACCTTTGTTTATTTAAAAAAAATACGAATGTAGATGGAAAAAACTACTTTTATTTATTTTTGTGTTAAATCTAGATGAAAATGAATAAAGCAACATATTATTGGTCAGTTATTTAAAAAATTAAAGAAATTTTGGAAAATTAAGAAGAAAATCTAAGTTTTTATTGAAATTTTAAAAAAAAAAAAAACGATGATTAATAATTGATTTTTTTCGTTTCAATCAAAATAAATAAATTTTACACTCAACTTTCCAAACTTTTTATAAAAAATTTACAAATTATTTTTCGTTATTTATATATAAAAATATAATATAATTTTATATAATATGGATGAATCACTAATTGACATGTCAATTTTTATTTAAATTTAACGTAAAATAAACGAAGATGGCTTATTATCCCACTATTGTAATATAATCATCTTAATCTTACTCTAGAGGAGGTGCTCTCAATTTGTAAAAAGAGTGATTTAATTTCTTTCTTCTTACTATTTATAAAGCCAATAATATTCGGATCTTATTTAAAAAAAAATATAAATCAAATCATATAACATTTTATAAGAGTTGTCATCAGAATACTCTATACGAAAACGATTATATATATATATATTGACATTAAGTCCAGATTTAGACAGGACTGGACATCGTCCAAACAGTACGATGGAACATTCAACCTTGGGAAGATTCTCTTTCATTTCATTCATTCATAACTAATAATAAATTCCACACTTGTAAAAATTGAATCACAAGCACCACTATAATAAGAGTTTCTTTTTCTTCAAAAAAAAATATAAGCTTTTTTATTTTAGAAAGTGTGTATATATATATATAATTTCGGATGTAAGTTGTACTAAAAATGACACAACTCTCTACTTCTGGTGACGTATTTTTAATGTACCATTATTTATCTTATAATTTAACTAAAATGACAAAACAATTTACTAAATTGAAGTTCTTTTGGTCTGAATATGATGTTGTTAGTGATTTAGACCCTTGCGAATGTGAAAAGTTCAAGAAGCATATTGTTCACTATGATAATCAATGTATTTGTTAATTTTTGATGGGCTTGAACAAAACTTTCACAAATGTTAGGAGCAGCATTTTGCTTTGGGTTCCTTTGCCTAGTTTCACGGGGTTGGAGAAAGTCTCTCACTCTCGCCTCACTCGTGCGGCCTTAGGTTGGATTCCTAAGCAGCCTTTCCCATAAAATCCCAAAGACACCCGAATATGAGAGGAATATCTCTACTTATATTACTCTCAAGGTTTTCCAATGTGTTTACAAATGAAGATGGAACCCCCTTATATACAAGTTGAGGGAACCCGTAAAGGAAACTACGACAATTAATGGGGAGCTAAATATGGCAAACAATATATACTCTGATACAACGAATGTGGACTCGTACGACGAATCTGGTCGATGTGAATATTCCCTTCTCTTGTTGCCATATTTGCACGGATCATTCTAGAACTTCCCATATGTGGGCGTCGCCATGTGTCGCCATGTGTCGCCATTCCGTTAGTCCGACTTCCTTCGGCTCTCTCGTCGTCGGACTTGTTGCTTCCTCTCCTATCTGACTTGTAAGATCGGCCTCGATCTCCCCTATCGTTGGACTTGTTGGATCGGCCACGATCCTCGGTGCCATTTAATAGTAAGAGCTGTCATGATATCCTTCGTAATTGGATTTGGTGGACATGTCATGATCTCCCCCGCCGTTGTACTTGTCCTTCGACTTGGGTTTGTCTGGCCGAAATTCAAGTAGGGCTTCAGCCGTCGACATTGCTTTGTCCACGTTTTCCACACCTCGACGCTGCAACTCCTGTTTCGCCCATGGTTTGAGTCCATCCATAAATTGGAAGAACGCTTCCCCCTCGGTCATGGACGGAATCTGCAGCATCAACTCCGAGAATTCCTTCACGTACTCTCAAAGTTCTCCTCTATGTTCTAACCGACGAAGCTTCCCCCGTTCTTCGTTCTCCGCATACTCCGGGTAGAATTGTTTATGTAACTCTACCGTGAAATCCTCCCAAGTTCTAACCGGCTCTCCCATCCGGTTGTCTCGTTTTCGACGCCACCACAGTAACGCCGTGTCCTGCAAATATGAGGATATCATACCTAGTCGAGACAGGTCGTCGTCTACTCCCGTTGCTTGGAAGTAGTCCTCAATGCTGAACAAGAAGTTGTCCACGTCCTTTGCTACCCGCGACCCTTTGAACTTCTCAGGTCGAGGAACATCTATACGAGGCCCATGTTGGATTGCGCCTCCCCCTTCGATGCGCATCCTCCGCACTTGGTTGATCTCCCTTTTGAGACCTTCCAACTCATCTCGCATACCCATAAAATCAGCAAGTTGATTTTTCATACCTGCGAATTCTAGCATCTCCTCTCGCATTGCTGCGATGACAGCTTCTATCGACTCGTCCCGCTTGGTGAGTTCATCAACTGCTGTATTAAAAGCCCCTTGCATGCCCCCTTGAAGCTCTTCCAATTCGGAACGCAGCTCATCCACCCCATTGGATGCGTCCTCGGCCTTCCCTTGGACATCTGCTAACACGTCTTGGAGCTTCGCCATGCGGTGCTCTAAAGCCCCCAGCTGATCCCTTGAACTCTCACGGGTCTTCTTGGACTTCCCATGTCCTTCAACGTTCGTCGCCTCCACTTGGTTGCTAGAAGCCATCGAGAGATCTGAACTTTGGCTCTGATACCACTTTTCACGGGGTTGGAGAAAGTCTCTCGCTCTCGCCTCACTCGTGCGGCCTTAGGTTGGATTCCTAAGCAGCCTTTCCCACAAAATCCCAAAGACACCCGAATATGAGGGGAATATCTCTACTTATATTACTCTCAAGGTTTTCCAATGTGTTTACAAATGAAGATGGAACCCCCTTATATACAAGTTGAGGGAACCCGTAAAGGAAACTACGACAATTAATGGGGAGCTAAATATGGCAAACAATATATACTCTGATACAACGAATGTGGACTCGTACGACGAATCTGGTCGATGTGAATATTCCCTTCTCTTGTTTCCATATTTGCACGGATCATTCTAGAACTTCCCATATGTGGGCGTCGCCATGTGTTGATCCCAGTCACCTGAATTGCTGGTCTGTGACACTAGGTTAAATCAAGCATATAACATTATCATTCAGGAAGAGAGTCAGAGGAGTATGACTGATAGAATTTTTGTTAATCTTACCTCCTCATCTGACAATAAGACTAGGTTAAACACAAATATTGAATGTGATTTTTGTCATAAGAAGGGCCATACTAAAGACAGATGCTATGCTAGGGGATGTATATTTTGTCAGAAAAAGGGGCATGTGAAGGATAATTGTTTCAGATTTAGATATTTCAAGAAAGGAAAAAAGCTTAACCCCTAAGCTAACATTGTTTCATCTGTGGTTTCTAGTGTTGTCGATTCCGTATCAGCTAACTTCAATTTTTCAGTTCCCTTTTGGAACTCTAATCTGCAAGGATGAGTGAGTTTCACTACTGAGCAGTTTAATTAGTTTCTTCAGTCCATTAGTTGTTATGGTGCCTACTCAGTGCAGACACCCACTACCTCACGTCAACATGACAGGTATAACTAGCTTGACTTCTCATTATGAAAAGGGTTAATTACTTAATTGGTTACACATGTTTGACCAATGTTCAGAATGGTTACACATGTTTCAAAATGTGATTAATTGGTTTTGCTATGTGACTAATTGGTTACACATGTTTTTCCCAATGTGATTAATTGGTTATTCCGTTAGTAAACCGTTAATTTTAACGTTAATTAATTTTTTTAACATATTATTGAATTGTGAAATGACTATTATGCTCTTAGTTGTATTGAAGAACACGTGGAAGGATTGAAGAACAAGAATCGAACCAAATTCGATTTGATGTTCTTGAGAACCCAGAAATCAGATTTCTAGGTTCTTGAAGAACCAGAAATCAGATTTCTGGTTCTTCAAGAACCTAGAAACAGCATTTCTGGTTTCTCAAGAACCCATAAACAGCATTTCTGGGTTCTTCACAATGTGGGTAACATGTTAAACCTTTTAATCACATCATTTCAAACAACAGTATCCATTTAATCACATTATAGAGAAACATGTATGACTTTTTAATCACATTATAGAGAAACATGTATGACCATTTAATCACATTTGGTGATAACATATACTGCAATACAGAACTTCAAGAACCCAGAATCGCCTGGGTTCTTGAAGAACCAAAAATTAGATTTCTGGGTTCTTGAAGAACCAAAAATCAGATTTCTGGGTTCTTGAAGAACCAAAAATTAGATTTCTGGGTTCTTGAAGAACCAAAAATCAGATTTCTGGGTTCTTGAAGAACCCTGGTTTCTTCAATTATTGTTCTTGAAGATGATGATGTGTTCTTGAAGATGATTATAGGGGTAATTACGTCATTTTACGTATCTAAATAGTGACTTAACTGTGATTTCTAACAGTGAACAGTAAAAAAACCAAATAGTCACATTTCAAAACCAATTAATCACATTTTGAAACATGTGTAACCATTCTGAACATTGGTCAAACATGTGTAACCAATTAAGTAATTAACCCTTATGAAAATGATAATGTTTGGATTTTAGATACAGGTGCTACTAATCATATGTCTAAAAGATCTGATTGGCTTGAGAATTAAAAGTTAGTTGCTAAGTCTAGGGTACAATTGCCAAATGGACTGCATGTTTCGGTTGAAAGTGTGGGTGATTATAACTTAGGTTCAAATAAGTCCTGAAAAATGTTCTTTATTTGCCTAATTTCAAGTATAATATGATATTTGTATAGAAACTTACTGCTGAACTGAATTGCTCTATAACTTTTTACCCCTAAGACCCTTTGTTCTGCAGGACCTCTCGAGTGGAAGGGTCTTGGGGACTGGTTGATAAGAATTTGGTCTCTTTGTTTTTAAACCATCTTGTAATCCTCATGTTAGTATTGTATCTAGGACTTTAGTTTCATCTTCAGTTAGAAACACAGAATTATCCTTGTTATGGCATATGAGATTTGGACATGCGTCTTCACATTCTTTGCAACATGTAAAAGGATTGGATTTTTTCAGGAATAAGAATTATGTTGTTAAAAACTGTATTGTTTGCCATTCAGCAAAAATAACCCGATTGCCCTTTCCTGTTTCTCATTCTAAAGTTGATGCATTGTTTGACCTTATGCATGTTGATGTGTGTGGTCAATACCAAAAATGTACATATGATGGAAAGAAATATTTTTTAACCTTATTTGATGATTTTTCAAGGGTAATATGGATCTATTTGATTGTTAATAAATCTGATGTTGTTGTTGTCATTAGAAAGTTTTTGCCTTGATTAGTAATCAGTTTGGTAAGGTATTAAGGTCATTAGATTAGATAATGGTGGGGAATTCTTTAATGATCATTTAGATGCCTTGTTTGAGGAAAAGGGTGTTATACACCAAAGTAGTTGCCCATATACACCTCAGCAAAACAGTAAGGTTGAAAGAAAGCATAGACACCTTTTAGAAGTAGCTATAAAGTTACAAGTTGTTATTCTTGATATTTTGGGGTTGATTGTGTGCTTACTGCTTGTTACCTTATCAATAGAACACCATCTTCACTTTTTAATGGAAAATCCCTGATTGAGATTATGACAAAGAAAAGACCAAATATTAATCATTTAAAAACTTTTCGGTTGTCTCTGTTTTGCAAAGAACGTTGTTGTGAATGATAAACTAGATTCTCGTGTTATTCCTTCAGTTTTTATGGGATATTCTGAAGTGCAAAAATGATATAAATTGTATAACATAGAAGGTAAGAGTTTTTTTTATCAGTAGGGATATGAAATTTTATAAAAATATTTTTCCTTTTGCCGAGTATAATGATGAACCATCCTCGTATGTAAATGAACAAATTGATTACCTTGATTTTATTTATAAACCACCGCGTTGTCACATTCTAACACCTGAACCTGAGGCAAGCAATGACCAATCAGGCTCAGATAGTGATGATGCTTTATCTGAGTCAAGTTACCATCCGACAGAAAATACCTATATACCTCGCAGATCAGGGAGAACTACCAAACTTCCAATATGGCATAAGGATTATCAAGTTGAGAATTCAATAGTAAATACTCTATTGCAAATTGTGTTTCATATAAGAATTTATCAGCTTCATTTCAATGTTTTTTTGTCTTCTTTGTCCAGAATTGTGGAACCTGAATCCTTCTCTGAAGCTGTGAAGGATCATGAGTGGGTGGATGCCATGCAGAATGAGATAGCAGCCCTTAAAGAGGATAAAACATGGGAGTTAGTACAACTCCCATCAGGTAAGAAATCGATAGCTTGTAAATGGGCATATAAATTTAAGATTAATTTTGATGGTTCCATAGAGAGATATAAAGCTAGGCTAGTTGTTAAGGGTTTTACGCAAACACGTGGTATTTATTATTTTGAAATTTTCTCCCCGGTTGCTAAGATAAACAGTGTCCGAACTGTTTTAGCTTTAGCATCTATTAATAATTGACCCTTATTTCAAATGAACGTTCATAATGCTTTTCTTAAAGGGGACCTTAATGAAGAAGTCTATATGCATGTACCACCTGGTTTTTGTAATCAGAGGATAGTAGTAATTTAGTATGTAGATTACGAAAATCTCTTTACGGTCTTAAACAAGCATCTAGGCAATGTAACTTGAAACTAACTGAAGCACTTATTGATAATATGTATATTCAATCAAAACTCGATTATTCTATTTTTACAAAGAAAACTAGAAATGAGATTGTTGTTTTATTGATTTATGTTGATGACCTTGTTATTTCAGGAAATAGTGTTGTTTTGATTGACCAACTTAGGTCGTTCTTAAGGATAGTTTTAAGGTGAAGTCCTCGGTGAATTAAAGTTTTTTTTTCTTCCGGGTATTGGAATTGCTAGGTCAAATACGTGCTTAATTTTATCACAAAGGAAATATGCTCTTGAATTGATATATGAATCAGGTCTTTTGGCATGTAAAACTGTTAAACACCCCATGGAACTTAATGTCAAACTTACAAGTAGATCATATGATAACCATCTTAAAATTAATCAAGATGATCTACTTCTTGAAAATCCTAACACTTATAGAAAATTGATTGGTAAGTTATTATATCTAACCATCACTAGAATGGATATTGCATTTGTTGTTAAGCATCTTACCCAATATATGCAGGAACTTATGAAGTCACACCTGGATGTTGCCCTTAGAGTTGTCAGGTATGTCAAGAATGATCCAGGTTTAGGTATTCTTCTTGATTCCAGTAATAAACATGTTTTGACATCCTTTTGCTATTCTGATTGGTCTGGATGTGTTGAAAGTAGGAGGTCTGTCACAGGATATTGCATTAAGTTAGGGAATTCCTTAATATCTTGGAAGGTAAAAAAGCAAAGTACCGTGTCTAGATCTTCGCCTGAGGCCAAATATAGGAGTATGAGAACTACTTTATCTGAGGTTATATGGCTTCGTAACTTATTGATTGAATTGGAGGTGTCTCAAACTGAACCTGTTATGTTATATTGTGATAACCAAGACGCTTTGCATATTTTTTTCTAACCTTCTTTTTTATGAGAGGACCAAGCATATCGAGACAGGTTGCCACTATATTCAAGAAGGAATGGTTTAGACCAAGCACGTAAAGACTTCAGAGCAGTTAGCAGATTTGTTCACTAAAGCTCTTGAAGATTATCAACATGATTTCTTGAAGAATTTGCTTGGAATTAAATACATATTTTGATTGTTTAGTTTGTTTATGGTTTAGCTTGAAGGGAGTTTTATCAGGTCAAGCTGAACACTTAGGATATTTCAGGGTGTATTTGATAGTTTTTGTTGTTGCTGGATCGAAGTATAATAATGTGTATTTGTTTGCTATAAATAGAGGGTTGATGGGTAATTGTGGACACATGAATAGAATCCACAAAACGATCCCATCAAATGTTGAGCCATTATTGTTGCTTCGTCTATTCAGTTTCCAAGGCTCACCATTAATGAAATAGTCGCATTCTAGAGGTATAAGTTGTGCTAAAAAAATACACAATCCACATCCTATGGTGACATTTTGGGTAATTATATATTTTTTATTATGACGAACTATGTTTGGTTAGAAATTAAATTATGTATTTATTAAAAATAAATAGAATAAGTAGATATTTGAATTTCAACCTGAACAATGCAACGATATTGAATTTGCACTTACGATTGAGCATACACTTGATAGATTATCCTAAGTTTAGATCTAAAAATTTGAGTGTACAAACCCAACTCGGACTCTTTAAATCAAAATTCAACAGCGTTAGCGGTATTTATTGCGAAATTAATATATTTACCTACTGTAAATTTTTTCCTTAGTTAGCTATATAATTAGAGTTTTAACTTAACATCGTTTGTACTATAATTTGACTGAAATGATAAAATGATTTATATAAGAAATTTAATTACATACTTACTAAAAATCAATATGTAGATAATTGAATTACATCATAAATGACACTAACGACATTGAGTTTCAACTTTCAGACTGACATCATACGATATGATAGACCAGATGCTATACATTATATATAATGTATAACATTTGGTCTATCGTAACATACAATCAGTCTGAAAGTCGAAATTCAACGTTTTTAGCGTCATTTATGTCGTAATTATTATCTACGTACTATAACTTTTTTTATAGTGAGTATACAATTAAATTTCTCATATGAGTCATTTTATCCTTCTTCGACCAAAAAACTAATCATTTTATCCTTCTAGTTAAATTATAGGACAAATGATGGCATGTTAAAATTTTAATTGTATACCTATTTTTGTTTTACTGAATTTCGTCATAAATGTCGCAACATTGTTGATTCAAATTTAAAGAGTTTGAGTTGAGTTTTTTAAGCTAAAGTTTTTATGGAAAAAGTGTATGTCAATCCGTAAATCCAAATTAAATATTGTTTGCATAACTTAGATCGCAATTCAAATATTAAATTTTTTGTTATTTTTTTTAATAAATAGATAATTTAATTTCTAAACAAACATAATTCATCGAGAGAAAAAAAAATAAGGGTAAAATACGACATTGCCCCCTAAAGTTTAAGCCAAATTTAAGTTTCACCCCTTAAAGTTTAAAATTTGAAATTTTAGTTTTAATGTTTGGTCTGGATGAAAAATCTCCCCTTTTCGTCACTTAGCCGTTTATTTCAGACAGAATCCTTGACATGTGCGGCTCACGTGACTCTTTAATATTTTAAAAGAACAAAATTGTCATCCAATAATGCGATCAATCTCCAAGTTTCAAGTAAAGATCATCACAACACGATATTCGATTTCGCGGCGGAGGATCTGATTCCCGCTGGCTCTCTACTGTACCGATTCATCAACGAGGGTGATGCGCGTTTCAGAAATTGAGGTTTTAGATGGCGAATCGAATCGTGAAAGGGTCGTGGATCGTGAAGAAGGTAGTCGGAAACTACGGTGCATTTTTGTTAGGCAGAGTGTTGACGTGTAATTATCATAGAGGGGGAAAACTACTTCGAAATCGACGTTGACATCGGAAGCTCCAAGATAGCGAGTGTAATCCTGCATTTCGTGTTGAGGTACGTGACGAGTGTGACGACTGATATGGGTTTTCTGGTAGAGTTGCATGCGAAGGAGAATGTTCATCACAAATCTGGAGACGGCGATGGTGATTGAATATGGTGACAGACAACACGGCACGATGAATTTTGGTAAATAAATTAATTTCATGTTTTATATTAGATTTTGATTCTCTACTCTACAACAACTTAAAATCAATGGAAGAATCCTTTGTTGATACTTCTACTTGAACTAATTCATCCAATCAATACAAGTAATTCATTAGAAATTGAAAGTGGTTGATTAATTTATGAGAGAATACTTCGGGCCAACTGCTACAGAGTATCTTCGTCCTCCCCATTTTCAAGTTTCCTCTGCAGATTCTGTTGCAAGCAATCAATGGAGTCCAAACTTGATTCGACAGTGCATGAATGCACAGTTGAGTGGACCCATCGACAACGAAATCACGAATTTGACTGATCTCAAGCTTCTTGCCCTCTACTTCAACAACTTCAGCAGACTGATTTCACCATTTTTTATTTCGGAGAAAAATGGAAAGAACAATCACAACAATGAAGATGGAGACAGCAGAAGCATATTGATGGAGAGCGATATTGTCCTTTCAAAATATTAAAGAGTCACGTGAGCCGCACATGTTAAGGATTCCGTCAGAAATAAATGGTTAAGTGACGGCAAGGGAAGATTTTTCATCCGGACCAAACATTAGGACTAAAAATTCAAATTTTAAAGTTTAAGGAAAATACTTAAATTTTAGGGGACAATGTCGTATTTTACCCCAAACATAACTACCTAACACATCACCCTATTGAGTGTGTTTTGTTTATATAGCACGACCCGCAAGTGTGATTATACCTACATTTTAAATATATTTTTTTGGAACTCACTTTTTTTTATATACTTACTTTTAAAAAAAAATCACTTATAATTAACCCTTTATTTTTATTATTTATCTTCTATGGGTAAATAAATAGATTTGAGGATCAAGTTGATAACTCTAAACAAGTAAAAGGATTAGAATGCTTACGCTACAAGTTCGAGAACTAATATAATGCTGAAATAGTTAAATGTAGGGTTAATAGGTCCAATAGTACCATAAGTTTGGGCCATGTGATCAGATGGTATCATATATTTTTTGATGTGGTTAAATGATCTGTTATGTTTGGAGCATGTTGTCATATGGTACTCTGTTAGTCAACCGTTAGATTTTTCTGTTAAATGGTCAATGTCAGCACCACGTAGATATATAATATAATATTTAATTTTAAAAATAAAAATAAATAGGAAAATTTAAAAAATAGGGGAAAAAATCGAAAAAAATATTTTAAACAATATATATTAATAAAATGTATTTTTTATAAATTTATTTATTTTTAAAAAATTGAAAAAAAAAAAATAGGTTGGACCATTGGGGTCCAATTGACCCAGCCAAGGGTCGAACCCTGGGCTGGGTTGGACCCCCACCAGGTCGCCTGACCTGGGCGACCAGGTCTGGGTCTGACCTAGCCTTGGGATCGACCCTGGCTGGGTCAATTGGACCCCAAGGGTCGAACTAACTTGGGGTCCAATTGACCCAGCCAGGGTCGAACCCTGGGCTGGGTTCGACCCAGACCTGGTCGCCCAGGTCAGGCGACCTGGTGGGGGTCCAACCCAGCCCAGGGTTCGACCCTTGGCTGGGTTAATTGGATCCAAGGGTCCAACCCTAGTTTTTTTTTTTTAATTTTTGATTTGTTTTTAAAAAATACATTTATAAAAATTACATTTTATTAATATATAAAGTTTTAAAATATTTTTGAATTTTTTAATATTTTTTTTCGATTTTTCCCTATTTTTATTATATTTCCTATTTATTTGTATTTTCTAATTGCCACGTCAGTGCTATGTCAGTGTCACACCAGTACCACGTCAGCATTTCGTTAGTTAACGTTGACGGCAACAGTAATTTGGATCAAATAACAATATTGCGAATCAAATAACAATATTGCGAAACTTATGGTACCATAAAATAACATAGGGGTACTATCCGATCATATGACCCAAATGTTATCGTACCTATTAAACTCTGCAAATGTTTCGTTTTCCGTCCATCTCTACCCTGATTAAGATTTCCGTTCCCTCTCTACCAGCCTCTGGTTAATCTTCCAACTAACCTGCAACTTGCAAGAAGACGCCATTGATAGCGATCGAAGCTGAGCAATCACATAAAATCGCAGCTTTATCCTCTAGGGTTTTTGAGTACATTCTTCCTTTCTATCTCTGTGTAAATAGCGGCCAGCAATGGCAATATACAGCATCTCTCCTCTGAGTTCCATGCTTCACTCTCACTTCAGCTCTGCTTGCGGCCTGAAGCTGTGTCGTCTATCGAACTTCTCCGTTCCTTCTCTTTCGCATGTCGGTAAGGTTCGACAGAAGAGGGAGAAGAAGCGGAGAGCTCGGCGGTTAGTAGTTGCCTTATCCACGCACTCCGCCCCTCGGATTGTCAAGTCCAACCGGAAGTCTCAGTTCAAGGATGAGGTGCTCGATTTTTACGAGGATGAAGATAGTGAGGATGGATTTGACTTGTTCGATGATGTGAGTGTTTGTTATATATTTAGTAATCACATTTCCTTGTTGTTTTACTGTAATGAGTGGCGGATGGATTGAGTAACCTCGTCTGGAATATGTATTAATTCTGAATCTTGACTCATTTACTGGAAAATTCGTTCTAGAATTAAGTGATTGCAGTTATTGCCATTTTGTAGTTGGTGTTAACAATATGAGCTGAGCTGTGAGCTCTATCAGAAGATAAGAAACTTTTCTCGGACCAACCCGATTTTCCGTAGTTATGAATTTACGTATGAACTTGTTTTTATTTTTCAACATTACTGAGTTTGTATTTTGTATGGTAATGTAGTGCACCTTCATAGGTTTGTGGGTATATGTTGTTGATAATTGATATTAGCTGTAAAGCCAGGATACTTGCTTTGAATTACTGCGGCTAAATATATTTTAGTGGTGCATTCAATCAAGGTTTGTGGGTTTCGATATAGTTGATGTTTTGAAAGTACTCAGTTGGATCCAAGTAGAGTTATATTTCACGGTCAAGGATTGATACTAGGTATGATCAACATATGAAATTCTGCCAAGTCATTGCCCTTTTTGGTAGGATATCATCATTATGATTTATGCCTAGAAACCCTGGCTGTAAACATCGCTAACTCCATTTGGACCCCAAATGTGGATCTGTTCGTTTGGTGTAGGTGTTGCAGAATCAGGCTCTTTAGATTGTTGAATGACTAGATCTTTAACTGGGAAATTATTAGTATTTGTCTGTAGCAGCTTTACTGCCCTGAACGTTTCTTCATATTGGAAATAGATAACATTCTCATGTACGGAATCCCCTGTTCATATCTGTCTTGATAATAACAATAAAGTGATTTTTTAAATCCTGTGCAATCTCTTCCTTCACATGAGGTACTCAGCTGCTTTTTGTATCTTTCTGCAGTTAGTTGCCTTTGAGGTGATTTGGCCTGTAACTTCAAATTTTAAATGAACATGCTTTCTCTTGTTGCAGTAGTATGAGATCAGCTGTTAACAGTTTGTAGTTGTAATGATCCGTTAACAGTTTGACTTGAATTGGGTTTGTTTCAGGATGAATTTGCTGAAGTAACTTATTATGATGTAAAAAATCGGGATAAGTCGAAGAAAGTTTTCAACCTCAGACAAGGTTTTTTTACATAATTTGTATGATGCTTGAAACCTGATGAAGTATATTTGCTTTTTACTTTTTAAAAATATTTGTATTTTCCTTGCAGATGACCATGAAGGATCACAAAAATTGCAGGAATCAAATGCCTCAAATTCTAAAGCGGGTCTTCTTTCTTGGAGTGACAAAAATGCTGTCAGAAATGGGAAGAAAAATACAACCAGAAATGCAAAGGGAAGTGGTTTACATGATTATAGTGGTAGTGGGAAGGTAAGATATACAACAAAATCTGTAACATGCCTTGAACAGTTTGAATGTTTCAATTGATCTCTCCGATTTTATTAAATAATTATTTTTGTAGCAGATACCAATTAAAAGTGGTCGGAGTAGATATCCTCGACTCTGTGAAGCAATACAAATGGATGAGAGATGGGTACCGCTGCTCGATTACCTAAGCAAATTTGGACTCAAAGAATCTCACTTCCTTCAAATGTACGAGAGACACAAACCTTCCCTTCAAATCAATGTGTGTTCTGCGGAGGAGAGATTGGACTACTTATTCAGCGTTGGTGTCAAACAAAGAGACGTTAAAAGAATACTCCTAAGGCAGCCTCAGATTTTGGAGTACACAGTTGATAACAACTTGAAAGCCCATGTTGCTTTTCTGATGAGGTTGGGCATCCCTAATTCCAAGATAGGGCAGATAATTGCCGCAACTCCGTCGCTCTTCTCATACAGTGTTGACAACTCTCTAAAACCTACTGTCCGTTATTTGGTTGAGGAGGTTGGCATTAAGGAGAAGGATTTGGGCAAAGTTATCCAATTGAGTCCTCAAATCCTTGTTCAGCGAATCGACATTTCATGGAATACTCGTTATATTTTCCTATCTGAGGAATTGGGAGCTCCTAGAGATAGCATAGTGAAGATGGTAAAGAAGCATCCTCAGCTTCTTCATTACAGCATAGATGATGGACTGCTTCCTAGGATCAATTTCTTCAGGAGTATTGGAATGTGTAACTCCGATATCTTGAAGATCTTGACCAGCCTTACACAGGTGAGTCTTTTTTTTTTGGCATACAAAAGTTCAAGTTGCTCATTGCTGTTATGACATCTTTCAGTCTTATGTTTTTGTTTTTAATTTTCTGAACTCATACCCATGATTTTTTTTCTTCCAGGTATTATCCTTGTCATTAGAGGATAATCTCAAACCAAAGTACCAGTACTTGATCAATGAACTCCGTAACGAGACACGTTCATTAACCAAATGCCCCACGTACTTGAGCTTATCCTTAGACCAAAGGATCCGGCCGCGCCACAGATTCCTAGTTGCACTAAAGAAAGCTCCAAATGGTCCATTTCCATTGAGCTCATTTGTTCCCACAGACGAATCCTTTTGTCAGCAATGGGCTGGCACGAGTTTGGATAAGTATTTGACGTTCCGTCAGAGTCTGCAACTGAAAGAATTCACAGAGAAATAAGTATCTATATTAGCATTACTTACACGCAAAATTGTAGATGTTGTGTTTAATACAGAGCCTATGAAGCGTCATTGATTCGATCGCCGAGGGAATTTTTGGCTATACGTATAGATGAGCAGTTTTCCTGGAAGGAATCTGAGGTGTGTAAAAAAATCAGTTAAATAGGAGATAGTATCATTGATGTACAAGGTTTCTGCCTGATTCCATTTTTTTTTGCAGAAATTGCTGCAAGACGTAGCGGAAAGCAGATAAATCATATCCATTGTCTCCACCATTTGATGGCCAAATTGTAGGTTCCTCTGCAGTGCAGTTGAATTCATTGGCAATTTGTGGTCGGAACTAACTTCTTTTTTTAATATATATTGTAATATAGGTAAGGTGATATTCATTTCTGTTCATATATTGATGTTTTTATGTAATGGAAGAAGCTTTTCTTATAACACTCTTTTACGGTCACAATACTTGATTACTGAACGAGGTTCTACCACCTCATTCTTAAAAAATATATTGATGAAGTGGCAGAATTTACATAACGTTACATTATCATATTTGCATATAAACATCAATTAGAAAACATGTGTCATAAAGAAGCACTAGCAAATAATGTCTTGATCGATCGCTAGGAAAGCAAATGCCAAATGGCATCAGCTCCCTTGAAAGACGAGTGGATTGTTGGCTTTGGTGAGTCCTTCGGTTTCTAGCCGGTTGAAACAAGATTGAAAGGGGAGAGTAATTAGGTAAATAAATAATGAAAGTTTATATACATGTAATATGAAGTTAGAGTATTAATTATATATGATGTATATATATGGTCCTAAGAAAATAGGAATGAATTCATTTTTTGATTATAATCTAGGGAAAAGTCTGAAAATTGCACAACATGTTTGACGAAAATGGTTTTCCAACCCAAACGATTATTTTTGGTCCAACATGTTTGAAAATGATGGTAATTGGTACCTCCGTTATTTTTATGTTAAAAAATTCAGTTAAATATTTTCATATTTACAAAATTAACCAAATATTTTTCTAAATGCTAAAATTAAACCCTACAAACTTACATTAATGTTTTAAACAAGTCCTGACTCGATTCAAGTCACACTGGGGTCCCCTAGTCAGGCTCTGAACCCAAACCAGGTCGCCCAACCCCTGGGGACCTGGTTTGAGCTCAGACTGATACCATGTCGAAAAACTATGGAGACATGGTCTCGGTTCGGACCCAGACCATAGGACCCCTGATTAGGGCTCAACTGGAGCCTCAATCGATTTTGACTGAACCCAACCAGGTTCGTTTCAAGCGATTGGGGCTCCAATTGAGCCCCAATCGGGGGTCCTATGGTCTAGGTTCGAATCCTGGCTAGGGGATCCCCGGTGTGACTCAAATCGAATCGAGACTTGTTTGAAACATTAGTGTAAGTTTGTAGAGTTTAATTTTAACATTTAGAAAAATATTTGGTTAATTTTGCAAATATGAAAAATATTTAAACGGAATTTTTTAACAGAAGGGTAACAGAGGTACCAATTACCTTCATTTTCAAACGTATTGAACCATTAACCATAAAAAAAAAAAAACAAGTTGCATCGAAAACAATTTTGTGCAAACATGTTGAACCATTTTCAGATTTTTCCCTATAATCTATAATTAAAAAAAGAATTCATTCCTATTTTCTTATGATTCCATATATATACATCATATATAATTAATACTCAACTTCATATTACATAATGTTTTTCAAATTTAACCCTACTTTATTAATTAATTACCAAAATAACCCTCGTATTTTGGAATATACAAAACTGGGACTAAACGCTGATGGGATTAACGTTTGTTATTTGGAAAAGTAAAAAACCCGATGGGATCAACATTTTTTATTTGAAAGAGTAAAAAACGATGATCCTGTCAGCGTTCAGGGTTAAAAAGCCCTAAACGTTGATGCCATCAGCGTTTAGGCTTTTTTAAGTACACCCGCGACACTCTTCTCCTGCAGACTGCATTCCATCCATTTTTGGAAGAGAGGATGATTGATTGGAGACGGCTTCCCTGTCCAAAGATTCAGCCGCCAGCCACTTCATCAAAAATTGCCACAACCGCCAACAGTTTCATTATCACCACACTCTCCGTTGTCACATCTTTGTCGATCCATTCATCCCCATAAGTAAGTGATCTCAAACCCTAATTTTTTTAAGTGGGATAAATGTTATTATTGAATAAAATTATATGGAATTAGTTGTTAGAATGCGTACTTAGTAGTTATAACGTCAATTATATAACTATTTTGATGTTATTTTCAAATTCTATTGTACTAGGTTATACTATTACTGAATTCAGATGATGGCTATAATTTGTCGATATGGTGGTAGAATCACTACCACTGAAGGCATTGTTAGTTATGTTGGAGGTAGTTCTGCCATGTCGTACACCTCCAAAAGTATATCATTAACTCAGTTTTTTTGCCCAATAAAGGAATGGTAAGCCCACTCCGCTACGTAATGTTCGAATTTCGTCCCGCGTTACTAAACTTCACTCCCGGAAACCAGCGCTTTGCACTGACACATCAACGTAGATCCACCAGTAGCCTAGGATTTGAGAGGTCGACTCGTTAGGCCCAAGTCGTATATACTTAACTTAGTTGAAAGAATTTGTTGTTGTAGCTTGTGAAATTGGAGGGTATAATGAGTTTGAACTCCGTTGTAAGTTGGATAACATGTTTTTCCAATAAACACTGACGCTGTATTGAAAGACATCTTTGAAATGTGTGAAAATAGTATGGAGATCTATGTGACTAGTATAGTTTCTCCAGCAATACTATCACATTTGACTAGTATACGCTCCATCATATTTCTCTTTAGCATCGGTCGACCAACATATAAATGCTCCCATGACCATAACTATCACATTTGATACATAATAATTAGTTAAATACTTCCAACATATATATTCTAAATAAGCTGAGTTTAATAAGTAATCATACCTGCAGCAGTACAACACATCCAGACGCATTGGTTCTGGCCTTTTCTATGGCTCTGCATAACCCATTATAAAGGTACCTCAATACATCTGATCCTCAATTGTATTGAGCAGTCTGTTGTAAATCCTCAAGTAATGGGAGATATTCCAAGTTCACTTTGTTACCGACCGTTGTAGGAAACATAAATGAACCTAACATGTGCAAGATGTATCATCTTGCTCTCATCACCGCTTCTTCATCAGTTTTTGGTATCCAATCAGGGGCACCTGGTTTCCTCTCAAATAATCTTTTCAATCAGGAGAGGTGTACCTCATTTTTTCCTATTTTACCATCACGTGAGGTGGGTGGGTGTCCCAACAATCTCGGGTATAGCTCAAGCAAAATAACTTTAGCCTCATCCAAATATTATTCGTCTGTGATCGGTGATCCACTAACCCGTAGACCTAGTAAAACTTGAACATCGCGCAGAGTTACGGTCATCTCACCCATCTCAAGTGGAAAGTGTGAGTTTCCGATCTCCACCTCTCAATGAGTGCATGAAGTAATCCCGCATCAACCACAATGCGAGATATATATGATGCTCATCCAAATCCAGCCAAATCAACTCATTCACGCGTACGTCGATCTAGAGGCCAACATTTACCGGCCCTCCAGTACCTATCATCCCCAATCTTATCACTAGGAACTACATATAGTAAATAACCACATATGACAATTTCAGAAAATTTCCCCACATTTTCAAAGATAACAACATACAACATTCAGAATTACTGTATCATTGACGGCATGTGATATTCTTGATAGTACAATAATGACGGATCCTTCGGTTCTTTTTTCAACAAGTCACTCGTTGATCTCCTTGGATCGTTGTCCATTATCTATTAAAAATTGTAATCAATTTAATTATATATGATATCATTAACTACTAATTAAACATTCTAACTACTAATTATATCTAATTTAATTCAATAATTTACCCCAAATTCTAAAAACTAGGATTTTCGGACTCACCTCGATATGGATCGACAAAGGAATGGCTGGATGTGAAAACGAGAATTGGTGGTCTTGACACAGCTCCGATGTTGAATTCTGGCGAAGAAGGAGACAGTGACGTAAAAGAAAGGGACAACGAGGGATATTCTTGTTCTTCAATCAACGGGAATATGAGTATCGACTGGAGGCGACGACGTAAGGGACATGTTAGGGGAGGAGCGACGACAGGATTTCGGTGGTTGGACGCGACGAAGCTTTCGACGGAGAGCAATTGCAGAGGGAGGGGGTTGAGAATGGGGGAGGGGAATAGACGAAGTCTCTATTATCCCCCCTGAATGCTGATCCCGTCAGCGTTCAGAACGTCCTTCTAACGGGCGTTCTAAACACTGATTGAATTTGTTTTTTTACTTTTCAAAATAAAAAACAATGATCCCGTCAGCGTTCTGCCCACTTTTGTATATTTCAAAAAGCGAGGGTTAGGTTGACAATTAATTATTAAAATAGGGTTAAATTTTAAAAAAAATCCATATTACATGTATATATACTTTAATTATTTATTTACCTAATTACTCTCCCTTTTCAATCTTGTTTCAACCAGCTATATATATATATAATAGAATTGTTTAGTTGTACAAAATGTCAGAGTAATATTGTATGATTTGTAGGGATTTAATAAATATTATGTTTATTTATAAAGATTAAAATTGTAAATGACGACATGATAAAGTACTTAGGTGACGAATTTAGATGAACATAAATTTTAAATCCAAAACTCTAACCCAAAAAATTTAGTTTGAGTAACTCATATAATAATACATGACATATGGCATGTTCTTTTCACGGAATGGAAAATGAATTCGGCTTACGGATTCCGTAAGAAGTTGTTCTTTTCGCGGAATTGCAAAAATTTGGCTTACAGATTCCGGGCGGGGTAGGCTTAGACATTCCGTGTGAAAAGCTCGAAATTCCTAAGCCGGGCGCTCTAGGAATGAGGAATAGGAGGCGAAATGGCCGAAATGCCCTTACTTTAAAATTTATATTAATTCAACAATTTTATCTTAATTATAATTAATTAAATAAGTTATTTTATTTTTTTAATTATTAATTAATTATATTATAAGTTTTTATTATTCTTAATTTTAAAATTAATTAATACAAATTATATATATTATATACTATACATATACAAGGAGGGGCAAATATGTCATTTTACCACATTCAATTCCCTTTCCATATACAATTCCACCAAAGAAACAACAGAATTTCTTATTCCATTCCATTTCATTCCACCAAAGAAACAACTTCATATTCTTATCCCCTATTCCTTATTCCCTATTCCTATTCCCTATTCTGTATTCCTTATTCCGAATTCCATGAAAGAAACGCCCCGTTAGAGTTTATGGACTCAAATATTTAATACGCGTCACACAACATGATAAACAATTTAAAACTTTAAAATACAAAAATAAACTATGTCATTAAATATAATTATATTATTGTAATATTTATATTTATCTCACTATATTATTATATTATTTTAATATCTATATTATTAACATCAAAAGGTCATAATTTTATATATGGTAGTCTAATTTATATACTAACTTTGTATATGAAAATAAGTGTTAATTTATTTTTGTAATACAATATCATATATTTCTTAAATAAAATAAAAACAAATCAATTGACTTGTTATTATGTATGTAAAATATCACATCGACCATAATATTTAATTAGAATTTGAATTTTTTCCTTGAAGTTTCAATTGTAATTTTTTATTCTCATGTTTGACAAAAATGCAAGTTTGCCTGAACCATCAAATTTTCCATCCAAAATTGGGAAAAATATGAAAAATCACTCAGATGTTTGCCAATTTTGGTAATTACACCCATATAATTTCTTTACACGCATATGTTTCCATTTGTTGGTAACTCCACTTTTCCGTCACAGTTGTTCATTTCCCGTCAATTAGAAATCACATGTTGCGCACGTGATGTAATTATAATGATATATACCTAAAATACCTCTAGCATGTATTGTTGAACCTTTATTTGAGAACTTGAAAACGTTCCAACCATTTTCACTCCACTTCTCCGCGCCGCGCAACTCCTCCCCTCTTCCGACTCACACATGCTCATCATTCTATCCTTTGTATTTGTCAATACAAATGGAAGAAAAGGAGGCCACTAGTTATAGGTAGCGGCTGTAACTCTTAGCAATTGTTGTATTGAAATTCTACTGATCAAGAACGGGAAAACCAAAGTCACTTCCATGGACGTGATAAACTTATTGCCGCCATTTTTCAGGCCATAAATGGTCATCTGATTATCGCGTTATCGGTGTGGGAGAAACGGGTTCGGTCTTGATGGCCTCTTGTTCGTTGATGGAGTGAGTTGAGGATTCACAGAAAACGGGTCCAATGTTTTGTTTGGAGTAGTGTCAAAATGACAGGGAAGACGATGTAAGTATTTTATGCATTTCTCAATTTCGCTCATATATATATTTAAAAAATATGCTTGATTATGTATTGTAATGTATTACAGAAGGAGAAAGAAGAAGAACAGGATGCTAAATTGATAAGTAGTGTAATCAACCAGGCATATAGCACTACACCTTACAGTGAAGATGATGACATTCTGCCTGAATTTGAAAAGTTATTATCAGGAGAGATTGATTTTCTATTGCCAGATAAGTCTAATGAAACCGAGATAGTGAAGGTTGCGGACGCTAGTGAAGGAGTTGGAGAAAAGAGAACTAAAGCTCGAAGATGAATTACTCGAGTAATACGGATTGAATGAGCAAGAATAGGATGTTGTTGAATTGCAAAGGCAGTTGAAAATAAAGACTGTTGAGATTGACATGCTGAATATAACCATCAATTCCTTGCAAGTAGAAAGGAAGAAACTTCAAGAAGAGATACTGAGGAACAAAATCAAGGAACTGCAGGGACAGAAGAGAAAGCAGATGCTTTAAATGCAGATTTAAAGCACGGAATTGTTGAATTTAGATCACCATGAACACATTTGAACAAGAGCTCAATGAGCTCATACTTTCATTATACACTAAACTTAATTCTGTTACATACAAGCTTGCTACTTATTACAAAACCGAACTATTATTCTAATACAAAAGCCTAAGCCTAACCCATGCTAATGGTGGTTTGATGTTCTGTGATAAACCGAATGGAACCCATGTGGAAGTGGCTGATTGGATCTCAGTGGTCTGTGACAAGGAGAGGGAATATTCTTAGTTTGCACATGTCCTCAATCAAGGTATGTTTCAATACTCCCCCGCAAGTTGAACAGTGGGGTCTCCAATGTTTAACTTGAATAGAGCTCGTCTGAAATCTTTTCCGTTTACAGCTTTTGTAAGTATATCAGCAAGTTGATCTTCTGAGCGTACGAACGGAATAATGATAGTTTTATCTTCTAACTTCTCCTTTATGAAATGTCGGTCAATTTCAACATGTTTGGTACGATCATGTTGAACTGGATTCTCAGAAATACTTATAGCAGCACGATTATCACATAGTATCTTGCACGGTTCTTGGACACGATAGCCAATTTCCGCCAATAACTTGTATAGCCATAGTACCTCTGTCAATCCTCGAGCAATCCCTCTGAATTCTGCCTCTGCGCTTAAAAGTGCTACCACTTTCTGTTTCTTACTCCTCCAAGTGACCAAGTTTCCTCCAACCTTGGCGAAGTATCCTGAAGTTGATCTTCAGTCAATCGGATTTCCGGCCCAATCTGCATCAGTATACACCTCGACCTTCAAGTGGCCATTGTTTTGAAACAACACTCCACTGCCTGGTGACCCTTTCAAATATCGCAGAATTCTGATTGATGCTTCCATGTGATCTGCTTGTGGCCTGTGCATAAATTGACTTATCACACCTACTGCATATGCAATATCTGGCCTGGTGTGGGATAAGTAAATCAACTTTCCTACTAAGTGTTGGAATCGAGTTTGATCTGTAAGTTCGGCCCCTTCCACTATCTGAAGTCCATGATTCGACACCATTTGTGTCTCTGCTGGTTTGCAATCCACCAATCCAGTTTCTACTAGCAAATCTAAAACGTATTTCCTTTGTGAAATGAAAATACCTGTTTTAGATCGTAGAACTTCAATCCCTAAGAAATATTTGAGTTCTCCCAAGTCCTTCATTTCGAATTCCTGAAATAAATTCTTCCTGAGTAGGGATATTTCTTCTGCATCATCACCTGTAATAATCATATCATCCACATATATAATTAAACAGGTTACTTGACTTCCTCTTTTCTTGAAGAACAAGGTATGATCCGCATTGCTCTGTCTGTAACCATATTTTCTCATGGCTACCGTAAATCTCCCAAACCATGCCATGGGTGATTGTTTCAGACCATATAGAGCTTTCTTCAACTTACACACCATTGTTCCTTGATATCCTGTCATGAACCCTGGAGGGGGTTCCATATAGACTTCTTCCTCTAAATCACCATGTAAGAAAGCATTCTTCACATCGAACTGATGTAACGGCCAATTTTGATTTGCCTCTATAGAGAACAAGACTCGTATAGTACCAATTTTAGAGGATTTCAGAATAGTCAATACCATAGGTTTGAGTATACCATTTTGCCACGAGTCGTGCTTTGTATCTCTCGATCGTTCCATCTGCCTTATGTTTCACGGTGAACACCCATCTGCATCCAACCACCCTCTTCCCATAAGGAAGATCGCATTTCTCCCACGTCTTGTTTTTCTCCAAGGCCTCCATTTCTACTTGCATAGCCTTTCTCCATTTCGGATGTTTGAATGTTGTCTCCACCGTACTAGGTATATCCTGTGAATATACTGCAGCCACAAAAGCACGAGCCGTTGGTGATAAGCTCCCCCTGGCAAGGTTTGCTACTGGATACCGACTTGCTTTTGGACTATACTCCAGTTCGTATCGAACTGGAGGAACACATCTGTTTCTCCTGGAGGGGAGTACATATCTCTCCTGTACAGGTGATTCTTCCACAACATCATTAGAAGTATCATTACACGGAGTTGTTTCAGAGTTACTAACCTCGGGGATATCACTCGAGGTTGGTATTGAAGTAGAGGCTGAATCATCTCGGACCTGTATTATGGGAGTCAACGTCTCAGTGGTTCCACCAACTTGCTCTTTTGAAACTATCTTAGTCAACAATGGTGTGGTTAAGGTCGTCAGATTCAACCAATCTAATGGACTATCTTCATTAATACTCCCCCTGGACATGAGATTTGGATGAATAGTAGAATTCTGTTTCCATAAAAGTACAATCCATCGTGATATACATACGATTGGTTTTTGGATTAAAATACCGATAGCCTTTTTGATGAATCCCATACCCAATAAACACACATTTGACAGAACAAGGATCGAACTTGGATCGATCCGATTTGGGGATGTGTACAAAGACAGAGCACCCAAAGATATGTGGTTTTAGTGTTAAGGCTGTAGGAACACTCATATGACTAGATAGAATTTTTAAAGGTGTTTGGAATTGAATCGCCGACGTTGGAAGGCGATTCAGGAGATATACCAACGTTGCAACAGCTTCTGGCCAGAATGAACTCGGAACTTTTGACTCCAGCATTACTGCCCTTGTCATTTCCAAAAGATTACGATTTTTTCTTTCCGCTACTCCATTATGTTGAGGAGTATGAGGACAAGATGTTTGATGAATAATCCTTTTTTCTCTAAGAAATTGTTGTAGTGAAGAATTAACAAATTCTCCACCATTATCAGAACGAAGGACCTGTATTTGCTTACTAAACTGAGTTTGAATAAGTTTGTTAAATTCTACAAACTTAGTAAAAACTTCGGATTTTTGTTTAAGGAAGTATACCCAAGTCATACGCGAATAATCATCAATAAACAAGACAAAATACTTAAAACAAGTATTCGACATACATGTTCCATTGTTTGGAGCTGGCCCCCAAACATCCGAATGAATTAACAAAAACACAGTTTTGGCTCTAGATTCAGATATGGAATACGATTGTCTATGACTCTTAGCAAACATACAGGTCTCACACACAATTTCTTTATTCGAAGGAAATAAATCGGGAAATAATTTATGAAGGTACCCTGCAGATGGATGACCCAATCTCCGGTGCCACAACCACTGTTGTCTAGTGACTGTCCCGTGAGCAAGCATTGCAGTTCCGTGTTGAGCCACTTCTTCCACATAATACAGGCCTTGACGTTCAACTCCACGTCCAATCACCTTCCCCGACTGAATATCTTGTAATACACAGAAATTAGGATACATCAGTACCATACAGTTTAGCTCCCTTGTTACATGACTAATGGATAGTAACTTGCATGCTAAGCTAGGTACATAAATACAGTTCTTCAATTTAATATCTGAAGAAATATTAACAGTTCCTGCTCATTGAACCGGTATCAATTCTCCATTAGCTGTCTGGATCATTTCTCTCTCGGATTTTGACTGGCTTTCAAAATCCCGACTATCAAATGTCATGCTGTCAGTAGCTCCACAATCAAATAACCACTGATCACCTGTCTGTGTGTTTCTTGTTTGAGCAATAAACGTTTTTCCAATAATTGAGTTCCGATTTAATTTTTCAGCATAATCGTTACCGGTTTTATCGGGATTTAAAGATAATTGACTCAAACCAGAATTGCTCATTGAACCAGAATTGAACCGCCAGGGGTAGGAAGGTAATTTCCTTCCTAACCCTATACCTTCATTCGGGTTAGGGAAGGAAGATCCGCGCGCCTCCCACTCTGCATGCAGCTCCTCTCCTGGGCGATTTAGGGTTCCACCCGCACTCATCGCCGCGCCGCCACGCCGGTTCTCTTTCGGTGGAAAGGGTCGAGGGATGAAGGCGCCAGACCTCCCATCCTCTCTATGGCTATGCTCTGGCCAGGTAAGGCTCTTTTGCTCGCCCCCTTGGTTTTCGGTCGGAACCCTAGTTGCCGTGGCGGCGCTCCACATGGGTTCGGTTCTCCACCCTCCGTCGCGGTTATTCGCCGCCGTGACTGGGTGGCCAGCTCCGATCCCGTCGCGCCGCATGCTTTTCCATCCGTCGGGGAAGCCGATGAGTTGGTAACACTCCGCTCGGTCGTGTCTCATCTTCCCACAGTGGCTGCACCTGATTTTGTTGCGGTCGCCGCCGCCACTCCTGACGAATTTGCCTCCTTTGCCGGAGGGGAACGCCGTCGGGGGCTTGGAGGCGCCTCCGTTGGGCACGGGAAAGTGCTGGGCTGACAATCCCGTGCCAAGTCCGAACCCAGCTGATTCGGTTGTTCTCCTTGCGGTTCCCATTACGATCTTCCGGTTGCGTTCCGACCTAATGGTCGAATAGGCCACCTCCCCCCCGGTAATGGTATGCGCTTGAGTAAGTCCCTCTTTTCTCCATCAAATTCATCACCAACTGCACTTAGAAATTGGTATAGCTTGGTATCGGATCATTTTGCATTCACTAGTTGTATGTCGGTTGGACACACAGCTCGGTTTGAATCCATTAAATCGATGTCCCTCCAAAGTCCCTGCATTTTGCTATACAGAACTTCTAAAGAATCGGTTCCCGGTTTCGTATTGTTAGTTCGACAAATTAAATCGAACAATTGAATTCCATCTCTTTCTTTACCAAATGTTGCAGCTAACCCGTCCCATAAGTCGTGTGCAGTGGGAGACTCGACATATTGATGCACCAAGTCCGGAATCATGTTGTCTAGAATCCACGAGCAAACGATCAAATCGTCTTGCTCCCACTGTGGATAAGTCGGATCATTGGTTTGAGGTGGTGCCGGAACACCTGTGATGTGGTGCAGTTTGCCCTGCCCCCGATCTTCATTCGGATAAGTCTCGCCCACAGGGAATGATTATTCTCATTCAACTTAATACTTAAGTTGATATTTGAAACTGGTAAGGACTGATTACGTACACTTTGATTTTGTGACAGGATTTGATACATTGCCGCCCTTTGAGCCGCCATCGATTCATTCGCTGAGCCCGGTTCGTTGGTGCGGGTGATGCTACCCTCCTCTGTTTCCGCCATGGCAAAGGTACGGTTTGGATAAATGGTAAATGATGATCGCCGAGAAAGGTTCACCGATCAAATGGTCGAACAATCCGGCTCTGATACCATGTTGAATTTAGATCACCATGAACACATTTGAACAAGAGCTCAATAAGCTCATACTTTCATTATACACTAAACTTAATTCTGTTACATACAAGCTTGCTACTTATTACAAAACCGAACTATTATTCTAATACAAAAGCCTAAGCCTAACCCATGCTAATGGTGGTTTGATGTTCTGTGATAAACCGAAGGGAACCCATGTGGAAGTGGCTGATTGGATCTCAGTGGTCTGTGACAAGGAGAGGGAATATTCTTGGTTTGCACATGTCCTCAATCAAGGTATGTTTCAACAGGAATAAGATTAAATGCAGAAGCTGCTCAGGAACATAACGATCTTCCTTGGTCGATTCTTTCCAAATTGGTTGCCTCGTATGCAATAGTATCTATGAAACCAAAGTAACTGCCAACTTTATCTATCCCTGATTCATACCTGATTCTCTTCCAATTTTGAAGGCGAACAGAAGAGGTTAGGTTTTCAGGTGGATAGAGTGAAGAACAACAGAGGATCCTCTCTTGTAAGGGAAGCTTCGGTTGTGTACTTCGTTTTTTTTTTGGAAGAACCGAAGAAGATGGGGTCAAAAGGGTGATGAGATGTTAGGGGTAAAAAAGATTTTTTACTAGTATAATTTCAAAATTAACGGTGGCACGTGCACGACACGTGCCAATTAACGAGTCAATTTAACGGAATGTGCTGTTACCAACAAAATGAAACATATAGGTGTACTTAGTTGCGAAAAAAGACATCTAGGTGTAGTTGCTAAAAAAAGCAAACATGTTTTTTCATACTTTTCACTCCAAAATTAATAAAATAAAATAGAAAAATAGATTTTTTTTTTTTAAATATCACAATTTAACTATTTCAAATATTACAATTCAGTCTCAATTAGATTGAGGCTCGATTTAGCCACAATCGAGGAGCTTAGGTCTGAGTCTCGACCCATATTGATTCTTCATGCTCCATGGGTAGGGGACCATGTCTAACTCCCCAATCGAACCAAAATCCAATTGTAATATTTGAAATGGTTAAATTGTGACACTTTTGAAAATTTATGTTATTTTTGTAATTTTTATTTTTATTTTATATATTTGACATGAAAAGTTAACGGTAGAAATCGAAATTTGGTTAAACATTATGAACAATATCGTATTTTATCATATTATTTATTGTATAATATTAAATAAACAAATTAAATTCGAGTAAAAAAAAAACTAGAAGGAAAGCGTCCGTCTGAATAATCTACACACAGCAGCTTGATGGAACTTTGAACTTTGAAGTCCTTCGATCTCCATCCTTCATCTCTAGCCTCGCTTCAGTTTTTCTCTCTCTTCGGTCTACTATTCTTCTCCGTGCTCGAGTTCTAGGATTTCCGTCAGCCTAGTTCGCTGGTCTTCGATCCGATCGCCAATAGATCCGCCTCTCTCAGCTCTAAATCCTTCACCGGAAGTTGTGTCGCAGTCGGCTAACGAATTCCGTTACAGTGAAGGTCGTTCTGGTTTCTTCCGATTAATTAGATTGCTTGGATTTACACTGAGTCTAATTTGGACACGACGATCATCTTTCAGGTGATGTTACCACTCCTTGCTTTTGTTGTAAGTTGTAATTCTTGTACGTGATCTCTTATAGTTCTTGTTTGATCAACTTTCTGAATATTGATCGAATAAGTCGTACATGGGAACAATCTGCGCTTATTCTTGAACATTCTGTCGCTTGCTTCTGTTGACGCATCTAAGAATAAAATTTTAGTCTTCTAATGAAATCTGTCATTTAGTTCTCCAAGAATTATGGTTCAGTCAAATTTAATAATGCTAAGAGTCACTCGACTGTCATACGAGGCACAGACTACTCGGAGAATCACGACGAGCTACATAAAAAGTGAAGCAGAATTCGTGCTTTAAAATGGTTGATCTGGTAAGACTGACATCAAGTGGCCAAGTGTAGCATGACCATTTATCCCTCCATGTTAGAGATGAAAATCTGATTTTTCAGTCAATACTCAATAGGTATTATTTGTTTCTTTTGATATAAGTGAACCAATTGTTTTCCTGCTATAGTTTTGCACTGATTAAACACATAATACCATTTCAGTGTTCTGTTAGTTGTTGCTATCCACACTGAGATATGGCAGATCACATATTTTCATGAGTACTCAAAATCTATAAACTGTGGTGTTGCAGGTTCTGTCCATGCTAGTGTAGCTGAAGTTTCTGGTGGTTTGAGCTATTTCATAAATTCAATGGGAATTGAAAACCCAGGTCATCCAATGTATCCAAGTAGGCCTTCCTCTACGCCTTTTGGAGCTCCTCCTCCGAATGCAAGGCCTTTTTCATCTACTGCACCGACAGTTGGGTCAGGACCCTCCCCATTTAGACCTTCTATACCATCTCCGACTCAGCCTAATGTGCCATTTTCATCCTCTGGTCCTGTGGCTGGAACACAACCAACTGGTTATCAGACACTACCACCTTCAACATTTAGCAATCTGTCTATGACTTCACCTCCTGCACCTGCATCTTATGTCACACCTGCTACTGGGAATTCTCCAGCTTTTGCTACTCCACGATTCTCTGCAATGCCACTTTCACCATCTGCCCGTACTCCTGCCTTTGGTCCACCACCATTTCTTCCTTCCACAGGTCAAGTATCTTCTCAACCGACTGCATACCCTGCACCTCCACACCAAGTGCAAGCATCCTCAATGGGATCACCTCCGCAAAAAGGAAATTTTGCCCCTCCAAGTGGATTCTCATCGGACTTATCAGCAAATGGTCCCAGGCCAAATTTTCAGCAGTCTTTTCCTCCACTGGAGCCTTCTTATCCTGCTGCTCGAGCTTCTGTGCCTCCTCCTATTCCTGGGTATGCAAACCAGCAACCTAACGTAGGTTCACAAGCTCCACCTTTTCAGTCTCCTTTTACTGCACGACCAGGTGGTTATGTCCAGAACCCTCCGCCAAGCTCATTTCAGACCTATCCAGGAGGCTACACTGCAACACCTCCCCTGGCAACTGCAATGCATCATCCAGCAACTGGACCTCCCACCAATACCACCATGTATGGTCTTATGGAGGATTTTAGCTCTCTCACCCTTGGGTCTGTTCCTGGATCACTAGACCTTGGCCTTGATCATAAAGCTCTACCAAGGCCGTTGGATGGTGATGTGGAGCCTAGCTCATTTCATGAGAATTATCCTCTTAATTGCCATTCAAGATATCTACGCCTGACAACTAGTGCAATACCAAACTCCCAATCCTTGGCCTCAAAGTGGCATTTGCCTCTTGGTGCAGTGGTTTGTCCTCTTGCAGAAGCTCCTAAGGGGGTAAGTATTCATGAACCTTGACAATCTTTATGTTCTTCTTGTCTATGTTGCTGGCTTTATTTCAATTGTGACTATGTAGTACCCTGTGAAAGCCAAAGGTATCTCCACTCAGAGTATGGATGAAACATATGTAGTTGGATGAAACTCTCTGTCCCTAATTTTTTACGAAACTCTATTTCCTGACACCTTTAATATCCCCCTCAATTTGTCTCCTGCTTTGTGCTATCTCATATCCAATGGAGAAACTGTTTGTTTCTTATTGTTAGATATATTACCTTAAAGTTTTTATTTGGATATTAATTATGTACCTGCTAATATATCTTCATTGTTATTCAGGAGGAAGTCCCAATAGTCAATTTCGCTTCAAGTGGTATTATTCGTTGCAGGAGATGCCGCACCTATGTTAATCCTTATGTTACGTTTACTGATGCAGGAAGAAAGTGGCGTTGCAACATCTGTTCATTACAAAATGATGGTAAATATTTCCAATCTAAAAGTCTTACTTCCTTGTGGAATCAGAGTCTATTTCAACAAGGAAATTATTTAAAAAAGACAGTGATTTCTAGTAATCTGTAGTATAGCTGCACCTTTTCCAACATGTGGTTATGTTTGAAGTTCCTATGGTAGTTTTGTGCAGCATGTGGTTATAAGTTTGTGTTCATAACTAAGTCCTTTGTTTCCATGCCCAGTTCCTGGTGATTACTTTGCCCATTTAGATGCCACTGGCAGAAGAATGGATCTGGATCAGAGACCTGAGCTTACAAAGGGCAGTGTTGAGTTTGTTGCTCCAACCGAGTACATGGTTCGGCCACCAATGCCACCACTCTTCTTTTTCCTGATTGATGTTTCAGTATCAGCAGTTAGAAGTGGTATGATTCAGGTAAGCACCAGACAAACACATAGCATATATGGACACATTGTATTTCCTAGCCCTCGTTTCTGCTATAGCAGTACTTATGTCTCTGTATATTCCACGTACAGATGAATGTTTTCCATTCAGGAGTATTATGTTTTTAACTTCATATGATTATCTCATCAAGAGGCAGGATTCTATACTGATCTATTTTTCTACAGACGTCTATCTTTCATTGGCTAAGGGATGTTTGTCTTTGTAGGTTGTAGCCCAGACTATAAGATCATGTTTAGATGATCTCCCAGGTTTTCCAAGGACGCAAATTGGATTCATTACCTTTGATAGTACAATTCACTTTTATAATATGAAGGCAAGTATATCAATTATACTACTTACAGAAGTGATTTTATATGCAACATTTTGTCTTGACAATTTGTCAATGGGTCTGGCTGGACCAATTGCTAATTTGTAAATCTCCTCTGTGCAGTCATCAATTATACTACCTACATAAGTGATTTTATACACGAACATTTTGTTTTGGCAATTTGTCAATGTATCTAGCTGGACCAATTGCTAATTTGTAAATCCCCCTTTGTGCAGTCATCTTTGACACAACCTCAAATGATGGTTGTGTCTGATCTTGATGATATATTTGTACCTTTGCCGGATGATCTCCTTGTCAATTTGTCAGAATCAAGAAGTGTGGTGGAAAACTTCTTGGATAGTTTGCCATCTATGTTCCAGGATAATATGAATGTGGAATCAGCCTTTGGTCCAGCCCTCAAGGCAGCGTACACGGTTATGGTAACTAGGATTATCACCTAGAAATATTTGTACCTTTGGAATCTATGTAACTTCATATGAATCGTTTTCCTTTTACTCTCTCTTGGCAGAGCCAACTTGGGGGTAAATTGCTTATATTCCAGAATACACTGCCATCTCTTGGTGTTGGACGCTTAAAGTTGCGAGGAGATGATGTCCGTATTTATGGAACAGATAAAGAAAATTTATTAAGGATACCAGAAGATCAATTTTACAAGCAATTGGCAGCTGATCTCACAAAGTATCAGATAGGAGTTAATGTGTATGCGTTCAGCGACAAGTACACTGATATTGCATCATTAGGTATGTTCTTATATGTGGTTTCTTTGATATTTTAGATAGAATGGTAATAGTTACTGGATTGGACGTATTATTTGTACTAGTGGCCTTCTCTTTCACATGAATTCAACCGTACTAAATTTATACATACCTCATGGAGGCTTGCTAGTCTCCAGAATCTTGCATGCGGGTTTTGGAATCACGTATATGTTTGGTTCATTTGTGTGGGATTAGCAAATTTCTGTGACTTAGAGGAGACGAGAATTGGGGGAGTGGATGTTTGGATCATTTAGTGGAAGCATAAAAATATAAGTCTTAAGGATAACAAAATATCATAGTTGAAATGCAATTTTTGTAACATGGTGTTTCTGGATCCTTTTCTAGTACCACCAGCTGAAGGCCACTCTTGAGTTTATCTCCTATGGCTGTTAGGTAGCTCCAATTGAAATAGATTAGTGAACGGAACTGCTTAGTTGAATAGAGCTACTTGGTTTGCTTCTGATCATTGAATATGCTTTATATTGAAACTGTAAACGTAAAAGTGTTGAACTCAATACTAGCCACTAAGTTATGGTGCATTATTTTTGTTAGTTTATGGACAATGCTATTTTCAAAGATTAAATTTTTTTCCTCGCATAAAGGGATAGAGTTCCTTAAACTGTTTATAAATTTTTTATTCCAGGAACTTTGGCAAAATATACTGGTGGTCAAGTTTATTATTATCCAAGTTTCCAGTTAGCCTCACAGCAGGAGAAGCTTAGACATGAGTTAGCAAGAGATCTTACGCGGGAAACTGCATGGGAAGCTGTCATGCGCATTAGATGTGGGAAAGGTGAGCATAAATGTTCCAAGGCATTTCCTGCTACTAAACACGATCAATTTGTTATTTTGCCGAGAAATCCTATCCTGTGATTTAACTTGCAGGAATACGGTTTACATCATATCATGGGAACCTTATGCTGAGATCCAGTGATTTGGTGGCTCTTCCTGCTGTGGATTGTGATAAAGTGTATGCAATGCAATTAGCTCATGAAGATACTCTATTGATGACACAAAACGTATACTTCCAGGTCGCTTTGTTGTATCCTTTAAATGGGAATTGTTGGCTTTGAATTCAAATTAGCTTACACAACATGCTACGAGAAAGTTTATTCATTGCACTGCTCCCTTTTGGCTATTCTTTCTTGGATCTTCTCTTAGAATAAGTATATGATAGGAGAATATTGGTCAGATGTAGCAATTAGTAACTTTTTGATTCTCCTATATCAGATATGATAAATATTCTGTAGTAGATCTTGACTGGTTTTGAATTGAAATTTCCACAACCCTTTAATGTTTATGTAGCTTTTCCTCCTCGACTTACAACAGTTCTAACTCTGGGATCTTTTTTCCATGAATGATCACCTTTCATAAAATCTTTAATGTGGATATTGGTACATGCTTAACTAATTTGCTAGCTTTAGACGATTTTGTGATTAATAGTAGTAGAAAAAATGTATGCTTTGCTTCCTTAACAGTCAAAGGTACACGGCCTCTTGTGGAGAAAGACGCATAAGGGTACATACTGCAATAGCGCCTGTAGTGACTGATTTAGGAGAGATGTACCGACAAGCAGATGTTGGGGCTGTTGTCTCAATATTCAGCAGGCTTGGTATTGCCATTCTCCTAGTAAATTATTGGATGCCTTCTTTCTGATGAGTGAATCTGATGAACTATAATGGAACTGCAGCACTTGAGAAGACATTGTCCCATAAGCTGGAGGATGCCCGAACAGCAGTGCATCAGAGGATAGTTAAGGCCCTTAAAGAGTATCGAAATCTTTATGCTGTGCAACACCGATTAGGGGGAAGGATGATTTATCCAGAGTCACTCAAGTTCTTACCTTTGTACGGTTTGGCGCTTTGTAAATCAACAGCTTTACGAGGAGGACATGCTGAGGTGTCACTTGATGAACGATGTGCTGCTGGATACACCATGATGGCATTGCCAGTTAAAAAATTGCTCAAGCTGCTATACCCTAGCTTGGTTCGGATTGATGAGTTCCTGTTGAAGGCAAGATTTTTATGAACATTTTCAGAAATTATTTGATGAAATGTCGTGCTATTTCTGTGATGCAAAGTCGGAATCTTGCATTTTGCAGGCATCTGGATCTTCCACTCATGGTGTTGAACTTAAGAGTGTTATCAGGAGATTGCCTTTGACAGCTGATAGCTTGGACTCTCAGGGTCTTTACTTATTTGATGACGGTTTCCGCTTTATTTTGTGGTTTGGTAGAATGCTGTCGCCTGAGGTATCCAAGAATTTGTTGGGTCAGGACTTTGCAGCTGATTTATCACGGGTGAGTGCAGTTCTCTCCATTCAGGATGCAATTGTAGAATTATTAATTTTGTGGCCTGTGTTAGGCTCCATTACCAACATATATGGAGGTGTTCCAAAGTAAAGGAATTCTTGAGTAGAGTTCTGTGTTTTATCTGAAGAAATCAACAAATAGAACAGGAAAATTCTATAAAATTTGAATCTTCCAGTGAAACTTGTAGCTGTCTTTTCAGGAAAACAAACTATTGACTGGGATATTCCACAGTTTCTTGAAATGGAAGACTCCATTTTCGCATGAAGTTCCACTCTGAGTTTCACACTTTGTAGACCTTGTTGACTGGATGTTTGATTTCTTGTTGATTCAGGTAGGCTTGATTGAGCGTGACAATGAAATGTCCAGGAAGCTTTTTGCGCTAATTAATAAGCTTCGGGAGAGCGATCCTTCATATTACCAGTTGTGTCATCTGGTAAGGCAAGGAGAGCAGCCAAGAGAAGGCTTCCTTCTTGTGAACAACCTGGCGGAAGAACAGATTGGAGGATCCAATGGTTATGCTGAGTGGATATTACAAATACATCGTCAAGTCCATTCAAATGCTTAAACTAAGGCAAGTTTCACCAATCTCTTTGGTTTATTGTCATTTTGGTCAATTTTTCATACCACAGCATGTGTTGCTTGGTTGAATATGAATTTGCCTCTCTTTTTTCTTGTCATTGTAATGAAAATTACTGGATTCAGAAAAAAAGATATCCTACGGTGTCCTACGTACCACTGAATTATCATTAACCTATGGTACACAACCATGAACCAACCGTGGGCTCCATTTCTCCATTCTTGGTTAACAATGTCATGGTGTCGTCATAGTGCTATGACATGTAGTTACTTATTGATTCATCGTGTGCTTAAACTTATGGTAATAATAATAATAATAATTCCAAATACTTTTTTCTGTGCAGGGAAAAAGGCGCGACTGCTGTCTTAACAGGAATGGGTCTATCGATTGGAGCTCGATGCCTCCTTCAAGAGACTAGACTGGACATGATCACTGATGAGTTGCAGAACACTCAGGTTACTTCCAGATTTGGGTCTGATTATTCTGTTTACGGTGGTGATTTTCTCCATGTAATGAACGATGGAAGTCTTTGTGTTTGCAATCTATCTGTAGATTCGATTTGGTAGCAGCAATTCATTGCTGACGCTCTTTTTTCTTGTTTTCGTACACAAGATTTGAGGTTTGTTTAGTAGAGATGGTCAGAAGAGTTGATGAAATTGTTTATTTGGTTGGGAGGCGTTTGATGTCTTGTAATGTGAATCATTAAATTTTGATATCCTTTGAATGAATGAGATTGATTTCGTCGCCAATTTTCCTAAAAAAATGAAATCATAAATAATAACTGTTTTCCCATTCTATTCATTTCAAAATGATTGCGTGTGGCGTCGTCATCCTATTAGTATCCTTGCCTGAGGAATTAATTGAAGTTTTTTCAAAAAGTAACCACCGTGCAAAAATAATTTAAAAAAGTAAGTATACTGAAAAAATATTTAGTAAAATGTATATAAGCGCTAGTGGGGGTAGCGTTTTTTACAACATGCGCTACTTTGAATAGCGTTTTTATGAAAAACGCTACCCCTAGTGACGTTTTTTAAAAATAATTAATTAATAGTATAGTACTATGTTCGTAATGGAGTGAAGTTAATAATAAAGAATTAGTACCCCATGAGTTTAGTCCATCCAATTTAAGGTCATTAATTAATTATAGTACCCCATGAGTTGAGTCCATCCAATTCAAGTTCATTAATTAATTATAGTACCTCACGTTTTTGGCCGATTTACCGTACCTGTTCTGAACCGGTTCAGCCGAACCACTTTATTAGAAAAAATATGAGTTTAGAACTATAAACCTGTCCAGACATCTAAGTTCAGAACAACACAATTTCAAAATCGGCTAAACATGAAACTGTAACCATAAATACTCTTAAACATAAAATACGCCAGGAATCAACCAACTACATCTCCATTAAGCTTCTAATGTGAGTTGGTAAGTTACAGAAATCAATTTGGAATAGATAAAAAGAGTGAGCAATTCACAAACCTGATTAGCAAATAAAATCCAAAAAAATAATAAAAAATTTCAAGCAACTGAACAAACAGAGAATTCATTCAGAACACAACCAACCTCACGAAACTGATGTGGACACCAAGGCTACGGTGAGCTGCGGAGCAGTCGATGCAGAGGAAGATCCATACGTCACAGAAGCCCAGGTAGGGTTCTTCGCATTGCAATCAAATCACATCTACCAGAACCAACAAAACTTAAGATTCAAACAATAAAAAATGGATTTGAATCCATACGACAATTTCTTGAAGAAGGCGTTCTTGTCGAAATTGTTCGCCGCCCCGCCATGGTCGCAGATAAAGCCTAGAATTTCCGATGAAGAGGATACGGAGTAAGAAGTTACTGTGTAAACAGTAACTTTACTGTGCAAAACACTATTTCGAAGTTTTTGTATCGTATGTAGAGTTTTTTACGTACCGTATTATACAGTTAGTCTAAAAGTAAAAAATTAACTCATAGTTGGCGTCATTTAATTCGTAATTAAATTATCTACGCACCGTAATTTTTTTGATTTTTTTTTGAGTAAGTATATAATTAAATTTCTCACCTAATGCATTTACTTATTTCGGTCAAATTTGGGTGTAAACGATGTTAGGTTACAAAATCACTGTATTTTTAATAAAACAAAATTATCCTACGTAGATAATTGATTTACAACCTAAATGGCGTTAACCGTATTGAGTTTGGACTTACATGGTCCGAGTTATAAATTTTTAAGTACAGTTTTCATATCTCAACTTACGGCATGCCGTACAGTCAATCCGTAAATCCAAATTTAATATTTTTTGCATCATTTGAATCGCAATTAAAATATCTACTTACTATATTTTTTTTTTAAAATTGTTTTAATAGATATATAATTTTATTTTTAATTAAACATCGAGTCATCATTTTCGAAAAAAAATGATTAAAAAAAAAAAAAGGGGATCTCACCTTCACAGGCGCCACTTCAAAGTGGCGCCCATGAATAGGCGCACCCCTGGTGTGCGCCTATGTCCAATAGGCGCAACCCCGGGGTGCGCGTATACCCATTTTTCTATAAAAATTATTTGTATACTTACTTTTCTAAATAAAAAAAATAACAGAGTTACTTTAAAAAAAAATTCTAATAATAAAGAATTAGTTCCCCATGAGTTGAGTCCATCCAATTTAAGGTAATTAATTAATTATAGTACCCCATGAGTTGAGTCCATCCAACCCATGAGTTCAGTCCATCCAATTCAAGTTCATAATGCTATCAATTGAGAAGAATGACCGCGCGTGGGGCTACACGTTTTTTACAAATCCTCTCTCCAGCTTTGCTATGGGGGAATGATGCCGCAATCAATGGCGCCGTCGCTTTCTAGGCAAAGAACAAAAATCTGCAGCATTAAATTGGAAAAGGTCGAACAATCCAATCGGAAGAATCCATTGAAGCAGATGAGGAATATTCCGCCTACTTCCGATTGGTTGGAAACATTCCATCCATGCACACAGTCGTCTTCCCCGTGAAGAAACCCTAAAACACCATTTTTCTTTATTTTTTCTACCAAGCTTTCCTTTCTCTGTTTTCCTTTCATCTTTGGGTGTTTTCTTGTTTGACTAGGTTGGGGGCGACTCTAGTGAAGGTGTCTGGACCGAAGCCAGCATGGCCACGTTTTCCATCTCCGGCGATGGTGGGAGCTCCGGCCAACTCATCCTGCGCCTAAAATCGGACCCCCCCCATCAGAATCGGCAACCAGGATCTTTGGCAGAGCTGTCTCACTTCGAGGTATCAAGAATACTGTCATTCGTAACGTGCTTAGGATAGCTTGCGCTAGTTATGGCCTTGTTAGGATGACGGAAATAGACGATAGAACTATTGCTTTCGATTTCAACTCGGCCAGGGATAGAGAACAGATTTTGGATATGGCTTCGTGGTCTGTGCATGACCTATCTCTGAATTTGAAGGAATGTAGATCGAACATACGCATTGAGGAGATTGAGTTCCATATTATGCAGTTGTGGGTACAAGTGTATGGGCTGAGTTTTGATATGCATAACCCGGATAATGCTGTTCAGATTGCTGATTCGATAGGGAGATGCAAGGGAGTTGAGCCACTCAACACTATGAAGCAGAGATCTTTCCTTAGAGTAAGGGTTGATGTAGATGTATCGAAACCGCTCAGTGAGGGGTTCTGGTGGACGGATGCTTCGGGTCAGGAGAAATGGGCTACTTTGAAGTACGATCGCTTATCCGAGTTTTGCTATGGCTGTGGCAAGTTGGGCCATACATCACAGACATGTAATGAAGAAATCCAAGTGTCCGTTAGAAATCCTCAATTGCCAAAGTTCGGACCGTGGATGGTGGGCTCGCGACCACGATTGACAAACCGAGCTTTCAATATAGGAGGGCAAGCCGCCCCCACCTTCCAAGGAGAGACCCCAACCGCCGAACTTGGAGGGAGATGATGGCAGCGGTATCACGTTCTGAAGTGGGGGAGTCTTCATCGGGGGTGAGTGGCAAAAGAGATGCCAGCAGCTCAAGAGGAGCCCAGGACCTCCTGGGGAAAGGGCCATGCAAGGACTTTCTTCGACAACATGCACCTGTAGCTCCCGTTGCAAGAGACTTCGACCTCAATGCCTTCCTGGAGATGAACGATCAGCAGCCCGTGCAAAATGCAGGCGTGAACCTTGGCCTAGGCGTAGGTCGAGGTGCAAACCAGGAGGAAGAACTAGGCAGCTTTCATGAGGAAGACGAAGGCAGGTCTCGACCTAGCCTTCAACTACCGGACCTGTCGCTAAGCTCACCGTGGACTCTCTCCCCACCCTCGACCCAGCCGATGCCCGCAGCCATCGAACCCCATAGCTCACCTTGGACCCTATCCCCAACCGCAACCATCCCACCACCCAAAGTGCCTGTGTCTGCCACCTTCCAAAACATTGCCCAGAACGCAACCGTCCCACCACCCTCAAAGCTGGTGTCTGCCACCTCCCATACCAGTGCCCTGACTTGGCCCGCAACCATCCCACCACCCACAGAGCCGGTGTCTGCCACCTACCATACCAGTGCCCTGACTTGGCCTGCAGCTATCCCACCAACAACTGAGCCTGTGCCAGCCATCCACCAAACCATTGCCCAGACTGCCCAGAACCGCCTTATGCCCACATATGCCTGTCAGTCACCGTCCCTGAACAACCTCAGCTCTCCAGCAACTTCCATTCACCTGCCCTACCAAGCAACCACTATACCACAGCCCCGCTAGTCCACAAGCCGACCTAGCCATCCCAGAACCGTCCCGACTGCCAAACCTTTCACCATCAAAGCCGCTCAGCAGCAACACCTAAACCTTGAAAAAGCAGACCACCGTCGGGAGGGTGATGCACCTCCAAGGAGCTGGGGGGGAGGGACCATAAACAGCCATGCAGGAGGTTTTAACCAAGTGCAAGAGGACTAGCGGAGCACAAAACGGTCCAGAATTGACAGAGGATTCGATCGACGAGAATGTGCGATGGGAACAGAATCGAATGCAGGGAGGGGGAAACCTATCATGGCGTCGGCAGGAGAGGGCAACAACCTGGTGTTGGGGGGAAGAAACAAAACTGATAAAAAAAGAAAGAGAGGTTCAGAGGATCATGATGGGAGGCAATCACTGCCGACCAGAGGGAGGGGGAAACAAACTAGATAGGGTTGTGGTGGCTGTCCCGGAACAGCCACACGGACCCAATGGGCCTAATTAGTTAGAACTGTCAAGGGTTGGGGTCTCCCACGACAGTTCGACATATAAAAGACTTAGTGAGAAGGTTTCAACCTACGATGTTATTCATCATGGAGACAAAGCAGGGTGAAGCCTTCTGTGAGACGGTAAGGAGACAAGTAGGTATGGATTGTGCAGAATATGTGGAACCGGTTGGAGATAGTGGTGGCCTAGCCTTGTGGTGGATGAATGATATCTCGGTTTCTATCGGAACAAAGTCAAGGAATTTCATGGATTGCAAAGTAGAGGGGTGTGTGCTTGGAGCTGGATGCATGGTGACTTGGGTTTATGGGGATCCAAATCTTTGCAGCTCGGATGACAAACTGGGAGGCTTTGAGAGACATGGGCCGAAACAGGAGTCACCCATGGATTTGTGGGGGTGACTTCAATGAGATAGCACACCATTTAGAAAAGATTGGAGGTAGGCGGAAAGCTCAATACAAGATAGATCACTTCACGACTCTTATTGAGGATCTCGAGATGGAGGATTTGGGCTACAAGGGCCAAATGCACACGTGGTCCAATAATAGGAGGGGCGAGGATAGTATAGTTGAAAGGTTGGATCGCTTCTTGGGGAATAGGAGTTGGTGCCAAATATATCCCAAGACCCAATGTGTGAATGAACCGGCCATTGGTTCGGATCACTCACCGGTGTCAGTGATATTAGACTTCATGGATACTAAGGGCCGGAGACGTTTCAGATTTGAGAACATGTGGTTGGAGCATAAGGAGTGTTTTGACTTAATCAAAACAGCATGGTTGAGATCCGGCGAGGCAAGAATAGTGGAGAACTTGGAACAAAAGTTGGATGATTGCAAGAGGTCCTTAATCGAGTGGAGTAGAAAGGAATTCAAGAACAATGTGAAGGAGATCAACAAAGCACGGGACACTCTAGAAAGGATGGGGCGTAGGGTCTTGGATGAGAACGAACAAGGGGAGGAACGAGCATTGAAATCACGTATTGACGCCCTTTGGAAGAGAGAGGAGATCTATTGGAAACAACGGTCGATGGTGAAATGTTTGAGGGAAGGATATAGAAACACAACCTTTTTCCATCAATCTACATTATCGAGGAGAAGACGAAACAAGATAGTGCGGTTAAGGGACAATGAAGGAACGTGGGTGGAAGGTGATCGAAAGATTACACCGGTGGTATACAACTTCCTTAGACACCTATTCCAATCTGAGAGGCCGAACATCTCAGGTGATATGGCCACGGGGGAGGGGCTGATTTGCATTCCTAACCAGGTCACGAGCGACATGAACTCAACCCTAATAGGTTCGGCTACTTTGATGGAGGTTCGAAATGCAGTGTTTCAAATGGGGGGTCGCGAGCTCCGGGGTCGGATGGTTTCTCGGGGTCATTCTATCAACGGAACTGGAGCGTCATCGACCCAGACATAGTCACTTCCGTCAACGCCTTCCTATCATCAGGTAACATGCCATTTTTCCTTAACGAAACTGATATTACCCTCATTCCAAAAATAAAAAACCCTTGTTGTGCATCGGATTTTAGGCCAATCAGCTTATGTAACTTTGGTTATAAGATTATCTCTATGGTTCTGGCAAATAGACTAAAACCCTACTTGCCGGAGCTGATTTCACAAAACCAGAGTGCATTTGTCGCAGGAAGGAGAATACATGATAATATTATTATTGCACACGAGATGTTCCATTCTTTGAAAAACAGGGGCTCGGTTGGTGGTCATAGAGGGACATTGGAGTGTGCGCTTAAGATGGACATGAAGAAAGCCTATGATCGTGTGGAATGGGACTTCCTACTAGAGAATCTAAAACATCGAGGCTTCTCAGACACATGGATTAGGTGGATCAAAGCGTGCATTTCATCAGTTTCTTACCGAGTGATAATAAATGGGAAGCGGACGAGGGTGATCAAACCGACTAGAGGACTGAGATAGGGTGACCCTTTATCTCCCTATCTTTTTATCATTGTGGCTGATGTCTTGTCTAGGATGATGGAGTCGCAGGTCGCGCATGGGATAATTGTAGGGATCCGACCGAAAAGTCGATGTCCTATGATACATCATTTGCTTTTTGCGGATGACGCCTTGTTTTTCTTTAGTGGATCGACGGCTAATGCGACAAATGTGAAGAGTTTGCTTGATAATTACTGTCAAGCTTCAGGGAAAGAGATCAATCTAGGGAAATCAAGCATGTATTTCAATGTGGGGGCAGACGACGACCGAGCGCGACAGGTTGCTAGCATTTTGGGTGTCAAAACCGTGGATGACCCGGGATGCTATCTAGGATTGCCCACAATTTGGGGGCGGTCAAAAAGGGACGCGATGAACTTCATCAATGATCGGATCCGAGACAAGATCAAGGGATGGACAAACAAACTTCTTAACAACGCCGGAAAGGAAGTTCTCATTAAAGCGGTGGTCACTTCGATTCCGACATATGCCATGAGTATTTTCCAACTTCCCAAGACATGGTGTGCTGAAATAAATGCTATGATCGCTAAATTATGGTGGGGATCAAAGGAGGGGGAAAGGAAAATACACTGGAGACGATGGGAAGTAATGACGTTTGCGAAGAAGGATGGGTTTTTTTGGCTTCAAGGAGCTTCAAACCTTCAACTCGGCTTTGTTAACAATCATGGCAGCTCGGGTTCTAAAGGAGCCAAACGCCCTATGGGTCAAGGTGCTTAAAGGTATATATTTTCCAAACTCGGACTTCATGTAGGCGAAACGAGGTGGTACGGCATCGTGGGGATGGTCGAGCCTTATTGCGGGTCGAGAGGTCATTAAGAAGGAGACAGTCTGGACGGTCGGGGATGGGAGTTCTGTTCGTACGTTTCAGGACCGATGGGTTACACCCATGCAGGATTTCAGGCTGCCCTATGCTGGACAACTTTCAGTCGACTGTCCAGACCAAAGACTTGCAGCATGGATCAACCACGACACGAGAAGCTGGGATGTCGATCTGGTGACCAGGGAGGTGGGGCTGCACCTGGCTCAACTTGTTACCGCTGTGCCCATCCATGCCCTCAGCCAGGGAGATGCCATCATCTGGCCATACTCTAGGGACAGTTCCGTTTCTGTGAAGTCGGTTGATCATCGACTTCGGGAACCAGAGCTGCATCGACAGAACAGCGCTGCTCCGTCTGTCATATGGACCAACGTATGGAATGCGAAGGTGAGCCAAAAGGTGAAGGGTTTTTTGTGGAGGTTGAGCTCCAATGTGCTGTAGGTTCGGGATAATTTGGCCAGGCGTGGGGTTTAAGTATCGCCGGTTTGCCCAGGCTGTGATGAGGTTGAAATAGCGTGTCACCTCATCACGGGCTGTGCATGGACTCACGTTGTCTGGAAGGAGATGCTAGGACTCGAGACACCTGCTTGTCGACAGCAGCTGGCGGATCGTATCCTTCTTCTGGATGGGGGAATGCACAACGGACCACCCTCTGGCTCGGTGTGGGAGACAAGCAGGGAAACCTGCATGCTTACCTGCTGGGGGATCTGGAAGGCAAGGAACAGGATGGTCTTCGAGAACCGCAAGCCGATCGCAGCTGCTGTCGTCCGAGAAGTAAGGCAGGCGCTGATGGAACTGAGCAACATCAACTCCAGGTCTCAAGCGCAGCAAGGGCAGCCTCTTCACAGCTCGGGACGTTGCAGGAGATGGAGGAGGCCGGAGCTAGGATCTGTGAGGGTGAACTGTGATGCGGCGTGGTGCTCGGAGACGAGGGTCGGGGGCATATGCGTGATCGCTAGAGACAACCTTGGCAATATCTGCGGGGGAAGGCACGAGTTTTCCTTGGCGGGTTCGATTGACGAGCTAGAGGCTAAGGCTATTTGGGAAGGTCTTCGTTTGGCAATCGACAAAGGTTGGCAATGTATTGAGATCGAGTCCGATGCGGAGGGGGTTATCAACCACCTAAGTGGTCGGGGCTCGATTTGGAGGGTGAATGCGATTGCCTCAAATATTCGTGTTTTGGTGAGTTCGTTTAGGAATGTTTCTTGGAAAGCCATCCCGAGGGAGGCCAACCAATGTGCGAATTTTATAGCAAATCTTGCAAAATTAAGTGTGTGTCCGTTGGATTGGGTTGAAAGACCCCCACCCGAGCTTTATCATCTCATTTGTTTAGACAATTCTATGTAACCAGTTTTGTTTCACTTGTTGGAATAAGAACTTGTTGTTGGCCAAAAAAAAAAAAAATCAAGTTCATTAATTAATTATAGTACCCCATGAGTTATGATTATTAACTTCACTAGGGTTGGGGATGAACCGGTTCAGGGTCGAACCAGTTTATGAATCGTATCTTTACCACATTTTAAAGAGGTACGGTTTACCGCTCCAGTTTTTGGCCGATTTACCGTACCCGTTCTGAACCGGTTCAATAACTGGTTCAGCCAAACCACTTTATTAGAAAAAATATGAGTTTAAAACTATAAACCTGTCCAGACATCTAAGTTTAGAACAACACAATTTCAAAATCGGCTAAACATGAAACTGTAACCATAAATACTCTTAAACATAAAATACGCCAGGAATCAGCCAACAACAACTCCATTAAGCATATAAAGTGAGTTGGTAAGTTACAGAAATCAATTTGGAATAGATAAAAAGAGCGAGCAATTCACAAACCTTATTAGCAAATAAAACCCCAATAAATAATAAAAAAATTCAAGCGACTGGACAAACAGAGAATTCATTCAGAACACAACCAACCTCACGAAACTGATGTGGACACCAAGGCTACGGTGAGCTACGGAGCAGTCGATGCAGAGGAAGATCCATACGTCACAGAAGCCCAGGTAGGGTTCTTCACATTGCAATCAAAGCACATCTACCAGAACCAACAAAACTTAAGATTCAAACAATAAAAAATGGATCTGAATTCATACAACAATTCCTGGAAGAAGGCGTTCTTGTCGAAATTGTTCGCCGCCCCGCCATGGTCGCAGATAAAGCCTAGAATTTCCGATGAAGAGGATACGGAGTAAGAAGTTACTGTGTAAACAGTAACTTTACTGTGCAAAACACTATTGGGCTCCTAGACCCTAGATAGAACTAAAATCAAATCGGCAGAAAATATGAAACCATTGGGCTCTCGGATACGGCCTAGTGTTTACTAAACTGGTTTAGGATCCGGTCTGGTAAATTTGGTCTGGTTTAGTAGTATAAAACCGATACAAAAAATGGTCCGGTTAACCGGTTTTGAACCGATTTTTATACCTTTTCTGAACCGCTCCACATTAAAAAAAAAAAACGTTTGCATTATGAACTGGTACGGTTCAGGTACGGTTCAGCCGAATCGGTTTTTATGCCCAACCCTACTCGACACAAGATACTCACATTATCCTTTAAATCTTTATTATGAACTTCACTCGGTATGATTAATTTAATAAAGTATGATTAATTAAGTAATGAACTTGAATTGGATGGACTCAACTCATGGGGTACATGATTAATTAATTAATGAACTTGAATTGGATATTTGGATGGACTCAACTCATGGGGTACTATAATTAATTAATGAACTTGAATTGGATGGACTCAACTCATAGGATACTATAATTAATTAATGAACTTAAATTGGATGGACTCAACTCATGGGGTACTAATTCTTTATTATTAACTTCACTCCATTACGAACATAGTACTGTACTATTAATTAATTATAAAAATACGCCACTACGGGTAGCGTTTTTCATAAAAACGCTACCCCTAGTATAAAAACGCTACTCAAATTAGCACACGTTGTAAAAAACGCTACCCCCAGTAGCGCTTATATATATTTTGCTAAATATTTGTTCACTATACTTACTTTTTTAAATTGTTTTGCACAGTGGTTACTTTTTGAAAAGGCGTAGGTATGCACAGTTTAATCTTATACGTTTGAACTGTTTTATGTTTTTGTTAAAATATATTACCACATTCTTGTCAACAAAGGTAATATTTTACCAGTCAAAAGTTGCTGCTCTAGAATCCAGCAATCAGTCAAAAGTTACACCTCCAGAATCCAGCAATTGTCAATAATATCAGTCCTAGGTAGGTCTGGCAATTCGTGCATGCGTGCGTGCTATCGTGCACCAGGACACGACACACACGATAGTCCAACACGAAACACACGAAAATGTAATAGTGTCTCAGACACACGACACGAAATTTATTATATCAACACGACACGAACACGACAACACGAAAATATTCATGGAAAGTCATAACACGATAAGACGATTTCACGTTTTCACGAAAATAACACGGTAACACAATAACACGATTTCACGTTTTCACGAAAATAACACAGTAACACGAAAATAACACACTTCACGTTCGTACGATAATACAACCTAAATAACATAAACACGCCCCCTCAAAGGCAAACAATTGTGTTATCGTGTTATTGTGTTTTGAGACCTAAACACTAACACGACACGAAAAAACAATCGTGTTATCGTGTTCGTATTATCGTGTTATCGTACCATCAAAGACAAACACGAACACGATTTTTTCGTGCGTGTTCGTATCGTGTTATCGTGTCGTGAGTGAAATTGTTAGCCCTAGTCCTAGGCTAGCAGCAACATATAGTCAAAAGAACATGACCAGATTATCAAAGTATCATCATTAGATTTACAATAAAAGTAAACAGCTTGTAATCTATATAAAGAAGGTACTGAAATGAAAATAAACAAGTTGAAAGATTTACCAAAATATCAGTTTTTTACTCTCTATTCAACATGGTATCAGAGCAGTGTCAATCCTAACTAAACTGTTTCCTCATTTACCATTCGACTATGCCCCGAGTCTAAGTACCTTTTTTAGCCGAAGGGTGCACATAATCGAAAACTAGATTCGCCATGTCTACACCAGAAATAGGAAAATTTGGAACCACAGAAGGGACGAATGACTTAGTCACAACACTTCTCAAAATTCTGAGAAGTGATATGGAAAATTCAGCCACGACAAAGTCAACCATCAACCAACAACATCAAAATACATCAGAAACCTTGACTGCAGCAGTTAAGTTAAATGAATCCAATTACTCGCTATGGGCTATTGTGATGAAGACGACAATTGGAGGGCGACGACGACTCAACCACATTACCGGGGTGTCATTGCCACCAACCCCAACTGAGCCAACATACCCGGAGTCTGGATTATACAAAATATCGATGCAGACCTAATAGGGAATGTCACAGCATACCCGAGTGCAAGAGCACTATGGAGTGCCTTGGAAGTAACTTACGGTGCAGGAGGGGATGCCCTACAAACAACGATCTCCATGTCAAAGCGAGTGAGCTAAGACAAGGAGAACTGCCCCTGGAACGCTATTTCAATATTCTGCAGGGAATTTGGCAAGCAATAGATCGACAACATCCAAATATAATGAGGCATGAAGAAGATATCGCATTATACAACAAAGAGCGTCAATAAACCCGTCTATTTCAGTTCCTAGCAGGAGTCAATAGCAAGTACGAAACAACGCGACAAGAGATACTCAAAGAGGAACCACTACCTTCGGTCGAACGAGCATATGCACAGGTTCGACGGGAGGCAACCAGAACTGGTATTCTCAACCAATCGACCATCGGAGAACCAACAATCGGAAGTGGTCTCTCGGCCAGAGCCAGGACCACAATCGGGGACGGGAGGGGCAAAACGCTAAGCAAAGCCGACCGTGAAAAGCAATCAGAAGAGAAGAAAAAACTTCGATGTTCCCAATGCAGAATGAACCGACACACCAAAGAGGGTTGCTTCAAACTAATCGGGTATTCCGATTGGTGGGATGAGCAAAAACGGACCGAAAAAGGGAAATTGGATGTCGTGGGAACCACTGCTGCGGGCAATCTTGCGGCCACCGGCGACAGCAGACGGAACCCGAGAACCGGAGCCGATGAAGGAAGGGAAGAGATGGTCGTGACTTACCTGGCCGAAGGAGGAAGGCTCAAACCGCGGGGCCAAGCCGTGACTTACCTGGACGACTGAGGCAGGGCAGAGTCGAAGGATATGCGAATGAGCAGAGAAGGCGTGGTCGTGACCAAAGGGAGGAACAAATCTGAGGGGAGGCATCTTGCAAGGGAGCAGTTTTAAAGTGAAGACCCAGGAGAGCTGCTTGGACGGGGATATGCGATTGTGTAAGGGAGAAGAGGTGACCTAATAAAACATATTTGCAAAAGTGACCCTAAAGTGTGTGCTAAACAGGATTTTAACCCCGATAAATGTTCCGAGTGGATATTTGACTGCGGAGCAACAAATACAATGACTCACAATGGTCAGGATATAATTTCCTGGACTACTCTGCGGAAGGAAAAAAATTCAGACTGTCAATGAGAGTATTACACCAGTAATGGGTGTCGACACAATTCAAGTTTCCCTAAATTTGAAAGTGTCAAATTGTCTCTATGTACCGTTACTGTCGTGCAAATTATTATCAATTAGTCCCGTCACTAGAGAATTAAATTGTAAAGTACTGATATATCTGAATTGCTGTATTTTACAGGATATCTAGACGAAGGAGATAATTGGGCGTGGAACTGAGCGAGATGGACTATATTATGTGGATGAGGTGACTCAATAAGGGACTGCGCTACTGGATCACGGGACGGTAGAAAGACAGTTATGGTTATGACACCGTCGGTTAGGGCACCCATCACCCTCCTAACTCAGTATTTTATTTCCTAGTTTTAAGAATAGGGATATTGATCCATGTGAAACTTGCATTTATGCTAAGAGTCATAGAACTACTTTTCCAGCAAATAATACGCGTGTCAATTCAGTGTTTGAGTTGGTTCATTCAGTGTTTGAGTTGGTTCATTCAGATGTCTGGGGTCCAGCTCCAAATTCTATAAACAGTCGTTTCCAGTATTTTTTTTACTGTTTATTGATGACTATTTGAGAATGATTTGGGTATATTTCTTAAAAAATAAGTATGAAGTTCCTGAAAAATTTGTGTCCTTCTATAACCTTGTGAATACCCAGTACCAAAAATAAATTCACGTCCTTTGATCAGACAGTGGGGGAGAATATGTTAATCAAATTCTCACCCAATTTTTTAAACAACATGGGCTTGTTCACCAGACTACCTGTCCTAATTCCCCACAACAAAACGGAGTTGCGGAACGCAAAAACAGGATTATCATAGAAATTACTCGAGCTATTATGCTTGAGTCTCATGTGCCCCAACATTTCTGGCCAGAAGCTGCGGCTACAACAGTCTACCTTTTTAACCAACTACCCACAAAAATTCTCGTTTTTCATACTCCGTCCCACATATTATCCCATTCCAACACACCAAACCATCTCAAGTCTCAGATCTCACACCAAGAGTTTTTGGGTGTTCCATCTTTGTCCACATTCCGAAGTCTGAAAGGACTAAATTCGAACTATGCACTATCAAATGTGTCTTTATCGGGTATGAGCCACATCAAAAAGGGTATCGGTGTTACAATCCAGTTGGACATCGCATTTACACTACACTGGATTGTAATTTTATTGAAACCGAGTACTATTACTTACCTCAACTTAGCGGTCAGGGGGAGAATCAAAGTAGTCAGTATGACCGCCTAAGTTGGGTTAAGATGTATGACCATAACCAGAATATGTCCAATACTGACATAAAAGAACCAGATATCAGTTCAACCAATGTAACCTCTGAAACAGAAGGACGGTCCATCGACCTTACCAATATGTCCCAAGAATATTTGACATCTGGAAATCCTGAGGTATGTACTACTCCCATTATAGATCATTCTTTTTCCATATTTGAAACTGATGATCCAGAAGAAGTAGTACAGGAGGAAAACTCTGGGAGATACTACCTCCACGAACAGCCAGGGGAATACCTCCCAAGAGGTACTCACCAGACCATAAACCAAGCAAGCCGCGGTATCCAGTGGAGGATGGCGACAGGGGGAGTCTATCTGCGACAACAAAAGATTTCAGAGTCGAACTATACAGTGAAACTACCCCAAGAACGGTAGAAGAAGCCAAGAGAAACAGACAATGGAATCAGGCAATGGGAGTTGAGATGGAAGCTCTCATGAAGAATCAAACATGGGAAAGATACAAGCTACCCACACGAAAAAACCAGTTGGTTGTAGGTGAGTATTTACAATCATACACAACGCAGATGGGAAAATAGAGAGATACAAAGCTCGATTGGTGGCAAAAGGATATACTCAGACGTATGGAATTGATTACTCTGAGACATTCTCACCCATGGCCAAAAATAAACACAATACGAGTACTATTCTCAATAGCGGCAAACCAAGATTGGCCACTGCACCAATTCCTGCATGGAGATCTCAAAGAAGAAGCGTATATGAGAGCTCCACCTGGCTTTGAATCAAAATTTTAGCCAAATGAAGTATGAAAGCTTAAAATGGAATTATATGGTCTCAAGCAGTCACCTAGAGCCTGGTTTGGAAGATTCTGCATTATCATGAAGAAATATGGATACAAACATAGCAATGCAGATCATACGTTGTTTTATCAATGCAAAGGTGAGTTGATTACCTGTCTAATTATCTATGTGGATGACATGATAATTACTGGGAACGACAGGGAAAAAATTAGTGAACTTCGAAAGAATCTATTCTTAGACTTTGAAATGAAGGATCTGGGAAGTCTCAAATACTTTCTTGGAATTGAAGTTTTGAGATCAAGAAAATGTATCTATATTTCCCAGAGGAAGTATATACTTGATCTTCTAGCAGAAGTAGGGTTAATGGATTGCAAACCAGCGGATACACCTCTGGTTTCAAACCATAGCCTGAAGATAATGGATGGAGTCAAACTAGCAGACCGTGGGAGATATCAACAGTTAGTTGGTAAACTTAACTACTTGGCACATACAAGACCAGACATTTCGTATGTCGTGGGAGTAGTAAGTCAATTCATGCACAATCCACAAGAAGATCACATGGAAACTGTGTTGAGGATTTTTAGGTATCTTAAGGGTTCCCCTAGCAAAAGAATCCTATTTGAGAAGAATGGACACATTGATGTTCAAGCATACACGGATACATACTGGGCTGGCAATCCCATTGACAGAAGATCCACCTCATGATACTTCACTATGGTAGATGGAAACCTAGTAACCTGGAAAAGTAAGAAACAGAAAGTGGTAGCCCTTTCAAGTGCTGGAGCAGAGTTTTGAGAGATTGTAAAGGGCCTAACTGAAGTTTCATGGTTGAGAAAACTTCTGGCAGAATTGGGATTTCCAATCAAGCATACGTGCAAATTAATGTGTGATAATAAAGCTGCAATCAGTATATCTGAAATCCTGTGCAACACGACATGACGAAACACATTGAAGTGGATCGTCACTTCATCAAAGAAAAGTTAGATAAGAGACTGGTTGAGCTCCCGTGGATTAAGTCAGAGAACCAGTTGGCTAATATTTTGACTAAAGTAGCTCCATATAACGGTCCTCGTGCCAAAGCCTTTAGTTGACGACCTCTATCATCCTCAGTCGATCCAACTATTCGACCAACCTGAGAATGCAAATAATTCCACCGTCATTAAAAGCCACACATGGATATTCCTAATTGTGTCAGAGTGTCATTAAAAGCCACCGTCATACCCTGCCCTCCAACCATTGTATGAATGTTCTGTTGTGCATAACAACGATGTTCCGCCTACTCACCCGTGCGCCTAGTAGTTGCCTCTTATGTTCACTACGTACATGGACAAGACAACCAATCGAAGTGTTAGATGTAATGCAGTTAAAAGTTTAAGAATAGACTTCACAATAAAGGTGAATGCTATACTCGATGAATGACTTCACTTCTTCAGATTGATTAAGCATGTACAAGTGGCACTGCTCCCATTCTGTGTTTGACAGTTCACAGACTATTGCACGACCTACTGGAGCTCCTACCGGCTGGAAGATCAATAACCCATCTGACGCCCTTGGAGTTACCTTAGTTACTATAATTGACTCATGCCGTGTAAATTTGGTCTCAATGTCATGGAGATATCTAGAACAAAATGTCAAACACTCCAGATCAATATAACCCTCCGCTATTGACCCTTCCGAACGACTACGATTACGCACAAACACCTTCATTATCCTCATTATCCTACGATAAGAACATGTTATTAGTGAGACACCTCCCCTGTCAAAGGTATACTTCATAAACGAGTGTTGAAACTTACCTTTCGATTGAATACATCCAACGATATTGCACTGACCCGGCTAGTTTTGCTTCCTCTGCTAGATGAGAGATAAGATGGACTGTAATATTGAAGAAACTTGGTGGGAAGATTCTCTCTAGATTGCATATTGTCATGGGTAATTGCGACTCCCCCTTCAACAGATCTGACATGTGAAACTTCTTAGAGCATAGAATCTTGAATGTGTTAGTCATGTCTATCACAGCTTTGCATATATGTTTGGGGAGTAATCCTTTAATAGCGACAGATAGGATACGTTGCATGAGAACATGGTAGTCATGACTTTTCAATCCAATCAATTTTCTGTCTTTCACCTTAACACAACGTGAAATGTTGGATGAATAACCACTAGGAAGTCTCAAGTTCTTAAGGAACTCACAGAGTTTAATTTTCTGTTCTTTTGAAAGGGAAAAGCAAGCTGGTGGTAACACCAGTTTTGTTCCTCTACGGACTGGATGCAAGCTCGTTCTTATGCCTAAGGCCTGTAAGTCTAGCCGAGCATTAATGTTGTCATTTCTTTTACCGGAAACACCTAATAACATCCCAATGAGGTATTCACACATGTTTTTCTCAATGTGCATCACATCCAAATTGTGAGGGATTAAGAGATGCTTCCATTAAGGTAATTGGTAGAATATGCTTATGTTATTTTCCAATTTCCAGTAGTTGAGTCTATTCCAACCTGAATGGGCGGTTGAGTCTTACCGAACATGACTGGATTAAGATTCTCTAGCACATGTAACACTTCCTCCCCTGATGGTCTTTGTGGGGCCATCCGTAACTCTTGTTTCCCATCAAACGAACTTTTGTTTCTTCTCCATGGGTGATCGGTGGGGAGGAATCGCCCGTGTCCCATAAAAGAACATTTCTTCCCATTCTTCAATCGACAATAATGGGTGTCCATTTGACAGATAGGACATGCCAAATTACCGTAAGTAGCCCAACCAGACAAGTTCGCATAAGTAGGAAGATCATTAATGGTCCAAAGTATGGCTACGCGCATTTGGAAGTTTTCTTTCTTGTATGCATCATATGTGAGCACACCCTTCGACCATAACTCATTCAGCTCTTCGATCAACGGTTGCAGATACACGTCTATGTCATTTACTGGAGCCTTTGGTTCAGGAATCAACATTGATAGCACGTAGTTCGTATCTTTCAAACACACCTTGGGAGGCACATTGTATGGAATAAGACCAACTGACCACATGTTATATGAGTGACTTTTATCACTGTACGGATCAAACCCATCCGTAGCTAATCCAAGCCTCACATTCCGTGGGTCTTCCTTAAATTCAGGTAGTACGCTGTCAAGTTTCTTCCAAGCGTCTGTATCAGCATGATGACGTAGAATATCATCCTTTAATCATCGTGTATGGTGCCAGGTCATAGAGGAAGTAGTTTTTGGGGACATGAATAATATTTTCAACCTTAAAGTTAGTGGAAAATATTGAAGTACTTTGACTGGTAGCTTCCCTATTTGTCGCTTCGATTGCTTTGGTATATCCAGTGTTGTGTCGAGGTTTAATCCATCTTGACTCCCCACACGTTGGACACATATCCAAATTGGCGTACACTTTTCTAAATAGTAAACAATCATTTACACAAGCATGCATCTTTTGGTAGTCCAACCCTAACCCTCCTATATATTTCTTTGCTTCGTAGTAGGACTTACGGACTGTATTCCCTGGTGGCAATACTTTACTTAGCATGCAAAGTAGCTCATCAACGAACTTGTTAGAAACCTTGTACAGTGCCTTTAGATGCAACAGTTCAACTAAAAAAGACATCTTGGTGTAGGAGACACAACCTGGATATAAGCTCTTTTCACAATCTTCTAATAACTTATAAAATGTCCTAGCATCTGCATTTGGTTCCTCACCTTCGTCCACCCTCATACCACCAAACCCATCATGCACCATATCCTCCATTTCCCCACGAGGGGATGAATTCCTACAATTAGAGATCACATCTTCGAATTCCTCCCCATGATCCACCCATGTAGTGTAAGTTGGCAATATTCCCCATTTTTCAAGATGGAACTTAACGGTAGTTCTTCCCAGTAAGAAAACACCAACACAGTTATTGCAAGGACAGTAAAACTTACCATCCCAACTTGAACGAGAGTAGGCAAAGTCTAGAAATGAAGCGACCCCTTCCTTATATTCCCCACTTTGCCGAGGTTTGGTCATCCAACTCTTATCCATCGCACTTCTATTTCTGCAAAGAAATATCAACCCAATAAAAAGTTGGCTTGGGATTAAAAAGACAACACAACATTTTAGTTAATCAAATAACTTCTGAAACATGCACTACAGGAAGTTGCAAAATCAGTTATTGACAGTTATCCAGACCATTTGTAATAATTCAGATATTCATTTTTGTTTATGTGTGGATGGAACCAAACGGAATCAGAGAGACAAGTTTCCTCAATTAGTCATGCATAATTTCGGGATACTAACATAGATATGTGACAGAGAACTCCAAGAAGGTGAGTAATTCAGTTTCTTGTAAGTTAATCGGTTGTTAGACTTAACAGTAGAACTCCTTCGATCGAGTTGTCTGTTGGAACCGTACGAGCTGCAGCTATCTTGCTAGTTAATTGGTTGTTATACGCAAGAGTAGAACTCCTTCGATCGAGTTGTCCGTTGGAACCGAACGAGCTGCAGCTAGCTTGTAGGTTAATCGGTTGTTAGACTCAACAGTGCAACTCCTTCAGGTGAGTTGTGTTAGAGTATTATGTAGTCTAGATTAGTCTTTATCTTTAGTTTATCTATATTAGTTAGTTTATCCTTTTAGATTTAGTTTATTATATATATAGTTAGATAGATAGTATGAGTATCTTTATAGATAGAATAAATGTATATAGATATCTATACTATATATATCTAGTTCTCTATGTAATTGTCATGAGCTTAATTGTATGAATTAAGCTAATGACAATTGTCTTGAGCTTAATTGTCATGAGCTTAATTGGTCTGGTTCGAACCGATTCAGAACCGGTTCGAACTGTTCTGGTCTGTTTTTTTTAATATCAATTTTGGATCGAAAATATTTTGATTCAAACCGAACCTAAACCGGCTGAAAATCCTGTCCAATGCACTGAACCGTCTTAAAAATACTGAACCGGATGAAAAAACACTGAACCGGATGAAAAAACACTGAACCGACTAAAAAACACACTGAACCGATTGAAAATTTATTCCACAACCGACTAAAATCATGTCCAACATCAACATACGAGAGTCCAATATATCTCTAGGTTTGGTTTATTGAAAACATCTCTAGGTTTGGTTTAATTTCAGACCAGTTTAGTTGATTTTGCTTCAAACCGGTTCTAAAAGTATATAGGTTTAAAGTGGTTTGATTTAAATTTAAGTGTAAACCAGTATCAAAAAACGAGTCGAGTCGAACCGATTCGAACTGGATTTTTGGTACTATTTTGAACTGCTCTATTTGAAGGCTAAAAACACTGGTCTAGTTTTGGAACTAATTCGGCCGAACCGGTTCGAACCAAACCAGTTCCAGACCAGTTCGTGCGAACTGGTTCATTTGGACAAGCCTATCTGAATCTGACTTGATTTGAGGCTAGACTTTAACTAGATCTATTTGAGTTAAGGTTTCAATTTTTTGTCATCATTTCTTCGTTATTCTTGTTTTTTTTTAGTTTCCGTTTCCTTATAAAGAATTTTTCAAAGTATTTTTTCAAGTTTGTTATTATTAATTTTTTGATCAACAACTTCAATACTTCTTATTCAAAAGAGAAATCACGCAATCAAAGCGATCACCGATGGTCATTATTACAATAAAAAAATAATATGCTACTAAGTTGAGGTGAGGGCACAAGGACCCAATTATCTAAACGCACACCAAATCTGGTTTGCATAGCTATCCAATTTGCACTCTCATTAGGTGAACGCGAGATTGACTTCCAACTTACATCTAAAATTTGTTGCACAATGACTTTGTTACATCACATATTATGTCCAGTCTCCAGTAGCTCATCTTCCCCTTAATTTGCTCCACGACCCTCAAGGATTCTGTTTCTACTTCGATCTTCTGCTAACCTCTATCGAATGCCAGCTTGTTGCCTTCCAAAACTGCTTGGGCCTCTAAAATTTCCACTTTGTCACTTCAAGCTCTTCGGTTTAGTCCTCCCACCAGTTGGACACTCTCGTCCCTTGATACCACACCAATGGACCACAACGCGTCATAATTTATTCGGATTACTCCCGCTCCCAGTTTGGTCCATCTTTCGGTTTGCCTATCTCTGTTTTCGGTGCTGTATTGAGGCTTGGTCCTTGATAGCAAGAATCGTCCCAATTGGGTTCGGTCTCTTCCCTTCAAAATCTGCTTTGCATCGGGCTTTCCATATATGCCAACAAGTCCACATGCATAGACTTTGTCGCTCTGCTCTTGTTCTGCCCGTGACTCCCCCTTCTGTCATTCGTTTCTGAATCCACACATTAAGGGTCGAATTATGACTCTGATTCTGTCGATTACCCAGCACACCGAACCACACTGCCTCAGTCCACCCGCACCCACTGATCATGTGTTCTCTTGTTTCCTTGAGCCCACAGATAGAACACTTCACATCCACTATCATCCCCCTTCGCCTGAGATTTCGTCTAACCGCAATCGTATTTGAAAGTAAACACCACATAATATTCTTAACCTTAGGCAAAGTGTTTACCTTCCATATCATTCTCCATACATCCTCATCAGGGCCTAATTCTTGTGTTGTGGCTCTGTCCTTCTCTTTCAACCGATGATAAGATGATTTCACCGTAACACATTCATCATTTGTATAAGGTCATATCATTTGATCAAGGCATGATTCAGATCTTAGTGGAATGTTAAGAATGCAGCGTGCATCCGTGTCGTTGAAACTGCCTCGAAGTACTTCCTCATCCCATTTTCAGTTCCTGGACTCTCGTGCCCCACGAGTGACCTCCATCACTTTCCTAGTCCATTCTGAAACATGGCTTCGTCACCACCCACAGATCCTCAAATATTTTCATAATCGTGCCATCTCTAATTTGGCACATACCCTCTACAAGCAAGATATCCCTGCATGGACCAGACTCGTCCATCCCCATGAGGCTCAGCCACACTTCCTAGCCGATCTGAACTCAGTGTTGGGGAAGTATAGTCCCTTGAGGGTTCAGACCCATAGCGCATCTGGTTCATTTAGAATTCTCGCAGACATCTTTGTGAGAAGTGCTTCATTGAAAATTTTCGATTCCCGGAAGCCAAGACCCCCATCGTCTTGGATATAGCGAGCACCTCCCATTTCTTCCAATGAATTTTCTTTCCTTCAATCGACTCTCCCCACCAGAAGTTTTCTATCATAGCATTAATTTCAGGGCACCACGTCCTAGGAAGTTTAAAGACATTCATCACTTACGAGGGAATGGTTGTGATGACTACCTTTATGATAACTTACTTTCCTGTCTGATTGAGGGTTTTTGATCTCCAACCTTGGATATTGTCACAGATTCTACTCTTGATATAGCCCAGTGATTCCTTCTTCGATCGACCCCAAATGGATGGGAGTCCAAGGTATTTTCTAGGGTCCAAAATTAAATTTGCAGCACCTCTTCGATCTCCTTACAATTGTCATCGCCTGCCTTCTTATTGAAGACTATGTTCCATTTTACATTGTTTATGTGTTGTCTAGAGGCTCTACAGTACTTGGTCAATATATCCTTCAAAACCTGGGCATTCTCCACCGTACCCTTCAAGAAAAATAATGAATCATCAGCGAAAAACAAGTGGTGCAGCTCTGAACACCACCTTTTCAGTGTGAGACCACACAACCTCCCCATCCAAATGACCTCCTCCATTTGTCTAGAAAGCACGTCCGCCAAGAGGATGAAAAGATACGGAGATAAGGGTACCCTTTGTCGCAACCCCCTACATGGTCGAATGGTACTTGTCATCCTTTCGTTGATCAAGACACGATATGATGTCTCTGTTATGCATTGTCTCATCCATTCGACCCATCTCGCACCGAAACCTCTCTTGTCAAGGCTTTTCAATAGAAAGCCCCAGTCGACCCGATCATACGCCTTTTGCATATCCAGCTTCAAGGCACATTCAATTGTATTGCTGCCCCTTCGATTCTTCAAATGATGGAACACCTCGTGAGCAATAAGAATAATGTCTTGTATTGTACGACCTGCCACAAAAACGCTCTGATAGGGGGTGACAAGATTCGATAAACAGGGTTTTAGTCTATTCGTCAAGACCTTAGATACAATTTTATATATGAAATTGCAAAGGCTTATGGGTATAAAATCACTCGCTCTCGTTGGGGTTGAAATTTTAGGAATCAGAGTAATATCTGTATAATGTAAAGTTGACGGAAAGACACCTGAACTGAGAAAGGATTTAACTGTCGTGATTACAGCTGGACCAACGGTGTGCCAATTCCTTTGGTAGAATAGACCCGGAAAACCATCTGGACCTGGAGCTTTTGCCCTCCTAACTGAAAGACCGCAACCCTTATTTCTCCATCGGGCACATATCTTTCCAAATCAATGATCATCTTCACCATAATCTAAGTCGGAATGACCCCCAGAACCTCCCTTTCATTCAAGTCCTCTCGTTATGACCTGAATACTAATCTAAAATGCATACATATCTCATTCTCCATACCCCTGGCCGAACTGATCCACTCTCCCCGATCATTTTGCACTTTGGTTATACAGTTTATTCTTCTTCTTGCGTTGGTTGTAAGGTGAAACAAGGTTGAATTTCGGTCCCCTTTTGTAAGCCACTTAACCCTTGACCGCTGTCTCCAGTAAACCTCTTCTCTATGTTGGAGATCCATCGCGTTAATCTCCTCTGGCAGCTCTCCAATCTCACATCGATTTCCACATGCCTATCCACACCATCCCATTCAGTCCAAGCTTCTTTGATTACATTTTTGCATTCAACATTTTCTAGCCACATCTCCTCAAACTGGAAGTACTGCCCCTTCCTTAGCTCGCCCTCCTCACGGTGGAGGATGAGAGGCGTGTGATCTGATCAAATTGCAATGTCATTTGTACATTGGATTTCCGGATATCTTTCAACCCAAGATTCATTGATGAGGATCCGATCAATTCTTTCTGACACCCTTTCTTCCCCTCGTCAGTTGTTTGACCATGTGAATCTGAATCCTTTCGCGCCCAAATATTCCATGTTGATATTGTGAATCATCTAATTGAATTCATCAACCTGTCTTTGATATTTACGTATTTCACCTTATTTTTCATGATGATGACTGACTGCATTAAAATCACCTATGCACATCCAAATCGTCCTTCGCCCTCTCCCAATATCACGCAATTCATTCCAGTTTTGTTTCCTCCTCTGCGGATCCGCATCCGCATATACGCATGTAATAAGACAATGGTTCTACTAGTTATTCATCGTCACTTCGCTATCCATAATATTATAGGTAGCCGACTTTATAGATACTTGAACATCATTCCTCCACCACAGCGCCATTCCTCTTGACATACCTCTCGGATTAACATAGTAAGCACAATCCATCCCCACTTGCTCTAGAACCCTTTCGCGGAATGCATCCCTGTTCTTTGTTTCCATCAGACATATGATCTCCGGTTGATGCATCTTGTTGAGGTCTTTCAGATGTCGAATTGTTAGGGAAAACCCCAGACACTAACAATTCCAACATATTGTATTCATGGCCCCCGTGTGGCTATTTTGGGACAGCCACCACAACCCGTTCCATCAACTTGTGATTCTCCTTCCTTGATGTCCTTATCCTCCTTCTTTGTGTTTCTTTTGGGCCTCATCAACTTTGTTCTACTACCCTTCTTTTAAGGTCTTCCTCTTGGCCTGCCTACCTTCACTTGACCACTCTCCGGTTCTTTTCCTTCTTGTGCCATGTTAAACCTCAGTTTATTCCTTATGTTTCGACCCTCCTCCTCTTCCTCCTCAATTCTTCTTTTTAGAGACATCCTGATCAGAATAGGGTTAAGGCATGTTAGCTGGAGGGTTGGATCTGGACTGGGGGTTCGTCTTGGGGGTTTTCGGATTTTAAATAGGGATAGACTTATTAGGGATGTTCCTACCAGGAAGGATGATGGTTTCTAGGGGTTTGATTGTGGGGAGATTTGGGATGGTTAATTGTCGGTGGGTAAGGTCGGTCCAAGTAGGTAAGGGAATATCATAATGGATGATTAGTGGGTTCGACTTAGGCTTCTTGGTTGGGGTAGAGGGTTTTGGATGACTGTGTGTTGTATGGTGGTCGAAAGGATCATGATTGGGTTGACTTCAATGGATTCACGTGGTAAGGAAATGGTTTCATTCAGCCTCATACTTCTCCCACACGTAGTGATCTCCATATTTTCCATTCGATCATGGCTCATCAATTCTGTTTCATCCAGCTGCATAGCCTCGATTTGAACTCCCCTTCTATCATTATCATGTAATTCTATACAGCTTTTCTCATTTTGATCCATCCGATTTGCTCGAGTTCTTTCTTCTCCAGACTCATTACTTTCGACAACTCCTCTACCCTTCTCATTCTCCTTATTTTTTCTATTTGTTCTTGCGTCATTCATTATTTCATACCAAGACTTTTTCCTCGTGGGGCATTTTTAGATCGGTATTCCCTCCTTCGGTCCATCTTGCCCTGAATTCCTCGGGCTTTCCCATTCATCTAGGGACCATACATAAAGTGTCCCTCCTCAAACATTTGGACATCCGCCTTGCAGCCTTGTGTTGTATGACAAAGCTTTCCACAACCATAGCAAAAGTCAGACAATCTCTCATATTGTATTGAGGCCCAGCTTTCCTCCCGTTCAAAGTTCTTCCACCAAAAGACAGCCAGAAGAGACTGGTTTACATCAACCTCAACCTTCATTCTTAAGTAGTAATTGGCAGCCTTTTCAGTATCCTTCTCAGTCACAATAAATTTGTCAATCTTATTTTCAATATTCTCCACGTTCCCAATATTGAACATCTCCAGCCCTAGGTCGTGAATCTGGACTCATAATTGAACCATTCGACTATAGTCAGTCCTCTAATCAGCTCCCATTATTTTATGCTCAGATAGTAACTTTGGATGGACCACAGGGGCATATCAAATATTTGTTTTTTGATATCCTCATTTTCAAATTCAAACATCACAACCCTATCAGATGCCTCCGTGAACTTAATTGCACTTAATATTTCCCAAGCCTTTTGTAGAACATTGATAATTGCCACATTTTCACCTATTTCTGGACTATGATCGCACCAATAAATCAATCAATCTCATCCTCCCTTAGGGTTCGAATGATAAACAAGACTTCTTATATATAAATTGTATTTAATAAATATTTAAGTCAATACAATTAATTTATAATTATAGTTTAACTTAATTAACTTAAGAATGAATTAAGTGTTGAAAGTACATAATATTTATAATGGAAAAAATGATAAACAATAAAAACTAAGTTAATTAAAAATCGAATTAAATAGATAGTAAAAGTATATATCGTTTTGCCACGAATTAAAATATTAACTATTTATTTAATTTCTAAATTTTAAACAAAAGCTCTAAATGTGCACACAGTCGTGTATGTTGAGAAACATATTATGAAAAGAAAATTATAATAAATTAATATTATATTTTTTAAATATGAAACTAACAGTATTCTAAATATTGTATATGTATATATAATTTAATAATTTATATTTGTGTGTATAGTTTTTACATATTTTTTACTAAGAAAACAAATAAATAAAAAATAAGATACAATCAACTATTATTAAATAAAATGTTTATAAATAACCTTTTTATATTGATATTACTATATGAATTTAACATAAATGTAATGAATATACTATAAATAATAAAATTATACAACAAAAATTAAATTGAAAAATATTATATTAATAACAAAAATAAAAATATTTTCATTTTATAAGTTGAGTTAATCATATCAATATAATAATATAATTAAAAAATAATTTGATTTGATTTATTTTTACTAATTAATATAATAATTAAACTTTATTTATATAACGATAACTCAAATATATTTTTATATTATGCGCAAAGCGCATGCCAATTCTCTTGTAATATTATATAACAAACCTAGAAAAATGTCACATGGCAGGTTTAGGGTTTAGGAAGGGAAAACCACGTGTTAAAAAATGATTAAAACGTCGACGTATTTATTTTAATAGAGAGGTGAAAATAAAATGAAAAATGTTTAGAACCTTGTGAACGTTATATATATATATATATATAAGGTAAAGAAGAGTTAAAATATAACTTAAAAGGTGAATGTTTTTTTGGGTGAGGGATCGTTTTTAAGAGTTAAATACCAACTTACTAACTGAATTTTGATGCTCTAATAATTGTTAGTTAATGTTTTTTAAATAAATTGTTAGCAAACTTTACATAAAATTACAATATGCTAAATCCATCTAATTTACTAATAAATTGTGACAGGAACTGCTATAGTTTTATGCAAATTGTTAATTGAAGTTTGCATAAATGCGCACTTTACTAGCCAAACTTGAGAAAATTTATAATTTAGTAGCTAATATGTGCATTTCTTCGTCAACATTTAACAATAAATTTGACAGAAGGGTTTATTTGGAAGTGGTGACCGTTGATGGTGATGACATCTTGTATATATATATATATACAATAGCATTAGAACATCCCGGTCATATTTGTCCGTCCCTTGATGTACGCTTGAAAATAGCATAACGTGTTTATGAAGCTGTGTAGATTCCATTGTTGAGCTCTTACAAGTGAAAGATCATCTATATAAGGTACTAGACTCTGGCACGCGCTACGCGCGTGCACGTTGTTGTCGTTTGTCTCGCGTGAGGTGTTAGGAGGACATGATCGATCTGATTCCTAGGATAGTACAAGAATTAAACACTTGATTAACAATATTAGTGGAATTGTAAAACTAAACTTAAATGACCTAATATAATGAAATAAAATTAATTTTGTTTTAAATAGTTTTAAGAAATTACTCGAGCATCCGGGAGAAAGAACCACTACTAAAGAGACTCCCGAATGCTCGAGCAATTTCTTAAAAATATTTAAAACAAAATTAATTTTATTTAATTATATTAGGTAATTTAAGTTTAGTTTTACAATTCCACTAATATTGTTAATCAATTGTTTAATTCTTGTACTATCCTAGGAATCAGATTCATCATGTCCTCCTTAAACAGAAGGGTTTATTTGGAAGTGGTGACCATTGATGGTGATGACATCTTGTATATATATATATATACAATAGCATTAGAACAACCCGGTCATATTTGTCTGTCCCTTGATGTACGCTTGAAAATAGCATAACGTGTTTACGAAGCTGTGTAGATTCCATTGTTGAGCTCTTACAAGTGAAGGATCATCTATATAAGGTACTAGACTCTGGCAGGCGCTACGCGCAGGCGCTACGCGCATGCGCGTTGTTGTCGTTTGTCTCGCGTGAGGTGTTAGGAGGACATGATCGATCCGATTCCTAGGATAGTACAAGAATTAAACACTTGATTAACAATATTAGTGGAATTGTAAAACTAAACTTAAATGACCTAATATAATGAAATAAAATTAATTTTGTTTTAAATATTTTTAAGAAATTACTCGAGCATCCGGCAGAAAGAACCACTACTAAAGAGACTCCTGAATGCTCGAGCAATTTCTTAAAAATATTTAAAACAAAATTAATTTTATTTAATTATATTAGGTAATTTAAGTTTAGTTTTACAATTCCACTAATATTGTTAATCAATTGTTTAATTCTTGTACTATCCTAGGAATCGGATCGATCAAGTCCTCCTAACACCTCACGCGAGACAAATGACGACAACGTGCATGCGCGTAGCGCGTGCCATAATCTAGTATAACCATTAGGAAAATACACTTAAGTGGATTTTAGAACTTCCATTTTAATTTTATTTTAGATTGTATATGAATTCATTCAATATAAGACGTACACTCATAAGTTAAAATTTGTCAATTAATGCATTCAATATACTCTTAAGATATCTTAACACCTCCCGCACGATAAATATTTATCATATTTGTTTCTAAGAATACAGTCAAAAAAATATATGTCGATATTTGGATATAATTGTGTTAGGTTATAAGTGTGTCTTACACTTATGTTTGAGGATTAATCCGTAATTATAGTTTGCTTGTGAGTCAAGTTTCAATTATTATAGTTGTAGGGACTAATCTGCAATTATCTGTCTTTAGTGTCTGTTGTCATTTTCCTATATATGTTTGTCGACTGTAGCTTGGATATAATCAAGATATTATTCTGGTTGAATTCTGTATTGTTCCCTTCTCCTTGTTCTTCATCTGTTCTTCCTGTTCTTCTCTAAATCCCTAAAATCCACAAACTACAACATGGTATCAGAGCTTATTCGAGCCTGAAATCACTACCCAAAACCATTTCTATACTAATTCATGGAAGAATCATCACCTGCCTTTGCCAACAAGAAAGTAGCACAGCTACTTGGCGAAGAGAACTTCCAACAATGGAAGCAGCAGGTTCTTCTGTCTGTCTGAGGCTATAACCTCGAGAATCACCTTCATGGAGTCAACATTCCTCAGTTTCTGGAGGATGAGACAGGAGTTGCAGTCCCCAATCCAGCCTATGCGAAGTTCCTCCAACAAGACAGCTCCCTGGCATCTTGGCTCTTAGCCTCTGTTTCAACTCAGGTTAGTAGAGGGTTGATAGGGTGTATGTCAGCTGCTGCCATATGGCAAAAGCTTCACCGTGATTTTTCATCATCTTCTACAACTAGGATTATGCATCTCTATGATAGGCTTAAGGTTAGAAAGCATGTTCATCAGTCCATGAGAGATTATCTCACTGAAATCCGGACTACCTATGATAGCTTAGCTAGCTGCGGTCACCCTATAGAAGAGATGCAACAAATCTCTATTGTCTGGAATGGTGTTAAGGGTCAGCATGATAATGTTATTGCTGTCATTCATGCTAGTCAAAACCCGTATACCATTGCCTCTGTGAGCTCTGTTTTACTAGATACCGAGTCTAGACAGTCTGATCTTCTGTTTGATGCTAGTGCTAGTTTCAACATTACCTCTGCTAAGATTCCCAATCTTAGTAAATATGTTGTGTCTTATGAAGAAAATATCTATGGAAGTAAGGATAGTATGTTTGTTAATCCCACTCAGTCTGGTCTTCTGCCAACACCTCAGACCACAACCCAAAACACTCAGTCATCCTCATTTGGTCCTCCACCCTTTAGCAATCAACAGTCTGGTAGGGGTAGAGGTCGTGGTAGAGGTTTTGGAAATAACAGACTTCAATGTCAGTTATGTGGGAAGTGTGGGCACTTGGTTCACAGATGCTTCCATCGTTTCAATGTGCACTTCACTGGAGTCACAGATCCTCAGTCCACTTCCCCAACACCCTCAGCCAATCTTGCTGCCTATGATCTTGATCCTGACCCATTCCAACAGTCATCCTCACCACAGACCCACCATTACCCACCACCTCAGATGCACAAATCCCAAGCTCACCCTCAACCAGCTCAAACCACTACCATATCTCTTCCCAACACTCAAACACACTCAGTGATGCAATACTCACCCTATCCTTCACCCGTACCACCTATCTATCCATACATGATGGCCCCTCCCTGCTTTGTCAACCCAGCTCAACCATACCAAGCCTTTCCCAATCCTCAGTACCACACCACCCCTGCCTCATCTCAGCCTCCAACACAGCTACACTCCAGGCAAACCATCTGATGGCCAGCAACTCCAACCTATCTGATGGAAGCTGGTTTCCTGACTCAGGAGCCACGAACCACCTGACCAATGCTCAGCCTGCTCCGCGCATGACCTCTCCATATTCTGGTCCAGGTAAGGTTCTAGTTGGTAATGGTTCCTCTCTTCAAATTTTTGCTATTGGCTCATCTCAATTACCTTATACTGGCAAACCTCTAATCCTTAATAATATGCTTTACACACCTACTGTCACTAAAAACCTGCTTTCTGTATCTTAGTTTTCAAGGGATAATCAGGTTTATTTTGAATTCCACCCAACACACTACCTGGTTAAGGATTCCATCTCCAGCAAGGTGTTGTTCAAGGGTTTTGAATCAGGAGGTCTTTACCGTCTTGATTTCTCCAGTTTTAAGTCTAGTTCAGATAAGATAGTTGAGTCTTCTACTGTCAGTCCAGATCAATGGTTGAGTCTTCCAACTGATTTCCAGTCATTTTGTAATAATGCAGTTTTATCTGCTCAAAACTCAACCTTTTCGGTTATTGATAATGAAGTTTCTCAATTTATGGTTAATCATGCTTCCTCTGCTTATAGTTTTGATAGTACTGATGATAGTTCCTCTGTCATTTGCTTTAACAACGCATCTTCTACTGTGTTACCTGAATTTGAATTCAGTTGTTCTCTTACTTCGCTTAAAACCAATGAATCCTCTCATCTGTGGCATATGAGGTTAGGCCACCCTTCTAAAAACATTCTTGTTAATTTTCTGAGACTTCAGAATCTTCCTACTAATCACATATCCTCTGAGTGTGCTGCATGTGCAGTAGGTAAAAGCAAGACTCTGCCTTATCCATCCTCGGACACAATATACTCCCATCCTTTGGAACTAGTACAGGTAGATCTCTAGGGTCCTGCCCCCTTTTCTTTTAGCAATAGCAACTATTACCTTAGCATTGTTGATGCTTTAACTAGATACACATGGATATATTTTTTAAATCGCAAATCTGATGCTGCTAAGGTCTTCTGTGAGTTTCACTTGTTAGCAGAAAAACAGCTTGGCACAAAACTTAAAGCTGTGCAATCCGATGGTGGAGGTGAATTCCATTTCCTTACTGCTTATCTCTCTCAATTTGGCATAGTTCATAGGATCACATGTCTTTACTCAAGCCAACAAAATGGCATGGTGGAGCGTTAGCACCGCCACATTGTTGAACTTGGCCTCACACTTCTTGCACAGTCATCTGTCCCTCTTCACTACTGGACAAATGCATTTTCCACTGCTGTGTTTCTTATTAACAGATTGCCCTAAAAAGTTCTCAATAATTGTTCCCCTCATGAGCTTATCTTTAATTCCAAGCCAGACTACTTTTTTTAAAGAGTTTTTGGCTGCCTATGTTTTCCACACTTGAGACCTTATAGGTCTCACAAGCTGTCCTTCAGATCAGAACCCTGTGTTTTCCTTGGGTTCTGTTCTAATCACCATGGCTATAAGTGTCTCTCTTCGTCTGGAAGGGTGTATGTGTCACGAAATGTCGTTTTTCATGAAACAACATTTCCCTTCAGTGACACCACAGGTCCATTCTATGCCTCCAACACACCCAAAGTTTCCACTCCTTCCAAACTTTTCTTCATTCCCTGTGATCCTTTCTTCCAACAGTCAACCTCTATTCCTTCCACTGTATCTCATTCCTCGGGTCCTCCTGTGCATGCTCACACATCGGGTGAGTCTAGCCTTCCCTCCACCACACCCACTCAAGACACAACTCCCACTCAGATTCCTGTCTCCACAATACCTGTTTCAGCTCCTGACCTGTCTTCACCTACTGAAGTCTGCAGGTATGTTCCTTCTGGCTCTACTCTTGTCCCTCTTACTGCCTCTGAACCTGTTTCCTCCACACCACCACCTACTCACTCAGATCAGTCTTTCCCCACCTCACCACCAACTCAACCCTCATCTTCTCATCCTTCTCGTCCCAAATCCTCCACCAATGTTCATCCAATGCAAACCAGATCGAAAACCTCTCTTCAAGGGCTTTCTATGTCCCTTGCTTTGTTTGCAGATCTAATCAACTCTGAGCCTCGAAACATTCATGAGGCTCTTCAGTCACTTCATTGGCTCCAGGCTGTTCAGGAAGAGCTTACAGCTCTTTCCACGAACAGCACATAGAGCCTTGTCCCCTTACCTACAGGACGCATCCCAATTGGGCGCAAGTGGATATTCAGGATAAAAAGAAATGCTCATGGGGCTGTTGTCAGGTACAAGGCTCGCCTTGTTGCCAAAGGCTTCTCCTAAAAACCAGGTTTTGACTTTCAGGAAATTTTCAGTCCTGTCATTAAGTTTGCCACTGTTCGTATTGTCTTATCTCTAGCACTAACTCATAAATGATGTATCAGACAGGTTGACATAAATAATGCTTTTCTTCATGGTGATCTTCATGGTGATCTTCATGGGGAGGTCTTCATGACACAGCCTCCAGGTTTTGAGGTTCAGTCCACCACTCCTAATCTGGTATGCAAACTACAGAAAGCTTTATATGGTCTTAAGCAGGCTCCCGGAGCCTAGTTTAAAAAACTAAAGTTTTTTCTCCTAAACTCTCTTGGTTTTCATGTCTCTACTTCTGATAGCTGCCTATTTATTAAATCCACATCTGCCTCATTCGTACTCTTGCTTGTTTATGTGGATGACATTGTTATAACTGGTTCATCTCCTTCTCTTGTATCTAACATTGTTGATTCCATTAATGCTCAGTTCCAACTCAAGGATCTAGGTAGATTGAACTACTTCCTTGGCATGGAAGTAGTTTCAGGCGATGACTTCATACTTCTGAATCAGAAGAAGTATATCCAGGAACTCTTAGACAAGGTAGGTCTCAATGACCAAACCTGCTTTCCCACTCCAATGACAGGTACGTGTCTGTCCAAATCAGGTATGACCACTTGTTCTGAACCTTTTCATGATGAAACACTATATATAAGCACAATTGGTGCTCTTCAACATGTCTGTGTCACACAACCAGACATTCACTTTGCTATGAATAAACTCAGTCAGATTATGCAAGCACCCAATAACAGCAATTGGAAAGCTGTTATTCACATTCTGAGATACCTCAAAGGTACTCTCAGTCACGGTCTGTTGTTCAGAACAACACCCTCACCTGTCAATGACATCACACTTACATCGTTTTCTGATGCTGACTGGGGAGGTGATCACACTGATCGCCGTTCCATCTCAGGTCACTACCTGCTTTTAAATGGTAACCCCATAGTGTGGAGCTCTAAAAAGTAGTCAGTCATGTCTAGGTCCAGTGCAGAGGCTGAGTTCAGGGCCATTGCTAATGCCATGTGTGAAATAATGTGGGTCCAATCCCTTCTCAAGGAAATTGGACTTCACACCCCAACTGCTCCAGTTATATGGACAGATAACACAAGTGCAGTTGCACTTTCAGAGAATCCAATTTATCACTCCAAGATGAAACACGTCGAGATTGATCTCTTCTTCATCAAGGAGAAAGTCCACTCAGGGGACGTTTTGGTTAACTTCATTCCTGCCTCAGAACAAACTGCTGACATTTTAACTAAGCCATTAACTGAAAAACACTTCATTCCTTGCAGGAAAAAGCTTGGGGTCTTCTCACTTGAAGAACTGGAGGATCATGGTGTTTCCCCATCCCTTCAGCTTCCGTCCAGCTCGTCCTGACCTTCCAATAGTTTGTAAGATCCTTCATTCCCTATTGACAAAGTATCTTGCCTTATACTCTGCATCCTAGAACAGCCCTGTGTATGCTTGCTGTTTTTTTTTCTGTTGACTGCCCCTTCTGTGGTTTAACTCAGTCTACCTACACACAAGTCTGACCAGCTCTCTCATTGGTGTGATAATAGTGATAATCTTGGTCTGCTCATGTCTGTTTATCATGATAAGCAACTTATCTAGATTCACATGTCATCTGTTATTTTTCCCATGCCTGATCATCATTACTGCCCATGTGCATCAGTGATGTCTCTCTTTAATTTACTATGCGTAAGTCTAAATGGCATAGGGCATGACCTGTGTCCAAAAACAGAGTGATACCATGAAGAAAATGACAAGATACTTTCGGTTTTCACTCTTGAGGATAAAAAGATCAAGGCTCAAACCTTGCAGTCATGCTGGTAAGATAGGAGCTCAAACTCCTCTGTCATGATAATATGAAAATTCAATCAAATTCAATATAAGAAATATCAATGAATAAAGGCAGTGATAAGCTTGCAAAAAGAGATTGACTGGTCATGATGCACCCTGGCAATTGATTTTTGGATCAGGAATAGGGAGAATTATGCATATGACTTGTGGTTTATCTGGTATTGCTAATTGTGTATCTGGCATGATCATCACCACAGATTTCAGGTACTAATCAAACCATGATCAGAGACATGTTCAGAACTGTGTCAAGGTCAGTGCTACAGTTAAAATCCAAAGGTGCATCTCAGCTAGCAAAACTCGGTTAAGCATCACAAAACTGCTCAGAATGCACCAAGATGATAAGGCAAGTACTCTGTCTTCAAAATGGAGTTCTATTTCAGACTGGCAGCCATTCAAGGAAGTTTGGACTCCCAAAATCAAGAACAATTATAGGGAATGCTAGGTTATAAGTGTGTCTTACACTTATGTTTGAGGATTAATCTGTAATTATAGTTTACTTGTGAGTCAAGTTTCAATTATTATAGTTGTAGGGACTAATCTGCAATTATCTGTCTTTAGTGTCTGTTGTCATTTTCCTATATATGTTTATCGACTGTAGCTTGGATATAATCAAGATATTATTCTGGTTGAATTCCGTATTGTTCCCTTCTCCTTGTTCTTCATCTGTTCTTCCTATTCTTCTCTAAATCCCTAAAATCCACAAACTACAACAAATTGATCTTGCACCTTGTTTATAGTTAGGAGGCAAACACGCTCCCTCGAGACCTTTTTTTTGAGTATTTTACACCCAACATCTCCAAGCCCATGATTTGAAAACATGGGCATTCTAACACCTTCACCCTTTCTTTGAGTATTATATGTACTCCCGACATCCGACCTTTCTTCGAGTATTATACTCCCGGCATCCGACCTTTCTTTGAGTATTATACTCCTGATGTCCGACCTGTCTTTGAGTATTATACTCCCGACATCCAGTTTTTTTTAGTATTATACTCCCGACATCCGACATTTCTTTGAGTATTATACTACTGATATCCGACTTTTCTTTGAGTATTGTACTCCCAACATCCCCGGGATTTGAACCTGAGTGTTGTTACTATCTATGATTTAAGACGTACGCCTTAACCAACTGTCTCATAAGTCCGAACATGTTAGTGAAGACATTAAATATACTCTTAAGATATCTTAACAATCAAACTACCATGTCTATGAAACGACAACTATCAAAAATCTACTGTGACAACATTGATAAATTACCAGTAACATTCACACCAAAAAATTAAATTAGATATTTGATTAAATTCTTCCTTATTTTTTATTTAGATATTTTCAGAGTTATTGTTTACTTTAATATTTCAGAGTTCATAAAGTAAGGTTAGTTAAGTATATTCATATTTTAATTTTAGATTAATTTGGAATGTACTATTAAGTAAAGAAATACTCATAGAATCTAAATTTGACCAATCCTAAAAATATTTTATAAAGATAATATATAATAAACCATGAAAATTAATATTGATTTTTATATTTAAGTAATTCGTAAAATATTATTTTAACACATCACCACAGTTAGTTTAATTTTGTAGTAAAATATTTTTGTTACTTTTTTCTCGACATATAATACCTAAATATTGGATGATATTAGTTTGAAATAATAACATATTAAGAACTTTTGGCAAAAAAAATAAAATAACGAAGAAATATATTTTACTATTTCATTAAAATAACTTATTCATAGTGTTGGAATCATGTATGCATTAATATTAATCATTGTAAAAAAAATCTATAAGTTTTGTTTTGACATTCTAATAATCTCATTATTTGAAAATACTCTATAACACATAATTATCATTATAAAAAATGTATACATTAATCAAATATCTCCTTTACTTTTGGTTTTAAATTTTCAAATTTGATTTTTTTTTTGTATTTATTGCTTCACGTGATAAATTATGTATATTAAACATTTAAAGATACATAATTTTGGATCGATTTTAACTCAATCTGAATTATTTAATTTTATAGGTGAAATGTATAATTATAACGACAGTGCCCACAATTCAAAAAATCTATAACTTCTTGGAAAGAAAAAAGGATGTTTTGTAGAAAACAAATCTATATGATTGTAGAAACATTTAAAAGTCACAATTACCAAAACAAATATGACGACTTGAGAATATAATAAAACATTATCATTATTATGTAAAATTGTAAAATTATATTTAATAATTAATTAAAATAAAATTAATTAAAAAAATGGATAAATAATGAATGAGATTTCATCTTGCACTCTAATTTCAATTTCAAACTTGATTATATTGTACATCTTAATCATTTATTGCTTCAAATAATATATAATGCATATTTGACATTATTAATTAAATTTAAATTCTCTCAGTTGTAAATGAAATTATAAGTTTTATAAATGATTTAAGTTTTTGTGATTCACTGTATCTTAACGCCCGATATAGTGAAAATATAATTTCATTTGTTAGCGAGATATAAAACAAATGGTTCTTGAGAAAGGATGAATGAGTAGTGATAGAGAAATATATAATTATCATCTTCTAAAATTTCTAATGTTACATGTGAAGCTGGTTAACATGTATGTATTTAATGTATACGGTCATATGTTTGAGTCTTCGTGTAGAGAGTTTTTTTTATAAGTTTTTGAGAAGATATTTAAATGACCAAAAAAAATAGGGATAGTGATATAGAAAAATATCGTTATCATCTTGTTCAATTTGTAATGTTGCATACATGTGTAGCCGGTTAATATTATTTCAACATATCACCACAGTTATTTTAATTTTGTAGTAAAATATTTTTGTTACTTTTTTCTCGACATATAATACCTACATGTTGGATGATATTAGTTTAGAGTAATAACATATTAAGAACTTTTGGCAAAAAAAATAACGAAGAAATATATTTTACTATTTTATTAAAATAACTTATTCAAAGTGTTGGAATCATGCATGCATTAATATTAATCATACTAAAAAAATATATAAGGTTTTTTTTAACATTCTAATAATCTCATTATTTGAAAATACTCTATAACACATAATTATAATTATAAAAAATGTATACATTAATCAAATATCTCCTTTAATTTTGCTTTTAAGTTTTCAAATTTTATTTTATTTTTGTATGCATTACTTCACGCGATCTATTATGTATACTAAACATATAAAGATACATAAATTTTGATCGATTTTAATTCTATATGAATTATTTAATTTTATAGGTGAAATGTATTTTTATAACGACAGTTCTCACAATTCAAAAAATCTATAACTTCTTGGAAAGAAAAGAGGATGTTTTGAAGAAAAAAATCTATATAATTGTAGAAACATTTAAAAGTCACAATTACCAAAACAACTATGATGACTTGAGAACATAATAAACAATTGTCATTATTATGTAAAATTATATAAAATAACATATATAATAATTAATTAAAATAAAATTAATTAAAAAATGGATAAATAATGAATGAGATTTCATCTTGCACTCTAATTTTAATTTCAAACTTGATTATATTCTACATCTTAATCATTTATTGCTTCAAATAATATATAATGCATATTTGACATTATTAATTAAATCTAAATTCTCTCAGTTGTAAATGAAATTATAAGTTTTATAAATGATTTAAGTTTTTTGTTTCACTGTTATCTTAACATCCGATAAAGTGAAAATATAATTTCAGTTGTTAGCGAGATATAAAAAAATGGTTCGTGAGAAAGGATGAATGAGTAGTGATAGAGAAATATATAAATATCATCATCTAAAATTTGTAATGTTACGTGTGAAGCTGGTTAACATGTATGTATTTAATGTATAATATCATATGTTTGAGTCTTCGTGTAGAGAGTTTTTTTATAAGTTTTTGAGAAGATATGTAAATGACCAAAAACAAGTGGGATAGTGATATATAAAAATATAATTATCATCTTGTTGAGTTTGTAATGTTGCATACGTGTGTAGCCGGTTAATATGTGTGTCTTTAAGTTATAAGGTTATATATGTTCGAGTCTCTGTGCAAATTGTTTTTTTATAACATTTTGAGAAGACAGTTAAATGACCCAAATAGTGATGATAAATATAAACTAAATAGATTATTAAATGGTATTTGTGTCAAGTTACATACAACGGTTACAAAAACCACTTTTGTCTTAATAATATACATTAATAATATACGTACATATATATCGAAAAAACTGGTGCATGAGATAAAAGAAAGGGATAGTGATAAAGAAAATATAATTATTAGCTTGTTTAATTTGTAATTTTGTATACGTGTGTAACTGGTTAATACATGTGTCTTTAAATTATACGGTCGTATATGTTCGAGTCTCCGTGGAAATATTAAGTTATAATCTTTTTGAGAAGACATTTAAATGACCAAAATAGTCATGATAAATATAAACTAATTAGATTATTAAAGAGTATTTGTGTCAATTTACAGACGGCGATTACAAATACCACTTCTGCCTTAATAATATAGACATAGACATAGATATATAGCTATAGATATAGATCTAAAAACTGGCGCGTGAGAAAAAAGAAAAAGATAGTGACAAAGAAAATATAATTAGCATCTTGTTTAATTTGTAATGTTGCATAAGTGTGTAGCTAGTTTACGTATGTTTTCAAGTTATAAGGTCAGAAATTCGAGTCTTCGTGGACATACTTTTTTATAACTTTTTTGAGAAGACATTTAAATGACCAAAATAGTTATGATAAATATAAACTAATTAGATTATTAAAGGTATTTGTGTCAATTTACAGTAGGGATGTCAATCGTGTCGTGTCTAAACATGTCTCATGTCTAAACGGATAAATTTTAAACGTGTCTAAACATGTCTCGTGTCTAAACGTATAAGCCGTTTAATCGTGTCTAAACGTATAGAGTTGTTTAGACACAGGATCCGTTAATGTCAAACTCATATACGCTTTAAAGCAGATATATACACAAATACATATATACACAAATTCAAATATACAAAGTAAGGTCTTCATAGTTCAATATTAAAAAGTAAGTGAGTATTTTAATATTTTATTATTATTATTATACTTAAATGTGTCTAAACGTGTCACATGTATACACAACACGATTAGACACGAATAGTTAATCGTGTTTATACAGATATCCGCAGATCTGAGTTGTTTAGACACGATTAATAATCGTGTCTAAACGTATAAGAGTTATTTAGACACGGGATCCATTAAGGTCAAACCCATATACGCTTTAAAGCAGATCGTGTCGTGTCGTTTAATCGTGTCGTGTCAGAAATTGTCAGCTCTAATTTACAGGCAGCGGTTACAAAAACCACTTCTGCCCTAATAATATAGATATAAATGAGTTTTTTTAAAAAGTAGACACTATGCCAAAAATATTTGAAAAAGAAAATATACGAACAAAAAAATTAGAAATTTGTATATAATCGCTATTGTGGGTAGCGTTTTTTATGTTTTTATATTTGTTTTTCACTGCCCGGGGTAGCGTTTTCCTTTTTCTTCAAAACTTGAAAAAACGCTACCCCATACATGCGTTTCTTTATTTTTTTTCTTCCTTTTGGACGACTCGATATTTAATTAAAAATAAAATTATGTATCTATTAAAAAAATAAAACAATATACTACATAGATATTGTAATTGAGATTTAAATGATACAAAAATATATTAAATTTGAACTTACAGGTTGACTGTACGCTCTGCCGTAAGTTGAGATATGAAAATTTAACTTAAAAAATATAACTCATACCCTGTAAGTCCAAACCCACCACGGTGAACGTCATTTATGTCGTAATTCAATTATCTACCTAGGGTAATGTTTTGGATTAGAAATACAATGATTGTCTAACCTAACATCGTTTGTTTTATAATTTGACCGAAATAATTAAATGCATTAGGTGAGAAATTTATTTATGTACTTACTCAAAAAAAACAGTGCGTAGATAATTTAATTACTGTCTACACAGTGAAGTCACTGTTTAAATCACTATTTAGATTTTACGTATCGTATATAGAATTTTTTATGTATCGTATTATACGGTCAGTCTAAAAGTCAAAAATTAACGCATAGTTAGAGTCATTTAATTCGTAATTAAATTATCTACGCACTGTAAGTTTTTTTTATTTTTTTTGAGTAAGTACATAATTAAATTTCTCACCTAATGAATTTAATTATTTAGGTCAAATTATAAAACAAACGATGTTAGGTTAAAAAATCACTATATTTCTAATCCAAAAAATTACCCTACGTAGATAATTGAATTACGACATAAATGACGTTCACCGTGGTGAGTTTGGACTTATATGGTCTAAGTTATATTTGTTTAAGTCAAATTTTCATATCTTAACTAATGGCAGAGCATACAGTCAATCTGTAAGTCCAAATTTAATATTTTTTGCATCATTTGAATCGCAATTAAAATATCTACGTACTATCATTTTGTTAATTGTTTTTAATAGATCATAATTTTATTTTTAATTAAATATCGAGTCGTTAAAAATGAAGAAAAAATGGGGAAAACACATGAATGGGGTAACGTTTTGAAGAAAATGCTACTCATACGTACCTTTTTCTGAAAACGCTACTAGTGCTTATATACAGATTTCTTAATATTTTTTTCATATACTTACTTTTTTAATTTTTTTTGGCACAGTACCTACTTTTTGAAAAAAAATCTATATATATCATAGTTATTAGAATCGGACCGGACCGACGGTCCGACCGGGAACTGGACCCCTGTCCGGTATGGTTCAATTAAAAGATCGTTTTACAAATGAACAGTGTTTGAACCGGGTTGAACCGGTCGATTTCAGGTTCACTTTTTAGTTGATTGTTTTTTGGTTTCGTTTTTTTTGGGGTTTCCAGTTTTTGGTTCTGCACAAACCAATCGGCTTAACCCAATTGGTTAAACCGGTTCACTACTATTGTGTATTGTGTTTGAGAATTGAGAGTAACGTGTGTTTGATATTGAAACTATGTAGTTTGTGTGTGTGAGAGACTGTGTAGTTTGAGGTAATTATGTTTGTGTTTGAGATTATGTATGTATTTTAAGTTTTCAATTTTTTTCCTCTTATGAATAGTGAACCGCACACTGAACCGGGTTGGATCAGGTTGAATTGGCCGAACCGTGAACCGGCCCCCTCACCGGTTCGATGGCCGGTCCAGTTCTGATAACTATGATATACATTACTTATGGCCGTATGTATTTTTATAATAAGCTATTTTCCCATTATTATACTACTTTATAATACTAATAATTAGACTTTTTAAAATAAAAATAAAATAGAATAATATATATAGGGGTCATTAGTTAAAGTTTTATGTGGTTGATATACAATAAAATTAGCGTGTCAAATACAAACTAAGAATATATTTAGCGGAATAAGAATTAGAATAGATGTAAATATCGAAGTACATAAATTTTAAAAATACAAATATAAAGTTTTTAAAAAATTAAATTAAATGAAAAATAATAGTTATTATTTTTTAATCCTTTTATTACTTGGTCGGATAACTCTTCAAAGAGTTAGTCGTCATCTCTATAAAAGTAAATAACATTTTATTAATGGAATCCTTACGGGTCATTCATATTAATCAAAAAGCGATTAAGTGGGTTGGCGAGTCAACATATATGATTTACCATAAAAAATAATAGAAAATTTAAACAAATATATTAAAAGTAGATATATTTTATAATTAACTATTCAATAAGGCATCCAAAATAAACTTTATATTTTTTTATAATTAACAAAATATCACTAACTATATTAGCTAACAATTGAAAATTATCTATCTAAGTGGACCTTCAAACAAAATACTATTTTTTTCTTCATGATATAGTATATTTAACCGAAGTAATTAGAACATTCTTAACATATATAGTATCCTAACAAATAATAACATATTAAAAAAAAAAAACTTATTTCAAACGGCTCAACAGGTCAGATTCGGGTTCATATTCTTGACCCAAACCCAACCAATCATTTACACGGGTCAGACGGGTTAACCCTAAATTGATATGTGACTTTTTATTTTCATGATTTTCGAATCAGGGTAGAATTTAACAGGTCTACCGGATGACTGATCCCTTTTCGATAACTACCCATCATTCAATCGCCTCACCTAGATAGAAACATAGGGTTTCAATGCTGACAACAATCATTGTGATCAAGTCATCATCTGTGGTCGTGTCATTTACGGGTTATGTTAAGAACTGCTTGACAAAAATATAACCCATTAGTTTCGACGAATCAATTTTTGTGATCCAAACACGATCCGTGGGTCAGCAAGCAACCTATCATAACTCACAGATTCGCACTACAAAACAATTACAGTACAAAATGCACAGGTCAACTCGTACATTCACACGACCCATAGACATGTGTGACGACGCATGGACCAATTCAAATTTATTTTAAACATTGCAATGTCAAACATGTCACTTAACAATTATTCATCGAAATAAAGTCATAATTATTATACTACGAAAATATAATTTACTAACCTTGAGTTCATTTGACCAATGTCTTACCTCAAGTCATTGCACTTGCACTCGGTCTTCCTTCTTTTTCAGATGATAGGACCCTGCATTATATACATGATCAAATCAATGATATTTTATAGTATGATAACATTGTAAAAGAACAGTTCCAAATTTGAAGTTACAAGAATACCACACAATATGAATGAAAACCTACATTTCAAGAGAAAAAAATAAAAAACAAAAACAAAACAACATACATATCACAATGCATTCAAACTGAAATTAATAGTACAAAATGATTTAGTTTATGAAACAAGTCTTCTTATTCTTCTACTTCCGCCTCGTGCTTCCTAACTAAATCATTATCTACTTGCTCAATAGTGTATTCATTATCCACTTTACAAATAAAAATCAAATAAGTTAACTAATAGATATCTAAAATGAAATAAAATATTTTTTGAAAACATTATAGGTTAAATAAGTTAACACGCTTTTATCACAATAAATCCATTCTCTACCACACATAATTGCTTCTCTGACTTTAATTTTTGATATTCATCAAGGACACGACCTCCAATACTTAACACACCTTCTGGAACAATGATTGTAATAAGACACTCAAAATGTCGCATGTCATAGAAGAAAGTATAATATGTCGATTACTTTCACTTATCTAACTTAAAATATCCAAATGTTTTCCGCATAAGCATCATGCACCTCATGTAACTTAGAGTCAATCATCAAAAAATCCAGATGCTCAGTATTTTCAGCATACAACTTTTTGAACGCAAATGTAATGAATTTAAATTCGTAATGATGATCCAACACAACAACAATTGTGAGAATTACGCTAAAGTTGGACCAATACTATCAAATTTCATTTTCACCCTATCAATCATACTCTCATGAAGTATCGTTCACCATTGTAATTCTTGGACAATGTCAAATTAATCACAAACAATAATGAGAAGTATAAATTGATAGTAGTATAATTCGTCCCCAAAAAAATCCAAATCAGATGATAAAAAGACATCATTAATTTTTTATGATCATGAAAATTTACACTCAGTTTAACAATTAGGCCCAAAATAAAAAATTAGGGTTTCATAATTAGTCAAATAAGATATTTTAATTCAAATAAAACACACAAAAATTGGTAAATTTCAACATAATATGCATTTTAAATACTAATTATACCTAATTGTGATCAGTTTAATAATTAGCCAAACATATAACAATTCAATTAATTATCCTTAATAGCAATTGCATCAACTAAAAAAAAGACCTTCAAATTGACAATCATATTGGTTGGCACGGGAAGGCTCGGTGGAGGAAGTTATTCTGTGAATTCTGCTGGTTTAATTTTTAAGAGAAGTATGAAATAAATGTAATATGTTTGACCAAATCATTATTGAATGCAACTTGTTTTGGACCCTGGTTTATAATAATTTATGTTTCATTATGTTGGTTTTAGATGAAACGTTAATTTTCCGTCCAACTATTCCGTTAACTTTGACGAGGTGTACAAGCTTTGTACACCTCGCAGCATATGATTGAAGCATGTTGTAAAAATAACAATATACTATAAAAAAAACATGAATAAATACATAAGAAATTAGAAAACAAATACAAAAGTATTATTTTTATATATTTCATATTTATTTAAAAAAAGTTTATTTTTCATAAAATGAATCATATAAAGAAAAATACATAAACTTCATTTGTATATTATTAATACAAATAAATAAAAATTATTATAAAAAATTGGGAAATTTTTTGTTTAGATCTTATATTTTATTAAAAATTGAAATATAATATAAACTAAATAGTGTTTAAAAGTATAATTTAGATTATTTATATTTGTATTATATAGGCTATAAAAAAACGGTCTTCAAAATACTTTTATTAAAAAAAACTATTTATAAAAATAAAACCAATTTGCTGATTTTCCCTATATTTTTAGATTTTATTAAAAATATGAAGTATGATATCTAAAAAATAGTGTTTTAAAATATATTTTTGAATTTTAAGTATACTTTATTTTATTTCATACTTTTTATTATTTATGAAATAAATACAGTTTATATTTTCAAAATTGTTAAGTGTTTTTATATTTTATATTTATCATAATGTATTTTTTGTTTGTATAATTATTCTTTGAGAAAATATTTTTATTTTACAAAAAATATTTAGTATTTTTCTTAATTTTAGATATTTTTTAATAATGTTTTTCATAAAATGAAATTATTTATCACGCACGTCATCATTCCACCTGCCATGTCATCAGTCGTTAGTCTTATTTAACGGAAGTAATCTAAAACCAACAAAATGAAACATATTACATATGAAACAAACAAGGTCTATGCTCTTACCACTTTGGTCAAACATATTACATTTTTTTCATATATTTTTTTACTTAATTTTTCCCTAACCGTGATTGGGAGATGCGTGTATCTTTTTTACGCTATCCATGATTAACTATTATGGATGGAACTTCGCGGATAAGAGTAATAATTCATACGCGTAACTGGACGTCATAATTATGAGTTCTTCGTAACTGTTAATCACAATTAAGTATAGTTTTGAAAACTAATTATTTTAGTTTTTAAATAAGGTGAATGGTGATCTGGCAAGATATGAACATAATCTTCAATCTATTGCTTTTGGGGTGTGGGGATTTTCATTGCCGGTTAATTTCTTGACACAATTTCCAGGAAAAATTCTAGTCTGCAGTTGCTTGTTTTTTAGGATCATGCTCCATTCATAAAGAACAAATAAGTTTTAGTTGTATTGTTGATGATCCATAAGATAGTTGCTTTGGAACCATGAAGTACAAACAATAAAAACTGAGGAAAGCTTCTCCTAACCAAATCTACATCTTATTTCCATAAATTGTGTTCGTTCCTCATAAATTTGTCCAAACACGACACAACTAGAACCCTAAACTGACAGAAACTTACCGAGAAGTTGTCAAGAAGTAGAGAGATATGGAGAAGAATAGAAATTGTATTAAGTTGAAGCCTCAAGCCAAAGTAGCTGAGGACTTTCTACAAAGAGTACATAAAGCTACACAATACAATGTTACAACATTACTAATAGTAGTCTTCCTATTTATAGTTGTAGCAGGATGAAGTAGTTAGTTATAACTAACTAACTGACCTACTATATCCTTCTATCTAGCTATGGTACATTCTAGATCTCACTTGAACCTTTATATTCTAACATTCCCCCTTCAAGTAATAGTCTTTTCACCCATTCCATCTATGTGCTTGATGTTGTTGCTGTGATGCTCAATACTCATTTTCGATTCAAAGATATCTTTCACATAGCTTATTAAGAAGCTCATGATGTTGTTGACCTCCCAAAGCCTTAGTGAAAATGTCAGCAAGTTGATTAGTAGTCCCAACATGCTCTGTTTCGACTGCCCCTTTTGCAATGTGGTGTCGAATGAAATGACAATCGACTTCAATATGTTTGGTTCGTTCATGGTACATTGTATTTGGTGTGATTTGAAGAGCAACCATGTTATCGCGGTATAATCTTGCTAGTTTCACCTGCCTTTGTCCAAGCTCTTCAAGTAAGCCTCAAATCCAAATGGTCTCGGCAACAGCAGTGCCAATGGCCCCGTATTCTGCTTCGGCAGACGATCTGGATACGGTATTTGCCCTTTTAACTTTCCATGAGACAAGAGCATCACTGATTCGTACACAAAAACCACTAATCGACTTGTGAATCATCAAGTATGAAGCCCAATCATAATCATAATAAACCGAAACTTTCAACTCGTTTCTTGATGGTAATAAAATCCCTTGACCTGGTTTATTCTTCACATACCGAACTACTCGTAATGCTGCAGCATAATGTGATTTCTTCGGACAATGCATGAATTGGCTAAAATGTTGCACAGCAAAGCTAATATCTGGACAAATCATTGTAAGATACAACAACCGACCAACCAGTCTTTGGTAAAGCTCTTGATCCTCAAGCAAGTCGTCTTTTTCAGATGATGGAAATAGTGCATCATATTCTGCAGATGTTAACTTCACATTCTGCTCAAGAGGTGTTAAAGAAGGTCTTGCTGCACTTAGACATGAATCTGAAACCAATTCCAATGCTTATTTGCGTTGATTCATATAAAATTTATCGGAAGAGCGGGCTATTCCAATTCCCAAAAAGTAACACAACTTTCCCAAGTCTTTGATTTTGAATTGGCCTTGTAAAACCTTCCTCAATTTGGCCAATAAACCAGCATCAGACCAAGTGAGAAGAATATCATCCACATAAACCAACATTATCACCATTTTTCCTTCTTGTTCCTTGGTAAACAAAGAATGATCATACTCACTTTGATTATATCCATTTGTGATCAATGCATCTGTGATCTTCTTGTTCCATTGACGTGAGGCCTGCTTGAGACCATATAACGACTTATCCAATCTGCAGACCTTGTATCGGGAAAAAGTCGTCGAATCAGACTGAAATCCTTGCGATCTCCATATACACCTCTTCTTCCAAATCACCTTGAAGGAAAGTGTTATAAACGTCCATTTGAAACAGAGACCAGTCATTTGCAGCAGCTAAATCCAAAACAATCCTCACCGTGACCATTTTAACTACCGGGGAAAATGTCTCATTGTAATAACAACTTCGGTTTGGGTATACCCCTTGGCCACGAGTCGCGGTTTGAACTGTTCTATAGTTCCATCAACATTATACTTGATTTTGTAAACCCATTTGCTCCCCACAACTCGTTTTCCATAAGGAAAAGCAACTATATCCCAAGTTCCATTAGATTCCAAGGCTTGCATTTCAGTTTTTATAGCCTCGACCCATCAAACATCAGCAGTTGCCTCTTTATAAGTTAGAGGTTCTTTGAGCTTTAAAACAGCTCCAAGAAAAGCCTCATAAGTAGAAGAAATCTCGTCTACAAATACAAAGTTGGTGATAGAATAAGGAATACCTTCCTCATTTACATAGTCACGCAACCAAACAGGAGGAGGATGTGAGCAAAAAGAACGCCTAGGCTGCTGTGAAGGCTACAGAGGCTAGGGTAGTAAATGAATATGTTGTGGGGAAGAAACAACATCCATATTAGCCTGATGTGGTGGAGAAACCATAGTTGTTGTATCAACATCCATATGAACAGCTGGTTGGACATGTGTTTGATCAGGAAATGATTCATATGTAGAAACGGTGGGAAGCACATTATCTTTTCCAAACCATAACTGACTGGCCCGAGAGAAAGGAAAAACACGTTCATGAAAGATCACATCTGATTCGAGAAATATGGAGAAGAATATGAATTGTATTAAGTTGAAGCCTCAAGCCAAAGTCGCTGAGGAATTTCTACAGAGAGTACAGAAAGCTACACAATACTCTGTTACAGCATTACTACCAGTATCAGCAGTCTTCCTATTTATAGTTGTAGCAGGATGAAGTAGTTAGTTATAACTAACTAACCTACTAGATCCTTCTAGCTAGCTATGGTACATTCTAGCTGTCACTTAAACCTTTATATTCTAACAGAATGTTTCTGCATCACAATAAAGACACGACGATCAAACACGGGATTGAAGCAAAGACAACAGACTGGAACATTACAGAAATATGGAGGCAGCCCTTGTCCTGTCGGATGAACAAGGCTTCATAAACCGGCCAGTTCATCAGAACGACAGTACCGGTCAGCAAAAACTGCCCGAAAAAGTCACTGGCATCGTGAAATCCTAGTTTGGCTATTCCTACGACAAAGCAGAACAAGTTTAGCATTGCCCACGTAGCCAGAAGAACGAACATGATTGAAGAGCTACCGAATTCCATGACGTTATTCTCGTATCGGCTCAACACGTCCTCTGTAGCAACCTTTGTTGTTACCACGAATTTTGTCTCTGACAACCCTAACTTGTTGAGTATCGTGTCAATGAATGCAAGCGGGAATGAGGTTGTCCTTCGAATTTACGTACCTTGGGGAACAAGGAAATGCTAGAGAGCAAGAACAAGGGAGGCACAATGATGTAGTAGAGAGTCGGTAAAGATAGAGGAGCCCACATAAAATAGAATGAATATGACATTTGAGCTCCAAGCTTCATCCCGCCATGGCCATAAGTGAAAGGGCAGTGCTTAGAGAGGAAGATCTGGAACATACCTTCTGACCACCGTTTGAACTGCACCAGTGCCACCTCTAGGCTGGTCGGAACAACACCCAAAAAAGCCTTCTGCTTGAGGTTGTAGAAGACCGACTTCCACACCCGACACTGGATCACAATCCCTATCACTATATCCTCGACTGCACATCCGTACATCAACCCCATCTACAGGGAAACAACCGTTAATACATTGGTTGTATGAGAAGAGAGTAAGTAAAAAAAGACACAACATACCTCCTTTCCCCATAGAGTGCCATCCTCGTAGGAACAACCAGCAACAACCTTGGACGCTTGTTCCAGTTCATCGATGGTTGCTTTGGTTCTTTCCTTAGACATGCCAGTCAGATTCACTCCCTTGAGTTCATTGGTGTAGTTGCTTCCAGAGAGAGATGCTCTTCTGTGGAAGCAGTTAGTACCGCAGTATAACACCGAATCATATGCATCCATGCCTTTCATTTCCACCTTCATATCAATTGGAGATTAGATTCATCACTAAGAAACTGGAATTAGAATGTTAGTTATATACATAAACCCTAAATTCTCATACGATTTGTATCGATACTCCCGAATACAACCAAGTCATTTACCTTGTTAATGACGGCACACGAATTGAAGTATATATCGTCGGGTGTGATATTGTCAGAGTACTGAGGAAACTGGACAAAGGCGATGTCATGACCTCTGTCTTCATCCATGAAGAAGCATAGAGCTTCTCTTATGGAGTCTGCGTTGTTGGAGTACATGTCACAATCTAAGTTCAGGATCAATGGTGCGTTGCTAATCTCTGAGGAAACCCGTATCTGAAAACACACAAGGTTTAAAAACACTGGTAATGTTTGTACGATGAAACCGTATATGTATGGTTTGGTTGGTTGTCTACCAGGGAATTCATAGAGCCAGCTTTGAAATTGTGAGGGTGATTCGATCGCTTCTCTCGTGCCAAGTACACCATCGTCGGTAACCGGCTCCCAGTATTATCAACTTTGGTTGTGTCCCTTCCATCTACTATGATCTGAAAAGAAAGACATTTCTTCATTCCTGTGAACCTTTCTGAGAAAGTTCAAGAACAAACCATTGATGACCTCTCATTTTCTAGTCAGGATTGTTCATTCATCGTACCTGCACGATCGGGTCGTGATCAGACTTTGTTCCTTCCGGACGCCATTCTGAGAAGCCCTTGTGCTGCTGCTTAACTTCCTCCGCGACACTACCAACTTTAACAGCTTCATCAATCCGACATTTCATGTCTTCATACAGCTTCTGCAAAAAACGGGGTGGTATCCATGAAATTAACAGTAGATGGAATTAATTAAAAATGTAGCGATTGTTGATTGTTTACTTTACCTTTGTATCCAACCACTGTCGTGCATCGATCGTGTTCTTCGTTTGGTTTTTCTCAAAGTAAGCCTGTGGAGACCTCGTCTCAATGTTGAATTTCTTGCAGAAGGGAATCCAGTGCTTGGAGAACTCTGAGGCTTCTATTAGCGCGTAGTACGTCAATTCCGAACCACCATCATCGGAAAGATAGACACTGAGCTTGTCTGGTGGGAAGTTGTAGGATAAGACCGACAGGACCGTGTTAACAACCATGGAAGGCGGCTCCATTGTCGGGTCGGCCGTGCACACAAAGATGTTGACGGTTGGTAACTTGGTCTCGTATCTGTCACATACCACCATGTTGTAGATAATAAATACCAACATAAAGGTATAAGAATATACATTTCCACTGCACTAATTCTTCACAATACATTTTATTTTCATCAATTTTGACCTACTAAAATTGTAAGCTATCAATTTTCATCAATTTTAACTTACTAAAATTTTGAGGATTTGACATTTAATTAAATTATGTATCTATTAAAAAAAATTAAAAACATTATAGTAAGTAGATATTTTAATTGCGATTCAAATGATGCAAAAAATATTAAATTTGGATTTATGGATTGACTGTGCGCTCTGCCGTAAGTTGAAATATGAAAATTTGACTTAAAACATTATAATTCAGACCATGTAAGTCCAAACTCACCACGGTTAATGTCATTTATGTCGTAATTCAGTTATCTACCTAGGATAATTTTTTTGATTAGAATTGCAGTAATGTTTTAACCTAACATCGTTTGTTTTATAATTTGACCGATAATTAAATGCATTAGGTGAGAAATTTGATTATGTACTTACTCAAAAAAAACTAAAAAACTTACAGTGTGTAGATAATTTAATTACGAAATAAATGACGCTAACTATGCGTTAATTTTTTACTTTTAGACTGACCGTATAATACGATATGTAAAAACCTCTACGTACAATACAAAACAATATAAATAGTGATTTAATCAGTAATTTCACTGTTTAAACAGTAAAGTCACTTATTATTTCGAAATATTTTTTCTATATACTCACATTTCTAATCAAAAAATTACAATACATACTTTTTCAAAAAAACTCATCAATACTTAATAAAGTCAATTTCAGTGAGTCTTTACCTTAGTCTTAAATTTTTAATCTCATATTCATTTATCTATTATACTTTAAAAGTTTTTTATTTTAAAAAAACTCAAAGAGTAGGTATATTCGTTATAATTTTTCTTTTATGCTAAGAATCAAAATTTTAATTAAGGTAGTTCATTGTAGATTAGAAAATATTATGTAGTTTTTTTTTAAAATTATATCTCATTATTTCCTTTCTCATTCAGAAGATAAAAATAATTTAAACTATTTTATGTGGAATGATCAATTATGTCATGAAAAATCCAACAAATTGATCATTCCACATAAATAGACTTCCTTTTAAACAAATAGGGAAGTCTTGTTTATTGGTATTAAGGGTGTTTGTTTTGAATATAACCATTGAGTAATTTTGTTTACGAGTTATATATGAGTTAGATATTTCTTGATTCACAAGTTATTTTAGCACGACTTATTTAACTCATACAATAACAGGTTGTATTAAAATTTAATCGATGTATCACATTGATATTTGAGGTCTGCACTAAGTGAAAAGATGCTTGTTTTATGTCAATGTTTTAAAGGATCACGTGCAGATGCACTCATATGCTATAGTGGAGGACATTTTATCCTTCATTTTATATATATTTGTTAGGGTGAACTCAGTGAAGCTATATATTTGTTAGGGTGAAACTAAATTGTAATATTTTAAAAATGTAAGTATTAATATGCATATAATAATTAAAATTCAAGTCATTATACAAATTATACACATATCAAAATTTGCATCCGATTAACAAAAAAAATAGAAACTAACACTGGTGAAATGCACATGTTTAAAATAATTTTGTTCTCCTCACCTCAAAGCATCCTACTTGAGAGATTACAAGACAGTCACCTCTCAAGATATACAACATTATCGTTTAACACAAAGTTTCTCCTAATCGAACTGGACAATACTTGAAGTCAGACAGATGGATCGAACACGTCAGTTAAAATGAAAAAAATATTCAATACGACGACTGAAAATATTTTGACGAATATTAACATAATTGTTTGAAGAGGAGAATAAAAAAAAATTATTTGAGAGTTTCTTACTTTTGAGTTCTAGTTGCCTGTGCTACCAGACAGAAATGGCACACAGGAGATGATTGTCCAACAGAAATGGCACATAGGAGAAGTCCAAGTTGTCTGTGCTACCATTAGGGCCGGCAATGGTGAGCTAAAAAACTCATAACCATGGTTATAACCGTTACTGTTTAATATGGTTAACCGTATCATTATGGTGCGGTACGGTTATGGTGATGAATTTTCTACCCATAATGGTTATGGTTATAGTTATGGTTATGGTATTTGAGTTATACTCATGGTTATAACCATGGTTATTATATAAATATAATAATTATTTATTATTAATAAACTAATATATATTAAATACTATACATACATGTAATAAATAACTATGATGTTAGTTTTATATATTTTTAGTTGACAATATAGATTTATGTATTTTTATAAAATAAAATTTTTGGTCTTATATTATATCACATGTGTGGAATAAATATGGGTATACGGGTAAAACCATGGTTAATAACCACGGTTATTTTAATGGTTATGGTATTGACAATTGTACCCGTAATGATTATGGTTATCGTATGCGGTTTAAAAATATGGTATGGTTATGGTATTTGTCATACTCATACCATACCCTAACCATTGACAACCCTAGCTACCATTGCTTTCGGGATTAGGGGTGGCAATTTATGACACGACACGATTAAACGACACGATCTGCTTTAAAGCGTTTATGAGTTTGACTTTAACGGATCCCGTGTCTAAACAACTCTTATATGTTTAGACACGATTAATAATCGTGTCTAAACAACTCAAATCTGCGGATATCTGTATAAACACGATTAACTAATCGTGTCTAATCGTGTCGTCTATACTTGTGACACAAATAAAGACACGATTAACTAATCGTGTCTAATCGTGTCGTGCCTAATCGTGACACATTCATAACAATTTATAAAATTAATGTTTTTTGTGTTAATCGTGTCGTGGAATGTGTCGTTTCGTGTTTAGTCGTGTAAATCTGTATCAATCAGATTGTTCTTAATCGTGTCGTATCGTGTAGTATCGTGTCGTGTTTAATTGATTTGTGTTGGTTCGTACTGTGTCGTGTCTATCCGTTATGTTTTCTTATTTTTAATTTCCAAGAAAGTTAATCGTGTCCCGTGTCGTGTCACGTGTGATCTGCTACTTAATCGTGTCGTGTTCATGTATGATGTTTTTAGACACGTTTATAAATTATCCGTTTAGACACGAAACATATTAAGACACGACACGATTAATAACACGATACGATTAGACACGACACGACAAGAATGCCACCCCTATTCGGGATGGGAATAGACAAACCTAATGTTGTAAGTCCAAATTGACATATTCTAAACTCTGCATAGCATCTTTATTGTCAAATTGTGTAAGTAAAATCTGTCATTTCTAATCATATGTGCTCATAGATTTGTTATCCACAACACAATGTTGAAATCAATTGAAAGCTACTATCAAGAATCAGGAAGGGCGGGGAGATACAATATTCCCTCAGTTTGCATTGCTCTGTACCAGAAAAAGGATTTCAATTGTGTTGTTTGTATGCTTATGAGTGGTGGGCGTGGATGCAAAAGTGAAAACTTCAAGCTACCAATGTCTCAGGCTAGAAAAATGCAACAATATTGTGAAATAAAGGTAACCTAGAGAGTCCTAGACATCTCATATTCATCTAGCGAAGCCCTTTACACATTAAGAAAGGCTTGATTCACTTTGATTTTGCAGAAGGAGTGCAGAAAAGAGACTTTGCTCGAGCACTTTGGTGAGTCATTTGGCTGAAAAGGCTGTAAAAATGGACCCAGTCCATGTGACAATTGTCTCAACTCTTCTTCATTTGTATTCTTCATCTATTTTCAGTTTTTTTTTTATTTATAAACAGTGAACCACACACTAAATCAGGTTCGACCAGGTTAGACCGAACGAACCGGAGGACCGATCTGGTTCTGATAACACTGTTTTTTATAGTAAATTTTAAAAATAGACTAAATCTTAAAACTGATTCCCAATATTTTTTGGTTAAATACCAAATAGCTACCCGAACTTTAAAAATTCAAAATGGACTAGCCCAATTTTAAAGAATGTGCAAATAGTTGTCTCTGTCCAATTCTAATTTAATTCATAGATTCTAATTTAATGATTTATAAATTTGAGAGAGGGAGAGATACCTTTGAGACAGTCTATCCTTGAAAGGTATGTTGGATACAACATTCGATCTAATAGATTGAGAAAGGACCCAGTAGAAGCCAAACATGAACTCTGCAACCACCATCCCTATCCATCCATAATAACGAATCCGTGCCGCCTGGGCCGCTTTATCTCCACTGCCACCACCGACAGCAGTTGGAATCTCCACCAGTCTGTAAGTCCACACACAGCATATACTCACAAACACACTCACCCAAAACACCTTCTTCAATAGTCTCAATTTCCCTTCTCTCCTCTCAAACAACTGCATCGGAATCTCTTCCATTTCTTCTTCTCTCTGTATCTATCTCTATCTCTACATATATATATATATATAAAGATCTGAATGAGATACTGGTCGTAGCAGTTAGCACCAATACTGAACATTGGTCTATGGACGGCAAAGATAATAATATATTATACAATATATCAATTATTATATCTCAATAGTCAGTATTGGTGCTAATTTCCTTCCAAGTGTGGATTAAAATAAAGAACAATTCTGGAGTAGTTTATACATAAAGATACTTTTGTTAAAATATTAAAATACTATAATAGTTTTTTACATATTTGTTCTTGCTAATTTTAAGAAAATTAATTATTAAATAAACTTTATATTTTCGTAATTACTAAATCGACGTCATATTATCAAAATTGTAAAAAAAAATCATATTTCTAGCAAATTTTGAAATATAAACATCTTATGTTGGATCTTCAGAATCTTTGCCCTACTTATGCGGCGCTCTCTTTAAACCTTCTAACCTGCACAATGAAATAGCATCAGGTTGATCCGTTTTTCTCCACTCCGAAGCTTAAGTCAATCCAGGTTTTTAGGAGCTTTTGTGTGTGGTAAAAATTCACTATGTAATAAATGAGAATGAATGTTTGTATTTATAGCATTAGTTTAACCCGGTGAACAGTGTTACCTTTTTACCGTGGTTAACCATTAACTGGAGTTACTTTATGTCATTCAGATTAGACAGAGTTTTATCTATAAATATTCAGATATGTTCAATCCCCATTTAATGCGGATGTCGGAGCACACTAGGCAACGCCTTTGGCGGGACATCGCCTCCTTGAGTAACTACAGGCGTCGCCTATAATATCCAAGGGATTGATGCCTATTCTTAGCTTTACAGTCGTCGCCTTTATGCATATGGTAGCTAGCATCTTATGATTTTATTCAAAAGGTCAGTGACAAGTGGTTATTACATAGGGTGTTCCTTATAAACCCCATCATCTGCCCCCCGAGTCAAACAGGAGCTTCGATCCTGATTGGATATAGTCCTCAGTGAGCTTCGACTTTTGATATAAGCCTTAATTTTTCTCAACTGGGTTCCGATTTTAATGGGTGTCGACCAACATTTATTGTCTTTGTAAGGTGAAGTCTGGGATCTTTGGAAGGTGGGAATTTCGAAAGCGGGAATATTCAAATTCAAATAAGAGAAACGGTACATCTGCCCCCCGTGATGTTAGTGATCCGTGTGACCGTTGAGATCCAACGGTCCACAATGCCTGACGCTTCAGTTACCCCCGTGACGTCGGCGATCTGTGTGACCATTGAGATCCAACGATCCACCATGCCCGACTCTTCGGTTTTCAAAGTAATGATTACCATTCTTTCAAGGGTTCACTATAAAAAGGGATGACCCATTCATTTTCGGAACCTTTGGCTTATTGAGTTATGCCTTCTCTCTAGATTCTCTCTCTAAAACTCTCCTTTGATTTCGAAGTGCCCTTGTAAAAGCGCTGACATCATTGCCCGTTGCCAAATAACGTTGTTAGACGTCCAACTGTTGAAGAAAGTCATGACATCTTCAAGCGACGCCCCTATTAAGGCTCTTAATTTTTCCCTTCCTTCCATTGATCCTAAACCAAACTTGATTACCTGAGAGAATTTTGTGGTGGGAGGGGGGGTAGAACTCTCGGGTATGAACGACGTCGACCGACCCCACTTCCCTTATCCTGAGTCTATGGGTGACGATCGTGTCTGCTTTCCAAGGGAAGATGAAGCCACGATCTATTTGGGTCAAATAGATGCAGGGCTTCGCTTCCCTCTTAGCGAATCCCTTGTAGAGATGTGCCGCTACTATGGCGTCGCCCTACTCAACTTACCCCAAATGTCGTTCGTATGTGGGTAAGTTTTAATATTCTTTATTTTTATAAGGGTTGGTCATACTCTCTTTCCTTATTTAGATCCTTCTAACGTCTTCAATTCAACGCCTTTGGCATATTCCTCTTTCATATTCGTTTTCCCGAGTCAAAGGGTTGGAATGTTCGACGCCTCGGATGAGACCCTTGGTTCTGGAATCCGAAAAAGTCATTGGTTAGTGGGTTTAAGTCCACTAATTCAAATTGGAAAAATAAATATTTTTTCTTTCATGGAGGTGTCGTCTGCCCCTTAAGAACTCCCCGTACGGACCCTTTGCCCTCTTTCACCGAGTATTCTGAAGAGTATCTCCATACCCTAAACCTTATATACCTAGAGCACTCTAAGGTACAACTCTCGTATATATCCAAGGATACAACTTAGGCGACGCTTGTTAGTGTGGCATTAAAGTCGTTGGGCCCTTGTCCAGAGATTGACTGAGTATTTTTCTAATCCTTTCTTTTTATTTTCGGATGATTCTTTTGATTATCTATTTGAACCTGATGAGTCCTATGTCTAGGCGTCGACTGGTGTCCTTCCACCTGTCGAGGAGGAAGAAGAGACAGCTAAGAAGAAATATAAGGGGAAATCCCTAGCTCCGGAGAAGAAGCGACGCTCAAAGAGGGACAAGCCCCACCATTTGATCCATCAGCAACCATTGTGTTGGATGAGAGTACTGAAGAGGCAGCGACTCTTAGAGGTATTATTCCTTGTCATAAATAATGATTTTTCCATATTTTATGTATTTTTGGTAAGTTATCAATTTGATCGATGGACTTTAGGTTCTAAGATGTCGCCCGAGGGTCCAAGGTTTTCGACCTCCACGGTCGACCCTTTACCTATTAGGCAAGCGATGCCTCGAAGGTCCACTTCACCTGTCGCCCAAGTCGGTTCTCCCTTGGGTCCTTATGAAGGCCCTAGTTTCGATTTGAGGCAACACCTATACGAGTCACCAGTTAAGGACAACTGAATGATGAACTGGGAGCCTTGGAGTCACTTACAGGGTACCAGACTTCCGGAAGGAACCACCCTCCATTCGGATTTGGTCCTCCATTTGCTGAGTGGAATGGTACCTCCCGGGGAGCGTCGCCAACTCCACTTCGATCCTTAGTGGGTTGAAGGGGCAGTTAGGCGTCATCTTACCTCGGTCGACTCCATACGTTTTCTTCATCTTTATACTTGGTCATTTTCCCAACTATTCATAACAACTATTATTTTTTCTATAGCTTGTAGCCACGAAGACTGAAGTCGGCGCCTTGGCGGTGCACCTTGCCCACAAATGCGCCTCAATGGAGGGATCTGCAGTGAAGGCCGTTAAAGCTGATCTCCTTGAGAATGAGAATATTGAGTTCTTGAAGGTGAATGGTGATCTCGAGAAGGAAATAGAACTTCTCAAGGGAGACCTTTCTCAGGAGTGTCGCCTCAAAGACAGAGAAATCGAGAAGGGGAAGTTCGTTGTTGAGAAGGCGTCCAAGTTTTCTCAGCAACTTGCTGAGTGTGAGCAAGTCTCGAACCAAAATAGATAGAGTGTTCGCCTGGCAGAGAAGATGGTTTCTACCTTAACTAAGGAGAAGGAGGCGACGCTTTTCAAGGTTGAGACTACCAAGGTCGAGGCGGTAGAGTCCTTCAAATAGACCGACGCCTTTGAGAAGGCTGCTGAGAGGCACTTGGTGTCAAAGATCACCACGGTCTATGGCGACCTAATCTCCCAAATTCGCGGCATACAAGCTGATTTCCCCGTGGAACAGGTAAAGGGATTCCAGGCGTTCTTGCGAATGCAGCAGAGGAAGGAGGATGAGGCTTCAGCTGCTAAGGCTAAGCCGAGCCAGAAACGGGCAACACCAGAGACTAGCAAGCAGCAACAGTCCTTCCCAAGGCACTTGAAGAATATATTGATATTATTGTTTTTAGGCCTTTTAGTTTACCATGTACGCTTTTAAGACGTTTTCCCTTGTAAATCATTTTGATAATGAGGTCAAGGCGGCACCTTTTTTTATACTTGTTTATAGTAATTTTGCGTAGGAATTTTATTCCCAATGCTTCATATACTTCTTAACAGCTCCATCGATTATAGAATCAACACTCAATAGAACTTGTGACACTCATTAGCGAAAGATCATCTTAGGGTTTGATTTCCCAAACACTAGATGTATTTACAATGGCGTCGCTCCTTACAACGTATGCGTAGAATTTTTTCAAATGCTCCACATTGAAAGTATTCTTCAACTTATTTCCTTCAGCATCCTCCAAGACATAGGCGTTGGGGTGAGGGATGACAACGGCCTTAAAAGACCCTTCCTACTTTGGAGATAACTTATTAAGCCTATCCAAGTACGAAAATTCGTTTCTTCTCCACAGCATCTCCCCCCACGAAAAATTGGCAAGAGGATACTCGCCGATTATAATATCTGGCAGTGGCCAACCTCATTTTTCCTTAAATTTCGTCTGATATCCATCTTTTGGCTACTACAATATTGAGGTCAATGCGCCTCTGTTCATCCTTCGGCGCCGCCTCAAAATGTGTTATCTGATGCGAGGCTACTGCTATTTCAGTATGGGTGACGACTTTTGAGCCATATACTAATCCAAAGGGTGTTTCACCCGTGGCCTTTTTTGGCGTTGTTCTTATAGCCCACAAGACATTATCCAAATCTTCAGTCCATTTTCCTTTCAGTGCGTCGATTCTTTGTTTCAATCCACTGAGAATGATTTTGTTCCCCGCTTCTACCTGTCCATTTGTATGCGCATGCCTCACTGAAGCATGGCGGTGCTCAATATGCAGTTCTTTGCAAAATCACTTTAACTCTCTTTCGGCAAATTGAGGACCACTATCACTGACTAAAACATTGGGAATTCCATATCTTGATACAATCCTGGACTTGATGAATTTAACCACTTGGAATTCCGTAGTCGCCGACAAAGTTTTGGCCTCTACCCACTTGGAAAAGTAATCTATTGCGACGATGATATAAAATTTTTGCTTGGACTTGGGAAATGGACCTACTAAATCGATTCCCCAGTGCACAAACGACCAGGCAACGTGCATGGGTATCAATTCAGATGGAGGGCGTCCTATTCTTGGAGTGAATTTTTGACATGGCTCGCATTTTTGCACCATTTCGACGACTTCCTTTGCCATCGTGGACCAGTAATACCCTTGATTCAAAGCTTTTCGAACAATTGATTTTGCCCCTTCATGACATGCATCATAGCCTTCATACAATTCACAGAGTATGGTAGTAGTCTCAGGTTGGGTGACACATCTTAAGAATGGTGTAAAAATCCGTTTTTATAAAGGACTCCGTCAATCATGGTATAGTTTGGTGTTATACGCTTCATTCTCTTTATCTCCGCCTCTTCCAAAGGTTCAATCCCGGTTTCTAGATATGCTCTTATGGGCAACGCCCATGTATCAGTATTTTTAATGTTGAAACATTCATAATTCCCCTGGATTGTGACGCTTTCTACAAAATGCACATTTAAGGGCGTTGGTTGACATGCATATTTGCTCAAGGCATCGACCTCTACATTTTCTTCCCTTGGAATGACGTTAATCTTTAACAATATTAGCTTATCAACAAGTAGATGCCCCAAACGTAAATGCCAAACATGTGAATCAGTCTTAACAGAGGCTTTATTGGCTAATTTCGGTAATAAGTTGAATGAAAAACATGAGAATCAGCTGAATTAGCTTCCTTAAGAAGATATAATCCATTATGCTCCATTCTAATCCTCATCGAAGTCCCAGATGAGAGGTCCTGGAGATCAGTTCCGTTAGAGAAGAATAACACAGTGCATGATAAATCCTCACATAATTTGAAGACTGCGACAAGATTGATTTTGAATTCAGGAATGTAGAGAACATCTCGCAGAATATGTCGTGTACTCAACACAAAATCTCCAATATGTGTTACTTGAGCATAACTTCCATTACTCAATTTCACACCAGATATGCCAAATTTATTCTTCTTCACATTAACAATCCAATTCAAATTAAAAGTCATATGATCTGATGCTCCAGAGTCAATAATCCAACCAGCATTATTACTAAAGCCAGAAAAAACAGGTTGCATACATACCTACCATATGTGTTATGTATTCATCCAGAATTGGAGAGTCTTCCACAGATACAAGACAAAGCTACTTTTCTACTTGATCCTTGGTTAAGCTATAGGCTGGTACATTTGGAGTGGTTGCTTGGTACATTTGGAATGGTTGTTGATCCAACCGAGGAAGATCATATTATAAAGACGACTAATCCATCAAGTGTGTAGCCGCTGTGTGAGTTCTGGACTTTTCAAACTTCTTACGCAACTCTGGATATTTTTGAAAGCATCTGTCTTCTTTGTGTCCTCTCTTTTTACAATGACTACAGAAAATAGAGCTTCAATTCTTGCGAGAAGCCACTGATCTTGATGAATATAGACCAATAGATTGAGATATTTCAACTTGAGAAACTTCAACTGGATTCGGCATGAATCCAGTCACAATGCGCTGATTCTCTTCTTGAACAAGAATGTTGTATACTTGATTAATCGTTGGTAGAGGTTTGGCCATCAATAAATTGTTGTGTATTCCATGGTAAGATTCGTTCAATCCAAGGAGAAATTGAAACAGCGTCATGTTCTCCTACAGAGTGATGAACTTGGCTAGACTTCCACAATCACAATTAGGCATCCCAAGTATAGGAGTAAATTCATCCCATAGTCTATGGAGATGAGTAAAATACTGTGAAATGCTGGAAATACCTTGTTGTATGGTGCAAATCTCATGATGTAAATGAAAAACACGAGTTCCGTCCACTGTATCGAACTACTCACGAAAATCTTTCCAGATTTGATATGTTGTTGGTATGCACAACACTCCACTCACCAATTATGGTGACACCGAATTCATTAGCCATGTATAAACGACCGCATTGCAACGATCGCATTGCTGTCATTGCTCTAGAGGAACCGACTCGCGCGACATAGTTCCGTCGATAAATCTGATCTTGTTCTTTCCCAAAATAGTTTCCAAAGCTCCACGACTCTATAGATGGTAGTTGTCTGGTCCTAGAAGCTTGAACGAGACCAGAGAAACACCAAAAGAATCGCTCGGATGAAGATATAGAGGATCGTCAATGGAAACCGGTGGCATCGGAGGAAAAGGCGCGACTTCTTCTTCCATCTCAAATAATGACCAATGAAAAATTGATGAACAATCAACACAGATCAATGTCCAAGCTATGATACCATGTCAAGAAGTGGAGAAATATGGAGAAGAATAGGAATTGTATTAAGTTGAAGCCTCAAGCCAAAGTAGCTGAGGAATTTCTACAGAGAGTACAAAAAGCTACACAATACTCTGTTACAGCATTACTACCAGTATCAGCAGTCTTCCTATTTATAGCTGTAGCAGGATGAAGTAGTTAGTTATAACTAACTAACCTACTAGATCCTTCTAGCTAGCTATGGTACATTCTAACTGTCACTTAAACCTTTATATTCTAACAGAATGTTTCTGCATCACAATAAAGACACGACGATCAAACACGGGATTGAAGCAAAGACAACAGACTGGAACATTACAGAAATAGGGAGGCAACCCTTGTCATGTCGGATGAACAAGGCTTCATAAACCGGCCAGTTCATCAGAACGACAGAACCGGTCAGCAAAAACTGCCCGAAAAAGTCACTGGCATCGTGAAATCCTAGTTTGGCTATTCCTACGACAAAGCAGAACAAGTTTAGCATTGCCCACGTAGCCAGAAGAACGAACATGATTGAAGAGCTACCGAATTCCATGACGTTGTTCTCGTATCGGCTCAACACGTCCTCTGTAGCAACCTTTGTTGTTACCACGAATTTTGTCTCTGACAACCCTAACTTGTTGAGTATCGTGTCAATGAATGCAAGCGGGAATGAGGTTGTTCTTCGAATCATCAGCATCCTTTGTGCATTCCACCAAGCTCGGGGCGTTACTCCACAGCTCATGGCCTCGGCCAAGCTGTAGATATTTCGAGCGAGAACAATGTAGGCAAACGGAATGAACCACAAGTTCGATGGTGAAACCTGTAGCGAAAGAATACATGATTTACGTGGTTCACGAAAAGGATAAGCCACCTCTACATTCAATTTACGTACCTTGGGGAACAAGGAAATGCCAGAGAGCAAGAACAAGGGAGGCACAATGATGTAGTAGAGAGTCGGTAAAGATAGAGGAGCCCACAGAAAATAGAATGAATATGACATTTGAGCTCCAAGCTTCATCCCGCCATGGCCATAAGTGAAAGGGCACTGCTTAGAGAGGAAGATCTGGAACATACCTTCTGACCACCGTTTGAACTGCACCAGTGCCACCTCTAGGCTGGTCGGAACAACACCCAAAAAAGCCTTCTGCTTGGGGTTGTAGAAGACCGACTTCCACCCCCGACACTGGATCACAATCCCTGTCACTATATCCTCGACTGCACATCCGTACATCAACCCCATCTACAGGGAAACAACCGTTAATACATTGGTTGTATGAGAAGAGAGTAAGTAAAGAAAGACACAACATACCTCCTTTCCCCATAGAGTGCCATCCTCGTAGGAACAGCTAGCAACAACCTTGGACGCTTGTTCCAGTTCATCGATGGTTGCTTTGGTTCTTTCCTTAGACATGCTAGTCAGATTCACTCCCTTGAGTTCATTGGTGTAGTTGCTTCCAGAGAGAGATGTTCTTCTGTGGAAACAGTTAGTACCGCAGTATAACACCGAATCATATGCATCCATGCCTTTCATTTCCACCTTCATATCAATTAGAGATTAGATTCATCACTAAGAAACTGGAATTAGAATGTTAGTTATATATATAAACCCTAAATTCTCATACGATTTGTATCGATACTCCCGAATAAACCAAGTCATTTACCTTGTTAATGACGGCACACGAATTGAAGTATATATCGTTGGGTGTGATATTGTCAAAGTACTGAGGAAACTGGACAAAGGCGATGTCATGACCTCTGTCTTCATCCATGAAGAAGCATAGAGCTTCTCTTATGGAGTCCGCGTTGTTGGAGTACATGTCACAATCTAAGTTCAGGATCAATGGTGCGTTGCTAATCTCTGAGGAAACCCGTATCTGAAAACACACAAGGTTTAAAAACACTGGTAATGTTTGTACGATGAAACCGTATATGTATGGTTTGGTTGGTTGTCTACCAGGGAATTCATAGAGCCAGCTTTGAAATTGTGAGGGCGATTCGATCGCTTCTCTCGTGCCAAGTACACCATCGTCGGTAACCGGCTCCCAGTATTATCAACTTTGGTTGTGTCCCTTCCATCTACTATGATCTGAAAAGAAAGACATTTCTTCATTCCTGTGAACCTTTCTGAGAAAGTTCAAGAACAAACCATTGATGACCTCTCATTTTCTAGTCAGGATTGTTCATTCATCGTACCTGCACGATCGGGTCGTGATCAGACTTTGTTCCTTCCGGACGCCATTCTGAGAAGCCCTTGTGCTGCTGCTTAACTTCCTCCGCGACACTACCAACTTTAACAGCTTCATCAATCCGACATTTCATGTCTTCATACAGCTTCTGCAAAAAACGGGGTGGTATCCATGAAATTAACAGTAGATGGAATTAATTAAAAATGTAGTGATTGTTGATTGTTTACTTTACCTTTGTATCCAACCATTGTCGTGCATCGATCGTGTTCTTCGTTTGGTTTTTCTCAAAGTAAGCCTGTGGAGACCTCGTCTCAATTTTGAATTTCTTGCAGAAGGGAATCCAGTGCTTGGAGAACTCTGAGGCTTCTATTAGCGCGTAGTACGTCAATTCCGAACCACCATCGTCGGAAAGATAGACACTGAGCTTCTCTGGTGGGAAGTTGTAGGATAAGACCGACAGGACCGTGTTAACAACCATGGAAGGCGGCTCCATTGTCGGGTCGGCCGTGCACACAAAGATGTCGACGGTTGGTAACTTGGTCTCGTATCTGTCACATACCACCATGTTGTAGATAATAAATACCAACATAAAGGTATAAGAATATACATTTCGACTGCACTAATTCTTCACAATACATTTTATTTTCATCAATTTTGACCTACTAAAATTGTAAGCTATCAATTTTCATCAATTTTAACTTACTAAAATTTTGAGGACTTGATATTTAATTAAATTATGTATCTATTAAAAAAAATTAAAAACATTATAGTAAGTAGATATTTTAATTGTGATTCAAATGATGCAAAAAATATTAAATTTGAATTTATGGATTGACTGTGCGCTCTGCCGTAAGTTGAAATATGAAAATTTGACTTAAAACATTATAACTCAACTATGTAAGGTCAAACTCACCACGGTTAATGTCATTTATGTCGTAATTTAATTATCTACCTAGGATATATTTTTTATTAGAATTGCAGTAATTTTTTATCGATGTTAGGTTACAAAATCACAGTATTCCCAATCAAAAAACTTACCTTAGATAGATAATTGAATTACCAAATAAATGACGTTAACCTTGTTGAGTTTGGACTTACATGGTCTGAGTTATAATTTTTTAAATAAAATTTTCATATCTCAACTTACAGCATGCCGTACAGTCAAACTGTAAATCCAAATTTAATATTTTTTGCATCATTTGAATCGCAATTAAAATATCTACTTACAATAATATTTTATTTTTTTTAAATAGAGACATAATTTTATTTTTAATTAAATATCGATTCGTTATTATTGAAGAATTAAAAAAAAAGTGTGGCAAGTAGGCGCCACGCCACTTGGGGTGGCGCCTATTCAATAAGCGTCACCCCAGGGTGCGCGTATACCTATTTTTCGAAATATATTTTTTTATAATTAATTTTTTTAAAATATATATATATAATACTTACTTTTTGAAAAAAAGTATAATATCGTTTATAACTTTATATAACAATACTTAAAAAGTCAATTTCAGTCAGTTTTGACCTTAGTCTTAATTTTTTAATCTCATATTCAGTTATCTATTGTACTTTAAAAGTTTTTTATTTTCAAAAGACTCAAAGGGTAGGTATATTTTTAATAATTTTCTTTTTTGCTAAGAATTGTGTTGGTTTTAGGATAATGAGTCGTACATAAGTGAAAGCTCATTCACATAAGCTCAGTTGTGTATCTGGCCTTAAAATATCTATATATATATATCAGTATATATAGTGGTGCTCAGGGTTAAGAGAAACCTGCTTATGATGATAATAGATAGTCGCCCTACAGTTTAGACAGATGTGAGTAGTTGTGGTATTATATGTCATAGCCCGTCAACCTGTGGCGTGTCCTCCCGTCCGACAGACCGTGATCTCAACCTCAAGCAGATTCGCTTACATTTCCGCAAAGGGCAATCGCTCTAAGAGGTAATCTAAATATGTGTATTTAGGAAATTGCATGATATTGTTCATATGTCAAATTCCAACATTGGTATCAGAGTCATAGTAGGTTTGGTTTCCGAATTGTCAAATTTCAGGAAAATCCCCATCGCGGTCAGTCGTGACCGTGACGAGCCCCATCCGCAAAATCAGTCACTCTGAGGCTGACTCAGGGGCTGCTGGGCCTCTGTGGTTGTAGCTCACCCCCTGCTGGCAGCAACCACCGTGGTTGCCGCCACGCCGAGACTGATCGCAGGCTTCGTGGTTGCGACTCGACCGCAACTGGTCGCAACCTTCATGGCTACGGCTCAGCCCCCACTGGTCGCAACCTTCGTGGTTGCAGCTCCAAGGAGGAAGCAGTTGCAGCCTTCATGGCTACGATCGAAGGGAAGGGACGCAGCCTCCGTGGCTGCGGCCACCTCAGGCAGGGGCCACAGCCTTCGTGGATGTGGCCATGCGACTGATTGTCGTGGCCTTTGTGGCCACGGCTCCAGTCGCCTGAGGTGAGGTGAGGTCGGTCAGTGATGGCCACATCCTGGCAGCGGCGGCGTGGGGGGCTGCTAGGGTTTTGAAAACCCTCCAGATGCTAGGGGTCTGAGTGAACCGCTCCAGATCGGTATGGTCTTAAACGTTGGACAACACCGACTCAACCGGTCTGGTTCATTAACCGACCGGACTCCAACTCAGTTTGGTCTGAAAAGTTGGACCAAGACAATTTAGACTGGGATGGTTGGCAAAGGTTGACCGGTCTGGTTCGGTTCAGTCCGGTTGACAGAGGTTGATCGGTCTAGTTCAGTCTGGTTTGACTGGCTGAATGATGTTCAACCCGGTCTGAGCTCATTTGGAGGCTTTGGGCTACCCGAATTGATCCAAAACGAATTTTGTTGTCGATCCTGGATCCTTAGTGGGTCCTAGTGGTTTATTATATCTGGTAATTGTGTTTGGACTCTTTCATTAATAATTTTTTGGGCTAATTAAATTTACTGTTATGCCAATTTAATTGTTGGGAGAGTCTTATATTGTTTAATGATGCATGACTGGATAGGTAGAACACTGTGTGGGTTCCTTGAGTTCCCTAAGTTATTTTGTGTTTTCTGCAGGGTCAATAGTCTTACCTTACTTTATATTCTTGGCTCTTGACTCCATGACTAGTAGAATCATTTTTAGTAGAATTGACTAGGTTATGATTTGTTGAGATCCCAGCATATTGTTGAAAAATTGGTCTAACATGTTAATTGTTTTTACTTATTTTGGGTGATTTTGGTCCTCAAAGTTTTGAAAATTAATAATTAGCCCAAAATTAAATTATTTTTAAAAGATCTCAATATATATGTGTGTGTATTGAACTGTGTGGTTTGTTACCATACTTGCATATGATAGATTACCTTGGTAGGCAGATCTAGTTCCGACATAGTCTAGGTAGCAAACCTTTAGGATTGTTCTAGTAGCCCTTCAGAAGTTTTGATAAGTTCGAACTACACCTGGGGATATGTTCCTAAGTGTGAATCAGTCGGTTAGTCCGCGAGGTTCTCTGACTTTTCTTGAATAATGCTAGGACAATTATCTTGTGTTAGAGTTGAACGCTTTGTGCGATCTGTTCAACTCCGGTCCTTTAAAGACTGTTTGTATAAACTGTGTGTCGATTGATAGTAGTAAATTTAAGATGTGCTTAGAAACGGGGAGCGCTTCTCGGCATAGCTTGGGTTGTCCTCCGAATTTAAGTACGTTTTCAATTATGTCCTGTTAATTTGAGACTTGTCTTTTTACATGCATTATAACATTGTTCCTTGTGTCTCAATGATCCTAATCAAATTTCCTTTAGCTAGTGAAATATGGTCGGCACGAAGAACATCATCGATAAGATGAACAAAGGTCTTAGACTTAATGGTGATAACTACAAAATCTAGCATAAGCGTATACAAATGGTCCTAATTGAGCAAAGGTCGATTGACCACATCAAGAAGATCAAGAAAAAATCTGACACTGGATTAACAAATCAGCAAAAGGTCTTCTATGATGAGTGGGAGGCCAAGAACGCTGAGGCGCGGACTACATTGCTGAGTACAATGGATGATAATATTCTGTGTGAATTTGAGCGGGAAGACACAGCTAAAGGGTTGTGGGATGCTTTGCAAGATAGATTTGGTGTCTATACGACTGCGCAACTGCGTTCGCTCAACATCAAGTTTGATTCTTACAAAATTAATCATCAGCACTCCATGAGACAACATCTTAGACACATGGCCAGCGTAATTGCAGAACTCAAAGAGGTCGGTAAGCCCCTGACCGATGAGCAGCAAATCCAGACCGTGATCCGCTCTTTGCCTGAGTCCTAGGAACATATGAAGATTCAAATGACCCACTCTGAAGGGCTCAACACCTTTGAACACGTTTAAAGACACATTGAATTGGAAGAGGAGTGACTCAAGGCTACAGGGCCTAAGACCGAAGTTCATATGGCGTCATTCTCTGGACCTAAGAAGAATCGCCATAAGCAAGGGAGTGGTGCATGACGTGCAGTCGTAGGTGCACCAATGGCAAAGAAGATAAAGACTGGTCATCCTCCGAAAGCAGCGGCGCAGAAGCGTCCGCCCAGAAGCGTCCGCCCAGAAGCGTCCGCCCAGAAGCGTCCGCCCAGAAGCGTCCGCGCAGAGCCAAGAAGTCTGAGTCCAGGAAATGCTTCAACTGTGGACAAAAGGGATACATTGCGAGTGGATGCCCTGAACCAGCGCGACAGGTAAATCTCGTTGGCAATTCTAGTGAACTTTGTGTTTCTAGTACTGTTATGTTGGTTGAATCATGTCCTATGTGGATTTTGGATTCAGGATCGACAGACCACATAGTCATGGATCAAGACGCTTTTGTCGAGTACCAGAGAGTTTCGCGAGAGACTAGGTGGATTTATGTCAGCAACAACTCTCGTGTTGAATTCGAAGGGATTGTCACAAAGTGAACAGGTGGAATCACACGAGTTGAACAAGGGTTCTGCTGGCTGTCCTGAAATAGCCACAGGGGCCCAATGAGCGTCATCTCCTGGAATTTTCAGTGTCTGGGGTCTGCCCTGACAATTCAACACCTACAAGACCTCAACAAAAGGTATTGCTCAAACATCATCTTCTTAATGGAAACAAAGAATGGGTATACCTACCGTGAGAGGATAAAAGCACGAATGAGGATGGAGAATAAATACTATGTTAGCCCGAATGGAGCGTCGGGGGGTTAGCATTGTGGTGGGCAGCGAAAACTAGGGACAATCAGGTATGCCGACCCAATCTGTGTAGATTGTGAGGTACAAATGGATAAACATGTCGAACCAATGTATGTCACATGGGTACATGCGAGCACGGTGGCACAAGAACGAACGCAAAACTGGAACCTCCTACGAACGATAGAGAGGTGCCGAAGGGGAAGTTGGATGTTGCTCGGAGATTTCAATAACATATGCTACCAACATGAAAAGCAAGGTGGTAGGAGGAAACCATAGTGACAAATGGATGAGTTCAAGCAATTGATAGAAGACCTAAGCATGGAGGACTTGGGGGGGGGGGGGGGAAGAAGCCCATACATGTGGTGCAACAACCCGAAGTGGGATGGAGAGGATAAGTGAGTGCCTTGACCTGGTGCTAATTAATGCGGAATGGGAAACACGTCACCAACAAGGGAGGTGCATAAATGAACTAGTCATTGGGTCAGACCACTCACCAATGGTGGTCCAACTCCAACAACCGAAGAAAAGAGCAAGGAGACGCTTCAAATTTGAGGCAATGTGGCTAGAAAACCCAGCATGTAAGGAGGTAATAAAAGAAGCATGGGAAAGACCAACAACCCGAAGATAAATACAAGTGGTTTACACAAAACTCCATAAATGCCGAAGGAAGCTCACAACATGGAGTAGGATCCACTTCGGCAACAATATGAAAGAGGTCGCAAAGACAAAGGAAGCTCTAAGGATAAACATGCAAGGGGTGATGGACCAAGATGTGATACAGGAGGAAAGGAGGTTAAAAGGAAAGCTCCAAGGGCTTTGGACAAGGGAGGAAACGTATTGAAAACAAAGGTCGAGTGTCAAATGGCTTAGGGACGGGGACCGAAATACAACGTTCTTCCACCAAACCACGATAGCGAGGAGAAGGAGAAACCAAATATGTCGATTGAGGGGAATGAATGGGGAGTGGATAGAGAACGAGGGGAGGATAGCCGACGAGTTGTATCGATACTTTGGTGAGATGTTTACCTTCGAGCAAACCGAACCAGGAGACGAGTTCCTAGGATATGTACCAAACCACATAACACCCGAGATGAATGCAAACCTAACGAGGGAGGTAACGGACATAGAAATCAGATCGATAACATATCAACTAGGAGGGTCACGTGCGCCGCGTCCGGACGGGTTCTCGGGTCTGTTTTACCAAAGGAACTGGAACACCGTGGGGGCAGATGTCATCACCGCGGTCAAGGCTTTCTTCAGAACATGTACTATACTAACCCCCTAAATAATACTGATATTGTGCTCATTCCAAAAGTGCAAAACCCGACGAAACCTACTGATTTTAGGCCAATAAGCTAGCAACTTCTTGTACAAAATCATTTCGAAAGTGTTGGTGAATCGTTTAAAGATATATCTATCAGAGCTTATCACTCCTTTCCATAGTTCATTTGTATCATGTAGACACATACATGACAACATCATGGTAGCACATGAAGTTTTCCATCACTTCCACATGAGTCGTAATGAGAACAAGGTGGAGTGCGCACTGAAGATTGACATGTAGAAGGCGTATGACAGGGTGGAGTGGGAATTCCTACTCGACACACTAAGGAAGAGAGGTTTCGCGGGACAATGGTTGGGATGGATTAAGGCATGTATATCAACAACCACCTACCAAGTGGTGGTCAACGGGGCACGAACCAACACCATAATCCCAACACGAGGTATCCGCCAAAGTGACCCACTATCACCTTACTTGTTTATCCTACTTGCGGATGTATTATCGAGAAGAATGATTGGGGCAGCTAAGCAGGAAGCGATACATGGAATCATCCTAAAGAGACAACGTTTGGAACTCCATCACCTTTTTTTGCAGATGACTCACTGTTTTTCATACGGGGATCAACCGAGAATGCTAGAAACCTCAATAAAGGACAACGCGTCAATAGGGACAAATCGACCATATACTTCAATAAAGGGGCGGGGCCAAACGAGAGGAAAAGGGTGGAGGAAGCGCTTAACATACAAAGCACGAGTGACCCGGGCAAATACTTGAGACTACCTCGATCTGGGGATGCTCAAAGAGGGAGGCACTGGGATTCTTAACAACAAAGGTCAAGGACAAGTTGGCAGGGTGGAGGCCGAAAACATTGAACCAAGCAGGGAAGGAAGTGCTAATTAAGGTGATCATTACCGCGATTCCCACGTATTTTATGAGTGTGTTCCGACTCCCAAAAACATGGTGCTCGGAAATAGACGCTCTCATAGCGGACTTTTGGTGGGGGGAAACAACGGAGGGGAAGAAGACTCATTGGCGGAAATTGGAGATCCTAACCAAAGCAAAGGAGATCGGGGGACTAGGGTTCCGAGAACTACAAAGCTTCAATACGACCCTACTCACGGATATCTGAGTATTCGAGGACCCATGGATATACACAAAGGAAATGGAACGCGGGGGGACCTAAGGGCAGTGACCGGTACATATGGCCACACACAAGGGACGGAACACCAATGGTTCGATCGGTGTACCACAAAGTAAGGGAGAAGACCGACCAGCGAATGAGGCCGGCTCTACCTAGCCAAGGCACATTTTGGAAGGACATTTAGGCAACAAAGACTATACCTAAGGTAAAATCTTTCGTTTGGAGACTCGCAACGAACGCCATAGCCGTGAAGGCGAAAATGGCACGACGGGGGATGAACATAACTCCAGGTTGCCCAATATGTGGTGAAATTGAAACAAGGGAACACATGATCCTTGAATGTGGATGGACCGAACAGGTGTGACTCGACATACTAGGGCTAAGAGTGGACCGACAGAACAACCTAGACGTGGTCAAATGGCTCGAGATGAGGAGAGCGAAACCGAGTGGACAAGCTGCAATAAGCGAGAGGAGGTGGGCACTCACACTACTTACATGTTGGCAAATATGGAAGTCAAGGTGCAAGACGACCTTCAAAGCAAAACAACCTAGTCCAATGGTCGTGATCATGGAAATCAAGCAAGCATATGAGGAGCAACAAGGGAGCGGTCGAACAACACAAACCACGACCAAGGACCGATCGCCTCAACGATGGCAACCACCGACGACGAACACAATCAAGATAAATTGTGATGCATCATGGTGCAAGCAATCGTGACGAGACGACATAGGGGTGGTAGCAAGGGACAAGGACGACAAAGTAGTGGGTGGACTGCCGGAGGTACCGGAGCGACGACATAGAAACAATGGAGGTCATAGCTATACAAGAAGGTGTAAGACTAGCGATAGAATCGGAATGGCAAACCGTTGTCATAGAGACGGACTCACAATCGGTTCACCAACAAATAGAGGAGGGCCTGAGGCATTGGAGGGTGTCAACCATAATATCAAACATCTGAGCACTAGCAAGGCAAATCGAGCAAGTGCAATGGCGAGCTATTCCAAGAACGGCAAACGAGTGTGCGAATTTGATAGTCAAACAAGCGAGATTGGGAGTGAGTCTAAATGATTAGGTCGAAAGACCACCACTACCATTTTTATGTCTGAACATCCGTGATCAAGAATCACGACGTTTTATTTCATTAAGTAAAGCGTTAATTTGACCAAAAAGACAAATTCCAATTCTTTTTAGATTCGTGAAAGGGAGAAAACTAGTCTATTTATAATTAAGATTAGAAACTTAATCAGTACTTAGAAATACTAAAAATTAATATAATTTTTATTTGTCACAAGTTTTAATCTAATTATAAAATTAGTCTCATTTTTATGAAATTTTCATAATTTAACTCATTTTTTAATAATATGTTATATGCATAAATATAATATACCGTAGAAATATTAATGTATGGTAATCAAATGTGTAAATGAAGCTCCATTTTTTGTTTAGCTTTTCCTGCCGATATATAAAACTATTACTATATATTATTTCTAGAAAAGTAAAATAATTTATCCTTTCACTTAGATTATTATGATTCATCAACATGTGTCGTGCTACAAAGCACACCTACACCTACAATAGAAAAGTGGGCGAAATTTGATATTCATTTTACATGTTTGGACCATTTTGTTGGAATTTTTTTTAAAGTATGTATTTTGTTTTTTTTATTTAGAAAAGTAAGTATAAAAAAATATATTTCAAAAAATAGGTATACGCGCACACCGGGGTCGCGCGTATTGGACATACGTGCACCCCTAGGAGGCGCCACCCCAAGTGGCGCTTGCTGCTATTCTTTTTTTTTTTTAACTTATTTTTTTTCTATAATTAGGACTCGATGTTTAATTAAAAATAAAATTATGTATCTATTAAAAAAATTATAGTAAGTAGATATTTTAATTGCGATTCAAATGATGCAAAAAATATTAAATTTGGATTTACGGATTGACTGTACGGCATGCCGTAAGTTGAGATATGAAAATTGTACTTAAAAAATTATAACTCGGACCATGTAAGTCCGAACTCAACACGGTTAACGTAATTTATGTTGTAAATCAATTATCTACGTAGGATAATTTGTTTGATTAAAAATACAGTGATTTTGTAACCTAACATCGTTTGCACCATAATTTGAAGCGCAATTAAAATATCTACTTACTATAATTTTTTAAAAAAATTTTAATAGATACATAATTTTATTTTTAATTAAACATCGGGTCGTCATTATCCAAAAAAATAATTTGTAAAAAAAAAAAGAATGGGAATGGGTGCCACTTCAAAGTGGCGCATGTGAATAGGCCAAAACACTATATAAATTATATTTTGCATCAAATGTTTACAATATGTTGTAAATGGGCCAAAACAATATCGAAAATTAAAAAAATGTTTAAAAAAATATGTATAATGAAATTTATGAAGAAAAAAATGCACGAAGAGGAAAATTATGTGCATTTGCAGTGTAATGTTTATATTAAAATGTAAATAGAATTTAGTATATTGCACGATTATAACATATAGAAAAGAAAAAGGATGATAAAATATGGTGAAGAGAATACCACTTAGTGTAAACAAAGTCTAGTTTGTTTGAGAATCAAGTTTTGGAAGAAAAAAAATATTTTGAGCATTAATTTTACAATTTAATATACTGTGGTAATTCATTTTGATAAATATGAAAAAGATATAATATATTTATATAAGTTGTAATAAAGTAATATATATTTGTTTAAGATATAATATGTTTTATTTTGTAGATTTGGAATAACGACTGATGTGATAGATAAATAAATAATTTATTTCAAAAATGGAAAATATGAAAAACAAAATTGAATATTTTTTTTTAAAAAAAAATCTCTCATAAAAATTGTTATGCAAGTATATAAAAAAAACATTATAAATATGAGATATATAAATAGTAAACAAATTGCAAAATATTAATTTTATTTATATAAAATATTAAAAATACATTTTTTTGGATATTATATTTCATATTTTTATGAAATAAAATCCAAAAAAATATTTCCCCAAATTTGTTAAAATAATTTTAATTTATTTATATTAATAATATATTATATACCAACTTTTAAATTTCTTCATCTTTTATATATATATATATTTTTGTTTTAGAACATTTAAAAAAAATGTTTTATAATAAAATATTATATAGAAAAAAATCCTAATCTTTTTGTATTTATTTCATTGTTTAAATAAATATTTGTTATACGGTAATCCAATCATGCAGTACCAAATTTGTTCAATTATTAAAGTTAAAATAACTATTAAAATAGAAAAATAACGATTTTAACAAAAAATATTTTGATTCAATATATTATATTATTTTCATACAAAGTTTTCCAACCCGTTACGACACTGCCACATCGTTTTGTTGGATCTCAACTGCGTGATTAGACTTCTTATGTTTTTTTGGGGCCAATATTAGACTTCTTATTCAACATTATAATTATATTTTGTTTAATTCGCCATGAACATAGATTCTAATTTAATGTTTTATTATAAATTTGAGAGAGGGAGAGATACCTTTGAGATAGTCTATCCTTGAAAGGTATGTTGGAAACAACATTCGATCTAATAGATTGAGAAAGGACCCAGTAGAAGCCGAACATGAATTCTGCAACCACCATCCCTATCCATCCATAATAACGAATCCTTGCCGCCGCCGCCGCCGCTTTATCTCCACTACCACCACCGACAGCAGTTGGAATCTCCACCAGTCTGTAAGTCCACACACAGCATATACTCACAAACACACTCACCCAAAACACCTTCTTCAATAGTCTCAACTTCCCTTCTCTCCTCTCAAACAACTGCATCGGAATATCTTCCATCTCTTCTTCTCTCTGTATCAATCTCTATCTCTACATATATATATATATATAAAGATCTGAATGAGATAATGGTCTTAGCACCAATACTGACCATTGGTCTATGACTCTATGTACGGCAAAGATAATAATATATTATACAATATATCTAATAATGATGGACATATATCGGTAATAAAAAATTAAACCGTGTTTTGTATATTATATAACGTAATTATACAGTTTGATGGAAGATATCACGCGGATGTGCGCGTCTCCCTGCTGCAGACCGAAGCCCCCGACATTCTAGGGTTTCCCTCGTGCAGAAGCGTCCACAACAGCTCCAATTGATGTTTTCCCCTTGGCATTTATTGTCAATTTCCAGATGATCAATAAGAGCAATCCATAGGAACGTTATACTGTTTGTGAATTGACATTTCCATGCAAATTCCATTCGAAGCGGATACAAACCTCAAGCAAGAACAACTCTATTTGTGACCGATTGCTGCAATCCGGCGACCAGAATCATTGGAGACAAAGCCACGACGGGTCGAGCAGCATCAGAGCAGTTGGGCCAAACAGTGCCACAGTGGAACCGAGCCCGACCCATTTTCTTTTCATGTTCTTGTAGGGAGCTGCCACCCGAGGTGAAGGCGCTGAACCCACGAAGTCTCGATGCAAGTCGGTTCCAGTTCCGGCGAGACCAGCAGGCTCGGCGGACCCGTGGTCAACCTCGACTCAAATCAGCAGGTTCAAAATGAGGAATGGTATGTTGGGAAGGTCCTTTCCCAAAAGCCGATCAAGTAAAGCATGATAAATGAGGTACTTCGGGCGGCATGGGCCCAATACGGGAAGATCTCTATATCGGAATTGGAAGAGGGGATACTGTTGTTCGACTTTGAACGACAAGAAGACGCGGACCAGATTTTGGATCAATCACTGTGGTAATGGCCACATTCTGAATATTAAGCGATGGGATCCCGAGTGTCGGAGTGAAGGAGGTTGATTTCCAGAATGTAAATTTCTAGATACAAGTGCATGACTTATTAGGCTTGGAAAAATTTAGTGATACAAATCCCTGAAAAATTGGAAACATGATAGGAAAATTCCTTGAGATAGAAAAGCTTGTAGGGAGGATCAGTAGAAGCTATATGAGAATACAGGTAGAAATGAATGGGGATAAACCATTGATGGCGGGGTTCTGGTGGAAGAATTCCCAATGAGGGAATAGATGGACATCTGTTAAGTATGAACGACTATCTGATTATTGTTATGGGTGTGGAATATTGGGTCACGCGACTCAAGCACGCAAAGCAGATGTACATTTTGGCGGAACATGAACCGAGTATACCAATGTATGGACCATAACTTGTTGGGGTAAGACCCAAGCAAGCCACGGTGAGGCAAACTATAGGAGGGGAAGAAGGACAAGGATCACAACACAAACAGGGTGGTATGATATCATGGTTTGATATCATGGTCGAGGCGAGGGGAAGGGGCTGAAAAGGTACAAATAAACACGGACGACATGGTGAGCAACACGGGAAACATACACATGAGGATGAATCACACACGAGCCGACCGGCCTAGGTCCCGGACACCGACCTTATGGAAACTGATCTAGACCCGGTTCCAAGCAAAGACCAGGACGAACCCTACTATGAGGAACAACCCGACACGCGAGCCCTAACTATACATATCCCCCACAACCGACCCACCCAACCATCACTACCCGAGTCGACACCCACGTCGAAACACGAAGGGGAAACAATAAAACCGAACCACACTGAACCACCCCTAAGCCAAGCCGAGCCACACATCAAACCAACACAACCTACAACCACACATCTAACCAACCACATCACCCTATAACCCAAATTGACTGACATTACCCCCACCATCCACACATACATATTGGCGAACCCAAAACCACTACCCACTGAGTACACCATGCACTCAACCCAACCTTTGATCACCTACTTACCCGATAATCCAACTCAACCATACCCGACATATACCCTAACACAAATCCAAAACTACATTGTAGAAAACCCACCTGACACCCCACCCTCATCCCCCAACCCCACAATACAAAACCCCACATCCAGCCTAAGCCCATAGCTGGATAAAATGACGCTCAAACATACCGGGGAGGATATGGAGGACCAACCGAGGATGAAGAGAAGGAGGATACCCGATGGGGAAACTGAAAGCAATGAGGCAAGGGTTCGGTCTAGCCCGAGAAGGAAAGCAAACATGTCAAACCCCAACCGCAAGAAACGAGTTATGAGAAAGCTGAAAAAAGCAAGGGCGAAGGAGGAGACAATGGAGAACATGAAGGGTTCTGGTGGCTGTCCCGAAACAGCCACGGGTGCCCAATGAGTGTCATCTCATGTAATTGTCAGGGGTTGAGGTCTACCTTGACAATCTAACACTTACAAGACCTCAACAAAAGGTATCGCCCAAACATTATATTCTTAATGGAAACAAAAAAATGGGTATACCTACTGCGAGAAGATACGAACACGGATGGGGATGGATAACATGCACTATATGAACCCGGACGGTACGTCTGGGGGGCTAGCATTGTGGTGGAAGGAGAATACTAGGATTTCAGTCCTATACACATATCAGAATTGCATAGACTGCGAGGTATATATGGATATCTATGCCTAACCTATGTTTATGACATGGGTACATGCGAGCACGGAGACACGAGAATGGACTCATCTTTGGAACCTCCTAAGGGTGATAGGGCGGGGCCGAAGGGGAGGGTGGACAATCCTTGGGGATTTCAATACCATATGCCACCCACATGAAAAACAAGGAGGAAAGAGGAAATAATAAAGGCAAATGGATGAGTTCAAGCAAGTGATCGAGGATTTAGGAATGGAGGATTTGGGAGCAAAGGGTAACTCTTTCACATGGTGTAACAACCTAAGCGATGCAGATAGGATAAGTGAACGCCTAGACCGTGTATTGATAAACACGGTATGGGCAACACGGTACCAAAAGGTGAGATGCATCAACGAACTAGCCATCGGGTCGGACCATACTCCAATGGTGGTCCAACTCAAACAACCGAGGAAGAGAACTAGAAAATGGTTCAAATTCGAGGCAATGTGGATTGAAAACCCAGAATGCAATGAGGTAATCAAACAAGCATGGGAAGGACAAACAACGGGAAGAGAAATCCAACGGGTGTATCAGAAACTCCATAAGTGTCGAATGAAACTTAAGGCTTGGAGCAATGTTAATTTCATCCATAACATGCATGATATCACCAAAACTAAGGAGGCACTAAGGATAAATGTGCAAGGAGGGATGAACGATGATGCGATACGAGAAGAGAAAATGTTGAAAGGCCAACTAAAACGGTTTTGGACGAGAGAGGAGAAATATTGACAACAAAGGTCGAGGGTTAACTGGCTTAAAGACGGGGACCATAACACTACTTTCTTCCACCAAACCACCATAGAAAGGAGGACACAGAACCAAATATGCAGATTAAGGGGTGAGAATGGGGAGTGGATAGATGAGTAAAGGAGGATAGCTGATGAGCTCCATCGATATTTTGGAGGCATGTTCACCTCGGAACAAACGAACCGGGAGAGGGTTTTCTAAGATATGTACCGAACCAGATTACATCCGAGATTAATGTTGAATTGACAAGGGAGGTGACAGATACAGAGATAAGGTCAGCAACATTCCAATTGGGCGGGTCACGTGCACCGGGTCCGGACGGGTTCCCGGGTATGTTTTACCAAAGGAACTGGAACACCGTGGGGGCAGACGTCATCACCTCGGTCAATGCTTTCTTCAGAACAGGTACTCTTCGAAACCCCCTAAATAATACGGCTATAGTGTTGATTCCAAAAATACCAAACCCGATGAAACCTGCTGATTTTAGGCCAATAAGCTGTTGCAATTTCTTGTATAAAATCATATCAAAAGTGTTGGTAAATCTATTGAAATGTTATCTGTCAGAGCTTATCACTCCTTTCCAGAGTGCATTTGTATCAGGTTGACACATACATGATAATATAATGGTAGCTCACGAGGTGTTCCACCATTTGAACATGAGCCGACATGAGAACAAGGTGGAATGTGCACTAAAGATAGATATGCAGAAAGCTTACGATAGGGTGGAATGGGAGTTCTTAATCAGCACACTAAGGAAACGGGAATTTTCAGAGCAATGGTTGAGATGGATAAGAGAATGCATAGCATCGACAACATACCAAGTGGTGGTAAATGGGGAACGAACGAACTCCATACAACCAACACGGGGTATAAGACAAGGTGACCCTTTATCACCCTACTTATTCATTCTACTTGTGGATCTGCTGTCACGAAGAGTGAAAGGTGCATCTAGGGAGGGATCTATACAGGGGATTACCCTAAGGAGAAACTGCTCGGAACTCCACCATCTGTTTTTTGCAAATGATTCACTGCTTTTCATAAGAGGATCTCCCGAGAATGCTAAAGGACTTTGGAGTATCCTCGAATCTTATTGTCAGATATCAGGCCAACGGATAAACAGAGACAAATCGACCCTATTCTTTAATAAGGGGGATGGTTCGAACGAGAAGAAAGTGGTGGAGGATGCGCTATATATTAAGAGCACGGGGGACCCGGGATAATACTTAGGCTTGCCATTGATCTAGGGACGGTCAAAGAAGGAGGCATTGGGATATTTGAAAACAAAAATCAGGGACAAACTTGGAGGGTGGAGGCCGAAAACATTAACCCACGCTGGGAAGGAAGTGCTAATAAAGGCGATCATCACGACGATACCCACGTACGTAATGAGTGTATTCTGTCTCCCAAAAACATGGTGCTCGGAGAAATATGCTCTCATTGCGGACTTTTGGTGGGGGCAAACATCGGAGGGGAAGAAAACACATTGGAGGAGATGCGAGATTCTAACAAAGGCAAAAGAGGTTGGGGGACTAGGCTTCACGGAACTCCAAAGTTTCAACACGGCACTACTAACCAAAATGGCGAGCCGCATCATGACCGATCCCGACACCATATGTGTGCAAGTCCTAAAAGGACTATACTTTCCACGAAGTTCGTTATTAGAGGCGAAAAAGGGGGGCCGAGCCTCATGGGGATGGAGTAGCATTCAACATGGCCGAGATGTAATCAAGAAGGAAGGGATGTGGACAATTGGCACAGGGAATATGTCTAAGTCTTTGAGGATCCATGGATATATACTAAGGAGATAAAAAGGGTGAACGGGGACGTCATGGTGGAGCTCGGTAGAAACCTAAGAGTAAGTGAGCTCATGTACCCGAATGGCACATGGAATGAGAACGTAGTGAGAAGCATAGTAGACCAAGAAGATGCAACCTATATTCTTAATATGCCACTACCACGAGACGGGGGAAAGGACCGGTACATTTGGCCACACACAAAGGATGGTAACCCTCAAGTCCGATCGGTCTACCACAAGATACGGGAGCGGTCCAAACAAAGGCCAATGCAGAACCCTAATCATAACGGCACATTTTGGAAAGATATGTGGAAGGCAAAGGTAATACCAAAGGTGAAAAACTTCATATGGCGGCTAGCAACAAATTCCATAGCCGTTAAAGCGAACATGGTACGTAGGGGAGTGAATGTACCTCCGAGCTGCCCTATATGCGGTAAAGTTGAGACACAGGAACACATGATCTTGGAGTGCGGATGGACGGATCAGATTTAGAGCGGCGTGCTCGGGATCCAAGTGGATAGGCCAAATGAGCTCGATATGATGGAATGGCTAATGAGGAGGAAAGTGGAGCTGCGTGGTGGAGGTTCTATGAGCGACAAGAGGTGGGCCTAAATCCTAATCACGTGTTGGCACATATGGAAGGCGAGATGCTCGGCGGCGTTTGAAGCAAAACAACCAAGTCTGAGGGTCATGATAATGGAGATCAAGCAATCCTATGAGGAGCAAATAGGGGCCAACCGAACAACCCAACCTTTGCACACGCATGAGGAGAGGTCGAATCTACAATGGCAACCCACGACGGGTGATACGATCAAGATAAATTGTGATGCCTCGTGGTGCAAGGAAACGCAAAGAGCGGGCATAGGAGTGGTGGCACAAGATAAAACCGGCAAGCTAATGGCCGGGATGAGCCGGAGGCAAAGGAGCGATGACATAGAAACGATGGAAGCCTTGGCAATACACGAAAGAGTACGTCTAGCAATTGAAGCGGGATGACAAAGCATCATTATAGACACAGACTTACAAACGGTTCACCAACAAATCATGGAGATGACGAAATATTGGAAGCTATCAACGATTATACCGAATATCTGAGCACTAGCAAGACAGGTTGAGCAAGTGCAATGGCGAGCTATTCCAAGGACGAGCAACGAATGTGCAAATTGGATAGCAAAGCGAGAGAGAATTGGGAGTGTGTCTTAATGATTGGGTCAAAAGACCACCACTACCATTTGTATGTTTAGTAGCTAATGATATGATGTACGAACTCCGGTGACCTAGTGTCACGACGTTTTATTTCTTAAAGTAAACCGGTATTTCTGATAAAACAAATATATTATATCAAAAGTTCATCAATTATTATATATGTGTAGCCAGTATTGGTGCTAATTTCCTTCCAAGTGTGGATTAAAATAAAGAAAAAATCTGGAGTACTTTGTACAGATCGATCAGTTTTGTTAAAATATTAAAATACTATAATAGTTTTTTATATAGTTGTTCTGATTAATTTTACGAAAATTAATTATTAAATCGACTTCATATTTCAATAGTTACTAAATCGACCTAATATTATCAAAATGGTGAAAAATTTATGTTTCTAGCAAATTTTGAACTCTAAACCTCTTATGTTGGATCTTCAGAATCTTTGTCCTACTTAGGCGTTACTCTCTTTAAACCTTCTGACCTACACAATGAAATAGTCTCGGGTTGACCCGTTTTTCTCCACTCTGAAGCTTAAGTCAACCCAGGTTTTAAGGAGCTTTTGTGTGTGGTAAAAAATCTCTATGTAATAAATGAGAATGAATGCTTGTGTTTATAGCATTGTTTAACCTAATGAACAGTGTTACCTTTTTACTGTGGTTAACCATTAACCAGAGTTACTTTATGTCATTCGGATGGGATGGAGTTTTATCTATAAATATTCAGAGTATGCTTGTTCATGAAGCGGTTCGTGGTCGAACCAGTTCTGAACTGAACTGTCCTGGTTTGAAAAAAAACAGTACTTTTTCTGTTTCTAACAAAACTGGTCTAGTTTAAGGAAAAAATAATTGGTCTGGTTTGAACCGATTCAGAACCGGTTCGAACTGTTCTGGTCTGTTTTTTTCATAACAATTTTGGTTTAGAAATAATCTGGTTCAAAACGAACCTAAACCGGCTAAAAATTCTATCCAACACACTGAACCGTCTGAAAATATACTGAACCAACTGAAAAATACTGAACCGGCTGAAAAAACACTGAACCGACTGAAAAATACACTGAACCGACTGAAAAACACACTGAACCGATTGAAAATCTGTTCCACAACCGACTAAAATCCTGTCCAACATCAACATACGAGAGTCCAATAGATTTCTAGGTTTGGTTTATTGAATAAATCTCTAGGTTTGGTTTAATTTCAGACCAGTTTAGTTGATTTTGCTTCAAACCGCTTCTAAAATTATATAGGTTTAAAGTGGTTTGATTTAAATTTAAGTATAAACCAGTATCAAAAAACGAGTTGAGTCGAACCGATTCAAACTGAATTTTTGGTACTATTTTGAACTGGTCTATTTGAATCCTAAAAACATTGGTTTGATTTTAGAACTAGTTCGGCCGAACCGGTTCGAACCAAACCAGTTCCAGACCAGACCAATTCATCTGAACCGGTTAATTTGAACAAGCCTAATTCAGAGATGTTCAATCCCCATTTAATGTGGGTGGGAGCACACTAGGCGACGCCTTTGGCGGGGCACCACCTCCTTGAGTAACTACAGGCGTCGCCTATAATATCCAAGGGACTGATGCCTATTATTAGCTTTACAGTCATCGCCTTTATGCATATGGTGGCTAGCATCTTATAACTTTATTCAAAAGGTTAGTGACAAGTGGTTATTACATAGGGTGTCCCCTATAAACCCCTTCATCTGCCCCCCGAGCCAAATAAGGGCTTCGGTCCTGATTGGATAGAATCCTCAGTGAGCTTCGACTTTATATATAAGTCTTAATTTGTCTCAACTGGTTCCGATTTTAATGGGCGTCGACCAGCATTTACTGTCTTTGTAAGGTGTTTGTAAGGTGAAGTTTGGGATCTTTGGAAGGTGAGAATTTCGAATTTCGAAAGCGGGAAGATTCAAATTTGAATAAGAGAAACGGTACATCTGCCCCTCGTGGCGTCAGCGATCCGTGTGACCATTGATATCGAACGGTCACCATGCCCGATGCTTCGGTTTTCAAAGTAATGAGTACCATTCTTTCAAGGGTCCACTATAAAAAGGGACGGCCCATTCATTTTCGAAACTTTTGGCCGATTGAGCTCTGCCTTCTCTCTCTAAAACTCTAATTTTATTTCGAAGTCGCCCCCTTGTAAAAGCGCTGACATCATTGCCCGTTGCCAAATAACGTTGTTAGAGGTTCGACTGTTAAAGAAAGCCATGGCATCTTCAAGCGACGCCCCTAGTAAGGCTCTTAACTTTACTCTTCCTTCCATTGATCCTAAACCAAACTTGATTACCCGAGAGAATTTTGTATGGGGGGTAGAACTCTCGGGTATGAGCGACGTCGGCCGACCCCGCTTCACTTATCCCGAGTCTATGCGTGACGATCGTGTCTGCTTTCCAAGGGAAGATGAAGCCACGATCTATTTGGGTCAAATAGATGTGGGGCTTCGCTTCCCTCTTAGCGAATCCCTTGTAGAGATGTGTCGCTACAATGGCGTCACCCCTACTCAACTTACCCCAAACGCCCTTCGTATGTGGGTAAGTTTTAATATTCTTTGTTTTGATAAGGGTTGGTCACACTCTCTTTCCTTATTTAAAACCTTCTACCGTATTCAATTCAACGCCTTTGACGTTTTTCTCTTTCAAACTCGTTTACCTGAGTCAAAAGTTTGGAATGTTCGACGCCTCAGATGGGACCCTTGGTCCTGGAATCTGAAAAAACTATTGGTTAGTGGGTTTAAGTCCACTAATTCAAATTGAAAAAATAATATTTTTTCTTTCATGGAAGCGTCGCCTGAGCCGTAAGAACTCCCCGTACGGACCCTTTGCCCTCTTTCACCGAGTATTCCGAAGAGAAACTCCATACCCTAAACCTTATATACCTAGAACACTCCAAGGGACAACTCTCGTATATACCCAAGGATACAATGGAGGCGGCGCTTGCTAGTGCATCATTAATGTCGTCGGACCCTTGTCCAGAGATTGACTGGGTATTTTTCTAATCCTTTCTTTTTCTTTGCAGAGGATCCATTTGATTATCTATTTGAACCTGATGAGCCCTATGTCTAGGCGTCGACTGGTGTCCTTCCACCTGTCGATGAGGAAAAAGAGCCATCTACGAAGAAACAGAAGGGGAATCCCTAGCCCCGGAGAAGAAGCGGCGCTCAAAGAGGGACAAGGCCCACCCTGCTGATCCATCAGTAACCATTGTGTTGGATGAGAATACTGAAGAGGAAGCGACTCTTAGAGGTATTATTCCTTGTCATAGAGAAATTTTTTGCCATATTTATGAATTTTTGGTAACTTATCAATTTGATCGCTGCCCTTTAGCTTCAAAGGTGTCGCCCGAGGGTCCAAGGTTTTCGACCTCCACGATCGACCCTTCACCTATTAGGCAAGTGATGCCTCGAAGGTCCACTTTACATGTCGCCCAAGTCGGTTCTCCTTTGGGTCCTTATGAAGTCTCTAGTTTCGATTTGAGGCGGCACCTATACGATTCACCAGTTTAGGAGTCCTGAATGATGAACTAGGAGCCCTGACGTCACTTACAGGGTACCAGACTTCCAGAAGGAACCACCCTCTATTCGGATTTGGCTCTGCATTTGCTGAGTGGAATGGTACCTCCTGGGGAGCGACACCAACTCCACTTCGATCCTCAGTGAGTTGAAGGGGCAGTTAGGCGTCATCTTACCTCGGTCGCCTCTGTAAGTTTTCTTCATCTATATACTTGGTCATTTTCCCAACTATTCATAACAACTATTCTTTTTTCTATAGCTTGTAGCCACAAAGATTGAAGTCGGCGCCTTGGTGGTGCACCTTGCCCACAAATGTGCCTCCATGGAGGGATATGCAGTGAAGGCTGCCAAGGCTGATCTGCTTGAGAAGGAGAAGGCTGAACTCTTGAAGGCGAAGGCTGATCTCGAGAAGGAGATAGAAATTCTCAAGGGAGACCTTTTTGAGGAGTGTCGCCTCAAGGACGGAGCAATCGAGAAGGCGAAGTTCACTGTTGAGAAGGTGTCCAAGTTTGCTTAGTAACTTGCTGAGTGTGCGCAGGTCTCGAACCAAAATAGAGAGAGTGCTCGCCTGGCAGAGAAGATTATTTCTACCTTAACTAATAAGAAGGAGTTGGCGTTTCTCAAGGTTGAGACTGCCAAGGTCGAGGCGGTGGAGTCATTCAAGAAGACCGACGCCTTTGAGAAGGCTGCTAAGAGGCACTTGGTGTCAAAGATCACCACGGTCTATGGCGACCTAATCTCCCAAATTCGCGGCGTACAATATGATTTCCCTGTGGAACAGGTAATGGGAATTCAGGCGTTCTTGCGAATGCAGCAGAGGAAGGAGACTGAGGCTTCAGCTGCTAAGGATGAGGCTGGCCAGAAACGGGCAACACCAGAGACCAGCAGACAGCAGAACTCCTTCCAAAGGCACTTAAAGAATATATTGTTATTATTGTTTTTTAGGCCTTTTAGTTTTTCCCCTGTACGCTTTTAAGACGTTTTCCCTTGTAAATCATTTTGATAATGAGGTCAAGGCGACACCTCTTTTGATACTTGTTTATAGTAATTTTGCTTAAGAATTTTATTCTCAATGCTTCATACTTCTTGACAGCTCCATCGATTATAGAATCGACTCTCAATAGAACTTGTGACGCTCATTAGAAAAAGATCATATTAGGGTTTGATTTCCCAAACACTCGATGTATTTACAATGGCGTCGCTCCTTACAACTTATGCATAGAATTTGTTCAAATGCTCCGCATTGAAAGTATTCTTCAATTTCTTTCCTTCAGCATCCTCCAAGACATAGGCATTGGGGTGAGGGATAACAACGACCTTAAAAGGTCCTTCCCACTTTGGAGATCACTTATTAAGCCTATCCAAGTACGAAAATTCGTTTCTTCTCCACACCATCTCCCCCACGAAAAATTAGCGAGAGGATACTCGCCGATTATAATATCTGGCGTTGGCCAGCTTCATTTTTCCTTGGATTTCGTATGATATCCATCTTTTGCATTTTACAAGATCGAGGTCAATGCACCTCTGTTCATCATTCAGGGTCGCCTCAAAATTTGTTATCCGATGCGAGGCTACTACTATTACAATGGCGTCGCTCCTGACAAGTATATTAAGAAAGGGTAACTGGTTTACTTGCATTATTAAAAACTTAGCTTCTGTTTCTGCGGATTTTGTGCATCCCATCTCTTATTAGGAATTTAATTCTACCTAATCATCTTACTGCAAACTTTCTATTTACATATTTTTCCCTTATGTGGCATTGCAGAATGGAGTAAATGTAAGACCACTGCGATTACTCCTCTAAGTCTACATCTAGAGAGACTCTTGCTCTTTTACTTTTTATTAAAGACATTATAAACTTATCAGTTGGACCAGCAGACTTTGTAACATCTTCAAATGGACCTGCCATGAGTCCAAAGGTGATGATTAACCGGTTGTGAGAAGCTGCTGCAGCAAGTCTATGGACAATTTGCAATTCCCTTGGTGAACTCAACAAATAATAAATAAGTTTCTAAAGTAGATATGCTCTCATTGATTGTACCATTATGTTGGGAATTATATTGATACCTTTAATCCTGGCGTCTGCAGTGTAGAATTTACCAAACCCTTTATTTGCAACAAGGACACATTCTTCGCGACATATTGCTTTAGGGATTGGTCTTGTTTTATTGTTAGTCTTTATTAATTATTTTCTATTGTTTTTTTCATTCCTGTCATCCTAGCTCTACTTAGAACGGAATTTGGTGCAATAAATCTGATAACATATAATAAAACTTACGCTACTTGTCAGGAATATTTCTGTATATCCTGTTGCACATATTGAACTTTGATGAGGTAGTTTGCCAACATTTCTAGGATTGATTACTTGTATCTAAAAAGTTTCCAGATGGACGTTTTTATTTTAAAAGTATGCTACTTAAGCAATCACATGCGTCTATTATTTTTTTGGATTTTCTGCTGCTGTTTCTTGCAGTTAAAAAGCATCCTTTTCGTTGCAGGTTTCGTGAGGTGGCGTATCTGCAGCAGATATGGTGGTTTGAGGTAGACGGGGCAGTAAAATTCCCATTCCCTGCAGATATTTACACGCTCTCTTACAGACTTCATCTTGGTAAATTTGCAAAGAGGTTGGGCAAAATGATCTGCAGCTTCGAACACACACATGGTTGAGAAATCTTCTTTTAGCACAGTGACATGGCTAATGCTAATGTGTGGATTCTTGTTTTGGAGTTTTCTATCACAACAAATCATATATTGAGAAATAACATTATTAATAACAAGCCTATGCGGTATGTGGGCACAAACACATATTTTCTTATACACCTCTTCGATATCATCAATGTCATATCAGAATCTCATCAATCAAATCACTTTTTAAAAAATCCAGGACATGCTCGGAGGATAACTTTTTATGTTGTTACTATATATGTATATATTCATTACTCCAGCATGTGTGGATGAAGTGAAACTTGAAACTGATGTTATGATTTCATTGGGGAAATCAGATGGTTTGCAGTCTGATATCCGAGGGGAAGAGGATAGTGGTTTAGGGTTTCAAGTTGAAGAGATGTGTAGGTTCACGACGGGATGGGTGGGGAAGTTGGAATTCGGGATTGGTGAGGAAGAAAAAAGGAAAGACTTCGGGATATGGAGGGAAATAGGTGTAGGGGTATCTTCGGCATTTATAGAAAATTTTCATTAAAATCAGACCAAGCATGTCACGTGTCTGGCACATGCTGGTTTTTAACGTGCCTAGCACATGCTGGTTTTTAACGTGCAAACAAACGGAAGAATAAACGTTTTCATCTAAAACCTACAAAATGAAACGTGTAACATCAATTACCTACACTCCAAAACTAGTTCCATCAACCACCACTTTTGGCAAACATATTACATTTTTTTCATACTTTTCCCTTTTAACAAAATCTTTACAACCATTTGGTAAATGCAGGTCCAACAAAGCCATACACGCACGAACCATGTCTTCCTTAGATGCATAATTATCAGTAACTGCATCTCCGTGTATTCGAAATCCAAGTAACACGACAACATCCTCTAGAGTGATTGTCATCTCCCCATGTCGAAGAAGGAACATGTGGGTCTCTGGCCGCCAACGCTCGTACAATGTTGTGAGCAATTTTGGATAGAGTTTGGGATGTGACATATGAACCACATCCCATAAACCAATACCTTGCATAATGACCTTCACCTCTTCTGATATGATATTATCCTCTATTTTTAAACATCTAAATGAGTTTTGTTAGTTGTCACTCAAATATGAGGAACGATATTTATTTTGTCCTCAAAGTACGTCTTGGTCCACCGAACCAACGTTTAAGACATTTTCTCCAAACGATTGATTTTCTAAAATTACGCGAGATGACATAATACTTTTACAAATAATGAAAACAAATTTTTAATTTCTAACTACAATATATATCAATTTAACATTTTTTTTATAATAATCATTTTCTAATAATTTAAATATATGTAGATACTTATGAATAATATATTGAAATATCACTATAATTATATAATATATATTTTATGCATAATATATTAAAAATCAAAATATCAAATAAAAAAGGGGAGAAACATAAACATGTTACGACACAGCACGACGACAACGGTTCTGCACGGGCGACGACGGTTCCTATGGTGGCGGTTCTGCACGGCGGTCCGACACGACAACTGTTCTACACAGCAACTAGCGGTGATTAAAGAGGGAGGCAAATGCTGGGGTGGAGGCAACGCGAAGGGGCGGAAGCTTCGTGTAGGCAAGGCAGAGGCAACACGCCGATAAAGGAGTAGAAGACTGGGGCAACTCCTGCTGAAAAAAACGAGGGGTAAGGGAGAAGAGACTGGGCGGCTGAATAGGAAGAATGGTGAGTGATCGTATTTAAGCAGGTTAGGAGAGGGTTGATGGAGTTATTACTACAAAAACTAACCTATTAGTAGTATTTTGACCCAACACGCTACTATATGTTTCGTTTCGTGTAGCGTGTTGAACCAAACATGCTATCCCCTTTAGCAAATATACATACATTTTGAATTATTTTTTCAAATATATTTTTTTATATATTTATTTTTTGAAAATAATATTTTTTCTCAAGAGTTTTTTCGCGTGCTTCACTAAACAGCTGCCTCTCCTAGTCTCCTCCTCCTTCCTACTATTCTCATTTTCTCCCTCCTCCTCTCCTTTTCATAGACACTGTCTCCTTCTTTGGTTAGTATTAGGTTTTATATTTATAAATTATTACATATATAATATCAGAGCAAATATACAGCTTCACTCTCTTTCTCTCTCCTCCGCATCCTCTCCCTCTCTCTCTCTCTCTCTAGAGAACATGAGCAGCAGCGGCGGTGGTTCTAGGGTTTCGATCCCGGAACATTTACTGAAGACGATTCAGGACATCAAGGACATCACAGGCAAGCAACACATCGACGAGGATGTATTTGCAATGCTCAAAGAGTGCGGCATGGATCCCAACGAGACCGTACAGAAACTTATGTATTTAGGTATCCTATTACCCTTAATCGCATCTCTGTCGTCTCCTCGATGCCTTGTCCGCCTCAGGATCTCTTGTTTTAAGTCAATGCGACTGACTAATACCCCAAGATTTCAACATCAATAAGTCATGATGTACGGATGTGTGAGGGCCTTGGCTCCATTCGTGCTATTCTCCTCTGTTTTGTCTTTCTACGGTTCCCTTTTCATTCGGAAATGGAAGAAGCGTTATTGTATTAGAGGTTTACGGAAGGTTACTTAGGGCTGCTGAAATTTTGTACGGAAGAGGAGAGATTTATCTGTATTTCTAGACCCTTTTCCTTTAATGCAAGTGCAGCCTCTCAGCTATTCAACCTGGTTTTAGGTGCCGGTTTAATCTTTAAATCTGCTGTACTGCTCTCCAACCTAGGCGCAAGAACAGAAAAAATCACTTTTTGACTTGAGAGATTTTGTTATCCGAGGATACAAAATGAGCCCATGGTATATTGAATAAAAAGTAACTTGCTACGTGCTTGGTGCATATAGCTTTTCCTGAGCTCACAGTACATTGTTGCAACTCTGGTGTTGAAGTAGTTATATAACTCCTAATCATATATAATTTATGTATTGCTCTCAAGCTGTAGCTGCAAATTAAAACTTGTAGCGAATATCTTTTAACTCTACAATCTTTATGATAGTAGATGGATGAAATTTCTTCTTGCTTTATTCATACTCACTAAGGAAGGCTGGAAGTGCCATAAATTTATTAACTGGCTTGTTAGATATTGTTACTTGTGTAGGTGCAAGTTTTTCTATGAACTCCTTTGTTGTCAAACTCGCTATGAAATGGGCATTCTCAAATTATTCTAGTTGTCATGATTTAACTTTTAGATCATGCATTTCCTCGATTTTGTTCACTATGTTTGTAGTTACAGTTGTACACTGCTTCCTATTGGTGCGAACCTGAATTAGTTTGTATTTCATGTTGTTTGCAGACACATTTCATGAAGTCAAGAGCAAAAAGGACAGGAGGAGAGAGGTACAGCTTACCTTGTACACTAGCTATCATGGAATGTACATCTGCATGGTTTATTTAGTTTTGTGACAGAATCAATTTCTTTTGATATATATCTGTGTGTGTGTGTTTTACAATGATATAACAAATGAGTACGGTACCTCTACAACTCGGTCTGCTCAGAATTAATTGTAAACTTCTCATCTACTAAATGTAGTTGCAATGGTAGATGTATGGAATCTTCAGAATATGCATGAGTCTGTAATGTTTCTGAAATCTTCCCATCTACTTGGCTTGATGACTTCCAAATATTTTCAGTAAAGATAGCACAATATGGTTGGTTTAAGAAGTTCAGAGATATGTCATTCGTTGTGTTTCATCAACTTAGGGATTTTGTTGACAAACTTCTCTCTCTCTCTGTTTATATATATATAGTGAGGCTAAGCACTTATTGAACTTTCACTTGTTAATTCATTCCAATGCATTATATTTTGGTTATTACCTATTGTATGACTAAGCAATTTTTTTCTACCATTGCAGATTTCAATTAACAAGGTATCAGAGTCAAAATTTGTATCAGATGGTCCAGTACGAGGGCCTAGAGGCAACCGGAACTACCCTTCGGGCATTAGAAGTATGTTTGGACTCTTACCTTCCCCTAAATTTTTGTCATTTGTTCTCAAATCAGTCGCTAGTATAGTTAAACTTATGTACTCTCATGGCAATTCAGGTGGTGTGAAGCTTCAGCTAGCTCAAAGGGAGAAAAAGGGTAATAACTTCCCAGATAGAGCTTCTGGGGGTCCTGCTTCTGCATCTCATCAGAAACCAAAAGACATTGCAGCATCTAGTGTGATAAAGTAATTGATTATACATAGGATAAAGTAATTGATTATATATAGTAAAGATAAATTGCTACTCCAACTTTCTAATATCACGAACTTGTTGTCATTTTCTGCTTCTAATGATCTAAACTCATGGATGCTCTTTGACATTGCTTTGTTGCTCTTAGGCCTTCAACTGTTGCTGCAAATGGACCTTCCACTTTATCCAATGGAATTTCTGGTCCGCTGCAGACTCCTGATTCCCATGTGAAGGATGTTAGTTGTGCCGTGGAAGGTAAGTTGTAAGCTCATGTGAATGAACTAGAAATTAAGATGCTTCCTAAATTTTGGTGAACTCGAAGAAATTAGTAACCTTGCGAAAGAGGTGCATTGACGATATCTAATTTCTTCCACTTTAGCATCTGCTTCTGGAGTTTCATCTGCCTTGGATCCTGTGATAGCACCCGCCCTTCAACGTCCCTTAGGTTCAGGACCAGTAAAACGCGAAATATTGGTCAAGCGTCTTCCTTCTGGAAACTCTGTATACAAGAAGAAGGTTCCGAATAAGATAGCCGCACTTGAAAAAGACCTACACCCTCAGTGTACATCCATTGATGACGACTTATCTACCATCAAGCAGCAGTCTCCAGTAAAGGATAGTGCTCCAGTTAATGACAGTTCTATCCTAGTAGCAGGTACTTTTTTGGTGGTAGAAAATATTTTTTTTTGGTCAGTGTCACGCATGGATGGAAGAAAGAGTAGTTATGCAGTTTATGACACTCTGCAACTAGTTGTTGTCCAGAATGGGAATTATCGCACTTTCATTTGCATTGCAGTTTATAGTTGTGGATGTGGAAGCTTAAATTTATTTTAATCAAATTTTGTTTTTTTAATAGGAATGGCTTGTTTTTTTGTGTAAAAAAGTTAATCTAATTCCAACTTTTTTGAATGATGTAACATATGTATTAACATAGGCTTGTTTTTGGTTATGTTTTTATGTCCATCAAAATTAGTAGTATGTTTTTTTCAGCATATAAATAGCGTTGGGGCTTATTCGTGTATCTTATATCCAGAGATTACACCGAAGGTTGCATCAGTGAGCATTGAATCAAATTCTCAGTCATTGCCTGTATCAGTTGCTGTCTCTGATGGTCAACATGTCACTTTTCCTAACCACTTCCAAGTCTCTGACGCATTCAAAAATGGCTTGACTTTTGGAAGCTTTGGTGCCACTTTTGCTACGAAAACTGAAAGTATTAGTGGTCCTGTGGCTGATAATAATACCAATTCTATCATTGAACCTTCTCAGGGAAGCAATGAAACTGTGGAAGAATCTTCTCCTAGGTAGGTGCACTACATATTCTCAGTTCAACTTTATTGCCTCTGTCAAAATAATGCCTTCATTAAGCTTTGCATATGACCAAGGTCTTTCATTTTCTTTTATTTCAGCATCCAAACTGGAGATTTTGTGCACACAGAGGTGCAGCTACCATCTGAGGAAGAACCTCTGAATGCTATGAACTTTGCCAATGATGATCCAAAATCCGATACTCTATTGCCTCCTGAGGTTCCTCAACACCCTGTTGTTCATGATATTCCTAGCAATACTTTTGGCTTCATATCACCGATATTGGCCCCCCCAACCATGCAATCTGATGTGTCTGAGACTCAGGGACAGGATATTTCTCGCTCTTCATACTTCACTGTGAGACTTTATGAGCCATAATTTCTACCCCTTTAATTTCATAACTAAAGCTGGGTCTTGCCTGTTAACTCTGGTAGAGATCCCATAGCAAATCATATGCACATAATTTTTCCATTACGAAGTTCTGATCAAGCATTTTCAATTTTTCTCCACTCTCTACAAATGTATGTCCTGACCATTTGACCTCTTTTTCTATCCACCATACCATGGCCTTTTTCTATTTTTTGTTTTTTATCTTTCATTTTAGGACTTGTATTTTGGTTAAACACCTCAATGCAATTATACAAACAAATCTATATATTTGAGACATGTGACAATTAACATCTCCCAAATATTGTGCAAACTCGAATGCTTGGGTTATTGTGCAAACTTCACAAACTCTTCTAAGGATACCTAAATTTCCAATCCTCTTCCCTCATCCCCCCACCCACCCCAAAAAATAAAGTAAATAAATAATAAAAATATGTAATGCAGTCTTCATTTTATTCTGATACTTGCTTTATATTGCAGAATGGCACTGTCCCAGCTGTTACAAGTCCAACACCAAGTGCCCAGACTTCCTTGGCCATGCCACCACATCAAATACCCATTTACAGACCGCCTTACCCTATCAACTACTTCCCATACGGTCCATATCTTACCCCAATCTACATGTCACCAATACATCAGCTGTTAGGTCACAATGCTGCATTTCAACAACCCTCAGCAGGAAACTTGTATTTACCACCAGCAGTGGCTGCAAGTGGTGGTGTCAAGATTCCCTTTCCCATGTATAAGCCAGGAAACAACACCACTCCTATTGGGATACCCTCTGGCTATAGCCCATATGGGTCCACGTCCATGGCTTATGGTGCCAGTCCTGCTGTTACTTCTGGAATTTCTGCTAGTAATGAGGATCTTGCTGCTTCACAGTTGAAAGAAAATCACATCTACTCAACAGCACAGCTGGTTAGTATTTTGATTTGATTTAGTAAAATTCTACATAGTGTGAAACTTAGAGCAATAATGGGAAGTGTTACTTTGTCAAGGATAGTTTAACAGTTTCCTGAAATAGAAAATATTCCATATTCACTCTGAATTGCATAATTTCTAGAGTGTTTCTCTTTGATTTAATTTAATGTTATTAAAGGCGCTCACCTCAGTGCCTAGGCGCACGAGGCGAGGCACGGTTGAGTGTCTGCGCCTCCAGCATAGTGTAAGGCACATGCCCTTCAGCTGGGTGCACGCCACAAGCTCTTCACTGAAGTTCGTGGTGCTGAGTTGACTGATTTGCTCTTCTGAAGAAACATGTATAATGTATATATAGCTAATAGCTGTCTCACAAGAAAATTAGTTGTAAATAATGCTGCACTGTGCAGATGACACCCTGTATTTTAGTATAAGACTATCTCTATTTAGGAAGATTAAACTGCAATTACACTAGGTTTGTTGAATCACTCGTATCTATGTGGTTAGCATTGCAATTGGGGCATTATATATGGTATTTGCAGCAGATTTTATTATTACCTTCAGTAGTATGAGATGGTATTATGGTAATGGTATTAATCAGGTCCGCCTTATTCAATGAGGCTAGCGCCTATTTTTAGGCAATATTCAGCATTTGCGACTCAATGCGCCTAACACTTTTAATAACATTGATTCAATTCATAGAGTTTGGTTTTGATTGTCTGTCTTACTGATAAACACAAAAAAAACTAGGCTTCTTGCGCTAGGAGAACTTACCTGTGTTCTTTATGAAGATCATCTTTGAAAAGAAAGAACGCAACAATGCACTATTTTAAGTGTATGTTCTTCTTCCATCATGAATCACTAAGTAAAAAGCTTGAGTTTATGGATCTGTTCAATGGAAATTTGCCATACTGTGGAGAAGTGGTGAGTTTTGAATGTTTTAGTAGAGTAAATGTACATGACATTAAAAAAATTGTTATTTTTTGTTTGGTAGAGTGAAGCTTCTGCGGTCTGGATCCCTCCTGTGGGGCATGATTTGACCAGCCTACAAGTCAACTCTCTATACAACCTTCCTCAGGGACAGCAAATCACCTTCTCTCCAGCACAAGCAGGTCATGGAGCCTTTGGCATGCAGCAACCACCACAGACCATTGCAGGTGCTCCAAGTGTCCATCCACTTCTGCAACAATCACAAGCGGGAACCGTAGAAACTGTTGGACTCCCATCAGGTGGTGCTTATCAGCTTCCTCAACATGCCCAGATTAATTGGAACACTAATTTCTGAACAAGGTAAGACTCGTTTTTTTTTTCTTTTGGAGTGGAAGCAAAAATCGCATAAAATATGTGTACGGGGAAGGAAGGAAAGGAAAGGAAAGGAGCTGCTGCAGTGTTCATGAATTGGCTTGTTGAGTGTAAATACACAAAAGTGCTCCCAAAGAAGTATTTGGATCATCACTTTTGGGAAGAAGGGATATGATATTCGCTGACCGTTCCGATCAGAAAAGATTAGAGAGGTTCTTTTTTGTTTTCTTGGTTTGTCTTCTGTGTTTTCTTTGTTAGGTAGCAGAACAGAACGTTGATTGAGTTCATCGGTGTGAGCATCTACTTGTTTAGTAATGCTTATTGTTTCGTCTTCCTCTTCCAGAAGATAACATTTTGTGGATCGATCAAAGAGGTTGATAAGGGTGGGTAGGATTGTTACCAAGTTTTCCTTTCCCCCCCGAGATGTTGTCTCACCTGTAAGACAGCCAGCAAGAACACTGTTTGATAGCAGGAAAGTGGATGGATTATATACAGTTGTAATTGGTATAATGAACTAGTCGTTTGGAATCAACTTTTTTTTGTTCGAGTTGGGAATCTGTGTTTTTCTTTCTGTGTGAGCAGATTTTATATATGCAGTGCCTTGCCTAGCCTAGTTGTATAAAATGTAGGTCATACCTTGATTGAATAGAAGGGTTTATTGGTTATGTATAGGGCTGGCAATGGTGCGGTGAAAAACCCATAACCACGGTTATAACCATTACTGTTTAATATGGTTAACCGTACCATTATGGTGCGGTGCGGTTATGGTGATGAATTCTCTACCCATAATGGTTATGGTTATGGTTATGGTATTTGAGTTATACCCATGGTTATAACCATGGTTATTTTATAAATATAATAATTATTTATTATTAATAAACTAATATATATATTATACTAAATATAAATTACAGCATAAAAGTGAAATCAATTGATGATATTGAGGAAGATGATGATTGATAGAAACAAATACGACAAGTGTGAAATGGTTACGGGTGTTGAATCATTACTCGTTATGAGTGTTTATTGAATTTTAATGTTAATTTAGTGGTGTGAATGTTAATGTTGAATGATGTTAGTGTTAATGTTGAATGATGTTAGTGCTATATACTTTTATTGTTGGTAATATAGATAGATGTATTTTTTTAAATTAAATTTTCGATCTTTTATTATATTACATGTGGAATAAATATGGTTATACGGTTAAAACCATGGTTAATAACCACGGTTATTTTGATGGTTATGGTATTGAAAATTGTACCCATAATGGTTATGGTTATGGTTATGGTATGTGGTTTAAAAATATGGTATGGTTATGGTATTTGGCATACCCTGACCATACCCTAACCATTGCCAGCCCTAGTTATGTATCACCCATTTGGGATTGAGCAGCAAACTGATTCATTCCTCAAAGTAAGTCGTCGTGGTTACGGAACCCTAAATAACGTTTTTATTACATAGTGTAATTATCTTGAGGCCTTGTATAAATGACAATTTACTTTACTTTTCATTTAGATGAATAATATATTCATCCCAAATTTACGATAGTAATTTATAATATAAAAAAGTGTTCAGCGATCACCTGAAGAAGACGTATGAGAGAAAGAGACTCTAATCCTCCGATTCATAATCTTTATATTTTTGTATACTTGATGACATCATAAATAAAGTCTAATGTATCTCAGATAGACAGATACAAAGAAGGGGATGAATCGCATACGATTTGATATTATAATAATCACCACAAGATGTCAAATTACTGATATCTACACGACAACAACCAATAAATAATGCTTCAGAGAATCAATAACAATGGGAAACGTGGCAAAATACTAAAGTAAAATTAAAGCAAATACAAAAAATAAAAGTATAATTTAGAGTTTCCAACTGAAGTCACGTTTGTCCCTATAATTTGTTTTTTGTTTTGTGTGTAGTTTTTTAACTTTGATTTTTCTATTAATTTTTATTCTTCTTAAACTTAAATTAACACCTTCGAGAGTGCTAATTTGATTGGAAATAAAGAAATAATTCTACTGTACAAGTATAATATGTAACAATTCATGTGTCGTCGTACTTCCCTCTCTCTGAAACGACGTCGTCTGGTTTCTACCTTTTCCTTTTCCTTTTCCTTCTCTTACGACATTCCTAATTCCTTCGTTAGAAATATCGAGCAATTAATAACAAGTCCTTAGATTCGACTCGACTCCAACTCCACCTCATTCTCTCCTCCACTATGACTGTCTCCGATGCGGTGGTCGGAAACCTCACCGCCATATACGTGGCCGTGATCGCTGCGGTCAAGGCCTACGGCGTGATCTGCGATCGAAGCTTCGGTGGCGCCTTCGTCCTCATCGTGTCCACAGCGGTTGTCGGTCTAATCCTGATCGCCACCCTCGCCTGGGACGTCTCCCACAAGGCCAAGCACGTGGTGCTCCGGGATCACGTCCACGAGATGTGCAGCGGAGGCATCTGCTGGCACGGCGTCGCCATCAAGTCCCCTGCCTCCGAGGTCCGCTTCCATCTCCCTCAACAGCACCCACGTGCTGCCTCCGATCACGCGGTGGAGGCTGCTCCGTGAAATTATTATTATGTAATTACAGTACAGTACAGGGATGTGTAAGAAATATAGGTAAAAAAGAGCACCGTAACTATAAACTTTTATCTCCTCTTATAGTTTTGTGTTTCACTTTTCAGTAAATTACGTCTCTCCTCGAAATGTACTCCGTTATATTGGGGTGTATCTGCAATTATAGAAAAGTATAAGGTTTTTGTGCTTTTTTAGGGTAAGAAAAGAAAAGAAGGTACGTGCCATTTCCTTTCCTTTTTTGGTATTTTATTTATTCTATTCTGTGTGATACATAGTTTTCGTCGAACGGAATCTTATTTTCCTTCCTTTTGTATGATCTGATATTGGAAAAATAACAAGTTTTTGTATATTGATGTTTGCAGATGTAACAAAATTATATATTCGTTCGTTAAAATCTAATGATAATGTACTATAAATTGATATGAGAAGAAGAAGACTGATATGTTCCAAACTAGCACATAAGTATTTTTAGCATTGCAAAATGTATTTCATTTTTTTTTAAATGTCACAAAACATATATGTTGACTATTTTTTTAATAAAATATTTTAAAAAATAAATGAAAGAAAATCATAAAATGAAAAAATTATATATATAATGATATTTCTAAAAGATCTATATGTGTTTTTACATATTTACCATATTTCTTTTATTTTTCTTCTCTTCCTCTCTTCAATAACCTTTGTTCTCTTCCTTCCTTCCCTCCTTCTGTCCGTCCTTCCTTCCTAGTTTCCCGTCTCCATGTTGTTCCCCTCCATGTGTTCTTCCTTTTCTGTTTCATCCCCTTGCCTTTCTTCCTTTCTCCCCAAGTTCTCTTCCTCTTCTAAACCTCTTTCTACATTAATATATTTAGATAACTGCAATTTTAACAACCATGCATTTTATTTATTAAACTTGTTTATCAATGCAGACAAAGATTAAGGTTCGCTGTAAATGTAAAGTGGGAAAAGAGGGGTAAGCAAGGAGTAAGGGATAGATAGGTGAAGGTACGGGAGAAAGAAGAGAAGAGAAGAGAAGAGATAGGAGGATGGAGCAAAGCAAGAGGAGAGAAACATACAGAAGGGAGAGAAAAAAGAGAATTGAAGGGAGGTTAAAAATGTAAAATACAATTGGATTTTATTTATTTATTAAAATTGTCTGTAAAAAATATGCAAATAGAAATTTGCTTCTTTATTGAGCCCAACCATCACCTAATTTTGATGTATGGTTTAGGTTTAGGTTGTTGCTAGATCAGATACCCTGATTCAAGATTAAAATCAGTGTTAGTAGAACCACACCAGTCGAAAATTCAAATAGTTTTAGTTTATGATTCACACGATACAATTATCAGTTCATTCGGTTGAATCGTCAGTTCACTACAAAATAAATATATAAGTTCAAGAACATTGAACTTAAATATCAATAAATCTTAAGCCTAAACAATACTCTTAAGGGTTTATTTTATGAAATAGCTAGTAAATTAGAAAGTGCTCTAATTTTGGAAAAAAAACTGTTTGCTTCACTAAAAGATAGTCGGTTTTCACTCACTAAACTAGATTCATTGTGCATTCAGTTTTTTTTAGAAAACTGGTCCAGTAACATAGTCGGTTCAGTACGACCAGATTCAACACAAGTTCAGTTTGCAGTTCGATTGAATTCAACGTTGTCCAATTTTGATAATACCGGTTTAAACATCTTCTTCATCTTTTAAGGAAATTATATGTATACTAGGTGTCTTTTTCGTTTTATTAATTATAATAAGAATATCATAATAATTAAAAGTGAAAATTAAATTAATAAACCCACTACAACTAAAGTGTAAAGGAATATGATACGTTTCTTTTTTAATTTCAGAGTTTGATATATATATATATTATAATGAATAATAACATGGGTTGGTAATAATAATATTATATATATAATTCCATGTCAAAAACAATTAAGTTACATTCATGTCATCATCCTATCACATCCACATGGACTCTCTAAAATTAATTAAAAGTTTCACATTCAATTTCAAAATATGTTACACATTTATAAGTATATCAAATTAAAGTTTGCCTTCAAATGATGGTAAATTGCAAGTTTTGCACCTAATAGTTTACTTTAGAAAATTACACAAAAATTAAGAGTTAAATAAATAAATAAGAAGGACATGGATTGGTAATATATATATTAATAATATAATGAATAATAACATGGATTGGTAATAAAAATGATAAAAATATTTATTAATGCATATTTTTTTATATCATATATTTATTATGAACATTATATTAAATATACATATTTTATAATTGTAACTACTTTGATAGTAGTTAGTATTTATTTTTAGACATATTAAAAAAAATGCAAATTTATATAAGATTTAGAAAATGTATCATCGATGTATTTTTACAACTGCACATGCTAATATAAGAAATTTAACATACAAATATTCTTTCATAAAATAGAATAGTAGTTTATAGTATTATAATATTAATTGTAAATTTTAAAATATAAATATACACCTTCATTAAAAAATACTATAATTATAATAGAAACTTTTAAAAATAGAATATTTTTTTAAAAAAAAAAGAAGTTATAATGAGAATAATAGTAATAAAGTTGTAAAAAAAAGTAAAAAACATAAAGACAATACATATGGAGGTGGGATAAAATGTGAAACGTACGGTGAGAAACAATGAGAAGCTTAAGAGGAATTTTAGAGCTTCTCGAGGTACGCGTGACAAATCCATGTCATCGCCGGTTACAAAAAATATTAATCAACCAATGAAAATGTTTGTTTTTAACAACTAAGCAACTCAAAATCTTATGTGTCATAATTATAAAAGTTGTAGCCAAATTAATATATATATATATAGATTGTTGCTATTATTACTTTAAATTTTTGTATATTTTTCATTTATGTTTTGTTCTTTTTGTAATTTTTCACAGTTATTCTTGAAGCATCTTCACATTTTATAAGTTTTTATATTACTATATTTTTTTTATATCTATTGTATGCTAGTGTATAATATATACTAGACTCCGGCACGGGCTACGCGCGTGCATGTTGTCGTCGTTTGTCTTGCATGAGATGTTAGGAGGACATGATCGGTCTGATTCCTAGGACAGTACAAGAATTTAAACACTTGATTAAAACTATTAGTGGAATTGTAAAACTAAACTTAAATGACCTAATATAATGAAAGAAAATTAATTTTGTTTTAAGTATTTTTAAAAGGCTCCCGATGTTCGACCTTTCTTTGAGTACCTCCCAAAATCCAACCTTTCTTTGAGTATTGTACTCCTGATGTTCAACATTTCTTTGAGTATTGTACTCCCGACATCTGACCTTTCTTTGAGTATTGTACTCCCGACATCCCCAGGATTTGAATCAGGGTGTTGTTACTATCTATGATTTAAGACGTACGCCTTAACCAACTGTCTCATAAGTCTAAACATGTTAGTTAAGACATTCAATATACTCTTAAGATATCTTAACAATCAAACTATCATGTCCATGAAACGACGATTATCAAAAATCTACTGTGACAACATCAATAAATTACCAGTAAAATTCGGAAAAAAATAATAAAATAAGATATTTGATTAACTTCTTCCTTATTTTTTATTTAGATATTTTGAGAGTTATTGTTTACTTTAATATTTTCAGAGTTCATAAAGTAGAGTTAGTTAAGTATACTCATATTTTAATTTTAGATTTATTTGGAATGTACTGTTAAGTAAAGAAATACTCATGGAATCTAAATTTGACCAATCCTAAAAATATTTTGTAAAGATAATAAATAATAAACCCTGAAAATTAATATTGATTTTATATTTAAATAATTCATAAAATATTATTTCAACACATCACCAGGGTTATTTTAATTTTGTAGTAAAATATTTTTGTTACTTTTTTCTCGACATATAATACCTAAATGTTGGATGATATTAGTTTGGAGTAATAACATATTAAGAAATTTTGGCAAAAAAATTAAAATAACAAAGAAATATATTTTACTATTTTATTAAAATAATTTTGTCAAAGTGTTGGAATCATCTATGCATTAATATTAATCATACTAAAATAATCTATAAGTTTTTTTTTTAACATTTTAATAATCTCATTATTTGAAAATATTCCATATTCCATAATTATCATTATAAAAAATGTATACATTAATCAAATTTCTCCTTTCATTTTGGTTTTAAGTTTTCATTTTTTTTTGTATTTATTGCTTTTCGCGATAGATTATGTATATTAAACATATAAAGATACATCAATTTTGATCGATTTTAATTATATCTAAATTATTTAATTTTATAGATGAAATGTATTTTTATAACGACAGTGCTCACAATTCAAAAAATCTATAACGTTTTGGAAAGAATAGAGGATGTTTTGAAGAAAAACAAATCTATATAATTGTAGAAACATTTAAAAGCCACAATTACCAAAACAAATATGACGACTTGAGAATATAATATAAAATTATCATTATTATGTAAAATTGTAAAGTTATATAAAATAACATATATAATAATTAATTTAAATAAAATTAATTTTAAAAAATGGATAAACAATGAATGATATTTCTTCTTCCACTCTAATTTAAATTTCAAACTTGACTATATTGTACATCTTAATTATTTATTGCTTAAAATAATAGATAATGCATATTTGACATTATTAATTAAATCTAAATTCTGTCAGTTGAAGATGAAATTATAAGTTTTATAAATGATTTAAATTTTTTGATTCACTGTTATCTTAACGTCCGATAAAGTGAAAATATAATTTCATTTGTTAGCGAGATATAAATAAAATGGTGCGTGAGAAAGGATGAATGGATAGTGATAGACAAATATATAAATATCATCTTCTAAAATTTGTAATGTTACGTGTGAAGCTGATTAATATGTATGTATTTAATGTATAATGTCATATGTTTGAGTCTTCATGTAAATAGTTTTTTTATAAGCTTTTGAGAAGATATTGAATAACCAAAAAAATAGGGATAGTGATGTAAAAAATATAATTATCATATTGTTGAGTTTGTAATGTTGCATACGTATGTAGCCAGTTAACATGTGTGTCTTTAAGTTATAAGGTTATATATATTCGACTCTCTGTGCAAATATTGTTTTATAACATATTGAGAAGACAGTTAAATGACCAAAATAATCATGATAAATATAAACTAATTAGATTATTAAAGGGTATTTGTGTCAATTTACATACGACGTTTACAAAAATCACTTCTTCCTAAATAATATAGATATAGATCTATATATATATAGATCTGAAAAACTGGTGCATGAGAAAAAAAGAAAGGGATAGTGATAAAGAAAATATAATTAACATCTTGTTTAATTTGTAATGTTGCATATGTGTGTAACTGGTTAATACGCGTGTCTTTAAATTATAAGGTCAGATATGTTCGAGTCTCAGTGGAAATATTTGTTATAACCTTTTTGAGAAGACATTTAAATGACCAAAATAGTCATGATAAATATAAACTAATTAGATTATTAAAGGGTATTTGTGTCAATTTACATGCGTCTGTTACAAAAACCACTTCTGCTTTAATTATATATATTAATAATATATATATATATATATCATTTTTATGAAATCGGTTTTATTTTGCTTTTACACAATTTCCTTATTTTTAGAATTTTTATGATCGCTTTAATCCCTCCATATATATAGAGAGAAAGAGTAAAAAAATTTGCATTTCATCTATAAATTTAAATAATTCAAGCATAATTAAAATTGATCGAAATTGACGTATATTTATATGTTCAATATACATAATCAATTGCGTGAAGCGATAAATACAAAATAATAAATAAATCAAATTTGAAAAATTAAAACCAAATTGAAAGGAGATATTGATTAATGTATACATTTTTTATAATGATAATTATTTATTATATGATATTTTCAAATAATGAGTTTATTAAAATGTTGTAAAAATTTATAAATTTTTTTAGTATTATTAATATTAATGCATAGATTATTCTAGCACTTTGACAAAGTTATTTTAATAAAATTGTAAAATATCTTTGTTAGTTATTTGATAAATTTTGCCAAAAGTTGTTAATATGTTATTGTCGGACGACGAATCCGACTTTCCCCGACCCTTTGGAAGAATATATTTATTTTCTGTTTCACTCGAAAATATCGGGTCATGGCGTGCGGGGTCATCAACCAGACCAGAAAAAATGAAAGAGTCGCCACCGATTAATTAAAGACTAATCAGAATCCTAAAATTTGCATTGGGTACATGTTGTTAACATCCTAGGGCTAGGAAAGGCCTGCGTCCAGAGAATTGAGTTCAGGGGTTTGATTACGTCTTAAGGGCTCGCGATTTCATAATCCGCCATTTCGGTACTTTAGTTTGCTTTTGAAATTATTTTTGTACCGATTTACCTGAATTGTCTAATTTGATCATGCTTGGCTAAAGAGATGACATGCATTTTTCTTTAATTGAAATAAACCATGTACAAACATTTTTATTTACAAGTTATTTTCAAATAAATATACAAGAGAGGATAAAGTTAATTGTGCTTGAAAAAATTTGGTTTAACTTTGGGACCATTTTAAACGTGTAAAAAATACATAAATGATTTTGAAGATATTAAGCACGTTTGACCAAATTGTAACACTTTGACAAGTCATGAGATGTCTAGAAAAGTCTGGGGACCAGAATTCAATTTTTTTAAATTCGAGTTGAATTGGAAATATATTTTTTAAAAATGACAGAATTGGCCCTAAGTCATTTTCAATTTGGGAATGACCTAAGTCATTTTCAATTTTTTTTTCACATATGGATAATATACATATACATATGGTATCACATATATATTATACCTATATAACATATACATAATATATATATATATATATATATATATATATATATATTATACATATAGACATAATCTCTCTCTCTCTCTCTCACACACACACACACATATATATATATATATATATATTAACAAGTATATTATACATAAATATATAATACATGTATATAAAGTATAAACTCCTTTTTTATAACATAAATTTCAATAACATTAGGAAATAAAAATACAATATTAAATACGAGAGAGATATACCTAAATCGTTCGGCACTTAAATACCGTACGAGAAACCGACATCGATAATTACCGATATGTTTTTTTTTTCACTCTCACTTTCTATTTTTTTCACTTCTCCTACTTCTTACGTCATGTTTTCTTCTTCTTCCTTTCTTCACCTAAGCATTCCATTCATAGAAGATGTCATCATTATTTTATTAATTTTTTATATAAATAATAAAAAAGAAAATCGGTGGAAAAGAGGAACATGGCCACATCAAGATGTGGCCATGTTCCTCACGAGTTGACCCCACTTTTTTTAATTAATTTTTTCCCAGTTTTCATACATACATACATATATATATACATACATACATACATACATATATATATACATACATATATATATATATGTATAGATATATATATTTTTTTAAATCTTGATTTCTCTCGGCTTGGTTCCTCGCATACATTTGTTTTACCCTGGGCCAAAATCAGGTATTTACAGTTACCCCCTTTTGAACACACACTCATGGAATTGATCTCATGAGTGTGTGTTTAAAGACAAACAAATGATTTTGCCTCCTCTCGATTCATTATTTACATAGTAGACAAACATTATCGTGCAGCTTTCGGAAGTTGGACATCTACAAGTCCCGATTGTTTACGATGATTTGAGGAGACAGAGCGCCCAAACAATCATCATCTTGTGACTCCCAAAAGTTGTACACCTACATGTCCTGGTCGTCGAGGATGACTTGCGGAGGTTGAACACCTAAAAGCTCCGTTCGTCGTCTTGTGACTCGTTGGAGATGACTTGCGGAGGCTGAACACCTAAAGGCTCCACTCGTCGGCTTGTGGCTTACTTTATAGCTCAAAATTCTTGTTGAGACGTCCGACTGCTTACGCGAAATTCTCAGATTGTTTTCTCACTAGTCGACCTTGAAAACCTTCTTAATGGAGTTCCCTAAAGCCATTCATGCTACGTCCACCTGCCATGGGGACATTCTCAAACGTGAAGCAATACATGTTTATGCAATTTATCTTTGTCATGAATAAACATGTTTTGAAAAAGGATGTAAGGATCTTAAAAGCTTTCTTGTAGCCGATTATGGGTGGTGCTGCGACCCCTTTAGATTATTTTTTTGACATGTAAATTTTCTTTGAAACAAGCCTTTGAGACCATAAAGGATACACATGATTCAATCTTGTGCAAGGTGTAGCCATGCGAGTTAGTCGAGGCAGCTCAAAGTCATGCCAATCAATGTTTCTCTTCATTGCTACCGTGGGGAAACAACGTCATCTATTTTTGAGTAGTTTTTTTTATTATTTTTAATCTCTAGATTTCCTTTCCTTTTGCCACGGTTTGTTTTTTTACCGCACCTCTCGGTTCCCTTAATTTTTGCCTAAGTCATCCTTTCAGGTTTTCAACCTAGCAGAGATTTGATTCCTATCCTTTTGTCATGATTGTCCTTTTGGGGATTTTCAATCATGCCCCTATTTCCTAAATTTTGCCAAAACCGCCCTTTCATGTTTTCAATTTAACGGGAATTTTCTCACTTTTGGAGGTTCGCTTTCTGGTTACAAACTCTTTAAGGATAGTATTTTCTGACTGCGTCCATATTGATTGGACTGGAGAGTTCTTGGTCGTCCATATCGGTGATGATCATGACTCCTCCACTGAAACCCTATTTGACGACATAAGACACTTCATATTTAGGCACGAACTTACCCCGAGAGTCTGGATTGACTCGAAGGATTTTTCTGAGAACTAGATCGCTTGCTTGTAATTCTCTTGGACCTACCTTCCTGTTAAATGCACGAGCCATGCATTGCTGGTACAATTGCCCGGGGCATAACGCGATGAGTCGCCTTTCATATATGAGGTTTAATAGCTGGTATCCGCATCTCACTCATTATGACTCGTCCTTCATTGCCTCAGCGAGGATCATTGCTGACGGGACTTCTAATTCAATTGGCAACACGATTTTGGTCCTGTAAACAAGAGAGAATGGGGTTGCCTCTGTTGATGTCCTGTATGTCATGTGTGCCCAAGGCAGCTTGTCGTGTCAATCCTTATAATTGACAGTCATTTTCTCTATGATCTTCTTATTTGCTGCTTCCACTGCGTCATTCATTTGTGGGCGATATGGAGACGAATTTCTATTTTTGATCTTAAATTGGTCACACAACCCATCCACCAATTTACTATTAAGATTTTTGGCATTATCTGTGATAATTGACTCTGACACCCCATAACGCGCAATGATATTCTGCCTAATGAAGCGCTCAATCGCCTTTATCGTTACTGACACCAGGGTGATAGCCTCTACCCACTTGGTGAATAATCGATTGCCACCAATATGAATTGATGACCATTGAATGCCTTTGGAGAGATCATACCGATTACATCGATGCCCCACATTGAGAAAGACCATGGGGAAGTCACGGGATAGAGCTCATGTGGTGGCCTATGGATTTGGTCTGCGTACACTTGACAGAGGTGACAATGTTGGACGTGTCTCTCACAATCAGACGTCATGGTGGACCAAAAGTATCCAAGTCTCATTATCTTTTTTGATATAATTGGCCCGCCCATGTGTGGGCCGCAACAACCTTTGTGAATTTCTTCCATTAGGCGCTCAACTTCCTCGACATTCACGCATCTCAAGAGTGTATCATCAAATGATCTTTTGTATAAGGTTGGGCCACTGAGAAAATAATTGCAAGTCATCCTTCGTACGACATTCCGGTCATTTCTTGTGGCACCTTCCAGAAATTCTCCGTACTCCAGATATCTTTTTATGCCAGTGAACCACAATTGATCGTCTAACTCTTCGACCGTACAACAATAGGCTGGAAATTCTTTGATCTTAATCACCACTGGTAGTACCTTGTTTCCCAACGAAATTTTGCTCATTCATGCGAGCTTTGCCAATGCGTGTGCAAATTGGTTTTTATTTCTCGGCATATGAGGGAAAGTGATATCTTCAAATTCCACAGCTAGATCCTCAAGGTGCTCGTGATATGGTTGTAGTTTGGCATCCTTCGTTTTCCATTCCCCCGTCATTTAGAGGATGATTAACATGAAATCTCTGAATACTTCTAGTTTCTTCACTTCAAGGTCTAGTGCGGCGCGCATGCCGAGAACACATGCCTCATATTCTGCGATGTTGGTGGTGCAATGGAAGGTGACCTTGGCTGCCACTGGAAAGTGTTGCCCCTTTGGTGAGATGAGCACTTCCCGATACCTCCTCCAACTGAATTCATAACCCCGTAGAAGTACATCCTCCAATTTGCCTTCGACATCCCTTCATCTTCTACTTGCATGATCTCCGCATCAGGGAATTCAGAATTGATCAAGTGATCGTCATCTATGGAAACTCCGCTAAATGATCGACGATTGCTTGCCCCTTCACCGAAATTCGAGGCACGAATTCTATGTAATATTAACATAGTTGAACCTGCCACTTGGCCACTTGGCGATATTTTTTGTCCATGGTGGCTTCTCTAAGAGGTATCTCATGAGATCCATCTTCGAATACAGACATATGGTGTAGTACAACGTATATTGGCGAAGTCGCTGCATTACCCACACGAGTGCGCAATATGTCCTCTCCACCTCCTGGTACTTTGTTTCACCCTCCATAAACTTCTTTCTCACGTAGTATATGGCATGTTCATTCTTTCCAGTCACATCGAGTTGTCCCAACATGCACCCAACGAGTCTTGGTGCACTCTTAAATACATAATGAGCAGTCGTCCTGGAGTTGGCGTCACCAGGACTGGTGGACTCATCATGTAATTTGTTATGGACTCTAAGGCGTTCTTGCATTCTTCATCCCAGATTATTCGAGCGTTCTTACGTAAAAGATGAAATAAAGGTTGACACTTGGTTGTGACTCCAAAAGTGGATTTGGTCGGGTTTAAACGCAACTCGTACTTCTTGAGCCTTTCAAATAGCATGCGTAAATTAATTAAGTGATTTTCACTTTCTTGAGACTTTGCGATCATATCATCTACGTACACCTCGATCTGTTTGTGCATCATGTCGTGGAAAAGTGTCATCATCACCCTTTGGTAGGTTGCCCCAGTGTATTTTAAACCGAAAGGCATAACTCTGTAACAAAATGTGCCCTACATAGTGACAAATGCGGGTTTTGACTTAGCTGCCTCATACATCTTGATCTGGTTGTATCCTGAGAACCCATCCATGAACGAGAACATCGTATGACGTGGCGTGTTGTCGACCGTCATATCGATATGAGGCAAAGGAAAATTTTCCTTTAGACTGGCTTTATTAAGATCTCGATAGTCGACACAGACGCGGACGCGACCGTCCTTCTTGGGTACTGGAACACTATTTGTTACCCATTCAGAATAGTTGCAAACTTCTAGGAATCCAACGTTGATTGGCTTGATGATCTCTTACTTAATCTTAAGGATTAGGTCAGGAGTTTGTCTCCTCAGGTGTTGTCTCTTGGGGCGGAAGTTCTTAATGTCTAGCGGCAGAAGTTCTTAATGTTTAGCGGCAGAACGTGCTCCACGATTGACGAATCATGCCCTGGCATGTAAGCATATGACTAGGCGAAGATCTCCTGGAACTCTTTTAGCAAATTTATCATATGAGTTCTTTGATTAGGACTCAGATTTGTCCCGATCTTCAATTCGCGTGGTTCCTCGGGAGTGCCGATGTTTATGACCTCAGTGACTTCTGTTGTTAGGAGCTTGTCTCTCTCGTACCTGTCCCAACTTTCTTCAATTTATTTCGTGATATCCTCCTCACCGAATCCTTCTGCGTAATGTATAGAGTTGGATTCGTCAAAGGTGTCCCTGTACGAGATTGAATCATGGTTCACCTTATGTTCTCTAGAGGTATTGTTCCTAAAGAAGGAAGCAGAAGAGAAGGTAGATTAATGTGAGAAGTAGGTAGAAGGAGATTTAATATTGAGAACATGATGAATTAACAAAAGGTGGGATTCATTTGATGTGATCATGACAAATTCCATTATTCCAGAAACGCAGGGTTCATGACATATTCCCTATGCAAAATACATCCCTTTTCGAGAGGTCTTACTCATTATTACTAAGAGAAAACACATGAGCAGGTAATGTCATCCAGTTTGTGATATTCTCCCCACTAGCAAGTGGACAGACGAAAATGCATGAGGGAGCTTCATCGAGTGGTGACACCGATAGAAAATAAGTCTGATAATCTTTCGCGGGCAGCAGCCTCATCGAGTTGGAATATTTGTGGTAGGCCAGGAAATAAAACAGCGAGGGGAGGAAACAACAATGCCCGTGAATTTCCGGTTAAACGTTTCCTTCGGGCAACTTCGTAATCTTTGAAATTAGGATGGAAACCCAGTCTGAAAGTGTCTTTGTTCTTCCTCGGAGATATTGGGTGTATGATGCCCTGACCATGGATTCCTAGACCGCGTCCTAAGATGAAGTTGTTTCCCAACATGATATTCCCCGCCATTAGTTCGGCTCTGTCTGGTGCTGGCTCTCCCCAATCCCTAATCACAGAAATGAGATCGAAGACATGGAAAGACAATGCATCTTCGGTCTCGATTCCGATGAAAGGTACGGAAGTCTCCTCATAAATGTTGTAGTCTTCCTCCCCATCGATCACAACCAGGCGATCCTCAGAGATAAATTTTACTTTTTGATGCAGGGTAGAAGACACTGCCCCAACGGCGTGTATCCAAGGTCTTCCCAAAAGTAGACTGTAGACCCCTAGAATGTCCAAGAATTTGAAAGATACGCTAAACACGCATGGAACAATCTCCAATGGTAATTCAATTTCTTCTTCGACCTCCCTTATATTTCCATCAAAAGCTCGAACAACACTCTTGGTTGGACGGATGAGTGACGAATCTATCTTCATATGTTGGAGGGTGGACATCAGGCATACATTTAAAGCTGAGTTGTTGTCCATCATTACTCTTGAGAGCACTTGTCCCTTGCTCTTGCACACAATGTGGAGGGCCTTGACATGTTGTTGTCCCTCAGAACCTAACTCTTCATCCCCAAAGGCGATTTGGCTAACAAAATATGAACCGATGAGATTCTCCACTTGACGGGTTGAAATTTCCTTTGGTAACAGGGCTTCCTTCAAAACATTCATTAATGCATCTCGGTGTAGTTCATAACTCAACAACAGGGCCAACAAAGATGTCTGTGCTGGGGTTCTACGCAGCTGGTCCACGACCTTGTACTCAGCATCCTTTATAATCTTCATGAAATTGCTCGCTTCTTCTTCAGTTACCTTTTTCTTTTGGGCTCCCTCTACATCATTCTCCTTGGGTGGGTTTTCTGGCTGGATATAGCAACGTCCAGATCGAGTCATACTTAAAATGTCTTCATTTTTCGCAGATCCTTCCGCGTGACCCCCATAGCTCCAAGGTACCCTTTTGTTGATCTCGTACTTGAATGGTGATGGTCCTTGCGGTACGTAGTCAATTATTAGTGGGGTGATCATCGAAACACAATTTTTTAGCATCTCCCGACCCATGGGGCCGATCAAATGGGTTGGTCCTTCTTCTAACAAGATCATATTGACTGAGCCTGAAGCGTGGTAGGGTAGCAAATTGTTGGTATTGACATTCGGTGGCGAAATGGGATTTAAGACCAGGTACTTATGATCGATAAGGTCTTGGATTCGGGGCTTCAAGCGAGGGCAATTGTTAGTGGTGTGCCTAGGTGCTCCCATGTGGAACTCACATTTTGAATTTAGTTCATTAGCCGGAATTCTCGTTTCGAGGCTCAGAACCTCAGGAGCTATAAGCCCTTTAGTCAAAGCCTTCTTGTATTATTCGACCAACGGTATTGGAAGCAGGGTAAATTGTCGGGTCTCTCAAAATTTTCTTTGGTTCCCGCCTCGGTTGACAGAATCTTGTAGGTTAGGCAGGGAGGTTGTTCCTTGTGGGGCTCGAGGAGCCTGAGGTGTCGGTACCACCGGTGATGGTTGGTATTGTTGATACGGAGCTGCGTAAGGATCCTGGTAAGGGTCCAGATAGACTGCGCCTATGGTCGGGGTAAACATCTTTGCACTAGTTTTCTTAGGATCCGCTGCACTTTTGTATGGATCTTCAATATTTTCGGATCGAAGCCCTGGCTCGATCAATTCGCATGTCATGATGAGATTTGAAAATTCTGCAGTGGATTGTCACATCATTTGAGTACAATATATACCCTTGAGAGTACTTATGAAAATTGGGACCGCCTCATTCTGCTAGAGAGACGGGTTCATGCAGTTGGTCTTTCCCCTCCACATAGTCACGTAGTCCTTGAAAGATTGTCCCTACTTCATATCCACAGCCTGAAGATCAAGATTAGTAGGAGTGTTATCCAGATTGTGCTTATATTGGCGATGGAAAAGCTTGGCCAGGTCCTCCATATTTGGCACTTGCTTTGACCTTAACCCTACGAACCAGACCAATGCCTCCCCTTTCAAACTTTCCTGGAAGGTATGGACCATCAACTTGGTATACTACTGATATGAAGTCATTTTGCCATGTATATCTTGAGGTGAACAACCGGGTGCCCTGTTCCATCGAACCTTTCAAAGTCAGGCACCTTGAATTTATTGGGCATCATGATTTCCTGAAATAGAGTCAGATCAAAGAAGTTCCTGTCTCCCAATCGATATACCCCTTGAATAGACCTCATTTTTCTACAATCTTCTTCAACCGCTTGTCTTGTTCGGTTTCAACCGGGTAACTGTAACAGAGTAATTGGGAAGCCCAAATGCGGGTCGTGCAGCCTGGTTGGGGTAAACAGGTACCGAAGGTGCAACCCGATCATGTTGAAGAGGAAAAGCTTACTCATAAGGGTCATGTACGAGTTGTGGAAATTGATTAGGACAGTCATATGTAGGAGGTGGAGCTTGGTTGGGATGACCATACGTGGGAGGTGGAGGTGAAGCTTGGACATGATGACCATATGTGGGAGGTAGAGCTAGGCTGGGATGTCTATATATGGGAGGTAGAGCTTGTTGGGGGTGACCACATGTGGGAGGTGGAGTTTGGTCGGGTAAGACCAAAGTACATGGCATAGATTGATGAGGTGCTACAAGCGGGGGTGTTGCTTGGGAAGACGAGGTGTCTGCCTGGGCGTTTAGAAAAACCAAAATCTGCTCGAATCGAGAGGTCATGCCATCCATGCCAGAATTAATTGTGCGTATAGTATGTTCTAGATGAAGGATCCTCTCTTCGTATTCTTGAGGCGCTAGAGTTGTCAAATGTCGCATGGGTTCTAGGAAACATGTTGGAGGGATTTGATTTTGTTGTTACATTTGTTCCCGTTGAACGAAACCGCGACTACGTATCGGGCTTGTTCTTGCCAAATGTGCCTAAATCATTTAAATACCATAGTAAGAAGGGTAAATACACAATTTATCATGCATATTTGGTTTTTGAAAATTTTGCATGTTCCGTTCATTCCATTCGTAGACTTTGATGACATGTATGACAAAAGTTATTTTCAACAATACTCTAAAAGGAGTTGTCCAATCAAAGTCTAATTATTAAGACGTTTCACACGGTAGTGTGGCTCGTTGAGTGCATTTGTCCTTTGCTACTTAGTTCGAAGGAAGGTCGGGACATACATTTTGAAAATCTTTTAACTTGCCTTTTCCTTTGTCTGGATTGTTCAATGGTGTCATTGAACTCAGCTATTTTTCTCTCACATTTTTCCAAGGTGCTATCCCGACGTCTCACTTCATTTCGCACACACTATACCTCGTTGCAGAGGCGTTGGATCTCTTTCTTGGATCAAAAGTGTTCATCAAGCCAAGCAATATTTTGAATTTCCACCCTAGCTTTAATGATCGCGTAGATGTCCTCGTAAGATGACGGTGGTTGCTCGGGCCTATCCCCGATTATCTCCTTCGGGTCAAAAGGTAGACTTGATGGTGCCGAGTAGAACTTGTGAACGTACTTCGTTGTCGCACGGTATTCGTTTTCCTTTGCCGTGGATCTTTCTGTTGGATTTGTAAATAGTAGAACTCAGTTTCCCTAATCATTATTCACTTGTCGGACTGAGTCTCGAAGCGAGTTTGCAATATCCATTTTTCTGTACCACATGTACGCTCTTGGTGATCTATCAACGTGAACCAGGATGTCTTGGAATCCACCGAATTGTCGAACAAGTCGGGAAGGGTAGGTGGTCATGGATCCTCGATAGCTGAGAAGCGGAACTCCCTCAAAAGTTTTGCACCTAAGGATCATGGGGCGGTGGATGGGTAACCATCTAGTCGTCCATAACATGCCGTTATGCGTTATTTTCGAAATATAGTTTTTCCAATCGAGGGCTTTCCATTTCTCAGCTTCAAACAATGATTGACCTAACATTCTCGAGATGACCCTTTTGTCGCCTAAAACGTTTGCCCGGGGATAGTTCATGTCAAATTCTTTCATATGGCTTAAGAACCAAATCTGAAGTAAGGTCGGGCCTGCTTTTAGTTCTCCTTTTCCTTTGGTTTTTAAAATGTTTAGAGATGCAATGGTTTCGGCGAGCAATGCCGTCACGAAACTCTTGCCTTCTATTATTTGGATGACGACTTTGGCCATAGCTGAGTCGATAAGACCATTAGAAAAGGGGAATACAATCGTTCCCCAAACAAGTAAAATAAAAGCATGACATTTCCCCAGAGCATTTGTTTTATCGACAATTCGACGCTCGATCCAATATACCAAAAGTTCAATAGATAGGCCATGACCCCCATTCGACTTGAGCTCGGTGGACATTTTGTTTGTTGTGGCTTTGAGCAGCTTGGACAAAGTACTATCTTCGCCTCTTTGTTGGAGGTCGGGTTGAACAATACCACAATCCCAATCTACCCCTTGAACGCGTTGACGGTATTCTTCGAGCGTAGGTGTGAGTTCATTGTCGTTTATCACGAAGACGATGTTTTTTACATCCCAAAAATAAAAAAAAGCATCGAGGAGAGCCCAGTTGACTTTGTAGCTTGCAAGTTCTTGAACCTCGCCAATCTTCTCGGTCACGTACTTCTGATCCTCTTTCGTAATGGATTTCCATATTCAGGCAATTTCGACTGTGGGGGTTGGATGGCCTTAGTGCGAGGACATTGCTTTGTCTGCTTCATCCTTACCAAATATGATGTGTGAAACGTCCTAAGGATACAACATAGAATGAACGAAACTTACATTTGTTTTTAGAAAAATGCAATGCAAGTGCAAGAAAGTAAATGTCACTACTAAATTATTACATTTACAGATGTTTACTGAATGCAAAAGGTCCAATCCTATACATGTCATGATCTAGGGCCAAAACAAAACACGAGAAATGGAACAAACACGAAATCGGTAGAAGATTAAGCGCGGTGTGGAACGTTTGTTCTAACGGGATGGAATTTCTAGGTCCTCTGAACCAGCGGAATTTCACCCCTATTAGAGGATCAGAAGCTCATTTCGATCATCGAGTTAAGTTTTTTGGATGCGTGTCGGCGGTCCAAACCGCTTCGGGTGCATTCCCCTACTAAACTCCATAAGCTCTTAATGTGCTCTAGGCCCGAGCGGGTAATGGTAATCAGCGTGGTGTGTGCAAAACGAGAATTTACATCATTTTTGAATTATTACATTTACATTGCTTTTCAGACAAAATTTAAACTGCAAGCAAGAGCAATCTGTCAAAACAAATAGGTAAAATATAATATGGCAAAGCAAACATGACAAATCCTAAAACCCCTAAATTCATCCCCAACAGAGTCGCCAAATTGTCGGATGTCGAATCCGATTTCCCCCGACCCTTTTGAAAAATATATTTATTTTCTGTTTCGCTCATAAATGTCGGGTCTTGGCGAGCAACGGGTCCGATCGAGCAAGGTCATCAACCGAACCGAAAAAAATGAAAAAGTCGTCACTGATTAATTAAAGGCTAATCGGAATCACAAAATTTCTCTAGGGTACATGGTTTTAACATTTTAGGGCTTTAAAAGGTTTGCGTCCAGATAATTGAGTTTGGGAGTTTGATTACGTCTTAAGGGCTCGCGAGCCCATACTCCGCCATTTCGGTACTTTAGTTTGCTTTTGAAATTATTTTTTTACCGATTTACCTGAATTGTGTAATTTGATCATGCTTGGCTAAAGAGATGACATGCATTTTTCTTTAATTGAAATAAACCATGTACACACATTTTTATTTACAAGTTAATTTCAAATAAATATACAACAGAGGATAAAGTTAATCGTGCTTGAAAAAATTTGGTTTAACTTTGGGACCATTTTAAAGGTGTCAAAAATACACGAATGATTTTGAAGATATTAAGCACGTTGGACCAAATTGTAACACTTTGACAAGTCATGAGATGTCTAGAAAAGTCTGGGGACCAAAATGCAATTTTTTAAAATTCGAGCTGAATTGGAAATATAATTTTTAAAAATGACAGAATTGCCTCTAAACTATTCTGGACTTATTTGTAACACTTGGTGAAGTTCCAAATAACCCAAAAATTATTCTGGACTTATTTGTAACACTTTGGGAAGTCATGGAATGTCTAGAAAAGTTTAAGAATAAAAAATGTAATTTTCAAAAAATTATAACTGAACTGAAAATATTTTTTAAAAAAATTACAGAATTGACCATAAATTATTCTGGGCTTATTTGTAATACTTGGTAAAGTTCAAAAAATAACCCGAAAATTATTCTAGACTTATTTGTAACATTTTGAGAAGTGATGGGATGTCCAGAAAGGTACATGGAACAAAATGTAAATTTTATAAAATTCGAGCTGATTTTAAAAAATAAAATTCAAAAATTGCACAAATGACCCAAAACGTTTCTGGTTTGGTTTATAATACTCAGTAAAGTCCCAAAATGACCCGAGAATCCAAAGACCGAGTTATAACCTTTATCAAAGTTTGGGAATGACCTAAGTTATTTTTTTAAATATTGTTTTTTCACATATACATAATATACATATAGTATCACATATATATTATACATATATCGCATATACATAATATATACATATAGACATAATATCACACACACACACATATATATATATACATATACATATATAGTATCACACATATATATATTATACATATAGATATAGTATTACATATATATTATCTATATGTCTATCTATATATTAGCAAGTCTAGTATACATAAATATATAATATATGTATATAAACTCCCATTTTTTATAACATAAATTTCAATAACATTAGGAAATAAAAATACAATAATAAATACGAGAGAGATACCTAAATCGTTCGGAGCTTAAATACCATACGAGAAATCGAGACTGATTATTACCGATATTTTGTTTTCACTCTCACTTTCTATTTTTTTTCACCTCTCCCATTTCTCCCCTCCTTTTTTTCTCCTTTCTTTCTTCACTTAAGTCTTATATTTATAGAAGATGTCTTCATTATTTTATTAATTTTTTTTTATCAATAATAAAATAGAAATATCGGTGGAAAAGAGGAACATGACCATGTGTGGCCATGTTCCGCACGAGCTGACCCCACTTTTGTTTTTTAATTAATTGTTATTCCAGTTTTCATATATATATATATATATATATTAAATCTCGATTTCTCTCGGCTCGGTTCCTCGCATACATTTTTTTTTACCCCTTGACCAACATCAGGTCTTTAATGTTTATAGTTATTACTCCAAAATAATATCATCCAAAATTTAGGTATTACATGTCGAGAAAAAATAACAAAAATATTTTACTACAAAATTAAAATAACCATAGTGATGTGTTGGAATAATATTTTACGGATGATTGAAATATAAAAAATCAATATTAATTTTCAGGGTTTATTATTTATTGTCTTTACAAAATATTTATAGGTCAAATTTAGATTCTATGAGTATTTATTTACTTAACCCTACATTCCAAATATATCTAAAATTAAAATATGAATATTTTTTTTTTTGTAAACAAATATGAATATACTTATCTCTCCCCTACTTTTATGAACTATGAAAATAGTAAAGTACTTAATAACTATGAAAATATCAAAATAAAAAATAAGGAAGAAATTAATCAAATATTTTATTTTATTTTTTAGTTCAAATTTTATTGGTAATTTTTTGATGTTGTCACAATAGATTTTTGATAGTTGTCATTTCATAGACATGGTATTGAGATTGTTAAAATATTGCTTGTCAAGATTTTACGTTGAAGCCTTTACCAATCCGACCCAGTTGTTCTCCACATGTTAAAATCATTCCTTTCAGTAGTGCACATCTTCTAGTGTAATGAAGTACATGCACAACAAATGTCTAACTATGTCTATCTAGTATTGAAGGTGTCAAGTTTAACGGATCGATCAATTTTTGGCTGTAATAAAGTATATTTAACTTAAATACGACTCATAATTGATTATGGATGAATAGTGAATACTGTGTTTCAATAGTCAAAGACTCATAATTGATTATTGATGAATACCATGTTTCAATAGTCGAACACGATATGAAAACTCGTGTCCAATATAATTTTTGTGGGTAAAATAGACCCGTAGATTTATATAACTATAAATGAACTATTATAATTTATTTACCATGAACTCACATGACCCATACGATTTATTGAATTTTATAAAATATAATTATTATATATTTATTCTACGGATCCACTGATTGACCCGTGGATCGAAAGTTATAACTCATTTTACGTGTGGATTGGACGAATCGTATCAAATAACTTACGAATTAAAAATGTTCAACCAAAATAAAACTCATCCGTATATTACCCTCTAATTAAGTGAAAAATCAACACTCTTAATTATTTAATAGCTAGCTAGCTAGGACTATAACAGACGCGTTGGTTTCTAGGAATATTGTTCGGGAAAATTGATTGTATGGAAAATCACAATTTTTCCATCTGCCGGTTGATTGTATTGAATATGTCCGTTTTTGACGTTTAGGGTTCACCCAACCCACCATGCCAATATAGGATCCAAGGATGGAGAGATCATGGGGACACGTAAGGGGTTAGGGTTTAGTCGTGATTATATATATAGGGATAACACTTTCTTACTATACCTAGAAAATTAACGGTTCATAATCTTCTCATAAATTTGAAGGTCCTTATATTTTGATGATCGCTGTGACATTTAATTGTTTACGTATTCGGAATTCGATTTCTACGGTAGTGCCAGTCATAATATTGCAAAGGAGGTATATGACATTGTAGATAGAGCAGATTAACCTGACCATGGTGTTACTATGCGTAGTAGGGGTGAGCTCGGGCGGGACGGGCTGGTCTTTTTGGCAAGACCGGGTCTGAGCCCGAAATTTCGGTCCTCACTTTTGGAGAATTGAGACCGAGACCAATTTTGGTAAAAAATAAAAACTGCCCAAGTCGATCTTGCTTGAATCGAGTCGGTCTCAGTCCAAATTTTTGAAAGAAAAAAAATATCAATCGACGAAATAAATTCTCAATCGACATGGCTTCGAAGTTTAAACTCTGACCTTGACAATTAATTAAGTGAACCGTTACACATGTTTGCGCATGTGACTAATAGGTTATAACTTGTGCAGGAAGGTTACACATGTTTCAGCACGTGACTGAAACGTCATTTTTACTGTTGTCTGTTAAATATCACTGTTAGTTTGTCCATGTGCCTTGCACGTGAGTTACTTCTCAGCCTTAACTTCCCAAAATGCCCTTAATGTTGTATATTAGAAGACATTTCCATTCTTCACGCAGCAGAGCGTACGCACGAAGATGAAGAAGGAACCATGGACTGGGTTCGGCCCCTCCCCTCCGCGCGATCCTTCGGCGTATCTGCGTTCCCACTCTACCATCCAAGATTCGTCCCGTTTAGTGTCGACAGCCCGACTATGTTTCTGCGGTGAGATTTCGTCGGTCAAATGTGCGGGTACTTGGAAGAATTTCGGTCGTAGGTTTCATGGGTGTTCACATTTTGAGGTAATTGCAATTTTTTGGTACCATGTTGTCCCTATTAGTTTGTTATGTTAGAAACCCTAATTTTGTTAAGAACCCTAATTTTAACATGTTGTTCCTTTTTTGTGTTGTCCAGTCTGTACAAAATCCTGGTTGTGGATTTTTCCAATGGGAAGATCCACCAATGTGTCAATATGGAAGAAACGCCGTGTTTAAGTTTCAAGGTGTAGAGGGACAGCTTCGATCAGAACTTGCGACTGCACATGCTGTAGAAGCTGCTGCGAAACAAAAACACTGGAAATTGTATGCTGCAATTATCGTTCTGTGTTCTTTCATTTTCATCAATGTACTAAACAAGTAGATGTATTTGAATTAGTTGATCAGCATTGTGGAAATGGATTTCAGTTCTGTATGTTGCAATTGAAAGACAGGAAGTTGTATGTTGTATATGGTGCAATTGCAGTTCTGTATTGCAGTTCTGTATATGTTATGCATTGCAGTTGTTTTGCATCTGTGTTTCAGTTGTTGAGAAACATAATTTCTACACATGTTATAACGAAATGTGATTAAATGGTCATACATGTTTTCTATAATGTGATTAAAAGGTCATACATGTTTCGCAGTAATGTGATTAAATGGATACTGATGTTTGAAATGATATGATTAAAAGGTTCTACATGTTACCCATACTGTGATTAAATAGTACATCATGTTTCATATAAATGTGATTCAAAGGTTAAACAGCCGTAACAGATCAGATCTGCCCAAACATATTCCAACATTCCATTCAAAACCTGAAAAACCAGAAACAGCCATCCATAGACTTTCATAGAAGAAGTTCAACAGACATAAGTCACCAAGTACCACCCATGTTCGACCCAAAACATGTACAAACACCACAAAAGTTTCCTAACTTCACAAAACACCACAAAAGTATCAGAACTTCACAAAACACCATCACAGAAAAACAGAAGACCTGTTGGACAAAACAGGATGTGGTCCTTTTACTGGGTATATCGTTTGTCACCCGAATAACTAAACTGACCCATGCTCCTTCTGTGTTGTCTTGTCCTTTTTGGTAGAACCGTCTTCAGTGGTAAATATGTTAGAATCAGTTCTCTCGAATCTGAAAGTACAGGTGCCGAAGAGGCGACATCGTCTTCGACGTCCACATAAGTCGGAGACTGACGAACATTCACTTTTCTTCTTTTACCAGCTTTTTTTGCCTGTTTCAAACAATTTTTTGTTAATTTTCATCAAAGTACAATCGGTAACACAATTTTAGAGTTGAGCACTAACCGAGGCTGATTTAACTGCTAGCGATTTAAAACGTCTCTTTGGCGTTTTGAATGGATCAGCTTCGGTGTTGACTGCGGGTTCTGCTGCTGGATTGTCTGGTTCAGCAGGAGGCGTACCTAAACGTACAGGAGGAGGCGTACCTAAATGTACAGGAGGAGGTGTACCTAGACGAACAGCAGGAGGCGTACCTACACGTACAGCAGGAGGTGATTCAGCTTCTCTAGCAGCATCTGGCAGCGGGTCATCAACAGCAGTTGGTTTCTTTTTTCTAACTGCGATTTTCTGTCTTCGTACTGGACTTTTTGTCTTCTGGGACTGCTTCGGCTGAGACTGAGAACGGGTTCTCGGCTGAGACTGGGACTGCTTCGGTTGGCTTCTCGGCTGGGGCTGAGACTGGGACTGTGAGTCGGTGTTCAACTTTATCTTGGTAGGACGCTTCTCCGACTTCTTTGTCCCACTAACGCCAGCACCAGCATCATCCTTGACCTACGCCAAAAACGACCATGTCAGAAATTGTTTTAAAAATTGTTTCAAAACAAGGAATCTTATCTACAAACAGCACCTCAGGGATCCTTTGGGAGCATCCTCTCTTATTGTGGCCATGTTCACCACATTCTGAACAAAACTGTTTTAAACCAATTTTGCTCAGTCGTGCACCACCTGCATGACTGTCTTCTGTGACCGACCGAACTCGTTTTTTCCTTGGCCTTCCAGAACGAGACTTGAATAGCGGAGGATCAACGGGTAATGCGTTTACCTTTGCCCAATCATCCCGTCCAGGCAAGGCATGGATTACACCTGCGTAGGTGCGTAGGTATGCACTTTTGTGGTACATTGGATCACAGTACGGTGCGAGCTCATGAACACGGGCGTATGACAGGCAAGCAATCGCATGAACACACGGCAAACCACTTAATTCCCAGGCACAACAAGTACACGTTTTTGCAGTAGTATTGGTTTTATACGACACACCTGGACCAACGTGTACCTCGTACTCACCATCTGCAGCATATAAGACCTCGCACCCACTGATGCCATCTGTCAGCCTCCTTAGTTTCTTGACGATATTCCTTCCAAGTTCCCCTTTTGATTGAGCAGCTAATTCACGTCTTTTAGCAAAATCCCGCATCAAAATTTTGCGGATTTCTTCAACTAGGGTAATAGGTGGTTTTTCCCTCACGTTGATGATTTTGTTGTTGAAGCTCTCGCATATATTGTTGACGACCAAGTCCGTTTTAATGACATGCCTAAAACGGTGTCTACACCAAGCGGCTGGGTCAATGGCTGAGACGAAGTCCCAAGCTTTTTTGTTTGCAATCTTCAACAAGTCCATATGCCATTTGTGTCTTTGGTACGTATAGGCACATGAGGCGGACCAAACACGTTTTCTCACCTCGGCTTCACCCAACCCTCTGACCTGCATATTCTGTTATATGTGTCGCATGCAGTGTCTGTGTTCAACATCTGGGAGTATATCTTGGACAGCTTGAATTAGGCCCTAAAAAAGACAAAATAAGCACAAAACAGCAAAACATCCATGACCAATTAATCACAAACCAGAAAACATGCATGACCAATTAATCATAAACCAGAACACTTGGCCAGTCAATTAATCACACATCCAGCAAACCAGCATATGATCAATTAATCACAGCAACCACAAACATGCAGTATCAATTAATCACAGAAACAGCAAACATGCGTGATCAATTAATCACAACAACAGCAAACATGCATGATCAAGTAATCAAAAAACAGGCAACATGACTCATCATTAATCACACTCACAGCATACATGCATGATCAATTAATCACAAATGTAACAAACTTAACAGTGAGAAGTACCTTATGTCGATCTGACATTAGTGTCCATGGCCTGTCCAAACCGATGTCCCTAAACAGGATGTCCAAAAACCATTTCCACGAGTCATGGTTTTCTGCTTCAATCCATGCGAATGCTACCGGGAACAATGCATTATCTGCATCTCGGGTGACAGCACATAGGAGTTGCCCCCCGTCTGGCCCCTTCAAGAAACAGTCATCCAAAGCAATGAAGGGCCTACACCCCTTTGTCAGACCAGTCGAACACGCTTCCAAGCAAACATAAAGGCGTTCAAACCTTGGGCGTAAAGGGCTGGACACAGAATCCACATGGACAGCCACAGTCGAACCCGGGTTATGTTCTTGTAAAGTTGCAGCATAATCACGCACTCTTCCAAACTCTTCAGTGCGATCCCCCTTCAGTTTTTCCTTGGCCATACGCATTCCCCTACTCACAGTGAACCGATTTACATTCCACCCGAATCGACGTTTAATTTCACCACGAATTACACTATTCTGCAGCATTAAATAGAACAGGTTAAGTAGCTACAAAGGCACAATGAAATAGAACATAAACCGTATAAGATCATACCTTCACTTTCGGGTCGTCCCTTAGCATGCCGATGAAATTGTCACACACCCATTTCATCCCGATGTGGTGGTTATGATGTATTTGGGGACATTGATGCTCCTTCACAAGTTGACATATTTCAAATGCCATTTGACGGTTCATTCTTCGCGCGACCACCTTATATCCGCACCGATGCTTGCAGTAAACCTCCACTCTAGTTTGGTTGTTCACAGGGAACTCCACATCATAACCATTCACTATAGTGTGGTCCCTCATTGCCTTTCTAAACAGCTCGACCGTACCGAATAACATCCCGAGGTTGAGCTCCATGTCGACAGCATCCTTGTCCTCATCGTAAATCTTTCTCTTTTCAGCGCTATTTACCTCGTCCTCTTTGTCGGTCTTCCTCTCGGCTTCCAACGTATCGCTTTGGACGTCACTACATGAGTCTCCAAATCCAACTTCCTCCCAAACGAACATTTTTTTCTTCTCCACATTCGGTTTTCTGTCTTTCCGTCCACCTTCATCGCTTTCACCCTTCGGTTTTCCTTCTTCATCGGACTCCATGTCTTCATCCGAACTTGACTCGTCTTCACTTTCAGCAACCTTTGGGGCTACAAAATCTGCATCATCGCTGTCATCTTCACTTTCAAAGTTGAAGTTTCGCAAGTCGTCCAGAAGATTCTTCAAAGTCTCCAAATTATCACTGTCATCGTCATCAGGGAACAGTTTCTTCTTCCCCTTATCAGTAGTTCGGTCGGTGTTCTTGACTTTATCCTCTTTGACCGGTCGTTCAATCACTACTTCAGGCTCCTTTGAACGACATGCTCGTCGAGTCTTGTTTATCAACTTGTTGCGCAGCTGCATCAGAAATGGGTCTTTCACACACTCTTCTCTATCAAATGGTGGCATAACGTAGAAACTGATCTCCTTCGTTGTTCCTTGACGTTCTAGTATAGGTTTCAGGTCGGCATCTGAAGTTATCGCTAGAAGATCGGTGTTCGGACTTCCACCGGGGGCCAACCAAAATATGGAGCCATTTTCGACGAAGTCACAATACACCTCAGCTAGTCCGGTAAGTGACAGATAGTTCAACTTATCATAAGGCACTTTGAGTGACTCCAGTTCACCTACATAGGTTCGGCTACCCCCATTATCAACCCACTTTCCACCATGGTGAAAAACAGCTTCGGCAATGTCATCCTTCTTGCCCATTGAACCACAGTTTTGAATAACTGAAAACAACCAAACGTGAAATTGGTCATGCATGTTTGTTGTTAAACATAACAAAACGAACCAAGATGAACATCAAAACTTATATTAAACATGAACATCAAACATGAACAGCATAACTTCAATTTTGGCTGAAACATGGCAACAAGACATACATAAATCAGCAAACATGAACATCAGAACTTCAATTTTGGCCGAAAGATTCAAACTTTACGCACAAAAAAACAGATTTTTTCAAACTTCATACCCCTAAACCAGCAAGTTTCGGTCAAATACCCATTTTCACAAACACAAATTTCATAAACAGCCTCTAAACCCTAAATGAAGACAAACATTTGCTCGATCAATAGGTGAAGTCGCAGCAAATCAACAAGGGAAGCCACGGGAAGCGAAATCAAGTCGGTGCACAGCAGCAACCCTCCGCGCGAAATCACTTCGGTCGACAGTGAGGCACAGCGAAATCAGTTCAACAACAAGCCCCGATTTCACAACTGGAACGCGAGAAGAAGAAGAATCTTACCTCGGAAATGCACGGAAGCAGCAGCAGCAGGGGACCGTGGCGCAATCACCTTCTACGGGAAGCCAAGGGACGGAAGCAAGAAATGGGGGGAAATGGGTTGATGAAACTGATTATAGGGGACGTAAGGGGCTTCAAGGTAATTTCGTATTTCTGAAATTAAACTACCTCTTATCACGTGACAAGCACATAAGCATTAGACGGAAAATTTTCACGGTTCAATGACGGAGTAACGTTTCAGTCACATGTTGAAACATGTGTAACGTTTCAGTCACGCGAAAAAACATGTGTGACCAATTAATCACATTGGTCAAACATGTGTAACGGTTCACTTAATTAACCCTTAATTTTTCATGTAAACAACCTCACAGACATTCGTGAATTAGGGTTTATTCGATGGTGAAGGGGCCACCAGAGGAGCTCAAACAAACCAAGACAGAGGAAGACGAATCTTAAACACTGACGTTGACAATTAATTTTTCATGCAAACAACTTTAGAGACAGACGTGAAATTAGGGTTTTGATGGTGAAGGGGCCACCAGAGGAGCTGAAACAAGCCAAGACAGAGGAAGACGAAGCTTAAACACTGACCTTGGCCTTTCGAAGGAGATGGAACCATGAGCTGGAATCGTGAACGAAGTGAAAAAGAGAATGAACTTAAGCGAAAAGAAGAAGGAACCGTGAACTGAAAAGTAGAAGGAACTGCTTTAAGCCCCAAGAACCAACCATCCAAGACTCATGTTTTATAATTAAATTTGGTCTAGGTCGGTCTTAGTCGGGCTTATAGGAAAACAAAACGAATCTGACCTTGGAGAAAAAAAACTCGTTCTAGTCGGGCCGATTTTGTAGAGAATTCGGTTCAGTCAGTCTTTTTTGCTTAACCCTACTACCGGATTACATTATTACATTTGTGTCCAAAAATTACACAGTTCATATTTAGAAAGAGATCAATCACGGCTACTGTTTATCTATCTACACGAGCTCCATCGACTCACGACGAAGTTCTCCATTGCAGTTCGATCTGGATTTGCCCGTTCTTTGAATCGATAAGGTTGTACTTGCCGTTGATTCTCCTGTTGTTCACCACATCCGACAAGTGGATATCGATGTGACCTAACGTCTCCTGCATTTCCGATGAACAAAAATCAATTCCGATGCCTAATTTTAAAGATTTGATTGAGTTTTTTGCTATTATGCTATATTATAGATACATACGTACCTTGGGATAAAGGAGGCCGAGTTTCGATGAGGCGCTCATAACTTCAACACGAAGCTTATCGTCCTTGGGTGGTTCTTCCAGCATGAACTGGAATTCCTCCTCCCATCTTGGATCTCTGTTCTTCTTCACACTCTACACCATATTTAAGAGAATCAATCAATCAACTTGCATGGAGTTGATATATTATCTCTATCTAATTTGATATTAAATAGTGACTAATATGTACTCTTCATTTGTTATCAAAATTCAGCTAGCAAATAATAGAATTTTATAAAGTTTAACCAACAATTGAAAAAATTCTTAAAATACTGGTAGCAAAATTGCATATTTTCCTTCAATTCATTAAACAATTTGTACAAGGAACAAGAGTACGAATTCAACGTGCAATTTCCCGTCCAATTTTAACAATAAACGAAACAAAACAAACTTATTTCAACTTTATATAAGTTCAACTAGCAATTTACTAAAAAAAATACACTAGTAAATTGTTCAAATCCTAAAATTCAGTTAACAAGTTGCTAATTAACTCTATATATTTTACATACCTGGGTTTTCTTGTCCTCTCCTCTAAAGAGCAGGCGGACATAAGGATTCGTGTGGCGTTTTCCTTCGACATCGGTTGCTTCGTGCACTATAACGACAAGCAACCCGCCACCTTGAGGGGTTCCTTCTGGAGCCTTCTCCACAGCATTCGGATCTAAAACTCCGTCAGGCACCTGATCTTCACTGAAAGGCTTATATGTGACTTGCAGCGCAAGGTATCCTCGGTGCTTCTCGTTTTGGATGTCGTTAGGGTCCATATTCTTCAAAAGATTTACCATCATTTCTTTTGGTTCATCGGGTGTAAGCTCCTTCAGAGGAATAACATTCATCCCCATCTTCTCATGTTTCCCAACCTAACAAAATACAAGAAAGATTTTAAATTAGTTTCATATAATATGTTTTAATATCTGTTGGTATATCACCTATCTTGCTCGCCAATTTTTTTAAAATTATACTGTTTTAAGATATTTCTACAAAATAACACAATTGATAACTAAATCAAATACCTGTTCCCAATCATAAACCAAGAGCTCCAATGCTTGAGATTCAGGATCTTTAACTACTAAATTGAACTCTTCGTTCCATTCGGGGTTGAGATTACTATGCTTCACCTTCGTCTTCTTAGCAGATAACTTGTCTTCAGTAAGCTTTAGCTTGACGTAAGGGTCCGATTTCCCAAACATGTCTTTCCTCGTAAGCTTTGTTGCCCTTAGAACCTTCACCATTAGAATTCCCACGGCCTTCTTCTCAATTCTGCTCCATATAATCAGAATGAAATTAACAAACCCAGATTCAAAACTTAAATTAAATGCAAGCAAAATCTCCAATACTGACTTGGACGGATCCATGATAGGAACTTCCAAGTACTTGGGCCATAAATACATGTTTGCTACCTGATCTTTAATAAGTTCCTGCAAAAAACAAAATGAAGTAAAATTGTCGTACCAAATAAGAACAGTGAGGGAAAAAAAATAAGAATAGTGAGTTTCAGCATATAAGCGTCGAGATAAATTACCAACGAGATAGTAAATAGTGATAGAATAGAAACAAATTGATAAGGTTGTGCAGAGTCTCATCCATTAATCGTACCCAAGATTAAATCCTGACCAAGAAATGAACTAAGTCCATTACATCCAAAATGGAGAGAATCCAATTAAAAAAATACCTGGACAAATCGATAAAGGCCGGGGATAGACATTGTGTCCGCTCCGATAAGTTTAAGGCCAAAGTCTACATGAGGCTGGGACCAGATAGAATTACTTGAGAATTAACAGCAATAATCCTCACTAATGTAAAGTACAAAGAAGGAACACTGAATAATTAATACTTTAGTACTACTAAAATGCTAAAAACTTTGAGCAAATTGGCTGACTTTTTGTGGCCAATCCTCTGAAGAAGCATTCGCCTCTTGGTTTATGATAAAATTACAGGGATGCCATTGTGAGGGTCAGACACAAAATATGGACAAAATTAGTCAGACCCCGAAGTCAACGAAAAACAGAGTGCTTTCCTCAGCACTGAATCAGCTAAAGCCATACCTTCTCCATTAGGGAGACCAAAATTTTGGCAAAGCAAGGAAATGTCGAGACCAGAGGCTTCAGAGTAATACGAGGAGAAGCAAACACTTGTAGATCAACCACCTGAAATTCATGATTGCCAATTATTGCACGAATGACTCGTGCATATAGAAAATCCGATGAAAATTTCTTGAGTTCTAGCTAACCAATACTAAACAGGGGAATTCGAAAGTGCAAAGCAAATACCTGAACAGTTAATCTCAGTCCAAAAGCTTTAACAGCAATGGTGAAATTAGGATTCCCTGCCCATTTCAGAGATGCCTCCATTATCAACTCTTTTTCATCAGTAGTGTATGCTTTCATCCCTGCAAATAAATACAACGCAAACATTAATATATTCAAGAACAATAACATGATGATGACGAAGTAGAGATTTCTCAATAACTATGTAAGCACGTCTGTCGTTATCCAAGAGAAACAGAGATTAACCGTGAAATGTGGGTGGCAATGTTCCCAAAGTAAGAGTTTCAAATTCAATGGAGTCAATCTTATATTTCGGTATTTGTTCTCCGATAATAGGGGTGGCAATTGCCTTCGCTGTCTTGCAAATTGCCTAGAAACAACAGCAACGGATACTAAGAAAAAACAAAAATAAAAAATAGGACTCAACATATTAGTGTCAAGGCAATTCGTTTTCCCCCTACCTTGTCTAAACAAGGCCACATTATTCCAATAAACTTATTGAGCCAATCAACCTTCAAAAGAATAGTATATTAGAAGTTTTATGTGATCTTCCCTTGGACTATGATAAATCTATCTGAACAATAAGCATTGATCAATATATTTAATAAAAATGAGAGCAACCGCCCGAAACTGCATAATGAAACTAATAAACCGCTTACTCGATCATAATCTGGATTTTTGACCCACAAAGGGATCTCTGGCAGTAAACGTTGCAGAGACTTCGTATCCTGCTCGATAAGAGGCCGAACTACTGGATCCTGAATAATTCATGAAAATTCACGGATCATGCAATAATCATTTGTGAAATTCTCCACATATCTAGAAAAATTCATGAAGGTCAACTCAATTTCGACTGATCAGAACCCGTTCCTTCACAAATCTGCAGAACCATACCGAACATTCTCCTAGCATATCCACGTATTCCGAAGAACTGGCTAAAGAATAACGAAAGGAAATTATACTACTGACCTTGACATTAGTAGGCTGGAAGTAGATGAACATGTAGTATCCAACCACAAGGCCGATTAAAGTCCCAATACCAAACCCGCAAAATTCAAGAACTGTACTTAGAATTCCCATCTTCTTCCCAACGCAGAAGCTCTAACAGTTCAACTCCTCACCACCAAAACCTATAATGAGCAGAAATCTAGAGAAGATAATGGAACATATTAACGATTGAACTGTAAATTCCCATGATTAATCACTTTCCGTGGAGGTAAAGTAATCTAAAAAGGAAACAGACGGTAGGAACAGCAGAAAATGGAAAGGCAACCCAACGCGGTGAATATGAGAGGATTATGAATGGACATGGCCTAATCAGTAAGGTTGCATTAATGGCGGCATTTATTATCGTCTCCATATCTAATCTGTAACAGCAAGTTGCTGTGGAAAATTAAAAGTCTCTGAGCTAGCGAAACTGAATTTTTTAAAAAAGCAGGTATATTAAAAAATATATTTAGAAACGTGTATATCTAAAAATATTTAGCAAATTATGCATAAACACGGCTAAGTAACGTTTAATTTTTTATTTTTTTTCAAAAAACGCTCCCCGGGGTAGCGTGTAGCGCTTTTGATTAAAACACTATCCCTTAGTGGCGTTAAGTTTTTATTTTTGTTTTCTTCCATTTTTGACGACTCGATGTTTAATCAAAAATAAAATTACGTATCTATTGAATAAAATTCAAAAAATTATAGTACGTAGATATTTTAATTGCGATTCAAATGATTTAAAAAAATATTAAATTTGGACTTACAGATTGACTGTACGATATGGGTAAGTTGAGATATGAAAGTTTGACTTAAAAAAAATATAAATCATACCTTGTAAGTCCAAACTCACCACAGTTAACGTCATTTATGTCGTAATTCAATTATACAGCAAGAAAAGTCGAGAGTAATTATGATTAGGATATTGGGTAGCCAAATATGTTCGAAGTCGATTAAAGGCTCATGAATATAAAGGCATATAAAGAAACCAAGTCTTAAATAAATAATTACAAACCGAAACAAAATATTACAAAAAATAGGTATCTAATAAAGATAAAGAAATACGGTCGTCAAGGAGCTGGAGGCTTCAAGCTTTGGGATCCTCGGGGGCAAGAGTGTTCTGCTCGCATTCGGGGGCAGGAGTACTGGGTTCGCCTTCAGGGGCAGTCTCTTCAGCAACAGCGGGCCGAGGAAGGCGACCCCGCAAGAAGCCCTTTAGGGATTCAACTTCCCCAAGGGGAAAGTTGGGGTCAACCGCTTGGACCTCCTCCACTAGGTCTTGGAGAAAATCGGCAATCGCCGACTTCATCACCTTCAGAGCCTGGTCTTCAAAGTCCTCGGAGGCCTTGAACTCCTCGACCACGGCTTGGGGAGAAGGAACCGCCTTTAGCTGATCAGCCAGCCGGTTCTTCTCCTCCTCCAGGGCGATCCCCCTGGCTTCAGCCATGTCCCTCTGTGCCTCCGCAGCTTCCCTCTGGGCGTCAGCAGCAGCCCTTTGCGCTTCAACGGTGACCCGAAGAGCGTCCGACTCGGCCACCTGAGCACGAGCCTCCTTCAACTCAGCCTCTAGGCGAGCCCGGACCGTTTCCCATTCATCAAGGCACCGATGAAGGGCTTCAAAATCCTGAAGGGCAGCCGCCACATCGGCCTCCCTCCGCTTGATATCAGCAAGGAGGCGCTGCTCCTTGCTGAAGTACTCCGACCGAGCATTGTCCACCAAGGCGATCGCCGCGTCAGCGGTCGTCTTGATAGCCTCCAGCTGCCCAGGGGTGATCCCCGTGCTCCGGTATTGCTCTAGCTCAACAAGCAAGTCTGAATGCTTGCCGACAAGCTCGCCGAAGACACGGCCGATCATCACCTCTTCCCGAACGAGCTGACAACAAAAGAAAAATGAGAACTGTCAGGACACGGATAAAAGGGAATGACTACGAAAAAAGAAAAGGGGACGAGGTCTTACCAGAGCGACTCGTTCGTAGTGTGACCGAAGGAACCCCTCGATCTGAGGAAGCTCCGTGGGGATGGACGAACGGTCCTTGGGGGGAATTATCCCATCAAGGAGCCGCATGCACAAGTCTGGGCTTCCCCAGAGGCTCTTCTGGGCGGGACACCCCTTCTTCGAAAGGTCCCCACAAGGGAACCAAGCACCCCGAGAGCTCGCAGCCTTGAGCGGCTGGAACAAGCTCGCCATAGGGCAATACTCCTCCCCAGGAACCCTTGAGGAGCTGGGGGCATCAGGCCCCTTCTGCTGGGTCTCAGACTCCTTCGGGGGGACCGCAGACGCCGTAGGAGGAGGGAGCGCCAAAGATAAAACCTTCCCCTGGCCAGCCGTAGGGCCCTGAGGAGAAGGAGGGATGACCGCCGAAGCGGGAGCCTTCCCCTTAACAGTGGAAGGACCCTCAGGAGGAGGATGATGATGATGTTGTTTAACAGCCGTCTGTTCCTCACTCCTGACCTTCTTGGCAGGAGGAGGAGAAGGCTCTCGGACCACGTCAACCGTGGACTCTTCTGCAAAACAAAAAGAAGAAAGTCACGTCAAACAAATTCAGAAAACTTAGAAATAAGGCGGAATATGGAAATAATACAGTGTGAAACAACATACCTCGCTGGCAAGGCCCAGCAGGGGCCGAAGGAAGGGTCTCCTCTGGTTTCCTCTTGGACGATCGCCTAGAGGGGGGAGGAGGAGAGCTCAGCAGCGCCTGGTCGGGGGACAACCCCGCCGATCCCTAGTCATCAAAGAGACCTATCAGTTTTCGGCTCTTGCTTACGACCTTGCTTACAAGTGATAAAACAAGATAAGGGTTAGAGAATTACCCAATCATCAAAGATTGGTGTGGCCTGATGAATGCCCGCCATCTCAAGCGCATTCTCAGTAGTCTCCGCCACTGAGCGAATGGACTTGAACTGGGACGACCGATGCAGCCGATACAGGTCGTCGATGGCGTTCCGGTCACTCCCTGACAATTCTTCGAAGGAAGGAGGAAAATCCTTGTCCGGAGTAAACAATTTCCAGGGTACACCCCCCTTGTACAAGAAGTAAAACTTCTTGTAGTTGGAGTTAGTGGCCCGGAAATCATCGACCAGACGAACATGGACGTTCCAAATCCATCCTTGAGGGCCTCCCCACTCTGAAAACTTCGGCCAGCGTGGTTGGAAGTGGTGGAGGTGGTTCGCCCCTGCTGCCAGTCGGAAGAAACACCGGAACAAGGCCAGTGAATACGCCCATTCCTGGCGTATGCACAGGAACTTGAAACCGACCCACATCCTGAGGGCATTAGGAACGAGCTGCGTGGGGTGAATCCCGTAAAACTGGCACAATGTCTGCAAATCCTCACAGAGAGGAAAATGCAACCCAACATCGATCTGGGCCGCATAAATGTAAACCTCTTCGTCGTGAGGAAAATGCAGACCTAAGCCAGGATACCTAGGGGCATCCTCCACACTGAAGCCACCAAGCGCCACCACAGTCTTAAAGTAAGCCGACTTCAATTCATTAGGCTTGACGTCTACTCAAATAAATTCAGATATAGCAATGACAAACATAAAAAACAAGGAACAACAAGGGATATTACCAAAATAGAACACTGAAAGGACAGAGGTTTACCTTTTGGAGAAAAGATGGGCGTCTGGAGCTCAGGCCCATCCACCACCACTGGGGCAGCTGCGGATCTCCCCACGTCAGTCTATCCCCCCGTTGAGGGGGGAACGACGCCATCCCTGATGGTCAAGGGGGCATTGGTACTCTTGGGGGTGTTAGCATTCTTAGACCCCTTGACGACTGTGTGCTTGACTCTTTGACCTCGGGTAGTCATGGAAGCAGTAGAGAGAAAAGGTTGAAGAAGATTGAAAAGGAAAGGAGAAGGGTTCGCAAAGAAGCTCTGGAAATCTGAAAGAGTGAATAAGCGTAAAGAACAAAACAGAGAAACTGATGTCTCTTATATAGGCTCAAAAAGGAGTAACCGCCACGGGCGAATCGAAGCGACACAGGAGAATAATTGCACCTTTTTGGAAAAAAACGAAGTAATGTCAGAATTCCAAGAGACACCTCGGGGAGACAAACGGTTGGCTGGTACAGACAGCTGTCAGACTACCCTAGGTTTACGGAAAAGTAAATGACAGGCGTGCCTCAAGTGACCGTTCGATTTCTGGACAACTGTGCATTTATTAAATGCTAAAAGCCCACTAATGAGACAAGGTGGTCGCCAGCGCACTAATAGGCTTTATCAGAAATACCTCGGGCAGGTAGTGATCGCCTAACCAAGAAAGATAGACTTTCATAAACCTAGGTCACCTCGAGTGATCGCAAAATAGGAATAAAAGGAAGGATATTTTTTCAGCTTTTGACGAAGAAAAAACTGCTCGCCAAACGAGCTCAAAATGCCTCAAAGGTCATGAACCATTACAAGAAACGAAGAAAATCGAATCTGAGACATCACTATCTAAAACCCTACCAGGAACTAAAGCTCGACTGAAGAAACTTCAATCAAACTTCGGGGGTAAATGTTGGGTATCGATAGTGACAGCCCAGTAAGGAAAAGGCCTCGAAGGCCCAATAACTATAGAGGGGGTAAGCCCATGACATTCGAACCGGACCGACCTCCATAGAATGGCCCATAACCGAGCCCAAAGCCTCTGAGGACGCCCTGAGTGCTCGCCATTCTTCACCAGGCCGCGACCTCTCACTGCTCGCCATGAGAGTGCTCGCCCCGAAGAGAGCCCTGCCTCTCTCCTCTGGTCCCACTAAACCGTTAGTAAGAGAGTGGTCAGGATATCCCGCGTATCTCGGTCACATATTCACTAAAGATTAGATTTGGTAACTGCAATATCTCGCAGTAACTGCCATATCCCACGATTCGAATCTTCAGCAACACAATATACACTAAGTTATTCAGTTGCCTTATACGGTTTGATCTCTCCTACCCTATAAATACCCTTGCTTTACATACGTTCTTTACGTTTTGAGTTTTATACACACATATACTCATTTAAGCATCGGAGAGGGACCCAGAGACACCCCCTCTGTTGCGCTCCCCTACCTGCACGTTCACCGGAGTTGGAGCAGAAGCGTCTTTCCATCCTTGTCTGGCATTTATTTCACTGCCAGATCAGCATCCAGGATTTTACGATCCAACAGTTCACATTTGCGATTGAGAACGATGGAGATATTCTTGCAGCCACCGTCAAGAAATGCAGCAGCAGCTCTTTAGAGAAGGGCTACATTTATACATTTTTCACAATTCGTGAGACCAAGAAGAAGAGTAGTACCAGTTGGATAAATCACAGTGGCAAAAGTAGCAAAGGCAGACAAGATTATGTCCCAAATGTGGTAGCCCAAATGAATGTTTCAGATAACTGTTCCTCTGACGTTTGGTTAAGAGAGTTTGTTATGTTTTCTGTGGATACGAGAAGACCAAGTCAACCAGTACTAGGCTTGGATTACCATTCGATCGATGAACTTGCGGCAATAATCAGTCAGTTGGAACCAATAAGAACATCAACTAAAGACAGGGACTGGGATTCCGCATCCACTACAACGTTGATCCTTCCTTGTGGAGTTCATAGTTTGCCTAGTGAAGGGGAGCCGTATTCTCTAGTTCAACGGTGGAAGTCAGGTGGATCTTGCGACTGTGGAGGGTGGGATCCGGAATGTCGATACAAGATTCTTTCTGGTCATAATAAGTCGAGCCTGAGAAGTTCATCAAATATGAATCAATTTTCCCTTTTCCATCAGATATTGTTGAACGCCAAGACCACCTTGTTCTTTCATTTTCAGTTCTATAGATATGTTGGGGGCAATTTTGTCATTTTAACACACTTGGCCGGTACATGTTCCAAAAACCGTCTGAAATAAACAGAGATATGACAGAATGGGGGAAATTTTCATTTTGTCCAAACAATAGGACTAAAATTTAAAAATTTAAACATTAAGGGAAATCTCAAATTCAGTCCAAATTTTAGGGGGGAAATTGACAAATAACCATATAAATAAATATAAACTTTCATTTAAGAAATTCTCTAATTATAACAGAAATTTTTAAAATTAGAACAAAAACATTTCTTATAAAAATAAATAGTAATATATTTATAAAAAAAGAATCAAAAGATAAGACCATCTATATCTATATTAATTTGACTAAATTGTATGCAATTGTGACACATAATTTTTTTGATGCATTTTCTTACTCCTGATGTCAAATTAATCAATTCTAATTGGTCCATGTCAAACATACAATTCTCATTCATAAGTGGCATGTCATGTAAATCACTTTAAAAGCTTTCAAGCTTTCTCATTCATTCTTAAGATAAGTTACAAAATCATAATTATTTCTCTTTATTTCACATGTATATTTGTAATTTTGTGTAAAGTAAATTTTATGTAATGTAATTTATACAATATCAAAATACATAATATTATATTTTATGAATATAAATTATGAACATAATAATTATTTATATTAAAAATTTATATATATTAATTTGACTAAATTGTATGCAATTATGACATAAGTTTTTTGATGCATTTTTTTACTCCTAATGTCAAATTAATGAATTCTAATTGGTCCATATCAAACATACAATTCTCATTCCTAAGTGGCATGACATGTAAATCACTTTAAAAGCTTTCAAACTTTCTCATTCATTCTTAACATAAGTTACAAAATCATAATTATTTCTCTTTATTTCACATGTATATTTGTAATTTTGTGTAAAATAAATTTTATTTAATGGAATTTATACAATACCAAAATACATAATATTATATTTTATGAATATAAATTATGCACATAATAATTTTTTATATTACAAATTAAATAAATTAATTAATAAACATATCATACCTTATTATCATTTCATTTTTAATATAAAATTGAACATGTGAACTAATAATAATAATAATATTAAAGAGAGTCTTACTAAAATGAATAACTACTAATGATTCTAACATTTTTATAAGCATATAGCCATATACCAGTAATAAAAGTCACAAAAACATTAAAAAAAGAAAGAAAGAAGTTAATTAAGGTTGTATCAATAATATTTTATTATTGATAAATGTATTTCAATTAATTTTATAAATAAGTATACTTAATATTTTTATTCTATAATTTAATTTGTAGTATTGAAGCCCATGGAGTAGATAATATTATAAAAAATACTAATAGTTTTAAGTTTTAACATATTTTAGAAATATGCATAATTTATTATTATATAATATTAAATTACATTTATCCTTAATTACTTTTAAAACTGAAAAATTAATATATATAAAATAAATTATATATATTTTATTTAATATATATAGATAATTATATATCGCGCAACACGCGTATTAGTTTTCTAGTATATATTAATTTTACTAAATGTATTATAATTTTGACAAATAAGCTTTCAACACAATTTTATCTATCATAGCGTCCTAATAATTTAATTTGATTGGTTCATGTAAAAAAAATTAAGTTACATCTATGTCATCATTCTCTCTCATCCACGTCCACGTGGATAGTCTAACATTAATCAAAAGTCTCACATTCAATTTCAAAAGATGTTACATTTATAAGTATGTTAAATTAAATTTTGCCTTCAAACAATATTAAATTGCAAGTTTTGCACCTAACAATTTACTTTGGAAAACTAAACAAAGATTAAGAGTGAAATAAATAAGAATAAAAACACAACATTGTTTTAAAACAAATTGTAAAATAATTAAAAAGTAATTTGATTTATTTTTGTTAATTAATATAATAATTTAAAGGGAAAAGTCTACAAAACGGACATGATGTTTGACAAAAATGGTTTTCCAACCCAACAGATTGTAAATGGTACAACATGTTTAGAAATAATTGTTTTTGGTCCCTCCGATTAATTTCCGTCCCAATTAAACGTTATGTACTCACGTGCTCAAATCTTTCCTTTTCTGCCATTGTCCATTGTCCTATACACGGAGGATGGTTGAGCTTCTTTTCATCTTCAACAACCTTTTCCTGTACATCGCCGACTCTTTCTCACTCACTCACCTCTTTTCCTTCCTCAAACTCCCCACATCTCTTCCTTCATGGTTTCCTTGATTGGGAGGTCCTTACGAGGCAAGCCTCGGTGGATGAGGAGGTGGACCGTGCTTCACTGAATTGGAGCCATACCTCCGTAGAAGAACAAGATGAGGAAGAAAGAATTATAGATGTAGCCGGTCCGGAGGCTGTCGCTCGGAGTCCCGATCGGTTATCCTCGCTATTCACAGCGATGCTTATGGTCGTAATTTCGGGGCTTATTGCGATGTTCACAAAGTGGCTTGTAATGAGTACCACGATCGCTGCTTTTCTCCTCGGTTTCGCTGAATTCAAATACAGAATCCGTTGGTGATTTGGCTTGTGCTTCTCCTACTATCCAGTATGCTTTTGTCCCCTTCGCTGCCAGTATGGCATCTGGACAGGCAATTGTGGATGTATCACAGTTGGAGACTCATAGAAAGCTACTTCAACAACAAATTGAGGTATGAATGTGTGCTTGTTTAGTTAGTTAAGCTTTTTTGTTCCCTATATCTCAAGTTGCGAATTGCTGCTCACTTCATCCTGTGTACTTTAAAAAGCAACTCAAGGTGCCAGTCAGCTGTTTAGAACAATTTTTTTTAATTATTATTTTTGACAGATAAGTTTTAGGTTACCATACCAAATTGCTAGTTGAACTTGTATCCAATGTGGTGATTGCTAGCTGCACTTTTCTCTTCTGACATGTTGCTAGCTAAACTAATACACTACTGCAATTTGCTCTCACATTTTCTATTAAGTCTTGGATGTAAAATTCACAAGTGCACACAGTTTCGTTCAGTCAAGGCCTCACGCATACAATTTCCATGCAAGGTTAAGCTAGTGAGTTTTTTTTTTGATAATTATGGATTAAAATAACCGCTATAGGTGACAATTACTCACCCAAGTTCAAAATACACAACCAATATTAACTAACTTTTACAATTAGCGAAACAGAAGAGCCTACAACGTCTTTCCGGAGCGCGATAATAGTCTCCTTCGGAGGAGAGCTATGAATTTCAAACACATGTCTCTGATTGAGCGCCATACCCGCCATGATATCCGCTACTGCATTCGCTTCTCGATAAATATGTCTGAACTTCATTCTTTCGAACTGCATCAATAGCTTCCTGCAATCCGCAATGATCGGCATTAGTTTTTTATTTGACATATTTTCATCAGAGATTACCTTGTGGGCTAAGAGGGCATCCGTCTCAAGGTGAATAGATTTTAATCCGAGTGTCTTTGCCAAAAGCAGTCCGTCTCGGATGGCCCAACATTCCGCAGTGAGACTGTTTGAGCAACCCAAATTCCTTGAGAAACCTGCAACCCATTGACCCCTGAAGTCTCGGATGACCCCACCGGCTCTAGCGAAACTTTGATTTCCCTTAGCAGCTCCATCTGTGTTAATTTTAAACCAATCCTCTTTTGGAGGAACCCAACTAATATCAATGGAAATGAACTCATTAGCACTGTCAGTCTCAAGATAAACATTTTTGTGAAACTTTGCCTGAGTTAAAGATAGGGAATAAACAGAAGAAAAAGCAGGTTTATCATTAAAAATAAGAGAGTTCCTATTTTTCCAAATGTTCCATAACGCATAAGGAAAAAAGAACTTCCACTCAACACCTTGAATATTGACTCCCGATTCCTGACAACCCTTCTTGATCCACTCATTCAAAGGGTAGTCGATAGATTGACCCAGATTAGGCGGTCCAGTGGCAGAGTTCCACATCTCTTTAGCATGCTTACACCCACGCAATATGTGATCTATGTCCTCCACCCCAGAGTAACAAATCTGGCACAGAGGGCTCAAATTACATCCTCTATGGTTCAATAGTTTGCTGGTGGCAAGTCTATCTTTAAGGCATAACCAGATAATATACTGAATTTTTGGGATAGTCTGAATCTTCCAAACCCAATCCCATTGATTACTCATCTGGTTGTTTGAGTCATGACCAGCTAAAAGAGAGTATGCAGATGTTGTAGAGTAATTCCCCGAGTGTGTGCCATTCCATATTTGTGTGTCCGAGGATACATTGGTCTTGTCCCCTGGAGTACCACGAAACATGTCCACAAATTTTTTGGGGAAGTCAAAGGAAGTTCTATCTAGATTCCACTCTTCATTTTGGAAGACATCTCCTACCATCAGTCTGTCTTCTTCATAGTTTAGTGGCCCATATATAACCGCTCGCAGGGGTTGATTACCCACCCAGTTATCGTGCCAAAATTTAATATCTCTACCATTTGCCACAACCCACCCATAACCTAATTTAAGGGTGGTCATACCTTCCTTAATTGCTTTCCAATTACAAGGCGTTTTGTTCGAAGTGGTGAGAGAAGTTCCATCCTGCTTAAAAGTTCTGTTTCTAATGACCACAACCCAAGGCGCCGTATCCTTCTTCAATCTCCAAGCCAAACTTCCCAAAAGAGCTTTGTTACGATACACAGCCGACTGCAGACCAAGACCCCCAAGTTTTTTCGGCTTTGTTATTTCCTCCCAATTGATCAAATGAATTTTTCTCTTCTGGTCTGTGGATCCCCAAACAAAATTTCTATTAATCCTGTCCAGTTCTTTACAAACTTAATTAGGAAACATAGTACATTGCATATAGTAGGAGGGGATAGTGGACAAGACCGATTTGACCAATGTAACTCTACCTGCCATTGATAACAGCTTTGCCCTCCAACCCGAGAGTTTATTTCTAACTTTATCCAAAATAAAGTTAAAAGAGCTAACTTTCGAGTTTGACAAATCCAAAGGAAATCCAAGGTAAGATCCAAAATTATCAACAGTTCTAAACTGTAAACTCGTTGATATCAGAGTTCTTTTGGTAGCTGGAACATTTTTAGAGAAAACCATGACTGACTTCCCCTGATTTGCCGTCTGTCCTGATATTTCGCAAAACTCTTTTAAGACCGAGTTAATACAGTTACAATTTTCAGGTGTCGCCTCTCCCATGAGAATGAGATCATCGGCAAAGAAAAGATGGGATAAAGTCAAGCTACCTCTTCCCACTTTTATTCCTTTCCATTGTCCCTGCATAAATTTTTCATCGATAAGAAACGCCAGATATTCCATGCATATGATAAAGATGTACGGGGATAGAGGATCCCCTTGCCTAATCCCTCTAGACGGATAGAATTTTTCTAGTTTTCCCCAATTGAATAAAATTTCAATTGAAGACGTGGAGATACAACTCATAATCAACTTAATGATTTTATCCGGGAATTTAAAGAAAATGAGCGTTCTTCTGATGAAATCTCACTCAACTCTATCATAAGCTTTCTCAAGGTCTATTTTGATGATCATACACCCTGTTTTGCCCTGTTTCTGCTTTGAAAAATGCAGCACTTCTCTAAGCAGAATAACATTATCTGAACCCCTTCTACCCGGGATAAAACTAGTCTGAAAAGGAGAGATGATATCTTTCAGAGTTGGTCTAATTCTATTCACCAAGATTTTTGAAATGACCTTGTAAATAGAATTGCAAAGACTAATAGGTCTGAATTGGGAGACAGAATTTGGCTGACTACATTTTGGAATCAAGCAGATAAACGTCTCGTTCCAACTTGTCGGGATAGACCCCCTTTTAAACACATCAATGATAGCCTCAGTCAGAGAGCTACCCGTACAGTTCCACAGCTTTTGAAAGAAAGCCGGGTGGAGGCCATCCGGCCCTGGAGCTTTAAACGGTTTAAGATCCCAAGTGGCTTTCCTAATTTCATCCAAAGTAATGGAGTTGTTAAGACGACGACTTTGATTATCAGAGAGAGCAGTTCTCCAGGAATCAGGATGATCAACCACCAACTAGTGAGTTGCACTTCAATATTATGTACTTAGTTTTTGCTAAGCACTTCAATAATAATTCAGCTTGTGAAAAGTCACAAAACAAGTGCAGCTAGCAACCAGTTCATCATGGACAAGTTCAACTAGCTATTGATATGTAACCCATAAAATATTTGTGGAGCTGTTAATAGCTAGATAGCTATAGGAAGTACGTGACATAGCATATTCTCTTTGTTTTGTTGCTCTGGAGATCATGGTGATAGTAGATACATATTTTTGCTAGTTTCTAATCAGTGTGTTGATGTGAAGATTGTCTCAACAATATTAAACTCGAATAGTAACTGACAAGTCAATCCCCATTATGAATCATCCTGGACAGATTGACAATGGATATGCCCCAGTTCGTGACTACCACACCTCTCACGTTGCTGAGATTTTGACAAAGATTGACCGACGGTCCGGTAAGGAGACCAAATTTTTGAAGAATGGAGATGCTTGTATGGTTAAGATGATTCCGACAAAGCTCATGGTTGTGGAGACCTTCTCTACATACCATCCTCTTGCTCATTTTTCAGTGAGGAACATGAAGAGGACTGTTGCTCTAAAAGGGTAAGGAAACTTAGGAAACGGTGGGAAGAGGGTATTATTGTATTTTATTAATTGATGTTTAAAAAATAAGGAAAATTGAATATCACGTGATATACACGTGACTACTTAACGGGACAATCAAATGACAGGTGGACGGAAGGTCCAATTACCATCAATTTGAAACATGTTATACCAAAAACCATCGTAACAAAACACGTGACACCAAAAACCATTTTTGTCAAACATCATGTCCGTTTTTCAGACTTTTCCCTAATTTAAATGTTATATCAAACTATACTTATATAATGATAAATCAAATATTTTTTTATATTCTTCTCAAAGTGCAGGTCAGTTCTCTAGTATATATATTAATTTGGTTAAATCACATACAATGTTGACAAATAAGTTTTTTGTTGTATTTTCTCACTCGTAATGTTAAATTAACCTCTTCTAATTGGGTCATGTCAATCAAAATTTCTCATTCCTAGATGGCATGCCATGTAAATTACTTTAAAATCATTCAAAGTCTCTCATTCATTCTCAAGATAAGTTACAAAACTCATATCATTTCTCTTTATTTTAGATTAGTAATTATGATTTTTCATTAAATATATTTTATGAAGTGAAGTTTATATAATAATAAAATACATAATATTATATTTTATGAATATCAAGTATGCACATATTAAAATATAGATTAATTAACGATCATTTCATATATCACATAATACTCTTATTAAAATACGACATAAGTCACATATAAACATTACCTACTTCATTACAATAATATCACAATAAATTTTAACAATGTCAAAAAATTAAGTATTATATATTTATAAATTAAATATATTTTACAGTTAACAAATACATAAAATATAATATGTATACTAAAACATTAGAAATTGTTACTATTGCTAGAAAAATACTAATATTTTTATATGTACATTGATAGAAGTAATAAACCATAGAAAATAATTCAAGAGTATTATATGGACATTAACATATTTTTTACAGTTTCGTGAAGAATATTTTTTCTATATGTATAACTCAACCTATTTTTAAATTATTAAAATACTATTTATATAATAAAAATTATTATTATTACTAAACTAATTAAACAAATTACTAATGATTTTAATAGTCTTTGTAAACATATGCACATAATTAAGTCATAAAAATATATAAACATATTTAACTTAAAATTATTAATTATTATCTTATTATTAATTTTAATTATTAACTCATGCATTTTAGACTAATTGTATGAACAAATTCACTTAATATAATATACAGTTTTTGTATTTCATAATATAATTTATAATAACTTATCTATATAATTATTTTTTTCATGCATTTTTTAATTTTAATATTTTTATTATAAACAATTCAAACTTACAACAACGAACTTTTTGAAAATTTATTATAGTGTATATTAATTGGAAAAAATAACATTCTAAACTTTATAACAGTAAGCTTATTATTTAAAAAAATAATTGTTTTGCACTATATTCATTTAAAAATAATTGAAATATATTATACTATGTACCATAAAAAAACTAACTTATATTAAATATAAAAAATAAAAATATTTAGAAATAAAATATGCTACTAATTGTACAAAGCTCATATGAGATATCTAGTAAATGTATAAGTGAGATTAAATGTGAAACTTGCCGTGAGAAGCTTCAGAGGAATTCTGAAGTTTCTGGACGTACGCGTGGCGAGTCCATGTCAATGTCGGTTATCAAAAAATAATCAATCAATGAAAATGTTTCATTTTGACAATTATGTAGCTAAAAAATTTTGTGTCCTATTTATAGAAGAGTTAGTCAAATTAATAACTAGATAAATAGATTCGGTGTTGGTAATAGTGCATGTGAATAAATATGAAAAGTTATTTTGAAATTATAAAAGCTAAAATATATAATTTTCGGAAAGAAAATATAAATATGAAAATAATAACAATAAAAAATTCAATGAGACTCAATTATATTATATAGAATTTTGTTAATTAATTTAATTATGTTATGTTTAAAATATTATGATAATTTTATAATATTTATAATATATTATGTTAAATTTAAATAATAAAATTGATTGAATGGAAAAATGTACAAACATTCAAAATAATATTTTTAAAAATTAACAGGTCATTCGCATTTTGTATCAGGTCTTATTTTTTGCCCAACTTGTAAGGGAACTGTTACATTAACGGTTTGTTCGCCTTTTATATCAGGTCTTATATTTTGCCCAACTTGTAAGGGAACTGTTACCTAAACGGTTCGTTCGCCTTTTATATCAAGTCTTATTTTTTGCCCAACTTGTAAGGGAACTGTTACCTTAACGATTCGTTCGCCTTTTGTATCAGGTCTTATTTTTTCGATAATTTGTCCATTCTTTGGGACTTTTCGTTTTGGTTCGAGTAACTATGCTTTATATGAAGGAATTGTTTGTTTTATTGACATAACATTTTGATTACAAGCTATGTATAAAACCTCTGTAAATGTTCGGAGTTGAAAGGACGAGGTAGCCTTATACCCTTTGTTGTTTCCAAGTAGTAGGACCGTAGCGCGACGATCTCCACTACTTTGTATGGACCTTCCCACTTAGCTGGGAGTTTGTTTTGGTTGTCCAGTTTTGTGAACTCATTCCTTTGCATACAAATCTTCCCCACGAAAAATTGGCGAACGCTGACTTTTCTGTTGAAGTATCGAGTGGTCGCCAGTCGCATTTTAGCTTGGACGCTGTCTGATTGCCATCACTTTTCTTCTGCAAGATCGAGGTATGTACGACGCTAGATTTCATTAGCTTCGACATTAAAGTGTAGGATCCTATGGGTATGCACCGCTATTTCGGCGGGTGCTACTGCTTCAGATCCGTACGCCAGACTAAATGGTTTTTCCCCTGTTGCTGTTTTGGGTGTCGTTCGGACGACCCACAGTACATTATCTATCTCTTCCGCCCAATTTCCTTTGAAGGCTTGAACTCGCTTCTTGAGTCCTGCTAGAATAATTTTGTTGCCTGCTTCGACTTGCCCATTAGTTTGAGGATGGTGTACCAAGCTGAATCTGTGATCGATATGGTACTCTTCGCAGAGCCATTTGAGATATTTTCCCACGAATTGCGTACCATTGTCACTTATGAGTATTTTGGGGACTCCAAATCGTGAAAATATGTGGATATTTAAGAATTTGATCATTTGAAATTCAGTTGTAGAGGCCAATGCTTTCACCTCTATCCACTTGGAAAAGTAGTCGATCACCACGATAATGTGGGTTCTTTGCCCAGTGCTTGCCATTGGGGATACCAATGTCAGTGGTCGACCAGATCTTGGTGCGAACTATTGACAAGTCGCGCACTTCTGTGTTAACTTCGTCGCGTTTTTGCTCAAGGTTGGCTATTAGTAGCCTAGTGGAAAAATTTTGCGCGTCAGTGAGCGTGCACCTTCATGGCATGCAGAGACTCCTTCGTAAGCTTCACGCAGAACTCTTTATTTCTCGGGATAGGAGATGCATTTCAAATAGGGAGTTTCCTTCTTTTAAGAAGTTCTGGAATGGGGTCATCCAGTTATCCTGCTCTTGAATGTTGAAGACTTCTGCTCGATTTTCAAGGACCGAGTATAATGCTTGCTCTAGGAATTGTACATCTTGTATCTTTGTTCCTCTGAACGCCAGTTTGCTTAGGGAATCTGCTAACTGGTTGTCTTGGCGAGGAATGGACTCATTCGCGATAGTCAAAATTTTGGCGATGAGTTTTTTGGCAATGTCGAGGTACTTTTACATTTTTCCCACCTTTGCTTCATATGCCCCATTGATTTGGTTGACAATTAGCTCTGAATCGCTTTTTGCCTTGAGTGCCGTTATGCCCATTCCCTTAGGGAGTCGCAGTCCAGTGATAAGTGCTTCACATTCGACCTCATTATTGGTCGCCTTTAAAGTAAGGGCGATCACATATGTCAAGGGTTCGCCCTCAGCTGAATGAGAATTAATCCTACCCCGAGCCTTCTTTTGAAGATGATACGCTAGTATAGATTTCTCAGCTTTTGCCTTTGTCATCTGGTTGTTCTTATTGTTTTTCTGCTTCTGCTAGGCCATTGTTAGTACTTTCCACTATAAAATCTGTCAATGTTTGACCTTTGATGGTCGTTTTCGGCGCAAATTTGATCTTGAATTTGCACAACTCAATAGCCCATTTGACCATCCTTCCTAAAGATTCTGGCTTCGGCAGGAAGTGTTTTACGAACTTGTTGGTGAGGATTGTTATGGCATGAGCGTGGAAGTACGGTCTTAACTTTCGAGCAGCAATAACTAAGGCATAGAGATACTTTTCAATCTCGATATATTTTATTTCAACCAAATTAAACAATTTTCTTACAAAGTATACTGAACTCTGCTTATTTCCTTTTTTTTTTTTATTAAAACTGCACTGACTGCGACTTCACTAATACTTATTTAAAGAAAGAGTGGTTCACCGGGAATGGGATTCGCCAAGGTCGGGAGTGTCTACAGGTGCTGCTTAAGTGATTGAAAGGCAGCCTCACACTCCAGCGTTCACTCGAACTTGCGGTTTGCCCTGAGAGTTTTGAAGAATGGGAGAGACCTGTCGCTCGCCCTTGAGAGGAAACGATTGAGTGCGGCCATGCGACCATTTAGACTCTGGACTTCCTTGTGGAAAGTTGGGGACTTCATTTCTTGAAGAGCTCTGAGATTTTCAAGGTTCGCCTCTATACCACGCTCGCTGACCATGAATCCTAGGATTTTGCCTGATTTTACCCCAAATGCGCATTTTGCTGGATTTACACGAACGATGTACCTTATCATGCTTCTCGAAGTTCTTCTATATGAGGGCTCCCCTTGATTGTTTTGACGAGCATGTCGTCCACATAGGCTTCTATGTTCCGCCCCAATATTCTTGGAACATCCGATTTACCATTCGTTGATAGGTTGCCCCCGCATTTATCAGTCTGTAGGGCATCACCATATAACAAACTATATCTCCGTCTCCATAGAATGTTGTATGGGCTTCATCAGCCGGGTGCATTCGGATCTGGTTATAGCCTGAATAGGCATCCATGAAGCTTAGCATCTCATGAACAGAGATTGCATCAACAAACTGATCGATTTGCGGAAGGGGGTACGAATCCTTGGGGCAGGCCTTGTTTAAATCGCGGAAGTCGACACACATTCTCCATTTTATGTTCGACTTCTTCACAAGTACTGGGTTGGTGACTCAACTTTGGAAACGTACTTCCTTGACAAATTTGGCTTCAAGTAGTCTGCATACTTCTTGCCTGATCGCCAAGCGCTTGCCTGATTCGAATGACATTCTATTTTGAGCAATAGGCTTGATCGAGGGATCTATCCTTAGATCGTTGGAGATTATGTCGGTGTTGATGCCTGACATGTCACTAGGGTTCTACGCGAATAATTTCTTGTATTCTTTCAATAGGAAGGTCAAGGCGTCCTTTTGGTCGTCGTTCAAGGTGGTTCCGATATGCACCTTCTTTTCTGGACCGTCGATCTCGACTTCTGCTAGTTCTTCCATTGGGGTTGGCCGAGATTTGTCCTCACGAGGGCCAGCCTCTGTCTCGATGGCCATGGTTTCCCTTTGGTTCTTGCAGCGGAGGCAATTCACGTAGCATTGGCGTGAAGACGACTAGTCGCCTAGAACTTCTCCGATCCCATTCGGCGTGGGAAACTTCATTTTTTGGTGGACTCTGGAGGCCACGATCTTGTGAGGATTGATGGTGGTCCTCCCTAAGATGGCAATGTACGAGATGGGTGCGTCAACCACTAGGAAAGCGACCGACACCTTTATGCTCTTCCATCCTTCACCCAAAGTTACCGGCAAGGTTATAGCTTCCAGCGGATAAGTGGTTCTCCCAGCGAAACCGATGAGGGGAAAGTCGACTCGCTTAAGATCTTTGTTGGATTTGCCCAATTTTTTCGAAGGCGTCCATAAATAAAATGTCTGTCGAGCTTCCTCCGTCGATCAGAATTCTTTTCATATCGCATCCTTCAACTTCTGCTGTGATGACCAATACATCATTGTACGGGGTTGTGACATGTGTCAGGTCATCCTAGGAGAATGAGATAATGCAATCTTCTTCCGACCGATGTCTTTTTCCCAGTTGTACAACTGTGGAGATTTTGGTGGCATATACCTCTCTTGCATTGGACCCCTTGGATACGGTACCAAACCCTCCGGCAATTAGGTTGATTACCCGCTTTCCCTAGGATGGGCCAGATTATTCTGGCGGAACTGGCGAGTGGGCTCTACCTGTGGGTTGTTCGACTTCTATCTCTACCAACCACAGATTCCTTTAGCATGCCTCTCTGGATCAGTTTCTCGATGTCGCACTTGAGAATATAACAATCATCGGCTTTGTGTTCTTTAGCCTTATGATAGCGGCAATAGCTTTCCGTTTCTTTACCGATTGGCTGGGCAGATTTTCGGGGCATCAGTGGCATTGTCAGGGACCTTCTTTTCATTTCGACTAGTACCGCCGAGATCTGCCTATTTAAAGGCGTGAAATACTCGGGGTTTCTTATGGCTTGGCCTGGGGTTTTTTGATCTGTGCTTTTCACGCCCCTTCTTCTCATTTTTACCATCGCATTGGGGCTCTAAGATAACCCTTGGTGAGGTTAACAGAAGATTGGCTACCGAATTCGCCCTTTCGAGGTCTATGAAACCTTTTCGCCCTTACTGCCAGCTTATCTAGTGTCTCTATTTCTTGAACATGGTACCTAGATGTTTCACAGTTTTCTTGAGGCTTTGTTGGTCACATCGAGCCCTCTCCATCCGTGACTCAGCGGTCTATTTCTGTAACGTTTTTGTGAAAATGCCCGTAGAAGTGGGCCAAGGTTTCTCCTGGATGTTGTTTGACGGCGTCCAAGGCGGCCATACTTTTAACCATTGGCGCTCGCCCATATACCGTTCCAGAAATTTTCTCTTTAATTCGGACCATGTCCCTATCGATCCTGCAGGGAGGCCGAAGAACCAAGACGACGCCGAACCCGAGAGGGTAAACGAAAATAATAGGACTAAGTGATTTTCATCATTCGACTTACCCAATAAAGAAGCTTCATGCTTGTTGACGTGGATCACATGATCTCCTCCGCCACCACATCCTTTAGTATTCTGACCGCTATAAGGTCGACAGTGAATGGATGGGATGATCTCTCCCTGAAGGGAGTCATAACGGTTCCACGATGTTCCTTGATCTTTTTGTTGATAAGCTCCTCAACTTGGCCAAGAATGAACAGAGTGAGTAACTGTTGGCGCTTCGGTAGAGGCCGGAGGTAGGGACTGATGTCCTGATGTCATCTTTTGGTCCTCTTGAGGAGCAAGGGCACACAGATTTCCAGTTTTTGCTTCCTGTGGCCCCACGGGACAAGGATCTTCATGACGAGCAGGGCCTTGTCTGCGAGTCTGTCCTATGATAGTTTCAAATAGGGATAGCATCTCTGCGGTTACCTGAATGGTTTCCCCAGACACTTGAACGGTTGGTCGAACTGGAGTCTCATTGGTGTTCGGAACAAGGGTCAGTCTTAAATTGCTGACATGCTCCTACGCCAGTCTTGGAGGGATGGTGTTAAGGATTGCCTGGCTGGCAGGTTCTTGCTGGAGTCGTGAAGCGGCGACGGATTCCGAGCTATCTGAGTATTGCTCGTTAACACGTTTTCGACGATTGCAGTTTGAGCGAGTCTGCATGACTATTTTTGCTCGTGTTCCTACAGACGTCGCTAAATGTTGGGTCTGAATTTCCCGGATGCTGACTTTGCAGTGAGTTGAATGTCAATTGATTCATGACGGTATGCTTTCGAGCTCCGATGAACCTGCAAGAAGGGGAGCGCTACAGAGGGGGTGCCTCTGGGTCCCACTCAGATGCTTAAATGAGTATACTGTGTGTATGAACTCAAAACGTAATGAATGTATGTAAAACAAGAGTATTTATAGAGTTGGAAGACCAAACTGTTTTGGGCAGCTGGATATCTTTGTAAATATTGTGCCGGTAAAGATAAGGATAGCATATATTACGGTTTCCCATAGACGACGATCACTTGATCAACTCCGAATTCCCAGATGGGAAGATCATGCAAGTAGAAAAAGAAGGGATGCCGAAGACAAATTGTAGGATGTACTTTGACGGGATTGTGAATTCAGTCGGAGGGGGTATCAGGGCAGTGCTCATCTGACCAAAAGGCAACACTTTCCAGTGGTGGCCAAGGTCACCTTCAACTGCACCAAGAACATCGCAGAATATGAGGCATGTATTATCGGCATGTGCGCTGCACTAGACCTTGAAGTGAAGAAACTAGAAGTATTCGGAGTTTCCATGTTAATCATCCTCCAAATGATGGGGGAATGGAAAACGAGGGATGCCAAACTACAGTCATATCACAAGAACCTTGAGGATCTAGCTGCAGAATTTGAAGATATCACTTTCACTCATATGCCGAGAAATAAGGACCAATTTGCAGACTCATTGGCAAAACTTACATCAATGAGTAAAATTTCATCGGGAAACAAGGTACTGCCACTGGAGATTAAGATCAAAGAGTTTCCAGCCTACTATTGTACGGTCGAAGATTTAGATGATCAACCATGGTTCACTGACATAAAAAGATACCTGGAGTACGGAGAATTCCCAGAAGGTGCCACAAGAAATTACCAGAAAGTCGTACGAAGGATGGCTTGCAATTATTTTCTCAGTGACACAACCTTATACAAAATATAATTTAATGATACCCTTTTGAGATGTGTGAATGCCAAAGAAGTTGAGCGCCTAATGAAAGATATTCACGAAGGTTGTTGTGGTCCACACATGGGAGGGCGAATGCTGTCAAAAAGGATAATGAGACATGGATACTTTTGGTCTAACATGATGTCTGATTGTGCGAGACATGTCCAACATTGTCACCACACGAGCTCTATCCCATGACTTATCCATGTCCTTTCTCAATGTGCGGCATCGATGTAATCGGCATGATCTCTCCAAAGGCGTCCAATGGTCATCAATTCATATTGGTGGTTATCTACTATTTCACCAAGTGGGTATAGGCTATCACCCTGGCGTCAGTAATGGCGAAGGCTGTCAAGTGTTTCATTAGGAAGGATATCATCGCGTGTTATGGGGTGTCGGAGTCAATCTTCACAGACAATGCCGAAAATCTGAATAATAAATTGGTTGATGGGTTGTGTAACTAATTTAAGATCAAACATAGAAATTCATCTCCATATCGCCCACAAATGAATGGTGCAGTGGAAGCAGCAAATAAGAAGATCATAGAGAAAATGACTGTCAATTATAAGGATTGGCGCGACAAGCTGCCTTGGGCATTTATGGCATATAGGACCCTATTACGGACATCAACCGGAGCAACCTCATTCTCCCTTGTTTACGGGATCAAACTCGTGCTACCAATTGAAGTAGAAATCCCTTAAGCCAGGATCCTCGCTGAGGTAGAGATGGACGAGTCAGAATGGGTGATATGCATATTTGAGCAATTAAACCTCATAGATGAAAGGCGACTCATCGCGTTGTGCCACGGGAAATTGTACCAGCAACGCATGACTCATGCATTTAACAGAAAGGTGCGTCCAAGAGAATTACATGCAGTCGGTCTAGTTCTCAGAAAAATCCTTAGAGTCAATCCAGACGCTCGGGGTAGGTTCGTGCCTAAATATGAAGGGTCTTATGTCATCAAAGAAGTTTTCAGTGGAGGAGTCATGATCATCACCGGTGTGGACAACCAATAACTCCCCAGTCTAATTAATATGGACGCAATCAGAAAATACTATCCTTAAGGAGTTCATAACCAGAAAGCGAACCTCCAAAAGTGAGAGAAAATTCTCTCCAAATTGAAGAAAAGCTACTCAAAATTAGAGGACGTTGTTTCCCCCACGGTCGCAATGAAGAAAAGCGGTGTTTGGCATTAGTTTGAGTTGCCTTGACTAACTCGCATGCATACACCTTGTACAAGATTGAATCATGTGTATCCTTTATGGTCTCAAATGCTTGTTTCAAAGAGAATTTCCATGTAAAAATCATAATCTAAAGGGGTCACATCCACCCATAACCGGCTACAAGAAAACTTTTAAGATCCCTACATCCTTTTTCAAAACGTGTTTATTCATGACAAAGAGAAAATTGCATAAACATGTCTTGCTTCACGTTTGAGAATGTCCACATGACAGGTGGACGTAGCATGAATGGCTTTAGGGAACTCCATTAAAAAGGATTCCAAGGTCGACAAGTGAGAAAACAGTCTGAGAATTCCGCACTAACACTCGAACGTCTCTAAAAGAGTTTTGAGTTCTAAAGTAAGTCACAAGTCGACGAGCGAAGTATTTAGGTCTTCAGCCTCCGCAAGTCATCCTCGATGACCAGGACCTGTAGTTATCCAGTTTCTGGGAGTCACAAGCCGACGAGCGGAGCCTTTAGGTCTTCAAAAAGGGGCAACTGTAAACACCTGATTTTGGCTCGGGGTAAAAAACACTGTACGCGAGGAACCAAGCCGAGAAAAATAAAGATAGAAATATATATATATATATATATATATATATATAGAGAGAGAGAGAGAGAGAGAGAGATGAAAACAATATATATATATATTCTACCGAAAGCTTGCTCCGAATGATTTAGGTATATCTCTCTCGTATTTAATGTTGTATTTTTATTTCCTAATGTTATTAAAATTTATGTTATAAAAAAAAGGAGTTTATATACACATATTATATATTTATGTATAATATACGTGTTAATATATATATATATATATATATATATATGTGTGTGTGTGTGTGTGTGTGTGTGTGTGTGTGTGTGTGTGTGTGTGTGTGTGTATAATATATATGTAATACTATATATATATATATTACGTATATGTGATACTATATATGTATATGTATATATGTTTTAGGGTTAATTACCTCAACCGTTACTTATGTTTGGCCCATGTGATTAAAAGGTTACTCATGTTTTTTTGTGTAGCTGAAACGTTACTTAAGTTTGAGCATGTAACTGAAAGGTTACTCCATGAAGTTTCCGTCACATATTTCCGTTAAACTGTCACATGCAACTCACGTGACCTAATTTAAAGACGATTCTACCCCCCTTTTATGTTTATGGATTATGAAGTAGTAACAGTTAGGTAACAAAATGTCCAAACTAAAGTAACCGTTTAATAACATTTATAAGAAGATAAAACATCATTTAACAACTTCTCCACAAACATAAGTCATCACATTTGCAACCATTTCATTTTATTTTCTTCTTGAATATCTGATTCTGTTTGATGAAAATCTAGTTAAATAAACATCAAGTAGCATCAAACGAATTCATTATCGTGTGGAGATTGATTACGCTATATTGTGGAGCACTGCAACTTATCTATTTCGTATTCATCTTCATAAGAGATTGGAAAAAACAACACTCAACTTACTATGCAACTTTCTAACAACTTAAAGATACCAAAGAGTCGAGAAAATCATATGACACAGCTTAGCTCTTCCCATTCCATGCCATCAACAATGAGAAACATCCAAGACGAGTATCATATTAACTAACAGTTAAGCACCATCACAGGATAAATGGACAGACATTTCATTTGTATTTAGTAATTGCAAAGAGCTGTCATAAAAGGCCAATAGTTCAGGTTAATAACTCACGCTTATATCATTTTTCGCTGCTGGGGGCTTAATTGGACATGCTGGAGGAGCTCTTTCAGGCTTCCTGTACTCCCACCCGAAAAGTGCATAAACCTTCATCTGTAAGTAACATGAGGTATTAGTCAATAACATCTTAATTACTCTACAGTTAGTTGCTTACAAGTAATTCAACAGAGGTCATGACCTCCGTTAACATTCTCATAATTCCAGCAAATCACATTTCTAGATATCGAACATCAACCAAATTACTTTTCAATTGAAAAAAAATGCGGTTAAAGTTTAGTTTTTTTAGACAATTCTTTCACAGGTAGATCAATTAACAGCAGCAGACAAAATTCAGATGTCTGAAACACGATAAATATTCTGGGTATGTTCATTACCATGATATAATCGAAGCGAATCGACAAGAATCTGACGATCGGGACCATGAAGAGAGGCAACAAACAAGCCACACAAACCTACCATAGAATTCAATTGCACATAAACGGAAGCATCAATTTTCATTAGAAAAACAGTCCATAGTATATGATTAAGTAGTTAATTGCAAGAGAATAAAACTTTGAAATTTGGATCGTTAGTCACCATGTTGGACTGTTCCCTTAGAATGAACTAGGAATAAAGGTAAAGCAATGCAGAATATTCGCAGAATAAATGATATACTTAAAGCGTGAAGATTGATCTCAGATTGATAAAGAAACCAAATGCAAGAAAAACATATGAGATCGAGAGCCGCAGAATCAAGACAAAATCAGAGATTACCTGCAAATCCTTGGAATCTTGCAAGAACCTAGAAGGCTCACTGATTCTTATCACTGGCGAGATTGAGGAAGAGGGAGGGTAGAGCCAAAACAACAAGTTGAGCGAGATTCTTCAAATTACCTGCAGAACCAAGCTGCAACGATTTGATGTCTTCCTCAATATATACAATTTAGATAAATGAAAAACTTACAGAGGTCACTAACCTAATTGAACTTACTCTTTTCAATGGTTGTAGACGGACGAAATCAACACGGACTTGCTCACCACCTAATTGCTTGCCATTGAGAGTACCCATGGCCTGGATTGCATCTTCAAGCTCAAGCTTACGGACCAGACAGAGGTACTCCCAAACTCCGCCACCGCCATTTCCTGTCCAGACCTAGAAACGGGAAGAAATTACAAGCTGTTCTTAAGTAGACAAGTTTAAGGTAGTTTCCGAACTTCAAATTATTAATACATCACGTGACAAGCACATGTCACTACTTAACGGGAAGAAATAACGACAGTTAGGTGATAGTAACGGTTCAGTCACATGTGTCAACATACGTAACGGTTGAGCTCAAGTTTGAACGGTTCAGTCACATTGTCAAACATAAGTAACGGTTCACGTAATTAACCCTATGTTTTATTATGTCTATATGTATAATATATATATATATATATATTATGTATATGTCATATATGTATAATATATATGTGATACTATATGTATATGTGAAAAAAGAAATATTTTCAAATACGAGTTAGATCATTCTCAAACTTTGATGAAGGTTACAACTCGATCCATGGACTCTGGGGTGATTTTGGGACTTTACCGAGTGTTATAAACCAAATCATAACAGTTTTGGGTCATTTGTGCAATTTTTGATTTTTTTTTTAAAAATCAGCTCGAATTTTTTAAAATTTACATTTTGTTCCCTGAACCTTTCTGGGCATCCCATCACTTCTCAAAATGTTACAAATAAGTCTAGAATAATTTTCGGGTTATTTTTGGAACTTTACAAAGTATTACAAATAAGTCTAGAATAATTTATGATTAATCCTATAATTTTTTAAAAAACGATTTTCAGTTCAGTAATAATTTTTGGAAAATTACATTTTTGATTCCTAAACTTTTCTGGACATTCCATGACTTCTCAAAGTGTTACAAATATGTGCATAATAATTTTTGTGTTATTGGGAACTTCACCAAGTGTTACAAATAAGTCCAAAATAGTTTAAGGGCAATTCTGACATTTTTTTAAAATACTATTTCCAATTCAGGTGGACTTCTAAAATAATACATTTTTGTCCCCAGACTTTTATAGACATCTCATGACTTGTCAAAGTCTTACAATTTGGTCCAACATACTTAATATCTTCAAAATCATTCGTGTATTTTTTACACGTTTAAAATGGTCCCAAAGTTACACCACATTTTTTCAAGCACAATTAACTTTATCCTCTTTTTTATTTATTTGAAATTAACTTGTAAATAAAAAATATTTGTACACGGTTTATTTCAATTAAAGAAAAATGCATGTCATCTCTTTAGCAAAGCATGATCAAATTGGACAATTCATGTAAATCAGTAAAAATAATAATTTCAAAAGAAAACTAAAATACCGAAAGGGCGGATTGTGGACTCGTGAGCCCTTAAGACGTAATCAAACCCCCAAACTCAATTCTCTGGGCGCAAACCTTTCCAAGCCCTAGGATGTTAACACCATGTACCCTAGGCAAATTTTAGGATTCCAATTAGCCTTTAATTAATCGGTGACGACTCTTTCATTTTTTTCGATCCAGTTGATGACCCCGCTCTACTGGACCCGTCGCTCGCCAAGACTCGACATTTTTCGAGTGAGCAAAAATAAATATATTTTTCAAAAAGGTCGGGGAAAGTCGGATTCTACGTTGGTGAGTAGCTGTTAAGGTGGCATCGAGACCCAATTTAATGGGCATCGCAATTCCCTCGAGTGTTTGGCTACCCAATCAGCTGCCTGGTTCGCTTCGCGTCGAACAAAATTCCATTTTATCGAACTACAATACTTGCCGCCTGTCTAATGTTACCCAAAATATTGTTGGTCCGCCAGTCTTGTTCTTCCTCTGGACCCAACAATTGTTTGATCAAAACTTCCGAGTCCGACTCGACTATTACATGCGTCCAATTCCTTCGCCTGGCGAGATTTACACCTTGGAGTACAGCTCGTGCTTCCACATTTATCGCACTTGTGTCAGTTCCCCTCCAGTGGCACCTTTCGATCATAGCCCCTGTGTGGTCCCGCGCTACAACTCCGATCCCTCCCTTCTGGTCCCGTCCTCTCCACGCCCCATCGTAGCTCACTTTGATTGCACCTCTTGGGGGTTTCGTCCACTTTGTGTTTGCATTCTGCAGTGCTGACTTTCGGCCCTTGTCTTTGAGCTGTACGTGTTGGTGCCAAGTTTCATTCGCCAGTCTCATGCCCTTCTCCATAACCACCATTGGCTCGGGTTGTTCTCCTTTACTCTTGGCCTCACACCTGCCTTTCCATATTTCCCATCCTAGTGACACCATCCACGTCTTAGTCTTCTCCCCTTCTTCCCCTACTCTTCACCAGCTCATCCACCTCCATCAACCACTCCACCCATGTTGGTTCGTGATTCGGTTCCCTTCTGATACCCATCCCCCGAACCACACATCTAAAGTCCAACCACACTCTCTATATAGCTCTCTCTCTCTCTCTCTAGCTAATACGCTGTTGTAATAAATACCTCTTAGTGTTTGCGATCTAAGTTTGGTATCAGAGCCAAGTGCTCAGGTATGTAGTTTATATATGTATTTATATTTTGGAACTTATGTTTTAGTTTCACTTATGTTATTATGTTTATTAAGTAAATTATGTTTGTATAAATTAATGTTTGTAAACCTTATGTTAATAACTATAATAATATTGTGTGAAGTTTGTTAATTCTTCCTTTGGTTTATCTTATTATTGTTCTTAGTTTTCTGTTTTGGAGATTTAGTTGAAATTCTACTTTTTAAGAACTTATTTATTACTATTATTACTTGCATATTTGAATTAAAAGATAGAGATTATCTATCCAAACAAAATTTGTGTTGTGAAACCCCAAGTCGCGTACCGTAAGGCCATAAATCCCTTGGATGTGGTAGGCAGGAGAAATCGTTGACAGTGATCGATACAACTATGTTTGGATTTGGTAAGTCCTTATCTTTTAGGTCAAATACTGCTAGTAGTAGCAGTAACAAAGAAATTCTTATTAATGAGAATTTTGATAAAGAAATACAAAACTGGAAAATGCCAGAACAATCATCTGTTTATAAACAGAAAGGAACCTTTGATTTTTCTTCTGATTATATTATTAAAACTGTTGAAGAAGCTATCCCCTTAAATGAAGGAGATAATACATTTCAATTGCTAAGTCAATCCTTAATTGAAAAACATAAGGAAAAATATAAATTTTTGCATCTTGGAAAAGTGCAAATCGGATTAAAACCAACTTCTAGACTAGGTTTAAATACCTCTGCTCTTCTTTGTGTTCGTGACAAACGTCACCTTGGTTTTACAGACTCCTTATTAGGAATCGTTGAAAGTAGTTTGTGTGATGGCCCGATTTACTTTTCGTGCTTTCCCAATTTTACTTTGTCATTAAATGACCCAACTATTTTACATGCCCTTTGCCTCGATATTAAAACCGAAGGTTTTCGTATGATGCAAGGTGCTGAAAATATTGTCCTTATTTATAGGATTCAATACAAAGTTATGAATACTGTTGTTCCACGCCTAAAATGGTTAGGACCAGATCTTAAAGGATCTACAACTTTGTTTATGACAAATCTTGCTAAAAGCAATGTTCAAGTCCCCAAAACTATAACTTGGGATGAAGTTAAGTTACCTGTTAATTGGATGCTTGAAAATGCTAGTGAACCTGCTAAATCCGAAAATCGTGAATTAGAAGGTTTAATCGAACATCCTGATGGTAATGTCGAAATTCGTTTCTCTAATCAGAGAAGTGCTAGGCTAAGCTTTGGACACTCAAGAAGTTTAAACAACTATATTGAAAATCCTTTGGAAACTTCTTATAATCGCTCCATGGATTCTGCCCCTTCCCAGTTTGATAGAGAATCTATATCTGGTACTAGATTTACCTCTGATGGGGTTAATCAACCAGAATATAGGGTTAATACTCTACCTTCTGAGGTTTCAGGAACTAGGATAAAATCTCCTACTCCTTCTGACATGGGTTATGATATCCATACCCTTATTTTATCTGATGAGAAAGATGAATTTCTCTATTGCCCCCTTAAAGGACAAGCTAGAGAAGAATTTTTCTCTGATGATAATGATTTAAAAAGAAAATGGTTTTTCTTAAAAAGAAAATCTGAACAAGATAGATATTTCTCTCTTTATAAAAGAGTTATTAAAAGATGTTTAGATCTTAATGAAGAACCAATGGAATTCTTTACTTTTATGAAATTTAAAAGTAAAAATAATTATCCTAATTTCGAGGATAAGAATGTCATTCTTCCTTTAGAAAGTTCTTATAGGAATTTTCTTATTAGAAATGGTAAAACTATCACTAGTATTCATCCTCCTGAGAAAAGTATTATTTTAAAAATACAGGATGAAGAAATACTTGCTACTCCTTATAGGAAGAGCAATAATGTTGAAGCTGTTGTTGAACAAAGCAACTTTACAAATTTAACACTTCAAACATTAGGTGATCAGTTAACTAGGATAGAAAAAAATGTTTCTATCAATAGAAATTTTGGTGAAGGATCATCTAAGATTAAAAATCTTGACGTCCCAAAATTGGACAACAAGGTTTTATTTAAACCTATGACTTCTGAGAAACTTGAATTTAATTTCAAAAAACCTCTTGGTAATAATCAAGAGACTGAAATGGTTTCTGAGATCGTCAAGCGTTTAAAAAATCTTGGCATCAATGAGAAGGATTGTGTTCCTTTGGAACAAGGTCAAATTGATCTTGATAACCCTTCTATTATAAGTAGTGATAGCGAAATTGAGCAACTTGAAAATAACTTTAAAGAAACCAATAATGAAACTTTTCAAGTCAATAAGTTATCCCCTTCTTATAAGAAGAGATTGTCTTATAGCATTCCAGCTAAACCCTATTATCATAGTCCAACTCCTGTTGATCTACAATTAGAACAACATGGAGAATATAAGGGTGTTCAATTCAACGGTAAATGTATCGAAGAATGGAATATTGATGGAATGGCTGACTATCAGGTTCAAACCATATTGCAATATATGACCATGTATGCTACTGCTTGTAGATCCAATGGTAATCCTGATAATAACATCACTAAAGCCATAATTCATGGCTTTACTGGTCAACTTAAAGGTTGGTGGGACTTTCTTCTTACAGAAGAAGCTAAACAGCATATCTTGTGTGCTGTTAAAAGGGAAATTGTTAATACCAACAATATCCCTACTGAAACTGATGTTTCTGATAGTGTTAATACACTTATTTATTCAATTGCAAAACATTTTATTGGCTCATCTACTTTGCAAATTGATAAAACTCAAGAGCAGTTAATGAACTTGCGTTGCCAAAACTTATCTCAGTTTAAATGGTATAAAGATGTTTTTATTTCTAAAGTCTTAACTAGACAAGACTGTGGAAGTGAATTTTGGAAGGAAAAATTCCTTTCTGGCTTACCCTTATTTTTTGCTGATAGGGTTAGAAATAGAATTCGCCAAAGAGAAGGGGGGATAATTCCCTATTCTCTTTACACTTTTGGTGACTTATCTTCAGAAATCATGGCTGAAGGTATTATCTTATGTAATGAAATGAAATTGCATAAGAAAATCCAAAAGGAGAAAATCTTAGGTACTAAGTACCTAGGAGACTTCTGTGACCAGATGGGATTAAATCCCTCTGAACCCAAGGAAAAGAATTATAAGAAAAAATCTTATAAAAACTCTTATAGAGAACATGACCATAGGAAAAATCATTTTAAACCTAGAAAAAAGAAGAGGTTTGAAAAAAGAAATTTTTCTAATGAGAAAAAATCTATTCCTATTTGCTACAATTGTAAGCAACCTGGTCATTACGCTAATAAGTGTAAATCAAAAAGGGTTAATAATATTAACCTTGACTTTTGGAAAGAAACTATGGAGAAACTTTTCATCCATGAAAATGATTTGGAAATATCTGTCATAACAGATAAAAATCTCTCTGATAGTTCTGAATTAATTGATTCTTCTGATTCTAATCAAGAGTCAGATTGCGATGGCAATTGTGATTATTACAAATCACTCTGTAAATCTAATGGTTTATGTGTCCTCACCCGTGAACAAATTCTTTTTCTTGAAACAATTGATAAGATTTCTGATCCTTCTGAAAGAAAAGAAATTCTTAAATCATACCTTGAACAATATGGTCAAAAGGATTTTATTGAAAAACCTTTAGAAGAATCTTCTATTGCTCAACCTAAGGCTTATAGCCTTAAAGACATTTTAAGTAGAGGTAAAACTTCTAGAAAAAATTCTGATAATAATCCAGGTCTAGAAATTCTTAGACATGAGATTAATCTCCTCAAAAAGGAGATTGATGAATTAAAATCTAGAATTATTATTTTAGAAACTGATTATAATAATGAAGGTAATTATGAAGAAGACAATTTACCCGAAAAGGATGAATTAAATTCTTTAACCTATATCAATATGCTTGATCGGGTAATTACTCACAAATGGCATATTAAAATAACTATTGTTGTTCACAAAGAATATTTCTTTAATGTAATTGCCATGGTTGACTCTGGTGCTGACCTTAATTGCATAAATGAAGGTCTTGTTCCTTCGAGATATTTCTCGAAAACTACTGAAATTCTTAATACTGCTGATGGTAGTAAAATGCTGGTTAAATATAAGCTTAATAACACTGCTGTCTGTAATAAAGGAATTTGTCTTGAAATGCCTTTCATGCTTGTGAAAAATCTTTCACAAGATGTTATTTTAGGTAACCCTTTCTTACATATGCTTTATCCCATTAAAAGCATCACTGAAAAGGGAATCACTAGTACTGTTAATCAACAGGAAATAACATTCAACTTTATCACTGAACCTCGTTATCACGAAATTGATATTGTTCAGAAGAAAATTACTAGGAAAGAGAATTTTCTTAACTCCTTATCTCAGGAATTAGGCTATAAAAAGATAGCTGAACAAATTAACAATAAATTTGTAAAAGAAAAAATTTCTCACTTACAAAATTATATTGAAAAAACTGTTTGTTCTGATCTTCCTACAGCTTTCTGGAATAGGAAGAAACATATGGTTAATTTAACCTACGAACCTAATTTTGAGGAACATCAAATTCCTACTAAAGCTAGGCCTATAGCCATGGGACCTAGACTCTTAGAAATTTGTAAAAAGGAAATTGATGAATTACTTATTAAAGGACTAATTAGAAAATCATCTAGTCTCTGGAGTTGCCCTGCATTTTATGTAGAAAATGCTGCTGAATTAGAACGTGGTGTACCTAGATTAGTAATTAACTATAAACCTTTGAATAAGGTTTTAAGATGGATTAGGTACCCTATCCCTAATAAGAGGGATCTCCTTAATAGACTTTATCCTACCAAAGTCATGTCAAAATTTGATATGAAATCTGGGTTTTGGCAAATTCAAATAAATGAAAAGGATAGGTATAAGACTGCTTTTACTGTTCCTTTTGGACATTATGAATGGAATGTCATGCCTTTTGGACTTAAAAATGCTCCTTCTGAATTTCAAAATATTATGAATGAGATATTCAGTCCTTATATGTCCTTTTGTATTGTTTATATTGATGATGTTTTAATATTTTCTGAAAATATTGATCAACATTTTAAACATTTGAAGACATTTATTAATGCTGCAAAATTTGCTGGGTTGGTAATATCAGCTAAGAAAATAAAAATATTCCAGACCGAAATTCGGTTTCTTGGACATATTATAAAAGAAGGGACAATATTCCCTATTGATCGGTCTATTGAGTTTTCTGAAAAATTTCCAGATATAATAAAAGAAAAAACCCAATTACAAAGATTTTTGGGAAGTCTCAATTATATTGGAGACTTTTATAGGGATCTTGCAAAAGATGCCAAACCTTTATTTGAAAGGTTAAGGAAAAATCCTCCCGAATGGTCTTATGAACATACCAAGGCTATTCAAAAAATAAAAGCTAAGATTAAGGAAATTCCTTGCTTAGCAATAGCTCAACCTGATGCATTCAAAATTGTTGAAACTGATGCTTCAGATTTAGGCTATGGTGGAATCCTAAAACAAAGGATTAATAATAAAGAAACTCTAGTACGATATGCGTCTGGAGCTTGGCAAGGGCCAAGAAAAAACTATTCAACGGTTAAGAAAGAAATTCTTTCAATCGTTTTGTGTGTTCAAAAATTCGAAAGTGATTTAATAAATCAAAAGTTCCTTATAAGGGTAGACTGTAAATTTGCCAAGGACATTCTGGAAAAAGATGTTAAAAATATAGCATCAAAACAAATATTTGCTAGATGGCAAGGCATATTGTCTGTGTTTGATTTCGACATTGAGTTTATTAAAGGATCAGATAATTCTTTACCTGATTTTCTAACTCGTGAATTTTTGCAGGGAAATAATGGATAAAAAGAAGAAAAAAGAAAAAGGAAAGGCAAAAGCCTCCTCCTCTTCTTTGCCTTATAAGGCTGCTTTCAACAAAACTCCTGCCCAGCTAAAAGCTGAAGCCTTAAAGGCTGTCCCTCCTGAAATGAGGCTGAGGGATGATGCTTATCAAGCATCCAGAAAAATTTCGGACCGAGCTAATGAGTTCGTGTACCCTTTCATTCCATACTCTACAGTATGGATTGCTCCCATTGAAGATAAATATCTTCATTTAAATGCTGATGAAATCTCAAAATTTTATATTCGAGAATTCTCAGACCCTTTCTTTTATCCAAAAGAAACAAATTATTACATATCTATTCTACAAATTACTCAATCTGTAGAATTTGATAGCATTACCCGAGGTGGGAATGATTGGGCTTATTCTAAAGCCTATATAAAACAAGTTTTGACACCAGAACAGTGGAACGGTGATCTCTTTCGTTATAACGAAATCCCCAAAACCGGGAAAAAATTAGAAAAATATTGGTTTAATTACTTTGATTATATCAAAGCATGGGATGGTGCTTTCCTTTATGAAAATAATCAAAAGAAGCACACTTGGTTTCTTCAATTTAGAAACATTGAATCAGCTACTGATTTTCCTCAGTGGTTTATAAAATGGTTCTATACTTGGGGTGCAAACCCAATTATCTTTCCTGATAAAATCAGGTGTTTTTATGAACAATTTGAGAAAGAAAATTCTACTACTTCTTTCAAAAACCCGGAACTTATATTTACTGCTATCTACAGAGTTCCATGGATACTAAAATGGGAAATTATTAAGGCATATACGCCTGTACAAAAATTTGGAGAAACAATTACAACTATTCCTTATTTAGGAAGGAGAATTTTAATAAAATGGTGGGATAAGTATGAATTCTTTTGTGAGAAGTCTATTTATACTCAAAAAGGACTTATTAGTCTAAAAACAGTCTTGGAAATTCCCGAGTCTTCTTTACCTACTCCTAATAAGGATACGGCTAGTATACTTAAAGAGTTACTATCCTCTTCTTCTAAATCTGAACTCAGAAAAGAGTTAAGAAAAATTCTTGACGATTCAGATGAAGAAAGTGTGGCTGAGACTAAAAGTCCAGAAAATGATTATATGCAGGATTCACAAGATCCAAATGCATAAATGACGTAAGTAATCACGTCAGCACTTATCAGTGCAAATTACTATTCATGAATAGTAAAACACTTTTTACTATTCTTGTCCTTATTAGGCAATAATTAACTTTTACTGTTTATAAACAGTCCCCTGTCGGCCACTCCAGAAGACGACAAACAGTACCTCCACTACTGTCGGCCACCTCACTATTCCTGTCGGACATAATCAAAAGAAGACAAACAGTGCTTCCACTGTTTATACAAACGTCTGGAATCCGCTCTTCAAATCCGGAGCTTATAAAAGGATGCTCCTATCCATCTTCAGAGGAAGCTTGGGACGACCCTCTCTCTCTATATAGCTCTCTCTCTCTCTCTCTAGCTAATACGATGTTGTAATACATACCTCTTAGTGTTTGCGATCTAAGTTTGGTATGTTTTAATATCGAGGCAAAGGGCATGTAAAATAGTTGGGTCATTTAATGACAAAGTAAAATTGGGAAAGCACGAAAAGTAAATCGGGCCATCACACAAACTACTTTCAACGATTCCTAATAAGGAGTCTGTAAAACCAAGGTGACGTTTGTCACGAACACAAAGAAGAGCAGAGGTATTTAAACCTAGTCTAAAAGTTGGTTTTAATCCGATTTGCACTTTTCCAAGATGCAAAAATTTATATTTTTCCTTATGTTTTTCAATTAAGGATTGACTTAGCAATTGAAATGTATTATCTCCTTCATTTAAGGGGATAGCTTCTTCAACAGTTTTAATAATATAATCAGAAGAAAAATCAAAGGTTCCTTTCTGTTTATAAACAGATGATTGTTCTGGCATTTTCCAGTTTTGTATTTCTTTATCAAAATTCTCATTAATAAGAATTTCTTTGTTACTGCTACTACTAGCAGTATTTGACCTAAAAGATAAGGACTTACCAAATCCAAACATAGTTGTATCGATCACTGTCAACGATTTCTCCTGCCTACCACATCCAAGGGATTTATGGCCTTACGGTACGCGACTTGGGGTTTCACAACACAAATTTTGTTTGGATAGATACTCTCTATCTTTTAATTCAAATATGCAAGTAATAATAGTAATAAATAAGTTTTTAAAAAGTAGAATTTCAACTAAATCACCAAAACAGAAAACTAAGAACAATAATAAGATAAACCAAAGGAAGAATTAACAAACTTCACACAATATTATTATAGTTATTAACATAATGTTTACAAACATTAATTTATACAAACATAATTTACTTAATAAACATAATAACATAAGTGAAACTAAAACATAAGTTCCAAAATGTTTCGGCTTTTCCACAGAAATGGCAATTAGGGTCAATGGGGATACCTCGTTTATGGAGTTTCTTCGCTACCGGTAGTGTTTTGGCACAACTCCTCCACATGAACTGCTCCACTTTGAGGATCACTGCACCTCGCCACACTTCCCTACATGTCCTTGTCTGGACCGCTGTTGATGAGGATGGTGCGTTGTGTTGTTCTGATTGTTCATCCTCCATCAACTTCTTGTATACCATCCACAGTTGTGCGTCACCCCATTTTATTGTTGGCCAGACTAGTCAATCCTTCGGCCCCATACTGTGCAGCTGGATTTCCTTTATACATTGAGACTCTTCTTCCGTGATTTGGCCTCTAAGTCCCTCCAGGTTCCATCTCGGCCCAGACCCGTCAATGAGGTCTGCAACCCTCATCGCTGGATCTACGCCGCGGCTCGTCTGTTCGGTGAGTCTGTGGTCGTCTAGGCATGGTATCCACTTGTCTCCTGAGACATGGACCGATTCACCGTTGCCAATTTGCCATACTCCTTCCTTAGCTGACCTGTCGGCCCTCCAAAATGCTCGACCACGCCCACGATGGTCGTTGTCCCTTCCGTTCTCCCAGAAACGTTGTGCTGGGGAAGTATATGCCTTTCATTATCTTTCCCCACATGCTGTCCGGTTCATTCTGTAGTCTCCAGGCTGTTTTAGTAAGCATAGCTCTGTTAAAATTCTGTATATCCCTGAAACCCATACCCCTTCATCTTCGGGCCTTGCCATTTGTTCCCATTTTCGCCAATCCATCCTTCGTTCGGTTCCTCTAACTCCCCACCAGAAACGTGCGGTGAGTGTTGCTATTTCTCGGCACCAGGTCTTGGGAAGCTTAAATAGGGTCATGGCATATGTCGGTATTTCCGTGACTACTGCTTTTATGAGCGTCTCTCGACCTGCCTCATTTAAAAACAGGTTTTAATTATTGAGTTTTTGTATAACTCTATCTTTCACGTACCTTAGCGCCTCTTTTTTGGATCGCCCCCACTGGTTGGGAGTGCGAGATATTTCCCTGCATCGTTAACCTATTTTATCCCTAGGATGCTTTCGATCCTTTTCCTTGTTGTCACATCTGTTGTCTTGCCGAAGTAGACACATGACTTAGCCAAATTGATGCTCTGCCCCGATGTTGCTCCGTATGTACTAACCAGCTCGGTGAGGTCATTTGCCTTGATAAACACAAGTGAGTCGTCCACGAAGAAGAGATGATGTATCACTGGACAGTTTCTACTTATCCTGATTCCATCCATCTCCCCCCGCTCTACCACCTTGGTGATGTTCCTGGATAACACATCCGCAACTAAAATAAAGAGGTACGGTGAGAGTAGATCACCTTGCCTTATACCTCTTGCTAGCTGAAATCTCCTTGTCTTCTTCCCGTTTACGACCACACTATATTGTACCTTGGTCACGCATTCCTTGATCCAGGCTACCCACTTGGTATCAAAACCAAGCTTCCTCAGTGTCGCGAATAAGAACTCCCACTCGATCCTGTCGTAGGCCTTATTCACGTCCAGTTTTAGAGCGCACTCATCTCGCTTTGTATTCCCCTTTCTTCTCAGGTGGTGGAAAGCCTCATGTGCAACAAGAATATTATTGTGGATGAGCCTGTCAGCAACAAAAGCACTTTGGTGTGGTGTGACAAGTTTGGGTAGGATGGTCTTAAGACGGTTAGCAATCGCTTTAGATATAACTTTGTAGCTAAAATTGCAAAGGCTAATTGGTCGGAACTGTGTTGTGTGTGGGGTGTGTGGCACTTTGGGAATCATAATAATGTTAGTGTATGTAAAACTAGGAAGAAGGTTACCCGTTTCAAAGAAGGCGCGGACCTCACGGATGACATCACTTCCGACCACATCCCAATACCGTTGATAGAACAACCCTGGAAAGCCGTCAGGCCCTGGTACCTTCGCCCCTCCCAAACTGAACACCGCATTTTTGATCTCATCCCTCCCTATAGGTGTTGTCAACCTTCTGTTGTCCCTCTCTGTGACCAGCCTTGGTGTGTCCCGCAGGACTTCATCGGGTTGTCTCGTTCCCTCCCTTTCATAGAGGTGTCGATAGTACTACCCACACTCGACCATTATGTCCAGTTCCGTCTCTAACCATGTTCCATCCTCCTTTTGTAGTCGGAGGATCTTGTTCTTTCTCCTTCTCTCAACCGTTGTTTAATGAAAGAATTTCGTATTGCGGTCGCCTTCCCCTAGCCACGTTACTCGTGACCTCTGTCGCCAGTACCCCTCCTCGCGTTTCCATAACTCATTGAGTTCCACTTTTATCTTTTGCTCCTCCTGTTTTATATACCCCGAGTTGTCGCGGCTTTGTAGCTCCTCCAAGTGCCTTGTCAACATTTCAATCTTCCAAAATATTTCAATTATGATGCTAGAGTTGGTTGACTATAAATAGCAACGGAAGTTTACATATTTACACTGTGGTCCAAAAGAAAACCTCAAAACTAATTAACCCTTATAGTTTAAACTTAAGCCCTCAACTTATACTAATGTACAGCAAGGTCCTAATTTTATGGGTTCAGCCTGTAATTTAACAGATCTATCCTTCCACTTAATCACTCTATATCTACTGTGCTCCGCGGATCTTTATTAGGAGTTATATTGGATTACAGTCCCATTCAAATAAGCTTCTGCAGTCTCATTCAAATTGCTTATGCGGTCCCATTCTATGATTGGATTAACCGATAAGATGTTCTTTCAAACGGTAGCTAGATGTCTTCTGTAATTTGTGTGGATGGGGTGGGTGGTGCCTCGATTTTTCAAAGAAATTCTTGGGTACATATTTTTTTTTCACTAGTAGTGATGAAAAGGGATGAGAATGAAAAACCCAGAAGAAACGAAAATATATGTATTTCATTGATTGAGGGATTACAGACTACAAGTCAATATATAGTGCAGATCTTTCTGATTCTTGCACAAAGGCGAACAGTTAAAACTGTTAAACAAATAAACTAAATAATAAACTAACTCTCAACTTTGCATAAGTAACAAAATGATCCCTAAACATTCAATAGATAAACAAACAGAAAATAGTCAATCAATTTTCTTTCTTATTTGTTTCGGTGCATGTATCCTTATCAGATTGCCTTTCTTCAACACCCCCAATCTGATAGGTCTGAAAATGTCATGAAGTCCAAGCATTCCAGATAAATAGTAATGCTGATTTTGTCCCAAGGCCTTAGTGAAGATGTCTGCGATTTGTTCCTTGGTTCCGATGTACTGCATAGAAATCAAACCAGACAGCAATTTTTCTCTAACAAAATGACAATCAATTTCAATGTGTTTGGTTCTTTCGTGATACATAGGATTAGAAGTAATGTGCAACGCAGCTTTATTATCACAGTAAACAATAATCAGTTTTGTATGATTAACATTCAATTCACCAAATAAACCTTTTATCCAAATGATTTCAGAAACTGTCATGCCAATACTTCTATACTCAGATTCTGCAGATGATCTAGAAACCGTATTTTGTTTTTTAACTTTCCAAGAGATTAAAGATTCCCCAAATTTAATACAGAAACTTGTTATTGACTTCCTGGTTTCTTGGCAACTTGCCCAGTCAGAATCGCAATACGCCCTTAGTTGGAGATCAGAATCTGCAGGAAAAAACAATCTTATCCCTGGCTGATTTTTAATGTACTTAACAATCCTAATGGCAGCATCCATATGAGACTGTTTTGGCCTGTGCATATACTGACTTAATTGTTGGACACTAAAGGATATGTCAGGCCTAGTCACAGTTAAATAAAGCAGCTTTCCAATTAATATGGAGTTGAGTCAAGTAATACCTCATCATGTTGGTTCTTCCCTATATGAAGATCATAGTTTGCTGAGGTGAGTTTCTGGTTGGTTTCCATTGGTGTTTTGCTTGGTCTGGAACCAGACAATCCTGCCTCTGTAACCAGTTCCAGAGCATACTTGTGCTGATTCAACACCAATCCTCTACCTGTTCTAGCCACTTCAACACCTAAAAAATACCTCAAACTCCCGAGATCTTTTATCTTAGAAGATTGATTTAGAAACAATTTAAGTTCCTCAATTATGTTGTTCGAGTTTCCAGTGATCAATAGATCATCTACATATACAAGTAATACATCAATTTCTCGATTTCATTTCTTAGTAAACAAAGAATAGTCGTACTTACTCTGAGTGTAACCATTTGATATCAAAGCCTGAGTTAATTTTTGGTTCCACTGTCGAGACGATTGCTTGAGGCCATAGAGGGATTTGTGTAGTCGACAAACCTTATTCCCCCCGTGAGTACCAAATCCCTCAGGAATCTCCATGTAGACTTCTTCGTGTAGGTCTCCCTGTAAAAAGGCTGTGACAACATCTAGATGGTACAGAGGCCAAGAAAAAACAGAGGCCAAGGAAAGAATAATGCGGACTGTCACCATTTTAGCAACAGGACTGAAAGTTTCTGTGTAATCTATACCTTGATGTTGATTGTACCCCTTTACAACGAGACTAGCTTTGTACTTGTCAATGGTACCATAAGATTTATACTTAATTTTGAAAATCCAACGACAGCCGATCGGTTTTTTATTTGCAGGAAGTGGAATAATAGACCAGGTCTTGTATTCTTCCAAAGACAGAATCTCATTTTGCATGGAAGATATCCAAACATGATTTTGAATAGCTTCTTGAAAAGATCTCGGTTCAGAAATTTTAGAAACAGATGAAGCAAAAACCTTGTAATCATTCTTGAGATGTTTGTAAGTCAAAAAATCTAACATAGGGTGAGCAGTAGATATACGATTGGACATAATAAAATCTTCATGCCAAGTCGGAGGTCTAGTAAGTCTAGTGCTTCTGCGATTTCTATTTTCATTATCAGCTATAATAGGAGCACTATCATCAACAGGTTCAGGAGCATTATTAACAGAATCGGAATGCTCATGAGAATGTATAGGCTGATCATTAGTATCAATAACATGCTCAGGAAACAAAGCTGAAGGATTCTTATTTCGTAAAGCAAAAGGAAAGATATTTTCGAAAAAAATAACATCTCTACTTATAAACATACCTCCTGTCTGTAAATTGAGTAATTTATACCCCTTTTGACTGGAAGAATACCCCATAAACACGCTTTGAATCGACCTGGAGACAAACTTGTTTTGGGGGGTCAGATTTTTCCCAAAACAAAAGCATCCAAAAGTGCGAAGATGGGAAAGATCTGGAGCTTTCCCATGAAGCTTCTCAAAAGGGGAAATAAAAGACAAGACAGAAGAAGGTAATATATTGATTAAATAACAAGAGGTTAGAATAGCATCACCCCAGTATAAATCGGGTAAAGAGCTTTGAATTTTCAAGGCTCTAGCCACCTCAAGTAAGTGTCGGTGCTTCCTCTCAACAACACCGTTCTATTGAGGCGTGTATGGGCAGGTTTTCTGGTGGAGAATACCTTTACTAGCAAAAGAACTTGCAGTATACTGATTCACAAACTCACCACCATTGTCAGTGTGTATGATACCAACTGAAGTCTGAACTGATTTTCTACTAACAGCACGAAATCTTTGATAATCAGAAAAGCATCAGTTTTGAATTCAATCAAATAAGTTCATGTTGTCCTAGTATAATTGTCGACAATAGTAATGAAATATCGCTTATTATCATACGTTTGACAATGAAAAGGGCCCCAAGTATCGATATGAATCAATTCAAAAGATCGAGTAGTCTGAGAAATAGTAGCAGGAAAAGGGTCTCTATATTGTCTAGCCTGAGGACAAACAATGCAGCTATTTTTAAAATCAACAGAGCGATCCTTCATATTTTTCAAAAAAGGAATCTTCAAAAAAATTGTTTCAGATACATGGCCTAATCTTTTGTGCCACAAATCACAAGACTTTATAGAGTTATCAAAAACACTGAATGCTACATCAGTTATGGGTTTAGAAGCACAAATGTACAAGCCATTGATCTCTCTACCAATCCGGATTACCTTCCCATTGCAAAGGTCTTGAAGAATCACAAATTCAGGGTAAAACATAACACAACATTTGAGATCATGTGAAATTTTCTGGACAGATAACAAGTTGAACCTAAAATTAGGTATGTATAATACGTTTTTCAGGATTATTGTTTTGTCGGAAAGTGATCACCGATGTGTGTAACATATGAAAAAGTTCCATTTGGTAAATAAACTTTTGAATTCTTGATTTTCTTCACATTAATGAGGCTATCTAATCGTGATGTCACGTGGTTTGTAGCCCCGGTGTCAAGAATCCATTCTATTGTTCTTGTACCTAAAGATGGATGGGAATAATTTATACCTGTCATGTTTGCTCTTGCTTCGGATGTAGAGGCATTATCATTGCTTCCTAGCATGCTAAGAACCTGTTCATATTGCTCCTTTGATAAGCTGTTAATTCCGGATGATGCTGAGACTGAATTGTTTGTGGATCCAGCATTGGAATTCTTGTGTGAAGGAGTCGCAGATGGTGTGACGCGTGGTTTAGTGGCAAATGTGTTATAGGCACTTTGAGATTCAGATGAAAAAGACCCTGGTTTTCTTTTGTTTTTCAGATGTGGGTGCAAGATCCAGCAGAAATTCATTGTGTGTCCTCTTTTATGGCAATGCTGACAGGTGAAGATCTTCTTGTTCGCTGGATTGCTGTTATTGCCACTGAATCTTGATGTAGAATTGCCCGAGTAGAATCCTGAAGTTTCCCCTGAATTTGTTGTTCCCAGCATGTTTCCAGAATTCGTACGGTTGCTGAAGTCACGTTGGCTTTCTTCTTGTATAAGCATTGAGTATGCCTCGTTCAAGGTAGGTAGGGGAACTCTCATAAGAAGATTAGATCTTGCATTTGCGTAGTTTTCTTTTAGACCCATGAGAAACTGGAACAGCTTGATATTGTTCTCATGAGTGATCTTTGATTTCGAATGATCACAGGTGCATGAAGGAATTGTACAGATAGCAGAGTATTCGTCCAATAATAGTCTCAATCTGTTGTAGTAAACTGAAATTGAATCCATACCTTGATTGGTGACACATATCTCTCTGTGGAGTTGATAGATCCTCCACCCATTCACTTTGTTGAACCTTTCTTTAAGGTCAAGCCTTACAAGATGAGCACTTGTTGAGTATATGATAGTGCTCAGAAGATCTCGAGAAACCGAATTCATCAGCCACGCAAATACAAAAGCGTTACAGCGATCCCATTGGTGATGTAAGGAAGGATCAAGATCTTCCTTCTTGCAGGTTCCATTGATAAACCCCTGCTTGTTCTTCGCCAACAGGGCAATGAGCACTCCTTTGCTCCAAATTGAGTAATTCTTCATTCCAGTTAGCTAAATAGATACCAAGGAGAGTCATGTGGTATCGGAAGGGTGAAGGTACAGGGTGCAGGTACAAGGGATGATCGGAATCGATTACATTTGCAGGTTTTGCTTCCATTGTGTTTGATGAAAAGACGCATCAACAGGAATCTTGAACCGAAAGAAAGAAAACGCGAAGGATTGGGGAGAAGAACAGAGGATAGAAAAAAATCGGGATCAAAGGGTGAAAGTGAAATAGATCTGTTTTACCAGCTCTGATACCATGATGAAAAGGGATGAGAATGAAAAACCCAAAAGAAACGAAAATATCTGTATTTTATTAATTGAGGGATTACAGACTACAAGTCAATATATAGTGCAGATCTTTCTGATTCTTGCACAAAGGTGAGCAGTTAAAACTGTTAAACAAATAAACTAAATAATAAACTAACTCTCAACTTTGCATAACTAACAAAATGATCCATAAACATTCAATAGAGAAACAAACAGAAAATAGTCAATCAATCTTCTTTCTTATTTGTTTCGGTGCATGCATCCTTATTAGATTGCCTTTATTCAACAAGTAGCACTGGTCATTTCTTGATGTATGGTGCAATCCAATTTCTTTAGAGTTATCTTTCTTTATAAGAAAATATTTTAAAATCTGCCTCAACATGAGAATTTTGATGCACCCATAACTGAGGCTACATTATATTTGATTCATATGTTCCTGCTAGGGATTAAGTGCGCATGCATTTGAGGTTGAAGACGACTTGATTTTCTGATAATTAGATGATTTATGTGATCGCTGCGGGTGATTCTCACTCTCTTACGCTTTAAATTTTGTGTATTAGATTTTTTGTATATAAGGACGAAGATTTATGATGAACAATATATTATTCATTATATTTCTATTTTGTTGTGTATATTAAATAAATATTAATATATCATAAATAATACTTTAATAATTACTTAATTTTTTATTAGTTTTTTTATGTTAATTTAATATTTATTTATTATATATTTATATGTTTTACTTTTATTATTTGTGAGAGTTAAGATGTACGCCTTAACCAAATGTCTCAAAAGTCTGAACTTGTGAGTGAAGGCGACAGGTATACTTTTAAGTCATCTTAACATTCTCCCTTAAACTGATGTTTATAAACATCGGTTTACCCATGGGCTTTTGTGCCCGACCTCGGCCTTTAATGGGAGTGTATCAATATTTTCAACGTTGCTAGGTTTTGAACTTGCGCGCTCTGATACCATGTGAGACTTAAGACGTACGTCTTAACCAACTGTCTCAAAAGTCCGAACTTGTGAGTGAAAGCTATTGAGATTATAAGCAAGCTGTCATTTATTCTTTAGTGGCTTTTATTCATTCTTTTAATAGTCTAGGTCCTCTTTTGCATTTATTAATCTTTCAGGTGTCTTTTGTTATTCTGTTATTTTTCGGACAAATTGTTTGTGGGTCTTTTTGTTATTTTTGAACAAATCAGTTCCTTCTGTAAATATTATTGTGTAGTGTTTTATTTAACGGATGAGGAATCGCCAAATGAAGGAAACGATTCCAATGATTCCCACGTCTGTTGTTATTTTCGTCTGCTAGGGTTTCTTCAGTTTTCTTCATGTTCTGGTTATTTCCGTATGATATCACTCAGTTTCCATCATGGTATCAAAGCCCTGAGGTAACTCGCCTCTTGTATTTCGATTCTGTTATTGTTCTGATTGATGTTGTTTCTCTGCTTGGAGTCTTTTTCGATCTTGGAACAAGGTTCTGTGTAGCGGTTTCTGAATCGAAAAGGAGAAAACGATTCGGTTCCGATTCTTCGGTTGTGACCTTTGGTGTTTCGCTGAATTGGTTGTTCTTCCGATTCTTCGGTTGTGACCTTTGGTGTTCCTTGTGACTCTTTGCTTCTGATATAATCTTGAGACAAGCCTTGGCTTGCGGATTCTTGAACGCGAACCGGCTTGCCTTTATCCCGTGAGCTATATTTTGTTCCTCTTTGTTTTTTTCCTTCGATTATTTTGTTTTGGTGGTTATATCATGGCAGAAACAAAGCATGTTGAGAAAGTGGACAAATATGACATTGATGAGGTAAATCATCAGGCCATGGCCAAGGTAGAATTCCACCATCCTTTGTATCTTCATCTGAGTGATAACCCTAATGTCAATATGATTTCGATTACATTGACTGGACCTGAAAATTATGTGATGTGGAGTATATCTATTAGATTCATGTTATTAGGAAGAAATAAGTTAGGATTTGTGACTGGATCTTGTATGCGTGAAAAATTTGACCCTGCATATCATCACCTCTGGGATAGATGCAATGTTGTGGTCCTTGGTTGGATTACTATTTCTATTGCAAAAGACCTTGCAAACGGGATGATGTACAGTGATAGTGCATTTCTCGTTTGGAAGGAATTGAAAGAACGTTTTGATAAAGTCAGTGGACCAAGGACTTACCAATTGCATATGGAAATTGTCATGACTAGACAGGAACTAGATTCTATTTCAACTTTTTTTCAAAATTGAAAGTTATTTGGGCTGAATATGATGCTGCATGTGCTCTCCCTCATATTGAGGGAGAAGATTTTAAAAAACATATTGAGCACAAAGAAAATCAAAGGTTATTTCAGTTTCTTATGGGATTAAATGTGAATTATGCTAATGTTAGAAGTCATTTGCTCCTTTGAAGTCCCTTACCCTCAGTAAATCAAGCCTATAACCTTTTGACTCAAGATGAGAGTCAAAGGGGTATAGCTTCTGTTTTAAATGCGACTATGAACACAAATTTTGGGAATTCTATAATTTCAAACAAGCTAAAGGGAAACCAAAATTTGGAATGTTCACATTGTCATAAAAAGGGACATACCATAGATCGATGTTATTCTAGGGGATGCGACTTCTGTAAAAAGAAGGGGCATGCCAAAGATAACTTTTTTAAGTATAAGGAGCAATTGAAGGCAAAAGGAAATGTTTCCAGAGTCAATATTGCCTCCTCAGGGACTGGTGATGTTGACACTTCTTCTATGCAAATTATTTCTGATCCTTCTGTGAGTTGTGCTATGCAAGGTGGGATAACATTTACCAAAGAACAGTTTGATCAGTTCCTTGCCACAGTTGGGAATGCTAACAGCACTGCTTCAGGTGCAGGTGCTACCGCTTCCATGAATCATCATGCAAATACAGCTGATATTCTTCTTAATTCTACTTCCTTAATACATAGTGAATATTGGATTTTGGATACTGAGGCAACCAACCATATGACCAATAGAGATGATTGGTTAGCTGGAAAAAGGGTTGTTCCGGGAACCAAAGTTCACTTACCCAATGGTGGTTATTCGGAAGTTTGTGGAACTGGAAATGTTTTGATGGAATCGGATAGAAAATTGAATAATGTCTTATACCGTCCTGACTTCAAGTACAATCTGTTATCTGTTGCAAAACTCACCAGATATTTGAATTATTGTGTTCGGTTTTATATTAACCTTGCAATCTTGCAGGACCTCTCAAGTGGGAAGGTCTTGGGAACTGGTAAGGAAGAATCAGGATTGTATTTCATTAGATTGCCTTGCAAGTCTGTTGGATCTGCTGTTTCTTGTCCCTCGGTTAATAATATCATGTTATGGCATATGCGATTTGGGCATCCATCGTTAAAGGCATTAGAAATAAGGGTTTGGAAATAGGTCATTGTTTTGTTTGCCCTAAAGCAAAGATTGTAAGAAATCCTTTTCCTGTGTCCTATTCTAGAGCAGATACTGCATTTGATCTTGGTCATGCAGATGTATGGGGTCCATTTCATACTTCAACATATGACAATAAACGTTTTTTTCTGACTCTTATTGATGATTTTTCTAGAGTGACATGGGTCCATTTGATGCAATTCAAATCTGATGTTGTTGTGATATTGAAAAGATTTGTTGTGATGATTGAGACTCAATTTGGTAAGAAAGTTAAGTGTCTTAGAACCGATAATGGTGGAGAATTCTTCAATGAACATGTTAGTTCCTTATTCCATGATAGAGGGATTGTTCATCAAAGTAGTTGTGCATATACCCCGCAGCAAAATGGTAGGGTAGAGAGAAAACACAGGTACTTGCTAGAAATAGCAAAGGCCTTGAAGTTGCAAAGTTTTGTTCCGAATATTTTCTGGGGGAATTGTGTTCTTACTGCATGTTATTTGATCAACCTGATGCCCTCCAAGTTGCTGAATGGTAAGAGTCCCATAGAAATTTTGAGTAATAAAAAATCCAAAGTTAATCACTTAAGGTTTTTTGGATGCTTGTGCTATGCAAAAAATCTGTTTGTGACTGACAAGTTTGCCTCCAGAGCTATTCCATCAGTAATGATGGGATACTCTGAGACTCAGAAGGGTTACAGGCTCTATGATATTGCTGGAAAAAAAAATTATAAGCAGAGATGTTCAGTTTTATGAGAGAATTTTTCCCTTTGAGAATGGCGAACTTGAACAGATGCCCATATTTTTTTAGCACTATACTGAGGTAGACTCATGTGATGTCAATAGACAAATTGACTTGACTGAGGAGGATGATACCTTCGATGTTGCGGATGTTCCAAGTGATGAGTTTCACGTAAACTCTGATGGAACAGTACCAAATGATGAGTCCAATAACGACTCTGATGGATCCTTTGTGCAGAATGCACCAGCTGTTGATTTTGCTAGACCAAACACGAGCAGGTCTGGTAGAATGATTAGACCTCCGATTTGGACGAATGATTATTATATGTCTAATTCTTCACATGTTCATTCTATTGGGAAATATATTTCATATGATAATCTGTCTAATTGTTATCGAAGTTGTGTTGCTTCAATCTCTAAACTGGTCGAACCAGAAAGGTTTTCAGATGCTGTCCAGAATAAATCTTGGGTTCAGGCCATGCAAGAAGAGATAGATGCTTTGGAAGAAAATAAAACATGGGACCTGGTTCCTCTTCCACAAGGTAAGTCTGTTATTGGATGCAAATGGGTTTATAAGCTTAAGTGTAAATCTGATGGAAGCTTAAGCCGATATAAAGCAAGATTAGTTGCAAAAGGTTATAATCAGAAACATGGTGTGGATTATTTTGAGACATTTTCTCCAGTCGCAAAAATGAACATTGTTCGTACTGTGCTTGCTTTAGCCTCTGTCTATGATTGGCATTTATATCAAATGGATGTGCATAATGCGTTTTTACAGGGAGATTTAGATGAAGAGGTTTACATGTCTGTCCTGGAAGGTTTTTATAATGGAAATGATAAAACCTTGGTTTGCAAATTGAAAAAATCTCTGTATGGATTGAAACAGGCTAGTAGATAGTGGAATGTGAAATTATCTGATGCGTTAATAAAAGCTGGGTACAGTCAGTCTAAACTTGATTATTCTCTTTTCACGAAACATGATGGAAATCAGTTGGTTGTTTTGTTGGTTTATGTTGATGATTTACTGATTTCTGATAATAGTAGTAAACTTGTTGCTGAATTGAAACATGTACTGCAATCTAGTTTCAAAATGAAAGATTTGGATGAATTGAGATATTTCCTAGGTATTGAAATTGCTAGATCGAAAATGGGTCTTATTCTTAGCCAAAGGAAATATGCTCTTGAATTGATCTCCTCTGTCGGTTTATCTGGTGGTAAAATAGCCAAGACTCCCATGGAAATGAATCTGAAATTAACTAGCAGAAAGTATGATGAGTATTTGAATGTTAACAGAGATGATAAAGCCCTATGTGATGTCAGCCTTTATAGGAGACTGATAGGGAAACTGCTTTATTTGACTATAACCAGACCAGATATTTCTTTTGTTGTGCAACACTTGAGTCAATTTATGCAGGATCCCAAAGAATCTCATTATGAAGCTACAATGAGAATTGTGAGATATGTTAAGAAGGAACCTGGTAAAGGTATTTTATTATCTAGTGAATCTGATCCTTGGTTGATTGGTTACTGTGATTCAGACTGGGCAGGGTGTATAGAAACCAAGAGGTCTGTTACTGGCTTTGGTATTATGCTGGGTAAGTCATTGATTTCATGGAAAGTCAAGAAACAAACCACGGTTTCTAGGTCATCTGCTGAGTCTGAGTATAGAAGCATGGGATCAACTGTCTCTGAAATAATATGGCTTAGGAATTTATTGAAAGAACTAGATTGTGAGCAATCTGAACCTGTTACCTTATTTTGTGATAATAAGGCAACAATTCAAATTGCAAACAATCCTGTTTTTCATGAACGAACTAAGCACATTGAGATTGACTGTCACTATATTAGAGAGAAATTACTTGATAAAATCTTGCAGCTTCATCATATTAGAACAGATGAACAATTGGCAGACATATTTACGAAAGCCTTGGGAACACAGCAGCATCATTTGTTGTGCAGTAAATTGGGAATGAAGAATATATATGCAGGACAGGGGGAGTCTATATGACTGAATGACTTGAAGATATTCAAGAGGAAATATTATTCCAGCTTGAGGGGGAGTATTGAGATTATAAGCAAGCTGTCATTTATTCTTTAGTGGATTTTATTCATTCTTTTAATAGTCTAGGTCCTCTTTTGCATTTATTAATCTTTCGGGTGTCTTTTGTTATTCTGTTATTTTTCGGAAAAATTGTTTGTGGGTCTTTTTGTTATTTCTGAACAAATCAGTTCCTTCTGTAAATATCATTGTGTAGGGTTTTATTTAACGGATGAGGAATCGCCAAATGAAGGAACCGATTCCAATGATTCCGACGTCTGTTGTTATTTTCGTCTGCTAGGGTTTCTTCAGTTTTCTTCATGTTCTGGTGATTTTCGTATGATATCACTCAGTTTCCATCAAATGCGACCGGTATACTCTTAAGTCCTCTTAACATTATTATATAAAATACATAATTTAAAATAAATTTTGTAAAAACTATTAGTATCCATTAAAAAAATAATTTCAATAGGATCCAATTGGATATCCAAAGTTTGTTCATATCCATAGATTTCGATTTCAATATTAGCCGAATAAGTTCCGAGTATGAAAATTAAGAATCCATTTATATTAAGTTAAGTTAAAAATTTCTATAAATTTACAAAATACTAAAAACTAATCCCCTTAATTATACTGAGTTAAGTAGTATGTGATGCATTGCATATGATCCATACAAGCGGAAAAACTGAGTCAAAGTCGTACTTTAGATATCTCTGCATATCATCCACATGTTTAGAAAAATAATCTCGTAACGTGATAGTGATTCATGGTGTCTCTTCTCATCCTTTAGGGGTTTTGCTGCCTCTGTACGGAATAATCAAGGTGGAGTTATTATGGTTTGACCAAAAAAAAAAGAGTTATTATGGTCAAGGGGCAAGATAGTAAATGTACTGCTATAATTAAGTAAGGGAAACTTGATGAGTCAGACACACATGCATCATTATCTTTTTAGCAGAGCTAATCCTATGAAAATAAAGAAAAAGAGATCTTCTCAAAATGGTCGGCGATTGTGTCGAGAGGATGGAACCCCTACTTCTCTATCGATCACGTCATCAGTGTATAAACTATATATGTCGAGTGAAAAACTATTAAAACAATACAATTTAGAATTTTTAAAAAAGTAACTATTTCAAAAATTATGTTTAAAAAATTATATATTAAAAAAATTTAGTAAAATATACAAATGCGCGGGTTGATTGGTATTGTTTGTCCAAAACGCTACGCTACCATCAGTAGCGTTTTGCAAAAAATGTCATCAGTAGTAGCGGGGGGTTTTCAAAAACGCTATTGACGGTAGCGTTTGGGAAGGAAACGCTACCGGCAGTAGCGTTTGGGTAAAACGCTACTACCGGTAGTGCTCCATGACATTTCCTGCCCCCCCCCCCCCCCCCTAAATTCCCTTCTCTTCTCCTTCCTCAGCCACCCTCCCTCTCCGTCGTTGCTCCCCCTCCCCCATTGCTGCCCCTTCCCTTCCTACTCTTCGTCGAGAGACCTCAGTCTTCCCTTCTTTGATGTCCCCTTCTTCGACGACTCCTTCTTCCGTATCCAAAAGTTTGTCCGTTCACCCACTTATCTGTCGTCCCCGCGTTCCCTTCCCTCGTTGCCGCCCCCCGTCGTAGCAGATCCGACGTGAAGAACATTTACAAGGTTCGAAACATATATATTTTTCTTGTACAATGCTAATTTTGTATTTTATGATGATGCATAATATTTATGTCGTATTTTAATTATTTTGTTAATTAAAAATATTATCAATAATTATTGTGTTAATTAAATCTTGCCTATAAAATATATGGAAGTTCAAATTACGAATTTGTACTATTTAATTGTAAAGTTCAAATGCTTCCGCGCGTAATTATATCAAGTCATTCGTTTGGTCAAAATGTTGTTAACGTTGGTATGTTGGACCAATCGGTACTCTGGGAACAAGATCAACATTGTTCGTCAGACCTGAGTAAGAACCAACAAATAACATTTAGGTTTTTAAAATTAGAGGATAATCTAATATTAGAATAGGCTAAAGCTATTGTCCAAGTGGTTGGTTTATGAGATGTAGTTATTATGTTACATCCCAAATTATATCATAAATTGTTGACCACATTGTATGAGTGTTCGCGATCCGAGACACATACGTTCCATCTCAGACATGGGGAGATGGCGATCACACTTGAGAATGTTTCCGTGCTACTAGGACTATGAATACCTACTTATATAAGAAGACTAATGCCGCAGGTTGCATCTAAACTTAACATTCACAGTTTTCTAAAAAAATGACAAATAGTACAAATACAGATTGTATTAAAAAAAACACTTATTTTATCCAAAACATTATAATACAAAACAACACTTATTATACAGTTTTACATATCTTCCTATTTTGGTCACTTCCACCGCACTTACTGCGGTTGTTTCTCCTGGGCAATCCTTCCCTAGTGTCCATATAGTTATGAATATGACTGACTTTTCGTCTACCACATTTGATCCTCCGCCTATCTGGATCATGAGCGTACTTAGGAACATCAACCTGCGACCAACAATATTCATCCGGGATTAGTTGAAAACATGGAGTGTATGCAGTCAGACGTGCTTGATTCGAATATAGTCGATCTATGTAAGGAGCTCATTGCATTCTTGCTTTGGTGAGTGATGTCATTCCATGTGCACAAGAGTGATGATATATTTGTCATAATCCACAATCACATTTGCTTTCAACTAGGCTAACTGTATAATTCTCGAGCGTAGTCCAACCGACACCTTGGAAAAATCTACCAATATCACGCACTTGGAACACACCGTGTTCTTGACTAAATTGGGCAACTTGCATCCTACCTAGTTGTTTTTGTGCCCTAGTAGTGATTTTTTGGACAATGTCAGACCATACATGGGACTCTTCAATGGCAACTATTGCTTCTTGACGATGACATAAAAAGTACGTGTTTGACCTCCAGTAAGTGAGTTTTACTAATTCAGTCAATGGTAATACCCTTGCACCTTTCAGCACTCTGTTAAACACTTCAACCAAATTCATTGTCATGTTTCCATATCGAGCTCCTTCATTGTACGCCAGGGCCCATCTCCCCAGGGGGATGTTGGAAATCCAATTTCGGTACTTTCCATCTTGTAGAGTTAATAGATTAGAATACAACACATCAAACTTACGTATATCAGGGGTACTAGCCATTATGTACAACTGCTTTTTCAGGATTACACTTTTGAAGGTGTGATTGAAATTACTCGCTAGATGACGTGCGCAAAAGCAATGTGTTTAAAGATCATATTGCACATATACATTCTCCAGCTCGTTAATTATTGCTTTGTGTCGATCAAACATTAGACAAACAAATCTATCCTTCGTCACGTTATCCCGGAGATGCTGCAAGAACTAGTTCCAGCTATCATTTGTCTCTGCGTCTGCAATACCAAAAGCCAAAGGATAGATCACGTTGTTAGCATCATATGATATGGCTACAAACACTTTTCCATTAATACAAATGTGTCGCATCAATACTTATAAGTGCTCGGCAATGGACAAATCCTTCAATGGCTGGACCGAATGACCAAAACATTATACCAAATGTGGCTGCTTGAGTTTCAACATCTACTCTTTTGGGCAAAAAATCATAGATTGCCCCAGGGATGTGTACGGACATGGCTGACAGTAGCCGCGGGAGGTTCACAAAGGCTTCTTCGTGTGTTCCATATAAAGACTCCAACACTACTTGTTTGGAGTACCACGCCTTCGAATATCCAATTTTCGAACCAAACTCATTCTCCAGCAGTGACTTGATTACTGAAATTTCCAATCCAGTATCAGCTAAAACTGAATTTCTTATCAAAGACGATATCATCTTACAATCGATGTTATGGTGTCATTCAATGAGGACTTCATTCGTGCATGTATGTGGAGCACACAATTTTGATATTCTCCACAATTCAGTATGCTTAAAAATACTTCCTCTTAATGACCATGAACAATTTTTGGGATCAACTTTATAGTTGAAGACAATTGATTTTGGGCAGTGTTATCAGAACCGAACTGGCCCTCGAACCGACGAGGGGGCTGATTCCCGGTTTGTATTGTTCAACTCGGTCGGACCCTGTTCGACATGTGGTTAACTGTTCACAATAGAAAAAAAAAATGAAAATACATACACCTCCGCCGATGAGCCATGCCTCCGTCCAACCCGCGGTTATCCACCTCCGCCTCCTTCTAGTATTCGCCTTCATGCACCACAGTCTTGCATCCATCGATCCTAGGCAACCTCCCAACTACCGCCACAGCGAAGAGATCGAAGGCCGCGCCGTCGAGATCTCCAAAACGAGCGCCCGAGGAAGCATGTCGAAAGCAAGAGTTTATACGGATGTCAATGTACTGCGTCCCAAGGAATACTGAGACTACGAGGCGCTCACCGTCCAGTGGGGGCAAATCAGAATGACCTTGCTTACTGCCTAATCTTGAACTTGAATATGATTCTTTTAGTGCTTGACGTCTTAATCGAATCAGAAAGTTTGTTGAATGATAGCCTACCTCATTGGTGCACTTGTGCAGTTACTTTTTGGATCGGATGCTTCTGATATAAACTCCTTGCCTTTGATTGTTGGAATTGATTGAATTAGCTTAAACTTCGCTCAACGGGGATTGAGCTGATTTTCCGGAGTTTCGATCTGCTTGTAGTTTGGATGATTTAACTGAACATTCTTCTCCGACAGTAAATTAATTCAAGTTGCATGAATATGGATGGATTTGTATCCCATTCTCAAATTATTATTGCAGTATCCCTCTAAAAGTTAGTTTGCATCTGTTTACGAGCTGTTGCCGAATTTTAACTACATGAACATGCTATTTAAGTCCCTAGAATTTATTTTTTATTCTTGTGTTTATTTCAGTTATTCTTGTGTCCATACCATGCATTATTGATTCTCTTATCTTTTTTTTACCTATGATAGAAATCAGGATGATTATGAAGTTGTCCGAAAAGTTGGAAGGGGATAATATAGCGAGGTTTCCGAAGGAATTAATATCAATACCAATGAGAAATGCATAAGCATGATCCTGAAGCCTGTCAAGAAGAAAAAGGTTATCTAATACTCCCTGCTATAGAGATCATTGCCCCATGGTTGACTCCGGAAAATACCTTCTACGACAACATTAGCTTCTTTGACTGTCTTTCTTGGCTGTCAGCTCTCCTTTTCCTGAACTCTTTAGAAATTCTTGAAAAAGTAACTAGTGAATTTTGATTGTTGTATGACCAGATCAAGAGGGAGATCAAATTCCTACAGAACCTTTGTGATATCGACCGGTTTTTAAAAAATTGGTCAATTTTGTATAAATCGTTTGATTCAACCCGGTTCAAACACTGTTCATTTGCAAAACGGTCTTTTATCTAAACCAAATCGGACAGGGGTCCGGTTCCCAGTCGGACCACCAGTCCGGTTCCCAGTCGGACCACCGGTCCGGTCTGGTTCTGATAACACTGATTTTGGGGTCGATGTCTCAACAATGCAAATATTAGAATTAGCTATGTGTCATCTCCTCACAGCGGCAGATAACTCGTCCTTACTACTAAACTTCATTTTGTGTTTAGGAAACCTTCAGTTGACGGTTCATCAACAGCCATATACAACACATCTGTTGATTGAAAATCGCCAATCCATTTGTTATCAATCCAATTAGAAGCTGCGAATTGCTTCATTTGAAGGGTGTGAGAGCTACTTCCACCATGGGAGCTACTTTCACCCTCGTCACTCTCGCCAAACTCAAACATCTCTTCATTTTCTTCATTAATGTGACCCGTAAAATGCTTCATATTTCTTCATTTATCGAGGCATCTGAGAGTGCACTAACGTCGACCTCGTCATCAGAGATATCATGAGTGTAACCATGCAAAACATTCACTGTGTCATGAATATCATATGTGTTTCACCTCAATTTAACATCTCTAGTTACGCTAAACACAATAAATCGAATAACAACACTTAAATGTAGAGCGAAAGACAATGCACTTTGCTATCGAATCAGTACAAACTTACAAAGTCCATCAGTATCTGTAAATTTATAGGATATGCTTATGAACCTAGCTTCAACATCATGTCAACCGCACTCCATCATATAACTTCCGTTAGTCTACAAAGAGAAATATCTAAGGTAGTTGTAGTAATACTAGAGGTACCGCCAACATAGACCTCACTACCATTATGAGACAATATTTCACCGTCATACAAGCAAATGATACTGATCTCTGTCATGTTTGATACTAAATAATTAATATTATAACAGTTTGTATCAAATGTGCTTATCTTTTAGTTAACCTAATATTTATGTAAATAAATATTGTAATTAAATAATACATAAAAATATATTACATACCTTAAATGAGGAGAATTTAAGCAGAGAATAAGCCGGAGGAGATTGAAGAAGCAGGAGATAAATAATTGTTTCAAACGGTACTCTAATAGTGAATTTTTTTTTTTTTTTTTAAAACACTACTAGTGGTAGTGTTTTTTGTTTTCCCATTGGTAGCGTTTTTACGTTTTTCGCTACTAGGGAATGCGCAAAAAATATTCTCTACCCTGGTCGCGCAAATACTCAATTTTCTAAGTATTTTCTAACTATATATACTTTTCCTAATTTTTTATATAATACATTTACTTTTTGAAAAAGTTCTAGAATTCATCCCTCCTTTTAGTTAAAAGGTGGAAAACAAAATTAAGAATAACCATTTAATATAATATTGATCTTTTAAAGTTTATTTTGGTCTAGTCCGTTTATATTATTTTTTATTTATAAGGGTTATTTTAAAAAACAAATAAAAATAAAAACAATGTAAATTAATTTAACAAAAATATATTTTTCAAATAAAAAACGATTCAATAACCTAAAATATCTTTAATTTGAAAATTTAATTCGCACTTATTGTTGGGTATTGATAGTGACAGCCCAATAAGGAAAATGCCCCAGAGGCCCAATCACTTTGCAGGGGGTGAAACCCATGTCACTCGAACCGGGCTGGTCCATATGAAGGTTGATCTGACCCTCATAAGGCAGACCAGTATCGAGCTCAAGCCAAAGTGGACGCCAAAGGCTCCATTACCGGTTGCCATTAACCAAAGTCGCAGACTCCTACTACTCGCCATAGGAGTGCTCGCCTAAGAGAGTCTAACCACTCATCTCTGGTCCCGCCAACCGTCACGAAAGATATGGCCACGATATCCCACATATCTCTGGCACATATTCTCTAAAGATTACATACAGTAACTGCAATATTACGCCATAACTGTAATAGCTGCTACCCTAATCTTCACCAACCCAATATTCCTTAAGATATTCTGTTGTCTCTGACGGTTTGGTCTCTTTACTCTATAAATACATCTGCTTTCCATACGTTCAGTTACGTTTTGAGTTCATATACACACATATACTCCTTTAAGCATCGGAGAGGGACTCAGAGACACCCCCTATGTTGCGATTCTCTTCCCGCAGGTTCACCGGAGCTAAGGCGAGAGCAATTTTCATCCTTCCGTTGGCATTCAATTCACTGTCAAGTCAGCATTCAGGAAACCAAGATCCAACATTTGGCGCCATCTGTGGGAATCGAGTAAAACAGTCATGCAAACTCGATCCAAAAGCAATCGCCGGAACCAGGCCAATGAGTAGTCCTCATAGAGCTCTGATTTCGCCGGAAGCAGCTCCTAATGTCGTCCCCCCGAGGCTGTCCCGAAAATACGTCGGCAATTCCAGACCGGCTCCCGTTCCCAACGCCACGGAGACTCCAGCACGGCAAGCCGTCCACGTCGCTGTGGAAAACATCCAGTTAACCCCGGAGATGATATTACTTATGGAGGCCATCTTAGGGCAGACTCGAAGAGAAGCCCCTGCTCCTCAGGATAATTCTCGCCCCGCAGCCGCAGGGCCCAGGCCAGCAGAAACTGGAAATCCTGGCACTACAGACCCCCAGGAAGAGCAAGAGATGACATCAGGACACTAGTCCTTACCCCCGGCGTCCACTAAGCCGTCGGCAGCCACCTATCCTGTCAATCCATGCAGTTCCATACCGAATGGAGGGCAAACAAACCAGTGCACTCTTGACCAGGTGGAGGAGCTTATCAGCAAAAGACTCCAGGAGCGGCAAACGACCATCGCAGCTCCCTTCAGGGAGTGATTAGTTCATCCCTTCACCAATGACCTAATCGCCATCAAAATTCCGAAGGATGTCGTCGCCAGGGCCATTCACGAATACAGTGGTGGAGGCGACCCCATTATCCATGTCAACAAACATGAGGCCTCTTTGTTGGGTAAGTCGAATGATCTGAATCACTTGGCCCTATTATTTCCGTCGACCCTTTCGGGTTCAGCGTCGTCTTGGTTTTTCGGCCTCCCTGCAGGATCCATAAGGACTTGGTCAGAGCTAAAAAATAAATTCCTAGAAAGATATATGGGCGAGCGCCAACTTATGAAGAGTGTGGTCGCCTTAAATGCAGTCAAGCAGCAACTAGGAGAGTCACTGACCGACTTTTACGGACGTTTTCACAAAAACGTCACAGAGATAGATCGTCGGGTCGCACATTGGGAGATTATTCGAGTCTTCTACCAAGGACTGGACGTGGACAACAAAGCCTCGAGAAAGATGCGCAACAGCTACCACGTGCAGGAAATTGAAACGATGGAAGAGCTGGCAACGAGGGCTAAAGGTTTCATAGACCTTGAGAGGGCGAACGCCGAAGCAAATTTCCTGATAACCTCTCTAAGGGTGGTTCCTGAGCCCCGATGCGTTGGTAAGAAGGAAAAGAAGGACAATAAGGGTCGAGACAGCAAGCCCCGAACAGAAAACCCAGGGCCTAGAAATCTAGAGGTCCCCGAGTATTTCACGTATTTATACAGGCAGATCTCAGCGGTACTAGTCGAGATGGAAAGAAGGTCTCTGGCAAGGCCACCGATGCCTCGAATGAGTGGTCATCCCATGGGGAAGGACACTAAGAGCTATTACAGATATCACAAGTGCAAGGGCCATAAGACTGATGATTGTCGTATCCTCAAGCGCGACATCGAGAAGTTGATACACAGGGGAATGTTGAAAGAATTTGTGGCGGGATGAGACAGGAGTCGAACGCCAGCACATCGAAACCACTCGGCAGCTCCGCCTGAGCAATCTAGCCCATGCCAGAGCAGGAGTGTGATCAACCTGATTGCTGGAGGGTTTGGTGTCGGAGGCGAGGGGTCACATGCAAGGGAGGTCTATGCGACTCAGATTTCTACAGCGGTCCAGCTGGAAACCGACCTCGACCTGAAGAGGACATTGTCATTTCATTCTATGAAGATGACTTGGCACATGTCACCACCCCTCACAATGATGCCCTGGTTATCACAGATGACATCGACAGTTGTGAAATGAAGAGAATTCTGATCAACAGGGGAAGCTCGACAGATATTCTGTTTTTTGACGCTTTTGAGAAGATGGGCAAGTCCAAGCGTGACCTAAAGAGGGTCAATTTTACATTGATCGGTTTTGCTGGGAGAACGACTTATCCGCTGAGAACAATAACCCTGCCGGTGATTCTGGGCGAAGGATGGAAGAGCATTAAGGTATCGATCACCTTCCTAGTGGTCGACTCGCCTACATCGTACAACGCCATCCTGGGGAGGCCCATGATCAATCCTCATAATATTGTGGCCTCCACAGTCCATCAAAATATGAATTTCCCTACACCCAACGGGATTGGAGAAGTTCTTGGCGATCAGCCTTCCTCACGACAGTGCTACGTGAACTGCCTGCGCAGGAAAAATCAAAGGGAAACCCTCGCCATCGAGACAGAGGCAGACCCTCGTGAGGACTTGGCTCGACCAGCACCAATGGAGAAGTTAGTGAAGGTTGAGATTGACGGTCCAGACAAGAAGGTGTGCATTGGGACCACCTTGAACGACGACTAGAAACAGGCCATGACTGCACTCCTCAAGGAATTCAAAGAGCTTTTTGCTTGGAAACCCAGCGACATGCCGGGTATTAGCACTGACATCATCTCTCACGAGCTGAGGATAGACCCGTCCATCAAGTCAATCGCTCATAAAATGAGACCATTCGGGTCAGACAAGCGTTTGGCGATCAAATAAGAAGTAGGCAGGCTGATCGAAGCCGATTTTGTCAGAGATGTGAGATTTCAGAGCTGGGTCGCCAACCTAGCTCTTGTCAAAAAAATCGAATGGCAAGTGGAGGATGTGCGTCGACTTCCACGACTTGAAAAGAGCTTGCCCAAAGGATTCCTATGCCCTTCCCCGAATTGATCAGTTGGTCGATTCAACCTCTGGTCATGAGATGTTGAGCTTCATGGATGCCTATTCACGCTACAATCAGATCCGGATGCACCCAGACAATGAGACCCACACAACTTTCTATGCAGACGGGGACATTCTTTGCTATAAAGTGATGCCTTTTGGTCTAATCAATGTCGGGGCGACCTATCAGCGGATGGTAAACCGCTTGTTTCAAGACATGCTGGGGCGAAATATGGAGGCTTATGTGGAAGACATGCTCGTCAAAACAGTTCAGGGAAGTCCTCACACAGCAGATCTTAGAGAAGCCTTCGAGTGCATGAGAAGGCACAGTGTTCGCCTGAACCCAGCAAAGTGTGCATTCGGAGTCAAGTCTGGGAAATTTCTGGGATTCATGGTAAGCGAACGTGGCATTGAGGCGAACCCGGAAAAGCTTAAGGCCATTGAGGAGATGAAGTCGCCAACTTGCCATAAGGAGGTCCAATGTCTGAATTGCCGCCTGGATGCACTCAATCGCTTCCTTTCCAGGGCGAGCGACAGGTCACTACCGTTCTTCAAGACTCTCAGGGCCAACCGTAAGTTCGAGTGGACGCCAGACTGTGAGGATGCTTTCCAATCCCTAAAGCATCATATTCAAACACTTCCGGCTTTGGCGAAACCTATTCCTGGCGAGAAGCTCTTCCTTTACTTAAGCATCAGCGACGTAGCAGTCAGTGCCGTCTTAATAAGGGAAGAAGAAAATGTCCAAAGTCCAGTGTATTTTGTTAGCAAGATGTTTAATTCTGCAGAAATAAAATATGTCTAGATTGAGAAGTATCTCTATGCCTTAGTTATAGCTGCTCGACAGCTAAGACCTTATTTTTACACACACGACATTACAGTTCTCACCAATCAGACTCTCAAAAACTTCTTGCTGAAACCAGATTCTTCAGGAAGAATGGTCAAATGGGTGATCGAGCTCAGCGAGTTCAAGATCTAATTTGCGCTGAAAACGGCCATCAAAGGTCAAGCATTGACTAACTTAATAGTGGAAAGTACAAGCAATGGTCTAGCAGAAGCAGAAAACATGCCAAGTTCATCAGTAAACACGAGCCAAAGCTAGGAACTTTATACAGATGGATCTTCTTCAAGAGAAGGCTTGGGGGCAGGACTAATTCTTATCCCCCTTGAGGGCGAGCCTTTGAAGTATGAGATCGCCCTAACATTTCAGGCGACTAACAACGAAGCAGAATACGAGTCTTTTATTACTGGACTCAGACTTGCTAAAGGAATGGGCATAACAGCACTAAGGGCGAAAAGCGACTCCGAGCTAATTGTCAATCAGGTTAATGACACTTATGAAGCGAGAGTGGAAAGATGAATAAGTACTTCGACATTGCCAAGAAGCTCATCACCGAAATCCCAAATTTCGTGATTGAGTATATTTCTCGCCAAGAGAACCAGATGGCAGATTATCTGAGCAAGCTGGCATTCGGAGGAACAAGAATTCAGGATGTGCAATTTCTGGAAAAGCCTTATATTCAATTCTCAACAATCGAGCAGAGGTCTTCAACATTCAAGGACAGGTAACCTGGATGACTCAATTCCAGAACTTCTTGAAAGTGGGAATTCTCCCAGAAGACGAAGGTGGATCCACAAGGATAAGACGCCTCTCAGGAAGTTACTTGATCATAGATGGAGAACTCTATAGGCGAGGCTACTCAACTCCCTATCTAAGGTGCATCTCTCATCTCGAAACAGAAAGGGTTCTTCGTGAAGCTCATGAAGGAGTAGTCGCATGCCATGAAGGTGCACGCTCATTGATGCGGAAAATCTTCAGATTGGGCTACTACTGGCCAACCTTGGGCAAAGATGCACTGAATTAACACAGAAGTGCGCGACTTGTCAGCAGTTCACGCCACGATCCGGTCGACCACCAACACTACGATACCCAATGGCGGGCGCCTGGCCTTTTGCTCAATTGGGAATAGACATATTGGGTCCTTTTCCCATCAGTACTGGGCAACGTACCCACATCATAGTGGTGATCGACTACTTCACCAAGTGGATAGAAGCTAAAGCTTTGGCCTCTAAAACAGAATTCCAAGTGATCAAGTTCTTGAAGATCAACATATTTTCGCGATTTGGTGTTCCCAAGATACTAATCAGCGATAATGGTCCATAGTTCGTAGGAAAAGAACTTAATGGCTCTGCAAAGAATACCATATCGATCACAGGTTCAGCTCAGTGCATCATCCTTAGACGAAAGGACAAGCTGAAGCAGCCAACAAAGTTGTTTTAGCAGGACTCAAGAAACGGGTTCGAGCATTTAAAGGAAACTGAGCAGAAGAGCTGGAAAACATAATATGGGCTATCCGAACAACGCCTAAAGCAGCCACTGGAGAAACACCCTTCAGTTTAGTGTATGGATTAGAAGCAGTAGCACCCGCCGAAATAGCGGTGCCTACCCACAAAATCCTACATTTTAACACTGAAACGAACGAAATCGAGTGCAGAACAGACCTCGACTTGGTAGAAGAAAAGAGGTGGCAATCAGAAAAAGTATAAGCCAAAATGCGACTGGCGACCGCTCGATACTTCAACAGAAAATTCAGCGCTCGCCAATTTTTCGTGGGGGAGATGGGTTATGAGAATGAATGAATTTACAAGACTGGACAGCCATAACAAGCTTTCAGCTAAGTAGGAAGGACCATACAAGGTAGTAGAGATCGCCGCCCCAGGATCTTACTATTTGGAAATCACGTAAAGACGAAACGTTATCCTGCCCATTCAACTCTGAACATTTAAGGAGGTTTTATACATAGTTTGTAATCAAAATGTTATGTCAATAAAAGCAAGTCATTCCTACATAAAGCATGGCTACTCAAATCAAACCGAAGAAAAAAAAAGACCCGAAGACAGAATCGAGCAAAAGACCTGGTGACCGAATCAGGCATCGAAGAAAAAAAGACCCGATATCAAAATTGGCGAAAGACCTGACGCCAAAGTCAGGCGAAAGACCTGATGACCGAATCAGGCGCAAGATCTAGCAACAAAGTTAGGCAAACCAAATGACCTGATATCAAAATTGGGCGAAAGACCTGACGCCAAAGTCAGACAAAAGACCTAACGCCAAAATTACGCAAAACAAAAGACCTGATATCAAAATTAGGCGAAAGGCCTGACGCCAAAGTCAAGCAAAAGATCTAACGTCAAGATTAGGCAAAATGAAAGACTTGACGCCAAAGTCAGGCGAAAGACGTGATGCCAAAGTCAGGCAAAAGACCTAACGCCAAGGTTAGGCAAAATAAAAGACCTAGCGCCAAGGTTAGGCAAAACAAAAGACCTGATGCCAAAGTCAGGCAAAAGACCTAACACCAAGGTTAGGCAAAATAAAAGACCTAACACCAAGGTTAGGCAAAAGACCTAATGCTAAAGTCAGGAAAAAAACCTAACGCCAAGGTTAGGCAAAATAAAAGACCTAACGCCAAGGTTAGGCAAAACGAAAGACCTGACGCCAAAGTCAGATGAAAGACCTCATGCAAAAGTCATGCAAAAGACCTAACGCCAAGGTTAAGCAAAATAAAAGACCTAACACCAAGGTTAGGCAAAAGACCTTACGCTAAAGTCAGGCATAGGACCTGTTATCAAAATCAGGCGAGAAGACCTAAGGAAAAAATTAGGCAAATAAGACCTGATATAAAAAGTTAGGCAGAAAGTTCTAACGCAAAAGCGAGCAATCCATCAAGGAAATCGTTCTCTTATAAGTTGGGAAAAATTCAAGAATGTTAATAAGGAACTTAAGGCGATCACTATAGGTGAAGAAACTTTGAGTTACGAATTTCTCAGGATTAGGCGAACACTCCAAAAGGTCTAAACCTTAACAAGGTAACACATCTTCAGAAGATGATAGTTTTCCTTGAAAGGTTTTACACTTGTCGAGGGGAATACATAACTCTATAAAACTTATCATCTTAAGCCTAGAGAAAGGTCCAAGACCCTAAGTGTCGAGACCATTATAAAGTAAAGAGAGAGTTGAAGGTAATTATGAAGAAGACATCAGAAAAATCGCCAACACATTCAAAGTCAAATAAAGATAAAGGCTTATGAATATAAGGCATTCAATATTATAAAAAATAACCGAGTCTGAAATCGAAAAATAATTACAAGGCATTCCCAAAATACAAGGGAAGATTAAAAAAAAAAACATTATCCAAAACAAAAATAAAGATATGATCGTCGAGGAGTTGGAGACTTCAGGCCTTGGGCTCTTCAGGGACGGAGGCATTCTGCTCGACTTCGGGGGCAACCTCCTCGATGACAACAGCAGGAGGAGCCTCCGTGGGGAAGGTGCTCTTGAGGAAGGGCTTGAGGGACTCAACTTCCGAAAGAGGAAAGTTGGGGTCGACTACCTAGATGTCCTCGACCAGAAGCTGGAGATAGGAAGCCACTTCAGCCTTCATCACCTCCAAAGTACAGTCTGTAAATTCTTCGTACCTTTTAAAGTCCTCGACTACGCTTTGGGGGGATGGAACAGACTTAAGCTGAATGGCGAGTTGTTCCTTCTCCTTCTCCAGGGCGTTCCCCTGGCCTCAGCAGCAACCCTTTGAGCCTCGGCATCAGCTCTTTGGGCTTCAGCCTCCTTCAGCTCCGCCTTCAGCCGAGCATTGGCTGCCTCCACCTCCGCGGAGTATTGGTCGACCGCCTTAAGCTGGAGCTCAGTGCTCGTCCGCTTGTTATTGGCGAGGGTCGCCTCTTCCTCCTTCTCTTGAACGAAGGCAATGATCCTCTACTCCTTCTAGAAATACTCTTATCGAGCATGTTCCACCAGGAAAACAGTCGACTGAGTCGTCTCCTTCAAGCCCGTCATCTGGTCAGGGGAGAATCCCAGACTTCGGTACTGCTCCAACTCAATAAGCAGGTCAGTCTGCTTATCGGCGAGCTCCCCGACGACCCGACCGATCGTCAGCTCCTTCCGAACGAGCTGACAACAAGGAAAAAGGGACAAAGTACCGTTAATTTAATGAAAAATAAACAGATGACTTGAAGATAAGTAAGGACAAAAGAACTTACCAGGGCGATCCGCTCGAAATGTGACCTCATAAGCCCCTCGATGGCGGGCAGTTCCGAGGGAATCAAGGCTCTGTCACGAGGAGGAACAATCTCCTCGAGGAGATGCATACATAAAGGGGATTCCACCTCTCGGAGAGTCTTCTGGTCGGAAATATCCGCCTTTTGGAGATTCCACCAAGGGGCCCACACACCCTTAGGGTTCGCAGCCTTGGGCGGCGAGAACAAGCCCACTAGGGGTAAATACTCCCCGAGGGAAGTCTTCGAGGAGCTTGGGGTGGTTGGCCCCTTCTTCCGAGCCCCGGTCTCCTTAGGAGGATTGAGGGCAGGTCGATCGGAAGGAGGTGGGACCCTTAGGAAGATTTGAGCGCTCTTCACCCGAACTCCTGGCCTTCTTAGCAGGATTGGGGTTAGAGGCCGCCTCAACATTGGCCTTCTCTGCAAAAGATCAACAAAAGTGTTAGAAAGGGTGATCCTCATCAGACTTCGTTTAGAGGAATGCCTGGAAGGAGGAGGAGGAATGCTCAATGGCGCTTGGTCCGGAGACAGCCCCGCCTTACCCTGATCGGAAAAGAGATCTATGAGTTTGTGGCTCTGATCGCCTACAATCAACAGAAGAAAATGTTAGAAAGTTAACAAGTCAATAGAAACTGGCGAGGCCTGATGAATGTTCGCCAGCTCGAGCATTGATTCAGTGGTTTCCGCCACTGAACGGATCGAACAAAGTTCGGTTGCTCGTGCAACCGGAAGAAATCATCGATGGCGTTCCGGTCACTTCCTGTCAACTCTCTGAAGACAGAACGAGTATGCCTTTCCGGTTGGATTAACTCCCAAGTCACGCTCCCCTTACAGAAGAAATAGAACTTCTTGTAGTTGGAGTTAGTAGCACGGAAGTTGTCCACCAACCGAAAGTGGACGTTCCATTTCCACGCATGGACTCTCCACTCTTCGAACTTGGGCCATCGGGTTTGGAAATGGTGGAGGTGGTTCGCTCCGGCGGCCAGTCGGTAAAAGTATCGGAACAAAGCCAGTGAATACATCCATTCTTGACGTAAACACATGAACTTGGACCCAATCCACATCCTAATGGCGTTGGATACTAGCTGCGTAGGTCATATCCCGTAATAGCAGCAGAGCTCTTGCAAATCCTCGCAGAGAGGAAAACACAACCCAGCATCAATCTGGGCCGCATAAACGTAAATCTCTCCGTCGCGAGGATAATGCAGCCCTAAGCCTGGATATCTGGGGGCATCAGCTTCGCTTAGGCCAGTTACGGCGACCACTGCCTTAAACTGAGCTGGCTTCAATTCCTTGGGCTTGATATCTACTCAGGAAATAAGGGTATGGCAAGAACAATATAAAAAACAAAAAGCAGAAGGCATTATCTAAAAAGGAGTAAGCAGAGTATCAATGTTTACCTTTTGGGGAAAAGAGTGGCATGTTGGTCTCTGGCCCATCCACCACCACAGGTGTGGCCGCCGATTGTCCAGAAATCGGCCTGGAAACAGGGTTCCTTTGGCTAGGAGCCGGCGAGGAACCGTCACTGATTTTCAGTGGAGCGTTGGTGGCCTTTGTAGACACCTTCGGGTTGGAAGAAGAAGAAGACCCGTGGACTGGTGCCTTGCTCTTTCCGGTGGATTGATTTCTGGAAGCCATTGATGCTAAGGAGTTTTGGAAATCGAAAGAAGAAAGAATAAAGTTTGAAGAACAGAGTACTGGGAAAATGTGGAAGCATAGAACTCTCTAGATTACGGATGACTGGAACGCGTAAAAAACAAAAGGGTGGGGGTTCTGTTTCTTATATAGACAAAATGGAAGTAACCGACATAGACATAATCGAAACGACTCAGAGAATGATTACACTTTTTGGGTAAAAATCGAAGCAATGTTAGAATTCTAAGAGACACATCGGGGAGACAAATGGTTGGACGGTACAAAAACTGTTAGCCTACCCTTAGGTTACGGAAGAATAAACGACAGGCGTGCCTCAAGTATCCATTCAACTTCTGGATAACCGTGCAGTCATTAAATGCTCAAGAGCCTATACAAATAAAGTGATCGCCAAAGCTTTGCTAAGCCTTTCTGGAAAACCCTTTCAAATGAAGTGTTCACCAAAGAGTGAGGAATAAACATTCAAAAATCCTGGCAACTCCAAGCGTTCGCCAAAAAGGGATAAAGGATCGAATATTCCATAAGCTCTAGGGTATTCAAAACGACTGATCGCCAAAGAACATGTTGGGTATTTGTTGGGGGCAAATGTTGGGTATTGATAGTGACAACCTAATAAGGAAAAGGACCCAGAGGCTCAATCACTTTGCAGGGGGTGAAACTCATGTCACTCGAACCGGGCTGGTCCATATTAAGATTTATCTGGCCCTCATGAAGCGGCCCAGTATCGAGCCCAGGCCAAAGTGCACGCCAAAGGCTCTATTACCGGTCGCCATTAACCAAAGTCGCAGACTCCTACTGCTCGTCATAGGAGTGCTCGCCTAAGAGAGTCTAACCTCTCATCTCTGGTCCCGCCAACCGTCACGAAAGATATGGCCACGATATCCTGCATATCTCAGGCACATATTCTCTAAAGATTACATACTGTAACTGCAATATTACGCCATAACCGTAATATATGCTATCCTAATCTTCACCAACACAATATTCCTTAAGATATTATGTTGCCTCTAACGGTTTGGTCTCTTTACTCTATAAATACATCTGCTTTCCATACGTTCAGTTACGTTTTGAGTTCATATACATACATATACTCATTTAAGCATCGGAAAGGGACCCAGAGACACCCCCTCTGTTGTGATCCCCTTCCTGCAGGTTCACCGAAGCTAAGACGAGAGCAATTTTCATCCTTCCATTGGCATTCAATTTACTGTCAAGTCAGCATTCAGGAAATCAAGATCCAACACTTATATATTGTGATTTCTTAACCAATATTACGGGTTCAACATTCATTCTTTTAACTAAAATTTCTTAGTTTCTAAATTTAAAAATAAAGCATTTTACCCTTTCTAATAACGCATTTCGAGGCTCATCAACCCAGTTATTATGAGTTTTTATGGTCACCCTAAACACAAGTTTGGTTACTGTTATTAGGGTTGGGCATAAAAAATTGGTTCGGCCTAACCGTACCGAACCGGTTCAGAAATATGAAATGGTTCAGAAGATGTACAAAAAAAATGATTCGCAAACAGTAAACCATACCACTTCTTGTACCGGTTTTAATATAATATTATATTTAATTTTTAAAATATATACTCTAAACCATTATACCAAAGTTGGTTTGGTGATGATTTACAATCTACATTAGTATAATGAATTATGGTTTATGGTTTATGTATTATGGTTTATAGATTATGGTTTATGGATTATAGATTATGGTTTATGAATTATGGTTTATGGATTATTTATGATGTATTATTATAGTTTATATATATATATATATATAAAGTGGTTCGGACGAACCGATTCTAAACTGGTTTTTGAACCGGTTCAGAAGAGGTACGGTAAATTAGTCAAAAACTGGAGCAGCCAAAAACTGGAGCGGTAAACCGTACCTATTTAAAATATGATAAATGTACGGTTCATGAACCTGTTCAGGCCGAACCGGTTCATGCCCACCCCTACAGTTACTGTTGACAGTGCACTTACTCTCATCTTTTCTAAATTATTATTATTTTTTCTGTATCATTACTCATATAAATAATACTGTCTGCATTAATTAGGTATAAACCATATGAACATAAATACACAACACAAGCGTTGTACTGCAGAGTCAAAACATTCAAAGAAATTAATATGCATATTCTTAGTATGATCGATCAACAATTTATATATTCATAAAGAATATCTTTAACACGCTGCATGCTGATAATATCTGTGTTCTCAGAAGTCAAATGTTGTATTCGATCGATACAGCGATATAATATATGAAGCATATGTTATGAGAACATGTAACCAAGTTTATTCTATTTTAATTTATTGGTTTTTTTTTTGTCATAATTTTAATTTATTGGTTGGACGGAAATTCAACTATACTAATCTAGATGATGTGGATAATTTGAATACATTATTATTTCAAAGTTTTATATTTGTCCTTTTTATTTAATCATTTGTCACTATTTTAATTTATATTTGTCACTATTTAATTTAGGGTTAATAGATCCAATAGTACCATAAGTTTGGGTCATGTGATCGGATGGTACCCCTATGTTGTTTTATAGTACCATAAGTTTCGCAATTTTGTTATTTGGTCCAAATTACGATTGCCGTCAATGTTAACTAACGGAATGCTGACATGGCACTGGCGTGGTGCTGACGTGACACTGATGTGGCAATTGGAAAATACAAATAAATAGAAAATATAATAAAAATAGGGAAAAATCGGAAAAATTGGGAAAAATCGAAAACAATTATAAAAAAATTCAAAAAATATTTTAAAACTTTATATATTAATAAAATGTATTTTTTAGAAATTGTTTTTAAAAAAATCGAAAATTGAAAAAAAAATATATGAAAAAATAGGAAAAAAATCGGAAAAATTATAAAAAATTTCAAAAAATATTTTAAAACTTTATATATTAATAAAATGTATTTTTTATAAAAATATTTTAAAAAAAAAAATCGAAAATTGAAAAAAAAAAAAACTAGGTTGGACCCTTGGGGTCCAATTGACCCAGTCAAGGGTCGAACCCTGGGCTGGGTTGGACCCCCACCAGGTCGCCTGACCTGGGCGACCAGGTCTGGGTCTGACTCAGCCCTGGGTTCGACCCTGGCTGGGTCAATTGGACCCCAAGGGTCGAACTAACTTGGGGTCCAATTGACCCAGCTAGGGTCGAACCCAGGTCTGGGTCAGACCCAGACCTGGTCGCCCAGGTCAGGCGACCTGGTGGGGGTCCAACCCAGCCCAGGGTTCAACCCATGGCTGGGTCAATTGAACCCCAAGGGTCCAACCTAGTTTTGTTTTCTTTTCAATTTTCGATTTATTTTTAAAAAACAAATTATAAAAAATACATTTTATTAATATATAAAGTTTTAAAATATATGTTGAATTTTTTTTATAATTTTTATGATTTTTTTCATATTTTTTCCCTATTCTTTTAAATTTCCCTATTTATTTTTATTTTTTAAATTAAATATTTGATTGTATATCTACATGGCGCTGATGTGGCGCTGATGTGGTGCTGACATTGACCATTTAACAGAAAAATCTAACGGTTGACTAACAGAGTACCATAGGACAACATGCTCCAAACATAACAGACCATTTAACCACATCAAAAAACATATGGTACCATCCGATCACATGACCTAAACTTATGGTACTATTGGAACTATTAACCCTTTAATTTATGTTTGTCACCATTAAATTATATTCATTATTTCGTCCATGCGCATAACATGCTCTATGGCGGGGACGTGAACCGGTCGAACCGGTTAGGAACCATACATTTACCAGATTTTGACCAATTTACCGTACCTATTTTGAACCGGTTTAAAAACTAGTTTGGTCGTACCACTTTATATATATTTGAAAAAAAATGGTTTGGGAGCTCTGTTTGAAGCATCGACCACCACCAATCCACCATGGGAGCTCTGTTTGCAGGTCTTTCACCGACATGGAAGCTCCTCTCGTCCACCTTCGACCACCACAATGGGAGATGCATCTCAGAGGTGGAAGCTCCTCTCGCCTGGATCCAACCATATGATAACGCCGCTCTCGGAGGAGAAGATGGATGCAAGCCGCTCTCGAAGGAGAAGATTGATACATCCGACCATACTTCTTTTCACTCTCTTCTACCTGGATCCGCCACTCGGAGGTAGTTGAAGAATGAAGATGGAGCTTACGAAGAAGATAGAGCCGAGAGGTGAGAGGACTCGAAGATGGAGCTGATCACGAAGAATCAAGGATTGGAAATGAAGACTGGACTTTAAGACTTGAAGATGGAGAGCTGAAATGAACGAAATGTCGATGACAAGTTAGGTTAAAAACTGATTCAATGAATTGTTTGGTTTACCGTTTAAGAACTAGTTTTTTGTACCTATTATGAACCGTTCCATATTATAATAAAAAACGTTTAGTTTGTGGTACAATTCACAAAAGGTACCGTTCGGTCGAACTGTTTTTTATGTCCAGTCCTAACATGCACTTGAAGATAAATAGTCAAAACATCTTATTTCTATACTCCATTTCTAACATTTCAGATAAGAGTATAAATTTTGCTCAATTTTTTAAAATAAATAAAGTTTGGATATTTTTTAGTAAAATAATCAATGTTTTTATATATTTTTAATTATTATTAAATCTTATTTGTTCAATTATTCAATCATAATGGCTTACTTACATCGTGGATTACAGCGTAGCAAGTACTCCTACATTGATTCTATTATCAACTAAAATATTCCGTAATAATCTTCATAATAAATAATAATAATGTGAAAACTTCAAATCGTCCATGTCAATCCGAAGAAGATTGGATCAAAAAAAAAAATCCGAAGAAGATGGTTTTAATTTAATTGGTTCGGTATGGCGAGTGGGCGACTGCAATTTAACAGTCATTTCTATAGAGGAAGTTTTTGGAAAAATAAATAATAAAAATAAGCAGACCAATCAGCACGCAATATCTGATTTCGAGGGCCATTAACGCATCATTTACAGCCACGTGTCCAATTCCCCGAAGATGAGGTCAGTCGGGAGGAAAGAGACGCCACCTAAAAGCATGGGGTCCCACATGTTGGATACGTGTATGGTGAGGACGGCTTGGTCCCTGTCTCTCATCGAGGAATCCGAAGAGGAAATCGACGGTGGATAACCGTCCAGCGGCTTTCACAAGAATATAATCGAATGGTCATCATCAAATCGGCGGTTGCCGCCTGCGGTTCCCTCTATGGAAGTCACCGTCTCTAGCCGTTGGTAATTATTATTTATTAGTAGAAATACTAGGCGAGGTTTTGCAATAATTCAGACAGAAATGGAAAAGGAAAAAAAGTTTATTTTATTCTTACAAAATTTCTTTTATAATTTCGAGTTACCATAATTAATAGTAAAATTCTCTTTAAAATTATTTTTTCTATAATGAAATTTAATTTCAATTTACCGGTCAGCAGATCACAACTTAATTTATCCTTTAGTTCAATCAATTTTAAATTAAATTTTTTTACAAACTTTGATCTGTTAAAAAAAAATTGAAAAGTTCTATAAACTTATCACGTATTGTATTTTATATCTAGGTTCATTACTGAGAGAATCTCTCTGTGAAATTTGAGAACATCATACTTATTTAGATATATGCATCTAAAAGAAAAAAATACTTCAAGGTTTTATAATTATCTTAAAAATAAATAAATAAACTTTGAAAGATTTTAACGTGACTTACATCATATGCCACTTAGAAATAAAACTTATATGTTTAGCAGAGATTAATTTAACATTAGAGGTGAAAAATACATATTTTAAGTAATCTAGTTAAATTCATATAATTTTCCATATATATATTAATTTGGCTAGAACTTCTATAATTAAGACACATAAAATTTTATCACGTTTAATTGTCAAAATGAAACCATTTGATTGTTTGGTGAATTAATTTTGTAACCATCGATCATGTGGATTCGACATGTGTAACTCGAGAAACTCTAGAATTCTTACAAAGTTTCTATAATCCATTTTCACGGTAGGTTACAAATGTTTTCCAGCTTTCTTATTTATTATATTCATTTTGTATCAAAATGTTACTATCTATTATCATACAAAAGTATTTTATTTTATAGATTATTTTTTCAATATTTTATAATTTTATAACTGAATCAACCTTTAACTAAATAAATTTTTATTAATTAAAAAAATAGTATATATATTAAAGAAGGAATTCATTCTCATTAATATATATGTATAAATTTAAAAGTATGTATTATTATAATAAAAACATTTAATTTTTTTATAGATAAATACATATTCATCTATATAACTAGCTAATAAATCATTACCTTAACTATAAAATTATAGTAAAACTCTTTTGAAAACAATTATTTGTATGTTGATTTTAAAAATATTTTTAAAACGTTTTACACAATAACCCTACCATATGAATAATAAATTTAAATTAAAAAAATATATTAAATTAATAATTACTACACAAACTAGTATAAACATACATTTTTAATTAATTGTCAGCAGCCACGGTGATCGTATTTTAACTGTACATGGAGATTGTATCAGAAATCATCATATATTATATTTTAATACAATAATCTCATTAAATAAATAAATTATATATTCCTTTTCATAAATCTCAATTATACGATTTCCATGTCCAATCTTTTTATACTCAAATAAATTTTTCTGATAATAGATACATTTCATACAATAATATAAAAATCATAATCAAGTAGTATATATATTAAAATAAATTATTAGGTGCACTTGCATTTATATTTATTAAATATGTACATCAAAATTTATAAGTAATACTATTTTTCCGACACAAAATGTCAATATATGCGCTCAGAACTAATTAATTAGCTTATAATAAACTATACTAAAAAAAATAAAGAGTTAGACAATAAAATAAAGTAGCCGTTGGAGTTTCTTATTCTCTATAAAATGGAGGCGCTGAGCATACACTTGTTCCATTGAGAGCTTCACCAAACATACCCTAAACCCAGTTTCCTGATCTCTATATTATCATTTCCAAGGTCCTTTTCGACCATTCTTCGTTGTCTAACCTTCTTCTCTCCATCTTCTTCTTCTTCTTCTTCTTCATCAACCTCTTGTTTTCTCCAGATTTAACTTTGTTGTAAATTTGTAGTTGCCATTCTTCTTCTTGTGAAGATTTAGATTCAGATCGTCGTCGTCTTTAATTTTTTTTCATCGAAAGACCGACTGATCCTAGATCTGTTCTGGTTCAGTTTCTCTCTCTAGAAAAAACAACATGGAAGCAGTTGTTCCTCTCTCTCCCTACAACAAACAAATCAAAGCACAGAAGAACAGACACAGCCGCTCTGTTAATCTTTTCCGCTCACAATCTGGAATCCATGCTCCGACGTCGACGTTCAATTATTACCCAAAGTGGGATACTTTTAGCGTCGGGAACCAACAACCGCCGCTGCTACCTCTTCCCTTCGTCGTCCCCAAAGCGGCCCAACAAGCCCCCAACTTCTCTCTAACCAAGAAGAAAGAGCATAATCTGACGAGGCATCAGTCCCTCATCAGTCCGAGGAAATCCACGCCGTCCAAGTCACAGATCTTGCAGCAACCCAACAAGATCACGCCTCTGGGGCCCCACCCAAACGGCCTCCCGAGGGTGAAGTTCATGGACGGTGGTCGATCTGCGTCTCCCTCTGTTGATAAGTTCTTTGCAGGGGAGTCCGTGTTCATGATGGCGCCACCTCCGAGCAGCCTGCCGCTTCCGAGGTTTTCTCTCAGGCCAAAGCGCAGCTGCACCGCCGAGGCTGCAGGGGTGGACGCTGGTGCCACCGACGGTCTCCGTCGGATCCTGCGTCTTGCATGAAGTTTCAGAACACGTGGATCGTAATGTCACCTTAGTTGTCGTCATCTATGTGTCTATGTTGTGTCTCTGTTTTGGTTATTTTTGTTGGGGGTAATTTTGTGTCCACTTGCCATTCTTTTTTCAATTGGTGTGTGCACAAATTACACTTCCCTGCTTCATAAATCAATAGTTTACTACTAGCTACTAATTACACTTCCCTGTTCGCTTTTCTGTAATCTGATTTTCATCAAATGTAAAATATGCAGGCAATTGAAAATTCCTGCAAACATAATTTATCCTTATTGTTGGGTTTTCTTTACCTAAAAATGAAGTGTTTGACCGTCAAACACTTCATTTTAATTTAACGTGGTCAAACTTTGATCACGTTAAATTAAGGGGAAAAGTATGGAATTGCACCCGGATGTTTGCAATTTTTTGTCGTTGGACCTATATGTTTTTTGCCGCAATTATTTACACCCGTATGTTTCATTTTGTTGGTCATTGCACCCAACGTTAAAAAATCCCGTTAAGTCTCACGTGAAGGGCACGTGTTGTCGTTAAATTCGAACCGATGCCATGTTAAATGACCGAATTACCCCTAAGGCAAACCATCACCTTTGTTTCGGCTTCAACTCCTCCAATACTGTCTTCAACCTCTGAACAACACCTGAAGTCTGAAGCAAAAACCTAATTGTTACTGCTGTCTGAATTCCGCCCGCCTGAACTCTACTGCTGTCTTCTCCCGTTGCGCCTGAAGTGCTGCTGCCGTCGTCCGCCCGCCTGAAGTGCTGTCGTCGTCCGCCCGACCAGTCCGCCCGAGAAGCGACCGCGTTCTCCCTAGGAAAGCTCCTACAAAATCCTGCGTAAGCTTCCTCAAATCGTTGTTGTGATTGAAGGAGAGATCTTCAGATTCCGAGGAGAACGACGAGAGGAGAAGATCGTCTGTTGAGCTGATTCAAGGATATGGAATACAGAAAGCTCAAAGACAAGGTGCTTAGCTACACAATGTCTATGCGATTTACGCTTATATTCACTTGCGTACGTTTAGGACTGGCATTTATATGTCCTCTTCGTGCTGTGCTGCTCTTCCTTTATTTTAGAGCGATTTTCTGTTTGGAAGCAGTTCTTGTTGATCTTCTGATCTGATTGAGTAGCACTCAGTGTCAAGTTTCATGGAGAGTTGTAGATTGGGTTATTGAGCTGTGAAGCTGGTTATCGAACTCTCAGGCAACAGTCGTATACTTGAGTGTCAAGGAATGAGTGGCGTCTAAGTACACAATTGACACCTTGTATTGTTGTCTCTCCATTGTATGGCTCAGACACTTTGGAATTGTTTGAAGGATAATTCGGTTTTAGATCAGTCGATTCGATTATGAGGCGCAATTTTATTTCTAAAGTGATTAGAAGGCTTGGTGGTTATCTTCTGATCCCACTTCCAGAACAGAAAATGATTATTTCTTCTTGATGCCAGTTTTGAAATTGGTCATTATCAGAGTTATGAATTCTTATATGTATACTTGTTTGGTGATGATCTCAACTGTCTACTTGGTGAAACTAGGTGGAGACCTTGAAATGTGGAATATCACTCGCTTTCTTGATGAATATCTGGAAACGCGAGGGTGTCACAGATGATAACAGGTTAGCTTTTGTTGTTTTTAGTGTCACCAAGCTATAATATAAGCCATTGTCTGTAGGTATATAGCGGGGAAGGAATTTAACTATTTCTTACTGCTTCATGCATTTAGTTTTTGTCTTTCTCTTGATATCATAGTCTCTAGGGTTCATCTGTTATCATTTCTTGTTGATATAGGTTGAGTACAACGTGGAATGAAGTCAGTGTTTATCCTATTCCAGCAGCTCTTTATCTCATTAAAAAATTTGCCCCAGAGTTATCACATTGTCGGGCACTAGTCTTATCTCCCCAACCACTTAAAACAGGTAAAACAAGGAAGAAGACACCAGTTCATGGTACTCGCAGTTCACCCCGGTTTGGGCGACGATCTACTCAGTGATAGTATGTTTGTTAGGTGCACTGATATTTTGTAGTACGTTCGGTGCGCTGATGTTGCAGTGACATTTTGATTTGTTAGGTTGGGTGGCTACATTTTGTGTTGGATATTAGGTCTGTGGAACCTTCGTTTGTGTTAAAACAGGGTTGTTTGTGTTCTGTTGGATTGTGTGTTCTGTTGGTCTGTGTTCTGTTGGATATTAGGTTAAAACAGGTTTGTTGGCGTTCTGTTGGTTTGTGTTCTGTTGGATAACAGGTTGGTTTGTATGCTGTATGTCAATACATATGGGTGCGTTTACCAAATTTTGGCCAAACATAAGGGTGGAAAACCAAACACTACAACAAACATAAGGTATAACTGAATAACAACGTACACAACTTATGGGTCCACAATGTCTTCATTAAACATTCATCAAGTACAACTGAATGACAACGTACATAACGTACACACTATAAAACAAAAGTGTTAAACACAGCTACATCTTCAACAGAAGTCCAGCAACAACGAAAACTAAGAACACTATAACACACAGATGTTGCTGATTTCTGCTACGTAACACAGAAATTTGGTTGTTGAGTTCGGATTCCTTTGACATAAACTTGGTCATGGCTCTCCTTCCATACACACGCATAGGTGGATCTGCCCAAGCAAAGAAATCGCAACTCCTCTTCAAAGAACTTGATGGCTTCATAGTAGTAACAAGAAATTAGGGTTTCAGAAAATCCCAAATTGGTTCACCGTAGACCAATCGGTCATATAACCGCAATTAACACAAGAAATTGGCTTCATTACCTGGTATCTTGGACATGCAAAGAACACCCGACCGAAATTTTTATTCGTCCACGCTGTTGTCGCACGGCATTGGAGTTGGCAGTAGCACATAGGTTCCATGGATGTCATGTTCGGCTTCGATGCCCAAGAGGAAGAAGAACGAGAAGAGCATTCATCGTACTTACCACCCATGATGTATTGACATACAGATTCGGACGTGGGAGCTTCAAAGACGCGGTGTGTGAGAAGTGAAATGGGAAGAGTTGGCTGGTATGAAAGGAGAACTGGCTGTGCCAATTCAATAATAAGGCTGGGGGTATTTTCGGTATACCAGGTCAGATATAACGGTTACTGTGAGAAATGGACGGAAAGGCTCAATTACAAACAAGTGCAAACATATGGGTGTAAGAACAAACATCATGGGTGCAGTTACCAATTCTGGCAAACATCCGGGTGCAATTCCATACTTTTCCCTTAAATTAAATTTGGGATTTTCGTTTTTAGGTATATTATATTAATATATAGAATTTAGTTTAGATTTAAGAGTGCGTATATAAGTGTTAGGCCAAGCCAAAATGGCCTCTATTTAGTGTGACAAATTTTGGGTACCCAACCAACCCATTTAGGGCCCCAACTAGGAATTCATACATAGGTGTATAATAATGCACTTTTAAAGAGCGCGCAAAATGGGTCTACGCCACAGGCCCACAACCATATGTTGGCGGAGGCCCTCCATTTAGGTGTGAGGTGCGTATATTTGTGTTGCACTATATTCTTATTTGAATCTAAAGAAAGAGAACTGCGAAGAGCCACAGAGAAGGCAAGGGAAACCAAATATGAACTGAACCTAGGAGAAGAACCGAAGACTTAAACCTAGCACATAAAAGTAGGGCTGATCATGGGTGGGCCGGGCCAGTCATGAAGGCGAGACCGAGATCGAAATTTTGGTCTTGCCTTCTAGAGGACCGGGATTGACTTCGGCCAAAAAAATCCATCCGAGTTGGTCTTTCTTAACTCGGTCCGATCTCGGTCTATATTCTGCACACACACAAAAAAACTATAAACCCACAGTATTATTTAGTAAAATGCGAAAGAATAGTTCTCTATGAGCTCATCGCATGACTGCATGGTTTGTAAATTTATCTGGATGCAGCTTTTATAGAGATAGAAAACCTCCCAAATTCACATTCATTCGGTCTGGTATTATGAAAATTCCAAATCCACATTCCTTTGGTCTGGCCCGATCCTAAACGGGCTTTCGGGAAAAAGCCCAAAACCGAGACGGAGACCGACCTTAAAGAAAAAAACTCGTCCGCTTGGTCTTGGTCCTAGCCGGGCCGGTCTCGGACCAGTCTTGTCGAGAATTCGGTCCAACAGTCTTTTTTGATCACCCCTACATAGGAGTATTTCTGAAAAACGGAATACCTTTATTTCACCCGGATGGGGCCAGAAGTTTAGTTATTTACAAGGCTCAATCCTTGAGCTAAAAACCCTAGCAATAAAAGGACCTAATAAACCTAATCACAAGTTGGCCAAAAAAAAACTACTCACATAAACACATAACTAGTCAACTACATACACTTCGTACTTGACTCAAGCTACAAATAAGTCCATAAACTTATGTATGAGCTTGTATTTCAACATTCCCTCTCAAACTTATATTATGAAAAATATCATTCATTCCTAAGCGATTCACCAAATAATTATGTTGTTGACTCCCAAGTGCCTTTGTGAAGACATCTACAAGTTGCTCATTTGTCCTCGCATACTTTATCATTATAACACCACTTCGTACTTGACTCAAGCTACAAATAAGTCCATAAACTTATGTATGAGCTTGTATTTCAACATTCCCCCTCAAACTGATATTATGAAAAATATCATTCATTCCTAAGCGATTCACCAAATAATTATGTTGTTGACTCCCAAGTGTCTTTGTGAAGACATCTACAAGTTGCTCATTTGTCCTCACATACTTTGTCATTATAACACATGCATTCCGTTCTCTAACAAAATGACACTCAATTTTAATATGCTTAGTTTTCATGATAAATAGAGTTAGATGCAATCTGTATGACAACTTTATTATAACAAAATAAAGTTGATGTGTTTTCACATGGGAAATTTAATTTCTTTAATAGACCTCTCAGCCTAATAACTTCAGAAACCGTAGACTTCATGCTCCTATATTCAACTTCAACTGAAGACCTGGAAAGTGTGGTCTATTTTTTAACTTTCCAAGAAATTAAAGATTTTCCTAATTTAATACAATATCTAGTAATTGATTTTTTTGCTCTCTAGACAACTGTCATAGTCTGAATCAAAAATTGCATAAATATCATTATTACAATCAAAGGACAATAAGATGCCTAGACCTGGTTGGGTTTTAATATATCTAATTACTCTATAAACAATTTCTAAATGTGTTTTTTAGGATATTGTATATACTGATTCAAACACTGTACTGGAAAAGCAATGTCAGGTCTTGTAACAGATAAATATAATAATTCTCCTATCAGTTTTCTATACATAGTAGGATCAGAAATCAAGGCATCATCATTATTCAACCCAAAATTTTCATCATATCCTTTAGATTTTAAATTTTGTTGGTGAGCTTTAAATTTTGCTTCATTGGAGTTTTGCTTAATTTTCCACCTAACATTCCAACTTCATAAAGAAGTTCAAGTGCATACTTTATTTGGCACAAAATGAGAAATTTTGCAAATTTTGCAACTTCTATACCAAAAAAAAAATTTAGTTCAATCTTTCATTCTTAAATTTGTTTACAAGGTGAACTTTAGTTCTTCTATTAATGATTTACTATTTCCAGTTATTAGTAAAACATCAACATAATTTAACAAAACAACAATTCCATATCTTTTTCTTTGCAAATAAAGAATAATCATGTAAACTTTGAACATAACCATTCTTTACCAACGCGCCAGTGAGCTTGACATTCCATTGTCTGGAGGCATGTTTCGGTGTGCATAAGGACTTTTGCAAACGACATACTAAGTGGTTCTCCCTCTGTTTGCAAAAAACAAGTTGAACCTGCATATAGACCTCCTCATCAAGATCACCATGCAAAAATGCATTAAATACGTCCATCTGGTACAAATGCGAATTATGTTTAGATGCAATGGCTAAAAGGGTGCGGACATTGACCATTTTTGCTACTGGTGAAAAAGTATAAGTATAATCAATTCATTCCTTTTGATTATATCCTTTTGCAACCAGTCTGGCCTTATATCTTTCTAAGGAGTCACCAGAGTTAAATTTAGCCTTATAAACCCATTTACATCCTATCGCATGCTTACCCGCAGGAAGGGGAACCAGAACCCAAGTTTTATTCTCTTCTAAGGCCCTAATTTCATCTATCATAGTAGAAACCCAATTTTCATTTTTGGAGGCCTCAAAAAAATTATCCTGTCAATGAGCTTGAGATTCCATTATATGGATGCATGTTTCAGTCTGTATAAGGACTTTTGCAAACGACATATTAAGTGGTTCTCCCCTATTTGCAAAAACCAGGTGGAACCTGCATATAGACTTTATCATCAAGATTACCCTGCAAAAATGCATTAAATACGTCTATCTGGTACAAAGGCCAATTATGTTTAGATGAAATGGCTAGAATAGTGCGAACAGTGACCATTTTTGCCACTGGTGAAAAAGTATCAGTATAATCAATTTCTTCCCTTTGATTATATCCTTTTGCAACCCGTCTGGCCTTATATCTTTCTAAGGAGTCATAAGATTTATATTTATCCTTATAAACTCATTTACATCCTATCACATGCTTACCCGCAGGAAGGGGAACCGAAACCCAAGTTTTATTCTCTTCTAAGGCCCTAATTTCATCTTTCATGGTAGAAACCCAATTTTCATTTTTGGAGACCTCAAAAAAATTATTTGGTTCAGTTATTTTATTCATACTGTTAAGAAAACATTTAATTGCAGAAGTAATTGAATCATAGCAAACATTGTGCTAAATAGGATGCGAAGTCGAACAGTGATTGGGCATATCATAATCCTTCTGCCACGAGTGTGCCCTCACGGGTCGAGATGGTCGTCATGGCACCTCCATGGAAGGGGTGTTGGGGATCCTTCATCATTATTTGAAGGATCCTCAAATGTGCCTGCATTCTCAATATCCACAAAAGATTCATCAGAAGGCACATTATCAAGTATAGTATCTGTAAAATAAATATGCTCACGTCTGAATATTATATCATCGTCTTTTGAGGATATCTTGAATGGAAACACATGTTTAATAATTATGACATCTCTATTAACATAAAAGGTTTCTGTTTGTAGATTTAAAAGATTGTATCCTTTCTGAGTTAGAGAGTAGCCCATCATTACACATGCAACATATCTAGTAGCAAATTTTTTTACACTAGGTAAAACAAGCATAACATACTGAACCAAAAACACGCAAATGACTGATTTTCGGTTTTCTTTTTTACAAATTTTCATAAGGAGAACATTCATTCAAAACAGTAGAGAGCATTAAATTAATAAGATAGCATGTAGTAAGAATATACTCCCCCCAGAACCTAGAAGGTATATTTGCTTCTAATTTCAATGCCCTAACAAATTCTAATAGATGACTATGTTTTCTTTCAACTATGCCATTCTGTTGTGGGGTATAGAGGAAACTACTTTCATGAATAATTCATTTGTTCAAAAACAGAGATTTACACTGATCATTAAAAAACTCGCCCACATTATCAGTTCTGATTTTTTTTTATAGTAGTATTAAACTGATTTTGAACTAGAATAAAAACAATGTTGAATAATTAGAATAACATCATATTTAAAGCTAAGCAAATATGTCCAAGTAGTACGTAAATAGTCATCGACGATTGTAAGAAAAAAAAAACATTTATTATCATATGTGGGCTTTAGATATGACCCACATATATCCATATGCAACGGTTCAAAAATGGAAGAAGTTCTAGAAGTACTAGAAGAAAAAGGTAATTGTTGTTGTCTAGCCATGGGACAAATCATACAATCCATTACATTTTTATTCTGAAATGAAACTGATTTAAGGGAGTCTATCTTGATAAGCACATCTATAGGAGCGTTACCAAAACGTTTGTGCCATAAAATGGATTGAGGATTAGGTGGCAAGGTAACATGTTGAGTTGATGGTCTTATAATCAGGGTATCAAAAAAATACAGACCACCATACTTCTTACCAATGCCTAACACCATTCCATTGCAAAGATCCTGCAATAATACAATTTTTGGAAAGACGGTCACCGAACAAGATAGATCCTTTGTCAATTTTGAAATAGACAACAAGTTATATTTAAAATATGGCAGGTACAAAACATTTTTGAGTTTGCTCGAGTTATTAAAATGCAAATATTTAATACCAGAGACTATTTATCGGGAACCATTCAGCAATTGCACATGAAAATTAGTGTTTTTTTAATCAATCAAACAATTTGATTTAAAACTCATGTGATTGATTGCTCCCGTATCAAAAATCTAGGTGTTATAATTTTGGAAATATTTGAGAGACATTTTACCTATTGCATTGGTTACGACATCATAACTGTCGGCGCCCTCATTATGTCTGCTCAAGATCTGCGCAAGTTGTTCGAGTTGCTTCATGCTTATCATTGCAGAACCTGAATGAATGGATTCGAGGGGAGTCTGACATCCTGAATCTACATGTTCAGGTGTAGAACATGCAAAGGAGTTTCCTGCAGGATGACACTGATAACCTACCACACAATTTGCTTGAGACAGCTTCCCTTGGGGATCATGATTAGATCCTTTCCAGCCAGCAGGGTGCCGGTGTTTTTTAAAACATCGATTAACAGTGTGGCCCTTGTTTTTGCAGAACTCACATAAAAGGTTTCTCCTAGGAGGACGGGGTTGATTAACAACATTGACCATTGAGTTATCTGAAAATCTCTTTGAGTTTCTTCTTGAATCAAAACTGAATAGGTTTGGTTCAGGCTGGATCGTATGGTCGAATAGGAATCATTCAGACCATTGAGGAACTGGAAGAGTTTTAAATTGTCAGCATGTTCTAAATGTTTGTGAAACTGCTCACTCACAGGTTGGTAGGTTACATATGACATCAAATTCATCCCACATGAGACGAAGTTTTGAAAAAAAACTCAGATATGGTTTGGACAACCTTGTTGTGCAAGGGAGATATCACTGTGTAACTGAAAGATACGAGACCCATTGACCTTATTAAATCTTTCACGTAATCCTTCCATACTTGAAAAGCATTTGTAGAGTAGACTATACCATTCATTAACTCACGGGACACGAAGTTCATGATCCAAGCAAAGACAAGAGCATTACATCTTTCCATGATTTGATGTAAGCTCAGTTCGAAATTTTCTTTGACACAAATTCCATCAATAAAACCAATTTTGTTTTTGGCAAATAAGGATATGTACATTGCACGACTCCAAAAGCATAACTATCAAAACCAGTTAGCTTTTTAGTTATTAACGAAAGACCCGGTGTATCAGAAGAGTGTAGGAAAAATGAATGGTTACTATCAATTGTTGGTTGAATCGGTGTCACCACGGTCACAGTATTTAGACCGGTGACATCCAGTCCAACTTGGACAATAGCTAGATGATTTGGATGAGGTAAAGGTCATGGCTTGGATAAGATAAGAAAAGTTTTATAGAGGTTGCAAGATATCTGCAACCACAATTCAGATGAAAGTAATAATGAACAATACTTTTCATTTTTAAGCTTGAAAAGAAACTTTATATCTCAAATATAACATCAGTATAGAGATTATGGTTATGTGTGGCATATATAAAAAAATAACACACAACAATAAGACTGAAGATATATGATCACAGATACATGGAATCAGATGCGGAGCTTTAAAAGTATACGTACGCCAGCATAAATAAAACATGGATCTAGATCTATGCTTACAGAACGGAAAGGTCACAACAAACAAAGCAAAAAAAAAATCTCATGGAAACTTATCAAAGTTTACAGATCTATAGCTATTACATACAGATCTATACAAAAGACTTCATGAAGAAGTATATACACACATATAACGTAAGCATACAAATCTGCTATAGGAACAATACTAATATTTCAGGCATGCATGGATGGATTTCAGTCAGTACAACACATATATATGAACGAAACATTCATATCTTGCGTATTGTTGTCAAAAGATTGCATATCTATAACGAAAAGGTGCAGATCTATGATGAATGATGTAAGAAAATGAATATTTCAGACATGCAAGCACAAATTCAGGATGACATAGTGTAAGTTCGCAAAAAATCATACAGATCTTGTGTGGATATGTAACAAAAAACCTCAGATCTGCAGTATATGAGTTACGTATAAACAGAAAAGCATAGTTTCAAGATCACGTAGTGTAAGTTCGCAATGAAGCATACGTGTAAACACCAAATTTTGGCTCGGGGTCAAAATACAGTACGCGAGTAATCGAGATTGAAAAAATATATGTAGTATATATATATATATATATATATATATATATATATGAAAATTAAAAAATATATATTTTCCAACGTGGAACATGACCCTATTTCATCTTTTCCATCGTTTTTATTTTTAAATTATTTAAAAAAAAGTAGTAAATTGTTCTATAAATAGAGGAAGATGGTACGGTTAAGAGAGGAAAAATTGAAGAAGGAATTGACGGAGAGAAAGAGTGAAGAGAAGAGTGATTGGAGAGAGAGTGAGTAAAAATAATATCGGTAATTATCGGTCTCGGATTCTCGTACGGTATTAAGTTCAGAACGATTTAGGTGTATCTCTCCCGTATTTAATATTGTGTTTGTATTTCATAATGTTATTGAAATTTATGTTATGAAAAAAAGGAGTTTATATATATATATTATATATTTATGTATAATATGCTTGTTAATATATATATAATATATGTCATACTATATCTATATGTATATATATTATGTATATGAGATACTATATATGTATAATATATATATATATATTATGTATATGTGAAAAAGATATTTAAAAAAAATTACTGAGGTCATTCCCAAACTTTGATGAATGTAATAACTCGGTCCTTGGACTCTCGGGTCATGTTGGGACTTTATCGAGTGTTATAAACCAAACCAGAAAGGTTTTGGGTCATTTGAGCAATTTTTAAAATATTTTTTAAAATCAGTTGAACCTTTCTAGACATCCCGTCAATTTTAAAAATGTTACAAATAAGTCTAGAATAATTTTCGGGTTATTTTTGGAACTTTGTCAAGTGTTACAAATAAGTCCAGAATAGTTTAGGGTCATTTCTGTAATTTTTTAAAAAAATATTTTCAGTTTAGTTAAAAAAAATTAAAATTACATTTTGATTCCTAAACTTTGTTGGACATTCCATGACTTCTCAAAGTGTTATAAATAAGTCCAGAATAATTTTCAGGTTATTTTGGAACTTTACCAAGTGTTACAAATAAGTCCAAAATAGTTTAGGGTCAATTCTGTCATTTTTAAAAAATATATATTTCCAAATCAGCTCGAAATTTTAAATAATTGCATCTTCGTCCCTAAATTTTTATGGACATCCTATGACTTATCAAAGGGTTACAAATTGGTCCAACGTGCTCAATAATTTCAAATTATTCGTGTATTTTGGACACGTTTCAAGTGACTCCAAAGTTAAACCACCTTTTTTTATTCGAGCGTGATTAATTTATTATCTAGTTTATTTATTTGAAATTGATCCCTAAAAAAATTGTTTGTACATGGTTTGTTTAATTTAAAGAAAACGCATGTAATCTTTTGAGTTAAGCATGATCAAAATGGGCAAATTTGGGTAAATCAGTAAAAACTAATTTCAAAAGCAAATTAAAGTACCGAAAGGGCAGATTATGGGCTCGCGAGCCCTTAAGACGTAATCAAACCCGCGAACTCGATTCTCTGGACGTAGACCATTCCAAGCTCTAGGATGTTAACTCAATGTACCCTAAGCAAATTTTAGGATTTCGATTAGCCTTTAATTAATCGGTGGCAACTCTTTCATTTTTCAGTCCGGTTGATAACCCCGTTCGACCGGACCCGTCGCTCGCCAATACCCGACATTTTCTAGCGAAACAAATAAAATTATTTTCTAAAAGGGTCGGGGAAAGTCGGATCTGACGTCCGACAATTTGGCGACTCTGCTGGGGATTTCTCTTTTAGAGAGTTTAGACTTTGTCATGTTATATTTTACCTATTTGTTTTCTCATGTTTGTAGTTTTAAATTTTTTCCAAAAAACAATATAAATGTAATAATTCAAAATAGATGTAAATCCTCGTTTTGCACACACCACGCTGATTACCATTACTCGCTCGGACGTGAAGCACATTAAGAGCTTAGGGAGTTTAGTAGGGGAGCGGTTTGGACCGCCGACACACACCTAAAAAACTCAACTCGATAATCGGATATGACGTCCGACAATACGGATCTTTTGAAAATGTAACAAAAAACTCAGATCTATAATATATAAGATACGTACAAACCGAAGTCTCATACATGTATGAGGAGATCTTTGATTCACAAGTCGAGAAAGAAACTTTTCATCAGTATATAAACGAAAAAATCTTCTGGAACAAGAACCTAAAGAATCGATTGACGATTCTAATGTAATATTCTCAACGAAGACATAAACAGCCAGAGAAAGGTATACCTAACCGGCACAGAAGCACGAAGAGGATCAGAAAAGGTTATCAAAGCCTTGAAGGGTCGTCTGATACCATGCGAAGAGCCACAGAGAATGGGAGAGGAAATGAACTGTGAATTGAACCTAATAGAATAACCGAAGACTTAAACCTAGCAGAGGAGAGTATTTCTGAAAACGGAATACCATTATTTCAGTCGGATGAGGTCCTCATATAGGGCCGGAAATTTAGTTATTTACAAGGCTCAGTCCTTGAGCTAAAAACCCTAGCAATAAAAGGACCTAATAAACCTACTGACATAAAAACATAACTAGTCAACTAAATACACTTCATACTTGACTCAAGCTACAAATAAGTCCCTAAACTTATGTATCAGCTTGTATTTCAACAACTATTACCATTAGTTTTTTTTTGTTGGCCCAATTTTTTATTACCATCAGTTTTAGCAATAACTTAAGGTCTCCTAATCAAGAAGAACTTCCGACCGACGACACAGAGGAAGCAACCTTATGATGTTGTGGGGCAACTTTGTGTTTCAAGAACATATTGAGTCCGATGGATGACAAATTTGAGTCCTAACTCGACCAAGAAGTTGTTATAATGTGACCGATGGTTCGTGTGTTAGGAATATGCTCCATAGGTGGTTCATCCCCCGTGTGATCTGTAAATGATGAAGACTTCCGTCATGTTTGCTTAGAATCAACAAACATTTCAAAAGTCTTGTGATTTGATGAGAAGGGAAAGGCCAACTGGCCAAGGAATGATTATACAGAGAACATTGCATACACTCAGACATAAATACTCATTACAACACCACGTGACGCAATTAATTGGGTCATGAAGAAACAAACATTACAACATTGCACTTTAAAATTGGGTCGTCCCAATTAATTGTAAAATTAAATGATAATTTGAAGAAAAAAAATGAGAGGTATTGGAGTGGCAATTCCACTACGGGAGGAATGGCAAATACCGACTAAATTTCACGGCTCAATGTATATTTAGCTGTTAAAATCAATTTAAATTGAATATCACGGCTCAATTAACATTGAGTCGTTATATTTAGTATTATCACGGCTCATTTAGGTTTGAGCCGTGATAAATGGGCAAAATAAAATAAAAAAAGAGTATTTTCACAGCTCATTTGAATTTGAGTCGTGATAAAGGGCGAAAAGTTTTTAAAAAATATACTGTCACGACTCATTTGTGTTTGAGCCGTGATAAATAGAAAGTAAAAAATGATTTATTCTTCACGTCTGTCCCCCTTCCTTCGCCGCACTGCTTCTTCTCTTCAAATTTCACTTTCTCGCTTCTTCTTCAACTTTCACCTATTCTTTCCCACTTTCACGTTTTTTAGGCACCATTTCACTTTCCCCAACAACCACTATTTTATGTCTCAAACCAACCCCATTATTTTATGTCTAGTTATTCCTCCCTTATGGAGGAATAGATTATCTTTATCCTCCTCCAGTGCTGGTTCACCTCGCTAGGAACCAACCATCACAAATGCAACGAAGTCTTCATTCTCTCTGAAGTCCAGCACCAACATCCACCATAACAATGACCACTTGAAGTCGTCGATCGTCACCACCATGCCGAAGGAGAAGAAGACCACCTGCGGGCGAGAGTTAACCGCTATTGCTCCCAGTTTTGTTCCCCACCCTGCATTTCCTTCACCGGCCCCCAGTACTGTTCGCAGTCACTCTTGCTCCTCCCTTCTGACGTTCTGGCTAAACCATATGCTAGACTTCGCGTAAATTACCTGGTGTCCCGACTCGATCTCAAAGCGTTGTAGTAGTTCCTTGGCTCTGTCGTAGTTCCTTGACTCGATCTCAAAGAGTTGTCGTCTGCAAACTAGGTGTGAGAGTGGCCGGCTCAAAAGAGTGTGATTTTTTTTGAAATATTCATATTTTTTACGGCTCAATATATTTTGAGCCGTAAAAATATAGGTTTTTAAAAAAATAATTATGACGGCTCAACCAAAAGTGCCGCCATAATTATTTTGGCAGCACTTTTTCTTTTGGGCCGGGAATTATCACGGCTCATTTTATATTGAGTCGTGATAATTGTCATGACGCTTAATGTTGCTGCTCAAATTCATTTGAGCCGTGATAAATTAACAGCTGAATTTTCCAGCCGTTAAAAATATGTTTTTTTGCCGGTATTTGACATTCCTTCCGTAGTGTTCGTGTGTGTCGTGTCTAATCGTGACGTGTCATTAATTGTGTCTTGTGTAAACATACAAATCGTAAACGTGCATAAACATGTGTCATGTTTAAACAGATCACACGTGGAACACATGTTAAGACACGATTAACTTTTTGAACAAATAAAAATTTATATATACACAAGACAAATTGTGTCACGTGACAAGAAAGAAATAACACAATATGAAATTCACAAATTCTATAATTTAATTTCATAATCAAGTTTAAAAATTAATAAGTGATTAAAAAATAAGTTCAAAAATAAATCAAAATATTATATAAATATACCTAATCGTGATTTGCATGTTAGATGTGTTTAGACACGGTTATTAATCGTGTCGTGTCACAAATTGCCACCCCTAAGTGGGATTAAAAGAACCAATTTGAAAATCGTAAATTATTTTGTTTCTATATATTTAATAAATATATTACTAAGCTACTAATTATAATTTAGAGTATTAGAGTTAAAGTTTACTTTTAAATGTTAGGGATTAAAGACATTTAGGTACCTCAGAAGTCACATTTTTACAAATAGGTACCCTAGAAAAAAAATTGTTACTTTGGGGTACCCCAGTAGTCATAAATGTATCTACTTTATTTTGACATTCATTTTGGATGGAAAATGTTACCAGTGTCTGTTACGTGCCCAAATTGGTGGTAAATTGAAGAAAACAAATTATTGTGAAGACCGAAATACCCATGAGCCACCCCTACATATTCCTGTCACATTCGTGTTCCTTCATCTGTCAGTTTGAGATATTAACCTTACTCTTCCTCTCCACTTTGAAATTAGATTTTTCGCGTTCAAAGAATTCGTCCCATCTTAGATATTGTTCTTATAGGTGTTTGTGTTCTCGTTCGTGTCGACTTCGTCCGTGCTTTTCCGTTGATTTTGGCTCTAGACGTCGGTTATAATAGTTCTCTTTAAAGATCAGAACTTTCACCCAAAAATAGGTATGTTTCTACTCGTTTCAGTCTTCATTAACTTGTAAATTGTAGTCAAGACTTAGTTTTTGTTGATGTTTATTAATTGATGGAGCACTTGTTAGTATGATGGTATGTTTTGGGTTTAGTCAAAATTTTGGATGAAGACAATTAATTCCAAGTACGAGGAATAAAGCATCAACTTTGTTGAATCAGGTAACCAAGTATTCTGATTTTTTTTCGTCCATACGGTATTCGGCCTTTCATAATTGTTAATGTTTTCATTATTCTCATTACAAACAAACTAGGGAGGATAAGGCTCGACTGAAGGGAGTCCAAGTGTTCCACCAAAGTCATTTGATTCCAGGGGAGTAGTAAACAGAAGATTCTTGTAAGAAGACATGCACGGGCAACAGAAAGACTGGAACCAAAGAGACAAGCACTTGCAAGAACACCAGAAAAAATAGCATCTGAACAAAAAAAAAAAGCAACACCTATATCTGAAAGAAGAGTGACAAGACAATATCATTCATCACATGTAATGCAGGAAATGAAGGAATGCGTCACGAAGGAGACAAATGAAGCTCAACCTTCTACTCAAGTTTACAAGTTATAGTAGAGACAAACACACCTAGGAAGGTCAGGTACAAGACGCTTTTAAGAAAGCTCCACTAAAGAAGTCCCAAACAAAGAAACAGTAGAATGAAGTGACTTGTGTGTTTTGGTATAACTGGTTGGAGACATTAGAACTTTTAGATTTATGTTAAACATAGTATGGTTGTGGTTTATGTAAGGGAAAACGCAATCCCATTTTGATCGGTGCTGAAATAATGCACTTTTGACAATATACATGGATGCTGATGTATTTAAGATTGTTCTAACTATATTCTGTTTCCTTATACATATTATATATATTTCATTATGACATTAAAAAACGATGATATATCTGAGTGTAATTATTAAATAATTAAAGGTAGCTAAGAGTAACATTAAAAAATGTAAAGATACATTAATGCAACATTGATAAGAAGTGTATGTCCAGTGGAACAAAATTCTAATTTTATACAACCATACCAAATAAATAGAACATCCCACATAAAGAGTATTCCAACGTCCATTTGGTTGACATTTTTCAGTAAAAGCAACATAAAACATAAATCAAGACCATTATAGCTGATACGACAAGAACAATTTTATTTATTATTACCCTCTGTCTATATTTCTCAAGTTTTTCTTCTGCGTCCTTTATCATCTTCTTCACCTTTGCAGAAATCCTCTTTACATGAGGACAAACGTTAACATTGTACCAATCGAAATACTTGCACCATCCTCGCTTAGTAACAGACTAATGTAGAAAAAATAGGTAAGAGATGGGACAAAATTATGACATTAAGTAACTAAAGGAGAGTATGACATACATTTCACAAGGGGCACTTATAGAACCTTTGTTGGAAGTTCTCTCAGGTGTTCGAAGTCTTCACCACGACAATCTCTCCACAGTAGCATCTTTATGTTTTCTGCAAGATCAAGTTACTGCATGAAGATATTGATTGGAGATTAAGAGAACAATGGATGAACGGCAGATTGAGAGGTGATAATCTTTGAAACCCTAATCGTTACTGAAGGGGGGGAAGTGATGAAACAATGCAAATAAAATAGAGAAATATTATTCAGTTGATGAAGTATGTTGAGAGACATTTCAGTCAACACAGAAAGTTTTTTTTATTATGGTCTAAATTGGACACGTGACAGACACCGGTAACGTTTTCCATCCAAAATAGATGTCAAAATAAAGTAGACATTTATGACTTCTACGGTACCCCAAAGTAATAAAAAAAATATGGGGTACCTATTTGTAAAAACATGACTTTTGAGGTACCTAAATGACTTTAATACCTACGTGTTATGATAAACCAATCAATAATCTACTGATAAATATATCATGTATTTAAAAAACTGAAGGTTGATATTATTTTTTTACAAATTGTATGAAATAGCATTTCAAACCAATTATAAACTGATTCGAAATTAATATAATATTTAAAAGAGAATATAAAGTGATCAAAATAATAATTTTTTCTCTATATTATTTTTTAAGTACGGTATGATTCGAATTCGAAAGTTATTCAACCTTGAACCGATTTATGCCTACTCCTTGTACGCTCCCACAACGCTATCAACCTCCATTAACTAGCTATATAATTGAAATGAGTAGCACTTGCCTGGACGAGTAAGAACCCCAAATTCTTTACAACCCTAATAAATTGATGATACAAAGTGAAATTCAAGTTGGGTAATTGAGTCGAGTCACATGGTTTGTGGGGCCTTGATTAAAGAATAGCTGGATCACCCATGCCATAATAAATGTAACCAATTGTGGGGATAATTGTGATACGTGGACTCTTTCTCTTCATTAGCAAAATGAAGGAAAAAACATTATAACATGGCATAACGATTATTTATTCATTAATCAAAGGTGTTCGAGCTTTTGTAAATAAAAAAAATCATGATCAATACTGAAATCCCTTACGACGCGAATAAGAATAATGTTAGAGGTAGAACACTTGCCTCATAATAGAAACCCTACCACACCGCAAAAAAATAAGAATTTTGTTAATTAATCATAGACAAAACTCTTCCTTCTTCACTTACTCAATGAAAAATAATTAATCATTCATTATAACTTTAAAATAAATTAAATCCAAAATTTAGAAAGTGAAAAAAAAATGTAGATCATCATAATGGCAAAATAGCATTAATTTGATTGGTGACGACATCTTATCAATCTTTAAAACGAAATAGAAATCTCCTAACTTCCACTAAAGTCTTACTCCATACTAAACTCAAAAGGAAAAAAGCCATTGCTTTCAACAATTATACATTTCCCACAGAAACAAATGCTTGATTACGATCCATTTTATGCAGCCGAAGAGTTGGTTGGAGAGTTTCAACTTTAGCATTAACTAATTAGTGTTGGCCAAAATGGAGTCTCCATCAACCTCACACCGCCACCTTCACAGTCTCCTCTGTACTTCTCGCTATGCAGATCTAGCAGAACCGCTGTTGTCTAATTCCCCTAAACATCAATGGACGCTACGGAGGACCAACAACTTGCTGCCACCTCCTCCGACATAGTTCCTAAACCCGACAAGACACCCGCTGTCTCCTTCTTCGGTCTGTTTGCTGCTGCTGATCGCATCGATTATGTTCTGATGTTCTTGGGAAGTGTTGGGGCATGTCTCCATGGTGCTGCACTCCCTGTCTTCTTCGTCTTCTTTGGCCGGATGATCGATTCCCTTGGCCACATGTCTTCCAATCCTCAAATGATGTCATCTCGTGTTTCTAAGGTGATTTCGCAACTTACTTAATCACAGTTTTTTGTGAGACAAGTTACCCTTAGTTCGTGACTGAACAACAAACACAATTTTGCAGTACGCTCTTGATTTGATATACCTCGGCCTCATTGTCTTCGTAGCGGGGTGGATGGGTAATGAAGTTCAACAAATCTCTTGATATGTACCTAGATTTCTTGGTACCCAAGCTTCGGTTTTTATTGTCACTATCCGTTTCGATTTGAAACCTTTTAGGTGTTGCATTCTGGATGCAAACCGGAGAGAGGCAGACTGCGCGGCTGCGGCTCAAGTACCTCGATGCGGTTCTGAGGAAGGACATCAATTTCTTCGACACTGAAGCCAAGGATAAGAACTTAATTTACCACATATCAAGCGATGCGGTCCTCGTGCAGGACGCAATCGGTGACAAGGTACAGTGTAATTAAATAAGTTGATCAGATTCGTCCGATCCGATATAATAACCCTTAATTAATTACACTGAATATGGATCGATTGGTTGATGCTGTTTGGTACAGACAGGGCATGCTCTACGCTATCTATCGCAGTTCATTGTCGGGTTTGCTGTCGGATTTTTATCAGTGTGGCAGCTGACGCTGTTGACGCTAGCTGTTGTGCCACTGATAGCCATTGCAGGAGGGACTTACACGATTATCATGTCGACATTATCGGAAAAAGGAGAGGCCGCTTATGCCGAAGCCGGAAAGATTGCCGAAGAGGTCGGATTCCACAAATATATAACATATCATTTCTTCAAAGAAACTGGGGATTTCTTGTTCTGTAAAAAGGCTATATTTTTGTTCTGTAAAACTTAGTAACAAAGGTTGCGACATTACAAATTGTACAATACTAACGGTAACCTATAGTGAATTAATAGTCCGATTTTCCTCTTATTTTTAGATAATCTCACAAGTTCGAACGGTGTACTCGTTTGTGGGGGAAGACAAGGCGGTCGAGGCTTACTCAAAGTCACTGAACAAAGCTCTCCAAGTTGGAAAGAAGAGCGGGCTCTCTAAGGGGCTCGGTGTCGGATCCACCTACGGTCTCCTCTTCTGCTCATGGGCGTTGCTTCTTTGGTACGCCAGCATTCTCGTGAGGCATCACGATACCAACGGCGCAAAAGCTTTCACGACGATCATAAACGTGATCTTCAGCGGTTTGTAAGTCACACAATATTCCAACTCGGAACTAAAGAAATGCACGATCTTACACTTGGTAATAATCTTGATTTCAGTGCTCTGGGTCAGGCGGCACCGAACCTTGCCGCTATCGCGAAAGGGCGAGCTGCAGCGGCAAACATCTACAGCATGATCGAGCCGAAGAACGGGACACCAAAAGAGCTACCGGCCGAGCATGCATTAGTGCTTCCTCAAGTGGCAGGCCAAATCGAATTCTGCAACATCTCTTTCTCTTACCCAGCTCGCCCTGGCACGATCTTCGAAAATTTGAGCTTCTCGATCGGTGCAGGTCAAACTGTTGCGGTTGTCGGGCCGAGCGGATCGGGGAAGAGCACGGTGATCTCCCTGGTGCAGCGATTCTATGACCCGAATTCGGGTCAAGTAGTGCTCGATGGACATGATATTAAGAGTTTGAGCTTGAAATGGCTGAGGGAACAAATGGGTTTGGTTAATCAAGAGCCCGCGCTCTTCGCGACAACTATAGCGGGGAATATACTGTTTGGGAAACCGGATGCAGATATCGATCAGATCGTAGAGGCGGCGAAGGCGGCAAATGCGCATACGTTCATTGAAAAGCTTCCAGCAGGTTACGAAACTCAGGTTCGCATTGGACACTATTGGCCTCTTCAACCTCCTGAACCACGAGATGTTTTTCCCTTCCGATTAATTCAAGATTTCTATGATTTAGGTGGGAGAAGCAGGAACTCAACTATCAGGAGGACAGAAGCAGAGAATTGCGATTGCAAGAGCCGTTCTCCGGAACCCTAAGATACTGCTTCTCGACGAGGCCACGAGTGCACTCGATGCGGAATCGGAACTCATTGTGCAGCAAGCGCTAGATAGAATCATGACTAACCGCACAACTATCGTAGTCGCCCATAGATTAACCACCATCCGTGACGTGAACGCGATCATCGTCTTGAAAAATGGTGTAGTCGTCGAGAAAGGAACACACTCGGAATTATTATCGAGAGGAGGCGAATACTCTGCTCTAGTGCGGCTGCAGATGGCGGATCACGACAGAGAATCAGATGAAGAAGACTGTTCCATCTCGGTATCCGTCTCCGAAACGCCTACAGATCTTAGCTTTCGGGAAGGTATTATTAGCACTGTTGGATTTTGCGGGGTTCTATTTTAAAGTTTAATTTTTTGAAGTACTTTCTATAACGTTGATCATTCTATTTTAGATGGCCAAAACAAAATCATTCTATTTTTTTAAATCCAAATTTAAGAGAATTAGGTTAACACTAGAAACACGTTTTGGTTTGCGATAACTATTTTTTATATTAAATGTTATGTTTAAATGTATATATAATTTACTTATTATTTATTATAAATTTTTATTTTATAAAACTATTTTTAATTAAGAATAAATTTAACTAAATATTATACAATAAAAAATCAGGTATATTTATAAATAATATTAACCATATTAATATTTGTGTATAATATAAATTATTTTATTTATTTTAATATTATAACTCTGTTAAATAAATTTATTTATAAAACTAATTAAAAAAAATACATGAATGATTATTGAAAAGCAATAGCAACAATGTTAGTTAATAATTTTAAGTTATTTTTGTGATTTTGTCACTTATATTTGCTTAATATGTGAATAAAAGTGATAGTAAAAATATCTACAAATAAAATTTTATTTGTTTTCTATTTCTAAAATATATTAAGTCTATAAATATAAAAAAAAAATCATATTTTTTTTTTATATATTAATGTCTATATAATACGTTTAAGTTTTTAACTTACCTATTATGTAAAAATGTAAAAACAAATATCTGCATATTATTATTATTCATTTATATGCTAAATTTATATTACAATTTTAATTATAATAAGCTAAACAAGGTTGATATGCAATTTTATAGAATTATTATTTAATAATCTAAATTTATATTTAATTAATCTAATTAATTTTTATTCATACATGTTATCCATCAAGTATAATATTGTGTATTTTAGAAAATCCACTACAAAATATTTAAGATAAAATTATAAATATACATGTAAAAATTAAAAACAAATGTTAAGATTTTGTAACTTATATTGAGAGTAAATGAGAATGTTTGAAAGATTTTATAGTAATTCACATGACATGTCACTTAGGAAAGTGAGATTTGTATATTTGACATGGATTAATTAAAATTAATTATTATTACATTAGGAGTTAGAAAATGTATCAAAAAACTAATTTGTCACAATTGTATATATTCTAACCAAATTAATATATATATATAGATTATAAAATTAATATAATATTATTATTTTGAATTTAATTCGATATTTCTGAAATGAATTAATTCAATATATTTCTTCGTACATTTCGTTCGAAGTATTGCATATGCATTTTGATAGCTAATGTTTCAAAAAGAGAGTTCTATATCTAGAGTTTTTTCTTCTTGTAATTTATTTAACTATTTTTAAGACCCAACACGGTTTACAATGTAACAGGTTCCAAAAGCAAAACCGAACAAAATGTCGGTCTGAATCTGATCTTCAACGATGGTAAGCCGAAGATTCCGAAATTGTTATCTCCGTCGATATTTGATTTGTTGAAGTTAAATGCACCGGAGTGGCCCTTTGCTCTGGCCGGGTCTATCGGAGCAGTTTTGGCGGGCATGGAAACACCTCTTTTCGCCCTCGGAATCACCCATGTCTTGTCTGTGTTTTACTTGCCCGACAGTCATCAGATTAAGCAGGAGGTCGATCGGGTGGCCCTCTTATTTCTCGTGGTCGCGGCCGCTACCGTCCCGATCTACTTGTTACAACATTTCTTCTACACATTAATGGGGGAGCGTCTCACTACTCGGGTTCGGAGGTTGATGTTTTCGGGTAATTTTATCCGTCTTTTTTGTTAGTTGTAGCCCAAGTTGTAAGGTATTCCATATTTACTGTATCAGAAAAAACAAGACCTACTTGGAGCTTAAGTTCTGTATCTTTGTTTGGTGCAGCAATTCTGAAGAACGAGATCGGGTGGTTCGATGTGGACGAAAACAGTACCGGATCTTTAACGTCGATTTTAGCTACGGATGCAACGCTCGTACGAAGCGCTCTAGCGGACCGTCTTTCGACAATTGTGCAGAATGTCACACTGACCGCAACGGCATTTGTCATCTCGTTCTTGCTGAGTTGGCGAATCGCTGCCGTCGTCATCGCCTCCTTCCCTCTACTAGTAGGAGCTTCAATAGCCGAAGTAAGTTCTTGAACAACTACCAATTAAAAAAAAATCAAAGAGTAAATTTCGATTGGACTCCTTCGTCCATATACATTGTGTTTGACTCTTTGTGTTCTTTTCCATGATTCACAGCAACTCTTTCTTAAGGGTTTCGGAGGAGACTACACCACCGCATACGCTCGAGCCACATCAGTGGCGCGTGAAGCTATCTCCAACATCCGGACGGTGGCGGCATTCGGTGCCGAAGATCGTATCTCCAAAAATTTCTCGTCGGAACTTTCCTTGCCGAACAAGCAAGCTCTGATACGAGGCCACATTGCAGGGTTTGGCTATGGAGTCTCGCAACTCCTTGCTTTCTGCTCGTACTCGCTTGGCCTATGGTATGCGTCGGTCCTAATCAAGGACCAGAAATCCGAGTTCAGCAACATCATCAAGTCCTTCATGATCCTGATCATCACTTGCCTCGCCATCGCAGAAACCCTAGCTTTAACTCCAGACATCGTAAAGGGCACACAAGCGCTCGAGTCAGTTTTTCGAATCCTAAAGAGAGAAACCGCGATTGACCCGAGTGGTCGTATGACGAGGATGGTTTCCAACATTAAAGGGCATGTGAAATTTTTTAACGTCCGGTTTAGATACCCCTCGAGATCTGACATAATCATATTGGACGGATTGAACTTGGAAGTCGCTGCAGGGAAGAGCCTTGCGGTGGTTGGGCCGAGTGGATCGGGGAAGAGCACCGTGGTTTCGCTCGTGATGAGATTCTACGACCCGAATCATGGTCAAGTCCTTATCGATGGGTACAACATTCGACACCTAAACCTACGACTTCTAAGGCTACGGATTGGGCTTGTTCAGCAGGAACCAACACTGTTTGCCACAACGATATACGAAAACATCAAATATGGTAACTCAACTGCATCGGAGATAGAGGTCATTGACGCAGCGATAGCAGCGAACGCACACGAATTCATTAGCCAGTTGCCTGAGGGGTATGAGACCCATGTTGGGGACAGAGGGGTTCAACTGTCGGGCGGTCAGAAACAAAGGGTGGCCATTGCCAGAGCGATACTCAAGGACCCGAGCATTCTACTTCTTGACGAGGCCACAAGCGCATTGGATGCCTCGTCTGAGAAAGTCGTTCAGGAGGCTCTCGATAGGCTCATGGAGGGACGGACCACGATTATAGTGGCTCATCGGTTATCAACCATAAAAGATGCTAACAGAATTGCCGTGCTGAATAGCGGAAGGGTGGCTGAGATTGGAAACCATGATCAGCTCGTTAAAAAGACCGACGGGATCTATAGAAAGCTTGTTAGCTTACAGCAGGAGAGGATTTTGGAGTAAGCATATAAGTCAAAGACATCCGTTGACCTACCAAATGTTGAAGAATCAATTATCCAAAATTGGGTAGGTCAAGATCATTCTATTCTTTTTTTTTACCCAACAACCTCATTTACTCAGGATTCATTAAAACTAAATTCGAGTACAAATGGATATTCGAGATAAGTAAAGATACAAGAGGGGAAGGTGGTCTTTTGACCCAATCCAACGGACACGTCCCCTGCTTAGCTTGCGAAGCTTGTTGAACATGCTACACACATGTGACACATGTGATACACACCTGGAATATTCTCCAAACCAGCACATCATTTCCTTTATGTATACAATAGTCTGTCAATGTACTAGTTTATTATTATGTCACAAACATAGATGTAATATATATAGAAGTAATCAATGAATGAAAGTAAGGATGAATGTTAAGTGTTCTAGCTTCAATATTCAGTTCAATGTATCCAGTTTAACATGGTATCAGAGCCAATTCGAACTTAGGGTTACCTCAGTCTCGCTCAGGTCAGCCGAGCCCTGTCCCTCGTCGTATCTCCGCTCAGCTCCAGTCTCCGTTGCGTTCAGTCCAGCTCGTCTAGACCAGCTTGGCAGCTTGTCCAGTCTGCAACCTTGCCGTGAAGGTCTGTGCCCAGTCCGTGCTCAGTCCACCAGCCCAGGGAGCAGATATATTTTGTCAAAAAAAAAATTATAAATTACAGGAGGCTAGGCATCAGATTGTACCCTTCCGTATGCTGGACTTCACTGGATGAAATCAATACGACAATAACAAATATAAAAAATGTTTTGTCATTTCCATTAGCAACAGATTTTGGTACCTTATCAGCCTCATCATCATAATCAAACAAGAATCCCTCCAGTCCAGCTCGCCCCGACCGCTTCACCAGCTCCACCAGATCGCAGCTTCACCAGCTCCCGTTCAGCTCTTTTTCCTTCCAGGGCAGCTCCATTCCTTGCAGCTCCTGTGCAGCGGACGCCACTTCCCGTGCAGCTCCGTCCTCTGCTCGAGGGCTTCCAGCTCGAGGTATTTAGTCGCAGCTTCCGTTACAACTTCCAGCACGCGGATAGTCGCAGCTTCCGTCCAAGACCGACAGCACGCGAAAGAATCTCTGACAGCTCTCGGTTGAAGAACTCCAAGGAATCCTCTCGCTTGAAGATCACGTGGGGAGACAGACTGAACTCTCGTTGAAGATCACGTGGGGCAGAAAGACTTGAAATATTAACCAGCCCTGGTTTAATCCGACTGGTTCAGTAGTCCGGTTCGGTAGTCCGGTTCAGTAGTCGGGTTCAGTAACTCTAGTTTGGTTCACTAATCCGGTTTATTTGCTGATTAAGTTTACTACATCAGCTTGTGGCTAGGCATGGATCGGAGGAACAGGAGATGCACCCATTGTGGAAAATCTCGTCACAATCGGGACGAATGCTTCGAACTCGAAAGATTTCCCGAAGGGTGGCAGAGTCAACGACGAGACCGTGTTGACCGTGGATTCGCTGTCAGGAACGCAACCACAACACCAATCGGTACCGCAAACCATATCGGAACGAAAGAGAACAGTAAATGGCTCTTTGATTGCGGGGCCACAGACACTATGAGTTTTGACAAGAAAGATTTTATAAGTCAGTCGGCACCAAGACAAGAAATGATCCAGACAGCAAATGGAGACTTACTACCGGTTCAGGGATTCGGAACCATTGATATTTCTCCAACAATTCAACTGCAAAATTGTCTTTATGTGCCTAGCTTGGCGTGCAAGTTACTCTCTATTAGTCATGTAACAAGAGAGCTAAATTGTATGGTACTAATGTATCCCGATTTTTGTTTACTACAGGATATTCAGTCGGGGAAGGTGATTGGACGTGGAATTGAACGTCAAGTCCTGTATTATGTGGAGGAAGTGACTCAACACGGAACTGCAATGCTTGCTCACGGGACAGTCACCAGGCAACAATGGTTGTGGCATCGACGGTTGGGTCATCCATCTGCCGGGTACCTTCATAAATTATTCCCTAGTATATTTCCGTCAAATAGCAAAGTTGTGTGTGAAACCTGTATTCTTGCTAAAAGCCATAGACAATCATATTCAATGTCTGAATCTAGAGCCAAGTCTGTGTTTTCCTTAATTCACTCTGATGTTTGGGGACCAGCTCCAAATAATGGTACATGTATGTCGAACACTGGCTTTAGGTATTTTGTGCTTTTTATCGATGATTATTCACGCATGACCTGGGTATACTTCCTTAAGCATAAATCTGAAGTCTTTACTAAGTTTGTAGAATTTACCAATCTAGTTCAGACCCAGTTTAGTAAACAAATTCAGGTACTCCGTTCTGACAATGGCGGAGAATTCGTAAATTCCCCACTTCAACAGTTTCTTAAAGCCAAAGGCATCATACATCAAACCACTTGTCCACATACTCCTCAACAGAATGGGGTAGCAGAAAGAAAAAATCGTCATCTTTTAGAAATGACAAGAGCATTAATGCTAGAGTCAAATGTTCCAAAATCATTTTGGCCAGAAGCTGTGGCAACGTCAGTCTATCTTCTTAATCGTCTACCCACTAAGGCGATTCAACTCCAAACACCACTTCAGGTTTTATCTAGTCATATGAGTGTTCCAACAGCCTTAACACTCCAACCTCATATCTTTGGGTGTTCTGTCTTTGTACACATTCCCAAATCGGATCGGTCTAAGTTCGATCCCTGTTCTGTCAAATGTGTATTTGTAGGGTATGGGATTCACCAGAAAGGCTACCGCTGCTATAATCCTAAAAACAATCGCATGTATATTACAATGGATTGTAATTTTTTAGAAACAGAATTCTACTACCCATCTCAATCTCCTGTCGAGGGGGAGAATAATGAGGATAGCCCATTAGATTGGTTGATCTTAGCCACTTTGACCACTCCAGTGTTCCCTGAGATAGTCCCAACAGAGCAAGTTGGTGGAACCACCGAGACGTTGACTCCCATCATACAGGTCTCAGATGCTTCAACCCCGTCAACCCCGACTAATATCCCGGAGGTTAGTAGTTCTAATTGGGTAACTCCTGGTTCTAATACTTCTAATGACAATGGTTTGGAAGAGTCATCAGTACAGGAGAAAGACGTACCAGTACAGGAGAGATATGTACTATCAGCCAGGAGAAACAGAGGCGTTCCTCCTATTCGATATGAACCAGAGTACAGTCCAAAGGCAAGCCGGTACCCAGTAGCAAACTTGGCAAGGAGGAGTCTGACACCAGCTGCACAAGCCTTTGCTACTGCAGTATATACTCAAGATATACCCAGCACAGTGGAATCAGCATTAAAGATTCCAGAATGGAGGCATGCCATGAGAGTAGAAATGGAAGCCTTGAAGAAGAGTCAAACGTGGGAGAAGTGTGATTTGCCTCACGGAAAAAGAGCGGTTGGCTGCAGATGGGTGTTTACAGTAAAACACAGGGCTGGCGGATCCGTGGAGAGATATAAAGCAAGACTAGTGGCCAAAGGATATACTCAAACCTATGGCATTGATTACTCAGAGACATTATCCCCAGTAGCTCGAATTGATACTATTCGAGTCTTGTTTTCTATAGCTGCAAATAAAAATTGGTCGCTACACCAGTTTGATGTGAAGAATGCCTTCCTGCATGGTGATTTAGAGGAAGAAGTCTATATGGAACCACCGCCTGGTTTCACGTCAGGATTCCAGAGAACAGATGTATGTAAATTAAAAAAAGGCGTTATATGGACTCAAACAAGCGCCAAGGGCATGGTTTGGGAGATTCACAGTGGCTATGAAGAAATATGGTTACCGACAGAGTAATTCAGATCACACTCTGTTCATCAAAAGAAGAGAAGGTCGAGTAACTTGTTTGATTATATATGTGGATGATATGATCATTACAGGTGATGATAAAGAAGAAATTGTTCAGCTCAGGAGCAATCTGTTTCAAGAATTTGAGATGAAGGATTTGGGGGAACTCAAGTACTTCTTGGGGATTGAAGTACTACGGTCTAAGACAGGTATTTTCATTTCACAAAGAAAATACATTCTAGACTTATTAGTAGAAACAGGATTGGTGGATTGTAAGCCAGCAGACACACCAATGGTATTGAACCATGGATTGAGGATAGTAGAAGGAGCTGAACCGACAGATCAAGCACGATTCCAACATTTAGTAGGGAAATTGATCTATCTTTCACACACCAGACCAGATATTGCATACGCAGTAGGTGTGTTAAGTCAGTTCATGCATAAGCCTCAAGCGGATCACATGGAAGCTGCGTTAAGAATCCTGAGATATTTGAAGGGTTCGCCAGGGAGCGGAGTGTTGTTCGAGAACAACGGTCATCTCAAAATAGAAGCATACACAGCTGCGGATTGGGCAGGAAATCCGACAGATAGAAGATCCACGTCAGGTTACTTTGCTATGGTAGGAGGAAATTTAGTAACCTGGAAGAGTAAGAAGCAGAATGTGGTGGCACTTTCAAGTGCTGAGGCAGAATTCAGAGGAATTGCTCGAGGTCTCACAGAAGTATTATGGTTGTACAAACTGTTAACTGAGATTGGTTTTCCTATTCAGGAACCATGTAAGATAATGTGTGATAATCGTGCAGCTATAAGTATTTCAGAGAATCCAGTTCAACATGATCGTACCAAACATGTTGAAATCGATCGTCATTTTATAAAAGAGAAACTGGAAAATGGGATGATCATTATTCCGTTTGTACGTTCTGAAGATCAACTTGCAGATATACTCACCAAGGCGGTCAACGGGACAAATTTCAGGAATGTTTTGTGCAAGTTAAATATTGGAGATCCCACTATTTAACTTGAGGGGGAGTGTTGAACATGCTACACACATGTGACACATGTGATACACACCTGGAATATTCTCCAAACCAGCACATCATTTCCTTTATGTATACAATAGTCTGTCAATGTACTAGTTTATTATTATGTCACAAACATAGATGTAATATATATAGAAGTAATCAATGAATGAAAGTAAGGATGAATGTTAAGTGTTCTAGCTTCAATATTCAGTTCAATGTATCCAGTTTAACAAAGCTAACCAATCCGCACACCGATTCGCGGATCTAGGAATAGACACCCAACTAATTTCATCAATCGGGGTCGCCAAAATTTTAGTATTGAAAACTATGGTATCTATTTTCCATAAAAAACCAATACCGTTGATGTGATTGACAACCAATTCGTTGTCTGACTCGATCAAAATTTGTTGCCACCGTTCGTCGGTAGCAAGCTTCACACCCTCCAAAATTGCCAATGCCTCCAACTCTTCGATGGATGCCGCGTCAATCTAGGCAATACGGCCTCCTATAATGAGGCCATGACCATTCAAGCAATAACACCTATCCCACCCCGAGTCGATGATGGATCCCATGCCGCGTCGCAATTGATCTTGATGACGCCATGTTCTGGGGCTGTCCACACACCCTCCTCCGGTCTTGAATGGGTCGGTTTCTGGTTGATCCTTCCCAGCTCCCCCTGTGCCTCACGGACCTGGCGAGTGACGAACCACGGGTTTGGATTGATTCTGTCAAAGACGAACCGACAGCGAGCCTTCCAAACAAACCAGCACACCAGCATAACCGTAATCCAAGTGTGATCCCGACCACAGCTACCTGTCCCACGCTCGGTTGTCCACGGTTGGTGCCCCGTTGCTATCGTCGTTAGCCATCGATCCATTGGCTCGGTCACACCTGCAACATTCAACCCAAACACTTCAAACCAGACCTGTCTCACCCAGTTGCACCCAAGGAACAGGTGTTCCCGCGATTCGCACCCCCGGCACAGAGAGCACTGATCAGACATAGGGATGCCCTGGTGCACCAGGTTGGCGTTTGCAGCAATAGAGTTTGTGTCGAGCCTCCACATGAAGACCTGAAGCTTCGGCCACACTCTCGCCTTCCATATGGAAGACCACAGGTTCGGGTGTCGACTGGAGCTGCCATCGTCATCTGCATGGCTGAGGGAGTGGATCGCATGATAGGCAGACCGAACCGTTGCCCGTCCGTCTCGGGTCGTAGGCCACCTAAATGTATCGGGTCTGCAGATGAGTGGCAGCCTGATCTGTAGCACGTTCACAGCATCGTGGGGCTCCAGAGCTTCGGTGACAGCCTCGACCTTCCAGCACCGAGCCTCCTGATCAATCCAGTCGGCCACCCATTCCTACTTGTCTGCGTCGCTCCCCTCCCGTGGACGAAGCGCCTCATCGTATGGCCCTGCCGTCCATGAGTCCGTGAACGGTTTGATAGACCTTCGATCGCCCACCGACCACACCTCATGCACCCGAAGGTTGTCTCACCCATGAATGAGGCTAGACCACCCACAAGAAGGTCGGCCCCCCCTTTGTTGCATGCATGAACCCCAAGCTCGGAAAGTAGAGACCCTTCAAAACTTGAACCCACAAATTGTCTGGTTCATTCATCACTCGTTCGACCATATTTGTCAACAAGGCCGAGTTGAGGTCTTGTAGTTCCCGGAACCCAAAACCCCCTTTGTCTTTCGCCTTGGTCATAATCTCCCATATCTTCCGATGGATTTTTGGGTCTCCATTGTTAGCCCCTAACCAAAACCGAGCAATAAGGGTGTTTACCTCTGAACACCAAGATTTGGGGAACTTAAGGATAGTCATCGCATATGTTGGGATTGTCGGCTTTGATGAGAACTTCTTTAACTGCATTAGTGAGGAACCGGCTTCTCCAACTATTGAGTTTGTCTTGAACCCTCCCCTTGAGGTATGAGGACATGTTGCACACCTAAGCCCCCCCCCCCCCCCCCCCCCCCGCACTCTTAAAGTCCTCATCCGCATCCGCATTGAAGAAGATACTCGATTCAGCGTAATTCACTAACTGCCCCGAGTGCTCGCAATAAAGATCAATGACAGCTCGAGGAGCCCTCGCCTTCTCCACGGAGCCACTCATAAAGAACAATGAGTCGTTCGCAAAGAAAAGATGGTGTATGGATGGGCAATGCCTCTTCGGTTTGATGCCTTGAATCACCCCATCCGCCACCTGTTGTTCCATCATACGAGACAATACATCAGCGACCAAGATAAATAAGTATGGGGAGAGCGGGTCTCCCTGCCTAAGCCCCCTGGAGGGCCTGATAGTGTTTGTCCTCTTGCCGTTGACTATGACTCGATATGTGACCGTCGAGATGCATGCTTTTATCCACTCGATCCATTTTGCCCAAAAGCCTCTACGTTCCAAGACCTCCAGGAGGAAGTCCCACTCGACCTGATCATAGGCTTTCTGCATATCTATTTTCAAGGCGCACTCCATTTTTCCCGCTCCTGCACGTGCCTTTTTCCTTGTTTTAAGAAAATGGAACATGTCGTGGGCAATAAGAATGTTATCCTGGATTCTCCTCTCTGCCACAAAAGCACTCTGAAACGGCGTGATCAGCTCCGGCAATAGGGGTTTAAGCCTATTTGCCAGAACTTTTGAGATAATCTTGTAACCAAAATTGCATAGGCTAATAGGCCTAAACTCCGAAGGCGATGTGGGATTAGACAGTTTAGGAATAAGAGTAATATCATATTGATTAAGGAAAGAGGGCATGAAACCTGTCTCGAGGAAGGCGGTGACAAAGGTGACAATGTCTGGGCCGATTGCAGTCCAGTTCTTTTGGAAGAAGGTTCCGGATAAGCCATCAAGACTCGGAGCTCTAGACCCTTCCATCTGAAAAACTGCCCTCCTGACCTCGTCACTAGACGCCCTAGCCTCCAAATCCATGTTCTGATCATCACCAATGGTCACGGGCAGAAACTGAACACACTGCCCCCCATCCGCCCTATCACGCCCGACCCCCCCGACCTGAGGTAAACAACCCATGATAGAAGGTTTGTTATTCGGCTATAATGTCCTTCTCCCCCTCAATCCAGGTTCCATCATCTCGCTTGAGTCTAGCTATTTTATTGCGCCTTCTCCTAGGTAGTGTGGTTTGGTGGAAGAATCTCGTGTTCCGGTCCCCTTCCCTTAACCACTTAACCCTAGCTCTTTGTTTCCAGAAAATCTCCTCCCTTTTCCATAAAACATGGAGTCGGGATTGAAGCGATCTTTTCTCATCCTCCACATTAGGCCCCCTTGGCGTGTTAGCAAGGGCAAGTAACCTCGATCTGGCCTTATTCATCTCAAAGACATTGTGCTTGAAGTTAATCTTACTCCAACTCAATAAGGAATGCATGCATCTATCAAGTTTCGGACCAATGTCCTCCGTTGCCTGAATCGGTCTGAGCTCCTCCCAAGCTTGTCGAATGACATCATAGCATCCATCCTTCTCTAACCACATGTCTTCGAACCGGAACCGTTGTTCGCCCTGTATATCCCTCGAGTCCAAGCGTAGGACCAAAAGGGAATGGTCTGAACCCACTTGGGGCTCATTCATACACAATGCCGAAGGAAACACCATAAACCATGGTGCATTCTCCACCCCATGGTCTAACCTCTCACAAACCCTATCCATCCCTCGACGGTTATTCGACTATGTGAAAGATTGACCCTTGAATCCAATGTCTTTGAGGTAAAGATCCCCAAGCATGTCATTGAAGCCATCTATTTTCTGTTGCTCCTTCCTCCGGACCCCTAGCTTCTCGCTATGATTCGAGATGTCATTGAAATCACCTATGCAAAGTCAAGGCTCGGTCCTATGCAGACCCAACCTCCTCAATTCGATCCAATTGTGTTTCCTCCTATCATAATCAGAGTCTCCATACACCCAGGTGATGCAACACCCTCGGCTTGTCTGATTCAAAGAAAACCGAGTGTCAATAAAGTTGATACTCTTCACCGTAATACTGAGGCGGACATCGTTCGTCCACCATAATGTCAGTCCACCACTCGTCCTAATCGGATCTACATATGAAGCGTTATCTATACCAACTTCCCGTCGTACCCTGTCACGGAAGGTTTCAGAATGTTTTGTCTTCATAAGAAAAATTACGCTCGGTTGAAACCTTCGTTTGAGGTCTTTTAGATGACGAACTGTTAGGGGAGACCCCAACCCCTGACAGTTCCAGCTAATGATACTCATTTGGCATGTGTGGCTGTTTGGGGACAGCCACTAGAGCCCCTTGAATGCTCGGAGGGTTGTTTGATAAAAAAAAAACATGCAGCTTCCCCCACCTGAGAACCTGTATCATTCCCCATTTTCCTTCTCTTCCACGAGCTTCTGCCGATTCCTTTGTCCACGATATGTCCACTCTTGGGTCCCTTCTTACGGCCCAGATTCGGCTGTGGACGAGCTGAGAATGAACCCCCCGCAGTGCCTTGGCAAGGCCCCAGGTTTAGCCGGTTAGGGTTTTTGACTTGTTGGGCAAGGTTTGGTTTATCAAAGGGACCGACTATAGGAAGGTTCGGCTGGTGGGTCAAGGTAGGTTCAGGATGGGGGTTGGGAACAGGATGGGATTTGGGGACACCAATGGAGATGGCTGGTGGGTTGGAGAGGTAAGTGTGGCTAGGGCTAGGGTTGATGACAGGTTGGGGTATGTTTGGTTTGTCAATGGGGACGGCTTTGGATAGGCTTGTCATCACTAGGGCAGTAGAGAGTTGGCCTATCAGGTTGGGAGTAGCAGGAGGGTCAAACCAAACCGGAAGTGATGGTAGGGCATTAGAGTTGGACAGGTTCGTATGGACAGGGAAGCTAAGCATTGGGTTAGTCTGGAGGACACCTTGCCCTTCACCGATTTGGAGGTCTTTGAAGAGTTGGAACTCATGGTCATGAGGCAAGGGTGGCCTTGTAACATCCGAGCCTCTAGCATGCGCCGATCCCTGTGCGTATGCTGGATTCAGGGACAGAGTTTGAGGGTCCAGGGCCGGACCTTGAGAGGACGAAACATCTGCACAATCATCATCAATCTCATCAGCAGGAGGGCAGTTCAGATCAAACAGACAGGTATTCCTCCTTTCTCCCGGGTCCAGGAACTCGATCATAGAGGTAGCCCTCTTCATGTTCCCCGTAGAATGAGACGCCCCCTAGCCGATCCATACCGAGCATTGGACTCATCAGAAGTGTTTGATGTTCCCTTCTATCGATCCCAGTGAACCCCATCCCTGGAAGCATTCATGACATCCTTCCAGGTTTGGCGACTTGGATCTCTTGTAGGGGGTTATGTTTCTGCCCTCCACCTATTTTGTGCCATCGGTCAGAAGTTGGTCGGACTCCTTGCATCCATGCTCCGAACATTGGCCGATCTTTAGTGTGAGCATCCATAACGATCTCGTTCTCGCACGCCTGAGAAGTGTGGCCAAGACGACTACACCCGTAACAAAAGTCCGACAACCTCTCGTACTTGATCGTCGCCCATTTGTCACAGCCCTTCTCATCTGTCCAGGTAAACCCCGCTTGCAAGGGTTCATTCACGTTCACCTCTACCCGAAGTCGAAGGAATTCCCTGTGTTTGGCCACGGAACTCTGTTCACCCGCAATGAACCTACCGATAGCATTCCCTATATTGCGAGCATTAGATTCATTGCTTACTCCCAAACTAAGCCCTGCTTACTCCCAAACTAAGCCCATCCACCTGCACCCATGTTTCTAGCCGATCAAAGGTAAGGTCGTCTAGACTCATGTTGTCATCTCGACACCTCAAGATGAGGCAATGCCCCTGCACAGACCACGGGGACAGCTTCAGCACCTGCTCACGATCCCTATCACTAGCAAACTCAAATGTCATAGTATGCTCATCTACATCCTTCATTTTAACTTGCCCAAATCTCGCCCAAGCAATCTTAAGCACACCCCTACCACAGCATTACTAATAGGTTTGGAGGAAAGGAGCCTACCATACACACGCACTGCACTTCCCTGGTCTGCTTGAGAAACCAGGTTGACCGAAAGTAGCCCACGTCCCCCTCGCCCTCCAGAACCAGACTGCTCAGCAATCGGCGACACGCCCCAGACACCTTCACCTCCGCCTCAGCCGACCTGCGAGACTAAACAGGAAGAAACATAGAAAAATTGGGCAGAAATAGGGTTAGCTAAAAAAGGTTGCGGTGAACATCTAAAGCTGGATGATGAAGTTACGTAGAGGATGAAGTTGTATGGGACTGTTGCCTTCGACAGTAATTGAGTCAATCGGAAGCAAAGGATCGATTCGGACAGATGGAAGCATTCAATTGCTAAATTCCAACCAAGGAATGCGGCGGAACAGGGGCTCCAATTGGAGGATTCCTTCATAGGGAGAACCCTGGGAGGAGAGAAGCGCGTGGCTTCACGCGCTGGGCAAACATTCCTTCACTGAGTCCTAGGCAGTGAGATTTTTTTTTCAATGATGTTATTCACGCATAATCAAAACTTGAATCAATTCTTCTGGTTCACCCATACTTTAATAAGACGGTAATTAGAGTTTTCAATTCAAATTAACATGGAAGACTCAAGTTGTATTAACAATGAATCAGGTTTATAAATTAATATTGATTCAAACTCGACCTATGAGACTAGACCTCAAAATTACATAATAAACAAACCTGCGAAAAAAAAAACGTTACAATTAATAATTTTTAAAAAGCACTTAGAATAGAGAGACAATAATTCGCTGCGTTATTTTTGAGAAAGCGAAAATGAATTAATGCTGCGGTGAGAATGAAGATCACTTCGGAACTCTTGGAGTTCAGAAAATGATTTAACGTGTTTGCACAAAATTTTAGTTGCATCAACATGTTTTTTTGTTGTGATGGTTAATGGTTCAACATGTTTGAAAATGATGGTAATTGGTACCTTCGTTACTTCTCTGTTAAAAAATTTCGTTAAATATTTTTCATACTTGCAAAATTAATTGAATATCTTTCTAAATGTTACAACTAAATCCTACAAACTTACACTAATATTACAAACAAATTCTGACTTGATTCAAGCCACATAAGACTTGATTCAAGCCACATAGGGAGTCCTCTAGTCAGGATCCACGATTGAGGCTCAATCGGCCTGGATCGAATCTGGTATGGGTTTGGTTTAGATGATTGGGGCTCCAATTGAGCCCCATAGGACAGGTCCTATGGTCTCGGTCTAAACCCAAACCAAGTCGCTCATCCTTGGACCAGGTTCGGTGGAGATCGATTTGGGGTCCACTAGTTTGGGATCAATCCATCGTGATAGTAGGTTCATGCGTGACTCATGCGACAATATATTCTTTATGTATAATAAGAATATATACCATAACGTTAACAAAGTATATTAACGGCGGTGGACAGACAGATTGAGCTCAAAACAGAAGATACCATCAATTGCAATGAATTTGCACGAGTTCACTTCGAAGCAACTACATTCATTGTGGCCTATAAAATTTTCTCTTAGTCTATATATATGTACAAATTCGCTAGTAGTGTCAACAAATGAAAGTTAAAACGGTACAGTGAATGGCAACGCATGTATTTCTGCTTGAGGCAAGTAATGAGCTTGAGGCGGCCACTCGCAACCCGGTAAGACAAAATTTGCTGCGGGAGAAGCTCTACTTTCCAACTTTGAGCCAAACAGCCATTCCTGGTCATCGGTTAAGGCTTCACAGACCACCATTGGAGGAGGAACCCAATTCATAAGCAAAGAATTGTACATGGCCTCAGTCGCTGAATCATGCCGACGTCTCTTACGTTCTTTTCTCTGGGACCTATCCTTTCTGTCCGATCTATCTTTTCTGTCCGATTTATGCTTCAAGGCCAATATTTCTTGTTGAGAAGCTGATGTTGATGGTTGGTCACTTCCTCGCACCTGGGGTGGTTGTTTCAAACCTCCTTGGTCCAATACAACATCTCTGGAGCCCACAAGAGCATGAGAAGATGAGGGTGGAGCAGCAAGACTAGTGTTCTTTCCGGGATGAGACCTGCCAACACCAGAAAAAGATAACGTTGGTTGGCCACTTACAATCTGCTGTTCCAACTCAGAAGTATTAGCTTTTCTCTGCGCCAACTCAGCAGTACTAGCTTTCCTCTGCACCACATCACAAGCACTAGCTTTTTTCAACTCTGGAACCGCAACAGAGGCAGACAACGTTGATTGTCTACTTCCAAGATTTTGCCCCGCAGATATACTAGCGTTCGGCTCAGATAGAGGTAGCCTAACTTGGCTTCTGTTACCAACTGGTTTGCCATCTCCTCCTTTGGGGGCATAAGAAGCTTGAGGTTGTGTTGGTCTAGATTTTTCTTGGTTGGGTTGTTGTCTCTTAACAACACTAGGCTTCTGTAAGTTAGAACAAGATGTCAGTTCATCTCGAACAATTGTACTCTCTGCTGAAGCACTAGGCTTTCTGAAGCTGAATGAAAGTTTTAACTTGGTTCCTGTCAAGAATCAAAACCAACAGTCAGTCATAAAGAAACATCATGAACCCACAAGAAGCAATCTCCATAGCATATTTTTCCTATCTACTTATCAAATATCTGTCCATATGAACTCATACTCACCCTTTCGCTCGACAGTAGGAACAGAGTGCTCCTCTCTCTTTCTCTTTTTGCTACTGTCTGTGTCATCAGACAAGTAGAACGTGTTCTCAGGAATGGCTTGATCATGCTCCTCCGAGATCCCACTTCGAGAAGAGTTGTCACTGAGGAGTGCATCTGTCTTCTTAACATCTCCTAGGATAGATTTCTTACCATCACGCTTATCAATTTTCCCATCAGAAACACCCGGATGTTGTTTCTTCAGGAGTTCCTTTTTCTCCCTTTTCTTTTCCCTTTTCCTTTCTTTCTCGGCCTTCTTTATCTCCTTCTGGAGCTTTTAACGCACCAGAGGAACAAGTTCAGAACATGGAGAAACCAAGAATCAAGCATGAACTATGCATGATTCCAAATCAAAATAGCTAGTCTCTGGCTAATGTTCCAAATCTGAAGAAATTAAAACACAGTTCTGTACAATAAACTTTCCACCACCACTCCAACCAAACTCACAAAACTAATTTGAGAAAAACGGTGTTTGAGAAAGATTGTCTCAAAACTAATTTGAGAAAAACGGTGTTTGAGAAAGATTGTCTCAAGTATTAGTCATCTCAACAAAAAATAATAAAAAAGACTAGTTAGAAGAAAGAAACCATTAAAAGACTCAAAAATCGTTTTGGTTAAGGAAAAACAAAAGAAATCCTAAATATTCTGACTTTGTTCATTACAGCAGCATGAATCCAGAAAAACTAGTTCATGGAAATGGATACAAATATCTTTACACGTGGAAATCTTCGTTCTGTTAATACTTACAAGCACCACAATGTCAAGTATGATCATGATTAGTTACATTGATACAGATCTGAACCTCAACACGACATCCTCTAATTGAAAACCCTAGACAGAATCAATACTGTCTTACGCGGTAGATTTTACATGAATCGCATGAAACAGGTAACTAATCGAAACCAACCTTGGTCGATTCGATCTCGATCGGGCCCTCCCTACCTCGCTCTCCGATCTTTACATAACCAGGAGGTGGAAAAGGAAAACACCGAGACATGATAGCTAGGTACTAGTTGAACCTCGGGTGAGAACAGTGAACAGGTTAAAGGTTCCCTCCAAAATCGATACGAGTACGGAGATTGAAGGATGGAAGCTAGGGTTTTCTTCACGATGCGCAGCCCTAAACGAAGAAAGATCCCGCAGCCTCCAGAAACAATAAAGGGGGAGATAGATGGAGCCAGGAGTATTTATAGAAGAAAGTAGCCGACCTCCTTTTCCTGTATTTCCTAAAATACCCCCGCTTGTTTCCTGATGGTTATTCGGTTGGTTCTTTCCGGGTTGAATTTGCGGGAGATGTTTCTCCTTATTACCTTTATTATTATATACAATAAATAAGATAAATTAATATGCGAGTTTGGGATAATATATATATATATATATATATTAAATAATATATAATTTATTTATTATATATTAATTTTTAATTTAAAAATATATTGTAAATCAGGATAAGTTTAACTTAATATTATAAAATTAAATATTTTTATAAAAATATTAAAATTATTAGTATTTCCATTATATTAACTATTCAATGGGTTTCAATATTACGAGGTATGTTAATATAGAATAAAAATATTAAATATAATTATTTATCAAATTAATTAAAAATATTTGAATCAATAATAAGAAATAAGATTAATAATTATTAATTATTAATACTATATTTTTTTTTTTTTTGGCCAACTATTAATACTATATTAAATAATACTTTTAAGTGAGTTTTTATGATTTTATGGCTTTTAATAGTGTCATATATATTTATAAAAATGTTAAGTTATTAGTAGCTGTTTATTTTAATAGTTTTAATCATACAAATAATATTTTATTTTCTTAACTCCCAAAATATATTAATATAAAATTCTATATATATATAAGGGATATTTATCATAAATTATATCAAAAAAATATATTAATGTTCATATAATAATACTTTTAATTTAAATTTTATGACCTCTAGTGACCCTAAACTAGGGTCCGGCATAAAAATCCGGTTCGACTGAACCGTACCAGTTTCGAACCGGTTCAGCCGAATCGGTTCACAAAATAAACGTTTTTTTAAAAAAAAAATATGGAGCGGTTCAGAAGAGGTACAGAAAACTGGTTCAAGATCGGTTAACCGAACCATTTTTTGTACCGATTTTAACCTAAATATACTACTAAACCAGACCAGATTTAACAGACCGGAGTTCGATGGTTTGAAAAACAGTCACAGAGTGACTCTGACCTAATCAAATGTGTTGTTCACTTTTCTTCACTTTCTCTTCATCTTCAGACTTCGACTGCGGTTGTTCGTGTTCGTCTTCGTCTTCGATTAGACTTCGTACTTCAGTTGTTTGTCTTCTTCAGTTGGCATCGGCTCTTCCCGTCAACCGCCGACTTGGGTTGTTCGTCTTCTTCGGTTGTCATCGGCTCCAGCTGGTTCGTCCGACTTCGTTTGTATAAGTGAGTTTATGATGTCAAGGTACAGTTACATTGATTGAAGCACTTTATGATATGGATTCTGAATGTTGATGTTGAACTCTTCAGGTTTAGTTTTATTTATCGTTTGTTCTTCTTTTGCAACAAAATATTGTGCATATATAAACATATATAGATGAGGGTTATGATCTGGTTAGTTGACCTGCTTTCTACTTTTAAGCATGAGTTTTCAATTGAGTGTAAGGACTAAGGATGAAGCACCAATCAACAGTAAAACAAATCTCAGTTTTTACAATGTTAGATCCAACAGTCAGCAAAAGTATTCAGGTCTCGATTTCACTTTCACAGTGGGATTAATGGAGTTGTATTAAGGTGTTTTGTTAATTTAGTGATGCAGCCAGCATGTGTGATCAGCTATGAGAAGCCACAACAGTAGTGTTTTTTTAGAGAAATGGAGCTAGCTTAAGATCAATGAAGTTTCTCACTTCCCAGTTGATCAGCTATCAGAGCCCTCATGCTAACTGGGAAATGGGCATCATTAATGCTGGTAAATTGATGAATGGCAGCATTGAAGAGCTACATCTGAACATCACTCTGCTGATTAACTTAGCCCTAGTGATTATCAATATATAGTTGCTGGATTATCAATTATGGATTGAATGGTGGCTTGGTGCAGATTGATGTTGAGCTGATTGGTGCTTGTTGGCTGAAAGATTGGTGCAAATTTATGCATTTGAATGTTGCAGCTATGTATTATGTTTGTCACGTGTATTATCAATTATGGTTAGACCGTTAAGTGTAGTATTATGTTTGTCACTATTAGTCATTTATGGATACTCAACCTTAGTTGACAGTTATGTGTTATGGATGTTGCTTGCTGCATAATGGACTGTTAGTATGTTAGTTACATAGTGTATTGGTATTTTTTTTAAAATATATATGAAGTGGTTCGACCGAACCGGTTCTGAAAATGTATGATAAATTAGTCAAAATCTGGAGCAGTAAAAAACTAGAGTGGTAAACCGTACCGGTTCGTACCGGTTTTAAAAAGTGGTAAAGGTTCGGTTCTGAACTGGTTCGGCTCCGAACCGGTTCATGCCCCGCCCTACCCTAAACCCTAATTCTTGTGTTTTAATTATACATATAATAGTTTATCCATTTTGTTAGTTGGAAAATATGTTTGATTCTATAAATATATAAAATATAATTTTGTAAGATTGTTAAAATTTAGTTTATTATTATTATTAGTTAACATGTTCAAAATTATATTAAAAATAAAATTATAGTAAGGTACGTGAGTTGTGATGTTTCTTGATTTGTAATATAAAAATGTATTATGTGCATATTTTATATTCATAAAATATATTAGTATGTATATTAGTGTTGTATAAATTTCCATGACATAAAATATATTTAAGACAAAATTATGAATATACATGTAAAATAAAGAAAAATAGTTAAGGTTTTGTAACTTATTTTGAGAAAGTTTAAAAACTTTTAAAGTTATTTACATAGTATGTCACATAGAAATAAGTATTGTATGTTTGTCATAAACCAATTAAAATTCATTTGACATTATAAATAAAAAATACATTAAAAAACTTATTTTCACAATTATATATATTATAATCAAATTAATACACATAAATTCATTTGACAATATATATTTGACAAATTTAGGATTTCCTCATAAAACCTAGAACACATACGGAGATGAAGAGAGGAAATGAGGTGAAACGACTTTGGGATCACTGAGAAGTGTTCCTTCATCTGGACCTCTCTCACCCTAAATAAAACTCTAAAACTAATAATTATCAATTACACCCTTAAGAAGTCTAGCAATTAACAAAACATCCTAACTAAAAGATAAATAATATAATATGCCATAAATAACGAAACTAATAGAAAACGATCCTCAATATTTACAAATACTCAAAACTATCAATGAAACTCCATATTGCAAATCCTCATCTTAACACTCACTCTCAATCTGGAAGTTCTTGACTTGTCTCCCCCTGATTAACAAATATGTTTTTCATGCCAAGCCTTCCACAAAGCAGAAATTGTTGTTGATTTCCAAGAGCCTTTGTAAAGATATCAGCTACTTGATCACCTTTTCTAACATGTCGAAGTTCCACAATATTCTCAAGTAACTTTTTCCTAATATAATGACAATCTATCTCTATGTGTTTCGTTCTCTCATGAAACACAAAATTGTTAGCAATCTGAATTGCAGCCTTATTATCACAGTTTAATATAACATGACAATGCTAAGGGCATCCCAGTTCAACCAAAAGAATTCTAATCCAGATTATTTCAGATAAACAAGATCTCATACTACGATACTCAGATTCAGCCGAAGATTTAGAAACTGTGTTTTGTTTTTTTACTTTCCAGTAAATCGAAGATTTACCCAACAAAACACAAAATACAGTTACCAATTTTCGGCTTTCAATGCAGCTGGCCCAATCTGAGTCACAGTATGCAATCAAATTTGTTTCAGAATTAGATGACATTAAAATGCCTTTACCTGGTTCTCTTTTCACATACTTGATCACCCTTAGTGCAACGGCTAAATGTGAATCCTTAGGATCCTGCATGTGTTGGCTCAAATTTTGCACATCATATGATATATATGGTCTAGTAATGGACATGTACAATAATTTCCCTATCAGTCTTCTGTATAAGAATACATCATCTAGGGGAGTATCATCCTCATTCATATGAAGGTGATCATCATATTTCTTACTAGTAAGTTTCAAATTCACCTCCATAGGAGTTTTTTTTATGTTTTTCCACCTGAAAGTCCAACACTAGATATCAATTCAAGATCATATTTTCTTTGGCAGAGAACAAGGCCTTTCTCAGACCTATCAATCTCAATGCCTAAGAAATACCTCAATTCACCCAAATCCTTCATGTTAAAACTTGATTCCAACACATGTTTTAATTTAATGACCAGTTTCTCATTATTACCATATATCAGCAAATCATCCACATAAACAAGCAACACAACAATCTGATCTCCATCATGCTTTGTAAATAAAGAATAATCGAGTTTGGACTGAACATAACCAGCATTCAACAGAGAATTGCTCAACTTAACATTCCATTGCTTACTAGCCTATTTCAATCCGTAAAGAGATTATTTTTTTAATTTGCAAACCAGATTATCTTCACTTTTACCAAAACCCTCAGGCAATTGCATATAAACTTCCTCATCAAGGTCCCCTTTCAAAAAAGCATTATAGACATCCATTTGATAAAGAGGTCATTTATAAATTGATGTTAAGGCTGAAACAGTTCGAACTGTGTTCATTTTTGCAACAAGAGAAAAAATTTCGAAATAATCTATTCCATATTTCTGGTTATAACCTTTCGCAACCAATCTGACCTTATATCTACTTAGGCTCCCATCATATTTATATTTAAGCTTATAGACTCATTTACAACCAATGAGAGACTTACCCTTTGGAAGCGGTACCAGATCCAAGGTCCGATTTTCCTCAAGGGCTTGAATCTCTTCTTTCATCGCTTGCACCCAGGCCCTATCTTTCACAGCCTCAGAAAACCTATCAGGTTCAATCAGTTGGGAAACTGAGCTCAAATAACATTGATATTCATTGGATAACCCATCATATGAAATAAATTGGTCAATTGAATGACAATGAGAAACATTTGAAACTAGTGTTATCAGAACCGGACTGACCCTCGAACCGGCGAGGGGACCGGTTCAATGTGCGATTCACTATTTATAAGTAAAAAAAAAAAACTAATTTCTCCATCTGTTGAATCCATATTTGCTGAATCCATTTCAACAAGATCATGAGAGATTATTACATAATCACACCACTGTAAATCTATAGTTGTTAGAATATAACTCATCATCAACATCAATTCCAATATACTCATCAGCAGCAACATCAATTCCAATCTATAGGTCATCTGCATCATCATTTTCTATTTGACCATCACTAGAATCCATTCCAATATACTTATCATCAACATCAATATCTTCATCCTTAGACTCAATTCCTTCCTTGTCAGGTAAATGATTCTTGTTTGGAATTCCCTTATTCATAAGGTTTGACTTCTTCAAAGACACCTCAAACTCTGCTTTGTACATTTCAGTTCACTGCGCCCAGCTTCACTATACCATGCTTCTGCATGACCAAGAGAAATTTGACTATCACTTTAGATGATGACATGATCATCACTTGTCCCTTCCTTCTCTTTTTGGTATTGTACATGCTCTTGAGAACATCATCTGGCACACTAACTCTCACCATTACAAATCACCCTCTGCAACTAAGCACATAATTATAGAGTTGGTCGGCAAATAACCCTTCAAAGTTAGAGTCGTGTAAATTAATATAATGAAGCTCTATTGGAGAGTGAAAGGGAAACACAAACATCAACTGGGTCACTGGAGGACTGTAGTAATTGATTTGTTCATAACTGAACGAGATCAAATTTCAACCTAAAGTTTCAGTATATGAATCTACATGATTGAAACCATCAAACTATCAATTACTAGCTTCCAAAGCTAGTTTTTTCATAACACGAGAATCAGAAAATTTTAGTAAGCAAGTCATCATCAATGCCCACATACTAACAAATTTTTTATTTTTTAATGTCGCGTATGTTCCACTTCCACTGGTTACAATGAAATGGTAAATAATAATTTCTTGTCGCGTCAAACAGAACAACAATTATAAATTTCCTGAAAAAACAAGTAAAAGTATGAACTTCATAATTCAAAATCAAGCTAATTTGGGAAATTTCTAACAAAGTTGTATATTTCTAAAAGGAGAAACTCAATTTCGGTCTCAAATATAATGAAAATGCAAACATAGATCAATTTCCTTCTACATGTTTCACCACATTAACATGTTTCAACACATTAACCACTAATTGAAAAACAATTTCAACGGAAATAAGGAACCGAAACAATTTCACAGCAATGAAGCAAGGAAACAAGGAACGAATTGAAGCAAGAAAACAAATTGAAGAAGGAACGAAGAACTCACAGACTAATTTCGCAGCAAGGAATTGACGAAGTGAAGAACAAAGATAACTCACAGACGAATTGAGGAAGAACGAAGTGAAGCTTGGCTGCGGCCGAAAAACTCACGAACGACTGCGGCTGACGAATTGAGGAAGAACGAATTGAGCAATAGAAAGTAAGCAACAAACACTTAACCGAGTAGAAAACCCGATCAGTTTAACACTGCACAAAACCAATCGGTTTAAACCAAAAAACCAATTGGTTTGTAAAAAAAGTCAACCTAAAAAGTGAACCTAAAACCGGTCAGTTTTTTAAAAACCGATCGGTTTTCCAAAACCCACACGATTCAAACATTGTTCATTTGTAAAACGGTATTTTAACTGAACCAAACCAAACAGGGGTCTGGTTCTCGGACGGATCGCCGGTCCGGTTTTGATAACACTGTTTTAAACTTGATAATCCTTCATCCAAATAGGAGGCTTAATAGTCCGACTTGATCTACTTGTAGTAGGAGCAGTGGAATCATGAATGACAGGATAATCTTCTCCATCAGAGTCAATTACTGACTCAATGTGCATATATTCTCTATCAGGTCTCTGTTGAGACTCATCATTTGGAGTTTCAGCTATATCAATTTTGTTCTCCTCAGTTTTAGTCCATTCAGGACAACACACATCAGTGGAGTCACGATCGACATAGGGCTCAAGAAATACGGGTAACTGGTCAAGCTTACCATTCTCAAAAGGGAATACATTTTCATTGAATTGAACATCTCAACTAACAAAAAAACTTCTTTTCATTTATATCATATAATATGTAACCCTTTGGAGTCTTAGAGTATCCCATCATGATAGATGAGATTGCTCTGGAAGCCAGCTTGTTTGTCACCAACATATTCTTGGCATAACATAAGCAACCAAAAGTGTGAAGATGACTTACCTTGGTTTCTTTTCCATTCAGCACTCCAAGAGGAGATTTACCTCCTAATATCTTAGAAGGCATCAAATTTATTAGATAACAGGCTGTTAAAACACATTCTCCCCAAAAGGAGTTAGGTATAGAAACATGTATTTTTAATGCCCTAGCAACTTCCAATAAATGCATGTGTTTCCTTTCGGCTCTCCCATTCTGCTGGGGAGTGTAGGGACAACTGCTCTGGTGAACTATGCATTTTTCTTGAAAAAGCTTGTTCACGTTCTCGTTAAAGAACTCTTTCCCAATATCAGTCCTGAAACACTTAATTCTTCTTTTAAACTGAGTCTCAATCATATTGATAAAACTTTTCAGAATTATAAAAACATCTGATTTGAATTGCATCAGATGAAACCATGTTACACGAGAAAACGTTTGCTATCATGAGTATAATCCTGATAAGGTCCCCAAACATCAGCATGCATAAGATGAAAGGGAGAATATGCTATTGATTCAGAAATAGGAAACACTTTTCCTATTATTTTGGATCTAGGACAAACATGACAGTCACCTAAATTCAAGGTTTCATTCTTGGGTAAATTCAAGGAAAATACATGTTCCAAAGCTTTCAAAGAAGCATGATCGAATCTCCTATGCCACAACATGATATTTTCAGCAACAGAAGACAACACAGTAGGTCCATAATAAATCTTGGGAGATCTAATAAAATACAGCCCATAATATTTACTGTCAGTCCCCAAGACCTTCCCATTTGAGAGGTCATGCAGGATAGCATATTTAGCAAAACAATGTTGCAGAACAGTTTAATTCATTGGTAAGCTTTGAGATTGACAACAAATTATGTTTAAAATCATGAAGATACAACACGTTCTGCAATTTTCTATCACATAAAAAATCCAGATTTCCAACACTTTCAACTTTAGTATACTCTCCATTAGGTAGTTGAACCTCAGTTCCAGCAACAATTTTCTCCCCACATAACCAATCATTTATGTTGGTCATGTGCTTTGTTGCTCCCGTATTCAATATCCAACTATCATGGTCATATAAAAAGGTTGAGTTAGAGAATATACCAGCACTGTTTACACGATTATCGATGGAAGCGATAGCACCTGCAGGAATAACAGTGATGCATGCATGTCCCATGGTTTGCAACAGTTTCTCAAATTGTTCCCGTGTAAGAGTAACTGGACCTGGCATGTTAGAACTTGCAGAAGATTCATTAGTAAAATGATTAGGACCATTAGAGCCGAAGTTCCCATTATCAGCAGAAGTGGCATTTGCTTTTATATTCGAACCTTTCACTTTTAAAAAATCCCGATATATGAAACAGTTATCTTTTGCATGCCTTTTATTCTTACAAAAATCACAGCATCTGGCATAACATCTTTCTACAGTATGCCCCTTCGTATGACAATAGGAACATTATAAACTCTGATTTCCTTTTTATTTATCAACATTAAAAGATACATTTGCAGTGGTGGAACCAGCAGAAGCATTCATTGATGATGTGATTCACATCTGACTTTCTTCCTGAATCAACAAATTATATGCCTGGTTCACAGATGGTAAAGGATTCCAAAGCAATAGGTGACTTCTCACCTATGAATAATTCTCATTTAAACCCATCAGAAATTGAAAAGGCCTTTGGTTCTCCTTATGTTCAATATGCTTCTTAAAATCATCCCCTTCTATGTGGGGCAAAGCAGAAACATCATCATATTCAGCCCACAACAATCTCAGTTTGGTAAAAAATGTGGAAATAGAATCTAAACCCTGACGAGTCATAACAATCTCCATATATAACTGGTAGGTTCTAGGTCCACTAATCTTATCAAACCTCTCTTTAAGATCTTTCCAGACAAAAAAAAACATCCTCACAATACATATATCCACTTCCAAGATCTTTAGAAATTGAGTTTATGATCCAACCTAGAACTACCGCATTGCATCTATCCCACAAATGGTGAAAGGCAGAATCATAGTTATCTTTCATGCAAGTTCCAGTGATAAAACCTAATTTGTTTCATCCTAAGAGAGTAAATTTGATAGCCCTATTCCACATGGCATAATTCTCAGGACCAGTTAAAGTGACAGAAATCATGTTAACACCAGGATTATCACTTGCATGTAAGTAAAGAGGGTGGTGAAAATCTACCATAGCCAATGAATCATGGTTAGACTCATCGGTGGCAAGTCTCCCTGCCTCCATGATGGGTTTTTCCCCAACCATGATAAATGTTGCCACAGAATCAAGAAATATCAACCAACAACTGACAACTCAAGAAACAAATCAAATATGTCCACAAAAATAACTACCAGACAAACCATCACAAACCACTGAAATAGTAGATCAATTCTAAAGAAGCCACAAAATAAGGCCAAAGAACGGAAATAACCTCAAGAAAATGATAGATTTTACCAGAATCGCTCAATAGAGATAAAGAAGGGCATAAATCAACACTTCCGTCAAGATCCAGATGAACCGTCACCAATCGAAAAACAGGAAGCCAATACTACAAGAGTATTCATATAAGAATAGATATAAACTAAGAGAAACCCCAGAACTTACCGCGACTGAGATTAGCAGAACGTTTCTGTACAACTACAACCAACATAATCTATCAACAGAATGTCCCAATCATTCCAATCAACAGGAAGAAGAGGATCATGAGAGGCATAAAACCGCCTTGATGCTCTGATACTATGACAAATTTAGGATTTCCTCAGAAAACCTAGAACACATACGGAGAAGAAGAGAGGAAATGAGGCGAAACGACTTTGGGATCACTGAGAAGTGTTCCTTCATCTGGACCTCTCTCACCCTAAATAAAATTAATAATTATCAATTACACCGTTAAGAAGTCCATCAATTAACAAAACATCCTAACTAAAACATAAATAATATAATATGCCCTAAATAACGAAACTAATAGAAAACGATCCTCAATATTTACAAATACTCAAAACTATCAATGAAACTTCAAATTGCAAATCCTCATCTTAACAATATTTCTATTATATATCTATCTATTTATCTCCATCTATATATAAAGTTTATGATAGGAAAGTGAGTGTCACATGAATTGCCAGTCTATTGACAATCTAGAAATGTCAACTATTGAGATTGATTTTGTTTAATTAGCATAAGTAAGTAGTTGGGCGAGATCAGTTAATGTTAATTGATTGTAATATATATATATATATATATAGTGGAGATGCATTGTTCCACTTAGGGATATGATCTTTCATTTTTTGTGTTGTGACCTTTATAACAAATATTACCTATAAATAAGATTGCATACAAAACAATCAAATCATCCAAAAATCATCAACATTCTTCTTTATTAGGAGATTAAGAAAGTATTCTCTTAGTGTTCTCAATAGTGTCCATTATATTTTAAAAGTTTCTTCGAGAGTTCAAGAGGGAGATTTTGAAATTGCTATTCAAAATCTTCAAGCAGTCGTTGTATCCTGGGAGTGACTTGCCGCATAATCCCATTAGCAAACTCCAACGAGTATGGGCAAATATCACTCTAAGGAAATTGTCCTCGTGATAAGCCTCAACTGCATCGATTATTCCCTCATCTCCACCACAATCATATCTAACAATCTTAGAGTGGTATTTGAGATGGAAACCACTTTGGATGCGACTTCAAAGTGATGAATCAAGACTTTGTGAAATTGGACAAGTTTGATGGAACCAATTTCACTCGTTGGCAAGACAAGATGAAATTCCTTTTGACGGCTTTAAGGATCTTTTATGTCCTAAGTCTAAACCTTCCTTCGATCCCCGAGCCGACGGAAAGTGAAGAAATCAAAAGACAACGACTAAAGCGCGAAGAAGACGAATTGGTTTGTCGAGGTCATATTCTCAACACCCTCTATGATAGATTACATGATCTCTTCACATAAATCAAATCACCCCGTGAAATATGGAAGGCATTGGAGAACAAGTATTTAGCAGAAAAACAAGGGACGAATAAGTTCCTTACCATGAAGTTCTTGGAGTTCAAGATGGTTGATAATATATCTATCATGGATAAAGTGCATCAGTTGGAGATCATGGTAAGTAAGTTAAAAGAAGTAAAAGTTGATATCTCTGAGTCTTTCCAGGTTGGAACGATAATTGCTAAACTTCTTATAAGTTGAAGCTATTATCAAAATAAACTTCTCCACTCATATGAGAATTTCACTCTGGAGCAATTGCATAAGCATTTGCGAATTGAGGAAGAAACTGACATTCTTCTAGGAAAGCGAGGTATTCAAGGAGATAACAGAGTGAACCTATTAGAGAAAAGGAAGCTGAAGTTCAAAAAGGAACAAGGCGGAAAGAAGAGAAAGTTTGATGATACTATCCTCAATGACACCACCAAGAAAAGAAATTTGACAAGTCTTGTTTTCATTGCGGGAAAAAGGGGCATCTCACTCGAGATTGCAAACATCGCAAACAAGCACCAAAGAAAAATCTTAGTGCATCTAACATCGCTAATGTGGTGGAAAATAGAGAAGAGAAGCTAGTGGTTATGGTCACTGAAAATTTTCCAAATCTTCAAGTCGGAATGATCACTGAGTTATACATGGCTACTGAGACAACCATCACAGATTGGTGGTTAGATTCTAGCGCCACAATTCATGTATGCAATAATAAAGAAATGTTTAAAAACTATGAAGATATTGCAGAAGGGCGAGAGGTGCTTATGGGAAACTCTAATGCTGCAAAGGTTCTTGCTCAACGAAGTGTAGAACTTCACTTTACTTCTGGAAAGAAATTAACTCTTCTGAATGTACTTTATATTCCAGCACTTAGAAAGAATATTGTCTCTGGTAGCTTGTTGTGTAACAACGGATTCAAGATTGTAATGGAGTCTGACAAACTCATTATGTCCAAAGGTGTCACATTTATGGGGAAAGGTTATTTTTGTAATTGTATGTTCAAGTTAAGTATCAATAAAATGATTTTTGATTCTGCTTATACCGTTCAGTATTCATCTTTTTTATGGCATTCTCGTTTTGCACATTTAAATTATAATTCAATAAAACACAAGTCAAAACATGGTTTGATTTCTACTAAGTTTGATAAAATTTCAAAGTGCGAGACTTGTATTCAAGCAAACATAACTAGGAAACCTTTTCCAAAAGGAGAAATAAATACTCAAATTTTAGAACTTATTCATTCTAACATATGTTAATTAAATGGCGTTTTAACAAGGAATTTGGGATGCTCAAACAGATTGACTGCGGAATGTTGGGTCATCCGAGACGGGCTACTGCTGGCAAAGACACTCAGATTAACATCTATTCACCTCGAAACGGATGTCATCTCAGCCCATAAGGTAATCTCTGATGAAAATATATCAAATCTAAAACTAATGCCCATCATTGCGGATTGCATGAAGCTATTGATGCAGTTCGAAAGAATGAAGTTCAAACATATTTTTCGAGAAGCAAATGCGGTAGCAAATATCATGGTGGGTATGGCGATAAACCCGCGACATGTTTTTGAACTCCATGTCTCACCTCCGAAGGAAACTACTAACGCGCTCCGAAAAAACGTTGTTGGTTCTTTTTTTCGAGAAATGTTAAAGTTAGCTAGTTTTGGTTATGTAGTTTTAAACTTGGGTGAAAAGTTTGTCACCTATAGCGATTTTTTAATCCATAATTATAAAAAAATTGATTGGTCTAACACTACCATATGTTAAAAATACTTATGTGACCTCACATCTTTGCTTAGGTGGACAAATTTAGATTGCTCAAAAACTTCTTATTCAATACAAATTATTTTATTTTATCTTAATTTATCACTTATTTCTCTTTCAAAAAAATAATTGTTAATATATTTCTTTTCACAAATTTAGTTCTCTAATTTTTTATTTGTTAAAAAAACTCAATTAATAAGTCTAATATTTTGAACAAGGTTTATTATAAAATTATTTTATCATCTCATATATTATTAAAAAAATAAAATAAAAATTATTATAAATTAAACGTATACTTTTAATATATATATATATATATATATTTGATAAAAAGTGTTAAATTATTTTTAAAATTATCACAAAATATATATACTTTTAAGTATCTTATTTATTCATTTTTTTTATTTTGTTTTTCCATTATTAAAATATTTCTCAAATTTTTTTTTTTAAATCTAAAAATTCTAACATTTAGCAACACAAAAATATATATTAAAAACAATAATAATTGATTAATAATATATATAATCACAATATTATTAATGCATCACTATATTATAATAATAATTAATATTAAGTGTTATTATTGTGTTTATATATGTGTAATTTTACCATTAATATATAAGTAGTTTCATTAAATATAATTTTATTAAGATATTTGCCTATTAAATTAACAGTCAACCAATACTCCAGTGATTATTATTTTTCAATCTAAATACCTATTTTTTATTGAACAATTAACTTTATAATTTTGTTTTTGTTTCATGTATTGATTATCTACCTTTAATTAGTTTTTCCATTGAATATATATCATATTATGCTTATTTTCTTAAATGAAAAATAATTTTTATTTAAATACTAAAGTGAATAAATTTTATAATATACTATCAAAAATCAATTAAATTTACTATGCAAAGTGCCTATCAATACCTAGTTTTTATTAATTTATCAAAAATGCACAAGTTTTTATACGATTGCATAAGTAAAAGATTTCTATTCGTCTAATATATATATATATATTTATAAATATTTCTATTATTTGTACCATAATATAGTATATACATATTACAAAATTAATATATATAGATGCTTAATTACCAAATTTCAAACTCGTATTTTTACAAACCCTGGTATATGTTTCAAGAATTTCTTTACATTTTTATATAAATTTTGACAATCTTTTAAATAAAAATTAATGATAATAATTAAAAAGTTACACAAAATTTGATTAATTAAAAAAATTACTCAAACTTTAACTTTTAACTTTTTTCTACTTATACTTTTGGAGTTGTGAGATAAGTTTACCTTCATTTGTTTTTCTAATGTGACAACAAGTCAGTGTTCACATAGTAAAAAAAACATAATTTTAGAGAAAAATATAATTTTATTTAAATTATAAAATAAATAAAAAGTACTTATTAATTATTATTTTAGCTATTTTATATTTTAAATAAAAATATTATATTAAAACTCATAATTTCTCTCTTTTTTTTCATTGTCGGTATTTTGTATAAATACATATAAATGTTTAAGTCATAATTAATTATGTGTGTCATGTTATTTTTCATTCAAATTTAACTAGAAAAAATAAACATATATAATATTTTATTATACTTTGAAAGTACAGGTAAATTTTTAATAGGGGTAATACAATTTGAAAAAATAGGTACATTTTTTTATAAAACAATCATAAGGTAGTTGCGTATTTTTTTTTTTATTAACCCTGAAAACTACAAATACTGTTAATTCTTAATCCTGTATTAATCAACCTAACCCAAAATAAAACAAATAATCGGGCGGTGAAGGTCGGTAGAAACCGATCCAATGTGCCGCAACCAGCAAGTTCTTTAATTTCTCTAAGCACCACGTGGATAAATCTGGTCCAAACCCTAACGGCGCCACGTGTTTAACCTTTTCTTTTCCTGCCCAAACTCTCCTCTACCGTCTCCTCCTCTTCCATCATCACATCCGACGACTACATTAGAACTTCAGAAGGATCGATTGGTGGTCCATCGAAGCAGTTAGGTGAGGAAAATGCCAACAAAGTCTACCACGGCGAGGCTGATCAAAGGTCTTACCGCGGCAAGCCGAGTCGCTACCGACCCCGCCTCTCAACACCGTCTCTTCCGTGCTGCTCTCTGTAGTGCGCAGGGAGCTCCGAAGCCGTTCTGGTTCCTCCGTAAGCCGCTCGGGCCTTCAGGTGGCTCCAGTACCAGATCTCTCTCCTCCGCAGCTGTATCTGCTGCACACGAAGTTCGCGCTTCACAGTCTCCGCAATCGGAGAAATTGAAGTTCGATGATGTAGTGCTCTATCAGTATGAAGCGTGCCCCTTCTGCAACAAAGTTAAAGGTAACTCCAGCCTAATTGGGTTAGTTGCTGTTCTGTAGCTTATTGCACGAGCAACTAGTGACTTATTCAGTGTAGTCTGGTTTAGTTCTCTTCGAAATAACCGAATACAAAATCTGGAGTTCGAGTTCATCCAAGAACTGTGTTGCAGAAATTTCTACTTTGAGATGTTATATTTAGGACAAAGTGCATCTCTGGCGATGATACATTTTCTTTGAAATACATTTACTGTTTTGCCGCCATACAATTAGTTGAAGGATTGGAAAAGGGGGATTGGAGAAACTCAAGAAAATTAAGCTTCTTATGTCTTCTGAGTCCGGAGGGAAATTGCTCTCTCAAAGAACAAATGGAGCCATTAGCCAATGAAAAAAAAGAAATGGAGCACTTGCCTTTCGAGAGAGATTACTTATTTTGTAGTTGAAAAGCATTTGCAGTAGATTACTTAGTATATACCTGGTTTGTCTATTTAAGGTTAAGCTTAGGAGCTTGACTGTTTTTATCTTCATTTTTTTTAAGAACTCCACTATTAGGGAAGGACAAAGTCAAATATGAGATGTTTAGACATTTGCGCTGCCAGATGTTATTTGTGTCCTGCTACTCGGTGTATGTGATATCACTTTAATTGCTAGTTTCTGATTTTCATTCTGATAGCGTTCTTGGATTACTATAAAATCTCGTACAAAGTTGTGGAGGTCAACCCTATCAGCAAGAAGGAGATCAAATGGTCTGAGTATAAGAAGGTTCCTATCTTGAAGGTTTGTGGAGAACAGATGGTTGATTCTTCAGGTTATTCATATATTCTCTCTTATTTGTTACCGTAGGTCTTTAATCATCAAGGCATGCTATTGTTTATTAGTAATCAATACACTAGTAACATACTTTCTGAGTCATTACACCAATGCATATCGTGAATATGAGGTTTGCTGTGTGCAGCTATAATCGATCGTCTATATCAAAAAATTCATCCAGACAAAATTGGAGAAGATGAGGAAGAAAGGAAATGGCTTGGGTATGACTACTTGTTATTTGACTAACTATAAGATAGTTAAAGTGAATGCTTAACTTGTAAACCATAATTCATTAGTTATTTTTTAGAGGCGAGTTAGCTGGCTGACATGAATATGAACAAACTGCAGGTGGGTGGATAATCATTTGGTCCATGTCTTGTCACCAAACATCTATAGAAGTCCTTCAGAGGCACTTGAATCATTTGACTATATCACCACTCATGGTTAGTGTATCACAAAATATGCCTCATTGGGCGAATTATGTTTCTTTCTTTCAGAGGTATTATGTTGAACAATATTCTGTTAGGTGAAAGCAGACTGAACTCTATAACTTTGTCTCAATGGTAACTATTAAGAAGGATAGAAGGGGTTCAATTTGTTATGATAGTTTCGAAGGTTTAGTAACCTTTTTCTGTTGGGCTTATTATAATTGCTTCCCTTTTGATAGTCTATAGGCGTCCAAAACCAAAGTGCAACTGGTAGAATGCTGAAGCTGCAAAACTGTTACTCAAGCTATACTTGATTTTGGTTAATGCCGAATTAGTAGTTGCAGCACCTGTTAATGATGTAGTGGATAAGCTATAATACATGGTTTGTTAGTTTTTTTCTTCTGCAATGTAGAAATGCATACCATAAACACTTGGTTCTATATTACTGCTGATATTTTACCGAGTTGCCCTGATCTTACTCCACTAGGCAATTTCAGCTTCATGGAGAGGTTAGTTGCCAAATACAGTGGAGCTGCCGCTATGTATTTTGTCTCTAAGAAACTGAAGAAGAGGCACAACATTACAGATGAGCGAAAAGCATTGTATGATGCTGCAGAAACTTGGGTTGGCGCTCTAAAGAATCGTCCATTCTGCGGTTAGTACAAATCAAACTATGTGAACAAAAATCAATATTATGTAAATCAAGAAGGTATTATGTTACTTTTTACTCAGTGACTTGGTTGGTTGCTGTGTTCAACAGGGGGCGTAAAGCCGAATTTAGCTGATCTAGCCGTGTTTGGTGTTCTGAGGCCAATCAGACACCTTCAATCAGGGAAGGACATGGTGGGGAATACCCGCATTGGTGATTGGTACAGTCGAATGGAAAGATCAGTTGGTGATTCTGCTAGAATAATGGCGTAGTAAAATTGAAGAGCTTTAGCTGTGAATAATAATGATAGGCATTGAGGTTGAGATGCTTCTGATGAGGACACAGAAGGTGGCTAATGTGTCTGAGATACTTCTGTTTTGGTTTTGGGATTTTGATGCTTTTCTTTTTATTATGGTAGTAGAGAAGTAGACGAGCAGATGCAATATTGCAATGTTTTGACAGTTTTTTTTCTTCTTACAATTGCTCCCCTTATTTCCAATAGACCTGTTTTTTTTTTTGTTTTTTTTTAAAGTTTAGCTATCAACATATTTTCTAAAATATATATTAATATGTATACAGATTTTCTCGTATACAGATTCATATATTATCTATTTTTATATTCTACGTAACGGATTAACATTCTTCATTATATGATATATGTTTATTACAAATATTTTCTTTCTATATATTTTTTTATAATTAACTCTTACGGAGTGTTTCTTTCACGGAATAGAGAATAAAGAAGAGGTAAAAATATAAATTTATTTTTTTGGTGAAATTGTATATGGAAAGAGAATAAAATATGGTAAAATGTATAAAATATAATACATATAATTTGTATTAAATAATTTTAAAAATAAATAATAATAAAAATCTAAATATAATTAATTAATAATTAAAAAAACTTTAAATAATTTATTTAATTATTTTAAAGGACAATTCCTAGATTTGTTTGTTTTTAGTAAATATGACTTCGAATTAAATACCAACATTTTTTATACATCAAACAAGTTCTACTTCAACATGAACCGAATCATTCCCAGAATCATAACTACGATTAAACCCAGACAAATTAGAGCACCCATAACAAGAAATCAGCATTGGGAACACATAATAAATGCCACTCACGAACAAATGCCTCATGTTCTTGCACATTCTTGAATGTTATGTTGCTTGGGTATACAAATGCTTGGTCTTTCAAAAACAGTCAAGGAAGCACAAGAGTCACCTCTCTCGTCCCATCCTTGGATAGATATGCAGCACGGAAAAGCGGGTTCACTGCAGTTCCAGTCATCCATGGTAGACTTGATATTGTAAACACTGAAATATGCTTCATGCTGTTTCAGTAGTTTGAACGGTGATTAACATGTTTCAGCAATTTTTGTAAACATAACGCAAACATAATTAGCAAATCGAACTCAGAAATCCATATAATCAACATCCATGAATTTTCTGTTAATCAACATGCTCTTCAATGTTATCACATCAGGAGTAATTTTGGGGTTCGTGATGAACCCAAAATCGCATTTATGGGTTAATCACGAACCCAAAACTGCAATTTTTGGGTTCGTACCCATAATCGATTCGGAGAAGGAGACGTACCCGGAATTTTTTTGGCTGTGGGAAGTCGATAAGAGAAGTGGAGCTTCGGTCCAAGTAGAGAATTTAAGGATACGAGGGTAATTTGGGCAATATGAAAAGATAATGAGGGCATAATTGTCATTTGGGCATCTATTATTGATTCCAGATTGGCTAGGCCTACGAAATCCGAACATTTTGCACAGAATGTCTTAACACTAGAGAGCTAGAATTCCGTAAGCCAAGATTTTTCAATTCCACGAAAAAACAATTTTTTACGAAATTCATAACCCCGATTTCATTCATATTCTGCGAAAAGATCATGTCACCCAAAAATTAGTAAACAAATTACAAATAGTGAGTGCGCCTAAAGTTGACGCCGCGGATCATCTTGGTGTGGCGCGGTGTTTTAGCGCGGTTGATGGTCCGGCTCCAGCCCATCTCAGTTGTCGATACGACCGACCAATCATCGAATAGAAGCTTCCGTGTTCCTGACTGCACACAATCTTACCTCATCTTTGCTTTGAATTTGCGTCGTTCTTCCATCCTCTCCTCCTCCCCTATCCCGATCCAAAAAGCATCTGCTTTCTTTCAAATTCCGATCGCCACCTCTACCACCACCGAAATCGCCATGCAACAGGGAGATTATACCTCCCCCTACCACCACTACCCCACTTTCCCAACCTCTAACACTAGCCCTCACCCTCCCGACCAATCGCCAGTTCCTTACGCATCGGCGCCGCCATTCTCCACCACCGGCTACAACCCCTCCGATTACGCCGCCTCTTACTCCAGCTACCCACCGTATCCTCAGAATCCCGACCCTGCACCGACTGCTCCTTCCTACGCGGCTCCGCCCAATCCTAGCCCCAATCTATCACCACCATCATATAATCCGCCAATTCAGCAGCTTCTTCCTCCGTCGTCCTTACCGCCTTACGATTCACACACAGCATATCAGTCTACGGTCCAGCAGCAGTCGCATCCGTACTACTCTGCTCCTCCGACTTCGTATGATCAGCCACCGCAGGGGCCTCCTGCCTACTCAGCCCCTCCTGCATCGTTTGATCAGCCACCCGCCTACTGTGCTCCAATCTCGGCTTCATCCAATTTGAATCCAAATGCCATCCATGGCACCAGCACTAATCCGCCATATTCTTCTACTTACACATCATCGTCCCCACACAATCCTCCGTCATACGAGTCTCCATACACCGATTCCTCGAAATACGATCAACGAGGCAGTGGTTACTTAGATGATAAGTATGGTAGCTACAGCCAGAGCCAATCCAGCTTGAGTTCGGACGTGTATGGGAAGCAATCAGGCGTCTCATTATATGGCGGTGATTCCGGACGGGATGTTTCGGATGGAGATGGTGTTTATGCTTATCAGGGAGGAAAAGTGGAGCCATATGGTTCTCGAGGCACTGCACCAAGGTCCTCAACGTGGTCTAGTTCTGCGTTTGATGATTACGGAAGGTCGATAAGTCTCAATTCAGGGAAGGAGCGGTCTTCTGTTAGTTCCCCGAAGATTGTGAGAGCAGTACCCAAGGCAGACACGCAGCAAGACGTCAAGAGCGGAGTCCAGAAGTTCAGGGTCAAGCTCTTGCCGGAGAGCGGATCTCAAGGAACAATGGACGTGATTTGCCAGGTTTGTCTACGGCTAATCAGCTTCAGTTCCATCCAATTAGTTAGTTTGTTATCAAGTTTCTTTGGGGATTATAAGCTGATTGGAATTTTTGCAAGAATTGATGTTTCTTTTATAATAATTTAGTTTGTTTCCTTTGATTAGATGAGGGGGATTGAATGGGATCCTTTTATTGGTATATTAATCTTTCGAACTGAATTTCTGAACACTTGACAAATATGTTGCTTCTCTTAATACGTAGCTAGTAATTATGTTTGTGTAATTGTAAGCGAAGGCATTACCTCATCAAGCTATAACTTCATGTTTTTTTAGTGCCCTTTCTGCACAATATTAGCTACCCCATTTTGATGTGACACACACACGTGCATTTAATCCTGTTTGTCTCAGATCGGTTTGGATGGGATTAAGATGCTAGATCCTTCTTCTGGTCGAACATTAAGGATTTATCCTCTTGAGAATGTCACAGGATGTGAGGTGAGTTGATTGGTTGATGTGCCTATAAGTTTTAACTTTTAATTTTAAATGACGATATCTCTGATTTTTGCCATCTACTTATTTAGGTGACGGATTCATCAACCTTGTCGTTTTGGTCAAAGAGCTCTGTTGACATCGAGACAAGAAGAATTAGATTGCAGTCCAGTAGTTATACCACCAATACCCTTCTGGACATAGTGACAGCAGCTACTGTACAGGTACTGTAAAGTATGTGGTAGCCTAATATTTTGTCAGTCTGCCAACTATCAAGAGAGGCAAACGGCACTATACCTTCTTCTGCCTCTGCAACCACAGAAACCAGCAGCTCTACTAAATCTGAAAATAAGATTTCAAAGTCTTAAAAGAAGTTGTAGTTGAATGCTAAATGCCCCCAGTATTTTCATTCTTCAAAATTCAAATCACCCACATTGTAGGAAGATGAGTAGCAGAATTTCATGTCTTTCTCTGATGATGTCGGTATTGAGCCTTTTAAATGCTTCAACCTGACCTTTAAGATCAGCTAAAAGAAATAGAAGTACCTATATCTGTTTGGTTCTGTACGTATAATCAAATCCATGTACTCTCCTTGTTACATAATTACATTAGCATTACATTAGTGGCATCATAAATCAATTGTGATCCATTAAGGGGAGGTCCATTTTGAATGATCTCTGTAGCTTCTGTGCTATCTCAAACGGCTAGATATTACTTAGTGTCTTTGGAATGGGGTGTAGAGATATCTACTTTTTAGTGATCAAGGTTCAAACAGTTTGGTCATTGTCGAACTTGTTTAATATAGCATGTCTCATTCATTCACAATATATTATATATATGCAATTGGTTTCGTGATTTAATATTTATGTTTGACATTTACGATTTGTCCAACTTTCTGCTGATGATTTTCTCATGCAAACTCTCTCACTTTGTTTGTATATCAGGTCAAGGAGATGGGTGGACGAATCAGGCCACAGGACAGTTTAAAGATGAACGAGCAACGAGCAGAGAAAAAGAAAGTCTTTGGTGACTGGATCAATATAATAAAGCCTGGCAATGAAGAGAAAGATCATTGGGTAATTAATAATTTGTGGTTTGTATATATTTTTTTCAAATATATTGTTAAAGTTGTGAATAGTTTGGTAATGGCTGCAATCGTGTTCAATCTCCATGTTGCTTGTTCTTACATCTTAGGGACATGTAGAAGGGGGATATCATTGTCTGATGTGTCTGGAGAGTTTCATAGAATAATTAGTGGTAGTTGTAACTGTTTAGTCTTGTACTTTTCACAAAATAATTACCAGTGTGCTAAATTAACGTGAGGCATTTTTATGTCTTCTCTCACCAACCTGGTTTCTCTAACAAATAACCTATATGGTGAGAAACAGAGAGTGAAGCAGTCTAGTGAACTAATAGAACAGATCTACTTTACATGTCATCTGAGACTGTTGCACTCAATTTTCAGGAAGATCTATGTGATGGTAAGGAGATCGCAATCTATTAGACTATAGTAAATTGGAAGAAATGAAGTTTTAGTGTCAATTCCACGAAGATTGGCGATTTTAAATTTGGCATGTAAAGTACTACTTCTTGAGTTGAGAATAAGATTACAAGTTACTTCTTCTGTTTCTTGTGTACAGTTTATTTTGTGGTGGGAAACTGGGAATTGAGCCTCACATTTTTTTCCGGTTTCACTTTATCAGGTTCCCGATGACGCAGTTACAAAATGTACATCTTGTGGCTCCGACTTTAATGCTTTTACTCGCAAGGTATGGAATTTTCTTTTATGATATTTATGCAGTATATAATTTATCAATCAGTATTCGGACGCTCGTGTTTCAGTATTTTAAGCTTCAGTGCCTAGTAGCTTGTTGAGGCTGAGGCCTGCGCCTCGCCTTCGGCGCCTTTGGGTTGAACTCTTTTCTTACGTGAATCTTAGGAAGAGGACCCTCCCCTGTTGTTTTAGCAACATCTCCTAAGATCTCCTCGCCAGTAAAGAGCTTCCGGCGATAGCAGAGGAAGCAGCCTTATGCTGTGGCGGGCGGCTTTTTGTTTCAATATAAGACCTGAACGATTATCCCTTCCCTTGGTTTATATGTTTGCAGATCCCTTCCCTTGGTTTATAGTTGTTCCTGCCGTAGCTGTTCTGTTCCTCTCGTAGCTGTTTTGTTCCTGCTGTAGCTGTCCTAGACTCCTAGTGTTCTGTTCCTGTATGTGTAGCTCTTCTTTTGATCGTTAATTGTGCAGCCTTGGAGCTGTTCTGTTCCTGTCATGTAGCTATCCTAGTGTCCGTTGACAGTGTATTGTGTAGCATTGTAGTTTTACTGTTCTTGCCATGTAGCTGTCCTAGTATTCTGTTCCTGTCATGGTAGCTCTTATGTTCCCGTCATGTGTAGCACTGTAGCCGCCAGTCATTGGGATGCATCTTTGAACAATCAAATAATGACAATTCTATAGGATTAGAATTTTTATTAGAGTAATATAAATAGTAGTTACAGTAAACGTTATTATCATCTTTACTAGTAAATATTATATAATTTTTTTTATAATCTTTTGTACACCTTGAAATTAAGGCGATATTTGGCATTTGCGCGATGATGCCTCTCAAACTTGTAAAAAACATTCTTTCTTTGATATCTGTTTCTTTTGCTCAGCATCACTGTAGGAACTGTGGAGATATTTTCTGTGACAAGTGTACCCATGGTAGAATTGCTTTGACAGCTGAGGAAAATGCTCCACCAGTTCGAGTATGCGATCGATGTCTGGTATGATTCCATTTCTCTTCAACCACCATGATGCTGTTTAATTAAGTTACTGACTGCACATGCATTCTGTTTCTTTGTTAGTGTTGGATTTCTTTGGTGCTGGTAAGGGAACTGGTCATGTTGTTTGTACCGTTTTCCGCTTGTTTCATCCTTTATTATCCGTGTATAATAATGTAGCTTTAGAATCATTGTGTTATTTCCTTTTATAGGTGGCCAAAGAAAAAAATATTTTTTTATAGCAAAGCTACTTAGCGATGGCTATGTTAACCCAAGGTTAGTAAAGGAATTAACGAATATTGTTTTTTTGGTAGGCTGAGGTGACTCGGAGGCTGAGCAATGCAAAGGAAGCAGCAAATAGGCCAGCAGTACAGAGTCACGAGGATCTTGCTAGAAAGCTTCAGGTTGTTTGTAGTCTTTTTGAATCTGAAGCAGATTTATTTGATGTTATCTTTTTTCCTACAGCTGGTAGGAGCATATATTTACAGTCTTCTTGTACTTTTGAACATTATTATTATTATTATCATATTGATGATGGGGGTTCCATCTATGTGCAGGAGGAGATGGAAAAGAACCGAAAGAGTGCCTCAGGTAGTCTTTTTATTTTATTTTTTTTGGCTTTGGTTTGATGATGTTCTACTTCTATGTAATGCAACTACTGTTCTTTACTTTAGTAGTAGGACCGAAGGATATAGCTACACAAAGCATTCCTTACCAAACGGTATCTTCTGTTGCAGGTTCGTCTCGATCAGATGGATCAGGAAGGCGGATGCGGGAAGTGGCCTGCCCTATATGTACTGTACACTTGGAGGTAAGACTTTGCATTCTTCCTCTTTATCTTCTTCTTCTTCTTCTTCTTCTTCTTCTTCACAGAACACCGAAACTTATTTCCCTAATAAAAATTCAGGTCCAGGTTCCAGCCTCAGGTTCTGAGACTATAGAATGCAGTATGTGTCAGCATCCTTTCCTTGTGAGTGCTAATTAATTTGATCTTCCCATTCTTTTTTTTATGTGGCCACACCCTTATTCTCATCCCCTCTTAATCTTCTCGTCGCATATGTGAGTTTTTTGTATGAAATATTTGTATTTTCCTTTGGAATATATTTGCCTACTGCTTTAACATTTAATGATACAATCGCTGTTTGCGTATTGGAATATAATCTTTGTTTTAGTTTGGCCTGGGGGGTGTACTTTTTCTTCTTCTAACTGATAAATATCATTAACGGAGCAAACCAAGATTATAATAATTTAGAGCAATTGAAATAACAAGAACAAAAGGTAGCTAGCTATTAGGCCTAGAATCAATGTAAACAATGTCTCTAGAGCGTTTAACCAGCAGTGTCAATCCATAATAGCAACATTATGAGTTTCTATCGACAACTCAGATACTCTTATAAAATTAGTGCAACCGTTCTTTGCCAGCGAATGTGCTACATTGTTGGCACCTCTAAGAACATGAGCAGCACACCAAGTCTGATCAGAGCGAACCATTTTTCAACTTCAATAATACAATTTTCGAGCTCCCATGATACAGAGCTAGGTGCATTAAGAAGATTGATAGCTTCCAAGTTATCTCCTTCAAGAATGATTGAAGAGTGGTTATTGGTGGAAGTTAAGAACATGTCAAGAAGATTGATAGCTTATTGGTGGAAGTTATGAACATGTCAAGAAGATTGATTGCTTCCAAGTTATCTCCTTCAAAAGAATGATTGAAGAGTGGTTATTGGTGGAAGTTAAGAACATGTCAAGACGAGCAACACTAGCCTCAACATGAAGTGCAAATACAACATAGTGTCATGGACTTGAAATTTCTTCACACGTCACGTGCAGCTTTAGGAAATTTTGTCTCCACAAAGCTCCTAAGTAAGTCCTCTAAGTGAATCAAGACAATAGAGAACAAATCTAGATATAGAGAGAAGATTTAAGGAACTTGTTAGCTCTTATTGCTGGGTGGTTAGAGCTAAGCAAAAAAGAGTGGTTGAACCGAAATTCCGACAAAATTGGTCTGTGACCGGCACGACTAGGATCGATATCGAGCAAACGTTTTTTTTCCCTTCAAAGTCCGTATGGGACCGACCGAGACCAAAATCTGAATAAAACATGGGCCTTGGATGGTTGGGCTTGAAAATCAAAGAAGCACATGAAATACCTTCTCCTTTTCTCTCTCGACTGCCGCTCACGGATCCTCTGGCCGAAAGGGAGTTCCTCGTTGTACCTGAAGACCCAGACTCCGACATCGATGAAGCTGTTGTAGAGAACATCGACGAAGGTCTTACTGGTGTCGGGACCTCTGAAGCTCAAGAAAACGTTGTAGGTGTAGCCTCCTCCTGTAGTCGAGGACGATTACCTGCTACTGAGCTGCTCCATTTCCATTGCGCTCTCTCTTTAGATCACGATCGGAGCCATACCGTCTCCGTCCGTAACAGGTAACACCTCTTCCATTTGTCGATTGTTCGTTGATTCTTGATTGATTCCGGTCTTCCGTCGTTGATTGTTTGTCACCTCTTGATTGATTGTCACGCCTCCGTCCTCTCTCAGCCATCCGATTGTTTATTGTTTGTCTGATTGTGGATTGTTGATTCCAATTGTTCTGGTTTGTCACAATTGTGGTTTGATTCAGACAAAAAAATGTGGATTTTTTTTACTCGAAATTTCGGTCCAAGACTAAGACTAACCTGAATCAAGCAAAACCGACTCGGACGAGGTTTTTAGACTGAATTCGGTCTCGATTTCGGTCCTCCACAAGTGAGGACTGAAATTTTGGGCCCGGGCTTGATCTTGCCAAAACAGACTGGCCTGTCTCGCCCGAGCTCACCCCTATTTATGGTTTACACAAATGACTCTTTCTATTTATAGGGAAGTCTTGGTACAAGGAACGGTTAGGATTGTGACAATTGTCACCAATCTAACTATGAAGATCTTTCTATATCACTATCTATCTACATATATATTAATTTGGCTAAATCATATAGAATGTTGACAAATAAGTTTTTTGTTGTATTTTCTCACTCATAATGTTAAATTAACATCTTCTAATTGGTCCATGTCAATCATAATTTTCTCATTCATATGTGGCATGCCATGTAAATCACTTTAAAATTCTTAAAAGTTTCTCATTCATTTTCAAGATAAGTTACAAAATTTATATCATCTCTTTATTTCACATTATAATTATGATTTATTCTTAAATATATTTTATGTAGTCAAATTTACATAATAATAAAATACATAATATTGTATTTTATGAATATCAAGTATGCACATATTCAAATTTACTTTTACAAATTAAAATATAGATTGATTAAGGATACATTTCATCTCTTACATAATATTCTTATTAATATGAGGATTTTTTTTTGAAAAAGTAGGCATTTAGTTTTTACAAAAGTAAGTATACAAAAAAAAAATCGAAAAATTGGTATACGCGCACCCAGGGTGGCGCCTATTGAACACAATTACTGTTTTTTTTTTAATATTTTTTTCGATAACGACGACTCGATGTTTAATTAAAAATAAAATTATGTATCTATTTAAAAAAATTATATTAAGTAGATATTTTAATTGTGATTCAAATGATGCAAAAAATATTAATTTTGGATTTACGGATTGACTGTACGCTCTACCGTAAGTTGAGATATGAAAATTTGAATTAAAAAATTATAACTCTGACCATGTAAGTCCAAACTCACCACGGTTAACGTCATTTATGTCGTAATTCAATTATCTACCTAGGGTAATTTTTTTGATTAGAAATACAGTGATTTTGTAACCTAACATCATTTGTTTTATAATTTGACTGAAATAATTAAATGCATTAGGTGGGAAATTTAATTATCTACTTACTCAGAAAAAATAAAAAACATTACGGTGCGTAGATAATTTAATTACAAATTAAATGACGATAACTATGCGTTAATTTTTTAGGTTTAGACTAACTGTATAATACGATACGTAAAAAACTCCACTTACCATACAAAAACTTCTAAATAGTGTTTTAAACAGTAAATTTACTCGTCATGATTAATTTGTTGAGTTTGAAAGTTTTAGCATTAACAGAACAATTTATTAACGGAGAGAAATTATTGGAAACATATTTAAAATATCAATTAAATGAATATTTTTTTATGTTAAAGGTAATTGGAGTTATTTGAAACTAAAATTTGACAGACACACACATAAAAAGATATTTGAGCATCGTACATCATCAGATAAAGGAGTATATTTTTTTAAAATATTTGTATTTATTAATTATGATATTATGTGTTAATTTAATATAATTTTTAGTATAGTAGTAATAAATTTGTATTTTTACATGTTACTTTTATGTTTGAAGTTTTAGATGTTATTTAGTATTTTGTTCTAATAAAATAATTAATGTTTTTATGGTTAAGTTCAACATAATTTGTGATCTAGTTAAATGTTTGTATAACTATATTGGTATTTTTCTGGCAAACATATATATAGGTATTCATTATGCATTTTTCTATGTAATGTTCTCTAATTGTTTAAATTTAAAGTAATTTTATTATATGTATTAAAAATTGTATAAACATTTACTAATATGTTATTAATATATTCTCTTCATAGTTTTTATGTTATTTATTATTATCATGTATTTTTAACGAATATTAAATTGAATATACATATTTTAATAATTCTAACTACTCTACTTTGATAGTAATTATTACCTATGTTGTCTACCAAGTATGAACATATGAAAAATATATATCTTTAAAAAATCAGTAATGATAATTATAATTTTGATTCATATGATAAAATTTATATTTTAAACATAATCATAATTAAATTTGTGTAATTTATTAATTTTAATTAGAAATTCTAATATATTGAAATTAATAAAACCCATAATTATTAATAAAAAAATTTAATTAAAAAATGTGGAAACCTAAGCTTGAAAAAAATGAAAATGTTGACTAATTGGTTTGTATTAAATGGGATAAATTGAAACGGTTTTTAAGGTTCAATATGGTGTTTTGGAGTAAGTTTCAAGTATCCACATTTACAAAAATATGATGTCACACAAATAATTGTAACACACAATTTTAGGTGGACCTATAGAATTAATTAGAAAATTTCGTTGTGATTACTTGTCAACATTATATACATCCTAGCCAAATTAATATAAACTAGATATCTGGTCCGCGCTTTGCGCTGTAAGTTAAATATATTATTTTTTATTTAGATTAAATTATATTTTATAATAAGAAAAATATTAAATGTATAATATATATATATATATATATGTGTGTGTATTAGTTATGAAATATTAAATATTTTAATTAATAATAAAATATAAACTTGGGAAAAGGTTATGAACATAATTTCCTCACTAATTTTGTTTCGAATACGTATTTTGGGATAGTAAATTATTTGAGAGAAAGAAGATTATAAATGGAAAGATAAAAAAGGAGATTATAATTTTTTATATTATGATTATTTGAAATATATTTTTCTCTCACATGATAATTTTTTAGAATAAAATAAATAATGTGAGGGAAATAAAATTAAATATAATTTTTTGTATTATGATTATTTCAAATATATGTTTTCCCTCACAAGATAATGTTTTAGAATAAAATAAATAATGTGAGGAAAATGAAAATAATTATGATTTTTCAAATATATCTACAAAATTATCATGTGAGGGAAAAAATATATTTGAGATAATCATAATACAAAAAATTATAATCCCATTTTCTCTCCTTCCATTTATAATGTTCTTTCTCTCAAATAACTTACTATCCCAAAATACGTATTCGAAACAAAATTAGCGGGGAAATTATGTTGATACCCTCTTCCCAAGTTTATATTTTATTATTAATTATAATTATAATTCTTTTGAACCAATAATTTTTCCACCCAATCCCACGGGAAACAATAATTTTTTCCCCACTGAGTCCCACCCGCGAATGACATTCGCGGGTGAAGTTTTCATCCGCAAATGAGAATCGTGAATATGCATACTTTCGTATTTAGTTTCCACACGAGGGCATTTTAGTATATTTTTATTAAATGTGGTATATTTTGGTGAAAAATTCCACTATGTATAAATTATTTTGAAAGAGTCAAACTATGTTAGAAAGAAATCAAGATTTAAAGTTGTGAGAAAAACGAGTAGTCGAGTGAATAAAAAACCCTAAAATCATAGCATAATAGACAACGTACTTTGACTTCAAAACTTTTCTTAGTTTTCATCAAAAATTTCTCTTAAGAATATATATATATATATATATATATTATATTATTTCTATGGTTGAGAAAATTTTAAAAAATACATATAACTTTGCCTTTTATAATGTATTGTTAAGAATACGAGAAAAAAATAATAAAAAGTCAAACTATATAAAAAGGAAATCAAGATTTAAAATGGTTAAGAACTTGTTTTTTTATGGTTAATAGTTCAAAATGTTTGAAAATGATGGTAATTGGTACCTTCGTTAGTTCTTTGTCAAAAAGTTTCGTTAAATATTTTTCATATTTGTAAAATTAACTGAATATTTTCTAAATGTTACAATCAAAATCTACAAACTTACACTAATGTTACAAACAAGTCCCGACTCGATTCTAGACACACAGGGGGTCCCCTAGCTAGGGTTCGAACCCAGATCAAGTCACCCAACCCTAGGGACCTGGTCTGAGCTTGGACACTGACCATAGGACCTCCGATTGTGGCTCAATCGGAGCCCAAATGGGTTTGGACCAAACTTGTCAGACAAGGTCCCAAAGGTTGTGTGACCTGGTGTGGCTTTGGACCCAGACCATAGGACCCCTGATTGGAGTTCAATTGGAGCTCGAATTGTCTGAAACGAACCCAGTCAGGTTTGGTCCAAACCGATTGGGGCTTCAATTGAGCACAGTCGGGGGGTCCTAGGGTCTGGGTCAGAACCCAAACCAGGTCTCCCAATCAGTAGGGCTCTAGTTAAGCCCCAATCTGAAGTCCTATGGTCTGGCTCTGAACCCATACCAGGTTGGCCAACCATGGGGACCTGGTATGGGTTCGGACACAGACCATAGGACCCCCGATTGGAGCTCAATTGATGCTCAAATTGGTTTGCTCCAATTGAGCACCAATCGGGGGTCACATGGTCTGAGTCCTAGCCCAGACCAGGTTCTCAGGGTTGGTTGGCCTGGTCGAGGTTCAGACCCTAGATAGGGGACCCCCGGTGTGGCTCAAATCGAGTCGGGACTTGTTTGTAACATTAGTGTAAGTTTGTAGGGTTTAGTTGTAATATTTAGAAAAATATTCAGTTAATTTTGCAAATGTGAAAAATTTTTAACAGATAATTGACAGAAGTTCCAATTACCATCATTTTCAAACATGTTGGACCATTCAAAATATTTTGGGTAGAAAAAACCATTTTGTGTAAACATGTTGGACCATTTTCAGACTTTTCCCTTTAAACTTTAGAGGGGAAATTGAAAATCTGTTCAAACATTAGGGGCAATGTCGTATTTTACTCTTATATATATATATATAACTAAGTCATAATTGGTGACTCCTAGTCGCGGGCAGAGTTCATGTTACAATTGTGTCAGATAAAATAAAAAGGTTTTATCCGCGACTGTTAGTCATAAACTAGTATAAAGTAGGACTATCGATGGTTAGAGTATGATATGAGTATGAAAAATACCATAATCATACCATATTTTTAAACAACATATCATAACCATAACCATTACAAGTACAAGTACAATTTTCAATACCATAACCGTTAAAATAAATGTGATTATTAACCACAGTTTTACCTGTATACTGATATCCATTCCACACATGTTATTTAATAAAAGACTGAAAATCTTATTTAAAAAAAATACATAAATCTATATTACCAACATTAAAAATATATAACATTAATATCATTCAACATTAACATTCACACCACTTTAACATGAAAATTCAACATTAACACTGATGAAACATTAACACCATTAATATATTAATAATAATAACAACTTCAATTATATTTAGTATATATTAGTTTATTAGTAATAAATAATTATTATATTTATATAATAACCATGAGTATAACTTAAATACCATAACCATAATCATAACCATTATGGGTAGAAAGTTCACCACCATAACTGAACTGCATCATAATGGTATAGTTAACCATATTAAACAGTAACAGTTATAACCATGGTTATGGGTTTTTCACCGCACCATTGTTGACCCTACTAGTCGGGGTTCAGACCCTAGCTAGGGGACCCCCAGTGTGGCTCGAATCGAGTGAGGACTTGTTTGTAACATTAGTGTAAGTTTGTAGGGTTTAGTTGTAATATTTAGAAAAATATTCAGTTAATTTTGCAAATGTGAAAAATATTTAACGAATGTTTTAACAAATAATTAACAAAAGTACCAATTACCATCATTTTCAAACATGTTGGACCATTTAAAACATTTTGGGTAGAAAAAACATTTTGTGCAAACATGTTGGACAATTTTCAAACTTTTCCCTTTAAACTTTAAGGGAAATATTTAAAATTTGCTCAAACATTAGGGGCAATGTCGTATATATATAACTAAGCCATAATCATTGACTCATAGTCGCGAGTAGAGTTAAGTTAGTTTAGAAATGACAATTAATACTGTCGTTACAATTGCGTCGGATAAAATAAAAAGGGTTTATCTACGACTGTTAGTCATAAATTAATATAATTTGTTAGTTAATTTTAAAAAATAGCTATTTTCTCATTTGTTTTTTAGATAGATGGGGTATAATTTGGAAGTTTTTTCTTATGGTTTGCACAATACACAAAAGTATGTATATATATATATATATATATATTAATTTGGAGTTATGTAGAATTGTAACAAGTAAGTTTTTTAAGACATTTTTTCATTCCTAATGTCAATTTCATAATTTCTAATTGGTCCATGTCAAACATATAATTCTCACCCATATGTCACATGTCATGTAAGTTAGTTTTAAAATCTTCCACAATCCCTCATTCATTCTGCCAATACGTTACAAAAAGTTTCATTAATATTTTCCTATTTTCCATGTGCATTTATGAGTTTTCTTAAGTTTATTCTATTTACTAAATTTTATATTTTATAAAAAGCAAGTAGATAGATATATTAAATAATTTTACTATAAGGATGAAATTAAGGATTATTATGTATATTATATATCAATTTTATGAAAATAATAATCACATGTAAATATATTATAATTATTTATACAACATAAAATTTAGGATATGCAACATCATATTAATTAAATATAATTTAAAAAACTGAGAATAATCATATTATAAATATGTATTTATATTTATTTAAAAATAGTATTAATTTATAAACTAAAATAATTATTATATTATTACACAAAGGTGAATTATATTTCTAAGATGGTGTTTGATTAGGGTATTAACTATGTAGTATGTACTAGTAATAATTAATACATGTATTAATTAATACAATGTTTGATTAGAAATAATGGTATGTATTAACGAATACATATGTATTAGTTAATACACAATTATAGTGTTAATTGAGTATTAACTAATACATAATCTAACTATGGTATTATTTAATACATAGTAAAAATTTACTTAACTACCCTAAATTTATTAATCCTACCTAAAAATAGTTTATCATGTTAGGTTTTAATTTTTTATCAAACTTTGTGAATTTTAATATAAAATATTTTAAAATTATTATTTACTCAAATTATCTAATATTAATTAATAAAAAATAAATATATTAAATTAAAAATAAAATTATGTAATACTATTTATAAATTTTCATAATTAATTATTCCATATATGTTTTATTTTTAAAAAAAATCACTAAGTCAAACATAACGACAGTTGTTGAGTACCATTCGAATTATGAAACAATTTATGAATTCACTTCGACGATGATATATGACATATAGTTAACATTTTAAAAATATAGCTAAAAAATGAATGAAATATTTACTCAACAATATTTTAATATTTGCTCGTCTATTTGATATTGTTTAAAAAAATGTATTAAAAATAACATTAAACAAACATATGTCATTTACTATATTTTTTTTACCGTTTATGTGCATGTGTTATGAGGAAAAAAAATTTAGAAGTTGTTATTTAACTGTTTCGTATCTATATTTTGCTAAGTGTAGTTTCACTTGTCATGTTGTTCCCAAAATCGATTTGTAAAATCATGTTTTTTTATAAAATTACGTTCTTTGTAAAATCATGTAGTTCCACATGTTTGTAAAACTAATGCAATGCTCTATTTTTTCTCTTCAAACATAAATCAATCACACATAGTCACTTGGGAACATGAAGGTTTTAAAATTTTATGCATAAGAGTAACATTTTAAGGATGAAATTGCAAAGATCAGAAGAAAAGAGTCGAAGTGGATTTAATTGGTCATGACTCATGATACTATTTCATTTCATTTTTTTTTGTGTTCGTAATTTTTTTTCCAATTTTTTTTAATATAAATATATTTTATTTAAAAAATAAATAAATCAATTCATGAGTACAACTTATTTACATTGCAAACTAAATTTAAGGGTGTTGAAGTCTTTTTGCCACTTTACGTATAATTTTATACCAATCAAATAATGTCTTATATTATACATGTATAAATATATCTTAATACATGTCTCATCCCAACATAATATTAACTAATGTGTATTAAATAATTCTTTCAAATCAAACGACCTACTTGTTCAATATCTGTCGTCAATCGTTATCTTGTCCCCGGTTCACTGGTTAGTCGAAAAGATAGTTCCGTATAGAGTTCCCTTCTATACTAAAAAACAAGGCCAATTCGCTCTTCTTCGAATCTCAGATTACGATGTCTTCCGATCGCAAGATAATCCTCAAGAGCTCCGACGGCGAGAGCTTTGAAGTCGATGAGGCGGTCGCACTGGAGTCGCAGACCATCCGCCACATGATTGAGGACGATTGCGCTGACAACGGAATCCCTCTACCTAACGTCACCAGCAAGATCCTCTCCAAGGTCGTCGAGTACTGCAAGAAGCACGTCGATTTCTCCCAGGCTAAGTCATCGGATGACCGTACTCCCGAGGAAGATCTAAAGGCCTGGGACGCTGATTTCGTCAAAGTCGACCAGGCCACGCTTTTCGACCTAATTCTGGTCAGTCGTTCTTCCTGGTCCGATTTTTCCATTTTCGTAACACCTGACTTGTAGGTATTACATACGTTACTTTCCAGTGTTAATTGATCATTTGATCCGTTTAGAATATTTTGGAGTCCGTGCTTTTTCGATCTGATCTCCTCAATTTGTGGCTATTCGTCTTCGGTGAAAGTTCAGATTCAAATTGGCATTTAGATACTTGTTATGGTATATAGGTGATTGTTATGGTAAGATACTTATATACACGATTTATTTTTGGCCAATATATACACGAATTTGTTCAAAATATATTTTTGCTGAATCGATTGAGAGGTCTCGGAACTATTGCTTCTTATTATATGTACAGCTGACGAACGGACCCGATGCCAAATGCTTATATTTACCAAGTTATGATGTTGCTTTCCTGCTTTACAGACCATTTGCATCCTTTTACTGCTTCTTTATTTACTTGTATACATGAAAACGAACTTCATAATAGTGATAAACGGCATAATGATGAAAAACAGATATTTGCTGGATTATGAGGTAACCTCCTGCTTTTACAAAGTTAGCTTCAGATGTAGGAGCTGGATATTGGTTTGTCTTCTTGAATTATAAGAAAGTAGGTTTGAGACTCTGAAGTCATAGTAAGATAGATCTAAAGGTGTAATCTCCAGTTCAAAATGAAGGGTATTATTAGATTCTTATGTTTGGTATATGATGTAACAATGCGAAGCATAGTATTTGGCTGTTTGGCCTTGTAATACAACTAGCTAGATTCAACTTTACATTGTTTGCTTTGACAAATGGGGTTATAATGCAATCTCAGTTTGCACTCCTCATATCACTGAACCAAACACTGCCCTTGGAATTTAGTGGCTTTGAGAGCAAATGTCAACCTTGGTATTATCTTTTGAATATCATGTAAAATATTAATGAATAATGATTGCATACACTAATTGAAGTAGGATGGTGTCTCAGTCCAGTAATCTTGCACTGTTACTGATTTTTCCATCTTCTAGGCTGCAAATTACCTGAATATCAAGAGCTTGCTGGATCTGACTTGCCAAACAGTGGCAGACATGATAAAAGGGAAAACCCCAGAAGAGATACGCAAGACTTTCAACATCAAGAATGACTTCACTCCTGAGGAAGAAGAAGAGGTGCGTCGCGAAAACCAGTGGGCTTTCGAGTGAGGCATCTCTGCATAGAAACCTAATCCGCTGCTTATGTTGCCTTATAATTTCTGTCTGAAAAACTGTTGTTTTCTAAAAATTGTCCAAATGCAAGAAATTGTATGTGTTACAATATGAGTCCGTATTTCTTTTAGCTTTACTATCCGTAGCTTCATCGTTTGAGTCTCGTGTAATTGTGTCACAACTATGATGTCAGTCGGATTGACGGTTCTTAAGATTGTCTACTCATGTTTTTCTATTTTTATAATGTTCTTAATGTGTATTATCATATCCCTTATAAGTTTTGTTTTTCAAAAATCAAAACCACGAACAAATTTTGGGTTTGAATCAAGCCCCAAATCAGCTCCTGAATTGGAAATCGGTAAAAAAAAAAGAACAGGAAGACATTAATGAAAGTGAAGATGCACATGATGAATAATATTAGGAGTAAATGTCACGTCACTTTTCTTTATTAACTTTGGTGGATTATTTTGTTCAAATAAAAAACATACAGTACTTAATATTACAAAAATTTGAATTGAAAAATAAAAAATGCATAACATTTTAAAATAAAATCAATTTAAACAAATTATTGATCTATCATGGGTGGATAATCAATCAAATCATAACTTAATTGTAATAAATATTTTTTAGAATTTAATTATAACATTCAAAAAATATTATGTTATTTTTATAACTTTTAAAATATATATTTATTAATTATGAATCTCTATCTCAATATATATATACTAGACTATGACACGCGCTCCGTGCGTGCACGTCGTCGTCCCCGTTAGTCGCACGTGAGGTGTAACGAAGACATGATTGTTCCGACTCCTAGGATAATACAATCGAAAATTAAACATTTGATTTAAATATTATTAATGTAAAATTTAATTTAATTTGCATAAACTAATGAAATAAAATTAGAAAAACTCTAAATATTGTTAAGAAAATGCTCGAGCGACCGGTCGAGCATTTTCTTAAAAGTATTTAGAGTTTTTCTAATTTTATTTCATTAGTTTATGCAAATTAAATTTAGTTTTACATTAATAATATTTAAATCAAATGTTTAATTTTCGATTGTATTATCCTAGGAGTCAGAACAATCATGTATTCGTTACACCTCACGCACGACCAACGACGACGTGCACGCGTGTAACACGCGTCGTAGTCTAGCATAATCATTAGAAAAATACACTTTAGTGGATTAAAAATCTTTCAGTTAACATGATTTTACAATCAAGTATGTATAAGGCATATATCTACATGTTATGAAGGTACTACCCTTTATTTACTATTATAAATGACATGTATGTGTGTCGATTCTAGTTTTTCTATAACTATTCAGTAAGTGTAAATAATCTCTTAACGTACAATATAATTATATATAATAATACAAAATAACATTAATAGTCAATAAAAAAATTAATTTAAATTAAGAAATACACTTACAGAAAATTAAGATATACAACTACTTCCTTAGTAATTTAAAAGTTAATTGGTTTAGGTAACACAACATTTATGTATATTACATTTCAAGTATGTATACCTTTAATTCCTTCGAAGTCTTATTTCTTAACCAAATTTTTTGTTGTTGACTGTGTGGTGTTACGTGATAAAACAATATATACCTAACAGACTGTGACGAAAAACATAGTCAGAAAAATATATGTCGACGTTTGACAATGTTTGACTTTTGCTCTTTGTTTATAGCTATCACAATACTAAGTCGTAGTGAAAATAATTTACAGGACATTTCAAAATGTAAGTGAATATTTTTGTGATATCCTTAAAGTATATGTTTAGTTCATTTAAATAGAGTACACCCAAGAACTTCTGCATAAAATCTATTACACATGAGTTTAACCTGCGCACTCTGATATACTGGCCTCAGTCTTACGCGCATTATCCACCAACTACTTTGGCGCCTTAGCCAACTACTTTTCCCCGAATTAACTATTTATGTACCTGCACACTTTGATATTGATCTTTAACCTTTTATGACTTGCCTCACTTAGCCAATTTTCTTCAACATTCCTAGGATTAGAACTTGGACACTATGGTACCAATTAGCCCTGTTTATTTAAATCGGTTCAGCTGAACTGGTTCTGGTCTGGTTTGAACCGATTCAGACGAACTAGTATCAAAACCAAACCGATGTTTTTAGGCTTCAAGTAGACCAGTTCAAAATAGTACCAAAAATTCAAATCGAATCGACTCGTTTTTTATACTATTTTATACTAAAAAAATAAATTAAACCACTTTAAACTTATATAATTTTTGAACCGGTTTGAAGCAAAATTAACTAAACCTGTCTAAAATTAAACCAAATCTAGAGATGTCTTCAAAAAACAAAACCTAGAGATGTATTGAACTCTTGTATGTTGATGTTGAACAGGATTTCAGTTAGTTGTGGAACAGATTTTCAATCGTTTCAGTGTATTTTTCAGTCGGTTCAGTGTTTTTTAGTCATTTATGTGTATTTTTCAATTGGTTCAGTATTTTTTCAATCGGTTCAGTGTGTTGGACATGATTTTCAGTCAGATCAGTTTCGGTTTGAACCAGATTATTTCCCAACCAAAATTATTATTAAAAAAAATAGGCCATACCCGTTCAAAACTGGTTCTGAATTGGTTCGAATTAGGCCATTTTTTTACCTAAACCAGACCGATTTTTTTAGAAACAGAAAAAAGTACTGATTTTTTACAAAGCATACCAGTTCAGTTCTGAACCGATTCGGGGTTGAACCAGTTCATGAACAAGCCTAATACCAACCTTTTTCAACTTGGATCTTTTCAGCCTTAGCCAACTATTGTTTCCCGACGTCCCCATGATTTGAACTATTAAAGGATATTTGTGTTATTTTGCAGACGACGATTATAAAAATCACTCTTGCCTTAATAATACATATATATATATATTAATTTAGTTAACCCTTCTAATTTTTTTTAAAGTAATAAAACATATTGATTACATGTTAAAATAGAGTAGTTTTATTGGTTCATCTCAACCTACATCTTTCCTTGATGACATGATAATGACATGTAGACAAAGTTATGTACTTAGAAATCCTTCAAGTATCCTCATTGCATCTGAAAAACCGTTATGTTTTTTTTGTCAGTTTTTGTAATTAATAATAGTTTGATTGATAGTAATTCACTACAAATACTAAAACAAATTAGTAAAAAATTGAACCAACACACCTAACAACCAGTTAAGAACAACAATTTGAAGTATTCGTGCCAAATGACGATCAACTTCCGGATTGATGAGCCAACAACGGTGTTATGAGAGATTTCATCAAATGAAGCTATAAAGGAGATGACGTCAAAATATTTGTATTGTAATAAAAAATGCGTAATTTAAAAGAATTAGAAATGTGGGAAAAATATATTTAAGTATGTTTTGATGAATCATAGTGATGATTTCTTAGGGAAAATGTAATAGTTTTTTTTACGTAAGGTAATTTTCCTATATTCCTTTTAGGATTATCATAATTCACTCTAATATATAATTGTTTCCTTATTATACCATAATTAAGATTTATCTTGTGATTATTCATACATAAGTCTATATATATATATTCCCAATTCTGAATCTTTAATTTTGAAACATACCTTAAAAATTTAATTTAATTTAATTATATATATTATTAAACTACAAATATTATTGTATACATTCCTAAAAATGACTAATTAGTAACTACTAATTGTTAAATTTCCTGAATTATTTTTAATGTATACATTATTATTAAAAATATATTATCATCTCTCTCTATTTGGACAAAAAAATCTCTCTCTATTCTTCGTAATTCTCAATTGTTAATCTTTTTAATTATAAATTACTTTATAATTATAGTATGTGTATTTAAAATTAGCATGTTGACATCATAATGATAAAATTAAACCACTATAATCTCTCTATATATTAATTTGACTAAATTGTTTGGAATTGTGACACATAAGTTTTTTGATGCATTTTCTTACTCCTAATGTCAAATTAATCAATTCTAATTGGTCCATGTCAAACATACAATTCTCATTTCTAAGTGGCATGCCATGTAAATCACTTTAAAAACTTTCAAGTTTTCTCATTCATTCTTAAGATAAGTTACAGAATCTTAATTCTTTCTCTTTATTTCACATGTATATTTGTAATTTTGTGTAAAATAAATTTTATGTAATGAAATTTATACAATACCAAAATACATATTATTATATTTTATGAATATAAATTATGCACATAATAATCTTTTATATTACAAATTAAATAAATTAATTAATAAACATCTCATACCTTATTATAATTTCATGTTTAATATATAAGTGAACATGTGAACTAATAATAATAATATTAAAGTGAATCTTACTTAAATGAATAACTACTAATGATTGTATCATTTTTATAATCATATACCACTAATAAAAGTCACCAAAACATTTTAAAAAAAAAGTTAATTAGCATTGTATCAATAATTTTTTATTATTGATTCATATATTTTCAATTAATTTTATAAATAATTATACTTAATCTTTTTATTCTATAATATACTTTGTAGTATTGAAGCATATGGAGTAGATAATATTATAAAAAATACTAATATTTTTAATCTTTAACATATTTTAGAAATATGCATAATTTTTTATTATATAATATTAAATTATATTTATCCTTAATTCTTTTAAAAATGAAACATTAATAATTTAATATATATTAAATAAATTATAAATATTTTATTTAATATATATATATATATATATATAATTATATATCGCGCAACGCGCGTATAAGTTTTCTAGTAACTCGTATATGAAATCATAAATCGGAATAGAAAAATAGAATAGTTATTTGAATGGAACTACTAAATTAATATATTAATTTAAGAGTAATTATGATATATTGTACTACTAAGACTAGATATCTTTATACCATTTTATACCTAATCAAGTTAATTCCACATTAATAACCGTAGAAAGATAATTAGTTACTAATATTTATTACGATAATGTTTTAATACAAAATAATTATTTAAATTAACTTAAAGGTTAATAATTATTATTTAGTGGTTGTTATTTGAACTTATGCAAAACCTGATAAATTCTTACATTTGTTTTGGATATGAATTTTTTTTTTTTTTTTTTTGGTCAAAGTAGCAAAATGCATTCAAGGACCCAAAGACGGGTTTGAGTTCAGTACAATATCCGAAATAATACATCTAAACAAAGAGGTTGGTGGTGTAAACATCCAATCCGGAGGACACAACCCCGACAACACAGCCTTCGCTAACCAGTCAGCGCAAGAGTTTGCGGACCGTGGAACATGTTCCCAAGCAATCTCCCCTATCAAAGAAGAGCGTAACACCGCATTCGACATAATCGAGTCAATCCTCCAAGCGAAATCCGTATGATGGATGTGGTTGATGATGTTTAAAGAGTCCGACTCGATGATGACCCGATCCCAGCCTTTGTCGATTGCAAGTTGGAGCCCTTGTGCGACCGCCTCCGCCTCAATCTCGTCGACTGATCCCGCGAGGCGAAGCCCCACCGAACCTCCACACACAGCCCCTTCGCTGTCCCGGGCAATAACCCCGAACCCACCATGTGAGTTGTTGGTCGACCACGCCCCATCACAGTTGATCTTTATGACCCCAGTAGGCGGGCTAATCCAAGCCCTGAACGTACGTGCGGCAGTGGCTTTCGGCAGTTCCGACCCTAGCTCGGCGAGAATGCGAGAGACCTCGATGAGGATCGCCGTCGGATTTGGTTGTACATTCTCGAACAACCTCTTGCACCTCGCCTTCCACATTACCCACAACACCACCATTAGCCTTCTCCAGTCTTTGTATCTCGCCCGCCCACGGTTTCCCTTGAAGTCCACCGCCACGGCTAGCCAAGCGTCGGCCGAGGCAGCACCCACGTCTGTGTCCGCCTGAGTGGCATGCATTGCCCAAACCTGCCGAACCCAAAAACAGCCAAAGAAAAGATGTTCACGAGTTTCCATTACATTGCAATCCGGGCAGAGACCATCCAGATTTGTGCCTCTCCGCCTCAAGGATGACCCCGTTGGTAGAACATCGTTTGCCCACTTCCAAAGAAAGGCTTTGATCTTTGGCCACACGTTTGACGACCAAATCGCTTTCCACACCGATGGAGGCACCAACCGTAGTCCCGACTGGATGTCAAGACCCCTTCTTAGCCGCATCTGATTCTCATGAAGCACGTGGTAGGCGGATTTGACATTGATCACCCCGTTCCTCGAATGTGGCCATCTAAGAGAGTCCGCGGTTTGTGCCAAGGGGATATGGACCTGCAAAACAGCTTGAACATCGTCGGGGTGGACCGCCTCACAAATGGAATCCACGTCCCACCCACGGCCAAAAGGCTGAATCCAAGTAGAGACCCGTTGATCCGGAAGTTGAGCATCCTCTACAAGGGGCCGAAGTCGACGGTTCGGAATGTTGGGCACCCACGTATCCGCATAAGGCCGGATGGACGTACCGTTACCAAGAGACCAGACTCCCTCCTGAATTAGGACGTCCCGACCCTCGAGAAGGCTCGACCAAGCCCAAGAGGCTCTCCCTCCCGCCGAAGCCTGTAAGAATGAGTCGTTTGGGAAGTACATCCCCTTAAGAAATCTTACCCAAAGAGCATCCGGCTCAAGGCGAATGCGAGAGGCCATATTAGCGAGAATGGCCCGATTAAACTGGTTCATGTCTCTGAAACCGTAACCCCCAATTGACTTAGCCGTGGTCATCGAGGTCCAGTTTTTCCAATGTATCTTCTTCTGGCCCTCCCTCGATCCCCACCAGAACCGTGCCATGAGACTGTTGACCTCATTGCACCAAGTGATCGGGATCCTGAAAATGTGCATGACATAAGTGGGAATTGCACTGAGGACGGACTTAATAAGTACCTGCTTCCCCGCATGATTGAGGAGTTTATTACGCCAGCATTGAATCTTGTCACGGACTCTCTCTTTGAGGTAGATGAGAGCTTCCCTCTTAGAGCGTCCCCACACAGTAGGAAGGCCCAAGTAGAACCCCGGGTCCGAGGAATGTGGGACCCCAAACAGATCGGAGATGCTCCTCTTGAAATCCTCATGAGCCCCCGAGTTGAAATACAGCGAAGATTTCTGGAAATTTATCTTCTGTCCTGAAGCCCGGCAATAGTCTCCAAGAGAGTCCTTAAAGGCCTTTGCTTGGGCCAAAGAGCCCTTAAGGAAGAAAAGCGAGTCATCCGCAAAGAGTAGATGTTGAATCTCCGGGCATGACCTTCTCGGGCGGATGCCTCTGAACAACCCCTTCCCCACCTGATCATCTAGCATTCTAGAGAGGACGTCAGCAACCAAAATAAAGAGATAAGGTGACAGAGGGTCACCCTGACGCAGTCCCCGCGAAGGCCGTATCATATCCGAGCGGTCTCCATTGATCAAGACTTTGTAAGTGACGGTAGAGACGCAAGCCTTGATCCATGAAATCCATTTGTCGTTGAATCCCCTTTGTTTCAAGCTCGCTAGGAGAAAATCCCATTCCACACGATCGTACGCCTTCTGCATATCCATCTTTAGAGCACATTCCGATCTCCCCGAGGTCGTTCTTGGCTTGCCTCTTGTCTTCATGTAATGGAACATCTCGTGGGCGATAATAATGCTATCCTGTATGCGTCTCCCTGAAACAAACGCACTCTGGAAAGGGGTGACCAGTTCTGGCAAATAGATTTTTAGTCTATTCGCCAGAACCTTAGCAATGATTTTGTAGCCAAAATTGCACAAGCTAATAGGCCTAAAATCAGCCGCATGTACCGGGCTAGCAACCTTTGGAATCAAGGTAATATGGGTTTGGTTAAGAAAAGAAGGCATGATACCTGTCGCAAGGAAGGCGTTGACCGAAGTGAGCAAGTCCGATCCGATCGTCGCCCAACTCTTTTGGTAAAACAACCCCGAGAAGCCGTCCGGACCCGGTGCCCTCGTTCCCCCCAACTGAAAACAAGCCGATCTCACTTCCTCTAAGGTAGCCAACGCCGTGAGATTATCATTAATATCCTGTGTGATCATATTCGGCACACACGCAATTACCCGGTCAAAAGCAATCGAGTCACTCCCTATCTCTTTCTCAGAGGTAAAGAGGTTCGAATAGAAGCCGTGCAGCTCGGACCTAATATTCTGTTCCCCATCAATCCATCCCCCATGGGCATCTCGAAGACGGACGATCTTGTTTCTCCTCCTCCGAGAGATAGTAGTATGGTGGAAGAAGGTCGTGTTTCTATCCCCGTTACTCAACCACTTGATTCTCGACCTTTGCTTCCAAAAAATCTCTTCCCGCTTCCAAAGGGCGTGTAGCTTAGATTGAAGGGCCCTTTCCTCACCGGAGTCCCCCCCCGACTATGGTTTGTAGCTAAACAACGAAGGGCCGCTTTAACCTTGGTAATTTCCACGAGATTGTGCTTGAACTCTTTGGAGCTCCATTCGGTCAAGGCAAGCCTACACCGATCCAGTTTTTTCTTAAGCTCCAACCCATGAGTCATCGGCCCCCCTCTTTGCCACGCCGTTGTAATAACCTGCCTACACTCATCTTTCTCCAACCACATCTCCTCAAATCTGAATTGCCTACGGCCTTTAAGCTCATCGCGCGTAAGGTGGATCAAAATCGGAGCATGATCGGAACCAATGCTGATCCCGTTAACACATTGAGCCGATGGGTATAGGGTTAGCCAATTCGGGTTTGCAATGGCCCTATCCAACCTCTCCCTAATCCTATGTTCCCCTCTCCGGTTGTTGCTCCAAGTAAACATAGGTCCCTTGTAGCCCAAGTCTTCGAGGTTAAGGTCTTCCAAGAGAGTGTTGAAACCGTCAATTTTCCTCTGCTCCTTTAGGCCACCCCCTCCTTCTCCCGATGATGGGAGATGTCGTTGAAATCGCCAATGCAAACCCAAGGGCCCGTCCTATTCGCCCCGAGAGTCTTTAAGTCTTCCCAATTTTGACACCTCCGGGCGAAAACCGAGTCACCATACACCCAAGTAATCCGCGTAATACCTCTAGAGTCCGCGCCCGAAACAGTCGTGTCTATGAAGTTTCTGTTACTCGAAATCACATGGAGGTTTACCTCATTTGTCCACCAAAGAGCCAAACCTCCACTAGCACCAATAGGATGAACGTACGAAGCATACTCCATCCCAATCTCACGTCTGACTTTCTCACAGTGGGCCTCATTCTTCTTTGTCTCCATCAGGAAGACAATAGTCGGATGAGAGCCCCTCACCAGGTCTTTTAGATGGCGAATTGTCAAGGGAGACCCTAACCCTTGACAATTCCAACTTAGGTAGATCATTGTGAGCCAGTGGCTGTCGATTGACAGCCACCGGACCTTTTCGCCTTTCCCGATTGCCTCGTCTTCCTCCCTTCCTCCTTTCTGATACCCCGCTGAACCGTCCCGTATCCTTGGGTTGGCTCAAGTGAGCGTTGGTCGAAACAAATCATCCCCCCATTCCCCAAAGCCGAAGGGCCACTCCGAGTCTTCCTCTTCTTGACCGCCTCGGCCTGATCATGAGTGTCTCCTTTCCTTTTAGAGTCGCATGGGATAGAGGTTTTTCCCAGCCAGTCTAAATTTTGAACCCCCATATTCGTATCAGCCCAGACCTGGATTTCCTGTTCTGTTCCCCTAGGTAGACCGGCCACTCTTTCCTTGACCCCAACCCCAGAGGCGGCCCCAACCGCAGCCGAACCCATAGACGAAACGTGAAGGTTAGAACCAATATCCGTACCCACAGAGGCCACAACAGTGTTGTCCGTGCCATTCCCTCCCAGATCAGAGGCAGTGATGATCCTCTCAGACCCCTCATTCGCCGTTTTCCCACACTGCAAGCTCCTACTTACCCCAGATCCCGGGCCATCGTCCTCAGACTTCCGATCAGTTACTTGCTGTCCAAACAGGACCGCATTGATATCAAAGATGCTCGGTCCATGAGAGGCAGACTGCATAGGAGAAAGAGGAGTCGCCGTGGCCAGGATTCTTTGTATCTCGGACTGGCTGAGTTCCCCCTCCTTACCCACCTCCCCAATGGGCGGTTCCTTGACAGCCAAGGCATCCACCATTCTCGGGTCCTGCAGGTGGTGTCGGGTAACAGGTGTCGCGACTGTGGAGTCGACAAGAGGAAGATCATCCTCGTTGTGTTGATTACGCTCGAGGGGACCATTGTTGGAAAAGGAACTTGAGGCATGACTCCTTTGGTCCCCCCAAGCCCTCCATCCCGATCTTGTCGCATAACTTGGCCCATTCTGATATCCCCTGCTAACAGCCCCAGTCTGCATTTTCGAACCATTTTGCTTCATCATCTGAGTCCAAGACTTCAGCCGTGGGTCTCTGGAGGTGGCCTGCCGTGCACCACCCCCCACACAGACCCAACGGCTATTAGTCTTAGGCCTCTCACACGTCGACCAAGGTCCAAACAGTGGTGAGTCATCTGTCGGGTCTGCCACAACCGGATCAACACAAGACTTTGATGAGTGGCCAATAACACCGCACCCATAGCATATATCCGATAGCCTTTCGTACCTAACCGAGGCCCATCGTTCCTCCCCACTTGTGTCCACCCATTTGAATCTTGGCATCAGAGGAGCAGCCGCATTGACATCCACCAAAACTCTCAAGAAGTTCCTTTGTTTCATGATTCTATCTTCCTCTAATTTCAGACAAACACCTATGCTGTCCCCTATGCATTTAGCATTAGTCTTGTTCAGCATTTCAAGGCTAAGGCCGTGAACTTGAACCCAAACCTGCAGTCTCGAGAAATCAACATCCGCAACAGATCTATTGATCGGGCATGATCGAATATTCAGACAGTGCCCATGAATTGTCCAGGGAGATAGATCAATAATCTGTTCCTTATCCTTCAAATTTTCAAAATCAAAGACTAGAGTCGATTCATTTTCCTCAGCTATCGCAACCGACCCAAACCTAGCCCAGGCATCTCTAAGCACATTCATCACCACATTATTTTTAACGTGCCTATCAGAAATCATCACACCTAAGGCTCTAAACGCAGGCCCTCTGTCAACATCCAGAGTTCCCGATGGAACCAAGGTCAGTAGGGACATACCCGGAGCGGCATTACCGCAAGAGTTGGGCTCAGCCGTAGGCATCTCCGATCGGACAAGCTCACCACCGTGTCAGCCACCTGCAAACAGAAGGAAGACACGAGGAAAGAAAGAACAGATAGATTTGTAGGGGTTACAGTGGTGTACAGAGATTGCCAATCGACAGGTGGGGTTCCAATTGGATGCAGGCTGCGGACCCGGAGATTGGCAGCTTGCAGATCGTGAGTCGGAGGGCAGAAGAGACCGACGGGCAGCAGGCTCTGTCAATCGGGAAAGACACCAGGGACCACCGACGAATTGGCGAACGGAATGGATTTAATTAGGCAACAGATGCTATGCAGAGACCCCAGCTCAAGCTGCTGGACAAATTCAGAGGGAGACGCCGAGCTGAAAGCTTGATTCAGCAGGAATCGCAGCAACGGATCTCCTCGGAACCAGGCGACTCCAGTTCTAGGGCATCGAACGGGAGAAGCGCGTCAGTGGAACGCGCGCAGGTTAAATTCATTAACTATTTTGGATATGAAATTCTTAATAGCTTCATATTTTTTAATGAAATCCACTTAATATTAATATTATTTTTTAAATAATAAATATAATTAGTTTATATTCAATATAATATAAAAATGTTAGGTATGAACATCTTTCTAAATAATAAGCTATATACAGTTAGCATTATTTCGAATTAAAACTTTACTCAATAATAAACTTACGTAGTTAATTATTACTATAGATTCTTTATAATTTGAGAAACTTATTTGAACGAAACATTTAAATTAATACCTTAATTTAAGAGTAATTATGATGATATGGTACTATTAATGACTAGATATAATACTATTTTATCCCTAATTAAGTTAATTCTCAATTAATCGTTACTAATATTTGTTTCTGTCAATTTTAAAGATTTTTCACTAACTCAAACGTACACAAAGTTTAAAGTAAGAATTTCAATTTATATAAATTCAATTTGGTATTAAAATTCTGATCTATATGTATTTTTCGTAAATGATAAATAAGTATAACTAGTTGATACTCAACATTATATATTAATTTTATAATTCTAACTGCTTAAATTTTCTTACAGGGTTTGTGTTGGATCTTGATTTCCTGAATGCTAATCTGACAGTGAATTAAATGTCAATGGATGGATGAAAGTTGCTTTCGCCTTAGCTCCGGTGAACCTGCAGGAAGAGGATCGCAACAGAGGGGGTGTCTCTGGGTCCCTCTCCGATGCTTAAATTAGTATGTGTGTATATAGCTCAAAAACGTAATGCATTATTGAAAAGCAAGAGTATTTATAGAGTAGGGAGACCATACCGTAGAAGGCAACAGTATATCTTAATGAATATTATGGCGTAATATTGCAGTTACCATATGTAATCTTTAAAGAATATGTGCCCGAGATATGCGGGATATCGTGGTCATATCTTTAGGAATGGTTGGTGGGACCAGAGGAGAGATACAAGGCTCTCTTCAGGGCGAGCACTCCTATGGCGAACAGTAGGAGTCCGCGACTTGGTGATGAATGACGACCAGCAATGGAGCCTTTGGCGTCCACTTTAGCCTGGGCTCGACATTAGGCCGCTCTAATTGAGGACCAGATCGACTTTAGCATGGGCCAGTCCAGTTCGAATAACCTAGGTTCACCCCCTCCATGGTTATTGGGCCTCTGGGGTCTTTTCCTTATTGGGCTGTCACTATCAATACCCAACATTTGCCCCCGAAGCTTGAGTGAAGTTTCTTCGGTCGAGCTTGATTCCTTGATAGGGTTTGAGATAGTGACACTTGAATTGGGTCTTCTTTGTCTTTTTCTGCTATTAATACCTTTTTGAACACTTTATGCTTCTTTGGCGATCAATCGTTCAGTTGCCCAGGGTTGAAGGAATATTCGGTCTTTTATTCCTTCTTGGCGATCACTTGAGACAATCTAGGTTTATGGATGTTTATCATTCGCTATTTGGCGATCACTGCCTCTGAAATGTTTTTCCCAAAATGGCCTAGTAATGCGCTGGCGATCACTTTATCTGCATAATGGACTTTAGCATTTAATAATTGCACAGTCATCCAGAAGTCGAACGGACATTTGAGGCATGCCTGTCGTTTATTCTTCCGTAACCCAAGGGTAGTCTGACAGTTTCTCTACTGGCCGACCGTTTGTCTCCCCGAGGTGTCTCTTAAAATTCTGACATTGCTTCGATTTTTCCCTAAAAGGTGCAATCATTCTCTGTGCCGTTTTGATTTTTTCTGTGGCGGTTACTACTTTTTTTTTGTCTATATAAGGGACGGAAGTTCCACTCTTTTGTCTTTTACGCATCCCAGTCCTTCAGATTCTAGAGAGTTCTGTGCCTTCTCTGTTTTTTCAGCACTCCGTTTCTTCAATTCTCTTCTTTTATCTTTCGATTTCTAAAGCTCCAAACTCAAACATCAATGACTTCTTGAAATCAGTCTACAGGCAAGGCCAAGGTGACGGCCAATATGTCTTATTACTCCACCCTAAAAGTGCCTCCGAAGAACGCCAATGCTCCCCTGAAAATCAGGGATGGTTCTACTCCGGCTTCCAGCGAAAGAAATCATGACGCCGGACGGTCAGCGGCCACACCTGTGGTGGTGAATGGGCCATACACCAATGTGCTCTTTTTTTCTCCAAAAGGTAAACACCAAGGTTTTTCTATTCACTGGTTTTTCTGATAATGGCCCCTGTTTTTTCTTGTTTTCATATTGTTCTTGCCATATCTGATTTTCTAAGTAGATATCAAGCCTAATGAGTTGAAGCCGGCTCAGTTCAAGATGGTAGTCGCCATAGGTGGTCTGAATGAAACGGATGCCCCCAGGTATCCAGGCTTAGAACTGCATTATCCTCGCGACGGAGAGGTTTACATTTATGCGGCCCAGGTCAATGCTGGGTTGCGTTTTCCTCTCTGTGAGGATTTGCAGGAACTATGCCGTTATTGCGGGATAGGTCCCACACAGCTCGTACCCAACGCCATTAGGATGTGGGTCGGATTCAAGTTCATATGTCTACGTCAAGAATGGACGTATTCATTGGCCTTGTTCCGATGCTTCTTCTGATTAGCCGCCAGAGCGAATCACCTCCATCATTTCTAGACTCGATGGCCCAAGTTTGAAGAATGGAGAGGCCAGGCGTGAGTTGGAACGTCCATTTCCGGTTGGTTGACGACTTCCGTGCCACCAACTCCAACTACAAGAAGTTCTACTTCTTTTACAAGGGGGGCGTGACCTGGGAGTTGTCTCAACCGGAAAGGGATACTCCCCTGTCTTTGGCGAGTTATCTGGGAGCGACCGGAACGCCATCGACGACTTCTTCCGATTGCACAAGCAATCGAACTTCTGCTCAATTTATTCAGTGGCGGAGACCACTGAGAATATGCTCGAGATGGCGGGCATTCATCAGGCCTCGCCACTTCTTATTGATTGAGTAATTTTCTAATCTTTTTTTTCTTTTATTGGTTGTAGGCGGTCAAGGTCGTAAACTCATGGATCTCTTTGATGACCAGGGTAAGGCGGGGCTGTCTTCGGACCAGGCGTCGCTGAACCTTCCCCCTCCTCCCTCCAGGCGTTCCTCCAAAAGAAAGCCTTAGGAGGATCGCCCCTCAGTCACTCCTGGCTCTCGCCAGCCAGGTACATTACTATTTTGTTTACTTCATTTTATCCTCCGCCTTGAATTTAGGTTTATAATACCTTTGTTAATTTTTTGCAGAGAAGCCCATTGCTGATGTGGCTCGTGACCCTCCTCCTGCCAAGAAGGTCAGGAGTTCAGGAAAGGAGCACCCTGCTCTTCCCAGAAGTCTGGGGTTCTCCCCCGGCCAGATGGAAAGCATGAAGTCGACTGCCGACTCAGCGGTTTTCCTGGTGGAAAACGCTCGAGAGGTGTACTTCAGGAAGGAGGAGAGGCTCCTTGCCTTCGTCAAGAGGAATGAGGGAGAGGCAGCGGTCGCCTTCTAGAAATCCGAGGCGGCTCATAAGCACTCAGCCGAGATTGAGGCTGCCAATGCTCGCCTGAAGGCTGAGCGTAAGGAGGCTGAAACTCGGAGGGCAGATGCGGAGGCTCAGAGAGTTGTTGCTGAGGCCAGGGGAACGCCCTGGAGAAGGAGAAGGAACAACTCGCTATGCAGCTGAAGTCTGTTCCATCCCCCCAAAGCGTGGTCGAGGACTTCAAAAGGTCCGAGGAGTTTACCGACTGTGCTTTGGAGGTGATGAAGTCGGAAATAGCTGACTATCTCCAAGTCCTGGTCGAGGACATCCATGCAGTCGACCCCAACTTTCCTCTTTGGGAAGTTGAGGCTCTTAAGCCTTCCTCCAAAGCAACCTTCCCAAGGAGACTCCTCCTACTGCTGAAGAAGTTGCCCCCGCAGGCGAGCTGAGTGCCTCCACTCCTGAAGAGCCCAAGTCGTGAAGTCTCCAACTCCTCCGGCGATCATATTTTTGTTTTAGATTTTCTTATCTTCCTTTGTATTTTTGGGATGCTTTGTAATTATTTTTCGATTAAAGACTCGGTTACTTTTTATAATATTGAATGCCTTTATATTCATAAGCCTTTATATTTACCCGACTTTGAATATGTTGGTGATTCCTCCGATATCTTAATCATAATTACCTTCGACTTTTCTTCGCTTTATAATGGTATCGACTCTTAAGGTCTTGGACCTTTCTTTAGGCTTGAAAGGATAAGTCTTTATAGACTTATCTATTCGCCTCGCCAAGTATAAATTTCTTAAGGAAAACATCTTAAGACTTAAAAGTATAGATTTCTAGGCTTGAAGATATATTACCTTCTTGAAGTTTAAACCTTTTGGGGATGTTCGCCTAATTGCAAGGAACTTGTTACTTAAAGCTTCATCATCCATAGTGATCGCTTAAGGTTCCTTGCCAATCTTCTAGAATTTGCTTCATAAAGGAATTGTTATCCTTAGTATGGATAACTTCTTCAAAATTTGCCCAACTTATAAGAGAATAGCTTCCTTGATGGATTGATTGTCTTTGTCGTTAGGACTCCTGCCTGATTTTGGTAACAGGTCTTATGCCTAACTTTGGTATCAGGTCTTTTATTTTGCCTAACCTTGTTGTTAGGTATTTTGCCTGACTTTGGTGTCAGGTCTTTTGGTTTGCCTAACTTTGTTGCTAGGTCTTTTGGCTGACTTTGACGTCAGGTCTTTTGGTTTTCCTAACTTTGCTGCTAGGTCTTTTGACTGACTTTGGCATCAAGTCTTTTGGTTTGCCTAACTTTGTCATTAGGTCTTTTGCCTGACTTTGGCGTCAGGTCTTTTGGTTTGCCTAACTTTGTCGTTAGGTCTTTTGCCTGACTTTGGTGTTAGGTCTTTTGCCTGACTTTGGCGTCAGGTCTTTTGGTTTGCCTAACTTTGGCGTCAGGTCTTTTGGTTTGACTAACTTTTTCGTTAGGTCTTTTGTCTAACTTTGGCGTTAGGTCTTTTGCCTGACTTTGTTGTAATGTCTTTTGCCCAATTTTGATATCAGGTCTTTGATGTTGCCTAACTTTGGCGTTAGGTATTTTGCCTGACTTTGGGGTCAGGTCGTTTTCCCAATTTTGATATCAGGTCTTTGATGCCTGATTCGGTCATCAGGTCTTTCGCCTGACTTTTGGCGCCAGGTCTTTTTTCTTCCATGCCTGATTCAGTCATCAGGTCTTTCGCCTGACTTTTGGCGTCATGTCTTTTTTCTTCAATTTGATTCGAGTAGTCATGCGTTATGAAGGATTGACTTGCTTTTATTGACATAACATTTTGATTACAAGCTATGTATAAAATCTCCTTAAATGTTCAGAATTGAATGGACGGGGTAACCTTTCGCCTAAGTATCTTGGGAATGCCAAACCTGGAAAATATGTTGATCTTCAGGAACTTGATCACTTGAAATTCCGTTGTAGAGGCCAAAGCTTTCGCCTCTATCCACTTGGTGAAGTAGTCGATCGCCACTATGATGTGAGTACGATGCCTAGTACTAATGGGAAAATGACCCAATATATCCATTCCCCATTGAGCAAAAGGCCAGGCACCTGCCATTGGGGACAACAGCGTTGGCGGTCGACCGAATCGTGGTGCGAACTGTTGACAAGTCTCGCACCTTTGTGTTAATTCAACCGCATCTTTTCCCAAGGTCGACCAGTAGTATCCCAGCCTGAAGATCTTTCGCGTCAATGATCGTGCACTTTCATGGCATGCTGCAGCTCCTTCATGAGCTTCACGAAGAACCCTTTCTGTTTCAGGATGAGCAATGCACCTTAGATAAGGTGTCGAGTAGCCTCGCCTGTAGAGTTCTCCGTCTATGATCAAGTAACTGGCTGAAATGCATCTTATCCTTGTGGATTCACCTTCGTCTTATGGGAGAATTCCCCCTTTCAAGAAATTCTGGAATGGAGTCATCCATGTTACCTGTCCTTGAATATTGAAGACCTCTGCTCGGTTGTCAAGAACTGAACATAAGGCTTTTTCCAGGAGCTGTACATCTTGAATTCTGGTACCTCCAAACGCTAGCTTACTTAAAGAGTCTGCCATCTAGTTATCTTGTCGAGGAATAGACTCAATTGCAAAATTTGGAATTTCTGCGACGCGTTTCTTAGCAATGTTGAGGTACTTCTTCATCTTTTCCCCCTTGCCTCGTAAGTGACATTAACCTGGTTGACAATAAGCTCAGAGTCGCTTTTTACCCTCAGTGTTGATATGCCCATTCCTTTTGCCAGTCTGAGTCTAGTAATAAGAGCCTCGTATTCTGCTTCATTATTGGTCGCCTGAAACGTTAGGGCGATCGCATATTTCAAAGGCTCGCCCTCAGGAGGGATGAGAATTAAACCTGCCCCCGAGCCTTCTCTTGAAGAAGATCCATCTGTATAAAGCTCCCAGATTTGGCTGGTGTCTGCTGATGAACTTGGCCCGCTTTCTGCTTCTGCCAGACCATTGCTTGTACTTTCCATTATAAAATCAGCCAGTGCTTGACCTTTGATGGCCGTTTTCGGCGCAAATTTGATCCTGAACTCGCTGAGCTCGATCACCCATTTGACCATTCTTCCTGAAGAATCTGGTTTCAGCAAGAAGTTTTTGAGAGGATGATTGGTGAGAACTGTAATGTCGTGCGCATGAAAATAAGGTCTTAGATTTCGAGCAGCAATAACTAAGGCATAAAGATACTTCTCAATCTGGACATATTTTATTTCTGCAGAATTAAACATCTTGCTAATAAAATACACTGGACTCTGGACATTATCCTCTTCCCTTATTAAGACGGCATTGGCTGCTACATCGTTGATGCTCAAGTAAAGGAAGAGTTGCTCACCAGGAATAGGTTTCACCAAAGCTGGGAGTGTTTGAATGTGTTGCTTCAAGGATTGGAATGCCTCCTCACAGTCTAGTGTCGACTCAAAAATGCGATTGGCCCTTAGAGTTTTGAAGAATGGTAGGGATTGAGTGCAGATAGGCGACCATTCATACATTGGACTTCCTTATGGCAAGTTGGTGACTTCATCTCTTCAATAGCCTTGAGCTTCTCCGGGTTCGCCTCAATACCTCGGTCACTTACAATAGATCCCAGAAATTTACCAGACTGGACTCCCAAAGCGCACTTTGCTGGGTTCAGGCGAACGTTATGCCTCTTCATGCATTCGAAAGCTTCGCGAAGGTCCACTGTGTGAGGACTTCCCTTGATTGTTTTTACAAGCATATCGTCCACATAAGCCTCTATGTTTCGCCCCAGCATGTCTTGGAACAGGCGGTTCACCATCCGCTGATAGGTCGCCCCAGCATTGATTAGACCGAAGGGCATCGCGTTGTAGCAAAGAATGTCCCCGTCTGCATAAAAAGTTGTATGTGCCTCGTCATCTGGTGCATCCGGATCTGGTTGTAGCCTGAATAGGCATCCATGAAGTTCAGCATCTCGTGACCAGAGGCTGCATCGACTAATTGATCAATTCTAGAAAGAGGGTAGGAATCCTTGGGGCAAGCTCTGTTCAAGTCGCGGAAGTCGACGCACATCCTCCACTTGCCATTTGATTTTTTGACAAGAACTGGGTTGGCGACTCAACTCTAGAATCTCACTTCTCTGACAAAATCGACCTCAATCAACCTGCCAACTTCCTATTTGATCGCCAAGCGCTTGTCTGACCCAAATGATCTCCTTTTCTGAACGATCAGCTTGATAGAGGGGTCTATCCTCAACTCGTGAGAGATGATATCAGTGCTGATACGTGGCATGTCGCTCGGTTTCCAGGCAAAAAGCTCCTTGAATTCCTTGAGGAGGGCAGTCATGGCCTTCTTCTAGTCATCGTTCAAGGTGGTCCCAATGCACACCTTTTTATCTGGACCATCAATCTCGAATTCTACTAACTCCTCCATAGGCGCTGGTTGAGCCAAATCCTCACGAGGGTAAACCTCTGTTTCAATGGCGAAGGTTTCCCTTTGATTTTTCCTGCATAGGCAGTTCACATAGCATTGTCGGGAGGAAGACTGATCGCCAAGTACTTCTCCAATCCCGTTGGGTGTGGGGAATTTCATTTTTTGGTGGACTGTGGAGGCCACAATCTTAATGGGATTGATCGTGGTCCTCCCCAGGACGGCATTGTATGATGTAGGTGAGTCGACCACCAGGAAGGTGACCGGCAACTTGATGCTCTTCCATCCTTCGCCCAGAATCACTGGCAAGGTTATTGCCCCTAGCGGATAAGTCGTTCTCCCAGCAAATCCGATCAATGGAAAATCGACCCTCTTCAGGTCACGCTTGGACTTGCCCATCTTCTCAAAGGCGTCCAGAAACAAGATATTTGTCGAGCTCCCTCCATCAATCAGAATTCTCTTCACGTCACAACCGTCGAGATCGGCTGTGATAACCAGGGCATCGTTGTGAGGGGTGGTGACATGTGCCAAATCGTCTTCAGAGAATGAAATGACAATGTCCTCTTCAGGTCGAGGCCGCTTCCCCAGCTGGACCGCTGTAGAAATCTGAGTCTCATAGACCTCTCTTGCATGTGACCCCTCGCCTCCGGCTCCAAACCCTCTAGCAATCAGGTTGACTACCCTCCTGCTCTGGGATGGGTCGGATTGCTCAGGCGGAGCTGGCGAGTGGTTTCGCCTTGGTGGCGCTCGACTCCTGTCTCGTCCTGCCACGAACTCTTTCAACATCCCTCTTTGAATCAACTTCTCAATAGCCCGCTTCAAAATACGACAATCATCAGTCTTATGGCCCTTGCACTTGTGTTATCTGCAATAGCTCTCAGTGTCTTTCCCCATAGGCTGACCACTCCTTCGAGGCATTGGTGGCCTTGCCAGAGACCTTCTTTCCATCTCGACTAGTACCGCTGAGATCTGCCTGTTTAAGGGCGTAACATACTCGGGGACCTCTGGATTTCTAGGCCCTAGGTTTTCTGCTTGGGGCTTGCTATCTCATCCCTTCTTATCCTTCTTTTCCTTTTTACCATCGAGTCGGGGCTCAGGAACCAACCTTAGCGAGGTCGTCAGAAAATTAGCTTCGACGTTTGCCCTCTCAAGGTCTATGAAACCTATCGCCCTAGCTGCCAGCTCTTCCATCGTTTCAATCTCCTGAACGTTGTAACTATTGCGCAGCTTTCTTGAGGCCTTGTTGGCCACATCCAGTCCTCGATAGAAGGCTCGAATAATCTCCTCGTTTGAGACTCGACAATCTATCTCTGTGACGTTTTGATGAAAAAGTGCATAGAAGTCAGCCATTGACTCTCCAGGCTGCTGCTTGACCGCATCCAGGGCGACCACACTCTTCATCAATTGGCGTTCGCCCATATACCTTTTCAGGAACTTGCTTCTCAGCTCTGACCAAGTCCCTATGGATCCTGCAGGGAGGCTGAAGAACCAGGACGACGCTGAACCCGATAGGGTTGACGGAAATAATAAAGTCAAGTGATTTGGATCATTTGACTTACCCAACAGAGAGACCTCATGCTTGTTGACATGGATAGTGGGATCTCCTCCACCACTGTATTCGGGGATGGCCCTGGCGACGACGTCCTTTGGAATTTTGATGGCGATGAGGTCTTCGGCGAAGGGATGAGCTGATCGCTCCCTAAAGGGAGCTACGATTGTCGTTCGCCTTTCCTGGAGCATTTTGTGGATAAGCTCGTCCACCTGGTCCAGAGTGCATTGGTTTAGCGGCGCCCCATTCGGCATGGAACCAGATGGATTGGTGGAATAGGTGGCTGCCCGCGGCTCAGTGGACGTCGGGGGTAGGGACTGGTGTCCCGATGTCATCTCCTGACCTTCCTGGGGGGTGTGGTGCCCGAATTTCCAGTTTCTGTTGGCAGGGGCCCAACGGCAACGGGGCGAGCGTTTTCCTGAGGAGCAGGGGCTTGTCGGCGAGCTCGCCCTAAGATTGCCTCCAGCAGTGATATCATCTCCGGGGTTAACTGGATGTTTTTCCCAACGATGTGGACGGTTTGCTGTGCTGGAGTCTCGGTGTTGTTGGGAACGGGAGCCGGTCTGGAATTGCAGACGTGTTCTCGGGCCGCCCTCTGGGGAACGGCATTAGGTGCTGCTTGGCTAGCAGATTCTTGGTGAAGCGGCGAAGCGGCTGCGGAATCAGAGCTGTCACAGGACTACTCATTGGTCTGGTTCCGACGATTGATTTTGGATCGAGTCTGCATGGCTGCATCACTCGATTCCCACAGACGACGCCAAATGTTGGATCTTGATTTCCTGAATGCTGATCTGGCAGTGAATTGAATGCTAATGGATGGATGGAAGTTGCTTTCGCCTTAGCTCTGGTGAACCTACAAGAAGGGGATCGCAACAGAGGGGGTGTCTTTGGGTCCCTCTCCGATGCTTAAATTAGTATGTGTGTATATAGCTCAAAAACATCATGAATGTATTGAAAAGCAAGAGTATTTATAGAGTAGGGAGACCAAACCGTAGAAGGCAACAGTATATCTTAATGAATATTATGCTGGTGAAGATTAGGATAACAGATATTACGGTTATGGCGTAATATTGCAGTTACCATATGTAATCTTGAGAGAATATGTGCCTGAGATATGCGGGATATCGTGACCATATCTTTAGGAACGGTTAGTGGGACCAGAGGAGAGAGGCATGACTCTCTTCAGGTTGAGCACTCCTATGGCGAGTAGTAGGAGTCCGCGACTTGGTGATGAATGACGACCATCAATGGAGCCTTTGGCGTCCACTCTAGCCTGGGCTCGACATTGGGCCGCTCTAATCGAGGACCAGATCGACTTTAGCATGGGTCGGTCCAGTTCGAATAACCTGGGTTCACCCCTCCATGGTTATTGGGCCTCTGGGGCATTTTCCTTATTGGGCTGTCACTATCAATACCCAACAGTTTGCAAGGGTTTGCAATGATGTGAGAATATTCATTACGAAAATTTTTAATTTTATAAAATACATGGTTCTAAATTATTATTTTTATCTACACGGTTATATTTTTTTACAAACTATAAATTTAGAGTTTTCGTCGCAATGAATATTGTCATATTATTTCAAACCCTATAAGAAAATTTAAGCGGTTAGATCTAATATATACATGTATTTAGTTATTGACATATACATGGTTCAAAATTGTTGTTTTATTCTACATGGCTATATTTTCTAAAAACTATAAATTTGAGTTCGCTTCAACTTTATAGATTTACATTTTATGTAGTTTTTAATTAGTTTTTGTCATTTATGTATTTGTGAACGTTAATGTAATTCACAATTATAGTTTTCAATTAGTAATATAAAAGTATATAATTTTTTTTTAGTATAATTATAGACTCCTTTTTTTACAAAATAGGTTAATATGATTTATATTTGAAGTATATATTTTAGTGAAATGATCACAATGAAACTTTCATTAATTATAACATTAAATATAAATATAAGTTCTATATGAAGATATATTTTTTTTAAAATAAAGTGTGTATATATATATATATATATATATATATATATATATATATATATATATTTATTTATTTATACGTTTGATTAAGTTTAATACTGTGGGTGATTTAATTATTTAAAACATGTTTAAAATTTTTATAGTGACATATAAAATTCTTATAACGATGACATTATAATTAATAAATTTACATCAAAATAAACAATCATTGCATATTTTAAAATAAATTTTATACTTCTATAATTCTTTTCTATGGTTTATTTATAATTCATTATATTTTTTAAAATTATATATCAAATATTAATTTTAAAATGAGTGTTATTTGAATTGATTGTTTATACAACATTTGATGTAAAATGGGGGATTGGTAGTTTGGTACTAAATAAATATGAAAATAGTTTACACGACGTACCTCAAAATCACACCAATTTAATGTTGGCTCAAAGTCTCGTATCATACAATTTAATGTTGACACAATGTCCTGTATCATATCATTCGATGTTGGCTCAAAGTCTCGTATCATACAATTTAATGTTGACACAATGTCCCGTATCACATCATTCAATGTTGGCTCAAAAGTCCCTTATCATATACTTCGATGTTGACTCAATGTTCCGTATCGGATAACAAGATGTTGGTTCAAATTTATGCGTTCCATAATTGATGGTTGGCTAAAAGTTCCGTATGACATAATTCATATCTTGACTTTAATGTCTTATATCGGATAATGCGTAGTTGATTTCTGATATATAATAGATTGATTGCTCACACTCTTGTCCTCAAGTCTTATATCTAGCAATTGAAATATGATACTTTGGACCCAATAAATAAGTTAGATTTACTTCATAATTGTCAATGAAATTCTATTATCACTCAAGTCGGAGTATGTGGGAATATATGATTTTATGATAGAAAAAGATTTATGATGGTTATAACGAAAATTTATGAGCTTTGATGATTTTGTTATATAAATGCCATAAATATGCCTCAATGAGATTCGTACTAGTATCGACAAAATTGACTTTATTCGAATCAAATGTGGTAATGATATTATCTCTCACAATGACGGCATATAAATTCTATTTGAAAAATATGTATGTATATGTACATACATATGCAAATAAACGATTGACTTTTTTTGAAGAAAAAAAAGAATGAGAAAATAGTGGAGGTATACTATTGAAGATCACTATGTGAAGTGATCAAAGTATTAGAATATATAGCATATACATACAACCTTGAAATTTTTTATTAGCTTGTATATGAAAATGAGTATTCACATATGAAGTATGAAATTATGAGATTTTCATATAGCGCGAGACTAATGTGATAATTAGTTGAAATTTATTAATGAATATTTGTTCATGATGAGGAACAAATAACATGGTTTCTTAAGGAATATTTATTGTAATTATATTTGAAAAGATGTTATTTGTTCAACATGCAAGTACAAGAGTTACTATCGAATCAGTTAATAAAGCTGTACAACTGAAGCGTGTAGTAGACTATACATCTCAAACATGGTTTAAGCGATTGATTTGAAATCACATTTATATATAGAAACAATAGACAATAAGTCGGTTCGCTAATCAAAAGAATATCGAGAGATTAGTATAATTATTGATCAAGGAATGAGGTTGAAGCCCCTTAACAAAGTCATAGATAATGCAACCTGACTTTAAGCTAGTTAATACTAAACTTAAGTTTAATGGGTAACAACAAGTTATTGTATGATTGAATTTAGTACTATCATTTAGAATACTATCTAATATAGTACTATATGTTACGTAGAGAGGATGAATTATATACTTTTAATAAAGGTCAAATAATGATTTTGTTAAGGTGTCTAAGTAACAGAGACATGTAATGAACTTTACCTATATGAATAATAGAAGTGATGCCGCTCCAACAACGAGTCGGGGTGCTCATTGAAAATTGTTTATGAAATTAGGATCGAGTACATGGCCATAAAAGTGTTAATTATAAAAGAACTTCTCACCAATACTAGTAGCTCATATGTATATATTTCTGTTTTTGACATCATGGTTTAAGCCCAGGCCACCATTGACTTTGTTGGAGCTTTGAAATTTTACACTAACTGAAGGTTTAAATCGAAAGATACCTTCAAGTACGTATGAACTATGAAATTTAAAGGATATAAGTATATTACAATCTAAGTGGGGGATTGTTAGAACTTTGTGGTAGATTGTAATATTGTAAGGGTAAATGTATCACGACAGATAAGAATGAGGATGTATTTGTCTATTCAAGAAAGTTCAAGGATCAAATACAAGGTCTAGAATCTAGAAAATACCAAAGGGTGCATCTACTTTAAAGTGGTATAATGAAATGGTGCAACTCTTTGAAGTGATGCAAATGTAAGAATGCAACCCTTTTGAAGTGACACTTAGATGCCTATAAATAGGAAACATACCCCCCCACAACAATCTATCCAAGAATCAATACACTTGAGATTCTTTTGGATCATGCGATGTCCAATAAAAGATATGTCCCGATAGAAGTTCTAAGGAAAGTCTCCGAGTTTTGCTACTCATCGACCTTATGATTTTATTTTATCATTGAGGATGATTTGTTGATAACCTGTTAGCAAAACTCATTTACGAGTAGGGGCAAATACCATCTTTCGGAAAGCGTTTACACGATGTGCCTCAAAATTACACCAATTCAATGTTGGCTCAAAATTCCATATCATACAATTCAATGTTGGCACAATGTCCCGTATCATATCATTCGATGTTGACTCAAATTCATGTATCATACAATTCAATGTTGACACACCGCCCCGTATCACATCATTCGATGTTGGCTCAAAAGTCATTTATCATATAATTCGATGTTGACTCAATATTCCATATCAGATAACAAGATGTCAGTTCAATGTTCTTCATTCCATAATTGATGGTTGGCTAAATGTCTCATATGACATAATTCATGTCTTGACATTAATTTCATATATCAGATAATGCGTAGTTGGTTTCTGATATATAATAGATTGATTGCTCGCACTCTTGACCCTAATTCTCATATCTAATAGGGGAGGCACCAGAGTTAGAACACACGACATCAATGGAACATTCCTGAATGGCTGCAATTGGACATAGAGGGACACAAGCGCAACAATCCTACAAGGTGTCAACTTGCCCAGTCAAAGGGAATGGAGGGGGATCATAATAGAATTAGACTTCTAGTATCTCATTAAACCCATCACAGTATCTACGACATATCATGATTGGAGTATAACAAACATTTTGGAAAATATACAGAAAAATACTAACTACATACATTCAGTTAGATGGATTTTTGTGAGAAGAAGTATGAATCAAGTAGCAAACAGTGACAATACAAGCGAGCACGGAAACATGGCCTACAAATTGGATCTCGATTATGCCAAACTCTCTTCTCTATATTTTACTTAACAATCGGAATGTAATGAACACACATTAAGATTATAAACGAGTAGTTGTTGGGTAAAAAATAAATTTACTTGAGCCAACCTGCTTGTGGGATTCCACAAGCATGTCCAACCGAGTTTATCGGATTCCTTACAAATAGAATAGACTTAGACAGTAAATTTGTATGACTTTGATTTTTACATTCACGTTGTTAAAACTTTTGATACTGTGCGTTTTCTAAAAACAAAAATGTATGTTCTTTTTAGGAAAAAAGTTTATGTATTTGTTTAATTGTTTTTAAATAGTGTGTTTATAAAAATAGTAGAAAGTAATAGAAAATATCATACCATATTTAACCTTCAATAAACACGCCATTTAAAGAAATTAAATAAAAATACAAAGAAGTAGTCTAAAATTAACATGTACTGCTTATAGCCAGGATCCCACACGGGTTAATCTTGCTTGTGGGATTCCACATGCAGAACATACAAAACTGAACAAAAAGTGCCGGGGTGATAATGAAAATGACATTTTTTTTTTATACCGAAAGTGTAATGAAATCTAGCAATTTGTATTAAAAGTAATATTATATATATATATATAATAAATAAATAAATTGCTAAATGTAAACGATCAAATTGGTAATCAATCCTATACATTAATTAATTTATAAATATTAATTAATAAAATTATTTTGTTGTTTAATATAGTTTAAAATCTTCATTTTTATGTTTATTTGATAGTAAATAAGAAAAAACAACTACAAATGTTTAAATCACACGATCGTGGACAACTCTATTAGTTGTGTGCCCAACTCCATCAAATAAAAGAAATTTCAACACATCTAACGAGGGTTCAAAAGAACTTGGAAGAATTTTTACAAGATGACTATTTTTTTCGCCATCGCATCCGCTATGTGAGAAAGGAAAGAAAAGAAGTTAGGAAAGAACAAATTATGTAATATTTGTATATTCCCTTACCATTAGGGGTGATCAAAAAAGACTGTTGGACCGAATTCCCGACAAGACCGGTCCGAGACCGATCCGATTAGGACCGAGACCGAGCGGGCGATTTTTTTCTTCAATGTCGGTCTCGGTCTCAGGCTTTTTCCCCGAAATCCCGTTTAGGACCGGCCCGACCTTAAGGAAACTCAGTAGAAGAAGCCCAAGCCCAGACACCACTCTTTCAGTCCATTCCATGAGGCATTTGCAGGAATTTCACCACTCTTTCACGTTCTTGGCCCAGATAGCACTCTTGCAATCCTCTTCGTCTCCTCAATGGCATAGCGATTCTCAACCATGACGATTCTTGGCCACGACGATTCGGAGGTATGCGACCGGAATTATTGACTGGTATCTGTCTTTCTATTATTCTCTGGTTGTCATTCTCCTTCTCCCGCTCGAAGCTTTTATCTCTCCGTGTGTGTTCTTCCTCAGTTTGTTTTTTCAATTCCTTCATCGAATCCCAGCTGAGCTGCGATTCCCATCCGATAAGCAGTTCATTTAGAAAGGAATGCAGCTTTAAAAAACTTAACGACTAATACGCATTTGTAGCCAATTGGATCTGTTAAATTGTGGATTTCACAGGAATACAGGATTATTAGGAATGTCATGTCTGGAATCAGAATGAATGGAACCCCAAAACTTATATCCATTTCATTTTCTTTTGAGGGTGCAAAATTAGTACCATATTAGGGTTATTGAGGTTTCTTCAGGTCCTATGTGTGAGACAAGCCCCAGCCATGACATTGCCCCAGCCATGACTAAGCAGCTACGCTTAATTGGGTGACGCTTCTGTTTCTGTTTCCATTGAAAAACAGTTTTTCTTTTTTGGACCAAAACATTCGGTCCTAGACTGAGACCGGCCTGAGTCAAGCAAGACCGACTCGGGCGGGCTTTCTTGGCCAAAGTCGGTCTCGGTCTCGGTCCTCTAAGAAGCAAGACCGAAATTTCGGTCTCGGTCTTGCCTCTGAGACCGGACCGGCCCGCCCATGATCAGCCCTACTTACCATATTTCGACCTTACCATATCTAGGAGTGTAAGAGCATATAATATCTTGTAATCAGACAAACATGAATAATATAGAATATTCATAATTCATTATCAATTTGTAATCAAGAAAATATGGTATCAGAGCAGTGTCAATCCTGATCAAACTGCTTCATCATCTACCAATCGATCATGTCTCGGGACTAGTACCTTTCTCAGTCGAAAGTTTCTCAGAGTAAAACTCATCATCGAAACACTGAGGATCTGCCATGTCTACACCAGAAACAGGCAAATTCGAAACTGTAGAAAGGACAGAGGATTTAGCAACCACACTACTCAATCTCCTGAAAAGTGGTTTGGGAAACTCAACAACATCAAACACAACCCGTTTATTTTAGTTTTTGGCAGGATTCAACAACAGCCAATCACCCATCGGAGAAACAACGATCGAAAGTGATCTCACAGCCAGAGCCAATACCACATCTTCAGAAGCAGGGGAAGCACATGTTGTTAAAGGAGGAGGACGATACTGACCGAGAGACGACGGAAAAGCTCCCAGAGCACTGTCCCGAGAATAGAGGGAGAAGCAGTTAGAGGAGATGAATAAACTCTGGTGCTCCTACTGTGGAATAAGTCGACACACCAAAGAAGAGTTCTTCAAGCTCGTCGGGCATCCCGATTAGTGTGAAGACGGGCACAAAAGTGCCGTCGGGAGAGGGAAATCAACAGTCGAGAAAGCCACCGATGCGGGTAACCTAGCAGCCACCATCGAGAATCGACACCGCTGCGGGTAACCTAGCAGCCACCATCAACAGCCGACACCGCTGCGGGTAACCTAGCGGTCACCATCGATAGCCGACGCGATCCGCGAATCAGAGCAAAAAGAGGAAGGGAGACCTCAGTTGTGGTTCAAGGATATGGAGGAGAGTCTCGAGTCACAGGAGGAAGAGGTGTGGACACAGTGCTCAGGCATGAAACTGCGGAAATGAAGCGACACAACATAGGAGGAATAGGTGAAAAGAAACTCTACCTCAATTACAAAAATCCCCTGGAGTTTATAATGTGCAGGAATTTAACCCGGAAAAATGCTCTAAGTGGATATTCGATTGTGGAGCGACAGATACAATGACCTATGATGATCGAGACATAATTTCGTGGATGACCCCGCGCAAAGAAAAAATTCAAACATCTAATGGGAATATTACACCTGCAATGGGTACTAGCACTATAAACGTTTATCCAACTTTGAAAGTGTCTAATTGTCTCTATGTACCTTCATTATCGTGCAAATTATTATCGGTCAGTCACGTCACTAGAGAATTGAAATGTACAGTACTGATGTACCCAAATTACTATATTTTACAGGATATCTAGACAAATAAGATAATTGGATGTGGAACTGAGCGAGATGGACTATACTATGTGGATGAGGTGGCTCAACAAGAGACTGCGCTACTGGCTCACATAACGGCAGAAAGGCAGTTATGGTTATGGCAGCGTCGATTAAGACATCCATCACCCACTTATCTCAGTATTTTATTTCCTAGTTTTAAAAGTAAAAATTGTGACCCATGTGAAACTTGTATTTATGCTAAGAGTCATAAGACTACTTTTCCAGCAAATAATACTTGTGTTAATTCGGTCTTTGAGTTAGTTCATTCATATGTCTGGGGGCCTACCCCAAACTTCATAAGTAGTCAATTTCAGTATTTTTTGCTGTTTATTGATGATTATTCTAGAATGATTTAGGTATATTTACTAAAAAACAAATCCAAAGTTCCAGAAAAATTAGTACCATTTTATAACCTTGTCCATACCTCATACCATATACAAATTTGTATTGTTCGATTAGGCAATTGGGGAGAATATGTCAAGCAAACTCTCACCCAATTTTTTCAAAAGAAGGGCCTCATTCAGCAGGCCACACGTCCAAATTTCCCACAAAAAAACGGAGTTGCTGAACGCAAAAATTGGAATATCTTAGAAATTACCCGAGCCCTCATGCTTGAATCTCACGTACCTCAATATTTTTGGCAAGAAGTCGTAGTTACAACTGTATATCTTATTAAACGACTACCTACACAAAATCTTGATTTTCGCACTATGTTCCACATATTATCCCAACAAACCACAACATCTCCAGCCTCGACCCTTACACCAAGAGTTTTTGGGTGTTCTGTATTTGTCCATATCCCATTTGAAAGGACCAAATTCGAACCTTGTGCTATAAAGTGTGTCTTTGTCGAGTGTGGTCCACATCGAAAAGAATATAGTTGTTACAATCCAGTTACACGTCATATTTATTAGGGGTGAGGGTTCCGGGTACTCTGTAATTTTAGGGGTTTCTGGATCCTACCTAGTATAATACATGGTATTTAAATTTGGAATCGGAACCTACCCGTTTAATTTTGGAACCGGAACCTACCCGGAACCTGTTTGTACAAACAGTTTCGGGTACCCTGTTAGGAACTTTTTTTGTTTTGTCTAACACGGTTCCGGTTAGGGTTGTCGATGGTTAGGATATGGTCAGGGTATGACAAATACCATAACCATACCATATTTTTAAACCACATACCATAACCATAACCATTATGGGTATAATTTGCAATACCATAACCATTAAAATAACCTAGGTTATTAACCATGGTTTTACCCGTATACCCATATTCATTTCACACATGTAATATAATTAAAGATCGAAAATTTTATTTTAAAAAATACATCAATCTATATTGCCATTGTTGGACTTTGGCGTCTTCAATCTTCAACAATTTCAAAATTTCAATTATATAATTTATATTTAGTATATTATATAAATTAGTTTATTAATAATAAATAAATATTATATTTATATAATAACCATGGTTATAACTCAAATACCATAACCATAACCATTATGGGTAGAAAATTCATCACCATAACCGCATCATAATGGTACGGTTAACCATATTAAACAGTAACAGTTATAACTATGGTTATGAGTTTTTCACCGCACCATTGCTGACCCTAGTTCCGGTTCCTATCTACTGTACTTTACACTGTTAACCCATTCCATGTTCAGGTGCTCTGGCATTGTTGACATCCATTCTCTTTTTGTAACATGTTATAATCCCCCAATTTCTGTCAAAGAACAAAAGGTTATAAGCTGCTTGTATGGATAAAACAAGTTGGAAAAAATAGCTACATAGTCTTCTTTCTCCACTGGATCAATCAATTTGTTTTGAATTTTAGACAAAACCATCAGACAGTCAGTAGCATTGAACATAACTTGCTTAAGTACTCTTTGAATGCAACCTGAAAAAGGTTTAAGATTGAGCAAGATTCAATTGAGATCACACCAAGGATAACACACTATCTACATAAACATGCAAACATTGAATTCACAAAATTGACATTAAATTGAAGATCTGAAAAACAATCTGCGAGATGACAGTACGATGGAATTTGAAATATTACAAGTCCATCTTCCAAAGAATTGTAATTTATCAATAAAAGGCAACACCAAGCAAAATTTTCATAACCGATCCCACTGAAAACCTAAAATCAAGGTTGTTAAAAGAATTCCGACAAATAACAGAGTAAATACCAGACATGCCCCGACTTGCAGAAATAGAGCATCAATGGAATTTTTTTTCTCACGAGAAAACTAGAGATACTCGGTAAAGAGTGACCATTTGAAGCTATCTTCATGGAGATTAACCAAACCAGTAAGAATGGGGATACAAAAGAAGTACAATGCCATGGAAATGATGGTAAATAAAAAAGTTGAAGAAAAGCGACGAACAAACCTGAGGTTGCGAATGGTGATAATATTGCGATCAGAGTTGAAGGTCGTGGTTGTGCCACTGGAGTGGAAGTCGTGCGGTGCAGGGTTTTGAAGAGCTGCTGGAGTGGAAGTCATGCCGCCGGAGTGGAAGTCGTCTGCTGGAGAGCACAACGGTGGTCTGATTAGTTGCTGGAGAGCACAAAGGTGGAAGACACAATGCTGGAGAGCACACCGCCAAAGTGGAAGTCGCTGGAGTAGACGTAGACTAATGGTAAAAGTATGAAAAAAATGTAATATGTTTGCCAAAAGTGGTGGTTGATGGAACTAGTTTTGGAGTGTAGGTAATTGACGTTACATGTTTCAATTTGTAGGTTTTAGATGAAAACGTTTATTTTTCCGTTTGTTGTCACGTTAAAAACCAGCATGTGCAGACACGTGACATGCTTGGTGTTATTTTAATGAAAATATTATGTAAATGCCGAAGTTATCCCTACACCTATTTCCCTCCATATCCCGAAGTCTTTCCTTCTTCCCCGAATTCCAACTTCCTCACCCATCCCGTCGTGTGTTTTCATCCCTTGTTCAAGTCGAAACCCTAAATCCTTCTTCCTTCATCCGGTGCGACGGAAATCTTATGCAGAAAGTAAGAACTCCAATCGTCTCGTCGCAAAAATGACATGTTCAAGTGAAAAATGAAAGCTTTAGGCAAAAATATTGATACCTTTAAGTGATCTTACTGCAATATTGACATGTTCAAGTGAAAAGCAAAATTTTATGCAGAAAAAAACGGATCTTATAGGTGTTCTTACTGTCATTGTGGCCAAGCTAATCTCGGATTTACTAATTCCGAGATCCAGGAAGCACCTTCCTCCTGTTGTGAGTACATTTCCTGTGATTGGTGGCCTTGTCAAGTTCTTGAAAGTTCCAGTGGTGATGCTGAGGCAAGAATACCCCAAGCTTGGGAGCGTCTTCACTTTGAACTTGTTGAACAAGAAGATAACGTTCCTAATTGGGAGCGTCTGATCTCAGTCAGCAAGAAGTGTACCAGTTTAATGTGCCAACCTTTGGACCTGGGTGGTGTTTGATGTGGATTACACAATCAGGCAAGAACAGTTCTGATTCTTCACTGAAGCCTTGAGAGTAACTAAACTGAAGAGCTACATGGATCAAATGGTTTCAGAAGCAGAGGGGTTCTTCTCTAAATGGGGAGACAGTGGTGAAGTTGACCTAAAGTATGAACGGGAGCATCTAATCATATTGACTGCAAGTAGGTGTCTTCTAGGGCGAGAGGTCTGTGAGAAGGTCTTTGATGATGTCTCCGCTCTCTTCCATTACCTTGACAGTGGAATGCTACCCATTAGCGTTATATTCCCATACCTACCCATCCCTGCACACAAACACCGTGACCAAGCTAGGAGGAAGCTTGCTGACATCTTTACATGCATCATCCCAAAGGGCCACATCGTTTGGTGGTGGAATACATGGTTGCCTTGGGAACCTTTTGCTTACTTACAATCATCCGAGCTCTAAGATCAATCTCCATTTGCTGGAAATTAACAGGAGAGCAATGAAGAACTCACCCTTGACAAATGACCAGACGAAGCGAGACGTCTTCTAACACAACCAGAGTTCAACAGCAGCGGCAACTACATCACCAAAGAAGACAAACTCAATCCAAAGAACATATCTCACAAAAGAGTAATTCAATAAATCAAAAGAAATCAATGTCACGGAATCACATTAAAAATAACAAAGTTTGTATAATTAAATCCATGCATTTACACTCCTTCCTGGAAGATAGCAACTCGTTCTCCCCTTTTGTGCCCCAGGTGTATCAAACCAGAGGCAAAATTACATACTGTTTCAAAGGTTTTCCTGTAGGTCATCCACTCATAATATCCCAAATGGAGTTTCTCAAATGACCTCCCATCTTCAGTTGCCTCAGTCTCTTTAGATATCAATTTCCGCGTACCAAGCAAAGGCATGTTTGGCTACAGCTTGCATGCCTGCTCAAAGAGTTCTACAAGTGTGGAGATTCCTTCCCAGGCCGTCGTAACTGGTTCTGTGAACCTACGGTTTCTATTTGCATGTCCAGGTTCACCACCAACATCGACAGGTAATCCCCTTTTCTTTTCTTTCTTGGAATTCCAGAAGATGAGACTAACCTCTTGTGCCCGCTCACAGCGATCTTCAACCACTCGATCTCCATGGATGAATGGATTTATGCTTCAAATGTTGTCAGCAACTGCTTATGAAAAGCATCTCCCCAATAAATCGATAGCCTCGTCGTTTAATATAATCGATGATGTCAGAAGACAGGGGCATTTGAGGAATTTTACACTCCATGGAGGTCATGTGCAAGGCATGTGAGCACTTAACGACTGATTTGGACGGAAGTTTAACGACTGCATCAAAAACTAACAACAACAAACATGTTGCATCAAAAACAACAAATGTGTCGCTTTCACAACATTGGGCAAACATATTACATCTTTTTCATACTTTTCCTTTTTAATTTTGCTGGATTGGAACTGTGGAAATCTAATGGAGAGTGGAAGTCTCAGTGGAGAGTGTAGACTCTAGAGACGCTTAGGGTTTTTAACTTTATATATATATATATATATAGTTCGGTTCCGATTTCAATTAGTTTAGGGTACCTGGATACTCAAACCGGAACCGAAACCGAATAAGTAGGTTCTTGATTTTTTTTCCCGGAACCTACCTTATTTTTAAAACTTCTACCTGTAACCTACCCTAAGTGTCGGTTCCGGATAGGTTCTGGGTCCAAATGAGTAATTTGTTCACCCCTAGTATCTATACTACACTGGATTGTAATTTTATTGAGACTGAGTACTATTACACACCTCACTTAGCGGTTAGGGAGAGAACCAGATTAATCATTATAACCGTCTAAGTTGGGTTAAGATGTCTAACCATCACTAGAATCTGTCCAATGATGACCCCAAAGAATCAGATATCAGTCCAACCGATGTAACCTCTGAAATAGAAAGACGACCCATCAAACTTGGTGATACGTCCTAAGAATCTCTGACATTTGGAAATCCCGAGGTATGTACTTCTCCCGATATAGATCATCAAGTTCCCATTTTTGAAACTGATGGTTCAGATAAACTAGAAGTAGTAGTATAAGTGCAGGAGAACTCTAGGAGATACATACTACCTCCATGAGCGAATAAGGGAGTACCTCCCAAAAGGTACTCACCATATCAAAAACCAAGCAGACCACAGTATCCTGTGGATGATGATGACATCCAAAACTTTCAGAGTCGCACTCTACAATGAGAACTCCCCAAGAACCGTAGAGGAAGTTAAAGATGACAAGCAATGAATCCAAGCAATGCAAGTTGAGATGAATGCTCTCATGAAAAAGCAAACATGGGAAAGATGTAAGCTACCCGCAGGAAAAAAATCAGTTGGGTGCAAATGGGTGTTTACAATTAAGCACAAAGCAGATGAAATAGTGGAAAGATATAAAGCTTGATTGGTTGCTAAAGGATACACACAGACATACGGAATCAACTACTCTGAGACGTTCTCACATGTGCCTAAGATCGATACAATCAAAGTTCTCTTCTCAATAATGACAAACCATGATTGACATCTTCACCAGTTTGATGTGAAGTATTCCGTCCTACATGGAGACCTCAAGGAAGAAGTTTATATGATATCAACACCAGGTTTTGAGTCCGAGTTTCAGCTGAATGAAGTATGCAGGTTGAAGAAAGCACTATACCATCTCAAGCAGTCACCTAGAGTCTGGTTTGGGAGATTCTCCATTGCCATGAGAAGATACGAATACAAGCAAAGCAATGCTGACCATACGCTATTCCTCAAGCGCAAAGGTAATTTGATTACATGTCTGATTATTTACGTAGACGACATGATAATTAGTCAACTCCGTAGGAATCTGTTTACAGGGTTTGATATGAAGGATCTGGGAAATCTCAAATATTTCCTAGGAATCGAGGTGTTGAGGTCAAGAAAAGGGATTTATATATCTCAAAGGAAGTATAGTCTGGATCTTCTAGCTGAGGTAGGACTTATAAACTGCAAACCAGCTGAAACACCTATGATCCCAAATCATGGATTGAAGATAGTTGAAGGAGCCAGACCGAAAAATCGTGAAAGATATCAACGACTTGCTGGGAAGCTAATTTACTTGTCTTATACAAGGCCTGGCATTGCATACTCAGTCAGAGTGGTAAGCTAGTTCATGCATAATCCTTAGGAGGATCATATGGAAGCTGCATTACAGATCGTTAGATACCTCAAAGGTTCACCCGGAAGAGGAATTTTATTCAAGAAGATTGAACATCTCAATGTTCAGGGATATACCAACGTTGATTGGGATGACAAACCATTAGATAGGAGATCCACCTTAGGGTACTTTACTCTAGTTGGTGGGAATGTAGTAACCTGGAGAGCTATAAAGCATAAAGTGGTAGCAATCTCCAATGCATAGGTCGAATTTCGAGGGATAGATAAGGGATTAACCGAGATCATATGGCTATGAAAACTCATGACAAAGTTGGGATTCCCAATTAAGAATACATGCAAGTTGATGTGCGATAATAAGGTCGCAATTAGCATTTCAGAAAATCCAGTACAACGTGACTGAACAAAACACGTAGAAGTATATCAACACTTCATCAAAGAAAAGTTAGATGAAGGACTGGTTGAATTCTCGTTCGTAAGATCAGAAGACCAACTAGCAGATATTTTAACTAAAGCAGTTACTGAGAAAGTATTACAGGGAGTCCTCAGCAAGTTAGGTATTATGGATCCCACTACCTAACTTGAGGGGGAGTGTGAGAAAGAAAAGTAAAGAAGTTAGAAAATAACATATTATGTAATATTTGTAATATTTCCTGACCATGTTTTGACCTTACCATATCTAGGAGGGTAAGATCCTATAATATCTTGTAATCAGACAAACATGAATAATACATGATATACATAATTCATTATCAGTTTTCAATCCAGAAAACACGCTACTCCATTTTCTTCCCGAAACACATGCCAAATTTTGAACTTCTTGAAATCCAAAAGTAATTCCCTGCAATCAAGAATTAAAGGCATGGGTGGTCTATCAAAGTTTCTATCTTATACTATAAGATTAATTGCTTCTTGGGCGTCAGATTCAACATGTAAAACTTGCACACCATATTAGTTGCAATGGTTAAACCATCCCGGATCGTCCAAAGCTTCGTCACGAGACTATTTGTGATTCCGATTCGCCTTTGAAATCCTTTAATCCAATCACCCCATTCATTTCTTAAGACCCTTGATCCCCATGTCGGGCCCGAGTTTCCCCGAGCAGATCCATCCGTGTTTAGTTTTATCCATCCTTGGGTCGGAGTAGTCCAAAGCACACGATTATTCACACTCCTATGAATGACACTTTTGTTTCTACTGACTTCTGAAATTTCCTTAGCCTGAGTGAATGATAAATTAGAAACATCAATAGTGACAGGAGAATCATTAAAAATATAAGAATTCCTATTCTTCCAAAGGAACCAAATTGTTGATGAGAAGATAAACTGTGAGTCGATCCCTTTCACATGGGGGTAAGAACATCTGCAATTCTTTTACAACCAAATTTGAAGGTTAGACAAAAAGAAATCAGTAATATGCCTAGGGATTACAATTTATGACCACACTTTTCTGGCAATGAAGCAGTCACGCAAGATGTGAATTGTATTTTCCACATGAATGCCACAAATTTTGCACATATGACTGATGTTAATACCCCTCCTGTGCAGTATGCTAACCGAGGAAATTTTGTCATGATTGTTGAGCCAGATGAAGGATTTAATGTGAGGAATTTAGTCACATTTCCAAATCCATTCTCAGTTTTCAGTTTCAATATCATGGCTTTCCACTCTATTACTCTTAATGAAGTGGTGAACAACGATGAAGTGGTGAACAACGGAAACTGATGGGATCCCGATAGGATCTCCCATCCAAACTTTCATATCCGACATGGATATGGTAGTACTTCTGGGGATGTCCCAAACTTCTTCTTTTATATTATCAGACGGATGAAAAGAAATCTGTGAGAAGTCCACTTTTCCGATTGACGAACCAAGTCTTTAACTTTCAGATTATCCTCACCAATGGTTAGGGGACCACTGATGAGAGATCTAAGATTGGACTGACCCATCCTGTTATCAAACCAAAATCGAATATTGGAACCATCCCCAATAACCCAACCCATTCCCTTCTCTAAAGAATTTCTACCATGAACCATAGCTTTCCAATTTTGAGTACCCATTCTTGGGACTTTCCTATTTGGATTCAAGTATTTGTATTTCAGGATCTTTGCCTAAGGGCCCGAAGAAGTCTCTCTTCTCCAAACAAAATTCGCAAGAAATGCAAGATTTCTTTATCTTGAAAGCGGAATATTCAATCCCTTATACTGATTTGGAAGGGTAACTAAATTCTGATTCGCATGTAACTTTCTTTTTTCATCCGAGGAACCCCATAAGAAGTTTCTATTCATCCTATTCAATTACTTGCAAGTCGAAGAAGGTAGGAGAGTACACTGCATGATATAGGAAAGGATCGATGACATCACTGCATGATAGTGGATAAGAACGTTCTTGCCTGCCATGTATAACAATTTTGACCTCCAACCCGACAATTTCTTCCAAAATAAAATTGAAAGAAGTTTTATCTTTGTTTGATAAGTTCATCAAGAATCCCAGGTTTGATTTCAGATTTTGAACTATCTGTAAACCCCAAATACTAGCCAAACTGGTGGCTGAGGTGTCAAGCATATTCTTGGAGAAAACCACTTGAGACTTACCAAGGTTGACTTTTTATCCCGAGATATTGCAAAGTGCCCAAAATTATGTTCATGGTATTGTAATTGTTTGACGTTGCCTCTAGTTACAGAGCCTCTACCAAGTTTTATCGGAATCCAGTTACTTGATTTTGTTTCCTCATCAATAAGAAAACTCAGGTAATCCATGCACAAGATAAATAAGTAAGGGGATAGGGGGTCTCCTTGCCGCAAACCCCTAGAGAGGGAGAATGCGTCTAATTTACCCCTATTCAACAAGATCGAAACAGAGGTAGATGAGATACATTCCAAAATAACTTTAGTAAGGTCCATAGGAAACTCGAAATGGAGGAGAGTTTTGAAAATAAAATCTCATTCAAGTCTATCATATGTTCATTTTTAGGGTTAAATACTAAATATCTACCTGAACTTTGGACGTTTTGTAATGAGCTACCCGAACTTTAAAAAAATCAAAATGGGCTACCTCAACTTTGGACGAAGGGGCAACGAGCTACCTCCGTCCAATTTCTGACGAAATTGCAACGAACTTCTGACGAATTTTCGACGAATTTCTGTCAACACTTGACAGTAATTGGGACGGAGGTATCTCGTTGCACCTTCGCCAAAGTTGAGGTAGCCCGTTTTGATTTTTTTAAAGTTCGGGTAGCTAGTTGCAAAACGTCCGAAGTTCAGGTAGCTCCTTGATATTTAACCCTCATTTTTATGTTGAATGTTTATTTTTTGGTTTAAACAAAAAAATTGGATAAAAAATCCATAACATGAACGAATGATTATTTTTATGAAGAAATCACTCTTTGTACGAGCTATTAATCAAGTATTTTTATAGAGAAATTTTGGACAAAATATAGATATTCACTCAAAATAATAATAAAAAAAATGTTCGTTCCGATTAGGGTTAAAAACAAAATTGTGTGGTCCGAAAATTCGGTGAAAACCGAATCGGTTTGAATCGAAAAAATCAGTCCCAAAATGTGGCTCGTTTTATGGTTGTTTTTTGTTGTTTTTTGTTGTTGTTTGAAACGGGTTTTAGACCATTCGACCTACAAATCTAAAAGAATGTGGAGTTTGGTCCAACTGTTTATACGTATATAATTTTATATATTATATTAATTAGTATTAATTAATATAATTAATCAATGAATACAAACAAATAATAATTTTGTTATTTAGTAGTTATTTTATTTGTTTACTCAGTTTAGTAGAAAGTTATGTATACATTGTTAAATCGAGTTATTTTGTTATTTAATTTGATTTTAAATACTTATTTTGGTTTTGAATATTTTGTTTTTGTTTTTCCTGTTTAAACAGAAAATCCAGAATCTGAGTGGACAGTTTATTTTTTCTTTTACAGTCTTTTTGTGAAGAAAATCCGATCCGAAAATATAGGTATCCGACCAAAATAGTAAAAAAATCGATCCGACCGGTCCGGTTTCACCCCTGTTCTGTTCCGGTTTCAACCCAATTTTGTTCCGATTTCACTCCTAATACGTGGTCCGTTTCGAAATGTCTGAGTTTGTAACAGAAATGGGAAAACTTGAGTCCTTATTTGAAAATTGGTTTTGAGTGGTAAACGGTTTTGAAATACACGAAAGTGTAGATCCAAATAGCTAAAAGAGTAACAAATTTGGCACACTGGGCTCAAATTTCATTCCCTATGGTTCAAAAGTTTGCAGGTGGATAGTCTATCTTTAAGGCACAACCAGATAAAATACTGAATTTTGGGGATAGTCTCAATCTTCCAAACTCAATCCCATTGATTCATTACCTGATTGTTTGTGTCATGACCTGCTAAAATAGAGTATGCCGACGCTGTAATGTAGTTCCCCGATTGAGTGACGTTCCATACTTGAGTGTCCGAGGAGACATTGGTCTTATCCCCTGGAGTACCTCGAAACATGTCCAAGAACATTTTGGACATGTTTCGAGGTACTCCAGGGGACAAGACCAATGTCTCCTCGGACACTCAAGTATGGAACGTCACTCAATCGGGGAACTACACTACAGTGTCGGCATTTGGACATGTTTCGAGGTACTCCAGGGGACAAGACCAATGTCTCCTCGGACACTCAAGTATGGAACGTCACTCAATCGGGGAACTACACTACAGCGCTGGCATACTCTATTTTAGCAGGTCATGACACAAACAATCATGTAATGAATCAATGGGATTGGGTTTGGAAGATTGAGACTATCCCCAAAATTCAGTATTTTATCTGGTTGTGCCTTAAAGATAGACTAGCCACCTGCAAACTTTTGAACCATAGGGGATGTAATTTGAGCCCAGTGTGCCAAATTTGTTGCTCTGGGGAGGAGGATATAAATCACATTTTGTGTGGGTGTGAGCATGCTAAAGAGATGTGGAACTCAGTCACTGAGTTGCCAAATCTGGGGCAATCTTTCGACTACCCTTTGAATGAATGGATCAAGGGAGTAGAGTGGAAGTACTTTTTTCCTTATGCTCTATGGAACATTTGAAAAAATAGGAACTCTCTTATTTTTAAGGGTTAATTACTTAATTAGTTACACATGTTTCACCATGGTGCAGAATGGTTACACATGTTTCAAAATGTGATTAATTGGTTTTGCTATGTGACTAATTGGTTACACATGTTTTTCCAAATGTGATTAATTGGTTATTCCGTTAGTAAACCGTTAATTTTAACGTTAATTCATTTTTTTAACATATTATTGAATTGTGAAATGACTATTATGCCCTTAGTTGTATTGAAGAACAGATTGGAAGGATTGAAGAACCAAAATCGAATCAAATTCGATTTGATGTTCTTGAGAACCCAGAAATCAGATTTCTGGGTTCTTGAAGAACCAGAAATCAGATTTCTGGGTTCTTGAAGACCCAAAAATCTGATTTCTGATGTTCTTGAAGACCCAGAAATCAGATTTCTGTGTTCTTGAAGACACAGAAATCTGATTTTTGGGTTCTTGAAGAACCAGAAATTTGATTTCTGGGTTCTTGAAGAACCAGAAATCTGATTTCTGTGTTCTTGAAGACCCATAAATATGATTTCTGTGTTCTTGAGGAACCCAGAAATCTGATTTCTGGGTCCTCAAGAACACAGAAACAACATTTCTGGGTTCTTCATAATGTGGGTAACATGTCGAACCTTTTAATCACATCATTTCAAACAACAGTATCCATTTAATCACATTATAGAGAAACATGTATGACCTTTTAATCACATTAAAGAGAAACATGTATGACCTTTTAATCACATTATAGAGAAACATGTATGACCATTTAATCACATTTGGTGATAACATATACTGCAATACAGAACTTCAAGAACCCAGAATTGCGATTCTGGGTTCTTGAAGAACCAGAAATCTAATTTCTGGGTTCTTGAAGAACCAGAAATCAGATTTCTGATTTCTCAAGAACCCAGAAATTAGATTTCTGGTTTCTTCAATTATTGTTCTTGAAGATGATGTGTTCTTGAAGATGATTCTAGGGGTAATTTCGTCATTTTACGTATCTAAATAGTGACTTAACTGTGATTTTAACGGTGAACAGTGAAAAAACCGAATAGTCACATTTCAAAACCAATTAATCACATTTTGAAACATGTGTAACCATTCTGAACATTGGTCAAACATGTGTAACCAATTAAGTAATTAACCCTATTTTTAATGATAAGTCTGCTTTTTCTTCTGTTTATACTTTAACTTTATCTCAGGTAAAGTTTCACAAAAATGTTTATCTTGAGACTGACAGTGCTAATGAGTTCATGTCCATTGATATTAGTTGGGTTCCTCCAAAAAAGGATTGGTTTAAAATAAACACAGATGGAGCTGCTAAGGGAAATCAAGGATTTGCAGGAGTCGGAGGGGTCAACCGAGACTACAGAGGGCAATGGGTTACAGGATTCTCAAGGAACTTGGGTTGCTCAAATAGTCTCACTGCGGAATGTTGGGCCATTCGAGACGGACTGCTTTTGTCAAAGACACTCGGATTAAAATCTATTCACCTTGAGACGGATGCTCTCTCAGCCCATAAGGTAATCTCCGATGAAAATATGTCAAATCAAAAACTAATGCCGATCATTGCGGATTGCAGGAAGCTATTGATGCAGTTCAAAAAAATGAAGTTCAGACATATTTTTCGAGAAGCGAATGCGGTAGTGGATATCATGGCGAGTATGGCGCTCAACCAGACACAAGTGTATGAATTTCATAGCTCACCCCGAAGGAAACTATTATTGCAATCCGAAAAGACGCTGTTGGCTCTTCGGTTTCGCGAATTGTTAAAGTTAGCTAGTATTTCTTTTTTTTGTTGTGTAACTGAACTTGGTTGATTAGTTGTCACATATAACGGGTTTTTTAATCCATAATTATCAAAAAAAAAAATAATAATAATAATAATAAAAGAACAGCTCAGACTTCAGAGACCCGGAAAAGATCCTCTCTCTCTATAGTCGTCAACCCTCGGGGGAGTTCAATCAAAGTTTTTTTTTTTTTTTGGCCAAAGTTTGATCGTCGTCTTCGCTTTCGCTTCTCTCCTCTGTATGCAACAACCTCGTCCACACATCCTCTCCGACACTGATTCCCGCCACTACATCATATTCGCTCTGCGCCGAAGCGTGTAGCAGTGCTCTTCTGACTGATACTTCAATGGCGGCTCAAGTTGTGTGGCAACCGAGAGACGAAGGTCTGAGGGAGATATGCTGTTTACTTCAGCATCACATTTCTCCTACTTCCGATAAATCGCGGATTCTTCAGCAGCTTCAACACTACAGCCAATTCCCAGATTTCAACAACTATCTTGCTTTCATCTTTGCCCGTGCCGAAGTAAATTTTTATCTTCCATCTTTTTTGTTGAAGTTTCTCTTTACGTCATGGACGTCAACAGGTGGATTGCTGACATCAATATGAGTAAAGTTCAGCTTAGAAGAATGCTATTTCCTGGTCTAGCTCACATGGTCGCTAAGTCATTTTATGTTCTTCTATACAAGCTCAGCTAGTTGATTATGACTTGAAGCTTAGCATTCTTTTTTTTTTTTTTGAAGTTCTATGCTGCAGAGAATTGTCAAATGTTCAATTCCTATTCAGACCTGTGGAGTTGTCGAGCATATTTGGCTTCGGAAAATGTGTAGGCAGGACTTTAGGACTATATATTTACGCATAAATTAATAAATTGGTATGAATATCCACAGGGTTAGAAGTTATGAATATAATATCGGAACTAGCTATTGAACTTGGAATCTTCATGAGCTACTGCAGGCTTTTCGGCCTTTACAGATCCTCGGACACTTTGTCAATGGCGTTTTAATGCATTATCTCTAATAAATATCATGCTTGTCACGGAGAAATTATATCCTCAACTACTAATCAATGCCTTTAAGATCTTATAGTTGATTCTTGATTATTCTATCATCATTTTGTATATTTGTTTCAACTTTCAATTCATGAACAGGGAGAATTAGTTGAAATTCGGCAAGCAGCTGGTCTACTTCTTAAAAACAATTTGAAGACTTCATTCAGATCCTTGGATTCTGCGTATCAGAAGTTCATAAAAGCAGAGCTGTTACCATGCCTAGGAGCAGCTGATAGAAACATAAGATCTACAGTTGGAACTATCATTAGTGTTATAGTTCAGCAAGGGCTCATTGCTGGTTGGCCAGAGTTGTTGCAGTCTCTTATACAGTGCTTGGACAGCCACAATCTCGATCATATGCTGGGTGCCATGGATGCCATATCAAAGGTATGCATTCTGTAAGGGCTAGTAACCATATCCAGTAAGCACTTGGATGCATAGCCATGCCTTTTTTGACCTTCATGGATCGTTTGAATTAACTTGAAAAAATGGTTAGAGAATACACAAACAAATGAGCAATGAGGTAATGCATTTGAGTTGTCATAAAAGGAATATTACTTATTAAGATTAGCAGACCCATCTATATCATGACAAAAAGTCTATCTGATAACACAACATTGAAAATGCATATAAGCTCAGGATTGAAAGGATATAAAAATATTCAGAGAGATGTAATAAAATTAACCACGTCTTCCTTCAGGAATGATCGAAAAAGCTCCAAAATAAGAAAAGCTTTTGATATAACATGAACTTAAAAGGAGTATTACCTTGTTATGAGCTGTCGAAGAAGCTAACATTTGATAGATTTTTAACTGGCTATTTAAATCCTGGGCGTGTAAATCTCTTCCTAGACTCTAACTTGTCATATATCTTATCATCCTTCATTTTGTGGACTTGTCGCTGTCTATCCCTTGCCTGATAAAGGCTTATATTACTATTAGATTTTTGATCAAGTATTCTGCCTTCTCATGATATATTTTTCTTGTTCTGCTGCTAGATTTGTGAAGATATCCCACAAGATCTTGATTCAGATGTACCAAGACTTGGGGAGCGTCCCATTAATATTCTTTTACCCAGATTATTTCAGGTAGAAATGTAAGCTCCTTTAAGTAATCTTGGCTCGAGTGTTTCCTCTCATGCTTGCTTCTTTGGTTATATTTTTTTCCGTACCAACTATGCATTATTTCTGCTTAAACTAGCTTTTCGAGTCACCACATGCCACTTTGAGGAAGCTCTCTTTAGGCTCAGTAAATCAGTTCATCATGCTGATGCCTACGGTATGTACAGTTTACCCATCTGACGTGGCTGGTACATTTTTATTTTCACCTTTCTGGAAGTGCTCATTTGTTATGTCATAGATAGGCACTGCATCTTTCAATGGATCGATTTCTTCAAGGCTTATTTCTACTATCTAATGATCCTGCTGGAGAGGTTCGAAAACTGGTGAGTGTTTTGTATCAGGCCAGTTCCATGTGTTGTCTATTTATTATTATTGTTATTGTAAAACTAACGTGCTGACTTTAATGTTAGTGAAGGCTTTTTAGCTATTTTTTATTGTGGAATACTCATGAGCCTATCTCCGACTGAAAAGCTTAAGCCAATTGGTGATCTTCATCTTATAAATCATTGCTATCTGTTTCTCTTTGGTAATATGTGGGATAATCTTCTCAAACCCACTCACATGCAACATGACTCTTAGTACTTGCACTCCCGTTGAAATATGCTCCTTAACACTGAGCAGCCTCATGCACTCTGTATGGACCTCTTGCACTCTTGAAACTGGCTTGGCATGGTGTGAATGTCCTCCACGTGACTCCAAAGCTTACTCTTATATCATGTTAAACAGTCATGGGCTTATAGGGAAGATGACTCATATTCAACTTTTTTGTAAAAGTTTAAGCTCCATTTTAAGAGTGCAACTGCTTCTCAGGTTAAGTCTCGACCGGTTTTAAAGGGCTAAAACACATTGCAGAAATATAAAATTGTCAAGTCTACGTTGGAAGTAATGGCAGTGTTACAGTATCATATTGAGTAGATGAGTAGAAAGAGTGGAAAAGTGGGCAATATGAGTGTGACGGTTCCACCTACTCGTTAGCTTAAAATTTTTGAGTTGGGCATTGTCCGGGATACTTATAAAGCCCATTATTTAAACTTAACAAGCTGATAGGTGGCGTAACATTCCCCACTTATGAACTTGTTTCCAATTTTAGATGACTCTCCCTAATGCCGGCCATCACATGCAATGGTCTTCAGTGTAAGTTAATAGAATACTTATCTGGCATCAGGTCTGCGCAGCTTTTGTTGAGCTCGTTGATGTCCAAACAGACTCATTGAAGGTAAACATTGTGTTCTTTTCTTGTGGTTTCTCTACAAATCAATCATTCTGTTGCATTTGCTATCAACCACAGTTCAGACCATTTGCTAGCACCTCCTGTTATAAAGAATTTGCATGCTTTTAACTTTTAACTGTGCTGTTTTCTTGTCATGACAGCCTTACATGAAAGGCATAATTGAACTTATGTTGCAAGCTAGCAGGGATAGCGATGATGAAGTGGCCCTTGAGGCATGTGAATTCTGGTACTACTTCCACTATTATTTATATGGCTATTTTGAAGTTTGTATGCTTAATTCCTTAATTCATGCCTTAGGTTGTGGATTTTTTAAGGATAATTCATGCTATCTGCCTTGATACCAACTTTAAAAAAATAATAAATAAGCCACGATTCAACTGATCAACTTGTTATAAGTGCCCATTCACTGTGTCCAACACATCAATCTTAATTTTATCTCACATATATGTTACGTGTGTGTGCTGTAATCGCTTCAATAAGGTATTTTTTTTCTTTCTGTTGTAAGGTCCACATTCTGTGAGTCTCGGGGGAATCTGGATATTTTAAAGGAAATCCTGCCTCATTTAATACAAGTATGGTTCATCTCATAATTTCAATCATGTGTATTATCAATCTATAAAATCATGTGACAAAATAATATTTATACTGGCTCGTTATTGTCTCAGGTGCTCTTGACAAATATGGCCTATGCAGATGATGATGAGATCCTTGCTGAGGCAGATGTGATCTTCCAATCTCTTTGAATTTTTCCTATCTTCAACTTTTTAGTTTCTCTTTTCTTTCATACACAATTTTTATCTTTCAGCCTTTTAATTTCAGGAAGATGACTCTTTTCCGGATAGAGAACAGGTTCTGTTACTTTTTTACTTTCATTAATTTATTCATTTCCCGCTAGGCATTCTTTGAATCTTATTGAGCTTTCCATGTACAGGAGCTGAAGCCTCGTTTTCATTCATCAAGACATCATGGATCAGAGGGTGATAGGGATGATGTAAGGCATTAGATTTTCATTATCTGTTTGCTGCTCCTATCTGTTTCTTAAGGGTATCCTTTACAAAAGTTTGAACATTGTGGGGGCATCTTCTTCTTGTATTTTTAGTTTTTTTTTTAATAAATTTCTTTCCTACCAAATGTAAAGTGAATTAGATGTTTTGATAGACTTAAGTCCTTCACTTATATGTTGGGTTCACAGGACGATGATAGTTTCAATATCTGGAATTTGAGGAAATGTAGTGCAGCAAGTATTGATACTATTTCAAATTATTTTGGAGATGAGATTCTTCCGATCCTTATGCCACTGATTGAGGTAAATGATTTAATTCCAGCAATAATATTCTCCTACTTATTCTCCAAATCTGGTCATTTCAGTAGTTATTTGTCTTTATTATTTAGCTATTTCTTATACACTATAAATTCAAGTAATAGAATTGTGATTGCTGTTTCTAATTTACTTCTCTGCTACTCTAATTTACTTCTCTGCTACCCCCACCCCCACCACCCACCACCCACCACCACTGTCCTTCCAGTTTGAAAGAGGTGGCAAGAGGAGTTTTGTAACAGTGAACGAATAGGCTATGTTGACATATTCACTATGACTATTAGCCTACTGGCCTTTCAGCCATACATAGTTGCATTAAGATGCTTGGATATGAATTATGCAAGTTTCATAATCGTATACCTCAATTTAGTTTGTCCTATTCAAAGCAGACAGCTGATCATCTTTCTTAGACAATTTTCTGATGGAAAATGGAAAAATTATTCATATCATGGCATTTTTTGATTGAACATTTCATGTTCTCTTAAATTGCTTTCATATACTGAACCATGCTAAGAGGAGCTTTCTAGAAGCACAAAATTAAGTGCACTGTTTTAATAGGAATAGGTTCAGGAAACAAGTGTCTCTGTACATTCTAAACAGCTTTAATATTTTGCTCGATCCAGGCTAAGCTGTCTTCCCATGCTGATGAAAGCTGGAAAGAAAGGGAAGCTGCAGTTCTGGCACTTGGTGCTGTTGCTGAGGGTTGCATTAAAGGTCTTTATCCCCTTCTGTCTGAGGTATTTGATTTTTCGTGGCAAACAGAATCTAATTGTAACATTGCATTTTTTTTTCTTCTCATTGGCTGGGGTTTCTTATACCTTTTCTTATTTTTTAATCCCCCTAGAGATGCCAGGTTATTGAAGTAGATACATCTAAAGGATCTGGCAACATCAACTATATAAATACATTTCTATCAGTCTTTGACTGCACGATTGATATCTAGTTAGAAATTATCACACGAGCGTACTGGCTTACTGCTTAAGCTTGATTTTTATGATTGTCTTCCTGTTAGAGTGCGTTTGGTATTTTGGTTGGATGTCAAATAAGTTCTCATGGAAGTTAAAGTAAGCACTAGTGTTGTGTCTTGCCATATTTTTTAAAATGCTTCTCTAAATCAGTGATAGAAAAGCATTTCGCAATACTAATACTTCCACAGATTATTACAAGTCTACATTTCATAAATAGTCTGTTTTTTTTGTAGGTCTCTATATAATAGTTAATAAACAAATCATGGAAGTGGGTTTAGTATAACTATAATAAACAACTTAAAGTCTTATCGCCTTACAAGAAACAACAATTATTTTTCAGTATTTTCATTCAACTTAATATGTTTCATCACCAACCCTCCCAAACTAACGCTTAGTCATCCTATGAGCATATTTTGATTTAGAACCTGCTCATACACAAGATCAGGTACTCTTAAGCTTTTGAAGTCCATTTTGTTCAGTTGTGCTTTCTGGAATGCTAAGGTAATAGCATCTACTCTTGTTGTGTACGTTGCTTTTATTGCAGATTGTAGAATTCCTCATTCCTCTGTTGGATGATAAGTTCCCTCTAATTCGAAGCATAACCTGTTGGACGCTTTCGTGCTTCAGCAAATTTATTGTTCAGGTATTCAATTTGCCCAATGTACATACTTAAGCTGGTTAAAATTTTGTGAGTTAGTAAACTTTCCATCTCAATCAATGTTTTCTTGCTGTTTTAGCAATGTTTTATCCTCAAGATTACCTAATCGCTGTAGTTTATAGAATTTACCGACTTCATTGTAACATTTTATACCCGATGGACATGACATTGATTTCAGGGTATTGGACACCAAAAAGGCCTTGAACAATTCAACAAAGTCCTTGTGGGTCTCCTACGGAGGATTTTAGACACTAATAAGCGGGTCCAGGAAGCGGCATGCTCATCTTTTGCTACTGTGGGAGAGGTCTGCCAAAACCCTCACAAATCTTTCTTGATTATAGCTAAGAACTAATTGGAGGTTGTTGTTGCTTACTATTTCTAGGAAGCTGCTGAAGAGTTGGTGCCACATTTAGAAACTATTCTCCAGCATATTTTGTGCGCTTATGGAAGATATCAGGTTCTAATACTTATTCTCTCAGTTGATAGATTGATGGTCTGGAAGAGCTATAGGCCCATAACAGCATGCTATGCTGTTCTAAATCCTTGTTTTTAACAGACACGAAATCAGCGCATTGTCTACGATGCAATCGGTACGCTAGCCGAAGCTGTTGGTGCAGAACTCAATCAGGTGTTGCCATTTGCTTGCTTTGCTTGTCTTCTCATACCTGCTATACCAAAGGATTAAGTTATTAATAATGAGAACCACATGCATCTCTACAGGACAGGTATCTTGACATTTTGATGCCACCATTAATTTCTAAATGGCAACAACTCTCAGACTGGGACAAAGATCTTTTTCCTTTGCTAGGGTGCTTTGCGCTGATTGTGAAGGTATGCGATATTCTCAACATTGATTATATTGGATTTTTTAATCTTATATATGAAATTACAGGCATGTCTGTTCTGTCAGTGCATTTTTTTTAAGAAAGCTTATTTAATTAGCTGATCTGAAGTATTTATGTTGAATCTGCAAATTTATATTCGCCTAATCATAGCACCTGTGCTGTTGTAGGCCATCGGACCTGGCTTTTCACAATTTGCTCCACCAGTTTTTCAGAGGTGCATGATTATCATCCATTCACAATTGCTTGCCAAGGTTCACTTTAGTTTCCTCTATCTTTTTATTTATTTCTATTGCCAAGATCTACAATTGATGTGCTGCTATGTATATCTTTAGGTAGTCTTGCAAAATGCTGTCTCCAGACTGCTATTTTCTTGATTATTTGGAGTGCCGTAGATGTTGAAATCCAGTTTGAAATGCTCTAAGACTAGAGTGTGACCTTTTTTTGCTCTCTATTAGGTAACAAAGCATTGACATTGCAATCTAGATCTACAAAGAGTAAAACTTACTGCCTGGTTGTATTGTAGTTGTCAAAGAAAAAGTACCTGGAAGATTATTCTAATATCTTCATAGTCAAGAATTCGGTTTGTCTTGCTTTCTTCCACTATTACTTTAAACGAGCAAGTTGCTAAAGTCTATTTGGAGGACATACTCAGTGTAAAGGTCGGAATAAAGTCTAGCTCAGGGTTAAGACCATGTTGCAGTTATATTGGATCATGAGGAAGATCTATATATGCATATGTGTTAGTTTATAGGTCAGTTAGATTCTACCATCTTACCCTATGTAAGTCATGGTGATATGGAGTCATGGACGACTCACCTTGCTATGTAGCCTGTGATTATTTAATGATGAAGTAATATTAACAGACACAGATTAGTAAGTAACATTCATTCATGCACGGGTCTTGTGTGGATGATTCAAATGGTAAATTGCAATATACCGAATTCCTTGAACTGGTGCTGATGTTCTATTTGTAGGCCAATCCTTCAGTATCTGGAGTTCAGTGTGTAGATAACGAGTTCATTGTTTGTGCTCTGGACTTGCTTTCTGCACTTGCAGAGGGACTTGATAGCATGTTTGAGAGCCTGGTATGTCCGATCCTAGAATATCAGTCTTCACAAATGTTTTGTTTTTAAACCTTGTCTATACTTTCTAAGTTAGATATTTTTTTCCTTAAATTGAAACTCTTTTTTTATTCTTATGTTACAATTATCTCAACTAGCTGAGTAACTTAGCCTCATCTGATCTTATCATATGCTCACCGTTCAATTGTTATTGCTAATATTCTCCAAGTTGTATTCCATATATTAATTTCTTTTCCAATTTTTCAAAGAATTGGTGTTTGTATATGAGTTGGTAATTATAGGTCATCATGCTTCATCACTATTATTAGCGGTTGTTTCGCTACTGAAAATATATTTGCTTAGGTTGCGCAAAGCCACTTTAGTGATCTTCTCATGCAATGCTGCATGGAAGAAGCTTCTGATGTCAGACAAAGTGCTTTTGCACTCCTTGGTGACCTTGCAAGAGTGAGTACCATACTGTATTTTGTCTCTCTTCTTAAAATTCATTTCTTCGAAATGTTTCAGCATTCTTTTTCATTCATTCCACGTCTTGATTCTTCTTTTGGGGTCTTTATAACAAACCAGGTCTGTCCAGCATATTTGCATCCTTTTTTATCTGATTTTGTTAATATTGCGGCCAAACAGTTGGTAAGAACTCTTCTTTCAGTGCTTCTCCTCTTTACAAAAAGTGAATCTGGTGTTTATTTTTCTGCAACTAAGAAGCTTGTGGTTTATTGCAGGAAACATCACAATTGTCTGAAAATATTTTGGTGGCAACTAATGCATGTTGGGCAATTGGTGAACTTGCAGTAAAGGTGTGTGTAAATTATTTAAGATTTGTGCGGAAAAAATCAGAGTAAATTATTGAAAACTTTGTTTAGGTAATTATGCTTGTTTATGTCCTTTCTCGTTCACTAGTTGCTTTGATGATCAATATAAGCTGAAAATTATATTGGAAAGTTCAACCATTTTGCATGTTAAAGTGACTTCTCTAGCAATTCTAGGAAAATGATGATACACGGTAATCTGCTTTATTGTCAGTTTCGTCAAGAAATATCTCCATATGTTGTGACTGTTGTCTCTTACCTTGTCCCGATTCTTCAATATGCTCAGGTTAGTACGTTAAACTCTTTCTACATGCTGCTGCTACTGAATCTTGTTTTCTTTCTAATTCCACTGAAGTAATTGTTCTTACTACTCAGAGAGTCAATAGGTCCCTTGTGGAGAATAGTGCTATTACACTTGGGAGGCTTGCTTGGGTCTGTCCGGAGATGGTTTCATCGCACATGGAGCATTTTATGCAGCCCTGGTGTATCGCACTCTCCATGTAAGTCTCTTTCTCTCTTTCAAGGACTCATATCCTCTATGTAGTCTGAAATGGAATTGGCTTGATCAATGAACGAGATTCTAGCACGCCATCCAAATTTTAGAATACCCATTCTTCAGAGTTATGAATGAGGTAGCAGAAGAAACTTATCCATTTTGATTTAACCTAGCTGTGAAGTGGACCTAGTCCATTTGAAGCCAAATAAAAATGACATCTTTGACCTTGATAAATCTTTGGCAGGATTCATGATGCCATTGAAAAGGAAGAAGCATTTCATGGTCTCTGTGCAATGGTATGACTAAATATATGATTTGCTTATTGGAAACATGATTGAAGTATGGATCGTAACTGCTAATGGTAATAGATGACCCTTGACGAGAAGAAAGTATAACAGATTGTGGACTTTTTGCAGGTTCGGTTAAACCCTCCGGGAGCTTTAACTTCTCTCGTGCACATGTGCAAATCTATTGCGAGCTGGCATGTATGATCTGATCTCCCATTTAAAATCATGTTCATGAAAACGAATCAAACCTAGGGTGTTGGGGTTTCTAATCAAAACAAGTTATTTTGTACTTGTTGTCTCATTGTAGGTAATTAGGAGTCGGGACCTGCACAACGAAGTCTGTCAGGTGCTCCTCGCATACAAACAGGTTCTTTCCTTTGCCCTTTATAATAACTAATCTTTGCAATCTTGTTGATGTGGCGTGGTGTATCTTCTCATGCTTCTAAGAATATATGAAAATATGCTGCTGCACAACTATGGGCAAATTATCGGTTTGTTTTAGAGCATGCGATGATTTATTTAGCGCTGCTACTGAGAAATCGAATATAATCAGCTGCAAGAAGAGTGCATTTATTATGTATTCAACTAGTTCTCCTTTTATTATCCTGAAAGTGATTACATGTTTTTATATACATATATGCTATTAAAAATGATGACTAAGGCCATCGTACATTTAACTTGCAGCTTCTAGGAGATGTAGCTTGGGAGCAGTGCTTGTCCATGTTGGAACCATTGGAAAGAGACAAGTTATCGAAATACAACCAGTTATACTCCTAGTCCGTCGTTGCTCAAGTTTCTGTCGGGCGCAATACCTCCTACCAATAAGTTTCTACTATTATCACTGTCCTGTTTCGACTGATTGCAATAGGTTCAATTTTTTAAGCACTTAAACTAATTGATTCCTATCATCAGCACCCACATATCATCCTCAGTTGATTTCGTGATGAAGAAATGCTACTTTTTTCGGGACTCCTTTTGGGGGCAGCAAACGTCAATAATGAAACATATCGTTTGGGTTTTCTTTATAACTAGTGCAAGTATTCTTGTGTTGTCATAACTGAGGCATCAGTTGTGTTTATTGACGTAACATTGAAAGTTTGAGATATCTGTCCTAATGGTTATAACTTAAGTTCCACAGCCATTGGATACATAGAGCATTCAAAGTCCGTAGTACAATGGATTGATTGATCAATAAGCAACTCAGTAGCACATTGGGGCCGGCTCTGCTTATATCTAAAAACAAACTTTGCCTAATCATTTAAACCATGTATTTAATCTTAGCAATGTGGATTCTGCTCAAAGAATTACAGTGATCTTACCTGAACCTTGGAAGAACGGTTTATAATCAAATCAATTTCTTCTCACCTGTTGATGCAGCATCGATGGAAACCATTACTGTCCTTGGAAGACATGCATAGATCAGTGACCTTGCATGTCAAGCATCTCATCAAGATTCTTCACCCTCTCCACTCCATCACTAAGCAAGAAGCGGATTCTTTGTCTGTCTTCGCAGCTCCTGTTCTTCTCAATCTCTTGCCTTATCGTTTGCATCAATTCAGCTGCAAAATCCAAGCGCATATCATAGTGTATTAGGATCAGTATATATGAAGGGCAAACAACCAAGAGATAACAATATGGAATCCATTTTCTGCGCAATTAAAGAAACGTCACAACTATGCCATATCTCTACGGTCGGAGCAAATCATCGAATATATGATCATAATAGTTAAGGTAGGGAAAAGTTGTCATCTTATGATACTAAAACTTCTAGCTGCACTATATGATTGAGGAGGATTTCACCTCGAGAAGGATCAGGTGCTCTTCGCGCAATCCTTATAGCCTGTCGATATAACGTTAGAACCCTAGCACGAAGGAGAAAATCCTGCAAAGTGAAGGACTGAACCATGGCAGATTCTACCTTCCTTCAAATAAAAACAACACTATGTCATTAGATCCTGACGAAGGGAAGTAGGTGGATGTAGTAAGATGGATACAATTTCTCATTTCTTTGGTAGTAGGAAAAAGTAAGGATTAGACCTCACTTCTTACATAACATCAGGATTTCAATAGCAAACTGACGACTCCTTTCCAGATTCTCAATTCTCAAATGTTTAAATACAACATCTAAGTACCTAAAAATATGAAATTACACCCTTCAATCCAAATTCAAAATAACATAATTTCAGTTCTCTTTGAAATAGCAGTAAGTCATCTGTAAACGAGATAGGCGTTTGGGAAGCAACCTTATTTTTGGTCAACGTTTGGGAAGCAACCTCAGCTCGAAGATTAACAACTTAATGCTTTCGATTTGAGGGAGATCACTGAGAGTGAGAGATAATTCATGGCCAAGAGATAGTTCACCCCCAAACCTGATAATGTCCAACCTAATGCATGAAAGAAATTGTACTTTCAATACAAAGAAGATTTGACAGATTCTGAACCTTGCGCAAAAAAAAAAAGGATCTAGAATCCAGCGGCAGATTAAAGCTAGGGTTCCAAAGAAAATGCAGCAGACTTGATCCACAAATTGACTACAAGCACAGCTAAATCGAGGACAAAATCGAAGACCTAGCTTGCGTCACAGAGAAGCGCGAGAGAGAAGGACCTGTAGTCGTGTGCTGTGAAGAAGAATAACGGAGAGCGGAAGACGGAACTGTATATTACAATTTATATCATAGTTACATAACCGGACCGGACATCGAACCGGCGAGGGGGCCGGTTCACGGTTCGGCCGGTCCAACCCGGTCCAGCCCGGTTCGGTGTGCGGTTCACTGTTCACAAGGGGTAAAAATTTTGAAAACTTAAAATACATACATAGTCTCAAACACAAACATAATTACCTCAAACTACATGATCTCACACACACACAAACTACCTAGTTTCAATATCAAACACACATTACTCTCAATTCTCAAACACAATACACAATAGTAGTGAACCGGTCTAACCAATTGGGTTAAACCGATTGGTTTGTGCATAACCCAAAACCGGAAACAAAAAAAAAAAAAAACAGTCGAAAAAAAAACGAAAACCGGGGGAAAAAAAACGAAACCGAAAAAAAACAATTAAAAAATCAACCGGAAACCGGCCGGTTTTTCAAAAACCGACCGGTTCGACCCGGTTCAAACACTGTTCATTTGCAGAACGGTCTTTTAACTGAACCAAATCGGTGAGGGGTCCGGTTCCCGGTCGGACCCGGTCCGACCGCCGGTCCGGTCCGGTTCTGATAACTATGAATTTATATACAATTTATTTGGTTATTCACATTTTATTTTTATATTTCTAAGTAATTACTATTTTACTTATACTTCAAAATATAATTATTTGACTTTCTCAATTAGTTATTAATATTTTCAGTTAGTAACAGAACCGGACCGCCGATCGGACGGATTCGACCGTGAACTGCCGAAATGGATAGTCTGGTTCGCACAAAAGACCGAAATTCATACTAAACCCAATTTAATAGGTGTAAATCATACGATTTTTAAAGAACTAGACATTTTTTTAATAACCGACCGGTTCCAATTCTTATTTTTTATTTTTTTGCTCTTTGATTGTGACTTCTCTAGGTTATTTTTATTTAAAGAACCAGACAGTCTTCGTAGTTCCTCAATTCAATTTTAAAATTTCTTCTCTCTTCTCTGCTGAACCCTGGTTTAAATATGGCAGCATGGTTTTCTACTACAGTATTACTACCTACTTTACCCATAGCAATTGGTGATTGCTTACCCGATGGAAAGGACGTCTTCACATGTGGGTGTGATCGCACTAGCGACTTGATGATGACGTCATGTAACTTCGCCATGACATATGTCTCCAGGAGATTTTGTGGATGTTGCATTCTTACTGACCCCTGCAATTGCAGCTCGAGCCCCCCCCCCCCCCCCCAATGAACTGATTGACCGCGTCTCGCCCGCTCACCTCTTCGATAAGTTGAACGGGATGAATGAGAGCATCAAATCGGTTCTGGTACTCGTATATACCAGTTACATAGGGAAATCTGTACGGCTCAGCAAGGACTAGACTCTGTGTCAACCTTTTTTACAAAATTGACGATGCTTTGGTCTGAGTATGATGCTGCTAGGGCCCTAGGTCCCTGTGATTGTGAGAAATTTAAGAAGCACATTGTTCACTATGATAAGCAGGGACTCTGCCAATTTTTAATGTGTTTGAATGACATTTTTTCGAATGTCATAAGGAAACTTATTCTCTGGGTTTCTCTACCTAGTTTGAACTAGGCTTATAGTATGGTAATTCAGGAGGAAAATCAGAGAGGTTTGACAGGTGTGACATCTGATAATGTCGTCTCCTCTACTGATAACATAGTCAAGATCTTCACCAATGTAGAGTGTGTATTCTGTCATAAAAAGGGTCATACAAAGGACATGTGTTATACTAGAGGTTGCGATTTTTGTCATAAGAAAGGGCATGTGAAAGAAAATTGTTTCAAACTTAGGGATACCAATAAAATAAAAGGGTTTAATTTCTAAGCTAACAATGCTTATGTTGTTAGTAGTTGTCCCTTGATTCTGTTTCAGTTGGCCTCACTCAAAATCTAAAGTTGCAGGGAGGAGTGAATCTCACATCTGAGCAGTTTGGCCAACTCCTCCAGTCCATTAACCGTGTTGGTACCACTTCAGTGCAACCTTCTCCTAATGCTGGTGCCCACGCTAATATGACATGTATAACTATCCTTAATTCTCATTACCAAGATGAAGACACTTGGATTTGAGATACAGGTACTACTAATCATATGACCAAAATGTCTGATTGACTTGAGGATTGTAGGTAGGATAGTTAACAAACCAAAAGTGCAATTACCTAATGGTGTTTATGTTTCCGTAGACAATATAGGTGACTTTAAAGTGAGTTCAGATAGGGTATTGAAAAATATGTTGTATTTGCCTCGCTTCAAGTATAATCTCATTTCTGTTTCTAAGTTGACTTCTGAACTGAATTGCTCTGTCACCTTTTACTCCAAAACTGTTGTTATGCATGACCTCTCGAGTAGGAAGGTCTTGGGAACTGGTAGAGAAGAATCAAGACTTTTTGTCTTTAGGCCTTTGTATGATTCACATTTTGTTTCTGTTCCTGTAAATGCTGCCTTGTCCTTGTGTTAAACAGATTGATTAGTTGATGTTATGGCATATGCGATTTGGCCATGCATCCTCTCACACTCTACAACATGTAACCATATTAAACTTTTTTACAAATAAAAGCAAGGTCATTCAAAATTATGTTGTATGCCCATCTGCAAAGATTACTCGTTTACCTTTTCATGTGTCTGTTTCAAGAGTTGTTTCTCTTTTTGATTTGATCCATGGTGATGTTTGGGGTCCGTATCAAAAACAAACTTATGATGGAAAAAAGTATTTTCTTACTCTTGTGGATGACTACTCTAGGGTCACTTGTACTTACCTGATTGTGAACAAATCTGATGTTGTTATTGCTCTTTAAAATTTTATATCATTGATTCATAATCAGTTTGGTATTTGAATTAAAAAAAAAATAGATCGGACAATGGACTAGAATATTTCAATGATTATTTGAATGTGTTGTTTAAGGAAAATGGTATTATACAGTAGTTGTTTGTATACACCACGACAAAACAGTAGAGTTGAGCGCAAACATAGACATCTTTTGGAAGTAGCGAGGTCTTTGAAATTGCAGGGACATATACCTATTTTTTTAGGGAGAATGTGTTACTACCGCTTGATGTCTTATTAATATAACCTGTTGGATCGTGAAATCCTGGTTGCTGATCTGGCAGTGAATTGAATGCCAGACAAAGGTTGAAAGATGCTTATGCTTCAACTCCGGTGAACCTGCAAGTAGGGGAGCGCAACAGAGGGGGTGTCTCTGGGTCCCTCTCCGATACTTAAATGAGTATATGTGTGTGTATATAGCTCAAAACGTAAGGAACGTATGTAAAGCAAAGGTATTTATAGGGTAGGAGAGATCAAACCGTATAAGGCAACTGAATATCTTAGTGCATATTGTGTTGCTGAAGATTCGGATCATAAGATATGGCAGTTACTGCGAGATATTGCAGTTACCATATCTAATCTTTAGTGAATATGTTACCGAGATACGCGGGATATCGTGGCCACTTCCTTATTAACGGTTAGTGGGACCAGATGAGAGAGGCAAGGCTCTCTTCGGGGCGAGCACTCCCATGGCTAGCATTGAGAGGTCGCGGCTTGGTGAAGGATGGCGAGCAGTCTAGAGAGCCTTTGGCGTTCATATCGACTTTGGGCACGCTCTTGGGCCACTCTATGGTGGGCCAAGCTGACCTGTACTTAAGCTGATCCAGTTCGAATATCTTGGGTTCACCCCCTCCAGGGTTTCTGGGCCCTCGAGGCCTTTTCCTTATTGGGCTGTCAATATCGATACCCAATAGAACCCCATCTTATGTTTTTTTATGGTAAATGTCCCCTCGAGATTTTGACTAAAAAGAAACCTGAAACTGATCACTTAAGAGTGTTTGGTTGTTTATGTTCCGCTAAAAACCTTGTTGTGCATGATAAATTTGCTCCTCGTGGTATCCCATCTATTTTTATTGATTATTCAGAAACACAAAAGGGTTATAAACTTTATAATCTGAATACAAACAGTTTCTTTATAAGCAGAGATGTGAAATTTTATGAGCACTTATTTCCTTTTTAAAGGAATTCTGATGATGTGTTAGACAATATGTTAAACAAACCATTTTTATATGATGATGTCTCATGTGATATTCGGGGTGCACCTGAGCAGACACAACTTTAGATGATTGTTCTTCCATCGAACCCGAATAAGATCCTGACAATGATGATGAACAATCTGAGTCAAACGATGCAGTTCAGGAATCCGTTCATATTTTGAGACGTTCGGGTCGGGTGACTAGACCACCTGTTTGGCACCATGATTATCAGGTTGAAAGTTCCAATTCAGATCATTATGTTACTAATTGTGTGTCTTATGCACATTTATCGCTTCGCTTCAGAATTTTGTTTCGTGCCTTTCCAGGATAGTCGAGTCGGGCTTCTTTGCTGAGGCTGAAAAGCATGCAGAATGGATCAAAGCCATGAAGAATGAGATATCTGCTCTTGATGCGAATCATACACAGGACATGGTCCTACTACCCTCAGGTACAAGAGCCATAAGATGCAAGTGGGTATATAAAATTAAAATGAATGTTGATGGCTATATTGAACGATATAAAGCACATTTAGTGGCTAAGGGTTTTACACATACCCATGAGATTGATTATTTCAAAACGTTTCCCTCTGTTGCAAAAATGAACACTGTTAGAAATCTGCTTACCTTAGCCTCTATTAATCAGTGTCAATTATATCAATTAGATGTTCATAATGCATTTCTTCAAGGTGACTTAAATGAGGAAGTGTATATGCATGTTCCACCCGGTTTTCGTAATCAGGGGGAGAATAAAGTGGTTTGCAGATTACGAAAGTCTCTCTATGGATTGAAATAAGCATCTAGGTAGTGGAATATTAAACTGATTGAGGCACTCATTAATAATGGGTACACTCAGTCAAGGCTTGATTACTCTGTGTTTACGAAGCGTTCTGGTGCTCAAATTGTTGTTTTGTTGGTTTATGTGGATGATTTGGTTATAACTGAAAACATAAATGAACTGATTGTGGATCTGAAGAGTATGCTCATGAACACATTTAAAATGAAGGATCTAGGCGATCTCAAATACTTTTTAGGTATTGAAATTGCCAGATCCAAACAAGGGTTGATTCTGAGCCAAAGGAAATATGTACTTGAGATGATTTCTAAGTGTGATATGTCTGGGTGAAAACCTGTGAAAACTCCTATGGAGTTGAATGTTAAGTTCACTATCAAATCATACGATAAAGCATGTTGGTACGAATTTTGATGATTTGCTATTAGGAAATCAGACGTATATAAACAGTTAATTGGTAAGCTGCTTTATTTGACTATTACAGACCTGATATTGCCTTTTCGGTTCATTGTTTGAGTCAATATATGCAAGAACCTAAAAAGTTCCACATGGATGCTGCATTGAGAATTGTTAAATATGTTAAGAATGACCCGAGATTATGAATATTCCTTGGTTCGAAAAGCTTGCCTCTTTTAAGTGCTTATTGTAATTCTGTCTGGGTTGTTTGTGCAAAGAGTAGAAAATCTGTTACAAGTTATTGTATCAAGCTGGGTAATTCTTTGGTTTCTTGGAAAATCAAGAAGCAGAGTACAATGTCTAGATCTTCAGCCGAAGTTGAGTATAGAAGTATGGACACTACTCTTTCAGAGGTTGTATGGTTGTCTAGGTTGTTGGAGGAATTGGGAGCTTACCAAACACAACCAGTAAGAATGTTTTGTGATAGTCAAGCTGCACTGCAGATTGCATCAAATTTAGTATTTCATGAGCGTACAAAGCACATCGAAATTGACTCTCACTATATTTGTGAGAAGATTCAAGAAGGTATTGTGAAAACCTGTCATATAAAAACTTTGGATCAATTAGCAGACCTTTTTACCAAAGCTCTTTCAAGTCGACAACATAGTTTCCTCAAGGATTTACTGGGATTGAAGAATATTTTTCAGAAGTTCAAATGCTCAGATTGATGGGGGGTTATGATTATTAATTGTTAGTCAATCTTTTCATTTGAGTCAAGTTTAGTTATTAGTTTGGTTTGTGTATAGTTGAGGACTAATTTGTAGTTTAGGACTTATTTTGGGTTATTTATGATATTTCTGTAAAATACACTTAGTATATTTAGGGGGGACGAGGGACTAATGAATCGAATCCCCCAATAGAACCCATCAAGTCTTGGTTGTCTGTTGAGTTTGCGATTTTGATCTCCTCGATTTTACCAAAGTTGAAAAATATTATTAATTTCAGATTCATGCATAATCATAATTATGTACATGATATTAACATTCGATTATTAATTTCATGAAACTGGTATGTATTCTTGATAATTATTCTTAATTTGATCTTAAATATAATTTATAATAAAATAATAATATATGCACCTTGTTGCTTTTCATCAAAGGTATGACTTTTAGTATTATGTAAAATTTACTGAATAAAACAAATTTAAGAAAAAAAATCATTAATATAGATGAAAAATAAAAAGAGATGGTTGAAAGTTTATAATTTATTGGAAAAATGAATGAGATTTTTTTTGAAAGATTGTAAACTAAGTTGCATGACATATTACATGAGTGAGATTTGAATATTTGGCATGAACAAATTGGATTTTATAAATTGAACATTTGAAATGAGAAAACGTTTTAAAAATTCACCTGTCACGGTTTTATATTTTGTTTTGGTCAAATTAACGCTTTACTTGATGAAATAAAATGTCGTGATACAAGATCACGGTTGTTCGTACATACAATCATTTGCTACTAAACATACAAATAGAAGTGGTGGTCTTTCGACCCAATCATTTAGACTCACTCCCAATTTCGCTTGTTTGGCTATCCAATTCGCACATTCATTTGTCGTCCTTGGAATTACTCGACATTGCACTTGTTCGATTTTCCTTACTAGTGCTCGGATGTTCGTTATGATGGTTTCCACCCTCCAATGGCTTGGTCCGTCCACGATCTGTTGGTGCACCACTTGTGAATCCGTCTATATGACAACACTTGACCATCCCGATTCAATTGCTAGTCTTACCCCTTCTTGTATAGCTATGACCTCCATTGTTTCTATGTCATCATTCTGGTATCTCCGGTTTAGGCCACCCACTACTTTGCCTTCCTTGTCCCTAGCTACCAATCCTATTTCGGCTCGTCGTGATTGCCTACACCATGATGCATCGCAATTTACCTTGATTGTGTTTGACGTCGGTGGTTGCCATTGTTAAGGCTGTGGTCTTCGGTCGGGCCACGATCCATAGTCCCGACTAGGCTAGGTCAGCGACTCGCTTGGTGCTCCATATATGCTAGCTTAAGCTCCTCGATCACGACTCTTGGACTAGGTTGTTTTGCTTCGAAAGCTGCTTTGAATCTTGTCTTCCATATTTGCCAACATGTTATCAATGTGAGTATCCACCTCCTATCATTGCAAACCCCTTGTCCCATCGGTTTGACTCTCCTCACTTCTAGCCATTGGGCCATGTCTAGGTTGTTTCGTTGGTCCACCCTTAACCCTAGGACGCCGCGCCATACAAGTTCGGTCCATCCACACTCAAGGATTACGTGTTCTCTCATTTAAACTTCCCCACATATTGGGCATCCCGGACTTACATTCATACCTCGTCTATCCATATTCGCTTTAACGGCTATGCAATTTGTTGCAAGTATCCATACGAAGTTTTTAACCTTAGGTATCGCCTTTGTTGCCCAAAGACCCTTCCAAAACGTACCCTGGTTAGGGAGGTTCGGCCTTACTTGTTTATCGGTCTGTTCCTGTAGCTTATGGTACACCAATCAGATCATTGGCGTTCCGTCTCTTGTGTGTGGCCATATGTATCAATCAATGCCCCCATCATGCGGTAACGGGATATTGATGATGTGTTCAGCATCTTCATGGTTTACAATGCTCCTAACAAGTCCTTCATCCCATGTCCCACTCGGTTTGATTAGTTCCCATACCCAAATGTTTCCTCCATTTTCCACCCTGTTTTCGGCACTCACCCTTTTGTTCTCCTTTGTGTATATCAATGCGTTCTCGAACACTCTAATATTGTCTCCCGTGCCTATCATCCACCCCTCTCATGTTTCTTCATCTCTCGGCCATGCATAATGCTACTCCACCCCCACGATGCTCGACCCCCTTTTTTCGCCTCTAGGAAGGAACACCTCGGGAAGTATAACCCCTTTAAGACCTGCGCACATAGGGTGTTCGGTTTGGTCACAATTCAGCCCGCCATTTTTGTGAGTAGAGTTGTATTGAAACTTTGCAATTCTCGGAATGCTAGTCCCCCCCACCTCCTTTGCCTTGGTTAGGATCTACCATCTCCACCAATGAGTTTTCTTCCCCTCGGTTGTTTGTCCCCACCAAAAATCCGCAATGAGAGCATCAATTTCTTAGCACCATGTTTTTGGTAACCGGAACGCGCTCATTATATATGTCTGTATTACGGTTATAAAGTCCTCGGCCTCCATCCTTGAAGCTTATCCTTTACCTTGGTATTTAGGAATCCCAATCCCTTCTTCAATGAGCGTCCCCATATGGAAGGTAGTCTCAAGTATTTGTCTGGGTCACTCGTACTTTTTTATATTAAGTGCTTCATCAACCTCATTCCGCTCGGTTTGCCCCGCCCCTTTGTTGAAATAAAGGGTTGACTTATCCCTGTTGATACGTTGTCCGGATACCAGACAGTAGCTATCAAGGATCCTCCTGAGGTGTTCGGCATTGTCGGTTGATCCCCTAATAAAAAATAGCGAATCAACTGCCAAAAAGAGGTGATGTAGTTCCGAGCAGTGTCTCTTTAGGGTTATCCCCTGTATCTCCCCCTCTCTGGCTGCCCCGAGCATTCTTCTTGGCAGTACATCCGCAAACAGGATAAATAAGTAAGGTGATAGGGGGTCTGCTTGGCGGATACCTCGTGTTGGGCATATGGTTTCAGTTCATGCCCCGTTGACCACTACTTGGTACGTAGTTGTTGATATGCAATTCCTTATGCACCCCAACCATTGCTCCGCAAAACCTCTCTTTCGCAGGGTAGCGATTAGGAAATCCCACTCCACTTTGTCATACGCCTTCTACATATCGATCTTTAGGGCACACTCCACCTTAGTCTCATTTCGGCTCATATGGAGGTGATGGAAGACTTCATGTGCTACCATGATGTTGTCATTTATGTGTCTACCTGATACAAATGCACTCTGGAAAGGAGTGATAAGATATGATAGATATGTTTTCAAATGGTTCACCAACACTTTTGAAATGATCTTGTACATGAAGTTGCAACAACTTATAGACCGAAAATTAGTGGGTTTTGCACTTTTGGAATAAGGACGATATCAGTATTGTTTAGGGGGTTTAGAATGATACCTGTTCTGAAGAAAGCCTTGACCGGGGTGATGACATTCGCCCCCACGATGTTCCATTTCCTTTGGTAAAACAGACCCGGGAACCCGTCCGGACCCGGCGCACGTGATCCTTCTAGTTGATATGTCGCTGACCGAATTTCTGTCTGTCACCTCCCTTGTTAGGTTTACATTCATCTCGGGTGTTACTTAGCTCAATATATATCTGAACCCCATAAACAATACTGATATCCTCCTAAACAAGGTGGTATTTTGCTGAAAGAATGTGGTATTTCTGTCCCCCTCCCTTAACCATTTGACCATCGACCTTTGTTTCCAATATGTTTCCTCTCTTGTCCAAATGGTTTGGAGTTTCCCTTTTAACATTCTCTCCTACCGTATCGTCTCTTGGTCCATCACCCCTTGATTATTACTCCGTAGGGCTCCCTTTATGCTTGGGGACCTCTTTCATTTTTTTGCCAAAATGGACCTTGCTCCATGCCGTGAGCTTTTGTCGACACTGATGGAGCTTGGTATACACCCCTTGTATTTCCCTCCGGGTTGTTGGTCTCTCTCATGCATCACGTATTACCTCCTTGCATGCCAGGTTTTCTATCCTCATCGCCTCAAACTTGAAGTGTCTCCTTTGTCGTCTCATCGGTTGCTTGAGTTGGACCACCATTGGTTCATGGTCTGACCCTATGGAATGTTCATTGATGCACCTCCCTTGTTGGTGCCGCAATGCCCATTCCGCATTCGTAAGGATCCGATCAATCCACTCACTTATCCTTTCCGACCCACTCTGATTATTGCACCCCGTAAAGGGAGTTCCATGCGCCCCCAAATCCTCCATGTTGAGGTCATCTATCAATTGTTTGAATTCATCCATTTGTCATTGTGACTTCCTCCTACCACCTTGCTTTTCATGTTGGTAGCATATGCTATTGAAATCTCCTAGCACCATCCAGCTCCCTTTTCGGCTCGTACCTATTGTTCGTAAGAGGTCCCAATTTTGTGTCCGTTCGTGTGCCACCGTGCTTGCATGTACCCATGTGACATGTATTGGGTCAGAATGCTTATCAATTTGTACCTCACAATCAATGACATTCGGGCAGCATATATGATAGAGACCCTAGTCTCTAATGACCACCACAATGCTAAGTCTCCCGACGCTCCATTCGGGCTTACGTAGTACTTATTCTCCATCCCCAGTCTTGTTCTTATCCTTTCGCAGTAGGTATCCCCATTTTTTGTTTCCATTATGAATATGATGTTTGGGTGATACCTTTTGTTGAGGTCTTGCAAGCGTTGAACTGTCAGGGCAGACCCCAAACCCTGACAATTCCAGGAGATAGCACTCATTGAGCACCCGTGGCTGTTCCGGGACAGCCACCACAACCCTTGTTCAGCTCGTGTGATTCCTCATGTTCGCCTCTTCTCGGTTCTCTTCTTTCTGTTGGGATTGATCTTGGTCAGTTTCCTCCTCGGGCTCTTCCTTATCCCTGCTCCCGAGCTTTCGGTCGGTACCTTATGTCTCCTCATACGTTTTGTCCCGGGTTGATCCTCCATCTCTTCCCTAGTTCGCTTCAAAGTCACCTTGTTTAAGTAAGGGCTTAGGCCAGATGTAGGGTTATGGTTCGGTTGTTGGGGGGAGGTGGGTGGTGGGTGGTGTGTCGGGTGGGTTCTCTACAATGTATGTGTGGATGATGGTAGTGGTATCGATCGGGTCTACTTGAGTCGGGTTGTCGGGTAAGTATGTAATCATTGGTTGGGGTGGTTCAGTGGGGTGGTCAATATGCAATGGGTGTGGGTATCTTCGGCTTGGTTCGGTCTTTAGCCATTGGCGTAGGGGTTGGTTTCGACTTATGCATTGTAGTTTGATCAGCTCCGTGTGAGGTCAGATGGATGGTTAGGGCTTTGGTGTTTGGTGGTTCATCGGGCTCTAGATCATCCGGTCGGTTTCTATGGCTGGTTTGGTCTCCTTGGTCATGGGCTAGGTCGGTTTCCATTGGCTCTGTGTCCATCGGTTTTTCCGTTCGGGCCATGGGAGTGTCCTCCCCTTCCATACCATTGGCTCTGTGTCCTTGTTTTTTACCTTATCCATGCTCTTTCCTCTAACCTCGGTCATAATGTCAAACCACGATTTTCTCTCACCCTGTTTTTGGTTCGATCCTTGGCCCTCATCCCCTCCCATGTGTTGCCTCGGTGTGGTTTGCTTCGGTTGCACTCCAACAAGCCACATGTCATACATTGGTATACTTGGATTGTGCTCCGCCATTTGTACCTCCGCTTTGCATGCTTGAGTCGTGTGACCCAACATGCCACATCCATAACAGTAATCCGACAGTCACTCATATTTTATTGATGCCCATCTATCCACCCCATGGGAATTCTTCCACCAAAATCCAGCCATCGGTGGTTATCCCCATTCACTTCCACTCGTATTTTCATATAGCTCCTACTTATTCTCCCAACATGCTTTTCAATCTCTAGGCATTTTTCTATCATATCTCCTATCTTCTAGGCATTGGCATCACTAAAATTTTCCAGCCCTAGGTCATGCACTTGGGTCCAGAAGTTTACCTTGTGGAATTCCACCCCCTTAACTCCTATGCTCGGATCTCATCTCTTTATGTTTAGGTGTGACCATTTACTGCCCATGGTGATCGGTCTAGGATCTTATCCATATCCTCTTGTTGTTTAAAGTCGAACAACATTATACCCGCCTCCGCTTCCGATATAGTGACTTTGTCGTATCTCACCCATGTCGACCGAAGCATCCCATTGATCATGCTTAGTTTGATCGATTTTGGGGATATGACCTTGCCCAAGTACCACGTCTCATTCTGTACTTGCTGGTTCGAGGCAAGGTCGACCGCGGGTCCGCCGGGTCTATTTTTTCCGCCAGAATCGGAGCTGACCTGCTTCCTCTCGTCGGGGGCCCGAGTCGTCACCACAGTTGGCAGCTCCCTACAAGAAACAAAGGAGAAAAAACAGCAAGGTTAATCAGATTGCACGTCTAGGGTTTACTGGTGTCGGCTTTGCCGATGGTTGCAGCGGGCCCGAGCTGTTAATAGTAGCTTGTGGCGAGTTGTGGCTGTTGTGCGCCTTCCCCCAAGCTGGTGTGGCTAGCTATGGGTTCGACCTACGCTTTCTCAACGGTGGTTCTATGTTGTCATGGCGAAAAATCTGGTGGAGAAATTGGTCGGATTTACGTGGTTTCACCAGGAGTTGTCTTCATGTCTCCATGCATGGGGATGTCACCTCCAGCTGCAGTGTTTCGTCCGCTTGTGCTCCTTTGATTGGTTGCTTGTCGTGATTGCAATAAATGCCAAGGGAATCGTCCAATTGCAGAAGGAATCAGATCCGTCACGAAGCTAGAATCCTAGGATTTAGGGGTTTTCAGTTTTCGGACAGAGGACACGCGTGGACACACTCGCCACCGATCACTCAAAACCACCACGGTTTTATATAATTTAACCAAATTAATATATATACATAATAAAATAGTATATAAATAGTTGGGAAAAAAATGACCATTTTCCTTATGCAGGCCCATTTTGCCAAGTTGCCCAGATTTTGGTAAAAATGGGCCATATTTCTGGCCCATTCATACTTTGTGAGAATCGGTCAAATTTGTAAATAGAGGTGCTGTATGGAGGATATTTCAGTAATTACGAAGATATGTACTGTATTTGTAAATAAGTTTTTGGCCAACTATTTGTAAATAAATGATTTTTGTAATTTCTAGGAATGTAGGGAGCTCTGAAAAATGCGCGTTATGGCGTATGTCGTCCAATAACTGTTCGCAACTTCGCATCGTCAGACAGACTCGCCTCGTCGTTCTCGCTAGCTCATAGCAAGACATTAATAAACCTCCCGCCGTCTACGGGATTTACCGACCTCCATCTTCAGCGTCTCCGGCAGCTGAAAAATATCGCTTTTTCATCAAGAGGTCCATCGATGACCAGCGGGTATAATCGTGGTGGCTCTTTGTATGGAGGCGCTGTTCCGTACAGATCACAGTAATACCTTCGCTTCATCTTCTCTAGCAATTCTGAGCCAATTTATTATACAGTAGCTTCATTTTAATTTGGTTTTGATACTGAAATTGATTATATATTGACTGTGTTCTAGGGAGGGACTCAGTACGAGGCCTATGGGCGGATCAGACGAAATCCAGCTGCGAATTGATCCGATGCATGGAGACTTGGATGATGAAATAACAGGTCTACGCAGCCAAGTTCGACAATTGAGAAACGTAAGACTAGCAACCTGAGTCTTTAGTATTTTTCGTCGTATTTGTCGGAGATTTTATTATATCATTTTCATGTCTGTTTTAGGGTTTAATCTTCAGAATTGAAACTAAGATAGGGTTTGTGGGAGATATTGTTTTAGTATATGTTAAGCACGGCAAGAAATTGTAGGTCTCGTTCTTAATTGGAGCTTCCATCCAATTTTATCTTGGAAAAATTGAGGGAATAGGATGGGAGGGAGACATTTCTAGGTATTCAAACGCGATTTAATGAAAAGAAATAGAAAAACGTTTGATAATTATTTTGACCTTCTGATAGTTGATTGAAGTTGGATAGGTTCTTGATAGTCCCCTTCGTTTGTCTCAGTATCGCCCATTCAATTTATGTATGGTTCATAAATTGGTCACATGGCTCCTTTAGAAATTCCGGTAGACGAGTGCCTGTGAAAAGAAAGGAATCAATGAAGGAGAATTATAAACACTGTTTACATTTAACGTAGGTCAAATATTTGATGGAGGTGATTATCAAATTAGGGCCATTGAAGTTGTGCCTTAAAAAATAGGTAGTATGTGCACTGTGCAGTGATTTTGATAACTCTACTAATAAGGCTCAACTTCTAAGTAATTGCCTGAGCTCTTTACAGGCAGTATTATGCAAATTCTTAATAAGTTTTTTAGAGTCATGGTATTGTTTGGGTGGAAAGAAACTATTTGATAGCATGAATGTTTGACAAAAAGTTGTTTTTGTCTGTTCTTGACAGATTTAAGCCTTTATATGACGTTGCACGATGCTGGATTTTGCACTTTTGTTATCTGTTAAGACATCCTGTTTTATCTACTTTTTTTTTGTCATTTGCGTAAATCATGATGCAGGTAGCCCAAGATATACACTCAGAAGCGCAGTTCCAAAATGATTTGCTGAATCAGCTGGTACGGTTCTCTTTCTTCTATTCTGTGAGTTTGTTGTTATTATTGCTGTTTTTTCAGATAGAAATGTCTTCAGCTAAGTTGAGCAAGATCATCAGAACTGACTATGATAATACATATGCTGACAACCTTTCTTGTTCTTTGGATCACAAAAACCATCAGGGGCAAGAAATTTGTCATTTTTATTTCTTCCCTGTTCTATGCTTCAGTTTTCGTGTTTATCTTCTTTGAGATGAGATCAAACCACATTCTATTTTGTGTTTTTTTCCCTGAGCCTCTTTAGTTGTAATGTTGCATCTATCTTGTCAAAATGTGACTTTGTTTAAGAATGTTGAGATTGAATCATCTATAATTTGTGTTTTGTTTTGGTTATGGCAGCAAATGACACTGATGAAAGCTCAAGCAGGTGTGAAAAACAATGTCAGTAGACTAAACAAGAACATTGTGCAGTATGGTTCCAACAACGTTATCCAAGTTATTGCATTTGCCATGTTGTGTTTTTTTGTTGTCTATATGTGGTCCAAAATGTCTAGAAAGTGAAGCAACACCACATTTTAACACTATCCTTGTAGATACTAAAAGTACATCGTATAACTTGAAGACAATGAATGATTGAAACGCTGATGATAGGGGTAAATGAATCTTATAGTAGGAGTTAATTAAAACGTTAAATTTCAAACGTGACGAAATGGTACTCTTTCTAATTGAATCCCAAGAAAGTACAAATCTGATTTGGGTTTGATGGCAACATGTGAAAAGATAAGCGTCAGCGTAACATATAAAAACCCGACAGGTCAATGCGATTAATCACTGTTTAGTTGCTCTCTATTGCTGGTGATCTTCTCCTCTTGTGCCTGCTGGAAACAAATATCTACTCTTGTATCGGGCATGGAAGAATCCTCACAGATTTTTAGCCCTTGTGAAACTTTTCCTTTCTCTGAATCTCATCCTATGGTGTGATGAAGAATCCTGCGCTGGAAAAGATATCCTATAAATCAAAACTCATTGGAATTATTCCAGGAGTTTTGAGAAAACTTTCTACTATGAACAACTCCTCAAGGATGTGATGTGGAGGATGAGATTGATGAATTCCCTAATGAGAAAACTCAGTTAGAGGAAGAATCGGACAGAGCAAAGAACCACATGCCATCCCAAAATGACGAACAACTAGAAACCCCTAGTTAAGAGCAAAGGAAGATCAATCAGCAGCAAGGGAGGTTAATTTTAAGGAGGGAATGACAAGACCAAAGGGCAACCGGAATATTAGTGGAAACAATGGTAAGCTTCTCAGGGAAGGAAACCGTGTTGAAGGGAGGTTAATTTTAAGGAGGGAATGATAAGACCAAAGGGCAACCAGAATATTAGTGGAAACAATGGTAAGCTTCTCAGGGAAGGAAACCGTGTTGAAGAGGGAGAGAAAACAACCTCTGATACAAGGAGGAGGAGATCACCTCTTAGGTCTCTTAGATCCCGGTAGCAGGGATGCTGTCGAATACTACCTCTGCGCGAGGAAAATCATCGGAAGGGAAGTAATTTTCAGATCCTTTATTTCTACTCTTTGAATTTTTTTAATGATTATCACAACCATAAATAATCAAAGGATACATGTTTACAAGGATAGTTCCAGTTTGGAACCTGCAAAAATTTCCCTTAATATTTTTTCTTGGAATTGTAGGGGTCTGGGGAATAATCTGGCAATGTGAATGATTTAATCCACGGTCTTAAGCCTGATATTGTGATCCTAAAGGAGACGATGTTGGATGGATCGAACATTGCGTCTCAGGCAAAAAAGATTAATTGCAGTAATTTTGTGAGTGGATTCGCGGGGTTTGAGCGGTGGTGTGCTTATGCAGTGGAATTTTACAAAGTAGGACATTTTTGTTCTTGGATCCACGGAGCAAGAAATTCATGCTCAGATAAGGTACTTGATTCTAATTTTACTTGGCTACTTTCTGCAATCTATGCGAGTGTTATATTGGAGGAAAGATTGACTATGTGGAACAATCTTAGAGTTGTTGCCGATAACTTAAACATGCATTGGGTTGTTATGGGGGATTTTAATCATGTTAGCAACCAACATGAAAAGAAAGGGGTAGACTTATTGATAAAAATCGTGTTTATTTGCTTAATCAAATGCTTCCTGATTGTGACCTGACTGACCTTGGGTATTCGAGGAATCCCTATACGTGGGCCAAAATTTGTAGGAATGGGAACTTTATCCAGCAAAGATTAGATAGAGTAGTTGTTAACAGTGATTAGATTCTCAAGTTCCCTAATGCTAGAGTGAGACACCTCTCTAGGACCCGATCAGATTACTATCCTCTATTATTTTCTTTGAACAATGTTGCTTTGGTGGGGTCATATAAAACCCTTCCGCCTTGAGGCTATGTGGCTTCACCATCCAGATTTTAAAAATTTAGTCACCAGGACTTGGCCCTCAATTCAAAATATACATAGGAGGCTACAAATTGTTTTCTACTTTAGTGAGGAGAAACAAATAAAAAATTAGGGTCATAAAAGATGATTATCAAAACTGGATGCATGAATCAAATTTAATTAAAAACAAGTTTTTTTTTCAAAAAATGTTTTGTTCTGGAATAGAGTCTGTGAGTTTAAATTGTGGCTTGGATTTCAACTCTCCCACTGTTCTGAATGATCGGATGATTAACTCTTTGAGGTTACCTATTTCTGATAGAGATTTTCATGACTAGCATGTTTGTGTCCTTTTAAAGCTCCTGGACCGGATGGGCTTCACCCAGTTTTCTATAAAATAAATTGGGACATTTGGTCCATCTGTTTGTTACATGATTAAAAAGGTTTTCTCGGGGAGCCCTATTCCTAACACCTTGAATGGCACTTTGATATGCTTGATTCCAAAAATTGTTACTCCTGAGTCAGTTAACCATTTTAGACCAATAAGTCTATGTAATACTGCTTACAAGTTGATATCAAAAGTGATTGTGAACAGGGTGAGACCTTTTATGCACCATCTGATATCCCCTTTCCAAGTTAGTTTTAACACGGGTAGGAGGGCTTCTAACAATGTGGTAATTCTTAAGGAAATTTTTCATACCTTAAAAAATAAAAGAGGTAGATCAGGTATGATGGTCCTTAAGTTATATTTGGAGAAAGCGTACGACAGATTGGAATGAGATTTCATTTACAAAACTTTGCTTGATTTTTAATTCCCAAAATCTTTGATTGATGTCATCATGAACTGTCTCCTCTACCAAGGTATCCATTCTTCTAAATGGAGAGAAGTTGGAATATATCACTCCCTCTAGAGGGCTGAGACAAGGTGATCCGTTATCGTCTTACTTGTTCATTCTGTGTATTGATTAACCCATCTTCCTCATTGAGGAAGAAAATAAATTGGGGAACTGGAAGCCTATAAAGCTTGGTAGGAATTCCCTGTCGTTACCTCATCTTCTCTTTGCAGATGATATCATCCTTATGGGTGAAGCATCTATTCAGAATTGTGAGACCATGAAGAAAACCCTCAATACATTTTGCTTGGAGTCCGGTCAAAGAATCAATTTCGAAAAATCCCAAGTAGCGTTTTCAAATAACCTAGCTATTGACCTCACAAATCAATTGACAAATGTGTTGGGCCTTAACAAAGTGACAAAAATGTCAAACTACTTGGGGTTCTTTCTAGATCTTTCTAACAAGGATAAAGATTCGTTTAATTTTATTATTGAGAGAGTCAAATCAGAATTGACGAGTTGGAGAAATAAATTGCTTTCTTTGGTTGGTCGTACAGTGTTAATCAATTCAGTCACGGTCGTGGTGCCTGCTTTCATCATGTAATGCACCATTCTTCCTAGCTCTACTTGCAAGGCTCTCGATAAGCTAAACAGAGATTTCCTGTTGGGATCCTCTCTTGAGAAAAGAAAATTACATACTATAAGTTGGGACATAGTTACCCTACCCAAGCAAAAAGGGGGCTTGGAGATCTCTCTTTCAAAAGAAAGAAACCAAGTCATGTTGACTAATTTCACATGGAGAAAGGAGAATTCTATTTCTCATTGGGCAAAAATTCTGAGTCATAAGTATTTTAACTCGACAAAAAGCCCTCCTAAACATGGATCATGCACTTGGAGAGCGTTAAAACGGGGAATTCATTTATTAAAAGAGGGTGATGGTTGGACCATTGGGGATGGGGCTAATATAAACCTTTGGCACGACAAATGGTTAGGTCCTTCTAATTTGCAGTTACATATACAAGGTCCCTTACAGGAAGAGGAGAATCTCTTAAAAGTGGGAGACATCCTCCGTGAGAACGGGGAGTAGGATTTCTCCCAAATCTCCTTTGATCTACCCTTGGACACTGAAAACGGCTATTCCTAGAAGTTTGTTTGGGGGATATATGGATAAGAAGGTTTGGATGGGATCCCCGAAAGGGATTCCAACTGTAGTGCGGGTCCATAACAACATCAAAGCGTCTAAGCATCTTATGATTCAACATTTGAGCAAAGAATGAGACTGGATATGGAAATCTATGACAATCCCGAGAATAAAATATTACCTTTGGCTTTGCAATCACAATCGTATTTTAATTGCGCTCATGTTAAGTAAAATGGGGATGCGCATAAGTCTTATATGTCAGGTATGTAACGAGGATGTGGAAACCACACTTCAGGATTGTGACGTGGCGAGAAAATTTTGGTCTGACATTGTCCCTCCCATTGGGACAAAACTTGATCAGACGACTATTTCAGATTGGCTAAATTCAAATGGTGTGAGTGTTAGTATCCACTCTAAAGGGCTGGATTGGGCGGTGATTTTCTCTTCTCCCATTTGGTATATTTGGAAAAATAGACTATTTGATTTTTCAAAATAAACCATTTGGGCAGAATATCGCGACACTAATATTTTCGCAGGCACAAGATGTGACACGCACTATCAAGGAGCAATGGAGTCCAAGAACAAAAATATATTGAGGTCGGATGGAACCCACCATTATTTGGGTGGGAAAAACTGAATACCAGCGGATCAGTAAATGGGAACCCAAGACCGACGGGTTGTAGGGGAGTCATTGAGAACCACCTGGGAGGATGGCTAAAAGGATTTCAAAGGAAGATCAGAACGAAGAATAGCCTTGCAGCCGGGCTTTGGGAAATAATAGATGGACTTGTTTTAGCAAGATCGATGAAAATTAACGACATTTTTTAAGAGTCAGGCGCACAAGAGGCAATAAACCTCATTGTTGAGGATGCTTTTGAAGGGAGACCACTAATGTCTATAATTTATGATTGTAGGAAACTGTTACTGGAATTCAAGAGGTTTAAGATGAAACATGCTTTTTGGGAAGCAAATGGAGTGTAAAGCCATCTAGTTGAATCAACGGCCATTCATGAAGATAATTTCGTAATACTATTGAAGCCAACAAATGACGTGATGCCCATTCTTAGAGCAGATGTTTTGAGATCTACAAAGAAAAGAATTTGTCTAGCTTAGTTTTTAGTTTTTTTCTATGATGCAACTATTTCTAATTACCAAAAAAAATAGTTAATTTCATTAATTGATAGGCACGGATTTAAAAGATATAGATGTCACGATAAAGAAAAATAGTTGTATTTTCTCCTTCTCCCACAATAACCTCCTTTATTAAATAGTGGGGTATTCAACAAATATGCATTTTGTAGCTCTTTCACTAAACTATCTGACTCTCAGTTTTCTAAATCCCGATGGGAAGATTTCACAATTTCGCCACCTCCAAATCATTTACCATCTTACTCTGAAAATAAACCTCCATTCACCGGTTCCAACATCCTTCAAGACGCTCGACAAATTTCGTTCAATCCAACTTTGAATTTTTATAGCAACACTAAGACCCATAGGAGACTTGTCGAGCCTACCTTCACAGAAAACACGAGCATACAAATTCTTCCCAAAAAATGTATCTTGCGACGGCCGGAGCAAATGCTCCTATAGTTGTTATATTTATGTCGCTATTAGTAGATCAAACCCTCATGTTTTTATGATCTTTCGGAGTAAATCTTTCCTTAGTCAGATTCGCACAACACGTTAATCTCTCATTTTTTGGAGCTTTACTTTACTAATTACTAAGAAGGGCAAGTAAAATATTCAGTTAATTTGACCTTTTTTTCATCTTTCCCCCCCTTTTTAATTTATTCGAGTTTCAAAAAAGAATTTCACTTACACGACGATGTTAACAAAAAAAATAAAATGGATCGGCGACAGAAAATGAAAAGAGGGGAGCGTGGATTTACTTGATATATGCTACAACCGCATGCTTTGTGTCTGTTATGACGTATCACATACGTTTTTCGCTTCTGTACAAGATTACCATGTTCATCTACCATTGGTGTCTTTTTAGTATCATTCTCAGTAAGCACTGCTACACGTTTAAATAGTAGTACCTGAAGATCATGATCGAAGAACATCATGTTTGAAAGACAATTTTGTTAAGCTTTTACGAGAAAAAAATGGTAGAATAAGCAATGGTACAAAAGTGTTGAAACAAAATATTGGAAAATTGAAAAACAAACCAATAGGAGATTTTTTTTTTAAAAAAAAACACAATAGCTCAATGCAACCATTTACCAAATATATGCTACTAAAACTAAAGTAAATACTCTTATGATTTTTCAAACACTAAGCCACGTATCTTTATACTTTAAAGGGTAAAATACGAGTTTTTCCCCTAAAGTTTACTCCGTTTTTAAGTTTCCCACTTAATGTTTAAAATGTTAAAATTTAGTCCTAATGTTTGGATTGAATGAAAAATATCCATTGTCGTGAGTTGACCGTTTAATACTGACGGATTCTTCATCGTGTGTGTGGCACGTGGTGTCTTAGTGACGAAATTACCCTTCGTCTTCATTCTGTGCATTTAAACTCCATCTCCATACCCTTCATCCATCAACAATATTCATCTTCACTAGCAACATTCATCTTCTTCCTTTATACAAATAATGACCCTGTTTCTCTCCAATAACAACATTCATCTTCTCTCCACAAACTTATTCCTAAAATCGTTTGCTTGTTCATCAGATCCCGATTTCATGAACATGTCCAAGTTTCTCGAAATTTCGGCCAGTACATTTGTTGGAACTAAAATAAGAAGAAGATGAATTGATCGTTACAGGAGCCCTAATACCACTCTTCTTGACCCTGCCTCACTCCTTCATCATTCATTAACATTTTCCAGTAACGCACATCGAGGTCATCCTCGTCCACTATCAGCCCCTTCATAAGTGTGTCGTGCCTTGCAAAGTCGCTGCGCATCATCAGAAAAGCCTTCAACGTTGGCGACGGAAGAAGATTAAGGCTTAATGATTTGAGGAGAAGAAAGATAGGAATTTGAAGAAGGGAAGGAATGATAAGGGTTGTTGTGCTTAAGACGTAATGAAATTGGAAACCATCATACGACTTGAAAAAATGGTTTTCATAACAATTTTAGAAAACCTACAGTTCCCTCGGTGAAGGTGGCTCTCCGGACTGACCTAACGACCTCCTCGCTGGAAAAAAATCGGTCTTTCTTCTGACGATGAAGGATGTCTCTGTTGTGAAGGATGCCTTTGTTGAAGGTGAAGGCCACGGAGGAAGAAGGTGATTTGGAGGGTAATTTCGTAACTTCCATCATTTAAAATATCACATGACGAGCATTCCATCTGTAATAAACGGTCAACTAACGGAAACAATGTATTTTTCATTCGGCCCAAACATTATGACTAAAATTTAAAATTTTAAACATTAAGAAGGAAACTTAAAAATGGAGTAATCTTTTGGTGGAAACTCCTATTTTACCCTACTTTAAATCACAATTGCAAGTCAGTCATCTACTTTTTATAGGTTAAGTATGAAAAAAAAATATTTTTAAATGTAATATTTTTTTTGAATATATTATATTTTATTATGTTAGTTTTAAAAGAAAAATATTAACTTTTTGTCCAACTTTATGACTAAAATTTAAAATTTTAAACATTAAGAGTGAAACTTACAAACGGAGTAAACTTTTGGGGGAAACTCGTATTTTACCCTACTTTAAATTACAATTGCAAGTCAGTCATCTACTTTTTATAGGTTAAGTATGAAATAAATATGTTTTTAAATGTAATATTTGTTTTGAATATATTATATTTTATTATGTTAGTTTTAAAAGAAAAATATTAACTTTTTGTCCAACTTTCATGACAACGCATGATTGAATTATAATGTAAAAAAAAGTGTTATTAAAAATAAACAAAAATATATTTAATATTTTTATTAAAATATTTATTTTTAATATGAAATAAAAAAATTAGTTGAAAAAATGAAGAAAAAAAATATAATACATTATTAATAATATGAAATAAATTAATAGTATACTCAAAAAATGAAAAGGCACGATTTTTTGAATTTTATTAAAATATAATATAATGTCCATTTTTTATTTTTCGAATTTTAATTTATTTAATGTTTTTAATAATATATTATAAGACGGATAAAATTAATATTTTTCTTTTGAATTTTTTTAGTATTTCTCTATTTGACATAAAATTAATGTTTTTGATTCTTAAGAAAACTATTTTTTGAAGTTTTAAATATTTATTATTTTTATTAAAATATTATTTACAATAAAGACATCATTTTGTCCTATTTTTAGTTCTTTTTATATCTTCACAATATTTTTAATATATATATACATATTTGATTTTTGGCCAATATATATATTATTTGTTACATTATTGTTGGATTTTGATCTCCTGAAATGCTTCTGCTGACTCCTTAGCGGCGCTCCGACGTCCTGCAATAAGGAAAACCCGGGCTATGCCCTTTGTTTCCCCTCCGAAGCTTAAGTGAGCTCAGAGTTCGTTTATGTATGTTAAGTATGAATAGTAGAATAGAATGAAGTAGAGAGGGGTGAAGGTATTTATAGCCTTCATCCTTAACCCGAGTTGGGTGGGAGTCTGACCCTGGTTATCCTATGTGGCGTCCGGCGTGTCTGAGTGGAGTACCATTGGACAGTGTGCTGCCTAGTGTCTGGTGCTCAGTGGGCTCGTTCCTTGTGTCGGAGCTCCACGTCATGCGTGAAGCTCTCCCATCCCTCCCTGTCGGTCATCGTGCCTTGTACCTGTCAGGAAAGGTGACAAACTTCACGTGGCACGCCATTGGTGGCGCGCCCTTCTATGGCTCGCCCGCAAGGGCGGGCCTGGGTCTGCAGGCCTTCCCGACGGGCTTCCTATTGTGAAGGCTTGTGAGGCCCAGACCTGTCCAGGCCCATAGGCCAGGATCCATCATCTGCCCCCGAAGCCTAATACGAGCGACGCTCGTGTTAGGTTTTATCGGGCGTTCTAACGTTTATAAGGCGATGGCGTTCTACCGCTTGTAAGCCGGTGGCGTTTTCTGGACCCCTCGTTTGTTTACTTCATTTCAATCCCCAATGGCGCGCCCTTGATGGCGCGCAGCGAGGGATGCTCTCTCTCTTCGGATTTCTTTGAACCCGTCCTTCCAAAGAAGTAGCCGTTGCGATAAAACCGTTTGGGAAGCCGTACCGTTTTGATCGAACTGTTGCTCACTCTTGTCTTCCCGAGGACGTTTCGTCCAATCGGTCTCCCTAGGAGTAGGGTTACCGTTGGGCTTCTCCAGAAGAGCTCTATAAATAGGGCCCCTCCTCTCCATTTTGTTACTTTACCCTCTTCGAGTAACTTTCTCTCACTAGAAAGCTCTGTCTTCTCTCTAGATTTCTCCGATCATAATTTACTCCGATCACCCTAGGATTCCGGTCGCTTTTCCGTTCGCTCTTTCCAAAATAGCTCGCTGCTTGCCTTTCGAGCTCAGCCTCTACCCCCGTCGCGAGCGCCTTCTCTCTTCAATGGCGAGCGGATCGACAGGAGGTGAGGCTAATGTCTTTTTCCCCCTGGGTTTAGCAATCCTAGGGCCAATGTTATTTCTAGGTCTATTTTTAATAGGGCAGTAGATGAGTCGTGTATGAGCGACGCCATAGCTCGTTTTCCTCTTCTGGATGAGTGACCCTGATAACGCCACGCCCATCTCAAAACCAGGGCCAGACGAGGAAACCATTTATCCCTTCCAAATAGATGCTGGATTAAGATTCCCCCTCTGTCCTGACCTGGTCGAGGCCTGTCGCTATTATGGCGTCTCCCCTACCCAATTCTCTCCCTGTTCTCTCCGCACCTGGGTAGGTTTTAGGTGTTTGTGTGAGAGGCAGGGCTATACATATTCTTTAGTATTGTTTCTCCATTTCTATAGGATAGATTCCAACCGTTTCGGCGTTTTTTGCTTTGTCAGTTGCTTTCTTGACAATAAGTATCAAAATTGGAAATCCTCCGCCTCTTTAGTTACTGGTTATAGGACCCGAAACTCAAACTGGAAGAATTCATACTTCTTTTTCAAAGGGGGGGGGGGTTCCTTGGTGTATTACCTCCAAGGCACTCCGTGACCCCTTTCCCCTGGATGATGAATTATCCCCTTGGGATAAGGAGTCGCTCCACATGGTGTATGCCGATCACCTCGAAGGGCGCGCCACATGGATATCCAAGGAGACCAAGGAGGAGGACCTTTTCAACGCTGACATTTCTCTAGTTCAGTATCGCTTATATAGGACACGGGTAATAATTTGTTTTATTTTTTTTTGCAGACAAACTTGTTTCGTTCTTTGATCGTGCCTTCACAATCTCGGATGATGAACAGGAATTAGAACCGCTCGCTTCCAAGGCTCCGAGCGACGCTGTCAAGGGTTCTAAGAAGAGGAAACGACAGTCGTCGAAGAAGAAGGCGCACCTTGAGGATGAGGTAGATCCGCTCTCCGCGGATCTTCAGACTTTGAGTCCTGATACTCAGGAGGCGGTGGCTCTTTTCAAAGGTGCGGTCCCTTACTCTCGCTATTGCAACAATTCCGTTTTTTCTAGAATGTTAAATATTCTCCACACTAAGAAGTGGGGCGCGCCTGTCGTGACGGATTTGGGCATGGATTGGACTTACCATGTCTTCTCTGATGGTACTTCCACAGAGAAAAGTGTTAGGAGCGACGGAGCCCCATACCTGGGAAAAGGTCCCAGCGCTCCCTCTTCATGAAAGAAGAAGAACCCGACGAGGGAATCTACCTCAGCAAGGGAATCCGCCTTGGGGCGGATAGGGAGCTGCCCCCCAATTCTCCTATGGAATTGGAAGCGCCCTTTCCTATACCCAGCGGTCAAGAGGGGCACTATAGGTCGTACGCGGGTCCGACGTTCGACCTTCATAGGGATTTGAAGGTCGACGAGCTTCCTGAGTGGGTTTCTCAGGAGGATCCTAGTGGCGCGCCCTGGGCTCCCTGGGAGCGTCTCCAGGATGCTCCCCTAGTACGGGGAAACACTTTGCTGGATCCTGATTTGGGTATGCACCTGTTGACCGGCGCCTGCCCCCCTGCTGATTGTACGCCTATTGACAAGGAAAGCGGTGCTTTGGACAACCTGGTGCGCCAAGGCCTGACCTTGTTTTCTCAGGTATCCCTTCTTCCTTAGTTTTCATTATTTTTGACCAAGTAATTTTACTAACTGTTGGCCTTCTTGTAGCTTTTGCCCCTGCAACTTCAAATGGGTACCGCCATTGTGGAGTTGTCTGAGGAGCGAGAGGTCACCGCTGCCCAGCTAGAGCGCACGAAGGAGCTGGAGTTGGAGAAGGAGCGTGCTAACCGTAAGTTAGCTGCGGAGAAAGCTGCGAGGGATGAAGAATCCGCTCGCCACGCTCAGGAGATGCTGAAGGTGAAGGATAAGCTGGCCGAGGCAGCGAAGGCTCACAAGCAAGTCTCCCAGGCGCATGAGGAGCTTTCTGACCTTCACAGGCAGTTTGAGCGGGAAAAGAATAAAGCCAACTCTTTTGAACACCGCGTCGTGGCGGCTGAGCAGGATGTTCGCCGTTTGGAGGAAGAGGTGACACTTCTTCAAAAGGAGGCTCCCAAACGCTTTGCTGAAGCAGTGGAGGAGTACAAGAACAGCGAGGAGTTCGATACTTCCTGCGCTCGCTGGTGTCGTGTGGCCTTAGTAGAAGCCTTTACTGCCATCCGAGCGGATATTTTGAAGATTGACACCCAGTTCCCTATGGCGACACTCCCCTCTTTTGGCAACTTCTTGGACATGGAGGCCAAGACAGAGGCTAAGAAGAAGCGGCTTGCAGCTGAGGCGGCCAAGAAGAAAGCGTCGGAGCTTGCCAATGAAGAGGAAGAGGAGTCTCCTGCACCCTCTCCCCTGCATCGAACTAAGCGCGCTTCTACCTCTCAACATGCCTTGCCTTCAGGTGGGGCGATCCCCTCCAGCGAGGCCCAAGACCTTCTTCCATTAGCAATCGAGGTGTTGGATGTGCTGCACGTTCCTCCTTCCGCAGATGCTACTTAGTTTATTTTTTGTGTTTAGGAAGTCCTCTTTTTGGTGAGGCGTATCCTTTGTAATGAACTGGGGCGTTTGCCCTTCTTTGCTCTTTGTTTTTTAGACAAGTGTTTATCTCTATTCTATTTTGAGCGCCAATATGTCTGAACACATAACTTGCTTATTTTTGGCTAAGTGTCAAGTTAATACAACGGGAATACCAGTCTTTTACAAACCATGGTAATTGCCTAAGTACACTGTTCACAACGCTTCTAAGAATAGAACTTTTTTAAGTGTTCTGCATTGAACGTGTTTTTCAGCGTTTTTCCTTCTTTGTTTTCCAGTATGTAGGCGTTTGGATGGGGAATGGCGATCACCTTATATGGCCCTTCCCATTTAGCCGAGAGCTTGTTGATTTTATCCTGATGGGCGAACTCGTTCTTCCTTAACACCATCTCCCCCACAAAAAATTGGCGAGCTGAAACTCACCTATTGTAGTATCTGGCTGTCGCTAACCGCATTCTCCCTTGAAGTTGTTCTGATGCCCATCTCTTTTCATCCGCCAAATCCAATTCCATGCGCCTTTGACCTTCATTCGTCATTACGTCGAAGTGTTTTGTTCTGTGTGAGGCGACCGCTATTTCTGTTGGTGCTACCGCTTCTGAGCCGTATACCAGGGAAAAATGCATCTCCCCTGTGGCCTGTTTAGGAGTAGTACGGAGCGCCCAAAGTACATTTTATAATTCCTCGGTCCATTTTCCCTGTAAGGCATCTAGCCTTTTCTTCAATCCGTTCATAATAGTCTTGTTGGCCGCCTCAACTTGTCCGTTCGCTTGTGCGTGCCTGACCGAAGCATGCCTATGTTGTATGTTCAATTCCTAACAGAACCACTTCAATTCCCTTCCTGCGAACTGAGGCCCATTGTCGCTTACTAGAATGCTTGGTATGCCATATCTAGAAACAATCCTTGACTTTATGAACTTGATGACCTGGAATTTTGTGGTCGAAGATAGCACCTTCGCCTTAATCCATTTGGAAAAGTAGTCGATCGCTACTAAGACATAGGTGCGCTGCTTGGACTTAGGAAGTGGCCCTACCAAATCGATTCCCTATTGCGCAAAAGGCCAGGCAGCGTTTATAGAGGCTAGGTCCGCTGGGGGTCACGCTATGCTCGTGCCGTATTTTTGACAGGATTTGCACCGTTGAACCATTTCCTTCGCTTCTCTACTCATGGTAGGCCAATAGTAGCCCTGATTGAGTATCTTTCGAACGATCGATCGTGGCCCTTCGTGACAGGCGGCGTACCCTTCATGGACTTCCCTAAGTATCGTGACAGTCTCTGGCTGAGCGACGCATTTGAGGAAAGGCGTTGAGTAGCCCTTCTTGTACAGTGTTCCATCGATAATCTTATAACTCGGGGCGAGCCTTAATATTCTTTTGGACTCTGCTTCGTTTTCTGGCAGTTCTCCCTTGTTGATGTAGTTCCTGATAGGGGTCGCCCAGTCCTCCCCTCTTTCAATGCTTGCGCATACATGCCCTGCCTCTTTCCTTATAATTTCTACGAATGATATCGTTAGAGGAGTCGCCTGCCAAGCATATTTACTTAACGCATCTGCTTCTTTATTCTCTTCCCGGGGAATAGCCTCTATCTGGAAGCTGCTAAATCTGTCTCTTAACTCGCGCGCCATTTGTAGTTATACTTTCATCTGCTCGCCCTTGGCGGTGTATTCTCCCTTAACTTGATTTACCACCAATTGGGAATCGCAGTAGACACTTAGGTGCTCGATGCCTAAACCCTTAGCGAGTCGTAGACCCGTGACTAATGTCTCATATTATGCCTCGTTATTGGTGGCTTTGAAGGTAAGGACAAGAGCGTATCGAAGGGGTGCGCTTCCAGCTGGTGGGGTTAGCACTAAACCTGCCCCCGAGCCATCTATTGATGAAGACCCATCCGTATGGAGAGTCCAAGTCTCCTTTGGCCCACTGCTTTCTGGAGGCGACGCCTCTGGGTGACAAGTGGATTCCACGATGAAGTCTGCCAATGCTTGGCCTTTGATGGCGTTCCTAGGTGCAAACTTGATTCGGAATTCACTTAATTCGATTGCCCATTTAATCATTCTTCCTGAAGCGCTAGGCCTTTGGAGGAAGTGCTTTAAAGGTTGATTTGTTAAAACCGTGATTTCGTGCTCGTGAAAGTAAGAGCGGAGCTTACTAGCAGAGACTACTAGCGCATAGAGATACTTCTCAACTTCGACATAGTTCATTTCGGTCTTTGTAAGGACCTTGGAAACATAATAGGGTTAATTACCTCAACCGTTACTTATGTTTGGCCCATGTGATTAAAAGGTTACTCATCTTTTTTTGTGTAGCTGAAACGTTACTTAAGTTTGAAGATGTGACTGAGAGGTTACTCCGTGAACTTTTTGTCAAATCTGACTGTCAAAGTGTCACGTGCACAGCACATGACCTAATTAAAACGATTTGAAGACATTTGAAAGGACAATAATGCCCTCTTGTCACTTTGCAACGTTTCCCTCTCGTTTGATAACCATCTCCACACTCCATTCCATCCAACCGAAACTTGCAGACCTCCTTCCGCCCCGATAGTGTCGATTTGCAGCATGGAAGGAACCCTCCTCGGCGACATTGCGTTTCGGAACTGCAACTGGATTGAACTTCGGTTTGTGTGGCTTTTCGCATTCTTTCTGCTTTCGGATTTGGGTTTGTGTTCTTCTACCTTGTTTCACTTCGTTAATCTTCGATTCGGTTGAAGATTAGGGATTTGATGTTGGTTTGCGGTACGAAATGATGAAATTGCTGCATAATATGTTCGTATTTGGGCGTGTATTCAATAATTGTTGTAAATTGCTGCATAATTGTTGTAAATTGCTGCATAATTGCTGTAAATTGCTGCATAATATGTTGTTTTCCGTGAAGATAGTGGGTGGTGGTGATGATTCTGCTGTTAAATCGATGAAATGTGCAGTAATCGATTGAACAAACTTGATGAAGTTAATTGATGAAGTGGGTGAGAGTGACGAGAATGAGATTGAACAAATTATTTTTTTAAATGTTTAATTTGCTTTATGTTGGTGGGTTAATTATAATAGTTGGTATGCTGCATTGAAGCTTAGTGGTGAAATTAGGGTCCATATAGATGGTTGAGATCTGAGAATCATATTCAGCACCATTTTTTTATATACAAAACCCCTTTGGGATAGATTCATGACATTAGTGTGTTGTTTTTTGTTCAGAGTATGTCCACTTTGTTGTGGAGATGTATGCAGATCAGACTCGCACTCCACAGGGAACGAAGTTGCCAATCATTGAGCTGTCTAAGATGAACTGCTGACCTGTCAAGAACACACCACCAAGGGAACATTTTTGCAAATTGCCGCATCAAGTTCTGTTGTTGATGTATTCTGAATTCTGGATTTTGTTTTTGGATTTTGTTGATGTATTCTGAGTTCTGTTGTTGATGTATTCTGAGTTCTGGATTATAGGATGGACCTTGTTTTGGGATGTATTCTGAATTCTGGATTTTGATAGATTATTATGGATTCTGTGTTTTCGGATGTATTCTGTATTTTAGTAACGGTTGGGTAACAAAATGTCCAAACTTAAGTAACCTTTTAATCACAGTACGTCGAACATAAGTCACCTTTTAATCACAATTCTCAAACTTAAGTCACCTTTTAATCACAGTTCAGAAAAGATAAGTCACCACCTTCGCAAAATACACATTGTTCTTCATCATTCAGTTTCAGTTACAGACACAGTTCAGTTACAGACACAGTTCAGTTACAGACACAGCTACAACTAACTTCTATTAATTATTCGCAATTGAACTTAGAACAAAAACAACAACAATGACAAAAACTACAACTAACTTCCGATTGGGTCGACTTTCAACAGCTCGTTTTTTCGCAAACTCCCATTGTTCTTTCAAATTACTGCAGCAAAACGAATTAGGGTTGCAAATTAGGGTTACCCACTGTCAAATTACCTCAAAATTGGGGCAACCATGGAATCGGCGCGAGAAATTTTGCCACGTACCAGCTGATTTCACGGAGCACTTAAGCCCACAGTAGAACATTCGCAGACGCGAAGCTCCGTGGTTAGCATTCGCAGACGCAGAAGAGATGGACTGATATCTAACCTTTCTACGGTTCTCAGAACCCATAGGACAACATTCATCAGACTTCATGGATGGAGATCTTCGGTTCTTCAGTTCTTCGATTCTGGAGGTTCTTCGCGCGCAAACTGCTTCTCTCTGTTCCTTGATTCTAAGAATCAGCTGCTGTGTTAAGTAGACGGTATGTTGGGGGTAGTTTAGGAACTTCACCTTACAAGTTAATGACGTGACAAGCACATGGTGGTACTTAACGGGAAGAAATAACGGCAGTTAGGTGATAGTAACGGTTCAGTCACATGTGTCAACTTAAGTAACGGTTGAGCTCAAGATTGAACGGTTCAGTCACATTGTCAAACATAGGTAACGGTTGAGGTAATTAACCCAACATAATACACTAGCACATGTGCCTTGTTGACCTCCTGAACTAAAACAGAACTTACAGCTATAGGACTGATGCCTAGATACAAAAAAAGAGTGTCACCTTTCTCAGGCTTGGCAAGCGGAGGCAGTGTCTTCAAGTGATTATTCAAGTCCTGGAACGCCTGTTCGCATTCTGTGGTCCACTCAAACCTTTTGCTGGCTCTAATGACCTGAAAGAAGGGGAGAGACTTCTCTCCAGACTTGGCCAGGAAGCGGTTGAGCGCCGCTAATCTCCCGTTTAGGGAATGGACCTCCTTGTGGCAAGTAGGGCTCTGCATGTTCTCGATCGCTTCCAGTTTCTCCGGGTTTACCTCAATCCCCCGGTGGCTCACCATATAGCCTAGGAACTTTCCTGAGTGTACGCCGAAGACGCATTTGTCTGGGTTCAGGCGCACTTGGTGAAAGCGCATGCGCTCGAAAGTCTTTCTCGGATCCTCTACATGGTCTGCGCTCTTCACGGACTTCACTAGCATGTCATCAACGTACGCCTCCATGGTGTCACCTATCATTCCGGTGAATATCTTGTTGACCATCCTTTGGTAGGTCACCCCTGCATTCAGCAAACCAAACGACATCAAGTGATAAATATCGCTATCTGCATAAAATGTCATGTGCTGAGCGTCGTTGTCTGCCATCTGGATCTGGTTGTACCTAGAATAGGCGTCCATGAAGCTAAGTAGCTCATGTCCTGATGTGGCGTCCACCAGCTGGTCGATCCTTGGCAGAGGGTAGGAGTCCTTGGGGCATGCCTTCTTTAAATCCCTGAAGTCCACACACATGCGCCACTTGCCGTTGTTTTTCTTCACTAGTACTGGGTTCGCCACCCAGGTCTGGAACCTGATTTCTTTTATAAAGTTGGCCTCTACCAACTTCCCCACCTCCTGCCGTATGGAGATCGCATTTTCCTCCCCTACAGGGCGTCGCTTTTGGGCGATGGGTTTGATTGCAGGATGAATCCTCAGCTCGTGGCAGTGATGTCCTTGCTGATGCCTAGCATGTCGCTAGGCTTCCAGGCGAACACCTCCTTAAACTCAATTAACAGCATAGACAAGGCATTGGCCTCGCCTTCTGGAAGCGACGCACCTATCTGTACCCCTTTACCTTTCCCTTCTAATTCAACTTTTCGCAATCCTCCGATCGCCTGCGGGTGGCTCCTATCCTCTCGTGGATCCTCCTCTGTCCGGATTTCCAGGGTCTCCTGCTTACCCTTCAAGACGTGGCGACGCGTGGAGTTGACATAGCAACTCCGCGACGCTGGCTGGTCCCCTTTTACTAGTCCAATCCCATGCGGGGTTGGAAACTTCATCATCTGGTGGTAAGTGGAGTGGACCATCTTGTGCGGGTTCAAGGTAGAGCGCCCTAAAATGGCGTTGTAGGCAGCTGGGGCGTCCACGACGATGAAAGTAATGTCCATGTTCACGACCTTCCAGCCGTCTCCAATCTCGACTGGCAAGGTCACTGCTCCTACCGGGTAGATGGTGAGCGAAGCGAATCCCATGAGTGGGAAGTTCACTTTCTCCAAATCTTTCTCCTTCTTTCCCATTCGTAAGTAACTTTCCAGAAAAAGCACATCTGAGGAGCTTCCTGAGTCGACCAAGACCCTCCTCATGGTCCAATCTTCGATTGTCAGCGTGATGACTAGAGCGTCATCATGGGGTGAGGTGACATGCTCCATCTCCCTTTCTGAGAAGGAAATGACCACGTTATCCTCCTCCCTGGTTCTCTTTCATGCCCTGGCAGTCCCTGCTAACTGGGTTTCATACACCTTTCTAGCGGCGCCAGTTTCCCCTCCTACCGTGAAACCGTCGCTGATAACGGACAACTCGTTCTTTCCTGAATCGGATGTACCAGTATTCTTTTTAGGCGACGCGTGCCTCTCTCTTCTTGGGCTTCTGGTTCTGTCTCGCCCTGCAATAAAGTTCTTGAGATAACCCCTTTGGATGAGGCTTTCTATATCTTTCTTGAGGATTCGGCAATTATCGATCGAGTGACCCTTGCACCTATGGTAGCGACAATAAGCGTTCTTATCGTTCCCCATCGGAGCATCGTCATTCCTTGCTGCAGGGGGCGTCGCCAGATCTTTCTTCTCCATTTCCGTCAGCACCACGAAAATTTCTTTGGTCAGGGGCGTGAAGGATTCGAAAACTTCTCTGGGGGCGCGGGATGAGAGGGCGGCGCTTTGCCTCCTCATGGCCTCCTTTCGGAGGGCGATGCTCTAGTCGTCTTCCCTCCATTGGATCCTTCTTGAACTCAATTCTTCCTGATCTCCTCCCTTCCCTGGCGATCTCTAAGTCTATGTATGACTTGACTCGGGCTACCATGTCCTCCACCGTGGTTACTGGGATTACGCTGAGGCTGTCATTCAAAGCGGCGCCTTTTGGACCCAGAGCTCTGGTGAAGGCGCGAATGGTCTCGCCCTCCGTGATGACCTGGTCTATTCCAGCCAGCTCCGTGTTGAATCTTGTGTAGAAGTCGCCCAAGCTTTCCTCACTTCCTTTCCTGACCGTGTCCAGGGTCCCTACGCTCTTTAGCAGCTGCCTGCCACCCATGTACTGGATAATGAACTTGTCCTTCAAGTCAGTCCAACTTTTTACTGACGCTTTGGGGAGTCCAAAGAACCAGTTGGACGCCACGCCACTCAGGGTTGCTAGGAAGAGGAGCGCAAAGTGGTTATCATCGCTCGTCCTTCCTAGGAGAGAAGCCTCATGGTTTTGTATGTGCTCCACCGGATCGCCCTGGCCACGGTATTTGTCAATCTTTGCGGGCCTCACCCGATGTGGGACCGTGATGCACAGCAGCTCTGGGACGAGCAGATGTGACTCTTTATCGCGAACTGCAGGCATGACCCGCCCGCCCTTTGTTTCCTTCACCTGGCGAACTATAAACTGCTGTAGCTCATCCTTTGTCATGTCCCCTATGCGGTTGGATACATAGGAAACGCCACTGGCGGGGGGGAGGGGGGTACGAGACTGTCGAACTGATGGCGCTGGCCGGGAGTTGGCCTCTTCTACTTTTGTGTTCTCTGCCCGCCGAGCGGCCTTCACTTCAGCTCTCTGCTCTCGCCTATCGAGCAGGTCTTCCAGCGCGACGATTACCTCTGGCGTCAATCCGTTTGTCGATCTTGCCCCAGCCGTCGGCGACGCTCTTACTGAAGAGGCGATCTGAGACTGTGCTGGCATGGCTGTTTCAGCTCTTACGGCTGTAGGCGGCGGGGAGCACATGCTAGGGCGAGCTGCCTCCGAAACTGGGACGTTATGCAGATTCTCTTGGGGCGGTATGACAGACGTACCTCCCAAGTGTTGTTGCAGGACGTGGAGCGAGCTGCCTTCCTCGGTTCCTTTGTTGTTCTTTGCTCTGGTGATGGGAGGAGTCATGGCTGTTGTGCTTAAGCTCCCTACAGACGGCGCCAATGTTGGATTCTGATCTCCTGAAATGCTTCTGCTGACTCCTTAGCGGCGCTCCAACGTCCTGAAATAAGGAAAACCGGGGCTATGCCCTTTGTTTCCCCTCCGAAGCTTAAGTGAGTTGGGAGTTCGTTTATGTATGTTAAGTATGAATAGTAGAATAAAATGAAGTAGAGAGGTGTGAAGGTATTTATAGCTTTCACCTTTAACCTGAGTCGGGTGGGAGTCTGACCCTGGTTATCCTATGTGGCATCCGGCGTGTTTGAGTGGAGTACCATTGGACAGTGTGCTGCCTAGTGTCTGGTGCTCAGTGGGCTCGTTTCTTGTGCCAGAGGTCCACATCAGGCGTGAAGCTCTCCCATCCCTCCCTGTCGGTCATCGTGCCTCGTACCTGTCAGGAAAGGTGACAGACTTCATGTGGCGCGCCATTGGTGGTGCGCCCTTCTATGGCTCGCCCGCAAGGGCGGGCCTTAGTTTGCAGGCCTTCCCCACGGGCCTAGAGGGGCTTCCTATTGTGAAAGCCTATGAGGCCTAGACCTGTCCAGGCCCATTGGCCAGATCCATCAATTATCATTTTGTCTTGCCGTACGTAAAGTACATATGTTACTCTTATTTAATAAAAATATTCTAAACTAATAAAAACTAAACATAATATCTCTACAATAAACAAACTCTTATAATTTTAGTCAAAGATATTCATTTACTTTCATACCTTTTGGTTTCATTTTTTATACCATTAAGTAATAGATCGATAGTATACTATATTATTCAATTTCAAACCCTTACTCATCAGTAATCTATTCAAACTCCAACATTTACGCGAATTCGATACAAGACATTTTTTCGTTGGTCATCATTATTTACGGATCTCTCTCTAATCTCCTCAAATTCAGTATTAAAATTATTAATCAGGCATTATATTAAATGTATTGACATGATGAAAATAAGCATCTTTGAGCTGGCAGTGGTTGGTTAAATTTTAATCAATAATATATAACTTCATTTTTTCCTCTCTATGGAAAATCTGTTCCAGACCTTATTTAAAAATAAACAAATATTCCCTCTTGACAAACAAATACTTGTCAGACAGCAAATACAAATCGGCACCTACGTGTGGCCAGTAGTGGTTGTGCTTGTTTGTTGTTTGTTAACTAAACAACAATTTAATTACAACCAACTTTGCTAATTATTTTTATGAGATAATCACAAATATATTTATATATTACTATCAATTTAAATTAATTTATGCTTACTTTTTTGGGGGGTCAAATTAATTTATGCTTACTCACGAGGCAAAATTGAGTCTACACAATCATGACCCGGCCCGAACTTGTCGGGTTGATCATACTGACCGCTCAAGTTTGTAGACTAAATAGCTTGAACTTAAATGTTAAGAAGTGGAGCTTATCACCACTATTAGCTCATTCCTTTTTGTCCGGTCAAAAACAAAATGTTGAGGAGTGGGGACAAGAGGGAAAAGCACGTGTCAAATTATTATTATCACTATTATATTATATAAGGTTGTTCTTTAGCATAAATGAAAAGACCACCTTCTTATGATTGTTTTTAAAGATAAATTCGCAATTGGACCATGTGACTGAAATCCTCTGTCACCACTTCATTTTGTAACTGCTACGTCTTTCCATAGAAAAAAAAATGAGTTATCCATGTGCTGCTTAACATTATTTTGTAAGGGAAAAAGAATAACACATTTTCTTATAGAAAAGAAAAGAGGTGAATTTTTTAAAAAAATATATATTTTAAAGATTAAATTAAAAGTTTCTAAACATACTTGATGATTAAATTCTTATTAATCTGCTACAACAAACAATTCTAATATTCATATATGAAATAATATCATATCATTTAACAAATTTATATCATTTTATTTCTTAAATATCTTGTTTTGTTAATATCTATAAATACATTTATTATTTTATTCTAAGTATCCAATAATATATTTTTTCGGTACGTGATTTACAAACAGCTTTATGTACATTATTATAATGATTAATTAACTATATATATATATATATATATAATTATTTAAAATAATATTTATGTACAAAGTAAGAATTAGTAGTTTATAGGGTTAACTATTTATTTATTATATGAATATAAATAATTTGCCAGCTAAACATTTTTTTAGTCAAATTACTAACCCAATTACTTTTTTTTTTTTGGTAAATGGTGAAACAAAAACATACAAACTAGTCTACTTAAGAGTTACAAGTCTAATCTTAGCCACACCCCTTGAATCCCGTCTAAGCATCTCTACAACACTCCTCGGTGGTTGTTCCAACTCAACAAAGGTTGATTCCAAGTTGACCGCTTCCTTAGCCATCATGTCTGCAGTTCCGTTTCCTTCTCTGAACACGTGCCTTAGCTTCACTCTCCTGAATCCCAACATCAGTCTCCTGCAATCACAGATAATCGGGGTTAGCGGTCTGTCTTCCAGGTTCTCTTCCAGAATCATACCTATCGCCTCTTTAGCATCCGACTCCACGTGGAGGTCTTGAATTCCCATCTTCTTTGCTAACATGAGCCCGTCCCTTATCCCCCATAAACTAACCCAATTACTTAATAGAAAGTTACAATTCTATACATCGTCCGTCTAATTTTATATTAAATTATAATGAAGACAAGCATGTGTCTGTCACAAATTGGTTACCAAATTGCAATTTTTTTAAAGTTTAGCTTAATTAGCAATGTGTGATTTTTTAAGAAATTCATCAATAATGTTTTTTATAAAGTTCATCTAGTTAGCAATTTGTATAAAAAGTAGAGTAAGATAATAAATTAAATACAAATTTCCGTCACAAATTAATGGTAAATTAAACCAAAATAGTAAATTATAACTTTTTATACAAAGTCAACTAATAATTTGTTAAAAAAAAATCATTTAATAAATTGTTCAAACCCTCAAAATTGAACTAACAAATTGATACTTAACCCTAATTTATTATATCTCAAAGCGGTACGCAAATCATGACTAGTACCATTATACACATTAAAGCATGGCGTAAAAACATATTGTATTCTAAAGTACTTTTTAGAGATTATTAAGTATCAAAAGTTTGTACATTATTACATCTTATAAGTTGCCAATAATATATTCAAAATAAACTTTCGGCTATAATATATTTTGTTTTTGGCCAAAAGGCTATAATATTCACTTATCAATTTCCAAGTTGTGCTTATATAAACATTAACAATGTTTTGTCATGGCGGAACACTGAATAGATATCACATGGACTTACCTGCCCAATTTTTTAAAGTCAGACAATCTCCAATAGATATTTTTAAGTTGACGACGCAGATCTATAGCATGCAAATTCAAGTAGAAAGTTTCTTTATTTCATAACAAAAATCCAGAAAGAAACCCGATAATTGATACGCTACAGTTTCCACGATCTATACATTACACAATCACATCAAGTAATAAATCGATAGATACATGAAAATAGATTTCAGATCGAACCGAAAATCGGTCGAAATTTATTTCAAAACGAATTAACAACACACGCATGCATTATCAACAGTAACGAATGGATTTGCAAACACGAGATATGTGTAATTGATCGATGATCAGCAATCGTAGGGACGCCTTGGAGGTTCACAAGGTGGCGACCCTCCGGCACCTGCTGCAACAATACCAGCTCCACCACCGTGACCAGTGGCTACTGCCTCGTGCTCACTCTCGTCTTCCTCAACGCAAACAGGTACCGCGGCAGGAATCAAGACTCGTTTCTTCTTTTTCTTTGCAAGACAGAAGAGACCAACAGCAAGGAATGCTAGGAAGAAGACACCACCTAGTGATACACAAACAGCAATAATGGTTGTGTGGTTATGGCCTCCACCGCCGCCACCTGGTGGGGCTAAGATATTACCAGATGGAGGAAGTGCTGGTGGAACTTGGTATGAGGTGGGTGGCGTGTAGATGGTCGGACTTGGAGGTGAGGCTTTTGGTGGCGCATTTGGACCTTTAGAGGGTTTGGGAGGATACTTAGGAGGTGAAGTTGGCCCCTTTGAAGGTTTTGGAGGATACTGTGGTGGCGCACTTGGACCTTTAGAGGGCTTTGGAGGTGAGGTTGGAGTCTTGGAGGGTTTGGGAGGATACTGTGGTGGCGCACTTGGACCTTTGGAGGGTTTAGGAGGGTATTGTGGGGGTGAAGTTGGAGTTTTTGAGGGTTTTGGAGGATGTTGTGGCGGGGAGCTAGGAGGTTTTGAGGGCTTTGGTGGTGCACCTCCGGGAGTGTATGAGCCTGGAGGTGGCACTGGAGCTGGTGCCGGTGAGCCTTTCGATGGGGTTGGTGGATAAACACACCCTGGTGGTGGTGGTGGCGGCGGCGGTTTGGGGTAGACATGGGTTGGTGGAGGTGGTGGTGGTGGTGGTTTTGGGTAGACATGGGTCGGTGGAGGTGGAGGTGGGTTTGTGTAGCCATGAGTTGGAGGAGGTGGTGGCGGCTGCAGCTTTGGATAGTCATGGTGGTGAGTTGGTGGTGGAGGAGGTGGACTTGAATATCCATAATGAGGAGTCTTTGGTGGTGGAGGAGGTGGGTTTGAGTAGCCATGATGAGGAGTCTTTGGTGGTGGAGGAGGTGGGTTTGGGTATCCATAGTGAGGAGTCTTTGGTGGTGGAGGAGGAGGAGGTGAGGTTAAGTATCCATGGTGAGGAGTCGGTGGTGGAGGAGGAAGAGGTGGAGATGGGGTTGGGTATCCATGGTGAGGAGTTGGTGGTGGCGGTGTTTTTTTGTGGTGGTGGTGATGGTGGTGTGGCGGCTTGTGAGGAGGTGTTGGTGTTGGTGGACATTCTGTCTTTGTTGGTGGTGGTGGAGGAGATGGTGGTGGTGGTGGAGGAGGAGCTGTTGGCGGACATTCTTTCTTTGGCGGCGGTGGTGGAGATAAGTATAGATATCCCATATTTCCCGTTGGATTTGAGTTGTTTAGGTAGTAGAAAACAGTGGGCACTGGGAGAGAGGCGAGTGATGAAGTGCAAGGCCGGAGTCCCCTATTTGTAGTTTTCTTATTACCAAGTGGATATTCTTCTTCCACACTTAACTACTCTTCAAACAAGGGCTGCGCGCTACTGCTAGCTCGACCCAAAGGATCGATGAGTTGTCTTCCATATAATATATATATATTCATCCTATTTATTTTTTGATCGATCTTGATTACTTTTTAGTCAACTGAATCATTTGAAATCCAAATTGGTAGCTACATTAGTTTAAATGATCCATGAATGTATCATGTATGTTGGTCTCTAAGATACCCCGCTATAACAAAGTCAACAATGTATGGCCTGTAAAAGTACATGTATGTACTCAATTATAAATAAATCAACTTTATTAGGTTTAGGGAATATGTATTCTAAGAAAACAAAATTCAGTTAAATTGGCTACTTGCAATTGATAAAAATCGAATTTCATAAAAAACGCTCACCTTGAAAAAGTTCGTAATGTGAAATTTCAAAAGTTCAACTCTACTCTTGCACCAGTCACACTACATTCTTGAAACTGTTAGAGGTTACATGTGTTAGTTTGTGTTAACACTCAGATTCTATGCCTTAATATAGTTTCAATTGAATTGAAGTTCTATTACTCTTAATATAGCCCCTTAATTAGGTCTTGAACTTCAATTAAATTGCAACTCACTTGTAACATACAATAATTTTCTTAAGAATTTAAGGGATATTTTTAAAAATATTTTATTATTTTTAAAACATATTCTATTATGTATGATAAAAAATTAAGAGATTAAAAAAAGGGTTAATTACTTAATTGGTTACACATGTTTCACCATTGTGTAGAATGGTTACACATGTTTCAAAATGTGATTAATTGGTTTTGTTTTGTGACTAATTGGTTACACATGTTTTTCCCAATCCCAATGTGATTAATTGATTATTTTGTTAGTAAACCGTTAATTAATATTTTTAACATATTTTTAAATTGTCAAATGACTATTATGCTCTTATTGGTATAATACCCTTAAGGCTTAATGAGAAGAACATGATATTGCTTCTTCATCTACTGATGGGAGAAAATTCCGATCATGGGATGCATCCAAAGGTGGTTGCTGCGACAGAAGAATAAGTCATTCTCTGCGTTTCTTCAGGAGGCTATCTTCGTGCTTGCTCTTTCTGATCTAGACCAGATTGTCCTCTCTCTTCCGCCTCGCATCATCTACATCGACACCACTCTTGTAAGCTTTCTTCCGGACCTCGGTTCGGGAATTTGGTCGGAGAGACATGGTTGGGGTTTCTCTGTCGGAATCCGCGACGACTCCGACCGATGTCTGGAAAGCGTTCAATGGAATGGGGAAGAGCAAAGAGATAGAACTCAGAAACGCGATTATGGGTTCGTGAATTTCTGGGTTCTTCACGAACCCAGAATCGCGATTAAGAACAGCTCTGTGGATTAAGAATCGCGATTCTGAATTACTATTTGAAGAACACAACTCGGTGGATGAAAATGGTAATTACGTCATTTTATGTATATAAATAGTGACTTAACTGTGATTTCTAACAGTGAACAGTAAAAAAAACAATTAGTCACATATCAAAACCAATTAATCACATGTAATGTGTAACCATTTTGAATAATGGTCAAACATGTGTAACTAATTAAGTAATTAACCTTAACAAAATTTGATAGATGACCAAATAATATAGAACGCAATGTAGATGGAACTTTTTTGGGAAATTTAGGTCCTTATGAGAGTCGGAATACTACTATCAATAAGTTGTTTGTCCAGACTTGTGATAGTTTTTTCAAGCTACCAATAATTTTGATTAGACAAAAATGAAACGCTTTCGGTAGACTTCTTTCATCTCCCATGCGGGATTGACTATTCTTTGTGAGACCTTTCATTTCATGATCCTTTCCCTAACCTTGTACTAATAGGTCAAGTAACTTCACAATTTTAAGAAATTAGCATTAGAAAAGAAAGTCGAATTATATCCAAATACATTAAGAAAAAAGGAAAAGTTTAAAAATAGTGCAACATGTTTAACGAAAACGGTTTTCCAACCCAAACGATTGTTTTTGAAAATGATGGTAATTGGTACCTCTGTTACCTTTCTATTAAAAAAATCTATTAATTATTTTTATATTTGCAAAATTAACTAAATATTTTTCCAAATGTTACAACTAAACTCTACAAACTTACATTAATGTTACAAATAAGTCCTGACTTGATTTAAGCCACACCAAAAGTCCCCTAGCCAAGGTCCCAATCCAGCCCAGGTCACCCAACCCTAGGGACCTGGTCTGGGCTCATGCCCATACCATAGAACCCTGATTGAGGCTCAATTCTATGGTCTAGGTCCCCAGGGTTGGGTGACCTAGTCTGGGTTTGAACCCTAACCAGGGGACCCCCGGTGTGACTCGAATCGAGTTGGTACTTGTTTGAAACAATAATGCAAGTTTGTAGGATTTAATTGTAACATTTAGAAAAATATTTGTTTAATTTTGCAAATATGAAAAATATTTAACATAATTTTTTAACAAAAAAGTACCGGAGGTATCAATTACCATCATTTTCAAACATATTGACCCATTAACCATCACACAAAAAAAAAGGTGGACGAAAAAATGTTTTGTAGAAACATGTTGGACCATTTTCAGACTTTTCCTTAAGATAAATGATAACCATTTTAGCATGTGACACGTTATTATAAGTTAATTTTACCAAAGTAAGCTTTATTAGTATGTTTGATCCGTGAGATATTGGAATTTTTTTAAAAAGTAACTATTTTAGAAAAAAATATTTACAGAAATGTGTATATGCGCAGGTGTCGATGTAGCATTTATCAAAAAATCGCAACATGTAGATACGTTTTTTTGATAAACGCTACTAGTGATAGCATTTTTAAAAAAACGCTATTTGGTGGTAGTGTGTAATAAAAACGCTACCACTGGTAGCGCTCAATTCCTCTGTTAATTGGAATTGCAGCACCCCCCGGTCTCCGTTCCCTTCTTCACCATTCCGTTTCTTCAACCATAATCGTCCTTCGTTAAATCCCCCTACCCCTCATTCTCCTTCAGCCGCAACCTCATTTTTCTTCTCCCTCTCCCTAAACCCGCAACTCTCCATTTCTTTCACCCCAGTCGCAGCTCTCCCTCTCCTCCATTCCTTGTAGAGTAGCCGCCGGCATCCTCGCAGTAGCCCTCCATCCGTCGACTTCGATGTTGTATCTTCTTCCTCTCGTAGTGGAGGCTTTGTCTCCGTCGAACTTCCTTGTCGCCATCATCGTCGGACACTCGTGAAGAACCTTGTCGCAACCGCGACCAGGTAAGAAACCACATTTTTTGCCTTTTAATTGAGTGCGGTGACTTTAATTTATGTTTTTTTACTTATTTTATATTTTAATATATGCTAATTAAAAATATTATTGATAATTATTGTGCTAATTAAAATTATTACAAAAAATATTGGTGCTAATTAAAAAGATTGTCGATAATTATTGAGCTACTTATATATATTATTATGATTTGTGCATATATATTTAAATTATTAGAGAATGATTATTAAAAAACCCGTGGTAGAAGTTATAAATGGTCAAAAATTAAAAATATATACTCTTTAATTGTAGAACTAACATGTCCCCGCGTGTAATGATGTCAAGTTATTCGTTTGCCCAAAATGTCCTAAATGTTGGTCGGCTGGACCAATCCATACTTTGGGGACAAGATCAACATCGTTCCTCAAATCTGAGTAGGAGCTAACAAATCACCTTAAGATGTTTAAAATTAGAGGAAAATATCATATCAGACGAGGCTAAAGCCATTGTGCAAATTGTTGGTTTATGGGATGTGGTTATTATGTCACATCCCAAGTTTGATCATAAGTTGTTGACGGAATTGTGTGAGCGTTGGCGTCCTGAGACACACACTTTCAATCTCAGACATGGGGATATGTCAATCACACTTGAGGATGTTACTGTGTTACTAGAACTACGAATACATGGAGATGTCGTAATTGATGACTACGCACATGAGGAAGACATGGTGGCTGCGTGTAGAGCGAACGACTATGCATTTTTTTTATCGAATCCGTACAAACTTGCAAAGCCCATCAGTATCTGTAAATTTATATGAAATATTAATATACCGAGCTTCAATATCATCTCAACCGCACTCCGTACATATAATTTCCGTACATTAGGAGGACGTTCGGTTGCTGTCGAGGTATTTGAAGGCGAGAAACGAGCTAATAATTGATTATTTCTACATAAATGCGCAAATAATTGATGTTCTGGTCAAATTATTGTCTAAAATGCTACCCTTGATAGCACAATTCATATTTGTTTTACGCTAAACACTACTCATAGTAGTTTTTTTAGTTTTTGCGCTACCCTGTATAGCGCATATTTACTTTTTACAATTTTTTTGTGTATGACATAATTATTTTTTGAAAAAAATCGAGATACTGTTGTCGGAGAAGCAGATGAATGTCGAATATTTGACCAAAATATACCCCATTTAATAAATATATACCAAAATGACCTCGTGTGGAAAATAAATACAAATTTATACCTACCCACGACTCTCATTTGCGGGTGGAAACTCCAGTCGCGAATGGGAGTTGCGTTTTTTTTTTCCAGTACCACCCGCGACTACCATTAGCGGGTGGAGTACTTCCATTAGCTCCACCCGCATCGCGGGTGGAACTGGGTTGTTAATTAGTTCCACCCGCGATTGGTAGTCGCGGGTAGAGCTGAAAATTAATATATATATATATATATATTCATTTAATATATTTTTTAGAATATATTTTAATATCCTCACCTTCAAAATATTAATTTAATATCATGTAAATCGATGATCTACACATCAAATATTATTCTAATAAAAAATAATACTACACTTGATCTTAGTGAAAACACCAAACAAGTTATTAATTGTGAAGAGTATAAGTTTGACTTTTATAGAAGTTGTGAGACTCTTCGTTTTTAGAATACTCGGTGTGAGACTTGAAAAAACTTGAGTAAAACTTATTTCCTTATTTATTTAATGTCTAATAAATAAGGCTTGAGCTTATTTAATGTATAAGGTCTCCACATAAAATCTTAAGTAGTACTTATGCTTATTTATTAGGTCTTATATATTAAATAAATAAGGAGATGAGATTTATAAAGGTTTTTCACGTCCCAAACAATGAGAGTCTCTCAACTTCTATAAAAGTCAAATTTCTACTATTCACAATTCATAACTTGCTTGGTGTTTTCACTAAGATAAAGTGTAATATTATTTTTTATTAGTTTAATATTTGATATGTAGACATCGATTTACATGATATTAAATTAACATTTTGAAGGCGGGGATATTAAAATATATTCTAAAAAATATAGTAAATTATTATTATTTTTTTAATTTTCAGCTCTACCGCGACTACCAGTCGCGGGTGGAACTAATTAATGGCTAAGTTCCACCCGCGACTCCCAATCGCGAGTGGAGCTGACCTAAGAACTTTACCCGCTAATGAGAGTCGTGGGTGAAGCTGAAAATAATAAAAACAAAACTGGTGAATGAGAGTCGCATATATGTATAGATTTGTATTTATTTTTAATTGAGAACATTTTTATATTTATATTTATCATGGGGAATATTTTGGTAAAATATTCTTGAATGTCTTCCATGGCGGCGTCTCCATCGCCACAATATAGAAAAGGCAGCTTACCTTGCTATGATAGCTGTAAATAGAATAGCGCCAAAATTTATTTCATCATCGTTTCCACTTTATAATATACAATTCTTCGTGCAAACGTCAGTCGACTCGACTCACCTAAACACACTGTCTTATTGTAAAATTAAAGATCATAGGTCTACTAGTCAGTTATATATATATATAGGGTGATTAATTAGAATAAATAGAAAAGATTAAAGAAAAATTTGGTTAATCCAAAGAATAATAAAAAGAAAAACAAGTTAAGTTGCGAGTCTAGGTATTGTTGGATCTTGTAAATCTTCTTCTCTACAGACGTCGCTCTCTCGGTTTGGACCTGCGTAGAAATGACAACTTCGGGTCGACCCGTGTATTTCACTCCGAAGCTTAAGTCAGTTCTAAGGCTTTGAAGAGTTTTTATGTGGATGTGGTAAAAATCAGAATGTAATAAATGATAATGAATGCTGGTATTTATAGGCTTTGCTTAACATGATGAACAATGCTTCATTTTTACCTTAGTTAGCTAGTTTAATTGAGGTTAAACTAACCTTCGGATGGGACATGGGTCCTTATTTATTAAATATCAGAGATATTTAATCTCATTTAATGCTGTTAGACCTCCATTTAATGCGGCATTATCCTGACTTTGCATAGGCGACGCCTTCGTATGGACTGACGCCTTAATGGGCGACACCTTATAAATGAATTATGTTTTAGGTCAGTGATATAATGGTTTTAAAATAAGGCGTCCTTATAAACCCCATCAGGTATAAACTCACATTAGATATTCAAATTCTATCTAAAAAAACATATTAAAGGGTCAACAATTATGTAATTACTGTTAAAATAATATATATATATATATATATATCTTAACCACTTTCTTTTGAATAAGTTAGAATTTGTATATGGATTTTTTGAAATACTTTTAAACATATCTTTTAACATTTGCAACTCATTAGTGAAGTCGATGATTAACTAATTTATAGAATTAGTGAGAAACTTCACAAGCACAAAAATCCAATAAACCATTATATATATAAAGTAAAAAAATTAGCATTTCGCATGGAATCATTTTCAAAAAGTGATTACATTTTTTTTTTTTGAAAAGTAAATATTTTGTTTAGAAAAATAAATATTAAAAAATAGATATACACACTATTCGGGAATAACTTGGTGTCTTAGCCCCCCTTCATGTCGACATGTAATACTATTCTCGATATTAGGTTAACAATTTAACTGTTTACTTAAAAATAAGTATAGTAGAATAAAAAATCATCACTTACTAGCTTAAAACGTAAATTAATTTTTTTTTGACCAATAAATGCATTCATTAATCATAATACGAGTTCTCCAAATCCGTTACAATCAAACTAAACAAAGTCCTCGGGTTACAAGCAACCCAATCAATAGGACACATACCCCGCTTGGCCTCAGTCGCAACCCAGTTGGCGCAGCTATTCGCCAACCGTCTCACGAACCTCCAATGTACCTGATCAATATGGGAGGCAAGATCGAGAATTTCCGTTAAGATATCCCGAAGCTCCCAATCGTTCCCTGAACTACCTCCCTTAAGAAGGTTGATAACATACAGTCCATCCGACTCGATGATGACCTCGGACCACCCATGCTGAATCGCCATGCCCGTCGCGATAAGGATCGCCTTTGCCTCGAGAGCTTTCGCGCTCGTGCCACTGCATGACGTATGGAGCCCCGCGATAACAGTCCCCGTCCAGTCCCTCGCGATGACCCCCGTACCACCTTGGAGTGACGCCTCGTCCCAAGCTCCGTCGCAATTTACTTTAATAGTACCTTGGGGCGGCCGTGACCACCTCAGCTCCCGCGAGTCTCGCGCCCGAGTAGCCGAAGCCATCGCCCGGGCTGTCAGCCTCCACACCTGCTCGGCTAGGGACCTCGCCGCGCGAATAACAGGCTCCGGTCTCGGCTGGTCCTCCTCGTGTACTGCACGGCACCGCTCCTTCCATACTTCCCACCCGATCGCCTCCCCAAGAAGCTTATTCCGGCGACCCAACTCCCCACCCATCCGGCTCAGGTCCTGTAGGAACCTACACCAACTGGTCCAGAAGTGGTCACCTTCGGCATGTGGTCTCCTCCCCATAGCGCCGAACCAAACCCGCCTTGCCCACTCGCACTCAAACACCACATGGTGTATCGACTCCCGCTTCTCACAAAAGCTACACGTGGGGTTAATCTGGATTCCCCGTCTTACCAACTCGACTTTCACCGACAATGCATTATTAAGAGCTTTCCCAAGGAAGTGTTTTACCTTCGGTATGGTGTCCCCCGCCCAAAGCTCTCGCCAAACACCCCGGACGGAAGTGGGATCCTCCGTCTCTCTGTTTGCTTCGGTCCTAGATTGTAGCTCCTTAATGCGCTGATAGACAAGGCGTGGGTGAGCCACCCCATCTAGAGCTGTAGGCCAAATCATCCGATCGTGATGAGGCTCCTTGGCGATATGAATCGCCCGAATAGCCTTCACCTCCCGTTCCGTGATGCTTGCCTGAATCTCGGTGAGGTCCCACGTACCACGGTCCCTATCGATAAGATCCCGGACCATCACCTCCTCCCTCACCTCCGACCCCCGTACGGTGCCTAGCCTGTGGTTCGGAATACCCGGAACCCATGCATCTTGAAGAGCACGAATCTGGTCACCCCTCCCCACTTGCCAAACCCTGTCCCGTTTTAGAATGTCGCGGCCAACCGTGATGCTTGACCAAGCCCACGATGGCCGGGCTCCCATCGTCGCGTCCATGAGGGTCCCCCGGGGGTAGTAGAGGCCCTTGATCACCCTTGCCCATAATGAGTTCCCGTCATTCTGAAGCCGCCATGCCGTTTTAGTGAGCATGGCGGTGTTGAAGTCGGTCATGTCTCGGAAACCCATTCCACCCATGTCCTTAGGATGGGTTTGTTTCTCCCATCTAACCCAATGTATCTTCCTCTTCTCGTCTCTGCCGTTCCACCAGAACCTGGCTATCAAGCTCGATATCTCTGCACACCAGGTTTTAGGCAGTTTAAATAACGACATAACATAGGTGGGGATGGCGGTAATTACCGCCTTAATGAGGACCTCCTTCCCCGCATTATTGAGAAACATGGACTTCCATCCATGAATCTTCTTGATTATCCGCTCCTTGAGGTACCCCATCGCCTCCCGCTTGGACCTACCCCAATTCGTCGGTAGGCCCAAGTATCTTCCCGCATCGGCGACCGCCCCGATGCCCATGATACGCGACACCCTTTGTCGCGTGTCATCTCGTACTCCACGCCCAAACTGGATGCAAGACTTATCCAAATTGATTTTCTGTCCTGAGGCCTTGCAGTACCTCTCGATCGTCTCTTTTAGCACCCGGGCTTTCTCCTCCGTCGCGTTGATGAAGAAGAGGGAGTCGTCCGCGAAGAATAAATGATGTATCTCCGGGCACGTTCGCTTCATCCGAATCCCTTCCAATCTACGCTCCTCCGCGGCCTTCATAAGTTGACGAGATAGAACGTCTGCGATGAGGATAAACAGGTGAGGAGACAGTGGGTCTCCTTGCCTGATCCCCCTAGTCGGTTTGAAACGCGCCGACTTCTTGCCATTAACCACCACACTATACTGCACTTTAGAAATACACTCAGAGATCCAATTGCACCATTTCTCCGCAAACCCCAACTCTCTAAGTGTTTGGGCAATGAAATCCCATTCGACCCGATCGTATGCTTTGCTCATGTCCACCTTAATCGCACACTCCTCTCTCCCTGTCCCTCTATGTGTCCTGAGGTGGTGAAAGACTTTGTGTGCGATAAGGATGTTATCGTGGATGTACCTGCCTGAGACGAAAGCACTTTGAAATGGGGTCACAATGTTAGGCAATAAACGTTTTAGACGATTGGCTAAGACCTTGGATATGATTTTGTAATTAAAATTGCAAAGGCTAATAAGTCTGAATTGAGATGTATTTATGGGGTTGGGAACCTTTGGAATTAATACTATATCAGTATAGCCATACCCCGGTAAGAGCGACCCCGATTCGAAGAATCGCCTAACCGAATGGTATACATCCTCCCCAAGCACATCTCAATAGGTTTGATAAAACATACCAGGAAACCCGTCGGGTCCCGGAGCTTTATTGCCACCCAGCTGATAAACCGCCCTTTTAACCTCCTCCCTTGTCACCATCCTCGTGATGCTCATGTTATCCATATCCGATACAAGCTGCGGAATTCCTCTCATCTGCTCCCTCATCCCCTCCGTACCATCTGACGTGAAGATCTGATGAAAGTACTCCTCGCACTCGGCTATAATGTCTTCTTCCTTCTCCACCCACACACCATTCCCCTTCTGCATCCTACACAATGTATTCATCCTCCTCCTCTCGATCGTGGACTGATGGAAATATGCGGTATTTCTGTCCCCCGCTTCCAACCATTGGATCCTCGATCGCTGTCTCCAGTACTCCTCCTCCTTACCCCACGCCTCCTTCAATGCTTTTTTAAGGAGTCGCTCTCTATCCCGTTGGAACTGGGCCCTAGGTAGTGCATGCATCACTCTGATTTCCTCGCTGAGCCTCTCGATGACCACCTTGTTATTCGGGACATTTCTACGACTCCACCTCTGAAGCTCCCCTCTGCACTTGCTAATGCGGCTATGCAGACCGCCCCCTCGACCTCTGCCCCCCCGATCCTCCCAGATCCCTTCCACAACGGTCCTACATTCCGGATTGGCCATCCAGGTTTTCTCGAACCTGAAGGGCCGCTTACTCTTCCCATTCCTCCTCTCGACATGGATCACGAGGGGGCAATGGTCCGAGCCTATCATGAGCTTGTGAACAACCATTGAGAACGGATATGAACGGATCCAATCCGGGTTCACAATGGCCCTGTCAATCCGCTCCTGAATCCGCTCCTCACCCTCCCTGTTATTGCACCAAGTAAACGGATTACCTTTGAACCCCATGTCGGCCAGTTTCGCCTCACGCATCATCTCATTGAAGGCATCCATTTTCCTGGTTTTCTTCGGTCTACCCCCTCTTTCTCCCCCGCGGTTGCTACTTCGTTAAAATCCCCAACACACATCCACGGGCCTCGCCTATTCTGGGCTATCTGTCTAATCTCCTCCCACAATTGTAGTCTTTCACTCCAATTGGTACTTCCGTATACCCACGTAATGTGTGTTGTCCTACCACCGCTGACCATTGTAATCGACGTGTCCACCATGTATTCCGTCTTTGCATGGATCACGACATGTACCTCCCCCGTCCACCACAGAGCAAGTCCACCCGATATCCCTATCGGGTTGACATACTCCCCGCCTTTCATCTTCAATCTCCTCCTCACTCTTTCGCAGTGTCTCTCCGTGTTTTTGGTTTCCATCAAAAAGATAACGTCTGGTTTATTCCTCCTCGTGAGATCGGCGAGGTACGGAACTGTCAGGGCCGATCTCAACCCCCGACAATTCCACACCAGGTAGTTCATTGGGTTTGGGTAGCTGTCTCGGGACAGCTACCAGAACCCGTCGATCCACCCTTGGCCTTCCCCGTTATGATCCTCCTCCGGACCACCGCAACCTGTTGGGAGTATCTCCTCCCCCTTCCCCTTCCCCTGCCTCGAACACGACCCTGCCCTCCCCCTTCCTCTATCTCGGCTCGCTGCTTTTCCCTCTCTGATCCATCACCTCCTCCCCATCCTCCTCTATCTCCTCCTCGTGCTTCCTCTTCAGATTAATCCTCTGAATGAGTGGGCTTAGGCCCGTGGGGAGAGCTGTTCCTTCCCCACTCGTAGCTGGGGAAAGTGGCTCTTCCACCGTGTATGTCCATTCCTGCACCTGGACCTCGTGCAGGTCCAGCTCCATGCCAACGGACCCCACTAGGTGCTGACCTTGGCCATCATCCTTACTCTTGGTTACGCCCTGTTCCCCAGCTAGCCCAAGTCCTGTCCCCCGATCTGCTCTTCTACCTCGGTTCGCCTTAACCCTGCTTTCGTGTTGGTCCTCTTCCCTCGCCACTTACAGCCTTAGCTGCTCCCCTGCCCTATCTCCCTCCTGGCTTCCACCCTTCCCCTTGGCCTCCGCGACAGCCTGTCTGTCGAGGTATATCGGCCCGACTGCCTGCCTCTCCTGCCTCTGCCATCCAACCGCCTCCTCGAACGCCTGGGCAATGGAGAAGGCCCCTGAATGGAGTTCCAGTTCCTTCCCCTTGCCCTTCCCTTCCTTGGATCTCGGTTCATCCTCCTTCAGACTGCCCGATCTGTTCCCTTCCTTTATAGCCAAATCCGTCCCGTGACCATATCGAATGATCTCCCTGCCCCATCCTGTCTCCTCACTGGGATCCCTCTGATCCCGGGGTGTCCCCACCCTTGATGTTTGTGGGTGTTCCCCGGGTTGGCTCGTGGGAGGGGTACTAGACCCTTCCCTTTCATGTTTCTCCTTCATGAGGTCCTTCCAGCTTCTCCGCTTGGTTTCCCCCATCGGAGTCCCGGGGCTCTTGCCAACGTATCTGCCTTGTTCCCTTCTTCTTTTGGGTCTATCCACCCGCACCCAAGGCCCATACATGGGTCCCCCCGGTTTCTCGTCCGACATTGTAATTTCAGTTGTACACACCCTCTCCGTGTGCCCAATCCTCCCACACCCGAAGCATAGGTCTGGGAGGCGTTCATACAACACCTTGGCTCTTCCCAACTCACCACTCCTCCTCGTGTATCTGAATTCAACTTGCAGTGGCTTCGTGCTGTCCACCTCCACCTTGATTCTGAGGTAGTCTCTATCCAAGCCCAGAGGACCTAGGATTTCGTCCACCTCAATCACCGTACCCAGACTCTGTCCAATGGCCATAGCATTCCCTCTGGTGAACTTATCTATTTCTAGTCCATGGACCTGTATCCAAAACTGAACCATATGAAACTTTACATCCGTGATCCTCATACCCTGATTCCATCTCTTGAGTGACAGACAGTTCCCGTTCACTGCCCACGGTGACCAATCCAGGGCATCCTTGAATTCATCTGCATTCTCGAAATCGAACAGGATTACATCTCCTGTCATCTCTTGGAATCGCACTCCTGTATATCTGCCCCATGCCCCCTGCAAGACACTCTGAACCACCATCGATTTCATCTGTTTGTCACAGATCACCCTCCCCACGCACAGGTTCTCAGCTGGGATGTCAATGTGCTCAGGGATCTCAACATAATTGCCTAGCCTAGTTCTATCAATACCTATTCTAGGGGCATCGGTTTGGGCAGTAGTATCCATCCTAAGGCACTACAAATCGAAATAACTCCTACCTAAGTAAGCAGTAAACTGATCAAGTATTACCTCCTGGTTCCCTTGGGTGGCTGATTTCCGACTCGGTTGGTGGAGCTTGGGTGATCCGAGTCGGTTTTGGCAAGGAGGCTTGGAAGTGCTTCCGTCACCAGGCCGGCGCCCCATTTCCGGCCATCCCGATGCAATCCTTATCCCTTCGAAGCTTCCCCAACCACAGCCGAGTCTCTCCCTGTCAAATTTCCGGTGGCTCTCCTTCTCACCCTTCCCCCACTCACCCACGATAACAACACTCCCCAGGGGCTCAGACCAGACCGTCTGAGTCGACCCACCCCCTCCCTCACAATTTAACGGGTGGCCCTCAATCTCTCGTTCCCCCGCCTTACCTTCCAATTCCAGCCGTCCAAAGAAACGCCTTCTCCGTGACAGTTGGAATGGCACGAAAACAGCACCGGAGCTGCGGCCCAGAGCTACAGGGAGCTCGACAATTTCCCCACTGCACTGTTGACCTAATCGCCTTGGAAGAGAAGACTAAGTCGCAGACACGGGGAAGACCATATTTGATAAAGATTCTGATGCAAACGTAAATTAATTGAGTTTGAACTTATATACAAACTAATCCTAATTAAAAATTAAAAGTTTAATCCAAAACCTTCATACTTCAATTTTGATTATTGTGTATTGATTAATGCTGAAATCGAAACTCAATGTAATTTGCAACACTAAACTTATAATTAAATATTTTATCTATTATTTAAAAAAGATTGTAATCACTTCATAAAAATAATCAAATGTCCGGTGGACATGGTGCTAATTGCAATAATATCGTTTGAACCTGTCTCTCGTCGCATACTTCTCAAATCATATATACACTTCCAAAACAGAATAATATAGTTTTTTGAATCAACTTGATTTACAAGCTTTAATGCTTCTTCCAAATTCTTCCTTAGATTATTATTATTATTACTAATTATACAGACATTGATTGAATACTGTTAACGATAAGGACGCCTACAGCCAAATGATTCTTCTGCTTAATTTTAAAGCCGTACCTAATTAATTTATAAAGTATATTTGAATTTTTTCAAAATGTAACCATAGTAGAAATTTATTTTGAAAAAGTATATATGTAGAAAACATATTTAGCAAAATGTGTATTTGCGCAGGTGGTAGTAGCGTTTTTGAAAAACGCTACTACCACTTGCGTTTTTCCGAAAAACGCCACTGGTAGTGGTGATTTTCACAAAAACGCCACTACCCGTGGCGTTTTTCCTTCTTTTTTTTTGACGTTTTTTTTTAAAGCATCAGAGTGTTCATTCTCTAGTCTAGTCTCACGTGAGGTAACACATTGAAACAAAGCTGTTTATTAACAAGTTCCTGAATGAGACTTTTCTTCAAATACCCTAGCTAGTTTGACATTTTCAGGAATTACTGCTGCAAAATAGCTCTTTGGGGTTTCCACTGCCTTTTTCTTCGGCATCTGAAGACTCTTGATGAGAGATCTAATTATGCGTCTCTACATCTTGCGGAGAGATATAATCATGCGTTGCTTCATCTCAGTATTCATAGGTCCAAATTTCTCTAGGCTAGTCTCACCAAATTCCTCGACTAGTTCTCTAAAAATGTAAAGTTTAAATACTAACATGGTACAGCAACCAAGGTCTTTCAAGCGAACTGATGCTTGTTCATTCTCTAGGCTAGTCTCACCAAATTCCTCAAGTAAACAAGAAAGGAAGTTATAAGAAGTTAAATACCTTTTTTTCAAGTGAACTGATGCTTGTTCATTCTCTAGGCCAGTCTCACCAAATTCCTCAAGTAAACAAGAAAGGAAGTTATAAGAAGTTAAATATTTTTTTTTCAAGCGAACTGATGCTTGTTCATTCTCTAGGCTAGTCTCACCAAATTCCTCAAGTAAACAAGAAAGGAAGTTATAAGAAGTTAAATACCTTTTTTTCAAGCGAACTGATGCTTATTCATTCTCTAGGCTAGTCTCGCCAAATTCCTCAAGTAAACAAGAAAGGAAGTTATAAGAAGTTAAATATTTTTTTCCTAGGCAAATATTACCTGTCTTAAATTTTCCAACTTGTTCTGAACAACATCCGCGAGGTAAAACATTGAAACAAAGTTGTTTATTCACAAGTTTATGAATGAGACTTTTCTTCAAATACACTAGCTAGTTTGACATTTTCAGGAATTACTGCTGCAAAAGAGCTCTTTGGGGGGTTTTAGGTGCAAGAGGGCGACCGACTTTAACTGGTGCAACATCCTCACCCGAACTCCAAAACTCCTTATCTGAAAACTCTTGATTTTCTGCATAGTATACTAACAGCAACTCGTTGAAGTCTTTCATCACAGGCTACACTCTTCTTCGTAGGGTGATTCAATTTGTTGTCATTGATATACCGCGCTATAATTGCTCCAACATCTTGCTGAGAGATCTAATCATGCGTCTCTATACCTCGCGGATGTTGTTCAGAACAAGTTGGAAAATTTAGGACTAAACATGTGTCTCTATACCTCGCGGATGTTGTTCAGAACAAGTTGGAAAATTTAGGACAGGTAATATTTGCCTAGGAAAAAAGTATTTACCTTCTTTTAACTTCCTTTCTTGTTTACTTGAGGAATTTGGTGAGACTAGCCTAGAGAATGAACAAGCATCAGTTTACTTGAGGAATTTGTTTCTGATAGACCGTTGCTTCGGCGAGTGTCACTTCCACTCACTGCTTGGAAGAGAGCAACGATGAAGCTTGCATATCCAACAACACCAACAGGGTTAAGGGTTTTAATAATTTCTGTTGCAGGTTTGGACCTATGAATACTGAGATGAAGCAACGCATGATTATATCTCTCAGCAAGATGTAGAGACGCATGATTAGATCTCTCAGCAAGATGTTGGAGCAATTATAGCGCGGTATATCAATGACAACAAACTGAATCACCCTACGAAGAAGAGAGTAGTTTGTGATGAAAGACTTCAATTTCTATTTAGGAGGAAAACCATAAGCAGACTTAAAATTAACGAGTACACTATGCAGAAGCAGACTTAAAATCAACGAGTACACTATGCAGAAAATCAAGAGTTTTCAAATGCCGAAAAAAAAAGTAGTGGAAACCCAAAAGAGCTATTTTTCTTGATCAAACCTTCCATTTTCCTTGAACTTTTTCAAAAAGTATTTACTTTAGAAAAAAAAATTGAAAAAATTCGTTTTCCTTGTTTGATACTGTTGTGAATGGTTGTGTCTTCTCAAAGTAGCGATTCTCCAAATCCATTTACATTTTGATGCGTCTAAAAAAAAACGAAAAAAAAATGAAAAACGCAGGTGGTAGACATTTTGATGCACATTTTGCTAAATATTTATTTTATATATATACTTTTTCAAACAAATTTCGAAAATAAATACTTTTAAAAAAACATCAGTATATTTCCAATCTATATTTTTTTTCGTTGCAAAAAATATTTCACAACATTAATAGGCAGGGTGTCAAACAAATGTTAAATAATAGGTTAGGGTGTGATTTACAATTCCTCAGTATATTGTTTAGGATAACAATGAAATAAAAATATTTGACCATATAATATAACGTGAAATAAACATTTGGGAGGGTGACTAAGCACTCAACTTTTACATGTGCTCTATCAAAACGTGGATTTGCTTAAAAAAAAATCTTTTTAAACTTCCATACTAAGTTTTAAGAAAACTAATAAACAAAATATTGAACTCTCATTTTAAGGAAACTTGAAAATAATACAAAATTAAATTGTTAAAAGTCAGAATATGACATTAAATACAATCAAACTATTAAGGCATTAATGTAGCAATTCACATTTTGGTCCCTTAATCAGATATCTCATATTCAAATTCTAAAATCGGAAAAAATATTCATGATCAACCCACATACCTTTTAAGGATTGAGTGTGGAAGCATGTAAAAAATATTGCCCTCTAAATAAGCCCCAAGGCAACTTTTTGATTTAAAAAATTTAAACCAAAACTTAAAAAAAAACTTTTCGATTATTATTTTTAGAATTTTAACCAATACAACTATTCAGCACACTTCGAAATATTTTTCAGGGTTTATTTTCCTTCAAAAAATGATAATCATAATTTTCTAAGAAGAGGTGAAGAATATAAAATGACAGCGCATTTCCTTTTTCCAACCCGAAAAACATCAACTAGGCGGCAAGTCTAACAACTAACGTACAAAATCCAGAGCGATGCAGCTCGGATTCATTTGGTGGGTCTTGAGTTGAGATGAAGGTGTAATTGATATATATTTTGATTTCCAAGCGACATATATAATATATATTTTCTGTGTAATATTTAGGAATAATACTGGCAAAAAAAATTATATATATGATGCGTAATGCTTCATAATACATTATGTTCATTTTGCAAGGAAACACAAATAGTAATATTATATTCTTGTGGCAAATATTAGATTTCAATTTTAAACCTTATTTTATAATCGATATATATATATTTATATATATATATATATATATATATAAATTACCCGGAAATCATATCTAAATATTACCGAGCATAATATATATGAAGGACTTCATCATACTATTACTTAAAAATTTAGTATAATTAGTAAAAAATGTTAAAATAGTTCATAAAATCTTATATATATATATATATATATATATATAATAGTACTATTGTTTTAACTGTACGAATAATATTATACAATATAAAACTTTAAAATTAATTCAAAATATATGAGTTAATAATAAAAATTATATCAACAACTATTAATAAAAGATGTATGTTAAAAACAAATGTTACAACCTTTAGTAAAGTCAAAATGATTATCATGTTTTTTTTTTTTGCCAATAGAACATACGACTTCAATTAAAACGTAATAGAGGAAATGTTCGAATACAAACTAACATCAGACATAAGTAAAGAAAGCAGAGGGGTCGGGGGTGATGACACCCAGCCCGATGGGCAAGACCCCGCTAACGTGCTTCTAGCAACCCAATCCGCAGAAGCATTTGCGGATCGGGGTATATGGTTCCATTCCGCTAACTCCATCCCGTTAGCCAAAAAAGACGCATTCGCTAGTGTAGTTGCCACGCTCCAGCTAAAGTCGGTTCCACGGAGATGGTTAATGACCCCAAGGTTGTCGGATTCGAAAATAACCCTCTTCCATCCCATGCGACCGGCTAGCTCCACGGCAATGAAGATTGCCTCGGCCTCCAAGACCTCGGCCGAGACGGCTTGCTTGAGAATTGCTGTCCCTCCTACCACATTGCCGACCTCGTCCCTCGCGATGACCGCCATCGCACCACAACCCGTGCCAACCGACCAAGGGGCGTCACAATTGAGCTTAAGCGTATTCGGAGGTGGTTTCGCCCAATGTGCCCTATTACGGCTGCGGTCTCTATTTATCCTCGGGAGGCTCGGCATCTCTTTACCTATCCTGTCGATGTCCTCTAGGATGTGATCCACGACCAGATTAGATCATTCGAATAAGAGCTTACATCTTGCCTTCCATACCGCCCATCCCACGATCATGAGTCTCGGCCATGAGTGTTCCTCGTTGCCCCTGCGCGGTTGGTTACCTCTCGTAGCCCACACGAGCCATTCGTCCACGGATGATCTAGCCATATTCAAAGCCGCAAGGTTCATGTGCCTAAGCTAGACCTGGTGCATCCAAGGACACCCGAAGATCGCGTGCTCGATCGTGTCCTCCACCCCGCAGCGGCTGCAGTCACCCGAGGTCGGGACTCCACGCCTCACAAGCCCATCCCCCGTAGGCAGTGTTTTAGCTGCAAGTTTCCACATGAAAGCACAAATTTTGGGCCATACCTCGGCTTTCCAGATGGCGGGCCACACCCCCGGGAGATCCGGCATGGGCCTATGGTTAAGGTCGATCCCTGCGGTCAACGTCTTGTTGTGTATAGAGTGGTATGCTGACCGAACCGTAATGTTGCCGGACCTGGAAAGAGGCCACCGTAGCATATCCAACTGTGGCCTGAGGGGGATAGGCACGGCCAGGACCGTCTCCACGTCCGAAGGGTGCACCACGTTCCTAACAATGTCCTCGCGCCAGGTACGGTCCTCGTGGTTGACCCAATACTGTATAGTCTGAGGCTGATTGAGCTGCGGGTGGCCATTAGGTCTGATCTGAAAGTTGCATAGGCTCGGCACCCACGGGTCGCAAAATGGACGGATGTTAGAGCCATCACCGACCGCCCACACTCCGTCCTCCTTAATGACGTCCCGACCCTCCAACAAGCTGACCCATGCCCAAGATGGTCTATTTCCTTTGACCGCCTGCATAAAGGAAGTATTTGGGAAATACACACCTTTCAATACCCGAACCCAAAGGGAGTCCGGTTCGTTGAGGATGCGGTTGGCCATGTTAGCAAGAATAGCCTTGTTGAAAGCTACCATCTCCCTAAACCCGTAGCCTCCTTCGGTTTTTGGAAGAGTCATCAACTCCCATCTTCGCCAATGAATCCGTTTGTTCCCGTTCGTAGAACCCCACCAAAAGCGAGCAATTAACTTGTTGACCTCCGAGCACCAAGACGATGGGAGTTTAAACAATTATCATGTTCGGAATGCTTAAAGATAGCTTATTATATATTTACTAATTTTATCATTTTTTAAAATCTAATATTATAAATAGAATAATATATCAATCTAATAATTTTGTAAAGAAACAATTGAGAAAATATATAAATTAACTTTAGAAGAAGAAGAAATTAATAAAACTAGCCTTCATTGTCAAAAATATCTATATATAATAAAATGATGTTTGAGATTAAATGATAAATTTTAAATATACACATTAATTTTGAAACATAATTCTCCCATTCTATTATATTTTACGATTATAAACTATATATTTAACCAAATTAGTATATATATATATATATATAATTATTAAATAATGAATAATAGCAACTCTGTAGTCATAATTATTGTCGGCCCCTATGGCTATGTTAGTGGCAATATACTACATGATTTTCTCCGAGTCTCCTCAAATCATTTGTAAACGTCCAGGCCAAGATAGAGTAATACATTTTTTTATTTTGGTTTAGGCCATTTTTTATATATATAATTTAGTTGGCTAAAACTTGACTTAGAAGCTTTTTACTTCGTCTTCCTTAATTATATTATTATTATTATTTATGATAATTAATAATCTATTACGTGAGGGAAACTTCCTTCAATGTTCTCTTTTCAAACGTGTCAACCGAAAAATTCTTTCCATTTAAAATCTGTCACGAAACTATAAAATCAAATTTTGGTTGTAAATTAGTTTGAAAATAACGACTATAAATCAAATCAAATCAAATCTATATTAGTTAGAAGCTTCACGCATCGCACGCGTGATGACAATTAACTTACAAGATAGAATGCAATGTTATTAGTATGTGTTGGCTAGGTTTTAAAATTTGGTAAAATACGAGTTTCCACCCTAAAGTTTAACTCAAAATTAAAATTTCTCCTTAATATTTTAAATTTAAATTTTTAGTCATAATGTTTGGAACTGATGAAAAATCATATTTTTCATCTATTTTCCGTTTATTCTAACGGATTGAAGATCACATGTCAAACACATGTTGCTTTAATATTTTGAAGTGACCAAACTGCCCTCCATACCCATCTTCTTCTTCACGCCAACCAAACCCATTTAAACAGTACCCACATATAATGCCGGTGAAGAGGTCGTGGACGGGGGAGAAGTGGTGACAACATATGCAATCAACCACTGGAATGTTTTAGGGGACATCATGGTAGTGTTGCCGTTCGTTGAAAATGGCTGGAATTTTGAGGAGGAGATAGGGAAATTGAGGCTTCAATTTGCGTCGATGGGACCCTTGATGCATAGAAGTGCAACGTCATAGGCTTGAGCTACTGCTTTCACCGTCGAGTAGGATACGAGCCAGTAATTGGGTACGCTATAGATATTGCATTGGTTGAGTACTCACCCGTTAGAGAGTTGTTCTCGTATGTGCTCTGTAACTCTGCAAAAGCATGCAATCCTGATTTTCGTTGCATATTTATGAGTATGCTGCAGTTTTGGCTTGGATGTTGATTAATATGATGGTCTTAATGCATCTAGTGGAGCTCGAACCTAGAAAAACTAGTCTCGACTGAACTCTATTTCAAGTTCAAGCGGGAATAGTTTCAGCTCATCGGAGCTTGAACACTTCGGTTATCGGGCTCCGCTTGTGGCCTTGTGGGCTTCAATGTGGCAAATTATACCGAATGACAAGGTGGACAACTCAAAGTCACAGTTACAAACTGAATCTAGGAGAAAACTACAGGAATCAAATTCCAAATAACCAGAAACTCTTTTCTTCTTGTCAATTTTCCTCGGTTGTCCATATGCAGTGGTGGATGCAAGATAAGAACTGTGCTTACTAGGAGGAAGGAGGAGTGCTTGACCAGAGAGGATGAATGACAATTTTGCCCATTCAAAATGTATAAAACTCACATGCTTGACACATTACTAAGTTTCCGTCACAAATAAACGAGTTTTGGACGGCAAAGGGTAATTAATCGTGTCCAAACATTATGACTAAAATTTAAAATTTTAAACATTAATGTAGAATCTTAAATTCAACTCAAACTTTAGGGTGGAAACTCGTATTTAGGAACAAAGTTATCTTGGAAATGTTGGGACGAAGGAGTAATTACCCTATTAACTTTTGAGGTTATATAATTTTAAATATAAGAAATATAATTATTTTTTATTTAGCCTCTTTATACTTATATTTGTCCGTTATACTTTTTTTAGTTTAATTGTTTGTCACTACTTCAATTTTTTCCTCTACTTAGATGAATTTATGACTTCATCCCGGATAGAAGTAATGAGAAACCATAAATTAACATACTTATAGTTATAGAATATAATCAAATAGTATTTAGTTTTTCTAGTCTTATTTCAAAACATTCGCGTGCTCTCTATTACTTGTATGGATAAGGTGTATGTTATAAAAGGATTACAAAATTTAAACCCGGGATAGTACGCATAACAAATGTGTTACCAACCTGCGCTACATCCCTTTCAACTAGTTGACGTCAGAATGTGAGTTTGAAAGCACAATCAGATATTCTTAATTTCATATATTATTGTAGTTCCACTTGTCATCTATATGTCTCGTAGTCATTGTGAATTTTTTTTGAATTTTCGAAACAAAATCTGCTCTATCCTCACCAGGAGCAAGCCTTAGTGGGAACCATCCATACCTCGTTGCTCGAGACTTTTTACCCTAGGAGCACACCACATGATGCTTTGTGAATAGCCTTATGTACAGGTTCTGCTACAATATCTCGACCTTTAACTACTTTTTTTTCTTCCAAATTACTCGTTTCATTTGATGAAATAAAACGGCGAGACATAGTGTCACGGGAGTTCAAAGTTACAATCATTCGCTAATAAACAAATAAAAGGGAGTGCGGTCGGGAGACCCAATCGTTAAGTCGCACTCTCATAAGTGCTTGCTTAGCTATCCAATTCGCACATTCTTTTGCTGACCTTAGAATTGCCCGCCATTGCACTTGATCTATCTCGCTTGCTAGAGCTCGGATGTTTGGTATGATCGTCGATAGACGCCACTCGGTTACCCCTACTCGGATTTGTTTGATTACCACTTGTGAGTGGGATTCGATGGTGATGTTTCTCCATGACTTCTCTTGAGCTAGACGTATCACTTCGTGTATTGTTTGTGCTTCAAGTGACGTGATATTGTCGCTTCGGGTTCGCCTGTTCATTCCTCCCAAGATCGTGCCATGTTCATCACGCGCTATCACCCCGAGTCCTCCCATGTTGGTTCGGGCTCACCAAGATGCGTCACAGTTGATCGTGATCGTTCCCGGGCTTGGCCTTGTCCAATTCTGTGCTGCTGTCGGCTGAGGTGGTGTCTGCGGGTTGTTGTCCTTTCGACTCTACTCTTGCAGTGCTCGCCTGATCTCGATCAGCACTCTAGCTGGGTCTGGATGGTCTCCCTCGAACTCAATCTTACATCGAGCCTTCCATATGTACCTCGCCGTGATCATGCAGGTCTCCCATGCCCTCAGTCGGTTTTGTGTTTGGATAGGCCCCGCTCGACACCGTTCTGTCATCCAACCTACGACGTCCCCTTACTGCGCTCCGCCTATTGTGATGCCCAGCAGCTCCGCCCACAACGGTTCAGTCCACCTGCATCCAAGTAACATATGTTCCGTTGTTTCTGCATCACCACCGATTGTACACCTCAGGTCCACCTACATTCCTCGTCGGACCAGGTTCATTTTCACGGCCAATGAGTTTGACACCAGCCTCCAGACGAAGTTCTTTGCCTTTGGAATGATGTTCGCCCCATATGGACTTCCACAGGACCTGGTGCCGGTTGTCCCCGACTCCATGACTGGATACGCTCGACTGCAACTCGCGAAGGATGTGGTATATTGAACGTGCGCGTGGCTTCCCGTCCCTGTCATGTGGCCATATGAACACGTCCTCCCTCCGACCCCTCGGTAATGGCATGTTGAATATGAGCTCTGCATCCCCCGTCTCCACCAATTCCTACACTGCATGTTCATTCCAAACCCCACCCTCTCCTATGAGCTCACTCACACGGGGTTCCAGCCTTGTATCATCGGGTGGTCTCCCCTTTATTCGAAACCCTGCGTTCGTATACACCCACGAGTCCGATTTTAAGCGTATTCCTTCGCCCGTTTCAATTGTCCACAACCCTTCTCGCTTTAGCACGTCCCGACCTCCTAATAGGCTACTCCATCCCCACGAGGCTCTTCCTCCCTTTCTGGCTTCTAAGAAGTCTCCATTTGGGAAGTACAATCCTTTTAGTATTTGAACCCATAAAGACGACGGTTCTTTGAGTACCCGTGCTGCCATCTTAGCTAGAATTGATTTATTGAACATTTGTAGTTCTCGGAACCCTAAGCCACCCACAATTTTGGATGTAGTCATTATTTCCCATCTCTTCCAATGTGTCATCCTCCTATTCGATGTGGTGCCCCACCGGAAATTAGTTATCATGTAGTTGATCTTCGAGCACCATGTCTTTGGTAGGTAGAAGATGCTCATCACGTATGTGGGTATGACCGTGATCTCAACTTTTATCAGTACATTTTCCCCTCCTGATTCAGTGACTTTGGTCTCCATCCCTCGAGCTTCTCTCAGATTTTGTTATTTAGGTACCCCATTGCCTCATTCTTTGACCGACCCCAAATTGTTGGCAACCCTAAGTATTTCCCTAGGTCTCTCGTACTCCTGATGATTAGGGCTTTTTCCACTTCCCTTTTCTTTCCCAGGTCCACTCATCTATTGAAATATAGGGTGATTTGGATTCATTGATGTGCTGCCCTGATGCCTGATAATATTCCTCAAGTATTGTTTTTAGTATGTGCGCATTTGACGTCGTACCCTTTAGGAAGAACATCAAGTCATCCGCAAAGAGCATGTGGTGTAGTTCAGGGCATCTCCTTCCGAGAGTTATCCCGACCAACGTTCCCTCCCGCGTTTCTTGTTCAATTTTCCACGAGAGGACATCAGCTAGGAGTATGAACAAGTAAAGTGATAGCGGGTCACCTTGGCGGATTCCTCGCGATGGGTATAGTGTGGTTGAACGCTCCCCATTGACTACCACTCGGTATGTCGTTGTAGCTATGCATTCCCTCGTCCATTCGATCCATTTGTCATCAAAACCCCTCTTTTTCAGGCTTGCTAGTAAGAACTCTCATTCAACTCTATCGTATGCCTTTTGCATATCCATCTTGAGGGCACATTTGACCTTGTTCGTTGTGCGTTTTGACTTGAGGTAGTGTAGCGCCTCGTGAGCTACTAGTATGTTATCCTGTATTGCTCAACCGCCACAAACACACTCTGATAGGGGGTGATAAGTTCGGGTAAATAGAGTTTTAGTCTATTTATCATAACTTTTGAGATAACCTTATATAGGAAATTGCAACAGCTTATCGGTCTGAAATCCGTTGGCATAGATGGGTTTGAAACTTTTGGAATTAATATGAGGTCTATTTGGTTTATAGGGGGTAGGAGTTTACCTGATCTGAATAAGACTTTTACTGTGTTGATGACATCTAGTCCCACGGTTAGCCATCTCATTTGATAAAACAAACCCGGGAAGCCATCTGGACCCGGAGCTCTCGACCCGCCCATTTGATATGTAGCCCTACGTATCTCCGCATCCGTAACTATGCATGTCAACTTCTGGTTCATCTCCGGGGTTATTTGGTTTGGGACGCATTCGAGGATCTATGTGTTCGGTAGATGCCGATCCGATTGGAAGATTTCACCGAGATATCTCCTCAATTCCATTGCGACTCCTGTTTCATTTGTGTTCCATCTTCCATCCCGCCCAAGAAGCCTACATATGTTGTTCCTTCGTCTCCTTGACGTGGTGGTTAGGTAGAAGAAGGTTGTGTTCCGGTCTCCCTCCATGAGCCATTTGACCCTTGATCGTTGTCTACAATACATTTCGTCCCTCTTCCATATGTCTTTGATTCAGGTTTTTAGTTGTCGCTTCTCCTGGACTTCGGCTTGACTCATGTGCGGTTTGGCACATCTCCTCAACTTGTCTTTCATTTCTGCCAACATTTTTGGATTGTTGCCAAAATGCACTTTTCTCCATTGTGCCAACATCTTTCAGCATCTAGGTAATTTGGGGAAAGATCTTTGATTGTCTCGGTTCAGTGCAGTCCCTTGCAATGCCTCTTTTATCACCTCCTTATAATTTGGGTCTTCGAGCCACATCTCCTCGAATTTGAACCGTCTCTTGCTCCTCCGTTTTGGGGCTGAAGTTTGGATGATCAATGGTGAATGGTCCGAGCCTAGGGCAAGATCGTTTATGCATCGACTCCTTTGGTATATTTTGGCCCACCTTGCATATAGTAGGGCTCTATCGAGTCTTTGGCTTATTCGGTCGGTTTCACTCCTATTGTTGCACCATGTGTGTGGTTGCCCCTTCGAACCCATGTCCTCCACTCAGATATCTTCCATGAGTTTGTTAAAGCCACCCATTTGTTGTTGGGATTTCAGACGAACTCCTATTTTCTCTTGTTGGTGCCTTATGGTATTGAAATATCTGACCACCATCCATTTGTTCCGCCGGTTTCCTCCAATGTGTCTCAATATTTCCCAATTTTCCGCTCTTTTGTGTTCATCCGTATCCGCATATACCCATGTTACCAAGCTCGGTTCCACCTCATGCTTCATCAAAATCTCACAATTGATAAAGTTGTGGTTTGCATATAGTATTCGGACCTTGGTCTCCTCATCCCACCAAAGTGCTAAATCTCCCGACAATCCCCTTGGGCTTATGTACACATTGTTCGTCATACCTATCCTCTTTCGTATCGTCTCACAATAGGTATCCCCGTTCTTTGTTCGGGCGATACCTCTTCATGAGGTCTTTGAGGTGTTGAATTGTCAAGGAAGACCCCAGCCCTTGACAATTCCACGAGAGTAGACTCATTGATCCCGTGTAGCTGTTTCTGGACAGCTACTAGAACCCGGTTTAGTGATTTTCAGCTAGCTCCTTGTCGAGGCTTTCGTGTTTCTTTTGGTATCCTCCATTCTAGTTAGTAATCTTGATCGAGTTTCTTTCTTTTGTGGGCTTGTGTTGCCCTTCCCTTTTAGCCTCCTTTCCATGTTTTGTGGTGTTGCCCTCTCTTGCACCATTTTCGGTCTCTTAGCTCGGGGCACCTCCTCAACCATGTCCTCGCTTGTTCTCTTTAAAGTCATACAGTTCATGAATGGACTGAGCCCCGACTCAATCTTTGTAGCCTCGGTTGGGGGTGGCTTAGGGGGTGTTTCGGGTGGGTTCTCAACCGTGTAGGGTTTGGGAATGTGTGGGTGATCTTGTGATTCAGTTGGGCTATCAGGGAAGTGGGTTATTCTCGGGGTTTCAGCTCGGTTGGGTTTATGGGGGCTGGTATGGCTGCTTTGGTTTGGTGAAGGTTGGTTGGGTCTTGGCATATGTGGTCGTTGGTTTTCGGGTGGGGGCCAATATGGGTTGTGCGGGAGGGTAAGTTTTGGCGTGTCTGCTTGGGTTGGTGCCAACATGGGGTGCTTCGGTGTGACGTTTGTGTATAGGTAGGGAAGCTCGGTTTGGGTCGGTTGGGGCTGATTAGGTGGTTTGTTGTGGGTATGTATGACCATTGCCGTCTCCCCCGGTGGTTCGTTCAGATCGAGCTCGGTCCCTTTCTCTGTCATTGCATCTGGTTCCCTGGCCCAGCTGATAGCCTTAGTCATCTCCATCTCCAACTCCATCTCGTCCCCTCCGGTATGGTAACGTGTGGCTATCCCCAGTTCTGGTTCATACCGTGCAAAGCCACCCTCTTGATGGTTCAGTGTATCTTTCCTTTCCTCGCTCTTTTCTTCGGACATGATTTCATACCATATCTTTCTCTCTGGGCTTTGCACCCGGTGTTTGGTGACCCCCTCTCCATCATTCTGTTCCTTATTTCTCCACTGTTTCGGCCTTGTCCCGACCAACCAAGGACCATAGGCGGGGATCTTGGTTTCGGTTCTGACCTTTGCACTTCTTCCTTGCACGTTTGGGTTGTGTGTCCCAATGTGCCACAACCGTAGCAAAAGTTGGATAGCCTCTCATATTTGATCAATGCCCATTTCTCTTGGCCTAGAGAGTTCGTCCACCAAAATCCCGCCATTAGCGGGTTGTTCACATCCACTTCCACTTTCATTCTCAAAAAAACTTCTCTTCCTCATTTCATCTCTCGATCTATCTCGATACATTTTCCTATGTGTTCAACAATCTTTCTCGCATTATCATTACTGAACTTCTCATATCCCAAATCATGAATTTGTACCTAGAATTGCACTTTGTTAAACTCAACCTCGTTTAGGCCAATGCTCGGAGCCCATCTCTTAATGCTCAGAATATGGTCATTTATCGCCCATGGAGACATATCAGTTATCTTGTGCCTATCCTCATCTTTAGCAAAATCAAATATCAATATTCCCGGGGCAGTCTCAGATCTTTTTACAGTGCTAAACCTATCCCATGCCTTATCCAACACACCTTATCGACGTAGCGATTGCTTTCCTCCTGGGGCGGGTTCAAGTTTAGGTCCAGGTGATCCCGGGGTCTGTTTTTGTCGCCGGAGTTGTCGCTTTCCGCAGTCTACATGCCTTCAAAACGTCCCCACCTCCCTAGACGTGTAATGAAGAAGTAAAACAGGGTTAGGGTTCGATTGGAATTGGTGATATTTAGACCGACGTGAACAGTTTCCTCCCAGTATGTATGGTACTGCTGTCCTTACTGATTTGCGATTGGCCAATTAAGCTCGGTTTGGCAGCTTTGGTGGCCCTGTCCGACGGTGTGTGGGATCGGTCTGAGTCGATAGGGCGCTGGTTGATTGGCTGGGGAGAAGGCCCTGGGTTGCTGCTGCAAGGGTCGGTGTTAATTGGCTGCTTGCTGTTGCTTTCGTCTGCATAATAAATTCTCCTTTGTGTTCGGTTGTCTAGTTGTTGAGGCCTTCAGTTTGGGCTTGTATCTGCCGTCTAGGTTTGGAGTGTAGCAATTGATGCTAGAAGACAAGACAATTAATGGCTGATTTCAATCTCACGCCTAACCCTAGGCCGAAGAGTCAGGAATCGCCTTAGGAATCGCCCGAGAGCCGCGCTTGTAGAGCGTAATAAATATATGAGATCTTCATCGAGGGAAATGCTACATCCAGTACTTGACCAATGATTTAAGGGAGTCAAGAGATATTTAAATAATTGGCCAACAAAAAAAGAGATAGATAAATAGGCACATTTCATTTCATTGATGGGGGCGTGGCACCTCAGCAAAATAACTCATAACTTCGGTTTGGAGTGTAGCAATTGATTGCTAGAAGACAAGCCAATTAATTGCTAATTTCAATCTCACGCCTAACCCTAGGTCGGAGAGGAAGGAATCGCCTCAGGAATCGTACAAGAGTCGCGCGTGTAGAGCGTAATAAATATATGGGATCTTCCTCGAGGGAAATGCTACATCCAGTACTTGACTAATGATTTGAGGGAGTCCAGAGATATTTAAATAATTGGCCAACAAAAAAAGAGAGAGATTTTTTTTTGGCCAAGAAAACATTCATTCAAATTACTCAAAACGGAAAGTCTGACAATCCATAAAACATAAAGAAGCTAAACTAGAAGGTAAATTAACAACCCAATCGATTGGACAAAGTCCCCGCCTAGATTCCGATGCTACCCAATGAGCGTACCGGTTCGCCTCACGACGAACAAAACGCCAGTGGATCCGTGGTATGGATCGTGCCTTCTCCAAGATGTCCTCTAGAATGTTCCGAAGCTCCCAATCTTTGTCCGCATTACCCTCTTGAAGATGGTTAATTACTTGTTGCGCATCTGACTCGATAGTTACTTCAGGCCAGCCCTTGGAACATGCCAACACCGTTGCTTGGAGAATCACCCTCGCCTCAAGTGCCTTAGCACTCGTTCCTATCCCGGTTGAGTTCCAACCTGCTATGATCTTCCCTGTCCAGTCCCGTACTACCACTCCCGTGCCTCCTGCACCATTCTAGACCTCCCATGCCGCATCACAGTTCATCTTAATCACCCCCCTCCGCGGCCGCTCCCATTTACGCACAGCAACCTCGCGCCTCCGAGCCGTGTGAGCCTCCCCTCGTTCTCTCGCGGACCACATCTCCTCGGCCATGGTCATGATGGATCGTATGGTGACCTCTGACCTCAGATTGTCCTCCGCATAAGTAGCTCGGCACCGCTCCTTCCACACCTCCCATGCTATCGTCTCGCCTACAAGCCTCCGTCTCCTTCCCCCTTCTCCTCCCACCTCACCAATATCCATCCACTCCCGCAACCATGTCACCCAGTCACGGCTCGTTGTCGGCTCCAACCGAATTCCCATACATCCGAACCAAACCCTCCTTACCCATTCACACCCCATCAACGCATGGGTCACGGTTTCTAAGGCGTCACAGAATGGGCACGAAGGGTTCAGTTGCATACCCCGTCTCACGAGCTCGGTTCGAACCGGCAGTGCCTTACTCAAGGATCTCCAAAGAAAGTTCATAATCTTTGGGATGGTGTCTCCCTGCCACAGTTTACTCCAGTGTCCCTCCCCCTGTTGGACATGCATCTCCACATCCCGATCCTCCTGAGACCCCTCGGTCTCCCTCAACCGTCTATAGACCAAACGTGGTCTTGCCACTCCATCCACCGCCGAAGGCCACATTAGTGCATCAGTCCTGACCTCTGGACCCAGATGGATGGCCTCAATGGCCTGTCGTTCCCTATCTGATATCCGATGTTGGATTGCCGTAAGGTTCCAACCCCGACTATCTGCATCTATCAATTGACTCACTAGGGTACGATCCTCCTCCTCCCCCTCCTGTCTCGAACCCAATCTATTGTTCTCTATCCCAGGTATCCATGCATCCTGAAAGGCTCTTACATTGACCCCGGTCCCAACCTGCCACACCCCTTCTTTCCTCAGAATATCCCGGCCTGCCAAAATACTTGACCATGCCCATGATGGTCTCGCCCCTGCCGTGGCACCCAAAAGCTCCCCTCGAGGGTAGTATAGACCTTTTAGTATCTGGGCCCACATCGACTCCCCATCATTCTGGAGTCTCCAGGCCGTCTTCGTAAGCATGGCTCTGTTAAAATCCATCATATCCCGGAATCCCATCCCGCCCATGTCCCTGGGTTGTGTCAACCTCCCCCACCGTACCCAATGGATCTTCCTCAGTTCACTCCTCCCGTTCCACCAGAACCGGGCCACCAAACTTGCTATCTCTGCACACTAAGTTTTAGGTAGTTTAAAAAGAGCCATTACATAGGTAGGAATTGCGGTTATTACCGCCTTAATTAGGACCTCCTTCCCCGCATTGTTCAGAAACATCGTCTTCCACCCATGTATTTTCTGAATCACCCTCTCCTTCAGATAACGCATCGCCTCTATCTTTGACCTTCCCCAATTAGTTGGTAGCCCAAGATACTTTCCCGCATCCTGGACCGCCCCTATTCCCAACGCCTCCACTACCACCTGCCTTGTGTTCTCTCCCACCTCCCTCCCAAACTGTATGCACGACTTCTCCATATTGATTTTCTGCCCCGATGCCCTACTATACTTTTCAAGTATACCTTTCAAACCCCAGGTGTTTCCCTCCGTTGCCTGCAAGAAGAAGATCGAGTCATCTGCAAAGAACAGATGATGTACCTCGGGGCACGCTCGTTTCATCCGTATTCCAACGAGTCTCTTCTCCTCTACCTCTGTCGTGATCTGTCTAGATAACACATCCGCCACAAGGATGAACAAATAAGGGGATAGGGGATCCCCTTGCCTGAGTCCTCGTAACGGTCTGAACCTACTCGTCTTCTTCCCGTTCACCACTACGCTATACTGAACCTTCGAGATACACTCCTCAATCCATCGACACCATTGGTCTGTGAATCCCAGTTTCCTACGCGTCTGTGTAACAAATTCCCACTCTACACGGTCATAGGCCTTACTCATATCCAGTTTGACCGCACACTCTTCCCTTTCCCTCGACCTGTTTGTCCTAAGGTGATGAAACACCTCGTGGGCAATAAGAATGTTATCGTGTATGAACCTGCCTGAGACAAAAGCACTTTGAAAAGGAGTTACAAGTTTAGGAAGAATTGTTTTTAACCTGTTGGCTAACACTTTAGATATGATCTTGTAACTGAAATTACAAAGGCTTATAGGTCTAAAATGGGTAGTATTTATTGGATTAGGGATCTTAGGAATTAAGACTATCAGTATAACAATATCCAGGTAATAATATATTCGATTCAAAAAAGCCTTTGACCGACTGGAAAATATCCTCCCCGAGCACATCCCAGAACCGATGATAGAACATACCTGGGAAACCGTCAGGTCCCGGAGCTTTGTTTCCACCCATTTGGAACACTGCCCCCTTAACCTCCTCCCTAGTGATCCCTCGAGTTAAATTATCATTATCCCCCTCCGACACCAAACGTGGAACACATCTCATCTGATCCTCTACCCCCTCTGATCCCTCAGATCTGAATATATCATGAAAATAACCTTCACATTCCATCATTATATCGTCTTCGCACTCCACCCAAACCCCGTCTCTCCGCTGCAAACGGCAAACTATGTTCCTTCTCCTCCTTTCCACCGTCGATTGATGGAAATATGTCGTATTCCTATCCCCGACCTTCATCCACTGAATTCGAGACCGTTGTCTCCAATACTCCTCCTCCCTACTCCAGGCCTCTTCTAACCTCCTTTTCATTTCTCTCTCTCTATCCCGTCTATAACCGTCGTTTGGTTCTGACTGAATCCCTTGCAATTCCTCATGTATAGCCTCAATCACCCTTTTATTATTCGGAACAGTCGACTTGCTCCAATGTCGAAGCTTCACTCTGCACTTCCCAAGTCGGGCATGGATTCCTCCCGTGGGCCTTCCCTGCCCCTGACCATCCCAGATCCGACGAACCACCTCCTGGCATCCCGTGTGCTCCAACCACCCTTTTTCAAATCTGAACGGTCTTTTGCTCCTAACTTGGTGCCGCTCGACTTGTATGATGAGCGGACAGTGATCCGAGCCAATTTGCAGTTTGTGGATCACTGTGGCAGTCGGAAAAGTCCGTATCCAATCCGGGTTCACAAGAGCCCTATCAAGTCTCTCTTGGATACGGTCTTCCCCTCTCTGTTGTTACACCACGTGAACGGGTTACCTTTAAACCCTATGTCTACTAGTCTCGTATCTCTCATCATCTCATTAAAGGCGTCCATTTTCCTTGCTTGTTTAGGTCTCCCACCCATTTTCTCACTCCCCATAGCAATCTCATTAAAATCCCCTGCGCACATCCACGGGTCTCTTCTCTGTTTAGCAATCCCCCGGAGCCTATCCCATAGCTCCCTACGCTCCCCCCAAATCGTGCTCCCATAGAGCCAGGTTATATGCATTTCGCCCCCTTGTTCTAGTAATTGTAGTGTCAATTATATTCGCGTTCCTCTCATTCACTGTAACATTGACCTCCTTCGACCACCAAAGTGCAAGCCCCCCGAGATCCCTTCCGGGTTGACATACACTCCACCTTCCAACTTTACCTTCCTCCTTACTTGCTCGCAAAACGATTCGAAATTTTTTGTCTCCATCAAGAATATAATATCCGGTTTATTCCTCCTCGTGAGATCGACGAGGTACGGAACTGTCAGGGCCGATCTCAACCCCCGACAATTCCATACCATAACATTCATTGGGTCTGGGTAGCTGTCTCGGGAAAGCTACCAGAACCCGTCTTCAGTTGTTTCTCCCTCCCCGTATTAATCTTCCGACGGACCGTGGTCCCCTCACGGGTACCTTTATTTCCTCTGCCCCGGCCCTTTCCTCTCGGCCTGCTCCTACCCACCACACCCTCTTCCCCGTGCCCCTTGTGTTTTTTACCTCTCTGATTCTCTCCTTCCTCCTCATCCGACCCATAATTTCCTTGGTGCTTTCGTTTGAGGGTTATTTTTTGGATGAGTGGGCTTAAACCTGTTGGTATGTTCGGTCTATCCCCACTCGTTGTCGGAGATTCAGGTTGCTCCACTATATAATCACATACCTGAACCTTAACCTCATGGAGCTCCTCGGCCCCCTCCATCCCTAGCATCGGGTCTGCAGCCACCTCCCCTACTGCTGTATGGTGTCGTTGCATCTCGCCCTGTCTCCCCTACGTGGACTGACTGACCCTCCTCACCACAATGACCTCTTCGCCATTCAGCAGGTCCTCAGCCTGCTTATCCATCAACTGAAGGGTACTCTTAGATGTGGTACCCCTCCCCCCCCCCCCCCCGTTGCCCCCCGACTTCCGACCTTTGCGGATAATACCTCTTCTCCACCGTGTAGCTTGATGCTCCTTGACTCCAATCCTTTTCCCATCCCCTATCTCTATTCATCCAGTCCTCGCTCATCTCATACATGTGTTGACGGTTCCAGATTGGCGGGTCTTCTCCACGCCAAGCTTGCATCTCCATGCCCCTACTACAATTCGCTTCCACCTCAACCTCCCCTCCCATTCGTCCCTCGCCCCCCTCAGTAAACACCACGATTTCCGATCCCTGTTTTTTACTACCATACTGTTGCTCCTTCTCCACATTACACCCTTTCTCTTGCTGTCCTTCTCCCTGATTGCTCTTTCCCATTGGGGGTGTTCTTGACCCTTCTCTCTCGGTCCTCTCCTTCATCAAATCCTTCCAACTCCTCCTCTTGGCCTCACTTGAAGGCGTGCCTGGGCTTTTACCCACATACTTACACTGTTCTCTACGCCTCTTTGGTCTCTCCGCCCTTAACCATGGGCCATACATTGGTCCTCCCTCTTCCTCCTCTGAGACCGTGATCTCAGAGTTACATCCCCTCTCTGTGTGCCCAACCCTCCCACAACCGAAGAAAAACTCCGGAAGCCGCTCATACTTAACCGTAGCACGGCCAGGCTCACCATTCCTTCTGTTATACCAGAATCCAGCTTGGAGAGGTTTAGTACAATCTATCTCCACCTTTATCCTTATAAAGTCTCGATCCAGTCCCATTGGCCCCAAAATGTCATCCACCTCTAGGACTGACCCTAGACTTGCACCTATTACCTCAGAATTCCTCTTGCTGAATTTGTCCATCTCCAGACCATGTATCTGTATCCAAAATTGTACCAGATGAAATTGAACTTCCTTAATTTTCATCCCCTGGTGCCACTTCTTCAGTGACATACAGTTACCTTGCACCGCCCAAGGGCTCCAGTCCATTGCATCATGTAAGTCCTCCATCCTTTCGAACTCAAACATAATAACATCACCGGTCATCTCCTACACCCTCACTCCTGAATATCTACCCCAGGCATTTTGCAAAACACTATGAACAACCATCGGTTTCACGTGTTTATCACTGATTATCCTCCCAACACACAAATTTCCAGTAGGCATGTCTACATTCTCCGGGATATTAACGAATTTCCCTAGCATAGCTCTATCATCTACTCTAGGCAATTGTGCTCGGGGCAATCGATCCATGGTTTAGGCAATCTACGAATTGAAATACAATCACCTAAATTATGCTACTGAGATAGGCTTACCTCCTATGAAGCCTTGATCCAAAGGAATTTGCGCCGACTCGGTTGGTGGAGGCAGGGGTCGATCCGAGTCGGGTGTGGCTGGTTAGCAATGGATAGTGCGGCTGTCTCAGGCCATGATTCCCGTTACCGGACCAAAAAAGAAAAGAAAAAGAGAGAGATAAATACACACATTTCATTACATTAATTGGGGGCGTGGCAACTCATCAAAATAGCTCATAACATCAGAAGAAGGGGCGTCTCCTCACAAAGGGGGTTGTGTATGAGTGATCAAGGAATGATAATTAACTCATAATGCGAGAAAACGTTTTTTAAAAAATGGTGAGGTGCGCTGAGCTAAATAATTGTTCCAATGTAACCTCTTCTTCGAGAGTGAGAAAAACTGTGGTTTTGTGTGTAAGAACACAGTGTTAATGCCTTATATATATGGAGATCATATGAGAGTTATGAATCTTACCGTGAAATAATATTATCCATTTTGATTAGTAAGAACTAAGGGAAAAATCAAAATAAAGAAAAATGTACTTAAACGAGATCGATTTATTCTTTGTGAGAACCATTTTAATCACTACACTACTTTATTTAAATGGCTAATGCACCTTTTCATTTGAATTTAATAATTAAAATGCGGACTCGCTTTTTGAACTTGATCGATAATAACTTACCAATGTGATGATTAGTAGTTGGTATGACATGATGATCAACTACAAGGACTTAGACACTATCATAGTTGTCGGACGTCGGATACGACTTTCCCCAACCTTTTTTGAAAATTTATTTTTATTTTGTTCGCTCGAAAATGTAGGGTCTTGGCGAGCGACGGGTCCGGTCGAGCGGGGTCATCAACCAGATCGATAATGAAAGAGTCGCCACTGATTAATTAGAGTCTAATCGAAGTTCTAAAATTTTGCCTAGGGTATATGGAGTTAACATCCTAGGGCTTGGAAAGGTCTACGTCAATAGAGTTGACTTAGGGATTTGATTACGTCTTAAGAGCTCGTGAGCCCATAATCTGCCCTTTCGGTATTTTAGTTTGCTTTTGCAATTATATTTTACCGATTTACCTGAATCGTCCGATTTGATCGTGCTTGGTCAAAGAAATAACATGCATTTTTCAAAAAACAATTAAACAAACCATAGACAATCATTTTTTATGTACGAGTTAGTTTAAAATAAATACATAAGAGGAGAATGAATTTAATCGAGCTAAAAAAATGTAGTTTAACTTTGGGATCATTCTAAACGTGTCAAACATACATGAATGATTTGAAAATATTAAGCACATTGAACCAATTTGTAACGCTTTGAGAAGTCATGGGATGTACAGAAAAGTTTAGGGACGATAATGCAATTATTTGAAAATTCGAGTTGTATTGAAAAGATTTTTTATAATTGCATAAATGACCCAAAACCTATTTGATTTGGTTTATAACACTCGATAAAGTCCCAGAATGACCCGAAAGTCCAATGATCGAGTTGTAAGCTTCATCAAAGTTTAGGAATGACCAAAGTTATTTTGAAAAATAGTTTTTCTCGGAGCTCTCGGGCGTGTGATGGTCATATGTAGGAGGTGGAGCTTGGTCAGGATGACAAAAGTGCTTGACATGGATTGATGAGATGCCACGACAGTAGTGTTTCTCGGGAAGACGAGGTCGGGGATTCTGTGGTAGTCACGGTTGCCTGACACTCATAAGAGCAAATATCCGATAGACCTAGGAGGTCATGCCAACGATTGACTACACTATGCGGGAACTCATGGTGTACATGGTCTGTTCTAGTTGGATGATTTTCTTCTCATGTTCTTGAGGTGTTGAAATCGTCGAATGTCGCATGGGTTCCCGAAAACCTAAATTCAAAATACCGTAGTAAGAAGGATGAATACACAATTGATCATGCATGATTGGTTTTGAAAATTCTGCATCTTCCATTCATTCCATTCGTAGACTTTGATTGCATGTATGACAAAAGTTTTTTTTATGAATATTTTAAAAGAATTTGGTCAATCGAAGTCTAGTTCTTAAGACGGTTTACACAACGGTGCAGCTCGTTGAGTACATTTCTTGTTTGTTCCTTGGTTCAAAGGAAGTTCGAGGACATGCATTTTGAATTTTTTTTATTCGTCTCATCCTTCGTCTGAATTATTCAGAGGTGTCATTCAACTTAGCTAAGTTGCCCCCGGGTTGAAAGACGCACTTGCAGGTGTCGAATGGAACTTGTGAACGTACTTTGTTGTCGTTAATCACGCAGACGTGTTTTTCATATTCCAGAATTCAGACAAGGCATCAAGGAGAACCTAGTTGACTTTGTAGTTTACGAGCTCGTGAACCTCGCCAATCTTCTTGTTCACGTATTTCTGATTCCATTTTGTCACGACTTCCCATATTCAGACATCTTTAACCGTAGGGGGATGTATGAACTTAATGTCAGGGCAATGATTTTTTTTGTTTCATCCTTACCAAAGATGGTGCGTGAAACGTCCTAAGGATACAAGATAGAATGAACATAACTTTCCTATACATGTCATGATCTAGGGCCAGAACAAAACACATTTACATAATTAGTCAAACTTCCATATACATTTGTTGGGATGACTTCTAATTCACAAAAGTTAGGCCGAATCTTCTTCATGAATTGTGGACCAATCTCGTATCCAAATACTTGGGCTGAATTCCTATTTACATCAGTTGGGCCCAAAAATGGAAATATACATAAAATTGGTAAAGGTTAAACACAGTGTAGAGCTTTTGTTCTAAATAGATGAAATTTTGAGGTCCTCTGAACCAGTGGAATCTCACCCCCTATAGAGGATCATGAGCCCATTCCGATCACCGAGTTGAGTTGTTTGGGTGCGTGTCGGTGGTCCAAACTGCTCCGGGTGCATTAAACTCCCTAAGTTGTGCTTCAGGTCCGAGCGGGTAAAGGTAACCAGCGTGGTATGTGCAAAACGAGAATTTAAATCATTTTTGAATTATTAGATTTACATCGCTTTTCAGACAAAATTTAGAGCTGCAGGCATGAGAAAACGTTCAAAATGGGTACAACAAAATATAATATGGCAAAGCAAATATGACAAAGCCTAAACCTGTCAAACATACATGAATGATTTGAAAATATTAAGCACGTTGGACCAATTTGTAACACGTTGAGAAGTCATGGATGTCCAAAAAGGTTTAAGGACCAAAATGCAATTATTTGAAAATTTGAGTTATATTGAAAGTTTTTTAAAATTGCAGAAATTACCCAAAGCTTTCTTGATTTGGTTTATAACACTCGATAAAGTTTCAGAATGACCCGAGAGTCCAAGGATCGAGTTGTAACATTCATCAAAGATCATGAATGACCAAAGTCATTTTGATTTTTTTTATCGCACACACACACACACACACACATATATATATATATATATATTATCAGTAGGACTAAAGTCGCGGTGTAAAATCGTTGCTAAGTTGGGTTTTGCCGCTGCTAAGTGTCGTGCCTAAAATCCCCGATGCTAAAGGTATACGCACGGACAAAATGCCGCGACTAAATGTATGTCGCTACTGGAATGAACAGTTGGTCATACCTTTAGCATCAAGATATTGTCAATGGTATTCATGCGTAATTACTATCGAGCCTTAGTGGATGCTATATAGTTTGTTCAGATACAAGGTGAATTCATGTTAAAATGGAGCTATCCGTTACAACATATATGTGTTGCTGTTTCATGTGTTTTGTGTCTATCATCTGTGGATACAGTAAGGTTGTATTATTGTCAACAAGTATTTAGAAACTAATTATACTTAAATAGCGTTACATAACGTTTAGTGCAAGAAGATGTTAATACAATCTAAATTTGTGGTCGATGCAAGTCACAAGTACGACCTAAATTGCACTGTTTGCTTCGTGTTGAGGTTACTGTCTACGTTTAGATGCAGTAATTGTTGTTGTCTATCGTACGAAGTTTGTTGCAGTTAAAAAGTAACTGCATTGGTTCTATTCTGAATGTATTTGCCGTATGTATTGGTAATCAAATTTTCGATGCTAATACAGCTGTACGAGTTTCAGAATAAATTTTTCGGATTTTCACCAGCTAGACATTACATAATGCATACCACCTACAACCAAACATTCATACATTTCCCTACAAAGTGTCCTGAACAAACATGTCAATTTTTGTCCATACCAGAAAGACCAAAACTCAGCATAAACAGAGCACATTACCAACACACAAGAAATTCAGCATATACATGTGGTCCAAAAGGACCAAAACACAGAACAAACAAAGACAAAATACCGTTTAGATGTTCTAGCATTACAAAATGGTACAGTCGTTGTTTCAAGACATATGCTATACTAGGCCTAACCCAACTGGACATCAAGCAAGTGCAAATGATTACCTAAAAACGAGTTGCGTCATTTGTCATTCATTTCAATCTACAAACACACCAATAGGTTGAATTAGAACAACCTCACATTAACATACCTCAACAACAAAGTACCATCACTCAAACAAAGACTTGTTTACTGTACCTTATGGATCTGAATCATCGAGCAATGCACCATTGGCTTGCAGTGCCCTTCTCATGAAGGCCATATCTCTTTGGACTGCTGTCATGTTTTCCTGGAACTTCATTACAGTTATTGTCGCTTCCTCCATATTCCTTGAACTCTCCTCCGCTAACTTCTTCAGTTCTGCAGTTTCAGCTCTAGCTAGCGCCACTTCTTCCATCGCTTTCTTTAACTGCCCACTCTCCATCATCCGTGCAATTTTGGATACACGAGATCGGCGACGCTCAGGCTTACGAATTTCGTCATAAAGTGCATCCTTGTCAACGGGAATGTTCTCTTCAGCTTGCAGTTCAACATCTCTTTTTTCAACTTGTTCCTACAGTCAGTAGAATCCAATTTCATGTGTTAGGTCTGAAACATTTAAAAAATTAAGAAGGAAGAGGAGGTCTTATCGCTTACCAGGATTGCTTGACTTTTTGGATCTCGAGGAACCCCCTTCTTGTCCACATAGGCCTTCTGAAACATGTGCTATTCACCTGGATGCACCCCATTATTGTTCATAATCTGCATTTTTAAAAACAAGCACGGTAACTGAGTGGTTACTAGATTCTGAAGAGTGTGGGTGTATGGGTTCATTACCTCTTCCTGTTACCTCTTGGCAAAGCTGCATGTCCCCGCAGTGTGCCTGATCACTTGGTGAGCTTTGTTTGCTTTGTTACGCTCGCTCCTCACCTTCAATTCAAGTATCAGTACATAAACAGTCATATGGTTAATATGATATAAAAACTTGATATAGGTCGCAGTAAAGCATAAAAGAGAAAGATTTGGTCAGTTTAACCAGCTTAAACTCCTCTGAGCTGAACCAATTCACTAGCCACACCCAATCTTCTTTCACGACGTCCGGCTGGATGTTCTGTATCCTTTCTTCATCGGTAAGGTATTTGTTATAATACATTCTTTTCAGGTTGGCCCGGTAATTCCTGTACCTCTCTCAGAGTGTGCATACGATCAGTTGCTTCAAGTTATCATCTTCAGGGATAAAAAAACCTTTCCTGTGAAGCAACATTAGTTGATTCACATTTAAAATCGTAATGTTGGCAAAGATACACATTCCGTCTTATTGAACAACAGTCGTTAAGAAAGAGCATCTAAGTGTACTTACTCCAACGAGCATTAACATTTTGGCCTCGTAATCAATGGGTTCCTTTGGGATCTCTTTCTAGTCTTTCACCATCAATGGTGCATTCATTCGTTTCCGTACGATGCACCCACACCATGAGGCAAACACCGATGCATTCTTCGAGCAAACCTTGCCGTGAGCATTAAACTGTAACTCTTCTTTTTCATTGACTTCATTTCTTGATAGCTTAATACACCTAGTCTGACCCCTCCATAGCTTCTCAGCTGCATGCCTTAAACCTTCATCTTGCACCCTTAAACCTTCATGTGTACTTAATATCAAACACACGGCCATAGGAATAAAGGATTCAATAACTTCCAATAGTTGTTGGCTGGTTTGGTTTACACATAGACTTACCCTGTTCGGTCGCATGCTCTTCCACCAATGGATCTTCATGCCGTGTTTCCTCTGCTGGAATTTCTTCAACTGGGGGGTCCAATGTGATCGGTGTTGTACTGTTGTCCACCAAAGTATCACCAACTGATGAACCTGAAAGTAGAAAGTTAAACAAAGGAAGTAATCCTATATGGGTACAGGATACAACTCTCCCATGTCCTGTAAGCCACAAAAGTTTGGAGAAGGTAAACCTAGTTGGTGCTGCGCGGGACAGTTTCTGGGGTGACTTCCGAGTTGGGATTGGCTTAATTGGGGGTGCTACATTGGCACTATTGTTCTTCATTCTTCTAATTCCCACCATCGTCACGACTGTGTTCAACACTGCTACGGAAGTCCTTCCAAACGGTGAGTATGTGGAAGAACAAAGATGAATAGGTAAGGAGCATAAAGTTGCTGACATATTATGGTGACAACCGATCGAAGAAACCCTAACAAGACATGCATCTTCCAAACTGTGGCTAATCATGATGTCAAAAGGTTTGACATATTAAAGTTTCAATTTTTAATGGACTGTCGTGGAGTAAAATGTAAGAACAACACATCGTTTGCAAAACTAACCTAAGTCCTACCTGAGTTGCTGTTGTGAAAAAAAAAACATTACTTAGTAAAGGACGATTCGTGGATGTTCGACTCCTAACACTCCTGTTCAAGTTTCTTCAAAGACAAGTAAGCAGATGGAATAGCAAGAACATGAACCTTACCTTTGGTGCTAGATCTGCAGAATTTCTTGAAGATGAACTGTCCTTTTGAATCGTCGGAGGAGAGGATTAGAGGCACTTTCGGTGATAAATGGAGAGTCCAACCCAAGAACGAGGGTAGAAGGAGTGATTGCGCAGTAAATTACATGGGAATTGCAAAAGATGCAGAAATGGTTGGACTGTGTTGTCATGTCATCTTAATTTCGAATGACATTTGCTTCAAAGAAGAGTAATGTGCCGATGCAGAAGGTGTTGCCTTCTTGGACATTGGGTTGGCTTCAACCAAATAGAATAGGGATTCAGTCCGATAATATTGTAGAACAAAATAGAATACGACTTCGGTCCGATAATAGGGCTCCACCACAGCATTAATGTCAAGTTCGACCCTACAATAATTTATTTTATCGAATCATTTACGAATCAAGTATGGGTGGCAAAACCTGACCCAACTCGTGGGTGACCCACCCACGGGTCGTGTTTGGGTTAGAGTTTTTGACCCATGGATCATTTGGGTCGTAGGTTGGGCTATGAATTTATACCACTTATACAATTAAAAGAAGAATCTGAGAGCTTAATGGACTAGCTAATGAACCTGGTTCAGTATACAGCTGTGAGTATCTCTTTCTTTTTTCATTTCTGTATATAATTCATGTACCTGAGTCTGTTAAAGCACCTCACTAATACTCAGTAACTTCAATTTTCTTAGTTTTCCAAACATTTAGTCAAGTCTTCTGCTGAGAATCCTAGGTATGTCGTTGGAGGAACTTGAACACTAGATAGTGTAAATTAGAATGTAATGTAAGTTATGTACTTGCAGGAGTTGTACCATGAGTTGAATGCATTGGACATATTTGAGCAAGATTAGGAACGCAAGCTTCTCAAGGATGATAATTCCAATCCTAACGCATAGGTCCATAATCCATATGCCATAGGTCCATAATACATAATCCATTATATTAGTGTAGATTGTAAATCATCACCGAACCAACTAATTTGGTGTAATGGTTTAGAGTAGATATTTTAATAATTAAATAGAATATTATATTAAAATTGGTACAAAAAGTGGTACGACCCCAAAGGTTTTTAATATAATATACAAATACAACATATAATATAATAGGGGCGTACAAACTTGTATATATTTTATATAATATAGTATAATATAATACAAACTTGTACATATAATACAAACTTGTATATATTGTATATACAAACTTGTAATGTTGTATATACAAACTTGCATGTAAGTGTATATATTGTATATACAAACTTGTATATATTGTATATACAATCATATAATACAAACTTATACATATAATACATTATTATATATAGTAATGTTGTTTTTCTAATACAGTATTATATACAGTCATATTCCCCACTAAATTAGCTTATTTAGTAATAACGTTAAGTTACAACCCCTAAACCGTCGGAACCACTTCTAAACCACTATTAACTAGATATCTGACCTGCGCAAAAGCGCAATAGCCATAAGTAGCATATTTTATATTTTAAATATATTCATTATATTAAGTGTATAAAATGCATATAATTATATTAATATTAACAATATAATTAATAATCTATTTAAAATCCCTAACCCATAAACCTTCGTTCTTTCCTTCATTTGCAAAGGCTCTCCCCTTCATTTAGAATTTCCCGCGATTTGCAAGGCCCTCCCCTTCATTATTTGGAATTTCCATTTTCCCGCTTTCTACATTTATCTTCTCTTCACTTTCGCGAGAATTTGGGCCTTGGTTCATTGTGCAGGAGGACGTAGCGACACTGAGTATGGGTCTGGGGCTCAAGTAATCGATTAACCGCCGCCCTATCCCATCCGTATAATTGTTCATCTTTTGCAGCTGCTCTATTATGCAATTTCCTACTTCTGCTTGCAGATTCAGCTTATTCGACCTTCGGACAGTGCCTCAACCGCGGGCGTCGACAGTTGGAAATAATCTAACTATGCTAGACTCCATGACGTTTGGTAGTATGTCATTGGAAGAGTTGTTACGGCACTGCAATTGTTAGTTGTTGTTTCACTGGTTGTGCTTAGGTTTGTGCATGATTTTAAAATACAGAACATAGTTGGCTCATGTGATGTTTAAAATATTGTTCCCTATCCTGATTTATCGAATGAAAGGTATAATTCTACACATTGGGCTTGCTTATTGTGTTATGTTATGTTTAAAATCAACTGTTTTGTTATGCATATGAACATAGTGGTCCATTTTTTCTTGAAAACAGGATTGGATACTCAAAGAAAAGAACAAGCATCTGAAGGAGGTATGTCGATTCCCATTATATATACTCTGTTGAATGAAATGAAACTGAAGATACTGGAAACTGTATGTAATCCTGCCTGCCTTTCATGTTGAAGATACTTTGTTGCCTTTCATGCTGAAATGAAACTTATATACTCTGTTGCATCATGTTGCAGTATATAGAAACTGTCTGTCTGCCTGCCTTGTTGGCTGGTTTGTGTTTATGTTTATCTATGATTATTGGCCAATTCATGATCAGACGCAAATTATTATTTTCATAGTTTTGCAGTATATCTCATCTCTTATGAATTCGAGATACATAAATAGCTCTCGAACATGACAAGAAACAGCAAATCAAGGAGACAATTTGGATTGCAGGATATTTGACATGGTTGCTGCAAATCAAGGAGACAATTTGGATTAAGTTTATTTCTTGTAAAGGTTCTTCATTTTCCAAGGCCATATGATATCCAAACCTTTTGATATATTTGTAGCATCTGTATCCATAGATCGAAAACTCTATAATAAGTGAAGTTTGAGTTTTTGGCTGAGATTCTGTTCAACAGTTTTCTGAAACATTACTTCCTTTACCAAACAGATTTGCAGTCGATGAGCAGCATGGATGAGCAGCAACCGAAATCATCAGTAGCTAAATCATCAGTATGGACATAATCAGTTTTATAGCAATTTCACAGCACATGGGTCAACTTACAACAGTTTTATTAGTTAGACATTGGTCAACTTGTAGCATATCTTCCATTTCTTCATGAGACGTGGTAGTCCTCCTGTTAGTAATGCTTTCTTTGAATACTTCTCCATGGTCCACCCATGTAGTGTAATTTTGTAGTATTCCATATCTTTCCAAATGCAACTTCACCGTACTTCTCCCCAAAAAGACATACCAACACAATTATTGCATGGACAAAAGATTCTCCCATCCCATGACGCACACGAATAGTCAAAGTCCAAGAAAGAGGTAACACCTGCCTTATATTCCTGACTTTGTCGATGTTTGGTCATCCAACTTTTATCCATCCTTAATGAGCCCCTATTTAGAAATGAGAGAAGATTAAAACCAATATGACAATGTATCAATTAAGTAGACACTACAGTTTTCCACCCACCAAGTTTTTTACAACTGCTTTTTCTAGAAAATGGAATTAACAATTCTGTTACAAAACTGAGATCCTATGCATAGTCTTTGTTTAAAAGCAGTTGTTAACAGCTGTATTATTATGTTGATAGAAGCTTTACCCGAACCCATGATAATTAATCAACTTTCTTCAACGTCAAATTTAGTTAATTCTATTACTATAACAGAGCAGTAATCGTACGGTGTGTGTACACTTAACCAAACAATCAAACAGACGATTTGTAGTGAAACACAACTCAAATTGGGAGAAACATACACATTTTGTTATGTCTACATTCAGCAATCACCTTCGTATGAATCAGTTGTTTGGGACACACACACACAAAGTCACTCAATTCGTTAACCGAAAAATAAGTTGCTCTTTACTTGATGTACACAGAATGAAAGACATTGACAACACAGGTGAATTTCACGGTCAGTAGCTCAAAAAATTAGACGACGATTCAAAATTTGAGGAGGAAACCGTACCTTTTCGTAATGCTGCGGGAAAAGGATGAAGATCCAGGGAAGTTAAGTGAAGGTTGTCTCGGGTTGAAGGTTGGGTAGATCGGCTGTGAAGTAAAGTGAAGGTTGTCGTAAATAAGGTATGCAAAGCAGCTTCGATCGATTTGTCCCGGTGTAATTACAGTGAGATTATTTATGGAATTGCTTCGAAGTGAAGGTGTCGGGGTGATTTAGAAGTCTCGGTTGAGGAAATGGCTACGTAGGTCATCTACTTCAACTGCTGGTCAAATTCAGATTGTTCTATTAATTTGACAGTTTGGTATCCGAATTAGTAACGGCTAACTAAGTCTTACATACGCACTTACTGCGACGCTGTTAACAGTTATATTACATCAACAAATATTGACAGTAAAACAGTGAATCAGAAATAACATTCATCAATGATGCTGTTTATGTATATTACCCTCGGATACGTATTTGTCAAGTATCTTTTTGGGACTGACACAACTAGTTGCGGCAAAAGTACACACCAAAGAGGTTTTTCAGCTACGACAAAATTTCCGACTCAAAACCAACTATATTCCCTCAAACAATAGTGTTAAAACAGAAAATGCTTATTAATAACAACTACCTAGAGACAACACAATATTTTCGTGGCTGTTGAGATACATTCTTGTAGTGTATATATATTACATATATATATTATGTATAATATACACAATATATATATATATTGTACACATACATAGATATAGTATTACATAGATATATAAAACCTCAATTTCATTCACATTAGAAAATACAAATACAATATTGAATATGAGGGAGATATACCTAAATCATTCGGGGTTTAAAATACCGTACGAGACACTGAAACTGATAATCACGATATTTTTTACTCACTCTCATTTTTTTCTTCTCTCACTCTCCCTATTGTCGAAGCTCTCAACCATCTCTTCTTTGAAGCCTCCCACCCCTATCCATTTTCTCACGAAGCTTTCTGTTTATAGAAGCATTTGCTTCTTATTTTATGATATATTTTTTTAATTGAAGATCAAACTTTTGGTGCAAAGAGGAAACATGGTCATGTGGGAGGGGTTGACCATGTTCCTAAAGTTCCATCGGTTATATATATATATATATCTCGATTTCTCTCGGCTCGGTTTCTCACGTACGACATTTTGACTCCTGACCAAAATCAGGTGTTTAGAATAGTAGGTATTCAAGAATCAATACATGATTTTTTAATAAATTTGAAAGAAATTGTATTACAACCGTGCATCTTTTTTACTCCACCCTACATTTTTACAAGTTATTGTTTATAATAACAGACAAATTGATTATTTGAATCCCAAACAATTTGAGAGTTAATACATAAATAGACTCCTTGATGAGCTCTAATATGGTCTTATTTATAAGTAAGCATATCTTGTAAAAGATGTGTAACATCTAACCCCTCGAGAGCCCAACGAGCCAATCATTCATATCATTTTGTTATTGTTGTAGGACACGCTTGATCGAATTGATTCATATGTACTAATTTAAAAAAAAAAACAATATTTTCAAACATCTTAAACATAATAAAAAATAGAACTGATTATGTTTTTTTTTTCAATTGGAACTTGTTAATAAGAGTATGTGTAGGAGTAAATAAATTAATCATTGTTCATACATGGGCTAATTTGGTAAAAAATATTTTGCGATTGAAAATATGAGAACAAGCATGCCGCATTTACCTAAATTGGCATTTCGTTATTTTGTTTGTCTGAATCATTTTTATTAAATGAATAATTTGTTGTTGTTAATTATGTATTTTGTTACTTATAGTTGTCTCAGGTTACCTATTGATTATATATCTTTTTTGACGTTGTTCAATAGCAAGTTAAATTTTAGAATGTAACTATTCGGTCATTATGTCAATTAGTTGACAATTTTTTCTATTAGTTGATCATGTGAAGCACACATTCATTCACATTTCTAAATTATTTACTACCTATTGTACCATTTTATCATCTTCCCCATTCACCCCATCTCTTTCAACTCTCCACTTTCCCCCTTCTTGTCTACCTTCCATCCTCCAAAGTTTGTATCTATACAACGAATTAGATTAGAGCATGAATGCATAAGAAAATTTAACAAAGTGAATATCTGTAATAGATCACATCAATTATTATTTAATATTTGAGTTACTATTTCTCCCAACACGATTAATATTTTCTATTTTATTTAAGATGTGTAAGGTTAGGATACAAGCTCTTAGAGACAATTGCAAGGAGCCAAGTTAGTTTACAAGGAGAGAGTAGTTACATTTGGTTAAAATGGGTTCTGAATCCGAGTATTGCTCTGCTACCTGCAAGAACATAATTTATAAATAAATACATTAACTATAGTCAAGTGAGTGAAGTCGTGTTATCAGAACCGAACCGGCCTTCAAACCGGTGAGGTGACCGGTTCTCGGTTCGGCTGGTCCGACCTGGTCAAACCCGGTTCAACGCGTGGTTCACTGTTCATAAGCACAATCAAATACAATAGGTTGTTGATTCAGAACCCACGACCAACTCCCATGTTGTCAATTACTGGGGTGACACTCCATAGGATGTGGTTGATCTTCTATGGCAGTATCTCTTATTTTGTAATTGGATTATTTTAAGCCCTCAAATGCTAACTTCATAACCATTGACACATTTCGAAACGCCGGTACTCAAAAGATTATTAACAACTCAACATAATTACCAGAACTCTGGGATCATCAGGCAAGTCTTATTCAATGCAGATGATGACACTGAGATCCAGTTTCTTGACCTTACTCTTTGCGAGCTTCTTCCTTACCTTTCTGATATCTCTCTTCGACACCAATACCTGGACACATACCCCATTTGTCCCCATATCTGCTCTTTTCCACAGGGACTCGAAGTCACGACCCAACATCAATGACCTATATTTGTTTGACGAAATGCCAAAATAAATGGTCTGAGAGTTTGCTGATAGAATGGTGAGTGGTCGGATGGAGGGAATGGCAGGAGCGACACATAGCAAGACTCGCACCATATGCAATGGATCTGTATACACCGGGATTGTGAACCAGGTGTATGCACTAAATCTGTATACACCAAGTGTATACACTGGGTTTGTACACCAAGTGTATAACTAGGTCTATACACCCGATGTATGAACAAAATTTATACACCGGTGTCTGCACTTGGTCTTGTTTGTCGGGTCCATACTCTGGATGTATGGACCGAGTTTATAGACAAAGTGTGTGCACTGGGTTTATACAACAACTATGTGCACGAAGTCTTTACTTCAGGAATATACACCTGGTATAGTTATAGTTTTTGGAATTTGAATATTGCTTTTAGCAAGATTTGTCATAAACAAAGTTGTAGATCCTCTTAAATCTGGTCCTAACAATTTAAGACGAGGAACAACAGTATTCATAACTTTATATTGAATCCTATAAATTAGGACTATGTTTTCAGCACATTGCATCATTCTAAAACTTTCAGTTTTAATGTCTAAGCAAAGAGCATGCAATATTGTTGGGTCCACTGACATAAAAAGATATCTGGAGTCTGGAGAATTCGTAGAAGGTGCCACAAGAAATGACCAGAAGGTCGTACGAAGGATGGCTTACAATTATTTTCTCAGTGGCCCGGCCTTATACAAAAGATCATTTGATGATACCCTTTTGACATACATTGCGGAAGAAGCTGAGCGCCTAATGGAATAAATTCACCAAGGTTGTTGCGGCCCACACATGAGCGAGCGAATGCTATCAAAAAAGATAATGAGACATGGATATTTTGGTCCATTGTGCGAGACCCGTCCAACATTGTCACCTCTGTCAAGTGTACGCAATCCAAATCCAAGTGCCATTACATGAGCTATATCCCATGACTTCCCTATGGTCTTTCTCTATGTGGGGCATCGATGCAATGGGTATGATCTCTTCAAAGGCGTCCAATGGTCATCAATTCATATTGGTGGCGATCGATAATTTCACCAAGTGGGTAGAGGCTATCACCCTGGCGTCAGTAACGGAAAAGACGGTCGAATGTTTCATTAGGTAGGATATCATCGCGCGTTATAGGGTTCCCGAGTCAATCATCACAGATGGTGCCAAAAATCTGAATAATAAATTGGTTGATGGGTTGTGTAACCAATTTAAGATCAAGCATAGAAATTCGTCTCCATATCGCCCACAATTGAATGGCGCAGTGGAAGCAACAAATAAGAAGATCATAGAGAAAATGACTGTCCATTATAAGGAATGGCACGACAAGATGCCTTGAACACTCATGCCATATATAACCTCAATACGAACATCAACAGGGGCAACTCCATTCTCCCTTGTTTATGGGACCGAAATAGAGTTGTAGAAATTCCGCCAGCAAGTATCCTCACTGAGGCAGAGATGGACGAGTCAGAATGGGCGAGATACATATACTAGCAATTAAACCTCATAGATGAAAGGCGACTCATCGCGATGTTCCACAAACAATTGTACTAGCAACGCATGGCTCGTGCATTTAACAGGAAGGTACGCCCCAAAGAATTACAAGCAGGACATCTAGTTCTCAGAAAAATCATTCGAGTCAATCCATACTCTCGGGCTAAGTTCGTGGCTAAATATGAAGACTCTTATGTCGTCAAAGAGGTTTTCAGTGGAAGAGCCATGATTATCACCGATATGGACGACCAAGAACTCCCTAGTCCAATCAATATGGATGCACTCAGAAAATACTATCCTTAAGGAGTTCGTAACTAGAAAGCGAGTCTCGAAAAGTGAGAGAAAATTCCGCTAAATCGAAAACCTGAAAGGGTGGTTTAGGCAAAATTTAGGGAAGAGGGGCATGATTGAAAATCCCCAAAAGGGCAACCATGACAAAAGGAGAGGAATCAAATTTCTGGTAGGTTGAAAACCCGAAAGGGCGACCCGAGAGGTGCGGTAAAAAGAACCGTAGCAAAAGGAAAGAAAATCTAGAGATAAATTTTTTTTACTCAAAAGTAGACGACGTTGTTTGAGTTGCCTTGACTAACGGTGAAGAGAAACGAGGATTGGCATTAGTTTGAGTTGCCTCGACTAACTTGCATGGATACACCTGGTACAAGATTGAATCATGTGTATCCTTTATGGTCTCAAAGGCTTGTTTCAAAGAGAATTTCCATGTCAAAAACATAATCTAAAGGGGTCACAGACACCCATAACCGGCTATAAGATAGCTTTTCAGATACCTACATCCTTTTTCAATTTTATTCATGACAAAGACAAAATTGCATAAACATGTATTGCTTCACGTTTGAGAATGTCCCCATGATAGGTGGACGTAGCATGAATTACTTTAGGGAACTCCATTAAGAAGGATTCCAAGGTCGAATAGTGAGAAAACAATCTGAGAATTCAATGCAAACAGTCGGACATCTCAACAAGAGTTTTGAGTTCTAAAGTAAGTCACGATCCGACGAGCGGAGCTTTTAGATGTTCAGCCTCCGCAAGTCATCCTTGGCGACCAGGACCTGTGGTTATCCAGTTTTTGGGAGTCACAAGCCGATGAGCGGAGCATTTAGGTATTCAGGCTCCGCAAGTCATATCCAACGATTCACAAGCCGACGAGCGGAGCCTTTAGGTGTTCAGCCTTCGCAAGTCATCTCCAACGAGTCACAAGCCGACGAACGGAGCCTTTAGGTGGTCAGCCTTCGCAAGTCATCCTCGACGACCAGGACCTGTAGGTATCCAACTTTTGGAAGTCATAAGATGATGAACGTTTAGGCGCTCAGTCTCCTCAAATCATCGTCAACAATTAGAAGTTTATAAGTCCTGATTGTTTCCCTTGTTGACGATGATTTCAGGAGCCAAAATCATCGTCAAAAATCGGGATTTATATGTAAATAATGAATCGAGAGGAGTCAAAATCAGTTGTTTGCCTTTAAACACACACTCATGAGATCAATTCCATGAGTTTGTGTTCAAAGAGGGGCAACTGTAAACACCTGATTTTGGCCAGGGTTCAAAAAATCCATACGCGAGGAACCAAGCCGAGAAAAATCGAGATAGAAATATGTATATAAATATATATATGAAAAACAAAATAGGATTATATATATATATATATATATTCGACCGAAAGTCATGGCCACACATGGTCATGTTCCTCTTTTGAACAAGTTGGTGTTTTATTATTTATAAAAAATAATAAAAAAATAATGAAGACATGTTCTATAAATAGAAGGCTTAGGTGAAGAAAGGAAGTAAGAAAAAATTGGGGAAGGAATTGGAGAAGAAAGAAAGGTATATTTCTTTCGTATTTAATATTCTATTTCAAATTGTTATTGAAATTTATGTTATAAAAAAAGAAGTTAGGTCATTCGCAAACTTTGATGAAGGTCATTCCCAAACTTTGATGAAGGTTACAACTCGGTCCTTGGACTCTCGGGTCATTTTGGAACTTTACCGAATGTTATAAACCAAACCAGAAACGTTTTGGGGTCATTTGTGCAATTTTTGAAATCAGCTCGACTTTTTAAAAAATTACATTTTGTTCCCTGAACGTTTCTAGACATCCCATCACTTCTCAAAATGTTACAAATAAGTCTAGAATAATTTTCGGGTTATTTTGGGAACTTTACCAAGTGTTACAAATAAGTCCAGAATAGTTTATGGTCAATTCTATAACTTTTTTTGAAATTATTTTCAGTTCAGTTAAACCTTTCTGGACATCCCATCACTTCTCAAAATATTACAAATAAGTCTAGAATAATATTTGGATTATTTTTGAAACTTTACCAAGTATTACAAGTAAGTACAGAATAGTTTAGGGTCAATTCTGTAATTTTTTTTAAAATATTTTCAGTTTGTTTATACATTTTTAATATTACATTGTTTAGGGGTGAGCAAAAAAGACTAGTTGGACTAAAATCCCGAGAAAATCGACCCGAGACCGGCTCGACTAAGATCGAGACCGATTCGACTAAGATCGAGACCGACTAGGACCGAGACCGAGCAAGCGAGTTTTTTACTCTAAAGCTCGGGCTTTTCCCCAAAATTTCCAATTAGGACCGGACCGACTCGAGTTGTATTAAAACCTAATACTTACGTTAGGTCTCTGAGTCTTCATTTGTTCTGCGATGGCTCTAAGTCTCATATGTTCTCTTCTCTATTATGCGACAGCTCTTCTGCTTGTTGTTGTCGTCGCCGTGTCGCCTCTCGTCGTCGTCGTCTCGCCTCCACCAGCAGTAAGTGTACTTCATTTCCTTAGCAATTTAGGTCATAATTTACTTCGATTGTTCTTCATTTCCGTTGTCCTCTCGCCCTTTTGCCTCAAATTGTTCCGAAATTGCTTTGATTTGCTTCGTGATTGGCTAAGATTGTCACAATTTACTAATTAGTAAACGAATTTACTGATTGGCTAAGTGTAGCACACTTGTTTAGTCTGTCTTATTAGTCACAAACGTGATTTAGGTCACAAACGTGATCTGTTATTAGTGTGTAATGTTTACAAATAAGTTTACGAATAAGGCTGTAATGTAAACGAATAAATTTACGAATAAGTAAACGCTTGTTTAGCAATTCTGTAATGTATAGGACTGATTGACCCGTATCAATTTTGGTTGCATTCGGTAATATGCCGGTTGCATGATTGATGGATTTGCATGGCACCGAACACTTGTTTGCCTAAACTTCTATAGTTGGCCAAAAAAAAAAAAAAAAACTTCTATAGTTATATGCAGGCCACTTGTTTGCATGGCACTGAACACTTGAAAGGCCACTTGTTTGCCTAAATATCATATATTATTGTTATATGATAAATACATCAATTTAGTACGTAACAGATTTAATGTATTTTATGTTTATTTGTAGATGACATTGGTGACAGATTTAGAATCTGATACTCCAAGTTCGCTTACTCTAAGTGATGCTGGGTCAACTCCAACTCCACCTCCAATAGGAGATACACCGACGAGCACTGAAACTGAAAGAGTACCACCTACTGGAGCTGCAACTATTAAGGGTAATAAAACTTGGTCCTCTGTCTGGAAACATTTTGTGAGAAACGTTGCAACTAGTAGAGCTACTTGCAATTACTTTGGAAAAGATTTTGTTTATAGTAGTGCTCAAGGAACTAGTGGTTTGCATCACCATCTTGAAAGATGCAAACTTAATCCACATAATGTTCAAGATAAAAAAACAAAAGACTCTTTCATTTACATCTGCTGCTAGTAGTGAAGCGTCATGGAAGTTTGATAAGGAACTTGTGAATATGATAATTTTGATTGAAAAACCATTTAAGTTAGTTGAGAATGAGAAGTTCAAAAGTTTAAGGATGTCATTGAACATGAAAAGTTGGTCTGGATAGTAAATTTGTGTCTGGATGTTGAAACAATGTGGAATTCCATTTTTAATATGTTGGAGATAACTGTCAAGTATAGAAAGACATTTGAATATCTGGAAGGGAAAACTAACTCTAAGTATGTCCTGGAACTTAGTAGTGGTGTAGGAGTTCCTACTGATGAAGAATGGGACTTTGCTGAGTCAGTTTTGCCATTTCTTCTAATTTTCTATGATGCTACTCTACTTATTTATGGTTCTTCTTATGCTACTAGCAGCAATTACATGATTGAAGTTTGTAAGATATCAATGCAAATTACATAACGTTTGCAAGATTCACGATTTGCTACCATGGCTGAAAAGATGAAGAAAAAACATGACAAATATTGAGGTAGTGTTAATAGCCTTAATATGTTGTGTAGTTGTTGTCCTTGATTCTCGACGTAAAATGATATATGTATCATGGATGGTTAACGCGTGTTATGATATAACACTATCTGTTCAGTTGAAAGACAAATTGAATTTGACTTTGGAGTCTTGTATGAGAAGCATCTTGAGAAAGAAAAATCTCTGACCCCTGATCAAAATGCAGTCAGCAAAGTTACTACTTCACATGCAGAGGTTAGTAATGCTAATGTGGATTACATATATGTATATGAAGTTATTGAGTAAAAGTGGGATGCAGGAAAATGTTGATAAAAAATCAGAATTAGAGAAGTATTTAAGGGAAGATCTAGAGACTCTTAAAGCTGATTTTGACATTTTAAATTGGTGGAAGTTGAATTCTGCACAATATCCGATTGTATCAGCAATGTCAAGAGATGTCTTAGCAATTCCAATATCAACAGTAGCATCTGAAAGTGCTTTTAGTACTGGAGGGCGGATGCTAGATAAGTTTCGGAGCTCACTATCAGCAGGTATGGTTGAAGCACTCATTTGCATATGTGATTCACTAAGATCTTCAGCTAGTTCAACACTTGACATTGACCCCGAAGAAGAGTCAGGTACTTTTCTTGAAATTATAGTTTAATGGTGGTGATATTTACTTACTCAATTGTATTATACTATTATTTTTAATTGCAGAATCTGCTGAGGTGACAGACAACTTGGCGCAAAGTTTTCCATTGTCTAATCTTGATTATGATGACTAGGGAAACGTGTAAGGCATAGCTCACTTTTGTTTAATGACTGGTATATTGTTTAATAGTGTAAATATTCTGTTAATATTCGGTCACAGGCTTACAGGATTGGAATTTGGAAGGAATCAATGGCTGGAAAGTGGCTTTAACTTAGATTGTATTCACACTTTGGCTTTGGGGTTTGACTTTCACTTTGAATATTTGACTGTTTAATATTCGGTTTGTACTGATGTAGACTTGTAGTGATGTTTGGTTTTGTACTGATGTTTGAACTTGAATAGATGACTGTAGTGATGTAGCGTTTCAGACAAAAAAAACTATTTACAGCAAATTTTGTTTTTTTAATGAAAATATCGGTAATGGACCGAGGATGGCCCGAGTCAAGCAAGACCGACTCAGGCGGACTTTTTATACATAAGTCAGTCTCGGTCCTCCACAGGTGAGGACCGAAATTTCGGGCTTGGGCTCAATCTTGCCAAAAAATGTTTATTTGAAATTAACTCGTAAATAAAAAAAATGTTTGTATATGGTTTAGTAAGTTTTTTTTTTTAAAAGCGCATGTAATTGTTTTGGCCAAGCATGATCAAAACGGGCAATTCGAGTAAATCGGTAAAAACTTATTTCAAAAGCAAACTAAAGTACCGAAAGGGCAGATTATATGCTCACGAGCTCTTAAGACGTAATCAAACCCCCAAACTCGATTCTTTGGACGTAGACCTTTTTCCAAGACCTAGGATGTTAACTCCATGTACCCTTGGAAAAGATAGGATTCTGATTAGCCTTTAATTAACAGGTGGTGACTCTTTCATTTTTCGGTCTGATTGATGACCTTGCTCGACTAGACCCGTCGTTCGCCAAGACTCGACATTTTTGAGCGATTGAAAATAAACTATATTTTTCAAAAGGGTAGGGGAAAGTCGGATTCGACGTCCGACAGGTAGGATCTCCTTATCTGCAGTTATTAAACCCTACAAACCATAATATATTTATTGCTTAGGTCTAACAAACATAATTGATCTAATATTTTAAAACGGACAATAAAATATATATGTTATTCACAAACACACAACTTAATGTCTTAAATTCAAAATCAGAATACTTAATAATGTACTTTTTTGAAAAAAGAATACATTTTGCCTATCGGACATAATGGTCCATGGATCCCCGTCACCCAAGTCTGATTTTAAAATATCCAGAAACTAAGTCCACGACTCTCGTGTTTCTGCTTCGACCCATGCATAACATATAGGGAAAACTCAGTTGTTAGTATCCCTAGATACGACACTCAGCAACTATCCTCCATCGAGTCCTTTGAGGTGACAACCGTCCAACCCAATGAAAGGTCGACAAGAACATCGGTCTTAATGGGTTGGGAACGGAATCGACTTGTATGTAAACACTACTTCAGGGGTTATGCATGATCACTGTCCCGACATAGTCCCTTTAACGTTCAAATTGCCATAGTCTATCACCATGTAACTTCTCTCGGGCTAACTTTATACATTCACATATGTTCCATCGCTTAACATCAAATTCGATAGAGATTAAATTGGAACCGTGGGATTCTTTTATTTCAGATATATTTGTTTTACTCTACCTGCAAGAATCTGTCAAAGTTGAAGTGTTTTTCAATCTCAACGGTGATTGTTGCATTACGCACCTTCGGCTCGTTACATATCAACTCCATAAAATTTTCACATATCCACTTTCCCCCAATCTTCTTGGTGTGGAAGGCTCGACCAGAGTTATGCTCTTCGACTAGTTTTCTTCACTGGAAAGTAACTTGTTTTGTAGACGAACTGCGTATGCCTTAAACCCATACGTCAATTATTTGCATTGCACCTCTATTCTGTCTGGACTATTCGTCCCCTTTGACTCCATCTCATAACCCTCCTGAATGCTATGACCGATCATGTATTCCTGAAAAGCCTTTGCATCCACAAACTTCATAGCCAGTTTGAGTTCATACTTTTTGGGTGGTTTACCAAACTCTGAATTCACATATTCATCAATAACAGAAGCACTAGGTCTGCTGGTAAACCCTTTTTCATGATCTGACTCAGGAGGCGTCCGCAATGTGTCACTTGGACAAGTATACTCAATGTTCATTTTATCCACATTTATGTTTGACAAGCCAATACATGTAGCTGTATCACCAAAGTCACCTTCCATATCCCTCACTAGGTCGGGTATATCACTAACAGCTTCGGTTGAAGGTCATTTGGTTGATCGTCCATGTGGCTTCGAAGTGTTCGGTTGCACCTCATCATTATCGGTGTCAGACTCCTCTTCACCCTTTTTGGCTTTCCTGTTTGGATCGGAAATATCCAAGGAGTTAGAAAACATCTCTACGGATCTTGAAGAAGGTGACATCTCAGTCATGGGGGATTTCCCTTTTGCTTTCTCAGTCAGTCGTTGTGATGAAAATTCGTCTATCCTTGCTGCAACATTCCTCCTTCTTTTGACAATATTCTTCAACAACATGTTGTTGCGAAGGTCTTCCATACACAGATATTTAGCACATTTTTCCTCTTCAAAAGGTGAAACAGCATAAAAATTCACGTCGCGAGCACCTTCCTATTTATCCCTAATCAACTCAGGATCTTTAGCGGAACATATAACTTGTATGTTAGTTTTGGGATTGCCGTTCAGTGGAACATACGTGATAGCTCAATTACTATGTAGACCGTAATACTCAAGTAGGGTCTCAATATTGCAGAATGCGAAGAATTTTTCGCTCAAGTCCATGGAATAGAGTTTGCCATTGTAAACACCATCAAGCCAATTTGCACCGTAGTGGATCTTCAAAACCCACGGGTCGTCCCCTGAATTTGACATTCTGCAAAACCGGGACTTCATCAATTACATGAACATACTACATGGAAATTCATTCCATTACACCAAATGGTAAACATAATAACCTAGCAACTAACGTTTTTCCAGTCAACTTTCAAGAATTTGCAAACAACACACTTCAAAATTTCAGCCCAAAATTGAATTTATATAGGAAATTGGGGATAGGTGTTAGGATATAAGTGTAACAACACTTATTGTTTAGGGTAAAAATTTAATTAGTTAAGAAGTCACGCTATCTGTATAAATAGAATGTTTGTTAGTATGAACAGACTAACTTTGAATGAAAAATTAAATTCAGAGTTTGTTGTCTTCGTTCCCGCTTCTTCTTATTCATTCCAAGATTCATGATATGGTATCATAGCTAGTTATGTCTTGATTTCTGCATTTTGATTCAAATGGATGAAAATTTTCCAGGGTTTGCTAATAAGAAGGTAGAACAACTTGTCGCCGAGGAGAATTTCTAGTCGTGGAAGTAACATGTGCTTCTGTCGGTGCTTGGATTCAATCTTGAGGATCATTTGCTCGGTGTGGTAGTTCCTAGATTTCTTCCATATGAGAACGGTATCAATGCTCTCAATGTGGCGTATTCAAAGCATCTTTAGCATGATAGCTCTCTTGCGTCCTGGTTGTTGGCCAACTTGTCTACTCCGGTGAGTAGATGCTTAATTGGATGTATGACTGCGGCTGCAATCTGGCAAAAGCTACATCAGAGCTTATCTTCATCCTCCACATTGCTCATCATGCACCTATATGACAGATTGAACAGTCGCAAACCAACTCATCAATCAATGCATAAGTATTTGACTGAAATTCAAACTACATGTGATAGTTTACCTAGTTGTGGTCACCCTATAGAAGAAATGCAGCAGATATCGATTATATTGGATGGAGTTAAAGGACAATTTGATAATGTGATTTATGTCATTCATGCTATTAAGATTCCGTATGATATTGTTTTAGTTAGCTCAGTTTTGCTTGATGCGGATTCTAAACAAGTTGATCTTCTGTTTGATGCTGGGTTGTCTGCAAATGTGGTTGTTAATACTGCTTCTACTGTTAACTCTAATGTGAATGATTCATTGTCTACAAATCCATATGACCCTGTTCCATCAGTTGGTATCCTTCCCACTCTAAACAATCAGCCTCAATTTGTTAACAATGGTAGAGGTCGTGGCAGGGGCCGTGGATCTGGTGGCAATAAGCCACAATGTCAATTATGTGATCGTTTTGGTCATCTGGTGCACAAGTGCTTTCACAGGTTTAATGTGCATTTTACAGGGGTAACTGATCCTGAACACGCCAATTCTTCTGCTCACATACCCTCAGCTCACCTATCCACTGCTACTTGGCATGATGCTTGTGAATGTGATATTTCTGCTCCTGATTATACAACCCATGTTACCTCTTATCCTCAGCCACCTCCAATATCTCCTCTGCCTCCATCCTCAGATATCTTTGCATCCTATTTACCCTTATATGTACTATGCACCTATTTCTTTTATGCCTCAAATGCCTTATACATTTCCAGCTTACTACACATTTCCTGTTGGTTTACCTCATATGTCACCAGCTTCCGTCAATCCGTCAGATGTGGTTTCTCATTCTCAGTCATCACCTCAAGCTAATGTTGCCTATGCTCCTAAAGTTGTCTCCACAGAATCTTGTTGGTTTCCAAATTCTGGGGTAACGAATCATTTGACAAATGTTGCACCTCAACCTCAAGTGACAACACCATACTCAGGATCAGGTAAAGTTATTGTTGGTAATGGTTCATCCCTACATATCTCAGTTACATGTTCTTTTATAATTCCAACCAATTCTCGACATTTACAGTTGTCTGATATGTTATACATATCTTCCGTTACTTAGAATTTGTTGTCTATCTCGCAGTTCTCCAAGGACAACAATGCCCTATTTGAGTTTCATGATGATCATTGCTTGGTAAAGGACTATGTGTTCCATAGAGTTTTGCTGAAGGGTTTGCAGTCTGGTGGCCTATATAGATTAGATATGTCATTTTTTCCTAGTTTCTGTCACATGAACAATATGTCTTGTAATAATCGTAGCGAGTCTCTTATATCTCTTGCTCTTGCTGTGAATTCTACTACTGGACATGTTCTTGATTCTGAAAATTTGAATGAAATTCCTAATACAAATGTTGATGATGTTCTTGATGGTAACAAGGAAGTTGTTGTTTCTCTTGCTACTAATGTTGATTCAGGTCATCTTATGAAAAACTCTGAATTTATGTGTTTTGTCTCATCTTTAAAATCAAATGATTCTGCTAAACTTTGGCACATGCGATTAGGTCATCCCTCTACTAACTTGTTGCTAAATTTTCTGAGTTTACAAAACCTTCCAACCAAGCATGTGTCTTCTAATTGCTCTACATGTGTTGTTGGTAAGAGTAAAAGGATGTCTCACCCTTCCTTTACTAGTGTCTATTCTGTGTCGTTAGAGTTAATTCAAGTTGATTTGTGGAGGCCTTCTCCTTACTCGTCCAACAATAACCATTATTACTTGAACATTGTTGATGTTTACAACAGGTACACTTGGATTTACTTTCTTAACAGGAAGAATGATGCAGCTGCTGTGTTTCATGACTTTCACATACTTGTAGAAAATTAATTGGGTCATAAGCTCAAAACAGTTCAATCTGATGGTGGAGGTGAGTTTCATTTTCTATCTTATTATGTGTCTCAGTTTGGCATAGTTCACAGGGTTACATGTCCTTACACAAGCCAACAAAATGGAATTGTGGAACGTAAACATCGGCACATTGTTGAACTTGGTCTTACTTTGTTGGCTCAATCATCCGTGCCTTTTTACTACTGGGCTGATGCGTTTTACACAGTTGTGTTTCTAATAAATCGGTTACCTTCTTCTGCTTTGAACAATTCCTCCCCACATGTAAAACTCTTTAAATCCAAGCCTGATTATTCATCTCTTCGCGTTTTTGGTTGTTTGTGCTTTCCTCATCTCAGACCCTATCAATCTCGTAAGCTTGCTTTTAGTTCCGAGCCTTGTGTTTTTTAAGGATATTGCTTTTCTCATCATGGTTATCGATGTTTAGTTTCTTCTGGTAGAATACATGTGTCTTGAAATGTTGTGTTTCATCAGACATATTTTCCATTTGCTGATAAAAAAAGGTTCCTTCTTTGGGTCTTCATCTCCTAAATCCTCATCTATGTATCAACCATTTTTTATACCCTGTGATTCTTCTTTTCAACAACCCCCAACTCTCTTCCTTGACATTCATATGTCAAATGAATCAGCCCCCTGTTCTTCACCAGAGCCCTTCTCTTCTCCTGAGTTTTCTGTGGATGATGTTCCTTCTTCAAGTATTACTCCATGTGTATCTCCGGCCACATCTTCTCTTGATATTTCTTTGTCAGATCCTTCTTCTTATGATGATGATGTTCCTTCTACTGTATGTCGTTATGTTCCCTCTGGTTCTTCTTTTGTTCTTCTACATACTATCTCTAATTCTTCGGTTCATCCATCTTCTGTTCCTTGTGCTTCTGTTACCGCTTCTCAGTCTTCTCTTCTCTCTGTTCTGCTCATTCCTGGGAATATTCACCCAATGCAAACTCGTTCAAAAAGTGCATCTCTTCAAGCTCTTACAGTATCTCATGTGTCCTCTGATGATTTAGTCCATTCAAAACATGATTCCATTTATGCTAATTTAACCTCACCACATTGGACCAATGTTGTTCATGAGGAACTTTAAGCTCTTTCTTCAAATCAAACATGGTATGTTGGTTCTCTTCCACCTGGACGAATTCCAAATGGTTGTAAGTGGCTCTTTCGGATTAAGAGAAATGTTAATGATGATATTGTAAGGTACAAAGCTAGACTTGTTGCAAAGGGATTTTTTTGCAGAAACCAAGTTTCGATTTTCAGGAAACCTTTAGCCGTGTAGTTAAGTCAGCAACTGTTTGAATCATTCTTTCTCTTGCTCTAACTCATAAGTGGTGTCTTCGACACGTTGATATAAATAATGCATTTCTGCACGGAGATCTTTCTGACGAAGTGTACATGATACAACCTCCAGGGTTTGAAGATGTCTCCTCTGATGGTTCGACATTAGTGTACAAGCTTAACAAAGCTCTTTATGGTATAAAAGAGGCACCAAGGGCCTGGTTTGAAAAGTTGAAGTCTTTTCTTCTTAACTCTCTTCATTTCATAGTGTTTGTTGCTGATAGTTGTTTGTTTATTAAATCTTCTAATCACTTCTTTGTTTTACTTCTTGTCTATGTAGATGATATAGTGATCAATGGCACTTCAGATTCTCTGGTGCAGGATGTGATTGATTCTATCAATGCTAAGTTTAATCTTAAAGATCTAGGCAACTTGAATTACTTTCTTGGCATGGAGGTTGTCTCTTCTGATGACTGTCTTATGCTTAATCAAAGGAAATACGTTCAGGATTTGATCAATAAGGTAGGCATATCAGATTTGTCCAGTTTTCGTACTCTCATGACAGGTACTAGTATTATCAGGTATGGACGAATTATTTCATGATGTATCTTTGTATCGTAGTACCATTGGTGCTTTTCAGTATGTGTGCATAACTAGCCCAGACATTAACTTTGCAGTCAATAAACTCAGTCGGTATATGCACGTGCCATCTGTGAGTCATTGGAAGGTTGTTATTCACATACCGTGATATCTGAAAGGCACCCTTAATCATGGAATGATATTTCGTGCCTGCCCTTCACACTCTAATGATATATCTTTGGTTTGCTTATCAGATGCTGATTGGGGAGGATATATTACTGATCGACGATCAATATCTGGTCACTATTTGTTACTAAATGAAAATCCTATAGTGTGAAGCTCCAAAAAGCAGACCGTGGTCTCCAGATCAAGCGCAAAAGCTTAATTTAGAGCTATTGCAAATGTTGTTTGTGAGATTTTATGGGTGAAATCTCTTCTTAGCGATATCGGTTTACATTTGCCATATGCACATGTTGTCTGGAGTGATAACACAAGTGCAGCTGCCCTTTCTGAGAATCCGATATATCAGTCCAAGATGAAACATGTGGAGATTGACTTGTTTTTCATAAGGGAGGAAGTTCAATCTGGTGAAATTGTTGTCAATTTTATACGAGCAACTCAACAAGCTGCTGAAATTCTCACCAAACCTTTGACAGAAAAAACTTTTCTTCCATGCAGGAAGAAACTTGGAGTTTTTTCCATTGAATAAGTTTTGGATCCTAATACGTCTTCATCCATTTTCACATCTGCTTAGGTATGTTAGTCATAATTCGTGCATGTTCTATGTGTGTCTATTGAATGTGCTATATATGGTATATTACATCAAGTGTGCATAGGGATGCTACTTTCTGTCATTTCATGTGTTATCAATAGAATAAACTATATGTTCTGTTTTAGCGCACTACTCTTCTACATCTTGTGTTGTGTGTTTTTTACTCTGTGGATGTGACTGATTTTGTTCTCTAGGGTGTGCACTGACATATCTTAGCATTCATATTTCTTCTTCAATATCTTCACTCGCCCAATTATCCCGCAATATAATGAAAAAAAAAGAACTCAATCTGCTTCTGGCATAAGGCAAAGCTAGACTCTAAAAACAGAGTAGCTTGTACTAAGAAAACGTCAATATAGTTCTACACATACTCTTGAGGAGGAAAGGATACAGGCTCAAACCTGTCAACTATGCAGATAAGATGGGAGCTCAAACTCCTCTGTCAGAACAACATTCAAGGAAACAAAAACCGAAAAAAAAAAGATGATATGAAAAAAAAATAGAATATCATTCTTCAAGGGATTTCCAAAAGAGTTGAAGATATTTTAAGATTGAATAGTCTGGCACGTATGTTGGTGTATGCTCTGGTGCATCATAATTATGTCAAAATCTGCAGAGTCAAAGTCTGCATGACATAAACTAGCACAACTCAAAATGTGGTATGACTAAGTGTGTATTAGAATTGTGATAATTTGGCTTGAATTGAACATATGAGATCTGATATATCATGAAGAAAGGTATGAAATGCACTTCTATTTGCATTTGTGTGTGGAGAAACCAGGTATATCATGTTCTTAGATTCCATAATGCTGAGTATGAATTATGTCTAAAAAAAAGGATCAATGAAGTTCAAAATCAACGAAGAAGTTCAAGAATATAAAGGAAGTACTTCAAGTCCAAATCAAAGTTAAGAAGTCATGCTATCTCTATAAATAGCACGTTTGTTAGTATGAACAGATTAACTTTGAATGAAAAAATAATTTCAGTCCCCGTCGTTTAATCTGGAGAGTTTCAACATTGGAGGAGTGTCGTTTAGCATTGCAAAGGAGGAAACTTCCACGAGTTAGGGTGTTAATCGACTTTCGGTGCGGAGGAGAAGTTTCTGATTGAGGGAAGAGAGTGGCGTGACTGAGGATGGTGGAGAGACAACAAATGGAGGGAAATACAGCAAAGGGTAGATCCGGAATTCCAAAAAAAATATTTCAAACCGTGACTTTAAGTTATTATGTGACTCTCATGTGACTAAACTTAACAGTATAACGGACGGAATGTGTAACGTTTCATCTAAAACCAACAAAATCAAACATACTACATCAAAGACCTGCTGCCGAAAACATGTTCCATCAATTACAACTTTCAGCAAACATATTACATATTTTTCAAACATATTACATCTTTTTCAAACATGGTAATAAGTTTTTGATAAGATTTTCTCTTTTCTAATATCAAAAACAAATCTTTTAACTAGTTCATGTGAAATATATATGTTTTAAGCATATATAAAATGCCACTAAATTTAAAATCTTCCAAAATCTCTAAGTCATTCTCCGCATAAGTTATAAAAATACTTTCACTTCTAATTTTTTAACACGTACATTTGTCATTTATTCCTAAATATTTGTTAGGGTTAATTACCAAAAAACAAACCCAACTTTGGTCGAAAACCAAATAACAAACTATACCTTTTTTTTTTACAAAAGACAAACTGAAGTTGAATAATTTAGCAATCAGGATACCCAGCTCAAATCACCATTAATTCTGGACGAAGTTGTGAACAGTGGATAGATTGATGAAGGAGATTACCTTTATACCCTTTTCGGAAAGTCTCCTTCTGAATACAAGTTCATTAAAGATTAACATAAAACACATCGGCCAAATAAAATGACGAAAAAAAAGAGCTTTCAGAACCAAGAATCATTCGCTATAATAAATAAATTGGAGCAGTACCTGCTGAAATGACTGCAGTAGTCGAATTACTCATCGTAAGATGCCTCAAATCCTCAGTATCTGACAGACCATCACCAACAAACTTCTTCTTCACCAGCAAGCTCACCTCATTTTGCCCTACAACGCCTCCTGAGATTTTACCACCACTGTGACCAGATTTCACAGTATCCTGCTCCTCGTTACCTCCATAAACCACCGCAGAAGCCCTCTAAATGAGCCCATCAAATACATGAAATGGTTTATTGGATTCCACGAGGAACAGAGTGTCCTTTCTCAACTCATGGCTCTGGAACAGAACCATCGTCGCCTTCACCTCCCTTAGGACGACGCTTAGCTCCTCCGGAACATTGCTGAATTTTTTCATCTTCGATAGTTCCTCGATCTTAGCGGCCTCTTGGGCGTTTGCTGTGATGAGGATGGAGGTGGTTTTTTTGGCTTCCTTCGATGGTTGATCTTGGCGGGAGCGACCTATAGATGTCCATGATTTCGTCCACCGCTTCCAGCATGGCTCGTGAAGGATGGTCATCTTGCCTCTGCCTTTCGGCCATGGAGGAAAGATGAAGGAGAGGGATGATCTATTAGAAGAAAGTTAGAAGGGTATAAAGGTAATCTCCCTTCATCAATTCGTCCATAGTTCAAAATTTCGTCCAGAATTAATGGTGATTTGAGTTGGGTATCCTGATTGCTCAATTACTTAACTTCAGTTTGTCTTTTATGAAAAAAAGTTAGTTTGTTGTTTGGTTTTCGACCAAAGTTGAGTTTGTTTTTTGGTAATTAACCCTGTTTTTTATTCAAATTCACAATATTGTATTTTTTGAAAAGCAAGTATGTGCACATATAAAACAAATGACTAATAAAATTTAAATTTAAGAATATATTGGGGATAATCTAATTTATTACATATCATTTTCTAAAAATAATAGTTAAGTCATGTCTAACATCATGTACTTAATTATACTTAAGCATGCAGTATAAAATTTAACCAGATAATAAAAATGTATTAATATTATTTATATAGTTTCTCAATACTTTTTAAAATTTTGTAAAACTCCATTTTTATATATTTGTAGAATCAACTTATTCTACGTATTAAAAAACAGTGTTTCTATAACTGAATATACGTGATAGTTGATGGTTATTACTGTTAGTAAAATAAACATACTTTTACTAATACTTTCATCATTTTTCTTATAACTATATGATAATAACAAATTTATTATAATTAATAACATTAAAATTAAGTTGAAAATATTAATTAACATCACAAGTATAATTAGTGCTATTCACTTTGATTAATGCGATTATATTTTATAATATTATTTGTATAATTAAAACAAAAGTATAGTTACTATTAAATAAATATTTTTAATATTTTTAAAAATATTAAAAATTAATGTATGATTAATAAATGTTTTATAAATATATTAATTTATATATATGAAAACTTACTTATTAATTAATATGTAAAATAAATTATACTTCGTTGTTCAAAGTACGAGTCGATTTCCTAGTAAATAAAAGAGTGCATACAAATAATTTTTCTAACAGTTAAGATATAATTAGAGTATTTAGGTATTTTAATAAAATATAGTTTTACGGTCTTATAAATGTTATAAAATTTCTGCTAAAAAACTCTTGTAGACCAAAAAAAACGTATAAATTTATTTAGTAACAATTTGAGCTTTCCTTCTAATGTTTGTTTTTAAAACTTTTATTACTTATATTTGATCATCTAGTTTCTCCCTTTCTTCTAGGCTTGTTCATGAACCGGTTCGACCCCGAATCGGTTCAGAACTGAACTGGTCTGATTTGAAAAAAACGAGTATTTTTTTCTGTTTCTAAAAAAACTAGTCTGGTTTATGTAAAAAGGAATCAGTCTGTTTCGAACCGATTCAGAACCGGTTCGAACTGGTCTGGTCTGTTTTTTTAATAATTTTGGTTAAGAACCAGTCTGGTTGAAACCAGAACCGAACGGCTAAAAATCATGTGTTGCAAACTGAACCTGGTTACAATACAGAACCGAACATACTGCAATTCAAGAGGAAGTTTTTCATTTAGATTGCAGACCAATAACTTACTCATTTGTCATCACTTACTCCAATTGGAAACCCAAAATATAAATAATTAGGATACATGTTATATTTCTATTCCTATCCCCAGCCAAGAGTCATATAGGAAGGTTATACAGTCTTTACAAGTTCATGGAACAAATGAAATGATCATTTTATCACCTCATGGAGCTATCTGTAATTACATCAATTTAGTCATTAACAATTGAAGTTCATAAATTTGAACATTTTCAAGCAGAAACATAAATTTTAGATGCTATTCAATAAGCCCAAAACAGACTGATAAATTCTTTAACCAATTATACATAATCTAATCAAGGGTCTGATCCATGTATATTATGCTACCACTGATCTATTAATCACAACACTGACTAAGAACAATGAGACAAGAGGCGAATATAGAACCTGAGCCGAGGATATTCTTTAAGTCTTTAGCTGTCGGGGAGGCGTTTCCACCCAGAACAGCCAACAAGTATGCGACACCAACCCTCATTTCTGCCACAAACAAAAAAACAAAAGAGCATATCAGACCTACCCAAATGCGGCCGCGAAGAAGAAAAAGAAAGCAACTCTACTTCGAGAGTTGCGTCTGTGCCTGAAAACTATGGAGTTCGGTTGCGTGGTTTGTGGCTTTGTCATGGAGTTCGGCTGCTTCGATAAGAGGAGTTCGGCTGCTTCGTCCTCTGCTGAGGTTGGTAAGAGGAGTTTGTCGGTTGCTTCGTCACCGTCGTCGGTTTTTGAGCAGATGAGCTGGAGTTCGGCAAGGAGCGTCTCTGTTTATCTACAAACCTAGAATTAGAATGAGGCTACTGAGCCGAGCGTCTCTGCTTCGTCAGTCAATGAGGTTATACTGCTTGATGGACCGATGGTTGAGAGATATCAGACCGGCTTGGTTAATTAAAGATGGTTTAAGGTGGTTTTATTTAAATTTAAGTATAAATCAGTATAAAAAATGAGTCGATTCGAACTGAATTTTTGGTACTATTTTGAATTGGTCTGGTTGAAGCCTAAAAACACGGGTTTGGTTTTAATACTAGTTCGGCTGGACCGGTTCGAACCAGACCAGACCAGATCAGTTCATCCGAACCGGTTTAAATGAACAAACCTACTTTCTTCATATTTTTCATCTAAACTTAACAAAATATGTTTTAAAAATTACAAAATAATATAATACCTTTACGAATGTTACAATTTATTCCTTTATAATTTATATATATATATATGTTACCATTAATTTCTAATATGATCGTGGCTCGATTGAGAATAAATTCAGGGGTTATGGTCTGGATGACCCCGACCATCTCGCACATGAATTAGGGTTGGTCTATGTCATGACCAGACCAAAATCATTTGGATTAGGTCTCAATCGATCATGATCTAATCACACTCAAGTATAACATGCATTAAAATTTTGATCGGTGTAATTATGACATTCTTAAAATTATTATGTTATTTTTGCAATTTAAAAACTTATTATATTATGTTTTGATGATAAATCTGACGAAATAAGAAAACTCGATAGATAAACAAATATTAAGGGGAAAACTCAAATTGTACCAAAAAAATAAGAGTCAAATACGTATTTTACTCTAATATTATTATTATATTCTATATACATATACTAATATTTATTTTAAGTCAAAGTTAATATCAAAATTATCAATCTTAATATATTAACATAAAAATATTAAAAAGGAAATGAAAATAATCATTTTTATTTTTTTAGTGAGTTATGATTAATTAAATTAATTTAGAACTTTTTCAAAAAGTAATTGTGTCATAAAAAAAATTTGGAAAAAGTAAATACTAACATAAAATATTTAGAAAAATGTGTATTTGCGCTAATGGAGGTAGCAAAAAATAGTTTTCGCAACCACAAATAGCGAAACACCTTTTTTCGCTACCTACAATAGTGAAAACCAAAAAATCGCTACTAATGGTAGCAAAAAAAGGAAAACGCTACCACTAGTAGCGTTTTTAATAAATTCGCTATTATGGGTAGTGTTTTAGACAATTATTTGCGCTTTCTGTGAAAATAATTAAATTATTACCGTATCTTAATTCTATTTAACCTCCTACTTCATCCTCCTACTGCATCTTCTTCATCATCTTGCTTCTTCAATCTCGTCTGGCGTGTTGTCGGCCTAAGGTATGTAATACATTTTTATGTATTTTTTAATTACAATATTTTTAAAATTGTTAGTAGTTATATTTATATAAATATTAGGTTATCTAAAAAATAAGCACATCTAATATGAACTGTTATAATATTAATTATTTAGGATCAAACATGACATAGATCGATATCATTTGCTTGTATAACGGTGAAATATTGTCTCGGAATGGTAGTGAGATCTATGTGGGTGGTACTTCCAGTATTACTACAACTACCTGGGATATTTCTCTTTATAGACTAAAGGAAATTATATATATTGAGTGCGGTTGGCATGACGTTGAAGCTAGGTCCATAAGCATATCCTATAAATTTACAGATACTGATGGACTTTGCAAGTTTGTACGAATTCTATCGCAAAGTGCATTGTCTTTTGCTCAACAGTTAAGCGTGGCTAGTCGATTTATTGTGTTTAGTGTAACTAGAGAAGTTAGCTTGAGGTCAAACACATCTGATAGTCATGAGACAGTGAATGTTTTGCATGGTCACACCCATGATCTCTCCGATGACGAGGTTGACGTTAATGCACTCCCAGATGCCTCAATAAATGAAAAAGATCCATATATGAAGCATTTTACGGGTCACATTGATGAAGAAAATGATAAGTTGTTTGAGTTTAGCGAGGGTGACGATGGTGGAAGTACCTCTCATGTTGGAAGTATCTCCCACACCCTTCAAATGATGCAACCCACTACTTCAAATGATGCAACCCACTATCTTCCTCAGGTGCATGGTCATCAGTTACTGCATCTCTGTGTACTCGTAGCCCTAGTAGAACACATACATCCTCAAGTGTGATCGTCATCTCCCCATGTCTGAGATGGAACGTATGTGTCTCAGACCGACAACGCTTGCATAATGCGGTCAACAATTTATGATCTACCTTGGGATGTGACATAATAACTACATCCCATAAACCAATCGCTTGGACAATAGCTTTAGCCTCTTCTGATATTAGATTATTCTCTAATTTTAAACACCTAAATGTGATTTGTTGGTTCTCACTCAAGATTGACGAACAATGTTGATCTTGTCCCCAGAGTACTGATTGGTCCAATGGACCAACGTTAACAGCATGTTGACCATACGAATGACTTGACATAATTACGCGAGCGACATTTGAACTCTACAATTAAAGAATACAAATTCTTAATTTGAACTTTCATAAATAACTAGGCAAGATTTAATTCACACAATTATTATTGATAATGTTTTTTAACAAAATAATTCATAATAACGCATAAATATTAGATATAATCATAAAATACAAAAATATTAGCATTGATATATATATTTCGAAAATGGAGCAATATTATTAACAATATTAGCACTGCGAGAAGAGACAACATAAACGGCGAGGGGGGGGGGGGGGCTGACGAAGGGGGGGCTGACGAAGGGTGGCTGAGGGGGTAACTAACAAAGGGACGACGAGGGAAGGGTGGCTGGCGAAGGGACGACGAGGGAAGTGTGGTTGAGGAAGAGAAACGGTGAAGATGGTCTGTAAGGGTGGCTAAAGAAGGAGAAGGGGGCGGAGGAGATTTCAGGGGGGCGGGCAGATTTCAAAGGGGGCGGGGGATTTAAGGGGAGCGGGTCTAGGGTTAGTAAGGCCTTAAGAAAAACGCTACTTCAAGTAGCATTTTATTAAAACGCTACTTGCAGTAGCGTTTACTTCCAAAAAACTAGTGTCAATATCATTTTTAAGCGTTTTTGAAAAAAAGCTACTGCAAGTGGCAGACAAATGCTACAAGTGAACTTGCGCAGATGCACTATTGTTAAATAGTTTTTTTGAATATATAATTTTTGAAATTGGTACTTTTTGAAAAAAAAAAAAACTTAATTTCAAGTAAATTTAATGAATATATAGATTTAACAGTATGGCTGTACGACTGTGTTGTCTATATTGAGATTATTACAAGCCAGCATTATTCATTCGTTTAATAGTTTAGGACCTTTTTGTCATTTATTATTATTTGTGTGTCTTTTTGCTATTTTTATTCCGAACAAATTGTTTAAGGGTCATTTTGTTATTTCCGAACAGTTTAGGGTATTTTATGTATTATTAGTTGCTAGGGTTTTATTTAAGGATGAGGAATCGCCAAATGAAAGAACTGATTCCAATGATTCCCAAGTCTGCTGTTTTTTTCGTCAGCTAGGTTTCTTCAGTTCTTCGATGATTTGTCTATGATATCACGCAGTTTTCATCATGGTATCAGAGCCCTGAGATATCTTGCCTCTTGTATTTCGATTCTAATGTTGTTTTTGATTGATATTGCTTCTCTGTTTGGAGTTTTCGGATCTTGGAACAAGGTCTTGTGTTGTGGTTACTGAATCGAAAATAAAAACGATTCGGTTCTGATTCTTCGTTTGCAACTCCTGGTTGTTGGTGTTTCTTTGAATAGGTTGGTTTCTGATTCTTCGTTTGTGACCTTTGGAGTTCCTTTGTGACCTTATGAAATGCGAACCGGCTTGCTTTCTTCTTGTGAGGTATATCTTCTTCCTCCCTCTTGTATTTCGATTATTCCTATTCTGGTGGTTATATCATGGCAGAAACAAAGCCTATTGAGAAGGCAGACAAATACGACATTGATGAGGTAAATCATGAGGCTATGGCCAAGGTAGATTTCCACCATCCTTTATATCTTCATCTGAGTGATAACCCTAGTGTAAATATGATTTCGATTACCTTAACTGGACCTGAAAATTATGTGATATGGAGTCGATCTATTAGATTCATGTTATTAGGAAGAAATAAGTTGGGATTTGTGACTGGATCTTGTATGCGTGAAAAAATTGACCTAGCATATCATCACATTTGGGATAGATGCAATGCTATGGTCCTTGGTTGGATAACTATTTCTTTTGCAAAAGACCTTGCAAATGGGATGATGTACACTGATAGTGCATTTCTCGTTTGGAAGGAATTGAAAGAGCGTTTTGATAAGGTCAGTGGACCAAGAACTTACCAATTGCATATGGAAATTGTCATGACTAGGCAGGGATTAGACTCTATTTCAACCGTTTTTTCAAAATTAAAAGTTCTTTGGGATGAATATGATGTTGCATGTGCTCTCCCTCATATTGAGGGAGAAGATTTCAAAAAACATATTGAGCACAAAGAAAATCATAGGTTGTTTCAGTTTCTTATGGGATTAAATGAGAATTATGCAAATGTTAGAAGTCACTTGCTCCTTTGGAGTCCCTTACCATCAGTAAATCAAGCCTATAACCTTTCGACTCAAGATGAGAGTCAAAGGGGTATAGCTTCTGTTTTAAATGCGACTGTGACCACAAATTTTGGAAATACTTCTGTGATTTCAAATAAGCCAAAGGGAAACCAAAATTTGGAATGTTCACATTGTCATAAAAAGGGACATACCATAGATCGATGTTATTCTCAGGGATGCGACTTCTGTAAAAAGAAGGGGCATGCCAAAGATAACTGTTTTAAATATAAGGAGCAATTGAAGGCAAAAGGAAATGTTTCTAAGGTCAACATTGCCTCCTCAGGGAATGGTGATGTTGATCCTTCTTCTATGCAAATTACTTATAATGATCCTTCTGTGAGTTGTGTTATGCAAGATGGGATAACATTTACCAAAGAATAGTTTGATCAGTTCCTCGCACAGTTTGACTTCAAGTACAATCTGTTATCAGTTTCAAAACATACTAGAGATTTGAATTGTTGTGTTCGGTTTTATCCTAATCTTGCAATCCTGCAGGACCTCTCAAGTGGGAAGGTCTTGGGGACTGGTAAGGAAGAGTCAGGATTGTATTTCATTAGATTGCCCTGCAAGTCTGTTGGATCTGTTGTTTCTTGTCCCTCGGTTAATAATATCATTTTATGGCATATGTGATTTGGGCATGCATCATTAAAGGCATTAGAAAATATTGAGTCCTTGAATCTGTCTAAAAATAAGGGTTTGGAAATAGGTCATTGTTCTGTTTGCCCCAAAGTAAAGATTGTAAGAAATCCTTTTCCTGTTTTCTATTCTAGAGCAGATGCTGTATTTGATCTTGTTCATGCAGATGTATGGGGTCCCTTTCATACTTCAACATATGACAATAAACGTTTTTTTCTGACACTTATTGATGATTTTTCTAGAGTGACTTGGGTCCATTTGATGCAATTTAAGTCAGATGTTGTTGTGATATTGAAGAGGTTTGTTGTGATGATTGAGATTCAATTTGGAAAGAAAGTTAAATGTTTTAGAACAGATAATGGTGGAGAATTCTTTAATGAACATGTTAATACTTTGTTCCATGATAGAGGAATTGTTCATCAAAGTAGTTGTGCATACACCCCGCAGTAAAATGGTAGTGTAGAGAGAAAACATAGGCACCTGCTAGAAATGGCAAGGGCTTTGAAATTGCAAAGTTATGTTCTGAATATGGCAAGGCACTTACTTCATGTTATTTGATCAACTTGATGCCCTCCAAGTTGCTGAATGGTAAGAGTCCCTTAGAGGTTTTGAGTAATAAGAAACTCAAAGTTAATCACTTGAGGGTTTTTGGATGTCTGTGCTATGCAAAAAAATTGGTTGTGACTGACAAGTTTGCCTCTAGAGCTATTCCATCAGTAATGATGGGATACTTTGAGACTTAGAAGGGTTATAGGCTCTATGATCTTGCTGGGAAAAAAAATTATAAGCAGAGATGTTCAGTTTTATGAGAGTGCTTTTCCTTTTGAGAATGGCAAACTTGAACAGATGCCCATATTGTTTTAGCACTATACTGAGGTGGACTTCTGTGATGTCAATAGACAAATAGATTTGACTGAGGAGGATGACACCTTTGAAGTTGCGGATGTTCCAGGTGATGAGTTTCATATAAACTCTGATGGAATAGTGCCACATGATGAGTCCAATAACAACTCTGATGGATCTTCTGTGCAGAATGCACCTGTTGTCGATTCTGCCAAACCAAACACAAGCAGGTCTGGTAGAATGATTAGACCCCCGATTTGGATGAATGATTATGATATGTCTAACTCTTCGCATGTTCATTCTATTGGGAAATATATTTCGTATGATAATCTATCTGATTGTTATCAAAGTTGTTTTGCTTCAATCTCTAAGTTGGTCGAACCAGAAATATTTTCAGATGCAGTCCATAATGAATCTTGGGTTCGGGCCATGCAGGAAGAGATAGATGCTTTGGAAGAAAATAAAACATGGGATCTAGTGCCTCTTCCACAAGGTAAATCTGTTATTGGATGCAAATGGGTTTATAAGCTTAAATTTAAATATGAGGGATGTTTAAGCCGATATAAAGCAAGATTAGTTGCAAAAGGTTATAATCAGAAACATGGTGTGGATTATTTTGAGACTTTTTCTCCGGTTGCAAAAATGAATATTGTTCGTATTGTGCTTGCTTTAGCCTCTGTCTATGATTGACCTTTATATCAAATGGATGTGCATCACGCCTTTTTACAGGGAGATTTAGATGAAGAGGTTTACATGTGTATACCAGAAGGTTTTTTACAATGGAAATGATAAAACCTTGGTTTGCAAATTAAAGAAATCTCTGTATGGTTTGAAACAGGCTAGTAGACAGTGGAATGTGAAATTGTATGATGCGTTAATTAAAGCTGGATACAGTCAGTCTAAACTGGATTATTCTCTTTTTACAAAACGTGATGGAAATCAATTGGTTGTTTTGCTTGTTTATGTGGATGATTTGCTGATTTTTGGTAATAGTAGTAAACTTGTTGCTGAATTGAAACATGTGCTGCAATCTAGTTTCAAAATGAAAGATTTGGGTGAATTGAGATATTTCCTAGGTATTGAGATTGCTAGATCGAAAATGGGTCTTGTTCTTAGCCAAAGGAAATATGCTCTTGAATTGATCTTCTCTATTGATTTGTCTGGCGGTAAAATTGCTAAGACTCCCATGGAAATGAATCTGAAATTGACAAGCAGAAAGTATGATGAACAATTGAATATTAATAAAGATGATAAAGCCCTATATGATGTTAGCCTTTATAAGAGACTGATAGGGAAGCTGCTTTATTTGACTATAACCAGACCGGATATTTCTTTTGTTGTACAACACTTGAGTCAGTTTATGCAGGACCCAAAGGAATCTCATTATGAAGCTGCAATGCGAATTGTGATATATATTAAGAAGGGACCTGGTAAAGGTATTTTACTATCCAGTGAATCTGATCCTAGGTTAATTGGTTACTGTGATTCAGACTGGGCAGGGTGTATAGAAACTAGGAAGTCTATTACTGGCTTTTGTATCATGCTGGGTAAGTCATTGATTTCTTGGAAAATCAATAAACAACCCAACTCGGAGGGAGAGCTCTTATTCGACATAGACCAATACAACCTCTTATGGCCCAAAAAAGGTTTCTAGGTCATCTGCAGAGTTTGAGTATAGAAGCATGGGATCGGCTGTCTCTGAAATAGTGTGGCTTAGGAATTTACTGAAAGAACTTGATTGTGAACAATCTGAACCAGTTACCTTATTTTGTGATAATAAGGCAGCAATTCAAATTGCGAACAATCATGTTTTTCATGAGCGAACCAATCACATTGAGATTGACTGTCACTATATTAGAGATAAGTTACTTGACAATATTTTGCAGCTTCAACATATTAGAACATTTGAACAATTGGCAATTCTATTTACAAAGGCCTTGGGAACACATCAACATCATTTGTTGTGCAGTAAACTTGGAATGAAGAATATATATGCAGGACAGGGGGGGTCTGTTTGATTGAATTTGACATGAAGATATTCAACTGAGGAGATGTTATTCCAGCTTGAGGGGGAGTATTAAGATTATTACAAGCTGGCATTATTCATTCGTTTAATATTTTAGGACCTTTTTGTCATTTATTATTGTTTGTGTGTCTTTTTGCTATTTTTATTCCGGACAAATTGTTTAAGGGTCGTTTTGTTATTTCCAAACAGTTTAGGGTGTTTTCTATATTATTAGTTGCTAGGGTTTTATTTAAGGATGAGGAATCGCCAAATGAAGGAACGGATTTCAATGATTCCCAAGTCTGCTGTTTTTTTCGTCTGCTAGGGTTCTTCGGTTTCTTCAGTTCTTGGATGATTTGTCTACGATATCACCCAGTTTTCATCAGTCTACACACGAATTCACTTTTGAAGTTATTTGAAAAAACAAAAGAGTTTTCATTACATAATGAGAATCTATGTATTTATATTTGTCTCCGTACTACCGCATCATCGTATATAAATATAAGTTGTAGTAGACAATAAAATTAATCAACTTTTACATGTATAGCCGACTCATTTTACTACGTGTAAGAAATATGAATAATTTAACCTAAATGTTATAATTAGAAATATGTCATTAAGTTAATTATTTTCCACACTTGAAAAGTTGAATAATTAATTTGGAACAACAGAGAAATGAATTGTTTCACATAATCAGTAAAATCATTATTCATTAATAGACTAAGCAATATCTTGAAGAGCTAAGTTAGCAATTAGTTAGAAAATAATGCAAAGTTAAGAATTTACAATCAGAGTAAAATTACGTACTTATAATGCTAAAGTATGAAGAAAAAAACGTAGTATGTTTGACAAAAAAAATATTATCAACTATTATTATATGACATATATTATACTAAAACTGATTATCAACTAGTATTATATGATGGTATGATCTTCAAATTAATTTTAAGGTTTATTACCTCTATATCGATTAAATATTTTATTTCTTTACTGCAAATATTTTGAATTTAACCATATAATAATGATACTTTTTATGTTTTTGAAAGTTATACTAAGAAGGTATATACATATCATTTATCATTTCTTATTAATAGTGTTATTACTTTTAGTTTATGAATTCATAAAATTTATATCTTAAGTTATCATGTAAAATTTGTTGGCGCGCAATTATATATACGGGTACATAACATAATCTTAATATTCCTATAAAGTTCATAGGTTATATATAAAAGTTATCATTTTTTTTTTGTAATTACTAGTTAAAGATGGAAATTACAGTATGTACACATACTATTTTTTTGACACAATGTTTTTAATCCCAAATATTATAGGTTCTTCACTTAAAAGAATTAATAAGAAAAACACACTAAGAAATTTGGAGATGTCAAAAAAGTGAAAGAAATTACAAAGAATATATTCCAAGTTGTATATAATGAAATGTGCACATATTTATTTTGTATATTAAAATATTTATTAACTAGTATTATAATTATTTCTATAACATTATGTGCATAAATATGTTTTTAGAAAAAAAAAAAAACATAATGTATAAAATTATGAAATGAGAAAGAAGATGGAGATATGGGAAGAATTACAAAATTGATTTTGGAGACTAGAGAGAGAGAGAGAGAGAATTATATAGGGGGAAGTATATTTGGAGAATGAATGAGAAGTTTACGAAGAATTTTTTAAAATAATTAAGTTATGTCAGTTATAGACTGATTAAAATAAAACGGAAGAAAATATTAAGATGATCGATAGTAACCAATTATTTTGACATTGAAATACATATAAAAAATATCAACATTCTAGATGTTACAATAAAATCTATATATCTATCTATTAATTCGCAATTTACATCATTCTCATTAATATCTGTCAAAATAATTCAATTTAATTGGTTCATGCTAAATTTTAATAAGTTATATCCATGTTATCATTATTTCAATTCCACGTGAATAATCTAAAATTAATCAAAAACTTTTTATTCACTATAAAAAGCCATTTTATTTACCAATTTATAAAATTAACTTTGCCCCCATATATATATATATTATAATATAAAAGCGCAAGTTTTAGATTTTAATAAATTAATTTGGAAAATTAGACTAAAATTTAGTGTAAAATAAAAATAATTAATTATGATAGCATAGAAAATTAGAAAAAACTAAAATAATTTTTAATAAATAACAGTTTTGATATATAAATTGTATTTAATATATCTTTAAGTCAACATATCATCCGTTGAAAGACAAGTATAAAGTCGCGAAGCAAGAGAAGAGAAGAGAAGAGAAGAGAAGAGCAAGAGAAGAGAGACAATGTGTATGCATGTGGACTTGTTGGCATATATGGAAAGTCTCATGCAAAGCAGCTTTTGAGGAGAAGAGACCGGACCCAATGAAGACGGTTTTTGCCATCAAGAAGCACACTCGAAGTTGTCAAGGACCGAGCATCAAAGCAACACCGGAACCAGAGGGAGACGAACTGAAAGATGGACCAAACGGAGAGCGGGAGTGATCCGAATCAATTATGATGTGTCATGGTGCATCCAAAAAAAAATGAGGCATTGGAGTGGTGGCTAGGAACAAGAGTGGCCAGTTGCTGGGATGACTAAACCAAAGAGCATGGAGTGACAAAGTGAAGATTTTAGAGGCTCAAGCAGTATTGGAAGGCATCAAGATGATAATTGATAGATGTTGGTAGAAGATCGAAGTAGAAACGGATTCATTGAGGGTCGTGGAGCAAATTCAAGGGAAATCGAACTACTGGAGACTTGACATCAAATGCGAAAACATCAAGGTTATGGCGCAACAAATTCTAGATGTCAGTTGAAAGGCAATCCCGCGTTCAGCTAATGAGAGCGCAAATTGGATAGCTAGGCAAACCAAATTGGGTGTGTGTTTAGATAATTGGGTCATTATACCTCCACCCCATCTTAGTAGTTTATTAGTTGTTAATTGTAATAATGACCCTGCGTCATCGCTTTGATTGCATGATTCTCTTTCGAATAAGAAGTATCGAAGTTGTTGACAAAAAAAATATATATATATCTTTAAGTCAGTATAACTAATTCATAATTATACTTTAGTTGATTAAATGTAAAAATAGAAAGCAAAAATGTACCAAAATAATAAATAAATAAAAATAAAAAAACTAAGCTAATAAGAAAAACTAAATTAAAATAGATTGTAATACGTAGATCATTTAGTAAAAATAAAATATATAACTAGTTTCATTTCTAAATTTATAATAGAAGAACTGGATAAAAAAACATAAATCAAATGTTAAAGATAAATTTAAAATATTTTTTATATAAAATAATGTTAATTTAATAAATAATAAAAGTAAATATATATATTAATTTCAATTGAAGAAGCTCATAAGAGGTTAAACATCTTGATCTACAAAATGGAGAGTTATTATTCACTTAAATTTTATGAGAGTTAATTTGATCTACCGAGAAAAAAAATAAAGAGGTGAGGTTCAAGCAATCCAAGCATACTAAAAAATAAAAACTAAAAAAATGATTTAATAATAGTAGAGGTACTAGGTACTATGTAAGCTAATAAGAAAAAACAAAGTCAATATATTGTAATATATATATTTTTTAGACAAAAAATAAATTTCATAATTATTATTTTGATTTCTAAATTTATAACAGAAAATGTGGAAGAGAAATAAGAATTCAAATGTTAAACATAAATTTTAGAAGAATTGTTTTACATAAAATAAAATTAATTTAATAAATATAGAAAACAATAATAAAACTAAAGTATTTAGATCACAATAAGCTTATATTTCAATTAATATATATATATATATGTGTGTATATTTGTTTCATATAAATTTAAAAATATTTATTACTAAATATTGCTTTTAATGAATTTCTTAATATTATATTTTATGGAAAATAAGTATATATAGTTATATACACATGTTATAACTTTCATGTGTACATTTACAATTTAAAAATTAATTTTAGAATAGTATTTTTTATGGGTATTTTAAAAATAATAATGAAATATTATTATGTACCAATCATAATTACAAATTTTTGTATATGTATTAGGATTAAACTTAATAGTATTATAAGATAGTGTATGTATATATCATTTCTTAAGGTAATTAATTGTATGTAGTCTTTAAATATTTACATTTATAAAAATGTAAATAAATAAAAAATAAGTAACTACTACTAAATAAAGTGTTTACAAATGAAATTTTTATGGTTATATTACTAAATAACTTTAATAGTTTAATACATCTATAATGAATTTACTATAAATTATGAAAAGTAAAAAGCAAGTTAAATAATATTATTAAAATTATATTAATAATAAATGTACTTTTATTTTGTAAGTTGAGTTAATTTTATATAATATGATAATATTAATTAAAAAGAGTTTTTTTTACTTATCCATGATAATTTAAAATTTAGAATTAACATATTTGTTTTTATAGAAATAACTTAAATAAACTTTATGCACAGAGTCAATTCTCTCATATATATATTATTAAGGTTGAACGTGTTTATGTGACCGACATCTGTCTAAATTACAAAAATACCTTTTAATCATTAGTCTATATTAAATTAATTTTACCGTCTAACTTCCAATTCCATTATTTCATTATTTTATCCATTATCTCTAAAAATATTATGCAGTAACTTCCAAATTATTTTTTTTACTCCCACTATCCAATTATTTTTCGCCCACCATCAAAGTTCTTCTCTAAATGTCTCTCTATTTATATTTTATCCCACCCTCCATTCTCTCTCCGAAGACTATGAACGTCGATTTCTTGTATCAAGGCCCGTCCCTTCGACTGGAACATCCAGCCCAGCGTCCCCAAGTTTCCCAGTTGTGATAACTGTCCCTGCTAATCCCCAAGTTGCATGGCGATTTATTCAAACCACTACAGTAGGTTCATACTTCGTTGTTGTTTGATTCTGTCAGGTTCATATTTCATACTTCACTACAGTAGGTTCATATTTTACCTAACCCTTATCTGCATCGAATTTTACAGTAGATTCTGTCAAGAACAACCGCTTCTCTGCATCGAATTTTACCTAACCCTAATTTAAGATCTTCAAAGGGTGTATCGATGAGAAGCCATCTTTAAAGAGTGACACTGGATCATGCAGGGTTGAATTCAAGAAGTCGAATGGAAGGTAATTCCCAAATAAGATATACAGAGTTTAGATATACAATGTTCATGTTGATTGTATACAATGTTCCTGTTGATTGTGGCCTCAGATTCAATTCGTTCTTGATAGACCTCCTTTGTAGTGGGTAACTGACCTCCTCATTTGTTATTGCTCTACTGTGGAAATGCATCTGACCGTTCATTCTGTGGTGCTTGTTCTTACTATTGTTTAGGTATTTTGTTGTTCAAAAATCACTCTTTTTACAACTTTACTAAAAACATCGTTCCATGACAAAAACTAATTATATTTATTTGTCCACAATCATGGTTGAGATATCCATCAAATAAGGGAGCACTCCTTTTGAGGCCATGATTATTGGATTAATGACCACTAATTAAGGGATTGGTCCATCTTTAATCTAGTTCCATCGAATATATTTCATTTATTCATCCCTCTTTAATCAAGTTCCATCAAATATAAACCCTTATAATCACTAAATTATTAAGGGAGCCATGATCAAATAAATATCCACTTGACTAGTTTCAAATATAATGAAGTCGACTAATATAATGAAGTAGAAAATTTGTATGTTCTCTAAACTGCAGCTTCTGAGTTTTACTTTACATAAGGAGCTTCATAGTTGTTTCAGTTGATATGGTTTTGTCACTACAAAAGTATCAAGCAGTAAAAATAGCAAACTCGACTCTATTATATTATTAGAAAATTTGCACTTACTGTCAAAATGACATTTTGATCATTTTATATGCTTTTTTGCTGCAAGCAAAAGTATCAAGTTATAGTAAAAATGTGGAACTCAATACTATTTTAATGTTAGAAATGCACATTTATCTGTCATATTTTTGGCTTCTTTGCTAAATTGATATGGTTCTTGTTGTAGAAGTATCAAGTTATTATAGTAACAATTTGGATGTCCATACTATTTTAATGTTCGAAACCTGCATTTTACTGTTCAAATGACATCTTTGTCGATTCCATGCTTCTATCTGCTCAGCAGCTCAGTTATATGGTTTCTTGTTGCAAAACATGGAATTCGGTACTATTTTAACGTTTGAAATCTACGTTTTACTATCAATATAAAAACTTTTTCGACTTCAAGTTTCTTTGATATGATTCTTGCTACAGAAGTACCAATTTATAGTAAGAAACCCTTCCTTGATCCTATGCTCCAGCCTCTTTCTGAACCTTAAGTTTATAGAATTGCTTGATACTAAAGAGTGCATGTTGTTTATTGTACTTTGATTTCACGATTAAAAATCAACTTATCAAACTGTTGAGTAGCGGTGAAGAAGGGAGAATACCTTTGATGATACCGACAAATCAGAGACCATTTAAAGTTTGATAATACACTTCTCGCGATGCCATTGCATCTGTGCTTTCTTCAAGTCAATTATGATTGAGGTACGGTTAGTTGCTCAACCCGTTTGTGATGCTTCTTTACCGTAATCAGTTTCTTGATTTCATTCGTCAGCAGCTTCATTTTTTCTCAGCACTTTGAATTTGATGTCTTGCTGCTGCTCGAATTCACCCTTAATTTTATGTAATGGATTATCGAGAAATTGAACAAATTTTGCGCTGAGTTTGAATTGTATTTGCTTCTATCTCTATTAGAGATTTAGGTCCTGACAATCCAATATGATCCAGGAATTTCATAAGCTAGAAATTGTAAAATTAAGTCAAACTTCAGCATTATTATGTAAGGGAGAAAGTTTAGGTTTACAACATGCGTGCAAATGTTTGAACTACTCTATTTTTCACTTAAATATTTTATATTTTTAAAATTGATTCAGATTGCTTTATAGTTTTTCTGATAAAAAAATGTATTGTTGGCACAATAAAAAATAGTTTTCAAACTTCTTCTCTGTGTATGTTATGATTTGATTTCTCCTCAACAATTAGGATGCCTTTCAGCTATATCTTGGAGGTATTTGATATGTATTAGAACAATGAATTGCATCAATTCAGTAACAATTGTAAGATAGTTATGTCCAACATATCAATTTTTCTTTTATTCCCTAAGCAATTTTCTTAAATGTGGGTATTTAGTTAGAATGGATAGTTTTCTACAGTTTTTCCAAGTAAAACTTTAGCTATGAATGAATGCCTTGATGGTACCTTGAATACTCTCAATGTTCATTGGTTTTCTTACTTAGTAACTGTTCAGTGGCAGTGAAATTACTGTTGAATGTTGATCTATTAGTTAGCATGCTTCCTAGTTTTTTGTTTCCATGGGTAAGGTAGCGCAACAATGCATATTAATTGTGAAAGAAAGATAGTATCTTCATGTTTATGAAACTTGCAAAGGTGAATGTTCGCAATTAGGTTGATTCAATCTGGGCAAGTCCTACTCTTTGATAATTTGCATGCTTGTAAGGATTTTAAAAACTCCTCCTTCGTTGCACGATTTCTTACACTTGCATATAATTTAAATGTGATGATTTATATTTTTACTATATAACTGCAGTTGGTCTTTGTCTTTGATCCCGATCAACATTGTGGAATCGAACGCATATAGATTTGTTACCTTCATTAATCTCATTTGCGGTATGTTTGCGTTTTTATTTTTAGAATTCGTTATTGATGAATTTTTGTTCCTATCCATAGTTATGTTGTCACACTGGATTGTGTTTGCTGGATCTGCATTTAATATTAAGTGAAGTATTATAATATTGTATAGTAAAAATCTAGCATTGAATTAATGTTACCAAATATTGTTTGACGCAAAAAAATATTGTCATAGTCAGTTGATTAATAAAATAAATTTAATATTATTTGCACTATAATGTTATTATTATTTAGTGTTGAATTGTAATAATTTAAAATGGAATAGTAATTAAATTGATAAAGTGTTATTATTTACGTAAATGTTATTATAAAAATTTCTTTTAGTGTATTATATTTTAAACTCTATCAATTTTAGAGTTCAATGCTTTACTCCTAAACATTAGTTAAATATCCAAAATATTCAACTATTATTACGAATAATAGTTAAATTGATAAACTATTTCTTAATAACGAAAATACAATTCAAAATAATCTTATTATTATGCAAACTCAAGGTATAATGACGACCTAAAATCATTAATCTAAAATCATAATTTTGTACATAATAAAATTAAAGTGATTCACACCATTTCGTATCTACATCTACATTTATATATTCAACTATGTTAGACCTTCTCAATACAATATTAGTTCTTATACTTTGTATAGGTATACATTCGGCCGTACAATATGCATCATTCACCGTCACATAGACGTCCTTGACGTACGTATAATGTTATATTGACATATATACACATAAACATTTATATATACTCTTTTTATTCATTAGAATTCTTAAAATAATATTTTCATAAACAATACTATTAGAATCATTTCGGTTAACTGTGATTCGAAGACTTGCCAGCATGTCGGTACCAGTACAAGATAATTCAGGAGTCGGTTCTTCTACAAGCCACCCAGTGGGTAATTCGATAGAACTTGGTGTACATCGTTCAAAAAACTTTCAAGGGATAAGTCTTCATACCATATCAAAAAATTTGTAGCCAACAAAATTAAACATAATTTATCTGTTATATATGAGTATCAATACAAAGTAATTCACTGATCATGACTGGAACAACGCATACAGTTGTTACTTTCACAAAACATGATATAAATTATTATTAAAATTATATAGTACCCAATTAATTTAAATTAAATTACTGACAACTTTATTGATGTAAAACATTATGTGCACGTTAAAGTAGAAAAAAACATTCGTTTTTTCTACAGTGTTACCTGTAACAACACGAAGAAAAGGATATCATTGTATTGCTCGTTGATTCTCTAAGATACGTTCTTCGGGATCCTACATTTTGTAACAAATGTTCTACCAAGCGTTTCCAGCACGACAATGACAGTATATGTTGCATGAATAGACAGATTGCCCTACTGGTGCACTCTCCTCCCCCAGCTATGTTAGAATTATTTGAAGATACAAGTGTTGATGGAAATCACTTTAGGCACAACATTCGTGCTTATAATCATGTGTTCTCTTTTACCTCAATGGGCGTGAATGTAGATTAAAGCTTGGTGGCAGGTAGCCGAGGGATATATACATTTCGAGCTCAGGGATCAATATATCATCAAATTGGTTCTCTTCTACCATCTGAAGACGAACGACCGAGATATATGCAAACATATATATATGATACAGAGCATGAATTAGAGAACCGATTAACTGAAAATAATAGCTTAAAGCTTACAGTATTGCAGATAATAACAACAATACTCAATGATGTAAATTCATTCGTGCATCGATTTCGACAACTATCTATAAGGGCATATATACATCAGTGTCGTTTAATAATAAGAGAACAACCACGTCATATGAATCAGTACGCAGTACCCATTGCTCCACAAGTAGCTGCAATTATAGTTGGAGGAGATGATATGACTGAGATTCGCAGTCGTGATTTTATTGTTCAAAGATAATCTGGTGATCTAATAAATGTACAAGATACGAGCAACTATTAAGATCTCCTTCAGTATCCAATACTACTTCCTCAAGGACTTTATGTTTGGACGTTTGACTAAGAACGCAGATCAACACGTAATGTATCATGTCGTGACTATTATGCTTTTAAGTTACAGGTATAGTCTTTCTTCATACTCTTTTAATTAGATTTATTACCTAAATAATAATTTAGTTATTATTATTTTGCCCCTGTAATTTAATACTTCAGTTTGTTCTTACAGTTTAGAGAGCATCTTTCAAAATCTCTATTTCTCTGTGGTGGACAACTTCTGCAACAATATGTGGTCGATCAATATGTTAAAATTGAATCACATAAACTTCGTTGGATTTGTAATAATCAAAACACTATCAGAGTTGATGCTTACCAAAGCCTTCAAGACTCTTTTAGTGCAAGAAATCATGACACATGTGACTACTTAAATTTATGTTTTTTAATGTCTATAGTGAATGATACACCAACAGGAAATGACTACATGTACAATGTCTGATGCAACAAAGGCACGGTTGGACGAAGGACAATACTACCATCATTCTTTGTTGGATCCAACCATGATATGTTTGAAAGATATTCAGATGCAATGACTTTGGTACGTGCTTTCGGAAAACCAGATATCTTCATCACAATGACATGCAATCCTTCGCGGGAAGAAATTACTGATGAACTACTACAATATCAGGTAACCATTTTCATTCACTAAATTTAATATCTCATCATTCTCATGGCGTGATATATTTTGAGTTCTTTAAAATAGTCTTGCTGCATCAATTACTAGGTTCCACATGATCGTCCTTATTTACTATCTCACATTTTTCATGCTCGATTTGAGGAGTTTAAAAATGATATACTTAATCGAGAAATTTTGGGAAAAGTGATTCCATACACCTACGTTATTGAGTTCCAGAAAGAGGACTCCCACATGCACACATGTTAATAATCCTTCATGATGATGTGAAACCCTCTACGTCTGATGACTATGATGCTTTGGTTCGTGCTGAAATTCCTGATCAACATCAAAAGCCCTCACTACGTGCTAAAGTATTGAAGCATATGATCCATGAACCATGTGACCATTCACGAACGACACCGTGCAAAAAAATGGAGAATGTAAGAAAGGTTTTCCAAAAGATTTTTTGGAGTTCATTATGGAAGGGAGTGATTCTTATCCACTATATCGACGACGTAATCAAGGATGCATATCACATCCACATCGTCCAGCGGTAAATGTGGATAATATATGGGTTGTTCCGTATAATTCATGGTTACTTTTAAAGTACGATTGTCACATCAATGTGGAGATTTGTGCAAGCATCAAAAGTGTAAAGTATTTATATAAATACATTCACAAAGGTATTGATTGAGTTGCGGTACAAGTAAGGGTATCATCTCTGGATGATGAAATACAATAATACATCGATGCACGTTGGGTTTGTGCACCAGAAGTAGGTTGGAGAATTCTTACACTCCTTATGACAAGAATGTATATGAATGTGTATCGTTTATAAATTCATTTGCCAAACATGCATCAGGTGCGCTTTCGAGATAACCAAACAATTGCCCAGGTATTAGCAGATTCTCGAAATGCGAAGACTATGCTTATAGAATTTGTTACGTGCAACACGATCGATGTCTAAGCAATACACTATTTATATTGAGAATTTCCTGAACATTGTGTATGGTCTAAAAGAAGTCTTGCTTGGGTAAGAAGAAGGAATCGACTTAAAGTCATTGGAAGAATTTACACAGTAACCCCTAATGATAAGGAAAAGTTTTATCTAAGACTGTTGCTTAATCATGTCAGAGGACCGACATCTTTTGAAAATCTATGAACGCATGACGATATCAAGTATGATTCATTTCAAAAAGTTGTTGAGAGTAGGGGTTTATTAGAGCAGGACAACAGTATTCAATTGTGCTTGCAGGAGGCCTCAACATTCCGTACTATGAGCGTCTTAGGAGACTTTTTGTCACTATTTTAATATTTATTGAACCAATCGGCGTGCGTGACCTGTGGAATAAATTTTATTCACCCATGGTTGAAGATTATCATTCTTCTAATGCATATGCAACACAAATAGAGAGTTGTCTGTTGCGCGGCCTTAATCTACAACTTCAACAGCATGGAAAGACAGTTCGTGATTTTGACTTACCTCCCATTGTCTATAATTTCGACGGTGAAATTTCAAATTTGCGTATTATACAAGATGAGTTGTTAATTCATGTACCACAAGCTGATTTAGATTTAGTTCAAATGCTAAACTCAGGCCAAAAGAATGCATTTGATACAATTATGTCAACTATTGATCATAGAGAAATTGGTGTGTACTTTGTTGATGGACTCGGTGGCACTGGAAAGACGTACCTACACTGGGCAATTTTAGTTGTGTTACATGATAGGGGCAAAATTGCTTTGGCTACTGCATATTCAGGGATAGCAGCAACGATTTTGCTTGGTGGTCGTACAACCCATTCTAGATTCAAGCTACCAATAAATCCTACCTCTTCTGCTGCATATTTGATTACTAAACAATCTTCTCACGCTGAGTTACTACATCGGACTACAACAATCATATGGGATGAGGCGCATATGGCTCATAGATTTATTTGTTAATCATTAGATCGAACTTTGAAGGATATTTGTGACAGTAGTGATCCGTTCGGTGGTAAAGTCATGATATTGGATGGGGATTTTCGACAAGTGCTTCATGTCGTACAAACGGCAAATAACGCGCAATTGGTTGATGCATGCTTCATTAAATCCGCTCTCTGGAGGCATGTTATAGGTATTAAATTAAAACAGAACATGAGGTCTCGATTTGATAACAATTTTTCAGAGGTTTTATTACGTCTTGGTGAGGGAAGAGAAACACACACATTTGATGATTTCATACAACTATCGCAGGATATGACAATACGTTGGGAAGACGAAGAATCGATTGATGCATTATTTGATGTCATCTTTCCATATTTGCCATATGTATCACAAGAACCATCATGGTACGAAGATAGAGCTATATTGGTGCCAACTAATACTGATGTTGATCAGTTAAATGACAAGATTATACGACGTTTTTCGGGGTCTGAACATACATTCTATTCTTACGACAAAGTTGATAGTGAAAATGGAGATTTTTATCAAAATGAGTATGTCAACTCCATTGCACCAAACGAAATGCCTCCACGTTGTCTAACTCTTAAAAAGGTGCCCCAATAATGCTTCTTCGAAATCTCGATCCTAACGCTGGACTTTGTAATGGAACAAGACTATTATGTTTGGATTTTATGTGAAATTTAATTTATGCGGAAGTTCTTGGTGGACAATTTAAAGGAACAAAAACAATTATTCCAAGGATATTAATGAAGCTGATTGAAGATGTTCGCTTGCCTTTTCTGATGACACGTAAACAGTTTCCAGTGCGTCTTAGTTTTGTAATGACTATAAATAAGGCGCAAGGTCAAACATTGCCTAACGTTGGCATATATTTGTCTGATAATGTATTGAGTCATCGTCAATTATATGTTGCTTTATCACACGGTACGGCTCACTCGACAACAAACGTTTTGATTAAAAAGGGAGAACTCGAGGGACTTACTGGTATACATACTCGAAATGTGGTGTACACAAATGTTTTGTTACTTTGATCATTTGACACATTAGTAATATTAAGGGCGTAGTTGTGCATCTTAATTTCTTATAATTGTATTTGATATTTTGAGTCAATTGTTTTCATATAAAGTTCATGTTATTCTAACTCAATATATATACTTATTTCGTATGTTTAGTACCGTTTTTCACTCAACTTTATTTTATAGATAAAATATTTTGAATGCAATGATCTATTTTCATATCATGTATATATAGGTTCCATATATAGATAGATAGATGTATATAGTTAACTACTAAATTATACTGAAATTTTTGTAATTCACTAAAGTGTATTTCCCTAATGGTTATACTAGACATCGACACATGCTACGCGCGTGCACATTGTCGTTGTTGGTCGTGTGTGAGGTGTTAGGCGGACATGCTTAACACGACTCCTATGTTAATACAATAACATTACAAACATTGAACACTTTATATAAATATTAGAAATGTAAAACTAAAATTAATTTGAATAAGATAATGAAATAATAAAATTTAAAAATTCCAAAATATTTTTAAAGCATTGCTCGAGCGACCGGGAGCATATAACACTATCAAAAGGGTTCTCGGTCGCTCGAGCAATGTTTTAAAAATATGTTAGAATTTTTAAGTTTTATTATTTCATTATCATATTCAAAATAATTTTAATTTTACATTACTAATATTTATATAAAGTGTTCAATGCTTGTAATGTTCTTGTATTAACCTAGGGGTCGTGTTGAGCATGTCATCTTAACACCTCACACACGACTAACGACGACAATGTGCACGGGCGTAGCACGTGCCGGGGTCTAGTAGATATAACATTACAATAAATATATATCATCACATTAATAATTCTACAAATTTTACTGTGCAAATAAAATGATGAGGTAAGACGTGAAAAAATTGAAAATCCGTTCAACCAAGGAGACTCTCCTATACAAATATTTCAATGCGCAGATTTGTGTGTGTGTGGTACTGTGGTGGCCACGGGCCAGGAGGGTGAAGGCATTTAAAAAAAATCCACGTCATCTAAGGTAAAAAAATAAAACATCTATGATAAAAAAAACAAAAAGGAATTCAGCCGACCGTTGCCAATGTTCAGATGGGCCAAGTCATGGCCCACTAAAAGACAGCCAGATGGAAAGTCGAACCCTTTCGCGGGACCGAGGAATCGATCATCCAACTGAGTCCACTCGCCTCCTTCTTCCTCACCACCACCATCTTCCACCCTTCCTTCTTCTCCTTCATCGCCGTAAGCTCAGCCTTTGTGTTGGCAACCACCTCCCACAATCCGTCGTTGTTATTCGTGCTTCCGAACAGTAGCAGATTCTCTTTACAATCCTCGATTCGTTGTAACCCGCAGATGGACTCAGTTAACTCGGAGTGACTCAGCCCTGCCACCCTGTCGCTGAGCTCCAATAGTCGGAGGTAAAGTTCAGCCCTGACCACGCCGTAGTCCTTGCGCACCAATCTCACCACTTCGTAAATGAGATTGTTCCTCTGCAGATGGATCGACTCCGGATGATTGCGCATTTGCTCGATCAACGTTGTGAGGGCGTCGATTTCTCCGATCAATTCCTGATTCAGTAACGCAGAAATCTTCTCGATTCTCGCCTCTTTAGGGCTTGATAGAGGTGACACCAAGAAATAGCCAAGAACCCGTGCGGTAATTAAGGATTGCTCGATGAATTCCGCGTACCAGCGCACCCAGGCAGATATCTCCCACGATTCGTGATCGGCGCCGTTGCGGAATGACGAGAGGTTAAGGAAGTTCCGACCGCCGGAGGGGGAGAAAGATAGCTGGTCCCGGAGAATGAAGGAGGACCGAGAGACGATGCTGTGGATTATAATGAGGGTTTTGAGGGCGACGGTGGAGTTTCTTGTGGAGTGGAGTCGGTCCATGAGAGAAGCGACACATGCTCGGGCAGTAAGGCGGGAGGTGCAGCCGAGCTGGAAGACGGCGAGGAGATGTTTGTCGGAGGGAGCTACGGCGGAGGAGATGGCAGCGGCGGATGTGGCACGGAGGACGGCGATATGGATCGACGAGTCGGTTATATTGAATGAGAGAGCGGCTTTGACTAACAAGACTTTGTCCTTGAAGATTCGGAGAAAGGTTTTCATCTTCCTCCGCTGCGCCATTGATGCTGTAGAGAGAAAGAAAGAGAAGACTAAATGTGATGTAGACAGAGTGGTGGAACAAGCGGCGCAGTTTTCTTTCCTTTATTAATAACCGTGTTATATAGATAGATAGAAACAAGCCAATGTGGGGTATTTAATTTACCGTTGATTTAGCGAACGTTTAAATAAAGTTAGTTTGAGAATTTTATTTTATTTTTGCCAAAAGTTTGAGAAGTTAATGAACGGTAATTTTATGAAAATATAAAAAATAAATTGATTTTTTTCCCAAATAACAAACCAAACTTAGTAAATTTAATAATTAACAAATTTACTTAAAATTGTCGTTATGTTAGGACAAATTTTTCTATGTTAAACAATATAATTTATCTGATTGTCGTTATACTGTTTTCCGTTTTAATGAAATTTTCATCTTTATACGTGAACTTAGTTTTCAAAACATGCAAGCAACTCATTGTAAGTAAAATATGCTTGTACTTCAAAATAATCAAGAAATCAAATATACTCTTTGATCATAGCATTCTTCTTGATGGACCTTCCAGGAACGAAGCTAGAAAAATTATTGAGTGGGAGTAAATATTAGAGTAAGAGAAAATAATTGAACCCAAACAAATTCAGTGGGGGCAAATATATGATTCAAAATGGTTAAATTGAAAATTATTGCATTTTTAGGGTCAAATTTACATATAATTAAAAGTTGAGGGGGGCAATTGCCCCCTAGGCCTCATGTAGCTCCGTCCCTGGGACCTTCTATAGTAATTTACATCAATAGTATACGAATCAATGTCATCATTCTCCATATACATTTGTATGTTTGCAGTGGAAAAAATGAAATCATCAACCAAACGCATTCAGTAAGGTTTAATTTCACTAAACCCTAAACCTAATCGCATTCTACCGAATAAGCAAGGAGACACGTCAATCCATTCGTCCAGGATGAGCAAACAAGCATATATACTAAGGCTTACCTAAATTTACACGCGAAAATTAATCTTCCTACTCACAAAACGTCAATGGGGGTAGTGCATCACTTTAACCGACCATTTTAATTAACATCAACGACTGAATGATGATGGATTGGTAAAAACTTAATTTTCGAACTAGATTCTACATATGACGATTAGTAAGAGTGAGCAGTTTTTTTCTTTTGAAAAATGAAAATGGTATAAAAGGAATCTAACAAATTACCCCGTCCAACCTAGAAAAATATGTTCAAATGTAACGATAAGTTTAGCTAGGTTTGTTAATGGCTAAATTTAGTTAATAGTTTGTAAACAAAAATAATTTATTTTTTGTATTTTCATTAAAATTCAATTTATTTTTTTGTAATTAACTATAATTTTTAGTACAGTCTAATCTACTGGAGTCAACACTCAAAGGTTGGTTATGGGAAGCATTATTATACTTATTATATAAGGCAAAACTGGCTGGTTGACCCGGTCAGCTTAAAACATTACATATTTAATCAGAAAATTTAATACATTTAAAACAAGCTTAGAAATATATATATTAAATAAGTACTACACATTTTCCATACTTTACTATTATTTGTTCCATTTTAGGTCTTGATAAATTTTCTGATTAAATATGTAATGTCTTAAGCTGACCGGGTCAACCAGCCAGTTTTGACCTTATATAATAAGTATAATAATGCTTCCCACAACCAACCTACCTTTGAGTGTTGACTCCAGTAGATTAGACTGTACTAAAAATTATAGTTAATTACAAAAATATAAATTGAATTTTAATGAAAATACAAACAATAAATTATTTTTGTTTACAAACTATTAACTAAATTTAGCCATTAACAAACCTACATAAACTTATAGTTACATTTGAACATATTTTTCTAGGATGGACAGAGTAATTTGTCAGATTCCTGTTATACAATTTTTATTTTTCAAAAGAAAAAAACTGATCACTCTTACTAATTGTCATATGTAGAATCTAGTTCGAAAATTAAGTTTGTACCAATCCTTCATCATTCCGTCGTTGATGTTAATTAAAATGGTCGGTTGAAGTGATGCACTACCCCCATTGACGTTTTGTGAGTAGGAAGATTAATTTTCGCGTGTGAATTTAGGTAAGTCTTGGTATATATGCTTGTTTGCTCATCCTGGACGAATGGATTGATGTGTCTCCTTGCTTATTCGGTAGAATGCGATTAGGTTTAGGGTTTAGTGAAATTAAACCTTACTGAATGTGATTGGTTGATGATTTCATTTTTTCCACTGCAAACATACAAATGTATATGGAGAATGATGGCATTGATTCGTATACTATTGATGTAAATTACTATAGAATGTCCCAGGGACGGAAGTACATGAGGTCTAGGGGCAATTGACCCCCTCAACTTTTAATTGTATGTAAATTTGACCCTAAAAATGCAGTAATTTTCAATTTAGCCCTTTTGAATCATATATTTGCCTCCACTGAATTTGTTTTGGTTAAACTATTTGCTTTTACTCTAATATTTGCCATCACTCGATAATGTTTCTAGCTTCGTCCCTGGAAGGTCCATCAAGAAGAATGCTATGATCAAAGAGTATATTTGATTTCTTGATTATTTTGAAGTACAAGCATATTTTACTTACAATGAGTTGCTTGCATGTTTTGAAAACTAAGTTCGAGTATAAAGATGAAAATTTCATTAAAACGGAAAACAGTATAACGAAAATCAGATAAATTATTTCGTTTAACATAGAAAAATTTGTCCAAATATAACGATAATTTTAAGTAAATTTGTTAATTATTAAATTTACTAAGTTTGGTTTGTTATTTGTGAAAAAAAATCAATTTATTTTTTATATTTTCATAAAATAACCGTTCATTAACTTCTCAAATTAACTTTATTTAAACTTTCGCTAAATCAACGGTAAATTAAATACCCCACATTGGCTTGTTTCTATCTATGTATATAACACGATTATTAATAAAGGAAAGAAAACTGCGTCGCTTGTTCCACCACTTTGTCTACACTCTACATCACATTTAGTCATTTACCTTCTCTTTCTTTCTCTCTATAGCATCAATAGCGCAGCGGAGGAAGATGAAAACCTGTCTCCGAATCTTCAAGGACAAAGTCTTGTTAGTCAAAGTCTGTCATTAATCATTTCTCTGACAAAGTTAGAGCTTGGAATAAAGAAATGTTTAGAAATATTTTTCAGAGGAAAGAAAAATTTCTTCGGAGGATCGCAGCAGCACAAAAGTGTATTGCAAAATCCCCAAATGACTTCATTGTCACTCTGAAAAAGAATATCCAGTTGGAGCTGTCTAAGATTCTTGACCAAGAAGAAAAACTTTGGGCTGCAAAGTCGCACACAAAGTGGATCAGAGACGGGGATAGAAACAGCAAATTCTATCACATTTCTACTCTTGTTAAAAGAATAAGAAATAAGATCTTGGCAATTAAAGACTTAATTGGAAATTGGATTTTTGATGAGGGTCTCATTCAGGAGGAATTTCAAAAATTCTTTTCAAATATCTTCACAACTTCAAAGGTTTCCTCACCGTTGGTGGTTGATCAGCCCGATTCTTGGAGAACTGCCTTATCTGAAAATCAAATCCGCCGCCTAAATAACTTAATCACCTTGGAAGAAATTAGGAAAGCCACTTGGGATCTTAAACCGTTTAAAGCTCCGGGGTCGGATGGCCTCCATCCGGCTTTCTTCCAAAAGTTGTGGAACTGTACGGGTAGCTCTCTGATTGATGTTATCAGTGAGGTGTTTAAAAGGGGATCTATCCCTACAAGTTGGAATGAGACGTTTATCTGTTTAATTCCAAAATGTAGTCAGTCTAATCCGGTTTTCCAATTCAGACCTATAAGTCTTTGCAACTCTATCTACAAGGTCGTATAAAAAATTCTGGTGAATAGAATCAGGCCAGCTCTGAACAATATCATCTCTCCGTTTCAAACTAGTTTTGTCTTAGGTAGAAGGGGTTCAGACAATGTCATTCTGCTTAGAGAAGTGCTGCATTTTTCAAAGCACAAACAGGGTAAAACAGGGTGTATGATCATTAAAATAGACCTTGAAAAAGCATATGATAGAATTGAGTGGGACTTCATCAGAAGAACGCTTTTTTCTTTAAATTCCCTGATAAAGTCATTAAGTTGATTATGAGTTGTATCTCCACGTCTTCAATTGAAATCTTGTTTAATGGGGGGAAACTATAAAAAATTTACCCATCCAGAGGCATTCGACAAGGAGATCCTCTTTCTCCGTACATCTTTATTCTATGCATGGAATATCTGGCGTTCTTCATCGATGAAAAAGTGATGCAAGGACAATGGAAATGAATAAAAGTGGGAAGAGGTAGTTTGACTTTATCCCATCTTTTCTTTGTTGATGACCTCATTCTAATGGGAGAGGCCACCCCTGAAAATTGTAACTGCATCAACTCGGTCTTAGAAGAGTTTTGCGCCATCTCGGGACAAAAGGTGAATCAGGGGAAGTCGATCATGGTTTTCTCAAAATATATTTCATCTTCCAAAAGAACACAGATCTCAGCGAGTTTACAGTTTAGAACAGTTGAAAACTTTGGATCTTACCTTGGCTTTCCGTTGGAATTGTCAAATTAGAAAGTTAGCTCTTTTAACTTTGTTCTGGATAAAGTTAGAAATAAACATTCAGGGTGGAGGGCAAAACTGTTATCAATGGCAGGTAGAGTCTCGTTGGTCAAATCGGTATTGTCCACAATCCCCTCCTACTATATGCAATGTACTATGTTTCCTAATTCAGTGTGTAAAGAATTGGACAGGATTAATAGAAACTTTGTTTGGGGATCCACGGACCAGAAAAGGAAAATCCACTTGATCAATTGGAAGGAAATAACAAAGCCAAAAAAACTAGGGGGACTTGGTCTGCAGTCGGCATTGTATCGTAACAAAGCACTCCTGGGTAGTTTGGCATGAAGATTGAAGAAGGAAACGGCTCCTTGGGCTGTGGTAATTAGAAACATAACGTTTAAGCAGGATGGAATTTCCCTCACTACTTCGAATAAAACACCCTATAATTGGAAAGCAATTAACGAAGGTATGAACACCTTTAAATTAGGATCAGGGTGGTTGGTGGCGAATGGTAGGGACATTAGATTCTGGCATGATAATTGGGTGGGTAATCAACCGTTACGAGCTGCAATTTATGGTCCACTGAACTTTGAATAAGACAGATTGATAGTAGGAGATGTCTTCCAGAATGACGAGTGGAATCTAGATAGCATCTCCTTTGACTTCCCCAAAAAAATTTTGGACATGTTTCGAGGTACTCCAGGGGACAAGACCAATGTCTCCTCGGACACTCAAATATGGAATGTCACACACTCGGGGAACTACACTACATCATCGACATACTCTCTTTTAGCAGGTCATGACACAAACAGTCAGGTAATTAATCAATGGGATTGGGTTTGGAAGATTAAGACTATCCCAAAAATTCAGTATTTTATCTGGTTGTGCCTTAAAGATAGACTTGCCACTTGCAAACTATTGAACCATAGGGGATGTAATTTGAGCCCTCTGTGCCAAATTTGTTACTCTGGGGTGGAGGACATAGATCACATATTGCGTGGGTGTGAGCATGCTAAAGAGATGTGGAACTCAGTCACTGGGACGCCAAATCTGGGGCAATCTTTCGACTACCCTTTGAATGAGTGGATCAAGAACGGTTGTCAGGTATCGGGAGCCAATATTCAGGGAGTAGAGTGGAAGTACTTTTTTTCCTTATGATCTATGGAACATTTGGAAAAACAGGAACTCTCTTATTTTTAATGATAAGCCTGCTTTTTCTTCTGTTTATACTTTATCTTTATCTCAGGAAAAATTTCACAAAAATGTATATCTTGAGACTGACAGTGCTAATGAGCTCATTTCCATTGATATTAGTTGGGTTCCTCCAGAAAAGGATTGGTTTAAAACTAACACAGATGGAGTTTCTAAGGGAAATCAAGGATTTGCAAGAGCCGGTGGGGTCATCCGAGACTACAGGGACCAATGGGTTGCAGGATTCTCAAGGAATTTGGGTTGCTCAAACAGTCTCACTGCGGAGTGTTGGGCCATCCTAGATGGATTGCTTTTGGCAAAGACACTCGGATTAAAATATATTCACCTTGAGACGGACGCCCTCTCAGCCCATAAGGTAATCTCTGATGAAAATATGCTAAATCAAAAACTAATGTCGATCATTGCGGATTGTAGGAACCTATTGATGCAGTTCGAAAGAATGAAGTTCATACATATTTTTCGAGAAGGGAATGTGGTAGCGGATATCATGGCGTGTATGGCGCTCAACCAGCGGCAAGTTTTTGAAATTCATAGCTTGTCTCCGAAGGAAACTATTAATGCACTCCGAAAAGACGTTGTTGACTCTTTTGTTTCGTGAATTGTTAAAGTTAGCTAGTTTTTGGTTGTGTAATTGAACTTGGGTGATTAGTTGTCACCTATAGAGGTTTTTAATCCATAATTATCAACAAAAAAAACTATTAAATTTATATATAATTAGTTATCTATATTCTATCTATATATATTAATTTGGTTAGGAAGTATAGAATATTAACAAGTAAGCAAAATATTTTTTTACTAAATTATGTTGGTCCACCTAATCGTACGTTACATTTGCTTATGTGACATTATATTTTTGCATATGTGGACACATTAAGATTCTTCCATAGCACCGCATTCAATCTTGAAAACCGTTACGTTTCATCATATTTACTTATATTTTTACTCACAAACTAATTAAATTTATTTATGTGATTTTTTTCTACAGGCTTAATTTACTACTTTTTATTTAGTAAATAATCTATATTAATATTTTTCATTTTATAATTTATTTTTCAATAAATGTACTTTATTATATGTAAATGAATAAATTCTCATATTTTTTAAAATAAAAAATATATATAGTATGGATTGAATATAAAATCTATCCATCTCCTTGATGATGCAAGATTAACTTTACCCTTCATCACGTCTTTTCTGCATTACAATTTGACTTTCGTAATCATATTCACACATGTAATTCGTTTTCATCTCTACAAACATATAATTTTTTCAATTCCTGATAAAAATGCAAAAGGAATATAAAAACAATTGTAAGAACAAAAGGTTAGTATACATATCTTAGAAATCATAAACATATTTGATTTTAAGTTTTTTTTATCATTTTTACAATTAGAAAATAAATTGATAATCATTTTTTACATGCAGACTCTACATCCCTCATGCTTCAATGTTGGGTCTACTCCAAAAAGTTAGGTGCATGTGAAATCTGTTGGTAATAGTAAATTTGTGTGTATTTTTTTCCATTAACAATCTTCTATTTATGGTGTATCTCATTTGTTTTTTTGGGCCAAATTGGTGGTATCTCATTGACTTGAGGAACTTTATGATACATATTTTTTCTTATTATGTGTTTGTAGTATTATATTCATATTCTTATTATACAAAGATATGGCCTAAATAGTTTTGATATTTTACCAAAAAAGTATCTATAATAACAAATTTCCTATTATAGTGTTATCAGAACCAGGCCGACCCTCGAACCGATGAGGGGGGCAGTTCCCGGTTCGGCCGGTTTGACTTGTGACTCACTGTTCACAAGCCCAAAAAAAACTGAAAATACATACATAATCTCAAACTGTCAAACACACACATAATTACCTCAAACACACACAAACTACATAATCTCAAACATACACATTGCTCTCAAACACAATATAGCACAACATAATTACCTCAAACTTTGAACATACATAACACAATAGTCTCAAAATCAAACACAATAAGTTTAAACTTCAAACATAACTAAATTCTTTTTGATCACCTCCACTCCAATATGCATAACCACCACTAGTTTCTTCATTGTGATGGAGTAAGTTCTCTTCAACCCCAACAACATTTATTGTTAAGTTTGCATCTTCATCTTCATTGTCATCACCATCATCAAGATCATCAAAATTTAACTCATATAAACATAAAGATAAAATACCATTAATCATTTTAAACCAATGGTAACAAATGAAATATAATTATCTTACCATCATTAGGCAACTCATTAATGGAACATTTTTCCAATTCACGACGAAAAACTTATAACTCTTCATTTGATAAGGTTGAAAGCTCATCCTCTAATATCCAAGAAGCCATATGACCAAATTTCTCAAAGTCAAGAGGATCATAAAATCTATCCTTGAAGGAGTTACTGCACACCAAAAAAAATAAACTTTCTAATGTAATAAAATGCATGTGATTATATATAGAAATAATAATTTAAACTCTTACCGTTGTTGCAACTTCAAGTTATAATGAACATAAACGAGATCATTCAACCTTTGATGTTCAAGTCGATTCCTCTTCTTAGAATGAATATGCTCAAAGATACTCCAATTTCGCTCACAACCAGAGGAACTGCATGTTTGACTTAGTATGCGAATTGCCAATTTTTGAAGATTTGGTGTTGAATTACCATGCAACATCCACCATTGATCTAAGACAAAATAAGTTAAGTAATACTAATTACTAACCATACAGTTTAAAAGGTCTTTAGATGAAGATATTTACCTGGATCCATTCTTGCACGATCAGCTATGGCAGAAACTTTTTCAAAGTCACCCTTAGCATCCTTAAACATTATCATCTCATTTTAAATGCTCTCTCCCAAATGGTTATTCTGAGCAGCATATTTTCTATGACATCAATCAATCATGATACTGTGCCACGTTGTTTTCCTATTTCTTCGGAATTATATTGAAACTGAGGATTTAGCCAATAACCAGTCACTTGCAAATTCTTGTGAAGTTGTCTATCCCATCTTGAATCTATTATTTGCATGCAAGGAACTTAATAACTATAGGAACACAAGGATTTTCATCAATTTTAAAAATTTTCAAGGCAACCTAACCTAACCGAATTGAAGAAGCGGAACGAATACAAGGCAACCCAACCTAGGTAACCTAACCATAACTGAATTCAAGACAACAAAAATGAATGAATTGAAGAACTTAGAAGCGAAGGCTTCGGCTGGACAACTTAAGAACGAAGGTTGCGACTCAATTCATTTTTTGCGGAACAAAGGTTGTGGTTGCTGATGTTGCAGACCGAAGGCTACGAACGGTGAAGAAGCTGGAATTTGGTGTGGTTGCTACTGTTGCAGATCGAAGAAGCTGGAAGCCTGGAACGGTAAAGAAGAACAGATAAGAAGTTGCACGGCTTTGGTGCTGAAGTTCAACAAATGACTGAAATGAATGAGCAACAAGAATAAGCAACTTAACTGTTGGATCGTGAAATCCTGAATGCTGATCTGGCAGTGAATTGAATGCCAGACAAGGTTGGGATGATGCTTCAGCTCCAACTCCGGTGAACCTGCAAGTAGGGGAGCGCAACAGAGGGGGTACCTCTGGGTCCATCTCCGATGCTTAAATGAGTATGTGTGTGTATATAACTCAAAACGTAAAGAACGTATGTAAAGCAAGGGTATTTATAGGGTAAGAGAGATAGAACCGTATATGGCAGCTGAATATCTTAGTGTATATTGTATTGCCGAGGATTCGGATCGTCAGTTACTGCGAGATATTGCAGTTACCAAATCTAATCCTTAGTGAATATGTGACCGAGATATGCGGGATATCGTGGCTACTTCCTTATTAACGGTTTTGTGGGACCAGAGGAGAGAGGCAAGACTCTCTTCGGGGCGAGCACTCCCATGTCGAGCAGTGGAAGGTCGCGACCTGGTAGAGAATGGCAAGCAGTCTGAGAGCCTTTGGCGTCCCTATAGACTTTGGGCTCGATTCTGGATTACTCGATGGTGGGCCAAGTTTGGCTTGTACTTGGGCCGATCCGGTTCGGATGTCATGGGTTTACCCCCTCTATAGTTATTGGGCCTTCGAGGCCTTTTCTTACTGGGCTGTCACTATCGATACCCAACATTTGCCCCCGAAGCTTGATTGAAGTTTCTTCAGTCGAGCTTGATTTCCTGGTAGGGTTTTAGATAGTGACTTCTCTTGTAATGGTTCAGGACCTTTGAGACACTTCGAGCTCATTTGGCGAGCAGTTTCTTCTCTGTTCAAAGCTTGAAAGAGTATCCTTCCTTTTATTCCCTTTTGGCGATCACTCGAGGTGACCTAGGCTTATGGAAGTCTATCTTTCTTAGTTAGGCGATCATTACCTACCCGAGCTATTTCTGCTAAAGCCTTATTAGTGCGTAGGCGACCATCTTGTCTCCTTAGTGGACTTTTATCATTTAATAACTGCTCAGTTGTCCAGAAATCGAACGGTCACCTTAGGCACGCCTGACCTTTACTTTTCCGTAAACCTAGGGTAGTCTGACAGCTGTCTGTACCAGCCAACCGTTTGTCTCTTGGAATTCTGACAATGCTTCGGTTTTCTCCAAAAGGGTGCAATTATTCCTCTGCGTCGCTTCGATTTGCTCGTGGCGGTTACTCCCCTTTTAGTCTATATAAGAAACGTCAGTTTCTGTATTTTGTCTTTTACGCTTATCCACTCTCTTAGATTTTCAGAGCTTCATTGCGAACCTTTCCCTTTCCTTTCCCAACCTTCTTCAGCCTTCTTCCAATATTTCCATGGCTCCCCGCAATCAGAGAGTCAAGCATATGGCTCCCAAGGGCGTCAACAAAGCCAACGCTCCCAGAAATGCTGATGTCCCCTTGACCATCAGAGATGAGGTCGCGCCCCCCTCAGTGGAAGAACAGACTGATTTGGGCAGGACTGCAACCACTCCTATGGTGGTGGATGGGCCTGAGCTGAATACGCCCATCTTCTCTCCGAAAGGTAAACCTTCGCCCTTTTACTGCTCTGCTTTGGCAATATCCTCTGTTTCCTTTGTTTTTTATACCTGTTGTGCTATACTTGAACTGTTCTGAGTAGATGTCAAGCCTAACGAATTGAAGCCAGCGTATTTTAAGACCATGGTGGCGCTTGGTGGCTTTAATGTAGAGGATGCTCCTAGGTATCCTGGCTTAGGTCTGCATTTTCCTCACGACGGAGAGGTTTACGTTTATGCGGCCCAGGTCGATGCTGGGTTGCGTTTTCCTCTCTGTGAGGATTTGCAGACGTTGTGCCAGTTTCACTGGATTCATCCCACGCAGCTCGTTCCGAATGCCCTCAGGATGTGGGTCGGTTTCAAGTTCCTGTGCATACGCCAAGAGTGGGGTATTCACTGGCCTTGTTCCGATGTTTCTTCCGACTGGCAGCAGGGGCGAACCACCTCCACCATTTCCAAGCACGTTGGCCGAAGTTTTCAGAATGGGGAGGTCCTCAAGCATGGAGTTGGAATGCCCATGTCCGTTTGGTTGATGATTTCTGGGCCACCAACTCCAACTATAAGAAGTTCTACTTGTTTTACAAGGGAGGTGTGCCCTGGAAATTGTCGGCTCCGGACAAGGATTTTCCTCCTTCTTTCGAGGAGCTGTCCGGGAGCGATCGGAACGCCATCGACGATCTGTACCGGTTGCATCGGTCATCCCAATTCAAATCCATTCGCTCAGTGGCGGAGACTACTGAGAATATGCTTGAGATGGCGGGCATTCATCAGGCCACGCCAATCTTTGACGATTGGGTAATTTTCTAACCCTTTTCTTGTTTTATCATTTGTAGGCAAGGCCATAGGCAGGAGCCAAAAACTGATAGGTCTCTTTGATGATCAGGGATCGGCAGGGTTATCCTCCGACCAAGCACTGCTGAGCTCTCCTCCTCCCCCCTCTAGGCGTTCGTCCAAGAGGAAGTCCGAGGAGGTGATTCCTTCGGCTAACACTGGTCCTCGCCAACCAGGTATATCGCCTCGCCATCTGTGGAAGCAATATTTTCATACTCTGCAATTTTTTGGTTTTTGACTTATTGCCTTGTTGTTTTACAGGGAAGTCCTCAGCTGATGCGACCCGAGACCCTCCTCCTCCTCCTCCTAAGAAGGTCAGGAGCGAAGAGCATCCTGAGGTCGACCAGCGTCCTCCTCCTCCATCTATTAAGGGTCCTTCTGCCAACAAGGGGAAGGGTACGGATGCGGTGCCCCCTTCTCCTTCTCCTCAGGGTCCTTCTGCTACTAAGGTGAAGGTTCTGACTTTAGCGTCTCCCGCTCCCACTGTGCCCACGGTTCCTCCCCAGGAGTCTGGGACCCAGAAGAAGGGGCCTGCTACCTCCAGCTCCTCGAGGGCTCCTTCGGAGGAGTGCTGCTCGATGGCGAGCCTGTTCCAGCCTTTTAAGGCTGTGGACTCTAGGAGGCCTTGGGTCCCTTGCGGGGACCTTGCCAAGAAGGGGTACCCCGTTCAGAAGAGCCTCCGGAGTAGCCCGGATATGTGCATGCGGCTCCTTGACAGGATAATTCCCCCCAAGGACCGTTCGATCGTCCCCACAGAGCTTCCTCAGATCGAGGGGTTCCTAAGGACCCACTTCGAACGAGTTGCCCTGGTATGATCTAGCCTTTCTTTCGTTCTTTCTTTCTTGTCATTCCTTTTTTGTTTTGATGACCTGACATTTTTCTTCGTGTTCTTGTTGTCAGCTCGTTCGGGAAGAAGTGATTCTTGGTCGCGTCTTTGGTGAGCTCACCGATAAGCACTCTGATCTGCTTGTCGAGCTAGAGCAGTACCGAAGCACGGGGGTCACTCCCGGGCAGATGGGGGCCATCAAGACGACTGCCGATGCGGCTATCACCTTGGTGGATGGCGCGCGGGAGGAGTACTTTAGGAAGGAGCAGCGTCTCCTTGCCGATGTTAAGAAGAGGGAGGTTGACGCCGCCGCCTTCCTTCAAGAAGCTGAGGCCCTCCATCAGTGCTTGGATGAAGGGGAAGCGGTCCGAGCTCGCCTCGAGGCCGAGCTGAAGGATGCCCAGGCTCAGGTCGCCGAGTCGGACGCTCTGCGGGTTGCTGCTGACGCTCAGAGGAAGGCTGTGGAGGAGGAGAGGGATCAGCTAGCTGAACAGTTGAGAGTTGTCCCTTCGCCCCAAAGCACAGTCGAGGCTTTCAAGTCCTCTGAAGATTTTGAGGACTGTGCTCTGAAGGTGATGAGGTCGGTGATAGCCGATTTTCTCCAAGTCCTGGTGAAAGATGTCCAGGCAGTCGACCCCAACTTTCCCATTGGGGAAGTTGGGTCCTTGAGGAGCTTCCTCCAGATTCGTACCTCTCAGTCTACCCCTGTTGCTGAATAGGTTGCCCCCGAGGGCAAGCCAAGCAATATTGCTCCCGAAGGCGAGCAATATTGCTCCCGAAGGCGAGCAAGGCGTCCCTGCTCCTGAAGGCGAGCAAAGTGCCTCTGCCCCCGAGGATACTAAAGCCTGAAATCTTCCCCTCCTTTATCGACCATACTTGCCTTTTAGATAGCTATTTTTCTTTGTAATTTTTTGTTTTCCTTGTAATTATTTATTTGATGTAAGACTTGGCTTCCTTTATTGAATGCCTTGATATTCATAAGCCTTTTATTCGACTTTGAACCTGCTTGGCTATTTATCCAACGTCTTAATCATAATTACTCTTCGACTTTCTTTTGACTTGTAATGTCTTCGACTTTTGAAGTCTTAGACCAAGCATAAGTCGATCCTTCTAAGGATAATACTTCTGATACTTAAAAGCATAAACTTCTAAGTTCAAAGAGATATTACCTTCTTTGAAGTTTAGACCTTCGAGGTCATCCTAAGGCTTTGTCATCCATAGTGATCGCCTAAAATTCTTTGTTAGCAGATCCCTTTGTTTGGTTTTGGCGTCTGCTTCTCATCTTGCCTAACTTTATTGCTAGGTCTTTTGGCCTGACTTTGGCGTCAGTTTTTTTTTTTTTGTTTTGCCTAGCTTTATTGCTAGGTCTTTTGGCCTGACTTTGGCGTCAGGGCTTTTTGTGCCTAATTCGGTTATCAGGTTTTTGCCTGACTCTTGGCGTCAGGTCTTTTGAGGCCTAACTTTGTTGTTAGGGCTTTTGTGGCCTAGTTTTGTTACTAGGGCTTTTTTGGCCTAACTTTGTTGTTAGGGCTTTTGGCCTGTCTTTGGCGACAAGGCTTTTTGGCCTAGCTTTGTTGCTAGGGCTTTTGGCCTAACTTTGTTGTTAGGGCTTTTGGCCTGACTTTGGCGACAGGGCTTTTGGCCTAGTATTGTTGCTAGGGCTTTTGGCCTAACTTTGTTGTTAGGGCTTTTTGGCCTGACTTTGGCGTCAGGGCTTTTGAGGCCTGGCTTTGGCGTCAGGGCTTTTTGGCTTCGGCTTGCTTCGAGTGGACACGCTTTATGAAGGAATGACTTTCTTTTATTGACATAATCAGTTTGATTACAAGCTATGCATAAAATCTTCTTAAATGCTCAGAATTAAATGGACGGGGTAACCTCTCGCCTTCGATGGTTTCCAAATAGTAGGATCCTGGTGCGGCGATCTCTACTACTTTGTATGGTCCTTCCCATTTGGCTGAAAGTTTGTTTTTACTGTCCAGCCTTGTGAATTCATTCCTTCTCATAACCATCTCCCCCACAAAAAATTGGTGAGCGCTAACTTTTCTGTTGAAATACCAAGCAGTCGCCAAGCGCATCTTTGCCTGTGTCTTTTCCGAGAGACATCTCTTTTCCTCTGCTAAGTTGAGGTCAGTTTTGCGCTTGATCTCATTTGCCTCCGCGTTAAAGTGTAGGACTCTGTGGGTAGGCACTGCTAATTCAGCTGGTGCTACTGCTTCTGATTCGTACACTAAACTGAAAGGCGTTTCTCCTGTGGCCGCCTTAGGCGTTGTTCTGATTGTCCATAATACGTTTTCCAGTTCGTCTGCCTAGTTCCCCTTGAATGCTCGAACCCTTTTCTTGAGTCCTGCTAAGACAACCTTGTTGGCTGCTTCAGCTTGCCCATTCGCTTGAGGGTGATGTACTGAACTGAAGCGATGGTCGATATGATACTCTTCACAGAGCCATTTCAACTCCTTTCCAACGAATTGCGGACCATTATCACTGATGAGTATTTTGGGAATACCAAACCTGGAGAATATGTTGACCTGCAGGAACTTGATAACTTGGAATTCCGTTGTTGAAGCTAGAGCTTTCGCCAATACCCACTTAGTGAAGTAGTCGATTGCCACTATAATGTGAGTACGCTGACCCGTGCTAATGGGAAAAGGACCCAATATATCGATTCCCCATTGAGCGAAGGGCCAGGCACCCGCCATTGGGGATAATAATGTCGATGGTCGACCCGATCGTGGTGCAAACTGCTGGCAAATTTCACACTTCTGTGTTAATTCAGCTGCGTCTTTTCCCAAGGTCGGCCAGTAATATCCCAATCTGAATATTTTCATGTTTAGCGATCGAGCGCCTTCATGACATGCTGCTGCCCCTTCATGAGCATCTCGAAGAACTTTTTCTGTTTCGGGTAGAGCAACACATATCAAGTAAGGCGTCGAATAACCTCTTCTGTAGAGTTCTCCATCGATGATTAGGTAACTGGCTGCGAGTCTTCTAATCCTAGTGGATTCGCCTTCGTCCTCTAGGAGGATACCTTCTTTCAAATAATTCTGGAACGGGGTCATCCAGGTGACCTGTTCTTGAATGTTGAAGACCTCCGCTCTGTTTTCAAGGACTGCACATAGGGCCTTTTCCAGAAATTGCACATCCTGGATTGTCGCCCCTCCGAAGGCTAGCTTACTTAAAGAATCTGCCATCTGGTTTTCTTGGCGAGGAATGAATTCAATCGCGAAATTTGGGATTTCTGCGACCAGCTTTTTGGCAATGCCGAGATATTTCTTCATCTTTTCTCCCTTTGTCTCGTATGCGCCATTAACCTGATTGACAATGAGCTCTGAGTCGCTTTTTACTTTAAGCGCAGCTATACCCATTCCTTTTGCTAATCTGAGTCCAGTGATAAGAGCCTCGTATTCTGCTTCGTTATTGGTCGCCGGGAATGTCAAGGCGATCGCGTATTTCAGAGGCTCACCCTCAGGAGGAATAAGAATTAAACCTGCCCCGAGCCTTCTTTTGATGAAGACCCATCCGTATAGAGTTCCCAGATTTGATTGTCATCTGCTGACTGACTTGGCCTGTTCTCTGCTTCTGTTTGACCGTTACTCGTGCTTTCCACTATGAAATCAGCTAGTGCTTGACCTTTGATGGCCGTTTTTGGCGCAAATTTGATCTTGAACTCGCTGAGCTCGATCGCCCACTTGACCATTCTTCCTGAAGAATCTGGCTTCATCATGAAGTTTTTGAGAGGTTGATTGGTGAGGACCGTGATGTCGTGCGCATGAAAGTAAGGTCTCAGCTTCCGAGCATCAATAACTAAGGCATAGAGATACTTCTCAATCTGGACATATTTTATTTATGCTGAGTTGAACATTTTGCTAATGAAATACACTGGACTCTGAAAATTATTTTCCTCCCTTATTAAGACAGCACTGGCTGCCACATCGCTAATGCCTAGATAAAGGAAAAATTGCTCGCCTGGAACGGGTTTTGCCAGAGCTGGGAGTGTTTGGATATGCCTTTTCAAGGACTGGAATGCTTCCTCGCAGTCTGGCGTACACTCGAACTTGCGGTTGGCCCTCAAGGTTTTGAAGAACGGGAGGGACCTGTCGCTTGCTTTGGAGAGGAAGCGGTTAAGAGCAGCTAGTCGGCCGTTCAGGCACTGGACTTCCTTATGGCAGGTTGGCGACTTCATTTCTTCTATGGCCTTTAGCTTTTCCGGGTTTGCTTCAATGCCCCTTTCGCTGACCATAAAACCCAGGAACTTCCCGGACTTGACTCCAAAGGCGCACTTTGCCGGGTTCAGGCGAACGCTATGTCTCCTCATGCATTCAAAAGCTTCACGGAGGTCGGTGGTATGAGGATTGCCTTTGATGGATTTGACGAGCATATCATCTACGTAGGCCTCCATGTTCCTTCCCAGCATGTCCTGGAACAGTCGGTTCACCATCCGCTGATAAGTTGCCCCGACATTGATGAGACCAAAGGGCATCACCTTGTAGCATAGAATGTCCCCGTCAGCATAGAAAGCAGTGTGGGCCTCGTCATCTGGATGCATTCTGATCTGGTTGTAGCCTGAATAGGCGTCCATGAAGCTCAGCATCTCATGACCCGAGGTAGCATCGACCAGCTGATCAATTCTCGGAAGGGGATATGAATCTTTGGGGCAAGCCTTGTTTAAGTCGCGGAAGTCGACGCACATCCTCCACTTGTCGTTAGATTTCCTGACCAAAACTGGGTTGGCGACCCAGCTCTGGAATCTTACTTCTCTGACGAAGTCAGCTTCAATCAATCTGCCGACTTCCTGCCTGATCGCCAAACGCTTATCAGTCCCGAATGATCTTCTCTTTTGGGCGATCGGCTTGATGGAGGGGTCTATCCTGGCATGATTCCTGTGCTGATTCCTGTGCTGATTCCTGGCATGTCGTTCGGCTGCCAGGCGAAGAGCTCTTTGAATTCCTTGAGGGGGGCGGTCATGGCCTCCTTCTGATCCTCTTTCAAGGTGGTCCCAATGCGCACCTTTTTGTCTGGACCATCGATCTCGACCTCCTCCAATTCCTCCATGGGTGCTGGCCGAGCCAAGTCCTCGCGGGGATCGGCCTCTGTCTCGATGGCGAGCGCCTCCCTTTGGTTCTTCCTGCGTAAACAGTTCACATAGCATTGCCGCGAGGAAGGGTGATCTCCTAGCACTTCTCCAATCCCGTTCGGAGTAGGGAACTTCATCTTCTGGTGGACAGTGGAGGCCACAATCTTATTTGGGTTGATCGTGGTCCTCCCTATGATGGCGCTGTAGGATGTAGGTGAATCGACCACCAGGAAAGTGACCGACACCTTGATGCTTTTCCACCCCTCGCCAAATATTACTGGCATGGTTATAGCCCCCAGTGGATAAGTTGTTCTTCCCGCAAACCCGATCAGCGGAAAGTCGACCCTCTTCAGGTCGCGTTTGGATTTGCCCATCTTTTTAAAGGCGTCCAGAAACAGGATGTCGGTCGAGCTACCTCCGTCGACCAGAATCCTTGCAACATCACAGCCGTCAAAATCTGCCGTAATGACCAGAGCATCGTTGTGGGGCGTGGTGACGTGTGCCAAATCATCTTCAGAGAATGAGATGACAATGAGATGCCGCTTCCCCAACTGAACTGCCGTAGAGATCTGAGTGGCGTAGACCTCTCTGGCGCTTGACCTCTCGCCGCCTGCGCCGAATCCTCCCGCAATCAGATTCACTCTCCTCTTGCTTCTAGAAGTCTCAGCTTGATCTGCAGGGGCTGGTGAACGATGCCTCCTGGGGGGCGTTCGACTTCGGTCTCGCCCTGCCACAAATTCCTTCAACATTCCCCCCTGAATCAGCCTCTCTATATCTCGCTTCATAATCTTGCAATCGTCTGTCTTATGGCCCTTGCACTTATGGTATCTGCAATAGCTCTCGACATCTTTGCCTATGGGTAGCCCACCTCGACGAGGCATCGGTGGCCTCGCCAAGGATCTCCTCTCCATCTCGACTAGTACCGCTGAGATCTGCCTATTTAAAGGCGTGAAGTACTCAGGGACCTCTGGATGGCGAGGCGCTGGAAGAGACTCAACTCGGGGCTTACTTTCTTTGCCCTTCTTCTCCTTCTTTACCTCCTTCTTACCATCGCGTCGGGGTTCATGGGTTACCCTTAGCGAGGTCGTCAGGAGGTTAGCCTCGATGTTTGCGCGTTCAAGGTCTATGAAACCTTTTGCTCTGGATGTCAGCTCCTCCAACGTCTCAATCTCCTTCACGTGATAGCTGTTTCGCAGCTTTCTCGAGGCCTTGTTAGCCACATCCAGACCTCTGTAGAATGCTCGAATGATCTCCCCATCCGAGATTCGGCGATCTAATTCTGTGACGTTTTGATGAAAACGCCCGTAGAAGTTGGACAGCGACTCTCCAGGCTGCTGTTTGACCGAGTCAAGGGCGACCACGCTCTTCAGCAATTGGCGCTCGCCCATATATCTCTCCAGGAACTTGCTTCTCAACTCTGCCCAAGTTCCGATTGATCCTGCAGGGAGGCCGAAGAACCAGGACGAAGCCGAAAGAGTAGATGGAAATAGCAAAGCCAAATGATTGGGATCGTTTGACTTACCCAGAAGGGAGGCCTCATGCTTGTTGACATGTACGGTGGGATCTCCTCCACCGCTATACTCAGGTATGGCCCGAGCAACCACATCCTTCGGGATTTTGATAGCGACGAGCGCGTCGGTGAAAGGATGAGATGACTGTTCCTTGAAGGGAGCTATGACTGCCAACTGTCTTTCCTTGAGCCTTTTGTTGAGGAGGTCATCCATCTGATCCACAGTGCAGTACATGGGAGAGGCTCCGGGTGGAGGCGGACCGGAAGGATTGGCAGTATATGCAGCTGCTAGCTCCTTGGTGTGTGCCGGAGGTAGGGACTGTTGACCTGACGTCATCTCCTGATCCTCCTGAGGCGTAGTGGGACCAGGATCTGCCGCTTTTGAAGGTGAAGGCCCTGTGGCAGCAGGGCGGTGGTTTTCCTTAGGAGCAGAGGGATTGTTTTCCTGAGGAGCAGGGGCTTGGCGGCGCGGAGAGGCTCCGTTTTGATCAGCAGTTGGGGTCGGTCTTGAATCACCGACATGTTCTCGAGCTGTCCGCAGAGGAACAACATTAGCTCCTGCTCGGCTGGCAGGTTCTTGTTGAAGCGGTGAAGCGGCGGCGGAATCAGAGCTATCTGAGGATCGCTCCCTAGTCTGATTCCGACGGTTGCTTTAGGATCGAGTTCTCATGGTTGAATTGCTCGTTCCCACAGACGGCGCCAAATGTTGGATCGTGAAATCCTGAATGCTGATCTGGCAGTGAATTGAATGCCAGACAAGGTTGGGATGACGCTTCAGCTCCAACTCCGGTGAACCTGCAAGTAGGGGAGCGCAACAGAGGGGGTACCTCTGGGTCCCTCTCCGATGCTTAAATGAGTATGTGTGTGTATATAACTCAAAACGTAAAGAACGTATGTAAAGCAAGGGTATTTATAGGGTAAGAGAGATAGAACCGTATATGGCAGCTGAATATCTTAGTGTATATTGTATTGCCGAGGATTCGGATCGTCAGTTACTGCGAGATATTGCAGTTACCAAATCTAATCCTTAGTGAATATGTGACCGAGATATGCGGGATATCGTGGCCACTTCCTTATTAACGGTTTTGTGGGACCAGAGGAGAGAGGCAAGGCTCTCTTCGGGGCGAGCACTCCCATGTCGAGCAGTGGAAGGTCGCGACCTGGTAGAGAATGGCGAGCAGTCTGAGAGCCTTTGGCGTCCCTATAGACTTTGGGCTCGATTCTGGATTACTCGATGGTGGGCCAAGTTTGGCTTGTACTTGGGCCGATCCAGTTCGGATGTCATGGGTTTACCCCCTCTATAGTTATTGGGTCTTCGTGGCCTTTTCTTACTGGGCTGTCACTATCGATACCCAACATTAACCTAGTGCTTTAAACCAATCGGTTTGTGCATAACAAAATCAATCGGTTTAAACCGAAAAAATCGATTGGTATGTTAAAAAAATCATCCTAAAAAATGAATCGAAAATCGACCGTTTTTTGCAAAACTGATCGGTTCAACCCGGTTTAAACACTGTTCATTTGTAAAACAGTTTTTTATCTAACCCAAACCGGATAGGGGTCCGGTTTTCGGTCGGTCCGCCAATCTTGTCTGGCTTTGATAACATGTCCTATTATTTGTTTTATTACTTTATACACTTATATCAATGTATTTGAGCGTATTATATAAAAAAAATCACTTTTTAGTAGAATATATATTATGTCACATTATAGTATGTATGATAATATTGTTTTTCCATTCTTACGTCTACAATATTAATTTAGGGCTTTTTCGTTAAATAAGTATTGCATTATTACAATTAAACATGAGGATTAATAGGAAATAAACGTTATAATAAGTGATTTAATATTTAATGTATAAATATTTATTAAAAACTTATTTATTTTCTTAAATTATATTTATAGTAAGACATTATGTTTAGAAATATTTTAAATTGTACTATCCTTTTTTTTATCAATTAAGTCTAACAAGTATTACATTGAAGTACCATAATCTTTATCTTTATACTAATTAAATATATTGATTTGGATTTGTTATATAAAATTATTATAAATAAATTTTAATGGCGTTTTTCATTTTTTATTATAAAAAATATTATATCTATTAAATGTTAATTCTCGCATATTTTATATAATGTCAAATATTTTTCTTCAAAAACTTTTAAATTTTGTTATTGGTTTAATTAGAAACTTTATTTTGTTTTACTAATTGACATACTTTTCTACTTAGGATCCACTAAATTAATATACCAAGAATGACTCATTAATTATGCATATTATTGTATTAAAAACATTGTGTGGATTAACATTTATTATCCGACAAATAATAACATGGGATATTGTTTGTCATTTATTTGCTTAATTAATAATATAGAAATGTAGGAATAACCTTGTAGGAATAATGAATCCTTCATTATTTATATTATTGTATTAGAAATATTCTATTTATTGAAATTTATTTCATTTATTGTCCGTTTATAAATCTTAATGCGTATTGATTGTCATTTATTTACTTAATAAATAATAAAGAACGGTTTCAATACATTGTTGTTTCTAGCTATTTGTCCTTAAAAAGATTTTTTTAATAAATTAATCCATGCAATTATTTGTATATTGTATAACTTTGTAATATAAAATTTAGACAATGTTATAAGTATCATTAATTAAAATGAAAAGTACAAATAGAAGTACTGATTTCTCTACTCTAATTTTATATATTATTTATTCTATATTCAAAATACTAATATTTATTATGACATTTTGGATGTTTCAAGGCACTTGCAAGAAAACTTTCCATTATTATTACAGTTATAAACTAATTAATTATATTTAAACTTTAAAAAACCCATTGTATTTAGCATTATTAGTGATAATCACATTATAAATTTTAATTATTAATTATACCTAAACATTATAAAAATAGAAATAGAAATTTTATTATTATATGTACACAATATTTTATTATCCTATTTATTCTTATTTGTTTTCATCATGTTAATAATGACAAGTGAAATTAAATAAAACAAATCGTAATACATGTATTTATAATACAAATTTCATATAATAACAAATGCACTGTAACATATATAACTGTTTTGAACATTGGAAAAATATGTGTAACCATTTAAGTAATTAACCCTAATAATAATAATAATAATACGTACTACTAATAATAATACTAACTAGCTAGGTATTTGACCAGCGCTTTGCGCAGTAAGTAGTAAATTTAATTTATTCTTAGTAAATAGTAATGCATATTATAAATTTTATTTATTCTTGTCTTAAAAAAGATATAGATTACAAAAATAATATTTCTTTTACTATTATAGATTTTAAATTGTTTATAATAAGCCAAAATCATAAATATACGTGTGAAATAAATATAACTAATTAAGATTTTGTAACTTATTTTTAGAATGAATGAGAATATTTAGAGGATTCTAAAGTGACTTATATGACATGTCACATAAGAATGAGAATTGTATACTTGACAATTGAAATAGATTAGTTTAACATTAAGAGTGAGAAAATGCAATAAAAAACTTATTTATAAAAAATGTAATTCTAGTCAAATTAATAGATATTGATGGATCAATATAGATTATAGTTGAATTAGTTATAAAAAAAATATTAATCTATTATTAATCTAAAGTAACGTTACTATGATAAGTATTATAATCTCATTTTAAAATGCATTATTATTATACCACATTATTATTTTTTTCGTTTCATAAAATAAGCATGACATGAAATATATTTAATGGAAAATATAATAGAAAGTAGATAATGAATATCTGAAATGAAAAATAAATAACTATAAAGTTAATTGTTCAATATAAATTAGGTATTTAAATTAAAAATAATAATTACTAAAGTATTGGATATCATAATAAAATTGTATATAATGGAACTACTTATATATTAATGTTAAAATAAATTACATATGTATAAAAGAACAATAATAATATTAATTATTGTTATTGTTATAATATAATGATCCATTAATAATGTTGCGATTATATATATATATATATATATGGATAAGCGGTTTCGGGTACCCTGTAAATTTTGGGGTTCCTGGAACCTACCCAGTATATAACAGGGTATTTAAATTTAGAACCGGAACCTACGCGAAACCTGTTTGTACAAACGGTTCTGGGTACCCTGTTAGGAACCTGTTTCGTTTTTCTTTTTCAAAAAATTTTTGGTTCCAAAGTAACAGTCTGTTACAGTTCCAATTCCAAACACCAAATCCATAACGCCAAACACACAGATCGAATAATCATTTACAATTCCAAACACCAAGTCCAAGCAACAGTCTATTTTGAAGTCTTTTACTTACTATCAAGCCATAGTTTAGTAAATATTAGGGGTGAGCTAGGGCGAGACAGACCGAGCCCGAGCCTGAAATTTCGGTTCTGACTTGTAGAGGACCGAAATTAAGACCGAGATCGAATTCGGTCCAAAAGCCCGTCTGAGTCGGTCTTGCTTGAATCGGGCCGGTCCCAGTCTTGAGCCGAAATTTTGAGTAAAAAATCAAGAAAAAAGAAGGATCCAGAACAAAGATCCAGAATCGAAAAGATAAAAAAAATCAAGAACGTGACCTAAACAAGCGCGTACCTGCCAGATATAGCAACCAGCCTCGTGAAGCCAATTAAGGAACTGGAACGCCTCCTCACCGAGGTCTCCAATCCCGTACAGACCTCCCAACGACATTGGATGAAGCAAATTGTCGGCTTGTCTCTCCTCGTTGAGATCTGTTTGAGGGAACCATTCACCGCAGTCCAGAGGCAGGTGCTCCCCTACAGTGGCAACGTTGTTGTTGTTCATGAAGCGATGGCTGAAGTTGAGTTTCTTGAGCCTGTTGTTGCAAAGAAGGCGTGAGGTTAAGCTGGATTTGGAGAGAGGAATGGGGATAACGGGGGAAGCGTGTCCAGTCCAAATAGAAGTTTGAGTTAAAGGAGTGGCTCTGAGTTGAAGGAGTAGACAAGGCCCAGTCCAAGTAAAAGTCTGACTTCCTCAAGCCCAAAGAAAGTCCCTATATTTTAACCGATTTCGGGTCGGGTCGGTCCTACTCAGGATTTGCAAATTGATCTTAGTTCTCTTTGAAGATAACACTTATAACTCCAGTACCAAAATCTCCACCGTCAATAAAAATTCAACACTTCAGCAAATATAGTCAATCCCAATCAGTGAACAAGCCAAGATGATAAAATGATCGAACTAACAATATCTAACATATGAATAATCACCTAGCCAAACTGACAGCAAGGAGAATCATGATAGCACATATACAGATAACGGGATCGATGAAGAAAGAGAAGGACGAACTTCGGGTACCTGAAGAGAAGATTTGAGTTGCGAAGAGGATGTCGCTAGGCTAGGGTTTTCAGATCTTACGTCTTACCCTTATTTTAGACTAAGAGGCGCTGCTGTGAGTATGTGAATGAGAGGTTGATATAGTTCAGTCGTTCCTTATTTTATTTTTTAAATATATAGATAGATAGATAGATAGAGAGAGAGAGAGAGAGAGAGACGGTTCCTATTTAAGTTAGTTTAGGGTACCTAGATAGGCGAACTAGAACTCAAACCGAATAAATAGGTTATTGATTAATTTGTTTTTTTCCCGGAACCTACCTTATTTTTAAAATTTCTACCCGGAACCTACCCAAAGTGTCAGTTCCGGATAGGTTCCGTGTCCAAATGGGTAATTTGTTCACCCATATATATATATTAATCAATTATTAGTATTTTTAATATATATTTTTGTGTTGCTCGAATGATATACTTGAAATGGTTAAAAAGAATAAATAAATAAATAAATAGTATACTTGAAATTTCATAATATTGTGATAATTTAAAAAAATTAAAGCTTTTTATTAAATATATATGTTCAGTTTATAAAATATTTATATTTTATTTTTACTGAGATAATTTACATAAAAGTGATTATATGATAGAACTTGTTCAAAATATTAGACTTATTAATGGAGTTTTTTTGGAACAAATATAAATGAAAAACAAGAGAACTATGTTTGGTAAAAAAAATATGTTAACGATTATTTTATTAGAAAAGAAATAAGTAATAAATTGTGATAAAATAACACAGTTTTTAAATTGAATAAGGAGTTTTGTAGCAATTTGAACTTGTCCACCAAAGCAAAAATGTGATGTCACACAAGTATTTCTAACTTATGGTAGTGTTGGACCAATCAAATTGAATAAAACGTCACACTTTGCTTACTTATCAATATATTATATCTCTTAAGCAAATTAATATATATTAGAGAACTGAGATGGACTTTGCGCATAATATAAAAACATATTTGAGTTATGTAAATATAGTTTAATATAACATTGAAATTATTATATTAATTAATAAACATAAATCATGTCAAATTACTCAACTTATATTGATATATTATTATATTGATATGATTAACTCAACTTACAAAATACAAATATTTTTATTTTTGTTATTAATACAATATTATTCAATTTATTTTTTTGTATAACGTTTATTATTTATAGTATATTCATTACATATATGTTAAATTAATTTAGTAATAGCACTATAAAACAATTATTTATAAACATTTTATTTAGTAATAGTTAATTGATTCTTATTTTTTATTTATTTGTTTTCTTAGTTAAAAATATGTGAAAATTATATACCAAACATAACTTAATAAATTATATATGCATAACTATTTAGAATACTATTAATTATATATATATATATAATTATATATATATATATAATTATATATATATATATAATTATATATATATATATAATTATATATATATATAAATTTACTTCAAATATACTAATAATTGCTTTATCGCAATATTAAATAATTATTTTACAAACGTTTATGATAAGTATCATTTTAATTTAATTTTATAATTATAAATACATAAATGAAAATCTAACATGTGTATTTATAAACTTAATTATTTTTAAAAAAATATTATTGTATTATAATTTTCTTTTAAAAAAATATTTCTCAACAAACAATCAAACATGATTGTTTACACATTTAGAACTTTTGTTTAAAATTTGATTTCTTTTTACATTTTTCTGTTTGAAATTTGAAAATCAAATAAATAGTTATATTTTTTAATTATTGACAAAAAAATATACATTTACTATCTATTTAGTTCAGTTTTTAATTAACATAGTTACTATTGTTTATCATTTTTCCATTATAAATATTATGTACTTTCAACACTTAATTCATTTTTAAGTTAATTAAACTAAACTATAATTATAAATTAGACTTAAATATATATTGAATATAATTTATATATATTAAATATATATTGTTTATCATTTATTTATTTTACAATTTGTTTTTTAAGAAAATATTGTATTTTCATTATTATTTATTTCACTCTTAATTTTTGTGTAATTTTCTAAAGTAAATTGTTAAGTGCAAAACTTACAATTTACTATTGTTCAAAAACAAAATTTAATTTGACATACTTATAAATGTAACATTTTTGGAAATTGAATTAATAGTACTACTCTCACTCCCATTAGTAGGGTTGCTATGGAGTCGAGTCAATCAAAAGTGCTTCCCTAACAAATAGATAGTAGGCAAATCATTGGCTTTAGCTTCGGTTCTGTCTTCCAACACGGTTCAAAAATCAAACGTTGCTAACTTCTTAAACCCTAAGTTTAATAGGAAAAAAAATCATTTTCCGTCGGAACAAAACATTTAACTTGAAATTGTTGGTTTATAGTTAAATGAGTAAAGTCAGATTTTTTATATCCTCGTAAATTAGAACAATGACTAATGAGTAGAGTTGTTAAATACGGTTCAACTAGTTGGGTTCATGCTAAGTCAACGACGGATTATGTTAGGGTATGATTGTTTCAAACACAACGCGTGAATTTGGACAGATTATTGTCGTCGACCCAAATTCAACAGGTTGTTCGGTCAACTAAGACAATCTACAACAATTTTCAAAATTATAAAAGTTCTGAAATCATAAAGTTAACTATTTAACAAACATACTTAGTCTTAACAGTCACATTTTAAATCAGTGTTGCAGAACCGGATCGGCCCTCGAACCGGCGAGAGAGCCGGTTCCCAGTTCGGCCGATTCAATCCGATTGGATCCGGTTCAAAGTGTGGTTCACGGTTCATTCCAACTTTCTATCCTTTCCCAAATAACCATACAAGATGAGGAGAATATCGAGAGTAGACCAATTAGTCCCTATCATAGACTTCTCTATGTGCTCAACATATGCCTCAGTCACAGCATATTATCTTGCAACAAAATGTGCAGTAGCTAATATGCAGGAAGATACCTCATTTGGCTGAATGTTTCTCTGGTTCATAGTGCCATAGACCTTAACTAAGCCATCAATATTATGCTAATTAGCCTCTATTTTCATGAGAATATTATAGGTGGATACATGTGGAGAAACCTTATCAGCCTTCATCTGAGCAAGGATCTTCGGGATGAACTTCCTAAGGCTGGGTGATGAATGGAGAATGATAAGGCGGTTAAAAACCAGATATGATATAGAGTACCCCAATTCCCTCATTTTCTTGATATATGTCAATGGAAGCTTTATTAGACCCTTTTCCAAGCACACAATCACAAAATTGTTGTATAGCAATTCATTATGAAACTCCGTAGGAATTCGAGAGAAAAGCTTCTCTCCATGGGATAATCCCGTGAAGCCTTGTCGTAAATTCCAAACAATAGGCGTATTCGAGCTCATTTAGCTTATACGGCCTCTCCCTGATCACCCATTCGATCATCTGTTCAAAGATTCACAAAACCATGAACTTCAAATCAAGGATGATCAAGCTTTCATCTTTAGATTATGCAGAATAGCATATAGCTGAAATGCATATATTACGGACATGGGGGCAAAAACGTGGAGGAAGTATCACCTCAAGAGCTTGTCTGGCACGCGGCTCCAACTGGTTCTCCCTGGCCGCTGCAGCTTTTCTATTCGATAAAATAAGCACTTAGGTGGTTCTACTACTTTTGGAGATTCTTCCTGAATCAAATGTGGTGATTGGGTGCAGAGAAAATTGCCAAGAATCTGATGAGCAATTGAGGGAGCGGAAGGTGTTCGATGCAATGCATTAATGACGGCCTGAACCTGCGTGCTGCGTGAGTCGACGACGGCTGCTGGAGCTGCGGCTGGATGCTACGACGACTAGGTGGCTGGAGGCTGCGACGACGATGAACGAACGGATGTTGGACGTGGCTGGTGAATGGATGGATGTTGGAGCTGCGGTTACACTTGACAGAACACAGAATGCCGAATGGAATGAGATGAGCAGCAGAATGGAGAACGATTGCATAAAACTAAAGTTTAACCTAGTAGTGAACCAGTTTAATACTGCATAAAACCAATTGGTTTGTGCATAACCAAACCAATCGATTTAAACTGAAAAACCGATTGGTATGAAAAAAAATCAACTAAAAAGTGATCTAAAAACCGACTGTTTTTTTAAAAAACTGTCTGGTTTTCCAAAAACCTCCCGGTTCAACCCGGTTCAAACACTGTTCATTTGTAAAACAGTCTTTTAACTGAACCAAACCTGATAGGGGTCTGATTCTTAGTCGGACTGCCGGTCTAATTCGGTTCGGATAACTATGTTTTAAATGAATCTTTAAAAACTTTAGGGTTTTGATAATCAATAAAATATCATTACAACCAGTATCTAATAGATAAAATTAAAAATCATATTTTAGCTTGAGGTAGTGGAAACATTCCTAGTAATAACATAATTGAAAAAGCAAGTTTAAGTTTAAATTTATCTAGGATAATAAGATTTATAATTAAGTCTAGGTAATTTTAGAACCTAAAAATAATTTTTACTAAATTTTTTAGAGTAAAATTTATAGTGAATTTTTTTAATAAGTTAATATAACAGAAATAATGTTTTATTTAATGTAACAAAAGGTAAATCTTACCTACAAGAACTTAAATGTACTTCAATGTTTTATTTATAATATAATAGACTACAATGAATAACAAAATAAAAAAGAGTTCAACACAAAGCACAAATACATCAATAATCAATACTATTTTCTTTCAACCCAAGATAACAGTTTAATATTTCAAATCTTCAATCATTACTCTAAATTTAATCACACGTTTTATTTTATATACATGCGAGAAAACTGTCAATTCCTATATACAAGCTTAGTTGGAATTTTTCACTAAAATATGAACTTTTTCAAAAAGTATTTATGTTAGAATTTTTTTTTGAAAAAGTATATATATATATAAAATATTTAGCAAAATGTGCATCTGCACAGGTCGGGTAGTAGCGATTTTTGAAAACGTTACTGGTAGCAGCTTTTTTTTAAACGTTTTTTTACGATATACTAAGCTCTTTGGCAAAAAAAAAAAGCACTAAGTTCCATGAAACATCATATAGGGAAATTGCTTTGTTCTAGATAAAGTTTGTGGTGCAAGGAAAAAACAATGATAAAAGGAGGAGGAAAGGGGCGAGATACTTTAAGTACAACAAGTATGGGTTGCACACTTTATCATTAAAAATGTTATTAAACTACAACAATAAATTCATGTGGAGTTGTTAAGTACAAACTTGGTGCGATACTCTATGTTCGACAACTCATGTCTCAATGCATTTTCGGGTTTAGCAATTGAAATTGGAAAATGAAACATATATATATATTTTTTCGAAGTAAATTACGTATTGTATTATACGGTTAGTCTAAAAGCAAAATATTAACGTTTAGTTAGCGTCATTTAATTTGTAATTAAATTATCTACTCACTTTAATTTTTTTGATTTTTTTTGAGTAAGTACATAATTAAATTTCTCACCTAATGCATTTGATTATTTCGGTCAAATTTTAAGACAAGCGATGTTAGGTTACAAAATCATTGTATTTCTAATCAAAAAAATTACCCTAGGTAGATAATTGAATTACGACATAAATGACGTTCACCGTAGTCAGTTTGGACTTACAGGGTATGAGTTATATTTTTTTAAGTCAAATTTTCATATCTCAACTTACGGCAGAGCCTACTGTCAATCCGTAAGTCCAAATTTAATATTTCTTGCATCATTTGAATCGAAATTAAAATATCTACTTACTGTAATTTTTTAAAAAAATTTAAGATTTTTTTGATTTTTTTTTCAAAAAAAAATAAAGAAAATCGCTACAACCAGTTGCGATTTTCTTAAAAACGCTACTACCAGTAGCGATTTTCTTAAAAAATCTACTACCAGTAGCGATTTTTGAAAATCGCTACCTCCACCTGCGCAGATGCACATTTTGCTAAATACTTTTTTTACATATATACTTTTTCAAAAAAAAATTCTAAAATAAATACTTTTTGAAAAAGTTCCTAAAATATACAACAATGAATAATTAATCGTTATTTTCTTCTTTTCTTGCTTTTCTTCTTTCTTTTTACTTTCTCGATTCATCGTTGTTTTCTATTCAAGATTCGAACTTCTTGACGAAATTTTGATATCCAAACGAAAACAAGAAGTGGGTATAGAAAGAACTGAGAATCAAGTGGCCGTGATTTTAATTTGAATGAACATGAACAAAGAAATCAAGAAAAGTCGAAATCTTCGATCCAATCTTCTTCATGATAAACTCTGGCACCAACTCACCACAGTAATCTTCACCACATTCAGCTTCTCATCGTACACTTGGTCTTAGATTTTTATTTTTCCAAAGAATTTAGGGGTGAATTTAAGCAGTAATAACAACAGTAATTGCAGAGAATCCTCATGATCTTCTTGTAGCACTGATCGCATTGAATATCAACCTTCATCATAGCTCGAAGATAGAGTTCACAGAGCTCGAAACGAGAATTTGTGTCGGCTGTGGATCCAAGTTTTCTGTTGTGGAAAACTTTGTTGTTATTTTCGTGTTGTGGAAAGTCGGCTCTGGTTTGTGCTAGTTCTAATTTTGAAATTTTCGTTTTTCTTTCAATTTTTGACGTTTCAATTTTGTTGCTGTGGTTTCAATTCTCTTCTGTCCAAATTTTCGACGTTTCAATTCTGCTCCGAGTCGCCTTCACCAATTATGCTCTGGTTTGTTGTTATGGTTCCAGTTCAACTAGCCGATTCTGATTCCAACACGACTCGCCAATTTTTTATCACCGACTTTGATTCCAGTTCGACTCGCCAACTCGATCGCAATATATGTTCTAGAGGATGAAGAAGGGGTCTTCTTCTTCTTTACTTAATTAATGAAGATACGAGTAATTTGGTCATTTTATGTATCTAAATAGTAATTTAACGGTGATTTTTGACGATGAACAGTAAAAATGGCCAATTAGTCACATGATGAAACATATGTAACCATTCTATACAAGTTTTAACCAATTACTCACACTGGTCAAACATGTGTAACCATTTAAGTAAGTAACCCTTAATATTATTTGATACATTACATAGTTATAGATAGATTGATTTAGTTATTATTTAGTTTCCTAACTAGTTTTAATAAAGATAGGAAGGAGGATATTACTAAAATATATTATTTCCTATATTTATAGATAATAGTTTATCTCCTATGATTAGTTTTAGATCAGATATATTTCTTGGTATTTTCTATAGCTATTATATATATTCATAAGTTGTAATTGAATAAAACAGACTTTGGTCTCAAGTTAAATTCTATAGGAGTTTGTCTCCTTCAGGAATTTATCAAGGTTTCTGCTGTTGTGGTGTTCAATCTCTGACTTATCAAAGGGATCTCCATCACTCTTTGTAGCGTCCTTATCAAATTTATCAAGCCTTTCCTTGTGACATTCAATCATTGACTTATCAAACGGATATTCATCCCTGTTTGTGGCGTCCTTTATTGAACTTATCATGACTTTTCTTGTGGCGTTCAACCACTGACTTATTAGACGAATCTCCATCTTCAAATGTGGCGTCTTCACCATATCCTCGAACTTGAACTAGAAACGGCCCGACAACCACTAAAAGAAGTGTCTCTTTTACCGGCGAACCTTACTCGCCGGCAAATGTATCCATTTCGGGCCGCAAATGTATATCTTTATCGGCGAAACAACTCGCCGGTAAATGTGCACATTTACCGGCGACCCTTCGCGCCGGTAAAGGTGTACATTGACAGGCGAATCAACTCGCTGGTAAAAGTGTACCTTTACCGGTGACCCAACGCGCCGGTAAAGATGTACATTGGTCGGCGAACCAAATCGCCGGTAAAGGTATACCTTTACCGTCGAACCATCGCGCCGGTAAAGGTGTACCTTTACCGGTGAACCATCGCGTCGGTAAAGGTGTACATTGGTCAGCGAACCAACTCGCCGGTAAAGGTGTACATTGGTCGACGAACCAACTCGCTGGTAAAGGTGTACATTGGTCGGCGAACCAACTCGCCGGTAAAGGTATACCTTTACCGGCGAACCAACTCGCTAGCAAAGGTATACAATTACCGGCGAACCAATTCGCCGGTAATTGTATACCTTTCCCGGCGAACCAACTCGCCGGCACAGGTATACCTTTACCGGCGAACCAGCTCGCCGGTAAAGTTATATAATGTCCGGCGAGTTTCGCCTGTAAATGTATACCTTTGCCGGGGAACGACGATTTGTTTCGCCGAACATTATATACCTTTCCCGGCGAGCTGGTTCGCCGGGAATTATATACATATAATTTTCTGTAATTATATTTTCTATATATATATACATAAACTATATTTTCTCTATATATATACATAAACTATACAACCGGTTAAATAAATATACAACCACCAATTTATTTTTCATACATAACCCAAAATTTATATATAATAATAACCATGCCGCTTCAATCCAAAATATAAATATACAACCACCAATTTATTTTTCATACATAACCCAAAATGTATATATATTAATAACCATGCCGCTTCAATCCAAATTATACAATCGACGATTTTGTCGATTTAGTACAAAATATACAACTGACGGTTTTTGACCTATCAAAGTTAGAACTAACAAAACATGGATAACATCCGCATATTATTCTTCTAAGTTAGTTTCACCCATCTCCTTCTTATAAATATCTTCCTCACCATGTTGCAGAACTCCCTGCAAAAATATCTGATTTGCAATTAAACTCAACAAAAATATAATTTAAAAAATGCTTTGTAAGGTGAGTATATTTACTGCCACGGATAATCGCGCACAAGCATCATATCTCATTCATCACCAGTGTACACAATCTCCCAATTGTTCCTAGGCCGAAGCTGACCCTTAATTTCAAACATCTCTTCTAGCTCATTGATAAGTTCATCGTACCCTACTAACATAGTTAAGTCCACTGCACGCCCCACAGCAATACCCTGCATTTGAACCTTTGGGCACATAAAAAATGCAACACCAATCAAATAATATTCTTCAGAACCTATGAAATGACATCATTGTCTCTATTTTGAAACTAAAGTACCTTGGTTCTACTCCTTGAGGATGATGAATTTTGTGTGTTTTGGCTATCCTTCGAGGAAACGTTTACCTGATATTGATTACTATCCTTAGAGGTGTTCACAAAGTCATGTTTCTGTTCATTATTGGACCTAGACTCGTTGAACGAAACATTCTCTGGAGGCTGTGGGTCAGTGATATGATTAATCAATTCGAATCCGAAAAGCCTACAGCTAGTAGTTGCTAGCTCCGTCTTTTTGTCTTTCTCAACATGGACACTTGTTTCATGATCTGTTGTATCAAATAGTACACTTGTTTCATTATCTTTTAAACCGGAATTACCAAGGTGGTCTGGAATTTCTTGAGGCAATCGAGGCCTTTTATTCTTGAAAGACGGTGATTGAGACAAACTTGGAGGCACAAAGCTGACAAATGGTTCTATCTCCCATGGAGACACCCTATCTGGTCTGGTAATAGAACAATGTTCATCCCATTGAACCTGCAAAAAGAAGGAATAAGTTGAAAAAAATGCTTCTCACACATAGTATGCATAATAATAGAGCCTAAGATCAATGTAATTACTTTTATTGACCGCCATTTTGAGTCTTTCCATTGTGGAGAAATTTCTTCTAGCCCAACTATAGTACCTGAAAACCTAAAAAAGAAAGAACTTATGAAGACATATTGATAGGACATAAATTACTAATAATATTTCTGAATAGTAGATACCTTTTTTCAGAAGAATCTTCACCTTCAAACCTCATCTTGAATCTCATACCAACAGAGAATTTGTTGTTTGCAACTTCCATATATTTGTTCAAGCTCACCAAGAACTGACTTGTCCTAATCATAATTAACAAATGAAGAGTCATAAAAGTTCATAAAAGGTTCAGCAGAAACTTGATCATGCACACAGACAAATAGGAGAACATAGCATACCTGGGCTTATAGAAAACAACAAAGCGGGTTTTAGTGGAAACAGCGTGAGAGGCAGTAGCACGCACTCCAAGATGCATACTCCGCATTGGTATCACTGACATTGACATGCTGCTCTGTTGACGTTTAGCACGCCTAACCCCAACTCGTACTTCTCCATTCTCTCCCCTATGATATATGTGTAAAATTATTTGTTAAAAAATTTAATATGGAAAAACATACGAAATTCATATGTATATTGTTGGTTTGTACCTCAGAAAAACAAAGGAATCTCCAACAACCAATCTTTTGGAAGCGACAAATGTACTCCAACCCGTAGTGAACAAATGCCTCCGTGGTTGGCCTGTAAAAGCAATAACATATGGATTTTGGAAAACGTGTGCTTAATATCAAGTTTACATAAGATAAAATATATATGTTTGAAACATAAATCCAGTTCGTTACCTCTAAAGATATGCTTAAATTTCCATTCATAACCATGAAGATCCTTTGCAGCTAACTCCTGAGTTGGAGTTACCTGGTTCATATCCTGAAGAAACACAAAAGTTCAAGTACAGTCCTCTGCTAAAGAACAAGATTGAAACAGAATAATCTGTATGTAGTTACCAATGGAGGTAGACATTTAGTTGCATGCTTCCTCATAACAGAAAATCCACCATGGGTGCTTGTATCCGAAGCAGTTAAAACCTTGCAGAACGAGTGAACTTTTGGCCCTGGAGGCTCAGGAGGGCACTCATCTGGACTTGTTGGCTCGAGTTGCTGGAAGAAAAAAAATAGCATGACACTTTCCCCACCAACCCAATACCTTATGGAAGAACACATGAAACTAGAGAATTTGAAGTCCGGATCTTACATTAGGTTCGGGCATGATAGTTATTTCTGCGTAGACCTCGTCAGTTTCTCGTTCAGCCTAAAAGAATGTACAAATTTTGATCAGTTATTAAATGACAATAAATAAACTCATAGCAATCAAGTGAGATATAAGTAGCTACATAATTACCTTCAAACAACAATCAACATAGCGAAACCATAAAAAAACAGAACTAATATGAGGAAGAAGGTCCATACATGTAGCTGAACATGAAAAACTAGACAAAGAATCTTTGACGGCAGAGAAAACATCGTAATTCTCTGGTCCAACTCCTCATTCATCAATGCCTCCAACTACACACAAAAATAGCAAAGAAAAAACTTTACACAAAAGCAAGTTACCAAAATTTCATGAAATTATGCAGCATCCGAAGCAAAAATCAAGTATCCTCACTTGTTCCATGTGCCCTTGCGGGAAGTAAAAGACTCTTTCTCTAGTGCGCGGAATGTCAACCAACGGTCCCGCGCACGCCTTCCACAACTCTGAATACATCTCATCGCCGTTGTAACCTGCCGACGGTTCGAATCAGATGAGAAAACAGAAAGTAGAACAGAAGCTGCGAGTGACAATAAGAAACAATACGATCTACCTTCAGAGCATAACATCCAACAACAAGTTGTTGACAAATGAATTTTTAGTCAAAATCAATAATAATGATATATGGGTGAAACAGATAAAAACATTGTGGCGGCAGTACATACGAAGTGAGATTACCTTAAGATCAACAGATGTACATTAAGAATACGAAGCAAAAGACAACGTTTGATTTCAGACCACCTACCAAAATCGGAAGACAACGTTTAATTAGGCCTCATGCAAAAGACAGCTTTGTCCCAAAGTACGAGATAATTAGGTCTTACTTTATGTGATAAAGTAAAGAAACAATATTGAATTGATAAGCTTTAAATAAAATAATCAATCAATAATTAAAGCTGAATAAACAAAATAGAATGATGGAAACAAAATAATATGTTGTTAATTCGGTCTTACTTTATGTGATAAAGTAAAGAAACAATATTGAATTGATAAGCTTTAAATAAAATAATCAACAAATCATTAAAGCTAAATAAACAAAATAGAATGATGGAAACAAAATAATACGTTGTTAATTAGGTCTTACTTTATGTGATAAAGTAAGGAAACAATATTAAATTGATAAGCTTTAAATAAAATAATCAACAAATCATTAAAGCTAAATAAACAAAATAGAATGATAGAACTTTAAATAGAATAATCAACAATTCATTAAAGCAGATAATAATATCTAAATAAATAACTTTAATTAGGCTTTGCTGTCTTGTTGCTAGGCGGGCCATAATGGGGACAAAGAACTTTAGCATCTTTAATAAAAATAGGACCAATATTACTGGTAGAATTAGGGGTAATCAAGATATCATCGTACCTGGTCTTGTAGGTTCGAGATATCAGATTTCCACCATAACAAACCCGCAAGAATTGCAACGGACATCACCTGGAAGATCCGTAACCCCGAATACGATTCATGTTTTCGTTCTTGTAAACTTCTGCTAAGCAGCACCATGAACTGCTCACACCAAGTCGTCGTCCATTGGCTCTTTCCATCTGTAAAACGTAAACACTTGTTATATAATCACCCAACACAACATCATAAGAAAAAGTAAATCTTTCTACTTACATTTACATGATGATGATGATGATGTTCTTGACACCACATGGCTATGGTTGTATATATATGAACTTTGGTTGGGTACTGGAGATGGCGGAGCAGATCTGTGTCTCACTCTAAGACTTCTCATCTTCCTTAAGACTCCATTGGAGGATCTTTACATCACCTTCTCTCCTCCATCACAACCTTCTCAAAAAACCACATCATAGAAACTCACAGTTGTAATGAGATCAGACCTGCAGATAGATGAAGATGACAGGACATATATATATATATATATATATATATAGTTGGTCGCCATATGTGTTCTTACCAGAAACACCGAGTGCTGAAGCTGCCTCTAAATGGACAGTCGTGAGAAGATGAATTGCCAGCACAACGACCAGAAACTTCACCAGAAACCCACTCATTATACCAGAAACCCACATGTCTATGGATTGTCACCACATGTTCTTGACACCACATGGCTATGGATTGTTAAACTCCTGGACAGTTTCTTCCTTCAGTGATGGATAATCATACTTCTTATAAAACGAAATGAGTGATTGCTTGATCGAGTTCTGTTCATCAAGCTGGTCCAGGTTCGCGTGGAACTCGAGTCCATAGTCTTGCTTAGAGTCCACAGCTGTAACAACCCCTGTATTTTGAATCTGTCAATCGAAGCTTAGGAAGACCTGATTTGAGTAATTTCCTTATAAACAATTAATTACTGTGCTTTAATTTATTAACAACATGGCATCTTGATGTTTCTTGCTTTAGGAATTTCAGGCCCTACCTTTGAAAGACACGAAATGGTGGATGAGTAGTTTTGTTGAGCATATTTTATGGTAACGACTTTACATTGGAAAGGGTATGATGAAATTTGACAAGTTTATTACATAAATAAAGTGATTGTCTAGGCAAGACTTTTCTTACCATTCGCAAGATCAAGAAGAAAATCAACTGGGTTCACCAAGTCGGAGTAGTTGTCACCACGGTTCGACCACCCCGGGCCAATCGGAGCAGTGTAGCCACAATTTTTTGCGCAGTGGTGGAATCTAGGCCTGAAGTTGGCTCATCGAGGAATAGAACCAATATGAATCAGCTTAGGCGCATTACCAATAGGTGCAACTATATATTCCTCATCATCATCTGATTGATTCACCTGCAATACAGTATACAGATAAGTCTATGAGCACCGACTCACACAGCTTACTCACTTTGAAGTGAAACAACAATATATACAACTATGTCATTTTACCTCACTGTCAGAATCAGAGTATTCATCTATTCTTATAGCATCAGATCCCAAACTCACTGTATCATCTTGACTCTCGTTATTCTCATCCTTAGAGGGATCAAGCACACTCTTTACCTGTTTATATGTTTACCTGTTTATGATAGCTTCTCAAGCTTTCTATCCTTCTGGGGCTTGGAGGGCTTTGGATGCTCGTCACTGGATTCCTCTACTTCCTATAAAATCAGCACAAAAAAGGAGAACACGAAATAAGAAACAAGAATTTGACAGAAAAAGTGCAAACTGTTCATCACCTTAGGAAGTTCAAAAGAAGGATTATCGTCTATGACAGGGTCTTCCAATGTAGCTTCTTCTATGTTTCCAACCAGCACTGAAATTTCTAATTCTGGAGGTCTCTCTGTAATTCCATTTCTGTTGTTAAAAGTGCTACTGTTCTATTACCGGCGAACCAAGTCACCGGTAATGGAGTACCTTTACAACAATTTTACCTGTTTAATAAATATACAACCATTTTGCTTTTCATACATAACCCAAAATTTACATATAATTACCATGCTGATTCAGTCTAAAATACACAATCAGCGGCTTTTGTCCCATCAAGGTCAGAACTTACAAAATATGAGTGACAACTTACAAAACATTAATAAGTTAGTTGTCGCTCATCTCATCTTCTGCATTCGTCGTCACCTACTCATGCATTTGATCAAAGAATATGTAAAATGCATCATCACGGACATATATGTGAATTTGAAATAAAATAAATATCAACATATGAAATTTGTAATTTTTTTCGCATACCTTGAATCTCATTATTGTCGGTAGCCGAAGGTTGTCTAGCATTCATCAAGAAGTCAACCTTCTTACTAAGTGCATGGAAGTTCAATTGCATATTTGAAGTCTTCTCTTTTGATACTTGTAGACGCTCTTTCAAGGTATCATTTTCAGTACACAACTCTTCAACTATTTTTTTGTAGTCCATCATCTGTGAAGTACCTATATCAGTAGTGTAACATGGACGTCGTTTATACTTTGATGGCGACTTCCGTTGCTCTCGTACTTTTAAGTATATTTCATCCACATTATGAGATACCCCTTCAAGCTTATCTTCCTCTATCCATTGATCCACTTGCGTCTGCAATGCAAATTTCAAACTACATAAACTATGAAATGTGATAAAGTTCTCAATTGAATGCAATGACATTTTTCAGACTTACCATAATTTCAGCCGCAATACTATCACAGGGGGTGCCATCTTTTCGATGTGTATGTACCCGACGATAATGAGCGTATTCCGACGGTGGAACACCATTATTTTTCTCAGTCTATAACAAATGTGTTACTTAAAGCAATATAATAATTTTAAATCATAAACGCATTTGTTATTAACGGACTTATACCTACATCCACATGATAAATCCTAGCATGGCTAACACTTCCAGATGTGTGTAGTGCTATTTGTTTTTCTCGATTTCCTTTATTGCGGTTGCATTTGAGCTGTATGAACAAACTAATGATAAAGTATTCCTTGAATATTTAAATCTATGAAACATAAAATAATAAAAGAATGAACAATTTTACTTGGTGCACTTCAGAATTAAAGTGTTTTATTAGGTATTTTCATTCTGTCTCTGAGTAGTTATCTGGCATCTTCCTTAATCGCGCAACATCAGTATCGTAAGGCGTGTAGTACAACGCCTTAATGCTGGATCTATTATCATTAAACTTCTTTCCTAACTTCTTAACGGTAGCCCATTTAATCATCTCATTTTCTCTGTCAATGTCAAACTTATCCTACACAAATTAGATCTAATTAGATGCATTTAAATTATATTAGGATGATAGAATATATAATGATAGATGAAAAATCCACTTACACAAATAACCTCCCACATCTTCTCTTTCTGTCTTTCTGGTACCCCTGCATCGCCGCCTCTTCCACACCAACTTGGCACACATGGTGTGGCATTTTCCGGCATACGGATTAACCAACCACAATAGCTACTGAATTTACTTGTATTTTTTCCAATCGATTCTCCTTTTGCATTAAACTCCATTGGCACTTTCATTCCTTCAGGCATTTTCATTATATCCAAACTCCTTGTGGGTCCTCTTCCAGACTTTTTGGTGGTACCTGCTAAAAAAAATTAAAGGTTAATAGGTTGAAACAATACTCATATAAAAGACGAAAAGATACAAACTTCCTGCGGATGAGCCCTCCATTGCAACGTGTTCATCTGTACTGGGATGTTCTATTAATGGTGGATGTACAACTTCTGGAATCTGCCCTGTTGAACCTTTAGAGGTTATTCTTTCTCTACTTGTCATTTTAACCTGCAATACACATATGATATTAGTATCATAGTACTAAAATAATCTTACAATTATACACATGAACATTGACAGTTATACCTTAAACTGAAAATAATAAACAAAGACAAGAATAACGAAAAACACAAACATGTTATCCAAACAAATCTTCTAGTTCGTCCATATCGTCCACCATGTCATCAACATTTATTGCATCAACCTCAACGTTTTCTACATCAGAACGGCTATGCATGAATTCACTATCATTCAGATTCATCTCCGTAGAGTATTGATGTGAGACGATCTCTTGATGAGGTTCAACACCTTCTGCCAACATATGTAATCCCATGTTGAACTGTTTTCTAGTTTCCACATCTAATACTAAACTCCATTCGCAATCCATGGGGTATGTTGCATAGAATACTTGTCGGGCCTGATTCACTAAAATATAAGGCTCATTCATCTGCAAAAAAGATGATGTCTTTACCGAAGTAAACCCAAATTCATCATGCCTAACATTTCTTCTATTAACCACATCAAACCAATCACACTTGAAAAGAACAACGTGATTAGAATTTAAGTAAGGCAGTTCGATGATCTCTTGCACCACTCCGAAGTAATCAACATTACTCGATTGGGGGTTCCGATCTCGAGCACTAGAAAAGCATGTAGTATCAGCGGTTGTGAGGACTCCACAATTCTGTACTAACCGTGAGCTAGCTCTTTAGTATGAAACTTAAAACCGTTTACTTCGTAACCGCTATAACTCTTCAATCCGAACAATGGTTTATTGGCCAATGCTTTTAACTGTTCTGTTTTATTATTTAGTCTTTCGCTTTGCATGCGAGCAATCTAAAAAGTTACGAACAATTGGTTAATATTAAAGTCATAACACATGTAATTAAATAATAATCCCACAGTACAAGCACTAACCCTATTTTCAAACCAATTTGGAAACTCCTTGTTGTGTACTAACTCCAGCGCTCGAGGATTCAACCTTCTTCGTCGTAACATGCGCTTATGTTCACTTCATTACAACACACAATTCATAAGTAATTGAGGTTTTATAACAACAAATGTTGAGTATTCAAGAAATAGTACTTACTCAATGAATGGTTGCACCTCCTGATATTGATTCAATATATACGCGTGACATTTCTTTCTTTCATCAGGACTTGATTCACGAACAACACAACCCCTTAATGGTTTGCCGATTATTTGAAAGACTGACAAAACGTGTTCACTGTGTTGTTGATCGACCCTATAGTTTCGCTCAATTCTTGTAAATCTAGTTTCAACATCGCGTAGATACCTTGAACAGAATGTCATGCACTCTGTGGCAATATAGCCTTCTGCTATAGAAGCTTCTGGATGACGTCTATTGCGAACAAATGATTTCATTATGCCCATTATCCTATGAAGCAAATGTAATAACATTTAGCAATGTAGCTGTACAAAATATATCATTATGTATGGAAGTTTGTGTTTACCTTTCACTGAAATACATCCACCGAAATTGAACTGGTCCACCAAGTTTGGCCTCTTCCACTAGATGAATCGTTAAGTGCATAGTGATATTAAAAAATGCTGGTGGAAAAATCCTTTCGATGTTACACAATATCACTGGCATATCACGCTCTAATCTGTCCAAATCATCCTTCCTCAATTCTTTCGAACATAGTATTTTGAAAGCATTACTTAGTTGCACAAGTGTAGTCACCACATTTTTAGGAAGAAAACCCCGGACGGCTACTGGCAAGAGACGTTGCATAAGTACATGATAGTCATGACTTTTCAACCCAATGATTTTGTGTTCCTTAACTAAAACACAACGTGAAATATTGGACGAGAATCCACCAGGAATTGTCAAGTCTTTCAAAAATCGACACATAATAGTTTTTTGATTGCTTGATAGGGTATGACTGGCCGCATGTATCACCTTCTTCCCTGCTTTTGTTATTGGATGGAGTGTACGTCTTATCCCCATGACTTACAAGTCAAGATGAGCATTCAAATTATCGTTGCTCCTACCAGGCACTCCCAACAATGTGTTCAGTAAATTTTCACAAACATTTTTCTCTATATGCATGACATCCAAATTGTGGGGCAGCAGTAAGGACTTCCAATAGGGTAAGTTAAAAAAAATGCTTATTTTCTTCCAATTACCAGTAGAGGACTCCCGACCAATCTTAACTCCTTGTTGCTTTTTTCCATAAGTGATCTTGTTTAAACCCTGCAGTTGTGCTAACACCTCATGACCAGACAATAGACAATCTTCTTGGTGGTGGACGAAAATCTTGACTCCCATCAAACGAGGCTCTATTGGTTCGAAATTGATGATCATTTGGTAAAAATCTTCGATGGCCCATATATGCAGTCTTTTTTCCATTTGGCAAACGGTGTGAACATGTGTTCATGTTACATACTGGGCAGGCTAAAAAACCAGAGGTTGACCATCCAGATAAATTGCCATATGCTGGAAAATCATTTATAGTCCACAAAACTGCTGCACGAAGCCGGAAATTTTCCTTCGCGGAGGCATCGTAAGTAATCACTCCCTCATCCCATAATATAATCAGTTCATCTATCAACGGTTGCAAGTATACATCAATATCATTACAAGGGGATTTGGGACCAGGAATTATCATAGAGAGCAGATAATTTGGATCCTTCATACATTCTTGGGGTGGCAAGTTGTATGGTATAAGAATCACAGGCCACATGCTGTAAGGCTTGGTATTGTTAGAGAATGGATTGAAACCATCACTTGATAGTCCCAACCTGATGTTTCGAGGTTCTAAACCAAATTCAGGGCATACAACATCAAGCGCTTTCCAAGTGGCAGTATCCGCTGGATGCCTCATCACATCATCTTTAATGCGTTCTTCTGCATGCCACCTCATAATTTTCGCTGTCTTTGTTGACATAAAGAACCTTTGCAACCTTGGGATTATAGGGAAATAACGTAGTCTCTTTAACGCTACTTTTTTACTCTTCTTCAGATCAGTGTTTCTATTATTAGACCCAATAATGGGTCTAGGTTTCACCCACCTAGACTCACCACATACCGGACAAACATCTGCATGTGAATGCTCTTTAGTAAACAAAATGCAGTCATTTGGACAAGCATCAATCTTGTCATACTTTAAACCCAATTCGCATATGACCTTTTTGGCATCCCTATATGTGGCAGGTGCAATGTTTCCTTCAGGCAGACATTTCTTAAAAAGTTTCATCAACTCATCCATTGCTGAATTACTCACTCTATAAAGAGACTTTATGTGCAATAACTCAACTATATAGGACATCTTTGAATAATTAGAACACCCTGGATATAGACTTTTTCCACAATCCTCTAGAAGCTTGTAAAACGTTGAAGCATCAGCATTTGGTTGCTCTTCTCCATTCGTCCATTCTCGTACACCGGTGCCGTCATAAACCATTTCATGCATTTGATCAACATTTCTTACACTTCTACTTGAAGATGGTACAAAGTCTTCACCGTGATAAATCCAATTGGTGTAACTTTGCACAATACCTTTCCATAATAAATGGTTTTCCACCACAACTCTTGGCTTATGAAAATGATTATTACAATGCATGCACGGGCAACGAATTGTAGTATTTCCTTCTACATCTATAAGAGTCCTATTACTGAACGCGAAATCTGGAAAGTTGTTCATCCCATTGTTATAATCTTCACTTAATCTAGACTTGGACATCCAACTCTTATCTATTTTGTATGATTACTGTAAATAAATTGACAATGAAACTTCATCAGAACAACCAACACTATCCAAATTTCACCAATCGATACAATAAAGCCTAGATTAGAATTCAAAACAAGCCTAAATTCAGCAAAATTTCAGCCGAATAAAAATTCAAAAGCACTTAAACAACATGAAATCCACAACTCCCCCTACCCAGCAACCCAAATTTCACAAATCGATACAGTAAATCCTAGATTAGAAGTCAGAACAAGCTTAAATTCAGCAAAATTTCGACAGTTAATCAACAAAATTTCAACCACATAAAAAATCAAAAGAACTCTAGCTTGAATGAGCATACTTGGATTTGAGATTCAAGAGATCTTCTCTTGTAAGTCTTTAAGATCAAGCTCTGTCTGCCTCTTCACAGATTATGTTCTCCGCTTCTCTGCGACTTCTTTTTCTTTGTTTAAGCTTTTGAAGTTCTTTGGTAATCTCCCGGTATCTGCACATGCACCAATAAGCTAAAGCTAATAGCTACTCTTATTCATGCTGAATTTAATATTCTTTAAAAGCTAAAGCTGAATTTAATATTATTTAAAAGCTAAAGTTTTTTTAATCAAATAAAAGCTAAAGTTGAATAAGCACTATTATTTTTTAATATTATTTAATAGCTAAAGATTTTTTTTTAAAGTTAATTGGTCAAAGTGACAAAAACAAATTGGTCTCTTTTCCTAAGAAAGCGACCAACAAGAAAGTGTTCCAATTCGGTTCTTCAATGCCTATGGAACTTCTAATACAAAATTCTAGATAAAGATCGGATTTTGTTGCACAAACCTGGGACAAAAGGGGCAAAATTGTAACTCCAGCATGACCTCCAACAAAGGGAACATCAACTTCCCGAGGATCAAGACCCAAAACCAGTGGATTCATCTTCATCAGCATGGCAAGAGGCTGCCCAATCCCTCCATCTGCCCCCAAAATCGCAACTTTAAACCCGGGCACTGCACCTTTCGCTCTGTAGCTAACCCTCCTCAAGGCCGAGTTATCCTCCATCTGAGTGACAATAGCTAAATGCTAATTGATTGAGGAATCAAAGAATTTTAATGTGTACTATAAAACAGAATCACTTCAAAAATGGTGGTATGAAATATAACACCTGGGACAAAACCCCATGGTCTGCACATGCACCAATAAGCTAAAGCTAATAGCTACTCTTATTCATTAATAGCTAAGGCTGAATTTAATATTCTTTAAAAGCTAAAACTGAATTTAATATTCTTTAAAAGCTAAAGTGGAATAAGCACTATTATTTTTTAATATTCTTTACTAGTTAAAGATTTTTTTTTGACCAAATTAATATCTAAAGTGTTCACCTCTTTTAATGCTTGCTCCCACTTTGGTTGTTGATTAGAAGACAATCGCCCAAGACAGCTGTGGCATGCCCCATAGCAATTAGAAAGCTGCAAATCCAATCATCACATAACAGCAAAACATAAATAAATATAAAGAACATAACAATCGTTAAGATAATGGCTCTGACCTACTCATTTCGGTGTCTCTAATGTTCAATAAATTCGCAACATTTGAAGTGCATGAGCTGATGCCACAACGTTCGACGCCAGGCTCTCCTGTGCTAATCATGCACTCTCCAATATCTCCCTGATCCTAGTAGCTGTGGATTCATAATTTGCAGTGAACAAACAACTTCATAGTAACAACTATCAGATAAGATCAATGAATAATCTACTAAGAAGCATTACTGAACATCAATCATCCAATACAAATCTTCACGAAATCAATGAGACTACAGAAAGAAAATAAGAAATATTTAACCATTTCCAAGAATCTAGGGCGCTGAATAATGCTGATGAATTCAACATACTACTCTTCAACATTTTCCATTAAAACAGAATTTTAATGTGTACTATAAAACAGAATCACTTCAAAAATGGTGGTACGAACTGTAACACCTGGGACAAAACCCCATGGTCTGCACATACACCAATAAGCTAAAGCTAATAGCTACTCTTATTCATTAATAGCTAAAGCTGAATTTAATATTCTTTAAAAGCTAAAACTGAATTTAATATTCTTTAAAAGCTAAAGTTGAATAAGCACTATTATTTTTTAATATTCTTTAATAGCTAAAGATTTATTTTTGACTAAATTAATAGCTAAATTGTTCACCTCTTTTAATGCTTGCTCCCACTTTGGTTGTTGATTAGAAGACAATCGCCCAAGACAGCTGTGGCATGCCCCATAGCAATTAGAAAGCTGCAAATCCAATCATCACATAATAGCAAAACATAAATAAATATAAAGAACATAACAATCGTTAAGATAATAGCTCTTACCTACTCATTTCGGTGTCTCTAATGTTCAATAAATTCGCAACATTTGCAAGTACATGAGCGGATGCCACAACGTTCGACCCCAAGCTCTCCTGTGCTAATCCTGCACTCTCCAATATCTCTGATCCTAGTAGCTGTGGATTCATAATTTGTAGTGAACAAACAACTTCATAGTAACAACTATCGGATAAGATCAATGAATAATCTAGTAAGAAGCATTACTGAACATCAATCATCCAATACAAATCTTCACGAAATCAATGAGACTACAGAAAGAAAATAAGAAATATCTAACCATTTCCAAAAATCTAGGGCGCTGAATAATGCTGATGAATTCAACATACTACTCTTCAACATTTTCCATTAAAACAGAATTTTAATGTGTACTATAAAACAGAATCACTTCAAAAATGGTGGTACGAATTGTAACACCTGGGACAAAACCCCATGGTCTGCACATGCACCAATAAGCTAAAGCTAATAGCTACTCTTATTAATTAATAGCTAAAGCTGAATTTAATATTCTTTAAAAGCTAAAACTGAATTTAATATTCTTTAAAAGCTAAAGTTGAATAAGCACTATTATTTTTTAATATTCTTTAATAGCTAAAGATTTTTTTTTGACCAAATTAATAGCTAAAGTGTTCACCTCTTTTAATGCTTGCTCCCACTTTGGTTGTTGATTAGAAGACAATCGCCCAAGACAGCTGTGGTATGCCCTGTTTACAGCTGCTTATCCTATTCTGTCTTTCCGTCATCTCAACCTCGCACCTAAGCATCACGTTCCTAGGGACAGAGACCTGGAGCTGCGGCTGCCTTCTGCGGAGTGGTAGACTTGTTGAGCAAAGCTGCAGGCTTGTTCTGCTTTTTGGTCTTGGTAGTGGCAACCAGAACGAATTGCTCCTTAGTTGGCTGAATAGTGACAGTCTTGGTGTTAGTCAACCCTACAAAAGAATAACCATAACTAATTAAATACCAAGCTACACAGATTTGAGAAAGATTTTAAAAAGAATGTACATGGAATTGATCAATCAAGATTTAAGCTAACGTTTTGGTTCTAAAAAAACATATGTCTACCAATATCTTCTCATGTCAACTCTTGCTGAACCTAGAAAGGATCAAACATAACATTCAATCGCATTTCAATCTCAAGTAAGAGCTCGTCGGTCAGAGGATTAATAATCAATATAAGAACCATAGATTTGTTCTAAACCCTGCAGTCAAGGCTACAAACCTAAAACAACACTCATTGCCCAAAGATATGATCTTCAATCCACATAATCTAGCTTCAGCTTCACAAATGAAGAAGCTCATACCTTATACTTTGCAGAGTGTTGAGTATACTGCTTCTCCTTGGAAGCCATCACTTCTATAGTTGTTTTCCAATTCTCCATTTGAAGCTCACAAAGAGCTAGCTCATCTTCCAGTTGAGCAAGCTTTCTGAAATCAGAGAAATCTCAAAAGGTTTTCAATTAACCAATCTAAGGAACCATAAATTCACGAATGAAACCACAATAAATTAGAAACTGCAAAGGGTTTTGCAGTTCTAAATTACTATGTACCTCTTCAAGTAGGACAATCTTGCTATTGCCTTTCGAGTGTAATCAAGAAGAACTTTCGAGTCCTTTTCCACCTTGGCCCTTTTCTCCTCTACACTAGTCTTTCTCAAAGAGATTTCCCCCATAGCAATTAGAAAGCTGCAAATCCAATCATCACATAACAGCAAAACATAAATAAATATAAAGAACATAACAATCGTTAAGATAATGGCTCTGACCTATTCATTTCGGTGTCTCTAATGATCAATAAATTCGCAACATTTGCAAGTGCATGAGCTGATGCCACAACGTTCGACGCCAGACCCTCCTGTGCTAATCCTGCACTCTCCAATATCTCCCTGATCCTAGTAGCTGTGGATTCATAATTTGCAGTGAACAAACAACTTCATAGTAACAACTATCGGATAAGATCAATGAATAATCTACTAAGAAGCATTACTGAACATCAATCATCCAATACAAATCTTCACGAAATCAATGAGACTACAGAAAGAAAATAAGAAATATCTAACCATTTCCAAGAATCTAGGGCGTTGAATAATGCTGATGAATTCAACATACTACTCTTCAACATTTTCCATTATATATTCAACAAACAATCCATTGGAAATTGAATCTAGCAATAATTTTTGAAAGAGACTTGTTTCTCTAGAATTAGGGGTGTCAAAACGGGTCATGGGTCGTGTCAGGGACTCCCTGACCCAAACACGACCCGTGGAATAGTATGGGTCTGGTTTTCAAACCCAAACCTGACCCGCGGGTTGGTGGGTCAACCCGCGGGTCAAAATGACCAGTGAGGAATGAAAGAGTTGGATCAGACTGGCCCATTTGACCCCTATGACCCACGGGTCAGACTGACCCGTTCGACCCGCGCGCACACAAAAAAAAACAGAATGAACTGAATCATATTACCACCAATTCTGTCAAATGCATACAAGATTACAAATGCAAAGCATAAGTGTAGAACTCTAGTCTAAATCCACTTCCCATGGTGATAACTTGATGTACTCCACAAGCCTGAAGGAAAAACAAAAGCAAGATTCAACCTTCATGTCTGCAAATACTAATTGCTAAATAGAACATTTTCAAATCCGAAAAAAACTGTAGGAAAATAAAATAGCCAGTCCTACAAGTAAAATACAGCAGAACCACAAATTATGAGAAATACTTGATTTTCTAATGCAACATAACCAAGTCTGTTCAAATTGTATCGGTTTATGAAATTACTTAGGCAATTGACATCACAGAATCGTATGAGCTACTAGACATTTACATCGAATTGAATCTACACAGCATTACAAAAGCAAAGGGATCATCACAAACACAGATATTAAGCATCCAGATAAAGGGAGCAGAAATTCAAAAGAGACATCGTTGACCTGATGCATTAGCGGCGAATTCTCATAGGTGTACCCATTCAGTGCTAATTAAGACCAATTTGAGAACAAATCGAATATCAAAAAGCAAAAACAAGCAATCAATTGGAAGAAATTTGAGTTATGAGAAAGTTTGAGTCTCATGCAGATCTAACCTAGCTCAGTGACGGCGACAATCAAACGAGAAAGAAGCCGCCATAGGCGCGATCCCAGAGATAGCGTGATGATCCGAATTGCGCTGAAAGGAGATGGTCGGACGCTGCGGAGAGGGAGAGCTGAAGTCGACTGATGAGAAGTGGGATGGGAGTAGCTGCGCAGTTTTCAATCTGACCTAAGTGGGATGGGAGTAGCTGCGCAGTTTTCAATCTGACCTAATGAAGTAGGGGTAACACAGGAGATACACGGATGTTTGACACGTGTAAGGCTGTGATTTATTTTATTTTAAAAATGTCATGGGTCACGGGTTGACCCGTGGGTCAAACCTTTCGACCCAAACCTGACTCGTATTTTCACGGGTCAGATACGGGTTGGGTCAAAATGACCCATGAGTTCAAAATCCTGACCCAAACCCAACCCGTTGACGGATCACCCATGGGTTGGGTCAGTTTTTGACACCCCTATCTAGAATCCATAGACGCAAGAATAGAGTTGTCAAATACGGGTCAATTCGCCGGGTTCGACCCGACCCGTCGTACTGTGCGGGTCAACCCGAACCCGGCCCGTTATACTGTGCGGGTCAGGTTTCGTGACACGAACCCGACCTGGCAGGTTGACCCGCCTGACCCGCACGTGAAAAAACAGCCCTCTAACTTGGATATACATCCAGAGTCCCTAACTTGTTATTGACATGCTTCTGCTACCACTACTTGCAGCTTCTCACCAAAGAAATGAGGTTTAAATTCTATCTCCATGAAATACTCTCAACTTTCCAAGTCAGCACTCATTTTCTTATGAAAAAAAAGACATGCTTCATGTTCTTTCTGAATTTACTAACAAATGCGAGGTTGTGTGCAGTTCCATGGAATGAGAAACATAAAACACAAAAAGAACAAGTTGTTGTCTTCACATTAGAGAGAACTATCTTAGTTTCATGTGTCATGCTTCCTCATTTTTTTTCAAGCCCAAAACAAGCTGACATATCCCCAGAGTAGGAAACGCTTCGCCTTGTGGATTCCTCTTCTTTATAAAGGAAAGGTTGTACGTTTCAACATTGACTAGATGGAAAATATGATAGTAGGCTTCCAATCCAAGTTCCAATTGCAGATTGCAGAGCTGTGGTAACTTGCGAGTCAAATTACAGCATAAGCTTGCATGCATAACAGCATAAAGGAAAGGTTGTAACTTATATAGTTTGCATGCATAACAGCATTAGTAACTTGCGAGTCAAATTACACATAAATTGTGAAACTTGCAGCATCAGTGCATAATTGACAGCATCAGTGCATCCATCACAATTCACAGCATTAGTGCATCCATCACAATTCACAGCATCATTGCATAATTGATTCTAATTTCTATCTAAGTTAGTAACTTATATAGAAACTCAACAAGGAGCGGAGACACAGACCTGGGCTCACGGGAAGGACTGCAGTTCACACGCATGACGCCAGGGACGAAGCCAGGAATTTATTTCAGTGGAGGCAATAATGAGTTCGGGACGGATATTCAGTGATTTTTTTTTTGCAGTTTTCAATTTGATAGCATTTTGTGCCAACCTCGAATGGAAAGGAACGAAAATTCAGAGCCAAGTAGCAAGAATCTTACCATATAGCCGAGCTTATTGTCTGGATGGAACTGAGAATCCAGGCTATGTCTGATACTGATATAGTTTAACTCACTAACCACTGCAAAAAGAGTAGCGCTTTCAGCCTGCACATTCAGGCAACCTGTGATTAACATAATCTCCAAAATAATAAAGTTGGTCTAAAATGAAAGACGAAATTCACTATTCTGTCTATGAAAAAATGATACAGTAGATCCAAAGACAGCAATTCAATACACAAATTTCTCCAGAAAATTGTCATCTACAAGATGAGAAATTATAGATATCACAGCATGAGCTTTTTTAGTATAACAGATCAAGAGAATTTGACTTGAAAACATCATGGTTTCTTACAAAAAAACAAAAACAAAAAAAATACAGCAACTAACAATTAACTCTGTCCATTACTTAATCAAACTTTATCTACCATCTATCAAAACTTATTATAACTATGCATGATTTGCTTATCACTTCAAAGTGTCTTGTGTTATGGCAACTAACAATGAACTCCATATTATTCCATTACTTAATAAAACTTTCTTTTCGTAATCAAGTTATTATAACACTTCCATGATTGATTGATTTCATTATCATTTTATCACTGTCTTGCCAAATGCAGAGAAGGGTCCGGCTAAACGTTTCTTATATATATATATATATTATATTTATGTATAATATACTTGTTAATATATATATATATATGTAATAATATATCTATATGTATAATATATATTTATGTATATATGATACTATATATGTATATGTATATATATATATATATATGTGTGTGTGTGTGATATTATGTTTATATGTATATGTATATATATATATATGTGTGTGTGTGTGTGATATTATGTTTATATGTATAATATATATATATATATATATATTTTTGTTGGTAAATAATATGTATATATATATATATATTATGTATATGGGCTATTATATGTATATGTGATACTATATATGTATATTATGTATATGTGAAAAAAATATTTTCAAAAAATGACTTAGGTCATTCCCACACTTTGATGAAGGTTACAACTCGGTCCTTGCACTCTCGGGTCATTTTGGGACTTTACCGAGTGTTATGAACCAAACCAGAAAAGTGTTGGGTCATTTTGCAATTTTTAAAATATTTTTTAAAATCATCTCGAATTTTTTAAAAATTTACATTTTTATTCCTAAACTTTTCTGGACATTCCATGACTTCTCAAATTATTACAAATAAGTCCAGAATAATTTTCGGGTTATTTTGAAACTTTATCAAGTGTTACAAATAAGTCCAGAATAGTTTAGGGCCAATTCTGTCATTTTTTAAAAAAATATTTGCAATTCAGCTTGAATTTTAAATAATTGCATTTTGGTCCCTAAACTTTTCTGAACATCTCATGACTTGTCAAAGTGTTACAAATTGGTCCAATGTGTTTAATATCTTCAAAACCATTCGTGTATTTTTGACACGTTGAAAATGGTCCCAAAGTTAAAACCACATTTTTTCAAGTACGATTAACTTTATCATCTCTTGTATATTTATTTGAAATTAACTTGTAAATAAAAATGTTTGTACATGGTTTATTTCAATTAAAGAAAAATGCATGTAATCTCTTTAACCAAGCATGATCAAGTTGGACAATTCGGGTAAATCGGTAAAAAAATCATTTGAAAAGCAAACTAAAGTACCGAAATGACGGATTATGGGCTCGCGAGCCCTTATGACGTAATCAAACCCCCGAATTCAATTATCTGGACGCAGACCTTTTCAAGCTCTAAGATGTTAACACCATGTACCTTATGCAAAATTTTAGGATTCCGATTAGTCTTTAATTAATCGGTAACGACTCTTTCATTTTTTCGATCCGGTTGATAAGCCCACTCGACCGGACCCGTCACTCGCCAATACCCGACATTTTCGAGCGAAACAAATAAAAATGTTTTCTAAAAGGGTTTGGCAAAGTCGGATCATCTACTAATTACGAGTGTACAACCATTTTTCTGCTACACATTGTGTACAACCATTTTTCTGCTAACCGATCTTGAAATAATTCTTAATTTCTTATCTTAGCCGTCGAAGCGGACAAAGGCGAGAGTATGTATGTGCCTTGGACTTGGACTGCATGGGGGCTTGCAATTTGCATCTGCCACTGCCAGCCATTGGAAGTATACTTTGAAATAAAAAGGCTTGAACTGAACGGATCAGAAAGCCTAAGATGTAAATGCAGCATAAGAGAAGATTAAGGTTCAACTTAACTGTCGAACATGTTAGAGGCGCAAAGTGCAATTTTTGCATGATTTAAATATCTCGAACTTCGTCTACCCCAAATTGAAATTCGAAGACCCTCTTTCTTTCTTTCTTTCTTTTTTTATTTTTATTTGAAGACCTAGTTCGGACAAGAAGGGTCTCTCACTCTTCATCTCGACGAAACCCTGATAAACCATCTGCGTTGTCTTTAGCAAATTCGCTTCACTGCCGAAACTATACCTTTCTAGGGTTTCAGATCCGCAGCGCGTGAAGGTATCGTCGGACAGAATAGATTGATGTCTCTTCCGCCCGCAATTGAGGATTATATCAAGGAGTCCATAGATCATTCTTTAGGCCTTCCTGTATCGGCGCAGACTTTGTCGTTAAAGCTTCGCATATCTGAAGAGGCTCAATGCATACTTCAAGACCAGTGCTTGCATCTGGAAGCCAAATTAAAGGAGAAGGACGGCCTTCTTGAGCTCGCTAGGGTAAAATTGTACTTCAGATCTATCCAACCCCCTATTTTCTCTGTTTGGTTATAAGGAGTCATAATTTTGTCTTGCTCCGAATTGATTCAGTACAGAATGAAGTGGATCTTAATCCAAAAATAGAAAATTTTAGCGAATCAGTGCTACTTCCTTTGAGTTGAAGTTATTATTATTGGACCCTGTATTTGATTTTCTGGGTTTACAGGGAGAAGCGACTATGAATGCTCAAGCTTTGAAGAAATTTGTGGAGGAGAACCAAAAATTGGCGTCGGAGTGCACGAATCTGTTGGCGGATTGCAATAAATGGGAGAAGGAGTGTTCTCTTTATGAGGTGGACAGGGAGGCATTGATGGAATTCGGAAATGAAGCTCATGAGAGGGCAAGTATGGCCGAGGCCAGGGTTCAAGATATGGAAGAGGAGGTCAAGCAACTAAAAGATGGGTTGATGTTCCATAAGCAGAAACTGGATAATCATAAGGTAAGAATTTTCTCGTCCCTTTCGAGGTGAATTTTCCTTTTTGGTTGAGACTTGCTAAGCAGGGAACAGACTGCTCTTGTTGTTCTATGAACACTGCTGAATAATTTACATTCTTGCTAGTTAATCAGTTAGTGTCCTAACTTTGTGTTGATGAACAGGTGGATTCTTTCATTAAAACGTATTACTGTGGATCAGGTAGTTAGACCTTTTGTAAATGTATATTCCCTTAGAACATTAATGGACAATATGATGTGAGAACATAGTTTAGAGAATTATTCTGACCGGCTGGTTCGATCCTGGTTTCACTGCAAGCCTTCTTTTCATGATCTCACTCCTAACTAATCGACTATTTTTTTTTTTCATCTGAAAGGATAATACAACTCATGATGATGGGACAATCCTGGAGGATAAATCAGTAGCGTCGATCTTAGAGATGTTGGTTACTGATGATGGGTTTTCATATGCTCATTCATTCCTGGAGGCACATAGTGAAAATGAATCATGCCAATCATTGATGAACCTGTGGAACTGGTAAGCGATGTATTTTGCAATCTTTACTGCTTTATGATTTCTTCTTTGCTTAATAGTCACATTGTTTACATATTTCTTGCCTATTTATGCTTCACTTTTGATTCTACATTTTTTTCGCCAGCTTGAAGCCAACGACTAGGAAAGTCTTGTCTCTAGCCGGCTATGTGAATACACTAGAGAAAGATGAGGAAAATCTTAGAAACAATCTCGATAACGCTGAAGAAGAGGTGAGTTCGATCCAAAAACTTTAGAATTGAACATTCTTCGTGGGGTAATTACAAGATTCATAAAGTATCATGTATTTTCAGGTCAAGGCTTTGGCAGAGGAAAACAAGAGGCGGTTACGGAGGCTAAGCAGGAAAATTGTGAGTCCTTGTGGGAAAAGTGCTGGAACTGCTTCTGCCAAGGTGAAATAACAACTACAAACCTGGGCACCTTGCCTAAATGCAGCCCTATTTTTCTCTACCACATAAATTTTTCGTGATCTGGGTTTTCTATTATAGTGTTTAACAACGCCACTGAAAGAAGAAAGCTTATGCTAATTTGGTTTTGATGATGCACAAAAGGATTCAGTTTGTTCTGCAAAACATTAATAATATTCTCTGCAGAAACATAGATGAAGATGGCACTGCTGTAATATATCTGTCAACATAATCACCTGTTATTCATTTAATTCTGTTCATATTTTGTTGATCGATTGATTTTTCATGAAACGTTATTTCCACTTTTCATGCAGTCGAACAAGCGGAAATCAAGTCCCAGGACGAGTAGCCGAGTAGTTGACAAGAGACTTAACTTTGACAACGTGGATTCTACAAGAGAGCCGCTCTCACCTTTAGAATGTAACCATGATGAATCTCGAACAGCGAAGAGAATGTCCGACTGAAACGAAGATGTAGCTAACATTCTTGACAAACGAAGATGTGAGTCACTAACAACTGGATTCAAAGGCAATTCTTTCTTCTAGAACTGCCTGTTACCCTTTTCTTGGATAGTTATGTTTGTACGACGTCATGAATTGACATTTAAAACGGTGGACAGCTTCATTAGGTGTAAATGAGCAAGTTATTCGCGACAATTCGTGATCGATTAGTTTGAACTCGATTCATACTAAGCTTGGTTTCGTGCCTTTGTTGATGTATTGATACTGCAATGAAAAAGTTGTTGAACAAAGTGGAACTTAGTCGAGTCAATCATAGCTTGACCTAAAATGCAATCTCAAAGATAAAAATTTAATTTTGACGAGTGACTAAGAAAACTAGGCCGCAGAACGAAGCTTGATCAGTCTAATGTTCGGCTGGATTAGGTTTGATTGAACACCCACGCAGCTTAGACAAAACGGCGTCGTTTTAGAAGAGCTGTGTTCAAAAGATATTTAACTTCGTTTCCCAACCAATTCCTTATCCAAACTCTTTCGTCTTCAGAAAAATCAAACTGCGAGGCGCTCCTCCGACCTCCGTAACGATAAGCCAGGAGAGAAATTTTCTCCGATTGCAGAATGGCCACAATGCTCCGACATTTATGCCTCCCTTCGACGGCGGTGATATCACCGGAACCATTCCATTCCACTCACAGAAGCTCAAGCTCTGTATCTCTTCTGTCTCTCCCTCTTTCTTCTTCTTCTCCCTTATTTTGTTCCCTCTCCCACAGAGTTCACAACAGAACTAGAAAGCAGGTTAATTACTTTCTGGCCTTGTCCACTTCCGCTGTCGAAACGCCTCCACTCGATTCAGTTACAGCGCAGGATGAAGCAGAACAACCCGTAGAAGAATTCTCCACAACCCGACTGATTGCACAGAACCTCCCCTGGACGTGTACGGCCGAAGATATTCGTTCTCTGTTTCAGAAATACGGAACTGTAGTGGAAGCTGAGGTAATTGATTCACTCCCGATATGAATACCTGCTACTTATTTGCTGTAGATAGAGTTTAGGGTTTGGGATGAAATTTGTTTTGACGCTCAGAAAAAAATAGCTTTTGATGAGTGGTTCAGGGATATGACTGTTCTTGATGATTTTGCCTGTAATGGTGATTTCTGGTGTCGCAGCTCTCTATGTATAATAGAACGAAGAACAGAGGTTTAGCGTTTGTGGAGATGGGTTCACCTGAGGAAGCTGCTGAGGCCCTCAAGAACCTCGAATTATCTGTAAGAATTAGTTTCATATTGTTATTTGTCATGATGCTTCATTTGAAGCAATGCTAACTTTCTCTGCTAATTGTCTTCAAAAATATACAGTAGCCTTCGTTAGCTTGAACATTTTGACAATCCATATAGAAAAAGGTATATCCTACCAAACGCATAGGCACAATTCAACTCTAAACCCTAAACCCTAACAGTGCCGTGGTGGAGTGTGTTGGTGCGATATAATTATTCATTCATGTATTGTTGTTGATAATTCCTAAATGTTCTTATACTAACCTTAAAACCCCGTGATTTCCCGAAAGCTGCCTTATAAATATTTGGTTCTTAAGAATTATATGCGTAAAATTGGTGTTTATGTTTGTACAGTGTTTGTATATGATATCCCAAAATTTATGTTTTGGAATATTCTTCTTGTTGCGTAGGAATATGAAGGCAGAACTTTGAGGATAAACTATGCCAAAGTACCAAAAGAGAAGCCGCCTCCTCCACCAAAACCCAATACATTTACCACATTCAACCTATTTGTGGCTAATCTTCCATATCAAGCGAGAGCCAAAGATCTTAGGGAATTTTTTGGATCCGAGTATAGCAGTGTTGCTACTACAGAAATCATATTCCATGACAATCCAAGAAGATCGTCGGGTTATGGATTTGTTTCCTTCAAATCCAGGAAAGAGGCTGAGGCTGCAGTTACTGCATTTCAAGCAAAGGTATCTATGTTTGGAATGTCATTCATTATTGATTATTTATGAGATTACATCATTTCGACACCTTTCCAAATTGAAAATCATCCAGGCGTTCATGGGACGACCCATAAGAATTGCAAAGAGTAAGCAATTCGTGAAAGTTCAGGACAAAGAGAGTCTGCAGTCCCATGATACCCGTAGTGAAGAAGCAAGTGTTGCTAGTAGTTAAAGATGAAAATCATAAGCATGGAGATTGTGTCCGCTGTTATCCAATTATGATGATGATGATTCACTGTTAGTCAATGAACTTCATCTATTATACAAGGAAAGACTGAGAATATTTGTATGATCAGAATCTGGGATACGATTCCTGTGATAAATCATTGTTGCCACCAGTTTTATATGACCTATCGTTGTACAATAATAGAGAGAGATTCTTCGAATCGTGAATGCCTTCAATTTTGTGATTGAGCATTATTTTACTCTTTAATTTACCATTGAAGATTAGGTAAGTTTGAAGCTTGGACTTAACTAACCCCCATCTATTTCTGGGTAATTATTTTTGATAAGGTGAAAGTCGAGGGGGAAATATATTTTTTGTTAACACATGGGTTGGTCGGAAATTGCGCCTGTTAAACAGCTAAGCTGCACGTGAACGGTGAAACCGCCACGGCCCGGCCCCCCTTATTATTGAGCCCGATTCCTTCAATGGAATATATAATACATACACTGACATTTTTTCTGCTTTTTTATTTGTCATTTAGTAATACTAATTATTATTTAAACAAAAAGACAAAAAATGGAAGATGCAAGGAAATCGTTGTCCTGTCCCTCTTCTCTTGTGTCTGTTATGGTTCCTTTTGCTATTCTGTTTATGAGAATGGGTTTGAACCTCACGAAATCAGATTATTTCAATTCTATGGAAAAAGAATGAAGAAAATGTCATGAAAAATAATCCAGTCACAACAATAATCAGAGTAGATCTGGCAAGTCCTCTACAATACTGAAGAGAAGAACCAACAATAAACTCAAGATGACGATGACGAACAAGGAGAGGAATAGATCGAAGAATTAATACGAAAAAACAAAAAAGAGATAACCTTCGCTAAAGAAATAACACCGTCTACAGCAGTAGAGCAGCTGCAGCAGCTACCACGGCCACGGATCCGCCGACGGTGAATCTGTTCAAGGCAGCACCGCTTGGTGTCTCGGCTGATGGTGCAGAAACTGGAGGGGGAGTCCCGAAGACAGGTGGAGATGCAGCGGGAGAGGATGACGGTCTCGAAGCTGAGCTCGGTGGAGTGGCTGTGGGAGCAGGAGTTTCAGCATGGGGGGACGCCGCGGGAACCGGTCTTGAAGAGGGGGAAGCGGTGGGCGTGGGGGTGGTTGTCGGAGCCGGTGCAGGAGCCTGAGCCATTGCTGAAGCGACGATCAAGGCGAACAGAGACAGGCAGAGGAGTCTGGAGCTGGCCATTGTTGGACAATGAGTTGACTCGGTGGACTTTGTAGATGGAAATAGAAACGTATCTGAGTTTGAACTCGGGAAGAGGAGAACGAGCGAACACTAAGTGAGAGACAGACTGATTATATATAGAGAGGGCGGAGGACCGTTGTAATTCTGATATAAATAAATAAATAATGATTATTATTAGTTTTTAGAAGGCAGCACTGCCCCTAATCATAACTCGACATTTAAGAATTGTTTTTCAGTTAAAAGATAATATTATTGTATATTTAATTTATATTTAAAATAATTTTTATTCGCATTGTAATTCACTTATAAGTTATAACCATAGTTATCAGAACCGGACCGGACCGGCGGACCGGTGGTTCGACCGGACCCCTGTACGGTTTGGTTCAATTAAAAGACCGTTTTGTAAATGAACAGTGTTTGGACCGGGTCGAACCGGCCGGTTTCCAGTTCACGTTTTAGCTGATTTTTTTTTTTACAGACCAATCGGTTTTTGGTTTAAACCGATTGGTCTGTTTCTGGTTTTTGTACAAACCAACCGGTTCGGTCCTTTAGAAATCAGGTAGGTTAGAAAATAGAAATCAGGCATTCAGTCGAATCACTTCTCAGCGTCGTCTTCAGACTTCAGAGCTCAGCATCTTCCTTGCGCAGCCTCTCTTCCTGGAGTCTTTCTTCCTCGCGCACACCAGCAGCTTTCTCGCGGTCGACCATCTTCCTCGCGCAGCAGCACCACCGTTCGAGCAGCTCGCGTTCGACACCAGCTCGCGTTCGACAGCTCGACCAGCGTTCGACAGCAGCGACTATCAGCAGGTTCGGTTCTTAAATTGCTGAATTGATGTATTGGTTAGCTGAATATTGATGAATTGATGTATTGGTTAGCTGAATATTGATGAATTGGTTAGCTGAATTGATGAATTGGTTAGCTGAATTTGATGAAATATTGCTGAATTGATGTATTGAAGACAAGGTTCGGTTAATTTGAGCTGAATTTATTGATGAATTGGTTAGCTGAATTGATGAATTGGTTAGCTGAATTTGATGAAATATTGATGAATTGATGTATTGAAGACAAGGTTCGGTTAATTTGAGCTGAATTTATTGATGAATTGGCTAGCTGAATTGGTTAGCTGAATTGATGAAATTGGTTAGCTGAATTGATGAAATTGGTTAGCTGAATTGATGAAATTGGTTCGTTAGCTTAGCTTAGTTCGGTTCTTTGTTAAATTGGTTAGCTTAGCTTAGCTGAATTGATGAAATTGGTTTGATGAAATTGCTCAAATCTTTGTTAAATTGTTGAAATTGATGATTAGGTTTTTAAGTTTGCTGAATAGGTTCCGTTAATGTGGTTGTTACTTAATAGGTTGAATTTGAAATGGATTCAACAAATATGAGTAGTAGTAGTACACCGACTACCCCATCTGAGCCTAATTCCAGTGCGAGTTCTAGAGGAAAAACTGATCCAGCTTGGGGACATTGTAAAATTGTGGATGCTTCTACTGGGAAAGGAAGAACATTGCAATGTGCCCATTGCAATAAATCATTTTCTGGGGGTGGAATTCATAGGCTTAAGGAACATTTAGCTGGAGTTAGGGGTAATGCTATGTCTTGCAACGTGGCACAATATCTGGATTGATTGATGTCATAGAAAGATATGCTACTCAGAATAACCATTTGGGAGCGAGCATTAGATATGAGATGATAATGTTTAAGGATGCCAAAGGTGACTTTGGAAAGTTTTCTGCCATAGCTGATCGTGCAAGAATGACTCCAGGTAAATATCTTCATGTAAAGATTTTTTTAATTATATGGTTAGTAATTACTAATTAGTATTGTTTAACTTATTTTGTCTTAGATCAATGGTGGATGCTACATGGTAATTCAACACCAAATCTTCAAAAATTGGCAATTCGCATACTAAGTCAAACATGTAGTTCCTCTGGTTGTGAGCGAAATTGGAGTATCTTTGAGCATATTCATTCTAAGAAGAGGAATCGACTGGAACATCAAAGGTTGAATGATCTTGTTTATGTTCATTATAACTTGCAGTTGCAAAAACGGTAAGAGTTTAAATTCTTATTTCTATATATAATCACATGTATTTGATTAGATTATAAAGTTTTTTTTTTTTTTTGGGGGGGGGGAGGGGGTGCAGTAACTCATTCAAGGATAGATTTTATGATCCTCTTGACTTTGAGAAATTTGATCCTATGGCTTCTTGGATATTAGAGGATGAGCCTTCAGCCTTATCAAATGAAGAGTTAGAAAGTTTTCGTCGTGAAATGGAGAGATGTACAATTAATGAGTTGCCTAATGATGGTAAGATAATTATAATTCATTGTTATCATTGGTTTAAAATGATTAATGATTTTTGTCTTTGTGCTTAGATGAGTTAAATCTTGATGATCTTGATGATGGTGATGACAATGAAGATGCAAACTTGACAATAAATGTTGTTGGAGTTGAAGATAATTTAGTCTATCACAATGAAGAAACGAGTGGTGGTTATGCATATTGGAGTGGAGGGGATCAAAGAGAAGTTTAGAAGTTATGTTTAAACGTTTAACCTATTGTAATTGTGTTTTATTTTGACACTATTGTGTATTGTGTTTAAAAATTGAGAGTAATGTGGGTTTGAAATTGAAATTATGTAGTTTGTGTGTGTGTGAGATTATGTAGTTTGAGGTAATTATGTATGTGTTTGAGACTATGTATGTATTTTAATTTTTCAGATTTTTTTCTCCTCTTGTGAACAGTGAACCGCACATTGAACCGGGTTGGACCGGGTTGGACCGGCCGAACCGTGAACCGCCTCCCTCGCCGGTTCGATGGCCGGTCCGGTTCTGATAACTATGGTTATAACGCGTAAAATATTAATTAGAAATATTTTTTATTGCCAAAGTTTTTTTTTGGCCAAGTTTGCCAAAGTTCGAATCGGATATCTTTGTTGACTAAGGGAGGAAACTGAACTATAGCTTAGGATACAACACTCTACAAGATGTTTTATTAAGTTGATTTGGGGTGATTCTTGTTAATTTATTTGTTGGCTAAGGTAAAACAAAGTGTAGAATTTAACTCTTCGTTGATATATCTAAAATCAGTATAGCTTCTATCAGTTACTTATTCAAGGAGTTACTATTCTACTTTGTTGACAAATCTGCATATAATCAAGTGCTGGTACAAGTATGTCAATATTCAGATCTGCTTTTGACATTTTGTTGTCTCTAGTTGCTAGACTTGCTAGGCTTTTTGACTTCTTTTGTTTGCTGACTTGCTTTGTTTGCTGACTTGCTGTTGACTTCTTATTGTAACACTCCCCCTCAAGTTGAGTAGTCGGATCTCCAATACTCAACTTGCTCAGTACCTCCTTGAATGACTTAGAGTTGACAGCCTTGGTAAGTATATCTGCCAATTGATTCTCAGATCGAACAAACAAAAAATTGATTTTCCCGTCTACGAGGTTTTCTTTGATGAAGTGTCTATGCACTTCAATATGCTTAGTTCGATCATGTTGCACTGGATTCTCTGCAATACTTATCGCTGCTTTGTTGTCACATAGCAGTTCACAGGATCCAGTTTGCGGAAAACCTATCTCTGTCATTAGACCTCTTAGCCATAGCATCTCTGTTAGTCCTCTTGCGATCCCTCGGAACTCTGCTTCCGCACTTGATAGGGCCACTACCTTTTGCTTCTTACTCCTCCAGGTTACCAGATTATCCCCAATAAGGGTAAAGTACCCTGATGTGGATCTTCGATCGACCGAGTTTCCTGCCCAGTCTGCATCTGTGTAACCTTGTATCTCAAGATTACCATTTCTTCTAAATAGAACCCCATGCCCTGAAGTACCCTTCAAATACCTCATTATTCTCATGACTGCTTCCATATGATCATGTTGAGGTTGATGTATAAATTGACTTACTACTCCAACTGCATAGGCAATATCTGGTCTGGTATGTGACAGATATATAAGTTTGCCAACTAGCCTTTGATATCGCTCTTTATCTGCTAGTTTTGCCCCTTCCGTTATGCGTAGACCATGATTTACCACCATTTGAGTTTCAGCTGGTTTGCATTCTAACATTCCTGTCTGTGCCAGGAAATCCAGAATATACTTCTTCTGACTTATAATAAAGATCCCTTTTCTTGACCTTAGTACCTCAATCCCGAGAAAATATTTTAACTTTTCGAGATCCTTCATTTCGAATTCTTCAAACAGGTTTCTCTTCAACCTGTTCATTTCTCCTGGATCATTACCTGTGATAATCATGTCATCAACATATATAATCAAACAGGTTATTAGGGCTCCTGTCTTCTTCAAGAACAAAGTGTGGTCAGAGTTACTCTGTTTATATCCATATGTCCTCATGGCTATAGTAAACCTCTCAAACCACGCTCGAGGAGATTGTTTCAGGCCATAGAGTGACTTTTTTAGTCGACACACTTTTCTTTCTTGACTTCCATCTTGGTATCCTGGTGGAACCTCCATGTATACTTCTTCTTCAAGATCTCCATGAAGAAATGCATTCTTCACATCAAACTGGTGGAGTGACCAATCTTTATTTGCAGCTATGGACATCAATACTCTGACAGCCTACCAGTCTTTTTCCACCTGCTAACCTGCACATCTCCCATGTCTTATTCTTCTCCAGTGCCTCCATCTCGAGATCCATAGCTTGTTGCCATTTCCTGGATTGTTGGGCCTCTTTGACCGTCCTTGGAATTTCTTCTGAGAGGATAGACATTGCGAATGCCTATGCTTCCTCACTTAACCTCCCCCTTACTCCATTGGCCATCGGATATCTTGATCTTGTTGGTTCCCTCTCCGGGGTGTACCTCCTAGGTGGTCGCCCTTGATTCTATCTTGGAGGTAATTTGTATCCCTCCGTTATTGGTTCCTCCTGTTCTTGAAACTCTTCGATATCAACATTATCAATTATATTGATATTTTGAGTTTCAGACGGGCTTACCGGAGTTGTCTCGGATACCTAAAATGAAGAAGTATCAGTTGTGACTCTTAGTTCGCTTGTGTTTACTGTTGTGTCCGTAGATGGCTCACAGGTTCGATTTTCCAACTCTGGTGGACCATCATAGGAGGGACTTTGACTATCCAGGAAACGATTAGCAAACGATTTGATGAACTACTTACCCAATCTAGTGGACCGATTATAGAATTCCCCCCTTGAACGCTAGATTGGTGGTAGAAATATTCGGTTTCCAGGAAATCACAGTTCATGGTGATGAACATGTGACGATTTTTAGGGTCATAACACCGATAACCTTTTTGATTAACTCCATATCCTACAAACACACATTTGACCGCACAAGAATCAACTTTTGTGCGGTCATTTTTGGGTATATGGACAAACACAGAACATCCAAATATACGAGGAGTTAAGGTAAGGATTGGGGGTATTTTGGTCATTTTAGAAAGAATGTCCAATGGTGTACGGAGGTTTAGAATTTTTGTGGGAAGTCTATTTAGAAGATACGTGGCTGTAGCAACAGCTTAAGGCCAGAAAAACTTAGGTACTTTGGACTCGATAAGGAGGGATCTTGTTATGTCCAATGGTGTACTTTGGCTGATGCAATGATGATTGAAAGGCTTAATTTAACAGAATTGCACCAATCCTTTCCGCATAAAGACCCAAATTCTTACTATACGATTGGGCTACAAAGAACTCTATGCCACGTTCAGCAAACAACCTTACAGATGCTGCATCTTCGTCAAAGGCTTCCACTAGCAAATCCCTACCAATAAAGTTAGAGAACATAAACACACTTCAGATACTTCTTTGTCAAGTACTTGAGATACCTGCACAGATGTGTTCAAGACATAATTAGAGGTTGGATCAAAGACTGAATGCAGAGATATTCACATATTTGCACTTCCTCTGTATTATATAATAAGTATGGCAAGCATAATATAATAAAACGAAAAGGAAGCTGATGACTGATCATGGTTAGTGTTGGGTATTGATAGTGACGACCCAATATGGGAAAGGCCTCGAAGGCCCAATAAATTTGCAGGGGGTGAAACCCATACCATTTAAACAAGGCCAACCCACAGTAAGGTTACTCTGACCCTCATAAAGTGGTCCAGTATCGAATCCAAACTAAAGTGGACGCCAAAGTGCCACTTCAGGTCGCCATTGGCCAAGGCCAAAGCCTCCCACTGCTCACCATGGGAGTGCTCGCCAAGGGAGTGCCCAGGGAGTGCTCGCCAACAATCAAGGTCGCAGCCACAGGAGTGCTCGCCATAGGAGTGCTCGCCTTGAAGAGAGCCTTGTCTCTCTCCTCTGGTCCCACCAACCATTAATAAGGATATAGCCACGATATCCCGCATATCTCGGGCATATATTCACTAAAGATTAGATACGGTAACTGCAATATCTCGCCGTAACCGCAATATCTACTATCTAAATCTTCAAGAACACAATATTCATGAAGATATACAGTTACCTTATACGGTTTGGTATCTCCTACTCTATAAATACCTTTGCTTTACATACATTCAATACGTTTTGAGCTATATACACACATATACTCATTTAAGCATCGGAGAGGGACCCAGATGCACCCCCTCTGTTGCGATCCCCTTCTTGCAGGTTCATCGGAGCTCAGGCGAAAGCGCGCGATCATCACCTCCTTGGCATTCAATTCATTACCAGATCAGCATTCAGGAAATCACGATCCAACATTTGGCGCCGTCTGTGGAAAACGAGCAAAACAGTCATACATACTCGCTCTAACCGCAATCATCGGAAAGAAGCTAACGAACAATCCTCGTATAGCTCTAATTCCGCTGCCGCTTCGCCACTCCACCAAGAACCTGCAAGCCAAGCAGTCTGTGATGCCGTCCCTCCGAGACCGGCACATGAACAAATTGGCAATTCGAGAACGACCCCTGTTCCAAACGTCGCAGAGATTCCAGATCGACAAACCATCCAAGTGGCTTGGGAAACCATTCAGGTAACCGCAGAGATGATATCCCTCTTGGAAACCATCATAGGACAGGCCCGCAGAAAAACCCCTGCTCCTCATGAAGATCCTCGTCCTACGGGGCCACCGGAATCAGAAACTGGAAATCCTGACACCACAGCCCCTCAAGAAGATCAAGAGATGACCTTTGGACACCAATCCTTACCTCCGGCCTCCACTGAGACGCCGGCGGTCACTCACTCTGTCAATCCATCAAGTTCTGCACCGACTGGAGGACAGCAACCCCAATTCACTCTTGACCAAGTTGAGGAGCTTATCACTAAGAGACTCAAAGAACAACGCGAAACCGTCATGACTCCCTTCAAGGAACGATCAACTCATCTCTTCACCACTAACCTGGTCGTCATCAAGACCCCAAAGGATGTCGTCGCCAGGGCCATCCCCGAGTATAGTGGTGGAGGCGCCCCATTATACATGTTAATAAGCATGAAGCCTCTCTGTTGGGTAAGTCGACTGATCCGAATCACTTAGCCCTGTTATTTCTGTCGACCCTTTTGGGTTCGGCGTCGTCTTGGTTCTTTGGGGTCCCTGCAGGATCAAGAAGGGTAAGAAGGGCCGAGAAAAGCCTAGATCGGAAAACCCAGGACCAAGACATCCAGAGGTCCCCGAGTATTTCACGCCTTTAAACAGGCAGATCTCGGCGGTACTAGTCGAGATGGAAAGGTCTCTGGAAAGGCGAGTGGGAAGGACCATACAAGAAAATCGAATAAAAAAGCCCTAGCAACAAAGTTAGGCCAAAAAGCCCTATCACCAAAGATAGGCCACAAAAAAACCATGACGCCAAAGTCAGGCCAAAAGCCCTAACAACAAAGTTAGGCCACAAAAGACCTGTCGCCAAAGACAGGCCAAAAGCCCTAACAACAAAGTTAGGCCACAAAAGCCCTGACGCCAAAGTCAGGCCAAAAGCCCTAACAACAAAGTTAGGCCACAAAAGTCCTGACACCAAAGTCAGGCCAAAATCCCTAACAACAAAGTTAGGCCACAAAAGCCCTGTCGCCAAAGACAGGCCAAAAGCCCTATCACCAAAGATAGGCCATAAAAACCCTGTCGCCAAAGACAGGCCAAAAGCCCTATCACCAAAGATAGGCCACAAAAGCCCTAGCAACAAAGTTAGGCCAAAAGACCTATCACCAAAGATAGGCCACAAATGCCCTAGCAACAAAGTTAGGCCAAAAAGCCCTATCACCAAAGATAGGCCACAAAAGCCCTGACGCCAAAGTCAGGCCAAAAGACCTAGCAATAAAGTTAGGCAAAATAAAAGCCCTGACGCCAAAGTTAGGCCAAAATTCCTAACAATAGAATTAGGCAAAGACAGGCCAAAAGCCCTGACACCAAAGTTAGGCCAAAAAGCCCTGACACCAAAGACAGGCCAAAAGCCCTGACGCCAAAGTCAGGCCAAAAAGCCCTAACGCCAAAGTTAGGTCAAAAGCCCTGACGCCAAGGTCAAAAAGCCTTATCACCAGAAGTCGAACGCCCCCACGTAGAAACCACTCTCCAGCTCCGCCCGAGCAATTCGGCCCATCCCAGAGCAGGAGGGTGATAAACCTGATTGCTGTAAGGTTTGGTGCCGGAGGTGAGGGGTCCAATGCAAAAGAAGTCTATGCTACCCAAATCTCTACAGCTGTCCAACTGGGAAGAAAAAAGACCTACACTAAAAGGCGAACGAACCCACATCAAGGGTAACAGTTCCCTTACAAATTGGGCACAACGGAGCAGACGAACCAATAAGGTAACAGTCTCTCCAAAGAAAAGCTTAAAAGGCGAGCGAATCTAAAGGTAACTGTCCCTTTGAAAAGCGAAGTTGAAAACAAGTATGGTAAAACTTCCTAAAGCTTTCCAGCTTCCTAAAAAGGTGAGCGAATCTTGGGTAACAGTTCCCCAAAAAGGGCGAACGAATCTGAGGTAACAGCTTCCTAAAAGTCGAGCAAATCTTAGATAACAGTTTCCTACGACTAGGCGAACGAATCTAAGGACCAAAATCCTAAAAGGCGAACGAATCCATAAAGGATGACAGTTTCCTTAAAGGCATAATCCTGGGGTAACAGTTTCCTTAAGAAACATGGCGAAAGGAACAGACGAGCCGATAAGAGGCCACAGTCCTTCCCCCGAAACCTAAAGGAGCGAAAAGAACCTCTAAAGGGTAACGTTTCCTCCAAAGAAAGGTCCAAGACCCTTTGAATGAAAACAAAAAGGCGAGACTATTCTACAAAAGCTGAAGCGAAGTTGAAAACAAGTATGGTAAAACTTCCTAAAGCTTTCAAGCAAGATAGACATCGGAAGAACAACCAAGTATACTCGAAGTCAAACAAAAACCAAGGCTTACGAAACAAAAAGACCCGATATCAAAATTGGGCGAAAGACCTAACGCCAAAGTTAGGCAAAAAGACCTAACGCCAAAGTTAGGCAAACCAAAAGACCCGAAAGACCTGATGACTGAATCAGGTGAAAGACCTAGCACCAAAGTTAGGCGAAAGACCTGATGCCAAAGTCAGGCACAAGACCTGTTATCAAAATCAGGCGAAAAGACCTAAGGAAAAAGTTAGGCAAATAAGGCCTAAATATAAAAACCGGACAGAAGTCCTAGCGCAAAATGCGAGCAATCCGTCTAGGAGTCCGTTCTCTTATAAGTTGGGCAAAAATTGAGAAGTAACATCCAAAGCGAATGAATCCATATCAAAGGTAACAGTTCCTTTGCGAAACAAACACAAGAAAGTGGGCGAATAAACCTAGGGCGACCACTTACTAAAAGATGAATGAGCCTCGGGTAACAGTTCCCCGTGATTAGATGAACACTCCAAAGGTCTAAAACCTTAACAAAGAGAACACATCTACAAAAGATGATAGTTTCCTTAAAGGTATGATCTTCGAGTAACAGTTCCCTTAAGAAACTTTGGTGAAGGGAATGGATGGTCCAAGATCCTATATGGCGAGACTCTCCTACATAAGCTAAAGAGAAGTTGAAAACAAATATGGTAAAACTTCCTAAAGCGTTCGAACGAAAAGATATCGGAAGAACGACCAAACACATTCGAAGTCGAAAAAGAGTATAGGCTTACGAAATTAAAGGCGTTCATTATAATAATATCCGAGTCTGAAATCAAAAGAATAATTACAACTATCCCAAAAACAAAGGGAAGTAAAAGTGATTATCGATAAAAAGAAGGATGAGCAAAAAGCAGGAGGATGAACAGGCTCCCTTGACCTGAAACTCTGCATCGACTCGGTCGCCTGAAGGCCTGAGACCTCAAGGTCTGGGTTCATCAGGGGATGCAGTCTCCTTCTCGGCCCCGGGGGCAGCCTCATCGCCAAGGAGCTTCCTTGGTGTAGCCGCTCTCAATGAAGTCCTGAAGAGACTTCACCTCCCAGAGAGGAAACTTGGGATCAATCCCTTGAATCTCGTCGACCAAGATCTGGAGGTAGGCAGCAGCCTCAGCCTTTATCACCTCCAAGGCGCAGTCAGAGAACTCCTCGGACTTCTTAAAGTCGTCGACCACGCTAAGAGGGGATGGGACAGCCTTAAGATTTAAGGAAAGATTCTCCTGCTCAGCCATCGAGGCATCCCTCTGCACCCAGGACTCTTTCAGTTGAGCCCTGAGGTAACCATTCTCTGCCTCTAGCCAAACAGAGTACTGGTCGACATCATTGAGCCGAAACTCATAGACGCCTAGGCAGCTAACAACCTCGTCTTAGCCTGCTTGGAAAATAGACTGATGAATTTAGGTCCTCAAGTGCGGTCAATGAATTTAGGTCCCAGACTGATGGGTCAGAAATTTATCCAATCAATAAAGACTGGCGCGGAATGATGAACCCCGACCTTGAGCGTCAGTTGTACGAATTGATGAATGCCCGCTAACCCAAGCATCGACTCTGAAGTTTCCGCCCCTGAGCGGATTGAACAGAATTTTGGTTGCCTATGATGTCGGAAGAAGTCATCAATGATGTTCCGATCACTCCCCGACAACTCTCCAAAGCTCGAAGGAGTATCTCGTTCTGGCTGAGAAAGCTTTTTCGAGGATAAAAAGAGAGAAAGAAAAAATTGAAACAGAGGGCTGAAAGAAGATATGAATTCTGGAATAAAAATGAATTGAGTGCGTAAAAGACTAAATGCTAAAGTTCAGCCTTTTTAGCCAAAACGAAGGAAACCGAACGGGCATGTAAGAAACGGCTCAGATAATGATTACACCCTTTTGGGTAAAACCGAAGTAATGTCAGAATTCCAAGGGTTACATCGGGGAGACAAAAGGTTGGAACGACACGAAAAACCTGTGAGTCTGCCCACTGGTTACGGAAGACAAAGAGACAGACATGCCTCAAAAGTCCTCTCGACTTTCGCTAACTGTCCATTCATTAAAATGTTCGAAATCTTACACAAAAAAGGTGATTGCCAAAAGCTATACCAGACCTCTCCTAACACCCTCGCAACGATAGTGTTCGCCCAATGAGTGAAGAATGAGCATCCATAAACCCTGGAAACCCAAAGCGTTCACCTAATGGGGTAAGGTATCACACATTCCGAAAAACTCTACGCAACCAAAATCGTTCGCCAAAGGATACAGAGCATCAAAAGGCACAAATAGCAGATAAGGAAAGCAAAAGATCCAGTCCAAAAGTCACTATCTTAAACCCTATCACAGAATCAAGCTCGACCGAAGAAACTTCACTCAAGATTCGGGGGCAAATGTTGGGTATTTATAGTGGCGACCCAATATGGGAAGGGCCTCGAAGGCCCAATAAATTTGCAGGGGGTGAAACCCATACCATTTAAACAAGGCCAACCCACAGTAAGGTTACTCTGGCCCTCATAAAGTGGTCCAGTATCGAATCCAAACTAAAGTGGACGCCAAAGTGCCACTTCAGGTCGCCATTGGCCAAGGCCAAAGCCTCCCACTGCTCACCATGGGAGTGCTCGCCAAGGGAGTGCCCAGGGAGTGCTCGCCAACAATCAAGGTCGCAGCCACAGGAGTGCTCACCACAGGAGTGCTCGCCATAGGAGTGCTCGCCTTGAAGAGAGCCTTGTCTCTCTCCTCTGGTCCCACCAACCGTTAATAAGGATATAGCCACGATATCCCGCATATCTCGGGCGTATATTCACTAAAGATTAGATACGGTAACTGAAATATCTCGCCGTAACCGCAATATCTACTATCTAAATCTTCAAGAACACAATATTCACGAAGATATACAGTTACCTTATACGGTTTGGTATCTCCTACTCTATAAATACCTTTGCTTTACATACATTCAATACGTTTTGAGCTATATACACACATATACTCATTTAAGCATCGGAGAGGGACCCAGAGGCACCCCCTCTGTTGCGATCCCCTTCTTGCAGGTTCATCGGAGCTCAGGCGAAAGCGCGCGATCACCACCTCCTTGGCATTCAATTCATTACCAGATCAGCATTCAGGAAATCACGATCCAACAGTTAGGAAGAATGATAAAATTATACAATTGAGTAAAACAGAGGCAAGAAGAAAATGAAAACCTGCAAATAAAAAGTGCATTAAGCAAGAATGAAAATTACTTGAATCTTCCAAACATAAAACAATTGCATTTCTGGGCTCGTGATGAACCCAGAAACACATTTCTGGGTTCAATTGCGTTTCTGGGTTCGTGATGAACCCAGAAACGCATTTCTGGGTTCAATTGCGTTTCTGGGTTCGTGATGAACGCAGAATTGCGTTTCTGGGTTCGTGATGAACCCATAATTGTGTTTCTGGGTTCGTGACGAACCCTAAATTGCGATTATGGGTTCATCACACCTGGACTATTGTTCGGACGTACGTGGAAGAGCCTGGTCGGGCTAGAAGTCGTGAGCTCTTTGAATTCCCCTAGACAGATGGAGAGCCTCAGCGTAAGAGTAAGCTCGATCATAGTTCTGCATAAGACCATTATGAGAAAAGGGTAATTAAGTCATTTTATGTTTCTAAATAGTGACTTAACAGTGATTTTTGACGATGAACAGTAGAAAAACGAATTAGTCACATAGCAAAACCAATTAATCACATTTTGAAACATGTGTAACCATTCTTAACAATGGTCAAACATGTGTAACCAATTAAGTAAATAACCCTTATTTTTATTATTGACTTTTAAATTATGTTTAAAAAAATTACTTAATCTTTATATTTTATAATAGTATTATTAAAATGAAATTACAAGCTCAATTATTATTAAAAGAAATATTTTTACAAATATTCTTAACATTTTATTAAGGGAAAAGTCTGAAAAAAGATGTACTATTTTTGCCAAAATTGGTAACGGATGTAACTTGTTTTGGGTTGCGGGTTTTTGATGTATTATGTTTCATTTTGTTGGTTTTTGAAGAAATGTTTGTTTTTCCGTCAATTTATCCGTTTAAATTGGACACGTGCAGCTCATGTGCTCGTTTTTTATTTAACGTTAAAAAAAGCCCTAAACTACCATCGTCATATTTTCCCTCTAATATCTGAATTGGCGTCCCTCTAATATCTGAATTGGTGTCCCTCTATCTCCTCCTCAATTCTCTTCATATGGTCTTCAAACGGTCAGATCTCCCAGTTCGCCGGCGTCACGACCAACCTCAACGGATCAGTCATGGAGATCGATCTCTCGAATCGGGGCCTACAAGTAGAGGTGGGCATAAAAAAAACCGGTTCGACCTAACTGTACCGAACCGTACCTGAACCGTAACGGGTTTCAATTAGTTCAGCCGAACCGGTTCACAAACCAAACAGTTGTTTTTGCAAAAATATGGAGTGGTTCAGAAGAGGTATAAAAAAACGGTTCTCAAACGGTAAACTGTACAACTTCTTGTACGGCCAGACCGAGCGTTGGACCAGTCGGTTTTCTTCTTCATCTTCTTCTTCCTTTGTGTTCGTAATTTGGTTCCTGTCTTACCAGTTCCCACTTCATCTCCTTATTCTTTCTTCTTCAAACATATAAAAACGAAGTACTACAAACATAAAATACATAATAAAATACATACCTCTATGAGCACTTCTTATACCAATCTACAGTGGATCGTAAGGAGGTATGTGTACAACAAACTCAAAACAATCTTACAATATTTATAGAGAAGAGGGAGAGAGATTCAGAACGCCTTCCGAAATTATAACGTGTCCCTTCTAAGAGACGAATACTACCTTTTATAAGAGAAGGAAGGAAGACATCCTTCTCTTCTCCAATTTCATTCCCGCCTTCAGCATAATTCATTTTTTTTGTTAATAAAGTGGTTCGGTCGAACCGGTTTTGAACCGGTTTTTGAATCGGTTCATAACAGGTACGGTAAATTGGCCAAAATATGGAACAACCAAAACTGGAGCGGTAAACTGTACATGTTTTAAAAAGTGGTAAAGGCTCGGTTCTGATCCGGTTCGACCCCAAACTGATTCATGCCTGACTCTACCTACAAGGATCTCTTGATATCAGGTCAATTTGCAGACTTTCGTCCCTTGAGAAGCTCGCATTTGGAATCAACTCCCTCCACGACACCATCTCCAGTGAGCTCAAGAACTGCGTTAAGTTAAAGTACCTCGATCTCGTCAATAGTTTCTTCACAAGAGAGTTTCCCGACATATCCACATTAACGGAGCTTCAGTTCTTGTACTTGAACGGAAGCGGATTTTCTGGCAGCTTCCCGTGGAGTTCTCTTAAGAACACGACCAAGCTCGTCGTTTTGAGTGTCAGATACAACCCGTTTGAAAAATAATAGTTCCCAGCCGAAATTTGCAGGCTTTCCGACCTGAATTGGATCTACATGTCAAACTACAGCATTGAGGGGACAATCTCAGCCGCCATCGAAAACATCAAGAACATGCGCAACTTGGAGGTGTCAAATAATTACCTATCCGGCGAAATCCCGTCGGGGATCGCAAAGTTGACGAATCTCTGGCGGTTGGAGATGTACAACAACATTTTGACCGGTAAATTTCCTACCGGATTCGGAAACCTGACGAGGCTTGAGTACCTCGACGCGTCGATCAATAATCTTGAAGGTGATTTGAAGAACGTGGAGGGAATGCTACATATAATAGCAGTGAAGAAGTGAGGGGTATTTAAAGAATTTTAGACCATAAGGAGTTCACGTGCAAGACATGTGCGGTGTTAACATAATTTTTTAACAGCCACAAACGGACTTCATTAAAAACCAACAAGACAAAAACATATTGCATCAAAAACAAACATTGTGTCGATTTTAACACTTTGGTCAAACATGTTACATTTTTTTTCATACTTTTCCCTTTTATTAATGAAAAATATGTAATATGTTTGTCCAATGTGGTAAGTGCATAAACCTTGTCTATTTCAGACGAAACATATTTGCGCTTGTTAGTTTTAGATGAAGTATGTTATCTGTCGTCCAAAAGTTTCGTTAAGTGGTCAGGTGCAAGAGAGAATGAGGGAGGGAAATAATAGAAAATGAAAGCAGAAGTAATTGAGTCAATTTGACAGGGTAATTGCAAATCCGTCATTTCACATATTTTATGTTTTAACGTTTAAATTAGTTGTCACGTGTCTGACTTTTAACGGTCAAAATGATGGAAAAAATAATGTTTCATCTAAAACCTATACAATCAATCATAGTAAATCACAAATGAGCGGTCCAAAACAAGTTCCATGCGATAATGATTTAGGCAAACATATTACATTTTCTAAATATTTTCCCATTTATTAAATGCAATTCTAATTTTAAACTAACTTAAAATCAATCATTATCATTATATAAATAAATGATTATTGATACTTATTTTATCATTATCATTATATAAATATATAATTATAGATTAGTTAATGTATGAAGAAGAAAAATTCCATACCCTATAAAGCGCAGCGCAAGTAAAATTTCTAGTTCGTAGATAACATCGTATTTACTATGGGTGTCAATTTGCAGGTTGAGTAGACTCATAGGTCGTGTCGGGATTGATCTGACCCAAACACAACTCATCTATAAGTATGTGTCAAATTCTGTAACTCAAACCTAACCCGCGGGTCGGTAGGTCAACGCGCGGGTCAGGCTAACCCATCATAAAATAACTCTATCAGCAGTAAATTTATGCTAAAAACAACATTGAATGCCTGAAATTCAGCAATTACTCTGCAAATGATTTTAAAAATGAAATCCAAATTGTCACTAAGTGCAATTTTGATTCAAGTGAAAGCCAGATCAACCCTAATGTAACTCAATTAATCAGAATATCATCTAATTGAAAGCTTAAATCTTGTAAGTCTTTATATAATTAGATACAGTAAATAGATTGAACTTTGAGATGAGAATAGATTGAACTTTGAGAACAATTACAGTAAATATAGTTACTTCATTTCAACTGAATGATGTAAATCACATATTGTTAGTAGTTGAAGTACAATCATTTGATTACTTATGCCAATCAAGGTCGAGAATCGCCGTCACAGAGCGTACTGACAAAGCTTCATAGAGCAGAGCTAGAAGCATGAACATAATGGAAACTACAAACGGAAGAATGGATCGGAACTCCGCAGAGCAGTGCTTGTAGAAAGGGATGCAGGAGGAGATATAAGTAACGAAAAATATAAGTATGGTCAACGAGGAAGAGGTACCGGAAGGCGATGGCAAGACATAATCGTGGAAGAGATTGGGAAGGACGCCATGAAACCTGATCTCCAACGCGTCGTCGTTTCCGCGACCACTGTTAGGCGGCGTGGAGAAGGATGCGACTATGCTTTCACAGAGCTCGTGGACGAGGCTGGATAGATTGCTCCGTGACGCCATGGGCGATGGAGCAACAACCATCTTTCTGAGGCTTGTACACACATGGGGAGTACTGTCACTGTGTTTACTTGGTTTCTCAATTTAGACTTTTAGGGTTTCAACTATTTAACATCTTTTATATTTAATAAAATAATATATATTCAATGAGTTACAGATTGACCCAGCAGTCATAGCCTCTTACCTAAACACAACCTGTATTTTGACGGGTCATTCATGGGTCGTGCCAAAATGACTCGTGGGTCAAATTGTTTGACCCATACACGACCCATGAGTGGGTCATCCATGGGTTGGGTCAATTTTTGACACCCCCACTATCTACCAGTCGTAAGGTCAACATCCACAACAAATTGTCTAAATTATTTATATAAGAAGACATATCTTTTGTAAAAAACAAATCTCTCTAAAAAGTAATCAATATTATTTGAAGTCATTTATTATTTTGCCCCTCACATTTTAAAATTTTTTCAAAAACCTCCTTAATGTTTCTTGGTAAGTTTTGGTTATTTATGTTTGTAGGATTCTTCAAATTCTTCCTTTTTGGCCCGCTATCATTAATATGAACAAAGTTTCTTTTAAATTTTTGTAAGCCTAAGAAAACACTTTTCATAAAAAAAAAAATCCAATTTCACAATTAAATCTTAATAACTTTTAATATGGTACAATTTAATCCTAACATGATCACGGGTATGGATTGAGACTCATTCAGAGGTCTTTGATCTGTGTCAAGACCTAGAGTAGTTCACCCAAAGATGGTGAGTTCGTTCGGGGTGGGGACCTGAACCATGATGCAGTTAGGATTTAAGAGAATTTCAAAGGTCTTCACTTATAAATTTAAACTTATGAGAAAGTTACCTAAAGTGTGTGTCTTATATGACATCATAATGCACAAATCTGAATCTTGGAGTTGCCATTAAAAGTAATAAGAAACTTCCATTAAAGGACAATGTAACAGAATTTAAAGTCAAGGTATGAACTCGACTAGGTGTGAGCATGAATCGGTTTGGGGTCGAACCAGTGTAAGAACCTACCTTACCTAAAATGTGGTAAGGTACGGTTCGACCCTTTCATCTGAACCACTTCACGTTTTTGGCAATTTAACATACTACTTGTGAACCAGTTCGAACGTACCTTTTCTTTAAATAAAAATCTAATAAAATAATCTAAATTTATAAATTTAACAAATAATTCGATAATACATAAAAAAAATTGAAAACTAAAATATCTTAAAATAGCGAGAGCACTTATAAACAAAATAATATACTTAAAATGAAAAAAAAAATAGAATAAATAAAAATCATCAACATAAAAAAAAATGGTTCATACAATGATACTATTTACAAATTTTTATGGTTCGATCGAAACGCTCTATATTTCATCCAAAATACCATACCACTTCTAAGTCAATTCGACCAAAATGGTTCAAAAGAGGTACAGTTCACATGCGGTATGAATTGGTTCGTCCGAACTGTTTTTTTCCAACCATATATACTCGAGTGAGTAGTATAGTATAAATGATGTTTGCAGTTATATGATTAAGAGTTACATTAATGTAAAAGATGGTAAGTTGGTCAAGTTTTATCTTAAATAATAGCAGTATCATATAGGCTTGTTCATTTAAACCGGTTCGACTGAACTGGTCTGGTTGAACCGGTTCGGTCGAACTGGTTTCAAAACCAAACCAGTTTTTTAGACTTCAAGTAGACCAGTTCAAAGTAGTACCGAAAATCCAGTTCGAATCGACTCGTTTTTTTATGCTGATTTATACTTAAATTTAAATCAAACCACTTTAAACCTATATAATTTTAGAACCGTTTGAAGCAAAATAAACCGAACTGGCCTAAAATTAAACCAAACATAGAGATGTCTTCAATAAACCAAACCTAGAGATGTTTATGTTAATGTTGGACAGGATTGAAGTTGGTTGTGGAACAGATTTTCAGTTGGTTCAGTGTGTTTTTCAGCTGATTCAGTGTTTTTTTAGTCGATTCAGTGTGTTTTTCAATTGGTTCAGTGTTTTTTCTTCTGGTTCAGTGTGTTGGACAAGATTTTTAGTCGGTTCAGTTTCGGTTTGAACCAGATTATTTCCTAACCAAAATTGTTATTTAAAAAACCAGACGAGACCAGTTCGAACCGATTCTGAATCGGTTCGAACCATACTAGATTTGTTTACCTAAACCAGACCAGATTTTTTAAAAACAACAAAAAGTACTATTTTTTTTACAAACCAGACCAGTTTAGTTCTGAACCGGTTCGGGGTCGAACCGTTTCATGAATAAGCATAGTATTATAAAGTATTATAAGGTGCAAATTCAAATTTTGTAGACAGTGTAAACCAAAAAGTAGCTTATGTGAGACAAAATATTAAGAAAAGTATGTATGGACATATTGTTTTTAGAAAAGTAGCAATAAGCGCCAATTGTTTTTCCAAAAAGTATATATGTCAGAAAAAATGTTTTTTTTTGTTGCCTCAACATGCTACCTGAGGTAGTGTGTTGAGTTAATATGCTACCCACAGTAGCGAATTTAGACAATTATTTGATAGAATTTCGCTCTGCATGTCTCTCTGTACCCGCGAAATTCGATTATTCGTGTGAATATTTAGTCTATTCAACAAGCACGGTTGCTCTTATCTTTAAATAACTTGGAGGTTGCATTTTTCACCCATTGCTTGTCCAGTTGTTATCTTTTCACTTCTCCACTCTTTTGGCTACTTTGTACCAACTCCTTTATCCCTTTTCAAACTTCCATTAAGCAGATTCGTATGTTGTATATTTTTGTGTAATATTTAATTACAATTGTTTTAAAATTAGTATTAGTTATATTTATATTAATATTAATATCAGGTTAACTAAAAGATAATACATCTGATAAGAACTTTGATAATATCAATTATTTTGGATCAAGCAAGAAAGAGATTATTATCGTGTGCGTGTATGATGATGAAATATTGTCTCAGAATGGTAGTGACATTTATGTGTGTAGTAACTCCAGTATACTACAATTACCTTGGATATCTCTATGTCTAAACTAAAGGAAATTATATGCATAGAGTGCAGTTGACATGATGTTGAAGTTAGGTCCATAATCATTTCATATAAATTTACATATACCGATGGACTTTGCAAGTTTGTACGTATTCGATCACAAAGTGTATTGTGTTTCACTTTACAATTAAGTGTTGTTAGTTGATTTATTGTGTTTAGTGTGACTAGAAGACTCAATGATATTCCAAACATCACTGATAGTCATGAGACAGTGAATGTTTTACATGGTCATACCAATCAATGATCTCTCAGATGATGAGGTCAACGTTGATGCACTATTAGATGTTGGGATAAATGAATAAAATCCATATGTTGAGCATTTCATGGATCACATTCATGAAGACGACGAACAGTTGTTGGAGTTTTGCGAGAATTCTAACAATGTACATAGAAGTGTCGATAATGCAAGTAGCTCCCACGACCGGGTAATCATGCAATCCACTGATCAAAATTGGATTAACAATAACTGGATTGACAACTTTCAATCAACAAATGAGTGGTGTGTGGATGTTGAGGAACCGTTGATTGAAGATTTCTTAAATACAAACATGAAGTTTAGTAGTAAAGATGAGTTTTCTGCCGTTGTGAGGATGTGACACATAGCTAATTCTAAGGTTTGCATTGTTGAGTCGTCAAATCCAAAATCAATTGTTTTTAGGTGTAAAGTTGATCCCACAAATTGTTTTTGGTTATTGAGAGGAAGTCTCTTTAAGAATACTGGATTGTGGAGAATATCAAAATCACATTCTCCAAATACATATGCAAATGCAATTATCATTGAAGGACACAAAAACATTGATTATAAGTTCATAGCATCTATAATTAGAAATTCAGTTTTAATTTATACAAGGTTGAAAATTTCAGTAATCCAGTCGATAGTGGAGGATGAGTTTGGGTCAAAGATTTCATATCCAAAGGCTTGGAACTCCAAACAAGTAGTGTTGGAGTCTCTTATACAGAACACACGAAGAAGCCTTTGCAAACCTGTCGTGGCTACTATCCGCCATGTCAGTATATATCCCTGGGACAGTTTATGATTTCATGCCCAAAAAAGTAAATGTTGTAACTCAAGTAGCAACACTTGGTATGATATTTTTGTCATTTGGTCTTGCCATTGAAGGATTTGTTCATTGTCGACCACTTATCAGTATAGATGCGACACATCTGTACGGGAAATATAATGGAAATGTTCTTGTAGTGGTATCGCATGATTCTAATAACGGGATTTATCCTTTGGCATTTGGGATTGCAGACGCAAAGACTAATGAGAGTTGAAACTGGTTTTTACATCATCTAGGTGAGAACATGAAGGATCGACAGGTCTGTCTAATGTCTGATCATCACAGAGCAATAATTAATGCGGTAGATAATGTATATGCTCAGTATGAGATTGGAATACATCGCTTTTGTGCACATCATCTAGCGAGTAATATCAATCACACCTTCAAAAACGTCATACTGAAAAAATAGTTGTAAATAATTGCAAGTACCCCTTATAAACATAAGTTTGATTTATGATATGCTAATCTATTAACTATCCATGATGGGAAGTACTGCGATCACTCTATCTAGATGGTGCCACTCGACCACATTAAAATGGATAAGTGGTACCTTCGCCCGAAATAACTCGGGTTGATCATGACATACAAGGGGTGCAGTAGCTAACCTAAAGGCACTATATGACATCCACTATAGTGTGATGTTCGATGTAAATCTCGAAGCAGTGACAAGTAGATCAACGAGACACTGTCTTTCTTTGTGGTTGTAAACAAAACACCACCAAGTATAATCAAAATAAATGGCATCGCTTGTTGTTACATTGTAAGATTAGGTTGAAAAATATTTACCCTTAATTGTGTGATTTTGAAAAAATCTTTACAACCATTTGATAAATGTAGGCCCAACAATTCCATATACGCACCAACCACGTCTTCCTCAGCTGCATAGTTATCAGTCGCTACATCTCCGTGTATTCGAAGTCCAAGTAACACAACAACATCCTCCAAAGTGATTGTCATCTGCCCATGTCGGAGATGGAACATGTGGGTCTCTGACTGCCAACGCTCGCACAATGTCGTGAGCAATTTTGGATCGAGTTTGGGATGTGACATATGAACGACATCCCATAAACTAACAACTTGCACAATGGCCTTTGTCTCTTCCGATATTATATTTTCCTCTACTTTTAAACATCTAAATGAGATATGTTGGTTCTCACTCATATATGAGGAATGATGCTTATTTTGTCTCTAAAGTACGGATTGGTCCACTGGACCAACATTTAAGACATTTTCTCCAAACGACTAACTTCCTAAAATTACTGGCAACATAATACCACTACAATTAATGAGTACAAAATTTTAATTTCTAACTATAATATATATCAATTTAATAATTATTTTCTAATAATTTAAATATATGTAAATAAGCATGAATAATATATTTAAAAATCACAATAATTATACACTATAAATTTTATGCATAATTAATATATTAAAAATAATATATATATAAAGAAGAGCACAAACCTATGATGACGACGACGACGATTCAGCACGACGACGGGTCTGCAAGGGAGAAGCTTGCTGTAGTTTTGGGGCGGAAACTTCGTGTAACGGGGGAGGGGGGGAGGAGGAGGAAACACGATGGGTGAAGATACTAGTGGCTGAAAGACGGCTGAATGAGGGAAAATAGTCTGGCAACTGAGACACGACTGAAGGAGGGAGAAGGGGTAACCGTATTTATGGGGAGGCTTGGGTCTGAAAACACTATCTGTAATAGCGTTTTGACCCAACACGCTACCAAACCAGCATTGTATGTACATACATTTTTAATTAAATATTTGGAATGTTTATTTTTCAAATATTATTTTGTTATATGTATACGTTTTTGAAAAAAATCTATGTTACATATGAAATGGATTTATTTTAATATAATAGACCTAAATTTAATTTTTAAATATATAAAAAAGGGTTAAATAAAAAGTAGCTATCTCAACTTTGGACGTTTTGCAACGAGCTACCCGAACTTTGAAAATTCAAAACGAGTTACCTTAACTTTGAAGAATGTGCAAATAGCTACCTCCGTCCAATTTCTGACGACTTTCCAACGACATTTCAATGATTTTCCGACGACTTTCCGACAGAAAATTGGACATAGGTAGCTATTTGCACATTCTTCAAAGTTGAGGTAGCCCGTTTTGAATTTTCAAAGTTCGGGTAGCTCGTTGCAAAACTTCCAAAGTTCATGTAGCTACTTAGTATTTAACCCTATAAAAAAAAATACTTGATTTAATTTACCACTTTGTTTGATCGATTTCATTACCTTTATTTGTTTTTCCTGAATTAATTGCTGGGTCAAATTATATGTTCTCATGTGGAGCGGTGGAGAACAACTCAAAAAGGGCACATTCTAAGGTTAAGGAAGTAAGGTACCTCACGCTTTTCTTTCATTAACGGGTTAATAGTCAAAGTGCCCCCTAATGTTTGGGCGAAATTTAGGATTGCCCCTTAAAGTCTAAAATTTTAAATATTAGTCCTAAAGTTTGGACGATTTCAAAAATCGCCCCTTTCCGTCCTCTGTCCGTTAATTTGGAACGGAAAATGGTCATGTGCCTAGCACGTGACTTCACATAAATATTAAAGACCAAAATGCCCTTACAAGACAACTGTACTTCACCTCCTCGTCCTGCTGCCCTGGTACTTCTCCGCCTCCTGCACTTTCGTCCTTGCTCAGCTGACTGATGGCGCCTTCACTCTGACCACAACGGCGTACGTTTCATGAGACCTTCCCACGGAGACAACAGCAGATTCGGGAGGAGTTTACGGGAGAGAACTGTGTGTTGAAGCGAGACGTTCCACCATTGGTCCAGTCACAGCGCGGGCATTGCAGGGGCTGCTCTGATGGCGTCAATGACGCCTCATGTAGCCCTCGCGGTTGGACACCCATGCCTTCGAGTGGCGATGCCTGAGAGGCCATTGGTGAGATACAAACCTGTCGCGTAGACCTCTGTTAACCCGTGTTTGTAAACCTCAGCAACTGTCGCGTAAATCTGTCACAGCAACTACCTCAGCAACCTCCTCTTGACGTCTCTGTGTATGACGTGCTTCTCGCACTCCTCGTGAAGATAAGTCAGAGCTTCTCGCACTTCTCGCACTCCAGACCCAGGGGATGCTCTGATGGCGTCCAGACCCGACTAATGACTTGAACCAGACCCGAATAAGCTTCATGGAGTCGTGGTACTCGACCCATGCTCGGACCTTCTTCCCCGAGTCGAGGTCCACCCCTTGTGACGCTACGTCGACTGAAACTGGTGTGAAAAAAACAGAGCATGCAAAGAACCTCAAGCACAGATGAACGAGGATGGAAAGACTATCATCTGTGTAACTAACAGCTGCTTCTCAGTTTACGTACCAATAAGAGATGTAAATGCGATGATGATATAAACTGCGAATCCGAGTTTGGATCCTACGATGAAGTCAGTTATAGGGTGAACCGGAACGAAGACAGCAGAGACGATAGCAGTGGCCCACCGGACCTTCCTAATGAAGGCCCACCGGAGTTCCGGCGAATCGAGCATCATTGGATGCAGACGCGTTGCTCTGGATTCGAGATCTTTGGGCATCAACGGCTCTTTCGACGACATGATGAAAGAAGAGGATTTGGATGTCGTCTTTCTTGGTGTTATAGATGAAGAGTGGATTGACGTGGAGGGTTGACCTGACTGGGTGGGGTCTAAAATTTAGAAAGAGGGCATTTTTGTCTTTAAAATTTTTGTGAAGTCACGTGCCGAGCACATGGTCGTTTTCCGTCCCAAATTAACAGCCAGAGGATGGAAATGAGCGATTTTTGAAATCGTCCAAACTTTAGGACTAATATTTAAAATTTTAGACTTTAAGAGGCAATCCTAAATTTCGCCCAAACATTAGGGGGCACTTTGACTATTAACCCTTCATTAATTGTAAACTAGACCCTATATTTTATTTATTTTTATTTTTCTCTACGAATCTTCTTATAAATAAACACTTTTGTCAGTATTAGACTATTAGTCGTAGGCTTGTCCAAATGAGCCGGTTCGGATGAACTGGTCTGGTCTAGAACTGGTTGGTTTGAACCGGTTCAGCCGAACTAGTTCAAAAACCAAACCAGTATTTTTAGCCTTCAAATAGAACAGTTCAAAATAGTACCAAAAATTCAGTTCTAATCGGTTCGACTCGACTCGTTTTTTGATACTGGTTTATACTTAAATTTAAATCAAACCACTTTAAACCTATATAATTTTAGAACCGGTTTGAAGCTAAATTAACTAAACCGGTCTGAAATTAAACCAAACCTAGAGATATCTTCAATAAACCAAACCTAGAGATATATTGGACTCTCGTATGTTGATGTTGGACAGAATTTTAGTCGGTTGTGGAACAGATTTTCAATCGGTTCAGTGTATTTTTTAGTCGGTTCAATGTATTTTTCAGTCGGTTCAGTGTTTTTTCATCCGGTTCAGTGTTTTTCAGTTGGTTCAGTATTTTTCAGACGGTTCAGTGTGTTGGACAGGATTTTCAGTCAGTTTAGGTTCGGTTTGAACCAGATTATTTCTGAACCAAAATTGTTATTTAAAAAAACAGATCAGAACAGTTCGAACCGGTTCTGAATCGGTTCGAATCAGACCAGTTCTTTTCTTCTTAAACCAGACCAGTTTTTTTAGAAGCAGAAAAATGTACTGGTTTTTTTAAAACCAGACCAGTCCAGTTCAGAACCGGTTCGACCCCGAACCGGTTCATGAACAAGCCTAATTAGTCGGTTCAAGGGAAAATAAATTAGTGAACCAATTCTAGCATAATTTTCTATTCCGAGCCCCAGATCGCTTAAATTGACAGAAAATGGGGTGTAAATGTAATTGTCAGAAAACTGAGCTGTCATCCTGGCAAAAGAAGATAATAGTTTAATTAGAACCGTCAAATCCAATTATTGGCTAACAACTCAGCTTAAGCGTAGACATGGATGTCATGCGCTTGTTGGTTTCTTACTTTTTTAGCTGTCCCAGTTCTAGCCTAGAACTTCTACGACAAAAGCCACATACATATTTTTTTGGGGTTAATTGTTAATTTCCTCCCTAAAGTTTGGATCAAATTTAAAATTTTTCCTTAATATTTAAAATTTTAAATTTTAATCCTAATATTTGGACCGTATAAAAAATTCTCTCATTCCGTCAGCTGACCGTTTATTACTAACAGAATGGGCATAATATGCGAGACACATGCTATTTTAATTTTTTGTAAGTGATCAAACTGCCCTCGTCCTCGTCCTCTTCCACTCCACTGTTACTTGAAGATCTTGATTTTGATTCCAGTCTGCAACTGTTACGAAGAAATATTATCAATGTAAGTAAAATTATCGTATCAATTTGCTAATAAAAGCTTACATTGATACTCAAATTATCATTTTGATTCCAGTCTACAACTCTATACCTCTCTATTTGCTAATAAAAGCTTCAAGATACTGAATCCACCAACAGTGACCCTCTCATCGGTATCTACCTAACTGGGCAACGGTTGGAGCTCCATCTCCGGTGTCCATGATGAGTTGAGGAATGATGTTGTATTATGTAGAGCTTCCATGCTGCTGGAATTAGAAACTTTCGGTGACCTCATGGCCTTCAAAACCGAAGTAGAAGACATGGGTTGTAACGTCAATAAAGCTTAGCCATTGAGGTCGATCTGTTACAAGGCAAAAATTACGGAATCCCACTGGAACCGATGAGGCCGATCTGTTGCACCAACTCTTTGTTGGAATCTCGGGTTATGAAGGTCGAACTTATCTCTTCAAGATCATGTGGGCACATCAAAACTTCATTTTGATATTTAACCAACTTCAAGCTTACATCTAGGTATCCAACTTTTGAGGAAAGATCCGTTTTTTTCAAGAAACGATTCATTTTTTAAGCATTTACCATCACTATGCTTCCAAATCGGTCTCAGTGATGAAGGTTTTGTTGCAGGTGGCACAATGGCATCTGGAAGACCAAATGGGCTCTAAACATTCACCTTGATAGCAAGTCAATGACAGACATGTGGCTGACTCGTACCAGTAGGGACAAGGAGTTTTTGATCCTTCATCCATAAAGTCAGTTTTTTTCCCTCTGCGTGTCAACACCTACTTAGGCTTCGTTCAGTCGTCGCAGTCCATCCACTTCTCCAATCACATTCGCTCTCTTCTTCTTCCCTATCAACCGCCATTTCTGTATTATAACATAAATTTATTTGTAGAATTGAAGACGAATCTAAATGCAGATGAGATGAAACGAAACAAATCTGTCAAGCTAGCTCTAGAACTAACAATTGGCGCTTTGACGGTCCTACTCTTCCTCGCGCTCTATTTGTACGTCCACCGTCGCCGAGTTCCTAAACAAGTCGCTAATGACCGCCAAAATTCGAGCTCAGAGACCAAAAATGAGGTCGAACAAGACAAAGAAGAGGAAGAAGAGGAACTGATCATCTTCAAGGGAGGCGAGTCCCTCACCGTGTGCGGCATTTTGGTAGCTCCCGGCGAGGTGATTGGAAAGACCAAGTACTCGATGCTTCCATCAAACAGAACCTAGAATTCTGGGTTCTGGGTTCGACCCTTGAAGGAGCTCAGGTGCGTGTGATTTTCTTCGTGTTATGTTTGATGTTGTGTTGATTAAGGTTGTTCATGTTGTGTTTGATGTTGTTGATGCTTGAAATCATAAATGTTTCTTCAGGCTGTTTATGGTGTTTACGTTTATGGGTGTTCATGATGTTTAGGGTTGTTCATGCTGTTTTTCGTGAAATTGGTCGATTATGGGGATAGGAAACGGTGAAGATGGGATTCGAGGGTTGCAAGGAAGGATATATTGATGAAGCTTCTTATGTATAGAACATGAAGAACATAACATCATCTTGTGAAGAACAATAATAGTTCAAGTTCTTTTGTTGATTATATTGTGGATTGTTAGAACATATGAAGATACAATGGATTGTCCTTTAAAAATAATTAAATTATTTTAAAAAATATTATTAATTATACTTAAAATTTTATTATTCTTGTTTTTTAAAATTAATTAATACAAATTAATTATATTATATACAAAACACGATAAGAATATTTATCTAACATTTCAATTTATTTTTTAACTTATTTTTTAATAACTTATGAATTTTAAAATTTGATTATGAAATTAAATTATAGAAGTTGTGAATTTCATATTGCATTATTTCTTTCGTGTCATTTCTTGTTATGTGATACAGTTTGTCTAGTGTATATATGAATTTTTTATTTGTTCAAAAAATTAATCGTGTCTTAACATGTGTTCGGCGTGTTATCTGTTTAAGACCCTATCCGTTTAAACACGACACACGTTTATGCACGTTTAAAATTTATCTGTTTACACACGACACGATTAGACACGAATTGTCACCCCTAATAATAATTGCTACGTGCAACACTGTGTGAGGTACCTGTGCTCGTTTATATAAAAGTAGTTATGGTGATAGCCCTATTGGGTACATAATTGGGTCGATGAGTAAGTCATAAGGCCCACATGAGCCCAATAAAAAGCCTTGTCTCGGCCTGGACTGTAATAATAATACGGGAGATTCTATTTGCAGATCATCTACTACTAAATACAGTTCACTTTTGTCAAAATACTAAAATGCCCTAATAGGGTTTTACATATTTGCCCTTATCTATTTTAAAAATAAAATAAAATTGCTAAATAAAGATCACTTATTTTTTTCACATTTTTTACTTTCATATTCAAAATTACTACCCCACCTATTATCTTCATATTTACTCTTTTACCTCTTTCACCTCTTTCTGACAAGCCACGTCAAACTCCGATCACCATAACTCCATTCTCCATTGAGTTGACAAATTCAAGGACATGGTCGTTGAACTGATGACGACGGCAAGATTTTTCAACATCGACGACGTCATCCCGTCCATTGCGTGGATGGATTTGCAAGGGATCGAAGGTGGGATGAAAAAGTTGCATAAAATGTTCGACGTTCTAATCTTGAAAATGATCGATCACATGAGCTTATAGAAAATTGGGGCTTAATTATTTTTGTTATCAAGCAAAAAAAGACCAGACCATAATTATAAGAGGCGAGTAGAATTTCAGTAATGACAAGATACAAATCACATTACAAGAAAAAAACTCCCTTCAAAATATTTCCAGTTTAAACGATCAATATTTACTAGAGTTATGTTCCTGATCCCGACATCGCTCAAATTTGACCGATTAGCAAGATAACAAATTGACTAAGACGGAGTACATAATTCCTTCTGAGTTGAAAAGTAACCTTAGCAGAATTCTTGTTCTTGAGACCAAAGGTCTTGTCTTAGACGACCTTCTGCTTCTTCGCTACATATGCCTTGGCTTGCTTCGGCGACATTCTCGATTATCACAACTTAACTTTAAGAAATGGAGGAAGATCAGAGACCTCTTTGCTGTTATATAATGCATATATCAGCAATGGTATGTCACTTATGTATTCAAAAAATAAAAAGTACTTTCTGATTTTGTAGATAAAAATTGGTTAAACCAAACCGATTATGTGAGAAAGAATAAAAAATATCGGGTCGTTTTTATGTATTACTGTTGATTTGTAATGAATACTTACATGCAAAATCAACTGTTTAAATTAACAATTGATAGTCCGGTAATGTGAGCAGAGAGAATTGAACATTGGTGTTGGCGATAAAGGTAACGATGACAGACAATAGAGGTGGCAACGACATAAGTAAAGGATTTAAAATCAGTGATTTGGGAGTGTGGTAAAAGTAAATCTAAATGGCTGAAATGGATTTTAATTAAATTTATAATAAGTGGTATTTGCTTAGCAATTTTATTTTATTTTTAAAATAGGTAATAACAAATATGTAAAAAACTATTATGACATTTTAGTATTTTGACAAAAGTGGTATGTATTTAGTTGTTGATGGTCTGCAAATAGAATCTCCCTAATAATACGATAAAAAGTTGGACCATAACCCGTAGTATGAATATCCTTTCGACGGGCCCATAAGGAGAATCAAAAGAAGAAATTCTATTTGCAAACTGTCGATTACTTTATATTTTTGTCCTTACTAATTTTAAGAAAATTAATTATCAAATCGACTCCATATTTTCTTAGTTACCAAATTACAATATAAATTTGTGAAAAAAGTCATACTTTTAGCAAGTTTTGAACCATAGACCTCTTACATAAAAACTAAATTTTTTACCACTACACTATTAATTCCATTTTTTTAATATACTTCAAATATAGTTATTGAAACAACTCTCATATTATTGTATTAAACATATGATGTTTAGTTATTGATGCTCTTTAATAATTAAAGTTTGTTCAAAACTGTTTGTTTAATATATAAGATGTTTAATACAATAATAGGAGAGTTGTTTCAATAACTATATTTGAAGTATATAAAATAATTAATTGGAATTAGTAGTGTAGTGATAATTTTTTTAGCTAGTATTGGTTCAAAACTTGCTAGAAGCATGAATTTTTCACAATTTTGATAATATTAGGTCAATATTGCAACTACAAAAATATGAGGTCGATTTGATAATTACATTTCTTAAAATCAGTAGAACAAATATGTAAAACGTTATTAGGACATTCTAGTCTTTTAACAAAAATTGTATGTACAAAGTAATCAATTGTCTGCAAATAAAATTTCCCAATCCAAATGCCTAAAGTCGGTAATGAGGTCGGCCCATGACCCATGATCCTAGTTACTTTAATTAATTTAATATGACCCGTGATACTAAATTCTCACTAGATAATCGGATGTCTAAGCCTAACCTGGAGAGGCTGAGGCCCATAATGCCCCATCAGTGTTAAACAGAACCATTTAATGAGGATGGAGTAGGTTTCGTTCAACGATAGCAGGGGAATAATCCTCAAAAGCAAGTATAATTGAATTATCATCATCATTCCTACTCCTAGTATAATATTGTTCATTATTCATGGATGGGTTGATGAAATTATTTATGGGGAAAAGTATGAAAAATCACCCGATGTTTGCCAATTTTGATAATTGCAGTCATATAGTTTTTCTTCACACCCAAATGTTTCCAATTGTTGGTAATTCCACTTTTCCGTCACGGTCGTTCATTTCCCGTCAATGAGAAATCACCTGTTCCGCACGTGATGTAATAATAAAGGTATATACCTAAAATACCCCTAACATGTATTGTTCATAATTTATTTGAGAAATTCGGAACGTTCCAACCATTTTGAGTCCACTCCTCCCTTTGCGTCGCAACTCTTCCCACTCCTCCCTTAGCGAATCCAGACATTCCAACTCGTCTAACAATATGTGTGGTAAGTATTTTGAATGTTCTTCTCGTTCTTCATCTAACCCCAACATTCACTATGCCGAGGACCCACTATCTTTCTGCGGCATTCAATCCCGTGCGAGATCTGCTTGGACCATGAAATATTTCGATCGTATGTTCTATGCATGTCTTAGATACCAGGTAAAGAAGTCAATTATTTAATTTAATTTCGAAGGTACAGTCGATTGTGTGGCGTTTTTCAAATTTAAGGATTTTTGAAACCTTAATTTCTTGTTAATTCGGTGCAACCCTCAAATTCTTTGAAGAGTGGTTGTGATATCTTTGCTTGGGCAGATCCACCGATGTGTGTATATGGAAGGAGAGCAACAACAAAGTTTGTATCAAAGGAATCCGAACTGAACAATGAAATTGCTGTGTTGCGTAGTAGAAATCACCAACTGCATTGTCTGATAGTTTTCTTAGTTGTTGTTGTTGTTGCCCTTATGTTGAAGATGCAGTCATTGACTGTTTGAAGGCTTAGATTATGTACTTTGTAATTTATTTGACCTATATGTATGTTTAATGAATATTTTCGGAACCTACTATTTTATGTAATTTCAATGTTTCTTTCACTTAAGTTATCATATGTATGTGTATTTCCACCATTATGTTTGTCCGAATACATTGGAAGCCTAACCTGTGTTGTTGAAGAACCAAAAACTTACCTGTTTCGCAACAATCCAACCAGGCATCCAACAAAATATCCAACAGTTGTACTACTTCAACCGAAGGGTTTAACACTTCCAAAACATCCAACATTTAGTTTTTTTCGGTTGAAAACACGGGCAAGTTTTAGCCTTTACAACATTCAACAAAATGTTAACCTTCCCAAAACAAAACAACAGAATTTGTAGTAGTTCACTCAGTAGATCTTATTCCAAAACGCGGTGAAGTGCGAGTTCACTGTTTTGTTTGCTTCTTTTTTGTTTTTCCAGTCTTCAGTGGTTGGGGAGATAACATTAGAGCCCGACAAGTTTCTCAGTGACTTCTTTCTTTCCAACCCAATTTCCATTGACCAAACTTTCGTCGTAGTTAATTGCAAAATGGTAAACACGATTCTTGTCCATTACGATTTCGGGTCGGGAAATCAAAAATTGGACCAACACAGCAAGGCGGGGTAGGACAACAACAAAAATTCTAAGAGAGAACCCATACAACAACAACAAGCGCAACACCAGTCGAGATGGAGTTTAGACTAACCTTTAAATCAGTTGAAATTCTAAGCGTTTTCACGGAAAGGCGAGACTCCGGCGTGACGAGCAACACCAGTCGAGAGGGAGTCTTCTGTCGGGACGACCAACACCAGTCGGGACGGGAGAAACAAGTTAGGGTTTCACAACAAAACAGAGAAGCTTCGGTGGAGACAGGAGGGGATTTCGGGAAAGGGGAGTTTCTGAGGAGAGTTTCAGTTGGGTACGGTTTTGAGGGGGGGAGGGGCAATGAAAAAACTGATGAAGATAGAAAGTCAAGGTGATAGGATGTTAGGGGTACAAAAGTCATTTTACAACATTCAGTTCAAAATTAACGGTGTCACGTGCAAGACACATGACAATTAACAAGTCAAATTGATGGAAGGTGGTGTTACCAACAAAATGAAACATACAGGTTTTATTAATTGCGACAAAAAACATCCGGGTGCAGTTACTAAACAATTCAAATATCCGGGTGGTTTATCATAAATTTCCCTTATCTATGGGATCCATGATATCCAATGTAGGAGTGATAATTCATATGTGTCATGTTTAAACGTGTCACTAAAGTGTTTAAATACAAATATTTTTATTTAATTTCGTAATTAAGTTTTAAAATTCATAAGTGATTCAAAAACAAGTACAATAATAAGTTTAAATATTAGATACATACACTTATTCACATATTTGCATATCAAAAGGGTTTAGACACAGTTATTAATTGTGTATAAAAGTATAAAAGTTGTTTTGTTACGAAATGTGTTAACGTCAAACATATATACACATAAAAATATATTGTTACAGATCATTTAATCGTAGTATGTTAGAAATAAATTGATAGTGGTATTGCAATATATAACAAACAAATAAACAAACGACCCATTTAGTGGATTAGTGTAGTGAGCGCATTTCAAAACGGTCAATAAAGTGAATAATTTTGCTATAATATGGTTGTTATTAGAGTATTCTGGTTCCTTATAGGGAATAATTTCTTAATTACTCTGGAATCATTTTTAATAAATGGATTAATAAATTAGTGCCAACGCATACAATAGTTAGAGAATGAGTACATTCAATAAGTAAAATTGCAATTGGCCTCCTCTATCTAGTGGGAACTCTCTCTCCTCCAAGTACAAATTCAGCTCTGTCGTAGGGGTCAGAACAATTGAGAAAGTTACAACAAGAAGCTTTCCAATCAATCAAACGAAGCAGAGCAATCAAACACCGGATTGGACAGACGTCATGCAACTAAACGGAAGCTAAGAAGAAACGGGAACAGTCTCATGCATGGGAGGGAAACATCAGTAGCCAAACCCTAAACCCCGGTGGAGTTTTGAGTTTTTTTCTTCCGTTTCTAAGACGAGACGCAACGTGAGAGAGGTACGAGGGACCAATAACTAGCACTGGTAGGCTGCCCAGCCATAGTGCGACTGCTGACTGCCACGACAAACTAGGCTGAGCTGCGACTCAAGGCTCAGACATCGTCGAGAACCCACGACCAAACCAGGCGATACCCTATCCGAGCAAATTTAAACCAAACCCTCATATCTTCTTTTACTGTTTGTGCAGGTGGGTGCGACTATGGTGACGATTTATGGACCTCAAGCACAATGAGCAATCACTGTGGAAGTTCCAGATATAAAACCCAATCCAGAAGCACCGCTATGAACTTGTCGTCGAACCCCCAATTGGAGAAGAATGAATGATATGTGGGAACGATAATATCACAGAAACCGATCAAGATAGGGGCGATCCAGAATGTGCTAAAATTAGCGTGGGAAAGGTATGGATCAGTAACTATATCTGATGTGATGGATATAGTAGTGATGTTTGAGTTTGAAAATGAGAATGATAGAAAGCAAATATTTGATATGTCTGCGTGGTCAGTCCAAGGACACTGTATGAGTATGCAAAAATGGAGCTCTAGTATTGGTCTTGCGTAGGTTGTTTTTAAAATTGTGCAGTTTTGGGATCAAGTGCATGATCTGGCACTAGAGAAACTTAGTATAGATAATGCCAAGCTTATAGGAGGAAAATTGTCAACTTTATAGAAGCGGATGAGGATGTGGAAAGTAGAAGTAACATTGAGGAACTACTTATGGCCAACTTTTGGTGGACGAACTCAATGGGGGGAGGAACAGTGGGCATCAATTAAGTACGAGAGATTGTCAGACTTCTGCTATGGGTGTGGTCGCCTAGGACACACAACTCAGATTTGTCGAGAATAAGTTGTAATGTCAGAATCAAAGTTAGGACACCCAATGTATGGACCGTGGATGACAGGAATGAGGCCGAAACTGAGAAGAGAAAGCTGACCTGGAGGTGGAATGAAGGGAAGTGGCTATAGTGGACAGGGGGTGAAACAATCATCATGGTTCAACATAATGAACATGGCCAAGGACCAGGAGAAAGAAAAAGATAACCCGAGTCATGGGGGGAAAAGCACAAAGAGGATGAGCCGATGGAACAAGGAGAAGTAGGAGAGGAGAGTCATAGTCCGAATGAGGTGGAGTACCAAAGCCCTAACACCACCCATATAATACCATACCAACTCCACACAACCGCAACCCATGCCACCCACCCGAACCACGAAATCGACCAGCCCCAGCTATCCAAACACCTTCAGCCGACCAAACCTTTTCAACTGTGCTATAATGGAAGCCCAAGAACCCTAGACTTGAATGTCCCGCCCTATGAAACACCTATCATACCTCACCCAATCCATCCATATCCAACCCAACCACATCCATATGCCTATCCTCCACTACCACAACACCAACTCAACGTGGAACATGATCGCGTGAAAACAACAAGCAGCAGAATGACACACACAACCGAAGAGGATGACATCGAAACTATGATATGGGAGATCACCCATAACACCACAAACTGTCTAGCAGCTTAGCCGATCATCACCCAAATGCCTGACAACCTCCCATACACAATGGAGCTGGAAAACACAGAGGAAACACCACAATACCTGGCCGAGACACCCCCGGAGTCGCCACAAGCCAATAGCACACAAAATCAGCAGGAGAAGGCAACGGGGCTCATACCATATATGAACAAGATGAAACTAAAGAGAAGTAGGGAAGAAGAGGAGGAAAAAGTTGTATGCAAGAGAGTGAAAGTGTGTGAGAAAGATAGGGATATAAAAATGCGGGGAAGGGAAATAAACCAGGGAAAGGGAGGACGAAGATCACGACTCGGACTATGAGAGAAAGAAAGAAAACCTACCACATACGAAGAGATGGGGGACACCCAAACAAACCGACCCCAATCGATCCTAAACCGACTGGTGCTGAAACGAGCTCTGGTGGCTGTCCCGAAACAGCCACACGGGGTCAATGAGCACAATATGTTGGAATTGTCAGGGTTTGGGAACTTCCTTGACAATTCGATAGTTGAAAGACCTCAATGGAAAATATCACCCTTACATAATTTTTCTCATGGGAGCCAGAAAATGGTGATGCTTTCTGTGAACGGGTACGGGACCAAGTGGGATTAGACAAATCGTTTTCTGTGACTCCCAGAGGATTGGCAGGATGATTAGCGTAATGGTGGAACGAAAATGTGAGAGTCGAGGTCTTGAAGGTGAACCCACACATGATAGACACGGTTGTGATAGACTAGACTGGTAACCTAGCCTTCATGACATGGATGCATGCTGACACAGATGAAGGAGTGAGATACCGAAACTGGCAGGAGTTCAGACAGATAGGGAGCGACTGAAATGGAGCATAGAGTTGTCAAAGTGATTTTAATGAAATCACACGCCACTACGAGAAGGAATGTGGACGCATGAAACCTCAAAGATAATTTGATGCCTTTAACAATGTCATTGAGGAGATTGGGATGGAAGACCTTGGTGCGAAAGGGCAACGATTCACATGGTGTAACAACAGGAGGGGGACTGACCGAGTATATGAAAGTCTGGATAGGGTGCTTATTAACTCAAGGTGGGCATCACATATGCCAGAGGAAGAATCTGTAAACGAGGTGGCAGTATGATCGGACCACTCCCCCATCATACTCACTAAATGGATGGAACCTAAAGGAAGAGGAGGGGCTTTAGATTTGAAGAAATTTGGGTTGAGAACCCAAAATGTAATGAGGTTATTAGGTCAGCTAGGTTGGAGAGGAGAACGAATAGAGTAGCCCAACCACCACTATGGCCAAAGTTGGGGAGCTGCAGGAGAAACCTCATCATGTGGAGCAAGGACCTGTTTGGAAGCAACATGATTATGATGATAAAGGCAAAAAAAAGATTGCAGGAGCCTGGTAGGGAACAACCGAGTATAGAAATCCAGGAAGAGGAGATCAACATCAAGAAGCACATCCGAGAACTATCGAAACATGAGGAAATGTACTCGAAACAAAGGTCGAGGATAAAGTGGCTCACTAGGGGGACCGAAACACAATATTTTTCCAATTAACAACATAGTCACGGAGACGGAGAAACATGCTAACTAGGCTTCAAGGTGAGTATGGTAGGTGGATAATGAAGGGAGGAAATATACTGGAAGAAGTAAGAGGGTGCTATGAAAGCGCCTTCACCACGGAAAACCTTGAATAGGACCCCGAAGTACTAAACTGCGTATCACACTAGATAACCGAGAAAATAAACACTGACCTAACAAGGAAAGTAATAAGCGAATAAGTGGGGGAAATGTTATTTCAATTAGGGGGGTCAAAGGTGCCGGGTCCAGACGGTTTTTCGAGATTATTTTATCAAAGAACCTGGAACATTGTGAGCCCAGATGTCATCACCGCGGTTAGAGTCTTCCTCGTAACAGGTAACTTCCCTCAAACCCTAAACCAAACAGATATAACATTGATCCCAAAAGTGCCTAAGCCGACCCGCGCATCAGACTTTAGGCTAGTTAGTTTACGCAATTTTTTGTATAAGGTGATATCTAAGGTGCTGATAAACAGACTGAAAATTTATCTATCAGATCTCATCACCCCTTTCCAGAGTGCTTTTGTAGCAGGCCGCCTTATACAGGACAACATCATTGTGGCACATGAAATATTCTACCACCTGAAGAGCATATGCAACTCTAATAGGGTAGAGTGCGCACTGAAACTTGACATGCAAAAAGTCTATGACAGGGTCGAGCGGGACTTCCTGATAAAGAGATTAGAAAAGCGAGGGTTTGAACCCAAGTGTATTATTCAGATGAAATCATGCATAACTACATCAACCTATAGGGTGCACCATGGGAACCGAACCGCAACGATTCGACCGACGAGGGGAATTAGACAGGGTGACCCTCTATCACCATACTTATTCATACTTCTGGCAGATGTTCTATAAAGAATGGTGGAGGGAGATATTCTGGAGCAAAAGCTAAAGGGAATTAGGTTAAGGAGGGTATGCCCAGAGTTGCACCATTTGTTCTTTGCAGATGACTCTCTCTTTTTTCTGCAAGGAACAGTGGAGAATGCAAGATTCTTAAAAGAGATCATATCGATGTATTGTAGGGGATCGGGACAATGAATAAATGTATCAAAATCTACCCTTACTTTCAACAGGGGCGGATCCACAGATGCAAAGACAAATAGAAGAAACCCTACAAATATCAAGCACAAGTGGGCCAGGGAAATACTTAGGCATCCCGACAACATGGGGGAGATCAAAGAAGGAAGCACTTGGGTACTTGGAAGCACGAATCAGTGAGAAGATAATTGGATGGAGGATCAAGACACTCAACCAAGCGGGCAAGGAAATACTCATTAAATCAGTGGTAATGGCAATCCCGACATAAGTTATGAGTATATTTAAATTGCCGAAAACTTGGTGTGCGTAGATAAATACAATGATTGCGGACGTTTGGTGGGGACGATTCAATGAGGGGAGGAAAATACACTAGAGAAGGTGGGATATCCTTACCAAAAACAAAATCGTGGGTGGCCTAGGGTTTAGAGAACTGGACACTTTTAATATGGCTCTCCTTGTGAAGATGGCTAAGAGGATGATAGACGAACCGAACACATTGTGGGTCAAGGTGTTGAGTGACTTATACTTCCCGGGGATGGAGTTCAGTTCAGCAAGGAAAGGAGGTCGAACCTCTTGGGGGTGGGGAGCCTGTTGAGTGTACGTGATTCACTAATAAGATAAGGGATTTGGAAGGTTGGGGATGGAAAACCCATTTGAATGTTCAAGGAGCCATGGGTTCACACGGTGAACGGGTTCAATATACAACAACGAGCCGTCTGTCAAGTGAGTCCCAATATGTGAGTGGTCGAAGTAATGAACCCAGACAAATCGTGGAATACTACTGATAAGGGCCATAACTAAAACACATGTGGCCGAACGGGTAATGCAGGTCTCAGTCCCTTCAAATGAAGCAAGTGATCTACTAATCTGTCCATACACAACGGATGGCAACGTAACAGTCCGGTCCACATATCACAGGTTAAGGGATGTAGCCGAGGGGACCCTAGCAACAACCGAACAGCACAGAGAGAGACTCGACACCAGTTGGAGCGCGATATGAAAGTGTAATATGCCACCGAAGGTGAGAAATTACATGTGGAGACTTCAATCAAATTCTTTGTCGGTGATGAAAAACTTGCACCGTAGAGGGATGAATGTGCCGGGGAACTGTCCAATATGGGGAATGGAGAAGGATCAAGAGAATATGCTATACAAATGTGGTTGGATGGACGTGGTTTGGTTCGGGATGCTAGGACTCAAACTGAACCACCACGCCAATCTCCCCTATGAAGAATGGATACAGGCACGAAGAGAAGAACCAAGCAACATGATGACCGTCAAAGAGACAAGATGGAAAGTGTGCATGATGACATGCTGGGCGATATCGAAGGCAAGGTGTCAGGAAACATTTGAAGGTAAAATGCCTAATCCGTAGGTAACAGTGGAGTAATTGAAACGGGCCCGAGAGGAATACATTGGAGAGCAACCCGGTGGAACAAGATACGGGGTGGATCGACATATGGAAAGCCCGACAAGAAGGTGTCATCAAAGTAAATTGCGACGCATCATGGTGTAGACAAACCAAAATGGGAGGAATCAGCGCAATTACTAGAGACTCGAATGGGCTAGTGAGAGGCAGGGCGAATAGAAGAATGTATGGCGTGAATGCGACAGTATTGGAGGTCGAAGCTATAATGATCGGGACAAAACTCGCTATGGAGAACGAATGGAACAATGTAGTAATTGAATCGGATTGCGGAGTAATGATCAATCAATTGAAGAACAGAGGACAACATTGGAGGATCAAGACGGTATGTGGAAACATCAAATCGATAGAGAGAGGATTTGAAATCGAAGAATGGGAGACGATTCGACGACCGATGAATGAAAGCGCGAATTGGATCGTGATTCAAACACGACTGGGAGTGCGACTAAACGACTGGGTTGAGCAACCCCCACTCACCCTTAGGAACATCTTAAATAGTAATTGTAATAGCAATGGAACTTGTATCTTTTCAGAATGAAAAATAGCATTTGTTTTGACAAAAAAAAAGGTTAGAGAATGAGTCACAACCGCTAAATCTGCAATAGCTAACTTGCCCAATCAGTCATGCGCACATGTTTGTGGTTATGTATATGTTAGTTCTTATTTTTGTGTGACTAAATGAGTTGTTGTTAAGCAATATTTTTAACATATATTTATAGTCACTATGTTAAGCAATCTTGAGTTGTTGTTTTTTCACTAGTCAATTTTTGAATATATTTTTAAATTATTAAATGATATATATGGATTTCTTCCTTCTTCATCTATGCTTGCTCTACATTTGTTTTTATACATTTTGAAATAATTTCGGCTGACATCTGATGCTTTGCTTACTTTTTGTTAAAACCAATAACTCAATTTTGGGTTTGATTGGAACCCCAAAATCATGTTTCTAGGTTGTGTTCGAACCTAGAATCAAATTTCTAGGTTCGAACAGAACCCAAAATTGAGTTTAAAACCAAGAATCGAGTTTCTAGGTTCGAACAAAACCCATAAACGAACCTACAATCATTTTTTTTCCGGTTCAAACATAATCTAAAATCGTTTTTCTGGGTTCAAACAGTATTCAAAAATCAATTTATGGATTTCAATCAAATCCAAAAATTGAATTCTTGAGTTTTTTTTTTGTAAAAAAAGAAGATGAATGCTCGGTCATTGGTGCTTCCATCGACGAGCTTGCATGTGACGCAACGCACAAAGTCGGTGTCGAGCTTCTTGGAGCAACGAGGGTCAAGTAGTGCAATGGCTCAAAGATCGAGAGCGCCTCATGCATGGGAAATACTTCCTTGAGGTGGCAAACTATTCCATCGTTAATGGAGTTGCAGTATGTAGAGAGTGTGGCTACCGTGATGGTTGTTGATGTTGACTGCCTCAGAAGAAATATGGATGATGGAGATTTAGGTTGACACGTATGCACGAGCATGACATGGAGTTGTCATTGATGCGAAATAGAGTGTTCTTAATTTTGAGGGATGAAGTGAGGATGAAATCATAGTTAATTAATGTAAGGGCACTTTGATCATTTCATGTAAATAAATAGTCCATTAAAGGTGAAAATAAATTGTGAACAATAAAAATGATCAAATTGTCACATTGCTAAATATATGTGATCATTCTGCACAGTTATATGAATAAAGATAAATAACCATAGAGCTAATTAACCCTATAATAAATCGAAATGATAAGTTGACACCCTCAACTTACTTTAGCTCTAGGGGAGGAACTTAATTCTATGTCAAACTGAATTTTGAATCAATTTGCACTAAATTTTTCACTTTAGTCTATACAATGGGTTTCAGTTTGAACATTTTAAATTTTTTCTAATGAAAGTTTTTTTTATCACGTTAACAACGTCTTTATAATTCGAGCTTATTGAATCTACAAAATGCCAGTGTTAATAATTACACATATTTTTAACAACTTTATCGCAATCTCAACTTTCAATATTCTCTTAAACATATTTCAATACCTTACACAATCTTGGTATAAAAGTAAATAAAATAGCGACAGATATGCCCAAAAGTGGTCTGAAACCACCTTTGAAGTTATATTTTGGAAATGGTAAGTGGAAATCACTAAGCCTCGGGAGAAACTACATTGCTCTATCCTTATGGGTCAAGCGACATTCGCAAACTGCAAGACTATGTTAAAAAGATTACAATTTTTCTATATATCTTTGTGTCAAAAAGTCAATTTTGAAAAATCTCAAGTAGTGTTTTCTAAAAACTTGCGTCTGACAATTCCAAACCAATTAACAGGCTTCTTAGGCCTTAAGAATGTTGTCAATCTGCCTAATTGCTTGGGAGTTTCCTTGACCTTTTCTAATAAAGATTCTAAATCTTTCAAGTTTATTCTAGATAGTGTGAGATCTAAACTTGCGTGCAAAACTCTTATCTATGTGCTACAAGAAGTTTGACTTTTTGTGAGGGTTAAACTTGTAAGGGAATATAAAAAATCCCTTAGAAATATCACTTTGTAAGAAATTTTATAAGGGATCTACCTTAACAAATAAGTTTGCTAGAAAAATAGTAGTTCAAAAGGAAAATCACTTGCAAAACGTTTCAACAAATTTTCCTTATAAAATCTCTAGCAAACTTTTAAAAATCAATTCCCTCACAAACTTGCTTAGGGAATTTTGTGAGGATTTTCCTCAAGTAAATTATAAAGGAATTTTAGAAGGGTTTATGTTTCAAGAATTTTGAGAGAAATAGTGAGAGTTTTCATTTAGTAAATTTACAAAGGGATTATTAAGGGGTATATTTAGTTAAATTTGTGAGAAATTTTGTGCACTAACCTTTTCAAGGGAAATCACTATACATAATTTTAAGAATATATAACCAACACGTAATAGAATACACATATATATTATTATAAAACAAGTTTGTTCATAGTTTAAACATTCAAAGTCTACTATAAAGAGGTAACAACATATCTAAATAATGCAGACTTAGTCAAAAATATATAAAGGGATTAAACTCTGTTGGATCTTGATTTCCTGAATGCTGATCTGACAGCGAATTGAACGTCAAAGGATGGTTGAACGATGCTCTCGCCTTAGCTTCAGTGAACCTGAAGGAAGGGGATCGCAACAGAAAGGGTGTCTCTGGGTCCCTCTCCGATGCTTAAATGAGTATATGTGTGTGTATAGCTCAAAACGTAATGAATGTATGTAAAGCAAAAGTATTTATAGAGTAGGAGAGACCAAATCGTAGAAGGTAACTGTATATCTTTGTAAATATTGTGCTGTTGAAGATTAGGATAGTAGATATTACGGTTATGGCGTGATATTGCAGTTACCATATCTAATCTTTAGCGAATATGCACCCGAGATATGCGGAATATCGTGGCCATATCTTTATTATCGATTGGTGGGACCAAAGGAGAGAGGCAAGGCTCTCTTCAGGGCGAGCACTCCCATGGGGAGCAGTAGGAGTTCGTGACTTAGTGATGAATGGCGACCAGCGATGGAAACTTTGGTGTCCATATTAGCTTGGGCTCGACCTTGGGCCACTCTATTGCGGGCCAGATCGACTTTAGCATAGGCCGGTCCAATTCGAATAACCTGGGTTCACCCCCTCCATGGTTATAGGGCCTTCGAGGCCTTTTCCTTATTGGGTTGTCACTATCAATACCCAACATTTGCCCTCGAATCTTGAGTGAAGTTTCTTCAATCGAGCTTGATTCCTTGGTAGGGTTTGAGATAGTGACACTTGGATTTGGTCTTCTTTGTCTTTTTCTATGGTTTATACCTTTATGAACTCTTGATGCTTGTTTGGCGATCAGTTGCTCAATTGTCCATGGCTGAAGGAATATATAATATTTTTATCTTTCTTGGCGATCACTTGAGGCAATCTAGGCTTATGCAGGTTTACCCTTCGCTATTGGGCGATCACTTCCTTTAAAAGGAATTTCCCAAAAGGGGTCTAATAGTACGCTGACGATCACTTTATCTGCCTAATGAACTTTAGCATTTAATAACTGCACAGTCATCCAGAAGTCGAACGGTCATTTGAAGCACGCCTATCATTTAAAATTCCGTAACCCAAGGGTAGTCTGACAGTTTTCTGTACTGGCCGACCGTTTGTCTCCCCGATGTGTCTCTTAAAATTCTGACATTGCTTCGATTTTTACCCAAAAGGTGCAATCATTCTCTGTCTGTGGCAGTTACTCCTTTTTTGTCTATATAAGGGACAGCAGTTCCACTCTTTCGTATTTTACGCTTCTATTCCTTCAGATTATAGAGAATTCCCTCTGTTTTCTGCATTCAGTTTCTTCAATCTTCTTCTTCTTCCTGTCCATTTTCAAAACCTTCAACCCTAAAACATCCATGGCCACCCGTAGTCAATAGACCGGCAATACCAAAATGACGGTCAACATGTCTTCTTCTTCGGCCCCGAAGGTGCCTCCAAAAAATGCCAACGCTCCCCTATTAATCAGGGACGGTTCTACACCAGCCTCGGGTGAGAGGTATCCTGACGTCGGAAGGTCCGCGGCCACACCTGTGGTGGTGGATGGGCCAGACACCAACACACCCATCTTTTCCCCAAAAGGTAAACGTCAAGGTTCCTCTATCTGTTGTTTTATCTGAGAATATCCCCTATTTTTCTTGTTTTCATATTGTTCTTGCCATATCTGACTTTCTAAGTAGATATCAAGCCTAACGAACTGAAGTCGACTTAGTTCAAGATGGTAGTCTCCATAGGTGGCTTCAGCGAAGTGGATTCCCCCAGATACCCGGGCCTGGGACTGCATTATCCTTGCAATGGGTAGGTTTACCTTTATGTGGCCCAGGTTGATGTTGGGTTGCGTTTTCCTCTCTACGAGGATTTGCAAAAACTATACCGGTATTACGGGATAGGTCCCACATAGCTCGTACCCAACGCCATTAGGATGTGGGTCAGATTCAAGTTCATGTGTGTACGTCAAGAATGGACGTATTCACTGGCCTTGTTCCGATGTTTCTTCTGATTGGCCGTTGGAGCGAATCACCTCCATCACTTCCAGACCCGCTTGAAGAGTGGAGAGGCCAGGCGTGGAGCTGGAATCTTCATGTCCGGTTGGTCGACGACTGTCGTGCCACCAACTCCAACTACAAGAAGTTCTACTTATTCTACAAAGGGGGCGTGTCCTGTGAGTTGTCTCAGACGGAATGGGATATTCCCCCTGCCTTTGGCGAGCTGTCAGGGAGCGACCGGAATGCCATCGACGACTTGTTCTGTTTGCACAGGTCTTCCAGTTTTCACCCCATCCATTCAGTGACGGAGACCACTGAGAATATGCTCGAGATGGCGGGCATTCATCATGCCACACCACTTCTTATTGATTGGGTAATTCTTCTAACCTTTTTTTCTTTTTATTGGTTGTAGGCAAAAAGGGTCGTAAACTCATGGGTTTCTTTGATGATCAGGGTAAGGCGCGTCTGTCTTCGGACCAGGCGTCACTGAACCCTCCTCCTCCCTCAAGGCGTTCCTCCAAGAGAAAGCCTGAGGAGGAATTTCCCCCGGTCACCCCTGGCCCTCGGCAACCAGGTACACTGGTTTCCTGTTCATACCTTTGTTTTATTTCCACGCCTTGAGTTTTTGGGTTTCTGATGCTTTTGTTTATTTTTTGCAGAGAAGCCCACTGCTGATGTGGCTCGGGACCCTCTCCTCCTCCTGCCAAGAAGGTCAGGAATTCAGGCGAGGAGCACCCCGCTCTTCTCAAGAGTCCTCCAGCTCCTAGGGGTCGTACCACCCCTAAGGATAAGGCCTTGGCCGTGGTCACGACGACCCCTCCTCCTCTTGAGCCCACAACCTCCATTCCTCCAAAGGAATGCGAGGTCCAGAAGAAGGGGCCCGACGCCCCGGGTTCTTCGAAGACTCCCCTTGGGGAGTACTGACCCTAGTGGTTTTGTTTCAGCCGCCTAAGGCTGCCAACTCCAGGGGCGTCTGGATCCCCAACGGAGACTTCTCGAAGACGGGGGTTTCCGACAAGAAGTCTCTCCAGGGAAACCCGGATTTGTGCATGCGACTCCTTGAGGGGATAATTCCTCCCAAGTATCGTTATGAGGTTCCCTCGGAGTTTCCCATCATCGAGAGGATGATGAGGTCACACTTCGAACGAGTCGCCCTGGTAAGATTTTAGATCTTTGTTGTGCTTTTGTATCACTTGTACTTTTCTTAGACTAACAGTATTTTTGCCCCTATTCCCTTTGTTGCCAGCTCGTTCGAGAGGAGGTGACGATCGTTCGGGTCGCCGGGGAGCTCACCGATAAGCAGACTGGCCTGCTTATTGAGCTGGAGCAGTACCGGAGTCTGGGGTTCTCCCCTGGGTAGATGGAGAGCATGAAGTCGACTGCTGACTCAGCGGTTTTCCTAGTGGAAAGCGCTCGAGAGGAGTAATTCAAGAAGGATGAGAGACTCTTCGCATCCGTTAAGAAGAGGGAGGCAGATGCAGCGATAGCCCTTCAGGAGTCTGAGGCACTTCATCGGCACTTAGCCGAGGTTGAGGCTGTCAAACCTCGCCTGGAGGCTGAGCTCAAGGAGGCCCAAACTCAAAGGGCAGTCGCAGAAGCTCAAAGGGCGGATGCAGAAGCTCAACGGGTCGCCGCTGAGGCTCAGAGGGAAGCTTTTGAGGCTTAGAGGATTGCTGTTGAGGCCAGGGGAAACGCCCTGGAGGACGAGAAGGAATAGCTGGCTGTATAGCTAAAGTCTATTCCATCCCCCCAAAGCGTGGTCGACGACTTCAAGAAATCCGAGGAGTTCGTCGATTGTGCCTTGGACGTGATGAAGTTAGAGATTGCTGACTATCTCCAAGTTCTGGTCGAGGACATCCAAGCTGTTGATCCCAACTTCCCACTTCGGAAAGTTGACGCCCTTAAGCCTTTTCTCCGGAGCACCCTTCCCTGAGAGACTCTTCCTGCTGCTGCTGCTATCAAGGATGCTGCTCCCGAAGGTGAGCAGAATGCCCCTGCTTATGAAGAACCCAAGGCATGAAGCCTCCACCTCTCCGGCGATCATATTTTTTTTTTAATTTTAGATAATTGTTTTCTTATCTTATTTTACATTTTGGGTTGGTTTGTAATTATTTTTTCGATTGAAGACTCAGTTACTTTTTATTGAATGCCTTTTATATTCATAAGCCTGTGTGTTTGCTCGACTTTGAATGTGTTGGCGATTCCTCCGATATCTTTATCGTAAATACCTTCAACTTTTCTTTAGCTTGATAATGGTCTCGACTCTTAAGGTCTTGGACCTTTCTTTTAGGCTCGAAAGGATAAGTCTTTCTAGACTTATCTATTTCCGTTGTCCAGTATAAATTTCTTAAGGAAAACATCTTAACACTAAAAAGTATAGACTTCTAAGTTTAAAGATATATTACCTTTTTTGAAGTTTAAACCTTTGGGGGTGTTCGCCTAATAGCAAGGAACTTGTTACTTAAACCTTCATCATCCATAGTGATCGCTTAAGATTCATTGCCTATCTTCCACAATTCGCTTCATAAAGGAATTGTTATCCTTAGTATATAACTTCTTCGAATTTTGTCCAACTTATAAGAGGATAGCTTCCTTGATGGATGGATTATCTTTGTCGTTAGGACTCCTGCCTGATTTTGGTAACAGGTCTTTTGCCTGACTTTGGTGTCAAGTCTTTTGCCTAACCTTGTTGCTAGGTCGTTTGTCTGACTTTGGCGTCAGGTCTTTTGTTTTTCCTAACCTTGTTGCTAGGTCTTTTGCCTGACTTTGGCGTCAGGTCTTTCGCCCAATTTTGATATCAGGTCTTTATTGTTGCCTAACTTTGGCGTTAGGTCTTTCGCCTGACTTTGGCGTCAGGTCTTTCGCCCAATTTTGATATCAGGTCTTTATTGTTGCCTAACTTTGGCGTTAGGTCTTTCGCCCAATTTTGATATCAGGTCTTTATTGTTGCCTAACTTTGGCATTAGGTCTTTCGCCCAATTTTGATATCAGGTCTTTATTGCGTGATTCAGTCATCAGGTCTTTTACCTGACTTTTGGCGTCAGGTCTTTGTTGCCTAATTCGGTCATCAGGTCTTTTGCCTGACTTTTGGCGTCAGGTCTTTGTTGTCTGATTCGGTCATCAGGTCTTTTGCCTGACTTTTGGCGTTAGGTCTCTGTTGCCTGATTCGGTCATCAGGTCTTTTGCCTGACTTTTGGCTTCAGGTCTTTTTTCTTCAATGCCTGATTCGAGTAGTCATGCTTTATGAAGGAATGACTTGTTTTTATTGACATAACACTTTGATTACAAGCTATGTATAAAATCTCCTTAAATGTTCAGTATTGAATGGACGGGTTAACCTTTCGCCTTCGGTGGTTTCTAAATAGTAAGATCCTGGGGCGGCAGTCTCTACTACCTTGTATGGTTTTTCCCACTTAGCTGAAAGTTTATTCTAGCTGTCCAGTCTTGTAAATTCATTCCTTCTCATAACCATCTCCCCCACGAAAAATTGGCAAGCGCTGACTTTTCTGTTGAAGTATCGAGCGGTCGCCAGTCGCATCTTGGCTTGTGTTCTTTCTGATTGCCACCTCTTTTCTTCTGCCAAGTCGAGGTCAGTCCTGAGCTCAATTTCGTTTGCCTCAGTGTTAAAGTGTAGGATTCTGTGGGTAGGCACCGCTATTTCGGTGGGTGCTACTGCTTCTGATCCGTACACTAAACTGAAGGGTGTTTCTCCAGTGGCTTCCTTAGGCGTTGTTCGGATAGCCCATAGTACGTTTTCCAGCTCCTCTGCCCAATTTCCTTTGAATGCTCGAACCCTTTTATTGAGTCCTGCTAAAACAAATTTGTTGGCTGCTTCATCTTGCCCATTCGTTTGAGGATGATGTACTGAGCTGAACCGATGGTCGATATGGTATTCTTCGCAGAGCCATTTGAGTTCTTTACCTACGAATTGTGGACCATTATCGCTAATAAGTATCTTGGGAATGTCAAACCTGGAAAATATGTTGATCTTCAGGAACTTGATCACTTGAAATTCCGTTGTAGAAGCCAAAGCTTTCGCCTCTATCCACTTTGTGAAGTAGTCGATCGCCACTATGATGTGAGTGCGTTGCCCAGTACTAATGGGAAAAGGACCCAATATATCCATCCCCCATTGAGCAAAAGGTCAGGCACCTGCCATTGGGGACAACTGTGTTGGCGGTCGACCTGATCGTGGTGCAAACTGTTGGCAAGTCTCGCACCTTTGCGTTAATTCAACCGCATCTTTTCCCAAGGTTGGCCAGTAGTATCCTAACCTGAAGATCTTTCTCGTTAATGATCGCGCGCCTTTGTGGCATGCTGCCACTCCTTCATGAGCTTCGTTAAGAATTCTTTCTGTTACGGGATGAGCAACGCACCTTAGATAAGGCGTCGAGTAGCCTCGCCTGTAGACTTCTCCGTTTATAATCAAGTAACTGGCTGGAAGTCGTCTTATCCTTATGGATTCGCCTTCGTCTTCTGGGAGAATTCCCTCTTTCAAGAAATTCTGGAATGGAGTCATCCATGTTACCTGTCCTTGAATATTGAAGACTTCTACTCTGTTGTCGATAACTGAACATAAGGCTTTTTCCAGGAACTGTACGTCTTGAATTATGGTTCCTCCAAATGCTAGCTTACTTAAAGAGTCTACCATCTGGTTCTCTTGGCGAGGAATAGACTCAATCGCAAAATTTGGAATTTCTGCGACGAGTTTCTTGGCGATGTCGAGGTACTTCTTCATCTATTCCCCCTTGCCTCGTAAGTGCCATTGACCTGATTGATAATAAGCTCAGAGTCCCTTTTTACCTTGAGTGTCGATATACCCATTCCTTTTGCCAGTCTGAGTCCAGTAATAAGAGCCTCGTATTCTGCTTCATTATTGGTCGCTTGAAACGTTAGGGCGATCGCATACTTGAAAGGTTCGCCCTCTGGAGGGATGAGAATTAAACCTGCCCCGAGCCCTCTCTTGAAGAAGACCTATCTGTATAAAGCTCCCAGATTTGACTGTTGTCTACTGATGAACTTGGCCTGCTATCTGCTTCTGTTAGACCATTACTTGTGCTTTCCACGATGAAATCAGCTAGTGCTTGACCTTTGATGGTCGTTTTTGGCGCAAATTTGATCTTGAACTCGCTGAGCTCGATTGCCCACTTGACCATACTTCCTGAAGAATCTGGTTTCAGCAGGAAGTTTTTGAGAGGTTGATTGGTGAGGACTGTAATGTCGTGCGCCTGAAAATAAGGCCTCAGCTTTCGAGCAGCAATAACTAAGGCATAGAGATACTTCTCAATCTGGACATATTTTATTTCTGCAGAATTAAACATCTTGCTAACAAAATACACTGGACTCTGGACATTATCTTCTTCCCTTATTAAAACGGCGCTAGCTGCCACATCACTGATGCTCAGGTAAAGGAAGAGCTGCTTGCCAGGAATGGGTTTTACTAGAGCTGGGAGTGTTTGAATGTGCTACATCGAGGATTGGAATGCCTCCTCGCAGTCTGGCGTCCACTCGAACTTGCGGTTGGCCCTTAGAGTCTTGAAGAATGGCAGGGACCTGTCGCTCGCCCTAGAAAGGAAGCGATTGAGAGCAGCTAGGCGACCATTCAAACATTGGACTTCCTTGTGGCATGTTGGTGATTTCATCTCTTCTATAGCCTTAAGCTTTTCTGGGTTTGCCTCGATACCTCTCTCATTGACCATGAATCCCAGGAATTTACCACATTTGACTCCAAAGGCGCACTTTGCCGGGTTCAGGCGAACGCTGTGCCTCCTCATGCACTCGAAGGCTTCACGAAGGTCTGTTGTGTGAGGACTGCCCTTGATTGTTTTGACGAGCATGTCGTCCACATAAGCCTCCATGTTTCTCCCCAGCATGTCTTGGAACAGGCAGTTCACCATCCGCTGATAGGTCGCCCCGGCATTGATTAGACTGAAGGGCATCACTTTGTAGCAAAGAATGTCCCCGTATGCATTGAAAGCGATATGGGCCTCATCATCTGGGTGCATCCGGATCTGGTTGTAGCATGAATAGGCGTCCATGAAGCTCAGCATCTCGTGACCAGAGGTTGCATCAACCAACTGATCAATCCTGGGAAGAGGGTAGGAATCCTTGGGGCAAGCTTTGTTCAGGTCGCGGAAGCCAACGTACATCCTTCACTTGCCGTTTGATTTTTCTACTAGAACTGGGTTGGCGACCCATCTCTGGAATCTCACCTCTTTGACAAAATCAGCTACGATCAGCCTGCCAACTTCCTGTCGGATCGCCAAGCGCTTGTCTGTCCCGAACGATCTTCTTTTCGGAGCGATCGGCTTGATGGAGAGGTCTATCCTGAGCTCGTGAGAGATGATGTCAGTACAGATACCTGTCATGTCGCTCGGTTTCCAGGCAAATAGCTCCTTGAATTCCTTGAGGAGGGCAGTCATGGCCTACTTCTGGTCATTGTTCAAGGTGGTCCCAATACGCACCTTCTTATCTGGGCCATGAACCTCAACTTCTTCCAACTCTTCCATAGGCCCTGGTCGAGCCAAATCCTCCTGAGGGTCAACCTCGGTTTCGATGGCGAGGGCTTCCCTTTGATTTTTCCTGCACAGGCAGTTCACGTAGCATTGTCGCGAGGAAGGTTGATCGCCAAGTGCTTCTCCAATATCGTTGGGTGTGGGGAACTTCATTTTCTGATGGACTGTGGAGGCCACAATCTTATTGGGATTGATCGTGGTCCTCCCTAGGATGGCGTTGTACAATGTAGGCGAATCGACCACCAGGAAGGTGACCGCCACCTTGATGCTCTACCATCCTTCGCCCAAAATCACAGGGAAGGTTATTGACCCCAGCGGATAGGTCGTTCTCCCAGCAAACCCGATCAATGCAAAATCGACCCTCTTCAGGTCACGCTTGGACTTGTCCATCTTCTCAAAGGCGTCCAGGAATAAGATATCTGTCGAGCTCCCTCCATCTATCATAATCCTCTTCACGTCACAGCTGTCGAGATCAGCTGTGATAACCAGGGCATCATTGTGAGGGGTGGTGACATCTGCCAAATCGTCTTCAGAGAATGAGATGACAATGTCTTCTTCAGGTCGAGGTCGCTATTCCAGCTGGATCGCTGTAAAAATTTGAGTCGCATAGACCTCCCTTGCATGTGACCCCTCGCCTCAAAGCGTCAAACCCTCCAGCAATCAGATTGACTACCCTCCTGCTCTGGGATGGGCCGACTTGCTCAGGCGGAGCCGGCGAATGGTTTCTCCTTGGTTGCGTTCGACTCCTATCTCATCCCACCACAAACTCTTTCAGTATCCCCTTCTGAATCAGCTTCTCAATATCCTGCTTCAAAATGCGGCAATCATCAGTCTTGTGGCACTTACACTTGTGATATCTGCAATAGCTCTCTATATCCTTCCCCATAGGTTGAACACCCCTTCGAGGCATTGGTGGCCTCGCCAGAGATCTTCTCTTCATATCGACTAGTACCGCCGAGATCTGCCTGTTTAAGGGCATAAAATACTCGGGGACCTTTGGATATCTAGGCCCTGGGTTCGATTCTGTTCAGTGTCTGCTGTCTCGTCCCTTCTTGACCTCCTTCTTACCCTCGCTTCGGGGCTCAGGAACCACCCTTAGCGAGGTCGTCGGGAAGTTAACCTCGGCGTTTGCTCTCTCGAGGTCTATGAAACCCTTCGCCCTGGCTGCCAGCTCCTCCATCGTCTCAATTTCCTGCACATGGTAGCTATTACGCATCTTTCTCAAGGCCTTGTTAGACACATCTAGTCATCGATAGAAGGCTCGGATAATCTCCCCGTCTGAGACTCGACGATCTATCTCCGTGACGTTTTGATGGAAACGCCCATAGAAATCAGCCAGTGACTCTCCAGGCTGCTATTTGACCGCATCCAGGGCGACCACACTCTTCATCAGTTGGCACTCGCCCATATACCTCTGTAGGAACTTGCTTCTCAGCTCTGAGCAAGTCCCTATGGATCCTGCAGGGAGGCCAAAGAACCAGGACGACGCTGAACCCGATAGGGTTGACGGAAATAATAAAGCCAAGTGATTTGAATCATTGAACTTACCCAAAAGAGAGGCCTCGTGCTTGTTGACATGTATGGTGGGATATCCTCCACCACTGTATTCAGGTATAGCCCTAGCAACGACGTCTTTCGGGATTTTGATGGCGACAAGATCATCGACGAAGGGATGAGCAGATCGCTCCCTGAAGGGAGCTGCGATTGCCGTTCGCTTTTCCTGGAGCATTTTATTGATAAGCTCGTCCACCTGGCCCAGGGTGCATTGGTTTGGCGAAGCCCCATTCGACATGGGACCAGATGGATTAGTGGAATAGGTAGTTGCCGGCGGTTCGATGGATGCCGGGGGTAGGGACTGGTGTCCCGATGTCATCTCCTGAACCTCATGGGGGGTTGTAGTGCCCGGATTTACAGTTTCAGTTGGCAGGGGCCCAGCGGCAGCGGGGCGAGAGTTTTCCTGGGGAGTAGGGGCTTGTCGGCGAGTCTGCCCTAAGATTGCCTCCAGCAGTGATGTCTTCTCCGGAGTTAACTGGATGTTTTCCCCGGTGATGTAGACGGTTTGCGGTGTTGGAGTCTCGGTGTGGTTGGGAGCGGGAGTCGGTCTAGAATTTCCAACGTGCTCTCGGGCCGCCCTTGGGGGGATGACATTGTCTGCTACTTGGCTAGCAGGTTCTTGGTGGAGTGGCGAAGCGGCAGCGGAATCAGAGCTGTCAGAGGACTGCTCATTGGTCTGGTTCCGGTGATTGATTTTGGATAGAGATTGCATGGCTGTATTACTCGATTCCCACAGACGGCGCCAAATGTTGGATCTTGATTTCCTGAATGCTGATCTGGAAGCAATTGAATGCCAAAGGATGGTTGAATGATGCTCTCGCCTTAGCTCCGGTGAACCTGCAGGAAGGGGATCGCAACAGAGGGGGTGTCTCTGGGTCCATCTCCGATGCTTAAATGAGTATATGTGTGTGTATAGCTCAAAACGTAATGAATGAATGTAAAGGAAAGGTATTTATAGAGTAGGAGAGACCAAACCGTAGAAGGTAACTGTATATCTTTGTAAATATTGTGATGTTCAAGATTAGGATAGTAGATATTACGGTTATGGCGTGATATTGCAGTTACCATATCTAATCTTTAGCAAATATGCGCCCGAGATATGAGAAATATCGTGGTCATATCTTTATTAACGGTTGGTGGGACCAGAGGAGAGAGGCAAGACTCTCTTCAGGGCGAGCACTCCCATGAAGAGCAGTAGGAGTTCGCGATTTGGTGATGAATGGCGACCAGCGATGGAACCTTTGGCATCCATATTAGCTTGGGCTCGACCTTGGGCCACTCTATTGCGGGCCAGATCAACTTTAGCATAGGCCGGTCCAGTTGGAATAACCTGGGTTCATCGTCTCCATGGTTATTGGGCCTTCGAGGACTTTTCCTTATTGGGATGTCACTATCAATACCCAACAAACTCCTGACCTTGTTTTGCGAATTGCTCCATCATGCTTTACACTAATGCTTACATTTGGTCGATCTAAGATTGTTGAACTAAAATTTGTGCTTGTTGTAGTGCCACTACATCCTGCAACTTTTTATACTTCTCGTCGGTGTGAGTACACTTTTTGATTTCTTATCAATGAATTGATCTTCACTTCCCTTCAAACGATGGAGCCTCCGAAAAAATTCTCCTTGAGTCGGTTCTCGACCTAGTTGTCTAGTCTACAATGATAACAAAACAAATTTATGCGTAAGGTTATATATATATATATATATATATATATATATATATATATTAAATGTTACCATATTCAATACCATTCTTTGCATATGCTCATCAAAAGAAATTGATCCTCCACTATGTTTATCTTCTGCTAATATTATATCATATAATATTTCTTAGGGTTTTTCCTCACAATTTTTTTAAAGAGATATAAATCCCTTGCAAAACGAATAAAGAGAAAAGTTTGAAAATGGTAAACATGTTTGACGAATATGGTTTTCCAACCCAAACTATTGGTTTTGGTCCAACATGTTTGAAAATGATGGTAATTGGTACCTCAGTTATTTTTCTGTTAAAAAAATCAGTTAACTATTTTTAATATTTGCAAAATTAATCAACTATTTTTCTAAATGTTACAATTAAACCATACAAACTTACATTAATATTTCAAACAAGTCCCAACTCGATTCGAGACACACCTAGGGTCCCTTAGGCGGGGTCTGAACCCAGATCAGGTCACCCAACCCTGGGGACCTTGTCTGGGCTCAGACCCAGACCAGGTCATCCAACCATGGGTAGCTGATATGGGTTCGGACCCAGACCAGGTCCCCATGGTTTGTTTACATGGTCTGGGTTCAGACCCATACCATAGGACCCCGATTGGCGCTCAATTGGAACCCCAATCGTTTGAACCGAACCCCACCAGATTTGGTCAAAACCGATTCGGGCTTCAATTGAGCCCCAGTCGGGTGTCCTATGGTCTGGATTCGACCCATACCAGGTACCCACGGTTGGCAAACCTGGTCTGGGTTCGGACCCAGATCATAGGACCCCCAATTGAAGTTCAATTGGAGCCCCAATCGGTTTGGACCGAACCTGGCTGAGTTCGGTTCAAACGATTGGGGCTCCAATTGAGCCACAATCATAGGTCCTATGGTCTAGGTTCCGACCCTGGCTAGGGGACCCCTGGTGTGGCTCGAATCGAGTCGCGACTTGTTTGAAGCATTAGTGTAAGTTTCTATGATTTTCTACAAAAACAAATTGTACGTTTGTAGGGTTTGGTTGTAACATTTAAAAAAGGGTTAATTACTTAATTGGTTACACATGTTTCACCATTGTGCAGAATGGTTACACATGTTTCAAAATGTGATTAATTGGTTTTGCTATGTGACTAATTGGTTACACATGTTTTTCCAAATGTGATTAATTGGTTATTATGTTAGTAAACCGTTAACTTTAACGTTAATTCATTTTTTTAACATATTATTGAATTGTGAAATGACTATTATGCCCTTAGTTGTATTGAAGAACACATGGAAAGATTGAAAAACCAAAATCGAATCAAATTCGATTTGATGTTCTTGAGAACCCATAAATGCTATTTCTGGGTTCTTGCATTTCTGCGTTCTTCACATTGTGGGTAACATGTCGAACTTTTTAATCACATCATTTCAAACAACAGTATCCATTTAATCATATTATAGAGAAACATGTATGACCTTTTAATCACATTATAGAGAAACATGTATGAACTTTTAATCACATTATAGAGAAACATGTATGACCATTTAATCACATTTGGTGATAACATATACTGCAATACAGAACTTCAAGAACCCAGAATTGCGATTCTGGGTTCTTGAAGAACCAGAAATCTGATTTTTGGGTTTTAGAAGAACCGGAAATCTGATTTCTTGGTTCTTGAAGTACCAGAAATCTGATTTCTGGGTTCTTCGATTCTTGTTCTTAAAGATGATGATGTGTTCTTGAAGATGATTCTAGTGGTAATTACGTCATTTTACGTATCTAAATAGTGACTTAACTGTGATTTCTAACGGTGAATAGTAAAAAAAAAACAAATAGTCACATTTTGAAACATGTGTAACCATTCTGAACATTGGTCAAACATGTGTAACCAATTAAGTAATTAACCCTTTAAAAAAATATTTAGTTAATTTTGCAAATATAAAAAATATTTAACGGGATTTTTAAACAGAAAAGTAACGGAGGTACCAATTACCATAATTTGCAAACGTATTGAACCATTAACCATCACAAAAAAACAAGTTACGAAAAACCATTTTATGTAAACATGTTGGACCACTTGCAGTCTTTTCCCATGAATATATTTTCTAAGGAGCTATAAAATCCTTACAAAAGTTAGGATTGGAAAAGGTAATTAGTGAGAGATTATCCTAAACAATATTTATTAGGAAAATCCATCGCAAAATATTTTCATTATTCATTTGAAATGTTTTCCTTACAAATCTGTTAGTAATGTAGTAAGGAAAATATATTTTGTGAGGAATTTTCCTAATTATTATTCTCCCCACTTAACCCTAACAAATCCCTTACAAATAGTTCTAATTTAAAGGGATTATTTTCCTTGCAAAATTTCCTTCACAAAATACTGATTTTCATGTATATGGTAGGGAAAAGTATATTGGTTAATTCTATGGTTAATTACTTGAGTGGTTACACATTTTTATCTAATTGGTTATACATCAATTTTCGTGTGACTAAATGATTACGTATCTTTTAGCATGTGATTATTTGGTCACACTGTTAGTGAACCGTTAGTTTTTTTATTAATCAATTTTTTAATCATATTTTTGAATTATTAAATGACTATTTTATCCTTTAGTTATATTCTTCTTCGTCTTTACCTGTTATTAGTTTCCTTTATTATTTTCCTAGTTCTTCCTTCTTCGTCTTTACCTGTTATTATTTCCCTTGTTCATCCTTTGTAGATATACGATGATCCTCCACCGAATCAAACTGGATATCTGAAGATACACTCTCCTCTACTTCGGTTGGATGAATTGCTTGCCTTTTGTTCACCAAAATTGTTGTTTTCACAACTGGACTGGTGATAAGAATCAACATGGACTAAAGGTTATTGTTGAGTGGATGTTGATGGACTGGGTCTAGGTAATGGACTCGATTGGTTATGGTTGCAACAGATAATGACGAAGAAGCGAAAGGCAGTTACTCATGTTGTTAAGCCACCGACAGAAGAAGAGGTAAAGGAACTCATTAGTTGAGCAGATTATCATTAGCGGAAGAAGAGGTACATGTAAGTACTAACATACTACTTCAATATTGTTCCCACAACAGATTATGCACCCTTATTCTTCACACACAACGGAATTCGAATGCACTGAGCTCGAAGTTGATCCACCAAACCATCAAGAAAATCAAACGTGAGAATCGATTGCGAATTCAATTCCTCCTTTGCTTGCGGCTGATTCCGAAACCAATCTTCAAGCATCTTAATGAACATGAGGTAATCCATATTGAGGTAACAGGATACTTCTCACACATCTTGAGGTAATCCATATTGAGGATTGTAATCAACGACTAATTATTTATGTTAGTTGGTTTATGTTAGTCTCTTGAAGTTAGTTAGAGTCAGTTATTTAGTCCTTCATCTCCTCTAAATAGCAGCTGTATTATGGACAGTACCGTCACCTTTCATTCAATAAATTTCTCATATAGCTTGAGTTCCCTAGTTAACATGGTATCAGAGCCATTGCTCTTCAACCGATATTTTTCAGTCATCTTCTCCAAGCTTCTCTAAGTTGCTGCATCACCTTTCTTGATTCCTTGCTGAAGTCTCTAGTCTCCTTCGATCATGAATCCTGCTGCAGAGTTCAACGGTAGATTGGTGTTCCATCCTTCAGACACCACCTGAGCTTTAATTAGGCCATTTCAATTGACTGGATCATATAATTACCAGATTTGGATCAAAACTGTGATGGAAGGTTTGCTGGTAAAGAATAAGGTAGGATTTATTGATGGAACTTGCACAAAGGAGTCTGTTCCATACGAATCTCAGGCACAATGGGACTGATGCAATGCCATTGTCAAGGCGTGGCTTTGAAACGCAGTCATCAAGGAGCTCGTGAGTGGTCTCGTCTATAATGTCACAGGAAAGTCGATTTGGGATGATCTTCGAAACATGTACGACAATATTGATGGAACCAGAATTTTCCAGCTTCTTCGTGATCTATATCACTCTACTCAAGGTATGTTGTCTATTACTACCTACTTTGGCAAGATGAAGATGTTGTGGGATGAGCTTGTTGCGATTGATGATGTTACTTTTGTTTGTGAGGCTAACATTGTTGTTGTAGTTGCTAGTAAAGAGAACCAGAAACTGATTCAGTTTCTCATTGGTTTGAACGAGACTTATGTCGCCGTTCGTACGAATTTGCTCATGCGGCATCTTCTTCCCAATCTTAGTGTTGCATACTTTGTATTATTGCAAGAAGAGTGTCAACGAAGTCTTGCTGGTTCACTTGTGGATGGATTGGTTAACACTTCCATAACAACGACAACATTTTTCTCTTCGCCTAGAAGAAACACTGACTCAACTGCTTCTGGATTTTGAGGTTGAGGCCGAGTCGATAAATCGGGATGGATCTGCACATATTGTAGTCGTAAAGGTCACTGTGTTGACATGTTGGAAGAAACACGGCCTGCTTGAAAATATGAAGCGCAAGATGAATGGTGTCAATTCAAATCAGGTAGTTGTTGATACACCTATTGCTGCAAATCAGGTGGCATACTCTTGTGATCACCCTCTGCAGTAATAATGTACATCTTCAGGAGAAAGAACTATGTTCTCGGCTACACCTGAGCAGATCATGTAGTTCAACCAATTCCTTCATTTTGTATAAAATGAAGGATGTCACAACAAAGCAACCGTCGCTTCTACTCCTACTGCTGCTACTGTCGTGGCTACCCATGCAAATATGAGAGGTATTTCCCTTCATTCAGCTAGTGTTTCTCAATATTGGATAGTCGATTCTGGAGCCACCGATCATATGACATCACATAAGGAGTGGTTGTTTGATATTCGTCTTAATGATTCTCTTTCCCGAGTTGTTCATTTGCCTAATTGCGCACGGTATAGTGTCACTCATATTGGATCTTGTCAGATATCTCCACATTTGATCCTTCGTGATGTACTCCTAGTACCGGACTTCCAATACAATCTTGTGGTTATTTCACGATTGACCAAAGATTCTTCTTGTCACATGATTAGCTCTGATGATAAGGTTGTTATTCAGGCCCTCTCCGATGGGATGACACTCAGGATTGACAATAAAGATCGAGGATTGTATACCATGATGCATCGACCCTCTTTCTGGCATACCTCTATTCTGGTTTTTGCTTCAGCCACGCATGGACAAAAGGATCAACTATTATGGCATAATAGGTTTGGTCACAGTTGTTCTTTTCCAATGGTTTATCTGATTGTACGGTTTGTTCTTTGGCTAAACAAACTAGACGTTCATTTCCACTGAGTATGTCTCATGCAAAACAGTTGTTTGGGCTTGTTCATCTTGATATTTGGGGACCTTATAATGTCCCTACAATCAATGGTTACAAGTATTTTCTTGCAATTGTGGATGATTGTTCTTGAAGTACCTGGATATATTTGTTGCGTCTAAAGAGTGATGTGGTTTTGTATATCAAAAGGTTTCATCAAATGATCAAGACACAGTTCAATTCCACCGTGAAGATTTTTCGGAGTGACAATGGCAGAGAATTCGTCAATGCTCTTACACGCCAATTATTTCAAGAACTTGGAATCATACATCAAACTAGTTGTGCACACACTCCTCAACAAAACGATTGAGTTGAACGCAAACACCGACATTTGCTAGATATGGCTCGATCAATTCGTTTTCAAGCTTCAATACTGATTCGTTATTGGCGGTATTGTGTTCTTGGGGCTTGCTATCTAAAAACCTGCTTCCTACTTTGGTTCTTTCAGGAAAATCACCCTTTGAAGTCGTACATGGTCGGTCACCAGATCTCTCTCATCTTCGTGTGATCGACTGCTTTTGCTTTGGTACAATTCTTTGCAATCCGGACAAACAGTCTCCCAGGGTAGAACCAGGTATATTCTTTGGCTACTCCCTTACTCAAAAATGATATATTGTGATGAGTTTACGGGTTTCAGTGTTCCAAGTTAGTCGCGATGTCACGTTTCGAGTAGACGTTTTTCCTTTCTGACTTTCGAAAGGTGAATTACAGAGGTTGATTCCTTTCGGTATAATTATTCATCGTGCAGGAGAAAGTAATGCAGATAAAGGTGAGGTTGTTCGACCTGAAGCTGTTCAAAATGTTCGGCCCAAAACTGTTCCAAATGTTCGGCCCGAAGCTGTTCAAAATGCTCGGCCTGATATTCCAAACATTCGTCCTGATGCTGATATTGTTGTTCATACTGAAGTTGGTGTTCGGCCTGAAGCTGTTCAAAATGTTGAGCCTAATACTGTTCTAACTTCAGATGATATTCTATGTGATCATCATTGTTCTCCTGCTGCAGCCTAGTCTTCCCGTGCTGTACCGAATCAGTTTTCCTCTGCTGCACCAGATCAGTCTTCTCCTTCTACACCTGTTGAGATTCGCATGACATCCCGAATTAGCAAGCCACCAACTTGGATGGTCGATATTGTGACCTCTCCAAGGAAGAAATCCACGGATGCATTCAGTTTTGGCAGTTCCATGCAGTATGATCATCTGCCAGATCAGTTTAGATGTTTTTTGACAACCTCTTCAAAATCACAAGGGCCTCGTTCTTTTGATGAATCAATTCGAGATCAAAATTGGATTGCAGCGATGCGTGAGGAATTACAGGCCCTACAAGGCAAGGGTACTTGTGTTATAGTCGACTTGCCACCTACAAACATCCAATCAGATGCAAATGGGTCTACAAAGTTAAATACCACTCAGATGGATCGTTGGAACGATATAAAGCCCAACTTGTTGCCAAAGGTTACACACAAGTGGAAGACACGAATTTTAATGAGACGTTCTCCTCGGTCGTAAAAATGACCACTGTTCGGACCTTGTTGGCTCTTGCGTCTGCTCATTCGTGGGATATATTTGATATGGACATCAACAACGCCTTTTTACAAGGTGATCTAGTAGAAGAAGTTTATATGGAAATTCCTCCGGGTTTTGTTGATGATTCTATTCGCCGTGATTCCGGGACCAAGGTGTGTAAACTCATCAAATCGTTATTTGGGTTGAAGCAAGCTTCTCGACAATGGAATATCAAGCTTACTCAAGCTCTCCTCAACAATGTCTATTCACAAAGTAAGGTTGATTACTCATTCTTAACAAAACAACGAAATGATAAATGGGTGTATCTTGTCATCTATGTCGATGATCTTCCTATCACGGGATCCAATTCCGTTCTTAATGAGGAGTTGAATAGTACATTGTGCAAGCATTTAAAGTTGAAGTCTCTTGGTTCCTTACGATACTTTCTTGGACTTGAAGTTATGCGTTCACAACTCGAGATTGTTGTTAACCAACGTAAGTATGCCTTGGAGCTCCTCAGAGATGCAGGTCTTACTGTCGCGCGTCTGACACCTACATCAATGGATCAACATCTCAGGCTTTCGACCATTGAATTTGATAAGACTGTGGGTTCTAATGAAGATGATGCATTGTCTGACATTGACAAAAATCGCAGATTGATAGGTCTTCTTCTTTATCTTACCATAACTCGTCCGGACATCACCTTTGCGGTTCAACACTTGAGTCAATTTATTCATGACCCGAAGAAATCTCATTACGATGCAGCTTTATGAGTTGTTCGTTACATTAAGGGAAGTCCAAGCCAACGACTTTTCTTCCCACCTCAATCTGACCCCACCTTACGAGCATATTGTGATTCCGATTGGGCAACATGTCCTTTCACACGAAAACCGGTCAGCGCTTATTGTGTGAACACTACAAGAATCTGTATCAACAGCCACAAAATTAATTTGTTGTCACAAGGAGTGTGTTGGTAAAACAGTGTTTCAGTTTCGACAGTTTAATACGTCCCCGTAGACACGTTTTAGTGTCAACACATTTGTTTTAGCACAAACAATCTTTTAGTATTGACTTTTTCCATCGCAATATGTCTGTGCCGACCAAATCCATGTGTCAAAAACTCAACCGAGGTTAATATTGATATTCAGTCACGCAAGATGTTGGTATTGCAAAAAAAACAGGTTTACTTTCCAAATTAGTTGATGTAATAAAGTGGTAAACAATATCGACATAACTTCATTGGTAATATATGTGTTTCCGTTGCTAAACGGTATACCTTCAATTATAACAGAACAAAACATTATCCTGATTTGCAAACTTTGTGACATTGCTGAGGAAAACACGATTCACATCCTACGAAATTGTGAGGTGGCGAGGAAAATTTGGTTTGATATACGTACCCCGTCAAAATTAATTTATATGGGGTACCTTTTCTAATTTGGCTTCAGTCTAATTGCGTGAACAACTTCACTCGTCCTAACGGGGTCAAAGGGTTTGTGTGTTTTCTTCTGCGATTTGATTATCTTGAAAACAGGAACTCAATTATTTTTAATAAAAAAATGTTAGATAGGAATATTATTGTACTCATTTTCTCACAGCAAAATAGGTGGCTACCACATTAGCAAAGAGACTAAAAGAGGCGCTACAAAGAACAATCAAAATTCGATGGACACCACCCAAATTGGAATAGACAAAATTAAACACGGATGGTTCAACACTGGGGAACCCTGAGCCGGTGGGGTGTGCAGGTGTCTTGCAGAACCATTTGGGTGGTTGGGTTAAGAGTTTCCAACAAAAACTAGGAACGACAAACAGTCTCGTAGCGGAGCTTTGATGGATAAGGGATGGCTTAACATTGGCAAGAATCATGAGAATCCTCAACATCCATGTTGAATCAGAAGCCAAAGAAGCAATAGGTTTGATCGTTGAGCAAGTCAATGATCATATACCACTAATGTCATTGATTTATAATTGTAGGAGGTTGTTGATCGATTTTCAGAAGTATAAATTCAGACATGTTTTTCGAAAAGTAAATGGAGTTGCAGATAGCTTGACGATTGAATCAGTAACAATTTTTCCACCTTGATAAATGATGTGCGTGGTATAGCAATGAATATAATTGTACTCTCTTAATTTTGTGTAACACAGCAATTTTACCAAAAAAAAATAATTATTATATTTTGGAAACTAAGTTTTATTTTTAAATTCCAAAACAAAAATATAAAATTAATATGACAGATGGAAACATTTCCAAACGGTATGAATTTGAAGAAGTTCATGTACGTAGTAGGTATGTCAACTGAAATGATATTTATGACAATTCAATCAGCATTATCAATATAGGTAGATTTTACGAATGATATTGAAATCAATTTACTGCAAACTCAAAAAGTGAATCGTATTAAACTGTTATATATGACACGCGATATACTTTTACTCTTATATACACGCGACATATTTTTACTCTTATATGCACGCTTATATAAATAAATGCATGGTTCAACTAACAGAAAAGTAAGGGTGTAAGTTGTTCCCACAATAAGTTTCAGTACAGATTGCTTCAAGGATTGAAGTTAATATATACTAGAAAATGGATTCGCGTTTTGCGCAATATAATAATTATTTTAGTTTATAAATTAATAATAATTTTTAAATAAATATAAATATATATTTATAACATGATTATTTACACTTTATTAAAGTATATGTAATTAATATTAATTCAATTACACACCATAGAAGTTAATTATATTTATAAAAAAATATTAAACTTATTTTTATTTTTATAATATTATACAATATAACAATTATTTATATTTTATAAAAAAAAATTGAAAACAATTGAGTAGATAAAAAAAATGTAACCAATTGTGAATATGATGTTCATTAATAATTTTAAAATTTATTTTATGACATTTATTGTTTTCATATATTTTTAAATAAATATTAACTATTAGAATATATATATATATATATATATATGCATATTAGTTATAGTAATTATAAATTATATAAATTATTTTTAAATTTTGTAATATATGTTGATTCTAATAGAATATAACAATGATATTTTATAAAACTAGTTCTAAGAAAATTATGAAGAAATTATATTATAATTATTATTTTTTATACCCTAAATTTTATGTCATAATTATAAATATCTACATAAAATTAATATGTGATTATTATTTTCATAAAATTGATATATAATATACATAATAATCCTTAATTTTATCTTAAATTATGTTGTAATAAAGAAATTTAATTTATACATCTTCTTGGTTTTCATAAAATATAAAATTTAGTAAATAAAATAAACTTAACAAAAATCATAAATGCGCATAGAAAATAAGAAGATATTAATGAAATTTTGTAACTCATTGGGAGAATGAATAAGAGGGTTTGGAAGATTTTAAATTATGTTACATGGCATGTCACATATGAGTGAGAATTATATGTTTGACATAGACTAATTAGAAGTTATGAAATTGACATTAGGAAGAGAAAATGTCTTACAAGGCTTACTTGTCACAATTCTACATAACTTAGCCAAATTAATATATAGATATAGATATATGCATGGTTCAACTAACAGAAAAGCCATAGTTATCAAAATTGTTGGGTATCGATAGTGACAGCCCAGTAAGAAAAGGCCTCGAAGGCCCAATAACTATAGAGGGGGTAAACCCATGACATCCGAACCGGATCGGCCCAAGTACAAGCCAAACTTGGCCCACCATCGAGTAATCCAGAATCGAGCCCAAGGTCTATAGGGACGCCAAAAGCTCCCAGACTGCTCGCCATTCTCTACCAGGTCGCGACCTCCCACTGCTCGACGTGGGAGTGCTCGCCCCGAAGAGAGCCTTGCCTCTCTCCTCTGGTCCCACAAAACCGTTAATAAGGAAGCGGCCACGATATCCCGCATATCTCGGTCACATATTCACTAAGGATTAGATTTGGTAACTGCAATATCTCGCAGTAACTGACGATCCGAATCTTCGGCAATACAATATACACTAAGATATTCACCTGCCATATACGGTTCTATCTCTCTTACCCTATAAATACCCTTGCTTTACATACGTTCTTTACGTTTTGAGTTTTATACACACACATACTCATTTAAGCATCGGAGAGGGACCCAGAGGCACCCCCTCTGTTACGCTCCCCTACTTGCAGGTTCACCGGAGTTGGAGCTGAAGCGTCATCCCAACCTTGGTTGGCATTCAATTCACTGCCAGATCAGCATTCAGGATTTCACGATCCAACATTTGGCGCCGTCTGTGGGAACGAACAATTCAGCCATGAGAACTCGATCCCAAAGCAACCGTCGGAATCAGACTAGGGAGCGATCCTCAGATAGCTCTGATTCCGCCGCCGCTTCACCGCTTCAACAAGAACCTGCCAGCCGAGCAGGAGTTAATGCTGTTCCTCTGCGGACAGCTCGAGAACATGTCGGTGATTCAAGACCGACCCCAGCTGCTGATCAAAACGGAGCCCCTGCACCGCAGACAGTCCACATTGCGGGGCAGGATATTAATTTAACCCCCGAGATGGTCTCCCTGCTGGAAGCCATCCTAGGACAGGCGCGCCGCCAAGCCCCTGCTCCTCAGGAAAACAATCCCTCTACTCCTAAGGAAAACCACCGCCCTGCTTCCACAGGGCCTTCACCTTCAGAAGCGGCCAATCCTGGTCCCGCTGCGCCTCAGGAGGACCAGGAGATGACGTCAGGTCAGCAGTCCCTACCTCCAGCACACACCAAGGAGCCAGCAGCCGCATATACTGCCAATCCTTCCGGTCCGCCTCCACCCGGAGCCTCTCCCATGTACTGCATTGTGGATCATATGGATGACCTCCTCAACATAAGGCTCCAGGAAAGACAGTTGACAGTCATAGCTCCCTTCAAGGATCAGTCCTCTCATCCTTTCACTGACGCGCTCGTCGCTATCAAAATCCCGAAGGATGTGGTTGCTCGGGCCATACCTGAGTATAGCGGTGGAGGAGATCCCACCGTACATGTCAACAAGCATGAGGCCTCCCTTCTAGGTAAGTCAAACGATCCCAATCATTTGGCTTTGCTATTTCTATCTACTCTTTCGGGTTCGGCTTCGTCTTGGTTCTTCGGCCTCCCTGCAGGATCAATCGGAACTTGGGCAGAGTTGAGAAGCAAGTTCCTGGAGAGATATATGGGCGAGCGCCAGTTGCTGAAGAGCGTGGTCGCCCTTGACTCGGTCAAACAGCAGCCTGGAGAGTCGCTGTTCAACTTCTACGGGCGTTTTCATCAAAACGTCACAGAATTAGATCGTCGAATCTCGGATGGGGAGATCATTCGAGCATTCTACAGAGGTCTGGATGTGGCCAACAAGGCCTCGAGAAAGCTGCGAAACAGCTACCATGTGAAGGAGATAGAGACATTGGAGGAGTTGGCGTCCAGGGCAAAAGGTTTCATAGACCTTGAACGCGCAAACATCGAGGCTAACCTCCTGACGACCTCGCTAAGGGTAACCCATGAACCCCGACGCGATGGTAAGAAGGAGGTAAAGAAGGAGAAGAAGGGAAAAGAAAGTAAGCCCCGAGTCGAGTCTCTTCCAGCGCCTCGCCATTCAGAGGTCCTTGAGTACTTCACACCTTTAAATAGGCAGATCTCAGCGGTACTAGTCGAGATGGAGAGGAGATCCTTGGCGAGGCCACCAATGCCTCGTCGAGGTGGGCTACCCATGGGCAAGGATGTCGAGAGCTATTGCAGATACCATAAGTGCAAGGGCCATAAGACAGACGATTGCAAGATTCTGAAGCGAGATATAGAGAAGCTGATTCACGGGGGAATGTTGAAAGAATTTGTGGCAGGGCGAGACCGAAGTCGAACGCCCCCAAGGAGGCATCGTTCACCAGCCCCTGCAGATCAAGCTGAGCCTTCTGGAAGCAAGAGGAGAGTGAATCTGATTGCGGGAGGATTCGGCGCAGGCGGCGAGAGGTCTACGCCACTCAGATCTCTACGGCAGTTCAGTTGGGGAAGCGGCCCCGACCTGAAGAGAACATTGTCATCTCATTCTCTGAAGATGATTTGGCACATGTCACCACGCCCCACAACGATGCTCTGGTCATTACCGCAGATATTGACGGCTGTGATGTTGCAAGGATTCTGGTCGACGGAGGCAGCTCGACAGACATCCTATTTCTGGACGCCTTTGAGAAGATGGGCAAATCCAAACGCGACCTGAAGAGGGTTGACTTTCCACTGATCGGGTTTGCGGGAAGAACAACTTATCCATTGGGGGCTATAACCATGCCAGTAATATTTGGCGAGGGGTGGAAAAGCATTAAGGTGTCGGTCACTTTCCTGGTGGTCGATTCACCTACATCCTACAACGCCATCATAGGGAGGACCACGATCAACCCAAATAAGATTGTGGCCTCCACTGTTCACCAGAAGATGAAGTTCCCTACTCCGAACGGGATTGGAGAAGTGCTAGGAAATCAGCCTTCCTTGCGGCAATGCTATGTGAACTGTTTACGCATGAAGAACCAAAGGGAGGCGCTCGCCATCGAGACAGAGGCCGATCCCCGCGAGGACTTGGCTCGGCCAGCACCCATGGAGGAATTGGAGGAGGTCGAGATCGATGGTCCAGACAAAAAGGTGCGCATTGGGACCACCTTGAAAGAGGATCAGAAGGAGGCCATGATCGCCCTCCTCAAGGAATTCAAAGAGCTTTTCGCCTGGCAGCCGAGCGACATGCCAGGAATCAGTACAGATATTATCTCTCATGAGCTCAGGATAGACCCCTCCATCAAGCCGATTGCTCAAAAGAGAAGATCATTCGGGACTGATAAGCGTTTGGCGATCAGGCAGGAAGTCGGCAGGTTGATTGAAGCTGACTTCGTCAGAGAAGTAAGATTCCAGAGCTGGGTCGCCAACCCAGTTTTGGTCAAGAAATCAAACGGCAAGTGGAGGATGTACGTCGACTTCCGCGACTTAAACAAGGCTTGCCCCAAAGATTCATATCCCCTTCCGAGAATCGATCAGCTGGTCGATGCTACCTCGGGTCAGGAGATGCTGAGCTTCATGGACGCCTATTCAGGCTACAACCAAATCAGAATGCATCCAGATGACGAGGCCCACACTGCTTTCTATGCTGACGGGGACATTCTATGCTACAAGGTGATGCCCTTTGGTCTCATCAATGCCGGGGCAACTTATCAGCGGATGGTGAACCGACTGTTCCAGGACATGCTGGGAAGGAACATGGAGGCCTACGTAGATGATATGCTCGTCAAATCCATCAAAGGCAATCCTCATACCACCGACCTCCGTAAGGCTTTTGAATGCATGAGGAGACACAGCGTTCGCCTGAACCCAGCAAAGTGCGCCTTTGGAGTCAAGTCCGGGAAGTTCCTGGGTTTTATGGTCAGCGAAAGGGGCATTGAAGCAAACCCGGAAAAGCTAAAGGCCATAGAAGAAATGAAGTCGCCAACCTGCCATAAGGAAGTCCAGTGCCTGAACGGCCGACTAGCTGCTCTTAACCGCTTCCCCTCCAAAGCAAGCGACAGGTCCCTCCCGTTCTTCAAAACCTTAAGGGCCAACCGCAAGTTTGAGTGGACGCCAGACTGCGAGGAAGCATTCCAGTCCTTGAAAAGGCATATTCAAACACTCCCAGCTCTGGCAAAACCCGTTCCAGGCGAGCAGCTTTTCCTCTATTTAGGCATTAGCGATGTGGCAGCCAGTGCTGTCTTAATAAGGGAGGAGAATAATGTTCAGAGTCCAGTGTATTTTATTAGCAAAATGTTCAACTCAGCATAAATAAAATATGTCCAGATTGAGAAGTATCTCTATGCCTTAGTTATTGCTGCTTGGAAGCTGAGACCTTACTTTCATGCGCACGACATCACGGTCCTCACCAATCAACCTCTCAAAAACTTCCTGATGAAGCCAGCTTCTTCAGGAAGAATGGTCAAGTGGGCGATCGAGCTCAGCGAGTTCAGGATCAAATTTGCGCCAAAAACGGCCATCAAAGGTCAAGCACTAGCTGATTTCATAGTGGAAAGCACGAGTAACAGTCAGGCGGAGGCAGAGAATAGGCCAAGTCAGTCAGAAAATGACAATCAAATCTGGGAACTCTATACGGATGGGTCTTCATCAAAAGAAGGCTCGGGGGCAGGTTTAATTCTTATTCCTCCTGAGGGCGAGCCTCTGAAATACGTGATCGCCTTGACATTCCCGGCGACCAATAACGAAGCAGAATATGAGGCTCTTATCACTGGACTAAGACTAGCAAAAGGAATGGGTATAGCTGCGCTTAAAGTAAGAAGTGACTCAGAGCTCATTGTCAATCAGGTTAATGGCGCATACGAGGCAAAGGGAGAAAAGATGAAGAAATATCTCAGCATTGCCAAAAAGCTGGTCGCAGAAATCCCAAATTTCGCGATTGAATTCATTACTCGCCAAGAAAACCAGATGGCAGATTCTTTAAGTAAGCTAGCCTTCGGAGGGGCGACAATCCAGGATGTGCAATTTCTGGAAAAGGTCCTATGTTCAGTCCTTGAAAACAGAGCGGAGGTCTTCAACATTCAAGAACAGGTCACCTGGATGACCCCGTTCCAGAATTATTTAAAAGAAGGCGTCCTCCCAGAGGACGAAGGCAAATCCACTAGGATTAGAAGACTCGCAGCCAGTTATCTAATCATCGATGGAGAACTCTACAGAAGAGGTTATTCGACGCCTTACTTGAGATGTGTTGCTCTGCCCGAAACAGAAAAGGTTCTTCGAGAAGCTCATGAAGGGGCAGCAGCATGTCATGAAGGTGCTCGATCGCTAAGCAGGAAAATATTCAGATTGGGATATTACTGGCCGACCTTGGGAAAAGACGCAGCTGAATTAACACAGAAGTGTGAAATTTGCCAGCAGTTTGCACCACGATCGGGTCGACCATCGACATTATTATCCCCAATGGCGGGTGTCTGGCCCTTCGCTCAATGGGGAATCGATATATTGGGTCCTTTTCCCATTAGCACTGGTCAGCGTACTCACATTATAGTGGCGATCGACTACTTCACTAAGTGAGTAGAGGCGAAAGCTCTAGCTTCAACAACGGAATTCCAAGTTATCAAGTTCCTGCAGGTCAACATATTCTCCAGGTTTGGTATTCCCAAAATACTCATCAGCGATAACGGTCCGCAATTCGTTGGAAAGGAGTTGAAATGGCTCTGTGAAGAGTATCATATCGACCATCGTTTCAGTTCAGTACATCACCCTCAAACGAATGGGCAAGCTGAAGCAGCCAACAAGGTTGTCTTAGCAGGACTCAAGAAAATGGTTCGAGCATTCAAGGGGAACTGGGCAGACGAACTGGAAAACGTATTATGGGCAATCAGAACAACGCCTAAGGCGGCCACAGGAGAAACGCCTTTCAGTTTAGTGTACGGATCAGAAGCAGTAGCACCAGCTGAATTAGCAGTGCCTACCCACAGAGTCCTACACTTTAACGCGGAGGCAAATGAGATCGAGCGCAGAACTGACCTCGACTTAGCAGAGGAAAAGAGATGGCTCTCAGAAAAGACACAGGCAAAGATGCATTTGGCGACCGCTCGGTATTTCAACAGAAAAGTCAGCGCTCGCCAATTTTTCGTGGGGGAGATGGTTATGAGAAGGAATGAATTTACAAGGCTAGACAGTAAAAACAAGCTTTCAGCCAAATGGGAAGGATCATACAAAGTAGTAGAGATCGCCGCACCAGGATCCTACTATTTGGAAACCACCGAAGGCGAGAGGTTACCCCGTCCATTTAATTATGAGCATTTAAGAAGACTTTATGCATAGCTTGTAATCAAACTGATTATGTCAATAAAAGAAAGCCATTCCTTCAAAAAGCGTGTCCACTCGAAGCAAGCCGAAGCCAAAAAGCCATGACGCCAAAGTCAGGCCTCAAAAGCCCTAACAACAAAGTTAGGCCAAAAAGCCCTAGCAACAAAGCTAGGCCAAAAAGCCCTAGCAACAAAGCTAGGCCAAAAGCCCTAGCAACAAAGCTAGGCCAAAAAGCCCTGTCGCCAAAGACAGGCCAAAAGCCCTAACAACAAAGTTAGGCCAAAAAAGCCCTAGTAACAAAACTAGGCCACAAAAGCCCTAACAACAAAATTAGGCCTCAAAAGACCTGACGCCAAGAGTCAGGCAAAAACCTGATAACCGAATCAGGCACAAAAAGCCCTAGCAACAAAGCTAGGCCAAAAATCCCTGTCGCCAAAGACAGGCCAAAAGCCCTAACAACAAAGTTAGGCCAAAAAAGCCCTAGTAACAAAACTAGGCCACAAAAGCCCTAACAACAAAGTTAGGCCTCAAAAGACCTGACGCCAAGAGTCAGGCAAAGCCCTGGCGACAAAGTCAGGCCAAAAGACCTAGCAAAATGTTAGGCAAAATAAAAGCCCTGACGCCAAAGTCAGGCCAAAGAAGGTTTAGGCGATCACTATCGATGATAAAGCCTGACAAATTACAAATCCTCTGTTATTATGCCAACACCTCAAAGGTTTAAACTTCAAAGAAGGTAATATCTCTTTGAACTTAGAAGTTTACGCTTTTAAGTGTCAAAAGTATTATCCTTAGAAAGTTTAACTTATGATTGGTCTAAGGCTTTAAGGGTTGACGACATTACAAAGCAAGAAAAAGCGGAAAGTAATTATGATTAAGATATTGGATAGCTAAATGTGTTCGAAGTCGATTAAAGGCTCAAGAATATAAAGGCATTCAATAGAAAAACCCAAGTCTTCGATAAATAATTACAAATCAAAAACAGAAAATACAAAAATAGCTATCTAAAAAAGATAAATACGGCCGCCAAGGAGTTGGGGACTTCAAGCTTTGGGGTTCTCGGGGGCAAGGGTGCTCTGCTCGCATTTCGGGGGCAGAAGTACTGGGCTCGCCTTCAGGAGCAGCCTCTCCAGCAAAAGAGGGCTGCGAAGGGCGGCTCCGCAGGAAGGTATTCAAGGAGGCAACTTCCCCAAGAGGAAAGTTGGGATCTACCGCCTGGACCTCCCCCACCAGTTCTTGGAGAAAATCAGCGATGGTCGACTTCATCACCTTCAAGGCCTGGTCTTCAAAGTCCTCGGAGGCCTTGAACTCTTCAACCACGGCTTGGGGTGAAGGAACCGCCTTCAGCTGATCAGCCAGACGGTTCTTCTCCTCCTCTAGGGCGACCCCCTAGCTTCGGCAGCATCCCTCTGGGCCTCCGCGGCGACCCTAAGAGCGTCCGACTCGACCACCAGGGCACGAGCTTCCTTCAACTCGGCCTCCAGGCGAGCACGGACCGCCTCCCCTTCATCAAGGCACTGATGAAGGGCCTCAGCTTCATGAAGGAAGGCTGCAGCATCAGCCTCCCTCTTCTTGACATCAGCAAGGAGGCGCTGCTCCTTCCTGAAGTACTCCTCCCGGGCGCCGTCCACCAAGGTGATCGCCATGTCAGCGGTCTTCTTGATGGCCTCCAACTGCCCGGGGGTGACCCCCGTGCTTCGGTATTGCTCCAGCTCGACAAGCAGATCAGAGTGCTTGTCGGCAAGCTCGCCGAAAACGCGGCCGAGGATCACCTCTTCCCGAACGAGCTGACAACAAAAGCACAAGGAAAAATGTCAAGTCATCAAAATAAAAAAGAATGACAAGGAATAAATAATGGAAAGAAGGCGAAATCATACCAGGGCAACTCGTTCGAAGTGGGTCCGTAAGAACCCCTCGATCTTAGGAAGCTCCGTGGGGACGATCGAACGGTCCTTGGGAGGAATTATCCCGTCAAGGAGCCGCATGCACATATCCGGGCTACCCCGGAGGCTCTTCTGAACGGGGTACCCCTTCTTGGCAAGGTCCCCGCAAGGGACCCAAGGCCTCCTAGAGTCCACAGCCTTAAAAGGCTGGAACAGGCTCGCCATCGAGCAGTACTCCTCCGAAGGAGCCCTCGAAGAGCTGGAGGTAGCAGGCCCCTTCTTCTGGGTCCCAGACTCCTGGGGAGGAACCGTGGGCACAGTGGGAGCGGGAGACGCTAAAGTCAGAACCTTCTCCTTAGTAGCAGAAGGACCCTGAGGAGAAGGAGAAGGGGGCACCGCATCCGTACCCTTCCCCTTGTTGGCAGAAGGACCCTTAAGAGGGGGAGGAGGAGGACGCTGGTCGACCTCAGGATGCTCCTCGCTCCTGACCTTCTTAGGAGGAGGAGGAGGGTCCCAGGTCGCATCAGCTGAGGACTTCCCTGTAAAACAACAAGGCAATAAGTCAAAAACCAAAAAAATTGCAGAGTATGAAAATATTGCTTCCACAGATGGCGAGGCGATATACCTGGTTGGCGAGGACCAGTGTTAGCCGAAGGAATCACCTCCTCGGACTTCCTCTTGGACGAACGCCTAGAGGGGGGAGAAGGAGAGCTCAGCAGTGCTTGGTCGGAGGATAACCCTGCCGATCCCTGGTCATCAAAGAGACCTATCAGTTTTTGGCTCCTGCCTATGGCCTTGCCTACAAATGATAAAACAAGAAAAGGGTTAGAAAATTACCCAATCGCCAAAGATTGGCGTGGCCTGATGAATTCCCGCCATCTCAAGCATATTCTCAGTAGTCTCCGCCACTGAGCGGATGGACTTGAACTGGGATGACCGATGCAGCCGGTACAGGTCGTCGATGGCATCCTGGTCACTCCCTGACAATTCTTCAAAGGAGGGAGGAAAATCCTTGTCCGGAGCAAACAATTTCCAGGGTACACCCCCTTGTACAAGAAGTAAAACTTCTTGTAGTTGGAGTTAGTGGCCCGGAAATCATCGACCAGGCGGACATGGACGTTCCAAACCCATCCCTGAGGGCCTCCCCACTCTGAAAACTTCGGCCAGCGGGATTGGAAGTGGTGAAGGTGGTTTGCCCCTGCTGCCAGTCGGAAGAAGCACTAGAACAAGGCCAGTGAATACACCCATTCCTGGTGTAAGCACAGGAACTTGAAACCGATCCACATCCTGAGGGCATTCGGAACAAGCTGTGTGGGGTGAATCCCGTAAAACTGACACAAGGTCTGTAAATCCTCACAGAGAGGAAAACGCAACCCAGCATCGATCTGGGCCGCATAAATGTAAACCTCTCCGTCGTGAGGAAAATGCAGACCTAAGCCAGGATACCTAGGAGCATCCTCCACGCTGAAGCCACCGAGCGCCACCACGGTCTTAAAATAAGCCGGCTTCAATTCGTTAGGCTTGACATCTACTCAGAACAGTTCAAGTATAGCACATCAGGTATAAAAAACAAAGGAAACAGAGGATATTGTCAAAGCAGAGCAGTAAAAGGGCGAAGGTTTACCTTTCGGAGAAAAGATGGGCGTGTTCAGCTCAGGCCCGTCCACCACCACAGGAGTGGTTGCAGTCCTGCCCAAATCAGTATGTTCCTCCACTGAGGGGGCACGACCTCATCCCTGATGGTCAAGGGGACATCAGCATTTCTGGGAGTGTTGGCTTTGTTGGCGCCCTTGGGAGCCATGTGCTTGACTCTCTGACTGCGGGGAGCCATGGAAATATTGGAAGAAGGCTGAAGAAGGTTGAGAAAGGAAATGGAAAGGATCGCAATGAAGCTCTGAAAATCTAAGAGAGTGGATAAGCGTAAAAGACAGAATACAGAAACTGACGTTTCTTATATAGACCAAAAGGGGAGTAACCGCCACGAGCAAATCGAAGCGATGCAGAGGAATGATTGCACCCTTTTTGGAGAAAACCGAAGCAATGTCAGAATTCCAAGAGACAAACGGTTGGCTGGTACAGACAGCTGTCAAACTACCCTAGGTTTACGGAAAAGTAAAGGACAGGCGTGCCTAAGGTGACCGTTCGATTTCTGGACAACTGAGCAGTTATTAAATGCTAAAAGTCCACTAAGGAGACAAGATGGTCGCCTACGCACTAATAAGGCTTTAGCAGAAATACCTCGGGTAGGTAATGATCGCCTAACTAAGAGAGATAGACTTGCATAAGCCTAGGTCACCTCGAGTGATCGCCAAAAGGGAATAAAAGGAATGATATTCTTTCAGCTTTGAACAGATAAGAAACTGCTCGCCAAATGAGCCTGAAGTGTCTCAAAGGTCCTGAACCACTACAAGAGACGTCACTATCTAAAACCCTACCAAGAAATCAAGCTCGACTGAAGGAACTTCAATCAAGCTTCGGGGGCAAATGTTGGGTATCGATAGTGACAGCCCAGTAAGAAAAGGCCTCGAAGGCCCAATAACTATAGAGGGGGTAAACCCATGACATCCGAACCGGATCGGCCCAAGTACAAGCCAAACTTGGCCCACCATCGAGTAATCCAGAATCGAGCCCAAGGTCTATAGGGACGCCAAAAGCTCCCAGACTGCTCGCCATTCTCTACCAGGTCGCGACCTCCCACTGCTCGACGTGGGAGTGCTCGCCCCGAAGAGAGCCTTGCCTCTCTCCTCTGGTCCCACAAAACCGTTAATAAGGAAGCGGCCACGATATCCCGCATATCTCGGTCACATATTCACTAAGGATTAGATTTGGTAACTGCAATATCTCGCAGTAACTGACGATCCGAATCTTCGGCAATACAATATACACTAAGATATTCACCTGCCATATACGGTTCTATCTCTCTTACCCTATAAATACCCTTGCTTTACATACGTTCTTTACGTTTTGAGTTTTATACACACACATACTCATTTAAGCATCGGAGAGGGACCCAGAGGCACCCCCTCTGTTGCGCTCCCCTACTTGCAGGTTCACTGAAGTTGGAGCTGAAGCGTCATCCCAACCTTGGCTGGCATTCAATTCACTGCCAGATCAGCATTCAGGATTTCACGATCCAACAAAAATCAGACAGCAGGTCGGACAATGAACCGGCTGGACAAGCAGTCTGGTTCACACAAAAGACCGAAATACATAATGAATTCGGTTCAATCGGTGAAGACGGACCGATTCTTTAAAAATCGACCGATTTTGGTATTATTGCTTTTAGTATGACTTCTCTTCTTCGGTTCTTCCTAACCCTAACTCACATTTTCCTCATTCATAACAGTCGTTTCTCTGCCTCTATCTCAAGATGTTCCTCTGCCTCTCTCAAGATGTGCCTCTCACATCTAGTGTGTCTCTCTCGTTGTCTCGGCATCGGCCTCGACCCTCGCATCGACAACATATGCACGAGGTTCGGTTGAAGGTGGGCAGAGGAGTTGGGGTGGGCTTGGCGGAAGGGCTGTAGGTGGCGGGCTGTAGGCGGCGAGCGAGTGGCGGTGCCGAGCGGGTGGCGACGACGATCGGGCGAGAGGTGGCTGGTGAAGGGGGAGGAGATGGAGACTTGGGAGGCTGAAAGAAGGTGATGAAGGGATTTGGAGACTTTGGGAGACTTGGAGAAGCCTTGAAGAAGTGATGAAGGATTTGGTAGAGGTAGAAGCCTTCTATATCTTCTAATAACTATAGTAGAAGGTGAATGGAATGTAGAAGTAAAAGGAGAGAAAGGCGGACTGACAGTCGAACCGTTTGAATCAGCATTCGAACCGTAGGAATTGGGAACCAACACATTTACCAGTTTGATGACCGGTCCGGTTTCGATAACTATTGTGTAAGTTGCTCATACAATAAGTTCCGGTACAGATTGCTTCAAAGACTGAAGTTCAGGGTGATTTTTTAAAGAAAAATAATCTTAGAGGTGAGATAAGATTAAATCAACCATAAGAAACAATCCATATTTTATTGTACTAATTTTGAATATTGAGTTGAGGTTACATAAAAATAATGCATATCATTTAATTAAATAAAGTGTTATATAAATAGCTCATTTAGAAAAAGATATAACAAAACAATTCAAACCAAATTAAAATAATCAAAACCATCATGCTAAAAAAATTGTCAAAATTCAAGTAGTTAATGTTTTCACAACTCTTTCCCAAAATTTATTATGAACAAACTAAAGTAGTACCATTTACTTTGTATTTATTATTATTATTATTATATACTAGTGCTGTTAGGCAATAATATTTGTCTAAAAATCCGAATCATACAAAAAAAATTAAACACTAAACCGAAGCGTATATTTTTTAAATTTACACTTTGTGTTCTCTATAAATGAATGAGTGTTCTGTTTTCACGTAAAGTTTCTGTAATTAAATCACCGCCGCTCTCAAATCAAATGAAATGTCGGAGTCCATTTTTTCCGCGCCGACAGATAACACAGTTTCCAGTTCTCCAACACTTCACCAATTCCACCAACGAATCACAGCCACCCACCCCTGACCATCCTTGTCGGTCCCACTCAACTACAACCATTGATCTGATCCGATCAAAAAAAGCAGCTTCGTGGGAAGAACCAATGAAACTCCCATGAAGTCTCAAGGAACACGACACCAAGGCCATGCAGCCTTTCTTTCCTTATATAAATCTCTCCACCACCACCACCTACTCCTTCATTAATGATAAAATCAACATGGCTCTCTCTCTAAGAAGACAGTATACGGCGGCGCGTGGCAAGAGACACGACTCATCAACCTCCTGCAAGCGCCACCCAAAGCATCAACAGTCTCCAGGAGTTTGCTCCCTCTGCCTAAGAGAGAAGCTTTCGCAGATCTTTATCGGAGCTACCTCCTCCTCTTCTTCTTCATCATCGTCGTTCTCCTCGGGAGTCAATCGGCACTCGTCGTCTTCCTCATCCTCGAGCTTGTCACCAGACAGTTCTTCGTCTTCTGGTTCATCCATGGCTTCTCCGGTACACCGGTACCGCTTGGATGGCAATAATATGCTCGGAAAGAGCCGGTCGATCTCTTTTATTCCGAGGAGAAGGGGGCCGATGATGGGGAATGGGAGCACTGGTTCGGGTTTTTGGTCGGTGTTGATGCCTAATCGGAAAGATACACGATGACGATAATGATCAGAGAGAGGTGGCTTGGGGTTCAAGTTGTCATGGAATTATAACAAGATGTATAGCTGAAGAAGCTGTTTTTTTTCTTGAAAATTCCATGAAATTTGTTATCGAAAGTTTTTTTTTTCAGTTTGAACTTTTATGAATCAAATGTTGTTTTTTCTTATATATATATATATATACATACATGATTATTGATGGAAAAATACATTAGAGCATTACACTTTTGTAATTGAATAGAAATAAATAAATTTAAGAATACTACACACAAAGTCACACACATATATATATATATATATATATATATATATATATGAAGTATAATAACCAAGATTTTAAAATTTAATATTTTTTACTAAATTAATGAGAGATCATTAAAATCGAGATTATATAATCGAATAGTAAAATCACTTTTTCTGTTTAATATATATTGAATTAATTATCCCATGCCATAAAAGTTAATTATGCTATAAATAGTAGAAAATCACATTTTTTTTTATCTGAATAGAAATTATATAATTAAATATTATAAATAATGTAGCATCCAAATCACATACTACAGTGATTAAATTTTAGGTATCTTTCAAAAGCACTTAGACTCTTAAAGTGTATATATATACGAAATATTCGAAAATTAACACTTTAATCTAAATAAAATTTTTAATGAATAAGAGAGAAAAGATATATGTGATGATATTTGGGACAGAATGCAATTAAAAGTGATTATTATAGGGTATAACATTATTCTGTAATCGAATTTCAAAATAATTGATATATAATTAATGTAAAAAAAATGAATATACGGAAATGTTTAATGTTCATTTACATAAATAGACACCTCATATTAATTATAAATAAACTATAAAATGATGAGCATAAAACAGCTAATTAAGGAAGCACCGAGGGAACAGTGTATACTGGCAGTCACTTGGGGAGCCTTGTCCGGGAAATTTCCTTGAGATCTGAAGGACAACACGATCCACAGCTTTATTTTTTCGCCTAACTAATTAATTAAAAACAGATTATGATTTTAATTATCTTCTCCACGTGTTTAATAGTGAGTATTTGGAGTGTGAGAGTAGAGAAATTATACTAATATACAATAAAATAAAATACGTTTTTTTTCTTCTTAATATTATTTGATTATATTTCAATATTTAGTTTTGATTTTTTTATTCATAATGTGTGTTCTCTTCTTTTTTTTACGTTAATTTTTTTACTAAAATTTGATAAAACATATTTTAAAAATTATGAAAATATAATAATACTATTAAAAATATAATAATTGAGTTTTAATTTAATCAAAACTCAATTGAGCTCCAATAAAGAGGACTAGAGTCTGAATCTTAACTAAGATCAACTCGCACATGGAGATCTGGTTTAAGCTAAGATTTGGCAATATCACTTATGGTTAGAAATCTACTTTGGATCAAAACTCATGCTTACAAAATGTTTTTTTCACAGAATAAAGACGAAATGGGTGATACGGATTCCGTATAAAGTTGTTTCTTTCACGAAATTGAAAAAATTGGAATACGAAATCCTAGAGGAGTGCTAATACGAATTCCGTCCAAAAAACTCAGATTGCATGTGGAGGGCGCACCCAAAATACGGAATACAAAGCAAAATGACCAAAATGCCCTAATGTATTTTAACTAATGACCAAACTACCCATCTTCGTTAATTACTTCCATAGCTTTCCCGTTCATCTTTCATTACGAATGCTCCAGGTTCTCCTTCTTCTTCATTCCAAGGTGAAGATTTCCAACACGTTTTCCAAATGAAGAACAACATCAGGTAAGTTTTCCGCAGACGCTTCGTCTTCGAATCACGATTCTGGGTTCGCCCAGTTGTTGTTTGATGTGTATGTTCGACTGAATTTTATTGCGCCTTAGATTACAATTCAGATGGATATGTTCTTGCGGATTCAATGAGAATAGAAATTGAAGTTTGATTTACTATCAGATGGAGTAGTTTGTCGAATGCTAAAATGATAATCTTCGGTTTGTCTATCTTTGCCATATCTATGTTCTTTCAATTTTGTAAATTTTGCTTCTTCTTGGTTCAAGTTGGTTCTGAGTTACAATGTTGGTTGAGTATTTAGTACATCTCATACTAGCTCACACGCTCCGGATTGGATTGGGGGTGGTTGAAAAATATGGAAAATTTCAGGTTGGAAGGAAAGTTTAAAGGATAATTTATATTGTTTTAAAATAAATTTTGTTTCTTTAAATTTGAAATAATATAAGGAAGGAAATTAAAAGCAAAATTACTCAAAAGCGAAATACTGAAATTGATGTATATTTTTTTTAATACTTAAGCCACATTCCCTTGAACATAATAGAGCACTAACATGTTTCTTTTACGAAATTCAGAATAAGAAATAAGGACTATGAATATGAAATAAAGAATAGAAGATAATAATATGAAGTTGGTGGATTAAAATGGAAGGAAATAAAAAATTATATGGTAAAATGACATATATGCCCTTACTTTCATTTGTATAGTATATAATATAAATAACTTGTATTAATTAATTTTAAAAATTAAGAATAATAAAAACTTATACTATAATTAATTAATAATTATAAAAAACTTTTAAAATAATTAATTTAATTAATTTTAAAGGAAAATTCCTTTACTTAATTAAGATATAATAGTTTAATTAATGTAAATTTTAATTTAAATCCATTTTTTTAACCCAAACCCATTAATCTTATATTTATCCGAACCATAATATCATTAATTATACTATTCGGAATATAATATAACATTACAACATAACAATACACCAACCAAAAGTTATAGTACTAAACCAAAAATATACAATTAACCATGAAAAGATTCTCTCCAGTAGGTCTTGGTTGAACTCAACTAGCCTCAAACCTCCATTATTATTGTCCTCTTCTTGGAACTCCCGTTTCCGTATCGTTGCAAAAATGCAAAAAATGATCAAGAACTGCAAAAACATACCAAGAACTGCATCAACCAACATTGTAACACATCTGCAATCAAATGCCATTCGAAAAATCTTATCAATTTAAGATCTTATCAATTTTAACAGCTTATCGATTCAACCAACTCAACTAGAGGTGATAAAAAAAGACTGTCTGGACCTAAATCCCGAAAAGACCAACCCGAATAAGACCGAGACCGAGCGAACAGTTTTTTTCTTCAAGGTCGGGCTCATTCTTGGTCTTTCTCCCAAAAGCCCGACTAGGACCGGACCGACCCGACTTTTGTTAAAACCCAACCCTAGTTGTTCTTTTGCGTGAAGGAAAATAGAGCTTCATGTTTCCTCTATTTGAGACTGCCCCTTTTCTCTCCACCCCATTAAAGCACCTCAACCCCTCCACACGCGCCTCTGCCCTCCTCAATTGCTCTCACACAACGCGGAGGTCTTCATGTTTCCTCCGCCCTGTCAAGATCGTCAAGGATCCCTCCGATGATAACACCTATGAGAAGTATAAGTTCGGGAAGGAGTTGGGTCGTGGAGAGGTTGGATTACTTACCATTGCTGAAGTCTCTTTACTTACATGGTCGAGAAGGAGCTGGGTCGTGGAGATATCATATTACTTCACCAAGGTACCACTTTCTCTTTCCTGTTCAATCGAATCATCTATCATGCGTTTCAAAATTCATTGTTGGTTGCTAATATATTTGATCCCAGATGGATGAGAAGCTGTTATATTATACCTAGATGCGTTTCAAAATTCATTTCAAAATGCGTTTGAATCGAATCACTGTTATACCTAAATGGATGTGTTATACCCAGATGCGTTTCAAAATTTGTTTCAATCGAATCACTGCTACGCGCGTGTACGTTGTCGTCGTTTATCTTGCATGAGGTGTTAGGAGGACATAATCAGCCTGATTCATAAGATAATACAAGAATTAAACACTTGATTAAAAATATTATTTGAATTGTAAGAATAAACTTAAATGACTTAATATAATGAGATAAAATTAATTTTTAAATGAATTAAATGACTTAATCCTGTGTGATGCACTTAAATGATATTAAGTCATTTAAACATTATTTTTAAGGTGGAATTAAATAAAAAATATGCATTTGCTCATAGCGTAGCCTAACAAAATGATTTAAATTGCTTTTATATAAATGAAACATTAACGGATTGCATGGCTTTAGTATAAATGATTTATTGTTTCATTAACGTTAATTGCATGGCTTTAGTATTGTTTCAGATGGATTTATTGTTTCGAATTAGTATTCATGCAACAATAACAAATGTCATGTTTTCTTCTACTCGCGGATATGTTTGCGATACGAATGAAAGATAAGCTAGATTTGACTATAAAGTTCAACACAGAATGCAACGGATAGCCCAACAGGGCTTGTTGCCCATTATTCCACAGGTGGATTCATCTACATGTGTAAGTCTAGTAGAAAATTCCACTAGAAAGCCTTTCGGTTAGGCACCTAAGCCGAATTTTCCTTGAAATTAGTCCATTCCGACGTTTGTGACACTCTTAGTGTTGGGTTCAGCATGGAGCACAAAATTTCATTACATTTACAAATGATTACATCCGTTAGACATAAGGGTAAAATCCCTTCACCCAGATCGTGGAAGAAGAGTACCTTTTATCGGAATTTCACGGTTTATGTAATGAAAAGGGAATTATTCATCCGTTGATGATCCCCTATACCCCTTAGCAAAATAGTGTTGCAGAGAAGCGCAATAAAACACTCCTTGAAATGGTTCAGTCGATATGGCGTAGACTCAACTGCTGATTTCCTTTTGGGGAAACTCTTTGAAAACTGCTGCCCACATCCTGAACAATGTGCCGACGAAAACGATTAACTCTACTCCATATGAGTGTTGAACTGGAAAAGTTTTTGGTCTTTACTCATATGCGCTCATAGGGGTGCACCGCTTACACCCATGATTTCTCAAATACGTTTGGGAAGATTGGACCTAGAGGAAATAAGAGTATCTTTGTTGGTTATTTTGATACCTTCAAAGGGCATGTGTTTATAGTCGAGCAGGACAATGTGAGTGTTACTGATATCGAATCACGAGACATAATATTTTTAGAGAACAAATTTTTTAAGAAGGAGAAGATTGATTTAGATCGATCTCTATATGAGATGTAAGATCAAGTAGAGGGGACGCCTGTTAATTAAAGTGAGAGAGTTGAATCCTGAAAACCTTGCTCGTTGTGCCTGCCGGTCGCATGGTTGCTACCTCCTATGTGACTTTACTGTATAAGAAAAAATCGTTCTCCTAGTGTTGGCTTAATGAATGAGTGCCCCCCACTTTGTGTGAGTGAGAGATGTTGGTTTTGGGGGATTAAGTCGCCCATTCTAATAAGCCTAGTATTGGATACTGTCTCAAACCATTCAATCTATGTATAAGGATGCTCAGGATTGGAGAACCTGATAATGATAACGCGCTATTCTCAGTCTCGCCCAGAGTAGAGAAACTATGTCGCCCTACAGTTTAGACTGAGGTAAGTAGTTGTGGAAACCTAGGTCACTGCCCGTTAATCCATGACATCACCTCCTGTCAGGCAAAACGTGATTCCAACCTCAAGCAAATTTGCCCCCACTTCCGTTAATACAATCGTTCAATGAGGTAACTTAAATATGTGTTATGTTGTGCCCTAAACGATTGCATGTTTCATACATTCCAATAGTATCCAAAATTAGAAAGTAGAAAGTCTATATTTAATGGATTGTATCATACTAATTTTAGTTTCCTTATTGACAAATGTTTATATATAAATTATAACGTGTATACATACTTGCTATATATATAAAATATGAAACAATTTTTTAATATAAAATTTTATGTATAAAATAGTCTTTAGAAAAAATATTGTACAAATTTGATAGTGTTGAAAGAATTATAATACCTGTTGGGACAGAATCTCCTAGGTGTTGACTGAATAATGATTTGGATGCCAAGTGGTTGATAATCGTAAGCTTTCGCTGGAGCTTCGGTCAACCTGCAAGAAGATGAGCGCAACAGAGGGGCTTTCTCTGAGTCTCACTTCGATGCTTAAATGAGTATTCTGTGTGTATTAACTTAGAATGTAAAGTAACATATGTAAAGAAAGAGTTTTATAAGGATGGAATACCAATCCGTTTTTGGAAACTGAATATATGTGTACATATTGTGTCGTTGCAGATATGGATAGCAGATATTATGGTTATCACGTAATATTGCAGTTGCCTTGTGTAATCTTTGTAGAATATGTGCCCGAGGTTTGCAGGACATAGTGGTTGTATATTCGGAGTTGGTTGTGGGACCAGGGTGGAGAGGTTTGACTCTTACGGTGAGCGCTCCCATGGTGAGTGTTGGATCGTAAACTTCTGATTGCTGATCTGGCAGTGAATTGAATGTCAGGTGACGGTTGAACAGTCCTTTCGCCTTAGCTCCGGTGAACCTGCAAGTAGGGGATTGCAACAGAGGGGGGTCTCTGGGTCCCTCTCCGATGCTTAAATGAGTATATGTGTGTATATAGCTCAAAACGTAATGAATGTATGTAAAGCAAAGGTATTTATAGAGTAGGAGAGACCAAACCGTATAAGGTAACCGTATATCTTAGTGAATATTGTGTTGTTGAAGATTTGGATAGTAGATATTGCAGTTACGGCGAGATATTGCAGTTACCATATCTAATTCTTAGTGAATATATCCCGAGATACGCGGGATATCGTGACCACTTCCTTATTTACGATTGGTGGGACCAGAGGAGAGAGGCTAGGCTCTCTTCGGGGCGAACACTCCCATGGCGAGCAGTAGAAGGTCGCTACTTGATGAAGAATGGCGACCAGTTATGGAGCCTTTGGCATCCACATTAGTCTGGGCTCGATCTTGGGCCACTCTATAGTGGACCAAATTGACTTTGACATGGGCCGGGCCGGTTCGAATATCTTGGGTTTACCCCCTCCAGGGTTATTGGGCCTTAGATGCCCTTCCTTTATTGGGCTGTCACTATCAATACCCAACAGTGAGCAGTGTAAGGCTTTGACCTTGGTCTTTGGCGACCAGTAGGGACTTTGGTGACCACCTTGAGTCTGGGTTAGATACTGGACCACTCTTAAAAATCCCAAACTTTCTTATTCTCAGAGTTCAAGTGTTTTTCTGATCCCTTTTTGTGCCTTAATCCTCTGTTCTAGCTTTTTCTCAAGCTTTTTCGACCACATTAAAAAATATATTTCTTTTACGATCATGGATGACAACAAGAATCAAACTCCCATCAAGTGTTCAACCTCTAAACCTTCTCTGGTCCATTCCTCATATGGGCAGAAGTCTGCTTCTAGGGCTTTCAATGCTTCTCTTTCTATCAGGGATTTCTCTACTTCAGGCCTCTGTGCCAAAACCAACCTTCGGGAGCCATGTCGTCGCACCGATCGTGGTGGATGTGCCTGAGGCAAATATTCTGGCATTTCCCCCGACTTGTAGTTCTCTTGTCTTTACCCTTCCCTTTAAGCGGTAAAGTTTTCTCTTTTTTTCGCTAGTTTAGTTTTGTTCTGCCTTGCCATGATGTTTTCTTAGATATTAAACCCAATGAACTGAGACCAACTCATTTCAAGGTTGTGGTTTCCTTGACGAGCTTAGGAGAAGCAGATGCACCTAGATATCCAGGCCTAGGGCTAAATTACCCGCATGAAGGAAAGATTTACATATATGCGAACCAGAATGATGCTCGGTTGCATTTTCATCTTTGTGAAGACTCGAAGGATATCTGTTGCTATTATGGGATATGTCCCACACAACTCGTACCCAACGCCATTGAGATGTGGGTTGGGTTAATGTTTATGTGTTTACGTTAGGGATGGACGTATTCACTTTCTATTTTCCGATGTTTTACCGATTGGATGCCAAAGCTAACCACCTTTATCACTTTCAAACTCCTTGGCCGAAGTTTGAGGAATGAACGGGCCACACATGGAACTGAAACGTTCTTTTCTGAATGGTGGACGACTTTCGGGCCACCAACTCAAATTACAAGAAGTACTATCTATTCTATAAGGGTAGTGTGTCTTGGGATTTTTATCAGGCGGAGCGGGATGTTCCCCCGAGCTTTGGAGAGCTGCGGGGAGTAACAGTAACACCATTGATGACTTGTTCTCATGTTACAAGCAGTTGGGCTTCGGCCGCGAAGACTTCAGAGTCCATGATTAGGTCGTTGGGCATTCAACAATCTGCGTCACTTTTTATTGATTGGGTAATTTTCCGACCCTTTTCTTTTTATACTTCTTGTGTTGTATGCACTCGGGAACCTAAAATTCTCATTCTATTCTCCAAGTAGGCTAAGACAGGCTTGTCTGCTGCCTAGACAACCTTGAGTGCACCTCCTCCTCCTTCCCGACGCGCGACCAAGCGTAGGCCTAAGGAGGAGCGTCCTAGGGCTACCTCAGGCGATCGCCCAAGATGTATTTTTTACGTTATGACCTTTGCTTCCCTTGTCTGTTTTGACTTGCTTTGAGGCTTTACACTTTTCTTTACTCGTTTTCAGAGAAGGTCACAGTTGAGGTGGCTTCTGCTTCTGCTACAGCCAAGAAGGTCAGGAGTTCGAGTGAAAACCGTCCTGCTGTTGCAAGGGATCTTATGCTCTCCGGAGCGAGGCTCTTGCCCCTGGGCCAGTTGATGCCCCTGCTGCCGATCGTGCTTCTCCCAACCCCTCTGGGAGAGTTGGGGCTCGGAAGAGGGTCCTGACCCGGTGCTCCGCAATGGGCACCTCTTTGAAGACTCCCTTCACTAAGGAGTACAGTCCTTTGGTGTCTCTTCACCATCCACCAATGGTGGCGAATCTGAGGGGTCTCTAGGCCCATTTCCATAATCTCCAAAAGGTGGAGATTTATGATAAACGATGATGCGAGGTAACCTAAACCTCTCCATGCATCTGTTGAATGAGATCCTTCAATGAGTATACTTCGATTCTTAAATGAGTATACTATGTATATTAACTTAGAGTGTAAAGTAGCATATATAAATCAAGAGTATTTATAGGGATGGAAAACTAAACCGTCTTTGGTAACCGAATATATCTGTAAATATTGTGCCCTTGTAGATAAGGATAGAAGATATTACGGTTATCACGCAATATTGCAGTTGCCTTGTGTAATCTTTGTTGAATATGTGCCTGAGATATGCGGGACATAATGGTTGTATATTCGAAGTTGGTTGTGGGACTAGGATTGAGAGGTTGACTCTCTTGGCGAGTGCTCCCATGGCTAGCAGTGGGAGACTTTGGCGACCAGTAAGGACTTTGGCGACCACCTTGATTCCGGGTTAGATACTGGACCGCTCTTGTGGGTTCCAGTTTAGCCTTAGTGTGGGCCAACCCTTTTGAATGATTTGGGTTTACCCCTCTGAAATGATATTGGGTCGTGGAGGCCTGATGAGATTTCTGTCGTATTAGATTGTCACTATCGATACTCAACAATACCCAAAATGATCAAGCTATTTTTCTATATTAGTATATTCGATAATCAAAAATATATTTAAAAGTTTATAAAATAAAAGTAAAGGTAACATTTTTAATGAATCAAATTATATAAGTTGATAAAAACCGATACAATACTTAAAATACAATATGAATGAATGCTTATAAAAATTCGAATTGCATAGAATTATCTAGGGTTAAATACCAAGGAGTTACCTGAACTTTGGATGTTTTGCAACGAGCTACCCTTTTGAAAATTCAAAATGGGCTACCTCAACTTTGAAGAAGGTGCAAATAGCTACCTCTGTCCAATTTCTGACGAATTTCCAACGAATTTCTGACAAATTTCCGTCATGAGTTGACGAAAAATTGGACGAAGGTAGCTATTTGCACATTCTTCAAAGTTGAGATAGCCCATTTTAAATTTTCAAAATTCGGGTAGCTCGTTGCAAAACGTCCAAAGTTCAAGCAGTCCATGGTATTTAACCCAATTATCTATATATATACTATCGTGTCATGGATTAATTTTGTTTACCCGATTTTAATGTGTACATTGGGGCTCGAGTATGAATTTTGATCTAGACTACAGGTAAACATAAAAGACTGTAGGATCGAATTCCTAAAAAAATCGTCCTTAGTCTATCCCTAACAGTCCGACTTGAGATTAGTCAATACGGGTGTTTTTTTCCTATAATTCGGGATCGAGCTCGCTCCCCCCCCCCCCCCCCCAAATCCCGAATGGCCCAGCCCGAACCAACTTCATTATCAAACATAGGAAAACCTAAATTATCCCCTACTCAAATCTGTTTGCGTTTCGTTTCAGAGTTATGAGTCTTCCTTAGGGCTCGACATCTCCAACTCAGTTTCCACCCTCTTCCATTCACCTTATCTGATTTCCTTGCCAACACCCATCGCAGCACTCCAGTAGAAAGAAAAACTTCAGATGTTCTATTTCCGCAGCACTCCAGTCTCGACCCTCTTCCATTCAAAAAACTGATTTCGTCGGGCTCAGTTCACGAACAAAAAACTGATTTCGTCGGCGTCTGCAAAAAACTGATTTCGTCGCGCTGATTTCGTCGGATCTGCAAAAAACTGTGTAATTTATTTTCCAAACGCTAAACCCTAATAAAGACCAAGGCCGTCCCGAGTCAACCAAGATCAACTCAGGCGAGTAGTTTTGGACGAAATAACTCTCGGTCCTCCAAAAATAAGTCCCAAAATTTGGGTCTCGTTTTTTTTTTCTCCAAACAAAATGTCCCACCCTTCCCGAGCTCACCCCTAATCTAGACTTAGTCGCCAATCCATGAAGGATCGGGCTAGGTCAAGATCCAGACTCGAGCCCCTCTCGATTAGGGTTCAATCGAGTCTCAATCGAATTGAGACTCAATTGTAACATTTAGAAAAGGTTTTAAATGGTTAAATTATATCATATTTGAAAGTTTATGTTATTTTGATAATTTTAAAATTTATTTTGTTTAAATTTGATGGAAAAGTTCACAGTTGGGGCAAACTTGGACTTTGACCAAACATGAGGAAATAAAATTTAGGGTTAAATACCAAGTAACTACCTGAACTTTGGACGTTTTGCAACGAGCTACCCGAACTTTGAAAATTCAAAACGGGCTACCTCAGCTTTGAAGAAGGTGCAAATAGCTACCTGACGAATTTCCGGCGATTTTCCAACGACTTTCCGACGACAGTTGACGAAAAATTAGATGGAGGTATCTATTTGCACCTTCTTCAAAGTTGAGGTAGCCTGTTTTGAATTTTCAAAGTTCAGGTATCTTGTTGCAAAATGTCCAAAATTCCGGTAGCTACTTGGTACTTAACCCTAAAATTTATGATTTAAACTTTAAGGGAGAAACTTAAAATCTAATCAAATATTATGGGGCAATTTCGTATTTTACCCATTTTAGAATTGTAAGTTGTTAAATTCATATTGTACCTAGGGGTGATAAAAAAAAAAGATTGGCTGAACCGAATTCCCGACAAAACTTACCCGAGACTGAACTGATTTTTTTCTTCAAGGTCGGGCTTGGTCTTGGTGTCAGGCTTTTTTCCCAAAAGCTCGACTAGGACCAGCCAGAATTTGATGAGAAACCCTAGAAATTATAACATTAACATCTACAACTGAATTTCAAGTGCTCAAATTTTTAAAGATCAATAAAATTTCGCGATTTGGCATCCCCAATATACTCATAAACGATAATGGCACGCAATTTGTGGGAAAAGAACTCAAATGACTCTGTGAAGAGTACCGTATTGATCACAGATTCACTTCAGTGCATCATCCCAAAACTAACGGACATGCTGAAGCAATCAATAAAGTTGTCCTGGCAGGACTCAAGAAAAAGGTCTAAGCCTTAAAAGGAAATTGGGTTGAGGAGCTGGACAACGTGTTGTGGGCTATGAGAACAACACTCAAAACAACAACAAGGGAAACATAATTTAGTCTGGTGTACGGATCTAAGCAGTGGCATCCGACGAATAACAGTGTCTACCCATAGGATCCTGGACTTTGATGCTGAAGCTAATGACGTCGAGCGACTCACAAAGTTCGAGCTCGCTAAAGAAAACGAAGGCAATCAGACGAAGCACAAGCAAAAATGTGATTAGCGACCACTTGGTACTTCAATAGAAAAGTCAGCGCTCACCAAACTTTTGTGAGGGGGATGGTTATGCGAAAGAATGAGTTAACAAATTTAGACAACCACAACAAACTCTCAACCAAGTAGGAAGGTCCATACAAGGTAGTAGAGATCGTCGCACCGGGGGCATACTACTTGGAAAACATAGAGGGTATAAGGCTAGCTCGTCCCATCAATTCCTAACACATACAGATGTTTTATGCATAGTTTGTAATCGAAATGTTATGTCAATAAAAAAACATTTATTCGTATAAAGCATAGCCACTCGAACCACAACAAAACAAGCTCCAAAGAGCGAACGGACCAACAAGGTAACAACCCCTCTAAAAATAAGACCTAACGTATACAGGGAGACAAAGCAATCAAGGTAACAGTCTCACCAGTTAGGGAAAAATAGGGTTGCGAACAAACCTCCAAAGGTAACAGTTCCTCTCCAAAGAAGACCTACAACGAGAGATGAACGAACCATCAAGGTAACAGTTCCCCCCAAAACTCAGCAAAACAAAGACCTAATCTAAAAGGTGAACGAACCATTCAAGTAACAGTTCCCTAAGATTCAGGCAAAACAACGACCTAAGCTAAAAGGCAAACGAACCATTAAGGTAACAGTTCCCTAAAAGTTAGGCAAAACACCTGATGCAAAATGTAAACAAACCCACGTCAAGGGTAACGGATCCCTAAAGTTAGGAAAAATAAAGACCTCACATAAAAGGCGAACGAACCCACCTCAAGGGTAACACTTCCCTAGTTCGGCACAATGGAGCAGACGAATTGTGAAAGTAACAGCCTCTCCAAAGAAAAGCTTAACAGAACGAACGAATCTTAGGAACAACTCCCTCAAAAGCGAGTGAATCTAAGGTAACAGCTCCCATAAAGGCGAGCGAATCTTAGGTAATAGTTCCCTACAAAATTGGCGAACGAATCTATGGTAACAACTCCCTAAAAGGCAAACAAATCTTAGGTATCAGTTTCATACAAGAAAAACAAACGAATCCAAGGACCAAAATCCTAAAAGGAGAACGAATTCATCAAGGATAACAGTTTCCTTAAAGGCATAATTCTTGGATAATAGTTCCCTTAAGAAACTTGGCGAAAGGAACGGGCGAGCTAATAAAAAGGAACACTCCTTCCTCAAAAGAATAAAGGAGTGAAATAACCTCTAATAGGTAACATTTCCTCCTAAAGTCTAAGACCCTTTAAATAAAAAAAGGTGAGAATATTTGACAAAGGCTAAAGCGAAGTTGAAAACAAGTATGGTAAAACTTCCTAAAGCTTTCAAGCAAGTTTGACATCGGAAAATAGTTAAGCATATTCGAAGTCAAACAAGAGCAAAGGCTTACGAAATGAAAAGGCATTCATTATATTCAAGAAAAATATGTGAGTCAACATTCAAAGGAAAAAATAATTACAAGATTCATGGGGGGAAAAAGGAAAATAAACAAACTCTCATTCATAAATGGGGGCAATACATAAAAGGAGGAAGAGCAAAAGCATAAGGATGCCAAGTGACTTTGCGAGGTTGTAATCTTTCTTAGCACAACAGACTCCTTCGACCTGGAGCCCTGCATTAACGCTGTCACCTGGGGACTGGAGCATCAAAGCCTGGTCTCATCAGGGGCTGCAGTCTCCTTCACGGACCCGGGGGCAGCCTTATCCTCGCAAACAGCAACAGAAAGAGCTTCCTTAGTGTAGACGCTCCCAATGAATTCCTCAAGAGACTTCAGCTTCTAGAGAGGAAACTTGGGATCTATCCCCTGGATCTCATCGACCAGGACCTGGAGATAGGCTACCACCTTAGCCTTCATCACCTCCAAGGCGCATACGGTAAACTCCTTACACTTTTTAAAGTCCTCAACCACGCTCTGGGGAAATGGGACAGCCTTGAGCCTTAGCTCGAACTGCTCCTTCTCAGCTCTGAAGGTGTTCCTTTGGGCCCAAGCCTCACTCAGCTCGCCCTGATAGCGACTGACCTCCGCGTCCAGCTGAGCGGAGTACTTGTCAACTTCCTTGGTCTAAATCTCAGTCGGAGCCTACCATCCTCAACGAGCACCACCTGATCCTCCCGCACCTTGATCGAGGCAATCTACTCTTTCTCCTTCTCTGCAGCCTCCCGACGAGCCTGCTCCACCAACTCAGGGGAAGCCTTTACCCTTTACTTCATCTCTTCCATATCCTCTGAAGTATACCCCAATCTCCAAAATGGATCCATCTCGATAAGCATATCAACCTGATTATTGATGAGCTCCCCTACAATCCGCCTGATCGCCGTCTCTTCGCGGACGAGCTAACAACATGAAAAAAGGGCCAAATTAAATAGATCAAGGAGTTTAAAAAGAGCAAGCAATAAAGAGGAAGAAAAAAAAGAACTCTATAAAGGAGCAAGGATGAGAAAGAATTTATCTCGGCTAGACGCTCAAAATGTCTTCTCATCACGACCTCAATGTCGTTCAAATCATAAGGATCTCTCCCCGTTCCTGAGGGGGGAGGATCTCATTCAACAAATGCATGCGAAGGTCTGGGTTACTCTACATCATCGTTATATCATAAATCTCCACCTTACAGAGATTAAGGCAAGGGACCGAGAGACTCCTCGGATCCGCCCCCTATGACGGGTGGTGGAGAGCCACCAAATGACAGTATTCCCCAGAGAAAGGAGTCTTTGAAGAAGTTCCCATTGCAGAGCCCCGCGTCAGGAACCTCTTCCGAGCCCCCAACTCTCTTAGAGGGGTTAGGAGCAGCATGATCGACTGCAGAGGCATTAACCGACCTAGGGGCAGGAGCCTCGCTCCGGGGAGCAGAAGATCCCCTGACAGCAGAAGGAGGTCCTCGCCAGAACTCCTCGCCTTCTTGGCTGGAGTAGAAGCAGGAGTCACCTCAGTTGCGACCTTCTCTGAAAAACGAGCAAAGAAAGGTGTCAACCCTAAAAGCAAGTAAAAAAAACACAAGGGAAGCAAATGTCATAACCTAAAAAATAACTATTGGGTGATCGTCGGTGGTAGGCTCAAGATGCTCCTCCTCAGGCCTACGCTTGATCGTGCACCAGGAGGGAGGAGGAAACAGATAATATCATCTACATTATTACAATTATATCAAAATAAATTTTAACAATGTCACGGAATTAAATGATATATATATTTATAAACTCAATATAATTTACAATTAAAACAGATAAAATATAATATCTATACTAAAACATTAGAGATTATTGATGTTTTTTTAAAAGTATTTATTTTCGAAATTTTATTTGAAAAAGTATATATATAAAATAAATATTTAGCAAAATGTGCATCTGCGTAGGTCTACCACCTGCGTTTTTCATTTTTTTTTTCGTTTTTTATTTAGCCGCATCAAAGTGTAAATGGATTTGGAGAATCGCTACTTTGAGAAGACACATCAGAGAAAACACAACCATTCACAATAGTATCAAACAAGGAAAATGAATTTTTTAAATTTTTTTTCTAAAGTAAATACTTTTTGAAAAAGTTCAAGGAAACTGGAAAGTTTGATCAAGAGAAATAGCTCTTTGGGGTGTCCACTACCTTTTTCTTCGGCATTTGAAAACTCTTGATTTTCTGCATAGTGTACTCGTTGATTTTAAGTCTGCTTCTGGTTTTCCTCCTAAATAGAATTTGAAGTCTTTCATCACAAATTACTCTCTTCTTCGTAGAGTGATTCAGTTTGTTATCATTGATATACCGCGCTATAATTGCTCCAACATCTTGCTGAGAGATCTAATCATGCGTCTCTACATCTTGCTGAGAGATATAATCATGTATAAGCAATTGAAACTTATAATAATGATTTTTTTGAAAAATTATTACAGTTTATATTGACTTAAAAAATTAACTTTTTAAATTTTATAACAATAACTTCTTTATTTTTTTGAAAATTATTTTAGTCTATTTTCACTTAAAAATAATTTAAACAATTTTTATATTATATATAATATAAAAAAAACTTATATTATATATAAAAGAAATAAAAATATTAAGACGTAATAATACTAATAAGTGTGTTTTTTCAAAACTACATGTGTTTGTTTATTTGTTTTCCATTTTTTCTTCCTTTTTGATAGCTCGATATTTAATTAAAAATACAATTATGTATCTATTAAAAAAATAAAAAATATTAGAGTGCGTAGATATCTTAATTGCGATTCAAATTATGCAAAAAAATATTAAATTTGGACTTACAGATTGACTGTACGCTCTGCCGTAAGTTGAGATATGAAAATTTGACTTAAAACAATATAACTCAAACCCTGTAAGTCCAAATTCACCACGGTGAACGTCATTTATATCATAAATTTGGACTTACATGGTATGAGTTATATTTTTTTAAGTCAAATTTTCATATATCAATTTACGGTAGAGCGTACAGTCAATCCGTAAGTCCAAATTTAAATTTTTTTGAATCATTTGAATCGCAATTAAAATATCTACGTACTATATATATTTTTTTATTTTTTTTAATAGATACATAATTTTATTTTTAATTAAACATCGAGTTGTCAAAAAGGAAGAGAAAATAAAATAATAAAAAAACGAACTCATGCATGGGGTAGTGAAAAAAAATTACTATCCATATTAGCGTTTATATACTTATTTATAAATATTTTTTCAGTATATTTACTTTTTTTTTTATTTGTTTTGCTAAATTACCTACTGAAAAAATTCCTAATAGGTGCACAAAACACGGGTCCGATATTTAGTTATATCTATTATCTAAGAGTAGAGAAAGGAAGCGGTGTGCACGGCTATTGAAAGCGACTACAAAGACAAATAGCCCAATTTGACTAGTCAAACACCCAATTAAACTTGAGTTGGAAATAAAAGGAGAAAGAGACAATGACCGGCACGTGACCCACCGGACACGATCGAAAAGGGTAGTTTTTTAAAAAGTATGCATTGTGCACACAAAATTTGAAAAATTAAGTATATTAAAAAAATATTTAGCAAAATGTATATAAACGCTACTCCGATTAGCGTTTTTTAGCGTTTTTCAAAAAACACTGCTTATGGTAGCGTTTTTATGAATTTCGCTACCCCAAGTAGCGAAATTCTTTTTTTTTTTTACGTTTTTGACTTTTTGACGATTTGATGTTTAATTTAAAAAAATTCAAAAAATTATTTAAAAAAATTTAAAAACATTTCAGTAAATAGATATTTTAATTTCTATTCAAATTATACAAAAAAATATTAGATTTGGACTTACGGATTGACTGTAGGCTCTGCCGTAAGTTGAGATTTGAAAATTTGACTTAAAAAAATATAACTCATACCCGGTAAGTCCAAACTGACCACGGTGAACGTCATTTATGTCGTAATTCAATTATCTACCTAGGGTCATTGTTTTGATTAGAAATACAATGATTTTGTAACCTAACATCGCTTGCCTTAAAATTTGACCGAAATAATCAAATGCATTAGGTGAGAAATTTAATTATGTACTTACTCAAAAAAAATCAAAGAAATTAAAGTGAGTAGATAATTTAACTACAAATTAAATGACGCTAACTAGACGTTAATATTTTGATTTTAGACTAATCGTATAATACAATATAATACGAAGTAAATTACGTATTGTATTATACGGTCAGTCTAACAGCAAAAATTAACGTCTAGTTAGCGTCATTTAATTTGTAATTAAATTATCTACTCACTTTAAGTTTTTTTTTTGTTTTTTTTGAGTAAGTATATAATTAAATTTCTCACCTAATGCATTTGATTATTTCGGTCAAATTTTAAGACAAGCGATGTTATGTTACAAAATCATTGTATTTCTAATCAAAAAAATTACCCTAGGTAGATAATTGAATTACAACATAAATGACGTTCACCGTGGTCAGTTTGGACTTACAGGGTATGAGTTATATCTTTTTAAGTCAAATTTTCATATCTCAACTTACGGCAGAGCCTACAGTCAATCCGTAAGTCCAAATTTAATATTTTTTGCATCATTTAAATTGAAATTAAAATATCTACTTACTGTAATTTTTTAAAATTTTTTAATATTTTTTTAAATTAAACATCAAATCATCAAAAAAAGTCAAAAACGTAAAAAAAGAAATTCGCTACTAGGGGTAGCGAAATTCATAAAAACGCTACCCTAAGCACCGTTTTTTGAAAAACGCTACCCCTAATAGTGTTTTTTGAAAAACGCTACTCAAAGTAGTGTACGTTATAAAAAACGCTACCCCCAGTAGCGATTATATACATTTTGCTAAATATTTTTTCAGTATACTTACTTATTCAAAAAGAAATTGCACAATGCATACTTTTTAAAAAACTTCTGGAAAAGGAAAACAACACAATTTTGTTGACTTGACGCCAATACGATGATAGTAATATATAATGTTTTGGCGATAAGAAACACTGGCTTCTATTATAAAACAAAATGGTAAAATACATTATTGTCTTCTAAAGTTTGTTTTGTTTTTAGGTTTTCACCTTAAATTTTAAATTTTAGTATGAATATTTGTATCGAATAAAAAATATATTCATTCCGTCAAAAAATCGTTTATTTGTAACGGACCAAATATTTTGAATGGACCAAATTGCCATCCATTCCATGTATTCTTCTCACTGAAGCTTAGTCAATGTCCACTCAAGTCATTCACTTCATTCTCACCCAGCTCCCTCAAACACCTTCATTTACGATAACTTAGTTTAATCTATGATTAATACGACCAACTGCCATAACTTATACCAAGTGTATTCATGCTCTTCTTCATAATTCGGGTCTCGAAACATGAAAAGGTTATTGTCTTTCATTAATTAATAATAATTGATTTAGAATAATAAGATGCACTTATAATAATAGAAATTGTAAGTTATTAATTAGGCTTGTTCATTTAAACCGGTTCGATTAAACTGGTCTGGTTCTGGTTTGGTTCGAATTGGTTCGGCCGAACTAGTATCAAAACCAGACTACTATTTTTAGGCTTCAAGTAGACCAGTTCAAAATAGTACCAAAAATTCTGTTTGAATCGACTCGTTTTTTTATATTAGTTTATACTTAAATTTAAATCAAAACACTTTAAACCTATATAATTTTAGAACCGGTTTGAAGCAAAATCAACTAAACCGGTCTGAAATTAAACCAAACCTATAGATGTCTTCAATAAACCAAACCTATAGATGTATTGGACTCTCGTATGTTGATGTTGGACAGGATTTTAGTTGGTTGTTGAACAAATTTTCAATCGGTTCAGTGTGTTTTCAGTCGGTTCAGTGTATTTTTCAGTCGGTTCAATGTTTTCCAGTCGGTTCAATGTGTTTTTCAGTTAGTTCAGTATTTTTCAGTCGGTTCGGTGTGTTGGACAGAATTTTCATTCGGTTCAGTTTCAGGTTGCATCAGATTATTTCTGAACCAAAATTGTTATTAAAAAACCCAGACTAAACCACTTCGAACAGGTTCGAACTAGACCAATTTTTTTAACCTAAACCAGACTAGTTTTTTAGAAAGAGAAAAAAGTACTGTTTTTTTACAAACTAGACCAATTCAGTTCTTAACCGATTCGGGGTCGAACCGGTTCATGAACAAGCCTATTATTAATGGCGAAGACAAAACTTACTTGATGGATATCGTACATCTTTACATTTACAAACTCGGATGTTTATTTGTGACAAAGTCCCAGGTGATAGGAGGAGTCTACCAATCCCGTATATTCCCATGAATTCATGGCACTTAAATATATTGAGTGTTTTGAGTTTCTTAATCTCGACGATGTCTTCAATCCTCTGCAATGAAGCACAATAGTGACTGAAATTGATTTGCAATTGCATGTAAATAATGACTGATATTATCAATCAATGTCCACTCAAGTCATCTACTTCACTCTCACCCAGCTCCCTCAAACACCTTCATTTACGATACCTTAGTTTAATCTCTTATGAATACGACCAACTTCATAACTTATACCAACTGTATTCATGCTCTTCTTTCATAATTTGGGCCTGGAAACATGAACAGGTTATTGTCTTTCATTAATTAAGAATAATTGGTTTAGAATAATAAGATGCACTTAGAATAGTAGAATTTGTAAGTTATTAATGATGAAGACCGAAGTTACTTGATGAATATCGTACATCTTTACATTTACAAAATCAAATGTTTATTTGAGACAAAGTCCCAGGTGATAGGATGAGTATACCAATCCCGTCTATTCCCATGAATTCATGGCAATTAAATATATTGAGTGTTTCGAGTTTCTTCATCTCAACGATGCTTTCAATCCTTTGCAATGAATCACAATAGTGACTGAAACCGATTTACAATTGCACGTGAATAGTGACTGAAATTATCAGAAAATCCAACAATTTCCATTCTCCACCTTAAATCGAAGAAGATGAGAGAGGAACCTGCAATTGGCGTTGAGCACGTCTAGTGGAAGTCAGAGACGGAGGAGAGAGTCTACTCCTCCAAGCTCCTTCACGTCTTAGCTTACGCGACTAGCAGTGGCGGAGGACAAGCGGTGCGAGAAGTCGTTGACAGGTTGCTTGCCACTGACGAAAGGGAGGACATATGCAATTGAAGGCATCTGTTGACAAGGCGCTTGCCACAAGACACTTCTTGGTTCCTGGACATCTGGAAATTGAAGGAACGACAAAATCAATATGTGAAGCAAGGAAGCTTTGACTGCAACAATGGTGAAAGGGGATAGAGGGTGGAGGACAATTTCGTCATTCAAAATGTAAATAAGTCACGTGTCATGCACATAACTGCATTTTCGTTACAAATAAACGGTTTTTGGACTGAATGAATATATTTTTCATTATGTCCAAACATTATGACTAAAATTAAAAAATAAATAAATTTTAAGGGATAATCCTAAAAATAAATCAAATTTTAAGGGGCAATATCGTATTTTACCCTAAAAATATATCATAAACTACTCCATGTGCCATATTTAAAAAGTCACATGTAGATCAACCATAAATTTAAACGTTTTTTTTTTCCTTTATCTTCTATAGAGTTATATATATATATATATAATTATGTTAAATTTAACTCAGAATTTCTCATATTTAACTATAGTGATATATAATATTAGGTGTTTTGTTTGTGTTTTGCATGGTAAATAATAATATTTTTACGAATTATTAATTTCTATATTTTAATTTATTCTGAATAGTAAATAGTATAAATATTATTAAATTATATGTTACTTGAATATAGATTAAAAAACTTAAGAAACATTTACTATCATCAAATTAAAATTGTCTATAATAGATAATTATGCGTTGTTTTGAAAATAAAACATTATTTACATTATACGATAATTATGATTGAAATAATAATATCAAGATGCTTAAAAGTAAAAAATAAACCAATAAATATTGCACCGATAAATATAAGGGAATGTTAGGGCAGGGCATAAAAAATCGGTCCGGGCGAACTGTACCTGTACCGAACCGGTTCATAAAACAAATGTTTTTTTTTGAAAAAATATGGAGCAGTTCAGAAGAGGTAGTGAAAACCGGTTCAAAATCGGTTAACCGAACCACTTTTTGTACTGATTTTAATATACTACTAAACATCAAAAATCAGACAGGTCCAAACCAGATTTAACAGACCGGACCCTAACAGACCGGAAAAGTAATAAAACCGAAGTCTTCAACACTTAATCTAATTCACTCTCATTTCGACTTTTATCTTCAGTTCTTCACGCAGGGCCACACACAGCAATGTGAGGGATGAGTGGTGCAAAGCAACGGAGCGGCGCGACGAGCAGCAGCAGCAGCGGGGCGGCGCGACGAGCAGCAGCAGCAGCGAGGCGGCGCGACGAGCAGCAGCAGCAGCGGGGCGGCGCGACGAGTAGCAGCAGCGAGCCAGGGTCGTCGTTCGTCATTTGTGGTTCTTCCCTCTGGTGTAAGAAATGAATTTCAGGAGGATAACCAATCCTTATCAGCTTGGTATGGTTCATCACACCTTATTTGAAGCATGTGCTCCAGATTTGTCTGTGATTGAGGCAATCACTAAGGATACCTCATCATGGACTAGTGATGACATGCCTTTCATTATTGAAAAGACATTGATTGTCTCGTCGATGGAAGCTATGCTCTCATACGGAGCATGGTATAGTCGCGTTAAGTTTGATTACTTTGTTTCCATTATGGACTTGTTAGATCCGCCAGCTTTTCCTGCTTTTGTCTTTAAACCAGCAAATTAGCAATAACAATTATCTATGTTTATTACAATAACAATTATCTATGGTTTATTACAATAACAGAGTCAACATATTGTATTATATTTGTAGAGTCAACATTCAATAGATTATATATATACCACTGCTTGAAATTGAAGCACCAGACATGGTATGGCGGATTCTGGAGTTTCTGCAGTCATGTTCTTATTTGTGCAAGAACATAACCTGGGTTCTTTGTTGAATTCATCAATGTTTTTATAGAGCAAAGTTTGGATTTTAAATACCAAGTATAGAAGCGATTTATTCCATTATTCATGAATCTCTTAAAAAAAACATATTATAGACAACATTCATTGTATTATTATCTGCTGTACTTGTATGTTTATCTAGGCAGTTGTTCTTCATTCATTGTTCTTCAGTTTATCTAGGTTTTTGAACCGGTTCAAAACATGTACGGTAAATCACCCAAAATCTGGAGCGGCCAGAAACTGGAGCGGTAAACCGTACCTGTTTTAAAAAGTGGTAAAGGTTCGGTTCTGAACCGGTTCATGCTCAGACCTAGGGAGTGTGCTATTTTTTTTATTCTAGAATTTGATGATTTATATATACATATTAATAGAGTTAGTAAATAATAACACAAATTGATGATAAAATTGGTATAAATATTTACCAATATATTGTAAATGCATAGTTTTTAATTTAGCTTTTATGTTATTTTTTTTATCGTAAATTTATCATCAATATTATATTAAATATACATATTTTTTGTAATTGTACCTGCTTTGATAGTAATTAGTACTTATTTTGAGATTTATTAAAAACATTGTATGTAATATTTACATGTTAATATGAGAAATCTTATATACATTCATTCATTTTTTCATAATGAAATAATAATTTTTTAGTATTATAATATTAATTGTAATAGATTCAAAAACTATAAATAAATATTCTCTAATTATATTATAAATTGTTAAAAATAGAACAAAAACATTAAAAGTTTTCTTATAAAAATAAATAGTAATATATTGATAAAAATGAATAAAAAATCAGACGATAAATGTATAGGCGAGATAAAATGTGAAACGCACCATGAAAAACAATGATAAACTTTTGAAGAATTCTAGAGTTTCTGAATGTACTAGGGACAAATACATATTATCATTACAAAAAAAATATGAATCAACTAATGAAAAATTCTTTTTACCAGTTACCAATTACATTTGATCAAAAAATATTTACCAATTACGTTGTTCAAAAACTTACGTGTGTTAATCTCAGGAAAAAAAATAATCTCACAAGGATTAATTAAATTAATATAAATATAAATATTGATATTTACACACTTTCGATCGTTAACAGTTAACACACTTTTCTACGAACCCAATCATTCCATGAAGAAATTCTGACTAAAATCTATAAGATATGCTTTTCCTCTGTCTGCCTTATTTTCAAGCGGCGCCGTTTTCGTTTCTCTCCTTACCATAGCCTCGTTTTTACTCATCCTCCTCCTCTGCTGCAACGAAGAGGAAGACGTCCATGGCTGCCGTCCACAGAGTCCAGAAGATGCAATGTTCCATGAAACAGATCTAGCAGAAGAATAAGAATCATGGACAAAAGCTGCCACTCAGCGGTTGATTCCGATGCCATTGTCACCAGCACCAGAGATCATTACCTCCGGCAACTTAACAAGCTGTCCCACAAGATATCCAAACCATCCTCTGCCGTTACTCGGCCTTCTGTTGAGGCTCACGCGACGGGACTGGACTCCAACCAGCAGAGCGATCTCCAGCAGCCGCCGGTCTACAACATCAGCAAGAGCGATTTCCGGGAAGTTGTCCAGAAGCTCACCGGCTCTCCAGCTCACGAGAGTCTCGCGTCACCGCCGCCGATCCAGACGCCTAAGTCTTCAAGCTCGCGTCTCCATCGGATACGTCCTCCGCCACTGTCGCAGCTCGCTAGTCGGCCCCCGCCTCTGCTGAACGCCACTGCACCACAAGGTCTAAACCCTAACCTCATGGGTAAAGCTCCAAACCCTGTACCAGCCGCCGCGAATTCGAATCCCAGCGATGGCATCTTCATCAATTCGATCAGCCACACTGTTGCGCCGCTCTCTCCTCTCCCTCCTCTTCCGTCTGTCCACACTGCGGCGGAGTCTCCAGTCTCCGCTCACATGCGCTACCTCCAGAACTGCAGCACCGGAGTCGAATCCAAACCGCACAATTTTACCGGATTCTCTCCACTAGCTCCCCTGGCCCCCTTCCCTCCGCCTCACTTCCATCTTCCACAATCACCGCTCTCTTTCGGCCAGCTATACTCGCCGTACCCGCTGCTCTTCTCCCCAACTTCAGGGTTCCCGCTCTCACCGACGCTATCAGTCCCAAGCCCGAAGGGCGGAGCCATGTGAGTAGAATCTCGAGATCCGCGCTTGCTCTGTTGAGTAGATTCCATTTTGTATGTACAGTTTTGTCGGTGATAGACATAGGAAAGTTCTTATTTCTCTGGTCTCTTAGTATAGATATCTCTGTAAATGGATGCCAAATCCTATGTTGGACAGGGATTTGTTAATCAACGATGAGTTTGACTGTCCATCTCCGTACCTTGTCGTTTTGTCCCAACAAAATTAGTGGTCGTTGTTGGTGTTGGAGATGATGAGACATGAATGGTGCTTGCTGTGTTTATTACTAGTTGTAACTTGTAGTAGTGTATTACTAATGATAATTGGAAGGTGTTTGGGTTGAATTGGATTACAGTGTAATGGATTGAGTGCACAGATTTAAAAAAATAAAAAATATTGTAGAATAATTTCGAAATGATAACTGGTATTTCAAAATATATCCTCCATAATTATTCAAACTTCCGCGCCCAAAGTTTTGTATGTAGGGTGAAACTAGTTTACTCGAATTATTTTGTACTTTGAAACGAATATCTAAATTTTTTTATCGAATTTTTTCCATAAGAATATCCCATCAAAAGCCGGTACAGTAAAAAAAAAAAAAAAAAGAGTCCGTTTATATAATGAATGTTTTAAACGATTTTTCAATTTAAACTGTAAAACCACAAATATCACATTTAAACACAGAATAAGTATTTAAAACTACATTAAACAACTCAATTAAATTAATGTTTACATAATGTTTTTACTAATACTGATTGAATAACTAAAAGATCTATTATCTTGAAGAGTTAAATTAATATTAATCGTATTAAATACTACTAATTCATATAATATTAATAGTCAGATCGGTCTCAACAGTCTTTTAAACCCATAAACTGAAACGAACCAAAAATCGAAACCAAAGTAGAAAAATCCAACTGTAAACCAAACTGTATCGTTTCAATCCATTTGTTTTCCTGTGTAAACTATCTCAACAGTCACTTATATTGACAAATACAATCAAACACTTACTTATGTGACGAAATGATTTAAAGTTTCTTTATGAGAAAAATTATTGAAATACCCTTCCCTTTATCTTTTTCATCTTTATGTTCTTTATCGTCAAACTATTATTCCACAATTCGAACTCGAAACCTGATTTCAAACCTAGATAACCCAAATTTACAAATCTGGATCTATTCTGAACTTAGACTTCGGTTCGAAGTGAACCTAATTTTGTTAGACTAATGAATCTTAGGATCGATTTAAACATGTTAATAAACTGAATAAACACATTTAAATAAAACAGCGGAAGCTTGAATCGAATTTGTGAACTTACCTCCAGCCATTGCTAAACTGAGTTTCGTGATTCGTTTGGAGTTTCTAAACCCTTACTCTTCACAGTAGATGGTGTATTCACAACTGAATTGAAGAAGAGTGGTGTCTAGGGACCAAAAACAAGAATGCTCTATATAATGCTCTATCCATCAAAGAGCATAAATGAAAGTATTGAATGGCTACTTTTGTGGACGAATGGTTGCTTAACTTGTGGACCAATTTCTGTTGTTAATTGACTATAGATGAAGAAAAAACAAATTGAATTTATCTTTAGTAAGTGCATGCACAAAGTGAGCAAATGATTTGCACAAAGTGGGCAACTAATTTGCACAGAGTGGGCAACTAATTTGCACTAAGTGGGCTGCTACAATTTTTTAACAACATTCTCCCACTTGGTCCACATTTATAATCCATCATTCACCTTAATGAGAAAAATGAAATATATGAATCATGGCGATATGTCCTCTTATATTGAGTAAGTCCCATTCTTTCCACATGATCCTTGAAATTCTTTGGTGGCATGCCTTTAGTCAAAGGATCAGCAATCATTAACTCAGTGCTAACGTGCGCAATGACCACTTTCTTTTCCTTAACACGTTCTCTGATGGCCAAGTATTTAATGTCGATGTGCTTACTTCGATTACCGCTTTTATTGTTCTTAGCCACAAACACAGTAGCTGAGTTGTCACAATACAATCTTAATGACCTAGAAATAGAGTCAACTACTCTAAGCCCAGAAATGAAACTCTTTAACCATACACCATGTGATGTAGCCTCAAAACATGATACGGACTCGGCTTCCATGGTGGAAATAGCAGTCAAGGTTTGCTTTGCACTCCTCCAAGACACGGCTCCACCAGCAAGCATGAAAATGTAACCTGATGTTGATTTATGTGAATCAACACAACCAGCGAAATCCGCATCGGAGTAGCCAATTACCTCTAAATTATCGGTATGTCTATACATGAGCATGTAATCTTTTGTTCCTTGAAGGTATCTCATCACCTTCTTTGCAGCTCTCCAGTGGTCAATTCCTGGGTTACTCTGATATCTCCCAAGCACCCCAACAACAAATGCAATGTCAGGTCTAGTACAGACCTGAGCATACATCAGGCTTCCAACAGCTGAAGCATATGGAATGTTTTTCATTTGTTCCTTCTCAAGCTCATTTTTAGGACATTGGATTAGACTAAATTTATCACCCTTAACAATGGGTGTTATACTTGGCGAACAATCTTTCATCCGAAATCTCTCTAAAACTTTGTTGATATAGGTCTCTTGAGACAAACCCAAAATGCCTCGAGATCTTTCCCTATGGATCTTAATGCCAATGACATAAGATGCTTCACCCATATCCTTCATATCAAAGTTCTTCGAGAGAAATTGTTTCACCTCATATAGCAAACCCTTATCATTGGTTGCAAGCAAAATATCATCCACATATAGTACCAAAAAACAAGTCTTGCTCCCACTGACCTTCTGGTATATACATTGATCCATGACGTTCTCTTCAAAACCAAATGAAGTGATGACATTATGGAATTTAAAATACCATTGTCGGGAAGCTTGTTTTAATCCATATATAGATTTATTAAGCTTACAGACCAAGTGCTCACCATTAACAGAGAAAATCCTTCAGGTTGTTTCATATAAACCTCTTCCTCTAGATCACCATTAAGGAAAGCTGTTTTCACATCCATTTGATGCAAATCCAAATCAAAGTGGGCAACCAATACCATGATCACACGAAGTGAATCTTTCTTAGATACAAGATAAAATGTTTCCGTGTAGTCAATTCCCTCCCTTTGAGTGAATCCTTTGGCAACGAGTCTTGCCTTATATCTCTCAATGTTGCCTCGTGAGTCTTTCTTTGTTTTGAAGACTCATTTACTTCCAATGGCTTTTACACCATCAGACAACTTGACGAGATCCCAAACTCGGTTAGATGCCATAGAATCCATCTCTTCTTTCATGGCATTGTGCCATAAGTTCGAAACCTCAGAACTCATGGCCTGTGAAAACGTCTCAGGATCATTTTCGGCTCCAACATTGTAGTCACATTCTTGTAGATACACAATATAGTCACTAGGAATTGCTGATTTTCTTACTCTAGTAGATCTTCTTAATGCTGAATTAACACTCTCCTGAGTTGTAGGATCATGTTGATCAACAGGTTCTTCAACAGTTTCAGGCATCTGTTGAACTTCAATATCTACTAGATCAGGATCAACAGTTTGTGTTACTTCCATGACTGGTTCTTCAACACGCATTTCTACTTGAGGCGCATTGTTAACAACAATGATCAGTCCATTACTTGAAGTGACACACTGAGCATCTAAATGATCTTTCTCAGGACCTACGCCCTGGGATGGATCGCTCCCACTTATAAAGTCAATCTCAAGAAATTTTGCATTTCTTGATTCCACAAACCTAGTGCTATGATATGGACAATAAAATCTATATCCCTTAGACCTTTCAGCATATCCAACGAAATATCCACTTATGGTCCTCGGGTCCAACTTCTTTTCTTGTGGATTGTAGACTCTTACTTCAGACGGACAACCCCAAACGTGTACATGTCGCAAACTTGGTTTTCAACCTTTGAATAACTCAAAAGGTGTCTTTGGGACAACCTTGGTTGGAACTCAGTTTAATATGTACACGGACGTTTTAAGAGCCTCATTCCACAAGGATTTAGGAAGTATGGTGCTAGCAAGCATGCTTCGCACCATGTCCAATAATGTTCGGTTTCTCCTTTCAGCTACTCCATTTTGGTCCGGAGAGTCAGGCAAGCTGTATTGGGCAACAATCCCATTCTCTTGAAGAAACTTCGCAAATGGACCATTCGCTTGTCCACTTTCAGTGTATCTACCATAGTACTCTTCACCTCTATCGGATCTCACGATCTTAATTTGTTTACCACATTGTTTCTCTACTTCAGCTTTAAACACCTTAAAAGCATCTAGTGCTTCATTCTTATTGTTAAGCAAGTAGAGATACATGTATCGTGAATAATCATCTATGAAGGAGACAAAGTACTTATTTCGGTATGTATCCATGTCTGGACTACAAATATATGTATGTATGATTTCCAATAACTCAGAGCTCCTCTTGGCACCTTTCTTAGATTTGTTAGTCTGCTTACCCTTAATGCAACTTATACAAGTCTCAAAGTCAGTAAAATCCAGAGCACCAAGTACCCCATCATTCACTAACCTTTTAATTCTCTCAATGGAGATATGTCCCAATCTCCGATGTCACAGTATAGAAGATTCTTCATTCATAACATATCGTTTAGTACCAACATTTTCGTGAACATGCATAGAAGTATGGTTATCATTATTTTGTAGATTAAGGAGAAAAAGACCATCAGACAAAATACCACATCCAATAACATCAGACTTATAAAATAAATTAAATCTGGAGTCTGAAAAGTTAAAGGAGTAACCATCTGATACAAGTCTGGAATCTGAAATTAAATTCCTAGAAAAACTAGGAATATAAAATGTCTTCTTCAAATTTAAAATGAAACCACTACTTAAAACCAATAAGCACGTCCCAATGGCCTCTACATGTGAGGGCATCTTATTTCCTGAATAGACACTTCGCTCACTTCCTATCGGTTTCTGTAGGTCTCGTAAATCCTGCAATGAATTGGTAACATGGATTGTAGAACCAGAATCAATCCACCATGTATTATGATTAACATCAGTCATATTGGATTCATAACAAACAAAAGAAAGTTGAGTACCTTTCTTATCAAGCCAATTCATGAACTTAGAGCATTGTGTCTTAACGTGCCCCTTCTTTTTGCAGAAGAAACACACAATATCCTTCTTAATGTCCTTCTGAATAGGAATTTTCCCCTTTCCCTTGTCCTTAGCTTGATCATTCTTCTTGTTCTTCCCAGGGGTCGTTAAATTCACAATTTCTTTTTCCCTTTCCTTTTCCTCCATAATCAGTCTACCCTCTTCCTGAACACACATGGTCAACAACTCATTGATCGACCATTTATCCTTATGTGTGTTATAGGATATCTTAAATGGGCCATATTGTTGAGGTAAGGTACAAAGGATGTAGTGAACTAAGAAGGATTCTGGCATCTCAACCTCCAATGTTTTCAATTGGGCCGTTATATCCCTCATGCGCATGATATAATCACGCACACCTCTAATGCTGGTGAGCTTCAGGGACGAAAACTGTATGATGAGGGTGCTCGCCATTGCTTTATCTGAAGTGGCGAATTGCTCATCAATAGCCTTTAGTAAGTCTCGAACTTTGTGATACTGATCGACGGAGCCCCTAATACCAACAAATATTTTTGTCTTTATGAACATAACGGAGAAACGATTAGATCGCTCCCACTTATCATAAAGAACAACTGCATCAGGAGAGCTGGTTTCAGTTACTGCAGGGGGCTTCTTCTTCCTAATAGCATAATCTATGTCCATCCAACCCAAATGAAGGAGAATTCTTTCCTTCCAGACTTTATAGTTGTCCTCTTTGAGTTCGGGAACATCACATCTCATATCAGTGTAATTAACAGGTTGAATTGCTGCAATAAATTAAATATTCATGCTCATGTTACTAATTTTGAAGCTATAAAAATATGACATATCTTAGCAATGTAGAATTATGTTAAATTATGAATCTAGTGACATAAAAATTGCTTGTGGGCTAAAGTTCTAATTCAATTAGATTCATCTTAACTTTAATAATAAAACTATCAAATTATGTTCCTTTTCCTAATATTCCTGTGGGTAAATTAGAAAATATAATTTAATATTTTATTCTAATTAATTATACAAATATAATAAAATTTCCTATGGGATAAAATTTTATTATATTACGTATGATTAATCACAATTAATGTTTATTTTTAAATGTGATTGTGAATAAACTTTAATATATAGTTTCAATTAATTAAGAATGTTGTGGCTACTCCCTAATTAATTTAAACTATATGAATCACATAAACATTAATTTAATAATTTGGCTTAATTATTGCATAAACATATAAGCAATATTTTACAAATCTGGATCTATTCTGAACTTAGACTTCGGTTCGAAGTGAACCTAATTTTGTTAGACTAATGAATCTTAGGATCGATTTAAACATGTTAATAAACTGAATAAACACATTTAAATCAAACAGCGGAAGCTTGAATCGAATTCGTGAACTTACCTCCAGCCATTGCTAAACTGAGTTTCGTGATTCGTTTGGAGCTTCTAAACCCTTACTCTTCACAGTAGATGGTGTATTCACAACTGAATTGAAGAAGAGTGGTGTCTAGGGACCAAAAACGAGAATGCTCTATATAATGCTCTATCCATCAAAGAGCATAAATGAAAGCATTGAATGGCTGCTTTTGTGGACGAATGGTTGCTTAACTTGTGGACCAATTTCTGTTGTTAATTGACTATAGATGAAGAAAAAACAAATTGAATTTATCTTTAGTAAGTGCATGCACAAAGTGAGCAAATGATTTGCACAAAGTGGGCAACTAATTTGCACAGAGTGGGCAACTAATTTGCACTAAGTGGGCAACTAATTTGCACTAAGTGGGCTGCTACAATTTTTTAACAACAAATTTTACCTTTTTGGGTTCGATTCGAGACCACATTTGTACAAATCTAGTTCGAAATTTTATTTCGAACAATAATATCAAGAACATGAAGAACAAATGAAGAAGAAGATAAAATGGAAGAGTGAATTCATTATTTTAGTGACTATTTGTCAAACATAAGTTACTAAATAAGTTTAACCAAAAGTCCGATTTTTGAAACGTAAATAACAGTTTAGTTATATAAAAAATAGGGTAAATAACCCTAATGCACCTGGGTGTTTGATTGTTGTTGTTAAATGCACTAACATCTTATAAAATGTTGTTTTGTGCATCCTTAAATTATAAAAAAATGTTAAATGCACAAATTGTTAACTATCCGTCCACTTTTGTTGTTAAATATATCAAAATGATAATTTACCCTTCCATATCATCTTCAACAATAAATTTAATTTTAAAATACAGATTTGAGTTCGAATCCAACCCAAATCTGCATTATTGGGTTGAATTCAAACTCAAATTTCCAGTTTTGAGTTGAATTTGAAACCAAATGTGTGTTTTGAAGGTGGATTAAGTGTTAAAAATGAATAAGTGGGTAAAATTGTCATTTTGACATATTTAACGACAAAAATAAATTGATAATTAACTGTTGATATATTTAACAATACGTTCAAATATACAAGTGCAAAGAACTACATAAGTAGTGCAAATAACAACATGAGTAAATATATATGTGCATTGAAACTATTTACCCTAAAATTATAAATAATCATTTAATCACATAATATCAGTTAATATTTATATATATATATATTTTTTTATCCCGGTACTGTTATTGCTTCACCCGTACTGTTATTAGTCGCCTACCATATTCATAAGGGAAAAGTCTGAAAAAGGGTCATGATGTTTGACCAAAATGGTTTTCCAACCCTCGTCATGGTAAATGGTACAACATGTTTCGAAAAGATGGTTTTTGGTCCCTCCGTGTCACTTCCGTTCGAATTAGACGTGATGTCATCACGTGCGATGGCACGTGTTCCAATTTGCTGACATGTTATTTGTAATACCTATTCTACCCTTATTCCTCCTTTTAATCCCGCCAGAAATCCTCTCTTCACACAACAACAGTAACAATTTGCAATCAGTATCATCAAAAATTCAGCAACAATAAGAGCACGAACAAATTAGGAGGCCTGGATCCTTCGATTTCAACGGGGCATGGTAAAAAATTAGTAAAGCTTAAAAAAATAAATGAATTATGAATACACAGTTGAAGGTTGTCGAATCAAAAGACATGATTTTGCTGTGTATAATATTTTGTTCATCAGGCTGTTCGGTTATGGAATTGGGATACACTTGCTGCAATCAGAAAATCCAGACAGCATGCTGCAGAAGAAAACGGAGATCAATCCAAAGGATAACCACATTTCTTTCCAGGTAGTTTCGAATTGGCGGCAGTCATATGCAGTATGAAATCAAATACATATATATATATATATATGGTCAGATTGTTAATAAATTTGTTTCTTTTATCTTCTTAAATTATGGAGTTGCAGTGTGAGAGCATGGGAATGGTGGAGAAGAAGCTGATGGAGATGGAGATCGACTACAAGAGATCGATGGTAGAGGTTACTGCAGGTTTGGGATGATGAATGATACAATGTTATGCTTTGGTAGAATGAATAAGGAAAATCTTCCTCTCGATGAAGTGACCTATTCCACAATTATTGACGGGTATGGGAAGCAAAATGACATGGATAACGCAGTGAGAATGTTTAGACAGATGATTGAGAGGAAATGCAAGCCAAATGTTGTGACTTACACTTCTCTTATTTATGGATTCTGCCGTGGTGGAAACTCTGGTAGAGCTGAAACTCTGTTTAGAAATATGAGCAGCTAACGATACTTATTGCTGACTCTGGTCCATTTTGCTGCCTTGGGCAAAAGAATACACATTGAAAGGAAGTGAAAGAGGCATTGATATATGATACTGGATGTTTACTAAGGTAATCTTTATAGGTATATATATTTATGAAATTAGCTAGAAGATTTTAGTCAGAGAATTACATCCATTCATGACTGGGCATGCAAATAATGCTCTTATTTTTGCCCAATGTTAACGACGCTGTTAATGTGTTATCAAATGTATGCGGCTCAAAATTTACATTGTTGTGGGAAGCTGATGAATCCTCTCCAAAAAATTACATAAATGTTATTTTTTCAGAAAAATTGTATCCTCCTCCCAAACACTACACGGGATTTTCTAATGTTGTGTCTGCTGGAAAATGAAGAGCCATCCCCTCCCCTCCAGCTTCAGTACAAGCTCATCTGATTCTTTATGTTTGGGAAGTCACATCCATGGACAATCAATGTTTGGAGAAGATTCGGCTGCAAATATTGTCTATGCCCAGAAAGTCTGATTTGAAGAAGGCAAAATGCAAGGGAAACTGATTGTGGGAGTTGAAAAGGGGCCACATGGTGTGAAGAGGGTAATATAGTCTTTTCTCCATACCGAAAATAAAATGGGCCCCCACGTGACAGGCACGTAACTAGTTAACGGCAAAAAATAACGACGGGTCGACGGAAGGTTCGGTTACCATCGTTTGGCAACATCATGTACCATTAACAATCACAAAAAAATATGTGGCACCGAAAACCATTTTATTCAAACATCATGACCATTTTTCATACTTTTCCCTATTCATAAAGAAGTTGAATGTGGACTGTGGAGTTTATCTCAAATCGCGGACCTAAAGTCATTCACATATCTTGTCACTTGTTTGTCCATTCGTTGCCAAAAGTTATTTCTCTCTGTCAATGTAAACAAAAAAAATATGAGTTTTTTTCAAAAAGTAGACACTGGATCAAATTTTTTTGAAAAAGTAAGTATACGGAAAACATATTTAGAAATATGTATATAAGCGTTACTGTGAGTAGCGTTTTTTTCGCTACCCCGGATACCATGAGTAGCGTTTTCCGAAAAAGCTACGTATGGTAGCATTTTATTCATAACGCTACTCAAGGTTTCAAAACGCTACCCTATACATGTGCTTGTTTATTTTTATTTTTTTCATTTTTGACGACTTGATATTTAATTAAAAATAAAATTATGTATCTATTAAAAAAATTATAGTACGTAGATATTTTAATTGCAATTCAAATGATGCAAAGAAAATATTAAATTTGGATTTACGAATTGAGTGTACGCTCTGCCTTAAGTTGATATATGATTATTTGACTTAAAACAATATAACTCAGACTCTGTAAGTCCAAATTCACCACGTTGAACGTCATTTATGTCGTAATTCAATTTTATACCTAGGGTATTTTTTTTTATTAGAAATACAGTGTTTTTTTAACCTAACATCGTTTGTTTTATAATTTGACTGAAATAATTAAATGCATTATTTGAGAAATTTAATTATGTACTTACTCAAAATAAATAATCAAAAACATTACAGTGCGTAGATAATTTAATTATGAATTAAATGGCGCTAACAATGCGTTATTTTTTTACTTTTAGACTGACCGTATAATATGATACGTAAAAAAATATACATACGGTACATAAAAATATAAATAGTGATTAATGCCTTTAATTATTTCGGTAAAATTATAAAACAAACTATATTAGGTTAATTTCAGTGAATTTGGACTTACAAAGTTTGAGTTATATTTTTTTATGTCAAATTTTCATATCTCAACTTACGGCAAAGCGTACAGTTAATCCATAAGTCCAAATTTAATATTTGTTTTGGCATAATTTGTATCGCAATTAAAATATCTACGTACTATAAGTTTTTTAATTTTTTTAAATATATACATAATTTTATTTTATGTATAAACTCATGTATGAGGTAGCGTTTTGAAGAAAATGGAAAACGCTACCCGGAGTAGCGAAAAAAAAAATAAAAAATGTTACCCACAGTTGCGTTTATATACATATTTCTATATTTTTTTTTTCGTATACTTACTTTTTCAAAAACTTTTGGCACATTGCATACTTTTTGAAAAAACTCACAGTATTTCTAATAGTGATCTTTAAAGTTCTCGAAGTCGTCCACTTGGTCAGTAAATCGTAGTGGATTTGTAGGGATATGGTCGTCAATAGTTGTCAGACGAAATCTATGGCACCTCACCTTACACCAATTCTATCGCTTTTGGTATTTGAGGATTTTGTTTATAAAAAAAAATTGCAGAGTGTTGTAACCATAGTTATCATAACTGGACTGGATCGTCGGTCTGATCGCGAATCGGCACCTGAATTGTTTGGTTCAATCAAAATACTGAAATGCATAGTAGATCGATTGAAAACGACCGATTTTCGGTTCTTTTTTTTAAAGTTTTTTTTTTGTCAAAATGATCGACCAGTTCTTTTTATTTAGTCATGAGTGAAGACTTCTTCAGTTCGGTTTAATCACATTCACAACCATCCTAATCTCATTTCAACCGTTTATTTGCTTCCTTATTTTAAGCTCATCATGTAGTGAGAACAGGGAAGGAAAACACTAGTTTTATTTTTTGATCGGAAATACTCGTTTCATTTGATGAAATAAAACGGCATGACAATTTCTTGTCACGGATGTTCGGTGTTACAATCAGATGCTAATAAACATGTAAAAGGAAGTGGGGGTCGCGAGACCCAATCGTTTAGACGCACTCCCATTCTAGCTTGCTTGGCTATCTAGTTTGCGCATTCATTCGCCAACCTCGGGATATCTTGTCATTGCACTTGCTGGATGTTGCTTGCTAGTGCTCGTGTGTTGGAGAGTAGTGTAGTTAGTCTCCATTCTGTCGTACCTTGCAGTATTTGTCATATCACCACTTGGAAGTACGATTCAAGTATGATGTTTGTCCACCCCTTCTCCCTAGCTAGTCGTAGACCTTCATGTAGGGCCATGGCTTCCATTGTCGTCGCATTCTCCCCCCTCGAAAACCGGTTCATTCCCCCTATAAGGTTCCCTCCATCATCTCGGGCCACCACACCTACTCACACGGCTCTCGTCCTTGGGCACCATGACGCATCACAATTGATAATAATGGCTCCGTTGGTCGGTTTCTCCCATCTTGGTTGTGGTCTCACCAGTCTTGTATCTCGACCATTCCTGGTTCGGCGGACCTCTCGTGTGGCTCAGTGTATGTACTCGATGATGGAAGTTGGGTTCGGTTTTACGTCTTCAAATTCCACCTTGCATCTCACCTTCCATATGTGCCAAGTCGTTTGCATGCAAGCTTCCCATCTCTCGTCCTGTTCGGGCCCGGGACCACCACGGTCATTTCGCCTTTGGTTTAGCCACGTCGCGGTGTCTATGCTTTGGTCTACCACTTCTCGCAGTCCCCGTAGGTCTCTCCATAACGTCTCTGTCCATGCACATCCCCAAACCATATGCTCCCTCGTCTCATACTCTCCACACGTTGGGAAATCTGGCGCTACTTGCATGCGTCGTCGAATTAGGTTTCCTTTGACCGCCACTGCGTTTGTCGCTAATCTCCATACGTAGTTCTTCACTTTTGGGACTACGTTTGCCCCCCATATAGCTCTCCAAAGGTCGTTACCTGCATCGCTGCTGCTCCCTTGGTTCGGGTCTCTCTAATTCGATGGTAGACCGATCGTGCTTGGGGTTTACCTTCCTTCGAGTGTGGTCATATATGCTTGTCTTCGGTCGCTTCAAGTGGTATTGGCATAGGGAGGATGAGCTTGGTGTCTACGGCTGTCACTGTTTGCCAAACCATACCTTCGTCCCACGTCACATCCTCCCATATGAGTTCACTCATCCTTGGTTCGGTTCGATGATTCGAGTCTGGGGCAGCATCCGCACGGTACCCTGGTTTTTGGGTCATCAATGGGTCCGAGAATACCCTTATGTTTTTTTCCATTTCCAATGGACCATAGTCCCTAGTGTTTGAGCACATCCCGCCCTATTAGTAAGATACTCCAACCCCACGATGCCCTGCCACCTCGTCCCGCTTCTAGGAACTCGAAATTAGGGAAATACAAACCCTTGAGTAGTCGGACCCATAGGGTTGATGGTTCTTCCAACACTTGCGCCACCATTTTAGTAAGGAGAGTCGTGTTGAAGGTTTGGAGATCACAGAACCCTAAGCCCGCCATTGTTTTCACCAAAGTGAGTGTATCCCACCGTTTTCAATGTGTTCGACGATGGTTCGCGTTCATACCCCACCAAAAATCCGCTATTAGTGAGTTTACCTATGAGCACCACGTCTTGGGTAGGCTAAAAATACTCATCACAAATGTGGGTATCGCTGTGATGACTGCTTTAATCAAAACCTCCTTACCCGCTTGTTTTAGAGTTTTTGGTCTCCATCCCGCTAGTTTCTCTCGGATCTTGTTCTTGAGGTACCCCATAGCTTCCTTTCGTGATCGTCCCCAAATTTTTGGGAGCCCTAAGTATTTTCCCAGGTCCGTCGTACCTTGTATGTTCATTTTGGCCTCTATCTCCCTTATCTTGGCTGGGTCGGCTCCCTTGTTGAAGAATATAGTCGATTTAGCAACATTTATCCTTTGCCCCGAAGCTGTACAGTATCCTTCTATTGTTTCCTTCAGTCGACGTGCATTTGCCACTGTCCCCTCGATGAAGAAAAGGGAGTCATCCGCGAAGAACATGTGATGGAGCTCCGGACATGTTCTCCCTAGCTGTAATCCTGTTAGTCGGCCCTCATGCACGTCATTTTCAATGTATCATGACAAAACATAAGCTAGGAGTATGAATAGATAAGGTGACAACGGATCACCTTGGCGAATACCTCGTGTCGGCCTAATGGTAGGGGACCAATCGTCATTCACAACCACGCGGTAAGTTGTTGTCTCTATGCACTCCTTGAACCATTTGAGCCACTGTTCTGCAAATCCTCTCTTCCTTAGGCTCGCTATCAGGAAATCCCATTCAACCCGGTCATAAGCTTTTTGCATGTCTATCTTAAGTGAGCATTCCACCTTGTTCTGTTTGACTCTTGTGTGTAAGTAGTGGAAAACTTCGTGAGCAAACAATATGTTGTCCTGTATAGCACGGTCTGCCACGAATGCACTCTAATAGGGGGTGATGAGTTCTGGTAAATAGGGTTTAAGCATATTCACCATCATTTTCGAGATAATCTTATATATGAAGTTATGCCTGGTAAATTGGACTTTGTACTTTGGGAATTAAAACTACATCTGTTTCGTTTATAGGGTGTTGGAGAATACCTGATATGAAGAAGGCTTTGACCGCGGTGATGACGGCTGGTCCCACGGTCCCCTCCCATTTGGTAAATACCCCTTTTATCTCCTTATCCGATACCGGTCCCGTTAGAGCCCGATTCATGCTATCTGTGATCTGATGCCTTGCACTCTCAAGGATATCCCTGTTCGGTTCATGTGTCCCCGACCTAAATATGCCATCAAAATATCGTGTCATCTCCCTCACAATGTCTTTTTCGTTCGTGATCCATTGTCTATTCGGGCCCTCTAGTCGGCTTATATGGTTTCTCCTCCTCCGAGACGATGTCATGAGGTAAAAAAACGTGGCATTTCTATCCCCATGCATGAGCCACTTCACCCGGGACCGTTGTCTCCAATAGAGATCCTCCCTCTTCCATTTTTCTTTAATTCGTGCCTTTAGTTTCCTTTCCTCATTCATCTCGGTTTGGTTCTTTACTGGACCCGCGCTATGCCCGAGTTGATGCTTTAGCTCGGTGAGCTTCCTAGCATTGTTACTGAAATGTGATTTGCTCCAATCCATTAGTCTTCTACGGCATGATCTTATCTTTTGTTGTATGTCAATACCATGGATTGCCGTAGGTTCCTCCTCCCACGCCTCACAGATTATTTCCTTACATCCCGGGTCTTCTAGCCACATCTCCTCAAACTTGACCCTCCTAGCGAGCCTTCTCCTTTGTTCGACCATTTGTATGATTAAGGGGGAGTGATCTGAGCCTAGGGCTAGCTCGTTGGTGCAGTAGCACCTTCGATAGTCGGTTGCCCATTTCGTGTTAACTAGGCCTCTATCCAATCTTTGACTTATTCGATCCGGGTCGCTTCTATTGTTGCACCAAGTATAAGGGTACCCGTTGGCTCCCATGTCTTCCACCCTTAGGTCCTCCATGAGTTTGTCAAAAGCGTTCATTTGTCTTTGCGGTTTACTCCTTCCTCCTTCTTTCTCGTGTGCTTTACTAATGGTGTTGAAATCACCTACAATCATCCATTTCCTCCACCGACCCGCACCTAATCCCCTTAATGTGTTCCAGTTTCCTTCCCTTCGATTCTCATTCGTATCGGCGTATACCCACGTTATATAGCTCGGTTCCTCCCCTTGTTTCATTTGGACCTCGCAATCGATGATGTTATGGCTCTCGTATAGACATGTTTCCCTTGTTTCCTCGTCCTACCATAAGGCTAGGCCCCCGGTCGTGCCCCTCAGACCAATGTACTTATTGTTGTGCATTCCTACTTTGTTCCTAATTGTCTCGCAATAGGCATCCCCGTTCTTAGTTTCCATGAGAAAAATTATGTTTGGGTGATACCTCCATTTGAGGTCTTTTAGGTGTTGGATTGTCAAGGAATACCTCAAACCTTGACAATTCCATGCAAGTAGACTCATTGGGGTCGTGTGGCTATTCTAGGACAGCCACCACAACCCGTTTCTTCCACAGTCATGTCATCAGACTCCTTGTCCTTTACGTTAACATGCACGTCCATTTTCCGACACTAGGTGGGTGGGTAAGTGGAGCCTCTGACATCGTAGGTTGTCTTGTCCGAGGAACGCATCATATTGCATAGTCAATTATACGAATTTATATTTGCAGCACTATCCCGACGAGATTCACACGACAATAGACATATTCAATGAATCAGATGTCGGAGGGGGAGCCTTGAAGTTGTTGGAGGACTTCTCCACCCATATTCTCCCAAAGGTTCTACCTTGTTCACAAATCCCACTGTCTTGTATTTGTTATTGATATGACATATATGCCATTGTTTGCAAATTGTAGTGAAGCTTCTTTGGCGTGGTGCCGAATCTGGAGGTAGGGGATGGAGGCGGTGACTGAAGGTTCGGCCGAAGGTGGGCGTCTGTAGGTGGTGGGCGGGTGGCGGCGGCGAGCGGGTGGCGACGACAAGCGAGTGGGAGGGGCGAATGAAGTGGGAGGAAATGGAGACTTGAAAGGGTTTCACTAGAGAAGGTTGGGAAGGAAGACGTTGTGATTTGAGGGTAGAAGATGAAGGATGTGCAGAGGGAGAGAATGGAGGACTGACGATCGAACCGTTCAAATCGGCGGTCAAATCGTATGAACCGGGAACCGATACCTTTACTAGTTCGATGACCGATCCGATTTCGATAACGGTTGTAACCTCTAAAGAGCTTTTATATTAAGAGGTTAGTATCTATAATTTTTTTCACTTTTATTTTTTTTACTCGCAAGGTGGTTAACCTATAAAGAGTAAGATGATGATCATGAATAACTTTTAATTTTTAGAGCTCAAATCTAAAACTTCTAGTTAAGAGATGAAACGTCGAATCACTACAGCACGAGTGATCTCTAAAAGCAACCATCCTAAGGTGTTGATTATAGCACCACATTCCGACGAGGAATTTCATCACATGGATGTTATCAAGATTATTTTTGACGTCTCTAATTTTATTTATCAGTAATGTTGGGAATCGATAGTGACGACACAATATGGCATAAAGCTTGCAAGACCTTTTTGGCCCAACACAATTTTGGGAGAAGGGCTACATCCAAACATTTCCACACTGAGTCAGCCCATATTCATGGAAAACTGGAAACCACAGATCGACCCAGTCGTCACTCAAAATCCATGCGATCGCCCAAGGCTCAAGTGGTTGCCCAGAGCTGTCTCAGAGTTACTTAGGCGATCGCCTAAGGCTCAAGTGCCTGCCATATACTTAGCCATCCACCTTTGGTCCTTCAACATGTGCGAAATATTTGGCATATCTTCCCACATATCTCGAGCATATCTCTAACAAATGTTACATATGGTAACTGCAATATTACGTATGACAACGATAATATACTATATACCGAAAATCACAAGGGCCATTACTCATAAAGATTCAACTGCCTAATATGGTTTGATCATCTGCATATATATACGCTTTTGTTTTTACTTACACCAATTAATTAAGAGTCTACACATATACTCATTTAAGCATCGGAGAGGGACCCAGAGGAACAACCTCTGTTGAGTTCCTCTTCTTGCAGGTCATCGGACCTCCCGCGAGTAACCAATCAGCATCCATTCAGCATCCAATCAGCATTTAGGAATCATTATCCCAACATTTAGCGTAATTTGTGGGAACCGAGCGAACAACCATGCAGCCTCGTTCTACTCGCAATCGCAACAAACAGATGATGAACGAGCCATCCCAGGACAATTCTGAATATGCAGCCTCATTGTTCCACATGCAAGAAGTCGCCCCTACGACTGTTCTTAATGCCATTCTCACAAGACCTGCAGAAGAACACATCGACACCTCTCACCCAGTACCGACTTCCCATTTAACTGGCGTTCCGGCCCAGCTCGATGTTGCCTCTGTACAGGTGGTCGGAGAGACCATCATGGTGACCACAGAGATGTTATACCTTCTAGAAGTAGAGGTTGACAATCCATGTTCCGTCAATCTCCAAAAAGAGCGAAAAGCAACCTCTCGGGCCTAGCCATACCTCCCGCTTCCCCTGTGACCCCAGGGGCAGCGATCGCCAATCGTGTCTCTATTAACCCGTTGGCCGCTTTGCCCAATGGAGACCAGCAACCCATGTTTACCATGGGCCAAGTCGAAAAGTTGATAACCCATCGAGATCAGCAACCCATGTTTACCATGAAGACCAGCAACCCATGTTTACAATGAGGAGCTATATTGGCCTCTTTCAGGGAACAATCCTCACATCCATTCACGGTCTATCTCATAGTATTCTGAATCTCAAAGAACATGGCTGCCAGGCCTATCCCCTAATATAGTGGCGGATGAGACCTCATCATCTATGTGAATATGCACGAGACCTCCCTGAAAGGTTTCTTAAATCTAAGACAATTTAATATAGAGAATAGTTACTTGTATTCTTATTCTATATTGAAGAATAGGTACAATGGTATATATATATAGTAAACTCCTACTGTAGATATAAAACTCTACTATAGATATAGATATAAAACCCTACTGTGTAGATATTTTCTACTTATTACAAAACATTCCTTTTACTTGAAGTAAACTAAATGTTGACCACTTAACTTCAATCTAAACTATATCCTCTAACATTCACCAATGCTTTTCACTTTCTTGAGTTTTTCCCATTCTCATTTTGAGTAAAAAATCCTCTTTGCTTTGCTTGATGATTTGTCACTTGAGCTTAGACATCGTGTTCATCAAAGTGACAAGAAAACAAAGATAGCATCATGTATACCACATATAGTTTATACGATGAGATATCAAGTTAAACATTTTTCTAACTTCAACCACATCTCATCATACAACCACAAATCTTTCGGCATTCAGTGAACAAATGGATATAGGCGAAGGATCTGGCCTCAACGACCGAGTTTCAGGTGATCAAGTTTTTGAAAGACAATATAATCTCACGATATGGCGTCCCCAAGATACATATAAGCGACAACATGACACAATTCGTGGGCAAAGAGTTCAAATGGCTTCGTGAATAATACAAAATCAATCACAGATATAGCTTGGTGCATCACCCTCAGACCAATGGGTAGGCCAAAGCAGCCAACAAGGTAGTCTTAGCAGGTCTCAAAATGAGAGTTGAATCCCTAACAGTAAACTGAGTACAATATTTGGACAATGTGTTGTGGGTCATCAGGACAATGCCTAAAATAGCAACGGGGGAAACCCCATTCAGTCTAGTATATGGATCTGAAGTCATGGCCCCATCCAAAATAGCAGTTCCCACTCATAGGATTTGACACTTCAATCAATAGGCAAACCACAGCGAGAGACGAACATATCTCGATTTAGTCGAGGAAAACTGATGGAGATCGGATGAAGTCCAAGCAAAGATGAGGCTGTCGACCGCTTGATACTTCAACAGAAGAGTCAGTGCTCACCAATTTTTTCTGGGGGAGATGATCATTAGACAAACTGAATTTACGAATCTGGAGTAGCACAACAAACTCTCAACCAAATGGGAAGGTCCCTATAAGGTAGTAGAAATTGCAGCACCAGGGGCATACTACTTGGAAAACATGGAGAGCACAAGGCTAGCTCGTCCTTTTAATTTCGAACATTTACAGAGGTTTAATGCATAATTTGTAACTATGATAGGTCAATAAAGAAAGGTCCTCCTTCGTAAAGAATACAACAACTTGAATGGCAAAGAGTAACCTCTCGACGGAAAGAGCAGACGAACCAAAAATGTAATTATCCCTCTTGAGTGAGCAATATAAAGACCTAAATAAATGGGTCAAACAAACTATTAAAGTAAAGTCCCCTTAGTTAGGAAATTTAAGGATTGTGAACGAACCAACGAGGTAAGAGTACTTCCTCTTCTAAAAGACCTAAAAGAGTGAGCCGAACGAACCCTAAGGAGGTAACAATTCCCTCCACCTAGGCAAAAGGAGCAAACGAACCACAAAAGTAACAGTTCCTCCTAAGGCTGAGGAGCGAACGAACTGAGGAAGTAACAACTCTTCTAAACGGCGAAGAGACGAACGAATCACTAAATGATAACAGTTCCCTCTAAATAGGCGGAAGGAGCGGGCGGATTAAACGAGTAACAACCCCTCCACAAAAACCTAACAAAACAGAAGAATCATTAAAGATAACATTCCTTTCTTAGTTAAAGAAATCCTTCAAAAATAAATTAGAAGCTAAGGGCTCTTAAGGTTCCTCTTGAAAAAACAATAACGTCTGATTTACTTAAGTTGAGATCAAGGTTGGGACATGGTCAAAATCAAGATAGCAAAACTTCGTGAAAGCCAAGATTAACTCGATAACGAAAAACATTCGAGCTACTTAAAGTTAGAAGTACACTTAACTCAAGACTCATGAAGTCATTGAGAGTGACCACTAGTCGGATGACCAAAGTGACAATAAAAAAAAAGTTTCCTAAAAGGAACATAACGAAAAATAACTCTTATTTACAAACGATAAGGGTTCATTACAAAGAAAAAGTAAAATTATATCCAAGAGGGAGTCAAGGTGTCTTTGCAAAGTTGTACTCCTTCTTGGCATAGTAGACTCCCTACTTCAAACTATGCATCAACTTGATCACATGAACATTTGGAACATCAAGGTTGGAGCACTACATAAGTCTCGGTCTCCTTCTCACCCACATGAGTAGTCTTCTCCTCGCCAACAACAACTTCAGGATGGGCATCCTTGGCGTAAGCGTGCTCCATGAAATCTTTGAGCAACTTCACTTTTCGGATAGGAAACTTGGGGTTCATCTCCTGGATCTGGTCAACCAAAACCTGGAGGTAAGCAGTGACCTCAACATATATCACCTCCAAAGTGCAGTCGACGAATTCCTTGGGCTCCTTGAAGTCCTCGACCACACTCTGGGGGAGGGGGCCGCCTTGATCTTGAAATCAAGTTGCTCTTTCTCAGCCCTCAACGCGTCCTTCTTGGTTCGAGCCTCCCTTACCTCACCTTGATGGCGAGTGATCTTTCCCTCTGCCTGAGCAAGGTGTTGGTCGACCTGCTTGGCTCCACCATCAGCCCGAGCCTTGCCCTACTCGGAGATCCTGATATGCTATTCCCTCATCTTGACCGTGGCGAGCAGCCCCTTCTCCCTCTCTTCAAACTGCTAGGCTCTCTCAACGAGCCCGGTCGCGGCCTCAACCTTCTTCTTCAACTCCTCGGCCTCAGCAGGATTGAGCCCAGACTCCTGTACTGCTCGAGCTCGATTAGTAGGTCACACCGTTGATCGGTTAGCAGCCCGACCATTTGATCTATCTTCGTCTCTTCGCGTATGATTTGGCAAAAGAATAAAAATAAATAAAAGGCCCACGAAATAAAAAATGGGAGACTCGTAAGGAAGAAGAATGTATCTTACGCGTGTGAGGCATTCAAAATGGGACTGCATGACGTCCTGGACGTCATCAACACCTACAGGAACTTCCTTTAGGTCTTGAGGAGGAATGATCATATTCAGAAAATGCATATAGAGGTCTCAGTTTCCCTCTAACATGATCCTATCTGAAATCTCCGTCTCGCGGATAGAAAGGCAAGGGGACCATAGACCCCTCAGATCAGTCGTCTTTGGGAGACAACAAGGTGCAATACTCCCCGGTAAAGGGAGCCTTGGAAGTTGTTGCACTCGTTGACCAACCGCCTTCAAGTCGTTGGGGCTAGCACGGTCGCCCGCGCGGGCAGAAACCGACTCTTGAGGAAAAAGAGACTCGTTCCTTTGGTGGGATGGACGCCCAATCGTGGACTACTCGTCGTTTGATTTACCCTTCACCTTCTTTTGAGGGGCACTGAGGGCTGAAAGCTTCCCTGAAAAAGAGGAAGGATTAAAAAGAGGTGATCCAGTATGGCGAACAACAAACCAGGACGAAAACAACAAAGAAGAACAAGGCAAAATATCTTAAAGGTGACTGCGAGCAGTGGTCCCGAAATCTTCCTCCTAGGGCTTGCGCTTGATCGAATGCCTAGCAAGAAGAGTAGGAGGACTCAGTGAATCCTGGGCCGTAGACATCCATGGCTTAGCATGTTTGGAAAACATGCTAAGAAGCTAAGGCCCTCGGGTGCCTACAACGTAGAAAGCAACTGAAATAAAAATAAACTAGAAAATTACCAAGACAATAGAAACAGACAAAGACTGTTTGATGCCTGCCAACTGCAGGATGATCTCTAAAGTCTCCGCCACCGAGCGAACCTAACAGAAACCCTACTACCGATGGCGTTGGAACAGGTCGTCAATGGTGTTCCGATCACGTCCCGATAGCTCGCCATAACTTGGGGGCAGGTCTCGCCCAGCTGGTGAAGCTCCCACGACGCTACTCCCTTGTAGAAGAAGTATAAATTTTTATAGTTGGAGTTGGTGGCCCGAAATTCATCCACTATTCGGAAATGCACATTTCAATTTCATTCCTTGGCTCGCAATTCTCTAAACTTCAGGCACCTTGGTTGAAAGTGATGAAGAAAGTTGGCCCTCGCGGGTAGACGGTAAAAGTATCGAAAAAGGGGAAGTGTGTACGTCTATCCCTTTATGTACACACATAATCTTGAACCCTACCCACATTCTAAGGGGATTGGGCACTAGTTAGGTAGGAGCTATTCCATAGTAACGGCAAAGGTCCTTTAAGTTTACGCATATGGGAAAGCGTAGCCCAACAACGATCTGGGCGGAATAGATAACTATCTTTCCTCTCCTGGGAAAATGCAGTCCTAGACCCGAATATCTGGGAGCATCAGCCTCCCCTAAGCCCGCAAGGGATACCATGGCTTTTAACTGAGTCGGACTCTGTTCATTAATCTTAATGTCTAAACATCATAGCGAGAAGCAAAAAAGGAACAGGGCTAAAGCCACGAGATGTAAAATCAAAGGCAAAGAACAAAAATATACGAAGAGGAAAGAAAAGAAAGACTATTTGTAGGAGAGGTTGTTGGAACATTAGCATTTGTAGAATCCACTGCAATGGCAGTTAGGGGTGATCAAAAATGACTATTGGACTAAATTCCCGACAAGACCAGCCCGAGACCGGCCCGACTAGGACAGAGACCGAGCGGACGGGTTTTTTTCTTCAAGGTCGGTCTCGGTCTTGAGATTTTTTCTCGAAAGCGCGATTAGGATCGGCCCGGACCGAATTTACTATGCAAACTCTAAAACCCAATGATGTATGTTTGGAACTATGGGAGAAAATGAAATTTGTTTAGATTTTTGTATTTTTGTTACTTGGTTGATTTGTTACTTTGATTTGTACTTTGTATGTTTGTTACTTTGATTCCAATGATGTTTGTATTTGGGAAAATTCAGTTTTTTTTTGTCAGATTCAGTCCAGGACCGAGATTGGACTGAGTGAAGAAAGACTGACTCAGGCAGGCTTTTTTGGCCGAGGTCGGTCTCGATCTCGGTCATCCATAAGGCAAGACCGAAATTTCGGTCTCGGTATTGCCTTCAGGACCGGATTGGACCACCCATGATCAGACCTAATGGCAGTGGTGGTATCATTCCCAGGAACGAATTTGGGCCCCATGTCTCTTTGTTCCGATGTTGGGGTGTCGGAACCCCGGGGGGAGTCCTTAATGGTTAAGGAGGCAAAAGTTTCCCTCACGGCAGTGGCCCTCTGGCCAGAGCAAGAATGAGTTGACGAGGGTTTGGTTAAAGAAGCCTTTCCATATGCAACATTTTTGTTTTCAGACCTTGCTTTGCAAAGTAAGAAATGTTTTCTAGAAGGAAATCGGAAAGAAGAACTGAAGGAGAAAGGCTTTCGGAGGAAAAAGATGAACTCTTGGGAGAAAAACCGTGAAAACATTATGAGGAAAGTGACAAGAGGAGTATTTTATTTGTATAAGAAAGAAGGTGAATGATTTCCCTGCATAAAATCTCAAGCAATGATTACCCCTTTTGGGCAAAATTCGAAGCGACTGCAGAATAACAAAAGTTTCCTTGGGGTAGACAAAGGGGCATAAACAACATGGAATAGGCACCAGTAGGTGTCAGGCTATCTTTCCTGCTGCAGAGGTGGAAGAGACGCGCAACTTAGAATGCACACTCGGCTTTCATATCCTCAAGGAAAGCATTATCGAACGCCTAAGCCATAAGAACGAAGGGCATTCACCAAACTCACTATCGCAACCCTTCCTAAATGGTAAAGCTCGACTAAAGCATTTTCACTCGATATTCGGGGGATGTTGGGTATCGAGAGTGACGGCCCAATATGACATAAAGCTTGCAAGGCCTTTTTGACCTAACACGATTTTGGGTGAAGGACTACATCCAAACATTTCCAGACTGGGTCGGCTCATACTCATGGAAAGCTGGAAATCACAGATCGGCCCAGTCATCACTTAGATTCCATGTGATCGCCCAAGGCTTAAGTGGTCGCCCAGACGTCACTCAGAGTCCCTAAGGCGATCGCCCAATGCATAATTGCTCGCCATATACTTAGCCATCCACCTTTGGTCCCTCAGCAGGTGCGAAATATTTGGCAAACCTTCCCACATTTCTCGGGCATATCTCTAACGGAGGTTAAATATGATAACTGTAATATTACGTATGATAACCATAAAATATTCTATCCCGAAAATCACATGGGACATTACTCATAAAGATTCAATTGCCTAATAGGGTTTGATCTTCTACATATATATATATATATATATGCTTCAGTTTTTACATACATCAATTAATTACGAGTTTACACATATACTCATTTAAGCATTGGAGAGGGACCTAGAGGAACAACCTCTGTTGCGCTCCCCTTCTTGCAGGTCATCGGAGCTCCTGCGAGTAACTAGTCATCAACCATTCAGCTTCCGGGAATCCTTGTCCCAACAAGTACCTTCTACGATACCACGTAAAACAACGAATTAAACATGTATATCTTTTAAGGGCAGACTCTGAAGTGCAAGTGATAATTATTTTAAATATAAAAACAATTATAAAAAAATGTTTCCCCCTAAATGATCTTGTAACACAGAGGGGAAATAAAAAGCAATGGATTTCAATAAAAGATAAACGACTACTTTAATCAGACAGTCAAAAAATAAGATCAATGTTATAGTTTGAGATATTTTCTTACTAATAACTAGTTTTATCAGAACCGGACCAGCGGTCCGACCGGGAACCAGACCCCTGTCTGGTTTGGTTCATATAAAATACCGTTTTACAAATGAACAGTGTTTGAACCAGGTTGAACCGGGCGTTTTTTGTAAAACCGATCGATCTTTTAAAAACTGGTCGGTTTCCTATTCACTTTTTTAGGGGGAATTTTTTTAAAACAAAAAAACTGATCGGTTCAGGAGAATAAAAGACTTGAGAAGACTCGCCACTTTGTGCAAAACCAGTGATCATTGCAGACCATGTAATCGAGTTCTTATCACTCAAAAATTGGAAAGCTCGTCGTGCATCCTCAACCCCACCACACTTGGAATACATTGTCAAGAGTGCATTACCCACGGAAACGAATGACAATATTCTGCCTTTGGTAGCTGCCCCGTGTATCTGCCTCCTAGTTTCAATAAACTCAGGAGCTGCAAATGCACTAAGAACACTAGTGAACACAAACTCGTTTTCCACCTCTCCTTCCCTATGCATCGACCTCAAAAAGACCCATAGTCTCAAATGCAAGGCGCCGAGAAGCATAGCCAGATAACATAGTCGCCCAAGAAACTGCATTCCTCTCGGGCATTCTGTCGAAAACTTTGCGATCATCAGCAGTCAGACCCACCTTACAGTACATATTGAGAAGGGAACTCCCAACAAAGACGTCATTGAAACTCGCCATTTTGATCGCCAACGTATGGGCATGCTGACTTTCAGAAGAATCGAAGGGTTGGGTTGGGTCAATTTTTTGTTGTTTTTGTTTTTACTTATAAACAGTAAACCGCACATTCAACTGGGTCTGACCGAGTTAGACCGGACGAACAGGGAACCCGCCCCCTTGCCGGTTCGAGGGTCGGTCCGATTGTAATAACACTGCTAATAACAACTAGACTCCTTTATATAAAGGATGAAGTACGAAAAAAATGTAATATGTTTGCCAAAATTGGTAAGTGATGCAACTTGTTTTGGACCGATGGTTTATGATGTACTATGTTTCATTTTGAAACAAATTAGATGAAACGTGTGTTTTTCAGTTAGCACGTGACATCTAATTTGAACGTTATTAAAAAACAAATATTGCCCTTACCCGATTTGTGGTAGAAGTAACATAAGAAAATCCTCATCTTCCCCGATTTGCAGATCCTCCTGTGCCTCGACCACCTAGTGCAGATGACTTCCTAACCAAACCTTACTTCTCACCACTATTTAGATCTAATTCCACTTGGATACCACCTGTAAAACATACCATAGAAACAAAAATTATTCATAAAAACAAGAGTTTAAACTAGACAAACAAATTGTTCATACCCTTAGACTGTACGCTTCAAGATTCTTTTGTAGGGTCTCACCACCATCCTCTGAAATTTAGCTATTAAAATTATTAAGTAGAATCACCTGTTAGTAAATTATAGGAGAATTAAATAATAATTTTCAAAATTAAAATTACATAAAATTATTGAATGACAAGCAAATTGACGAAATGATGAGATTGCCTCTAAAAATGAATTTTGCAGAAAAATTACTGAGTCCCGTATCAAAACGGTCTCCTTAAGGCAATTTCGCCCCCCTCACCGTAAATGGTTCGTGTAAGAGAAAAATTAGGACGATTACCTCCCAGGATAAAACAATGTCGTCAAGGCGAAACAAACACGGTGTTTCCCTTAACTGAACTGAAAAATACCTGAACTCAAACTTCGACGGAAATTCGAACACAACTGGAAACTCGGATCTGACTTAACTCTTGAGAAATATATCTGTTGGTAATTTTCGGAAGTGTATCAGAGATTTTTTTTTTATTGAGAAGAACCAACCCTATTTATAGGGTTTATGGTACTCCTTGAAATCAAAATTACAAACAACTATATTACAATAGGAAACACTCCATTAGGAAATATATTATTAGGAAATATATCATTAGGAAATATATTATTATGAAATATATTAATAATATTCTCTTGATATAAAAAAGATAGTAACAATATTTCAGGTATATTCTGCAATATTATGAAGAATATTAAGAAAATATTTCCTGATATATTATATCAACAGTAATATTTCCTAATATATTATACCAACAATCATATTACCTAATATATTACTTCCTTCCTCATTTACCATTCACAAGAAAATTGGGTCGGTTTAATCCTAAACCGGCCCAGGTTGAATCAGAGTGGCCCAAGGGCTGGGCTACAACCAACAATCCCCCACATGAATGGAGAAATGAGAGAATTCCTAGACGTTGTAGACTCGGAATAGGAGTTCAACGGTCGACACCTGCATAGGATAGATAGGTGTTACCCTTTGAACCTTCCCTCGTGAAATTACATCGACTTTACTAGCTAGTCAGTAGACGTGATGTCCTTGAACTGTCTGTCGTTGGTGTAAATGATAATATAACTCACACAAGTATCTTCCTAGTATTGTCCAGTTCACGCATTCATGCCCGTTTTGGCCATGGGCATTGCCTGGTTCTGCAAGCGTTTCTAAGAATTGTGCCCTCAACAATTCCTTTCGAAGCGGCCACTCTTCTCACTTGCATAGGTGATTCATTATCTCAAGTGTTACTCCAACACTCTATATTTCTGAATTATTAAAAGCACTTGCTTAACCTCATCCAATATCGTCACTGTTTCTCATCATAGGAATGGACTCGGGGTTAAAATCCCCCACAGTGATCTGACCTCACTCTTGTGATTAGGTTGTCCCTTTGAACCCAGATCTTGGGATCTCCAGTCAACTAGGTTGGGTTTTCCTTCTCAAAAAGGTTTACTGCACGGGCTTTAGTCCCATTCCTCTCGATGATTGGACAACTTGCTCTTTATTTAACCCTTGGTTAACGGATCTGCTATATTATCCTTCGATTTGACATAATCGATTGTGATCATTCCTGTCGAGAGCAATTGTCTAATGGAATTATGTCTACGACGAACATGTCTAGATTTACCATTATACATATGAATTTGTGCCCTGCCAATTGCAGATTGACTATCGCAATATATGCTTATTGCAGACACTGGTCTTGGCCATCTAGGAATATCCTCAAGAAAATGACATAGCCATTCAGCTTCTTCAGCACATTTATCAAGTGCTATAAACTCAGATTCCATGGTGGATCTGGTTATAACTGTTTGCTTAGAGGATTTCCACAATATGGCTGCACCCCCTAGGGTAAACACGAATCCACTTGTGGAGTTCGAGTCTCTTGATGTTGATATCCAATTAGCATCAGTATATCCTTCTACAACCGTTGGATATCTCATATAATGAAGCCCATAACTACGAGTATATCTCAAGTACCTAAGTAATCTTCTGATTCCATCCCAATGATCAGTACTTGGATTACTCGTATATCTACTCAACACGCCAACAACGTGTGATATATCAAGTCTAGTACACGTCATCAAGTACATGGCACTACCAATAACCCTAGCGTACTCAACTTGAAAGACGCTTTCTCCTGTATTTCTTGAGAAATACTTATTTGGATCTATTGGAGTGCAGACCTCCTTTTTGTCATACTTGTTGAATTTCTCTAATATCCATAGTTATCAGAACCGGACCAGCCCTCGAACCAGCGAGGGGGCTGGTTCCCGGTTCGGCTGGTCCAACCCCGTCGGACCCGGTTCGACGTGCGATTCACTATTCACAAACCAAAAAAAAAACTGAAAATATATACATAATCTACAGAAAAAAAGGGATCCCTTATATTTCAATCGACTTTTCATCATCATATCATTATCAATTGGCATGAAACCAAGGAATGCAGCAAGTAGGACAAACACAACTCTGCATCTTCACTTACATCCCCATCGGACTACACTGCTTGGCATGAAACCAGGGAATGCAGCAAGTAGGACAAACACAACTCTGCATCTTCACTGACATTCCCATCGGACTGATTTTGTCTGGGTACACAAGGTACATCATTTGGATATGTAGAAAGTCTTCTCCAAGAATATATGTTGGAAAAGGCCAAACCTCTGTTCTCAAGCTTCTTCGCCTTCAAACTTCATTTCAAACCTCAACCCAATTGAACGATCAAACTTAACAGACTCCATATATCTGTCGTATGGAATGATGAACTCAGCAGGGCTAGTCATGTTGCATTTCATCGTTAATCAAGATAGAATCGGATAGGAGCATATACAACACTCTAACCACTCGATAGGAGAATAAGGTAAAGTCAACATTATCATGGCTAAATAAAAACAAATAGAAAAAGGCTAGACACAATTTCAAGACAAGCTTAAAAGAAATGGCATGCGCATGCCATGCTGTTTGTTGCAAGGACACCAATATGCATGTTGTGACTTGGCATGATTGAAGATGGGGCATTCGTCTGTTGCCTCATTGCACGTCTAACTCCAACCCTAAGCTGAGATAAATTTACACACAAAATCTTAATTCTTGAAACTGACCAAAGATAAAAACAAATAAGTTTTATAACTCTATTGAATGTAGGATCATATCGTTTCAGGTGGAAAGTAGTAGGTACGTAAATATAAAACTTCTAGAACAAAATAAAACTTTTGAAAGCATGAACCTTATACAGAATAGCAAATGTAAAACAAGATCATCCTTCTACTCACGATTAACATAATTGAACGCAAGAAGATGATCAACTGTTGGATCGTTGTTGAGCCCCATGAACTTTTAAGTCCAGTATGGTAATGAAAGAATCAGTCAATGATCCCAGTTTCCATGAATGCGACTGTACCTATGGTTCGCCAATCTCCTGCCAACTCTTGATCAATCTGTAGAACTCCCCGACCAGCTCGAATCTGTTTGTAGAAGGAGTTGTCCACTATTAGAGCACTGGAAGGGTTTGGGTCAAGGTTAATGGGATTGTCGGAGGAAGAAGACTGGGGACACCTTTGACGAAGCGACAGGAGCAAGACTGATTCGCCATCGAAATGGTAAAAGAGGCAGATGAACGGTACCGCAGACGATCCTGAGCACGCATAGGAATCAACTTCGACGAGGACGCGGCAACGGAAGAGATCGAGATCATCGGCCCAGAAGATATCCTCCTCGGTGGAGGCAGCGGTACTGAAGTCGTTGAAAGGAGTCGTTTGGCAGAGACGAGAACTTAACCTAGCAGTCAAAGTGAACCAGAAACCGACCGGTTTTTAAAAAATCGGCCGGTTTTCCAAAAACCGTCCGGTTCAAATACTGTTCATTTGTAAAATGGTCTTTTAACTGAACCAAACTGGACAGAAGTCCAGTTCCCGGTCGGGCCCGGTCGAACCGCCGGTCCGGTCAGGTTCTGATAACTATGCTAATATCTTATCGATATAATGAGATTGACTTAGAGCAATTCCTTCTGATGTCCGATTAATTTTAATTCCAAGAATTACATCAGCAAGACCCATGTCTTTCATGTCAAATCTCGAATTCAACATATCCTTCGTGGATTGAATCATCTTATCGTTACTTCCAACAATAAGCATGTCATCAACATAAAGACACAAAATGACATAACCTTCATTTGTATCTTTCACGTAGATGCATTTGTTACAATCATTTATTTTAAATCCTTTTTCCATGATTACATTGTCAAATTTCTGATGCCACTGTTTCGGTGCCTGTTTCAGACCGTACAGTGATTTCACAAGTTTACAGACTTTCTTTTCTTGCCCTGGCGCAACAAAACCCTCAGGTTGTTCCATGTAGATTTCTTCCTCTAAATCTCCATTTAAGAAAGCTATTTTCACATCCATTTGATGTATTTCCAAATTTCGCAATGCCGCTATTGTGAGTATCATTCTTATGGAAGTTATTCTCGTCACTGGAGAATATGTGTCAAAATAATCAAGACCTTCTCTCTGCTTGTAACCCTCAATTACAAGTCTAGCCCTATATTTATCAATTGATCCATCTGTTTTTATTTTCCTTTTGAAAATCCATTTGTAACCTAGTGGCTTGGATCCAGGAGGAAGATCCACTAGTTCCCATGTGTGATTTTGCAAGATGGACTCAATTTCACTATTGATCGCCTCTTTCCATAGAGATCCTTCTGAAGAATTTACCGCTTCGTGAAATGTTTGGGTTCCGCTTCAAGCATATAGGTGAACAAATTTGGACCAAAAGATTTTTCTACCCGAACTCGTTTACTTTTCATAGGTTCTACCTCAACATTTTCTATCTCTAGACCATTATTTTCAAAGTTATCTAACATCTATGTCTAAGTTGGTTGAACCATAAAGGTTTAGTGAAACTGTGAAGGATATGTCATTGATTGGAGCAATGCAGGAGGAAATAAGGGCTCTCAGGGAGAATTTGAGTCAATACATGAAATATCCAAAATCTTCACATTTAGAGGTTGTGCGAAGAATAGTTAGGTATATAAAAAGAGAACCGGGTAAAGGTATACTGCTCTGTTCTAATTCTGATCATAGGTTGGTAGGTTACTGTGATTCTGATTGGGCTGGGTGTATAGAGACTAGGAAGTTAATTACTGGGTTTTGTATCATGTTAAGAAGTTCACTTATCTCTTGGAAAGTAAACAAACAGAGTACTGTGTCGAAGTCTTCGGCTGAGGTTGAGTATAGAAGTATGATCTCATCATTATCCGAAATAATATGATTTAGAAACTTGTTAGAGGAGTTATGTATAAAGCAAACAGATCTGGTAACATTGTTTTGTAACAATAGTGCACTTATTCAAATTGAAAATAACCATGTTTTTTATGAAATGACTAAACATATCGAAATAGACTGTCATTACATTATAGGGAAATTGTTAGAGAATGACATAAGGTTGCAGCATATTAAGTCAGGAAATCAATTGGCGGATTTATTTACTAAAGTCTTAGGAAGTTTGCAACATTATTTTGTGTGTGATAAACTTGGTATGAAAAACTTGTTTGGAGGACAGGGAGAGCTGGAGTGCCAGCAAAGTCGGACTGGAGATGCAGCTTGAGGGGGAGTGCTGGAAGTTGTATATGTGTTGGCGCAAGTTGCATGTTGGATCTATGGATTGAGCTTCGTTTGTGTTGATCCGTTATTGCATAGTTGGGCCATGTCCCTTGCAGTTGGCCCATCTCCGTGTCTTGGGTTATCTTTGTGTCTTCGCTATTTAGTCTAGTTATTGTTTTCTTCATTAGGAATTTTTTCTCTTTTATTTTTTTCAAGGTGTAAATGACATTTAGATTGCTTAGGTTTATTATTTAAGGGTGATACGCTTCAGATGGAGAAACAGTCTCAGATGATCCCCAAGTCTTTCTGTATTCTTTGTGTTCCTTCGGTTTTAAGGTTTCGTTTGTTCATCTCTTTGCACGATTTCTTCAATATTAACTATCTAAATTATAAAGTACATACAATTCAAAAATAATTTCATGATATATTTCAAAAACAAATTGCGTTTTATTTGCAATTTGAACTTCCTCAACATCAACTTTTCGGATTCGTGTTTGCAATCTTATCTTCGAATACCAACTAACACAGCTGCCGGACGAGGATTCTTTTTTTTTTTAAATTAGTTATCAATTATTTTTAGAGATATGCCCACAAACTGACAGCTATTGTTAAATATTAATTTTTAAAAAAAAAATAGTAGAAGCGGAGAAAACGACATCAAGGACGGTGGCAGCACTACGAATTGGTTCTACAAACTCCAATGCACACCGTATCAGGTCCAAATGAAAGCTTGTTGGTGGTGGTGACATCTAATAATATATAATAATAATTAATTCATTGCGATTAAGGTTCCAGCAAGAGATGACGATAGCGAATGTTTGTCTCCCTTCGCTCATTGGTCGTCCACCAATTAAAAGAAACCATTTGACGACTTCCTCAACTCCAAGAAACCATTGATTCAAATTTCAAACATATCAATCGATCGATCAAATGGGTGGTTCCCATCTCCACTTATGGACGGACACCATCAGTTGAAGTTATTAACTACGAGGGGATGGATGATGATACCATACCCCCTAACCGAACCAGACAAATTGTACACTCCTTTGGAGGTCCATGAACCAATTATGAATTAGTTTATTTCAATGACACAATATTCTAGAATGTATTCCCAAGACCCAGAATCAAATAGATCACAAGCTATTGGAATTGACTCGTGAGAGATGGGGAGAAAACGCAGCATGTGAAAAGAACACAATTGACCCAATGTTTGATTAAAGTCAAGACAAGAGACACCCTTCAATTGAAAGTTCAAGCTAAACCAGAGTTCCAATTACACAAGAGGAATAAGATAACAGCGGGCAGAACTCAATATAACGTAGAAATCAATAGCAAGCACCCTTTTCTAAAATTAAAAACATGTAGAGGAGAGAAGAAGATGATGATGATCAAACATGGAGGGATCTCCGCATGGAGGGATGACCAAACTACTATTCGTCGGGCTTGGAAGATTCTTTGATTTCGTCGGCTCCATCATCCTGAAAAATAAAACAATATGTTATCAGGTTGACTGTTACCAACAAGAAGCAGTACTCTATTCTCAGGTAACGAAGATCAAATCATCACCTGCATGTCGGAGGTCCAGAGAGTCAGGTTGTCCCTGAGAAGCTGCATGATCAAGGTGCTGTCCTTGTAGGACTCCTCGCCCAGAGTGTCCAGCTCAGCAATTGCTTCATCGAAAGCCTGTACACGTTGAGATGAAAAATCGAATTAATCGAAAGACTATCAATATTTCGGTTGGGCGACCCAAGGTCAACTACAAAGCTTAATCGATTTTCAGCAATGGATCAATATACTAATTAAATGATGTCCTAACCTGTTTGGCGAGATTGCATGCACGATCCGGCGAATTCAGGATCTCGTAATAGAATACAGAGAAGTTGAGCGCCAGTCCCAGACGAATTGGGTGAGTTGGGGCTAGTTCAGCATTTGCGATGTCCTGTATGCATCAATTAAGACAACACACTGAACTGAGTTCCAATGAAGTCATAATTTGCAATACGAATGGACGAAGCCGAGATCTGAGTATATGACATGATGAACAGAACGATTTCGACCATGTGAAAATTGTGTGATAAAGCATTATACAGCAAAAAAAATCAGAAACGAGATGCTTCAGATGTCCAATTACTTGCAGAAATGGCAGATCTCTGAAAATTACATGAACAAAGGTGTGAGAATGGCTTGGAGGAGAGAAACGTTCAGAAGAGAAACATACCTGAGCAGCTTTGTAGGCAGTGAGAGTGCTTTCAGCAGCTTCTTTGCGCTCGGCTCCGGTCTTGAACTCAGCAAGGTACCTGTGATAATCGCCCTTCATCTTGAGGTAGAAGACCTTGGAATCTCCAGCAGCAGCGGAGGGAATGAGGCGGGAGTCGAGGAGGTTGAGAATGCCGTCGCAAATTTTAGAGAGCTCAGTCTCGATCTTGGCGCGGTAGTCACGGATCAAGGAGACGTGGTCCTCGTTTCCGCGGCTCTCCTCCTTCTGCTCGATGGAGGAAATGATCCTCCAAGAGGCACGACGAGCCCCTATGACATTCTTGTAGGCAACGGAGAGGAGGTTACGTTCCTCGACGGTGAGCTCCTCGGAGTCAGCGGCGGCTGAGACCTTCTCCATAAACTCAACCATCTCCTCATAGCGCTCGGCCTGCTCGGCAAGCTTGGCCATGTAGACGAATTCGTCGCGCGGTGACGGAGCAGCAGTCATTGTCAGGTCGATTAGGTTTTCGAATTGAGAGAAGGGAGAGATTTGCGAGGAAGAAAGAGGAGGGGGTCTGAGAGAGAAGGGAGAGATGCTAGTAGAGAGAGAGAGAGTGGTGGTCTGAGGGCGATAATTGCGTGGTGCGATTTAGAGAATTAAATCTCAGCCGTTGGATCGTGCTTTGAGCATACACCTAAAAATATATTATATATAATCCCGGCACGTTGTACACCCAGGGTCGTTGTTTTCATTTGTCAATGACGTTATCATGAGGATGAGCTGTCGTGTGCCAGGCCAGGAGTATAGAGTATCTACCAACATGGCAATGGCATGGGCAATTGGGTGGTCGGGCGTGATGTACTTTTTATATGGAAAAATCATAAAATGGTAATTGTTTGTAGGCTTGTTCAAATTAACCGGCTCGAATAAATTGGTCTGGTTTGGTTTAAATCGGTTCGGTCAAATTAGTTTCAAAACTAAACCAGTGTTTTAAAGCTTCAAATAGATCAGTTTAAAATAGTACAAAAAATTCAGTTCGAATCGGTTCGACTCGACTCGTTTTTTATATTGGTTTATACTTAAATTTAAATCAAACCACTTTAAACCTATATAATTTTAGAACCGGTTTGAAGCAAAATCAACTAAACCAGTCTGAAATTAAACCTTATCTAGAGATGTCTTCAATAAACCAAACCTAGAGATATATTGGACTCTCGTATGTTGATGTTGGGGACAGGATTTCAGTCGGTTGTGGAACATATTTTCAATCGGTTCAGTGTGTTTTTCAGTCGGTTCAATGTATTTTTCAGTTGGTTCATTGTTTTTTCAGTCGGTTCAGTGTTTTTCAGTTGGTTCAGTATTTTTTCAGACGGTTTAGTATGTTGGACAGGATTTTCAGTCGGTTTAGGTTAGCCAAAATTGTTATTAAAAAGACCAGAACAGTTCGAACCGGTTCTGAATCGGCTCGAATCAGACCAGTTCTTTTTTCCATAAACCCGACCAGTTTTTTTAGAAATAGAAAAAAGTACTGGTTTTTGACAAACCAGTTCAGTTCTGAACCGGTTTGATCTCGAATCGGTTCATGAACAAGCCTAATTGTTTGATTAAATTGGTTTTTCATTCAAAATGTTTATTTTTGATCAAACATGTTGAAAAATGATGGCAATTATTAACTCCGCTATTTTCTGTTAAAAAGTTATGTGAAATATTTTTTATAGTTAGAAAATTAACTAAATATTTTTTAAAATGTTGCAACTAAACCCTACAAACTTATAAAGTTATAATGTTACAAATAAGTCTCAACTCGATTAGAACCACACCATGGGTCCCGACTCCCCTAGCCAGGGTCGAACCCCGACCAGGTCGCCCAACCCTGGGGGCTTGGTTTGGGTCTGAACCCAGACCAGGCCGCCCAACCATGGAGACCTAGTTTGAGTTTGGACCATGACGATAGAATCCCCGATTGGGTGCTCAATTGGAGCCCCAATCGGTTGAACCGAACCCGACCAGGTTCAGTCCAAATCGATTAGGGCTCCAATTGGGGGTCTTATGGTCTGGGTCTGAACCCCAACCAGATCTCCCAACCATGGGGACTTGGTCTGAGTTAAGACCCAAACCATAGGAACCCCCCCCCCCCCTCTAATTGGGGCTCAATTGGATCCTCAATCGGTTTGGGACCAAACCTGGCTGGGTTCGGTCCAAATGATTGGGACTCCAATTGTGCCTCAATCGGGGGTCCTATGGTCTGGGTCCGGGCCTAGACCAGGTCCCCATGGTTGGGTGACCTTGTCTAGGTTCAGACCTTGGCTAGGGGACCCCCGGTGTGGCTCGAATCGAGTCTAGACTTATTTGTAATATTAGTGTAACTTTGTAGAGTTTAATTGTAACAATTAGAAAAATATTTAGTTAATTTTGTAAATAACAAATTTTTTTAATAGAAAAGTAACGGAGATACCAATTACCATCATTTTCAAACATATTGAATAATTAACCCTCACAATAAAACACATTGGACGAAAAACTATTTTGGGCAAACTTATTCTATCATTTTGAGTCTTTTCCCTATTTTAAATGGTTTTTGAAGGCTTTTTGACCAATCATGGATGGATTTTGATTTTTGTTGAAAAAGGGTAAATAAAAGGATTACCAAAAAAAAAACTTTACATTTATATTATCTCGCTATTTAGGCATGTTTCAATAGTCGTCGGATGTGCCACCTTCAACATGTTATGTGACTTGCTTTACTTGTTAGGCTGAAGCAAAACCACCGTAAATCAAATCTCACAAATAGTCATCAAGAACGATTGATCTAACTCTTCCACAAGATTGATTTTACAATTTCAAACCAAAGCCGTTTTAAAAAATTAATTTCAAAACAAAATCTCGTATTAAAAACAGAGACTAGTATTTTATACAAAGGTGCATCTCAAGTGTCATTTTATCACCTAATCGTTTACTATAGTGAGATAGGGTAGATGAATAAGACTTGTTTTAAATCAACTAGTAAATTTTTCAAATTTGACCAGACGACTTTGCAATACTCGAAAATCATGTTAGAACTTAAATAAATTGAAAAAAAACGCATAAATTCACATAAGCCGAGAGCATAATAATACCTTAATTGAATGTCAACGGTACTTCAGAGAAAAACACAACTTGCCACTTAATAATTGTTGGAGATGCATCCACCAAAAATTCTTTAAATTTCATGAAAACTAACCATAATTCACTTTCCTCAGCAAAAACGAAATATACTAAGTCCATCAAAAGTGCCAATTCAAAAAGAAAACAGACAAAAACTAGATCCTCATGCAACATTGATCCTTAACCATTAGATATTTAACTGCAAATAACTTAGGCAAGTGAAAGAACCTAGCCTAAGCAGCTATGGAAGGCTTCGAAGCAGCAGAAAGGCGAGACCTTTTCTTGGCTAAGCTCTCACTGCGGCGTTCCCTCTGCTCCTTCAGACGTGTGGCGAGAAGTTTCTGGTACTCTGCGGCCTCTGACTTGGCCTTCACGATTCTCTTCTTCTTGTCAGCAATTCTAGCTCTCTTCCTCTGTAGGGTCAGTGGAGTCACCAACCTCTGAATCTTGGGAGCTTTGCTCACCTTCTTTCCTGCATATGACAAAATAGTGCTCATCTGATGATCCCAAGTACAGAAACTAAAGGGCATGCAATATCTGATACAACATGGTAGCATGATAGGAACACTATTCACAAAACATGGTAACGAATAATATGATATGATATGATAGTCTACAATAACAGAATATCAAAATGAACACAATAACACGGTTTGACAGAAATGAGGCCTACCTGCTTTTGTGGTGAATGTCCTCCTGTATGTGTTGACATATTTGCGGACATCATCATCCTTTGAGAGGTTGAAGAGCTTGCGAATCTTGGAAGCTCTCTTGGGACCGCGCATCCTTGGCTTCTCAGTATCAGTCAAGCCTGGAAGGTCATTTTCTCCTTTCTTCACAATAACCAAGTTCAGAACTGAAAGATCTGGGCTCACAATGCACCCACGAACAGACTTTCTTCTTCTCTCACCATTGCGCCTTCCATATCCACGGAAACAAGGTGTCCCTGAAAAAATAATAAAATAGGAAAAATTAATGCAAATGTCAAATGAAAACAAGTATATGCAGCTTGTGAAGCAGGGAAGTCTTACTATGAATTACAGTCTATACGAGATCAACAGGAATTCATGAATATATACATACTTATGAGGAACTGCCAATGCCAAGGAATAAGCTTACATGAACTCAGAAATATAGCTAGTAGAGTGTATAACGATCTCCAAGGCACTTCTCTTTGCCATTCTTAGATCCATAAGTTGTTCAAAGTTCAAACAGCTAGAGAGGTTGATTCTATGTAAGCTCAACCTGATGACAACATTTCCCTTTTTCTTTTAATTACATAAAATCTCTAAACAGAACCAACGGTGAAAAACTCAAGCTTATATTAGATTCATGCTGAATAATAGACTTTCACCTTGTGAATATTCAAAAAAGAAGTACAAGAAAAGGCAATGAAAAAAATAGAAACCTCTGTGTAGCAACAGACGGACACGGCCAGGAGTCAACACTCCCTGCTTCATGGGAAATCCTTGCTTATCACAGCCACCCATTATCTTGAAAACATAACCTTTAAATTCCTGCAAAACAGAAGAACCCAAAATCAGAGAATTGCACGACTACTTTACAATGGCATAAAACAATAGCGAATGGAATGAAATACCTCTCCAAGAGCATCTCCGCTGACCTCCTGTGAGATCCTCTTGTCATAAAAAGCACGCCTGCACATTAACCATAAAAAGATTAGGAACTGTGATTTTAAAGTAGTCAATCAACTTGAAGCCATTAAGTGCCCAGCAGCAAAACATTATGTGATGTTAAAGATGGGGAGGATTAGTAGAAAAACAAAACAGAGTTGAGGGGAAAAAAAGAAAAGCAAACTACTACTAACATAATATCCCTTCGTGTAATCTATTGTTTGATTGAACACGTTTACACAGTACCCAATCAAAAACTATTTTTTCCCGTAAGATGACATATCCTGACAAAAAGAGCCAACTCATTTGCCAAATCATTCTAAACATGGTTTAGAGCAATCTTCCGAAAACTTAGGCGAAGTTGTCATGTACCGAAAAAGAGATGAAACTAATTCTTGCATATCGGCATGTATGCACTCAAAGAGTTGGTCAAGCTGTCAAAAATTAGTAAACTACAGATGAATCTTAAAGTAGTGCACGCTCAGGCTCGAAGTTGCTGCTAGAGAATAATATCCTATGAGACAGAATAACTGATTCACCGAACTTGTAAAAATTAGTTCATGATATGCTACAAAAAACATCAAATTTTTGAATGCCACACATGAAAGCATCAAACGCAAAGAAAATTTGAGGGGATTAGGTAGATATTGAAGTTATAGTTCAAGTACCACTGCTCTAAATACATCGAATCGGCAGAGGCTCGTTCTTATAAACATTCTTTTTCAGAAATGAATTTCAACCAGCTGACTATCGTGCGAATAAGATGAATATAATCCAAGCGAGCATTTACGCAATGGAAGAACAATGCAGTTTTTACACAAACAGATAACAAAATGCCGCGAAATAAAGTTGAACAAATTCGAAATGATGATATCGGTAAAGCACGAAAAATTGCAGTCATGATAGAGAAAGATACAAAAACAAGGTGAGGAACAAACAGCTTAAGGTCATCGTCGATCTCGAGCTTCTTCTGGCACCCGGTCGTCGGATTTGCGATGTTGAACTGCAAATGATTTAATTGAAGACTGTTAGAACCAAATCAAGATCTATCCTACGGCTTCTCAATGGTAAGAGATGGCGGTAGGAGAACAAACCTTCATTTTTTCTCACAGGAGATGTGAGAGCAGAGACGGCTGCAGCTGCCGATGGACGCAAGAAAAAGAAAGGAAGCCTTCTTCTGCTAGGGTTTTGCTATGGTGGGGTAATCGGATATAACGGTGTTGACGGTAAAACATCTAAACCAGATACGTGGCAATGGGTGGGCTGTCTGTAATCGTTGCCGTAAACTCGGTTGGGCCGTAACTGTTCGACGAAATGTTAACGGCCTTTTGGACCTTGACCATTCATTTACCGGTTGGTCCTCCACTTTCTAGTGTATGAAAAATTAAACCCTCTATGTTTATTGGTTTACTATTAGTTGCAATTTTCATCCTCAATCTTATAGCCTTTTCTCGAATACTTCCAAAGCCATTTGTGGATTTTTTTTTTTTAAGTAAGTTTTTTTTTTTAGAAAAGTAAGTATACAAAAAAAATATTTTGAAAAATAGGTATACGCGCACTCCGGGTAGCGCGTATTGGACCTACGCGCAGCCTGGGTGGTGCCTATTGAAAAGGCGCCACCCCAAGTGGCGCCTATTCAATAGGCGCCATTCAAAGTGGCGCATGTGCACTTCCCTTTTAAAAAAAAAAAAATTTATTTAATAACGACGACTAGATGTTTAATTAAAAATAAAATTATGTATTTATTTAAAAAACAATTAAAAAATTATGGTAAGTAGATATTTTAATTGCGATTCAAATGATGCAAAACATATTAAATTTGGATTTACGGATTGTCTGTACGGCCTGCCGTAAGTTGAGATATGAAAATTTGACTTAAAAAATTATAACTCATACCATGTAAGTCCAAACTCAACACAGTTAATGCCATTTATATTGTAAATCAATTATTTACCTAGGGTAATTTTTTTAATTAGAAACACAGTGATTTTGTAACCTAACATCATTTATTTTATGATTTGACCGAAATAAGTAAATGCATTAGGTGATAAATTTAATTATGTACTTACTCAAAAAAAAATACGTGCGTAGATAATTTAATTACGAGTTAAATGACGCTAACTATGTGTTAATTTATTACTTTTAGACTGACTGTATAATACGATACGTAAAAAACTCCACATACGATACAAAACCTTCTAAATAGTGTTTTGAACAGTACATTTACTGTTGAAACAGTGCCACCCGGGGGTGCGCGTATGTCCAATATGCGCTACCCGGGGGTGTGTGCATACCTATTTTTTGAAATATTTTTTGTATACTTACTATTCTAAAACAAATGCTTATTTTTTTTTTAAAAAAAATCCCCTTTGTGAGAATACATCTTTGTACGTAGAAAAATATGGAGTTATATCGCGTAGCAGTTGATCCACCACAGTTAAATCCGTACATATGACATGTGACTGTTAATTCCGTACATATGACATGTGACTGTGAAGAATGAATATTATTTTTATATTTCTGTTCGCACACAATAACCACGATAGGTGAAGGTAATACGGGTGACAAGACATTTTCATTGCATTTTTATCTTGAAACTTAAAACAGACCAACTTACCAAAGTTTCACCTACGAGTCAAAGAAAAAATCGGATGGTCCGAAAATTCGATGAAAACTGAATTGGATCAGAAAAATCGGTCCAAAAATTTATGCCTCAGTTTATGGATAGATTTTTCTGTTTGAAACGGTTTTTAGACCGTTCGGTCTACGAATCTAAAAGATCGTGGAGTTCGGTTCGACCGTTAATACGCATATAATTTTATATATTATTTTAATTAGAATAGTTAATCAATGAATACAAACAAATAAGAGTTTTATTATTTAATAGTTATTTTAGTTGTTTAATCGGTTTAGTAGAAAATTATGTAAACATTGTTAAATCGATTTATTTTGTTGTTTAATTTGATTTTGAATACTTATTTTCGTTTGAATGTGTATTTTTTTATTTTTTTGTTTTAAACTGGAAATCTGGTCCGAAAATCTGAAATCCAAATGGACGATTTATTTTTCTTTATACGGTATTTTGGTCGGATTTTTTTTAAAAGAAAACTCGGTCCAAAATATATGTATCCGACCGAAATAGTAAAAAAAAACTGGTCCAACCGGTCCAATTTCACCCCTAGTTTCACCAACTATCAGACGAACAATGGAGGATTGGGTGGAACAGACTCTTAGTTAGATGTGTTCCCCACAAGAGTTAATCTTTAAACATGACTGAATAAAATCATGGATTCAAAATGAGACAAACCTGATGAATGAGTAAAAATGAAAAAATGTGATATGTATCACAATAAAAGATTTGTAAAATTAATACAAATATAAAATTAATTAAAAATCACCCTACAAGTTGAGTCTTTTTGTTTGATAAAAGATTCACATCTAATAGTTACCATTTATAGTGTTTCATAAACTATGGATACTGGATAATAAAACTTCTAGGTTATTTTTTATTTGTCACTTAAGCCCATTGATTCATCATTATTGTATAGTCAACATTTCATATGTCACAACAAGCAACATATGATCCGTTAATTATTATTTTTCAAACAATTAAGTGTTTAATTAATTTTGTAGCATTTTGATTAGAGGTAGGTTACTGTAAGTTGTGGCTCGTACAAACATTCGGGAGATTAGGGCTTGAAATGTAAGAAAACTTTGTATGTCCCGAATCCACCTACATGTACATCAATTCAATGGGGTTTTGATATACCTCTGATAACTCATGCATCATCATTGATGCAACTCCACTATCTTATTGAGAGGTGGAGAGTCAAGACACACTCATATCACTTGCGATGGATGGGTGTGAAAAGACTTAATGTGGAACTTTTATTGGGTTGGGTTAGTGCACCCCCCCTACGGACACATACAATCTCTTGCCAAAACCCATAAACCTACCCATGGATGCTCCATTAGGAATGTGGTAAGGAGTACTCTAGTTAGTTACAAATTGTTTTTATAATTACCTAATTTTGAAACTTTAAATGTAAAATTATTTCTACTAATTAGTGGATGATGTTAACATGATGAAGAAAAATCCTAAGCATGGTGTAACGGGTTTGGATAAAGACTATCATTCTCACCTTACATGTACGACCTTAAATTGTTCTTAAGCGGTGTTTTATTCATTCACACAGAGAACTATAAGCACACACTTGGGATATGAGAGAAGACTCTTGTATTACTCTTCAAATATTTAGGTGGATACAAATGAGAGGAGGGATCGCTATATATACAAGTTAGGGGAACTCTCTATGGCATAGTTATCAAAATCGGACTGGGCCGCTAGTCGGACTGGGTCCGGTCGTGAACCGGCTGAGTGGACGGTCTAGTTCACACAAAATACCGAAATGCATAATAAACTCAGTTCAACCAGTGTAAACTGGCTGATTTTTTAAGAACCGACCAGTTTCAAATCTTGAATTTTTGTTTTTATATTTCATTTTTGTCTAGGGTTATTAGCTTCTTCTTCTTCTTTTATACACATATAAATCCATACACTTATTCACCGTTGGATTGAAAACAATCCAACGGCATGGAATCTCACAATTGTCCAATCTCTGCAGCATGTAGACTGCAATCCCACCACAAGAAACAACGTCTCAGTCTCAGTTTTCATTTTCAAACTTTTTTTGACTTTCTAGCCTGAAGCCTTGTACCAACTTCTACCAAGCAAGAAGCAACGTCCCGAGCAAGTGAGCTTCGTTCCCAAGACAGTTACCACCGCAACCACACCTACATAAACTCTCTACAAGTGAGCTTCGTTCCGAGCAACACAGCTGGGCTTCATCCTGAGCTTCGTGAGCCAACACAACAGAGCAACGTCCCGGGCAACGACCCTCACGTGAGCTTTGTGAGCTAGACGAGTTGGTTGGTCGTGAGCTTGGTCGTCCCGATCTTCTTGGTCGTGAGCAGGACGAACTTCTAGTAGCGTTGAGAAAAAAAGACTGGTTGAACCGAAATTCCGACAAAATGGCCCGAGACCGACCCGTTTAAGCCTGACATCGATTAAGACTGAGACCGACGGATTTTCCCTCAATGTCGAGCTCGGGCTCGGTCTTTTTTAGCGAAATCCGATTAGGACCGGTCTGCCCCAAAATTTGTCTTAATAGGCTAGTATTATAAAGTGCCTAGCCTACCAGCCTCAACCTTAGAATCTTCAACTAGCTTCAACCCAACCATCCTCAGTTGTTTACAATCTTCATCTCCCTATCTCTATCTCTTTATGGGAAAGAAGTGTGGTTCTGGTTCGTCTTCATGGATTTCTCTCGTGAAGAATGCCTTCAGGTCTCCAATCAAAGATATCAGTGAGAAAAGGAATGGAAAGGGGAGGGAAGTTCCAGTTCAAGAAGAAGAAGAAATTAGGGTAACAATTCCCGTACATGTTTCTATGATTTTTTTCTCTTGTCGGGTGACGTTTAATTTTTTCTGATTGTTGTTTGATTCTGATTGTGGCGATTGATTCTCGATTCCAATTGTGGTTGCGGTCAGACCTAGTCGGACAAAAACTGGAAAAAAAGTGTGTAATTGGTTTTACTCAAAATTTCAGTCCAAGACCGAGACCGACCCGAGTTAAGCAAGACTGACTCAGGCGGAGCTTTTTCTCTCCAAAATCGGTATCGGTCCTCCACAAGTGAGGACCGAAATTTCGGTCTCGGTCTACCAAAAAGATCGTCCCGTCCCGCCCGAGCTCACCCCTAGCTTCTAGGGTGTCCAAGGTAACGAACTGAGATTTTACTACAAACCCTAGATAAAACTTCATTTTTTTAGTAGAAACTTCCTTTTTGTCTGAGCTTCTACCTGAAAAATAGCCTTAGGTCTACTATAAGCCTTAGGGTAACGAACTGAGCTTGTACTTAAGTTTTTTTTGTTTGAATAAATTATGGTTGTTTATGATATTGCGCAGAATGTGATACAAACAAATCAACGACAAGAAGAAGAGTGTGGTGGTCCTATCTAGGGGTGAGCAAATTACCCATTTGGACCCGGAACCGATACTTCGGGTAGGTTCTGGGTAGACGTTTTAAAAATCGGGTAGGTTCTGGGGAAAAAATTGAGAACCTATTTATTCAGTTCTTCTATAACCCTAAAGGAACCAGAACTGGTTATATATATATATATATATTTGTTTATTTATTTAAAAACAAAAAAGAAAAAAAGAAACCCTACTATCTAAGACTCACTGTCTCCATCTCGCCGCCCGCATTTATTCTCTTGGTCTTTCTGTCTGAATTCCTTCGTTTTCGATTCCCCGCTCGGTACCATTTTAATGGCGCCGAGTTTCAAAGACCTCCAGCTTACCCGAGTCCTCGACGATGGTCAGAGGATCATAGCCGGAGGTGACGCCGGCGACCTGGAGGACGTTCGGCTTCTCGATTCATACGAGGATAATATGGAGAAACGGGAGGAGGGGATGAAGAGAATTCAGGTTAGAGTCACTGGGATGACGTGTGCTGCCTGCTCCAACTCGGTTGAAGGAGCTCTAAGAAGCATCAATGGCGTTGTTATGGCCTCCGTAGCTCTGCTGCAGAACAAGGCCGATGTTGTCTTCGATTCCAATTATGTTAAGGTAACTTTGGAAGTTCCTTCGCCACTTCAAATTCATCTGTGTGATCACCTTGGAGATTGGGAAACATTCTTATGTCTCTGAACTAGATTCCATGAGCTGCCATTCTTAGACACAGTGTGTCTTGCTGATTAATTATCCACTGACCTGTTTTTCTGCTCCAAAGGTTGGACATTTAGATAGAGGTTGCTGAAAATCTTGTGATTCTAACCGAGCGGCGCAGCTGCTAGTAAGAATATGTGCATTCCTCCTAGTAAGAATAGTTTTTTTGATCGCTGTATTACTTCAATAATAAGTTATTCTCAGGTAAATAATCGTTTTTTGGTGATTGAAATTTGCAGCTTATTTTACAATGGTCGACGGGTATCCTCGTGCTCATCTGCTGCTCTCTTGAGAAGAAGAAGTTCTCTGCAGATGTTGCCACTAAATTAGGAAGCAGCTTCACTTTGGTGCCTTTCCTAACTGTAGTGGTGAGTTTTCTTTCTGCATTTGCTATTGAATTAGAGAAGTAAAATTGATTCTTATTGACACGAATTCAATTCATTTCAGCTGGTGTGCACCATCCTAAGAGGAGGTACTTGGTGCACTACACCCCGAACATTTCTGTTTGGAATTGTGTGTTTTGTTATATTATTATGAGTCAATTTAGTAATTTGGAACTGTGGTTTGAAATTTAATTTGGAATTGTTTGTGTTTTGGAGTTGAAATGAATTGTGTAACTGAATCCGAACCGGAACGGGATCAAAATCGAACCGGTCTGAAACCGAACAGGGGACGAAAATAAATAGGTTCCTAACAGGGTACCCGGAACCGTTTGTACAAATAGGTTACGGGTAGGTTCCGGTTCCAAAATTAAATGGGTAGGTTCCGGTTCTAAAATTAAATACCCTATATTGAACTGGGTAGGTTCTGGAAATCCCTAAATTTACAGGGTTCCCAGAACCGCTCACCCCTAGTCCTATCCCTACTTTGGTTAGTGAAACTGTCAAAGTGTAAGTTCCTTTTGTGTCTCACTGAAATGTGCATGTATGTCTTTTATCTTTTGCTCACATGAGCTTGAATTGGTTGCCCTGATTTTCTATCGAATTCATTCATAATTTATGTGAAGTAAATTATGTGCTTACTTAGTGCATACATGCATCCACTAGGGATAGTGGTCTGCTTAACTTCTTGTTTGACATTTCTTTTTTCAAATGTTACTAGGTGAAGCAAACAAGGCTATCTCCAATGAAAGACCACACATGAAGTGGTATGTATGTGGTCTTTGAATTTTGTTTGGTCTCTGTATTTTGTTTGTATATCTGGATTGTAATGTTATTATAATGTACGTACTTTAGTGGTAATCAGTTTGCACTTTGAAGATCATAGTTCGTATATTGAAAAATATGTAAAACTACTAGTTTTCGTGTTAATCGTGTCGTGTCTAATCGTGTAGCTCTGTATCCGTTTCAGGTCATTCTTAATCATTTCGTGTAGTGTCGTATTGTGTCATTTTAATTGATTCGTGTTGCATTGTATTGTGTCTATCCATTACGTGTCGTGTCTAATCGTGTTGTTTAACACGAGATATTTTTTTATTTTGTATTTCCAAAAATGTTATTCATGTCCCGTGTCGTCTCTTCTGTGATCTGCTACTTAATCGTGTCGTGTTCGTGTCTGATGTTTTGAGATACGTTTAAGACACATCCATTTAGATATGAAACATGTTAAGACACGACACAATTAATAACACGACACGATTAGACGCGGCACGATTGTCACCCCTACTGCTGCTCCTTCTGTTAACTTCTTCTTCTTTTTGGTTGTTGTTGCTCCTTCTGATGCTTCTGTATCTTTCTGCTTTGCGCCTAACATCAGCTCTCCTAGCCTAGCCCACGCTCGACATCATATCGCCCTCGGCTCAGCATCAGCTCGTCCTCTGTTCGCCATCAGCTTTGTGCCTAGAAACCGTTCACCATCAACTACGTTCGACTGGTAACAGCTCCGCGCCTGGCCTCGGTTCAACATCAACTCCGTGCCTGGGAAAAACTCTGCATTAGCTCGGTTCACAGAATTCGTTCGCCTCAGACTCTGTCTCTCCGCGCATGGCATTAGCTCAGCCTCGGTTCGACATCAGCTACGTGGCTGGCCTAGGTTCGGCATCAGCTCCGCACCTCGTACTCATAACCATCGCAATTATCCTCGGTGATGGCCTTTACAACTTCCTCAAGGTTTTGGGTAAGACCATTCTTGGCATTTCTAAACAGATCAAGAAGAGAAATGTTCTCCCAGTGGAAAACAAGCCCAAAGATGACTCTGAGTTGTCCTACGACGGCCAAAAATGAAAGAAACTCTTCCTCAAAGATCGAAGTCTGGCATGGTTCTCCATTTTAGGTTACATACTCATAGTTGCCAGCTCTACGGTCGTTCTACCCAAGATATTCCCTGTCCTGAAATTCTACTACATAATCCTCATATAAATCATGGCACAAATCTTGGGATCGTACTTTGCCATCTTCACAACTTGGGATCATACTTTGCCATTGATATGTGCCTTGGAAGCTTGATCTTGTTCATGTGGGAGAAGCTGAACAAGGCTAGTACAAAGTCATTTGCTCCGATTGTTGCTTCAGGCTTGATCTGTGGTGAAGGGATATGGAGTTTGCCTAGCTCTCTGCTTGCTCTTTTTGGTGTGCAGCCTCCGATCTGCATAAAGTTCTTGTCGAGGCAGATCAATGACAAGTTTGACAAACTAGTCCTTGGTAGTGGTTCGTGACTTAGTTAATCAACACAACTTATATCTATGATTAGTGATGTTGGACAGTTTATCAGGAAAAATGTATAGAAGTTAGGACAAAATATATTGTGTTGTGTATGCTTAAGAATTAAGAATATTGTGTTTGAATTTGCAACTATTGTGTTATGTTGTGTTTGAAATTTTTGAGTTATGTAGTGTTTGAGATTTGAGAGTATTATGTTAAGATAATTTTATGGGTTAATTAATTAAATGGTTACACATGTTTGCCCATTGTGCAGAATGATTACATAAGTTTTAAAATGTGACTAATTGGTTTTGTTATTGTTCATCGTCAAATATCACTGTTAATTATTATGCATGACAATATTTACCCTATTTTCATAACTTATTAACCCTAAATCATCCTTGTTGTCACACCATTGATGAATGCGGAGGAGGATCTCCAGCGTTGCATCTACTCCATCAACTTCTTCTGGGCTAGGGCAAGCGATGTCTGCAATTTATGAAGCATCAATGTTATCTGTTTGTCCTTGGAATACTAGGAAGAACACCAAAGTCTGCAGAATCAAGAGGAAGAATAACGGGTTCTTAAGACAGAGTTGCAAAACCTTGTCGTCAAAATGAACAAGAGGTGTTGACTTAAGCTTTGAGGCAGAGGAAACTATTGGTGTTGGCTAAGGAAACTATTGGATTTGGAATCCTCGTCTAAGCCGCTTGAAGTGGAGCACCGTCAGGAGGAGGAGGTCATGGTGGTGGGGAGGCCTCCGACTACCACAAGAGGTTCATGTTGGGTTGACCTTCTCCGATGAGGACGACAACCTCCCTACATGCGTTGGTGTCACATGCAAGTCGTGCATATGGCAGTTCAACTTCAAGGATCAGTCGATATCGATTTTGAGAAGAACAGAGGGAAGGGAATTACACAAAACCCACATCCTCGAACTGAGATAGGGGAATTTCTCCAATTTTGATTGGAAACTATTGAAGAAACAATTGTAATTTTTTCAACTATGATTTTTGATTCTGCCAAGGAAGATGAAGAATAGTGAATGAGAAGATGAAGAACAGTATGACGAACAACTCATAATACATATTGAGGGTATAATAGTAATTTGATAAATAAAAAAATATGTTATAAAAATTAATGAATGGAAAAGAGTAACGGCTAATGACGGAGTAACCAATTAATCACATTGGAAAAAAATGTGTAACCATTCAGTCATGCAACAAAACCAATTAGTCACATTCTCAAACATATGTAACCATTCTGCACATTGGGCAAACATGTGTAACCATTTAAGTGATTAACCCTTATTTTATTATTACATTGAATCTATGTAATAGGCATTTTTACATTTTTTTATACTAAGTGATATGATCTGACTAATTCGACCGGTGAACCGGCTGTTCCGCCCGTTTTTTAGGAGTTTAGAGAGAATGAGGTGTAAATGAAGAGCTTAAAGCAACCAATAGAGAGAATATCATCTTGTATTGCTTTAAACTTGAGAAATACACTAGGGGTAGACATCTATATATAGGTGATGTTAGGGATATGAGAGCAAATGTCCTAAACATGTGGACTTGTATGCAATTGCCCTAAACATTTGAACAATATGAACACTTATCTAATCTATAATCCCTAACATTCCCCTATGAAGATCTACTTCCTAATGTAAAACAAGACTCTAATCAAAACAGAATCTGAAGATCAACATCGCATCTATCATCTTCACCCATCCTGATCAGACCTGGTCGCCAAATGCTCATGTGCTCGCCAACTGAACATAATCTTGTTATTGTGGTCGACAACATGTGGTCGCCAAATGCTCTTGATCTTGTCATTGTGGTCGCCAAACATGTGGTCGCCAAATGCTCTTGATTTGGTCGCCAAACATGTGGTCGCCAAATGTTCTTGATCTTGTCATTGTGGTCGCCAAACATGTGGTCGCCAACTGAACTTATGCACATGTGATTGCCAAATCTTCAACTACCAAAACTTGCTGCATTCGTATGAGTGATGTGAGCTGATCCAACTGAGATTGATGAGCACAGGTCTGCTCGTTCTTCAATTCGCACCGAGCACAGGTCTGCTCATCTTTCATAAGAAACCGAGCACAGGTCTGCTCGTAAGATGATCTAGTTGCTGTGAAGTCGGTTTTGAACGTACGAACTTGGAGACTCTATTGACTTGCTCTTCTCGAGATCTCAAGCCTCATTTCTCGTAGCTCTCACGACCAAGCATATGGCAACTCAGATCACTAAATCACAGGCTAATTATATGTTGATTCACTTTAGCATTGAACAACATTTCAGCAGAATGAATCAGTCACAGAACAGCTTTGTATCACAGCATATGAGAACACAGATGTTTGAATGAATCAGCTCTGTTTCTTAATCATCAATCTCATTCAAATCAAGCAGCATCCTAATGAAGCAGCATTCAATCTCGAGCAGCATCTCAAATCAAGCAGCATTCAGATTTCAGCAGCATCATCCAAGTAATTTCAGCAAAACAGAGAACAGTAGTAATAATGTGCAGCAGGAAATACAATCTATTCTCAAGAGACTTACAGCAGTATGATCACAGGTCTGATCATACTAATTGTCTCTTTGCAAAGGTTGATCAAATAGGAGGAGAATCGAACTCAGCATGATCAAAATCAGCATGCTGGAACCAAAACAGATCTGAACCGATGCTGAATTGAAAACAGAGGATGCTGAATTGAAACAGAGTAACAGCTGATATAACTTCGATTTGAAGAACCGATGCTGATCTGATCTTCTATGCTGATCAGATCTTCTTCAGGATGAGATTGAAGACTTGCTGAATCGCTGAACCGCAGACGCATCGTGATGCTGGAGTGAATCAAATCGGTTTAAAGCAGGAAGTACCGATGCTGAAATGCTGAATAGCAGGAGGTGGCAAACGAAGCATGAGCTGTCAATTGAAGCAGGAGCTGTCACAGAATGCTGATGAAATGAATCGGATCGGATCGCGATGCTGAAATGAATCAGATCAAATCGCAATTGAAGCAATGCTGAAATGCTACAGATTATAGCAGGAGTTGTTGATTGAAGCAGGAGCTGTTGATTATAGCTGAAGAAACAGGAGGTGGCGATTGCTGCAGAATCTGAAGAAGCGGGAGCTGGCAATTGAAGCATGAGGTGGCGATTGAAGCAAATGATGATGATGATCACGATGGCTGACTTCATGCGATGACTTTAACAACAAAACAGAGCAGAAAATAGACATAATAAAGAGAAGAACAGATTCAGTTTGCCCTAGGAAGGAATAGCTCTGATACCATTTTAGGAGTTTAGAGAGAATGAGGTGTAAATGAAGAGCTTAAAGCAACCAATAGAGAGAATATCATCTTGTATTGCTTTAAACTTGAGAAATACACTAGGGGTAGACATCTATATATAGGTGATGTTAGGGATATGAGAGCAAATGTCCTAAACATGTGGACTTGTATGCAATTGCCCTAAACATTTGAACAATATGAACACTTATCTAATCTATAATCCCTAACACCGTTTGAACCAGGAACCGACCCCCTCATCGATTGGAGGGTCGGTCAGGTTTTGATAAGTATGCTCTATGGAAACTCTACGTTTGATGACAACAAATATTTTCTCTAGTGCAATAAACGTAGACTTGTACTTCGAATTTGGACATCTTTTTATTGTTACATATTTGCACCGAACCTTTTAGAACTTCCTAAATATGGGAACGTTGTGTGTCGCACATTGAATGATCCATGAAGCCGTTTTTGTACACAGATTTGTGTCATTTTTCTCACACCATTTTGGACAATGCCCTCGTCATGTCCTCTATTTGATTTTAGAACTGCCATAAGGTTTTCTCGACTTCCTAATTGGACTCATTCTTAAGTTGTCACTTCCGCTTGATCTGATACGCTCGCCTTGACATGTTGTACTTCTAACAAATAATTTGATCGAAAATAATCTCGTCGACATTAATATCATCGGAGACCTTGATCTTAATTGATGCTTGTGAAAACTCTGCTTGACTTTGGTCTATCTTATCCTCTTCAAATGGCTTTAACATACTAACATGGCATACTGAATACAATTTGAGCTGGGGAGAGCTCGAGTTTGTAAGCAACCTTGCTCAATCTCTTGAGAATTCAGAAAGACCTTTTGTAACGTCGCAATAATTCTTTGTGTACATTCTTGTACCATAGAACCTAATGTAGTTTGGCCATCAGTGAGTCGCCTAACTCAAAGTGTTGATAGCACCTCTTGGTGTGACCCACTTTTTCATCCGCTTGACGGCCTTGTGTAAGCATTACCATGCCAAATATGACTACTCGTGCCACCCTTTTGAGAATTTGTACGGCAATGGACTCTACCTTGCATAACTCTGTATAACTACACTTAGCATCAATGATTGTTGTATGATTGTCTCGTAGTAATTTCGAATGAGATTTGGTCTCTGGGCTCGTTTCTCTATTGTTGTATGAGAATCGAGTTATATCAAGCAATTCTTGCCAAATTATTTGTGTGGTGCTAACATAATGCCTCAAGTTCAACTCCAGCAATACATTGACCCTTTTTGTCTGACCGTCGGTTTGGAGATACAAGTGGGTAAAAAAGTTCTAATTCATCCCAAACATTTTAAATAACTTAGTCCTGACTGCCCATAAAACGTGGGTTTCTATCGCTCACGACCACATATGGAATCCCCTAGTACCTCACTATGTTCCGCATGAATAACTTAGCAACTTTCTCAACATGGGAATCCATCGTTGCCGAAATGAAGAGTACATACTTAGAGAAACACATGTCAAACACCAACACCACCTTTATAGTTTGCTTCATTCAAACTTTGGGAAATTTACGACAAAGTCCATGGAAACATTTTCCCACAAATGTTTCATAATTGGTAACAATTACAAAAGTTCCCTCGGCCACCTCTACCTAAAACTGTCTTGCTTTCATACAAGACAAGGACGAACATACACCTCAATATCATCACTCATGTCTGGTCAATAGTACATTTCTTCCACGAGGGCCATGGTGCAATGCTTTCATAGAAGACCTGCACACCTAGAATCATGACACTCTTGCAAAACTTCTTTCAGGAACTTCTGTGTTGAGGAACGTATCAGCGCTAGCCCCTAGTGTAAAGCACTCCGTCCTTGAACAAGAATCATCGGGTCTTGTAATCATGCATGTACTGCATTAGGGTATGAACTTGAGAGTTATACTTTAGCCCTTCCTTGACCTGTTAGACCAATAGATTCTTTAGTTGGATGATGGTTATCAATTCTGCCTTTTGACTTACTTGTCTGCTACAAGATTGATTTTGTCGGGCTTGTACTCCAATGCATAGTCGAATTCTGCTAGGAAATCCCATGATTGAGCTTGTTTCGGGGAAAGTTTTTTCCACAAATTTTAAGTAGCTTGTAGCAACATTATTCATCTATACGATGAGCCGCGAACCGAAGAAGTAGTGCATCCATGTGTGAAAGTCGTGCACCACCGCAGTCGTTTCCTTCTTCTGAATAGTTTACTTCTCTCACTCTCATTGAGTATGCGTCTCTCAAACACGATTGATGTTCATCCTGCATAAGCCCTCCTCCAATGGCATAATTTGAAGCACCGGTCTATACCTCAAATTGTTTGGCATGATCATGCAATGTGAGCACAAAGTCCTCTGTAGTAGCTCACTTAATTCGCTAGAATGTCTTTGGAACTCCACAAGCCACTCTAAACTTATGTTCTTTTTGAATATTTCTATGAGTGGCACTGCGATCTTCAAGTAAACCCTCACAATCCGTCAATAATGATTCACAAGGCCTAAGAATGATTTCAAGTTCGTCACCATAGTTGGCGGTTGCTACTCAACAATGCCTTACACCTCCCCCAGATCCATCCACACTTGTGCTCCTCTAATAATGTTGCCAAAAAATGGGACTTTCGCTTATGGCCTGAGTTGAACTTAAGGGTAAATTGGACATATTAACGCTTAATAATATTATGTTTATCAATGAATCATATGAGAGAGTTGAGACCAGTGTTATCAGAATCGGATCGACCCTCGAACCGGTGAGAGAGACGATATCTGATTCTGCCGGCCAGACCCGACCGGTTCACAATGCAGCCTTATCCATACACACACATATATATAAATTTGTAGACTTTCGACAGACAACAATTGTCAACAGATTCCATAATTTTGGTCTTTTCAGAAAAATGTATAATTTTGGTATCTTCAGACTGTTGACTACATATAAAGATAGATATCTCCAAGCTCGATGATGGAGAGAAAACCAAGTTATCTCTCTCTCGAGTTTGTGCCGTCGTTTTCTGAACTCACTTCCTAACTCCTTCACTTTAGCGTGCTCTGCAGTTAATCTACAGAGGCAAGAAGGGGAAACAGTAGGGCGACACAGGTGGCGGCTGACATTGATCCACGGTTTCCATGTTCAATTCCGTTGTCAATCGCTTGATTCTCACGGAATCAGCATCACTCTCAAGTGCTTTGGTTCTATAAGGAATGATAGTATTATATTCGATTCGCCTTCAGTTGTAGCGGCTTGGACTTCATTCCAGCAGGCGCTTGTCGATTCTGGACAATTGGTTGAATTTCAAGACGAAGAATAGGAAAAGGGTCTTAGAATTAGGGCTGAAAATTTCTGACACGACACGATCTGCTTTAAAGTGTATATGGGTTTGACCTTAACGAATCTTGTGTCTAAACAACTCTTATATGTTTAGAGACGGTTAATAATCGTGTCTAAACACCTCAGATATGCAGGTATCTGTATAAACACGATTAACTATTTGTGTCGTGTATACATGTGACACGAATAAAGACAAGTTTAACTAATCGTGTCGTGTCTAATCGTGACACATTTATACACATATAAATTTCTACACTTATTCCCTGTTGGATTGAAAACAATCCAACGGTAAGAAAATAGTTGATTGTCTAATCTTGCAGACTCTGCACTACAGACTGCAAGTTGTCCATGACAAGCAATCAAAACTCATTTTCAACTTATTCGATTTTCATGTTTTTTGAATTCATTCTACAGCAACTCTCCATTTTCATCTTTCAATTTCAACGTTGGAAACTCAACTCTCCATTTTCACTTCTCATTGAGAGAGTTGTCGTCCCGACTCCGAGTTGGTTGGCCATCCCGAGCAAGTTCTCGAGATGTCATCCCGAGCTTCCCGTTCGCACGAATGATCTGCAGAACGATGTCTGTGGGGGATTTATCCATCGTCTGCCTCCTCAAGTCACAACTCGAGTATGCTCGTGGGAACCACCGCAAGGCCATCAAACTGCTGATGTCGCTAGAGAATCAAACCGAGGGAGCACCTCTGATAAGACCACTTCACTGAATTAGTATATACTTCAAGAGAATATATTATTGTCGTTCTGTTTTAGTCATAGGTTATAATGCTAGATAATTTTTCCTTTTTAAACAGTAATTCTCCGTAAGCTAATTTGCATCAGCTGATGTTCTGTATTATTTAGACGAAACATTAGATAATTTGTCTCGTCCTCTTTTGTTTTAACTTTGCTCTTCATTATGAGGTGGCATAGAATCCTCTGTCCAGTTGAAAGAAGAAAGGCATACTCTTGACAATGATGACGAGACAAATGTGCATGAAGATACATCTATGGATAACCAGAATGATTCTCTTGGAGACAAAGAGAAAATATATTCTATCATGCTAGGTCTCTCTTGGCGGTAGTGTTTACTTTGTTGATATACCTCAAGATGTATTTATTTACTTGTGAAATATAATTCACGTTGCTTGTGATACAATTTAGGCTTGTTTCCTTAAAAACTGCTAGTCTTCATAAGTTGCTTAATGCCTTAAAGAATTGTTGTGCTTGAGTTGAACTTATCTTGGTTTATAATTTGCTCAATGGATAAACCAAGGTAAAATTACTGAATTTCGTGTTTCAACGTGTCGTGTCGTTATTATAAGTTTCGAGTCGTTTTTAATCGTGTTGTATCGTGTCGTGTTTAATCGTGTCGTGTTTAATAGTGTTGTTTCGTATCGTGTTTATAAGTTCGTGTCGTGTCGTGTCGTATCGTATAACCCAATATGTTTTCAGTGTTTTTTGTTCAAGAAAGTTAATTGTGTCCCTTGTCGTGTCACGTGTGATTTGCTAGTTAATCGTGACGTGTTCATGTCTGAAATTTTGACACGTTTAAGATTTATCCGTTTAGACACGGCACATATTTAGACACGACACAATTAATAACACGATACGATTAGACACGACACGACACGATTCCCACCCCTACTCAAAATGCTCTGGATTCGGCGTCTCTTTCATTTCTTCTCTGCCGTGTTGTTGTTGATCGCTTTATCACCCTCTCCGCAGTCTCTTCTTCCGGCAGAGGCCATTTGCTCCTTTTCTCAACTCGATACGAAGAAAAGAAATCAGTTTAAACCGATAAAAACTGATTGGTTTGTTTAAAAAAAAAATGAACTGGAAATTGGTCGGTTCACACTGATACAACCGGGTCCGCATGCATGTCGGTCTTTTGATTGAACAAAACCGAACAAGAGTTTGGTTTCCAGTCGAACTGTCGGTCTGGTTCTGATAATTATGGTTGAGACACTTTGTATTGTACTTGAAAAGACAATCAGGGCATCAAAGAATTACATGAATGAGAATATGAATGTTTGTCATCACACACACGACGTCATTGGTGAACTACAAGTGTTTACCCAAATGGTAGTAGAAACAGTGTTGTCGAGCAAGGATGAAGATGTTGAGCATATGGATTTTCTCTTAGATATCGACGAACATATGCACCAATATCCTGCGTATCTGTCGTCTCAATTCACTCAAAAGTCTCAGGTTAATTAGGAATAACATGGAACTTCCGAACCCGCGAAAATAAAAAATATTAGGGGCCAGGATAAAGAACTAGGAGTGTAAGTGAAAGACTCGATGACAGACGTCAGAATTGGTTACTATAAAAACTCTTGAGTTTATTTTTATGGTATTTAAACAAATAGGATACTTGAATTTTGATATTGGATTCAATTTAATTTATATAAATTATTATATCTTTGGAGGAAAATAGACTATGGATTATATGTATTTTTTATTTATTACAAGTACTCTTTTTTACTAATTATTCAAAAAAGGATCAATCAAATAAACATGTGAGTCAGTTTCAACTGAATTTTATAATTGATGACCACTAACACACATTTTCACCTGAATTTTATAATTCTAATTTAATTATGTAATTTTTTAAACGGTTGAAAAAGTGAATATTTTTAGAAAGATTATTTTGGTGGCCACTAACCCTCCAAATTTTGAAATATTGATTCTTTTGAGAAAAAAAAAAATGAAGTTTTGGATTTTTTCTGTTAAAAAATTATATTATATCAACTTGCGTAGAATGAATTGTAATTTTTCTTAGCATTTGTTTTGTATATAATATATATATTGCGTAGATACCTCATGTTTCACATTTTTCAAACTATTCTGCCCTTCAGTAACAAGTAATAACACGACTCTCAAACTTTTACCCAATGTGCACATGGATCCTAACGATATAACAGATCACGAAAAGAAGGGAGATTTCAACAACTGCCACAGCTAAACTAATCAAGAAGATGCTGCTGTGCTATACATTACATAGTACGATGTTTATACTTTATCCTCGTCTAATTAATATTAAAATGTTAATGGGATGTAACATAAAACTAAGGCGACCTTAAAAACTTCAGCTGAGACAAGTACTAAAGACTTCATCTCCAAAATGTTCAATCTGCCTGTTTCACCTTCAACATCATAGTCGGGTCTGGACCGAGACTGCTGCATACGCATTGCTTGAAGAAGAGAAATGACTAAAACTCGGGCAACTTTCTACTCCCTGAGATACAACCAAACGCAGACAAGGAAGTTAGTAGTAGTCTTGCCCAGATGGTAGTAGTCTTCCACCTTTTAGAAGAAAATGGCACATCTTACTTCCACAATGTGATGATTGTCTAATACGTTACCTTCAATCTATCAAAACCCACTACCGGAAAACATCTGCTTTATTTATTAATATCAACTAAAACTTACATTTGGGGTTATCTAGTGCACCATACAACCATTTGCTTTAGCCATATCTAGATTTCAGAAGCTTCATCACTCGGTAGCTTATAGACAGATTTGGTCACAGAAGTTATACTAAGAGATTGATAATGAGGAGACAGACAAAGTTTATCACTAGGCTACTACGAAAGTGTTACAATTTGCAAAATCAAGATCTCAAACAATATACTGAGTCATAAGTTATTAATTTCAAACTCGGCTTTCCACAGCAGATGTAAATATCAAGACTTGCACACAAAATGTTAAATTGACTAATCATATGAGGAGCAGGTGGTTACCATTTAATGAGCCACCCAAACAGGAAGTGTTGCATAATGGGAACCTTCTCCAACACTTCAGCTCTGTACATCTTCAGCAGCCCACTATTGACCTTCTTCCAATTTGGTACTCCACTAATATCATCTAACAGCGGTGAGTGCTCGGCAAACAACCCTTTCTTCACCTTCTTGACAAATGCAACGCAAGAGAAATACATGTACTCACTGGAAAAATTCTCCAGTATATCCTCATTGTGAATTGACTTCGGCTTCATATACTTATGATCAACCAACTGTGACGAACCGAAAATGAATGGCAAAAAATGATAATCATCAAGACCCCAGACTCCATGAGACCCTGCTGGCTCCAAGCTGTAAACTAACTGCAATGTCCTCATCAGTTCTAAGTACTTTACGAAAACCCTAGCTACTATACCATGGTAGTCTTCTTCCTTAATTATCCCCATCCTAGCTAAGCAGTACAACCAAGCAGCGAAATTGGTCTCATGCCCAGTACCGTAATCGATTCGGCTTGAGTTCCCAAAACTATCTAGAAAGTAAGGGATAATCTCAATAGTGGATGATTTGAGATCATCAGGCAGAAATGTTAACATTAAGGACTCACTCTGTTCACTCAATCTCTCGTGCCAGGTGCGGTAGGCGACGTTGCCGTACCGTGCAGACTGTGGAGCCGGAGGGATCTGTTCGACCCAGTGAATTAGGGTTTCGATGATGGAGACGATCGAGGTGACTGCAGCTGACTGGTGGCAATCGTCGGAGATCTTGTGGCCGCGGATTGAATCGGAGAGTGCAACGACGAAACCAAGGAAGTTCTTCGCGGAATCGGAAGCGTGGAACTGTTTGATGTCTTCAGGTGAGTGGATTCTTTTGATGGGGATTTGGAAACTGTAGGGAGGAGAAATCGTCGGTACGCTCTGTGCTTGAGGGACGGGAGCGAGCATGATTGCTTGTTGCTGGGAGTGGAGGGAATCCGGCGATAGGTGGATAGCTGGGGCGCGGATGGGACGGTAGACCGGCGGGGAGGCGCTTGAGAAAAGCGGTGGTGGGCCAGGAGAGGCTGTGGGGCCGCCGCATTTGGCGCAAGTGGCACTGTGATCCGCGGAGGAGCAGGTATCGTTACCGGAGATCGGGGTGCGGGGCGATTTAGGAGACTGGGGAAAGTTCTGGGACTCCATTGATGGTAGGAATGGAAGCTTTGGATTGTGTCTGAAGTTGAGGGAAGAAATATTGAAGAAAGCAAATGGAGTATACCCCGTAGACCGTGAGGAAAAAGGCAGTGACATCTGAGCCGTTGGATCCTTTACACCGATCCGATTGAATCCCGCTGGCCCATAGCCATAAGGAATGGGCTTTACTACTATTGCTTCATACGGCCTCTCTAAAAGTTGGTCCATTCGCGAAGGTGTTGTCCTCTGATTGGCCCTTTTAAAAAAAAATAGTTAATGGACGGAAATGAAATATTAAACTGCTATGCCGCTTTACTCTGTTTTTTGAATAATTAAAAAAAAAATAGAATATTGTCTTTCATATATAATATCTCTTAATAGTCGATAATATAACAATTCTATAAGGTATGAAAAATCAGATTCCATAAGTATTCATTCTCACTGTTTAAAAGATGATCTATTAAGAATGCTCACTTAAGAATATATTAGTTGAAATATTATTTTATAAAGAATTCATGTATGTTGGGCCATTAATCACGCTGATAATTCTAAGTAATAATATAAACTATATTATTATTTATTGTCATAAAAATAACAAAAAAAACTTAAATTTTGTATGGACGTGTCAAACAACTTTTATAACTACAGGTATAATCTATATTTATATTTATTAATTTGGTTAAATTAGATAAAATGTTGAAAACATTTTTTTTTATTTTCTCATTCATAATATTAAATTAAGATATTATAAATGGTTCATGTCAATCATATAATTCTTATTCATAGGTGATGTTGGGTATTGAAAGTGACGGCTCAATAAGGGAAATGCCTCAGATACTCAATAACTTTGCAGGGGTAAAACTCATATCATTCAGAACTGGGTCGACCCACAGTGAGGGTGATATGACACTCACAAAGCGGTCCAGTACCAAACTCAAACTAAAGTGGACGTCAAAACTCTATCTCAGGTCGCCATCGGCCAAGGCCAAAACCTCTTACTCCTCGCCATGGGAGCGCTCGCCAAGAGAGTCCAACCTCTCAACTATGGTCCCACAAACCGACATCAAGTGTATGGCCACGATATCCCGCGTATATCGGGCACATATTCTATAAAGATTACATAAGGTAACTGCAATATTACGCCATAACCGTAATATCTGCTATCCTAATCTTTACCGGCACAATATTCACCAAGATATTCAGTTGTCTATAACGGTTTGATCTCCTCACTCTATAAATACTCTTGTTTTTCAATACGTTCATTACGTTTTGAGTTCATACACACAGTATACTCATTTAAGCATCAGAGTGGGACCCGGAGGCACCCCTCTGTTGCGATCCCCTTCTTGCAGGTTTATCGGAGCTCAAGCGAAAGCGCGTGATCATCAATCATTTGGTATTCAATTCACTGTCAAGTCAGCATCTAGGAGTTTCAGACCCAACATTTGGCGTCGTCTGTGGGAATACGAGCAAAACAGTCATGTAGACTCGCTCTAACCTCAATCGTCGAAAGCAGGCTAATGAGCAATCCTCAGACAGCTCTGAATTCGTCGCCGCTTCGTCGCTCCCCCAAGAACCTACTAGCCAAGCAGTCTCTGATGCCGCCCCTCCGAGGCCAACACGAGAACACGTTGGCAATTCCAGACTGGCCCCTGTTCCAAACGCCGCAGAGATTCCAGCTCGAACAACCGTTCAAGTGGTTGGGGAAACCATTCAGGTAACCACGAAGATGATATCCCTCTTGAAAACTATCATAGGACAGGTCCGCATACAAGCCCCTGCTCCTCATGAAGATCCTCGTCCCGCAAGGCCACGGGAAGCAGAAGCTGAAAATCCGAGCAACACTGCTCCTCAAGAAGATCAAGAGATGACTTCTGAACACAAGTCCTTACCTCCGGCTTCAACTGAGGCGTCGACGGTCACTCACTCTGTCAATCCATCGAGTTCTGCACCGACTGGATGACTGCAGCACCAATTCACTCTTGACCAAGTTGAGTAGCTTATCAGTAAGAGACTCAAGGAACAGTGTGGAACCGCCATGCCTCCCTTCTGGGAGCGATCAACTCATCCCTTCACCACTGACCTGGTAACTGTCAAAATTCCAAAGGATTTAGTCGTCAAGACCATCCCTAAATACAGTGGATGAGGAGATCCCATAATCCATGTCAACAAGCATGAAGTCTCTCTTTTGGGTAAGTCGAATGATGAGAATCACTTAGCCCTGTTATTTCCGTCGACCCTTTCGGGTTCGGCGTCGTCCTTGTTCTTCGGCCTCCCTACAGGATCAATAGGGACTTGGTCCGAGCTAAAGAGAAAATTCCTTGAGCGATATATGGGCAAGCGCCAACTGCTGAAAAGCGTGGTCGCCTTGGACGCAGTCAAACAGCATCCAGGAGAGACATTGGTCGATTTCTACGGACGTTTTCACAAAAATGTTACAGAAATAGATCATCGAGTCACAGATGGGGAGACTCTTCGAGCCTTTTATAGAGGACTTGATGTGGCGAACAAAACCTCAAGAAAACTGCGCAACAGCTACCACGCTCAAGAGATAGAGCCGCTAGAGGAGCTAGCAGTGAGGGCGAAAGGTTTTATAGACCTGTAAAGGGCGAACTCTGAAGCCAATTTCCTAATGACCTCGCCAAGGGTGGTTCCAGAGCCCCGACGCGATGGTAGGAAGGAAAAGAAGGATAAGAAGATCACCATCAATCCTCATAAGATCGTATGTCTTTAATGCATAAGGTCATAGATCAAATCTTCGTGAATATTAATGCATAGATATTTAAATGATCATAATAGTCTTATTAAATTAAATTAAATTTTGAAGTGTTAATTCAATAATTATATAAGTGTAGGTTAAAAAAACAATTCCTTAATAATATAGATTTTGTTATTTTGCTATGAAATATTTTTGTGTTTATTCAAAAGTTTTTACCAATACATATATCATTTCATGTTGCTAGTCTTCTAATTACTTCTTTACTCGTTTTCAACATTGTTCTCTCCTTTTCTTCCCATACAAATCTAACTGTGAAAATGAAAACTTAGATCACCATTGTCATAAAAATCTCATTTTATCAATAAATTTAGAGAATTTAAATTGCATTAATATCAATCGAAATTGACGTATATATATATGTTGAATGTACATAATATATGATTAAAAACAATAAATAATTAATACATATAAAATAATCAAGTTTGTATGTACATTCTTTCATGAGTAACAAAAAGTAAAGTAACCTTATTCTCCAGAGTTTGTTATTTATTATCTTTTTAGAATTTAACTATTCTTTAGGGTTGTTGATCGATCTTAATTCAGTTTAAATTCTCTAAATTTATTGATAAAATGAAATTTTTATGAAGACGGTGATCTAAGTTTTCAATTTCACGATTTGGATTAAATATTGAAATAAATAACAAACTCTGAAAAATAAGTTTACTTCACTTTTTGATACTCATGAAAGAATGTACATGTAAATTTGAATATTTTGTATGTATGAATTAATTATTTATAGTTTTATACATAATATGTTATTTTTTTATACATAAATATATTATTTAAAATTATAAATAATTAATACAGACAAAATAATCAAGTTTATGTATATTCTTTCATGAACGTCAAAAAGTAAAGTAAACTTATTTTTTAGAGTTTTTTATTTAAAAGTTTTAAATAACAAACTCTAAAAAATAAGTTTACTTTTAAAACAACAAATAATTATTACATACAAAATAATCAAATTTACATGTACATTTTTTTTGTGAGTGTCGGACGTCGGATCCGACTTTCCCGTCCCGTTTTGGAAAAATATTTTTTTATTTTCGTTTTTGAAAATGCCGGGTCTTGGCGAGCGAAGGGTCCGGTCGAGCGGGGTCATCAACCGGACCGAAAAAATTTGAAAGAGTCGCCACCGATTAATTGAAGGCTAATCGGAATCCTAAAATTGCCTAGGGTACATGAAATTAACATCCTAGGGCTTAGAAAGGTATACGTCCAGAGAATCGAGTTCGGGGGTTTGATTACGTCTTAAAAGCTCGCGAGCTTATAATCCGCCCTTTTCGGTACTTTAATTTGCTTATGAAACTTTTTTCAATTTTGCCCGAATTGCCCGTTTTAATCATGCTTGGCCCAAAAAAATGCATTTTCTTTAAATTAAACAAACCATGTACAAACATTTTTTTTTTTTAATTTTCAAATAAACAAGAGAGAACTAAAGTTAATCGTGCTCGAAAAAAAATGGTTTAACTCTCGAGCCATTTTAAACGTGTCAAAACATGCACGAATAATTTTTGAAAATATTAAGCTCGTTGGACTAATTTGTCCCATTTTAAGAAGTTATAGGATGTCCAAAAAATATAGGGACCAAAATGCAATTTATAAAAATTTGAGCTGAATTGGACAAATATTTTCGAAAATTGCAAAAATGACCCTAAACTATTATGGACTTATTTGTAACACTTGGTAAAGTTCTAAAATAACCAGAAAATTATTCTATACTTATTTGTAACATTTTGAAAAGTCATGGAATGTCCAGAAAAATTTAGGAATAAAAATTGTAATTTTCGAAAAAAATATAACTTAACTGAAAATATTTTTTTAAAATTACAGAATTGCCCCTAAACTATTCTAGATTTATTTGTAATACTTGGTAAAATTCTAAAAATAACCCGAAAATTATTCTAGACTTATTTGTAACATTTTTAGAAATCATGGAATGTCTAGAAAAGTTTAGAAATCCAATTGTATATTTTTTTTTTAAGAGCTGAATTAAGAAAAACAATTTGCACAAATGGCCCAAAACTTTTCCGGTTTGGTTTATAACACTCGATAACGTCCCAGAAATGACCCGAGAGTCCAATGACCGAGTTGTAACCTTCATCAAAGTTTGGGAATGACCTAAGTCAATTTTGAAATTTGTTTTTTTCCACATATACATAATATATATATGTATATATTAAACATATAGATAGATAGATAACATAGACATAATATAAATATATATTAAACATATAGATAGATAGATAACATAGACATAATATAAATATATATTATACATATAGATATATATAGTATTACATAAACATAATATAAATATATATTATACATATAGATATATATAGTAATACATAAACATAATATAAATATATATTATACATATAGATATATATAGTAAAAACATAATATAAATATATATAGTAATACATAAACATAATATAAATATATAATATACATATAGATATAATAGTATAAACATAATATAAATATATATAGTAATACATAAACATAATATAAATATATATTATACATATAGATATATATAGTATAAACATATAGATATATATAGTATAAACATAATATAAATATATATTATACATAAACATAATATAAATATATAATATACACATATATATATATATATTAACAAGTATATTATACATAAATAGATAATATATGTATATAAACTCTCAATTTTATTTCACATTTAGAAAATACAAAATATGATATTGAAGATGAGAAAAATATACCTAACTCATGGGAGGCTAAAATACCGTACGAGGAACCGAGTCCGATAATTATCAGTATTTTTCACTCTCTTTTTTTCACTCTTTTTTTTTCTATTTTTTTTCTCTCATTCTCTCCTAATTGAAGCTCCTCACCGTAGCATTTCTTCCTTGAAGTCCTCCTTCATTCATTGAAGCTACCCTCATTTTATAGAGAAAATGTACACATATTTAATTAATTAATAAAACCTTTTTTTTTTTAATAATATAAAAGAAACGTTTTTTTTTTAATAATAAAAAAATAAAATCGGTGGAAAAGAGGCAATTTTCCACCGTTGGAATTTTTTATTATTTTTTTAAAAAAAAATTATTATTTTTAAAAAAAAAAACAAATTTTTTTTTTTTAATATTTTTCAAATCTCGATTCCTCTCATTCGGTATTATGATCCCGAGCCAAAATCAGGTGTTTACAGTTGCCCCTCTTTGAGCACGCGCTCATGGAAGTGATCTCATGAGTGTGTGTTCAAAGACAAACGACTGATTTTGGCTTCTCTTTATTCATTATTTACATAGTAGACAAACATTATTACGCAACTTTCGGAAGCTAGACACCTATAGGTCCCGATTGTTGACGATGATTTGTGAAGACTGAGCGTCTAAACGCTCATCAACTTGTGATTCCCAGACGTTGGACACCTACAGGTCTTGGTCGTCGAGGATGACTTGCAGAGGTTGAACACCTAAAGACTCCGCTCGTCGGTCGGCTTGTGACTCGTTGGGGATGACTTGTGGAGGCTGAACACCTAAAGGCTCCGCTTGTCGGCTTGTGACTCCTAGAAGGTGGATAACTACAGGTTCTGGTCATCGAGGATGACTTGCGGAGGCTGAAACTAAAGACTCCACTCGTCGGCTTTGTGATTCCCAGAAGCTGGATAACTACAGGTCCTGGTCGTCGAAGATGATTTTGCGAAGGTTGAACACCTAAAGGCTCCGCTCGTTTTTTTTTTTTTTTTGTGACTCCAAGAAGCTGGATAACTACAGGTCTTGGTCGTCGATGATGACTTGCGAAGGCTGAACACCTAAAGGCTCCGCTCTTTTTTTTTTGTGTGACTCCAAGAAGCTGGATAACTACAGATTCTGGTCGTCGATGATGACTTGCGAAGGCTGAAACCTAAAAGCTCCGCTCGCCATTTTTTTCCAGAAGCTTTGTTGTGGGTGACTTACGGGGGTTGAGCACCTCAAGGCCCCGTTCGTCGGCTTGTAACTTTCAGAAGCTGGACATCTACATGTTCTGATCGTTGGGGATGACTTGCGGAGGTTGAGCACCTAAAGGCTCCGCTCATCGTTTGTTTTTTCTCCCAGAAGCTGGATAACTACAGGTCCTGGTCGTCGATGATGACTCACGGAGGTTGAGCATCTCAAAGCCCCGTTCGTCGGCTTGTAACTTTCAGAAGCTGGACATCTACAGGTTCGTTGATGATGACTCGCGGAGGTTGAGCATCTCAAGGCTCCGCTCATCGTTTTTTTTTCTCCCAGGCTGGATAACTACAGGTCCTGGTCGTCGATGATGACTCACGGAGGTTGAGCATCTCAAAGCCCTGTTCGTCGGCTTGTAAATTTCAGAAGCTGGACATCTACAGGTTCTGATCGTTGATGATGACTCGCGGAGGTTGAGCATCTCAAGGCCCCGTTCGTCGGCTTGTAACTTTCAGAAGCTGGACATCTACAGGTTCTGATCGTTGGGGATGACTTGCGGAGGTTGAGCACTTTTGTCGTCCACTTTTGAGCTTTGTGGGAAACATTGTCGTCCACTTTTGAGCTTTTTTTTTTTTTTATCTCTTGATTTTCCTTCCTTTTACTACGGTTTTTTTTTTACCGCACCTCTCGATTCCCTTAATTTTTTCCTAGGTCGCCCTTTTGGGTTTTCAACCTAGCCGGGATTTGATTCCTTTCCTTTTGCCATGATCGCCCTTTTTAGGGATTTTTAATCATGCCCCTCTTCCCTAAATTTTGCCTAAACCGCCCTTTCAGGTTTTCGATTTAGCGGGAATTTCTCTCATTTTTTTGGAGGCTCACTTTCTGATTATGAGTTTTTTTCCCTGCATCCACATTGATTGGATTGGGGAGATCTCTGTTGTCCATGTCAGTGATGATCATGGCTCCCCCACTGAAAATATCTTGATGACATAAATCCCTTCAAATTTAGGTACAAACTTGCCTCGGGAGTCTTGATTGACTTGGAGTATATTTTTTTTATCTCTCGTTTTTCAATCATTTTGCTACGGTATTTTTTTTTACCGCACCTCTGGGTTCCCTTCATTTTTGCCTAGGTGGGCCTTTCGGGTTTTCAACCTAGCAGGGATTTGAATCCTCTCCTTTTGCCACGATTGTCCTTTTGAGGATTTTCAATCATGCCCATCTTCCATAAATTTTGCCTAAACCGCCCTTTTGAGTTTTTGATTTAGCGGGAATTTTCTCACTTTTGAAGGCTCGCTTTCTGGTTACGAGTTTTTTTTTCATCCACATTAATTGGATTGTGGAGTTCTTGCTCGTCCTTGTCAGTGATAATCATGGCTCTTCCGCTGAAAATCTTTTTGACGATATAATCCCATTCATATTTAGGCATAAACTTGCCCCGAGAATCTTGATTGACTTGAAGGATTTTTTTTTTTATCTCTCGTTTTTCTATCATTTTGCTGCGGTATTTATTTTTTTTTTACCGCACCTCTCGGTTCCCTTAATTTTTTGCCTAGGGTCGCCCTTTTGGGTTTTCCACCTAGCAGGGATTTGATTCCTCTCCTTTTGCCATGATTGTCCTTTTGGGGATTTTCAATCATGCCCCTCTTCCCTAAATTTTGCCTAAACCGCCCTTTCGGGTTTTCGATTTAGCGGGAATTTTCTCTCACTTTTGGAGGTTCACTTTATGGTTACCAACTCTTTAAGGATAGTATTTTCTGTCTGGGTCCATATTGATTGGACTGGAGAGTTCTTGATTGTCCATGTCGGTGACGATCATGGCTCCTCTGCTGAAAGTCTCTTTGGCGACATAAGACTCTTCATATTTAGGCACAAAGTTGCCCCGAGAGTCTGGATTGACTCTAAGAATTTCTTTTCTGAGAATTAGATTGCCTGCTTGTAATCCTCTTGGACTGACTTTCCTGTTAAATGCACGAGTCATGCGTTGCTAGTACAAATGCATGTAGCACTGCGCGATGAGCCACGTTTTGTCATGAGGTTCAATTGCACGTATCTGCATTTCGCCTACTCTGACTCGTCCTTCTCTGCCTCGGCGAGGATCCTAGATGACGGGAATTCTAGTTCAATTGGCAACACGACTTCGATCCCGTAAACAAGGGAGAATGGGGTTGTTCCTGTTGGTGCCTGTATTGAGTCATGTATGCCATGAGTGCCCAAGACAGCTTATCATGTCAGTCCTTCAATTGATGCTTCCACTACACCATTCATTTGTGGGTGATATGGAGATGAATTTTTATGCCTGATCACAACTCTTCGACCAATTTAGTTTTGTGGCATTGCCGATGATGATTGACTTCGGCATCCCATAACACATGATGATGTCCTCGCTTATGAAAAATTCAATGGTCTTTGCCGTTATTGACACCAGGGTAATAACCTCTACTCCTGGTGAAGTAATCGATTGTAATCAATATAAATCGATGACCATTGGACGCCTTTGGGAAAATCATGTTGATTACATTGATGACCTACATTGAGAAAGCCTGTGGGGAATTCCTGGAATAGAGCTCGTGCAGTGACGCGTGGATTTGGTCCACGTACACTTGACAGATGTGATATTGCTGGGCATGTTTTATACAGTCAGCCGTCATGGTGAACCCAAAGTACCCAAGTCTTGCACGTTCATGTGTGAGCCGCAACAACCTTCATGAATTTCTTCCATTAGATGTTCAACTTCTTTAGCATTCACGCATCTTAAAAAGGTATAGTCGGGCCACTGGGTAATTAATTGCAAGTCCTTCCAAGCATGACCATTCAGACATTTTCTTGTGGTGTTCTCTGGGAACTCCGTACGCCAAGTATCTTTTTATATCAGTGAGTCATGGTTGACTGTCTGATTCTTCGATTGTACAACAATAGGTTGAAACCTCTTTGATTTTGATCTCCATTGGCAGTTTTTGGTTTCCCGGATAAATTTTACTCATGGGCGCGAGCGTTGCCAATTTTTTTGAACGCAAAGACGCAAATAAGAACACAAGGTGATTGAAAGTTTGCTTCTCTTCTTCGCAGCTTTCATCCTCGTGGTGATGACGTTGCTGGCGTCATTGTTGTTGTCCCTCCATGGGTTTCTCCACCCTTCAGGGAATCCGATCAGTTGGAAGTACTTCGCCTTGCTGTGACGAACTTTCCGTAGTGGCTACATTTCAAGCCTTTCCGATCGACGCTGCTAACAATGGCATCTCTCTGCATCGAAAATGACGTCTCCCCTGTTGTGAACAACGACGAGCGTCAACAATGGCATCTCTTATGCAGGAGTCAACAACGGCGTCTATCCCGTGTCAACAATGGTGACTCTTATGCAGGAGTCAACAACGGTGTCTTCCCCGTGTCAACAATGGCGACTCTTCTGCAGGGGTCAACAACGGTGTCTGTCCCGTGTCAACAATGACATCTTGATGACGTCTTCCCCATGTCAACAATGACGTCTTTTCATCTCTATTTAAGTCGCCTATGCTTTAGCTCGATCAAACGAAAGGGAGTTGTTTTTCTCATCTCCTTTACTTTGTAAAACAACCTTCCCTTTTCCGGTGGTCGAATGTGGTCTGGTGGCGTGGGTCGATTTGACTATGATTGTCACTTTCTCTAAGCGAGGCGTAACATAGAAGACGGGCTCAATTATGATGATGAACCTCGGTGTCCCTCCTTGCTGCGGTACCCATTACTTATCTCTGGTCCCTTCCTTGATCGGATAGTTGCATAAGTTGATTCTTCATCAGGTAACGGATTTTTCTCGGAGTAGATCTCGTTTTTCCTGATCATACTCCTTACTCACTGCATTCAGGAATTGATACAATTTGGTATCTGCTTGATTTTGTGTTTCAAATTGAAATGTCGTCTGAGCCAACAGATCATTCACTGTAATGTATAAAGTCAGATTCGGCAAGGGTGCCCCCATTAGCGAGTGGACGGACGAAAAAGCCCCTGGGAGCTTCATTGAGGAGAGCTCCACTAGTGATACCAGTTGAAAATAAGCATGACAAGCCCCCGTGAGCATCAATGTCATCGAGTTGGATCACTTGGTGTGGGCCTGGTAATGAAACGGCAAAGAGAGGAAACAACAATGTCCCTGAACTTTCGGCTAAATGTTTCCTCCAGGCGAATTCATAATCTTTGAAATTAGGACGAAAACTCAGTCCTAAAAGTATTTTTTTCCTTCCGGGTGTGTGATGATCATATGTGGGAGGTGGACCTTGGTCAGGATGGCCATATGTGGGAGGTAGAGCTTCGTCAGGATGGCAAAGGTGCCTTACATGGATTGATGAAGTACCACGACAGTAGTGTTCCTCGGGAAGACGAGATCAGGGATATTGTGGTAGTCACGGCTGCCCGGAGCTTAGAAAAGCAAAAATCCGCTCGACCTAGGAGGTCATGCCAGCGATTGACTGCACTGTGCGAGAACTCATGGTGTGCATGGTTTGCTTTAGCTTGATGTATTTCTCCTCGTGTTTTTGAGGTGCCGGAGTCATCGAATGTCGCATGGATTTCCGGAAACCTAAATCCAAAATACCATAGTAAGAAGGATGAATACACAATTGATCATGCATGATTGATTTCAAAAATTCTGCATGTTCCGTTCATTCCATTCGTAGACTTTGATTGCATGTATGGCAAAAGTTTTTTTCAAAAATACTTTATAAGGATTTGGCCAATCGATGTCTAGTTCTTAAGACGTTTCACACAACGACGTAGCTCATTGAGTGCATTTGTTGCTTGTTCCTTGGTTCGAACGAAGGTCGAGGACATGTATTTTGAAAATCTTTTTATTTGCCTCATTCTTCGTATGAACTGTTCAAGGGTGTCATTCAACTTAGCAACGTTGCCCCCACATTTTTCCAAAGCCCCAACATTGCTAGAATGACGGTGGTTGTTGGAGTCTATGCCTGATTATCTCATTCGGGTTGAAAGACGGACTTGCTGGTGTCGAATGGAACTTGTGAACGTATTCCGTTGTTGTTAATCACGCAGACACGTTTTTCCATATTTCATAATTCAGACAAGTCGTTAAGAATCCAATTGACTTTGTAGTTTACGAGCTCGTGAACCTCGTCAATCTTCTTGTTCACGTATTTCTGATTCTCTTTTGTCATGACTTTCCATATTCAGGCAATTTCGACAGTAGGGTTGTATGACCTTAATGTGAGGGCAATTTTTTTTTTTTTATCCTTACCAAAGATGGTGCGTGAAACGTCTTAAGGATACAAGATTGAATGAACGGAACTTACATTATTTGTTGTTTTTTTGAAAAATGCAATGCAAGTGCGAGAATTTAACTTCATTAGTAAGACTCGTATTACATTTACAACAGTCTGGAATATATAATACAAAAGGCCCAATCCTATACATGTCATGATCTAAGACCAAAACAAAACACATTTACATCAATGGGTCAAACTTCTTCATGGGCCAAATTTCTTCATGGGTTGTGGGTCAATCTCGTATCCAAATACATGGGCCGAATTCCCATTTACATCACTTGGGCCCAAAAATGGAAATACACACAAAACTGGTAAAGACTAAACACGGCGTGAAGCTTTTGTTCTAAATGGATGGAATTTCTAGGTCCTCTGAACCAGCGGAACCTCACCCCCTAAAGAGGATCACGGACCCATTCCGATCATCGAGTTGAGTTGTTTGGGTGCGTGCCGGCGGTCCAAACCGCTCCGGGCGCATTCCCCTACTAAACTCTCTAAGCTCTTAATGTGCTCCAGGTCCGAGCGGGTAATGGTAACCAGCGTGGTGTGTGCAAAACAAGAATTAAATTTTTTTTTTTTTTACTTATTACAATTACATCGCCTTTTGGACAAAATTTGAAACTGCAAGAATGAGCAAACTGTTAAAACGGATATGGCAAAATATAATATGGCAAAGCAAACATGACAAAGCCTAAACCCTCTAAAAGAGGTCCCCAGCAGAGTCGCCAAATTGTCGGACGTCGGATCCGACTTTCCCGACCCGTTTTGGAAAAATATTTTTTTATTTTCGTTTTTGAAAATGCCGGGTCTTGGCGAGCGAAGGGTCCGGTCGAGCGGGGTCATCAACCGGACCGAAAAATTTGAAAGAGTCGCCACCGATTAATTGAAGGCTAATCGGAATCCTAAAATTGCCTAGGGTACATGAAATTAACATCCTAGGGCTTAGAAAGGTATACGTCCAGAGAATCGAGTTCGGGGGTTTGATTACGTCTTAAAAGCTCGCGAGCTTATAATCCGCCCTTTCGGTACTTTAATTTGCTTATGAAACTTTTTTCAATTTTGCCCGAATTGCCCGTTTTAATCATGCTTGGCCCCAAAAAAATGCATTTTCTTTAAATTAAACAAACCATGTACAAACATTTTTTTTTTTAATTTTCAAATAAACAAGAGAGAACTAAAGTTAATCGTGCTCGAAAAAAATGGTTTAACTCTCGAGCCATTTTAAACGTGTCAAAACATGCACGAATAATTTTTGAAAATATTAAGCTCGTTGGACTAATTTGTCCCATTTTAAGAAGTTATAGGATGTCCAAAAAATATAGGGACCAAAATGCAATTTATAAAAATTTGAGCTGAATTGGACAAATATTTTCGAAAATTGCAAAAATGACCCTAAACTATTATGGACTTATTTGTAACACTTGGTAAAGTTCTAAAATAACCAGAAAATTATTCTATACTTATTTGTAACATTTTGAAAAGTCATGGAATGTCCAGAAAAATTTAGGAATAAAAATTGTAATTTTCGAAAAAAATATAACTTAACTGAAAATATTTTTTTAAAATTACAGAATTGCCCCTAAACTATTCTAGATTTATTTGTAATACTTGGTAAAATTCTAAAAATAACCCGAAAATTATTCTAGACTTATTTGTAACATTTTTAGAAATCATGGAATGTCTAGAAAAGTTTAGAAATCCAATTGTATATATTTTTTTTAAGAGCTGAATTAAGAAAAACAATTTGCACAAATGGCCCAAAACTTTTCCGGTTTGGTTTATAACACTCGATAACGTCCCAGAAATGACCCGAGAGTCCAATGACCGAGTTGTAACCTTCATCAAAGTTTGGGAATGACCTAAGTCAATTTTGAAATTTGTTTTTTTCCACATATACATAATATATATATGTATATATTAAACATATAGATAGATAGATAACATAGACATAATATAAATATATATTAAACATATAGATAGATAGATAACATAGACATAATATAAATATATATTATACATATAGATATATATAGTATTACATAAACATAATATAAATATATATTATACATATAGATATATATAGTAATACATAAACATAATATAAATATATATTATACATATAGATATATATAGTAAAAACATAATATAAATATATATAGTAATACATAAACATAATATAAATATATAATATACATATAGATATAATAGTATAAACATAATATAAATATATATAGTAATACATAAACATAATATAAATATATATTATACATATAGATATATATAGTATAAACATATAGATATATATAGTATAAACATAATATAAATATATATTATACATAAACATAATATAAATATATAATATACACATATATATATATATATTAACAAGTATATTATACATAAATAGATAATATATGTATATAAACTCTCAATTTTATTTCACATTTAGAAAATACAAAATATGATATTGAAGATGAGAAAAATATACCTAACTCATGGGAGGCTAAAATACCGTACGAGGAACCGAGTCCGATAATTATCGGTATTTTTCACTCTCTTTTTTTCACTCTTTTTTTTTCTCTCATTCTCTCCTAATTGAAGCTCCTCACCGTAGCATTTCTTCCTTGAAGTCCTCTTTCATTCATTGAAGCTACCCTCATTTTATAGAGAAAATGTACACATATTTAATTAATTAATAAAAACTTTTTTTTTTTAATAATATAAAAAAAAACGTTTTTTTTTAATAATAAAAAAATAAAATAGGTGGAAAAGAGGCAATTTTCCACCGTTGGAATTTTTTATTATTTTTTTAAAAAAAAATTATTATTTTTAAAAAAAAAACAAATTTTTTTTTTTTTAATTTTTCAAATCTCGATTCCTCTCATTCGGTATTATGATCCCGAGCCAAAATCAGGTGTTTACAGTGAGTATCAAAAAGTGAAGTAAACTTATTGTTCATAGTTTGTTATTTATTATAGGGAAAAGTATGAAAATGGTGCAACATGTTTCACCAAAATAGTTTTTCGTGCTATTTGTTTTTTGACGATGGTTAAATGTTAAATACGTTTGTAAATGATGGTAAATGAACATTCCGTCTACAAAACGTTTAATTATGTCGTTAAGTTGTCACGTGACTTTATAAACAGTTTTTTCGGTTGTAAATCAATTTGGAAAATACCTATATGCCCTATCCTTATTTGTTATGTTGTTTTTCATCCGATTCTTCTTGGGTTTGTCAGTTGTTCTTCTTTTCTTCTCTGGTGCTGTCCTCTCCTTGAAACTCCGTTTCTCTGCGATTTTCGTCTCGGTTGGACTTCTTGACTTCCTTCTCGTCTGGAGAAGTAGGTTTCGTTCGGCTCCTTGTCGGCTTTCACGATTTGCACTCTTTTCTTGAATATATACATCTGTTATTTTTTCTTATTTCATTTTTGATTTTGCTGCATTTTATACAGGCTTTGGCATCTGAGAGAGAGCTCGTCCTTGCACTCCTAGATCCAGATGCAATGGTTAATATAGGATCAACTGCTAGCCGATTCTCCAAGAACTCTAACATAGATTTTGCGAAAGCAAAATCTGACGTAACTTTTGTTCTTGATAGAATATTTGAAGGGGTTTGCAGACCGTTTAAAGTAAGAGTTGAACATGTCCTTGCACTACTTTTTTTGTATATCATAGCCCACAACATTTTTACTCTTCTTCAATTTTAGATATTAGATCTACTTGGTGAAGATACAACTCTCTGTAACACGCTTTGGGCACTAAAGGATGCGTCTCAGAAGACACAATTCTGTATTTTTTCATATTCAAATTCGCGCTAGCGTGACTGTCAAGAAGTGCCTTAATATCTTTATAGAAAACCACTCAGTATGCTTAATTGACCTTGTTTTGTAACCCTTGTTATAATATATTAGATTGTCAAGTTGTGCTCATGTTCAATGTAGATGTGCGAGCAAGCTGCAGAGGCACACAAATCTAAAGGCAGCTACTCTTCGAGAAGAAGAGCAACTCTAACCACAGACAAGTTGGTAAATCATCTGTTGATGCCATCTTATCGACTACCAGTCCTTCTCCACTGCCTCAGGTTGGTTACACTTTACATAAATTTGATTCATTATCCAATTAAAATTAAACGACCTTTTCTATGATGGATTGATGATTGTAGAACAGCGAGAGACCATCCAAGATATTCCTCATCAACTGCCTCTCTACAATCCAACAACCATTGCTCGGACACTCCATGGCCACAGACTACGTAAACAACATAAGCTTGATGCTGAACAACCACTTACACATCCTAGTCGAGAAAAAAATGGAAGCTATTCTAGGGCACTGTGGCCTATCGGACAAGATGCCCACGTCCACGAATGTTCTTCACGAATGTTCTGTTTCTTCAAACTCTTTAACAGAAGCACTCTGAGTTAGTACCTACAGATGTATCCTTCTTCAAACTCTTCCGAAAGTAATTCTTAATTCTTTCCTGTTATTTAAACTAGAGCTGTGATTACTGGATGGGTTGCAATATAATTGATACTGTCGAGTTTCTTCAATGGTTTCTTATGATAATTTATGATGCAAGGAAACTGGATTCTTCAACCAAAGGTATGTTTCTTCACCAGCAATCTTCACAGCCAGGGGACTCCACAACAGCACAAAATAGGATGACAAGGGCAGAAATGCTATTTCAAAATTTGGTTTTTACAGTCAGTCAGAGTCACGTGACATACCACGTGTTATATTAACGTACATATTCAACAGAAGTTAGACGGAAGTACCAAAAATCATTTTTCATAAACATGTTGTACCTAAAACCATCATCTGGTCTGGAAAACCATTTTGGTGAAACATGTTGCACCATTTTCATACTTTTCCCTTTATTATATTTTCAAATTTAATGATTCTTAAGGGTTAGTCAAATTTAGAATGTATGAGTATTTCATTATTTAATCCAAAAACTTGAAGGTTAATACATCTCTATAAAAATTAAAAACTCTAATTATTTTTTAAGAAATTGCTCGAGCGACCGGGAACAAAAAACATTACTAAAGGAAATTCGTGTCGATCGAGCAATTTTTTTAAAAAATAATTAGAGTTTTTAAATTTTATTTCATTATTTTATGAAACTTAAGTTTAGTTTTACATTAATAATATTTTAATCAAATACTTAATTCTCACTCTCTTTTTAATTGTTCTATGAGAGAACGATCAAATCATACCTTTGTAACACCTCACAAGTCACACACAATGAACGACCACGACGTGCATGCGTATAACACGTGTGCTAGTCTAGTTTATTTTTAAATTTAATATCTACTTAGCTATTTAATTTTACATATGATACTTAAATTTAGAAAAATAATAATCAACCAATAGTAATTAATCATTATTGGACTGTAACTGTACTCAATCTAATCCTAATTCCGAATTAACTAATAACTTTTCAGGAACTACCTTCATTTTCTCCAAACCAGTCCTCCGACTCTTTTTGGCCAATATGAAAATGGCCTCTACCGCCGTGGAGTCAGCCTCCGTCGCCACTGTTGACGGTGGAAGTAGCCACGCACAGAACCTCCGCCTCGAAGCACTACCCGTAATTGATCTCCGCCTCTTCACCCAATCCGAGCTCTACGCACTCTCTCTTTCTTCCTCCACCCCCTCTTCACAGGACGCGTTCGTGGTCTCGTTCCCCAAAATCGATCGCTCCGTCTTCAATGAGTCCGCCGGAAGCCACAAGCAGACCTACTCCCGCCTTCGCCTTGCCCCTCGCAACTCCTCCTCCCCCATTGCCCGTCAGAATCCGTCGGAGCCTCTCGCCGAGGAGAATTCTCGCATTATTTCCTTCTTAAAGGGTCTTTTTGCCCCTCATGCTACTAACGAACTTTCGATCGCCGATCCAGTAAGTATCCCCCACAATGACAGGAGTAGCCAAATCCCTTTCCAGCACTGCGCCCCTGATCCATCCACCTCCGTGTTCCATACTGTCCCAATGGAACTTACGGAGGGCTCGGTTTTTAAGGATGCTGAGTCGCCAGTGTTTAAGAGGAAGCGAGGGAGACCAAGGAAGCATGATAAACCTTCACCGAGCAGTTATGGAGTTAAGCAACTTGTTGCGGTGAATCAGATTTATAACAAAGAGAAGCAAAATGAGGAGAATGGGGTGGAGAAGAAGTTGAATGTGGTTGATTTGGATCGTTTCGAGGAGGAGCTGAGGAATAGAACAGAAGGACTAAGGACGGAGGATGAGCTGTCAGGGTTCTTGAGTGGGTTGAGTGGAGAGTGGGGAAGCAGGAAGAAGAAGAGGCGAATTGTGGAGGCCAATAGCTTAGGAGATGTATTGCCCAAAGGATGGAAGCTGCTTCTTAGCATCAAGAATGATGGGAATCGAATTTGGCTTGGATGTAGCCGCTACATAAGGTATTTGAAATTTGAGTTGCTCCAACTTCGGTGTGCCTCTTTTTATCTCAGAGATTCCATTAGCTGCACATCCTAGAATCGTTTGGTCGATCCAATTTAAGGTGGCAAATTTGGAGTTGGAGAAAAATGGAGACTCTGTCAGGGTTTCAGGGGTCATGACTCAAGACAATCATATACAGATATATACATTTAAAATATCACTTCTTTAGTGTGATTCAACTTGAAATTTCAAGTGTCATTCTTCTGCTAACCCCAAGGTTGAATATTTTTTTTTGGGGGGATATAGGTTGTGATGCAGATCTTCTTCAATGGTAGATCAATTTCTGAAGTTGCAGCTCGGTGATATTGACATTATATTGAATATTTGCCTTCTTGTTATTCAGCATTTAGTTCATATATTGTTGTGGTTTCTCATTCACATTAGCTTGGTGTCTTCTGCGATGTCTTCTGCACCTTTTCTGACCTCATATCCTAGTCACCAGCTTTTATTTCTATTGGAAAAATCAGTTTTTATATAGCGTTTTGATTGTCTCTTTGCATGTGAGAAATTTTTATTAGACTAAACTGAGCTTCATAATTCTCACATTTCATTAGTACTTATGGAGTAAAAAGTTTTGAATGTTTGCTCTACAGCAAATCTTGGGCCTTTGATTTTCAGCTCTATTTGCTGTTGATTCTTAGCTGGCTCCAATAAAATAACCCCGTTTCTTTTGTTACAGACTCCTTGTGCTGAGCTTATATTTCCTCAATTTTCTTTTCATGATTAACCTTCCTTTTTCTTTACAGTCCTGATGGACAACAGTTCGAATCTTGCCATGATGTGTGTAAACATCTTCTATCGCCGGTTCACAAAGATGCAAGCCTTTCTGGTCCGGCTGGTGACAGTAATCAGCTTCTCAACAAAATGAGTTCTGGAAATGTCAGTAACTGTTCTTTTTTTAATTAAATAGCAAGAAAGAAAAATATGGCACTTTTATTTGTACGTCTTGGCTTGTTAAAAATGTAATGTATTTACAAGATTGTCTCTGCAGTGTGCAGATCGTTCTCTTCCAGTGGACCAGAGTCATCAAGAGATTGTACCTCCTTCAGCCGTTCCAAGTTCCTCTGTTTCAGGTGATCATCAAATGCTAGAGCCTTTATCAATAATTGGTAGTCCAGAGAACTGTCAGATGAAGCGGAGTTTCAATTGCCACAAATGCACTATGATATTTGATGAGAAGGATAATTTATTGCTTCATCTTCTATCGTCCCACAAGAAAACAAGAACTGCTGCTAGAAATGGCATGCCCAACCCAGAATCTGTGATTATGAGAGAAGGGAAATATGAATGTCAACTGTGTCAGAGACTTTTTGAGGAGAAGAATCGTTTCAGTAGCCATTTTGGCAACCATATTAAGGACTATGTTAGGAGGGTTGAAGGTTCTGCAGAAACTACTCGTGGAAGGAAGATCATACCAAAGTTGCAAGAATCAATTGCAACTGACAGAGTTTCTTCTTCTGTACCATGCAATACTAAGATTGATAGTCACCATGATATTGGGTTTTCACATGCTACAATGAGATTAGATGCCTTACCTAAAAACCCTAACATACCAAATAGTGATCATGGTAGCCTTCCTTCCCTTACAGTAGTAGCAAGACCTGATGAACATGTCTGTGATGATTTGAAGAAACAGGGAAAGGTTTCTGACTTACCCAACGATGTAGTAGAATTGCTAGGTGAAACCAGTAGAGTTGCTTCTGAACTTGATATGTGCAAAGAAGCTGATGAAGTCAAGCCTTATGATCACTATGATGGTACTCCTGAAGCTAGTGTCCTTAAAAGTGAGAACAAAGAAAGCATGGATTTTGTTAATTCAAAGGATGATCTGACTGAACAGATTGATCCCAAGAGTGATGTGGTCGCTCCAGATGAGAAACAGAGTGTCATGAATAATGAAAATCTTGTGAGTAGTCTTTTTGATAGCTCTATGGAGGAAATGGAACTTGATGATGGGGATGAAGTGGGGAACAGTGTGCTAATCTCTGAAATAGGGGATCCTTGCTTTGGGCTGGAGGAGGATGTTCTTAATTATAATAGCAAGCAACAAGAAAGTGCTGAAGGTACATTTGTACAGAATGTAGATGAGAAAAAACCTACTACTGAGAATGTTATTGAAACTCAAACATCCAATTTGGTAGGTTCCAAGAAGGAAACAGTCTATCAGAGCTGCTTGCCCTTGCCTTCTAACCAACAGGCAGTTCGTCCTAACAGTAACATGGATGGAGTTACTGGTAGCACTGTTGAGGAGGATAGACCTTATAACTTTTGGAATAGCAGAAAAATAATTAACTTTGATGGAGAAACTGCCACACCGACGAATGATGTTGTCAAAAGCAGTGAGCAAGAAAGTAGCATGAACCATACTGTTTGTCAGTCACTTGATCAAAATGCATGTAACATGGAAGAGACTGGAGTTGGGAATTCCGTTTCCAAAGAAGAGCACTTGTGGCATCAAAAGGTCCTTGGGAGTACTTCTTTATCTGCACCTTTGAAAACATCAAATCTTGAACAGAATGATAGCAGGCGTTCAGTGTCCGAGGTAAATAAACTGCAACAAGGAAAGGTCGCTGAAAGTAGCTCTTTATCTGCATCTGTGAATTCAATGGATCTTGATATTCACCTTAAGAAGAGTTCTTCTGAAGAGCATGGGATTAGCGTAAGCTGTTCTTTAATTCCATCTCTTAATCAGCATGGGCAAGCTGTTGATGTGCAAAATCCGTGGCAACAGAAGGTCTTTAAAGCTAATTCTTTGTCTGCACCTCCGAAAACCTCAGATCTGGAGGGTAACATCATGAATGTTTCTCCTGGTGTGGTGGAGCCTTTTAAGGTGAATCATGATACGAGACCAGATTCCTCTGCTGTGAGCCATGATGAGACGCAGAGAAGTTCTCCAGTAGGTTTTCCTTTTGGCACTCCACATCAACAAAGCTTTCTCAGTGTTAACAATCAACCACATGTTAGTGCTAGAGAGGAGCTGAAGGGAAACATGAGTTTCAAGGGTCTGAATGCCGGTTACCAAGACTATGATAACAATGTGACATCATTTAATGTTGTGGAGAAGCCAAAGCCCGATGAAGCAACAGGCACTTGGAATAGTACGAGTTCTTTTACTTTTGATAGTCATTTTCCTCTGCATGATGGCAATGCTTCAATGGGCTTTGTACAGGAAAGAAGTGCGGACACAAGTTCCCATCTTTTCACCAGAAACACTGAAACTGTTGCTCCGAATCAGCGTGGAACTGTTGCGTATGGTGGGAATATAGAGGAACAAAGACGGAATAAAGAGCCTGAGCCTTTATTTGGTATATTCTCTCCAAATGTTGATCAGCAGACATTAAATTACAACATGGACATGTTTTACCCAGGAACCATGCAGAGTGACTGTCGAGTGGGAAATGTGGGACCCACAAGGACTAATGAGTTGATTACTGGCTTCTTCAATCAACCCAAACCTCGTGAAGAAGTGACTCAGCAGCCAATGTGGAGGACTGAGGGTCATGTCTTTCAGAATGGTTTGAGTTACGTATCTCCTTCAATACCACAGCAATCGAACTGCTTCCAGTCTTTCAATATGGTATCCAATAATAATAAGGTAATCATACTCTCTCTCTCTCTTATACGTGTCATGGTGCTGTTCTGGACAACTTCTTGACATGCCATGACATACTGTATACTATTTAAACCATTTTAATTAAAGTTAGTATTTTCTGAGAAATAAGAATACAGAAAGCAAGCTTCCTTTTGCCAATATTGGCATTTGACCATATCTTGGCAGATGTACTTATATTGTAAATAGTAACCATGTTGGTTATTAGTATTAGAAGTCCACGTAGATTATGTGTAGTGATAAAATTTCCTGTCAAAAAGGGATGCCTTTTGGCTATCTGTTCAATATGCAGTTAGCACCTTTGCAGGGCAGTTTCAGTAAAAAGTTCCTTTTTGTATCTTGCATGTTGAGCAGGTTCAGAATGACTTCTACCCAACCAATCAGAAGCTCGAGAATACTGCATCAGTAGAAGGGATCCGAATGAGTGGCGGGGAGTACATGGAGTACAATTTTCTACCAGCCCAATCAACCAACCATTCAGGAGGCTCCAAAATCACACCAATGAATCAACAAATGCAAACGAGTTACAATGCAAATTGGCTCGAGATGGGTAGTGGTAATAGCAGTAGTGCTAATAACAGCACCAGGCACCAGGTGACGACTACTCCATGTGTTTGGTGTGGGAACCAGTTTACTCCAGAAGCGGGTTTCACTGCAGAAGCTGGTTCGGTTGGATACATGTGTTTCAACTGCAAGGCAAAGCTCTCTGGACAAATCAACTTCTTTTAGATTTTTCTTAGTCTAATTTGCTCTGCTTAGGAGTGGTGTTGTAAACATAAGATTAGTGTAGATGTCAGTTTAGGTTGGGTCTTGAGGTGAAGAATGCTAGTTGGTTGTCTCTGTACTGTTTACTAACCTCTATTGGCTTGTAACGGTATATGCATCCATGTCTTATTAAGGTTATGCATAAATTCAACATCATATTTTCTTTGGTTGTGTTATTGGTTTGGATGCTTGATTTGATGAAGTTCTTAGGGTTTGTAAGTTTAGTAAGGTGTACATCTAGTGAAGTTTCCCTCATAGTTTTTTTTGCAGTTGACAGGGTTCTGAATTCATTTTAATGTCAAGGTTTAAAACTGAACTTGATTTAATTCTGAAACTGATTAATAGATGCAATTTTATTGTATTATATATATATAAATTACAGTTTTGAATATGACGGGAGAATGATACTTATGATGAAACCCCAAATACAAATTTGATCATGTGCTGTGTATGTAACAACTTCAAATAGGGTTCATCAATGAGACATCACTGAGCAGACTGACAAACAAGTCCAGATCTTGAGTCACAAAATAGAGTAATTTCCTCCAATAATACAAATCAAACCATATACAAAGATACACTTATATACTCGCAACTTCCAGATACCACTATCCAAATGAATATTGTCATATTTAACTGCAAATTGCAATAGAAGAGAGAGGAAAATTTACAGTGAAAAAAACTTTTGATCCATCCATCGTTCATTCAACAATCTCGTACTCAAGCTGCACATACCGTGCATGTCCCTGTTTCTTGCTGTCGCCGCCAGTTTTACTTTTGTGCCGATGAAACAAAACTCTTATTCTGACATGTATTTCTTATGTATATATGCTGGAAATTAGATAGTGTTCTTGGAAATGCATTCATACTCGGAATCTAATAACGATGCAAGATATGTCATCTTTGCTTTCTCGCTTGAGAGCTTCAGCTGTTAATTTCTTTGCAGCCATTTGCGGGTTCTTAATTCTTCTTGCAATGTCAATTGCATCTTGGTTATTCATCACCTAACATATATAATTATTTAGAGAGTTGTTTCAAAAGAAGAGCAAGTGTAAACATTTCTATAGACAGAGCTGTTTTACCTTCCACAGACCATCACTTGCAAGAATTAATATATCGACATTGACCCCTATCTTACTATATTGAATGTCAGGATCAGAGCGTAAATGTGTTTTTAGACACTTATCTCCAAAAGCACGAGAAACAGCCAATTGCCCATTGACTCTTGGTACATCACCTAAATAAAATGAAAAATGAAACATCAGTTGATCAAATAATGATCGTAAGTAGAGTTAATCTGTGAGTCGTGAGGAAATAAACTTGTTTTCAAGACAAGGATCTACAACTAAGCTTGATCGATCATCAACTGCTATCACAATGACTTCCTGGGAAAATTTCATGAAATTAGCAGTTTCATACCAATGGCATGCTGTACAATGCGGATCTATAACCTTGTGGAACTCCCTTTTCACTGATTGAATGAGGGAATTCACCTTTTGTTTTTAATGGAGACAGCACTGATAACAAGAGTTTTAGTAGCTAATAGTGATAGGTCTCATAGACACACATGGACAACAACTAATCCATTGTAAATGCTATTGTTGGATGCAGGCAAGAAAACCATTAAGGTAAAAATAGGAAGCAAATATTTTCAGAAAGAACCTGGCATATTCGATACAAAGCCACCTTTGCTTTCAATACTACCACGCTCAGTACTAGGCTCATGGTCGATGCTCATTTGTATTGCATGTCCATCTCTTGAAAGTACAGCACGTGAGTCACCGACATTAGCGATCCATAAGTCCCGACCATTTATTAAAATTGCAGTTACAGCTGTAGATCCTCCTTGACCTAAGCCAGTGCTGGAGAGAATTGTTTGATCTGTTTTCTCATAAGCTTTACAAATGGAATCGATAGGGTTGACCCAAAAATTTTCCTACATTGGTCAAAATAGATATTATAACTCAAAAAAATGTGAAAATATGATGAATTTTACCTCCCTTACAATATTACCTCATTCAAGATATTGGAAAACAAATGTTTCTGCAGGTATGAAGGCACACTATTCCCAAGATGACCATCGTAAATAGCAAACAATCCTAGCTCAAAATTCCGCTTTTGCAAAAATTTAGCAACATGATAATCCTCCATGGGATGATTAGCTTTCCCCTTCACCAGGCTGAACCCATACTTGATAGTACTTTGGACATTTTTTCCCTTGCCTAATGATGCTTTGACAGTCTAGTTTTGAAGAAAAAAAGAAAGATATGTAATATATAAAGTTATAAGCTTATTAAATAGTTACAAAAAGAAGAAAAAATATGTAGCTTTATACTGCAGATTCTCAGACCACAAGCTCTTACAATAGCTAAGATGCAAATTTGGACGCATGAGAAACTCGTATGCTCAATAGCAAAAAGAGAGATTAATAGCGTTAATCACGAAAACAACTTGAAGGAGCAGCTATGTACCTGATTATTAGAAGCACTAAAACAGCACACCTTCTCCAGTATATAGTCCATGAGAGTCACCAACAACTCAATAGAATCTCAATTTCCTAATAAAACCCACAAAGTGGAATTCAACCGCTGCTGAATAAGCAGCTCTGATCAATCAATCAATACAGAATAGATGATCAAAAACCCAAACTCTAAAATCCATCTATCCAAGAACAAGAATTAACTAAAAAGGAATGATTTTTCTTCTGAAATTCAATAGAATTGTCTCTTACCGTACATCAGAAGCTAATAGTTGTCTGTCGCCGTTTTGATTTTGTATTGAGTTTGAACAAGCGATGATAAAGAAAGGGAAAGGAAAGAGGTGGGAACTCATAAACTAAGCTAAGACCTTTTCCAAAGGAGACCAGGTCAAAAACATATTCATTCTTGTGAGTGGAAGGAAGGAAGCAATAAAATGATGAACTGTAAAGCTTCAGTCTTTTGGGTTGATAATGCTTTACAAGTCTTCGGGCAAAACGGAAAAAGCTACCCTCTTTGCAGTTGACGTTGACTCGATTGGTTCCTCAAAGAACAAAGTCAAGAATGAGTTTTTCTTAATTAAACTAGTATATTTTATTTTTATATATAATATAAGTTATTTTTTATAGTATAGTAATACTTATTTAAATTATTTTTAAGAGAATATAAACTAAAATAATTTTTATAAAAAAATTTAACGTTTAAAAAGTTTTTTAAAGTGAATATACAATATAATATTTTTTTAAAAAAAGTTTATTGTTATAAGTTTGAATTGGTTACAATAAAATATTAAAATTAAAAAATGTATGAAATAATTAATTATATAGATAAGTTATTATAAATTATATTATGAAATACAAAAATTATAAATTATAATAAGTGTATTTGTTCATAAAATTAGTTAAAAATACATGAGTCAATAATTAAAATTCATAATAAAATAAGGGAAAAGTCTGAAAAACATTCATCATGTTTGCCCAAAATGGTTTTTGGTATAACATGTTTTTTAGTGATTGTATTATGTATAATATGTTGCAAAATGGTGGTAATTGAACATTCCGTTCAGTTACCGTTTGATTGTCCCGTTAGTTAATCACGTTTTTTGCACGTGACCTTCACCCTTTAATTTTTTAATGAAAAAAACGAAATGACCTAAATACCCTTAATAGTGGATTCCCCACCAACTACCAACTTAATAGCTTCTAATTGCCCTTCTCGAAAGGAATCATATCCATAGACCAAATTCAACAGAGTTACCAAATTCTTATCCGAAGCTTCATTGCTAGCAGCTGCAATGGCTTCTTCAATGGATTTATTTGATTTAACTTTCTCTCCCCCTCTCTTCTGGTTATCTTGCGATATTTATGTAACCAAACTGTCTTCCTCGCAAGTACCTTCCTTCTGCGCTTGACCATCAACATTCAATTTCCTCTTGTTCCTTCTATAAGAACTTTTATAACTCGAGGAATAGTTATTATTTTTACCTTTGCCAACGAACTTCTGCTTGTTGCGTCCATTCAAGTTGTACCTAATAAAGTTCCCTTCATTCTTCCCATGATTCCTCAGCTTCACTGGAGACAATGGTGCATTAGCTTGGATCATATTCATCTGCTTCTTGGCAGCTACAACAAATTTTGTTGAACAATCAGTCTCCGCTTCACTCTGTAACTCAACGCCCCTGATATTTGTAGGCTTCTCCTGTGAAACCCGAGAATCAGGTTTAGGCGATTCAGTGTCAGGTTTAGGCGATTCAGTCTCGAAAGTAAGAGACGGTCTCTGCATTTTCGAGAAAGAAACTCTAGAGGCATGCCGACCTGCAAGCGCTGACACCGAATCTGGAGCTCCATATCCAATTGATTCAATTTGATAGGAGCACCAGCGTATTTGAAACGACTCACTAAATAGATGAGAGAAATTTGGCGCCGGCGGTTCGGGAGAGGGTTGTTTGAGCGTCGATGTAGTGGGATTAGAGAATTTCAGTGAGGCTCTTACTCGACTTTTGGCTTTGGCAGAGGTCAGTGGAGTACTGGAGTTGGTCGTCTCGAGATAGTCTGAGGCGGCGGTGAAGGGTGAAGTTGGGATCTTGGAGCAGATTCAAGGATTCCAACATGATGGAGGTTATGGCGGGATCTCCTAAATATAAGTTCCATCATGGCAAAAAGGGAATTACAGGTTATAACTTTTCCAGGGTTGGTCACGTGACCTATCACGTGATAATTTAACGTACAAACTGAACGGTACTTAGACGGATGTACAAAAAACAATCATTTTCAAACATGTTGTACCTAAAACAGTCGTGAGGGTTGAAAAACCATTTTGGGCAAACATGATGGACGTTTTTCAGACTTTTCCCATAAAATAATAATTAATATTTTTAAGTTAAATATTTTATATAGTTTTATGACTTATAATTGTGCATATATTTACAAAAGACTATGAAAATCATTAATAATTTTTTGTTTATTTTAGTAATAGTATATTATATTTTATTATATAAATAGTATTTTAATAATTCAAAAATACGCTGAGTAATAAATATATAAAAATATATTTAATAAAATGGTAAAAAATTATGTTAATGTCCATATAATACTCTTAACTTTTAGGGTTTATTACTTCTATCAATGTCCACATAAAAACATTGGTATATTTTTAACAATATTAACAATCTCAAATTGTTTAGTATACATATTCTATTTTATCTATTTTGTTAATTATAAATTATATTTAGTTTATAAATATATAATATAATTCGTGAAATTGTTAAAATTTATTTTGATATTATTGTAATAAGGTAAGTGGTGTTTATAAGTGACTTATGTCTTATTTTAATAAGAGTAGTATTTGATAGATGAATTGTATCCTTAATTAATCTATATTTTAATTTGTAAAGTAAACTTTAATATTTGCATACTTGATATTCATAAAATATAATATTATGTATTTAAATCATAAAATATATTGAAGGAAAAATCATAACTATAATGTGAAATGAAGATAAATAAGATGAGTTTTGTAACTTATCTTGAGAATGAATGAAAGACTTTGAAGCATTTTAAAGTGATTTACATGCATGTCACCTAGGAATGAGAACTTTATTATTGACATTGACCAATTAGAAGAAGTTAATTTAACATTAGGAGTGAGAAAATACAATAAAAACCTTATTTATCAACATTCTATGTGATTTAACCAAATTAATATATATATATATAGAGAGAGAGAGATGTTTTTCATTTCGTTTTTCTATTCCGCGCGTTTTGAGATTTTCTACTTTAATTTTATTTTTGCCAAAAAAGTTTTTTTCCCTGTTATTATTTATTAAGAACTAGTTAAAATCTATTATACAATTGCAATAAAAGATGTTTTATAAGATTTTTCTAATGGCTACCACTTTAAGTTATACCTACAATCAATAATTTATATAGATAATAAATATTTTGTTTTAAGTAGTTTTTTCTTTCCAAAAAGGTGTATCTTATTAACCGAAAAAAGAGATTCTATTTGCAGACCATCAACTAATATATACAGACCACTTTTGTTAAAATACTAAAATGCCCTAATAGTTTTTTTTATATATTTGCTATTACCTATTAAAAAATAATTGTTAAACAAATACCACTTAATTTTTCACCAATTTACCTTCATATTCAAAATTAATATCCCACTCTTTCACTCTCAACACTCAATCTTTCGACGTATCTACACTATTCTTCATCATTTTGTGCAAACCAATGACAAAAAATTATTGAAATCAGCAAAATCGGTAAAAATTCTTTAACATATCTACACTACTTTTCAAAATTGTTGAAATCGCTCACATGAGGATCATCAGATCATCGGATCAAAAGTTCAAGATCACGATTTTGGTAGCGATTTTCTCACTGAAATATGGGAAGTTGAATCCCCCATGAATGTTGCAGAAAATAACAGGTCTCTTAAAAGATCCCGAGATGAAGATTCAAAACCTTTTTATGATGTTCAGGTATGATATGTTTCTACTGTCATGATTTTTATTTCATTATCAAAGTCTATTAATTTATGGTATCTGGGTACAATTGTGGTGTAGATGACTAAAGAAGGTGGTAGGATCTGTATTCCTCCAATTCTATCTCATCACTTGAGTCTTCCCAAAATGTCTCCCGACATGTCTGAGATTGATAAGTTCTATCATCTCCAAGATTATGTCTTGTGTAAACTCCGCGCTAAGCGCAGTTGCGCCACTCATCCCCGTAGTATTGCTGAGAGGGTAATCTGGTCTTTAACTTTTCGATTCAATGCAGTGATAGAGAATTGGATGTTGGATTTTGTTTTAAATTCTTTGTCAGGTGAGAAGAACGAAAATAAGTGAGTGAATGAGGAAGCTGCAAAATCTTGTTCCGAACATGGACAAGGTATGAAGATTATATTAAGGGTTAATAGGTCCAATTGTACCATATGTTTGGGTCATATGATCGGATGATACCTCTATGTTGTTTCTTGGTACCTTATGTTTTCAGAATGTTGTTATTTAGTCCAAATTACTGATGCCGTCAAGTTTAACTAACAAAATGCTGATGTGGCATATGAAAAATAAAAATAAATAGAAAAAATTGGGAACAAATATGGAAAAATCGGAAAAACTTTATATATTAATAAAAATTATTTTTTATAAATTTATTTAAAAAAAAAAACAAAATTGAAAAAAACACTAGGGTTTGACCCTTGAGGTCCAATTGACCTAGCTAGGGTTGACTCTTGGGGTCCAATTGACACAGACAGGGTCGAATCTTAGTTTTTTTTTTCATTTTCGTTTTTTAATATAAATTTATAAAAAATAATTTTTATTACTATATAAAGTTTTAAAATATTTTTTTAAACGTTTTTATAATTTTTCCTATTTTTTCTAAAATTAAATATTATATTATATATCTACGTGGCGCTGACATAGAACATTTAACATAAAAATCTAACAGTTGACTAACAGAATACCGTAGGACAACATCCTCCAAACATAACATACCGTTTGACCACACCCAAAAATATATGGTACCATCCGATCACATGACCCAAACATATGGTACTGTTGGACCTATTAAAGTATGTCTCTCTGACAAATGAAAAATCAACCTAACATTGTGTAATGTGTTTTTCCTTCTTCTTCTTAAGCAAACCAACACATCCGACATTAGTTGTAGAGTGCATAAAGAATTATTCAGGAGCAAGTTAAGGTATGTCCATGTCTTTCTTCCATAATTTCATCTTCATTCTATTACTGCTTCTGATTCATCTTTGTTCTGTTTGGATATTTTTTAGATGATGAATGCAAAGCTTGTTGATTTGTCCACAAAAAATCGACAAGAGTTTATTGATTCTTCCACAAAATATTGGCAAGAGCTTGCCAATTTTTCATGGACGAATTGACAAGATCTTGCCGATTTTTGCTTGTTCAAACGACACAGACTTGTCGTTTCCTCCATGAAAGTTCTGCAAAACTCAACTAATTTAAGTCGTACCGACATCGATCAATGGAGTGCAAGCGAACGTACCAGCACATAAGTGGTTGAAGGAAGAAACATGATTGCTGATTTGTTGGCGACAGAGACGAGTTGTAGATGCGTCGAAGATGGGGGAAGGCAAGCTGGCTAAAATGTGAGGCAGCGACAAGTGGCAGTGACGAAAAATAGTGGGTGATGGGTGGTGGAGAATAAAAGTGGAATTGATGAAGAGTAGTGTAGATATGTTGAAAAATTGAGTGTTGAGAGCGAAATAGTAATTTTGAATATGAAAATAAAATGAGTGAAAAATTAAGTGGTCTTTATTTAACAATTTTTTTTTTATTTTTAAAATAGGTAAGGGTAAATATGTAAAAAACTATTAGGGCATTTTAGTACTTTGACAAAAATGATATGTATATAATAGTCTATGGTCTACAAATAAAATCTCTCCTAAAAAAGATTATTACAATTCTTTTCAATAAGTGTAGGAAAAAAGGACGCTAGATTAAAAACTCAATTATGGGCTCATCATTTTTTCCGATTTGTTGGGTAATTTAATTTGCGTTTTTAAAAGTGAAATTCCAACAAATTTTATTAAAGTCTCTCAAAAAGGGTTGAATCTTTCGTATTCACAATTATAATGTGATTTTAAGGTTGAATTTTTTTTAGGGATTCAAATTTACAATAGGGGTGGGGTTGGTCTGAGTTAAGATTCATACTCCACCCCTTTCAATTAATGTTTAATTAAGTTATGATTGAATCATAACTTAGACAAGTTTACAACCTTTAATTATAACCTTTTTAAAATAATTTTGTTTTTTGTATAATTTTCAAAAAGAATTCAAAACATATGTGTTAAATTTTAATGAAAAATTGGACGGTAACAGAAAATTTAAAATCTATCCAAACGGTAAGGGCATTTTTTAAAAAAATATTACTAGAAAATTTTGAAATGCGTTCTAATATTAGGGACAAATGAGCAATATATACCCTACAAAAACTAGCATTCTACGATCTAGTTTTTACTTTTTTACTCTTTGGTATGTTAATTATGTTGCCTTTGCCTCTTAATATTTGGACGCATTTGGATAAAACCTTGAAATTTAGTTCTGGAAATTTTCATTATTAACGTTTGGAAGAAATTTGAATTTTTTTATTATTATTTTTTTTAATCCAAACTTCACATGTTTTAAAAATTGCAAAAATAACATAATAGTTTTAAGAATCTCACAATTAATCCCTTTATTTCTTTTTATATATGTTACTAGTTCATATTCAAATTGGACTTGATTGACACCAAATCGATGGGGCTAAGTTCTAAGTCATGACTCAACCATTCAATTAGAACTCAACGATGACTCAATTGGGTCAAAATTCAGCTTTTAGACCCTCGATTGGATTAAACTCGGTCCCTAACACTCTCAATTAGATCAAGACTCAATCATTAATCCTTCAATTGAGATTGAAATGAGTTATTCACCCATGTGCGAGTTGATCTAATTCAAGACCATAACCTAACTTTCGTGTACTCAAACAAATCACGATCAAATTAAGATTCAATTCTAACATATGTATTTTTTAAAGAGATTAATTATAATTTTTTTTAAATATTATATTATTTTATAATTTTCGAGAAGTCAAAATCGGTCTAAATATTAAATAGTATAAAATTTTGTAAACCGAACTTTAGAATTCTTGAAATGTGGCTAAATGGGAGGAAAAAAACACATTTTGCAGTATCAGCAAATTATTGCTATGAGTCTTGAATAGGGTTGTCAATGGTTAAGTTATGTCAAATACCATAACCATACCATATTTTTAAATTGCATAACATAATCATAACCATTACAGGTACAATTTCCAATACCATAACCATATCCATTGTTGGGTATCGATAGTGACAGCCCAGTAAGGAAAAGGTCTCGAAGGCCCAATAACTATAGAGGGGGTAAACCCATGACATTCGAACCGGACCGGCCTCCATAGAATGACCCAAAACCGAGCACAAAGTCTCTGAGGACGTCCTGAGTGCTCGCCATTCTTCACCAGGCCGTGACCTCTCACTGCTCGCCATGAGAGTGCTCGCCCCGAAGAGAGCTCTGTCTCTCTCCTCTGGTCCCACTAAACCGTTAATAATAGAGTGGTCATGATATCCCGCGTATCTCGGTCACATATTCACTAAAGATTAGATTTGGTAACTGCAATATCTCGCAGTAACTGCCATATCCCACGATCCGAATCTTCAGCAACACAATATACACTAAGATATTCAGTTGCCTTATACGGTTTGATCTCTCCTACCCTATAAATACCATTGTTTTACATACGTTCCTTACGTTTTGAGTTTTATACACACATATACTCATTTAAGCATCGGAGAGGGACCCAGAGACACCCCCTCTGTTGCGCTCCCCTACCTGCAGGTTCACCGGAGTTGGAGCAGAAGCATCTTTCCATCCTTGTCTGGCATTTATTTCACTGCCAGATCAACATCCAGGATTTTACGATCCAACATTTGGCGCCGTCTGTGGGAAACGAGCAATTCAGCCATGAGAACTCGATCCCAAAGCAACCGTCGGAACCAGACCAGGGAGCGATCCTCAGATAGCTCTGATTCCGCCGCCGCTTCACCGCTTCAACAGGAACCTGCCAGCCAAGCAGGAGCTAATGCCGTTCCTCTGCGAACAACTCGAGAGCATGTCGGTGATTCAAGACCGACCCCCGCTGCTAATCAAAACGGAGCCCCGACACTGCAGACAGTCCACATTGCCGGGCAAGACATCAATTTAACCCCAGAGATGGTCTCCCTGCTGGAAGCCATCCTAGGACAGGCGCGCCGCCAAGCCCCTGCTCCTCAAGAAAACAATCACTCTACTCCTAAGGAAAACCACCGCCCTGCTGCCACAGGGCCCTCACCCTCGGAAGCGGCAAATCCTGGTCCCACCGCGCCTCAGGAGGATCAGCAGTTCAGTTCGGGAAGCGGCCCCGACCTGAAGAGAACATTGTCATCTCATTCTCCGAAAATGATTTGGCACATGTCACCCCCCCACAACGATGCTCTGGTTATCACAGCAGATATTGACGTCTGTGACGTTGCAAGGATTCTGGTCGACGGAGGCAGCTCGACAGATATCCTATTTCTGGACGCTTTTGAGAAGATGGGCAGGTCCAAACGTGACCTGAAGAGGGTCGACTTTCCGCTGATTGGGTTTGCGGGAAGGACAACTTATCCACTGGGGGCTATAACCATGCCAGTGATTTTTGGCGAGGGATGGAAGAGCATCAAGGTATCGGTCACTTTCCTGGTGGTCGATTCACCTACATCTTACAACGCCATCATAGGGAGGACCACGATCAACCCGAACAAGATTGTGGCCTCCACTGTCCACCAGAAGATGAAGTTCCCCACTCCCAACGGGATTGGAGAAGTGCTCGGAGAAGCCTTCCTCGCGGCAATGCTATGTGAACTATTTGCGCAGGAAGAACCAAATGGAGGCGCTCGCCATTGAAACAGAGGCCGACCCCCGCGAGGACTTGGCTCGGCCAGCACCTATGGAAGAGTTGGAAGAGGTCGAAATAGATGGTCCGGACAAGAAGGTGCGCATTGGAACCACCTTGAAGGAGGATCAAAATGAGGCCATGACCGCCCTCCTCAAAGAATTTAAAGAGCTCTTCGCCTGGCAGTCGAGCGACATGCCAGGAATCAGTACAGATATCATCTCCCACGAGCTCAGAATAGACCCTTCCATCAAGCCAATCGCCCAAAAAAGAAGATCATTCGGGACAGACAAGCGTTTGGCGCGGCAGGTTGATTGAAGCTGACTTCGTCAGAGAGGTGAGATTCCAGAGCTGGGTCGCCAACCCAGTTTTGGTTAAGAAATCAAACGAAAAGTGGAGGATGTGCGTCGACTTCCGCGACTTGAACAAGGCTTGCCCCAAGGATTCATATCCCCTTCCGAGGATTGATCAGCTGGTCGATGCTACCTCGGGTCATGAGATGCTGAGCTTCATGGATGCCTACTCAGGCTACAACCAGATCAGAATGCATCCAGACGATGAGGCTCACACCGCTTTTTATGCTGATGGGGACATTCTGTGCTACAAGGTGATGCCCTTTGGCCTCATCAATGCCGGGGCAACTTATTAGCGGATGGTGAACCGACTATTCCAGGATATGCTGGGGAGGAATATGGAGGCCTACGTGGATGATATGCTCGTCAAAACCATCAAGGGCAATCCTCACACAACGGACCTCCGCGAAGCTTTTGAATGCATGAGGAGACACAGTGTTCGCCTGAACCCTGCCAAGTGCGCCTTTGAGGTCAAGTCCGGTAAATTTCTAGGTTTCATGGTCAGCGAAAGGGGAATCGAAGCAAACCCAGAAAAGCTAAAGGCCATAGAAGAGATGAAGTCGCCAACCTGCCACAAGGAAGTCCAATGCCTGAATGGACGCCTAGCTGCTCTCAACCGCTTCCTCTCCAAAGCGAGCGACAGGTCCCTCCCATTTTTCAAAACTCAGAGGGCCAACCGCAAGTTCGAGTGGACGCCAGACTGCGAGGAAGCGTTCCAATCCTTGAAGAGGCATATCCAAACACTCCCAGCTCTGGTAAAGCCCGTTCCAGGCGAGCAGCTTTTCCTTTATCTAGGCATTAACGATGTGGCAGCTAGTGCTGTCTTAATAAGGGAGGAAAATAATGTTCAGAGTCCAGTGTATTTCATTAGCAAAATGTTCAACTCAGCTGAAATAAAATATGTCCAGATTGAGAAGTATCTCTATGCCTTAGTTATTGTTGCTCGGAAGCTAAGACCTTACTTTCATGCGCACGACATCACGGTCCTCACCAATCAACCTCTCAAAAACTTCCTGATGAAGCCAGATTCTTCAGGAAGAATGGTCAAGTGGGCGATCGAGCTCAGCGAGTTCAAGATCAAATTTGCGCCAAAAACGGCCATCAAAGGTCAAACACTAGCTGATTTTATAGTGGAAAGCACGAGTAACGGTAAAACAGAAGCAGAAAACAAGCCAAGCAGTCAGCAGACAACAATCAAATCTGGGAACTCTATACGAACGGGTCTTCATCAAAAGAAGGCTCGGGGCAGGTTTAATTCTTATTCCTCCTGAGGGCGAGCCTCTGAAGTACGCGATCGCCTTGACATTCCCGGCGACCAATAATGAAGCAGAATATGAGGCTCTTATCACTGGACTCAGACTGGCAAAAGGAATGGGTATAACTGCGCTTAAGGTAAAGAGTGACTCAGAGCTTATTGTCAATCAGGTTAATGGCGCCTACGAGGCAAGGGGAGAAAAGATGAAGAAATATCTCAGCATTGCCAAGAAGCTGGTCGCGGAAATCCCAAATTTCGCGATTGAGTCTATTCCTCGCCAAGAAAATCAGATGGCAGATTCTTTGAGTAAACTGGCATTCGGGGGGACGACAATCCAGGATGTGCAATTTCTGGAAAAAGCCCTATGTTCAGTCCTGGAAAGCAGAGCAGAGGTCTTCAACATTCAAGGACATGCCACATGGATGACCCCGTTCCAGAATTATTTAAAAGAAGGGATCCTCCCAGAGGACGAAGGCGAACCCACGAGGATTAGAAGACTCGCAGCCAGTTATCTAATCATCGATGGGGAACTCTACAGAAGAGGCTACTCGACTCCTTATCTAAGGTGTGTTGCTCATCCTGAAACAGAAAAGGTTCTTCGAGAAGCTCACGAAGGGGCGGCAACATGTCATGAAGGTACTCGATCACTGACCAGGAAAATCTTCAGATTGGGGTATTACTGGCCGACCTTGGGAAAAGATGCAGCTGAATTAACACAGAAGTGTGAGACTTGCCAGCAGTTTGCACCACGATCGGGTCGACCATCAACACTATTATCCCCAATGGCGGGTGCCTGGCCTTTCGCTCAATGGGGAATCGATATATTGGGTCCTTTTCCTATTAGCACTGGTCAGCGTACTCACATTATAGTGGCAATCGACTACTTCACTAAGTGGATAGAGGCGAAAGCTCTAGCTTCGACAACAGAATTCCAGGTCATCAAGTTCCTACAGGTCAACATATTCTCCAGGTTTGGCATTCCTAAAATACTTATCAGTGATAATGGTCTGCAATTTGTTGGGAAGGAGCTGAAATGGCTCTGTGAAGAATATCATGTCGACCATCGTTTCAGCTCAGTGCATCATCCTCAAACGAATGGGCAAGCTGAAGCAGCCAACAAGGTTGTCTTAGCATGACTCAAGAAAAGGGTTCGAGCATTCAAAGGGAATTGGGCAGATGAACTGGAAAACGTATTATGGGCCGTCAGAACAACACCTAAGGCGGACACAGGAGAAACGCCTTTCAGTTTAGTGTACGGATCAGAAGCAGTAGCGCCAGCCGAAATAGCAGTGCCTACCCATAGAGTCCTACACTTTAACGCGGAGGCAAATGAGATCGAGAGCAGAACTGACCTCGACTTAGCAGAGGAAAAGAGATGGCTCTCGGAAAAGACACAAGCAAAGATGCGCTTGGCGACCGCTCGGTATTTCAACAGAAAAGTTAGCGCTCGCTAATTTTTCGTGGGGGAGATGGTTATGAGAAGGAATGAATTCACAAGGCTGGACAGTAAAAATAAACTTTCAGCCAAATGGGAAGGACCGTACAAGGTAGTAGAGATCGCCGCACCAGGATCCTACTATTTGGAAACCACCGAAGGCGAGAGGTTACCCCGTCCATTCAATTCTGAGCATTTAAGAAGATTTTATACATAGCTTGTAATCAAACTATTATGTCAATAAAAGAAAGCCATTCCTTCATAAAGCGTGTCCACTCGAAGCAAGTCGAAGAAAAAAGACCTGATGCCAAAAGTCAAGCAAAGACCTGATAACCAAATCAGGCACAAAAACCCTATCGCCAAAGATAGGCCAAAAAGCCCTAACAACAAAGTTAGGCCAAAAGCCCTGACACCAAAGTCAGGCCAAAAGCCCTGACGCCAAAAGTCAGGCCAAAAGCCCTATCGCCAAAGATAGGCCAAAAGCTCTAGTAACAAAGCTAGGCCAAAAGCCCTAACAACAAAGTTAGGCCAAAAGCCCTAGTAACAAGGCTAGGCCAAAAGCCCTGACGCCAAAGTCAGGCCAAAAGACATAGCAAAATGTTAGGCAAAATAAAAGCCATGACACCAAAGTCAGGCCAAAAAGTCCTAACAATAGAATTAGGCAAAAACGGGAAAGTAGACGCCAAAGACACACAAAGAGATCTTCTATCAACCCATTAAACAGCGGATACGAAATTTTAGGCGATCACTATGGATGACGAAGCCTTAAAATCCACAAATGCCCTGCTATTATGCAAATACCTCGAAGGTGTAAACTTCAAGGAAGGTGATATCTCTTTGAACTTAGAAGTTTATGCTTTTAAGTGTCAGAGTATTGTCCTGAGAAAATTTCGTATAGACTTATGCTCGGTCTGAGACTTTAAGAGTCGAAGCCATTATACAGCAAGAAAAGTCGAGAGTAATTATGATTAAGATATTGGATAGCCAAATATGTTCGAATTCGATTAAAGGCTCATGAATATAAAGGCATATAAAGAAAACAAGTCTTAAATAAATAATTACAAACCGAAACAAAAAATTACAAAAACAGCTATCTAAAAAAGATAAAGAAATACGGTCGCCAAGGAGCTGGAGGCTTCAAGCTTTGGGATCCTCGGGGGCAAGAGTGCTCTGCTCGCCTTCGGGGGCAGGAGTACTGGGCTCGCCTTCAGGGGCAGTCTCTTCAGCAACAGCGGGCCAAGGAAGGCAACCCCGCAAGAAGCCCTTCAGGGATTCAACTACCCCAATGGGAAAGTTGGGGTCGACCGCTTGGACCTCCTCCACCAGGTCTTGGAGAAAATCGGCAATCGCCGATTTCATCACCTTCAGAGCCAGTCCTCAGAGGCCTTGAACTCCTCGACCACGGCTTGGGGTGAAGGAACCGCCTTTAGCTGATCAGCCAGCCGGTTCTTCTCCTCCTCCAGGGCGATCCCCCTGGCTTCAGCCATGTCCCTCTGGGCCTCCGCAGCTTCCCTCTGGGCGTCAGCAGCAGCCCTTTGCGCCTCAACGGCGACCCGAAGAGCGTACGACTCGGCCACCTGAGCACAAGCCTCCTTCAACTCAGCCTCTAGGCGAGCCCGGACCGCTTCTCCTTCATCAAGGCACCGATGAAGGGATTCAAAATCCTGAAGGGCAGCCGCTACATCGTCCTCCCTCCGCTTGATATCAGCAAGGAGGCGCTGCTCCTTGCTGAAGTACTCCGACCGGGGATTGTCCACCAAGGCGATCGCCGCATCAGCGGTCATCTTGATAGCCTCCAGCTGCCCAGGGGTGATCCCCGTGCTCCGGTATTGCTCCAGCCCGACAAGCAGGTCTGAATGCTTGCCAGCGAGCTCGCCGAAGACACGGACGATCATCACCTCTTCCCGAACGAGATGACAACAAAAGAAAAATGAGAATTGTCAGGACACGAATAAAAGGGAACGACTATGAAAAAAAAAAGGGGACGAGGTCTTACCAGAGCGACTCGTTCGTAGTGTGACCGAAGGAACCCCTCGATCCGAGGAAGCTCCGTGGGGATGGACGAGCGGTCCTTGGGGGGAATTATCCCATCAAGGAGCCGCATGCACAGGTCCGAGCTACCCCAGAGGCTCTTCTGGGCGGGGCACCCCTTCTTCGAAAGGTCCCCACAAGGGAACCCAGCACCCCGAGAGCTCGCAGCCTTGAGCGTCTGGAACAAGCTCGCCATAGGGCAATACTCCTCCCCAGGAACCCTTGAGGAGCTGGGGGCATCGGGCCCCTTCTGCTGGGTCCCAGACTCCTTCGGAGGGACCGTGGACGCCGTAGGAGGAGGGGGCGCCAAAGATAAAACCTTCTACTGGCCAGCCGTAGGGCCCTGAGGAGAAGGAGGGATGACCGCCGAAGCGGGAGCCTTCCCCTTACCAGTGGAAGGACCCTTAGGAGGAGAAGGAGGATGATGATGTTCAACAACCGTCTGTTCCTCACTCCTGACCTTCTTGGCAGGAGGAGGAGAAGGGTCTCGGACCACGTCAGCCGTGGACTCCTCTGCAAAACAAAAAGGAGAAAGTCACGTCAAACAAATTCAGAAAACTTAGAAATAAGGCAGAGTATGGAAATAATACAGTGTGAAACAACATACCTCGCTGGCAAGGGCCAGCAGGGGCCGAAGGAAGGGTCTCCTCTGGATTCCTCTTGGACGATCGCCTAGAGGGGGGAGAAGGAGAGCTCAGCAACGCCTGGTCGGAGGACAACCCCGCCGATCCCTGGTCATCAAAGAGACCTATCAGTTTTCGGCTCTTGCTTACGACCTTGCCTACAAGTGATAAAACAAGATAAGGGTTAGAGAATTACCCAATCATCAAAGATTGGCGTGGCTTGATGAATGCCCGCCATCTCAAGCGCATTCTCAGTAGTCTCCGCCACTGAGCGAGTGGACTTGAACTGGGACGACCGATGCAGCCGATATAGGTCGTCGATGGCGTTCCGGTCACTCCCTGACAGTTCTTCAAAGGAAGGAGGAAAATCCTTGTCTGGGGTAAACAATTTCCAGGGTACACCCCCCTTGTACAAGAAGTAAAACTTCTTGTAGTTGGAGTTAGTGGCCCGGAAATCATCGACCAGACGAACATGGACGTTCCAAATCCATCTTTGAGGGCCTCCCCACTTTGAAAACTTCGGCCAGCGTGGTTGGAAGTGGTGAATGTGGTTCGCCCCTGCTGCCAGTCGGAAGAAACACCAGAACAAGGCCAGTGAATACGCTCATTCCTGGAGTATGCACAAGAACTTGAAACCGACTCACATCCTGAGGGCATTAGGAACGAGCTGCGTGGGGTGAATCCCGTAAAACTGGCACAATGTCTGCAAATCCTCATAGAGAGGAAAACGCAACCCAGCATCGATCTGGGCCGCATAAATGTAAACCTCTCTGTCGTGAGGAAAGTGCAGACCTAAGCCAGGATACCTAGGAGCATCCTCCACACTGAAGCCACCAAGCGCTACCATGGTCTTAAAGTAAGCCGGCTTCAATTCATTAGGCTTGACGTCTACCCAAATAAATTCAGATATAACAATGACAAACATAAAAAACAAGGAACAACATGGGATATTACCAAAACAGAACACCGAAAGGACAGAGGTTTACCTTTTGGAGAAAAGATGGGCGTCTGGAGCTCAGGCCCATCCACCACCACTGGGGCAGCTGCGGATCTCCCCACGTCAGGCTGTCCCCCCGTTGAGGGGGGCACGGCGCCATCCCTAATGGTCAAGGGGGCATTGGTACTCTTGGGGGCGTTGGCATTCTTAGACCCCTTGACGGCTGTGTGCTTGACTCTCTGACTTCTGGTGGCCATGGAGATAGTTGAAAGGAAAACTGGAGAGGATTGAAAAAGAAAGGAGAAGGGTTCACAAAGAGGCTCTGGAAATCTGAAGGAGTGAATAAGCGTAAAGAACAAAACAGAGAAACTGATGTCTCTTATATAGGCCCAAAAAGGACTAACCGCCACGGGCGAATCGAAGCGACACATGAGAATAATTGCACATTTTTGGAAAAAACCGAAGCAATGTCAGAATTCCAAGAGATACCTCGGGGAGACAAACGATTGGCTGGTACAGACAGCTGTCAGACTACCCTGGGTTTAAGGAAAAGTAAATTACAGGCGTGCCTCAAGTGACCGTTCGATTTCTGGACAACTGTGCAGTTATTAAATGCTAAAAGTCCACTAAGGAGACAAGGTGGTCGCCAACGCACTAATAGGCTTTATCAGAAATACCTCGGGCAGGTAGTGATCGCCTAACCAAGAAAGATAGACTTTCATAAACCTAGGTCACCTCGAGTGATCGCCAAAGGGGAATAAAAGGAAGGATATTTTTTCAGCTTTTGACGAAGAAAAAACTGCTCGCCAAACGAGCTCAAAATGCCTCAAAGGTCATGAACCATTACAAGAAACGAAGAAAACCGAATCGGAGACGTCACTATCTAAAACCCTACCAGGAAATAAAGCTCGACTGAAGAAACTTCAATCAAGATTCGGGGGCAAATGTTGGGTATCGATAGTGACAGCCCAGTAAGGAAAAGGCCTCGAAGGCCCAATAACTAGGGGTGGCAATTTCTGACACGACACGATTAAACGATCTGCAAACGATCTGCAATTTACACGTTTAGACACGACATGATTACTAAGCGTGTCTAAACAACTCTTATACGTTTAGACACGATTATTAATCGTGTCTAAACACATCTAACCTGCTAAAACACGACAAACACACGTTTAAACACGATTAATTAATCGTGTCTAAACGTGTCTAATCGTGTCGTGTCTAACCGTGTCTAATCGTGTATAATTTTCACTAACCCACACCCACATTTCTACCAAAAAAAAAAAAACACGGGCCACGGCCCACAGTCCACAGAGTGAAGACGCAGAGAATTTGTGTTTGTATACTGAGAAAAATGAAACAGTGACTGGACAATAATTAGAGAATAGACTAGAGAGAGAGAGAGTGGAAAAACCGACAAAAAGACAAAATAAAAAAGAAGAAGCCAGTAGCCCTAATTGCCTTTTCATTTTCAATTGTTGACTTGTTGTCAATCTCATTCAGACTTCACTCATTTTCATCCCAATTCGCCGCCTCCATCGTCCATCGTCTGTCCATCTCAATTCTCATCCCAATTCGCCTCCATCCCAATTGCTCCCCAGCTCTCTACCCGTCCATCGCCTGTCCGACATCTAGAGCAAGACGTTCGAGTCTCCGACGTCTAGAGCAAGACGTGACCGCGTCAATCCCGCCTCCTTCCGTGTGACCACGTCAATCCTGTCTGGAGGTAAACGACGCTTCTCCATTACCTTTTGTGATTTGCGATTTGCGGTTCTGTTACCTTCCATTACCTTTTGTCAATCCTGTGATTTGTGATTTGCGATTTGTGACTGCGTCAATCCCGAATCGAGGGAGCTAGCTAGCTAGTAGTTTATATATCAAGTCAGGTCTTTGTTTTCACGAGGGAGTTATATGTTAAATCCAAAACTTAATTGCAGACCATGAAAGCGTACGTATTAGCAGTCATATGTAATCGGAATTTGATATAGAATTGAGCGTTACTCTTCAATATTGTAACGGGAGTGAGTAGTAGTTGCAGGATATAGAGAAGATACTCTTCAAAAAACAAGATGGTTTTTACTTTTTATTATACTAAACTTGTTTAGGGTTAATTACAGAACTAATGGATATTGATTTGGAGGTAAATCTAGAAGGAGGTCTTTCAAACTCTATTCCAGTCCGCCCAATTATAACAGAGATTGAAGAGGACATTGTTTCAACTTTGGGTGCCCCTTCAAACTCAACACAAGGTACTAAAAGAAACAGAAAATCTACATCTGCAGTCTGGACATTTATTGAGAAAGGGAAAACACCTGATATAGATGGCAAGTACGACTGTACTTGCAAAAAGTGTGGGCTCATTTTGAAATATATTGCTAAAACTGGAACTGGAAATTTAAAACGCCATGTTGAGAATTGTTCTAGAAAGGATACACGTGATATAGGGCAATTATTGATGAATCATGATCTATCTTTGAGATCATCTGCATTTGATCCTATGAAGTTTCGTGAATTGTTGAGTGTTGCCATGGTTATGCATGATTATCCTTTGTCATTTGTTGAGCATGTTGGTATAAGAGCCGCCTTCTCGTACTTGCGTGAAAATACTCCAACCATTAGTAGAAACACGGCTAAGGCAGATTTGATGAGAATGTATGTAAGAGAAAAGTTTAATAATAGAGAATAGAGAGATTTCTATGGATGATCTTGCTGAAGATGTGATAAAAGTTAATCAACTACAAGAAGAAGACCATGGTGTTGATGTTACGAAAGTTTGAAAATGTAAGTTATGCAAGGTGGCTAACTACAAGAATATTATGTGTTGATTATTACTGTGTGTGGAGAATTTGATTGACTGATTTTTGTTGATTCGGTTGGATTTGTGTTGAATGTTGGATGTGTTGTTGAATGTTGAGTGTTGATTTAATGTGTTGATTTTAACGTGTCTTATCGTGTCGTGTTTTATCGTGTCTATCGTGTCGTGTTGTGTCTGTCGTGTCGTGTTATCGTGTCATGCCGTGTCTAATCGTGTCGTGTCTTATCGTGTTGTAAACGTCTCGTGTCGTGTCTTAATCGTGTTGTAAACGTGTCGTGTCTTAATCGTGTCGTGTTGCCGTGTCGTGTGTCGTGTGACACGTTTACTAAACGTGTCGTGTACGTGTCTGACATTTACAGACACGTTTAAAACTTATCCGTTTAGACATGACACGTTTAATGACACGACACGATTAATGACACGACACGATTAGACACGACACGACACGATTGCCACCCCTACCAATAACTATAGAGGGGGTAAACCCATGACATTCGAACCGGACCGGCCTCCATAGAATGGCCCAGAACCGAGCACAAAGTCTCTGAGGACGCCCTGAGTGCTCACCATTCTTCACCAGGCCGTGACCTCTCACTGCTCGCCATGAGAGTGCTCGCCCCGAAGAGAGCCCTGCCTCTCTCCTCTGGTCCCACTAAACCGTTAATAAGAGAGTGGCCATGATATCCCGCGTATCTCGGTCACATATTCACTAAAGATTAGATTTGGTAACTGCAATATCTCGCAGTAACTGACATATCCCACGATCCGAATCTTCAGCAACACAATATACACTAAGATTCAGTTGCCTTATACGGTTTGATCTCTCCTACCCTATAAATACCATTGCTTTACATACGTTCCTTACGTTTTGAGTTTTATACACACATATACTCATTTAAGCATCGGAGAGGGACCCAGAGACACCCCCTCTGTTGCGCTCCCCTACCTGCAGGTTCACCGGAGTTGGAGCAGAAACGTATTTCCATCCTTGTTTGACATTTATTTCACTGCCAGATCAGCATCCAGGATTTTACGATCCAACATCCATAACCATGTTTATTAACCACTGTTTTAACTTCATATCATATTTATTACCACCATGTGAAATGTAATGAAACATTATAAATGTTATCTTAATAAATGCATGAAGTTATGTCACAAGCAATAAAAATATTCAATATTAATATCATTCAACATTAGCATAATTCAAAATTAACACTAATACCATTTAACATTTACATCATTCAATTACAGTTCGCATTGGAATGATAGATTCATGAAATTTAAAGTGAAAATTATACTTATGCTATTAGTATTTATTAATATATTAATATTAAATTATTATTATATTTATATAATAACCATGACTATGACTAAAATAGTATAACCAATCAGCATTACCACAAGAGACAGTTAATCATATAATAAAATAAATGTTATAACAATTAATTTAGGTGCAACATTGCCTACCCTAGTAGCATAAAAGATTTGGGATCCCTGGCGTTTGAGTCCACGCGTGTCTCCCACTGTCCGAAGAAACCCCCAATTTTCTAGGGTTCCATCTCGTGACAGATTCCCCGCTCAGCTGTGCAATTGGTTGATATTCCTTGTCATTTATTGCCAAAACACCAACCACCAATTAGGGAGAGGCAAGGGCACGGGACACTGCAGCTGAAGTTGACGTTCCCATGCAGCAAATACTGAAGACGATGGCAAACCCTGCAAGTTGAAGTCCAGCTCTGTTCAAAAAATTTCTTCTCACCGACGACTCAGCTCAAGGAGACCGAACCAACACAGCGCACAGCATAGCTGCGCAGGGGGGGCACAAAGGCACACTGCGAGGAGGAGCTCCATACACAACAGCTCCTCGCCGAAAAACATAAACGCCGAACCTCGCCCATACAAACAGAATCTCTAGTTTGGCCTCAAACAATTGAACTCCATAATTGACTCACATTTTCGCAACTGGCCACGGACGAACAACACCATCAAGCCAACAACACCAACAAGTCAGCTCGACCAAACCAGCGACTGAACTAACGATTGAAACATAATCGGCCATTCCCATAGGGTCATCGGTTGCACTATATCTGTTTCCCTATTTAATTACCCGACTTTTCTCTTGTTCTTGCAGGAAGTTGCCACCCGAGGTGAAGGCTCTGAAACCACTAGAAAGATGCATGTCAGTTCCAGTTCTGGTGGGCCAAACAGACCCGGGATACAAGCCGTCGACCTTGACTCAAACTAGCAAGTTCAAAATGAGGAGTGGTATGTGGGGAATGTACTCTCGCAAAAGTTGATCAAACTCAATACCATCAGTGGGGTGCTCCGGTCAGCTTGGGCACGATATGGGAAGGTTACTATATCTGAATTGGAGAATGGAATAATGTTGTTTGACTTCGAACGACAAGAAGATGCAATCCTGATTTTAGACAAATCCCCGTGGTCAGTAAATGGGCATATCTTGAACATCAAGAAATGGGCCCCGAGTGTGGGTGTGAAGGAGGTGGATTTCCAAAAGGTAACATTTTGGATTCAAATACATGATCTAGGCCTGGAGAAATTTAGTGATGCTAGTGCCTGGAAGATAGGGAATATGATAGGACGTTGCCTAGAAATTGAAAAGCATGTAGGGAGAATAATCCAAAGCTATATGAGGATGATAGTAGAAGTGGATGGGGATAAGCCATTGATGACGGGATTTTGGTGGAAAAACTCCCAAAGGGGAGATAAGTGGGCGGCAGTTAAATATGAAAGATTATCTGTTTTCTGTTATGAGTGTGGCATGCTAGACCACACCACTCAAGCATGCAAAACAAATGTGCAGTTCGCGGAACATGAACAAGGTGTATCAATGTATGGACCGTGGCTTGTGGGGGTGAGACCCAAACAAGCTACAGGGCGACAAACTGTGGGAGGGGATGAGAAACATGGATCACCATAAAAGCAGGGCGAGAGGCGATCATGGTTTGATATAATGGCGGAGGTGAGGGAAAGGAACCGGGAAAAGGCTCACACACGTGGGCAATATGGGGATCAATATGCCGAGTCCAAGGATGCCAAAAGAGACGCCCAAAACTCAATCAAATGAAAACATGGAGACTGAACCAATGGAGACAGAGGCAAACAAAGAATAAGGGGAAACTGAACCAATGCATGAAGAACCTCCCAACTCGAGAGCCCTAATCCTCCATAGTAGTCAAAACTGAGAACACCTTCCACCCACAACTGTCCATGTCCATGAACAACCACCCCTATGGACCCCAACCATGCTAAACCGACTGAAACTAGACATACCCCCACTCAAAACCGAACCGAACAAACCAATGCTTACATACCCACCTATCCCGACACACCAAGCCGCCCCGACCGAACCAACCAAAACCACCGCCTACCCCACACAACCAAACCAACCCGTGATCACATATCTACCCGACAACCCAACCCCACATAACCAACCCTACCCAACCCTACTCGACTGAGATCTCCATATCAATCCAAACCTACATTGTGGAGAACCCGCCTGATACACCCCCACCTCAGCCAACAACAGGATAATAAACCCCACATCCGGATTGAGTCCCTATCTTGATAAGATGACACTAAAAAGAACTGGGGTGGACATGGAGGAGAAGCCCGGGCCGAAGAGACAAAGAAGACCTAGGGAGGTGACCGAAATAAGTGAGCCAAGGGTGCGAAAAATCCCGAGGCGAAGAGCGAGCATGGCAAACCCCAACCGTAAGAAAAGAATAGTGAAAAAGACGAATAAGACCAAGGAAATGGAGGAGGAAAACAAGAACATGACGGGTTCTGGTGGCTGTCCTGAAACAGCCACAGGTGTCCAATGAGTGTCATGTCATGGAATTGTCAGGGTCTTGGGTCTGCCTTAACAGTTCAACACCTACAAGACCTGAACAAAAGGTATCACCCAACCATCATATTTATAATGGAAATAAAGAATGGGGATACCTACTGCGAGAAGATACGAACAAGGATGGGAATGGACAACAACTACTATGTTAGCCCGAATGGTACATCAGGAGGGTTAGCATTGTGGTGGAAGAAGGGTACAAGGGTGTCAGTTTTGTATGCCGACCTGCATTGCATTGATTGTGAAGTGAAATTTGAGCACCAAGCCGAACCAACATTTGCCACTTGGGTATATGCGAGTACGGAAGCGCGAGAACGAACACACTTTGGAATTTTCTAAGAACAATTGGGAGAGGCCAAATGGGAGGATGGATGATACTTGGGGGATTTCAACACCATATGTCATCCACATGAGAAACAAGGTGGTAGAAGGAAATCCCAAAAACAAATGGACGAGTTCAAACAAGTAATTGAAGACCTAAGTATGGAGGATATGGGAGCAAAGGGGAACTCGTTCACGTGGTGCAATAACTGAAGAGAATAAGCGAACGCCTAGACCGTGTATTGATAAACACGGATTGGGCGACAATGTACTAAAAGGCGAGATGCATAAACGAACTCTCCATTGGATCGGATCATACCCCAATGGTGGTTCAATTCAAGCAACCGAAAAAGAGAGATCCGAAACGGTTCAAGTTTGAGGCTATGTGGCTTGAAAACCCGGAATGTAAGGACATAATCAAACAAGCATGGGAAGGGCAAACAACGGGTAGAGAAATCCAAATGGTGTACAAAAAACTGAATAGGTGCCGAACCAAATTGAGGGAGTGGAGCAAGAAGAGGTTCAGTCACAATGTACATGAGATTACAAAAACAAAGGAGACACTAAGACGAAACATGAATGGGGGGATGACCAAGGATGAGGTTCGAGAAGAGAAAAGATTGAAAGGCAACCTCCAAAGGCTTTGGACGAGGGATGAAAAATATTGAAAACAACGGTCGAGGGTGAAATGGCTTAAAGATGGGGACCGTAACTTTCTTCCACCATACAACCATAGCAAGGAGGAGACGAAGCCAAATATGTAGATTAAAGAGTGAGAACGGGGAGTGGATTGATGAGGAAGGGAGAATAGTCGATGAGCCCCATAGATATTTTGGAGAGATGTTCACCTCAGAACAAACTGAACCGGGGGATGAGCTCCTCAGATATGTACCAAATCAGATCACACCCTAGATGAATGTCGACTTAACGAGGGAGGTGACGGATACTGAAATTAGGGCAGCCACATACCAAATGGGTGGATCACGAGCACCGGGTCCGGACAGTTTCCCGGGTATGTTTTACCAAAGGAACTGGAACACCGTGGGGGCAGACGTGATCACCTCGGTCAAGGCTTTCTTCAGAACATGTACTCTTCTAAAACCCCTAAACAATACAGATATAGTGTTGATTCCAAAAATACCAAACCCGATGAGACCTACTGATTTTAGGTCGATAAGTTGCTGCAATTTCTTGTATATTTTGCATTTCAAAAGTGTTGGTGAATAGATTGAAATGTTATCTATCAGAGCTTATCATTCCTTTCCAGAGTGCATTTGTATAAAGTCACCACATACAGGATAACATAATGGTAGCGCACGAGGTGTTCCATCATTTGAACATGAGCTGAAGGGGAAAAAAATGTGGAATGTGCACTAAAGATTGACATGCAAAAAACTTATGATCGAGTGGAATTAGATTTCCTAATTAGCACACTAAGTAAACGGGGCTTTGCAGAGCAATGGTTGGGATGGATAAAGGAATGCATATCATCGACCACATATCAAGTGGTGATTAATGGGGAAAGAACAAGCTCCATACACCCAACCCGGGGAATACGACAAGGTGACCCTCTATCCCCTACCTATTCATACTACTTGCGGATGTGCTATCACGAATAATGGAAGGAGCCGCTAGGGCAGGGGTCATACAAGGAATCACTCTAAGGAGAACATTCCCAGAATTGCATCATTTGTTTTTTGCAGATGACTCACTGTTCTTCATTAAAGGATCGCCAGACAATTCTAAAGGACTCTAGAATATCCTAGAATCTTACTGTCGAGTATCGGGCCAACGGATAAACAGAGACAAATCGACCATATTCTTTAATAAAGGGTCTGGTCTGAACAAGAAGAAAGGGGTGGAGGACGCGTTACATATCAAGAGCACAGGTAACCTGGGCAAATATTTAGGATTGCCATCGGTTTGGGGTCGTTCAAAGAAGGAGGCATTGAGATCTTTGAAAACTAAAATCAAGGACAAACTAGGAGGGTGGATGCCGAAAACTTTGAGCCAAGCGAGAAAGGAAGTGCTCATAAAGGCGATCATCACAGCGATCCCCACGTACGTAATGAGTGTCGTTTACCAAAAACATGGTGTGCGGAGATACATGCTCTCATTGCGGACTTTTGGTGGGGACAAACATCGGATGAGAAAAGAACACATTGGAGAAGATGAGATATCTTAACAAAGGCAAAGGAGATAGGACTAGGCTTTCAGGAACTTCAAAGTTTCAACACGGCGCTATTAACAAAAATGGCAAGCTGAATCATAACCGACCCCGACACCATATGCGGCAAGTTCTAAAAGGACTATACTTCCCACAGTGTACGTTATTAGAGGCAAAAAAGGGAGCTGAGCCTCATGGGGATGGAGTAGCATCCTATATGGCCGAGATGTAATCAAGGAAGATGGGATGTGGATGATTGGTTCGGGAGAGAATATCCGAGTCTTTGAGGACCCATGAATCTATACCAAGGATAGCAAAAGGGTGAATGGAGACGCATTGGTGGAGCACGGAGGTAACTTACGAGTAAGTGAGCTCATCAACCCGAATGGCACATGGAATGCGAACATAGTGATGAGTATTTTCGATCAAGAAGATGCAGCCCATATCCTCAATCTACCCCTACCACGAGACGGGGGAAGGGACCGGTACATTTGGCCACACACGAAGGATGGACAACCCCAAGTCCGATCGGTTTACCACAAAATCCGAGAACGGACCGAGACAAGACCAATACCGAACCCAAACTACCGAGGTACTTTTGGAAAGAATTGTGGAAGACAAAGGTAATACCAAAGGTAAAGAACTTCATATGGCGGCTTGCAACAAACTCCATAGCCGTTAAAGTGAACATGGCCCGTAGGGGAATGGACGTATCTTCGATGTTAGAGTATTATGTAGTTTAGTCTAGATTAATCAATATTAGCTTTATCTTTAGTTTATCTATAATAATTAGTTTATCCTTTTATTTTTAGTTTATTATATATATAGTTAGATAGATAGTATGACTATCTTTATAGATAAAATCAATATATATAGATAGTTATCTCTATACTATATATATATCTAGTTCTCTATGTACAAAAGAACAAGTTTCTCAATAATGGAGTCAGATGTTTTTCTTATTCATCTCCTTCACGTCTTCATGTTCTATTAAATCTAACATCCGAATTGCCCGATATGTGGAGAAATCGAGACACAGGAGCACATGATATTGGAATGTGGGTGGACGGAGCAGATTTGGAGTGGTACATTTGGATCGGCCAAACCGACTCAACATGGTGGAATGGCTAAAGAAGACGAAGGAGGAGCTGCATGGTCTGAGCACAATGACCGACAAGAAGTGGACACAAATCCTAATAACATGTTGTCACATATGGAAGGCGAGATGCTCGACAGCTTTTGAAGCTAAACAACCAAACCCGAGGGTCATCATAATGAAGATCAAGCAAACCTATGAGGAGCAACTAGGAGTCGGCCGAACCCAATCAATGCCCACACATGAGAAGAGGCCGAACCAACAATGACAACCCCCGATGGGTGACACGATCAAGATAAATTGTGACGCAACGTGGTGCAAGGACACGCAAAGAGCAGGCATATGAGTGGTAGCACGAGACAAAACCGGCAAGCTAGTGGGCGGGATGAACCAGAGGCAAATGAGCGATGCCATAGAAACGATGGTGGCCTTGGCAATACCTGAAGGAGTACGTTTAGCAATTGAAGCGGGATGGAAAACCATCATTATAGAAACGGACTCACAAGCGGTTCATCAACAAATCATGGAAGGGCTGAAACATTGGAGATTATCAACAATAATACCGAACATCCGAGCACTCGCAAGACAAGTCGAGTAAGTGCAATGACGAGCTATTCCTGGAAATTACCCATTTGGACCCGGAACCTATCCGGAACCGACACTTTGGGTAGGTTCCGGGTAGACGTTTTAAAAATTGGGTAGGTTCCGGGAAAAAAAATTGAGAACCATTTATTCGGTTCCGGTTCCGGTTCTCCTATCTGGGTACCCTTATACTTATATATTTAATTTTTAATTACAAATATTTATATGTTCATACTTATTATCCATCAAATATAATATTATATATTTTAGTCTATATAGTATATAATACTTGTTCATGCTTGTTCATACTTGATATAGATTACTAATCGTGTCTAAACGTGTGTTTGTCGTGTATTTGCAGGTTAGATGTGTTTAGACACGATTATTAATCGTGTCTAAACGTATAAGAGTTGTTTAGACACGCTTAGTAATCGTGTCGTGTCTAAACGTGTAAATTGCAGATCGTTTGCAGATCGCTTAATCGTGTCGTGTCATAAATTGCCACTCCAGCTAAAGCTAAAGGAGGAAGCTGAACCGTAACCTTGCCATTTGCCAAGAAGTTGAACCGCAGCCTTGTCTTTCAGCCTCAGCCTTTCAGTCTTTAAGCCTCAGACTCACAGATCAGAGCAATCGGCGCCTTCAACCGCAGCCTCTCCGACGGCAGCCTCCACGTCTCTCTTCCTACGGTGAGCCTCCCCTGTCTCTCTTCCTACGTCTCTTTCTTGTGAATTTTATTAAAAATGGTGGATCCGTTGTCGGAATCGATCTCAAGGTTTGTGCTTTACCTTTACTATCTTCTGCTTGTTATTTTCGAGCGTGTATCATCTACTGGTTATTAATGCTCTTTTATCTTCGCTATCATCTGCTGTATTAATGCTGGTTATTTTCGAGTGTGATTATTTTCGATTGAATTGCCTTTATCTGATTTTGAGCAATCATTTTTGTGCGAATGACATTACAAACTAAGCATATTTGTTAAGGTGTGAATGACATTACAAACTAGGCTTCAATCTGCTCTCCCAGGTCAATCGACTATGATATTTTCGATAGCCTCTTTGTCAAAAGTAGAGCCTATGTGATCTGAGCCTATGTAAATCATAATGCTAATTTGCACTTAGTTTGAAATCTTAGCTATTTGTTGTCTCAGTTACTGTGTTTTCTCATTTAGGGGCGATATAGTGTTGTTGGAGCCCAACCAGCAGTGGAGACCAAAACTCATTGATGAGCTTCCAGCCAGAGGTAATGTCGTTTGTTATTGTTTTCCTTGGATTTTTAGCAAATCTATAGTTTCCTTAATTTTAACTTGTTTAGACCACAAGCGGCTTGAATGCAAAATGTTGTAGCTTTGTACTTCAGCACTGTGTCAGAACATAGTTTTAAGTAAATAGGCATTGGTATTTGAGGAATGAAATGATGTTATCAGGCTTGCAGCCTTACATTTGCTGATTTATCAAATCTGTGATTGTTTACCATAAACATAAATATCCAAACCGAACCGGATCGGAACCGAAACGGAACCGGAACGGGGATGAAAAACAAACAGGTTCCTAACAGGGTACCCGGAACCGTTTGTACAAACAGGTTCCGGGTAGGTTCCGGTTCCAAAATTAAATGGGTAGGTTCCGGTTCCAAAATTAAATACCCTGTATTAAACTGGGTAGGTTCCGGAACCCCTAAATTTACAGGGTACCCGGAACCGCTCAATACAAAGCAACGAATGTGCAAATTGGATAACAAAGCAAGCGAGAATGGGAGTGCGTCTTAACGATTGGGTCGAAAGACCACCAATACCATTTGTATATTTATTAGCTAATGATATATGATATATGAATTAATATAACTTAGTGTCACGACCATTTATTTCCTAAAGCGGTCTTTCTGATTAAAACAAAAACATTGCCTGCCCTAGTCCTCAAACATATTTCATCTCAGTTATGCCTTTGGTGATAGCTTATATCGGTTTTCCTTGTAAGATTACTGTCTTTGTCAGCTTCTTCTTCCTCTGTTTGGTGAGGTCCTTCTCCATCCCCATGTCTTAGCCAATGGCTGGTGAGCGCTAATCCCCCTCCTTGAATTTAACTAATTTGGATTGATTCGCAACTTGAGTCGTACGTGGTTTCTGGATCTGTTTTGTTGAATGAATTCAAATACAAAGCTTCTAATACAGTTCGTTCTTATTTTTCACTGAGCTGATGCTGATTCTGAAGTCGAATGACTTAATTTATGCATTAAGCTCTTAGTTTGTTAATTAGGTCCCTCACGTGCTATTAGATCAAGTTCGATTGCGCTTCAGTTAATCTGCATCGCCTGCATCTTAGCAATCTTGTAATGCGTTGAGTCGTATCGGGCAGCTTTATCGAGTTAAACACTGAATTTGATCATCTTTGATTTATCATTTTTTTTTCTTCTGTTGTTCCTGAGTTGATATTCTGTTAAATTCAACCTCAACATAAATCCTCTATTTGGTTCTACAGAGAATGAGGATCATCTTTCTGATGCAGGATTATCGGTGATTTTGTAAGTTCAAAGAAGACTACTTACTGTTATAATCGTATGGAGAAAAAAAGGGAGAGAAAGGTGATTGGCAGTCAGGAGGCAGCTAGATATGATGACTGGTTTTGGTTGACGCGCAAGGGAATAATTCCTACCTTTTTGTGCATAAGTCTTTTCGGTCTCTTAGTTCGAACTGCTGTTTGTCTGCATTCGTACTCGGGCGCTGGTAATCCTCCGAAATATGGTGACTTTGAGGCACAAAGACATTGGATGGAAATCACCCTTAATTTACCTCCCAAAGATTGGTATACTAACAGCACTGTGAATGACCTTACTTACTGGGGATTGGACTACCCTCCCCTCACAGCTTACCAGAGCTATTTTCATGGTCTTTTCCTTAGATTCTTTGATCCGGATTCAGTTGCTCTTTTCACCTCCAGGGGATATGAAACTTATATTGGGTTAGTAATGGTAGAGCTTTTTTTGGTCATTTTCTGTTATTTCTCATGTAGTTTAATTATGGCAAAATAAGTAAAAAATAACAAAAATCATGGGTTAATTTTGAGGGCTGATTTCAGGTTTATTTTCCTTGTCATTTGATTCAGGAAATTGCTGATGAGGTGGACTGTTTTGGGTTCTGATACTTTGGTGTTCTTTCCGGCTGTACTATACTTTTTGGTGGCTTATTACATGGGACAGAAAAGCAAACGTGGTTGTGACATAGCATGGCACACAGCATTGGTTCTGATAAATCCTTGTCTGATATTAATTGATCATGGCCATTTTCAGGTGTTTTGAAGCCTCCATTTACGTTTTTTTTCCTCTTTATTTTATCCTTTTACCATGAACTTTTGATGGATCAAGCTGTTACACTGCATATATTTTGTTTTCAGTATAACTGTATTAGCTTGGGATTTACTGTTGGAGCCGCAGCTGCTATCCTCTCTCAGAAGGACCTTATAGCTTCTGCATTATTCTGTCTTGCCCTGAATCATAAGCAGGTGAAACATAATCAAATATTCTTTTAGTTTCTGGCGGAACCTTATATCATAGGCTATATGACATATATATTTTAGCAAGAGACCTTTCTTGTTAATCCCTCATCTTAGGTAAGTGGTTGGCTTGGTGGAAACTGGACATGAATGTGCTAAAAAATTCCACCATTCTTGAATTAGGATCACACCCTCTTCCCATTATTAGAATCAATAAATAAATTAGCTTCTGTTGCTCTTGTGTTTTTTTTTTCCCATTATTTCTCAATGGAATTCATATCAGCTAAATTATCCGTATGTACTTCTGGTGGTGTTCACTGTTATTGCATTCATATGATACACAAACAATAACTATGTTTCTTGAGAAACTAGTTAAAAATTTAATAAATATTAATTTCTTGTTACCTCTATAGCCTGCTGTCTATTATTATTATTATTTTTTTTTTGAAGTTATTGATTTCATGTAGCGAAATATTCTGTTCTTTCTGATTTTCTTTTTCTTCTTTTCAGATGAGTGCATATTATGCTCCTGCCTTTTTCAGCTATCTACTTGGAAAATGCCTGAAACGTAGAACACCACTTCTTGAGGTTTTGAAGTTAAGTCTTGTGGTGATGGCGACTTTCGCTGTTCTCTGGTCTCCTTATATCCATTCATCAGAAGCTATTTTACAGGTAAACTGCATTTCAAATATTCACCGTGCACTAAAGTAACAGGAATAAGAATGACTCATTGTGTATTCAGTATTGATTCCTGCTTGGTAAAAAATGATAATTTATGCAGGTTTTGTCTCGTTTAGCTCCTTTCGAGAGAGGAATATACGAGGACTACGTGGCCAATTTCTGGTGCGCCACTTCAATTGTCATAAAGTGGAAAAGACTCTTCACCACTCCATCGCTGAAGCTAATCAGCTTGGCAGCTACTGTATCGACTTTCTTACCTTCTATGGTTCAGCAAATACGTGCTCCAAGCAGTAGAGGTTTTCTTTATGCGATGCTGAACAGTTCCTTCTCTTTCTACTTGTTCTCTTTCCAAGGTGAGTGGTGAACGGCATACCGTCCAATATTTAACTTTATCTGCTCTTTGATTATTGTGAGCCTAGCAATTCAGTTGAAAATTTCTAAAAGGGGTGAAACTTTGTGAGATAGGAAAAACTTGCATTTTCCGGGAAAAAGGGATTGGTTGAGATGATTAAGAGTTACTGAAATAGCAAAAGGTTCTACTTTCTCTCAATTATCTTCCAAATTTTGTAAGAAAATTCTATAACATGAGAAAACAGGCGAGGAATGGTTGAGAAGGTGAAAATTTTACATTTTTAGGTAAAAAATGATTGGTTGAGATGATTAACAGTTTCCTAAGTAAGAAATTATACGTTCTCACAGTTTTTTCGCTAATTATTGTTATGTGCCATACCTATTTAGTAGAAAAATTATACAAAATGTCTCTTTTCGAAAGGTAAAAACATAACTTTATAGGAAATAAAGCAACCGGCTGAAACAATGAACAAGTATCTGAAATAGTAAAAAGCTGTTGCTTCCTTACATAATTTTCTGCTATGTTTCAGATATTACACCATTGCTCATTTCAGTAACATGCTTATTTTGATGCTGCCTATATTCAGTTCACGAGAAATCAATATTGTTGCCACTTCTGCCGGCAAGTTTATTGGCGATGGAGGATCCTTTTGTTTACAAGTGGTTGACCCATTACGGCCTCCTCTCAATGTTTCCTCTTCTGCATCGAGACGGTCTTGTTGTACCATACATAGCCATTTATGGTCTCTATATTCTTCTGCACAGTGCACTCGGAGGAAGGCAGAACCCAAGTGATGGAGTCTATTCTGCATTTTGGTACTTGGCAACATTCTCTCTGGTATGCTCCTTTGCGCTTCATGTTATCTACTTAACTGTGCAGCCTCCTGAGAAGTACCCTTTCCTTTACGAAGCCATGATGATGAGCTTGTGCTTTACTCAGTTCGTGTGGTTAGGGATTTACAGCAATGTAAAACAGTGGATGATGTTGGACAGTAGTAGTAGGTTGAGTAAGGAAAAGAAGCATAGTTGATTTGATCATACTCATTGTCTCATGACAGTTGAATTGAGCTTTTAGGTTCAGTTTGGAGATTGTAGTTTTTTTTTACCCGTAAAGTTTGATCAGTCTTTAATTTCCCCCAAAATAAAGTCTTGTTTCTTTCTTTCTTTAATATTTTTATTATGTTTCATAAGTATATGATTCTTCTACTACTTAGGGGGGGTGTCTCTTGCTAAAATATGTATTAACTAAAAATTGGATTAAGACCGTATTAAAAGTATATATACAATGTTTGGACGAACACCTTTATTAAGATATATCATTTATCAATACATGAGTAATGAATACAATGTTTGGTTTGTATAATGTTGTAGGTAATAGAATTGTAAAGTGAAATAGATCTAAATGTCATTAGATTCATTTTAAATGTAAATGTCATTAGTATCTGGAACATACTAAAAAGAGTTTTTAAAGAAGTGAAAATCCTAATTTACTCGATGAAAATGACTAGTTATAATGACTTAGAATACTAGTTATACAATTGTTCATTTTTCTGATTGTAGGTTTTGCATTAATTTTTCGAAGTTTTTATTTTATTTTATTTTTTTAATGATTTTTTAAGTTTAATTTTATCATATTTTTTCCAATTCGTTTAAGATTTCATTTTATGTAAACGAAGACAATTTGGTCATTGTATTGGTGTATACTAATTTATGTAAAAGGAAGGCATGTTTAATTAATACGCAATATAATGCACAACTGAGTCATGTAATAGATGTGTAATATTTAATACGATTTGGTATTCCAATCAAATATATCTAAACTAGAAAATTGACCCGCGTTTTACCCAAAATATAAAATTTATTCGAAAAATTATTATATGAATTTAGTTTAATTATAAACTTTAATTTCTTATATCAATACAAAAATTAAATATGAAATAACTTTTTAATTCAATTATTATATTGATAAAACATATTCAATTTATAAAATAAAAGTTTTTTCTCTTAGTAATACAATTTTAATTAATATTATTCAGTTTATCTATTAAGTTTGTAACATTGATCATTTATAGTATATTAATTACAGATTAGTATTATAAAACGTCATTTGTAAATACTTTATTTCGTAATAATTAATTATATGTTATTTTTTTCCTCTTTTTTTTTTAAGTGCAAATATGTGAAACCTATATATACAACAATATAATTTTATAAATTATATGACAACTTTAAATTCTAATTCTGTATTTTTATGTATATATAATCTTCCGAAAACATAATTATAGTCGAGGTAAATACTAATAGATTGATTCCAAAAGAGTTAGTCCAACAATTATGGTAATAAGTAATTTTCATGAGAATAGAATTAATTTATTTCAATATTTAGTAATAAGTAATTAATTACACTCTAATTAGAATTAAGCATTAATGAATTAATCTTGAGAAATAATTTAATAGTTAATTATAGTAGCTGAATAAATGTAAAAAAAATGATAAAAGAGTTAAATACTAATAGTAAATTATTTAACTGTTTTATAAAGTTATAATTGGTTATAATTAAATGTATACATTATAAAAGGAAATCTCTAATAATAATATTTTTTTTAAGGTGTTTAAATAGAGATAAATTTTTTTTTTTTATATCTTTCTTATTTTTAAGCCTAATTAAAAATAACAAAGACTTTAAGATCATACTTTTAATTGTTAGTGAAAGATTACTAACAAAATTGTATCTATGATTGAAAAGAAAATAACATATTAGATAAACGTTTTTCGATCTTACTTATTTTGAACAAATAAATTCTTCAAACAATTAATATAAATAATTTATATGAATTATACAAAATTTGTAAAAACAATAACAACATATATAATATATTTATATTTATTAAATTAACTTCTAACTTTTCTCTTAAGTATGTATATATTTTAAGTATCAAGTTTAATTGAGGTAGAATAAATAATAAACCAAATATAGAATAATTAGTACAATCGTCAATGTTGTGTAGTATAATATTTGGTATTGAAAAAATAATCATATATTGAATGAGAACATCTACGAAAAAGAAGTGTATCCTAGAATAATTAATAAAAAATATTAATGATTTTAGACCTTTTGTTAATATATGTGTAATAAATGTAGCATTAAATTTAATTAATTATAATTAATGTCATATATATAACGCAATATAACAAAATAACAGTATTCTATACGAAATGATTTCAAGATACTAAATTTAATTAATAATAAGGATTAACTCAGAAAATTATTAATAGTTTAATATTATAGTTTATTGAATATTAGCTTCATTTAGTAATAGTGTCGGTATAAATAAATTTAATATTTACACTTATTTATTAATAGATATAATATAATTTTAGTTTTTATGTGAAATTAGTCAATTAGAGTATTACATTTATTTTATATTGAGCTATTATGTTTTCATTATAGAATAAAAATATAAGGTAAAAACATTAATGGTATATATTATATTTATAACGTGAAAGATTAAATAACTATATATATAAACATTTATACATACATGAATGTAACATAATAATTTATTTATTACATACTAAATAAAACTTTAAATCATAATTATGTATTTTTATTTATATATAATTATTCAAAAACATGAATATAGAAAACTCGTATGAATTATAGTCCAAATAAAAGAATAATAAATTATTTTTAAAATACTAATTATTTAAATAATTACATAAGAAATTGATTTTCAAAAAAATGAAATTAATTTATTTCAATATTAAGCAAAAAGAAACTATTTGCAATATTATTATAATTAAGCACTAATGAATAAATCTTGAGAATTAATTATAATAGTTGAAAAAGGTAACACAATCATGGATTTGGTAAATTATTTAACCATTTTATAAAATCACAATGTATTATAATTAAATGTATAAAATATAAAATGAAATGACTGATAAGGTATAATTTTTTAAAGGTGTTTAATTTAAGATATAATGCATTTTTTTTATTTATATCTTTCTTATATTTAAGTCTAATCACTTCTGACTATATTTTTTTTATGATTTAACATACAAAAAATAGCAAACGATTTGAGATCATACCTTTATTTATCAAGTTATTAGACTAATCTATATGACAATATCATGTTATATAGGGTTAAAGTAATTTTATGAGGATCAATTTCATCATCCATTTATAACATGTAAACACTTCATTTTCTTATGTATCGAAATTTTAGAAAATTCAACTAAATTAATATAAATATAGATAGATATATAGTTTATTTAAAATTATGGGAAAAGTATGAACATGATGCAACATGTTTGACAAAAATATGAAGGGGCTTATGTCGCCAAAGAGATTTTCAGCAGAGGAGTCATGATCGTCACCGAAATGGATGACCAGGAACTCCACTGTCCAATCAAAAATATGGATTTAGTCAAAAATCCTTAAAGAGCTCATAACCAGAAAGCGAGTCTCCAAAAATGAGAGAAAATTCTCCATAAATCGAAAACCTGAAAGAGCGGTTTAGGAAAAATTTAGGGAAGATGTGCATGATTGAAAATCCCTAGAAAGGGCGATCATGACAAAAGGAAATGAATCAAATCCCTTCTAAGTTGAAAACCCGAAAGGTCAACCTAAAACAAATTTAAAAACATTAAGGGAACCGAGAGGTGCGATAAAATAATACCGTAGTAAAAGGTTAGAAGATCGAGAGATAAAAAAAATATATAAAAAAACAATTCTTCAAGTCAATCCAGACTATCAGGGCAAGTTTATGCCTAAATATGAAGGTCTTATGTCGTCAAAGAGATTTTTACCGGAGGTGCCATGATCATCACTGACATGGACAACAAAGAACTCCTCAGTCCAATCAATATGGACACAAAAAAAAAATAAAAAAATTAAAGAGCTCGTAACCAGAAAGCGAGCCTCCAAAAATAAGAGAAAATTCTCGCTAAATCGAAAACCTGAAAGAGCGGTTTAAACAAAATTTAGGAAAGAGGGGTATGATTAAAAATCCCTAAAAATGGCGATTATCGGAAATGGAAAGGAATCAAATCCCTACTAGGTTGAAAGCCCCAAAGGGCGACTTATGCAAAACAATTAAGGGAACCGTAGCAAAAGGAAAGAAAATTGAGAGATTAAAAAAAATCAATAAAAAAAAGTGCTCAAAAGTGGACGACAGTGTTTCCCACAATCGCAATAAAGAGAAGTTGTGATCGACATTAATTTGAGCTACCTCGACACCTTGCATGGATACACTTGTGTACGTACCATGAATGATTTTAGGGAACTCCATCAAGAAGAACTCCAAAGTCAATTAATCAAAAAACTGACTGAGAAGTCTACACAAGTAGTCAGACATCTCAATAGAGTTTTTTTGAGCTCTAAAGTGAATTACAAGACGAGAAGCGGAGTCTTTAGGTGCTTAACCTTCGCAAGTCATCCTCGACAACCAGGACCTGTAGTTATCCAGCTTCTAGGAGTCACAAGCTGACAGTCAGATTCTTTGGGTGCTTAACTTCCACAAGTCATCCTCAACAACCATGACCGATAGGTGTCCAGTTTCTGTATGTTACAAGCCGACGAACGGGGCCTTGAGGTGCTCAACCCCGCAAGTCATTCTCAACGATGCTTCTGGCAAGATAAAAATCCTCAACCTCCAGCTCATTGATGACAAAAAAAAAACTCGACGACTAGGACCTGTATGTGTCCAGCTTATGGGAGTTACAAGTCGACGAGTGGAGCCTTTAGGTGTTCAGCCTCCGCAAGCCATCCTCGACGACCAGAACCTCTAGGTGTCCAACTTTTGGCAGTCACAAGCTGACGAGCGGAGCCTTTAGGTGTTCAACATTCGCAAGTCATCCTCGACGACCAGGACTTGTATTTGTCCAACTTCTGGTAGTCACAAGCCGACGAGTGGAGCTTTTAGGTGTTCACCCTCCGCAAGTCATCCCCAACGAGTCACAAACCGACGACCATGACCTGTAGGTGTCCAACTTCTGGGAGACACAAGCCGACGAGCGGAGCCTTTAGGTGTTCAGCCTCCGCAAGTCATCCCCAACAAGTCATAAGCCTATGAGCGGAGCCTTTAGGTATTCAACATTCGCAAGTCATCCCCAACGAGTCACAAGCCGACGAGCAAAGCCTTTAGGTGTTCAGCCTTCGCAAGTCATCCTCGACGATTAGGACGTGTAAGTGTCCAACTTCTAGGAGTAACAAGTTGATGAGCATTTAGGTGCTCAGTCTCCACAAATCATCGTCAATAATCAGAACTTGTAGATGTCTAATTTTCGAAAGTTGCACGATAATGTCTGTCTACTATATAAATAATGAATCGAGAGGAGCCAAAATCAGTTGTTTGTCTTTGAACACACACTCATGAGATCACTTTCATGAGCGCGTGTTCAAAGATGAGAAACTGTAAACACTTGATTTTGGACAGAGGTCAAAATACCGTACGCGAGAATCCAAGCTAAGAAAAATCGAGATAGGAAATCCCAAAAAATTAAAATATTATTAATAGGAAAATAATTTTTTTTTCTTATGTTTACTAAAAAAGGGAAAATTTTGTTTTACGAGAAAAAATAAATAAAAAGTACTAAGTTATATATATAAAACAAAAACAACTATAGTGGTTTTTATTATAACATAATTATAGTGGTGTTTTATTATAATTATAGTGGAGTTTTATTATAATATAATTATAGTGGTGTTTATATATTATTTATTTATAATAAAAAAATAGAAAAAAACTACTATAAATAGAAGCAGAGCTTCGTGAGAATGGGAGGAGGGAAGAAGAAAAGAAAGAATGGGGAAAATATTGAATGATAGTAAAAAAAAACGTATGAAGATAGATGAGTGAAAAAAATATATGAGTGATTATCGGTCTCGGTTTCTCGTATGGTATTTTAAACTCCAAATGATTTACATACATCTCCTTCATATTTAATATTGTATTTGTATTTTCTAATATGAATGAAATTGAGGTCTTATATACATATATTATATATCTATGTAAAACTCTCTCTCTATATATATATATGTATGTGTGTGTCGGACGTCAGATCCGACTTACCCTGAACCTTTTTGGAAAATATTTTTCATTTTCTTCGCTAAAAAAATGACGGGCCTTGGCAAGCGACGGGTCCGGTCGAACGAGGCGAGGTTATCAATTGGAACGAAAAATGAAAGAGTCGCCACCGATTAATTAAACGCTAATACGAATCCTAAAATTTGTCTAGGGTATATGGTGTTAACACCCTAGGGCTTGGAAAGGTATGCGTCTAGAGAATTGAGTTCGGGGTGGGGGGTGGGGGGTGGGTTGATTATGTCTTAAAGGCTCGCGAGCCCATAATCCGCCATTTTCGGTGCTTTAGTTTGCTTTTGAATTTATTTTTTTACTGTTTTACCCGAATTGTCCAATTTGATCATGCTTGGCTAAAAAGATGACATGCATTTTTCTTTAACTGAAATAAACTATGTACAAACATTTTTATTTACAAGTTAATTTCAAATAAATATACAAGAGAGGATAACGTTAACCATGCTTGAAAAAATGCGGTTTAACTTTGGGACTATTTTAAATGTGTCAAAAATACACGAATGATTTTGAAGGTATTAAGCACGTTGGACCAAATTGTAACACTTTGAGAAGTCATGAGATGTCCAGAAAAGTTTTGGGGACCAAAATGCAATTATTTAAAATTTGAGCTAAATTGGAATTTTTTTTTAAAAGGCAGAATTTACCCTAAACTATTCTGAATTTATTTGTAACACTTGATAAAGTTCCAAAATAACCCGAAAATTATTTTGGACTTATTTGTAACACTTTGAGAAGTTATGGAATGTCCAGAAAAGTTTAGGAATCAAAATGTATTTTTTTTTTAAATTTCGAGCTGAATTAAAAAAATATTTCAAAAATTGCACAAATGGCCCAAAAGTTTTCTAGTTTGGTTTATAACACTCGATAAAGTTCTAGAATGACTCGAGAGTCCAAGGACCGAGTTGTAACATTCATCAAAGTTCAGGGAAGACCTAAGTCAATTTTGAAAATATTATTTTTATCACATATACATAATATATATATATATATATATATATATATTATACATATAATATCACATATATATTCTCTCTCTCTCTATATATATATATATAACATATATTATATATATAGATATAATATCACACCCTGCCACCCACCCACCCATATATATATATATATATATATAGTATTACATAATTATATAATATATGTATATAAAACCTCAATTTCATTCACATTAGAAAATACAAGTACAATATTGAATATGAGAGAAATATTTCATCGCGTACGTTTTTTTTTACCCTGGGTCAAAATCAGGTGTTTAGAGTTTTCCGTCTTTGAATACGTGCTCATGGAATTGATCTCATGAGTGTGTTCAAAGACAAACAACTGATTTTTGTCTCCTCTCGATTCATTATTTACACAGTAGAGAAACGTTATCGTGCAACTTTCAGAAGTTGGACATCTACAAGTCCCCGATTGGTGACGATGATTTGTGGAGACTGCTCACCTAAACACTCATCAACTTGTGACTCTCAGAAGCTGGACACCTATAGACCCTGATCGTCGAGAATGACTTGTGGGGCTGAACACCTAAATGCTTCGCTCGTCGGCTTGTGACTCTCAGAAGCTGGATAACTATTGGTCCTTGTCGTCGAGAATGACTTGTTGGAGATGAATTGCGGAGGCTGAACACCTAAAGGCTTCGCTCGTTGGCTTGTGAGTCGTTGGGGATGACTTCCGGAGGCTGAACACCTAAAGACTCTGCTTGTCAGCTTGACTCCCAGAAGCTAAATAACTACAGGTCCTAGTCGCCGAGAATGACTTGTTAGGGATGACTTGCGGATGCTGAACACCTAAAGGTTCCGCTCGTTGGCTTGTGACTCGTTGGGGATGATTTGTGGAGGCTGAACACCTTAAGGCTCCGTTCGTCGGTTTGTAACTCTCGGAAGTTGGACATCTACAAGTCCTGATTGTTCATGATGGTTTACGGAGGCTCAGCGCCTAAACACTCATCAACCTGTGCCTCTCAGAAGCTGGACTACTACAGGTCCTGGTCGTCGAGTTTTTTTTTCCTATCATCAACGAACTGGACGTTGAGGATCTTTTTGGCTATAAGCATTGTTGAGGATGACTTGAGGAGATTGAGCACCTGAAGACTCCGTTCATCGGCTTGTTACTTCTAGAAGCTGGACAACTACAGGTCCTGGTCGTTGGAGATTATGTTTTGCTATCAACGAGCTGGAGGTTGATGATTTTTTTTGGCCAGAATCATCGTTGAGGATGACTCGCGGGGTTTGAGAACCTCAAGGCCCCGTTTGTCGGTTTGTAACTCTCGGAAGTTGGACATCTACAAGTCCCACTTGTTGATGATGACTCGCGGAGGTTGAGCACCTAAACGCTCCGTTCGTCGGCTTGTAATTACCAGATACTGGACATCTACATGTCCTGGTTGTTGAGGATGACTTGCGGAGGTTGAACACCTAAAGACCCCGCTCATCACCTTGTAATTCACTTTGGAGGTAAAAACCCTTCTCAAGATGCCCGATTGCTTGTGCGGATTTCTTGGAGGTAAAAACCCTTCTCCTTAATCGAATTTGGAGTCCTTCTTGATGGAGTTCCCTAAAGGCATTCATGCTATGTTCACAGGTTGTGCCCATGCAAGATGTTGAGGCAACTCAAATTAATGTCGATCACAGTTTCTATTTATTGCTATCGTGGGAAACACCGTCGTCCACTTTTGTGCATTTTTTTATATTTTTTTATCTCTTGATTTTCTCTCCTTTTGCTACGGTATTTGTTTCTTTTTACAGTACCTCTCGGTTCCCTTATTGTTTTTAAATTATTTTTTTGTCCTTGGTCACCCTTTTGGGTTTTCAACCTAGCAGAGATTTGATTCCTTTCATTTTGCCATGATCAGTATTTTTAGGGATTTTTAATCATGCCCCTATTCCCTAAATTTTGCCTAAACCACCCTTTCGGGTTTTCAATTTAGAGGAAATTTCTCTCATTTTTGGAGGTCCGCTTTCTAGTTACAAACTCTTTTTTTTACTGCGTCCATATTGATTGAACTAGGGAGTTCTTTGTTGTCCATGTTAGTGATGATCATGACTCCTCCACTAAAAATCTCTTTGACGACATAAGACACTTCATATTTAGGCATAAACTTGCCCCGAGAGTCTTGATTGACTTGAAGGTTTTTTCTCTCTCTCGATTTTCTATCCTTTTGCTACAGTATTTTTTTTTTACCGTACTTCTCGGTTCCCTTAATGTTTTTTGCCTAGGTTGCCCTTTCGGGTTTTCAACCTAGCAAGGATTTGATTCATCTTCTGTTTCCATGATCGCCCTTTCTAGGGATATTCAATCATGCCACTCTTTCCTAAATTTTGCATAAACCGTCATTTTGGGTTTTCGATTTAGCGAGAATTTTCTCACATTTGAAGGCTTTCTTTCTGGTTATGAGCTCTTTAAGGATTTTTTGGACTGCGTCCATATTGATTGGACTGGGAAGTTCTTGGTTGTCCATGTTAGTGACGATCAAGACTCCTATACTGAAAGTCTCTTTGGCGACATAAGACCTTTCATATTTAGGCACAAATTTGCCCCGAGAGTCAGGATTGACTCGAAGGATTTTTTATGAGAATTAGATTGCCCACTTGCAATTCACTCGGGATCATCTTCCCTTTAAATGCATGAGTCATGCATTGCTGGTACAATTGCTCGTGGCATAACACGATGAGCCGATTTTTGTCATGAGGTTCAATTGCTTGTATCTGCGTCTCACCCACTCGGACTCGTCCATCTATGCCTTGTCGAGGGTCCTAGCTTATGGGATATCTACTTCAATTGGCAACACGACTTCGGTCTCGTAAACAAAGGAGAATGGGGTTGCCTCTGCTAAAGTTCGTATTGAAGTCTTGTATGCCATGAGTACCCAAGGTAGCTTGTCCTGCCAATCCTTTATTTGCTGCTTCCACTGTGCCATTCATTTGTGGGTGATATGGAGATGGTTTTTTATGTTTGATCTTAAATTGGTCACACAACCTATCGACCAACTTGTTATTCAGATTTCTGGCATTGCCGGTGGTTATTGACTTCAGAACCCCATGACGCATGGTGATGACCTGTCTAAGGAAAAATTCAATGGCCTTTTTCGTTATTGACGCTATGGTAAAGACCTTTACCCCCTTGGTGAAGGAATTGATCACCACCAATATGAATCGATGATCTTTGGGCACCTTTTGGGGAAATCTTGTTGATTACATCGATGCCCCACCTTGAGAAAATCCTTGGGGAAGTCATGAGATAGGGATTGTGCAGTGGCGCGTGGATTTAGTTCACGTACACGTGACAGAGGTGATAATGTTGGACGTATTTTACACAGTCAGCGATCTTAGTGGACCAAAAGTATCAAAGTCTCGCACGCTCATGTGTGAGTTGCAACAACCTTCATGAATTTTTTCAATTAGACGTTAAGCTTCTTCAGCATTCACACATGTCAAATGGGTATCATCAAATGATCATTTGTACCAACTCGGACCACTGGAAAATAATTTCAAGTCATTGTTCGCACGACCTTTTGGTCATTTTCTTGTCACGTTCCCTGGAAACTTTATGTACTCCAGGTATCTTTTTTATCAGCGAACCACGACTGACAGTATTTTTCTTCGATTATACCACAATAGGCTGACACCTCTTATATTTTGATGTCAACTGTGAGGTTTTGGTTTCCCGGAGAGATTTTACTCATGGGTGCGAGTGTTTCCAAATTTGTTTGTGTGCAAGGAAACAAATAAGAACACAAGGTGATCATTGGTCTGCTTATCTTCTTCGCAACTTTCGTCTCCGTAGCGACGACGTTGCCAGCGCCGATGTTGTTGTCCCTCCATGAGTTTTTCCACCCTTCGGGGAATTCAATCAGTTGGAAGCACTTTGAATTGCTGTGACAAAACTTCTCGTAGTGGCTACATCTCATGCCCTTACGATGGACGTTGCTGCTGTAAGACGTTTTTGTCAACAATGTCGTTTTCGTACATCGACATCGACATCTCCCTTGCTGTCAATAACGACTTATTCCCTGCGTCAACAATGACATTTCCTCTGCAGGAGTCAACAACGGTGTCTTCCTCGCGTCAACAATGGAGACTCTTCTGCAGGGGTCAACAACGGTGTATGCCCTGTGTCAAATATGACAACTCTTATGGCGTCTCCCCTATGTCAACAACATCGTCTCTTCAACTCTATTTAAGCCGCCTCTGCTTCAGCTCGATCGAACGACAATGAGGTATTTTTCTCATCTCCTTTAGTGTGCAAAAAATAGCATTCCCCCTTTTGGTGACCGATTGTGGCCTAGTGGCGTAGGTCAGTTTAACTCTGATTGCCATTTCCTCTCAGCGAGGTGCAATATAGAAGCCGAACTCGATTCTGGTGCTGGGAATCTCAGAATCCCTCATTATTGTGGTACCAATTACTTGTCTCCGGTCCCTTTCTGATCGGATAGTTTCATAAGTTGATTTTACATCAATGTGGATGCAGCAACAAAAAAAATCATAATCAGAAGCGAGCCTCCAAAAATGAGAGAAATTCCCGCTAAATCGAAAACCCGAAAGGGAGGTTTAGGCAAAATTTAGGGAAGAGGGGCATGATTAAAAATCCCTAAAAAGGGCGATCATGGCAAAAGAAAAAGAATCAAATCTCGGCTAGGTGGAAAACCCAAAAGGGCGACCTATGCAAAAAATAAGGGGACTGAGAGGTGCGGTAAAAAGAAATAAATACTGTAGCAAAATGAAAGAAAATCAAGAGGTAAAAAAAAAAGAAGAATGCTCAAACGTGGACGACAGTGTTTTCCACAGTAGTAATAAAAAGAAGTTGTGATCGGCATTAATTTGAGCTGGCTCGACAACTTGCACGGATACACCTTGTGAACATAGCATGAATGGCTTTAAGGAACTCCATCAAGAAGAACTCCAAAGTCGATTAATGAGAAAATAGTCTGAGAAGTCTGCACAAGCAGTCAGACATCTCGAAAATGGTTTTTACCTCCAAAGTAAATTACAAGTCGACAAACGGGGCCTTTAGGTGCTCAACCTCCTCAAGTCATCCCTAACGATCAGACCCTGTAGATGTCCAACTTTTGAAAGTTACAAGATGAAGAACAGGGCCTTGAGGTGCTCAACCCCCACAAATCATCCTCAACGATGCTTCTGGCCAGAAAAATCCTCAACTTCCAACTCGTTGATGGCAAAAAAACAAAACAAAAAAGACAGGCGGAGCCTCTAGGTGTTGAGCCTCCGCAAGTCATCCTCGACAACCAGGACCTGTAGTTATCCATCTTCTGGTGAAAAAACAAACGACGAGCGAAGCCTTTAGGTGTTCAGCCTTTGCAAGTCATCATCGACGACCAGGACCTGTAGTTATCCAGCTTCTGGGGGGAAAAATAAACGACAAGTGGAGCCTTTATGTTTTCAGCCTCCGCAAGTCATCCCCAACGAGTCACAAGCCGACAAGCGGAGCCTTTAGGTGTTCAGCCTTAGCAAGTCATCCTCGATGACCAAGACCGGTAGTTATCCAGCTTATGGGAGTCACATGACGACGAGCGGAGCCTTTATGTGTTCAGCCTCCGCAAGTCATCCCCAACGAGTAACAAGCCGACGAGCGGAGTCTTTAGGTGTTCAGCCTCCGCAATTCATCCTCGATGACGAGTACTTGTAGTTATCCAGCTTCTCGGAGTTATATGCCGACAAGCGGAGCCTTTAGGTGTTCAACCTCCACAAGCCATCCCCAACGAGTGGAGCCTTTAGGTGTTCAACCTCCGCAAGTCATCCTCGACGACCAGGACCTGTAGGTGTCTAACGTTTGGGAATCACAAGCTGATGAGCATTTAGACGCCCAGTCTCCAGAAATCATCATCAACGATCGGGACCTATAGGTGTCTAGCTTCCAAAAGTTGTGTGATGATGTTTGTCTACTATGTAAATAATGAATAAAGAAGAGCCAAAATTAGTTGTTTGTCTTTGAACACACACTCATGAGATCACTTCCATGAGCGCGGGTCCAAAGAGGGCAATCGTAAACACCTGATTTTGGCTCATGGTCAAAATACTGTACGCAAGGAATCGAGCCAAGAAAAATCGATATAATTTTTTTTAAATAAAACAATTATTAAATTAAAAAAAAATCTGAACATGGAACATGGCCACATGGCCACACATGGCCATGTTCCTCTTTTCTACAAGTTGGTCTTTTTTTATTATTTAAAAAAAAAATGCAAATTGTGTATAAAAGGGGGAAGTGTCGTAATCTTCAAAGGGGAGGTGGGGGGCGAAGTTGAAGAAGGTAGTGTTTAAGAAAGAAATGAGAGAATAGAAAGAGTGAAAAAAATAGAAAAAGAAAGAGTGAAAAAAATATCGGTGATTATCAGTCTCAGTTTCTCGTACGGTATTTTAAACTCCAATGAGTTATGTATATTTATCTCATATTCAATATCATATTTGTATTTTCTAAATGTGAAATAAAATTGAGAGTTTATATACATATATTATATATTTATGTATAATATACTTGTTAATATATATATATATATATGTGATATTATATTTATATGTATAATATATATTTATATTATGTTTATGTAATAATATATATATATATCTATATGTATAATATATATTTATATTATGTCTATGTAATACTATATATATGTATATGTATAATATATATATTATGTATATGTAATATTATATATATATATATATATTATGTATATGTTATCTATTTATCTATATTTATAATCTATATTTATATTATGTCTATGTAATACTATCTATCTATATGTATAATATATATTATGTATATGTATAATCTATGTATATGTGAAAGAATATATATTCAAAAATGAGTTAGGTCCTTCCCAAACTTTGATGAAGGTTACAACTCGGTCCTTGGACTCTTGGGTTATTTTTGGGATTTTATCGAGTGTTATAAACCAAACCGGAAAAGTTTTGGGTCATTTGTGCAATATTTTATTTTTTTTCTTAATTCAGCTATTTTTTTTAAAAAAAAATTACATTTTGATTTATAAACTTTTGTAGACATTCCATGATTTCTCAAAATGCTACAAATAAGTCTAGAATAATTTTCGGGTTATTTTTGGAATTTTACCAAGTGTTACAAATAAATTTAGAATAGTTTAGGGTCAAATCTGTAATTTAAAAAAAATATTTTCAGTTCAATTATAATTTTTTCGAAAATTACATTTTTGATTCCTAAACTTTTCAGGATATTCCATGACTTTTCAAAATGTTACAAATAAGTCTAGAATAATTTTCGAGTTATTTTAGAACTTTACCAAGTGTTACAAATAAGTCCAGAATACTTTAGGGTCATTTCTGCAATTTTCAAAATATGTTTTCAATTCAGCTCGAACTTTAATAAATTGCATGTTGGTCCCTATATTTCTTTTACATCCTATAACTTGTCAAACAAATTGGTCTAACGTGCTTAATATTTTCAAAATCATTCGTGTATTTTTGACATGTTAAAATGACCCCAAACTGAAGTCACCATTTTCTCTAGCACGATTAATTTTTTTCTCTCTTGTTTATATATTTGAAATTAACTCATAAATAAATAAAAAATGTTTGTACATGGTTTGTTTAATTAAAAAAACGCATGTAATCTTTTGGGTCAAGCATGATAAAAACGGGCAATTCAGATAAATCGGTAAAATAATAATTTCAAAAGCGAATTAAAGTACTGAAAGGGCGGATTATGGGCTCGTGAGCCCTTAAGACGTAATCAAACTCCCGAACTCAATTTTCTGGACGTAGATCTTTCCAAGCCCTAGGATGTTAGCTTCATGTACCCTAGACAATTTTAGGATTCCGATTAGCCTTTAATTAATCGGTGGCGACTCTTTCACATTTTTCGGTCCGGTTGATGACCCCGCTCGACCGGACCCGTCGCTCGCCAAGACCCGCATTTTCAAACGAAAATTAAAAATATTTTTCTAAAAAGGTCGAGGAAAGTCGGATACGACGTCCGACAAGTTGTCTAATTTAAAGAAAATGCATGTAATCTCTTTTCCCAAACATGATCAAAACGGGCGAATCAGATAATTCAGGTAAATCTGTGAAAACAAAATTCAAAAGCAAACTAAAGTACTGAAATAGCGGATTATGAGCTTGCGAGCTCATAAGAAGTAATCAAACCCCCCAAACTCAATTATCTGGACGTAGACCTTTCCAATCCCTAGGATGTTAACACCATGTACCCTTGACAAATTTTAGGATTCTGATTAGACTCTAATTAATCGGTGACAACTCTTTCATTTTTTCGGTCCAGTTGATGACCCTGTTCGACAGACTCGTCGCTCGCTAAGACCCGACATTTTCGAGCGAAACAGAAAAAAAAATATTTTTCAAAATGGTCGGGGAAAGTCGTACCCGACGTCCGACAGCCGCCACGATAGGAGATCCAGTGGTGTCACTGGTCGTGATTTCCGGAGCCCATTTAGGCAACTCTGGAATAAAGAAGAAGAGTGGAAGGCCACGAAAGCACGACCCCGACAGAGTGGTACTGTCTCCTATGCCGATATTAATATCGATCCCTCTGGCAGGGGGAGATTTCGACGTGGTAGACGAAGCGTGGCAAAGTGATGTCGGTGGAGATTATAAAAAATAAGCAAAAGTTGGCATACGAGAGCCCAAGTAAAAAACTAATAGAGTGAATGTTTTAGTAGTTTCTGATTGAAGTGTGCTATTTATGTTGTCACATGTCTCAAAGATCTGACATTTTTAAAGTAGGAAAATTGATATGATTCGTATGCCTCGAAGTGTTTGATATATTATGTGTATGCATAATACGTTCAAAGTTTTTGATGTATTATGTTCTAATTTGTTGGTTTTTGAAGAAACGTTTGATTTTCCGTTTAAATTGTACCTGAATCATATCAATTTTCCTACATCATATTTGCAGTAGGTGAAGTACAGTATATTCTTGGTAAACATACCATAATCACTCCAATTTAGGTGTGTATTGCTTTCTCACACGTCCGGTTAGCTCTACTAATATCCAATTTGGAGATAATGTAATTTAAGAGTGAGCGAGTGGACCATGAAGATGATGAATGAATCATGACTAATCGAGTTTGGACTAAAAAATTGAATTAGTTGTAGACTGAAATTAATAGTGGTTTATTGGTATTTTTTGGTTTTTGTCTTGTTTCGATTTTGGGCTAAATACTGAACCAAACCGATCAGACCGTTTTTTGCTCACCCTAGTGTAATTAGGCTAAATAGTTTCCTTAGTAGGCCAAGTCCACTTGATTTTGTTTAAAAATGCGAATCGATAAATACTGTTTCGCCTAATTTCAACATATTTTAGGGGGAAAATGCACTGAATTTGCATTAGTCAATTGATGGGTTAAATTGTTAATTTTCCTCACAATTTTCCCACTGGAACTACCTCCGAGAATTCAGCTGGGAATGACTTCCATCCAAATAAATGAGTATGAATTTAATAAAAATTAGTCTTTTTTTTCTTCTTTTTTCTTAATTGAGTCCTAACCGTAAACAATTAAAGTTCAATAATTAAATATTTCGAGTCGGACTATGTCGCCCAACTAATCCATAATTAGTTTGTCAGCTGCTCTTCTCATTTTTGGTCAAGAAAATTAGGGAATTTACAGTTATGTCACTGATTATCCAAAGCATGGTCTAAGTCCGTCTTGAGTATAATACAGACAATGATGCAATAAAAATTTAGTAATCGTGGTTTGTCACACTATTTTTATATTGTTAATTGTATTATTGTGTTGTATGAGTATGGTAATAAATTTTTTCTTCTCTGTTATAATTATGGCATTTAATTCTTAACTGTAGTAAAAATCATAATTATATATATAGAATAACTTAACATGTAAATATATTTAATTGTATATGTCGAATTTGTTTTAAATCAATTGTATTGATATTACAGTGTTTTAGTTATTTTTTTAATGGTTAAAATGTCAACAAACTGTTTCACAAGAACTAGATTAAAATATGAGTATACATGTAAAAGTTGTGATTAATAATCACAATTATAAATACTTTATGGTATTAAAATTTGTATCTGCAACGGTAATAATTATGGTATGTTGTTAAAAATTTAGTACAATTATGGTATTTGTCATATTATCAACATAATCACATAATTGCTAACCATAATAAACATATACGCAAAATTGGTTGATAATATCATAATTAGATGAATCATATGAGTCAACTTACTAATTAATGGGATGCCCTAATGCATTACAAAATTTTACTTGAGACGACAATCAAATTTGAGACAAATGTGGTACTATTGTTTCGAACTTCTTGATAGCATTATTTATTAAAAATAATTTCTCTAACATTTGATTTCGTAACACTGAAATTTTTAGTTGCACGTTTGAAAATATCTTAATAAATCAAAACAATACTTGCTTAATGGGTTGAGGTTGGACTTGAACTATATTACTATAAATTAATAAATAATATTTCCATTTATTTATCAAAACAAAGGAAGTGTATTCTTTGATGCTAGAATGAATTTTCGTCGATAGAACTATTGAATATCTCAACCACAAATTGTTTTTAATTCACTATGGTAGAATCAATAGAAAAAATTATCCACCCTATCCAACTCGGTTATTTATAAATACATTATGCGTTTGGCAAAAAAGAAGGCACACAAACCCCACCCCACCACCGAGTGTGTTTAAACCAGCGACTCTTGAAGAAAAGCTATCGAACTAGTATTCTTTATAATTTACAGAAAAGTCCTCTTTCTTTTGACCTCGAATCCTAAGCATGAACGCGTACACACTTGACATTTTACCAAGCTGATCCTCCAAATAGGATTCCCACTGATTTCAGTCCTTTCCATTTTATTCAGCCTTAAATCTGAGTCCTGAAATCAGTCGAAATTGATGATCTGTCAATTGTAGTTATTACTATCCTTCGTTTTGACCAATCAATTAACCCCTTAAAACAGAAAATCTAAATCTTCGACCACGCTAAATTCAAACCATTTGACTTATTGTTTCGGGTGTATTACCACTCTCATCAACTTACAAATTTATAAATAGACTTTTGAAAAACAGAAAAGAATAAATTATTTAAAAACTGATGTGTTATTCTGCCTGTCTGGTAAGTATGTATATATATAGATGCATGTTTGAATGGTGTTGTCAACGTATCTGCGCAATTCCCAACATCCTCTTCCTCTGAACGATTTAAGGATCGTGGAGTGATTGAGACTGAGTTGTTTAGAAAAGGTGATAGCAACGGTGATTCACCATCACCATCATCGATCACCATTACCATTACCATCATCATCATCATCTAAATAGTAAATACCCAGGTTTTAGAGAGAGCATGTCGATGATGTTGAGCAAGAACAACCGAATGGGAAGATCCTTCAACGAGTTGAGGAGACAAGCTTCCTTCTTTCTCAGAGACAAGATTAAGACTGCTCGCTTAAATCTCACGGATGTTACCCACGCACAATTGTGAGTACATTACATACAATAACAATTCAATATACGTACGTAACTATTTTTTCATACAAAAGATGATTGATAAGATATATTAATGTTGTCTAGACTGACAGAGGAAGTTACCAATGGAAATCCATGGTCGCCGGATGCTCCAACTATGTCCATAATATCACATGCTGCCTTTGAAGTCGACGACTTTTGGAGGATTGTCGATATTATACACAAGAGGTTCTTTCCCCAACTCTCTCTCTCTCTCTCTAATATATATTATATGAAGGAAAAATGGACTAATATATATTTTTATTTTGAATATGTATAGATTGATGAGGTTTGACGAAAGGAACTGGAGAATGTCGTATAATACTATAATCCTTGTGGAATACCTTCTAACTCATGGACCTAAAAGTACCATCGATGAGTTTCAAGAGGATAAGGCAGTCTTCCGAGACATGAGAGACTTTCAATTCATTGATGATAAAGGGTATATTTACTGATCATAGAATTTGTTCATGGCTCAATTAAAAATTCATGAATATGATGACTGAGTTTGGATGATGTAGGTTCGATTGGGGTTTGAGGGTTCAACGGTTATCGGAGAGAGTACTGAATTTACTTGAAGACGAACAATTGATTCAGGAGGAACGTGCAAAAGCGCGCAAGGTGACTCGAGAGATCAAAGGGTATGGAAGCTTTTCGAATCGACAATGTTCAATTGATGCAAAGGCAAAGGTTGATATCGCGTCGGTTCTTAATACGACATATGGGAGATGGAATAGTCATTGTTACGGCTACGAGAATGACTTCCAAAGGTCGAATGTTTTCAAACAAGTTAGTCATGTTGATTCAAGAGACAAACAACATCAAGAGAAGGTGGAATTTATAATAAATCACAGGGAGGAATGTTCAAACGATGGTATGGACCATCCTTTTATCAACGATCAACTTCAGGGTGCAAAATCACTTCTTTTTAAAAAAATCATATAAATACAGAATATGTTAGGTAGTTTTGTTTTATTTATTTATTCAAGTACGTGTACAAATATTAGTTAAAACGTACGCTTGTTTGTTCTTTTAGAGGGCGTTTGATTGATACAAGTGGAGTTGTACCTAATTACATCTTCTCATACCATATAAGAGATTGTATTGAATTCGTTGGGCTGCTAAAATTATGTTGTGAACTCATATAATATTGAGCGCTTTAAGAATAATGCAATTTTGTTTCAGTTAACTAGAAAATACAGTCAGACGTTTAGAGTAATATAAGTGGTAACTTACATAATATTGAGAAACTTTGCCCAAAGTTCCATCACTTAATGCTTGACTCTGCAATTTCTTATGGACACATACATTCCAAGTAAATAAGGGGAGCAAATATATTTTAAAAGACTAAAATGAAAATAATAACATTTTTAAGTTTAAAATTACGCAACATTAAAAGTTGATGGGACAATCGACCCGTTAAGCCTCATATGTGACTTCCTCTTTGGCTTGTATATAAAGAACATATGGATTACGATGCAAAATATGTCAACTTAGATACTAATGTCACTATCCTGGAGTTTATGATGCGTCCAACGTAATTGACCCGCGCGGCATCTACCTCTTCGTGGTTGGATCAACCGTCTTTATGTTCAAGGTCGTTCTCGATAGCACACACTCGCAGCGCATATACAGATAACAAACGTTCTCCTTCCATTCGGAACGTATCGTCATTAGGGTGTCCAACTTGATATAGCATGTAGACTGGTTTTCGGTCTGCCTTGACCATCATCAGGGAAGCAACCTCAACTCCCAAACAAGCAAGGTCCTAAAGGACTTGCCAAACATTAACCGATGACGCTACAACATGTTTGCCGACGCACACAGAAAAACCAATTGAATTCAATAGTCGACACCCACATATCATAGACGTCGCGTTCTGAGGGAGGAAAATTCGCGGACCATGACACTAACATTTAGGACACAACTTTTAAATTTATCTAATATAAATACTCTAACCCATCGGTACCGGAAAGACGGGTCTTTGGTATCCCAGTTATTCAATTAGTTTTCTCTAAAAATATTTTCACCTTCTAATAAAGTGTCTGTTCCACAATTTCTCGTAATTTGTTTATCCCAGCCATTCAACAATCTATCGCCAAGTTCATTTGTCGTACGTACAATCGACTCAGTTGTGACAGTTGATTCATGTTGTGATCAATCATGCCGGTTGCGAAGGAATATGATTATTTATCTAGTATTTATTGAGGATTAAACTAACGATAAGGTTTTAGGGTCCTTTTGATGTGTTGGAAGAGTTAGGGATGCTTTGTAACTTTCTTTTTCTTTGTGCTATATTTGTTAGGTCTCGAGTTAATTGTCTTATCTGATTAGTTGAGAGTGTAACAAAAAAAATAAGTTTCCTAGAGACGGGAGTTACAAATAATGCAACAGAAACCACATAATCTACTAAATGTTCTATTAGGGTTTTTCTTTTTCAATGAAACCTGTTCGTTTTTTAACAGTATTTCCCCCTAACTTTATATCCAATGATAGATGTGAGAGCTAAGTTGAACAAAATAAAATATATAACGAGAATGATACAAATTGAGTTTTATTAGATTTAATGGGAATGTGAGCCATATATTATTTATCTATGCAAACGTGAGTCAATTTTTTTCTTTTCAATATCTATAATTAATTAATTAATGTCTGAAGATGAACGGTAGAATCAATCAGTTGTAAGGAAAAAAATCAATCTAATGTTGTTTCAACTAATAACTACGAAAGTCATAAAGACACACACATGCCCTTAACTTACGCGTGCTATTTACATATAATTGGTACATAAATGTATACTGAGTACTCTGACCCATCTCACCTACATGTTTATGTCAGTGGTCTGCAAGGTAATGCTTTTATATTCTAGGGTTTCTAAAACCTATGACCCTTTTCTATTTCAATTCAAAACTATAAGATTATGCGATATATAGTAGACTAGTGGTGGTGACGTTGAGCCTCCGCCACAGCTAGTGGTGCTGCTGCTGACCTCACCGAAGTTGCTAATGGAAGTATCAGTAGCCATTACTGGTGGATTCGGGGCGAAGAACCCTCCTGCGGAGTCCGCCGATGAGATATTGTCGTTATAAGCTGCGGCATTGGAATATTTGAGCTGAAAGAGAGCTTCTTGTACCTATGTGAGCCCATAGATAGTTGGGATAACATTTGAATTTGGTTTGGTTGGAGATGAAGTGGTTGAGAATTTAGGACTCCATTGTTGGAACTTTTTGGTATATGGTAATATTGTAAGGGTAAATGTATCACGACAGATAAGAATAATGATGTATTTGTCAAATAATGATGTATTTGTCAATTGAAGAAAGTTCAATGACCAAATAAAATGTCTAAAAATCTAGAAAATACTGAAGGGTGCATCTACTTTAATGTGGTATAATGAAATGATACAACTCTTTGAAGTGATACAAATGAAATGATGCAACATTTTTGAAGTGACACTCAAATGCATATAAATAGGACTACATACATCACAAACAATTCATCCAAGAATCAATATACTTAGTCTCAAGTAAATCTGATTCTTATAAATCATGCGATGTCGAATAAAAGATATGTCCCGATAGAAGCTCTAAGGAAGGTCTCCGAGTTTTGCTACTCGTTGACCTTATGATTTTGTTGTATCCTCGGTAGGGGTGAGCTTGGGCGGGCCGGACCGGTCTTTTTGGCAAGACCGAGCTCGAAATTCCGACCCTCCACTGTGGAGAACGGAAACCGATTTCGGTCTACAAAGCCTGCCCGAGTCGATCTTGCTTGACTCGGGCCTATCTCGGTCTTGGACCGAAATTTTCAGTTAAAAAAACTGAATCAGTACAAAATAGAACATTACAAAGTACAAACTCATCACTACAAATCCAAGCATTACAAAGAGGAAGCTCAGTCCCAAAGCAGTACAAATTCAAACATTAGTAAACACATCAGCATCAGTACATGGAACAAGCGGTACGTCCAAATTCAGTGAAGAAACAATAGTTGCCACTGAATTGTTAATCTGTCATTAGTAAACAATATACCACTGAACAATATACCAGTGAAGAAACAGAATAGCTGTCAATCTGTCATTAGTAAAAAATATAGTGAATATACCAGTGAAGAAACGGAAATACCACCGAATACTGTATACATCCAAATTCAATGACTCATTACCAGTCTTGGAACCTCAACTAATCGCCAGGCACCTCCATCTCCGTCAGTTGCTTCATGTACGTATAAGCTCCGGCATTCACAAGACGCCTCCTGCATCCATTACTTCTCGAACCTAGAATTACAGAAACCACCGCTACCGGAAGATTCTTTGGAACTGAATCGTTCCTCGGATCTAGCATCCAAACCAATCTTGCCAAACTAGTCTCGCTCTTGATCAGTTCCTTACTGTTCACAGACAATACCAGAACTTGCAATGCAGATTCTTGAAGACCTACAGGCTTTGGAAACTCCATTAACCTAATCAACGAGTCCATACAGCTCGCAATCGCTCTCTTGATACACTCTTTAGTCTTGGAATTTCGTGCTTGATTAGGGTTCCGATCCGTATTATCAACTCGGTCGACGAGGATAGAATTTTGGCCACGGAGGGAGATGCTGAGACTGAGGTGATGGCGCACAAAGCCCCTAGTGACCTAAATCAGTAAATCGTGACCTAAATCGTGACTTTCGGGGTCAATCGATTAGAAACCCGAAGCAATTTTGGAACAATAAAAGCAAATCGAAGCAACTAAGGAAGCAAATCGCGAAGGAAGTGAAGAACACTTACGACGAAACAGCAACAGCGAGACGACGAGACGGTGACGGCGGAGGCGAGACGGCTTCTGGAGAAGGCCGCGAGGAAGAGGTCGAATGAAATGAAGACAAATCTGCAGAGGAGAGGGTGCTCAGGAAATGGAATACGACTGAACGAGAAGACCAACCATAATTATTACATGCTAGGTTTTAACTAAACTCGGTCCGGGCCGTTCCTAAACGTGCTTTCAGGAAAAAATCTCGAGACTGAGACCAACCTTAGAGGAAAACCCCCGCCTGCTCGGTCTTAGTCCTAGTCGGACCGGTCTTGTCAGGATTTCGGTCCAGACAGTCTTTTTTGCTCACCCCTAATCCCCGGGGATGATTTTTTGATAACATGTTAGCAAAACTCGTTTACGAATGGAGGCAAATATCATCTTCCGGAAAACGTTTATACGACGCGCCTCAAAATCATACCAATTCAATATTGGCTCAATGTCCTGTATCATACAATTCAATGTTGACACAATATCCAGTATCATATCATTCGATGTTGTCTCAAAATTCCCTTATCATATAATTAGATGTTGACTCAATGTTTCGTATTGAATAACAAGATGTCGGTTCAATGTTCTGCATTCCATAGTAAATGGTTGGTTGAAAGTCCTGTATGACATAATTCATGTCTTGACTTTAATGTCCTATATCAGATAGTGTGTAATTGGTTTCTGATATATAATAGGTTGATTGCTCGCACTCTTGTCCCTAAGTCTCATATCTAACAATCGAAATATGATATTTGAATAGAGTCGAGCACAATCATTTTAATGATACTTTGGACTTAGGAAATATGTTGGATTTACTTGATAGATGTCAATGAAATTCTATTGTCCGTTAAGTCAGAATATGTGGGCATAGATGGTTTTATGATGGCATATGATTCATGTTGGAATATGTAGGCGTAAATGATTCTGTGATAAAAATAATTTGTCAGTTAATTAAGTCAGAATATGTGGGAATACATAATTTTATTATAGAAATAGATTCATGACAGTTATATTGAAAAGTTGTGAGTTTGGATGATTTTGTGATATAAATGATTCCATAAGTATGCCTTAATGAGATTCGTACAAAAGATAAGTTTGATATCGACAAAATAGACTTTATTAGAATCAAATGCGGTAGTGATATTATATTTCACAATGAGTGCATATAACAAAATCCTATTTGAAAAACATGTATGTATATGTACATATGCAAAATTAATGGATGGCGTTTTGAGAAAAAAAAAGAGAGAAAATAGTGGGGGTATACTATTGAAGATCAGTATATGATCAAAAAATATATAGCATAACACATACAACCTTGAAAAGCTTTGTTGACCTTTCATATATGAAAGGAAAGGTGTATTCACATATTATGTATGAGATTATGAGAAATTCTCATAGTGCGAGACTAATACAATAACTAGTTGAAATTTATTAATGAATATTTATTCACGGTGAGGAACAAATAACATGAATATGTATTGTAATTATATCTGTAAAGATGTTACTTTTTTAAAAAGCACGTACAAGAGTTATTGTCGAAGCAGTAAATAAAGTTGTACAAATGAAGTGTGTAGTAGACTATATGTCTCAAACATGGTTTAAGCGGTTGGTTTGAGATTGCATTTATATGTAGAAACAAGAGACAATTAGTCGACTCGTTGATCAAAAAAACTATGGAAATAATAATATGATCCATTAATCATAGAATGAGGTTGAAGTCCCTTAACAAAAGTCATAGGTAATGAAAACCCGACTTTAAGCTAGTTAATACTAAACTTAAAGTTTAATGGGTAACAACAAGTTAATGTATGGTTGGATTTAATACTGTCATTTATAATACTATCGTATATAGTACTGTCTGTTACGTAAACTGTTAATAAAATTTAAATAATGATTATGTTAAAGCGTCTAAGTAACAGGGATACATGAGGAACTTTACATGTATGAACAATAGAAGTGATGTCGCTTCAACAACGAGTCAGGGTGCTCGTTGTAAATTGTTTATGAAATTAGTATCGAGCACATGACCATAAAAGTGCTAATTATGTATATATATATATATATATAAACTTGTCACTAAGACCAGTAGCTCATATGTGTAATGTTTCCAGTTTTAACATTAAAAGACTTGGTTTAAGGCTTTAATCCTAGACCACCATTGACTTCGTTGGAACTTTGAATTTTTACACTAACTGAAGGTTTAAATTGAAAGATACCTCAAGTACGTATGAACCATGAAATTTAAAGGACATAAGTATATTACAATCTAAGTGGGGGATTGTTGGAACTTTTGGTAGATTGTAATATTGTAAGAGTAAATGTATCACGCCAAATAAGATTGAGGATGTGTTTGTCAATTGAAGAAAGTTCAAGGATCAAATAAAACGTTCAGAAATCTAAAAAATATTAAAGGATGCATCTACTTTGAAGTGGTATAATGAAATAGTGCAACTCTTTGAAGTGATACAAATGAAAGAATGCAACATTTTTGAAGTGATACTTAAATGCATATAAATAGGACTACATACCCTACAAAAAATTCATCCAAGAATCAATCCACTTACTCTCAAGTAAATTTAATTTTAATTTATAAATCATGCGATGTCCAACAAAAGATATGTCCCAATAGAAGTTCTAAGGAAGGTCTCCAAATTTTGCTACCCGTCGATCTTGTGATTTTGTTGTATCCTCAGGGATGATTTGTTGATAACCTGTTAACAAAACTCGTTTACGAGTGGAGGCAAATATCATCTTTCGGAAAGAGTCTACACGACGTACCTCAAAATCAAACCAATTCAATGCTGGCTCAATATCTCGTATCATACAATTCGATGTTGCCACAATATCCTGTATCATGCATACCATTCGATGCTGGCACAAAAGTTATTTATCATATAATTCTATGTTAACTGAATGTTTCGTATCGGATAACAAGAAGTCAGTTCAATGTTTTGCATTCCATAATAAATGGTTGGTTGAATGTCCCATATGACATAATTCATGTCTTAATTGATTTAGGATATATAATAGATTGATTGCTCGCAATCTTGTTCATAAATCCTATATCTAACACCTAGTCCTAGGTTTTCTTTGGCGGGAGGCAGTGTCGTGCACATGTCCACATTTGCCTTAAAGCTTGGGCCATAGCGGCCCATGGAGGCTATCAGAGCAGCTGTGGTTGTGGACTGGAGGAGCTGCTGCTGCAAGTACTTATGATGCTTGGAGATCTGCATGGCATCATCCCGCTATTGCGATTATTACAAGCTGGCCTTTCCTTTGTTTAATTGTTTAGGACTGTTTTAGTCATTATTCATTGTTTAGGTGTCTTTTTGTTATTTTTCATTCAGTCAGATTGTTTAAGGGTTGCTTTGTTATTTCCGAACTATTTAGGATGTATTTTGTATTAGTTGTTGCTAGGGATTTATTTAAGGATGAGGAATCACCAAATGAAGGAATTGATTCTGATGATTCCCAAGTCTGCTCTCCTCTTCTTCTGTTAGGGTTTTTCATTCTTTAGTGATTTGTCTATCATAGCATCAAGTTTTCATCATGGTATCAGAGCCCTTAGGTATCCCGCCTCTTGTATTTCGATTATGTTGTTGTTTTTTGATTGATATTGCTTCTCTGTTTGGAGTCTTCAGATTCTTGGAACAAGGTCTTGTGTTGCGATTACTGAATCGAAAAAACGATTCGTTTCCGACTCTTCGTTTGCAACTCCTGGTTGTTGGTGTTACTTTGAATCAGTTGGTTTCCGACTATTCGTTTGTAACCTTTGGAGTTCCTTTGTGACCCTCTGCTTCCGATATAATGTTTTCTTGGGGACGTGCCTTGGCTTGCGAATATTGAAATGCAAACCGGCTCGCCTCCTTCTTGAGAGGTATATCTTCTTTCTCTTTCTTGTTTTTCGATTGTTCAAATCTGGTGGTTTCTTCACGGCAGAAACAAAGCCTATTGAGAAGGTAGAAAAATACGACATTGATGAGGTAAATCATGAGGCTATGGCCAAGGTATATTTTCATCATCCTTTATACCTTCATCCGAGTGATAACCCTAGTGTAAATATGATTTCGATTAGCTTGACTGGTCTTTAAAATTATGTGATGTGGAGTCAATCTATTAGATTCATGTTGCTAGGAAGAAATAAATTGGGATTAGTGACTGGTTCTTGTATGCGTGAAAAATTTGACCCGACATATCATCACCTTTGGGATAGATGCAATGTTGTGGTCCTTGGTTGGATAACCATCTCTATTGCGAAAGACCTTGCAAACAGGATGATGTACACTGATAGTGCATTTCTCGTTTGGAAGGAATTAAAAGAATGTTTTGATAAGGTCAGTGGACCAAGAAATTACCAATTGCATATGGAAATTGTCATGACTAGGCAAGGATTAGATTCTATTTCAACCTTTTTTTCAAAATTAAAAATTCTTTGGGCTGAATATGATGCTGCATGTGCTCTTCCTCATATTGAGGGAGAAGATTTCAAAAAACATATTGAGCACAAAGAAAATTAGAGGTTGTTTTAGTTTCTTATGGGTTTGAATGAGAATTATGATAATGTTAGAAGTCACTTGCTTCTTTGGAGTCCATTACCTTCGGTAAATCAAGCCTATAACCTTTTGAATCAAGATGAGAGTCAAAGGGGTATAGCTTCTGTTTTAAATGCGTCTGTGAACACAAATTTTGGAAATACTTCTGTGATTTTAAATAAGCCAAAGGGAAACCAGAATTTGGAATGTTCACATTGTCACAAAAAGGGGCATACGATAGATCGATGTTATTCTCGGGGATGCGACTTCTGTAAAAAGAAGGGGCATGCCAAAGATGACAGTTTTAAATATAAGGAGCAATTGAAGACTAAAGGAAATGGTTCTAAGGTCAACATTGCCTCCTCAGGGATTGGTGATGTTGATCCTTCTTCTATGTAAATTACTTCTAACGATCCTTCTGTGAGCTATGTTAAACAAGCTGGAATAACATTTACCAAAGAACAGTTTGATCAGTTCCTAGCTACAGTTGGGAATGCAGGCAGCACTGCTTCGGGTGCAGGTATTACCGCTTCCGTGGACCATCATGCAAATACGACTGGTATTCTTCTTAATTCTACTTCCTTAATACATAATGAATATTGGATTTTGGATACTGGGTAAACCAACCATATGACCAACATAGATGATTGATTAGATGGTAAAAGGGCCGTCCCTGGAACCAAAGTTCAATTGCCCAGTGGTGGTCATTCAGAAGTTTGTGGAATTGGAAATGTCTTGATGGATTCAAATAGAAAACTGAACAATGTTTTATACCTTCCTGACTTCAACTACAATCTGTTATCAGTTTAAAAGCTTACCAGAGATTTGAATTGTTGTGTTCGGTTTTATCCTAACCTTGCAATCCTGCTGGACCTCTCAAGTGGGAAGGTCTTGGAGACTGGTAAGGAAGAATCATGATTGTATTTTATTAGATTGCCATGCAAGTCTATTGGATATGCTGTTTCTTGTCCCTCGGTTAATAATATCATGTTATGGCATATGCGATTTGGGCATGCATCAATAAAGGCATTAGAAAATATTGACTCTTTGAATCTGTCTAGAAATAAGAGTTTGGAAATAGGTCACTGTTCGGTTTGCCCCAAAGAAAATATTGTAGGAAATCCTTTTCCTGTTTCCTATTCTAGAGAAGATGCTGCATTTGATCTTGTTCATGCCGATGTATGGGGTCCTTTTCACACTTCGACTTATGATAATAAACGTTTTTTTTCTGACTCTTATTGATGATTTTTCTAGAGTGACTTGGCTTTAGTTGATGCAAATTAAGTCAGATGTTGTTGTGATATTGAAGAGGTTTGTTGTGATGATTGCGACTCAATTTGGAAGGAAAATAAATGTTTTAGAACAGATAATGGTGGAGAATTTTTTAATGAACATGTTAATGCTTTGTTCCATGATAGAGGAATCAGAGTAGTTGTTCATATACCCCGCAGCAAAATGAGAGGGTAGAGAGAAAACATAGGCACTTGCTAGAAATGCAAGGGCTTTGAAATTGCAAGGTTCTGTTCCGAATATTTTCTAGGGGAATTGTGTTCTTACTGCGTGTTATTTGATCAACTTGATGCCCTCCAAGTTGTTGAATGGTAAGAGTCCCTTAGAGATTTTGAGTAATAAAAAACCCAAAGTTAATCACTTGAGGGTTTTTGGATGTTTGTGCTATGCAAAAAATTTGGTTGTGACTGACAAGTTTGCCTCCAGAGCTATTCCATCAGTAATGATGGGATACTCTGAGACTCAAAAGGGTTATAGGCTCTATGATATTGCTGACAATAAAATATTTATAAGCAGAGATGTTCAGTTTTATGAGAGTGTTTTTCCTTTTGAGAATGGTGAACTTGAACAGATGCCCATATTTTTTTAGCACTATACTGAGGTGAACTCCTATGATGTCAACAGACAAATAGATTTGACTGAGGAGGATGACACCTTTGCTGTTATGGATGTTCCAGGTGATGAGTTTCATATAAACTCTGATGGAACAGTGCCACATGATGAGTCAAACATTGATTCTGATGGATCCTCTGTGCAGAATGCACCTTTGATTGTTGATTCTACCAGACCAAACACGAGCAGGTCTGGAAGAATGATTAGACCTCCGATTTGGATGAATGATTATGATATGTCTAATTGTTCGTATGCTCATTCAATTGGGAAGTATATTTCGTCTGATAAGTTGTCTGATTGTTATCGAAGTTGTGTTGCTTATATCTCTAAGATGGTCAAACCATAAAGATTTTTAGACGCAGTCCAGAATGAATCTTGGGTTCAGGCCATGCACGAAGAGATAGATGCTTTGGAAGAAAACAAAACATGGGATATAGTGCCTCTTCCACAAGGTAAATCTGTTATTGGATGTAAATGGGTTTACAAGCTTAAATTTAAATATGATGGGAGTTTAAGCCGATATAAAGTGAGACTTGTTGCAAAAGGTTATAATTAGAAACATGGTGTGGATTATTTTGAGACTTTTTCTCCAGTTGCAAAAATGAATACTGTCCATACTGTGCTTGCCTTAGCCTCTGTCTATGATTGACCTTTATATCAAATTGATGTGGATAACGCTTTTCTACAAGGAGATTTAGATGAAGAGATTTACATGTGTATACCAGAAGGTTTTTACAATAGAAATGATAAAACCTTGGTTTGCAAATTAAAAAAATCTATGTATGGTTTAAAACAGGCTAGTAGATAGTGGAATGTGAAATTAACTGATGTTTTGATTAAGGCTAGGTAAAGTCACTCGAAACTGGATTATTCCTTTTTTACAAAACGTGATGGAAATCAATTGGTTGTTTTGCTTGTTTACGTGGATGATTTGCTGATTTCTGGTAATAGTAGTAAACTTGTTGCTGAATTGAAACATGTGCTGCAATCTAGTTTCAAAATGAAAGATTTGGGTGAATTGAGATATTTCTTAGGTATTGAAATATGCTCTTGAATTGATCTCCTCTGTTGGTTTGTCTGGTGGTAAAGTTGCTAAGACCCCCTGGAAATGAATATGAAATTAACAAGCAGAAAGTATGATGAACATTTGAGTATTAACAAAGATGACAAATCCCTACATGATGTCAGCCTTTATAGGAGACTGATAGGGAAGCTGCTTTATTTGACTATAACCAGACTGAATATTTCTTTTGTTGTACAACACTTGAGCCAGTTTATGCAGGACCCAAAGGAATCTCATTATGAAGCTGCAATGCGAATTGTGAGGTATGTTAAGAAGGAAGCTCGTAAAAGTATTTTATTATCCAGTGAATCTGATCCTAGATTATTTGGTTACCGTGATTCCGACTGGGCATGATGTATAGAAACTAAGAAATCTGTTACTGGGTTTTGTATTATGCTGGGTAAATCATTAATTTATTGGAAAGTCAAGAAACAAACCACGGTTTCTAGCTCATCTGCAGAGTATGAATATAGGAGCATGGGATTGGTTGTGTCTGAAATAGTGTGGATTAGGAATTTACTGAAAGAACTTGATTGTGAACAATCTGAACCGATTACCTTATTCTGTGATAATAAGACAGCAATTCAGATTGCAAACAATCCTATTTTTCATGAGCGAACCAAGCACATTGAGATTGACTGTCACTATATTAGAGAGAAATTACTTGACAATATTTTGCAGCTTCAATATATTAGAACAAGTGAACAATTGACAGATCTGTTTACAAAGGCCTTGGGAGCCCATCAACATCATTTGTTTTGCAGTAAACTTGGAATGAAGAATATATATGGAGGATAGGGGGAGTCTATATGATTGTTTTTTTTGAAGACATATATTGAGGAGAAGTTATTCCAGCTTGAGGGGGAGTATTGAGATTATTACAAGATGACCTTTCCTTTGTTTAATTGTTTAGGACTGTTTTAGTCATTATTCATTGCTTAGGTGTCCTTTTGTTATTTTTCATCCGGTCAGATTGTTTAAGGGTTGTTTTGTTATTTCCGAACTATTTAGGATGTATTTTGTATTAGTTGTTGCTAGGGTTTTATTTAAGGATGAGGAATCACCAAATGAAGAAATTGATTCCGATGATTCCCAAGTCTGCTATCTTCTTCGTCTGTTAGGGTTTTCCATTCTTCAGTGATTTGTTTATCATAGCATCCAGTTTTCATCACATGTAACCTAATTGCATGGTCGCCGAGCGGAAGGTGGTTGCTGAGGTTGGTTAGCTAGGATTTGGAAGGGAAGAGAAGTTGTTGGTCCTTTGCTGAGGTTGGCGAGGATTTAGAAAGTTTGAGTTCTACCACGAATCTCATTCACAAGTAGGATTTAATAGAACTCTTTTATGTAAATATTATTCAAATCTATAAACCAAAATTCCTACCCGTGAATAACGTCAAAACCTGCATATTTCAAGAGAGATGTATTGCTTCCATGATCGTGATTTTGTATGCAGGTCCGGAGCTTGTCTTTCCTTTTTTGAGATGCATGGTCTAAAGAGAAATTAACTAGTTTTTTCACTATCTAAAAAAATACACAGTAGAAAAATAATTACCACAACAATCGATTAAAGTTAATATTTAACCAAAAATTAATCAATATTAATAGCAATGCATTGATTGGTCTGAACATTTATACTCAACATTTATAGAGTTGAAATAGTAAATAAAAACGTTTTCTACAATATTGTTTTTAATATTTTTTTATTTTAATTTTTAAAAAGGATGCATTAATAGAAGGAAGTAGGGGTGAGCAAATTACCCAACTGGAGTCGGAACCTACCCGAATTCGGCACTTAGGGTAACTTCCGGGTAGCAGTTTTAATAATCGGGTAGGATTCAAGATTTGTTTTTAAGAACCTGTATTTTAGGTTTCGGTCCAGGTAACATGTTACACTGAATCTACTCGAAACTGATTATATATATTATATTAATATTAAGAAAAAAGAATTAGTAGTTGTCGTTCTATTATAATTTCTAAGTTTCTAACCCTAAATTTGTTGTTATACATAGTACAAACTGTCGCATATCATTTTCTCCATTTTCTTTTGCACAACACACACAATCTTGATTCTCCTATGTGTGTGATTTTGGGAGGAAATTGTGATTGTTGGATGATTACATTATCCTTTTGTATGATTGTTGTTTTGGGGAAAAATCGGTTTCAAGCCGATTAGTATAAACAAGTTTTAGATAATTTAGTTTGAAACAGGTTCTGGTTGGTATAAACAGGTTATGGGTAGGTTCTGGTTCCAAATGCAACATGGTAGACTCCGGTTCCAAAATTCAATATCATGTTTACAATAGGGTAGGTTCCGGGAACCCCTAAATTTAGGGATGGAAAATCGTGCGTGTCAATACGTTTATCGTGTGATACTTACCAAACACAAACACTCACGATAAACTCACCTTGTCATGTTCCTCAGCACAATCACGACACACAATATTTCGTGCGTGTTCATGTCGTGTTATCTTAAGTTAGTTAGTTGTATCTTCACATGCGATAATTATAAGGAAATATCAAAATAATGAATTGTTCATCGTAATAATTAACAATTCAAACATTAAATTTCACGAGTCCTTAATGTAGAATTGACAAACTTTTGAAATTAAATATCTAAATAGTCTTTTAAAAGTTATTAAGAGACGCTTGCTTAGAAAAGTATTAACAAAAAATAGTTTTTCAAATTCAACTTTATTGTGTTATCGTGCGTATCGTGTTTTGATAATTAAAAACGAACGCGACACGAAAATACATTCGTGTTATCGTTCTGTCATATGCTTCCACGAACACGATTATTTTTCGTGCGTGTTCGTGTCGTATTGCGTAAAAAATTGTCAGCCCTACTAAAATTACAGGGGTATCCGAAATAGTTCACCCCTAGAAGAAAGAGGGGTGATTCCCTTCCTGTTATTGCACTCATGGAGTGCGTGATGAGAAAGGATTTTATGGGATGCGAGGTTAAGTATACCTTTTTTTTTAATCAAATTAGTCTCTTTACTTTAAGAAACAAAACGCCGTGACTTTTGGTCACGTATGTTCGTACATCAAATCATTCGCTATTAAACATACAAAGGGTAGTGGTGTTCTCTCGATCCAATCATTTTGACACACTCCCAGTCTTGCTTGTTTTGCTATCCAATTCGCACATTCGTTGTTCGTTCTTGGAATAGCTCGCCATTGCACTTGCTCGACTTGTGTTGCTAGTGCTCAGTTATTCAGTATGATGGTTGACAATCTCCAATGCTTTGGGCCCTCCATGATTTGTTGGTGAACCGTTTGGGAATCCGTTTCAATGATAATGCTTTGCCATCCCGCTTCTATTGCTAGTCGTACTCCTTCATGTGTTGCTAGAGCTTCCATCGTGTCAATGTCGTCGCTCCTTTGCCTCCGGTTCATTCCACCCACGACTTTCCCGTTCTTGTCCCGTGCTACCACTCCTATGCCGTCTCTTCGGGTTTCCTTGCACCATGAGGCATCACAATTTATCTTGATTGTGTCACCCGTCAGTGGATTCCATTGTTGGTTCGACTCTTCCACTAGAGGAGGTGTTGGTTGGGCAGATCAGTTGATTCCCCATTGCTCCTCGTATGCTTGCTTGGTTTCTATGATCACGCACCTTGGGTTTGGTTGTTGCGCTTCGAAGGCCGCCTTGCATCCCGCTTTCCAAATGTGCCAACATGTGAGGAGTATTAGGGCCCACCTTTTGTCGCTCATTCCGTTCCCCCCATGTGTCTCATCTCGTCTCCTTGTGAGCCATTCCTCCAAATTCGTCCCAATTTGGTCTATCGATTCGTAACCCTATCAAATAATCCCATACCAGTTCCGTCCATCTACATTCTAAGATCATTTGCTCCATTGTTTCGAATTCGCCGCATATTGGGCAACTTGGGGGCACACTCATCCCTCGCCGTGCCATGTTTGTTTTAACGGCTATAGCATTCGTAGCAAGCCTTCATATGAAGTTCTTAACCTTTGGGATTACCTTTTCTTTCCATATGGCCCTCCATAGTGTCTCATTTCAGTTTGGCCCCGGATTTGGTTCGGTCCTCTCCCTTATCTTGTGGTAGACCGATCGAACTTGGGGGCTTCCATCCTTCGTGTGTGTCCATATGAACCGGTCTCGTCCCCCGTTCCGTGGCAACGGCATGTTCATGATGTGGGCTGCATCTTCTTGGTCCACCATGCTCCTCACGATATTCTCATTCCATGTGCCATTTGGTAGGATGAGCTCGCTTACCCTTAGGTTTCCCCCGTGTTCCACAATGATGTCCCCATTAACTCTTTTGCTCTCTTTTGTGTATATCCATGGGTCCGCAAAAACTCTTATGTTTTCTCCCGTACCAGTCATCCACATTCCTTATCGTTTGATGACTTCTCGGCCATGTAAGATACTCGTCCATCCCCAAGATGCTCGGCCTCCCTTTCTAGCCTCAAGTAATGAACCTCGTGGGTAGTATAGTCCTTTTAGGACTTGCGCGCATAGGGTGTCCAGTTCGGTTATAAGTCGGCTTGCCATCTTTGTTAGGAGGGCAGTGTTGAAACTTTGGAGTTCCCTAAAGCCAAGCCCCCCACGTGTTTCGCTCTTGTTAGGACCTCCCATCGTCTCCAATGCATTCTCTTTCCTTCCGTTGTTTGCCCCCACCAAAAATCCGCAATGAGGGCATCAATTTCCGAGCACCATGTTTTTGGAAGGCGGAACACACTCATGATATACGTGGGTATCACTGTGATGATTGCCTTGATGAGCACCTCCTTCCCGGCTTGATTTAGTGTTTTCGGCCTCCATCCTCCCAACTTATCCCTAATTTTTGTCTTCAAGGATCCCAAGTCCTCCTTATTTGATTTTCCCCAAATCGATGGTAACCCTAGGTATTTACCCGGATCACCAGTGCCTCATATATGAAGGGCTTCCTCCACTGCCCTCTTATCACTTGGTTCGGCCCCCTTATTGAAGAGTACGGTGGTGTCGGACGTCGGATCCGACTTTCCCCGACCCTTTTTGAAAATATTTTTAATTTTCGTTTGAAAATGTCGGGTCTTGGCGAGCGACGGGTCCGATTGAGAAAGGTCATCAACCGGACCGAGAAAATTGAAAGAATCGCCACCGATTAATTAAAGGCTATCGGAATCCTAAAATTTTGCCTAGGGTATATGGAGTTAACATCCTATGGCTTAGAAAGGTCTACGTCCAGAGAATCGAGTTCGGGGGTTTGATTACGTCTTAAAAGCTCGCAAGCTCATAATCCGCCCTTTCGGTACTTTAGTTTGCTTTTGAATTTTTTTTCATTTACCCGAATTGCCCGTTTTGATCATGCTTGACCCAAAAAGACTATATGCATTTTCTTTAAATTAAACAAACCATGTACAAACATTTTTTTTTGAGTTAATTTCAAATAAACAAGAGAGAACTAAAGTTAATCGTGCTCGAAAAATAATGGTTTAACTCTCGAGCCATTTTAAACGTGTCAAAACATGCACGAATGATTTTTGAAGATATTAAGCTCGTTGGACTAATTTGTCCCATTTTGAGATGTTATAGGATGTCCAAAAAAATATAGGGACCAAAATGCATTTTATTAAAATTTGAGCTGAATTGGACAAATATTTTCGAAAATAGCAGAAATGACCCTTAACTATTCTGGACTTATTCGTAACATTTGGTAAAGCTCCAAAATAATCCGAAATTTATTCTGGACTTATTTGTAACATTTTGAGAAATCATGGAATATCCAGAAAAATATAGGAATCAAAAATGTAATTTTCGAAAATATTATAACTGAACTGATTTTTTTTTAAAATTACAGAATTGACCATAAACTACTCTAGACTTATTTGTAACACTTGGTAAAATTCCAAAAATAACCCGAACATTATTCTAGACTTATTTGTAACATGTTGAGAAATCATGGAATGTATAGAAAAGGTTAGAAATCAAAATGTAATTTTAAGAAAATGAGCTGAATTAAGAAAAAAAAAATTCAAAAATTGCACAAATGACCAAAAACGTTTCCGGTTTGGTTTATAACACTTGATAACGTCCCAGAAATGACCCGAGAGTCCAAGGACCGAGTTGTAACCTTCATCAAAGTTTGGGAATGACCTAAGTCATTTTTGAAATTATTTGTTTTTACATATACATAATATACATATATTATACATATACATATATAGTATTACATAGACATAATATAAATATATATTATACATATACATATATATATAGTATTACATAAACATGATATAAATATATATTATACATATAGATATAATAGTATTACATAAACATAATATAAATATATATTATACATACAGATATATATAGTATTACATAAACATAATATAAATATATATTATACATATATATATATATATAAACAAGTATATTATACATAAATATATAATATATGTATATAAACTCTCAATTTTATTTCACATTTATAAAATACAAATTTGATATTGAATATGAGAGAAATATATCTAACTCATTGGAGGTTAAAATACCGTACGAGGAACCGAGTCCGATAATTATCGGTATTTTTCACTCTTTTTTTTTCTCTTTTTTTTTCTCTTTTTTTTTTCTCTCATTCCCTCCTCATTGAAGCTCACCTCGCCGTAGCCTCTTCCTCTTCATTGAAGCATTGCCTTCAATTTATAGAACTTGAATTCTTATTTTATTAATTTTTTTTAATAATAAAATAAAAACTTGGTTCAAAAGAGGATCATGGCCATGGCCATGTTCGAAATTCAGATATCTTTTTTATTTTAAAAAATATATATATATATATATATATATATATATATATTTTAACATCGATTTCTCTTGAATCGATTCCTTGCGTACGGTATTTTGACCATGAGTCAAAATCAGGTGTTTACAGTTGCCCCTCTTTGGACACGCGCTCATGGAAGTAGTCTCATGAGTGTGTGTTCAAAGATAAACAACTGATTTTGGCTCCTCTTTATTCATTATTTACATAGTAGACAAACATCATTACGCAACTTTCGAAAGCTAGACACCTATAGGTCACGGTCGTCGAGGATGACTTGCGGAGGTTGAACACCTAAAGGCTTCGCTCGTTGGCTTGTGATTCATTGGGGATGACTTGCGGAGGTTGAACACCTAAAGGCTCCGTTTGTCGGCTTGTGACTCCCAGAAGCTGGATAACTACAGGTCCTGGTCGTTGAGGATGACTTGCAGAGGTTGAACACCTAAAGGCTCCGTTTGTCGGCTTGTGACTCCCAGAAGCTGGATAACTACACGTCCTGGTCGTCGAGGATGACTTGTGGAGGCGGAACACCTAAAGGCTCCTGGTCGTCGAGGATGACTTGCGAAGGCGGAACACCCAAAGGGTCCGCTCGTCATTTTTTTTTTTGCCATCAACGAGCTGGAAGTTGAGGAATTTTCTGGCCAGAAGCATATTTTATGATGATTTGCGGGGGTTGAGCACCTCAAAGCCCCGTTCTTTGGCTTGTAACTTTCAGAAGTTGGACATCTACTGGTTCTGATAGTTGGGGATGGCTTGCGGAGGCTGAACACCTAAAGGCTCCGCTTGTCGGCTTGTAACTTTCAGAAGCTAGACATCTACATGTTATGATTGTTGGGGATGACTTGCGGAGGCTGAACACCTAAAGGCTCCGCTTGTCGGCTTGTAACTTTCAGAAGCTAGACATCTACAGGTTCTGATCGTTGGGGATAACTTGCGGAGGCTGAGCACCTAAAGACTCCGCTTGTCGGCTTGTGTCTCCCAGAAGCTGGATAACTACAGGTCCTGGTCGTCCAGAATGACTTGCGGAGGTTGAAAACCTAAAAACTCCGCTTATCAATTTGTAATTCACTTTGGAGAATTTGTAATTCACTTTGGAGGTAAAAACCCTTATCGAGATGTTTGACTGCTTGTGCGGACTTCTCAGACTGTTTTCTCATTAAACGACTTTGGAGTCCTTCTTGATGGAGTTCCCTAAAACCATTCATGCTATGTTCACAAGGTGTATCCATGCAAGTTGTCGAGGCATCTCAAATTAATGTCGATCACAACTTGTTTTTATTGCTACTGTGGGAAACACTGTCGTCCACTCTTGATTTTCTTTCCTTTTGCTACAGTATTTTTTTTACCGCACCTCTCGATTCCTTTAATATTTTTGCCTATGTCTTCATTTTGGGTTTTCAACCAAGCAGAGATTTGATTCCTCTCCTTTTGCCATGATCGCCCTTTTTAGGGATTTTTAATCATGCTCTTCTTCCCTAAATTTTTCCTAAACCGCTCTTTCGGGTTTTCGATTAAGCGGGAATTTCTCTCATTTTTGGAGGCTGGCTTTCTGATTACGACTTGTTTTTTTTGCATCCACATTGATTGGATTGGGGAGTTCTCTATTGTCCATGCCAGTGATGATCATGGCACCCCCACTGAAAATCTCTTTGATGACATAAATTCCTTCATATTTAGGTACAAACTTGCCCCGAGAGTCTGGATTGACTAGATTTTTTTTTTTATTAAATCACTCGTTTTTCTATCCTTTTGTTACGGTATTTTTTTTACCGCACCTCTCGGTTCCCTTAATTTTTGCCTAGGTTGCCCTTTTGGGTTTTCAACCTAGCAGGGATTTGATTCCTCTTCTTTTGCCATGATTATCCTTTTGGATATTTTCAATCATGCACCTCTTCCCTAAATTTTGCCTAAACCGCCCTTTAGGGTTTTCAATTTAGCGGGAATTTTCTCATTTTTTGAGGTTCGCTTTATGATTACGAACTCCTTAAGGATAGTATTTTCTGATTGAGTCCATATTGATTGGACTGGGGAGTTCTTGGTCGTCCATGTCGGTGACGATCATGGCTCCTCTGCTGAAAGTCTCTTTGGCGTCATAAGACCCTTCATATTTAGGCACAAAGTTGCCTCGAGAGTCTGGATTGACTCGAAGAATATTTTTTCTGAGAATTAGATTGCTTGCTTGTAATTCTCTTGGACTGACTTTCCTGTTAAATGCACGAGCCATGCGTTGCTGGTACAAATGCCCGTAGCACTGCACGATGAGCCGCCTTTTGTCATGAGGTTCAATTGCACGTATCTACATTTCGCCTACTCTGACTCGTCCTTCACTGCCTCAACGAGGATCCTAGCTGACGGGAATTCTAATTCAATTGACAACACGGCTTCAATCCCATAAATAAGGGAGAATGGGGTTGCCCCTGTTGGTGCATGTATTGAGGTCATGTATGCCATGAGTGCCCAAGACAGCTTATCATGTCAGTCCTTTAATTGCTGCTTCCACTGCGCCATTCATTTGTGGGCGATATGGAGATGCATTTTTATACTTGATCACCACTCAATCCAATTTAGATTTCTAGCGTTGCCGGTGATGATTGACTTCGGCATCCCATGACACACAATGATGTCCTGGATGATGAACAATTCAATGGCCTTTGCCGTTATTGGCACTATGGTAATAACCTCTACTCCTGGTGAAGTAATCGATTGCAATCAATATGAATCGATGACCATTGGATGCTTTTGGGAAAATCATGTTGATTACATCGATATTCCACATTGAGAAAGCCCGTGGGGAAGTCCTGGAATAGAGCTCGTACAGTGACGCGTGGATTTGGTCCGCGTACACTTGACAGATGTTATATTGTTGGGAATGTTTTATACAGTCAGTCGTCATGGTGAACTCAAAGTACCCAAGTCTTGCACGTTCATGTGTGGGCCGCAACAACCTTCATGAATTTCTTCCATTAGATGTTCAACTTCTTTAGCATTCACGCATCTCAAATGGGTATAGTCGGGCCACTGGGAAATTAATTGTAAGTCATTCCTTGCATGACTATTCATACATTTTCTCGTGGCGTTCTCTAGGAACTCCTTACACCATGTATTATTTTAATATCAGTGAGTCATGGTTGACCGTCTGATTCTTCGATTGTACAACAATAGGATGAAATCTGTTTGATTTTGATCTCCATTGGCAGTTTTTGGTTTCCCTGAGAAATTTTACTCATGGGTGCGAGCTTTGCCAATTTCTTTTTTTTTGTACACAAGGACGCAAATAAGAACACAAGGTGATCAATGACCTGCTTCTCCTCTTCGCAGCTTTCATCCCCGTGGTGACGACGTTGCTGGCGTCGCTACTGTTGTACCTCTATGAGTTTCTCCACCTTTCGGGGAATACGATCAGTTGGAAGTACTCCGCCTTTCTGTGACGAAACTTTCCATAATGGCTACATTTCAAGCCTTTTCAATCGACGCCGCCAACAATGGCGTCTCCTCTGCAGGAGTCAACAACGGGGTCTGCCCCATGTCAACAATGGCGACTCTTATGCAGGAGTCAACAACGGCATATGTCCCGTGTCAACAATGACGACTCTTATGCAGGAGTCGACAACGGCGTCTGTCCCGTGTCAACAATTGCGTCTCATCTGCTTGAACAATGGCGTCACTTCATCTCTATTTAGGATGTCTCTGCTTCATCTCGATCAAACGACAGGGAGTTGCTCATTTTTTTACTTTGTAAAACAGTATTCCCTTTTCCGGTGGTCAATGTGATCTGGTGGCGTGGGTCGGTTTGACTGTGATTGCCACTTTCTCTAAGTGAGGTGTAACATGGAAGACAGACTCAATCCTGATGATGAAACTCAGTGTCCCTCCTTGCTGCGGTACCCATGACTTGTCTCATGTCCCTTTCTTGATCGGATAGTTGCATAAGCCAATTCTACCTCAGGTAACAGGTTTTCTCGTAGTAAATCATTTTTTTCTTGATTATACTCATCGCTCATTGCATTCAGAAATTGATACAATTTGGTCTCTACTTCATTTTGTGTTCCAAATTGCAATGTCGTTTGAGCCAACTGGTAGATGCTGATGATCAAATGGAAGAGTTGATTGATCTGTGGGAGCTTCATCAAGCAGAGCTCCAATGGTGATACCAGTTGAAATTAAGTCTGACAAACCCTCGCGAGCATCAATGTCATCGAGTTGGATCACTTGTGGTGGGCCTGAGAATGAAACGGCAACGGGAGGAAACAAAAATGTCCCTGAACTTTCGGCTAAACGTTTCCTCCGGGCAACTTCATAATCTTTGAAATTAGGACGAAAACCCAGTCCTAAAAGTGCCTTTGTCCTTCCGGGTGTGGGAAGATCATATGTGGAAGGTAGAGCTTGGTCAGGATGGCCATATGTGGGAAGTGGAGCTTGGTCAGGATGGCAAAAGTTTCTGACATGGATTGATGAGGTGCCATGACAGTAGTGTTCCTCCGGAAGACGAGGTCGGGGATATTGTGGTAGTCAAGGCTGCCTGGAGCTTAGAAAAGCAAAAATCCGCTCGACCTGGGAGGCCATGCCAACGATTGACTGCACTATGCGGGAACTCATGACGTGCATGTTCTAGTTGGATGATTCTCTCCTCGTGTTCTTGAGGTGCTGGAGTCTTCGAATGTCGCATGGATTCCTGAAAAGCTAAATCCAAAATACCGTAGTAAGAAGGATGAATACACAATTGATCATGCATGATTGATTTAAAAAATTATGCATGTTCCGTTCATTGCATTCGTAGACTTTGATTGCATGTATGACCAAAGTTTTTTTTTTCAAAAATACTTTAAAAGGATTTGGCCAATCGATGTCTAGTTCTTAAGACGTTTGACACAACGACGTAGCTTATTGAGTGCATTTGTTGATTGTTTCTTGGTTCTAACGAATATCGAGGACATGTATTTTGAATTTTTTTAATAATTTTTTTTATTTGCCTCATTCTTCGTATGAACTGTTCAAGGGTGTCATTTAACTTAGCAACGTTGCCCCCACATTTTTCCAAGGTGCTCCCACATTGTTAGAATGACGGTGGTTGTTCAAGTCTATCCTCGATGATCTCCTCTGGGTCGAAAGACAGATTTTCAGGTGTCGAATGGAACTTGTGAACGTATTCCGTTGTTGTTAATCACGCAGACGCGTTTTCCATATCCCAGAATTAAGATAAGGCGTTAAGGAGAATCCAATTGACTATGTAGTTTACGAGCTCGTGAACCTCGTCAATCTTCTTGTTCACCTATTTCTGATTCCCTTTTGTCATAGCTTTCCATATTCTGGCAATTTCGACCGTAGGGAGCTGTATGGCCTTAATGTGAGGGCAATTATTTTTTTTTCATCCTTACCAAAGATGGTGCGTGAAACGTCTTAAGGATACGAAATTGAATGCACGGTACTTACAATTTTTTTTTTTGAAAAATGCAATGCAAGTGCAAGAATTTAACTTCATTAGTAAGACTCGTATTACATTTACAACAGTCTGGAATATATAATACAAAATACCCAATCCTATACATGTCATGATCTAGGGCCAAAATAAAACACATTTACATAATGGGTCGAACTTCCATCTAGAGATATTGGGACGATTTCTAATTCTCAACAGTTGGGCCGAATCTTTTTCGTGAATTGTGGGTCAATCTCGCATCAAAATGCTTGGGCTGAATTTTTATTTACATCAGTTGGGCCCAAAAATGAAAATACACACAAAACTGGTAAAGACTAAACACGGTGTGGAGCTTTTGTTCTAAATGGATGGAATTTCTAGGTCCTCTGAACCAGCGGAACCTCACCCCCTAAAGAGGATCACAGGCCCATTCCGATCATCGAGTTGAGGTGTTTGGGACCTTGGGTGCGTTCCGGCGGTCCAAACCGCTCCGGGCGCATTCCCCTACTAAACTCCCTAAGCTCTTAATGTACTCCAGGTCCGAGCGGGTAATGGTAACCAGCGTGGTGTGTGCAAAACAAGTATTTAATTTAATTTTATTTTACTTATTACAATTACATCGCCTTTTGGACAAACTTTGAAACTGCAAGCATGAGCAAATGGTGAAAACGGATATGGAAAAATATAATATGGAAAAGCAACCATGACAAAGCATAAAGCCTCTAAAAGAGGTCCCCAGCAGAGTCGCCAAATTGTCGGACGTCGGATCCGACTTTCCCCGACCCTTTTTGAAAATATTTTTAATTTTTGTTTGAAAATGTCGGTCATGGCGAGTGACGGGTCCGGTCGAGAAAGGTCATCAACTGGACCGAGAAAATTGAAAGAGTTGCCACCGATTAATTAAAGGCTAATCGGAATCCTAAAATTTTGCCTAGGGTACATGGAGTTAACATCCTAGGGCTTGGAAAGGTCTACGTCCAGAGTATCAAGTTCGGGGGTTTGATTACGTCTTAAAAGCTCGCAAGCTCATAATCCGCCCTTTCGGTACTTTAGTTTGCTTTGGAATTTTTTTTCATTTACCCGAATTGCCCGTTTTGATCATGTTTGGCCCAAAAAGACTATATGCATTTTCATTAAATTAAACAAACCATGTACAAACATTTTTTATTTTAGTTAATTTCAAATAAACAATAGAAAACTAAAGTTAATCTTGCTCGAAAAAAAATGGTTTAACTCTTGAGCCATTTTAAACGTGTCAAAACATGCACGAATGATTTTTGAAGATATTAAGCTCGTTGGACTAATTTGTCTCATTTTGAGAAGTTATAGGATGTCCAAAAAAATATAGGGACCAAAATGCAATTTATTAAAATTTGAGCTGAATTGGACACATATTTTCGAAAATTGCAGAAATGACCTTAAACTACTTTGGACTTATTCGTAACATTTGGTAAAGCTCCAAAATAACCCGAAATTTATTCTGGACTTATTTGTAACATTTTGAGAAATCATGGAATATCCAGAAAAATATAGGAATCAAAAAGTAATTTTCGAAAATATTATAACTGAACTGGATTTTTTTTTAAATTACAGAATTGACCCTAAACTATTCTAGACTTATTTGTAACACTTGGTAAAATTCCAAAAATAACCCGAAAATTATTCTAGACTTATTTGTAACATTTTGAGAAATCATGGAATGTATAGAAAAGTTTAGAAATCTAAATGTAATTTTAAAAAAAATGAGCTGAATTAAGAAAAACAAATTCAAAAATTGCACTAATGGCCCAAAACTTTTTCGGTTTGGTTTATTACACTCGATAACGTCCCAGAAATGACCCAAGAGTCCAAGGACCGAGTTGTAACCTTCATCAAAGTTTGAGAATGACCTAAGTCATTTTTGAAATTATTTGTTTTACATATACATAATATACATATACATATATAGTATTACATAGACATAATATAAATATATATTATACATATATATATATATATATATATTAACAAGTATATTATACATAAATATATATTATACATATATATATATATATATATATTAACAAGTATATTATACATAAATATATAATATATGAGCCAAAATCAGGTGTTTACAGTTGGATTTGTCTCTGTTTATCCGTTGGCCCGATACTTTGCAATACTCATCTAGTATGCTCCATAGTCCTCTAGCGTTCGCGGGCGTACCTCGTATGAAGAATAGGGAATCATCTGCGAAGAATAAGTGATGGAGCTCTGGGTATTGTCTCCTTAGTGTGATCCCATCTATAGTGCCGTCCCTGGCTGCCCCTTCCATTCTCCTTGATAGAACATCCGCAAGCCTTGTCTAATACCCCGTGTTGGTGATATGAGGTTTGTTCTTTCCCCATTCACCACCACTTGGTATGTTGTTGTTACTATGCATTCCCTTGTCCACCCCAACCATTTCTCATCAAAGCCCCGTTTCCGTAGTGTGGTTATTAGGAACTCCCATTCCACTTTATCATACACTTTTTGCATGTCAATCTTCAAGGCACACTCCACTTTGTTTTCGGCCCTGTTCATGTTCAGATGGTGGAAAGCCTCATGTGCTACCGTGATATTATCCTGGATGTGTCGACTTGATACAAATGCACTATGGAAAGGAGTGATAAGCTCTGATAGATAACATTTCAAACGGTTTGCCACCACTTTGGAAATAATCTTATGCAGAAAGTTACAATAGCTTATTGGCCTAAACTCAGCGGGTTTCATCGGGATCGACACATTTGGAATCAAAACTATACCTGTTCGGAAGAAAGCCTTGACCGCGGTGATAACGTCTGCCCCCACAATGTTCCAGTTCCTTTGATAAAACAGACCGGGGAAACCATCCGGACCTGGAGCTCGTGACCCGCCTAACTGAAACGTGTCCGACCTGATCTCGGCATCCGTCACCTCACTAGTCAAGTTTGCGTTCATCTCGGGTGTTATTTGGTTCAGTATATATCTCAAGAAATCCTCCCCCGGATCAGTTTGTTCACTGGTAAACATGTGCCCAAAGTAACGATGTAATTCATCCGCTATCCTTCCTTCCTCTTCTATCCACTCCCCATTCTCTCCCCTTAGTCTACATATTTGGTTTCGTCACTGCCTCGCTATTGCGGTATGGTGGAAGAACGTTGTGTTCCTATCACCATCCCTAAGCCATTTTATCCTCGACCTTTGCCTCCAATATTTCTCCTCCCTCGTCCAAAGTTTTTGGAGTTCCCCCTTCAATCATTTGTCTTCGTGTACCCCATTGTCATTCAACCCACTTTGCATATTCCTTCTCAGTGCCTCCCTCGTTTTTGCGATTTCCTTCATGTTATGGCCGAAACATGCCTTACTCCATGCCGTGAGCTGAACTCGACACTTATGCAATTTCTTGTACACCCCTTGTATTGCACTTCCCCTAGTCGGTCTCACCCATGCATCTCTTATTATATCTTGACATTCCAGTTTTTCGAGCCACATCGCCTCGAACTTAAATCTTCTCCTAGCCCATTGACTCGGTTGTTTGAGTTGGACCACCATTGGTTCATGATCCGACCCAATTGCTAGCTCATTAATGCAGCTCCCCTTCTCGAACCGTGATGCCCAAACCGTGTTGATTAACACACGGTCTAGGCGCTCGCTTATCCTTTCCGTCCCATCCCGGTTGTTACACCATGTGAACGGGTAACCTTTTGCTCCCAAATCCTCCATTCCAAGGTCATCAATGAATTGCTTGAATTCATCCATTTGTCTTTGGGACTTTCTTCTTCTACCTTGTTTCTCATGTGAGTGGCAAATTGTATTGAAATCCCCAAGTACCATCCAAGCTCCTCTTCGGCCCCTCCCTAATGTTTTTAGGAGGGTCCAAAGTTGTGTTCGCTCTCGGGCCTCCGTACTTGCATAGACCCATGTTACATAAGTTAGTTCGCTATTGTTATCCATATACACGTCGCAATCCATATGGTTTGGATCGGCATGTAAGACCGTGACTCTCGTATCCATCTTCCACCACAATGTTAGCCCTCCGGACGATCCGTTGGGGTTCACATAGTGCTTATTATCCATTCCCATCCTTTTTCGTATCTTCTCGCAGTAGGTATCCCCATTTTTTGTTTCCATTAAGAATATGATGTTTGGGTGATACCACAAGAATATTTTGTGAGGTGTAGTAGGTGGTGAATTGTCAAGGCCGATCCCAAGCCTTGACAATTCTATGAGATTGCACTCATTGAGCACCCATGGCTGTTTTGGGACAGCCACCAGAACCGCTTGTTTTTGTCTCGCCTTCTCCTTGGACCTATGAACCCTTCGGTTTCCTTGTCACTCTCTTCTTCCGGTTAGGGTTTCCCATACTTGCTCGACGCCTCGGGCTCGTGCGGACCCTTGGCTCTTTGTTGGTGATGGCCACATTCGGACCCCTTTGCCTCTTCCCAATGGGTTGGTCCTCCAAGTCCTCACCACCTGACCTTTTGAGCATCATTTTTCGAGGTAAGGGCTTAGGCCGGATGTAGTGGTTTGTGCCATCATAGTCAGGGATGTGGGAGGTGTATCTGGTGGGTTTTCAACTATGTAGTTTTGGATCGGTATAGTGAGCTCGGTCGGGTATGGTTGGCTTGGGTTGTCGGGTAGGAAGGTAATCATGGGATGGGTTATGTATGTGGTGTGTATGGGAGTCTTTTGTTTCAGGTTATGTAGGTGGTGGTGGGGTGGGATTGTTATCCTTGCAAGCGGTGTTAAGGTTGGCTTGGGGGGGGTGGGCACGGATGGTGGGCGAAGGGGATTGGGTACGGGTGGTGGGCGAAGGGGTTTGGGTACGAGTGGTGGGCGAAGGTTCGGCTAGTCGGTGTTTGTACTGTTGGTGAGGGTCGGTATGGTCGGGTTGGCTTGGCGTTCGTTGGGGGTGGTATGATGTGGAATGTATGGGGATGACTTTGAAGTTAGGGGGCTCATCAATTGTCATTTCATCCTTCAAATAATCAGAAGAAGGTCGGTTCCCTCTCATGCTTGTTTGCTCGGTTTCCATTGGATCTATTTCCTTTTGTTTTTCGGCCTGAGTCCCCTCACAATCCTCCCCTCCCCTTGTTTCGTTGCATGATGACCCCGGTCTACTTTGTTTTGGTGCCCTTTGTGCGGCCTTTGCTTTAGCCTCATCCATGATGTCAAACCACGACTTCCTCGCGGTTTGGTTTGGTTTTGTGCCCTGGTTTTCTTCCCCTACCACGTGCTTTCGAGGTGAACCCTGTTTTGGTCTCACCCCTTCAAGCCATGGTCCATACGTCGGGGTGTCTGGGTCATGCTCGACCCTTTGTACTTCCTATTTGTATGTTTGTGTCGTGTGTCCCAATAAGCCACACCCATAGCAAAAATCAGATAAACACTCATACTTTATGGTTTCTCATTTCTCTTCCCCTATAGAGTTTTTCCACCAAAACTCCCACATCAATGCTACTTCCACATTCAATTCTACTTGCAGCCTCAAATAGCGTCTACATATTCTCCTATCAAGCCTATCAATTTCTAGGCACTTTCCTACCATATTCCCTATATTCCAAGCATTGACATCAGTAAACTTTTCCGGCCCTAAGTCATGTACTTGAATCCAGAAGTTTACCTTATTGAAATCGACCTCCTTTACTCCCACTTTCGGTTCCCAACTCTTTATGTTGAGTATATGGTCATTGACTGTCCTTGGTGATCGATCTAGGATTCGGTTGGCATTGTCTTTGTTCTCAAAATCAAACAATAGTATTCTTGGCTCCGCCTCCGACGTAGTGACCTTCCCATACCGGGCCCATGCCGCCCGGAGCACTCCTAGTATCACATTTTGTTTGATCTGTTTTTGGGCAAGCACCTTGCCGACGTAACACACTTCGTCCTTCCCGAAAATGTTTGAGTCGAGATCCACCGCATGACCCCCGGGTCTGTTTTTGTCTCCAGAACCGGAACTAGAATGCATTGTGTCTCCGTGGGTTCAGTCGTCGTCACCGTAGCTGACAACCATCTCCTCGAAGTAAGCTGAAAAGGATAACAAACAGGGTTCGGGTTAGAAAATACGGATATAGCTACTATGTTTGGTTCCTCTATGCTATCGGCGATCCTAGGGGAACGCGTGGTGCCAGTTGAGGAAGCTCCGAACGACCAGGGAGGCTGGTGAGTTGTTGTCGATCGTGCAGAGGCCAACTGGGAAATTGCAGAGCCTGAGTTCGTCGCTCGGTTGGCTTCCGTGTCGTAACCGCTCGGGGCAAGCCCTTCGCCCCTGTGTTGCTGTCGGGACCACCTGTGCCGGTGATGGTGGGGCTTCGGTGGCCGTGTATCCGGTTTTTGATCGTCGGCGAGCAAGAAAATCGATGGAACATGGCCTTCGTTCTTCACGTGAGCCTTGGTATGCTTCGACTCGTATTCTGCATGGCAACGTCAATTCTCCAACAATATCCGCTACTTGTCTCTTATGATTGGTCAATTGGAAACTCTGCAGTAACTGCCAATCTGCAATCGTCCAATTGGAGCAGCTAAAGGAATGCAAATGTCACGAGGGAACCCTAGGAAACCGGGGGTTCTCTTCGGACAATAGAGAGAGGCGACTATGGATCACGCGCCTAGGATTCTAGGATATCTCACCATTAACTATACCTCTTTGTATATCAGGAGCACACCTGTATAATTTATTATTTAAAAAGTTTATCTACTTTTTAATATTATTTTGTTGCAAATAGCTAATTAAAGGATTATGCAAGGAATGGATTTAAAATAATGGAATCAGTTTAAAATCGTATCAATTCATAAATGTGATTCAATTTCTGTTTAACCTCTTAGCTATAAGTTGTCTAATGTACAATGTAATAACTGAATTATTTTAAATTAGTTTAGAACTAATTCAATCCTCTCTAAACCGTTTAACATTTATTTTGTCAAAAATAATTTAGAAAATATAAAATACATACTACTATAAATAATCAAAGCTTAATCCACATATTTCATCCTTTTAAAGTTGTAAACTCTAAACATTATTTATTCATTCTCGATCGAATTCTAAACTCCAAATATTAAAATTATCACCTTCAAGCAATGTGGTCCATTTTCAAAGTACAACTTAGCTTGTTTAATAACTCTGATTTTTCTTTTCTTACTTTGAATATATTTATAATTAAATATTCAAATGTTTTATTCTATATAAAGTGTTTCAATTTAAATATGATGGCCAAATATATACATATATATGTTAACCACTTAACCAGTTCATATAGAATAAATCTCTATACTTAATTATAAAACCGATTCAATTCCAGTTAAGAGTAAACCGATTCAATTCCAGTTAATTCCGTTGCGATTCAAGAAAACTGAATTTTACCTCAGACCTAGCTTAGACCTAGCTCTACTTTGCTAAAAGAAACTGAGATGTTTGGGGTTTCTTTTTTTCTTTATCGGCCACTGGGACGTGGGAAGTTGGGCCTTGCGATGGAATAGATCCGGAGATTATTCCAAGAAGAATGAATGAAATAAGACCATATAATATGATTGAATTATCAAAAAATTTATAAGTCCGCGTTTTATGCGGTAAATTAAATTTTATAATAAGGAAAATATTAAATTGATAAAATGCATAAAATAATTATATATATATATTAGTTATAAAATATAAATATAATATTTTTATGTATGATTTTTATTAATGATAAAGATATACGTTTATACTTTTTTTTTTTTGGCCAATAAACACACCATATTTCATTCAATAACCAACGACGAAACCGAATACAAGATATTATCCGCATAAATACATCTAAGGAGGGGCGTTTGGGGTGAAGACACCCAATCCGAAGGACACAACCCCGCAAGAACATTCTTTGCAATCCAATCCGCGCACGAATTAGCGGATCTAGGCGAGTGCCCCCAAGCAACTTCCCTGATCAAAGAAGACCGAGAAATCGCATTAGACAAAATAGGGGCAATCCTCCAAGCAAAGTCAGTACCCCGAATGTGGTTAACAACATTCAAGGAGTCCGTTTCGAAAATAACCGTCGACCACGCCATGTCAATGGCCAGTTGAACCGCATTGAAGACCGCATGAGCCTCGATCTCATCCACCGATCCCGCAAAAAGAACACCCGATCGGCCACCCACTATACGGCCCGCATGATCTCTCGCAATGACCCCGAAACCACCCCTCGAGGAGGAGCCGTCCCAAGCTCCATCGCAATTAACCTTGATAGATCCCGGTGGAGGTGCCGCCCAGGCTTGGATGAGCCTAGTCTCCGAAGACGAAGATGTCGCCGATCCTGTCTCCTCTATAGTGGTGAATATCTCCGCCAGAATCGACGGCACAAGAGGAGTAGTCCCCTCATAAACGAGCTTACATCTCGCTTTCCAAATGACCCAGCATACCACCATAAGTCGTGTCCATTGGTTAGCCTTCCTCTTCCTCGCCGCGCCCGTGAATGTCGTGGCCTCGATCATCCAATTGTCCATGGAGCAAAGACCCGCAAGAATCCTATCATGATCAATGAAATGCAGCCACACCTGTTGAACCCAAGGACAAGCAAACATCAAATGTTCCCGAGACTCAAAAGCAAGGCATGATGGGCAAAGAGGGTCCACGGCAAGTCCCCTCCTCGCTAAAGTCCCCCTGGCCGGAAGTGCATCGTTGGCCAGCTTCCACATGAAAGCCTTGATCTTAGGCCACGTCTTGGACCCCCAAATCGCTGGCCAGACCGAAGATATGTCCAGACCCGAGCGCGTACTAGAGTCCCCCACTCGGCCATGGTTCGAATGCAGGTAATGGTATACCGACCGAACTGTAGTGTCGCCCGACCTGGAGTGAGGCCATCTATGTCGGTCCAATGCTCTGACCACCGGGATATGTTGTTGTAGGACCACCTGAACGTCGTCCCTATGAACCTCGTGTCGTACCGAATCCTCGTCCCACGTCCGTGAATCCTGGTTAATCCAATGAGCCACCCTAGGCGAGGAAGTTTGGGTTCCTTCCTCCCTTGGTCTAATCCTTTCTTGATTCCTCGCCGTGACCCAAGAATCCGCGAAAGGATGAATCGAACTCCCATCGCCAAGCAGCCACACACCTGCCGACCGGATAACATCCCGACCCTCCAGCAAGCTCGACCACGCCCAAGAGGCCCTGCTTCCCATCCTCGCCTGAAAGAAAGAAGAATCCGGGAAATAGAGGCCTTTTAGGAACTTCACCCATAGTGCACCCGGTTCAGAGAGGATCCTGTCCGCCATGTTAGCTAAAATAGCCCTGTTGAAATCGATCATGTCTCTAAACCCGTATCCTCCCACCGCTTTGGAGGAGGTCATAGAGGCCCAATTCTTCCAATGTATCTTCCGGTTGCCCTCTCGAGATCCCCACCAGAAGCGGGCAATAATAGCATTAACCTCCTTACACCAAGAGACCGGAAGCTTGAAGATATGCATGACATAGGTAGGGATAGCGCTTAGAACTGATTTGATGAGGACCTCCTTAACCGCCTGATTAATAAGTTTGTACCTCCAACACTGAAGTTTGTCCCGGATCCTCTCTTTAAGATAAGAGAGCGCCTCCCTGTTCGACCGACCCCAAACCGTAGGAAGGCCGAGATAAAACCCCGGGTCGACACAATTAGGCACCCCAAAGAGCACCGAGATATCCCTCTTGAATCCTTCGCTCGCCCCCGAGTTGAAAAAGATGCTCGACTTGGGGAAATTGATTTTCTGTCCTGATGCCTTACAGTATAGATCAAGCGTATACTTCAGGTTAGAAGCCAAATTCACCGACCCTTTTAGGAAAAAGATCGAGTCGTCCGCAAAGAATAAGTGCTGGATCTCAGGACAACCCCGTCTCGGGCGGATGCCTCGGATATTTCCCTGTCTGACCTGATCATCAAGCAACCTAGAAAGGACATCAGCGACTAAAATAAACAGGTAAGGTGAAAGTGGATCACCCTGCCTTAGACCACGGGAAGGCACAATAGTCGCTGATTGCTTTCCGTTTGCAAGAACTTTGTAAGTGACGGTCGAGATACACGCTCTTATCCAGCCAATCCATTTGTCATTAAAGCCCCTCTTCCTCATGCCTTCCAAGAGGAAGTCCCATTCGACACGGTCATACGCCTTCTGCATATCAATCTTCAAAGCACACTCCGTACGACCTGAGGTAGTTCTTGGCTTGCCTCTTGTCTTAAGGTAGTGAAACATCTCGTGCGCAATGATAATGCTATCCTGAATCCTTCTCCCTGAAACGAAGGCACTCTGGAATGGGGTGACCAGTTCAGGCAAATAGGTTTTAAGCCTATTCGCGAGAACCTTAGAGATGACCTTATAACCGAAGTTGCAAAGGCTAATAGGCCTAAAATCTGACGCACTTAAGGGGTTAGCAATCTTAGGGATCAAGGTAATGTGTGTTTGATTAAGAAAGGAGGGCATGATACCTGATGTGAGGAAGGCGTTGACCGAGATGAGCATATCTGATCCGATTGTGGCCCAGCTCTTTTGGAAAAACGACCCCGAGAAGCCGTCTGGTCCTGATGCCTTAGATCCCCCCATCTGAAAACAGGCCCTTCTAACCTCATCCATAGATGCCAACCCCGAAAGACTGCCATTCATCTCATCAGTGACTTGTAAAGGTACACAAGACAGCACTCGATCGTGCCACCCTATCTGATCACTATGATCGCGCTCCGATGTGAATAAGGACTTGTAGAAACCATGGAGTTCGTCCCTTATCTCATGCTCTGATTCCAAACACCTTCCCGACCCATCCCTAAGCCTCATGATCTTATTCCTCCTATGCCGGGATAGAGTCGTTTGGTGGAAAAATTTCGTGTTCTTGTCCCCTTGGCTCAGCCACTTAACCCTCGACCGTTGCTTCCAAAAAATCTCCTCGCGTTTCCAAAGAGTGTGAAGCTTAGACTTAAGGGCACGATCACGACCAATGTCGTCATTCCCGTCGGCCAAAGGGGGCGGATTGGCAAGGAGACTTTTCACCTTTGCGATCTCCATAATATTGTGCTTGAACTCTCTCGAGCTCCACACGAGAAGCGCCGACTTGCATCTGCCCAATTTCAGTTTGAGTTCGCCGATAGACCTAAGTGGTCCTCCCCGTTGCCAAGCCCCCTCTATCACCTTAAGACATTCAGTGTTCTCAAGCCACATATCCTCGAAACGGAAAGCCTTCTTAACCTTTGCCTCTACCGGATGCAGTCGAATTGAGATCGGGGCATGGTCCGACCCCACCATAAGCTTGTGGAAGCATTGAGCCGAAGGGAACAAAGAAAACCACGATTGGTTCGCGATTGCCCGATCAAGCCTCTCCCGGATCCGATCCCCTCCTCGCCTATTGTTCGACCATGTGAAGGTCGACCCCTTGTATCCCAAGTCCTCAAGAGCGAGATCATCTAATAGGGAGTTAAAGGTATCAATCTTGTTTTGGTCCTTTCGTCCTCCCCCCTCTTTCTCCCTATGGTGGGAGATATCGTTAAAATCCCCCCCACACACCCATGCATCCGTACGGTTCAACCCCAAAACCCTTAGGTTCGCCCAGTTTTGAGTTCTTCTAGAAAAGACCGAATCGGCATACACCCAAGTAAACCTACAAGTTCCTCTGAAATCCGGACTTGACACCGACGTGTCAATGAAATTCTTGTCTTGATAATGAATTTGAATGTTGACCTCCTTTGTCCACCAAAGGGCCAACCCGCCACTAGCACCAATAGGATGAACATACGTGGCCATATCCATCCCGACTTCCCTTCGCACCTTCTCACAGTGGTCCTCATTCTTCTTCGTCTCCATTAGGAAAACAACCGAAGGCCGAGAGCCCTTCATTAGGTCTTTTAAGTGTCGAATTGTCAGGGGAGACCCTAACCCCTGACAATTCCAACTAACCATATTCATTGAGGCCCCGTGGCTGTCTTTGGACAGCCACCGGAACCTTTTGACTTGTCGGTTGTCTTTGAGACCCGACCACTCTTCCTTGTTGCCACGGGCCTTAGCTCGGCCACGTCCTTATGAGCCTCGGTGCAGCCACTAGGAAAAGCAAAGGAGATCATCTCACCATGGCCAAAAGCCGACGGACCACTCTGCGTTTTCCTTTTCTTGGTCGGCCCGATAGGCTTGTCGTCCTCCACCGCCCTTTTAGAGTGATTCTCGACCACAGCCTTAGTGATCACAACACCCTCCACAATGTAGCCCTCATCAACAGTCCTATCTAGCAGCACTTCAGTCCCCTGCCTCTCTCCATCCACTATGTGATCTTCATCACACGGCTGGCCTTCTCCCGTGACCTTCCCAACAGCATCTGAACCCACTGCTACAGCCAATGCAGGTTGTATTCCCAATTCGACAGCCAGAACTGCCCCCCTCTTGTGAACTAGGCACACCGGGATGATGGCCTTCTTGACCAAATCGCAGGGTATACAATCTAGAATACCTGGTTTCCCAGTCGGGGCAGAGCTAAGGTCCGATGACACGGGTTCCAGCTGATGACCAGGTCCCTCCTCCACAGAATCAGTGTTTCCTCTAGACCCCTGCGTGGTGAGTGGTTGGTGAGGTCGCCCCTGTCCCTTGTGATCAGCTAGCGCCTGGGTCGTATCTAGTCGGGATGCCCTCGATTTGGACTGCGGGGTCCCCATAAGGACCTTTCCATTCAGGTCAGCAGCAGCATTACGGATAGGAGGAGGTTGATACCGCCTGATTGTTTTGTCAGTCCGACCCTCCCCTGCATGAATTTGGGTGCCACCTTCAAACCTCTTGTCTTCTCGATGATCCGAAGACCCGTTACTTGCCTCTTGGCTGATCCGATCAGCTGATGACCTCCATGACGACCCTCCCTGTTGAAGAGCCGTCGCAGTTCCTTTTCGCAGATGGCCATCGTGTTTCGGTGGCCCCTGTCCCCTCATCACCTCGCTCCATGATTTGAACTGATGGTCCCTGGGTGTGGCCAGCCGTGCACCACCCCCAACGGTAACCCATCGGTTGTTCATCTTGGGGCGATCACATGTCGTCCAAGGCCCGTAGAGGGGAGATCCATCTACGGGGTCAGTAATTACCGGTTCCGAGCAAACCATGTTTTCCATACGTTTATACTCGTTATGATTAATTTGTTGCGTTTGAAAGTTCAAGCACTAACAGAACACTTTATTAATGAAGAGAAATTATTAGAAACATATATGTTGGATCGTAAAATCCTGGATGCTGATCTGGCAGTGAATTAAATTTCAGACAAGGTTGGGAAGACGATTCTGCTCCAACTCCGGTGAACCTGCAGGTAGAGGAGCGCAACAGAGGGGGTGTCTCTGGGTCCCTCTCCGATGCTTAAATGAGTATATGTGTGTATAAAACTCAAAACATAAAGAACGTATGTAAAGCAAGGGTATTTATAGGGTAAGAGAGATAGAGCCGTATAAAGGCAACTGAATATCTTAGTGTATATTGAGTTGCTGAAGATTCGGATCGTGGGATATGGCAGTTACTGCGAGATATTGCAGTTACCAAATCTAATCTTTAGTGAATATGTGACCGAGATACGCGGGATATCATGGCCACTCTGTTATTAACGGTTTAGTGGGACCAGAGGAGAAAGGCAGGGCTCTCTTCGGGGCGAGCACTCTCATGGCGAGCAGTGAGAAGTCACGACCTGGTAAAGAATGGCGAGCACTCATGGTGTCCTCAGAGACTTTGGGCCATTCTATGGAGGCCGGTCCGGTTCGAATGTTATGGGTTTACCCCCTCTATAGTTATTGGGCCTTCGAGGCCTTTTCCTTACTGGTCTGTCACTATCGATACCCAACATTTGCCCCCGAAGCTTGATCGAAGTTTCTTCAGTCGAGCTTTATTTCCTGGTAGGGTTTTAGATAGTGACGTCTCAGATTCGGTTTTCTTCGTTTCTTGTACTGGTTCGTGACCTTTAAGGCATTTTGAGCTCGTTTGGCGAGTAGTTTTTTCTTCGTTTAAAGCTGAAAAGATATCCTTCCTTTTATTCCCCTTTGGCGATCACTCGAGGTAATCTAGGTTTATGAAAGTCTATCTTTCTTGCTTAGGCGATCACTACCTGCCCGAGGTACTTCTGATAGCGCTTATTAGTGCGCTGGCGACCCTCTTGTCTCCTTAGTGGACTTGTTAGCATTTAATAACTGCACAGTTGTCCAGAAATCGAACGGTCACTTGAGGCACGCCTGACATTTACTTTTCCGTAAACCTAGGGTAGTCTGACAGCTGTCTGCACCAGCCAACCGTTTGTCTCCCCGATGTGTCTCTTGGAATTATGACATTGCTTCGGTTTTTTCCAAAAAGGTGCAATTATTCTCTGTGTCGATTCGATTCGCCCGTGGCGGTTACTCCTTTTTGGGCCTATATAAGAAACATCAGTTTCTCTGTTTTGTTCTTTACGCTTATTCACTCCTTCAGATTTCCAGAGCCTCTTTGCGAATCCTTCTCCTTTCTCTTTCAATCCTCTTCAGTTCTACTTTCGACCATTTCCATTGGTCCCAGAAGTCAGAGAGTCAAGCATATGGCCATCAAGGGTGCTAACAAAGCTAACGCTCCTCAGAATGCCAGTGTTCCCTTGACCATTAGGGATGAAGCTGTGCCCACCTCAGCGGGGAAACAGCCCGACGCGGGGAGGTCTGCAGCCACCCCCGTGGTGGTAGATGGGCCTGTGCTTCAAACGCCCATCTTTTCTCCGAAAGGTAAATCTCTGTTCTTTCAATGCTCTGTTTTGGTGATATCCTCTGATGTTCCTTGTTCTTTATGTTTATCATTGCTATATCTGAATTTATTCGAGTAGACGTCAAGCCTAATGAATTGAAGCCGGCTTACTTTAAGACCGTGGTGGCGCTCGGTGGCTTCAGGGTGGAGGATGCTCCTAGGTATCCTAGCTTAGGTCTGCATTTTCCTCACGATGGAGAGGTTTACATTTATGCGGTCCAGATCGATGCTGGGTTGCGTTTTCCTCTCTGTGAGGATTTACAGACCTTGTGTCAGTTTTACGGGATTCACCCCACGTAGCTCATTCCGAATGCCCTCAGGATGTGGGTCGGTTTCAAGTTCCTGTGCATACGCCAGGAATGGGTGTATTCACTGGCCTTGTTCCGGTGTTTCTTCCGATTGGCAACAGGGGCAAACCACCTCCACCACTTCCAACCCCGATGGCCGAAGTTTTCAGAGTGGGGAGGCCCTCAAGGATGGATTTGGAACGTCCATGTTCGCTTGGTCGATGATTTCCGGGCCACTAACTCCAACTACAAGAAGTTTTACTTCTTGTACAAGGGGGGTGTACCCTAGAAATTTTTTACTCCGGACAAGGATTTTCCTCCTTCCTTCGAAGAATTGTCAGGGAGTGACCGGAATGCCATCGACGACCTGTATCGGCTGCATCGGTCGTCCCAGTTCAAGTCCATCCGCTCAGTGGCGGAGACTACTGAGAATGCCCTTGAGATGGCGGGTATTCATCAAGCCATGCCAATCTTTGATGATTGGGTAATTCTCTAACTCTTATCTTATTTTATCATTTGTAGGCAAAGTCGTAAGCAAGAGCCGAAAACTGATAGGTCTCTTTGATGACCAGGAATCGGCGGGGTTGTCCCCCGACCAGGCGCTGCTGAGCTCTCCTCCTCCCCCCTCTAGGCGATCGTCCAAGAGGAAACCAGAGGAGGCCCTTCCTTCGGCCCCTGCTGGCCCTTGCCAGCGAGGTATGTTGTTTCACACTGTATTATTTCCATATTCTGCCTTGTTTCTAAATTTCCTGCATTTGTTTGACGCGATTTTCTTCTTTTTGTTTTGCAGAAGAGTCCACGGTTGACATGGTCTGAGACCCTTCTCCTCCACCTGCCAAGAAGGTCAAGAGTGAGGAGTAGCCGGCTGTTGAACAGCATCCTCCTCCTCCTCCTGAGGGTCCTTCCACTGGCAAAGGGAAGGCTCCTGCTTCAGCGGTCATCCCTCCTTCCCCTCAGGGTCCTACTGCTGGCCAGGGGAAGATCTTATCTTTGGCGCCCCCACCTCCTACGGCGTCCACGGTCCCCCCGAAGGAGTCTGGGACCCAAAAGAAGGGGCTCGATGCCCCCAGCTCCTCAAGGGTTCCTGGGGAGGATTATTGCTCCATGGCGAGCTTGTTCCAGCCGCTCAAGGCTGCGAACTCTCGGGGTGCTTGGTTCCCTTGTGGCGACCTTTCGAAGAAGGGGTACCCGGCCCAGAAGAGCCTCCGGGGTAGCCCGGACTTGTGCATGCGGCTCCTTGATGGGATAATTCCCCCAAGGACCGTTCGTCCATCCCCACGGAGCTTCCTCAGATCGAAGGGTTTCTTCGGTCTCACTACGAACGAGTCGCTCTGGTAAGGCCTCGTTTCTTTTCCTTTTTCCATAATCGTTCCCTTTTATTCGTGTCCTGACAATTCTCATTTTTCTTTTGTTGTCAGCTCGTTCGGGAAGAGGTGATGTTCGGCCGTGTCTTCGGCGAGCTCGCCGGCAAGCATTCAAACCTGCTTGTCGAGCTGGAGCAATACCGGAGCACGGGGATCACCCCTGGGCAGCTGGAGGCTATCAAGATAACTGCTGACGCGGCGATCGCCTTGGCAGACAATGCCCGGTCAGAGTATTTCAGCAAGGAGCAACGCCTCCTTGCTGATATCAAGCGGAGGGAGGCCGATGTGGCGGCTGCCCTTCAAGATTTTGAAGCCCTTCATCGGTGCCTCGATGAAGGAGAAGCGGTCAGGGCTCGCCTAGAGGCTGAGTTGAAGGAGGTTCGTGCTCAGCTGGTCGAGTCAGACGCTCTTCGTGTCGCCGCTGAGGCGCAAAAGGCCGCTGCTGAAGCCCAGAGGGATGCTGTTGAAGCCAGGGGGATTGCCCTGGAGAAGGAGAAGAACCGGCTGGCTGATCAGCTGAAGGCGGTTCCTTCACCCAAAGCCGTGGTTGAGGAGTTCAAGGCCTCCGAAGACTTCGAGGACCAGGCCTTGAAGGTGATGAAGTCGGCGATTGCCGATTTTCTTCAAGACCTGGTGGAGGAGGTCCAGGCGGTCGACCCCAACTTTCCCCTTGGGGAAGTTGCATCCTTGAGGAGCTTCTTGCGGAGTCGCCCTTCTCGGCCCGCTGTTGCTGAAGAAGCTGCTCCTGAAGGCAAGCCCAGTACTCCTGCCCTCGAAGGCGAGCAGAGCGCCCTTGCCCCCGAGGATCCCAAAGCTTGAAGCCTCCAACACTTTGGCGACCGTATTTATTTTTATCTTTTTTAGATAGCTGTCTTTGTAATTTTTGTTTTGGTTTGTAATTACTTATTTAAGACTTGTTTTTTTTTATATTGAATGCCTTTTATATTCATGAGCCTTTATTCGACTTTGAACATGTTTGGCTATTCATCCAATGACTTAATCATAATTACTCTCGACTTTTTCTTGCTTTGTAATGTCTTCGACTCTTAAAGCCTTAGATCCAGCATAAGTCTATACGAACTTTCTAAGGATAATACTTCTGACACTTAAAAGCGTAAACTTCTAAGTTCAAAGAGATATTACCTTTTTTTGAAGTTTAAACCTTTGAGGTGTTGGCATAATAACAGGGAATTTGTTGATTTCAGGCTTTATCATCCATAGTGATCGCCTAAAATTTCTTTGGCCTGACTTTGGCATCAGGGCTTTTATTTTGCCTAACTTTTGCTAGGTCTTTTGGCCTGTCTTTGGCGTCAGGGCTTTTTTGTTTTGCCTAACTTTATTGCTAGGTCTTTTGGCCTGACTTTGGCGTCAGGGCTTTTTTGTTTTGGCCTGACTTTGGCGCCAGGGCTTTTGGCCTGACTTTGGCGTCAGGGTTTTTGGCCTAACTTTTTGTTAGGGCTTTTGGCCTATCTTTGGCGATAGGGCTTTTGGCCTGACTTTGGCGTCAGGGTTTTTGGCCTAACTTTTTGTTAGGGCTTTTGGCCTATCTTTGGCGATAGGGCTTTTGGCCTGACTTTGGCGTCAGGGTTTTTGGCCTAACTTTTTGTTAGGACTTTTGGCCTATCTGGCGATAGGGCTTTTGGCCTGACTTTGACGTCAGGGCTTTTGGCCTAATTTTTTGTTAGGGCTTTTGGCCTATCTGGTGATAGGGCTTTTGCCTTCGACTTGCTTCGTGTGGACACGCTTTATGAAGGAATGGCTTTCTTTTATTGACATAACAGTTTGATTACAAGCTATCTATAAAATCTTCTTAAATGCTCAGAATTAAATGGACGGGGTAACCTCTCGCCTTCGATGGTTTCCAAATAGTAGGATCCTGGTGCGGCGATCTCTACTACTTTGTACGGTCCTTCCCATTTGGCTGAAAGTTTATTTTTACTGTCCAGCCTTGTGAATTCATTCCTTCTCATAACCATCTCCCACGCGAAAAATTTGCGAGTGCTGACTTTTCTGTTGAAATATTGAGTGGTCGCCAAGCGCATCTTTGCTTGTGTCTTTTCCGAGAGCCATCTCTTTTCCTCTGCTAAGTCGAGGTCAGTTCTGCGCTCGATCTCATTTGCCTCCGCGTTAAAGTGTAAGACTCTGTGGGTAGGCACTGCTAATTCGGCTGGTGCTACTGCTTCTGATCCGTACACTAAACTGAAAGGCATTTCTCCTGTGGCCGCCTTAGGCGTCGTTCTGATTGCCCATAATACGTTTTCCAATTCATCTGCCCAGTTCCCTTTGAATGCTCGAACCCTTTTCTTGAGTCCTGCTAAGACAGCCTTGTTGGCTGCTTCAGTTTGCCCATTCGTTTGAGGATGATGTACTGAGCTGAAACGATGGTCCACATGATATTCTTCACAGAGCCATTTCAGCTCATTTCCAACAAATTGCGGACCATTATCACTGATGAGTATCTTAGGAATGCCAAACCTGGAAAATATATTGACCTGCAGGAACTTGATGACCTGGAATTCTGTTGTCGAAGTTAGAGCTTTCGCCTCTACCCACTTAGTGAAGTAGTCGATTGCCACTATAATGTGAGTACGTTGACCAGTGCTAATGGGAAAAGGACCCAATATATCGATTCCCCATTGAGCGAAAGGCCAGGCACCCGCCATTGGGGATAATAGTGTCGATGGTCGACCCGATCGTGGTGCAAACTGCTGGGAAATCTCACACTTCTGTGTTAACTCGGTTGCATCTTTTCCCAAGGTCGGCCAGTAATATCCCAATCTGAATATTTTCCTGGTTAGTGATCGAGCACCTTCATGACATGCTGCTTCCCCTTCGTGAGCTTCTCGAAGAATCTTTTCTGTTTCAGGATGAGCAACACACCTCAAGTAAGGCGTCGAATAGCCTCTTTTGTAGAGTTATCCATCGATGATTAGATAACTGGCTGCGAGTCTTCTAATCCTCGTGGATTCGCCTTCGTCCTCTGGGAGGATCCCTTCTTTTAAATAATTCTGGAACGGGGTCATCCATGTGACCTGTCCTTGAATGTTGAAGACCTCTGCTCTGCTTTCCAGGACTGAACATAGAGCTTTGTCCAGAAATTGTACATCCTGGACTGTCTCCCCTCCGAAGGCCAGTTTACTCAGAGAATCTGCCATCTGGTTTTCTTGGCGAGGAATAGACTCAATCGCGAAATTTGGGATTTCCGCGACCAGCTTTTTGGCAATGTTGAGATATTTCTTCATCTTTTCTCCCCTTGCCTCGTAGGCGCCATTAACCTGATTGACAATAAGCTCTGAGTCACTTTTTACCTTAAGCGCAGTTATACCCATTCCTTTTGCTAGTCTGAGTCCAGTGATAAGAGCCTCATATTCTGCTTCATTATTGGTCGCCGGAAATGTCAAGGCGATTGCGTACTTCAGAGGCTCGCCCTCAGGAGGAATAAGAATTAAACCTGCCCCCGAGCCTTCCTTTGATGAAGACCCATCCGTATAGAGTTGCCAGATTTGATTGTCGTCTGCTGACTGACTTGGCCTGTTTTCTGCTTCTGTTTGACCGTTACTCGTGCTTTCCACTATAAAATCAGCTAGTGCTTGACCTTTGATGGCCGTTTTTGGTGCAAATTTGATCTTGAACTCGCTGAGCTCGATCGCCCACTTGACCATTCTTCCTGAAGAATCTGGCTTCATCAGGAAGTTTTTGAGAGGTTGATTGGTGAGGACCGTGATGTCGTGCGCATGAAAGTAAGGTCTCAGCTTCCGAGCAGCAATAACTAAGGCATAGAGATACTTCTCAATCTGGACATATTTTATTTCTGCTGAGTTGAACATTTTGCTAATGAAATACACTGGACTCTGAACATTATTTTCCTCCCTTATTAATACAGCACTGGCTGCCACATCGCTAATGCTTAGATAAAGGAAAAGATGCCTGCCTGGAACGGGCTTTGCCAGAGCTGGGAGAGTTTGGATATGTCTCTTCAAGGACTGGAACGCTTCCTCGCAGTCTGGCGTCCACTCGAACTTGCAGTTGGCCCTCAGAGTTTTGAAGAATGGGAGGGACCTGTCGCTCGCTTTAGAGAGGAAGCGATTGAGAGCAGCTAGGCGTCCATTCAGGCACTGGACTTCCTTGTGGCAGGTTGGCGACTTCATTTCCTCTATGGCCTTTAGCTTTTCTGGGTTTGCTTCGATTACTCTTTCACTGACCATAAAACCCAGAAATTTACCGGACTTGACCCCAAAGGCGCACTTGGCAGGATTCAGGTGAACACTGTGTCTTCTCATGCATTCAAAAGCTTCGCGGAGGTCCGCCGTGTGAGGATTGCCCTTGATTGTTTTGACGAGCATATCATCCACGTAGGCCTCCATGTTCCTTCCCAGCATATCCTGGAACAGTCGGTTCACCATTCGTTGATAAGTTGCCCCGACATTGATAAGGCCAAAGGGCATCACCTTGTAGCATAGAATGTCCCCATCAGCATAAAAAGCGGTGTGAGCCTCATCGTTTGGATGCATTCTGATCTGGTTGTAGCCTGAGTAGGCGTCCATGAAGCTCAGCATCTCATGACCCGAGGTAGCATCGACCAGCTGATCAATCCTCGGAAGGGGATATGAATCCTTGGGGCAAGCCTTGTTCAGGTCGCGGAAGTCGACGCTCATCCTCCACTTGCCGTTTGATTTCTTAACCAAAACTGGGTTGGCGACCCAGCTCTGGAATCTCACCTCCCTGACGAATTCAGCTTCAATCAATCTGCCGACTTCCTGCCTGATTGCCAAACGCTTGTCTGTTCCGAATGATCTTCTCTTTTGGGCGATTGGCGTGTCTTGATGGAAGGGTATATTCTGAGCTCGTGGGAGATGATATCTGTGCTGATTCCCATCATGTCGCTCGGCTGCCAGGCGAAGAGCTCTTTAAATTCTTTGAGGAGGGCGGTCATGGCCTCCTTCTGATGCTCCTTCAAGGTGGTTCCAATGCGCACCTTCTTATCTGGACCATCGATCTCGACCTCTTCCAATTCCTCCATGGGTGCTGACCGAGCCAAGTCCTCGCGGGGGTCGGCCTCTGTTTCGATGGCGAGCGCCTCCCTTTGGTTCTTCCTGCATAAACAGTTCACAAAACACTGCCGCGAGGAAGGCTGATCTCCGAGCACTTCTCCAATCCCGTTGGGAGTAGGGAACTTCATCTTCTGGTGGACAGTGGAGGTCATAATCTTGTTTGGGTTGATCGTGGTCCTCCCTATGATGGCGTTGTAGGATGTAGGTGAATCGACCACCAGGAAAGTGACCGACACCTTGATGCTCTTCCATCCCTCGCCAAAAATCACCGGCATGGTTATAGCCCCCAGTGGATAAGTTGTTCTTCCCGCAAACCCGATCAGCGGAAAGTCGACCTTCTTCAGGTCACGTTTGGACTTGCCCATCTTCTCAAAGGCGTCCAGAAATAGGATGTCTGTCGAGCTGCCTCCGTCGACCAGAATCCTTGCAACGTCACAGCCGTCAATATCTGCCGTGATGACCAGAGCATCGTTGTGGGGGTTGGTGACATGTGCCAAATCATCTTCAGAGAATGAGATGACAATGTTCTATTCAGGTTGGGGCCGCTTCCCCAACTGAACTGCTGTAGAGGTCTGAGTGGCGTAGACCTCCCTGACGCTTGACCTCTCGCCGCCTGCGCCGAATCCTCCTGCAATCAGATTCACTCTCTTCTTGCTTCCCGATGGCTCAGCTTGTTCTGCAGGGGCTGGCGAACGATGCCTCCTGGGGGGTGTTCGACTTCGGTCTCGCCCTGCCACAAATTCTTTCAACATTCCCCCTGAATCAGCCTCTCTATGTCCCGCTTCAAAATTTTGCAGTCATCTGTCTTGTGGCCCTTGTACTTGTGGTATTTGCAGTAGCTCTCGACATCCTTTCCCATGGGCAGCCCACCTCGACGAGGCATCGGTGGCCTCGCCAAGGATCTCCTCTCCATCTAGACTAGTACCGCTGAGATCTGCCTATTTAAAGGCGTGAAGTACTCAGGGACCTCTGGATGGCGAGGCGCTGGAAGAGACTCGACTCGGGGCTTGCTTTCCTTTCCCTTATTCTCCTTCTTTACCTCCTTCTTACCATCGCGTCGGGGTTCATGGACCACCCTTAGCGAGGTCGTCAGGAGGTTAGCCGCGGTGTTCGCCCGTTCAAGGTCTATGAAACCTTTTTCTCTGGATGCCAGCTCCTCCAACGTCTCAATCTCCTTCACGTGGTAGCTGTTTCGCAGCTTTCTCGAGGCCTTGTTGGCCACATCCAGACCTCTGTAGAAGGCTCGAATGATCTCCCCATCCAAGATTCGGCGATCTATTTCCGTGACGTTCTGATGAAAACGCCCGTAGAAGTTGGACAGCGACTCTCCAGGCTGCTGTTTGACCGAGTCAAGGGCGACCACGCTCTTCAGCAACTGGCGTTCGCCCATATATCTCTCCAGGAACTTGCTTCTTAACTCTGCCCAAGTTCCGATTGATCCTGCAGGGAAGCCGAAGAACCAGGACGAAGCCGAACCCGAAAGAGTAGATGGAAACAACAAAGCCAAGTGATTGGGATCATTTGACTTACCCAGAAGGGAGGCCTCATGTTTGTTGACATGTACGGTGGGATCTCCTCCACCGCTATACTCAGGTATGGCCCGGGCAACCACATCCTTTGGGATTTTGATGGCGACGAGCCCGTCGGTAAAAGGATGAGCAGATTGTTCTTTGAAGGGAGCCACGACTGTCAGCTGTCTTTCCTGGAGCCTTTTGTTGAGGAGGTCATCCATCTGATCCACAGTGCAGTACATAGGCGAGGTTCCGGGTGGAGGAGGACCAGAAGGATTGGCAGTATACGCGGCTGCTGGCTCCTTGGTGTATGCCGGAGGTAGGGACTGCTGACCTGACGTCATCTCCTGATCCTCCTGAGGCGCAGTGGGACCAGGATTTGCCGCTTCCGAGGGTGAGGGCCCTGTGGCAGCAGGGCGGTGATTTTCCTTAGGAGCAGAGGGATTGTTATCTTGAGGAGCAGGGGCTTGGCGGCGCGCCTGTCCTAGGATGGCTTCCAGCAGGGAGACCATCTCTGGGGTTAAATTAATATCTTGCCCAGCAATGTGGACTGTCTGCGGTGTCGGGGCTCTGTTTTGATCAGCAACGGGGGTCGGTCTTGAATCAACGACATGCTCTCGAGCTGTTCGCAGAGGAACGGTATTAACCCCTGCTCGGCTGGCAGGTTCCTGTTGAAGCGGTGAAGCGGCGGCGGAATCAGAGCTATCTGAGGATCACTCCCTAGTCTGGTTCCGACGGTTGCTTTGGGATCGAGTTCTCATGGCTGAATTGCTCGTTCCCACAGACGGCGCCAAATGTTGGATCGTAAAATCCTGGATGCTGATCTGGCAGTGAATTAAATGCCAGACAAGGTTGGGAAGACGCTTCTGCTCCAAATCCGGTGAACCTGCAGGTAGAGGAGCGCAACAGAGGGGGTGTCTCTAGGTCCCTCTCCGATGCTTAAATGAGTATATGTATAAAACTCAAAACGTAAAGAACGTATGTAAAGCAAGGGTATTTATAGGGTAAGAGAGATAGAACCGTATAAAGGCAACTAAATATCTTAGTGTATATTGAGTTGCTGAAGATTCGGATCGTGGGATATGGCAGTTACTGCGAGATATTGCAGTTACCAAATCTAATCTTTAGTGAATATGTGACCGAGATACGCGGGATATCATGGCCACTCTGTTATTAACGGTTTAGTGGGACCAGAGGAGAGAGGCAGGGCTCTCTTCGGGGCGAGCACTCTCATGGCGAGCAGTGAGAGGTCACGGCCTGGTAAATAATGGCGAGCACTCATGGTGTCCTCAGAGACTTTGGGCTCGGTTCTGGGCCATTCTATGGAGGCCGGTCCGGTTCAAATGTTATGGGTTTACCCCCTCTATAGTTATTGGGCCTTCGAGGCCTTTTCCTTACTGGGCTGTCACTATCGATACCCAACAATATCTATTAAATAAATATATTTTTCATAATAAAGATAATTAGAGTTATTTGAAATTAAAGTTTCATAGACACACTCATAATATTTGAGCATTAGATATCATATTATATTAACTAATAAAGATTATTATTTTTTTTTGAATATTTGTGTTTATTAATTATGATATGATGTGTTAATTTAAAATAATTTTCGACATAGTAGTGATAATTTTGTATTTGTACATTTGTTTTTTGATAATTATGGATTAAAATAACCGCTATAGGTGACAACTAATCACCCAAGTTCAAATTACACAACCAAAACTAGCTAACTTTTACAATTCTCGAAACAGAAAAGCCCACATCGTCTTTTCGGAGCACGCTAATAGTTTCCTTCGGAGGAGAGCTATGAATTTCAAACACATGCCGCTGTTTGAGCGCCATACCCGCCATGATATCCGCTACCGCATTTGCTTCTCAAAAAATATGTCTGAACTTCATTCTTTCGAACTGCATCAATAGCTTCCTGCAATCCGCAATGATCGACATTACTTTTTGATTTGACATATTTCCATCAGAGATTACCTTATGGGCTGAGAGGGCGTCCGTCTCAAGGTGAATAGATTTTAATCAGAGTGTCTTTGCCAAAAGCAGTCTGTCTCGAATGGCCCAACATTCCGTAGTGAGACTGTTTGAGCAACCCAAATTCCTTGAGAATCCTGCAATCCATTGACCCCTGTAGTCTCGGATGACCCCACCGGCTCCTGCAAATCCTTGATTTCCCTTAGCAGCTCCATCAGTGTTAATTTTAAACCAATCCTCTTTTGGAGGAACCCAACTAATATCAATGAAAATGAACTCATTAGCACTGTCAGTCTCAAGATAAACATTTTTGTGAAACTTTGCCTAAGATAAAGATAAAGTATAAACAGAAGAAAAAGCAGGCTTATCATTAAAAATAAGAGAGTTCCTATTTTTTTCAAATGTTCCATAGCGCATAAGGAAAAAAGTACTTCCACTCTGAATATTGACTCCCGATTCCTGACATCCCTTCTTGATCCACTCATTCAAATGGTAGTCGATAGATTGACTCAAATTTGGCGGCCCAGTGACTTAATTCCACATCTCATTAGCATGCTCACACCCACGCAATGTGTGATCTATGTCCTCCACCCCAGAGTAACAAATTTGGCACATAGGGCTCAAATTACAACCTCTATGGTTCAATAGTTTGCAGGTGGCTAGTCTATCTTTAAGGCACAACCAGATAAAATACTGAATTTTTGGGATAGTCTGAATCTTCCAAACCCAATCCCATTGATTCATTACCCGACTGTTTTTGTCATGACCTGCTAAAAGAGAGTATGCCGACGTTGTAGTGTAGTTCCCCGAGTGTGTGACATTCCATACTTTAGTGTCCGAGGAGACATTGGTCTTGTCCCCTGGAGTACCTCGAAACATGTCCAAAATATTTTTGGGGAAGTTAAAGGAGGTACTATCTAGATTCCACTCATCATTATGGAAGACATCTCCTACCATCAATCTGTCTTCTTCATAGTTCAGTGGACCATAAATTGCAGCTAGCAACGGTTGATTACCCACCCAAGTATCGTGCCAGAATCTAATGTCCCTACCATTCGCCACCACCCACCCTGTATCGTGGATCCCCAAACAAAGTTTCTATTAATCCTGTCCAGTTCTTTACACGCTGAATTAGGAAACATAGTACATTGCATATAGTAGGAGGGGATTGTGGACAAGACCGATTTGACCAACGTAACTCTACTTGCCATTGATAGTAGCTTTGTCCTCCACCCCGAAAGTTTATTTCTAACTTTATCCAGAACAAAGTTAAAAGAGCTAACTTTCGAGTTTGACAATTCCAACGGAAAGCCAAGGTAAGAACCAAAGTTTTCAACTGATCTAAACTGTAACGTCGCTGAGATCTTTGTTCTTTTGGTAGATGGTACATTTTTTGAGAAAACCATGATTGACTTCCCCTGATTTACCTTTTGTCCCGAAATGGCGCAAAACTCTTCTAAGACCGAGTTGATGCAGTTATAATTTTCAGGTGTGACCTCTCCCATAAGAATGAGGTCATCGACAAAGAAAAGATGGGATAAAGTCAAGCTACCTCTTCCCACTTTTATTCCTTTCCATTTTCCTTGCATAAATTTTTCATCGATAAGGAACGTCAGATATTCCATGCATAGAATAAAGATGTACGGAGAAAGAGGATCCCCTTATGTAATGCCTCTGGATGGGTAGAATTTTTCTAATTTCCCCCCATTAAACAAGATTTCAATTGAAGACGCGGAGATACAACTCATAATCAACTTAATGACTTTATCAGGGAATTTAAAGAAAAAGAGCGTTTTTCTGATGAAGTCCCACTCAATTCTATCATATGCTTTTTCAAGGTCTATTTTAATGATCATACACCCTGTTTTGCCCTGTTTATGCTTTGAAAAATGTAGCATTTCTCTAAGTAGAATGACATTGTCTGAACCCCTTCTACCTGGGACAAAACTAGTTTGAAACAGAGAGATGATATTGTTCAGAGCTGGCCTGATTCTATTCACCAGAATATTTGATACGACCTTGTAAGTAGAGTTGCAAAGACTTATTGGTCTGAATTGGGAGACCGAATTAGGCTGACTACATTTTGGAATTAAACAGATAAACGTGTCATTCAAACTTGTAGGGACAGACCCCCTTTTAAACACCTCACTGATAGCATCAGTCAGAGAGCTACCCGTATTGTTCCACAACTTTTGGAAGAAAGCCGAATGGAGGCTATCCGGCCCCGGAGCTTTAAACGGTTTAAGATCCCAAGTGGCTTTCCTAATTTCTTCCAAGGAGATGAAGTTGTTTAGGCGGCGGATTTGATTTTCAGATAAGGCAGTTCTCCAAGAATCGGGCTGATCAACCACCAAAGGTGAGGAAACCTTTGAAGTTGTGAAGAGATTTGAAAATAATTTTTGAAATTTCTCCTGAATGAGTCCCTCATCAAAAATCCAATTTCCAATTAAGTCTTTAATTGCCAAGATCTTATTTCTTCTCCTTTTAACAAAAGTAGAAATATGATATAATTTGGTGTTTCTATCCCCGTCTCTGATACACTTTGTATGAGACTTTGCCGCCCAAATTTTTTCTTCCTGGTCAAGAATCTCAGAAAGCTTTGACTGAAGATTTTTTTCTAGAGTGACAATGAAATCATTTGGGGAGTTAGCAATACACTTTTGAGCTCCTGAGATCCTCCGAAGGATTTTTTCTTTCCTCTGAAAATCATTTCCAAAAATTTCTTTGTTCCAAGCTATAGCTTTGTCAGGGAAATGGTTAATGGCAGGCGTGATCCTATTACTAAATTCATTCCAAGTATTCTTAACCATTAGTTCAAAACCTGGGTGATCAAGCCACATAGGTTCCATCCTAAACGGTCTAATAGCCCTGATGCCACCATCCCCACCAGAGTTTATAAGAAGTTGGCAGTGGTCAGAATGGGTTCTCATAAGATGAGTAACAGATGCATTGGGAAAACTAAATTTCCAATCCATATTAGCCATCATCCTATCTAGTCTCTGCTGGATTAATCTATCTGAGTTCCACATATTGACCCAAGTAAACTTTGGCCCCCTAAAGCCTAGGTCAATCAAGTTACAATCATTAATCATATCATTAAAGAGAGACACCCTATTCATGCATACTCTATTTCCCCCCCAATTTTTCAGCATTATTTGTGACATCATTAAAATCACCTACTATTAGCCAAGGACAAGATATAGTATAGGCAACCGATTTTAAATTATCCCACAACAGTAATCTTTCATTTAAATTGGGGCTAGCGTAAATTGCAGACATGAACCAAGACAGGTTAGAAGGGATAACCTGGATCTTGAAATGTAATTCCTGCTCTGTAGACACCATCTTCGTAATATTTGTCTCGTAATCATTCCAGAGCACAAGGATTCCTCCCTTAAACCCTCTGCCTTCCACCCCAAGAAATTTGTTGAACGGGAGTTTTCCTGCTTGTTCGTCCATCTTTTGTCCACTGAGTCTAGTGTGAATTAAAATCAACACTGTAGGTTTGTGAATATGGATGAGATGCTTTACCGCCTTGACAACTGCTGGATTACCAAATCCTCTAGCATTCCACATTATGGATCTCATGTGAGCTTTTTCTGGAACCATATTACTAGAAAGGTGTACTTGATTCATAAATAATATGTTATAAATACTACCAAGCCAAATTACATAGAACTACTAATATATACACACATGTTGGATACCTCACCCTGTCCCTTACCTCCCTGAGTATGAACACTCTTACTGCCTTGCACAGTAGGTGCCTTTTCTGTGTATAGTGACCCTTTCTCCACCATATTCAATTGGGTTCGCGGCTTCCCATTTTTCTTGTGTCCCTAGGATTTTGAAGGAACATCCTTACGACTTCCTCCTTTCCCTGTGTCTCTGGGCTTAGAAAAATTCACATAAGTAGTTAAATTGTTTTTCTCATTATGACAATAATTAGGACTAATAAAAGTAAATTTCAAGGTGTTATCGGATGAGTTTATGTCTTCCTCGATAGTCTTAAGCTTTATAGGCCAACTCCGCGACTAGTCTTGGATTTTTTGAATTGGGTTTGGCCAATTCCATCTCATCATGTGTTATAGCACAACCCATCCTGAACCCAACCAGCTGCTCATTTCGATCCATGTTTTCAAGTCGGCCCAGCTGTGCAAACCGGCCCATCTGCTCACTCCGGCCGAGCTGGTCACTTCGGCCCACCTCCTCCTTTCAGTCCAACGGACCCGACCCACCAGTACCCAGCTGCTTCTTCCTTTCGGTGATATTGTTCTACACGTTCTCAACATGGACACCTCTCCCCAGCATGGCACCTTCTTCCCTGCGCAGCTTGTCTGCCACACCCGTTTCCAGACGTTCACCATCCTCGACAACTTTCCCCTCCACTATAACATGTGGTCCCTCCCTTGTCTTGCCAGCATGCCCCGCACTCATCCCTCCATTTCCCAAATCCGACACTTCCTTACTGATTCTTTGCCCCACTTCCACATATTCTATTCTTTTCACACTTACCAATGGCTTCCCACGACCTCTTGTCCCCCTACCAGCGTGGCCGACTGCAGCGTGGCCGGCAGCATCTTGGTCGACAGAAGCCTGGGTGACAGCGGCGTGGTCGACATCGACATGGGTGACAACCTCGTTACCAGCATCGTGCCAAACCAGATGTACGACACCCTCCGCATGCGTTTTCACTTCGACCCCACCTGCACCGTGCTCAGCATTGTTTGATCTTCACCCCGCCTATCTTCTTCCCGGACGGTATTGTTCTCCACCATCCTCCCCAGTTGCCCCATCCTTGTTCCAACCTTGTGTCCGAACATTTGTCCCTCGAGTTGGGCAATCTGGTGGTCTCCACTCCTTCGAGGTATTGCCCCAACATTACCGTTTTTTCTCCACTCATTGTCGGTCCCGACCACATCCTCTCCCCGCTCCCTTACCACCGAGTTGGTTTGGTCATTGGTTCGCTCTGTGGTGGTCTTTTCGGTTTGATCCTTCCCGGCGGTTGATGTAACAAGAGATCCGGTGACCTGCTCGGTTTTCTTAAGGTTGCTCGTTCGGCTATGAGGTAGTAGGATTTCCATTTGAGTTTGAGGCTTAGGATCCATTGTTCGTGTTTGATTCTCTCGCATATTCTATCCATTTCCGATGCCGATGATTTTTTCTGCGAGTAACCAACATCCAGGGTCCCCGATCACCATTTGGGGTTTCTGTATTAGTAACAGTAGGTTCAGTCGTGGCATTACCGTTTGCATTTGGGTTGTGATCTTTCGCCCTTGGAACTGCTTGAATGACAAGATTACATGTTTCTTTTTATGTCCCGCCATTCCACACGAGAAACAAATTTATTGAATTCCTTCATACGATATTTTTTGAGAATATCCATCAATATCGATTGAAGAGGGGAGTGGTTTGCTCAAATCCAGTTGTATATAAAGTCGGGCAAATTTTCCTCACTCAGCGTTTATGGTATAACTGTCGATTCACAACAGATGCCCTATTGAATTTCCAATTGCATGTAGAATTATTAGGTCAAAATACTTCATTGGTAGGTTGGGCAATCTGATCCAAACAACCACTTTGGATATATTTGTTCTTTCTGGGTTGAATTTGGGTTCTCAAATTCGAATGGATAAGAATTGCCCATTGATGAACCAAGGTCCATCTCTAAAAACCCTATCCATGTCTCCCAAACAAGTAAATTTGATTAGATAAAAACCCTCCCCGGGTAAAATGCAGGACATTTCCCCTTGCGGTTTCCAGAGGCTTCGAATTTTCAGCACCATGAGGTGGTACGGTATGCTCCTTCCTATTATTTTAATGATAATAGTTTGTTCATACCTTTTGTGTATCCTTTCTTTCTCATCTCTGGATATATGATAGTTTACCAGACGATTCCATTTCATCATTGGGGTAGAAGATTCAGACGAAATCATACATTCCTGATAGAATGCGTTTTTGTATGCGCCTGCACTATCCCAGTGAGTTTTTCCTTGTAGGAGGTGGAAATTGTTGCGGTCTTTGGTGCCTCCTCTTCCATGCCTTGCAGATTATGCAGTTGATCTTCCTTGAGTTTGGTGTTGCTATTCAAAATTTCTCAGTCTCTACTGCATTAAGGGAATGTGTGTACTTTGAGAGCATATTTTGAGTTCGTGGAAACACTTCTTATTTTCTAGTTGTATTTGTACATGTTACTTTTATGTTTGAAGTTTTAGATGTTACTCAGTGTTTTTTTTTCTAAAGAAATAATTAATTTTTTATTATGTTTTTATAATTAAGTTCAACATAATTAGTGATCTAGCTAGTTAAATTAGTGCCTCTTGGTACTTTTCTTTTTTGTCAAAAACATATATAGGTATTCATTATGCATTTATTTATAAAATGTTCTCTAATTGTTTAAGTTAAATTATTTTTATCATACATATTAAAAAATTATATAAACATTAACTAATATGTTATTAATGCATTATCTTCAACTTATATTTTATGTTCTTTATTATTATCGTGTATTTTTAATGAATATTAAATTGAATATACATATTTTAATAACTCTAACTACTCTACTTTGATAGTAATTATTACATATGTATTCTACCATGTATTAACATATATAAAAGATATATATTTAAAAAATTAATAATAATTATTATAATTTTGGTTCATATGATAAAATTTATATTTTAAATATACTCATAAATAAATTTGTGTGATTTATTATTTTTCATTAGAAATTTTAATAGATTGAAATTAATAAAACTCTAATGAAATAATTTTGAATTACAACACTAAAATCTACAAATATAGATTTTGAATAAAATATCTTAAAAAACCATAATTATTAATATATTTTAATTAAAAAATGAAGAAAAATAAGTTTGATTTTTTTTTATAAAAAAAATTAACTAATTTTTTGTTTGTAATAAATGTGATAAATTGAAACGATTTTTAATGTTCAATGTGGTGCTTTTGAGCAATTTTAAAGTATTCAGATATACAAAAATATGATGTCACATAGACAATTGTAATATGCAATCTAGGTGTACCACCAATAGAATTGATTATAAAATTTTATTTTGCTTATTTGTCATATTATATACATCCTTACCAAATTAATATAATATATATATAGATTATTATTTTTTGTAAAAAATCACGATATCAAGTACCAATGTAATATGATTCGTACATCAATACAAGAAATCAAAACAGTTTAATATTTTGATCTTAATTAGAGATTATTTATTAAGGTGTGAATAAATCATATTTAACGGTCTTCTGATGTAAAATTGCTCATCAATTCCGTTTGGTTAGATATAGGGATGACAATCGTGTCGTGTCGTGTCTAATCGTATCGTGTTATTAATCGTGTCGAGTCTTAGCATGTTTCGTGTCTAAACGGACAATTTCTAAACGTGTCTCAAAACATCAGACACGAACACGACACGATTAAGTATCAGATCACACGGGACACGATTAATTTTCTTGGAAATTAAAAATCGAAAAACATAACGGATTGACACGACACGATATGACACGACACGATACGACATAACATGATTAAGAACGATCTGATTGATACGAATTTACACGATTAAACACGAAATGACACGTTACACAACACGATTAACACGAAAAACATTAATTTTATATATTTTTCTGAATGTGTCACGATTAGACACGACACGATTAGTTAACTGTGTCTTTATTCGTGTCACATGTATACACGACACAATTAGACACGATTAGTTAATCGTGTTTATACAGATATCCGCATATCTGAGTTGTTTAGACACGATTATGAATCGTGTCTAAACGTATAAGAGTTGTTTAGATACGGGATCCGTTAAGGTCAAACCCATATACGCTTTAAAGCAGATCGTGTTGTGTCGTTTAATCGTGTTGTGTCAGAAATTGTCACCCCTAGTTAGGTATCATTTCTTGGTTTTGATCCCGATGGGAATAAGCGGATCGAACACGACCCATTTGGTTTAGGGGTGAGCTTGTGTGGGCCGGGCCGTTTGTTTTGGCAAGACCGAGTCCGAAATTTTGGTCCTCACCTGTGTAGGACCGAGACCGACTTCGGTATCAAAAGCCCGCTCAAGTCGGTCTTGCTTGACTCGGGCCGAACTAGGTCCATTACCGAAATTTTCATTAAAAAAAAATAAATTTGCTATATTAGAGAATGCAACCAAAATTGATACGGGTCAATTAGTACTAATAACATTACATAATTGCTAAACAAGCGTTTACATTACAGACTTATTCGTAAACATTACAGACTAATAACACATCACGTTTGTATTACAAACAACACCAGCAGCTACCTACGGTCTACTACAGCCAACAACAAATACTTAACCAATGTTTAGTGCAGAATGAAACTACTACCCAGATGGAAAGGTAAAAAAAGACAGAAAACTCAATCCAACAACATGCAGGAGTCTAAACCTTAGTCAGCCTCAACTTCAGCTGTCTCCAAATGGGTGTTTACATTACAGACTTATTCGTAAACATTACATACTAATAACACATCACGTTTGTGACTAATAACACAGACTAAACAAGCGTGCTACACTTAGTCAATCAGTCAATTGTGACCTAAATCATTAAATTTGTTTACTAATCACTAAATTTTGACCAAAATCGTGACAAAATTAGCCAATCACGAAGTAAATCGAAACAATTTGAGGCGAGAGGGCGAGAGGGGAGACGACGACGGAAATGAAGAACAATCGAAGTAAATTGTGACCTAAATTGCTAAGGAAATGAAGATCACTTACTCCTGTTGGAGGCGAAAGGCGAGAGGTGAGACGACGACAACGAGAGGCGACACAGCGACGACGAGAGGCGACACGACGACGACGAGAGGCGAGACAGCGACAACGAGAGGCAAGACGGCGACGACGGGAGGCGAGACGGGGATGGCGTGAGGCGAGACGGGGACGGTGAGACGGCTAAAGGCGAGACGGCGACGGAGAGACGGTGAGGGCAACAACCGTTGAGACTCAGAGCTGTCGCAAACAGCCGAACAAAATCACAAATGAAGAGTAGAGAACAAATGAAGATTCAGAGACCTAACGTAAGTATTAGGTTATAAGACAACTCGGACCGGACCGGTTGTAATAGGGAATTTCGGAAAAAAGCCCGAACCCGACTTTAGAGGAAAAAAACTGTACGCTCGATCTCGGTCCTAGTCGGGCAGTTTCGGATCGGTTTGTCGGAATTTCGATCCAATCAGTCTTTCTTGCTCACCTCTAATTTGGGTTCTGTAGCTTTTGAGCTACTGTTACGGTAGTTGTCAGCGATTTTGTTTTAAATAGGAAAGATATTGTAATCTTTATGTGGTTGTATTATCTTAATCAAGATTTTATATTCGAGACAGGTGATATACAGATTGACCCATTAACTCGTCAGGTCGGATTCAAGTCAACACGATTGATTTGTCAAAAGTGGAGATCGAGTTCGAACTAATAGATCTAATGTTATTCTTACACATTATATTTTATAATTGGTAAAATATCGCTTTTTAAATATAACAAATGAATGTCTTGCTAGTCACTCTAACTAAGATATACATTTTTATTTAGGGTTAATCAAGTTTTGATCCTCAAAATCAAAATAATTTTTATTTATTCGATTGTGATTTCATCCTCAAATTCATTATTTTTATTTTATTTATTTATTAATAATTTTAAATTAATAGCAACATACTCGTTAATAGTGATATCTTAATGAATTATACGCTACACATACATTAAAAATAATATTAAGTAGTATGTTTTCAAAATTTAGAAAAAGAACAATAAACAATCTTAGTAAAAGTGTTTGTCAGTAGAGCATAGAGTGGAAGAAAACAAAACTTGTTAAACCGAAAAATCATAAAAAACAATTTTAGACCCTTTTAAATAGAAAAAAGTATGAAAAAGATGTAATATGTTTGCCCAAATCATTAACGGATGCAACTTGTTTTAGGTTGCTGATATGTGATGTACTATGTTTGATTTTGTAGGTTTTAAATAGAGTGTTAGTTTTAGTGTTATTTGGATCGTTAAAGTTAGGTAGGTGTGATACACATGATGTCGAATTTGAAGGTTAGAAAAAATTGAAATTAAATTCTGAATTTGCCCTAACTTGTTTCCTTCCATTTGCCAGCTCCTCTAACTTATTCTCCTCACAACCTTTCATATGCAATTTCTCTACTTCTTTCACTCTATCTTCTTCACCGATCGAAACTCTAATCATCCGCCTATTAAGAAATTGATTATGTTCAATAGTTTAACTGGTCAACTTGAGGATTGTTTCCAGATATATGTGCGCCCGACTTGTCATCAAATCTGATTGATTTCTGTAAGGAGCTTATTGGGATTCAGTAGAATCAGGTACACATTCTAAATTTTCTACTTATTTATTCATCTTGTTGCCGTCATTGTTTTTCTGTGCACATGGTTTTTGGCTAATGAACTTAGGCATGTATTAAAAGCAGTGGTCCTTACAGAAGTTAATGGGGGCTTTGCAGGTGGACAAAGGAGTTCTGTTAGGTGATGCCCTGCTAATGCATGATAAGTGGCTTGAAGAGAGAGGGATAAAGCAGATCAACTTTGCTGTTGTGACTTAGTCCAACTGGGATAGTCGTGTAATGCTGGAATCTAAGTGCCGCTTCAAGAAGATCAGAAAATCTCTGATGAGAAATAGAGTCTGCAGCTCTAGGTCCTTTTAGATGAATCAATCGTTTTCAGATGAATAAAAAAACCTGAGAGTATGTTTTTTGCCCAACTTGAACTCCTGTTCAACCATATTATATTGAGTTGATTTAAACAAACTTAAATACTACTTTACAGAAAGGGGTTCTCCACTAAGTCCACTGCTGCATTAACTAACAACCTCTCCTTAAATTACGCCACTAATAACAAACCACTACTACTGAATTTTGACCCAGAAAAACAAAAGACCAATTAAAAACTTCTCAACTCATTAACAGAAGAGGACACAAACAACTAACCAAAAAACTAACTTCTAAACATAATATTTTTCCTAACATTCCCCCCTTTAAGCTGAATACTACTGCAATATATCAGCTTATATTGTCTTCACACAGTCCCAACTTCATTCTTAGATTTTGAAACATAAAGAATCTCATAGGCTTTGTGAAAATATCGGCCACTTGGTCCTCACTTCTGCAGAATACGAGTTGAATTTCTCATTGCTTGCACATATCTCTTAAAAAATACTGTTTTACATCAATATGCTTACTTTGGTTGTGTAGGACTAGGTTCCTTGATATTTAGTTCTTTCATTACTCTCCTCATCCGCAAAGCATGACACACACAGTTCGTAGCTGCGATATATTCAGCTTCTGTACTTGATAGACAAACAAGAGTTTGTTTCCTGGATGACCATGGAACTGCATCTCCACTTAGCACAAATACATATCCTGACTTACTCTTTCTGTCATCTCTATCTACTGCATAGTCGTTGTGAGTATATTAAATCAAATCATGATCAAAACTTCTTTGATATCTTAATCCATAATATTTTGTTCCTTGTAGGTACCTTAGTATTCTTTTCACAACCAACAAGTGGGATTCAAAAGGGCATTCCATATATTTACTAATTAAGCTGACAACATACTCTATATCTGGTCTTGTAGCTGTTAGATACATTAAACTCCCAATAATTTGTCTATAGTGTGTTTCGTCTATTTCTTTTCCCTCACCTTGTTTTGTCAGCCTTATTCCAGCTTCGACTGGAGTATTGACAGCATTGTAATGCTGCATTTTAAATCTTTTTAGCACATCCCTAACAAATTTCTTTTGAATCATAAATATCTCACGATCCTTTTGTTTAACTTCTAATCTTAGGAAATAGTGCATTTTTCCAAGATCTGTCATTTTGAACTCAGATAACATGCTCCTTTTAAATTCGTGAAACATGTTTGAAGAATTTCCTGTGTAAATCAAGTCATCAACATTCACACATACTAGGAGAAACTCTTTGTTTTTACCTGATTTGATGAACACCGTGTGCTCATAAGGGCATTTTCCAAATCCTATCTTTAACAGATATGTTTCCAATCTGCTATACCATGTTCTTGGTGCCTGTTTTAAGCCATATAGTGTTTTTCTTAACAAGTAGACCATGTTCTCTTTTCATTTAATATGAAAACCTAATGGTTGGTCTTCGTATACCTCTTCTTATAGATTCCCATATAGAAACGCTTATTTCACATCTAATTGCTGTATCTCCCAGCAATTTTGGGCTGCTAATGCTAACACTAGTCTTATTGTGTCTAATCTTGCCACGAGTGCGAATACCTCAGTGCAATCTATACCATACTCTTTTTTGTAGCCCTTTGCAACTAATCTGGCTTTATATTTTTCTATCTCACCATTATCTTTAACTTTTGTTTTGTACACCCATTTGACACTTATTGTTTTGTGCCCCTTTGGTAAATTTACTACTTCCCACGTTTTGTTTTCTTCTATTGAGTCTATCTCATATTTCATTGCTTCTTTCCATTTCAGTTCTCTATTTGCTGAATTGAAATCTATCGGATCACAGTCAGCAAATAAACAGAAGTGATCCACAAATTCAGCATCAGTTTGGTAATAACTCACCTCGTAGTCTTCTAGCCAAGTTTGTTTTCTTGTTTGTCTTATTCCAGGTCTTTGACTTGTTGAGATGACTTCATCATGTGCATCCTTTACTGTTGTTGAGGATTCACATGATTCCACCCTTCATTGATGATCACTTTCTTCAGCAGAATCATGATTTGCTTCTTCATCCAGTACCTGCTCAGTATAGGTATTTCCTTTCCAATCTCAGTTTTTCCACTCATCAAAAATTACATCTCTAGACTTCGTTACCTTTTGTCTTGTTGGATTATACAACTTATATGCCTTTGATTACTCACTTATTCCAAGAAATATGTTTTTTCTCGCTTCTATCGTCCAGTTTGCTCCTCAGTTTTGCTGGAACATGGGTAAAAGCAATACATCCAAAGATTCGAAAATAATCAACAAGTCTCTTACCTGACCAGGTTTCCTCTGGTGTCCTATTTATTACAGCATATGTTGGGCATCTATTTAATATATGAATGCTCCATAAAACCGCTTCGGGTCAGAACTCCTTTGGTACGTTTCTTGATGCCAAGAGACTCATAACCATATTCAATACATTTTTATTCTTCCTCTCCACCACACCATTTTGGTGTGGCGTGTATGGTGCAGTCTTTTCTCTGCGTATTCCTTATTGTTGACAGAATTGCTCAAACTCATGTGAACAGTATTCTCTTCCTCTGTCTGACCTGGGCACTTTAATATACTTTCCAGATTCTTTTTCATTCAAAGCCTTAAATCATTTGAAAAGTTTAATGCTTCTGATTTTCCTGTAGCAAGTACACCGAGGCTTTTCTAGTATAATCATCAATAAAAGTAATGAAATACCTTTTACCTCCATTTGAAGTCGGACTCAAAGGACCACAGATGTCTGTATGAATTTACTCTAGGAGATTCTTTGCTTTCCATGCTTTACCTTTTAGGAAACTTGCTCTTGTGTGTTTGCCAACAACACATGAGTCACACACTTGGCTTGGCTGATCTATTTGAGGTAAACCTGTCACCATGCCATATATGTACACGGTCTTAAACCCACGAAATTCAGTTGTCCAAAACGCAAGTGCCACAGCCACGATACACTTTCCTTCTTCTTATTTTCTTCAACCGATAAGCTTCCTGTACTTCATCTATTTTGAGTAGAAATAACCTATTTGCGTTCATCAAGGTCGGAGAAAGTTGACTTGTTTCCACTCATATTATTATTGCACCCCTTGTCGATAAACCAGATATCATCATACGATCCATGTGACGTTTCACTGACCATCAACAATATTTCACCTTCAGCATTCTCGGCTAAATTTATTTGCTCCGATTTGTTTTCATCTGGTATTTTCGTCCAACATTCAGATTTGTAGTGCCCAAATTTGTGACATCGAAAACACTCTATATTTGATTTCGTGGAGTTTCTTCCTCGGCCTCTGCCTCATAATCCTCTTCTGCCATGATTGTTGAAATATCCATTTCTTGAGTTAGCATTTCCATTTCTTGTGTAGTGAACATTCTCCATTGTTTGTCCTCGTCCAGCTCTCCCTCTTCCACGATCTCTATTAATGTTTCCTATTCCACGATTGTTCAAGGGGGACGACTGATATGGTGATGTGGCAGTCGAGGTCTTCAATGCATACTCTTCAGATGATTAACTGCGGTTCATCTTCTGTTCATGTACAATCAATGGACTTTGTAGTTCATCAAGACTTTAACTTATCAATATCCTTGGATTATTCTATTGAGCATACTACATAGTCGAATTTCGTACTGAAAGATCTCAAAATCTTCTCAACTATTGCACCATCCGACATGGATTCACCATGAAATCACATTTTAGTACAGATCTCCATTGTTGTGCAGCAGTAGGCGATCACTTTCTCTCCATCCATCATCTGCAGAAGTTCGAACTCCCTTCACAATGCAGTTGAGATCTTTCTACTCGAATTGACCTAGAAAATTTTGTCTTCATTGAGTCCCAAATATCCTTAGACGAGTCTTTGCAAAGAATTGTTTCACGAACCTTTCGATCAATGGCTTGAAACAGATAATTCTTTGCTTTTAAATCCATCAGCTTCCTTGCAACATATTCTCCCTTGTCTTATCTGCCAACTCCGTTTTCGATCACGTCCCAATACTCATTGGATCGTATGAAGTTTTCCATCAAGGTATTCCAATAGTCATAGTGTCCATCAAAGCGCAGAATTGCAGGCGCAACATGGCTAGAACCTTTGCCCAAATATCCTTAGACGAGTCTTTGCAAAGAATCGTTTCATGAACCTTTCGATCAATGGCTTGACACATATAATTCTTTGCTTTTAAATCCATCAACTTCCTTGCAGCATATTCTCCCTTGTCTTCTCTGCCAACTCCGTTTTCGATCACGTCCCAATACTCCTTGGATCGTATGAAGTTTTCCATCAAGGTACTCCAATAGTTGTAGTGTCCATCAAAGCGCGGAATTGCAGGTGCAACATGGCTAGAACATTTGCCCATCTATTCTTGATTCTGTATTCTTCAACCTTCGGCTCTGATAGCACTGATGAGAAATAGAGTCTGCAGCTCTAGGTCCCTTTAGATGAATCAATCGTTTTCAGAAGAATAAAAAAAACAGAGAGTATGTTTTTCGCCCAACTTGAACTGTTGTTCAACCATATTATATTCAGCTATTTTAAACAACTTAAATACTACTTTACAGAAAGGGGTTCTCCACTAAGTATTCTACTGCATTAACTAACAATCTCTCCTTAAATTACGCCACTAATAACACACCACTACTACTGAACTTTGACCCAGAAAAACAGAAGACCAATTAAAAACTTCTCAGCTCATTAACAGAAGAGAACACAAATAACTAGCCAAAAAACTAACTTATAAACATAGTATTTTTCCTAATAATCCCCATACTTCAACATGTAAATAAATTTCCGGCCAAAAAAAAAAACATGTAAATAAATATTCAAAGATATGTGTTTTATTGATGTAATGCAGCAACTGACTAATGCATGCAACAAAGAACAAACTTTAGGACGAAACCCAATAGGAAACAGTGAAAATCCTCTATTTCTCACGAAATTGTTGATTCCTTACCAAAATCACTTATTTCATGAAGTTGTACACTTTGTAGAATTTTCTCTTTTTAGTACTCGAAGTTGCACACTTTTTTCAAAAATTTGTTGCTGAAGAAACTTTTTCACTTTCTCCTAAAGTTGATAACTTTGTAGAGTTTTCTATATGTACGTAGTGACATGATGGCCTTGGTGGTGTCTTTATTTGTTAGATGGATCAATATGAAGGTTCCATTCTAAGAGGTGTTTGGTGGGACCCGATACAACCTTAAGTAAGCGGTTGAGCTAGCTGGGCTGGTGTGGGAAGGTCGGGCTCATTGTGGTTTCAATGATGCCAAGAACACTGCCCAACTCCTCTCCAATCCGATGCAGCGTGGTTTCAAGTTCACCATCACCAACTCGCTTATGTCCCCCGACCACTGAGCACCCACCTCATCAATTCCAGATAGAACAAAGTCCTATGATGCCATATTCCATGATCCAATGTCAGCAGCCCAAAGAGAGACATTTACTGCTTACGTGGAGTCAAGAGCAGCAAGAGGATGATCAGGAAATCTGGACCCAAACATGGCAACTCCTTCTTCGGATGCGGAAACTGTACCTCCAATAGAGGTGCAGTTTGCTCATTCTTTGAGCGGTCTGTGCCTTGAAATGGGGAAGGGAAGAAGGACGAAACGAAGAGTTGATCGGGGAAGAAGTTTAGGAATGGAAGAATGAAGATAGAAAGTGCTTGTTGCTTATAACGAACAAGGAAGAAGATGATAGGGGCATTAAAGGTATTTCACACCATGTTCTAATTTTCGGGTTGTCATGTACCTTGCATGTGACCACTTAACAGAAATATTTGACAACACATAACAGACTTCATCTAAAACCTACAAGAGCAAACATGTTTCATCTAAAACAAACAAGGTTTACACAATTATCACATTGGACAAACGTATTACATCTTTTTCATAATTTTTCCTTTTAAATACTACGAACTGAGTTTAAGACTAATACGGTAATACTGATCCATCAAGTTTTTTTTAGGTGAATCTCTGATTTAAGCTTTTGAGGTCAAATTATCAATTAGACCAAGCTCATTTCAATTTTTATTAATGTTGTTAGACTATATATACATTATATTTAATTTATGTATTTGATTGCACGTATTCAAATCACAATGACAAAATCTCATTATAAACTTTCTATAAGGTGAAATTTAGTAGTTTAATTAACCAATCTTATTATGATTATATTCGTGTGTTTTTTATCATATATTTTATTTTAGTTGGATTTTTTTTTATAACTTATGTATATTTTAAGTTATTGACACAATAATACAAAAATGATGTTAAGGTACCTAGGGGTGGCAATTTCTAACACAACACGATTAAACGACACGATCTTCTTTAAAGCGTATATGGATTTGACCTTAACGGATCCCGTGTCTAAACAACTCTTATACGTTTAGACACGATTAATAATCGTGTTTAAACAAGTCAGATCCGCGGATATTTGTATAAACACGATTAGACACGATTAACTAATCGTGTCTAATCGTGTCGTGTATACCTGTGACACGAATAAAGACACGATGAACTAATCGTGTCGTGTCTAATCGTGACACATTCAGAAAAATTTATAAAATTAATATTTTTTGTGTTAATCGTGTCGTGTAACGTGTCGTTTTGTGTTTAATCGTGTAAATCTGTATCAATCAGGTCGTTCTTAATTGTGTCGTATCGTGTCGTGTTAATCGTGTCGTGTTTAATTGATTCGTGTTGGTTCGTATCGTGTCGTGTCTATCCGTTATGTTTTTTTATCTTTAATTTCCAAGAAAGTTAATCGTGTCTCGTGTCGTGTCACGTGTGATCTGTTACTTAATCGTGTCGTGTTCGTGTCTGATGTTTTGAGACACGTTTAGAAATTATCCGTTTAGACACGAAACATGTTAAGACACGACACGATTAATAACACGGTATGATTAGACATGACACGATTGCCACCCCTAAAGGTACCTGAGGAGTCAAATAACCTTGCCACAAATGCTTTTTTTTTTAATAGTGAATTTGGTTTCAATGTTAATTTCGCTTCCAAAAATATTAAATCCAAATTTTTTAATTCAAACGTTTATTTGTCATAGCTCGAGGGGACTAACTCCAAATATATCCCATTGATGTATTACTTGAGTTAGTCCTGGTATAACCTATCCCGGTAACTGAATTCAAAGGCTATATTTCTCCATGAGGAAACCCCAAAAACCTAGGGTTTGCCTCGTTAGAATTTCCCCAAGCCGTGACAAACTGACTTTTGTCCTCTGGCATTAATTGCCCAGCTAACTGCCAACCAATCAGAGAAAGAGGGGGATGAAGTATTGCAGCTGAAGTGACATCTCCATGCAAAGGAATCAATTTCATGCAAACTGAAGGAGAATGACGTTAAACTGCAAAGGTTGATTTCAAGCGATTTCAGTGCCGAATCCAGTCCGGGAAGCTGCGGCACCACTCCGGCGTAAATACACCAGCAACAGAACCGCCTCCTTCGGCCCAATGAACCAAGTAGTTAAGAAACCAGGGGGATTCAGGGAACCCAACGGAAGAAGTCGTTGAACTTGCAGAGACGTCGTCCGTGCGATTGCAGCCCCGAGTTCCGCCTGGCAAGCTGAGGCACGACCCCAACATCGGGAAATCAGCAACAGAACCACCTCTGTAAGCCCAATGAACCAAGCATCTAATCCAAAAGTGAGTGAGAGCCACCATACATTTCCTTTGTTGGTATACGGCTTATCTGTTTCTTGTAGTTGCGGAGATGTGGTGAGGGCACCTAGTTTGCCGACGATGAATGCCAAATCCAATGAAAGGAATAGACCTTGGAAACGAATTGTCGACCTAGACTCCAACCCACAGCTGGAACATGGGGACTGGTACGTGGGTAGAATGATCGGACTGAAGCAACTCAAGTTGAACACAATACAAAGAGGCATTGCTCAGGCGTGGGCGAGGTTCGGCCGTGTGGGTATATTGGAGGCTGAGACAGGAACAGTCCTGTTTGATTTTGAAGAGGTAGGAGACATCCATAGCATCCTTGATCGATCCCCGTGGCAAATTAATGGGCAAATCCTCAACATAAAACGCTGGGATCCGAGCATGGCCATTAAGGAGGTCGAGTTCAACAAGGTAAATTTTTAGGTTCAAATACATGACCTAGGATTAGAGAAGTTTAGTGTCGAGAATTCTAGGAAAATTGGAAACATTCTTGGGAAGTGCCTAGAAATAGAACCGAATGTGGGAAGAGTCAGTAGATGTTCTATGAGAATGCGAGTTGAGATAGAAGGAAACGAACCTTTAATGGCGCAATTTTGGTGGACGAACTCCCAAGGGAAGTAAAGATGGGCAACCATTAAATATTAAAGATTGACCGACTATTGCTATGGGTGCGGGATGTTAGGCCACACAACCCAAACATGTAAGGATGATGTAAAGATGTCGGAACAATGTCGTTGTGATCTGAGCTTGATGTCAAATTAACTGTTGTTCCTATTGTTTGGAGTGATAACACAAGTGCAGTAGCGTTATCTGAAAATCTGATTCATCATTCCAAAATGAAGCAATATTGTTTGTATGTCTATTGGTTATTTCTTCTCATATCATCTGTCTATTCTGTCATTTGAGCTCAGTCAGAATGAGCATGGATAGACTTCTTATTCTAGCATAAGGTGAAGTTTGAATCCAAAAATAACACTTCTCAAAGATAACATTCAAGCAACTTTGAGAAGTTGTTTGAGGAGGAAAAGATGGAGGAAAATGGAAACCTCCCAACTTCATTGGTAAAATAGAGGCACATGAAAACCTCTGTGTCAGAAATATATAATGAATAAAAAAAAAAAGCAAAGAAAATAAGAATCATAAGAAAAAATCTTCTGTGAAATGAAGAAGTTGAATAAGAAAAAGAATGCAGTGAAGTCTGTCTCTGTCATTGGATTGATTGATCTGTGATTAGAATTGTTGGCTGTGATATGTGGATTGAAATATCTGAAAAGATAAATGGGCAAGTATTGTTAAGGTTGATCTGAAGAAGGATTGCCTTGTTAATAAGTTGATTATCATAGATTTGAAATGATATAGTATATGCTGAAAGATATCATGTTTCGTTGATTGCTCTCATTTGTATGTAGTTTTATACTGAATGCAGATGCAGAGCTTAAAGATAGAAATTCAGGATTATTCTAGTCTATTTGGTCATCAGAATGAAAATGAAGAATGCATGTCAAATGGAGCTGAAAATCAAACTTCCTAAGGGAATGTTAGGATGTATGAATAGGTGTGTGGTGACTGGTGTAATTAGCTTAGTCACCAAGGTATTATGTAGTGAGTTGTAAGGAAGCTTGTAGAATGTTGCAGAAGATTTTAGAAGTGTCTAGGTTATTATAGAATTAGGTAGTTAGAGTCTTGTAAATCCTATATAAATAGGATCATTAGGCATATGTAAACTTAACTTGAAATGATAAGTAAAGAAACCTGTTAAGCAAGTAATTCTGTTTTTTCTGTTATGTTCTTCATTCTTCATCTTTTGTCTCTCAAATTCATCTAGCTTTGGGTAAGATTGCTGAAAAACAAGAGGGCAAAGTTCTGGCCTATGGACCATGGTTGGTCGGGGGCCAAAACAAATGGGGTTGAAGCCTGACCCGGGGCAGGAGGAAGGATCAGGCAGCCGACCGAAGGCAGGGGCCCGAAGGACGTGGTCCGAAATAATCCTCGAAGTCAGGCGATCAGAGAAGGAGAGGCATGAATCAGCAAAAGAAAAACAGGATGACCGAACACAAGGGGAATGAATGGAGACCAAACGAACATAGGAAAGGGGGAAGGGATGGAGATAGAGACGTAGGTTGCTGGGGGTGCTGAGTTGGAGAATGACTGAAGTGGACCGATCGGAGATGCCACAAGGGGGGACATGAGGGACGATATGGGGGAACACTATACAAAGAAACCCTTAGACCGTCTCACACTACGAACAAGAACCGAAGCACCACCACCAGAAACCATGGACGAAACCATCGTCTCAACACCAAAGCAGAACTGGTGGTTACGTCGACACCAATGCGGCTGATGGTCCCAACCACAAATATCCCCCAGCCCCATGATCATCTATTTACCGGAGATCCCAACCACACAACACAACATCCTCACAACCACACCCATCATGTCATACACTGTGGAAAACCCTCGGGATTCGCCGCCAAACACACCGGATCATGATAGGCCAAACCCGACACCAGGGTTGAGCCCTTACCTAAACAAGATGACTCTAAAATGAACGTAGGATGAGATTGATGGCCAACCCACCACGAACAAGATGAGGGGCGATGCTGAACAAACAGGGGGAGAGCAGTGAAAACGGAGGACGAAGGAAAGCGACACAAAAAGGTCGACCAAACCGACAAACCACAAGTAGGGGAGGTAGGAAACAAATGGGAAGAACCGAACATATGGAACCAACGGAAACAAAAATGGGCTCTGGTGTTTGTCCCGGAACAGCCACAGGAGCTCAATGAGTGCAATCTCATGGAACTGTCAGGGTTTGGGGTCTACACTGACATTCCAAAATCTACAAGACCTCATTAAAAAGTATTGCCCGGACATAATATTTCTCATGGAAACAATGTACAGGGATAACTACTGCGAGAAAATAAGAAAAAAATGGGGATGCGCGGGAAACTATACTTAGGACCGAGAGGGAGAGCGGGAGGATTGACACTATGGTGGAAGGAAGAAACAAGAATCCAAGTCCTATACAGTGATGAAAACTTTGTGTATTGCGAGGTCAAGATGGTCCAAGGAGGAGCATGTATGTACATAACGTGGGTATAGGATACGGATGCCCAAGCACGAGCACGAAATTGGGACGTACTCCCCAGTATAGGTAGGGGACGACGGGGGAGATGGGAGGTCCTAGGCGAATTTAACACTATTAGTCACCCACATGATAAGATGGGAGGGAGGAGGAAATCACAAAGACAAGTGGATGTGTTCAACCAAATGATTGAGGAATTACACTTGGAGGACATGGGAGCAAAAGGGCCAACACATACATGGTGTAACAATAGGAGCAAGGATGAAAGAATATGTGAACGACTAGACCAGGTGTTGATAAATGGGGAGTGGGTCGTGAGCTTCCCGAGTAGTCGGTGCATCAATGAAATAGCAATTGGATCAGACCACTCACCCATTCTCCTACAAATATAAAGACTGGGATGGAGGATAGGTCGGCGTTTCAAATTTGAGGTGATGTGGATGGAAACACCAATGTGCAAGGACATTATTGAACACGCATGGGGACATAGGGAGCTGAATGGATACATCAATGGGGTATGTGCGAAATTGAAGAAGTGTCGAAGAAGACTCACCACATGGAGTAGAGCACACTTTGGGAATAATATCAGGGAGATTGCCAAAACGAGGGAGGAACTGCAAAACCACATGAAAAGACGGATGGACCAAAACGACATTCAGGTGAAGAAGCGCCTAAAACGGAAAATCCATGATCTGTGGTCGAGGGAAGAGATATATTGGAGGCAAAGGTCGAGGGTAAAATGGTTGAAGGAGGGAGATAGGAACACAACATTCTTCCACTAAATGACCACGTCAAGGAGAAGGAGGAACACAATTTGTCGACTGCAGAGCCAAAATGAGGTATGGTTAGTAAATGAGGAAGAGATAGCGAGGTAGCTCCGTGAATACTATGGGGAGATGTTCAGATCAGAGAACACATACACGGGAGAGGAGATACTTGCAGGCATGCCAATCCAAATAACACCGGACATGAATGCACTACTAACCCGGGATGTAACAGATGAGGAAATTCGGTCGGCTACATTCCAACTAGGTGGGTCACGATCCCCAGGTCTCGATGGTTTCCCAGGTTTGTTTTATCAAAGGAATTGGCAAATTGTGAGACTAGATGTCATCACTGCGACAAAAGCATTCTTCAGAACAGGTAACCTCCCATACCATCTTAACCAAAATGATATTGTGATGATCCCTAAAGTACCAAACCCGACCCAGGCCATAGGGTTGAGACCCATTAGTTGCTGCAATTTCTTGTATAAGATAATCTCTAAGGTCTTGGTGAACCGACTAAAGGTTTACATACCAGATCTTATCACCCCTTTCCAGAGTTCTTTTGTAGGTGGCAAGTCTATAAAGGATAACATACTGGTCGCACATGAGGCTTTCCACTACCTAAAGACCAGACGAGGGGGGAGCAAAACAGAATGCGCGTTGAAGATAGACATGCAAAAGGTGTATGACCAGGTGGAGTGAAATTTCCTTTTAAAGAGCTTGCAAGCAAAGGGATTTGATGGTAATAGGGTCGGGAATGGTGCGGTGAAAAACCCATAACCATGGTTATAACCGTTACTGTTTAATATGGTTAACCGTACCATTATGGTGCGGTGCGGTTATGGTGATGAATTTTCTACCCATAATGGTTATGGTATTTGAGTTATACCCATGGTTATTATATAAATATAATGTTTATTTATTATTAATAAACTAATTTATATAATATACTAAATATAAATTATATAATTGAAAATTTGAAATTGTTGAAGATTGAAGGCGCCAAAGTCCAACGATGGTAATATAGATTGATGTATTTTTTAAAATAAAATTTTTTATCTTTTATTATATTACATGTGTGGAATAAATATGGGTATACGGGTAAAACCATGGTTAATAACCACGGTTATTTTAATGGTTATGGTATTGCAAATTATACCCATAATGGTTATGGTTATGGTATGTGGTTTAAAAATATGGTATAGTTATGGTATTTGTCATACCCTGACCATACCCTAACCATCGACATCCCTAGATGGGAAGTGGATAGGATGGGTCAGACCATGCATAACCACTACGTCCTATAAGGTGGTGAATAATGGAGAACGATCAACGATGATTAGACCAACGAGGGGGACACGTATAGGAGACCCATTATCACCATATCTATTCATATTGCTTGCGGATGTGCTGTCAAGGACCATTGAGATGGAAATAGGGGAGAAACGGCTACGAGGAATTGTGATGAAGATGAACTGTCCCGAGATACATCACTTATTCTTTGCAGATGACTCCATCCTATTCATACAGGGGACGACCGAGAATGCACGACACCTAAGGGGAATCTTAGACACATATTGTAAGTGTTAGGATATAAGTGTGTCATACACTTATGTTTAGGAGTCAGACTGCAACTGTCATTAAGTTAGGGGTCATCTTGCAATTATGCTATAGTTCAATATCAGCTAGTTTTATTTATATATGTCAACAGTGTAAGAGACATCTTCAACAATTTAGTCTGAGCATTGCATCTGTATTGTTCCCTTATCACTGTTCTTCTTCTCTTTCTTTCTTCTTCATTCTTCTCCTTAAATCCAACCCTAATCTCTAAATGTCGACATGGTATCAGAGCTAAATCGAGCCTGAATCCTAACCCAAGTTCTGTTTCTTGCTCGATTCTATGGAATAAACCTCACCTGCCTTTGCCAACAAGAAAGTAGCTCAGCTTGTTGGTGAAGAGAACTTCCAGTCATGGAAGCAGCAAGTCTTGCTGTCAGTTCGAGGCTACAACCTCGAAAACCATCTTCATGGGATGAACGTACCCCAGTACCTGGAGGATGAGACCGGAGCAGTCATACCAAACCCAGCGTATGCCAAGTTTCTTCAGCAAGACAGCTCCCTGGCTTCATGGCTCCTTGCGTCAGTCTCCTCACAGGTCAGTAGAGGTCTAATAGGCTATATGACAGCTGCTGCAATCTGGCAAAAACTGCACCGTAATTTTTCCTCATCCTCAACCACTAGGATTTGCACCTGTATGATAGACTCAAGGTTAGAAAACATGTTCATCGGTCTATGCGTGACTATCTCACTGAGATAGAAACCACATGTGATAGTTTAGTTAGCTGTGGTCACCCAATAGAAAAATGCAGCAAATATCGATAGTTTTAAATGGTGTTAAGGGTCAGTATGATAATGTGATAGATGTGATTCATGCTAGTCAAAACCCTTACACCATTGCATCTGTCAGTTCTATTCTTCTTGATGCCGAGTCTAGACAGACAGATTTATTGTTTGATGCGAATGTTTCTGCCAATGTTTCTGCTTTTAAGTTACATGCTGCTACTAAACCTGTTATAGCCTATGAGGAAAGTAGTTCGGGGATAAAAGATGGTTTGTCAATGATGCCTGTCAATACGGGTCTGCTACCCACACCACATCAACACCCTCATACCTTTGGTAGTCAGCAGCCTGGTAGAGGCAGGGGTCGTGGTCGTGGCTTTGGAAATAACAGGCATCAGTGCCAGTTATGTGGCAAGTTTGGCCACCTGGTGCACTGATGCTTCCACAGGTTTAATGTGCACTTCACAGGGGTCACAGATCCAACCTCCGGTTCTCCAGCACCCTCAGACAACCTTGCCTCGTATGACTATAAGCCTGACCCTTTCCCTCAGCAACAACCATCATCACCACAAGCCCTATACCCACCTCAGCCTCAAGTGAACAAATCCCAAGTTCATCCTCAATTTGTTCAGACCAACACTATCTCTCTCCCTACTGCTCAGTCTCACCAAGTGCTGCAATACTCACCATACTCTGTTTCGCCACATCCCCAACATGCACCACCCATCTACCCATACATGATATCTCCCTTTGCTTTGCCAATCCAGCTCCTCCATACACGCATTTCACAGCCATCAGCTCCCAGCTGGCCCTGCTTCACCTCAGCCCCCATCACCAGCACCCTTCCAGGCAAACTTGGTCAGCGTCTCTAATACAGCTCCAACTGAAGGTGGCTGGTTCCCTAACTCTGGAGCTACTAACCACTTGACAAATGCCAAGCCTGCCCCCACACATGTCAGCTCCATACTCTGGCCTAGGTAAATTCCTAGGTGGTAACGGATCTTCCCTTAATATTTCTGCAATTGGTTCATCATCTATACATTCATCTGGAAAACAACTTGTTCTAAATAACATGCTTTATACCCCTGCTGTTACAAAAAATCTACTTTCTGTGTCTCAGTTTTCAAAGGATAACCAGGTTTACTTTGAGTTTCATGCGACACACTGCTTGGTTAAGGACTACATCTCCAACTGTGTGCTGCTTAAGGGGTTTGAATCAGGGGGTCTATATCGCCTTGACTTGTCTAGTTTTCAGTCTACTAGTAATAGCGTAGGTGAGTCTGCTGATGTTTGTCCAGACCAGTGTCTAAGACTTGAAAACAACTTTCAGTCCTTATGTAATAATGCGGTCTTACCTGCTGAAACTTCAATTTTTCGAGTGAATGATAATAAAAATTTCCAGTTTATGATTAATCATGTTGTTTCATAACCTGTTTCTGATGATCTTGATAACTCTTCTTTCAATATGTGTTCTACCACTCAGTCTACATCTGCATTACCTGATTTTGAATTTAACTGTTTCTTCTCAACCCTTAAGTCCATTGAATCCTCTAAGTTGTGGCACATGAGGTTGGGTCACCCCTCAAAGAACATTCTTGTTAACTTCCTTAGGATTCAAAATCTCCCCACTAACCATATATCTGCTGAGTGTGCTGCATGTGCAGTTGGGAAGAGCAAAACCCAGTCTTACCCATCCTTGAATACGGTCTACTCCCACCCACTGGAGTTGGTCCAGGTAGACTTATGGGGGACTGCCCCTTTCTCCTCTAGTAACAACAATTACTACTTAAGCATTGTTGATGCTTTTATTCGTTATACTTGGATCTATTTTTTACCTCGTAAGTCTGATGCTGCTAAGGTTTTCTGTGAGTTTCATGTTTTGGCAGAGAAACAGCTTGGAACTAAGCTCAAGGCAGTTCAATCTGATGGGGGAGGTGAGTTTCACATTCTTACTTCCTATCTTGCTCAGTTTGGGATAGTTCATAGAGTGACTTGTCCATACTCAAGTCAACAAAATGGTATGGTGGAGCGTAAGCACCGCCATATTGTTGAGCTTGGTCTCACCCTCCTAGCTCAATCATTTGTCCCTCTGCACTACTGGACATATGCATTTTTCACTGCTATTTTTCTTATAAACAGACTCCCCTCCAAAATCCTGAACAATTGCTTCCCTCATGAACTTAATTTTCGGTCCAAGCCTGACTATTCATTTCTCAGAGTCTTTGGATGTCTCTGCTTCCCTCACCTTCGACCATATCACTCCCACAAATTGTCATTCAGATCAGAACCCTGTGTCTTCATTGGCTTCTGCTCTGATCACCATGGGTATAGGTGTCTATCCTCCTCTGGTAGAGTATATGTATCACGCAATGTAGTTTTCCATGAAACTACATTTCCCTTTGCTGACACCACAGGCCCCTTCTATGCATCCAACACTCCTAAAATTTCTGCTCCTTCAAAACCTTTTTTTATTCCCTGTGATCCTTTCTTCCAACAACCCACATTTGTCCCTTCAACCATTTCTCATTCTTCTGGACCTCCAGCCCCAGCTCACACCTCTGGTGAGTCAAGTCTTCCATCCACCACCCCTACTCAGTCACATGTGATACCTCCCATTCAGGCACGTACCTCACCCTCACTTGTTTTAGCTCCAGCCATGTCCTCCCCTACTGGTGTATGCAGGTATGTTCCCTCTGGTTCCACTCTTGTTCCTATTACATTCTGGCCCCTCAACATCTACTCCTCCACCTGCCCAATCTGATCAGTCTTTCCCAACTACTCAACCAGATCACCCCTCTTCTTCCACTGATCCTGCTCCTCCAAAATCCTCTGCCAATGTCCAAAACCTCCCTTCAAGGGCTCACTTTGTCTCTTGTGCATCCTGCTGACCTTACTAACACTGAGCCTCGCACCATTCATGATGCTCTTCGATCACCACACTGGTCCAAGGCTATCCAGGAAGAGCTCACAGCTCTTTCCTTCAATAACACGTGGAGCATAGTACCTCTCCCTACAGGGAGGATTCCCATAGGCTGCAAATGGCTATTTCGCATTAAGAGAAATGTTGAAGGGGAAGTTGTCAGGTATAAGGCTCGCCTTGTGGCCAAAGACTTCTCCCAAAAACCATGTTTTGATTTCCAGGAAACATTTAGTCCGGTTATCAAATCGACAACTGTTCGTATTGTTTTATCCTTGGCCCTAACTCACAAATGGTGCATTAGACATGTGGATATCAACAATGCCTTCCTTCACGGAGATCTTCATGAGGAGGTCTACATGGTGCAGCCCCAAGTATTTTAGATTCACTCGTCTGCTTCACCTACTCTAGTATGCAAACTCCAAAAAGCTCTCTATGGTCTTAAGCAGGCTCCCAGGGCAAGGTTTGAAAAGCTTAAGTCATTTCTCCTTAACTCACTTGGTTTCAAAATGTCAACGTTTGACAGTTGCTTATTCATCAAGTCTAACTCAGATTCATTTGTTCTTTTATTAGTTTATGTTGATGATATAGTCATAATATGTACCTCATCTCATCTTGTCACTAACATTGTTGATTCAATTAAGATGCAGTTTCAGCTCAAGGATTTGGGCATCCTCAACTACTTTCTTAGCATGGAAGTTGTCTCAAGGGAAGATTTCATTCTCCTCAACCAGAAGAAGTACATTCTGGATCTGCTTGACAAGGTTGATCTCACTGATCAAACCAGTTTCCCCACACCAATGACAGGTACGTGTCTGTCCAGATCTGATATGGGTTTATGTGATGAACCTTTCCATGATGAAACACTTTATAGAAGCACAATAGGTGCTCTTCAACATGTGTGTGTCACGAGACCTGACATTCATTTTGCTGTGAACAAGCTTAGCCAATTCATGCAGGCTCCCAATACTAGCAATTGGAAAGCTGTCATTCACATACTAAGATACCTCAAGGGTACTCTAAATCACGGTCTCCTGTTTAGAACTACTCCCTCTCCTGTTAATGAAATTTCTCTAACCTCCTATTCAGATGCTGACTGGGGGTGATTATACTGACCGTAGATCTATTTCAGGTCACTATCTCCTGCTAAATGGAAACCTAATTGTCTGGAGCTCCAAGAAACAGTCTGTGGTGTCCAGGTCCAGTGCAGAGGCTGAATTCAGAGCTGTGGCAAATGTTGTCTGTGAGATAATGTGGGTACAGCCTCTCCTCAAAGAAATTGGTATGAACATCATCCATGCTCCTGTCATACGGACTGACAATACAAGTGTTGTGGCTCTATTTGAGAATCCCATCCAACATTCCAAGATGAAGCATGTGGAGATCGACCTGTTTTTGTTTGGGAAAAAGTCCACTCAGGGGACATTATTGTTAATTTCATACCTGCCTCTGAACAAACTGTTGATATACTAACAAAACCTCTAACTGAAAAGCACTTTCTCCCCTGCATGAAGAAACTGGGTGTGTTCTCCCTTAAAGAGGTGGGTGATCTTCGGACCTCGTCCTACTTCCCTGGTACTACTGGTTCCACCTAAATCCTCAAGGTAACCTGTAGGTACTACTGTCATCTCTCTCTGAATTACCTTTCATCTCTCATCACTAGGTAGAGTCCCTTAGGTTTGTGCCAGTTTCATCTTTTCCTCTTGAGGTTAGCTGCAGTTTTTTTTTTCCAATACAGGCTCTCCTTTCTCATAGTGATGGTCTACTCATGTTCATACTGTTATGCATGTGTCCTTAATCATTCAGCTCTGCATATCATCTAGGTTCGTGGGTCATATGCTTTTTCTATGTATACCTGATTCTTGGTCATCGTCCCAGTGTTTCTTCTAAATATGTTCTTGTGTATACACTGATAGATAGTCTCAATGCGATTTAGGGCATGACTTGATTCCAAAAACAGGGAATACCGCAAGAAAACGACAAGATACTTCGGTATTCTCCCTTGAGGAAGAAAAGATCAAGGCTCAAACCTTGCAGTCATGCTGGTAAGATAGGAGCTCAAACTCCTCAGTCAGTCTATGCATTCAAATGCTGAAAAGTAAAACAAAAATGATGAACAGATAAAACAAAATGATGAAAAGACATCAAATATTCCTTAAGAATGCAATACAACTCTTTTGTTTCAATGTCTGTCTTGAGTTTTGTTTCGTTGGGAAAATGGAGGATCAGGTATAGGGAGATTTATGCATATACTCATGTTATCTTCTGACATGTTGACTGTTGGTTAATCTCATGTGTTTTATCAATATGTCATGTGTAGATAAATTCTATGAGATGGGAGTGTCCTCTATCTAGTAAGTAGGAAGCATTGCAACTATCTTCAATTGTATCATTCAGATGAAACTGGAACTCTACCCAGGACTCCCCAATGTGTATGCTGATATGTAAAGGGGTTATTCAGTCTGATGGAAAGTCAAGTTCTACAGGCAACTCAGGAAGGAATCAGTGTCAAGGATCGTATTATGAAGACTGAATGAAGGAAGAACATCTCGTGAATTCATCAAGATCAAGATCAAGCATGGGGAATGTTAGGATATAAGTGTGTCATATACTTATGTTTAGGAGTCAGACTGCAATTGTCATTAAGTTAGGGGTCATCTTGCAATTATGCTATAGTTCAATATCAACTAGTTTTCTTTATATATGTTAACAGTGTAAGAGACATCTTCAACAATTTAGTATGAGCATTGCATCTGTATTGTTCCCTTATCACTATTCTTCTTCTTCTTCTTTATTCTTCATTCTTCATCTTCTCCCTAAATCCAACCCTAATCTCTAAATGTCGACAAGGCATCCGGACAACGCATTAATACGGTGAAATCGACACTTTTCTTCAATAAAGGAGCGGAACCGAACGAAAGGAAGGAAATGGAGGAGGTTTTAGGTGTAAGGAGCACAAATGACCCGGGAAAATACCTAGGGTTACCATCCACTTAGGGAAGATCGAATAAGGAGGCGATGGGCTTCCTAAGGAACAAGGTGAAGGATAAACTAGTCGGGTGGAGACCTAAGACTTTAAACCAAACGGGGAAGGATGTAGTGATAAATGCAGTAATCACGGCTATACTGACATACATTATGAGTATCTTCCAACTACCCAAGACCTGGTGCTCGGACATAAACTCAATGATAGCGGATTTCTGGTGGGGAGTAACGGCCGAAGGTAAGAAGACACATTGGCGGAGGTGGGAGATCCTAACCAAGTCCAAACAATCTGGGGGACTTGGATTTAGGGAACTCCAAACCTTCAACACAGATTTGCTCACAAAAATGGAGAGGAGATTTCTGAATGAACTGAATACACTGTGTGCAAAGATCATGAAGGGCTTGTACTTCCCGCATGATAGTTTCCTAAAGTCGACGAAAAGAGGTCGGGCATCGTGGGGATGGAGTAGCCTAATACACGGGAGAGATGTCCTAAAATGGGAGTGTTTGTGGTCACCAGGAACGGTGGAAACAATTGATGTCCACAAGGATCTGTGGGTGTTTCCAAAGGTCGGCTTTAAGGTGTCGGACGAACAAGGCGAACCCATGGGCCGAATCACACTGGTGAGTGATCTTATCAACCCGGACAGAAGTTGGAATGAAGAGCTAGTGCGAGCCAAGGTAACACCACAGGATGTCGACCACATTCTCAATATATTGATCCCATGCGAAGGAGGGGTAGACTAATACATATGGCCACACGCGAAGGATGGAGCACCGCAATCGCGGTCCGTCTATCATAGACTTCGAGAGATTGAGGAGCAACATACAGAGGAGGACTAGAACCGACATAGGCCGATATGGAAGGACATATGGGTGACGACTAGGGCTGATAAAAAAAGACTGGTGGGCCGAATTCCCGACAAGACTGGCCCGAGACCGACCCGAATAGGACCGAGACCGACTAGGACCGAAACCGAACGGGCGTTTTTTTTTCTCAAGTTCGGTCTCGGTCTTTTTTCTCAAAATCTCGACTAGGAACGGACCGGACCGACCTTGAGGAAACCAGAAGTCAAGCCCAAAAATTCCAAATAGAAAAGCCCACGGAGAGAACTGTCTTCCTTGTTCCTTGTTCCCCTGTCTCCCCCTTCTCTCACGGTCTCCCCCACCCCTCCAGCTCCCGCCCACCTCCGGCTCCGCCCCTCCAGCACGTCCCCATCCAAGCCAAGGAGAGCAATCAAACAAAGATTCCGTTGCGGGAATACTCATGAAGGAAAGATTATGCATCGTACGAAGATTCTGCCCCATCCCTCCACCTCCAGCTCCCGCCCACCTCCGAAAACATTCTCGAAGGTCCCTTCTGATGAAGTTAGCAAACTTTCAATTCATCTTTCCCTATATGTGCCTCTGAATCTCATAAGTGTAAGTTCTATTCGACCCAAATCAGAAGCTTCCTCTTTCAGATTTTTGTCTTGATGTTGTATATTGTTAATTATGATCCAGTGACTTGGTAATTGTTGGTGATCCAAATTGATATTCCAAATAGAATCGGACTCACAAACTGTAATACACCAAGTACGGGAAGGGCCAACACAATGGAGAGTAGCAGCAATAATCCAAAACATCTGAGCACTAGCGAGGCAACATATGCAGGTGCAATGGCGGGCTATTCCACGGAAAGCACATGAGTTCACTAACTGGATAGCAAAGCAAACCCGAATGGGAGTGAGATTGAACGACTGGGTCGAACGACCCCCACCCCCTTTTACTTGCTTATTATCGAATGATTGTAATCTCGAACAACCGTGACAACATGTCACGACGTTTTATTCTATTGAATGAAATGCAAATTTGACCAAAAAACAAAATTTATTGCTTGATATTTTTCCTGCACTTTGTGCGGTACGTAATAAATTTAATTTATGAATTATTATTTGTATGTTTAAATTGAATCTTAATAGTGAATAGTGAAAAAATTATTAAATTATTTGTTAAATAAATACAGATTACATAAAGAAATGTAAATTAGTATTATAAAAGTTAGATTGTATATAGCAAACTATTATAAGTTGTTACGAAAAAAAAAAGTTATTATTTATATTATGACATAATTATGAGTAGAAATGTAATATTTAAGTTATATATATAAATATAGGGAGATTTTATTTACAGACCGTCAACTACTATGTACATACCACTTTTGTCAAAAAAAATTAAAATGCCCTAATAGCTTTTTACATATTTGCATTTACCTATTTTAAAAATAAAATAAAATTGTTAAACAAATACCACTTAATTTTTCACCCCATTTACCTTCATATTCAAAATTACTACCATACTTTTTCGCTCTCAACACTCAATCTTTCAACGTATCTATACTACTCTTCATCACTTCCACTCTCATTCTCCACCACCCACCACCCACTTTGTGTCGTCACTTGTCGATGTTAGTCATCGTCGCTGTCTCCGCCGCATCTGCAATCCGCCGTTAATAAATCAGCAACCGTGTTTCTTCCTCCAACCACTTTCATGCTGGTACGTTCGGTTGAACTTCATTGATCGATGTCGGTGCGACTTAAATTAATTGCGTTTTGAAGAAATTTCATGGAGGAAACGACACGTACGTTTCGTTTGAACAAGCAAAAATTGGCAAGAGCCTACCGTTTCTTCCACAAAAAATCAGCAAGAGCTTGCCGATTTTTTCTTGTTCAAACAGCATGAATTTGTCATTTCCTCCATGAAAGTTCTACAAAACTTAACTAATTTAATTCGTATCGACATCGATCATTGGAGTGCAAGCGAACGTACCGACACGGAAATGGTTGGAGGAAGAAACACGGTTGTCGATTTGTTGGCGGGGTGGGCTGCAGATTCGGCGGAGACGACAATGAAGACTGACAGCATCAAGTAACGATTGTGGCAAAACGTGGGTGGTGGGTGGTGGAGAATGAGAGTAGAAGTGATAAAGAGTAGTGTGAATATGTTGAAAAATTGAGTGTTGAGAGTGAAAGAGTAGGATAATAATTTTGAATATAAATGTAAATGGGGTGAAAAATTAAGTGGTCTTTATTTAGAATTTTATTTTATTTTAAAAACAGGTAAGAGAAAATATGTAAAATGCTATTAGGGTATTTTAGTCTTTTAACAAAAGTGGTCTGTATATAATAGTCGATGGTCTGCAAATAGAATATCTCATAAATATATAACACATTTTAATAAAATATATTTTAGTTCATGAAAATTATTTAATTTAACAATAAAAAACAATATTTCTATTAATGGACAATTATCGTGGATTAGTAATAAAAATAATTAAACAAACGTTATAATATGATAAATTGATAATACAACTTAGTTTTTATGATATTTATCATTGTTATGAAATAACAATTTATTCTTTATATACAATCTTTATAAGTGTAAATAATAAAAAATAACATTATACATAAAAAAAATGATAATTGAATTAATAAATATTGAAACAAAAAGTGTAAGTAGATGTGATCTCTTTATCCTAGTGTAGAATTTTATGTGAAAGGGAGACAAGAAATGATTACGTGTACATACATATTACCTATAAAATAAAATTACTTTAACACATATTTGAAGAAGACTTTACAAAATTAACCAATATTTTGCATAAAGTATTTTTTAAAAGAAAAAATTAAGATAATATCTACATAAAATAGAAAATAATATATGTATAAAATCTAAATAATAAAACATTTTTAATTACTGAAAAATTATTTAACTAAAAGTTATTTAAATTATACAATATTAAAAAAATGTATATGTATTAACAGAGTTAATGGATAGTTAGCATGAGTATGTAAAACATTGATATGAAAGGGAGACAATAAATGATTACGTGTACATACATATTACCAATAAAATAAAATTACTTTAACACATATTTTAAGAAAATTTTACAAAACTAACCAATATTTTGCATAAAGTATTTTTTTAAAAGAAAAAATTAACATAATATCTACATAAAATAGAAAATAATATATGTATAAAATCTAAATAATAAAACATTTTTAATTACTGAAAAATTATTTAATAAACGTTAATTAAATTATACAATATTAAAAAGAAATGTATGTATTAATAGAGTTAATGAATAGTTAGCATGAGTATGTAAAAAATTGATATAAATCTTTATTAATTTAATGTCAATGTAATGTATGCTTTTTAACTTATTTTTGTGATATTTATTATTATGGTATATTTATCATAAATATAATATTGAATATACGTATATGACTGTAAATACTTTGATAGTAACATCATTTAAGTTGAATTTATTTTTTTTTGTCAAATTTATGTTGAGACTGAAGTAGGAACATATGTTTCATTAAAATTTTATTTATGATACTATTTTTTTTTACCAAATTTTATGATCCTATTAGCTTGGTTCATATAATAAATTGTATCTTTTAAATATACTTATAATTAAGTATATGATGATGATAACATCATATTAATAATTAATTATGACAGATGTTGTTTTGTGCATTTTCAAACCTAATGATAATGATATAACATCATAGCATTATCTTTGTGAAAGTTGTATATAGTATTCAAAAAGGTAAAATACGAGTTTTCTCATTAAGTTTAAAATGAATTTAAGATTTTCCCTTACTGTTTGAAATTTGAAATTTTAGTCCTAATGTTTGGAACATATGAAAAATACCTCATTTCTTTAAAAATAAATATTTTAAAAGTTTTTTTTAACTATTAATTATTTATATTAAAGTTTTAATTATTCTTAATTTGTTTACAAAATAATATAAATTAATTATATTATATATTATGCATATAGAAGTAGGGGCAAATATATCATTTTACCACATTCCATTCCCTTTCCATATACAATTCCACCAAATAAACAACAGAATTCCTTATTCTATTCCACAAAAAAAAAAAAACTTCATATTCTTATCTATTATTCCATGTTGGCCAAAAAAAAACTCCTATTCCATATTATTTATTCCGAATATCGTAAAAGAAACGCCTCGTTAGACATTCCGGATGAAACCCAAAGAATTCTTAAGCCTAGAAGGCAAGGAATCCAGAATAGATGCCCAAATGACGAATTTGCCCTCGTTAATTTTTCAAAATGGTCAAACTACCGTCCTTCAAAATGATGAAGAAGCTCCCCGCGCCTCTCCTCTCCTCAGTAAGTCGAAGCTCCCCGCGCTTCTCCTCTCCTCATGTATGTAAAAACTCTTCAGGTCTGAACCCAGAATCATGTTCTAGGTTCCGACCGCACTCAGAATCGTGATTTCTTGGTTCGGTTCGTCATGTTTTGTTGAATTTTTGTGCTGAATTTCGTGATGGTTCGATTTTGGCTGAATTTGCTGTGTTTTGTGCTGAATTTCCTTTAATTTCTGAATTCTTGTATGTTGTGTGAAGTTGTAAGTTTTCAACTGCAGTATATGTTATGTGAATTTTCTTCATGCTGTGTGAATTTCCTTCGAATTTTTGGTGCAATATATGTTCTTCATTTTGTTTTGTTTATCTTCATGAAGCTGTCGATGCTGCATCTTAGGCCAAAGATGGTGAATTACTGGGTTGACTGAAGCTCACTTTTGCAGTGAGGATTTTGTTTCTAATTTGTAGGTATTTATTGTTATTAGAGACAAAAAAAATGCTCTTAAATTTATGTGTTTAAGTTAAAGCCTTTAATTTGAGCATATTATTTACTTTTATAATTTTCGGACGATGTATTGTCGTGTAGCAATGAAATGTAATATTACGGATAGTGTAATTAATGATTTTACGGTTCAGATAAATATGATCTCAACGAATTGTGTAAAAAAGAATGAATTTATATTATAATTTACATTAATTACAAAATTTACTAAAAAAAATCAAGGGATTGTCCTTTAAAATTAATTAAATATTTAAATAAATTATATATACTTTTTTAATTATTAATTAATTATATTTTTCAGTTTTTTTATTCTTATTTTTAAAATTAAGTAATACAAATTAATTGTATTATATAATATACATATAAAATGAGGTACAAATATGTCATTTTATCATATGACATTCCCTTTCCATATACATTTCCACCAAAAAAACAACATAATTTCTTATTTTATATCATTCCACCAAAGAAACAACTTCATATTATTCTGTATTCCTTATTCCGTGAAAGAAACGTTTCTAATAAAGTTTTCTTATGAAATAAATATTATTATATTAATAAATCATTTACAATAATATAAATAAAGGAGAAGATAAAATAAAATGTGTAATGTATACAAAACAAATATTGTCAATACGCGCTACTCGGGGATGCGTGTATATCTATTTTTCGATGTATTATTTTTGTATACTTACTTATCTAAAAAAAAATCAAAATGTCTACTTTTTCAAAAATCCCTAAAAAAATATGAGAAGAAGTTCCGGAGAAATTTTAGAATTTTTAAAAATAAGTGTGGCAAGGTTATATTATCAATAGTTTCAAAATAAATTCAACAAAGCATTATTTTATTTTGACACTTAAACAATTCAAAATGTTAAGTGTTTTAATAATAAAAATTCCAAATAAATTAATATATGAATAAATTATCATACCTTTTTGAATTGGAAGAGGCACCTACTATTATTCTTTCATGTAATGGATAAAGTAAAGTATGTACTTACCATAATTAGCGGACCCATTATTTACTTACTCTATTACAAATTTACAAGTGGCTCCATCTTTAATAATTTGATTTTATTGATGTAACAATTTTATTTGTTTTTGATCGGATGATGTAACATTTCACCTACTATATACCAAACGAAATATCTGGATTGTTAAATACTCTATATAACGGTTTAATATTTTGTCCCTTACTTAGAGATTTTAGATTCAAATTTTAGAAATATGAAATCTTTTTTATCAGTACTCTATCCTTTAAGAGTTACGTAGATAGATGTAAGTGAAAATTATTCTAGTTGGTGAACAACATACAAAGATGGAACCCCTCCTACTGAAAAAAAAAAACTCTATTGTCAGACAACTACTACACACAACATAAACACTAAAGCTATCAAAAAATTTATTAACCAGACATTTAAGTGCTTGCGATTGCATAATCAGTACAACACTCATAATATTTAGCATATTTCATCTCATATTTGCATCTTATTTTCGGATTTTATCATTTTTCTTCCAACCTATCCATTGATGTCGGGGGAGCATACACCGGGTGCATGTTCAGCTGTATGGCATCATGCAGATCCCGATAAATCGCCAAACGCGTGGTGGGATAAACGTGTCCCATCGTCCATGACTCCATACTCCTTACCCACTCGTTATAAAGGCACTGAGCTTCTCGACGTTGTATCCATCTTCTTCTTCCTCTCTTCAGCTTCTATCGTTTTTGATTCTCCGCAATAATAATATTCAAGCGATGGCGACCCTCACAGTCCCTGGATCAGTCCCCCCAGTCTCTGAAGACAGCGAGCAGCTCAGGAAAGCCTTCGAAGGTCTATCCATTGTTCTGTTTCTGTCTCCGATCAAACATTTCAGATCATCTGTCACTCAATCGTTACTTCTTTTTTTTTTTTAACATTGGTTCCGCCATTTATATATGATAATAATAGAGAGATGATTGGATCTATAAATCTGCAGTGCTGACTGTCTTGTGTCTGGTCAATTTGTTGGATTTGTCCTTTTGCAGATACTATTCTCTTCGTTGAATGATCACGATCTGCGTTTGGTTTTGTCGTTTCGGTGTTTCTTAGATAAATTATGCTACACTTGGAAGAAATCATCTGGTGATCTTATCCAAATAGAAATGGACACGATACATGTAGTTTTCCAGAAAAAGAATCCAACGCACACTGCTTGTTGTAGCTGATCATGAATCGCGCAATTCTAGGATCTATGATGTGCGCTCTCACCAAGAATTATTTTCCGAGCATAGGGAAATGTGAAATGCCTCAGTGATCTGACATGTTTGCTAATTTCTTACTGGATTTCTTGCTATTTCCTTGAATCTAAACTGGCTGATTAATGTTATTGAAGGATGGGGGACGAATGAGGACCTGATCATCGATATATTGGCTCATAGGAATGCCCCGCAGCGCAACGCGATCCGAAAATGTTATTCGGAAGCTTATGGTGAGGACCTTCTCAAGGCGTTGGACAAAGAACTCACCCGGGATTTTGAGGTATGGCAATACAATCTCAGTATATGTTTTTCAAACAAAGGCTTGTTAGGATACCTTTCTCTTAGCTTATAAACACAACGTAAATTAATGGTCTGAGACTCTGAATTGGGTTCAATTTATTGTTTTAGAGAATTGTGCTGCTTTGGACACTCGATCCAGCCGATCGTGATGCGCTGCTTGCTAATGAGTCAACTAAGAAAGCCTCAAGGCACCAAGTTATTTTGGAAATTGCCTGCACTAGGACTCCTAAGCAATTGTTCTATGTTAAGGAAGCCTACCATGCTAAGTACAAGAAGTCCCTGGAAGAGGATGTTGCTCAGCACACATCTGAGAACTTCCGTAAGGTAAAAACACATCAAATTATTAACGAAATGTTTGGTTAATGATTTCTGTAAGCATATAGCTGTTCTGATGCTCTCACTTCCTCGCTTCTCCGTAGCTGCTGCTTCCTCTTGTGAGCGTGTATCGTTATGATGGGGATGAGGTGAACATGCACCTTGCGAAAACCGAGGCTAAGACACTGCATGAGAAGATCCACGACAAGGCCTATGCTGATGATGACCTCATTCGTATTTTGACCACCAGGAGCAGAGCCCAGATTGGCGCTACCATCAACCTCTACAAAAATGAATTCGGGAACGATATCAACAAGGTACAAACACAATCCTCACACACTCAAAGTTATAAATGCAAGAACTTCTTGTAATACTTTGGATTTTTGCATAAGTCAGGATTTGAAAGAGGACCCGAAAGATGAGTACCTTGTGCTACTGAGGGGCACTATCAAGTGCTTGGTGCGACCCGAGAAATACTTTGCTAAGATTCTTCGATTATCCATCGAAGGGCGCGGAACAGATGAAGGTGCTCTTACAAGAGTCATCTCCACCAGGGCTGAGGTGGACTTGAAGATCATCAAAGAGGAGTACCAGAGGAGAACCAGCGTGCCTCTTGATAAGGCCATTGTTAAGGACACCGCCGGTGACTATGAGAAGATGCTTCTTGCTTTGATCGGCCACACTGAGGCTTGAAACTATCTCCGACTTATCCTTGAATCTCCATCCCCATCCGTAGATTCAATAATAATCTTTTAATTATATCTATAATGTTGTGTCTTTGTTACTTCTTGCCTAGTTGTTTTGCTCTGTATGAGCTTCGGCTTTTGAGATCCTTAGGCAATAAGAGACCTGACTAGTATGGATTTCTTCACGAGAGATTGAAATAAATTAAGCCATCTAGCTAGGTATTGAGTATTTACGACGAAAGGCTTTCTTGAACCACTCATGTCGGTTGGCATCACGAAGGGACAAAGTTCCTTCGTGATAAAACATCTGATAAAACATCTGTCAGGCATGGAGTTCATTATGAAAGGAGGAGGATAAATGCTCATAACACCGGGCATTTTTTATCTAAAAAATGTAATTATTTGAATCTAGTCACTTAAAAAATCACTTTTGTCCTTAAATTTAATTGTTTATTCATAATTTAAAGTGCAATACTTGCCCCTTGAGAATTTTTTATTTTTGGGTTTACCTGCTGTTGTAATGGACTAAAATCCAAACACGTTTAAAAAGAAAAACAAAATCACTCTACCCCTTTAAGATCAACATTTATCACTTTTCTATCAAGAACTAATTTTTAAAAATTCGAATTCCACACCAGTAAAAGTCCTTAAAGCAATTGAGCTTCGAGCTTAGATTAGTTATATCAGTTTTGGATTAAATGAGAAAAAAATACAAAATCAAAGAGGGTCCAAATTAAATAACATTTTTTTGCCAAATATAACATAAAATTGAATTTTTTAAAAACACTCAAAATAAGAAGGCAAAGTAATTCTTCCCCATGATCAACTGCGGTTCCTTGTTATACCAAAGTTCACATTAACAAGACAACAGGGTGTCCCAAGCACATAATTCGTCCCCTACAACAAGCAAGAACCCTACACCAAATAATTATAGCTCCGAGCATTTGGTTTATTACTACTATTCATACCTACAATAACAAGTAGAGAGGCCACAGAAACTACAAAACTCTTGATTCTTCATTAGTTAGTGTTCTTCAACAGTTTATGCGAGAAGATCTTCTTGCAGTACGGGCTCGTCCTCAGGAACCCATGCTGCATGATCGTGGAAACCAGCTCTGCACGAGGTTGCCCCTGTATGATATCGAGCACCGCATCAACATTTTTTATTTGATCAATTTTTGAGTGTCTCAGGCAATAACAATGCAAATTCAAGACTAGCTAGCTGAAGGGCATAAGAATTAGATACAACTTGACTGACCTTGGTGTGATTTAAGGCGCTGAGAATGACATAGTTAGCATAAGGGTGTTGAAGCAGATGACTGAACCGAGGCACCGATAGAATTTCACGGATTATAATAGGACGACTCTCTTCTAAATCTTTGATGCACTTCTCCACAACGTGACTGCTAAACTTTTGTAAAGATAAATAAGCATAATTGCCTTTGAATCGAGGCATCAAGTTAGATACAGCATGGGGACTCTTTATGTCAATGATATACTGGATTACATAGTTTCTGCATTAACCATACAACACAATCAGATTATTATTTTGTATCCAAATTTAATGATGGAACTAAAACAATAACTAATTTTACCCAAAAGGATCTTGAGCGAGGATAAGTGCATGGGATACGATTTTGGCTATGAGCCTTTCTCTCTGGTTTCCTGACGAATTTGTGATGCAGTGTTGCAGAACGCAGCATCCGTGCTGATGTGTTGCAATCTGAAGACAAAACTTGGAAGCACTCTCGAATATGAACTGCAGCATGATAAAATGGTTAGAAAGGAGAAAATGGGTGTCAGATAACTTATCCATCAAGTTAATGATGGATCATTTATATTGCATAAAATAGAATGTCACCATGATAAGATGAATTCCTCAAGCAGTTGTTGTTATAATACAGCAATGAAATTCCTAATCTTTTTAAATAAAAGTGTATTGTTTTCAGCAAAACCACGTAAAAGTCTTTGCTTGCAATGCAAGTAACAAATTTTGGCCTTTGAATCATATCAAAAGAAGAACATATCAATGTCTCAAGTATAGTAAACCCATTAGTAGTTTTTCTTGCTCTAAACCCGATAGCAAGCCGAGTGTAAGTTTCTGTTAGGTATCAACAAACAGCAAGAACATGCCATTCGTACAACAGATTGAATGTAAAATCAAACCTCATTATCCTCAATGCTCAAGTGCTCCAGGCAACGCTTAATCACGTGATTCCCGTTCATATCATTGACAAGATCAAGAAAAACTGGTTCAAGAGCATCTACTAGCAATGCAATCTGCTCTTTGGTTCTCAATGTCGTAATTAGTTTCTGCACCACCCTAGTCCTACAATAACAATGTAAGAATTTGATTTCAAAAGGTAAATTTCAATGCATTGAAGGTTTATTGAGTTGCCATTTGTATGAATAAATTTACCCATGTGTGTCAAAACAAGTCCTAACCATCCGGTCAGGGTCTCTACTCAAAATCATCACAATTTTCATCCTCTGCTCTTCGCTGCACACATCAAGCAACTTCTGAACAAGGTAATTTGCAAACTGGTTTCTCATGAGCTCCACAATGTTACCAATAATCTCATCGAATATTATCTGCACATCACCCCTCGTCCCCTCCTCGACTGTTTTCTGCAAGAACCGACACCCGTCCTGATCTGTAGCCATTGGTAAGATGCAGCGTTGAGTCTCAGCTACAGATCTTGGAGAATTGAGGATAATGGGGGAATATACGTTCTTTCTCCTCCTCTGCATTTCTTGATCTTCTCTCATCTTTACCAAATCACTGTACTGACTCGAGAACATGTTATTACTAGAGCTCAACGAGCAAATCCCTGTCCCATTTGCATAAGGACCAAACGCAGTATAAGTGTTAATAGTTGGATCTTGACTGAAAAGTGGACTTATTGAATCATCGATTTCACGGCCTGTCCTCATGTCAAGCAGTCTATTGCACATCAGATTATCATCAGAAAAAGGTCCAACATTGATAATGCCAGGAAAGTTGCCACCTTTACATGAACTACTTCTACCATCACCTAAAGAACGCCCTCCAGTGGGAAACACATCCAAGGATTCATCTCTGAAAGAAATTTTACTCATCTTGTTGTGCAAATCCAGCTCCGTCAATAAACCGTTGTATGAGTGGTCTCTTGGGTGGGGCTGAGTTGACTCAGAGTTAAAGCCAACAGCTCCGCTGGAGTAATGGCGGTTCTGCCATGTCTGCTGGTACGATGAAGACGACGAACCAAACCCATTTGACAAACACTCTTCAAAATCACCGTTTCCTTCCATTTCTGATATATTTTCGCTCAAACGCCACAGAAACAAAAAATCGTCACCAAGCAAAAAACAAGATCAGACCCTACACAACAGACAGCGACCGATTTTAAGGAACGACAAACAGAAATCAACAAAGTTTGATTTTTTAATGCACGTTGTTTAAGATTCGATCAGATAACATCTCTGGAAGGAAAGTAGACGAGGAGGAATAGAAGGGGAGGGAACAGGTAGCCGCCTCCTGGAAGACAGTCGCACAGGAGGCTACTACTGCAGAGAGCACTTCATCTCAATATTCACAGGAAACGCTATGAAATAAGCAAGTAAAGGGGGAATCTTTTGCCATTGGCCTTTACGATTTTTCTGCAATTCGTTGTCCAAGACTCCAATATTTGGTTTATTTATCTTTTTCCGTTTTCTAGAATCTAACAAATCTGCTGAATATCTCGTTTTTCGAGGTTGATTGCAGGTAACTCGCCTCATTCCTCTTTATTTAAATACATTTAACTTCAATTTTTTGGCCAACTTTAATTAAATATTTAACTTCATTTCGTTATGTGAAATCAGCACTTTCCTGCTCGGATTACACAAGGTAAAAATAGAAAAGAGAATGTCAAATAATTCTCTAGATTTTTTTTTTTTTAAATTTTCCCATACTGTAAATGAGTAATTGTAACATATCACTGTTACAAATCATCATCACGAATATAAAAAGTTTATTGCTACATATTCGAGTTTTTTGAGAAGTGTATAATTTTATATTATTCTTTTTTAAAAAAAGTAACAAGCTTTTTTACATATATATATTTATTTATATATGATACGGGGAGTGCTGTTTTTTTTTGCCATCATTTGGTATTCATTTCATAAAATGAAATTTAGTCCAGTTACATAAAATAATTTGAACTAATAAGATGACTTAAAGCGGGTGGGGATGGACTAACCCAATCCAAAGGACATGCCCTCTGTTTATCTACTATCGTTTCAATTCTCCATATGAAGTTGGTGTCTCGCATATGGTTAATAACCACCTCCGCGTCGGACTCCACCGTTATTCTATTTCAATTCTTCTCCGTCGCCAACTTGATCCCTTCTAGAATTGCCTTGGCCTCGACTTCTTCTACCGATCCTCCTCTAAGTAAGTCATGTCTTCCACCACATATCTTGCCCTCGTGGTCTCGTGCTATTATACCCATTCCGCCCTGGTTTGTCGAGGAGCACCAAGCCCCATCACAGTTTATTTTGATCACCCCGCATTCCAACCTTCTCCATCTCGTGTTGGTCACCGTTCTCCCTGTTGCCGAAGTCCTCAATCTAGCATCTGTAATCGGCAGTGAAGAGAGCTCCTCTTGTGCTCCTTGTATCTCTTTTATGATGAATGTCGGGTTTGGTGTTTTGTTCTCAAACATCATCTTACACCTCGTCTTCCAGATACACCAGCAGGAGAGCATGCAAATCGTCCACTTCCTATCCAGCTCAGTTCCTCTTGCACTCAGTGGAGTCACCCCTCGGAAAGTCCACGCCTCCAAGAGCACTTGCTCAGCTCCGTCGATTTCTAACCCCAACACAACTCTCTAAATCTGGTGCGTCCAGCTGCAACCCATCATCATATGCTCTCGGGTCTCCACCTCGTCGCACATCAGACACAATGGTGAAGTCGGAATACCCCTTCCCTCCAGGTTTGATCTGACCGCTAAAGCATTCGACATTAGTTTCCACATAAACGTTTTAACTTTCGGCCAAACCTTCGACTTCTAGATTGCTGTCCACATTCCTTGGTCTTGATTCCTCTTAGCCTTTTTCTCTTATCCGGTTGTATGCTGACTTCACCGAGACCCCTCCATCTCTTGTGGAAGGCTACCTTAGAATGTCGAATATCTCATCTTGGGTTCAAGGGGGTTGGTACATTTAGCACTTCAGAAGCTTCAGCCTGGGACACTGCCTCCCGAATGTGGTCCTCCCTCCAGGTACGGTGCTTCGCGTGAATCCATGTTGCCACTGTTTCGTTCTCTGTGTGAGCTTCTCTGTCCATCCTAGGTTCAAGTCGGTTACCGGATCGTTTCATCACCCATTGGTCCCTGAAGATTTGAATTGAGCTGGCATCTCCAAGCGACCAAACTTCTTTCTTCCGTATGACGTCTCGACCAGTTAATAGCATCGACCAACCCCAAGACGCCCTACTACCCTTAATTGCTCTAAGGAAGTCAGTATATGTAAAATAAATTCCCTTTAGCACCGCGAACCCCAAAAGCATTCGTCTCCTTCAATACTCGTGCCGCCATGTTGGATAACATTGTCGCATTAAAGGCTTGGAGCTTCCTGAATCTGGATCCCCCCCCTCTTGTTTGGATCTAGTCATCACTTCCCACTTCCTCCAATGTATTTTCATGTCTCCATTTTTTGCTCCCCACCAAAACTTTTTTATCATCGCATTTACCTCGGCACACCACGTTGTCGGGAGATGGAACACACTCATAGCGTAGGTCGTCAGTGATGTTACTACTGCTTTGATCAATATTTCATTGTCAGCATTATTAAGTAGTCTATTCCTTCACCACCACCCCTGAATCTTGTCTTGAATATTCTCTTTTAGTTAAGATAAAGTGTCCCTCCTCAACCTGCCCCAAATGGTTGGTAAGCCCAAGTAGTGACTCGGGTTTGGGACTCTTTGTACTCCGAAGACCTCGGTTATATCTCTTTTTATGTCATCTTCTGTCGTTGAGTTGAAAAACATGCTTGATTTTGCGAAGTTGACCGTTTGTCTTGATGCATCAGAATAATGCTCCAAAACAACCTTGAGGTTCTTTGCCTTCTCTACCGACCCTTTAAGGAAGAAAATGGAATCGTTTGCAAAGAACAAGTGGTGTATAACCGGGCAGCCCTGCTTCGGTTGAATCTTTTCTATCAGGCCCTGAGCAACCTGTTTCGCCATCAATCTAGAGAGCATGTCACCAACCATAATAAAAAGATATGGAGAAAGAGGATCACCCTGTCGGAGCCCTCGTGTCGGTCGTATCACCCTAGTGCGTTTACCATTGACATTCACCCAATAGGAGATCGATGATATACATGCTCTAATCCATTTAATCCATTTCGCATCAAATCCTTTCCGATCAAGGACCTCCAGGAGGAAATCCCACTCCACACGCTTTTTGCATATCGATTTTGAGCGCACATTCTGTTTGTCTCGTGGCTCCCCTTGCTCTCCTTCTCGTTTTCAGAAAGTGAAACATCTCGTGGTGATAAGTATATTGTCATGAATTCTCCTCCCTGCCACAAATGCGCTTTGATACGGCAATTTTTGAGTCTACATGTCAGAACATGTGAGACAATTTTATAACCGACTACTTTGACCTCCCCCCCCCCCCCCCCACCCCAAACTCGTTCCGTTGTGAAAAGCTTATGATAAAATGCATGGATCTCCTACATAATCCCCTATCATGGAAGTCAGCAACAACCTTTTTTAAAAATCATTTGTTTTTTCAATTTTTGCTTAGAAAAAATTAATAAATTATACTAGTTTGAAAAACGAATCTAAGTATCCTATATAATTAATATTGAGTTTAAATTTTGAGATTAACTTTACGTTCAAACTTAAGGCTTAAAAGTTTCTGATTAAATTTTGAATTTAAAGATTGTGTGATTATTTCATAAAATAATACTCTTTTAAAAAAAAATTGTACGTATTCTTTTTTCCAAAATAAATTTTGTCTTTTTTATATATTTGAGAAATCACGTTTTTACAAATATATAGATGATTTTTTTTCTTACTTTCAGGTATTACAAAGTGTTACTATTTCTTACTAGACGATTATGAACGTCGGAATGTAAAATAATAAAAGAAAGTATACATGACACATCAAAACAATAATAATTGTTGGATCACATAAACCGGATTCTCCTTCCTAGCGTTCGCTCCGTTGATCTGCACGAAGGAAAGTCTGGAGTGTTCCCGTTGTTTCCCCTCCGATAATCAAGTTAGTCGGAGGTTCGTTGTATCAAATACTCAGATTATGTAATTGTTCTAGTATCAGAGAATCCTTACCCTCAACTGATAATGATGAGTCTGTATTTATAACATTTCATACATGTACCACTGTAGACTATCATTTTCGTCAACAAAATTTAAGAGATTTTTATCCATTTTTTTATAGTGAAAATTCGTAAAATTCGAATAGTTTACCGGATATCGCTACAATAATCAATAGATCTTTGTCAATACACAAGAAAATATAACATCTACCTATTTTCGCTTGTAAAATTTAACAAATGATAAAAGTCATTTAGGTATCTTAAAACTCACTTTTAAATTAGGTAGGAAAATGTGACATGTGCTTATCACGTGCGTAATTTGGTTGAAATTCATAAGAAGAAAAAAAATATTGTGATAACTGAAATACCCTTCAGCATATCTACTCAAATTCGTAACACTTTTTTATATTTTTTTTTCTTAATTCTTTTGTATCTCTCCCCCTTATTTCAGCAAGAATTAGGGTTTCAACTCTATCTCTTGTGTGAATTTTGCAGTTCCTCCATTGTCCTTTCAGTCTTCAGTCAATGTAAGTGTCTTCATATAGTGACTCGAGCTCGCAGAAAACACAAAGATGCTACGGTGGAAAGATTGTCGGGTGAAGATTTCGAACACCTGGGAGAACTTCCAAATGAGGTTCTATAGTTTCCCCTTGTGAAATGTATGCCATATTGTCCTTTTATTATTTTACGTCCTCCTAATTTTGCCCAATTACTTACCTTTTTTTTTTTGTATTAGTCAGTGTCTAAGCGAGGAGAGTGTGGCTATTTCGATTGGTACGATGTTAACGTTTGCCCCCAGTCAAAGAGGGTATCTGCAAAAGTGAAAAAGATGATGAAGGACACAGAAGAAAAGCTTAACAAACATCGGCATAGGAAAAAATTGTATAAAAGTTTCCTAGTCGTATTAGTTGGAATGCTCATGAGTTCTGCTTTATGTTGTTTTTACTGATAAATGCAAACCAAATAGGTGTTGGAATGCTCTTTATGTAGAATGTTGTGTTTATTTGGTATGGTTGTATGAACTTAAACTTATGTTTCAATGAAGCAACCCTTCTTATTTTATTGTACATTAAGTTATCTATGGATTATTGTAATGCTGCATCAGGTAACCTCTAAGTTTTTTATAATTACAATCTGATATTTTGCTCTCTTTTTTAATGTGATAATACAGTATATATAATAATATTTATAAGTAAACTGAATCTAGATAGAATAATCTTAAATACATAAGCATCCAGGACATGCATTCTTCTTTAACACATATATCACCACTATTTCATTTCCAACACGTAAGTTCAAGATAGCTTGAAGATCGTCGTTATTTCCAATCTTCCTCAACCCAAATAATATCTTCTTCGATGCTACCTTGCCATACACGAAATCTTCTTCTTCATAATTCAAGGAAGTCATACACAACTTCAAGAATTCATCTACAGTGACTGTCACATGGAATTCAAAGTAATCCATCATCCTTATGCGGTCTATGATCTCCTCATTTTCCTTATAAAACTTCCCACTGTAGATGATTTTGAATAAAACATGTAAAGAATCAAGACTCTCCATACTGCAAAATTATTGAAAAAAGAAACCAAATCAGATAAAATCTTCATAACTCAGAACTACTTGCTCATTATTCAACTACTAAATCAATGTGGTAACTAAAATCTTTCAACCGAAAATTAAACATGCAATGAAATTAGTTTGTTTTTATACAAAATTTCGACTAAACCCAAAACAATAAACAACCATAACAACTACTTTATTATCAGAACATAAACTACAACGAAGACTCAGAACTCACAGCTACAGTCTGTAAGGAAAAGAAAAACTGATTCACGACTAGAAACTGATGTTTTTTTAAAAGTATTTATTTTCGAAAAAAAATTGAAAAAGTATATATATAAAATAAATATTTAGCAAAATGTGCATCCGCGCAGGTCTACCACCTGCGTTTTTGAAAAACGCAGCTACCATCTGCGTTTTTCATTTTTTTTTTTAGACGCATCAAAGTGTAAATGGATTTGGAGAATCGCTACTTTGAGAAGAAACATCAGAGAAGATACAACCATTCACAACAGTATCAAACAAGGAAAATGATTTTTTTCAATTTTTTTTTCTAAAGTAAATACTTTTTGAAAAAGTTCAAAGAAAATGGAAGGTTTGATCAAGAGAAACAGCTATTTGGGGTTTCCACTACCTTTTCCTTCGGCATTTGAAGACTCTTGATTTTCTGCATAGTGTACTCGTTGATTTTAAGTCTACTTCTGCATAGTGTACTCGCTGATTTTAAGTTTGCTTATGGTTTTCCTCCTAAATAGAAATTGAAGTCTTTCATCACAAACTACTCTCTTCTTCGTAGGGTGGTTCAGTTTGTTGTCATTGATATACCGCGCTATAATTGCTCCAACATCTTGCTGAGAGATCTAATCATGCGTCTCTACATCTTGCTGAGAGATATAATCTTGCGTTGCTTCATCTCAGTATTCATAGGTCCAAACCTGCAACATAAATTATTAAAACCCTAAACCATGCTGGTGTTGTTGGATATGCAAGCTCCATCGTTGCTCTCTTCCAAGCAGTGAGTGGAAGTGACACTCGCCGAAGCAACGGTCTATTAGAAACAAAATCTTTCAAGCGAACTGATGCTTGTTCATTCTCTAGGCTAGTCTCACCAAATTCCTCAAGTAAACAAGAAAGGAAGTTATAAGAAGTTAAATACTTTTTTCCTAGGCAAATATTACCTGTCCTAAATTTTCCAACTTGTTCTGAACAACATCCGCGAGGTATAGAGACGCATGATTAGATCTCTCAGCAAGATGTTGGAGCAATTATAGCGCGGTATATCAATGACAACAAAATGAATCACCCTACGAAGAAGAGTGTAGTTTGTGATGAAAGAATTCAACGAGTTGCTGTTAGTATACTATGCAGAAAATCAAGAGTCTTCAGATGAGGAGTTTTGGAGTTCGGGTGAGGATGCTGCACCAGTTAAAGTCGGCCGCCCTCTTGCATCTACAAACCCCAAAGAGCTCTTTTGCAGCAGTAATTCCTGAAAATGTCAAACTAGCTAGTGTATTTGAAGAAAAGTCTCATTCAGAAACTTGTGAATAAACAACTTTGTTTCAATGTTTTACCTCGCGGATGTTGTTCAAAACAAGTTGGAAAATTTAGGACAGGTAATATTTGCCTAGGAAAAAAGTATTTAACTTCTTATAACTTCCTTTCTTGTTTACTTGAGGAATTTGGTGAGACTAGCCTAGAGAATGAACAAGCATCAGTTCGCTTGAAAAAAAAGTTTTTAACTTCTTATAACTTCCTTTCTTGTTTACTTGAGGAATTTGGTGAGACTAGCCTAGAGAATGAACAAGCATCAGTTCGCTGGAAAGACCTTGGTTGTTGTACCATGTTAGTATCTAAACTTCACATTTTTAGAGAACCAGTCGAGGAATTTGGTGAGACTAGCCTAGAGGAATTTGGACCTATGAATACTGAGATGAAGCAACGCATGATTATATCTCTCAGCAAGATGTAGAGACGCATGATTAGATCTCTCATCAAGAGTCTTCAGATGCCGAAGAAAAAGGCAGTGGAAACCCCAAAGAGCTATTTTGCAGCAGTAATTCCTGAAAATGTCAAACTAGCTAGGTATTTGAAGAAAAATCTCATTCAGAAACTTGTTAATAAACAGCTTTGTTTCAATGTTTTACCTCAGGTGAGACTAGACTAGAGAATGAACACTCTGATGCACTTGTAAAAAAAAAGGAATAAAAAAAAGGAAAAACGCCACTGGTAGTGGCGTTTTGGGGAAAAACGCAGGTAGTAGTAGCGTTTTTCAAAAACGCAGGTAGTAGTAGCGTTTTTCAAAAACGCAGGTAGTAGTAGCGTTTTTCAAAAACGCTACTACCACCTACGCAGATACACATTTTGCTAAATATGTTTTCTACATATATACCTTTTCAAAAACAAATTCTAATATGGTTACTTTTTGAAAAAATTCCTGAAACGTGTTTGTTGTCGCCTAAAATTCTTAACTTTCTCCTCTTCCAAGCGACGTTTGTTGCTCAATCAACAGGAAATCACCAATGAAGTCTGCATGAACGAAGACTCAAACAATTGGAAGTAGAATCTCTCAAACGGAACGAAGTCTTTGAACTATAAAAACCTAATTTCAGAGCTTGGGAGGAAAGGTAAGTGACATGGATCTGTCAGACAAAAGAGAAGAAGATGACGAGAATATGGAAGGGTGTGACTCAAGTTTTTTTCAAAAAGTAACCATATTATAATTTTTTTTTGAAAAAGTATATATGTAGAAAACATATTTAGCAAAATGTGTATCTGCGCAGGTGGTAGTAGCGTTTTTGAAAAACAGTACTACCACCTGCGTTTTTCCTTTTTTTTTTTCCTTTTTTTTTTTACAAGTGCATCAGAGTGTTCATTCTCTAGTCTAGTATCACCTGAGGTAAAACATTGAAACAAAGCTGTTTATTAACAAGTTTCTGAATGAGACTTTTCTTCAAATACCTAGCTAGTTTGACATTTTCAGGAATTACTGCTGCAAAATAGCTCTTTGGGGTTTCCACTGCCTTTTTCTTCGGCATCTGAAGACTCTTGATGAGAGATCTAATCATGCGTCTCTACATCTTGCTGAGAGATATAATCATGCGTTGCTTCATCTCAATATTCATAGGTCCAAATTCCTCTAGGCTAGTCTCACCAAATTCCTCGACTGGTTCTCTAAAAATGTGAAGTTTAGATACTAACATGGTACAACAACCAAGGTCTTTCAAACGAACTGATGCTTGTTCATTCTCTAGGCTAGTCTCACCAAATTCCTCAAGTAAACAAGAAAGGAAGTTATAAGAAGTTAAAAACATTTTTTTCAAGCGAACTGATGCTTGTTCATTCTCTAGGCTAGTCTCACCAAATTCCTCAAGTAAACAAGAAAGGAAGTTATAAGAAGTTAAATACTTTTTTCCTAGGCAAATATTACCTGTCCTAAATTTTCCAACTTGTTTTGAACAACATCCGCGAGGTAAAACATTGAAACAAAGTTGTTTATTCACAAGTTTCTGAATGAGACTTTTCTTCAAATACACTAGCTAGTTTGACATTTTCAGGAATTACTGCTGCAAAAGAGCTCTTTGGGGTTTGTAGGTGCAAGAGGGCGGCCGACTTTAACTGGTGCAGCATCCTCACCCGAACTCCAAAACTCCTCATCTGAAGACTCTTGATTTTCTGCATAGTATACTAACAGCAACTCGTTGAATTCTTTCATCACAAACTACACTCTTCTTCGTAGGGTGATTCATTTTGTTGTCATTGATATACCGCGCTATAATTGCTCCAACATCTTGCTGAGAGATCTAATCATGCGTCTCTACATCTTGCTGAGAGATATAATCTTGCGTTGCTTCATCTCAGTATTCATAGGTCCAAACCTGCAACATAAATTATTAAAACCCTAAACCATGCTGGTGTTGTTGGATATGCAAGCTCCATCGTCGCTCTCTTCCGAGCAGTGAGTGGAAGTGACACTCGCCAAAGCAACGGTCTATTAGAAACAAAATCTTTCAAGCGAACTGATGCTTGTTCATTCTCTAGGCTAGTCTCACCAAATTCCTCAAGTAAACAAGAAAGGAAGTTATAAGAAGTTAAATATTTTTTTCCTAGGCAAATATTACCTGTCCTAAATTTTCCAACTTGTTCTGAACAACATCCGCGAGGTATAGAGACGCATGATTAGATCTCTCAGCAAGATGTTGGAGCAATTATAGCGCGGTATATCAATGACAACAAAATGAATCACCCTACGAAGAAGAGTGTAGTTTGTGATGAAAGAATTCAACGAGTTGCTGTTAGTATACTATGCAGAAAATCAAGAGGCTTCAGATGAGGAGTTTTGGAGTTCGGGTGAGGATGCTGCACCAGTTAAAGTCGGCCGCCCTCTTGCACCTACAAACCCCAAAGAGCTCTTTTGCAGCAGTAATTCCTGAAAATGTCAAACTAGCTAGTGTATTTGAAGAAAAGTCTCATTCAGAAACTTGTGAATAAACAACTTTGTTTCAATGTTTTACCTCGCGGATGTTGTTCAAAACAAGTTGGAAAATTTAGGACAGGTAATATTTGCCTAGGAAAAAAGTATTTAACTTCTTATAACTTCCTTTCTTGTTTACTTGAGGAATTTGGTGAGACTAGCCTAGAGAATGAACAAGCATCAGTTCGCTTGAAAAAAAAGTTTTTAACATCTTATAACTTCCTTTCTTGTTTACTTGAGGAATTTGGTGAGACTAGCCTAGAGAATGAACAAGCATCAGTTCGCTTGAAAGACCTTGGTTGTTGTACCATGTTAGTATCTAAACTTCACATTTTTAGAGAACCAGTCGAGGAATTTGGTGAGACTAGCCTAAAGGAATTTGGACCTATGAATACTGAGATGAAGCAACGCATGATTATATCTCTCAGCAAGATGTAGAGACGCATGATTAGATCTCTCATCAAGAGTCTTCAGATGTCGAAGAAAAAGGCAGTGGAAACCCCAAAGAGCTATTTTGCAGCAGTAATTCCTGAAAATGTCAAACTAGCTAGGTATTTGAAGAAAAGTCTCATTCAGAAACTTGTTAATAAACAGCTTTGTTTCAATGTTTTACCTCAGGTGAGACTAGACTAGAGAATGAACACTCTGATGCACTTGTAAAAAAAAAGAATAAAAAAAAGGAAAAACGCCACTGGTAGTGGCGTTTTGGGGAAAAACGCAGGTAGTAGTAGCGTTTTTCAAAAACGCTACTACCACCTACGCAGATACACATTTTGCTAAATATGTTTTCTACATATATACTTTTTCAAAAACAAATTCTAATATGGTTACTTTTTGAAAAAATTCCTGAAACGTGTTTGTTGTCGCCTAAAATTCTTAACTTTCTCCTCTTCCAAGCGACGTTTGTTGCTCAATCAACAGGAAATCACCAATGAAGTCTGCATGAACGAAGACTCAAACACTTGGAAGTAGAATCTCTCAAACGGAACGAAGTCTTTGAACTATAAAAACCTAATTTCAGAGCTTGGGAGGAAAGGTAAGTGACATGGATCTGTCAGACAAAAGAGAAGAAGATGACAAGAATATGGAAGGGTGTGACTCAAGTTTTTTTCAAAAAGTAACCATATTATAATTTTTTTTTGAAAAAGTATATATGTAGAAAACATATTTAGCAAAATGTGTATCTGCGCAGGTGGTAGTAGCGTTTTTGAAAAACACTACTACCACCTGCGTTTTTCTTTTTTTTTTTCCTTTTTACACTCTGATGCACTTGTAAAAAAAAAGAATAAAAAAAAGGAAAAACGCCACTGGTAGTGGCGTTTTGGGGAAAAACGCAGGTAGTAGTAGCGTTTTTCAAAAACGCTACTACCACCTACGCAGATACACATTTTGCTAAATATGTTTTCTACATATATACTTTTTCAAAAACAAATTCTAATATGGTTACTTTTTGAAAAAATTCCTGAAACGTGTTTGTTGTCGCCTAAAATTCTTAACTTTCTCCTCTTCCAAGCGACGTTTGTTGCTCAATCAACAGGAAATCACCAATGAAGTCTGCATGAACGAAGACTCAAACACTTGGAAGTAGAATCTCTCAAACGGAACGAAGTCTTTGAACTATAAAAACCTAATTTCAGAGCTTGGGAGGAAAGGTAAGTGACATGGATCTGTCAGACAAAAGAGAAGAAGATGACAAGAATATGGAAGGGTGTGACTCAAGTTTTTTTCAAAAAGTAACCATATTATAATTTTTTTTTGAAAAAGTATATATGTAGAAAACATATTTAGCAAAATGTGTATCTGCGCAGGTGGTAGTAGCGTTTTTGAAAAACACTACTACCACCTGCGTTTTTCTTTTTTTTTTTACAAGTGCATCAGAGTGTTCATTCTCTAGTCTAGTATCACCTGAGGTAAAACATTGAAACAAAGCTGTTTATTAACAAGTTTCTGAATGAGACTTTTCTTCAAATACCTAGCTAGTTTGACATTTTCAGAAATTACTGCTGCAAAATAGCTCTTTGGGGTTTCCACTGCCTTTTTCTTCGGCATCTGAAGACTCTTGATGAGAGATCTAATCATGCGTCTCTACATCTTGCTGAGAGATATAATCATGCGTTGCTTCATCTCAATATTCATAGGTCCAAATTCCTCTAGGCTAGTCTCACCAAATTCCTCGACTGGTTCTCTAAAAATGTGAAGTTTAGATACTAACATGGTACAACAACCAAGGTCTTTCAAACGAACTGATGCTTGTTCATTCTCTAGGCTAGTCTCACCAAATTCCTCAAGTAAACAAGAAAGGAAGTTATAAGAAGTTAAAAACATTTTTTTCAAGCGAACTGATGCTTGTTCATTCTCTAGGCTAGTCTCACCAAATTCCTCAAGTAAACAAGAAAGGAAGTTATAAGAAGTTAAATACTTTTTTCCTAGGCAAATATTACCTGTCCTAAATTTTCCAACTTGTTTTGAACAACATCCGCGAGGTAAAACATTGAAACAAAGTTGTTTATTCACAAGTTTCTGAATGGGACTTTTCTTCAAATACACTAGCTAGTTTGACATTTTCAGGAATTACTGCTGCAAAAGAGCTCTTTGGGGTTTGTAGGTGCAAGAGGGCGGCCGACTTTAACTGGTGCAGCATCCTCACCCGAACTCCAAAACTCCTCATCTGAAGACTCTTGATTTTCTGCATAGTATACTAACAGCAACTCGTTGAATTCTTTCATCACAAACTACACTCTTCTTCGTAGGGTGATTCATTTTGTTGTCATTGATATACCGTGCTATAATTGCTCCAACATCTTGCTGAGAGATCTAATCATGCGTCTCTATACCTCGCGGATGTTGTTCAGAACAAGTTGGAAAATTTAGGACAGGTAATATTTGCCTAGGAAAAAAGTATTTAACTTCTTATAACTTCCTTTCTTGTTTACTTGAGGAATTTGGTGAGACTAGCCTAGAGAATGAACAAGCATCAGTTCGCTTGAAAGATTTTGTTTCTAATAGACCGTTGCTTTGGCGAGTGTCACTTCCACTCACTGCTCGGAAGAGAGCGACGATGGAGCTTGCATATCCAACAACACCAGCATGGTTTAGGGTTTTAATAATTTATGTTGCAGGTTTGGACCTATGAATACTGAGATGAAGCAACGCAAGATTATATCTCTCAGCAAGATGTAGAGACGCATGATTAGATCTCTCAGCAAGATGTTGGAGCAATTATAGCGCGGTATATCAATGACAACAAACTGAATCACCCTACGAAGAAGAGAGTAGTTTGTGATGAAAGACTTCAATTTCTATTTAGGAGGAAAATCATAAGCAGACTTAAAATCAACGAGTACACTATGCAGAAGCAGACTTAAAATCAACGAGTACACTATGCAGAAAATCAAGAGTCTTCAAATGCCGAAGAAAAAGGTAGTGGAAACCCCAAAGAGCTATTTCTCTTGATCAAACCTTCCATTTTCCTTGAACTTTTTCAAAAAGTATTTACTTTAGAAAAAAAATTTGAAAAAATTCATTTTCCTTGTTTGATACTGTTGTGAATGGTTGTGTCTTCTCAAAATAGCTATTCTCCAAATCCATTTACACTATGATGCGTCTAAAAAAACGAAAAAAAAAATGAAAAACGCAGGTGGTAGATCTGCGCAGATGCACATTTTGCTAAATATTTATTGTATATATATACTTTTTCAAAAAAAAATCGAAAATAAATACTTTTAAAAAAACATCTAAAAAATAATGTATGAAATTTCAATAAAATAATCTACAAGGATATGCTTATTTTTCTAATGAATATCAACAAGGGATTGTCGATATTTTTAGCGAAAATATCCCTCAATAGGAAAGTCGGTATTATTTGCCGATTATCACTTAAAAATCGCTAAGAAATTATAAAAGACAAGTAGAAAAAACAAGTGAATCGAGTTACATAATCTACAATAATTTGTCAATCTTCACTAAGAAAAATCAGCAACAAAATCAATAAGAGATCAGGGTTTTCCGAATTTTCACATAGCCTCTTAGTTAGTGAGTAACCCCTAGTTAGATCTCGACATATAACAGATTGCCCGATTTAGATCACGGCTTCCACCTTCCATTGCGCAATGTGTTTGAATCCTTAGGAAGTTAGGATATATTGTCTAAACCAAACACTATCTTATACTTTTCCCCCCTTTTTAATATATATATATATTTTTTTTTTTAAAATAAATTAATATAGCTTAAGAGTAAAGTGATAAATATTTTAATTTATAATTTTAAAATAGTAATTGATGGTTTTCGTACAGAATTTCTCACTAATTAATTATAAATTTAGACAACCACATTACTTCTTTAAATCTTTTTGTCTAAAAGCTTTTTAATGAATTTATCAATTTTTTTAACTAATCAAAATCATATGGATTTAGATATTTAAATTAAGGTTCTAATTCTATTAATTTGTGTTTTTAATGAGATTCAAACTTAGTTTAAATATTGAAATTGCAACGCATTATATCATTTAATTCAAATAATTGGGATAGATATTGTTCTCTTTAATATTAAAAACATTAAAAAAAACGGATCATACACATTTGGTTATAAATAAACAAAAATCATTTCATGGATATAATCTCTCTCTATATATATATTAATTTGGTTAGATCTTCTAAAATGTTGACAAGTACTAAAATTGGTCGGTTACAAATAGAGTAATTCTATTGGTCCACCTCAACTTACATCCTTTCTTGATGACTTAGCAATGACATGTAGACAAAGTTAATCACTTAAAAATCATCCAAACATCTTCATTGAATCTCATAAAACATTACGTTCTTTGTCCGTTTTTTATACTTAATAATAGTTTGACTAATAATAATTCACTACAAATACTAAAACTAATTAGTTTACTTTTTATACTATTATATGTTAAAATATTAAAATTATTAGATTTTATGTTAACCTAGATTTACCTAAAGTTTAGTGTATGGAACTAATACAAGTATTTAAATCATAAAAGTTAAATTAAAAGTATTATATGAATATTATATTATTTTTAAAAATTATGAAAATACTTATTATATATTTAAAAAATCAGCATATTTTATTAATTAATTAACAAACAAATATATATATATTAATTTGACTAAATTGTATGCAATTGTGACAAGTAAGTTTTTTTATGTATTTTCTTACTCCTAATGTCAAATTAATCAATTCTTATTGGTCCATGTCAAACATACAATTCTCATTCCTATGTGGCATGCCATGTAATTCACTTTAAAATCCAACAAGCATTCTCATTCATTCTCCACATAAGTTACAAAAATTCAATAATATATCCCTCTTTCACATGTGCATTTATTATGTTTATTAAAAATTTATTCAAATACTAAATTTTATAATATTATACTTTACAAAAATCAAGTAAGTTTAAATTTTATAATATTACACTTTATAAAAATCAAGTAAGTTGACATTTTTAATTTTGTTCTTAAGTTTTATTTCTAAGACTAAATTTTAATTAATTTTATGTATTACATATTTGTTTTTAAAAATCTATATATATATTAATTTGACTAAATTGTATGCAGTTGTTACAAGTAAGTTTTTTGATGTATTTTCGTACTCGTAATGTCAAATTAATCAATTCTTATTGGTCCATGTCAAACATACAATTCTCATTCCTATGTGGCATGCCATGTAATTCACTTTAAAATCCTCCAAGCATTCTCATTCATTCTCCACATAAGTTACAAAAATACAATAATAGGTCCCTCTTTCACATGTGCATTTATTATTTTTATTAATAATTTATTCAAATACTAAATTTTATAATATTATACTTTATAAAAATCAAGTAAGTTTAAATTTTATAATATTATACTTTATAAAAATCAAGTAAGTTGACATTTTTAATTTTGTTCTTAAGTTTTATTTCTAAGACTAAATTATAATTGATTTTATGTATTACATATTTTTAAAATAAATCTATATATATATATTAATTTGACTAAATTGTATGGAATAGTTACAAGTAAGTTTTTTTATGTATTTTCTTACTCCTAATGTCAAATTAATCAATTCTTATTGGTCTATGTCAAACATACAATTCTCATTCCTATGTAGCATGCCATGTAACTCACTTTAAAATGCTCCAGGCTTTTCTCATTCATTCGCCACATAAGTTACAAAAATTCAATAATATATTCCTCTTTCACATGTGAATTTATTATGTTTATTAATAATTTATTCAAATACTAAATTTTATAATATTATTCTTTATAAAAATCAAGTTTAAATTTTATAATATTATACTTTATAAAAATCAAGTAAGTTGACATATTAAATTGTGTTCTTAAGTTTCATTTCTAAGACTAAAGTATAATTCAGTTTATCTATTCTATATATATTTTTTTTAAATCTATCTTTCTATATATTAATTTGAATAAATTGTATGCAATTGTGACAAGTAAATGTTTTGATGTCTTTTCTAACTCCTAATGTCAAATTAATCAATTCTTATTGGTCTATGTCAAACATACAATTCTCATTCCTATGTGGCATGCCATGTAATTCACTTTAAAATCCTCCTTGCATTCTCATTCATTCTCCACATAAGTTACAAAAATTCAATAATATATCCCCCTTTCACATGTGCATTTATTAATTTTATTAATAATTTATTCAAATAATAAATTTTATAATATTATACTTTATAAAAATCAAGTAAGTTTAAATTTTATAATATTATACCTTATAAAAATCAAGTAAGTTGACATTTTAATTTTGTTCTTAAGTTTTATTTCTAATACTAAATTATAATTAATTTTATGTATTACATATATTTTTGTTTTTAATCTATATATATATATTAATTTGACTAAATTGTATGCAGTTGTTACAAGTAAGTTTTTTGATGTATTTTCGTACTCGTAATGTCAAATTAATCAATTCTTATTGGTCCATGTCAAATATACAATTCTCATTCCTATGTGGCATGCCTTGTAACTCACTTTAAAATCCTCCAAGCTTTTCTCATTCATTTCGCCACATAAGTTACAAAAATTCAATAATATATCCCTCATTCACATTTGCATTTATTATGTTTATTAATAATTTATTCAAATACTAAATTTTATAATATTATACTTTATAAAAATCGAGTAAGTTTAAATTTTATAATATTGTACTTTATAGAAATCAAGTAAGTAAATATATTAAATTTTTTTCTTAAGTTTTATTTCTATGACTAAATTATAATTAATTTTATGTATTACATATATTTTTTAAAAAATTAATAGTTGCATGTCTAATATTATGTACTAGGGCATGAACCGGTTCGGCCCCGAACCGGTTCAAAACCGAACCTTTACCACATTTTAAAACCGGTACGGTTTACCGCTCCAGTTTTTTGCCGCTCCAAATTTTGGTCAATTTACCGTACCTGTTGTGAACCGATTTGGCCGAACATGTTCATACAAAAAAAAAAAAGTTCCAGCAGATTCTTGATCAGATTCAATTTATGGGCCAATATAGTTCCCAAACTGATATTAGACATCATATATACAATTTAATTGAACTCATTCTATCATCAATTGATTTAAGTATAGAACCTAAATTATATAAATGTGGTTAGCTTACAAGGAATTTTTCCATATGCATGCACAACCTCAATCAAGACACGACTTCAATTGCATTATGGGCTCTATAAATCGGCATTCTCTCAACATAAAACATATTGTTTCTCTAAATAACAAAAACATTTCTTTTGGATATACCATTCCAGAAATATTAATGACTAAATACACCTCGATGGCAAATTCAGTCTTCATATGAAAGCCAAAGGTGAAAGCGATGAGCTGCTCGGAACTATACTATGACAGGGGAAGATCACATATTCTTTAGGTAAAATACTGAAGGGGTCAATTTTTCGCCATAAACTTCCGATGAGAGATGAGCTAGACATTCCATAGGTACAACAATCACAAAACTAGAAAACATTAAGTACACTTACCAGATCAGAAGATAAAGCAAATAAATTTAATATCTGTAGCAAGTAAAAGAGAAGTATTAAGAAAAACAAGATGACCTCTTTAGCCTGTTGCTTTGCTCTCTCCTCAGAAACACAGCGATAGAGTGAACCTAGATCAGGTGGCCTTCCATCAGATTCACTGGAGGCTTCAGATGTTGCTGTAGTTCCTTCATTCTTGCCTTGTTTTTTGCCCTTCCTGCTTTTTTTGGAATCAACTTCTTGATTTCTAATCAAAAATAGAAATCATGCTCAATTATTTAGAAATCATGGGCGAGACGAGCTGCTGCGGGACGAGCTGGAGGCTGGAGCTGACGCGAGCTGCACGATTTGGAAGACGAAGCTCTGGAAGTGCCGGAGTGGAGCGTCCGAGCGGCGAGGCGAGAGTCCGAGCGGGGAGGCGAGAGTCCGAGCGGGGAGGCGAGAGTCCGAGCGGGGAGGCGTCGAGGCGAGAGTCTGAGCGGGGAGGCGAGCGTGACTGAATGGCGAATGACAATTAGGTCTGATTGTCTGAATGAGAAATGAGAATCAGGTCTCTCATTTCTGAGAATTAGGTATAATTTAGGTTTGGTCTGAAAGTGAAGAAAAACCGGTTTTGTCTGGTCTGGTTTAGTATTTAGTAGTATTTTAAGGTTAAAACCGGTACAAAAAAAGGTTCGGTAAACCGGTTTTGAACCGGTTTTCTGTACCTATTCTGAACCGCTCCATATTTATTTTTAAAAAAACGTTTGTTTTGTAAACCGGTACGGTTCAGGTACGGTTCGGCCGAACTAGTTTTTTTTGCCCAGCCCTATTATGTACCCAATTATAATTATGCATGCAATATAAATTTTAACACATATATAAAATAAATATTAATATAATAAGTATAGTTTCTTAAAATAAATATAGTCATGTAGAGCTTCGTTTTAGACATAATATCACTTTACTTCACATTTTATTATTTGTTTTAGTAAAATACTAAACTTTATAATATTATACTTTGTAAAAATAAATTAAGTGAACATATTAAAGTTTTTTATTAAAATTATTTGCTAAAAATAAATCATAAATATTTTTTTGTATTATATATCTTTGTTTTTTAAATTAATAGTTCAATATCTAATATTATGTACTTTTTTATAATTATGGAAGACAATATAAAATTTAACACATGAACAAAATAAATACTAATATTATCATTATAGTATATTAATATTGTTTTTAGTTTTGTAGAGCTTGATTTTTTTTATAGACACGACTTATTTTATGAAATAGATAAATATTGAACACAAGTGACAACTACTATTAGTAAAATAAACATATTTCACCAATACCTCCAACATTATAAATATGTGAAAACAATTAAATCAAAAGTATTAATTAGCAGTATGTCAATATATAATATTTATCTTTATTATCGACTTATACAAATTTTACTTTCTTTTATGAAAAATATATTTATTATTTATATTTAATAATAACATAATTTGTATAATTGGAATACAAGTCCAGTTATTGCAATTTAAATTTTAGATTAATTAAGGGTGATATCTTATAGAAAAATATTTCTAAAATCATGTTTAAAATCAATACCTAATTATAATTATGTATGCAATCTAAAATTTATTACATTAACAAAACAAATGCTAATATATATTTTTAATACTTAAGTTTTATAGAACTTTATATTTAAATGTTGTAGATTTAACTTAATTTATGGATTAATAAATTTTATTTAATAAGAATCTATAATATATTAAATAATCATCATTTTTTATTAAATATTTATATATATTTTACTTATAAGTAATTATATTAAAAAAAGCACCTATCACGCGCAAGCGTGAAACATATTTCTAGTATATATTAATTTGACTAAGTTATGTAGAATTGTGACAAGTAAGCTTTTTAAGACATTTTATTATTCCTAATGTAAATTTCATAACTTCTAGTTGGTACATGTCAAACTTATAATTCTCACTCATATGTGGCATCTGGCATGCCATGTAACTTAATTTAAAATTTTCCAAACTCTCTCATTCATTCTCCCAATAAGTTACAAAATTTCATTAATGTCTTCTTATTTTCTATGTGCATTTATGATTTTTCTTAAGTTTATTTAATTCACTAAATTTTATATTTTATGAAAAGCAAGAATATGTATAAATTAAATCTTTTTATTACAAGATAATTTAAGATGAAATTAAGGATTATTATGTATATTATATATCAATTTATAATTTATGTATTACGCTAAATTTAAAAATAATTTATAATTACTATAACTAATATGTATATATATATACATATATATATGTGTATTAATTTATAATATATATTTCTAATATATATATATATATATATTAATTTGTCTAAGTTATGTAGAATTGTGACAAGTAAGCTTTTTAAGACATATATTACAAAATTTAAAAATCATTTATAATTACTATAACTAATATATATATATATTATAATAGTTAGTATTTATTTAAAAATATATGAAAATAATAGATGTCATAAAATGAATTTTAAAATTATTAATTAGCATCATATTCATAATTGGTTTCATTTGTTGTTATTATCTACTCATTTATTTTCAAATATTTTTATAAAATATAAATAATTGTTATATTGTATAATATTATAAAAATAAAAATATTTTCATAAATATAACTAATTTTTATCTTGTGTAATTGAATTAATATTAATTAAATGCACTTTAAAAAGTGTAAATAATCATGTTATAAATATATATTTATATTTATTTAAAAAATATTATTAATTTATAAACTAAAATAATTATTATATTGCGCAAAGTGCGAATGAGTTTTCTAGTATAAATTAATTTGGTTAGATCTTCTAAAATTTTGACAAATACTAAAATGAGTCGGTTACATGTTAAAATAGAGTAATTCTATTGGTCCACCTCAAGTTACATCTTTTCTGGATGACATGGCAATGGCATGTAGACAAAATTATGCACTTAAAAATCATCCAAACATCTTCATTGAATCTCATAAAGCGTTATGATGTTTTGTCCGTTTTTTATACTTAATAATAGTTTGATTAATAATAATTCACTACAAATACTAAAACCAATTAGTTAACTTTTTTTTATACTATCTATCTATCTATATTAATTTGACTAAATCATATACAATGTTGACAAATAAACTTTTTGTTGTATTTTCTTACTTTTAATGTTAAATTAATCTTTTCTAATTGGTCCATGTCAATCGTAAATTTCTCATTACTAGGTGGCATGCCATATAATCACTTTAAAATCATTCAAAGTCACTCATTCATTCTCAAGATGAGTTACAAAACTCATATCATTTCTCTTTATTTTACATTAGTAATTATGATTTTTCATTAAATATATTTTATGAAGTGAAATTTATATATTAATAAAATACATAATATTATATTTTATGAATACCAAGTATGCACATATTAAAATTTACTTTTACAAATTAAAATATAGATTATATATATATATATATATATATATATATATATATTAATTTGGCTAAATCACATACAATGTTGACAAATAAATTTTTTGTTGTATTTTCTCACTCTTAATGTTAAATTAACTTCTTCTATTTGGTCCATGTCAGTCATAAATTTATCATTCCTAGGTGACATGTCATGTAAATCACTTTAAAATCATTCGCATAATAAGGATCATTTCATATATCACATAATACTCTTATAAAAAATAAGGCATAAGTAACATATAAACATAACCTACTTTATTACAATGATATCACAATAAATTTTAACAATGTCAAAAAATTAAGTATTATATATTTATAAACTAAATATAATTTACAGTTAACGAATAGATCAAATATAATATGTATATTAAAACATTAGAGATTGTTACTATTGGTTGAAAAATACTAATATTTTTATATGTACATTGATAGAAGTAATAAACCATAGAAATTAAGTAAAGAGTATTATATGGACATTAACATATTTTTTTCATGACAAATATGTTTTTATATATTTGTAACTCAACCTATTTTTGAATTATTAAAATACTATTTCAATAGTCTTATGTAAACATATGCACAAAATGAAGTCATAAAAATATTAATTATTATCATAATATTAATTTTAATTATTCACTCATGCATTTTAACTAATTTTATGAACAAATATACTTAACATAATATATATTTTTTGTATTTCATGATATAATTTATAATAACTTATCTATATAATTAATTATTTAATGCATTTTTAAGTTTTAATATTTTTATTATAAACAATTCAAACTTACTACAATGAACTTTAATATTTTTTTATAATAATGTATTTTCACTGGAATTTTTTTTTTTAAACTTTATAACAGTAAACTTTTATTTTATTTTTTAAAATTAGTTTACACTATATTCATTTAAAAATAATTTAAATATGTTATACTATGTACCATAAAAAATAACTTATATTAAATATAAAATAAAAGTACTGAGAAATAAAACATACTACTAATTGCGCAAAATGCAGACCGAATATCTAGTCTAACATAAGTATGATCAATAAATAAACTTACACAAATTATTTTATGGGAAATATTTTTGTTTTAGGAATATGTTTTGTATGTTCTGAAACAAAAACATCAATTTTGCAGCAATACATAACTCAAAACAGTTAGATCATCTAACAACAAACAAATTCCTCAAACTTTCAAACCAGAGCAATGCTGCTTTCGCCGCCCGGGGGCTTGCGGACACCACCAAAGTAGTCCCGATTCTCGGCCTTTCCATCCACGAATATATCATTGCCACTAATCTCCCTCAACTTGGCTGAGCTCACCGATTTCTCTGCTGATGTGGCAGAGACATCTTCCTTAAAGATATTGTTTCCGGAGAGCTCTGAAAACTTTTTGTCATAGATCTTCCTTGCTGTCTTTGAGGAGGAGGGCTCTTCATTGGAAAGGATGCTGCTCTTGACTCCAGCAGGCTAAGACAAAAAAACACATAAAAAATAAGAAAACAAAATAAAGATTGGGATTTTAATGTAAAAAAAAAGCAACCCAGGAAACTTAGTTCATTCTACGGTCTGGATATAATTTTAGGTTTGATCCAATAAGATTCTTCCACCTTAATCAAACCCAGAATTTAAGTCCAGACTGTACAATTATTAACCAAGTCCATTTCAGACCTAGTGGTACAAATATAGCTTGGAGTTAGAAATCATAAATGATTGGAAAAAGAGCATTTATCAAATTAGTGCAACTTAACATACATTGGAGACTTTAACGGAAGTACGGATTTGACGTGATGCAGTCTCTTCCTGACTCATATCCATGATTTCAGGAGAGGGTGCAAATATGTTGTGCCCAGTGAGCTCCCTAGATTTAGCATCAGAAATCTGCTTCTTTAACTTCAGATCGGACTCATCGAATGTTCCACTCAACTCCCGCTGCTTCGCCACCTCGGGGACAGTAGTAAGTTTTTTTGGAGATATGCTCTCTTCCTCTCCAAATGAGATGTGACTGATTCCCGACAGTGCTTGCTAGTAATGTGAAAAAATCATAAGGGGAAAACTTAATGTCAAAAAGTATCAACCAATCTATAAAACCCAGATTCAGTGAGTTTTATATAAGCTGAGTTGGCAAATAACATTTAGTAATAATGTAATATGCATGATTTATTTTAGTGTGAAAATGTGAGTCCTATTTTTAGTGTTCCAACTCAGTGAAATATGTTCTCATCAAGCAAGCAAATCTACCTGGTACATCCGCAACCCTGTCCTGTTATTTGACCCTGCATTTGCACTTCCAGGCTCCGCAGCATCATCCTCTGTTTTCCCTGTGAATATGCCACTCCCAGTAATCTCCTTCAGCTTGTAACCTGAGCATGGCTTTCTACAGAAAACATAAATAATGAGAAATTGAGTCTGTATACGATGCATCAAAAGAAATAAAGCATAGGCAACGATTCAATTTTATCAATTGAATTACGCATACTGAGAAATATTTTCTGATTAAAGAAAATGCTTTTGGGAGTTCGGCCTCTATTACCAAAAATATGTTCCAAACAAAGAAAAGGAAAAAAAACAAAAAAAAACAAAATAGACAAACGCATAGTAAGAGAGGGACGATGTTGTTGAGATAATCTCCTAATATACAATGATCCATTCCTTTGAAGCCAAAAAATAAAAATACCTGTAGAACCATTCAAACTTACAAAGAACCAGAATACTTCATCCAGTTAGTTTGAAGGAAAATCATAAATGACACATCACTGATCAATGTTTTTACAACGCAAATTCATTCATCAAAGTATTCAGATCACAATAAGTAATAAAAAGTGGGACTTGCTAAGCAACAGTCTAATTAAGGTAGTGATTTTTACCTTCAATTGAAATATCAATAGGTAAAGTAGCAGGGATCAACATGTACTGGAATACGACGAGATAGAAAGAGACTTCAAAGCAAATAAATCGAGAAACATTGAGATGATCATAGCATAGATTAAGTTAACGGAGTTGGTCTAATCCCCACAAAAAGATTAAATTTTGACATACCCAGATAACCCCATCCCGACGAAATCAACACACATCAAAAAAAAAAAAAATCTGATTGAAAATTGGACTTCGAGACCAGAGCAGATCAAGCATTTCAAGAAATATCTGGAATGGTAACAGATCTCGCCTTTGGTTCAAGCTCTCTGCTTCCTCTTCAGTGACCTGACCTCCGAAGACCACCTTGCTGACGCCGGAAGGCTTCCATTTCCACCATTAACGAGCTAAATGAGCTTCCAATCGCAAAAGAAGATGTCAGATTCTTACATTGTTGTTTAAAAAGGTACCTGATGAGGACGGGTGTTGGAGCGGGAAGAAGCGGAGCCGGATATAGGTGCCGCCGAAGGAGGATTTTCCGACCAGGTGAGCAGATCAGCGGTAGAATTGTGGGGTTTCCTCACCGGAGTGCTCCTCTCCATGGCCAAAGCTAGTAAGTACGCGATGAAAGCAAGAAATCAAGTAAAGAGAAGATAATGTGGATGGAACGGAAAGTGGCACGGTGTAGTTGAATAGCTTGGTGAGTGACATGTATATATCTGTACGTGTGTGTATATATATATATACATATATAGTAGACGAGAAGTGAAGATGATAATCACATTCGAAGGGAATTTATTTATAGGAAAATTTATATAAAACATATTCATCATAATTTAGTAAACTTATTGTTTTATTATTGAACTATTTTGCTTTAATTTTAAGGGGAAAAAACGGAAAATTATTTTAAAAAACATGAAAAAAATATGTAAAATAATTTCAATATAGATAAATGAAATCATTTTTTTTATAATAAAAATGGAGTTTGAAGTTCTTTATTTTTTTTAATGTGATACTATTTGGTATAAAATGTATTTTTGACATTTATTTCCAATGTTTTAATAAATGTATCAATTTTTTGTTCGTTTTAAAAATAAATATAATTTTATATAGTTTTTTAAAAAATATTACAGTAATAGTGTATCCGTTTATAAATATTTTATCTTTAATTATTTATTCGATTGTTGTTTTGCTTACGGAGGTCGCGTGTGTTTTTTGGCCGAAGATTATGAGTTTGAGTTGTTTCAGTGTGAATGTGATCTGGCAACAGGGAGAGATGAGATTGAGCAAGAGTAGTAGCTACTCTTCCTTCTTTTTATTTTGGGTTAAATATCAAGAAACTATCTGAACTTTAGATGTTTTATAACGAGTTATTCGAACTTTAAAAAATCAAAACGGGTTATCTCAACTTTGACGAAGGTGCAACGAGCTACCTCCGTCCAAATTACCGTCAATAGCTGTCGGAAATCCGTCTGAAGTTTGTTGGAAATTCGTCAGAAATTAGACGGAGGTATCTCGTTGCACCTTCGTCCAAAATTGAGGTAGCCCGTTTTGATTTTTTAAAGTTCGGGTAGCTCGTTGCAAAACTTTCAAAGTTCAACTAGCTCCTTGATATTTAACCATTTTATTTTAAGAAATTAAAAAATTGCATTAAGAAATGACAAATAATTTAAGAAATATATTAAACTTAAAGGCAGTCCAAGTTTTATTTCATTAAAGTTGCATATAAGGAAGTTTTTTTTTTTAATAATCTCTAGAAATATTAAAATATTACAAAAAGTATTTGTGAAATTTCATATTGCGTTGCTCGTGACAAACTTAGAGTTGATATATTTTCTTTCTTTAAGAATAATAGTAAACAACGTTAGGTTAAAAACTTAATTACTTATAAATAAAATAGGTAGATAGTTATTACGCTCTAAACGAAATTAAGTTTTGACATTTAGATTGACTATAATTCTATTCTAAAGTTGATATATGAAGGATTGGTTAAAAAACACTACAAGAATGTTCATCATTATCTACAAAAAAATTCAGTGTTATCACAACGGTTTTGACAGTAAAAAATTTATTTAGTTTCAGCAAAATATCTCGTCGTTGATGACACTATTTAGTGTCACCGAATTTTCCATTGCTAAAATTGAGTTTTACTATGTACTTTTGTCGCTGCAATTTGTTAACCCCCCAAAAATGTATTGTTGAAAAGACGTCTGATATCCAGGCCTCTCTTCGCTAGGGCAAACGTGAGGGAATAGTCAATCTGGGAATCAGCTTCTAGTTTAGGAGGAAATCCAATTATCTTGGTGAGGAATCAATTGAGAGCGGAGCGACTGAACGGAAGTTCTAATTGAGGGGAATACCAAATTCATCTCTGTGGATTAAACCGCAGAGAAGCACGAGGGAGGTACACAGGCTCCGGCGAGGGAATCAGTAGAGGATGCACCGTGACGATAATGTAGTTACAGTGTAGCCCGGGAACGGAACGAACTGCAGGAGACGATTGCACAAAGCCCAGAAAATCAACTTGAAAACACTGACTACCCAAGCCAAGTGCATATCACACAGCCTGCCGAAAATGCCTACTCAAAAATAGCCTACCGAATCGCCATAGGAATTAAAGGAATGTAATATTATTTCAAGTACTTAGATTAACTGTGGGTAGTATAACTGATTTACAAGAACATTAACCTAATGGAACATCGAAACAAAGATTAGGATGCCTAGGAAGACGATGATAGAACACGAATGGGGAAATTTGTGGATATATCAGAAACTGTGGATATATCGACAGGGAATCTGTGTGTGGGGAAAGTAATAAGTGAGAAGCATATAAAATCATCGGTGGTGAATAATGTACTTCAGAAAACTTGGGGACGATAAGCCAGAGTAAGAGTCTAGGAAATCAGGGGAAGTAAGCCTATTCGAGTTCGATAAGGAGGAAGACCTGACAGATGCACTAGATTGGTGCCCTTCGGCAATCCAGGGGAACTGCTTATCACTGAAACGATGCAACAAGGTATGAGAATTACAGATGTTCAATTCAATATATTACAGTTTTTGGTCCAGATACAAGGGTTAGAAGTAGACAAATTCAGCAAACAAAATGCAGGGAGACTTGGGGAGAGTATGGGAACTGTGCTAGAGGTGGATGAAATAATGGGGCCGATGGGGCTCGATACGGACTTTGTAAGGATCAAGGTGGAGATAGATATAAGGGTTAATTACTTAATTGGTTACACATGTTTGACCAATGTTTAGAATGGTTACACATGTTTCAAAATGTGATTAATTGGTTTTGCTATTTGACTAATTGGTTACACATGTTTTTCCCAATGTGATTAATTGGTTATTCCGTTAGTAAACCCTAGATATAATGAAGCCACTGCAGGCAGGGGGGTCGAGCAACCATAAAATACGAAAGATTGCATGAGTTTTGTTTTGGACGTGGCAAGATTGGACACATAGATAGAATGTGTAGTTCTGAGATCACTGTGTCAGATGAATGTGATGGAGGGATAATGTATGGTCCTTGGATACGAGCGGACAAACCAAAGAGAAGAAGAGAACAATGAAGATATGTGGGAACAAAACAAGGGGGACCAACAAGAGATACCAAGCGAAGGAGCTGGAAAAACCTCATGAAGGAAAAACAGGAACGAGAAGAGAAGGCCTCGCCAAAAGGCACTAAGCTTGAGGAGGAAATAATCAAACCGGTGGCTAGGCGAAATAGAAGAACAAGGAGTTAAGGGGAGCACATAAAAGAACAAGATGATACTAGAGAAGGAAGTGGTTCAGAGCCAAGCAAGGGAAATAATACTGTATAACAAAGGGGACGGAGGGAGAATAATAATGGGAATAGCGGAGGAAGAATGCGAGGGGAACATGGCAATGACCCTCTGATTGCAGGAAAGAAGTAGAAAAGATGATAACAGAGGCCCAGGCGAAGGAACACTGGCTAGATATGAAAGGACACACGAAAAGGACCAAGAGCAGAAGGAAATGCGGATAGGCAGACAACAACACCAGAAGTACCAACAAAACCAGAAGATGGATGAATTAGTGAGCAGACTGAGCAAAGAGAATCAAGGGCACTACCCGAACGTAAGGAGAGTGCTGGAAATGCGGGCAGTCCAACTGACTGGTAATAACAAACAAGCACTAAGGCTGTGAGGGAAAGAGGAGATGGAGCAGTCTAGGGAAGGATGGGGAAGATGGGCAATGGGAGAAAGCAGTGGACCGAGGGTAGATGAGATAATGGCAAATGATGACCAGATTGCAGGATGTCAGAAGATGAGGGAGTGAAACAGGGAAATAACATGGAACTACATTGTAGAACCACCCGACTCACCATCCGAGGCTTGGGAACCGATCATAGTACCAATGGGACTAAGCCCATTAATGCAAAAGGTGAATCTGAAAAGGAAATACGAGGAGGAGTTGGATTCAGAAACCGAAGAAAGGGAGGAACAGTCAGTTAAAAAACACAAAGGAATGGACCAAAGGGGAAGGGCACCAAAAAGCAGAATGTCGCCAAAAGGGAGGAAACATGGGAGGAAGGGTAGCAATGTGCAAATGAGGATTGTGACATCAAAGGCCCGATCGGGGAACACGGGTTCTGGTAGCTGTCCTGAAACAGTTACATGGGACCAATGAGTTTCATAGTTTGGAATTGTCGTGGGTTGAGATCGGCCCTGATAATTATGTACCTTACCGATCTTGGAAGGCAGACGAAATGAAAAATCATCTACTTAATAGAGACAAAAAAACACGGGGGAGTACTGTGAGACAATAAGGAAGAGAATGAGAATGGACAAAGCGTTCTATGTTAATCCGACTGGAATAGCGGGGGGTCTCGTACTTTGGTGGACTAAAGAAGTGGAAGTCAGGGTTCATGAAAAGGATGAAGCGATGATAGACACCACCATTAAAATGCAAAACAGGATTGGACAGGTACACATAACATGGATATACGGAAGCACAAGTTGGGGAGACAGACTGAAACTATGGGAGCATCTGATGGACATAGCTCGAACACGGAGGGGGACCTGTATGTGTGTAGGCGACTTAAATGAAATCGCGATGGAGGCTGAGAAACAGGGTGAAGACCGAAGAAAGTGAGAATGATGGAGGCTTTCAATGAGATGATGTGAGGTGCAGGGCTAGTAGATATGGGATACAATAGGTAGCAATTTACATGGTGTAACAACCGCGAGGGAAATGATCGAATTAAAGATCGGCTAGATAGAGCTATTGTAAATGAAGACTGGATACGGGAATTTGCAAAGTCGGAGGTCACACACAAGTTTAACATATGTTCCGATCATTGCCTGCTCTTGGTGCAAATGGAGAGGAAATGTATTCGATCTAAGAGTCCATTCCGGTTTGAAAAATCCTGGAGAGATAAGCAGGATTGTAGGGAGATAATCAGAGGAGTGTGGGAGGGATGCCGAGCTGAAAGGAACCGGTGAGGGATACATGATAGGTTGGGAAAGTGCAGACATAAACTAAGGAGGTGGGATAAGTAAAACATGGTAAATAATAGGGTGATGATAGACAGACTACATGCCCAGTTGAAATTCATCCAACAGAAACCGAATGGTGCCTACAGTAGAGACATGGAAAGGAACCTGAAAAAGCAACTGGAAGATACATGGGCCAAAAAGGAGGAATACTGTAGACAACGATCATGGATCCAGTGGTTGAGGTTAGGCGATAGGAATACCACGTATTTTCATCAAGCGATGGTGGAAAGACGAAGACGGAAAACAATACACCGCATGCAAAGAAGGGATGAGATATGGATAGAAAATGAAACGGATATCATGCTGGAGTGTGAGGACTATTTTCGGCATATGTTCCAAACAGAGGGATGTGTAGGGGTGAATGAACAACTGGAATGTGTTCCAAAGCTGGTAGGGGAAGATGTGAATAACCGGCTAACAAAGATGATCACAATGGAGGAGGTAAAGCATGCAGTATTTCAACTAGGGGGAAGCAAGGCTCCGGGACCTTATGGTTTCCCCGGAATGTTCTATCATCGATACTAGGACATACTAGGGGACGATATATTTCATTCGGTGAAACGTTTCTTTGAATCAGGCATACTATCCCCAGGTTATTCTTATACTGATATAATATTAATTCCTAATATTCCTAATCCCGTGAATACATCACATTTTAGACCTATTAGCTTATGCAACTTCAATTGCAAAATCATATCTAAAATCCTAGCTAATCGCCTAAAATCAATTTTGCCTAACCTTGTTACACCATTCCAAAGTGCTTTCGTCTCAGGCAGGTTCATACACGATAACATCCTTATCGCACACGAGGTATTCCACCACTTGAGGACCAATAACACGGGAGGAAGGGAAGAGTGCGCGGTTAAACTAGACATGAGCAAAGTATACGACCAGATATAATGAGAGTTCTTACTCAAAACGTTGGAAGCACTAGGGTTCTCGGGTACATGGTGTCGATGGATAAAGGATTGCGTTACGCAGGTACAATATAGTGTGGTTGTGAATGGGCTTAAAACGAGGCGGTTCAAGCCAACTCGTGGAATAAGGCAAGGTGATCCCCTATCCCCATACTTATTTATATTAGTGGAAGACGTGCTTTCCCGACAGATAACTAGGGACGTTAAGGAGAAGAAATTGGAAGGGATACAGATGAAGCGAACTTGCCCAGAAATACACTATTTGTTCTTCGCGGACGATTCGATCTTCTTCATGAAGGCGAATGAGGGAAACGCACGGGCACTAAAGCAAACAATCGAAAGATACAGTTGTGTATCCGACCAAAGAATTAATCTGGACAAATCCTGCATACAATTCGGGAAGACCACACGAGAGGAGACCATGTATGTGACAACGGGTATATTGGGTATAGAGGCCGTGTTAGATGCAGGGAAGTACCTAGGAATCCTGATAAATTGGGGACGATCCAAACGAGAAGCAATGAGATACTTGAAGGAGAGGACTATAAAGAAGATACATGGACGGAAGACTTTGTTCCTCAACAATGTTGGTAAGGAGACTCTCATAAAAGCGGTGATAACCGCGATTCTGGCGCATGTAATGGTTCTGTTTCAACTGCCTAAAACGTGGTGTGATGAGATAACAAGGATGATTGCACGTTTCTGGTGGAATGGAAGAGATGATAAAAGGAAAATACACTGGGTCCGGTGGAATAGGTTAACACAACCGAAGGACATGGGAGGAATGGGGTTCCGAGACATGCGAGACTTCAACAAGGCCATGCTCACCAAAACCGCATGGAGATTCCACAATGACGAAGGGTCAACATGGGCAAAGGTACTTAAAGGTATGTACTATCTGAGGGGGACGCTTATGGAGGCAAAGAAGGGGGCTAGACCATCGTGGGCACGGGCAAGTATAATGACAGGAATCGAGACCCTCAAACAAGAAGGGATGTGGGTAGTGGGAAAGGGAGACAAGATCAGGGTACTACAAGATGTATGGGTACCAGGATTACCAAACCGGAGATTGGGTGTAGGGGAAATGGCAGCCGAGGAGGAGCACATAAGGGTGGATCAATTGATAGCACAGGAGGGGCGCAAATGGAACCTTGACAGCATCCAAAACATCATAACGGATGAGGAAAAGATAGCGATTACAGCAATCCACCTTAGACAAGCACCAGGGGAGGATAAACTCATCTGGCCGACAACAGCTGATGGAGTGGCAGGCCGAAGTGGGTCTATCGAAGGCTCAGGGAATCAGCTCACACCAGCACTGAGCCGAGACCTGGAGAGGCAAACACATCGACAGGGAAGAACTGGAAGATGTTATGGAAAAGTGAGGAAATCCCAAAGGTAAAAAATTCCTGTGGAGAGCAACCCAAATGGCATTGCCTATGAGGATAGTACTAGCCAGGCGTGGGATCTAAATAGCACAGACATGCCCATTCTGTCCCGAGGTGGAAACGGTAAGCCACGCGATATTGGGGTGCGAATGGGTTAAACGGGCTTGGTTTGGAGGTCTGAGAATCAGGCTAGATACGGAACCTGAGCAGCAATGGGACCTGAGCAGCACAGAATCCGACCCAAACATTATGTGATAGACAATATTGTTAAAGTGAAAAAAAATCAGGATAGCTAACAAAGTGTTTTGAAATAGTGACATCCAACATTAAAGTCCATGATAATTACCAAGGGAACTAACACACATGTATTTTATAGAGATAAATATAAATTTATAGATCTATATAATATACAAGTACAACATATAATATAATATAATATATAATTTAGTATAACCAATGATCAATATATATTATATATTTATACGGTTTGTAATATAATATAAGATATAAGTATTAATATATTTGTAATATAAAATATAATATAACATATTATATAACATATTATATAACATATTATTTAATTTAGTATAACTAATAATCAATTTATTGAATATATTTATAATATAGTATATCATATACTTGAGTAAACCGTCCAGTTCCAATTTCTTTACTGTATCTACTACCTTTTCTATTGGATGAACAAACTTAGCAGCATAACTCAAAATTTGAACTGAAGCCTTAACTCTAAAAACTAAAAAAAGGTGTTATCCTCGAGCAGATTCGCAAAAAGCCTTCGTCCTCTGCGTTCTCTCCTCACCGTCCTCTCCTCACCGTCCTCTGTGTTCTATTTTCACTATGGTCGTGATCACACCCAACGACATAGAACCCATACCGCAATTCTACTGCTGGGAAGAAAAGTCCCTCAACGTCTTGTATTCTACAGTACAGACGGTATAGAAGCAACTGACTTGGACGATACCACTTTCAAATTAGGTATTTGATCTAGTAGTAGCTCATAGATCTTAGGATCTATTGATGGATTGAAAATTTTGCATCTTTTCTCATAGTTAGGTCTATATAACTTTCTTCTGAATCGTCGAATGGATAGAGAATTAGAAGCCATGGAATCCCGCGAAGAGGAAGCTCCCCTGGTCGTCGGCAATTTGGCAGTCGAAGCGCTGAGGAGCCATACTAGAGATGTCCACGTACTGAGCTGCGGTTTCCTTATTGTTTTCCTGGCTTATGGAGCTGCTCAAAATCTCGAGAGCAGCGTTAACACCGTAAGTAATCACCGAAGTTTCAATTGAGGTGCTTCTGTTGCTGTTCCTTTTCAATTGACATGCCTGAGTTTGGATAATTTAGAATTAAACACGAAATAGAAGCTAAATACATGATTAGAGATGATGTCGTTGAAGTCGTTTGGAGGAATTTAGCTTGTTCTTTTTGCAGTCTGGGAATATGGGAACCATTTCACTTGGGATATTGTATGTATCGTTCACATTCTTCTCCCTAGTGGCTTCGATGGTGGTTAGGGCACTGGGGTCAAGGAATACCCTAATTATGGGGACTAGTGGTTATTGGTTGTTTATTGCTGCAAATCTCAAGCCCACCTAATGAGTGGCGATCACATAATAATATACTTACTTCGGACAAAAGCCTATTCTACTTTTAAGTGTTAAGCATATAAATTTTGAAAAAACAATTATGTTTAAGGTTAAATATCAAATTGCTAGCTGAGCTTATGACTGATGAGCTGGTTGCTAGCTGATTTTCTTTCTTTGTAACTTTTCACTGAACTAGTACTGAAGTGCAACTTCCTAAATCTGTCCATTTTGCTGTTAAAAGTGGTCCCCTTACCTTAGGCGTACAAATATTGTCTGGTTTTAGTTGTAGACTGACTGTTTAGCAAAGTATTCATTCACTGTAATGGTATAAATTTGCACGCCTTATAATATCATCTTACCAATCATATAGTTATATCCTTACATGCAGGTATACAACCGTTCCAACCAAATTTTACAGTTTACATATATGAGTGCACAATTTTGGTAAAAGATATTAAATTTCAATCGTTCCGGTTCCCTAGAGCTTTACTACTATGAACACTTAATTTGTTATGTACTTGTTATTTTTATACTAACCATGTATATACATATATGAGCTTTTATAGTGGACTATACCTCATGCATGTTTGTTTTTAGGGCAAATCTCAAAAGAAGGTACTTTGACAAGTACATTACCAATGAAGAAATGCTACAAAATTGATGTAGAGAGGCTACAAAACTCAAGAAAATGTACATTACCAATGAAGAAATACTACAAAACTCAAGATAAGGTACTTTGACAAGTACATTTTGGAACTTTTTTTCCAAAATTGATTTGAGATGCTTCGTTATAAGTATTTCTGAAAAGTTGTAAGTACTCCTGAAAAGTTGTAATGTCCAATGGTCATAGGTTGTAGATATTCAGTCTCTAAACAATGTTAACTTCATTTTCTGGATGATCGTAGACCATGTTCCTGGAATGTCAATCTTATGTGTTTTGACTATAAAACTAGATGTTTTGGATATGGTTCTTTGTAGTAGTAGGGTTTATTATGCTCTATTTTGGTATGTGTTGTTTGCATTAAATAATGGACAATAAGAACTAATCAATGCGAATTAATTGTATCGACGGATTACTTTTGACGGACTCTACCGATTTTTCCATTAAACAAAAATTGATGCAATATACAATGAAATAGTGACCACGATGCGCTGACACTAATGCACACAATTTTACATAAGAGGAATGTTGAAACAAAACACATTTTTATCATCCAACAAAGGTCGACGATAATTACGCGCAAACCGCGTCGACATATTGACAATACTAATGGTCAAACTAACTGTTCATTCCAGCAGCGACAGACCTTTAGTGTCGACATATTGTTGTCGCTGAAACCTTTAGCCACGTGCCTATTAGCACGAGTCTTAGAATCGACTTGTGGTATTAGCAGCGACAATAGCGCTCCTAGCAACAATTATTTACCATCGTTGTAGAGCATCTTTCTTGTAGTGAAAATTTAATTTGACTCTAGAAGTCGAAATTTAACGTCGTGAGACATTTAAGTCGTAACTCAATTATTTACATATCATAATTTCTTTTATTTTTAAAAGTTGGTACATAATTACATTTCTAGTTTAATGTCAATCATTCTATAATTTAACTTGAATGACAATCAATATCATGTTATAAATTTAATTATATACATATAAAAAATAGTAATAAATAATTAAATTACGACATAAATAAAAATACTGCTAATAAAATTAAATTTCAATTTGTGGGTTGACCTATTATACATATATATGTAAAGGGTAAAATATCACATTTGTCCCTAATGTTTGGGCAGATTGTTTGGGTTCAATCGAGTTCATATTGAATCGAGACTCAATTGTAACATTTGAAAATATTTGTGATAGTTAAATTGTGACATTTTTTAAAATTTTCTGTTATTTTTGCAATTTTCAAAACTTATTATATTAAATTTGGATTGAAAAGTTGACGGAGATGACAAATTTGTACTTTGACCAAATATGTGAAACAAATTTACGATTTAAACTTTATGGAGAAAATTAAAAATTCGGCTAAACATTAAGGAGCAATGTTGTATTTTACTTTATAGGTAAATTGTCCACTTATCCACTAATATTAAAAAGCATCTTACAAATCTTCAATATTTCTTTTAAGTTATCATTCTTATATTTTGGATAGATTTTAAGTTTTATCCTTCCACCCAATATTCTATTCAAACTTAATGAAGTATATTTTAAAAGTTATAAAAATAATATACATTTTTTAAAAAATGTGACAATTATATATATATTATAATTAATTAAGTTTCGATTTATCTGAACTCAATTATTATAACTTTATTCTACCGGAACTATTTTTTTTGTGTACATATTAATGCACTTAAAACTATCTATTCTCAACAAATAAAGATAGGAATGAATCTTTCATCCGCCGTCACTATGAAGTTGTTTACATACAACATATTAAATTAAAAACAAAATATTATATATAGTTTTTTGAAAAGATACATGATGTAAACGTAAATTCTATGCTTCTTATTTAAATAAAAAAAATGTAGATTTGTAACTGCTATAATACTATTTTCCTGTAAATAGTCGAATGTAAATACGAGGATGAAAGTCGGCATAAGTAATAGTCGAATCATCCAATTTACGGTGTCGTGTAGCTTCAAGGTGGACTCCTTGGCGGCAGCGAAAGGAAAGGTTCGAGTAGTTTCTCAGCAATGTGAATCGAACCGGAAAATCTCTTGATGGTTGTGGTAATATACAAGGATGTTGTTTAGTCCATTTTATGTCACGTGGATTTATATGCATGTTAGTTAAATGGCCATATGTAATCTTTTCCTGTTGTTTGAACGTGGATAGAGGGAGAAGGAGAAATGGAGGTTATGTGGTTTCATTTTCATTTTTCTTTTCTTTCCAATTTGGAGATTGAAATCTATATACTATAATATGGTCGTCCCAAGTTGCTTTTTAAAAAATATAATAATATTATCAATGGTTTGTTATAAAAACCGTTCTGCCATTATCAAAACCACCCTTGTTACCAGTATGCGTCTTCATGGATCTATTTTCATAATTATAGAGTGTGTGTCGTGAAGTGTTATTTTGAAAGTATTGAACAAGTGAGAATACAAACACACACATTTGTATCTCTCTATTTTTTTTAGCGCATTTATACAAACACACACATTTGTATCCCATTTTTTTTTTTTGCATGGGAGTACTAGAGTATACGTAGTTTTTTTTCTTCTTTTCCCCTTTGTTTTCTTACCATGTATATAAATTGATAGGAAGATCATGAATCCCACTACTGGCTTTTACCGACGAAAAAATAATTTCGTCGGGAAATCTTAACTTATAATCTAGACGGCTCAAACTAGATGAGCCGTCCCAAATAATCGAATTAATTTAGACGGCTCAATGAAAAACGAGCCGTCATATATATAACGACTCTTATTATGACGGCTCGTTTTTCATTGAACCGTCTTTCATTAACGGCTCAACAAATGAGCCATTAATGAAACAAATTTGAGCCTTTATAAAATTATTCTCCCGTAGTGCGAGAAAATTTATTTTTCTTCGGTAAAAATATATTTCACCGACAATATATAATCTTATCGGTAAAATCTCACGTCTTTGCCGACGAAATGCAATTATTGTCGGTAATTAGGTATTTACCGACCACATCAATATATCGTCGGCAAATAAATACATCAACTATAAATTTTACCGACGAAACTCAATTTCGTTTTCAATTTTCTATCGTTTCAAGAACTTGTCCCGCGTCGGTTGGCCTATCATCCTCCCTAACCCTACAACTACCTTCCAAGTCTTTACGTCGTCGTTCTTCAAGTCGGCCACCTCTTGCGTCGGCACATGAAGATACTCTGTTTTGCGCCGGGCATCTTCTTCAAGACGACCATATCTCTTGCATCGGCCACTGTTTGCTCGTCAACCACCGTTCCTTCGTCGACCACTGTTCGCTCACCAGAAAACGTTCATCGACACTCTATCGACCAACTGCTTCGTTCGCGACTCCATGGCTGTCATACCTGAGTCTTCGCGACCTTCATGTCCTGGTCTCTGTCGTATTCATACAGAGAAAGATCTGTAATCTCATAACTGTAATCTGAGACCTTCATTCTTGACTTATAATCTTAGAACTGTGAAAAGTTGTTGAATTTTGGTTCCTTGAAGACGTTAATTTTGAAACATAGCCAAGATCTGGAATCTATCTATGGATTAAGTAGAACTTAGAGAATTTGTGTTCACTTTGACATTGTCTGTAAATTCGTGTTCACTTTGACGTACAATATGTTTGTTATTCCTCACATTGTGGTTGTAGTTAGACTTCGTCAACATAAATAATTGTTGGTTGTGCATGTTAGAATAAAACAAACAAGTCAAAAAGGTTAGAGACAATCTGTTAAAAGCAGAAAGGAAAGGTTGAAATACTGAAAAGAGAATGTTGACATACCTGGACCCGAGCCCCAATTGAATTTGGAGGTTGGTTCGACCCAATTCGATTAGGCCTCCGGTCTGGTTCTTGACCCATACGAGGTCCCCAACCCCTGTCGGGTCAGTCTGGGTCAGGACCCAAGCCTAAGCCCCCTCGATTGGGGTTCAATCGAGTTCCTATTGAATCGGGACTCAATTGTAACATTTGAAAAGGTTTGGGATGGTTAAATTATGACATTTTTTAAAATTTTATGTTATTTTTGTAATTTTCAAAACTTATTATATTAAATTTGAATTGAAAAGTTGACGGAGATGACAAATTTGTACTTTGACCAAATATGAGAGAAAAAAATTTACGATTTAAACTTTAGGGAGAAAATTAAAAATTCGGTTAAACATTAAGGAGCAATGTTGTATTTTACTTTATAGGTAAATTGTCCACTTATCCACTAATATTAAAAAGCATCTTACAAATCTTCAATATTTCTTTTAAGTTATCATTCTTATATTTTGGATAGATTTTAAGTTTTATCCTTCCACCCAATATTCTATTCAAACTTAATGAAGTATATTTTAAAAGTTATAAAAATAATATACATTTTTTAAAAAATGTGACAATTATATATATATTATAATTAATTAAGTTTCGATTTATCTGAACTCAATTATTATAACTTTATTCTACCGGAACTATTTTTTTTGTGTACATATTAATGCACTTAAAACTATCTATTCTCAACAAATAAAGATAGGAATGAATCTTTTATCCGCCGTCACTATGAAGTTGTTTACATACAACATATTAAATTAAAAACAAAATATTATATATAGTTTTTTGAAAAGATACATGATGTAAACGTAACTTCTATGCTTCTTATTTAAATAAAACAAATGTAGATTTGTAACTGCTATAATACTATTTAAATAAAATCTCACCTAAAGTGGACCCGGATGTCTAATTAAATTAGATTCGATGCACATATAATCAGTTCCGATCGGTTAGTTTACTAATTAAGTCAATTACGGTCTCTTCCTAATAATAGTCTTTGCAAAGAAATTCCACCTTTCTTCAACCACTTCTGTTCTCTCTTTCCCGTTCTTTCTTTTTCCTCCTCCCCCAAACTTCTCTCTCTCTCCCTCCGTCTAACCTTCCCATGCATGCAGGGGACTCAGCACATATTCCGGTAACCCTAAACCACCACTCAACCTCCCCTCTTCGCCGCTCCTCTCATTCTGCCACCGCATGGAGGAGGCGGCTCGGCGCTATAACGCTCAGAGATCCTCCCACCACAACCACAACCACGAGGACAAGGCCGACCACGACCCAGACCCTTGGCCTCCAACCCTAACCAATCATGTACGGAACCACGTCCTTGTTGTCCAAATTCCCAAGGACCAAATCTACCGGGTTCCTCCCCCGGAGAACGCCTTGATTTTCGAACGCCACCGAAATCCCCAAAAGAAACGCCGTGACCCACCGTGCTGCGCCTACTGCTTCAAATCCTGTCTCGGCATCTGCATCTTCGTCTCTGTCATCCTCCTCTTAATCATCCTTCTCGTACTGGGTCTCGTCCCTTCCATTCCGTCTCTCTTCATGATGCCAAATGACCCCGTATTCAGCATCGACCAGTGCTCGGTCAAGAACTCGAAAACCCACTACGAGTTTGACGTGAAAGTGGTGGTGGAGAACAAGAATCCTGCGGTTGGGATATTGTACGAGGATGATGGTGATGTGTCTCTCTCTTCCAAGCAGAAGAATGTTGCGGCCGTGAACTTCCCACGTTTAGACCTAGGGCGAGGAAATGATAAGGGAAGTGTTCAATTGGTGTTCAAGGGTTCGATCAGTAATTTGCCAAAGGATATACAGAAGAGCATGACGAACTCCAAACCGAAGGTAGCCGTGACTTTCACAGTCGACATGAATGTAAATACGAGGATGAAAGTCGGCATAAGTAATAGTCGAATCATCCAATTTACGGTGTCGTGTAGCTTCCAGGTGGACTCCTTGGCGGCAGCGAAAGGAAAGGTTCGAGTAGTTTCTCAGCAATGTGAATCGAACCGGAAAATCTCTTGATGGTTGTGGTAATATACAAGGATGTTGTTTAGTCCATTTTATGTCACGTGGATTTATATGCATGTTAGTTAAATGGCCATATGTAATCTTTTCCTGTTGTTTGAACGTGGATAGAGGGAGAAGGAGAAATGGAGGTTATGTGGTTTCATTTTCATTTTTCTTTTCTTTCCAATTTGGAGATTGAAATCTATATACTATAATATGGTCGTCCCAAGTTGCTTTTTAAAAAATATAATAATATTATCAATGGTTTGTTATAAAAACCGTTCTGCCATTATCAAAACCACCCTTGTTACCAGTATGCGTCTTCATGGATCTATTTTCATAATTATAGAGTGTGTGTCGTGAAGTGTTATTTTGAAAGTATTGAACAAGTGAGAATACAAACACACACATTTGTATCTCTCTATTTTTTTTAGCGCATTTATACAAACACACACATTTGTATCCCATTTTTTTTTTTTGCATGGGAGTACTAGAGTATACGTAGTTTTTTTTCTTCTTTTCCCCTTTGTTTTCTTACCATGTATATAAATTGATAGGAAGATCATGAATCCCACTACTGGCTTTTACCGACGAAAAAATAATTTCGTCGGGAAATCTTAACTTATAATCTAGACGGCTCAAACTAGATGAGCCGTCCCAAATAATCGAATTAATTTAGACGGCTCAATGAAAAACGAGCCGTCATATATATGACGACTCTTATTATGACGGCTCGTTTTTCATTGAGCCGTCTTTCATTAACGGCTCAATAAATGAGCCATTAATGAAACAAATTTGAGCCTTTATAAAATTATTCTCCCGTAGAGCGAGAAAATTTATTTTTCGTTGGTAAAAATATATTTCACCGACAATATATAATCTTGTCGGTAAAATCTCACGTCTTTGCCGACGAAATGCAATTATTGTCGGTAATTAGGTATTTACCGACCACATTAATATATCGTCGGCAAATAAATACATCAACTATAAATTTTACCGACGAAACTCAATTTCGTTTTCAATTTTCTATCGTTTCAAGAACTTGTCCCGCGTCGGTTGGCCTATCATCCTCCCTAACCCTACAACTACCTTCCAAGTCTTTACGTCGTCGTTCTTCAAGTCGGCCACCTCTTGCGTCGGCACATGAAGATACTCTGTTTTGCGCCGGGCATCTTCTTCAAGACGACCATATCTCTTGCATCGGCCACTGTTTGCTCGTCAACCACCGTTCCTTCGTCGACCACTGTTCGCTCACCAGAAAACGTTCATCGACACTCTATCGACCAACTGCTTCGTTCGCGACTCCATGGCTGTCATACGTGAGTCTTCGCGACCTTCATGTCCTGGTCTCTGTCGTATTCATACAGAGAAAGATCTGTAATCTCATAACTGTAATCTGAGACCTTCATTCTTGACTTATAATCTTAGAACTGTGAAAAGTTGTTGAATTTTGTTTCCTTTAAGCCGTTAATTTTGAAACATAGCCAAGATCTGGAATCTATCTATGGATTAAGTAGAACTTAGAGAATTTGTGTTCACTTTGACATTGTCTGTAAATTCGTGTTCACTTTGACGTACAATATGTTTGTTATTCCTCACATTGTGGTTGTAGTTAGACTTCGTCAACATAAATAATTGTTGGTTGTGCATGTTATAATAAAACAAACAAGTCAAAAAGGTTAGAGACAATCTGTTAAAAGCAGAAAGGAAATGTTGAAATACTGAAAAGAGAATGTTGACATACCTGGACTGCAATCAATGCTGGCTAATATTGTCAACAAAGTAGTTAGATATACATGTATAAGTAAGGAGTCATACTTGTACTAATTTATCAATCTATCAATCAAAGAAGTGAGTTTATACTTGCTGTTCTTTACCTTAACCAACATGGTATCAGAGCAGGTTCACAATTCATGGTAGCACTGCGTTCTTTGTCTTCTGGTTGCTTATCATATACCAGAAAAAACCAACCCGACCGACCAACATGTTCGACAATGAAAGTCACCATTCCTAAACCCAAAATGGGCCAGGTCTCAATGATGATGACCTAACCCTCAAAATAGCCAAACTCCCCAAAAATGGTCTCAACCTCAATCAGAAACAGAGCAAGGACCTACCAGAAACAATTACGGTGAGCACAAAACTCAATGATCAGAATTATCATCTCTGGGCCAGATTAATACAGATTGCAATTGGAAGAAGGGGCGGTTGCAGCATCTTACCAGGGATCCGAAACCCCCAAGCAGATCCGAACCGGGTCATGAAAGGTGGAAACAAGACGATGTGGGCGTCTTTTCATGGATGATCCAGAATATCGATTCGCGATTGGCAAATAATGTTGCTCATTACCCTACATCCTGGGATTTATGGAAGGCATTACAAACTACTTACGACAGTGTTAAGGACTCGCTACAAATCTTTGATCTACATAACAGGGCTGCGAAAATGATGCAGGGGACAATGACACTCGAGGAATTTTGGCTTACGATGCAACCCTATGGGGAGAGATCGAAGCCAGAAGACCGAATACTATGATTTGCAACCACGACATCACAACTTTTAATCAACTCTTGATGGAAATGAAGATGCACCAATTTTTTGGGGGAATCGATTCCAAATTCAATGGAATCAAACGCGAGGTCCTGCGATAGGACTGATTACCCTCAGACGAAGAAACATACGCTTCTATCTGGAAGGAGACCGTCAGGCTCCACATCCTGGGAGCGGCAACCACCAGTGACAGACCATCATTGGGTTCAGAGTATGGCCTACAAGCTATGGGCAAAACATTAGCAACAGCAAACACAACAAAAGGAGGTCGACCAACACAAAATCGGTCGGAATCAACCGGGAAGATCAGCGAATCGTCATCCCGATTAGACAAAACCAAGCTCAAATGCACAGATTATGGGAAGAATCGACATACCAAAGACGAGTGTTTCCAACTGGTCGGGTACCCGGAGTGGTGGGACGAAATCCGCGCGGAGAAGGACTGCAACCATGTCACCATCGCAACGAGAAACCGCTCAGCCACCAGCATCGGATGCGGCAACAGACAGACCCAGGAATGAGTAGGAGGAATCGCAGAAGCGGGAAGAGGGTTCTCCATCCGCTGGAGGCCATTGTGGCCACCATCCCCCCGAAGGAAACCCTTCCTTCGCCGGAGTCGCAGGGTTCGTCGGAAACCCTAGTTGTTCAAAGAACAGACGTAAAGGAGAAGGGAACACAAATGGGGACGGAGGCTACACAAATGGGGACGGAAGAGAAGGTAAATGGACTTGGAAATTGCATCCAAGTCCCTCTACTTCTAACCCTATCTATTTGAGTCCAAAAGTTATAAAAATGACGAAACAATCCCTGATTATTACAATTCAGTCCCTTAACATTTTACACGAGCCTATTCAGTCCAACATAAAAATGGACTTAAAAATCATGAGTGTTTTTTTTACTACGGTGCAACAGATACTATGACGTATGATTCAAGTGATCTTATTAATATTATGAGATCCCAGATCGAATATTTTAAAACGGCAGATGGGGGAAGGCCCAGGTTACGGGAATGGGAACCGTAGAAATTTCTCCAACTTTGAAGATATCAATTTGTTTGCTAGTTCCGACACTCTCGAATAAACTGTTATCAGTGTCCCATGTCACTAAGGATATGAATTGTACAATGAATCCTGATTTTTGTGTATTGCAGGATATCCAAACAGGGATGATTATTGGGCGTGGCACTGAACACGCGGGTCTATACTACGTTGATGAAATGGCTCAACAAGGTTCGGTGTTGATTGCTCACGGAACTACAGAACGAGAGGCTTGGCTATGACATAAGATATTGAGTCATCCATCCTCGGGTTATCTAAAATTCTTGTTTCTGTAGTTGTTTTTGAATAAGAGTAATAATCTTTTTTGTGAAACTTGTATTCTTGCAAAAAGTCATTGACAAACTTTTAAGCCAAAAAAAACTCGAATGGAGTCTATTTTTTCCTTAATACATTCTGATGTGTGGGGTCCAGCACTTATATTTGGGGGTCACGGTCTCAGATATTTTGTGTTGTTGATTGCACTCGTATGACATGAGTGTATTTTTTAAAACAAAAATATGAAGTGTTTGACAAATTCACTCACTTCTTCAAAATGATCCAAACTCAATTCCATAAAAATATTCAAGTTCTTCGGTCTGATAATGGGGGGAATTTGTCAACCAACATATGAAAAAATTCTTTTCAGAAAAAGGAATTATTCATCAGACTTCCTATCTACGCACTCCAGAACAAAATGGTGTGGCAGAAAAAAAAAATCGCATACTCCTTGAAATGGCAAGATCCCTCCTTATCGAGTCCAAAGTACCTAAGTTTTTCTGGTCTGAAGCTGTTGCCACAACCACGTATCTTCTAAATCGCCTCTCTACAAAGATCCTACACCTCCAAACAGTGATTCACATTCTGTCTAAAATTACCAAAGTACCTCCAAATCTCAGTTTAACTCCTCTTGTCTTTGGATGCTCCGTGTTCATACATATACCAAAAACTGGTCACACAAAATCTGATCCCTGTGCTGTCAAATGTGTGTTTGTAGGGTATGAAGTTAATCAAAAAGGGTATCGGTGCTATGACCCTAAAGATCATCACATGTTGACTACCATGAACTGTGATTTTCTTGAAACATAATATTTCTACCACCAATCTAGTGTTCAGGGTAGAATCATACAGTATATCCACTAGATTGGGTAAGTAGTCCAAACCTATCCTATGATAGTCAAAGTCCCTCCTACGATGATCCAATAGAGTTGGCTGGCCGAACCTATGAGCTATCATCTAACACGCCAGCAACAACCAACGAGCTAAGAGTTACAACTGATACTCCCTCATTTGAGGTATCCGAGACAAGCCCGGTAAGTCCGTCTAAACCTCAAAATGTCAATATAGTTGAAGATATTGAAGAACAGGAGGAACTAATGACAGAAGGATACAAATTACCTCTAAGAGAGAATCGAGGGTGACCACCAAGAAGGTACACACCAGATAGGGAACCAAACAAATCAAGGTATCTGGTGGCAAATGCAGTAAGAGGGAGGTTAAGTGAGGAAGCAAAGGCATTCACAATGTCTATCCTCTCAGAAGAAATTACAAGTACAATCAAAGAGGCCCAACGGTCCAAGAATTGGCAACAAGCTATGGATATTGAGATGGAGGCACTGGAAAAGAATAAGACATGGGAGATGTGCAGGTTACCAGTCGGAAAAAGACTGATAGGTTGCGGGTAGGTTTATACTATCAAATACAAGAAGAATGACTCCATTGATAGATATAAGGCAAGGTTGGTCGCAAAAGGATACACTCAGACATATGATATTGACTATTCTGAGACATGTAGCTAAGATAGACACAATCAGAGTATTGTTGTCTATAGCCGCAAACAAAGACTGACCACTCCACTAGTTCGATGTGAAGAATGCATTTCTTCATGGAGATCTTGAAGAAGAAGTGTATATGGAGGTTCCACCAGGATACAAAAATGAAAGTGAATAAGGAAAGGTGTGTTGACTGAAAAAGTCACCCTATGGCCTGAAACAATCTCCTCGAGCGTGGTTTGGGAGGTTCACTATAGCCATGAAGAGATTTGGGTATAAGCAAAGAAACTCAGACCACACCTTATTCATGGAAAAGACGGGAGACCTAATAACCTGTTTGATCATTTATGTCCATGACTATTATCACAGGGAATGATCCAGAAGAAATGCACAGGCTTAAGAGAAACCTGTTTGAGGAATTCGAAATGAAGGATCTCGAAAATTTAAAATACTTTATTGGGATTGAGGTACTAAGGTTAAGAGAAGGGATCTTTATATCTCAGAAGAAGTATATTTTAGATTTCCTGACACAGACAGGAATGTTGGAATGCAAACCGGCTGAAACTCCAATGGTTGTGAATCATGGCCTACACATAACAGAAGGGGCGAGACTAACAGATAAGGAACAATATCAAACACTAGTTGGCAAACTTATATATATGTCACATACTCGACCAGATATAGCCTATGCAGTAGGAGTAGTAAGTCAGTTCATGCATCAACCCCAAGATGATCATATGGAAGCAGTCGTGAGGATAATGAGGTATTTGAAGGGCACCTCAGGCCATGAAGTCCTATTTAGAAGAAATGGTCATCTAGAAATACAAGGGTACATAGATACTAACTGGGTAGGTAACCCGGTTGATCGAAGATCCACATCCGAGTATTTTACCCTTATTGGCGATAATCTGGTAACATGGAGGAGTAAGAAGTAGAAGGTGGTGACCCTATCAAGTGCAGAGGCAGAGTTCCGGGGAATAGCGAGGGGACTAACAGAAATGCTATGGCTAAGGAAACTAATGACAGGGATAGGTTTTCCTCCAACTGAATCATGTGAGATACTATGTGACAATAAATCAACGATAAGTATTTCGGAAAATCCAGTCCAGCATGATCAGACCAAGTATATTGAAGTGGACAGACACTTCATAAAAGAAAACCTCGAAGCTGAGAATATCAAATTTCCATTCGTTCGTTGAGCATTTAATGAGGTACTACGCAAGTTGAGCATCGGAGATCCGACTACTTAACTTGAGGGGGAGTGTTAGAATAAAACAAACAAGTCAAAAAGGTTAGAGACAATCTGTCAAAAGCATAAAAGGAATGTTGAAATACTGAAAAGAGAATGTTGACATACGTGGACTGCAATCAATGCTGACAAATATTATCAACAAAGTAGTTAGATATACATGTATAAATAAGGGGTCATACTTGTACTGATTTATCAATCTATCAATCAAAGAAGTCAGTTTATACTTTCTGTTTTTTACCTTAACCAACAGTGCATATCATCGATATGCAAGATTCTAAATTGCATTGTTTCTCTGTTAGACCTTTGAATTGGGAGAAACTATCCTTTTTAAAGTACTGATGTACTTGTGATTTCTGTTTTTTCTTTAGGTTGCTAAAGATCCAATTGGGAAAGACATCAATGCTCTTGAGCAGCATGTCAAGAACCTTTTGAGCCCATCAACCCCATTTTTCTTCAACACCCTGTACGACCCATACATAGATGGTGCTGACTTTGTCTGTGGATACCCATTCAGTCTAAGAGACGGTGCCCCAACTGTTGTATCTCACGGTCTGTGGCTTAACATTCCCGACTATGATGCCCCAATTCAACTGGTCAAGCCTCGTGAGAGAAACACTACGTACATACATTTCTGCAGATTATATGAACTGCACTAGTTACAGCATGTATATAGAGTTCATATAAATTTGACAATCCTTGTATTTTAAATATGTCGATGTTGTCTTGACAATTCCAAAAGAAACATTGTTCCCCATATGTGGTATCAACCTTGGCTTTGACCGTGAGTTGATTTATCATCAATATTTGATTATTTTTCTATTTGTAAATTTATTTATTTAATTTATTTAAATGATTTTTTTTTACCAACGGAATAAGACGTGTAACGACCAAAGATATTTCGTCGATAAATACCTATTTACCGACGATTTGTTTCCCGTCAGAAAAAATCTATTTACATACGAATTTTACTTTGCCGACGAAATCAATTTTGTCTGCAAAAACGTAAATGGTGGACGAAAAAATCATCTTTGCCGACACAAATACAGTCGGTAAATAATTTGTTTTTACCAACGACAAATTTGTGATAGATTTCGTCAGTAAACTTTCGCCGACGGGGCATTCACTGACGATACCTTTACCGACGAAAATTTTATTTTACCGACGGAATTTAAACCTTTTACCGACGGAATTTAAATCTTTTACCAACGATTTTGAGGGAGCAATATCTTAAAAAATGTTAATTTCAAGCATGATTGTGATCTTAGGTCTTCTTGTTTGGGTCATTTTTAAAAATAGAATAACAACATTTTTAAAGTTTTCTTATAAAAATAAATAGTAATATATTGATACAAAATAAAAAAATAAGACCATAAATGTATAGGTGAGATAAAATGTGAAACGTACTGTGAGAAGCGATGAGAAGCTTTAGAAGATTTATAGAGCTTCTGCAGGTATGCGTGACGAGTCTAGATCATTTATAAAAGTTATAATTTCATCTATTAATATCATTTATAACAACGGAGAGAATTCAAATTGAATTAATAATGTCAAATATGCATTATCTATTATTTGAAACAATAAATAATTAATATATACAATATAATCAGGTTTGAAATTTATATTAGAGTGGAAGAAGAAATCTCATTCATTATTTATCCAAATTTATATTAGAGTGGAAGAAGAAATCTCATTCTAAAAAACGTCCAGCATGTTTGACGAAAATGGTTTTTTAACCCTCACGATTGTTTTAGGTACAATATGATTGAAGACGAATTTTTTTTGGTACATCCGTCTAACTGCCGTTCAGTTTGTACATTAAAATATCACGTGATTGGTCCGTTGTGATAACTTGTAATTCCTTTTTTGCCCCGTTGTTTCTATTTAGGATCCCGCCATAACAAACGTGTTGGAATCCTTCAAGAGCTCCTCCTTGTGAAGTCTTCGGGTTGTTCCTCATTGTTGTTCGTCATCTCGCAAGAGCTCCACTGCTGCGTGTGAAGTTCTTCATGGCTCCTGGTAAGTACTCTCACTGTTCGTCTTCCTCTTCCAATCTGAAGTACCTGTCGAACCCATCCCCGGAGTATGAGTGTCGATTATGCCATTGTGGGTTGTTGTTGCATGCAATTCCAGCTCGGACATCGACGAACTTCGGCCGGGTGTTTTATGGATGCCCAAGATACTCAGTAATTTGATGTTAATTTGGTCGTTTAAGTCAACCAATTTCAATTTTTCTAAAACCCTAATTCCTTCGATTTTTTTTGTTTTCGCAGTGGAAAACGTCCACAAGCGGTAGTCATTGCAATTATTTTGAATGGGCAGACCCTCCAATGTGCAAGTATGGAATTAGGGCTCTGAAGAAGTTCGAGACAATCCGTACTGAATTGAATGACGAAATTGTGTCACTGATTTTGAGGGAGCAATATCTTAAAAAATGTTAATTTCAAGCATGATTGTGATCTTAGGTCTTCTTGTTTGGGTCATTTTTAAAAATAGAATAACAACATTTTTAAAGTTTTCTTATAAAAATAAATAGTAATATATTGATACAAAATAAAAAAATAAGACCATAAATGTATAGGTGAGATAAAATGTGAAACGTACTGTGAGAAGCGATGAGAAGCTTTAGAAGATTTATAGAGCTTCTGCAGGTATGCGTGACGAGTCTAGATCATTTATAAAAGTTATAATTTCATCTATTAATATCATTTATAACAACGGAGAGAATTCAAATTGAATTAATAATGTCAAATATGCATTATCTATTATTTGAAACAATAAATAATTAATATATACAATATAATCAGGTTTGAAATTTATATTAGAGTGGAAGAAGAAATCTCATTCATTATTTATCCAAATTTATATTAGAGTGGAAGAAGAAATCTCATTCTAAAAAACGTCCAGCATGTTTGACGAAAATGGTTTTTTAACCCTCACGATTGTTTTAGGTACAATATGATTGAAGACGAATTTTTTTTGGTACATCCGTCTAACTGCCGTTCAGTTTGTACATTAAAATATCACGTGATTGGTCCGTTGTGATAACTTGTAATTCCTTTTTTGCCCCGTTGTTTCTATTTAGGATCCCGCCATAACAAACGTGTTGGAATCCTTCAAGAGCTCCTCCTTGTGAAGTCTTCGGGTTGTTCCTCATTGTTGTTCGTCATCTCGCAAGAGCTCCACTGCTGCGTGTGAAGTTCTTCATGGCTCCTGGTAAGTACTCTCACTGTTCGTCTTCCTCTTCCAATCTGAAGTACCTGTCGAACCCATCCCCGGAGTATGAGTGTCGATTATGCCATTGTGGGTTGTTGTTGCATGCAATTCCAGCTCGGACATCGACGAACTTCGGCCGGGTGTTTTATGGATGCCCAAGATACTCAGTAATTTGATGTTAATTTGGTCGTTTAAGTCAACCAATTTCAATTTTTCTAAAACCCTAATTCCTTCGATTTTTTTTGTTTTCGCAGTGGAAAACGTCCACAAGCGGTAGTCATTGCAATTATTTTGAATGGGCAGACCCTCCAATGTGCAAGTATGGAATTAGGGCTCTGAAGAAGTTCGAGACAATCCGTACTGAATTGAATGACGAAATTGTGTCACTGATTTTGAGGGAGCAATATCTTAAAAAATGTTAATTTCAAGCATGATTGTGATCTTAGGTCTTCTTGTTTGGGTCATTTTTAAAAATAGAATAACAACATTTTTAAAGTTTTCTTATAAAAATAAATAGTAATATATTGATACAAAATAAAAAAATAAGACCATAAATGTATAGGTGAGATAAAATGTGAAACGTACTGTGAGAAGCGATGAGAAGCTTTAGAAGATTTATAGAGCTTCTGCAGGTATGCGTGACGAGTCTAGATCATTTATAAAAGTTATAATTTCATCTATTAATATCATTTATAACAACGGAGAGAATTCAAATTGAATTAATAATGTCAAATATGCATTATCTATTATTTGAAACAATAAATAATTAATATATACAATATAATCAGGTTTGAAATTTATATTAGAGTGGAAGAAGAAATCTCATTCATTATTTATCCAAATTTATATTAGAGTGGAAGAAGAAATCTCATTCTAAAAAACGTCCAGCATGTTTGACGAAAATGGTTTTTTAACCCTCACGATTGTTTTAGGTACAATATGATTGAAGACGAATTTTTTTTGGTACATCCGTCTAACTGCCGTTCAGTTTGTACATTAAAATATCACGTGATTGGTCCGTTGTGATAACTTGTAATTCCTTTTTTGCCCCGTTGTTTCTATTTAGGATCCCGCCATAACAAACGTGTTGGAATCCTTCAAGAGCTCCTCCTTGTGAAGTCTTCGGGTTGTTCCTCATTGTTGTTCCTCATCTCGCAAGAGCTCCACTGCTGCGTGTGAAGTTCTTCATGGCTCCTGGTAAGTACTCTCACTGTTCGTCTTCCTCTTCCAATCTGAAGTACCTGTCGAACCCATCCCCGGAGTATGAGTGTCGATTATGCCATTGTGGGTTGTTGTTGCATGCAATTCCAGCTCGGACATCGACGAACTTCGGCCGGGTGTTTTATGGATGCCCAAGATACTCAGTAATTTGATGTTAATTTGGTCGTTTAAGTCAACCAATTTCAATTTTTCTAAAACCCTAATTCCTTCGATTTTTTTTTGTTTTCGCAGTGGAAAACGTCCACAAGCGGTAGTCATTGCAATTATTTTGAATGGGCAGACCCTCCAATGTGCAAGTATGGAATTAGGGCTCTGAAGAAGTTCGAGACAATCCGTACTGAATTGAATGACGAAATTGTGTCACTGATTTTGAGGGAGCAATATCTTAAAAAATGTTAATTTCAAGCATGATTGTGATCTTAGGTCTTCTTGTTTGGGTCATTTTTAAAAATAGAATAACAACATTTTTAAAGTTTTCTTATAAAAATAAATAGTAATATATTGATACAAAATAAAAAAATAAGACCATAAATGTATAGGTGAGATAAAATGTGAAACGTACTGTGAGAAGCGATGAGAAGCTTTAGAAGATTTATAGAGCTTCTGCAGGTATGCGTGACGAGTCTAGATCATTTATAAAAGTTATAATTTCATCTATTAATATCATTTATAACAACGGAGAGAATTCAAATTGAATTAATAATGTCAAATATGCATTATCTATTATTTGAAACAATAAATAATTAATATATACAATATAATCAGGTTTGAAATTTATATTAGAGTGGAAGAAGAAATCTCATTCATTATTTATCCAAATTTATATTAGAGTGGAAGAAGAAATCTCATTCTAAAAAACGTCCAGCATGTTTGACGAAAATGGTTTTTTAACCCTCACGATTGTTTTAGGTACAATATGATTGAAGACGAATTTTTTTTGGTACATCCGTCTAACTGCCGTTCAGTTTGTACATTAAAATATCACGTGATTGGTCCGTTGTGATAACTTGTAATTCCTTTTTTGCCCCGTTGTTTCTATTTAGGATCCCGCCATAACAAACGTGTTGGAATCCTTCAAGAGCTCCTCCTTGTGAAGTCTTCGGGTTGTTCCTCATTGTTGTTCGTCATCTCGCAAGAGCTCCACTGCTGCGTGTGAAGTTCTTCATGGCTCCTGGTAAGTACTCTCACTGTTCGTCTTCCTCTTCCAATCTGAAGTACCTGTCGAACCCATCCCCGGAGTATGAGTGTCGATTATGCCATTGTGGGTTGTTGTTGCATGCAATTCCAGCTCGGACATCGACGAACTTCGGCCGGGTGTTTTATGGATGCCCAAGATACTCAGTAATTTGATGTTAATTTGGTCGTTTAAGTCAACCAATTTCAATTTTTCTAAAACCCTAATTCCTTCGATTTTTTTTTGTTTTCGCAGTGGAAAACGTCCACAAGCGGTAGTCATTGCAATTATTTTGAATGGGCAGACCCTCCAATGTGCAAGTATGGAATTAGGGCTCTGAAGAAGTTCGAGACAATCCGCACTGAATTGAATGACGAAATTGTGTCACTGATTTTGAGGGAGCAATATCTTAAAAATGTTAATTTCAAGCATGATTGTGATCTTAGGTCTTCTTGTTTGGGTCATTATGTAATGTACTTAAATCTATGTTTTAGGTTGTCTAACACGAGCACAAATGCAAATAAGTTTGTGTGTGTTGTTTTACTCTATTAAAAATGTTTATTCTACATTTGTACATTCTGTGAGTTTTTCCTAACAACACCCAAAAAGTCAACTTGTTGTACTAAAAATCACCATTACAAAAACATGTTGAACGTGAAGTATTCAAAGACAGAAACATATTGGCTGAAGTAATACCAAAAATCAAACATGAAGTCCTATTATCCATCAAAATTTGGATGACTACACCAGCATGTAAACCGAAACAGAAATCCAACATAAAATTAAACAGAACCTGCACCAACATATAACAGAACCGAGTACCAGTAATACCTATGACGGTTGCGTAGGCTGAGAGGTTTGAGTGTCTGGGTTCCCGCGGGTAGTTTGAGATGATGCTTCCTTAACAAATGGACAACCCCGTTTGTTATGTCCTGTTTGTCCACATCTTGAGCAGTACTGTCTCAACCCGTGCTTTGTCAAAGACGTAGACGCCTTATTAGCCTTTTCATGGGCAACCTTAGTCCGTCTTTTCTTAGGTCTTCCAAAGCGCTTTTGAACACGGGAGGGTCAATTGGCAGCGCATCTACCCTGACTCAATCTTCACTACCCGACAATGGGTGTATCACGGGTGCATATATCCTCCTCATTGTCTCAACATGATAACAACGGTCAACGTATTGATCAAATTCAACTCGGGCATTCATCAGACAAGCTGAGGCATGGGCACAAGGTATGCTAGACATGTCCCACTCAACACTACTACAAGTCTTATTTGTAATGTCAACTTTGTACTGGTAAAGCACTTCCAACTATCACCTCATACTCACTTTGACCCGCACATAATATGTTCATTCCCCTCGCAGCTTCTCTCTAGCAATTCAGATGCCTTCTTGGATGTTTCATCTCTTAACATCGAAATTATATGTTTTTGATATCTCCTCTGCAATGGTCTTGCTTCTAACTTTGGGTTCATTCTTTATTAGCTCAATATAGTTCTTCGCAATCCACTTCGCACCAAGCTTTCTACTTTTATACGCCTTTGGACAATTATGCTCGACAGTCAGGTGACGAAGTTGGAACGTTTTTTTCTTATTCAGTTTCACACCCACAACCCAGAAGGGGCAATTTTGTACCCTGCAGTAAACAACCACCCTTTAAGCAGAATTTTTCTTGCTGAATTTTTCCTAGCTTAAAGGTTGGATCTGACACCGACTCAGAATCATCATCCCCTGTTTTATCATCCAACTCATCGTCCCTAAAATTAGACACTTCATCATCCATTGGTCTTTTCCCTTTGTCTTTTGACATTACTGATAAAGGACAATCACAGACACAAGCAGTCAGAGACACGCACAAAATCAAAAACTTCACCAAATTAAGCACCGAGACAAACCTAAACCGAACATTTAAGCAAAATCAACACATTTTCGCAATTCAGCAAAATCCAGCAAAATCAACATCTTTTCGCATAATAACCAAACATTTATCAAAATCAATACCCTAAACCGAACATTTGCACATAACATGTCTTCAGTATTTTCGATTACCTTTCACCTCTTTCATAACTCCATAAACAACATTCTCAAACACATAAACCACATAAAAGACAAGACTTTCGGGCAGAAACCCAAAGAAAACACTAAGCCGAAGGTTTTCATGAAGCAACAACACTGAAAAGCCGATGATCGGTTCCCCTTTCTTACAGAGGAAGATGGACTTACCGAAGGAAGATGGAGCGAAAAACCACTGCTGCAACTTCGACCGTGTACGGGCTGGAACTTCGTCGGAATTGATTTCGAGGTCTGGAACTTCAAGTGACCGGATTATGAGGTTTTCCCCTGCTGCACCGAAACGGAAACGAAGTGTAGAGCACCACTGGTTAAAAATGAACACACTTCACAAAACCCGAATATTAAGTTGAAAGGGAAGAAGAAACGTCTTAGGGATATTTAGGTAATTTCGTAATTTTTTCCAGTAAAAAATTAAATGGTGAAGGTCACGTGCATAAAACGTGACTAATTAACGTAACAATTAAACGACAACTGGACGGAAGGTTCAATTACCACCACTTTGCAGCATATTATACCAAATACAATCACAAAAAAACAAGTTATACCAAAAAACATTTTTGTCAAACATGATGGACGTTTTTCAGATTTTCCCTTAATTTTATTTAATTTAATTATTACATGTGTTATTTTATATAACTTTACAATTTTAAATAATAATGATAAATGCATATTATCTTTCAAGTCCTCATATTTGTTTGGTAATTGTGACTTTTTAATGTTTCTACAATTATATAGATTGTTTGAATTGTGACCATTGTCGATATAAAAATACATTTCATCTCTAAATTTAAATAAATCAAACAGAAATAAAATCTATTAAAATTGACGTATATTTATATGTTGAAAATACGTAGTCTATCGCGTGAAGCAATAAATAAAAATAAAAATAATCAAATTTGAAAAATTAAAACCAAATTGAAAGGAGATTTTTTATTAATGTATACACTTGATAATTATGTGTTATGGAGTATTTTCAAATAATGATATTATTAAAATGTTCAAATAAAACTTATAGATTTTTTGTATTATTAATATTAATGCATAGATGATTTTAGCACTTTAACAAAGTTATTTTAATAAAATAGTAAATATGTTTCTTCGTTATTTTATAAATTTTGTCAAAAGTTGTTAATATGTTATCACTCCAAACTAATATCATCCAAAAGTTAGGTATTATATGTCGAGAGAAAAGTAACAAAAATATTTTACTACAAAATTAAAATATCCCCGGTGATTAGGGCTGGGCAAAAATAATCGGTTTGGCCGAACCGTATCGGAACCGTACCGATTTCGAACCGGTTCGACCGAACCGGTTTACAAAACAAAAGTTGTTTTTGGAAAAATATGGAGCGGTTCAGAATAGGTACAGAAAACCGGTTAACCGAACCTTTTTTTTGTACCGGTTTTAACCTTACTAAATACTAAACCAGACCAGACCACTTTCAGGCCAGACCAGACAAAACCGGTTTTCTTGCTTTCAAACCATACCTAATTCACGACTTCATTTTTAGTCTCTCTCAGACATTCATTCACTCACTCAATTCAGTCTTCAATTCGCTCGCCGCTCGAACGCTCGGACGTTCGTCGGTCGATGTTCGCCGCTCGGACGGAAGGAAGACGAACAAGGGTTTTCCATTGTCGAAGTAATAGTTGCAGTACTGGTAGCAGCTGAAGGAAGACTGGTACGTTTCTCAACCCCAATTTTTCTATCCTTAGCTCTACCATGAGTGATTTTATGGAGAATTGATCAATTTCTCTCAATCCTACTTTCATGCTCTTCGATCTCGTGCTATCTTTGCTGTTTGGGGTTCTGTTTCGTTGGGATGTTAGCGAATTCGAAGTTTTAAAGGGTGATGAAGATTACTCATGACTTAGATTCTGCTGCTTGCTGTGAGTTATTAAGGCTGGTGCAACAACCTTGAACATACCTGACACTGTTGGTATTACTTTGCCTCAAGAGTTCGGGAAGTTAATTGCAGACATCAAAGCTAACACCCCTGGAATAGAATTTGTCATCATTTCAACACATTGCCAAAATGATCTTGGGCTTTCCACTGCCAATACTTTAGCCGTATGCTGGTTCCCTTTTTCTTTGTTGCTTTTAAATTGTTATTGGAAATAGTATAAGATAATAACATCTAATCACGTTTGAACTCAGGGAGCATATGCAGGGGCAAGGCAGCTAGAAGTGACAATAAACAGTATAGGTGAAAGAGCTGGGAATGCTTCTTTGGAGGAGGTATATCCCTGTGCATTTTATATAATTAAGATGGAGAAACAAATGAATTATATTAGATTGCTTCTTGAAAGAGGTGGCAATGCTACAGCCCACCGTGTTGTTTCTCTAAACCCAATCATGCTCTACCACAAGCAGATGATGTATGTAATAGCTTTACCTTTTCCTATTGTAATTAAATCCAATTGCATCTTTGATGTCAAATACTTAGGTTGTAATGTGCAGCCGCACAAAGCTATTGTTGGAGCCAATGCTTTACTCACGACAGTATGTTTCTGCAATGATTGGTTTGTTTGGAGAAGCATCAGAGAGGCTATGCAAAAATCTTGAAGTTGCTGCCTCAGATAGGGAAGATGTAACACTAGTTTTCATCCTGCCTTTGTCTCTTTGCCACTAGTATTATGGTATTATTGGATCATTGGTTATGGTCATGGTCCTCATGGATATTGGTATTGGATGCTGCTTGATGAAACCTCAGTTGAATTTTTTTTTTTTTTAGTGACAAAAAAAAAACGATTTTTTTTGTTATGTACGAAGTGGTTCGGCCGAACCGGTTCAGAACAGGTACGGTAAATTGGTCAAAAATTGGAGCAGTAAACCGTACTAGTTTTAAAATGTGGTAAAGGTTCGGTTCTGAACCGGTTCATGCCCAGCCCTACTGGTGATGTGTTGAAATATTATTTTACGGATTACTGAAATATAAAAATCAATATTAATTTTCAAGGTTTATTATTTATTATCTTTACAAAATATATTTAGGATTGGTCAAATTTAGATTCTATGAGTATTTATTTACTTAACCCTACATTCCAAATATATCTAAAATTAAAATATGAATATACTTAACTCAACCCTACTTTATGAACTATGAAAATATTAAAGGGAAAAGTATGAAAAATATGTAATATGTTTACCCAAAGGGGTAAAGACGACACAATGTTTGTTTTTGATGCAACATGTTTGGTGTTAATTTTTGATGAAGTCTGTTTGTTTCCGTTAAAAAATTCTATTAACTCCGCACATGTCTTGCACGTGACTTCCGTTTAATGTGAAATTCCTCAAAAGTCCATGTCTTCTTCAAGGTTGTTATATGCAGTCATTCCCTACTTGCTTGTTCTTCCCTCGTGACCTTTGCGAAGTGTTCTTCTCCTCCCTAATTTTGGAAGTGTGCATCCCCTTCTTCTCGGATCTCCGACTCTCCCAACAACAATGACCGAAATTACTGAACCAACTCTTCACCAAGCTTGAAGTTACATGTAGAGTACCACCCGTTGAAAGAATTTTGGTCGAATGTTCTATGGGTGTCCTAATTATAAGGTATGTTTGCGGATTTCTTTGGTTTTTAACCCTAATTGTAGTATCAATTTGAAAATCCCTCCAAAATCTCTCTTCAGAACCCTAATCTTACCGTGAAGAATCTTGACTGCAGAACCATAGTTGTTACTATTTTGAGTGATCTTTTGATTGCAGAAACTTGATTGCAGAACCAAATTCCGAGAAATGCATACCAATATCGAAACCAAAGTTGTTCTTTTTCGTAGGAGGGAAAGGATGTTGATTACTGCTGTTGGAGTGCTTGTGATACTGATGTTTGCTGTAATCTTCTAATTGGTTACTGGTTGAAGTGTCTTTCGATGTGTATTTGAAGTAGTTATGTTTGCGTAGGGGAGCAACTGTTGGTTAATTATGTTTATGTATTTGTTAGTATGTGATAACATAAGTTTTATAAGTGTTGGCTTTTGATGAAAAACGTTTGTTAACAAATTGAAAGTAGATGTACTATGTTTTGATTTACTGGACAAAAGTCTTCCAAGAGAACCCAACTGAATTCCATATCAACATTAAAACCTGTCCGAGAATACAGACAGAACCAATGTCATTTCAACATGACCACCTATTTTTAACTATTTTCAAAGTTATCTATCATTGACGTTTACAAAATACCAACTTACAATACCAAGTTCACAAAACTACAAAGACTCCAAAGAGTCTGATACAATCAAATACTCTAAAGAGTTGTTGAGAATGCAGTTTCTGTTGAACAAATCTAACACATACAAAGTCCCCTTCCTAGTGATCAACAACAACTTCCAAGATTCACCACAATCAACAAATGTTGCTGCAGATCCCATCATCATGGTTGGGATACCACACCTTCCATACTTTGTATAAACCTACATTATATGAAAAATTGATCAATGGTGGTTCACCATACCATCAGAAAATGAACATTCATCAAAAGGTGCTCAATAAATTAACCTAGCATCTTGAGAATTGATGATGAAACACATAATATTAAGGAAACTATTTGAAAGGAGTATTGATGATTGATGATGAACTACATAATCTTTTAAATTTCCTACTGTTGGTTTTAGGATAATGGGTCGCCCATAAGTGGGAGCCCATTTACATAAGCCCAGTTGTGTATCTGGCCTTAAAACCTATCCCTCTATATATCAGTATATATAGGGGTGCTCAGGGTTTGGAAAACCTAATGATAAGAGAGAACAGAAACTGATAGCCGCCCACAGTTTAGACAGAGGTCAGCAGCTGTGGAAACCTAGGTCACTGCCCGTTAACCCGTGGCGTGTCCTCCCGTCCGGCAGACCGTGATCCCAACCTCAGGCAGATCCGCTTTCGCTTAGGCAATCAATTCAGAGGTAACTTAATTATGTGTGATTACGTTTTACCATATAGATTGCATGTATATTACATAATCCAACATTGGTATCAGATCCGTGTTAGGTTGGTTTCCGAATTGTCGAATTTCAGGAAAATCTCCATCGAGGTCAGTTGTGATCGCGACGAGCCCGTCGCCACCGATTCAGCCACTCCGAGGCTGCCGGGGCCTTCGTGGCCGTGGCTCAGCCCCTGGTGGCCGCAGCCCTTGGTGGCCGCAGCCACCGTGGCTGCCGCCACGCCGAGGCTGACCGCAGCCACCGTGGCTGCCGCCACGCCGAGGCTGACCGCAGCCTCGGTCCCGACTAGCCGCAGCCTTCGTGGCTGCAGCTCGGCCAAGGAAGGGCCGCAGCCTCCGTGGCTGCGGCCACCCCAGCCACGGGCCACAGCCTTCGTCGCTGTGGCCATGCGACTGGATGCCGCGGCCTTTGTGGCCGCGGCACCAGTCGGCAAAGGCCGGGATTCGGTCGGCCAGTGGTGGCCGACCGAAACCCCTCCCCGTGGCCAGCCTTCGTGGCTGGCCACATGCATCTGGCCAGCCTTCCTGGCTGGCCAAAACTGGAGGCGGCGGCTGCACTCTGCTAGGGTTTTGAACCCTAGCAGATGCAAGGAGGAAGACGACACTGTGCTGGACCGGTCTGAATGAACCGGTCCAGCACCGATCTGGTTCAATAAGTTGGACCGGACCGGACCGGTTTTAACCCCGGTTCGGTCTGAGATGTTGGATCGGTCGGTTCAGTCCGGACCGATTGACTGCGGTTGACCGGCCGGTTCGGCTAGGACTGGTTGGCTGAGGCTGACTGGTCCGGTTCGGTCCGGTTCAGACCGGTTTAGATGGCTGAAAGCTGTTTAAGCCGGTCTGAGCTCATTTAGAGGCTTTTGGGCTACCTGAATTGGTCCGAAACGAATTTGGTTCCGATCTTGGATCCTTAGTGGGTCTTAGTGATTTGTAATATCCGGTATTTGTGCCTGGACCATTTCATTAATAATTATTTTGGGCTAATTAAGTTAACTGTTAGATCAATTTAATTGCTGGGAGAGCCTTATGATGTTTTATATTGCATGACTGGATATATATAGAACGCTGTGTGAGTTCCTTGAGTTCCCTGGTTTACTTTGTGTTTTCTGCAGGGTAGATAGTCTTGCCTTACTTTATATTGTTGGCTCTTGACTCCATGACTGGTAGAATTGACTAGGTTATGACTTGTTGAGATCCCAGCATACTGCGTGAAAATTGGTCTAACATGTTAATTAATTTTTGTTAGAGTGACTTTGGTCCTCAAAGTTTTGAAATTATAAATTAGCTCCAAATTAATTTATTTTTGAAAGATTTCAATATATATGTGTGTGTATTGAATTGTGTGGTTTGTTACCTTACTTGCATAGGATAGATTATCTTGGTAGGGAGATCTAGCTTTGGCATAGTCTAGGTAGCAAACCTTTAGGATTGTTTTAGTAGCCTTTCAGAAGTTTGGATAAGTTCGAACTACACTTGGGGATATGTTCTTAAGTGTGAACCGATCGGTTAGTCTGCGAGGTTCTCTGAATTTCCTTGAAAAATACTAGGACAATCGCCTTATGTTAGAGTTGAACGCTTAGTGCGATATGTTCGACTCCGGTCCTTTGAGGACTGTTTGTATAGACTGTGTTTCGAATGATAGTAGTGACTTTAGGACATGCTTAGAAACGGGGAGTGCTTCTCGGCATAGCTAGGGTTGTCCTCCGAATTTAAGTATGTTTTAGAGTTTGTCCTATTAATTTGAGACTTGTCTTTTTACATGCATTAGAACATTGTTCCTTGTGTCTCCATGATCCTATTAGAATTTCCTTTAGTTAGAGAAATTAGGCTGCCATGTAGAACATCATCGTTTAGTTGGACAAAGGTCTTAGACTTAATGGTGAGCACTATAAAATTCGGAGAAAGCATATAAAATTGGTCCTAAGTAGAAATCCATTAACCCCATCAAGAAGATTGTGAAAAGACCCGAATCTGGAATAACGAATCAGCAGAAGACTTTCCATTTGAGTGGGAGGTTAATGATGTTGAGACGTGCGCCATGATGCTGAGTACAGTGGATGAGTTTGAGCTTAACACACGGCTAAAGGGCTGTGGGATACTTTGCAGGCTAGAAATGGTTCTGTACGACTGCTTAGTTGTGCTCACTCAACATTAAGTTTGATTCATGCATGATGAATCCTCAGCACTCCGCGAGATAGTATCTGAGGCATATGGCCAACATGATTGTGAATCTCAAGGAGAACGGTCAGTCAGTGACCGATGAGCAGCAAATCCAGGTCGTAATCCGCTCTTTGCCTAACTCCTAGAAACAGATGAAAATCTAAATAACTCATTCTAAGGCCCTCAATACCTTTGAACACGTTTGAAGGCACATTGAGTTAAAGAGGACAGACCCAAGGTCGCTGGACCTAAGGTTGAGGTGCGTGTGGCGCCATCTCTGGACCTAAGAAGAGTCGCTGAAGGCGAATGAGTAATGCACAGCGCGATGGCGCAAATGCATTGAAGGCAAAGTAGACAAAGACTGAGGTGAACTCAAGGACTCCTCCGAAAACAACACCGCGAAAATGTTTGCGTAAGGCTTAGAAGCCTAAGTATAGGAAATGCTCCAACTGTGGCCAGTGGGTACACTTTGTGAAGGCATGTCCTAAATCGATCCGACCTAGATGTCTTGTTGGCTACTTAGTGAACTTTGTGTTTCTAATACAGATATGTTGACTGAGTCATGTCCTTTGTGGATTTTGGATTCAGGATCGACAAATCACATAGCCAAGGATCGTGACGTTTTCGTAGAGTACCATAGAGTCCCGCGAGAAATTAGGTGGATTTACATCGACAACAACTTTCGTGTTGAAGTCGAAGGGATTAGAACTCGTGAGCTGCGCTTGCGCGGCGGTAGAGTTTTAGTCTGATGTCATATCCTCTATGCTCCGCAGATTCGCCGATATGTTATTTCAGTCTTGGGATTAATGAAACTTGGTTTCACATTATCTTTTCATGAATTTTCCGTCCAATTGTTTTTAGGTTCAACTTCGTTTGGCTTTAGTATTATTTCTGGTGGATTTATTGTTTCGGATTTGGATTCAGGCAACAATAATAATTTCATGTTTTTTCTTATACTCGCGGATATGTTTGCGATGTGAATGAAAGACAAACTAGACTTGACTACAGAGGTCAACATAGAATGCAGTGGCTAGCCCAATGGGGTTTGCTGTTCTACATTCCACAAGTGGAGTCGTCTACTTGTGTAAGTTGTCTAGCAGAAAATTCCACTGGAATGTCTTTTGGTTAGGCACCTAGAGCCGAATTTCCCTTGCAATTTATCCATTATGATGTCTGTGACCCTCTTAGTGCTAGGGTTCGGCACGGAGCGCATAATTTCATTACATTTACAGATGATTACACCCGTTAGATAGGAGGGTAAAGGCCCTCCACCCTGATTGTGGAAGAAGAGTACCTTCCAGCGGAATTTAATGGTTTATGTAATGAAAAATGGATCATTCATCAGTTGACGATCCCCTACACCCCTCAGCAAAATAGTTTTGCAGAGAGGCGCAATAGAACGCTCATTAAAATGGTTTGGTCGATATGGTGCAGACTCAATTGCTGTTTTCCTTATGGGGAAATGCTTTGGAGACTGATGCCTACATCCTGAACCATGTGCCGACGAAGACGGTTAACTCCACTTCATATGAATTTTGGACTGGAATAAGTTCTGGATCTTCACCATATGCGCCCATTGGGGTGAGCCGCTTACACCCATGATTTCTCAAACAAGTTTGGGAAAGATTGGACCTAGAGGAAAGAAGAGTATTTTTGGTTACTCTGATACCTCCAAGGGTTATGTGTTTATAGCCGAGCTGGACAGTGGGAGTGTTTCCGAGTTCGAATCACGAGACGCGACGTTTTTAGAGAACGAATTTTTGAAGAAGGGAGAGATTGGTTTGGATCGATCTCTATATGAGATGCAAGATCAAGTTGAGCAGACACCTGTTAATTCGAGTGGGAGAGTTGAAACCGTAGATGATGAATTAGTTCATCGTTTGCCGGATTCACCGCCTGCTGAAGCGAATGAAACAGATTCTGCTCCTGATGATATTGTTGACAGTGGGAGCATTAGGGATCTCATTCCCAGTGGGAGCGATCATGGTCGTACCTCTGGTAGTAGTGAGTTGTTAGGTCGTGGGCTAAGACATAAGTTTCCCTCCCGACGATATATGTTCGAAGGTGATGGAGAACTGAACACCCTAATATCTGACGATATGGTTATTGTGCCGTAAAATGTTAGAGAAACTCTCAATAGAACCTTCTAACAATAATGGATGAAAGTAATGGAAAATGAGATGAACACTTTGGACTAGATGGAATCTATAAGGAAGAACGGTGTTTGTCACTGGTCAACCTTCGAGAGGACATAGAGAAATAGAGCTAAATGGGTTCTTAAGATTATGGCTATTGGAGTGAGTCTAGACTTGGAACTGCACTAGATAGATGTTAAGACCGTCTTCCTCAATGGTGAGTTAGAAGAATAGATCTATATGGAGCAGTCTGAATGCTTTGTGCAGAAAGACCATGTGTACTTAGTGTGCAAACTTCACAAATTGATCTATGGTCTGAAACAGTTCGCTATGCAGTGGTACCGCAGAGTTCATGATTTGTTCGTGGAAAATGGATTTCTCTTAATGGATGAGAATCATTGTGTGTACACCAAAAGGGTCTGGACCGAACTTTGTGTTTATGATTCTATATGTAGATGACATACTCATAGTCGTAAATAGTTTGGAGTTCCTCACACAGGTAAAGGCCTGATTGTCTTCTCTGTATGGGATGAAGAACATGGGTGAGGCGGCGCACATTCTTGAGATTTAGATCTCGAGAGATCGCCGTAGGAGGCAGTTGTGGCTTTCAGAGGAAAGCTACATAAACAAAGTGTTGGAAATGTTCAACGTGAGTAACTGCGAACCAATTGAAACTCCAGTTTACATTGATCAACCTCTCAAAATGGATATATGGACCAGATAAATAAATTCTGTAGCTAAGTGCAGTCGGAAGCCTGATGTGCGCAATAGCGTGTACTCGGCCTGATATTTGTCATGCAGTCGGCATGGTAGATAGGTACCAAATTGAACCCGGATTGAAGAAATGGTAGGCAGTAAATTGGATCATGTGATATCTTAAGGGCATCGTCATGCTCTCTGCTAGAGACTTGCTAGAGGTCTGAGAATCTCTGGATGACTAGGTATAACATTGCGGACTATGGTGGTGACTTTGATGAGAGAAAACCCACCTCGGATATGCTCTGCTCTCTGATGGCGCCATATCGTGGATGAGCAAGAAGTAGTCGCGCATTGTGTTGATCGTCATTGAAGCCAAATTTGTGGGTCTTGTGTGGACCACTCACTTGGTTGTATGGCTGAAGAGAGTTCCGGATTGATTTCTGAGTCATTGGAATCGTAATCTCCGTGATATAGAAACCCAAGTATCATAACAAGTCATAGCAAGTAGATATCAAGCAAAACTATATTAGAGACGTGGTTAGACACAAGGTGATGAGTTTGAAGTACTTGTCTACGGATGAGATGGTTGTGGACCGTCTCTCCAACCTTGAAGAGGGAGTCTTTAGTGAGGCATGTGTAGTCTCTAGGACTGTGTAGACTTAGTGATGTACTTCATTGATTTTATTTCCCATACAATGTTCTTTGACTTGAATTATATTTGAGTATGCATGTTTTCGCAGTTTGAGTATTTTGTGTGTTCATTTCTGTGATTGTTTGTTGATATATGTCAAAGTGGATTTGGTCACCCTCTCACACGGGTGATAGCTTCTATGCCTTTGTGGCTGGGTGAGGCTGGTGATAGCTTCTAGTTTTTGGAAGTCCGTCGGGATAACCAGAAAGGACTTTGTGTCCGGAGCTATCTGTTTTCGCACTACGACGGATTATGGTTTGTCAATCCACTCAGGGGTCGGATGGGAGTCTTTGTGACTTTTGGTTCGGGTACTTTGTGTGCCTGATGGACATCTGTACAGCATATGGACATATGTACAGCATATGGACATATGCTCCATGGGATAGGAGATATGCTGTAGCGCGCGTTCCATACCGCGGCGCACCCTAAATCGACCATGGGTATGACCCGAGATGTGATCTTACCTCGGAGTCGTGTGAGACCCAGAGCTCTTTTCGTAAGAGCCACGTACGTACCCTCAGTACTCTGAACAGATACTTGAGGTTCAGTTCAGTGTTTGCTATCTTAGTCCGTTATCGATGGGTGCGCTCACAAGTACCTTGGACCCGGTTCTAGAAAAGCGAGTTGAATTGTGCCGATGGTTTCGTGGGAAGGGGATGGTCATTATGGGATCTTCTCGATATTGTGTCCACTAGACGGCCGTCAATCGCGGTATAGGCTGCGGTTGTGGGCACAATGCATATGTATAGGTTTGAAAGATCATTGTGTGGTCAAACCTTGAGAAAGATTACATGGCCAAGGGTGCAGGGCACAAATCCACTGATGGTGTGAGATTCGCGAGTCACTGCAACTCCTAACAGATGCGCAGTACCTTGCTCGTAGTGCCTGCCGGTCGCACGGCTGCCTCCTCGTATGTGATTTAACTGTATAAGGAGAAATCGTTCTCTTTGGTGCTGGCTTGATGAATGAGCGCCCCCCACTTTGTGCGAGTGGGAGATGTTGGTTTTAGGATAATGGGTCGCCCATAAGTGGGAGCCCATTTACGTAAGCCCAGTTGTGTATCTGGCCTTAAAACCTATCCCTCTATATATCAGTATATATAGGGGTGCTCAGGGTTTGGAAAACCTAATGATAAGAGAGAACAGAAACTGATAGCCGCCCACAGTTTAGACAGAGGTCAGCAGCTGTGGAAACCTAGGTCACTGCCCGTTAACCCGTGGCGTGTCCTCCCGTCCGGCAGACCGTGATCCCAACCTCAGGCAGATTCGCTTCCGCTTAGGCAATCAATTCAGAGGTAACTTAATTATGTGTGATTACGTTTTACCATATAGATTGCATGTATATTACATAATCCAACACCTACTAAATAAGTAATCCATACCACATCTTTCCACAACAATCGAAGCTTCATCCATCGTGTAACCCATCTCTGCTAGGAAATATATCTTCTTTTGGTCCACACCAACATGATTGATAACTTCCTGCAAAATGACAATCACAATGCATGCAAATTATTAAGGAAACTATTTGAATGAAATTTCAAGAACATCTCAAATCAGACTGCAGAAATCGTTGCTTTTCATAATCCGTTCCTTTTTATTTTTATAATACACACACAGACCTTGACTTATCCAAGTAAACCACAAGCCATGAGACAATTTCAGCATAAGACAATGGATGTAACTCCTGTTGTTAATGAGTATGATTAGATGAGAAAGTCAAGAAACATCCAGTTTACGTTACTAGATAGCTCTTCTTTCATTCTACCTAAGACCCGACTATATAAACTCTCCCAGGAAGAGTGCCAGGTAATAAAGAGTAATAAGAAATTGTACAGTTTATCTACTTAGATAAGCTTCAGTTGGTAAATCCATTTAGATGACTTACGTCTCTTTCTCCTTTCTTATTGTGAATGATCCAGAATTCAGAGACACAATACTTCGTTTTAAAAAAATAACTTGCTTCACCCACACATGGCACAACATAAATTTATCTTACCTCCCTAGACCCTGAACCAGGATAATTCTCAACTTCAAGCTCATCTTCAATGTTCCAATCAATGATGTCATCACTGTCAGCAACTGCAATCTCACCCTTGAAAAATAATGAAAGTTAATGTGTAACACCAAGAAAAATACAGGCAACCCGCTAACAAGATCAAAATTGAGTACCATTATCCCGAGGTGTGAATGATGATGTCTTCAACAGGTAACTGCATAAAAATCAACAAGCAATGTCACATTACATACAAAATTCTACATTTAACAAAAGTGAATTAATTGCCTCAGTAAAAAAGATAATTACAAGAAAAAGGTAACAATCCAACAAAATTATTTATGTCATCATTACGTGTGAACAGTTCCATGTACCGGTAAATTTAGAGATTCTAAGCCCTCCCTACATATATATATATATTCTTGAATTTTCGTATTCAGGACCTACCTGAGTAATGAAACCGAAATGCAACTGGAACCGATTTCATACTTATACCTTATTACCGAAACTTATAGAACACCTAGCTATGTTTTATTTTCATGAATTCAACTGTTAAATCAGAATATTAAATTACTGTAACTACAAGTAGACAACGAGGAAGAATATACCAAGAGGCGAAGAGCTTGATAAATTGATTGATCGTGGCAGCAACCAGAGCGGAAATAAGAGGATAATTGGTGAAGATAGACGAGGACAAACACAACGTAAATCTAACTGAAGACAAAGAAGTCGCCTCCATCTCCCGCTTCCTCTCTCCGTCGACTGAAGCACCTATCTTCTCCCTGAAGATTGAAGCAAGCATATGGAGAGTGTAACACCAGGCTTAGTTTGCTTCCGAGCGGTGAATATGAGGAATAAAGGATGAAGGGGGTAGAAATGGGAGATACATGGATTTCTCGGTTCGGTAATTAGAGGTAAAAGGTGAGGAGGGTAGTTTTGGTATTTTTATTTTTTTTTAATGTTCGAAAAACAAGTCACATTAGATGCACGTGTACAATTTAAATGGGGGAAAAAACAGAAAACTAAACATTTCTTCAAAATCCAACAAAATGAAACATAATACATCAAAAACCCGCGACCCAAAACAAGTTGCATCAATTACCAATTTTCGCAAACATATTACATCTTTTTCATACTTTTTCCAATATTAAAGTAAATAATAAGTCTGAAAATATCTAAATAAAAAATAAGGAAGAAGTTAATGAAATATCTAATTTTATTTTTTGGTCCAAATTTTTCTGATAATTTCTTGATGTTGTCACAATAGATTTTTGATAGTTGTCGTTTCATAGACATGCTAGTGAACTTGTTAAGATATGTTAAGAGTATATTGAATGTCTTCATTGACATGTTCGGACTTATGAGACAGTTGGTTTAAAGCGTACGTCTTAAATCATAGATAGTAGTAGCGTCTAGGTTCAAATCCTAGAGATGTCAGTAGTATATTGAATGCATTCATTGACAAATTATGACTTATGAACGTATGTCTTAAAGCTCAAATGGTATGGGTGTATAGGACCGAATCCGGATATTGTCAGGGTGAAAATACTCACAGAAATTTCGAGGTTGATATGAATACTCATAGAAAGTTCGAGGTCAAGCATTAAGCGATAATTGGTATGAGATGAGATAGTATGGAATGGTATGTGAGTGAAAATACTCATAGAAAGTATGAGGATATTATCAAGATAGATTTGTAATAGTCAATGTAATAGTCGGTATGAATATTCATAGAAAGTTCGAGGTTGGGCATTAAGCGGTAGTTGGTATGAGATGAAATAATATGTAATGGTATGTGAGTGAAAATACTGACTATAACCAATGCGCAAGTTCAACTTTATCAAATATCGACATAGATTTGTATGATCATATTCTTAGTAACAAATAATTATATGTTACTTTTCCACGTATAGTAACAAAAAGAGTATATGTAGTCACTAACAAATAGCGTTGGGCATCAACCGGTTCAAGGCCGAACCGATTCAGAACTGTACCTTACCTAAAATGTGGTAAAGGTACGGTTCGAACCCTTCGTTCGAATCACTCCATATTTTCATTGATTTACCGTATCTATTCATAATCGGTTCAAAAAACGATTCAGAACCAGTTCTACCAAAACTTTTTATATTAAAAAAAATAAGTTGTCCACAATTGGGACTGATTTTTCAAGGAAGAATAGAACTCTCCACTGTCGTGCTGCTCCACGAAACTTTCCACAGAACAGCTGCTCCATTGTTCCATTGTCGTGTTGCTCCACTGTGACCACTAACTAAGTTGATGCAGTATCTGCTCTATGGCATGAGAATTTTGGGGCTATAGATCTTCCACCCACTCCTGTCTTTACACTAGAAGACCGCTCGGATTTCTCCCTTGAATCTAACATTCCAGACTATTCCATGTCTCCTGAAGTCAAATCTAACCCAAGAACATTCATCCAAGGTACTCGCATGGACTTCTCGACTCCTGTCAAAACCCGTTCAGAGGCAAGCACTTCGTAAGCTTTGAAGAATAGACAACAGATGCAACAAAGATCAGGGAGTTCGAGTTGGTGGTCACCTACAAAGACTCCTACTGAACCAGGTGATAAAGGAAAGAGTTCACCTGTTGACTGTCGTGCTGCTCCAACAACAAAGGAAAGACTTTAGTATATTAAAACTTGTTCAAAACGTGGTACGGTTGACCATATGTGAACAAATCTTTTGTAATTCGTCAGAACCACTCCATAGTTTTACTGAAAACCCGTTTGTTTTGTGAACTAGTTTGGAAGCGGTACATTTCGATTCTGTCGAACCAATTTTTTCCCCCAGACCTACCAATAAAAGTTTTGGTTAAGAAAGGGGATTTCAAAAGAATTATCATATATATACTCGAACGAAGTCTACAAATTATTTTGTTAGGTTTATTAATTAACTGTTCAATATTTTATAGTAAGGACGTAAATGTGCATCATAATTTTCTTTAATTATATTTTTTCATTTAGCTAAATCAATTATCTATTCAATTTTGTTATAGTTAGGAGACAGATATACATCTTAATTTTCTTTAATTGTATTTGATAATTTGAGTATACTCTTTTCATTTGCTACTAATCATTTTGCTTATAGATCATATTTACTATTAATCTATATTGCTTATATATCATACTACTAAAAGTCAATTTTCATCCACTCAATGAATAATTATAGAAAACATTTCATATACAATCTTATATATAATTAAAATGGAAGTTCTAGAATCCACTTAAGCGTATTTTCCTAATGGTTATACTCGACTCTGGCACGCGCTACGCGCGTGCACGTTGTCATCGTTTGTCTTGCGTGAGGTGTTAAGAGGACATGATCGACCCGATTCCTAGGATAGTCCAAACATTAAACACTTGATTAAACATATTATTTGAATTGTCAGACTAAACTTAAATTACAGAATATAATGAAATAAAATTAAATTTGTTTTAAATATTTTAAGAAATTGCCCGAGCATCTGGGAGCCTCTTTAATAGTTCTTACTCGCGGATGCTCGAGCAATTTCTTAAAATATTTAAAACAAAATTAATTTTATTTCATTATATTAGGTAATTTAATTTTAGTCTTAAATTGAAATAATATTTTTAATCAAGTGTTTAATTCTTGTACTATCCTAGGAAGCAGGTCGATCATGTACTCGTAACACCTCACGCAAGACAAATGACGACAACATGCACGCGCGTAGCGCGTGCCGGAGTCTAGTATATATATATATATACTAGTATTATACTATATAAATATATAACTATGTTGTATATTATATACTTTATATATATACGACCCATAAATCGAATTATTGTTTATCATCAAACCTGCGAAGAAGAGGAGACCCAACAAATGTTTCAATGGAAATATGTATTTAAAGTAACTTTCAAATTTAGGTTAGTGGCCGCAAATTGATAATAGTGACGGCTAGAAATCAAAGTTGTTTATATATAATTTACAACAACTACATTGGACATTAAATAGACGTTTTTACAATAAAAATTTCGTTTGTTACTGGTTAGCTGTATTAATGTCGATGTTGTCTTGGAACTGAATGTTTTTCAATCTGAACTATTCTACAATGGAAAAAGTCCACAAAAAACATGACGTTGAATTTTAATTTGTCCATCAACCATAAAATTAGGACAAAGTTGGTAAAGAAAATGGCCAAACATTAGGAGCGCAACTTTGTCTGGAATTTATTGGTGATTGGAAGTCAAAACTCAACATTGTTTGCTTTGTTTCTAAAATTTACATACTATATTTATTTTTTATTTTTTAGAGATGAATAAAAAATAAGGAATTTTTAAATTTCGTGTTTATAAGCCATCAAAATATTATTTTGAGAATATATTTTTTGTTCAACTCTATTTGTTTTGTATATTATAGTATATAGATAATAAAATTATAACTAATAACTATAATGAAATAGGGGACGTTGATGTTCGTGTTTCCAATGGAAATAAAAGTTGGTAAACAATGGTTAAACATTAGGAACACAACTTTAAAAGAATCATATAATCGATGAAAAAGTTGAAACCCAATAGCAAATGTTGTGGTTTTTTACTGTTACAAAGAAAACATTATTGGGTTAATAGTCATATCGCTACATGAACTTTGGTCATTTTACAAATCGCTACCCCAACTTTGAATTTTCAAAAATGATTACCTCAACTTTGGACACATGTGCAAATAGCTATCTCAGTCTAATTTACCGTGAAATGTGAACGGACACCGCCACGTGCCGCTCACACAGTGACAGAGCTGTTCAAGGTCCAGGGGCAATTCCCGCCCCCCCCCCCCCCCCCCCCGGACTTTTAATGTAGTAGTGTATATTTCAAATTGTTTTTTTCTAATTTTATCTTTTGCCCCCATTGAAAAAAAATGAAGATGAATACAAAGGGATAATCTAATAAGTTTCACCAATTTGGATTGAGTTAGAATACAAATGCAATTGTTCTGAAAAAAAAAACTTTCACAAATTTAAAAAGTCAAAATCGTCATAAATGCAATGTCAGAAAAAAAAAATCACAAATACAATCGTTCTCACTTTTTCAACTCCAAATTTCTATCAAGAACAGATTCAATCTGAAAACCAAGCTAGACCCAAATACACATAGGCCAGACTTCAGAGTGATTCACGATTCTAAATCAATATGAAAGGTAACTTCGATTTTTCTCGTAATTTCTTCAAATCTTCAGAATTTAGATAGTAGTTTACCTCTTTAATTAGAGTCGTCATAGACCGAAAGGAAGAATAAAAGAGTCATGAATCACTACCGAAAGGAAGAGCTAGTTGTCCTTGTCTACTTGTCTATCTATTGCAACTCAGATCTGCAGATATCTGTATAAACACGATTAAACACGATTAACTATTCGTGTCTAATCGTGTCGTGTATACCTGTGACACGAATAGAGACACGTTTAACTAATTGTGTATAATCGTGTATAATCGTGTATAATCGTGCCGTGTAAACATGTAACACGCTTATACACATAAATTTCTACAATTATTCCCCTTTGGATTGAAAATAATCCAACGGCCTAAAATCTCACTATCTAATCTCTGCAGTCGCAGACTCACCAAACAAGCAACGTCTCACTCACGTCTCACTGTCCAAGCAACGTTTTCATTTTAAAATTTGTTGACTTTCCTCCAAGCAAGAGCCAAGAAGAAGAGAAGAACTCTCAGTTAGTCAGTTAGAAACCTCACCCTTCTCTCCGCAAGTGAAGCTACCACCGCATTCAGCTCCCTCCGCAGCTCTCCGCCAGTCAGCCAGCTACCACCGCAGCTCTCCGCAGCTGGACGAAGGCCTAGATTCGTGAGTTTCGTCCCGAGCAACGTGAGGTTCGTGAGCTTCGTCCCGAGCTTCTTTGTCCCAAGCTTCTTCGTCGCGAGCTTCTTGGTCGTCCCGAGCAGCAGCTGCGCGAGTTTCGTGGTCGTGACAGCAACTCCCGTGATCTTTGAGGTAGCTCCCGTAAGATTTGTTGAGGTAGATCCCGTGACAGCAGCTCCCTTGAGTCAGATCTATCATTTCGATGGGCTTGTGTACTTGCTACGTTCTCTTGGTGTATGACTAGCTACGTTCTCTTGGTGTACTCAGATGCTTAATTGTTTAGACTTTGTAAGGGGTATTATGGTTAATTGTCGTTCATATGATTCGAATTTCACTTTGTTGATCAATTATGAAGTCCACTAAAATTATTGGATTTCCAAGTGTAAGAATGAATATTAATTGTGGAAGTCAGTTCATTCATCGGTGCAGCACCATAGCATGGATTCAAACCTCAGAATTGTTAATGCCCTTATCGATATGTACTCAAAAGTGTGGTGATCGATATGTAGTAACTCGTTGAAAAATATGTAAAAGTACTGACGCTCGTGTTAATCGTGTCGTATAACGTATCGTGTCGTGTTTAATCGTGTAGTTCCGTATCAGGTTGTTCTTAATCATGCTGTGTCGTATCGTGCCATGTTTAATTATTTCGTGTCTAATCGTATCGTGTATTCGTTACGTGTCGTGTTTAATTGTGTCGTTTATTTCAGACATGTTTTTCGATTTTCAATAAAGTTAATCGTGTCTCGTGTCACGTGTGATCTGCTACTTAATCGTGTCGTGTTCGTGTCTGAAGTTTTGAGACACGTTTAAAATCTATCCGTTTAGACACGACACATGTTAAGACACGACACGATTAATAACACGATACGATTAGACACGATACGATTGCCACCCCTAGTTCTTTCTTGGTGCCGCCGAGAGAATTTTTGAGCTAGTGCCTTGCTGTCTACTTGTTTTCAAAGAATTATGACCTACAGTGTGACGACTGACCTACCTTTCTTGCATCTCTTTGAAATATTTGGCATTTGGGCTGAGAAGTTATAATAATTCTTCAAATTATTTGAACATGAATAGTGGGGGCCTTGGGGTTGGGCTAATTGTTTGACATGAAGATGAATAGCTTTGCCTCCCTTGACTCCGTGAGCGTGACATGTTTTCTTTGGATTAGTATATTATATTAATTTAAAGGGTTAATTACCTCAACCGTTACCTATGTTTGACCCATGTGATTAAAAGGTTACTCATCTTTTTTTGTGTAGCTGAAACGTTACTTAAGTTTGAAGATGTGACTGAAAGGTTACTTCGTGAACTTTCCGTCCAATCTGACCGTCAAAGTGGCACGTGCACAGCACATGACCTAATTAAAACGATTTGAAGATATTTGAAAGGACAATAATGCCCTCCTGTCACCTTTGCAACGTTTCCCCCTCGATTTATACACATTCCCACACTCAACTTCCCATCATCTCATTTCATCAACACCGAAAGAACCGAGAGAGAGTGCAGCGATTTCCTGGCGATTTTGTAGGCGATTTCCTGGCGATTTTTCTCTGCGACGCAAGTGTAGTCTTCGACCGAAGTGAGTCTCCAAGTAAGTTCGTTTTTTGCCTTCGATTGAACTCCGTTTCGTGTGTCTGTACGCATTCTTGCTGTTTTCGCACGTTCGTTTCTGTTGTTCCTCTGTTTTCCGAAGTGAATCGTCGATTATGCATGATATTAGGGCTTGGATGTTTGTTTTCGGTACGAAACAAGGAGATTGCTGCATAATATGTTCTTATTTGGTGTTGTTTGGGCGATTTGTTCCCGATTGCTGTTGAAGTTCGGTTTGTAAGTTAGGGTTCGGTTTGTAGGTTGCAGATTTGTTAACAAAGCTTTGATTTTTAGTGTGAAAGTTTTGTTTTTTCAGTTTGTACATGCTGTTTTTGACTTGATTCGGTTGGTTATTTGTTTACAAATGTTGTTAATGAAGTTTTTGCTGTGTGAATTTGTTGTTTTCTGGTTACGTATGTTCCGCATTATGCTGTTAATGTGTTATCTATGTTCACAAATGACATATACATTTATCCGCAGGAATGGCATCCAAAGACAACCTTCATACGCTGTACATTATGTATGGTGGTAAGTGGATTGAGAAATCTGGAATTCACATATACGAAAGTCAGGAGAAGCCCTTCGTCATAGGTTGGGAGAACATGAATTACGAGTTCATATCCGGATTAGCCCAGATATATTGCAATCTATCGGACGATGGTGGACTTCTATACCTCCCACCGAATGGAAACCCGAGTTCAGATTTACGGGTAATCAGTAAGGAGAAGGACATTCCAGTACTGTTGGAGTCGCAAGGAAGTTGCCCTAAAATAGAACTTTTCGTGGTGCCTCCCCTAACCCAAGAGGAGTGTTTGAAGGATCCCTTCATGATGAGGATTCACAACAAAATGGTTGAGAAGGCGAAAGCAGGAAGACGGAAGGAACCGAACATCGACATTGGTAAGAAGCGTGACAATGGTAAAGAAAAGGTACCGGTTCGTGACAAAGGTAAGAAACCGGTTGTTGAGAAAGATGACAGTGACGACTCTATTTTTGAGGATGATGTGACCCTAGCCAATCTTTTAGACGAGTTAAAGAACTTCAGGTTTGAGGGCGAGACGAGCGAAGACTCGGTTGAGGCTGGTCCATCGTGCAAAGAGGGTGCGAAAACCAGGAATGAAGACGGACATCCAAAGCAGAAGAGCCCGATAGAGAAGGAATGGCCATGGGAAGTCCCTGGTTTTGGGCCGGATTTGAGTGACTGCAGAAGCGATACGTTGGAGATGGGGGGAGACCAAGTCGTCCAAGATGATGCCACGACTTGTGCGTTTTATAAACATTACAAGGATGAGAAGAATTCTGGTGATTTTGAGCTGCAACTGGGTATGCTATTCGGCAGTCGGGAAGCATTCAAGCAGGCCATGAGAGACCATGCCATCTTCCATGGATATGACATTGTCATCCCGGTGAACAACAAAATCCGGATGGAGGTATACTGCACCCACAAGTGCGGATTCCGGGTTATTGCGAGGACGGTCAACAAAGAGAGCACGGTTCAGATACGGGATTTGGTGAAAGAACATAACTGTCCCCATTCTCACATTAACCACAACGTCGGGTACAAATGGGTGTGCAATCATTTCATAGGTATGCTTCGGTGAAATACGAAAGGATTGCCCGTAGATCCACCAATCTTTAAAGCACGTTCGGGAAGGCCGAAAAAGAAAAGGGTGCGGAATGCCTTTGAGGAGCCTGCCCAAGGTTCAACCAGGTTGAGTAGGAGTGGTTTAAGGCAGTACTGCTCGACATGTGGAGAAGCAGGCCATAACAAGAGAGGCTGTGATCGAAGACCGAACCAACCCACAGAATCGGTATGTTGTCGTCATTAACATGTAGGTTCAGTTTTGTCATTAACTTACATATAAGTTTGTCATGTTCAGGATGCTGTAGGACAAACGTCAGAGCAAGAGCCACCACCAAAGAAGAAGAGAACAGTGCGTCGCCAATTGGACGATGACGTTATCCCGACGCAGTCGAGCCAAACCACAACCCGTTCAAGGCGCAAAGCAGCTGAAAGAGAGAACGAACCAACACATGCACCTCAAACATCAGTTCCTAAGGTGAAAAAGCAGGTTCGACAAAAGCTCCCAACCCGCAAAAGCGACCCTGCCATACCTGCCGAACAAGCTCCTGCAGAACCAGCTCCTGCAGAAACACCCACACCTGTCGAACCAGCTCCTGCAGAACCAGTCGTTAATGCCGAACCAGCTGCTGCACAACCAGCAGTTACACCGAGGAAACGTGTGAAAACGCTAGCAAAAAGGGTGAGTACATCTGTCTTTCACATGTTCGTGTCATCTTCACATATTAACGTTGCGGGTATGTGTAGGCCCACTCGAGCAGTCCGGCGAAACTAGCGAAACTAAAGAAAAGAAGAGAACAACCAACTGTTATAGAGATTGATGATACTACAGATAATGAACCCGTTCTATCACAGTCAAGAGAGTTAATGGTTGTGGATCAGCCGCTCAAGACGGTCCTACCCAAGAGAACGAGGCAATTCTGGCGATCTACACAGTAGAGTACAGTCGTGGTCATTTTGGTCTTCCAAATTTTATTATAAATGAAGGTCTGTTTTCACGGAACCTATTTTGGGAATATAGGATAGATCATGTTTTGGGATGTATTTTGAATTCTGGTTGTTGATGGATTATTATGGATTCTGTGTTTTCGGATGTATTCTGTTTTTAGTAACGGTTGGGTAACAAAATGTCCAAACTTACGTAACCTTTTAATCACAGTACGTTGAACATAAGTAACCTTTTAATCACATTTCACAAACTTAAGTCACCTTTTAATCACAGTGCAGAAAAGATAAGTCACCACCTTCGCAAAATAAACATTGTTCTTCTTCATCCATCAGTTTCAGTTACAGACACAGACACACATCAGTGACAGACACAAGTACTACTAACTTGTGCTAATTGTGCGCAATTGAACTTAGAACAAAAACAACAACAACAACAATGACAAAGACTACAACTAACTTCCGATTGGGTCGACTTTCAACAGCTCGGTTTTTCGCAACCTCCAATTGTTCTTTCAAATGGTTCTCTCTTTGTTGAAATTGCATCACTGCAATCCGACCATAAGGACACATAGCTGGATCTTCCCAGTCAAAAAAACCACATCTGGGGTTCTGTACAGACTATGAAACAAGAAACGACAAACAATTACATCAGATTTGACGAGCGAAGGTTCGATAATAAGGATCTATGTTTCGAATTACTGCAGCAAAACGAAGTAGGGTTGCAAATTAGGGTTACCCACTGTCAAATTACCTCAAAATTTGGGCAACCATGGAATCAGCGCGAGAAATTTTGCCACGTACCAGCTGATTTCACGGAGCACACAAGCCCACAGTAGCACATTCGCAGACGCGAAGCTCCGTGGTGGCCATTCGCAGACGCAGAAGAGATGGACCGAGATCTAACCTTTCTACGGTTCTCAGAACCCATAGGACATCATTCATCAGAGTTCATGCCTGGAGATCTTCGGTTCTTTAGTTCTTCGATGCTGGAGGTTCTTTGCGCGCAAACTTCGACTCCTCTGGTTCTAGACAACACAATTAATCAGCTGTTAAGTAGACAGTATGTTTGGGGGTAGTTTGGGCACTTCAACTTACAGGTTAATCACGTGACAAGCACATGGTGGTACTTAACGGGAAGAAATAACAGCAGTTAGGTCATAGTAACGGTTCAGTCACATGTGTCAACTTAAGTAACGGTTGAGCTCAAGTTTGAACGGTTCAGTCACATTGTCAAACATAGGTAACGGTTGAGGTAATTAACCCTAATTTAAAACAATAGTTTGTACCTAATTTTGTGTTTATAATTTGTACTTAATTCTGTGTTTATATTATAGGTATTGATCAATTTTTCAGTAGAATTAAAAGAAAATCTATTGATGAAGAAGAACATTCAAGCCACAAAATAAATGCGAAGTTCTTGAAGCAAAAGTATGAAGAATTCAATTTAGATGATCTACCATCGGATACCGGCTTGAGAATAAAAATTCAAGTTTATCATCCAAATGATCATGACAAGGGATACGACAAAAAAAGAAGAAGATCATGACAAGGTCTGAAGAGCATATTTAGACAATGGTCCATGTCAACCACGTGACCATGAATTTCCTCAAAGAACATTTGGTAAGGTACGTCGTCGCTTTGTTCCAACTTGGTTTGATGAATACAGAGATTGGTTGGAATATAGTATTTCAAAGAATGCCGCTTTTTGTCTATATTGTTATCTTTATGGTAAAAACAATAGAGATCAAGGTATTGGAGATTGTTTTGTGACGGGGGGATTTACAAATTGGAAGAAAAAAGAAAGATTTGATAATCATGTTGCATTTGTCGGTAGTGCTCATAATGAAGCTTGGAGTAAATGTCAAGATTTATTGAATCAAGAGCAACACATTCGAAGAGGTTTCTTTAAGTAAGAAGATAGATCACGCAAAGAGTACCGAAGCCGCTTAACTGCCTCACTTGACTGTGTCCGATTTCTTTTGCGTCAAGGATTGGCATTTCGTGGCAATGATGAAGATGAAGAATCACTTAATAAAGGAAACTTTCACGATCTATTGGATTTTCTTGGCGATCATAATGAGGATATTAAGAGTGTTGTAAAGAATGCTCCTGGTAATGCGAAGATGACATCTCCTGACATTCAAAAAGATCTTGTTTGAGCATCAGCAATAGAGACTACACGTGATATTATTAATGATCTCAGGGATGAACCGTTTGCAATATTAATTGATGAGTCTAGAGATGTGTCAATTAAAGAACAAATGACAATCGTTTTGAGATATGAAGACAATAAAGGGCGTGTGGTGGAGCACTTTCTTGGCATTGCACATGTTCGAGATACAAAGGCCTTATCACTCAAATTCGAGTTGAACAGTCACTCTCAAAACATAACCTATGCTTGTCTAGATTGCGTGGACAAGGTTATGATGGGGCAAGTAACATGGAAGGTGAGTTGAATGGGCTAAAGACTTTGATTATGAAGGAGAATCCCCCTGCTTATTATGTCCATTGTTTTGCTCATCAACTGCAATTAGCACTTGTAGCCGTATCTCAAAAAAATCTCAAATTGCTGATTTTTTTAATACAATAACTAAGATCACCAACATTGTAGGAGCTTCGTGTAAGTGAAAAGATCTACTTCGAGAAAAACAGTGCTTTAGGATGATTGAATCATTTGAATGTGGTGAAATTTTAAGGGTTAAGGGCTTGAATCAAGAGAGGAGTCTTCAAAGAGGAGGAGACACACGTTGGGGCTCCTATTATATATCGTTGACTAATTTGTCTGTTATGTTCTCTTCAGTGCTTGAAGTCCTTGAGTTTATTGAACAAGATGGACAATCTCAACCCCAAGAAGGTGAAGCATGCTCCTTAATAAATATAATGTCATGTTTTGAGTTTGCTTTCATCTTATACTTGATGATAAACGTATTGTCAATCACGAATGAATTGTCACTTGCATTGCAAAGGAAGGATCAAGACATTATAAATGTTATGGTTTTAGTCAAGAGGGTTAAACAACAAATGCAACATATGAGGAAGGATCATTGATGAATGAAGTCTCTTCATTTTGTGAGAAACATGCTATTCCGGTTCCATGTATGGATGGTATTTATGGAGCTAAAAAACATCCAAGATGTAAGGGAGAGAAAAATACTACAGGAACTCAATCACTATCAATTTGATTTATTCAATGATGTAATTGATTGGCAACTGCAGGAACTCAATCACCGTTTTAATGAGGTTAATACTGAGTTGCTTCTATATGTGGCTTGTTTGAATCCATTTGATTCTTTTGTAGCTTTTGGCAAAGAGAAGTTGTTTCACCTCACCCATTTTTATCCCTCCGTTTTTTCTGACGTCGATCTTCATATTCTTGTCAAACAACTTGATAGATTTATCTTTGATATGAAGTCAAGTGTTGAATTTCTAAATCTCAATGGTATTGGCGAACTCTCTCAAAAGTTGGTTGAAAAGAAAAGACATATTGTGTATCCATTGGTGTATTTGCTCGTGAAGTTAGCATTGATCTTGCCAGTTAGCACTGCTTCTGTTGAAAGAGTTTTCTCAACGATGACGATTGTGAAGAATAGATTGTGAAGAATAGATTGTGAAACAAGATGGGTGACTCTTGGATGAACGACTGTGTAGTTACTTTTATTGAAAATTATATATTTTGTACTATTGATAGAATTTTGTCATGTTTTCAAAATATGAAAACCCGTCGAGAACAATTGTAAATTTTAATTAGAAAAATTATTATATATTTTTTCGGTTTGCCCCCACTGGGTTTACATCCTGGCTTCGTCCCTGCGCTCACATGTTCATTTTTTCTTGTGAAATGTCGAAATTGCCCCAAAATACAGTTACTTATGCAACCTCCGTCTTCACCGTAACCAATTTGTTGTTGTTCATACCTTTGAAAAAATTAGGGTTTTCAATTGGAAGCCATTTCCAATTGCTTCGTCCTTGAAACCAGGTTCATCTTTTGAAATTTCTTCGTCCTTGCCGCTGACAACTTTCTCCATTGTCAATGTCTTCGCGTTCGTCGGCTATATCTTCAACAACCGCAATCAAAGTGTGTAAATGTGGTATATATGCTGCAATCAAAACGTCTTGAACATGGGATAATTTCGGCCGACGGTTGTACGAATTCCCTAATTATGATGTAAGTCGTCTCCTTCATTTCATTTTGTCTTTCGACGATTGATTAAGATTTCGGACTGTTGCAATGCAGAGTAAATTGAAGGGATCCTGTTGTGGGTTCTTCCTTTGGTATGACTTGAATGTGTGTAGCCCATTCAAAAAGGGTTTCAAGCAAAGTTAGGAGGTTGGTGTCAGAGGTGGAAGCAAACTGCATCAAGATATATGAGCACAAGCGAGTATATCAACTTGTCATTGTAATTTTGATTGTGTTGCTATTGTTTAGGTTTTAGATCATGGCTTTGATGATTTGCAAATTCTGTTTTGTCTAGTAGTTTTAAATCAACATGTTATGATCCGCAGGTTGTGGTCTATTTAGAATCAGTGCTCTCCCACATTTTGTAATGTTGTTTGGGTTGCATTTTGTGTATTGAACCAAGCATAACTGTTTTGAGGAATTGAGATCAATTCCATTACAAGCTATGACTTCTACAAATTGAGTTGTTCCACTACACTGTCATTCAACAAATGAGATCCCAAAAGTATGATGTTTGACAAAATGAATTGTGACGTACTAAAATAGAACATGACATTACATTGTCATTCACCAAAGGAGGTCCCAACCTGATTACATTGTCATTCATCGAATCAGTTCCATTAAACATTCACAAAAGTGCATCCCAAAATAGACAAAATGTCACCATCAACACAAAATAGGACATTCAACACGGAATGTGGCATCATGGTCTTTTCCAGCTGCATTTCCAACATCTGCACCTTCAGTTCCATAATGAAATCTTGAGCGTAGCTCGCGTACTGCCTTACTCGTCGTACGCGAAGATGGCTGACTAGATGATGGTCTTTTAATCCTGGAGATCTACGTGGACATGTTGGACCCACTGGTGGATGGATCCCCTCAATTGTTTGCTGGTTCAGTCTGACATTCAAAGGAATCCTTGTAGAAGCCTACAAGGAAAGAGTTCGAGCTGTAAAACGACTGAATGAACTTCACTGCTATAAATATAATACATTACCTTTGCCCTTGCAGATAGTACATGTCATGGTGACCTCTCATACGAGTACCTCATCTTTAAACATGTTTTCTCTGATTGACATCCTCTCTTATTATGACCTTTGCCCTTGCAGATAGTGCATGTCATGTTGACCTCTCTTCGGAGTTTGTTAGGGTTTGATTCATGATCGAACCTCGTTCTCTTGACCTTCGCTCTTCGGGTTTGGAGGGTCAATTGGCAACGATGAGTCATGATCCCAATCTTTCTCACTTGGACCTGGGTAAATTACTCCATTATAGGCCCTCCTATAAGCGTCACTTCCATAGCATTCATGGACATAACTGGAAAATGGTAAATTCTCCTTGAGTATAACAGCGATGGCATGACCATAAGGAATTCTTATCAAAACAGAGACCTAAATCAAAGAATTGATCACCTAAAACAAAGACAACACAACTGCACACCATGACTTACGTCAATCACATAAATACAAGAATTCGTACCTGTCATTTGATACTCACCACAACTGCAGACTCTTGTGCCCAAATCCAATATATAAACTCTACCATTCATATCAATTTCAAATTGTTGATCACCGGCAAAGATAACGTTACAATTCCTAGATACTAACTTCATATGTCTAATCTTCCTTCTGATCCTAGGGCATATATCATAGGCATACCTTGACATGGCTTCACTTTTCAACTGAAATTCTCGCATAAATTTTTTGCGAATAATTTCAAATGTGTTGATTATGGGTTTATCACGAGCATCCATAATTCGGGCATTAAACGATTCATTTAGGTTGTTGACGACCACCTTCACCTTAGACCAAGTTTAGAAGTGACTTTTGATCCAAGTGGTACGATCAATTTGATTCACATAAGAACGGGATTATGATTTCTTCTGACTTAACTCCAACATAGCTTGATTGTGTCCATTGACTGTGTATGAGGAAGCGGCAGGCCAAAGCATATCCTTTACCTCATTCTCTTTCCACCCCATGCTCATCATGTTAGAGAGGATTTGTCGAACCCAACATTTGTGTTCAGTACGTGGATACATTTTTCAACAGCCGCAATCAAACCCTGCGAATGAAAGTACATATCAAACGACAAAGTATTACATAATGCGAAACTAAATTAGAAAGGAGTTACCTTATGTCTATCTGACATTACAACCCATAAGCAATTCTAAGAACCATTTCTAAGAGATTTTTTACTCTGACTCCACCCAAGCTATGGCAATGGGAAACATTCCATTATTAACATCTCTGCCAACGACACTTAGAAGTTGCCCACCGTCAACTCCTTTGAGTTGACAACCATCCAACCCAAAGAATGGTCTGCAACCGTTTACAAATCCATCTCTACAATCTTTAAAACACGTATATAATCTTTCAAACTTGGGCCTCAAAAAATTTTCGTCAACTTGAATCTTCATCTTACTGCCCGGATTGTTCTTAACCACAGTCATGTAATAGGATCACAATAACTCGAATTGCCTTGCATTATCTCCACATATGATCTCCTTAATCTTACATATACCTCTATTAATTGAATAGTGATTGACATAAAACCCACACTTTCTTTGGATCTCAGCTTGAATGACTCCCACCTTTAAGGGTTGATCTCTGTACCTCTGAATGAACTTCTTGCAAATCCATTATGGATTCACCTATTTTGACTTGTGGGATCTCACAAAATTATGCTCTGAGTAGTAAGTTTTCACATGCATTGTGTCTTCATCCTTCATGGCTGAGGCGTAGAGCCTCCATCCACAATTTTCAGCATTACAATGAGCTGAAATCTTCTTAGCTTGGTTGGCCTTATACTTTAAACCAAAGTTCTTACTGATACTATGCTCTTGCAAGGTTTCTCTCAAGGAATTTGCATTAGTAAACTTCATTCCAAGTGAGAATTCAGGGACAACATGGGCCTCAACGTTATACTCTAGGAACCGTCGAGAAAACTCAACAACATCATCAGACGGTGGTGGTGTAATAATGAAGTCTTCTTTACCAAATAGTTCATCTTCTTCCAATTCGTATGTTTATCCCTCACCAACCCCTTCTGTTGCATTAGAACATCCCACATGAGATTGGCAATGGGAGTTTCTAACCTCTCAGATACTAAGCTAGCTTGTTCCCAGAAGTCAGTATCATTGTCATCCTCTTGTTCTGACTCGTGTAGGTAATCTTCATCATTTCCCTCTTCTAATTCATTCTGGAAAGTCATGTCTACAACTGACCCATTTAATAATGTCCATTCATTTATGATTCGCCTAAGTTAGGCCCATCTATACTCCTGTTCCCATGTATGTCTACCCCATGTTTTCTAAAACATGTGGCCCTGTCCCTTCTGTCATTAATCCATCTACACTTGGCCCAAATGAAATGTCTTCATCACCAAAATGAATGGTGAAATATGAGCAACCAGACGTATCAATTCTATAGTATCAGACACTAACACATAACCTTGGAGAGCATTTTCACTTTTAACCAAAGAACAACAATAACACACAATTATGCTCACCATCTAACCTATTCACCATTACTTTTAAATCATCTTCTGTGGCAACCACATGTAATCCAGATGGAAGTTCATCCTTCGGATGCATACAATATATGACATCCCCAAACTTATGATTATACTTTTGCAATAGTATAAACTGCAAATCCTTAAAGCTTACACTCCTAAGGAATTCCTCATAATCAATCAACCCTACATATTCAACCTTTCCTTCCAGTTCAATCAGTCGTCCCCAAAAGTGGATCTCAAACAGCAGGTCATCATCTACTGAATTTGGAATACAAAACTTGTACAATACGAGAACAACAGAAGCAGCGGAAATCAGAACATGACAGTGTTGAACCGCAAAAAAAAATCAAATTGGAAAACCATAAACCGAATATCTCAACATACGTAAACGGATCAACAAAAAAAATACTATACGCACCCTTTTTGTCGATATTCCCTAACATCTTTCAAATTGGGACGAAACCCTAGAAACTTTGAAATTGTTGAAATTACAGAACTTCTCGAACAAGGAGAAAACTGAAACTTGCATGCACGGGACTACTGAAATCACAGACCTTCAGTTGAGTCGGACTTTGAGGTGTCTGGGACTTCAATCGGCAATGGAGTACAATCGGTGCCTTGAAAGGAGGAAGGAGAACACAAGAGCAGAGGATTTGAAGGGTGACTGTTTGGTTTCAGAAGAAATGATCATTCAGATGACACACAAGGAATTTTAAGGGGCATTTTAGGGATTCTAGAAAAAAAAAAACGCCTCAGTTTACCGCTAAAATAAAAACATGTGAGTGACACATGGAATTTTTCGTCCACATTTCACGATAAATTTGACGGATGTAATGATTTGCACCTTTGTCCAAAATTGAGGTAGCGTTTTTTGAAAATTCAAAGTTGAGGTAACGATTTGTAAAACGGAAAAAGTTCAGGTATCGATTTGCTATTTAACCCAAAATTATTACTACAATAAAAAAAATACTTAATACAATCATAAAAAGTTAGTACAATAATAAAAAGTAAATAGTAAATAGTAAATAAATATTTGACATCAACTAGTTGTAGAACACTAAATTGTTGAGCGTAGACCCTGAGTTTGAATCTCAATTAGTGGTAACGGATACGTCCTAGAAAATGCTAGAAAAAATCAACTATAGAAAGTTTGTGTGTTATGTTAGTTTGGTAAAAAAAAAAAGTTAACTACTTCAACAGTTACTTATCTTTGACCCATGTGATTAAAATGTTACTCATCGTTTTTTGTGTGACTGAACTGTTACTTAAGTTTGAGGTTGTAACTGAATGGTTATTCCGTGAAGTTTCCGTCACATATTTTCGTCTGACTGTCACGAGAAAATAACGTGATCTAATGTAAACGATTTAACGGACGGTTCTACCCCTTCATCTCTTACCCTTCAGCCATGGAAGCCCTAAGCTATCTCAAGTTCTGGAAGCCCAGTGTCTCCTATTCCTCTAGAACAGAAACACCTCCTTCTGTTTACGATTACGACATCTCTGACGAAGACGACGACTTCTTGTTCGAGCTTGACCTAAACGTCTATGGTTTCTACGAAAACACGGAACCCATAATCTTTTTTAACCAGATCAAGAACACTTCAAAACATAGCACACCTAGTTGTCAATCTCCGATGAGCAATTTCTTCTCTAAAAGAAAGATTTTACCAATCGATTCACAATCCAATTCCATGCCCCAGTCTCCAATTTCAATTTTCAAATCGTCTAAGAAATTTTCCAACCTCAAGTTCAGAAAGTCCAAGTCTTTGCTGCGCCCGAAAGAGAAAAAAACAAAGGGAAAACATAGCATTAACAGAACAAGAAGCAATCTTTCCTCGTTCAATGATGTTTCCTTCTCAAATAGGTTCACTAAAGATGTAGTGCAGAAGTACTTAAAGCTCGTGACGACTTCAAACTTGAAGTGCTCCGATTCGTTGTCGTCTCCAGTGAATTCGAGTAGAAACCCCGGTACAGTCAGTGTTTTTTCAGCAGTGATGGTGAACGGGGTTTCATCCAGGAGAAGAAATCCCTAACTTGCCAACTCGAAAAGGAGAATGATATATTAGGAAGTTTAAGTTTGAAAAAGTCACGTGCACAGTACATGCGCACGTTTAACGGAGATAACCGTTCAGTCACATTTGTCAACATAAGTAACGGTTGAGCTCAAGTTTGAACCGTTCAGTCACATCTGCAAACATAAGTAATGGTTCAGGTAATTAAAAAAACAAAATGGTGTTAGTTTGGCAATTATATTTTAGAGTTAATTGCCAAAAATCTACCCAAACTTTCGTCATTTACTTAAACTAATTCAAATTTTATTATTTATATTTTTAAAGATGGGACAATAAACAATCTCCATGTCAAATTTGGATGGATATATATTGACATCACATCATCACATGATTGGTCATAGTGTAAAATTTGAATAAACTGTAACTAAAATGGTAAATTGTGCACAAAAAACTTATTTTTTAATCTAATATATTTATTAACAAAATGAAATTGTGTATATTTTTAATAAAAATATTATATAAAAAACTATTATTTCCCCCTCATTTTTTAGTCTTTATTAATTTTAGAAAATAATATAGTTTTATAAACTAATGACAATCATTAGTTATCATGTCAATTTTCTTTCATATTTGACAAAAGAATAAGCAGAGATAGTTTTTTGCAATACCTCTAAAATGCCTATATCTTAATTTAATCCAAAATTTAAGTAATTTTTTGTAAAACAATGAAAGTTGATGTATTTTTTTTCAACCTAACCCTAATTTTTAAGAATGTGCTAAAAAGTTGACTTTTGTCTTTCCAACTATATTATCAACTTTGCTTGCATGTACTTTAATCTTATTATATCTAATATATTCCAATAACATAAAAATTACAAAACATTTTATTGTTATTTAAATTTCAAGACCCTAAATAAGATAGAGACCTACAATATTTTTTTTGGTTTAGGTAACCCGTCAACAACGTGTCACTTAAATTAATAACCATAACAACTTAAATTAATAACCATATATAACAAATTAATGGAAGGTTAACGAGAGTGACATGGTCAATGGCTGCCTTTTGTTGACGGAATGTCTCCTCCAATTATACCATATTTTTCTTTCTTTTTCAAATCTCGCCGACCATTTTCAACACTTCTCATGTCATTCTAATAAGCACAGCAATAGAACAATCACCGCCACCGACCAAACTCCGATCCATGGCAGGTTTTACCACCACCACCATTAAGCTTCTCCTCCCTCTCTTACTGCTCCTTCCATGGCAGATGGTCTCATCATCATCTTCAATAGAAGCTCAAGCCTTGCTCCACTGGAAGCTCTCATTACCATCTCCTCCGAATTCTATCATTTCATGGTCCGCCTCCAACCTCTACCGCCTCTGCAACTGGACCTCCGTCACCTGCAACGCCGGAGGATCCATCTCCAGGATCGACCTCTCCAACTCCAATCTTAAAGGCACCCTCGACTCGTTCAACTTCACAGCTCTCCCCAATCTCACCCACTTCTCCGTCAGTGATAACGATCTCACCGGTAAGGTTCCGACCACCATCGCCGAACTCGTAAAACTTGAGTTTTTGGATTTATCCGTCAATTCGCTCAACGGACCCGTTCCTTACCAAGTGAGCCATCTCCTCAGGCTAACCCACCTTGACCTCGGATCCAACTACTTGGAGTCTCCTGAATGGTCGGAATTCTCTCCCATGCCGTTGCTGACGCACTTGAGTCTCTTCTACAATGAACTCTCATCGGACTTCCCTGACTTCATCGGACAATGCCGGAACTTGACATACCTCGACCTGTCCCAAAATCATCTCGTCGGACACATCCCCGGCACTGTCTTCACCAACCTCCGAAACCTCCGCTTCCTCAACCTCACTGAGAATAATTTCACCGGATCCCTAACGAACATCACTAAGCTCACCAAGCTCGAAGACCTTCGCCTCGGAATGAACCGCTTCATCGGGCCGATTCCTAACGATATCTGGGCTGCAGTAGTCTCTGATCTTCGGGTGCTGGAACTTCATGAAAATTCTCTGGATGGTCAAATTCCTTCCTCCATCGGTCAGCTCCTGAAACTCGAGTACTTTGATCTGAGATTGAATTCATTCAATTCTGTGATTCCTTCGGAGCTAGGATTTTGCTCCAATCTCTGGTTCCTAGCCCTAGCGGGGAATTCGTTGGATGGAGAGCTCCCACCTTCACTGTCGCATCTGACCCGGTTAACGAATTTTGATGCGTCGAAGAATCGCTTATCGGGGGAGCTCAAACCCTACTTCCTCAGCAACTGGACTCAACTAGAATACTTGCAGCTTCAAGACAACTCTTTCTCGGGGATGGTTCCGGTCGAACTAGGGTTCTTGACGAAGCTCAAGTATCTGTACCTCTTCAATAACACTTTCTCAGGTCCGATCCCGTCAGAGATCGGGAATCTGAAAAGCTTACAGCAATTCGAGCTTGCAAGGAACAGATTCTCCGGTTCCATTCCCCCAACTATTGGGAACTTAACAGGCCTGGAAACCCTAAGTCTCTTCATCAACAACCTCACTGGAGAAATCCCACCGGAGGTCGGAAACCTCGCGTCTTTGACAATTCTTGACATCAGTTCAAACCGATTATCTGGAACTGTTCCCGACACCATCTCCGACCTTAAGAACTTACAACGTCTGTCTTTGTTCGACAACAACTTCTCCAGCACCATTCCGGCTGATCTCGGCAAGTACGGTAACCTTGTTCATGTCAGCTTTTCAGACAACAGTTTCTCAGGAGAGTTACCGTCGAATCTCTGCAGCAGATTTGCGCTCGAGCACCTTACTGTAAATAGAAACAAATTCACGGGGTCGGTTCCCAAATGCCTGAGGAATTGTTCGAACCTGATTAGGGTTCGGTTTGACGATAATAATTTCAACGGGAATATCACGGATGCGTTCGGTGTTCATCCCCTGCTCGATCTTGTCTATCTGAACAACAACCAATTCGTCGGAGAAATTTCGTCGGAATGGGGAAAATGCAGTAACCTCACTCATCTATGGATGGACGGGAACAGAATCTCCGGAAAGATTCCTTCAGAGCTTGGGAAGCTGTCGAAACTCGGTGCACTAAACTTGGCTCGAAATCAACTGACGGGGACGGTTCCGATCGAGTTGGGGAATCTTACGCATCTGCTTGAGTTTGATTTAAGCAGTAATCATTTGGTGGGTGAGATACCTCGAGAGTTTGGTAGCTTGTCGAATCTAAAAATACTCGATTTGTCGAAGAACACGTTCAGTGGGAAAATTCCAACAGAGCTCGGCGGTTGCAGCAGCTTGCAGATGTTGGATTTGAGTAACAACGATCTGTCCGGTGAGTTACCGCCTCAGCTCGGAAACTTGGTGCATCTTCAGATCATGCTGGATCTCAGCAGCAATCGGTTTTCCGGATCGATTCCTTCGAATTTGAACAAACTCGTGAATTTGGAGAGTTTCAATGTCTCAAGGAATAATCTCTCGGGTTCGATCCCGCCCTCCCTTTCCTCCATGGTTAGTCTAAGAAGCATCGACTTCTCACGCAATTCACTGACGGGTCCGATTCCTACCGACGGGATTTTCAAACAACCACCAGCTGACGCGTTTCTTCAAAACCCAGGATTATGCGGGAACGCGACCTGGTTGCATCGTTGTACGAATCCGAGTAGCAAATACAAGAAGAACAGGAAAGTATTTCTGGTTGCTGTATTGATCCCTGTATGCTGCCTATCAATCCTTGCGGTAACCCTAGCCGCCATGTTTAGGAGAAACAAGCTCCGCCATGAGCAGACCAAACCTCGCCAGATCTCTGAGTCGTACGAGTCCCTGATATGGAAGATCCAACGGAAATTCAATTTTGAAGAGATCGTTAAGGCGACGGGAGACTTCAGTGAAGAGTACTGCATAGGACAAGGAGGATTCGGAAGCGTTTATAAAGCTGCACTCTTATCAGGCAAAGTTGTTGCCGTGAAAAAGATGAACGCCGCAGACAATGCTGACATGGCGACCCGACATAGTTTCGAGACAGAGATTCGCACGCTAACCGAGATAAGACATCGTAACATCGTCAAGCTGTACGGTTTCTGCGAGAGGAGGGAGAGCATGTTCTTGGTGTACGAGTACATCGAAAGAGGGAGTTTGGCGAAGGTGTTGTACGGAGAGCAGAAAGTGGATTGGGAGGTAAGGTTGAGGATTGTTCAGGGTTTGGCTCATGCCGTCGCTTATTTGCATCACGACTGCTCTCCTCCGATCGTACACCGCGACATCTCCATGAACAATGTATTGATCGATTCCGACTATGAGCCGTGCCTGTCGGATTTCGGCACTGCTAAGCTCTTAAGCCCCGATGCATCAAACTGGACCGTGGCGGTCGGCTGTTATGGTTACATGGCTCCAGGTAGTTCTAGCTTTTTTGACTAACTATTAAGAGGATAGAATATAACATTGGTCTGAACAATATATTTACTTTTGTTTGGGTTCATCTATTGTCAACTGCAGAACTGGCATTTACAATGAGAGTCACCGATAAATGCGACGTGTATAGTTTCGGAGTGGTGATATTAGAGGTTATAATGGGAAGGCACCCAGCGGATCTCCTGTCATTACCCAAGAGCTCGAGTTTGTATATGAAGGATTTGCTGGACCATCGCCTTCCCCTTCCAACAGGACTGACAGCAGACCAAGTGGTGTTTGTGGTCTCCGTGGGGTTGGCTTGCACAAGGACCAATCCGGGGTCAAGACCTACCATGAGCTTTGTAGCTAAAGAATTGTCCGGCACAACCCAACCGTGCCTATCCGAGCCATTAGCCACCCTCACAACAAGCAACCTAACAATCTTGTAAAAATAAACAAGTGCAGTTAATAGTTAGAAATAAGTATTATTATATGGGGAGCAAATCGTGCTTACGTGCGTGTTGTGCGTGTTATCGTGTATATTAATACGTTTATCGTGTGACACTTACCAAACACAAACAACAAATTTATTGTGTTATATTCATCAACACGAACACGACATACAATTTTTCGTGAGTGTTCATGTCGTGTTATCGTGTTGTACTAAGATAGTGAGTTATATATTTACAAGTGAGATTTATAAATAAAAAATGGTTAATTGTAAGAATTATCAATTTAAATATCAAATTTAACGAGTTTATAACGTTAAATTGACAAAATCTAAAAATTGAACATCTAGACTGATTTTTATAAATTATAAATAAGATTTAATTTGTTTAAAAAATTATTCAAATAATAAACTTTCAAATACAACTTTATAGTTGACAAAAAAAATCTAATTTTATTGTGTGATCATGTGTGTTCTAATACACGAATACGACACAATTTTTTTTGATGTTATGGTTTTGTCATATATATACTTACACAAACACAATTACATAAATCTGGTTTGATTCAGTCTCACAGATTACATAATGAAATATTTGTCACGTGTAATATTTGCATTAATTTGTCTCAACGAACGCATTGTTGTCTCTGTATCATCTGCAAGTGTTTTTTAGGCTAAAGTTGGTGTCTTCTAGTTGCTATTGCTAGATTGTCTTGTTTTCTTCTTGTTTGGTTTCAAATTCTCTCTAGTTTTCCGACCCTACAAAGCATCATTGAGGTCAGAAGTGATAAGAGGGAAACACTACGGCAGGAATGTCAAATACCGGCTGAAAAATACAACGTTAATTTATCACGGCTCAAATTACTACAGGAGAAGGGTGATTTAACGGCCCAAAGGGACGGCTCAAACACTATTGAGCCGTGAATAATTTATTTATCTGATTATTCACGGCTCAAATACTATTGAGCCGTCATTTTATTTTATTTTTTTTAATATATTTATCGCGGCTCAAATGTTAGAGCCGCGAAAATATATATATATTTAACGGCTTTTTTTGTTGAGACGTCATTTTTTTAATAAATTAATATTTTTTACGGCTCAATACTAATTGAGCCGTGACAAAAAAAAATCAACACAATAAAAAATTCAACCAATTTTACTTTCCCCCGCTTCCCGCCGCTCAACAATTCAAACAATTCTTATAAACAATTCCTATTATAAACAATTGCTATTATAAACAATTACAATTGCTCTCCACGTCACTTTGACTCTTCTTTTGTGTCCAAGTGCTCTTCTTCTTCAAGTTGTGCTCCACGCCAGTTCTTCTTCTTCTTCAGGTTGTGCTCCACGCCAGTTCTTCTTCTTCTTCAAGTTGTGCTCCACGCCAGTTGTACTCAATGAAAGCTCAACTTCTCTTCATGCATCTTCGACTTTTGTACCATGCATCTTTGACTTCTCTTCATTCACTGAGCAGTTTCTCTTCATTCACGGAGCAACGAGAAGAAGCTCAACCACCGAACAACTTCTCTTCATTCACAGAGCTCATTCGAACCATTTCACGAAGCTGGAAGGCGAAGGTCCACGAACCGGAGCTGGAGACGAAGCTAAAAGGACGAAGAAGAAGAAGGATGAAGAAGAAGGACGAAGAAGAAGAACGACAAAGAAGAAGGAGCTGGAGCCGTTCGAAGCTGGAGTTTGCGCGTGACCTCCTCCCGACATGGTTGTCGACGAGCTGGAGCTGGATTTTCATTGTCGCTGTAGAAGAAGAACGGTGGATGCTGCACCTTCAAAGAAGAAGAAGACGAGCTGGGGACGAAGAACACGTACGGGGGCGAAGACAACACAGAAAATAATTTATTTATTTTTAAATATACCTATTTTTTGCGGCTCAATATATTGAGCCGCCACAAATAAAAAATAAAAAATCTTTTTCGCGGCTCAAATTTTGTTGGACCGGGAATTATCACGGCTCATTTTATATTGAGTCATGATAATTGTCCTGACACTTCATATCACGGCTCAACTTCATTTGAGCCGTGATAATTTAACGGCTGAATTTTTTAGCCGTTAAAAAACCTTACTTGAGTCGGTAAACGTTGTTTCTCCCGTAGTGAATGAATTTGAGCCGCAACATTAAGCGTCGGGACAATTATCACGGTTCAATTTAAAATGAGCCGTGATAATTTCCGGCTCAAACTCAAAAGTGCCGTCAAAATAATTATGGCAGCACTTTTGAGTTGAGCCGCCATAATTAATTTATTTTTTTAAACCCATATTTTTCGCGGCTCGTTTCATATGAGCCGTGAATAATATGAATTTTTTTTTAAAAATAATTAATTCATTAGTTTTTTTTGGCCAAATTAATTCATTAGTTCATGGCAGCCAAGTTCATACTCCACAGAAGACTAAGACGAAGAAAACGATGTTTAAGATAAGCATGGGAGACGAGGCTATCGGTACGAGAAGGGATGTCAATGAACGGATTCAGACGCTCCAGAAGTCTTTTTCCATAGATTCGGCAGCGGATAGGCATCTGTTTGTGGAGGAAGAGACAGAGTCTCCAGGCAATGGAGGAAGAGACAGAGTTTCCATAAGTGCAGTTCAACCACTCTGGTCGGAAGAACCTTGAATAAGGAGGTTGAAGATAGACAAACCGTGACAAAACCCTTCGCTGTCCTCACTCGTCCACCCTCCGCCGTGACAAAACCCTCCGGGCTCTTCCACCCTCCGCCGTCCTCCGCTCTCAACCGTGAAGCTCTGCTTCCCGTGACAAAACCAGCTCCGCCCAAAACCAGCTCGCTTTGCTACTCTCTGATGTCCTCCGTCCTCACCCAAAACCAGACACCAGATTAACAACCAACGTTACTCTGCTACACATACGTGAAACTCTGCAACTGACGAAGAAGGCACCAGAGGAAGCGCTTCACCTTCCAGACTAGATGGGGTGCCGTCATGGCCCGCTCAGCAGACAACATCGATGCCGTGTCAAATGCCACAGCAAAATCGGAGACGAGCATGGACAAGGTGAAGGAGAAGTGACAGATAGTGTCAAAGGAGAACCTGCGGAGAATCGGCAGGGACAACAGTTTTGAAAATGAAAAGAAGCTTTTGAAAAGGAAAATGAGAAGGGAGCTTTAGGAAAAGGGAAGGAAATGAGCGGGGGAGATGAAAAGGAAAAGGAATGAGAAGTAGTGGGAGATGAAAAGGAAGATTGAAGAGAATGAGAGAGAGCAGGAATGAAACAATTTGAATTTGTTTTCACGGCTCAATATTATTGAGCCAAATTTGTGTGTGTGTGTGTGGTCATTTATCACGGCTCAAACTAAAACAGCCGTGATAAATCTTTAAATATTAATAAAAATAACGGTTGGACCAGATAATAAGTCGCGATAAATTGATATTTTAATTAAAACTTGCGGCCCAAAAGTAAATGAGCCGGGAAAATTATAGAAAAAAGAATTTAATATTAACAGCATTTGATATTGGGTCGTTAAAATTAAGAAAAAAGTAACGACTCATTTATTTGAGCCGTGAAAAAAAATAAAATAACAACTCAATGTTAATTGAGTCATTATATTTCATTGAAATTTATTTATAACGTCTCAATATATATTGAGCCGTTAGATTTAGTCGGTAAATGACCCTTCTCCCGTAGTGAAATGATAACCAAACCAATTTGAGTTTATCACAAAGTTAAATAATATCAAAGCATTGTGTATATTCAAATTAAAATAATAGTGTTTTAAAAATTAATAGGATCCTAAGTTTATTTGTGAAAAAAAATATTGAACACTTATTTTTATTTTTAAAAAAAAACTTCATTTAAAGCTCAAAATGCTAACTAATTGTTCATAAAGTTATATATATATATATATATATATTTTAGATTTGTCAAAATCGGAGTAGTATAATAATTTAATAAGAGTTGGAACCTCTAACGTTTTAATTTGTACGTTCTAATTTGTCTACGAGTCGTAGTGTGTTGGTTCTCTGCATTTTGCCCCTTGACCTATGATGGACGTACTATATATATAAGAGAGTTGTTTGGACTTGTAGTTAGGTTATGTTAGGTTAGGGTCAATAGAGAAAGGTTAGCCCATTGTGACTGGACTGGGTCCAATCGAAGATTAGGGCTAGCCATCACCTTGCTTGGGTTGAAATCTTGGACTAGGAGGATAGCCTAATCTAGATCTCAACTATCTTTGTTTTGCACAGATAGCCCTTGACAAGAATACTAGCATAGTGGAATAAAGGGTTAAGTACCAAAAAGCAAACCCAACTTTGAACCAAAATAAAAAAATAAACCGAACATTTTTTTTTCCAAAAGCCAAACCGAAGATTATGAAATGAGCAATTAGGAAACTCGACCCAAACAACCGTTAATTTCGACGGAAATTGTAACAGTTTTGAAGATTTGACGGTTCTACCTTTCTAGGGTTCTTCATTTGAAGTTGTAAAATCCATGGCCTCTTACAGAACCACCATCCGGGGAGATCCGAGCCATCCCCGACCCCATCGAATTGGACCTGAACCCATTTCCAGAACTCCGATGTCTTGCATACATGTTGCAGAATCTTAATTGAAGAACCCTAGAATGGCAGAACCGTCAAATCTTCAAAACTGTTACAATTTTCGTCGAAATTAACGGTTGTTTGGGTCGGGTTTCCTAATTGCTCATTTCATAATCTTCGGTTTGGCTTTTGGGAGAAAAAAAAAGTTCGGTTTGGTTTTTGGTTTTTGTCCAAAGTTGGGTTTGTTTTTTGGTAATTAAACCTGAAATAAATACTCAAAACTTGTATTTATCACACTATTCGTTCTTTATTCTTACGCTTACAGTTATTATATTTGATCCATAAATATAATATATATATATATAAGAATTTATTATGCAAATAAATTTTAATTTGTTTATAAATCTTGAATTAAAATTTTTTGTTGAATGATAGTTTTTTAATAGTTAAATTAATATTTTAGGACAAACAATTATCAATTTTGATAGAAAAATATATTGTAAGTCCAAAATATAATATTATCTTATTAGAGGGTTTAAGAGATTCTGAATAACATTTTTGAAGTACAATTTAGGTGCGTAGTAAAAAAAAATGTTGTAGTGATAAAATATTGTATTGTTATAACATTTCACGAATTTAAATTTTGGTTGAAATACAATTTAAAAAAAATTCATTTAAGTAGTTAGTGTAATAAATATAACTTAAGAACATAAAAACATTTTAGAACTATTAATTTAGTGAAATAATACACCTTTATAATTGTTATACGTACCTCTAACTATTAGAGCATTAGTTCTTCCACTAAGCCCAAAATATTAATTTTATATTAACGCATACATGCAAATGTCACTCATAGGTAGAATTTAATTAAATTCTATTTGTGAAGTATAGTTTAATTAAATCATACTCGAGAATGATATTCATAAGTACAATTTAGCCATTCGCAAGTATGGTTTCATTAAATCATACTCGCGAATAACATTTAGTATATTTTGATAATTAGTTTTTAAAACTGAATATTTTGATATATAATTTTGAAAGTGGTATATTTATTTTTGGGGAAAAAAATCCCCGGGAGTCTTCTCTTCTCGGTCAAATCTTGCATGTGCCAATCTTGTATGATTTTATTATATTCATCAATTTGGATTTTTTTTTAAAGTAACCATGTTACTTTTTTTATTTAGAAAAATAAGTATACAATTTGTTTTTTAGAAAAATAGGTATACGCGCACACCAGGGTCGCGCGTATTGAACATAGGCGCCACCCCCAGTGGCGCCTGTGAAGGCTGAACACTTTTTTTTACGGATTAAATGTGTTCACCCTTCACAGGCGCCACCTCAAAGTGGTGCCCATGAATAGGCGCGACCTCAGGGTGCGCCTATGTCCAATACACTCGACCCCGGGGTGCGCGTATACCTATTTTTCTAAAAAAAATAAATTGTATACTTACTTTTCTAAATAAAAAAAGTAATATGGTTACTTTTAAAAAACACTCATCAATTTGGCAACCGCGTATTATTTCGTATATTCTTTCTCAACCTTAAATATGGATGCATATTAATATCTACAGTGACACCACAAGATCGAGAGAGTCGTTGTAGTCTCTCTTTGTCATATGCCTATTAATTAGTTGAACTAATTAACTCTTATGGAGGACAACTTTAATCCAGTTGAACAAACTTGCCTACAAAACTATGATTTTAGTAACTAAACCAGGCAACTTCCTTAGCTGTTTGGGAAATTATGCAGTTAATATTATAACTTGTATCGAAAATTAATTATGGATCATGAAAAAAAATGTTTATATATGGTTTTGTAAACGCCGTATGTAAAACTATACAAATACCTCTTAATAACCTAAGTATTTTTATTTATCATGACTATTTTAGCCATTTAAATCTTCTTAAAAAATTGTAAAAAAAAAAATATGCACGAAAACTAGAGTATATGACTTTATAATTAAAAAGTATACGTCTTAACTAGCTACACACATATATAATCACCAATTTTGTTTATCAATATATATTCTATATATCTATATTATTAAGGCATATGTGATTTTTTTAATCGTCATCTGCAAAATTATGCAAATACTCTTTAATAATCTAATTAGTTTATATTTATCATGATTATTTTGGTCATTTAAATGTCTTCTCAAAGGCTTATAAAAAAAGGCAGCACGAAAACTCGAAGATATGACCTTATAACTAAAAAACATACATATTAACCAGTTATACACATATGTAACATTACAAATTTTACAAGATGATAATAATATTTTTCTCTAATACTATCCATCTTTTTTTTTCATGCATAAGTTTTTTATATTTATATCTGAGCTGGTTTTTGTAACCGTCATTTGAAAAATTACACAAAGACCACTTAATAATCTAGTTACTTTAAATTTATCATGACAATTTTTGTCATTTACATTTTATCTCTCCGCCATTTTCTTGAATGCAATTAGTGGATAGGAAACCCGTTATAAAAAGGACTCCATTGAAGTTTTGAACTAAAAAACTTTCCCTATTACAATAACAAACTATTTCCCTAGATCATTAGTACTCATGTATTTTTTTGATACCCTTAAGTTATATTTTGCTCTAACTCCTCAAATTGATTTCTTTTTTATATACATAAAATTTGTCCCAATCAAAATTTAATATGTGACTATGCTATCTACAATTATATTTTTCAAAATCTTCTTCTTTCTTCTTAATCAGTCATTAATTTTTTTTTTTTATCATTTCATGTTGCTTCTACTTACGTTTTTACTCATCTACAAAGAAAACTGAGAACCCGGTGAAATTGAAAACTTAGATTGTCGTCATTATAATAATCCCACTTTATCAATAAATTTAGAGAATTTAAACTGAATTAACATCGATCAAAATTGACATACATTTATATGTTGAATATACATATTACATTGTCTGAAGCGACAAATAATTAATACATACAAAATAATAAAGTTTGCAAAATTAAAACTGGTGTGGAAAAAGAAATTTGATTTATTGTTCATGTTATGGAATTTTATTAATTAATTAAATTTCATTTTAAGTTGTTATGTTAATTTGTGTAATATACTTGATTGTTATTTGATCTATAGTTTTTTCAAATATATTTGGAATTAAATTCTAAATAATAATTAACCAAACGTAATTTTGAAAATATCAAAGTACAAAAATGAAGAATTAGTTAATTAAATATTTAATTTCATTCTATTTATAAAAAAAATATCACTTAAATTTACTTGATGTTCCCACAACAAATTTGTAATAGTTGTTGTTTCATAAACATTGTAGTGAGCGTGTAAATGCATCTTAATTGAATACTGAATACATTGCCTCACTAGTTTGAATTCATGGTACAGTTGGTTAAGACGTATGTCTGAAATATTATTTAGTATCAGAGTGCACAAGTTAAAATCTTGTCGACTCCGAAAAAAATAGTTATCTAAGGCAGCAGATAAAGATTGAAAATGTCCAAGTCAGAAAAGGTCGATCGTCGTCGTCTTATTTGGTATCAAAGTGCACGTCCTCGTTATTGGTCGCGCGTGAGGTATAACGAAGACATGATTGTTCCGATTTCTAGGATAATACAATTTTTTTTTTCAAAAAGTGAGCATGTTAATTTCTTTTTAGAAAAGTAAGTATATAAAAAATATATTTCAAAATCTAGTATATACGCACCCCAGGGTAGCGTATATTTTGAAAAATTGCACCTCAGGGTAACATGTATTGCATTTTGGAAATAATCGTTACCCCAAGTGGCGTGTATTGTGATTTTGGCAATACACACCTAAATGGGTCTGCTGTGTTTTTTTTCTTCGACGACGACTCGATGTTTAATTACAAATTTAATTATGTAACTATTAATTTTTTTTATAGTAAGTAGATATTTTAATTGTGATTCAAATGATGCAAAAAAAATATTAAATTTGGACTTACACATTGACTGTACGCTGTGCCGTAAGTTGATATATGAAAATTTGACTTAAAAAAATATAACTCACACTGTGTAAGTCCAAACTCAACACGGTTAACGACATTTATGGTGTAATTCAATTATTTACCTACTCTAATATTTTTGGATTTTTTATTAGATATATATATTTAATTTTTTAACCTAACATCGTTTGTCCTATAATTTTACCATAATGATTAAATGTATTAGGTGAGAAATTTAATTATATACTTACTAAAAAAAATCAAAAACTTTATAATGCGTTGATAATTTAATTACGACATAAATGACGCTAACTCGATGTTCATTTGTAACTTTACGTCTGACCGTATAATACGATAGACAAAAAACATATACATACATCTATACACATAGATAGTTTTGTATATGTTTTTTGTCTATCGTATTATACGGTCAGTTGGAAATTTCAAAATTAACGTATAGTTAGCATCATTTATGTCATAATTAAATTATCTACGCACTGTAAGATTTTTTTATTTTTTTTCAGTAAGTATATAATTAAATTTCTCACCTAATGCATTTAATCATTCCGGTAAAATTATAGGACAGTCGATGTTATGTTAAAAAATTAAATATATATCTAATGAAAAAAACCAAAACAATTAGAGTAGGTAGATAATTGAATTTCGTCATAAATGTCGTTAACCGTATTGAGTTTGGTCTTATAGGGTCTGAGTTATATTTTTTTTAAGTCAAATTTTCATATCTCAACTTATGACAGAGCGTACAGTCAATCCGTAAGTCCAAATTAAAAAAACAAATTTGCATAATTTGAATCGCAATTAAAATATCAACTTACTATAAAAAGAATTAATAGATACATAATTTAATTTTTAATTAAACATCGAATCGTCATCGAAGAGAAAAAAAAAACATAGCATCCCTATTTGGGTGTGTATTGTCATTTTGGCAAATGCACGATACGTGTGGTGCACCTTTTTGAAATACACGATATCCCGGGGTGCGCGTATACTCATATTTTGAAATATGTTTTCTATATACTTACTTTTCTAACAAAAAATTAACATGCTCACTTTTTGAAAAAATTCGGATAGTACGAAAAATGCAACATGTTGCCAAAATATTGTTAATTTTAAAACAAAACTTAATTTGAATAAGGTAATGAAATAAAATTTAAAAATTCAAAATATTTATCAACTAAACTTAACTTTTTAGTAGTGTTTGTTCTCTCGGTGACTCGAGCATTTACTTGAAAATATTTAGAGATTTTAAATTTTATTTCATTACCTTCAAATTTTGTTTTAAAATTAATAACATTTTAATGAAATGTTTAATTTTCGTGCTATTCTTGTATTATCGTAGGAGTTAGAAGTTAGAACAATCATGCCTTCGTTACACGTATGTCGTAGTCTAATATTCTTTAATCTAAAAGAGTACCTATATTTTTTCTATTTAAAAAACTAATTAATCCAATAATATAGTGTGTCGGTCAACGCACTATGGAAGGTAACATAATAACCTATTCAGAGTGTATTTGGGGTGGACAAGCCTCCATATGGGAAAAGTCTGAAAATGGCACAACATGTTTGACGAAAACGATTTTTCAACCCAAACGATTGTTTTTGGTCAAACATGCTTGAAAATGATGGTAATTGGTACCTCCATTACTTTTCTGTTAAAAATTTCCGTTAAATATTTTTTATATTTACAAAATTAACCAACTATTTTATAAATGTTACAATTAATCCCTACAAACTTACACTAATGTTTCAAACAAGTCCCGACTCGATTCGAGCCACACAGGGGGGTCTCCTAACCAGGGTCCGAACCTAGACTAGGTCACCCAACCCTGAGGACCTGTTCTGGGTTCAAACCAAGACCATAGGACCCTAGATTGTGGCTCAATTGGAGCACCAATCGTTTGAACCAAACCCAGCCAAGTTCAGTCCAAACCGATTGGGACTTCTATGGCCTGGGTCTGAACCCATACCATGTGCCCATGGTTGGGCGACCTGGTCTGGGTTCAGACCCAGACCATAGGACCCCCGATTGGGGCTCAATTGGAGCCCAAATCATTTGAACCGAACCCATCCAGGTTCGGTCCAAACTGATTGATGCTCCAATTGAGCCCCAATCGGGAGTCGTATGGCCTGGGACCGAAACCAGACCATGTACCCATGGTTGGGAGACCTGGTATGGGTTCAGATCCAGGTCATAGGACCCCCAATCGAGGGTCCTATGGTCTGCGTCCGAAACTAGACCATGTACCCATGGTTGGAATACCTGGTCTGGATTAAGAACCAGGTCATAGGACCACCGACTGGGGATAAATTGGAGCCCAAATCGTTTGAAGCGAACCCAGCTAGCTTCGGTCCAAACCGATTAGGGCTGCATTTGAGCCCTAATCGAGGGTCCTATGGCCTGGGTCCGAACTCATACCATGTACCCATGGTTAGGCGACCTGGTCAGGGTTCAGACCCAGACCATAGGACCCCCGATTGGGGCTCAATTGGAGCCTCAATCATTTGAAGCGAACCCAGCCAGGTTCGGTCCAAAACGATTGGAGCTCCAATTGAGCCCCAATCGGGGGTCCTATGGCCTGGGTCCGAACCCTGACCATAGGACCCGGATTGGGGCTCAATTGGAGCCCCTATCGTTTGAACCGAACCCATCCAAGTTCAGTCCAAACTGATTGGGGCTCCAATTAAACCCCAATCGGGCGTCCTATGGTCTGGGTCCAATCCCAGACAAGGTCCTAAGGATTGGTTGACCTGGTCGAGGTTCGGACCCTGGCTAGGGGACCCCCGGTGTAGCTCAAATCGAGTCGGGACTTGTTTGAAACATTAGTGTAAGTTTGTAGGGTGTAATTGTTATATTTAGAAAAATATTTGGTTAATTTTGAAAATATGAAAAATATTTAACGGATTTTTTTAACAGAAAAGTAACGCAGGTACCAATTACCATCATTTTCAAACGTATTGAACTATTAACCATCACTAAAAACACAAGTTGCACCGAAAACCATTTTGTGCAAACATGATGGACTATTTTCAGACTTTTTCCTAAATTTTTATTAAGGGATAAGTCTGAAAATGGTACAACATGTTTGACGAAAATGGTTTTCCAACCCAAACAATTATTTTTGGTCCAACATGTGTTGAAAATGATGGTAATTGGTACATATGTTACTTTTTTGTTAAAAAATTCCGTTAAATATTTTTTATATTTACAAAATTAACCAACTATTTTTCTAAATGTTACAATTAAGCCCAACAAACTTACACTAATGTTTCAAACAAGTCCCAACTCGATTCGAGCCACACAGGGGGGGGGTCCCTTAACTAGGGTCCGACCCCAGACTAGGTTACCCAACCCTGAGGACCTGGTCTGGGTTCGAACCAAGACCATAGTACCCCAGATTGGGGCTCAATTGGAGCCCAAATCGTTTGAACCGAACCTAGCCAGGTTCGGTCCAAACCGTTTGGGGCTCCAATTGAGCCCCAATCAAGGGTCCTATGGCCTGGGTCCGGAACCAGACCATGTACCCATGGTTGGAATACCTTGTCTGGGTTCATAACCAGGTCATAGGACCCCCGATTGGGGCTCAATTGGAGCCCAAATCGTTTGAAACGAACCCAGCTAGCTTCGATCCAAACCGATTAGGGCTGCAATTGAGCCCCAATCGGGGGTCCTATGGCCTGGGTCCGAACCCAGACCATGTACCCATGGTTAGGCGACCTGGTCAGGGTTCGGACCCAGACCATAGGACCCCCGATTGGGGCTTAATTGGAGCCTCACTCATTTGAAGCGAACCCAGCGAGGTTCGGTCAAAACCGATTGGGGCTCCAATTGAGCCACAATCGGGCGTCCTATGGTCTGGGTCCGAGCCCACACAAGGCCCTAAGGGTTGGTTGACCTGGTCGAGGTTCGGACCCTGGCTAGGGCCCCCCGGTGTAGCTCAAATCGAGTCGGGACTTGTTTGAAACATTAGTGTAAGTTTGTAGGGTGTAATTGTAATATTTAAAAAAATATTTGGTTAATTTTGAAAATATTAAAAATATTTAATGGATATTTTTAACAGAAAAGTAACGCAAGTACGAATTACCATCATTTTCAAACGTATTGAACCATTAACCATCACTTCAAAAACAAGTTGCACCGAAAACCATTTTGTGCAAACATGATGGACTATTTTCAGACTTTTCCTTAAATTTTTATTAAGGGATAAGTATGAAAATGGTACAACATGTTTGACGAGAATGGTTTTTCAATCCAAACGATTATTTTTTGTCCAACATGTGTTGAAAATGATGGTAATTCGTACCTCCTTTACTTTTCTGTTAAAAAAATCCGTTAAATATTTTTTATATTTACAAAATTAACCAACTATTTTTCTAAATGTTATAATTAAACCCTACAAACTTACATTAATGTGTCAAACAAGTCCCAACTCGATTCGAGCCACACAGGGCGGTCCCCTAACCAGTGTCCGAACCCAGACTAGGTTACCCAACCCTAAGGACCTGGTCTGAGTTCGAACTAAGACCATAGTACCCCAGATTGGGGCTCAATTGGAGCCCCAATTGAGGTTCCTATGGCCTGGGTCTGAACCCAGATCATGTACCCATGGTTGGGCGACCTAGTCTGGGTTCAGACCCAAACCATAGGACCCCCGATTGGGGCTCAATTGGAGCGTAATCATTTGAACGGAACTTAGACAGGTTCGGTCCAAACCGATTGAGGCTCCAATTGAGCCCTAATCGGGAGTCGTATGGTCTGGGTCCGAACCTAGACCATGAACCCACGGTTGGGAGACCTGGTATGGGTTCAAATCCAGTCCATATGGTGATAGGACCCCCGATTGGGGCTCAAATCGTTTGAACCGAACCTAGCCAGGTTCAGTCCAAACCAATTGGGGCTCCAATTGAGCTCCAATCGAGGGTCCTATGGCCTGGGTCCGAAACAAGACCATGTACCCTTGGTTGAGATACTTGGTCTGGGTTGAGAAGCAAGCCATAGGACCCCCCCCCCCCCCCCCCCCCCGATTGGGGCTCAATTGGAGGCCAAATCGTTTGAAGCGAACCCAACTAGGTTCGGTCCAAACCGATTGGGCCTCAAATTGAGCCTCAATCGGAGGTCCTATGGCCTGGATCTGAACCCAGACCATGTACCCATGGTTAGGCGACCTGGTCAGGGTTCAGACCCAGACTATAGGACCCCCGATTGGGGCTAAATTGGAGCCCCAATCATTTGAAGCGAACCTAGCCATGTTCGGTCCAAACCGATTCAGGCTCCAATTGAGCCCCAATCGTTTGAACCGAACCCAGCCATGTTTAGTCCAAACTGATTCGGGCTCCAATTGAGCCCCAATCGGGAGTCCTATGGTCTGGGTCCGAGCCCAGACCAAGTCGTAAGGGTTTGTTGACCTGGTCGGGGTTCAGACCCTGGCTAAAAGACCCCCGGTGTAGCTCGAATCGAGTCGGGACTTGTTTGAAACATTAGTGTAAGTTTGTAGGGTATAATTGTAACATTTAGAAAAATATTTGGTTAATTTTGCAAATATTAAAAATATTTAACGGATATTTTTAATAGAAAAGTAACGGAGGTACTAGTTACCATCATTTTCAAACGTATTGAACCATTAACCATCACTAAAAAACAAGTTGCTTCGAAAACCATTTTGTGCAAACATGATGGACTATTTTCAGACTTTTCCTTAAATTTTTATTAAGGGATAAGTATGAAAATGGTACAACATGTTTGACGAGAATAGTTTTCCAATCCAAACGATTGTTTTTGGTCCAACATGTGTTGAAAATGATGGTAATTGGTACCTCCGTTAAATATTTTTTATATTTACAAAATTAACCAACTATTTTTCTAAATGTTATAATTAAACCCTACAAACTTACACTAATGTTTCAAACAAGTCCCAACTCGATTCGAGCCATACAGGGGGGGTCCCCAAACGAGCGTCTGAACCCAAACTAGGTCAGCCAACCCTGAGGACCTGGTCTGGGTTCGAACCAAGACCATAAGACCCCCGATTGGGGCTCAATTGGAGCCCTAATCGTTTGAACCAAACCGAGCGAGGTTCTGTCCAAACGGATTCGGGCTCCAATTGAGCCCCAATCGGGGGTCCTTCGGCCTCGGTCCGAACTCATGTTATGTACCCATGGTTGGGCGACCTGGCCTGGGTTCGGAATCAGACCATAGAACCCCCGATTAGGGCTCAATTGGAGCCCCAATCGGGATCCTTTATCCAGGGTTCAAACCCCGACCAGGTCACCCAAACCTGGGGACCTGGTCCAGGCTCAGACCTAGGCCATAGAACCCCCGATTGGGGCTCATTTGGAGCCCCAATCATTTGAACCGAACCCAACCAAGTTCGGTCCAAACTGATTGAAACTCTAATTGAGCTCCAATTGGGGGTCCTATGGTCTGGGTACGAACCCAGACAATGTACCCATTGTTGGGCGACCTGGTCTGGGTTCAGACCCAGGCCATATGTACCCATGGTTCGGCGACCTGGTCTGGGTTCAAACCCAGGCCATATGTACCCATGGTTCGGCGACCTGGTCTGGGTCCAAACCCAGACCATGTACCCATGGTTCGGTGACCTGTTCTGGGTTCAGACCCAGACTATAGGACCCCGATTGGGGCTCCAATTGAGCTCCAATCCGACGTCCTATGGTTTGGGTCCGAGCCTAGACCAGGTATCCAGGGTTGGGTGACCTGGTCGGGGTTCGGACCCTAGCTAGGGGACCCCCGGTGTGCCTCGAGTCGGAATTTGTTTGAAACACTAGTGTAAGATTATAAAGTGTAATTGTAACATTTAGAAATATATTTGATTAATTTTACAAGTATGAAAAATATTTAACGAAATTGTTTAACAGAAAAGTAACGGAGGTATTAATTATCATTATTTTCAAATGTATTAAAACATTAACCATTACTAAAAAAATAAATTGTCATTTTGTGCAAAATATTTGACTATTTGAAGATGCGCACCCAGCATGCTACCTATAAATACCGTGTTGTGTTATTAGGCTATCCTAGTAAGTTGACTAATAGTTATCATTGGAGTATTAACGTATGATTATATTTTTAAATATAAAAAAATTATTTACTTTTTAAAATAAATAACATATATTTTTTAAAAAAAGTTCTACGAAATAAAATTAATTACAGATTTGATCATTCGTATTTAACAAATATTAACTTTTAGTCATTTATCATTTTTTATCATTATTAAATAATTATTGATATTTAAAATGTTAATTTCTTATTTAATCTTGTGTGTTACCTTTTAGTTTGAGAGGAAGAACAAAAATATGGGAATAATAAGGAAATAAAGGGAAAGGTAAAATCAACTTGCTGATTTCCATTGAGAATTAAGAAATATTAGATTTGGATTATTATTTTTTAAATTAAAGGAGTAAGATTATCTTAAACATTTATCTCATAAAAAATATATTATAATCGATATAATATTATTAAATAAATAATTAAACAGTACAAATTTAAATACTATCTAAATAATTAAAAACAAGATCAAATAAAGTAAAAATACATAGTTTACTAAATACTATGAACACATGCTAAATGCAAATCTAACCGGTGATCAAGCAGACAAAAAACCTAGCTGATCATGGCTGCATCGGATTTTCTTCTACACAAATTATACAAATATAACATAAAAGACTAATCTTTCCATGGCGGATCAGACCCACTGCAACTCATTAAAACTCCATTGCAGGTGGACACGTGACGCAAGGTTCAGCCCTACAATTACAGCTTGCTTCAAGAATATATCGAAGCCCAGTCAATCTCCGACGGATACTTCTGAAGAGTCTCTGCACTGTCAGAAACCGGAACGCAGCCCCATGGCGGGTCGACGAAGTCATCGAAGGTAAGATCCGAAAGGGGCGAGGACTCTGCGGAAACATCGCTCTCGATCGGAGACATACATTCTGATTTGCACGCAGCGGCGGCGGAGGATTCCTCTGGCTCCGGAGCCTTAACCGTGGAAGCGCCAGACTGCTGAGCCTTAGAGACACGAGATCGCCGGCGGGACTCCGGTGGACGATCAGCAAGGCTCTTACAGATTGCATCGAGCTTCGCATCGACGGAGGCGTGTAGAAGCTTGCCACCGGGGAAACCGGAGCCGTAGGCCTTGAAGTTGGGGAAGTTGAGCCGCGCGCCGTCGCCTCTGAGCTTGTACGCGGCTCTGTCGTAAGTGAGAGCAGCTTCCTCCGCCGTGTCGAAGGTGCCCAGCCAGAGACGAGTTCGGTCCTTAGGTAGTCGGATCTCCGCCACCCATTTACCCCAGTGACGCTGCCTCACACCGCGGTAGAGCTTGTTGGGCTTCGGCGCCGTGCCAGATTGCTTCATCTGAACGGGTTTCGGAGTGAGTAAGCCAAAGCTCGGAAGGTGGTGATTCTGGTGCTGTAGCTGGTGGATCTGAGCCTGAGACATATGGTTCAGCGCGACGGCGCTTGGTTGACGCACCCCGTACCCACCGGAAAACATCTGAGGCACGGAGGAGTAACCGTCTAGGTCAGAGCTCAGCATCAGCTGCTCAGACGATGCCAGAGGGTAGAAAGAGAAGTCGTAAGAGGAAGAAGACGGAGAAGGAGAAGAGTAAAGAAAGGCGTTCTGTGAAGAAGTGGAGGGGCTCTTCATAAAAGGGCCGAGCGCCTCCATCAATTCATCACCTCCGCCGTATAGTTCCTCCTCGGATGGCGTCCGTATGTTATAAAAATCCATCGCAGACGCCAATTGCTCGCAAGGAAATCAAGATTTGAGCAAAAAAAACAACAACTTTTGACTTAAATAGCGAACTCGAGGGACTAAAAAATCGCCCTTTGAGCTGCTTCAAACTAAAAATGGGAACTTTTCCAACTGGAAAATATTGACAACAAAAAAAAAGAGAAATTTTCCAGGATCTCAATTCTGAAACACCTGCGGTTTCGTCAAGCTCTTGCTGTTTTTCAAAAAGAGTGATTTTTTAATTTAAAAACAAACCTTTTTTGAAATCTGCAGCTCTTGAAATACAGATGATTAACAGAATGGGATTCAAGAAGAGGGGAAATTCAGAAGGGGGGAGAGGATGAATCACAAGAACTCGATTTTTGTTCTCTCTTGGTGTGTTGTATTTCTCTCGTCCTCACTTTTGTGTGCGATTGTGTTGAAGTAGATGTTAGCTATTATATAAGGGGATGATGAGGCGTTGATTAACCCCTCTGGTAACCACATGGTTAATACACGATTTTGTCTTTTTCTTTCCCTTTTTCGTTTGTTGGGTACTGTCACATGACGTGGGATCCCTCTCTTTACTGCTCTCCATCCATTTATATATTGACACGTGTACCTTCCCGTAAAGGACGGGCCATCTGTCGGTTTTATTGGACCAAGAGACTGGAAAAGCTGATCTATTTACACTGTGGTGATCACGCGGTTCATGCAGCAACTCTAGATTGCAGGGGTAAATAAGTAACTTCACTGGCTTAGTCTTGTCCTTGGAATCCGAGTCTCTTAATCATGATTCAATTCATTTGACCATCTGTCATCAACCAACGGTCCGTATTCATCATAATAGCCCTCTAAATTTTATATACTTCATTAATTTCATTTATAGAAAGAAGTATGATTTTTGTACCTGAAATTCAGAAGAGATTATTTCTTTAATCAAGCGATGTCTTAAACAAATCCTAAATAATAACACGTATTCTATACGTTTTAAACGAATCTTAGAAATTTAGTCTGTGACACAAACGTTAATTTTTATGACTTTAAACCACGTGAAAAGAAGTTGCCTCATGTATTGGAGTTGAAATCTAATTCATCTATTCTCAAATAGATTCAGTCTTACAAATTAAGAAATAATATATTTAGAAAAAATATCATACAACAACATATGCACATATATTGAAATAAAAATCTTTCATATACATAAAATTTCATATTTTGAAAAGTATATTTACGCTCAATTTCTTTAGATATTAACATTTGTTTTTAATAATATATTTTAAATATTTGTATTAAAAGTATCTATATTTTTTTATATTCAATATAATAATTTTTGTTTTTTTTGAAGATTATCGGGATAAGAAAGTGCATCAATTACTAAATTATAATAAAATAAAGTAAATGCTTAATACTAATAATATCTAAAATCTATTACAATAAAAAAAATTATATTTTTGTGTTATGCGTAAACGAATAAGTGAAGTATATCTCGAGTACACTCTTTTTTGCGTGTCCTGTTAGTATTTTATCCAAGTTCATTGCATTTGTCTAACAAAATCTCGTCGAAAGTGATCATAGAAGAGAAGGCATCAAGATATTAAAAGATGCCCACAGCATGCATGTGTGGGAGCGTAGGTAGAGAAGATGGAGAAATTTATCTCAAAGGAAGTCTCACCATTTAAGATTGTTTATTAGATTAATTAATTTTAATTAAAAATATAATTTATTAAATACTTTAGAGTAAACTAAATTCCTATAAAAAAGTAATTAAATTAAAAATATAGTTTATCAGAAACTTTAGAATAAGTTATAAATATAATATATTAGAAATTTTAGAATAAATTATTAAAATAATTACTAAAATAATTAAATTACTAAAAATATAATTAGAAAAATAATTCATTAGAAATTTTAGAAAAATAAAAAAAAATTTGACTAATTAAATTAGTTATTAGAGTATATTTAGGTTTAGGTATTTTTGTAACTAGTTAAAATAGTTAAGGCTAATTTTATCATTTTAATCATATTCCTTATTCCGTCTTAAAAAATAAAGAATGGCTATTGTAGGACTTTTTAGAATTCCAATTTTGTATTTCATAAATTTTGGATAATCAAACAACGGAATACGAATTATGTATTCGGATTCATCCTCCTCTATTCCGAGAAACTTTATCTAAAAAGTCTAATGTCCACTAAAAATACTGAATGATTGATGAAATGGTGAAGGAGAAGTGTGATATGGTTTGAAGAATTAAAAGTTGAAAGAATCTCTTTTCTCTACTCCAGAGAAGAACTTTTACTAATGTGTTCATATTAGCAATATTGGAATAAGTATGGTGCTGCTACAGTTAATATTCGATTACGTAAAGTTGGGTATACGGTCCAAGGAAATGACTCATAGGTCCAATAACTTTGCAATGGATAAAACTCAAATCATTTATAATCGGGTCGGCCCACAGTAAGGGTAATCTGATCATCACAAAGCGGTCCAGTATCGAACCCAGACTAAAGTGGACACCAAAGCTCTATCTCAGGTCGCCACCGGTCAATGCCAAAACCTTCAACTGCTCGTCAGTCGTCATAGGAGTGCTCGCCAAGAGAGTCTAACCTTTCAACTCTGGTCCCACAAACCGACATCAAGCGTATGACCATGATATCCCGCGTATATCGAGCACATATTCTATAAAGATTACATAAGGTAACTGCAATATTACGTCATAACCGTAATATATGTTATCCTAGTCTTTATCGGCACAATATTCACCAGGATATTCAGTTGCCTATAACGGTTTGATCTCCTTACTCTATATATACTCTTGCTTTTCAATACGTTCATTACGTTTTGAGTTCATACACACAGTATACTCATTTAAGCATTGGAGTGGGACCCAGAGGCACCCCCTCTGTTGCGATCCCCTTCTTAAAGGTTCATCGGAGCTCAGGCGAAAAGGCGTGATCATCAATCATTTGACATTCAATTCACTGCCAAGTCAGCACCTGGGAGTTTCAGACCCAACATTTGGCGTCGTCTGTGGGAACACGAGCAAAACACTCATGCATATTCGCTCTAACCGCAATCGCCAGAAGCATGCTAATGAGCAATCCTCAAACAACTCTGAATATGTCGCCGCTTCGCCGCTCCCCCAAGAACCTGTTAGCCAAGCAGTCCCTGATACCGCCCCTCCGAGGCCGACACGAAAGCACGTTGGCAATTCCAGACCGACCCCTGTTCTAAACGCCACAGAGATTCCAGCTCGACCAACCGTTCAAGTGGTTGGGGAAACCATTCAGGTAACCGCGGAGATGATATCCCTCTTGAAAACCATCATAGGGCAGGCCCACAGACAAGCTCATGCTCCTCGTGAAGATCCTCGTCCCACGAGAAGCAGAAGCTGGAAATCCGGGCACCACTGCCCCTCAAGAAGATCAAAAGATGACTTATGGACACCAGTTCTTACCTCCGACTTCCACTGAGGCGTCGACGGCCACTCACTCTGTCAATCCATCGAGTTTTGCACCGACAGGGAGGACAGCAACACCAATTCACTCTTGACCAAGTTGAGGAGATTATTAGTAAGAGGCTCAAGGAACAGCGCGGAACCGTCATGCCTCACTTCCGGGAGCGATCAACTCATCCCTTCACCACTAACCTGGTAACGGTCAAAATTCCAAAGATGTAGTCGTCAGGGTCATCCCCGAATACAGTGGCGGAGGAGATCATATTATCCATGTGAACAAGCATGAAGCCTCTCTTTTGGGTAAGTCGAATGATGAGAATGACTTAGTCCTGTTATTTTCGTCGACCCTTTCGGGTTGGGCGTCGTCCTAGTTCTTCGGCCTCCATGTAGGATCAATAGGAACCTGGTCCGAGCTAAAGAGCAAATTCCTGGAGCGATATAAGGGCGAGCGCCAACTGTTGAAAAGTGTGGTCGCCTTGGACGCAGTCAATCAACATCCAGGAGAGACATTGACCGACTTCTACGGGCGTTTTCATAAAAACGTTACAGAAATAGATCGTCGAGTCACAAATGAAGATATTATTTGAGCCTTTTATAGAGGACTTTATGTGGCCAACAAAGCCTCGAGGAAACTGCGCAGCAGCTACAACGTACAAGAGATAGAGTAGTTGGAGGAGCTAGCACTTATGGCCCGTTCTTCTCGCGGAATTCGGAATAAGGAATACGGAATAGAGAATAAGGAATAGGAGATAAGATTATGAAGTTGTTTCTTTGGTGGAATGGAATAGAATGGAATGTGGAATTCTGTTGTTTCTTTGGTGGAATTGTATATGGAAATGGAATGGAATGTGTTAAAATGACATATTTGCCCCTACTTGTATATGTATAATATATAATACATATAATTTGCATTAATTAATTTTAAAAAATAATAATAATAAAAACTTAAATATAATTAACTAATAATTAAAAAAATTAATTTAATTAAGTAATTAATATTAAACGAAAATTCTATTAAAAGTACCATTCTTTTTACCAATACTCATCAACACTATATTTACCCAAACCATAATATAATTACTTCCAATATCTGAAATATTATATTTCATTACATATAACCATTACATTGTCCCCGATTGCAGTACAAGAAGAAGAACAAGTATTTTGAGAACCATTACATATAACCATAACACAAGTCCTGCAAGTTTCTTCTTCCATCATCTACTCCCACCAAATGTCGTCATATTGCAGTACATGAATTCAACCCCACCTTATCACTGAATTCATCAACAGCTACACTGAATCCGTGAACAATACAGCATGAATTCATGAACAAGCATGAACAAAGAGCATGAATTCAACAACAATGAATTCAGTTGAATACAAACATGAACAAAGAGCAATACAGCTTAATGACTGAGCTTAATGAACAAAGGTAACAACTGCCTGGGTACTCAATAATGGTCCATAATGGACTGAGCTAGAAAATCCTAGTACTCAATAGCTCAACTCTATTGGCCAAAAAAAAATAAGCTCAACTCTACTCTTCTAGCAAGTGACACTAATCAACAACTCAGCACTAGTAACACGGCCAATGCACAGCTTTGAAGAACTAAACACCACTACACCAGTGATTCCCTTATACTGAATGCTACAGATCACCATAGTTACAAGAACAAAAAAAAACAATTTTTGCAGTTGGCCCAAAGTTCAATATGCAGTTTGTTAACTATCCCATATTCCCATGAGACAATAAGGCACAAACGTGAAATAGACACGATCCTTGCACAAACATGGACGAGACGCACGATTTGTGATTGAAACACTTACCGACGAATGTATTCATATCGAGGATCCAATGGAAAGTGTCGATCTAGGAAAAGGTTGAAATATCCATTGGGAAGCTCCGGTTCGGAAACATAACTCCAAACATTATTCGTTTTATTTGCTGCTTCTTCACCTGATACCAAACCTTGCTCCACCACCTGCATCACAATAAGATCATTCAATTCTGATGCAAAACAATGTCACCAAAACGCAATCATCATATATTTCCTTCGATACCACAAAAGAAGATCATGAAGGACACAGCTTTCATCTCCACGGTATGACTGAAACAGCACATATTGGTCTAATATTAACTTCTAACAGCAAACACCCTTTGAATTAGGGTCCTAACAAATCTTCCAGAAGCTCATTGATGTTGATTGCTTATACAATTACATCACTTACGAGAAAATGCACAGCGGAACGAAGACGAGCAGCGACTTTAAGAAAGAATATACTCAATTTCGCAATTTTACCGTCGAAGCGGAAACTTTCAAACAAAGCTCCATAAAACGGCACCAGCAAGATCGAATCAGAAGAACTTAAGGTGAGAAGTGGTCTCGAGGGACGAACAGTACAGTATCTTCAAACAGCAGAGGAAGAACAGTTTGAACTCTATCAACTGATCTAAGAATCTGAGATAGAGAGGAGTACGGTGTCTATTTTGGAGAGAGATGAAGAAGAGTACTTCCAGAGGGGCAGAGGTTCAGCAGATTTCAACAGAGGTTCAGCAGATTTCATTCGCAAATCAACGATGGCAGGGGAGTAATTACTTCAAAATCACGAGGGCAGTTCAGTCATTTGGATGCGGAATCCGGATTCCGACCCGTGTGGGCTTAGGGAATCCGAGGTTTTTACCCGGATTCCCTAAGCCCGGACCGCCCGGATTCCGTTTCCAAGGAATTGCCAATTCCTTGAAACGAACACGGGCCTACGGATTCTGTAAGCCCAAATCCGGGCCAAATCCATCAAACGAACGGGCCATTAGGGCGAAAGGTTTTATAGACCTGGAAAAGGCGAACTCTGAAACCAATTTCCTAACGACCTGGCCAAGGGTGGTTCCAGAGCCCAGACGCGATGGTAGGAAGGAAAAGAAGGATAAGAAGAGTCGAGATAAGCCCAGATTGGAAAGCCCAGGACCAAGACATCCAGAGGTCCCCGAGAATTTCACGCCTTTAAATAGGCAGATCTCGGCGATACTAGTCGAGATGAAAAGAAGGTATCTGGCAAGGCCGCCAATACCCCGCAAAAGTCCTCAGCCAATGGGGAAGGACACATAAAGCTATTATCGATATCACAAGGCTAAGGGACACAAAACCGATGATTGCTATATTCTCAAGCGCAACATCGAGAAGTTGATCCAGAGAGGCATGCTGAAAGAGTTTGTGGCCGGACAAGACAGAAGTCGAACACCCCCATGTAGAGCCCACTCGCCAGCTCCTCCAGAGCAATCTGGCCCATCCCAGAGCAGGAGAGTGATAAACCTGATTGCTAGAAGGTTTGGTGCCGGAGGTGAGGGGTCCAATGCAAGAGAGGTATATGCTGCTCAAATCTCTACAGTTGTCCAGCTGGGAAAAAGACCTCGGCATGAAGAATATTGCATCATCTCATTCTCCAAGGACGACCTGGAACATGTCACCATTTCACACAATGATGTTCTAGTCATCACAGCTGAAGTCGACGGCTGCGACATGTAGAGGATTCTGATCGACGGAGGAAGCTCAACAAACATTCTGTTTCTGGACGCCTTCGAGAAAATAGGCAAATCCAAGCACGACCTCAAGCGATTCGACTTTCCCCTCATCGGTTTCGCTAGGAGAACAACTTATCCACTGGGATCTATAACCCTGCCAGTAATTCTGGGTGAAGGATGGAAAAGCATAAAGGTATCGGTCACCTTCTTAGTGGTCGACGCTCCTACATCATATAATGTCATCGTGCGGAGGACCACCATCAATCCTCATAAGATTGTGGTCTCCACAGTCCACCAAAAGATGAAGTTCCCCACACCAAATGGGATCGGAGAAGTTCTAGGCGACCAACCCTTCTCACGTCAATGCTATGTGAACTGCCTTCGCAGGAAGAACCAAAGGGAAAACCTCACCATCGAGACAGAGGTTGACCCGCGTGAGGACCAGGCTCGACCAACGCCAATGGAGGAGTTATCAGAGTTTGAGATCAATGGTCCAGAAAAGAAGGTGCGCATTGGGACCGCCTTGAACGACGACCAGAGAGACACCCTAACTTCCCTCTTAAAAGAATTCAAGGAACTCTTCGCATGGAAGCCCAGTGACATGCCATGCATCAACACCGACATAATCTCCCATGAGCTAAGGATAGATCCTTCGATAAAGCCGATTGCTCAGAAGAGAAGGTCATTCGGATCCGACAAACATTTGGCGATTAGGCAAGAAGTAGGCAGGATGATCGAAGCCAATTTTGTAAGGGATGTGCGATTTCAAAGCTGGGTCACCAACCCAGTGCTCGTGAAAAAATCAAACGGCAAGTGGAGAATGTGCGTCGACTTCCGCGACCTGAACAAAGCTTGCCCGAAAGATTCATACCCCCTCCCTCGAATCGATCAACTGGTGGATGCAACCTCTGGTCATGAAATGCTGAGCTTTATGGACGCCTATTCAGGTTACAATCATATATGAATGCACTCGACCGATGAAGCCCACACGACCTTCTATGCAGACGGAGATATACTTTGCTACAAAGTGATGCCCTTCGGTCTAATCAATGCGGGGGCAACCTATCAGCGAATGGTAAACCAATTGTTCCAAGAAATGCTGGGGCGCAATATGTAGGCCTATGTGGACGACATGCTCGTCAAGACAGCAAAGGGAAGCCCTCATACAAAAGACCTTAGGGAAACATTCGAGTGGATGCGGAGGCACAGCGTTCGCCTAAACTCAACAAAATGTGCCTTTGGAGTCAAATCAGGCAAACTCCTAGGATTCATGGTAAGCGAGCGCGGAATAGAGGCGAACCCGGAAAAACTCAAATCCATTAAGGAAATGAGGTCCCCAACTTGCCACAAGGAAGTCCAATGTCTGTATGGCCGCCTGGCCGCACTCAATCACTTTCTTTCAAGGGAGAGCGACATGTCACTCCCGTTCTTCAAGACTCTCAAGGCCAACCGCAAGTTCGAGTGGACACCGGAGTGCGAGGATGCCTTCCAATCCTTAAAGCAACACTTTCAAACACTCCCATCTTTGGCGAAGCCCATTCCCGACGAACATCTCTTTCTATATATAAGTATTAGCGAGGTTGCAGCCAGTGCAATATTAATAAGAGAAGAGGAAAATAAGCAGAGTCCAATGTATTTTGTAAGCAAGTTATTTAATTCGGCTGAAATAAAATATATCGAGATTGAGAAGTATCTCTATGCCTTAGTTATTGCTGCTCGAAAGTTAAGACCGTACTTTATCGCTCACGCCATTATAGTCCTCACCAACCAACCTCTCATTCCTGATGAAGCCAGACTCTTCACGAAGAATATTTAAATGGGTAGTCGAGTTGAGCGAATTCAAGATCAAATTTGCGCCGAAAATGGCCATCAAAGGTCACGCATTGACAGATTTCATAGTGGAAAGTACATGCAATGGTCTAGCAGAAGCAGAAAACTGGCAAAGTCAGTTAGAAAATACAAGCAAAGGTTGGGAACTCTATACTGATGGATCCTCTTCAAGAGAAGGCTCGGGGGAAGGATTAATTCTCATCCCCCCTGAGGGCGAACCCTTAAAGTATGCGATCACCCTTACTTTTAAGGCGACCAACAATGAGGCTGAATATGAAGCTCTTATCACTGGACTGTGACTCGCTAAAGGAATGTGCATAACGTCACTCAAGGCAAAAAGCGATTCAAAGCTAATTGTCAATCAAATCAATGTCTCTTATGAAGCAAAGGGGGAAAAGATGAAAAAGTACCTCGAGATTGCTAAAAAAAATCATCGCCGAAATCCCAACTTTCGCGATTGAGTCTATTCCTCGCCAAGACAACCAACTAGCAGACTCTCTAAGCAAACTGGCGTTCGGGGGAACAAAAGTTCAGGATGTGCAATTTCTGGAGCAAGCTCTATATCCGGTTCTCGACAAATGAGCAGAAGTCTTCAACATTCAAGGGTAGGTCAACTGGATGACTCCATTCCAGAACTTCTTGAAAGAAGGAATACTGTCAGAATACGAAGGTGAGTCCACGAAAATAAGTCATCTGTGTGCAAGTTATCTTCTCATAGATGAAGATCTCTATAGGCGAGGATATTCAACTCTTTATCTAAGGTGTATCTCTCATCCCGAGACAGAAATAGTTCTCCGTGAAGCTCACGGGGGAGTCGTTGCATGTCATGAAGGTGCACGCTCATTAACGCGCAAAATCTTCAAACTAGGCTATTATTGGCCAACATTGAGCAAAAATATAGCGGAATTAACAAAAAAGTGTGATACTTGTCAAAAATTCGCACCACGATCCTGTCGATTACCAATACTGCTATCCTCAATGGTGGGCGCCTGACCTTTTGCCCAATGGGGAATAGACATCCTGTGCCCCTTTCCCATAAGCATAGGAGTGGGACCCAGAGGCACCCCATCTGTTGCGATCCCCTTCTTGCATGTTAATCGGAGCTAAGACGAAAGCGCGTGCTCATCAATCATTAGACATTCAATTCACTATCAAGTCAGCATCTGAGAGTTTCAGACCCAACACCTAATAACCAATAGGTAATGATTTTTTTAATTTATATTTATTCTCTATGAGGATTATGAAATCCGCTCTATCTAAATTATATAGTTTAATCAAAGAAACTTTTTGGATTGATATGTAATGCGATTTGTGTGATATTTGGGACTATATGAAAGAGTTTTTTTTGTTATTTTCCCATATCGAGACATCACTCATTTTGCTTAAGAAAGTCTGAAATATTATTTTTTAAAAAAACTTGCAACAAGGAAGTTCTATTGTAAAGTTTAAATTATATTTATTTGGGTATTAAAATCAGTATTACTAATTCAAATTTAATTTATAAGAATTTATAGTTAGTTGGGTGGGCAAGAAAATATGATTATATATTCTACGGTTCACCGAAGTCAACCAATTTGGTCACTATGAATTGAATGGTCATTGGTCACCTACCTCATGATATCATGGGGTTGACATATATACCCACTCTAATTAGAGGAGCTAATGATGGAAAAAATAAAATAGTCGTGGAATATAAGTGAAAGGAAGGATGCTTTAGAAGATAGGCATTCATATTATTTATATATACTCACCAAGTAAGTGTTATATGTAGAATTATATAAATGTTCTTTATAATAAGTCATGATCCAGTTTTGGAATGAGTTAGATCAGACGTGACAATTCATGTTGATGGATCAATTGTATCAAATACGATTCATATAAATATGTTCAATGCAAACATGATTCGTGATTAATAATGAGTCTATTTTTAAGATATAAATATGACGGTAGGTTCACGAGTCAACTTTTTTACCCTTAAAATTTTAATTTGTACAATACGAATTTTGCGGATCACCAGCCTCGTCGACCCAGTCATTTATGCAACGCAAGTGATATGATATGTTTGACCCATGAATTTTTATATAATTTATTATAAAATATATTTAGTTATATAGGTATAAGGGTTGACACACGTGTCAATATGTACGATCCAAACACGACTGTTGGATCACGTAAATTGGATTTTACTCTCGTGTCCTTCCTAGCTGCTCCGTTGACCTGCACAGAAGGAAAGCCCAGGGAATTCCCGTTGTTTCCCATCCGATGATAAAATCAGTTGAGGTTCATTTGGGCGATCAGAATAAATGTAGAACAACAAATAGTAAGGGAAGGTCCAATATTAGTCCCCTTCATTAATGTTGGTTGATGGATATTTATAACAAATGTGTACCTGAACCATGGTAGGGTCAGATCCTACCATGGTAATCTTAACTGTGACTGAGGCGAGCGAACTACGGTTACTAGGAGTAATGATTGTCTGTAGGACGACTACTCCAGTGTAGACTATCATTTTAGTTAGTTTAATCATAGGCCGGCTAAACACGGCCCATCTAATTCATAGGAGTGTAGGCGTTTAGAGTAGGGTAGTCAGTAGGTGTTCTAGCATGCACTTAATCTTAGTACTTTTATGTTCTTGCGCATCCTCCAAAAGTGACGCCCTTATCGGGGTTGTATATGAGTGACACCATAAATATCATATGAGGGACGCCATAATACCATTAAGTTTATAAGTCCAGCTCTGAATGGTCTTGGGCCAAATGCTAAAATGATCAGGCTCAAAGCTCATAACCCACCATCTGCCCCTGAAGTCCTAAATGAGCGACACTCATTTGGGGATTATTACTTTGCAACGAAAATCGATTCTCTTATAGATCAAAGTCAATCCATCTTCTATCAGGTGATGCATTTTCTAAAGGTTAACAAATCTGATGATAATCTGTACCTTTCAAAGGCGACGTTTTCCTTATCCTTCCATTTTACGTGTTTTTCATGCACGGTTCACCTCTGACCCCCGCCATGATTACTTTTTTGAAATTCAAAATCAAATATTTTGGGCGGGATCTTCTAGAAGCTTCCGGAACTGAAGATACTCTTCCTTTTAGGGGCAAACTTGTTATTTCGAACACCTAGGGTTAGCCTAGGCAACCCTTTGACTGACCTATGGGGGGTTCTATAATTACCTCCCAAACCCCTTCATTTACCACTTTTACTTCTCTTCCACATTTTTAGAGATTTCTCTCTCTAAAACCTCTAACTTCTCTCTAGAATTCTGGCCAACCTCCGATCATCTTTCATCATCATTGCTCAGTGTTTTCCTTTAGCTCCTAACGCCCATCACCTTCGTGTCACTCGTTCATAACAGAAAATGGTCTCCGACTCCGACGTTACTAATAATATCTTTCTCCCTAAACATTTTCTTGATCTTTAACCCAACATGTTTTCTTCAATCATTTTTGAAAAAGCGGTGGTTGAGGCAGGGATGAGCGACGATCCTGCCCTAGGTTTCCCATCCCTGATGATGCGGATCCTGGAAATCCTCACCCCATGTGTCAACCCAAAGAAGGCGAGAAGATCATATTTTCGCTTCAAATTAATGTGGCGCTAAGGTTTCCCTATTGCCCACCATTGCTCGAGTTGTGTCAATATTTTGGCATTTCTCCCACCCAACTTTCACCAAACACCCTCCGTACTTGGGTGGGTTTCAGAGTCTTGTGCTTCTGTCGTGTATGGACATATTCTTTAAACATTTTTCGTTGTTTTTATCTCCTGGATGTGAATCGTCTTGGGGTGCGCCTTTTGACCACCCGAGTGGTTCCACCTTTTAAAAATTGGTGTTGGGATTCCACTCGTCCCTTGGTCACGGGTTTACGAACAAGGAACTCAAACTGGAAGAGCGCATACTTATTTTTTCAAGGAGGCGTCCCCTGGTGACTAGGATCATCAAAGGTGAGCAAAGATCCCTGCCCCCGGCGTCGAGGAACTATCCTCGACTGACATGGATGCCTTAGCATCCATATATTTGGACCATCAGGCGGGGTGTGCTCAAATAATCTCCAAAGAGATCAGTGAGTCTGATTTAGAGCAAGTTGCCGTGTCTCTTGTAGAGTGTCGCATTCTTTCTTTAACTCCGGTAAATGACTTATTCTTCTACTTTTTGCAAAAACGGATTGTGCCCTGATTTCTTACGTGTTAGACACTCCACAAAAAAAGACGTCAAATGAAAAGAAGAAAGAAAAGGAGAAGAAAAGTGTTGCTCCTGAGGGTTCTAGGAAACACAAAAGCCACCACTTCTCAAAGGGGCGGAAGAAGGCGAAGCCTATGGAGGATTCACTTGATCCCTTCAAGGCCCCGACCGAACTGTTCAGCGACGCCACAAATGAGGTCGTCATTGCCTTCAAAGGTGAGGTTCCTAAATCCTACTGGATTAATAACATTATTGTTAGTAATAGAAATAATGTTTTGTTCACTAAAAAGTGGGGGGCCCCTATCTTGGCCTATGACGGCATCATGTGGACCTACACTGAATATCACAATGGCGTCCTAAAAAAAGGGACATTTGACACTTTCTTTGATCCGACAGGGGCGACACCTGCTGAGGCGTCGAGATCCAAATCGCAGAGTCCTGCCCGGACTCCTGCTACCGGGTCCAAGGCGACACAGTCTGGAGAGGTGATCTTGGTGGATGATCACTCGAACCAAACTGAGGTGCTTCCTTCTCCGCCAGAAGTGGCGCATACCTCTCCACAAATAGTGGCTCATACCTCTCCACAAGTAGTGGCGCACAATAGAGATGACCGACTTCCTCCTTATAAGGGTTTATACTTCGACCTGAAGTGAGACCTATTGATGACTGGAGGCGGCGCTATCCCTTACTAGCCTTGGGAGCCTTGCTCCAAGTTAAAGGAGGTTCCTCTCGTGGAGGGGAACTCTAGTTGAGGCCCCAATTTGGGTATTCACTTGTTAACTAGCGCATGCCCCCTTGTGATCGGGTGCCTCTAAATTTGGAGTGTGACGCTCTGGAGGGTTTAGTCAGGCAATCACTCTCTATGATAATGAGCCACGTATGCATCTTTACATTTCTTTTATTAGAATTTTTTCATACTTTTGGAATTTTTCACACTTTGTTCAACTATCGATGGTCACCGCCATCATAGGGTTAGCTGAGGAGAGGGACCTGAATATTTTGAAGCTCCAATACGTGCAAACTATCCAGTTTGAGTTGGAGCGCACTCGTGGGTGCCTCAACATTGCGGAAGCTGCTCAAAGGGAGTTGGAGACCGGGGTATCCCAAAAAGATAAGTTCGCCATCAACCTGAGGGATGCGCAGAAGAGAGAAAGCAACCTCGCCATGACTGTGGAGAAGCTTCAAAGGGAATTGACCCATGTCCAAAGAGAGACATCAACTTCTAAACAAGTTGTTGCTGAGGCGAAGAAGGAGGCATAGCGAGCAATGAAAGAGGTAGAGCTTCTTAAGACTGAGCTTCCCAAGAGGTTGGAAGAAAGCGCCATGGAGGCCATAGAGACCTTCCGTACTAGCGATGCATTCACATTTGCTACTGCGGAATGGAATCGCAAGGTTCTCATCTCCATCTTCCAGAAGGCATCCAAGGATCTTCAAAAGGTCGACGCTAACTTCCCTTTGGATAAACTGGATTTCTTGAAGAGTTGCCTTTCTCTGAAGGCACGAGGGGTTGAGGATGCGAAGGAGACTGATGAGGGGGAGTCAGAGGATGAGAATTCTTCCTCTGAGGGATCCGTCACTGCTCAGGAAACACCCAAAGACCCTTCTACTCAAGTGCCCGCTCCTGAAACATCAACCACAACAAACGCTCCTTCAATTGATCCGCCATCATTGCCTTCTCCTCCCCAAGATCCACCATCACCCTCTTCTTGAATATCTTCCATTTAATTCTTTCCTTTTCAGCGGCATGCATATCTTTTATTTTATTTTGTAAAGACTCAATCAATTGCGCCATTTTTGGCAATTTTATTTTGGGTATTTAGTTTTGTTTCACTAAATTTTTATGTTTATTTATATCCGCTATTTAGCATGCTGCGATTCAACACTTTGCCTTTGACACGTCACCTTTGATATTTTACTATCTTCGAACTTAGCTTTATTTCAACTCTCCATACTTAGCCTTATTTTGACTAAGTGTGAATATTGTTCTAATCACACCGCTTTATCATAATTATAAACGAAACGAGTCGCCATAGATATTTAGATGAACGGCTCGCCTAAACAAACTTTAAATGGGTTGCTTTCTTTCACGATTAATCAAACTTAAGCATTCACCAATAAGTATTGATTTGCAACGCCTTCAACATCAATCCTTAACAAGATTACAACGTCTTCAACATCATTCCTTAAAATGATTACAATACATATGCATGCACCACCTTTCAAGCATAATTGTTTTTCAAATGCTCTACATTAAAAGTGGTATTCAATACCTTATCTTCTTGATCTTCTAGGACATACGCATTTGGGTGAGGAATGGTGACGACCTTGTAAGATCCTTCCCATTTCAGAGACAATTTATTCATGCTATGTTGATGCGCAAAATTGGCGAGAAGACACTTGCTTATTGTAGTATCTTGTCGTGGCTAGACGCATCCTACCTTGGGTTTTTTCATAAGCCCATATCTTTTCATCAAATATATCCAATTCAAGACGCCTAAGATCATCATTGTCCAGGGCGTTGAAATGTTTCACCCTATGAGATGTCACTACTATCTCCGTCGGGGCCACAACATCATAACCATACACAAGTCCAAAAGGTGTTTCCCCAGTCGCCTTTTTGAGAGTTGTTCGCAATGCCCATAACACATTTTCCAATTCTTATGTCCACGTTCCTCCCAAGGCGTCGATTCTCTTTTTCAAACCATTCAACACTGTCTTATTCGCCGATTCGACTTGCTCATTGTCCTACGCATGTTTAACTGAAGCATACCGATGTTCAATTTTTAACTCCTCGCAAAACCATTTCAATTCCTTTCAACGAATTGTGGACCATTATCACTGATTAGAATGCTTGGGATTCCATATGTGGAAACAATCCTCGACTTAAGATATTTTATGACTTGAAATTTTGTAGTCGATACCAACGCCTTTGCTTCAATCCATTTTGAGAAATAATCGACTGTTACTATAATGTAATTGCGTTGCGTGGACCTTGGTAAGGGGCTTACCAAGTCGATCCCCCATTGGGTAAATGGCCACGTAGCACCTATACTGGTAAGCTTAGCTAGGGGACACACTATCTCCGGGCTATACTTCTGGCATGATTCACATTTCATTACCACAGTCGTCGCCTCTTGATTCATCATAGGCCAATAATACCCTTGATTCAGAACTTTTCTCATAATTGACCTAGCTCCTTCATGACAAGATGCATATCCCTCATGTACTTCCCTCAAAATGGTAGTCGCCTCTAGATGAGCGACGCACCTGAGGTAAGGCATAGAAAATCCATGCTTATAAAGTGTTCCATCAATTATTCTAAAACATGGAGCTAGGAAAACGATCTGCTTGGATTCAACATCATCTTGAGGGAGCTCTCAAGATTCTAAAGAAGTATGTATATGCGTCGCCTAATCTACTACCATCTTAATGTTGGCGCATAACATATTCATCTCCCCATGAATGCTTTCTATAAAATGCACCTGTATGAACGTTGTCTTCCAGACATATTTGCTTAAGGCATCTGCTTCCTGATTCGCTTCTCGTGGGATAGCCTCTATCTGAAACCTTTTGAATTCTTATGGTAATGCCTTAGAATCTTTCCAATATAACTTCATCTTTTAACCCTTCGCTGCATACTCACCTTTAATTTAGTTTACCGCCAATTGCGAATCACAATACACGTGAAGAGAAGCAACGCCTAAACCTTTAGCCAATCGTAAACCAGTGACAAGCGCTTCATACTCTGCCTCATTATTGGTAACCTTAAAGGTGAGCTCCAGAGTGTATCGTAACGAGGTCCACCATCGTGTGGGGTCAGTATTAATCCTGCCCCGAGCCTTCAACTGGTGAGTAATCATCTATATGAAACATTCAAGGCTTCTCCTCTTCTTCTTTTTCTATAGGTGTCGCTGGTTAATGACATGTTGATTCCACAATGAAATTTTCCAAAGCTTGTCCCTTAATCGTATTCCTAGGAGCAAACTTAATCTGAAACTCACTTAATTTGATGACCCATTTGACCATTCTCCCTGAGGCGTCTGATTTTTGCAAGAAGTGTTTTAGTGGTTGATTTGTTAAGACGGTAATTTCATGTTCATGAAAATATGTGTGTAGATTTCTAGCTGATATTACCAACGCATAAAGATACTTATCAACCTCGAGTTAATTTATTTCAGCTTTGGCGAGGACTTTCGATACATAATACACTACACTTGGCACTTGCCTACTTTTTTTTGACCAAAACTGAGCTTACAGCAACATAAGTGATACTTAAATACGAAAACAAGGCATCGCCTTTAGATGGTTTCGCCAGTGGTGGGAGCGTTCTGAGATGCTTCTTCAGGTCTTGAAATGTTTTCTCACAATCAGACATCTACTCAAACTTCTTGTTAGCCCTCAGCACCTGGAAAAATGGTAGCGATTTGTCCCCTGCCTTCGCTAAGAAACGACTTAGCGCCACTAGTCTTCCATTCAAACTCTGGACTTCTTTATGGCAAGTGGGGCTCTTCATTACTTCAATCGCGTCCAATTTCTCAGGATTGACTTTTATCCCTCTTTGGCTAACCATATATCCCAGAAACTTGCCTGACTGAACGCCAAAAACACACTTTGATGGATTTATACGCACTTGATAAAGGCGCATCCTCTCGAAGGTTTTGCTCAAATATTTAATATGGTCAACGTCTTTTATCGACTTCACCAACATGTCATCCACATACGCTCCCATGGTGATGCCTATCATTCCAGAAAAAACGTTTTGACCATTCTTTGATAAGTGGCGCCCACATTTATCAGTTCAAACGACATAAACGTGTAGTGATAAATATCACTGTCAGCATAAAAGGTTGTATGCTAAGCATTGCCATCATCCATTGTATTTGGTTATAACCAGAGTAGGCATCCATAAAACTGGGAAGTTCATGGCCCGAGGTGGCATCGACCAATTGACCAATCCTTGATAAAGGATATGCATTTTTGGGAATGCCTTATTCAAATCACAAAAGTCGATACACATTCTCCATTTTCCATTGTTCTTTTTCACAAGTACAAGATTCACTACCCAGGTTTGGAACCTGATTTCCTTTACGAATTTTTCTTCCACCAATTTTCCAACTTCTTGTCTGATAGTGATCCCCTTTTCTTCACCTACGGGGCGTCGCTTTTGAGCGATTGGTCTTATATTCAGGTTAATGTTGAGTTCATGGGAAATCACCTCCTTGCTAATCCCTAGCAAACAGTTCTTTAAATTCCACCAAGAGCATTGACAAAGTTTAGTCTCTTCTTCTTGGAGCGACGCTCCAATCTGCACTTCTTTTCCCGGACCATCCACTTCCACATTCTTTAATCCCTCAACCGGTTGAAGATAATCTTTTCTTCTTGAGGGTCCTCCTCAGTTTGAATCGCCAAAGTTTCTTTCTTTCGAATATGGCATCACGTTGTCTGGACATAACAAGTGTGTGTCGCTGGTTGATCCCCCTTCACCACTCCAATACCATGAGGCGTTGAGAATTTAAGCAACTGATGGTATGTGGAATGCACCATTTTATTGGGATTTAGAGTCAAACGCCCTAATATGGCGTTGTATGATGCAGGAGCGTCGACTACGATAAAAGTAACCTCTAATTCAATGACCTCCCTCCTTCTCCTAAGTACACCAGGAGAGTGACATACCCTACTGAGTACGTAGTATGTGAGGTGAATCCTATCAGGGGAAATTGCCATTTTTAGGTCTTTTTCTTTCCATTCCATCCTTTTATACGCATCAAGAAACAAAACATCTGTCGAACTTCCCGAGTCTACCAATACCCTATTCACATTGAACCTATCAATCCCCACCATAATTACAAGGGCATCATTATGAGGGGAGGTGACATGTCTCATCTCCTTTTCTAAGAATGAAATGACGACTTCCTCTTCTTCTCTAGGGCGCTTTCCCGTCTTGGAAGTTCCTGAAATTTGAGAGGCGTAGACCTCACTAGCAGCGCATGTCTCTCCTTCAGAGGTGAAATCACCACTTATTACAATAAGGTCTTCCATCTTAGATCCGGTCGCTTGACGATTGTTCTTAGGCGACACCTTCCTTGGATTTCTACTCATTTTATGTCGCGACACAAAAAAATTTAAATGCCCTTGTTGGATTAGCCTTTCGATATCCTTTTTCAGGATGTGACAATCATCCGTGTGATGCCCTTTGCAACGATGGTATCAACAGTATTGGTTGGGATTGTTTCCCATGACCGCATCGCCTTTTCACTGTGGTGGAGGCGTCGACAAATCACTCCTTTCCATTTCTCCAAGAACAACCGAAATGTCTTTATTTAAAGGTGTGAAATTATCAAACACTTCTTGTTGTGAGCGGGGCATATATTGGCGACGCTTGTCATCATGGCCAGATTTCGAAGGACGTTGATCTTGCTTTTTCTTTCAGGAGCATCCTTTTTAAATACATCTTTGTTTGCATTCCTTCCTTTGCAATTTCCATGTCTATATAAGACTTTACACGCGTAGTCATTTCCTCCACAGTATTGACAGGGATAATACTCAAACTATTGTACATGACTGAGCCTCTTGGTCCCAATGCTCTTACAATAACACAAATAGTCTCCCCTTTCGTGACCGCCTGATCAATTCTAGCCAGTTCCTTATTAAACCTGGTGTAGAAATCGCCTAACCTTTCATCATTCTTTTGCTTCAAGTGGTCGAGAGTCCCAACACTTTTTAGGAGTTAGTGTCCTCCCATATATTGCACAATAAATTTTTCCTTCAAATTTCCCCATGATTTAACCAACGCTTTAGGGACACCTAACAATCAGTGAGACGCGACGCCTGCCAAAGTTGTTGGAAAGAGGAGCGCAAAGTGATTGTTATCGTTTGTTAGTCCCAATAAGGAGGCTTCGTGCCTCTGAATATGTTCGACTGGGTCACCTTCTCCTCAAAAATAATAAATATGAATTGTCTGCACATGAGACGGTATGGTGATAGACAAGATATCTTCGGCAAACGGGTGTGACGCCCTTTCCCACAAACGTGGCATGACTTTGCCCTTCTGTTCTTTCATATTCTGGGTGACAAGCTCATCGATTTCATCTTCTGGGCATGACATTGTCACCCCAGTGCCTATTGTGGCAGCGCTCGCAGGGAGAGGGGCTGGCTGTGAAGCCCTTGGTAAATTCTGGGGGTCTAGAGGCGTCCGCCTGTTGAGCTGCTCAAGTAGCTTCTCTTTGCTCTCTTCTATATAAGAGCTCGTCGAGGGTCGTCGTAATCGCTGGTGTCAAAATAGTTTCTGGAGTTACCTCCAATCGAGGTGGCGCCCTTTCCGCAGAGGAGACAATACGAGAATGTGCTCGTCCTAGTGTCTCAGACTTACACATTTGCTTTGCAAGGACGGGAGGTGCTTCCTGGGCAGGTTGACTGGGTTGAACAAGCTTGGACGGTATGAATGCTGATAGTCCCAGGTGATGTTGGAGATTTTGGAGCGAGTCATCTTCATTAACCTCTCGGTTGTTAGTATTTGCTCGAGTTGTAGGGGAACCATGGTTTCCCACAGACAACACCAATGTGTTGGATCACGTAAATTGGATTTTACTCTCTTGTCCCTCCTAGCTGCTCCATTGACCTGCACAGAAGGAAAGCAGGGGAATTCCCGTTGTTTCCCCTCCGATGATAAAATCAGTGGAGGTTCGTTTGGGTGATCATAATAAATGTAGAACAACATATATTAAAGGAAGGTCCAATATTAGTCTCCTTCAATAATGTTGGTTGATGGATATTTATAACAAATGTGTACCTGAACCATGGTAGGGTCAGGTTCTACCATGGTAATCTTAGCTGTGACTGAGGCGAACGAACCACGTTTACTAAGAGTAATGATTGCCTGTAGGACGACTACTCTAGTGTAGACTATCAGTTTAGTTAGTTTAATCATAGACCGGCTAAAAGCGGTCGAGCTAATCCATAGGAGTGTAGACGTTTAGATTAGGGTAGTCAGTAGGTGTTCTGACATTCACTTAATCTTAGTACTTTTATGTTCTTGCGCATCTTCCTCAAGTGACACCCTTATCGGGTGTGTATATGAGCGACACCATGAATATCATATGAGATACGTCATAATACTATTGAGCTTATAAGTCCAGCTCTGAATGGTCTTGGGCCAAATACGAAAATGACCAGAGCCAAAGCTCAGAACCCATCACCGACTACATTTTTTATGCGGCTTGGACAAGTCGTGTCAAAATAATCAATATGTTCAAAATATTCGACTTAAAGATAACTCATGAACGAGTTATCCACTAATCATCTATGAACCGTATTCAAATTGACACCTTAGTTAGATTTTCCAGCTAGGACTCAACCCGGCGATTATGGGACCCCGATTGGTTCTAAGGCTTGACTTATGGGGAAGAGGATGGAATCTCAGTCAAATAAGGAGTTCATTAGCTAATGGTATCGATAAAGGAATATATAAATATAATTAAATCAGAATTAAATTATAACATAATATTATAAATATAATTAAATCAGAATTAAATTATAACATAATATTATATATTATGTTATAATTTAATTCTGATTTAATTATATTTATATACTTAATGGGTAGGATAGAAGATGAAGGTAGGATAGCCGATGAGCTCCATGAATATTTTGGAGACATGTTCACATCGGAACAAACTGAACCGGGGGATGAATTCTTAAGATATGTACTGAACCAAATCACACATGAGATTAATGCAAACTTGATAAGGAAGGTGACGGACACAGAGATAAAGTTGGCGACAAACCAACTTGGTGGATCAAGAGCGTCGGGTCCGGACGGGTTCCCGAGCCTGTTTTACCAAAGGAACTGGAACATCGTGGGTGCAGACGTCATCACCGCGGTCAAGGCTTTCTTCAGAACAGGTACCCTTCTAAACCCTCTGAATAATACAGATATAGTGATGATTCCAAAAATACCAAACCCCATGAGACCGGCGGATTTTAGGCCTATAAGTTGTTGTAAATTTGTTTACAAGATCATATCAAAAGTGTTGGTGAACCGGTTAAAATGTTATCTATCAGAACTTATCACTCATTTCCAGAGTGCATTTGTATCAGGTCGACACATACAGGATAACATCATGGTAGCCCACGAGGTATTCCACCATCTGAACATGAACCGCCATGAGAACAAAGTAGAATGTGCACTCAAGATCAACATGTAGAAAGCGTATGACATGGTGGAATGAGATTTCCTAATAACCACACTCAGAAAGAGAGGATTTGCAAAGCAATGGTTGAGATGGATAAAAGAATGCATATCTACGACCACATATCAAGTGGTGGTTAACGGGGAACGCACGAACTCCATCTCCCCAACTCAGGGTATCAGACAACGTGACACCCTATCACCTTATCTATTCATTCTACTTGCGGATGTGCTATCACGAAGAATGGAAGGGGCAGCTAGGGAAGGAACTATACAGGGGATCATTAAGAAGACAATGCCCGGAGCTCCATCACTTATTCTTTGCAGATGACTCCCTGTTTTCCATAAGAGGATCACCCGAGAACGCGAGAAGTCTTTGGGGTGTACTTGAATCTTATTGTCAGGTATCAGTCCAACGGATAAACAGAGACAAATCGACCCTCTTTTTCAATAAGGGGGATGGACCGAATGAAAAGAGGATGTGCTACACAATCGTAGCACGGGTGACTCGGGTAAGTACGTAGGCCTACCATCAGTCTGGGGACGATAAAAAAAGGAGGCACTAGAATCACTGAAAACAAAAATCAGGGACAAGTTGGGAGGGTGGAGGCTGAAAACACTAAATCAAGTGGGAAAGGAAGTGCTCATCAAGGCTATCATCACGGCGATACCCACGTACGTTATGAGTGTGTTCCGCCTTCCAAAAACATGGTGCTCGGAAATTGATGCTCTCATTGCGGACTTTTGGTGGGGGCAAACTACGGAGGGAAAGAGAACACATTGGAGAAGATGGGAGGTCCTCACAAAATCCAATGAAGTGGGGGGTACTAGGATTCCGAGAACTCCAAAGTTTCAACACAGTGCTCCTAATCAAAATGGCGAGCCGAATCATGACCGATCCATACACTATTTGCGCGCAAGTGTTGACGGGACTATACTTCCCAAGGGGCTCGCTACTATAGGCAAAGAAGGGTGGTCGAGCATCATGGGGATGGAGTAGTATTCTACATGGCCAAGATATAATTAAGCACGAAGGAATGTGGACAATCAACACGGGAGAGAACATCCGAGTCTTTGAGGACCCATGGATATACACCAAGCAGAGCAAAAGAGTAAATGAGGATGTAATGGTGGAGCATGGGGGGAGCCTAAGAGTAAGTGATCTAATTCTCCCGAATGGTATGTGGAATGAGACACTCGTGAGGAACATAGTAGACCACGAAGAGGCAGCCCACATTCTTAACTTACCACTACCGCGAGACGGGGGAAGCGACAGATACATATGGACCCACACAAAGGATGATAGCGCACAAGTCTGATCGGTCTACCACAAAATAAGAGAGCTGACTGAACCAAGACCAAAGGCGAACCCAAACACAAACGACACCTTTTGGAAAGACATTTGGAAAACAATTGTAATACCAAAGGTGAAGAACTTCATGTGGAGAATAGCAACAAACGCCATTGCGGTAAAAGAAAACATGGCTTAGGGGTATGAATGTAACCCCAAACTGTCCGATATGTGGCGAGGAGGAGACACGGGAGCACGTGATCATGAGATGTGGATGGACGGAACAGATCTGGAGTGGCACACTTGGGATACAAGTGGATAGGCAAAATATGCTTGACATAGTGGAATGGCTCAAGAGGATGAAGACGGGGCTACATGGAGAAAGCACCGCGAGTGACAAGAGGTGGACACTAACACTAATCACGTGTTGGCACATTTGGAAGGCTAGATGCTCGGCGGATTTTGAAGCAAAACAACCAAGCCCGAGTATCGTGGTAAGGGAAATCAAGCAAGCCTACGATGAGCAAATATGGGTCAACCTATCGGACCAACCAAACCGCACGCAAGACGACAGACCGACCCAACAATGGACACCACTGATTGGTCATACAATCAAGATCAATTGTGACGCATCATGGTGCAGGGAAACGCAAAGAGTCTGCATAGGGTGGGGACAAGAGATAAAAACAGCAAGATAGTGGGCGGGATGAACCGGAGGCAAAGGAGTGATGACATAGAAACGATGGAAGTCATGGTCATACAAGAAGGAGTGCGACTAGCGATTGAAGCGTGATGACAAAGCATTATAATAGAGACAGACTCACACACGGTTCACCAACAAATCATGAAAGGACCGAAACATTGGAGACTGTCCACAATCATCCCAAACATCCGAGCACTAGCACGACAAGTGAAGCAAGTGCAACGGCGAGCGATTCCAAGGACGAGCAATGAATGTGTCAATTGGATAGCAAAGCAAGCAAGAACGGGAGTGTGTCTTGATGATTGGGTCGAAAGACCATCACTACCCTTTGTATGTTTAGTAGCAAACGATATAATGTACGAACCTACGTGACCAAAAGTCACGACGTTTTATTTATTAAAGTAAACCGATTATTTGATAAAAATAAAAATTCTAATTCAATAATTAAACTGAATTTGAATAAAATGTCTTAGTGACTCAAAATGTCAATGTGAACTCAATCTTGGACAGATTGAGTACCTTTTGCAATAATACATGCGTGATGATGAATGGCGTGGCGTGACATTCTTCAGTTCTAAAGCAAACGGAGACGAATTGGATTGAAAATGACTGAAACGGAGAAAACACGAATTTTTTGAAAAGGAATTATAATAATAATAATATTTTAAAAAGTGAAAATATAATAATTATTATTATTTTTCAGAAAAGAAGTATATACACAACACGCACCTCAGGGTATCGAATTGTGTGAATAAGGCACAATGTGTTGCCGGAGGGTAGAGTATTGGCACAACTCTTTTTTTTTTTCTTTTTCGGTTTCACAAATTAGCTTAAAATTAAATTATTTATTCTATTAAAAAATAAAATTTAACATATAGTTAGTAAATATTTGAATTGTGATAGAATCAATGCAAAATAATTAAGTTTAGAATTATGAATTGATCATACTCTATGCCCTAAGTTAAGATATAAGAATTTAACTTACAAAAATCAAAATCAGACTCTCTAAGTCGAAACTCAATAATTTTAGCGGCATTTATGACAAAATTTAATTATTTATCTACTATAATGTTTTTGATTGTGGCACAATTAGCTACTTTGGGTGCGCGTGTATACTCACTTTTTTAAATATATTTTTTTTATATATTCACTTTTTTAAATATTTTTTTATTATAATCATTTTTCAAAAAAATTAAGAAAACAAAAACTTTTTAGAAAATTAGAAGTTTTTTTTCTCTTTAAAATAGCACTATTTGAAAATTAAATATCAAATTAACATCGGTATTCTTTTAATGAAGTTATTTTTATTTATGAATCTCATTCACAAGTAAACTGATATTTTTTTAGTTTGAAATTTAATTTGCAAAGTATGTTTTCTATTAATTTCTTGGTCTAAAATTTTGACATAGTTATGAGGCAACATAAAAAAAATTATAATTTTAAATTGTATAGTTTAAGGTAATCCGAACTAACATTTTTAAAACTAAAGATTATTTTGGACCATCTCGATAAAAATGAAAAAATAAATTTCGTAGATAATTTTTTTTAAGTCTAACCAAATAAACAACCTTATGTTTCGCCAACCACATCAATTGAATCCTATCAAAGTTAAGTTCGTATAAAAATCATACAATTAAACTGTTTAACTTTGACTGGATTTACATATTGCTTATCTATTGTATATAATTTTAAATCCTTTTCCATTAGTATAAAAATTCGTAACATTAAACTTTCAACTTTGATATAAATTAGGATAATTTACGAGTTCCCCCTTTAAAGTTTGGGCCGAATTTAAGATTCTCACTTAATGTTTAAAAATTTAAATTTTAGGCCTAATGTTTGGAGAAGATGAAAATTTTCCTGATTCCGTCATATCTCTATTATAATCAGACGGTTTCGGGCACATGTGCGGGTCACGCGTGGTTTCAAATTTGGAAATGACCAAATTTCCCTCATTTCACCTCCCGCTTCACCGTCAGCTCCCAACGATTCTTCGCCATTTTGAAAACCAAATCATCAATATTCGGGATACCGAAGTTCCATATGAAGAATCGCGGAGCTGTGGATTCGAAGCACAGGAAGACCTCAACGACAACTTTGTTCCCGAACCGGACAGAGTCACTTGTTGAACCGTTGTCCCCGAAGGTCTCATGTATGGGGAGAGTGAGATCGAAAAATGACAAGAGTGCTGGAAGATTGTCAGGAGGCCAGCGGAGAAGGTCCAACGAGACAAGAGAAAGAGTCGAGTTCAATTATCCATTTGGTCGTTAGTTTCATGGCGGAGCTTCTCGGACCCTTCGTCAGGGAGGAAGGATAGATTTGGCCGAACAAATTTGGAATTGACCTGTGAGAAAGAAATTGGGGATCTTGATGATTGGAGGGATTTTATCAACAAGAAATTTGGAATTGACCAAGTCTACATATTTTACATAATTGGAAATAATGACTAATATTTTACATAATTGGTGAGACTATATCTCAATCAAACTTCTGTGGAGACAATCTATATCACCGCCTGTGGAGACAAGCTTCTGTGGAGACAATCTATATCACTGTCTTCTCAGGTAAGTGTCCCGCATTTCAAGGCTCCGCCAAGTTTACAATTTTAAATAGGATGGAAACTCCACCAACAGAAGAAGGAGGGAACGCAAGGAAGTGGCAGTTGAATCATGACCAAGCGAGGAAGAGCTCAGCATCGCTGGAAGAGATGGTAAAGCGGGACGTGATATGAGGGCAATTTGGTCATTTTCAAATTTGAAACTGCACATGACCCGCACATGTGCCCGAAACCGTCTGATAATAACGGAGATATGATGGAATGGGGAAATTTTCATCTTGTCCAAATATTATGACTAAAATTTAAAATTTTAAACATTAACGGAGAATCTTAAATTCGGCTCAAACTTTAAGGGGGAAACTCGTATTTTACCCATAGTTATCAGAACTGGACCGGACCGGTGGTCTGACTGGGAACCGGACCCCTGTCCGGTTTGGTTCAGTTAAAAGACCGTTTTACAAATGAACGGTGTTTGAACCGGGTTGAACCAGTCGGTTTTTAAAAACCGTCCGGTTTCCGGTTCACTATTTTTAGGGTGGAGTTTTTTTTTGTTTTTTTAAAACAAAATACATAGAAGAATTGCTCACCTGCCCACATTGAGATAAACAAAAGTGAAAAGCAGAGAAAGAAGAAAGTAAAGTAGAGAAATAAATAAAAAAAGAAAGTGCAAACATTTATACGAAGAAAGAAAGAAGAAGAGAAGTAAAGCAGAGTAGAAGAAAGTAACGCAGCTCCTTCCTCTTCGGAAGAAGAAGAAGAAGAACAAGAACAAGAAGAAGAAGAAGAAGAAGAAGAAGAAGAAGAAGAAGAAGAGGTCCCCAATCGGCGTCACATGCCTGAATTCAGGAGAAGGGTGAGCCACGGGCTCTGGAGAAGGCTTGTCTCTAGAAGAAGGCACCTCTCCATTTGAATGTATTCTATTGTTTGACTACGTAGCTGGATCCGACGGCCTATTATTGCTTGTCTGGGTGGCTTGACAATCCAACGACCAATTATTGTCTATTTGAGTGGTAGGACGATCCAACGACACACCCTTTGAAGGAACTTCACTCCTGCCCTCTAAGGTTTTCTCCATAAAACATGAAGAAGAGGTAGAGGGCTGGGCTTAGGCTGAGCTGGGACAAATATTTTTTGTTTTAATTATGAATAGTGAACCGCACACTAAACCGGGTCCGACCGGGTTGAACCGGGAACCGTTCCTCTTACCGGTTCGCATGCTAGTCCGGTTCTGATAACTATGATTTTACGCTATAAATTATTATACAAATTAATAAATGCACATGTGAATGAAGGATTAATTATTATTTTTATAACTTATATGGTTAATGAAGAAGAAAGTTTGGAAGATTTTAAAGTGGGTTACATGACATACCACATATGCATGAAAATTATATGTTTGATAATGAACCAATAAAAAGTTATGAATTTAACATTATGAGTTAGAAACTATAATAAAAATATTCTAGTCAATTAATATGTAGAGAGGTTAATTCACAAGTTGAATTTCCAAATTTGTATAATTTATTATTATTATTTTAAATATATCTATCTATATTATTAAGGGAGAAGTGGTTCATGTACGTATGAACCAACTACACACATATGCAATGTTACAAATTTTAGAAGATGATAATTATAGTTTTTTCTATCATTATCCCTTTATTTTCTCATGCACCAATTTTTTTATATCTATATCTTTACTATTTATCTATATTATTAAGAGCGGAAGTGATTTTTGTAGTCATCACGTGCAAAATTACACAAATAACCCTTAACAATCTAATTAATTTATATTTATTATAACTATTTTAGTCATTTAAATATCTTCTCAAAAGCTTATAAAAAATGTAACTGCACGAATATTAAAACATATGACCTTCCACATTGAAAACATATGTATTAATCATCCGCATACATATGTAACAAGACAAATTTTATACGTTGATAATTATATTTTTCTTTATCACCATCCCTCTCTCATTTCTCACTTACCATTTTTTTATATCTATATTATTTATAATATTTATCTATAGTATTAAGGCAGAAACAGTTTTTATACTCGTTACTTATAATTACATAAATACACCTTAATAATCTAATTAATTTAAACTTATCATGACTATTTTGTCATTTACATTTTATCTCTCTAACATTTTCGAGAATGCAATTTACGGAGAGAAAACTCCTTATGAAAAAGACTAAAGCGAAGTTTCTAACTCAAGAATTTTCACTATTATAATAACAAATTCTTTCAATAGTACTAAGATATCTTTGGATACACTTAATTATATTTATTGCCCTAACCGGTCAAGTTGTTGTTTTGTAAAAATTTGTCTCAATCAAAATTTAAATTTGTGACTATTTTATCTACAATTATATAGAAAAGTTTTTGCTCTTTCAAAATCTTCATTTTTCTTCCTAATCAATCATTTTTTGTTTTTATCATTTCATGTTGGTTCTACTTACTTTTTTAATCCTCTACAACATTTTTTTCTCATCTATCCCCCTTCCCAAAAAACAACTGAGAAACTCGTGAAACTGAAAAGTTATATCGTCGTCATTATATATAAAAATCTCATTTTATCAATAAATTTAGATAATTTAAACTGAATTAACATCGATCAAAATCTACATACATTTATATGTTGAATATACATAATATATTGTCTGAAGCGAGAAATAATTATTAATACATTCCTTAAGTAAAAATATCTTAAGTGAATACAGAATACATTCATTTACAAGATTGTATTCATGGTACGGTTCATTATGATGTACGTCTGAAATTTTATATGGTATTAGAGTGTCCATGTTCAAATGCTTAAATAACGATTTTGTCCTCAAGGTTGACATCCGGTGACTTGTGCCCCAAGTTATTTAGAAATTTTCACCTTGTGCTGTCCTTGAAAAAATCTAATCGTGACAACAATGTAGGTGGGCAAAATGCTAAAAACCAATAATAACACATTCGTGAGCTTTTACAATCATCTGCAGATCATTACCGTTGCCAAATTCCATCACCCTATCAAGTCTAAGGGTAACCGAACCCGGACATCCAGCATTTGGCCTAAGTTCTTCCATGCTATCATCAATACCACTATGCATATAAATAATTTGCTTTTCGATAAAAGCCACCTGAGGAAGCCAATTGAACAACTGATTCACACGATGCCATGTCCAGATTCCATCTCTTTCACCCATTCGATGGCCAAAATGTGCATTGATATTAGCAACTTCATGACTTCCAAGTATTAAATGTGTGTTATGGGGGTGCTCACATTCCAAGCTAGCAACAAGATTTGTTCTGATCTCCAAGGACTTTGGGTATACCTAAGTGTCAACAATTAGGTAGGATTTGTAATAATTTGTCAACAATTAAGTAAGATTTAGATTTGACAAATAAAGTCAAGTATTAGTATAAATAGGAATGTGTATTAAGAGATTCGTAGACAACACAACTTCCATTCAAACAAATACAATATTCTCTTTAGTTAAATATTTAAGTTCTTCATTCTCTCCCCACACTTAGAATTCTAACATGGTATCAAAGTAGTGTTCTTGATTCTAAACAGAAATCAGAGATTAGGATTACCACCCTTCAGCCACCTCAGCCGTCGAGTCGTTGTAACCACCGTCGACCCGAGCACCAGTTCAACCACCGCTCTACCATCGAGTCGCCCTAGCCACCTCATCGCTTCTTCAACCTTCATACGAATCCCCTCTTCAGGCGCAGCCTTAAGACGGCTCTCGTTCCTCCTCAGGTTCAGAATTCAGTTCCCGTTCCAGATCCTTCTCTTCATACTACAACTCCAGCCCTCAGTGCCAGCACAAAAATCCAGAAGCAGGGAGGCGTAGTCACTCGCAAGCTAAGAAAGACTCTTCACCACCTAGGAAAGCTTCTCTCATGGCTATCGTGTAATTAAGGAAGGAGAGATAAAACAAAAAAAAAAGGTGTTGGAAAGTTATTGTAATGATAAATATGATAGGGAAGATAAAACAAAGAGATCATGTAATTAGATAGATAGTGGGGTGGTGGTGAAATGATAAAAAAAAAAAAAAAAAAAAGCTACCACCAAAGGAAAACAAGTGGACCGACTATTGACAACAAGTGGACCGACTATTGACAACAATCTGCCACAGTGGTTGACCCACAACCCAAAACGAAGAGTGGCAGACGAAGAACGGTGTAGCGCAGTGAAAACATGGTGGGTCCATATATTAAAAGAAGAAGAAGAAGAAGAAGAAGAAGAAGAAGAAGAAGAAGAAGAAGAAGAAGAAGAAGAAGAAGAAGAAGAAGAAGAAGAAGAAGAAGAAGAAGAAGAAGAAGGAAATGATTGGTCTAACGAAGTAACGTCGTCGTTTACGTTATTTGGTTGGTCTTTGTTGACATAATCAATCCAGTTCTGCCACCTTTTTTAATTGGTGGAGAAGCTGGATTGGAGAAGAAGAAATTCGGTAATGGAGAGTCTAAAAGAGCTTCAGATCAAAGAAATAAAGAAAAAAAACGGCACTCATTGAGCACTGAATAATGTGCAAGTTGAGCATTGAAAACCCCACCGCTCAACTTGTTGGGGAATTTCAACAATAACAACAAAATCATAATAGCCCTAGCTCCGATAGGGTCCAACAACAAACTCAGAGCAACCTTAGATCTGATAGGCTTCAACAAAAAAAATTAGAGTAACACTATCTCCGATAGAGTACAACAACAAACTTAGAGTAGACATAGCTCCAATAGGGTCCAACTGAAAAATCAGAGCAGCCCTACCTCTGATAGGGTAAAACAACAAATCAGAGCAGCCCTAGCTCCAATAGGGTGTGCCGATTCAAACAGATGTCATCTGCGCCATGTATATGGTGAAGGCAAATCAAGAACAAAAGCATGCATCATGACTACAAAAGATAGATACACCACAAAATGGGTTGAGTCCATGCACATGGTGTACCAAATAAGGAAGTGAGCAACAAATAAGAATTTTTCTTATACCTAAGTGTCAACAACTAGGTAGGATTTGTAATCCTTTGTAAACAATTAGTAGGATTTAGATTTGACAAATAAGGTCAAGTATTAGTATAAATAGAAGTGTGTATTAAGAGTTCATAGACAACACAACTTCCATTCAAACAAATACAATTTTCTCTTTAGTTAAATCTTTGAGTTCTTCATTCTCTCCACACAATTAGAATTCCAACAAACATAATCTTGTAAGGAGAGGTAATTAATATATGCAATATCTCCTGTTGTTGAAAGTGCATCGTAGTCGTCAAATAGGCAAAGGAGATCCCCACCAAGTGTCCATTCCGAGACGTGGAGTCGAGCATTTGCAAAAATAGTTGTGTGTTGATATCTTGGAGATTGATTCACTTTTGCTAGAAAACTTCTACTTTCCTTTTCTTCCCATACAGTTACAAGCCGAAGAAAGGTGGTGGCTTTGCTGGAGGTGGATATGAGTGAGGGTTGGGAATCACATCCCTCTTAGTAATTTTATCCAACACTTTTCGGGCACTTCCCAAACTTTTAGATTTCATGTATATATCCATCAAGGAGTTCCTCACATTCACGTCATGTTCAAATCCTTCAACCACGGGGTCTGATTCTGCCATGCACTTGAAGTCTTCAACAAACTTGGCCAGGTCAGAGGCGACCATGCATTGGACAACAACACTAATGATAGAGGAGAGCGCGAACTCCATGTCTCGGGTTGGGTGAGAAGTGTCAACCTTCTCGTTGGTCAGGCTGCAGGTAGTATCACTTTGGATACACTCGTCGGAGATGACAAAGAGGATGTTGACCTGGATGTTCCCGCATTCGGTGTGATTAGAGTCACCATTGACGCAATCAGAGAGATTGGTCTGGATATTGGCATGCATGTCCTAGTCGTCGGTGTATCTCTTGGAGAAGTGGGAGAGATCGACACCCCGCATAGCTCGTAGTGAAATCACCATCGATTTCAGTTCTTCCATCGATGCTTGGAAAAGGCCGTTGTCGGTCGCGATTATGGTGAGCTTGGTTGTAGCCATCGATTGAGGATCCAAGACTCTGATACTAATGATACAATCCAAGACAGAAGGAATGTAAGAGGAAGAAAGTGTATAAAGGATAGGCAGAAGGGAGAGTATATCATAAATGGGAGAAGGAACATAAGAAAAAGAAGGGGCCAAGAGTAGTAGAAAAAGTAGAGAGTAGAATATAAATTTTTTTTCTTCATTTGTTGACTTCCAATGTTTGTCATGCCCTTGTATGTAAGATTAACTACATTGATCTTAATTATTTGACCCGACTCGATACGTCTGATCTGACACACTGACCCGTCTGACTCATACTACTAACGATATTAATAATTGACCTGTAACATTGATAATAATGCGAGTCAATCAAAGCTTGAAGTTAAAGCAAGAGTGAACTAAAGTTAGGGAGGACGAACAAAAAGTTAGGGAGGAATAGAGAGAATTTAGGTTTAGAGGGAAACAGAGAGAATTTAAGTTTTGTACTAATTCTTGATTGTCTTGCCACAATGGCTACAACCTATATATATAAGAAATAACTTGACTCAAATCTATCCTTAACTAGAACAATGCATACATAGATCTATAATCTATTGTTGAAGATCAATCAATCAACTCTTCAGGGTCAAATTAAAGAAGATCGAAAAGATGAAGTGTTATCATCTTTTATTATAGTTATGAGGATTATTCTGTTATTATGTATTTAATTCTCTTGTATTTGGAGGACTTATGTTGTAAATATTTTTTTTATCAATTATTATATAATATACGATGATGGGGTGCTAAAGCACAGAACCCAAATGATCCATTCAACAAACCCTAGAAGACTCTTCGGTTTCTTCATTTTCTGATATGGTATCAGAGACAAAGACACTCTAACTGCGTCTCTTCCGTTTCTGATTCCTGCTTCCGTCTGTTGAGGTTCTCTTCGTGACTGCGTTTCTATATCCTGCCTCCTCCTTCTGATGGATTGCATAAACCCTAAAGAAGAAGAGGTCAAGGATAATGGCCAAGATACCAATCCTGCAAACACGGTAACAGTTGATGTTAATCACCCTCTATATCTTTATGCTTCAGACACCACAGGTGCTTCTTTGATCTCTTTTCAACTTTCTGGTCCTGAAAATTATGGATTTTGGAGTCGGGCCATGTATATTTCTCTTATTGTCAAGAACAAACAGGGTTTTATAGATGAATCCTTGACAAAGGATTCTTTCAATTCTTCTATACACCATCTGTGGGAAAGGTGCAACGTTGTTGTTCTTTCTTGGATTATGAGTTTTGTGTCAAAGGATATTATGAGTACGATTATGTATTCTACAAGTGCCTTTCTTGTATGGGCTGATCTTAGGGAAAGACTGAACAAGGTGAATAGTTCTAGGGTCTTTCAATTGCATAGAGAAATCTGTCTGGCTCAACAAGGCGTTGATACAACCTCTGTTTATTTTACTAGACTTCGTATGATGTGGGAAGAATTTGCTGCGATTACTTGTCTTCCTTGCTGTGGTTGTGAGCTTTTTAAGAAGCATATTGAGCATGCTGATAATCTGAAATTTTTTAAGTTTTTGAATGGATTAAATGAGTCGTATTCTACTGTTAGAGCAAATCTTGTTATGTGGGAACCTATTCCTTCTATAAATCAGGCTTATGTGTTTTAATTCAAGAGGAAAATCAGAGGGGTATCACTAATGGCCCGTTATTTTCATTGAATTCCAAAGGATTTGGGCTTACGGATATCACTAATGGCCCGTTCTTTTCATTGAATTCCAAAGGATTTGGGCTTACGGATTCCGTAAGCCCATGTTCTTTTCACGGAATTGCTGATTACTTGCTTAGGCATTTCGGGTGGGGTGGGCTTAGGTTTTCCGGGTCAAAACCTCGGAATTCCTAAGCCTAGAAGGCTTGGAATTCGGAATTGAGGGATGATTGACAATTATGCCCTCAACTATTTGTGAAAATGCTGAGCGTGCCCCTGGCCAATTTTGTGACATCCGAGTAGGCAAGAACAAGCACTAGCTCCATTAATAGCGATGTCGATGAGATCCGGAGGTTGTCTGCGGTGTTGCCTGGTGGTGTTCGCGGTGATTTCCGCCCTTGCCGTCTGCGGCCCAGCACTCTACTGGAAGCTCAAGAAGCGCATCAACTTCTCCTATTCCAAAATCTCTTGCCCTCCTTGCATCTGCGATTGCCCTCCTCTGCTCTCTATCCTGAAGATAGGTCCTGGTAATGCAACTGATCTTTGAGTCCTCTCTCCGTTTTTTATCTTTAGCTGGATTTTGATGTTTAATGCTATTGATCTTCCTTGATTTCTGCTAAATTTATCATTGTAGCTACATCTGATTTGATAATCGGGGTTCTTTCTATTTTTTGTCGTTAAGGTTAGTCTTGATAAATTCGGTTGTGGTGATAAATTATTGACATTTGATTGTTACTGTAGATTTAAGCTGTTGAAATGTGCATTCATGGCGGTATCTTGATTGATTGTTTTTTCTTCTTTCTTTTTAGACCTGGTTTTATGCTTTAATTCAGCATCATTAGCTGAATTTGATATAGGGTTTTGAACTGTTCTAAGAAATCTGCTTTTCTCTGCAATGGTTTGGAGCTGTGTTATTGGAGTAAAATCGAGCAACAATTGTTTATGCATCCATTAACAAGATGGGAGTTTTTATGTAGATTGATTTAAATGCCTGATCGTACCCCTTTTAACATCAACCTGGATTCTTCATGATTGAAAAAATCTCTCTTCTTGCATTGTAAGAAAAATCTTCCAAATTAAGAAACTTCAGGAAAAAAAAGTGGTTTTCAATTCAGTGTTGCTGCTTCCTGAGTTTCGAATGGACTAATGTTGTTTTCCTGGTGAATTGTCTTTCTAATCTGCAGGATTGGCAAATCTCTCAGTGACCGGTTAGTCTTTTTCATAATCTTGACCTCGTTTGTTGTTGATTGTAAATTGAATCACCCAAAGTATAGTAGCTGAAGAACACACTAGACACATGAATGTGACCTTTGCCGAGGCCAAAAGAGTGGCCTCTCAGTACCAGAGAGAGGCCTAGAAATGCAATGCCGCCACAGAGATCTGTGAGGAGGCTCGTGAAAGAGCTCAGGCTCTGCTCATAAGGGAGGCCAAGGCCACCTCCATGTGGGAGAAAAGGGCTCGACAAATGGGATGATGTTGTATCTTCATGAAGTTGTTCTTCATGTTGCTGCTGATGCCATGAATAATCGAATATTGTAATGGAATATTGTAATATTTGTTGAATTATAGGTTTAAGGTCGGTGTATTGTCATGTTGTAATGATAGTGTAATTACAGATATTATGGTTCAGATAAATATAAAGTCGGGTGTTGATAAAAATAATTGATTTATATTAAAATTTACATTAATTCAACTATTTTATCTTAATTAATAAATCCTATTAATTAATTAACTTAATTATTTTAAAAGGTTTTTATAATTATTAATTAAATATATCATAACTTTTATTCTTTTTAATTTTTATAATTCATATATACAAGTTATTTGTATTATATAGTATATACTATACATATGAAAGTAAGGGCATATATGTCATTTTAGCATATTCCATTCCATTTCCATATTCCATTCCACCAAAAAAAAAATAGAATTCCTTATTCCATTCCATACCATTCCACCAAAGAAACAACTTCATATTCTTATCTCCTATTCCTTATTCCTTATTCCTATTCCATATTCCCTATTCCGTATTCCGAATTCCATGAAAGAAACGCCCCGTAATAGTTCTTCAGTTTCATATGTCAATGGAATGGCTAATTTCTCTAGTTCAGATTAAAATAAGCCGCCAAACAGAAGAAACTGGAACTTGATCTGCACCTACTATAAGGGTAAAGGTCACGATTATGAACGATGCTTTAAAAGAAAAGGATACCCTCCTGGTTGGAAATTCATAAATAAGTCTCATCAAGATAACTCTGCTATTAAGACCCCCATGTCTTCAGGTTCATCTACGCTTTCTCATGTCCCGTCAAATTGCTTAACCCCTGATGAGCAAAATCGGCCTATGATGTTAACCAAAGAGAACCTGGAGCACATTGTAGAAATGCTCTCAAAGGACTCTAAAACTGAGGCAAAGGCAAACACAGCAGCAGCAAGTATAACTGATATTTCTTACTTTAGTAATTCTTGGATTATTGTTGGTGCTAGTAATCACATGAGCTCTATAATAGATTGGTTGTCAAATGTTAAACGCTCTATGTCTAAGATACATTTGCCAAATGGAAATCTGTCGAATGCTGAAGTTATTGGTGATTTTGTGGTAGGAAAGAATAAGAAATTGTCTGATGTGCTATATGTGCCTGATTTCAGATATAACTTGATATCTGTGAGTAGATTGATAAGGGATTTATCTTGTTCTGTCACATTTTATCCGGACCATGTGGTTATGCAGGTTCTCTCCAGTGGAGTGGTTCTGGGGACTGGTAAGGCAGCAGTTGGATTGTTATTTTTTACTCCTTCTGTACATAGTTGTAATTTTTCTGTACCTCAGTTGTGGCATACACGGTTTGGGCATGTTCCCTTGCAAGTGTTGTGTAAAGTTCCTTTGTTAAAACTTTATGATGTTTCAAATAGAAAAATTTGTGATTGCATGATTTGTCCCATGGCTAAGCAGTCTAGACTCTCTTTTCCTAGAAGTATTAGTACTACTTCTAAGCCGTTTGATTTGATTCATATGGATGTATGGGGTCCGTATAATGTGAATACTTATGATAACAAAAAATATTTTTTTGAAAACTGTGGATGATTACTCTAGGAATACTTTGACCTATTTGCTATCTTTGAAATCTGATGTGATTGTGATTATCAAGCATTTTCTGATCTTAGTGAAATATCAGCATGATCTTTCTGTTAAAAGAATCAGATATGATAATGGTAGAGAATTTCTGAATGAGAATTGTTCAAATTTATTCAAAGAAAATGGGATTGTTCATGAAACGAGTTGTCCGTATACCCCTCAACAAAATGGAATTGTTGAAAGAAAACATTGTCATCTTTTAGAAATTGCTCGTGCTTTGAAACTTGAAAGTGGTGTGCCTTCTCAATATTGGGGAGAATGTATTCTAACTGCATGCTATCTGATAAATCTGTTGCCTACTGTGGTCTTGAATGATATGTCTCCTTATGAAAAATTGATGGGAAAACCTCTTGTCATTGATCATTTGAAAATGTTTGGATGTCTTTGCTTTGCAAAAGTGCTTAACAATTATGACAAGTTTCAGTCTCGATCTGTGCCATCTGTGTTTATGGTTTATTGCCTTACTCAAAAAGGATATAAGCTCTTGAATCTTGAGACTAAAACTTTTTTTGTTAGCCGTGATGTTCAATTTAAAGAGGATGTATTCCCCTTTAAATTCAAAGATAATGTTGACCCCCCCTGTATTCGGTTACAGAGTTGTTGATGTGTTAGATGATGATCCTTTAATTATTCATTTGAATTCTGATAACACATCTGAAGTTGAGCCCTCGGGAGTTGAAGCTTTGCTACCTGATAATCCTATGAGAAATGATGTTCCTGAGGAAACTGATCTCAGAAGGTCGTCTAGGATCAGTAGAGCTCCTTCTTGGCATCAAGATTATATTGTATCAACCAATTCGGTAAGACAGGTATCCTCTTTATATCCAATTAGTAATTTTGTATCTTACGAAAATCTCTCGGATGGGTACAAAAATTTTATTGGAAATGTTGGGAAAATAGTTGAACTTGTTCATTTTAAAGATGCTGAAAAAAAATGGCAAGTGGATAGAAGCAACGAAAGATGAAATTAAAGCTCTAGAAGAAAATAAGACCTGGACTATTGTTTCATTGCCTGAAAATAAAAATATTGTTGGTTGTAAGTGGGTATATAAAGTTAAGTACAGGTTGGATGGTTCTGTTGAACGATACAAGGCCAGGTTGGTTGCTAAAGGGTATAGTCAACAAGTAGGAGTAGATTTTGCTGACACCTTCTCTCCTGTTGCAAAGATGGTTACGGTAAGAACTGTTTTAGCTGTTGCTTCTATAAAAAAAACTGGTCTATTTTTCAGATGGATGTCTATAATGCTTTTCTTCAAGGAGATTTGAAAGAAGAAATTTATATGGCTATTCCTCAAGGTTTTTGTAATCAGGGGGAGAATAAAGTGTGTAGATTACAAAAATCATTGTATGGTTTAAAGCAAGCCCTAGACAATGGAATCAAATTGACTTATGCTTTAGTTTCTCATGGTTTTCAGCAAAGCAAGCATGATTACTCAATGTTTTCCAAACAAAAGGGCGTTGATATTGTTGTTATGTTAGTATATGTCGATGATTTACTGATTACAGGTAAAACCAGTATTTTAATTGCTGAGTTGAAGGATGTTCTTCAGATTCACTTCAAAATGAATGATTTGGGAGATCTAAGGTATTTCTTGGGTTTGGAAATACCTACATCTCGAAAAGGTATTGTTCTTAATCAACATAAGTATGCTCTTGAGTTAATTTCAGAGGTTGGCTTGCTAGGTTCTAAACCTAGTAAAACCCCTATGGAATTAAACTTATCTCTAACCTCAGTTGCATATGATGAGTCAAAAAATGACATTTCCAGTGATACTCCTTTATCTGATGCAACATTTTACAGAAAAGTTATAGGTAAGTTGTTATATCTATCTGTAACAAGACCTGATATTTGTTTTGCTGTTCAGAAATTAAGTCAGATTATGCATGCTCCTAAACAATCTCATCTGTATGCTGCTTTTAGCATTGTTTGTTATGTTAAGGCTCAACCTGGACTAGGCTTATTCTTATCTGCTTCTAGTTCTCTTAATTTGAGTGCCTTTTGTGATTTAAACTGGGTCGCATGTCCAGAAACTAGAAGATTTGTTTTTGCTTATTGTATAAAACTAGGTGATTCTTTGATATCTTGGAAGGTAAAGAAACAGAATACTAGATCTAGATCTTCAGCTGAGGCTGAATATAGAAGCATGGGAGTCACTGTTGCTGAAATTGTATGGTTAAAATGGTTGATATATGAACTTGGTATTGTTCATTCAGATCTTGTTTTGCTGTTTTGTGATAATAAGGCTGCAATTCGGATTTCATCTAACCCTATTTTTCATGAGATGACAAAACATATAGAAATAGACTGTCATTTTGTCAGATAAAAAATTAGTGCAGGTATTATCAAAACTCACCATGTTCGAACTGGAGAACAAGAAGCAGATCTCTTTACAAAGGCTTTAACTGGAAATCAACATGGATATTTGATGAACAAGCTTGCTCTTAAAGACATATATGGAGTTGATGTATTGAGGGGGAGTGTTGAAGATCAATCAATCAACTCTTCAGGGTCAAATTAAAGAAGATCGAGAATATGAAGTTTTATCATCTTTTAGTATAGTTATGAGGATTATTATGTTATTATGTATTTAATTCTCTTGTATTTGGAGGACTTATGTTGTAAATATTTTTTTATCAGTTATTATATAATATACAGTGATGGGGTGCTAAAGCACAGAACCAAAATGATCCATTAAACAAACCCTAGCAGATTCTTCGGTTTCTTCATTTTCTGATATCTATCATTAACTAGAATAATCTATCCTAATCTGTATCTATTATAATTCATCCTTAACTAGAATAATCTATGCTAATCTATATCTATTATAATTCATCCTTAACTAAGACAGACAAGTCAGAAAAGGTTGTTATCAGGGTGCGCTGCGTTGGTATAAACCCCGGGAACGTTCGGAAAAATAGTTGTCGAAGGTGCGGGCGGGTCAGACAAAAGACTAATATGATATATGTTTAGATTTTATGCGTAATTACTTTTATGCAGAAATTTTTGGGTGAACTATTTAAATGAACTAAAACATTTACTTCAAAATAACAAAAATATTCACTTAAATTTTCAAATTTCCCATAAACTGTTTTCACTATGACTTAATATTGTGAGGACTATAAACAAAACACAAAGTCAAACTTTGTCAAACGTCGATATATATTTGTTTGACTATGTTTTTAGTCGTAGTTAGTGATATATTGTTTTATCACGTGACACCACGCAGGCAACAACAAATGTTTTGATTAAGAAATGAAATTTCAAAACAATTATAGGTATACATACTTGAAATGTAGCATACATAAATGTTGTGTTACACAGATCAATAAACTCTTAAATTACTAAGGATGTAGTTGTATATCTTAATTTTCTATAATTGTATTTCTTAATTAAATTTAATTTTCGTTGACTATTGTTCTTTTGCATAACTATACATACACTTATATTGTACTTTAAGAGACAATTTACACTAAATGAATAATTATAGAAAAACTTGAATCAACATATATATATCATTTACAATAGTAAATAAAGGGTTACACGCTCATAACATGTAAATATATGTATTATACATAAACAACAATTGATTTTTTTAAGTGAAAGCTTTTTAATCCACTAAATTGTATTTTTCTAATGATTATACTAGACTAACGCACGACCAATGATAATGACGTGCACACACGTAGCGTGTGTCATAGTTTAGTATATATAATTATATACGTTAATTCATTGTTAAATAAAATAGCAATAAAAATTTGCGTATTTTTTTTAACGTTCTTTGTATACTTTTGAATTTTTTTGCTAACTGAATTTGATAAATATACACAATTTCAAAAGATGTGATATATATACGTACTAGATATCTAGTATGCGCTTTGCGCAATTAGTAGTATGGTTTATTTCTTTATATTTTAATTTTTTTTATATGTATAAGTTATTTTTTTATGGTATTTAGTGTAACATATTTAAATTACTCTTAAATGAATATAGTTTAAAATAATTTTAAAACATAAAATAATAAGTTTAATGTTATAAGGTTAAAAACGTTATTTTGCTAGTGAATATACACTATAATAATTTTTCAAAAAGTTCATTGTTGTAAGTTTGAATTGTTTATAATAAAAATATTAAAACTTAAAAATGCATGAAATAATTAATTATATAGATAAGTTATTATAAATTATATTATGAAATACAAAAATTATATATTATATTAAGTGCATTTGTTCATAAAATTAGTTAAAAATGCACAAGTCAATAATTAAACTAATATTAAAAAGTTCATATGTTTATAAAATACTATTAAAATCATTAGTACTTTTTATTTATTTATTTTAGTAATAATACTAATATATTGTATTTTTATTATATAAATAGTATTTTAATAATTCAAAAATAGGTTGGGTTATAAATATATAAAATATATTTTAAAGTATTTTGATATAAATAGTATTTTAATATGTGCATACTTGATATTCATAAAATATAATCTTGTTTATTTATTATTACATAAATATTTATTCATAAAATATATTTAAAGAAAAATCATAATTTATGAATGAATGAGAAATGATATGCGTTTTGTAACTTATTTTGAGAATGTTAATTTAATATTAGGAGTGTGAAAATACAACAAAAAACTTATTTGTCAACCTTGTATGTGTTTGGGAGTGCCTCGTCTCGTGGTGCGCCAGTACGAGTCGGGGTGGCTTGGGGGTCGTTGTCAGGGACAGCACAGGCGAGGTTCGAGGGGGATGGCACATATCAGTGGACGGAGGCTCGGTCAATGAGCTGGAGGCGCTGGCCATCCTGCAGGCGGTCCAATTGGCGGTGAACCACGGTTGGACCAAAGTTTTGTTCGAGTCGGACTCAGAGCGGGTTATAAACCATATCTGAGGTAAGACGTTTTTGTGGAAGATTGATACGATTATTGACAATGTTAAGTTCCTGGCTTTGTCCATGGAAGTTGTAAGCTGGGAGGCTCTCCCGAGATCTGCAAACAAGTGTGCAGATTGGATAGCAAACCAGGTTAGGTTACGGGTGTGTTCTGCGGACTGGGTTTCAATACCCCCACTCGATTTGTTTTTGCTTCTTTGTTCGGATAGTTCTTTTGTAAGCGAGCTTAGTCTTCATGGTTCATAATATATGAGCAAGTTTTGATGGCCAAAGAAAAAAAAAATTGTATGTGTTTTAACCAAATTAATATACATATAAATATGAATATGTCATATTTAATAGCATGTTGTTACTTTCCACCATTTTAAAATTTAATTCGTACCTAATTAATTAGAATCCTTGTCCACTCAAGTAACGATTCAAGTCCACGTCAAACCTTAATTAATTCCCGCACGATGATTCATTCCCATCACAAAAGGCCAACGTTGGTGGACTTTTAAACAATATCTTCTTCCGATTGAGAACGAATCATCTCTATCTACACAAAACACACAAATTCGACGAGGGATCCATTTGTGTCGTTTGTATGAACATGATGGGGTAACGAAAACCATAGCTTATTAACTTCAAATGTTAAATACCATATTGTGTCTAATATTTGATAAAAATTTCAAGTTTTTTCTTAAAAATTAATTATAAAATTTCTTTCTTGTGTTTGAACAAAGTTTAGATTTGCATTCTCCATCAACTTTTTATTTCAAAATTAGCATAATAAGTTTTAAAAATTACAAACATATCAAACAAACTTTAAAAATTATAACAATTTAATCATTTCAAACTTTTTTAAATGTTACAACTGTGTCATGATTCGATTGACACTCGATTAAGTTTCGATTAAGTTTCAATTGAGAGAGTTTGAGTATGAATCTTGACTCCAACCGACTCTCATGAGTGGACGACTAGATTTGAGTTATGAACCATACTCGAACCCCCTGATTAGGGGATCAATGAATATACATTCATTACCTTAGATATACAAACGGTAAAAACATTCTTAGCCTGATCATAATTAGAACATAAATAGTTTAACAAAGATGTGTTAATTGAGTAATTAGAAAATCTAGACAGTGAATGTATCTACATAACTGAATTATAATACATTCATATTTCTTATTTTCGTTATGTTTATTAGATAATATGAACTCTACAAATGAATAATAAAAATTGATAAATTTCAATTCTTCCAATATCGAGGACGGGTAAAAATAAAGCTTTTTCTTAGAAGAGATACGCTACCTTTATTAGGTCAGTGTGATTTCGTCTAGCACATGTGGGAAATGGGCCAACTCTAGCACATGGGGGAAATGGGCTCCAATGGATTCAGGTTAGTTTGGAGTCATTTCTTATTTGAGGAGTTTGATTTAGATTTTTTTCAAAAACTATACATTTTAGTTTTTTTTTTAAGAAAAGTAAGTAGAGAAAAAAAATATTTCGAAAAATAGATATACGCGCACCCCAGGAAGCGCCTATTGCATAGGCGCATGCTGGGGGTGCACCTATTGAGTAGACGCACCCCTAACATGCGCCTATGCAATTGGCTCATGTTGGGGAACTGTTTTTTTTTTTTTTAATTATTTAAAAAAAAATTGTTCCATAATGACGACTCGATGTTTAATTAAAAATAAAATTATAGTAAGTAGATATTTTAATTGCGATTCAAATGATGCAAAAAATATTAAATTTGGATTTACGGATTGCCTGTACGGCATGCCGTAAGTTGAGATATGAAAATTTGACTTAAAAAATTATAACTCGGACCATGTAAGTCCAAACTCAACACGGTTAACGTCATTTAGGTCGTAAATCAATTATTTACGTAGGATAATTTTTTTGAATAAAAATATAGTGATTTTGTAACCTAACATCGTTTACACTCAAATTTGACCGAAATAAGTAAATGCATTAAGTGAGAAATTTAATTATATACTTACTCAAAAAAAATCAAAACAATTACGGTGCGTAGATAATTTAATTACGAATTAAACGACGCTAACTATGTGTTAATTTTTTATTTTTAGAATGACTGTATAATACGGTACGTAAAAAATTCTACATACGATACAAAAACTTCCAAATAGTGTTTTGCATAATATAATTACTGTTTAAATAGTAAATTTCACTGTGTAAACAGTACATTTACTGTTCAAAACACTATTTGGAAGTTTTTGTATCGTATGTAGAGTTTTTTACGTACCGTATTATACAGTCAGTCTAAAAGTCAAAAATTAACACATAGTTAGCGTCATTTAATTCGTAATTAAATTATCTATGCACCGTATTTTTTTTTATTTTTTTTGAGTAAGTATATAATTAAATTTCTCACCTAATGCATTTACTTATTTCGGTTAAATTTGGGTGTAAACGATGTTAGGTTACAAAATCACTATATTTTTAATCTAAAACATTATCCTACGTAGATAATTGATTTACGACCTAAATGACGTTAACCGTGTTGAGTTTGGACTTACATGGTCCGAGTTATAATTTTTTAAGTCAAATTTTCATATCTCAACTTACGGCATGCCGTACAGGCAATCCGTATATCCAAATTTAATATTTTTTGCATCATTTGAATCGCAATTAAAATATCTACTTACTATAATTTTTTTAAATTTTTTTAATAGATATATAATTTTATTTTTAATTAAACATCGAGTCATCATTATGGAACAATTTTTTTTAAAAAAAAAAGACACGATGGAGGTGCGCGTATTGCCAAAAGGCGCGTCCTAGGGTGCGCGTATACTTATTTTTCGAAATATTTTTTTTTCTATACTTACTTTTCTAAAAAAAAAACTAAAATGTATAATTTTTGAAAAAAATCTTTAATTTAACGAAATGAATGAGTCATTATTTTTTGTGAATCAATTAAGGATACTTGACAATTTTTTAATGGAAAAAATAGACTCATGCACTCTCATCGAATCGGAGATGACATCTGAGAGGAAGGAAGGCGGAAGCACCGCCCCCAGACCACACCACTACCAGCAATACTGCTACATGGTAGAGTTGATATAAAACAACTGAAATACATAAATAAATTAGGCTACAAAACAATAAACAGTCAACCATAGTAGATGAGCTTCATTATTGAATTCCTCTATTTATCCTCCTCTCTTCCTCTCTCTCCATTTTACATTTACACGAACCCAATTTATGATAAATTTGTCATCTTGTCTAGTAATATTTATCTATATTAAAAAATTATTTTTAATGGAAAAAAATACAAAAGCAATATCTATGTTAAATCTTGTTTATAATTTATTTATTTCAAATTATTTTACAATATTTTTAAAATAAATGTTGTATTTTCATTCTTATTTATTTATTTCACTCTTAAATTTTGTGTAATTTTCCAAAGTAAATTTTTAGGTGCAAAACTTGCAATTTGCTATTGTTTGAAGACAAAATTTAATTTGACATACCTATAAATGTAACATTTTTTTAAATTAAATGTGGAACTTTTGATTAATTGTAGAGTGTCCATGTGGATGTAAGAGATTGATGACATGGATGTAAATTACTATTTTTTGACCGGGACCAATGAAATTAAATTATTATGGCACTATGATAATTATATTAAAAACTAACTTGACAAAACTATAATATATTTGGTCAAATAGATAGATAGATAGATAAAATACAATTTTTTTTTTAATTAAAGGTGGTATATAAAATGTAATCCTTGATTTGTAAATACAATTTTCCTTTCTTATTTGTGTTCAAACCTTAAAATGCGATTTGGACACAGTAAATATTTGTACTACTAATAAACACTTCTAATTTTCTTTTACAGTAAACAATTATATCTAATAAAATAAATTCATTTTCTTATAACGTCTGATAAAAATTTAGTTGAAATAATTTTAAAATTGTTAAACAAAAAAACTCATGTATAATCCAAGACATGAGCCTAAGTCAGGTGGTGTTTAATAGGGGTATTAAGTATTAACCATGTATTAATATTAATTAATACATGCATTAATTAATAGAATGTTTGATTAGAAATAATTGTATGTATTAACTAATACATATGTATTAGCTAATACACAATTATAGTGTTAATTGAGTATTAACTAATATATAATCTAACCATGGTATTATTTAATATATAGTAAAAATTTACTTTCTTAGTCTATTAATCCTAGCTAAGAATAGTTTATCATGTTAGTTTTTAGCTTTTATCAAACTTTGTGAATTTTAATATAAAATATTTTAAAATTATTATTTACTCAGATTATATAATAATAATTAATAAATAAAAGTAATTTATTAAATGAAAAAAAAATTTATGTAATACTATTTATAAATTTTCATTTTTAATTATTACATATATTTTTTAGTTTAAGAAAATGAATCACTAAGTCAAACAAAATAACAATTGTTGGGTATCATTCGAATTCAGAAACAATTTATGAGTTTATTTCGATGATAATATATGAAATATAATTAGTATTTTAAAAGAATAGTTAAAAGGTTAATGAAATATTTACTCAATAATATTTTAATACTTGCTCGTCTATTTGATATTTTTTTTAAAATAATATTAAAAATAACATTAAATAAAAATATATCATTTACTCTATTTTTTTACGGTTTATGTTAGGGCTGGGCAAAAATAACCGGTTCGGCCGAACCGTACCGAATCGTACTGGTTCGGCCGAACCGGTTCACAAAACAAATGTTTTTTTTCAAAAAATATGGAGCGGTTCATAATAGGTATAGAAAACCGGTTCAAAACCGATTAACCGAACTTTTTTTGTACCGGTTTTAACCTTAAAATACTACTAAATACTAGACCATACCACTTTCAGACCAGACAAAATCGGTTTTTCTTCACTTTAGACCAGACCTAATTCATCTCTTCAATTCACTAATTCAGTCTTCATAGCTCGTTCTCAGACGTAAATCACGCGCGTTGCTCGCCGCTCGGACGCTCGTTGGCCGTCGCTCGTCTTCGCCTCTCGTCGCTCGTCTTCGCCTCTCGTCGCTCGTCTTCGCCTCTCGTCGCTCGTCGCTCGTCTTCGCCGCTCGTCGCTCGCCTCCAGACTCGCTCGTCGCTGGCAGAGCTCAGTCGCCAGTCCGCAACCGTCAAGATGGGTAAGCCCTGCCGACGATTTCATTTGATTCGTTTGCTTGTCTTCCTTCTCCGTTGCTTCATTGATCTCAGAAGATATGCCGACTGTATTTTCTGTCAGGTATATCTCGAGACTCCATGCACAAGAGACGTGCCACTGGTGGCAAGAAGAAGGCATGAAGGAAGAAGAGAAAGTAATTCTCTATAAACTTAGTCTTTCATCCCATCGCATTTGCTTATATGTAAATTGAATTGAATTTATTTAGTATCCCTAAACTTGTCTTGGAACTTAATTGGTGAAACCGAATTAATTCAATTGACATTTCTAAAATGCTGAGGGATCGTACGTAGCCTTGGTTGACTGTGAAACCACTTGTACCGTTTTTTTTTCTTATGTTTAATGAGCTAAGCTATTGTCATTGAAAATGGCCTACCTGAGTGGTTATCACACTGCCTGTTTTGTGTAATACTGCTAAATTGTTTAACAATCTGATTGTTTTGCAATGAATGCGACTCTTCTGTATTTGTATGTGGTAGTCCTATTTAAGCTTGAAAGTTTTCAATCTGGGACTTATTGATGCCATCAGGCATCAAGTGTTGCTAGTGAGTGTATCATTTGATTTTATTTTCTCACATGAATCATCTAAACCTAGTCGGGCAAGCATTATCTCTATGTGCAAAGTATACCAACGGAATACCAAAATCAAAAGCGAGGTTGGTATTTGTAGTGAATTTTCTTAATTCACAGACTTTTTTTTCTAATGTATTTCCAAAATTTCAACTTCCTTTCCCCAAAATTCTAGCTCTTTACCTATTAATATATATATGGATCCGAAAATATGATATTGTAAATTATGTTGATATGCATGCATAATTACTTAAGAATAGTCAATCTTAAGTTTCAAGTTGTGATTGGTCCAGCAATGTTGGCTGAATTGGAACTTCAAATTTTTTTTATGAACAGGTACGGTAAATCGACCAAAATTTGGAGCGGTAAACCGTATCGGTTTTAAAATGTGGTAAATGTTCGATTCTGAACCGGTTTGGGGTCAAACCGGTTCATGCCCAGCCCTAGTTTATGTGCATGTGTCATAAGGAAAAAAACTTAGAAGTGATTATTTAACTGTTTCGTTTTTATATTTTGCTAAGTGTGGTTTCACATGTCATGTTGTTCTCAAAATCGATTTGTAAAATCATATTATTTTTATAAAATCATGTTGTTTGTAAAATCATGCAGTTCCACATGTTTGTAAAATCAATGCAATGATCTATTTTTTTCTTCAATAAAAAATCAATCACACAGAGTCGCTTGAGAACATGAAAGTTTTGAAGTTTTATGCATGAGAGTAACATTTTATGGATAAAATTGCAAAGAGTAGAAGAAAAGAATCGAAGTGGATTGAACCAGTCATGACTCAAAGGAGATACTATTTTTTTTTTCGTTCGTGATTTTTCCCAATTTTTATGAATATGAATATATTTTATTTTAAAATAAATAAATAAATTCATGTGTACAATTTATTTACATTGCAAAATAAATTTAAGGGTGTTTAAGTCTTTTTGTCACTTTACGTATAATTATATATCGAATCAAACACTGTCTTAAGCTATACATGTATAAGTATATCTTCATACATGTCTCATCCAAACATAGTATTAAGTAATCCGTGTATTACCTCTCAGATCTTACATTTAAACAAAAAAATGAATGGTGTTTGGAAAGAAAAAAAGTAAAATAGATTTTATTTCTTAATGTTTAATTATCTTTCGAGTTTATCTTTCTCTGTTAGATTTTTCATCTAAGAACCTAACATAAAATATTTTAAAATATATAAAAGTAAAACAATACTTATAAAAATCTAACAATTTAACCACTCAAAACTTTACTATATATTACAATTAAATCTCAATTTGATTGAGACTCAATTGAACAATCGAAGGGACTTGGGTCTTAGTCTTAAACCAGAACAACTCGCTCATGCATTGGAGTCTGGTTTAATTTAAGGGAAAAGTCTGAAAAACGTCTATCATGTTTGACAAAAATGTTTTTTGGTACAACTTGTTTTTTGACGATGGCTTTTGGTATAACATGTTACAAATTGATGGTAATTGAACCTTCCGTTCACCTTCCGTTTAATTGTCCCGTTAAGTAGTCACGTGATCGTCAATTTTCCTTATTTATTTAAACAACAATTAATAAAAGACAATAATACCCTTCACCTTTGCATTCTTGATCACTTAAAAAGCATCCTCGTTCATCTACAACACTTGAAGGTTTCTTTCGTGCAACACTTGTTGCATCTGCAAGCTTCCCTGATACAAATTCTTTTTATTCACTTCAAATTTTCTCTTGTTCATATCGAGCTTCTGACTTTGCTCTTCCAATTCAAGCAATTGCTTATCTAACTTACTCCTATCATCATCAATCTTTTAAGTAAATCTCATAATTCAAAGTGACAGTTGCTCCTTCTTTAGACTCTTAATGGCTTCGTGCCTGCTTACTACCTGTGCCTGGAGGACCGAAGAGCAATATTCCCTTGCATGGCTTCAGGAGGCCGCCGTGGAATAGGTCAAGTCGTTGGAGAGTCTAAGACTCTAAAGAGTGATTCAGGAGAGTCATTCTTTTGTCTCATCAAGATCCCCAATGTCTTTGAATGTAACACCGATTTCATTTGCTGGGATCACTTCTGGCCTTATCTGCTTCTCAAACTCGTTGTTAGGAGGGACTTCCTAAAAGTTAAAAGAATGAGGAACAAAAACAAGCTTTAATGTTGCAAAGTTCAAGAAAATGCCCAACACCGGTTAAGATTAAGCACAATTTGAACAATTCTCCTAAAAGTTTGAATTTTTAGATAAAATCTCAAATGTTTGCCCTTGTTCTTAAGTTTAAGATGTGCCCAACTCGTGTCATATTTAAGAAATTATTCTAAAATTTGAATTTTCAGATAACTAGTGAAGACATTTAATATTTAGTACTATATCTCCAGCATTTTCCTTTTACATGTGGATCTATTACGTGAAAAAAAAATTAAAATTTTAATATTTTCTCATTCTTGTTAGGTGAGTACTGAACTAGGACCTTTGGTAAAAACAGAGTCAGAGTACAAAATGAGGGTCAAAATGTCTTAATTATTTACCAGGTATAATCTTTTCTCCAGTGCCCTTCTCATAAGTCGCCTGTCATATTTAATAAGCTTGAAGTCTGTAAGACTGATTTTTGCCATGGAAGTTGAGGACATTTTTACTGAAACAAACTTTAGCGATGACGAGATCCTCGAACGTGAGCTTCTCATCTCTACGCTTCTGATTGATGAAGTCGAACATCCTTTCGCCCAGAGGACTGCGCAATTGGAAGTACGTCTACAAAGGAAAATCGAACTGTCAGCAGCCAAATTCAACCCAATTGAATTCAATGAACTATAGGAATGTAAAAAGTGCTGACATATAAGAACATAAAAAGCTATAGAACCACCTTGAAGACGGACCGAGAGACGTGTCGACCTTCACTCCGTGATTGCGTGGCCAAGGAGGCGTACAGAGCCCTGAGGTCTTCCAGTTCCTTGGGAGTGAAAGCTCTGCAACATCGATACCACGAAATATTCATCAAATATGTGCTTCCATGGGATAATCTAGAATGGTGGAAGTAGAGACGAACACATACCTGGAAGCCGAAGCAAATCGACGATTGACTGGCGTTGATCGAGCGTTACCCATGGATGCAAATGGAAGAAATGCTGAGAATTCTAGTTCATAATTACAGCTCCGATAGAAGTATAAAGGTAGAAAAAGAATTACAAATTATTATTTTTTCAGCATTGGTCACGTGACGTTACACGTGATATTTTAACGTCTAAATTGACGGATCTACCCAAAACAATCGTCTTCAAACATATTGTACCTAAAACAACCGTGAGGGTTGAAAAACCATTTTCGTCAAACATGATGGACGTTTTTCAGAATTTATCCTTAATTCAATACTGAGAACCTAACCCGATGCTTAATTGAGTCTCAATCAAATCAGAACTCAATTGTAACATATATAAAAGTTTTAAACGGTTTAATTATGTCAACACCACTTAGACTCCATCACATTTTCAAGTTCGACTATTCCTAATCTTCATCATGATTTGGATATTTCCCCTTCAGCTATTGATTTTACAATGAAACAAGAATAAGTGATATCACAATAGTGAGATGACTTCATGATTGATCTCTCTAATTAAATATAATATCTCTTGATCATCAACTTCTTAATGGACATTTCTGTTAGGCTTCAAACTGTCCTTTTCCCTATTAACTTCCTTTGCAAAGGTTTTCTAGCTTGAAACCCATATAACATATATGTTAACTATTATGCATCGATGTGAACAACATCCACCATAATGATATCATATTTAAGAGAAACTTCATATCATACGAACTTTATTTTGGGCTTCTTTACTTGAGCCACGAGCGCGCACTGATCTTCCTCTAGCCTGACTCTGGTAATTTGTTTAGCCAACGACTCATGTGAACCTAGAAGGTTCTCGAACTCCTCTAATGAATGTTGTTGAACCCAACCTTAAATTAAAGTAACAAACGGTATATATTCGTGACGTAATCCGCAAATAATGTATCACTTTATCCACGATTTTTAAATCGACGCATCTGGGTTGAGTAGAATAAATTTTGAACACAAATTCTTCACTTTTAAAAAGAACTATGAAATTGAAAACTCACATTGTTTCGCATTTTCCGGATCGCTCTCTAACATTTGTAGTCGAGCAAATTTCTTCTTGTCGTATATCTGGTCTTACGTCTTCTAGATCAAACTAGCAAATGTGCAACGTGACATATGCTCAAACACCCTTGACGATATTGACAACTCCAAGGAATATTCCACCTTCAAATTTCTATACTTCCAACGCTTGATCTACTCATCCTTTGTGTCGGTTTTCTCTGGGGCAATAATATTACTCCCTCTAATGACATCACTAAAGAGACACGACTTTTAAATCCAGAACTTGGACGGATTGAGTAACTCATACCTAGTCTAATTACATGTTGTTGGTTGTAGCCCATCCCTTGGGCCGGTCTGATTCCACCTGGGCCGGTTTAGGATTAAACTGACCCAATTTTCTTGTGAATGGTAAATGAGGAAGGAAGTAATATATTAGGAAATATGATTGTTGATATAATATATTAGGAAAGTTTACTGTTGATATAATATATCAGAAAATATTTTCTTAATATTCTTCACAATATTGCACAATATACCTGAAATATTGTTACTATCTTTTTTACATCAGGAGAATATTATTAATATATTTACTAATAAAATATTTCCTAATGAAATATTTCCCAATAATAATTTCCTAATAATATATTTACTAATGAAATATTTCCCAATAATATATTTACTAATGAAGTGTTTCCTATTGTAATATAGTTGTTGGTATTTTTGATTTCAAGGAGTACCATAAACCCTATAAATAGGGTTGGTTCTTCTCAATTAAAAAACAATCTCATACACTCCCGAAAATTACCAACAGATATATTGCTCAAGAGTTAAGTCAGATCCGAGTTTCCAATTGTGTTCGAATTTCCGTCGAAGTCCGAGTTCTGGTATTGTTCAGTTCGGTTAAGGGAAACACCGTGTTTGTTTCGCCTTGACGACACTGTTTTATCCTGGAGGTAATCGTCCTAATTTTCCTCTTACACGAACCATTTACGGTGAGGGGGACGAACTTGCCTTAAGGAGACCGTTTTGATACGGGACTCAGTAATTTTCTGCAAAATCCAATTTTTAGGGGTAATTTCGTCATTTCATCAATTTGCATGTCATTCAATAATTTTATGTAATTTTAATTTCGAAAATTATTATTTATTTCTCCTATATTTTACTAACAATCTTAAGGCAATTTTCTGTGTTTTAGTAATTTCAGGAGATAAAGAACCGACTCGGTTCATCAATTTGTGTAATCTGTAATAATAATTTTCGGTAAAATAATTCAGCTTTTTCTGTTTCAGAATTATGGCTGCAATCAACAGTGAGTTTGATATCAGTGTTGGAGCAATGGCTCAGACTGAAGTCCCTAATGCGTCGTCGAACGCGCCCATCGTTGCGCTGACTGGGGGATAACCATGACTCATCCGGCTGGATTTGTGCATGCTTAGAAGCCCGAGAAGTTTGACAGCTCAAACTTCAAGATGTGGCAGGAGAATATGAAGTTCTATTTGACCACGTTGAGCTTGGCTCGATTCCTGACTGAAGAACCACCAACTCAAAGCGAGGATGTTGATAATCAAGGCTTCTTTTTAGCTCTAGAAGCTTGAAATCACTCAGATTATTTATGTAGACATTATGTAATGAACTGTTTGTCTGATTCATTGTATGATGTATATAGTAAAACAAAGTCCGCTAGAGATTTGTGGCATGCCTTGGAACAAAAATATGAGTCTGAGGATGCCGGGAAAAAGAAATTCCTAGTTAGTCGCCTGTTTGACTATAAAATGGTAGATAACAAACCATGTATGAAACAGGTGATAGATCTACAACTCCTCCTTCATAGTATCCATGCCGAAAAAATGGAACTCGCAGAGTCGTTTCAAGTAGCCGTCATAATTGAGAAGTTATCCCCAGCATGGAATATCTTCAAGGGCTACTTAAAGCACAAGCGGAAGGAGATGACCATGGTCGAGCTGCTCGAAAGGATCAATGTGCAAGAGTAGTACATGAATGCTGCACGAGGAATTCAAATCGGCCCTATGAACACGATGACCTCCGCCAAGGCAAATGTGGTGGAGAATGGGCAGAGCAGACATGCTGTCTAAGACAAGCAGAAGAAGCAAAAATGATTCATTCCGGCCCCTAAGGGGGGGAGTCTCGAAGAAGTCGAGATCCAAACCACAAGGATTTATTGGCGTCTGTTATAACTATGGTAAAACTAGCCATAAATCTAATGCTTGCAGGTTTACTAAGATAAAGGAGACCAACATGGTCCAGGAAATCACTGAAGACCTTGACGACATCAACTTGTCTACGGTGGTGTCTGAAGTGGGCATGGCTGATTCCAACCCCCGGGAGTGGTGGGTTGACACAGGTTCCACCAAGCATGTCTGTTCGTACAAATGAATATTCTTCAATTTTGAAGAAGTTGATTTTGGGGAGAGCTTGTACATGGGCAATTCCGCCTCATCTGAGGTCAAGGGCAAGGGAAGCGTCATTTTGAAGATGACTTCCGGGAAAGAGCTGACATTGAAGAATGTGCTGTATGTGCCAGACATTCGCAGGAACTTGGTGTCAGGATCTCTACTCAACAAGCATGGCTTCCGTCTTGTATTTGAGTCAGATAAATTTGTTCTCACAAAAAAATGGGATGTATGTGGGTAAGGGTTATGAATTTGGGGGGATGTTCAAACTCAATGTAATGACTATTAAGCCTAAGACAAACAAGAATAAATCTGTTTCTTCCGCTTACGGGATTGAGTCTCCTAAAAAGGTTAGGATTGGACCAAAAACTATTGATTGCATCTTCATAGGATATGCTCAAAATAGTAATGCTTATCGGTTTCTTGTGCATGATTCGAAGATTTCGGATATACATAAAGATACGATAATGGAATCAAGAAACACATATTTCTTTGAAGAAGTATTTCCGGCTAAATCTAGGGGGAATGCAAGTTCGTCAAAACGAACTTATGAGACTATTGAAAATAATGGTCTAGACCTAGAAAATGTTGAGGTAGAACCTAGGAAAAGTAAACGAGTTCGGGTAGAAATATCTTTTGGTCCAAATTTTTTCACCTATAGGCTTGAAGCGGAACCTCAAACATTTCAAGAAGCGGTAAATTCTTCAGAGGGACCTCTATGGAAAGAGACAATCAATAGTGAAATTGAGTCCATCTTGCAAAATCACACGTGAGAACTAGTGGATCTTCCTCCTGGATCAAAGCCACTAGGTTACAAGTGGATTTTCAAAAGGAAAGTAAAAACAGATGGATCAATTGATAAATATAAGGTTAGACTTGTAATTAAGGGTTACAGGTAGAGAGAAGGTCTTGATTATTTTGACACATATTCTCCGGTGACGAGAATAACTTCCATAAGAATGATACTCGCAATAGCAGCATTGCGAAATTTGGAAATACATCAAATGGATGTGAAAACAGCTTTCTTAAATGGAGATTTAGAGGAAGAAATCTACATGAAACAACCTGAGGGTTTTGTTGCGCCAGGTCAAGAAAAGAAAGTCTGTAAACTTGTGAAATCATTGTACGGTCTGAAACAGGCACCAAAATAGTGGCATCGGAAATTTGACAATGTAATCCTGGAAAAAGGATTTAAAATAAATGAATGTGACAAATGCATCTACGTGAAAGATACATATAAAGGTTATGTCATTTTGTGTCTTTATGTTGATGACATGCTTATCGTTAGAAGTAACGATAAGATGATTCAATCCACGGAGAATATGTTGAATTCGAGATTTGACATGAAAGGCATGGGTCTTGCTGATGTAATTCTTAGAATTAAAATTAATCAGACATCAGAAGGAATTGCTCTATGTAAATCTCATTATATCAATAAGATATTAGAGAAATTCAACAAGGATGACAAAAAGGAGGTCTGCACTCCAATAGATCCAAATACGTATTTCTCAAGAAACACAGAAGAAAGTGTCTTTCAAGTTGAGTACGCTAGGGTTATTGGTAGTGTCATGTACTTGATGACGTGTACTAGACCTGATATATCACACGTTGTTGGCGTGTTAAGTAGATATACGAGTAATCCAAGTACTGATCATTGGGATGGAATCAGAAGATTACTTAGGTACTTGAGATATACTCGTAGTTATGGGCTGCATTATACAATATATTCAGCGGTTATAGAAGGATATACTAATGCTAATTCGATATCAGCATCAAGAGACTCGAACTCCACAAGTGGATTCGTGTTTACCCGAGGGGGTGCAACCATATCGTGGAAATCCACTAAGAAAACAGTTATAGCCAGATCCACCATGGAATCTGAGTTTATAGCACTTGATAAATGTGCTGAAGAAGCTGAATGGCTACGTCATTTTCTTGAGGATATTCCTAGGTGGCCAAGACCAATGTCTGCAATAAGCATATATTGCGATAGTCAATCTGCAATTGGTAGGGCACAAAGTCATATGTATAATGGTAAGTCTAGACATATTCGTCGTAGACATAATTCCATTAGACAATTGCTCTCGACAGAAATTATCACAAATGATTATGTCAAATCGAAGGATAATATAGCAGATCTGTTAACCAAAGGGTTAAATAAAGAGCAAGTTGGTCAATCATCGAGAGGAATGGGACTAAAGCCTGTGCAATAAACACTTTTGAGAAGGAAAACCCAACCTAGTTGACTGGAGATCCCAATATCTAAGTTCAAAGGGACAACCTAATCACAAGAGTGAGATCAGATCACTGTGGGGGATTTTAACCCCGAGTCCATTCCTATGATGAGAAACAGTGACAATAGTAGATGAGGTTAAACAAGTGATTTTAATGATTCAGAAATACAGAGTGTTGGAGTAACACTTGAGATAAGAAATCACCTATGCAAGTGAGAAGAAGAGTTGCTTCGAAAGGAATTGTTGGGGGCACAATTCTTAGAAACGCTTGCAGAACCACGCAATGCCCATGGCCAGAACGGGCATGAATGTGTGAACTGAACAATACTAGGAAGATAACTGTGTGAGTTATATTATCATTTACACCAACGGCAGACAGTTCAAGGACATCGCGTCTACTGACTAGCCAATAAAGCCGATGTAATTTCACGAGGGAAGGTTCAAAGGGTAACACCTACCTATCCTATGCAGGTGTCGACCGTTGAACTCCTATTCTGAGTCTAAAACGTCTAGGAAATCTCTCATTTCTCAATTCATGTGGGGGATTGTTGATTGTGGCCCAACCCCTGGGCCGGTCTGATTCAACCTGGGTCGTTTTAGGATTAAACTGACCAAATTTTCTTGTGAATGGTAAATGAAGAAGGAAGTAATATATTAGAAAATATGATTGTTGGCATAATATATTAGGAAATATTACTGTTGATATAATATATTAGGAAATATTTTCTTAATATTCTCCACAATATTGCACAATATACCTGGAATATTGTTACTATCTTTTTTATATCAAGAGAATATTATTAATATATTTCCTAATGAAATATTTCCCAATAATATATTTACTAATAATATATTTCCTAATGGAGTGTTTCCTATTGTAATATAGTTGTTGGTATTTTTGATTTCAAGGAGTACCATAAACCCTATAAATAGGGTAGGTTCTTCTCAATTAAAAAACAATCTCATACACTGCCTAAAATTTCCAACAGATGTATTGCTCAAGAGTTAAGTCAGATCCGAGTTTCCAATTGTGTTCGAATTTTCGTCGAAGTCCAAGTTCAGGTATTGTTCAGTTCGGTTAAGGGAAACACCGTGTTTGTTCGCCTTGACGACACTGTTTTATCCTGGAGGTAATCGTCCTAATTTTCCTCTTGCACGAAGCATTTATGGTGAGGGGGGCGAAATTGCCTTAAGGAGACCGTTTTGATACGGGACTCAGTAATTTTCTGCAAAATCCAATTTTTAGGGGCAATTTCGTCACTTCGTCAATTTGTATGTCATTCAATAATTTTATGTAATTTTAATTTCGAAAATTATTATTTAATTCTCCTATGTTTTACTAACACATGTCTGACAACACCCATATTTGAAGTACCCTATTTTTTTAATCCATGATCTTGACTCGTACCGAATAGGGGTGGGCATGAACCGTACCTTACCTAAAATGTGGCTTGGTTTGGTTTGACCTATTTGTTTGAATCACTCCACGATTTTGGTAATTTACCATACCACTCGTGAACCGGTTCATTTATACCTTTTCTTTAAATAATTTTAAAAAACTAATATAAAATATTCAAAATTTATAATTTTGAATACATGATCTGATAATACATAAAGAGATTAACAGAAAAATTAAAATCTAAAACGTTTTAAAATAGGGAAAACACTTATGTACAAAATGGTCCACTTAAAATAACAAAAAAATAGAATAGATAAATTTTTTATTAAAATTAATAATATATATAAAATAAGTTGTTAATAAAACGGTACAATGTTTACCACTTATGAACCAATTTTTAATGGTTCGGTTGAACCAGTTCAAAAGAGATACAAATCAATTGTAGTATGGTTCGGTTTGGCGGAACTATTTTTTTTTGCTCAACCCTAGTACCGAATCACCATGAAAGTGAGTTTGATACCATATATAACAACGAAGTGCCAGTTTCATTTGCCCGCACCATAATTTACCAATAAGAGAATACTTTGTATATGTATATCTCTTCTTACTCTAAATATAATATGTAGAAGATCATTCATTCAACTCATACTTTGCAGTGATATTTATTAGTACTTACCAAATGACCTTACACTTAGTTATATTAAGTATGAGAAAACTCTAAATCCTAAATTCTCTAAAAACTTAATGAAAAAAATTACTCTAAAACACTCTTCAAAATTTCTTAGAAATTAGTTAGGTCTCCAAATAAGTTATCAATCTTGCTTAACTTTCTTCTTAATCCAAGATTTTAAGTTTGAGTCCATAAATCTTATATTATTGTTAAGTCATAACTTCAATAGTACCACCAGATGACACAATCGTGGTGTTAGATGAGAGCCTCATATATCAATTCATCCATTCATCAGTATTTATTCTTTCTCCTCTATGAGAATTTTTTCAAAAAGTAACCATATTAGAATTTTTTTTTGAAAAAGTATATATGTAGAAAACATATTTAGCAAAATGTGTATCTGCGCAGGTGGTAGTAGCGATTTTCAAAATCGCTACTACCAGTAGCGTTTTTCAGAAAATCGCTACTACCAGTAGCGTTTTTTAGAAAATCGCCACTGGTAGTGGCGTTTTTCCTTTTTTTTTTTTTTTAAAAAGCATCAGAGTGTACATTCTCTAGGCTAGTCTCACCTAGAGAAAGGAAGGAAGTTAGAAGCAGCTAAATCATTTTTCCCTAGGCAAATATTACCTGTCCTAAATTTTCAAACTTGTTCTGAACAACATCAATTTCAAGCGAACTGATGCTTATTCATTCTCTAGGCTAGTCTCACCTAGAGAAAGGAAGGAAGTTAGAAGAAGTTAAATAATTTTTCCCTAGGCAAATATTACCTGTCCTAAATTTTCAAACTTGTTCTGAACAACATCAATTTCAAGCGAACTGATGCTTGTTCATTCTCTAGGCTAGTCTCACTTGAGGTAAAACATTGAAACAAAGCTGTTTATTAACAAGTTTCTGAATGAGACTTTTCTTCAAATACCCTAGCTAGTTTGACATTTTTAGGAATTACTACTGTAAAATAGCTCTTTGGGGTTTCCACTGCCTTTTTCTTCGGCATCTGAAGACTCTTGATTTTCTGCATAGTGTACTCGTTGATTTTAAGTCTGCTTATGGTTTTCCTCCTAAATAGAAATTGAAGTCTTTCATCACAAACTACTCTCTTCTTCGTAGGGTGATTCAGTTTGTTGTCATTGATATACCGCGCTATAATTGCTCCAACATCTTGTTGAGAGATCTAATCATGCGTCTCTACATCTTGCTGAGATATATAATCATGCGTTGCTTCATCTCAGTATTCATAGGTCCAAACCTGCAACATTAATTATTAAAGAAAGTCTGTCAGACAAAAGAGTGTCAGTGTTACAATTTCAACTGATGCTTGTTCATTCTCTAGGCTAGTCTCACCAAATTCCTCGACTGGTTCTCTAAAAATGTGAAGTTTAGATACTAACATGGTACAACAACCAAGGTCTTTTCAAGCGAACTGATGCTTGTTCATTCTCTAGGCTAGTCTGACCAAATTCCTCGACTGGTTCTCTAAAAATGTAAAGTTTAGATACTAACATGGTACAGCAACCAAGGTCTTTCAAGCGAACTGATGCTTGTTCATTCTCTAGGCTAGTCTCACCAAATTTCTCAAGTAAACAAGAAAGGAAGTTATAAGAAGTTAAATACTTTTTTCCTAGGCAAATATTACCTGTCCTAAATTTTCCAACTTGTTCTGAACAACATCCGTGAGGTAAAACATTGAAACAAAGTTGTTTATTCACAAGTTTCTGAATGAGACTTTTTTTCAAATACACTAGCTAGTTTGACATTTTCAAGAATTACTGCTGCAAAAGAGCTCTTTGGGGTTTTTAGGTGCAAGAGGGCAGCCGACTTTAACTGGTGCAGCATCCTCACTCTAACTCCAAAACTCCTCACCCACTGAAAATCCATTGACACTCTGATGTGTCTTCTCAAAGTAATCAAAATTGACTCATTTCTCTTGATCAAACCTTCCATTTTCCTTGAACTTTTTCAAAAAGTATTTAGTTTAGAAAAAAAATTTGAAAAAATTCATTTTCCTTGTTTGATACTGTTGTGAATGGTTGTGTCGACTTCTCTGATGTGTCTTCTCAAAGTAGCGATTCTCAAAATCTATTTACACTTTGATTCGTCGAAAAAAAAAAATGAAAATCGCTACTGGTAGTAGCGATTTTCAGAAAAACGCTACTGGCCTACCTGTGCAAATGCACATTTTGCTAAATATTTATTTTATATATATACTTTTTCAATTTTTTTTTCAAAAATAAATACTTTTAAAAAAACATCCCTCTATGAATGTGTTGAGTTTCGATATTAAGAATTAGACAACTTCACATCCTCATCCCATAATTTTATCAATAAAAAGTTGTTAGATATAGTATCCCATTGCATTGCTCTAAGATGTGCCATAATATTGAGGGGATGATACAGATGAAATGATGATGTAACATATAGATAATTTATTTTCATAAAAAAGTATTAAGAAAATTGAAAAATTAAAGCCTTTTCTGATTACGTTTTTTAACAATTTTTAGAAAATAAAAATGATTTCTTAAATAATTATGCAAATATAAAAGACATTATTATAAATATAAAATAGAGAAATACTTAAAAAGATTTAAAATAGTAATTTTATTTATTTCATATATTATAAAAAGTATGAATAAATTAGAGTATACTTAAAATTTGAATATATATATATATATATATATATATAACTATTTTACTGGATATTATATTTTATATTGTTAGTAAAATATAAAATCTAAAACAATATAGGAAAAAACTAGTAAGACTAAATCTATTTTTTTTTCTTATAATTTTTTTATTTCAATAAAATATTTGAAAAACTATTATGTAAATATAAAAAACATTATTCTGAATATGAAATAGAGAAATACTAAAAAAATAAACAAAAAACTGAAACAATATTATTTTTATTTATAGAATATATTATATTATGAAAATATCAATAAATTAAAAAAATATTTATTGTATATTCAATTTCAATTTTTCAATAAAATCTAAAAAGAATATTTTGCCAATTTTTTAAAAAGAAATATTATTTTTTAAATAAATTATGAAATACATAAAAATAATATTTTACTTTTTTTTCCCATGATTTGTTATGTATTTATGTTTTATATGATATATTATTTATTTTTATAATGTGGTTTAATCATGTGTTGTCACGTGTACAAAACTTTTATAATCGTTAAAGTTAACGAAAAAGTTGGACGAAAAGTTAACGTTTAACATAGTTTATCTATCATAAACCAATAACTCAAAAGAAATTGTATTCAATAATGATTTGGTCAAACATATTGCAATTTTTTCATAATTTTACCACTATTATTTACCGACTTTGTATTTTTCTAATATATTTGACCGTGTAAATTTTTGGTTATGTTTCGTTATAAAATAGTGTAAATTTGAGTTAAAACTCTAAAATTAATTTAAACTCAGAATGGCAGTTTTGTAACTTATTCATCATCTATAATTGAACAAAGTTATATTTCAGATAAATAAATAATTTTTAATAAAGTAAGTTTTTATGATGCATTTTAAAATTCAAAGTTATCGACTGTACTATGCGAGAGAAAAAAACACATAAAAACTTGAAACACAAATTTAAATACTCATTTTTAAACTTTAAAATGTTTGGTTCAAACCATGCTATTGGGAATCACTTTTGAGTTAGTTCGGATAACGAAGATTATTTTAGGTGTGAAACAACATGCTAATGGAAGGGGAGGAAATTCGTGTGTATCGTGTCTAACTGTGTTGTATTATCGTATCACTGATCATGTCATGTCATTAATTGTGTCAGTGTGTAAACATATACGTCTTAAACGTATCTCTAAATACAAAACACAATGATTAAACATATCATTAGTAAACATATCATACCACACACGTTTATCATGTTTAACTTTTCAAAAAATAAATACTTAATATATATATATATATATATATGACACAAATCATATTACACGATATGCGAAATTTTATGAAACAACACAAAAATTTACAATTTAATTTTACAATCAAGTTTTAAAATTCACAAGTAAAATAACAAATTTAAATATTAAATATATATATTTAATCATATTTATACATATATCTACTGATCATAAGTATTTAACAGTATTTAAATATATATATAAATTGTTTAAAAACAAAATATATGAAGATTGATCATTGAACTCATATATACAGTATTACTCTTATTTAGACGTACGCGTAGCGCTAGTATCGGTATCTTATTATTGAACAGTTCTAGTTGGTGGGTAGTTTGGTCATTTCCCGGAATAGGTAACAGGTGAATAAACCAAAAAAGAAGGGTAATTGTGGTAATCTCTGTCCAAGAAACTTGATTATGAACCCGACCCACCGCCGGCAACTTAACGGTGACCGGAGAAATTATCGCTCGGCGGGGGCGTCGAGATTTTTATTATATAAAGCCACTCGTTCTCTCTCAGAGTTTGCATTCCATTCAGAGACATTTCTCTTCTCGGGTTATTCGCTCTCTCATATTTCTCTCACATGAAGGAGACGTCTCTGCCTTCTATCTCTACGTATTGAAATTGATAGACGTCTCTGTAGCTGTAAGCTGCTAGATTCAGGTTGCTCTTTTTGAGAGGTAAAACTCAATCCCGACTGAACAATGATTTAACTTCTCCTCTTATGGTAGTGTTTTATGAGATATCTAGCATTGAAGATCCGGGCAGCAATTTGAACAGATCGAATTTGGTTGTTAAAAGATAATCGAATGCGTTAGATTCCCAATTAGGATTGATCCTTTGATGGATTGGATTTGAAGGATTTTCTGGGGAGGCAATTGAAGTAGTTGATACGAATTGCCAGGGGGATGGATTCCGTACCCTAGACCAATGCAATCGCTATCTCTGGATGGATCAGTTTGAGATAGTAATTTTTGGCCTAGGTCCTTTCGTTTTGGTTGGTTGTCTTTATTGGTTAACCTCGAAATGATGGGCGGTTTGATTGGATTTGTTGTGCGCTGAAGTTTACTTATCTTTACGCGTTTCACGATTCTCATTAAATTGCTAGCAATGCCAAGATTGGAAATTTGTAGTTCGCTTTTGAGTTTTTTCTGTGCTAGCTAGATGTTCATAAATTCTCCGTTGCTCCTTGTGGGAGTATTAGTACTTTGGCTGCATTATGCATCTCCGATTTTCTGGGGAGCTCATAGTATTTACTTGCATTATAAATTTATGTAGGGATTGGTTACTTGCTTTCTGATTGGGATGATTATGCCTCATTTGATTCTTTTTATTATCCGTTTGATGCTCATATACTTTATAGTACTAGCATTGCTTCTAAATCTTCCGCATAACATGTCCTGTTCTTTTCGGTCGATGCCATTAATCATTGCTTGTTGCTTCATACAGACATTCTCATTCCTGAGGTACTATTTTGGTGGATCAGGTAATTTATATGTTGAAAAGAAAACGTGGAAGTTATTTAAAACCGTCCTGGAGCTTTCTTCAGTGTGCATGCATATTTCTCTGAAATGGCTAATCGAGGAAGGCCATTGTTTGATCTTAATGAACCTCCAACTGGGGATGATGAAGAGGCTGATGGTGTTGTTTGCTCACTCCCGCAGAAAGCTCTCCCATGTGTAAATCATCATGGTTCCAACACTGTCACAGCATCATTAATTCCACAGGGTATAGTCAATAGTAACACTTTCTTATGTGCGTCATCAGCATCTGCTTTTCAGCCTTTTAGTCGAGCGAAAGCTGGCCAAGGCCCTGAATCCAGTGAGGTTGAGAGGAACAGATTTGGGGAACACAATGTTAAAATTGGTTCCTTGTCTCAGTTAATTAATGAGGAGATGGTGAAAAAGAGTGAAACATCGGTTGCTTCTAGGGCTACAAATGGAGTGGAGAGAGAAGAAGGAGAATGGTCAGATGGTGAAGGCTCTGCTAGTGTGCCTGGAGGCCCTGCACCTAGTTATTTTTCTGAAGATGATAAAGCTTTGCAAGGACGTGAAATGCCTTGCCAGATGGATGCTTGTGTTTCGTCAGTAGCTACGGAGAACTCTTCTAATGGCAAAATGCCCTGCAATGCTGGTACTCAGAATGCTAACAATGTAGCTATAATACCAGATTTGAGGCCCAATGATTCAGAAAGCAACACCAGCCAGATTTTTGAGGGTGGCACAAAGGGGGATGTATCTTCCGGTTCACAGGAGGAACCCGAATCTGTTTCAAAGCAAAAGGAAGTTAAAGGCATTGAAGCGAGTTATGCATTGAAATTGGCAAACAATCCTGGGAAAAGGAAAATTGATGAGCATAAGGAAGCAATGTTGGGAAAGAAACGCAACCGCCAAACCATGTTCCTTAAGTTGGAAGATGTGAAACAAGCAAGCTCTATAAAGTCCTCCATTCCTAGAAGACAGAGCTTTTCATCGTCTGCCACTGCCCGTCCAGTCAGAGAAGTTCGTGCTGCCCCTCCACCTGCTGAACGTCTAGCTGAAAAGCAGAATCAGAAACGAGCAGACCAAATAACAAATGAAGGAGGTTCTGCTGTAGAACAGAATGATACCAAGTCAGACCATAATGGTGATACTGATGCAAGTATATTGGGAAAGCCTAGGCGGCAAAATAGTGATATTGATCTTCCTCCAGGAGCATCTCTAGCACCCATTCCAAGGCAGAGTTCCTGGAAGCAGTCCATGGATTTGAGATTGCCAAAAAATTCTCAAGTATCAAATAAGAGGACAGGATTGAGCAGTCTAGCTTCAGTGGATACAAAAGCAGGAAGCAAAAAGTACGTTTCTTCCAAGAAGCAGACTTCCACTAGTAACTCCTACCAGGATACATCAGTTGAGCGCCTTATAAGAGAGGTGACAAGTGAAAAATTCTGGCATCATCCAGGTAGGCAATCCCAGTTATTTTAATAAGACTTATTTTAAATCTACTATTATAAATATACATTTTGGAAGATAGAAGGTGGAAAAATGAATGTAAATTAGTAGCACGAAATCATGCCCAGTCTGAGTTAACTTTTTTTTATAAATAGTTTACACGTTTTACTTATCGTGCATACCATTGTTACATTACGCTTACCTTTTCATTTGCAACCTGACATTGTATGAGTTTTTTTTTTATAATTTGTTTTATCAGGAACAGAAGTGTGTAAACATGGAATAGAAAGTAGCCTTACAATATTTGAGCGTATCATGTATTTTAAACTGACACGAGGGTGGATGGAAAACATGGTAGACATATGATTTGATTGATATCTTAAATTGTTTGTATGTGTATTATCTTGAAATAGTACTTCAGATTTAAATTTAGTAGAAACTGGAAGAAGCTTTCTGCTTACTGTTTACATAATATATACATTGTAGATTCTGAAATGCGTCTGTTATGGAGATGCTTTCACAGAAACTGAAACCTACTACCTTCTTTCCATGTGGAATTTTGAAGAAGATTTTATTAGTTTATCAGCTTTCCAATCTTTTCAAGCAGAACGTTTAGTAGATAACACAGAAGTGATTAATCCAACATATGCTAATGTTGTCACTGTTTTGTGGTTATATTGATTGTTTCTATTGACTTATTATTTTTCTGCAGAGGAGGCTGAGCTACAATGCGTTCCTGGTCGTTTTGACTGTGTGGAAGATTATGTTCGAGTTTTTGAGCCTTTACTTTTTGAGGAATGTCGTGCACAGCTGTACAGTACATGGGAAGAGTTAACTGAAACATTTTCAAGAGATACACATGTACTAGTCAGAATACGTAATTTTGAGAGACGTGAAAGAGGTAGGACGGAATGAGTCCAACTTCAACCATTATTATTTAAGAACAAAATGCGAATGCTGGTTTATTAATGGTTAGTCCAGTGGGATCAACCACTATTAGGAAAAGAAGAAAAAAAATGAGAAAAAGAATTACTTTTAGGCTTTATAAAAGTTATAGTATCTGATAGTTGCATGATTTAATTCACCTGAATAGCTTAGGAATTTTCAGCTCTTTTGATATCTCGTGTAAACTGGCTAAGCAAATCTATTTTTGCTCAGGTTGGTACGATGTTGTGGTTCTTCCAATCAATGAATGCAGATGGTCTTTCAAGGAGGGTGACGTTGCAGTTCTTTCAAACCCCAGGCCAGGATCATTTAGAGCCAGAAGGAACAACTCTTCTGTTGATGACGAAGATGAGCATGACATGAGTGGACGTGTGGCTGGCACAGTCAGGCGATTCATACCACTGGATACTCGTGATCCTCCTGGAGCAATTCTCCACTTTTATGTTGGAGATACGTACGACTCTACCAAGTAAGAATTTGTTTGATGCTTTTTCTGCTTAGTGTTTTTTGATGATTTGACTTCGTCGTTATTTTTCCATTCTATCTAAAGTCATAGATTACTGCTCATTATTTAAACAAATGCTTATTATATTTTTCTTTCATCATCTAGTGAGGGCAATGACGGCCACATTTTGAGGAAGCTACAGCAGAAAGGCAACTGGTACTTGACTGCCCTTGGTTCTCTTGCTACCACTCAACGCGAATATATTGCGCTGCATGCATTTCGTCGTCTCAATGCACAGGTGGAGCTCAACTCTTATGGCTGTTAAAAAAAAATTAAAATAAATAAATAAATGTCCACTGCTTAATGACTTTTCCCGTTTATTCAGATGCAATCTGCCATCCTTCAACCTAGTCCTGAACAGTTCCCCAACTATGAACGGCAGACCCCTGCCATGCCTGATTGCTTCACACCAAAGTTCGTGGAACATTTGAACCGAAGTTTCAATGGACCTCAGCTTGGAGCCATTCAATGGGCTGCAACACATACAGCTGCTGGTACAAACACTGGGGCATCAAAGAAGCAAGATCCATGGCCCTTTACCCTTGTTCAAGGACCTCCAGGTACTGGTAAGACGCATACTGTGTGGGGCATGCTAAATGTCATTCACCTTGTCCAGTACCAGCACTACTATAACTCTTTGCTAAAGAGTCTTGCGCCTGAAAGCTACAAACAAGGTACTGAGGGTAGTTTCGATAATAGCGGAACAGGTTCGATTGATGAAGTTCTTCAGAGCATGGACCAGAGTCTTTTTCGCACTCTTCCAAAACTTTGCCCAAAGCCACGGATGCTGGTTTGTGCTCCCTCAAATGCGGCAACTGATGAACTCCTTACGCGTGTTCTTGATCGGGGGTTTATTGATGGTGAGATGAGAATTTACAGGCCTGATGTTGCTCGGGTTGGGGTTGATTCTCAAACACGTGCTGCCCAGGCTGTTTCGGTTGAAAGAAGAACTGAACAACTTTTAGCTATGGGTAAGGAGGAGGTTTATGCTTGGTTACATAGGTTAAGAAGTAATGAAGATCAGTTCTCTCAGGAGATGTCTGATGTCCAAAGTAAACTAAATAGTGTAGCTGCTGCAATTCGATCACAAGGTTCGGTTGGTGTGGACCCCGATGTTCTCATGGCACGTGACCAGAACCGAGATGCACTTCTTAAGCAGCTTGCTCAGGTAGTGGAGAACAGGGATAAAGTGTTAGTTGAGATGTCCCGTATAGTGATTGTGGAGGCTAAGTTCCGAGCTGCTAGTAATTTTAATTTGGAGGAAGCCCGTGCCTGTCTTGAGGCAAGTTATGCAAATGAAGCTGAGATTGTCTTTACAACTGTGTCAAGCAGTGGTAGGAAGTTGTTCTCTCGATTGACTCATGGCTTTGATATGGTAGTGATTGATGAAGCCGCCCAAGCCAGTGAAGTAGGAGTTCTTCCTCCGCTTTCTCTTGGTGCTGCACGTTGTGTGCTTGTTGGGGATCCACAACAGCTTCCTGCCACTGTAATCAGCAAAGCAGCGGGTACCCTCTTGTACAGTAGAAGTCTTTTTGAGAGGTTTCAGCTAGCTGGTTGCCCCACCATGCTTTTATCCGTGCAGTACAGAATGCACCCCCAAATTCGAGATTTCCCTTCGAGGTACTTTTACCAAGGACGCCTTATGGACAGCGAAAGTGTCGCCAATTTGCCTGATGAGGTGTATTACAAGGACCCACTACTAAGACCTTACGTATTCTATGATGTCACACATGGGCGTGAGTCTCATAGGAGTGGGTCGGTCTCTTTCCAGAATATTCACGAGGCACATTTCTGTCTTAGATTGTATGAGCATCTGCAAAAGATTGTGAAATCAATGGGACTAGGAAAGGTTACTGTGGGGATAATCACACCATACAAGTTGCAGTTGAAATGTCTGCAGCGGGAGTTTGAAGAGGTGTTGAATTCAGAAGAAGGGAAGGACATCTATATTAATACAGTTGATGCATTCCAAGGTCAAGAGCGTGATATCATCATAATGTCTTGTGTTCGGGCATCGGGCCATGGGGTTGGTTTTGTGGCTGATATTCGACGCATGAATGTTGCTCTTACACGTGCAAAAAGAGCTCTTTGGGTAAGATTTCATTTATATATCGATTCACTCCATTTTCTTTTCTACAGGTTTGTTTATTTGTTTGATTTTGATAGGTGATGGGAAATGCAAATGCTTTGATTCAATCCGAGGACTGGGCTGCATTAATATCTGATGCAAAGGCCAGAAACTGTTACATGGATATGGATTCTGTGCCAAATGACTTTTTGGTATCTAAAGGACCTTCTTACACGCCCTTGCCTGGCAAGCCGCCTTCTTTCAACAGTGGGAGGGGTCTGAGGTCGAGGCACCCCCCTGAGTCTAGGTCGGTGGAAGTTGATGACAAGTTTACAGCGCCTTCTAGTCAAAGAAATGGACATTACCGTCCTCCTTTGAAGCAACATCCGATGGATAGCCCTTTTGATGATGCTAATAATCCCATCATGTCTGCTGATAGATCCAGAGATGGTTGGCAGCATGGTTTCATGAAAAAGTCTTCTGGGAAAAGGGATTACTAACTTACTTAACTGTGCATGCAGCCAGGGTGAATCTATCTTCTTCTTCCTCCGGTCTGTTTCTGACAACAGTGTGCTGCATTGCCATTGCATGGCATGTACGTGCATCTTGGTTGACAGGATTGAGTTTCCAACCGATGGCCACCTTGACAAGTGGAGAAGCTGGACCGACCGTGTTTGAAGGTCGGTTGTGGGAGCAGTCTATGAATTGAGGAGGTTCAGAAGCTTGCTGGGCCGGTGGAGGAGGATGAGTTGCACTCGGGTCACTCATCACTTACCTTGGGAAGCTTTGAAAGGTATGTTATCTTCTTCAAAAACATATATATATTGTCAAAGTGTTGTTGGGTCTGATGATATAAATAGATAGAATCCAACCTTTTTTGTCTCCTTTCCATGTCTGCAGCCAGCTTAGATCCATGAGAGGAGCGCACAAACCAAGAATGGATGTGAAGTGGTGAGGGACAAGGCAAGCGATGAAAACAGTTTGAAGAGGATGATGATATGGATTGTTATGTCTGTGTATACTCACTCTATACACATACCACCATACCTAGAGAAGTAGAATAGAAAATTCAGAGGCGTTGCTTATCATCAAGAGCATGTTTCAATTCTTCGATTGCATTTATTAATTCGTTTTTTATTTGATGTTTGTGTGGTGGGATAATAATGGGTTATAGCTCTCCTCATCGAAAACATAGAAAATGTTGAAGTAATGTGTGTCTTCGTAGTCAAACCGAAAAGCTGCTATATAACTAAGTATATAGTTCAGTTCAGTTCATAGTTGCGGTGAATAAGGATTGGGCTTGTCTCTACTTATTTTTGTTTTAAGAAAAAAAAGTTATAGAAAATATCTGTCTGCAGGGGCTTCTCTTATTCAAATTGAGTTTAAAAACGTAGGGTTAATTACTTAATTGGTTACACATGTTTGAGCATTGTTCAGAATGGTTACACATGTTTTAAAATGTGATTAATTAGTTTTGCTATGTGACTAATTAGTTTTTCTACTGTTCATCGTCAGAAATCACCGTTAGTCACTATTCTAACACATGAAATGACAATATTACCCCCAACCCCCAATGTAATGAAGTCCTCCCAGCCTTTCACTCGTCTTCCTCCTCTTCCCAGCCTCGTCTCCTCAAAGCCCGCATCATCCTCATCCCAACCTGGCCGAGCCTTCCTCCTCCCCTGTATACCTGCAGTAATCGAGCCTTCCGGACATTTTTACAGAAAAATTTGGGTTTCTCCAAACGTTGTAACAAGAAGTCGCAGCAACGGTATATCATCCCCAATTCGACGACTGCAACCAACCACCATTGAAAAAAATAAATAAATAAAGAAGTGGTAAGTGAGATGATGAGTGCGTGCTGAGCAAAGTATATTTTATTGTAAAATACAAGAGACAAAAGTTGTCCTCCACAATCGAAATTGCAGCACAATGCATGCTCTCTCTTTCTTATATATATAATACATTTTTGTATTAGAGCAGAGTTTCTTCAATTAGATGAGAAAGAAGAGACATTTGGGCATCCTTGTGAGGGGTCGTCAAGTGGTTGCTCATGGTTCTTGGGCCCTGAAGAGGTTTTTATAGCTTCAATTGCTGCATCTCATTTCCAATACTATAGGGGGATTCCAACTTCCAAGAATTAAATTACTGCACAAAGATGTGATCTTGCAGCTCTGTTGTGCTGTTAAAGTTAGATTTGGAGCTACTAGAGAAAAGTATGCTGATTTTTCTTGAAGGCCAAAGCTAAGCTTTGTGGTCAATGCTTCCCTAGCTCTTTGCCAGGTTCTTGATGCTTGTGATGCAGCAACACATAAATTGTCTGTGGTGTTAGGTAGCAGCTCTAAATGGAAACTCGTTTCTGCGATCGAAGCTTTGATTACAACCGGGATATCGTTGGAAGCGGCAGGCAAATCCACAAAACCTTCAACAACATTAAGATCACTATCCTCTGTGACTTCATCACGATCCTTGTCCTTCGTGGCACGATCAGCGTCAGAAGCCTTAGAAGCTCCACCGTCGATGTTGTTGACCAGAATCTCATTGAGGCACAAACAGGATCCTTGCAGAGATCCGGTCTGATTCTGACCCAATCGATCCCAACGACCCACCGGGGTCGGAATTCAATCGCAATGTGACCTACAGCTTGTGAAAGTGACATAAGGGCATAACAATCTTTTCAAATATAGTAAATTAGTGAAATAGGGGTCACATGATACACGCATGCTAAATTGATAGAACATTTGACGGTTCTCTAACGGATTAACCAATTAATCACATTGAAAAAAACATGTGTAACCATTAAGTCAATTAGCAAAACCAATTAATCACATTTTGAAATATGTGTAACCATTCTGCATAATGGTCAAACATGTGTAACCATTTAAGTAATTAACCCAAAAAACTATGTCTAACATTGAATAATCGTTTAGATATAATATAAAAATACGAAAAACTCCCAAGGTACCCGAATTTGTGGGTAAGTACCTAAACCTTTTTTTTGGTAGTAACTAAGTAGCTGAACTTATGAAAATTAGAAAATAGGTACCTATTGTTAATTTCCGTTAAGAATAAATGGAAAATATCATGTGAGGAGCAAACATGTACTTGAACTTACACGAATGAGCAAATAGGTACTTGAACTAGTTCAAAATCGGTTCGGTCGAACCACTTTTTTTTATAATAGGTTTATATACCAAACACATGCATGACTCAACTCCAGACGTTTTTTGAGTGTTTCTTGATGCACCGAAAAAGTATGTACTTGAGTCATCCATGTGTTTGGTATATAAACCTATTTGTTTTTAAAAAATAAAGTGGTTCGACCGAACCGGTTCAGGTACCTACTTGCTCATTTGTATAAGTTCAGGTACCTGTTTGCTCCTCACGTGATATTTTCCGTTTATTCTTAACGGAAATTAACGGTAGGTACCTATTTGTTTATTTAAGAAAGTTCAGCAACCTATTTGCTACAAAAAAATTTAGGTACCTACTTACTAATCGCCCACAAGTTCGGATACCAGTTTGATAGTTTTCCCAAAATAATATCATCTAAATTTGTAATAACAGCTGACCGCTCAAACAAACAAAATAGTTTTTATGACTGTGTTCATGACGTGAACAAAATATGATTTTATGTTTTATTATTATTACAAATTTATGTAATTTTCTTGTTTTTTGTTTACTTTTCCTTCAAAATTGATTTTTCCTCGTATGTGGTTCCCTTCAATTTTCCTATTTTTTTTAGTTTTTCATTTTTCACATTTTTTCAAAATCTACAGTAATTTTTTCACAATTCCCTCTTTTTTTAATCTCACCCTTTTAACCTGTTATGTTTTTATTTTATTTTATTTTTTCTCGTCTTTTATTGATATATATATATATATATATATTTCAATTTATAAAACTGTTTTCTATTTTTTCGAGTTTGATTGAAGCTTTTGCTAAATTCGCAAATAAGATTCGAAGGTATATATATATATATATATGATATTGTGCCTTTTTTTTAAATGACCTAATTTGATATAAAAAAATAATAATTAAACCATGCTTTAATTTTTTAAAATAATAACAATTCAAAAAGACCGTCGCGAGAGTTTCTGATCCAGGGTATGTACTTTCTCTAAGAATTATCTCTCTCCTATTTCTAGTGAGAGAAAATTTTCCGCGGGTCGGATTTTGGGTGAAGCAACGACAACAACAGGGAGAAGAAGACAAGGTCAAATCGACAATTAATTCGTCAACAACAATCAATGTGCAGAGAAGGACACCAACCCCATGCAAACGACTTCAGCTACATCTCCGTGCAAGACATACAACACCAGAAGAAAACCCCACGAGCCCCGAAACCCTAACCAACGAATCCCAGAATTTTTTCCGATTGGAGGCAGCACCGAGCACACGTGAAGGGGGAAAGAGTTTTCCAGTGAGCCTCGGACCACGACCGAGACACCTGTCGGCCGACCAACGGGAAAGTACCAAGCAGAATCATACTGCTGTAGAACGACCCACTTGTTTGTTGTTGCTTGTGCCCAAGATAAATCGAAATTAAACACCTATGTTTTGTATGGTTTTGCAGATTTGCGAGACTCCGGTGACAGCAACTAGACCACAAACACGATGAGTAATCAAAGTGGGAATTCAACTGATATAATACATCATAGGAAGACCATTCTGAACTAGCCGTCGAACCCCCGATTGGAGATGAGCGAACGTTATGTGGGAATGGTAATATCCAAGAAACTGATCAAGTCAGGGACAATTCATAATGTGATGAAACTGACATGGGAGAGGTACAGATCAATAGTTATATTTGATGCTTCAGATAGGGTAGTCATGTTTAAATTTGAGAATGAAGAGGATAAGAAGTAAATTTTCAATATGTCATCGTGGTTAGTTCAGGGACACTGCATGAGTATGAAAAAATAGAGTCCGACAGTAGGACTAGCGCTTGTAGATTTCAAAAAGGTGCAATTCTGGGTCCAAGTGCATGACCTAGGTTTAGAAAAATACAGTGCGGATAATGCAAAACGTATAGGAGGAAAGATAGGCAATGTCATAGAAGTGGAGAAGGAAATGGAGAGTGCCCAAAATGCATTTATGCGTATAAAAGTAGAAGTGAATGTGGAAGAGCCGCTAATGGCGGGATTTTGGTGGACAAACTTAAAAGAGGAGGAACATTGAGCATCCATTAAGTATGAGAGATTGTCTAATTTATGTTATGGGTGCGGAAAGTTGGGACATATTACTCAAGTATATAGAGAAAAGGTTGTGATGTCAGAATCAAAGTAAGGGCATCCGATGTATGGACCCTGGATGATGGGACAAAGGTCGAAAATGAGGAGAGAAAGCAGAATGGGAGGGGGAATGAGTGGACAAAGTGGTAGTCGAAGGTTGTGGTTCGACATAATAAACAAGGCAAATGACCTCGAGAGTGAAGAGGCGAGTCCGGAGAAAGGGGCGAAACAAACTCAGGAGGATGACACGATGGAGAAAGGGGAGAACATTAATGAATGTCAGGACCCGAACGGAGTGGATCACCCACCTAGTGTCACCACCAACATCATACCATACCAAGCGATGACACCCACATCCATTGCAGCCGACCCAAGCAAACCCCACCACGAGCCACACCAACAAAAACTCAAACCCACAATCGACCTCAATGGCCCCCATATGACGCACCTGTGCCACAGCTTACAACCAAGCCGAACCACATTGCCGAACCAAGACCACCACCACGACAGCTCCACGCGACACGCCACCACTCCTACCTATGGAGGAACCGACCGATACCTCCACACCATGGCAAGGAGGAAGCAACCAAGAAACAAATGCACCAAACCAACACCCAATTATCGACCCTAACACACCCGATCATAATCCAAATGCCAGACAATTTCACCTACCAACCGGAGCAAATGGACATAGCCGAAACAACAACCTACATTGTGGAGACTCCGCCTGAGTCACCACGATCAGGCAGCGAACAGAAACACAAGGAGATGGAGACATGCTTAAGTCCATACATGAACAAAATGAATCTGAAAAGGAATTGGGAGGGGGAGGAGGAAGGAGGCGGCTTAAAGAGGGCAAGATTGACAGATGAGGAACCAACTAATCAAGAAGGGAGAACTAGACAAGGAAGGTGAAGAAAGAAAATAATGACAAAACATACACAGGAGAGGAAGAGAAGGTCGTATGTGCGAAGATGAGGAGCGCAAATGATAGGTCCAACACAAACAAATGTCGAAGTGACAAGTGAAAGAACGGTCTCTGGTGGCTATCTCCAAACAGCCACACAGGGTCAATGAGTACAATCGTTTGGAACTGTCAGGGTTTGGGGTCTTCTCTGACGGTTCGACATTTGAAAGACCTCAATGGAAAGTATCACCCAGAGATAATATTTATTATGGAGACAAAGAATGGTGATGCTTTTTGCGAGCAGATACAGGAGTAAATCAGACAAGAGAAGACATATTATGTGACACCTAGAGGTATGGCGGGAGGTTAGCACTATGGTGGGGCGAAAATGTTAACATGCAGATATTGAGGTCAAGTCCATACATGATAGACACGAGAGTGACAGACCAAACGGGAAACTCATCTTTCATAACATGGATCCATGCTGATACGGAGGTAGGTGCAAGATACCAAATGTGGGAGGAGATAAGACATATGGGAAGCGGACGCAATGGACCATGGTGTTGTCAAGGTGACTTTAATGAAATTATGCATCATCACGATAAGGAAGGAGGATGTATGAAATCACAAAGAAAAAAAATCGATGCATTTATTCGGTTTATCGATGATATAAGGATGGAGAGTATGAGGTCAAAAGGGTAGCGTTTCACCTAGTGTACTAATCCAAGAGGGACGGAAAGGGTGTATGAGAGGTTGGATATGGTGCTTAACAACTCAAGGTGGGCATCTCAATTCCCGGACGCCGAATGCGTAAACAAAGTGGCGATGAGATTAGACCACACACCAATGATCATATCTAAATGGAGGGAGCCACATAGAGGACAAAGGGGATTCAGATTTGAAGAAATGTGGCTCGAAAATCCGGAATGCGAGGAGGTAATCCGATCGGCGTAGAGGGAGGGGCATGGGAACCAGCCGAACCGACCCACACTATGGGTGAGACTAGGGAAATGTAGGCGGAGTCTCATTGAATGGAGCAAGAGAAGGTTTGGGAGCAACATGGTCAAACTGGGAAGGGCAAAACAATGGTTCCAAGAGATTGGTAGGAGACAACCGAACACAGAGACCCAGGAGGAGGAAATCAATTTAAAAAGACAGATCAACGATCTATGGAAACAAGAGGAGTTGTATTAGAAACAAAGATTGAGGGTTTAATGGCTCACTCAAGGGGACCAAAACACAACATTCTTTCACCTGACAATAAATTCACGGAGACGAAGGAATAGGCTAACTCAAATAAAAGGGGAGGGGGCAAGTGGATCACAAAGGGTCGAGACATAATGGAAGAAGTCAGTGACCACTATGAGAAGGCATTCAAAACAGAAAACCTCGAACCGGATTGTAGAGCATTGGATAGCCTACCACATCAGATAAGCGAGGTGATGAACACATATTTAACAAGGGAAGTGACATCCGATGAGGTGATAGAAACAGTATTCCAATTAGGGGGGTTCAAAGGCGCCGACGCTAGACAGTTTTCCGGGATTATTCTATCAAAGAAATTGGAACATTGTGGGCCCATATGTCTTCACCGCGGTCAGAGACTTCCTCGAAATAGGTATCTTCCCTACATCCCTTAACCAAACAGTTATAACCCTTATCCCAAAAGTGCCTAACCTGATACGTGTAGCTGAGTTTAGGCCCATAAGCTTATGTAACTTTGTGTATAAGGTGCTATCAAAAGTGTTGGTGAATAGATTGAAAATATATCTATCAGATCTTATCACCCCTTTCTAGAGCGCTTTTGTAGCAGGCCGACTAATACAGGATAACATCATGGTGGCGCATGAAGTATTTCATTATCTGGAAAGTAGGGGAAATCACATAGGGTGGAGTGTGCTCTGAAGCTGGACATGCAGAAAACCTATGACATAGTGGATTAAGATTTCTTGCTAAAGAGCCTGGAGAAGAGAGGTTTCTGTCCCAAATGGGCCAGGTGGATGAAAGCGTGCATAACCACATTGACTTACAGGGTGCTACTGAACGGTAACCGAACCACACCCATCCAACCTACCAGGGGCATCAGACAGGGAGACCCTCTCTCACCTTATCTATTCATATTGTTAGCAGATGTATTGTCAAGGATGGTTGAGAAATACATACAGAAGAAGAAGCTGAAAGTGGTAACACTGGGCAGGGGATGCCCATAACTACATCATTTGTTCTTTGTGGATGATTCACTATTTTTCCTCCAAGGTACAGTAGAGAATGCAAGCCGACAAAAAGAGCTCATAATGAAGTATAGTAGGGTATCCGACCAACGGATAAACGAGTCGAAATCTATGCTCACGTTCAATAGGGGCGCATACATGACTAGATGCGGGGCGATAGAGTAAGACCTACAAATATCAAGCACGAACGAACCGGTGAAATACCTGGGTCTACCGACAGTTTGGGGGAGATCAAAGAAGGCGGCACTGGGATATTTAAAGGAAAGAATCATGAACAAGATTAGTGGATGGAGAATTAAGACCCTCAACCAAGCGGGTAAGGAAATAGTCATCAAATCAGTGATAATGGCGATTACGGCATATGTGATGAGTATGTTGAAATTATCAAAAACTTGGTGTGCGGAAATGAACTCGATGATTGCGGATTTTTGGTGGGGGCAAACAAATGAGGGTAGAAAGATACATTGGAGAAGATGGGATGTCCTCACCAAGAACAAGCTAACAGGTGAGTTGGGATTTAGAGAATTGGAAACTTTCAACATGGCTCTCCTTGTGAAAATGGCCGAGAGAATGACAACCGAACCCAATTCCTCATGGGCCCGGGTACTTCGAGGGATATACTATCCGGGGAGGGACATATTCACGGCTCGAAAGGGTGGGAGAGCCTCGTGGGGATGGACAAGTTGTTGAGCGGTCGGGATCGAATCTTGAGCGATGGATAGTGGAGGATTGGAGACGGGAAAACCATTCGAGCGTTTGGGGACCAGTGGGTTGACACGGCCAAAGGCTATAAGATAGACATCTGACCAGACTGCGATGTGAACCAGGACATCATGGTGACCGAACTACTCAACCAGGACTGAACCTGGAATGCTGACTTCATTCGATCCATAGTCGAACTAAGGGTGGCCATGCAGGTGCTGCAGGTCCAGGCGCCGAGACTAGCAGGTGCAGATTGACTGATCTGGCCACATACGAACGACGGGAGCGTGAGAGTCTGGTCGACATACAACCAGATGAAGGACCTAGTTGAGAAACATCCAAGCTCCACCAACATCTCCGGAGACAGCATCGAGGTCGGGTGGCGCGCCATATGGAAGTGCAACATGATACCAAAAGTCAAGAACTTGATGTGGCATCTTCATTCGAACTCATTACCACTTATGAAGAACCTCCAAATGAGAGGGATGAATGTGTCAGTAAGTTTCTCGATATGTGGAATAGATGAGGATAGGGAAGCCAAAGAAGTCTGACCCCCAAAGTGCTGAAAAAGTCTGTGCCTATGCTAGTGGAAAGTTCCCTGTGATTAAGTCCACCATAGATGCAGAAATCCATGCTTCAATGGAAGGGATGAAGGCATTTAAAATTTACTACCTGGACAAGGAGTCAGTTACATTGAGAACTGACTGCCAGGCAATTGTCAGTTTCTATAATAAAAGCTCACAACATAAACCATCAAGGGTTAGGTGGTTAGGTTTTGTTGATTTCATAACTGGCTCAGGAGTGGAGGTCCAGATAGAACATATTGATGGAAAACAGAATGCCTTGGCAGATACACTATCAAGGTTAACATGTTTTCTATTAACTACAGGATGGAACCAGGATCAGGATCCAGTGGAAGAAAGAGGCTTAAGAACTACGGTGGAGCAGCTGGAAGGAGCTATACGAGAGCTAAACTGTGGAAGGAAAGAGGGGAAACAAATATCTGCGAAGGAAGCACTCTTGCGCAGTATACTGAAGACTGTACTTCCGGAGGCATTTCTAGAAGACAGCATTTCAAGCTCCTCACGGAAAATGTGCTCAGAAGCCCAATTAGCTTCAAGGAAGAAGATGAAGAAAGGGCCCAGCTCATCAAGGTGTATAGGGAACAAGCCAAGAGAGTCAAAGGCGAAATGGCCCTCCTATTGTCCATGAGATATATCAACTTGACGAGGATTGCAGCCCATGCAAGCAAAGACAACTGGGAAGGAGATGTGATAGGACATGAAACCAACAAGGTGCAAGAACTTGAGAAATCGGTAGATTATTTTACCGATATGCCTTTTATTTAAAGTTTAGTGTAATATGACATATGTTGTACAAGTGTAGGTGGACGGAAAAGGTATGGCCCGGATTACTAGGGCTCAGACTGAACCACCACGACAACCACCAATTTGAAGAATGGGTGCGGGCAAGAAAAGAGGAAACATGTATGAGGAAAGATGGGAGGGATCAGTGTAATGGCAAGGGATGAGGAAGGCCGAGTGACAGGAGGGGTGAATAGGACGATGCAGGGGTCGAATGCAACGACATTGGAGGCACAAGCCATCATGCTCGGAATGAAATTGGCAATAGAGAAAGGATGGAACCAAGTAGTGATCAAATCGAACTCGGAGGTGGTGATCAACCAATTGAACAACGAGGCACATCACTGGAGGATCGAAACGATATGCGAGAACATCAAAGCTTTAGCGAGAGGAGTTGAAGCGATTGCATGGATGAAGATTCGACGATCCGCGAATGAAAGCGCAAATTGGATCGCGAAAAAACCCAGATTTGGAGTGCGATTAAGCGATTGGGTCGAGAGATCCCCACTTTTACTTAGTAACATTTGAGTAGTGATTATAATAGCATTGAAACTAATCTTATTTCAGAATGAATACAAGTATCTATTGTGACAAAAAATAAGAAGAAATTTTTGATCCAATTAATTAGCAAACTCGAGGACCTCGAATCTAACCGTTCTCTATTTGTTGCATTGTTATCAGAACCGGACCGACCCTCGAACCGACGAGGGGGCCGGTTCCCGGTTCGGTCGGTCCAACACGGTTGGACCCGGTTTGATGTGCGATTCACTATTCACAAGCAAAAAAAATTGAAAATACAATTACAAACTATATAGTCTCAAACACACACATAATTACCTCAAACACACACAAACTACATAGTCTAAAACATACACATTACTCTCAAACACAATGAGAAAATGGCTTTAATTGGGTCATTACTCACTAGAAGGTAGAAAATGGACATGATTAATATTAGCTACAATGAGGACATACTTTATAGTGAAAGTTTTGTGATAGATTTGCTGCTATTTAGCTGTGTGTTGCTCCTATGATCCTGGCACCTCAACTAAAAGAGTGCAGTCGTGGGTAAAAGTAGGCTTTATGAACTATTTTTTCCCACGAGATGTTTCACTACCTAAAGACAAACCAGAAACGTGGAAGCCGATACCAACCTGATTGCGCGCTCAAAGTAGATATGGATAAGACATACGATAGAGTCAGTTGGGGATTCCTTCTTCAAGTTCTGGTTTCAAGAGGTTTCGATCAGAAATGGGTCTCTTGGATTAAGGTGTACATCTCCACGGTGTCATATCAGGTCATTGTTAATGGGAAGAAGACGGAGGTCATTAGCCCGACTAGAGGAATCCGACAGGGGGACCCCTTGTCCCCATACCTCTTCATAATCATGGAGGATGTGTTGTCCCGTACCTATGGGAAGCAATTTGGAAGTCTAAGACGTTGCCTAAGGTAAAAGTTTTTGCATGGAATTTTTATCACAGGCAATTGTTGTTTGGACCGCATTGGTAAGGAGGGGTATGCAGGTTGATATTGCTTGCCCCATTTGTAATCTTGATGAAACCAGTGAACATCTGATTTGGGGATGTGCTTGGGTAGGCCAGGTTTGGCTTGAACTGTTGGGTTTGCAGGAGGCTAGGGATGGTTCCAGCTCGATAAAGGAGTGGCTCACCAAAAGGTTTTCAGACAGGTCTAGTGATCGACCTAGCCATGAGGTTAGGTGGATGACCACTCTGATAGGCTGCTGGGCGATCTGGAAGGGAAGATGCGCTCAGGTGTTTGGAGGAAGAAAACCGTGTTCTGTAGATGTGATATGATAACCAGTGTTCGGTTAGCTGTCCAGGAGCAGGTACTAGTTCTGAACTCACAGGTGCGGTTGCAGCCTCTATTGCAGAGCTAGCACGGAGCGGAGGCTCAAAACAACTGGTCGACTGAGAGGTGGACCAGACTGATGGCGGGAACAATTAAAGTTAACTGCGACGCAGCTTGGAGTCGGAAAGCTAGAAAAGGGGGCATTGGTGTGGTGGCCCGGGACCATGATGGTCGGGTGGTCGGAGGAGTGCACCGTTAAGCCCAGTCAACCTTGATCGAGATTTTGGAGATTTTGGGCTTCAGTAGTTATAGAGCCGGATGCGGAAGTGGTCATCAAACACATTAAAGGTATAGCCCATTTTTGGAAAATAGAGACTATTATACAAAATTGTATTTACATGGCAGGCTCGATTAGGAACCTGACTTGGAATAGGATACCAAGAGCCGCCAATCAATGTGCGGATTGGTTAGCTAAACAGGTTTTAGGGGGGATGTGTCCTACCGATTGGGTTTTCCAACCCCCAACCCCCCTCGCTCAATTTTTGCGGTGTGATTGTAATTGTAATCGGGGTCAAGATTACCCCCTTTTTTCATAGTAATATACGGAAGTTTTTGGCCAAAAAAAACAACTGTTTTTTCTTGTAGTTTTTTTTTTTCCCTTTAGCAACACCTTGTTTGTTGAAAAAAAAAAAAGCAACACCTTGTTTGTTAATGGTCTCCATTCAGTAAGAGTGGTAGATATGAAAATATCCATTTAACTTAGTAGTTTCAAATAAGGGAAATAACTGCTATCAATCAGTTTCGGTTCTTCTTTCGTGCGTAGTAGGAAATAATATAACATTATTAGGTTGTAGTTTCAAATTAATAATTTAGAAACTGTAGAGAAAATAAGTGAGAAGAGAAAAGTGAGGCTAAATGGCTAATTTCCATAAGGCTAGACAGCTAAACTAGGGGGTTTATCATTAATATGTTTCTCCAATTTGTGTAAGCACTTAGTAATTAGTTTCCGGTAAGGACCTTTTTCATCATTAGTTAGTCTGTGTCAATTTCAATGTGTGTATCTACTTGAATTTGCTGATTGAGCTTCTCTTTCAATTGTATTGGATTTGCAGGGAGGAGCATCAACACAGCAATTAAAGCAGGATCAGCTCTAGCATTCACTTCGACCGTCATTGACGTGGGTGGCCAAACCACAAGAGTTGACACACGAAAGGAATACTATCCCTATACCACCAAGAAAAGATCCACTGCTGATTGAATTTGATTTACAGCTAAACTCTTAAAACCGGTCGGTTCAAACACTATTTATAAGCATTTATTTCTTTTAGCTGAATCAAATCGAAAAGAAATTCGGTTCCTGGTCGAACTCGGTTGAACCACCAATCTGGTTCTAATAAAAATTATCTATGGGTCAAAGTAGAAATTGGAAGGCATCTCCTTCCATTTCCAGCTGATATTTAAACCCCAATCCCATGTGCAACAAACACGTCATGTGAAACTACAGAGATAGTCTACCTACTATACATCTCCTCTACTAAAATTTGAGTTTCTTATTATCTAATGTTTAAAATAAAAAATTATGATTTATAATACGGTAAAATATCGCATTGACCCCTCTTATGTATGGGCAAATTTTCAGTTTTCCCCATAAAGTTTAATTCGTAAAATTTCATTCCCTCGTGTTTGTCCAAAGTGCAAGTTTGCCTCCCCGTCAACTTTTCCATTCAAATTTAACATAATTAGTTTTGAGAATTGCAAAAATACCAAAAAAATGTAACAATTTAACCATTTTAAACTTTTTCAAATGTTGTAATTGAGTCCTGATTCTAAAAGTTCCAAATCGGGACTCAATTGTAACATTTAAAAAAGTTTGAAAGGGTTAAGTTGTGACATTTTTGAAAATTTTATGGTATTTTTGTAATTTTCAAAACTAATTTTGTTAATTTGGATGAAAAAATTGACGGAAAGGGCAAACTTCCATTTTGGCGAAACATGAAAGAATGAAATTTTACGATTTAAACTATAGCGGAAAATTGAGAATCTGCCCAAATATTAGGAGACAATGTGATATTTTACCATTTTTAATATGTGGCAATTTGCTGAGTTACGTCAATTATTTCATACAAACTTAATAAAATATATTTTGAAAATTGTAGAAATATCATAATACTTTTAAAAATGCTACTATTTAACTATTTCAAACTTTTTTAAATATTACAATTGAGTCACAATTTGATCGGGATTCGATTATATTCCAATCGAAAGTGCTCGGGTATGAGTTTCAACCCAAACTTGATCGCCCACACATAGGAGATTGGTCTGGGTTAATACCCGGACCAGAACCCCAATTGAATTGGGGCTAAATCAACCTCATTCGATTAGAAGTCGATTGATGTCTAATCGAAGGGGCTCGGGTATGAGTTTTGCCTCAGACCTGGTCGCCCACCCATGAGGGGTTAGTAGGGTCAAGACTTAGATCTGAACCCCAATCGAATTGGAGTTGAACCAACCCCAATTCGATTCAGACTCAGTCTGACTCTTGATCTATACCAGTTCCCAACGCATGGGTGAACAAGTCTAGGTCAAGCCCCATACCCTAGTCCATTCGAGTTTCGATCGAATCAAGATCCAACTCCAACATTTGAAAACATTTTGAAGGGTTAAACTGTGGTCTTTATAAAAGTACTATATTATTTCTAAAATTTCCAAAACATATTATATTGAGTTTGGATGAAAAAATTGACGGAAGTGGAAATCTCAAGAGATTGCCCTAACTATGCAAGTGTAGCTAATTGCCTTAACTATGCAGGTTCAGGTAGCAAAATTTAAAAAATTAAAATTTAAGGAGCTTTTTATAAAATACGCAAAGTTTAAGTAATTGTTTGGTAATTAATTATTATCAGATTCAAAAAACATATGTATATATAGTATTTGTTAAATATTATATATATATATATTCTAGTTATATTATATATATATTTTAAATATAGTATTCTAGTTATTTTTTATCAAACGTTTTGATATGCTTTGTTTCATTTTTAAAGATTTTTTCAAAAAAACGTTATTTATTTCTCACATCGTCTAATATGTAAGATTTCGTTAATTATACTTAACAGACATATTCAATAATAAACAAAATTAACAAATATATAATACACCGAAAATAATAGCTACCTCTGTACACTTTATGACGACTTTTCAACGATTGACGGAAAATTGAACGGAGGTAACTATTTGTACCTTCTTCAAAGTTGAGGTAGCCCGTTTTGAATTTCCAAAGTTCGGGGAGCTCGTTGCAAAATGTCCAAAGTTCAGGTAGCTACTTGGTATTTAACCCAAAATTTTATCCACTTATTAATTTGACAAACATATTATCTAGATTTAATTACTTAAAATCTACCAAAATTTTGATTTTTAAACTTTTACTACATATATTTTTAGAATTAGAGAAAAATTATATCAATTTTCTCTCCTACTAAATTTGGACATGTCAAAACATTATTGGTCCATGATATAAAATATTATATTAAAAAAATATAAAATTCAGAAAAGAATCAGAAGTTTTAATATAATATATTTGTATATAAAAAATAAAATAATAATGAAGAAGTGCTTTTCTTTTTCCAGTAAAATTATTTATTTAAACATGAGAATTCTACATGAATTTGTTTTCCAGCTTTTTACCCTTTTTCAGTTTGTTTCCTAATTTTTAAAATAAAATTATTATTTTTTCTATATTCGTATTGTCACATCAACTTCCTCCATATTCTACATAAAAGTATACAACACTAACTTATTACCCTACATCTGAAAGTACATATAGGAAAATAAAATTTAAAAACAATTGAATAATATTCACTAAATTGACCAAAGTTTTGATCATAGTTATCAGAATCGGACTGGACCGCCGGTCCAACTGGGAACTGGTCCCCTACTCAGTTTGGTTAATTTAAAAGACCGAAATGTATGGTGGATCCAGTTGAACCGGTATGAACTAGGCAAATTTTTGAAAAATCGACTTGTTTTTTGATAACCGGTTGGTGTCCGATTCTTTTTTGGGGTGTTTTTTTGTTAACTCGGGTCGGTTCTTCGGATAAAAAAAGGGTCGAAGCTTCGTCTTCTTCTCCGAGGTCCAAGCTCTAGTTCATTGACGACAAAAAAGAGGCTACGTCGCAGTGAAAAGAGGCTAACATCGTTCCTCGACGGAGTCGCCAATACCTGTTCCTTCCTCTCTTTCACCTCCTTTCCCCCTCTGCGAGCTCTATACTTTCAGTTCACTTCAGATCTTTAAAATATAGAGTACACCATTCATTTCCTCGCCTTCGATATCCCTCCACAAGTCACCATCCCTCACCAGGAGTCGCATCTGCGACAACTTTGCTCAACGTTTCGATCCGATTTGTACCACGAAAGGAGCGCCTTCCCTAGTTACCTCTGCTTCCAATGCCGTTTGTGGTCTCTCTGGTTCTGCTCTGTCGCGACGCTCGTGGTGCCTCTTCAACTCGTCGAAAATTCGACTAAGGGGTGCCTCTGGTGAAGAGACGAATTGGCTCGAGTTCGGGGCTACCTCGGTGCCGGAAACTGCTGGAGAGGGTGAGAAATCAGGTAACTTGATGAAGACGTTAGACCTCGACTATCATGTTATTTATGCATGATAAACCGACCGGACCCGATCGGGTTGGACCGGACGAACCAGTTCGAGGGTCGGTCAAGATCTGATAACACTAGTTTGGATAGATTTTGTTAATTAACATCATCTATTATGTATTTTTATTTAATATACATATATATATATATATATATATATATATATATTAGAGTGACTAGATTGTATACAATTCTGACAAGTGACTTTTATTTATATTTTCTCAATCCTAACATAAAATTTTCATTCCTCAATAGTATGTCATATAAATCACTTTAAAATGCTACAAAATATTGAAATGTGAAATGAAGGCGGGATATTTGTGCTTGGGTTGTTTTGTGTTTTGGCTTGTTTTGTATCTGGTCTGCCCGTTTTGTGACTGGGTTGATTTTTATAATTGTAGATTGAATATTTGAGGTGTTATTTGTTCTTCTAACAATATTTAGTGTGTAACTGACAATTAGTTTCTATAGGGTTTTGTATTTAAGGGGAACAAGTTGCGAGATGAAGGAACCAACTCCAATGAACCAACTCCAAGGAACCAACTTCTAAGGTTTTTTGTGTCCCTTTAGTTATGTTCTTCCCCGGTTTTTTCATGGTATCATAGCACCAAGGCGATTTCCGTCTCTGATCCTCGCGATTCTAGTGCCAAAATCCATGATTCGTCCCTTGGATTTGTGGTTGGAGCCTTCGCTGCGATTCTCTAGATCACAATTTTTCTCGGGTTCGATCTTTTCTTCGAACCTAACTAGCGTTTTTCTTCTACATCTGGTATCTTTGGCTTCAGTTTCTTGCGGATCTTGTCACGATTTTTTAAGCATTGATGTTTCCTGACTTCAATTCTCTGTGAGGTATCATCCTTATCTTTTGGTTCTTTTGATTTGTTGTTATGGCTGAGGAGAAACCTGTCAAAGAGGTGAGAAAATATGCCATTGATAAGGTTGACAACATGACAACTATTCAGATTGCTAATTACCCTGCTTTTCATGAAAGAACCAATCATATAGAAATAGATTGTCATTATATTAGAAAAAAATTGTTTGAAATGTTGTACAACTAAAACATGTTAAAAAGGAGGTCAGTTGGGAAATTTATTCACTAAGGCATTAGAAAGTCAACAACATTATTTTTGTGTGTGAAAGACTTGGTATGAAGAATTTGTTTGGAGGATAGGGGGAGAAAACATGAAGATTGATCTATGAAGGTTTCCAACCTGAGAAGAGTATTGAAAGGCGAAATGCATGTTGGATATTTGTGTTTGGTTTGTTATCTTTTGTATAATTTGTAATTATGCCTATTTTGTATCTAGGCTACTCGTTTTGTGATTGAGTTGATTCTTGTAGTTGCAGATTGAATATTTTAGGTGTTATTTGTCCTTCTTACAATATTTAGGGTGTAAGTGACAGTTAGTTTCAGTAGGGTTTTGTATTTAAGGGTGAGGAGTTGCAAGATGAAGGAACCAACTCCAATGAACTCCAATTGTTTTCTTCGGTTTTTCTAGGATTTTCTGCATCCCTTCAGTTATGGTCTTCCATGATTTCATCACAAAAATTCTAATTCATTCTCAAAATAAGTTACAAAACCTTAATCATTTTTGTCTATTTTGTATGTATATTTATAATTTTATCTTAAATATATTTTACGTAGTGAAATTTATACAATACTAAAATATTATAATTATCAGCATTAATTATGCACGTATTAAAATTTAATATTCCAACTTAAATAGAATAATTAAGGATATTCTCCGTATATTACACAACAATTTTATCAAAAAAGTAGTTGTATACAATATCACTTACCTTATTATAAATACATTTTTTAAATAAAATTTAACACATAAGCAAATAATAATAGTAAAAATGTCAAGATAAATTCTTACAATCTTACGAAAATAATTTTTTTATATCTATAAACTCAACATATTTTGTCAAATAATATAATAGATAAACCATTGTATGTATATTTTAAAAATAAATCATAAGATATATTTACTATTATTAAAATAAATTAAAAATACCAATTTTTTTATATAAATATATGACACTAATATAAATCATGAAAACATATATTGAAGTTAAAGTATTATATGGATATTAAGATAATATTTTTAAAAAACATCATGAAAAACATTTGTTTTGTGAATTAGGAAAATAAATAAAATATTTTTGTATATATAATTTAAATATAAGATATTCTTAGTATTACTAAAATAAATATTAATGATTTTACTATATTTTTATAAACATATGACACTACTAGAAGTCATAAATAATTTTAAAATTTAACTTAAAAGAATTAATCAGCATTATATTTAGGGTTAATTATCAAGTTTTTAGCTGAACTTTACATAAGTGAACAAATGGCTAGCTAAATGTTTTTTTTTTCTGAATAAAAAGATAGCTGAAATGTTTCATATGGACAAAATGTCACCTTTTTTATGAAATATTTCATATGGACAAAGCTTGAAATATTATCAAGTTACCTTTTTTTTCGATTTGAAATGAAATATTTAACGTATCATTACTCAGATTTAATGAAATCCACCTCCTATGCAAATTACCGCTTTTAACCCTAATTATTCAGTTGCTTTCTTCACCAAACCAGTCTCTTCATCTTCAATCTTAAACCTTTGTTATTTTCTTCTATAATCTCAAATCATTTGTCGATTACATGAATGATTATGAGTGCCTATGGATTTGGTATTGTAATACCGTGTGTTGGATCACATAAACTGGATTCTCCTTCCTAGCGTTTGCTCCGTTGACCTGCACGAAGGAAAGCCCGGGGTGTTCCCGTTGTTTCCCCTCTGATGACAAAGTAAGTCGGAGGTTCGTTTGTATGAAATACTCAGATAATGTAAAGTTCTCTAGTATCAAAGAACCCTTACTCTGGTCTGATGATGGTAATGAACTATTTATAACATTTCATACCTGTAACCATAGTAGAGTCAGATCATACCATGGTTATCTGAGCTGTCCCTAAGGCGAGCCAACCAGAGTTACTTTAAAGAATATTCTTTTGTAGTGGCTACTCCACTGTAGACTATCCTTTTGATTTGTTTAATCCTAGGCATGCTAAAAGCAACCAGCCTAATTCATAGGTGTGTAGGCGCACCAACTGAGGTGGTCAGTGAATGTGGTGTCACACACTTAATCAGAGTTTTCCCTATTTGACGCATGCCTAAAGGCGACGCCTTTAGGCTCCATCCGTTCAGGGCGACGCCTTTGGGCGCATGGCTAAATGATATTAAGCTTTTTGATAAATTCAGTCTGAAGTGTTATTGAGTCAAATGTTAAAAATAGTTCAGTCCAATATTCATAACCCATCACTGTGTGAAGTTTACACCCTATAATGATCTACAATAACGTCAACTAGCAAAAATAAAGTTATTCTAATGTTCAGCTAGCAAATTAAATCTTATAACAACGTTTGACTAGCAAACCGCAATGTAGAACTTGTTAGAAATACAAGATATAGAAACTATAATACTACCTAGTAACATATATGTAAATAATGTACCTGTTCTGAATATGATATGCCAAAAATAACAAGTAGAAGCTGCACATTTTTCCAGCTCTGTCTCTACTTTGAAACATGGTATTAGAGACATGATTTCTCGATCAATCACAAATTGATATTTGTAGGCTTCATCATATACCACATTGTACTACAACAATGTCAGGATCAGAAGACGACAACGTCAACACCAATGAACCCGACTTAACAGATGCATCATTGGTGGCTCAGTTGGCGACACTGCTTTCACACATGCCACATTCACACAACAATTTATAGAACTCAGGATTCTGGCTATCAATCTCATTGTAAAATTGAACGAAAATAATTACTCTATTTGGTCACGGCTATCTAGATGAAGATTGGCGAACAAGGGAAGCTTCAACATCTGACCGACATACTAGCACCCCTGGTGGCGAAGACCCTGAATACCCTCAGTGGGAACATCATGACTTAATTGTCTGCTCGTGGATACTGGATAACATGGAACCAGACCTGGTTTACCAATATGCTGAATTTCCAACCGCGAAGAAGCTCTGGAAGGGACTGCTCGCGACTTACAGTAAAGACAAGGATGGAATCCAACTATTCGATTTAATAGTACAGGAGAATAGCATGAAGCAGAGAACTAATTCTCTCAAAAACCCCTATAGTAAGATGCAAAAATTGTGCAGGGACATAGAGCTCCGGGATCCAAATACCATGAAGTATTCCGAAGACATAACAATTTGGAACACGAAACAATCAGAAACCAAATTGTACCAGTTCCTCAATGCAGTAAATGATGAATTCAACCAGGAAAAGAGAGATATACTCAGAGAAACTCAATTACGAAATCGACGATATGTTATGGGCGGAACAAAACGAGAATCTGAGTCACCAAAAGTTACCTCTAGCACCGGAATCGGGTCCGACTTCATCGTTCAACCTCGCTCAGAACACGTCGGTGCAACTGCTCGACCAATCCACACCGCTAAGCCACAAATAGTCGTCACGAAGGGAAAAGTGACATCTTGTGGCGACAACATCGATCGGGTGAACATACGTTGTAGCCACTGCGGGAAATTTCGTCATGGCAAGGAGGAATGCGAATTACCTCCCTACCCCGAAGCATCTCAGTATTTACGGTTCATGCCATTAAATTCTGGTAATGAACCAGAAAAAACCCCGTTGTATAATTGATTCAGGGTCTACTCACACTATGACTGATGATGAAAATGATTTTATTAGTCATTCAGTACCAAACAAGCAGATGACACAGAGTGCAAATGGAAATTTTCCACCAGTTCATGGAGCGGGAACAATTATTCTGTCTCTAACACTTAAATTGCATAATTGCTTATATGTGCTCAGTTTATCCTGCAAGCTACTATCCATTAGCCATGTAACAAAGGAGTTGAATTGTATAGTATCCATTACCTCTTGCTGTATTTGGATGTGGTGCTGAGCATCAAGGTCTATATTATGTGGAGGAAGTGACTCAACATAGAACTGCATAGCTTGCTCACGGAACAGTCGATAGGCAACATTAGTTGTGGCACCGGAGGTTGGGACATTCGTCCACATGGTATCTTCATAAATTATTTCATTTAAATAAAAGTATTTTCTGTGAAACGTGTATTCTTGCAAAAGGTCATAAACAATCATATTTACAATCTGATTTGAGAGCAAAATCTATTTTTTCCCTTATTCACTCAAATGTTTGGGGTCCCTAGTATACCCATATATACGGTATTGACTACTCTGAGACGTTCTCTCCAGTTGCTAAAATTGACACTATCAGGGTGTTATTTTCAATAACAGTTAACCGTGATTGGCCACTTCATCATTTCGATGTTAAAAATGTGTTCTTGCATGGTGACTTGAAAGAAGAAGTATACATGGAGTCCCCTCCAAGTATTAAGACAGGTTTTCAAGAGACCGAAGTGTGTAAGTTGACGAAAGTCGTGTACATTCTAAAACAGTTAGCTAGAGTATAGTTTGAGAGATTCATAGTTGCCATGAAGAAGTATGGATACAGGCAAAACAACTCAGACTATACATTATTCCCAAAGAGAAGAGAAGGGCGGGTAACGTGTTTGATAATATATGTCGATGACATGATCATTACAGGAGATGACCTGGAGGAAATATCCCAACTCAGACAGAATCTATTTCAAGGGTTTGAGATGAAGGACTTGGGAGAACTCAAGTATTTTCTGGGAATCGAGGTACTTCTTCAAGAGATAGTATTTTCATTTCTCAATGAAAGTATGTTCTGGACCTACTCGTAGAAACAAGTTTATTAGATTGGAAGCCAGCATATACGCCTATCATGATGAATCATGGGCTGGAGATAGTGGAAGGGGTGGAATTGATAGATCACGCACGATATCAACGTCTAGTGGGGAAATTGATTTATCTTTCTCACACGAGACCTTACATCGCATACGCAGTAGGAGTGTTAAGCCAGTTTATGCGTAAACAGCGGACTGATCACATGGGAGCTGTTAGACGTCGAATCCGACTTCCCCGACCTGTTTTAGAAAATATTTTTAAATTTCTCTTTCGAAATGTCGGGTCTTGGCGAGCGACGGGTCCGGTCGAGCGGGGTCATCAACCGGACCGAAAAATTGAAAGAGTCGCCACCGATTAAATAAAGGCTAATCGGAATCCTAAAATTGCCTAGGGTAAATGAAATTAACATCCTAGGGCTTAGAAAGGTCTACGTCCAGAGAATCAAGTTCGGGTGTTTGATTACGTCTTAAAAGCTCGCGAGCTCATAATCCACCCTTTCGGTACTTTAGTTTGCTTTCAATTTTTTTTTTCATTTACCTGAATTGCTCGTTTCGATCATGCTTGGCCCAAAAAAGACTATATGCATTTTCCTTAAACCATGTATAAACAAATGTTTTTTTTTGATGAGATAATTTCAAATAAACAAAAGAGTACTAAAGTTAATCGTGCTCGAAAAAAATAGTTTAACTCTCGAGCTTTTTAAACGTGTCAAAACATGCACGAATGATTTTTTAAGATTTTAAGCTCGTTGAACTAATTTGTCCCATTTTGAGAAGTTATAGGATGTCAAAATAAATATAGGGACCAAAATGCAATTTATTAAAATTTGAGCTGAATTGGACAAATATTTCGAAAATTACAGAAATACCCCAAAACTATTATGGACTTATTTGTAATACTTAGTAAAGTTCTAAAATAACCCGAAAATTATTCTAGACTTATTTGTAACATTTTGAAAAGTCATGGAATGTCCAGAAAAATTTATGAATCAAAATGTAATTTTCGAAAAAATTAAAACTGAACTGAAAGTATTTTTTAAAAATACAGAATGACCCTAAACTATTCTAGATTTATTTGTAACACTTAGTAAAATTCCAATAAATAACCCGAAAATTATTCTAGACTTATTTGTAACATTTTAGAAATCATGGAATGTCTAGAAAATTTTAGAAATCAAAATGAATTTTTTTTAAAACGAGCTGAATTAAGAAAATAATATTGCACAAATTACCCAAAACCTTTCCGGTTTGGTTTATAACACTCTATAACGTCCCAGAAATGACCCGAGAGTCCAAGGACCGAGTTGTAACCTTTATCAAAGTTTGGGAATGACCTAAGTCATTTTTTTGAAAATTATGTTTTTCACATATACATAATATACATATATTATACATATACATAATATATATATATATATATATATATATATATATATATTATACATATAGATAGATAGATAACATAGACATAATATAAATATATATTATACATATAGATATAATAGTATAAACATAATATAAATATATATTATACATATATATATATATTATACATATATATATATATATATTAACAAGTATATTATATAAACTCTCAATTTTATTTCACATTTATAAAATAAAAATATGATATTGAATATGAATATGAATATGAGAGAAATATACCTAACCCAATGGAGGTTTAATACCGTACGAGGAACCGAGACCGATAATTATCGATATTTTTTTTCACTCTTTTTCTATTTTCTTTTCACTTCCCAATCTTTCTTCTCATTTCCCACAACAACTTCTCCTCAAATCCTTTCTTTCTCTCCCTTATTTATACACAAAATAAGTAGATATTTTTTTGATATATTTTTTTTTTAGATATTTGTTTTTCAGATATTTTTAATTAATTTTTTTTTATATCGATTCCTCGCGTACGGTATTTTGATCCCGAGCCAAAATCATGTGTTTACAGAAGATGTCATGAAAGCCCTTCAATATCTAAAGGGATCTCCAAGGAATAAAGTGGTTTTTCGAAAGAATGGTAATTTACAAAAAGAAGCATATATTGATGTAGACTGGGCATGCAATCTAGTGGATAGAAGATTAACTTCAGGTTACTTCGCTCTAGTCGGGAGGGTGGGCGGGGGGATGTAGTCACCTTGAAAAGTAAGAAACAGAAAGTTGTGGCATTTTCAAGCGCTGAAGCAGAATGCATAGGAATAACTCGAGGCTTGATCGAAGTATCATGGTTACGAAGCTAACCGAGATTGGCATCGCAGTAGAAGAAGTATGCCAACTGATGTGTAATAATCATGCATCCATTAGTATCTAAGAGAATCCAGTGCAACATGATTGAATGAAGCAGATTGATATGGATCACCACTTTATCAAAGAGAAGTTGGAAAGTGGAATCATCGCTCTCCCATTTATACGCTCTGAAAATCAATTGGCGGATATTCTAACAAAGGTAGTGAATGAAAAAGTCTTCAAGGACGTACTGTGCAAGTTAAATATTGGGGACCCCACTATTCAACTTGAGGGGAAGTGTTAGAGATACAAGATATAAAAACTGTAATATTAGGAAGGAATATATGTAGTTTTCTATCTAAGCCTATTTCCTATTCTAGACTACTTCCTATTCTAGCTTCCCTTGTAACATATATGTATATGTACAATGTTATGAAGCTGCAGGTATTTCCAGCTCTGTCTCTACTTTGAAACAGAACTAAGTACAATTAGCAAATTAAATTGTTTACAACAGCAAAATTCAGCTACTGCACAGCACAACGAAACAAACATAGCAACAGGAAAATAAATGTTATTACAGTTACCAAATTACTTACAATAGTAAAGTTCAGGTACTCAGTAACACAATGTATCATATTTAAACTAGCAATTTATGTATACAACAATGATAAAAATATTATCGACAATATAACACGATAAATTCCATCTCTCGATTGATAGATCTTTAATTCTATAATAATATTGTCATGCATCTCTCGAAACTTGTTGACAACCTTTCTCTCGTGATGCACATTTCATCATCGTACCATTCAAAATAGTTGCATCCTTTGATTTTAGAACTATTACAAAGGAATCTATGATTTTTTTAAAGCGATTCAAAGTTAATGTACTTACCTTGCTATATTTAGGGCAACCATTGAACCTCATTTTTTTTTCAACGATGACTTTTTTCCACTTCCATATAATTTTAACTCTTGCAACCAAACCACAAATGCATAATATTTTTTACATTCTTGCTTGAGTGTTTTGCGAATATGAATAAGGTGAAGAAGCCAAAATCACACCCTTATTTCTATTTACAAACTAGAGAAAAATTAAGGTTTTATTATCAAGATTGGAGGGACTAGTTTGGGGAAATTGAAATGTAGTGGAGAGAAATAAACGAGATCTCCTCTTTGATATTCCCTCTGTTATTAACCTTGTTACTCATTCTGCTATGAGCACAGCTGGTTCTTCGGTGCTTGACTCTGTTCATTCCAATGCCGGTGTCAAAGACCTTACCCTACAGAATCAGGTTACGGATCTTGCTACACATCATACCATCTCAACCCAACCTCTGGCAAACCAGCATCCGACACCCTCTCCACAATACAATGGGTGTGACCGGGGTCGTGGTCGGAACTCTGGTGGCAATAAACCGCAGTGTCACTTGTATGGTAAGATTGGACATCTTGTTCATCGTTGCCTTCAATGCTTTAATATCAACTTTGTTGGAGTGACTAATCTGAATACTAGTACCTCTGCCGGTGGGAATATGAGTGCTAATTTCCGTGCTAACACCTGGTCTAAGCATAGTAGTGCATCCCCATCCCATGCGAATGTGACTCATGGCCCTGCTTCTCAACATGTGCACCCTTACAATGTTATCAATCCATATTCAGCACCACCTCAGTTTTATTCGAATCCACCTATGCAGTTTACTCTCCAAGCCTCGCAGCACTTTTCTTCTCCTGGTCCTGCAACACCTATGTCTGCCTTCGTTGCATATCCAGGATATGCACCGCCTTCCTACTTTTAACAAACATCTGGTCTAGTTTCATATGTTGTCGGTCAACCTTGCCAGCCTGCTGCTGGACCTCTATTGTTGTCAGTTCAGGCTCGTGCTTCAGGTCCTTCGACCCTGATGAATCCTCCAGTTCAGGTAGCACATCTGCCCTCCCTGTCATTTGTTCAGTTTGCGGCTTGGTACCCGGAATTTAGTGCCACAAACCACCTCACGCACACTGCATCTGCAACCGATACAGTTCTGTTTCATGGATCAGGTAAAGTGACAGTAGGTAACGCCCCTTTTCTTGATATTTCGGGTATTAACATCTCTACCACTCATACTGTAAATAGGTCTCTTATGCTGAACAATATTCTGTATGTTCCAAATGTTACTAAAAATCTGGTTTCCGTTTCGCAGTTCACTAGGGATAACCATATCTACTTCAAATTTCATCCCTCCCAGTGTGTGATTCGGGATGCCTCTTTGCATTAGATGTTGTTGTGTGGAGCTGAACGTGATGGTCTTTATTGCATTGACCTTGCAAAAATTGAGCGCATTTTATCTTCATTGTCTAGTGCAAATAAGAGTTCTAGGTTAGGTTCCGATGTTTGTTGTCTTGCAGCTCATCAAGTGTTAGAGTCTAATGTGTGACACATGAGGTTAGGTCATCCCTCCTCACAACTCTTGTCTCGCATTTTAAGATTGAATAAAATTGATGTTTCGGCTTCAACTCAAGATTGTGTTGCTTGTGCCACCGGAAAAAGTAAAAAACTTACGTTTCATACATCAACATCTACGTATGCATCTCCTCTTGATCTTGTTGAGGTGGACCTTTGGGGTCCAGCTCCTTACCTATCCAATGGAAACCTATACTATATGAGTATTGTCGATGTTCATAGTCGGTATACATGGATATATTTTCTTCGGTCCAAGAGTGAGGCCACTAACACGTTTGTTCAATTTCAGAAAGCTGTTAAAAAACAGCTTGGTGTTTCTCTTAAAGCAGTTCAAACAGATGCATGTGTTGAGTTTATAACCTTTGTCATCTTACCTACAGCAGTTCGGTATTCATCATATTATAACATGCCATCATATATCTGAGCATAATGGCATTGTGGAAAGAAAACACTGCCACATTGTTGAGTTAGGCCTTACACTCATGGCTCAAGCCTCCATACCCTTACATTATTGGAGCGATGCGTTTTTTATTGTTGTGTTCCTTCTAAATAGACTTCCAACTCATGTGTTAGATGACGTTTCTCCACATGAATGTTTGTTTAAATTGTAGCCCAATTATTTGTTTCTTTGTGTGTTTGGATGTCTATGTTTTCCTCATCTCAGAGCCAACAGTACATACGAACTTGATTTTCGTTCAGTTCCATGTGTTTTTCTTGGTTATTGCTCTTCATATCATGGCTACAGGCTTAGATGCAGCTGGTCGAATATATATTTCTCGACATGTCACTTTTCATGACTCTGTATTTCCCTTTGGAGATAAGTCTGGTCCTTTCCTTACCTCAGCAGCTGTGAAGAACACGGTAACATCTCTTCCTTTTTCTTACCATTTGATTCATCCCTTTTGAATGATGTAGGTACCTCAGCTCCACAATCGCCTGATTCTCAGCACGTTTCGGTCCAGTTCAGCGGTCTGAGTCAGTGTCATCTCTTCATGCTGATTTCATTCCATCGTCCTTCTCTCCTGTTTCAGCACCAACCTCAGTCCCTTCAAGTGTCTCCCCTACTTCAACACCCAATTCCGTTGACATTGGTGTCTCTCTTACTTTAGCACCAACCTCAGTTTGTGCAGGTTAGTCACCCTCTCTGCCTACAACACTTGTGGTCAGGTATGTGCCTGTCAACCCATCCAGTTCAGGTCTTTCTTCTGGTCTTGTTCCTCTCAGTGTCACCCCTGAACATGTACCTACTCAGTCCCATACTACACATATCAGTAATCCTGCTTCTAGTTGTTCAGTTCTACCATCAACCATTAGGTATATACCCTTGCGCTCCAATTATTCAACCTTAGTTCCCCAACCTCAACCTACTGCTCCGCGCCCTTCCACTTACTCCATGCAAACTCGGTCCAAAACTAAGACTAATCATGCCTTGACAGCATCATCATCATCTTCTCCATTGGATACAATCCTAGAACTCACGAAAATTCATGAAGCAATGACACATTCCTGCTGGGCGTCTGCTGTAAGAGCTGAGCTGAATGCTCTTGCTACCAACAAAAGATGGTCTCTAGTTCCCCTTCCGCCCGAACAATACCCCATCAGTTGTAAGTGGCTTTTTAAAGTAAAAAAGAAGGGTGATGGTTATGTGGATCGCCTCAAGGCCAGACTTGTAGCTCGTGGATTCTCGGAGAAACCCGAATTTGACTTTCAACACACCTTTAGCCCAGTTGTTAAACCACAAACCATGCATATTATCCTCACGATTTCTTTAACTCATCACTGGACACTTCGGTAAATCAATATCAACAATGTATTCCTTCACGGTGAGTTGCTTGAGGATGTATATATGAGTCAACCCACTGGGTTTCAGCTGTAGGACACAAATAGAGCTGCTCTTGTATGTCAACTACACAAGGCAATTTATTGGTTCAAACAGGTACCTCGTGCTTGGTTCGAACGATTGAAGTGTTTCTTACTCAATTTTGTGTCGTTTATAGTTTCCAATTCCGATAGTTATTTTTTTATTAAGTTTTCTGACCTAGGTTATGTGCTTCTTCTTGTTTATGTAGATAAAATTGTCATCACTGGGAGCTCAGATAAGATTATAAGTGATGTCATTGCCCAACTTAACAAAGAATTTCAACTCAAGGATCTTGGGGTCCTCAATTACTTCCTTGGAATGGAAGTCCAACACACTTCTGACTACCTCCTTTTGGGGCAAAAAAAGTACATCACTGATCTTCTTGTAAAAACTGGCCTAACCAATGTTGAACCTCTTCCCATTTGTATCACTCATCCTGATATTGATTTTGCTGTCAATATGCTCAGTCAATTTATGCAAAATTCCCACTTATCTCACTGGAAAGCTTTGGTTCGAATTCTTCGGTACCTAAAGGGTTCTCTTGATCATGGGTTAATGTTCAAGACTAATACCTCTGTTTTGCGGAATGATGTTGGTTTAGTTTCTTATTCAGATGCAGATTGGGTAGGTGATGCTTCGGATCGTAGATCTATCTCGGGTCAATATCTCAAACTTAATGAAAATCCAGTGGTGTGGAGCTCAAAGTAGTAACCAGTGATATACTGCTGCTCAAAATTATAATGCAGTCAGTTGTGGCTTGTGTCCAAAAACAGAGTGTTTGTGATCATACTCTTGAAGACTAGAAGATGAAGTCTCAAACCTTCCAACCACAGTCGGTGACATAGGGTGTGGTTTAACTCCAAAAACAGAGTGTTTGATTGCTTATGGAGACAACCTTAAGACACTCTATGATCGGACTTTTGAGGATAAAAAGATAAAGGAAAAAACCTTCCAAACACACTGGTAAGAAAGAGGCTCAAACATATCTGTCATCCGTATCAAAATCTGTTACTGCATCTTCAGTTTAGTATGTTAATCACACAATCAGTTGGGTGCTTAAAGATATCTGAACATATCACATTTGCAGTTGGAAATCGGTTGTTATGCTATAACTGGTCTAGCTCCTACTTCATGTATGGAAATCAGTCAGCTACTATGCAGAATTGTTGTCTAACCCATGTTGCAGACCCAGATTCAGCAAACCGAACTTCATTGGGGGAATATTGAAGTATATGGTTAGCAAGCCAAAGTATTTTGGGCACAATCTGAATTATAATTAGTTAAGGGGTCGTTATGTAAATACTAGTTGGGCTTTTGTATACTTTTTGTTTTTGCTATCTCCTTAAATAGTAGGTTCTCAGAACAGTGAAGGTAAGTTCGTTTGGTTTATAAAATGAAAAACTATAGTGTAATCAACCTTTGCTTTCAGTTCTGATTTATGATGTCATTTCTTCTGAATGCTTGGTTTCTAAACTTCTACACATTCGATATACTCTTAAGATATCTTAACAATCTCACTACCATGTCTAGAAAACGACGACTAACAAAAATCTATTGTGACAACATCAATAAATTACCAGTGAAATTTGCACAAAAATATAAAATTAGATATTTGATTAACTTCTTTCTTATATTTGATTTAGATATTTTCAGAGCTATTGTTTACTTTACTATTTTCAGAGTTCATAAAGTAGGGTTAGTTAGGTATATTCATATTTTAATTTTAGATATATTTGGAATGTAGGGTTAAGTAAAGAAATACTCATAGAATTTAAATTTGACCAATCCTAAAATATTTTGTAAAGATATTAAATAATAAACCCTGCAAATTAATATTGATTTTTACATTTCAGTAATCCGTAAAATATTATTTCAACACATCACTAGAGTTAATTTAATTTTGTAGTAAAATATTTTTGTTACTTTTTTCTCGACATATAATACCTAAATTTTGGATGATATTAGTTTGGAGTAATAACATATTAACAACTTTTGGTAAAATTTATAAAATAACGAAGAAAGATATTTTACTATTTTTTTAAAATAACTTTGTCAAAGTGTTGGAATCATCTACACATAAATATGAATAATACTAAAAAAATATATAAGTTTTCTTTAACTATTTAATAATCTCATTATTTGAAAATACTCTATAGTACATAATTATCATTATAAAAAATGTATACATTAATCAAATATATCCTTTCAATTTGGTTTTAATGTTTTAAATTTGATTTTTTTTTTTGTATTTATTGCTTCACGTGATAGATTATGTATATTAAGCATATAAATATACATCAATTTTGATGGATTTTAATTTTGTTTGAATTAATTAATTTTATAGATGACATGTATTTTTATAACGATAGTGCTCAGAATTCAAAAACTCTATAACTTCTTGGAAATAAGAGATAATGTTTTGAAGAAAAAAATCTGTATAATTGTAGAAACATTAAAAAGTCACAATTACCAAAAAAATATGACGACTTGAGAACATAATATACAATTATCATTATTATGTAACATTGCAAAGTACTGTTCTATTCCTACCTCCTTGTTTCCCCTGTTTCCTGGCCTCTCCATGGCCGAGCTCGCTCGGAGCTCCGACCCTCATGTCTCTGTTCCAATGGGGGAAGGCGAAATCCCTGCGAAGGAGACTCTGCAGAGTAAATTGTCCCATAAATCAAACCTTACTAGAATCATGCCGGGGGCTTTTGAAAAGGTAATCTATTCTGATCAATTTCTTTTTGAAGATATGGAGGATGAGATTGATGAATTTCCGTATGTGAAATGCATAAAAATCTTCTTTTCAAATAAAGAAATGATGAACATGAGGAAAAAACATGCCCTCAACGTTATCATAAAAATGTTTGGCAAAGCTGTTGAATTCAATTTCCTAGTTAGAAAACTGAAATCAATGTGGAAAGTTGAAAACTTTGACATTATGGATTTGGGATACGACTCTTTCAAAACATCTTTTCAGACTAAGATAGACATGGATTCTGTGCTAAGAAATGACCCTTGGTTTATTAACCATAGTTTTATCATCATGAGGATGTGGGAACCAAAGTTTCAACCGACGAAAGCCAAACTGAACGGATCAACTATTTGGTTGAGAATCCCCCTCTTACCTTCAGAATACTACGAACCAAGTTACTTGGAAAAAATCGGAAACCAATTGGGAACTCTATTGAAAATAGATTGTGCGATTGTTAATGGGTAATGGGGCAAATTCACTCGTTTTTTCATTCAGGTAAACCTAACTCAACCTCTATCTCTTTTCCTAAACATCGACAATATACATTTGAATATTGTCTATGAATGATTCTCCTTCATCTGTTCTGTTGTGGTATGGTGGGACACTCAGAGAATATCTGTGATAAAAAATGAACTCCCACAAGCCTAGAATCAAAGCTACCTAGGATAAACCACACATCAGAAGGGGATGATTCGACCTTCATGCAAGAAGAAGGGAATAATCAAACGCACCTAGAAACGGCTAATCAGAACCGGAGCTTGAACGGGAAGGCTTCAGACGAAGAGGAGACGAAAGAGAACCGTTGATACGGTTCTTGGATGGTAGTCAGCTACTGGAAAAGGGTACCGAAGAAAAAAGTAAAGCAACATCTGAATCCTAACCCTAGAACCACGGCCGCTCCAGTCATCAGGAAATTTGTTGCTCCGCGCAACGATAGTATTCCAACTGGAGCAGACAATTTAGGGAACACAAATAGAGAAGCAATCGAGTCTGAAAAAAACGATTATTGCCAGGGAAAAGTAGGGAATGCTAAGTGGAGAAGAAAAGATAAAGGGGAAGATGTCGGTGAAAAAATTGGGATAGCTATCAAACCAGTGCAAGCTGTCGAACCGACTCTTTAGTGACCATACCAAATATCTTCAACACAGTGCAGTAGACCGGTCCAGAACTCCAACTGTGCAGTCAATCACTTATTTGAACACGGTAGAGCTGAAAATTCATCTGCTTGGCCGAAATGCAATGCTGGCTGAAATCCATTGCTGGGCCGAAATCAACTGCTGGGTTGACTGGACTGAAATTCTCTTATGGGTTGTCAATCAATGATAATGGGATAATTCCTACGGAAATAATTGATGGGCCTACATAAGTGATTGGGTTAATTTCTAATGAAATGGGCAGCAGTGATACTAAGGACACGTCAATTTCTCACTTTGAGGAAGAAGAGTTGAATATGGAAGAAGAATTAACTCCTTCTTTGGGGGTAGTGACTCGATCGCGGAAAGGAAAAGTGGTCGATCGACTTCTCGTGAAATCGGTCGTCCCATCTCAGGAAGGAGGGCAGTAATTTTTCTCCTTTCTTTGTTCATATTTTCACCAAATTGTTTCCATTATTGGTACAACTAACATAAATTCTATGGATTCTACGAATAGGAGGGTTTGTGTAAATTTGCCCTTGGAACCTGCGAAGCTGAATATGAATATTTTCATTTGGAAATGTAGGGGTAGGTAGAAATCTAGCCATAAATTGTGTTAACGACTGTATTTGCAGATTCAAGCTGGAGCTGGTTATTCTTATAGAGACCATGCTCGGTGGAGAAAAACTTATTGCACAAGCAAAAAAATTTAACTATGACCAATTTAAAGCGGTGGATGCTAGGGATCTGAGCGGTGGGATTCTTCTTTTGTGGAACTCAAATTATATGGATCTTCAAATTATAGGAACATCGGATCAGGAAATTCATGCGACTATAAAGGTACATATGTCAAATATTTCTTGGGTATTGTTTGCCATTTATGCAAGTGTGGACATTGCTGAAAGAGTAGTACTCTGCCAGAATTTGAAAAAGGTAGCCGATACTATGAATTTGCCTTGGGTTGTTATGGGGGGATTTAAATGATGTTTTCAGTCATTTAGATAAGAAGGGTGAAAAAATAAATATGAAGAGGGTCAATAACTTCAAAAACATGTTAGACTATTACTCCCTAGCAAACTTGGGGTTTTCTGGTTCGAGGTTTATTTGGGCTAAGATGTGTAAAGGACGTCATTATGTCCAGCAAAGACTAGATAGCGTTGTGGCCAATCCAGATTGGTTCATTAAATTTCCTAAAGCCAAAGTTGGTCACCTGCCTAGAACTAAATCTGATCACTACCCAATTCTTTTGTCCCTCTCGGGTAAAAATGTAGTGCATTCTCAGAGACCTTTTAGACTTGAAACTATGTAGCTAGACCATCCCGATTTTGGAAATTTCGTGAATCATATTTGGTTGTATGCTTTGAACAATCATGAGTTTGCTACCTCCTGATAGGGCAACAGAGTGGAACAAGAACACTTTTGGAAACATTTTCATAAGAAAAAAAAAATATTCTTGCTCAGCTTGAGAGAATTCAAACGAATCTTGACCAAAATTCAAATCCGTTCTTCATTGAGCGGAAGAAGGTTTTAAAAATTGATTATCTTGATATTTGCAGAAAGAATAAATTTTTTGGGATATGAAATCTAGATAAATCTAAAATTGGTAGGATTAAAGATAGGGAGGGGTCTTGGGTCTCTGGGCATAATCTGATTACATGTGAATTTCAAGACTTATTCTCTAATCTTTTTTCTTCAGAGAAAATCCATGTTACTCTTTTGTCTTACTAGTCGCTCAACCAGATTAATGTTCTCTCGTCCCATATGATAAGATCCCTGGAGCGGGTTGTCTCTATTAGGGAAGTTAAAAAGTCCCTAGACTCTGTTAGCCCATTTAAAGCTTCAGGTCTGGATGGTTTGCATCCAATTTGTTTTTACCAAAAACAATGGAAGATTGTGGACAGTTTAGTCTATAACACCATCTCCAGCATTTTTAAGGGGAAACCGATTCCAGAAGGTCTAAACGACACTTTTATCTGTTTTATCCCTAAGTTTAACAACCCCTATTTGGTTAGCCAATTTCGTCCTATCAGTCTTTGCAAAACAGTTTATAAAATTATTTCCAAAGTTATAGTCAATAGGATGAGACCCCTCATGGAGCATCTTATATATCCCTTTCAAGGGAGTTTTATCTCTGGTAGAAGAGCGGTTGATAATATGGTTATCCTTAGAGAAGTTATGGAGTGTCTTAAGAATAAAAAAGAAAAATATGCGTTGATGGTTTTAAAATTGGATTTGAAAAACGCTTACGACATGCTTGAATGAGATTCTATTTATAAAACTTTGGTTCATTTTAAATTTCATGTCGCCTTGACAAAAGTTATCATGAATTGTGTCTCTTCTACCAATTTTTCGATGATTCTGAATGGGGGTAAATTGGAGATCCTCTATCTCAAATTCTCTCCATCCCGGGGCATTCGTTAAGGATATCATCTCTCTTATCATCTCTTCATCTTGTGCATGGAATACCTTAGCTTCCTCATTGAGGAGGAAACTACAAAGGGTAGGTGGATACCGATAAAGTTGGGTAGGGGATCAGTTACTTTATATCATTTCCTTTTTGCGGATGATCTGATTTTTCTAGGCAATGCATCAATTCAGAATTGTGAGACTGTGAAAAGAACTCTGGATAATTTTTGTTCTATCTCGGGCCAAAAGGTTAATTTTGAAAAATCCCAAGTTGTTTTTTCAAAAAAATTGGATGATGCGTCGACTTTGAATTTGTCTAGACTGTTGAGTTTAAAAAATGTAGAAAACTGGATTCTTTTTTGGGTTTCCCAATGAACTTGTCGAACAAAAGAGTAAGCTCCTTTAACTTCATTCTGGACAAAATCAGGAATAAACTTTCAGGATGGAGGTCTAAATTGTTATCTATGGACGACATAAATGTTCTCATAAATTCAGTTATGACCACAATTCCATCTTATATTATGCAATGCACGCCTCTTCCGATTGAGATTTGCAAGGTGTTGGACAAGTTAAACAAATATTTCTTTTTGGGGTCTACAGAGGATAAAAGGAAGCTCCATGCTTTAAAGTGAAATTCAGTTACGCTCCCAAAATAGTTTGGAGGTTTAAATATTCCAATTACCAGATAAAGAAATTTAGCTTTACTTGTAAATTTTTCATGGAAATGTCAGAATAATACTAGCACTTGGGCTAATCTTCTGAAATTCAAATATTTGAATCCAAATCGGCAACTCACCAGATGGAGATCCTTGAATTGGAAAGCGTTGGTTAAGGGAAGTCAAGTTGTTGACAAAGGTATGGGTTGGGTCATTGGAGAGGAAAATAACATTAATGTTTGTGTAAAAGATTTAGTGGCCCTCTGAATCGTGGCTAGGTCAAACCAAACTTAGGGAAATATCTGACTCGTGGCTAGGTCAAACTAAACTTAGATCGATCATTAGTGGCCCCCTGAATCGCAATGAGGAAAAGATTTGTGTAAAAGATTTAATGCAGGAATCGGGGGAGTGGAACTTCTCTCAGGTCTTCTTCCATTTCCCTGATGGAGTCAGAGAAAAAATTTGGGCAATTCCTATAGTCTCTTCGGTTGTTATTCAGGATAAGTTAGTTTGGACGGGAGACCTGAAATGTATTCCGTCTGTGTCTTCTGTCCATTCTTTCATTAAACATGATGGAATCAGAAAATTAGATCTCGTTCCAAGAAACTGGGAATGGATTTGAAAGTGTGGTACCATCCCGCGTATAAAAATTTCCCTATGGTTGTGTAATCATAATAGGCTTTCCACAGCGCAGATTCTTCATGAAAGGGGAATGAACATTAACCCTATTTGCAGGGTTTGTAGTATCCACGAGGAAAACACTATCCATATTCTTCGGGATTGTGTGGTTGGGAGAGAAGTTTGGAATGATATTGGTATTCCTTATGGTGTAAATGACTTCTATTTGTCTAATGGATTAAGATGAATTACATGTTCAATTATCTTCATGAGAAAGGCATTGAATGAAGATTTATCTTTCCAGCGACCATTTGGCTACTCTAGAAGAACCGAAATTCATATGTTTTCAATAACCCTCCTATTTCAGTTGATGTCTCTACTTTAAGTATGATTCAGGCAAAAGACATATCAGACAACTCTAAGAGGATAAATATTCAGCAGAGAAGAAAGATCATTCAGGTGGGTTGGACGCCTCCGGAACAAGGATGGGTTAAACTTAACACAGATGGCTCAGCAATGGGGAACCCAGGCCCGACAGGAGGAGCCGGGGTAATGCGAAATGAATGGGGAGGCTGGCTAAAAGGATTCCAAAGGCGTATCGGAATCACCAATAGTCTGGTGGTGGAATTGTGGACTATAAGAGACAGTCTAACCATAGCAGCGAATTGGGGAGTGCAGGATATGCACGTTGAAGCAGACGCCCATGAAGTAATTAATTTGATAGTTGAGAATTTAGATGCAGATAGACCACTAATGTCTCTCGTTTTTTTATTGCAGGAAACTTATTTTGCAGTTTAACAGATTCAAAATCAGACACGTGTGTCGGGAAGTAAATGGGGTGGCAGATGTTTTGGCTAAGGAAAATGTCAACCTGGATAAGCCTTTTCATACTCTAATGAATCATCCCTCGGATATTCCGAAGCTCCTGATGTTTGATAGTCAAGGGAAGACCACTACTAGAATAGTTAAAAACAATTAGTTTTTCTTTTCGTTGTTGTAGTTTATGATTTACCAAAAACAAATGTAACATTGTAAAGTTATATAAAATAACGGATATAATAATGAATGAGATTTCTTATTCCATTCTAATTTAAATTTCAAACTTGATTATATTGCACATCTTAATTATTTATTGCTTCAAATAATAGATAATGCATATTTGTCATTATTAATTCAATCTAACTTCTGTCAGTTGTAGATAAAATTATAACTTTTATAAATGATCTAAATTTTTAGATTCACTGTTATCTTAACGTCCGATAAAGTGAAAATATAATTTCATTTGTTAGCGAGATATAAATTTGTGATGTTACATACGTGTGAAGCTGGTTAATATGTATGTCTTTAATGTATAAGGTCATATGTTTGAGTTTTCGTGCATATATGTTTTTATAAGTTTTTGAGAAGTATTTAAATGGCCAAAAAATATAGGGATAGTGATAAAGAAAATATAATTTGTAATTTTGCATACGTGTGTAGTTGGTTAATACGCGTGTCTTTAAGTTATAAAGTCATAAGTTTGAGTCTCCGTGCAAATATGTTTTTATAATCTTTTTGAGAAATCATTTATATGATCAAAATAGACATAATAAATATAAATTAATTGAATTATTAAGGAATATTTTTGTAATTTCAACAAATGACGGTTACAAAAACATGTTCTGCATTAATAATATGCATATATAAAAATATATGGCAGGATACACGTATAAACTTCTTAATATACAATATGAAATCTACGACGGGAACATGATTGTTTTTGGTCTCGTATTGCCTTGCGTAACAGATCCGCACGTCTTCCTTGAACGACAATTAATATTTCCTCCATCCAGAAGTCACCCATCTCTCAGACCCTCCATCTGTACGGAACCCCTCCTCCTCTGTAATTGACTCTGTCCATTCGTTCGTGCCGCTCCCCTCTTGAATTTCTGCGGCTCTGGAGTTCATCCGTCATCGTATAACAGGTCAACTCTCTCTGCTCGTTTTAGCATACACAATTTTCGCTGTTCTGTTTCATTCTTCTGATTTCGCGGCATGATTGGATTTGATCGCGCGCGTGACATCGCTATTGATTCAGAATCGGATGGGTGGGTTTTCTTGATTCGAAGTACACAAAAGATGCAAACTTCAATAGTAGATGTAGATTGTGGTAGACTGGTAGTCTGCCGGGTTATGTAGCCCTCCAGGGCACTGAATGTGGACCATTCTAGCAGTTGTAGAAACTGGATGAGTTGACTTAATCTAACAGAACAAAGAGTTTCGGAATTTGTTTAGTCTAATAGAGGCGGAATTGAATTGCTGCGGATCAGTATCTCTAACTTTCACCAAGTCTTAGTACCACTGCGGCTAACAACTTTGTTATTGTGAAACTTAGGATTGTTATTGTTACACTTGGGATTGTAGCTTGGATGCCTCCTTTCAATTCAATCCGAAATGTTGTTGAAGTGCAAAGAGAAAGTAGTACAACCTATAAATTGGTCGAAGTTGGCAACATTACCATCAGATTTTAACTCTTATAAATAATATGCCAATTTGGTATATTAAAGCTAGCTTGAATGATGAGAACTACCGGTACACTTGAAATAATATGCAAATGTAACGAGCTTTAAACATCTTGAAATAACCAACGTGGGACACTTAATGTTGTTATCATGGAGCTATTGCACTGAATTGCAAAGTCTCTACAAAAATTTGGTACTACTGGTGTACTTTGCAGATACTTTTTGCTACATAGACAAAGTTAACAATGCTCGTATGAACTGACTTGTAGGGATATATTTGGTTTGGGAGTTCTAATAACTGCCAATTGATTCACAGGATACTTAGTTTGAAATTATGAACACACTGTCAAGGAAATCTTCTTCATCTGACAATGAGAAGATTTTAACAAATGAAGAGCAGCAGGCAAAGGTATATAGGAATTTACTACCCTTCAAATGCTGCTATCTGTACTTTAAAGGATAAATGTTCTCTGGCTTATGGGGTATTCTATATAGATAAATGAAGTAAAGAAGTTGATTGGTGGGCAATTACTAGAGAAGTTGTCCATTTACTGCTCTGATGCAGCGGTTGCAAGATATTTGAGAGCACGCAATTGGCATGTAAAGAAATCAGCTAAAATGCTGAAAGATTCACTCAAATGGAGAGCTTCGTATAAGCCAGAAGAGATACGTTGGGTATATACCCTTTATCCAATTTACAGTTGTAATGTTTTCTGCTGAATCTCTCCCGTAAATTGACTCTTCATATTTTAATGGTTTGTATGATGCACAGGGTGATATAGCTACTGAAGCTGAAACGGGTAAAATCTATAGATCAGATTACGTTGACAAGCATGGAAGGACAGTACTGATTATGAGGCCTAGTAAACAGGTTACTAATAAAAGACTCTTCCCATGTTTTCATGTCTGCTTTGAATTGTAACAGTTGCTAACAAAAGCTATATGGAAAATATTTTTACCAAGCAAAGTTTTTTATCTCAAATAGGCATGAATTTTGCAATAGAACACCTACAAAGTTTGAAACCTAAATGGAAATCTAGTGTCAAAATGGATTTTTTTCCAAGAATCTTTTATTTCTTTAAAAAGTATCTCCTTTTCACTTTCTCACTAAATTTCACTCGATTTTACACTGTGTGGAATTTTTCCTTTGCAATATAATAAGCATGAGTTGCATTTAAATGATATTAAAACGAATATATACTATTGACCACTTTAGACCTTCAGGCTGCCGCCGATTAAATTGTGTTACTGGCATTTCTTGATAGCTAATTTGCGTTGTTTGTTGACTCTGCAGAACTCAAAGTCCACAAGAGGGCAAATTAAGTACTTGGTTTATTGTATGGAGAATGCAATTATGAATTTGCCACGAGAGCAGGAGCAGATGGTGTGGCTGATTGATTTTGAGGGCTTTAACTTGTCACATATCTCCGTTAAGGTCACTCGGGAGACTGCCCATGTTTTGCAGGATCATTACCCTGAACGTTTAGGTCTTGCAATACTTTACAACCCTCCGAAGTTCTTTGAACCATTTTGGACGGTATGCACCATTCATCACTCAATTCATTTTCTTACTTCTTTTTCCATAGAGAGAAATGAATCAGTTCCAAGAAAGCATATCTTTCACACACTTCCATTAAATTGGTATACGGGAATGTTGAAATAGGTTTGAATAATGAACTGTTAGATATCAAAAGGAAATCATAGTTTTTTATTTTATTTTTGTTCTTTGTGGGTCCTTTTCAAATCCAACGGTTCAAACACTTGACATTTTAAAAGGTTGACTATATGTTAGCATTTTGGTCTGCTTTATTCTGATAAGTGGTACATACAGTACCATGATTTTGTAAAGGATAATTAATATTCACACTATGTACCCAAACAGGCATTTATAGTCATATTATATGATTTAATTTTAACCTTACCATTGAAGAAAAAAGGAGATTTGTTGTGCATTTTATTTATTCGTTGTAAGATCTCAACTGTATAATTGATGTCATTGTAATTTTCTTGTATGGTAGAGAAAAATTGAAATAATTTGGATCATCTTGATTTGTCGGTCAGGATCAATAGATTTAATTATTGGTTTGATCAATCAATGAATGAGATTTTGGCCCATCCATCATACAAAACTTTGAAAAATTGTCAATAATGTACCTCTATTTCAAGTTTCCAATATTATCATGGATGGAGAAGAAACCAAAATATTCTTACCATTAGCAATTTTGCCATTATCAATGTGTGTTTTTTTGTTCTGCAGGTAGTAAAACCCTTCCTCGAACCCAAAACTGTCAAGAAAGTGCAGTTTGTATACTCGGACGACCCCAACTCAAAGAAAATAATGGAAGATCATTTTGACATGGACAAGCTCGAGTCTGCCTTCGGTGGCAGAGACACTTCAGGGTTCGATATTGTTAAGTACGCGGAGCGTATGAAGGAAGATGACAAGAAGATTCCTTCTTTGTGTACTAGAGATCATCGTAATGCCCTACTCCTAGACACTGCTCCTGTTCCCGATGTTATTGCTGCTCTTGATTCTCTAACTGTAGAATCGGGATCTGATTCATCTGAAAACGAGAAGGTAGAAAACCCTACTCTAAGTGAGACAGAGTCAGGAGAAATTGAGGATGTGGTGGAGGATAAGGGTGAGAAACTAAGGGGTAAAATCAACGGCGATGTACATGAGGAGAACTAGAGTTGAAGATGTGATTGAAAGTTTGATGTTTCACCACCCATTGTTTGTCGTAGAATCGAGTTAGGAAGTTGATTTGCACTTGGTTTATGCAACTTACTTGGCGTTGGGGAGATTGTAAGTTAACAATCGGTATAAGGCAAAATGCACGGGTAAGTATGGTCCCGCTTTTGCAGTGTCTTAATTGTATGTTATGACCTTTGGGAGGAAATTTGGAACATCTTGTTGTACCATTCTCTTTCTAGTCTCTACTACTTATGCTCTTTGGGTATATCTCTTATGGTCAGTCGGTGGACTTTTGGTATGGCCTGACCGTTATTGGTTGGTGGAACTATTGAAACGAACCCAGGCTGGGCTTGCAAGCTCGTGTGTGGGTCAGTCGTGCCACGCAGCGATACATCTGAGACTAGTTAGTTCTTTGGAGTGGCATGATAGTAGTCCCACGCGGTACAAATAAGTTTGGTTTATAAGACGTTCCCTCGTGGGTAAGAAAGGGGTGTATGGTAAGTTAACTAGTGAAGTAAATCATCGATAAAAGCAAAATGTATTGTTGTGGAGTGCTTTTTAGTGGCGGGAAGGTAAATCTTTTATAGGTCTGACTTCAAGTTGTCGTTAAAACATTTACCGACATTGATTATTTTTAGCTGACGAGCAACATCGTCTAACACTTTTATTGATGAAAAAATGTTACTAGTTACTAACTCCATATGGTAAAAAGGTATTTCTTGTAGAGCCCGGTACGGGTGAGCGGTTCTGGATACCCTGTAAATTTAGGGGTTTTCGGAACCTACCTAGTTTAATACATAGTATTAAATTTTGGAACCAGAACCTACTCGTTTAATTTTGGAACCGGAATTTACCCAGACCATATTTATACAAACGGTTCTGGGTACCCTGTTATGAAGCGGTTGCTTTGCGTCCTCGGTTCAGCTCCGGTTCGGTACCTGTTACACAATCCATTTCAGTTCCAAAACACCAACAATTCCAAATTATAGCCCAAACCGAACAGTTCCCAAATATATAATTTCAAATTACAGTCCAAACCATATTTCAAATCACTACATTGACTCATAATAATGTAACAAAATACACCGTGGGAGAAAACATTCAAACCACAGTTCATAGAGGCATTCACCGGTTTAGACTTTGGAATAGAACTAAAGTCAAGAAAACATGTTTGTTTTTTCCTCCCCGCATTCATCTGAATATTGGTTGGGTGTGGTATTCATCAATCGAGATATATCCCGTCGATCCAAAACTTGCCAATTTCTCTTGGATGCTAAGCCTAGGCCGACTACTATGAGAAGAGTGCGAAATTTCAGCAACCTACTTTTACTTATTAATAATTTAACTCCAAGAACAAACACGTTAAGATAACCTTTTCCTTTTAATGTTATATATATATATATATATATATATATATGTTTTCAAACAATATATCCATGACGAAACCACAATTTCAAATCTCTGAAGTTTGAATTCAAACCAGTACTGTTAAACTAACTGCTTTTCCATATCATATGATGCTGTAATAATAATGTTGCAAATAATCAAGATCATACCCACGATGAAGCGATCTAGTAACTTCTGCCCCAGTAGCTCCATTTCTTGGCAGGTTTCCCAGAGGCAAAACACATGGTACCTGCAAAGAACACACAAAAATTACATCTAAAAACCAAAAATATGATGAATATAATATTTTCAAAGACATCACATTGTTAACGATGGATGATATTGAAACAATAGATGTGTACCTTCAGGGAGTTGAGGCTGATCCAAGGGAGAGCAAATGAGCGGATGAGATTTACTAGGTTTTCTATTTTTTTAATATATATAGAGAGAGAGAGAGAACCGGTTCCGGTTACTTTAGGGTACCCAAATAGAAGAACCGGGACCGAATAAATAGGTTCTAAAGTTTTTTTTCCTGGAACCTACCCAATTTTTAAAACATCTACCCAGAATGTACCCGAAGTGTCGGTTCCGGGTCCAAATGGGTAATTTGCTCACCCCTAGTGCCCGGTGGTCAGGAAAATAGGTGTCGATATTTGTTAGGAGCTCACAATTCTCTTCACACTCTCTATTTTCCTAACATGGTATCACAGCTCGACAATCCTAAGGCTTTCATCCAATTTGATTTCGGTTTTCTTCATCAAATATCAGTTTCCAGGTCGATGGCATCCGCAGTGCATGTCCAGTTCACGTGCAATGCTCAACCAATGTCTGCTCCAGTGCTCATCGAGTGCCTGCTCTAGTGTTGAATCTGCTGCTGCTACTTGACAATCTGAGAGTTGCTGATCTGACATTTGATTTGGTGCTATTGGTGTTAGTCACGAGTCGCTGCATGTCTTGATTCAATCTGGGAGCTAATAATGACCATATCAAGTTAGTGCTGGGTTGTTTTGGAGATTACTGGTGATCTTCATTTGCTAATGGTGATATTCATTTGTTGATGATTGAATCTAACTTGAGACCCTTTTCTACTTCATTATTGTGAGCTGAATTGATCTTCATTCTCAACCTCCATTGCTATGAGCTGAACTGGACTCATATACTTGATGAAATGCCGAGTTGAATTCCTGCCTAGCTGAGTGTAGATTTTTGTTGTTGTTTTTGATTGAATTGATTCTCCATGAGCAGACCTATGCTCTGTAGTTATTGTTGCAATTGGATCTACACATGAAGCAGACTTGTTCTATGAAGTTGTTGCAACTCGATCTATACATGAGCAGACATGTGCTCACTTTAATCGACGATGAGCAAACTTGTGTTCATCATGATCTTGTTTGATGATATCAAGTATACTAAGCTTCACTATACTGGGACGTGAGAGGCTACAAGATATGAGGCTTAAGTTCTCCCAAAAATGAGCAATCAAGAGTCTCATACTTGTGTAGTTTCAAAATCGATTACACCGCAACTCAATCACATATTTTTCAGCTTTGTTTTACACATTTTATGAGATGAATTGTCTTCTAAATGTTTCTACTGTTCACAACATTGTATGTTTATGTTTCGATAGATTGCTGAATTTGATGCTCTCACTTAAGGCTGAATTGATGAGATTCCTGAATTTGATGCTCTCACTTAAGGCACCCTAATTTTACATGGTTTGGCAAGTAGGTACCTAAACCTTTATTTACGCTAATAGGTTTCCCAACTTTGTGAAATTAGCAAATAGGTACCTACTGTTAATTTACCGTTAAGAATAAACGGAAAATATCACGTGAGGTGCATGTGAAGAGCAAACAGGTACCTGAACTTGACATGGTTTGGAAAACATGTACCTGAACTTACACGAATTAACAAGTAGATACCTGAACCGTTTCAGAATCGGTTCAGTCGAACCACTTTGAAAAAAAGGTAGGGTTTATACACCAAACACATGCATGGCTCAACTCCATACGTTCTCGATGCATCTAAGTATGGTTTATGGGGTCGTGCGAGTGAACTAGTTGGTATGTAAAATTTATATCATAGAATTGAAATGAGAACGGATCGTACTGAACCGTGTTGTTGAGTCTTTAAAATTTATAGTATATATATGATAAGACGATCGATATATTCAATATAAATTCTCAGTCTGAATATTCTTTGCAAAAAACTCTCCTTCTACATACAAGTTCCTCCTTCAAAGGCTTAGATTCTAAGTTGGGTTTGTCGACAATTCCCATCTCCTTCTACATAATGCACCGAGAACGTCTGGAGTTGAGTCATACATGTGTTTTATATATAAACCCTACTTTTGTTTTTTTAAAAGTAGCTTGATCGAACCAGTTCAGGTATCTACTAGCTAATTTGTGTAAATTCAGGTACATGTTTGCTCTGCACGTTATTTTCCATTTATTCTTAACGGAAAATTAACGGTAGGTACCTATTTTCTAATTGCACAAAATTGGGCAATCTATTTGCGACAAAAAAAGTTTAGGTACCTACTTGCCAAACCATGTAAAGTTAGGGTACCCATTTGTGTAGCAGACATGTGCAATGAGCAGACTTATGTTCATCATGGTCTTGTTTGATGATATCAGGTATACTAAGCTGCACTATGCTGGGACATGAGGGGCTACGAGATATGAGGTTAAGTTCTCCCAAAATGATCAATCAAGAGAGTCTCAGACTTGCGTAGTTTCAAAAACGACTACAATGCAACTCAATCACATGTTTTTCAGCTCTCTTTTACACATTTGATGAGTTGTCTTCCCAATGTTTCTACTGTTCACAACATTGTGTTTATGTTTCGATAGATTGCTGAATTTGATGCTCTCACCTAAGACTAAATTGCTGAGATTCCTTTTTGTTTGTTTTTCATTTTTATTATTCATCTCAAGTTATGATTTAAAGTTGAGTATGTTGTTTGGTCTAGATATATGAAGAAGGTTGATTCCATTTCATTTATTGTGTGAAAATCAACAAGCAATATTGAAGGTTCAAGTCAAACAAGTTCAGTTTCGAAGACACTACTGAAGAGATACTACTCCTTTGTGATGATTTACTGATGCACCTCAAGTACATCCTTAGTGTTGTGTACAGTGCAGTACAAGTTCATTCATAGTGCCTAATCAAGTGCATTCTCATTGCAACCATAGTGCCTTCATCAGTGTCATCCATAGTGCTAGATGTAATATAGTAGTAATGCTTTTCTCAGTGCCAGCTGTCGGACGTCGAATTCGACTTTCCCAACCTGTTTGGAAAAATATTTTTAATTTCATTTTAAAATGTCGGGTCTTGGCAAGCGACGGGTCCGGTCGAGCGGGGTCATCAATCGGACCGAAAAAATTGAAAAAGTCGTCACCGATTAATTAAAGGCTAATCGGAATTCTAAAATTGCCTAAGGTACATGGAGTTAACATCCTAGGGTTTGCCGAAGGTTCGGGGGTTTGATTACGTCTTAAAAGCTCGCAAGCTCATAATCCGCCCTTTCGGTACTTTAGTTTACTTTTGAATTTTTTTTATTTACCTGAATTGTCCGTTTTGATCATGCTTGACCCAAAAAGACTATATGCAATTTCCTAAAATCAAACAAACCATGTACAAACATTTTTTTTTATGATTTAATTTCAAATAAACAAGAGAGAACTAAAGTTAATCGTGCTTGAAAAAAAATGGTTTAACTCTTGAACCATTATAAACGTGTCAAAACATGCACGAATGATTTTTTGAAGATATTAAGCTCGTTAGACTAATTTGTCCAATTTTGAGAAGTATAGGATGTCAAAAAAAATATAGGGACCAAAATGAAATTTATTAAAATTTGAGCCAAATTGGACAAATATTTCGAAAATTGCAGAAATGACCCTAAACTATTCTGGACTTATTCGTATCATTTGGTAAAGCTCCAAAATAACCCGAAAATTATTCTGGACTTATTTGTAACATTTGAAAAAATCATGGAATATCCAGAAATTTTTGGAATCAAGAATGTAATTTTCGAAAATATTATAACTGAACTGAAAATATTTTTTTAAAATTACAGAATTGACCCTAAACTATTCTAGATTTATTTGTAGCACTTGGTAAAATTCCAAAAATAACCCAAAAATTATTCTAGACTTATTTGTAACATTTTGAGAAATCATGGAATGTGTAGAAAAGTTTAGAAATAAAAATGTAATTTTTTAAAAAAACAAAACGAGCTGAATTAAGGAAAAAATTCAAAAATTGCACAAATGACCCAAAACGTTTTCGGTTTGGTTTGTAACACTCGATAAAGTCCCAGAAATGACCCGAGAGTCCAAGGACCGAGTTGTAACCTTCATCAAAGTCTGGGAATGACCTAAGTCATTATTGAAATTATTTTTTTTCACTTATAAATAGATAGATAACATATACATAATATATATATATATATATATATATTATACATATATATATATAGTATTACATAGACATAATATAAATATATATATATATATTATACATATAGATAGATAGATAACATATACATAATATATAGATATATATTATACATATACATATATATATTATATATATATATATTAACAAGTATATTATACATAAATATATAATATATGTATATAAACTCTTTTTTTATAACATAAATAATAACATTAGGAAATACAAATACAATATTAAATGCGAGAAATATACCTAAATCGTTCGGAACTTAAACATCGTACTAGAAACCGAGATCGATAATTACCGATATATTTTTTCACTCTCTCCAAACACTCTTCTCTTCCCTATTTCTCTTCAATTCCTTCATCAATTTCCTCATCTCAATTCTCACGAAGACGTCTTCTATTTATACTAATTGTTTTCTATTTTTTTATTATACATAAATAATATATAAACACCACTATAATTATATTATAATAAAACACCACTATAAACTCCACTAAAACACCACTAAAATACCACTATAATTATTTTAAAATAAAACACCACTATAGTTTTATATATATATATATATATATATATATATATGTATAATTTAGTAATTATTTATTTATTTTTTTTATTTTTTTAGTAAACATAATAATTTTTTTTTATTTTCCTTTTAATATTTTGGGTTTTTCTATCAGGTGTTTACACCAGCCATAATGCCAAATCCAGTGTAGTCGTAGTGTCTTCTTTGGAGCTCAGCAAGTACAATGGCAGCTCACCTAGGGGTGAGGAGAAAATATTGTACGACCGAATTCCCGAAAAAACGGCCTGAGACCTACCCGAATAGCCTAACCCGAGCTTAAGACTGAGACCGTACGAAAGTTTTTTTTTTCCTGTAGGTCAGGCTCAGACTAATTTTTTCCCCCAAAATCCTGAATGGATTGTCTCAACCCGACTTCATTATGCATATGAAAACAAAACCTAAATTACTTAACTAGTGACACACTTTCTCTGTGAATGGAAGTTGCACTCTCCCTCTCCCTTCTGGACCAACGGTAAGCACCGCAACTCTTCCATTCAGTGTCTTCTAGGGTTTCCTTACCGAGACTGTATTCACCGCAGCAACGCAGTCAGTTTGCCTCGCCTTCTAGGGCCAGTTTGCCTCGCCTTCTCGTCGTCGCAGTGAGTTCGCCTCGCAAATTCCGATTAATGATTAAGTTACAGCAAAATGCTGATTAGTGAAACTATTGCCGATTCAGTTACATCAAAATGCTATTAGTGATTAAGTTAACAATTTTCATAACCTATGTACTTAAGATTCATCCGTCTGTTATTTTCATAACCTGTATACAACAAAATTGTCGATTCATTCCTCTGTTATTTGCATTATGTAATTTTCCCCCCAAAATTCCGGTCCAAGACTGAGATCGACCCGAGTCAAGCAAGACCGACTCGGGTGATTTTTGTGTGGAAGAAATCGATCTCAGTCTCGGTCCTCCGGTAATAAGGCCTGAAATTGTGGGTCTGTTGTAATACCTAAAATCTAACTTAAAGGCGACATTTGAATATAAAAATTAGAGGCGCCACTAGTTAATTAAGGCTAATTAGAAACCTTGATTACCTAATAAAATAATTAAATTAAAACCTAGGATTTCAAAATGGCCTACTTTTAGAGATTAAGGTTCGAGAATTCTATTACGAAATAACGTTTAATTAATATTCCACCATTTTAGTACTCTATTCGCTTAATTTGCTATTCCTTTTACAGGATATTTACAAATAAATGAAGAGAATAAAATACAATGTTTTCACAAATTTAGATGTTGGTTGTAGAATTATCAATAAATGTAAAAAACATTTAGATAATATAAATAAATAATTAAAATTCTAGTATAAACATTAAATAATATAGAGAGAGAACCTTGTATACATTTGTTGCGTACTTTTGTGGAGATAGTAGGCATGACAAGTTAGCTCAATAGATTGAAGCAAAATAAATATATTATATAAACAATCCTTGAGAGTGAACAATGTAGATAATGCTATACTACTATTTTTTTTCACGCAACCTGTTTTTTATTTCTTTCTACCTCCTGTTTACACAATGCATAACACTACTATTTATACAAGTTTCTGGAGTTTTCTAAACTAGGAAGTGTATATGCAATAAAATATATCATACAATATAAAATATTCATGAAATATTTTCTTAATATTTCACAATATGCTATATATATTAATCTACTAAATATGCACGAAACTTGTTTTGGAAACTTCGCAACCCGCCATATCTAGAAATCTTAATAATGGCGTGCCACGCGTCGCAATGTTGAATGCATAACATCTAGGTCAAAATCGAGTGTCTAAATTTTGCCCCTCTTTGGACATGCATATGGAGAACATATTCGAGGAGTGTTTGTCCAAAGATAAGGTGACATTGATTTTGGGTTACAAAGTTTCTAAATAAGTTGACATGCTTATGATGTGGCGACTAGCATATCAGGGATAGCGTTGCATTGTTGAACATGGTTGAAGACTGCATATTTGGGTCAATGTTCCGTCATCGACATGAGCGAGACAAAGAATAACATATCAGAGACAACGCAACATTGGGAAAATGAAATGTCTGGGATGGCTTGGCAGCTAGTATATCTGGGACAACATTGCACCTTCTCGAGGATGGTAATCGGTAGCAAGCATATTTCGGATAGCGCGGAGCTACTAAAGACTAACAGGAGCAAGTCAAAGATTAGCATGTCTGGGACAACGTGACTTTGGAAGCAGGGTTATGCTGTGATGGCACGATGACTAGCATATCTGGGAGAACGCAGCGTTTTCTAAAGATGATAACTGATTGCGACCATATTGGGGACAGCGCAGAGCTACAATTGACCGACTAAAGCGAGCCAAAGGCTAGCGTATCTTGGACAGCGCAACTTTGGACACTGGGATTATACATGTGATGGTAGAACGACAAGAATATTTGGGACAGCGTTGCGTCTTCAGAAGATTGTAACTGATAGCGAGCATATCGAGGACATTGCAAAGCTTCAGTTGACCGACTAGAGCGAGCCAAAGGCTCGCATATCTAGGACAACGCAACTTTGGACACGAGGATTTTGTCTGTGATGGAAGGACGGCTAGCAGATCTGGGACAACGTTAGGGCATTTGTGATGAGTATATCCATTAATAAGCATATATGGAACAATATTGAGCTACTAGATGATGATATGAAATATTTTCCCTAACGTTTGCCTAGTGTAAACACCTGATTTTGGCTCGGGGTCAAAATACTGTACGTGAGAAACAGAACCGAGAAAAATAGAAATACAAAAAAAAACAATTATATATATATATATAAACGAAAAAAATTATAAAATACATATAAAAGAAGGAGACACTATGGGTCACTTCCACACCACCATTCATGTTTGTCTCTTCTTTCGATTCACTATCATGTATCTTTTTTGTAAATAAGACAAAAAAACTACTACAAAGGAAGAAATAAATGAAGGATTCACGGGGAGAAAAAAAACATACGCTACAGCACAACCACTAGGGAGAGAAAAAAAAAAGAAACACTATAAAGAGAAGGAGATAGGAAACTGAATGGGAGGTTTTAGTGAAGGGGGAGTTGAAAAGAGGACCGAAGGCTTCGGTGAAATGGAGACGTTAAGTCATAGGCTTCAGTAAGGGAAAAAAAGAGTGAAGTGAGTGAAAAATATCAACAATTATCGGTCTCAGTGTCTCGTACGGTATTTAATCTCCGAATGATTTAGGTATATCTCTTTCATATTCAATATTATGTTTGTATTTCATAATGTGAATGAAATTCATCTAAAAAAAGGTTTTATATACATATTTTATATATTTATGTATAATATAGGTCTGAGAAAAAAATACCGGTTCGGCCGAACCGTACCGAATCGTACCTGAACCGTATCATTTTCGAACCGGTTCACAAAACAAACGATTTTATTGAAAAAAATGGAGCGGTTCAGAAGAGGTATAAAAACTGGTTAATCGAACCACTTTTTATACCGTTTTAACATTAAATATACTACTAAACCAGACCGTACCATATTTAACAGACCAGACCACAGACCACACCGGGTGACTCTTGTCCTAATCATCAAATGCGTTCTTCACTTTCAGTCTGAAAGTTTCAGACTTCAGTTGCTGTTTACTTTCAAAATTCGACTGCGGCTGCGGCTCTTCGCCCTTGGACTTCGATCAGACTTACGCCGAAGTCGTCTCTACCCGTCATCGGCTCTTCGGTTGGCTTCGATTCTCTTCTGTTGGCTTCGATCCTCTTCGGTTTACTGAGATATGTGCGTTTCTCGTTCAGGAGGTCATTTCTCTAGTCAGGACTCGCTCAGTAAATCACAGACTGCTTCTGTACGTTTTTGAGCTCTCGGATTTCATGTTTAGGTCGTAATTTTGTGAGATTCGCATCTCTTTCTACTTATTTTGCGTGATCTCTGTTAAACTGGTTGTCTATGTCCTTGTCCTGGTTGAACCGTTGATGTTCAGGCTTGCTATCCTCTTATTCAAAAATTGTCAATCAACCACCTGATTATGCAAGACAAATCATTATCTCATACAACTGCATTACATGATCGCATTTCTACTGCTGCTGAACTTATTGCTTCGATTGAATTGACGGAAACATATGGAATATTGAAATGGAATGAGAAGGTTAATAGAAAATAGAAGACAAAGAAAAAATGATGCATGAGAGACGGATCCTCTATGTGGCCCTCGAAAAACTGAGGAACAGATAAATGGATCAGCAACAGATTTTTTTTTGATCAACTTGATTACATTTTTTAATATGTATATAAATTGGTTCGGATGAACCGGTTCTGAATCAGTTTTTGAACCGGTTCAGAACATGTACGGTAAATCGGTCAAAATCTTGAGCGACTAAAAACTGGAGCGGTAAACCTTACCTCTTTTAAAATGTGGTAAATGTATGGTTCTGAACCGGTTCGGCTCTGAACTGGTTCATGCCCAACCCTAGTATAATATACAGATACTATATATATATATATATGTGATAGTATATATTTATATATATTTTCATAACTAACTTTGGTAATTCGTGAACTTTGATGAAGGTTACAACTTGGTCATTGGACTCTCGGGTCATTCTAGGACTTTATTGAGTGTTATAAACCAAACCAGAAACGTTTTGGGCCATTTCTGCTATTTTTAAAAAATATTTTCAATACAACTCGAATTTTCAAATAATTGTGGTTTGATCTCTAAACGTTTCTGGACATCCCATGACTTGTCAAAGTGTTACAAATTGTTCCAACGTGCTTAATATCTTCAAAATCATTCGTGTATTTTTGACACGTTTAAAATGGTCTCAAAGTTAAACCACCCATTTTCGAGCACGATTAACTTTATTCTCTCTTGTTTGCTTTATTTGAAAATAACTCGTAAAACAAATATGCTTGTATATGGTTTATTTTTATTTTTTAAAGCGCATGTAATCTTTTGGCCAAGCACGATCAAAACGGGTAATTCAGGTAAATTGGAAAAATATACAGGGAAAAGTCTGAAAATAGTCCATCATGTTTGCACAAAATGGTTTTCGGTGCAACTTGGTTTTTAGTGATGGTTAATGGTTCAATACGTTTGAAAATGATGGTAATTGGTACCTCTGTTACTTTTCTGTTAAAAAATTCCGTTAAATTTTTTTCATATTTGCAAAATTAACTAAATAATTTTCTAAATGTTACAATTACACCCTACAAACTTACACTAATGTTTCAAACAAGTCCTGACTCGATTCGAGCCCCACCGAAGGGTCCACTAGCCAGGGTTCGAACCCCTACCAGGTCACCCAACCCTGGGGACCTAGTCTGGGTTCTGACCCATTCCATAGAACCCTAGTTTGGGGCTCAATTGGAGCCCCAATCGGTTTGGATCGAACCTGGCTGGGTTCGGTTCAAATGATTGGGGCTCCAATTGAGCCCCAATATGGGGTCTTATCATCTAGGTCCGAACCCAGACCAGGTCTTCCAACCATGGGTACATGGTCGGGGTTCGGACCCAGGCCATAGGACCCCCGATTGGGGCTCAATTGAAGCCCCGATCGGTTTGGACCGAACCTGGCTGGGTTCGGTTCAAATGATTAGGGCTCCGATTGAACCCCAATCTGGGGTCCTATGGTATGGTATTGAACCCAAACCAGGTCGCCCAACCATGGGTACATGGTCTGGGTTCGGACCGAGGTCGTAGGACCCCCGATTGGGGCTCAATTGGAGCCCCAATTGGTTTGGACCGAACCTGGCTGGGTTCGGTTCAAACGATTGGGGCTCCAATTGAGCCCTTATCGGGGGTCCTATGGCCTAAGTCTGAACCCAGACCAGGTCTCCCGACCTTGGGTACATGGTCGGGGTTAGAACCTAAAACATAGGACCCCCGATTGGGGCTCAATTGGAGCCCCAATCGGGGGTCCTATGGTCTTGGTTCGAACCCAGACCAGGTCCTCAGGCTTGGGTGACCTAGTCTAGGTTCGTACCCTGGTTAGGGTACCCCCCTGTGTGGCTCGAATCGAGTCGGGACTTGTTTGAAACATTAGTGTAAGTTTGTAGGGTTTAATTATAACATTTAGAAAAATAGTTTGTTAAATTTGTAAATATAAAAATAATTTAAAAGAAATTTTTAACAGAAAAGTAACAGATGTACGAATTACCATCATTTTCAAACATGTTGGACCAAAAACAATTGTTTGGGTCGAAAAACCATTTCGTCAAACATGGTGTACTATTTTTAGACTTTTCCCACTAAAGTCAAAAGCGAACTAAAGTATCGAAAGCGCGGATTATGGGCTCGCGATCAAACCCTGAACTCGATTATCTGGACGTAAACATTTCCAAGCCCGAGGATGTCATCATCATGTACCCTATGCAAATTTTAGGATTCCGACTAACCTTTAATTAATCGGTGGTGACTCTTTTATTTGATGACCACACTCGATCGGACTCATCGCTCTCCAACACCCTACATTTGTTGAGCGGACAAAATAAAAATGTTTTTCAAAAAGGGTTGGGGAAAATCGGATCAGACGTCCGACAATTTGGCGACTCTGCTGGGGATTTATCTGTTTAGAGGGTTTAGGCTTTGTCATGTTTGCTTTGCCATATTATATTTTAACCTGTCCGTTTTGACCATTTGCTCATGCTTACAGTTTTAAATTTTGTCTCAAAGGTGATGTAAATGTAATAAAAACGATTTAAATTCTTGTTTTGCACACACCACGCTGGTTACTATTACCCGCTCGAACCTGGAGCACAATAAGAGCTTAGGGAGTTTAGTAGGGGAATGCGCCTGAAGTGGTTTGGACCGTCGACACACACCCACAAAACTCAACTCGATGATCGGAATGGGCACGTGATCCTCTATAAGGGTGAGGTTCAATCGGTTCAGAAGACCTAGAAATTCCATCCGTTTAGAATAAAAGCTACACACCACGTTTAACCTTCTACCAGTTTTATGTTTGTTGCATTTATGGGCCCAACTGATGTAAATGGGAATTCGGCCCAAGTATTTTGATGCGAGATTGACCCACAATTCATGTAGAAGTTTCAGCCCAACTGTTGTGAGTTAGAAGTCAACCCAACAACTGTAGATGGAAGTTCAACCTATTATGTAAATGTGTTTTGTTTTGGCCTTAGATCATGACATGTATATGATTGGGCATTTTGTATTATATATTCCTGACTGCTGTAAATGTAATACAAACCTTACTAATGAAATTTACATTCACACTCTTGCATGACATTTTTCTTTAAAAAATTGTAAGTTTCGTTCATTCTGTCTTATATCCTTAGGACGTTTCGCGCTCCATCTTTGGTAAGGATGAAGCAAACAAATCATTGCCCTCACATTAAAGGTAAATAGCCCCTACGGTTAAAAAATGCATGAATATGGAAAGTCATGATAAAAGGGAATAAGAAATATGTGAATAAGAAGATGGTGAAGTTCATAAGCTCGCAAGTTACAAAGTCAACTGGATTCTCCTTGATGCCTTGTCTGACTTCTGGAATGTGGAAAGCGTGTATGCGTGATTAACAACAACAGAATACATTCACAAGTTCCATTCACACCTGCAAGTGTGTCTTTCAAACTGGAGGAGATGATCAGTGAGAGACCCGAACAACCACTGTAATTCTAGCAATGTGGGGGCAACGTAGCAGAGTTGAATGGTACCCTTGAATAATTCGGACGAAGGACGAGGCAAATAAAAAAAATTCAAAATGCATGTCCTCAACCTTCCTTCAAACCAAGGAAGAAGCATTAAATGCACTCAACGAGCTGCGCTGTCAAGTGAAACGTCTTAAGAATTAGACTTCGATTGGACAAATCCTTTTAAAGTAGTTTTTTTTAAAAAAACTTTTGCCATACATGCAATCAAAGTCTACGAATGGAATGAACGGAACATATGCAAAATTTTCAAAACCAATGATGCATGATCAATTGTGTATTCATCCTTCTTACTATGGTATTTTGAATTTAGGTTTCTGGGAACCCATGCGACATTCAATGACTCCAGCACCTCAAGAACACGAGGAGAGAATCATCCACCTAGAGCAAACCATGCACACCATGAGTTCCCGCACAGTGAATTCAATCGTCGGCATAACCCCAGGTCGAGCAAATTTTGCTCTTATGAACGCTAGGCAACCATGACTACCACAATATCCCTTAACTCGTCTTCCCGAGCAACACTTCTACCCGTAAGCACCTCATCAATCCATGTTGGGTACTTTTGATATCATGACCAAGCTCCACCTCCCACCCATGAGCGTGCAAGACATGAATATTTTTGGTCATCAATGACGGCTGACTATGTGAGACACATCCAACAGTGTCACCTATGTCAGGTATACGCAGACCAAATCCACACGTCGTCGCACGATCTCTATTCCATGAATTCCCCTTGGCCTTTATCCATGTGGGGCATCCATGTAATCAACATGATCTCACCAAAGGCACCCAGTGGTGGCGATCGATTAATTCACCAAGGGAATACAGGCTATCACCCTGACGTCAATAATGGCAAAGGCTATTGAACGCTTCATTAGACAGGACATCATCATGCGTCATGGGGTGCCGAAGTCAATCATCACCGGCAATGTCAGAAATCTGAATAACAAGTTGATCGATGGGTTGTGATCAAACATAAAAATCCATCTCCATATCGCCCACAAATGAATGGCGCAATGGAAGCAGCAAATAAAGGACTGGCACGATAAGCAATCTTTGGCACTCATGGAATACAAAACCTCAATACGAACATCAACAGAGGCAACCCCATTCTCCCTTGTTTACAGGACCAAAACTGTGTTGCCAATTGAAGCAGAAATCTTGCCAGCTAAGATCATCGCTGAGACAGAGATGGACGAGTGAGAGTGGGTGAGATACAGATACAAGCAATTGAACCTCGTAGACAAAAGTCAGCTCATCGTGTTGTGCCACATGCAATTGTACCAACAACGCATGACTTGTGCATTTAACAGGAAGATGCTCTCGAGATAATTGCAAGCGGACAATCTAATTCTCATAAAAATATCCTTCGAGTCAATCCAGAATCTCGGGGCAAGTTTGTGTCTAAAATATGAAGGGTCTTATGTCGCCAAAGAGACTTTCAGCAGAGGATCCATGATCGTCACCGACATGGACGACCAAGAACTCCACAAGTTTATGCCTAAATATGAAGGGTCTTATGTCATCAAAGAGATTTTAAGCGGAGGAGACACGATTATCACTATCATGGACAACAAAGAACTCCCTAGTCCAATCAATATGGACGCAGTAAAAAAACATTTAAAATGCTCGTAACCAGAAAGTGAGCCTCCAAAAATGAGAGAAAATTCCCGCTAAATCGAAAACCCGAAAGGACAGTTTAGGCAAAATTTAGGGAAGAGGGGCATGATTAAAAAATCCCTAAAAAGGGTGATCATGGCAAAAGGAAAGGAATCAAATCTCTGCTAGGTTGAAAATCCAAAAGGGCAACCTATACAATAATTAAGGGAACTGGGAGGTGCGGTAAAAAAATACCGTAGCAAAATGAAAGAAAACCGAGAGGTAAAATAAAAAAAAAAAGTTACTCAAAAGTGGACGACAGTGTTTTGAGCTGCCTTGACAACTTGCATGGATACACCTTGTGGACATACCATGAATAGCTTTAGGGAAATCCATTAAGAAGGACTCCAAAGTCAATTAATGAGAAAATAGGTTGAGAAGTCCGCACAAGCAGTTAGACATCTCAACAGAGTTTTTAGCTCTAAAGTGAATTACAAGTCGAAAAGCGGAGTCTTTAGGTGCTCAATCTCCGCAAGTAATCCTCGACAACTAGGACATGTAGTTATTGAGCTTTTGGGAGTCATAAGGCGACAAGCGGAATCTTTCGGTGTTCATCCTTCGCAAATCATCCTCAACAACCAGGACCTGTAGTTATCCAGCTTCTAGGAGTCACAAGCTGACAAGCGAAGTCTTTAGGTACTCAACCTCTGCAAATCATCCTAGACAACCAGAACATGTAGGTGTCCAGCTTCTGGGAGTTAAAAGATGATGAGCGTTTAGGCGCTCTGTCTTTGCAAATTATCGTCAACAATCAGAACTTGTAGATGTCCAAGTTCTGAAAGTTGCACAATAATGTTTGTCTACTATGTAAATAATGAATCGAGAGGAGTCAAAATCAGTTGTTTTCCTTTGAACACACACTCTTGAAATCACTTCCATGAGCGCGTGTTCAAAGAGGGACAACTGTAGACACCCGATTTTGGTTGAGGGTCAAAATACTGTACGCGAGAAACCGAATCGAGAAACATAGAGATACAAAAAAGACAAAAACAATTATATATATATATATATATATAAATGAAAAAAAATATAATATACATATAAAAGAAGGATACACTATAGGTTACTTCCACACCACCACCCATGTTTTATTTTTTTTAATAAGACACAAAACCATTACAAAAGAAGAAAGAAAGGAAGGCTTGGGGGGAGAAAAAACCCATAAGCTACGATACAACCATAAATGAGAAAAGAAAAAACAACACTATAAAACCGAAAGGGAGGTTTTGGTGAAGGGGGAGTTGAAAGGAGGATCGAAGGCTTCAGTGAAATGGAGAGGATAAGTTGTAGGCTTTGGTAAGGAAAAAAATGAGTGTGAGTGAAAAATATCGGTAATTATCGGTTTCAGATTTTCGTACGGTATTTAAACTCCAAATGATTTAGGTACATCTCTCTCATATTCAATATTGCGTTTGTATTTCATAATGTGAATGAAATTCATTTAAAGTACTGAAAGGGAGGATATGGGCTCACGAGCCCTTAAGATGTTATCAAACCCCCGAACTCGATTCTCTGGATGTAGACCTTTCCAAACCCTAGGATGTTAGCACCATGTACCCTAGGAAAATTTTAGGATTCTGATTAGCCGTTAATTAATCAGTGGTGATTGTTTCATTTGATGACCCCACCCGATTGGACCCATCACTCGCCAAGACCCGACATTTTTCGAGCAAACAAAATAACAATATTTTTCAAAAAGGGTCGGGAAAAGTCGTATCCGATGTCTAACACCTAGGATGTGCATTGTGCTACAAGCTAGTGGGTCTTTTTTTTTCTTTTCCTATCTCTTTGTTCTCTCACTTCGCCATGGTAATCCTTGCGAGATTTTCTGGTTGTGCCCCTTGGTTTCTCTATTTTGCATGGATCGCCTCTATAGGTTTTCAACCCATTTTTTCTCACCTTTTAGCATAATTTTGATTTTCAATTTTACAATCATGCCTCTCTAAAACCCAAGTCGCCCTTTCGGATTTTCAACTTAGAAAAACGCTCATTATTTTGTAGTCTATTGTGGGTGGTTGTGGCCCTTGTATTTTTTCATAGTAGTGGGAAAACTCTATTTATTGGTAGTCAATTGGAGTGTGATTGTGGCCCTTATGAATTTCCATGTTCATGGAAACACTCTATTTATTGATAGTAACTCATATTAATTATCACATCGCGGAGACCTTCTCTTGTATGTAGCCGATTTAAGGGTGGATGTGACCCCTCTGAGTTCTCACCTCATAATGACACTCTCTTGTGAGTAGACAATTTACTGGTTGTGACCCCTTTCAGTTCTCACCTCACAGGGACACTCTCGCGTAAGTAGTCGATTTATGGGTGGTTGTAACCCCTCTTAGTTCTCACCTCACGGAGACATTTTTTTTGTAGATAGAAGATTTATAGGTGGTTGTGACCCTACCAACTCACAAGAGCATACACTTTATTTGTTTGTTGTCCATTGAAAGGGTGACTGTGTCCCAAATATAAAAATTTCATATTGTGGAAACACTCTCTCATATCTAGCCAATTGAGGGTGGTTGTGACCCATACAAATTTCTAACTCCATGCATTATCTCATAGATAGCCAATTGAAGGGTGGCTGCGACCCATACAAATTTCGCACTTCGTGAAACAACTCTATTTACATGTAGCCAGTTATAGGGTGGCTGAGACCCATACATTCTTTTACAAAAAATAAATAAGATAAAGGTATACAAAAGGACCTCCTCAATTTTAGGTAACTCAACTTATTGTGAAATGCTTTATCACTGTTATTATGGATGTGAGCATAAGTAGACCTGATGAGAAATTATATTTTCCTCTTTTTCTTTAACAATAAATGACATATATCATATTTAGTCCAACACAAATAATATATTCATAACTTTGGTGTTCAATGTCAGTATGTCGGTCGAGCTTGGAGCAATGATCACAATTGGATTTGAGTAATTTATTCATCCTGGAACCCGATCTATGGCGATCTTTCAGTTTCATGATCTCTCTAGGCTTATAAATCTCATGTGTGTAGGTCAATCTGTCAAAAGTATCAAGACAAAAAAAAAATGTCATGCATGATTATTAATTGCTTTTTATTTTGAAAATTTCAATGTCATTTATTTAATTCTTAAATTTCAATTGTTTCTAAGGAAGAAATGTCATATCGATTGTCAAATTCGTTAAGTGTTTATACTTGGTCAAACAAATGCTAATATTCTTGATTTTTAAAATAAAAAACATTTTTGTAGGCTCCTTGGTTAGACCATTATAACCACAATCCAAAATCAGATTATCTTTTAAATCGTAAACTCAAGTTGATGGGGTTAGTTTTGTCAAATATTTTGAAATGTGCGTGAAATATCTTAGAAAATGATGAATAACAGTTTAAGTTTTTTTTTTTTAATGTAATTCATGTGATGTATGCTTAAACAAATCATTGCGAAAGAAAATTAGAGTTACCTAATCATTTTTCACAACTACAACGAAATATATAAAATGCGAATATGATATGTAATAAACATATTTAAGGGACATATAAAAAATGCAAAAACAATAGTGTGTGGCTTTGTTCTAAATGAGGGTTCCACAGATAGGCTCCCGATTAGCGGTTTCTTCACCCATCATAGGGATCACAAGATCTTCCAATCGAGTGGTGTTTTTCAGAGTCATACCGGCTGCCTAGCAGCTCCAGTCGTTTCCCCTACTAAATCTCTAAGGTTCCTAGTTGCTCTGGGTTTTAGGCATTTTGGATGTTATTGCTAATAGTGGTGTGTGCAAAATAATGCATGAAATAAATAAATAAATATTTACACGAAAGAAACTCAACACCTGCACACACAAAAAAAAAGTTAGCATAATTAATAATAATAAAATAATAACTAATAGAATATAAGAGAACATAATGAGCATGAACCCTCTAAATGTCCCTAGCAGAGGCACCAAATTGTCAGACCTAAAATCTAACTTAAAGACGATATTTGAATATAAACAATTAGACTCACCACTAGTTAATTAAGGATAACTAGAAACCTTGATTTCCTAGGAAAATAATTAAATTAAAACCTATGATTTCAAAACCGTCTACATTCAGAGATTAAGGTTCGGGAGTTCTATTATGAAACAACATTTAATTAATATTCCGCATTTTCAGTACTCTATTAACTTAATTTGTTAAACTTGTTATAGGATATTTACAAATAAATGATAATATATTTATTACAAAAATTAAATCTCCTTATGAATTTGAATTAAACTAATTAAAATAAATACACAAATATGAACAAACATACATAAAGAGAATAAAATACAGTATTTTCACAAATTTATATGTTGATAGTTGAATTATCAATAAATGTAAAAAACAATTAGATAATATACATAATTCAAATTCAAATATAAACATGAAATAAAATAGAGAGAGCCTCGTATACATTTGTTGTGTATTTTTGTGGAGACAATAGACATGACAACTTAGATGAATATATTGAAGCAAAATAAATATATTGTATAAGCAAACCTTGAGAGTGAACAATGTAGATCATGTTATACTACTATTTGTTTTTCACGCAACATGGTTTTTATTTATTTATGTCTCCTGTTTACAGAATGCATAACACTCATATTTATACAAGTTCCTAGAATATTCTAAACTAGGAAGTGTATATGCAATAAAATATAAAATATTCATGAAATATTTTCTAAATATTTAACAATATACTCTGTATATTAATCTACTAAATATGCACGAAACTTGTTTTGAAAACTCCGCAACCCGCCATATATGGAAATCTTCATAATGGCGTGTCACGTGTCGCGATCATGAACATGTCGCATCTATGTCAAAATCGAATGTCTACACTCGTTTTTTTCCACAAAAAAGTATGGTCCGTCACGCCCGATAGGGCTGGGCATGAACCGGTTTGGCCTCGAACCGGTTCAGAACCGAACCTTTACCACATTTTAAAACCGGTACGGTTTACCGCTCCAATTTTTGGCCGCTCCAGATTTTGACCGATTTACCGTACCTGTTCTGAACCGGTTCGGCCGAACCTGTTTATACAAACAAAAAAAAAATCCAACGCCCCAAATGGCCAAATATAGTCTAAAGACTCTAAACCTATCTCAGTATCTCACATACAATTTTCTGCTAGGTTTCCTCCGTTGCAATCGCCGTCTGGAAGGGCGTCCGTCGAGTGAAGTGGTTCAGTGACCAGAAGGAGCTATGGAAGAGGATGAAGAAGAAGACGAGGAAGAGGAGCTGTTCGTTGCCTCGACCGTACCTGATAGATGGGATGTTCTAGGTCTTGGTCAAGCCATGGTACGTAGCTTTTCTCCTTTAACTAACTTCCTCTTTTATTAATTAGTTAATTTATTTCCATTTCCATAAAAAGGAAGTGAAGTAGACAATCGTAAGGAAAATTTGAATTTGTCAATTAATTTCTAGGTTTGGGGAGGAGGTAATGCGTTACCGTCACAATTAATGGTTGCAGGTGGATTTTTCTGGAATAGTTGGGGATGATTTCTTAGAGAAGGTGGGATTAGAGAAAGGGACCAGAAAAGTTGTGAACCACGAGGGCTCCATGTTTACGAAAAGGGATCTAATTTGTGTAAATGTTGGTTGCTAGCTATTTCTATATATTGTCCAAGTGTTCATGTATCTGAGTATTTCCATCGGGCAACTGTTATTGTACTGACAACTACTGGAACTCATGTTTTGTTTCAGGGCACATCTTCGACTATTAACTACGATCCATGTCTATGTGGCTTAGTTTCCAAGACAAATATTCTTGTAGTTGAAGGATATTTATTTGAACTTCCTGACACCATCAAAACAATCATCAAAGCATGTGAAGAAGCACGAAGAAATGGTGCTGTAGTTGCTGTAACTGCATATGATGTCTCCTGCATTGAGCATCATTATGATGATTTCTGGTATTCCATCCATTGATTTATACTTCTAGTGTAAGTGTTGATGAAAGAAAGTGAGTATGTATGTCTGCATATGGTTGCAGGGAAGTGATAGGTGAATATGCAGATGTGGTGTTTGCAAACAATAGAACTGCATTGGACTGTTTGGTATTCTTTGCATCATCCTGAATTTGGTGAATTATTTTCATAGCTTTCTGTTAGTCTACTGTCGGAAAACTGTTGTCTTTAAAATTTCAGCAGTTGTTTACGCCTTCTTATTTAGTATTGTGGTGAATTTGGACACTTTGCTCGTGACTGTGCCCAAGCTAGTGAAGAAAAACCGGTTTAGTATTTAGTAGTGGCCTGAAGTGGTCTGGTCTGGTTTGGTATTTAGTAGTATTTTAAGGTTAAAACCGGTACAAAAAAAGGTTCGGTTAACCGGTTTTGAACCGGTTTTCTGTACCTATTTTGAACCGCTCCATTTTTTTGAAAAAAATCGTTTGTTTTGTGAACCGGTTCGGAATCGGTACGGCCGAACCGGTTCGAAATCGGTACGGTCGAATCGGTTCGGATCGGTACGGTTCAGGTACGGTTCGACCGAACCGGTTATTTTTGCCCAGCCCTACCGCGCGAGCTCACCCCAAAGCTCAGTAACTTATCTTCCTTTTTCAAATGTATGAGGACTTTGTTGAATGTTGAGGAGGTGATCTAGCAAGTAGAATGTTAGGAGTATTTACTTGACTAGGTGATCTAGCAAAGGGAATGCTAGGAGTATGAACTACATTGTTCTATAGGTTTATGAGCTAGATTGTTCTAGGTTTATGATATTAGTTCACGTACTCCTTAATTTCTCATATAAATAAAGTAAATTGCTATTGTAATATTCAAGACCAATCAATACAAATATGATATTCTCTTATTGCATTGAACTTACAATTCACTCCGCACTCTCTATGTTCCTAACAATATTGAGTAGGTGATGTTTAATAGTTCTGTTAAAGGTAACATGCTTAAGCTTTTTGCACAGTATTTAAAGACTTTCCCCAAATTTTTGGTCATGCTATCGTAATGAGCTCCCCTATCATACGCAAGTGTTCACTTCTTGACGGGTATGTTCGAAATCTAATATGAATATCTACGATTATGGATGACTAATAGGTTTGCGTATTATTAGTCAACCATTCATTTATTGGGTGTGTTTGTCATTATATACAGTTGCTTTTCAACTCAGTGTTCTTAAGAGTGATTGAAATTGCTTACGGAGTGACACGCGTAGAAACAAATTGTTTTGAGCTCGATCGTATTGAATGTATAGACTTCTCCACTCAATTCAAAATTGCTTTGTGACAATCTAACATTAAGTATACTGGTCGATCATTTGTATGAAGGGTAAAATAAGACATTGCCTCATAATGTTTGGTCGGTTTTTCAATTTTCCCCCTAAAATTTAAATGGTAAAATTTCTTTCCCACCTGTTTTGAAAAGGTGCAAGTTTGTCATCTCCGTCAACTTTTCCATCCAAATTTAATATAATTAGTTTCGAAAATTGCAAAAACAGAAAATTTTCAAAAATGTCACAGTTTAACACTTTCAAATAATTTCAAATGTTACAATTGAGTTCTGATTCGATTGGGCTCAATTGAGCCTCAATCAAGGGTGTCGGGTCTGAATCTTGACCCATATTGACCATCCATGGGTGGGGGACCTGGTCTGGGTCAAGACCCAGACCCGAGCCCCAATCGAATTGTAATCGAACTAGCCCCCAATCGCGGGGGGAGGGGGTTTGGGTGTTGAACCCAGTGTTATCAGAATCGGACCGACCCTCGAACCAGCGAGGTCACCAGTTCGTCTAGTCTAACCCAGCCAGACCTGGTTCAATGTGCGGTTCACTGTTCCTCTCTTCCCCCGCCCCTCATCCCCACCCATTGCCTCCACCTTACGTCCACCTCCAGCAAGTGTAAGGTTTCATTACTGAATAATAAACAACCCCTCTTATGGTCGGGTCTAATCGAGCCAGATGGTGGGCGGCTAGTGGATCTCATGGTGGAGCCGTCGCTGAGGGATGGTAAGTGAAGAGAGGCGCAGACTGTTGTTTATCAAGCAAGATAATTTGAAGAACAGCAGAAAACATGAGCAAAATATGCAGAACTTGGATTGATTTTATTTGATCTGCAATTGAGAATTTATACAAGAGTTACTACCTATTTTTAGCTAATTAATCCACTAACTCCACTACTTCACTATTTTTAGCTAATTATTCTACTACTTCCACTACTTCACTATTTTTAGCCAATTATTTCACTACTTCCACTAATATGAAAAAACTGATTTTAACTAACACTCCTCCTAAACCAGGTTGTTTCAAACTCTCAATATTTCCCTAAGAAGTAATACTTGACCTCGAAGTGTTTTGTCCTTCCATTCATAGCTCACGTTTTATCCTGAATAATCTTCTTAATTGCATTTGTCTCTCCTTTTTCATTATTCTCAATCATGGCAAACTTCTCCTTCATTGCAGCTAGCCATTTCTTATCAATCTTGGCTTCCTCATATCCTTCACGTTCAAGGACTACAAGATTACATCTTTGATAAATCTCAACAAGATATCTTAATCCCCTAATAGATTGATCATCTGTCAGTTCATCATCATTAAGGCAGACACTTTCGCCTTCAATTGTAGGATAAACAAAAGGACAAGACTGGAAGAGTTTGTCCTTGAACTGGTCCCTCGGCCGCTCCAACTCCGAGCGAAGCGTATCCACGGTCACATTTGCAATCTCAAGTTGCCATTTGGTGTTCCTTATGACTTCCTTTGCCTGAGCTTCAGATTCTCTACAGTCAGCAAGTTCATTCCTTAGGGTTTCCACCAGGTTTAGGGTTTCAGAGAGCTCCATACGGAGTGTATGTACATCGTGATGTGCAGGCTCTGTGATGCCTTCTTTGATTGTGAAAGCAAATTGCTCCTCCTCCAATGGATTGAGTGCAAAACTCTTTCCCTTCATTTTGACCCTAAAGAGCTCATTACCACTAGAATCTATAATAATGCACTTTTTATCTTCAAACAACAGCTTGAAATTCTTTTCTAGCAGTTGACCAACACTAAGCAAGTTTTGATCAATTTCAGGCACTTATAACACTTCATCAATCAGCTTCGTACCTGAATTGCTATTTATAGCTACTGTCCCTTTTCCTTTAACAGATATGAACTTTCCATTTCCAATTTTCACTTTGGAAAGAACTGACATGTCAAGTTGGTTGAAGAGTCTCATATCACCAGTCATGTGATTAGTGCATCCACTATCGACCAGCAACCCATCACTCGATGCTCCTGTTGTGAAGCAAGAAGCCGCAAACAGATGCTCCTCCTCTTCTTCATGGACAGTAGCTTGAGCTTCTCTATTCGGCTAATTGTATTTTTCAGGGCATCTTTTCTACATGCCCCATCTTCTGACACCTCTTGCATTTTATGTCTGGCCTCTTCCAACATTTGTAGTGGGGATGGTTCTACTTACCACAATGCTTACAAGGAGGACGAGTTCCTCCTTTTTGGCCCAGTACTGCCGCACTTGACTCACCATCACTAGATTTAGGTTTGCCTTTCCACTTCTTCTCCTTACTCCTCTGGTTTAAGTACAGATTGGCCTTCAAAGCACCTTCAATTTCCACTTCTTCATGCATCAATTGTCTTTGCTCTTGAGCTTGAAGAGAACTAAGGAGCTCTGCTAATTTGAGAGTTGACAGGTCCTTGGTATTCTCCAATGAGGCAATGGTTGTTTCAAATCTCTCAAGAAGAGAGACTAATATCTTCTCCACAATTATGATATCCTTCATTTCCTTACCAAGTATTCTAACCTGATTTGCGAGTCCCACCAATCGATTTGAGTATTGTTGGATGGTCTCAGATTCCTTCATTTGCTCCTTCTCAAATTCCCTTATCAGGTTCAGAGATTTCATGCCCCTTATTCTCTCATCTCCTTTGTATTCTTCTTCGAGGAAGTCCCAAATTTCATTGGCTGACTTTATGGACATGATTCGACTGAAAATTGCAGGTGAGTCAGACGAATAAAGACATGTCTTGGCTCGTGCCTTTCTCATTTTCTTCTCCCTTTGAACCTTGATTTGAGCAAGTGTGGGGTTGGGTGGGAGAGCTGGAATTTCATAATCTTTTTCAACAGCCTCCCACAGATTAGTGCCCTCCATGTAATCTTCCATCTTGACAGCCCAAGCTTGGTAGTTTGAGCCATTGAATTTTGGTAGAGCAACACCTGAGAAGGATTCTTCCATTTGATGAGAGCTTAGAGTGTTTATGGGTAGATGATCTCAAGAAATCGACAATCACACAACCTCACAAACCCTCAAGAAATTAAGCTATGATACCATTGTTGTTTATCAAGCAATATAATTTGAAGAACAACAGGAAACATGAGCAAAATATGCAGAACTTGGATTGATTTAATTTGATCTGCAATTGGGAATTTATACAAGAGTTACTACCTATTTTTAGCTAATTAATCCACTAACTCCACTACATCACTATTTTTAGCTCATTATTCTACTACTTCCACTACTTCACTATTTTTAGCTAATTATTCCACTACTTCACTACTTTCACTAATATGAAAAACCTGATTTTAACTAACACAGACTCTGCCGAGGGTGAAGCTGTCGCGGATCGATCTGCAGTGGGTGCACGTTCTGAGCGAGGGCTGGGCAAGCCCCCTTAGCGGATTCATGAGAGAATCTGGGTTCGTTTAGCGTACCCTACCTTTAGATATGAAATTTGGATTCATACTCATCCTCGACCATCTACTGAATTAAGAATATTGAGTCGAGTGTTCACTAACACTATTTTTTATCTCATTTGCTATTAACTTGCAATCAATGTTCGGTGTTTCTAGGTGAGAACCACGTTCTTAAATGTGTCTGGAGAATACAATTATGATATCCTACACATTCCAATACTCTTAGATATAGCCAAAAAAAGGGTTAATTAACTGAACCGTTACTTATGTTTGACAATGTGACTGAACCGTTCAAACTTGAGCTCAACCGTTAATTAAGTTGACACATGTGACTGAACCGTTACTATCACCTAACTGCCGTTATTTCTTTCCGTTAAGTAGTCACATGTGCTTGTAACGTGATATACTTGTAATTTGAAGTTCCTAAACTACTCTAAACAGCTTGTCTACTTAACAGCAGCTGATTCTTAGAATCGAAGAACAAGGAAGAACCGAAGAGAAGTTAGAACAAGGAAGAACCGAAGAACTGAAGAACCCAATTGAGAAGAATTGAAGAACCGAAGACAGAAGCCCCAATTTTGAGGTAATTTGACAGTGGGTAACCCTAATTGGCAAACCTAATTCATTTTGTTGCAATAATTTGAACCGTAAAACTTTATTTTAGAAACTTAAATCGTCAAATCTGAGGTAATTGTTTGTTGTTTCTTCTTTTGTACTATGTACAGAACCCCAAATGTGATTTTTTTGACTGGGAAGATCCAGCTATGTGCCCTTACGGTCGGATTGCAGTGATGCAATTTCAACAAAGAGAGAAACATTTGAAAGAACAATTGGATGTTGCGAAAACCCGAGCTCTTGAAAGTCGACCCAATCGAGAGTTAGTTGCAGTCTTGGTAATTGTTGTTGTTGTTGTTTTTGTTCTAAGTTCAATTGCGAAGAATTAGTAGAAGTTAATTGTACCTTTGTCTGTAACTGAAGGATGAAGAACAATGTGTATTTTGCGAAGGTGGTGACTTATGTTTGTGGACATGTTGTTAAATGAAGTGTTATCTTTTCTGAACTGTGATTAAAAGGTGACTTAAGTTTGTGAACTGTGATTAAAAGGTGACTTACGTTTGTGAACTATGATTAAAAGGTCACTTAAGTTTGGACATTTTGTTACCCAACCATCTCCAGAATACCCTAAAAAAACACAGAATCCATATAATCCATCCAAATCCAGAATTCAGAATACATCCCAAAACATAATCCATCCTATAAAACAAATTCTTTACAAGCAACTAAAGCAAATCCATTGTCATCTTCATTACCCTAAAGTTGCTCTTCTCCATTTAGTTTTCGCTTCCTTTTGCTATAGCTCTTGCTATTTTCATTAAAGATTAGCAACTTCCTCAAAGTCTTCAAATCTGAAACAAGTTGTTTGGTCTTCTTGCCCAATGTGTGCCAAATTGGATCCAATGGCCTCCTCACTATCCAATTGCCTCCAAATTCAATCCACGCATCACCTAGGAACTCAATTGCTACATACACCTAATAATTAAGAGCACATTCAATGATAATACGAGTAATTCCATCAAATATAGAGCTAAAGAGCACAGTAACTAGAAAAATTATTTATTTTTGCCTAATAGATGCATGACATAACATACCTTCTGAGACGCACAACAGTAACAGATGAGCTTCCCTAAAGGAATTTTTCTGCAAAAGACTCTAGTTGCAGTCGTGCCAAGCAGTTGAAAAAATCTCTTCGTACATTCAATGACGAGAGGCAAAATCTCTTTCTACCAAACACTTTCACTTGCTCTTAAAGCAAGTAAATAATTTCCTGCAACATAGATTAGCTTGAGAAGCAGCACAGCATGTACAGACTGAAGTAGATTTGACTAAATTAAGCAATATCAATCTAGAAAATTATAAAATCATACATATCTTGCAATGATACCTATTAAGTCAGCTTTGTCATCAATCTCATCAGTTATGGCATGCTCACAAAGATCCCTAACTTTCTCTGTATTGTCACTTTTAGCATAAAGCAACATCTCATAATATCCTAGCCTTGAAATTGACTTGGAATTTTGATCTTTGATAAGATTGGAGAAAAACTAAAATTCTTCCACCATTCTCATGTCAATCAAGAACATAAGAAACTAACCATACGTATAATCTCCAATCTCAACCGCGTACTCCTTCATTGATTTAAAAAGCTCAAAAATCTTGTAAATTTCTTCTAATGCGACCTCTTCATTATTTTCAACAGCAATTTCAGTATTGCTTAGCAATTTCATTATTGCTCAGCAATTTCATTATTTTCAACAGCAATCTGCACCAAATCGCACAAACACACCCAAATACGAACATATTATGCAGCAATTTCATTATTTCGTACCGCAAACCAACATCAAAACCCTAATATTCAACCGAATCGAGGATTAACGAAGTGAAACAGGGTAGAAAAACACAAACCCAAGTCCGAAAACAGCAAGAATGCGAAAAGCCACACAAACCGAAGTTCAATCGAAGCAAAAACACGAACTTACTTGCAGTTGCAGTTCCGAAGCGCAATGTGGCCGAGGAGGGTTCCGTCTGTGCTCAAAATAGACAAGGAGGAGGTCTGCAAGTTTCGGTGTGAGTGAAATGGGAGTTGATGGGAAGTTGGAAAAATTGACTTCAAATTGACAAGAGGGGGAAACGTTGCAAATGTGACAGGAGGGCATTATTGTCCTTTCAATTGACTTCAAATCGTTTTAATTGGGTCATGTGCTGTGCACGTGACATTTAGACGGGAAGATTTGACGAAAACTTCACGGAGTAACCCACTACATGAAAATCTGTATTTTGTGAAGGAAAGTTTGCTAGGGAAATAATCCCTTTAAATTTAGAACTATTTGTAAGGGATTTGTTAGGGTTAAGTGAGGAGAATAATAATTAGGGAAATTCCTCACAAAATATATTTTCCTTACTACATTCCTTACAGATTTGTAAGGAAAAGATTTTAGAGGAATAATGAAGATATTTTGTGACGGATTTTCCTTATAAATAGTTTTAAGGATAATCCCTCACTAATTACCTTGTTCAATCCTAAATTTTGTAAGGGATTTACAGCTCCTCATAAAATGTATTCATTTGCAAGGGATTTATATATCCTTAAAAAAAAATATTTTTTGTAAGGGAAATTCCTAAGAAATATTATATGACATAATATTAGCAATAGATAACAAAAAATAATTCTCGGTCATATGACTTATCCCCGTATTAGTGACTGTGATTTCCATCCACCCTTCCCGGAGCCCATGACTATATCCTAAGCAAACTATATCCAAAGCAAGACCATGACCCGTATTACTTTTTTTTATTTTCAGCCCATGTAATAAACCGATCTAATTAATTCATAATAAACCGATGAAATAAGAACCATTTGTGCTCGTCTGTGATTCTGCTCTAACCTTATGCTCATCACCGTTTCTTCCCAAATAAGAACGCTAACCTTATGCTCGTCAGTGATTCTGCTCGCTCAGTGGTTCCGATACATTCAATTTATGCGAGGGAGAAAGGTGAGCAGTCCTCCGCGCTCATTCCATGGACATTTTAGTGGAGAGGTTGCTCTTTAATTTTGAGCATCAGTGTCGTTTAGATGTTGGGGAGTTTAATATAGGTTTGCTCATCTTCTCGACTCATGTATTCGTTTAAGAGAGTGATTGTTGGTTAGTTAGGACATAACGACATGATTGATTTGCTTTGGGTTGCTACATCTGCGCGTTTGGATTTGCTTTGGGAAACCCTACAATTCCGATTCTGATTTATCTGCAGGAGATAATCTGGTACATTCTTCTATCTGATTTGATTTGATTCGAACTGAAAACTGCTTCAGCATGTAGGATGGTTTGATTATGTTGCAATTGCAATATACAGAGACCTGATCTACTGTAGTGCAGTTGGCTATGGTCTTAAAGCCCGCATTCATCTCGAAGTTTATAGGTTAGAGAACTGCTCTTTTGCTGCTCTGAGCTTATTTTTTATTGAAATATACAGATAATTGAGGACGGTGTCAAAGTTGGTGAATTATGCACTAGGAGGGAATATACACAGTGGCTGGTTCAAGTAAATTTACTGGAAAGGTAAGCACTTGAAGCTAATATTTCCTAGGATGTCCTTTAAATCCAAAAACACAAGAAAAACTTTGTTATTTATTTTGTTTATTTGTATATTGGGCACAACATTTTAAATTATTTGAGATCTTACACTGTTAATCGGCTTCAGGAATCCAAAGCATAGGATTATCTCATCAATTTCACTGCTGGGACAAGAATTGCTGCATTTGATGATGTTAATGTTGAAGATCCTGATTTTGAAGATATTCAAGGTATGGTATGCCAATTCACTGCTTTCCCAACTTATTCACTTTCAAGCAATAAAATAGTGAATTTCTTTTCTTTGTTATATTAGCCTTAGCAGAGTCTAGTGTCATGCTGAGTAAGCTATCAACAAAGTACTCCAACTCTAATGGTTCTGAAACTGGAAAAAAGATCAACTTATCCCCTAAGAGGTACGATGTCATCTTTTCAATTCTAAACTTTTTCCTCTCTCTAAAATACAATTCTCTTGTCAGCTTTATCTCTCGACATGATCTGATAAATTAGAAAGTCCAGTTAGAAAATGACATTATTCCAGAAATTATCGAACATGTACTTATCACATTGACCAGTTATTACATGTCTAATGAATCTTGAGTCTTGCTTAGTTCTTAAGCCTGACTTGTTCACAGTCCAGATATCAATGATAAAAGTTGGATTCATGGATGTGAAGAAGGCTAAATCGGGCATATCTCCTAAACTTTTCATAGACAGGTTGTGTGGTGATAAGAGCATTATCAGAAGAGTTTTTGGTCTCTCTTACCCTCCTCCCCTCGTATCTCTAAATAAAATCCATTAGACTGATTCAATGTTCTTTACAGGAAAGAGTAGAAGATTCCAAACCACTAAACCTTCAACAAAAGCCCAAGCTGCTATAGCACTGAGCAGTGGGAGAATGATGGAAGCAATCCAAATTGAACTATCAAGAATTGTAACTGAGAATGTATCAAGGATTTTGATGAGATGGAAGAAATTGATTCTTGAAGCCAAGAAAGAAGCTGTACGGATACTAAGGTAAGAAATAACTGCATCGCTGTGTAAGTCCATTTTTGAACTGCAAGTTGGTACCTTTTTTATGGTATTCGTTTTTGCAAATCTTGGGTTGAAGATGAAGCAAAGAAGAGCCAGGCTCGTGCAAAGGTTCTGGAGGAGGCTGGGCTGAGGTGGAAACGGGATAACCATACTTAGTGGATATTTTATTGCCAGTGGTATGCTACTTAAATTTCAACATATATAATTTTTACATAATATAATGATGTTGAACATAACAATAGAAACCAATTTTTGGTAACAATTTTTCTACAGCTTCTCGCATCATACAGCCGTTCGCACTCTCACTCGTGAAGTATACAAAGTTACAGGATGTAGTGGAACTACAACAAGCACACATTTCAGCTCAACAATCTCAGCTCAACCAAATGCAAGCATTAGTGCAAAGCATGATGGAGCAATTTGCAAAACAAGGTCAGGAGTTTAATCCCTTTCAACGGGGTAATGGCTCAAATACATAAGTTGTTGCATAATTTCTATTTAGATATTTTTGACTAAGTATGTATTATTTAGATACGTTGTTAATTGTTATCTCTTTAGTTAAGACTTTGAATGTTTAAACTATAAACTTGTTTCATATAATAATATATATATATGTGTGTATTATGTTACATGTTATAAATATAATACATATATTATATATATATATATTATAATACATATTATATATATATATATATATATATATATATATATATATATATATTTATAAAATTATTTATAGTGATTTTCCTTAATAATCCCTTTGTAAATTTACTAAATAAAACCCTTGAAAAAATTCTTTATAATTTACTAGGGAAAATACTCACAAAATTCCCTTAATAAGTTTGTGAGGGAATTGATTTTTAAAAGTTTGCTAGGGATTTTATAAGGAAAATTTGTTGAAACATTTTGCAAGGGATTTTCCTTTTAAATTGCTTTTTTTCTAGCAAGCTTATTTGTTAAGGGTAGATCCCTTAGAAAATTCCTTGCAAAGTTAAATTTCTAAGGGATTTTTGAAATTCCCTTAGAAATTTGACCCTCACAAAAAACCAAATTTCTTGTAGTGACCTTTCAGTCACATATTCAAACTTAAGTAACGTTTTAGCTACACAAAAAAAGATGAGTAACCTTTTAATCACATAGGTCAAACATAAGTAACGGTAGAGGTAATTAACCCCCCCCCCCCCCCCCAAAAAAAAAAAAAAAAATACTCTTAAAAATGCTTCCTTTCAATGACCACATACAATGTATGAAATCAACTTTACACTTGAAAACGATTATTTTGGGATTTAATGATTCAAATTCAACAATGCAAATTTTAGCATTGGTTATGTGTCTCCTTCTTCACAGTGGCTGATAAATCGTATTTACTTCTCTACTTCATGTTAGTATAGAAACGCCATTTATTCATCGATTGCTCAACATCCTCAAGTCATTTGTTAGTTGAACAAAAGTTCTCTCATTCTAGTTAGTACCAATCCAATTTGAATAGTATGTTCCATATAACTCATCTATTGAGACTATTATAACTTTTCACATGATCATAGTTTGAGACCTCTATTGACCAACCCAAAATTCTTACCTCTACCAACACGTTCAAAAATTTGATCTTTATTGACATGTTCAGAATTTATTATGATCTCCAACTTATATTATCGATTTATTTATGGTGTCATCAATAACCTTAGTAAATGACTTTATTCATAGTCGCGTCAATATTTATATTGGTGATGTTTTATTTTTCATAATTTTGTTAATGTACATTTATGTACGGGTTAAATACCAAACAGTTACCCGAACTTTGGATGTTTTACAAATAGCTACCCGAACTTTGAATTTTAAAAAATGTATACCTCAACTTTGACACATGGGGCAAATAGTTACCTCCGTTAAATATGGACGGAAAATTACGTGGCAGCACACGATTGGTCCATAATTTTAAAAATTATATTAGTTTTTAAAATAGAAAAAAAATATAAACATCTAAAAAAACTGGAAAATTAATAGGGGAAATAAGAGTTTTAAATATAATATTTTTATTAAATATATGAAATAAAAAAATGATTAGATTTTTTAAATTTTGTTCATATTTTTCCTATAATATTTTTATATAAAATATGATTTTTCATATATAAAATATATTTTTTCCTATAATGATTAGATTGTATGTTTCATATATAAAATATAATTTTTTTAATTGTATTAAAAACTCTTATTTTTCCAATTAATTTTCTAGATTTTTAAGAATATTTTTTATTTTTTTAACAACATAATATAGTTTTTAAAATTATGGATCAATCATGTGTAGCCACGTCATTTTCCGTCCATATTTAACGGAAAATTTAACAAATGTAGCGATTTGCCACATGTGTCAAAGTTGAGGTAATTATTTGCACTTTTGTCCAAAGTTTAGGTAGTTGTTTTTTAAAATTCAAAGTTCGGGTAACTATTTGTAAAACGTCCAAAGTTCGGATAGTCATTTGGTATTTGACAATTTATGTAACCGCTATTAAATTTGGTCATTTTGTACGTCTCATACACATTTAAAAAATGTTTTTCTTTTAAAAAATAAATAAAAATTGTAACTAAATATTCTCCTGCTCCAACAATAGTAACCTATCAACTACTCCTTTCCATTTTTTCATACTTTTCAACTACTCATATTTTTAAGAGACTCAAACCCCACTTCATTTTTTTAATACTTTATTGTTATTATTATTATTATTATTATATATATATATATGTGTGTGTGTGCAGATGTATTAATATTTTAAAGAATATCGAATAAAATGCAGTAAGGACCCCAATTGACATAAAACACCTTGTAACCGAGATTGGTTTGTAGAGATTTTTACCTTTAGGTCCTTTGTTTGATCCGTCCATTTTTTTCTTTTTTGCACCTTGCATTTTATTCTCTGTAAATTTACAGTCTTATTTCTCCTTTCACCAGTTTTTCTTCTTCAAAGTGCAATTTCGATTAATTCAATTAAATATTATAGAATTATCATGTATGATGATACACGTTTTTCTCATTTTATTTTAAACTAATATATAAAATAAATTGTTTTGATATGAATCAATATCGATATGTTTAATTATTGATAACAATCTAACAAAAAAATATATAATCATAGGGTTAACTTAATTTTGACTTAGCGTCCCATTTTACTAACCCAAATCCAACCTGGCCCAAATTTAGGTTCGAGTCATTTTCACGTTTCACGTCAGTTCAAAATGATAAGTTTACACTCTTGTCATTTCTTTTAAAGTTATTATTACTTATGTGAAAAGAGAGAAAATATTATATTAACGGTGTATGTTTAGTTGGTGGAATACATAATAAATAATACGGAATAAAAAATAAAAAATAGGAGATAATAATATGGCGTTGTTTGGTTGATGAATTGAAATTGATTATGAAATTACAATATTTGGTTGGTGAAATAATATATAAAAATGAAATAAAATAAGGTTAAATGATATATCTATCATTTGTTTCAATAAGTATAATATATAATACAATTATCTTATAACTATTATATTAATTAATTTAGAAATTTTAAAAATTAAGATTAATTCATGTATGAAAAAATGGAAAGGAGTAATTGAGAGGTTACTATTGTTGGAGTAGAATTGTTGTTACATATTTTATTTGTTTTTAAAAGAAAAACATTTTTAAAATGTGGATGATATGTAATTACTTAATGACCAAAATTAATAGAGGTTAAACAAAATGTACAGTTACAAAATTATGATTTAAAAAAATCACGAATAAATATTGGTGTGACTATAAATAAAATCATTTTCTAAGGTTAATGATGACACCATAAATAAATCCATAGTCTGAGTTGTAGAGTCAATTTTTATTTTTGTTTTGACGTTTGGTTTGGCTACACAACTCTTGAACAACTTACAAGGACAAAACCGTGTCACCGCGTACACCAAAATTGCAATCGCAGGTCGGCCCCGCTCGATTATTAGGCACCTTAAAAATAATAAGTACATTTAATAAACTAGGGATTGATTAGACGATACATTAGATTAGACGAGTATATATATAATATATATTATTGGCCAAAATTACTATAAAAAAAAGTGATTAAATTTTACTAATAAGTGTAAGAGAAAAGTATGAAAAAGATGTAACATGTTTGTCCAAAGTGGTGAATGCGGCCCAATGTTGTTTTTGATGAAATATGTTTGTTGGTGTAGGTTTTTGATGAATTCCGTCAAAATATGTTTGTGTCCGTCAAAAAAATCTGTTAGTTGCCTTCATGCCTTGCACGTGAGTTTCTGTCCGTTTGAAAAGACCAAAATACCCCTTAGTGCTTCACCTATTCTAACAGCATTCTCCTTCGTTGAACCAATCTGTTTCTTCTCCAACATTCTCCTCCAACTGATCCTATACTCACCGATCTCGCCCTCCCGACCACCTGTCGCGAGGTCAAGGACCTCTCCATAACTTCCGTACAATCCTCGATAGAATCCATCATCCTCAAGATCGCCAAATCCATCCTCGCCGAAAACGGCTTCTCTTTCGACGTCCCCTCCCGCTCCGCCGCCAATCAGCTCTACATTCCGGAGCTCGATCGTATCGTGCTGAAGGACAAGAACACCGTACGCCCCTTCGCCAACGTCTCCTCCGTCCGTAAAGCCACCATCACCGCACGCATCTTACAGCTAATCCACCGACTATCCATCTCCGATATCCACGTCACCAAGCGAGATTTGTTCTATACCGACGTCAAGCTTTTCCAGGACCAGTCCCAGTCTGATGCGGTCCTCGATGATGTGGCCTGCATGCTTTGCTCCACTAGATCTAGCCTCAACGTAATCGCCTCCGAGAAGGGGGTGGTGGTCGGGCGGCTCATCTTCAGCGACAACGGCGACATAATCGACTGCACGAAAATGGGGATGGGCGGGAAAGCCATCCCTCCGAACATCGACAGGGTCGGGGACATGCAGACTCTTCCTGAGGAAGATGAAGATGGAGCTGAAGCTTCCTGTACTTGCATTGGTTGACAGCGATCCATACGGACTGAAGATTCTGTCTGTTTACGGATGCGGATCGAAGAACATGTCTTACGACAGTGCAATGGAAGTAGCTGCATTCTCATGCTTGGGTCTGAATCAGGGAGAAGCATCACAGAATGGGGATGCTATGGTGGAGAATCAACATTCTATGGAACGAAGGTGACTCTGACGATGATCGGACGGGGTTTGAGATGTACATCAGATGCTTTTCGGTATCGGAGTCATGTTCTTGAAGAGTGGGGACAGTAACGTAAACGAACTCGGTCGGATGATGTCGGAGGTGGTAGTCAGATTCTGGGTAGGACAGGGCGGGGAAGAGGAGGCTCCTCGGCACACGGAGGACGCCGTGGGAGTATAAGCTGCTGAGGGATGGCGTGGCGTGTCTGTCGTGGTTACCGTGGTCGGAGTGGAATGCGTTGGAATCGAGGGTGGCTGTAGTGACTGGAGTGGCGGATACGGTGGTGGTGTTGGAATCCGGGTTGCAGATGGTTCAGCGTCGTCGGAGCAAGAGGGAGCAGTATAGCTCATCAAGAAGAACGACGACTAGGCTAAGGACAATGGCGAGAGTAGCTGCCATTACTAGAGTTGCTCCCATTACTCTGACTGTATCCTTCACCTGGAAGAGGAACTTCATTTCTGTGTATCATCGGAATATTCGGTGCAACATCGTTATCTGCAGTGACGGGTGCACATCGCTCGGGCTTGAACACAACTCCTCTTAAGGTTATATCCGAGTTACGGACTTTGACTGTGTTCAACTCTTCCTCAGCTGCCGTTGGAAGCTCAGCTGCCGTTGGAAGCTCAGCTGCCTTTCCATGGCTATGGCTTCCAGTGGGGTATTGTAGGAGGGGAAATAGAACTAGAGGAGTTTAATGGATTAAAGAAGAAGAAGAGGGTAGTTTTGGTATTTTCGTTTTTTATTTTTTATTTTTTCAACGTTCAAATTATATATCACGTGAGAAGCACGTGTTAACTTTTAACGGATAAATTAACAGAAAAACTAACGTTTCTTCAAAAACTAACAGAAGTAAACGTTTTACATCAAATACCCGCAGCCCAAAACAAATTTCATCGATTACCATTTTAGGCAAACATGTTACATATTTTTCATACTTTTCCATAAGTGTAATCTAATCATGTAGTTTTTTGTGTGGAGACGCAAAACATAAGAAATATAGTGTGTTTTTGTTTCTAAAGAAAAATTGGTGTCGTTTTAACGGTAAAGGTGGACCACATCTCCATCTCCATCTCCACCCAATAAATGGACCAGATGGGAGTTCTCTATCAATTTTGCAATTCCTGGTAATAGTGAGCTGGAAATTTTGAATACTTAATGCCATGATGGAATGCTTCACGCTTTCAAACTTTTCATAACAGCTTAACTAGTAAACCCTAATTATTAGAATAATTCACCAAAATATACCCCATTTAATAAATATATACTAAAATATTATCGGTTGGAAAATAAATACGAAAATATACCTACCTGCGACTCGGAGTCGCGGGTGTCATTGTTTGTTTGACTCAGTCTCACCCGCGAATGTCATTCACGACTGGAACTGGATCGTCAGTTCTACCCGCGAATGTCATTCACGGGTAGAACTGACCATTACTTCCACATGAGAGAATGTCATTTGCGGGGCGACTGTGTTGTTGTTTTTTGCCATAAAAAAAAATTAAAAAAAATATTTGTTTTATTTTATTTTTTTGTATTATGATTATTTCATAGGCTTGTTCATGAACTAGTTCGGGGGCGAACCGCTTCCGAACTGAACTGGTCTGGTTTGAAGAAAACCAGTACTTTTTTTTGTTTCTAAAAAAATTGGTCTAGTTTAAGGAAAAAAGAACTGGTCTGGTTCGAACCGATTCAGAAACGGTTGGAACAGTTCCGGTCTGTTTTTTTAATAAAAATTTTGGTTAGGAAATAATCTGGTTCAAACCGAACCTAAACCGGCTGAAAATCCTGTCCAACACACTGAACCGTCTGAAAAAATATTGAACCAACTGAAAAACATTGAACTGGCTGAAAAACACTGAACCGATTGAAAAATACACTGAACCGACTGAAAAACACACTGAACCGATTGAAAATCTGTTCCACAACCGGCTAAAATCTTGTCCAACATCAACATACGAGAGTCCAATATATCTCTAGGTTTGGTTTATTGAAGACATCTCTAGGTTTGGTTTAATTTCAGACCAGTTTAGTTGATTTTGCTTCAAACCGGTTCTAAGATTATATATGTTTAAAGTGGTTTGGTTTAAATTTAAGTATAAATCAGTATCAAAAAACGAGTCGAGTTGAACCGATTCGAACTGGATTTTTGGTACTATTTTGAACTGGTCTATTTGAAAACTAAAAATACTGGTTTGGTTTTGGAACTAGTTTGGTTGAACCGGTTCGAACCACACCAGTTCCAGACCAGACCAGTTCATCCGAACCAGTTCAATTGAACAAGCCTATTATTTAAAATATATTTTTTCCCTCACATGATAATTATTTAGAAAAAAATAAATAATGTGAGAGAAATGAAAATAATTATAATTTTTTGTATAATGAAATTTCAAATATATTTTTTCCTTCACATTAATTTTTTAAAACACAGTAAAAGCACTGTTTAAACCACTATTTTAATATTTTTTGTATCGTATGTAGAGTTGTTTACGTGTCGTATTATACGATCAGTCTAAAAGTAAAAAATTAACGTCTAGTTAGCGTTATTTAATTCGCAATTAAGTTATCTACGCATTGTTATTTTTTTTTAATTATTTTTTAGTAAATACATAATTAAATTTCTCACCTAATACATTTAATTATTTCGGTCAAATTATAAGACAAGCGATATTATGTTAAAAAACACTGTATTTCTAATAAAACAAATTACTCTAGGTAGATAATTGAATTACGACATAAATGATATTCACCGTGGTGAGTTTGGACTTACATAGTGTGAGTTATATATTTTTAAGTGAAATTTTCATATCTCAATTTACGGCAGAGCGTACAGTCAATCCGTAAGTCCAAATTTAATATGTTTTGCATTATTTGAATCACAATTAAAATATCTACGTACTATAATTTTTTTTAATTTTTTTTAATAGATACATAATTTTATTTTTTATTAAATATCGAAATATTAAAATTATAAAAAAAAAAAAAAGTGATTTGGAATAGACGCTACTCAAGGTAGCACCTATTGAAAAAAATGTGTTACCCACGGTCGCGCGCATACCCAGATTTCGAAATATTTTTCATCGATACTTACTTTTCTTTTTCTTTTTTTACATTGCCTACTTTTTTAAAAAAATTCACAAATGAAGAACACCATCTTCTATTTTGATAATCAACATAATACCAAAGCTAACTGAAAGTCTGTGGGTAGTGGCAACATCGACACTTCGCATATGTTGATAATTTGTGAGTCGTGCCTAATTAATTATGTCATTTTATTCATTGTGTCGTGTTTAAACAGATATCATATGTAAACAGATAAATCTTAAACGAATGTCGTGTTGTACAAATAGATGTTGAATTAATAACACATGAAACACATGTTAATACACGATTAACTTTTTAAACGAAAAAAATCATATATACATGATACAAATTGTCACATGAAAGGAAATAACATGAATAAAATAATACAATATGAAATTCATAAATTTTATAATTTAATTTCACAATCAATTTTTAAAATTCATAAGATATTAAAAATGAGTACAAAAATAAATCTAGATATTATATAAATATACTTAGTCGGGTTTAGTCGTGTATTTGCATGTCATATGTATTTAGATATAATTATTGATTATGTATAAACAGATAAGAATTCTTTAGAACATAGAATATTTAATGCAAATAATTATGTATAAAATTCAAATAATTTACTCCTGTCATGTCACTAATTATCACCCCTACTCACAACTAAATTTTAAAATGTATTACAATAGATGTTGAGTTCAAATAGTATTAATTATTTGTATTTAAGTAATTAATTATGAAAGTGCATGCCAGTAAAAAGAAAGTATAATCTATTAATAAACAATCAATTTACTATTCTTTTTAATTTAATTAGGCAGCATAGACATCTATAATAATAATAATATAGGTAAAAGTAGGATGGGCATAAAAAAGATTCGACTGAACCGTACTTGAACTGTATCGAACTGTACTTGAACCCTACTGGTTTTGAACCGGTTTGGCCGAATCGGTTCACAAACCAATCCGTTGTTTTGCAAAAATATGGAGTGGTTCAGAAGAGGTACAAAAAACTGATTCACAAACGCTAAACTGTACCACTTCTTGTTTCAGTTTTAATATAATATTATATTTAATTTTTAAAATATCTACTCTAAACCATTAGACCAAAGTTGGTTCGGTGATGATTTACAATCTACATTAGTATAATGAATTATGGTTTATGGTTTATAGATTATGAATTATGATTTATGAATTATGGTTTATGTATTAGGATTATGGTTTATGGTTCATATATTATTAATTTATTATAGTTTTTTTTAATATATATAAAATGGTTCGGTTGAACCAGTTCAGAAGAGGTGCATTAAATTAGTCAAAATATGGAGTGGCCAAAAACAGGAGTGGTAAACCGTACCTCTTTAAAATGTGGTAAAGGTACGGTTCGAACTTGTTCAGCTCCGAACCAGTTCATGCCCACACCCCTAGGAAAAAGTGTGAAAATGTTCACATGTTTGCACAAAATGGTTTTTCAACCCACGATATTTTGAATGGTCTAACATATTTGAAAACGATGATAATTAGTATTTTCGTTAATTCTCTGTTAAAAAAATTATTAAATATTTTTAAATTTTCAAAATTAACTTAAAATTTTGTTTAAATGTTACAACTAAACCCTACAAACTTACACGAATGTTACAAATAATTTTTGGCTCAATTCAAGCCACACCGGAGGTCCCCTAGCCAGGATCCGAACCTAAACCAGGTCACCCAACCTTGGGAATCTATTCTGGGCCCGAACCCAGACCAGACGACACTCGATTGGGGCTCAATTCGATCTGGACCAGATTGGGTTGAGATTGATTGGAGCTTTTCTAGTCTAGGTTCGAACCCAGACCAGGTCGCCCAACTTTGGGGACCTGATCTGGGCCTGGACTCCCGATTGAGGCTCAATTGGAGCCACAATTAGTCTGAACCGATCTGATTCTACCCGATTGGGGCTACAATTGAGCCCTAATTGGGGGAGCGGGGGTTCTCTTGTCTAGGCTCGAGTCCAAATCAGGTCTCCAAGGTTGGGCAACCTTGTCTAGGTTCAGACCCAGACCATAGGACCATCAGTGTGACTCGAATAGAGTCCGAACTTGTTTATAACACTAGTATAAGTTTGTAGGGTTTAGTTGTAATATTTAAAAAAATATTAGATTAATTTTTCCAAATATAAAAAATAATTAATAAAATTTTCTAACACAGGAGTAACGATTAGCATAGTTTTCAAACATTTTGAAACATTGACCTTACAAAAATTATTATTGGTGCAACTAAAATTTTATATAACCATATTTAATTATTTTTAAATATTTCCATAATATATCGGTGGGTCTTCTCCTCGCGCTTCTCTTCTCTTCTCTATAGAAGCTCTCTTCCTGCTTCCGTTTATTCTTATCGATGTGAGTTACAGAGCTTAAACTGAGTTCTTCACAGCCCACAGGGAGAGAGTTCGGGGATCGATGCTTGGCAAGAGGTCGCGTTCGGAGACCAAGAGAAGAGCTAGCATGTCGGAAGTCACTTTTAATCGAAAAGCTATCAAAGTCGATGCCGAGACTCCTCCCCCGAAAGATCAGCTACGCCGAGGCAGATGTGATTTGAAGAAGACGAACTCCGCTGGGACCACCCGCCAGAGCCCACAGGTAGCGGACAGTTCGGGGGAACTCCTGGATCAGTGGTTATTGACGACCTACCTGTCGCCGCCGACGAACCTTTGTCGGAGGCAGTCTGTCTATTCACTGACCTCCCACTTCCTGCAGTCATGTCGTCTCTGCATGGGCCGTCTGGTTCCTGGCCGCGATATATACATGTACAGGTAAGTAAGAGTGTATAAAGACTGGAAGTAAGGAATTCAAAATAATGATAATCTTATATACAGACCAAAATAGAGTTTAGTAAGTCATAAATATTATAATGGTAAGGGGTGTCAATTTTTTACTGTAACTCGTATTGAACATTTTTATTTATTTATTATTATTACGATACGTTCAACTTAGCACAAAAATTGGATCATATTTGAGTTGTAACACTCACCCACTAATTGACTATAAATTTGTACAATAAATATATAAAAATTATAATTTATAAAAATTTATGGATTGAACAGATTATAGGGATCATATTGACCCATGAATCACATAAGTTAATATGTCATATTAGTTCATACGTGACATGAGTTTATGTGTCGTGTGAGTTAACTCGTTAACACGCAAAATTCAAACAATAAAAAACATATTGGGCACGTGTTTACGGCTCACAAGATTGATCTGTGGTCCCTCGAATCGTATTCGAGTTTTGAAAATTGATCCATTAATAATCATGAGTCATGTTTGAATTGAACATATTTTAACATAACTCATTCTCAACATGATCCACAACTGACCCATTGACAGCGAATTGATTGTAATTTTTTGCAAAGTTTAGATAGTAATATTTTATGCAAAATTCATTGGCAGATTATAAAATTTTCAAAATTTCTATAAAAAAAATGAGTGAGATCAAATGTAATTTTTATGATTTTTAATAATACATTATACGAATCTAATAAATTATTTGAAAAAAAAAGTTCAATAGTTAAATTATCCAAATTCTTAAAATTAAGTTAGTAAATTTAATCTTATCATCAAACTCAAGTAAACGTAAAAGAATTATAGGATATGCACATCTCATTTTTAATTTCTTTCGCAATACTTTCCATAAAATGCTGCTCATATTCGTAGTCATACCATACATGATGGAACCCTATTATTTATTTTTATTATATAGTATATGCACTTAACGTTTTTTCTAAACCGGATTATTCTATATGATGATGGTGCAGAGGAGATAACGCCTTTTGCAGCCAAGAGTGCAGGCAGCAGCAAATGAGCCAAGATGAGAGGAAAGAGAAACGCTTGGCTGAGAAATTATCACCCAGCAACAGCAGCTCTTCTGCCACGGAAACCACCGTGGCTGAGACGGTTGCCACCGTGTAGCCACCGGCCTCTCTGGGGAATATAGAATTCTAGCATTAGTTTAATTCAAAAATCCAGCAGCAAGGCGGCATAGACTGAGTTAAGTGGAATATCCAAACCTCACAACTAAATGAAAAGACAAAGGCTATTAATACTGTGCTAAGCATCTTATATCTCTCTCTCTATTAATTTACTTAGAATTTCCATCACTAAAATACTTAAGATTTTGAACGGCTTAATTGTCAAAATATATATTTCATTAATTGTTAAATTTATTTTGTGACTGATAATATAGACTATAATATAGACTTCACACGAATACTTTCAGAAGTTCTAAACTTCGTCTGGAGTTTTTTATTGCTTTCCACGATAAGTTACATATTTTATTTAATCTTCTCATTTATTTATATTATTTTAATTCATTTATTAATATAATATTATTTATTGCCATAAATTCTTTTTAAATATTTTCATATTTCTACTTTAAAAAAATAATATTCTAATAATAGAAAAATATTAATTATAGTTATATGTTATATTTATGGTACAATTTACAATAAATATTATAAAACTAAAAAATTAATATTATATTTTATGAATGAATGTATACATATAAGATTTCTCATATTAGCATATACAATTAAACATTAATTTTTAAAATGCACTGACATTACCTTTTAAAATACTGTATGCAGTTTTCATGAAAATAATGTTATGATATTATCATCATTATCATTAGGTTTGAAATAGTTATAAGATTAAAAAAAAATATCATCATAAATAATTACTTAAATAATTACTTAAATAATTACTGATATGATGTTATCATCATCATATACTTAATTATAATTATATTTGAAATATACAATTTATTATATGAACAAAAACTAATAATATTATAAATTACTTTTTAATGAAACATCTTTTCATACTTCATAGTCTCAACATAAATGATGTTGTTATCAAAGTATTTTAAAAATAAAATATGTATATTTAATATTATATTTGTGATAAATATACCTTAATAAATATCACAAAAATTAAGTTAAAAAGCATGCATTGACATAAAAAAAACATTAAATTAATAAAGATTTATATAATTTTTCTTACCTACTCATGCTAACTATATCCATTAACTCTATCCATACATATACATTTCTTGTAATCTTGCATAATTTAATTAACCTTTAGTTAAATATTTTTTAGTAATTAAAAATGTTTTGTTAATTAGATTTTATGCATCTATTATTCTCTATTTTATGTAAATATTATATTAAATATTTATTTTCAAAAAAAAAACTTCATGCAAAATGTTGATCAATTTTGTAAAATCTTCTTAATTAATAAATATTGAAGTTGTTTAGTCTCTAATTGTTAAAATAATTTTATTTTATAGTTAATATATATGTAGTTATAATCATTTCTTCTGTCTACCTTTCATATAAAATTCTACACTTGGATAAAAAGATCACATTTACTTACACTTTCTCTTTCAATATTAATTTTCCTTAATTTTCCTTTTTTTTTTTATAAATAATTTTATTATTATTTGCACTTATAAAGATTATATGATAAATGTATATTTTCATAACAATATTAAATATCACAAAAATTAAGTTGCATTATCATTTTTATAAAGTTTGTTTTAATCATTTTTATTATCAATCCACCATAAATTGTCCATTATCATTATTAATAGAAATATATTTTTTAATTTTATTGTTAAATTAAATTTTCATTAATTAAAACATATTTTATTAAAATTTCTTATATATATTATTATATATTTTACTTAGATATTACATTTGAACTCATATTATAAAGTGGAAATTAACTCAACACTCGCTTATGTTGACACATGTGACTGAACAGTTGAAACTTATGCTGAACATTTATTTATGTTTCAAAATATGACTACACGATTACAAAACAAATGTGAAATATAACAAAATACCCTTCCCTTTATCTTATTCGTATTCATTTTCAAGCTTTTCTTCCTCGATTCGAACCCGAAATCTAATTTCAAACCCAGATTTGTAGATCTGTGTTCAATTTGAACCCAAATTTGCAAATCTGGGTTAAGTTCAGTAAATTTAGGTTCAGTTCGATTCCAGATTCATGTTTCTTGGTTCGATTTGCGCAACTTTGAGTTTGAAATCATATTTCATACATGAACATGAAGGAAAAGATAAATGTGAATTAATCAAATTTATCAAATATAAGTGACTGAATATGACAAACTTAATCAAAAAGTCATATTTCTGAAACGTACATGATTGTTAAGGTATACAAAAAAAATATAAGTGACCATTTAATCGCATAGTAACAACATAAGTGATTGTTATGTGGTTTACCCTTAGGACTGGGCATGAACCGGTTCGGAGTCGAACCAGATCAAAACCGTACCTTTAGCACATTTTAGGTAAGGTACAGTTCGACCCTTTCAAGAGAACCGCTCTAGATTTTTGCTGATTTATTGACCTTATATGAACCGATACAAAACCGGTCCATAACTACTTTATTGAAAACACAATTGCATCTTCGAGCTCCTGAGCTTCTTCTCCCTCACGAGGCCTTCCTCCTCATCTTTGATGCAAGGATTGGATGCAAGAATGTTAAATCCAATCACTACTATGGAGATCGAAAATTCTTGAGCGGAAGACTTCAACACAATGAATTCTTGAATCTATCTCTATTGTAGCTATCTCAAATATCAGCTCGTTCTTCACTCTGTCAGAGGTAAAGAAGTAGAAGAAAAGGAGATCCACCGACAGGTAAAGAAGTGGGTTTAGGATTTCCCCGTGTCGGCGTGCCGATTACCGAAAGGTGAAGTCACTGCCGATTGCCGAAGTCGGATGAACGAAAACGAAGAGAAGAAGAAGGAAGAACAAGAACAAAGAAGACGAAGATGAAGAAAACGAAGAGAATAAGAAGAATGAGAGTCTGATTTAGGCTTAAATTAAGCAGTTAACTTATGAGTAAGATATTTTAGTAAGGGTTAATTACTTAATTGGTTACACATGTTTCACCATTGTGCAGAATGGTTACACATGTTTCAAAATGTGATTAATTGGTTTTGATATGTGACTAATTGTTTTTTTTACTGTTCCCCGTTAGAAATCACAGTTCAGTCACTATTTAGATACGTAAAATGACGTAATTACCCTTATCATCAATCAAGTTGTGTTCTTCATAACCGAAGTTGTTCTTCATCACCGAATTGAATTGAAGAACCCATAATCGAATTTTTGGGTTCTTGAAGAACCCAGAAACCAGATTCTGGGTTCTTGAAAACAATGAGGAAATCGTCGGGCACTCCATTTGCCATTTGTCACAGCAATCCTTGCTGGGGTTCGAGTCAATCGTGAGCGCGGAAGAGGGAGAGGGGGAGAGCGACTTCAATTGAGAGCAGCGGAGAGGGAGAGCCAGAAAATCGGAGGAGAGGGAGAGCCAAAAAATCAGAGGAGAGGGAGAGTGATACCTTGGTGACGGACGCGACTGGCGGTAAGGATGGCACTGTGAGACGCCGGAAACGGGGAATCTGCCTGACATGGATGCCTAACCTAGCCAATCAAGCTATTTCTCCCTACTCGGAGAAACCCTAATTCACTCCACCAACCGAGTCGGCCACCCAATCCCCTCCAGGGAATCACAGGTAGGTAATACTAACTCAGTAGCATAATCGTGGTAGTAGCTTACTTTCAATTCATAGTGCTTTAGCGATGGATAGTTTTGCCCGAGCACATGCCCTTAGTCTAGGTGATGATAGAACAATGATAGGGAAGTTCGTTGACATACCGGAAAATGTGGACATTCCAGCTGAAAATCTGTGTGTGGGAAAGGTTATCTGTGACAAGCATATGAAAGCTATGATTGTCCATAGCGTTTTGCAGCAAGCTTGGGGCAGGTATGCAGGGGTTCGGTTCCTGGAGATGACCGGGGAGGTCATCCTGTTCGAATTTGAAAAGGCTGAAGAGTTAAGGGATGCATTGGATTGGTGTCCTTGGGCAGTGCAAGGTAACTGCCTATCCTTGAAGAGATGGAATCAGGGGGTGCGGATAACGGATGAGCAGTTCCACATGGTGCAATTTTGGGTCCAAATCCATGGTCTTGAAGTCGATAAATTCAGCAAGAAAAAATCAGAGCCAATCAGGGCAAGCTTGGGACCTGTCATAGAGGTGGATGACATTATGGGACCATTGGGTTTGGACAGAGATTTCATACGCATCAAAGTGGAGATCGATAGTACCAAACCTCTCCAAGTGGGGTTTTGGTACACTAGAAGGAACAGAGAGATAGGAAGGGCATAAGTAAAGTATGAGCGACTCCCCGAGTTCTGTTTCCGCTGTAGGAGGGTAGGCCACACGGAGAGGGCTTGCACCACAGAAATCACAGTGTCGGAGGAGGAACAGGGAGACTCGATGTACGGACCTTGGATTCGGGTGGATCGACCAAAGAGGTGAAAAGAACAATGTAAATTTGTGGGGAAGAGCCTGGGCACTCCCGTGGGGGAAGCAAAGCGCAAGAGTTAGAAAGATCTCATGCGAGAAAGACAAGATCGAGAGGGATCCAAAACACCACCCTCTACAAAATCGGAGGAGCATAAAGGGAAACAAAGGGAGGGTGGGGTCCAAGAGGATCCAAAATCGAAAGACACATTTGAAATAGGAAAATACATGGTGGTGTATGCACAGAAGTCGGGCCAATGGATTGAGGCATATGGAGAGGAGGAAAGGTACCCGTGTACCACAATCGAAAGACAGAGTTGGAAAGGGAAGGGCAAGGATTTAGGGGGACAATCCGACCGATACTCAGTTGCTCAGGCCTTGGAGGAGGCGGTCGGGTGGAAGTAACAGGAAGGGAGATTCTCTAGCACGTATTTTGAAGTGGATAGGCAGTATTATCAAGATAGGCAAGGAGGAAAGGGGTCAGTGGCATCGACCAAGGAAAACCGCATTGTCAAAATAACTGCAGGGCCAACTCAGGACCAGCAGTGGACCAAAATGGAGGATGTCTCGGGTGTGGGAGGAGATAGTCCAAGGGAGGTTGAATATGTCTTTATTGCTGCGACTGCACAAAGACAACCGAAGGATGCTGTGATGGAGCTGGAGCTCCACGAGGTGCGGGTGCATGAGTGGAATTACATTGTCGACCCACCAGACTCACCCGCAACAAGTGGAGAAGGGATGACAATACCCACAGGCCTTAACCCCTAGATTCAGAAGATAAACGTGAAGAGAAAATATGAAGAAGAATCGGACGAGGAGGGTGAGGAGGGGGGAAATCAGAAGGTGAAGAAGCAGAAGGGGATCAAGGAAGGGTTCAGTTGGAGGCAGGGTATGTCAAGGGGAAGAGGTAGGGGCAGAAAGGGAAGGCAACCTGGGACAATGGTCCGGAGGAAAATCATACCGGTGAAGAGCAAGGTTATACAAATGGGTTCTGGTAGCTGTCCCGAGACAGCTACCCAATACCAATGAACTACCTGGTGTGGAATTGTCGGGGGTTGAGATCGGCCCTGACAATTCCGTACCTCGCCAATCTCACAAGGAGGAACAAACTAGACATAATTTTTTAACAGTGACCAAGAACACGGAGGCATACTGCGACACGGTAAGCAGGAAACTGAAGATGAGTGACGGGGAATATATAAGTTCGATAGGGATTTCAGGCGGACTAGCGTTGTGGTGGACACGGGAGGTGAGGGTGGTGGTCCATGCAAAAACAGAGTACATGATGGACACTACGATAACAAAGATTAATTGAGGAGGGGCTACATATGTAACTTGGATTTATGGGAGTACATGTTGGGGAGAGAGGCTTCGGCTATGGGAGATCCTTAAACAGATAGCCCAACGGAGAAGAAGTCCCTAGATGTGTGTCGGGGACTTCAATGAGATCGCGATGGAGGGCGAGAAGCAAGGGGTAGACCGAAACAGGCACACAAAATGGATGCCTTTAACGAGATGATGAGAGAGTCGAAACTGGCGGACATGGGATACAAGGACAGTCAATTCACATGGTGTAATAACAGGGGAGGTGAAGACCGAATCCAAGAATGCCTTGATAGGGCCATCGTGAACCCGGACTGGATCCGAACCTATCCCTATTCAATGGTTATACATAAATTGAACATTGGATCCGACCACTGTCCATTGTTAATCCAGGTAGAGAGACAACAACCGAATGGTAAAAGACCCTTCAGATTTGAGAAAATCTGGTTGGAGCATACTGGGTGTCGGGAGGTGGTCACAGGGGTTTGGGAGGGGAGATCGAATAGGATTAATCGAGCCGACCTCCATAGTAGACTTGGTAGATGCACAGGGGATCTGCAGATATGGAGCAGAAATGCCATACCGAATAACAAGACAGTCATCGATGCCCTGAATGAGGAGATTCAAGCTATACAGAGACAACCAAATGATAGTTATCAGAAGGACAAAGAGTTGTTTCTCAAAAGAGCCTTAGAATAAGCATGGGCTAAGGAGGAGGAATACTTGAGGCAGAGGTCCCGGGTTCAATGGATGAAAGCGGGAGATCGCAATACCGCTTACTTCCACCAAACTACGATAGAAAGGAGGAGAAAGAACACACTATGTCGTATGCAGAGGCGGGATGGAATATGGGTGGAGAATGAAGAAGACATTATGGTCGAATGCGAGAACTATTTTCATAACATATTTCAGATCGAGGGAACGGAGGGCATATCTGAACAGGTGAGCGGAATACCGAACCTGGTGACGGACTTGGACAATGTGAATCTAACCCGGATGGTGACCCGGGAGGAAGTAAAGAAAGCGGTATTTCAACTGGGTGGAAACAAAGCTCTGGGACCAGACGGCTTCCCTGGTATGTTCTATCATCGCTTTGGGATGTGCTTGGGGAATATGTATTTCAATCGGTAAGGCGGTTCTTCGAATCGGGTATAATATTGTCAGGATATTGCTATACTAATATAGTATTAATCCCTAAGATTCCCAACCCGATTAATACATCACACTTTAGACCAATTAGCCTCTGCATTTTCAATTATAAAATCATATCAAAAGTCCTATCCAATCGTCTAAAACTGCAGTTACCTAACCTCGTAACCCCCTTTCAAAGTGCATTTGTCTCAGACAGGTTTATCCACGATAATATCCTTATCACGCATGAAGTGTTTCATCATCTAAGGACAAACAGGGTGCGATAGAGGGAAGAGTGTGAGATCAAGGTAGACATGAGCAAAGCCTATGATCGGGTGGAGTGAGAATTTGTGATTCAAGCACTTAGATGGCTAGGATTTGCAGATTAATGGTGCCAGTGGATCAACGAATGTATATCCAAGGTACAATACAGTGTGGTGGTGAACGGTAAAAAGACAGTCAGGTTCAGGCCATCGAGGGGCATTAGGCAAGGAGATCCCCTATCTCCTTACCTATTTATCCTCGTGGCAGATGTGTTATCCCGACAGATCATTAAATAGGTAGAGGAGCATAGATTTGAAGGGATTCGAATGAGGCGAGCATGTCCGGAAATACATCATCTTGACTCGCTTTTTTTCATGCACACAACCGAGGAGAATGCCCGGGCACTAAAAGGTACGATCGAAAGGTATTGCAAGGCCTCAAGACAGAAGATCAATTTGGACAAATCATGTATCCATTTCGGGAGTGTCGTGAGGGATGACACGCGGCAACAGGTGGAAACTGTCTTGGGTATTGCAGCCGTACCCGATGCAGGGAAATATTTAGGACTCCCGACGAATTGGGGAAGGTCTAAGAGGGCCGCGATGAGATATCTAAAGGAAAGGGTCACGAGAAAGATCCACGGGTGGAAGACAATGTTCCTCAATAACTTCGGGAAGGAGGTTCTTATTAAGGCGGTAATAACCGCGATTCCCACTTACATTATGTCATTGTTTAAATTGCTTAAAACCTGGTGTGCAGAAATAGCAAAAATGATGGCTAGATTTTGGTGGAACGGACGGGATGAGAAGAGGAAAGTCCATTGGGCACGATAGGGGAAGCTCACTCAACCAAAAGATATGAGCGGCATGGTCTTCCGAGATATGACGGATTTCAACATAGCAATGTTGACCAAGACGGCATGGCGGTTGCAAAACGATGGCGAGTCGATGTGGGCAAGTGTCCTAAAGGGTCTCTATTGCCCTCGAGGAACCTTCATGGAGGTGTCGGTTGGAGCCCGGCCCTCATGGGCATGGCCGAGTATCATCACGGGTCGAGACATAATAAAAAAGGAAGGCGTATGGCAAGTTGGCACAGGTGAACAAATCCAAGCATTACAAGATGCGTGGGTGCCTGGAATCCCGTACAACCGAATCGATAATGGCCAAAGGGCAAGTGACGATGAAACCATGCTGGTGAGTCGTTTGATTGATAGGGACCGAAGGGCATGGGACCTAACCAATATTCATAATAACATCACGGAACGGGAGGCCCAATCTATCAAAGAGATCCACATTGCAAAGGTGCCGAACCAAGACCAACTGGTTTGGCCAACCGCAGTAGATGGCGTGGCAAGACCGAGCCTAGTATACTGACGACTCAGGGAGCTAAAACAACAGGCCGACATCCATGGGGCTTCGGTTGGGCATGGATGGAGGACCAGAATGGACTAGCTGGGTTCGGTTTATGCAGGAACTGGGCCAGCTAGGGGGGATGTGGGGAGGAAAAACAAGATCCTCGGGGAGACTATCGCATGGGAGGTGTGGAAGGAGAGGTGTCGGGCCGTACACGAGGAGGAACAACCCTGACCGGAGCTTCCAATCCAAGCTGCGAGGACAATGGTCGATCAAACATGGCGCGTGCTGGCCCAGGCGGAGACAACTACATCTCGAACACGGGGTACGCAAGAACAGTGTGGACGCGACCGAACCGTGGCACTATCAAACTGAATTGCGATGCGGAATGGGATCAATCCTCATTAAAAGGAGGCACGGAGGTGGTGGCACGGGACTGTACATGATTGCTAATTGCAGGGCGTAATGTGGAGTGCATTGGCATGAGCGCGAAATCCCTCGAAGCAAAGGCGATCCTCCAAGCGACGGAATTTGCAATCCAACATGCATGGTCCGAGGTAACCATTGAATCTGATGCACAACATGTCATTAACCTTTTACAAGGAGGTAATACGGGAAACGATTGGGAGCTACGGGATATCCTTTCGGAGATTATCGAGGTTGCCAAGAACATTTCTCAAGTACATTGGCGGTTCGTAAGACGATCGACGAACATGTGTGCCAATTGCATAGCGAAAGAGTCGAAGCGGGGTACATGTCCAAGAGATTGGATAACTAGAAACCCGAGATCACTATTTGTATTATGTGTAACGTATATTGAAAACTCTTTTTATGATTAATTGAAGTGATTTCTTGGCAAAAAAAAAAGAACCCAGAATCGCGTTTCTAGGTTCTTCGATTCTGGGTTCTTCAAGAACCCAGAAATTCGATTATGGGTTCTTCAAGAACCCAGAAATTCGATTTTGGGTTCTTCGATTCGATTCTAGTTCTTCAAGATGATTCTGGTTCTTCAATACCACTAAGGGCATAATAGTCATTTCACAATTCAATAATACGTTAAAATAATTAATTAACGGTTTACTAACGGAATAATCAATTAATCACATTGAGAAAAACATGTGTAACACATTAGTCACATAACAAAACCAATTAATCACATTTTGAAACATGTGTAACCATTCTGCACAATGGTGAAACATGTGTAACCAATTAAGTAATTAACCCTTTTAGTAATTATAATGTTATATTAAAACTGGTTAAAAACGTGATTCAATTTACCATATGTGAACCAGTTTTTTGTGGTTCATCAAAACTGCTCTATATTTTTGTTGAAAAATCGTTTGTTTATGAACCGATTTGGAACCGATACGGTTCTAAAAAATTACGGTTCGGTTCAACCTATATTTCTTTACCCAGCCCTATTTACCCTAATATAAATAGTAACTCTCTTTTTTCATAATAATTTATTGTTATCAATTTAACTTTTATAATATTAAATTTTATTTCCTTCTGTAATTTATATTCATATAACGAATAATTTAATAAAATTTACACTATTCATTACTAAGATTAAATGTAAATATAATAATAATAATTCGTAAATTAAGTTTATTAATTATCGCGCAAAGTGCGAAAGATGTATCTACTATGATATAATTTAGTGTTAAATAACAAATTGTTACTTCAGTTTGTACTTAATATTTTTAAAATTTTATATTTTTTAATAATTGGTTTCTAATTAATTTATCTTCATTATTTTGAAAATATTAAATTTTGTATACGATATAACATTAAATTTGAGATCATTATAACATAACTTTAGGGTATATTTTGTTGTACAATTTTTCAAGAAAAATCATAAAACATTAACAATAAAATTGGATATAACTAGTAAATTATTCTGATTTAGAAGTTGAGCTAACAATTTTCTATGAAAAAAATGTATAATTACCAATTTACACTTCAAATATAAGTTGTAGTAGTTTCATAATATTAAATCCTTTTATTTATGATAGGGTCACTAAGTACTACAAAAAATACTCCATAAGTTCACTAGTCGATTCACAGTTTAGTTTTTCAATACAATAACGATTAAAATAACCGTGATTATTAACAATGATTTTACTCGTATACCCATATTTATTCCGCACATGTAATATAATAAAAGATCGAAAAATTTATTTTAAAAAATACATCAATCTATATTACCATCGTTGGACTTTGACGCCTTCAATCTTCAACAATTTCAAATTTTCAATTATATAATTTATGTTTACTATATTATATGAATTAGTTTATTAATAATAAATAAATATTATATTTATATAATAACCTTGGTTATAACCATGGGTATAACTCAAATACCATTACCATTATGAGTAAAAATTTCATCACCATAACCGCACTGCACCATAATGGTACGGTTAACCATATTAAATAGTAATAGTTATAACCATGGTTATTAATTTTTCACCGCACCATTGTCGGCCCTGCTAGTGAATTGAATTTAAATAATTTACTAAATTGATGTTTTATTCTTTCCTTTTATTGTTTTTTCTTGGGTAAGTTATTTAGAGTTTTTTCAAAAAGTAGATACTGTGCAAAATAATATTTTAAAAAGTAAGTATACAGAAAAAATATTTAGAAATATGTATATAAAAGTTAACCAGGGTAGCATTTTTACAACGTGCGCTACCCGGGGTAGCGTTTTCGAAAAAATGCTACCCATGGGTAGCACTTTGAACAAACGCTATCCAATGTAGCGTTTTGAAAAAAAAAAACGCTACCAATGGGTAGCATGAGTTCTGATTTTTTTTTTAAACAGTAAAATCATCGTGTATACAGTACACTCACTATTTATACAGTGATTGTACTATATACACAGTGATTGTACTGTTTATATATATGTATGTATAGTTTTTACGTATCGTATTATACGGTCAGTCTGAAAGTAAAAAATTAACACCTAGTTAGCGTCATTTAATATGTAATTAAATTATCTGCGCACTGTAATTTATTTTGGAGTAAGTATATAATTAAATTTCTCACCTAATGCATTTAATCATTTCGATAAAATTATAGGACAAACGATGTTAGATTAAAAAATTAAATATATATCTAATAAAAAAAATCCAAAAACATTACCCTAGGTAAATAATTGAATTACGTCATAAATGTTGTTAACCATGTTGAGTTTGGACTTACATGGTTTGAGTTATATTTTTTTGAGTCAATTTTTCATATCTCAGCTTACAGCAGAGAGTACAGTCAATCCAATGTGTCAAATTTAATATTTTTTATATAATTTGAATTGCAATAAAATATCTACTTACTATAATTTTTTTTTATTTTTTTAATAGATACATAATTTAATTTTTAATTAAACATTAAGTTGTCGAAAAATGAAAACACACACACAATGGCCAAACACTACCATTTGGTAGCGTTTTAGCTAAAATGTTAAAACGCTACCCCGTGTAGTGTTTTATAAAAAACGCTACCCAGGTAACGCATGTTGTAAAAAAATGTTACCCACAATAGCACTTATATACAGATTTATAAATATATTTTTAATATACATACTTTTTCAAATTGTTTTTGTACAATATGTACTTTTTAAAAAAATTAAGTTATTTATGGTCAAACAAACTCATTTATCTCGTCTCTCTCCTCATTTAGGATTTACCAATGTTTTCTTTGAATGCTTTCTTTGCGGCTGAAAAGACAACACCTCTCCATTGTCTTTCTTGGGAATTTTTCAAATTGATGTTAAGTCCACCAATGTTGTAAGTATATATTCGTTTTTTTTTGAGTTTTTTCAAAAACTGTTTAGTTTAGAAAAAATATTTGAAAAAGTGTATATCGAATTTTTTTTTTTAGAAAAGTATGTATACGCGCGACGCGCCTATTGAATAGGCGCATCCTAGGGATGCGCCTATTCAGTAGGCGCGTCCTAGGGATGCGCCTATTCAGTAGGCGCGACCTAGGGATGCGCCTATTGCCTAAATTTTTTTTTTTTTCGCAAAAACAACAGTCTATCAGAAACCACGTTGATTTTAAGTCTGCTTATGGTTTTCCTCCTAAATAGAAATTGAGAGATAGTCTCACGCGTTGCTTTATCTCAGTATTCACAGGTTTTCCTCCAAATTTTCCAACTTGTTCTGAACAACAATGAAACAAAGTTGTTTATTCACAAGTTTCTGAATGAGACTTTTCTTCAGATACACTAGCTAGTTTGACATTTTCAGGAATTACTCCTGCAAAAGAGCTCTTTGGGGTTACTTTAGGTTCCTGTCCTAAATTTTCCAACTTGTTCTGAACAACAATGAAACAAAGTTGTTTATTCACAAGATTCTGAATCTTCCGAATATCTTGTAAAGCTTCTCCAATGACTATAGCTTTTTATATGAGTTCAAGCCTGCTTATGGTTTTCCTCCTAAATAGAAATTGAGAGATACTCTCTCCAGTAAAGAAGAAAGGAAGTTCTAAGAAGAAATGGTTTTCCTCCTGAAAATGTCAAACTGGCTAGTGTATTTGAAGAAAAGTCTCATTCAGAAACTTGTGCATAAACAACTTTGTTTCAGTGTTTTACCTCGCGGATGTTGTTCAAAACAAGTTGGAGGGCAGGAACCTAAAGTAACGATAAATTTCAAAAAATAACTATGTCAGAATTTTTTTTTGAAAAAGTATGTATGCAAAATTTTTTTTTAGCAAACTATGTATACGCGCACCCCGGGGTCGCGCCTAACGGACATAGTTACTTTTTGAAATTTATCTAAAGTAACCCCAAAAGAGTTATTTTGCAGCAGTAATTCCTGAAAATGTCAAACTAGCTAGTGTATTTGAAGAAAAGTCTCATTCAGAAACTTGTGAATGAACAACTTTGTTTCAATGTTTGACCTCGCGGATGTTGTTCAGAACAAGTTGGAAAATCTAGGGCAGGAACCTAAAGTATTTAACTTCTGAGAACTTCCTTTCTTCTTTATTGGAGAGACTATCTCTCAATTTCTATGTAGGAGGAAAACCGTATAAACAGACTCAAAATCAGATGTTTTTCAAAAAGTAAGCATATAGTAGGAAAAAAAGCATACATGGAGGAATTTGGTGCGCGTAGAGGAAATTTGGACTTGTGAATACTGGGATAAAGCAACGCGTGAGACAATCATCTCGGTGGTTTGTTAACAAATTGATTTTCTGTCATCTTGATCCAAGACCCTTTTGTTAACAAATTGATTTTCTGTCCTCTTGATCCAAGACCCTTTTGTTAACAAATTGATCTTCTGTCCTCTTGATCCAAGACCCTTCCTAACCATTGGAAGGGGATCAGCTTTCTTCTGTCTTCACCGTACGACTAACCAATACAATTCAAATTCATGTACGCAATGATCTCCTAAGCAGAAGATATTCGGAAGATTCAGAATCTTGTGAATAAACAACTTTGTTTCATTGTTGTTCAGAACAAGTTGGAAAATTTAGGACAGGAACCTAAAGTAACCCCAAAAGAGTTATTTTGCAGGAGTAATTCCTGAAAATGTCAAACTAGCTAGTGTATCTGAAGAAAAGTCTCATTCAGAAACTTGTGAATAAACAACTTTGTTTCATTGTTGTTCAGAACAAGTTGGAAAATTTGGAGGAAAACCTGTGAATACTGAGATAAAGCAACGCGTGAGACTATCTCTCAATTTCTATTTAGGAGGAAAACCATAAGCAGACTTAAAATCAACGTGGTTTCTGATAGACTGGTGTTTTTGCGAAAAAAAAAATAAATTTAGGCAATAGGCGCACCCCTGGCGTGCGCCTATTGCAGTAGGCGCACCCCTGGGATGCGCCTACTGAATAGGCGCATCCCTAGGACGCGCCTACTGAATAGGCGCGTCGCGCGTATACATACTTTTCTAAAAAAAAAATTTTGATATACACTTTTTCAAATATTTTTTCTAAACTAAACAGTTTTTGAAAAAATTCTTTTTTTTTAGTTTATGACATTTTAGTAATTAATTATTAATTAATGTATATTTAGGTGAAATATTCTGTACACACACCCTAAATGCTAAACTACGTCACAGTTAATTCTTTCAAGGTTAAGATGGTAGATTTTGTATGTTATCTTCATTTTACCTCTCTCTATTATCAAATAAAAATAATAATTCATGCTTTGAATGTCACGATTCAATGATTAATGCTTCTGAAAACGAAATGTCGGATGTATTGTCTAATGTCTATTATGCTTTCCCTACCGAGTTGATGAAATGGGGCCCGTAGCATTCAAAAAAACTTATGTGATCTTGGTTTCTTTACTTTTTTTTTGGCCACTTCTTGGTTTCTTTACTTATTATAAGAGGTTTGATGAGATCCACAGTGAACATAATATATATATATATATATATATATATATGCTTATAAAGTTATATAATGATACATAACAGAATGTTGGCCACACACAAAAAAAAAATACATAACAGAATTAACAATTTTGAGGTACAAAATTATCTTTAAAGTTCTTACACTCAAATCTATGTTATTTAACCACGTGTTATAATATATATATATATATATATATATAATTTTGAACTTCAGCCACGTATCACAACATATAATTTTGAACTTTAAAAGATACTAGAAAAATATTAAGTAATTATATAATATTTTTTATTGTTTTATGTTAATATTATATTATTTACTATAAATAACTACATGCTATTTTTATTTACAAATAATGTTTTGTGTGAAAATGAAATATTTCCAATGACATGCAAGAGTAAACACACACACACACATATATATATATTTTTTTATATTAATGTAATTAACAAATTAATTATGAACAAAAATATATCACTTAATATAATAATTTGAAAATATTTTTTCATGCAAAATTCTATAAAATCTGTTAGGGGAAGAAATGACATCTATCTTACTATTTAATAACAAACTCTTCTAACAAAATGTGGCTCTCACTCCTCTGTAATATTTTTAAAAGTATAATTCACTGTATAACAAATTTGGTTTGTTGAAAAACTCCAATCCTAATCATAGAGTTTGTGATCGAGTCAATTCTCCGATATATGTGTCTAAAATTGTATTTCTTAAATTGGAGTAATAACTTCCTGCAATAAAAATAATAGATAAGAATTTTATGTTGAGATTTGTACACATTTGTTTTCCCTTCAAATCATTTTGTATTAATCCGATCCCAAATTCAAACTGTCTATCAAACATAACGAGAATAAAGAAGGCGGATGTATACTCGTCCAGTTGCATGGACACATCCCCTGTCTGGACATTCGAGCTATCCAATTTGCGCAACTGTTTGCACTTTCTCTAACGAACTTCCAATGTATGATTGGTATCTTACTTACCATGTCTAGGATGTCTTCTAACATATTCTTCAACTCCAAGTCACGACTCAGTTGATTCTCCTGCATCATCGTTATAATCTGTTTTGCATCAGACTCAATTATTACCTCTTCCCACTTTGACATCACCGATAGTTCGACTTCTTGGTATATCGCTTTTATTTCAAGATTCTTTGAGCTTACGTCCTTGCACATTGTATTCCGACCAGCGATGATCCTCCCTTCGCAGTCCCTTGCTACCACCCCGGTCCCACCTTTCCTAGTCGCTGCGACCCATGATGCATCAGTATTGACCTTGACCTTGTCAGTCTCTGGTTTCTACCAGACTTCCCCTCTTCGGCTGTGCTGTCCTCTGCTCTCCGGTTCACTCCTTGACTGTTTGGTGCTCCATGTTTGTTATGTCAAATTCACCGCCAGTGTAATAGCATTTGCCGGCTTCAGACTGTTTCCATTGTGCATTGCTCGACAACGCTCCTTCCAGATTTCCCAGAGCATTGTTTCTCCTAGCATCCTCTGTTTGCTTCCCTGCTCGCCTCCCCTTATTGTAAGATGCTGCATTGTAGTTATCCAATCTTCCCATGTTGTTCCATTCGGTTGGTTCCATCTATTCCCCATACCCCCGAACCATGCTCTCCTTGCCCAGTTACACTCCAATAACACATGCATTACAGTTTTTCTTCCTGACAAAATGGACAAGTAGGTAAAATTGGGCATTTGCGTCTTACCAGCTCTGTTCTCACCGGGAGTGCCGTGTGCGTTACCCTCCATAGGAACTGCTTGATCTTTGGTAGTGCTTCACTTCCCCACACTTCCTACTACTTTTGGTTCACAGTCTGCTCTTGGTTGCTGGTGCTGGCTATTTGGATCTTGTCGTCCTCCACCCGTATGCTGTGATATACCTGCTTTGGTCGAATCCTCCCATCTGTTGCACAAGGCCACTTAATGCTATTTCTTTTGGATTGTGACTCAAGTGAATGGATTGTATTACCACCCTTTCCTCCTCGGTGATAATCCCTTCTAGTGGTGCCAGGTTCCAACTCCTTCCATTCAGCTGTATTATCTTGTCCACGCTCAGGTCCTGTACCTCCACCTCCATTCCTTCGATCCTTAACTGTCTTCCATCTAGACATGGTATCCATACGTCCTGAAATACTTTAAGTCTCTTCCCCGTGCCCACACTCCATGTTCCGTGTTGCTTAAGTATGTCTCGACCACTGAGTATGCTCGCCCATGCCCACGAAGGCCTTGCCCCTTCTTTGCCTCCAGAAACGTACCTCTAGGAAAGTAGACCCCTTTCGTGAAACAGACCCATAATGCAGTGTGTTCATCGTTTAGTCTCCTAGCCGTCTTGGTTAACATTGCCTTGTTGAAGGTGGTCAAGTCTTTGAACCCCATTCCGCCCATTTCTTTCGGCATCGTTAGTTTACTCCATCGTACCCAATGTATTTTCCTTTGGTCAGTCCTCCCGATCCACCAAAAACGAGCTATAAGCTTAGCGATGTCGTCACACCAAGTTTTGGGCAGCCTGAATAACGTTATTGCATATGTAGGAATTGCCGTTATAACAACTTTAATTAGTGTCTCTTTACCTGCATTGTTGAGAAAGATCGACTTCCATCCATTCAGTTTCTTGTTGATGAGTTCCTTGAGGTATCGCAGCGCCTCTCGTTTTGATCTCCCCCAGTTCGTAGGTAGTCCAAGGTATTTCCCTGCATCTTCAACTTCTTTAATTCCCAATGCCTTTGCTACTCGCCTTCTCGCCATCCCCGATGTTGTGACTCCAAATTGTAATCCGGACTTCTCCATATTAATCTTCTGTCCAAACGCTATGCTATATCTCTCAAGCGTTATTTTCAGAGCTCGGACGTTTGCTTTGCTTGCCTTTATGAAAAAGATTGAATCGTCCGCGAAGAAGAGATGGTGTATCTCTGGGCATGTGCTCTTTATTATGATTCCCTCCAAGCGTTTCTCTTCCACATCCCTTAGCACCTGTGTAGACAGCACATCCACTACTAGAATGAATAAATACGAAAAGAGTGGATCACCTTGTCTTATACCCCTCGTAGGTCTGAATCAGTGTGTCTTCGACCTGTTTACCACCACGCTGTATTGTACCTTCGTGATGCACTCCTCTATCCACCTACACCATAAGTTTGAGAATTCGAGTTTCTTGAGGGTTGCCATAAGAAACTCTCATTCCACCCTGTCGTATGCCTTATTTATATCTATCTTTACTGCACACTCCTCTCTATTGCCCGTCTTGTTCGTCCTCAGGTGATGGAACATCTAATGGGCGATAAGGTAGTTGTCATGTATGTACCTGCTAGAGACGAAAGCAGTCTGGAATGGTGTAATTAGGCTAGGTAAAACTATTTTCAGTCGGTTAGCAAGAATGTTTTATATAACTTTGTAATTGAAATTGCATAGACTAATGGGTCTAAACTGTGTTTTATTTATAGGGTTAGGTACTTTAGGAATTAAAACTATATCAGTATGGCAAAAATCTGGACTTAATGTGCCTGTCTCGAAGAAGGCCTTAACCGTTTGGAAGTCATCCTCCCTAAGCTCGTCCCAGAAGTGGTGATAGAAAACTCCAGGGACACCGTCAGGACCCGGGGCTTTACTACCTCCCAACTGAAAGGCTGCCTTTCTCACTTTTTCCCTTTCCGTCATTCATGTAAGTCTATTGTTCATAGCCTTTCCCACCATTGTTGGCACACACTCGAGTTGGGTTTCTATACCTGCACATCCTTCCGACTTAAATACTGCTCAGAAGTATGTCTCACATTCCTGTCTTATATTTTCTTCGTGTTCGATCCATCGCCCGTCGTTCCGTTGGAGTCAGTCTATCGTATTTTGCCTTCTCCTTTCGATAGTTGTATAATGAAAAAACTTGGTGTTTCGGTCCCCTCATTTTAGCAACTAGATGCGTGACTTTTGACACCAGTACTCCTATTCCTCCTTCCACCTTTCCCCTAGTAACATTTTTAACCTCATGTATTCCTCTTTTTGGTTTTCCTTCCCGCTCTCTTGTTGATTTTCAGCAATCCTTCGTTGTATCTGCTCCATCTCAATCCTTTTGTTCCTCCCTTCCTTTCGGTCCCACTGGATCAGTTCCGTTCTGCATCGTCCCCACCTGTCATGTATTCCTCCTTGTGCCCCTTCCCTTCTGTTTCAGCTTCACACTGTGCTGATTATATCTCTGCACTATGGTTTCTCCACCTAGGTTCTTTCAAATATAAATGGTCTTCTACTTCTCCGTTTAGATTGTTCTAGGCTAAGAACTATCAGACAGTGATCTGAACCTATGTTGAGTTTGTGTGTTACCTCCGATCGGGGAAACTTACTTATCCACGTCATATTGCCTAATGCTTGATCCAATATGTCCTTTATCCTCTCATTTCCCTCCCGATTATTGCACCATGTATAATGTTGTCCCTTGTACCCCATATCCACCAACCTTGCCTCCCGCATCATCGAGTTGAAAACATCCATCTTCCTTTGTGATTTTGGTATGCCCCCTTCCTTTTCCGAGGCTAGGGTGATCTCGTTGAAGTCTCCTATGCATACCCACAGTCTTGTTCGTGTTCTCGCTAAATTCTTTATCTCTCCCCATTATCTCATTCTTCCCTCCCAATTTGTACTCCCATACACCCATGTAATGTGTACCTCTCCTACCCCGTTCCTCATTGTAATTGTAGTGTCCATCATGTTTGCCCCCTTTCCGTGCACTGTAACGCCAATGTCTCTCCTCCACCATAGTGCCAAGCCCCCGGATAGCCCATTCAGTTCTACATAGGTTCCTTCCTCCATTCTTACCTTTCTTCTCATCGATTCACAATACTTCTCTGTGTTTTTCGTCTCCATGAGATATATGATGTCTGGTTTAACCCTCCTACTACGATCGGATAGGTACGAAACTGTCAGGACCGATCCCAACCCCCGACAGTCCACACCACAACATTCATTGGCTACCCGTGTCTGTTCCGAGACAGCCACCAGAGCCCATAAATTTCTTTCCTTGAGGTTTCCCTACTGTTCTTCTTATCTGCACCTTGCCTTTCCTTCGTTGTCCCTGTCTAGGCGACTTCACAGGTTCAGTTTGTGTCTCAGCCTCTTTTGCATCCTTCATCCATGGTTTGAATTTTTTTGTATGTCGATCCTCATATTCATCCCCTTCTGACTCCAAATAAGCCTCATGTTTCCTTTTCAGGTTTCCTTTACTCAGGAGAGGGCTCATACCATTTTGGCTTGTTATGTTGGCCTTTCCTCTTTCCGGTGATTCTGTTGGGGATTCCACGAAATAATGGCAGCTCAGTTCCTCGCTTTCTTTGTTCTGTGTTATATTTGTGGCCTTCTGCAAGTTGTTGTATCGAGCTGATAGTCCCCTCGAACATTACTATTTCTGTCCTCATTGGCTCCTTTTGTGGTGTGTTAGCATATTCCTCTTCCCGTTGGCTGGGTCTCTCCCATGTCTGTGTTTTTATCTCCTCATCTCCTTTCCCGTCCTTTATTTGAGTCTTTTTCTGCATTCTCAGATCCCATTCCATAGCTGCTCCACATCGGCTTTCTAGTAGTCTGATGAGATTTGGGTGGTGCTTCGGGTTATTTCCCTTTGGGAGTCTCATTGATTGACACCCTTGATATATTTCTCCACTCAGGTGCATTTTGTTCTTACCCGTCATTGCAGTGTCTCGGCTGCTAAAATTTATTATTGCATCTTTCTGTATTCGAAGCTCTTTGTCCTCCGATCTAGGTTCCCCTTCTCTATCTCCCCCATTCATCTGGCTTGTTTCTGCCTCTTTTGCCACTACCAGGTATCCGTCTCTACCCGCCTTTCCATCATTCCTTGGTTCCCTAGTGTTTCCCTGCCTCTCTTCTTCCTCTTCTGTATTGTCCACCCATATATCGTTCCTTGTTTCCTTCGGGTTTATGTTTCTCCTTATCTGTTTGCCTCATTCCCTCTATATCACTCCTGTCCCCGTTCTTTTCTTCCCGCGTTGTTGTTTGGTGTTCATTTTCTTGTTTTTCCTTCATTACCTCCCTCCATGTTTTCTCCTTGTATCCTTCTTCCTTCCCATTTTGGTTTTTGCCTATGACCCTGCATATTTGTCCCCTCCTCCTCGGTCTCTCTGCCCTCATCCATGGCCCATACATCGACCCTCTTCCTTTGTATCAGACATAACTATTTCAACCTTACATTCCATTTCAGTGTGTCCCACTTTACCACATCCAAAACAATATGCCGGCAACCTCTCATACCTCACCTCCACTCGACCTAGATCACCATTCTTTCTTGTGTACCAGAAGCTTGCTAAAAGGGGCTTCGCTGCATCCACTTCCACCTTAATCCTAACATAGTCCCTATCCAGCCCCCTGGGCCTAAGATATCAATCACTACTATTAATTCCCTTATGCATTTCCCTATCTTTTCCGAGTTATGTTTGCTGAACTTCCTTACTTCCAAACCATGTATTTGCACCCAGAATTGCAGCATATTGAAATTTATATCAGCTATTCGCATACCTTGTTTCCATCGTTTCAACGACCGATAATGTCCATGTATTACCCAGGGGCACCAGTCCAGTGCATCATGTTGATCTTCTTCCTCCTCAAATTCGAAGAGTATTACCTCTCAGGTGATTTCTTGCACCCTGAATCCCTCATATCTGCCCATGCATGCTATAGAACACTATGCACCACGCTTGTTTTTATATGTTTCGTGTTAATTACCTTCCCCACACACATGTTGTCCGTTGGGATTTCCACATTTTCTGGTATGTCCACGAATTTGCCCAGGCATTTCTATCCTCCTCCTCTGAAGAAGCGTGCTCCTGGTGGCGTCTGTCCATCGGTTTGCCTCCTGTCAAAACAAATAAATTCAACCTTGGTTAGTGCTGATAATGATATATGCTAATCCCTAGCTTGATACCCAAGTGATTGGTTGGGTGATTGGCTTTTTGATTGGCAGAGGTATGGATTGGGGATTAGGGTTATGTTTTTGACTGATTGCTTAGGGATGAGGATTGCTGGGGTTTCCTAATGGGTTGTGCTTCCGTCTCCTGCTAGTCACACCGGTACACATTCAACTTTTGGTTGTGGCATGTTAGGATATATATATATATATTTCGATATAGAACATTGTAAACTTTTTAAAAGTGCCCGACATAAATTAGTAGATAATAATTATAATATGTTGTGAAGTATTCTTATAATATTTAATTCATATGTATTATATATTTCCTATTATTAAAAAATCTAGAAGATGGTTAAACATTTAGACATGTATATGAGTTCATATATTGTAAAAATAGGAGAATAAACAAATTGCAAAGTTTAGGCATTTTTTGTTGTTTCTCAATGTATTAGAGGTGGCCCCACCAGGAGGGCAACACCCTTAACACGCTTGTTTCACATTTATAATAATTTACACTTGCACCGTGATCAACCTGTAAGAGAGGTAAAATATTAATGATGAATAACTTTTTATTCTCATACCTCGAACACATAATTTCTAATTAATGAATAAAGTGAGTTGAACCACTAAATTATTTTACATATTTGAGCATTCTTGTGCATTATTCTTTCCATTGGTTTTCTTATTCTCTCCTTGTACCTCCATTTTGTATTTTGTTCCCTTTCGTCGTGTAGACATCTATTATGTTATGCCATTTTACACTTTCACCACATTAATGTAATTTTTTCTTCTCTTTTATTTTCTTATTTGCAGAGAATAATTATTAGTAGATTAGATAAATTATATGCACACTTATATAGTTGTTGTTTCAAGGCCAAAAACAAAATATAGTTGTTGTTTCGGTCTCTTATAATTGTCCCTCCTTACCGGATCCGAGGAGAATACATATATTTCTTACCCGAGATCTCTTATCCCATTTTATTTGTTTGATTATTAGGTGACAAATTAGTGAATAGAGTATTGAAACATTGAAATTTTACCCATGTTTTTGTTCAGTTATAGTGTTTCTTAATTTATGAATTCAGATGATTTAAAACTCTAAGCGTGTAATTATATTTTCTTTTTCTTAGCAACTAAGATTTTTTTACTTAACATTAATTAACTAGTCATCTCTGAATTATTTAATGAAAATATCACAAGAAATCGAATTTAGGTATGACAACATCAATTTTGTCATACTCCATAAGACTCAGCGCGTGAAGACAGTCGCTGCTCTCCACTGTCCAAAGAAACCCCCCGGATTCTTAGGGTTTCCCTCATGACAGAACATTCCCTTTCAGCTTCAATTGGCTGATTGTGGCTTGGAATTACTGCAAACATCCAAATTGACCAATCAAGAGGCACAAACAGGTTGACATTGTTGCGTATTGGACAAATCCATGCACACAACGACCGAATGAAGCTGCCTCGTTTCTGAACCAGAATACAGCTTTTGAGTGAGAGATTTTTTTCAGGCCAACCGAGATTCCTAGGTGGCAACATACCGTCCTCTGGCTCAGACCCACCGGAGCAGCAACCCGTCGGAGCTCAAAGGCAATAGGAGTAAAGCTCAAACGGACACTCAAAGAACATCAACAAACTGCCGGTTGAAAACCGACGATATCCCTCACCACAGAAGTTGAAGCAACAGCTCTAGCCCATCCCAGCTGGTGAAAGGGACTCCAGCGACTACAGCGTGGTTGCGCGAGCCAGCATCCGTGGTTAGGCTGCTCTGCACCCAACACGAGGGAGCCACAACCTGCAGCACGAAGAAGCTGTCCACTGAGTCCTGAGTGGGAGAACAGATCCAGACCACGCCTTGCATCGACTGAGATGCCCTGAGAGTTGCAACTTCAATCACACCGATCATCCCTACCCCTGTGTCCAACATTACCATATCCGGTTTTTCTCCTAACCATTTGTTTGTACTTTTCAACCTGTTGCGTGGAGGGAGCTGCCAGCCCGGGTGACGACAAGTGCACCCACGGTGACACAATGCAGTCCAGTTTCGGTTCCGGAGAGAAAAACAGACCCAGGGTACAAGCGGTGGACCTTGATTCATACAAATTTCGGGCAAGATGAGATGTGTTATGTGGGCAAGGAGCTTGCCCAAAAACAGATTAAACAAAACGTGATACTTGGGGTGCTCCGTGCTGCATGGGCTCGGTATGGAAAGGTCACAACATCGGAGGCGGAGCCGGATACACTTTTGTTTGACTTTGAGAGTCAAGAGAATGCCAATCGGATACTAGATCAATCCCCATGGACAGTGAATGACCATATCCTCAACATCAAACGTTGGGACCCGAAAGTGGGAGTAAAGGAGGTTGACTTAAATAAGGTAAATTTCTGGATACAAGTGCATGACTTAGGGTCGGAAAAATTTAGTGATGCCAATGCTTGGAAGATTGAGAATATGGTAGGAAAATGCCTAGAATCTAATAAGTATGAGGGGAGAATATGTAGAAGCTATATGAGGATGCAAGTAGAACTGAATTGTGAAGTAGCTTTGTTGCCGGGATTTTGGTGGAAGAATTCTATATGGCAAGAGAAATGGGCAACTATTAAATATGAACGGTTATCTGATTCTGTTATGGTTGTGGTTTATGGGGTCACACGACACAAACATGCAAACAGGAAGTTCAAATGGCCGAACATGACCTAGATACCCCAGCTTATAGACCATGGCTCGTAGGGGTGAGACCAAAACAGGGCTCACCTCGGAAGAATGTAGTAGGTGATGAGGCCCAGAGCACAAAACTGAACCCTACTGCGAGAAAATCGTGGTTTGATATCATGGCCGAGGCAAAAGCCAAGGTTGCACAAGGGGCCCCAAAACAAACAAGATCGGGGACACAAAGTTATAGTCAACAAGAAGAGGATGATGACAATGGGGTAAGGTCCGGGGCCACAAAGTGTTCGGTCCCAATGGAGGCCGAACACACGAACATGGAAGGGGACCGACCCGGTCATGTGATGGAGGAAATGAATATAGATGAACCCCCAAACTCCAAAGCCATCACCATCCATATAAACCCCTACTATCTCATACCCGAGACGTCCCAAACCGAAAGCTCCGAACCAAGCCAACCGAACCTCAACCAACTGGCCGGACCCCCCAACATCTGAACCCAAACCCAACCCCCAAAACCTAATACACCGGAGATGAACACCTACCATGCCCACCACCAACCTGAAGAGTCCATACTGAATATCTCCACGCATACCACATACATAACCCACCTATTGATCACATTCCTACCCGACAACCCTACCCAACCAAGCTCACCATACCAATCCAAAACTACATTGTTGAGAACCTACCCGACACCTCCACCTCACCGAGCATAACGACACATACCACCACATCTGGCCTAAGACCCTATCTAGATAAGATGACGCTCAAGAGGTCCGAGGAGGACATGGAGGACCAAACGATAGGGAAGAGGCAAAGGGGTACAAATTCGGTCTTAATCAAGAATGAGCCCAGGGTCCGCATGAGCCCGATGCGTCGAGCAAGCATGGAAAACCCTAACCGTAAGAAGAAATTGGTAAGAAAGCCTAAATGCACAGAGAGTCAAGAAGAAGGTGATGCACAAAAACAGGGTTCCGGTGGCTGTCCCAAAACAGCCACGGGTGCCCAATGAGTGCGATCTCATGGAATTGTCGGGGCTTGGGGTCCGCCTTGACAATTCAACACTTACAGGACTCAACAAAAGGTATCGCCCAAGTATTATGATATTAATGAAAATAAATAATGGGGATGCCTATTGCGAGAATATACGAACTCGAATGGGAATGGATAACGCGCACTATGTTAATCCCAATGGTCCGTCCGGAGGGTTAACATTGTGGTGGAAGTTGGATATCAAAATCATGGTTATACATTTCTATCCGAACTACATAGATTGTGGGATTTATATGGATCATAATGTTGAGTTGACCTATATAACGTGGGTCTATGCGAGTACGGAGGCCCGAGAACGAACACAACTTTGGAACCTCCTAAGAACAATAGGGAAGGACACATGAAAAACAAGGTGGAAGGACAAAGTCCCAATGACAAATGGATGAATTCAAGAGTGTCATTGAGGATCTCGGAATGGAGGACTTGGGAGTTAAGGGCCATCCGTTCACATGGTGCAATAACCGCAGCAGTACGGAAAGAATAAGCGAGTGTCTCGACCGTGTGTTGATTAACACGGTTTAGGCAACAAGGTTCGAAAGGGGGATATGTCTTAATGAGTTAGCAATAGGGCCAGACCACACACCATTGGTGGTCCAACTCAAACAACCAAGAAGGCGGGCTAGTAGAAGATTCAAATTTAAGTCGATGTGGCTTGAGAAACCAGAATGTAAAGAGGTAATCAAAGGTGCATGGGAGAGACTGATTAGGGGTAATGCAATACAAGGGGTGTGCAAGAAATCACACAAATGTCGAGTGAAACTCTCGGCATGGAGCAAACAAGTTTCGGCCATAACATGAAAGAAATTGCAAAACAAAAGGAGGCCATGAGAAGAAATATGCAAGGGGGGATGAATGAGGCTGTGATCCAAGAAGAGAAACATTTGAAAGGGGAACTCCAAACATTATGGACGAGGGAGGAAAAATATTGGACGCAAAGGTGGATGATCAAATGGCTTACGGATGGTGATAGGAACACCACGTTCTTTCACCATACCGCGATAGCTAGACGGAGACGCAACCAAATATGTAGACTACGGGGTGCAAATGGGGAGTGGATAGAAGGTGAAGGGAGGATAGCGGATGAAATACATAGATACTTTGGGGATATGTTCACTACGGAGCAAACAGAACCGGGGGATGAGTTCTTGCGATATATAATGACACAAATAACACCTGAAATGAATGCAGAGTTGACAAAGGAGGTGACGGATGCCGAGATCAGGTTGGCTATATTTCAGTTAGGCGGGTCACGAGCACCGGGTCCAGATGGTTTTCCGGGTCTGTTTTATCAAAGGAACTGGGAGATTGTGGGGGCAGACGTCATCACCGGGGTCAAGGCTTTCTTCCGAACAGGTATTCTTGTAAACCCCTTAAATAATACGAATGTTTTGATTCCTAAAGTACCGATCCCGATGAGTACCGCTGAGTTTAGACCAATCAGTTGTTATAATTTATTGTAGAAGATAATATCGAAAGTGTTGGTGAACCGATTGAAATGTTATCTATCAGATCTTATCACCCCTTTCTAGAGTGCATTTGTATCAGGTTGACACATCCAGGATAACATCATGGTGGCACATGAGGTTTTCCACCACTTGAACATGAATAAGACCGAAAATAAAGTGGAATGCGCTTTGAAGATCGATATGCAAAAAGCGTATGATAGGGTGGAATGGGAGTTCCTACTTACTACGCTACGGAAGCGGGGCTTTGATGAGAAATGGGTGAGATGGATAAGTGAATGCATAGCGACAACAATATATCAAGTGGTGGTGAATGGGGAAAGAACAAGCTCCATAGTACCAACTCGGGGCATTAGACAAGGCGACCCACTTTCACCCTACCTATTCATACACCTTGCATATGTATTATCTAGAAGGATGGATGGGGCAGCCAGGGAAAGAACTCTCCAGGGGATCACACTAAGGCGACAATGCCCGGAGCTCCACCATTTGTTTTTTGCAGATGACTCTTTGTTCTTCATACGAGTATCGCCCGGGAACGCAAAAGGCCAATGGTGGATACTAGATGAATATTTTAAGGTATCGGGACAAAGGATCAACAAAGACAAATCAACCCTATTTTTCAACACAGGGGTCAAATCTAGTGTCAAAAAGGAAGTGTAGGATGCTCTACATATCAAAAGCACGGGTGATCCGGAGAAATACCTTGGATTACCATCGATATGGGGGCGTTCAAAGAAGGAGGCCTTGGGAGCTTTGAATACAAAAATCAGGGACAATTTGGGAGGGTGAAGGCCGAAAACACTCAACCAAGCCGGGAAGGAAGTGCTCATCAAGGCGATCATCACAGCGATACCCACATATGTTATGAGCGTATTCCGCCTTCCAAAAACATGGTGCTCAGAGATAGATGCCCTCATTGCGGACTTTTGGTGGGGGCAAACAACGGAAGGAAAGAGAATGCATTGGAGAAGATGAAAGGTCCTAACAAAAGCGAAACAGGCGGGGAGGACTTGGCTTTAGGGAACTCCAAAGTTTTAACACGACCCTCCTAACGAAGATGGAAATCCGAATCATAACTGAACCCGACACCCTATGCGCGCAAGTACTTAAAGGACTATATTTCCCAAGATGTTCACTCCTTGAGGTAAAGAAAGGAGGAGACCCTAGTAAGGACGAAACCTAAGGGTAAGCACACTTATCCTACCAAATTGCACATGGAATGAGACCCTAGTAAAGAGCATTGTTGACCAAGAAGATGCAGCCTACATAATGAACATCCCTTTGCCACGAGTTGGGGGAAAAGACCGATACATATGGACGCACACAAAGGATGGGAGCCCCCATGTACGATTGGTCAACCACAAGTTAAGGAGACATCCGAACCACATCCTAGAGCGAACCAAAACGAGACACTATGGAAGGCCATTTGGAAAGCAAAGGTAATCCCGAAGGTAAAGCACTTCATTTGGAGGCTCGCAAAAAATGTCATAGCCGTTAAAGCAAATATCGCACGTCGAGGGATGAACGTGTCACCGAATTGTCCAGTTTGTGGAGAAGTCGAAACACGGGGACATATGATCTTAGAATTTGGTTGGACAGAGCAGGTGTGGATCGAAACAAGCGGGAGGCGAGCTAATCGGCTAAACAGTCTTGAGATGGAGGAATGTCTCACGAGGAGACAAGCAGAAATAAGCGAGGAGAGCATAGCAAGCGACAAAATGTGGGCCCGCACATTACTCACATGTTGGCACATTTGGAAAGCAAGATGCAAGACGGCGTTTAAAGCAACACAACCAAACCCAAGGAGTGTGATAATAGAAACCAACCAAGCATATGAGGAGCAACAAGGCATAAACCGATCGACCCAAACACCAACACCGCATGAGGCAGAACCGAACCACGAATGACAACCCTCGACGGGTGACACGATTAAGATAAATTGCGATGCCTCATGGTGCAAGGAAACGCAAAGGGCCGACATACGGGTGGTAACACGAGACAAGAATGTGAAGGTCATGGGCAGATTGAACCGGAGACAAAATAGTGACGACATTGAAATGATGGAAGCATTGGCGGTACACGAAGGAGTCCGACTAGCAATTGAAGCGGGATGGAAAAGCATTACCATCGAGACGAACTCACAAACTGTGCACCAACAAATCATGGAGGGCCCAAAGCATTGGAGACTGGCAACAATAATACCGAATATAAGAGCACTAGCAACACAAGTCGAGTGAATGCAATGGCGAGCTATTCCAAGAACAAGAATATGCGAATTGGATAGCGAAGCAATCGAGATTGGGAGTGAGTCTAAATGATTGGGTCGAAAGACCACCACTACCCTTTATATATTTAGTAGCAAATGATTTGATGTACGAACATACGTGACCACAAGTCACGGTGTTTTATTTCTTAAACTAAAACGACTAATTTGATAATAAAAAAAATGACAATATCAACGTTCACATGCTGTAACATCAACGTTCACATGCTGGAAATATTTTAGGGTCAGACATATAACTGACTTGTTTGAATGAACACCCACTTATGAGCGACCCATTATCCTAAAACCAACATCTCCCACTGATGAATGATTTCATTTTCAATGCATAGATCGTTCAATTCCACTGAAAGGTACTCTCTTCCACGATCAGTCCAGAAAGTCTTAACCTTCCAATCTAACTAGTTCTCTACCAAATTTAAAAATTATTTGAAGCAACCTATTGTCTCTGATGAAATATCTTGCTTTATGCCAAGCCCTAACACTAAGAGGGCCACATACGTCAAAATGAATTAATCGCAAATGATATTCAACTCTAGGGTCGTTGCCAAAAGACTTTCATTTGTCTTTCATGTTAGACAATTAACAAACGTAAACAATTCCACATGCGGAATGTTAGGCAACAATCCCCATTGGGCCAGCCGCTGCATTCTATGCTGGCCGATATGACCTAATCTAGATTGTCAATCATTCACATCGTATACATTTCCACGAGTATAAGAAATCATGAAATTATTATTGCTGCATGAATCCAAATCCAAAACAATAAATCCACCAGAAACTATACTAAAGCCTAACAAAGTTGAATCTAAAGAGAATTGGATGGAAGATTTATGAAAAGATAGTCTAAAATCGAGTTTCATTAAACGCAAGACTCAAATAATATTTCGGCAAATCTGCGGAACATATAGGACATCATGTAAGGACATGACTCAGACAACATATATGTACTAGGAACACACAAGACATGACTTAGACAATGTCACGATCCTGACTACGTGGTGTGTCGATCCTTAATCCAAAATCTACAAAGGACATGACTCACACAACATATATGTACTAGGAACACAAAGTTCACTAGATTAGGCACAAAGATATTCCTGCCGGACCGATTCAAAGCATACGTTAACAAAGTGTACTCACTGGCCAAAGTTGGAGCATTTCCTATACTAAGGCTCTCGACCTTACACAAACGTTTCCACGGTGATGTTTTTGTAAGAGTCCTTAGATTTGCATCAACCTTTGTTTACTTCGCCTTCAATGCATTGCGCCATCGCGCTGTGCATTACTCCCTCGCCTTTAGCGACTCTTCCTAGATCCAAAGGATGGTGTCATACGCACCTTAGCCCGATGCCAGCGCCCATGGGCATGTCCTCTTCAACTCAATGCACATTCGAACGTATTCAAAGGTGTTGAGGAATTTAGAATGAGTTGATTGGATTTTTATTTGTTCTCAGGAGTTATGCAAAGAGCGGATTTCGATATGGTTTTGCTGCTCATCGGTCACTAACTGTCCTCCTTGAGTTTTCACGATCATATTAGCCACATTCCTCAGATGCTATCTCGTGAAGTGCTGATGAATCATCTTCTACGAATCGAACTTGATGTTGAGTGATCGCAACTGATCAATCGTATAAAGCGAATTCTAGCCTACAAAGCATCCCAAAACACTTTAGTTGTGTGTTGAGCTCAAACTCATTAAGGATGTTGTCGTCCATCCCACTCAGCATCATGGCGCACGTCTCAACATCATTAGACTCCCACTCGAATGGAAATACTTCTGCCGATTCATCATTCCAGAGTCAGGTATTTTCTTGATATTCTTGATGTGGTTAATGAACTTCTACTCAATTATGACCATCTTTATACGCTTCCTCCAAATTTCATAGTTATCATCGTTAAGTCTAAGACTTTTGTTCAACTAAGTGGTGATGTGGCGACCTAATTTCTCTAATAAAAGGAAATTTTAATAGGATCATAGAGACACAAGGAACTATGTTCTATTGCATGTGGAAAAAATACAAGTCTCAAATTAACAGGACAGATTTAAGAATATTCTTAAATTCAGAGAACGACCCTAGCTATGCCGAGAAGTACTCCCCGTTTTTAAGCTTGCCCTAAAGTCACTTCTATCAATCGAAACACAGTCTATACAAACAGTATTTAAGGGACTGGATTCGAACAGATCACACTAAAACAAAGCGTTCAACTCTAACACAAGATAATTGTCTTAGCATTATTTAAGGAAATTCGGAAAATCTCGCACACTAACCAACCAGTTCAGACTTAAGAACATATCCCTAGGTGTAGTTATATAAGGAAAATATAAAGAGTATATATAGAGAATGTAATGCTTAGTATCCGGTCCATACAAAGTCAGGTAAATGAAAGAGAGATTGATTCACATTCGTTTGTGTCGAGAAGTAGGAAGGTTTTTGTGAAAATATATGTAATCTAAGTATCTTGCTGAAGATAGTGTTTTTTCTAAACAAATTGAACATCCAACTGTATATGCTTTGTACGAGCATGACACACGGAATTAATGGTAAGATACGTAGTTGAAATTTATCATAGTAGAAAATTGGGGTGAGGGAGAGACGCCACTAAAGGAATGTACATAGAATGTAATGTATCCTTAATACCGATGACCTGTGATTTTTTTTCCCTTCACAACGAACAGTTCACAGGATGGTAATCCAAGTCTCTCTTGCTTTGGCCTCATGAAGAATAGCATAGATGCCATACTAAAAAAGCTATAACATAGTTACACACCAACTTGGTTATAACAGAAACACAACGGGAGAGGTGCAAGATAAAGACTCAACCTTACGTCTCAAACATTATTGAGTCGCGAAAAAACAATTTAGCTAAATATTCGCGGCTCAATACATATTGAGCCGTTATTAATTAAATTTGTCGACTCGTTCTATGGAGCCTCAAAAATTAATCCTTTGAGAAGGACATTTTTAACGTCTCCTTATACTTTGAGCCGTGGAAATTGTTTATTTTTAAATGAAAATGAATTTTCACGGATCAACCTATTTAGTCATCCCTTACTAATTTATTTAATTCTTTTTCAGAATGACATTTTTAACGACTATTTTTACTCTGAGCCATGAAATTTATTTATTTTTTAAATCAAAATCAATTTCCACCGCTCAACATTTTCATCCATCCCTTATTAAATTATTTAATTCTTTTTCAGGACATTTTTAACTGCTTTTTTACTTTTAGACGTCCCTTATTAAACTACTTTTTAGAATGACATTTTTAACGTCTCTTTTTACTTTGAGCCGTAAAAATTGTTTATTTTTTAAATCAAAATCAATTTCCATGGCTCATTGTTTGTTGAGTCGCGATGCCATCTTCTTCTTCCCTCGATCCTTTTCATTTTCTCTCTCCTTTTCAACTTTTTAAAATTTCAACCTCGCATCTTTCCTTCAATGTTAGAGCTTCTTCATTTACTTTCTTCATTTCAACCTTGCGTTGTTCTTGCGTCGTTCGTCAACAGGTATGGACAGAGCTTCTTCATTTCAACCTCGCATCATACGTCAACCTCCAACACCAAATTTAAATTTGGTGTTGGGGGTTGACAGTGCTACTCTAACAACCACGATAGATCCTCCGTGTTGGGGAGCAGGTACTGTCACGTTGGAAGAGTAGAAGAAAAGGATAAGGGTATTTTACATATTATATTTTTTTATTAATCATATATAGTGATTCACTAACGGATGGATTTGATGGAAAAATGATAGAATGGTATTGGTATAAAGATATACCATTAAAAATAGGGAAAAGTATGAAAAAAATGTAATATGTGTGCCAAAAGTGGTGGTTTATGAAATAAGTTTTGGAATGTAGGTATTTGATGTTACATGTTTCATTTTGTTGTTTTTAAATGAAAATGTTTGTTTTTCCGTTTGTTGTCACGTTAAAAACCATCATGTCTCAGATACGTGACATGTTTGTTGATATTTTAATGAAAATATTCTGGAAATGCCGAAGTTACCCCTACATCTATTTCCCTCCATATCCTAAAGTCTTCCCTTGTTCCCCGAAGTCCCACTTCTTCACACATCCCGTCGCTTTGATCGAAACTCTTCCCCCCCAATAATTTCGAAAACCCTAAGTCCTTCTTCCTTCATCCATTGCGACGGAAATCCTCTGAACATTAACTTAATTCATCCTCCTCTCTTCGACGAGAAGCCTCCCTTCAACTGAAGTGTCTTCTGTGCGACCGGACTGACTGCACCAGTGGGTTCGTCGCGAATCGTCTCGTCGGTTGGAAAAGTCGCCTTAACCTCTAATTATCCTGCCCCAGGTAAGTTCCTTAGCCCCGATATGCTGTATAAATTGAAGATTTTGCACTAGTCCGACTTGTATATTTCCAATTTTTCAAAGGTGACGGAGCTGCACGTTGGTGGAAAGTGTAATAGGTTTTCTATGTAAAACGATTTCGACTTGTATGTTTACTGGGTAATTTGTTTTCGACATTGTGATTGATGGTGGAGTAGATATGTGTTTCGACTACAATACTGAGCAACACTCTTTTGCAGGTAAGAATGACCAGTTCAGGGACTGATAAGTGGATTTTGCAGATCCACTACGATGCAAATTTGGTCGATGGTGTTTACAATGGTAAACTGTATTCCATGGATATATCAGAAGAAGTGTTCACTTACTGCATAGTCACTGCGCTTCTTGAGTATTACAATCTAAAGAGGGATAGGACTATCACATACGTTCCACCTAACGGAGATCAAAAGAAAGACATCGAAATTATTTGTAGCGACGAATATGTGCCGCTAATTAGGGACAGACAACAAGATAATCACAACATCAGGTTGTATGTTGTTCCCACGTTTGATGATGCAGCATGTGCTAAAGATCCTTGGTTAGAAGAGCTTCGAAACAACGCTTTGGTGAAGAGTATTGCAAATAGAAGACAGATGGCATCTCAAAGGCTAGCAGAACTTACCGCTCAACGATTAAGTGACAAAGTGAAAGGAAAAGCACCCATGACCGAGATGTCAACTGAATCACGATTCGAAGAGTTCTCGTCCAATTCTGAGGGTTTTTCTGACTCAAATTGGAAAGCTTCAAAAGGGGAAGAATAGTCTCAAACTGACTTTGATGAAGTGCAACCGAAAAGATCGAAACCACATGGACGATCAACCAAACCCCCCTCAACCGAAAGTGTGACTGATATACCCGACTTGGTGAATGCTATGGAAGGTAACTTTGGTGATACAGCTAAAGGTATTGGAATAGAAAACATAAATATGGAGATGTTTAATGTTGAGCCCGACTTTCCGAGTGACACATTGCGGACGCCTCCTGACTCGGAAGACGATCACAAATATACAAGGAGGTCTAAGCAAAGTGTGATTGATTAAGAAGTAACTTCTGAGTTCGGTCGACTAACGAAAAAGTATGAACTCGAACTTGGTATGAAATTTGTCGATGCAAAGGCTTTTAGGCATTACATTATTGGATATAGCATTCAAGAGGGTTATGAGATGGAGTGAAAGGGAACAAATGGACCCAATCGAATATAATTTCGATGCAAGCAAGCAAATTGTCATTTCAAGGCTGGCGCTGTTCGACTTCAAAAGCAAGTTACTTTTCAGTTACGGAAGTTAGTTGAAGATCACATTTGTGGAAGAGAATTCCATACAAAGAAGATAGGAGGCAAGTGAATATGTGAAAACTTCATGGTATTGATACATAATGAACCTAAGGTAAAATATGCGACCATTGCGAATGAGATTCAAAAACTCTTCAACTTTGACGTGAAACGATGGAACATATGTGAGGGGATAAAGTTAGCCCGAGAGAAACTCCGTAGTGATAGATTATGACAGTTTGATATGCTTTGGTGCATGCATGCTGTCATTTTGATGAATTAGGAAGTGTTTTGTGGATTTTGGCGAACTTGGTATTGTATGAAGGTACTTTGTAATGGCAAAAGACAGTTAACCTCAAATATGGTCTTCTTTTGAAGCAGCATGGGTTCTGTATGTTTTGGGTGAAAGGTTTTAATTTTCAGGTGGAATTCAATTCGGTTATGTTGGTAAGGTTTTTCACCAATCATTCCAAATATATTACATCTCAGTTGTATTGTTGCAGAAACATGTTTCATCAAACACCAACAATTACAAAACATATATTTTCACATAACAACATACAGACTAACATAATTAACCTACCACCGCTCCGCAAACTTAACTACACCTAATTCACACACTAACACAGTTCAACTAATACTAAGTTTTAACATTATAGCAACAAGCAGGACCACAAGAACTCCAACAACAATAATTAACATCTTTTCCCTCCTACGTACAAGAACAACTTCGTCTTCGATCTTGGCATGCATATCTCAAAATTTGCTTACGACCCTCCTTCTGTATATGCACATTGGAGGGGGTCACACCACTCAAAATAGGTACAACCGTGGTTCTGCAACCAACTTTTTGAATTAGGGTTTCGAATGGACCTTTACAACCGTGGTTCAGCAAGCTGATTCTACAACTAGGGTTAAAACCCAATGAAATTGACAAACATACCATATAATTGGGACACCCATAGAAAAATCGACTAAAATTCTTCCATGTTAAAGCTGGTTTAGCATGACTATTGAACCCACAATAGCAAATCAACGGTTGGTACTCTCCATGGGGCTTCAAGCTTTGAGAAGAGCTGCTGGAGTAATGCGGGGACATCATTGTTGGTAGAGCACACACACAAGGACGAAGACTTCGGCTCCTCAATTGCGAAGATTGGAGACACAATTCCAACGAAGAAGTGTTATAACTGCTATTTGAAGAAGACAGGGGCATTTGAGGACTTTCACTCTATAAGGACGTCACGTGCATGGCATGTGAATACTTAACTACTCTTTTGGATGGAAACTTAACGACTGCATCAAAAACCAACAACAACAAACATGTTGCATCAAAAACTAAAAATGTGTCGCGTTGACAACATTGGTAAAACATATTACATCTTTTTCATACTTTTCCCTTAAAAATATCTAGCTGTTAAAACAAACATTATTGGCAAAAGAATAAAAATTAAAACAAACATTATAAATAATAAAGTTTCCAACATCACGAATAATCCGAATGCATTTTATTCATTCTTTTCTTATTAATTTCTTTAGTTAGCGACGACAAATCGTATATATGTATGTGTTAATAATTTTATCGTGTGATACTTACCATACACGAACACTCACGTTAACCTAATCGTGTCATCTTCATCAAAACAAACAAGGCACACAATTTTTCGTGTTGTGTTAAGTTAGTCAATTATATCTTCACATGCGAGATTTATAAGGAAATATCAAAATCACGAATTGTTCATAAAAAAACTAGGGTTAATTACTTAATTGGTTACACATGTTTGACCATTGTTCAGAATGGTTACACATGTTTCAAAATGTGATTAATTGGTTTTGTTATGTGACTAATTGGTTTTTCTACTGTTCATCGTCAAAAATCACCGTTAAATCACTGTCTATCATATGAAATGACAATATTACCCGTCTTTAATGATCTTATTAATCCTAAACCCTATGATTCACTCAAAGAACATGAAGAACACTGAAGTCTAAAATCGAATGGGAGTTTGTCAATGCTCTCATCGATGCTATCCTGAAATCGTATGCCAGAGAAGGTAGGTTTCCAGATTTGGGTAGCGACTGGTTTGTGAACTATGATTCTCCAAACCTGGGTTGGGATGAGATTTGGGTTTCGTTGATTTTTGGGTTGTCGATTGGTCGAAGGTTCTTGATGATCGAAACTTCCGTTTTTTCTTTAAGTGATTCTGTCTTGGCACTCATGAGCAATCGATGGGAATTATGGATCTCATTGAAGATCAATGGGAGGAGCTGATTCTGCCATGGAAGAATAGTGAAGGAGAAGATGAAGAACAGTACGAATAATCATAAGATTGGGAAGAGCTCATTCTGCCATGGGTTTCAGTTTTGTACTAATATTTTTCAGAACATGGGTTTCAATTCTTCAAATCCTGGGTTTGATTAAATAGTTTCTAAATTAAAGAGTTCATTCTAACTTTAAATTTGATTAAATGCTTACATATGTTATCCTAGAATGTGATTAAATGGTTAAATATGTTTCCTTGTAACGTGATTAAATGGTTACGTATGTTTTCTTAAAATGTAGTTAATAGTTAAACTTGTAAGCGTAGTATATGATTAAATAGTTAAACATGTTTCATATAAATGTGATTAAATGGATAAAATGACGTAATAGTATGAACAAACCTATTTCATTCCAAGGTTTACAAAAACATTCATTTACAACAAAACATCCAGAACAAGTTCAACATCAAATCACAAAACAGTACTAAATACAGTAGCAAATTAACCACTTGTTTTCTTTAGAATTAATCATCCAACTCTTGAATAAAAACACCACATAACTCTTGAACTCCATCTGCAACTTAGCGAGTCAGACATGTCTTATTTTGCTCCCTATATAAATAGTATAGGTTTTGAATCAGTAGAGTTCCCTTTATGTAGAGCTTTGCACCATGATTCTTTCAAGGGTGATGATACATGTAACTGAATTCCTCAATGTCAAGTTAGTTGCATAATAAACCAAATAATGGCATACTTTTCTCTAGTGATGATAGTTTCTTTGAAGGTTAAATTGATTTGAAGAAAGCAATCTTCTGATAATGCATATAGAAGAAAAGCAAAAATATACTAAAAAGAGAATTAATCACTTCTTCTAGCCATCCTGGCCCTTCTGTTCACCTTTTTGAAGAAGTCATTTGCCTATATTTTCTCTACAAGATAAACAAATTTAAATATTTGAGAATTGGTATTCAAGCACATGAGGTCAAATGCATAGCAATGCAACAACTTCATCATAAGAAACACATAGCAAACAGTAAATAACTTAGTAGTTTTTTAACAGATTCAACCACAGAGATATTGCAATTAACCGTAACATGCGGCTGGTTGATGAACTGATCAATTACCTCCTCTTACCTCTGCTCAATATCCATCGTTTTCGTACTCCAATTACGCACCATACAAGTGTAAAGTAAACCATAACCAAACAACAAGTGTATCTAACAATTACTGAATCAGAGAATTCAGAGTTCGAGGGGATTTGTGGGAGAAAATAGAGAATCAACTCCACAATGAAAGGGATTTCCTATTAGTGGTTTGTTTAAAATAAGTAATGGATCACGTATTTCCTTTGGCATATGTGACAGCTTTTTGATTGTCTAACTGAACCAGATTGTGGAGCTTTGGACCAAGATAAACTTCTGCTGCAAATGGGGGGAAATAGGTAAGACATGGGAAATAGGTGAGAGACACATGTTTAAGGGCAGAAGGGTCTTTTCAAATGTATAAATTAGTTAAACATGGGCCACGTGCTACGCGCATGCGAAATTGATGGAAAAATTGACGGTTCAATAACGGATTAACCATTTAATTACATTCTTAAAAATACGTGTAACCATTAGGTCACATAGCAAAACAAAATTAATCACATTTTGAAACATATGTAACCATTCTGCACAATGGTCAAACATGTGTAACCAATTAAGTAATTTCCCTAAAATTTATCAATTCAAACATTAGATTTCATGAATTTTTAATGTAGAATTGATAAAATATAAAAATTAAATATTTAAATAAACTTTTAAAATCTATTAACGAGAATTTTTAGAAACACATTAAAAGATAAAGTTTCTAGTCTAACTTTATAGTTGACAAAAAAAAATCCAATTTTATCGTATTATCGTGCTTATCGTATTCGAATACCTAAACCTGAACACGACACGAAAATATTTTCGTGTTTCTATTATCGTTTTGTCATATGTTTCTACGAATACAATTTTTTTTTTCATGCTGTTCATATATGTTACTGTGTTACATAAAAAATATGGAACTATCTTTAGTTCCTGACCAGAGTTTGTAGGGCTTTCATCAAATTGTATCCCTGTTATTCTTTCCTAAATGTCATTTTGCCTTTGTGTTTGAATTGACGGTATTAATAACACATTATAATGATATTTCTATTAAGGTGTTGTCATACATAAAAATGGATATAAATGAGTGAAGTTTGATTTTTTTTTTTTATGATTAGTTAGTATATATATAATTACACATTCATCAAAATCATGTACATTTTATCATAAAAGTTATGTTTGAACGGAAATAAACAAATGTAAGCACGGACAACATCATTAGTCGAGTGTTTTTGATAAAGTATGCATTTGTGATTTTTTTAGAAAAGTAAGTATACACAAAAAATATTTCGAAAAATAGGTATACGCGCACCCCGGGTAGCGCGTATTGGCAATACGCGCACCCCAGGGTGGCGCCTATTACAACACAACAATTTTTAAAAAAAAAAATTTGTTCGATAACGACGTCTCATTGTTTAATTAAAAATAAAATTATGTATCTATTAAAAAAAATTATAGTAACTAGATATTTTAATTGCGATTCAAATGATTCAAAAAATATTAATTTTGGATATGCGGATTGACTATACGCTCTGCCGTAAGTGGAGATATGAAAATTTGACTTAAAAAGTTATAACTCATACCATGTAAGTCCAAACTCACCACGATTAACGTTATTTATGTCGTAATTCAAGTATCTACGTAGAGTAATTTTTTTTATTATAAATACAATGATTTTGTAACCTAACATCGTTTGTTTTATAATTTGACCGAAATAATTAAATGCATTAAGTGAGAAATTTAATTATGTACTTACTCAAAAAAATATAAAAAAACATTACGGTGCGTAGATAATTTAATTACGAATTAAATGAGGCTAACTATGCGTTAATCTTTTACTTTTAGACTGACTGTATAATACGATACGTAAAAAACTCTACATATGATACAAAAACTTCTAAAAAGTGAATTAAACAGTATTCACTTTTTAGAAGTTTTTGTATCATATGTAGAGTTTTTTACGTATCGTATTATACAGTCAGTCTAAAAGTAAAAAATTAACGCATAGTTAGCCTTATACCGTAATTAAATTATCTACGCATCGTAATTTTTTTGAGTAAGATTAAATTTCTCACCTAATGCATTTAATTATTTCGGTCAAATTATAAAACAAACGATGTTAGGTTACAAAATCACTGTATTTCTAATTAAAAACAAATTACCCTAGGTAGATAATTGAATTACGACATAAATAACGTTATCTGTGATAAGTTTGGACTTACATGGTTTGGGTTATAATTTTTTAAGTCAAAATTTCATATCTCAACTTACGACAGAGCGTACAGTCAATCCGTAAATCAAAATTTAATATTTTTTGCATCATTTGAATCATAATTAAGATATTTACTTACTATAATATTTTTAATTTTTTTAATCGATATATAATTTTATTTTTAATTAAACATCGAGTCGTCGTTATAAAACAAAAAATAAAATTGTGGTGGTGTAATAGGTGTCACCCTGGGGTGCTCGTATTGTCAATACGCGCTACCTGGGGGTGTGCGTATAACTATTTTTCGAAATATTTGTTTGTATACCTACCTTTCTAAAAGAAAACATAAATGCATACTTTTTCAAAAAACTCTCATTATTCAGTATATTATAAGTTTATAAAGTATTTCATTGGTGTAAGTGAGTGACTATCTACACATCTCATCTTTATTTTTTCAAAAAGTAATTATAAGAAACAAATATAAAAGTAAATATACCAAACAAAAAATTGAAATATAGGCGTACGCACTACCCAAGTGGCATGTTGCCAATTTTAATTCTTTACAACTCAATGTTTAATTAAAAATCAAATTATGTATCTATTAAAAATAAATATTGTAAGTAAATATTTTAATTTCTATTCAAAGTATGCAAAAAAACATTAAATTCGGACTTAAGGATTGAGTATACGCTCTGCCCTAAGTTGAGATATAAAATTTGACTTAGAAACAATATAACTCAGACTCTGTAAGTACAAAATCAACACAGTTAACAATATTTATATCGAAATTCAATTATCTACCTACTCTAATTTTTTAGTTCGAGATGGCGAATAGAATACCAAGGCTACAATGGAAATTTGTTCGAAGATGAGCAAATAGATGTGCAAATTGGGTCGCTAGGAAGTCTAGACAAGGGATGTGTCCAAATAATTGAAGTGTAATAAATCTACCTCTCATTTCATTATGTTTATTAGACAATATGGATTATGAAGCTGAAAGATAATAAAGTGATTTCAAAAGCAAAAAAAAACTAACATCGTTTGTCCTATAATTTGACAGGAATAATAAAATAAATTAGGTGAAAATTTTAATTATATACTCACTCAAAAACAAATTACAGTACACATATAATTTAATTACGATATAAATGACTTTAACTAAACGTTAAATTTTGAATTTCAGACTAACTATATGACGACACATAAATAATTATACATGTGTATATACATACATATATATATACACGTAACATACATATATATACGACACATAAACCCTATTGTTGTGCTTCGACATAAATGAGGTGCAACTCTCTCTTTATATATATATATAATATTATATCTGTCTTACCATATAATCAATCTGAAAGTCAAAGCTTAACGTCTAGTTAGCATCATTTATGTCGTAATTAAAATATCTACGTACTGTATTTATTTTTATTTTTTTATGAGTAACTATATAATTGAATTTCACCATAAATGTCGTTAACCGTGTTGAGTTTGGACTTATAGAGTCTAGCTTATATTTTTTAAGTCAAATTTTCGTATTGGAGAGCATATAATCAATCCGTAGTCCAAATTTAAGAGTTTTTGCGTTATTTGAATCGCAATTAAAATATATACTTACTATAATTTTTTTTAATAGATACATAATTTAATTTATAATTAAATATCGAGTTGTAAAAAAAATGGTGTCACTCTTGGTAGCGCGTATGCCCATATTTTAAAAAATATTTTTTTTTTGTATATTTATTTTTCTAAATATTATTTTAATTAGAATTACTTTTTGAAAAATTTCCATCTTTATTCATATTTGATATTTGATGAAATAAATATAGGTTGTAATAATAACTAAACTATAGATTGAATAGGGTTTAAAACGTCCATGTTGTGGGTGCGCATCTCCATTTCAACCATTATGTAGGATCGGAACACAATCCACCTCCCAAAACTAATCTTTATTTATCTCTAGATATTGTTTCGTCTCCCTTGTAGTTATATATATTGTTACTTCAATGGGATATGACTACCCAATTAAAAGGCGTGTTTTGAATCATCGATGTTGATCATAATTAAGATCGAACCCAGATTCGTTTTTACATGATTGAACAAGCATTTGGATCATCATCACTAAACATGGTGGTAAGGTGATGATCCAACATGGTCTCTTTGACACCTGAAGTATCTCCAACACCCCGAACATGATTGGGAGGTGCCTTCTTATCATAAGCTGCTGATATGTATGGATGTGCAGATATATTGAGTGGAACGTACGGCCAAGGCTCACACTTCTTCTTCGTTGTCTTGGCCGCTTCAAGCAACTTCTTCGCATCCATGTAACCCGTCACTGTCACCTTTTGCTCCTTTAAGTTAGTCTCAATTTGTTTAACACCTAAGTTCATTCATCATCAACACATTAAAATATTAGGGTAATTAAATATTCTAACTGAACTTACATCTTTGTTCATGATGTTATTTGCACTACTCATATGTAGTTATTTACATCCATAGGTTTGAAAGTATGATTATTTGTACCATTCTTTATTATTATTCCAATCATTTTTTCGTTAAATATGTCAAAATGACAATTTTGTCATTTTCAACCCTAAATCAAAACCCTAAATTTTATTTTTTATTTATTGTAATTTTGTGTTGAGGCTATAATCATTATTTTATATAAAACCAATATATATATATATATATATATATATATATATGTGTGTGTGTGTGAGATAAGTTATACGAAAAAGTATGGTACAAATAACCACGTGAGGCAAAGATGTATATGCATTTGGCCTATATATTTTGTAATAACTTAGTCTCCCTCTCGTCTGCTAATATTATATATACCTTTGACATGAGAGAGTACGTTTTTCATCTTCTTCTCACATCCCTCGCAGTCCATTCTAACCTTGAGAGCTGTGGTGTAGATTTGCTTCTTCTTCCTCTTTCCCTTCAACTTCCTCATTAAATCCGTCATATATTCCATCGTTCCATCGACACCGGCACCCATTTTGGCAGTCGAAATCGAGCAGAATACACAGACAGAGATATATGCTGATCAAGTTCAAGTGTTGGATATTTGGCCTTGTGTCTATATTTATACCATAATAGTAGTGGCATGGCATGCATGCCTACAAAAGTTGGGTATTTTTATTTTGAAGATAAAATAAAATAAGAAGAAAGAAGAAAAAGACGAGAATCTATAGAGTGGTCCTGAGCCCTAGTTAGGGTTTACTAGAAGCTGCAGAAATTTTCTTTCTTCATTAGGTTAAATTAGGGTTCTCAATTGTTAGGGTATGGTGCAATTATGATAAATATCATAACCATACTATATTTTTAAATCATATACCATAATCATACCATATTTTTAAATCATATACCATAACCATTATGGATACAATTTCTAATACCATAACCATATTCATAATTGTGGTTATTAACCACACTTTTATCTATTGGCCAAAAAAAAAAGCCCACAGGTTTAACCATATATTCATATTTATTACCACATGTATAATGGAACATCATGAATGTTATCATAATAAATATATAAACGGATGTCATAAACAAAAGTAATATTCAACACTAATACCATTCAAACTTAACACCCTCTTGAATTATGAATTCGTAAAATTTGAAAGCGAAATTCTATTTATGTGATTAGTATATACTAATATATTAATACTAAATAATTATTATATTTATATAATAATCATGTGCATGACTAAAATATCATAACCATTACAGGTAAAAAAAATCATCACCATAATCGTACCGCACTACAATGGTACAGTTAACCATATAAAAAAATGACGATTATAACCACGATCTTTACCGCACCATTGTCGATCCTAGGTTAAATGGCAATTCATAAAGTTGGAGTTTAGAGTATGATTGAATGATATATATGTTATGATCAAAAGCGTAATATTCCAGAATAATTCATTGATTTTGATTTACGTGATGGTATGTATAGATTTATATTTGGAGGGACCTACAAACTATATGAACAAACATTAACTTAACAAAATAAATACCATCATCTTCTTTTCAAGAAGCTGAATTATTGATTGAATAAACATTGGATTGGATTGACAAGACAAAAGAATATTGTATCTTTGGGAGAACAAAATGGGGCTTCCTCCATGGAATATTTTCTTCCTTTTTACAAGTGGTGGTGGTGCCTCAATGAAATTGCTTGCCTTCTCATCGAAGGAAATCGACCTAATCCAGAATATCTCACTTCATGTGTAAATTTTAGGATTCAAAGCGTACGAAATTAACTTCCTTTTAATGTGGTGTCTCTAATTAAACAGAAATTATATTTGCAGACTCGCGACTATTTTAAACATATCATTTTTTTAAAAGACAAAAAATGTCTTAATAATTTTTTACATATTTACCTTTAGTAATTTTAAAAAAATTTGCTAAATAAAGACCGCTTATAATCAATCTAATGAAAATTCTAAATGTGACGGCGGCAACAACTTTTAGACACATATGCGACAACTACGACGAAGGCAAGGTGAATACCACTTCAATCGGCAAAGGTGTCGCCGTTGTTGTCACCGCCACAGTTGTCATTGTCATCGTCGTTGTCATTGCCACCGCCGCCGACATCGATTGAAGTCACCACCACCTTGCCTTCAGCGTAGCTGCCGCCGGTGCCACGTCTAAAAGCTGCTGCCACCGTCAAATTTAGGGTTTTAATTAAATTTATTATAAGTAGTCTTTGCTTAGCAATTTCATTTTATTTTTAAAATTAGTAAGGGTAGATATAAAAAAAAGCTATTAGTACATAGAATTTCAACAAAAATGGTCAGTATAAAATAATCGATGGTGTGCAAATAGAGTTTTCCTTAATAAAATTCGAACTTAGTTCGCTTATAAAATTTGCAAATTTAACAATAATATTGGGTTATGTTAATTGATCAATGGGTTATTGGACTATAACAACAAATAATTGTATTTTATTAAAAATTTATATTATAATAGTTATTTATTAATATATTGTTATTTTAATTAATATATATGTATTACTTTAATATTTGAATACCTATAGATATATTTGATATTGGATTAATGATCAAAAAATATATAAACTTTGATTGTTTTATAAAAATGTATCTGAACTTTAATTTTTCAAATTTTATTACTTGTATTTTAGAGTTAGGGCAAAGTTTTATCTCTTGTTTATTTTTATTTTGTCAAATTTGGGCGAAAAGTGACGTGATGACATAATTGTTCCATGGTTTACAAATTTTTTTTTTTAAAAAACAATATGGGAAATTAAAAAGAAAATCTGAATTTGTAATATAATATTTTTTTCTCAAAATATTAAATAATAATAATTAATAAGTTATTTTTAATTTTATTTTATAGTTTCAAAAAATATTGTATTAAAAGTTCACATTTTTTTTCTCAATTTTTTAAGTTCTTAATTTTTTCCTTATTTTTAATACAGTTTTTAACAATTAAATTATTATTTTTACAATACGGATCAATCACTTAGTACACGTCAGTTTCTGTCTAGATTTGGTAAAAAAAACGAAATGGTATTTTTACCAACCCTGAAAGTAAAATAGCAAATTAAAAAAATAAAATAAAGTTGAAGTAAATTTTTATAAAGTGACATAAACTGAGATATTTTCATAGTTTATAACCTCTTATTTAGTTATATTTCGTCAAATATGAACTCGGATAGGCTTCTTAAGGCCCACGTATATGTATAAACTTGTACAAAGAATATACTCATGACTATGAGTTTATGTTCTCTATTGCTCTATATCTGCACTACTTAATATTCGAGTATCCTTTTGAAAAAGTAGGCATAGACGATTCCCCCCGTTCAAAAGTTGTGGGTTTAACTTTCAATTTTAAATTTCAACTAATTTGTATGGTTATTATGAAATTCTAACATAGTTTGCGATATTAAACACGCCTTGTATTTTTTTTTTATCTATTGTAACTTTTTTTTAATAAGTAGATAAATAAATTTTTAGCCTAACCTCAAATAGAGTATTACGTAACTCAATGTCATATCCGACGTTTGGTTAAAAACTTAATTATCAACTTATTCAAAAAAATTACAATAGATTAAAAAACTAATTAATTAAAAAAATCATTGACGAGTTTAATATCTCAAACTATATTGTGTTTGGACTTTCTTAGTGATTACACAAGTCAGTCAAAATTGAAATTCATAAATTTAGCTGAAAAGTTTTTGACTTTAACTTTGGCGACTTGTATGTTCAATCTCAAAGACAAAACTCAATTTAATTTGAGAAACTAAACTCGTAGTTAAACTTTTTGTCTACTGTATTTAAAAAAAAATAGAAAGGATAAAAAGGTAAATGGGGTCTAGTTACCCCAACAACACAGGTAACATGTATGTATTTATTCTTAAAAATATTAACACTCTAATAAATAAAAAGTTAAATATCAGTTTTCCTCTTAACGTGTGATTCAAAAACATTTTCCCCCTAATATTTAAAAATGAAAGGTTCGATTCTTAATGTTTAAAAATTTGTCGAGTTCCCCTAACATTAAATTTGTCATCCAAAGTTAACTTAAGATGTTCTAAAAATTGCAAAAATAACAGAATACATATGTTTAAATATTACAATTTAATTGTTCGAAACTTTTTCTATATGTTACCAATGAGTCAATTCGTTCGGGACTTGATTGAGTCTAAATTGAAGGGGTTAGAATCTTGGTTTTAACCCAAATTTACTCACTCATAAATTAAGAATTGGTATGAGCCCAAGTACAAATTGTATTTCTCGATTGAGACTTAATTGAGTATTCCTTCCGAACTAAGATGAGTCATAACATGTATCCAAAAAGTGTTTTGTGAGCTTTGAATTCATCTGAACCACAATGGATATACTTGCACTGCGTAGATTCTTCTTCTTTCACCTTTTTGTTGAAGAAACAAAACAGCTCGGATAGCATCAGAAGTAAAGTCTCTTCAAAAAGAGAGGAACAAGATACTTGGAATATAATAATAATAAGAAGAAGTATATCAACTCTTGCTGGTATTTTCATCCTTGAAAAGCTTGATCTCATCCAACGATCGTTAAACATTGTCTGTGAAATGGACCCAGATATTTGAACTAGACAAAGCAACATCTATTCATATGTTTCTGCATGAAAAATGCCCTCGAATTTCAACAGATGAATATATTCAAGAAACTGCAACAGTAAAAAACAAAAATTTAACAAAATTGGTTGTATAATTCATATTATTTATTAGAATTAATAACCAAATGGTTAGAATTAATGTATACTTACTGCAATATTAGGATTCCGACAACAGTTAACAATGGTAATACATGTCATATCTTGACTTTTGTTCCGAAATATATCTCAAAATAAAAATAAATACCGAAATATACTTAGTTTTGAAAAAAAATATATCAAAGTATACCTACCCGCAAATAATTTTGTCACCCTCGGCAAATATATATATATGCAAAAACAACATACAAAATGAGAGAAAGAGGGACAAAGGAGAGAGAGAGAACTTACTTTTGTATATGACTGACAGAAGTGGCACCGCAAATTACATTCGCGAGTGATATATTTTAGATAACTCGTGAATGCCACTTTTTCAGTATACCAACTCGCGAATATCATTTTCGGGTAAGTATATTTTGATTTTTTTAAAAAAGACTGAGAATATTTCGGTATTTATTTTTATTTTGAGGTATTGTAAACACCTGATTTTGGCTCGGGGTTAAAATACCGTACGCGAAGAACCGAGCCGAGAAAAATCGAGATAGAATATATACATGAAAACAAAACAAAAAAAAGGATTATCCATATATATATATAATCAACCGAAAGATTGGAACATGACCACATGACCATGATCCTCTTTTGAACAAGTTGATATTATTATAAAAAAATAAAAATAAAATAAGTATTCAATTCTTCTATAAAAGGGAAGAGGCTTAGTTGATGAAGGGAAATGCCGTGAGCTACGGTGGAAGGAAGTAGAAAGGAAGAGAAAAGGAAGAAAAAGGAAAAAAAGAAAAAAAAAAAAGAAAGCGAGAGTGAAAAAAATATCGGTAATTATCGGTCTCGGTTTATCGTACGCTATTAAGTTCTGAACGATATAGGTATATCTATTTCGTATTTAATATTGTGTTTGTATTTCCTAATGTTATTGAAATTTATGTTATAAAAAAAAAGGAGTTTATATGCATATATTATATATTTATGTATAATATACTATATATGTATATGTATATGCATATATATTATGTATATGTGATTCTATGTATATATATGTATAATATATATGTGAAAAAATATTTGTCAAATATGACTTAGGTCATTCCCAAACTTTGATGAATGTTACAACTCGGTCCTTGGATTCTGGGACTTTACCGAGTTTTAAAAACTAAACCAGAAAAGTTTTGGGTCATTTGTGCAATTTTTGAAATATTTTGTTTAATTCAGCTCGATTTTTTTTAAAATTAAATTTTGTCCCTAAACCTTTCTGGACATCCCATCACTTCTCAAAATGTTACAAATAAGTCTAGAATAATTTTCGGTTTATTTTGGAACTTTACCAAGTGTTACAAATAAATCCAGAATAGTTTATGGTCAATTTTGTAATTTTTTGTAAAAAATATTTTCAGTTCAGTTATAATTTAAAAAAAATTACATTTTGATTCCTAAATTTTTCTGGACATTCCATGACTTCTCAAAGTGTTACAAATAAGTCCAAATAGTTTTTGGGTTATTTTGGAACTTTACCAAGTGTTACAAATAAGTCCAGAGTAGTTTAGGGCTAATTCTATCATTTTTAAAAAATATATTTCCAATTAAGCTCAAATTTTAAATAATTTCATTTTGGTCCCTAAACTTTTCTGGACATCCCATGACTTGTCAAAGTGTTACTAATTAGTCCAACGTGCTTAATATCTTCAAAATCATTCGTGTATTTTTGACACGTTTAAAATGACCCCAAAGTTAAGCCACCATTTTCTCGAGTATGATTCACTTTATTATCTCTTGTTTATTTATTTGAAATTAACTCGTAAATAAAAAATGGTTGTATATGTTTTAGCTTTTTTCTTTTTTGAAAAACGCATGTAATCTTTTGGCCAAGCATGATCAAAACGGGCAATTCAAGTAAATTGAAAAACAAAATCAAAATCAAAGTAAAGTAGAGAACCGAAAGGGCGGATTATGGGCTCGCGAGCCCTTAAGACGTAATCAAACCCCCGAAATCGATTCTCTGGACGTAAACCTTTTTAAGCCCTAGGATGTTACCACCATGTACCCTAGGCAAATTTTAGGATTCCGATTAGCCTTTAATTAATCAGTGGCGACTCTTTCATTGTTTTGGTCCGATTGATGACCCCGCTCTACCGGACCTATCGCTCGCCAAGACCCGACATTTTTTAGCGAAAATAAAATATATTTTTCAAAAGGGTTGGGGAAAGTCGGATTCTACATTCATGATGATTTACGGAGGTTGAACACCTAAAGACTTCATTCATCAACTTGTGACTCCCAGAAGCTGGACACTTACATGCCTTGGTCATCGAGGATGACTTGTAGAGGTTGAGCACTTAAAGACTCTGCACGCCGACTTGTAACTCTCGGAAGTTGGACATATACAAGTCCTGATTGTTGACGATGACTTACGGAGGCTGAGTGCCTAAACGTTCCTCGGCTTGTGACTCCCAGGAGCTGGACACCTACAGGTACTGGTCGCCGAGGATGACTTGCGGAGGTTGGGCTCCTAAAGACTCCGCTCGTCCGCTTGTAACTTCCAGAAGTTGGATACCTACAGATCCTGGTTGTCGAGGATGACTTGCGGAGGTTGAGCACCTAAACACTCCGCTCGTTGGCTTGAAACTTCCAGAAGTTGGACATCTACAGGTCCTGGTCGTTGAGATGAATTGTGGAGGTAGCACACCTAAACACCTCGCTTGTCGGTTTGTAACTTACTTTAGAGCTTGAAATCCGTGTCGAGACGTCTGACCGCTTGCGCAGACTTCTCGGCTTATTTTTTCACCAATTGACCTTGGAGTCATTCTTGATGGAGTCCTCTAAAGCCATTGATGCTACGTCCACCTGTCATGGGGACATCCTCAAATGTGAGGCAATACATATTTATTCAATTTTCTCTTTGTCATGAATAAACACGTTTTGAAAAAGGATGTAAGGATTTTAAAAGTTCTCTTGTAACCGGTTATGGGTGGCAGAGTCCCCTTCAAATTATGTTTTTTAGAATGAAGATTCTCTTTAAAATTAACATTTGAGACCATAAATGATATACATGATTCAATCTTGTTCAAGGTGTATCCATGCGAGTTGGTCAAGGCAGCTCAGACTAATGTCGATCACAAATTAACTATATTGCTACAGTGGGAAAAACAATGTCATCCAATTTTGAGTACACTTTTTTTTTATCTCTCGATTTCCTTTCCTTTTGCTTCAGTAATGTTTTTACCGCACCTCTCGGTTCCTTTAATTTTTGCCTAGGTCGCCCTTTCGAGTTTTCAAGCTAACAGAGATTTGATTCGTCTCCTTTTGCCATGATCGTTCTTTTAGGGATTTTCAATCATGCCCCTCTTCCCCAAATTTTGCCCAAACCGCCTTTTCGGGTTTTCAATTTAGCGGGAATTTTCTCTCATTTTTGGATGCTCGCTTTATAGTTACGAGCTCATTAAGGATAGTATGTTTTGACAATGACCATATTGATCGGACTGGGGAGTTCTTGGTCGCCTATGTCGGTGATGATCAGGGCTCCTCCACTGAAAATATTCTTAACGACATAAGACTCTTCATATTTAGGCACAAACTTGCCCCGCGAGTCTGGCTTGAGTCAAATTATTTTTATGAGGATTAGATCGTCCGCTTTGTAATTCTCTCGGGCGCACCTTCCTATTAAATGCTCGAGCCATGCATTGCTGGTATAATTGTCTGTGGCACATCGCGATGAAGCCCCTTTCGTCTATGAGGTTCAATTGCTCGTATCTGCATCTCGCCCACTTTGACTCGTCCATCTCTGCCTCAGCGAGGATCCTAGCTGACGGGATTTCTAGTTCAATTGGCAACACGACTTTGGTCCCACAAACAAGGGAGAATGGGGTTGCCCCTATTGATGTCCGTATTGAGGTCCTGTATGCCATGAGTGCGCAATGCAGTTTGTCGTTCCAGTCCTTTGACAGTTATTTTCTTTATGATCTTCTTGATGTTTCCACTGCGACATTCATTTGTGGACGATATGGAGATGAGTTTCCATGCTTGATCTTAAATTGGTCACACAACCCATCAACCAACATATTATTCAGATTTCTCGCATTACCGGTGATGATTGACTCTGGCACGCCATAACTCGTGATGGTGTCCTGCTGAATTAAACGTTCTATGACCTTTGTCGTTACTAACGCCAGGGTGATAGCCTCTACCTACTTGGTGAAGTAATCGATCACCACCAATATGAATCTATGACAATTGGGCACCTTTGGACAAATCATGATGATTACATCGATGCCCCACATTGAAAAAGGCCATGCGAAAGTCATCGGATAGAGCTTCTGCGGTGGCGCGTGGATTTGGTCCACGTACAATTGACAAAGGCAGCAATGTTGGACGTGTCTCACGCAATCAGCCATCATGGTGGACCAAAAGTATCCACGTCTCGACCTCTCATGTGTGGGCTGTAACAACCTTCGTAAATTTCTTCCATCAGATGCTCAACATATGACCAGGTGAAGATCTTCTGGTACTCTTTTAGTAAATCGATCATTTGATTTGTTTGCCCAGGACTCAGAATTGTCCCGATCTTCAGTTCGTGTGGTGTTTAGGGAGTGCCGATGTTTATGGTCTTAGTGACTTCCGTTGTTAGGAGTTTGTCTCTCTCGTACCTGTCCCAACTTTCTTCAATTTCCCTCATGACACCCTCCTCACTGGATCCTTGTTCGTAATGTATAGAGTCGGATTCGGCAAGGGAGGTATTGTTCCCTAGAGAAGGAAGCAGAACAGAGAGGAGATTAATGTGAGAACTAGGTAGAATGTAATATAATACTGAGAACACGATGAATTAACAAAAGAAGGGATTCATTTGATGTGGCCATGATAAATTTTCCTTATTCTAAAAACGCGAGTCTCATGACATATGACCTACGTGGAATACATCATTTTTTGAAAATTCTTACTCATTATTACTATGAGAAAGCGAATAAGCAGGCCATGTCATCCAGTTTGTGATGTTTTCCCCACTTGTAAGTAGACAGACGAAAAGGCCTGAGGGAGCTTCAACGAGCAGAGCTCCAATGGTGAAACCGATTGAAAATAAGCCTGATAAGCCTTCGTGAGATTCGACGTCGTCAGGTCGGATCATTTGTGGTGGGATAGGGAATGAAACAACGAGGGGAGGAAACAACAATTTTCCTGAATTTCCGGCTAAATATTTTCTCCGGGAGACTTCGTAATCTTTGAAATCCACCCCAAAAGTGCCTTTGTTCTTCCTCGGAGCTACCGAGTGGGTGATTCCCTAACCATATATTGCTAAAACAAGTCCATGTACGGGTCTTCAATCTTCCTGGATCGAAGTCCTCGCTCGATCAATTGGCCTGCCATTATGAGATTTGAAAATTCCACCGCGGATTAACTCATCATTTGCGTATTGTATATACCCTTAAGAGTACTGATGAAAATCGGGACTGCCTCATTCTGAAAGATTATCCCTCTTTCATCTCCATAACCTGAAGCTCAAGGCGAATGGGAGTGTTATCCAAATTGTGGTTGTATTGGTGGTGGAAAACCTAGGACAACTCTTCCATATTTGGCACTCACTCCGTCTTTAACCCTACGAATCAGACCAGAGCCTCACCTTTCAAACTTTCCTAGAAGGTTTGGACCATCAACTTGGCATGCTGCTGCTATGGAGTCATCTTCACCATGTAGATATTGAGGTGAACAATCGGGTGCCCTGTTCCATCGAATTTTTCAAAATCTGACACCTTGAATTTATCGAACATCGGGATTTCCTGAAATAGAGTCAGATCAGAGAAGTCTAGGTCTCTTAGTCGATCAACTCCTTAATTATACCTCATATTTTCTTCAATCTGCTTCAATCACATGTCTTGTTCGGTCTCAACCAGGACGACTGTAATAGACTTAGAGGGGCGTGATTGGGGAGTCCAAACATGGGGAGTGCAACCTGGTTGGGGTAAACAGGCCAGAGGTAAAACCTAATCACGTTGAAGAGTGAAATATTGCTGATGAGAGTCATGTACGGGAAGGGGAACTTGATTAGGACGGTCGCATATAGGAGGTGGAGTTTGGTCAGAATGATCGCATGTGGCAGGAGGGAATTAGTCGGGCAAGAAAAAAGTACCCGACATGGATTGATGAGGTGATACGGGCGGGAATGTTTCTTGGGAAGACGAAGTCGAGGATACTGTAGTAGTCATGCTTTCCTAGGCGCTCAGAAGAGAAAAAATCCACTCGACCTGGGAGGTCATGCCAACGATTGACTGCTCTGTGCGGGAACGCATGGTGTGCATGGTCTGTTCTAGCTAGATGATCCTCTCCTCGTGTTCGTGAGGTGGTGGAGTCATCGGATGTCGCAGGGGTTCCAGGAATCTTGCTGAAGGACTTTGATTTTGTTGCTTCATTCACTCTCGTTGAACGAAACCGCGAGTGCGTATCGGGCTTGTTTGTGCCAGGTATTCCTAAGTTCAAATACCATAGTAAGAAGGATGAGTACACAATTGACCATGCATGCTTGTTTTTCTTGAAAATTCCACATGTTCCGTTCATTCCATTCGTACACTTTGATTACATATACGACCAAAGGTTTTTTGAAAATTACTCTAAAAGGATTTGACTAATCGAAGTTTAGTCCTTAAGACGTTTCACACGGTGGTGCAACTGGTGGAGTGAAGTTGTTGTTTGTTTCTTGGTTCGAAGGAAGGCCGGGACATGCATTTGAAAATCTTTTCATTTTCTTCGTCCTTCGTCTGAACTGCTCAAGGGTGCCATTCAACTCAGCTACTTTGCCTTCACATTTCTCCAAGGTACGATCCCAACCCCCCACTTCATTTAGCACACACAGTAACTCGTTGCGGAGGCGCTAGATCTCTTTCTTGGACAAAAAGTGTTCATCAACCCAAGTAACACTTTAAATTTGCACCCTAGCTTTCATGATCCCATAGAAGTCCTCGTGAGATGACGGTGGTTGATCGAACCTTTCCCCGATTATCTCTTTCGGGTCGAAAGGCGCACTTGTGGGTGCCGAATAGAACTTGGGAACATACTCCGTTGTTGTTAATCATAAAGATGATGTTTTTCACATTCCAGAAGTCATACAAGGTATCAAGGAGAGCCCAATTGACTTTGTATTTTGTGAGCTAGTGAACCTCGCCAATCTTCTCGTTCACGTATTTCTAATCCTCCTTTGTCATGGCTTTTCATATTCAGGCAACTTCAACCATGAGTGGATGGATGACCTTGATGCGAAGGTAGTGGTTTGTCTATTTCATCCTTACCAAATAAGATGCACAAAAGTCCTAAGAATACAGGACAGAATGAACAGAACTTACATTTGTTTTATAGAAAAAATGTTATGCAAGTGCGAGAATGTAAATGTCACTACTAAGGTTTGTATTATATTTATAGAAGTGTGAGAACATGGAATACAAAAGGCTAATTCCTATACATGTCATTATCTAGGGACGAAACAAAACACGAGAAATGGAACAAACACGCAACTGGTAAAAGGTAAACCTGGTGTGGAGCATTTGTTCTAAAGTGATGGAATTTCTAGGTTTTTCTGAGCCGGCGGAACCTTACCCCTATATAGGACCACAAGCGCATTCCGATCATCGAGTTGAATTTTTTTGGGTGTGTGTCGGTGGTCCAAACCACTCCGGGCACATTCTCCTACTATATTCCCTAAGCTCTTAAGGTGCTCCAAGTCCAAGTGGGTAATGGTAATGAACGTGGTGTGTGCAAAACGATTTTGTTTTTGAATTATTACAATTACATCGCTTTCCGTACCGGATTTAAAACTGCAAGCACGAGCAAACAGTCAAAACGGATAGGGCAAAATATAACATGACAAAGCCTAAATCCTCTAAAAAGATACATCCCCAGTAGAGTCGGCAAATTGTCAGACGTCGGATCCGACTTTCATCGTCTTTCTTTTTGAAAATATTTTTTGTTCGCTAAAAAATGTCGGGTCTTGGCGAGCGACAAGTCCGATCGTGCGGGGTCCTCAACCGTACCGAAAAATGAAAGAGTCTACAATGATTAATAAAATGCTAATTTGAATCCTAAAATTTGCCTAGGGTACATTGCATTAACATCTTAGGGCTTGGAAAGATCTACGTCCAGAGAGTTGAGTTCAGGGATTTGATTACGTCTTAAGAGTCCGCGAGCCCATAATCCTCCATTTCGGTACTTTAGTTTACATTTTTTAATTTAGTTTTACAGATTTACCGAAATTGCCAATTTTGATCATACTTGTCCAAAGAGAGTACGTGCATTTTTCTATAAATTAAATAAACCATGCACAAACATTTTTTTTTGCGAGTTAATTTAAAATAAATAAACAAGAGAGAATAAAGTTAATAGTGCTCGAAAATGGGTGGTTTAACTTTGGGGTCATTTTGAAACGTGTCAAACGTATGTGGATGATCCTGAAGATATAAAGCATGTTGGACTGATTAGTAACACTTTTGAAAGTTGTAGTGAGTCCAGAAAAGTTCAGGGATGAAAATGTAATTATTTAAAAATTCGAGCTGAATTGAAAGTAAGTTTTTAAAATTGCATAAATGACCCAAAACCTTTCTGGTTTGGTTTATAACACTCGGTAAAGTCCCAGAATGACCCAAAAGTCCAAGGACCGAGTTGTAACCTTCATCAAAATTTAGGACTGATCTACATCAGTTTTGATTTTTTTAGACCGAAACCCTCATAATTTTCACATATGCATAAAATGAACCAAAAGTTATACTGAACTTAAAATCGAGTATGATTCTTATACCAAATAAACCGATAAAATAAATTTCATTCACATTAGAGAATAAAAGTACAATATTGAATACGAAAGAGATATACCTTGTTCTTTGTATGTCCCTCTTTGAAGTTGTAGAAGCTTTGCTATTCATAGATTTTTTATAATAGTTTTTATTTGCTAAAGTTTAGATAAGTCATGGGCGTGCGCGTGGGCATGGGCATGAAAAAGGGATGTGGCTAGCGTGAGGAAGGGCTTGGCGTGAGTAAGTGGATGGTGGCGTGTGCAGGTGGCCGAAGTGATTTGAGTTTTTTTTTTCTTTCTATTTCATATATACATGTGTATATAATCCTATATATATATATAATTTAGTTTTTTTTTTAAAACACAAAATTTCCCCTTCTGGCAAACCTAAGATGAGAATATGTTTTTTTATTTTCCTATTAATAATATTTTAATAGGCAAACCTAACAAAATTTCCCTTTTGGTGAACCTCCAATGTGCATTTACGGAAGAAAGATCGTAACAAAATTACGAGAAATGCATGCCAAGACTGTAGATTACTGTTGTTGGAGTGCTTGTGATGTTGCTGTAATGTTAAAACTGGTTATGAGTTTAAGTGTGTTAGCATGTGAATTAGTTGTAGTGAAGTTTACGAAGCGGTTGTAGGTTAATTATGTTAATGCGTGTGTTGTATTTGGATAACTTACGCTTCGTAATTGTTGGGTTTTGATGAAAAATGTTTATGAACCAATTGAAATTAGATGTAATATGTTCTGAATGACCGATGAAAAACTCTACCAACACAACTGAATTGAATTTCACAAGTAAATTAAAATTTGTCCCCAAAACACACATAACCCATGCAAATTCAACAGAACTCCATATTTGTTACCTTAACACTCTTTAGCGCTTACAAAATACCTTTGTACAATACCAAGTGCACCCAAATCCACAAAATAAACTGTAATTCATCAAAATGACATCATCAAATCCCATTTGTGAGAATGAGACCAAAGCACATCAAAATACCATATAAGACCAAACCACATCAAAATGAAAACATCTAATTCCAACTGACATAATATCTTCACTGAGTCGGGAATTTAGTGTACTTGCTTGACTTGAAACGAGGGGAACTCCGTGACGGTTCAAACCTCTTCACAATATTATTTTTATTTGGGGTGATTGTTTGCAAAGGGATATGAACTTCAACGAGAGCTCTGCAATCTGGCAGTTATGGGGCACTTGAGCTCACACGCCTCCACAATCACTTTCCAGATCAACAATCTTTTCAGCCGAACGTTTAACATATATGTAAACAACCTAACAGATAGAATTACAACATAAGCACTGTTCTAAATTGTCATATCCCAACAACCCTAAAACCTGTGTTTTTCTCCTCGTCTGCAATTTGTCCCTTCTTGTTCTTGGAATTTTGGGGGTACGTCTTCGGGTACTCGTTCCTACGAACAATAACTAAATTAGTTTGAAACATATATTCCCTTTTTTTACTCAAACATAACAACTTGACATTCAATTACAAGAACCAGTAAACATATTACCCTTTGCACCAACGTTTTTTCCGTCACCTTTGACAAATTGGACACATACAAGCCAGAATTTTGCGAAATCAACAATTTATAGAACATATCTGGGCTAAGGAAGTTACCTAGGGCGGGATACGTAGACGTTAAAGCCACTTTTCCAACATCGAAACGAATCACGTCGAACTAACATATGTCATCACTTCGGTTGCAGAGACTCCTATTCAGTTTGAGGGAGGCTTTTCGTCAAAGAGGGGGGAAATAGTTTTGTGAAATGGAAGGAAGATGGTTGTCGCAAAGGATTACAGAAGGAAGATTTAGGGTTTCTCAAATAATCGGGATGCAGGGACTTCGATGAGGAAGGCTGAAGGGACGTGTGAGACTTCGGGGAAGATAGGGAGACTGACTGAGGAATATGGATGGAAATAGAGGTAGGGCAACTTCAGCATTTTCAAAATTTCTTCTATAAACTTTCAAATAACATGTCACGTGTGTGGCACATGAATATTTTTAACGGGACAAGTAACGAAAAAAAAAACATGTTTCATCTAAAACCTACAAAATGAAGCAAGTTACATCAACAACCAGCGACCCAAAACAAGTTTCATTAGTTACCAATTTTGTCAAACATATTAGATTTTTTTCATACTTTTCCCCAAAAAGTAAAGTAAACTTATTTTTCAGAGTTTATTATTGATTATCTTTTCATAATATATTGATTCTTTAGGGTTCAAATTTAGAGTGTATGGGTATTTTATTATATAATCCAAAAATTTGAAGGCTGATAAATCTTTATAATATATAGATGTGCACATCAATACTCAAACAAATAATAAATTGTATAATGTTTTTCAAATATATATGAAATTAAAATCTAGGGTAAATTACGACATTGTCCCATAATGATTGGCTAAATTTTCAGTTTCCCCCGCATAAGTTTAAATCGTAATTTTTCTATCATTCATGTTTGGTCAAAGAGCAAGTTTCCCCCTTCATCAAATTTTCCATCCAAATTTAACAGAATAAGTTTTGAAAATTGCAAAAATAATAGACAACTTTCAAAAATGTCACAATTTAACCATCCCAAACTTTTTTAAATGTTATAATTAAGTTCTGATTCGATCCGAACTCGATTGAATCCGAATCGAGGGGGCACGGATGTGGGTATTGACCTACACATGGTCGCCCACCCATGGGGGTTCGGTCTGGGTTAAGACCCCAATCAAATCGGGACTTAATAGCAACATTTTGAAAAAGTTTGAAAGGGTTTAATTGTGATATTTTTGATTTTGTTTTGTTATTTTTGCAATTCTCAAAAATAATTATGTTAAATTTGGATGGAAAAGTTGATGGAGGGAGGTAAACTTGCACTTTGGACAAACATGAAGAAAGGAAATTTTACGATTTAAACTTTATGGGGGAAACTCGAAATCTGCCCAAATATTTGGAGGCAATGTGATATTTTACCCAAAAATCTTAATAATACATAACACACTGTAAATTTGAAAATAACGAAGAAAAAATAAAATAAGGAATACTTAATCAAATATCTAAATTCAGTTTATTTTTTAAAAATATCACTAAAATCCTCTTAACGTTATCACTGTAAATATCTAATAATTATTTCATAGAAATGGTAGTCAGCAAGTTAGTATATCTTTATTGTATACCGAATGCATTCTCTCACGTGTTCGGATTCATGAGACAGTTGGTTAAGGCGTACGTTTAAAATCTTATATGGTATCAAAGTGCTCATATTCAAATCTTGTTGAAAAAAAATAGTTGGCTAAGGTGGGCAAGACTATAACGGTTGATGTAGAAAAATGTTGATAACATAGCGGGTAGATTGAGCTCGATATTGAGAAAAAAAGAGTTTGCTAAGACGGGGAAAGACTAAAAAGGTTCAAGTCGGAAAGTGTCTGATATGTTTGAATGTTATGCGTAAACGCTTTTATGCAGAAGTCTTGGTGGACTTTTTAAATGAACTAAATTATTTATTTCAAGATATCAAATAAATCTTGGCAAAAACAAAATATCAAATAAATCACAAAAATGTTCACTTACATTTTCAAATGTCCTGTAAACTGTTTTCAATACGACTTAGTATTGTTATGACTATAAACAAAGCTCAAAATCAAAATTTGTCAAATGTCGACATAAATATTTTTGACCGTGTTTTTAGTCAAGGTTAGTTATATATTATATTATCACGTGACACCACGAAGTTAACAACGAAAGTTTTGTTTAAGAAACAAGACTTCGAAGGAATTACATATATATATATATATATATATATATATATATATATATATATATATATACTCGAAATGTAGTCTACAGAAATCTTTTGTTACCTAGTTCAATGAACTCTTCAATTATTAAAGACAAAGTTGTATATCTTAATTTCATTTAATAGTTTTTCTTAATTTAAATTATTTTTTTCGTTGATTATTAATGTTATTTTGTATCACTATATATAATTATATTGTAATTTAAGAGGTTATTTACACTAATGGAATACTTATAGAAAAACTTGAATCTAGCATATAAATATATATATATTGTAAAATAAGACATTGGGCCCTAAATTTGACCGATTTTCAATTTTCCTCTTAATGTTTAAATCGTAAAATATTTCTCCTCATGTTTGGGAAAAGTGAATTTACCCCATCCGTCAACTTTTCCATCCAAATTTAACATAATTAGTTTAAAAAATATAAAAAATAACAGAAATTTTTCCATAATATCACAATTTAACCCTTTCAAACTTTTTAAAATGTTACAATGGAGTCTCGATTCGATCAGGACTCGATTAAACTTCAATTGAGGGGTCTCGGGTTTGGGTTTTGACCCAGATGGACCTCCATGGGTAAGGGACCAGGTCTGGGTCATATGAGCCCCCTCGATTGGTGGCTGGTTCGACCCCAATTCGATTGGGGCTCTATTTAGAGCCAATCGGGGGAATGGGGCTCGGGTCTGGGTCTTGACCCGAACCTATTCTCCCCCCCGGTGTGGGGTCGGTCTAGGTCAAGACCCAAACCCTAGATCCCCTGAGCCCCAATCAGGAGGACTCAGATCAGGGTCTTGACCCAGATCAGGTGCCCCCCAACCATGGGGTGTCCGTCTTGGTCAAGACCCAGACCCGAGACTCCTCGATTGAGGTTCACTCGAGTCCCGATCGAATCGGGACTCAAAGGGTTAACTTGTTATATTTTATGTTATTTTTGTGATTTTCAAAAATAATTTTGTTAAATTTGGATTGAAAATTTGAGGGAGGGGGCAAACTTTCACTTTTCCCAAACATGAGTAGAAAGTTTTTACAATTTAATCATTAAAGGGGAAACTGAAAAACCGATCAAACATTATGGGGCAATGTTATATTTTACCATATACATATATGTGTCATTTACAATAGTAAATAAAGGGAAACTCTAATTATTTTAAGAAATCTCTTGAGCGATCGGGAGCAAAAAACATTACTAAAGGAAATCCCGATCGCTCGAGTAATTTCTTAAAAATAATTAAGTTTTTAAAATTTATTTCATTATTTTATGCAAATTAAGTTTTGTTTTACATTAGTAATGTTTTAATCAAATGTTTAATTCTCGTATTATTCTTGTATTATCCTAGGAGTCAGAACAATTGAATCATACCTTCGTAACACCTAACATGCGACCAACAATGACGACGTGCACGCGCGTAACACGTGTCATAGTCTAGTATTGTAATGGAATATATATGTCATTTCACCTTATTTTGTTCTATTTTTATATATTATTCCATCACCAAACATTGTAATTTCATATTCTATTTCAATCAATCAAATGACATAATATTATTATCTCTTATTCCTTATTTCATATTCAGTATTTCATCAAAATTTGCCGTAAATAATAATAACATATTAAAACATTGATTCATGAAGAATAAGATGAAGAGGAAACTGAAGAAACTGGAAGAAGAAGAGTAAACCCTAAAAGTAATGGGGTCATTTCATATTTTCGATTAATGGAATCTGATCCTCCATCAATCCTAAAGACTACATTAAATAATGTACATTGGAAAGCCAAATAGCAACCAAGTCCTAAATAATCTAGAAATAACAAATAACACCCCTAAACAATAAAATGATAAAATAAGACATAACTAACAAGATGTTTTAATTTGATCCTCACAAAACTCCCCCCCCCCAAACTAATACCATTAACGAACAACTACTTGACGGAATATATATCTTCAACTCCAACCTCCTCACACGTAAAGATGATGATGATGCGTTCCAAGTGCCATGGTAAAAGGTCTGCAAGGTGATGCGAACTCCTCACATATTGGGTCGTGATTACACCTTCTTGTATCTTCTCTCGTATATAGTGGCAGTCGATCTCAATATGTTTCGTCCTTTCATGGAATATAGGATTAGAAGCAATCTTCAAGGAAACTTTATTATCGTAGTATAATATAACATGCTTAATATGTTCAATATCTAGTTCCTCCAATAACCTTCGCCGCCAAACTATCTCGGAAAAGTTTGTCCTCATGCTCATGTATTCGGCCTCTACAGAATATCTAGAAACCATGCTATATTTTTTAACCTTTCAGGAAACCAATGAATTTCCTAGCTTGACACAATACCAGTAATAATTTTTCGGCTTTCTTAACAACCGACCAAGTCAGAATCATAGTATGCTAATAGATCAAGCTTGCTGTCAGAATCCAGAAAAGTACCAAGGCCCGATTCTTTTTTAACATATTTTACTATCCTAACAGTTGCATCTAAGTGATTTTTCTTGGGTTCTTGCATGTATTTACCTTCTAGTTAATTTAAAATTATGTTCCATGGGAGTCATAATTGGTTTGCATGCAGAAAGGCCTAAGTCCGAAATGATTTCTAAAGCATATTTTCTTTGGGAAAGTTCTAAACCTTTACTTGACCTAGCAATTTATATTCCTAAGAAAAACTTCAAATCCCCTAAATCCTTCATTTTAAAGTTAGTCATCCAAGGTTCTTTAAATTCAACAATCAAAACACCTCTGTCACCAAAAAATCACAAGATCATCAATATAAATGAGTAAAACAACAATTTCACCATTCAGTTATTTAGTAAAGAATGAATAATCCAATTTAGATTGATGATAGACTTTTTAACTAAACATTGAGTTAATTTGAGATTCAATTGCCTATACGCTTGTTTTAACTCATAAATCGATTTTCGTAATCTACAAACAAGTTTAGAACTCTCCCCTTGATTACGAAAACCAGGGGGTACATCCATGTTAACCTCTTCGTTTAAATATCCTTGTAAGACGAACCAGGTCCCAAGAGTGCTTTTCCTCCAGTGCAGCAACTTCGTCTTGCATTGTTTGAACCTAGTTGTTGTCCTTTTGGGCCTCATAAAGGTGAAGGTTCTGCAATTCGTGAGGCTACAACTAAAAAACATTGAAAGGGTGAAGACAGTTTATGATAAGTAACACAATTAGTTATATAATGATGGGAATTGGAACTGCCAACCTGATAATCCTTATGCTAAACAGGGGGACAAATTGCCCTCCCAGATTTACGAAGAACATAAGTAGGTTCCTCAGACAAAGAATAATCCTCTCTTAGAGGGACAATAGGCTTAGATGTAACATCAGCATTGCCTTGTTGTGGAGGGTTATGTCGAGTTTAATTCACATAAGCAATCATCATTGTTAGAAACATAATATATCTCATGACAAATAGGAGGAATATCAGAATTACGAATCACATCATCAACAATTGGATGCTTATTAAAGAAGGGTGAGACATCATCAGTTGGTTTCGAAAAAGGAAAGATATGTTCATAAAACTTGATATCCCTACTTATAAAAGAAGGTATTGTCACGCAGATTATACAAGATTATACAATTTGTACCCGTTTTGTCTTTCTGAATAACCCATAAACACTGAGGGAATGCACTTAGGGGCTACTTATCAGTGATATGTCTAAGCAAAAAAGACTGGATGAACCAAAATCCCAACAAAACCGACTAGGACTGAGATCAAGCGTTTTTTTTCTCTCCAAGGTCGGACTCAAATTTTTCCCCAAAAGCCCGATTAGGACCGACTCAAATCGAATTTGGCTGGTTGGTCGATCCAAATCGTTGGTCCACTCATTAACTTTCCACATCTCTAAGTAGGGGTGGTAATCGTGTCATGTCGTGTCTAATCGTGTTGTGTCTAAACATTTTTCGTGTATAAACGGATAAGTCTTAAACATATCTCAAAATTTCAAATACAAACATGACACTACTATTAATCGTCTCTAATCGTATAAGAGTTGTTTAGACACGAGATCCGTTAAAGTCAAACTTATATACACTTTAAATCAGATATATACACAAATCCATACATACACAAATTCATATAAACAAAGTAAGATTTTCAAAGTTCAATATTAAAAAGTAAGTGAGTATTTCAATATTTTATTATTATTATTATGCTTAAATGTGTCTAAACGTGTCACATGTATACACGACACGATTAGACATGATTAGTTAATCGTGTTTATACATATAAGAGTTGTTTAGACACGGGATTTGTTAAGGTCAAACTCATATACGCTTTAAAGCATATCGTGTCGTGTCGTTTAATTGTGTCGTGCCAGAAATTGTCAGCCCTATCTCTAAGTCCTCTCTCCAAATCGTTTTTCTTCTCCCAACTAATTCTCTTCGTTTATTCGTCCTCTAATCTCATTGTTTATCTCTCTTCCTTGTTTCCTCTCCCAGCAACTCCTTCACCTCATCCTAATTACTTAACGCAACCAAGTTCAGAGTCTTCTTCAGTTCAGTCAGTCTTCCCTCGCCTCGCCTCGTCAGCTCACCTCACCTCGCCATCTCGCCTCGCCTCGTCAGCTCACCCCGCCTTGTCCTGCCTTGCCTAGTTAGTTCACCCTCGCCTCGGTTTCGATCACCTCGCTCTCACTGAAGAGGATAATGAAGCTGGAGAAGAAGACTGTGAAAATTAGTCCCTGCTACAATTTACAGCTAGCTTGATTGTTATTTCCTATAATTTGGTACTCTGCATTTTTGGATTTAAATTGAAGTAGGTTGCTGAATTTTTGGGGTTTAGGGTTGCCAAATTTTGCTTATGATAAAATCATTAAGAATAGATATGTTAATTTTTCCAATTCTTATCATTTATATCTCCAATTCGTGTTATCATAACGTCTATCGATTTGCCAAAAATTATGAATAGATTGGTGATCATCTATAGATTTGCCAAAATTTCGGTCAAAGTACGAGACCGGCCCGAGTCAAGCAAGACCGAATCATGCGGTTTTCCCCCCAAAATCGGTCTCGCTCCTCCAGAAGTGAGGACCGAAATTTCAGGCTTGTGCTCGGTCTTGCCAAAAAGACTGATCTGTCCCACCCGAGCACACACCTAGTTAATGATTGACAGATTCTTAACAAAACACAAGCATCCAATCACTCTAAAATGATATGTTTTAGGAGCCTTTTTCATCATAACCTCCAGTGGAGATTTTGCATTAAGAATTAAGGATGGGGTTCGGTTAATAATTTAACAAGCAGCAAGAATGCAATCACCCCAAAACATTTCAGGAACAAATGCTTGCAATTTTAAAGATGTGCTTACTTCCAAAAGATGTTTATACTTACGTTCTACCCTACTGTTCTGTTGGGGCGTATATGGAGAACGTTTTAGGTGAATAACACCCTTTTTCTTCAAAAATTCGCTCAAATTATCATTGAAAAATTCCCCACTGTTATCTTACCTAAGATTTTGAATAGTAGCATTGAATTGATTGTTTAATCAGGGCAAAAAATTGTTTTGATGCAATAACAACATTGGATTTGTTCACAATCAGATAAATCCATGTAAACCTATAATAATCATCTACTAGAGTAAAAAACAAATATCGCCTACCATCATATCTTGGTCTCTAATAGGGACCCCAAACATCAACATCAATCAATTCAAAAATAACACTTGCTTTCGAATTTGAAACAGGAAAAGGTAATCGACTAATCTTAGCAAGTGGAAATACAACGTAATCACTAACAACTGATGATATTTTTTTAACAAATTACAATCTGTTTACATGTTGTAATCAGCAAAAGAAGCAAGTCCAAATCTCCTATGCCATAATAGTGACAAATCCATAGAAGAGGTTAACGCTACAAACTTTGACCCACTAGGAAAAATAGAATTACATCAAGTTCTACGTACAAAAAGACCAGAATGCTCTTTACTAGTCCCCAAGACCCTCCCACTCGAGAGGTCCTGCAGAACCATATTTTTGGCATAAAAGGTTATAGAACAACTTAACTCATAAGTGAATTTAGAAACAGGGATAAAATTGTATTTAAAGTTTGGAAGGTAAAGAACATTCCTCAAAATACTATTGAGACTAAGACTATAATCACTTATCCACATACAATCCATTCGGTAATTGTAACTTAGATCTAACCAATTTCTTATTCTCTAACCACTCAGATCTATTAGACTTATGATTTGCAGCACCTGTATCTAAAATCCAGTAATCAATCATATTGGTTATGAGAAAACAAATTGGTGATACCCACTACAAGAAACTCGAGCATACACATCGGCAAAAATACGTTGCTAACTGCATAAATACCATTGTTAAGGCTTAACAGCGATGAAAGCTTCGTCGCGGTAGCCCCCGTCCTTAAAAGTTTATAAGTCGACAATTTGCCATTGTAAAAGGCTTGCCGCTGTTAGCATGTGGCTCCCAACGTCAACTTTACAGCGGAATCAGGTTGTTAAACACAGATGAACGGCGACAACATATTGTTGATGTTATAGATGATTTTTACTGATGAAAATAATCCATCGTTGAATTACCTTTTCGCTGTGACTTTGAGATGCTGTTTTTTATTCGAAATAACGTCCATTAACTTTTGTGATGTATTTTTATTAATTATCTAGTTATTGCTATATGAGATGAACTACACAATATATTTTAAAAAATATAATATATTATTTATCCATGTATACATATACATCTTAATAAACATCCAAACTATGAGAACTTACAATAATTTTACTATGTTCGTTTCCCAAGTCTTCGATTAGGGTTTAATGAGTTTCATCATCCTGTTGTAATCGCCATTAACTTTACAATGATCCTACTTTCTGCAATTATGATCTTGCATATGTTGGTAGAAAAATGTAAGTCCCTGCCACTCGGGCTGCGACATGTGCTCCTGCTCCTACTTTGATGCATGTGGCTATTATGTCCAGAGTCTCTTTTGTTTCTGTTACTATTGCTATGCCTTGTCTTGCTTCTATGTCTGTCCCTGCTCCTACTTCGACTTCTTCTTCCCCTGTTTGATCTATTTCTTCCATGTCTCCTGTGAAGAGACACATGATATTCTCTTCCACAATGAGGACCGTCTTTCTCATCTCTGATGTTTTTTTCACAAGCTTTATCTTTGGATGTTGAGAACCCTAAAGTAAGGGGTTGCTGCTTCTGCATTTCAATACATGGCCTAAGGAAATGATTTAGCAGTTTCATTATAACAAGATTTTTCAAATCTTGATCAATGAACACATATGCAGTGGATAAAAAGGTGCAAGATATTCAAGTACATCGTAAGGCTGATGAATGAACGTAGGTTGAAATGACATATACTTATCATCAGTAAATCAATGTCCAGAGATTCAACTAGAACTCTGGCTAAAGTCACTGATTGTTCCTCTATATCAATTTTTGTTAGCCTAATTACAAACATAGGCTAAACACATACCATTAGACAATCAAAACTCTCTCTAGTAGATAAACAACAAGCTTGGATTGCAGAGTAATTTGGATTAATAGACCCTAATTTAACTATCCAACAAATGTAACAACATCTAATCACTCCTCAAATACTTGCACTGTTATATCGATATAGAGACAAGGGAAATAACAAAACGTACACACCTTATTGAGTTTAACTCCTTCACGGCCTCAACTACAGAATCGTTCCTTCGATCTGGTAAGAAGCTCTTATGCCTATGCTGCAGCATACAGAGCAACTGACTTGGTGTCCACCTCTAGTTTAACAGCCTGCTGATCGACCCACAACTGATTATTCATTAATAACTGTTCAAATTCGTACTAATTCTGTAAAATTCTGGCCTTGCTCGAGTCAGCAGCTCCAAGAGGGTCTGTACATGTTGCATTTTGGCCTTCACCAGACATACTGAAAGAAAATTCAATTTATGAAGCTGCTTAAACCCTAATCGAAGACTTGGGAAACAAGAACAGAACCGGAGAGATTGACGACGACGAAAGAGACTGGTGGGTAAGACGGGATTGAGGTCGGACGTCGGAGTGGAGGACGGATGAATCTGTCATCTGCGTGACTGCATCTGAGGTCGTGGGAGAGGGACGAAGGAACATTTGTTAGGGAGGAAGAGAAGGGAGTGGAACAGTGGAGTGAAGGCGTGAGTGGAGTGGAGAGAATGGGCCATATCAATACAATGAAGATACTGATACAATGGTTGAAAAGAGCGGGAATTTTTTTAAAAAAAAATTCACTGTTAAATTTTAGAATGTTTGTGGATTATTGACATCAACAATAATCGTCACTCAATAAACTATTTTATAACAACCATTGAATCTGTTAGTCAATGTCTATATTAATGTCAACAATATTTTAACATGTAAACATATTCGTACATTTTATTGGTACTTATGTTTTAACGACGACAAAATTGTTCGGTTACGGCACACATCCGTTGTTGTTATAGATAGATTTATGACAAAACTTTTCGTATTTGAATATGTACATTTACAACGGAAAAGTCATTTGTTACTGATGGAGTCATTTAACATCAAGTGTTGGTCGTCATTACAAATTCATCCATGTAAAAAATAAAGTGATGACAAAAATTAACACTAAATGTATCTTATAACGGTTGAAAACATACCGTGCCTAATAAGTAATAATAACGACAACAAAAACTGTCGACACAAAATACATATATTCAACTACAACTGCTAGCGTCAACACGAAAATATCGTCGGTGTTGCAACATATTCTTGTAGTGACCCGCCATATTAACATGGACACCTGGTGCAGAATTAGTCTGCACAGAAGAGATACCAACATAGTTGATACTTTGCAAGAACTGTTCAAACTACTCAGAAGTTAAGCTAACTCTTCCTTGCAGTTTTGAAATGTTAGTTGATACAGGAGCAAATAAAGAATCAATGGGTCCAGAATTCACAGATGATACAACATTAAAATGAGGATTGAAATCTTTTCCTTTTTTAAAGTCTCTGAACTTAAAACAGTTCTGCTTAATATGTATCTTCTTCTGCCAAAACTCATAACCCTTTAGCATAGCATCCGTCCTTAGTATGTCCTTTGTTATGAAAAAAATCACATTCAAGATTGGGATTAAATTTACCCCTACTGTTCTCAGTAGAAGACATGACATTGACAACTATCACACCTGTAACTCCTCACTGACTCTCTTCTTGTATAACCATACATTAGGCCTGGTTAAGAGTAGGTAAGGGGGTCTACAGTAATAGACTACTCCTAACACTGGAATAGGTTTCATTCAGACCCATAAGAAATTGACACAGACGTTGATTGTCATAATGATCAATATGCTTCTTAAATTTCTCACAGGCACAAGGTTCAAGATCAATAGCAGCAACATATTCAACCCAAATAAACTTAAGTTTTGTAAAAAAAAGGTTGAAATAGAATCCAAACCCTGCTAAGGAATGGGGATTTCCCTACGCAACTGGTAAAGTGTTGGGGCATTGACTTTATCATTTCTTTCCCTAAAATCTTTCCACATAAGATACACATTTGTAGAATACATGATGCTATTAGAAAGATCCCCAGACAGAGAGTTCATAATCCAACCAAATATCAATGCATTGCATTTGTCCCAAAGTACATACAGACTAGAATCGAACAAATCCTTAGAATAAGACCCATCAACAAAACCAAGATTATTTCTCCAATGAAGGGTGACCAACATAGCACGACTCCACATCAGGTAATTATCAGGACCACTTAGCTTGACAGATATAGGGCTCATACCTGGATTATCCGATGGATGAAAAAACAGAGAGTTATTAGAATGAACCTCTGCGGCGAAATCTGGCCATGCATGGACCACCTCCGTGTCTACAATAGAAGATTTTGCCTCCACATTTTCAGTCTCATCGACCATGGAGAATATCACAGTCATCAGAATGAATTAAAGGAGACGGTGAACCACTCAGTCAGATCCTAAAAGAATCGGACAAGTTAATCACAAGATGATTATTATCGGGACAAACTGAAGAAGATGAACCGTCTCATTCGGATCCAAAGCAAACCAGACTTAAGGCAAAAATGAAACGGTTTCTGGGAACAAGAAAACAAGATTGCAACGCGGAAACCAGGATCAACAACTCGGCCAGAAAACAAGGCCAAGATTCTGCTCTAATGCCATGTCAAACCATGGATTCACGAAGAAGAAGATGAAGAGGCAACCAAAGGAATTGGAAGAAGAAGAAGAAGAGAAAACCCTAGAACAACAGAGCATTTGATGGGTCATTTCAGATTTCCGATTAATGGAATCTGATCCCCCATCAATCCTAGAGACTACATTAAATAATGTACATCGAAAAGCCAAATAACAACCAAGTCGTAAATAATCCAAAAATAACAAGTAACACCCCTAAACAATAAAATGATAAAATAAGACATAACTAACAAGATGGTTTGGTTTGGTTCTCACAAAAAAAAACACCATCTTATACAATATATAAATGCACCTTCATCATCCTAAATTAAAATGAAGCTGCACCATATTGTCATAATAACATTGAGAATTTGATCAACTCACCAAATTTGCAAAGAGAATCATTTTCAAGTTTGTGGACCTATCTATATAAATGAGACACCAAGTACCTTCTTCATCATAAGCATTCTCTATATTTAAATTTCAAATCAGCATCTCAACTTACTTATACGAGATCAGGGACGAAGCTATCAATGGACGAGGGGGCAACACCCCTCAACTTTTGACTTTGTGTAAATTTAATTCTGAAACATGAAATAATTTATAATTTAGCCTTTTTAAATTATACATTTGGGTCTACTAATTTTTTGTTAGTTCAATTATTTAGCTTTATTCTAATACTTGTCTCCACTAAAAAAAAATCTAACTTCGTCCTTTTAAGTGACATTGGACATATTCAAGAAAATGGAAACAGCGCCTCCCTTGGCAAGCTCTTAAGGTTTAAGTTACAAACGGGTTGAGTTCAATTTCTACTTTCTAATTTAGGTTTTTGTTTAGTTAAACTCTTACACCTTAAGTTAAAGGTCAAGTTGTAAGTTAATTATCTATATTCAATTTATAATTTTTATACACTTGATATATAATTAAATTTATAAGTTAAAATAATTATTAGTGTCGACAAAATCATCCAGCACAACTCGCATAGTTGGGGTTCGAGTTGCCTTTGCGTTCCAGAAGCACACCTATTATTAGAATTTTAATAAAAAAATAATTATGTATTCAAATATTTTGATAGAGGCATAATTACATTTTCAAAAAAATTGAGAAGTGCTATTATTATAGTTGAAAAGAAAAAAGTATACTAAAAACATTATTTATTTTAAAAAATATAAATTTGATTAATTCATCATTTAATCTATATTATTTATAATTAAAAATAAAATTATACGAGTAAAATTATAAAATTATTTATTGTGTAAAATTATATTATTAATTCAAATGATGAATCGTGATTAATAAATTTGAAATAAATAACCCAAATTCACAGAGAAAAGACTCCAAAACAAATTATACACAAATGTACTCATAACTAAAATATTTCTAATTTTTAATTTTCAAGTAAAGTACAAAAGGTTTAATAGGTTCTTTTACTATATACGTACATAAATATGTAATTGTTTTTTCATGATTTTTTCTAGAAGGATTTTACAACGTATCGTTGTCCCTAACTTTAGGCATAACTCATGAGCTCCCCACTGTAACGATTTTGTTTTCTTCAAATTTAACATTAATTTAATAATTAATTATCAAAGTAATCCTAGCATTTTTTAATATACGAAAATGGGACAAAGCGCGCGGACTGAAATCAATGTTTTTGAGTTTGAAAAATAAAAAACGCTGACCACATCAACGTTCAGAACGTCCGTTAGAATGACATCCTAAACGATACGCGGTCCGTATTTAAGGGAAACCTCCTAAACATAAAGTTTTTTTTTTTTAATTACTTTTTCCTCATCTCTTCTCTTGAGCTTTGTTCACCGTGTAGCAACAACCATGTTCGCCGTGTAGCAGTAGCCCTCTATCCATCTCTAATCAAATTAATTTTTTTATCCAATGTACGCTAACTATATATGCATATCTAACCCTAGGTTAGCTACTGTCACAAGTAAAGAAAATATATTCCTCTCTGTAATCATTATCTCATTGGAGTACCCAATATCTTGATTTCAGAGACTACAAATGATTTTCCATAATTTTCAAAAAGTATTTATTTTAGATTTTTTTTAAAAATATATATATATATAAAAACAATATTTAGCAAAATGTGCATCTGCGCAGTTAGGTCAGTAGCGATTTTCGCTACTGGTATTAGCGATTGTTATTTTTTATTTTTTTTTTACGTTTTTTTTGAGAAGACACATCAGAGTGTAAATGGATTTTGAAAATCGCTACTTTGAGAAGACACATCAGAGTGTAAATGGATTTTCAGTGGTTGGAGGAGCAGGATACGGAACTTTAACCTCATTCACAACCAAAAAGGAAGTATCAATCAAGGAAAATGGAAGGTTTGATCAAGAGAAATAAGTCAATTTTGATTAATTTGAGAAGACACATCAGAGTGTAAATGGATTTTCAGTGGTTGGAGGAGCAGGATACGGAATTTTAACCTCATTCACAACCAAAAATGAAGTATCAAACAAGGAAAATGGAAGGTTTGATCAAGAGAAATGAGTCAATTTTGATTACTTTGAGAAGACACATCAAAGTGTAAATGGATTTTCAGTGGTTGGAGGAGCAAGATACGGAATTTTAACCTCATTCACAACCAAAAAAGAAGTATCAATCAAGTAAAATGGAATCAAACTGAATCACCCCACGAAGAAGAGAGTAGTTTGTGATGAAAGACTTCAATTTCTATTTAGGAGGAAAACCATAAGCAGACTTAAAATCAACGAGTACACTATGCAGAAAATCAAGAGTCTTCAGATGAGGAGTTTTGGAGTTCGGGTGAGGATGCTGCACCAGTTAAAGTCGGTCGCCCTCTTGCACCTAAAAAACTGCCGAAGAAAAAGGCAGTGCAACCCCAAAGAGCTATTTTGCAGCAGTAATTTCTGAAAATGTCAAACTAGCTAGTGTATTTGAAGAAAAGTCTCATTCAGAAACTTGTGAATAAACAACTTTGTTTCAATGTTTTACCTCAGGGATGTTGTTCAGAACAAGTTGGAAAATTTAGGACAGGTAATATTTGCCTAGGGAAAAATTATTTAACTTCTTCTAACTTCCTTCCTTTCTCTAGGTGAGACTAGCCTAGAAAATGAACAAGCATCAGTTCGCTTGAAAGACCTTGGTTGCCGTACCATGTTAGTATCTAAACTTAATTTTTTTTCAAAAAGTATATATTTTAGAACAAGCATCAGTTCGCTTGAAATTGAAATTGATGTTGTTCAGAACAAGTTGGAAAATTGAGGACAGGTAATATTTGCTTAGGGAAAAATTATTTAACTTCTTCTAACTTCCTTCCTTTCTCTAGGTGAGACTAGCCTAGAGAATGAACAAGCACCAGTTCGCTTGAAAGACATTGGTTGCTGTACCATGTTAGTATCTAAACTTGAATTTTTTCAAAAAGTATATATTTTAGAACAAGCATCAGTTCGCTTGAAATTGAAATTGTAGCACTGACACATTCTTTATGTGACAGACTTTCTTTAATAATTCATGTGATTTTTCTTGGACCTATGAATACTGAGATGGAGCAACGCAAAGTCCCTGTCCATCGAAAAACGCCACGTAGTGGTGAATGAACGATTTTTTTCAAAAAGTGTATATTTTAGGAAAAAAAATTGCAAAATCGCTAATATTACCTGCGCAGATGCACATTTTGCTAAATATGTTTTTTACCTATATACTTTTTCATTTTTTTTCTAAACCAAATACTTTTTGAAAAAAGTCATGATTTTCTTGGCGGGGGTTGACTCATTAAGCAGAAAGACAAGGAAAAGGAAAGTAACAAGAAAATGTGAAAAATAATTGAGCAGAGCAGCAGCAACACAACAGAACAGTACTGTCAAGCCATCGCCATTAAATCTCTCTTGCAGAGAAAACGAATTCAGAGTACTGAATAGAGCTCAAGCAGAAGAGCTGAGGAAGAAGAGTTGTTTTGCTGCTGCTGCTACACAGTGAACAAAGCTCAAGAGAAGAGCTGGGTAAAATTAAACTTAGGTCATATACATTTGTAAACATTAAACTTAAAAACGTTTAAGTGAATTTTCACACTGTTTGTAATATACTCTGGCATGCGATAATCACGTGTGTGTTGTCTTTATTGTCGAGTGTGGGTGTTAATGTGTTATAGGGATGATTAGATCGACTTCGAGGATGATTTTAAAAAATCAAACTTTAATATAAATAGTTTATTATCGAAAGTCGCACTTAAGTAATGTAGATTACAAAATCTCTAATTTAAGTTTTAGAATATCTCGAGCAACATGACATATTCTAATAGTATTTGGTTCTCTTAAGTCATTCAAGCAATTTTTTAGTTTTTATTTAATTACAAGACTTAAGAATATATTTTTTAAAATTGTTTTTATAGGAAAATTTGAATTTCACAACATTATCTTATATAATAGTAGTTTTTAATGATGTTTAATTTTAGGAGTAATAGTTTCAATGGTACCATATTTCTCACACATGTTATTGGTGAGTACTCATATGTTGTTTATGATAATTTATGTTTTAGAACGTTGTTCTTTAGTTCAAATTACTATTAACCGTCAAGTTTAACTAACGGAATAGTGACGTGGTGGGTATAAAGTAAAAGTAATTTAAGAAATTAATGAAAATAGGAAGAAGAAAAAAAATAACAAACAATATATATATGATGAAAAAACTTAGTAATTAAAATTCATAAAATTAAACTTAAATTGTAAAAATATAAATATAAATTGTAACACTTATTATTTATAAATAAAAAATGAAAATTAATTTGCTAGGACCCTGGAGTCCAATTAACCCAGACAAAATCGAACTGTGGTCTAGGTTGGACCCCAACCAGGTCTAGGTCTGATCCATACTTGATCGCCTAGGTCAGACGACCTGGTCAGACTCAATTGGACTTAATTTCCTAATCTAGTTTTTTTATTCTGTTTTTAGATTTTTGAATATATTTATAAATATAATTTTTTTAATATAAAATTCATGTTTGGGTAGGACCAATGGAGTCCATGTAACCTAGACAATGGAGAACTCTGGACTGCGTTGGACCCTAATTAGGTCTAGGTCTGACCCATGTTTGGCCGCCTAGGTCAAGCGACCTGATTAGGGTCAATTGAGTCCAATGACCCTAACTTAGTTATTTTTCTTCAATTTTTAGATTTTTGAATACATTTATAAATAATATAATTATAATTTATTTTTCTAAATTTTAATTTAAAAAATATGTTATTTTTTATTTATACTTGTTCTACTTATTTTTAAAATAAATTATTTTTCTAATTTTAGGATTTTTTTTAAACTTTTGTTTGAAATTTATATATTTTTATTATATGAATTATATTTAAATTAAATATTATATTATATATCTACGTAGCAAATATATGGAGCTAACGTTATCTGATTTGACACAACATTTCCATGACAAGATTCTCAAACATAGAGTACCTTAGGTAAACACAAAAATTCTTAAAGTATCATTCCATAATATACTTCAAATATAGAGTATTATTAAAACTATTAATTCTTTATTTTATTATTTAGTGATGTTTTTTCTCTGTAACTTGCGGACTTATTTTCCAGTTGATGAAAGTATAAGGATACATTGTTGTTCAATCAAGAGGGCTTCTTAACTTTCTCCAAATCTATGACAAGGTCTCAAACTTACAATACTTTTTAATTTGATCCTCAAAAGTCTTTTACTTGTGAATATTACATTATTTACGTCACTAAACTACCTAATAATAAATAAACAAATGGAAATAAAAACACAACCTTCATCATTTTTTCCTTCTTCTATCCACTCCTTCCTCGCATTTGATCCCCTTTAGACGGATGAATCCTGCTGATCATTCCAATTCCAAAGAACCGCCCTATTTTTCTGGACGTCTTCTCCCCACAATCATTGGTTATTTCCTCTACCGCAGCCTTCTTTCTCTCCGACTCCATTTTCTCCTTGTGGAGCTTCCGCAGTACGTAGGCTTCTGCAAGACCAAATTCTGCCATGGATGATGAATTAGTATGCTCCAATTCGTTATTGAGATGTCGTTTGGATAGCTCGGTCGATAGATAGATAGTCAGTTTCTGTTTGAATATGGAGAGATCAGGTGATTTTCTTGGGTTTATATAGCGATAGATAGATACTGGGTGTTAAGACGTTTTACTTGGAAGTTACGCAAAATAATACAGAAGAAGAAGAAAAAGAAAAAGCATTTTGTTTTTTCATTCCTTATTGACGACTGCTGAGATTTTCAGTTAGACAGACTTTGTCACGGAAAAACGTCAGCAATGACGCTGGATTCTCCCTTTGATTTGATTTGATTGCGTCAAAAAAAAGGAATGCCCAATGGAACAAATTTTTTATAAGAGTAAATTTTATTCGATAACCATCGGAATTAGTTAATTGTTTGAAAGTAACAGTAAACATGATGGGTATATAAACTATATTACTATATATATATCCAAAAGAAAACAAAAATATCATCTTCAAATCTCCTCGTTCTATTTCAAACTACGGGTTTGACACTTGCAATTCAAAACCCAGACATAAGGTTCATGGACCACCTTCAACTGAGTACTTGACAGCAACTCTAACAGTACTTTTGATGGCGGCCTTGGCCAAGTAGTTGCTCCTGTGCTTCAACACCTTCACCTCGCTCCGAACCAAATCTACACTGTATCTGACATCCAACCCAAGTCAGAAAATCATTCAAAGGAATGCAACCCAAAGAACATTGAGGAAGCTCAGTTTCATATCAAAGATTGGATCTTGATCATGAACATTGTATCCTTGAAGGAATGACGATGATCACAATAAATGTAATAGAGTCCAGAAAAGTGGAACCAAATCATTAACTACTTTATGGGGTTTTATTAGGATTTACCATGAGAGGATCATACTGGCGTAGATGACACGATTTTGGACATCAAAATGGATGGGTTCTGGACTTTTGAGCCTTAGCCTTTTTGAATCAAGCCCACAGGACAAACCCACCCAGACCTTAAGGGCAACGCCGTAAGGGATGATCAGGAAGCGACGCTGTACTAAGATCGCATGTTGAGTCCCTATGAGACAAACCTCTCGTGCGAAAGGCTCGCCTTCATATGAAACGCTTCTCTTAGCTCGCCTAACAGGATGTGCCCCTTTACTAGTCTCCGTAAAATCCTCACCTACTTATTGTACGGGGGAACAAGATCTGGTTAGGTGGAGGAATTTCAGGACACTAATAAGTACTCTACCTAGGAGAAGACGGCTCTAACAGTCTATCCCAGATATTGTGTCTTGACAAGCATAGATCATCACCATGCTGACCATGCTCGACTCGCCGGAAATCCATGAGCAACTATGGTAAGAACTTGACCATGCCCAAGTTCCAAAGGTAACTCTATAAATAACACCTACCATTCACTCTTGAATTCCATTCTTTCTACATATATTACCCTCACCTACATTTTCTCCCCTTTTCCCAACAAACTCCATCTAACTTTATCAACGGAGCGGTAACAATGGGAACATCCCGGGCTTTCCTTCGTAGCGCCCCGCAAACGACTGAGAAGCACCAGACCGAGGAGAAGTGAGAAACTGTGATCCAACATTTGACGCCGTCTGTGGAAACCTCGGCAAAACCAGTCATGGCTCCCCCCAACACCTGAGTGAAGGCAACTCACCGGGAAAACACCGAGAATGACTCTTTTCATAGACTCCAACATCACTTTGGGCTATCAACATTTCTACCCTAACCTGATATACATCAGGATGGGCAAACCTCTAGCTTGGCCCCCCAGGGTCCACCATCTAGGCAACCAGCCATTCCGGAGTAGGAAGCCCCGCGACCAATGCTCTCTCGGATCACCTCCTTGGAGAGGACGCCACCGAGACTGGAGATAAGTCTGGAAGTCATCCTGTCACTCGCTTTTATGGCTGCACTTGACGAATTACTAGACAGAAGGGAATAGACAACGGTCGCCCGAGCGACCCGTTAGGCCGAAACAATCAGGGTAGACGAAGCCACCTCCAGACCGCAGTACAATCACCACCTCCAGCCTCGAAGCTCGCTCCACCACTATGAGCGTTGCCACTGGGACAACAATGACTCTTCCTTCTGGCGCCATGAACAGGGAGGAAATTGGATAGGTTGTTTCCCCAAAAGTGAATGACCAGAATGGCAAGGTGATGTCACACCTCCGTGATAGAGTATTGCACCCCTTCGCCCCAGAAATCCTAGTAGTTACTGTACTGCCTCACGTACAATCACCTAGGGTCGAACACATCCAGAGACACGAAACCTACCTCCTAGGGCAAACCAATGATGACAATCATTTTGCTATCCTTTTCCCTGCAACCTTAGGAGGCGTCGCCTCGCATTGTTCTTTGGACTCCCTAAGACTTCCATTAAGTCTTAGGTGGATTTTAAGGTTAAATTCATCGTCCAGTAGATGGGAGGACGACAACTCCTCAAGAGCGTTGGCACTTTGGAGTACATAAAACAGGGGAATGGCGAAAGCTTAGCCGATTTATATACCTGATTTAACAAGGAACTAGCTGAGATTGACCAAGTCATCAAAAGTGGCGTAACAATTCGCACTTCCTTGAGGGCTATTGGATCCAACAGATCCGTTCTCTATGACAGTCTGAGTGTTATACCAGTCAACGCGGTGGAGGAAATGATGGTCAAGGTCAAATCCTACATCGACTTAGAAATCACCAAAGAGGGAAGAAAAGCGGTGCACAAAGAGACAAAGAAGAAGGCTTGGAAAGGGAAGAAACCTGACCATAGTCATCATAAGGCAGAACATGATGACCAAAAGCGTCGCCCCATAATTTCGAGACCGAAAAGAGAAGCCTACAAGAATTTTCACCCCTGACCCAGGATATATCCGTTATCCTCGCAGAAATGGAAAGGAACGACCTAGCGACTTCACCAACCCTAAGGAACAGTGACACACAACTGAGAAGCAATCAAAAAGCATACTTTTACTATCAACATTTGAAGGGACACAACACTGATAATTGCAAGATTTTGAAGAGGGACATTAAGAATCTGATACAAAAGGGTTTTCTGAAAAGCTTCGCGGTGCGTCGGGAAATCGAGAGAAAAATGTGTCACCTCGAAGGGGATAAGAACATACGAGGACCAAAAAAGGAATTTTAAACTTCATCAGCGTTGGCTTCGCCGCTGGAGAAGAAACGAGCGACGCTCAAGAAGTGTACGCTTCGCAAATTTCAGGAACCACCTTGGCTGGAAAACGCCCCAGGAAGGAACGAGAACTGATCATCTCTTTTTTCCGAGACAGAGATGGAGCATATGATGTGCCCATATTAAGACACCCTTGTAATCACAGTTGAGATTGATGGATATGATATCAATCAGGTATTGATAGACTCTGGAAGCTCTGCGAATGTTCTCTTTCTCGATTCTTTGAAAAAAATGAGGTGATCCAAGAAAGACTTGAAGAAGGTGAATTTTCCTATGATGGAATTCGCTTCGCAAGCAACTTACCCGGTGGGGGAAATCATTTTACCTCTGTACTTAGGCGACGGATGGAAGACGCTCACGCTTAATGTTACATTCTTCGTGGTGGATGCCCCAACCTCATACAACGCTATACTAGGGCACTCCACGTTAAAGCCTAATAGGATGGTGCACTCCATGTACAACCAAATGATGAAGTTCCCAACTCCCTATTGGATAGGGGTAGTCAGAGGAGAGTAACCTGTGGTGCGGACTTGTTATGTTCATTCAGCGTGGTGCCAAGTGCTTAAGAAGAAGGAATCCCTGGTGATTCAATCGGAAGAAGACCCTCGAGAGAAGAGTCGACCCCAACCCGTATAAGGGTTGATAAAGGTGGAAATAGACGGTCTCGAAAAGACCGTGCAGATAGGAGCGTGAATCATAGGCAAATAAGCAGAATCTTTGACGACCGTCCTTGTGAAGTTAAAGAAGTTGTTCGCATGGAAACCCAGTGACATGCTTGGAATCAGCAAGGTGATAATTGCCCATGAGCTCCACATCGATCCAAACATCAATTCGATTGCCTAAAAGCTACGCTCTATAGGAGAAGAAAAGGTGATCGAGATCACGTAAGAAGTGGGAAAGTTGGTAGATGTTAATTTCTTGAAGAAAATTAGGTTCCAAATCTGGGTGGCAAATCCTGTTTTGGTAAAGAAAAGCAATGGAAAAAGACGAATGTGTGTAGACTTCAGGGATTTGAACAAGCCATGCTCCAAGGACTCTTTTCCTTTGCTCAGAATCGACTAGTTGGTCGACGCTACTTCAGACCATGAGTTACTCAATTTCATGGACGCTTATTCACGGTACAATCAAATGAAGATGGCAGATGGCGACGCCCAGCACACAACCTTCTACACATATAGAGACATCTACCATTACTTAGTGATGCTATTTGGTTTGATCAATGCAGGAGTGACCTAACAAAGGATGGTGAACAAGTTCTTCGTTGGGATGATAGGTGACACCATGGAGGCCTACATTAATAACATGTTGGTCAAATCCATCAAGGGTGTTGATCACGTGGAAGACTTGAGGAAGACATTTGAACGTGCGCACCTCCACCAAGTGCGTCTCAACCTGACCAAATGCGCTTTTGGTGTCCAGTCTGGCAAGTTCTTAGGCTACATGGTGTGACAAAAGAGAATTGAAGTGAATCATGAGAGGCTAGAGACGGCTGAAAGGATGAAAAGCCCAATCTGTCACAAGGAGGTTAAGAATTTGAATGGAAGATTAGCACGCTCAAATGCTTTTTGGCGAAAGATGGTGACAAGTCCCTTCCATTATTCTAGGTGCTAAGGGCGAACAAGAAGTCTGAATGGACTCCTGAGTGTGAGCAAGCGTTTCAATACTTGAAGGCGCACCTCAGGGTGATCCTCCCACAGGACAAACCTATAAAGGGTGACACATTTTCTCTATATTTGAGCATCAGTCCTGTAGCTGTAAGCTCTGTTTTAGTCAAGCCAATCGCCAAGCGTCAAGTGCCCGTGTACTATGTATCAAAGTTCCTTAAAAAGGCTGAAATGAATTATCTAGAAGTTGAAAAATACCTTTATACATTGGTTATCTCATCTAGAAAGTTTCACCCTTACTTTCATGAGCACAAAATCACTGTTCTAACAAATCAACCCTTAAAACATTTCTTGCAAAAACCAAACGCCTCAGGAAGGATGATTAAATGGGTGGTTAAGTTGAGTGAATTTTGAATTAAGTTTGCACTAAGAACAACCATAAAAGGGCAGAAATTAGCTGACTTCATTGTTGAATTCACTTGTCCACTAGAAGCGTCGTCAAAAGAGGATGAAGAAGTAAATGAAACATGGACACTTCACACAGATGGATCATCCTCAATCGATGGCTCAGGGGCAGGATCGGTTCCTACACCACCAGATGGTGGCGCTCCATTATGATACCCTCTAGTACTCACCTTCAAGGCTACAAATAATAAAGTTGAGTATGAAACATTGATCACAAGACTTAGACTCTCTAAGGGTTCAGGCATCGCTCATCTCAACGTTTACTGTGACTCACAACTTGTTGTAAACCAGATCAAAGGCGAGTATGTGGCAAATGGAGAACAAAATGAAGGTATATATAAAGGTAGTGAAGGAATTGGTGAAAGGATTCAAGAGTTTCCAAATATAGGCCATCCCAGGAGAGTCGAACCAAGAAGCGGATGCCCTAAGCAAATATATCTGGCAGGCGACGCCTTTACACGTGCACTTCATTGAAAGCATTCAAAATGGGGCGAAACAAGCTTGTGCAAGCATTGACAAGGTCTTAGATTGGTCGTGCTTGTCACGAGGATCGAGATCCATTGTCTGGAAGATCCTTAACCAATGGTACTATTGACCCATCGTGAACAAAAAGGATAAGGATATGGTCTTGAAATGTGAATCATGCCAAATTTATAGCCTGAAAATACTGCTCCATCCTGCAGACTTGACTACGATTGGCGCCGCCTAACCTTTTGCACAATGGGGGATTGACCTTGTGGGACCTTTACCTAGGTCCAAGCAGCATACCTACATTATCGTGGTGATTGATTACTTCTCTAAATGGATTGAATTGAAGGCGTTAGGATGTACTAAAGAGTTTCAAGTGATTAAGTTCATAAACTTTAGAATCACTTCTAGATATGGAATTCTAAGCGTCCTTGTAAATGACAATGACCCTCAATTCTGGGCAAATAGTTGAAGTGGTTTTGTGAAGAGATGAAAATTAAACATATGCACACCTCAGTCAAGCATGCACAAGCAAATGGACAAGTTGCGGCGGACAGCAAAACCGTTCTAAACGGATTGAAGAAGAGGTTAGACGCCTTACAGGGAAAATGAACTGAAGAACTGGAAGAAGTTATTTAGGCACTTCGTAGTCTTGTTCATGAACTGGTTCGACCCCGACCCGGGAGAAAAACTGAACAGGTCTGGTTTGTAAAAAACCAGTGCTTTTTCTGTTTCTAAAAAACGGATCTAGTTCGAATCGATTCAGAACCGGTTTGAACTGGTCGAGTATGTTTTTTTTAATAAGAATTTTGGTTAGGAAATAATTTGGGTCCAACCAGAACTATACCGACTTAAAATCATGTCCAATACAGTGAACCGATTGAAAAAATATTGAACCAACTGAAAAACACACTGAACTGATTGAAAATTTCACTGAACCGACTGAAAAACACACTGAACCGACTGAAAATCTATTCCACAACCAACTGAAAGCCCGTCCAACATCAACATACGAGAGTTCAATACATCTCTAGGTTTGGTTTATTGAAGACATATCTCTAGGGTTGGTTTATGTCAGACCTAAAAATCCGACTTAAAGGCGATATTAGAATATAAAAAATTAGAGTCGCCACTAGTTGATTATGGCTAACTAGAAACCTTGATTACCTAGGAAAATAATTAAATTAGAAACCTAGGATTTAAAAACGGTCTACGTTCAAAGATTAGAGTTCGGAAATTCTGTTACGGAATAAAAATGTAGTTAAAATTCCACTCTTTTAGTACTCTATTCGCTTAATTTATCATTTTTTAAAAGATATTTACAGAAATAACAATATATTGATTATAGGAAATTTGAATTCTTTATGAGTTAGAATCAAACTATAAAAAAATGCACAAGCATAAAATATGTATATATATAAAAGGTGAAAGTACAATAACTAATATTTTCACAATTTAATATCTTAATAATAAAAATATCAATTAATTAAATGTTAAAGAAAATATAAGACAAAAAGTTAAATAATGTAAATGAATAACTAAACATTTATATATATATATATATATATATAAACTTAACTTAATATGGAGATCGTTAATGTATTATAACAACATATATAGATATATACATTAAAAATATATAGATATATATTTATTCATAAATAAACAAGAATCATATACATGGGGAACTTCTTGGAGTAATGGGGCAATGCAATCGATCGAGAGCGCTTCTCAATTTTTTATTTTTTTTATGTTCCCCCCTTTTACACAATGCATAACACTCCTATTTTTACAAAGTCCTCAAGTTTTCTAAACTAGGAAGTGTATATGCAATACAATATATTATACAATATAAAATATTCATGAAATATTCTCTAAATATTTCACAATATACCCTATATATTAATCTACTAAATCTGCACGAAACCTGTTTTTGGAAACTTGGTAACTTGCCATATCTGGAATCTTCATAATGGCGCGTCACGTGTCGCGATCCTAAACGCGTCACATCTAGTTTAAAATCGAGTGTCTATAGTTTGCCCCTCTTTGGACATGCACATGGAGAACATATTTGAGGAGTGTGTGTCCAAAGATAAGGTGACATCGATTTTGGGCTAGAAAGTTTCTAAATTAGTTGACATGCTTATGATGTGGCGACTAGCATATCTGGGATAGCGTTGTGCCAGTGAATATGGTTGAAGACTGCATATCCGGGACAACATTGCGCCTTCTGGAGGATGGTAATCGGTAGCAAGCATATCTGGGATAGCGTGGAGCTACTCAAGACCAACTGGAGCAAGCCAAAGATTAACATATCTGGGATAGCTTGACTTTGGAAGCGAGGTTATGCCTGTGATGGCAAGACGACTAGCATATCTAGGACAGCGCTGCGTTTTTTGAAGACGATAACTAATACCGAGCATATCTCGGATAGCATAGAGCTATAGTTGATCGATAAGAGTGAGCCAAACTGTAGCGTATCTGGGACAGCGCAGCTTTGGACATGAGGATTACGTATGTGATGGCGGACAACTAGCATATCTGGTACAGCGCTGCGTTTTCTAAAGACGATAACTAATAGCGAGCATATATGGGACAACGCGGAGCTACAGTTGATCGACAAGAGTGAGCCAAAGTCTAGCGTATCTGGGACAGCGCAATTTTGGACGCAAGGATTACGTCTGTGATGGCAGGACGACTAGCATATTTGGGACAGCGTTGCATCGTTTGTGTAAGGATATCCTGTAATAAACATATCTGGGACAACGTTGAGCTACTGGAAACCAACTTGGAGAGACTAAAGTGTAGCATATCTAGGATAGTATGACTTTGGATGCAGGGATGACACCTGGATGATGATATGAAATGTTTTCCTTAACCATTGCTTAGGATGCGCATTGTGCTACAACCTAGTGGATTCTTCTTTTCTTCTTCTTCTTTTTCTTCCCTCTCTTTGTTCTCTCCTTTTGCCACGGTAATCCTTTCGAGATTTTTCTGACCGTGCCTTTCAATTCCCTATTTTTGCATGGACCGCGTCTAAAGGTTTTCAGACCATTGGGATTTTTTTCTCACTTTTTTCCATGATTGTGATATTCAAGTTTACAATCATGCCTCTAAATTTTTCTAGGTCGCCCGTTTGGGTTTTCAACATAGAAAAGCACTCATTATTTCGTAGCCAATTGTGGGTGGATGTGGTCCTTGTGTTTTTCATCGTCGTGAAAAGACTCTATTTAATGGTAGTCAATTGGAGGGTGACTGGGACCCATATGATTTTCCATCTTCATGGAAATACTTTATTTATTGGTAGTAACTTCTCTTAGTTCTTACCTCGTGGAGACCCTCTAATGTAGGTAGTCGGCTTACGAGTGATTGTGACCCCTCTCAATTCTCACCTCATAATGACACTCTCATGTAGGGGTGACAATTTATGACATGACACGATTAAACGACACGACACAATCTACTTTAAAGCGTATATGGGTTTGACCTTAACGGATCCTGTGTCTAAACAACTCTTATACGTTTAGACACGATTAATAATCGTGTCTAAAGAACTCAGATCTGCGCATCTCTGTATAAACACGATAAAACACAATTAACTAATCGTGTCTAATCGTGTTGTGTATACCTGTGACACGAATAAAGAAACGGTTAACTAATCGTGTCTAATTGTGTCGTGTCTAATCGTGACACGTCTAGAAGAATATATAAAATTAATGTTTTTCGTGTTAGTTGTGTCGTTTAATGTGTCGTTTCGTGTTTAATCGTGTAAATTCGTATCAATTAGGCTATTCTTAATCTTGTCGTGTCGTGTCATATCGTGTCGTGTCTATTCGTTATATTTTTCGTTTTTTAATTTCCAAGAAAGTTAATCGTGTCCCGTGTCGTGTCACATGTGATCTGCTACTTAATCGTGTTGTGTTCATGTATGATGTTTTGAGACACGTTTAGAAATTATCCATTTAGACACAAAACCTGTTAAGACACGACACGATTAATAACACGATACGATTAGACACAACACAACACGATTGCCACCCCTACTCTCATGTAAGTAGCCAATTTACTGGTGACTGTGACCCCTCTCGATTCTCACTTCATAATAACACTCTCATGTAAGTAGCCAATTTACGGGTGGCTGTGACCCCTCTCAACTCTCACTTCATAATGACATTCTCGTGTAAGTAACCGATTTACGGGTGGCTGTTACCCCTCTCAATTCTCACTTCTTAACAACACTCTCATGTAAGTAGCCGATTTACGGGCAGCTGCGACCCCTCTTGATTCTCACCTCATGTAAGTAGTCAATTTACGGGTGGCTGTGACCCCTACAAACTTGTAATCTCTCTGCATTATCTTATATATATATATCCAATTGAAGGGTGGTTGCGACCCATAAAAATTTCGCACTTCGTGAAAACAACACTATTTACATGTAGCCAGTTAGAGGGTGGCTGAGGCCCATACATTTGGTTTTACAAAAATAATTCAGATAAGATAAATGTATACAAAAGGACCCCTTCGATTTTAGGTAACTCAACATACTGTGAAATTGTTTATCACTATTATTATGGATGTGAGCATGAGTGACACTTTACTTCTTTTTTTTACTCCTAAATTTTACTTGGACAACCTCTAACAATTTTCAGTCCAACGAAGATTTTACTTTATCGCATATTGTCATAACTGCCCCTGCGGGGTTTCAATCATGCCCCTCATTCCCTAATATTTTTGTCTAGGTGTTCTTCATATGTTTGATAAATTATTTTTTCATATATGATATTTAGTCCAACAAAAAGAATATATTCAGATCGAGAATTGACCTCTCGAGGCACAATTATGCAAGTGTTTCAAATGTAGGATCCTGGAATAACTTTGGTGCTCAATGTCAGTATGTCGACCGAGCTTGGAGCAATTATCACAATTGGATTTGATTAATTTATTCATCTTGGAACCCAATCTATGGCGATCTTTCTGTTTCATGATCTCTCTAGACTTATAAATCTCATGTGTGTAGGTCCATCTGTCAAAGGTATCAAGATATCAAATACAAAAATTTTAAAAAAAGAAAAATATGTCATGCATGATTATTAGTTGCTTTTGATTTTGAAAATTTCAATGTCCTTTATTTAATTCTGAAATTTCAATTGTTTCTAAGGAAGAAATGTCAAAATGTATGATGTAAGATATTTTCATTATCATATTGATCGTCATATTGATTAAGTGTCTGTACTTGGCAAAACAAAGGCTAATATCAAATCTTGTTTTTTTTTTTAAATAAAACTTGTTTTAGAGACCACTTGGTTAGAACTGTTATAATCACACTCAAAAATCAAATTATATTTAAAAACTCATGGTTTTTTTTGCCACATATTTGAAATGGGCGTGAAATATCTTAGAAAACGATGAATGCCAGTTTCAGTTTTTTGTTTAAAAAAAAAAGTAATTGATGTGATGCATGCATAAAAAATATATTCAGTGAGAAAGACATTTAGAGTTACGTGATCACTTTTTACAACTACAATGAAATATACAAAATGCGCATATGATATATAATAAACAGATTTAAGAGACATGTAAAAAAATGCAAAGACAATAGTGTGACTTTGTTCTAAGGGAGGGTTCCACTGATAGACTCCTGATTAGTGGTTTCTTCACCCCATCATAGGGATCACAAGACCTTCCAATGGAGTAGAGTTTTTCAGAGTCGTACCGGCTGCCCAGCAGCTCCTGCCATTTCCCCTACTAAATCTCCGGGCTTCCTAGTTGTCTTGGGTTTTAGGCATTTGGGACACTATTACTAATAGTGGTGTGTGCAAAATCATGCATGAAATAAATATAAAAATATTTACAGGAAAGAAACTCAACACCTGCATACACACACAAAAAAAGTTAGAATAATTAATAATAATAAAATAATAACTAATAGAATGTAAGTGAACATAATGAGCCTGAACCCTCTAAATGTCCCCATCAGAGTCGCCAAATTGTCAGACCTAAAAATTTGACTTAAAGGCGATATTAGAATATAAAAAATTAGAGTCCCCACTAGTTGATTAAGGCTAACTAGAAACCTTGATTACCTAGGAAAATAATTAAATTAAAAACCTAGGATTTTAAAACGGTCTACGTTTAGAGATTAGAGCTCTGGGATTCTGTTAAAGAATAAAAATGTAGTTGAAATTCCGCCCTTTCAGTACTCTATTCGCTTAATTTATAATTTTTTAAAAGATATTTACACAAATAATAATATATTGATTATAAGAAATTTAAATTCTTTATTAGTTAGAATCAAACTATAAGACAAATGCACAAGCATGAAATATGTATATATATAAAAGGTGAGAGTACAATAACTAATATTTTCACAATTTAATATCTTAATAATAAAAATATCAATTAATTAAATGTTAAAGAAAATATAAGACAAAAAGTTAAATAATGTAAATGAATAACTAAACATTGATATATATATATATATATAAACTTAACCTAACATGGAGATCGTTAATGTATTATAACAACATATATAGATATACACATGAAAAAAATAGAAAGAGATATTTTATGCATAAATAAATAAACAAGAATCATATACATGAAGAACTTCTTGGAGCAATGGTGTAATGCAATCGACAGAGAGAACTTCTCATTTTTTTTATTATTTTTTTTATGTTCCCCACTTTTACGCAATGCATAACACTCCTATTTATACAAGTTCCTGAAGTTTTCTAAACTAGGAAGTGTATATGCAATACAATATATTATACAATATAAAATATTCATGAAATATTCTCTAAATATTTCACAATATACCCCATATATTAATCTACTAAATCTGCACGAAACCTGTTTTTGGAAACTTCATAACTCGCCATATCTAGAATCTTCATAATGGCGCGCCACGTGTTACGATCCTAAACGCGTCACATCTAGGTCAAAATAGAGTGTCTACAGTTTAATTTCAGACCGGTTTAGTTAATTTTGCTTCAAACCAGTTCTAAAATTATATAGGTTTAAAGTGGTTTGATTTAAATTTAAGTATAAACCAGTATAAAAAAATGAGTCGATTCTAACCATTTCGAACTGAATTTTTGGTACTATTTTGAACTGGTCTACTTTAAGCCTAAAAACACTGGTCTGATTTTGATACTAGTTTGGCTGAACCAGTTCAAACCAGACCTCTTCAACCGAACCGGTTTAAATGAACAAGCATAGTACTTTGAACAACACCCAAACAAGGGACGGGTAGACACCTTTTGGGATGGTGTATGGTTCTAAAGCGGTTGCCCCAACAGAAATAATGGTCGCTTCTCACAAAGTTAAGCACTTCGATATTGTAACCAATGATGACCAAAGGCATTTTGAATTGGATTTGGTTGATGAATAGAGATGGGTGTACGAGCAACTCCAAGGGAGGACGCATCTCGCCATAACACGATACTATAATAGGCGAGTCTTTACTCACCAATTTTTCGTGGGGGAGAGAGTATGGAGAATAAACGAATTCACCCATCAAGATAGAATGAACAAGTTATCACCAAAGTGGGAAGGACGTACAAGGTCGTCGTTATTCCCCACCTAAACGCCTATGTACTAGAAGACGAAGAAGGAAAGATGTTGAAGAATACTTTTAATGCAGGGCATTTGAAAATTTTATATGCTTAGGTTCGCTATCTAGTCGTGTAAATTATAATTGAAATTTATGAAACTCATATTCGATATGCACGGATGGCGTTGCTACCTTTGAACAACTTATTGGCGAAATGCTTAAGTTCATAATTTAAAGGCGATAAAAGAGTATACAAGATTAAGGTGTTTGAAACACTTAGTCAATATTGAAGCATGTAAGGGGCTAAGTCGTTCAAAACACTTTGTCAATATTGAAGCATGTAAGGGGCTAAGTCGTTCGAAACACTTAGTCAAATTTACAGACAACCCATAAGAAAATTGAAGTGTCGAAATGTTTCATGTATTAAAAATGATTTAATTACAAAACGCCTGGCTTGGAGGATTTGATAAAGAATGCAAACTACAAAGGTATGGAAAAACCGACTAAGTAAAAAACTAGGGTTGGGCAAAGTCAGTTGGAGGAGGATCTTCTTTAGGAAGAGAAGGTGGGCGATGCACTATTTCTGTAGGCAAGGACAACTTCTGGGATAATCCCTCCTCAGCCAGGGTGGATTCAGCTGTCGGGGCGCGTTTGGGGCGACGAAGAGGAGACAGTTCAGGTGATTCACTATCATCCGATGAATCATACTCTTCATGCGCCTTATTTGCCTCCTCCTCTATGGCATGATACATCAGGAACTCCTTCATGAAGGGAAGAGTGTAAGGGAAACTTGGCGTCGATAAAGAATATCCTTGGAAAAATCTTTAAACGTCGCAACCAAGCCATCCCAACTCCACAACGCCGTCTTCCTCTCAAAAGCCTTTCTATTTGGTAAGATCTCCACCACCTCAATTGCACTCTCCTCAAGGCATTTGGGAAGTTCATTCTTGACGAGTTTGGTCACCTCTTCCAACTTGGTGGAACACTCCTCAACCGTCGCGGCGCGTGTATCAAACTTGGAAGACTGAGCCCGCAGTAGATCAAGTCGTTTGCGGAGAACGTCCCCTTGAGTGGTCACCTCAGTAACCTTTGCCTGAACCTACTGAAGCTCCCGAGCTATGTGTGACGCCTACACAACCAATTCGTCCATGGCGTCCCTCTCGACTGCTAGGCGACGCTCTGCCCACTCCAGTTGATGCGCAAGCTCCCGAACTCGCTTCAGCTTAGTGGCGGTCGCCTATCTCTCCTCAGATAAATCTGCGAGGGCGGCGCCCATTTGGAATTGCAGGGGAAGCATCTGAATAAGCAAGTGTTAAGTATAATACTTAGAAAAATCTAAAATACTTAAGGAAAAACAATTCATACTTGGGAGTAGAGGATAAGCCTCTAGCGCACCAGGTTGTCTATGGCTCTGCCACTCTTTTCGATAGGCGTCTGATCCGGTGGAGGGTAAGTGCTAGTGAGAAGATGAAGACCCAGTTTTGGGTCTAACAATGTGTTCCCCCTTTCCAGGGGAACATCTTGGAGTCGCTCCCAAGGGGCCCAAGGTAGATGGGCAGGAGTGTTGCCTTCTTGAACCTTCAAGTCACGATGAATGCCGAAGGTCATACCAAAATAAAGGGCAAATCATCCCTCCCCTTCATCCTCTTGAATCGCTAGCGGAGATGAAAGCGTCTCCTGAGTGGCTGATTGATGTTCGAGTGCATGAACCTCAAGAGAAGAATGGCGTCTCCTGGATGTTAGCGGAAGTATACCGTCGAATAGTAGTCTTTGGCTTTTTTTGGAAGGAGTGCCATAGGGTCTTCCCAAGAAAACATTCCTGTCATCCTTGACGCTTTTAGTTGTGGAACCAGAAGAAGACTCGGTGTAAGTCCAACACATTGCTAAGTCTGTCACGACAGGCGTGCCCAACTTTTTAGTATGAAGTATATTAAGTCTTCGAGTAAATACAATATGGGTACAATAGCGAGATAAGGGGATCGTACCTTTGAAAGCCTCGACCGCCTCTCGGGTTTCACAGCTGAGGGTTTCTGGATCCGCCGTTAAGGGGTTAACGCTATCTTCCTTATGGTGCGCTGCCTTCCTCTCCTTGCACCCTGAGGAATGGTGCTTCTTCCTCTTCCTCGAATCTTTAGCGGTATCGCTAGTGCCTTTTCCCTTATTCTTTTGTTCAACCGGAAATGAAAACACATAAGTCGTGCGTGAAATAGTGTTATCTGCAAAAAAGAATGATAAAAAATTAGGACCCGAGAAGAGGAAGGGTGATGACCTACCAATGAGATGCCCACAACATGTAAATCCGCTTTGGTTGTCTCCTTCGATATCCAAGTGGCGCAGGCAACTTGGTGTTCAAGATACACCATGGCGAGCGACTCTATATCGGATGGTGACAACTCACCCAGCGAAGGAAGAGGGTCACGCATCGTCTTAGATACTATACACCACGAAACACCCCTTTGGAAGAAAAAATAGGAACTCTTCTAATTTGAGTTCCTTATCTTAAGCCCGTTACTAAGGGACACTCTGAACGCCAAGTTTGTTTTTTACTATCGGAAAAGCGACTGACAAAACTGTAAATGTCGAAGCAATTTGAATCTAACCTATCAAAATGGCGAAAGAGTACTAAAGAATACGTCAACCCCATTTTATCCTACCAAATACGAAAACTCACCTAGGAACGAATGGAGTTGGAAGAAACTTGGGCACGGGAGATGCCATAATGGCGACACACTTCTTCCACGTCTGGGCATAAAGGAAATCTCAACCATGCATCAATTTGCAGGTGGAAGATGGTTTCCTTGCTGGACCTGAAAGGCAAATGGGGCGAGAATTTTCCGAATTTGATTCATCCGAAATGTGGAAGCACGGGGAGAAAGTGTCGCCTAAGCACGCTTGTTCCACTACTTTATTAAAGACGGAGAGAGAGATTATGTTTGGCTTCAGATCTGTAAACTCAGGAGGAAAGAAAACATTTGCCTCACCTCGTATCGCGTCGCTTCCGGCCATTGAAGTGGATAAGCGTTGGTATCAAGGGTAGATGCTTAGCTCGAAGGCAAAATAGTGAGCTATGTTGATTGGAGGAGAGAAAGAGAGATTGGAATCTAAGGGCGATCGGAAAGGAGGATACAAACTGGACGGAATTCTAGGGAAAAGGAAGAGAGAAATCTAGAGAGACAAACAACTGAAGAGAGTAAATGTAAGAAAACGAAGGGGGAAAGATTAATTTATAGAGCTTCAGGGGGAGGCGAAACCTAGGCTTCGCTAGGGTAATTATGTTCTGCAACCTTAGGGAACCACAACTGTCTTTGACACTTGGCAATGAACTCAGAAAATCCCACCCCCTGTTTTGAATTTTGAATTTCGAAAAAATGACAGAGAGCCCGTTTTGGCCTTGGCCTTGACGCTACATATTTTATGTGTCGCCTTAGGCAAGAATCACTCATGTGAAAAACCAAGCTGATGAAGCACTCCGATCATGCTCTTAAAGATAGGACACTCCTACATCAAGAAAGCGTGAAACACCATCAAACCCAGAATGAGCGACGCTCATCCTGGGCTTCGGGGGAAAATGATGGGTTATGGGGTTTTGGGCCTCGACTTTATTGGATCAGGCCCACATGAAAAACCCACCCAGACCTAAGCCGATTAAGGGAGACGCCGTAAGGGATGATCAAGAAGTGACGCTGTAGTAATGTCGCATGTAGAGCCTGTCTTAGACAAGCCTCTCGCGGTGAAAGGCTCTCCTTTGAATGAAAGGGTCCTCTTAGCTCGCCTAAGAGGATGTGCCCTTTTACATGTCTTTGTAAAATCCTCACCTACTTATTGTACAGGGGAACAAGATCTAGTTAGGTGGAGGAATTATAGGACACCAATGAGTACTCTACCTAGGAGGAGACGCCTCTGACATTCTATCCTGGATATTGTGGCTTGACAAGGATGGATTTGACTCCTGTAATTCAAACATCATCACCATACTGACCATGGTTGACTCGCCGGAAATCGAGGAGCAGCTATGGTAAAAACTTGACCATGCCCAAGTTCCCAATGTACCTATATAAATACCACCTACCATTCACTCTTGAACTCAACTCTTTCTACATTTACTACCCTCACCTACTTTTGCTCCCCTTTTACCAACAAACTCCAGATGACTTTATCATCGGAGGGGAACAATGGGAACATCTCGGGCTTTCCTTTCGTGCAAGTCTTCATAGCGCCCCACAAACGAATGAGAAGCACCAGACCAAGGAGAAGTGAGAAATTGTGATCCAACAAAAATAAAGACAACTAATTAGGAAATCATGTGCAGATTCCATAAACTATTTGTCCACACGTTGAAGTCCATAAAATTTACATAGTTTATCTGTATTAATTAGTTTATCTCTTTATATTTAATTTATTATTTACAATTATATATATAGTTAAATATACAGTATGAGTATCTTTATAGATAATATCAATATATATAGAGAGAGATAGTTATGTCTGTATATACATAGTTCTCTAAGTATAGAATAACATGGTTCACAATACAATAGAGTCAAATATTTTTATTGTTCATCTCATTCATATCTTCATGTTCTATAAATTTTAACATGGTACCAGAGCTAGTTAGATTAGGGATTTGTTCATCTTTTGCTGCAAATCTATAGGAATTCAGTCTTCGATTCAAAGCAAGTTCATGTTTTGTTGCAAATTTAGCTGCTAATTCCATTGCAAATCAGTCACGAGTGTGAAATTGAACATCTACAACTTCCCGCGCTTCCATCTTGAATCAGCCTTCAGCATGAACTAGCTTCATCAGCTCCACCAAAAACACCTAATTCAACAACTCTCTACTGAAATCACTGAATCCAGCAGCTCTCCACCAAAAGCAACGAATTTATTTATTCATGGTGCTGCTGATCATCTTCCTCATGTAGGATCTGCTATGTGATGCTTTGTTCTTCAGCTCGTTGCTCTGTTCTTCATCTGGTTTTTAGCATCTTCAGCATCTTACATCAAATTCAGATCCATTCCAGATTTGTAGCAGATCCAGATTCACTCCAACAAATTGCAAATTTCTTCCAGCTTGAATCAGTTTCATTAGCATTTTGCATATTCAGATTAGTGCTTCTCCAGTGCTCGCGTCGTGCTTGCATCGTTCTCGCATTGTGCTCATCCAAATAGAAGATGTAGGCACGTCCAATGCTCGCGCCATGCTCGTCCAATGCTTGCGTCGTTCAGTGTTTGATCAAAACTGAAATTAAGCACAGAAGATGGAATTGTGATGAATGAAGTTGATCTGTTTTGCACACGCATATCAGATTTGATGTTGGAACTTCATATGTTGCTATTGATGCTTCCAATCATTCAGTTTCCTCTACTGGTGCAATTTTTTATGTTGGATGTGATTGATTCATTACTAAAATGATCTAATGCATTATGTTGTATTGTGATAATTATTCTGCGATTTTTTACTGGATTTAATCATTGCTCATTGCTGCAATTCTTTGCTCAATATTGATTGGATCATTGTTGTGATTTGCTGATCTAATGCCTATACAACAATGCTGAATTACTTGTTGCTGAAATGTCGGTTGATATCGTGAAGATGTGTGATCACGTTGAGTTTGCACAATTACCACATTTTTTTATGATTTACATTGGATTCAATACAAGATTGGAGTGTTGGATTTTAGATTTTATAATAGTTTGTTAGCCACGATGGCATGACCACAATGAGATGACTGAGATGGCACCGTGATGGCATGAGCGGGATGACCATTCTTTCTTTTACGGCATGACCACAATGAAATGACCAAGATGGCACCACAATGGCATGACCGAGTCTTTTTCTTTTTCATCTGGATTTCAACTTGGAAAACCTGTATTCGAATTTGGAGTATTTGACTGATGATGAAGGTGTGCGAACTCAATTCGATTAGGGATTTGATCGAGATTGGATTTGGGATCCGACACAAGCAAAGAAGCATTGGAAGTTTGGGGATCAACTCAGCAAATTTCAAAGTTTGAGAATCAAGATCAAGAAGAGCAAACAACATGGGTGAATGTTAGAGTAATATACATCAAGAAGAGCTAAGAGCATGGGTGAATGTTAGTGTAATATGTAGTCTAGTCTAGAATAATCAAGATTAGTCTAGTACATTCAAGATTAGTCTATATCATTAGATATTTTCCTATAGTATTTGCTTGTTAGTCCCTACGTACAACCTATATAAGGAGTACTAGTCATTGTATGTTAATTATCTTGAAGCAATACAATGTTTTCATTAGTAAATTCTATGAATTCTAAATTCTCTCCACACATCTCTAAATCCTAACATGGTATCAGAGCTTAATCTTTGATCTACCACAGATTCCGCAACTACATGATTTAATTCCTTAATGATATCTTTCGACTCATGCTTCTTAATTCTTTGTCGATATCATTTGAGTCTTGCTTTCTGATTCTTTGTTAATGCCTTTCGACTATTGCTTCTCTATATCAGATATTTTTCTGATTGTTCATTCTTCTCTCCTCTATATCACATATGTTTACGTTTATTCATTTTTCTCTTCTTTCCTCTAATATTTTAGTGGATCAGTGCAGAGCCTTTATTTCTCCTCTTACTTTTATGGATCAGTCGTGGAGCCTTTGATCAGTGGGAGTCATGATACTCCTTCGATATTTTGGTTGATCGATACAGAGCATTTGTTGCTCCTCTGACTTTTTGATGGATCAGTGCGGAACCATGATGCTCCTCCGACATTCTAGTGGATTGATGCGTATCCTTTATTGCTCCTCCGAGCGTTTGGTTGATCGGTGCGGAGCCATGATGCGTCTATGATATTTCCACTGACTTGGTGTGATTTGCTCTAGTGGTGGTGTTTATTCGTGCTATGACTTTAGTTATTCCATGGTGTTCACGTTACAATTCAAAAATTCAGTCCATGTTGACGATGGAGATGGTGTCGACGAACAAGAAGCAGAAAGAGGAACAAGAAAAGAGAAATCAAGATGAATGTTGAAGTCTATAAAATTTAGATAGTTTATCTATATTAATTAGTTTATATCTTTATATTTAGTTTATTCTTTACAATTATATATATACAGTTAAATCGACAGTATGAGTATCTTTATAGATAGTATTGATAGATAGATAGATAGATAGATAGATAGATAGATAGTTCTCTCTACATATACATAGTTCTCTATGTACAAAATAACAAGTTTCACAATACAATGGAGTCAAATATTTTTCTTGTTCATCTCCTTTATGTCTTCATGTTCTATTAATCTTAACACCACATTCCCTCGAGAATAGCTTCTTAGAGTTGGCCCTGAACGACTTCCACAAACAAGGGCAAAGTGTATCAGAGGTTCAAGATATGGAAGAGCAGCGTGAAGATGAGTAGAATAACCAAAATCAAAATACATGAACTTTTAATATTAACAACAACCCAAAAAAGAGATTAAAAAAATGAGTCTTTGCATATGGAATTTCCATTTCAAGATACTACTGATTATCTTACTCAATCATCCCCCCCCTCCCCTGAAAAATGAACCCTTTTCACTTTCAGTATAAGGTCAACTCTAAGTTTCTTAGTTTGTAGAATTTTCGTACTAGTAGTAAATACATTTTGAATTATTACTTACCTTAAACCTTCCTTTTGTCTTTGGCACCAAAGGGTTTCATCAATGTATAAGGTGGCCTCTGGTTACACCGCAAAATGCAATTCTGAATAACAGAAAGTGAGTAAGTACAACCATCAATAACATACTTAAAACCTCCAAACATCTTCCTTCTCTCAAGTGCTCCAGAAATGAGAGTATCGCGTGGATGGCCATCATGTTGTGCAAGTTAATGAAGAAAGCGAGCTTTTCCTCCCTCAATATTTTCATCACTTCAACTCTTTGTAGCTCATCAATGATTCTCAAGTACCTAAAACAAAACATACTAGACTCAGTACTTAAGAAGAAATACATGAAATTCGTTTTTTTTAAAGACCTTGCAAACTCCTCACTGCCATGTATTTTTCTCTAATCGACATGGCTCTGGTCTTCTGATGTGTAAGCTTCAAAGATTGCATTTGACATGAATCTCAAACTTGATTGTTAACAAATGAAATCTTCAATCAATCCCATGGTCAAAGTATTAAATAGTATTGTAGTAATTATGTATGTATATGTTTGTGTCAGAAGAAAAAATATGGAATTTGTTCAAGTTTTCAATGTTAGGAAGTTTGTCTTCACCCCATGATAAGTATAGTATTCAAGTTGCATATTCATCTCCTTCTCTCACTGCACCCTTCGTAGTTGTTGTTTATCGTTAAGTTAATTCCGTTAATTTAGCGATTGTAATTCAACCGAGTATTTTCCAGCAGTGGCATCAGAGCTCAAAAGATCTTGAAGGGCCAAATTGTTCTCGTCAAAACAATTCCGACTGAAGCATGTCTTCGTCAAATTTCTCTTTTTCATCTCCATCAATTTTTGGAGGAGAGAATTATAATTTTTGGTCTGTAAAGATAAGAGCATTCCTGATGGCGAACTATTTATGGGAAGCAATTACGGAGGAATCGAAGAAGGCGATCGATGGAGAAACAGTCGAAGAGTCCAGACAAAAAGTTCTAAAGGAACGGAAATTGAAGGATGTTAGAGCAATTACCGGCATCACCCCGCCGTCACTGAAACCATTTTTTCGAGGATTGTTGGAGCCGCAACGGCAAAGAATACTTGGGATATCCTCCCAAATGAGTTTCAAGCAACGAGAACAGAGTTTGAAAATTTGAGGATCAAGGAGAACGAAAGTGTTCAAGATTACTCATCCAAATTGAGTGAATTTTTGAACCAGATGAAGTTGTATGGCGATGAGACTACGAATCAAAGAGTCATAGAAAAAATCTTCATCAGTCTCCCAGATAAATTTTATCTAATTGTAGCGACCATCGAGCAATCTAACAAAAGAATAATTAGAAGGTCAGAAACTCCAGCGGAAAGTGCATTCCAGTCCAGTCACAAGTTCAAGAAGGGTGGTAAAAATCAAGGCTTTGTTAAAAAAAAATGACAAAACAAATTTTTCAGGTCCCTCTAAGGAACATGGAAAAAATAGAACTGTCAATTTTGCAAGAAGTTTGGTCACATAGAAATTTTTTATAGAGCTAAACAAAAGGTGAAACGAGGTATTTTTGTCGGTTGTAGTTCTCAATTTAAAGGTTACAATATCTACAACCCTATCACTCATAAAGTTGTAACATGTAGAGATGTTGTCTTTGATGTGAACTCTATGTGGGACTTTGGAGAAAAAAAAAAGTACGGAAGAAGGTTGTGCTTAATTTTCAGGATCATCCTAGAACTTCTAAAAGTGTTGGAGGTTGACAATAATGTTGAAGCAGATAACACATCCGATGATGAAGAGGACGGGGTGCATGGTGAGAAAACTCATATAGAGTTGCAAGACTATGGATTCAGACTCTCCCATCAGAAGGGTGAGATCTCTCTCTGATGTGTATGAGAGATGTAATGTTGCACTCATTGAACCAGAAAGTTATTTAAAAGCTACAAAGTACGATGAGTGGAATACCGCAATGAAGGAGGAGGTGCACATGATCAACAAGAATGACACGTGGCAACTTGTTGATAGACCAAATCACAAGAAGGTAATTGGTGTTAAATGGATATATAAGTTGAAGATCAATCCAAGTGGTTCAGTTTTAAAGCACAAGGCGAGGCTAGTGGCAAAAGGTTATTCTCAAGAACCCGGAGTTGATTATTCTGACACTTTTGCACTAGTGGCAAGGCATGACACAATCAAAACTCTTATTGCTCTTGTCACACAAAAAAGTTGGAAATTTTACAACTCGGTGTGAAATCAATCTTCTTGAATGGATATCTCCACGAGGAGGTATATGTCGAGCAACTTGAAGGATGGTTCATCAACGACCAAGAAGACAAAGTCTACAAGTTGCACAGGGTTTTGTTCGGATTAAAGCAAGTACTAGACTTCATCAGTCAAGGATTCAACAGAAGTGAAAGTGAACCCACTCTCTATTTCAGATTCAACAAAAAGTCAAATATACTTATATTATCATTATATGTTGATGATATTCTTGTTACTGGAAATAGTCCTAACTTAGTTCTTGATTTCAAGAAAAATATTATGGAGAAATTTGAGATGAAAGATTTGGGTCTCATGAATTATTTTCTTGGGATGGATTGTTGCAAATCGTTGTCTACTCCGCTAGTAGCCAATGGAAAGATGTGCAAAGAAGATGGTGCTAGCAAGTCGACTAAAGTCATTACCGAAAGTTGTAGGCAATTTGTTATACCTAACTGCGACCATACCTGATCTGATGTTTGCTGCAAGTTTATTATCCAGATCCATGCATGTTCCAAGTCAAATTCATTTGGGAGCAATGAAGAGAGTGCTCAAATATATTCAAGGTATAAGAAACTATGGAATTTAGTTTACATTCACTACAGATGCAAAGCTCCAAGGATACACTGACAGAGATTGGGTTGGGTCCGTAGATGACATGAAAAGCACATCAGGTTATGCATTTACACTTGGTTTTGGAACTTTTATCTGGCTTTCAAACAAGCAGGAAACTATAGCACCATCAGCTGCAAAAGTTGAGTACATTGCAGCAGCGACCACAACCAATCAAGCAATTTGGTTAAGGAAGGTTTTAACGATGGTGGGCAAGCACAAACTGAAGCAACTAAGATTTACTATGATAGCAAGTAAGAGACAACTACTGAAAAGAATCCAATCAATCATGAGAAGACGAAGCACATCAAGGTGAAATATCATTTCATTCGAGAAGCTGAAAAGTTAAAAGAGGTCACACTCGTTTATTGCAGATCAAAATAACTATAGTATTAAAACTGTATATTCATCTCCTTCTCTTACTGCCCCCTTTGTAGTTGTTGTTTATCGTTAAACTAATTTCGCTATCTTAGCGATTGTAATTCAACCGAGTATTTTCCAACACTGATTCTATTTGTCTTATAGGTTTTGTCTTAAGATATGTGAGACCTCTTGGAATGTTGTGGCATAGGGTGGCCACCACAACAGGGTCATGTTCTAAAACAATGATACAAATGATTTTCACCCTCAAATACACTCTCCCTAGCTAGATCATTCATTATTCATGTATCAAGAACAATACAAAATACATATATATATATATATAAAGAATTGTATAATGTTACACAAGGTAGACTGATTAAAAGGAAACTTGATATGAAAATAAATGGGCATGTTATTATTAGATACATTACAGATTTAGTTATAGATAGATAAATTTATTTCCTAATTAATTTTAATAAAGATAAAAAAATAGGATATTACCAAAATATATTATTTTCTATATTTGTAGATAAGAGTTTATGATTATTTTCGGATAAGATATATTTCTTGTTATTTTTCATAGCTAGACTTTTTTTCTATAATTAATAAAGAAATATATATTATCTAAAACTAATCCTAGGAGATTAACTCTTATATATAAAGGAAATAATATATTTTTCACATCTTTATTAAAACTAAATAAGAAATAAATCTATCTATTTATAACTAAATTTGTAATGTAAATAATAATATCACATTTATTCTCATATCAAAACTTACTCAAGAATATGCTTAAAAAACGTTCCTTCAGAAGTTTTCGCACAAATTCAACAGCCTATTTATAACAAACACGGTAAGAGATGAAGAAACTAAAAAGTATACTATGATTAACTTATGTAAAAAAAAAAGATAGATAATTAAGCTGTTTAATGCAGCATTGTCTTGATGATAAACAGAAACATTTCATTGTCGCAATCCAAAGCTTAATCACATAAGAAATTAAACGAAATTCACATATTAATTTCAGCTTATTTCTTATGAGGAAACGGACCTCTTCCCTCTCCAGATATTCATTTTGTGATAATTTCAGCTTCCGAGCCGACAAAACACCGCATTTTGTAAAATCTGTCCTTGACAACAATGGCTTGCTTCATTTTCTTAGCAATAACAGTCAATTCATCTGACTTGTACACTGCATGAAACATCGTCTTTTCCAGAGAGAGGCAGCAATGGAGCCTCGTGCGAAGCCTTCTCGGAGATAACATAATCTAACCTGCCTTCCAGCTTTCCACTCTTCATATATGATGAAATCAGTGGACTTCTGTGTATCTAAGCAGGCTGCACACTTGGGTTTTCTTGGACTGTTGGGCTATGCTATTCTCATTCTTAGTTTCGTTGGCCTAGTTAGATATCTGCTTTTGTTGATTCGTGTTTTTCATTCTTGGACTTATCTGTTATTAGTTTTACAGTTGTAGGGTCTAAGTTAACATTAGTTTCAATTAGGTATTATTATTTAAGGGTGAATGAGTGTCAGATGAAGGAATTACTCCTAAGGATCCCCAAGTCTTCTGCGTCCCATTTCTAGGGTTTATGCCGTTTCGATATTCTCTTAATTCTTACCCCGATTTCTTCATGGTATCAGAGCGAAAGAGGTGATTCTTACCTCTAGTCTTCTGATTCTGGTGTTGTTCATCTCATTGGCCTCTCATGTTCTGGGGTGAGAGGATTTTCATGGCATTCGTATTCGAAACTGTTCGTTTTTGGCCTCGACGGTTGATGTTCCACCGTGTTTTATGAGAATCTTGCTAGTAGTTTGGTTGTGATTCTTCATCGCAACCATCGGTACCTTCTAATATCGATTTGTTACATATTCGTTTGGTTGATTCTTCACCCTTAATATCTTCTATGTTGAATCTTGTATATTCTTGGATGCGATTCTTGGTGTAATTTTTTATATACCTTCGGTTTTTCAGTTTCATCTTGAAACTGGTATCGGTTCTTTTTTACCCTCGGCTTGAAAGATTGTGACTGAGTTGTTGAATTTGTTTTACCCTCGGCTTTGTGTTTTTGATCGATTTGTTGGCTGTTGTATCAGTTACGATCTTGATATTGTTGGTTGGTTATACCATTCTGTGATTATTGTGCTGTGATATGACTGAGGAGAAACCATTTCAGGAGGCAAAGATATATGTCACCGATGAGGTGGATCATGATGTCATTGCTACTGTTGATTTTCATCATCCTCTCTACTTGCATGCTAGTGATAATCCTGGAACTAATATGATATCTGTTAGGGTTGGGCATGAACCGGTTCGGGGCCGAACTGGTTCATGAACCGTATCTTTACCACATTTTAAAGAGGTACGGTTTACCGCTCCAGATTTTTGCCACTTCAGATTTTGACAAAATTACCGTACCTCTTCTGAACCAGTTCAAAAAACGGTTCGGTCGAACCACTTTATATATATTTTAAAAAAACTATAATAATACATAATAGTATTATGGTTTATGGATTATTTATTATTTATTATGATAATACATAAACCTTAATCCTAATCCATAAACCATAATCTATAATCCATAAACCATAATCCATAAACCATAATCCATAATCTATAAACCATAATCCATAATCCATAAACCATAATATATAATTCATTATACTAAATTATTACCGAACCAACTTTGGTCTAATGGTTTAGAGTATATATTTTAAAAATGAAATATAATATTATATTAAAACCGATATAAGAAGTGGTACAGTTGACCCTTTGCGAACCGGTTTTTTGTACCTCTTCTAAACCGCTCCATAATTTTTCAAAATAATCGTTTGGTTTGTGAACCGGTATGGTTTGGTACGGTTCAGATACAATTCGGATGAACCGGTTTATTATGCCCAACCCTAATATATGTTGTCTTGACTGGTCTAAAAAATTATGCAATGAAGGGCAATCAGATTTACTCTGTTAGGAAGAAATAAACTTGGCTTTATAAATGGTACATGTATTCGTGAAAAATATGATCCTGCATTTCATCACTTGTGGGATAGATGTAATGTTGTTGTGTTGGGATGGATTACCAATTCTATTTCCAAAGATCTAGCTAGTGGGATGATGTATACTGAAGATGCTTATCTCATCAGAAAAGATCTTAAGGAAATATTTGATAAAGTGAGTGGCCCTAGGACATATCAGTTGCATATGGAAATTGTGATGACTCGTCAAGGCCTTGATTCGATTTATGCTTTCTTTTCTAGACTTAGGGACCTATGGGCCGAATATGATTCTGCGTGTTCTCTTCCTCATATTGATCATGATGATTTTAAAAAGTACATAGAACATAAAGAAAATCAAAGGTTTTTTCAGTTCTTGATGGGGTTGAATGAGAATTACTCAAATGTGATGAGTCATTTACTTCTTTGGTCACCATTACCCACTGTGAATCAGGCATATAATTTGTTGATGCAAGAGGAAAGTCAAAGGGGTATTACCTCTAGTATGAGTGCTGCCTTGAGTACTAAATCTGTTAATGTCTCTTTGAATTTGGATAAACCGAAGGGAAATAAGAATTTGGAGTGTACTTATTGTCATAAGTGTGGGCACACAATTGATCATTGTTATGTTAGGGGATGCGACTTCTGGAAAAACAAGAGGCACACCAAAGATAATTGTTTTAAATACAAGGAGTTTTTGAAAAATAAGGGTAATAATATTAGGGGAAATGTTGCCTCCGCAACGATTGGTGACATTGGCCCTAATTGGTAAAGTAATTCTACTAACGATTCTTCTTTGAGTTGTGGAATACAAGGTGGAATTACATTTTCCTGAGATCAGTTCGAGAGATTCTTACAGACCCTGGGTGGAGCAGGAAGCATTGCACCAGGCGCAAGTGTTGCCGCCCTTCCGGATTCTCATACGAACACATCTGGTATATCATTGAACTCTATCTCTTCTTGTGAAAAAAATAATTGGATTTTGGACACGGGAGAAACCAACCACATGACCAACATAAATGATTTGTTGTGTGGGGATCGGGCAGTTCTCGGGACCAAAGTGCAATTACCCAATAGGGGTTCTTCTGATGTTCATAGAGTTGGTGATGTATTGATAGACTCGAACAAAACATTGCGTGATGTTTTGTATTTGCTTGATTTTAAGTACAATCTTCTTTCATTATTTGAGCTTACAAGTGACCTAAACTATTCTGCATTGTTTTACCCCAACCTTGCTATCCTGCAGGACCTCTCAAATGGGAGGGTCTTGGGGACTGGTGAGACGAAGTCTGAACTATATTTGATAAATTTATCTTGCAGGTCAGTTACCTCTCTTGTAACTCTGTTGTGAATGATATTATGTTGTGGCACAAATGTTTTGGACACGCTTCTCTTAAAGTTTTGGAACATGTTGATTCCTTGAATGTGGGTAAAGAAAAAGATTTTAACATTAGTAGTTGCCATGTGTGCCCGAAAGCTAAGATAATCAGGCATCCCTTTACTATATCTAGTTCAAGAGTAGATACTTCATTTTACTTAGTGCATGCAGATGTGTGGGGTCCCTATCATTGCCTTACACATGATAGTAAGCAGTTTTTCTTAACCTTGGTGGATGATTTTTCCAGAGTAACATGGGTTCATCTTATGAAATTCAAGTCAGATATTGCTATTGTTATGAAGGATTTTGTTGCCATGATAGAAACTCAGTTCAGGAAAAGGATTAAGTGTTTAAGAACACATAATGGAAATGAGTTTTTTAATGAGAATATGAACATGTTGTTGAGTGATAAGGGCATCACTCATTAGAGTAGTTGCCCTTACACGCCACAACAGAATGGAAGAGCTGAAAGGAAGCATAGACACTTGGTAGAAATAGCAAGAGCTTTAATGCTGCCAGGATCAATCCCGAACTTATTTTGGGGGGATTGGATTCTAGTAGCTTGTTATCTTATAAATCTCACGCGTACCAGATTATTGGGGGGGGGGGGGGGGGGTAAATCCCATTTTGAAATGTTTAATGGTAAGGTTCCTATCATTAGACACCTAAGGGTGTTCGAATGTCTTGCATATGCAAAGAATAATGTGGTAATGGACAAGCTGACCTCCAAAGCTATCCCTTCTATTTTGATGGGATATTCTGTGACCCAAAAGGGCTATAAGCTCTATGATTTAACTGATAAACGTTTTTATGTTAGTAGAGATGTTGTTTTCAATGAGAGTATATTTCCTTTTGGGAGTGGTAGGTTTGATCAGTTGCCCATATTCTTTAAGCCGCATGTAGAAGATTCTGATGATGTTGTTAACAACCGTAGAGTTGTTGAAACTGAAGAACAGATTGTTCAAAATGGAGATAACCCAGAGGACGAGTCTCAGCAAGACTGTGATGGGATTCCCTCATATGATGAGTCACTGGCCGACTATGATGAAGGGAATGATGCTCCTATTGAGAGACCTCGTGGACCCTCATTGAGCAGGTCTGGGATGGCTATTAAGCCCCCAACTTGGATGAAAGATTATGAAGTCTCAATTGTTTCGAATGCGCACTGTATAAGTAACTATATTTCGTATGATGGCTTGTCAAGTGAATATCAATGTTACATATCTTCTATGTCTCATCTGGTTGAGCCAGAAAGTTTTCTTGAAGTGGCAAAAGACATGTTATGGGTCGAAGCAATGCAGGAGGAAATGAAAACCCTTGAGGAAAATCACTTGAGTAGACATAAGGCTAGATTGGTGGCAAAAGACTATAATTAGAAACATGGCATTGATGATTTTGAGACTTTCTCACCTGTAGCGAAAATGAATATAGTTCGAACTATCTTAGCCCTAGTTGCTATCTGTAGTTGGCGTTTTTACCAAATGGATGTCCATAACGCCTTCTTGGAAGGTGACTTCGATGAGGAAGTGTCTATGAATATTCCTTATGGTTCCAATGCTGATAAAACTGGATTGGTTTGTAGGTTGCGGAAGTCCCTTTATGGACTAAAGCAAGCAAGTAGGCAATGGAATTTAAAACTATGTAATGTGCTTATTAAGGCACGATATGTTCAGTTCAGATTAGATAACTCGCTTTTTACCAAAATTTATGGGAAAAAAATTGTCGTGCTGCTTATATATGTTGATGATTTATTAATATTTGGAAACAGTGCTCGTTTGATAGATGAATTGAAAACTGTATTGCAATCTAATTTTAAAATGAAGGATTTGGGGAGTTGAAATAATTTTTAGGAATTGAAGTGGCCAGGTCAGAAAAAGGAATTGTCATATCACAAAAAAAATACGCTTTGGAATTGATTTCCGAAGTTGGTTTGTTTGGAGGGAAGGTAATCAAAACACCAATGGAGGTAAATTTGAAACTGACAAGTCGGAAATATGATGAGCACTTAAAGGTGAATCAAGATGATAAACCCCTAGATGATGTATGTTTGTATATACAACTGATAGGGAAGCTCCTTTATTTGACTATCACTAGACCAGATATAGCATATTTTGTGCAGTGCTTAAGTCAATATATGCAGGATCCCAAGATGTCACACTTAGACGCATCATTAAGGATAATACGGTATGTAAAACATGAACCAGGTCAAGGTATACTTCTATCATCTGACTCTGTGCCGAACTTGATTGGTTTTTGTGACTCTCATTGGGCTGGATGCTTATAAATTAGGAAATGTGTCACTGGTTATTGCATATTTTTAGGCAAGTCTGTCATATCATGGAAGGTAAAGAAGCAAAATAAAGTGGAATTCTGTGTATCCAAGCAGTGGAATTCTGTGTATCCAAGCAGTGGAATTCTGTGTATCCAAGCAGGCTGCACAGCTTTGTTGGACTGTTGGGCTGTGCTATTCTCATTCTTAGTTTCATTGACCCAATTAGATATCTTTTTTGTTGATTCATGTTTTTCATTCTTGGACTTATTTGTTATTAGTTTTATAGTTGTAGTGTGTAAGTTAACATTAGTTTCGATTAGGTATTATTATGTAAGGGTGAAGAAGTGTCGGATGAAGGAGCTACTCCTAAAGATCCCCAAGTCTTCTGCGTCCCATTTCTAGGATTTATGTCATTTTGATGTTCTGTTCATTCGTACGCTGATTTCTTCAATATCATCCAAGCCTCTCCAATAAGAACTTCATTGAAGAAGATCTTAGGAACTTTACAAAAATCACTAAATCTCTCTAGCTCCTTTTTTCTGTCCAGGTAAACATCGATGTTCATCTCCATATCCCTGAGCCTTCTCAGCCTTTTCATATATAAGAACTTCTTAGCGTGCTTAAAACCTGGCAACCTAATAATGTATAAAGAATAACTCTCCCTTTGGTGACCATGGGTTGTGCTAAATCATTTACAACTTCGTCCTGCTCATCTTTATTATTGTCAAAATATCCAAGAGGGTTCCAACCAGATTTCTCGGAAGAAGTTTCTTCTTCTTTTCCACTATCCTTGTTTTCATTGTCGAGAAGTTTTTTCTCGATATCAAATATCCTTTTCTAGAAAGATGCCGCATCAAGGTGAAAACTGCACCCATGCTCTTGTTGCGCACAAACTTCTTAAGAACAACAGCCTTATTGGTATACACATTGGTCTGTCATGCTGAATCAAGACACATAGATCTAGATGACATGCTCCTCCAAGCTTCCATGCCCAGAATTTCGGTTCCATCAAAAACAGGCTCGGGTTCGGGTTCTTCACCTGGATGTCCATTTCCTTCTTCCAATCCCCTATTATCAACAATAACTGCCTTGTCACATACCTCATCTTTTAATTTTCCCTCCATTTCCATTTACTCATTCATCTTTACTCACAAGTGAGTTTCTTCAGGTTAATATTCGGAGAAGTTACATCTATCCCTGGTATAATAATCTTCTGTAAAAGAGTCATCTTTCTCTGCTAACTTCTCTGCATTTACTTTCTTTGTATCTTGATTGGTATATTTTTCAAACTAACTCCCAAGCCCGGATTCCTATCGGCCATGGTTAATTAATCAAAACTGTAACAACTTCAAAATGTTTTTGTTGATTAGATACTGAACTAAGTGAAAGTTGCAAGGTCTGCAGATTTACTATCAACAGAATTCCATAGAGTATAAGATTATTCTCGGAACTGGAAATACCCGCAGTTGAATAGTGAAAGTACAGCAACATTAATTAACAAAAGAAAGTAGCAAAATGGATGAATAAGCGACAACAGTAGACCATTATAACATCAATTCCTCAACGAAAGGAAATTAATAAATGATAATTCAAGGAGAGGAGAGGAGATTCAGGATGGAATGTCGTTCAAACCCTAAATCCCCATGCCAAAATCTTGAAAAGGTGGCGCATGCATGATCAAAATTCTATGAACGTGTACAAAGCATCAAGAAGCGAACTTTACAGTTACAATCAACACGAGAGTAGTATCCAACATGGTAGCCTCCCGACAGGATTTGCATAAATGTTAGTTTTAGGATAATGGGTCGCTCATAAGTGGGAGCTCATTCACATCCGTCCAATTGTTTGTCTAGCCTTAAAAAAGTATCCCTCTATATATCAGTATATATAGGGGTTGTTCAAGGTTAGGAAAAACTTAATGTTGTTGTAGACAAAACACAGTCACCCTACAGTTAGGGGTGAAAGTAAAAACCCGGTGGTCTGAAAATCCTGTCAAAATTGAACCGGACCGAACCGAAAAAAACCGGTTTGAAATGTATAGTTCGATTTATTGTTGGATTTTTTTGTTTGAAACGGATTTTTAGACCGTTCGGTCTACGAATCTAAAACGCTGTGGAGTACAGTCCGACCATTAATACGTATCTAATTTTAGTAATAATTAATATAGTTAATCAATGGATACAAACAAATAAAAATTTTGTTATTTAATATTATTTTAGTAGTTTAATAATTTTAGTAGAAAATTATATAAACATCGTTAAATCGAGTTATTTTGTTGTTTAATTTGATTTTGAATAATTATTCTGCTTTTGAATGTTTTTTTTTTATTTTTCAGTTTAAATCGAAAATTCTGTTCGAAAATCCGAAATTCGAATGACCGGCTTATTTTTCCTTATACAATGTTTTGATCGGACTTTTGTTTTAAGAAAATTCGGTATGAAAATATAGGTACCCGACCGAAATAGTAAACACATTTGTCTAACCAGTTCGGTTTCACCCCTACCTACAGTTTAGACAGAGGTCAGTAGCTGTGGTATTATAGGTCATTGTCCGTCAAACCGTGGCATGTCCTCCCGTCCGGCAGACCGTGATCTCAACCTCAAGCAGATCCGCTTCCACTTCCGCTAAGTTAAATATGTGTTATGTTGTGCCTTAATAGATTGCATGTTTCGTACATTCCAACATTGGTATAAGATCCATAGTAGTTTGGTTTCTGAATTGTCAATTTCAAGAGGAAAATCCCCACGGCGTCCTCGTGACCGCGACGGGATCTCAGTCGCAAAATCAGCCACCAAGAGGTCGAATCAAGGGTGGTCGCGGCATTCGTGGTCGCAGCTCCGCCCCTGCTGGTTGCAGCCACCGTAGATGCGGCTACGCCCAGGTCGGTCTCATCCTTCGTGGCTGCGGCTCGGCTTCTACTAGCCGCAACCTTAGTGGCATCGGCTCGGCCTCTCCCCTGGCCTCAGCCACTGGTCTGCGGCCAAGGCCGAGATGTGACGTCGTTGCCAATGTGGCTTCGGCCGTGCTCAGGCTGGCCACGACCTTCGTGGTTGTGGCCCTGCGACTCGTTGCAGTCTTTGTGGTTGTGACTCCAATCGCCTGAGCGGCTGGGGTGAGGTCAGCCAGTGGTGGCTGATCCACCCCCCGTGGCCAGCCTTCGCGCCTAGCCACCCCCTGGCGATTGTGGCAGCTAGGGTTTTAAAACCCTAGCAGTTGAAGAATCCACGATGAAAACGACACTATTGGATCGGTCTCAATGAACCAGTCCAAATCGGCCTGGTCTGAAAAGTTGGTCAAGATCGTTTTAATCTGGTTCGACCTGTTATCGGATCGAACCGGTTCTGGCCGAATTGATTTGGTTTAGACCAGCTGGATGGATCAGTTCAGATGGTTTAGTGTTGTGTGGAACGATCTAAGCTAATTCGGAGGCCCCGGGCCACCTAAATTGACTCGAAACGAATTTGGTGACGATCCTGGATCCTCCGTGGGTCCTAGTGGTTTATTATTTCAGTTAATTGTGTCTAAACTCTTTCATTAATAATTTGTTGGACTAATTAAATTATATGTTGGACCAATTTAAATTGTTGGGGAGTCTTACATTGTTTATATTGCCTGACTTGATAAATAGAATACTGTGTGGGTTCCTTGAGTTCCCTGGATTATTTTGTGTTTTCTGAAGGGTAAATAGTCTTTCCTTACATTATTTGATTGACTCTTGACTCCATGACTGGTAGAATTGACTAGGTTATGACTTGTTGAGATCCCAACATACTGTTTGAAAATTGGTCTAACATGTTCATTACTTTTATTTGTTGAGACTTTAGTCCCTGAATTTTTGTTTGTTGAGACGTTGGTCTCCAAATTTTTTATTCATGGTGATTTTTATCCCCGAACTTCTGGTTAGGGTGACTTTGGTCCTTAAAGTTTTGAAAATTATAAATTATCTCCAAATTAATTTATTTCTAAAAGGTATAAATATATAATATACATATGTGTGTGTATTGGCATATAAGGTTTGCTTCTTTGCTTGCATGTATTAGATTACCTAGATAGGTAGATCTAGTTTTCGCTTAGCATAGATAGCAAACCTTTAGGATTGTCCTTAGTAGCCTTTCGGAAGTCTGGATGAGTACGAACTACACCTAGGAAAATGTTCCTGAGTATGAACCGCTCAGTTAGTCTGCGCGGTTCTCCGAATTTCCTTGAATAATGCTAGGAGGATTGTTTTATGTAAGAGTCGAACACTTTGGTTTAGTGTGATTTGTTCGATCTGGTTTGTTAAGGACTGTTGGTATAGAATGTGTTTCGATTGATAGTAGCGACTTTAATGCATGCTTAGGAGTGAAGAGTGCTTCTCGGCATAGCTAGGGTTGTCCCCCGGGTTTAAGTATGTTTTCAAGTCTGTCCTATCGGTCTGAGACTTTTCTTTTACATGCAATAGAACATTGTTCCTTCTGTGTTCATGATCCTATTAAAACTTCCTTTAGTTAGAGAAATTAGGCCGCCATGAAGACCATCATCGCTTAGTTGGACAAAGGTCTTAGACTTAACAGTGACATCTATAAAATCCGAAGGAAGCGTATAAAAACGGTCTTAAGTAGAAGTCCATTAACCCCATCAAGAAGATTATGAAAAGACCCAAATCTGGAATAACGAATCAACATTGGGCTTTCCATTTGAGTGAGAGGTTAATGATAATGAGACATGCACCATGATGTTGATTACGGTGGATGATAACATCCTTCATGAGTTTGAGCTCAACACACAGCTAAAGGGTTGTGGTATGCTTTGCAGGCTAGACTTGATTCTATACGACTGCTTAGTTGTGCTCACTCAACATTAAGTTTGATTCATATAAGATGAATCCTTAGCACTCCGCGAGATAGCATCTGAGGCATGTGGCCAATATGATTGTGAAACTCTAGGAGAACGGCCAGTCAGTGAACGATGAGCAGCAAATCCAGGTCGTAATCCGCTCTTTGCCTAACTCCTAGAATTTTTGTGTTAATGGCTAGTCTAGTGAATTTTGTGTTGCGAGTACAGATATGTTGAATGAGTCATGTCCTTTGTGAAATTTGGATTCAGGACCGACACTCCACATAGCCAGGGATTGTGATGTTTTCGTAGAGTACCTTAGAGTCCCGCGTGAAACTAGGTGGATTTACATCGACGACGAATTTCGTGTTGAAGTCGAAGGGATTAGAACTTGTGAGTTGCGTTTGCGCAGTGGTCGAGTCTTAGTCTAATGTCATATCCTCTATGCTCCGCAGATTCGCCGAAATGTTATTCCAGTCTTAGGATTAATGAAACTCCGTTTTAGATTATCTTTTCATTAATCTTCTATCCAATTGTCTTTAGATTCAACTTCGTTTGGCTTTAGTATTATGTTTGGTGAATTTATTGTTTCGGGTTTGGATTCATGCAACAATAATAATTTCATGTTTTCTTCTATTCGTGGATATGTTTGCGATGTGAATGAAAGATAAGCTAGATTTGACAATAAAGGTCAACATAGAATGCAACGGCTAGCGCAATGGGAGTTGCTGAGCAACATTCCACAAGTGGAGTCGTCTACTTGTGTAAGTTGTCTAGCAAATCATTTCACTGGAACACATTTTTGGTTGGGAACCTAAAGCCGAATTTTCCTTGCAATTAATCCATTCCGACGTCTGTGACCCTCTTAGTACTAGGGTTCGGCATGGAGCGCAAAATTTCATTAAATTTATAGATGATTACACCCGTTAGATAGGAAGGTAAAGTCCATCTACCTTGATCGTTGAAGAAGAGTACCTTTCAGCTAAATTTAACGGTTTATGTAATGAAAAGGAAATCATTCATCAGTTGACGATCCCTTACACCCTCTTAACAAAATAGTGTTGCAGAGAGGTGCAATAGAACGCTCCTTGAGATGGTTCAGTCGATATGACGCAGAATCAACTTTTGATTTTCATATGGGGAAACGCTTTGAGGCCTGTTGCCCACATCCTGAACCGTATGCCGACAAAGACGGTTAACTCCACTCTATATGAGTTTTGGACTGGAATAAGTGCTGGACCTTAATCATATGCATCCACAGGGGTGCGCCGCTTACACCCATGATTTCCAAATAAGTTTGGGAAAGATTGGACCTAGAGGAAAGAATAGTATTTTTGGTTACTCTGATACCTACAAGGGGTATGTGTCTATAGCCGAGTGGGACAGTGGGAGTGTTACCGAGATCGAATCACGAGACACAATATTTTTTAAAGAACGAATTTCCTAAGAAAAGGGAGATTGATTTGGATTGATCTCTATATGAGATTCAAGATAAAGTTGAGCAAACACCTGTTAATTCGAGTGAGAGAGTTGAAACCGCAGATGATGAATCAGTTCGTCGTTCGCCGGATTCACTGCCTGTTAGAGCGAATGGAACAGATTTCACTCCTGGTGATCTTGTTGACAGTGGGAGCATTAGGGATCTCATTCTCAGTGGGAGTGATCATGGTTATACCGTAGTAGTACTGAGTTGTTAGGTCATGGGCTAGAACATAAGTTTTCTTCCCGACGATATGCATTCGAAGGTGATGGAGAACTAAACACCTTAATATCTGACGATATGGTTATTGTTCTGTAAAACGTTGGAGAAGCTCTCAATGGACCATTCTAAGAAGAATGGATGAAAGTAATGGAAGATGAGATGAACACTTTGGACGAGATGGAATAAGGAAGAACAGTGTTTGGACATTGGTCGACCTTCTAGAGGACACAGAACAATAGAGTTAAATGATTTCTTAAAATGAAGCTCAAGGCTGATGAAAATTTAAGCATCACAACTCGTTTGATTTTGTCTATTGGAGTAAGTCTAAACTTGGAACTGCACTAGATAGACATTAAGACCGTCTTCCTCAATGGTGAGTTAGAAGAAGAGATCTATATGGAGCGGTTTGAATGCTTTGTGCAGAAAGACCATGAGCACTTAGTGTGAAAACTTCACAAATTTATCTATGGTCTGAAACAGCTCTCTAGGTAGTGGTACAGCAGAGTTCATGATTTGGTTGTGGAAAATGGATTTCTCTCGATGGATGAGAATCATTACACGTACACCAAAAGGGTTTGGACCGAACTTTGTGTTTATGATTCTATATGTATATGACATACTCATAGCCGTAAAAAGCTTGAAGTTCCTCACGCAGGTAAAGGCGTGATTGTCTTCTCTATATGTGTTGATCGCTATGGATGTTGAATTTGTGGTTCTTATGTGGTCTACTCATTAGGTTGTATGGCTGAAGAGACTTTCGGATTGATTGTTGAGTCATTGGACTCGCAATCTACGTGATAAAGAAACTCAAGTATCATAACAAGTCATAGCAAGTAGATATCAAGCAAAACTATATTAGAGGGGTGGTTAGACACAAGGTGATAAGTTTGAAGTACTTGTATACGGATGAGATGGTTGTGGATCGTCTCTCCAACCTTGAAAAGAGGGTCTTTAGTGGGGCATGTGTAGTCTCTAGGACTGTGTAGACTTAATTGATGTACTTCATTGGTTTTATTTCCCATATAATGTTCTTTAACTTGAATTATATTTCAGTATGCATGTTTTCACAGTTTGAGTGTTTTGTGTGTTCTTACTGTGATTGTTTATTGACATATGTCAAAAATGATTAGATCACTCTCTCACACGGGTGATAGTTTCTATGCCTTTGTGGCTAGATGAGGTTGGTGAATGGTTTCTAGTTTTGAAAATCTGTTGGGATGACCGGAAAAGGCTTTGTGTCTGGAACTATCTCATTTTGCATTACAATGGATTATGGTCTGTCAATCCACTCAGGGTTTGTATGGGAGTCTTTGTGACTTTTGGTTCGGGTACTTTGTGTGCCTAATGGACATTTGTAAAATATTTGGACATATGCTCCATGGGAGAGGAGATATGTTACAGTCTGCCCTCCATACCGCGATGCACCCAAAAGGACCATGGGTATGACCCGAGATGTGATCTTAACTCGGAGTCGTGTGAGGCCCAGAGCTCTTTGCGTAAGAGTTGCGTACGTACCCTCATTATCCTGAACAGAGACTTGAGGTTCATATCAATGTTTGCTATCTTAGTCATGCTTGATGGGCCTTCGACGTATTTCGTCTGGGTCCCAGTTCTAGATAAACGAGTTGAATTGTGCTAATGGTTTTGTGGGAAAAGGATGGTCTACTAGGTGGCCACCAACTGCTACATCGGCTGCGGTTGTGAGCGCAATACATGTATAGGTCTGAAAGATCCTTTTGTGGTCAGACTTGGAGAAATATTACATGACCAAGGGTGCATAGTACATTTCCACTGTTGGTGTGGGATTTGTGGGTCACTATGTATTCTTAACTGGTGCGTAGCACTTTGCTCGTTGTGCTTGTCGGTCGCACGGTTGCCTCCTCGTTTGTGACTTTACTGTATAATGAGATTCGTTCTCTTGGTGTTGGCATGATGAATGAGCGCCCCCTACTTTGTGCGAGTGGGAGAGGTTGGTTTTAGGATAATTGGTCGTCCATAAGTGGGAGCTCATTCACATAAGCCCAGTTGTGTATCTAGTCTTAGAACATTTCCCTCTATATATCAGTATATATAGGGGTATTCAGGGTTAGGAAAAACTTGATGTTGTAGACAAAACACAGTCACCCTATAATTTAGACAGAGGTCAGTAGTTGTGGTATTATAGGTCATTGCCCGTCAAACTGTGGCGTGTCCTCCCGTCCGGCAGACTGTGATCCCAACCTCAGGCAGATCCACTTCCTCTAAGGCAATCGTTCAAGGAGATAACTTAAATATGTGTTTTGTAATGCCCTAATTGATTGAATGTTTCGTAAATTCCAACAAGAAAGAATAATAGAGGGAGCGATAAAGTATAGAGAGAATAGTGATAATATTTTTCATGCATAGTGATTCAGAAGTCCCCATGCCCAATTATAAGGGTTAATTACAAGGGTTGACCTGCTAATAGAAATGGCCTAAGGCCCAACATTATTTAGTTCCATAGTTCGGTTCATAACATTACCCCCCCCCTCCCCTTAGGCAGTGAGCTTGTCCTCAAGGTCGCAATCCAGGTACTTGATCCATAAGTCATCTAAGAACTTCCTATGTTGCCTCATCTTCTGTGTGTCCTTCCCAATGTATCAAGACTTTCGTTGCGGACTTATTACCCCGACGCGCCATTTTCCGAGCGAGCACCGAGAGTGGGACACTTTAGTGGTTGGTACGCGTGATCTCTACGGGTAGCGGAGTGACATGCGAGACTTCTCCATGAGCCAACTTCAAATGTGATGCTTGCACGATATGGTGGATCAAGGTCGTGCTTGGTAGGTCGAGCTTTTAAGCCATGGCGTCGATCTTCTCTACCACCTCTTGAATGGTCCATAGTACTTAGGTTGCAACTTCTAATTATCCTTGCATTTTCATGGAATGTTGAGCATATGGGTGTAACTTGAGGAAGTCTTGATTCCCAATTTTAAAGCTTTGATATGACCGCTTCTGATTCGCGGTTTGCTTCATCCGATTTCGCGCACGATCTAGGTGGAACCTTAACATTAGAATGTTCTCTTCTCGGTCATGTAGTGTTATATAAATTGTCTCCACGCTCGAGTCCTTAAGGAAGTAGGGCATGTGAAATGGTGGAGCAAATTTGTCATTTTGATAATCGAGTGATACGATGTGTTGTACCACCACTCCGCAAGGGGCAGCCACTTAGACCATGTTGATGGCCTCACTCCCGTCATGCACCTTAGGTAGGTCGCGAGACATCGATTGACAACTTCGGTTTGTGGATGGTAGGTGGATGACAAACATAAGGTGACCACCAATTGTTTGAAAAACTCTTGCCAAAATAAACTCACGAACACGGGATCACGATCACTTACTATCCCACTCGGTAGACCATGCAGCCTATATATTTGATCCACGAACACTTGAGTTACACTCCCGGCCGAGTACGAGTGTCCAAGAGCTATGAAGTGGTTGTATTTCTACAACTGCTCTACAACCACCAATATGACTTCCTTACCATTCGATTTGGGCAAACTGTTGATGAAGTCCATTGAAATATCTTTGAATATAGATTCTGGTACGGGCAGCAGCTGGAGCAACCCGGGTGAAGCGGTTCACTCATATTTACACTGTTGGTACGCCTTACAATTACTCAAAATGCCTGCACATACCTCTTGAGCCCCTTCCAGTACAATAGCGCGGATATCCTTTGCATTGTCGCGGTGGTTCCCGAGTGGCCTCCCAATAATGAGTCGTGAAAAATTGGTAGAATTCTCCCCCTCAACTCTTCGTCACGTCCCACTATCAACCTGCCTTTCTTCTTAGCAATCCATCCACCCAAGAGTAACATTTTGGCCCTTCTCTCCGTGTCAATTGCTACACCAACTTGCTGTAGTCCAGGTCAGTGTTCCAGCTGGCCTGAATCTTCTCCAACATCTCAGTTAACACACTGGAAACAGCAAGTGCCAACAACTCCATGGGTTGATAATATTTTTCATGCATACACATTCAGAAGTCCCAATGCCCAATTTTAAGGGTTAATTACATGGGTTACTAACAAAAATGGTATAAGGCCCAATATTATTTAGTTTGATAATTCGGTTTTCGTAACACAACATTACAAATCACAGAAATCCTGAGGCATTATATCTGAAAAGAGGAGAAATATTGAAAATCAATGATAAAATTACAATTACTGGGCAGTGAAAGGTGTCATGATAGCATGATCTTTTTTATTGTTTGTCCGGTTAATTGACTGAGCCAGCAATGAAGGCTAAGGAGGTATACAGGTAGGGCTGTCGATGGTTAGGGTATGATCAGGGTATGACGAATACCATAACCATACCATATTTTTAAACCACATACCATAACCATAACCATAACCATTATGGGTATAATTTTCAATACCATAACCATTAAAATAAATGTGGTTATTAACCATGGTTTTACACGTATACCCATATTCATTCCACACATGTAATATAATAAAAGATCGAAAAATTTATTTTAAAAAATACATCAAACTATATTACCATCGTTGGACTTTTGCGCCTTCAATCTTCAACAATTTCAAATTTTCAATTATATAATTTATATTTAGTTTATTATATAAATTAGTTAATTAATAATAAATAAATATTATATTTATATAATAATCATGGGTATAACTCAAATAGCATAACCATAACTATAACCATTATAGGTAGAAAATTCATCACAATAACCGCACCGCACCATAATGGTACGGTTAACCATATTAAACAGTAACGGTTATAAACATGGTTATGAGTTTTTCACCGCACATTGTCGGCCCTATATACAGGAGAAGAGGGTTGAAGGCTAAGGAAGGACACATACACAATAGGCGGGAGAGGCGCAAAGTCCGTGGGATATATGAAATTCAATCAATATTCAAACAGAAGAAAAGAAAAATTATATTATTTATTTATCTCTGGCAGCGCTATATTAATTGGTTTCTTCAACGGACAACAATCAACAAATATATATTCCTTTTATTTAAAATATTTAATACTAGATAACTCACTCGTGTACCGTGCATAAAAAATATTGCAGTTGTTGTTATTTAAAGGGAAAAGTCTGAAAATTGTCCAACATGTTTGCACAAAATATTTTTCAAACCCAAAATGTTTTGAATGGTCCAACATGTTTGAAAATGATGGTAATTGGTACTTTCATTAATTCTTTGTTAAAAATTCCTTTAAATATTTTTCATATTTGCAAACTTAACCGAATATTTTTCTAAATGTTACAACTAAACCCTATAAATTTACAATAATGTTACAAACAAGTCCTAACTCTATTTGAGCAACACTGGGTCCCCTAGTCAGGGTCTGAACACAGACCATGTCACCCAACCCTAGGGACCTGGTTTGGGTTGGGTGACCTGGTCTGGGTTCAGACCCTAGTTAGGGGACCCTTCGGTGTAGCTCAAGTCGAGACGCATTTGTAACATTAGTGTAAGTTCGTAGGGTTTAGCTGTAACATTTAGAAAAATATTCAGTTAATTTTGCAAATATGAAAAACACTTAATGGAATTTTTTAACTAATAATTAACAAATGTACCAGTTACAATTTTTTTCAAACATGTTGAATGATTAACCATCACAAAAGAAAACACATGTTGGTACAACTAAAGTTTTGTGCAAACATGTTGTACCATTTTTATACTTTTCTCTTATATAAATTTAGTTTAATATAAAGTTTAAAATTATTATATTAATTAGCAAAATTAAATCAAATCAAATTAATTTTTAATCATATGATTATATTGATATGATTAATTCAACTTACAAAATGAAAATATTTTTATTTTTGTTATTTATATAATATTATTCAACTTAAATTTTTGTAAAAATTTAGTATATACATTACATATATGTTAATTTCATTTAGCAATAAAACTATATAAAAGAGGGGAAAACTACCAAACTGGTACCCGAACTTGTGGGTGATTAGCAACTAGGTACCTAAACTTTTTTTTTGTAGCAAATAGGTTGCTGAACTTTCTTAAATAAGCAAATAGGTACCTACCGTTAATTTTTGTTAAGAATAAACGGAAAATATCACGTGAGGAGCAAATAGGTACCTGGACTTACACAAATGAGCAAGTATGTAGCTGAACCGATTCAAAAACCGGTTCAGAACTGGTTCGGTCAAACTACTTTATTTTATTAAAAATGGTTTATATACCAAACACATGCATGACTCCAGACGTTCTTGGTGCACCAAGAAACACTCCGAGAATGGCTGGAGTTGAGTCGTGCATGTGTTAGGTATATAAACCCTACTTTAAAAAAACAAACATAAAGTGGTTTGATCGAATCGGTTCTGAACTGATTTTTGAATCGTTTCAGGTACGTACTTGCTCATTCGGGTAAGTTCAGGTACATGTTTGCTCTTCACGTGCTCCTCACGTGATACTTTCCATTTATTCTTAACAAAAATTTACAGTAGGTACCTATTTGCTAATTTTTATAAGTTCGGCTATTTTGCTGCTACAAAAAAAAAATTAGGTAACTACTTAGCTGCTACATAAATAAAAATAATTTTTATTACACTTTATTGATAACAAAAAATAACAAGTTACACTTGATTGTTATTTTTATTATTAAAAAATAGATTATTCAGAATTTACGTAATATAAATTTAAATAGTTTATTATTGATATTAACAAATATTGATATACCTAAATTTAATTTCCAAATACGTATATATCATTTTATTGACTAAAATATAGACTTATTACAATGTATTTTAATTTTATTTTGTTTTCATTTATTAACTTGATATAATCATTTATTGTTTAAACTTTTGTTTAAGATTTGATTTCTTTCTACCTATTTTTGTTTTAAATTTAGAAATCAAGTAGTTATATATATTAATTCTTGGTGAAACGATATATACATTACTATCCATTTAGTTTAGTTTTTAATTAACTTGGTTACTATTATTTATCATTTTTTCCATTCTAAATATTATGTCCTTTAAACACTTAGTTCATTTTTTAAGTTAATATTATAAATTACGCTTAAATATATATTAAATACAATTTATATATCATAAGTCTTGTTTATCATTTATTTATTTAAAAAAAAGATTGTGTTTTCATTTTTATTTATTTCACTTTTAAGTGGATTCTAGAACTTTAATTTTAATTTTATTTTAGATTGTATATAAAACAATTTCTATAACTATTCACTGAGTGGATGGAAATTGACTCCTATAGAACAATACATATATATAAGCAATATGATTAGTAATAAATGAAAAAAGTATACTCAAATTATCAAATACAATTTAAGAAAATTAAGATGTATATTTTCCTCCTAAGCATAACAAAATTGAACAGATAATTGTTATAGCTAAATGAAAAGAAGGTGATCAAATATAATTAACGAAAATTACTATGCACATTTGGGAGGATCCCCTCTTTCAAATAATTCTGAAACGGAGTCACCCATGTGACCTGCCTTTGAATGTTGAAGACCTCTGCTCTGCTTTCAAGGACTGAACATAAGGCCTTTTCCAGGAATGGTACATCTTGGATTGTCTTTCCTCCAAATGCCAGCTTACATAAGGAGTCTGCCATCTGGTCCTGGCGAGGAATAGACTCAATCGCAAAATTTGGAATTTCTGCGACGAGCTTCTTGGCGATGCTGATGTACTTTTTCATCTTTTCCCCCCTTGCCTCATAAGTGCCATTGACCTGATTGACAATAAGTTCCGAGTCGCTTTTTACCTTAAGCGCAGATATGCCCATTCCTTTTGCCAGTCTGAGTCCAGTAATAAGAGCATCGCACTCTGCTTCATTATTGATCGCCTGAAATGTTAGGGCGATCGCATACTTTACAGGCTCACCTTCAAGAGGAATAAGAATTAAACCTGCCCCGAGCCTTTTCTTGACGAAGACCCGTCTGTATAAAGCTCCCAGACTTGATTGTTCTCTGTCGACTGACTTGGCCTGTTTTCTACTTCTGTTTGACCGTTACTTGTGCTTTCCACAATGAAATCAGCTAGTGCTTGACCTTGGATGGCCGTTTTTGGCGCAAATTTGATCTTGAACTCGCTGAGCTCGATCGCCCACTTGACCATTCTCCCTGAAGAATCTGGTTTCATCAAGAAGTTTTTGAGAGGTTGATTGGTGAGGACCATGATGTCATGTGCGTGAAAGTAAGGTCTCAGCTTTCGAGCAGCAATAACTAAGGCATAGAGATACTTCTCAATCTGGACATATTTTATTTCTGCTGAGTTAAACATTTTGCTAATAAAGTACACTGGACTCTGAACATTATTTTCCTCCCTTATCAAAACAGCACTGGTTGCCACGACGCTGATGCCTAAATAAAGGAAGAGCTGCTCGCCTGGAATGGGCTTTGCCAGAGCTGGGAGTGTTTGGATATGCCGCTTCAGGGACTGGAACGCGTCCTCGAAATTTGGCGTCCATTCGAACTTGCGGTTGGCCCTCAGAGTTTTGAAAAATGAGAGGGACCTATCGCTCGCCTTGGAGAGGAAGCGGTTGAGAGTATCTAGGCGACCATTTAGGCACTTAACCTCCTTATGGCAGGTCGGCGACTTCATCTCTTCTATAGCCTTCAGCTTTTCTGGGTTCGCCTCGATGCCTCGCTCGCTCACCATGAATCCTAGGAATTTGCCAGACTTGACTCCAAAGGTGCACTTTGCAGGGTTCAGGTGAACACTGTGTCTCCTCATGCATTCGAAAGCTTCACGGAGGTCTATTGTGTGTGGATTGCCCTTGATGGTTTTGATGAGCATATCGTCCACATAAGCCTCCATGTTTCTTCCCATCATGTCTTGGAATAGGCGGTTCACCATCCGCTGATAAGTCGCCCCGGCATTGATTAGACCAAAGGGAATCACCTTGTAACAAATAATGTCCCCGTCTGCATAGAAAGCGGTGTGAGCCTCATCGTATGGGTGCATGCGGATCTGGTTGTAGCCTGAATAGGCATCCATAAAGCTCAGCATCTCGTGACCAGAGGTGGCATCGACCAGCTGATCAATCCTGGGAAGGGGATACGAATCCTTGGGGCAAGCTCTGTTCAGGTCGCGGAAATCGACGCACATCCTCCACTTGCCGTTTGATTTCTTGACCAAAACTGGGTTGGCGACCCAGCTCTGGAATCTCACTTCTCTGACGAAGTCGGCCTCAATCAGCCTGTCAACCTCCTGTCTGATCGCCAGGCGCTTGTCTGTCCCGAACGATCTCCTTTTCTGAGTGATCGACTTGATAGAAGGGTCTATCCTGAGCTCGTGAAAGATGATGTCTGTGCTGATACCTGGCATGTCGCTCGGCTGCCAGGCGAAGAGCTCTTTGAATTCCCTGAGGAGGGCGGTCATGGCTTCCTAATGATCTTCTTTCAAGGTGGTCCCAATGCGCACCTTCTTATCTGGGCCATCGACCTAGACCTCTTCCAATTCCTCCATGGGTGCTGGCCGAGCCAAATCCTCGCGAGGGTCGGCCTCTGTCTCGATGACTAGGGCCTCCCTTTGGTTCACATAGCAATGCCGCGAGGAAGGCTGGTCGCCGAGCACTTCTCCAATCCCGTTGGGTGTGGGGAACTTCATCTTCTGATGGACTGTGGAGGCCACAATCTTGTTGGGGTTGATTGTGGTCCTCCCCAGGATGGCGTTGTAGGATGTAGGTGAGTCGACCACCAGGAAAGTGACCGGTACATTGATGCTCTTCCATCCCTCGCCCAGAATCACTGGCATGGTTATCGCTCCCAGTGGATAAGTCGTTCTCCCGGCAAACCCAATCAGTGGAAAGTTGACCCTCTTTAGGTCACGCTTGGATTTGCCCATCTTCTCGAAGGCGTCCAGGAATAGGATATCTGTCGAGCTCCCTCCATCGATCAGAATCCTTGCGATGTCACAGCCATCGATGTCAACCGTGATAACCAAAGAATCATTATGGGGGGTTGTGACATGTGCCAAGTCATCTTCAGAGAATGAGATGACAATGTCCTCGTCAGGTCGGGGTCGCTTTCCCAACTGAACTGCTGTAGAGATCTGAGTCGCGTAGACCTCCCTAGTGTGCGACCCCTCGCCTCCTGCACCGAATCCTCCCGCAATCAAATTTACTCTTCTCTTGCTGGCAGATGGATCAGTTTGCTCAGCAGGAGCTGGCGAACGATGTCTCCTAGGTGGCGTTCGACTTCTATCTCGCCCTGCCACAAACTCCTTCAGCATTCCCCTTGAATCAGCTTCTCAAAGTCCCGCTTCAAAATGCGGCAGTCATCATTCTTGTGGCCCTTGCACTTATGGTATCTGCAATAGCTCTTGACGTCTTTCCCCATGGGCTGACCACCCCCACCAGGCATCGGTGGCCTCGCCAAGGATCTCCTCTCCATCTCGACTAGTACCGCTGAGATCTGCCTATTTAAAGGTGTAAAGTACTCAGGGACCTCTGGATTTCTGGGTGCCAGGTTGGGCTCGACCCGGGGCCTGCTGTCTTTTCCCTTCTTTTCTTTCTTCACCTCCTTCTTACCATCGCGTCGGGGCTCGGGAACCACCCTTAGTGAGGTCGTCAGGAAGTTAGCCTCACTGTTCGCCCTCTCAAGGTCTATGAAACCTTTTGCCCTAGACGCAAGCTCCTCCAACGTCTCAATCTCCTTCACGTGATAGCTGTTGCGCAGCTTTCTCGAGGCCTTGTTGGCCACATCCAGACCTCGATAGAAGGCTCGAATGATCTCCCCATCCGAGATTCGACGATCTATCTCCGTGACGTTCTGATGAAAACGTCCGAAAAAATTGGCCAGCGACTCTCCAGACTGTTGCTTGACCGCATCCAGGGCGACCACGCTTTTCATTAGCTGGCGCTCGCCCATGTACCTCTTCAGAAATTTTCTCCTTAATTCTGCCCAGGTTCCTATAGATCCTATAGGGAGGCCGAAGAACCAGGACGAAGCTTAACCCGAAAGAGTGGATGGAAATAACAAAGCCAAGTGATTGGGATCATTTGACTTACCCAGAAGAGAAGTCTCATGCTTGTTGACGTGTATGGTGGGATCTCCTCCACTACTGTACTCAGGTATGGCCCGAGCGACTACGTCTTTGGGGATCTTGATGGCGACGAGGTCGTCGGAGAAAGAATGAGCAGATCGCTCCTTGAAGGGAGCTACGACTGTCAGTCTTCTTTCCTAGAGCCTTCTGTTGATAAGGTCGTCCACCTGGTCCAGGGTGCAATTTTTCGGCGAAGTTCCGTTTGGAGAGGGACTTGAAGGATTGGCGGAGTAGGTAGCCGCCGGCTGCTCGGTGTATGTCCGGTAGGGACTGGTGTCCCGACGTCATCTCCTGATCCTCCTGGGGCGCTGTGGTGCCATGATTCGCGGTTTCAGACGGTAGGGGCCCTGTGGCAGCAGGACGAGTGTTTCCTTGGGGAGCAGGGGCTTGGCGGCGAGCCTGTCCTAGGATGGCCTCCAGCAGTGATATCATCTCCGGGGTTAACTGGATGTTTTCCCCGGCGATGTGGACGGTCTGCGGTGCTGGAGTCTCGATGTGGTTGGTAGTTGGGGTCGGTCTGGAATTACCGACATGCTCTCAGGCCGTCCTCAGAGGAATGACATTGGGGGCTGCCTGGCTGGCAGGTTCTTGCTGAAGCAGCGGAGGAATCAGAGCTATCCGAGGATTGCTCACGAGTCTGGTTCCGGCGGTTGTTTTGTGATCGAGTTCTCATGGCTGTATCACTCGTTCCCACAGACTGCGCCAAATGGTAGATCGTGAAATCCTGGTTGCTGATCTGGCAATGAATTGAGTGTCAGACGATGGTTGAATAGTGCTTCCGCTTCAACTCCGGTGAACCTGCAAGTAGGGGAGCGCAACAGAGGCGGTGTCTCTGGGTCCCTCTCCGATGCTTAAATGAGTGTATGTGTGTATATCTCAAAACGTAATGAACGTATGTAAAGTAAAGGTATTTATAGGGTAGGAGAGATCAAACCGTATACGGTAACTGTATATCATAGTTTTTATTGTGTTGTTGAAGATTTGGATAATACATATGGCAGTTACGGCGAGATATTGCAATTACCATATCTAATCTTTGGTGAATATGTGACTGGGATACGCGGGATATCGTGGCCACTTCCTTATTAACAGTTGGTGGGGCCAGAGGAGAGAGACAAGGCTCTCTTCGGGGCGAGCACTCCCATGGCGAGCAGTATGAGGTCGCGACTTGATGAAGGATGGCGACCAGATGGGGAGCCTTTGGCGTCCATATCGTCTTGGGCTCGATCCTGGGCCACTCTATGGTGGGCCAGGTTGACTTTGACTTAGGCTGATCCGGTCTGAATATCTTGGGTTTACCCCCTCCAGGGTTATTGGGCCTTCGAGCCCTTTTCTTTACTGGGCCGTCACTATCAATACCCAACAATTATCTCAAGTAATTGCACAGCAGATTTGGCCCTAGGATAGACTAAGCGCTGATACCATGTTGGGATTAATAGACAATGAAAGCGTGAAGGAAATGAACAATAAAAACATCTGACTCAATTGTATTGAGAATTTGTACATAGAGAACTACGTATATATTGTATAGAGAGAACTAACTATATATATTGATACTATCTATAGAGATGCGCATACTATCTATCTAGCTATATATATAATTGTAAAGAGTAAACTAAATATAAAGGGATAACCTAATTAATATAGATAAACTAAAGGATAAAATCTAATACAAGGATAATCTAGACTAGACTACATAATATTCTAACAACATCAACTATTGTTTAATACCTGACCTCGAACTATCTATGAGTATTCATACCAAACATTACAACAACTATTACAAATCTACCATGACAAGATCAACTATCGCTTAATGCTCGATTTCAAACTTTCTATGAATATTTTCACTAACATACCATGTCATACTATCTCATCTCATACCAACTATCGCTTAATACTCGACCTCAAACTTTCTATGAGTATTCATACCGACCTTGAACTTTCTATGAGTATTTTCACCCCAGCAACATCCCTAGGATTCGGTCATATGTGCTCATACCATTTGAGATTTAAGACGTACGCTCATAAGTCAGAACTTGTCAATGAGTGCATTCAATATACTATTAAGATATCTTAACACACTCACTATCATGTTTATAAAACAACGACTATTACAAATTTACCATGACAAATCAATAAATTCTCACTAATTTGCAAAACAAAAAATAGATATTTGATCAATTTCTCCAGGATTTGAAAACATCGGCACTCTGATACCTTTGTCGTCCCTAACTTTCTTTGAGTATTTTACTTCTGACATATGACCTTCTTTGAGTATTTTACTTCTGATATTCGACATTTCTTTGAGTATTTTACTCCCGACATCCGGCCTTTCTTTAAATATTTTACTCTCGACATCCTACCTTTGTTTGAGTATTTTACCCATGGCATTCGACCTTTCTTTGAGTATTTAAGACGTATGCATTAACCAACTGTCTCGTAAGTGTTTACATGTCAATGAAGGCATTCAAAATATGTTAACAATCTCACTACCATGTCTATGAAATGACAACTATCAAAAATTTGCACCAAGAAATAAAATTAGATATTTGATTAACTTCTTCCTTATTTTTTATTTTGATATTTTTAGAGTTATTGTTTACTTTAATATTTTAAGAGTTCATAAATCAGAGGTGAGTTAAGTATATTCATATTTTTTTACAAAACAAAAAGTATATTCATATTTTAATTTTAGATATATTTGGAATGTAGGGTTAAATAAAGAAATACTCATATAATCTAAATTTGACGGAAAATATTTTTGTAAAGATAATAAATAATAAACCCTTAAAATTAATATTGATTTTTATATTTCAGTAATCCGTAAAATATTATTCTAACACGTCACTTGGGTTATTTTAATTTTGTAGTAAAATATTTTTGTTATTTCTTTTCGACATGTAATACCTAAATTTTGGATGATATTAGATTGGAGTAATAACTTACTAACAACTTTTGGCAAAATTTATAAAATAACTAACAAATATATTTTATTGAAATACCTTTGTCAAAGTGATGGAATAATCTATGCATTAATATTAATAATACTAAACCAAATCTATAAGTTTTTTAAAACATTTTGATAATCTCATTATTTGAAAATACTCTATAGAAAATAATTATCATTATAAAAATGTATACATTAATCAAATATCTTCTTTCAATTTAGTTTTAAGTTTTTAATTTTTTTTTGTATTTATCGCTTCACGAATTAGATTATGTATATTTAACATATAAATAAATATACGTCAATTTTAATTATTTTTTAAATTTATACATGAAATGCAAAAAATCTATAACTTCTTGGAAATAACAAGTAATGTTTTGAAGAAAACAAATCTATATAATTGTAGAGATATTAAAAAATTACAATTACCAAAAAATATATTACGACTTGAGAACATAATATACAATTATCATTATTATGTAAAATTGTAAAGTTATATAAAATAAGAGATATAATAATTAAATTAATAAATAAACAGATAAATAATAAATGGGATTTCTTGTTCCACTCTAGTTTAAATTTCAAACTTGATTATATTATACATATTAATTACTTATTGCTTCAAATAATAGATAATGCATATTTGATATATTAATTCAATCTAAATTCTCTTAGTTGTTGATGAAATTAAAACTTTTATAAATTATCTAAGTCTTTAGATTCACTGTTATCTTAGCGTCCAATAAAGCGAAATATAATTTCCTTTGGTATCGATATCTAAAATAATGGTGCATGAGAAATGATGGATGGATAGTTATACAGAAATATATGTGTGTGATAAAAAAAATTGTAATGTTACATATGCGTGAAGCTAGTTAATATGTATGTATTTAATGTATAAGGTCATACATATGTTCGAGTCATTGTGGAGAGTTCTTTTTATAAGTTTGTGGATGATACTTAAATAACCGAAATAGTCTTGATAAGTATAGATCAATTAGATTATTAAGGGGTATTTGTGTAATTTTATAGGTGGCGGTTACGAAAACCACTTCTCCTTTAATAATATACTAGACCTCGGCATGCGCTACGCGCGTGCACGTTGTCGTCGTTGGTCATGCGTGAAGTCTTACGAGAACATGATTAACCCGACTCCTAGGATAATACAAGAATTGATCACTTCATAAAAATATTATTAATGTAAAACTAAACTTAATTTGCATAAGCTAATGAAATAATAAAATTTAAAAACTCTTAAATATTTATAAAAAATTGCTCGAGCGACCGGGAGCATATAACACTATCAAAAGGAATCCCGTTCGCTCGAGCAAGTTTTTAAAAATATTTAAGAGTTTTTAAATTTTATTATTTCATTAGCTTATGCAAATTAAGTTTAGTTTTACATTAATAATATTTTTATGAAGTGATCAATTCTTGTATTATCCTAGGAGTCGGGTTAATCATGTTCTCGTAAGACTTCACGCACGACCAACGACGACAACGTGCACACGCGGAGCGCATGCCAGGGTCTAATATAACCATTAGGGAAATACACTTAAGTGGATTACAAAAATTTCAGTATAGTTTAGTAGTTAATTAGATATATCTATATATATACGCAACACATATCTACATATTATGAAGGTACATCGTTGAGTTTATTCCAATTTTACTCTAAACACTTGATTAAAAATATTATTTGAATTGTAAAACAAAACTTAAATTACCTAATATAATTAAATAAAATTAATTTTGTTGTAAATATTTTTAAAACATTATTCGAGCAACCAGGAGCCTCTTTAGTAGTGGTTCTTTCCTGGTTGCTCAAGCAATTTTAAAAAAATATTTGCTACTAAGAATATGATCAAACAAATATATGTCGATATTTGATAAAGTTGACATTGCACATTGTTTATAGTCATACTATGAGTATTTTCACTCACATACCATGTCATAATATCTCATCTCATATCAACTATCGCGTAATGCCTGACCTCAAACTAATTTCTATGAGTATTCATACATGCTATTACAACGACTATTACAAATCTATCATGATAATATCAACTATCGTTTAATTCTCAATCTTGAACATTCTATGAGTAATTTTCACTCATGTATCATGTCATACTATCTTAGCTCATACCAACTATCGCTAATGCTCGACCTCGAACTTTCTATGAGTATTCATACCAACCTCTAACTTTCTATGAGTATTTTCACTCAGACAACATTCGTAGGATTCAGTCCTATGCGCTCATACTATTTGAGATTTAAGACGTACGCTCATAAGTTATAACTCGTCAATGAATGCATTCAATATACTCTTAAGGTGTCTTAACACGTACACTATTATGACTATTACAGATCTACCATGACAACATCAAGAAATTCCCACTAATTTTCACACAAAAATAAATTATATATTTGATCAATTTATTTCCTGTTTTATTACTTTGATATTTTCAGAGTTAAGTTTAATTATATTTTAATTTCAGATATATTTATCAAATGTTTAATTCTCATATCAACACCTCAAGCATGATAAATATTTATCATATCTGTTTATAAGAATATGATCAAAAAAAATATATGTCGCTATTTGGACAAAATACGTATTTTGTCCAAATAGTATGAGCGCATAGGACTGAATCCTATGCGCTCTTAAAAACACATAAATATTTTTAAAAACTCTTAAATATTTTTAAAAAATTTCTCTAGCGACCGGGAGCATATAACACTATCAAAAGGAATCCCGGTCGCTCGAGCAAGTTTTTAAAAATATTTAAGAGTTTTTAAATTTTATAATTTCATTAGCTTATGCAAATTAAGTTTAGTTTTACATTAATAATATTTTTATGAAGTGATCAATTCTTGTATTATCCTAGGAGTCGGGTTAATCATGTTCTCGTAAGACTTCACGCACGACCAACGACGACAACGTGCACGCGCGTAGCGCATGCCGGGGTCTAGTATAACCATTAGGGAAATACATTTAAGTGGGTTACAAAAATTTCAATATAGTTTAGTAGTTAATTAGATATATCTATATATATACGCAACACATATCTACATATTATGAAGGTACATCGTTGAGTTTATTCCAATTTTACTCTAAACACTTGATTAAAAATATTATTTGAATTGTAAAACTAAACTTAAATTACCTAATATAATTAAATAAAATTAATTTTGTTGTAAATATTTTTAAAACATTATTCGAGCAACCGAGAGCCTCTTTAGTAGTGGTTCTTTCCCGGTTTCTCAAGCAATTTTAAAAAAGTATTTGCTACTAAGAATATGATCAAACAAATATATGTCGATATTTGATAAAGTTGACATTGCACATTGTTTATAGTCATACTATGAGTATTTTCACTCACATACCATGTCATAATATCTCATCTCATATCAACTATCGCGTAATGCCTGACCTCAAACTAATTTCTATGAGTATTCATACATGCTATTACAACGACTATTACAAATCTATCATGATAATATCAACTATCGTTTAATTCTCAATCTTGAACATTCTATGAGTAATTTTCACTCATGTATCATGTCATACTATCTTAGCTCATACCAACTATCGCTAATGCTCGACCTCGAACTTTCTATGAGTATTCATACCAACCTCTAACTTTCTATGAGTATTTTCACTCAGACAACATTCGTAGGATTCAGTCCTATGCGCTCATACTATTTGAGATTTAAGACGTACGCTCATAAGTTATAACTCGTCAATGAATGCATTCAATATACTCTTAAGGTGTCTTAACACGTACACTACTATGTCTATAAAATAATGACTATTACAGATCTACCATGACAACATCAAGAAATTCCCACTAATTTTCACACAAAAATAAAATTATATATTTGATCAATTTATTTCCTGTTTTATTACTTTGATATTTTCAGAGTTAAGTTTAATTATATTTTAATTTCAGATATATTTATCAAATGTTTAATTCTCATATCAACACCTCAAGCATGATAAATATTTATCATATTTGTTTATAAGAATATGATCAAAAAAAATATATGTCGATATTTGGACAAAATACGTATTTTAATTTTGGCATCCATCCAACCATCCTTTCTTTGAGTATTATAGTCCCGACATCCGACCTTTGTTTGAGTATTGTACTCCCGACATCCGACATTTCTTTGAGTTCTATACTCTCGACATCCGATTTTTCTTTAAGTATTATACTGTCGATATCCCCGGGATTTGAACCTGGGCGCTGTCAGTATTTATAATTTAAGACGCACGCCTTAACCAACTGTCTCATAAGTTCGAACATGTTAGTGAATACATTTAATATACTCTTAAGATCTCTTAATAAACTCACTACCATGTCTATGCAACGACGATTATCAAAAATCTACTCTGACAACATCAAGAAATTACCAGAACAATTTACCCAAAATATAAAATTAGATATATTTGATTAACCTTTTCTTATTTTTTTATTTTGATATTTTCAGAGTTATTTTACTTTAATATTTCCTGAGTTCATAAAGTAGTGTTGAGATTTAGGTAAATTCATATGTTAATTTTAGATATATTTGAAATGTAGAGTTAAGTAAAGAAATACTAATATTTTTTTTTTTTACCAACAAAATCCATTTCATTCCATTTCAATACCCGAACCTACATTGTCCAACATACATAAAGAAAATAACGGAGGTGGATGTATTAGAGTCCAATTATCCGGACACATCCCCTGTTTTGTCTTCCTCGCGATCCAGTTCGCACACCTGTTCGCATTCCTTCTAGCAAATCGCCACTTCACTTCTGGTATACCCCTAGAAAGCTCTAGTATGTCGGTTAAAATATGTTGTGTCGTCCAATCCCGGTCTTCGTCCGGCCTTTGTAGGCAGTGGACTAGAACCTGTGAATCAGACTCTATTGTTACAATTGGCCACTTGTTTACCAAAACTAGTTCAACAGCCTGGAGAAGAGCCGCAGCTTCTGTCATCACTGCACTTGTACATCGGCCTCTTGCATTCCGACCACCAACTATCCTGCCTCTGCAGTCCCGAGCTATGATCCCCGTTCCAGCTCGTCCCGTGCTCTGGTCCCATGCTCCATCGCAATTGACCTTGATCTCGTTTTCTCTCGGCCTTGTCCACCCTGTGGCCCGTTCTCGTCTGTTGCTTGATGCTGCGCTCTGTTTCTCGCCTTGGACTCTCCAGCTTTCTTCGGTCATTGTCTTGGCTGCCTGGATGACTCTCGTTGTTTGTGGGTCGTCTCCGTCGTGCAGAGCCCGACATATTTCTTTCCAGACCTGCCAAAGCAATACCTCGGCCTCTAGTCTCCTTTTGCGTCCTGCATCCCCGGTCCCATCACCGAGGCCATGTATATGATCGATATAGTTTCTCCTCTCTTCGTCTTCCCCTATCCGCCATCTAATGTTCATCGCCACGAACCATGCCGTCTGCGCCCACTGACACTCCAGCAATGCATGGGCCTCGGCTTCCACCTCATTACAGAATGGGCATCGGCTCGTAACTCCGACACCGCGTCTTGCCAACACCGCATGAACCGGTATTGCACCATGACCTGCATGCCAAATGAATGATTTTACCTTTGGTATGGCTATGCTCTCCCAGATTCCGGCCCATCTCGGTGCTGGTCTGATCAGCTCCCCGTCCCCTTGGCTCCTCCTCCTCATTTGTTCCTCTTCTTTAAGTGTTTTGTACACTTTCCTTGGTCTGACTTCTCCCCCCCGGTCTGTTGGCCAGATCCACTTGTCAGCCACCTCCCGCCTACTCAAATAGATTGACTGGATGGCCCCCCTTTCGGCTTCAGTGGTTGCTGTCACAATTGGTGTAATGTCCCATCTTCGTGGTTCGTTTGTGACCAGCTCGCAGACTCGGATGTTTTCCAGTTCCGTCCCTTGTATTTCTTGTGTCTGGCTGAGTTGGTTCCTTCCTGGGATCCATCTATCGCCAAAGACCCGGATCGACTTCCCATTTCCCACTTGCCATCTTCCATGTCGAGCCATTACGTCCCTCCCTTGGAGTATGCTACTCCAAGCCCATGATGGTCTAGCCCCCTTCTTTGCTTCCCTTAGATCGGCATTAGGATAGTAAAGACCCTTCAATACCCTCGCCCAAAGAGCTCTCGGGTTGTTTTGCAATCTCGCAGCCGTCTTAGTTATCATTGCCGTGTTGAAGTCACATAGGTCCCGAAACCCCAAGCCTCCCATCTCCTTAGGCATTGTCATTTTAGCCCAACTGGCCCAATGCATACTTCGTCTATCATTTCTTCCATTCCACCAAAACCGGGCTATCATTTTAGCTATCTCGTCACACCACGTTTTTGGCAACTTGAATAATGTCATCAGATATGTTGGAATAGCTGTAATAACTGCTTTAATAAGTACTTCCTTACCCGCTTTGTTAAGGAATATCGTTCGCCATCCATGCAGTTTTTTCATTACCCGATCCTTGATGTAGTTGAGTGCGGCTTTCTTTGAGCGTCCCCAATTTGTCGGGATCCCCAAATAGTTCCCCGCATCCGCTACCTCTTTTATACCCAGCACCGATCTAACCATGTCCCTTGTCGTGTCCTTTTCCTTTGTGCCGAATTGGAGACATGATTTATTGAGATTCACACTTTGTTCCGATGCCCTTCCATACTTCTCAAGGATTGCCCTTAGTTCTCTAGCATTCCTCTATGTCGCCTGTATGAAGAAGATCGAATCATCTGCAAATAGCAGATGATGGATCTCTGGACACGACCGCTTCATCCTTATTCCCTCAATCCTCCCTTCCTCAACTGCCTTGCACATCTGTCTCGACAATACATCAGCGATTAGTATAAAAAGATAAGGCGATAAAGGATCTCCCTGCCTTAGACCTCTCGTAGGTCTAAATCTCGTAGTTTTGTGCCCGTTTATCACCACGCTGTATTGTACTCTGGTCATGCACTCCTCTATCCATCTACACCAGACTGATGAGAAACCGAGCTTCCTCAATGTCCCCAATACGAATGTCCACTTCAACCGATCATACGCCTTGTTCATGTCAAGTTTAACCGCGCATTCCTCTCTGTCCGCTCTCGTGTTTGTTCTCATGTGATGTAACACCTCGTGTTCTATAAGGATGTTGTCGTGGATGAACCTGCCAGAAACGAAAGCGCTTTGGAACGGGGTTATAATATCGGGTAACACACTCTTAAGTCTGTTGGCTAACACTTTGGATATTATCTTGTAGTTAAATTTGCACAGGCTTATGGGTCTGAATTGCATAGGGTTAACGGGGTTTGGTACTTTTGGTATCAATACTATGTCAGTATAGCAATAACTAGGACACAAAACATTAGTAGCTAGGAAAGAATTTACCGCATGGAAAACATCATCCCCTAGCACGTCCCAGAAGCGATGATAGAAGAGTCCGGTGTAGCCATCTGGTCCCGGGGCTTTGTCCCTCCTAGCTGGAAGGTCGCCTTTTTAACCTCACCCTTAGTCACTAGCCTCGTTAATCTATCGTTTATATCTGTGCCAATCACCGTTGGAACACTTGCCAGCTGGTCCTCAATTCCCTCACCCCCCTCTGTTTTGAATATACCTTGAAAGTACCTTATGCATTCATCTCGAATCTGCGCTTCATTCTCTGTCCATCTCCCATCTTCCAACTGGAGTCTTTTTATCTGGTTTCCTCTTCTGCGTTGTATTGTGGCCTGATGAAAAAATTTGGTATTCTTGTCTCCCCCTTTCAACCACTGTACCCTTGATTTGTTCCTCCAGTACTCCTCCTCTCCTTTCCAAGCTTCATCTAGTTTAGCTTTGATTCTCATTTCCTCCTGTCTGTTTTCGTCCGCGCTGTCTCTTCTCTGTATCTTTTCCAGTTCGTCTTGCAGCTCCAGAATCTTCTTCTTGTAATTAACGTTGTTTGTCCGACTCCATTTCTGGAGTCTTATTCTGCATCGACCCAATTTGTTCTGAATGCTGTCCTCCCTCTCGGCCCTTCTCCTTTCACCCCATGTTTCTTTTATAATCTCCCCGCATTCCCGCTTTTCTAGCCATGCCCCTTCGAAACGGGAATACTTCTTCCCCCTTGTTCCTCCAGGTTCCAGTTCAAGAACTAGCGGACAATGGCCTGACCCTATCATCAGTTTGTGGGTTACCCTGAGGGTCGGAAATCGACTTATGAGATCTGCATTCCCCAAAGCTCTATCCAGCCTTTCCCGTATTCTGTGACTGCCCTCTCTGTTGTTGGTCCAGGTAAACGGGTGTCCTTTGAACCCCAGGTCAATAACCTGGATATCTTGCATCATACTGTTAAATGCATCCATTTTCCTTTGTTGTTTTGGTCTTCCCCCTTCCTTTTCTTCCGCCCTTGCTATCTCATTGTAATCTCCCATACAAAGCCACGGTCCTGTTCTTCCCGCAGCTATGTTCCTCAGTTTATCCCATAGATCTCTTCTTCCTTCCCATTTCGTGCTTCCATAGATCCAAGTGATGTGTATCGGCTCCTTCCCGTCCTTTAAGTCCACTGATGTGTCAATGAAGTTCTCCTCTTTGCTATGTATCATGACTTCCACTGCATTGGTCCACCACATTGCAAGGCCCCCTCCTATCCCATTCGGTTCCACATAACTTGCCTTATCCATCTTCAGCTTCCTCCTTACTCTCTCGCAGTTTGCCTCATTATTTTTTGTCTCCATCAAGTAGATTATGCTCGGTTTGTTCCTCCTTGTCAGATCGGTTAGGTACGGAACTGTCAGGGCTGACCTGATTCCCCGACAGTTCCACACCATGGCATTCATTGGCTGGGGGGGGCTATTTGAGGACAGCCTCCCGAACCTGATTGCGTCGCCATCTCCATTCTGTGTTCTATTTTCCTTCTCGCTCCTCCCCTCTTATTTTTGATCCCTTTCGTTCCTTTCTTCTTTTGCCTTCCTTCCTCTATTGCAGCCCCAAGTCGTTGCCTTTTTGCTCTTGTTGTTTCCATCTCATCCTCCTCCGACTCTGATTCTTCGTCATGTTTCCTCTTCAGGTTTACTTTCTGTAACAAGGGGCTAAGCCCAGTCTGCATGGCCAGCATTGCTGTATATTTAATCGGTGACTCTACGGGAGACTCCACCAGATAATAGTCTCGGCGTAGTGTCTCCCCCTCTTGCTTCTCCTTCATCCCCTTCCCTTGTCCCATTTCCATCTCTTGGTCTTTGAGTTCCACTATCTCCCATCTGCTGTAGTTTCCATGTCTAGTCTGGTTCTCCGTTCGGTCTTTAATTGGGGTTCCTTCATCTCTGTTTATTTCCACTGCCATGCTGTATTGACCCTCCTTTCTTCTAGATTCGGGTCTGGTTCCTGTTTCCCCTCTCATTGCCTCTCGTTTTTCCAGAAGCTTGGCCAGATTAGGATGGTGGATTGTGAGTTTCCTATCTGTGTTAGCCCTGTTGGTCTCTGGTTCTATCAGCATCCCTCTCCCTTCATCATATCGATCCCTTCTATCCTCGCCCATTGTTATTGATAAGGCACTGGTCTTTTGATCCCTTATTCCTCCCATGTTGTTGCTCCCTTTTCCTTTTATCGGGTCTCTCCATATATCGATGGCCATACATTGGCTTTCTTCATCCTGAAGGTCCTGTTCCTCCACTTCTTTCCCTTTCTGGTTCATCTGATCTCTGTCTTCCTGACCCTTATCTCCTTTCCCGTTACCATCCTCCTTCCTTCTTCCTTTCCCTGGTCTCTGGCTATCTCCGCTCACTGTCCCTTGCCCTTGCCCCTTCCTCCATGGTCCCTCTCTTTTTCCTTCTTCATTTTTTTGTTCTTTCTTTTCCTTTTGGCTTTCCCTTTCCTCCTTTTCTTTCATCAGATTAGTCCATGACTTTCTTTTGTGTGTTGGCCCAGCTTGCTTCCCCATGTTCCCTATAATTCTGCATCTGAGTCCTCTTTTCTTCGGTCTGTCTACTCTCAGCCATGGTCCGTACATCGGTCCTTCATCCCCTTTATCTGACATAACTATCTCTTCTTTACATCCCCTTTCTCCATGTCCCATGATCCCACACCCGAAACAAAAGTCCGGCAGTCTTTCATACCTTATGTCTGCCCTCTCCTTCTTCCCCATTGACCCTGTGTACCATATCTCGGCTATGAGCGGCTTTTGTGTATCTACTTCCACTTTAACTCGCATAAAGTCCCGATCCAGCCCCAGGGGTCCTATGATCTCATCCACCGCTACTACTTTCCCAACACACTCTCCTATTCTTGTTGCATTCTGCTCGCTGAATTTGTCCACCTCTAGCTCGTGGATTTGGATCCAGAAGTGGACAATATGGAAGTTGGTATCAACAATTTTAGTACTCCTATTCCAGCTTTTCATCGATAAGCAGTTCCCTTGGATAGCCCAAGGGCTCCAGTCTAAAGCATCCTCCATGTCTAAAGCATTGTTGAATTGAAAGAGTATTACCTCCTTTGACATCTCCTGAATCCGTACTCCCTCATACCGTGCCCAGGCGTTTTGCAGGACGTTGTGAACTACAGACCCCCTGATCAGTTTAGGACTTAGCACCTTCCCTATGCGACATAGTTCTGTCTGTATGGCTGCATTCCCTGATATCTCGACCACCCTCTCCGGACTCCATCTATCATCTACTTCGTTGGGCTCGTGCTGTTGGCGTGAGTGTTCCATACTTTTTATCCCTGCACTAGTTACCAAAATTTATGCCTAATTACGTCTATACTTACATTTGATTGCAGCCCGGTTCTTTAAGGTTGTTCTTCCATGGTTTAGTTTTGTTGGCCCTCTCCTCTCCTCTGGCAGTGGATTATGGCTTGGATTGGTCGGTTGAAGGTTCGGATTGGCCTTACACTCGGTGTGATCGAATTAGGGTTGTGCAATTGCAGGGTTGGTTGGCTAGGTAGGTTTGGCACGTTCCAGCACCCTTCCGTTTCTGGCTGTCCTGTTCGTGACCGACGCTCCCGGCACCACCCTTATAACGCGACGTAGAACCACCACACGGACTCCTCCGACGAGCGGCGACGATATCCCTCACCTCACCTATTTCCTGGAGAGAAACGTGACTTCTTTTCTCACTGTTTTTACTTTCTATAAAGAAATACTAATAGAATCTAAAAATTTTCAATCCCAAAAATATTTTGTAAATATAATAAATAATAAACACTAAAAATATAGTAAATTATTGTTTCACGCGGTAGATTATGTATATTCAACATATAAATATAGTAAATTTTGACCGATTATAATTTTTATAATGACAATGCTCACAATTAATTGTTTTTTTTATCTTCTTGGAAAGAAGAGAGAATGTTTTGAAGAAAAACATATATATAATTAATTGTATAAACATTAAAAAAGTCACAATTATAATTTCATTTGTTAGCGATATATAAAAAAAATAGTGCATGAGAAAAAAAGAAAGAGATAGTGATAACTGATAAGGGCGTAGCTGGTTAATACGTATGTCTTCAATTATGTTTTTTTAACATTTTTTAGAAGACATTTAAATGACCAAAATAATCATGATAAATGTAAACTAATTAGATTATTAAAGGGTATTTGTGTCAATTTACAGGCGGCGGTTACAAAAACATGTTCAGCCTTAATAATATAGATATATATATTAATTTAGCTACAACTTCTATAATTATGACACATAAGCTTTTGAGTTGCTTAGTTGTCAAAAACAAACATTTTCATTGGTTGATTAATATTTTTTGTAACCGAAGATGGCATGGACTCGTCACGCGTACCTCCAGAAGCTCTAGAATTCCTCCAGAGCTTCTCATCGTTTCTCACAGTGTGTTTCACATTTTATCTCACATTCGTATTTATTGTCTTAATTATTTATTTTTTTATCAATTTATTACTATTATTCTTATAAGGAATTTTTAATTTTTTTATTCTATTTTTAAAAGTTTTTATTATAATTAGAGATTTTTTAATGAAGATATATATTTATATTTTTTAATTTATTAAAATTTACAATTAATATTATAATACTATAAACGTCTATTCTATTTTATGAAAGAATGAATATATCATGTATGTTATATTTCTTATATTAGTTGTAAAGAATGGAGTAGTTGTAAAAAAATACATTGATGATACATTTTCTAAATATTATATACAATTTCCAATTTTGTTTTAATAAGTCTCAAAATAAGTAATAACTACTATAGTAACAATTATAAAATACGTATATTTAATACAGTGTTCATAATAAATATATTATAAAATATAAGTTAAAAAATATGCATTAATATTATATTAGTAAATAGTTTTATAATTTTTATTACCAACTCATGTTATTATTCATTATATAAATATATATATCTATGTGTGTGTATATATAACTCTGAAATTAAAAAAGTATCATATTCCCTTACACGTTTCGTTGTAGTATTTATTAATTTTCACTTTTAATCATTTTGATATTCTTATTATACTCATAATTATGGTATAATGTAAATAATAATATATAGTAACAACTAAATAAATATATGATAACTAAATTCCAATTTAATAACAAAAGGCGCCCATGGCCTAATGGATAAGGCGCTTGACTTCTAATCAAGCGATTGTGGGTTCGAGTCCCACTGGGCGTGGCTCTACATTTGTATTTTGAACTTTTGTGCAGTCTCCTTGATTACATTTGTTCACCGCTCTTCATTACTCATATTCGTCTTTACTTTCACTCAAATTACTCTTTACTTTCTATTGACGTTAGAATATGAATGTGCAGCTTCTCTTTACTCTTTACTGAGACAGAGGAACTTGCCCCTTCTGTCTCAGTTCCTGCTGCTCCTCTTCTGTGCCTTCCTTCGTGTTTATTGAAGACAGCTGGATACATTGTCTTCTTTTATTGAAGACAGCTGGTGTTGAAGAAATCTGGTTTTCTGGTCTGGTTCAGATTTCTGGACCGGTTTGATTTTCTAGTCCGATTTGATTTTCTGGTCTGCTTTGATTCTCTGCTCCGGTTTGGTTTATCTTTCTCGTTCGGTTCAAAGCTATGGTCAGGTTCACTGCTTCAGTTCGGTTCAATAATTCGATATGTTTGACGCATAGTTATCAGAACCGGACCGGCGGTCCGACCGGATCTAGCAGAGAACCGAGCCGGCAGTCTGACCAGGTTCGACAGGGAACCGGTACGGGATGCAGCAACCGAGATTCTGTCACATCTATCTGTACCACCACCGTGAAGGTTGCTCCTCCGTGATGGTTGGCTCCGTTATGCAGTCCTGTGGTACGGGATGCAGCAACCGAGCTCCTTAGCGTATATACTGCCCGACTCTGTACTGTCTGTCCCGACTTATCAGTTGTTCCTGATCCCGTTGTCTATTCCGAACCGTCAGTTGTTCCTAATCCCGTCGTCCGTCCCGATCCTGTCACCTCCAATAAATACTATATATAACAAGTTGGGCATGATAGACATATATGCTTCAACTTGATGAGGAGTGTTGAAGACAATAACGTTAGAATATTAACGTTAGGATTAGAATCTTACCGTTATACTCAATCTGTAAATTGAGATTTATTTGTGTAATGTAAACAACAATTCAATACAATGTAATCTTTAAATTTCTTACACTTTCACTCAAATTCGTTCTCTTTAGATTGATCAATGTACGCAATAAGTAATCACCGTTGACTACGCCCCCATACATTTTCTTCACTATGAAGAAAACGTAGCTTCTCGCATGGTTAACCAATTCGCTCAATGAATCTTTTTCATCGTCATTTATCAAAATATTCATCTTAGAGAAACACCACAATTCAGTTTCCACAGTAAAGAAAAAAACTTCATATTAACAAATGCAAAAATAAAGAAAAAACTAGTTATTCTCTAAACAATTCTTTTCAGTTACCAAAAAAAAAGCAGTAGAGACCCTCAAAAAGTCTTGGAACATTCACTGAAATTCTTTGTAATGGTGAAATTTACCGCAATGTTTCACCTGCAAAAACAGATGGTTATGTTTAGAAGGACGGCTTATCCCAGTTAACACCGGTTAGACCAATATCAATCAATTACCAAACGGCGCTGATAAGTAAAGTCAATAATTTCCTAATCCAACTTGTTTTACGTTCTAGCTAGTAAGTACAAGCAACATAAAAAACTTTGACATAACACACAAGTTGGTGGCAAATTAAATCAACAAACATGTGCAAGATATAGAAATAAATACATGTACAATGTTGTTTATCTGCAGGCAATTGTACATCCTCTGCAACTAACTATGCATCCTCTACTACCATCACCATCCTCTGCACTACAGGTTTCACTATCAATTGGGTTATCCAAATAAATGGTTTCACCAAACAGCTTAATCGAGTTACGTGAAAGTTTTGGTGTATCAGGTTCCTGGTTTTGAACAATTTCCATAGCAGACGAAAGACCGCTGCTCACGCTATCTGGTGAGAGTAAGTTCTTAGAGGAACTGTCATTATTGAATCCAGGGGACTGCATTTTCAAAGAACTAGGAGGGGTATACACGTCAAAGTACTGGAAGAAATTAGATGCCACGTAAGCGTCTTGCCTGGCTCCCTGCATGCTAGCAGGAGAAGAAGAAGTGTTGTATCCTGAAACTGAAAAGCTTGCTTTGGGTGGTTCATCATTGTTAGAGTATTATGTAGTCTAGATTAGTCTTTATCTTTAGTTTATCTATATTAGTTAGTTTATCCTTTTAGATTTAGTTTATTATATATATAGTTAGATAAATAGTATGAGTATCTTTATAGATCTTCATGTTCTTTTAATCCTAACAATCATCACTTATGCGTCGAGGATCTTTATGGGTTGAAGCTAATCTTGATCTCCTTGTGGGAAGAAACACGGAGTTGAAAGGTTGTGAATTTGTCATTGCAACTTCAACTTGCCATGGGTTCACATATCTCGCATTCCACATAACTTCAGGCTCATCCCATGTGATCTGTAGCAGATGAATCAGCTGTATCCATCATATGACGAGGAAATATTGCAGAAAACATAATAGGAATTGTTGCATTGGGTCGGGATTACATGTATAATTAATTCATCAGAGCCATGAAAAACAATGATCTACATAAAATAGACTAAAAAATAACTGATGGAGAATGGATATCAAACTTTCCCGAGTTGAATATGGAAAAAATGTCCAAAGAACTGATGTCTTAGCCCCAATAAATATTGCAAACTCTGAATCCAACATGCAATTATTAACAAGAAAGTTACTCTACATGGAAACTAAGATGTCGTTCTTATTAGATTAAGTTTAACATAGTACACTCGTATGTTTCCTAAGTTGCGAAGAGGTTTTTCATGCCATGTGATATTCACAGCTATCAGTACTTGAAATAAAATAGAAAATGTTGCAACATCAGTAAATCACTATCAGCCCAAAAGAGAAATAAACTTACCAGAAGATTATGCAGAGCAAATATCAAATTCAACAGCACAACAATGCTCAAAAGATTAATATAATACAGAACTACTACAGCAATACAGTTTTTAATTTGAATCGGATAAGTCTAATAATATATGTAAACATGTTTGAGATCTAAAATCAAGATTAATTGGTTATTATTAGCAGCATTGAGTTTAAAGAAATTCCACATTGAAAATTGGCAGCAATCGTAATACTGAGCTCGACAAAAATTCATTTCAGGAACAATGAATTTAATACATGAATCGTGCGCCATGGAAATCCCTTCCATGTCCTCTTATCTGGAACGTGGGTGAAATACACCGCTCCCTGAAATCAAGTTATCCTCGACAAATCATCTGTCTCCACGGCCATTTTGACCCGAAGCCCAGGAGTCCAGTATATCCTCATTGCAGCTTCGACGACATCAACCTTAACCACAAAGTCCAACCAACCAACTCTTGGGTAATGAATCACCTCGAGCATCCATCTCCATCGAATTGACTATTGATTTAAGAGAAACTCTACATCTTTCGTTTCTGGAGAAACCATCTTTCCCGGTGAAGTTCTCCTATACTTTATCATTGGCACCATCAATATGCATCCTCCAATTACTGTAGTCTCCAGTATCAGAAGTCCTGGACACCCTGCGAAGCCCTACGAACGTGTTTCCATACGAGTTCTTCATGAACAATACGGAATCTCCGGCGACGAGCTTCTTACTGGTAACGAACTTGCTCCAACCAGTCGTCAGCAAATGTCGTTTAGGCGTGCCTCGGTAGATATGCCTGAAATTACACGAAACACCATGGACATCACTCACCACAAGCATCTGCACAAGTGGATCGTCGTCGAGGTTCAGCGTCGGGAAAGTCAAGTCGGCACAAAACCTAGGAACTGAGAATCCACCGTCGTTGTTAGCATCGGAAGTAATCGGAATCTTAACGTACGACGTTATCTTCTCCTCCTCCAGAATTCCTCCGCTGAATCGACCTTCCGCCGGGGGGAAGCTATTAATGGACTCGACAGGATGGAGCAAGATCCTGGCGAAGACTTCATCGGTTGCTACATCGGCATGGAAGCTGACGTCAGTGATCACGCAACTGATGCAAGGCTTAAGTTAGAATTTGTCAATAAATTTATTGAATATACTCTTAAGATATCGTAACACCTCACACATGATAAATATTTAGCATATTTGTTTCTAAAAATATGATCAAAAAAATATATGTCAATATTTGGACAAAATTGATATTGCACCTTGTTTATAGTCAGGAGGCAAATGCGCTCCCTCGATAACTTTTTTGAGTATTTTACACCCGACATCCCCAAGCCCAGGATTTGAAAACTTGGGCATTCTGACACCTTCACCATTTCTTTGAGTATTATACTCCCGATATCCGACCTTTCTTTAAGTATGTTACTCCCGATGTCCGACCTTTATTTGAGTATTATACTCCCGACATCCGACCTTTCTTTGAGTATTGTACTCCCGACATCCGACCTTTGTTTGAGTATTATATTCCTGACATCCGACCTTTCATTGAGTATTATACTCCTGACATCCGACATTTCTTTGAGTATTATACTCCTGACATCCGACCTTTCTTTGAGTATTGTACTTCCGACATCCCCGGGATTTGAACTTGGGTGTTGTTACTATCTATGATTTAAGACGTACGCCTTAACTAGGTCTGTCGATGCTTAAGGTATGGTACGGGTATGACAAATACCATAACCATACCATATTTTTAAACCACATACCATAACCATAACCATAACCATTACGGTTACAATTTTCAAAACCATAACCATTAAAATAATTAAGGTTATTAACCATGGTTTTACCCATATACCCATATTTATTCCACGCATATAATATAATAAAAGATCGAAAATTTTATTTTAAAAAATAAATAAATCTATATTGTCAACAATAAAAATATATAAAACTAACATCATGGTTATTTATTACATGTATATACAGTAACTTTCATTATTTAGTACATATTAGTTTATTAATAATAAATAATTATTATATTTATATAATAACCATGGGTATAACTCAAATACCATAACCATAACCGTACCGCACCATAATGGTACGGTTAACCATATTAAACAGTATCTGTTATAACCATGGTTATGGATTTTTCACTGCACCATTCTCGGCCCTAGCCTTAACCAACTATCTCATAAGTTCAAACATGTTAGTGAAGACATTCAATATACTCTTAAGATATCTTAACAATCAAACTACCATGTCCATGAAACGACGACTATCAAAAATCTACTGTGACAACATCAATAAATTACCAGTAAAATTCGCACAAAAAAATAAAATTAGATATTTGATTAACTTCTTCCTTGTTTTTTATTTAAATATTTTCAGAGTTATTGTTTACTTTAATATTTTCAGAGTTCATAAAGTAGGGTTAGTTAAGTATATTCATATTTTAATTTTAGATTTATTTGGAATGTACGGTTAAGTAAAAAATACTCGTAGAATCTAAATTTGACCAACCCTAAAATAATAAATCCTGGAAATTAATATTGATTTTTATATTTAAGTAATTCGTATAATATTATTTCAACACATCACCGGGGTTATTTTAATTTTATAGTAAAATGTTTTTGTTACTTTTTTCTCGACATGTAATACCTAAATGTTGGATGATATTAGTTTGGAGTAATAACATATTAAGAACTTTTGGCAAAAAAAAAAAAATAACAAAGAAACATATTTTACTCTTTTATTAAAATAACTTTGTCAAAGTGTTGGAATCATCTATGCATTAATATTAATCATACTAAAAAAATATATAAGTCTTTTTTTTAACATTTTAATAATCTCATTATTTGAAAATACTCTATAATACATAATTATCATTATAAAAAATGTATACATTAATCAAATATATCCTTTCATTTTGGTTTTAAGTTTTCAAATTTGATTATTGTTTTTGTATTTATTGCTTCACGCGATAGATTATGTATATTTAACATCTAAAGATACATCAATTTTAATTCTATCTGAATTATTTAATTTTATAAATGAAATGTATTTTTATAACGACGATGCTCACAATTCAAAAAATCTATAATTTCTTGGAAAGAATAGAGGATGTTTTGAAGAAACAAATATAATTGTAGACACATTTAAAAGCCACAATTACCAAAAAAAATATGAAGACTTGAGAACATAATATAAAATTATCATTATTATGTAAAATTGTAAAGTTATATAAAATAACATATATAATAATTAATTTTAAAAAATGGATAAATAATGAATGACATTTCTTCTTCCACTCTAATCTAAATTTCAAACTTGAGTATATTGTACATCTTAATTATTTCTTGCTTCAAATAATAGATAATGCATATTTGACATTATTTATTAAATCTAAATTCTCTCAGTTGTAGATGAAATTATAAGTTTGATAAATTATTTAAATTTTTTGATTCAGTGTTATCTTAACGTCTGATAAAGTGAAAATATAATTTCATTTGTTAGCGAGATATAAAAAAAAATGGTACGTGGGAAAGGATGAATGGATAGTGATAGACAAATATATAATTATCATCTTCTAATAAATGTGAAACTTGTTAATATGTATGTATTTAATGTATAAGGTCATATGTTTGAGTCTTTGTGTATATATTTTTTTATAGGGAAAAGTATGAAAAAGATGTAAGATGTTTGCCAAAATTGGTAATCGATGTAATTTGTTTTGGGTCGCGGGTATTTGATGTACGATGTTTCATTCTGTTGATTTTTGAAGAAACGTTAGTTTTTCCATTAATTTATCCATTAAAAGTTGACACGTGTAGCTCACGTGATAGAGAATTTGAACGTTAAAAGAACGAAAATACCAAAAGTACCCTCTATATGTTTTCCCTCGTTTATACTTTGATAAATATGAGCATACCGTGCCTAAAGATGAGCATACCGTCCCTCCTTTATACCCTCTATACGGTATGCTCATCTTTAGGCACGGTATGCTCATATTTACCTCGGGTGTTTTGGCATAATAAGCATACCGTGCCTAAAGAATCTCTTCCACCACAGAGCAAAAACATGCCATCTGAGCGAGCACTGCCTGTTGCATACCAAGTTTGGACATGTTGTATTAAGTTTATTACATCCACATGGAGTTGCACGCAAAGTGAGCAATGGAGTAATTAAAGGTTGTTCTAGTGATACTCACGTTCTAGCAGATGGTCTGTCACCTTCTGGATTAATCCTACGCCATACATATGGTTTCTGAGCAGTATCCAATGCCCAAGCATCGGATAAGACTCTTTTCCCTACAGAGGATTTTCAACATTAGAAACATCTTCAGCAGAATGGACAATCATGCATGTAATGAAGGACGCTACAAAATCTAATTTTAGAAAGATTGTAATTGTATGGACAAGGATTTCATCGACAGAGAGGAATTCTGAGCCCTTACCATCATTCCCTTTAACGGACACAAACGGAATTCATCAAAAACCTACACCACCAAACATACTACATCAAAAACAAACATTGGGCCGCATTTACCACCGAGGGCAAACATGTTACATCATTTTCCCTTTTTTATAAGCTTTTTAGAAGGTTTTTGAATGACAAAAAAAAAAAGGGATAGTGATATAGAAAAATATAATTATCATCTTGTTGATTTTGTAATGTTGCATACGTGTGTAGCCGGTTATAAGGTTATATATGTTCGACTCTGTTTGCAAATATTTTTTTTATAACATTTTGAGAAGACAGTTAAATAACCAAAATAGTCATGATAAATATAAACTAATTAGATTATTAAAGGGTATTCGTGTCAATTTACAGAATGCGGTTACAAAAACCACTTCTGCATTAATAATATAGATTAATAATATACATATATATCTATATATAGATAGATCGGAAAACAAAATCGGTGCATAAGAAAAAAAAGAAAGGGATAGTGATAAAGAAAATATAATTATCATCTTGTTTAATTTATAATATTGCATACATGTGTAACTTGTTGATATGTATGTCTTCAAGTTATAAGTGTTGAACATGCGCTGTCAAACATGTGCTAGCAGATTCAAGGAATCAACTTTACAACCAACTTCTGCAGACAACCCACGCTATACTCATTGTACATAATATGAGAGCTGTAATAGTGTTTAATTTAGTAGTTAAATAAACTGTCATTAGCAAATAGATGTAATATATATATGTGTGTAATGTATGATTGAAATGCTAAGGTTGAATGCTAAGTGTTCTAGCTTCAATATTCAGTTCAATGTATCCAGTTTAACATGGTATCATAGCAAGTTCGAGATTAGGGTTACCTCAGTTCAGTCATCAAGTCCTTGGCGTGTGCTCGCCCCGACCGCTTTGGCGTCAGCTCATCCTTGCCGTGAAGCTCCGCCTTGACGTCAGCTCCACGCTCGCCGTGAAGCTCGTCCAGTTCAGTCATCCGATCCAGTCCGTAGCTCCACGTGCGCCGTCCGCCTCCGCAGCTCCGTTCAGTCGCCCAGTCGCAGCTCGCCCGGTCAATATCGTGCATAGGACACGTTCCCGCAGTGAAGCTCCTCGCCCTCCACCGAGACATTGACGACGCACCAGATGCCCTCGCTCAGTCGTGGAACTCCTCGTCAACGTGCAGTGAAGCTCCTTGCCCTCGTCGTGAAGCTTCCTCCACATCCGCCACGTCCTCGTCGAGCAACTTCCTCTTGCTCACGGCCACGTCCTCGTCGAGCAACTTTGGAACGTCATCCACCAACTTTGCTATTTGTAACTTTCCTTGGAGATAAGTAAAGAAGAAAACAGGAAATGAGCAATTTTGGAACGTCATCTCCATAATAGTTGAAGACAGATGTTTCATGTGGTTTAAGAGGTTGAAGACAGAATTCTTTCAACTTCCTTGAAGACAGAGGATTCACGCGGGACAACTTCCTTGAAGACAGAGGAATCTCTGCTATCTCGGTTGAAGACATCACGTGGTTCACCAGAGCAGCTCTCCTTCCTTTGCACGCGTAGCAACTAGCCCTGGTTTGATTGGATAGTTTAATCCGGTCTGGTTCAATAGTTCGGTTCAGTATACCGGTTTGATTGACTGGTTTACTACGGTCCGGTTCTGTGTTTAAATTCGATCCGGTTCAGTAGTCTAGACCGGTTCAATAATCTGGTTCAGTTCAAAGCTCCAAACTGGTTTAATAGTTTGGTTCACTAATCTGGTTTGTTTGCTGATTCAGTTTACTACATCATCTTGTGGCTCGGCATGGACCGGAGGAACAAGAGGTGCAGTCATTGTGGAAAGTCTCGTCATAGTCGGGACGAATGTTTCGAACTCGAAGGATTTCCCGAAGGGTGGCAGAGTCAACGACGAGACCGTGTTGACCGTGGATTCGGTACCAGGAACACAACCACAACACCAATTGGCACCGCAAACCATGTCGGAACGAAAGAGAACAGTAAATGGCTTTTTGATTGCGGGGCCACAGACACTATGAGTTTTGACAAGAAAGATTTTATAAGTCAGTCGGCACCAAGACAAGAAATGATCCAGACAGCAAATGGAGACTTACTACCGGTTCAGGGATCCGGAACCATTGATATTTCTCCAACAATTAAATTGCAGAATTGTCTTTATGTGCCTAGCTTAGCGTGCAAGTTACTCTCTATCAGTCATGTAACAAAAGAGCTAAACTGTATGGTGCTAATGTATCCCAATTTTTGTTTGCTACAGGATATTCAGTCGGGGGAAGTTATTGGGCGAGGAATTGAACGTCAAGGCCTGTATTATGTGGAGGAAGTGACTCAACACGGAACTGCAATGCTTGCTCACGGGACAGTCACCAGGCAACAATGGTTGTGGCATCGACGGTTGGGTCATCCATCTGTCGGGTACCTTCATAAATTATTCCCTAGTATATTTCCGTCAAATAACAAACTTATGTGTGAAACCTGTATTCTTGCTAAAAGCCATAGACAATCATATCCAATGTCTGAATCTAGAGCCAAGTCTGTGTTTTCCTTAATTCACTCTGATGTTTGGGGACCAGCTCCAAATAATGGTACATGTATGTCGAACACTGGCTTTAGGTATTTTGTGCTTTTTATCGATGATTATTCACGCATGACCTGGGTATACTTCCTTAAGCATAAATCTGAAGTCTTTACTAAGTTTGTAGAATTTACCAATCTAGTTCAGACCCAGTTTAGTAAACAAATCCAGGTACTCCGTTCTGACAATGGCGGAGAATTCGTAAATTCCTCACTTCAACAGTTTCTTAAAACCAAAGGCATCATACACCAAACCACTTGTCCACATACTCCTCAACAGAATGGGGTAGCAAAAAAAAAAATCGTCATCTTTTAGAAATGACAAGAGCATTAATGCTAGAGTCAAAAGTTCCAAAATCATTTTGGCCAGAAGCTGTGGCAACGTCAGTCTATCTTCTTAATCGTCTACCCACTAAGGCGATTCAACTCCAAACACCACTTCAGGTTTTATCTAGTCATATGAGTGTTCCAACAGCCTTAACACTCCAACCTCATATCTTTGGGTGTTCTGTCTTTGTACACATTCCCAAATCGGATCGGTCTAAGTTCGATCCCTGTTCTGTCAAATGTGTATTTGTAGGGTATGGGATTCACCAGAAAGGCTACCGCTGCTATAATCATAAAAAAAATCGCATGTATATTACAATGGATTGTACTTTTTTAGAAACAGAATTCTACTTCCCATCCCAATCTCCTGTCCAGGGGGAGAATAATGAGGATAGCCCACTAGATTGGTTGATCTTAACCACTTTGACCACTCCAGTGTTCCCTGAGATAGTCCCAACAGAGCAAGTTGGTGGAACCACCGAGATGTTGACTCCCATCATACAGGTCTTGGATGCTTCAACCCCGTCAACCCCGACTAATATCCCGGAGGTTAGTAGTTCTAATTGGGTAACTCCTGGTTCTAATACTTCTAATGACAATGGTTTGGAAGAGTCATCAGTACAGGAGAAAGACGTACCAGTACAGGAGAGATATGTACTACCAGCCAGGAGAAACAGAGGTGTTCCTCCTATTCGATACGAACCAGAGTACAGTCCAAAGGCAAGCCGGTACCCAGTAGCAAACTTGGCAAGGAGGAGTCTGACACCAGCTGCACAAGCCTTTGCTACTGCAGTATATACTCAAGATATACCCAGCACAGTGGAATCAGCATTAAAGATTCCAGAATGGAGGCATGCCATGAGAGTAGAAATGGAAGCCTTGAAGAAGAGTCAAACGTGGGAGAAGTGTGATTTGCCTCACGGAAAAAGAGCGGTTGGCTGCAGATGGGTGTTTACAGTAAAACACAGGGCTGACGGATCCGTGGAGAGATATAAAGCAAGACTAGTGGCCAAAGGATATACTCAAACCTATGGCATTGATTACTCAGAGACATTCTCCCCAGTAGCTCGAATTGATACTATTCGAGTCTTGTTTTCTATAGCTGCAAATAAAAATTGGTCGCTACACCAGTTTGATGTGAAGAATGCCTTCCTGCATGGTGATTTAGAGGAAGAAGTCTATATGGAACCACCGCCTGGTTTCACGTCAGGATTCCAGAGATCAGATGTATGTAAATTAAAAAAGGCGCTATATGGACTCAAACAAGCGTCAAGGGCATGGTTTGGGAGATTCACAGTGGCTATGAAGAAATATGGCTACCGACAGAGTAATTCAGATCACACTCTGTTCATCAAAAGAAGAGAAGGTCGAGTAACTTGTTTGATGATATATGTGGATGATATGATCATTACAGGTGATGATAAAGAAGAAATTGTTCAGCTCAGGAGCAATCTGTTTCAAGAATTTGAGATGAAGGATTTGGGGGAACTCAAGTACTTCTTGGGGATTGAAGTCCTACGGTCTAAAACAGGTATTTTCATATCACAGAGAAAATACATTTTAGATCTGCTAGTGGAAACAGGATTGATGGACTGCAGGCCAGCAGACACACCAATCATTCCAAACCATGGGCTTCGAATAACGGAGGGAGCTGAACAGGCAGATCAAACCCGGTTCCAACACTTAGTAGGGAAGTTGATCTACCTATCACACACCCGACCAGATATTGCATATGCAGTAGGTGTGTTAAGTCAGTTTATGCACAAGCCACAGGCAGACCACATGGAGGCTGCAGTAAGAGTCCTTCGCTACTTAAAGGGGTCACCAGGGAGTGGAGTATTGTTCCAGAAGAATGACCACCTTAAAGTAGAAGTATACACAGATGCGGATTGGGCAGGGAATCCAATAGACCGGAGATCAACCTCGGGTTACTTTGCAAGAGTTGGAGGGAACTTGGTAACCTGGAAGAGTAAAAAGCAAAAGGTGGTGGCACTTTCGAGTGCTGAGGCAGAATTCAGAGGAATCGCTTGAGGTCTAACAGAAGTCTTATGGCTATACAAGTTGTTAGATGAAATTGGTTTTCCTATCCGGGAACCATGTAAGATATTATGTGATAATCGGGCAGCTATAAGTATTTCTGAGAATCCAGTTCAACATGATCGGACCAAACATGTTGAAATTGATCGACACTTTATAAAAGAGAAACTAGAAGATGGAACGATCATAATTCCATTTGTGCGCTCTGAAGATCAACTCGCAGATATACTTACCAAGGCAGTAAACGGAACAAGTTTCAGACGAGTTTTGTGCAAGCTAAATATTGGAGATCCCACTATTCAACTTGAGGGGGAGTGTTGAACATGCGCTGTCAAACATGTGCTAGCAGATTCAAGGAATCAACTTTACAACCAACTTCTGCAGACAACCCACGCTATACTTATTGTACATAGTATGAGAGTTGTAATAGTGTTTAATTTAGTAGTTAAATAAACTGTCATTAGCAAATAGATATAATATATATATGTGTGTAATGTATGATTGAAATGCTAAGGTTGAATGCTAAGTGTTCTAGCTTCAATATTCAGTTCAATGTATCCAGTTTAACAATAAGGTCATAAGTTCGAGTGTCCATGGAAATATGTTTTTATAACCTTTTTGAGAAGACATTTAAATGACCAAAATAGTCATGATAAATATAATCTAATTAGATTATCAAAGGGTATTTGTGTCAATTTACAGGAAGCTGTTAGAAAAAACACTTCTTCCTTAATAATATATATATAGATCGAAAAAACTGGTGCATGAGAAAAAAGAAAGGGATAGTGATAAAGAAAATGTAATTACCATATTGTTTAACTTGCAATGTTGGATAAGTGTGTAGTTGGTTAATGCGTTTATCTTTAAGTTATAAGGTCATAAGTTCGACTGTTCGAGTATCTGTGAAAATATGTTTTTATAACTTTTTTGAGAAGACATTTAAATGACTAAAATAGTCATGATAAATATAAACTAATTAGATTATAAATGGGTATTTGTGTCAATTTACATGTGGCGGTTACAAAAACCACTTCTGCCTTAATAATATAGATATATCAATATATTAATTTGGCTAAATCACATACAATGTTGACAAATAAGTATTTTTATTGTATTTTCTCATTCCTAATGTTAAATTAAATTCTTCTAAGTGGTCCATGTCAATCATAACTTACTAGTGATTTTAATTGTCTTTTGTAAACAGATGCACAAAATTAAGTCACAAAAATATTTAATTTAAAAGTATTAATTAATATCTTATTATTAATTTTAATTATTGACTCACGCATTTTTAACTAATTTTATGAACAAATGCACTTAATATAATATATAATTTTTGTATTTTATAATATAATTTATAATAACTTATATATATAATTAGTTATTTCATGCATTTTTAAGTTTTAATATTTTTATTGTAAACAATTCAAACTTACAACAATTAAATTTTTTAAAAATTATTATTGTGTATATTCACTGAAAAAAATATTTTTTTAAACCTTATAACAGTAAACTTATTATTTTATTTTTTAAAATTATTTTACACTATATTTATTTAAAAATAATTTAAATATGTTATACTATGTACCATAAAAAATAACTTATATTACATATAAAAAATTAAGAAATAAAACATACTATTAATTGCACAACACGCAGTCCAGATATCTAGTTACATATTAACATATATATTAATTAAGAAAATATTGTTAATCAGATAATGCTACTAGATTAATTACTATAATTAAATTTCATTTAATAATTTTCAACATATTTTAACTTCATGTGAAATGGTATGATCAGCACTGGTGTTGCCAATTTTATATTTTATTACTTGGTTGTTTATACATATGAAAAAACATTGAAATAAAATTAAAACGTAAAATTTATTTAATAAGAGAAAAGTATGAAGATGTACACATTGATAAATGTATTATTGTACATAATATTTATAATTTTTAATATTTTGTTAGTTATACAAATATGTTCAATGTATTGGTTGTACATAATATTTATATTTTTATTACTTCCTTAGTTATACAAATATGTTTCATAAATGTAGTAATTGTACATTGAGTCAATTATTTATCTAAAATTGTCGTTAAATGTTTCATAAATTAAAATTGAATATTTATTCAATATTACAATTAAAGATTGATAATTTTCAGTAATGTTATAAATGAGATTTGATTTGATGGGTGTTTGATTTGGATATAACTCAGACCAATTCAAGTAAGGTTAGTAAAGAAGTTTAAGCGAGAACCGAGACCATTGAGCTCGAATTGATGATCGCTAGTTTAGATGAGGGTCTAGATTAGAAGTATTAATTTATTGAACAATATAATAATAGTATACAAACATGTACAAAAATATTGCATCCGTGAATAGATATGTAAACAAGAATATGATAATACAGACATAATAATAGAATGTGATTTTTGTATCATGCTTCTATTTACCTATCATAATACCACGTGTACACTAATACGATAAAGTTGTATGAACAATTTGATTCTTAAGTACTTCTTTAAACATGTTTTGTTTAATAGTTTTAAAATCTTTAATTAATTATTTAATTTGCCGGATTGTAAATTTTAAGTTAAGAACTTAACATATGAGTTCATAGTTCTACCTATAAAAAAATAATTATTTTAATATTTGCTTAAATTGCTTGCATATAGTCTCATATTTAGCTAATTTAACATTTGCAAGCTTTTCCAACAACTGCCGGATGTTATTCCAAGAGTCGAACGAGAATGAATACCACACAGAAGAGTAAGGTCGGGTTCCCTAATAGAATGTTTAACTGAATATAAACACATAAGAAAAATTATACAATTTTTGTAAATATGACACAATAAATTTATTATATATATTAATATTTTTTAAACTTAACACAATAAATTTATCACCCTTAGTCGAGTCTATCATGACATTTTTTACCATTAAATTTAGCTTATTGTCATAGTTAAGGGTGAGCTCAGGACGGGCGGGATATATTTTTCCCCAAAAGAAATATCAATCTCGAAATTTCGGGACTCATACCTGGAGGGCCGAGAACAAGACCGAGTTCATTAAAAAAACACGTCTGAGGTGGTCTTTCTTGACTCGGGCCGGTTTCTGTCCAGGACCGACTTTTTCACTAAAAAATATATTCAAAACTTTTAAATACAAAACACAATGTAAATATTATATAAAGTATCCAATACAAAAGAAAATACAAATATCATAGCAAATATTCAATATAAAAAATGTCAAATTTCAAACACAATCCTAAACACACAATAAACTAATTAAAAAAAAAACACAATAAATGTTGATTCCAACCTACACTCAGGTCGGGCCGGTTTATTCGGTCTTTTGGGTAGAAAACCTGAACCCGAGCCTGAGTTTGGGATAAAATAAATCTGCATGTTTTGACTATGTCTTAAATTCGGGATGGTCTCAGAATAGTTTTTTCAGTTTTTCGGTCCACCAGTCATTTTTGCTCACCCCTAGTCATAGTCGATCAAAAATTTTTTTTGGGCCAACCGTCGATCAAATTCAGTAGTGTTGTTTAATTGGTAATAATAAATTAAAGTTTAACAAGAAAATATGATGTGTTCTTCTAAACTAGGTTTAATTATCTATTTGTTCATTTTTTTTAAACTTTTGCTATTTAATAATAATGTTTTTTAGTTTAAATCACCAATTTCCATTATTTTACTTTTAGTATTTCACTAGTGAATATTAAGATTTAATGTACTAAAAATGTTTTCTTCTTTTATTGTTTACGTTTCTTCTATCTTCTTCCTATTTCCAAATATAACTATTTTTCTTGTCAAACGTCATCATATATTTCTTTGACCATATTTTTAGTTACGACCATTTATATATTCCTTTATTAAGCGGTATAACACATTTAAGAACAAATGTTTTTGTTAAAAAAAAAAGAGATATCGAAGTAATTATTGGTATACATACTTAAAATGTAGTGTACCAAAGAAAAACTTAATTTGATCAGTTAACTGTTAAATTTTGTAATATTAAGGACATAATTATGTTTTTGAGTATAACATATGATTTTCTTGAATTGTATTTGACAATTTGAGTATATGTTTTTTTTCATTTACTACTAATGAAATAGTTTATATACATTATTTTTTAATTGTCTCTTTGCACCGAATGAATAGTGATAAAAAAATAAAATAAAATCATATGTATGTATATCACATATAAACAAAGGGCTCTACTATCAAAATATATATATGTCAATCTAAAATATAAAGTTTCGAACTAGATCTTTCAGAGAATGGATTCATATTCGAAGTGTGCATAACCACATGGATAAGCTCACACTCACATATACAATTTTTTTGGTTGATATGTCATATACAATTGAAAACAAAATTAATGTGGAAGTTTTCGAATACACTAAAGTGTATTTCCCTTAATGGTTAAACTAAACTCTGCATATATTACGAGCGCGTTGTCGTCATTTTTCGTGTTTGAAGTTCTACAAACGTATGATCAGTATGACCTCAAAGATAAATACAATAATGGTAATAGAATTAAACACTTGATTATACATATTAATTGAAATTTAAAACTAAGCTTGAATTAAGAAATTTCTCAAGCGATTACACATGACAATACACTTGCACAATACCCCAACACGAATTAAATTGTTCAAAAGAAAGAATAAGTTAGGTTATTGAATTATAATAAGTGAATAAAGTCTTAAGCTTTTTGTTATTCAAACGTGAATCTTTATTATTGTATAAATATAGAACATAATTGAATCATATAACATAATATAAAATAAGTTATATTTCCAACTAATTTTCGTGTTATCAACACATACCGACCTTTGTGTTTTATCGTACTATTATGTTATTGTGCATGCCTATTTTGATACTTTAACACAATCGAAACATAAAGGTACGAAAATTATATCATGTTTATATTATTGTGTTATTGAATAATTAAATTCAAACACAAATACAAAAAAATAGTGTATATTCGCGTCTTGCTAACATAAATCCGGCAAAAACTCCTTCGAATTCGCAAGGACAAGCGTAAGGAGATTGAGAGAAAAAAAAAATCTGTATACAAAATATATTTCATATTATTTTAAATATTCAAAATCATGGACCGGTCGAGCAGTATTCATGATTATTTTCGAAATTACTAACCAACCACAAAGGAAGTTGAGCAGGAAAAAAAGATTAATGAACAAAAAAGAAAATACACGAAATTTGGCTATTGGACAGAAAGTTATTCGAAATTTTATTATACGAATTTTGCTCTATTTAGTATTTACTTTCTCGAGGCGGGGCAATAAACAATCACCATTTGTTTTAAATGATGTGACAATTGATTAACGATGTAAAAATTTAAAAATAGCATAAAAATAGATTTCTAAAAAACTTATAAAATTAAGGGGAATAATTTTTATTAAAAGTATAATATATATTTTTTTAGTATTTATTAATATTCTTAATAAAAATATTCTACTAAAAGCTCCCCACTCATATTGCTCCTAAAAATTACACCATCACCATTCATTTCCTTTTTCATGAGAAATATTTGAAACAAATAAATATTTGTCAATTCAAACATTATTTCAAAGGGACACGCTTTGTGAATGATATAAAGGTCTAATAATTTTGTACTTTTGTTTGATAGATAAAAGAGGAAGAAAAAACAGATTATATCCACTCTTGGAAGTCCTAAGGAAAACTGATTTATAACATACAATTACAAGTCAATGATTGGAAAAAATAAATAATATAATTATAGTCAATGCATTTCTTCCTACCAAGTTTAATGTGTTCTCTATTACCCTGACTAATCTCAGGCTCAATAATGGGTAGGTTACAAAGTGTGTGCATAAAATAAGGAAAAAACATGTAATATGTTTGTTTATTGTTATAAAAACGTAGACCTTGTTTGTTTCTGATGAAACATATTTGCTACTGTAGATTTTAGATGAAATCTGATAGGGTCCGTGAAAAAGTGTCGTTAACTGGAACAGTGCAACAAAGATTGTGATTTTACGACAGAAATTAGGGATGACGTGGATCTTCTTGGAGAAATGGAAGCTAGGAAGTGAACATGGGGAATTATGGTAGATGAAGGTATTGACAGATTATATTGGAAGTTGGAAGAAGACTAAAGTTGTGGAGTCGAGAGCTGGAGATGTAAGGAACATGGACTACTGTAATTGGAGGGAAATAGAGGTAAGAGCAATTTCGAAATTTCATTTTTTTTATTGACGTTTAAATTAAGTGTCACGTGCGATGCATATGACGGATTTTAACGGGAAAAAATAACAAAAAAACACACGTTTCATCTAAAACCTACAAAAGGAAATATAGTACATCATAAACTAGCGACCCAAAACAAGTTGCATCACTTACCAATTTTGGTAAACATATTACATGTTTTTCATACTTTTCCTTAAAATAAAGACTCCATTGTAATACGTGCTAGTCATATTCATGTCATTCTTGACGTTGTACTGTTATGAGAATATGATGATGATAACTATTTAAGAAGGATGATACATATAATGGTTAATTACTTAAATTGTTACACATGTTGACCAATGTGATTAATTGGTTAAACATGTTTTTTCGTGTGACTGAGTGGTTACACATGTTTTAGCATGTGACTGATTGGTTACTCCGTCACTGAACCATTAAAATTTTCTGTTTGTTTCGCATGTGTCAATCACGTGACCCTTCTCTCAAAATATGAAATGACGAAGTTGCCCTTCTCTCACCTTTCATGGCCCAATTTCTGTCAGACTACATCTTTGTGGTTCTCCTCTCCGACTCTCCTGTTTGTTTGACCTATCCACAACGGCTCCACCTCTGAACTCACCTCAGGTAATTTGCTGCACTTTTCATTTTCATTTTCCTTTCAATTTTTTCCCTCTCTACGATTTCAGATTGTTTCCGAATTGTTGTGACACCCAATTTCTGTTCTTGAAGGGTTCTTTACTCACTGTGCGCTATTCATGTTCGCGAGTCGGTTTCTGGTTCTAGTTTTTGTTGGGGGGGTTAAATTTTTTGGGTGGTTCTCTTCGGTTTAAATCGACTTCTTCGGTTCGATTGAGCAACTTCTTCGATTTAGAAGTTATATTTAAAGTTTAAACCTATTGTGTTTAATTTTGAGACTATTGTGTTATGTATGTTCAAAGTTTGAGGTAATTATGCTGTGTTATATTGTGTTTGAGAGTAATGTGTAAGTTTTACACTATGTAGTTTGTGTGTGTTTGAGGTAATTATGTGTGTGTTTGAGACTATGTAGTTTGTAATTTTTTTTCTTGTGAACAGTGAAACGTACGTCGAACCGGGTTGGACCGTCCGAACAGGCCCTCTTGCCTCCACCAAGTCGTAGAAGAAACATCTCCGCCATGGAAGTTATACACGGATGGGTCTTCATGCATCGAAGGCTCGGGAGCAGGGTTGGTGCTAACTCCACCAGATGGAGGAGAGCCTTTGAGGTATGCCCTAGTTTTAACCTTCAAGTCTACCAACAACGAATCTAAATATGAGGCGTTGATTACGGGCCTAAGAATAACTAGAGGTATAGGCATCACTGCCATCAAGGTATACTGTGATTCCCAACTTGTGGTTAACCAAGTCAATGGGGAATATGCGACCAAGGGAAAAATGATGAAGAAATATTTGAGAGAAGCCAAAGTTTTGGTTGAAGGCTTCGCCCAATTCGAGATAGCGTCATTCTAAGGGAAGAAAACGTGGAGGCTGATGCATTGAGAAAATATGTCTGGCAGCAAACACCCTTGAAAGTGAACTTTGTTGAAAGTGTCTCGACCCAGGGGACTTTTGAATGTTTTAACATTCAAAGTACTGATACTTGGGCAACGCCCATAAAGGCATACCTAGAAACAAGGGTAGAACCCTTGGAAGAGGCGGAGATAAAAAGAATGAAGCGTATAACTCCAAGTTATACCTTGATTGATGGAGTCCTTTATAAAAAGGGATTTTCTACACCATTCTTGAGATGCGTCGCCCAACTTGAAACTACCACCATACTCAGAGAATTATATGAAGGATATGTTGCTTGTCATGAGGGGGCCAAATCAATTGTTCGGAAAGCCTTGAATCAAGGATATTATTGGCCCACGATGGCTATGAAAGCAAATGAAAAGGTGAAAAAATGTGAGTCGTGCCAGAGATACACTCCAAGAATTGGGTGCCTACTTTCTGAATTGATACCCATGCGCATTACCAGGCCATTCGTGCAATGGGGAATCGATTTGGTGGGTCCATTCCCCAAGTCTAAGCAGAATTGTTATATCATCGTGGTAGTTGATTATTTCTCCAAATTGATAGAGACTAAAGCTTTGGCGTCGACTACGGAATTCCAAGTGATTAAATTCCTAAAATCCAGGATCATATCCAGATATGGAATTCTGAGTATCCTCGTCAGCGATAATGGTACTCAATTTGACGGCAGAGAACTAAAATGCTTTTGTGAAGAATTGCATATTGAGCATCGACAAACCTCAGTAAGGCATGCGAGATAAATGGACAAGTAGAGGCGGCAAATAAAATCATTCTCATCGGATTGAAAAAGCGGATTGACGCCTTGAAAGGAAAATGGACTGAAGAACTGGATAATGTCCTTTGGTCCCTAAGGACAACGCTAAAAATATCCACGGGTGAAACACCCTTTGGATTGGTATATGGCTCAGAAGCATCGCTCCTACTAAAATAGCAGTAGCCTCACATCGGGTAACACATTTTGAGGCAGCGCCCAATGATGAACAAAGACGCGTCGACCTTAATCTAGTGAAGGTCAAAAGATGGATATCAGACGAAATCCAGGGAAGAATGAGGTTGGCCACCGCTAGATATTATAATCGACGAGTGTTCTCTCGTCAATTTTTCGTGGGGGAGATGGTATGGAGATGAAACTAATTCTCACACTTGGACAAGATTAATAAGCTATCTCCAAAGTGGGAAGGGTCTTATAAGGTCATCGCTATTCCTCACCCCAACGCCTATGTCTTGGAGGATGAGGAAGGAAGGAAGCTGAGGAATACTTTCAATGCGGAGCATTTGAAAAAATTCTATGCGTAGATTCTAAAGAATGATTCCATTGTAAATATATCAAGTATGGTCTTTTACTAATGAGTGTCGCAAGTTCTCAAAAGCATCGATTCCATAAATAAAGGAGCTATTAAAGATAAGGGAGTTGTAAAAATCACTTTCATATCAAAAGAGTCGTCGCCTTGATTGCATGCCTTGATTTCATTATCCAAAATGATTTACAAGATAAAATGTTCAAGTGCCGAGAAACAAAAACTACAAGGTCTAGACAGCAATAAAAATTCTTCAAGTGCATTTTGGAGGAGTGCCCTGGGGAGGAGCGCTACTAGGTTCCGGTGTCGCTCGCTTCTGCCCAGCCTTAGCATGAGTAGGAGTGTTGCTAGTCTCTGGCGTCGCTGCTGATTTCTGGGCAGCCTTAGCCTTTGAAGCTGCAGCCTCCTGGTTCTCCTGCTGCATCTGTAAGAAGGCATGTAAACCCTTTACTTGCTCCACAGGGAAGTCAGGTTGAATCTCGTGGATTTGGGAGACTAGTCTACCGTACATCTGGATGATTTTGTCCACCAAATGCCTCTCAGTAGCCTCCTTAAAGGCGGCAGTATGCTTGAAAGACTCCACCGCCTCAACCTTCGCAGTCTCTAGTTGGTGAAGCGCTGCCTCTTTCTCCCTCTGGGCAACCTCAAGTTGGAGAACAACTAATTCTTTCTCCTTCTTGGCAGTCTCAGCCTCGAGAAGTGCCGCTTCTTTCTCCTTAGTCAAGGAAGAAATGGTCTTCTCGGCTCGGCGAGCATTTTCCCTGTTCTGGTTGGAGACCCGCTCACACTCTGCAAGCTGCTGAGCAAATTTGTTGGCCTTCTCAACGACAAATTGAGCTTTCTCAATTGCCCCCTCCTTGAGGTGAAGCTCCTCACCAACATGCTGTTAGAAGAAGGCACTATCTTTTTCAAGTTTAACCTTCACCTTCATCCATTCAGCCCTCTACTTCTCAAGATGAGCAGCCTTGGCAGCCCTCACCCCATTATCCTCCATAGAGGCACATTTGTGGGCAAGGTGTACTGCCAAGGCGTCGACCTCAGTCTCTGTGGCTAGAACCTATAGACAAAAGGTTACTTACAAATAAATGAGAAGGACAACCAAATGTAAGGAAGAAAACTTACGGAGGCGACTGAAGTGAGGTGATTCCTAACGACCCCTTCGACCCATTGAGGATCGAAGTTGAGCTAGCGACGATCCCCAGGAAGAACAGACCCGCTCACGATGTGTAGGGTCAGGTCGGAATGAAGGGGGTTCCTTCGGGAAGTTTGGCATGAAGGGAAGTTCCTTCTGGAATACTGATACCCTACAAGCGACGCCAGAGCTCCCAGTTCATCATCCGATTCTCGTAGACAGGTGTCTCATATAAGCGTCGCCTCAAATCGAATCCAGGGCCTTCAGAAGAACCCAAAGGAGGATCGATTAGTACGGCAGGGGAAGTAGACATCTGAGGCATTGGTGGGATAAAAGGCGAAGGGGACCTATGAGGCGCGGCTTGCTTGAGGGGTGAAGGATCGAGCGTGGACATTGCGTTTCTAGGACCTTCAGGCGACACCTCATGACCTAAAGCCAACAATCAAAGAGTTCAGTTAGCAAAAAAAATCGCAAAATAAGGTAAAATTCTTTTGAAAAGAATACCTATATGTGTCGCCGTCTCTTCAGTACTCTCATCCAGCACAAAAGTGTTGGAGGGATCAGCAGGGTTGGTCGTGTCCTTCTTGGAGCGCCGCTTCCTCTCAGGGGTTATGGACTTGGCCTTGTGTTTCTTTTTTGCTGGCTCTTCCTCCTCCCTGATACGTGGAAGTACACCAGTCGCCGCCTGGATATAGCGTCCAAAAATTCGAAATAAGTAATCAAAAGAATCATCATCATCTCCAAAGAAGAAGAAATTATTAGCAAGGATCTCCAATTAGGCGACTTTAATGTCGCACTAGCAAGGATCGCCTATGTTGTATCCTTGGATATATATGAGAGTTGCCCCTTGGAATGTGCTAGGTATGTGAGGTTGAGGGTATCAATATTCTCCTCGGAATATTCGGTGAAGGAGGGTAAAGGATCCGTGCGGAGATTTCTTAAAGTTCGGTAGACGCCTCTGAAGAAGAAAAAGTACTTACTTTTCCAATTTGAGTTAGTGGACTTAAACCCACTAACCAAAGGTCTTTTAGGATCCCAGAACCAGGGGTTCTGTCCAAGGCGTCGAACATTCCAGCCCTTCGACTCGGGGAAACGGGTTTGAAAAAGAAACATACCAAATGCGTAGAATTGAAGGCGATAGAAGGACCTAAATAAAGAAAGAGATTAGGGTCAACCCTTATCGAAGCAAAGAATACTAAATAAGTAGGAGCGTTTGGGGTCAGTTGAGTAGGAGCGATGTCATAATAACGGCACATCTCTATGAGAGATTCGCAAAAAGGGAAGCGAAGTCCCACCTCTATTTGACTCAATTAGATCGTGGCTTCATCTTCACCTGGAAAACAGACTCGATCGTCACCCATAGACTCGGTATAAGGGAAACAAGGTCGATCGGCGTTGCTCATACCCAAGGTCTCTACCGCCCACACAAAGTTCTCTCGGGTAATGATATTCTGTTTTGGATCAATGGAAGGAATGGGAAAGTTAAGAGTCTTACTAGGGACATTGCTGGAAGAGGCCTTGAATTTCTTCAGTAATCGAACTTCTGATGGCGTTACTCAACAACGGGCAATGGTGGCGACGTTTTACTTAAAAGGTGATTGCTAAGCAGACCAATTTTCTAGAGAGAGAATCTAGAGAGAAGGCAAAGCTGAATTGGCTAAAAGTATTCAAAAGGAATGGGTCATCCCTTTTATAGTGGAACCTTGAAGAAACGGAAATCATTGCAACTGAAGACGAAAAGTCACGCCTGGTAAACCGTTGGATTAAATGGAATTTGAAACGTCGTTTCTGGTGAACTGTTAGATTTTAACAGTCACATGGATTGTTGACGTCACGTAACTGTTCCATTCAAATTCAAAGAAAACCAAAACGCCAAACAATGTAGACCGTTAGATATCTGAGGATCACACGGATTGCTGACGTCACGGGGGGCAAATGAACCAATTCATCCCTTCAAATTTGAATTTTCCTACCAAGAAGTTTTTGAATTCCCGCCTTTCAAAGATTTGAATCATCGCCTTATAAAGGCCCTCAAAGCTCATCGACGCCTATTAAAATTTAAGGCTCATCGCCGCCTATTAAAATTTAAGGCTCATCGACGCCTATTAAAATTCAAGGCTCATCAACGCCTATTAAAATAAGAACCCAGTTGAGGCAAATTAAGGCTTATAGAAAGTCGAACCTCATGGAGGATTCTATCCAATCAGGATCAATGATCTTGTTTGGCTCGGGGGGCAGATGATGGGGTTTATAAGGGACGTCTTATTTAATAATCATTTATCACTGACCTTTCTAAAATAAAATCATAAGATGCTATCCATCAAAGACGTCGCCCATAGTGCCAAAGAGGCGTCTATCTGTGCAGGTCAACTCGAGGTTGTCTATCTGTGCAGGTCCGACCCGAAGAGAGCGACGCCTGTGTAGGAGAGATTTAAGAGGATCCAACACCTGTGAAGACTGGACTCGTTGTTCAGGTGAATGCATACTTTGAAGTCTCATCACTACGGGAGAAGGCTTAGTTAAGGGCTCATTTCCACGGCTCAAGTATGATTGAGCCGTGAAAAATTTAATATAATAATTATTAACGACTCAATGATTAATGATCCGTCCCGAATTTAATTTACCGGCTCAATTCTTTGAGCTGGCTAGTAAACCGTGTTTTTTTTCGAAATTTATTTGGGACAGCTCAGTTTTGTTGAGCCGTCAAGTAAAATGATATTAAAAAAATAGTTGGATGGCTCAACAGAACTGAGTCGTCCGAACTAATAAACGTTCTGGTCTGACCGAAAGTTGTGTTTCGAAATTTAGTTGGGACGACTCAGTTTTGTTGAGCCGTCAAGTAATATGATATTAAAAAAAATAGTTGGACGGCTCAACAGAACTGAGCCGTCCGAACTAAAAAGCGTTCTGATGAATCAGAAAAAATTGGGACGGCTCGATCCTATTGAGCCGGCCCCCAAAATAAAAAAATAGTTGGACGGCTCAACAGAACTGAGCCGTCCGAACTAAAAAACGTTAATTGGGACGGCTCGATACTGTTGAGCCGACCCAAAAAAAAATAGTTGGACAGCTCAACAGAACTGAGTCGTCCGAACTAAAAACGCTGTCATTGGTCCGTGAAGTAAAAACGTTGTCGTTTTTTACTCAGAAAAAAATTGGGACGACTCGATCCAATTGAGCCGTCCCAATCAGCATTAACTCACAGAACCGAGACTCTGACTCTGCACTTGTCGTTCATTTTCACTGAAGAACCTCTCAAGAACACAGCACAGCTAGCTCCGCGCAATCGTCACCAAATCGGTAAGTTTGTTTCATTTTTTTCAATTCAATCAAGGATTCGACATTCCCAAGTCTTATACATGTTATCCTTTCTTCGATTTTCAGAGAAAACATCAACAATCACTAATTTCGGAAACCCTAATTTCTACATCAAGGTTCGATTTGAAGGTAATAAACCGATCTCTATCTCTTTTTGTTGTTGTGTGTTGTTTCAGTTTCAGGATTTTATTTGAGGAATAACACGGTTTGTGTGTGTTGTTATGTGTTGTTGTGTGTGTTGTTTGAGGAATAACACGGTTTTGGAAAAGAAATGGAGGAAATAATCTGGTAGAGGTCATGACCGTGAGTTTTATTGCTCATTGCTCATTGACGGTTCCGTTTTCATGCAACCCATCAATAATTGAATTTCGAACTTGTATTGGTTAGTAACCTATGACGTACAGTCTGTGATGTTTTCAAAATTCTTTCACTTCTGTAGTTTGAAGTTTACGGTTTTCTTGTTCCAAAGATTGCAGCTTTAGTGAATTTTAGTGTTCTTCTATTTGGTCAATGAGTTTCATATTGAATCCTTCAACTGTTTTCATTTATTTGCTGTCTTGTTCAAAAAGATGAACTTGGTGCGACTACGACTCTCAAAACTTGATTCGAAAGCATTCCATTCCGTTCCAGCTTGGTGATTGTTGATTGCATTAGAATATTATAGATTACTAACAGTCACCGCAATCTGCATACAGCAGCTTCTACCTTTGAATATCTTGAATTTGCCTCCATACTTCTTCAATCTCCATGCAGATTGTGAGCTTTAACCCTTGCATGTCTTCTTTTCTTTTCCAAGGCAATCCGAATCATATGTGTATTGTGCAATTCTCTTGATTCCAAATATTGGAAGAGAGCTGTTTATGGAATAAAAAAAGTACATTGAAGTTCTCTTCTAGCTTTGCGATACCTTTTGCAGTAAATTGGTAATCTTTCACCAGAACTTCAATATGCTTTTATCAGTGCATATATTCGATGTTGTTGTCAAAATCTTCTCTTCCATTTTCTCATCTATTTGCTTTAATTAAAATAATATTTTGCTGAAAACAGCAATCTTTATTGTAGGGGGACAATGTCATAGTTTGACTTACATGTCTCTATTGTTGTATATAAGTTCATAAGGATAGGACAATCTTCATGTTAAAGAACATCGGAGAGTATTCCACCTTTGTTTCTCTTGGTCTATATGAAATGATTTGCACTTAAAACAAATCAAGACCTTCCTAACTTTCATATTCACATTTTTTGTTAGGAACTTTATAATTCGGCATAGATAGAAGTTGGATAAAAAAACCAAGAATTAGCAAAGAGTATCAATCCGGTGTCAAAAAGTTCATTGAATTTGCTAATACAAATGGTTTGGTCAATGGAAAAATGACATGTCCTTGCCGTAAATGCTAAAAATAGAAAATATAATGTGGCAGAAGAAGTAGAAAGTCACTTGATTTGGAATGGTTTCTTAGTTGACTATACAACATGGTGTTTTCATGGTGAATCTTGTATACAAACTCAGCCCACTATGACTAGAGAAGACTTTTCCTCCAGGATTCTTTATTGTGATGATGCATTTAATTATACATCTACCGGTAGAAGTAAAACTAGGTGGTCCTGTACAATACCGGTGGATGTATCCTATTGAGAGGTTAGTTCAATTGACTCTCTTTATCCAATGTGTGTAATAGTAATGTAACATTCTTTTTCCTAATGAATTCTTAAGGTTTTTGGTCACTTTGAAAAACTACGTTAGGAATAAAGCTCAACCAGAGGGATCAATTGCAGAAGGATATATTGTTGAAGAATGTATGATCTTTTGCAAAAGGTTTATGGGGCAACTAGACTCGATATTTAACCGACCCAAAAGGATCTTATCCTATGCTGGAGGTGAAACATATTTGTTTTCATCAGGTGGTTATTTTATTGGTAGTGCTCAGACAACGGTGCTTGATCGTATGTTGCTAGCTCAAGCACATCGTTATGTCTTACTGCATAGTGATATAATTGAACCATACCGCCGGTCAGTTTTCACTTTATCACATTATTATGAATAATAACAAATTATTTTGGATACAGATGAATTAAATAGAACTTTGCAGGAGATTTGTTGATGTTCAACGAGAACAACACCCTTCAGTTTCAACTTCACGCATTGAGGGTCAATTGTTTATAGAGAAATTTGCAGATTGGCTTAATAGACAGGTTTATCTTAATTCTTTATTGATCTTATTTGAATGTACAGAGTATTTTTTTGTTAGATACATTTCTTCTTATAGTATTTCAAAAAATCTAGGTACCTGACATGATTGTTAATAACTGTTCACAATAAGAAATTGCTCTTGCAACTGGTCCAAATTCCGTTGTTAGAAAATTTAGTGGATTCTCTATCAACGGATTTGTATTCCACACAAATGATCATGAGAAAAATAGAAAATGTCAGAATAGTGGTATAATGGTTGAAGCAGATGGACAAAGTTATTATGGAAGACTATCAGATATTGTTGAACTGGATTATTATGGACGATATTCAGTTATATTATTTCTGTGTGATTGAGTTAATGTGAAATCTCCGGGAGGGCTTAAGAAGGATGCAAATGGCACAATCCTAGTTAATTTTTCGAGATTGATACATACAGGAGAACGATTGCGGGATGATCCATTTGTGTTCTCATCACAAGTTAAGCAAGTATTTTATGTCCAAGATCCCAAAAATGTGGACTGACACTTTGTAGTGGAGATGAAGCCAAGAGACACGTTTGATATGGGAAAAACTGAAGATGGCGATGAAGATGATGATTCTATGCAGTGTATGCCTTATCAGAATTTAGATGTTGACGAGCTTAACAATAGTCATCGTTGGATTCGAGAAGGTGTTGAGGAATGAGTTGTACACCTAATTTTGTACCTCATACAGTATGTTCAATATATATAGTACTTTTTGGTATTGGCACATTATTAAATCATATTGTCAATTTATGTATAATGATACATTGTATTTCAGGTAAAGCAACATGACATTCACATATTCAGGTTCCGGTAGTTACAATGAGGGCGATGGCAGAGAGCATTCTGCTAGTTGCCCCACACCAACAACATCTAACTTACCATTTGGTAGAGAGTTGTCACAGCAGAACGAGTCAGTATCATTAATTACTCATGTGGAAATTTTAGGTGATGTACTTTACTCTCCTGTTATATAATGAGATCAATATGTTTGTGTTTATAATTTTTTAATTTCGTCTAGCAAATACTTATGGTAATCGATATTGGAAAAAAAGTCATCTTCGTGCATCAGATGTCTGTCAATTAAAAGACGGAAGAATTGTTATTCAGTGCAATGAATTTGGTCAACCATATGGAAAATCAGCAAAAGTTCTAGGAAACTGGCTTGGTACAGCGGCTCGAAGATCCCAGATATGTCCTGTGAATATCAAATGATGGAAAAAAATGTATGATAACTTCATACAAAATTTACTAGCCCTGACAAAAGTAAGTTATATGTTATCTTTATTTTTTAAAACGAATTGATTATTTAAATGATTAACTTACTATACATTTTTGTACAAATATGTTTGTAGTCAAAATTCATTTGTCCTGATGATACTGGAAGATCATTTGAAAGATTTGTAATGAAATCCATTGCCAAGAAGTGGAAGGATCACAAAAATTCACTAAGATAAGTTTACTTTAAGCCGGGTGTTACCCAAGAAGAAATCAAAGCAAAAGAAGTTGATGAAGTGGAGAAATGGCAATGGGACATCTTAGTAGATCATTGGTTTCTGAAGCAGGCCAGGTTAGAATGCTTCTTTTTCTTATAATTAATGTTATTGATTCTTACTTCCTTTTATTTAATTTTTATATTGTTTATGAGTAGGAATCATCAAAACATGGGAAACATGCTCGGTCACAACAATCATCTCTTCACACAACCGGGTCAGAGAGTTTTGCTTGTGCAAAATATAGATTGATATGAATGCTTTTAAATACATATTTATCTTGTTTAACATAATTTCTAGTACTGCTTTGCATTCTACTTTACCGTGTTAATTTCATAGGAACAAGAGCGTAAAAAACCTGTGGGGAGTCTGGAATTTTATGAGTATGCCCATGTCCGTAAGAATAATGGTGCATTTGTTGATGAAGTGACAGCCTTGATAGTGGTAATACTTAAATTTGTTCAAAGTTAACTTTTGTATACACGTTTTTTTTTTGTAGAAGATGTATTAAACATCATTCTTAATTGTCTGTTGTAGGAACAAGGAAAATCATTATTAGCATATCGCACATCTCATAACCCAGATGAGGATCCACTTATAAGGGAAGAAAGTGTATATCATGAGGTTGTAAGTGGAGAAAAACCCGGGTGAATCAAAGGATATGGGCTTGGCGTAACACCGACTATGGTACATAGGTCACAGAAAGCTAGCAAATCTGAAGACGAGATAGAAAGACGTGTACGAGCACGTCTACAGATTGAAAGAGAGAGAGACAAGAAAGAAACTTATGATAAATTGAAGGAACAAGCAGATCAAATGGCTAGTATGAAGGCACAGATGGGGGATATGTACAAACAGTTTCAACAACAATTACAGGTCATGCAAACCATTCATCAAGGTCAGATCGCTAACCTTCAGAGCAATATGAATGGATTTAATTCATTTCAACACTTCATGATAGCTGGTTCTAGCGATTTCACACCAACTAACAATCTTGGTTGTGGTTCCACACTCTTACCAATTGCAAATTAAGTAAGTACATATGTTTTATTTATCACTTATATCAATACACGCATTCCATTTTAGTTCACTTGTTAATAGGATATGATTATGTTAACCACGCACGCTTGTTTGATGTCTAAATGTGATGCATCTTATATATAGTACTTTGTTGGGATGCTTTTATAGGATGGTTAGACAACTCAACCAAGTGATCAGTCTTCGAGCGTAGAAGTGAAGATGATGATCCAATAGATGATTGAAGAATGATGTTCGAAATTGTTTATTTAATGCTTTAGGAATTGAATATCGGATTGTAATACTGATTCTGTTTGGTTTATATTTACAGATTTTGGTTTGTAAAATTATTCAGGTTTTAAATTTATGATTAGGGATATATTAATTTATTCAAATTTCGATTTATTTCGGCTGAAAATAGTTGAGCCGTCAACTATAAATTAAAATATAATCTAATTTGGACGGCTCATACTAAATGAGCCGTCCCTATTAATTTTATTAATTTAGACGGCTCATTCGAATTGATCCGTCTATCTGACGGCTCAATATGAATGAGTCGTCCTTGTGACGGCCCAATAATAATGAGCCGTCTTCTGACGGCTCAATAAAAAACGAGCCGTCATATATCAGACGACCCTTCTTATGACGGCTCGTTTTTCATTGAGCCGTCTTTAATTAACGGATAAAAAAATGAGCCGCTAATGAAACAATTTTCAGCCGTTATATATATATTCTGTCGTAGTGCATCAAACCGTTGTGGCATTTGGTATGGAGATGATATGGACAGAAGTGGAAAAAATTCGTTCTGACTGGAATAAGCTTCTTCTCGAGGATCTCGTTGCCCGTACTTTTACTAATTTGTTGCTCGGTGTGCGTCAGTTTCTTGTGTTGAATGAGTCATATTTTTCTTTATGGCCCTGTGGTAGCTTTGAAGAGCCATGAAACATATTGGTTGAGCATATTTACAGGAATATTGCTGAAGCTCCAGTGTTGTACTCGGCGATCGAGGGAGGAAGATGGGTTTCACCAACAGAGGCTTTTCTTCATGACATTGAATTTAATAAAAGTAAAGATCTGGGGGAGTCTCTGATACTGCTAGGAATGCCAATTGTTTGTTTGTTCAACAAAGGCTCTGTTAGGGGTCTTTCTATTAGAGTTTCGCTTACGAACATTGTGGGGATGTTTTTACAGAACTTGGGACATGGGCATGGGGAAGTGACTGGGCCAGTAGTGACAGTTTGTAATTCAGCTGTGGAGAGAGATATTTTGTTCGTTCAGATTATGATCCATCACGGTTTGTAATTTAGATATTAATATTCTGGTCATTTTGATGCATGTTTACTGTTTTTCAAAACAAAGGCTAACGCGAAAGGGATATAAGTCTAACCTGAGTAATAATACTTAATTTCAACTTATTAATCACATTTTAAAAAAAAATGTACTTAATTATTTAATCACATTATAAGGAAATATATGAAACTATTTAATCACATTATAAGAAACATATGTAATCATTTAATAAAATTTTAAGTTATAATGAACTCTATAATTTAGATACTATTCAATGAAACTCGTAATTTGAATAACTGAAACTCATTTAAACAAAACATTCAACAACAAATTGAAATACAACTACTTATTTAGTACATTGATCAAAACATGGGAGCACCCATAAAACTCAGGTTCCGGAGAATATCAATATACAGTACATCTTCTTTCTTTCATTTCAACAAAAGATGCAGCAACAAATTCAAACAATTACTTGTTCAGTACAAAATACATCTTCTTATCATCGAAATTCTCGATTTGGTCTCTCTTCCACTCCCACCTCGATCTGCTTTTCAATTTTGAGATCTTTCTTATTCCTGCTTTCACTCCAAGTAGAGTTCTTACCAAACTAGGGTTCTTTTTCACAATCGAATGAAAAATTGGGACGAAATACTCAAAATGCTTGCAATTACCTCAAAATTTGAGCAATCATGGAGACATAGAACCTCTAGACTCACGACCCAATGTCTCCGAAGGGCCAAATTAAAGCCATGGTCGATCGGTTCATGAAGGAAGGAGGTGATGAACTTTGTTAAGAGCTTTCAGATAAATGAGAATTCAGAGAGTGAAGCTGATTCCACTACCAATGTGAAGAGGATGAAGAAGGGGTCATCATCTAGATTCTCCAAGTGTTGATTCCACTTCTTTATGAGTAATGATTCTTCAAGTGATGACTTCTAGAGGATGAAAAAGGGGTTTCAATTAGGGGTGGCAATTTCTGACACGACACGATTAAACAACACGACACGATCTGCTTTAAAGCGTATATGGGTTTGACCTTAACGGATCCCGTGTCTAAACAACTCTTATTCGTTTAGACACGATTAATAATCGTGTCTAAACAACTCAGATCTGCGGATATCTGTATAAACACGATTAGCTAATCGTGTCGTGTATACCTGTCACACGAATAAAGACACAGTTAACTAATCGTGTCTAATCGTGACACATTCAAAAAAATATATAAAATTAATGTTTTTCATGTTAATCGTGTCGTGTAACGTGTCATTTCGTGCTTAATCGTGTAAATTTGTATCAATCAGGTCGTTCTTAATCGTGTCGTATCGTGTCGTGTTAATCGTGCCATATCGTGTCGTGTCTATCCGTTATATTTTTCGATTTTTAATATCCAAGAAAGTTAATCGTGTTCCGTGTCGTGTCACGTGTGATCTGCTACTTAATCGTGTCATGTTCGTGTCTAATGTTTTGAGACACGTTTATAAATTATATGTTTACACACGAAACCTGTTAAGACACGACACGATTAATAACACGATACGATTAGACACGACACAACACGATTGTCACCCCTAGTTTCAATCTTTTCTTCCTTTGACAATACTTAATTAATGAAGGTAAGGGTAATTTAGTCATTTTATGTATCTAAATGGTCACATAACGGTGAAACATATGTAACCATTCTGCACAAGTTATAACCAATTAGTCACATGGGCAAATATGTGTTATTCAAGTAATTAACCTACGTATAAAATTTTCAAACAAAAACGTCAAACCCTTACTATGGTTGAATCTTCTTTTCAAGAGAGCAAACAAATGATTTTATATTAAATTAAAATGTTTGTTGAACGAACTGATCAGCAGGATGAACATATTCCTCTTCCCAGCGGGAGGGTCAGACATTGAAATCCCAATTATTGACAAAATATCGAAAATATTTACACATTTCGGGCTGGTTAAAGGAAATGGTTCTACGCTAAACCGCAATTCTACGAGGACCAAGCACTTTATCAAAATACACACAACAAGCTTACCGAAACATTATTAGCCAAGAAAGTTGAAGCAAATACATATATACTTTTTGATACACATAACACATGTGCTCTGCTCTGTTTTATTTACACGACAATCTCTGCTGCATCTCCCTACAACTTAGTAAATTTTGTTATCAAACCGACCGAATCTACGAGACGGTCATCAATTGATTGTTAAGGTTATCTCAACCTTGCTCCCTGTATGGAGTCCAGATCAACTTGCTGACATCGACCTCAAGTCCACCACGACCTGCAGCCTTCAAATGTCGGTCCAACACTTTCGGGTCTGCACAGATCACATGCTGCCCTTTTCTATACTGAATCAGCTCCAGACTCTGAAGGGTGTTCAATATATCATCTGCTTTTATAGCTGTCATGTCGCTTAGTTCCTGCAAGGATAAGAAGCATTCACCACTTTATCACATCAAGCTGTGAAGTATTTCAATTTCAAGATTCAAAATCACTGTACAGTATGCGATGTGAAACACCTTGATGGATATATTGCCCTTGTGCTTTTTCAAGATGTCAAGAAGAACTCGAGTCCAATAACCTTTGTAGCTCAGTAGCCCGAGGTCAGAAAGAGGTCTTTCGGGTGTCCCAACCTTGCCCTCTTTTTTGGAAAGTTCATATGCTGTTCGTTATAAACTACATCTATCAGAACCTAACAAAAATATCAAACATGCAAACAAATATACACAAGTGCTTCTTGATATTACTAGCTAGCTGCAATAATGAAAAGATCATCCACACTTGAAAGAAGTGATCAACAGGAAAAATTCTTTGGAAACTAATAAGTTCTTGGTTAGTCTGCTAAATAAAGATGTGTGCCTACCGAAGATAAATCAATAAAGGATGCAAACAACGAAGAGAACGAGAAATTAGACAAAAGTACAGAGAGCTTACAGAAGGCTATTAAGAATTTTCCATAGCCTTTTCTTTGATAAGGTGGAAGTGTCAGGATACAAGCGAGATTGAAGGATTCCTCAGAATGTTTTTCCTGCATGGATAGAAATCATCTTAGATGATCCTGAATCTGGATATGTTGATGTCACTGCATAGTCTGCTCTGTGTAGCTACTCAACTAACTCTAACTGGTCTAGTAAGAAACAAAACGACTACATCAACAGTGTCTTGTTTCAAGTTCCACAATCATGCTAACCAGAGACTGATTCGTACCTTTGAAAAATATCCAACCATGTGACACCCACGATCGTCGCATTCACACAAGATGTAGAACAGGAAAAGATCAACATCGTAGTAAAGAGTCTTGTGATCAAGAAATAGCTTCGCCAAATAGCAAAGATTTTGTCCATAAACCTTGTTCTTTTTACCATCAACCTGCAAGTAAGCAGTCAAAGACAGCACATCATTCAACAGGAGATAAATAAAAGAAGTATCATCTCTAGAAATAAAGGTACCAAGTGCTTAAATAGGGCTCACCTCAAACATTGATAATGTACCACATCGGTAGATCTCATCACCAGGAGGATGTTTCAGATCACACTTCTTCATATGCCTTTGCAGTTGTTCCTTACGTTTCATGAAATTGAGGCAAAACTCACAAAAGTACAGCTTGGAGCAGTCATTGTACTCTGGCGGGAAGGGAGAGAAGTACCATGTCTCGATTTCATATCTTCCAAGCTCTATGGTAGCGATATTTTTCACTTTGGTAAATTCTTCATGTTCCCGCAAACTAGCAGCATCAAGCTCCTCATGGCCCTCAACATGGGTCTCATCAATCTTTCGCTTCTGATGGCGCGTCATTTTCAGTCCAGTGACCTACAAATCAGGCATAACCAAAACATATATTATCAACCGGTAAAATTCTTAGAGAAAACTTTCCATACGGATAACAGTCTATCCTCCGTACCTTGTCTTCCACTTTCTCATCAACAACAGTTTCCACAGACTCAAGATCAAGCTGATCAAGCTTCACCCATTCATCAAGCCTCCTGTTGACTGCCAGATTTATGATAACAAGAATCAACATGCGTCCAAAATGAACAGCTATACCAGTAACGTTAGTGAATCAATTCACAGAACTTCATCTCAGCTCAAGATATCCATCGACAAAATTCAATATTCTAAACATCAGTGCCTGCTATAGATTCTGCCAACCCTAAAAAGCATACTCCATGAGGATTAGGAATACCAATTAAAACCTTAGATCTGCCTCTTCCTACGAAGATTTCCCGCCATTCAGCTCCTAAACAGAGTCCCCCAACAAAAATTCCGAACAATCGAAATCAAGAAAGAGAGCGCCGACTAAGGATTCTTACACTCAGTGTAGTGCACATAATATTCGTAATCGTTATTGGGGCACAGCTTGCGTCGTTCAATCACCTTTACAGGATGATACTTTGAGTCCCTCCATCGGCACAACACGCGTGTACCGACCTCAAGTGGGAGCACGTTCGACCTCCTCTTCTTCGACAAATCATAGTCCGGTGGGGTTCCGTTGGATTGATCCGTCGAAGGTGGAGGCATCGCATCAGGGGAGAGTGATACCTGGACGCCGTCACTGGAAGTTTTCGCCGTACCGTTCTGTCCACTCTTCGGTGGATCGATCGAACCCATCGTTTTCCCGCTGTGGTGTGGGCGGCGATATTTTCTCGGAGAGATTTTGAGAAGAAAATCAGGAAACTCCGGGAACTTATCGGGTCGGATATCATTTATGATGTTTTAGTTAAAAAAAAATTCTCAAAAATATACTTTAAATAAAAATTAAATACTAAAGTATTAACTTTCCAAAAATAATTATAAATATATATCACGTGCGAATGAAAATGTCATTCGTGGGTAGAAGTTCAATTAAGTCCTACTCGCAAGTGCATTCGCGGGCATAATGTTAGTTACTAACGGACATTCCACACGTGAATGACATTCACGGGTACATTTAGTATAAATATTGGTAATTTTGATTATTTCTCATGCAACCCTCTCTTGGGTATCGATAGTAACAACTCAATACCAATAAGGGTTAGAAGGCCCAATTACTTTACAAGGCCCAATTACTTTACAAGGGATAGAACTCACATCATTCGAATTTGGGCTGGCCCACAGTAAGGGTAAGCTGACACTCATAAAGCGGTTCAGTACCGAACCCAAAGCTAAAGTGGACGTCAAAGCCCTATTTTAGGTCGCCCTCGGCCAAGGCCAAAACCTCATACTGCTCGCTATAGGAGCGCTCGCCAAGAGAATCAAATCTCTCAAACTCTGCTCCCACAAACCGACACTGAATATACAGCCACGATATCTTGCGCATATCGGACGCATATTCAATAAAGATTACATAAGGTAATTGTAATATTACGTCATAACCGTAATATATTCTATTGTAATCTTTACCGGCACAATATTCACAAAGATATTTAGTTGCGTACAACGGTTTGATTTTCCAACTCTATAAATACTCTTGCTTTACATACGCTCATCACGTTTTGAGTTCATACACATAGTATACTCATTTAAGCATCGGAGTGGGACCCAGAGGTACCTCCTCTGTTGTGATCCCCTTCTTGCAGGTTCATCGGAGCTCAAGCGAAAGTGTGTTATCATCAATCCTTTGGCATTCAATTCACTGCCACGTCAACACCTGGGAATTTCAAACCCAACATTTGGCGCCGTCTGTGGGAACACGAGCAAACCGTCATGCAAGCTCGCTCTAACCGCAATCGTAGTAAACGAGTCAACGAGCAATCCTCAGATAGCTCAGAATCTGTTGCCGCTTCGTCGCTCCATCAAGAATTCGCTAGCCAAGCAATCCCTGATGTCGTCCCTCCGAGATCGGCATAGGAGCACGTTGGCAATTCTAGACCGGACTCTATTCCAAACACCGCCGAGATTCTAATTCGACCGACCGTTCAAGTGGCTGGGTAAAACATTCAGGTAACCGCGGAGATGCTATCCCTCTTGGAAACCATCATTGGACAAACCCGCAGAAAAGCCCCTGCTCCTCATGAAAATCCTCGTCCCGCGGGGCCACGGGAAGCAGAAACTGAAAATCTAGGTGTCAATGTTCCTCAAGAAGATCAAGAGATGACTTCTGGACCACAGTACATGCCTCCGTCTTCCACCGAAACGTCGACGGTCACTCACTCTGTCAACCCGTCGAGTACCTCACCGATTGGAGAACAGCAGCCCCAATTCACTCTTGACCAAGTTGAGAAGCTTATCAATAAGAGACTCAAGGAACATCGCAGAACTGTCATGACTCCCTTCCGAGAGCGATCATCTCATTCATTAACCACCGACCTTATAACGGTCAGGATACCAAAAGATGTAGTCGCGAGGGTCATCCCTGAATACAGTGGCGGGGTAGAACCTGTGATCCACGTCAATAAGCATGAAGCTTCTCTGTTGGGTAAGTCGAATGATTAAAATCACTTAGCCCTATTATTTTCGTCAACCCTTTCGGGTTCGGCGTTGTCCTGGTTCTTCGGTCTCCCTGTAGGATCAATAGGGACATGATCCGAATTAAAAAGCAAGTTTCTGGAACAGTATATGGGTGAGCACTAAATGTTAAAGAGCGTGGTCGCCTTGGACTCCGTCAAACAACATCCAGGAGAGACATTGGCCGACTTCTACGGGCGTTTTCACATAATCGTTACATAAATAGATCGTCGAGTCACGCATGGGGAAATCATTCGAGCCTTTTATAGAGGACTCGATGCGGCCAACAAATCCTCAAGAAAACTACGCAACATCTACCATGTTCAAGAGATAGAGACATTGGAGGAGCTGGCAGTAAGGGCGAAAGGTTTCATAGACCTGGAAAGGGCGAACTCTGAAGCCAATCTCCTGACAACCTCGCCAAGGGTTATCCTAGAGCCCTGACGCGATGGTAGAAAGGAGAAGAATGATAAGAAGGGTTGTGAAAAGCATAGATCTGAAACCCCTGGACCAAGTCATCGAGAGGTCCCCGAGTATTTCACGCCTTTAAACAGGTAGATCTCGGTGGTACTAGTCGAGATGGAAAGAAAGTCCCTGTCAAGGCCACCGATACCCCGAAAAAATACACAGCCAATGGTTCAAGACACAGAGAGCTATTGTCGATATCATAAGGCCAAGGGCCACAAGACCGATGATTGTCGTATTTTTAAGCGCGACATCGATAAATTGATCCAGAGAGGCATGCTGAAAGAATTTGTGGTCGGTCGAGATCGAAGTCGAACGCCCGCACGTAGAGCCCATTTGCAGTTCCGCCAGAACAATCTGGCCTATTCTAGGGCAGGCAGGTAATAAACCTACTTTCCGGAGAGTTTGGTGTCGGTGGCAATGGGTCCAATGCGAGAGAAGTTTATGCCGCCCAAATATCCACAACTGTCCAATTGGGCAAGAGACCTCGACCTGAAGAAGATTGTATCTTTTCGTTCTCTGAGGAAGACCTGACACTTATCACCACTCTGCACAATGATGTTGTATTCATCACATCAGAAGTAGACAGTTGCGATATGAAGAGGATTATGATCGACGGAGGAGGCTTGACAGACATCCTCTTCCTGGACGCTTTTGAAAAGATGGGCAAGTCTAAAAACGATCTCAAGCAAGATGACTTTCCTCTCATCATTTTCGCTGGGAGAACAACATACCCGCTAGGAGCCATAACTCTGCCAGTAATTTTGGGAGAAGGATGGAAAAGCATAAAGGTGTCGGTCGCCTTCTTAGTGGTCGACGCTCCCACCTCGTACAACGCTATCCTGGGGAAGACCACCATCAATCCTCATAAGATCGTGGCCTCCACAGTCCACTAGAAAATGAAGTTCCTCACGTCGAATGGGATTGGAGAAGTTCTAGGAGACCAGACGTCCTCACGACAATGCTATGTGAACTGTCTTCGCAGGAAGAACCAAAAGGAAACTCTGGCCATTGAGACAGAGGCTGATCCGCGTGAGGACAAAGGTCGGCCAGCCCCAATGGAAGAACTGACAAAGGTCAAAATTAATGGTCCAGAAAAGAAGGTGTGAATAGGGACCACCTTGAACGACGACCAGTGGGACGCCTTGACCTCCCTCTTGAAAGAATACAGAGAATTATTCGCTTGGAAGACCAATGGCATGTCAGGCATCAACACCGACCTAATCTCCCACGAGCTAAGGATAGATCCTTCGATCAAACCTATCGCTCAAAAGAGAAGGTCATTCGGATTTGACAAGTGATTGACGATCAGGCAAGAAGTAGGCAGGCTGCTTGAAGCCAACTTTGTTAGGGAGGTACGTTTCCAAAGCTGGGTCGCCAATCCAGTACTCATAAAATAATCAAACGGAAAGTGGAGAATGTGCGTCGACTTCCGTGACTTGAACAAGGCTTGCCCAAAAGATTCGTACCCCCTTCCTCGAATTGATTAGTTGGTGGATGCAACATCTGGTCACGAAATGCTGAGCTCCATGGACTCCTATTCAGGATACAATCAGATCTGAATGCACCCGGCCGATAAAGCTCACACAGACTTATATGCAAACGAAGATATACTTTGCTATAATGTGATAAACGCGGGGGCAACCTATCAGCGAATGGTAAATCGGTTGTTCCAAGAAATGTTGGGGCGTAACATGGAGGCCTATGTGGATGACATACAGCCAAGGGAAACCCTAATACAGAAGACCTTTGAGAAACATTCAAATGCATGAGAAGGCACTGCGTTCGCCTAAACCCAGCGAAATGCGCCTTTGGGGTCAAATCAGGCAAATTTCTGGGATTCATGGTCAGTAAGCGCGGAATAGAAGCGAACCATGAAAAACTTAAAGCCATTGAAGAAATGAAGTCCCCAACTTTCCGCAAGGAAGTCCAGAGTCTGAATGGTTGCCTGGCCGCACTTAATCGTTTCCTCTCAAGGGCGAGCGACAGGTCTCTTCCGTTCTTCAAAACTCTCAGGGCAAACCGTAATTTCAAGTGGACGCCGGAGTGCGAGGATGACTTTCAATCACTTAGGCAGCACATGCAGAGACTCCCGGCTTTGGTGAAGCCCATTCCCGACGAACAACTCTTTCTTTATATAAGTATTAGTGAGGTTGCAGCCAGTGCAATTTTAATAAGAGAAGAGGAAAATAAGGAGAGTCCAGTATACTTGTAAGCAAACTGTTTAATTCGGTTGAAATAAAATATATTGAGATTGAAAAGTATCTCTACGCCTTATTTATTGCTGCTCGAAAGTTAAGACCGTAGTTCCACGCTCACGCCATTACAGTCCTCACCAACAAGCCTCTCAAACACTTCCTACTGAAGCCAGACTCTTCAGGAAGGATGGTTAAATGGGCGATTGAGTTGAGCGAATTCAATATCAAATTTGCGCAGAAAACGACCAGAAGAGGTCAAGCATTGACAGATTTCATAGTGTAAAGTACCGGCAATGGACTAGCAGAAGCAGAAAAATGTCAACGACAACCAAAAAACACAGACAAAGGCTGGGAACTCTATACTGATGGATCCTCTTCAAAAGAAGGCTCGGGGGTAGGATTAATTCTCATCCCCCCTGAGGGCGAGCCCTTAATGTACGTGATCGCCTTTACTTTTAAGACAACCAATAATGAGGTCGAATATGAAGCACGTATCACTGGTCTGTGACTCGCTAAGGGAATGTGCATAACGTCACTCAAAGCAAAAAGTGATTCAGAGTTAATCGTCAACCAAATTAATGACATTTATGAAGCAAAAGGGGGGAAATGAAAAAGTACCTCGACATTGCTAAAAAACTCATCGTCAAAATTCTGATTTTCTTGATTGAGTCCATTCCTTGCCAAGACAACCAACTAGTTGACTCTCTGAGCAAACTGGCGTTCGGAGGAACAAAAATACAGGATGTGCAATTTCTGGAACAAGCCTTATACTCAGTCCTCGACAACCGAGCGTAAGTCTTCATTATTCAAGAGTAGGACAACTGGATGACCCCATTCCAGAACTTTCTAAAAGAAGGAATACCGTCAGAATACGAAGGCGGGGCCACGAAAATAAGTCGTCTAGCCGCAAATTATCTTCTCATAGATGGAGAACTCTATAGGCAAGGATACTCAACTCCCTATCTGAGGTGCATCTCTCATCCCGAGACAGAGAGAGTTCTCCGCGAAGCTCACGAAGGAGTCGTCGCATGTCATAAAGGCGCATGTTCATTAACGCGCAAAATCTTCAGACTAGGCTATAACTGGCCAACCTTGAGCAAGAACGCGACAGAATTAACAAAAAAAGGTATGCTACTTGTCAATAGTTCGTACCACGATCCGGTCGACCACCGACGTTTCTATCCCCAATGGCAGATTGGCAGGTGCTTGGCCTTTCACCCAATGGGGAATAGACATTTTGGGGCCCTTTCCCATAAGCATTGGGCAAAGAACTCACCTTATCGTGACAATCGATTACTTCTCCAAGTGGATAGATGCGAAAGCATTGGTCTCCACGACTGAATTTCAAGTGATCAAGTTCTTGAAAATACACGCATTTTCACGATTTGGTGTCCCCAAAATACTCATAAGTGAAAAAATGATCTGCAATTCGTGGGGAAAAGAGCTCAAATGGCTCTGCGAAGAATACCATATCGATCACAGATTCAGCTCAGTACACCATCTTCAAACGAATGAACAAGCTGAAGCTAACAACAAAGTTTTCCTGACAGGACTCAAAAAGCGAGTTCAAGCCTTTAAAGGAAAATGGGCAGAAGAGCTAGATAATGTACTATGGGTTGTCCGAACGACACCCAAAACAGCAACGGGAGAAACGCAATTCAGTTTGGTGTACGGATATGAGGCAGTAGCACCCGCCTAAATAGCGATGCCTACCCACAGGATCCTACACTTCAATGCCGAAGCGAATGAAATCGAGCGTCGTACAAACCTCAATATTGCAGAAGAAAAGCAAAGGCAATCACACAATGCACAAGTTAAAATGCGATTGCGACCGCTCGATACTTCAACAGAAAAATCAGTGCTCGCCAATTTTTCGTGGGGGGGGGGGGGGGTGGTTATGCGAAGGAATGAGTTCACAAAATTGGACAGACAAAACAAACTCTCAGCTAAATGGGAGGGTCCATACAAAGTAGTTAAGATCGTCGTGCCAGAGTCCTACTACTTGGAAACCGCAGAAGGTGTAAGGCTACCTCGTCCATTCAACTCAGATCATTTACGGAGGTTTTATGCATAGCTTGTAATCAAAATGTTATGTCAATAAAACAAATCATTCCTTCATACAAAGCATAGACACTCGAACCAAAACGAAAAATCCCAAAGAATGAGCAACCTATCGAAAGAAAAGAATTGGCGCGTACAGGCGGATGGGCTAATAAATGTGACAATCTCGCCCATCAGGAAAAAAGAGGATTGCGAACGAACATTATTAAGGCAACAGTTCCTCTCTCATGAATACTTAGAACGAGGGGCGAACGAACCATCAAGATAACAGTTCCCCCCAAACTAAGTCTAAAAAACTAAGTCCTAATATAAAAGGCGAATGAATGAACCGAAAAGGTAACAGTTCCTTACAAGTTGGGCAAAAACAAAGTCTTGATATTAAAGACGAACGAACCGAAAGGGTAACAGTTCCCTTACAAGTTGGGCAAAAACTAAGTCCTGGTATAAAAGGCGAACGAATCGAAAAGGTAACAGTTCCCTTACCAGTTGGGCAAAAACTAAGTCCTAATATAAAAGGTGAACGAACCCACGACAAGGGTAACAGTTCCTTTACAAGTCAGGCACAACCAAGTGGGCGAGTGAACCTAAGGTAACAGCTTCTACGAATGCGAGCAAATCTTAAGTAACAATTCCCCACGTATAGGCGAATGAACCTAAGGGCTCAAAACCTAAAAGGCTAACGGGTCCATACGGGATGACAGTTTCCTTAAAGGCATAATCCTTGGGTAAAAGTTCCCTTAAGAAATTTGGCGAAAAGAAAGGATGGGTTGATAAAGGGCCACGATCCTCCCTTCAAAGCCTAAAGGAGCGAGCAGAACCTGTTAGAAGGTAATGTTTCCTCCAAATAAAGGTCTAAGTCCCTTTACGACGAGACTATCCCGCGTAATCTAAAGCGAAGTTGAAAACAAATATGGTAAAACTTCCTAAAATATTCAAACGAAAAGATATCATAGAACGACCAAACACATTCGAAGTCGAACAAGAGTAAATGCTTGCAAATTAAATGCGTTCATTATAATTAAAATAATATTTGAGTGTGAAGTCAAAAGAATAATTACAACCCAAAACAAAGGGAAATCAAGAGTGATTATCAATAAGAAAGAGAGAGGAGCAAAAAGCATGAGGAGGTCGAACAAGCTCCTTCGACTTGTAGCTCTGCATCGACTCAGTCACTTGGGGCCCTAAGACCTCAAGGTTTGGGTTCATCAGGGGTTGCAGTCTCCTTATCTCACCCCAGGGCAGCCTTCTCTCCAATAGCATCGGAAGGAACTTCCTTAGCGTAGCCGCTCTCAATGAAGTCCTCAAGAGACTTCACCTCCCGGAGAGGAAACTTGAGATCTATCCCATGAATCTCGTCGACCAAGACCTGGAGGTAGGAAGCCACCTCAGTCTTCATCACCTCCAAGGCGCAGTCAGAGAACTCATCATACTTTTTAAAGTCCTCGACTATACTCTGGGGGATGGGACAGCCTTCAACTTTAAGGCGAGCTACTCCCTCTCAGTCACAGAGGCATCCATCTAAGCCCAAGACTCCTTCAGTGCAGCCTTGAGATCAGCATTCTCCGCCTCTAGACGAGCGGAGTACTTTTCGGCCTTCTTGGTCCGAATCTCAGCCACCTGATCCTCCCTCACCTTGATGGTGGCGAGCAATCCCCTCTCCTTATCCTCGTACTCCCGCTGGGCATGCTCCACCATCTCGGTGGCCGCCTCCGCCCTCCTATTTAAGTCCTACATCTCCTCAGAAGTGTAAACCAAACTCCGGAACTGCTCCAGCTTGATAAGAAGATCAACTTGCTTATCGGCGAGCTCCCCTACGATCCGTCAGATCGCCTTTTCCTCGCGGATGAGCTGACAATAGGAAAAATGGGAATAAATTTAAAAGAGGTCAAGGAGAGACAAAAGAGCGAATAATGAAATAATAAAGTGTAGTTTTAAAGAAGGAATAAATGAGGAATGACTTACCAAAGCAACCCGCTCAAAGGGCGACCTCATTACGACCTCAATGTCGTTCAGGTCCAAAGGGACCTCCACCCGTTCCTAAGGTGGAAGGATCTCATCCAGCAAGTGCATGCAGAGGTATGGGTTACCTCACAGCAAGGACTTATCAAAGATCTCCACCTTCCGGAGATTGTGCCAAGGGGCCCAAAGGCCCCTGGGGTCCGCCACTTTCGGTGGCTAGAATAAGCCCACCAGAGAGCAGTACTCCCCGGTGAAAGGAGTCTTGGAAGTACCCGTAGCGGCACTCTAAGTCTGGACCCTTTTCCGAGCCCCAGCTCCCCTGGAGGCAGGGGCGACGACCTTCCCAGTGGCAGGGGCCTTGCCCCGACTAGCAGTGGATCCCCCGCTAGAAGCTGGGCGCTCCTCGCCCTCTTGGCATAAGCAGGAGAAGGAGTCGCCTCAGCTGCGATATTCTCTGAAAACAATCAACAAGGGTATTACAACCTAAGTCTGGAGCAGAAAAATTAAACCAAAGGGCAAAATATGATACATACCTCTTGGGCGATCGCCAGAAGCGACCCCAGGTTGTTCCTCCTCAGGCCTGCGCTTGGTCGCGCGCCTAAAAAGAGGAGGAGGTGGACTCAACGATGCATGGGCAGCTGATAGCCCCGCCTTAGCCTGCTTGGAAAATAGACTGAGAAGTTTAGGCCCCCGAGTGCCTACAACGCAAAAACGGCAAAGAAAAAGGGCCAGAAAATTACTCAATCAATAGAGATTGACACGGACTGATGAATGCTCGCCAGTATAAGCATCGACTCTGAAGTTTCCGCCACTGAGCGGATTGAAAAGAAGTTCGGTTGTCTATGGCGTCGGAAAAAATCGTCTATGACATTCCTATCACTCCCCGACGGCTCGCCAAAGCTTGGGGGAACATCGCGTTCCCGCTAGAAAAGCTCCCAAGATACACTACCCTTGCAAAAGAAGTAGTACTTCTTTTAGTTGGAGTTGATAGTCCGAAAGTGTTCCACCAGGCGAAAATGGACGTTCCAGTTCCACGCCTGACCCCTCCACTCCTCGATCTTCGGCCAGCGGATTTGGAAATGATGAAGGTGGTTAGCCCCGACGGCTAGCCGGTAAAAACACTGGAAGAGGGCCAGTGAATACGTCCATCCCTGACGTAAACACATGAAATTTAACCCAATCCACATATGAATGGCGTTGGGCACCAGTTGCATAGGGCCTACCCCATAGTAGCAATAAAGCTCCTCCAAATCGTCGCAGAGAGGAATACGCAACCCAACATCAACCTGGGTCGCATAAACGTAAACTTCTCCTTCGCGAGGGTAATGCAGACCTAAACCTGGGTACCTAGGTGCATCTGCTTCTCCTAAATCGGTCAAGGTGACCACTTCCTTGAACTCATTGGGCTTGATATATAAATAAAATATCATGGCATGGCAAGAACAATACTAAAATAACAAAAAGAAGGAAGCTTTACCACCCAAAAAGAAGCAAAAGAAAACTTAAAGAATTACATGTCGGAGAAAAGACTGGGACATTTGTCTCGAGCATGTCCACCACTACCGGTGCGACCACCGGCTGCCCAAAAGTTGGTTTCGTTGCAGGAGCTCTCTAGCCCTGTGTCAGGGAAGAAGCCTCCTTAATGACCAGAGGAGAGTTTGTAGCCCTAGCTGCAACTTTCTGCCCAGGGGAAGGCTGAGCAGGAGAAGGTTTGTTTGATGATCCCTTGTCGAATGATTGATTCTTGCTAGCTATGGTAAAAAAAAAATAGAATTTTATCGAAGATGAAAAAATAGGAAGGGAAAGTTTGAACAGAGGTTTGAAGAAAACTTGAGCTCTGGAATGCAAATGGCTTGAGTGCGTAAATGGTTAAATGCCAAAGTTTGGCTTTTTATAGCCAAAATTGGAGAAACTGAACGGGTACATCTGAAATGTCTCAGGCAATGATTACACCCCTCTGGGTAAAATCGAAACGATGTCAGAATTCCAAGGGTCACATCGGGGAGACAAAAGGTTGAAATGATACGAAAAAATGTCAGCCTACCCTCTGGTTATGGAAGACAAAGAGACATGCATGCCTCAAATGTCCTCTCGACCTCTTGATAATGGTGCATTCATTAAATGCTCAACACCTTACACAAAAAAGGTGATCGCTAAAAGCTATACCAAGCCTCTCCTAAACCCCTCGCAACGGTAGTGTTCACTCAAAGAGTAATGAATGAGCATTCATAAACCCTGGCAACCCAAAGCGTTCACCTAATAGGGTAAGAGATCAAACATTCCACAAACTCTAAGCCGTAAAAATCGTTCGCCAAATGATACGGAACCTCCAAAGGCACTAATAGCAGGCAAGGACAGCTAAAAGTTCAATCCAGAAGTCACTATCTCGAACCCTCTCACAAGATCAAGATCGAATCGAAGAAACTTCACTCAAACTTCGGGGGAAAATGTTGGGTATCGATAGTGACGACCCAATATGAATAACGCTTTAGAAGGCCCAATTACTTTACAAGGGATAGAACCCACATCATTCGAATCTGGGTTGGCCCACAGTAAGGGTAAGTTGGCACCCATAAAGCGGTCCTATCAAACCCAAAGCTAAAGTGGACGTCAAAACCCTATTTCAGGTCGCCCTTGGCCAAGGCGAAAGCCTCCTATTGCTCGCCATAGGAGCGCTCGCCAAGAGAATCAAATCTCTCAAACTCAGGTCCCACAAACCGACACTGAATATACAGCCACGATATCCTGCGTATATCAGACGCATATTCTATAAAGATTACATAAGGTAACTACAATATTACACCATAATCGTAATATATGTTATCCTAATCTTTACCGGCACAATATTCACAAGATAGTCAGCTGCCTACAACAGTTTGATCTTCCAACTTTATAAATACTCTTGCTTTACATACGTTCATCACGTTTTGAGTTCATACACACAGTATACTCATTTAAGCATCGGAGTGGGACCCGGAGGTACCCTCTCTCTTGCGATCCCCTTCTTGCAGGTTCATCGGAGCTCAAGCGAAAGTGTGTGATCATCAATCATTTGGAATTCAATTCAGCACTTGGGAATTCTGACCCAACACCCTCCACTCGTCTTCGCCCCACCCTGAGTCGCCGCTGCGCTCGGTCAGCCTCCTAATGCCATGCATATATCAGATCAGCTTTGGCTTTGTTAAGTAAATTGTTGGAAGTTGCCAACATTGTCTCCTGATGTGGTCTGAAATTCTTTATTTAAATATAAGGTTAATCACCAAATTGTTACCCCAACTTTAGACACTTTACAAATTACTATCTTAATTTTACTTTTTCAAAAACTGTTACTTAAAGTTTGACACTTGGGGCAAATTGCTACCTCAGTTAACTTTTTTGTTAAATATGGACGAAAAATGACATGACAACATATGATTGGTCCTTAATTTAAAAAACTAAATGATTTTTTTTAAATACTAATCAAATCTAAACATATTAAAAAAGTAAAAAAAAAATCCAGAAAATTAAAACGGAAGATATGAGATTTTAATAGGGTTAATTATCAAAACACAAACCGAACTTTGAGGAAAAACCAAACAACAAACTGAACATTTTTTTTACAAACAACAAACTGAACTTTTGGAATAGAGCAATCAACAAACCTACCTCAAAATTTTATTATGTTTGAACGGATTTTTCAATGTTTGAGGGAGTTATTAAGTCGTAATACCCTTTCCGTAGAATACTTCAACTAATGTTGACTTAATAACTCCCTCAAACATTGAAAAATACGTTCAAACATAATGAAAAATTGAGGTAGTTTTTTGATTGTTTAATTCCAAAAGTTTGGTTTCTTGTTTGTAAAAAAAAGATTGGTTTCGTGTTTGGTTTTTCTCAAAGTTCGGTTGTTGTTTTTTGTAATTAACCCTTTTTAATATAATATTTTTATTTAAAATATGCAACAACAAAATAATAATAAATAATTATTTTTTTTATTTTATTTCATATTTTCAATAACAATATTATATTAAAATCTCTTATTCTCTCTATTAATTTTTTCAATTTGTTTTGGTATTTTTAACAAATTATTTAGTTTTTTAAATCAAAGATCAATCATATGCTGCCACGTCATTGTCTGTCCATATTTAACGAAAAAGTTAACTGAGGTAGTAATTTGCCCCAACTCCGAAAGTATAGGTAGCAAAATTTGAAAAAACAAAATTCAGGTAGCGATTTGTAAAGTGCTCAAAGTTGGGGTAGTGATTTGGTTATTACCCCATAAATATATTTAGATACATTTGCTATTTATAATTTTTAAAATAGAGATATTCAATTGTCACATAACACGAAGTATATCTAATTTGTATTATTTGTTAACTAGGTGTTAGCACTTTTATGAAAATGGTGACTATCATCTTTCGTTATGGTGGTAGATTTACACAAGACAAAGAAGTTATTAATTATATTGACGATCAATCCACGATTAGTTCCACTGAAACAACAACAACTGTGACACAATTAAAAGAACTTGTTATCATAGTTTGCAGGTTTAGTTTTGAAGTAGTTGATTATGCCCTCCTTTGTAAAATGGGTACCAACTTATCCAAACACAAATGAAGAATCACTGGATAAAGATTTTAAAATATGTGGTGAATACATGGAAGTATACGTGATCTAAAAAATTGAAGTCGGTGTAGAAGTTGTAGATGAATTGAGTGAAGAAGATGAAAGCGAAGTCCCAGTAGAAGAAAAATAGGAAGGAAAATATTCTTTTGTGGGAGATGACACCGAAGTCGAATCTCCTACAGACACGGGTATTGATGCAAAAACATGTCAATCAATAACCTATCGGCAATTACCTCATGAGTTCACATCGAAAGATTGGCAAGATGAGTTTGAATGTACTGATTGAATGGCCATGCAGACTGAATCCACGTTTGCAAATGATTTTTAAATAGACGCAAAATATGAGAATAAAGTTGCACTTAAACACCGCGTCAAGATGTGACATATTAGTAATTCACGTCCATCCATGACCGCAAGATCTAGTCCAACCATAGTATCATTTAAGTGCGCTAATAAAAGCAGTGGTATCTATTCTTACTCATTAAGGGAGGTGCAAAAGAAAATGGGCAACTAGGAGATCACTAAAATAGGCTCTCCACACTCCTGTACAAATGCAAATACTATCCAGCATTATAGACAACTTGATTGCAAAGTGATTGTTTATTTGATATATTCGTACGCATATCATAACGTTAGTGTTAGAATTTGCGAGTTGCACCAAATTGTCAAAGATGAGTATCCGAATTTGATATATCCGTACGCATATCATAACGTTTGTTAGCATTTACCGCTGCTGATAATCGATTTATGTCATTCAAATCCTGGTTCCATTTATGAGTATGAGTGGAAATGTGTGGCAACAAAGGATAGTGCCATTTTTTGTAAGTGGTTTTGGATATATAGGCCTTCAAATGGTAGTTTCTCACATTGTCGGACCCTAATCAACATCGATGCCACTCATTTATAAGAAAAGTACACAAGAAAATTGTTACGATGTTGACAATCAAATTTTCCCACTATCTTTCACCTTTACAGGCTCTGAAACTGCCACATCTTGGACATGGTTTTTATAGTGTCTATGCCAACACGTGACGAAATATCAACTAATTGTATCTATAATATATGATTGTCACGGGGTATTAAATTTGCAGTTGCTAGGGTTTTCCAAACATCCTCGAGTGTTCACATGTACTGTGTTCGCCACCTTGCAAGCAGCTTCAACAAAAAATTTAAAGATCGAAAAAATAAGAAGAAAATCTCGGAAATGGCATGTACTACATTTAAGCAAATATTTGACTTATATTGGCAAACCTTCAAAACAATGAGCGATGGAAAGTTTCTTCATTGGTTACAATTCAGACTTGAAACCTTATGTTGATCCACATTTTCGTCTTGATTACTACATGTGGACATACCTACCTAAATTCCAATCTTTACCCAACTCGTATTGGTGTCCAGCGTGGAACAGTCCTACCTAAATGATGATTTCTAAACGTAGTTAGGGAAATGTTAGAATTTCCAATGAGAATGATTCTAATTCTACCCCACAACAAAAGAAATGTAGAAAACGTGGGTAACGGGGTCAAAACCGAAGATCTTATAAACAGTAATACAAATAATAAGTTAATGTGAGAAAGTAATTATATTTGTCACCTTTTGTATGAATCTAATGAAAATATATTGTTGTCATGTGCTAGAGTAATAGGACGTCTGAGGTCACTCCAAGAAGAACAATTGGTTGTGTGGAGATACTGTAATTATAGGGAGCGTCCCACCTTACCAGGATCCATTCGGGGTTACTCTATTTCTTCTCAAAAATTCTCTTCAGACATGATAAGGATACATCGTTCTTGGTAATCTCTTCCTCCTACCGCGAAGGGACTACTCTCACCAGTCGTGGGCATAGATTTGGCAGGTCGATCATTTTTTCTTTACCCAACCGGTATTGACCAGATACGGGTGGACTGTTGACTCGTAGATCCAATACAATTTGTGCATCGCTCAAGGTTACAGTCATTTAATCCCAACAAACGTGAAATGTATGCGTCTCTGGTCGCCACCTCTAAGTAAGAACATGCAGTAAACTGCATCAACCTTGATACAACATATGTATGCAATACATCCAAACTCAGTTATATTTACCCAATGTCATGTCATTGAATCCAAAAACGTAGAATTTACTCGTTCACCAATACTTATCATCTCTACAATGAGTACCCACATTAACCTTTAATTTTTTGGGTAATTAAATATATTAAAATTAATTAACAATATCAGTTAATCAGAAGTAAACATAGTGATAATGTATCATGAGCGCTATGTTGTGACATATATTTTTGTTGACCATACAACATGGATGGATTCACTGGTTCCTTTTGAGAAGAGAAGGACGGTCTTGAGGAGGTGCCCTAACCACTATGCATTACCTATCCCCAGAAATCGAAAAAATTAGGATTTTACAATTATTCAAATTAATGCATTACAATTCAACCAAAACAAATAACAATTCATCAATTATAACACAATTAGGCATTCTAAATTCCAATATATATATATATATATATATATATATATATATATATATATATATTAATTTGACTAGAATGTATGCAATTATGACAAGTAAGTTTTTTATTGCATTTTCTTACTCTTAATATTAAATTAATCAATTTTAATTGGTACATGTCAAACATACAATTACCACTCCTAAGTGGCATGCCATGTAAGTCACTTTAAAATCCTCCAATTTTTCTCATTCACACTCATGAGAAATTACAAAACCTTAATTAATTCTTTTTATTTCACATGTATATTTATATTTTTTAAAATATATTTTATGTAGTAGAATTTGTACAATATCAAAATACATAATAATATATTTTATGAATGTCAAGTATGCACATATAAAACAATTATATGATAAAATAAATAGACTAATTAACAAACATCACATACTTTATTATAATTTCATTTATAATATAAAATTAAACACATGAACTAATAATAATATCAAAGTGTAATACAAAAAAATTAATATAAGTGTCATATACCTTATAAAATGAGTTGAAAACATAATATCATATTAATAATAGTTGATATTTGTTTTAGAATTATGTCTTGCTTAATCATTATAATTTATTTAAATAATAATACATACAAATTTTATACATTCTACGCTAAGCGTAGATTAGTTTCCTAGCTACACCTAATAATACCCCAATTAACAATTTCCCCCAGATTTTCAAAAAATAGGATTTTAAAATTATTCAAACAATGCACTACAATTCAACCAAAACATGTAACAATTCATCAATTACAAACAATTAGACATTATAAATAGCAATTACACATAATTACACTCTAATTAACAATTTTTCCCAATTTTTCAAAAATTAGAGTTTTACAAGTATTCAAATAATCAATTATTTTTAGTTTTTATTATTTCATTGTTTTAAATAAAATTTATACCAAAAAATCATTTCATAATTTTCAAATTTTTAGAATAGTTTTAAAAAACAATATATATATATATATATATAATTTTCAAATTATTATATTATTTTCTATTTAAATTTAACAAAAAAAATAAAGATAAGCAGTTTCTATTCCAAATCTAAACACATGTAGTAAAATTTCAAGAATTAAAATTGTGATAATTGTTTATAAAACTGTTAAAATTTAGGTAATTTTTTATTATTAACTTAAATTAATTTGGGAGTTTTTTCAAAAAATATGCATGTTAGAATATTTTGTTAACAAAGTATATATTAAGCGGTTCACAAAGTAAACAATTTTTCACTAAAAATATTGAGCGGTTCTGATGAACCATAAAAAACCGGTTCACATTTGGTAAACTGAACCACTTTTTAAAACGGTTTTAATATAATATTATTTAATAATATAAATAATAAAGAACCTAAATCCCTAATTACATTTCCCTTCCTAGTTCCATTCGACAGTACACATCACCTTGGAAGGATATGATCCTTCCTTAGCAAAAGCAGGTCAGCGACATCCTCCCGAGGACATCAATCATCATGGCCACAACGAGGTCGTCGACATCATCAGCAAAAGCAGGCGAAGCGAGCACGTAAAAGTAGTCTCACTTCCCAGTCGGATAGTCCCACTTCGACCCTTCCCAGTCTCAGAGTCCCGACCGACGATGCGAGCACCGAGCAGTGGAACAGCGAGGCGAGCAGACTGCTATCCAGGTTGAAGGTTAGGTGACTCAGAATTATATATCAGTTATATTTTTTAAGTTTAGTTGTTCTTGCTAAAATAGGAATTGCTTGGTAATTTTCAATAAAAAAATGTGACTTTTGAGTGAAAATCATAAAAAAAAAATGAAGTTATTTGTAAGAGGCCTAACCTTATATTGTTCTCATCCGGACAAAATTTCAGCAATTTAGAATTAGTATATTATGGATGCCACAAGTTGTGAAACCAAAGTTTGAAAGTTTGTTCTTCAATTGCAGAATTGGAGATTTTTGAAGTATATTTTGAATTTTGTTATTCCTTGTGATTGTGATTGCATCGCTTTTTTTTATAAAGTGTATCGATTGAACCGGTTCTGAACCGATTTTTAAATCGGTTCATATAAAGTTTGGTAAATCAGCCAAAATCTAGAGCGGTTCTCTTGAAGGGGTTGAACCGTACCTTATCTAAAATGTGGTAAACGTACGGTTATGAACCAGTTTGACCCCGAACCGATTCATGCCCACCGTTACTTGGGTAACGTTGGTTTCATTTATTATTTTTTCCTTTTTCAACGACTCGATGTTTAATTTAAAATTAAATTATGTATCTATTAAAAAAATTATAGTAAGTAGATATTTTAATTGTGATTCGAATGATGCAAAAAAAATATTAAATTTAGACTTACATATTGACTGTACGCTCTGTCGTAAGTTGAGATATGAAAATTTGACTTAAAAATATATAACTCAAACCTTGTAAGTCCAAATTCAACACGATTAACGACATTTATGATGAAATTCAATTATCTACCTACTCTATTTTTTTTTTTTTTGGGGGGGGGGGGGGGGGGGGGGGGTAACTACCTCAATAGTTACTTATCTTTGACTTGTGTGATTAAAAGGTTACTCATCTTTTTTTGTGTGACTGAACCATTACTTAAGTTTGAGTATGTGACTGAACGGTTATTCCGTTAATTTTCCGTCACATATTTCCGTCTGACTATCACGATAAAGTCACGTGACCTAATTTAAAGACAATATTACCCCCCCCCCTTTTATGTTTATGAATTATGATGTAGTAACAGGTAGGTAACAAAATGTCCAAACTAAAGTAACCGTTTGATAACATTTAAGAGAATATAAAACGTCATTTAACAACTTCTCCACAAACATAAGTCACCACCTTTGCAAATGACTTACAAACAAAAGTTATTGACAAATGACATACAAAGTTCACAAACTTCCAGTAAAGACTTTCGTGGCAAATGTATTTCAAGTAGAAACTAAGTTTCACAAGCAACAACTTTTTAATAAACACAAGGTGCAAATGGAATGAATATTCTCCTTTGAGAGCTATGATAGGAAATAAAATATTACTACAAGAAACCATATCCAAAGACCTCTCCAAATCCTTTTTGTCGATGATCATATCGATCTCGGCTTGGATCATAGACACCCCAACATCAAGCTCAACATCTAAGCCCTCCAGCATCAAGCAAATCATCTATAAATCAGCAGTCTCCCACAAAATAGATTCTTCTACTTAGTCTAGAACACGGGTTCTTCTACTTAGTCTAGAACACTGGTTCTTCCAATCAAGAACACAAGAATAATCAAGAAGCTAGGAAATCATCATCAGACACTTCTTCTTCTTTTTTGCAAAAATGAAACGCGAAGATTCTTCTACTCAGTCCTCGGATGCTTACCTTCCTCTTGGAGTTCTAAATCATGAAACAACACATTAATGGACTTAAACCATTAATTAATGGGAAAAGTATGAAAAATATGTAATATGTTTGCCAAAATTTAATGGAACGTGTTTTGGACTGTAGGTATTTGATGTAATATGTTTTATTTTGTTGGTTTTAGATAAAACGTGATACATTCCGTCTGTTGTACCGTTAAGTTTAATCAAGTGATAACTTAATTGAACTGTTTGAATTTATTTTTTTGAAATTTCGGATCTACCCTTTCTTGTATTTCTCTCCATTGTCTTTGTCTCTCCATCTTACTCAGTCTCGTCACTTCCTTCCCTCCCTCATCTAAAGCTTCACTTATCTCCTTCTCATCGGAGGTTTCAAGGTCCCATGGTGGCTGAGAAAAAACAAACTATCAAATTCACGAGGCAAGAGGACAACATCAATAAAACTGTGCTTACATTTCCAGCACCCATCCAAAAGCTTTATCTGTCACTTGATCATCTTTAATTTTCAAAGATATATTTATCCATGTAGGAGCAATTTCCGAATAACTTTCTCATTTGCAGTGGGCTTGATATAGAAGAATGGGAACCCGACTAGTTTATTATTGTGAGCCAAATTAGGCTTGATGCAGAAAGCAAATATGTGCATGAAAAACTAGAACATGTTGGATAAAAGATATCGGGTTGGCCCGATGTAGTAGTGAAAACAAAAGTGTTGTTTGTTCCCTGTTCAAGCTCAAGATTAGCATATTGTTGTAGCTTTAATTACTGATACAAAGAGATTTTCCCATTGATTCATTAGATGATACTTCACCTTCATCTTTCTCGCCTTGATTATCAGTTTTCTCTTCTGCATTGGGATCATCTCCACCTTCAGAGGATGACAGCAGAGAATAGAGGATGTTAACAGAATAGAGGATCTCCACCTTCTTAACTTCTCATAATTATTAACAGAAGCCCAATTAATCTTCAACATATTAATGTTATCATGATTCTCAACAACATCAAACAATTGGGTCTATTTATGACAGCTCCATCAACAATTAAAACTCTTAAACATTAATTTTCAGCAGCATAATGTCAGGTCTAAAGTCATGAATCCACAATATTAGCAACCATGTTTGAGCTGAATATATTTATGCATACCTCTACTTTTTCCTTAGCAGAAGCACAATTTAACCATTTCCACATAGTATACCAAGAAGAACATAGAATAAACAACTTAGTGGAATGAATTTCACCATTGTAGTATGAAGCTCCAATGGTCTCATTCCACCATAAAGAATCATCAAAATATAACAATAAACTACCCATTCTCACCCTCTAACAATCGAAACAAGAAATAACAATTCAAACATTCCACTTTCATCAAAATCTTCAGTCGATACGAAAATTCAAACTTACTCAGTAGATCCTTCGGAAAACTGATTCTTTGAATTTGATCAACAAGACCCGAAAGCGCAATAAGGGTTTCAAAAAAATCAAGCAGCTGCAACAAGAGACACGGAAGGGAAAGAATTCAAGAAGTACTTATAGCGGCAGGTGGATGAGATTTCCAGGACGGTTTGTCAGAAATGGGGTTGAGGATTAGACAGAAAGTGTGATGCTTTACTTCTCAGAGATCGTTGCCTCCCCATGGATGAATGGGTATTTGACAAAACAAATCCACAACAAGGGATTCCTTCTTGTTTTCTCCTTAATTCGGTCTCCACTAACCTCTTGTACTTCCGCCCACAACGATCTTCAACCGCTCGATCTCAATTGATGAATGGATCTCTGCTTCAAATGTTGTCAGCAACGGCTTATGAAAAGTATCTCCCCAATCAATCGATAGCCTCATCGTTTAATATAATCGATGATGTCATATGATTTCTTCTCCGCCTTCCCAAGAATGAAGAAATCTTCAGTGAAGAACAACTGATATAACATTACTGAAGAAGACAGGGACATTCGAGGAATTTCACACTACACTGAAGTTACATGCAAGACATGTGAGCACTTAACGACTATTTTGGACGGAAGCTTAACGACTGCATCAAAAACCAACAACAACAAACACGTTGCATCAAAAACAGCAAATGTGTCGCTTTCACAACATTGGGCAAACATATTACATCTTTTTCATATTTTTCCCTTAATTAATGGAGTTCCAAATCACGAAACCTTCTTCTATATGGCGTTGATGCAAAATGAGAAAAAATATACATATCATTAATTACTTACAAGGATTATAGATAGTCAACATCTGTAAATTCATCTATCTTTTCTTTCCTTCTACCGTAAGAAGTAATCTATCCCAAACATCTATGGGTTAGTTGTTTTAAAATTTCTAAGTAAGCAAAACCAGAAGGCGGACAACTCTCTCGAGGTCATTTAAAATGAAGTAATCAGAAGGAAGACAAATCAGAAGGGCAAAATCAGAAGGAGGACAAATTACCAACTCACACAGAATTCATCAATCATCTCAAATCCAAACCTAACAACCCACCCTAAATCCTGAGAACGAACATTTAGCGAAATTGAGAAGCGAGTGAGGATGAACCAAGAGAGTTGAAGTGAAAGATGGAACCTCTCCCCCGAGATAGATATTCTCCATACTAAATGGAAGGACAGATTGAATCAGATCGAATAGGGAAACCCTAACATGCAATTTCATCCAGGAGAAGAAATCCCTAACTTGTCGCCACCTTTTTTGCTCCTTCAACACCACGCACATCTCCCTGAAGGTCAATCTGCAACTCTTTCTTCGTAGTATGTAAATGGAGAAGGAGAAAGGTATATTAGGAAGTTTATGTTTGAAAAAGGTCACGTGCACAGTACATGCACAAGTTTAACGGAGATAATTAACGGATATAACCGTTCAGTCACATATGCCAACATAAGTAACGGTTGAGCTCAAGTTTGAACCATTTAGTCACATCTGCCAACATATGTAACAGTTCAAGTAATTAACCCTTTTTGTTTTGTTTTTTATTACATATATATTTAATTTTGTAACTTAACATCGTTTATCCTATAATTTGACTGAAATGATTAAATGCATTAGGTGACAAATTTAATTATATACGTACTCAATAAAAAAAAAAAAATTACAATGGGTAGATAATTTAATTACGACATAAATGACGCTAACTAGACGTTGATTTTGGACTTTCATATTTACGGTATAAAAGCTACTCAGAGTATCGCATTTTGGAAAAAACAAATAACGCGCTACCGTGAATAACACATATGTCTAAATTTCTAAATATTTTTTTTAATATATACTATGTTAAATTTTTCTTTGTCTGATATGCATATTTTTCGAAAAAAGTTTTATTTGGCAAAAAAAAAACAATTTAATTATTACGTATGAACCTATGAAGTATGAACTCTATCTTTTCTCTCCACGTGGCATCGCGTTTTTTTTTTTTGGCCTGAAATAACAAACTTCATTCAACAAACGGAACCGAGTTCGAGTACAAGATGTTATCCGCAACAATGCATCTAAGTAAAGAGGTTGGTGGTGAAGACACCCAATCCAAAGGACACAACCCCGACAAAGCGCTCCTCGCGATCCAATCCGCACAAGAGTTGGCGGATCGTGGAGCATGCACCCAAGCGATTTCCCTAATAGAGGAAGATAGGTAAACCGCATTTGACAAAATAGGGGCAATCCTCCATGCGAGCACCTGATCATGAATGTGGTTGATTACATTCATGGCGTCCGACTCTATGATCACCCTATGCCATCCCTTATCAATGGCCAGTCGAACAGCGTGTAAGACCGCCGTGGCCTCAATTTCCTCGACCGTCCCCGCATGTGCGACCCCGGAGCTGCCTCCAACGACCGAACCTGTTGCATCCCTAGCGATGACTCCAAAGCCTCCCCGACGTGTATTGCTCGCCCATGACCCGTCGCAATTAATTTTGATAACGCCCGTCGGTGGGCCGATCCAAGCTTGGAACCGCGTCGGTCCCTCCTTGAGATGGAGTTCGGGTGATCCCATCTCTTCCAAAGTTCGGTTGATTTCGTACATGATCGACGGGACGAAAGGTTGGGCATTGTCGTAGACGATCCTGCACCTTGTTTTCCAAATGACCCACGCCACAACAATACTCAAGCGCCATTGTCGCTTCCTGATCCTCTTGTGATTGCCCTCGAAACTGGTGACGTCGCTTAGCCATGCATCAATCGAGAGCGCACCCAAGTCGATGGCTTTCGTATCCGCGAAATGGGACCACACCTGTTTAACCCAAGGACAATGAAAAAACATATGTTCACGAGTTTCTACCACACGGCATGCCTGACAGAGAGGGGTCAGGTCCAGTCCTCGTCGGCTGAGCGAATCCCTCGTCGGGAGGGTGTTGGTTGCCATCTTCCACATAAACGCCCTAAGCTTAGGCCACACGTTTGCCGACCAGATTGCACTCCATACCTTAGGTCTCGGTGTCGGGGTGTGTCGTAGGGGATCCACTGTCGGTTGTGCTCTCATGTGGGCAATCTGCAAGACATGATAGGCGGACCGCACATAAATTTGGCCCGATGATGAATGAGGCCACCTGTACAAGTCTATGGTGTCGGCTATAGGAATCGGGACCTGCAGCACTGCCGTAACGTCTTCTTGATGGACCGCATCAGTAATCGCATCCACGTCCCACGACCTCGATGTTCGGTGAATCCACGTAGCTACCCTAGGCGAGGGCAGCTGGTTGTTTTCGGTCCTAGGTCTGATCCTCATGCTCGGAACAGTCGGAACCCACGGGTCAGCAAACGGATGGATAGAACGTCCATCTCCAAGTGACCACACACCTTCTTGTTTAATGACATCACGCCCCTCTAAGAGGCTCGCCCATGCCCATGATGATCTTCCCCCCTTAACGGCCTGCAAGAAAGAGGTGTGCGGGAAATAGATTCCCTTAAGAAATCTCACCCATAGGGATTCCGGCTCCTGAATAATCCTCGAAGCCATGTTAGCCAGAATCGCGCGGTTGAACTGATTCATGTCCCTAAAGCCGTATCCCCCGACCGACTTTGATGTTGTCATCGATGTCCAGTTCTTCCAATGAATTTTCATGTTGCCTTCCTTTGAACCCCACCAGAACCGTGCAATGAGGTTGTTAATCTCATTGCACCAAGTGACCGGCATTTTGAAAACATGCATAACATAGGAAGGTATGGCGCTGAGGACCGACTTTATTAGAACCTCTTTCCCCGAATTGTTCAGGAACTTGTTTCTCCAACTGTGTATTTTGTCCCTAAGTCTTTCCTTTAGGTAGTTGAGAGCTTCCTTCTTTGATCTTCCCCAAATCGTAGGTAGACCCAAGTAGAACCCGGGGTCCGATGTCTGAGCCACTCCAAAAAGCATCGAAATGTCCCTCTTGTAATCCTCATGAGCCCCCGAGTTAAAATAAAGCGTTGATTTGGAGAAATTGATCTTCTGTCCTGATGCAAGGCAGTAGTCCTCCAGAGAGTTCTTCAGATTAGTCGCCAGGTTCAGATGTCCCTTGAGAAAGAAGATGGAGTCATCCGCGAAGAAGAGGTGTTGAATCTCGGGGCATGACCTCTTCGGGCGGATTCCTCTGATAATCCCCTTTGAAACCTGGTCGTCAAGCAGTCTAGATAGAACGTCAGCGACCAAAATAAAGAGGTAGGGTGATAGAGGGTCACCCTGTCGCAGCCCCCTAGAGGGTCTGATGATGTCCGTCTGGTTCCCGTTAACCAAGACTCTGTATGAGACAGATGAAATGCAGACTTTGATCCAAGATATCCATTTTCCGTTGAAACCCCGTCTGGACAAGCACTCCAATAGAAAGTCTCATTCCACCCTGTCATAGGCCTTCTGCATATCTATTTTGAGAGCGCATTCCAATCTTCCTGAGGTCGTTCTTGGCTTGCCTCTTGACTTCAGAAAGTGGAACATCTCGTGCGCAATAATAATGCTATCCTGAATGCGTCTCCCTGAAACAAACGCACTTTGGAACGGGGTGACCAATTCTGGCAAATAGTTTTTTAGTCTATTTGCCAGAACCTTTGAAATGATTTTATACCCGAAGTTACATAGGCTAATAGGTCTAAAATCAGAGGCACACACCGGATTAGCAATCTTAGGAATCAATGTAATGTGGGTGTGGTTAAGAAATGAAGGCATGATACCTGATGTGAGGAAAGCGTTAACCGAAGTGAGCAAGTCTGATCCGATCGTGCACCAACTCTTTTGGAAGAAGATGCCCGAGAAGCCATCCGGACCCGGTGCCTTAGTTCCCCCCATCTGGAAGCAAGCCCGTCTCACCTCATCCTCAGATGCCAAAGCCGTGAGGCACTCATTCATCTCATGCGTGACCAAATTGGGAACCGACTCAAGGGTATTCTGAAAGCAAGGAGAAGGAGTCCCGACCGAGGTGCCGAGGTGACGATCCGATGTGAACAGGTTTGTGAAGAACCCGTGAATTTCCGCTTTGATGTCCTTATCACCCTCAACCCAATTCCCGTTACCATCCTTAAGGCGGATGATTTTGTTACGACGCCTCCTCGCTAGAGTCGATTGATGGAAGAATTTTGTATTTCGGTCCCCATGGTCGAGCCACTTAATCCTCGAACGTTGTTTCCAGTAGATCTCTTCACGCTTCCAAAGAGCGTGAAGTCTCGATTTGAGCGCCCTTTCCTCATCTTCATCCGACACTCTACTAATCTGGCCCTTCACCTTTGCAATCTCCCTTAAATTGTGTTTAAATTCCACTAAGCTCCAATCTGAGAGGGCCGACTTGCATCGGTCGAGCTTCCATTTCAGCTCCGCCCCGTTAATGATCGGGCCACCCCTATTCCATGACGTACTAATGATGTCGGAACATTCCTCCTTTTCCAACCACATTTCTTCAAATCTGAACCGTCTCTTACCCTTGGCATCCTGTCGTGTGAGGTAAATGCTAATAGGGGCATGATCCGACCCGATCATGAGTCCATTTATACAGTGAGCCGTAGGGAAAGAGGTAAGCCACGAGGGGTTCGCCACCGCCCTATCCAATCTCTCCTTTATGCGATCTCCCCCCCTCCGGTTATTGCTCCAAGTAAAAGTAGGGCCCCTATAGCCCAGGTCTTCAAGGTTGAGATCGTTTAGGAGATTAACGAACCCATCGATTTTGTTTTGGTCCTTAATACCCCCTCCCTCCTTCTCCCTATGATGAGTAATATCGTTGAAATCGCTGATACACACCCATGGCTCAGATCGGCTCGTGCCCATACATCGTAGCTCCCCCCAATTTTGAGTTCGTCTCACAAACATCGAGTCCCCGTATACCCACGTGACCCTCATAGTCCCCCTAAATTCCGAGCTCTGAATCGATGTATCTATAAAGTTCTTATGTTGTGAGTGGACTTGTAGTGTAACCTCTTTCGTCCACCATAGCGCCAAACCTCCACTCGTACCTACCGGATGGACATACGAGGCATGTTCCATCCCGACTTCCCTTCTAACCTTCTCGCAGTGGGCTTCATTCTTCTTTGTCTCCATGAGAAAGACAACAGAAGGCTGAGAGCCCTTCACCAGGTCTTTTAGATGTCGAATTGTCAAGGGAGACCCTAACCCTTGACAATTCCAACTTAGGAACATCATTAGGAACCTGTGGCTGTTCAGGGACAGCCACCGGAACCCTTAGTTTTTCCAGCTTTTCTCGTCATTCTCACCTCAGCTCCCTTTTTCACGATCCATGAAGTAGTGGCCCCCATTTCATCCCCGGGAGGATGGTTTCCGAAGTATATGATGCCCCCAGTCCCTCCCCCCGAAGATTCGCTGATAACCCTTCTTCTCTTAACCGATCCTACATCCTTCTCCAAACCTCCCTTCTCAGTCGTGTCATTTGACAAGGACACAGCACTCATCCAGTCTTTCCCCCTCCACATACAGTCCCTTTGAAAACCAGTCTCCCTTTCTCTCCCCTCGCAGCTGGTCATGGTTCATTTATTGTTGTTTGGGTCCTTTGGATGATCGTGCACTTCCTGCGGATTGGATCCCTTTGTGTTCACTGAGCCACCTTCGATGGAGATAGGCTGCACCAGAAAAGTGCCGAGTCCTTGCGACGCAAGGGAAGAAGAAGTCGACTGCTGCACAGCTGCCTTGGGTGCCAAGCTTCTGTCTCTGGATTGGACAGCTGTCGAGTCATGCACCATCACAGAGTTCCTTTCAAAGACGCTCGTCCCCTGTGACTCCTCCCTATGAATGGGCGTGAGAGGTGTCGCAGAGGCTAAAGCACGGAGGATTTCATCTGGCAGATCCCCCTCATTCGAAGATACATTCCCCTGCACATTAACATCTGTTCTGGCCTGATTCCCTTCTTGTTCAACGCCTTCAACCGGACCAATCTGTGCCTCACCCGTCGAGAGGTTACCTGAGTTATCCCCTAAATTGTCCCCCGGGTTGTGCTTGGCAGTTCCTCCCCTGCTATCTGTTGGGCCCCGAACCGACTGTCCATTGTTGGAGTGGCTACTCGACACCCTGCTTCTTTGTTCCCCCATAGCACTTCTATAAGATTGACTCGCTTGCCTGTTGGTGTGAGTATAACCCCAGTGAGGCGAGCCTCTGCTGAAATGCGGTCCCTGTTGTTTCATGATTTGGCTCCAAGACTTAACATTTGGGTCCTTGGAGGTGGTCAGCCGTGCACCACCCCCACGGAGACCCATCGGTTGTTCGTCTTAGGGCGATCACATGATGTCCATGGCCCGTAAAGAGGTGAGCCATCTCCAATATCAGACACAACCGGTTCCGAACAAGACCGAGAGGAGTGTCCTACCAAACCGCACCCGTAGCACAATTCTGAGAGCCTCTCGTATCTAACTGTGGCCCACTTCTCATTTCCTTTATAGTCCTTCCACCTGAACCTCGGCATCAATGGAGACGTCGTATCCAAATCAACCAAGACCCTCAAGAAAGTCCTCTGTTTCAAAATTCTGTGTTCCTCTACTTTTAGGCAGATTCCTATGCTATCACCTATATTCTGAGCATTTTGGCTATTCATCATTTCTAGGCTTAAACCATGAATCTGGACCCAACATTGCAATCTAAAGAAGTCGACATCTCCTAACGATTTATCAATTGGGCATGATCTAATGTTCAAACAATGGCCGTGAATCGACCACGGGGATAATTCGATCACCTGATTCTTATCCTTGTCTGATTCGAAGTCAAACACCAGAGTAGTATCATTCACCTCAGCAATATCCACTTGCCCAAACCTTGCCCACGCTTCTCTCAAAACTGTCATGACTGCCGAGTTCTTAATGTGTCTATCCGATAATAGAACCCCAAAAGCCCTGTGTTCTGGCCCTTTGTCTATACCCGCACAGCTAGATGGCACAAGGCTCAGCATAGCCATACCCGGGGCAGCTCCTTCTTCAGAATTGGTGCTAGCCATGGCCAGATCAGATCGGACAAGCTCACAACAGCAGCCACCACCTACACACAGTAAGGAAGACACGATAGAAGAGAATGAAGCAGGGTAAAGAGGGTTATTACTGAGAATTGCGTTAATCCGGTGAAGATGAGGACGAATCCTGCTTGATAGAGGCAGGGGAGCTCAAGCTTGTGGGAGATCCGAAACAGCCCAAATGGTGGGCCGCCGATCCGCGGATGATCCAATCAGCCCGTCCAGTTAATCACGGGTTTGGAGTGCCAACTGACGATGCCGGACGATCTGACCGGAGACGACTTGGATGGTTGACGAAGGCGATTGAAAACGAGCGTGTACTTGAGCTGGAAATAGATCCGAAACAGCCCAAAGGAGAGCAGTCGATCCGCAGATGAATCAATACTTCAATACGGGAAGTAGCATCGCGTTCATATGCGCCTTTCTTCTTCTCCCCTTCCGGTTGCGAGTCTCTGTCAGTTTCCCTGCTCTCTTTTACAATTGAAATCAAAACCTTTACTCCTCCTCCTCCGAACCACCACAACACCAATCGTCCTCTGCCGCCCGCCATTGGTAGCGAAATATCTTCCGGAGAAGCCCCACTCTCTCCTTATACCCTAGCAGTTGACAATTATCTGCTGCTGCTGCTTGCAGCTATGTCAACACAGAAAAGACGACCGTACTGTACGAAAATATTCATTTTTCCGATTGCTTAGACGCCACCGCCCTGCTTTTGCTTTCATGTGTCAAGCTCTCTCTGCTCTGGATTCCTCGATTATGCCTCCGTAGAGACATGCTGATGGATTCCAGCACCGTCCGGAGAAAGCCGCGGCTTGAGCGGCGGAATGCGTACAAGAACTTCGATTACGACGCCTCCATCTCGTCATCCGTGGATGATTCCTCGTCCCCTTCTTTCTCACAATTCACACACTCACTGGAAATAGATGCTCGCACCAGCTTCCGGATTGAAGGTAACGATGGGGAGATCGAACGAATATGCCGTAGCTTAGGGTTAGCGGGAATCGAAGATTTTGATATCCCGGCATCTGCTTGGGAGGCAAGGAAGACGCGTTCTTCATTAGATCTCACGCCCAGGGCCAGATTGAATCCGTTGAATTCTCCGAGGGAGGAGGAAAGTGAAAGTGCTTCATCTGAGCTGAAACAAACTGGACCCGCCGAGATGGAACCTGTGCAAGTTAGGGTTAGCGGACCAGATAGGGATGGAGACAACCTTGTGGCTAGGGAGGTAGCTGAGTTAGGTGGACCCAGCCCTGCTCCAGTCGTGTTGGTCGGGTCAAGTCAGCTCCCTGATGATGCGAGAGAAGTTGGTGGAATTAATGGGATACGGCCTCCGGCCCTGAAACCGCCACCCTCGATGAGACTTCCGGTGATGGATAATTGGTGTTCAACTTGGGATTTACTAAGAACTTTTGCACCTATTGGTGAAAGGGACAGTGAGGAGTTCGTTATCTCATGTGAGGATGGGGAAGAGGAAAGGGATCCCGTTGACGAAATACCTGCAGAAGTGGAGGAATCAGGCTTATTCACGACCTCAAATGACAATGCTTCGAGAACAGAACGGACTAGCGTTTCCCCTAATTTGAGACACAGAAGGGTTATAACGGATTGGGAGAAAGGGAAGCTTCTAGGTCGTGGATCATTTGGTTCTGTTTATGAAGGAATTGCTGAGTAAGTGCTAATAATGTGCCTTCTTTGAACTTCTCAATATCATAAACGTGTTAACTGTAGAAAAAGGGTTGATTTTGCTATTGCCACAATGTTCAGACTAGGGTGAAAGGCAATGTGAAAATCGAATCTTTGCCACTGTAGAAATCTGATGATTATCTTATTCAATTACTTTATTCCTAAAAAGGTATTTTTCTTCAGTTTCTCACATGTTTTTTGTTTTTTGGCCAAAATTTCTCACAAGTTTCATTTTGGGTTACTTAGTAATTGAACTTCTTTATTAGGGTACCGTTAATTTTCTAACTGATATTTTTTTTGAAAAAATTCCTAGTTAACTTTACATAAAGTTTTAACAAAAAAAAAACTTTACATAAAGTTATAATTTGTCATTTCCATTTAATTTACGGTTAAATATTAATAGAGCGTGCACATGTCTGTAACGTGTAAGCTGGCAAATTGTATTTTTGCCCATAGTTTAACTAGCTAAGGTGTAAAACTTCGCAAAATTCAACTATAAATTGATTTCTTTTGAAAAGTTAAGCTGACAAGTTTAACAAAAAAACAAAGTTAGATAATAAATAAATTGCAAGTTTCAAATTCGACGAGCTTGTAAATATCAATTTATGTAAATTTGAGCTAGTACATTTCAACTCGATGTAGAGTCAACTAGCAATTTGTTCAAAAATATATGTTAGTAAATTGTGTAGATCTTTAAAGTTTAACTAGCAATTAGCTACTGAACACTTCAGAATTCTCATCTAAGCTTCATTTTTTTCTGCACTTTTTTGAATATATTCTTTTTCGGTTGCCACTTATGAATTATGTTTTGTAAGTTCTCTATGCTGTTCATGGCTTTATACTGTTTGCCATTTATTAGAGTTGATTGATATGTAGTCCACCTATAAATTACTAACCGGTTCTATGGTCGTTACTTTTATTGTATCCTACAGGGGTGGATTCTTCTTTGCTGTAAAAGAGGTTTCGCTCCTTGATCAAGGGGCTCAGGGGAGACAAAGTATCATGCAACTTGAGCAGGTATGAAATTTGTTGTAATGTACTTTTTCATTAATATGCCCTCCCAGTTAGTGAAAATTTAAAGCCTCATTTTTCCCTCTCATTGTCTGGTTTTCTGCTCTTCATTTTCTTTTGTTACAGGAGATTGCTTTGTTGAGTCAGTTTGAACACAATAACATAGTTCAATACTATGGAACAGATAAGGTACTATTTCTCATTTACAAGTTCAATGTAGAAGATGTTCAAGGCCCTCCCTCCACAAGTCATTCATCTTGTCTGATATTAAATCAGCCGTATCTTTTCATTTAAATTTAAGATCTCTATTTGATCATAGAATGCTTCTTACTCCGAATAATTTCACGTCTGTGAATAGTGCTTCTTACCCAAATCTTTCATGTTTCTTTACCTGATCGGTAAAAATAGGGTGTGACCTTGGTAGCACATTGTCTAACCTGTGATGACTAGATTCCAAATACATATAGGATAAAGTTGAAAAATCTTGTTCTGTGATCACTGATTGTCTGGTATTGTGAGAGACGCAATAGCCTTGTCTTATGTACATGCTAGAGTTTCCCATGAGATATTATATCGAAACTGGTACTTTGTCAAAATTGAGTTTATACGTGGTTATTGACAGGACGAATCAAATCTTTACATTTTTCTAGAGCTGGTCACTAAAGGTTCTCTCCAGAGCCTGTATCACCAGTATCATCTTCGGGACTCAACAGTTTCTGCCTACACTAGACAGATATTGCATGGTCTGAAGTATCTTCATGAACGTGATGTCATCCACAGGTTGGATATTTTTCAACAATTTCCTCTGCCCATTGCTTTATTGATTTACAATGACTTGCTGACTCTATCTTTTGATACTCAAGGGACATTAAATGTGCAAATATATTAGTGGACGTTAATGGATATGTGAAACTCGCAGATTTTGGACTCGCAAAGGTTTTCTCTTTCACCTTTTGTATGTAAAATTGGAAAGAAAAAAAACAAAGCCGCATCATTCCTTATCCTCACTCACATGCCATTTATTTTTGTATATCTCCAGGCAACTAAACTAAATGATGTCAAGTCTTGTAAGGGAACTGCATGCTGGATGGCTCCTGAGGTTTATCCTCCACTCCTTAATCTTCCTATCTTCAACTATAGGAAAATACAACATGTTTTTAGTTGGTTAGCTTTGAGTGGTCAGGTTCTCCTATGCTGCTAAATTTTGTATGAAAATACAAACTGGGGTTCCGTTGCTTTCAATGGAATATAGAAAATATAGTAAGCATCAAATGATCACTGTGTTAATTCTCGATAGATGTACATTAGTGTTTTTTGGGTTTCAATTCCTATTATTTAGATCTCTCTTTGTACTTCACTGATGCAGGTTATTAAAAAATCCAAGGACAAAGGTTACGGTGTACCAGCAGATATATGGAGTCTAGGTTGCACCGTTCTGGAGATGTTAACCCAGAAAATTCCCTACAGTGAATTGGAACCAGTACGTGCCTTTACTCGATCAATGTTCTTCATCTCCTCCTCCTCGTATTCATCTTTTATTATCATCCACTGCGAAGCTAAGTTCACTTATCTGATTCTGTATGTGTGACTGATAGATGCAAGCAATCTTCCGTATCGGAAGAGGGGAGCTACCGACAATTCCAGCTACTCTTTCCCCGGAGGCACAAAATTTCATCATGAAATGCCTTCAGGTAAACCCTAACAACCGTCCCTCCGCATCTCAGCTTCTACACCATCCATTTGTGAAGGTGTCAACACCTTCTGCTTCCCCATCTCCTCACTATATCAGCAGAAGACCTACGTGAAAATACAATACATAGATTGTACAAATGTAGAGTTCTCCCATTAAATACTTACGGTGCGTTTCTTTGACGGAATTCGGAATACGGAATAGGAATTGAGAATAAGGAATAGGAGTTAAGAATATGAAGTTTTTTTGGTGGAATTGAATAGAACGGAATAAGGAATTCTGTTGTTTCTTTGGTGGAATTGTGTACGGAAAAGGAATGGAATGTGGTAAAATGACATATTTGCCCCTCTTTGTATATGTATAGTATATAATAAAAATAATTTGTATTAATTAATTATAAAACTTAAAAATATTAAAAATGTTTATTTAAATAATAAAAAAAATTAAAAACGAATTTTTTATTTATTTCATTTTTTAAAAAATATCAATTATTTTTTTTTTTTTTAAATAAAGAATGTAAATTGTCATGCAATATAATATTTCTTAAACAATCAATTGATTACATAACATTAACATGATTAGAAATATCGAACACATAATCTGCATAAACCGTAAACACATAAACACCTTGAACGCCCAAAATTCCCTGGGTTCATTACTCATATGCCGTTATAACATCTGGAATCATTAGTTCCAAGATGAATCAACTAAACTATCAAATGTGCATAACGATATACATAACTCACCATACTACATATAATATACTACATATAACTGAGATACAATGGCCTTATTACATATGAACGTTCCACTGACTCCCAAGTGGAATTTGATCTTTGTCCATATTAAAATGTAACGTATTTATAAGTAGTAAGTGGTAATAAATCAAATCACAAGCGGATATATTAGAACCTAACGATCTAAGGAAAAGATTATATCCCACAAACAGATCTTACTTCAACAAAAGGTCAATGATACATGGGCACAAAGTGTCATCAATATTACTTGCTAGGGTCTAGTTGGCAATTTGTACCCCTTGTTTAGAGGAAAACTCCGTAATAACTAGTTGAGCTTTTGCCTCCATAACAACACCTACAAGTTATAGATTAACATCAAACCCATCCAAAAATATGAAGAACTAGTAATTATGTTCAATTAATTAAACTATGTACTTACTAGTAACTACGTGAAATTTGATGGTCGCAAATCTTTCTTTTCTTTACGGTTCCTGCGCCGACCATGCCTCCATAAGTGTTGGTCAGCATCCACAGCTGGAGGCTTTTCTTGCACAGAATTGTTTAGGAAGTCTGGAGGTCCTGAAAACTGCATGATGGAAAAGTAATGAAAGGGTTCAATTCAGGTTTGTCCTCATAAAAAACAGAATAAACTACTTAACCAGAAGTACACTGAGCCAATCATGAGGACGTAAACTTCTGAAATCGGGAATAGTATTTAAGACCACTATGTTCAAGATGATAGGTTTCAAATACAATACAATTTGTTACTTGGAAATTTCTTCACTGTTCCCATCTTACATGCCATAGTCAGTCCACCAAAATCCTCAAAACTTATTTGCTTGAGGCAAGAGGGAGTAATTCATGTATTGTTTTGAAATACCGGATCAAAATGACTTCTTGTTTTTAAAATGGTCTGCACAGTTGATTAGCCTCCAAGTGACCGTTAAATACCTACACCTGAAGAAGACATTTCATCCCAAGTCTCCAATGTACATCCTCAACACAATGTGCTTAGGCATTGTTACATCAACATTAACAGAAGCAAAGCCATTCAAAGCACGTGGATTTATGCCACTTGACAAAGGATATGTAATACTAAAGCAATAGAGCAGGGATAGATAAAACATGCCGCAAATGAACCTTTTGGCTTTTGATAAAGTTCCAGTAACTTCATTACAAAGTTGCTAAAACTAGCAAATCCCTACTCAACAAGGACAAGAACAGATGAATTGAGCTTGAATTAGTGGGAAACAAGCACATACTTGAATTTCACTAATCAAGAAAAGGTAAGCAATTGACCTAATTTTATATTTCACGACAAACGAAGATTCAAAAGAATCAAAATACATATAGAAATAAATGAAAAACAACCGTAGACACCTACCTCCGAGAAAGCATCGAATGCAGACGGAAGGCCAGAGGCACCCGAGTTTCGGGGGGCGTCAGTAACGGAAGAAGACTTCCAGAGGGCTTCCTTCGGTCATCAGTCGAAGAAGACTTCCAGAGGGGCACGCTCGGCATTTCTTCAAACAGGCGAGGGTAGAATCGTCATTTGGAGTCCATTTCCGGATTCCATGCGGTCCGGGCTTAAGGAATCCGAGGTTTGGACCCGGAATTCCTAAGCCCGGACCGCATGGAATATATATGTCATGGATTGGCCATTCCATGAGAAGAACATGGGCTTACGGAATCCGTAAGCCCAATTCCATGGCCAATCCATGAGAAGAACGGGATGTTAGTGTCGGGGAATGACTGTGGGTTGATGCGAGCCTTGTTGGTCATTCAGAAGCCCAAGTCCTGAACCGCTGATATTAGTGGGCTCTCTCTTGGGCTTAACCCCAATCGAGCTGATCCCTTCTAATCACCCCACTGGGTATGAAACTTATTACCAACTTAACAGGACCCCGAGCTAAGATCGTCAGAATGCGGTCGAATTTCAATAATAATTCTCTATTAGTATTATTTGATGGAAGAAGGCATTTTAATTAAGACAAAAGTGTAGATATCATGGGTCGTTTTTTAAGATGATTTGTTGTGTTTTAAAATGAATAATTGCGTAAATTTATGATTCGTTGTGTGAAAAAACTGCAACTGTACGACTTGCATACTTCAATAATAGTAGTTTAATTAAATATTCAAAACTTATTAATATCAATCATAGGTTTCATATAGATTTCAATTCCAAAGTCAAATAAATAAGTTTCGAATTGTCAATAAAAAAATGTCAATATAAAGAGCTTGTAAATACAAAATAGAGTCTAAAAACATCTAAAATCAAGCGGCGTAACAAAGGGAAATTATAAATTTAGTTGAAGAAATTCAATAGTTTTCTTTGTTACCAGAATAAGAGAGTTTTAAAATGGAACTAAAAATTGTACAATAACTCATTAATCGAGCGCTCTTACATTAAAAATGGACGGAACTAAATAATCTATCACACGGATAATCAACTTGAATACCAGTTAGACTGTGATTTAAGTAAAGGCATCATTCCTATCACAAAAGCAATATAAACACTATTAATTATGGAAAATTATTTGTGTGATTTTTTAAAAGACTTGAATGGATATGAGATAAAATGTGCACAAATTGAGATGAAATGATTTAACTATTATTATTTTTTTTAAATAATTGACTTTTCATTAAGCTTAGTTTTATTACTTTTATATATTTACCAAAAAAAAAAAGCTTAGTTTTACATTCACAAATTCCAACAATAATAATATATTAATAATAATCACGTTAGACTTTAGAGAATCACGCCAATAAAAAAAAAAGCAAGTGACAAGACCAACAGCAAATCCAAATACAGAGATTATAATCTCCGTACGTCTCCCTGTCTCCCCCATTTCATCCCTTTTTTTTAGTTTTGTTTTTCTGGTTGTAATTGTAAATAGGATAAATTGCTCGCACCTGGATATTTGTAAATGTTAAATGCATCTAGCGGGAGATTTTATTTGCAGACCATCGACTATTTTATACAGATAATTTTTGTTGAAAGACTAAAATGCCCTAATAACTTTTTACATATTTTTCCTTACTAATTTTAAGGAAATTAATTATCAAATCGACCTCATATTTTCGTAGTAACTAAATCGAACCAATATTATCAAAATGGTGAAAAATTATGATTCTAACAAGTTTTGAACCCTAGACCTCTTACATACTAGCTAAAAGTTTTACCACTATACTAGTAATTCCAACTGCTTTCTTATATACTTCAAATATAGTTATTGAAGCAACTCTCACATTATTGTATTAAACATCTCATGTTTATTTATTGATGATATTTAGTAATTAACATTTGTTCATCGTTATTTGTTTAATTATAGTTTTAATTTAATTATGTATCTACTTATTAATTTTTTTAAATGGTTGAAAAATAATTAATTTTCTAAATTTAGTATTTATACACTACCAGAATATGCATTTTGAAAATATTTTTTCAACCATCTCTAAAACAAAAATCAGAAAGATTATAGTATTTAGATAATTAAATTAGAACTCTAACACATATGATGTTAACTTTCAATTTTCTCATCAACCATCAAATTTGGTCAAATTTATAAAAATTACCAACACTACTTTGACCAAATTTTATAATCGATAAGAAAATTGAAACTTAACACCATATATGTTGTTAGAGTTCTAATTTAATTATCTACATATTATAGTCTTTCTAATTTTTTTAGAGATGGTTGAAAAACTATTTTCAAAATGAGTATTCTTGCAGTCTATAAATATTAAATTTAAAAAATTACTTATTTTTCAATCATTTTAAAAAAAATTAATTAGTAGATACATAATTAAACTAAAACTATAATTAAATAAACAACGTTGAACAAATGTTAATTACTAAAGAGCATTAATAAATAAACATGAGATGTTTAATATAATAATATGAGAGTTGCTTCAATAACTATATTTGAAGTATATAAAAAAAACAATTGAAATTACTAGTATAGTGGTAAACCTTTTAGCTAGTATGTGAGAGATCTAGGGTTCAAAACTTGCTAGAATCATAATTTTTCATCATTTTGATAATATGGGGTCGATTTAGTAACTACGAAAATATGAGGTCGATTTAATAATTAATTTCCTTAAAATTGGTAAGGATAAATATGTAAAATGCTATTAGGGCATTTTAGTCTTTCAACAAAAGTGGTCTGTATAAAGTAGTCGATGGTCTGCAAATAGAATCTCCCGCATCTAACTTATTGTTTTGTGCATCTATATATTTGAAATTGTTGTTAAATGCACTCAATTTTTTTAAAGTCTTATTTTGTGCACTGTGATGTTTGAAAATGTTAAATGCACTCACTGTTATATATCTGTACCGGTTTTCCGTTAAAATACACGTGATTGTCTCGTGTGACTTCAGAAACACCTCGTTTTACAGAGTTCATCACCATGGTTCAAATCAATTGAATTTCATAGGCATGTGACTATCACGTGACGAGATAACAGACGAAAGTAACAGTGAAAATGAATGTAGTGCAAATAACAATAATTTTAAACATATGTATGCACGAAACAACAAGTGAGATGCATTTAACATCACCGTGTATAAAATAACACTTTAAAACAAGTTTTGACTTCTATCAGTTTTGACGGGTGCCGTGAATGAATTTAACCTAATAAATATAAGTATAACAAATTTTACCATAAAAATCTCAACTCTCCACACGACACGTTTGACCGCTTTGACTGTAAGTCCACTAAGCCACTAACTAGATACTACATTTAGTGGGGTAGCCATCGGGGGATCCCGATGAATTAGCAAATTAACATGAATAAATTGGACAATGTTAATTGTTAAATATCAATTCGCTGAAATTACCCCTCAGCTAAAGTAAAAAAAATTGTCCCTCATGAAGTGCAATATGAGAGAGGAGAGAGGTAAGAGAGAGAAGTCGATTCCCCAGGCGATTTTCCCTCAGCTAAAGTCAAACCCTAAATCCCCAAATTTCCCCCAGCTCACGGCGATTTCCCCCGCTCCCTCAGCTCGAAAATCTTCCTGAAGAGCTCGTCCCCGGTCTCTTCCTCCAGCTGAGCTGCTCAATCAACCCCTACCCCTCTTACACCTAGCCTGTGTGTGATTCTACTTCACCGGAGCCCCCGTCACCGAAGTTGCGGTGTTGAGCGGCAAGTCTCGGTTTTCAGGCAAAGTTCTGGGTTTTAAGGCAAGAACTCGTTTCTTCCCCTTTCTTAGGCTGAACCTGACATCCTGATTTATTTGCCCGCCTGTAGTGCCTCTAGTTAGGTTGAGCTTGATTGCGATTTCCTGTTTGAGCCCCTTTTCTTGTAGTCTCGGTATTTCTTAATCTGTTTGCAGGGGTTTAGATTATTGTGAAGGTGAGTGAACTATGAATTCCATGAGCAATGGTACTCAGGTCCCCCGTAGAGCTGTGATGGCTCTGGTATCAAAGCCCCCCCGAGCGAAAGGCGATAAGGGTGGTGGGCCGGATGATTGCCCAAAGAAGTATCAAGAGTAGTGTGGTGTTTACTGTTATGAAGGCTGCATTGGGAAGCTATGGGCCAGTTAAGATGGCAGAGTTAGCAGAAGGAACAATGGTATTTGATTTTGATAACGAGGGGGATCGGGATAGAGTCTTGGACATGTCCCCGTGGGCGGTCCATGGACACTGTCTCAACCTTAAACTACTGATGCCAAACCAAAGCCTCGAGGAGGTTGACTTCTCCACCATTCAGATGTGGGGTCAGGTCCACGGTTTAAGTGGAGTCATGCTCAATTTGGAGAATGCAAAGCAGATTGCAGAATCGGTTGGAAAGGGCCTGTCCTATGAGAACGAGAAAGACATGCAGTTGAGAGGTTACATCAGGTTCAAAGCAGAGCTAGCTGTTTCTGAGCCGGTTAGCCCTGGGTTCTGGTGGGCTAACGACAGGGGCGAGGAAAAGTGGGCAAGTTTGAAGTATGAAAGAATGTGTGACCTATGCTATGTTTGTGGGCGCATGGGCCACAACTCCCAGGTGTGCAGCCTGAAAATTGTGTCATCTGAGGTCAATAGTAGGTTGCCAATGTATGGGCCATGGGTCTCCTGTCCTAGACAGAGGAAAATAGCTTCTTGGTTTAAACCTGGAGGAGGACAGTAGGGTCAAGGCTCGACTCGGGATCATGGTAGGAGGAGATGGTAAAATATGCTAAAGGAAGGTAGAGATGAGACCAGTCGTGCAAGTGAGGCAAGCTAGAACAGTCAGAACAGTTAGGATCCTAGTGCGCACATTAATGCCCCTATCCCATCCTCTGCCTCTAGCAATAGAGTCGTGAACGAGTCAGGAACCAGCATCTTGAAGTCCTCCTCGGCCTCTCTCGACCTGAACTCGCATCCGGAGGATGAGGTATCATCTATCCCCCAACCTTGTCCCGATCAACCCCGTAACCCCTTCCCTGTGACCATATACCCCCTTGACATCCAACCCCAACACGACCTAACCCTATCCCTTCTCCCCCTGTCCTTATCTAAGATCCCTACCCACCCACCAACCCCGAACCCCCAACCTTGCCCTATCCTCCCCAATCCCCCCATGCTGATATCTCCCCTATCACCCTCGGTTTCACCCGGCAGCCTTCCCACTCGGACATCCACCCCTCCCTAAACCACCTTACCCCCTCCCTCCACATGTTACCCCCTACCCCCTACTCCTCCTCTGCACTACCACCCACATCCACCCTCCTACCCTTCGCTTGACCCGCCCTTCCCCTGTCCACCATACCTTCCCCCCAACCCTCCACCCCACCTGTTTGCTGCGACACCCTGGCGCCCACACCCGTCCAACAGCAGGAGGGCCTGAACACCCTCCACCCGAGAAAGAAGAGGAAAGCTCAAGGGCCGAATCCTTCCATCCAAAAGGTGAGGCCCTTGAGAGGGGTGGAGGGGCATCCAAAGATCGGAGTTAGGGGTCCGAAACAAACAAGAGGGAGATCTATACCAGTTAGAAAGTTGGGAGAGGAAACTAAAAGAAAGGATTCCGGTGGCTGTTCCAAAACAGCCACGCGGGGTCAATGACCGTCCTAAGCTGGAACTGTCAGGGGTTGGGGTCTCCCCTGACAGTTCGTCATGTAAAAGACTAGGTCAGGAGACTCAGGCCTGTTATAGTCTTTCTCATGGAGACAAAACAACCAAAGGTCTCCTGTGAAAGGGTGAGAAGAGCAGTGGGGATGACCAGGCAGTTTACGTAGACCCGGTCGGAAGTAGCGGTGGTTTGGCGCTATGGTGGACTAACGATGTGGTCATTTCGATCACACATATCAGTAAGAACATAATCGAGGGTGTGGTCCAGTTCGATGATGGACTGATATCCCACGTCTCATGGGTTTACAGGGACCCAAATTTCCAAAGAAGGTGTCGGGTCTGGGATCGGCTAAGGGGTTTATGTGGGACTAGGTCGGCCCCGTGGTTGATGTTGGGGGATTTTAACGATATCAGCCACCCTTGGGAGAAGGAGGGTGGTAGACCGAAGGAGCAAAGGAAGATGGACGGTTTCAATGGCTTAATCGAGGACCTACATTTGGGGGATCTCGGTTTTAAGGGACAAATGCACACGTGGGGGAATAATAGAGGAGGGTCGGACCGAGTTGTCGAGAGGCTAGACCGGGCCTTGACTAACGACCAATGGGTGTCAAGGTACCCGAGAGCGCAATGCATTCATGGTGTAGCCATCGGGTCCGACCACGCTCCAATATTGATTAAGCTGGACTTCTCGGATCGGTGGGGGAGGAAAGCCTTCAAGTTTGAAGAGATGTGTCTCGAGAAACCGGATTGTCTTGACGTCATCAAACGAGGATGGTCGAAAGGGGGTTCAGTCTATAACCCGGTTGATTTCACCAAAAATTTAAGGGCATGCCGTCTTGATCTCATGGCGTGGAGCAGGACCAGTTTTGGGAACAACAAGACAAATATTGAGAAAACAAAGGCTCGGTTGGGTGATATCGCCAAATCTTCCCCCACGACAGAATTGTTGATCGAGGAGAAGATCCTTAAATCGAAATTGCACGCCTTATGGAAGAACGAGAAGATATATTGGAGGCAAAGATCTAGGGTTCGGTGGCTAAGGGATGGGGACAAGAATTTTCGTTTCTTTCACCAAACTACCTTGGAAAGGCGGAGGAGAAATAAGCTCGTGAGGCTTAGGAGTAGTGGTGGTGAATGTATAGAGGATGAGCAAGGTATCACAGACGAGATCTTCAGTTTCTACACGGGGCTATTCCAATCGGAGAGTAACTGCAGCCCGGGGACGGTGGTTCAGCCCGATATACTTGAATGCCTCAGTCGGGATGTCACTGATGCGATAAATGAACAGCTGACCTGCTTGGTTTCGGAGAGGGAGATCCGTCTCGCAGTGAACCAGCTCGGGGGGTTTAGGGCTCCGGGACCAGACGGTTTTACGGGATCCTTCTATCAACGCTCATGGAATTTCATAGGTTCGGACATCGTCACAATGGTCAACGCCTTCTTCCAAACAGGCATGTTCCCACCCTCTCTTAACCATACCGAGATTATTCTTATCCCAAAAATCCCAAACCCCTTGAGTGCCTCCGATTTTAGACCGATAAGCCTATGCAACTTCGGTTATAAAATTATTGCTAAGGTTCTAGCAAATAGGCTTAAAGTCTGGTTGCTAGAACTGATCACCCTGTATCAAAGTGCCTTTTTTTCAGGAAGGCAAATCCATGACAATATCATTGTAGCTCACGAGCTGATTCACTACCTGAAGATCAATCAGAAACAGTTCAGGACTTCATCTGACTGCGCGCTGAAAATCGACATGGAGAAAGCCTACGATAAGATTGATTGGGGCTTTCTCCGGCAGGTCATGATAAAGAGAGGTTTTGACCCGAGATGGATAACTTGGGTCATGGCATGTGTGACGTCGGTGTCTTACCAAGTAATCGTAAACGGGAAGCGCACAAACCAGATTGAGCCGCAAAGAGGAATCCGCCAAGGGGACCCATTATCCCCGTACTTGTTCATCCTTCTGGCCGACGTCTTGTCTAGGAGGGTCGACCAAAAGGTAACCTCTCAGGAGCTTATTGGGGTCAAACCGGGGAGGGAGCCCCGGAGATTCATCACTTGCTATTCGCGGACGACTCCTTGTTCTTTATAAAGGGGACGATCGTGAATGCGCAAGTGATGAAGTCAGTCTTGGACGAATACTGCTTAGCCTCTGGTCAGAGGGTGAATTTTGCTAAATCAGTCCTGTTTGGTGGAGGTGGGCTGAGTAGTGCTTGATCTGTTCGGGATGGCTCTTGCAAGCGACCCGGGCAAATATTTGGGTCTCCCGTCCCTTTGGGGGAGATCGAAGTGTGAGGCCTTAGCTTTCTTAAAGGAGCGGATCATCGGTAAGATTCAAGGTTGCCGTTCGAAACTACCCAACACCGCGGGTAAGGAAGTTCTCATTAAAAGCGTCATCTCGGCCATCGCTACATACGCAATGAGCGTGTTTAAACTACCGAAGACATGGTGCAGCAAAATCAATAGCCTTATAGCTCGGTTTTGGTGGGGAGCTCAAAATGGGGAACGGAAAATCCATTGGGTTAGATGGGAACAAATGACGAGGTCGAAGCAAGTGGGAGGCTTGGGGTTCCAGGAACTCGAATCCTTCAACTCGGCCCTTCTTGGAAAGGCAGATTTCAGGTTAATATCCGAGCCTAATGCCCTTTGGGCTCGGGTTCTAAAGGGGATTTACTTTCCCAACACCGGATTCTTTTGAGCGGGGAAGGGTAGTCGAGCGTCTTGGGCTTGGTCGAGCATTGTGGAAGGAAGGAGGGTAGTTAGCGAGGGGCTGTGTGGTCTTTAGGGGACGGATCATCGATTCGGCCGTTCGTGGACGCTTGGATCTCGGGGAGCTATAACCATAGGCTTGGGCTGAGACCGGTCTCCCAGGCTCAAGCTAACACAAAGCTGGCGGAGTGGATTCAACACGACACGCGGGAATGGAACGAGACGCTGGTTCGGTCGGCCCTAAATGAGGAGGATGCGCTAAGATGGGACGAGCTAAGATGGCCTTATGAGCGAAGGGGCGAGATCTCCGCGAGGTCAGCCTATCACTTCCTGCGTGATCGGGGAAGCAGCTTGCAGGCTGATGGTGGCAGTTCGGGGGTAGTGCAAGCAAACCCAATCTGGGCTGCGATATGGAAGGCCAAGGTCGCCCCCAAAATCAGGTCGTTCTCATGGAAACTAGCCTCAAACGCTCTTGCGGTCAGATCGGGCCTTACTCGGAGAGGTATGAATGTCCAGGTTTGCTGCCCTCTTTGTAATAATGCGAAAACTGTTGAGCACCTGATTTTGGATTGTGATTGGGCGAGGGTGGTTTGGACCGAACTGATCGGTTTGGTGGACGTGAGAGACGGGTGTAGCTCGGTCAACCAGTGGTTGGCCAAGAGGTGTTCGGTTCAAACGGGAGTGAGGGCAGGCTCGAACTGGTTGTGGCACACGACCTTGACAGCATGCTGACTGATATGGAAGGGCCGGTGGACCATGGCCTTCGAAGGGAGCCGACCCAACCCATATCAGGTAGTGAACCAGGTCTGTTCCCTTGTCTCAGAACAGGTACAACTTCAAGGGAGGCAGAGCACATTGCAGCACCGAAGGTTGCATGGCTCAGTGCTGCAGCAGTTGGCCCAACCGTGGGCTCGGCAAGACCATATCCAGTCGGGGACCTCGGGGCCTGCGACTGGGTCACGTTGGAGAAGACCGGGGCTCAGGACGATCAAGATTAACGTGGATGCTGCATGGTCGCGTGAAGACGGAAAGGGTGGTATAGGTGTTGTTGCCCGTGACCACTCGGGTTCGATTGTCGCCGGAGTCCAAGTCTCGGAGATGTCGCATTCTATCGACATCTTGGAGGCTCGGGCAGTTTTGTTGGGCGTCAATCTTGCAAGACATTTTTGTTGGAATTCGGTTGTAATTGAGTCGGATTCGGAAGTGGTGGTTAACCACATTCTAGGTTTAGTCCATTTTTGGGAGATAGAAACTATTATACAAAATAGTTTATACTTGGCAGAGTCGGTTGCGAATCTGTCATGGGTTAGAATACTGAGATCCGCGAACCTTTGTGCGGATTGGGTAGCCAAAAGGGCTTTAGAGGGGATGTGTCCGTGTGATTGGGTGTCCCAACCCCCAACCCCTCTCCTACAGTTGTTGCATTTTGATTCCGTTTTGTATCGGGAACCTCTCGGTTCCCCAATTTTGTGAGTAATATACGAAGTTAGTTTGGCAAAAAAAAAAATTGGCTGAAATTATATTATATGGACAAGTTATTAGTTAAACATTTTTTTAATAAAAAAATGATTGTTAAATTTTTAAGATAGCGTAATTTGTTCGCCCCATCCATTGTTTTTAATTAGTTTTAACATAATTAGTTTTTTTTTTAAAAGTAAAAACATCTAATTTTTCAGCTATAATAATAACATGATTTTTAATTTTATATAAAGCCAATAATGATTAAAATTTACGTATTAAGTTTAAGTATAACATATACTATAAGAAATCAAATTAACAAGATTAACGTATATATTTTTAGACAAACTCAAGTTTAGGGATAGCCTAACATAATTATTATGTGAACGACCTTACAGAATGAGACGCCAAAGAGACAAATTAATCTTAAACTGGAAAAATCACAATTTGATAGACCACTCATGCATCTTATTTTTGATTGGAGAAAATTTCTTTTGGTATTCCACAAATTTAAAATCAGACACATGTACCGTGAAACTAATAGAGTTGCATATGCTTTAGCAAATGAGGCGTGCAGACTGGAAGACCCTTACCTAGTTCTTGTGAATCCTCCCCAAAATGTTTTGAAACACCTATATTTTAATCGTGTTGGTAAATTCAAATCTAAATTAGTTAAAAACATTGTGTACTAATCCTATATAGTTTAGCTACTCATTTAAAAAAAATGTGAACAACCTTGACTTCTTTTACTTTCTAACTACATTTTTATCTTATGCTTTTTTAAGATATCAAACAAATATTATACTTAATAATGTTTAAATTATATAAAGATTTTCTCGATTTTTACTTTGATGTTTAATAACATATATTATTTTATATTCAATTTGAGATTATCTTTTATATAATTTTGTGATAATTTCTTTTAAAAGTGAATATATGTAAAAATAAAATATTTTAAAAAATGAATGTGTATTTTTTTATTTAGCAAACTATGTATAGGCGGACCTATGTGGGTACGAGCTAGGGGTGAGCTCGGGCGGGACAGACCAATCTTTTTTCAAAGACTAAGCCCGAAATTTTTGGGTCTTAACTTCAGGAGGATCGAGACCAATTTCTGTAAAAAAAAATGAATGAGTGGTCCTGCTTGACTCAGGCAGGTCTCGGTCTTGGACCAAAATGGCAGGGAAAATGTCAATTTTGTAGGGAAAAGTGGTCGACTGAGATGGGCTAATAAGCTAGACCTGAGGATCAACAACGATGCCTTCACTGATGAGGAAAATGAACGACTGTTGGCGGCTCACGCCAGGTACCGCATCATGTGGGCTACGAAAGCTCCATGTTTTCCAAACTGAGAGGAGATTTCGAATCCAATACCAGAACCACCTTCAGTAATCAACGCCACTTTGCCTTTCAAGATATCACCTTTGAATGGTGACTCCATCTAGTCCAACACCATCCCATAATTCTCAATGTCAAGAAAGAACGGAGAGAGATTTCATAGAGTTAACCGCTTGGGTGGGAGAGCCTGGGAGGAGGGTCTCTGTCTATATATGGCTACAACCGGGTGTGAGACAATGTTGTGAAAAATCGCTCGTCTAGTCGTGTCGGTCCGCTCTTATCGTGTTTTGGGGAGAAAAAATGTGAGTCTGAGCCCGACCTACAAGAAAAAAAAAACCACACGTTTGGTATTGGTCTTAACCTCATGATAGGTTATTTGGGCCAGTCTCATACAGGATAGGGAATTCAACACAGTTAGTCTTTTCGGGTCACCCCTAGTACGAGTAGGGTTGTCAATGGTTAGGGTATGGTACGGGTATGTCAAATACCATAACCATACCATATTTTTAAATTGCATACCATAACTATTACATGTACAATTTTTAATACCATAACCATATCCATAACTGTGATTATTAATCATGGTTTTAACTGTATACTCATATTTATTAACACATGTGAATTGTAATGAAACATTATAAATGTTATCTTAATAAATACATAAAGCTATGTCACAAACAACGACAAAATTCAACATTAGCACCATTCAAAGTAACATTAATATTATTTAACATTTAAATCATTCAATTACAGTTCGCCATGAAATTATAGATTCGTAAAATCTAAAAGTGAAAATCATACTTCTATTATTAGTATTTATTAATACATCAATATTAAATTATTACTTTATTTATATAATAACTATGATTATAACCATGAATATGACTAAAATACCATAAACATAACCAATATAGGTAGAAACTTCATCAACATAACCGCGATGTACCATAATGGTACGGTTAACCATATTAAAATATAACGATTATAACCGTGATTTTGAGTTTTTCACTGCACCATTGTCGGCCCAGATACGAGTTGCACTCAAAATAGTTCAATTTGCACCATAGGGCAATGACTTGCACCCAAAATAGTGCAAGTCGTTGCCAACTTGGGTAGCTATGTATTTTATTAGTTAAGTTAATATTTTACTTCCAAAAATATCAAAATTTGATTTAGATACATTAGAATAAAATATGACACTTCGAATATGTGTATACAGTTAAAACAGTAATTAATAACCGCGAATATGAATACACTTATTAGTTAATACTTGTATTAGTTAATACACGTATTAATTAATACACGTATTAGTTAATACTTTGTTTGAATGGAACATGTATTAAGATATAATTATACGTGTATAACTTAATACAATGTTTGATTCAATATAAAATTATTCGTAAAATGACAAAAATACATTAATACCCTCAAATTTATTTTTTTAATATTAAAATTGTGTACACATAAATTGATTTAATATGTGCAAATGAACACCAGAATCACTCAAGTGGAGTCATACAAAACCATGAAAGATTATAAGTGGCATTCAATAAGATTCATATAACAGCAATAAACACGGGGATCATTGACCATAACAGGTCCCCTGGAAAGGGGAGCCATAGAGGGTGAGAGCCCCGTTGTGTCCGGACCTTGTCGCACCACGAGGAGTTGTCGACGAGTCGTGTTGTTTGAGAATGCAGCCCCAATCGGGCGGTAAATTCTGTCCAAGGCTAAATACGGGCGAGAGACCGATAGCAAACAAGTACTGCGATGGAAATATGAAAATGACTTTGAAAAGAGAGTCAAAGAGTGCTTGAAATTGTCGTGAGGGAAGCGGATGGGGGCCGACGATGCTCCCCGGTCGGATGTTGAACGGTGATGAGTCGGTCCACCGATCGATTCGGGGCATGGACCGATGCGGATTGCGGTGGTGGCCCAAGCCCTTGATACGCTCGCGAAAACGTCGTCGCTGCAATCGTGGTAGGCAGCGCGCGCCGCTCGGCGTGCTTTGGCACTTGCGCGCTCCGGGCATCGGCTTGTGGGTTCCCTATTCAACCCATCTTGAAACACGAACCAAGGAGTCTGACATGTGTGCGAGTCTATGGGTGGCAAACCCGTTAGGCGCAAGGAAGCTGATTGGTGGGATCCCCTGTGGGAGCACCGCCGACCGACCTTGATCTTTTGTGAAGGGTTCGAGTGTGAGCATGTCTGCCGAGACCTGAAAATGCAGTATGTGGTTACCGGTGGGATCCCAATCAAAATCGAGTAGCTTAATGGCGTGTGAGGACCAAAAGTAACGGTGCCATGACATACATTGAGAGAAATTGTTAAAAAAAGTGATGAACAAGGGTGAGAAATGTTTGAAGAGCTGGAGGTTGATAGAAAAATCGGGGGAATTAAGATGTAAAACTGTGTTTTTAGAAGAAATTAGCGGGGCAAATCGCCTTACGACAATGGGTTGCATAGAATTCGAAAAGTTATGCGGTTTAAAAAAAATCGTCAAAAACGATCAAGTAATTGAGTTATAGATAGGAATTGTGTGGGTTAATCGAGGGTAATTAGGTAATTTTTTATAATGTATTAAATAATACCATGGCTATAGAATGTAGGGTTAATTACCTCAACCGTTACCTATGTTTGACAATGTGACTGAACCGTTCAAACTTGAGCTCAACCGTTACTTAAGTTGACACATGTGACTGAACCGTTACTATCACCTAACTGCCGTTATTTCTTCCCGTTAAGTACCACCATGTGCTTGTCACGTGATTAACTTGTAAGGTGAAGTTCCCAAACTACCCCTAACATATTGTTCACTTAACAGCAACTGATTCTTAGAATCAAGGAACAGGATAAGCAGTTTGCGCGCGAAGAACCTCCAGAATCGAAGAACTGAAGAACCGAAGATCTCCAGCCATGAAGTCTGATGAATGTTGTCCTATGGGTTCTGAGAACCGTAGAAAGGTTAGATCTCGGTCCATCTCTTCTGCGTCTGCGAATGCCAACCACGGAGCTTCGAGTCTCCGTGAAATCAGCTGGTACGTGGCAGAATTTTTCGCGCTGATTCCATGGTTGCCCCAATTTTGAGGTAATTTGACAGTGGGTAACCCTAATTTGCAACCCTAATTAGTTTTGCTACAGTAATTTGAAAGAACAATTGGAATTTGGAAGAACAATTGCAGTAATTGGAGCTATGTCTGTAACTGAACTGTGTCTGTAACTGAAACTGAAGGATGAAGAACAATGTGTATTTTGCGAAGGTGGTGACTTATCTTTTCTGAATTGTGATTAAAAGGTGACTTAAGTTTGTGAATTATGATTAAAAGGTGACTTATGTTCGACGTAATGTGATTAAAAGGTTACTTAAGTTTGGACATTTTGTTACCCAACCGTTACTAAAATACAGAATGCATCAGAAAACACAGAATCCATAATAATCCATCAAAATCCAGAATTCAGAATACATCCCAAAACATGGTCCATCCTATAATCCCAAAATAGGTTCCGTTAATGAATTGTCAAAGAATTCAACACAAATATATTCCATGGTGGTGTGTTCTTGACAGAACTTGCGAAACTGTTCCCTTGGTGGTGTGTTCTTGACAGACAACTCAATGATTGACCGAAAAGTTCCAGTTGGGGAGGCTGGGTCAAGCCATCTTCACGTAACGTGGGCACCGTTGAAGCATGACCATTCGTGTTTTCTTGCTCTTCGTATCAAAACAAAACAAAAATATTCAAGCAAAGGTTGCAATACTTCGATGAAACAAAATCAAGTCACTTATAACAATCCATGTATCTATGTATCTAACAATTACTCAATATGAATGATTAGGAGCACAAAATATGTAAAAGCTTCAATTAACAATTATGCAGACGCACGGATTTCTGCTTGGACAGGATGCATATAAGGATAGCACCTGATTAATCATATATAGCCCCTTAAGCTATGGAACATCAGAGGCAGTTGAGCTGCTGTATGGCCCAAGAATCATATACTGCACATTTCATCGATTTAACAACAGAATGATCACCACCACCCACTATCTTCACGACAAACAACATATTATGCAGCAATTTACAGCAATTTACAGCAATTATGCAGCAATTATGCAGCAATTTACAGCAATTATGCAGTAATTTACAGCAATTATTGAATACACGCCCAAATACGAACATATTATGCAGCAATTTCATCATTTCGTACCGCAAACCAACATCAAAGCCCTAATCTTCAACCGAATCGAAGATTAACGAAGTGAAACAGGGTAGAAGAACACAAACCCAAGTCCGAAAATAGAAAGAATTCGAAAAGCCACACAAACCGAAGTTCAATCGAAGCAAAAACACAAACTTACTTCCAGTTGCAGTTCCGAAATGCAATGTCGCCGAGGAGGTTCCTTCCGTGCTGAAAATCGACACTATCGAGGCGGAAGGAGGTCTGCAAGTTTCAGTTGGAGGGAAATGGGAGTTGGATAGGAAGTTGGAGTGTGGAGATGGTTATCAAACAAGGGGAAACGTTGCAAAGTGACAAGAGGGCATTATTGTCCTTTCAAATCGTTTGAATTAGGTCATGTGCTGTGCACGTGACACTTTGACAGTCAGATTTGACGGAAAGTTCACGGAGTAACCTTTCAGTCACATCTTCAAACTTAAGTAACGTTTCAGCTACACAAAAAAAGATGAGTAACCTTTTAATCACATTGGCCAAACATAAGTAACGGTTGAGGTAATTAACCCTAGAATGTATTAGTTAATACACAATTAACACTAGAAATGTGTATTAGCTAATACATATGTATTAATTAGTACCACCTATTATTTATAATCAAACATTGTATTAGTTAATACATGTATTAACTAATACTAATACATAGTTAATACTTTAATCAAACACTACATTATAGTATTAAAACTTACACTTGTTATGGTTGCAGTTATACCTCTCGTGCAACTATCATACGTATTATACATCTGACCATAAATCAAAGTCAATCTTTGATTCTGGAATATTTTGTTCATTAATGACTCCCCGTACCATATCCGTTCTAGGTGGAAGGCTCCATCGGTGGTGGCGGTTGTCGGGGAGTAATATAATAATGAACATAATTTATTTTAAGATATTATAGTTTTTTTTTTATTTTGTTTAAAAATGGTCTTTTAAAGGTCTGGTTGATTTTCAAGTAAAAATTTTACACTATATTTCGTGAATTGAACTTATTTTATAAGGAATTATTAGGTGATCTTTTATTTATTGTGTAAAATATTAATTATGTTTAAGATGAAAAATACTTTAAGAAATATCATAAGAACACTCTGAGATTTACTAGTTGGTGTTTTACATTAAAAAAACACTTGAAAATTAATTTTAAAAATATAAATAACCCAAACCTTGCCAAATTTTACGAATTTTTTTAAAAAGTAAGTATTTTGTTTGTTTTTTTAGAAAATTAAGCATACAAAAAAAAATTCGAAAAATAGGTATATGCGCACCCCGGGTAGCACGTATTGGACATACACGCACCCCCGGGTGGCCCCTATTAAATAGGCGCCACTTTGAAGTGGCCCTCATTAGTTTAGTGTTTTTTAAACAGTTTTCTTCTATAACGACGACTCGATGTTTAATTAAAAATAAAATTATATATCTATTAAAAATAATTAAAAAATTATAGTAAGTAAATATTTTAATTGCGATTCAAATGATGCAAAAAATATTTGGAAGTTTTTGTATCGTATGTAGAGTTTTTTACGTATCGTATTTATACAGTTAGTCTAAAAGTCAAAAATTAACGCATAGTTAGCGTCATTTAATTCGTAATTAAATTATCTACGCACCGTAATTTTTTTGAGTATGTACATAATTAAATTTATCACCTAATTCATTTAATTATTTCGATCAAATTATAAAACGAACAATGTTAGGTTACAAAATCATTGTATTTCCAATCAAAAACATTACCCTAGATAGATAATTGAATTACGACATAAATGACGTTAACCGTGTTGAGTTTGGACTTACATGGTCTGAGTTATAATTTTTGAAGTAAAATTTTCATATCTCAACTTACGGCATGCCGTACAGTCAATCCGTAAATCCAAATTTAATATTTTTTGCATCATTTGAATCTCAATTAAAATATTTACTTACTATAATATTTTTAATTTTTTCAATAGATATATAATTTTATTTTTAATTAAACATCGAGTCGTCGTTATCGAAGAAAATTGTTTTAAAAAAAAAAAACTAAACTAATGAGCGCCACTTTGAATGGCACCTATTCAATATGCGTCATCCGGGGGTGCGCGTATGTCCAATACGCGCTACCCGGGGGTGCGCTTATACCTATTTTTCGAAATATTTTTTTTGTATGCTTACTTTTCTAAAAAAAAAATACTTACTTTTAAAAAATAATCAAATCTTCCTCTTCAAACAACCCCACATACATCCTAATAATTAATGTTTGGTCTATTAATGAATGCATACCATAGGAGAGTTATGCCAAAATTTAATGCTCTTTTTTAGAAAGGGTCAATTTATTTTTGTTGGTAAAAAAAAAGGGAATTCATTGAAAAATTAAAAACAAACAAAAACGACAGTGTACTATTTAAAAGAATACAATTGTTAGAGATCAAACTAGTTAATGATACTAACAGATGGAGGCTCATAAGATACCCACAATATTTTTAAGTAAACACATTCATGCCTCTCTTGTCTTGGAGGAGTTACTGCGAAATGAAATCGGAACCGTAAAGAAGAGACGCAACACAAAAAACCCTAGCAGAACAGAGAAGATGAAATGGTGAATCACTTGGTTGTGAACTTTCATCAAGGCATCAACCACCACTTAAATAGGTAAAATATTTTCGTTTGTTTACAAAATAATCGGTAAGCTATAACCCTAGCCAAAATAGTGCCTAAACAATATACATTAAGGAATTACATTAAATAACCCTTAAACTATTTAATAAGAGCATTTAGCCCCTGAACTTCTGTCATCAGTTTGGTCTTAAACACTCCCCCTCAAACTGATGCTTGAAAAAATATTCTTCAATCTCAGCTTCTTCAACAAAAAATAATGCTGACTCTTTTCCAAAGCTTTAGTAAAAACATATGCAACCTGCTCATCAGACTTCACAAAACTGGTTATAACAACAGTTGCATTAATCTGTTCCCTTATAAAATATCAATTTCTATGTGCTTAGTACGCTCATGATACATAAGATTTGAATAGCAGGCTTGTTAGCACAGAATAGAGTAGTTGGAGAATGAGAATTAACACCCAATTCTCATAACATCTCTCTCAACCAAATTATATAAAACACAGTTGATCTCGTATTTCTATATCCTGCTTCAGCAGAAAATCTAGAGATTGTTGCATGTTTCTTAACTTTCCAAGATACCAACGATTTTCCTAAGAAAATACAATAACCAGATACATATTTACGGGTCTCAACACAACTTCCCAGTAAGAATAACAATAAGCAGAAACTTCCAAACAATCATCAGATGAAAAAAGGATTCCCATTCTTGGTTGTTGTTTAACATACCTAATTATCTTATATACAACATCTAAATGTAATTGTTTCGGACTCTGTGCAAGCTATCAGGACGAATAATTGACAAATATAGCAGCTTACCTATCATTTTTTTGTGTGTAAAAAGTGGGATCATTTAAAAGACCATCATCTTTATTCAGGTCAAAGTTCAAATCATATCCCTTATTTGTAAACTTGAAATTTTGATCCATTGGAGTATTGCTTGGTTTTCCACCAAATAAACTAGTTTCACACAAAAGTTCAAGTGTATACTTTCTTTGGCACTGAACTATTCCTTCGCATGATCGAGTAATTTTTATACCAAGAAATTATTTTAATTTACCCAAATCTTTCATCTTGAAACAGTTATTTAAATAGGCTTTTAACTCATGAATCAACGAGCTACTATTTCCAGTAATCAACAAATCATCAACATAAACAAGCAAAATAACTATTTCATTACCTTTCTTCTTGGTGAACATGGAGTAATCATATAAAGTCTGATGATAACCATTCGGAACAAGTGAAACTGTCAATTTAACATTTCACTGCTTAGAAGCCTGTTTTAACCTATAAAGAGATTTAAGTAATCGACAAACACGATTCTCCCCCTCATTACTAAATTCATGAGAAATTTGCATATAAATTTCTTGTCGTAAATGACCTTGAAGGAAAGCATTATGTACATCCATTTGGAAAAAAAAAAAGTAAATTTTGTTTTGCTCCTAAAGCTAGAACTGTCCTAATTGTTACCATTTTTGCAATAGGAGAAAATGTTTCAGCATAATCTATACATTCCTTCTGATTATATTGGTTTGCTACAAGTATTGCCTTGTATCGTTCAATAGACCCATCTGAATTATATTTGACACGAAAAACCCATTTACATCTAATGGCATGTTTCCCTTTCAACAAGTTAACTATTTTCCAGGTATTATTCGATTATAAGGCAATGATTTTATATTTCATGGCATTGATCCAATTTTCATTTTTAGAAGCTTCAACAAAAGAGTTTGGTTCTACTATCTTATCAATAGAACTAGTAAAGCATTTAAAAGAAGAAGACAATCCATGATAAGACACACCGTTTTTAATTGGATACTTAATACTACAATTATCCTGCAAAACATAATCCTTCTGTCAAACTGGAGCTTTGATGGTCCCTCCTGATCTCCTAGGGTGAATTGCAGATTCATTGTTGAGATTGTAGTTCGTTTCAACAGAATTAGGGTTGTCTGGAAAATTCCAATCAACCTCATCACTTTCTATATTCTTATTATTTGAATCAACAATATCATATGTTTTCATCATCTATAAAAATTCAACATAATCACATATGTTAGTAACCTTATCAACAAACAAGTTTTTGTGTTTCGAAACTATTATTTTTAGGGTTTATAACCAAATTGCTACCCCAACTTTGAGCACTTTACAAATTGCTATCTCACCTTTGCTTTTTCAAATTTTGCTACTTATACTTTCGGAGTTGGGGCAAATTGCCACCTCTGTTAATTTTTCCGTTAGATATGGACGGAAAATGACGTAACAACACATGATTGGTCTCTCATTTAAAAAACTATATAATTTTTTTAAAATGCCAAAAAAATGTTTTTTTAAACTGGAAAATTAAATGGAAAATAAGAGTTTTTAATATAATATTTCTATTGAAATATGAAATAAAATAAAAATAAAAACTAATTATATATTATAATTTTTTTATTTCATAATTTTAATAAAAGTATTATATTAAAAACTTGTATTTTCCCATTTAATTTTTAAAATTTGATTTTAAAATAAAATCAATTTTTTTATATATTTTTAAAATATCGTTTAAGTTTTTAATTCAAATATCAATCATGTGTTACCACGTCATTTTCCGTTCATATTTAAGAGAATAGTTAACTGAGGTACCAATTTACCCCAAGTGTAAAACTTTAGGTAACAGTTTTTGAAAAATTAAAGTTCAGGTAGCAATTCTTAAAGTGCCCAAAGCTATGGTAGAAATTTGGTTATTAACCCTTATTTTAATATGGAAAAACATTTTCAACAAATTTTACATATCTACTAACAAAAATATTATTGTTTTTAAAATTTAGGAAATTGTACCCTACCTGGGTAAGGGAATATTATAGCATAACAGAGGGAATAGAACGAGATTCAAATTTATCAATACTAGGAAGAACCTTAGCATAACGAAGACATCCAAAGATTCTTAGATGATATAGTCTAGGCTTTGGTTTCATCATTTTTTTCATGGGGTGATAACCCTCCAAAAACACTGGTAGACATTAAATTTATAAGATAACAACCAGTCAAAATGCATTCACCCCAAAATCTAGAGGGAATATTACTTTCTAGAAGATGTCTATGTTTCCTTTTTAGTATTCCATTTTGCTGAGGAGTATAAACACATGTACTTTGATGAACTATTCCTTTCATTTTAAAAATTTTGTTGCATTGGCTATTAAAAAATTCCCCTCCCTTGTAAGTTCGAGTCATCTTAATTAACTTTCGGAAGTTATTTTCAATTAATGTAATAAAGTTTTTAATAACAACAATGACATCTGATTTAAGATGCAAAAGATAAGTCCATGTATTTCAAGTGAAATAATCTACAATGGTTAGTAAGAATCTCTTATTATCACGTGTGACTTTATTATAGGGACCCCAAACATCCATATGAACAAGTTTAAAACATGCAACAGACTTAGAATCATTACTAGGGAAAGGTAGTTCATGTTGTTTGGCCATAAGACAAATGTTACATTCAAAAACATCTTTATTCTGACTCAAGACAGTTTATTCTACTGAGGGTTTGTACTGAGGAGTGGCCTAAATATTTATGCCAGAGTACGAGCTAAGGATATGACAAAATATTGGCTTTAAGGGCTACAGAAGGCTTAAATTCAGGATAAAAAATATATAGCCATCCAGCTTCCTTACCAATCCCCAACACCGCTCCATTGTAAAGATCCCACATAATCACCAATTGGGGATAAAACGATACTGAGCATGGCAGAGCTTTAGTCAATTTAGTTATTGAAAGTTGATTATATCTGAAATCAAGCAAGTAAAAAACATATTGCAAAACTCTATTTTCAAATATCGTAAAATTTCCAACACCATGCACAATAGAATGTGAACCATCATGTAACTGAACTCTAGAACTAATAGTTTTAAAATTTTGACTCATATGGTTTGTGGCACCAATATCCAATATCCATCAATTTTATATTCTAGATAAACATGTAGGGTTAGCATGTATACCTGCCACGTTAGCCTTTGCAGTGAATTCTGATTATTGCATCTTGTTTATCAGACGTGCAATTTGTTCAAGTTGTTCAGAAGATGAATTGCTAGTATTTCCAAAATCAGTATCTAAAGGAGTTGAACAACCATCAACTACAAACTCAGGTGTAGAGTAAAATGTATTGCTCTTATTCCCATCATTGTTATATTCAGTCACACTATTTGTTTGAGGTGACTTTCCCTGACTCTGGACAGACTTGAACTTCCAACCAGGTGGATAGCCCTTTCTCTTAAAGCATTGATCAAAATCGTGGCCTTTGTTCTTGCAATATCAGCATAACAAATTCCATGTCTTTTAAATGGCTTCTTATTTTCAGAAAGGAGAGCTTGAGTTCCATCAACATAGTTGACTGACATATTTCCAAAGATTTCTCTTTGGTTTCCTCCTGGATCAAAACTGCATAAGCCTGATTCATAGTCGGAAGTGACTCTCGTATCACCAAATTTGAATGAACTTGAGAGTATGATTCGTTCAATTCGTTGACGAACATAAATCGATTTAGGTTGTTTACACTTGATATGTTTTTTAAAAAGATCACATACACAACAAGTATGAGCATACATTGCATCAAACTCATCTTACATAGTGCATATTCTAGTAAATTATGCAGATATAGAATCAGTTCCTTGTTGTGTTAGGCAAATTTCATGATGAAGCTGACTAATGCGAGAACCATTGACTTTGTTAAACCTTTCCCTAAGATCTTTCCAAACAAATTGAGCATTAGTCGAGTATATGATTCCAATCATCAAATCTCTTGAAATAGATTACACTTATCCCATATATGATGAAGACTAGGTTCATATCCTCTTTTCGACAAGATCCATTAATGAAATTGAGTTTATTTTTTACCATAGTGACATATACATCGTTCTGCTCCAAAAATCGTAGGTTTCTGCTTCACTGAACTTCTCAGTTATGAGTGATGAGTCAAACGTATCATAAGGATGAATGAACAAAGGATGATTGTGATCTATTACTCATGTGTCAGACATCACCTCATCCACATAATCTGTGGTGGCAACATTTATCGCTATGTTAACAAAATCAGATTCACCCGATGAAACCATAAAAGTCACATAAAGATCTGAATCTTGAGCAAAAAATTGTTTACCAGCAAAGAATATTTCGGATCTTGAACAGATTTTGATCGTAAACTGACATGCAAAAACTGATTTTGTAAAAAAAAAAAGTGTATCCGGATCTTGGATGTGAAAGAAAAAGGTTCTTCGAAAGGAAGATCATGCATATATGTTTTTGAAATCAGTTTAACAACTATAACAAAGAACTTCGGGGGAAAATAAAGAGCAGTTACAATCACAGTTATGAGAGAACATAGAGATGAAGCGGAAAGGACCAAGATATCTTCAAGACGAAGCGATCTACCGTTTCATAGATCAGATACCATATTGCAAAACGGAATCAGAACTGAAAAGAAGATACGCAACATAAAACCCTAGCAGAACAGAGAATATGAAATAGTGGATCATTTGGTTGCGCACCTTCATTATGGCATCATTCACCACTTAAATAGGTAAAATACTTTTGTTTGTTTACAAAATAAACGATGAGTTATAACCCTAGCCAAAATAGTCCCTAAACAATATACATTAAGGACCTACATTAAATAACCCTTAAACTATTTAATAAGAGCAATTAGCCCCTTGAACTTCTATCCTTAGTTTGGTCTTCAACAGTCTTGTTGATTGGAATCAATTTCTCATAAAGCATCTGCCATATAGTTGGCTTTTCGATAAATGTAATGAGATGTTTTGAATTTCTTGAATTTGTTAATAAGTTCTTGCAATCAAATATAATTGGTAAGACTTTATATTATTAGTACAAAAAAAAATTACAGTTAAAATATCAATTTCTACGTGTAAAGAATCAACCTGAATTCTAAGTTATAATAAGGGTTAATTAACTGAAACGTTACACATGTTTGTGCAAGTGACTAATATGTTATAATTTGTGCATGATGGTTACACACTAAATGGTCATTTTTATTGTTCATCGTTAAAAATCACCGTTAAAACACTATTTGGATACATAAAATGACTAAATTACCCTTACCTTCATTAATTAAGTACAGTCAAAAGGAAGAAGAAGATGAAGACCCTTCTTCATCCTCTAGATGAACAAAGTTCCTTAGCTCATTCCTTCATGAACCAATCGGACCCATGACTTTAATTTGGTCATTCAAAGACATTGGGTCGTGAGTCTGGAGGTTCCATGATTCCATGGTTGCTCCAATTTTGAGGTAATTGCAAGCATTTTGAGTATTTCGTCCCAATTTTTTCTTCGATTGTGAAAAAACTCTAATTTTGGTAAGAACCCTAATAAGGTAGATCTCAAAATTGGAAAACAAACCGAGGTGGGAGTGGAAGAGATGCACCAAATTGAGGATTTCGATGAGAAGAAGATGTTTTGATGTATTTGTTGTTGAATATTTTGTTGAAATGGATTTAAGTTCTTCAGATTCTAGGTTTTAGTTCTGCAGATCCTGGGTTTCATTACATAGTATCTAAATTAAAGAATTCATTCTAACGTGAAATTTGATTAAATGATTACATATGTTATCCTAGAATGTGATTAAATGGTTACGTATGTTCCTTGTAATGTGATTAAATGATTACGTATGTTTTCTTAAAATGTGATTAATACGTTAAAATTGAGCATTATTACTGAGGTTAAAAAAGAGTAGTGTTGATCCCTGAAAATTGCTGCAGATTGGGATTGGAAGCTAGAGATGGAATTGGTGTCGGAGATGGAATTGGTGTCTTTCCTCTTCATTTTCACGAACAACACCATTTCTCATGTGGCGCCATAAACCTTTGTCTCGGGCTCCAGCAACAAGACGAATCCATATTCAATTCAATTTCAATTTATTTGGATTGGATATACAAAATGAGTTGTAAACTGTAGTTATTAATACAGTGATGTGTTTCAGCCATAGTTATCAGAACCGGACCGGGCCGTCGGTCCGACCCGGTCCGACCGGGAACCGGACCCCTCTCCGGTTTGGTTCAGTTAAAAGACCGTTCTGCAAATGAACAGTGTTTGAACCGGGTCGAACCGGGCAGTTTTTAGAAAACCGTCCGGTTTTCCAAAAACCAGCCGGTTTCCGGTTCACTTTTTAGTTGATTTTTTTTCGGTTTTCTTTTTTTTTTTCGGCTGTTTTTTTTTTTTGGGTTTCCGGTTTTTGGTTATGCACAAACCAATCGGTTTAACCCAATTGGTTAGACCGGTTCACTACTATTGTGTATTGTGTTTGAGAATTGAGAGTAATGTGTGTTTGATATTGAAACTAGGTAGTTTGTGTGTGTGTGAGATCATGTAGTTTGAGGTAATTATGTTTGTGTTTGAGACTATGTATGTATTTTAAGTTTTCAAATTTTTTACCCATTGTGAACAGTGAACCGCACACCGAACCGGGTTGGACCGGGTTGGACCGGCCGAACCGTGAACCGGCTCCCTCGCCGGTTCAATGTCCGGTCCGGTTCTGATAACTATGGTTTCAGCAACATTATGCTTATTTTCTTCAACTTTTGGTTATGTTTGATGAAATTGGAGCACACAGCAAAAGGAACTTCGATTTGTGCCAATTGAATTTGTTCTTGAAATGAGTTTCAGTTCTGATGTTCTTCATATCCTGAATTTCAGTTTTTCAGATTCTGGGTTTCAGTTCTTCAAATCCTGAGTTTCATTGAATAGTATCTAAATTAAAGAGTTCATTCTAACGTGAAATTTGATTAAATGGTTACATATGTTATCCTAGAATGTGATTAAATGGTTACGTATGTTCCTTGTAATGTGATTAAATGGTTACATATGTTATCCTAAAATGTGATTAAATGGTTATGTATGTTCCTTGTAATGTGATTAAATGGTTACATATGTTTTCTTAAAATGTGATTAATACGTTAAAATTGAGCATTATTACTGAGTGGCGGAGTAACCAATCAGTCACATGCTGGAACATGTATAACGTTTCAGTCACGCGAAAAAATATGTGTAACCAATTAATCACATTGGTCAAACATGTGTAACGTTTCAATCAATTAACCCTTATAATAATATATCATTTTGTAATGCTCTTTGGGATAGACCAACGCCGCATATGAGTCAAACCTTAAGTTATTTTTTTGTTCAATAATTGATGTTCACAATTGTATGATAATGAGTAGACTATTTTATTTTGTTTGGCCTATAAGTTATATATATATTTAAGGGTAAAATACGAGTTCCCCCTAAAGTTTGAGCCAAATTTAAGATTCTCCTTAATGTTTTAAATTTTAAATTTTAGTCTTAATGTTTGGATCATATAAAAATCCCCATATTCCGTCAGCTAACCGTTTATTACTAACAGAATGGAGATCATGTGTCAGACACGTGCTATTTTAATTTTTGTAAGTGACCAAACTGACATCGTCTCTTCTGTTCTTCACCGGTGTTTCTGAAACACGATGTTGAAAACCTTCCGAAAGTCGGTTCCAGTGTTGGTGGCATTAGACTCTTTGTCGACATATCCATTCCTCGAAATGTGGGGTCCTGCGTGGTTGAAGTGAGCGAGACCCGCGTCTACAACGTGGATGACCTCAAGGAGGTGGTGGAAGTCAATAAAAAGGCAAGTGAGGCTCAGGTGATCATTGAGGAGGAGACAGTGCAGTTTGAGGCATGGAACGATTCATTAGAAACTGTGCCGACTATAAAGAAGCTTCGTGCATATGCAGAGGGAATTCGTAGCCAGGAGGTTGAGAAGTGTTTGGTGAAGATGGGTGACGATTTGACGAAGAAATCGAGGAAAGCAGTGGACGATTTGAGCTGAGAAGACCAGTCACTTCCACTTGAAAGACCAGTCACAAACCCAATCTTTATCTCAATTGCATAATTTTGTCCATAGAAGGTATAAACGCACTTATGTATATTAATGTGAATTTGCTGGATGATTCAGTGGTAAGGCCTTTATTTTCGAATTATATTTGAAGCTGACTTTTATATCTCAGGCACATTGTATTGTATTGGAAGAAGACGGTCAACAAACTGGGTTCTGCTAAAGGTGGGTCGACACGAAAGAAGGAAGGTTGAAATGGTGGATTGGAAGACAATTTAATCAATTCAGTTCTTAAAAAATGCATGTGAGACGCACATGATCTCCATTTCATCCAAAATAAACGGTCAGCTGACGGAATTTGAGGATTTTTTATCTGGTCCAAACATTATGACTAAAATTTTAAATTTAGAAAACTCGTATTTTACCATATATTTAAATTAATATTATTAAAGTTTTTTTTGGTAAATAATACTATTAAAATTTCAAGTATTATTATTGTTATTTCGCAATTCTTCATTCTGAGTATTATATTTGTGGTAATGATGTTTACAATTTGACTTCGCACATCAAATGATGAGAATTTGTCCCAAGGCATGGATGATAACGAACATATCACTAAATTAGATTCAATGTTTTGTCATTTCCAACGCATTTCCATTTGTTTGTGTATACTTTCGAGCCAAGAAAGTTTAAATAAAAACAATATTTTACTGCATTGTAATAGTAAAAAGGTTAAGAAGAAATAGTAAAAGAACCCAACACTCTACTTTCTCTTCTTTTCATGGCTTTAGTCTCCCTGTACAGTGGAGAACGACCTTTCTTTCACAGAAAAGGAAAAGAGTAGCAGTAAGTGGACCCAAGTGATTTTCTTTTTTAGTATTATTATTACTACCACTACTTTGACTAAAGTAATTATCAATTAAAAGAAAGAAAGAAAGATACTCCTCCCCTTCAAAACACAAAATGAGTCGATTCAGCAGTCCTATCCTAATTCCTATTGAGTAAAGAAAGTGATACTAAATCAGCACAATGGTAAATGGTATATCAGTTCATTTCTTAACTAAAATTTCTAGTTTAAAAATGAACAAATTTCATATAAAACTCTATAATCCTTAAGAACTCATTATAAATTCATATTTTAATCTAATATTTCACTCATTTGTGATATATATATATATTTTTAAATACTTTTATTGTAATATTTTTAAAAATAATATATTATTTTTATATTTTTTAAAATATATTCTATTAAGTTTAGATAAAATTTATACAGTAATAAATTCAACCAATGAACAAACATTAAGGATTAAAAATTGTAAAAATAAACGTTAAGAAATTTCCAGAATAATACTCAAAACATTACAAGGTAATGTAGAATTTTACCCTCATTAAGGATTAAAAATTGTAAAAATAAACGTTAAGAAATTTCCAGAATAATACTCAAAACATTACAAGGTAATGTAGAATTTTACCCTCACTAAATATAATATAATACAAAGAAGCTATACAATACAATCTCTTATTTCTTCCCCTTCTTCCATTCCATTCCCCCCACTTCTATTCTCTTCTACTCCTATCTTACAAACCTTCCACCATCACAATTAGTTGACACAAAAATCTCATCAACACCATCAACTAATACAACAAAAAAACACCATTCATATATATCACCATTTACACCCCCAAAAAACAACAGAAACAAAAGTTCAATCAGACCTCAATTGGGAACTGAATTAGCTCACCATGTGCTATTCTTCTTCTTCTTCTTCTTCTTTAAATACTCTTCCAATGAAGTCTCGGAATCTCTTGGAGTAGAGCTTCGGATCGACAGATGAAATTGAGGTTGGGTCGGCTTGTAGGGATTTATATGCGTGCTCGAGCTTCTTGGTTATGTCATAGTCTTGTAAAATGTCAATAATGCCAAAGTAAAGCACAACTTTGTAGGTTTCGGTGCTTCTCGAGGGCATCAAATGCCGATTGAAGTCACTCCTCCGAGCCGTTCTCTCCGCCGTAGCAGGCATGTTCGCACCCAATCTTACCAATGGTTTCCTGAGAAAAAGAAATTTTTGAATTTACCAAACTTAATGAAGACTTGGAAGTTGTATCTTCATCCTTACAGCAAAGTAGAGGGGTGCCATACTCTCTTTTCAAAATAATGGTATCGGATTGAAGTATCGGGAAAACACGGATTTCTTTTAACCCTATGCGTGTTAAGATCAACTAGCCAAAACCCTGAATTTTTCTTTTCTCTCAAAATGAGCATTCATATATATAGCATGATGTAGCAACTATTCATGAAAAAAATACCTGTCAGATAGGACTTGATCTAAACTTTGGAGCTGCGATTCAAGGAACCCACAACCTTGGATGAACTGATCGTTTTGAAATGAAACCTTTCTGCCTGCGAAAGGAATCATATTGTATTTGAGTAATAGATCAAATGGATTCAAATAGAACGAGTTGATTAATGAAGAAGATACTTTACCTGATCGGAAAACAAATGGAGACAATCCTATCTTGTCATAATTGGTATCATCACGAAAGTGAACACCCACCAAAAGGCTATAGTCCATTATTCTCTCTGTTTCTAAGAACTCACAATCGCGATTAATTTGCCTGAGATTGAAGATTGGACTGATGAGAAAGAAGGACATTCAAAAACTGAAATTGGAAAGTAAATCCAAATAATATTGCAAAACTTACTTTATAAGTTCTTGAAACCAATTCCTCTGCAGACAAAAGGAAAAGTTCAGATCAAGGTCCTTGAGGGTTGTGGTTTCATCAATCTCACTCTCAAGCTTGTCAGTGGTTCGGCCGTGTGATGACCCCTTTAGATCAAACCGGCGATGTATTTGGCTATCGGAGCAAAATAAATTACCCATCACGATGAATCGGGTCTGTTTACAATTAAAAATTAATAATTATCAGATAAGGGCATCATATGACTGTGATCAATGGATGAAATCCTGCACCTTCTCTAAAATTGCTGAAGTGGCAGAATATCATCTATTGATCAGACCCAAAATATAATCATGAATGTCAAACGGACTATTCAGGAAGATGATCCTGAAAATTACTTAAAACACAAACCTTCTGGCCACCAATTGGTTTGACACAATGAACCCCGAAGAATTTTGTTAGAAGCGAATTCTCATACTTAGAGACATGTTTGTAGTAGCTCGGTAGCATCCGAATGAGGACCTGAACAAAATCAAAACCCAAATTTCATATGACAAACAGCAGATGAATGTACATAGTAACGTATGTTTTTTCATGAAGATGAAGACTAACCTTGGCCTCTGATTTCTTTACTGTTTTAATCATGAATCTATCATCATGAGTAAGGTAGAAGAAGCTCCCGCTCTTGCCTGGGGATGAAAGTTCTCGAAGAGCATTGTTTCCACATATAGCAAGCATATAATCCGCAGTATCTAACCGAAACAAGTTTCTCAAATGACTGCAAATCAATAGACACAAAGCTTAATCATTCAATCAGCACAAACACTTGGAATTTTTTTACCACGTCACAACTAGGGATACTAAGATCATGCACGTATGTAGTGTTCGTAGCCAAAATCATGTCAAATTTATGTTTTATAAGGAGAAACATAATAATTTCTGGAAAAACATATGTTTAGCGTGTTATTCGTGATAACACCGTACTGAATTCGTAAAATCTCAAGCTGCTGGCCCTGTAATTACCGGAAAACGGCAGGGCAGTAGTCTTTCCAACGAAACTCCGGCGTCTGATGAGGTGGTGTTGTCTTGGAACCTTCAGAGGGGAACCTTGTCCAGAATTTCTCATTTGGATCAAAATCACTGGTCTTTAACTCCCGCGGTATCAGGTCATGTTTTCCGACAGAGTATCTTAAAAAAGAACAAAAAAAGAATTATTCCACGACTTGAGATCAAATGATGATTTTGTCAAATGAAAGAATCAAATCATGGGTTTTGTCGATTTACCGGATACCCAGCTGCAGATTCAGCATCAAGTCGTAATTTTTATGGCCCTTGGATATGGTCTGTCCGGGCTTCTTCGCCTCTGCACTGCAACACCAAGGCCCTCGCCGGAAAATGGAGGGTTCGATTGTGTCGATGATGTCGCAGGTAATGTCCCCAGCCTCGCCGTCAGATTCCCAAATACAGATCTTTTGGACTGACGACTGTCGAGAAAGGGGAGTTGCTCTGTTCGTCTTCTTCGGATATCCGTTCTCAAATGTTCCTTCGAAGCGGGACCCATTCGCGCAGACGAGGACTCCCCTGCCGGAGATGACGCCGTTCTTCCACTCTCCAATGTACTCGTTGCCGTTCCTCCACATATACCGGCCTTGTCCGTCCTGGAGGTTCCGCTTCCATTGTCCCTCGTAATAGTCTCCGTTCGCGTATTGTTTCTGACCGTGTCCGTGTTTCCGGTCGGCGATCCAACAACCTCGGTAAGTGTCTCCGTGGGGTCCGACAAAAGTCCCGCACCCCTCGATCCGTCCGGACTTGAAGTCCCCCTCGTAGGCGGCACCCGACGGCCACGAGAACTTTCCGTTACCGGAGGGTTTCCCACGCCGCCACTCGCCTTCGTACATACAGCCGTCGGACCACAGGTATTTACCGGATCCGTGCGGCGCGTGGCTGGAGAAGCCTCCTGCGTAGAGATCCCCGTTCAGCACGTGCTTTGCTTCCGCTGCACAGGCATTCGTAGGGATCACGCGACGGTTACTTGCCGCGGATCTAGTTCGTCCAGCGACGGCCATTGTGGGCGTTGGCGTGATGGTCTTCTTCTTCTTTTTCATGCTGAAGGAAGGGGAGATGATGTCGATGGGGTCGAGAAAGAAGATGTCTTCGCGCATTTTTATGTCCTAAAAAAGAACGTAATTCTTGGAAATGCAGGTTGGAATCACAGATTTGCTTGTAGTCGGATTTGCCGCCGGAGAAGATAAGCCGACAACATTGGGATTGCGATGAGGTTTAGTCTTCAGTGCTGGTGCTGCATTTGGTTGAACTGGAATTTGGGAAGTCGGAAGAAGCTTTTGCGTTGTCTCTCTCTGTCTCTCTCTCTCTCTGTCTCTGCTATGCTTCTTTTGACGAAATACATACAAAGAAATAGTTGGAAAGCAGGAAAAGAATCCTACGGGCTACAAGAAACTCCATAGAAGATGACTCGACACTACAGTGGACAGAGAGGGAAACAAGGCAGGAGGAAGAATATATATATATACTAACTTGATGGTTTTTATATTATCTTTATCGTATTAGCTTAATTACGTGAGTAAATAAATTTCTAATTATTTCGACAAATAACCCAAAAAAAGTGTATTGAGCAGTGTTATCAGAACCGGACTGGTCCTCAAACTGACGAGAGGATTGATTTCCGGTTCGTCCGACCAATTCACCATGCAAACATTTATAAAAAAAATATGTACCAATCCCCTTCACCTTATTCTCTTATCTTCTTCACCAACGTTTTTCTTCTCTAGTCGTCTATCCCCAACTCTTCTCTTTTTCTTCTTCACATTCTATCAACTCCCACCTCCTCCCCCTTCACGGCCCCCTCTTGCCCGCCGCTTCCCGTTTGCCGCCACCCATCTCCAGTCGCTCCTCTTCCCCGCCGACATCCGTCTCTAGCCCTTTACCTTCTCCAGTCACTCTTCTCCCCAACTCTTCTCTTCTCAACTCTTCTCTTCTTCACCTTCTCTCAATTCTCACCTCCTCCCCTTTCACCGGCCCCGTCCCTCCTCCCAGCCCGCTGACTATCTCCCGCCCATCATTCAGCTCGCCCACCACCTCTCGCCTACTAGAGGAGAAATGACGAATAACGACTAAAAAATGTATTTTTAACGACTCATTAATTGAGCCGTTAAATTATCATGGCTCAACAGAAGCTAAGTGGTTATATAATGTGTCGGGGGAATTATCACAACTCAATATATGAAGAGTCGTGATAATTCTCGACTTAAATCGAAAGTGTCGATAAAATAGTTATGGCGGCACTTTTGGTTGAGCCGTGGAAAATATTTTATTTATTTATTTTTGGGGCTCATTTTATTTGAGTTGCCAAAAATATGTTTTTTTTTTAAAAAATATTTTAATTTTTTTATATGTGCACTTTCTAAGGTGTTACAACCAAATTAATATATATTAGGAAACTCATTCGCGGTTTGCGTAAAATATATAAAAAAGTGTTTTATTTATTATGAAAATAAATGATAGAATTTTATAAAAACAATTGTGTATATTAATATATATATCAACTTTTATTAATAAGATATTATATTTTTCAACTCATATTTTAAGGTATATGATATTTATATTACTACTTATGTATATATATTTTTCTTTATATCTGAATATGTATTGCAAAGATGATGAAATGAATTAAAAATTATATATGTTTGGTTCTATATAGTAATATGTGCGTATAAAATATAATATTTGCCATTTAAAATTACAACTATTCTTATAACATTTTATACATCGATATATTTTTTAGAATAAATCATCACTTTAAACCTAAGGTTTCAATGTGTTTTTTTATTCTAAAATACCATAGTGCTTAATTATTGAAATTTTGATAATTTATATTTGGGTAAATAACTTCAATACACCCAAATGTTTGTTTGTTATTGCTAATTACACCAACATGTTTTAAAATATTATTGTGTACACCAAGACGTTTGTATGTTGTTGTTAAATGCACTTTCGTTAGCGTTCCGTCAAAATTTTCTGTTAAATATGGTTTTATGACAAAATTACGATTATGCCCTCATGGTCATCTTTATCTCATCTTCAAAACAAGATCATGAATCAAATCCAATAAAACAGATTTGAGTATGAATTTGAATCATAAAATGCACTTTTTGGTTTGAAACCCAACATTTCATGTTCAGAATCAACCCAAAAATGTTGTTTTGGGTTAAAAAAATAACACAAACTAAAATTTTCTGAATTGATTTCAAACAAAGAAAGAAATGTTGTTCTAGGTTTGAAAAATGGTTTATTTCAAACTTTAATTGACATTTTGGGTTCGATTTACTGATGAAGATGAACAGAAGGGTAAAATTGTTATTTTGTTAGGTTTAACAGAAAAATTTGACAGAATAGTCACGACAGTGCAAATAATAACATTTTAAAACATTTATATGCACAAAATAATATAGGTGGTGCATTCAATAACATGACTAAACATCCTAGTGCTTTGAGTCTACTCTCCCTTTGTGTTTCAATGATTTTAAACTCCCATTTTTACTCATTTTTCTATCAAAATTTATTGCACTACGTGTATAATTTTTTAAACGGCAAAATATGACATTTTCCCCTAAAGTTTACACCGATTTTAAGTTTTCCCCTTAAAGTTTAAAATTTTAAATTTTAGTCTTAATGTTTGGATCAGATGAAAAATCTCCCATTTCCGTGACTTGGCCGTTTATTCCTGACGGAATCTTGGTCATGTGCATGACACGTGCTATTTTGAAGGATGGGATTGACGAAATTGCCCTGTGTGGAAAAGTCCATCTGTTCTCTGTTTAATCCTCTCTCCTTCCTGAACTCAACTCTATCCATGGCAGATACTACAGCAGCAACCAGGCACAGAGGTATTAAGGAACGAGGGGGGCAATTGCCCCCCTCAACTTTTGCTTTTGTGTAAATTTGACCCTAAAAAATGTAATAATTTTCAAATTTAACCATTTTAAACTATAAATTTGTCCCCACTGTTTTTTTAGCTCAACTATTTGTCATTACTCTAATAATTGCCCCCACTGGAAAAAAAATCATGGCTTCGTCCCGGCAGCAACGCCCACTGGCAGCCTCGAACCCAGATGAACCATAATATTAGCCAGATCAACCACCCAACAAGATACGCAATCCCTTCTAATGGGATCATGGTTTAGGCATTTTTGAAAGAAAAGGCATATGTGAATCCAAAGGCATGGATGATGAGAGATTGTGGATAAATCGTGGAGGTACATGGCGACCATATTGTTTGTTCCACGAGAAGAAAGGTCCGCCACAATAAGGTTTACACTACCAAAGGACCAAGAGCCCGCCGCGCCAGGCTCTCTGCTTCTATCGCTATTCAATTCTATGATGTGCATGACCGACTTGGCTTCGACCGCCCCAGAAAAATCGTGGATTGGCTTATCAAGAAAGCTAAAGTTGTCATAGACAAGTTCGCGGAGCTCCGTGCATGGAAACCAACGACCACTGCTGTCCCGCCCTCCGACGGACTGCAGCAGCAAGAACAGACCAGTGAAGGATCAAATGACAAAATGAGTATGAATCAAAGTGTGACAACTCTAATGGTTACGATGATGTAATCTCCTTGACCTTGAACGGATTGGAGCAGCATAATCAGCAAATAAGTGAAAATCATCAATTGAGTGACTCAAGCTTCCCCTCTAGAGGGGAAAACAACAAGTCTTTCATTAAGACGTGGCAGCCTGAACCAAGATCTGCAGTTGTTGCTCCAATCCTCCCACAATCCGATTCTGCTTCAACAACACCAGTCTTATCATGGACAACAAGATCAAGCCATGTTCTCTAGGCCATTCAACTGAACTTTGACGGACCCTCCTCTGCAGGTGGGTGGTCCCCTGAGAATGAGCATCACCACCCTCCATCAGAGATTGGACTGTTTCAGAAAATACTGGTGAAGATGCTGAATTCGAAACAACACCATGTTTGTACTACTGAAAGATGCTGGTGAAGAATTTGATTGCTGGTGAAAATGTTGGAGGACAATTTCGTCACTTATAATTATTAATACACCACGTGTCACGCACATGACCAAGATTCCGTCAGGAATAAATGACCAAGTCACGAAAATGAGAGATTTTTCTTCCAGTCCAAGCATTAAGATTAAAATTTAAATTCTAAACTTTAAGAGGAAAACTTAAAATCAACGTATATTTTAGGGAACATTGTCATATTTTACCATTTTTTAAATATTACAATTAAACTTTTTATAAGTTTTTAATATATTATAATTAAATTTTGACACGATGAATAATGGATTAATCTGTAATTTAAGAATTTCAAAAAGACCAACTCGTCAGCCATCCGTTTGCCTGAGTCCTGACATGAACAGATGGACTAGTGTCTCGAACCACAACAATCCTACCGCTACGATACAAAACCTACGTCCAGCTCAACTCTTGTAGTTGTAATGTTAGTATTTAATATTATGACGAATATGCCCTCACTTATTTGTTTCCTTCCTTCCTTTGTTATTTACTAAGAGAAAAACAAAATGGCGACATCCGCATATTCTTTGACAAATAAATACACAGAAATTAGGTCATCACATTCAATACTTCCCAAACTAAAGTACATCTTTTTGAGTATTCATTCTTTAGATTATCCCAAAAAAAATGATGTCACTTCACGCTAAAATACTTTTTTAAGAATAAAATAATAATATCTAAAATGAATGGGGATGTCCATCATCATACATCATTCGATATATATTAAGTCTATGTTATCATATTCAATACTATACTTCCCCCAATAGTACATTTTTTTGTTATACTTGCTTCAATTATTCTACAAATTTGACCCTTAATATACCAATGTCATTTGTTATGTTCCAAAATTTGAGGACGAAATGATTAGACTTGACGTGGGTTTCAATTGTTGAATGGGGATGTAGGAGCATCAAACTCAACCCAATCTAGTCGGGCTAGGAGATCCCCACCACCACCACCACACCCACCCACCTAAAAGCTTGTAATGTTTCATATCCTCATTCCAAAAATGATAATATAAACTTTTTGGTAAATGGTTAATTATAAAAATAAATAAATCGAACTTTGATGAAAAAAACCCAGCAAACCAAACTCTTTTTGTTGACAAACAACAAACCAAACTTTTGAAATTGAGCAATCAACAAACCTACCTCAAATTTTTATTATGTTTGAACTTATTTTTCAATGTATGAGGGAATTATTAAGTTGTAATATCATTTCCTTAGAATAATTCAACTAATGCTGACTTAATAACTCCAACAAATATTGAAAAATCTGTTCAAAGATAATGAAAATTTGAGGTAGGTTTGTTGATTGCTTAATTCAAAACGTTTGATTTGTTGTTTGTCAAAAAAACAAGTTCGTTTGCTATTTGGTTTTTCATCACTTTTTTTATTAACCCTTTTGGTAAATGATTATTATAAATAAACCCTCCTAGTCCTATTTCTTCAAAGTTATCACCCCCTAATGCCCTTAGACCTACATTCTTGTACGTACTTTCTTATTGAGTTGTTTTAAGAGTATATCAAAAACCTTTACTTATAAATTTTAAAAACAATTAATTACCGTTTTAAATCTAATATGATACTAAAGGATCTTTTAGCTCTTACATCCCCCACTCTATCGGCATGCAGAACTATTCGATCTTCCTCCTTATGTTATTTGTCTTAGTCTCCACGCGCGGTCACCTTGATTTTATCTAGATAGATAGAAAAGAGATCAAATCGAATAGCAACAAGAGGAGGTCGGAGCATAAGAGGTTAATACTGAGATGACCGTACAGAAGATTTAAACAAAAAAGGGTAGAAGTCGTCCGTAACTTTTGAAGTTGTGTAGAATAAATAAATAAATACAATTGAATCGATAGTATCCAAATATATGTAAATGAAGTGTTTTTCTGTCCTCCAAGTCTCCAACTATCATCAAACAAAAAAGCATTTCGGACAGAGAGTGCGAAAAAGCATCTCCTACATATATACTTTAATAAAGAAAAGTAATCTGGTTGAGTATAAAAAATGAAACACGTGGATGCCGATTTTCTTTTGTTGTGGAATGAATGAATGGCGATGGAGTTTCACGTTGTTGCAGTCGGAAATATCGATGATTCTATTTTGCACAATTGGCATCGAGGAAGAGCCCAAGGGGTGGGACCCACACCAACTTCTACTTTGAACTTTGAACTTTGAAGGGCGGCACCCAAATGTTCCATATGAATCACATTCTCTCTTCTCATGATGCACTATTGATTATAAAAGCTAGACTGCTACAGGACGTATCATGTCAGGATACGGAACGTGGAAAACAATAATCACATAATGGACACCGGAAATATCACGTGGAAGAAAGAAGAAGAAAATCATTCCTTCATATCCAAAGACAATCATCTTTATAATAACGAATTTATCAATCCTCCGGAGTACTTAAACCAGAATCCAAACAGAAACGGGGATCATCAACTAGGGATGGAAAAAAAATGCATTTTTGGCATGATCAGGATGATAGGACAGACACTAATAAACAAAGACAAACTTGTTAGCTGCAATAATAATAGGATAGGTATACTCTATACAACACACCAAAGAATTGTGGATTTCCTCATCGACAAGAAGCAATGGCAACTTGAAAGATCAAAAAGAAACACACACACAAAAATACACATATATGTTACTCGCCCCCCTCAACCCAAATCAACCAATCTACTATTTCTTATAGGGAGGGAGGTAACGAAAAAATGGGTGAGCAAAAAACGGATCGAGACAATCTTCGGGCAGCAGCTTAGTCGGAAGAGAGCTGACCAAAAATATCGGGGCATGAGTCCCACTTGCCTTTTTCTCGAGACTCCCAGTATCCACCAAGGTAACGGAATGTATCGCTTCCTTTCTCCTTCGAAAACCACCTTGGCTTCCAACCACTCTCCTGCATAATTCTTGCCTGACAAGAAAAATACACGCATTGATTTCACACAAATAATGGTTTTTAACAATTAACAAATGTTTATTGCTGCTGCAGTAGTTATCATCTTCAGAAATTGGGAATAAATAAACAAAGCAAAAAATAAGAGGATGGGTGCCAAGCAAAACGTGCCATGTGTGTGTTAAGTACTTTTTTTCTTTTTACTAGCTAGGCTAGGTAGGTTCTTTGCACCGCATCAATGTAGGAGAGCCATGTCTCATATCGTTTTGTGATTTTATTCAAAACCACTAAGAAGAAGATGGATGTTCCTTAAGGACACATATGGTATGCTAGGATTCTTGCGGTGCAAACACCCAGAGTACCAAAAAAGAAATCCAAAAAAATGAGAGACCATAGGAACTAAATGAGGCACACTACTTTGATTCAAGCAGGACACATATCCCAATTCAGGGTTTAAGAGTTCACATACCTGTCTCTGTCGCTGCTCGATCCTCAATTTCTCAGAATTTGCCATATCGTATTCCCCATTCTCCAAGTACCTTTGATCGGGTCTAAGTCTAGAGTCTGTTGGTGGTAATTTTTCCTGTTTACAGATTGGAATTAAAATTTATTTATTTTTTAAATGTCAATCTCAATGCCTGTGATTGATTATTTCTAAATGGACACAGAATAGGCAAGAAAAGGAGTTAAAAGATCGATTGTAATTACCTTGAGGCCTGAAGAGAGCTCATTAAGAGTAATGGCAAAGCGTGTAAGGTTGTATCTTGTGGGAAATTTAGGGGGTTTGCTCTTCTTCCACAGAAGATGCGGAGTTTCAGCATCTTTCGCCTTACTTGATGAAGAATCTCCTATCACATAGTACATGCTCTCGTCCCATTTCCCGAATACAGTCGCCACTGTCTTCCCATTCTTATCTTGAACTATACCATGTACCTATAATCATTATTAAAAAGAGGAAGAAAAAAAATCATCTTTTAAAGACTTCCACAAAATCCATATTCCAAATACTGTAGAAAGAGAGTACCTGATGGGGATTTCGTTCTATAATTGACTGTTCTTTGAATTTCAGTTTACAGGAGTAGTCATGGCTTCCTTGTATACGCATTGTTCCGTAATGATCACAGTAGAGTTTTCCCAATATAAGGTTATATATAGATGTTGTAACCTAATGAAACAAATATGAGATCTTGTCACAAAAACAAGAACTAGCGAAAGTTTCCAACCACAAACAGACGAGATAAAAAGATATACCTTACTCCATTGAAAAATTTCTCCATCACCAAATTCAATGCTCAAAGTTCCAACTGGATCGACTTGGATAGAACGGCCCCAGAATTTGCTCTTTAAGTTGCTATCACCCCAGAATTTCCATCCTCTGCCGTCGCAATGACACGCAACAATCATAGGATGATGACTGACCTATAATAAAAAAGGGAAAAATATAACATTAAAGAACGAGTTTTGGATGTTTATCAGAAGTTAGGAAATTAAGACTTCCCATTGTTGAAGAAAATAATAGCACATGCAAGAACACCAAAGAACATGCACAACTTCTGCAAGAGCATGAAGCATCCAAAATGATCTGTCTTAGTAATCTATACTGGGAAAAAATAATGTAATAACAATTCCTCAGACTAATTCTTGATAAATTGATAAGAAAAAGTACCTTCTCGGAGAAGAAGCGTAGACCTTTATCTGGAAATTCGGCTTCATATGTCTCCCCTAAGAGCGGATTGAATGGCTTGCAACTTCTTCCTTCAGTGGAAGAATATCCAGATACAGCAAACGCAGCCACATTAAGAATCCTCATCAGCCCATTACCCTGAAAATAGTTTGAAGATCTTATTTTATTTTTAGACATGATAATTTGGTCAGATGATTTTCTAGAAAATAATCTAAAAATGGTTACTTGGATTTGCTGTCTTTCAAACAGAAGAATGCAAGACATACCTTCTTCCCCCATTCATTTGCCCGATCTAGGAGATACGAATATTCCAAATCCTCAAAGCATTTCTGCAAAGAGGAAAGAGGCTCGTTGAAGTAAACTGGGAGACAGACTTTAGAGAGGTCCTTCCCAATGTTATCCTTTATCATCGACCATAAACTAACACTCTTTTCCTTTTCAATAGGCTCGGGCAATTTCTTGCGTCTCTTCACGTGTGGAAAATCCTTCCCGACAGATCTGATCGACGGGTCAATATCTTCGTCAGATTCAGCACCAATGAAGTCGTCTTCGGTTGAAAAAGATATCTCGTACTCGGACCCGTTGCTTCTGAAAGATCCCGAAGACAACATGTCATGAGTGTCAAAAAACGCATTGTCTTCATCATCTGATTCTCCTTCAGCCACATCTACTCTTCCATTTTCTTCATCAGATCCACTTGCACTTGCTTCTACATTTCAATAAGAGCATTGGAAGATTTCAGTCTCCTTAACATGAAGCATACATTTTGAGAAAAGAGAAGATGAAGTCAGCAAAAAAAAAAAAGAGACTAATATAATTCGAAGTATTTATATGGCTGGTGATTGGCCCGTTCCAAGCGAGAATACTTACGAAGTCACACTCACAACAAATAGAGAATTCACCAACAAATCCAACAGTATCAAAGAAAATGAGTCTTTAACCGATTTGAGATCATTGCAATATCAGCTGCATATTTCAAAATTTTCTAATATAGTAAAGACTAACATCATACCACTAAATTTGTCATGCCTTATTGCAGAATTCCCTTGGGTATTCTGCTGCCTCTGGCTCTCGTCAACAACTGTGTTCTCCAAATCCACCTTTTCTGCCTACAGATACAAAATCCTGCATTTTTAGCTTGATAAGATAATAAAGGTAAGGAACTCACCTTCTACAAAAGCTAAAAGTTCTAACTTATTCAGAAGTCAAGAATAAGGAAGTTTACTGAAAAATGACACAAGCTAAAAATGACACAATCTTGTAGTCTAAAAACTGTAGCTTGTAGATACAACTACAACCCTAGTTACAGAAAACAAATGGTACTGATCAACCAGTATAAACTTCGATAATGGAAGATTCAGCAGCTAAATAGAGGAAACTATTTCCAACAAATACAGCGCATATTCTTTAAACTGCATCAACACAAGCCCTAACAACTTGTAGCACCAGAATTGCTCAAACTAAAGTACAACCTCCTCAGGCCCCAATCACTAGTTTCCTTCATCATTCTCCTTTTAATTAGAAAGAACTAATTAATGGAGAAGCTTAAAAGCTATCCGCAGCTTACCATTTATATGTAAAAGCATAGTTTGCTACCAGAGAATTCAGCATACAAATAAGTTTTTCACAACTATTGGAAAGTTTATTGATGTGCAGCTATCAACTTGGATGAAACAGAATCAAATAACTACAAATCTATAAAAGATAAAAGGTCTACCAAGTCATCTTCATCTTACCAGCACCATCTTTCTATTCGACCCAAACCCACAAAGGAGTGCTACATCATTCTCTAACGATCACCATTAGAAACCAGTAAGCTATGTATTATCAAAAGACAATAGATTTAGATTGAAGAGACTCAGAAAAGTTAGAAGCATCCATTTCAAAAGTTAATCAAGGCTTATAACATATCAGTAACCTACTCATATAGGTGACAGTGTGGAGGAGCAAGTTAGATTGTAAATATGTTGCTCGCCATAACCTAACTCACTCCTAGCCCTTAACAGTCAGATTGTTGCTCCTGGAAAATCCAGAATGTAGTTTGAAATAAGAACTTCAATAAGTCATATAAGGGGGGAATAGTACATGAGTGTTTGGAGAATATGTGCTACCTTCGAGTCCTATACAAAAATAATATCATTACAAATACACCAGTAGTGCAAGGAAAAACAAAGGTGGAAATTTCCACATTTCATGTGGTATGATTAAAGATCATTGTAACCACAGAATCCTGCAGAGAAGTTGCAGACCGAAGAATTCCGAAGGCCTTTTTGTTTTCTAATTTTGATAATATGTACCTCTAACTGCCGCAGTGTGTCAATAAGTACCATTTGCTTCTCCTTATGATGAAACAGCTGCTGCTGCAGGGCTGCAAACTCGCTTCTCATTATCTGTTCACATTCGTTGATGGCTTCTTCACGCAATCCCTCTTGCTCAAGCCGCTGTCGCAACTTTTCAGCAGAAGCAGCTATGTTGTCAATTGGAGCCATAAGTTCACTGTTAGATATTCTAGGAAACATGTCCTTGATAGCCTTTAAGGCTTCCACCCATGTAATCCGATCATCTCGAGTTTCTGCTCTTAAATGCAGCCTCTTCATACCAGTATAAATTGAAAATCTCTTATCATCTGACTTGCTTTCACGGATTGATGAGACCTGCTGATACACACAGAAACTAAAATTTGCAAGAAAGTGGAGTATACATACGACGCAATATGCAGATAGGAGAAGGCCAATGGTAATCAAAATCGGACAGGAAGTCTAGAGAATGGGATGGTTATTTGGACCTATAAATTAGACAAACTATATCACATCAATACAAATTTCCTCTTCAGCCTGGAATTTGCCGTATGTTATTCTGAAACCTAGCATTTTCATTGAATATGGGTCTACTATCTACATAAAGCTATATGGTTCTTTTATATTGAGGGATGCATCAGATTATCCAAGGAATGATTTTACCGACATCGGAAAACCAAACGATAGCACATTTATCCGCGCAAGGAAAGAAATGACAGCACATTTCATAATGCATCCCCAGAATATTAAAAAAATCTCGACAATACCTTGAGATGGATTTCACCAACAGGATTTTGCCGCGACTGAGAACGGCTATTGGAGGGCCTGGAGATCCTCCTCATGGATTCTTCCCCAATCACCTTGGATCCTTTCATCGTCTCTTGATTAAGGACGATCTTGTCAGGTCCATGTAACTTATAATACGACAAGACGCCGTCCTGAAGGACAAACCACCTCACCCTCCATCCTCTACCGTAATTCACCCACTTGTACAGTATACCCGATATCCCGTTCAACACAATATCATTCAATTTCACGTCCACCAACTGCTGCTCCCGCACCGACGACTGCCGCGCAGTAATTGACCCTGACGATGCAGTTGACCGCTGGTTCAGGCGGTGAAGATCGGTGTTACTGAGACAATTGGAGAGGCGGGCCACCGGATCGGATCTAGCGGTGGTTGCTGGCGTAGTAGTGGACATGGTGAATCGAGGGGGGGTCGTCGTTTGCTCGGACACCGTAGAGATGCAGCAGAATGGATGCATGGAGAAATTCGGAGCAATGATCACGGTGGCATACCGTAATCGAGACTGAAACGGTCGTTGAGCGAGATTTGTGCAGATGTAAGAATTTATATACGTGAAGAGGAATTGAAGAATGAATGGAGAGAAAAATCCATGTCAATGATCGGTTCGTTTACATTAATAAGAGGAGAAGTCGCTGCTATAATCACGGGACGGTAGATTCAGAAGGAGGGACAGGAATATTCCGGCGGGAGCGTGGCGGCGTTGCGGTGGCGCCACTGTTATTCTAATCGCAACTGTATTTACTATTTAGAGCAAGCAGTTCATGAATATAGATTATAGATATTAGAAAGTCTAGCTATTGAAGTAATCGGTGATTTTGGCCAAAAAAAAAAAAAAGTAATCGGTGATTTGGTAAAAAAAAAAAAGTAATCGGTGTTGGCCAAAAAAAAAAAAGTAATCGGTGATTTGGTCCAAAAAAAAAAGTAATCGGTGTTGGCCAAAACAAAAAAAAAGTAATCGGTGATTTTAAATTATAGACGACAAAGATCATTTTAAAAAAGTATGTTCTATATTGGTCTTAAATATGAAAACGTTTACACGTTATTATTTAGTTTAATTCAATAACATTATACAGTACATAAATTATACTTTTATTTATTTATTTTATATATCGACCGCTCTTAAAATATAAAACATGATTAATATATTCAATGATCATGTATGACCGATGTTACTAATTAGTTAATTGCCTCTTTTGCGAGGTTTTTTAAAAAGTATTTATTTTAGAATTTTTTTTGAAAAAGTATATGTGTAAGAAAAGTATTTAGAAAAATGTACATTTGCGCAGGTGGTGGTAGCGTTTTTCAAAAACGCTAATGTGAGTGGCGAATTTGTTTTTTGTTTTGAAAAAAAAAAAATCATAAAAAAAATTAAAAAAATTACAGTAAGTAGATATTTGAATTTCGATTCAAATGATGCAAAAAATATTAAATTTGGACTTACGGATTGACTGTAGGCTCTGCCGTAAGTTGAGATATGAAAATTTGACTTAAAAAAATATAACTCATACCCTGTAAGTCCAAACTGACCACGGTGAACGTCATTTATGTCGTAATTAAAATATCTACCTAGATTAATTTTTTTGATTTTTTTTGAGTAAGTACATAATTAAATTTCTCACCTAATGCATTTGATTATTTCGGTCAAATTTTAAGACAAGCGATGTTAGGTTACAAAATCATTGTATTTCTAATCAAAAAAATTACTCTAGGTAGATAATTGAATTACGACATAAATGATGTTCACCGTGGTCAGTTTGGACTTACAGGGTATGAATTATATTTTTTTAAGTCAAATTTTCATATCTCAACTTACGGCAGAGCCTACAGTCAATCCGTAAGTCCAAATTTAATATTTTTTGCATCATTTGAATTGAAATTCAAATATCTACTTACTGTAATATTTTTAAATATTTTTATGATTTTTTTTCAAAAAAAAAAACAAATTCGCCACTCACAGTAGCGTTTTTCGCAAAAACGCTACTACCCTACCTACGCAGATGCACATTTTGCTAAATATATTTTTTGTATATATACTTTTTCAATTTTTTTTTCCTGACAGTTACTTTTTCAATTTTATCCTCTTTTGCTTAATTAAATTGTTCTGTATCTTTCAACATGTGATTATTTGGTCACTCCGTCATGAAATCGTTAGTTTTTTCAGTTAATTACTTAAATGGTTACATATGTTTGACCATTGTGCAGAATGGTTACACATGTTTCAAAATGTGACTAGTTGGTTTTGCTACGTGACTGAATGGCTACACATCTTTTACCAGTGTGATTAATTGGTTACTCTGTCATTAGCTGTTACTCTTTTTCGTTAGTTATTTTTGAACATATTTTTTTTATTTATCAAATGACTATTATACCCTCAATCCGTTGTTCTTCATCTCCATGTTGTTCTTCATCTTCATCATGTTCTTCATCTTCCTCCATGGATTTGTTCTCAACTGAACCAACATTCCTCGACTGAAGCAATTCAATAATTTCCAATCGAATTTGAAGAATTTATGCAAAAATATTTGGATTCAGTCGACACCTCTGTAGAAAACGAATTCGAGCAATTCCTTCTTTCATTGAGACAAAATGTTGTAAGGTACTCTCCATCTTCTTTCTCTTCACATGCTACCTAACAAAAACTGAAACTCACTCCATTATTATTTTCTTCATTTCAACTTCTCAATCATTCCAACACAGTTGTCTCTCTTATGCTTCTGCAACGAGTCTCTTCCACCATCCCTTTCATCTTCCTAGTTTCTTCAGTCAAAACCTTCTCAGCTTACACTATTCTTGAAAAGCTTATCTTCTGAGTCTACCTCGGGGTATACGGCGAGCGAACACTTATCCACTAAGCGATCGTTGAATCTTTCTAGCTAACCCTAATTTACTCGAGTTTTGATCTCCTTCATCGATTTGGTCATATGGGTTTTTTCCAGAATCGTCCCAATTTAGCTACATCCATATCAATTGTCTTAACTTCTCAGTAACATCGCATGAAAGTTTCAGACGAAACGCGGTAGGAAGCAGCTGAGGCGCGGTAGGAAGCCGATCTGCAGACGAAAGCTTCAGTTCAGTTATCTCCGATCAATTCTCAGACGAAATCTGCAGATCCATCTGCGAAGAGCGAAGTACTGTAGCTTCAGTTCTTGGGCAGGTCCATCAACTTCCTCAACCTCCAGATCCATCAGTTTTGTGGGCAGGTCTCCTGCAAGGAAAAGCCTCTCCCCAAACCTCCAGCTTCCTCAAGCGTCGTGGAATTCCTCAAGAGGGATCAGTTTCCTCAAACTCAAGTTTTTGGAGGATTTGATGATTTGGTGAACAATGTTCGATTTTAGGTTTTAGGGTTACTAAGTTAAATAAAGAGGGATAATATTATCATTTAATACGTTAGAATAGTGACCAACAATGATTTTTGACGATGAACAGTAGCAAAACCAATTAGTCACATTTTGAAACATGGGTAACTATTCTACACAATGGCCAAACATGTGTAACCATTTATGTAATTAACCCTAGTTTTTTTTTTCCGTTAATTAATTAATTTAAGATATTTTCGAATTATTACATGACTATTTTACCCTTTAGCTAGAGAGAATTTTTTATCATTATCCTCTGCTTATGTTCTTGATTGTTCTTGTGCATGGGCATGGCCAAGCTGATTCAATTATGATTATGTCGTAATCAACTTAAAATTCGTGAAGTATGAACATATGTATGAATTGCAGCATCTTATTGAAGTTTTCAGCAATTTCATATTCAACTTCATTCATCATTCTTCACAGCAGACTAGACTAAAAAGATAGATATTCATTCTTCAACTTATGATTAGAGCTCAAATTCTTAATTCTTTTCTATGAATTAAGAAAGCTTCTTCATTATTCACAACAAACTGGACTCTGTGTCCTGATTGTAAGCATCTGATTTAGGCTCATGGTTAAAATACCATACGCGAGGATCCGAGCCGAGAAAAATTGAGACAAAGTACAAAACAAAATAGACCCTAAACTCAAAACCCCAAACATTAAACATTAAACGTTAAACCCCAAACCCTAAACCTTAAACCCCAAATCCCAAACCGTAAACCTTAAACCCCAAACCCTAAACCTTAAACCTAAACCTAAACCCCAAACCCTAAACCTTCAACCCAAAACCATAAAAACCCTAAACCCTAAACATTAGATCCCAAACCCTAAAACCGTAAACCACGACCACAAACATACCACACCATCCATTTCGACCAAGCTCCACCAATAACACAAAAAGTCATCCCAATTGCCATCACCTTTGCCCATTTGATCACTTTTGCTCACCCCACCATCATATTTTGACCAAATCCTCCCCAATGACACCAAAAGTCCTCCCAATTTCCAATCACCTTTGCCTAATTGCTATCACATTTGCCATCCACTATGGTTTATCCATACTTTATCATCTACTTTCACAAAAAAATAACATTAAGGAAACCCCTATAAATGGGGAGAAACTACAGTTGATGAAGAAGGACACAAAGATATAGAGAAAAGGCTGAAAGAATTAAGGGAGATTGAGTGAAGTTTTTTTTTAGAGAAATTGAAAGAAGTATCGGTGATTATCGGTCTCGGTTTCTCATATAGTATCTAAACTCCGAATAACTTAGGTATATATCTTTCATATTCAATATTGTATTTGTATTTCATAATGTGAATGAAATTTGTTTTATCAATGTTATGTGTTACTAGTTATATTTCATATAAGAATCGTATTCAGTTTTAAGTTCGGTATAACTTTGGGGTCATTTTAAGCATTTGTGAAAGTTATGGGGGTTTGTTTCAGTAAAAAAGTAATATTTTCAAAAATGGCTTAGGTCATTCTCTGGTCCTTGGACTCTCAGGTCATTTTGGGACATTACCGAGTACTATAAACCAAACCAGAAAAGTTTTGAGTCATTTATGCAATTTTTGAAATATTTTCCAGTTCAACTCGAATTTTAAAAATTACATTTTGGTCGCTAAACCTTCCTGGAAATCCCATAACTTCTCAAAGTGTTACAAATTAGTCCAATGTGCTTCGAATTTTCAAAATCATATGTGTATGTTTGGCACACTTAAAATGACCCCAAAGTTAAACCACATTTTTTGAGCTCGATTAAATTCATTTTTCTCTTGTGTATTGATTTTAAACTATCTCGTACATAAAAAATGATTGTATATGGTTTATTTAATTTTTTGAAAAAATACATGTAATCTATTTGACCAAGCATGATCAAGACGGGCAATTCAGGTATGAAACTAAAGTACCGAAATGGCAGATTATGACATCGCGAGCTCTTAAGACGTAACCAAACCCCCGAACTAGATTCTTTGAACGTACTCTTTTTCAAGTCTTAGGATGTTAACACCATGTACCCTAGGCAAATTTTGGAATATCGATTAGCCTTTAATTAACTAGTGGCGGCTCTTTCATTTTTCGGTCCGGTTGATGACCCCGCTCGACCAGACCTGTTGCTCGCCAAGACCCGACATTTTTGAGCGAACAAAATTAAAAATATTTTTCAAAAGGGTCGGAGAAAGTCCAAGCTGACGTCCGACACTGACCTTACTATTGACGATATTGACCATGCCAGAGCTTTAGAGTCGATATAATTCTCCAGCCCTGGTAAGATCGACAAGCAGACTTACGTCATCAACGTTCTTCATCGTATCTCCAACCTGAAGTGCGAAGAAAGTCTACTGGAAATTTCTCCAATTCTTTCTTGAGAGCCTCTATTCGTCCGTGTAACGCATCACCCATACATATTTCAAGGAGTAGTTGCATCGGTGGATTCTGCCGTATAGGGAGGGGTTGGAAGAACGAGGAATTGGAAACTCAGGGATGAGGAATTGTCAGATAGGAAAGGTTGGAGGAGAGGGAGGACGTTGGTGGGTGTGACAAGGACGGTGAGGGTGAGGCCGCGACGAAGTAGCTGGGCGGCGAGGCGGAAGTTATAGTAACTTACACAGATTGAGTTGAAAACACAAAGATTCACAAAACTTCAGAATGAATTTGAGTTGAAAACACGAAGATTCTCTGAATCACGAATTTGAGATGGAGTATAGAATTTCAGAAGGAGCCGAAAACACGAAGATTCATAGAGCAGAAGATGAACTGCGTGATTAGAGATCTGTGCCGCAAGATTGGATATGGGTTGCATCTTCACTTGCATTTGCTCCAGGAACACCTCCGTGTAGGCCCATGATGGTTAAGGAGTTCAATCTTAGGGTTTAGGGTTAATAGGTTAATTAAAGAGGGGTAATATTATCATTTTATATGTTATAATAATGATTTAACTTAAAAATTTAACGATAAACAGTAAAAATGATCAAATAATCATGCGTGCGCAAACCATTATGTATAAATTATAATCAATTAGTCACGTGCGCAAAAATGCGTAACCATTGAGTATATTTTTCCAATAAAACTTTACATATTATTATTTGATTTAGCTCAATAAAACTATACAGTAAATATAAATTATAGTTGGCAACCTTATAAAGTATGCCAAAAAAAATCCGAGAAGGAGAAATTAACGTGTAAGATAATTTCTTTTTCTTTCTTTCCACGGTGTGTAGAAGGTCGACATTTTTGTTTCGTGTGATAGGTTATTTGTTTGCTTTGCAAATTGTAGACGAGTTAGATATTCGCCATCATTAACTTATTTTTATTCTAATTATTATTATAAATAAATGAAATAATATGATCGTCAATGCAGATTAGGGGTGGTCATCGTGTCGTGTCTAAACATGTGTGTCGTGTCTAAACGGATAAGTCTTAAATGTGTTTCAAAACTTACAACATGATTAAGTAGCAGATCACACGAGACACGATTAATTTTTATGAACAAAAAAAATTGAAATATGTCGTGCCATACGATACGACACGATTAAACACGACACAATTAGAAACAAAACTGTTACAAGATTAAGGACGATACGACACAGAATTCACTAATTTCATATATTTTTCAGAACACAAATCCATATATACAAAATAAGATTTTCAAAGTTAAATATTAAAATAAAAGTAAGTGAATATTCTAATATTTTATTATTATTATTACACTTAAATGTGTCTAAACGTGTCCCATGTATACACGATTCGATTAGTTACGATTAGTTAATCGTGTGTCTAAATGTGTCACATATATAATATTCAGGACATGATTCATTTATTTTATGAAGAGCAAGTAGATACTTTCTGTTGGATCGTGAAATCCTGAATGCTGATCTGACAGTGAATTGAATGCCAGACAAGGTTGGGATGACGCTTCAGCTCCAACTCCGGTGAACCTGCAAGTAGGGGAGCGCAACAGAGGGGGTGCCTCTGGGTCCCTCTCCGATGCTTAAATGAGTATATGTGTGTATAAAACTCAAAAACGTAAAGTACGTATGTAAAGCAAAGGTATTTATAGGGTAAGAGAGATAGAACCGTATAAAGGCAACTGAATATCTTAATGTATATTGAGTTGCTGAAGATTCGGATCGTGGGATATGGCAGTTACTGCGAGATATTGCAGTTACCAAATCTAATCTTTAGTGAATATGTGACCGAGATATGCGGGATATCTTGGCCACTCTGTTATTAACGGTTTAGTGGGACCAGAAGAGAAAGACAAGACTCTCTTCGGGGCGAGCACTCCCATGTCGAGCAGTGGAAGGTCGCGACTTGGTAGAGAATGGCGAGCAGTCTGAGAGCCTTTGGCGTCTCTATAGACTTTGGGCTCGATTCTGGATTACTCGATGGTGGGCCAAGTTTGGCTTGTACTTGGGCCGATCCGGTTCGGGTGTCATGGGTTTACCCCCTCTATATTTATTGGGCCTCCGAGGCCTTTTCTTACTGGGCTGTCACTATCGATACCCAACATTTGCCCCCGAAGCTTGATTGAAGTTCCTTCGGTCGAGCTTGATTTCCTAGTAGGGTTTTAGATAGTGACGTCTTTGGTAATGGTCCAGTGCCTTTGAGACACTTCGAGCTCATTTGGCGAGCAATTTCTTCTCTGTTCAAAGCCGAAAGAATATCCTTCCTTTTATTCCCTTTTGGCGATCACTCGAGGTGACCCAGGCTTATGGAAGTCTATCTTTCTTAGTTAGGCGATCATTACCTACCCGAGGTACTTCTGCTAAAACTTTATTAGTGCGCTGGCGACCATCTTGTCTCCTTAGTGGAATTTTAGCATTTAATAACTGCACAGTTGTCCAGAAATCAAACGGTCACTTGAGGCACGCCTGACATTTACTTTTCCGTAAACCCAGGGTAGTTTGACAGCTGTCTGTACCAGCTGACCGTCGTCTCTTGGAATTCTGACATTGCTTCGGTTTTCTCCAAAAGGGTGCAATTATTCCTCTGCGTCGCTTCGATTTACTCGTGGCGGTTACTCCCCTTTTGGTCTATATAGGAAACGTCAGTTTCTGTATTCTGTCTTTTACGCTTATCCGCTCTCTCGGATTTTCAGAGCTTCATTGCGATCCTTTCCATTTCTTATCTCAACCTTCTTCAGCCTTCTCCCAATATTTCCATGGCTCCTCGCAATCAGAGAGTCAAGCACACGGCTCCCAAGGGTGCCAACAAAGCCAACATTCCCAGAAATGCTGATGTCCCTTTGACCATCAGGGATGAAATCGTGCCCCCCTCAGTAGAGGAACATACCGATTTGGGCAGGACTGCAACCACTCCTATGGTGGTGGACGGGCCCGAGCTAAACACGCCTATTTTTTCCCCAAAAGGTAAACTTTCGCCCTTTTATTGCTCTGCTTTGGCAATATCCTCTGCTGTTCTTTGCTTTTTATGTTTATCAGGAGCAATTTGAATTTGTTCGAGTAGACGTCAAGCCTAATGAATTGAAGCCGGCTTATTTTAAGACCGTGGTGGCGCTCGGTGGCTTCAGCGTGGAGGATGCTCCTAGGTATCCTGGCCTAGGTCTGCATTTTCCTCACGATGGAGAGGTTTACATTTATGCGGCCCAGATCGATGCTGGGTTGCGTTTTCCTCTCTGTGAGGATTTACAGACCTTGTGTCAGTTTTACGGGATTCACCCCACACAGCTTGTCCCGAATGCCCTCAGGATGTGGGTCGGCTTCAAGTTCCTATGCTTACGCCAGGAATGGATATATTCACTGGCCCTGTTCCGGTGCTTCTTCCGCCTGGCAGCAGGGGCAAACCACTTTCACCACTTCCAATCCCGCTGGCCGAAGTTTTCAGAGTGGAGAGGCCCTCAGGGATGGGTTTGGAACGTCCATGTCCGCCTGGTCGACGATTTTCGGACCACCAACTCCAATTATAAGAAGTGTTACTTCTTTTATAAGGGGGGGGTGCCCTGGAAATTGTTGATCCCGGACAAGGATTTCCCTCCTTCCTTCGAGGAGCTATCAGAGAGTGATCGAAACGCTATCGATGACCTATACCGGTCGCATCGGTCATCTCAGTTCAAGTCCATCCGCTCCGTGTCGGAGACTACCGAGAATGCCCTTGAGATGGCGGGCATTCATCAAGCCACGCCAATCTTTGATGATTGGGTAATTTTCTAACTCTTATCTTGCTTTATTACTTGTAGGGAAGGTTGTAAGCAAGAGCCAGAAACTGATAGGTCTCTTTGATGACCAGGGATCAGCGGGATTGTCCTCCGACCAGGCATTGTTGAACTGTCCTCCTCCCCCTTCTAGGCGTTCGTCCAAGAGGAAGCCCGAGGAGGTGCTTCCCTCGGCCACTGCTGACCCTCGCCAACCAGGTATGTTGCTTTGTTATTCGTAGATTTAACGTCTTCATACTTTGCGGTTTTTTGTTTTTGACATTTTTGTCTTGTTGTTTTGCAGAGGAGTCCTCAACCGACATGGTCCGGGATCATGCTCCTCCTCCCTCCAAGAAGGTCAGGAGTGAGGAATGTCCGGAAGTCGACCAACATCCTTCTCCTCCCCCTCCTGGGGGTCCTTCCGCTAATAAAGGGAAGGGTCTAGACGCGGTGCCCCCTTCTCCCTCTCCCCAGGGTCCTTCTGCCGCCAAGGGGAAGGTTTTGACCTTAGCTCCTCCTGTTCTTACTGTGCCCATGGCTCCTCCTAAGGAGTCTGGGACCAAGGAGAAGGGGCATGCTGCTTCCAGCTCATCGAGGGCTCCTGTGGATGAGCATTGCTCCCTTGCCGGCTTGTTTCAGCCGCTTGAATCAGCGAATTCTCGGGAAACTTGGGTCCCCTGTGGGGACCTTATGAAGAAGGGGTACCCTCCCCAGAAGAGCCTCCGGGGCAGCCCGGATATGTGTATGCGGCTTCTGGACGGGATAATTCCCCCCGCGGACCGCTCGATTGTTCCCACGGAACTTCATCAGATCGAGGGGTTCCTTCGGTCCCACTTCGAACGAGTGGCTTTGGTAAGATCTCATACTTTTATTTCGTAGAGTCCTCTCTTTGTCGTTCCCTTATTGTCTGTTGTCCTGACAGCTTTTATTCTATATTTGTTGCCAGTTCGTTCGGGAAGAGGTGATTCTTGGTCGTGTCTTCGGGGAGCTCACCGACAAGTATTCCAGTGTGCTCGCCGAGCTGGAGCAGTACCGAAGCACGGGGGTCACTTCTGAGCAATTGGGGACTATCAAGACGACTGCAGATGCAGCGATCGCCTTGGCAGATAATACCCGAGAGAAATACCTCAGGAAGGAGCAGCGCCTCCTTGCTGATGTCCAGAAGAGGGAGGCTAAAGCCGCTGCCGCTCTTCAGGACTTTGACGCTCTTCACCTGTGTTTAGATCAGGGAGAGATCGTCCGAGTTCGCCTAGATGCTGAACTTAAGGAAGCTCAGGCGCAAGGGGCAGAATCGGAGGCTCGCAGGGTTGCTGCCGAGGCGCAAAGGGACGCTGCTGACGCCCAGAGAGAAGCTGCGGAAGCCCGGGGGATTGCCTTGGAGGAGGAGAGGGATCGGTTAACTGCACAATTGAAAGCCGTCCCTTCGCCCCAGAGCGTAGTTGAGGCATTCAAAGCCTCTGAGGAGTTTGAGGACTGCGCTCTGAAGGAGATGAAGTCGGCAATCGCCGATTTTCTCCGAGTCCTGGTGGATGAGGTCCAGGCGGTCGATCCCAACTTTCCTCTTGGGGAAGTCGCCTCCTTGAAGACCTTCCTGCGGAGTCGTCCTTCGCAGCCCTCTGTTGCTGGAGAGGCTGCTCCTGAAGGCGAGCCCAGTACTTCTGCCCCTGAAGACGAGCAGAGCGCCCTTGCCCCCGAGAACCCCGAAGCTTGAAGTCCCCAACTCCTTGGCGACCATCTTTATCTTTTTTAGATAGCCATTTTTGTACTTTCTGTTTTTGGTTTGTAATTATTTATCGAAGACTTGGGTTTTTCTATTGAATGCCTTTATATTCTTGAGCCTTTAATCGACTTTGAACATATTCAGCTATCCAATATCTTACTCATAGTTACTTTCCACTTTTTCCTTGCTTGGTAATGTCGTCGACCCTTAAAGCCGTAGACCAATCATAAGTTAAACTTTCTAAGGATAATACTTTTGGCACTTAAAAGCATAAACTTCTAAGTTCAAAGAGATATTACCTTCTTTGAAGTTTAAACCTTTGAGGTGTTGGCCTAATAACAGGGGATTTGGAGTTTGTCAGGCTTTATCATCAATAGTGATCGCCTAAACTTTCTTTGGCCTGACTTTGGCGTCAGGGCTTTTATTTTGCCTAACATTTTGCTAGGTCTTTTGGCCTGACTTTGGCGTCAGGGCTTTGCCTGATTTTTGGTGTCAGGTTTTTTGAGGCCTAACTTTGTTGTTAGGGCTTTTGTGGCCTAGTTTTGTTACTAGGGCTTTTTTGGCCTAGCTTTGTTGCTAGGGCTTTTTGGCCTAGTTTTGTTACTAGGGCTTTTTGGCCTGACTTTGGCGTCAGGGCTTTTGGCCTAACTTTGTTGTTAGGGCTTTTGGCCTAGCTTTGTTGCTAGGGCTTTTGTGGCCTAGTTTTGTTACTAGGGCTTTTTTGGCCTGACTTTGGCGTCAGGGCTTTTGGCCTAACTTTGTTGTTAGGGCTTTTGGCCTAGCTTTGTTGCTAGGGCTTTTTGGCCTGACTTTGGCGTCAGGGCTTTTGGCCTAACTTTGTTGTTAGGGCTTTTGGCCTAGCTTTGTTGCTAGGGCTTTTGTGGCCTGACTTTGGCGTCAGGGCTTTTTGGCTTCAGCTTGCTTCGAGTGGACGCGCTTTGTGAAGGAATGGCTTTCTTTTATTGACATAAGCAGTTTGATTACAAGCTATGCATAAAATCTTCTTAAATGCTCTGAATTAAATGGACGGGGTAACCTCTCGCCTTCGGTGGTTTCCAAATAGTAGGATCCTGGTGCGGCGATCTCTACTACTTTGTATGGTCCTTCCCATTTGGCTGAAAGTTTGTTTTTACTGTCCAGCCTTGTAAATTCATTCCTTCTCATAACCATCTCCCCCACGAAAAATTGGCGAGCGCTAACTTTTCTGTTGAAATACCGAGCGGTCGCCAAGCGCATTTTTGCCTGTGTTTTTTCCGAGAGCCATCTCTTTTCCTCTGCCAAGTCGAGGTCAGTTCTGCGCTCGATCTCATTTGCCTCCGCGTTAAAGTGTAGGACTCTGTGGGTAGGCACTGCTAATTCAGTTGGTGCTACTGCTTCTGATCCGTACACTAAACTGAAAGGCGTTTCTCCTGTGGCCGCCTTAGGCGTTGTTCTGATGGCCCATAATACGTTTTCCAGCTCTTCTGCCCAATTCCCTTTGAATGCTCGAACCCTTTTCTTAAGTTCGGCTAAGACAATCTTGTTGGCTGCTTCAGCTTGCCCATTCGTTTGAGGGTGATGTACTGAACTGAAGCGATGGTCGATATGATACTCTTCACAGAGCCATTTCAACTCCTTTCCAACGAATTGCGGACCATTATCGCTGATGAGTATTTTGGGAATACCAAACCTGGAGAATATGTTGACCTGCATGAACTTGATAACTTGGAATTCCGTTGTCGAAGCTAGAGCTTTCGCCTCTACCCACTTAGTGAAGTAGTCGATCGCCACTATAATGTGAGTACGCTGACCAGTGCTAATGGGAAAAGGACCCAATATATCGATTCCCCATTGAGCGAAGGGCCAGGCACCCGCCATTGGGGATAATAATGTCGATGGTCGACCCGATCGTGGTGCAAACTGCTGGCAAATTTCACACTTCTGTGTTAATTCAGCTGCGTCTTTTCCCAAGGTCGGCCAGTAATATCCCAGTCTGAATATTTTCCTGCTTAGTGAACGAGCACCTTCATGACATGCTGCTGCCCCTTCATGAGCTTCTCGAAGAACTTTTTCTGTTTCGGGTAGAGCAACACATCTCAAGTAAGGCGTCGAATAACCTCTTCTATAGAGTTCTCCATCGATGATTAGATAACTGGCTGCGAGTCTTCTAATCCTAGTGGATTCGCCTTCGTCCTCTGGGAAGATGCCTTTTTTCAAATAATTCTGGAACGGGGTCATCCAGGTGACCTGTTCTTGAATGTTGAAGACCTCCGCTCTGTTTTCAAGGACTGAACATAGGGCCTTTTCCAGAAATTGCACATCCTGGATTGTCGCCCCTCCGAAGGCTAGCTTACTCAAAGAATCTGCCATCTGGTTTTCTTGGCGAGGAATAAACTCAATCGCGAAATTTGGGATTTCCACGACTAGTTTTTTGGCGATGCCGAGATATTTCTTCATCTTTTCTCCCTTTGCCTCGTAGGCGCCATTAACCTGATTGACAATAAGCTCTGAATCACTTTTTACCTTAAGCGCTGTTATACCCATTCCTTTTGCCAGTCTGAGTCCAGTGATAAGAGCCTCATATTCTGCTTCGTTATTGGTCGCCGGGAATGTCAAGGCGATCGCGTATTTCAGAGGCTCGCCCTCAGGAGGAATAAGAATTAAACCTGCCCCCGAGCCTTCTTTTGATGAAGACCCATCCGTATAGAGTTCCCAGATTTGATCGTCGTTTGCTGACTGACTTGGCCTGTTTTCTGCCATCGCTTGACCGTTACTCGTGCTTTCCACTATGAAATCAGCTAGTGCTTGACCTTTGATGGCCGTTTTTGGCGCAAATTTGATCCTGAACTCGCTGAGCTCGATCGCCCACTTGACCATTCTTCCTGAAGAATCTGGCTTCATCAGGAAGTTTTTGAGAGGTTGATTGGTGAGGACCGTGATGTCGTGCGCATGAAAGTAAGGTCTCAGCTTCCGAGCAGCAATAACTAAGGCATAGAGATACTTCTCAATCTGGACATATCTTATTTCTGCTGAGTTGAACATTTTGCTAATAAAATACACTGGACTCTGAACATTATTCTCCTCCCTTATTAAAACAGCACTGGCTGCCACATCGCTAATGCCTAAATAGAGGAAAAGCTGCTCGCCTGGAACGGGTTTTGCCAGAGCTGGGAGTGTTTGAATATGCCTTTTCAAGGACTGGAATGCTTCCTCGCAGTCTGGCGTCCACTCGAACTTACGGTTGGCCCTCAAGGTTTTGAAGAACGGGAGGGACTTGTCGCTTGCTTTGGAGAGAAAGCGGTTAAGAGCAGCTAGTCGGCCGTTCAGGCATTGGACTTCCTTATGGCAGGTTGGCGTCTTCATTTCTTCTATGGCCTTTAGCTTTTCCGGGTTTGCTTCAATGCCCCTTTCGCTGACCATAAAACCCAGGAACTTCCCGGACTTGACTCCAAAGGCGCACTTTGCTGGGTTCAGGCGAACGCTGTGTCTCCTCATGCATTCAAAAGCTTCACGGAGGTCGGTGGTATGAGGATTGCCTTTGATGGATTTAACGAGCATATCATCCACGTAGGCCTCCATGTTCCTTCCCAGCATGTCCTGGAACAGTCGGTTCACCATCCGCTGATAAGTTGCCCCGGCATTGATGAGACCAAAGGGCATCACCTTGTAGCATAGAATGTCGCTGTCAGCATAGAAAGCAGTGTGGGCCTCGTCGTCTGGATGCATTCTGATCTGGTTGTAGCCTGAATAGGCGTCCATGAAGCTCAGCATCTCATGACCCGAGGTAGCATCGACTAGCTGATCAATTCTTGGAAGGGGATATGAATCTTTGGGGCAAGCCTTGTTTAAGTCGCGGAAGTCGACGCACATCCTCCACTTGCTGTTAGATTTCTTGACCAAAACTGGGTTGGCGACCCAGCTCTGGAATCTTACCTCTCTGACGAAGTCAGCTTCAATCAACCTGCCGACTTCCTGCCTGATCGCCAAACGTTTATCAGTCCCGAACGATCTTCTCTTTTGGGCGATCGACTTGATGGAGGGGTCTATCCTGAGCTCATGAGAGATAATATCTGTGCTGATTCCTGGCATGTCGCTCGGCTGCCAGGCAAAGAGCTCTTTGAATTCCTTGAGGAGGGCGGTCATGGCCTCCTTCTGATCCTCTTTCAAGGTGGTCCCAATGCGCACCTTTTTGTCCGGACCATCGATCTCGACCTCCTCCAATTCCTCCATGGGTGCTGGTCGAGCCAAGTCCTCGCGGGGATCGGCCTCTGTCTCGATGGCGAGTGCCTCCCTTTGGTTCTTCCTGCGTAAACAGTTCACATAACATTGCCGCGAGGAAGGCTGATCTCCGAGCACTTCTCCAATCCCGTTCGGAGTAGGGAACTTCATCTTCTGGTGGACAGTGGAGGCCACAATCTTATTTGGGTTGATCGTGGTCCTCCCTATGATGGCGTTGTAGGATGTAGGTGAATCGACCACCAGGAAAGTGACCGACACCTTGATGCTTTGCCACCCCTCGCCAAAAATCACTGGCATGGTTATAGCCCCCAGTGGATAAGTTGTCCTTCCCGCAAATCCGATCAGCGGAAAGTCGACCCTCTTCAGGTCGCGTTTTGATTTGCCCATCTTTTCGAAGGCGTCCAGAAACAGGATGTCTGTCGAGCTGCCTCCGTCGACCAGAATCCTTGCAACATCACAGCCGTCAATATCTGCCGTAATGACCAGAGCATCGTTGTGGGGCGTGGTGACATGTGCCAAATCATCTTCAGAGAATGAGATGACAATGTTTTCTTCAGGTCTTGGCCGCTTCCCCAACTGAACTGCCGTAGAGATCTGAGTGGCGTAGACCTCTCTGGCGCTTGACCTCTCGCCGCCTGCGCCGAATCCTCCCGCAATTAGATTCACTCTCCTCTTGTTTCCAGAAGGCTCAGCTTGATCTGCAGGGGCTGGTGAACGATGTCTCCTGGGGGGCGTTCGACTTCGGTCTCGCCCTGCCACAAATTCCTTCAACATTCCCCCCTGAATCAGCCTCTCTATATCTCGCTTCAGAATCTTGCAATCGTCTGTCTTATGGCCCTTGCACTTATGGTATCTGCAATAGCTCTCGACATCCTTGCCCATGGGTAACCCACCTCGACGAGGCATCGGTGGCCTCGCCAAGGATCTCCTCTCCATCTCGACTAGTACCGCTGAGATCTGCCTATTTAAAGGCGTGAAGTACTCAGGGACCTCTGGATGGCGAGGTGCTGGAAGAGACTCGGCTCGGGGCTTACTTTCTTTTCCCTTCTTCTCCTTCTTTATCTCCTTCTTACCATCGCGTCGGGGTTCATGGGTTACCCTTAGCGAGGTCGTCAGGAGATTAGCCTCGATGTTTGCGCGTTCAAGGTCTATGAAACCTTTTGCTCTGGATGCCAACTCCTCCAATGTCTCTATCTCCTTCACGTGATAGCTGTTTCGCAGCTTTCTCGAGGCCTTGTTGGCCACATCCAGACCTCTGTAGAATGCTCGAATGATTTCCCCATCCGAGATTCGACGATCTAATTCTGTGACGTTTTGATGAAAACGCCCGTAGAAGTTGGACAGCGACTCTCCAGGCTGCTGTTTGACCGAGTCAAGGGCGACCACGCTCTTCAGCAATTGGCGCTCGCCCATATATCTCTCCAGGAACTTGCTTCTTAACTCTGCCCAAGTTCCGATTGATCCTGCAGGGAGGCCGAAGAACCAGGACGAAGCCGAGCCCGAAAGAGTAGATGGAAATAGCAAAGCCAAATGATTGGGATCGTTTGACTTACCCAGAAGGGAGGCCTCATGCTTGTTGACATGTACGGTGGGATCTCCTCCACCGCTATACTCAGGTATGGCCCGAGCAACCACATCCTTCGGGATTTTGATAGCGACGAGCCCGTCGGTGAATGGATGAGAGGACTGCTCCTTGAAGGGAGCTATGACTGTCAACTGTCTTTCCTGGAGCCTTTTGTTGAGGAGGTCATCCATCTGATCCACAGTGCAGTACATGGGAGAGGCTCCGGGTGGAGGCGGACCGGAAGGATTGGCAGTATATGCGGCTGCTGGCTCCTTGGTGTGTGCTGGAGGTAGGGACTGCTGACCTGACGTCATCTCCTGATCCTCCTGAGGCGCAACAGGACTAGGATTGGCCGCTTCTGAAGGTGAAGGCCCTGTGGCAGCAGGGCGGTGATTTTCCTTAGGAGCAGAGGGATTGTTTTCCTGAGGAGCAGGGGCTTGGCGGCGCGCCTGTCCTAGGATGGCTTCCAGCAAGGAGACCATCTCGGGGGTTAAATTAATATCCTGCCCCGCAATGTGGACTGTCTGCGGTGCAGGGGCTCCGTTTTGATCAGCAGCTGGGGTCGGTCTTGAATCACCGACATGTTCTCGGGCTGTCCGCAGAGGAACAGCATTAACTCCTGCTCGGCTGGCAGGTTCCTGTTGAAGCGGTGAAGCGGCGGCGGAATCAGAGCTATCTGAGGATCGCTCCCTAGTCTGATTCCGACGGTTGCTTTGGGATCGAGTTCTCATGGCTTAATTGCTCGTTTCCCACAGACGGCGCCAAATGTTGGATCGTGAAATCCTGAATGCTGATCTGGCAGTGAATTGAATGCTAGACAAGGTTGGGATGACGCTTCAGCTCCAACTCCGGTGAACCTGCAAGTAGGGGAGCGCAACAGAGGGGGTGCCTCTGGGTCCCTCTCCGATGCTTAAATGAGTATATGTGTGTATAAAACTCAAAAACGTAAAGTACGTATGTAAAGCAAGGGTATTTATAGGGTAAGAGAGATAGAACCGTATAAAGGCAACTGAATATCTTAATGTATATTGAGTTGCTGAAGATTCGGATCGTGGGATATGGCAGTTACTGCGAGATATTGCAGTTACCAAATCTAATCTTTAGTGAATATGTGACCGAGATATGCGGGATATCTTGGCCACTCTGTTATTAACGGTTTAGTGGGACCAGAGGAGAGAGACAAGGCTCTCTTCGGGGCGAGCACTCCCATGTCGAGTAGTGGAAGGTCGCGACTTGGTAGAGAATGGCGAGCAGTCTGAGAGCCTTTGGCGTCTCCATAGACTTTGGGCTCGATTCTGGATTACTCGATGGTGGGCCAAGTTTGGCTTGTACTTGGGCCGATCCGGTTCGGGTGTCATGGGTTTACCCCCTCTATATTTATTGGGCCTCCGATGCCTTTTCTTACTGGGCTGTCACTATCGATACCCAACACTTTCTATTACAAGATAATTTAAGATGAAATTAAGAATAATTATGTATATTATATATATCAATTTTATGAAAATAATAATCATATGTTAATTTTAATATAATTTATTCATACTTTTTAAAACTATTTTTATAAAATATCATTGTTATATTCTACTAGAATCAACATATATTACAAAAACAAATTAAAAATATATATAAGTTAAAATTACTATAACTTTGTATTTATTTAAAATACATGAAAATAATAGATGTCATAAAATGAATTTTAAAATCATTAATTAACATCATATTCATAATTGTTACATCATATTCAAATCTACTTATTTATTTTCAAATAGTTTTATAAATTATAAATAATCGTTATATTGTATAATATTATAAAAATAAAATTAAGTTTAGCATTTTTCATAAATATAACTAAATTTTATGTTGTGTAATTGAATTAATATTAATTAAATGTACATTAATAAACTGTAAATAATTATGTCATAAATATATATATTTATAGTTATTAAAAAAATGTTATTAATTTATATACTAAAATAATTATTATATTGCACAAAATGCGAATAAGTTTTCTAGCATCAATATAATACACTTATCTTGTGTAGTGTGTTGTATATGGTACAATTTGACACTTATTTGTTTGTTTCATTTTATCCTTAATATTTTAAAAAAATCAACACTACATAAAAAATTTAATTAGAAACTCAATGTAATTTACAACATAAATGTTTTAAAAAAAATATATATATACTTACTCTTCTAGGTGACGCATAGTAACACTTTGCTAATTATTATTTTTTAAAATATATTTATGTTAATGCTTACTTTTCAAAAATGAATGCGAAAGTTCTAAGTTCAGTGAGAGAAGAAAAAATAGGGGTTGAATATTGTTGGATCTTAATACCCTAAATGCTGATCTGACAGTGAATTGAATGTCAATGGATAAATGAAAGTTGCTCTCGCCTTAGCTCCGGTGAACCTGTAGGAAGGGGATCGCAACAGAGGGGGTGTCTCTGAGTCCCTCTCCGATGCTTAAATGAGTATGTGTGTATATAACTCAAAACGCAAACTGAATGTATGTAAAGCAATGGTATTTATAATGTAAGGAGACCAAACCGTAGAAGGCAATAGTATATCTTAATGAATATTGTGTTGCTGAAGATTAGGATAGCAAATATTACGGTTATCGCGTAATATTGCAGTTACCATATGTAATCTTTAGAGAATATGTGCCCGAGATATGCGGGATATCGTGGACATATCTTTAGGAACGGTTGGTGGGACCAGAGGAGAGAGGCAGAGCTCTCTTTAGGGAGAGTACTCCTATGGCGAGCAGTAGGAGTCCGCGAATTGGTGATGAAATGGCGACCAACGATGGAGCCTTTGGCGTCGACCTTAGCTAGGGCTCGACATTGGGCCACTCTATCGAGGGTTAGATCGACTTTAGCATGGGCCAGTCCGGTTCGAATAACCTGGGCTCACCCCTCCATGGTTATTGGGTCTCTGGGGCCTTTTCCTTATTGGGTTGTCACTATCAATATCCAACATTTTCCCCCCGAGCTTGAGTGAAGTTTCTTCGGTCGAGCTTGATTCTTTGATAGGGTTTGACATAGTGACATTGTGACACGTGGACTGGATCTTCTTTCTTCCCTTCAGCTATTTGCACTCTTTTGAGCACTTTGGCGATCAATCGTTTGGTCGTTTAGAGTTTATGGAATATTCGATCCTTTATTCCTTTTTGGCAAGCACTTGGAGTTGCCAGAGTTTATGGATATTTATTCCCCAATCTTTGACGAGCACTGCCCGTGAAAGGGTTTTCCAGAAAGGCTTAGCAAAGCTTTGGCGATCACTTTATCTGCATAATGGACTTTAGCATTTAATAACTGCACAGTCATCCAGAAGTCGAACGGACACTTGAGGCACGCCTGTCGTTTATTCTTCCGTAACCCAAGGATAGTCTGGCAGTTTCTGTACTGGCCGACTGTTTGTCTCCCTGAGGTGTCTCTTAAATTTCTGACATTGCTTCGTTTTTTCCCAAAAGATGCAATCATTCTCTGTGCCGTTTCGATTATGTCTGTGGCGGTTACTTCTTTTTTTGTCTATATAAGGGACGGAAGTTCTACTCCTTTGTCTTTTACGCGTCCCAGTCATTCAGATTCTAGAGAGTTCTGTGCCTTCTCTATTTTTTCAGCACTCTATTTCTTATATCCTCTTCTTTTATCTTTCGATTTCTAAAAGCTTCAATCCAGTATCAGTGTCTTCCCGAAATCAGTCTACAGGCAAGGCCAAGGTAACTGCTAATAGGTCTTCTTCCTCCAACCCGAAATTGCCCCCGAAGAACGCCAATGCTCCCTTGCAAATCAGGGATGGTTCTACTCCGGCTTCCAGTGAAAGAAATCCTGACGCCGGACGGTCAGCGGCCACACCGGTGGTGGTGGATGGGCCAGATACCAATGTGCCCCTCTTTTCTCCAAAAGGTAAACACCAAGGTTTTCTGTTCGCTGGTTTTTCTGATAATGACCCCTGTTTTTTCTTGTTTTCATATTGTTCTTGCCATATCTGATTTTCTAAGTAGATATCAAGCCTAATGAGTTGAAGTCGGCTCAGTTCAAGATGGTAGTCGCCATAGGTGGTTTAAATGAGACGGATTCTCATAGGTATCCGGGCTTAGGACTGCATTATCCTCGCGACGGAGAGGTTTACGTTCATGCGGCCCAGGTCGATGCTGGGTTACGTTTTCTTCTCTACGAGGATTTGCAGGAACTATGCCGTTATTACGGGATAGGTCCCACGCAGTTCGTACACAACGCCATTAGAATGTGGATCGGATTCAAGTTCATGTGTCTACGTCAAAGAATGGACGTATTCACTGGCCTTGCTCCGATGCTTCTTCCGATTGGCCGCGAGAGCGAACCACCTCCATCATTTCTAGACCCGATGAGCCAAGTTTGAAGAATGGAGAGGCCAGGCGTGGAGCTGGAACATCCATTTTCGGTTGGTTGACGACTTCCGTGCCACCAACTCCAACTACAAGAAGTTCTACTTCTTCTACAAGGGGGCGTGACCTGAGAGTTGTGTCAACCGGAAAGGGATACTCCCCCTGTCTTTGGCGAGTTATCTGGGAGCGATGGAACGCCATCGACAACTTCTTCCGATTGCACAAGCAATCAAATTTATGTTCAATCCACTCAGTGGCGGAGACCACTGAGAACATGCCCAAGATGGCGGGCATTCATCAGGCCTCACCACTTCTTATTGATTGGGTAATTTTCTAATCTTATTTCCTCTTATTGGTTGTAGGCGGTCGGGGCCGTGAATTCATGGGTCTCTTTGATGATCAAGGTAAGGCGAGGCTGTCTTCAGACCAGACGTCGATGGACATTCCTCCTCCTCCCTCCAGGTGTTCTTCCAAAAGAAAGCCTGAGGAGGATCGCCCCTCAGTCACTCCTTGCTCTCGCCAGCCAGGTACCTTACTGTCCTGTTTACTCCTTTTTTTCCTCCGCCTTGAATTTAGGTTTATAATACCTTTGTTAATTTGTTGCAGAGAAGCCCATTGCTGATGTGGCTCGTGACCCCCCTCCTGCCAAGAAGGTCAGGAGTTCAGGCGAGGAGCACCCTGCTCTTCCCAAGAGCCCTGCTGCTCCTAAGGGTCCTGCTGCCCCTAAGGAGAAGGCATTGCCTGTGGTCACGGCGACCCCTCCTCCTTTCGATCGCCCGACCTCTATTCCTCCAAAGGAGCCTGAGGCTCGGAAGGGCCAGCCGCCCCAGGCCCCTCTAAGGCTCCTTCTGAGGAGTACCGTCCACTCGTGGGCTTGTTCCAGCCACCCAAGAATGCAAACTCCAGGGGCGTCTGGGTCCCCTGTGGAAACCTCTCGAAGGCGGGGGTTTCTGATCAGAAGACTCTCCAGGGCAACCCGGACCTGTGCATGCAACTCCTCGAGGGGATAGTTTCTCCCAAGGACCGGGCCTTGGTTCCTTCAGAACTGCCCACCATCGAGGGGATGATGAGGTCGCACTTCGAACGGATCGTCTTGGTAAGATTTATCATCTTCGTTTTGGTTTAATAATACTTGTATTTTTCCTTAGACTAACAATACTTTGTCCCCTTTTTCCCTTGTTGTCAGCTCGTTCGAGAGGAGCTGGCGATCGGTCGGGTCGTTGGGGAGCTCGCCTATAAGCTGACTGACCTGCTTATCGAGCTGGAGCAGTATAGAAATCTGGGGTTCTCCCCCGGCCAGATGGAGAGCATGAAGTCGACTGCTGACTCAGCGGTTTTCTTGGTGGAAAACGCTCGAGAGGAGTACTTCAAGAAGGAGGAGAGACTCCTTGCCTTCGTTAAGAAGAAGGAAAGAGAGGCAACGGTCGCCTTCTAGAAGTCTGAGGCGGTCCATAAGCACTTAGCTGAGGTTGATGCTGTCAATGCTCGCCTAAAGGCTGAGCTAAAGGAGGTCGAATCTCGGAGGGCAGATGCGGAGACTCAGAGAGTTACCGCTGAGGCCAGGGGGAACGCCCTGGAGAAGGAGAAGGAACATCTTGCTATGAAACTGAAGTCTGTTCCATCCCGCCAAAGCGTGGTCGAGGACTTCAAAAGGTTCGAGGAGTTTACCGACTGTGCTTTGGAGATGATGAAGTCGGAAATAGCTGACTATCTCCAAGTCCTGGTCGAGGACATCCATGCAGTCGACCCCAACTTTCCTATTTGGGAAGTTGAGGCTCTTAAGCCTTTCCTCCAGAGCACCCTTCCCAAGGAGACTCCTCCTCCTGCTGCTGAAGAAGTTGCCCCCGCAGGCGAGCCGAGTACCTCCACTCCTGAAGAGCCCAAGTCATGAAGTCTCCAACTCCCCCGGCGATCATCTTTTCCTTGTTTTAGATAACAATTTTTTATCCTCCCTTGTATTTTGGGAGTTCCTTGTAATTATTTTTTGATTTTAGACTCGGTTATTTTATAATATTGAATGCTTTTTATATTCATAAGCCTTTAAATTTAATCGACTTTGAATGTGTTGGCGATTCCTCCGATATATTAATCATAATTACCTTTGACTTTTCTTCACTTTATAATGGTCTCGACTCTTAGGGTCTTGGACTTTTCTTTACGCTTGAAAGGATAAGTCTTTATAGACTTATATATTCCCCTCGCCAAGTATAAATTTCTTAAGGAAAACATCTTAAGACTTACAAGTATAGACTTCTAGGCTTGAAGATGTATTATATTTTTGAAGTTTAAACCTTTTGGAGTGTTCGCCTACTTGCAAGGAACTTGTTACTTAAAGCTTCATCATCCATAGTGATCGCTTAAGGTTCCTTTCCAATCTTCTAGAATTTGTTCCACAAAGGAGCTGTTATCCTTAGTATGGATAACTTCTTCAAAATTTGCCCAACTCATACGAGAATAGCTTCCTTGATGGATTGATTGTCTTTGTCGTTAGGACTCCTGCCTGGTTTTGGTAACAGGTCTTATGCCTGACTTTGGTGAGAGGTCCTTTTGCCTGACTTTGTCGTCAGGTCTTTTTGGTTTGCCTAACTTTGTTGCTAGGTATTTTGCCTGACTTTGGCGTCAGGTCTTTTGGTTTGCCTAACCTTGTTTCTAGGTCTTTTTCCTGACTTTGGCGTCAGGTCTTTCGATTTGCCTAGCCTTGTTGCTAGGTCTTTTGCCTGACTTTGGCGTCAGGTCTTTCGCCCAATTTTGATACCAGGTCTTTGATGTTGCCTAACTTTGGCGTTAGGTCTTTCGCCTAACTTTTGCGTCAGTTCTTTCACCCAATTTTGATATCAGGTCTTTGATGTTGCCTAACTTTGGCGTTAGGTCTTTCGCCTTACTTTGGCGTCAGGTCTTTCGCCCAATTTTGATATCAGGTCTTTGATGCCTGATTCGGTCATCAGGTCTTTTGCCTGACTTTTGGCGTCAGGTCTTTTTTCTTCAATGCCTGATTCGATCATCAGGTCTTTCGCCTGACTTTTGGCGTCAGGTTTTTTTCTTCGATTTAATTCGAATAGTCATGCTTTATGAAAGAATGACTTTCTTTTATTAACATAATATTTTGATTACAAGCTATGTATAAAATCTCCTTAAATGTTCAGAATTGAATGGACGGGGTAACCTTTAGCCTTTAGTGGTTTCCAAATAGTAAGATTCTGGGGCGGCGATCTCTGCTACCTTGCATGGTCCTTCCCATTTAGCTGAAAGTTTATTCTAACTATCCAGTCTTGTAAATTCATTCTTTCTCATAATCATCTCCCCCACGAAAAATTGGCCAGCGCTGACTTTTCTATTGAAGTATCGAGCGGTCGCTAGTCGCATTTTGGCTTGTGTTTTTTATGATTGCCATCTCTTTTCTTCTGCTAAGTCGAGGTCGGTCCTGCGCTCAATTTCGTTTGCCTCAGTGTTAAAGTGTAGGATTCTGTGGGTAGGCACCGCTATTTCGGCGGGTGCTACTGCTTCTGTTCCATACACTAAACTGAAGGGTGTTTCTCCCGTGGCTGCCTTAGGCGTTGTTCGGATAGCCCATAGTACGTTTTCCAGCTCCTCTGCCCAATTTCTTTTGAATTCTTGAACCCTTTTCTTGAGTCCTGCTAAAACAACTTTGTTGGCTGCTTCAGCTTTTCCATTCGTTTGAGGATGATGCACTGAGCATTTTCTGGGTTCTTGAGAACCCAGAAATGCATTTTCTGGGTTCTTGCTGTTCTGGGTTCGTGAGAACCCATAAATTGCTGTTCTGGGTTCTTGAATAACCCAGAACAGCAATTTCAAACATTTTGAATGGGTTCTTCACAATGTGGGTAACATGTCCAACCTTTTAATCACATCATTTCAAACAACAGTATCCATTTAATCATATTATAGAGAAACATGTATGACCTTTTAATCACATTATAGAGAAACATGTATGACCATTTAATCACATTTGGTGATAACATATACTGCAATACAGAACTTCAAGAACCCAGAATTGCGATTCTGGGTTCTTGATAACCCAGAATCGCAATTCCTGGGTTCTCAAGAAACCAGAAATCTGATTTCTGGTTTCTTCAATTCTTGTTCTTGAAGATGATGTGTTCTTGAAGATGATTCTAGGTGTAATTACGACATTTTACGTATCTAAATAGTCACTTAACTGTGATTTTAACGGTGAATAGTAAAAAAACCAAATAGTCACATTTCAAAACCAATTAATCACATTTTGAAACATGTGTAACCATTCTGAACATTGGTCAAACATGTGTAACCAATTAAGTAATTAACCCTAAAAATTATTGAAGTTGCATGCTGGTGTGCTTTGGAATGGTCTTTTTGTTTAGTCATTGTGCTTGTTTCTTTATTCAACTCATATGTTGCTCTGTCTGGTTTTTGTCTTCGGCTCGAATCTTGTAACATTTATTTGTCACATTTCTTTAATTCTGTGATAGTCTGAAGTGTAATTGAACATTAGTTTCTTTAGGGTTTTGTATTTAAGGGTGAAAGTCTGCTAAATGAAGAAATCGGACTTAATGATCCCCAATTGCTCCTCTCAAAATCTCTCTGTGATATTCTAGGGTTTCTTCAATTCTCTTCAATCTGGTTCTGATTTCAACATGGCATCAGAGCCATAGGAGATTCCGCATCATTTATGATCATCCATCTACCAGATTCTGTCATTTCTGGTGGTAGAGTTTTAGTTTTCCGTCCTGACAGTTTGTTTTTCTTCGCGGTTTTTTTGATTGTGTACTTACCGGAGTTTCTTCTTGAGATTGTCAGAATCTTTCCTGGTTTGATATTGTCATTACCGGATTATATTCTTGGTGGTGGCTTTGTTGCGATTCGACTTCCTTTTTTCCAGAAGCTTCTACCTTTCGATCGTGAGGTAATCGTTTCTTCTTTGGTTCTTTTGGTTATTTCTCATGGTTGAGGACAAAGTTGTTAAGGAGGCAACTAGTTATGACACTGATGATATCAATGATGATGCCATGGCCACAGTGGGGTCTCATCACCCTCTGTTTTTGCATGCTAGCGATAATCCAGGTGTAAGTATGATTTATACTACCCTAACTGGACCTCAAATTATGCGATGTGAAGCCGTGAGATTCGGTTAACCTTGTTAGGAAGGAAAAAACTAGGGTTTATAACTGTAACTTGCATGCGTGAGAAATACGATCCTGCTTTTCACCATTTATAGGATAAGTGCAATGTTGTAGTATTAGGATGGATTTTGAATTCGATAGCCAAAGATCTTTCTAATGGTTTGATGTATACTGATAGTGCCTTCTTAGTTTGAAAAGATTTAAAATAGAGGTTTGACAAGGTTAGTCGTCCAAGGACTTACCAATTGCATATGGAAATAGTCATGACTCGACAAGGTCTTGATTTAATTTCCACATTTTTTACAAACCTTAGACTCCTCTTGGTAGAATACGATGTTGCGTGTGTCTTACCTCATATCGAGGGTGATGATTTTAAGAACCACGTTGAGCATAAGGAAAACCAACGGTTGTTCCAATTTTTAATGGGGCTGAATGAAACGTACTCTGGTGTGAGGAGTCATTTGCTCCTGTGGGACCCCTTATCTTCGGTCAATCAGGCTTACAATTTGTTGATGCAAAAGGAAAGCCAAAGAGGGATAACCTCGGCTATGAATATCAATTTTGATTATGGTGCTATGAATATTTCCGTGAGTTCAGGAAAACTTAAAGGAAATCAAAATTTGGAATGTACTTTTTGCAAGAAAAAAGCGCATATAGTTGAAATAAGTTTTTCCCGAGGATGTAACTTATGTAAAAAGAATGGGCATTTAAAGGACAATTGTTTTAAGCATAGAGAATTTTTAAAGGCGAAGAGGCAGAACTTGAAAGCTAATGTTGATGCTCTTATGAGATTGGTGACATTAACTTTGTTTTACATAAAGATTTTTCTAATGATTCTCTTTCGCGTTCTTCTGTGCAATGTATTATCACCCTTACCCGAGACCAATTTGAGAGGTTCTTGCACACTGTTGGACAGACTGTCAGCACTGCTTCAAAAGCAGGTGCTACCCCTCCCGAGGTTCATCATGTGCACACGCCAGGTATATCCCTCAATTCCATTGTGCCTTATAATAATGATTATTGGATTTTAGATACTGGGGCAACATATCACAACCAGCAGAAATGATTGGTTGTGTGATCACAAGTTGGTTCCAGGAGCTAAATTCCAATTGCATAATGGAGGATATTCTTATGTTACTAATATTGGAAATTTGGCCTTTAATAAAGATAAGAAACTGCTGAACGTTCTTTGCCTGTCCGAGTTTAAATACAATCTTTTGTCAGTTTCTAGACTTACTAAATAGCTTAATTGTTATGTGTTTTTCACCCCAAGTTTGCTGTCATGCAGGACCTCTCAAATGAGAAGGTCTTGGGGACTGGTAAAGAGTTTTCGGGCATGTATTTCATTAGAAATTGTTGTGATCATGTCGCTTTGAATGTGTGTTCTTCTGCTGTTGGCAATGTAATGTTGTGGCATAGGCGTCTTGGGCATATTTCTTTGAAAGTCTTGGAACATATTGATTCTCCTGATTTATCAAAGAATAAATTTTTTGATAAAGGAGAATGTCCTATTTGTCCCAAGGCTAAGATCATTAGAAAATATTTTCCTCTTTCTGATTTAAGAGCAGATGTTGCATTCCATCTTATTCATGTAGATGTGTGAGGGCCCTATCATGCCCCACACATGATAATCAAAGGTATTTTTTTTTAAACATTGGTGGATGATTTTTCGAGGGTAACTTGGATCCACCTAATCCAATTTAAATCTGATTTCATTATTGTTCTGAAACATTTTGTTGATATGATCGAAACACAATTTCATAAAACGATTAAAGGTTTCAGAACAGATAATGGCAGGGAGTTCTTCAATGAACATCTGCAAGAATTTTTCAAAGAAAAAGAAATTGCTCACCAAAGTAGTTGCCCTTATACCCCCCACCCCCACCCAACAGAATGGGAGTGTTGAAAGGAAACATAGACACATTTTGTAAGTAGCTAGGGCACTTAAGTTGCAAGCTTCACTTCCGAATGAGTTTTGGGGTGATTGTGTGCTTACTGCGTGTTATTTGATAAATATGATGCCTTCTAGATTGTTAGATGGAAAATCACCCATTGAGTTGCCGAGTAAAAGAAAACCTGTGATTAATCACCTTAGGGTGTTTGGTGACTCATAAATTTGCCTCCAGAGCAGTTCCATCTGTTTTATTGGGATTTTCTGAGACTCAAACGGGTTATACACTCTATGATTTAGTTTAAAAAAACATATTTTGTTAGACGAGATGTGCAATTTAATGAGAAGATATTTCCCTTTGAGAATGACAAATATGATCAGTTACCCATATTTTTTGAGTATCATGATGAGTTGGACTACTATGATGTGAGCGCCCCACAAGACGCAAATACTGAGGAAATTAGCACTGATATTAGTGCAAGGAATCAAAATGATGTTGCCCATGTTGGCACTGATGGAGCCCCACCGAATGATAAGTTGCAGATCGACTCTTATGGTGACGATGCCCCTGTTATAGAGAAGGCTACTGAACCTATTATGAGCATATGCGGAAGGATTATTAAACCTCGCATATGGATGAAAGATTATCAGGTTTTCGAATGTATCTTGTGCTTATTCCATTGACAAATTTATACCATATGATAAATTGTATCATGACTATTAAGCTTATCTGAGTTCAGTTTCTAAGTTGACTGAACCTGGCAACTTTTCTGAGGTTGTGAAGGATAAGGCTTGGATTCATACCATGGAGGATGAAATACAAGCTTTGCAGCAGAATAAGACCTGGGCGCTGGTACCATTCCCAGTAGGTAAAAAATCGATTAGTTGCAAATGGGTTTACAAGTTAAAGTATAATTTTGATGAGACTTTGAATACGTATAAAGCCATATTAGTGGCTAAGGGATATAGTAAAAACATGGGATTGATTATTTTGATACATTTTCTCCAGTTGCAAAAATGGATACTGTTAGAATAATCTTAGCTTTAGCGTCTATATATCAATGACCCATTTATCAAATGGACGTTTATAATGTTTTTTTTTCAAGGAGATTTGGGTGAAGAGGTGTACATGAGTGTTTCAGAAGGGTTTGTTGATAAAAACAATTGCCATATTGTTTGCAAATTGCAAAAATCTTTAAATGGGCTAAAGCAAGCAAGTATGCATTAGAATATTAAACTGACTGAATCTCTTGTTAAGGTTGTGTACAAAAAATCGAAATATGATTATTCCTTATTCACAAAGCATGATGGAAATCAAGTGGTTATTCTTTTTGTTTATGTGGATGATTTGCTTATTTGTGGCAATAGTGATGTACTGATTTCTGATTTGAAGCATGTTTTAGAAACCAACTTTAAGATGAAGGATCTAGGTGACTTAAAATACTTCCTTAGCATTGGGATAGCTCATTCTCAAAAGGGACTGGTACTCTGTCAAAGGAAGTATGCCTTGGAGCTTATTTCTGATATTGGATTGTCGGGTGCCAAAACTGCTAGAATTTCAATGGAACAAAATATGAAATATACTAGCATTGAATATGATAGGAATCTGAATGTTAATGTTGAGGATGAACCCCTAGATGATGTTACTCTTTATAGGAGACTAATAGGGAAGCTTTTATACTTAACTATTACTCAGCCATATATTTCTTTTGTTGTGCATAATCTTAGTTAGTATATGCAGAGTCCGAAAGTTCCCATCTTGAAGTTGCCCTTAGAATTGTCAGGTATATCAAAAGGGAACCAGGTAAAGGTATTCTTCTCTCGTCCAGTTCTATACCTAAGCTCGTGGCATATTGTGATTCAGACTGGGCCAGTTGCATTGAATCCAGAAAGCTTATTACTGATTTTTGTATTATGCTAGAAAATTCTTTGGTAAGTTGGAAAGTAAATAAACAGACTACTGTGTCAAATTCATCTGTCGAGTCTGAGTATAGAAGCATGAGTGCATGTTTGTCTGAGATAGTTTAGCTTGAAGGATAAATGGAAGAATTAGGTTTCAGTCAGGATTCTCCTGTTGTTTTGCATTGTGATAACAAGATTGCCATTCAGATTGCTAATAATCCTATTTTTCATTGTGATAACAAGATTCAGTTGCATTGAATCCAGAAAGCTTATTACTGATTTTTGTATTATGCTAGAAAATTCTTTGGTAAGTTGGAAAGTAAATAAACAGACTACTGTGTCAAATTCATCTTGAGTCTGAGTATAGAAGCATGAGTACATGTTTGTCTGAGATAGTTTAGCTTGAAGGATAAATGGAAGAATTAGGTTTCAGTCAGGATTCTCCTGTTGTTTTGCATTGTGATAACAAGATTGTCATTCAGATTGCTAATAATCCTATTTTTCACGAACAAACCAAACATATAAGATAGATTGTCATTATATACGTGAAAATTGCTGGAAAAAGTTTTGCAGCTTGAATATGTGAAGACAAGTGATCAATTGGCTGATTTATTCACCAAGCCCCTTGGAACTCAACAACATTTTTTATTATCTGGTAAGTGGGGGATGAATAATATATTTGGTGGGCAGAGGGAGTTGTAAAGGATTCGATCTTGGTGATTTCCAGCCAGATGGGGAGTATTGAAATTGCAGGTTGGTGTGCTTTGGGTTGGTCTTCTTGTTTAGTCATTGGGCTTGTTTCTTTATTCAACTCATATGTTGTTTTGTTTGGTTTTAGTGTTCGACCCGAATCTTGTAACATTTATTTTTGGTGTTTCTTTAATTCTTTGATAGTTTGAAGTGTAATTAAACATTAGTTTATTTAGGGTTTTGTATTTAAGGGTGAAAGTCTGCCAAATGAATGAATCAGACTTAATGATCCCCAATTGCTCCTCTCGAAATCTCTCCGTGATATTCTAGGGTTTCTTAAATTCTCTTCAATCTGGTTCCAATTTCAACAAAAATATATAACACTAACATTATTCAATATTAACACTAACATCATTCAACATTCTTATGATTCAACATTAACATTCACACCACTAACTTAACATTAAAATTCAACAAACAACCGTAAAAAGTAACGATTCAACACCCCCAACCATTCTATACGATTCCACACTTACCGTATAATAACCATGGGTATAACTTAAATATCATAACCATAATCATTATGGGTAGAAAATTCATCACCATAACTGCACAGTTAACCATATTAAACAGTAATGGTTATGGGATTTTCACCGCACCATTATCGGCCCTAGTCCATCGTGTATAAGTTTAAACCCCCCCTTAAAATACTGATGTTTCTTTTTCTTGCAGCAAATTGAATGTGTACACAAACACATAATCACATAATCTTAATTTGTTTCTTCAGCCCGACAAGGTTATGCATGGATAAACCAATTACATGGCCTTATATGAGTGAATCATCAACAACATTTGTGTTCATATATTCTTAATGTATAAGTATTCCCAACAAATAATCCTTTCGTCACTACTCACTAGTTAATAACAGAAATCATGGAGAGCGATGGAACATCTCCAATGCCAAATAGATCAAGTAAGAATTAGTGATAATACTTGTCAGCGCTGAGCTTTAGCTTGTATCTAGACAAACTATGAGATAAACCATGGCTCATTGGAGCCAAATCCTGAACAACTAGACCAGATATGAGGTCTGTAAACTGACTTCTAAGACCACGCATCAATTCCATAACAGTGTTGTTGTGTACACATTCAATTTGTTGCAAGAAAAAGAAACACAAGCAAGGAACCGAAGCAATCCAGCAAGTAACCGAAACCCTAATTCATCAATTTTCACCAATTCAGCAAGGAATCAAGGAAGCAAGGAATTGAAGCAAGGAAGCAAGGAACCGCAACAAGGCAGAACTGAAACAATTCAGCAAGATAACAACAATGAACACAAAACAATGAATGAATTGAAAAACCTGGAAGGTTGTGGTATTCAAGGACGGCTGGAACACAAAACAAAACAATTCACGGACGGTTGAAGCTTCAAGGAACGAAGTGAAGGATGGAAGAACGAAGTTGGAAAACCGATTGAACCAGCTGTGCAGAACAAAATCAATCAGTTTAAACCGATTGGTTTATTGAAAAAAATGAACTGGAAACCGACTGGTTTTAAAAAATACTAACTGGTTCACACTAGCACAACCGGGTTCGGTTTGTCATGCAAGTCGATATTTTAGTTGAAACAAACCGAACAGGGATCTGATTCCCGATTGGATTTGATCGGACCACCGGTTCGGTTTTGATAATTATGAATTGGATATAATTTCGTGTAATAAATAAAGGAACATGTATGAAAATACACCCCAGATGTTTGCCTCGATTGATAATTGCACTCATATTGTTTGTTTTAACACCCATATGTTTCATTCTGTTTGTAATAGCACTTTTCCGTCCATTGTCGTTTGTTGTCCGTCAAATATATATCATGTGTCGTTCATGTGATTTAATAGTAAATTGATATTCCGAAAATATTCATCATTCTTGCAGGCCACATCGGGGGGGTAGAGCCTCTTGGGCTTGGGCGAGCCTTCTTGAAGGGCGAGATGTGATTAGACAGGAGGGGGTGTGGTCGCTCGGGGACGGCAGACAGATTCAGCCTTTCACCGACCCGTGGGTGCCCAACCTCCCAAGCTTGCGGATCAGACCGAGGACAAATACCAACCAGCTACCCTCGCCTAGGGTGGTCAATTGGATTACGGCTGGATCGGGTTCTTGGGACGAGGCTGCCATCCGCGACGCGATCCACCCGGAAGATGTAAACGCGGTCCTACAGATGCCCATACCTCTGCAAACCACCTCAGACTGCCACCGCTGGCCCCACTCGACGTCCGGGGATATCACCGTCAAATCAGCCTACCACACTTTGCATTCGGCCTACCTTCTAGCCCAGGCGAGAGGGGACGCGCCCAACCAGGCGGAAACAGTGGCAGCTCAGGTATGGAACGCGGTGTGGTCGGCTCGGGTCTTGCCGAAGATCAGAGCGTTTGTTTGGAAGTTGGCAAACAACATACTCCCGACGAGGGGCACCCTAGCGAGACGAGGGATTCCCTTGGATCCGTCTTGTCCGTCTTGTCATGTGAGTGAAACACGAGAACATATGTTATTTGCGTGTCCATGGGTGAAACAGGTGTGGAGTCACTTTATGGACCAACAAAGCATTGACATGGGAGCGACGTCGGTGGGATCGTGGTTGGCCACGGCCACCAATTTTGTTGGGCCGACTAGGAGACTCAACAAGGAAAGGTGGAGGCGATCAATGGTGGTTTCGTGGGTTATTTGGAAGACCAGGTGCAGGATGGTCTATGACAACACGCATCCGTTCGTCCCTTCAATTTTGCAGAAAATCGCGAGAACCTTGGACGAGTTGGGCTTAGACACTCATCGACCGATCGACCAAACGAACCTGGTCCAGGCGTGGCTTGGTCCCCCGCCGGGGGTGATCAAAATTAATTGTGACGGGGCTTGGTCGGACAACTCGCAGTCGGGAGGCTACGGCGTCATTGCTCGGGATGAATCGGGTGGCGTTCGGGATGGCCTATGCGGGGTGAGAATTGCGGGATCGGTTGATGAAATTGAAGCTTATGCCGTGTATAAAGCGATCGAGATGGCGATTGCTCACGGGTGGACTCGGGTGATCATCGAGACGGATGCCTTGAATGTAATAAACCATATTCATGGCCGACACTATGCTTGGAGGATAGCCCCTATCCTGGCCAATGCGATGACCCTCGCCTCTTCTCTTTCGGAGATTGCGTGGGACCACATTCCAAGATCCGCAAACTCGTGTGCGGATTGGCTTGCGAGGAATGTTTTAGCGGGGTTGTGTCCATTAGATTGGGTGTCTTCACCATCAACCCCTTTGCTTAGATGTATTATTACGGACAATATTTTGTATTCGAACTCTGTTCCTATTGTTGAATGAAGTGCGAAATTTTACCGGCCAAAAAAAAAAATTCAATGAATGTTAGCCTTATAAGGGAGGTGTCCGAATCAGAGATCAGACGTGCAGTAAATCAACTTAGGGGGTCAAAGGCACCGGGACCGGACGACTTCTCGGGGCTTTTTCTTTCAACGGGCTTGGAACGTGGTCGGTCCACATATCATCACCATGGTCAAATCCTTCCTATCATTAGGTATCTTCCCTCCCTCTCTAAATCATACCGACATTACAATGATTCCAAAAATTCAACATCCCGTGAGTCCATCAGATTTTCGGCCTATAAGCTTATGCAATTTTGGGTATAAAATTGTGTCAAAGGTTCTGGCAAACAGACTAAAAATCTGGTTGCCAAAACTTATTACCCCGTTCCCAAGTGTGTTTGTGTTAGGTCGCCAGATACAGGATAATATTCTTATAGCGCATGAGATGCTCCACCATTTGAAGACAAACCGGCATCGAGGAAACTGGGCGTGTGCTTTGAAGATCGATATGGAGAAGGCCTACGATAGGGTCGAGTGGGACTTCCTCCTTCAAGCGATGTCAAAACGACGTTTCAACGACAAATGGATCAAATGGGTGGCAGTGTGCATCACATCGGTCTCATACCAAGTGATTATCAACGGAAAGAAGACGAGCATGATCAAGCCATCAAGAGGAATAGGACAGGGAGACCCCCTCTCCACGTACTTATTTATCTTGGTGACGGATGTGTTATCAAGACGTTTGGTGCAAATAGTTGACAACAAGGAGATTCAAGGTATCAAACTCAAAAGGACGTGTCCGGAGATACATCACCTTCTGTGTGCGGACGACTCTTTGTTTTTCATCAAAGGGTCGGTCGCAAATGCACGAGCTCTGAAATTTTACATTGGAAGAGTATTGTGCGGCTTCGGGCCAAAAGGTAAATCTCGCTAAATCGGTGTTGTATTGTGGAGGGGCGCAAGAGCTGTCGGACAATAGGGAGCTTGCGAAGGTCTTCGGGCTGACGGTGGTGAGTGATCCGGCGAAGTACTTAGGCCTTCCCTCGGTGTGGGGAAGATCCAAGGGGTCCGCTATCAGTTTCCTTGAATCAAGGATTGTATCCAAAATTCAAGGATGGAGGTCAAAACTCCTAAACAATGTCGGGAAGGAAGTATTGATCAAAGCGGTCATCGCGGCGATCCCTACTTTCACTATGTCAGTTTTTAAACTTTCGCGATCCTGGTGCAGCAGGGTCAATGGGTTGATTGCGCGGTTTTGGTGGGGAGCGTCAAACGGGGATCGGAAAATCCACTGGAAGTGATGGGACCTAATGACACGTGCAAAGACCGAAGGGGGCATGGGCTTTCGAGAACCCGAGTCATTCAATGTAGCGCTTTTGGGGAAAATGCCAGCAAGGATAATGTCGGAGCCAGACTCGCTGTGGGTTCAGGTACTTTAAGGTCTGTATTTTCCCCATACTGATTTCTCACAGGCGGCTAAGGGAAGGCGAGCATCGTGGGCCTGGGCAAGTGTGCTCTCAGGTCGGAAGGTCTTCACGGATTCTGCAATATGGTCTGTCGGTGATGGTCGTACTATCAGGCCTTTCATCGATGATTGGTTACCTAGGAGCCGCGGAACAAGACTCGGAACCCACCCGGTTCCACAGGAACAAGCAAACATGAGGCTGCACCAGTGGATAGACTCAGGCTCAAGATCATGGCTGGAGGATAAAGTAAGGCAAGCTGTCACTGATAGGGAGGCACTATAGATCCTGGCAGTGCCAATTCCTCTGGAATCACGAAGGGACGAACTCATGTGGCTGCATGACAGAGAAGGTTGGTTCACGATTAGATTGGCATATCACATAATACGATCACAAGACGAACGAGTGGCCACCAGCTACCAACCGTTGGATGATGCAGGGGCAACAGGATCCGGGTTATGGGGCAAGATCTGGAATGCTAAAGTCATGTCGAAAATAAAGGTATTTGCTTGGAAACTCTTATCAAATGCATTATCTGTGAAAGTGGCTCTTGCAAGAAGGGGTATGCAGATCCCGACTGGGTGCCCTATCTGTAATGTTGACGAGACAGTAGAGCACCTAGTGTGGGGGTGTGGTTGGGTGCAGGATGTATGGGGTGAGCTACTCGGGCTGACTGACGCTCAGGATGGGTGTGTTACCATCTCAGACTGGTTCCAGAAGAGACAACATGAAAGGATTGGCACTCCGGATATGCAGGAAACCAGATGGAGTATTACACTGACAACATGTTGGTCCATCTGGAAATCCAGATGTCGGCTTGTGTTCGAGGGTAAGCAACCGGACTCTGGTTTAGTTGTTGCAAGCGCTAGGAAATCATTGCAGGAATGGAGGGTCTCGCAATCAGTTATTCGGGGAGCATCAGAGCGGACAACAATCGATCCTCAAGCTCGGCGCAACAAGCTACTGAGGCCAAGGAATGGACCAGTCCGAGGCAAGGAACGATACAGGTAAATTGTGACGCCGCATGGAACCGAGACACGGGTATTGGGGGAGTGGGTGTTGTAGCCCGGGACCATGAAGGCAAGGTGGTCGGAGGCTTTCAGGGCCCGGGTTTTGCTGCTTCGATCGAGGTTTTAGAAGCACAAGCGGTTCTCGAAGGAATCAAGGTTGCTATCGAGAACAGGTGGGATTCGGTCGTCATTGAGTCAGACGCGGCGGTTGTCATAAACCACGCAATAGGGGTCGTCAAATTTTGGCAAATAGAGACTATTATTCAAAATAGTCTCTTATTGGCGGCCTCTATCGGGAACCTCACATGGCGGAAGATACCAAGATCCGCAAAGCAATGTGCGGATTGGTTGGCGAGTCAAGCAAAAGCGGGGATGTGTTGTTACAATTGGGTCTCTCAACCCCCATCCCCGCTATTGGAAATTTTGCGGTTAGATAATTGTATGTATCGGGGTCATTTATGATCTCAGAACCTTCAATTTTAATATACGTATTTCTGTTGGCCAACAATTTTTTTTTATCAATTTTAACCAATTTTTAATACGTTTCAAATTTTAGTTAACAGATAGTAATTAACTAGTGATAATTATAATGAGCATGAGGGCCCAACAAATTGTACCTACGAAAGGTAAGTCAAAACTGCTTTTCCCAATCGAATAAATTACAACTTTTAAAATGTTTTCCGTTATATAATTTGGATACTGATGACAGACTGACAGTAACCATGCTGCTACATACAAAAGGTACGTATTAAAACAAGAACATAAATAAAGAAGCTTTAAAAAAGAAGATACCAATATCCATTCAAATTCAGCAGAGAGAGAGAGAGAGAGAGAGAGAGAGAGAGAGAGAGAGAGAGAGAGAGAGGAATATAATAATATATGTGATTTCAGGTCACTCACACAGACAGCAGAAAGACTAATGAACGATTAATTACAAGAAATCAAGAATACATCTGAGGATAAAGATCTTGACAGAAAAACAGTCATATTCTTCTTCTCTGCCTAATCTTTCCTCAAGCAATTTTCAAGAACCAAAAATGGAACCACAACAACAGAATAAACACCTTTCAAGGAATCATTCTTCTCACCCATGTTGTCAAAAGATGGGTGCCGCCGTCGAGGCCAAAGTCGATTTTCAATTCACTTCTGATCCTGAGGGCATTCTCTTGCTATATGCCCTTCTTCTCCACAGTTGAAGCATCCCCTGCCGCCCCCACCGCCGCCATGTCTACGACCTCCTCCCCGATCGCCGCCAGATACAGGGTAACAGTCCCTCGCTAAATGCCCCATCCGTCCACAGTTGTAGCACGCACCAGCACCACCACCGTAACCTCCTCTCCCTCCGATGAATCCGCCACCCCTGCGGCCTCCTCCACGGCCACGGTCTCTCCTGCCGCCGCGACCACCGACGGGGCCACCGGATCTGTCGATGACGGACACGTCGACAGCCCTCGTGCGCTGATCTTCGCCATACTCGACGGTGAAGGACACCTCCTGTCCCTCGTAGAGGGAGCGGAATCCTTCGGATCGGATCGAGGTTTGATGGACGAAGAGGTCCTCCCCGCCATCTTCCGGCCCGATGAACCCGAAGCCTTTCTGGGCGCTGAACCACCTCACCATCCCGCTGGATCTCTGTCCTTCTGCCATCTTCACAAGTTTTTAGAAATTCAAGATTAAGAAATTATTTGTGAATTCTAGGGTTGGAGCAGAGTTTGCATTGTTGAACAAGAAGAAGAGTAAAACTCGGAGGTAGTTGTCTCACTGACTGAAAGTAGCTTTCTTTTTCTAAGCTTCGTTGGTCTCATGGATTTAACGGCAAAGATAGGCCTACTTTTTTGAGATCGACGGTAGGGATATATTCCAAGGCTTATCCTGTTGTATTAATGTAAGAGGCGGAATTAATTAATTTGTTATTATCCTTTTGAAGGGCTGTGTATGTGCCAAGTGGCAAGTGCTTACTGGCATTTGCCACAGAAGATTTGTGACAATAAGCAGAATTGGATAACGTCTGGGACCAGTACCAATAAGGCAAAAACTAAAGTAATTGCGTCACAAAAAAATTACTTAGGTAAAATACTAGGTTGTCCTTACAAAGTTTAGTTTGACCGGATTTTCAATTTTTACATTAATATTTAAATCGTAATTTTTTTCTCATATATGAAAAAAAGTGAAAGTTTGTTCCTATGGGTCGAATCGGCCTCAATTTGAGTCAATCGAGAGGTTTATGTTTGAGTCTTGATCCAGACATGGTTCCTTACTCATGGGTCAGTATGAGTTAAGTACCAGACTCGCCCCCTCGATTGGAGCTCAATCGAACCCGAATCGAGATTCAATTATAATATTTAAAAAAGGTTAAATTATTAAATTGTGATGTTTTTGCAATTTTCAAAATCAATTTTGTTAAATTTGGATAGAAAATTTGATGAATGGGACAAACTTTCACTTTTTCCAAACATAAAAATAAAAAATTTAGACTGAAAAACCAATCAAAATATATGGGGCAATGTCGTATTTTACCCAATCAACTTCCTATATGAAAAACCGATCAAACTTAATATATTAATATTGTCTAAAAAATATATTCATTGTTAGACATTTACTATTTAACTGTTAGAAAGGTTGATGAAGTACTTGTCTCACCAACCACTTCATCTATACCATATATGAAGGAATTTTTTTGAAAACTAACTATATTGATTTTTTTATTTAGAAAAGTACGTATGTAAAAAAATAATTTAGAAAAATAGGTATACGCGCACCCCGGGGTCGCGCCTTTTGGACATAGGCGCACCCCTGGGGTGCGCCTATTCAAAAAAACGCCATGCCATTGTCTTTTTTTTTTTTTGAAAATCAATTTTTTTTAACGATAACTCGATATTTAATTAAAAATAAAATTATGTATCTATTAAAAAAAATTATAGTAAGTAGATATTTTAATTGCAATTCAAATGATGCAAAAAATATTAAATTTGGATTTACGGATTGACTGTACGGCATGCCGTAAGTTGAGATATGAAAATTTTACTTAAAAAATTATAACTCGGACCATGTAAGTCCAAACTCAACACGGTTAACGTCATTTATGTGGTAATTCAATTATCTATCTAGGGTAATTTTTTTGATTGGAAATACAGTGATTTTGTAACCTAACATCGTTTACACCAGAATTTGACCGAAATAATTAAATGCATTAGGTGATAAATTTAATTACGTACTTACTCAAAAAAAATCAAAAAAATTACGGTGCGTAGATAATTTAATTACGAATTAAATGACACTAACTATGCGTTAATTTTTTACTTTTAGACTGACTGTATAATACGGTACGTAAAAAACTCTACATACGATACAAAAACTTTCAAATAGTGTTTAGCATAGTAAAATTACTGCTAAATGACGTTAATCGTGTTGAGTTTGGACTTACATGGTCCGAGTTATAATTTTTTAAGTAAAATTTTCATATCTCAACTTACGGCATGCCGTACAGTCAATCCGTAAATCCAAATTTAATATTTTTTGCATCATTTGAATCGCAATTAAAATATCTAATTACTATAATTTTTTAAAATTTTTATTAATAGATACATAATTTTATTTTTAATTAAACATCGAGTTATCGTTAAAAAAAATTGATTTTCAAAAAAAAAAAAAAGACAATGGCATGGTGTTATTTTGAATAGGCGCACCCACCTATGTCCAAAAGGCGCGACCCCAGGGTGCGCCTATACCTATTTTTCTAAAAAAATAATTTACATACTTACTTTTCTAAATAAAAAAATTAATATAGTTGGTTTTCCAAAAAATTCTATATGAAGTTCTTTATAAACGATCCGAATTCCGAAATCTATTCGATTAACGTTTGACTTCGTTTTCCAAAATTCAAGTCACCTATATACACTCATCGAGTTAAGAAATATTATTAATGCGACCTTGAGTTTTTATTTATTTTGTGAGCATTATTAAAATTATTATATACCAAAATAGTCATTCGCGATATGATAATTATTTTAGTTTATAAATTGGTAATATTTTTAAAATAATTATATATTTATAACATAATTATTTATAATTACAGTTTATTAAATTATATTTAATTAATATTAATTCAATTACACAACATAAAAATTAATTATATTTATGAAAAAATGTTAAACTAATTTTTTTTTTTATAATATAATACAATATAACGATTATTCATATTTTATAAAAATACTTGAAAATAAATGAGTAAATAATAAAAATAAATATCAACAATTATGAATATGAATATGAATATATGATGTTAACTAATGATTTTGAAATTTATTTTATGACATCTATTATTTTCATATATTTTTAAATAAATACAAACTATTAGAATATATATATATATATATATATTAGCTATAGTAATTATAACTTATATGTTTTTTTAAACAATTGTAATATATGTTGATTCTAGTAGAATATGACAATGACATTTTATAAAAATAGTTCTATAAAAAGTATGAAAAAAAATATATTAAAAGTATTATTACAATTTTTTCATACCCTAAATTTTATGTTGCAGACATAATTATAGATATCTACATAAAATTAACATGTGATTATTATTTTCATAAAATTGATATATAATATATGGAATTGTACTTAATTTCATCTTAAATTATCTTGTAATAAAAAGATTTAATATATGCATCTACTTGCTTTTCAGAAAATATAAATTTTAATAAATAAAATAAATTTAAGAAAAAATATAAATGCACATGGAAAATAATAATAGATTAATAAAATTTTGTAACTTAGAATGAATTAGAGGTTTTGAAGATTTTAAACTAACTTACATGACAATGACATATATGAGTGAGAATTATATGTTTGATATGTATCAATTAGAAGTTACGAAATTGACATTAGGAATCAGAAAATGTCTTAAAAATTTACTTGTCACAATTCTACATAACATAGCTAAATATATATATATTCTCGTTAAATTGAAACAAAAACTTATTGAATTCATGAAATCTAAGTTTTACAAGCTATCGAGTTTGAACATACTAAATATTTATATGTCGACTTGAGGTCAAGTCCACAAAAGAAAATCAAACTCAACCAAACTTCTACCTAAATAATCTCATCTGAAAAATACAATTTGTTATAAGAACTTATCCAAAATGCTCCAAGGACGGGCCAAACCCTAAGTTTGGGCAACTCATAGTATGTCGATGCAACTGAATCCCGATTCGATTGGGGTTCAGATCTAGATATTGACTCAAACCCGACCCCAAATCGAATCGGAACTCAATTTTTGTAACATTTGAAATAAAAATTAAAATGGTTAAATTGTGACATTTATTTTTTTATAATTTTCAAAACGTATTCGGTTAAATTTGGATGGGTCAAACTTGCATTTTTGTCAAACATAAATAAGTGAAATTTTACAATTTAATTTTAAGAAAAAAAAATAAAATTTGACCCTATATTATGGGGGAATGTCTTATTTTATTCTTTAAAGTTATTTAAACATTATTATTCTTATGTAAATGGTTATTCAGATACAAAGTATATTTGTTAGCCCTATCAGCTTATAACTTAAGCAAATGAAATGTTGTAACTTTTGCTAAGAACAAATAAATTCAGAAACGAAACGAAAAAATTACTTCGGAATATATAAACTAAAGCTAGTACGCATAATCAAATTACAATTTTTTTAAGAAATAAATATATCAATTTAAAATATGAAATTAAAAACATGAAAGATTAATGCTTAATAACCTGCAACACTTAATGCCCAATTCCCTCCCTCAACACTTGATGCCTAAATCCCAATTACCGCTTTAATCCCAATTCCCAATTGAGCCTATTTTCATATACCCTCCCTCAACACTTGATGCCTAAATCCCAATTACCGCTTTAATCCCAATTCCCAATTGAGCCTATTTTCATATACAACTTATTCAACATGACTTACAATTAACCCCAGTAAGCCAACACCCTAATGTCACACCCTTTGACTTTATGAAGCGTCCAACAGAATTGACATGACATCCACCTCTTCGTGGTTTGATCAGCCGTCTATATGTAGGGGTGATAATTCGTGTATATCGTGTCGTGTATAAACGAATGTCGTTGTGTAAATAGATAAATCTTAAACATACATAAACGTGTGTCGTGTTTAAACATATAGAGTCTTAAACAGATCACACCCAGAATACATGTTAAGACACGATTAACTTTTTGAACAGATAAAAAACTCATATATACACTAGACAAACCGTGTCACATGACAAGAAATGACACGAAAGAAATAATACAATGTGAAATTCACAAATTTTATAATTTAATTTCATAATCAAGTTTTAAAATACATATGTGATTAAAAAATATTAGATAAATATACTTAATCGTGTATTTGTATGATAGATGTCTTTAGACACAGTTATTAGTTATGTCAAAATGGATAAGAGTTGTTTAAACACAATTATTAATCGTGTTGTGTCATTATCGTGTAAAATGCAAATCATTAAATCGTGTCGTGTCAGAAATTGTCACCCATATCTCTATGCTCAAGGTCGTTATCGATAACCGACACTCGCACTGCAGATACATACAAAAAATGTTCTCCTTCATATGGAACGTATTGTCGTTAAGGTGTCCAACTCAATATAGCATATCGACTGTTTTTTTTTTGACTGCCTTGACCATCATCAAGAAAGCGACATCAATTCCCAAACCAGCAAGGTCCTGAAGGATGTGCCACGGCTTAACTGATGACACCATGACCTGCTCGCTTACGCGCACAGGAAAACTAGTCGTATTCAATAGTCGATACCCTCCAAAGATGTGCGTCACGTTCCGAGGGATGGAAATCCCCGGACCGTGACATACTCCTCCACCCCATCCGGTGCGACGTCCTCGCCACATCACTTCTGTTGCTCCAACTCATGATAATTTTAATTTCTTTTAGGCAACATAAAATTTTACTACCTCATCAATCATTCTGTCTTTGAGTTTATGTGAGTTACTGTTCACTATCTCACGTTTTTTACGTCTAATTCCTTTCATTGTGAACCACTCCCTCGGTCAACAGAGACTTCCCCATCTCAAAAGTTACTTAGCAACTTTTCTTTACTCTTTCATGTAGCTTTCTCAACAGTAGTGCAACTCAGTCATCCCCTCGAACACTTATCCTTCTTGCCGTAGCAACCACTATACACACCTATCTCTACTATTTCTCTGGTGGAACCACTCAGTGTGACAACGTCACCGTATATCCTTGATCTCTCCGCCCGAAAAGCCCCTCGTGTTCATTAAAGGACTAAGCCACACCACCTGATGAAATTCGTGGTAAAGTTGAACCACGACATTTGAATGTTTAGAGTCCGCAACAATATTTATCTTAGTCCCCTCGTGGGTCAAGAACACCGATCTGATATCACTTGTCACAGGTTTAGAGTTTATGAAACGTCCAACGGAATTGGCTCACCCAACATCTACCTCTTCGAGACTGGATCAACCGTCTCTATGCCCAATGTCGTTCTCGATAGCCCACACTTACATTACGCATACGGACAATAGATGCTCCCCACTATCCAGAACGTATCGTCGTTAAGGTGTACAACTCGATATAGCGCGTCAACTGATTTTCGATCTGTCCTGGCTATCATTAGGGAAGTGGCGTCATCTCCCAAACCAGCAAGGTTTCGAAGGACATGCCACGCCTTAACTGATAATGCCACGATCTGTTCGCTTCCTAAAAAAATTGGTCAAATTTAATAGTTGACACACTCTAAAAATGGACGTCGCTTTCCTAGGAATGGAAATTTCCGGATCGTGACACTAGTCACGTTACCTTCCGGGTCCACCACCGTCCAACTTCATGCCCGGCCTGGATCCGTTTCGATATAGGCATCCGGTTCTGTAAGGCATTTGCACGTCGCTGTGTGATTGGGTCAAATATCTCGATCCATTACTAAATCGAGTCGGGTTATTCTTAGAATTGTCTGCTTAAGTGAAACAATCGGTCCATCGAAGAGAGAGAGAGAGAGACGATGAGAGGAGTCGGAGGGCCGTTATTATGCATCGGCGATCTGCTAAGCGATATCGGAGAGGAAGATCCCACGCCTCTTGAATCCATTTCACCCTCTCTATCTCCATCTCCTTCATTCTCATCTCCCATCGGCGCCCCTCGGTCTCAACCTGCAGACCTCCCCAAGCTCTTTCAGGTTTGTTGTTCACTTTAGTACCTGTAATACTGTTTCTATCAGCCTTAATCGTGGTCGAATCACTAAATTCTCGTGCTCAGTTGTGCTCTTGCTGTTCATATAAGCTTTATCGTCCTTATACTGTTCATATAAGCTTTATCGTCTTATGCGTCAACCTAGTTTGCTCTACAAAAACAAATTATTGGCCAGAAAGAATCATATGAATCTTGAAAGTCCCACTGTAGCCTCCTAGTAACAATTATCTTGGATATTTTTGTTGCCACAATCTCGGATTCATGGACCTTAATTTTGAACTCAATTATGAGCAACTATACTGATGAACCTTAATTCTGAACTCAATTTTCATTTTGTTGTCAGGAAAACTATGAGCAATTTAATGAGGCACTTGCTCGTGGAGACAATTCATGGACCACTCTGACTTTAAAGGTAACAATTTGTTTATGCCTCTCGATCATATGAATCTATTCTTTGGGAATTTATGTACATGTGTTGTATGGTAAAGGAGCCACCATAATTTTAAGCATTCATTTTCCCTGCAGTTGCATATAAGATTCTGTAGTTGATGTTGGAGAATATGTACTCCCCTCTTGAACCCATTTCACACTCTTCCCTATCTCTGGCCCAGCTTACCGTTTTATTTCGTGCTGTGCACTGATTTAATCTCTCCTAATTTTCTTAATCTGCATTACTTTTTGGAAGTTCAAGCAGCTATTGCTAAACTGGTACCCATATATTCGGTAAAACAAACTTGCTAATATTTGAACAATTAATACCAATTACATTTAGGAGCCTCGACTGTGATATTTTATCTTAGACATTTGAAACCATGGTTCCTGTGAAATATACTTCAAAAATTGCTTAATTCTTTTATATGAATTTTTTAGCTATGCAGTTCTCTTGACATGGCTAACAAGTTAGTCCAGTCAACAAATTCAAATGCCAAACTGTTGTTGGAAAAGGTCGGGGACCTTGAGAAAGTCATTCGGAGGGGAGACTCCGCAGTGGCAACTGCTAAATCTATCAATATTTCCTTATCAAATGATGCAGCGGGTATCTCCAATACTGAAAGGCAGAATACCAAATAGTTTGTTTGTTACAGCATCGAAGGTACTAAATTTGACCTACACTCTTATATACATATTAGTTATGAAACAAGTTTAGAGTAGGAAATGATGCATCTGAATACCATTGACAGGAAGAACACCCTTCTATGTGTGTACATTGATCTCTATGTTTCTGCCTTAATGACTAAGATTTTACGAACTCCAAAAATGTAATTTTTGGTGGATGTGTGTCTACTCCTAAATAGAGCTATCAATGACTCTTGATGTGGCATTGTTGAATTTGAGTTCTGAATTGAATCACGACTGGGTATGAACCGACTCAGACGTCTGAAACAATTTCCTTTGGGTTTGTCCTTTGGAGAACGAACTGTACCATTTAAAAGGAGAAGCATCAAACCCCACTACTTGTAAACCGGCATAATATAAACAACTTTGAAAAAATGAAAATGAGACAAATTACGGTACTCATTATACCTCTCACGTTATTGTAAGTTGTGATAGACTGACAGGTATCATCTAGACGGCTAACTCTATTTCTAATCATGGCCCTAATTAATGTCATCACAACGGGGGCTAGAGTTTTGAAAATGCTACATATAATTATGTTTTGTATTTATTTTTTCTTTATAAGTGAACCGCCGAACCGGTTCGCATTTATAGTAGATACGAAACGGACTGCACCTAGGGCTGGCAATGGTTAGGATATGCCAAATACCATGACCATACCATATTTTTAAACCACATATCATAACCATAACCATTATGGGTACAATTTTCAATACCATAACCATCAAAATAACCGTGGTTATTAACCATGGTTTTAACCGTATAACCATATTTATTCCATATGTAATATAATAAAAGACCGAAAATTTAATTTTAAAAAATACATATATCTATATTACCAACAATAAAAATATATAGCACTAACATCATTCAACATTAACACTAACATCATTCAACATTTATATGATTCAACATTAACATTCACACCACTGAATTAACATTAAAATTCAACAAACACCCATAATAACGAGTAATGATTCAACACCCCTAAACCATTTCACACTTGTCGTATTTGTTTCTATCAATCATCATCTTCCTCAATATCATCAATTGATTTCACTTTTATGCTGTAATTTATATTTAGTATAATATATATATATTAGTTTATTCATAATAAATAATTATTATATTTATAAAATAACCATGGTTATAACTCAAATACCATAACTATAACCATTATGGGTAGAGAATTCATCACCATAACCGCACCGCACCATAATGGTACGGTTAACCATATTAAACAGTAACGGTTATAACCATGGTTATGAGTTTTTAACCGCACCATTGCCATCCCTAACTGCACCATGTAATCTTTCGGTTAACCGACCATCTATGTGATAAAATCAAAATGGGAACAGAAATCCTAGAAAAATCGAAGAGAGCAGTCAGAGATTTATTAGAATTAGTTCTTTCATCTAGCAATTCCTCTCCCTTAAATACAAAACTCTAAAAACAAATAAATGTCAATTACACCCCGAAATAATGAAGACTGTCAATAACATTCTCAATTAAATACTAAACAATTACAAATAGGTACATATTAAATATGAGCAAGAATAATAAACAAGAACAACTTCCAGCTTGCATTTCCAATTTCAATACTCTCCTTCAAGTTGGAACCCTTTCATAAAACATTCTTCACGTAACTTAGGTGCGCCTATTCAAAAAAACGCCATGCCATTGTCTTTTTTTTTTTTTGAAAATCAATTTTTTTTAACGATAACTCGATATTTAATTAAAAATAAAATTATGTATCTATTAAAAAAAATTATAGTAAGTAGATATTTTAATTGCAATTCAAATGATGCAAAAAATATTAAATTTGGATTTACGGATTGACTGTACGGCATGCCGTAAGTAGGGCTGACAATGGTTAGGGTATGGTCAGGGTATGCCAAATACCATAACCATACCATATTTTTAAACCACATACCATAACCATAACCATAACCATTATGGATACAATTTTCAATACCATAACCATCAAAATAACCGTGGTTATTAACCATGGTTTTAACCGTATAACCATATTTATTCCACATGTAATATAATAAAAACCCGAAAATTTAATTTTAAAAAATACATCTATCTATATTACCACCAATAAAAATATATAGCACTAACATCATTCAACATCATTCATTATTTAGTATAATAATATATTTATAAAAGATAGCTTTTATCTTTTTTTTTTGTCGACAGCTTTGATGTACAACTGTTCAACAATTCATTATTTAGTATAATAATATATTTATAAAAGATATCTTTCTCTTTTTTTTTTCCGAATGCTTTATGCTGTAATTTATATTTAGTATAATATATATATATATTAGTTTATTAATAATAAATAATTATTATATTTATAAAATAACCATGGTTATAACCATGGGTATAACTCAAATACCATAACCATAACCATAACCATTATGGGTAGAGAATTCATCACCATAACCGCACCGCACCATAATGGTACGGTTAACCATATCAAACAGTAATGGTTATAACCGTGGTTATGGTTTTTTCACCGCACCATTGCCAGCCCTAGCCGTAAGTTGAGATATGAAAATTTTACTTAAAAAATTATAACTCGGACCATGTAAGTCCAAACTCAACACGGTTAACGTCATTTATGTGGTAATCCAAAGTTTGGTATGTTTTTTCAAAAAAAAATCAAGACTCAGTTTCGGTTGAGACAAAAATAGTTTCGGTTCAGTCTAAAATAAATCCGCTTCCGTCTAAAAACAGAATTAGAGCTACGCAGAATACACAAAAATACTCTTTTTTACTATTCAATTAATTAAGTTAGACCAATTTGCTTTATTTTGTTTTATCCGGTAAAAATATTGTATATGTTTAATCCGGTTTGATTTGAATTTTTAGTATAAACTAGTACAAAAAATGAGTCGATTCAAACTGAATTATATCTATTGTTTTGAAGTGGCTTAATTCAACCTTAAAAAACTGATTTTATTTTGGAACTAGTTCGGTCAAGCCGATTCAAGCCTAACCTGAACATATCCGGTTCAGTTCGTCCGACTCAGTTTTTTTGAACAACCCTAATGTAACCTCCTCATGTCCTCCTCCAGACAAATTCTTCATACCAAGCTTTCTACATATTACATAATGATGTTGGCTTCTCAACGCTTTAGTAAACAGATGAACCTACTGATCTCTTGTCCTAATATGCTTGAGTTGTATAGTATTTCTAAACAATTGTTCTCTAATATAATGACAATCTATTTCTATATGCTTGGTTCTTTGATTAAAAACAAGATTACTGACAATTTGAATGACATAAATAATATCATAAAAAAAGTAATAAGTTTTGTTTGAGGAAAACCCATTTGTTTTAACAAATTTCCAAGTCAAACTATCTTAAATAATGCATAATCCATGCTTCTATATTCTAATTCAGCCGAAGACCTAGAAATCGTATTCTGTTTCTTTATTTTCCATGAAATCAATGACTTACCCAACATAATGCAAAAACCTGTAATTGATTTCCTAGTTTCTATACACCCAACTCAATCTAATCGCAATAACCAACAAGGTTAGGCATAGAATCACTTGACAATAAATTACCCTTACTTGGTTCTCTCTTAACATACCTTACTATCCTCAGTGCATCCTCTAGATGAGATGTATTTGGATCCTGCATATATTGACTTAATTTCTGCACAACAAATGATATATCAGATCTAGTAATAGTCAGATATAACAACTTCCCTACCAGTTTTCTATAAAGGTTCACATCATTTAAGGGTTCATCATCCTTATTCATATTAAATGTTCATCATATTTTCTGGTAGTAGGTTTAAGATTAAATTCCATGGGAATTCTAGCAACCTTTCCACCAGCTAATCCCTCTTCAAAAGTCAGTTCAAGGACATACTTTCTTTGACATAAAACAAGACCATTTTCAGATCTATCAATCTCAATCCGTAAAAACTATCTCAATTCTCCTAAATCTTTCATTTTAAAACTAGATTCCAGTACATGCTTTAATTCAGTGATTAATTTGACAATATTCTCAGGAATAAGTAAATCAACAACCTACACAAGAATCACAACCAATTGATTTTCATCATGCTTAGTTGACAGAGAATATTATAGTTTAGACTGACTATAACCAACCTTAACAAGAGCATCACATAATTTTACATTCCACTTCCTATAAGCCTGTCAGCCCATAAAGAGATTTCCAGAAATTACACACCAAGTTATTTTCTCTTTGATTATCAAACCCTTCAGGAACATGCATATATACTTCATCGTCTAAATCCTCTTGTAAAAAACATTATAGACATCCATTTGATAAATTGACCATTTATAAACCAAACCTAAAGCAAACACAGTTTAAACACTATTCATCTTTGCAACAAGAGAAACCGTTTTGAATTAATTTATTCCATATTTATGATTATACCCTTTTGTCACTAATCTAGCTTTATATCGAATCAAACTTCCATCACACTTGTATACCCACTTACAACAGATTTACCTTATAGGAGTGACACCAATTCCCATGTTCGATTTTCTTCAAGGGCCTTTATTTCTTCTTGCATTGCCTTAACCCATGCTTTATCTTTTGCTGCCTCAAGAAAGCTTTCAGGGTCAACCATCTTGGAAATCGAGGTTAGATAACTTTGATGCATGCTAGATAATCCATCCATATAATATAAAATTCTCAATGGAATGAATACATGAGGCATTAGATACTTGACAATCCTTCATCCATATTAGAGGTTTAATGGTTCTTCCAGACCAATTAGAGGTGGGTTAGGAAGAATCTTGCAGAAGAGGAATATTGTGTCCACCAGACTCAATATGAGACTCATCATTTGACACAGTTCCATCAGAGTTCTGTTGGAACTCATGATGTGGATTTCTTGCATCAACATCATTGTTATTCTTCCCAGTCTCTACAACATTTGGATTATTAACATCATAGGAGTCCATCTCTGTATGATGCTCAAAGAATATGGACAACTGTTCAGGTTTACCATTCTCAAAGTATCTCATCAAGTTAGATGGGATGACCTTGGAGGCCAACTTTTCAGTCACCACCATATTTTTGACATAACATACTCAACCAAAAACTCTTAAATAGGCTAGGTTTATTCCATTTAGGATTTTCGAGGGATATTTTCCTCCCAATAATTTTGAAGGCATCAAATTAATCAAATACCATGATGTATGGATGCAATTCCCCCCATAAAATATTTGGAATTGACCCCTGCAATTTTAAGGCTTTAGCCACCTCTAATAGGTCCCTGTGTTTTCTCTTAGCTTTGTCATTTTGTGTGTGTGTGTGTGGTGGTGGTGGTGGTGGTGGTGGTGGTGGTGGGGGGGGGGGTATATGGGCAGTTACTCTGATAAATGATCTCCTTATCACAAAATAATGTGTTGAAAAGCAATGAAAAATTCTCCACCGTTATCAGTTCTAAGACACTTAATCTTCTTACTAAACTAAGTCTCAATCGTGACAATATATCCTTTTAGAACAATAATAACATCAGATTTAAATTGCATTAGGTGACCTCATGTGACTCTAGAAAAATTATCCATCAATATAAAAAAAAACGTTTATTATCATGAGTGAGACAATGATAAGGTCCTCATGCATCAACATGTATAAGATTGAATATAACATTTTCTCTTGAATAAGAGGTAGAAAAAATGATTTTTTTTTACAATCTTTGCATTAGGACAAACAAAACAATCTCCTATGACCAAGTTCTTATTCTTAGAAAATTCAAGGAATCAACATGCTCTAAAGCTTTCATAGTGGCATGATCAAAACGCATACGCCACGACATGACATTATTAACTACATGCCTAAAAAGAACAGACCCAAGCAATATGCATGGTGATCTAATGAGATATAACCTCAAATCCCTCTTACTAGTCCCAAGACCTTCCCATTTGAAAGGTCCTGAATGATGAAAATATTAGGATAAAAAAGTGCATAACAGTTCAAATCTTTAGTGAGTTTAGGATGATATAACACTTTTTGTAATATTTTAGCTGAATCGAAAACAATGTTTCCAACACCATGTACATTAGAATGCCCATCATTGGGTAATTGAACTTTGGTTACAGGAACAAGTTTGCTCTCACATGGCCAATCATTTCTGTTGGTCATGTGATTTGTTGCTCAAATATCCAAAATTCAATAGTAATTTTGAAAAAGAGAAGTAAAGTTAAGAAATATACTAACTATATGAACATGATGACCTATGGGAGGAACAACACTTGCTCCTGAGGCAGTGCTTCCTGCATTTCTCATGGTTTGCTAAAACTTCTCAAACTGCTCACGTTTAAAGGTGATTCCACCTTGCATTCCACAACTCAGAAAAGCATCATGAATAGGGTATAAAAAAAATCAAGTCAACATCACCAACCCAAAGGAAGTAATTGTTGGCTTTGACACTGTTGCCTTTTGCTTTCAAATATTCCTTCTACTTGAAGCAATTATCGTTGTCATGTCCCTTCCTTTTGCAGAATTCACACCCTCTAGCAAAACATCGATCAAAGTGTGACTTTTTTATGACAACGAGTGCACTCAAGATTTTAATTTTCTTTCGGCTTATCCATATTCAGAGATACATTGACAAAGTTTGAATTAATAGTTGCATTCATAGCAGAGGTAATACCCCTATCACTTTCTTCTTGCATTAACAATTTATAATCTTGATTCACATAGTGTAAAGGGCTCCAAAGAAGTAAATAGTTTCTCACATCAGAAAAGTTTTCATTTAGCTCCATCAAAATTGAAACAACCTTTGATTCTCTTTATGCTCAAGCGTTTCTTAAAATCGTCTTCCTCAATGCATCGTCATATTTTGTCCAAAGAACTCTTAATTTTGTAAAGAAAGTGGAGATAGAATTAAGACTCCGATGAGTCAGAACAATCTCCATACGTAACTGATATGATCTTGGTCCACTAACTTTATCAAATATTTTCTCAAGTTCTTTCCACACGAGAATTGGATTCTCAGTATACATCATCTTGCTGACAAGATCCTTTGAAATGGACTTCATAATCTAACCAAGAACAACAACATTGTATCTATCCCATAGATGATGAAAAACATGATCATATTTCTCACGCATGTTAGAACCAGTGATAAAACCAAGCTTATTTCTCCCTACTAGTGTAAATCGGATAGCACGACTCCACCTGACATAGTTTTCGGGTCCAGACAAGACTATGGAAATCATGTTCGGGCCAAGATTATCACTTGCATGCAAATAAAGAGAGTGGTGAAAATCTACCGTAGCCGTAACATCATAGTGAACCTCATCAGTGACATTTTCTTTCCTCCTTGATAGGTCTTTCCTCAACCATCAGGAAAAAGTAAACAGAGGAATCGAAAGCGGAGGAAGAACAATACCTCGCAGAAAAGAACGAAACCGAATCACAGTCTAGATAATCCCAAACAAGACTGCGGTTGCGAACGCTGCACACCGATATGAGCAAGACCACATTTCAATACCGAAATTGCGAAGATCGAAGGCAGAAATTACTCTAATACCATGATAAAATCAGAACGGGAATAGAAACTCTAGAAAAATCGATGAGAGTAATTGAGAATCATTGGAGTTAGTTCCTTCACGTGACAACTCATCCCCTTAAATACAAAACCCTAAAGAAATTAAATGTCAATTACACCCCGAAATAATAAAGACTGCCAATAACATTCTCATTTAAATACTAAACAGTTACAAATAAGTTCCTACTAAATATGAGCAAAAATAATGAGCCAGAATGACTACCAACTTGCATTTCTGCAATACTATGAACCGTTTCAACTGAATAGACATTTTCTGGTCAGTTCAGATTCTGCTCCGGTTTGGTTCGGAAGTCCGGTCTTTTGCTCAGCCCATTGTCTGGACCTGGACGTCGCTGAGACTTCCCTGGTCCAATTAACTAGCCCATTAGACTCCAAGCAAGTATTTTTGCTTGGTTGCTACGCTTTTTTTATGTACTTTTATATTTCTTTTTAAATTAGAATCTAAGAATATAAAATATATACCCTTCTAAAAATTCCATTCGTGTTCTGTGAAATATATATATATATAATTATATAAAAATAAGGAATATAACTAAACTAGTTATTTAATATAATTTAATCGTCGTCTAATTTATGTACGCATTTAACTAATTTAATTAAAAAATTATACAAATATAAATTATATCTATTCATAAAGTGATAAAGTTCGCTGAAGTTTAGAATAGGTTGTTGCTACGATATTATTATCAACCATTATTTAGATGTTCCTAATTAATACTCTCCAACTTAATTTTTATGTGCCTGTGACCGTATATAACTTTCATATACTGAAGTCAGTGGTAAAATCTTTTAGAACTGTTTAATATTTTGAAAGCAAACTTAGGCTTATTATATAAATGTTAATTTTATTTGTTTACATATTTATGGTGAATCTGTGGTTATACAAAACGATGTTTATTATTAATTTTTGACCATATGATAAATTCTTTTTATATTTTGAACATTATTATAGGTATTTGATAAAAACAAATGTAGTATTTATATTAAATTTATATGCATGATATGAAAAGTATCATTCTTAATTGGGAAAAGTATAAAAAAGATGTAAGATATTTGCCAAAATTGGTATCGATGTAACTTGTTTTGGGCCGCGAGTATTTGATGTACGATGTTTCATTCTATTGGTTTTTGAAGAAACGTTAGTTTTTCTGTTAATTTATCTGTTAAAAGTTGACACGTGCAGCTCACGTGATAAATAATTTGAACGTTAAAAGAACAAAAAACGAAAATACAAAAACTACCCTCTATATGTTTTCCCTCGTTTATACTTTGACAACCGAATTGTCTCCCTCCAAAAAACCGAACCGGTGTCTCTTTCCCCCAAAACCCATCAGCTGCCCTTTTACTTGCACCAGTTCAGTTTCAATCGAAGAACTCCAACTCCCGAAATTGAAGAGTGTGTAACCCTAATCCCTTGTTGCTGCTGAAGACCATAATCAGAGCCAAGCCTGCGGTTTTGAAGCGATTGTTGCTGCGGAACGGAAGGCCTTGCTGCGGAACCGAATACCCTGCTGCTGCAATTTCTTCAATTTACAGTTGAAACAGAATCAACACTCCCTTCGGCCCGTTGCGACGCGACTGCTCCTGTTTGTTCCGATTCCTTCAGCGAATCGGGGCTACTCTTCATAGGTAACTTCCCCATGTTCAATAATGCCGTATAAATGTCGAAAGTCACCCTCAAAATTGTGTCGTGCATGAAATTTTCGAAAATTTGCAAAGTTGACGTAAACGAATGTTGTTGAAAGGTTAATTAGTTACGTCAGGATTGTATATAGAGATGATATGTTTACTTATAGAGATGTTTATGTGTGTTGTTTGTGTAATTACCGAATTGCAGTATGTCAAGTTCAAGTGAGGATAAGTGGTTTCTGCAAATCCACTACGATGGTAATTGGGTGGACGGTGTTTACAAGGGCAAGGTATGTTTGACGGACTTGACTGACCATTTGTTTTGGTACTTCAATGTCACTGTTCTTCTGGAGTATTACGGTTTGAAGAGAGATGGTGTAATCACGTACGTGCCACCGAATGGAGATTCAAAAAATAACATCGAAGTGGTATGTAGCGATGAAGATATTGCACTAATTAAGGATAAACAACAAGGTGTACGGGAAGTGAATTTGAATGTGCTCCCACCATTTGATGAGGAAACATGTCTTAAACATCCGTGGTTGGAAGAACTGCGGAACAACACGTTGTTGAAGCAAATTGCAAATCGAAGAAGGACGGCATCCACAAGGATAGTCGAACTGAACAAACAACGAGTGACCGAGAAAGCGAAAGGAAAAGCACCCATGGTCGAGACTAGTGTTTCCTCACGATCCGAAGAGATGTCTTCCGACTTCGAGGGCATTTCCGACCCAAATTGGAAAGCCAAAAAGGGTGAAGAGGAGTCTGACAACGATGATGATGATGATGATGATGAAGTGCCACCAAAGAGAGGGAAAATGAATGGGTAGCGAAACAAAGCACCTCAAACTGAAGGTGTTAGTGATATACTTGACTTAGTTGGTGCGATGGAAGGTCAGTGGGGCGATACAGCGACCGGTATTGGAGTGAACATTGATGTTGACATGTTGAACCTTGAGCATCACTGTCCGAGCGACACCTTGAGGACTCCCCCCCCCGATTCAGATGTGGAAATCTAGACTGTTTGTTGAAATCTATGACCTGTTTGTTGAAATCTAGACTGGACGTGCAGAATTATGTGGACACAGTGTACCACAAAGAGACTATGCAACGAATCTACAACCCTGTCATACATTCAATTTCGGGGGTTGATGATTGGATGATGCTAGATTCGTTACCCATTGATCCTCCGGAAGTCCGTAAACAAGTAGGCAGGCCTAAGAAGAAACGGACGAGAGCTCCAACCGAGACGGTGAATAAAATAGGAACTAAATTGACCAAGCATGAGCTCCCACAGTTCTGCTCCCTCTGTCGACTAAGTGGTCATAACAAGAAGGCTTGTAACAAGAGATGTGAAACACCCGGACAGTCTCAGAGTAGTGCACCATCACAGCCGACCCAGCCTACCCAACCGACACAAACATCGACAAATCATTCTTCAAAAACACGAGGAGGACAACAATCACAACGAGTTAAAAGAAAACTCAACACCCCTTCGCCTAAAGTTGACGCACCACAACCACCCACCAAAAGTGTTAGACGAGCAAGGGTCACACAAGAAGGACCGAGTAGAGCTCTAAAAGGTAAATCAAAGAGCAAGACACGCCCGATTGAGGAAGAGAGAACTGATTTGGGTGAAGAGTCGGACACCTTTGTTCCCGAGTCTGTTCCAGATTCACAACCTCAGATGGTAAAAACTCCTCTTTCCCGAGCTTGTTTTACCTTTGTTTAAGTGTTCAATAATATTATACTTGTTTGCAGGAAGAAGTACGTGAAGAAGTTCCCAACATACCTCAAGAAGTACCCAATGAAGCCGAAGAAGGACCCAAGATACCGAAACAAGTACCCAAGAGGATTCCTAAAACAAGAAAGGCAAAACTGCCGACTAGAAGAAAAACACAGGTTTACCTCTTCACGACTTATCACATTTACACCAATTACGATTTGTAATTCTAACTTTTGTACTGTCATAAGGTCAAAATGCCCCTGAAAAGGTTGTAAACCAGGAAAGTTCGCCTAAACGCGTTCGAGTAATTTCAAGTGCACCACGACTTTCTGATTGTCGAGCTCTCGTGCAAGTTGATATGCCATTGCAAACCATCACACCAAAATAGAATACTATTCCTAAGAAGTCGACAATGCCGCTGAGGAGTTCCCCTCGTTTCAAGTCAAGCAAATACACCAAATATCCGACTCAATGAAGACACTATAACTTATTTTGGATGCCATTTTGGAATGACGCATACTGTTGGTTATGCTGTCAATTTGAGGCGTTAACTTTCGTTTTGCGTTCATGCATTAGGTTTAGTTATATGTTTAGGATGAACTTGGTATTGTAAGTTGGTAATTTCTAAAACTGAATGACATTTAACTATGGAAATAGTTGGTTCTGTGGAGGTTGCCTGGATTGTGTGTGTGTTGTGGGACAGGTGGAATGTCGTTGGGATTTAGTCGATGAATTTTTGTCCAGTAAGTCAACACATAGTACATCTATTCTCAACTCGTGGACAAACGTGTTTCATCAAATACCAACAGTTACAAAACATATGTCATCTGGGATTAAGACAGCAGAAACATACTTAACTAAAAACACTCTGACCCACAAACAATCAAACATAAGTACTTAAAATACAAATCCTAAAACACGTTCACCCAATCACCAATTTTAGGATTACAGCAAACAGCAGTACCACAAGAACACCAACAGCAGTAATCAACATATTTTCCCTCCTTCGTACAAGAACCACTTTGCTTTCAATCTTGCCATGCATATCTCGAAATTTGTTTACGACCCTCCTTCCGTATATGCACATTGGCGGGTCACACCACTCAAAATAATTACAACCGTGGTTCTGCAACCCCAAAACACAAAATTAGGGCTTCGAAGATTGGACACTGATTTTCACGACTAGGGCTTCAAAATTAAGCTTAAAAACCAAACAAATCGGCAAACATACCTTATAATTAGGACACCCATAAAACATTCGACTAGAATTCTTCCATGTCGAAGCGGGTTTAGCATGTGTGGTGAACCCACAGTAGCAACTCCACGACTGGTACTCTTCGGCTGACTTCGAGCTGGATGAAGTGCTGCCTGAGTAATGTGGTGCCAATCTTCCTCGGCGACCAGGATATCCGACAATAACGGTATGAAGACTTCGGGAATCGACGAACACCTTGGAGAATACTTTTGGAGAAGAAACCGTATGTTTCAATGGAGGAGAAAGACTGCATATAATAGGTGAAGAAGTCAGGGACATCTTTGGAATTTCACACACACAAAAAGTCACCTGCAAGGTCTGGATGCTGTTAACGGAATTTTTTAACGGACACAAACGGAATTCATCAAAAACCTACACCACCAAATATACTACATCAAAAACAAACATTGGGCCGCATTTACCACCGAGGGCAAACATGTTACATCTTTTTCATACTTTTCCCTTCTTAATTAGGTAAAATACGATTTTGTCTTTTAATATTTGAGCATATTTTGATTGATTTTGAAGAAAATAATATTTGACCATAAAATTTTCCTCTTCGTAAATTTTTTCATTCAAATTTAATAGAATATTTTTTGAAAGTTTCAAAAATAACACATAATTTTAAGAATGTTACAATTAAAACCTTCAAATCATTTTTTATGTATGGTCAATAACCAAATTGTTACCCAAATTTTGGACACTTTACAAATTGCTACTTAAACTTTGTCTTTTCAAATGTTGCTACCCGTACTTTCAAAGATAGGGCAAATTACTACTTCCGTTAAATATGAACGGAAAATAACGTGACAACACAAGATTAAATAATTTAGAAAACTAAATGATTTCTTAAAAATACTAAAAAAATTGATTTTTTTTAAAAACTAATAGATAAAATAAGAGTTTTTAATATAATATTTTTATTGTAAATATGTAACAAAATTAGAAAATAACTATTTTTATTTCATATGTATACTAAAAATATTATACAAAACTCATATTTTTCTATTAAATTTTAAAAGTATCTTCCTCAACTAAGACTCAATTGAGTCCTAATTGAACCAATACTTTATCGTAGCATATAGAAAAGTTTAGAATTAATTAGTTTTGCAGATCTTAAAAGTATCTTTATTTTTTCAAATTTGAAAACATATTTTATATGGTAAACCACCTCAATAGTCACTTATTATGTTGACACTATGTAACTAAACGATCATGTATGTTTTAAAAATGTGTCTTTTTTTGTTAAACATATTATATTGAGTCACATATGTTTGAAAAATGTGATTAAATGGTCACAAAAATGACAATTTTACCATTCCATTTTATATTGTTCTTCATGTTCTTCCTGTCTGAAATTTGTTTTCGAACTCAGATTTACGTAAATTTGGGTTCGAATCAAACTCAAAAATGCAAAATTGGTTTAGAATTGAACCCATAATTGCAAATTTGGGTTTGAATCGAACCCACAAACGTAGATTTGAGTTTGAACCAAACCAATCAACGCGGATCTGAGTTTGAATCAAACCCAAAAATGCAGATCTGACTTCAGTTCGAACCCATAAATGCAAACTTGGGTTCGAACTGAATCTATATATACTTTTCTGGGTTCGAACTGAACCCAAATCTGTAATGTTGGGTTTAGTTTGAACAGTTTTTGCAAATCTGAGTTCGAAATCAGATTTTGAGTTTGAATCGAGGAAGAAGAGATTGAAGATAAAGAACCTGAATAACGGTGGAAGGGTATTTTAATCAATTTTTGCAATGGCTTAGTCACATTTTGAAACATAAGTAGCTGTTCAACACAAGTTTCAACATGAGTGATTGTTAATGTAATATATCCAATTATATTAAGTTTGGATGTAAACCGTAACAAGAGAAATTAACTCGAAACATGATCAAATGTTAAGATTGATTATTTTAAAATCATATAATAAAAATATTCTTGAAAATGCGCCTAAACATTAGGCGGCAAAGTCGTAATTTACATTTCCTAATTTTTTTCATGGTTATTTGTAAATATTTAAGTTATTCTATAAATTAAGAATTACTTAATATTTTAGAAAATAATAAAATCATATAATTAGGTTTTATACTTATGTGAGTTAGATAATATTAGGTGTGTCAATCGTGTCGTGTCGTTTTATTAATCGTGTCGTGTCTAAAAATGTGTCGTGTCTAAGTGGATAAGTCTTAAACTTGTCTCAAAACTTCATACACGAACACGACACGATTAACTAGCAAATCACATGGAACACGATTAACTTTTTAACAAACAAAAGACGGAAAACATGTTAGGTTATACGACACGTCACAACACGATTAGACACGACGCAAACTTATAAACACGACACGAAACTTATAAACCACGACCCAATTAAACATGACACGAGTAATCACGATCCAAAATGTATAGTAACGAGACGATTAAACACGAAATTCAGTAATTTTAGTTTATCCATTGAGCAAATTATAAACCAAGTTGGGTTCAAGTCAAGCACAACAATTCCTTAAGGCATTAAGAAACTTAGGTCAACATTTTTACAATGAAGATTCAATATTCAAGTGTCAAGATTATTAACCCAGTGAATGCAAATGCAAATGAACCTGAAAGCTGAATCAAATGCAGGTGTAATGGACAGTCTTTCTAGTTTCTACTACTACAAAACCAAACAAAAGAGCATGATTCAATCACCTAGTCCACTGGAACTAGAGACACATAAATGGTGACAAATGATTAAACATAATTACAGAAGGAAGGAAACCAATTAAGGGTCCTACTTAACCAACACCAAATCATCATTTCACACGAATTATACTAGTGAGACGTGAAATTACAAAGAAAATAACATATATCAAAATTCAAGCGCTCCATTTCATACCATAACCGTCGCAAAAACCTCCTCGCGCATGAGAGCATAGGCATCGACGGCAGCGTCACATACTTCAACAATGGTGGTCGACTCAAACTCAGCCTCAATAACGGCGACAACAGTTTCAAGCGATTTTGGTGAGTTGAGGATTGATGGAGAAGAGAAGATAGACCAAGAAGCTCGGGACAACTAAGAAGCTCAGAACTAAGCTTACAAACCTCACGTTGTGCGGGACGAAACTCAAGAACCTCGATCGTCGTTCAACTTTGGAGAGCTGCGGTGGTAGTTGTGTGACTTGTTGAGCGATGCGGTGTGCGGTGGTAGCTTGACTTGGGAATAGAAAGAAACTGAGAGTTATACTTTTCATGGCTGAGAGTTCTTGGTCACATTGCAGTGAGTGACTTGGGAAGAGAAGGAAAGTGAAAATATTTTAAAATGAAAACAATGTAGTGAGTGAGACGTTGGTCACGTTTCTTGTGTAGATGAAGTTTGCAGTCTGCGTCTGCATAGATTAAACATATAGATTTGAGGTCGTTGGATTGTTTTCAAACCAACGGTGAAATTTATATGTGTATAAATGTGTCACATGTTTACACGACACGATTAGTTAAACGTGTCACTATTCGTGTCATAAGTATACACAACACTATTACACATGATTAGACAAGAATAGTTAATCGTGTTTATACAGATATCCGCAGATCTGAAGTGTTTAATTGTGTCTAAACGTATACGAGTTGTTTAGACGCAGAATCTGTTAAGGTCAAACTCATATACACTTTAAAGAAGATCGTGTCATTTCGTTTAATCGTGTCGTGCCAAAAATTGCGACCTCTATATAATATTACTTTCTCTCCGTGAGGCACCGTGAGAAATCTTTCTAGCCGACAATCGACTCAGATCCCTAGCAATTTGTTTGTTAAAATCACAACCAATCAAAAACAATTCCCACAGACCAATCATCAGCTACTCACGCAGAGAGAAAGCATGACTACATCCATTACACGTAGAGGGGAGCGACGAGAGTAATTTCAGATCAACACCCTATTTTTTTTTTACTTTCTCTCTGTTTTACAGGAGCAGCGATGACAGTGAATGCATCTGGACCATGAACAATATGAATCTTCATAGAGCTAATTCCAATGATCAAAACAAGACTCGAAAACACGTATTGGATCTGAACTCAAACCCACAATTGGAGCATAGCGATCGGTATGTGGGGCAGATTATTTTCCAAAAACCTGTCAAGATGAACCCAATCCATAACGTCTTGAATTTAGCATGGGCCCGATACGCTCGTGTCAATATATCAGAGGCATCAACCAGAATATTGAATTTCGAGTTCGAGGATGAGGGAGAGTGGCACAAAATTCTCGACATATCACCATAGGTGATCAATGGGCAGGTGCTAAGTATTAAGAGATGGGATCCGCGCATTGGTATAAACGACGTGGATTTCAACAATGTAATTTTCTGGGTTCAAGTACATGACCTTGGATTGGAAAAACTTAGTACAGAAAATGCCTGGAAAATTGGAAATCAGAACGGGATATAGAGAATACTAAGAAAAGCTTTTGAGACTGAGAGTGTAAATTGATGTAGTTTGGTGGACAAAATCACAAGGTGAAGATAGATGGGCATCAATCAAATACGAACGGTTGTCCGACTTCTGTTATGGATGTGGCACAATGGGACATACAACCTAGCCATGTAAGGAGAAAGTGTGGATGTTGGAATTAAACCCAAAGGTTCCAGCTTACGAACCGTGGATGGTGGGGGTAAGACCAAAAAACACTCCGACCAGGAAACCGGTTGAGGGGGATGGAGAAACCAGTACAAGAACAACAAGAATCTTCCAAAGAACATGGCATGATATAATGATGGAAGTGAGAAACCCGATGAAGGAAACGAATCAGCAGGAGAGGGTGAAGGAGATGGATAACCAAGAAGGTGAGCCATCACAAAACAACCGAAATGAAGGGGTGATGGATATGTACACATGTGCCAACTTGGATTACATTGGGAGAACCATATCTGATAACAACACTAGAAGAAGAGAATGCTTGGACCTGAATGAACCACCTACCGAAACATACATAACCCTCCATAGAAGCATGGCCAAACAATCTACAAATAACCACCATGCTACCACAAAACCAATAGGACCAACTTTCAACCACCATCTATATCCTCCTGTCCTAGTTCAAGAGCCAATCCAGATAGACATTCACCCCAACACAATATCACCAATCCATCAATCTCCCACACCCACAAATAACCTACCTACCCGATACATCTCCCACGCTACAACAACCAAACCCTACCCCACATACCAACACCTACCCCACCTACCCCACGATACGAAAACCAATCCTCAATAGCTTATACAGTTGAAAACCCAATCGACACCCTACCCTACCCACCGACCCATGACAACCTGAACCCTACATCCAGCCTAAGCCTCTACTTGAGCAAAATGACATTGAAAAGGAAGGGAGAAAGCGTGGAGGAACAACTTCGGTCTAAGAAGATAAAACGTACGAAGCAAGGTCAAAATGGAAAAGATGATAGAAAGGGAAGGGGAGTGGTGAAAGAAAAAACAAGCCCAAGGAAGAGTGTAGCTAGGGCGAGAGTACGTCGAAAGAAGAGACAAGAAAAGTGGAGTAAGACAGGAAATACACAAGTAGAAGCTAATGATGAAATGAGTTCTGGTGGTTGTCCCGAAACAGCCAGACGGTCCCAATGAGTTTACTGTCATGGTTTTGGGTATGGCTTGACAATTCATCACCTAATAGACCTCAATAAAAGGTATCACCCAAACATAATATTTCTAATGGAAATGAAAAACGGGGATGCCTACTATGAAAGTATTAGATTGAAAGTTGGGATGGACAAAAAATAATACATTAACCCGAGGGGAGTATCAGGCGGGCTAGCTCTGTGGTGGACGATGTAAACAAAGGTCGAGATTCTTTTCATCAGTTACAGCTTTATCGATTGTGAAGTAACTATAAACCATCATGATGAACCGTTCTTTATAATTTGGGAGTATGCGGACACTGAGCTACACAAACACACTAAAAACTGGGACACATTAAGGGCAATAGGGCATAACCGAAGAGGTAGATGGATTGTGATCGGAGATTTCAACACCATATGCCACCCCCATGAAAAGGACATAGGAAGGATGAAATCACAAAGGCAGATGGATGAGTTTCAAAAGCTGATTGAAGATCTGAAAATGGAGGTATGGATGTGAATGGCCAAACCTTTACGTGGTGCATTAATCGAAGTGGAGACGAACAAATTAATGAACGGTTGGATAGGTCTCTAATCAACAAAGAAGGTACCGAAGGCTTCTCAACAGGTCTATGCATAAATGAGATCGCTCTAGGATCGGACCACACACCACTGATCATGTAACTACACCGTATGGGTAAGAAAGGGAGAAAAAAGTTCAAGTTTTAGGAAATGTGGCTTGAAACGCCGACATGTAAGGAGATTATTCAGTCAGCTTGGGAGTCGAATATTTCAAGAAATGCTCTATATGGTGTATGCTACAATCTTCATAAATGTCGAAGTAAATTAACAAGTTGGAGTAGAGATAGTTCCAGCAATAACAGGAAGGAGTTGATTCGAGCAAAAGAGAAGCTGCGACACATAGTGAAACCAAGGATGACCCTGGCTGATGTAATAGAAGAAAGACATCTGAAAGCTAAAATCCAGGAACTGTGGACAAGAGAAGATATATATTGGAAACAAAAGTCACGGGTTAAGTGGTTAATGGAAGGATATCAAAACACACTCCTTCTTCCATTTAAGTACGACTTCGAGATGGAGGAGGAATCACATATGCCGTTTGAAAAACATGCATGGGGACTGGATAAGCAATGAGGAAGGAATATCGTTAGAATTACATAACTATTTCGATGAGATCTTTAAAACGGAAGCTTCCAACCTGAATGAAGCAATCCTTGATTACATACCGACCCAAGTTTCAACCGAGATGACCAATGAGCTCACGAAGGAAGTCATAGATAGAGATGTTCGAGTGCAGTATATCAATTGGGCGGGTCACGAGCTTCAGGTCCGGACGATTTTCTAGGTCTGTTTTATCAGAGGAATTGGCAATGAGACCATATGTCTTCACTGTGGTTAAAGCTTTCTTCAGAGCAGGTATACTTCTTACCCCCTAAATCAAACCGATCTTGTTTTAATCCCCAAATTCCCTAACCCCACCACAATCCATTGAATTTAGACCAATTAGATGCTGTAATTTTTTTTTATATAAGATTATATATATATTTATCAGAACTTATCACTCATTTATATAGTGCGTTTGTAGCAAGGAGATCAATACAAGATAATATACTGGCGTCTCATTAGCCATTCCATTATCTATAGTCATGACAGATATTGAACAGAATAGAGTGTGCCTTAAAGATAGATATGCAAAAAGCTTATGACCAGGTGGAGTGAGATTTCCTCTTTGCTAGCCTACGAAGAAGGGGTTTCGCCGAGCAATGGATAAAATGGATCAAATAATGCATATCGACAACCACATACCGAGTGATGGTGAATGGCGAAGGATTAACTGTTATGCAACCGACCCGGGGCATTAGACAAGGGGACCCATTATCGCCATATTTGTTCATCGTACTCGCGGGCGTACTTCGGCGGAATAGATCGCAAGAAGCTGTGGGGCAAAGGCTTAAAGGGCTAACCCTGAGGAGGAATTGCCGCAAGCTCCATCATATGTTTTTCGCAGATTCACTCCTTTTCTTGCAGGGTTTGGTCGAGAATGGCCGACGACTAAAGGACCTATTAGATGATTACTGTAATGCATCCGAGCATAGGATTCACACGGCAAAATCAACCATATTCTTCAACGTGAGTGCATGGCCGAACGAGATAAAAGAGTTGGAGGAGGTGCTGAACATGCGAGGTACAAATGACCCGGAAAAATATCTAGGATTATTGTTTTTATGGGTCCGATCGAAAAGAGAGGCTTTGGATACCTAAAGAACAGAATCCGAGATAATTTAGCGGGATGGTGACCGAAAACTCTGAACCAAACAGGTAAGAAGATCCTAATCAAATCGGTCAGAACGACAATTCTCACTTATGTCATGAGCGTGCTCCAACTTCCCAAAACCTGGTGCTCAAAGATTAATTTTTTAATAGTAGACTTTTTGTGGGGCTTAAAAATGGATGGAAGAAGACTCATTGGAGGAACTAGGATGGATTGACCATGACTATGAATGCGGATAGCCTAGGGTTTCGAGAACTCCAAACCTTCAACATTGCGCTACTAACCAAGATGGCAGCCCGAGTAATTAACGAATCAGATGCGATGTGGATCTGAGTATTGAAAGGGTTATACTTTCCGAACTGCAGCTTCCTTGAGACAATGGGAGGCGGAAGAGCATCTTGGGGATGGAGTAGTATCCTATCGGGGAGAAATGTTCTAAACTGAGAAGGCATGTGGTCCATAGGAACGAGAGAGGACATTCAGGTATTTAGAGACCCATGGATATAAAAGAAAGCTGGTTTCAAAGTGGATGATGGATTGAGAGATTAAAGTGGACGGGGAGCTATGGGTGAGTGACATGATCAACTCGGAGAAACAGTGGGATGTGGCAAGGGTACGAGAGAAGGTCCCCAATGTCGATACTGAGCTCATCTTAGCCATACCAATATTTGGCGAAGGAGGGATGACAAGCTCATATGACCCTACACAAAGGAAGGAACAACACAGGTCAAGTCGGTGTACCATAGGCGACAAGAACAAAACCACCGTTCAACAGACAACAATGACAATGCCAACAGAACCAGCACCGTGTGGAAACTAATATGGACATCCAAGTCTCTGCCGAAAGGGAAGAATTTCATATGGCGCCTGACAGTAAATGCACTGGTTGTTAGCCACAATCTACAACGGAGAGGAATGGCTGTCGACCCGAGCTGTCCAGTGTGTGGGAGGTTGAAGCAAGGGAGCATATTGTCTTTGGGTGCAAATGGACGGAACCAATTTGGTTTGGTCTTCTAGGCGTGAGGATGGACAGAGCACAACAACCGACCATGTTACAATGGTTGGAGGAACGAGCAGCGAAACCATGCATACAAGGGAACACACAGACTGGAAGATGGGTCATTTGCCAATCAATATGTTGGCGTATATGGAGGCGAGGTGCAAAGCGACTTTCGAAACGAAGCAACCCTCGCCGACAGCTGTAGTGGACGACATCATGAAGGCAATTGAATAACAAAGGATTGCGAGCCGACCAAGAAACCAAGGTTGAACAGACCAACCAAGGTAGACATGGGAGAAACCGAGCACAAATACAATTAAGATAAACTGCGATGGTTCCAGGTGTGCCAAAAAATACTCGGTAGGTATGGGAGTCGTGGCGCGAGATAATGAGCGATTTTAGGCGTGATGAATCGGAAATTTCGTAGTCAAGATAGAGTCACAATGGAGGTGATGACAATATATGAAGGGTTGAGGTTGGCAAAAGAGGAAGGATGGACAAACATAACCATAGAGTCGGATGCGCTGGTAGTGAGTCAACAAATCAGCGGTGGCACGACTAGGTGGCGGATCAGTGCAAAAGTATCAAATATCAGAGCACTTGCAAACCAAATAGAGCAAGTCTAATGACGAATTATTCCGAGAACGACGAACGAATGCGTGAAATGGATAGTTAAGCAATCGCGATTGGGTGTGAGTCTTAACAATTCAGTCTCCCAACCCCCACTCCCATTAGTTTGTTTATTGTGGAATGATTGTAATCCTGAACAATCGTATCATTTTATCACGACGTTTTATTTCATCAAATAAAGCATAATTTTCGACAAGAAAAAAGTTTTATACGTATTCTGAAAAATTCTCTAGATAAACAAATTTCTTTATTAGAAAACTAAACATCAAACTAACATTTTTTGTTTCTTAAAATTTAAAACACCAGCGAATACTGTTTCACGACTTTGATTTTTGTGTTGTGAAAACAATTTTTTGCATATATGAACCTCGTTTTATCACTAACAAGTAAGAAGTAAGACCTTTAGTGTCACATTTTTATATCCTTAATATTTATTTATTACTCTATCATTTAAATGATTGTATTAAGTATTTTATATATTTATTTATTATCACATTTTAATAATTAATTTTTGTTACTAACACTAAAAAAATCTTATCCAATCTTAAAGTTCATTCATAAAATAAAGAAATATTAAATGAAAGATGGGGTACCGTACACTACATGAGACATCTTAGTTAACGACTGAAAAACCATTTTTAACAACTCATTATTTGAGCCGTTAAAGTTTCACGACTCAACATAAATTGAGTTGCTATAGGAAATGTTGCGAGATTTCTCATGATTCGAATTTGGTATAGCCGTGAAAATTAACGGCTCAAATAAATGAGACCCGAAAAAGAATTTTAATTTTTTTATTCATAATTTTGAGGACTCATTAAAAGAGCTTCAAAAAATATGTATTTTTTAAATATATATATATATATATATACATATTTATCAGTCGAGGTTCTTCTGCAGGACGTTATTAAGTCGAGTCTTCTTCTGCCGTCGGAGGTTCTTCGTAGGTGGTTGGTCCTAGTCGAGTCTTCTTCATCCCCAACCACCGGAGGTTCTTCAACCCCAAATCTTCGTCGAGTCTTCTGCAGCCCCAGCCGACCCAACTCTGCTCCATCCACAGTCCACTTGAGTTCATGACCTGAGGTTCATCCACTGTCCGCTCCAGCTCTAGCGAGCTCCAACTCCATCCACCATCCATTGTATCAGCAATAGCTCTACCGGATCGATATGCTGCTAAGGACAGTGAGTCTTCTTCAACTCGACCAGAGGGACAACGTGTCTTCTTCACCATCCACCGTCCACTTGAGCTCCTGGTCGGACATCACGCGTGCGGGAAGATGAAGAGGGATGAAGAAAAGGGAAAAGATGAAAAGAAACGTAAGGGAAGAAGAAAAGGAGCGACAAGATTTTTTTTAAAAAGTTGTTTTTATTTGTTTTTCACAGCTAAAAAAGGAGTCGTGAAAAATAATTTACTTTTATTTTATTTCACGACTCTGACATTTGAGTCGTGAAATATATATATATATTAAAAAAATACAATGGCGACCAATCCAATATTGAGTCACGAAAAAGATAAAATAAAAGCGAAAAATAAATTAGCTATAGCTCCAATTCCATCCCAGGTTGGAACTCCAACTCCATCCCAGGTTGGAACTCCAACTCCATCCACCATCCACCGTACCAATTATAGCTCCACCAAATCCAAATGCTGCTAAGGATAGTCGAGTCTTCTTCATCCCCAACCACTGGAGGTTCTTCAACCCCAAATCTTCATCGAGTCTTCTGCAGCCCCAGCCGCCCCAACTCTGCTCCATCCACAGTCCACTTGAGTTCATGACTTGAGGTTCATCCACTGTCCGCTCCAGCTCCAGCGAGCTCCAACTCCATCCCAGGTTGGAACTCCAACTCCACCCACCATCCATTGTATCAGCAATAGCTCTACCGGATCGATATGCTGCTAAGGACAGTGAGTCTTCTTCAACTCGACCAGAGGGACGACGTGTCTGCTTCACCATCCACCGTCCAATTGAGCTCTTGACCGGACATCACGCGTGCGGGAAGATGAAAAGGAGGAAGATGAAGAGGGAAAAAGAAGAGGGAAGAGATAAAAAGAAACGTAAAGGAAGAAGAAAAAGAGCGACAATACTTTTTTTTTTAAAAGTTGTTTTTATTTGTTTTTCACGGCTAAAAAAAGGAGCCGTGAAAAATAATTTAATTTTCTTTTATTTCACGACTCTGACATTTGAGTCGTGAAATATATACATATATATATATATATATATATACATATATGTATATTTTAAAAAACAATATAATGGCGACCCATCCAATATTGAGTCGCGAAAAAAATAAAATAAAAGCAAAAACTAAATTAGCTATAGCTCCAACTCCATCCCAGGTTGGAACTCCAACTCCATCCACCATCCACCGTACCAACTATAGCTCCACCAAATCCATATGCTGCTAAGGACAGTAAGTCTTCTTCAACTCGACCAGAGGGACGACGTGTCTTCTTCACCATCCACCGTCCAATTGAGCTCCTGACCAGACATCACGCGTGCGGGAAGATGAAAAGGAGGAAGATGAAGAGGGAAAAGATGAAAATAAACGTAAGGGAAGAAGAAAAGGAGCGACAATTTTTTTTTTAAAATGTTGTTTTTTTATTTGTTTTTCACGTCTAAAAAAAGGAGTCGTGAACAATAATTTAATTTTCTTTTATTTCACGACTCTGACATTTGAGCCGCGAAATATATATAATACAATGGAGACTCATCCAAGATTGAGTCGCGGAAAAGATAAAAGCGAAAAATAAATTATAAGACGACTCAACTATTTCTGAGCCGTGAAATAATCAGATAAATAAATTATTCACGGTTTAAGAGTTTTTGACCCGTCCCATTGATCCTTTAACTTCAATCCTTCCCGTAGTAGTAAAAACTTTCCTTTTTTATTTCTAGTTTGTATATATATTTGCTTTATATTCCATGTATTTAAACACGTGTGATAATGTAATTTGATTTTGGATTCAATTTAGTTTTGTAAAACGGTATGTATACTTGGAACAAAATATAGATTTGTTGGTTTGTTTGTGTTTTTTCGATTATAATAAAATATAATTGTACTGTGTTTTGGGTCAAATAAATATATGTACTAGATCTCTATTAAAGTTTAGCAAAATGGGTCAAGCATTCTAAACACTAATTTGACCAAGTTTTATGCTTAATTGGAAAGTTAATAAACAAAGTTTTTGTTTTACTAGAATTTATTTTATTCTGGAAAAAGTATGAAACTGCATCTAGATGTTTGCTGACCATTTAATTTTCGTAGGTAAATTATTTTGTCGACAAAAACGAAGCCGACGGGAAATACATTCACACACAAAACAATTTGGTTGATTATTGAGATTACAAACAAACAACTTATTTCGTTGGTAATAAATGCTAACGACAAAAAAATTTTGTCGACAAAGATCGACTTTTACTGATGATACTAGAAAAAGTCAACAAATTTGCTCAACAAAATTCATGGATTTACCGACGGAATTTTCGTCGGTAAACATAAGACTTTCGCTGACAATAAAAATGGTCATATTTTCAGCGACAAAATATTTACTGATGAAATTTTCAATTTACCGACGAAAATTATTTTTACCGACGAAATTTACACCTTTTATAGACATAATTATTTTGTCAGTAAATAAGAAAATTTCAGTAGTGTCATAATGTTTGTTGTTACATTTGAATGTTTTCATCTGTTTGTAATTACACTTTTCAGTCAATTATCGTTTAGTTCCGTCAAATACACTCTATGTGTCTCTCATGTGACTTGATACTAAACAGATATACTTCAAATACCCTAATACCTGATACTAAATAGATATACCCCAAAAATCGCTCTCTCTTCCTTCTTCCAGTCATGAACAACAACTAAATCCAGAATCTGAACACCACGTGTGATTTCAGCAACCCAGTCTATTACAACAACTACACAGTTTTCCAAAAGCTCGATACATAGCCGATGCTAGCGAGCGAAGACGATGGTTGCGTGTGGGAAGCCATCAGCTGCGATGAGAACAACGATCATGTGATCAGGCTTGATCTAAGATTTACTTGCGCATGTGCATCCATGGATTCCAGCAGCAATATTCTCCCTCTAGTCCAACTCTAGGAACTTATTCCTCTACAGCCTTCGATCTCAGTCTCTATTCCTCATCTTGGGTCCTCAAAATCTACAAAATGATTCTCATGAAAGTTTTAGAGAACCTTATATAAGTATTGTTAGGTTGTTGAGTCTGATTAATATGTAATGTCGTTTATATATTAATGTTGACACATCTCCCAGTTCAACCTGTAGGCTACACTGTAACTGTGGACGGTGCCTAAAACGACAATGGACGAGAAGGTAAACATGGGCGGCTGAACGAGGGTCAACACGGACGATTGGACAGTGGTCAACATGGGTGTCTGGACAGTGCAAGCTGGAAAACGTGTTGTGCAAGAAAACATGTTCAAGTTGGAGTTTTGCACTTAGTCATAGTTTTGTATATATATACATTTCTCCATTAATGTATTATGCATTGAGAGTTGAAAAATCATCAATACACATTGAAACCACTGTGGAGGTTACCTCGAAGAGGTGTTACCACGTAAAACTCTCTTACGTTTTCTCTCTAGCTTTCCAAAATCTCTCTCAATTCTTGTTCTTCTCAATCAGTTTCTGTGTGTATTGTGAAATCGATCCTAACAATTGGTATCATAGCTAAGGAGATTCAACACGATCACTGAAGATAGAGAGTTTGAAACTTGGAATCGAGAAGTTCGATAGATCCGATTTTGGTTTCTGGAAGATGCATATCGAAGACTATCTGTACCAGAAAGATCTTCACGAAGCCTTGCTCGAGGTGAAGATGAATTCCATGACGGATGAGTAGTGGAAGCTGAAAGATCGCCAGGACCTAGGATTGATCCGGTTGACTTTGTCGAAGAATGTGGCATTCAACATCGTCAAGGAGAAGACGACGACCGATCTGTTGAAGGCGCTATCAAATATGTAAGAAAATCCATATGCGATGAATAAGGTATATTTGATGCATAAGTTGTTCAAATTATAAATGTGTAAGAGTGGATATGTTGTTGATCATATAAATGAGTTTAATATGATTGTAAGTCATCTGAGTTCTGTGGAGATTCATTTTGAAGATGAAGTCAAAGCCTTGATTTTGATGTCATCTCTGCCTGAGTCATGGGATAGTGTGGTTGCTGCTATTAGCAGTTCCCATGGTTCTGAGAAACTGAAGTTCGATGAAATACGAGATGTTGTTCTCAACGAAAGTATTTGCAAATGAGAAGTGGGAGATTCATCAGCCAGTGCTCTCAGCGTTGACCGAATGGGGAGAAGCAAGTCGAATGGCCAAAATTCACACAGCCGATCAAAATCAAAGAATCGAGGAAAACTCTCAACAAAGCCAACGTGATTTGTTGGTATTGTGGAGATAAATGGAACTATCAGACATCCTGCAAGATACCAAAGAATAAGCAGAATCAGAAATTTGGAGATGATTCGGATTCTGTAAATTCAGCAGAAGACACTGGGGATGCTTCTAATCCTTAGTGTGAACAACCCGATTGAATCCTTGATTTTGGATTCTGGTGCATCCACATTCGTCTCCAAGCAAGGATTTGTTTTTGGAAATTTTGGAAAGGTATACCTTGCTGACAAGAAATCTTTGGAGATTGAAGGAAAGGAGGATGCCCAGATAAAGACCCCATCGGGAAACCAATAGACATTGGAGGATGTCAGATATATTCCTGGAATCAAGAAGAATCTGATTTTGTTAGTCAGTTGGATATCACAGGCTACACAACAGATTTTGGTAAAGGTTCGTGGAAGATGATAAAGGGTGTTATGACTGTTGCTTGTGGCACAAACTTTGGAACCTTATACACCACTGCAGGGTGTATAAACATGGATGCTATCGTTGAGGGTACTTCTGGTTCATGTCAGTGGCATAACAAAATTGGACAATAAGTGCAAAGGGAATGAAGATGCTGGTTGCAAAAGGAGCTTTGGAGGGTCTTAAATATTTTAATATGGATCTTTGTGAAAGCTGTGTTATGGGCAAATAAAAGCGAGTTAGCTTCACAAAGACTCCAAGAGAGACGAAGAAAGTACAGTTGAAAATGGTTTATATATATGTTTGGGGACCATCTCCAGTTTCATCACTTGGAGGATCCAGGTTCTATGTCACCTTCATTGGCAATTTTAGCAGGAAGACATGAGTTTACTTCTTGAATCACAAATCAGATGCGTTTGCAACATTCAAGAGGTGGAAAGCTGAAGTTGAGAATCAAACCGAATTGAAGATCAAATGGATAAGATATGACAATGGAGGAGAGTATGACAAATCAGAGTTCAAAGTGTTTTGTGCTGCTGAGGGAATCAGATTAATGGGGACAGTTCCCGGCAAGGCTAGGCAGAATGGAGTTGTTGAAAGGATGAACATAACATTGAATGAGCGTGCGAGGAGCATGAGGCTGCATTGTGAGCTGCACAAGACGTTCTGGGGAGACGCGGTGTGCACAACTGCATACTTGATCAACAGGGGACCCTAAACTTCCTTGGGGTTCAAGATTCCAGAAAAGGTATGGACATGAACATATCTCAAATAGTCACACATGAAAACCTTTGGTTGCACGACTTATGTTCAAGTTGATCCAGAGAAGAGAGATAAACTTGATGCTAAAGTTGTGAAGTGTTACTTGATAGACTATGACTCTGACATGTTTGGTTACAGGTTTCGGGATGACAAGAAAGACATTGTGATGTGACGTTTGATGAATCTGCCCTATACAAAGACATGGAGCATAAGGTTTCAGAGACTATGAAGCAAGTAGAAGTTGAGTTTCAGTTGCAGAAGACTGCACCCAGAGATGATACTCAAACAACTCCAGAGACTGTTGCTGAAGAACCCGTGGTGGAGCAAATGATACATAATCAGGTGTTGAGGAGATCATCCAGAATCATCAGAGCACCAGATAGGTATTCACCTTCATTACATTATCTGTTGCTGACCGATGAAGGGGAACCAAAGTCTTTTGATGAGGCCATACAGGTGGAGGATTCAATCAAGTGGGAGCAGGTCATTGATGATGAGATGAGCTCACTTGAGAAGGATGACACATGGGTGTTTATTGAGTTGCCTACAGGGAAGAGAGATTTGTTGAACAAGTGAGTGTTCAAGATCAAGGCTAAACCAGATGGCAAAAGACGGTTCAAGGATCGGTTAGTAATTAAGGAGTATTCACAAAGGAAATGTATTGATTACGCAGAAATATTTTCTCCTGTTGTGAAATTAACTATTATTCGTATTCTATTGAGTATTGTTGCATAAGAGAATTTGCATCTAGAGTAAATGGATGTAAAAATAGCATTTTTACATGGAGATCTATACAAGGAGATCTATATGCAGCAACAAGAAGGATTTGTTGTTCTGGGCAAGGAACAAATGGTGTGCAAGAGTTTGTATGAGTTGAAGCATGCATCGAGGCAATGGTACAAGAAGTTCAACTTCTTCATGAGCAAGAGTGGCTTTTGCAGGAGTGAAAATGATTATTGTTGTTACTTGAAGAAATACATTGATTCTTATGTATTTCGACTCTTGTATGTGGATGATATGTTGATTGCAGGATCCAGTATGAGAGAGATAAACAATCTTAAGGCAAGCCTGCCTTTAGTGTTTGATATGAAAAATTTGGGTGCAGCAAAGCAGATTCTTGGGGTGAGGATATCTCATGATAGATCTGTTGTCACTTTAAGTGTATACTGGGAACAGTACAATGATAAGGTCTTGACCCGATTCAGGATGAGTGATGCTAAGCCCATGACTACTCCTTTGACAAATCACATAAAATTGTCAAACGAGCAGTCACCCAAGACAGTTGAGGAACGTGAACAAATAGTGATGGTTCCATATGATTCAGCAGTTCGGAGTTTGATGTATGCTATGGTCTGTACAATACCTGATATTGCACATGCAGTAGGAGTGGTTAGCAGGTACATGGCAAATCTGAGGATAAAGCATTGGGAAACTGTAAAGTGACTTATGAGATATTTGAAAGGTACATCCAGTACTTCACTTTGTTTTGGCAAAGACAAAGTGATTCTGCAGGATTTTCTAGATGTTGATCTTGGTGATGTGGACTCGAGCAAGAGCACATCCGTATTCATTTACACCATAGGTGGTACAACAGTAAGTTGGATGTTCAGGTTTCAGAAATGTATTGCTCTTTCATCAACTAAGGTTGAGTACGTGGCAATACTTGAAGTTGGGAAGGAGATGATATGACTGATAGATTATCTGGAAGAGTTGGGCAAGAAGCAGAGCCAGTAGATTTTGTATTCAGATAGTCAGAGTGTCATACAGTTGATAAGGAATCCAGTCTATCAATCGAAAACTAAGCATATCAGAAGGCAGTATCATTTCACTCGCTAGGCAGTGGAAGAAGACTACTTGTGCTTATAGAAGATAGAGGGTGCGAAGAATCCATCAGACATGTTGACGAAATGTGTTAATGTTGGTAAAATGGGGTTGTGCAAAACCTCAGTTAGTATTCTGTAGTTATGTTTCTATAGATGGTGCGGTGAAGATATTGATGATGACAAGACTTTGTTGAAGAATGATGTTTGGTGACTGAATCAGTCTCCAAATGGGAGTAATGTTAGGTTGTGGAGCCTGATTAATATGAAATGTATTTTATATATTAATGTTCACGCGTCTCGCAATTCAATCTGTAGGTTGCACTGTAGATGTGGACGGTGCCTAAAAAGACAATGGACTGGACAGTGTAAATGGGCGGATGAACAATGGTCAACACGGGCGGCTGGACAGTGGTCAACACGGGCGACTTGACAGATCAAGCTGGAAAACGTGTTGTGCAAGAAAACGTGTTCAAGTTGGATTTTTGCACTTAGTCATAGTTTTGTCTATATATACATTTATCCATTCATCTATTCTGCATTGAGAGTTGAAGAATCATCAATACATATTGAATCCGCCGTGGATGTTACCTCGAAGAGGTGTTACCACGTAAAACTCTCTCAAATTTTCTCTCTAGCTTTCCAAAACCTCTCTCAATTCTTGCTCTTCTCTAGCAGTTTATGTGTGTGTTGCAAAATCGATCCTAACAGGTATTGGTGGGCAAGCTGAACTCTGGCATTTCTTATATCACAGTATATTCTTGGTGGCCAAGCTAGGGAAGAAGTTACAAGGTCTTCAAAAGGTTATGGGATGTTAGGATGGGTATAATCGTCTTTTTGTTCTTTTCAATATTAAATGGTGCATGTGCCCTACATGTGATACTTAGTGAGTAAATTTAAAGGAAGGTGCAATAAGATACAAATTGAACATACGAGTGTACTTATTTGTGACGAAAAACATCCGTGTGCAGACGTAATTAAAATCTTATAAAAATATAGTAAGTAAATAATTAACTTAAAATCTAAAATTTAGACGTAATTATCTTTTCAACCATCTCCTATCTATATCTATCTATATTCTATATCTATATCTATATATTAATTTGGTTAAGAGATATAATTTGTTGACAAGTAAGTAAAGTGAGATTTTTTCTTCAATTTGATTGGTCCAACACTACCATATGTTATAAATACACTTGTGACATCACATTTTTGCTTAGGTGGACAAATTTAAATTGCTCCAAAGCTCTTCATTCAATCTTAAAAACCATTTTATTTTATCTTAATTTATCACTTATTTCTCTTTCAAGAAAATAGGTTAAAATACGAGTTCCCCCTAAAGTTTTACCCGAATTTAATATTCCCCCTTAATGTTTGAAATTTGCAATTTTAGTCCTAATGTTTGGACACAATTAAAATTTCCACCTTACATTCATTTATCCGTTAATTTCAGACGAATTCGTTGACATGTGCGGGGCACGTGGGGATTTTAAGGTAGGAATTGACCAAATTGCTTTCTTATTCACTCCTTTTCACTACCACCTCTCCTCCTGAAGCCCCCATCGCTACCCCACGGTCATCGACACCAGTGAGCGCTCTCACTGCTTCGGTTCCGGTTAGCTCACCACCTCCAGTCCCTGCTCCGACCATATATATATATCAAATGGTTTCAGTTAGTCCATATTCACCATTTATGAATTCTTCTCTATTGTGTCGAAGTTTTATTCATGTTGTTGGTAGAATTTACTTGGAATATTGTGGTGCTTGGTACAGAAGATCTATGGCAGAGATATCCTTAATTTCGATATCCGAAGCCGACTGAACTGTCGAAAGCCCCTTATCCAATCTGAAGAGGAAATCAACATTTCCCTGTGGCAGCTCCAGAGCGGATTTGGTCGACGAAGATTCTAGATTTTGAATCTGGACGAAATTCAGAGTATCCACGAACCACTGGCCCTTTGATTTGGTGTCGCTAGTTCTGAAATTCGTTGAATTTGAAGAATTCGTCACAGGCAAGAACCCAATCGAATAAGAACAATCTCTGATTCAGAAACCAATCGAAGAATTCCTCTTTCGTGAATGATTTTCCCGGTTTTGTAATGTCTTGCTTCAAGTCGCTGAAGTTGGTCCTAAGAGGTTGGGAGTCGCTGGAAGGAGGGAGAATGAGGCTCAGTTGTAATGCCACGTCCGAAGGAGGAACAAGGAGAAAAAAGAAGAGTGTTTGTAATGAAGGACAATTTTGTTAGTTCAAAATGTAAAATAATCGTGTGTCAAACACATGATGGGATTTCCGCTTGAATTTAACAGCAATTGGACGGAAAGCGAGAAATTTCCATTCGACCCAAACATTAGGACTACAATTTAAAATTTTAAACTTTATGGGGATACTTAAATTCAACTAAAACTTTAGGGGGGAAACTCGTACTTTACCCAAGAAAATAATTATTAACATGTTTTTTTTTTCACAAACTTAGTTATCTAATTTTTCATTTTATACTTGTTAAAAAAAATCTATTAATAAATCTAATATTTTGAACAAATTTTATTAAAAAAACATTTTTTATATAAATCATCTCATATATTATTAAAAATTAAATAAAAAATATTATAAATTAAATATATATTTTTAATATAAATATAGGTTTGATAAAAAGATTCAAATTCTTTTTAAAATTATCACAATATAATAAAATTTCAAGTATACTATTTATTCATTTTTTATTTTTGTCCATTATTAAAAATGTTTCTCAAATATATACTTTTTAAGGAATCTTAAAAATCTAACATGTAGCATAACAAAAATATATATATTAAAAATACTAATAATTGATTGATAATATATATAATCACAACATTATTAATGCATCACTATATAATAATAATAATATTATTATTATTAATATTAATAATAATTAATATTTATCGTTATTATTGTTTTTTTCATGTGTTGTTTTAACATTAATATATAAATAATTTTATTTTGATATTTGTCTATTAAATTAATTGTTAACCAATACTTTGGGTATTATTTTGTAATCTAAATTTCTAATTTTTATTGAACAATTAACTTTATAATTATTTTTTCAATCAATATATTTCATGTCATTTTTATTTTATGTAATCGTAAATAGTAATGTGATATAATATTAATGCATATTGATTTGAGATTATAATAATCATCACATTGACGTTACTTTAGATTACTAATAAAAAATTTAACTAACTCAGTTGTAATCTATATCTATCTATCCTATATATTAATTTGCCTAGAAGTACAATTTTTACAAATACTATTTTTGATGTATTTTTTCAACCCTAATGTTAAATTGATCTGTTTTAATAGTTCAATGTCAATCATGCAATTTTCATTCGTAAGTGGCATACCATAATAGTCACTTTAGAATCATCTTAATGTTATCAATCATTCTAAGGATGAGTTACAAAATTTTACTATTTATTTCATATGTATATTTATAATTTTGGCTTACTATAAATAATTCAATTTCTATAACAGTAAAACAACGTTTTTTAAAATGTATATTTATTTAAAGACTAGAGTAAATAAATTTTGTAAAATGCATTACGAAAAATAAATAAATTTACTACTTACTATGGAAAGCGCGGGTAAAATTATCTAGTAAATTATAGTAGACAAGTAACTAAATTAGAACTTTAGATGTTGAGTTTGGATTATGGTGTTATCTACAAAATTATGTAGAAGTTAGTTCGAAAAAATATATTAGAACATACATGTGAACTTAATTCGCAGGTGGTCCTAATTTTCTAATTTTAAAAAATTGGGGTAAGTTCTTAACACAAAAGAAGAACACAGGTACATATAATTTGCAACCCGTAAATGCAGCCTTATGAATATTGAATAAAATTGTATTATATGGTTTCATTTAATAAAAAAATCAACCGTACAAATGTATAACATACAAAATAAGTGCAATTTTAAAATATACAAAATATTAGCATGTTCATCACAAATAGAAGCATATCTACTTCATATTGATCGATTCTCAAGTTGCATTATAAAAATATAATGCAATACTGATTTCCAATCGTTTTTTTTTTTCTATTTCAGATTGTTTCTGTAATTTTGAATTGAGAGTATTACCGTCGAAGCGCTATTTTATTTGGGATCTTCCAATTATATTTCTGAGGATCACTTATCGCTTTAGCAATGGATGGAACCCAATTTAATTGAATTTACTAAAATTAACATTCAAGAAAAAGTAGGTACAACCGTATTGAATGAACATAACAACAAAAATATATATAAAGAAAAGTTCTTGGTTTATAATTTATATTTTGAACAGTGTTTGGATAGAAAATGAAAATATTAGTATGACTGATTGATAAACATATATAATTATTTCTCAACGTAATTCATTATATATTTTAGGTGTTCAATATAAATAGAAATATCTAAGCAAATGGTAGATAAAATTGTTCATTATTTCCATTGTGTTAAATAGATCAATTTTTTTCTCTATTACGAAGGTATAAATAAATAAATAAATATTTGTTTGTTTCTTATTGTATCTACAATATAGTATTATGTCCTATACAATATATATATATATACTTCAAAATTTATTTTTCTTTATGTATTTTCTTCAAAATATAAATAATGTATTTTCTTAAAAAGTATTATGTTTTGATTATAGAAGTATCTTGTCATGATAAAACGTTTAAGTGGTTCCTTAAAAGTATATATATACGTGTTGCATTAGTAATTAATATATTCCCATCCCTTACTTCGGGGAATGAGACCGACTTTTTGTTTTTTTTTTTTGTCAAGAAATTACTTCAATTAATCGTAATAGGAGTTTTCAATATCTGTTACACATAATACAAAAAGTGATCTCGGGTTTCGAATGATCCAATATCTTGGATAATGTAAGTGAAACCGTGAAAGAGATAATTATAAGAATATATATATATAATTATAATTAAGATAAGTATATGACTCTAATTTTCAAAAACATGCACTCTTCTGTACAATAATTCTCTCTATAAAATCTCTATTTTAGTAATAGAATATTATTATAAAATTCTACAATAACTATAATTTTTATTTTTCTAATTATAATCTTAGAAATGTAAAAACGTTAGTCCAAATATTTATTTCACAATGATAATTATTCATGGAGTAGTCGTTATGTTACTCATCAATTCTCCTGAAAATGTTTAATATTCATTCACCTTATTAAAATAAGATAACGACTACTACATGAATATGTCTACATTTGACTTTTCAAATTCATATGACCTGAAATATGTAAAAAAGTGGAAAGTTGAATAGAATGACTTCAACAGAGGCATCACAAAAGTTGAAAGTTCAATAAAAATGACTTAACCAGAGGCACCGCTAGTCTTATAGTGATTGATGACACTTACTCACACGTGGTTTATACTATAAGATCACAAGTTTGAATTTCCCTAAATGCAAAACACTAGAAAAATGTTTCGTTGTTGAAATGAGACTTGCAAATTGAAGTTGGACTCTCAATCCTAATCTGCTGGTGGGGATACGTTTAAATACATTTAACCTGCAAATACACAACAAATATAAGTTTAAACACAATTAAGTAATTGTGTCGTGTCGTGGCTAACTGTGTGTTGAGAATTGGATTCACTTATTTATGTTGAATGTTGAATCTGTTGATTTTAACGTGTCGTTTCGTGTATGTCATGTCGTGTTTTATCGTATCGTGTCTTAATTGTGTCGTGTACGTGTCTCACATTTAGAGATACGTTTAAAACTTATCCATTTAGACACGACCCGTTTATTGACATGACATGATTACTGACACGACACGATTAGATACGACTCGACCTGTTTGCCACTCGTAATGGTTCTCTAACAAGTAAAGTGTACGGGGACGAAAACTTGAACATCACGTAGCGGAGAGAAGTGAATGTGTCCGCGGCTAGCCCATTCCTTTTGTTGGTAAAAAAAAATACAATTGACTTAAAGAAGTAAATGATTTTGAATTCTTTAAGAAGTTAGCACCATAAGTTAGACTTCTGTCACACACATCATGATCTTTTTCTTAGAACATTCAAAGGAGTGGTTAATTATTGGGATTAAACTATAATTTTAGTTGACAAAGGTGTGAAAGGAGAATTGGATATTTAGAAAGAATATTCAAGTTCTGCAATCATCTTAATATAAAATAAACAGTTTAGAAATTTCTGATTTGAGTTCTGAAAATAAAAAATATATATTCATAACTAACATTTATTACCTATTACGGCTCATCACGACCAATAAAAATTATAGAAAATATAAATCTTAATAACAAATAAATTGCATAAATATAAGGCGGATAATGTAAACATTGAAAAAACAATATGTACAAAGTGCAATTAAGTCGCCAAAATACAAGGGATAGGTTCACATAATTTCCCAAATGCATAAATGTTTTTGTTAGTAGATATATCAAAAAATTAATGATAAACTTGATTTATTGTTAAGTTGAATTTAATTCAGAATAATCAAAATTTTGAAAGGTCGACGTGTATTCTTTTTTCCGTTTATCATGTTAAACAAAAACCTTTCACTCTTGTTGGGTATTGATAGTGACGACCCAATAAGGAAAATGCCTCGAATGCCCAATAATCCTGGAGGGGTAAACCCAAGATATTCGAACCGGATCAGCCTAAGTCAAAGTCAACCTGGCCCACCATAGAGTGGCCCAGGATCGAGCCCAGGACGATATGGACGCCAAAGGCTCCCTAGCTGATCGCCATTCTTCACCAAGTCGCGACCTCCTACTGCTCGGCATGGGAGTGCTCGCCCCGAAGAGAGCCTTGCCTCTCTCCTCTGGTCCCACCAACCGTTAATAAGGAAGTGGCCACGATATCCCGCGTATCTCAGTCACATATTCACTAAGGATTAGATATGGTAACTGCAATATCTCGCCGTAACTGCAATATCTATTATCCAAATCTTCAACAACACAATATTCACTAAGATATACGGTTACCTTATACGGTTTGGTCTCTCCTACTCTATTAATACATTTGCTTTACATACATTCATTACGTTTTGAGCTATATACACACATATACTCATTTAAGCATCGGAGAGGGACCCAGAGACACCCCCTCTGTTGCGCTCCCCTACTTGCAGGTTCACCGGAGCTAAGACGAAAGCGATGTTCAACCGTCATCTGACATTCAATTTACTGCTAGATCAGCAACCAGGATTTCACGATCCAACATTTGGCGCCGTCTGTGGGAAACGAGTGATACAACCATGAGAACTCGATCACAAAACAACCGCCGGAACCAGACTCGCGAGAAATCCTCAGATAGCTCTGATTCCGCCGCCGCTTCGCCGCTCCAGCAATAGCCTGCCAGCCCCCAATACCGTTCCTCTGAGGACGACCCGAGAACATGTCGGTAATTCCAGAACGACCCCTGCTCTCAACCATACCGAGACTCTAGCACCGCAGACCGTCCACATCGCCGGGGAAAACATCCAGTTAACCCCGGAGATGATATCACTGTTGGAGGCCATTCTAGGACATGCTCGCCGTCAAGCCCCTGCTCCCCAAGGAAACACTCGCCCAGCTGCCACAGGGCCCTTGTCGACTGAAATCGCGAATCCTGGCACCACAGCGCCCAGGAGGATCAGGAGATGACATCAGGGCACCAGTCCCTACCCCCGGCATCCACCGAGCAGCCGACGGCTACTTACTCCACCAATCCTTCCGGTCCCTCGCCAAACGGGACTTCGCCGAAAAATTGCACCCTGGACCAGGTGGACGACCTTATCTATAAAAGGCTCCAGGAAAGACGACTGACAGTCGTAGCTCCCTTCAAGGAGCGATATGCTCATCCCTTATCCGGCGACCTCATAGCCATCAAAATCCCGAAAGACGTAGTCACTCGGGCTATACCTGAGTACAGTGGTGGAGGAGATCCCACCATACACATCAACAAGCACGAGACCTCTCTTCTAGGTAAGTCAAATGATCCCAATCACTTGGCTTTGTTATTTCCATCCACTATTTCGGGTTCGGCTTCGTCCTGGTTCTTCGGCCTCCCTGCAGGATCTATATGAACTTGGGCAGAATTAAGGAGCAAATTCCTGGATAGGTACATGGGCGAGCGCCAGCTAATCAAAAGCGTGGTCGCCCTGGATGCGGTCAAACAGCAGCCTGGAGAGTCGCTGGCCAATTTTTATGGACGTTTTCATCAGAACGTCACTGAGATAGATCGTCGAATTTCAGATGGGGAGATCATTCGAGCCTTCTATCGAGGATTGGATGTGGCCAACAAGGCCTCGAGAAACTGCGCAACAGCTATCACGTGAAGGACATTGAGACGTTGGAGGAGTTGGGGTCTAGGGCAAAAGGTTTCATAGACCTTGAGAGGGCAAACACTGAGGCTAACTTCCTGACGACCTCGCTAAGGATGGTTCCCGAGCCCCGACGCGATGGTAAGAAAGAGGTAAAGAAGGAAAAGAAGGGAAGAGACAGCAGGCCCCGGGTCGAGCCTAACCCGGCGCCCAGGAATCCAGAGGTCCCTGAGTACTTTACGCCTTTAAACAGGCAGATCTCAGCGGTACTAGTCGAGATGGAGAGGAGATCTTTCGCGAGGCCACCGATGCCTCGTAGGGGTGGTTAGCCCATGGGGAAGAATGTCGAGAGCTACTGCAGATACCACAAGTGCAAGAGCCACAAGACTGATGATTGCCGCATTTTGAAGCGGGACATTGAGAAGCTGAATCAGGGGGAATGCTGAAGGAGTTTGTGGCAGGACGAGATAGAAGTCGAACGCCACCCAGGAGACATCGTTCGTCATCTCCTGCTGAACAAACTGATCCATCTGCCATCAAGAGAAGGGTAAATTTGATTGCGGGAGGATTCAGTGCAGGAGGCGAGGGGTCACACGCAAGGGAAGTCTATGCGACTCAGATCTCTACAGCAGTTCAGCTGGGAAAGCGACCCCGACCTGAGGAGGACATTGTCATCAAATTCTTCGAAGATGATTTGACACATGTCACAACCCCCCACAATGATGCTCTGGTTATCACGACTGATATCGACGACTGTGACGTTATGAGAATTTTGATCGATGGAAGGAGCTCGACAGATATTCTATTCCTGAACGCCTTCGAGAAAATGGGCAAATCCAAGCGTGACCTGAAGAGGGTCGACTTTCCACTGATCGGGTTTGCTGGGAGAACAACTTATCCACTGGGGGCAATAACCATGCCAGTGATTTTGGGTGAGGTATGGAAAAGCATCAAGGTACCGGTCACTTTCCTGGTGGTCGACTCACCTACATCTTACAACGCCATCCTGGGGAGGACCACAATCAACCCCAACAAGAATGTGGCCTCCACAGTCCATCAGAAGATGAAGTTCCCCACGCCCAACGGGATTGGAGAACTGCTCGGCGACCAGCCTTCCTCGCGACAATGCTATGTGAACTGCCTGCGCAGGAAGAACCAAAGGGAGACCCTTGCCATCGAGACAGAGGCCGACCCTCGCGAGGATTTGGATCGACCAGCACCTTTGGAGGAATTGGAAGAAGTCGAGGTCGATGGCCCAGATAAGAAGGTGCGCATTGGGACTACCTTGAATGAAGATCAGAAGCAGGCCATGACTGCCCTCCTCAGGGAATTCAAGGAGCTCTTCGCCTGGCAGTCGAGCAACATGCCAGGTATCAGTACAGACATCATCTCTCACGAGCTCAGGATAGACCCTTCTATCAAGCTGATCGCTCAGAAAAGAAGATCATTCGGGACAGAAAAGCGCCTGGCGATCAGACAGGAGGTTGGCAGGCTGATTGAGGCTGACTTCGTAGAGAGGTCGCCAACCCAGTTTTGGTCAGAAAATCAAACGGCAAGTGGAGGATTTGCGTCGACTTCCGCGACCTGAACAAAGCTTGCCCCAAGGATTCATATCCCCTTCCCATGATTGATCAGCTGGTCGATGCTACCTCTGGTCACGAGATGCTGAGCTTCATGGATGCCTATTCATGCTACAACCAGATCTTCTTGCAATTGATGATGAGGCCCACGCAGCTTTTTATGCAGACGGTGACATTCTTTGTTACAAGGTGATGCCTTTTGGTCTAATCAATGCTGGGGCGACTTATCAGTGGATGGTGAACCGCCTGTTCCAGGACATGCTGGGGAGAAACATGGAGGCTTATGTGGACGACATGCTCGTCAAAACCATCAAGGGCAATCCGCACACAACAGACCTCCGCAAAGCTTTTGAGTGCATGAGGAGACACAACGTTCGCCTGAACCATGCAAGTGCGCCTTCGGAGTTAAGTCCTGGGATTCATGGCCAGCGAAAGAGGTATTGAGGCAAACCCGAAAAACCTAAAGGCCATAGAAGATATGAAGTCGCCGACCTGCCATAAGGAGGTTCAGTGCCTAAATGGTCGCCTAGCTGCTCTCAATCGCTTCCTCTCCAAGGCGAGCGACAAGTCCCTCCCATTCTTCAAAACTCTGAGGGCCAACCGCAAGTTCGAGTGGACGCCAGACTGTGAAGAAGTGTTCCAATCTTTGAAGCAGCACATCCACACACTCCCAGCTCTAGCAAAGCCCATTCCAGGCGAGCAGCTCTTCCTTTATCTAGGGATCAGCGACGTGGCAGCCAGTGCTGTTTTGATAAGGGAGGAAAATAATGTTCAGAGTCCAGTGTACTTTATTAGCAAAATGTTTAACTCAGCAGAAATAAAATATGTCCAGATTGAGAAGTATCTCTATGCCTTAGTTATTGCTGCTCGAAAGCTGAGACCTTATTTTCATGCACACGACATCACGGTCCTCACCAATCAACCTCTCAAAAACTTTCTGATGAAACCAGATTCTTCAGGAAGAATGATTAAGTGGGCGATCAAGCTCAGCGAGTTCAAGATCAAATTTGCGCCAAAAATGACCATCAAAGGTCAAGCACTAGCTGATTTCATTGTGGAGAGTACAAGTAATGGTGAAACAGAAGCAGATAACAGGCCAAGTCAATCAACAGACAACAATCAAGTCTGGGAGCTTTATACAGATGGGTCTTCATCAAGAGAAGGCTCGGGGCAGGTTTAATTCTCATTCCTCCTAAAGGCGAGCCTTTGAAGTATGCGATCGCCCTAACATTTCAGGCGACCAATAATGAAGCAGAATACGAGGCTCTTATCACTGGACTCAGACAGGCAAAAGGAATGGGCATATCTGCGCTTAAGGTAAAAAGCGACTCGGAACTTATTGTCAATCAGGTCAATGACACTTATGAGGCAAGGGGGAAAAGATGAAAAAGTACCTCAGCATCGCCAAGAAGCTCGTCGCAGAAATTACAAATTTTGCGATTGAGTCTATTCCTCGCTAGGAGAACCAGATGGCAGACTCCTTAAGTAAGATGGCATTTGGAGGAACGACAATTCAAGATGTACAATTCCTGGAAAAAGCCTTATGTTCAGTCCTTGAAAGCAGAGCAGAAGTCTTCAACATTCAAGGACAGGTCACATGGATGACTCCGTTCTAGAATCACTTAAAAGAGGGGATCCTCCCAGAAGACGAAGGCGAATCTATGAGGATAAGACGACTTTCAGCCAATTACCTGATTGTAGATGGAGAACTCTACAGGCGAGGCTACTCCACTCCTTACTTAAGGTGTGTTGCTCATCCAGAAACCGAAAGGGTTCTTCGAGAAGCTCATGAAGGGGTGGCAGCATGTCATGAAGGTGCTCGATCAATAACAAGAAAGATCTTCAGGTTGGGATACTATTGGCCAACTTTGGGAAAAGATGCGGCTGAATTAACGCAGAAGTGCGAGACTTGCCAGCAATTTGCACCACAATCAGGTCGACGGCCAACACTATTATCCCCAATGGCAGGTGCCTGGCCTTTTGCTCAATGGGGGATGGATATATTGGGTCCTTTTCCTATTAGCACTGGTCAACGCACTCACATCATAGTGGCGATCGACTACTTCACAAAGTGGATAGAGTTGAAAGCTTTGGCTTCTACAACGGAATTTCAAGTCATCAAGTTCCTGAAGATCAACATATTTTCCAGGTTTGTCATTCCTAAAATATTCATCAGTGATAATGGTCCGCAATTCATAGGAAAGGAGCTCAAATGGCTCTGTGAAGAATACCATGTTGACAATCGTTTCAGTTCAGTGCATCATCCTCAAACGAATGGGCAAGCTGAAGCAGCCAACAAGATTGTTTTAGCAGGACTCAAGAAAAGGGTTCGAGCATTCAAAGGAAGTTGGGCGGAAGAACTGGAAAACGTATTATGGGCTATCAGAACAACGCCTAAGGCAGCCACTGGAGAAACACCCTTCAGTTTAGTATATGGATCAGAAGCAGTGGCACCCGCCGAAATAGCAGTGCCTACCCATAGAATCCTACACTTCAACACTGAGGCAAACAAAGTCGAACGCATGACTGACCTCGACCTGGCAGAGGAAAAGAGGTGGCAATCAGAGAAGACACAAGCAAAGATGCGTCTGGCAACCGCTCGATACTTCAACAGAGAAGTCAGCGCTCGCCAATTTTTCGTGGGGGAGATGGTTATGAGAAGGAGCGAATTTACAAGACTGGACAGTCAGAATAAGCTTTCGGCTAAGTGGGAAGGACCATACAAGGTAGTAGAGATCGTTGCCCCATGATCCTACTATTTGGAAACCACTGAAGGAGAAAGGTTACCTCGTCCATTCAATTCTGAACATTTAAGGAGATTTCATACATAGCTTGTAAATTAAAATGTTATGTCAATAAAAGCAAGTCATTCCTTCATAAAGCGTGACCACTCGAATCAAATCGAAGAAAAAACCCTAACAACAAAGTTAGGCCAAAAGTCCTATCGCCAAAGTCAGGCCAAAAGCCCTGTTGCCAAAGTCAGGCCAAAAAGACCTAAACAACAAGAGTTAGGCAAAACTAAAGCCCTGACGCCAAAGTCAGGCCAAAATGACCTAGCAAAAGAGTTAGGCAAAGCAAAAGCCCTAACTCCAAAGTTAGGCCAAAAGCCCTGACGCCAAAGTCAGGCCAAAAAGACCTAGCAAATGGTTAGGCAATATGAAAGCACTGACGCCAAAGTCAGGCCAAAAGACCTGACGCCAAAGTCAGGCAGAAAAACCTAATACCACAATTAGGCAGGAACCTTGACGACGAAGATAATCGATCCATCAAGGAAACTATCTTCTTATAAGTTGGACAAATTTTAGAGAAGTTATCTGCTAAAGGTAACGACTCCTTCATGAAGCAAATTATCGAATATGTACAAGGATTCTTAAGCGATCACTATGGAAAGTGAAGCTGCAAGTAACAAGTTCCTTTCGTGGAGGCGAGCACTCCAAAAGTTTAAACTTTATTAAGGTTATTCATCTTCAAGTCTAGAAGTCTATACTTTTAAACCTTAAGATATTTTCCTTAAGGAGTTTATACTTGGCGAGATAAATGAATGACTTTATGAAGTCTTATCATTTTTCGCCTAAAGAAAGGTCCAAAGACCCTAAGGGTCAAGACAATCATAACGCGAAGAAAAAGTCGAAAGTCATTATGACTAAGACCTCGGAGGAATCGCCAAAGTATTCAAAGCCGAATAAAAATAAGGGCTTGCGAATATAGAAGGCATTCAATATTATAAAAATAACCGAGTCTGAATTCAAAAAATAATTACAAGGTAGGATAAAAACTATCATCTAAAACAGAAGTAAAAAGCAGTATATGATCGCCGGAGAGGTGGAGGCTTCAGGCCTTGGGGTCTTCAGGAGCAGGAGTACTTGGCTCGCCTTCGGGGGCAACCTCCTTAACAGCAGCAGCTGGGCCAACCTCTTCAGCAACAACAGCAGGGGTTTGATGAGGAAGGGAACTCCGGAGGAATGACTCAAGGGACATAACTTCCCGAACAGGGAAGTTGGGATCAACCGCCTGGACATCCTCGACCAGGACTTGGAGAAAGTCGGCAATATCCGACTTCATCACCTCCAAAGCACAGTCAATGAACTCTTCAGAGGCCTTGAAGTCGTTGACCACACTTTGGGGGGAAGGAACAGACTTCAGCTGCGCGGTCAGCTGTTCCTTCTCTTCCTCCAGAATGATCCCCCTGGCTTCAGCGGCGACCCGTTGAGCCTCCGCCTCCGCCCTTTGGGCTCGGGCCTCCTTAAGTTCAGCCTCTAGGCGATCCATGACAGCCTCCCATTCATCTAAGCACCGATGAAGGGCTTCAGACTCTTGAAGGGCGACTGCGGCATCAGCCTCCCCCTTCTTCACATCAGCAAGGAGCCTTTCCTCCTTCCTAAAGTACTCTTCCCGGGCACCTTCCACCAAGGAAACTGTCGCATCAGCAGTCGACTTGATGACCTCCATCTTCCCTGGGGAGAGCCCTGTGCTCCGGTACTGCTCCAACTCAACAAGCAAGTCAGACTGCTTGTTGGCGAGCTCTCCGACCATTCGACCAACCACCACCTCTTCTCGAACGAGCTGGCAACAAATAATAAAAAAGTTACCAGGCTATGAAAGAGAGTGAGCAATGTGAAAGCATAGCGAAGAGTTGAAGCCTTACCAGAGAAAGTCGTTCGAAATGGGTCCTCATGAACCCCTCGACATGGTGTAGCTCCGAGGGAACCGCAGAGCGATCCCTGGGAGGAATTATCCCCTCAAGGAGTCGCATACATAAATCCGGGTTACCCCGGAGAATCTTCTTGTCAGAGACCCCCTTCTTCGAGAAGTCTCCACAGGGGAACCAAACGCCCCGAGAGTTCGCAGCCTTGAGCGGCTGGAACATGCTCGCCAAGGAGCAGTACTCCCAGGAGGAGTCTTCGAAGCGCTGGGGGTATCAGACCCCTTCTTCTGATTCCCAGATCCCCCAGGAGGAATAGGGACTGAGGACTCGGAAGAAGAAGGGGCCGCAAAGATCAGAGTCTTCTCCCCGGGGGCAATGGATCCCTTAGGAGGAGCCGGAGGACTCTGAGGGAGAACCAGGCGATACTCGTTCCTGACCTTTTTGGCAGGAGGAGGAGGAGGGTCCCGTGCCACATCAGCGGTGGACTTCTCTACAAAGGAAGTTCCTCTTCGGGCTTCCTCTTAGAGGAACGCCTAGAGGGAGGATGAGGAGGATTCAGCGACGCCTGGTCCGCGGACAGTCCCGCCTTTCCCTGGTCATCAAAGAGACCTATGAGTTTTCGGCCCCTGTTGTCTACAGCCAATAAAACAGAAAAAGATTAGAATAATTACCCAATCATAAAAAATTGGTGTGGCCTGATGAATGCCCGCCATCTCGAGCATATTCTCAGTGGTCTCCGCCACCGAATGGATGGGGTAAAAAATGGACGATCGATGCAAACGGAACAAGTCATTGATGGCGTTACGGTCGCTCCCGGATAGCTCGTCGAATACAGGAGGGAAATCCCTATCTGGTGTAGACAACTTCCAAGACACGCCACCTTGTAGAAGAAGTAAAACTTCTTATAGTTGGAGTTGGTGGCCTGGAAATCGTCGACCAACCGGACGTGAACGTTCCAACTCCATGATTGACCTCTCCACTCCGCGAACTTGGGCCACCGGGACTGGAAATGGTGGAGGTGGTTCGTCCCAGCAGCCAATCGGAAAAAGCACCGGAACAAGGCCAGTGAATACGTCCATTCTTGACGTATACACAGGAACTTGAATCCAACCCATATCCTAATGGAGTTGGGTACGAGCTGCGTGGGATGTATCATGTAAAACTGGCACAACGCCTGCAAATCCTCACAAAGAGGAAAACGTAACCCAGCATCGATCTGGGCCGCATAGATGTAAACCTCTCCATTGCGAGGATAATGCAGACCCAGTCATTGGTATCTAGGAGCATCCACCGCACCAAAACCACAAAGCGCCACCACCATCTTAAAATAAGTCGGCTTCAGTTTGTTGGGCTTGACATCTACTCGAACAGTTCAGATATGGCAACAACGAGTATAAAAAAAAGGAAAAACAGGGGATACTCTCAGAACAGAGCAATAAAACAGAGTATTTACCTTTTGGAGAAAAGATGAGCGTCTAGATTTCAGGCCCATCCACCACCACAGGCGTGGCTGCGGACCTCCCAAGGTCAGTCTGCCTCTCAGTCGAGGCTGGTAGAGAACTGTCCCTGATAGTCAGGGGGGCATTGGTGTTCTTCGGCACCTTAGGGGTTGAAGAAGAAGCCTTGTTTGCCGTTTTCTTGATTTTTCCGGATTGACTGCGGGTGGCCATGGATTTTGCTAGAATGTGAATTGGGAGGATTGGCAAGAAGAAAGGAGAAATTTGCAGAGAAGAATATCGGAAAACAGAGAAGGCTTTAGAGTCTGAAGGAGTGGAAACGTAAAAGACAAAATGAGGTAACTGCTGTCCCTTATATAGACAAAATAAGAAGTAACCGCCATAGACAGAATCGAAACGACACAGAAGAATAATTGCACCTTTTTGGAAAAAATCGAAACAATGTCAGAATTCTAAGAGACACCTCGGGGAGACAAACGGCCGGCCAGTGCAGAAAGTTGTCAGACTACCCTTGGGTTACAGAATATTAAATGACAGGCGTGCTTCAAATGACTATTCGACTTCAGGATGACTGTGCAGTTATTAAATGCTAAAGTCCATCCAACAGACAAAGTGATCGCCAAGAAGGAATATAAAGAAGAATATTCCTTCAGCCTTGGACAATGGGATGACTGATCGCCAAACAAGCATGAAGTGTCCCTAAGGTCATGAACCACAAAAAAGAGACAAGGAAAACCAAATCTAAAGTGTCACTATCTCAAACCCTACTAAGAAATCAAGCTCGACCGAAGGAACTTCAATCAAGCTTTAGGGGCAAATGTTGGGTATTGATAGTGACGACCCAATAAGGAAAATGCCTCGAAGGCCCAATAACCCTGGAGGGGGTAAACCCAAGATATTCGAACCGGATCAGCCTAAGTCAAAGTCAACTTGGCCCACCATAGAGTGGCCCAGGATCGAGCCATGGACGATATGGACGCCAAAGGCTCCCTAGCTGATCGCCATTCTTCACCAAGTCGCAACCTCCTACTGCTCGCCATGGGAGTGCTCGCCCCGAAGAGAGCCTTGCCTCTCTCCTCTGGTCCCACCAACCGTTAATAAGGAAGTGGCCACAATATCCTGCGTATCTCGGTCACATATTCACTAAGGATTAGATATCGTAACTGCAATATCTCGTCGTAACTGCAATATTTATTATCCAAATCTTCAACAACACAATATTCACTAAGATATACGGTTACCTTATACGGTTTGGTCTCTCCTACTCTATAAATACCTTTGCTTTACATACATTCATTACGTTTTGAGCTATATACACACATATACTCATTTAAGCATCAGAGAGGGACCCAGAGACACCCCCTCTGTTGCGCTCCCCTACTTGCAGATTCACCGGAGCTAAGGCGAAAGCTCTGTTCAACCGTCATCTGGCATTCAATTCACAGCCAGATCAACAACCAGGATTTCACGATCCAACAAGTCTCTTATAATAACGTTAACTATATATATGATATGTGTTTTGTGCAGTAAATTAAATATATTAATTTTTACTTAGTTTAAGTTATATTTTATTATAACAAAATAGTTAATCTAAACAATTCATAAAATAATTATATATACATATATATATAATTTGTTATGAAATATCCAATTTAGATTTTTTTATAATAATAAAATATAAATTTTAGCACTAACAATTTACATATTACTTTTTATGTTTGAAATTTTAGATGTTATTTTTTTTGTTTCTAAAAATTAATGTTTTATTATGTTTTTATGGTTAAGTTCACCATAATTTGTGATCTAGTTAAAATTTTGCATATATATATTGGTATTTTTACGGGCAAAATATATATTTAGATATTCATTATGCATTTATTTATAAAATGTTATCTAATTGTTTAAATTTAAAGTAGCATATATATATCTAAGAAAGATTATTAATATGAAGTTAATGCATGCTCCTCAACTTAGTTTTTATGTTATTTATTATTATCGTCTGTTTGTCACGAATATTAAATTGAATATACGTATTTTAATAATTGTAACCACTCTACTTTGATAGTGTAACTATTACATATATTGTCTACCAAGTATGAGCATATAAAAAAGATGTATTTTTAAAAATTATTTATGATAATTATAATTTTAGCTCACGTGATAAATTTTAAACATACTTATAATTAGATTTGTTTAGTTTATTATTTTTAATTAGAAATTTAATATATTAAAATTAATAAAATCCTAATGCATCAATTTTTAATTACAATTTTAAAACCTACAAATATAGATTTGCGAATAAAAAGTACTAAAAATCCATAATTATCTATAGATATTTTTAATAAAAAAATGTAGAAAACTAAGCTTGAAAAAAATTAAAAAATATTAAAAAATATTGAATAATTGATTTGTAATAAATATGATAAAATAAAACAGTTTTTAAGGTTCAATGTAGTGCTTTTGAGCAATTTGAAAGTGTCCACATATTACATATGTAACTTTAATATACATTTAGATGAGCCAATAGAATTTATTAAAAAAAAATCATTTTGGTTACTTATCAACGTTATATATATCTTAGCCAAATTAATATATATAGAGAGATTGTTTACTTTTTTTTTTTTTTTTTTCTCACTGTTTATTTGATATAGTTGGCTAAAAATACTATATTGGTTCCATTTTATATTTTTATTTGTTTAAAAATAGGTCCTATCTAGGGTCGTATTAGTCGGCGTGATTCGCGTGAATAGTATGTTTTTCATCTAATAAATACAAATACACTCTGACTACTTACGTATTTCCACTCTACTTTTTACTTTATATGGACAATATCTTGCCCTAATGGCTTCATAATGGCTTCAGCAGTGACCGCCATCCTCGACTGCAACTTTTTTGAGGTCAGCACTAGTACCTCCACGATGAAGGACGACGGCTGTAGTTGGAACAACTGGTCACCGATGGTAGACTGGGAGGGGATATTCGGCGGCGGAGATGACTTTCAGGGGCTGATGGATGAGGAGGATGACTTTCAGGTGGTAGACTGGGAGGGGATATTCGGCGGCGGAGATGACTTTCAGGGGCTGATGGATGAGGAGGATGACTTTCAGGAGGGTCGAGAATGCAACTCGGACTTGATGATCATGACTAACGACGATGAGGAAGTTGTTGAGATTGATCACGTACACGACAGAGCTCATTTCAATGGACTGAGGCTGGTCCACCTTCTAACGGCCGCAGCGGAGGCACTCTCCGGCAAGGCCGAAAGCCACGATCTGGCTGGCGTGATATTGACTCGGCTCAAGGAAATCGTTTCATCAGATTCTATAACCCAGAGGAGGACAAACATGGAGCGGTTGGCGGCTCACTTCACGGAGTCCCTGCAGGGCCTTCTCCACGTCAACCACCACACAACGGCAGTATCCACCCCGCTCCACCACCACCGCCCAACGGACTCTGCTGTTGCATTACAGCTGACGCAAGACATGTCTCCGTACGTCAAGTTTGGTCACTTCACGGCCAATCAGTCTATCCTGGAGTCTGTAATCGGCTACAAGCATGTCCACGTAGTGGACTATGACATCGTGGAGGGTATCCAATGGGCCTCATTCATGCAAGCTCTTGTGTCCCGTAAGGACGGCTCGGTGCCCCTCCCACACCTTCGAATCACCGCCCTCTCGAAATGTGGGTCCGGACTGTGGTCGATTGGTAGCACAGTACACGAGACTGGTCGCCGTCTTACAGCTTTTGCTGAGTCCATTGGTCTGTCATTTTCGTTTCACCAGTGTAGGCTGGACCCTGATGAAACCTTCCGTCCATCTGCTTTAAAACAAGTGAATGATGAGGCGCTAGTATTCAATTTTATGTTGCACTTGTCACATTACACGTTCCGATCCTTCCCCTCCATCGTCTCGGTTTTATCAGGGGCCAAGACTCTCAACCCACAACTGATAACGCTAGTTGAAGATGAGGTGGGGTGTAGCCCAAAGGATGAGGGATTTGTAGGGCGGTTCTTGGATTCATTACACCACTACTCAGCCATCTATGACTCATTAGACTGCGGCTTCCCGATCCAAGAACAAGCGCGAGCTTTAGTTGAAAGGGTGTTCTTGGGTCCCAAGATAGCGGGGACACTGGCTCGGATTTACCGGGGTCGAAATGGAAAGGAAGTGGGTTCGTGGGCTGAGCGGTTAAGTTCGATTGGGTTTGAACCAGTTCAAATAAGCTTTTCCAATCATTGCCAAGCGAAGCTTTTGTTGGGGTTGTTCAATGACGGTTATAGGGTGGAGGAGTTGCCGAATAATCGACTTGTCATGAGCTGGAAGTCGAGGCAGTTGCTCTCCGCTTCCATTTGGACGTGTTCTTCCCATCATTCCTACTAGCTCATAGGATAGATAGATACATTTCGATATAGCTAAACTATCTTATATTTAATTTAAAACAAAAATATTTGAAATTTTATAAACAATATTTAGTATTATTTACTTTTAGTTACTTTTATTTCTTCCACAATGTAATGTTATATCATCTTTAGAGTGCATGATCATATTATCATAACACTTCACGACAACACACAACTAAGTATTATGTGTTGGATATCTAGTATATACATTAGCTATATTCACTTAAGTGGATTAAAAAATATGAATGTAAATATTGTATACAATATATTACTTTAATGGTACGTCTAGTGAGTTATGCTTAAAAACGTTTGTAAAGATAATCTCTAAGAAAAATTATATATTTATGCAAGTAATAGAAATAGAACCAATCAAACTAGGGAAACTAGGGGTGATCACGGGCGGGACGGGACCGTCTTTTTTGGTAAGACCGAGACCGAAATTTCAGTCATGATTTCTGGAGGACCGATACCGACTTCGGCAAAAAAAATCCGTCCGAGTCGGTCTTGCTTGACTCGGATCAGTCTCGATCTTGAACCGAAATTTTAGTAAGTAAGAGTAAATGTTGAAGGACATGAACTTCAAACCTTGTAAGGTGCGAGTTTTTCCTTTGCCCGAGTTCATAGATCTTTCACTATAATAGCAGGTTTTAACTCCTCGGCTCATTTTCTCCATGCTTCTTCATTGGGCACGACAATGGCACACACGAATTCTCCATAGTCCTTGTCGGGTACCGCCTCCTTGGGTAATTTCAGGCGTCACCTATCATATTCAAGGGACATATGCCCTTTCTTAGCTTACAGTCGTTGCCTTTATGCATATGGTGGTGATCATCTTGTGATTTTATTCAAAAGGTCATTGACAAGTGGTTATTACATAGGGCGTCGCCTATAATACCCCTTCAAATTCTACATTCCAATGATGTGTTAATGAAGACTAAGAACTTGCCTCTAGAAGAATAGCTTCGATTTGTAGAGGTGACCGTTTATATCCTCCGACCTTGATGATATTTGCATTGGTGCCTGTTTGGAGCAAAACCAACACAGTATAAATTAGAACTAAGGTTTTCATTGAAGTAAGGCCAGACCGATCCTAGTCGTGATCTAATATCTGCAAAACAAAAAAAAAGTAAATGTACATCCAAAATACATCCAAGTGTGGAAAAAGTATTGTCCATTAGTTTAGTGTGACCTAATATCTACAAATTACAGTGATTCTATAATTTTAAGAACTTGAAACATTTTTAAAATGTATTTTTTAAAAAAGAGTACAAATTATTTTTAATACATTTACAACATACGTCATGATCTTGATTTTATATGGTATAATTATTTATGGTAAATAAGTTGATGTTACTTAATTATCCACATGTTACTTTATGGATCTTGTCTTCAAAATTATGTTTATTGTAAGTTTATCTTACACAATTAATTTAATAGACTTGTATTGGGAATATATATAATAAAATAAAAGTGTGAAAAAATTGACAAACATAATATTCAGTATTTTCCTTTACAATACTAGGATTTTTTTTGAAAAAATTAAACATATTAAAATTAATATTTAAAAACGTAAATAAAAAATTGATATATAAGTATAGGCGCTACTAGGGGAGTATCGTATGTTTTGTATAGGTCGTTACCCCTGGTAATGCATTGTCCAACATTAACCCCCCTCCTTAAATTCGTCCATTACCCTACCCACCTACCCCCTTCTTTTCCACAGTTGCTCTCTGCTTTCCCCAGCAACCCCAACTTCTGCAACAACCGCTCAACCTTTCTCTCAGTCACCCACCCTCTTCTCAACCCGTCGCCCCAGGTTTCACCACCATCCTCCGCAGTTGCTCCAGCCTTTCCTGAAGTGTTGCCTAGCGAACGTCGGGAGTACCTCGCACCGTCGTCGTGCCACCGCCTATAGGAATCTCACCTTCGAACCTCCAGCATCCCTTACCTCCCTCGCACTCCGCCGTGGAGGACTGCCACCGTGAAAAGATCCGACAACCGTGAGTTTTACTTACCTTTTTTATTACAGTTTTTTATTATGCCTTTTATTGATGTTCTATATTTATATATTATATATATACTGAAATTTAAATATATTATTCATATCTATGTACATATATTTAAATTATTAAAAATGAATATTATAAAAACTACAATTAAATTTATTGGCATTAAAGTACGTTGATAATTAAATCCTACTAAATTCAAAATATTATAGATATATTTATTATTAAATTTATCAGTTTTTTAGATATATATTGTAGTTGGAAATTACAATTTTATTTTTATTAATTGTAGAGGTATTATGCTGTCACACTTAATTTTAGGAAGTAACTCATTTGGTGAAAATGCCTTAAACTTCGATCAGGTTGACTCATCCGTACTTTGAGGACAAGATAAACATCGTTCCTCAGATACGAGTGGCAACCAACATATCTCATTTAGATGTTTAAAGGTAGAGGATAATATCATATCGGAAGAGGCGAAAACTATTGTTCAAGTTGTTGGTTTATGGGATGTGGTTCATATGCCACGTACCAAACTCGATCCAAAATTTCTCACCGCATTGTGAGAGCGTTGACGACCAGAGACCCACACGTTCCATCTCCGACATGGGAGATGACAATAACTTTGGAGGTTATTGACGTGTTACTTGGACTTCGAGTACACAGAGATGCAGTTACTGATAACTATGTTGCTGAGGATGACATAGTTGGTGCGTGTATGGAACTGTTGGGCCTACATTTACCAAATGGTCGTAAAGATTTTGTGCAAATCCTAGAGCTAAAGCAAAATATTCTCCAACCTCATCCTACATCAGAACAAGAAGTGAGGACATTCATTTTGATCTTACTGGGTGGTGTTCTATTTACAACCACAAAAATAATAAGGTGTCGTTGATGTGATTGCCACTGCTTCGGGATTACAACGAGCTTCACAATATAGTTGGGGTCCAGCTGTGTTGGCAGCTACATACCGTGACTTATGTGAGGCATCTGAGGATAATGTTGTCACATTCTCAAGATGTGTCATCCGAGTACATGTATGACGTTTAAGTCATTTGCAAATGTTTATGTGTGTTATAAGACATTTTATAATATTGTTGTGTTCTACAATTATGGTAGTGGGAGCATCTCCACGTTGGTTGACCAGTGATTCGGGGTGAAGTGTCAGCTGGAGAATTACATCCCTTAGGCTACATGTTAGTTAAAAGAGTTTTTTGCTTGAATATAACTTATCTTATGAATACACCAATGTAATCGAAATTGTCAATGATTTAATTAATAGGTGGTCATTCTTAAAAAGATCGTACAACCACCAAATTAGAACGACCAATTTGGTGTATTAGGGATGATTTGGAGTCACAAACAAATGATCAGGTATAATATATAAAATTGTATATATGATTTGATTACTCAATTATTTATTGGAAATGAAATGAAAATTATAAATATCAGTTCACATGGATGTCATATAGTGCTTTCAGGTTAGCTACTGCTCCACATGTATGTCATGATCAACCCGTGTTGTTTCAAGCGAAGGTGCCAGTTATTCATTTATGTCGTCGAGTGATTCAACTATAGAGGATCTACAAACGAAGTCTACTTCATTCCAGCCTTGGTGATTGGTGTCATTCCATGTGCACACGGATGATGGTATATTTGTCATCTACCACATTCACATTTGTTTATACAAGGTTAACTGTATAATTCCCTGGAGTGAACCAACCAACACGTTTAACAAATCTACTAATATCACACACTTGGAGCACACCGTGGTTTAGATTGAATTGGGAAATTTGCGTCCTATCAAGTTATTTATCTGCTCTAGTAATGGTAGATTGTAGGGATGGAAAAAAACAATTTCAAATCGAACCGTACCTTTTGTGAACCGTACTAATTCACAAACCAAACGATTTTTCAACAAAAATAAATGGAGCGATTTTGATAAACCATATAAAAACCGATTCAAAAATGGTAAACCAAACCACTTTTTAAACCGATTTTATATAATATTATATTTAATTACTAAAATATCTACTCCTAAACCTGACCAGACTTTGGCTTAAAAAAAAGGACTGGACGGCTACGACATTATCTGGCCTCTTAACTTCAGTGTTCATTTTGACATTTCCTTCGCTTTCTTCATTTCTGGGAGTCTGATGTGCTGTCTAGTTCTTTCTTCTTCGTCGTCACTCATCGTATTCGTTTTCTGTTGCCATCAGCGACGGACGACGTCAACAGAATATGGGAGTCTTATTCTGTCGCCTGGCTCTAAACGAACGACGAATGGCCTCGACGACAATCGACAGTGACTTCAGCAATTAACACGGTTATTCTTCTTCGTCTGAATTCGTTTGCAAAAGTGAGTTATATGAACTTGGGATTGTACCTATTGTTATGCCGATTGTTAATGCATGTGGATGATTATGATGATGATTGCTATGCCGATTTCCTATTTTCCCTATTGCTATGCCGATTGTACCTAGCTGCAGTTACAATAGTAGCTTAAAATTCGCACACAGCTGAAGAGGGTGATGATGAATTGAAAATGACGATGATTATCAAGGCTTAGGAGAGTGACATAACTTCAAAGAGGGGGGGGGGGGAGGGGGGGAAATAACTGATTTTCTTGTTCTTGAAAGTGGTTCTGAACCAGGTTTTGAACCATTTTAGATAAGGTTCGGTAAATCGGCCAAAATTTGGAGCCATTCTCTTGAAGGGGTCGAACCGTACCTTACCTAAAATGTGGTAAAGGTACGGTTTGAGGCTGAACCGGTTCATGCCCAACCCTAGTAGATTGGACAAAGTCAGACCATACTTTGTTCTTCGCAATGGCATCTATCGCCTCCCGGCAATGTTGGAAAAAGTGTGTGTTTGACCTTCAGTAGTTTAATTTGACTAATTCAGTCAACGGTAATGTCCTCGCTCCTTTCAATACTTCGTTAAACCCTTCTATAAAATTTGTAATCATGTTGTGGTATCGAGCTCCTCCATCATATGCCAATGTCCATCTCTCAAGGGGTATATTGGATATCCAATCAGAATAGTTCTCATTATGGGTAGTTAATAGATTGGCATACCACACATCAAACTTTCGTTTGTTAGGGGTACTTACCATTATATACAGATGCCTTTTCAGGATGGCGCCTTAGAAAGTGTGATTTAAATTACTCGCTAGATGACGACGTGCACTGAGGTGACGTGTCCCATGCTCATATTGAGCATATACATTCTCCACCTCATTTATTATTGCTCTGTGATGACCAGACATTAGACAAACATGTTAATCATTCGTTACGTTATCACGAAAATGCTACAAAAACCAGTTCCAACTCTCGTTAGTCTCCGTGCCAGCAATTCCAAATGCCAAAGGATAGATCCCGTTACTAGAATCATACGATACCGCTACCAGCACTTTTCCATTATATTTTTTGTACAGATGTGTCGCATCTACACTGATAAATGGTCGACAATGGACAAATCACTCAATGGCAGGGCCAAATGCCCAAAACATCATACCAAATGTTGCTACTTCAGTTACCGCATTTACCTCTTTTGGCATAAAATCATAAATTATCCCAGGGATATATAATGACGTGGCTGAAAGTAGACGCGACAGGTTTATAAATTCTTCTTCATGTGTTCCGTGTAAAGCCTCTAACACTAGTTGTTTAGAGTACCACGCCTTCAGATATGAAATCTTCGACCCAAACTCATCCTCGACCATGGACTGAATGATTGAAATTTTCAACCCAGAGTCAGCTAAAATTGAATTTCTAATAAGAGTTGCTATCAACTTGCAATCAATGTTTTTGTGTCGTTCAATAGGAATTGCATTCACATATATGTGTGGAGAATATAATTTCGATATTCTCCACAATACAGTACTCTTAAAAAGGTTTCCTCTCAATGACCAAGAACAATTTATGATATCAACTTTACACTTGAAAACAATAGATTTGAGATTTGATGACTCAACAATGCAAACCTTAGAATTAACTATGTGTCACCTCCTCACAGCAGCAGGTTAAATCGTCTTTACTACTAAAATTCATGTTTGTATTTAAGAAACCATCATTCGACGGTTCCTCGACATTCACACACCACTCCATTGTTGATTGTTTTGTCAATTCGGTTAGTATCAATCCAACTTTGATCAGTGGGTTGCATGATTACCAGGTCGTGGGAGATACTTGAACCATCAACATCTACATGTACATTGTCAGAATTCTCAATAGACTCCAAGACCTCTGCGTCGTTTTCATCAATGTGATTCGTGAAATGCTCAATATATGAATCTTTTTCATTTACTCCAACATTAGATAGTGCATCAATGTCGACCTCATCGTCTAAGAGATCATTGGCGTGACCATGCAGAACATTCACTGTCTCATGACTATCAGTAATGTTTTGAATTACGTTGAGTCCTCTAGTCACGCTGAACACAATAAATCGACTAGCAACGCTTAATTGTAAAACAAAAGACAATGGACTTTGTGATTGAATCATTACAAACTTGCAAACACCATCAGTATCTACAAATTTATATGAAATGTGGATGGACTCAGCTTCAACATCATGTCAACCGCATCCTATACATATAATTTATTTTAGTCTAGAAAGCGAAATATCCAACGTACTTGTAGTAATACTGGAGGTACCACCCACATAATTCTCACTAGCATTCTGTGACAATATTTCGTCGTCATATAAGTAAATGATACTAATCCGTGTCATGCGTAATCCTAAATAATTGATATTATAAAATTTGATATCAAATATACTTATCTATTAGTTAACCTAATATTAATATATATATATATGTAATACTAATTTTATAACAACTGTAATTAAAAATAAAAATATATAACATACTATTGATTAGTGAATTTGATGAACGCTGCTGCTGGGACTGAAGATGACAAAATACTGGAGAAGAGAATAGATGAAGGGGGAAGATAGGCTAGAGAAGGACACACAACAAACTAATTTAAAGAGACAAATAAAAATATTGTTAAAATAGACTGAATAATCGAATATCGCGGGTACAAAATGTCATGCAGAGCGATATTCTGATATAATCAACACGCTATCAAGTATTAACGACTTTGTTTAATTCGTTAATAGGAGTAACACAATTCTGATATTCGCTACTCCTTGTAGAGTGTTGAAGCAAGTCGCTACTTGCGGTAGCAAACTAGATCAAAAGCTCTATTTCAGGTAGCGTTTATTCACATTTTTCAAATTACTTTTCTCATATAAATACTTTTCTAATTTGTTTTTCTAACATGACTACTTTATGCAAAAAAATTCAATATTTGTTCTTAGATTTATTCATATATACTGTGTAACCGGCACAGAAAGAAAAACAATTCACAAACAAAAACGATATGTACTTGGTTATTAATTTATTACAAGTTAATTTAATTCTGGTCATTTTTACAAATATGAAAATTACCACCAACATTTTCGTCCCATGAAAATTTCAACCCATGTTTCTACTTTTGGATGACATGTGGTGGCCCAACAACCAACATATATACGTGCATCAACTCAAGCTACGAAAACAATATAATTAATTGAGCTGTTTTTTTTTTGTGGGAGAAGAATAACCATTAAAGGCGGCAATTCAGATTAACCCGACCCGACGTACCACTCCCACCTGTCAACTCGGACATGACCTGCTGAGCCGCGCTGGTCAACCTTTTCAACTTGCACCCGACCTGGCGGTTCGACAGGTTGACCCGCCTGATCCGCCATAATTATAACAGTCTAAAATAAAATTATCTCAATATTGGCGGCCTTGAAGATTGGAGAGCTCCCTTAATCAGTAAGTGGGTGTACTTACACGTTTTAATTATTGCTTTACTACTCCTACAAATGACATCCCTTCCAATAGTAACATACGTTTATTTCACGAAATTCAGAATAAGCAATAGACAATCAGAATAGGGAATAATGAATAGAAGATAAGCATATGAAGTTGTTTCTTTGGCGGAATGGAATAAGGAATGTGTAAAAATGATATATTTGTCCCTCCTTATATATCTATAGTATATAATACATATAATTTGCGTTAATTAAGTTTAAAAAGTAAGAATAATACTATTATATAATATAATTAATCATTAATTAAAAAACTTTTAAAATAATTTATTTAACTAATTAATATTAAAAAAATCTCATTAATTAATTAAGATTAAATAGTTGAATTAATGTAAATTTTAATACAAATTCATTCTTCTTACTAATAACCATTGACAATATATTTACCCGAACCATAATATTATTAATGATCATACTTACATAATTCAAAACAAATTAGCATCCTGAACCAAAATTATACAATTTTGTAATATTGAACCCAACTTCGTAATACTGATCCACTAAACAGCTTCAATCGACTAAATTAAATAGGATCATCATCTAAACAGCTCCACTAAACAACGTCAACTAATCAAAATTGATTTTATCAAGGGACGAGCTGCAATATTAGGGACAAGCATGAACCAACAGCATGAACAACTGCAATTTCTGTCATCCCCACAAATTTAAAGCAAAAGCATGACATGTATATACAAATAGAAACAAGAATTACATAACAATATCATTTTTTGAATGAGAGCTCATCAAAATTCTAATCACAATGGAAAATAGCAAAGCAAAAAACATGTTACACTACTGCAGATAACCACATCAAGTAAAACCCATGTAAAGAAATCGTAAAATGATATGAAGTATGAACTAGTATATGCATATATTGAGTTCAAATGTTCACTAAGAACAACAATTCAACCGAACATCATTTATAAAGCAACCGAACGGAAATTTTGGGTTCGTGATGAACCAGAAATTTTGGGTTCGTGATGAACCAAACAGAATTCAACCGAGTAGCATTCAATCGAACATAAATTCAACCAAACATGATGGACCTAGAATTCGATTCTGGGTTCATCACGAACCCAAAATGATTATGGGTTCGTCACGAGGATTGGAAGGAGGAAGAATCAAAGCATGCCTAATGTATCCGAGCAGGGGAAGAATTGAAGGAGAAGAATCTGATGGAGCTTCATGAAGACGACGAGAAGGAGCAGGGGAGGGCTTCATTCGGAATGAAGGAGCAGGAGAGGGTAGTTCCTCCCTTAAGAAATGTTTAGGCATTTCAGTCATTTCGCCTCCTATTCCAGATCCCTAGCGCACCCGACTTAGGAATTCCGAGGTTTTGGGAGGAAATGTGTAAGCCTACCCCGCTCAGAATTCGTAAGCCAATTTTTTTTAATTCCACAAAAAGAACAACTTTTTATGGAATCCGTAAGCTGAAATTCATAAGTTTTCCGTGAAAAGAACAATTCATAAATGATGATTATCACGTAAATTAAGCAAATCAACAAGTAAGGCAGATAGTAAATTTCAAGGCAAGTAAGTTGAAATAACTTCAGTTTCAAGGGAGCGAAGACACAAAATTTCAAGGCAAGTAAGACAAATCAACAAATTTAGGCAAATTCAAGGAGCGGAGACACACGCAGAGTCACTGGAGTGCTGGAGTTGAAGTTGTTGGACGTCTGGAGGCTGGAGTGGACGGTTGGACGCAGGCCTATGCGTGATGCAGGAGTTAGAACGCCCGACGCTGGAGTGGAACTGGGCGCAGATTGCATGCTGGAGAGTGGAGCGGCTGGAGGGCGGACGCTGGAGGCTGGAGTGGGTAGCGAGTCGGCGTCGCAGACGTAGAACAGGACTGTAGGAGTGGGCGCACCGACGTAGTAGTGGAGTCGTGGACGCATGACTTGCTTTTCAGGTTCTCAGCTTGAAGTCTTTACTTCAGTCTATAGAGCAGTTGAGCTTCTATCAATCTGATTATATAATTTATTTTTTACACCAATCAACGGGTCGGGTTCGGGTCAGTTTACCCAACCTCTGTTTTGCAGCGGGTCAGACGGGTCAACCCAAAATGACCCGACCCTCTATTTTTTTGACCCAACCCGGGTCGTTTTCGGGTCGGGGTCGAAATTGACAACTGTAATAACCATTATGTTTAATTGATATTGGTTTATGGATCCAAACCCAGAATTAAAAACTCTAATACTCGAATCATTTCTTCAACTTTTTATTCTTTCTTCTTCTAGAAGTTCTTTTGTTGTTTCTGGGTTATCACCATCTGGTGGCTTCTTTGGAAGAGTGTTGTCGTTGTTGAGTCCACAAGACCCTTGGAGGCGTGTACATGTAATCTTGTCTGGAGAAAATAGGATTAAGGTGTATGGGAGGAAGATGCAGATGATAGTTTTCTCAAAAGTCTAGGCTAGCAAACACCAGTAAGGTCGAACGAAGACTTGAGAGAGGAGTTTGAAGAGTCTGCTAATGGTGGCTTGAGCTTCGTTTGAAGCAACAGATTCGAATGATTATTCAATAAAGTTGAAAATTCCCAAATCAAAACTGAAACAGCAACAGATTACGAAATGGTTGATCGAGTATCCGATTTGAGTAGCTATTGAAAATGAATTTCTATTTCATGGCCAAAGTTTCGACAGAGAGGTTATTACGTCCAGCGATAGACGTACCTTGGAGTGGGTAAGAAGACAGGAGAAGAATATAGAAGAAGCTTGAGGAAGAGGAAATTGTATTCTATTCATGACTTCCTTTGATGATTCTGTCACTTCCATTCCTAAAAAAATATCTCAAATTCCCTAGATCTTTAAGTTTGAACTCATCATTGATTATACGAATTACCTCACTGATTTCAGAAGATGATGGACCTGTTACAACAATATCATCTACGTATACTAGTAAAAACACAGAACCTAGATTTGTTTGTTTTATAAACAGGCAACTATCAGCTACTGAGGCTTTAAACTGTAACACTGTTATAAGAAATGGTCTGAGTTTTTCAAACCAAGCACGAGGTGCTTGTTTTAACCCATAGAGAGCTTTGGAGAGTTTACAATTTTTCTGAATGCGAGACTTGTTCAAAACCTGGTGGTTGAATCATATAGACTTCTTCAGATAAATCTCCATGGAGAAAGGAATTGTTATTATCAATCTGTCTTAGACTCCATTTTTAAGATAAAACAAGAGATAACACCACACATACCGTTGCAGATTTCACCACTGGACTAAACGTTTCCTGGAAATCAAATTCAGCTTTCTGTGAGAACCCATTTGCAACTAACCTTGCCTTGTACCTGGCTATAGATCCATCAACATTCTTCTTTATCTTGAATATCCATTTGCAACCTATAGGAGTTCTTCCTGCAGGTAACTCAACAACAAACCAAGTTTTGTTAGTTTGAAGAGCAAAATACTCATCATCTACAGCTGTTTTCCAATGAGGACATTATATAGCTTGATGAATGGATTTTAGTTCTTCAAAGCGAAGACTCTCTTGATCATCTACTGTTGCAAGAAGAGATTGAATAGAGTGATGCTGATTTTCTTTAGACTTTGCCCTGGTTTGCATTGGATGACAGTTTTTAATAGGAGATTATAACGAAGTGTCTATAGGAACAGATGAAATAACAGGAGGGTTAGAACTTACATTAGTAGACTCAATAGGAACAAGTTGATCATTGCTTAATCTGTAAGAAACTATATGAGGTGAAGAAGTAGGAGAAACAACCTGATTATCTTGCAACATAATGTTATTTGGAACAGAGTTATGCGAAGAAGAATGCTCATTTGATAGACCCGGAGAATTAGCAGAATCTGGTAATGGATATTGACGATTTGATGATGATGAAGTTTGACGAATAACAGATGGAGGTGTTATATCCTGCACATGAGCATGTCCCAATCCATGATCGTCTACCTGAATATCAGGTAAGTTAAAATGAGAATCACAGGGTAAAAAGAAAGGTTTGGATGTGTAATTCTGAGTTGGTGAAGATGAGGTAAAAAAACTACCTTTTGTGTCTGCAAATGGAAATGTTTGTTCATGAAACACAACATTTCTAGTTGTATAGACTCTACCTGAAGAGGATAGGCACTTGTAGCCATGGTATTTAGAACAATAACCCAGAAACACACATGGTTCTGATCTAAACGCAAGTTTATGATTGTTATATTGACGAAGATGCGGAAAACATAAGCAACCAAAGACTTTAAGAAAGGTATAGTCAGGTTCTGATCCAAACAACTTCTGATGCGGTAACATTTTTGAATAGCTGTAAGATGACATTCTATTTTTTAAGAAGGAAGCTATAAAGAATGCGTCAGACCAGTAATGTAAAGGAACAGACGACTGAGCTAACAATGTTAATCCCAATTCTACAATATGTCTGTGTTTGCGCTCAACTATTCCATTTTGTTCTCACGAATAAGGACATGTAATTCTATGAGCTATACCAAGATGAGACAGATATGTAGACAAAAACGGAACTCACCACCTCCATCAAATTGCACTGCCTTGAGAGAATGACCCAGTCGTTTTTCAGCTAGCTTATGAAACTCTACAAAACATTGAGCTGCATCAGACTTGTTCGTCAAAAAATAAATCCAATTGTATCTGCTAAATGCATCTACTATACTGAGATAGTAATTGTGTCCATTTGAAGAACATGCTGCTGGTCCCCAGAGATCTACCTGCACTAGCTCTAAAGGATGATTATATACAGTATCTGATAGATGATATGGAAGCTTCTTACTTTTGCTTGGATATGTGATTTGTAGGCTGATTGCGCAGTCTTAAAAAACTAACAAGGATCTTGTTAGACGGGTGACCCAGGCGCATGTGCCACAGTTGAGATTCCTTTCCTGTTTCTAAAGTAGACAAAAACCACTCAAGATCTGTGTTTCCAATGGGATCAGAGGTTATAGTTGCAGATTTCTCCTTTATAGTTTCAATTTGAATAGAAATGAAATCATTTTTCTTTATTTCTGTAACAGAAGGAGAACTACATGATATCTCAAAAGTATTGCTAGAGTCCTTACTATCTGATACAGCTGGAACAACCACAGTATCAAACTTATTACACATTGAATTATTAGACATTTCAGACACAAATCCTGAACTAGAATTCACAAACTGACATCTTTTAATCTTTGACAGATCAAGTCTATACATACCCGAGCTTTCATAGCCACGCATCAGTTCATTGTGAGATTTTTCATCACGAACAGAGCAATATCCAGCATGAAACTCGAAGTAAACAACATTATCCCTGGCGAACTGAGATACAGACAGAAGATTCTTAGTAACAGATGGAGTATATAGCATATTGTGAAGTAATAATTTTCGAGAGCCGTCACTATTAAAAGTATTAACAGTAGGGACTATAGCAGAACCAATGGCCGAGATGTTTAAAGTTGAACCATTACCCAATGTCACTTTACCTTGACCATTGTAAGGTATACATGTATTGAATTGTGAAGGAGAGGCATTCGTCAAATGGTTTGTAGCTCCTGAATCAGCAAACCAATATGCATCCTGATGATTGTATAGAGATGCTGATGCAGTATGAGCCTGAGGATTGTGGACAACAGATTGAGCATCCATATTGTTTCCAGCAATTGAACTTGCTACAGATGGTGTATATGGAGTACCAGGTATGGAATTGTATGTAGGCTGAATATATTGATTTGTTACTATAGGGTGAGAATACTGAAAGACTGATGAATTGTATGGAGGGATATGAGAAACAGGAGCTATATTGTAAGAATGCATTGGAAGAACAGATGGCAGATTGTAATTCACAGACGAACTAGGAGGCATGGTATACACTTGAGGAGAAAAAGTTTGAGAAGAAGGAGCCTGATAACTGAAAGGCATTGGAGAAGGATGACCAGGCTGAGGAGGTTGGGTTTGATTGTGAAAATTTCCTGACACATGACTTTGATTGCTTGAATTATCTGCTGCATCATCCAACTGTGTTGAGCACAGATTGACGTTTGGTGCTTGTGAATTTCCAGGATTAGTAACTCCTGTAAAGTTAACGTTGAATCTGTGGTAACGCCTGTGGACAAGGTGACCAAATTTTCCACAGAGTTGGCATTGTGGCCGATTGTTGCCAAAACCTCGGCCACGTCCCCTGCCTTGATTAGAGTAATTGGTTGAACCATTGAAGCTGTAATTCGACTGACGTGATGCATCTGAATATCCTGGAAGAGAAAGTATACCTTCATTCCTCGCTTGTGAGCCAACATTTTTCGTGATTGATGAACCTGCAGATTCACCATCTCCAGAACCAATATTTCCAAAACCAGTAGACTTGTTAACAGAACCAACATTAACAGCAACATTGGCAGTCGCATTTGCATCAAAAAGCATATCAATTTGTCTAGCTTCCGCATCCAAAAGAACAAAACTAACAGAGGCTATATCATACGCATTTCTGCTCGCATGTATTACTGCTACCACATTATCAAATTGACCTTTAACTCCATTAAGGATAATCGAGATTTGTTGTATCTCTTCTATAGGCTGAACACAACTAGAGAGACTATCACATGTTGATTGAATAGCAGTTAGATAGTCACGCATGCTTTGATGAGGAAGTTTCCTTACCTTCAATTTATCGTATAGATGCATAATTCTTGTTGTGGAGGAAGATGAGAAATCTCTGTGGAGTTTTTGCCAGATTGCAGTTGCAGACATACATCCAGTGAGTCCACGACTCACCTGAGAAGACACCGAAGCTAGCATCCAAGAAGCAAGCGAGCTGTCCTTCTGAACTTATCTGCTGTATTCTGAATTCTGTTCTTCATTTCCGTCTACACCTTGTATGCGAGGTGGAATCGTGTTGTTGCCGTAGAGATGTGCTTCTAGGTTGTATCCACGAACAACAAGTAAGATTTGTTGCTGCCACAATTGGAAGTTTTCTTCTCCTTCCAATTGCGACACCTTATTGTTAAAGAAAGAAGCTGAAATTTCCTCCATTGTTGACAGAGGATTCTTTGCGCAAGGATGAAATCACAGAGTGCAGAACCGAAGAAGCTCTGATACCATGTCAAGATTATAGAACCAATAGAAGAAGAAATGAAAAATCAGAAAGACTTACAGAGGAAGCAACCAACTGATTCAACAGAATTCATTTCAAGGTAGGTAGTTCATTACACTTCATCTGTATATATACTGTATTAGAACTCGATATTTACAGTTAAGTCCTCAGCATATTTGCACAATGATCCTCAATCTATTCTTACGTATCGGATTAATCTGCTCGGTCTTACACCCAACCTTTTCCGCTATAGCAACGTCCATGAAGTTATGTGTGCTTACGGAATCCACTAAGATCTGTAACTTTCTGTTGTTCACCCGTCCGTCCACCTTCATAGTAGAACACCTCGGTGTTCTGGTGATTGCATGTATGGAGATTTCCGGACTCTCTTCTTCCTCGTCATCTTCTTTTGGATCAGCAGCTTCATATTGAGGAGCATCAGTTGCGTCATCCTCTCCGACCTCTATAGTGAAGATCTGTTTACCTTTGCATCTATGCCCGATCATATACTTTTCGGGGCACCAATAACACAAGTCTTTTGATCGTCACTCCTCCATCTCCTTACTAGTGGTCAGTCGTCTACCTCTGCCTCCCGAATAAGGCTTACTATTAAAACTTCCAGCTCCGATCTTGTTAACATTCCTGCCCACACTACTAGCAGACATCGCAGTGCTGATTGGAAACACAGGACTACTACCATCAGGGTAGCTTGAAAACAAACTCACCCTTCGGTAGTGTGAGTTTGACTTCATCACAGCTCCTTGGGACAGCACTGCATCATGGAGCTTGGCCATTGAAAAAGCTTCCCGAAGAGAACGTGGCCTTTGTAACCTAACCAGACCTTTCAACTGCGGGTCCAATCCTCCCAAGAACTGACTGACTGCAACTCTTGCAGACACCCTTTCAATCAGCTGCACCTTATGGAGGACTGTATCAAAACACCTCTGGTAATCCGCAAACGATCATTCCTGTCTTAAGTTTTTCATTTCAAACATCGGGTCTTCGAACAAATCGTCACTGAAACGTGCGTGGAGGTCCTTAACATACTCAGACCAAGTAACACCCTAACCCTGCACAGCTTGCACCCTCATAAAACCTTGGTGTCATTGCAAGGCTTCCCCCTCTAAATGTATAGCAGCTATCTTAAGTTTAGACTCCCCAGGCGTTTCATCAATCTCAAAATAGTGGTCACATTGAAATAGCCAGCTAACAACGTCTGTACCATCAAAGGGAGGGAAGTCAATCTTACCAATACGGTACGGCTGGCGGTGCTCACGTTGATCTGCCACGGTGGAGTTGTTCGGGTTGTATTGCCCCGGTGTAGTCGGAGGTGTGACCTGAGCTACGGTAGGGACCGAGCGAACCGACCCTGACCCCAGAATACCAGTGTCCCGAGTCTGCTCCACATTAGAAGCTCTTCCCGCATTAGAATATATCAATGCTCGCAGCTCCTCTAGCGTGGCCTGATTAGTGGTGTTGGCAGACCTGATTTGCTCCGTGAGCTCGGCCAGTGAGCAGCTATGCTCATGTAACGTGCGTCTCTGCTCTTCCAGGATACCTTGCTGCTCCAGCAACGTGCTGTCGACCCGAGCTTCCCTTTGTGCTAGAGTTTCGCCCGCCGACGCCATGGATGACTACAATAGAAGTTTCCCTACAAGGTAGATCCCCTTCTGATTGCAGTGGTGGAGAAGGTGGTGCTCTGATACCAAGTATTACGTCTAGTGATAGACGTACCTTGGCATGGGTAAGAAGACAAGGGAAGAAGATAGAAAAAGCTTGAGGAAGAGGAAATTGTATTCCATTCATGACTTCCTTTGATGATTCTGCTCAAGTATATACACGAGATGGACTACACCATTATGATGGGTTGTCCTTATGATCCTAATAGTAGATGACAGGCTAAGCCCTTGGGCCGATTCTAACTACTAAACCCAATTAAAAGAAAGGTTCGTAACAGATGTCTGTGTCACCTTAATCAATACTGAAGTAGCCGCACAAATCCATCTCAACCTCCTGGTTTTACATACTGAATTGTCAAATCCACATCGGTGAGACCAAATCCGAAGACGACATCATCCAGCTGAGCTACATCTGATACAAAATTCGATAATTTTGAAGTTTTCTTGAAATGAGGAAGAAGACTGATTTGATTAGGACAGGACCCACCTTAGCTGCGAGATGTGGGCGTAAACCATACCCTCGATGACTCCAACCATGGTGGAGGCGATTGTCATCTAGTTCGCGGGCTTTGCGCATTGGCCCTGGCTGGAGCCACCCGGTTGACGTGTATGAAGGAGAAGAGTGAGATTTATATTTTTTAAAAAAATAAATGTTTAAAAAGTAAATATACATGCAGTTGGGTGTGAGTTATTTCATAATTCACACATGGGGGAGCCAGTTTTTTTTGGTCATATGGAGCCAGTTGAATGAGTGTTTTTTTATTTTTCTATATCATATTTAATTATGTATTTATTAAAAATCAAATTTTCAATGATTAATTAATCCCCTGAGTCATGTTAATTGACAGCAAACCCATTTTGTCAAAAGTATCTTCTTTTTTGGGTTCAAAGTACACTCAGCACTCATTGACGTTGCAAAAGTGTATCCTAAAAGAAAAGAAAAAAAAAAGACGATGCACGTGATCGACAAAATAAATGTTACTTATTTCGATTTATATTATTGTAGGACACAATAATAACTACGTACAAAGTATTTATATTTGAACTTTGAGGACTCCTTTGGCAAGAAAAACGTATGGGTAATCAAATTACCCATTTGGATCCGGAACTTATCCGGAACCGACACTTCGGGTAGGATCCGTGTAGACCTTTTAAAAATTGGGTAGGTTTCGGGAAAAAAAATTCAGAACCTATTTATTTGGTTTCGGTTCCGATTCTCCTATCTCGGCACTCTAAAGTAACCGGAACCGGTTCTATATATATATATATATATATTAAAAAAAATTAAAACCCTAGTATAAATTATACTCAGCAGCCTCAATCTTATCTCTCGGACTTCAGCACTCAGCAGCCTCTTTGCCGTGTTATGCCTCCGCGACTCCAAATTAACCAACGGACACCGACTCCAGACCAGAAGCCTTCGCCTCCAGCAGGCCCTGTTCAACCTTCTCTAGTCCAGATTAGCAAATATTGCTAACAGCAGGCCCTGTTACACTTCTGGGTAATTAGCAAATGTAGATTGTTTAGTAATGATGACAGAAAATGTAGATTGCACTGTGAAAGAAATATTTTCATCACAAACAATGAAGCCTGCCTTATAATCTCTGTTCTATCCGACTTGTGGAGCTTATTTGGGTTAATTAAAATAATGTTCCAACTTCCAATGAATTCGAAGTTCCAACTTTGGTTGAATCCATGAATATTGCAGGAGTGCCTGGAAATGATGCAGAGAAGATAACATTGATCGGAATTCCAAGCTTGTTCTTATTTTGGGCTTTGAATTCGATATTACTCTACTGAGAGAAGTTACATTGAGCGTAGATTGAATGGATATTTGTTTTTCCAATTAGAGTGGTGAAGAAGTATCTACGTTGGCATTTTCAGAATCTATATGTATCTATGGATTACTCAGTATCAGTATGTATATGAATTTTTGTCAGTGATATTCTGTATGTTCAAATCGGAACCGAACCGGAACCGGAGTTTTTTTGAAAAAAAAAAGGTTCCTAAGAGGGTACCCGGAACCGTTTGTACAAACAGGTTCCGGGTAGGTTCTGGTTCCAAAATTAAACGGGTAGGTTCCGGTTCCAAATTTAAATACCAAGTTATATACTAGGTAGGTTTCGGGAACCCCTAAAATTTACAGGGTACCCGGAACCGCTCACCCCTAAGAAAAAGACACTCAAAGGTCATCTTACTTTAATTTCATCTAATCACATTTTTTACATTTAACCACTTAAATACTTATCTTATACACAATTACACACATTTATTTATATTATAAGAATATGCTTGTTTTTACTAAAGTTATTATTTATGGTGACGAGTGTCTAACATGAATTTTATACTGTATTACGTGTAGGCTAATGATCCTAGTTGGTCAACTACAACATTGCATACTCTAAGTTATTTTGGGTTAATTACTTAAATGATTACACATGTTTGACCATTGTGCAAAATGGTTACACATGTTTCAAAATGTGATTAATTGATTTTGCTAATTGACTTAATGGTTACACATGTTTTTTATAATGTGATTATTGGTTAATCAGTTAGTGAACCGTCAAATTTTTTGTCAATTTTACATGTGCGTAACGCGTGATCTCTATTTCACTAATTTATGATATTTGAAAAGACTTTTCTGCCATTGTGTCACTTTCAAGAGTCTCCCCTATTTCCACTACTCCGCCTCCGTGCGAAGACTCTAATTTCTGAAGACTATGAAGATAGCGATGAGGATCGATCTGGGGTTGTGGAAAATGTTGGTGTTGGCGTGGTGAAGAAGGTGAAGCAGAAGTGGATGAAGGTTACAGAGCTCCGACGCCGTGATGAACTCTCTTTGAGCATTGCTGGGTTCGTGACAGCTTGTGATGTGTCTGGGTTTGTTTCTATTGCGGCTATGAGCTGGGTTTTAAGTGGTGGTGGTTTCAGCGTGAGAGCTTTGGGGTTCAGGGGTTTTGCAGTGAGTTTATGTTATGGACTCTTTTATGACACTGATTTACGTTTTTTCATGAAAATGTTGCATCTGCAAGTTACTGAAAATGATTCTTATGTTCTTCATTCTACTAAAAAAAATCTGAAAGTTAATTTAGTTTAGGAACAAATTGTTAGATTGAACAATTTATGATTCCATGGTGCAGATTGGGCAACCTACAAACAGAGAGGAGTGCATTCATAGAGAAATTTCAACTAAATCATGATGCTCTTATTCATCAACATCTCACTGCATATCTGTTCACATTTTCTTCTTGGCGTTACACACTAAAAACTGGGAAAGTTCTAGAAAAATGTGAAGTTTAGAGGATGCGTTCCTCTTAGTGAGAAAATACATGAAATTACATTATTTTCCTATTGTGGAATATTGTATTAGGTGTAGAGGGCATTGTCCCATGTGGAGATGAAGAGCAAAGAAGCAGCCTACCAGACATGGCTATGGTATTACAACTCGATCAAGACGATTGGGAGGGACAAGTACAAACTAGTTGAGCTTGCTAATGAGTTCAGTCGCAGCATGGGCCTCGACAACCCTCCTGCCATTACTAAATTAGTCCTGGGCAAGATGGGACTTAAGAACATCCCTGGACTGCGTTGAAAATAGAAACAGGGTTCCTTGAAGTTTGTTGTAAGGTTGGTGTGGCATGGAACACAGTCAAGCTTTGAAGAAAGTGCAGCATTCAATCATTTTCCATATACTGTAGTGGTTAAATTTATGTTGTATTTAGTACTGACATATAGGCCTTACCAGATTGAAACGGTTTTGTGATTTGATGTTGAACTTGTTCGGGATGTTTTGTTGTAAATGGTTGTTTCTGTGAACCTTGTTGTTCTCGATGTTATGTTGCACTGGTCCATTGTGCATTGATCCATTTTTATTCTAAATCATTACAGATGTCAAATTCAGCTTTTAAGAAAATATACGTAACCATTTAATCATTACAAGGAAACATACATTTAATCACATTACAAGGAAACATATGTAACCATTTAATCACATTCTAGTAAACATATGTAACCATTTAATAAAATTTCAAGTTAGAATGAACTCTTTAATTTATAAACTATTTAATGAAACCCAGGATTTGAAGAACTGAAACCCAGGTGCTGAAGAATATCAGTACGAAACTGAAACCTAGGTTCTTCAACTTCGTATTGTTCTTCATCTTTCTCCTTCACTATTTTTCATATTCCATAACAGAATCAGAAATCACAATTGAAGATATTGTAGAAATCACAAAATCGATTCTAACTAATCCGACTGAAATTGAAGACTGGTGGTCCAGAGACTCAAAATTGAGATGATTCCCGATGGAGATTGGGTTCACGCATCTGGACGAGAATCTTCTATTCGAGATTCTGAAGCAGAGAACCGCTGATGATCTTCTGCTCTAGCACAACAACTCAGATATTCTGCACTTGATCAACATCGGTTGCGGCATACAGAAACGCATAGTGTTCTTCATGGTGTTCTCTTGGTGTTCTGAGTGAATCATAGGGTTTAGGGGTAATATTGTCATTTCATATGTTAGAATAGTGACTAACGGTGATTTCTGACGATGAACAGTAGAAAAAAACAATTAGTCACATAGCAAAATCAATTAATCACATTTTGAAACATGTGTAACCATTCTAAACAATGGTCAAACATGTGTAACCAATGAAGTAATTGATTAATTTTTTTTTTAAAAGAGAGATTTAATTGAACCATGCATAGTTATCAGAATCGGGCTGGTAGTCGAACCGACAAGGGAGACTCTTTTTTCGGTCGATTGATAATTATCATAACCGGACCTACGGGTTCTTCTTTTTCATGGTAGCTTCTTTTTCTACAGGAGGCTTCCTCCTGCAATTCCATAATGGCTCTCCAAAGTCCAAACCTAGCTCACCACCCACCGACCACTCTCGCCCACCGCCTAGTCCCGCCCACCGCCTGCCGACCTCTACCACTATATCCCTCCAGCCGTCCGCCTCCATCCCACCCCAACCTTTCAACTCCCCGCCTCCCCTCCCCAAACCTTCCATCTCCCCACCTCCCCTCCCCCAACCTTCCAGGCAGCTCCCCTATAAGAAATACAATCTAAGAAATAATTTTGAACTTTAAACAAGCAGCACACCGCACCTACTGAATTCTGTAAAAGTTTAGGTTAAAAAACAAGAACTGAAATTGTCTCGTTCTTCAAAAATCGGTTGATGTACACTGATTGAATCGAGTTCACTATGCATTTCGATCTTTTGTATGAATTAGACCGTCCATTCAGACAGTTCGCGGTCGTATCGGCGGATTGGTTCGATTGTGATAACTATGGAACCATGCTTGTCTCCTAAACAGGGCGGTCCCAAGATGACACTATTATAATGGAAGGCATTTGAACTGAAATCACATGTTAAAGAAATGTCCCATATTGTAATTTATACAAAGTACAGGGGTTGGACTGAGCGCGTAGGTGATTTCCCTATTTTTTTTAGCACACATAATTAATATCATTATCATAAAGCAACCCTTTAAAAATCGAAATAAAGGAATATATTTTTTTTTATTGAGATTTATAAATATTTTTTATATTTGTTTCAGTCTTGTAAATGGATTTTTTTACTTTTTTTATGTGAAAATTCAAAAAATATAATAATATAATTAGGGATGACAAATCGTGCGTACGTGCATGTTATCGTGCGTATCAATACGTTTATCGTGTGACACTTACCAAACACGAACAGACACGATAGGTTTATCATGTCATGTTCCTTAACACGAATACGACACACAATTTTTTCACATGTGTTATCGTTGATGGGTTATAAATATTGGACTGGACTATGTTTAACATTTGGTCCAATAAACATTTCAGACTTCATTTATTAAAAGCCCAATTATGTTTGGGCGTCGCCCTTGACGACTGACACCTAAAGGCGTCGCCTTTGGAGATGCGCCAAAGAGGGAAAACTCGAATTTAGTGCATGACACTGCATCCACTGACCACCTGGTACGCCTGCACACCTACGAATTAGGCCGGTTGCTTTTATCACTCCTAGGATTAAACAAATCAAAAGGATAGTCTACAGTGGAGTAGCCACTACAAAAGAATTTTCTTTAAAGTAACCGTGGTCATGTCGCCTTAGGGACAACTCAGATAACCAGGGTATGATCTGACTCGACTATGGTTACTGGTATGGAATGTTATAAATAGTTCAATACCACCTTCATTTGAAGGCAAGGATTCTCTGATACCATAGCATTTTATACTATCTGAATATTACATATAAACAAACCTCCGTCTTACTTTGTCATCGGAGGGGAAACAACGGGAACACCCCGGGCTTTCCTTTGTGCAGGTCAACAAAGCTAACACTAGGAAGGAGAATCCGGTTTATGTGATCCAACACATTGGCGCCGTCTGTGGGAACCTTTGAACAAAATTCAGCCATGGTTCCACCTGCAACACGAACAAAGACTCTTCACGAAGTCAACGTGGACGATACGCTCCCAAACCTGCAACAACAGTTGGGACAGACATCATACATACCGGTTCAAATGGTGTCGCCCCAATCTACTCTGGAAGTACTCGCCCCTGAGGAACAAGCAGTTCCTGAGGAGCAAAGATATGATCATGATGTGCCAAAACCCGCAGAGTCTCATATAGACTCGTTGGTAAGGGCGCCGCCTCCTCGGGTGGAGGTAGCTCCAGAGATTATATTGACGACAGCGTTCATAATGGTTATCGAAGATCTTTTGGACAGGAGGGAGCAAAGGGAGGCTGCTCGAGCAGCCCAGAGGGCAAACGCTCAGGCAGCACATGAAGCTATGTCTCGACCACGAGATTTACTAGGAAACCCGCCACGAGCGCCTTTACCTACAAGTACCGCCACGATGGGCACCGGTGTGACAACGACTCCTTCCCGGGTACATTGACCAAGGAGGATGTCAAAGAGCTCATTACACAAACATTGAAGGAGCAAAAGGGTCGAACCATGCCCCACCTACGAGATAGGTCGACGCATCCCTTCACTCATCCCTTCACTCCAGAAATATTGTCGGCATCATTGCCGACTCACGTGCAACCAACTTTTCGGATAGATACATATAATGGTAATAGTGATCATATTTTCCATATACAAATACATGAAAACTCTTTGTTGGGGAGAACAAGTGACGAAATGCATCTTGCATTGCGTTTTCCTGCTACCTTGAGAGATGTCTCTGCGCATTGTTTTTTTAATCTCCCTAAGGCATCAATAAAATCATGGGGAGCGTTGAAGAAAAAAATCATCATACAATACATAGGAGGGTGTCGACTCCTAAAAAGTGTGGGAACTCTCGATACCTAAGGCAAAAGGGAGAACAAAGTTTGAGCGACTTCTATTCTAGATTCAATAAGGAACTAGTTGGAATCGATCAAGCTATTACGGAAGGGGGCCAAGGGGTTCAACTTTGTATAACAGCCTGAGTGTTATACCGATCACCACCGTACAAGAAATGGTCGACCGAGTCAAGTCTTACATAGACTTGGAAATTGCAAGGGAAGGAAGGCTAACAAGGAGGTATTTAAAAAAGATACTTCCGAGGGAAAAAGACCGGAGCAGCGCTCCTCTAAGTCTGGACAGGACGATAGGTGACAGGATGATAGGGGTCGCTCATTTGGACCTCGCCCTCAAAGAGAAGTTTTTCAAAACTTCACACCCTTAAATAGGGAGATTTCCATTGTCTTGACAGAAATGGAAAAGAAGAATTGGACAACGCCCCCACCACCACGAAAGCCTGACACGGTTATGGGAAGCAATTCTAACCAATATTGTCAATATCATCGTTGTAAGTGGCACCACACGGATGACTGTCATATCCTGAAAAGGGATATTGAGAGGTTGATCCAACAGGGACATTTGAAAAACTTATTGGCCCGACGCCAGAGAAGCAGGAGTCCAAGGCAGGCGACGCCTAAAAATGTTCAAGCAGGAGTTGGATCTAGCAGGCAAGAGGACCTGAATATGATAAGTGGAGGTTTCACCTCATGAGGGGAAACATGTGCTGCTAGGGATGTGTACGCCTCTCAAATGTCAGGAACCTACAAGCTAGGAAAGCGCCTGAGAGAAGAGGAGGAAGTGATCATTTCATTTTCAGAAAAAGAAATGGGACATGTCACTTCCCCGCATGATGACGCGTTGGTGATTACAATGAAGGTCGACAGGTTCAACATGAAAAGGGAATTGGTGGACTCAGGGAGTTCAACCGATATTTTATTTCTGGATGCTTATAAAAGAATGGGAAGGAAGGAAAAAGACTTGAAAAAGGTCAATTTTTCGTTGATGGGATTCGCCTCGCATACCACCTACCCAGTAGGGGCTGTGACTTGATCGGTTAGCCTGGGCGAAGGATGGAAAACATTGAATTTTGAAGTCACCTTCATTGTAGTGGATGTGCCTGAATCTTACAATGCCATTTTAGGGTGATCGACTTTGAATCCGAACAAAATGGTGCATTCCACATATCACCAGTTGTTGAAATTTCTAACGCCTCATGGCGTAGGAGTCGTTAAAAGGGATCAACCAGCGGCACGTAGTTGTTATGTCCAGGCTACGCATCGTCATATCAAGAAGAAGGAATCTTTAATGATTCAAACCGAGGAGGATTCCAGGCAAGAGAAGAGTCGTTCCCAGCCAGTAGAAGGATTGAAGAAGTTGGAGGTTGATGGCCCAAGGAAAGAAGTACAAATTGGAGGGACGCTCAAACAATAAGAGGCTACCGCTCTTTCGATGCTCCTGATAAAGTTCAAGGATTTATTCGCTTGGAAACCCAGTGATATGTCAGGCATTAGCAAAGATGTCATTTCTCATGAGCTCAACCTGGACTTGAAGGTCAGACCCATTGCTTAAACGTGCCGCCCTGTTGGTGAAGAAAAGGCGATCACAATTAGGCAAGAGGTGGGAAAATTGGTAGAAGCAAAGTTTGTGAAGGAAATCAGGTTTCAAACCTGGGTGGCTAATCCGGTATTGGTCAAAAAGAATAAAGTCAAGTGGAGAATGTGCATTGACTATCGTGACTTAAATAAGGCATGTCCAAAAGATTCATATCATCTGCCAAGGATAGATCAATTGGTCGACTCCACTTCGGGTCATGAGTTGCTTAGCTTTATGGATGTGTATTCTGGTTATAACCATATACAAATGGTTGATTACGACACTCAACATACAGATTTTTATGCGGATAGTGATATTTATCACTATACTATGATGCCCTTTGGTTTGTTAAATGCATGAGCTACTTATCAAAGGATGGTCAATTAACTTTTTGCTGGAATGATAGGCGTCACCATGGAAGTCTATGTGGATGACATGCTGGTAAAATCCGTAAAGAGTGTGGATCATGTCGAAGACTTGGGGAAAACCTTTGAGAGGATGCGCCTTCATCAAGTACGCCTGAACCCAGCGAAATGTGCTTTTGGCGTTCAGTCAGGCAAGTTTCTGGGATAAATGGGCAGCCAAAGAGGAATAGAATTCAATCCCGAAAAGTTGGAAGCAATTAAGGCTATGAGAATCCCCACCTGCCACAAAGAAGTGCAAAGCTTGAACGGAAGGCTAGCGGAGCTAAGCCATTTTCTAGCAAAGGCAGGAGATAAGTCACTCCCTTTCTTCCAGGTGTTAAGGGCCAATAAGAAATTCGAGTGGACTTCTGAATGTGAGCAGGCTTTTCAGGATTTAAAGAAGCATCTGGAGACACTTCAACCATTGGCGAAGCCTCCAAAGGCGATACACTTTCTTTATATTTAAGTATCACACCAGTTGCTGTAAGTTTGGTGTTGGTAAAGGAAATAGGAAAATGCCAAGTGCCTGTGTATTATGTATCCAAAGTGCTCGCCAAATCTGAAATGAATTATCTGGAGGTTGAGAAGCATCTTTATGCATTCGTAGTATCTGCAAGAAAGCTACACCCTTATTTTCATGAACATGAAATTACAGTTTTAACAAATCAACCGTTAAAACATTTCCTGCAAAAGTCAGACGCTTCTTGAAGAATGGTAAAATGAGCAATTGAATTGAGCGAATTTCGAATCAAACTTTCTCCTAGAAACGCCATCAAAGGCCAAGCATTGGCGGATTTCATTGTAGAATCCACATGCCCTCAGCTAGTGACGCCTAAAGAAAAAGAAAATGAAGAAAATCCTTGTATACTTCATACGTATGGATCCTCATCAGTCGAAGGCTTGGGGGCAGGACTAGTTTTGACGCCACCAGATAGTGGAACACCATTAAGGAATGCTTTAGTGCTCACCTTTAACGCTACCAATAATGAGGCGTAATATGAAGCGCTGGTTACGGGGCTAAGATTGGCCAAGGGTTTATGCGTTGCTTCTTTATATGTATATTGTGACTCCCAATTGGTGGTAAACCAAATTAAAGGGGAGTATATGGCGAAGGATGAAAAAATGAAGTTGTATTGGAAGGAGGCTATGGCGTTAGTAGCAGGATTCAAACAATTTCACATAGAAGTTATTCTCCGCGAAGCGAATCAGGAAGCTGATGTCTTAAGTAAATAATATTGGCAAGCAACACCCAAACGGGTGCATTTCATAGAAGTCAATCATGGCAATGCTACTATCTTATGCGCAAATATAAATGTAACCGTGGATTGGGCGACGCCTATTCGATTATATTTGGAATCAGGAGAACTCCCTACGGATGAAGCTAATGCTAAGAAGATTATTCGATTAACCCCTAGCTTCCGAATAATTGATGGCTTACTTTATAAGAAGGGTTTCTCAACGCCCTACCTCAGATGTGTCATGCATCCAGAAACGACAATCATTCTAAGGGAGATACATGAAAGATATTCAGCTTGTCATGAAGGCGCTGTGAGGAAAATATTAAACCAAGGATATTATTGGCCTACAATGAATCAAGAGGCGGCGACTTTGGTTATGAAATGTGATTCATGCCAAAAGTATAGTCCGAAAATAGTGCGTCCACCAGCAAATCTCACTAGTATATGTGCAGCATGGCCGTTTGCTCAGTGGGGAATTGACTTGGTAGGGCCTTTACCAAGGTCTAAGCAACGAACCTATACAATAGTGGCGGTTGATTATTTTTCTAAGTGGATTGAAGCAAAGGCGTTGGCATCCACTACTGAGTTTCAAGTCATCAAGTTTATTAAGTCGAGAATTGTTTCTCGATATGGAATCCCAAGCGTCTTGGTCAGTGTTAATTGCCCACAGTTCGCCGGAAAAGAATTAAAATGGTTTTGTGAAGAATTGAAGATTCATTATAGGCATGCTTCAGTTAAACATGCGCAAGCCAATAGACAGGTAGAGGCGGCGAATAAAACAGTGTTGAATGGTCTAAAGAAAAGACTGGACACCTTGGGAGGAAAGTGGACAAAAGAATTAGAAAACGTTTTATGGGCGTTGCTAACAACCACAAAAAAGGCGACTGGAGAAACACCTTTTGGATTGGTGTATGGGTCTGAGGCGGTTGCTCCAACAGATCTAGCAGTCGAATCACACAGGGTAAAGCATTATGATGCCTTGAATAATGAGGACCAAAGGCGTTTGGAATTGGATATGGTAGATGAAAAGCGATGGGCCACAGAAGAAATTCAAGGGCGGGTGCGTTTAGCTACGGCGAGATACTATAATAGGCGAGTATCCTATCGCCAATTATTTGTGGGGGAGAGAGTATGGCGAATGCACGAATTCTCACATCAAGATAGAGTAAATAAGTTGTCGCCAAAATGGGAAGGACCTTACAAGGTCATTGTCATTCCTCACCCAAACGCATATGTGTTGGAGGATCAAGAAGGGAAAGTATTGAAGAATACTTTTAACGCAGAGCATTTGAAAAAATGTTATGCTTAAACAAATGGCGTATGTTGTATGAATGTGTATTAAGGTCGAAGTGATTGTATATCAATACTTATTGGTGATTGCTTAAGTCGGAATTAAGGCTTATTGGCGATTGTTTAACATTAATACTTATCGGCGTTTGCTTGAGTTTGATTAACTGAATAGTATTGGTGATGGTGTTGATTATAATCATTTATGGCGACTTGTGAAGAACAACAAGTATGATAAAACATACTTAGTCAAGATAAGGCTAAGTATAAATTAGTCATCAAAATAAGGAAATGGGAAATTCATAAGTATGAATAACAACGGTGATACGTTGTGATAAGTTCTTACAAACCCAAAAAAGACTAAGTAAAAAAAAAAAGTCTAGGAGCTTGGGGGGCTGGTTAGCTTGAAGGGGCGTCGACAGTAGAGGTCACTTCAGAAGTTGTCGCAGCAGGTATGGAGTCAAGAGGCGCCTCCATTGGGGCGGATTCTCCAGAGGAGGTGCTTTCATATTCAGACCCCTTTTCTCCAGCTTCCTTCAACGCCTCAACTTCCTCATGAGCTTTAAGGGCGAGATAACTCTTCAAAAAATCCAACTTTTCCAAAGGAAAGTTGGGGTCGACCTTGTGGATTATCCTTGGACGCCTTCTTGAAGATGATTATCACCCCTGTATGATTCCATTCAGCAGCATCTTTGGCGAATGTTTGGCTGGTCCGAAAAGACTCCACTACCTCCTCTAATCGCTTAAGGAGTTCAGATTTTAGGAGTTCGACCTCTTGGGCTAACTGCGTTGCCTCCTTCAGGGCTTGCTCCATTTCTTTTTTGGCTTCCTTGGCCATCTCCTAGGAGGTCGACGCCTCACTCTTGAAATAGGCGAGTTCTTTTTGAACCTTTTGGAGGGTTACAGCAAGGGTGTTCTCTCTTTTATGAGCTTCCCTCAGATTTGTGGCGAGTTGTTCCTTATGGTCAAGCTCAGCCTCCAGTTCTTTATGATCTACTTCAGAAATGGCGAGTCACTGCTGCAGCTTCTCCAACTCAAACTCCGCCTTTTCAGCTTTGCGGATGATTGAGATGTTGCGTTTCCTCTCCTCGATTAAACCTAGGATGGTGGCGCCCATCTTCAGAGTAGCAGGGATAATCTGAAAGATTGAAGAAAAAAATTTAGAAAAAATACAAGGATGAAAAGAAGGAAATATAGGAAAAGGTGTATACCTGACTCTGTATCAAAAAAGGGTTTGGCGAACCAGTCCCTCCGCAACCTCGGTTTCCAGACTCAAGGCCCCCTATCAGTAGGAGGGCATGCGCCTGAAAGAAGGTGAAGACCCATGTTGGGTTCTAAGCTGGAGTTGCCATCTACTAAAGGTACTCCCTTTAGTTTGGTACAGGGCTCCTATGGCGCCTGAGGATTGGGCGAATCTACATTCAATAGCAGCTCTCGCCTCAGGTCGAATAGAGGACTCGTGTAAGGGGGAGGACCTTCATAGGGTTGGTGATCCAACGTTGAAAAGGGATGAGGTGGCGCATCCTCGACATTAAGAAGGTTGTCGACCAAGATCATTTCTTGGGACTCGGATGGAGGAGTCTTCGTGGGAGTAGGTGTCTTGGATTTGGAAGCTTCAGCAGGCGCCGCTCCTGTCGGATCAAAGGAATGGTCAAATGTTCCCTTCTTAAGGACGCCATTATGATATTCGGGTAGGTCCACATGATGCCACCATAGGCCAAGACAGAGGGACCCCACTTTTTAGTGAATAATACATTATTCCTATTATTAATGACGTTGTTATTAACCCAGTGGGACTTAGGAATCGCACCTTTGAAAGCCATGACTGCTTCGTTGGTGGCGTCGCTGAAGAGTTCGGCTGGGGCCTTAAGGGGCTCCAGAGATTCTTCCATAAGCTTTGCCTTTGTTGACCCTTGGAGGAGTGATGACCCTTGCGTTTCTTGGAACCTTCAGGAGCATCGCCTTTAGGTTCCTTCACCATTTTCTCCTTGGTCTTCTTCTACTTCGACGCATTTTTCTGAACATGCGCTACAAGGTGAGAAAATAGAGCAAAATTCTTGTCTGCAAGAAAAAATGAAAAGAAAAAGTTATTTACCGGAAATAAGGGCAGAAGGTGACGATCTACAAGGGACACGCCAGCTTCCTCGAAGTCAGACTCACTGATCTCTTTGGAGATTATTTGCGTGTGCCCAGCTTGATGATCTAAATAGATGGTCGCCAAGGCGTTCATATCGTCTGAGGACAGTTCCTCGACGCCTGGAACAGGATCTTTGCTGGCCTTGGACGACACCAGACACCAGGGAACGCCTCCTCGAAAAAAGAAATAGGTGTTCTTCCAATTCGAATTACGGGTCCGAAAATCCGTGACTAAGGGACGAGAGGAATCCCAAGTCCAATCTTTGAAGGAGGAGTCAATCGAGTTGTAAAAAGGCGCACGCCTAAACGATTGCCCTCCAGACGATAAAAGCTACGAAAAAGGTTTAAAGAGTATTCCCATCCGCGACGAAAACAAAGGACACGGAAACCTATCCAGGTGCGAAGACCATTTGGAGAAAGTTGGGTGGGAGATATGCCATAATGGCGACATAGTTCGACTAAAGGAGGACAATAAGGAAATCTTAATCCCGCCTCAATTTGATGAGGGAATATGATTTCCTCGCCTTCCCTAGGATGACATATGGGGTGAGGATTTTCAGGATCCGCGCCATCAGGGATGGGATACCTGGGGGCATGAGCGTCGCTCATACCAGCCTCAGCTACCGATTGCTCGAAAGATGATAAAGAAATGATGTTGGGTTTAAGATCAACAAAAGGCGTAGGGAGGAAAATGTGATCACTGATATCATAGTCGGGCGTCATTCTTCTATATGGTCGAATGGCGCGGAGATGATGAGTGTTAAGAGCGAGGGGAAAACACCGAGCAATGATGAAAGGCGATCGGAGTTTGGACGAAAGGCGATCAGAGTTTGGTCGGAATTCTAGAGAGAATGCAGAGGAATTTCTAGAGAGAGAAACCTCCGAAAATGGAAATGAGAAGTAAAAGTGGTATATGAAGGAGGTGTGGGGGTATGTATAGAACCCTAGAGAAGTCGAACGGTTTCATAGGGTAGAAAATTACGATTATACCCCCCAAGTAAAGAAGTCGAACGGTTATCAAGGATGAAATTACGATTTTACCCTCCAATCAGAAAGTGGTTCTTCGTTTACCGAAGCTTCTAGAAGATCCCGCCTAAAAATTTAAATTTGAAATTTGAATTTACAATAAGGGCGGAACATATTAGGATCATGCATGATGGACGCGTGGAAGGCAGTTACGAAGGAAGAAATGATTTAGGCGACACCTTTATAAAATTAATTTATTCCAAAAATATTAATTAAGGTGTCTCTCTATAGAAGACGAATCAACTTCAAAGGAGGAAATGACTTGTAAGAAAAACTAATAATCCTCAAATGAGCGTCGCTCATTTGAGGCTTCGGGGGCAGATGATTGGTTATAAATATTGGACTGGGCTATGTTTAACATTTGACTCAATAAACACTTCGGACTTCATTTATTAAAAGCCTAATTACGTTTGGGCGTCGCCCTTAACGACTGACACCTAAAGGCGTCGCCTTTGGAGATGCGCCAAAGAGGGAAAACTCGGATTTAGTGCATGACACTGCATCCACTGACCACCTCAGTTGGTGCGCCTGCACACCTACAAATTAAGCCGGTTGCTTTTAGCACGCCTAGGATTAAACAAATCAAGAGGATAGTCTACAGTGCAGTAGTCACTACAGAAGAATATTCTTTAAAGTAACCGTGGTCAGGTCGCTTTAGGGACAGCTCAGATAACCAGGGTATGATCTGACTCGACTATGGTTACAGGTATGGAATGTTATAAATAGTTAAATACCACCTTCATTTGAAGGCAAGGATTCTCTGATACCATAACATTTTATACTATCTGAATATTACATATAAACGAACCTCTGACTTACTTTGTCATTGGAGGGGAAACAACGGGAACACCCCGAACTTTCCTTTGTGCAGGTCAACGAAGCTAACACTAGGAAGGAGAATCTGGTTTATGTGATCCAACAATCGTGTTGTGTTAAGTCCGTCAGTTATATGTTCGAATACGAGATTTATAAGAAAATAACAAAAAATAAACTTTTTATAGTAAGAATTATCAATTCAAATATCAGATTGTACTAGTTTTTAATGTATAATTGACAAATTGTAAAAATTAAATATTTAAATAGACTTTTAAAAGCTATTAAATTAGAGTTGTTTAGAAAAATATTTAAAAAAATAGATTTTTAAGTCCAAATTTATAATCGACAAAAAACAAATTATGTTGTCGTGTTCTGATACATAAACACGAATACGACACAAAAATATTTTCGTGTTATCGTTATGTCATATATTTCCATGAATAATATTGTTTTCGTGTGTAGTGTTATCTTGTTTCGTAAAAAATTGACGGACTTAAATATAATGGAACAGACTACCATATTATACAGGTACGATCCTGTAAAAAAATATTAGTAGCTTATAAGAAGAGACAATTTAATTGGTGATAAATTTAATACTTACAAAGCTACCTCAATATGCAAAAATAATAAATTGCGCATATACCCCTAATGTAGATTTGTTTTCAAAGTTTTATCCTTATCCCTTGTGGATAAGTTTTGAGATTATTCATTTTGGCTGTTTTTTTTTAATCTGAACATTACATAATATATCTTAATTTTTTTAAAAAGTTAAGTATAAATGTAAGAATGTGTAATTAAATTCTTCTAAAGTTTTGTATATATTATAATTGAGTCTGATTCAATCGAGACTCGATTGACGCAATAGTAACTTATATAATAAATTTGAAGGGGTTATTTATAACATTCTTAAATGTAATTTGATATTTTTAAAAAATATATTTTATCATGTTTGAGGAGATAATTAAATGACAGAAAAGTCAAATTTTATCGAAACGTTAAGGATAAAAAAAAATCTAAAAAACTTAGGGGGATTTTCAAAGTGCGTCCGAACATTAGGGGATAAATAAACATTTTGCTTTACGTAATTTTTGTATTTAAAACGATACAAATAGAAAAATAGAAAGCTAGAAGTAATATTATTTTTGAAATATATTTTTTAATAAATTTATTAGATTTCGGGTTTATAATTTAACTCTAGTCAACTATCTCGTGTCAAGGGTCAAAGCCGTGACTCTTTCTATTTATTTTTTCCTTCTTAAAAAACTGTTTTAGAGTTAATATTTATCTTTAGTTTTAAACTTTTTTATATTTTCTACATATTATAAAATTACTAATATATATCTCGCAATGTATTTTATTTTATTTTTACTTTATTTATCTTTTTATAAATTATTATTATTATTGAAAATTATCATACTTATACTTACTTAAATTATACTTACTACAACAATTTGAAGTTTTTCAAAAAGTAACTATACAAAAAATATATTTAACAAAATGTATATAAATACTACTAGGAGTAGCGTTTTTTACAATGTGCGCTACTTGGAGTACCGTTTTTTTGCAAAACGCTACTAGGGGTGGCGTTTTATCAAAAAAACGCTACAGGAGTAGCGTTTTTATGAAAAACGTCACCCCATTAGCGTTCGTTTTTTTCTTCCCTTTTTTTTACTACTATGAGATGGGTTCCCTGTAGAGAGAGAAGGATAGAGTATACAATAAATAATAATATTAATTAAATTAAATAATATGAAAAGACACTTGCTTGGAGACCTTCATTTATTTTTTCTATACCTTTATTTCGTTTTTTAATAAACCTAGACCCTTGCTTGGAGATAAAATTGCAATTATGGAGTAATTAATTAAATATTTATTGGAGTAATATGAAAGGACACCGACCAATAAATATGAAGGACATCGACCAATAAATATGAATGGACAATGGTCAATAAATATTTAATTAATTACTCCATAATTGCAGAGTTTGTCTCCAAGCAAGGGTTTAGGATTTATTCAAAAAACAAATAAAGGTATCGAAAAAACAAATAAACGTTTCCAAGCAAGTAAATAAAGGTCTAAAAAAAGCTAACCGGTGTGGCGTTTTTCGTAGAAACGCTACCTCGGGTAGCGTTTTTCAAAAACGCCACCTCGGGTTGCGTTTTTGAAAAACGCTACTTTAAGTAACGCATGTTATAAAAAATTCTACCCTCAGTAGCGCTTATATACATTTTGCTAAATATTTTTTTTATAGTTACTTTTTCAAATATTCTTTGCAAGTGATTACTTTTTAAAAAACTTCCAACAATTTTTCTAAAGGTTTTCATTTTTGCAAATTTTGTTCCAACCAAGAATAGAAATTGCAACCATACTATAATAACATAGTCTAATACCCGTACATCACTAATATCAAATGGTTTCTTTATAAACTTATACTATACTTAGAAAAATTTAATTGATACCTTAAACCCCCTCTAATTTAGAAAATATTTTATATTGGATAATTTACCAAAAAAAAAACAATTTCTAACTAAATTAGTATTCTAACTAGACAAATGACGTTTAGTTTTTGGTTGTGGTCTAGTAGACACGGGGTGGTCGTAGAGTTTGAAGGTCGTATAATGTACACTTAGATTGAAATGTTAACACTTTAATTTTGTATTCAGGTTACTTTGAATAGTAGTATTTCTAGTTAAATTAAAAATGGACATATGAATTTATATATGTTTCAGAATTATAACAAAATACGGTTGTTTTCAACCTTAATTATGAATTCTATTTAAGTTTAAATTAAACGTAGTTTGTTTTGTTAAACTTCTAATTTGTTTATTTATTACATATATTCCTCACTTTAAAACATGTTAGGTAAATCCTCTAATTTAGAAATATTATTTTTGGATCGGATACTCTTCAAAATAAATTTAAAAATGATATTCAATAGTAAAAGAAAAATGATAATTCTAACCAAACAAATAATTTTGTGTTTCAACTTATATTGTTCTCTTTTTTACATGTTCTGCAACCATCATGTTCGTGTTAAAATTAGGGTTAATCATGGGTGAGGCGGGCCGATCTTGGAGGCAAGACCGAGACCGAAATTTCAGTCTTGTCTTCTTGATGACGGAGACCGACTTTGGCAAAAAAAAAAAGGTCTGAGTTGGTCTTGCTTGACTCGGACCGGTCTTGAACCAAATGTTTTTGTAAAAACAATCTGGCAATAAAAAAACTAGAAACTGATCCACCAGTGCATGCAACACATATAATCCAAACACAATGTAATACAATCCACAACAAGCCAACTGAGCCATACAATCCAAACACAATGTAATACAATCCACATATAGACGACAAAAAAGCACAACATTGAACCATCAGTGCATTCAGCACTCCTTGTCCTGGACAATCCCTTTTGAGAGTGACGATTTCAAATCATGCACCAAGAGAAAACACAGTGAAGAATATTAAATAAAGACAACGAAAGGATAAACCAAGAGACAGTAAAAAAGGACACAACATGTAAAAAACATCTCCAGCTATTGTAACGATCAGAACAGAACAAACCTCATCCATTTCAAGAACATAACAAAACATAAATCGTGATCATTTCTTGAACAGAACATATATCGTGACCAGCACACTCGTAATAAACCATTAAGTGACCAGCACACTCGTGACCAATAAATCGTGACCAGCACACTCATGACCATTAAGTGAGCACACTCTTAATAACCAGCAGACTCTAGTGTTACATTAGGATGTAAATCGGCCATTTATAAGCCATTAGGATGTTATATTAGTCGAACATTTATAAACCAACACACTCCAGTGTTACATTAGGATGTAAATCGTAACAAATGAAATCAATTGTTGTAAATCTTAACAAATGGAAGAGCAATTACCCGAGAGTATGAGACGGACGGAATACTACGCTTGCCGCTTGGAAGAGATTGGAGAGTGGATTGGAAGAGATTAAGAAAGACGAGAGTGGATGAAGAGATCATCTTCACTCTTCAGGAAGGAATCGTTCGTCGTGGAAGGACACGAAGTGTTGGTGCTGGAGCTGTAAGTGAGACGAGAGAGCTTCAGTTCCAGAGTGCCACTACTAGTAAGACTGCAAGAGAGATGAAAGTGCTGAAGTATTTTTAGGGATTGATAAAATTCGGTCTGGACCAGTCTTAATTGGGCTTTTGGGGGAAAAATCCCAAGACCGAGACCGACCTTGAAGAGAAAAAAAGGCTCGCTCGGTCTCAGTCCTAATCGGTATCGGTCCTAGTCGGTCCAGTCTTGTCATAAATTCGGTTCAACGAGTCTTTGTTTTATCACCCCTAGTTAAAATATCACGGAGAAGTCATTTTTAGACATGAAGATTGTATAACCATTGAACATCAGATTTATTAATCTACGAGTTCTACTATACTAAAAGATCATCATGGTTTGGATTATCCCTATCTCATCTTATTAAAGTTGACAATTTAATTGGAAGAGGTTTTAGATCAACTTTAACTGAAATTTCAAATCATTATGTAAGTTGAAACTTAACGTAGCTTGTTTTGTTATAATTCTAACGGGGCATTTCTTTCATGGAATTCGGAATAAGGAATACGGAATAGAGAATAGGAATAGGGAATAAGGAATAGGAGATAAGAATATGAAGTTGTTTCTTTGGTGAAATGGAATGGAATGGAATGGAATAAGGAATTCTGTTGTTTATTTGGTGGAATTGTATATGGAAAGGGAATGGAATGTGGTAAAATGACATATTTGCCCCTCTTTGTATATGTATAGTATATAATATATATAATTTGTATTAATTAATTTTAAAATTAAGAATAATAAAAACTTATAATATAATTAATTAATAATTAAAAAAATAAAATAACTTATTTAATTAATTATTAATTAAGATAAAATTGTTGAATTAATATAAATTTTAAAGTAAGGGCATTTCGCCTCCTATTCCTCATTCCTAGCGCGCCCGGCTTAGGAAGGACACGAGAGAAGTGTTGGTGCTGGAGCTGTAAGTGAGACGAGAGAGCTTCAGTTCCAGAGTGCCACTACTAGTAAGACTGCAAGAGAGATGAAAGTGCTGAAGTATTTTTAGGGATTGATAAAATTCGGTCTGGACCAGTCTTAATTGGGCTTTTGGGGGAAAAATCCCAAGACCGAGACCGACCTTGAAGAGAAAAAAAGGCTCGCTCGGTCTCAGTCCTAATCGGTATCGGTCCTAGTCGGTCCAGTCTTGTCATAAATTCGGTTCAACGAGTCTTTGTTTTATCACCCCTAGTTAAAATATCACGGAGAAGTCATTTTTAGACATGAAGATTGTATAACCATTGAACATCAGATTTATTAATCTACGAGTTCTACTATACTAAAAGATCATCATGGTTTGGATTATCCCTATCTCATCTTATTAAAGTTGACAATTTAATTGGAAGAGGTTTTAGATCAACTTTAACTGAAATTTCAAATCATTATGTAAGTTGAAACTTAACGTAGCTTGTTTTGTTATAATTCTAACGGGGCATTTCTTTCATGGAATTCGGAATAAGGAATACGGAATAGAGAATAGGAATAGGGAATAAGGAATAGGAGATAAGAATATGAAGTTGTTTCTTTGGTGAAATGGAATGGAATGGAATGGAATAAGGAATTCTGTTGTTTATTTGGTGGAATTGTATATGGAAAGGGAATGGAATGTGGTAAAATGACATATTTGCCCCTCTTTGTATATGTATAGTATATAATATATATAATTTGTATTAATTAATTTTAAAATTAAGAATAATAAAAACTTATAATATAATTAATTAATAATTAAAAAAATAAAATAACTTATTTAATTAATTATTAATTAAGATAAAATTGTTGAATTAATATAAATTTTAAAGTAAGGGCATTTCGCCTCCTATTCCTCATTCCTAGCGCGCCCGGCTTAGGAAGGACACGAGAGAAGTGTTGGTGCTGGAGCTGTAAGTGAGACGAGAGAGCTTCAGTTCCAGAGTGCCACTACTAGTAAGACTGCAAGAGAGATGAAAGTGCTGAAGTATTTTTAGGGATTGATAAAATTCGGTCTGGACCAGTCTTAATTGGGCTTTTGGGGGAAAAATCCCAAGACCGAGACCGACCTTGAAGAGAAAAAAAGGCTCGCTCGGTCTCAGTCCTAATCGGTATCGGTCCTAGTCGGTCCAGTCTTGTCATAAATTCGGTTCAACGAGTCTTTGTTTTATCACCCCTAGTTAAAATATCACGGAGAAGTCATTTTTAGACATGAAGATTGTATAACCATTGAACATCAGATTTATTAATCTACGAGTTCTACTATACTAAAAGATCATCATGGTTTGGATTATCCCTATCTCATCTTATTAAAGTTGACAATTTAATTGGAAGAGGTTTTAGATCAACTTTAACTGAAATTTCAAATCATTATGTAAGTTGAAACTTAACGTAGCTTGTTTTGTTATAATTCTAACGGGGCATTTCTTTCATGGAATTCGGAATAAGGAATACGGAATAGGGAATAGGAATAGGGAATAAGGAATAGGAGATAAGAATATGAAGTTGTTTCTTTGGTGAAATGGAATGGAATGGAATGGAATAAGGAATTCTGTTGTTTATTTGGTGGAATTGTATATGGAAAGGGAATGGAATGTGGTAAAATGACATATTTGCCCCTCTTTGTATATGTATAGTATATAATATATATAATTTGTATTAATTAATTTTAAAATTAAGAATAATAAAAACTTATAATATAATTAGTTAATAATTAAAAAAATAAAATAACTTATTTAATTAATTATTAATTAAGATAAAATTGTTGAATTAATATAAATTTTAAAGTAAGGGCATTTCGCCTCCTATTCCTCATTCCTAGCGCGCCCGGCTTAAGAAGGACACGAGAGAAGTGTTGGTGCTGGAGCTGTAAGTGAGACGAGAGAGCTTCAGTTCCAGAGTGCCACTACTAGTAAGACTGCAAGAGAGATGAAAGTACTGAAGTATTTTTAGGGATTGATAAAATTCGGTCTGGACCAGTCTTAATTGGGCTTTTGGGAAAAAAAATCCCAAGACCGAGACCGACCTTGAAGAGAAAAAAAGGCTCGCTCGGTCTCAGTCCTAATCGGTATCGGTCCTAGTCGGTTCAGTCTTGTCATAAATTCGGTTCAACGAGTCTTTGTTTTATCACCCCTAGTTAAAATATCACGGAGAAGTCATTTTTAGACATGAAGATTGTATAACCATTGAACATCAGATTTATGAATCTACGAGTTCTACTATACTAAAACATCATCATGGGTTGGATTATCCCTATCTCATCCTATTAAAGTTGACAATTTAATTGGAAGAGGTTTTAGATCAACTTTAACTGAAATTTCAAATCATTGTGTAAGTTGAAACTTAACGTAGCTTGTTTTGTTTATCTATTGAATATAATTTTTTTTCAACTTATCTGGAGATGTTTCAAAAAAATTAGATCTCTAAATTAGAGGGTTTAAAGTATAATGAATAACATTTTTGAAGTAAAATTCTATTTGAAGACCGTCGATTACATTGTACAAACCACTTTTGTTGAAAGGCTAAAATGTCCTAATAGTGTTTTATATATTCACCCTTACTAATTTTAAGAAAACTTATAATCAAATCAATCCCATATTTTTGTAGTTATCAAACTACAATATAAAATGGTAAAAAATACATCCTTCTAGCAAGGTTTGAACCCTAGACCCCATAGGTTTAGATGCTAGCTAAAACTTTTACCACTACAATACTAATTTCAATCACTTTGTTATATACTTCAAATATAATTAGTGAATCAACTCTCATAATAATATATTAACATCTCATGTTTCTTTATTGATGCTCTTTAATAATTAACATTTGTTCAACGTCGTTGTTTGATTACAATTTTAATTTAATTATGTATTTATTGCATTAAGCTTTTGAAATGGTTAAAAAATAAGTAATATTCTAAATTTAGTATTTATAGGCTACCGGAATACTCATTTTGAAAATTTGGTCAAAATAGTTTTGTTAATTTTAGAATTACAACTCATTTTATGGTTGATGGGAAAATTTTAGAGATGGTTGAAAAATATTTTTTTAAAAGAAAATAGCAGTGTTTCTTGCTTGCGGTCGCTCGAGCATTTAAAAAAAACTATTTAGAGTTTTTAAATTTTATTTTATTAACTTATGCAAATTAAGTTTAATTTTACATTAATAATATGTTAATTAAATAATTAATTTTTGTACTATTTTTATATTATTATAAGAGTTAGAACAAGGGAAAAGTATGAAAAAGATGTAACATGTTTGCCCAAAGTGGTGAATGCGGCCCAATGTTTGTTTTTGATGGAATATGTTTGTTGGTGTAGGTTTTTGATGAATTCCGTTTGTGTCCGTCAAAAAAGTACGTTAGTTGCCTCCATGTCTTGCACGTGAGTTTCAGTCCGTTTGAAAATACAAAAATGCCCCTTAGTACTTCACCTATTATAACAGTCTTCTCCTTCGTTGAATCAATCTGTTTCTTCTCCTACATTCTCCTCCAAGGTGGCGTCCGTAGCAGCTTAGCTTCCCGAATTCATCGGCCCTTCATTGTTGGATCTCCAAGCTGGTCGCCGAGGAAGAATGGGACCGCAGTACTCAGGCAACAGTACACCCAGCTCGAACTCGAAGTCGGTCGTAGAGTACCCGAGTTGGACTTGCTACTGTGGGTTCACGACACATGCTAAACCCGCATCGACATGGAAGAATTTCAGTCGCATGTTCTATGGGTGTCCCAATTACAAGGTTTGTTTGCCGATTCGTTTTATTTGGAATCTTAATTTTGAATCCGTAATCTTGAAAATCAATCATTTTCGAAGCCCTAATTTGGTGTATTTCTGTTGAAGAACCACAGTTGTAGCTATTTTGAGTGGTGTGATCTGCAAATGTGCGTATACGGAAGGAGGTCCGTGAACAAATTTCGAGATATGCATGTCAAGATTGAAAGCGAAGTGTTTTTTGTACGAAGGAGGGAGAAGATGTTGATTACTGTCGTTGGTGTTCTTGCGGTACTGCTGTTTGCTGTCAGCCTAAAACTGGTCATTGGGTGAACGTGTTTTAGTAGTTGTATTTTAAAGACTTATGTTTGTGGGTCGGGGTGTTTTAAGTTAACTATGTTTATGTTGTCTTAATATCAGATGACCTATGTTTTGTAATTGTTGGTATTTGAAGAAACAAGTTTGTCCACTAGTTGAGAATAGATGTATTATGTATTGAGTGACAGGACAAAAATTGATCGACTAAATCCAAACGACATTCCACCTGCAATTAAACACCTGTCCCACAACACATACATATTCCAGACAACTTCAACAGAACCAAGTACTTCAAATATGCAGACAACGTACACAATTCAGACAACCAAGTATATCAACAAAACCAACCTAAACAATACCAAGTTCATCCTAAACATAAAACGAAACCTAATAATGTTCACAAAACGAAAGTTAAATGATACAAGTACCAACTTGACTTGATACATCTATCAACAAGTCTTTGCCAAGTCAACTGACCCAGCTCTCCTAGCTACTCAATAGGTATAAATAGACGCATACATCATATAGTATCTTATCTTCCAATTGCTCTCTATCTCTCTAAAGCACAGATTATGAGGCAAAGAATCATGATGTTCTTGTTTCTGCTTCTTGGATGTTCTGTTCTTCAAATGCTGCACCTTCAAGGCAATGATTATGAAACAGATCCAGGTACCTCATTTGTACTTATCAAAGAAGCTGAAAAGAAAATGATATGCTTTCAGTACCATGTTAGAAGTTTCCATGGCAGAGGGTGTAAAAGTAGAATAATGCTTATCAAGAAACTGTAGAAGAGTTAGAAATAGTAATGATAGTAATTCTTACTAACTTGCATTTTGTCCTGGAGAGTAAGTAACTAAAGGCAGCTATTAAAATGGATTTAGACACGTTACTACAAGGCAAGTGTATTTTGCCGTTTTCTGTTACAAATTGCTTTTCCTGAGTAACTAAGTCGAATCCTGAATGCTCCACATAATATTTCAGTTGCTTGAGTTTGATAGACTCGATTCCTTTTGGAAAATCTGTCTGCAACTAATTGTTTGCTTAATTTTTCCTAAGTGAAGGTTTCATCAGCATAGCTTGCGGGTCATCCACTGAATACCATGATGATGAAATTGACTTACATTATGCGATGGATGATCAATATGTGGATTCTGGAAAGAACATGCAGCCCCAAGTATCGATACTCGATTCAAGTATTATAAATCAACAATGTTAAAACTTGAGAAGTTTCTCGAATGGTACGAGGAACTGTTACACGCTTAGACCAGCAAAAGGAAAGGACAATACCTACTTAATTCGAGCTTTGTTCTTCTACGGAAATTACGATGGCATGAATCAGAACCCGTCATTTGACTTGCACATCGGGGTTAATTACTGGGCAACAATAAAATACTTTTCCTGCGACTATGAGGAGATTATCTATGTCGCCCCCACGGATGAAACAACTTCTCAATCACTGCCACAGATCCAACCAGTCCGTACCCACCACTCCTCAATGTTGTCGAGCGTTTCACTCTGATTGATCATCCCAATAGTAAGGAGTTCTTCGGTTTTGGAAACTGAAGTGGTGCTATGTTTTAGAGGTGATATGTTTTTGGGAGAGGGTCCGGTTCGGTCTTAGGGAGGGAAACGGTTCGGTTCGCAAAGAATAAAGGAGGGAATACATAGAGGGTAGTTTGGGTATTTTCGTTTTTGATTATTTCAACGTTCAAATTATATGTCACGTGACAAGCACGTGCTAACTTTTAACGGATAAATTAACAGAAAAACTAACGTTTCTTCAAAAACCAACAGAAGTAAACGTTTTACATCAAATACCCGCGGCCCAAAACAAATTTCATCGATTACCATTTTGGGCAAACATGTTACATCTTTTTCATACTTTTCCCTTAGAACAATCATATCTTCATTACACCTCACACGTACGACCAACAATGGCAACGTGCACTCGCGTAGCACGTGTGGTAGTTTAGTATAATATACATATGAATACAATTAATAGTATATACAATAATTCAGCAATATATGTATATGAGACTACGACACGCGCTACGCACATGCACGTCATGGTCATAGTTAGTCGTGTGTGAGGTGTTACTAATGTATGATTTGATCATTCTCACTCCTAAGATAACAGAAGAATAGTACGATAATTAAACATTGATTAAAATATTATTGATGTAAAACTAAACTTAATTTGCATAAAATAATGAAATGAAATTTAAAAACTTTAATTATTTTTAGGGCTAATATATTCAATGGTTACACATTTTTACCCAATGTGACTATTTAGTTATAAATCTTTTTTCGCGTAACTAAATGGTTACATATCTTTAATCGTGTGACTATTTGGTTACAACTTGTGTTATTTAGTTACTCATATTTGACAAATGTGATTAAATGGTCACTAAAATAACGATTTTGCCCTTGCCCTTATCTTTATCATGCTTCATATTCATTTTCATATTCTTCATGTTCTTTATGTACATCTTCACACGATTTAAAATCTAGTCTTTACCGACAAAAAAATAATTTTGTCGATAAAAGTTCATCGGTAAATCTTTACTTACCGACAAAATTTAATTTTCGTCGGCAAAAATGTATTTCACCGACAATATTCAATATCGTTGGCAAAATATATTTGTACCGACAAAATCCAGAATATTGTGTCGGTAAAATCTCACGTCTTTGCCGACGAAATGCAATTCTCGTCGGTAATTAATTTTTTACCGACTACATTAATATATCGTCAGCAAATAAATACATCAACTATAAATTTTACCGACGAAACTCAATTTGCGTCGGCAAAAATATATCTTTACCAACGAAATTTAATTTTTATGAGCAATAAATATATCTTTACCGACGAAATTCCTTAAATCGTCGATAACTCCGCCACCCATACCTACGAATGTATTTTGTCGGTAAAGATTATCTGTTTTTTATAATCCCCCCTTCCTTTAAATTTCCTTCCCCTTGCCCCTTTACTTATTCCCCCCTCCCGAAAACATAAGTTTGAACTTATTTTCCTTTCTTGTTCTTCCACTCACTCCGTCTCCTTTTTAAATAAATACCTTGACACTAAGAGAATATAGGACAATGTGGTTGACCGTGGATACGTTCAGGTGAAGCACGGTGAGCCTTAAGTTCTGCAAACCCGACACGAGCCTTAGAAGATGCTCCGGTCTCTTTCTCCACCGTATCTTCATGTTGGCGTGGCTTTCCACCATTGTTACTTCTACGTCGGCTACTGAGCTCGACTGTGTCTGAGCTGCCGCCACCATTAACGAGAAGTTGCTGCTGTCGAAACAAGTCGTGGTTGAGCACTGTGGAAGAGTGAAGAATTCGGAGAAGGGAAAAGGAGGTGTTGATGCTCTTGGGGACGAAGATGATGACATGGCTGAGACATCTGTACGAGAAAGATGATGATGTGTGTGCTTCGTAGCATCAAGGAAGTGGAGTTCTTGTTCTAGCTCTTTCAGAAAGTGTATGGTTGCTCCAAGTTCTTCCCGCTTTGAGCCTTTCTCTATGTCCAGTGGCAATGGTGCCCCCTTATTCTCCAAGTTCTTGTCGCTTCTGTGAAGAACAACGATCGTCTCTCTATCTAATCGAACGCTGGATAACAAAGTTCGGTGTTCATCACATTTGTGGTGAAATAACGAAAAATTATTCTTCTAAAAATGTAAATCACATTTGTATTAGATTCTTGTTCTTCTAAATATATATTGTATACGTAATATTTGATTATTCTTCTATTTTTAAATTTATTTATTTGTTTATTATTTTTTAAAATGAGTTTTTCTTTTACCGACGGAATTTTCCTTCGGTAAATAGATATTTATCGACGGAATTTTCATCGGTAAATAGATATTTATCGAAAAACATAATATTACGTCGGTAAATACCCATTTACCGACGAATTTGACATTGCCGACGAAATCGATTTGTCGGCAAAAATAATTTTTTTACGAAAAACTCATTTTTGCTGACGAAAAATCTGTTGGTGAATAAATTGTTTTTAACGGCAAATTTGTGTCATATTTTGTCGACGATATCTTTACCGACGAAATTTATTTTTACCAACAGAATTTACACTTTTTACCAACCAAATTTTCAGTAGTGTCAAATTCTTCATGTCTATCTTTAACTTCATCTTATTAATATATGTGACTACAAACATGTCAAAAAAAATATGTCGACGTTCGATAAAGTTTGACTTTGCACTTTGTTTATAGTCATCATAATATTAAGCCATACTGAAAACAGTTTACGGAACATTTGAAAATGTAAGTGAACATTCTTGTAATTTATTTGATATATTGAATTAAATGTTTTAGTTCATTTAAATAGTCCACTACGATTTGTGCATAAAAGTGATTACGCATAAAATCCAAACATGTCAGTCTTATGTCGTTACAAAGTACATTATTAGGCTTAAATTTCTCAAAAAATAATTATTTGTGCATCTGCAGGATTTGAACTTGCGCACTTTGATACCAATTGTTTCGACGAATACCGACCTCAATATTTGACCGTCGTATTAGCCAATACCGACCTTAATTTAGTCGCTCTGAAACTGACATTTTCCGACTTGAACATTTTTAGTCTTTCCCGCCTTAGCCGACAATATTTTTGATAGAGAAAAATATAATTATCATCTTGTAAAATTGGTAATGTTACATACATGTACATTTGGTTAATACATATGTCTTATAGTTATAAGATCATATGTTCAAGTCTTCGTGCAGATAGTTTTTTATAAGTTTTTTAGAAAACATTTAAATGACCAAAATAGTCATGATAAATATAAACTAACTAGGTATCTTGCCCATACTTTGCACAGTAACTAAAAAGTTTAATTTATGAATTATTCATTTTTATTTAATTTATTCTTAATAGTAAATATTATTACATTATTCATTACTTCATAGATTAAAAAAGTACTATTATAAAATTTAATTTGTCTATAATAAATAATTATGAATTTTTATGAAAATAAAAAAAATACATTTATATTATACCATAATTATGAGTGAAAGAAATATCAAAATACTTAAAATAAAAAAGGTAAATTAATAAATATCACAACGGTAAATGTAAAAGGGGTGTGTTATTTTTATAATTATAAAGTTTGATTATATATATATATATATACATATTAATAGAGTTAGTGAATAGTAATATGAGTTGCTGATAAAAATAATATAAATTTTTACTAATATAATATTAATGCATATTTTTTAACTTAGCTTTTTTGTTATTGTTTTATTGTATATTTATCATAAATATTATATTGAATATACATATTTTTGTAATTTTAACTATTTTGATAGTAGTTATTACTTATTTTGAGACTTATTAAAATAATTGTATATAACATGTACAAATCTGTATTTTTATAATTGAACAAGCTAATATACGAAATTTTATATACATTCATTTTTTCGTAAAATAAAACAATAGTTTTTTAGTAGTATAATATTAATTGTAAATAAATTCAAAAATATAAATAAACAAAAAAGTTTCAAAAACATTTAAAAGTTTTGTTATAAAAATAAATAGGAATACATTGATAAAAAATGAATAAAAATTAAGACCATAAATGTGGTAGGTGATATAAAATATGAAACATACCGTGAAAAATCTATATATATATATATATTAATTTGGCTAAATCACATATAATGTTGACAAATAAGTTTTTTGTTGTATTTTGTCACTCCTAATGTTAAATTAACTTCTTCTAATTGGTCCATGTCAATGATAAATTTCTCATTTGTAGGTGGTATGCCATGTAAATCACTTTAAAATCCTTCAAAGTCTCTAATTCAATCTCAAGATAAGTTACGAAACCTATATCATTTCTCATTCATTCATAAATTATTATTTTTCATTAAATATATTTTATGAAGTGAAATTCATATAATAATAAACATGTAAATCACTTTAAAATCCGTCAAAATCTCTAATTCATTCTCAAGATAAGTTACAAAACCTATATCATTTCTCTTCATTCATAAATTATTATTTTTCATTAAATATATTTTATGAAGCGAAATTCATATAATAATAAATACATAATATTATATTTTATGACTATCAAGTATGCACATATTAAAATTTACTTTTACAAATTAAAATATAGATTAATTAAGGATCATTTCAGATATCACATAATACTCTTATTAAAATAAGACATAAGTCACATATAAACATCACATACTTCATACAATAATATCACAATAAATTTTAACAATGTCAAAAAATTAAGTATTATATATTTATAAGGTAAATATAATTTACAGTTAACAAATAGATAAAATATAATATGTATACTAAAACATTAGATATTGTTACAATTCCTAGAAAAATACTAACATCTTTATATGTACATTGATAGAAGTAATGAACCATAGAAAATAAGTCAAAAGTATTATATGGACATTAACATATTTTTCACAGTTTTGTGAAAAATATGTTTTTATATGTTTATAACCCAACCTATTTGTGAATTATTAAAATACTATTTATATAATAAAAATATAATATATTATTATTATTACTAAAATAAATAAAAAATTACAAATGATTTTAATAGTCTTTTGTAAACATATGCACTTTTTAATATTAATTTTAATTATTGACTCATGCATTTTTAACTAATTTTACGAACAAATGCACTTAATATAATTTATATTTTTTGTATTTCATAATAACTTATCTATATAATTAATTATTTCAAGCATTTTTAAGTTTTAATATTTTTATTCTAAACAATTCAAATTTACAACAATGAACTTTTTGAAAAATTATTATAGTGTATATTCACTAAAGAAAATAGCTTTTTAAACCTTATAAGAGTAGACTTATTATTTTATTTTTAAAAATTATTTTACACTATATTCATTTTAAAATAATTTAAATATGTTATACTATGTACCATAAAATAATAACTTATAAATATAAAAAATAAAAATGTGAAGAAATAAAATATACTATTAATTGCGCAAAGCGCAGACATAGTATCTAGTGATGAGAAGATTCGGTAGAATTCTACGAGTTTTTGAAGGTACGCATGGTGAGTTCATGTCATCGTCGGTTACACTTTTTTTAATCAACCACTGAAAATGTGTCTTTTTGACAACAAAGTAGCTCAAAATCTTATGTGTCTTAATTATAAAAGAGTTACCCAAATTAATATAGATAGATATAGACATAGAGAGAGAGAGAGAGAGAGATTATATTAGATAATTAAGGGGTATTTGTGTGAATTTGCAAGCGGCGGTTACAAAAACCACTTCTTCCTTAATAATATAGACTAGACTACGACATGCGCTACAAGTGTGTACGTCGTCGTCGTTGGTTGCGTGTGAGGTGTTACAGAGGTATGATTCAATCATTCTGACGCCTAGGATAATACAATAATAGTACGAGAATTAAACATTTGATTAAAATATTATTGATGTGATACTAAACTTAATTTGCATAAAATAATAAAATAAAATTTTAAAATTCTAATTAGTTTTAATAAATTGCTCGAGCGACCAGGAGCAAGAAACATTACTAAATAAATCCAGGTCGCTCGAGCAATTTCATAACAATAATTAGAGTTTTAAATTTTATTTTATCATTTTATGCAAAATAAGTTTAGTTTACTTAAATAATATTTTAATCAAATGTTTAATTCTCGTACTATTCTTTTATTATCATGGGAGTCAAAACGATCGAATCATACCCCTGTAAGACCTCACACACAACCAACGACGACGACACGCGCGTAGCGCGTGTCATAGTCTAGAATAATCATTAGAGAAATACACTTTAGTGAATTAAATGCTTTCACTTAAAATATGTTTTTCAATAATGTATATATAAAACATATATGCACTTGTTATGAAGGGACAATCTTTTATTTACTATTATAATGATATATATATATATATATATATATATATATATATACATTGATTCAAGTTTTTCTATAACTATTCAATGAGTGTAAATAGTCTCTTAAATGACAATATAATTATATATAATGATACAAAATAATATTAATAGTCAACAGAAAAATAATTTAAATTAAGAAAATACTATTAAAGGAAATTAAGATATACAACTACTTCCTTAGTAATTAAAATATTTATGTAGACAACATTTCGAGTATGTATACCTGTAATTTCTTCGAAGTCTCATTTCTTAACAAAAACTTTTGTTATTGACTGCGTGGTGTCACGTGATAGTATAATATATAACTGACTGTGACTATAAACATGGTCAAAAAAATATATGTCGATGTTTGACAAAGTTTGAATTTGCACTTTGTTTATAGTAATCACAATATTAAGTCGTACTGAAAATAAATTACGGAACATTTGAAAATGTAAGCGAACATTTTTGTGATTTATTTAATATCTTGAAATAAATGTTTTAGTTAATTTAAATAGTACACTAAGACTTTCTGCATAAAAGTGATAACACATAAAATCCAAACATATCAATCGTGTGTCATTACAAAGTACAATAGGCTTAAAAATACGATTTGAACCTTAGTACGGTCGCCCAGTCTTGCCATCCTTAGCCAACTATTTTTTTTCGACGTCCATAGGATTTGAACCTTTGTACTTTAATACCTCAATCTTTTTTTACGAATACCATCTATAACCGACATCAATCTTAACTGTCGTCTTAGAAAATATCGACCTCAATCTACCCCCGCGCCTAAGAGTATATTTTTTTAGAGTCGACAAGATTTGAATCTAGGCACTCTCATACCTTATAAGATTTTAGACGTACGTCTTAACCAACTGTCTCATAAATCCGAACTTATGAGAGAATGCACTCGGTATACATTTAAGATATCTTACATGCTTATTACCATTTCTATGAAACAATTATTACAAATCTACCGTGGCAATGTTAAGAAAATTTCAGTGATATATTTTAAAAATAAAATGAAATTGGATATTTGATTAATTTATTTCTGAATTTTTTACTTTGATATTTTAAAAGTTACAGTATGTTAAGTTTGTATGTACATAGTAAACTTATTTTCTAGAGTTTGTTATTTATTTCATCATTTAATTCAAACCGTGAAATTGAAAACTTAGATCACTGTAGTCATAAAAATCTCATTTTATCAATAAATTTAGAGAATTTAAATTGAATTAAGATCGATCAACAACCCTAAAGAATCATTAAATTCTAAAAAAAAAATAACAAACTCTGGAAAATAAGTTTATTCACTTTTTGATACCCATGAAAAAATGTACATATAAATTTGATTATTATGTATGTATAAATTATTTATCGATTTAAAAAATATATTATGTATATTTGACATATAAATATACGTCAATTTCGATCGATATTAATTCCGTTTAAATTATCTAAATTTATTGGTAAAATGAGATTTTTATGATGATAGTGATATAAGTTTTCAATTTCACAATTGTCTCCGATTTGTATGGGTAGAAGAGAAGAGAACAATTTTGTACAGGAGTAAAGAAGTAAATAAGAGAGTAGCAACATAAAATGATAAAATATTAATGATTGATCAGGAAGAAAGAATAAGATTTTGAAAGATAAAAATATACATCAATTTTGATCGATATTAGTTCAGTTTATAAAATGAGATTTTTATAACGACGGTGATCTAAGTTCTCAATTTCATGTTTTTCTCAGATATGTTTTGGAAGGGGGAAGAGGATAGAAAAACTGTTGTAGATGAGTAAAGAAGTAAGTAGACGTATGCAACATAAAAGAAAAGAGAACATTTTGAAATAAAAATAAGGTTCTATATAATTGTAGAAAATTTATAAAAGTGATAGTATATTATAGCATAGTCACAAATTTAATTTTTCATTGAGACAAAATTTTAGAATAAAAAAAGTTCTTCACATGAGTATTTGAAGTAATAAATATAAGTTAAGTCTATTAACAAATATTTGAGTACTACTGATCTATCGGAAGAATGTGTTATTGTAATAGTTAAATGTCTTGGGTTCAAAACTATGTTCAAGTTTATTTTAAAAAATTCCCTATCCATAAATTGCATTTAAGAAAATGATGGAGAGAGAAAATATAAATGACCAAAACAATCATGATAGTTTTAAATTAATTAGATTATTAAGAGATATTTGTACAATTTTACGTCGGTGATCTATATTTTCAATTTCACGTTTTTTTCAGTTTTGTTTTGGAAGGGGGAAGATGATAGAAAAAATGTTGTAGATGAGTAAAGAAGTAAGTAGACGTATGCAACATAAAATAAAAGAGAAAATTTTGAAAGAAAAACAAGTTTCTATATAATTGTAGAGAATTTATAAAGTCATAGTATATTATAGCATAGTCACGAATTTAATTTTTGATTGAGACAAAATTTTATAATAAAAAAGGTTATTCACATGAGTATTTAAAGTAATAAATATAAGTTAAGTGTATTAACAAATATTTGAGTACTACTGATCTAGCAGAATTATCGTAATAGTTAAATGTCGATATTTTTCAAAAAGTAATTGTTTTGAAAAAAATATTTATAAAATTATATATTCAAAAAAAATATTTAACAAAATGTGCATCTGCGCGGGTATAGTTGTAGCGTTTTTTTGAAAAACGCTACTGTAAGTAGCGATTTTTCAGAATCGCTACTAACAATAGTGTTTTTCAAAAAATCTCTACTAGTAGTAGCGATTTAAAATACGCTACTACGAGTGGCGTTTTTGGAAAATCGCTTTTACGATAATCGGGTAGTAGCGTTTACGAAAATCGCTACTGGTAGTAGCGTATACGAAAATCGCTACTAGTAGTAGCGTTTTTCCAAAAATGCCACTACCAGTAGCGATCTTTTGCACAACTTTTATAACCCTAGCCCCCGCCCCCTTAAATCCCCCCCACCCCCTCTGCTTAAACTCCCCGCCCCCCACCCAAGCCCCGACCACCAAGCCCCATCCCAGCTCCCCACTAAGATGTCGGTACCCCCGACCACCCCACCCAAGCCCCAACCACCCCACCCAAGCCCCGACCCCGACCGAAGCCTCCCCCCTGCGTCACCGACCCAAGGCATTCCCTCCCCTCGCCGTCCTCTGCGTCACCGACCCAAGCCTCCCCTCGCCGTCCCTCCTCTCGACGTCGTAAATCGCTGGATCTGTGGACCTCGCCGTGGCCGTCGTGAACTTGCAGGTACCGTGGACATATTTTTATATATTATACATTTTTATGCTTAATTATTTTGTTAATTAAAAGTATTATCAATAATTATTGTGATTATTGTGGGGATTAAAGCTTGCATAGTTAGTTATGAAAGTTAAAAATTAGAATTTGTATTTTTAAATTGTAGAATTCAAATACTGTCGCGCGTAATTATGTCAAGTGGTGAAAATGTTGTTAACGTTGGTCTGTTAGACCAATCAGTACTCTGGGGACAAGATCAACATCGTTCGTCAGACCTGAGTGAGAACCAACAAATAACATTTAGGTGTTTAAAATTAGAGGATAATATAATATCAGAAGAGGCTAAAGCTATTGTCCAAGCGGTTGGATTATGGGATGTAGTTATTATGTCACATCCCAAGTTGGATCATAAATTGTTGACCGCATTGTGCGAGCGTTGGCGACCCGAGACACATACGTTCCATCTCAGACATGGGGAGATGACGATCACACTTCAGGATGTTTCCGTGCTACTGGGACTACGAGTACACGGAGATGCAGTAACTGATGACCATGTACCTGAGGAAGAAATGGTCGGTGTGTGTCTGAAGTTGTTGGGACTAAATGTACAAGGTCGTAAATATTTTCTGAAAATTACTACTTTACGACAACATTTAGTTCAACCTAATCTCACCGCCGAACAACAAGCGAGAACATTTATGTTGATTATAATCGGTGGTGTTCTGTTTACAACGACAAAGAAAGATAATGTGTTGTTGATGTACTTACCCCTACTTCGAGATTTAGAAAGAGCAGCACAGTACAGTTGGGGGTTAGCTGTGTTGGTTGCAACGTACCATGGACTATGTGAGACATCTGAACTAAACTGTGCAACATTCCATGGTTGTGCCATCCTTGTGCAGGTAAACTATATGAAAGTCTTGTCATATCATTAATATTGGTTATTTAAAATTTCATAATGTGGTTTTCCACTACAGTTATGGTCATGGGAGCACCTCCATATTGGTTGCCCTGTGATTCAAGGTGAAGTGTTAGCTGGAGAGATACATCCATTAGGATACAAGTGATTTTTGTAGATTTATTGGTTTTTTGGACTACGTAAAAAATGTCTATTACTGCAAAATTTCGTAATGTAAATTTATTCAATTTTTGTGATTTTTCCTATTTTGCTTAATAGGTGGGCATTCCTAAAGAGGTCGTTCAGTCACCAAGTTAGAACTGCAAATTTGGTGTACTATAGGGATGACCTGGAGTCTCAATCCCATGACCAGGTTTGTGTACTTTTATTTGGCAGATATTGGTTAATTTTCACCATTTTGTAACCTTACTTAATATGATGACAAAATCTTAAATATTAGGTGACATGGATGCCATATCACGCCTTTAGGTTAGCTAGTGCACCACATGTCTGTCGTGAGCACGCCGAGCTATTCCGAGTGAGGGTTCCACTAATCCATTTTAATGTGGTTGAGTGGCATCGTCCAGATACAGTCATGCGGCAATTTGGAATACACCAACACATCCCGGAGATGGCCCACAATGAGATACAAGAGCACATGAGACTGCATAAGTTGGTCCATAAAGGGACACGTGGACAGCATCATTGGTCAATAACACACCAAGATTTGATTGATATGTGGATCAACCGGTCTGATTATGTTATACAGGAACATCGACCTTTCATAGATGGGGTGCAGTATATGAGGTGGTATCGTACAATAACGCGACGTTTCATTACGGGTCCAACAACAGAGACAGGTAGTTCTTCACGAGGTCTTTACCCATCGGCCCCATATATTCTGCACGGGGGCCAAGTAGAGACAGTGGTAAGGGTAATTATGGTGATTGATATGTAACTTTAATTCATTATATACTAATATTAGAAAAAAAATTCTCTAAACCTGACGTGCAGATGGGTATTATGGCTAGAGGAATTCTAATGGCACGTAAAGCTGCTAAGGGTACACTGAAGTTCACAAAGAAAAATTTCAAACTGCTTGGAGAGACTTATCTCGAGACATGTCGTTCGTCTTATGATGTCGTCGGTCAACTACCCATGTATGAAGAACCTGTTCGACAATCGGATGAAATAATTGCACGTGAGGAACGCGGTATACGTACTTCGTGGGGTTATGATCCAGTCTGTGAAAGAGGACGTGGTCCAATAGCTCCAGTGTGTGGACGGGGTGTTCAAACACGTGGCCGCGGTGGAGAAAGTTCAAGTCGAGGGCCATCTGGACCGTCACGTAAATTTAGAGCTGTTGAACCTCGTCATGGACAACCCACCTCAACCGAAGAAGATGATGAGGATGATGATTCAGAGTAGTTTGGAGTTTTTAGTTTATATTTTGTAGAATGATTTGCTCGTTATCGAACCGTTTTCCATGTTCCTAAATTATCTATTGTATTTAGTTTAGAATTAGTTTGTATTGTTGTTAATTGCATTAACTAACTATTGCATTCACCTTTGCTACTATGTAGAAACTTGTTTTATTTTTGTGGATTGTTTTTGAGAAACTTCAAAAAATGACATCTCTTAGAGAACACTCATTTACCCCCCTAAAAGGTGTCACCCGGAAGGTCACTAATTTTTCAAATCTTTTATTTTTTCCTAAAATTTTAATGGACGTACCTACGCATATGAGAAGCCTAATGATACAAGTTTCATCTCATTTTGACATTCACATTTTTTATGCAAAATATTACAAAACCCAACAATTATTATACAAAACAACACTTATTATGCAAAACAACACTTATTATACAATTTTACATGTCTTCCTATTATGACCACTTCCACCGCACTTACTGCAGTTGTTTCTCCTTGGCAATCCTTCCCTCGCGTCCATCTCGTTATGAATACGACTGCTTTTTCTTCTACCACGCTTGGTCCTCCACCTATTTGGATCGTGAGTGTATTGTGGTAAATTAAACTGGGTCCAACAATATTCATCCGGGATTGGTTGAAAACATAGAGTGTATGCAGCCAGACGTGCTTGATTCGAATATAGCTGATCCACGTAAGGAGCCCATTGCATCCCAGCCTTGGTCAGTGCTGCCATTCCATGTGCACAAGGGTGATGATATATTTGCCATAATCCACATTCACATTTGTTTTCAACTAGGTTGACTGTATAATTTCCTGGAGTAGTCCAACCGACACCTTGGACAAATCTACCAATATCACGCACTTGGAATACACCGTGTTCTTGCGAAAATTGAGCCACTTGCATCCTCCCAAGTTGTTTTTGTGCCCTAGTAATGGTTTTTTGGACAATGTCAGACCATACCTGAGACTCCTCAATTGCATCCATTGCTTGTTGGCGACGACAGAAAAAGTATGTGTTTGACCTCCAGTAAGTGAGTTTCACTAATTCAGTCAACTGTAATGCCCTTGCCCCTTTCAGCACTCCGTTAAACACTTCAACCAAATTCGTAGTCATGTTTCCATATCGAGCGCCTCCATCGTACGCCAGGTCCCATCTCTCAAGGGGGATGTTCGAAATCCAATCACGGTACTTTCCATCTTGCAGAGTTAATAGATTAGAATACCACACATCAAACATACGTTTATCAGGGGTACTTGCCATTATATACAACTGCTTTTTCAGAATTACGCTTTTGAAGGTGTGATTTAAATTACTCGCTAGATGACGCGCGCAAAAGCGATGTGTTCCACGACCATGTTGAGCGTATACATTCTCTACCGCGTTAATTATTGCTCTGTGTCGATCATACATTAGACAGACAACTCTATCCTTCGTCACGTTATCCCAGAGATGCTGCAAAAACCAGTTCCAACTCTCATTTGTCTCTGCGTCTGCAATACCAAATGTCAAAGGATAGATGCCGTTGTTAGAATCATATGATACGGCTACGAGAACTTTTCCATTATATTTTCCATACAAATGCGTCGCATCAATACTTATAAGTGGTCGGCAATGGACAAATCCTTCAATAGCTGGATCGAATGACCAAAACATCATACCAAATGTGGATACTTGAGTTTCAACATTTACTCTTTTGGGCAAAAAATCATAGACTGTCCTAGGGATGTATACGGACATGGCTAACAGTAGTCGCGGGAGGTTTACAAAGGCTTCTTCGTGTGTTCCGTATAAAGACTCCAACACTACTTGTTTGGAGTACCACGCTTTCAGATATCCAATTTTCGAACCAAACTCATTCTCCACCATCGACTAGATTACTGAAATTTTCAATCCAGTGTCAGCTAAAACGGAATTTCTTATTAAAGACGCTATCATCTTGCAATCGATGTTTTGGTGTCGTTCAATGAGGACTCCATTCGTGCATATATGTGGAGCATGCAATTTGGATATTCTCCACAATACAGTATGCTTAAAAAGACTTCCTCTTAATGACCATGAACAATTTATGGGATCAACTTTACACTTGAAGACAATTGATTTTGGGGTCGATGTCTCAACAATGCAAATCTTAGAATTAGAAATATGTCATCTCCTCACAGCCGCAGATAACTCGTCCTTACTACTAAATTTCATGTTTCTGTTTAGGAAACCTTCAGTTGACGGTTCATCAACGTCCATATACAACTTATCTGTTGATTGAAAGTCATCAATCCAGTTACTATCAATCCAATTCCCAGCTGTCGGTTGCATCATTTGAAGGGTGTGAGAGCTACTTCCACCATGGGAGCTACTTCCACCCTCGTCACCCTCGTCAAACTCAAACACCTCTTCATTTTCTTCATTAATGTGACCCGTAAAATGCTCCATATACGGATCTTCTTCATTTATTGAGGCATCTGAGAGTGTATCAACGTCGACCTCGTCATCGGAGAGATCATGGGTGTGACCATGCAAAACATTCTCTGTCTCACCACCATCAGATGTGTTTGACATCAAGTTACCTTCTCTAGTTAAGCTAAACACAATAAATTTACTAGCCACGCTTAACTGTAAAGCAATAGACAATGCACTTTGCGATCGAATCCGTACAAACTTGCAAAGTCCATCAGTATCTATAAATTTATAGGATATGCTTATGGACCTAGCGTCAACGTCATGTCAACTGCACTCGATACATATAATTTCCTTTAGTCTATAAAGAGAAATATCCAAGGTAGCTGTAGTAATACTGGAAGTACCACCCACATAGACCTCATTACCATTCTGAGACAATATTTCACCGTCATACAAGCAAATGATACCGATCTCTGTCATGTTTGATCCTAAATAATTAATATTATAACATTCCATATCAGATGTGCTTATTTTTTAGATAATCTAATATTTATGTAAATATAACTGCAAACAATTTTAAAAATATTGTAATTAAAAAATACATACAAATATATTACATACCTTATGTCAATATTGCAGATGAATAAGAAGATGCAGATGATGAAGAAGACGCACATGATGAAGAAGACAGAAGAAATGCAGACGGATGAAGAAGAGGAAAACGAGTTAAATAAAATTATAGGGTAATAATTTAAAATTTTGCACAGAAAACGCAAATAATTTGGGGCAGTCATAAATAATTGTCTAAAACGATACTGGAGGTAGCGAAAACAAATTTTTCGCTACTGGGAGTAGCGATTTATTGATTTGCCTACTGTAGGTAGCGATTTTTGTTTTTCGCAACCTACAGTAGTGAAAATCCAAAAATCGCTACTACCAGTAGCGAAAAAATGTTTTCGCTACCTCCAGTAGCGTAGATACACATTTTTTCAAATATTTTCAGACGATATTTATTTTTTTCCAATTTGTTTTCTGACATAGTTACTTTTTGAAAAAATTCTTAAATGTCTTGGCTTTAAAACTATGTTGAAGTTTTTTTTTTAAGTTTTCTTATCCATAAATTGCATTTAAGAAAATGATGGAGAGAGAAAATATAAATGACCAAAACTATCATGATATTTTAAAATTAATTAGATTATTAAGAGATATTTGTACAATTTTACAAGTAATGACAATTACAAAAACAATTTCGTTTTTTTAAATAGTATATATATATATATATATATTTGGATATATATAAAATTGGTGAATGAAAAAGGAGAGATGGATATTGATAGAGAAAAATATAATTATTATATTGTTTAATTTGTAACGTTGCATACATGTGTATCTGGTTAATACATATGTTTTTAAGTCATAAGGCCATAATATGTTCGAGTCTTTGTGCATATGTAATTTTTTAACATTTTGATAAGACATTTAAATGACCCAAATAGTCATGTTAATATATAAACTAATTGAATTATTAAGGAGTATTTGTGTAAATTTACAAGTGGCGGTTACAAAAACCATCTCTCCCTTAATAATATATATATATATATATATATGAAAGTGATAAAGTGTTGTATTGTTATAACATAGTCACAAATTTAAATTTTGATTGACACAATTTTTTTTCACTTGAGTAGTTAGAGCAACAAATACAAGTTAAGCGTATTTAAAAATATTTGAGTACTACTAATCTAATAGAAGAATGTGTTCTTGTAATGGTTAAATGTCTTGAGTTTAAAACTTTGCTGAATGTTTTTAAAAGAGATTTTGTATACATAAATTGCATTTAAAAAAAATAGTGGAGATATAAAATATAAATAATCAAAATAATCATGATATGTTTAAATTAATTAGATTATTAAGAGATATTTATGTAATTTTACAAGTAATGACACTTATGAAACAACTTCGTGCTTTATAAATAGTATAAAAAATATAGATATAAAAAATTGGTGAATGATAAATGAGACATATATATATTTATAGAGAAAAATATAATTATCATCTTATAAATTGGTATTGTTACATACTTGTATAGTTAGTTAATACGTATATTTTCGTGTATAGTTAGTTAATACGTATATTTTCGTGTTTATAGTCTATTTTACAACTTTTTGAGAAAACATTTAAATAATCATAATAAATGTAAATTAATTAGATTCTTAAAAGGATATTTGTATGAAATTGATTGCGGCAGTTACAAAAAAATATTGTTGCCCCTGACTAATATAGATATATCCAACGGATAAAAGCCCAGATTCAGATCTCATCTTTAGGTCTCCATCGTACGTCCGAGATCGAACTCTCGTCTTCTTCCCCACTTGGCCATAATAAGTACCGCAGCATACGCTCCGTCTTTCTGCTTTTCTCTCTCTATCTGTTTTGTACACCAAACTGTACTCCTTGAGATAGTTGCTATCTTTACGCTTTGGTTGAACCTTGCTACTGCCTCCTGCTAACCTGCGCCACCCCCAACCGCCGCTTCTCCTCCAAGCTGCATCATGTCACCGCCCCCGTCGACGGTACCCACTCTATTCCCAATCATCCTCCGCCGGATTGAAACCGACTAGACCCATCCGACCCGATGATGGACGGCGGCAAAAAAACCCAGCTAACGAGGACTCAATCCTCGCTTCTCCGATCCTCGCCAACCTTCCGATCCTCCTCCGTCCACAGCCTCACCTCCGCCGCGAAGGAGGCGGAGGACAAGAAGAGGAAAGACCCATGTGTAGGATACCGACCCGGGTCTACCCGGACTGGCCCTCTCCTTGCCGCGGCCTTCTCCACTGCCACCATCGTCTTCCTCGTCTACTGCCGTAGAGACGACGCGCCAACTTCCGAAAACCTACTACTGGCCTTAATCTTCGTGGCGATCACGCTCTACTTCACGTCGAGGAACAAGCGCGTGATCTGTCACAACTTCCTCGTAATCAAGAATCAATTCTGTGAATTCAACACGAAAAGGTTCGGTGTCGGATCTTCGAAGCGTAGCGACACCCAAATCCAGTGGTTCATCGGCGATTCCAACGAAGACCCCAAATTAAGATCCCAAACCACCGTTGCAGCTGCAGATGTAATCCGCGAAGGCGTGGAGTTCTACAGCAATGGCGACTTCTACGAAGGTGAGTTCCACAAAGGAAAGTGCAACGGCAGCGGAGTCTATAATTACTTGGTGAAGGGTAGGTACGAAGGTGATTGGGTCGATGGTAAGTACGATGGTTTTGGGATCGAGAGCTGGGCCCGAGGCAGCAGGTACCGTGGTCAGTATCGTGGCGGTCTGAGGAACGGGTTCGGTGTGTATCGCTTCTATACAGGCGACTCTTACGCGGGTGAGTGGTGGAATGGGCAGAGTCATGGCGTTGGTGTTCAGAACTGTGAGGATGGAAGTTGCTATGTTGGAGAGTTCAAATGTGGTGTGAAACATGGCCTTGGTTGTTACCATTTCAGGTCTGTGTCCCTTGTTTCATTAAATGATGTTTGATTTTGTCCTTGTTTTTAATCATTGACTACTAACTGATATTAAGTTACCCCTCTGAACTAGGAATGGAGATCGATACGCAGGGGAATACTTTGGGGACAAGATCCACGGGTTCGGAATCTACCACTTTGCGAATGGGCATTGCTACGAGGGTGCATGGCACGAGGGCCGTGAGCAGGGAATGGGAATGTATACGTTTCGGAATAGCGATAAGCGATGCGGGGAATGGGATTCCGGAACCCTCAAGAACCCCATTCCACTTCTCACGGATTCCATCCTCAAGTCGGTTCAGGTAAATTGAGTTCAAAAAGTAAATACATGCTTGTTTTACTTTTGTGTTTCTTACTTCACAATCTATATATATAGGCAGCGAGGAAGGCAGCAGAGAACGCGATCCACATCCGGCGTGTCGATGAGGAGGTGAATAAGGCGATTACAGCTGCAAATCGGGCCTCTACTGCAGCCAGAGTGGCTGCTGTGAAGGCGGTTCAGAACCGGATCGATGGGAAATTTTGTGATTTAGAGGTTTAAGCAACTAAGGGGTTGTTTGGATAGGAATGTAAATTTGTGGCCCATGATGATCCGAAATGGGATCATCCGAGGTCTCTAATTTGCCATGACAGCGAAACTGTAACTTGTACAGAGCTCAGTTGTCGAGCAATGAAAATGGAAAAAAAGGATCTTCTTTTCCTTTGGTTAGAGATGATAGAATTTTTTACCCAAATATATTCGAAAAAAATATATGTAAATATTATTACTTTTTTAAAAAATACGAAAATATAACTAACAATGTGATTCGTAGTTAGAAGTTTATTTGTTATAACCCGCAAATGAGATTCACGGTTCAACATATAAGTCGTATCCGTGAATCTCATTTGCGGTTGTTGCGCGGTTAAACTCCACCCACGAATATCATTCGTGGGTGATGGACATTTAAACTCCAACCGCGAAGAGACTTGCGGGCGGAAGAGGATTGCTTGCCTGCATCGAAAAAGGATAAATGATTAGAGTGGAAAAAACAATTGATGAGAGAAAAAAAAATATGTTTCTCACCCGCAAATGTCATTCGCGGGTGTACATTCTACCCGCGAATATTATTCGTGGGTGATGTTTTATATACCCATCCATAAATCTCATTAGCTGGTATGTACACTTTGATATTTTTTGGGATTAAATGCATTCAGGTACCTTAGAAATTGACTTTTTACATCGAGGTACCCCATATATTTATTGTTACTTTTAGGTACCACATAAATCTTAAATGGAGCTACTTTACTTTGATATCCAAAATGGATGAAAAACGTCAGGCGTGTCAGTCACGTGACCATCTTAAACCGAAATTCGCACAAACTTAATTATGTGAACACCAAAATACCCCTCACGAACACAATCTTCCTCTTCCAACAAATTAGGTTCGTCTTGTCTATTCCTCTTCCTACAAATTAGCCTCCCTCTTCCTGTGAAGCCCCGCAAATTAGATTTTTTGTCTTCGCAGATTTCGTCGCGCAAGATCTGAACCTTCCCCTCATCACATGTTCGTCTTCTCTGTCCCTTCCGTGTTCTACACCCATCACATCAGGAGTTTGCAAGAAAATATCATAATTTTCCTCCCCAATTCAGAACTTTATGTGTTCTATGGTTGTCCTTGTGGAATGTATGTCATATTATCCGTTAATTAGTTGACGTCCAAGCTAATTTTTGTCAATTGCTTACCTAATTTTTCGTCATTATCCTGTTACGAAGCGGGGATGGTGCAGGTATTTCGCAAAGGTGAAGAAGATGATGAATGTTGTAGAATAAAAACTTGACAAATATCGGAGGAGAGAAAGAATGTACAAAACAGTTGTTGTCGTATTAGTTGGAATAATCTTGATTTCTGTGTTATGTTGGTTTGACTGAAAAATGTAAACCAATTGAATGTGAGAATGCTCTTTATGTGGGATGTTGTGTGTATTTGGTATGGTTGTATGTTGAATCCTTCTGTTAATGTTGCTGTCAGGTACCTTTTGTTTGTAAAATGTTACTTCCAGGTACTTTGTGTTTGTAAAATGTTTATGTAAGATATATCATCTTTTTTTAATGTCATAATTCAGTATCTCAAAACTTGAACAGGATATAGTAAAAACAACATTTTATACATTAGCATACCAGGATTGTCAAAAGTGCATCATCTCAACACCACTCAAAACATGATGTAGTTTTCCCTTTATATAAACACCACAACCATACTAATTTAAACCTAAAGTTAAAAAGTGTCATTTGTCCAACATTATTGTTGTGAATGCTATGCTCATTAGAGTCTAGATTCAATTTGTTGTCTTTAGTGATTTCTTCTTTCTTCACACGCGAGTCTTCTGATTTTCTGCCTTGTTTCGGTTTCAATGCATCTATTGCAAAATAAAAAATAGAAGACTTCAAGAAAACATCTTTCTAGAGCTTAGAATGTCGAAAAGATCAAATTCCAAAATTCCAAAAAAAAACAAAAACAATTCATCAATTTCACCATTAAGAATTTCCAAGAAATTATCTTTCTGGAACTCAACATGTTGCCAAGATCAATTCTTAACTTCCAAAACCTCTGCATAAAGTAGATTAATTTATCGTCCAATACCTCAAATCAGGAAGATAGATAAACCAGAAAGGGGAGAGACTTTGAAACTCTAATTGATCCTCAAATGGGAGGGAAGCTCCTCAAAGTAGAGGAAAATGAATGAAATAATGCAGACGCAACAGAATGAGTCTTTTGAAGAAGGAGGTTATGTCATCAGGGGTATTTTGGTCTTCACATACTTCAATTTGTGCGATTTTCGGCATAAGGGAGTCATGTGACACGCACGCCTGACGTTTTTCATTCATTTTGAATGTCAAAATAAAGTAGCTCCACTTAAGACTTCTAAGGTACCTAAAAGTAACAAAATAATTGTGGGGTACCTCGATGTAAAAACTCAATTTCTGAGGTAACTGAATGCATTTAATCCCTATTTTTTTTTTCAAAACTGAGAATATTTCTGTATTTATTTTTATTTTGGGGAATATTTCGGAAAAAACTTGAGATGGTATCAATATTTATTGATGTATTAAAATAAAGGATTCGAACATTAAAAAGAAAGAATATATAATAATAAAGTTAGTGAAAATAAATCGAGTGAGAAATAAGGGGTTGAGAAGAATGCTTTGTACAAGATTAGGGGTTACTCACCCAAGATGTATGTATACATACACGTGCTATTAAACTTAAGAAATTATTTGCATTTTTTTTTCAATCTAAAACTTAAACACCAATTCGAACATAATTAATTAGGTCTCAGTTGGGACTAGTATAGTTTCCGATCAAGACAGTGTAACTACAAATGGAAAGTTGATCTCAAATTATTATTTTTCCATAAGAGAAGATGAGGAGAGTCACTCTCATAGGTGCTTTCTCCATGCTAAAGAATGAACAGATTTCATTTGAATAGTGTTACGATTCTCATAGTTCATGCAAAGAAACTTAAATCAAATTAAAAATTAATTGCGATCACTTGATAAACGTTAGTAATTTTTTTAGGGAATATTGAATTCAACTCAAATATTGGTTAAAATTGATCAAACAGTAGGAATGCAACTTTGATCGAGTTCTATTGTTAACGTAAAAACATCAAAATTTACTATTGTTTACTTTGTCAGAGTTTTAATTATCTATCTACTTAAAGTTTTTTTTATTTGTTTTGGAGATGACTAAATAAAAAATATTCTCAAAATGAGTATTTCGATGGTTATATAAATACTAAATTTAGAAAAAGAGATATTTACGAAAATCTCCAAAAACATTTTTAAAATGTTTGGGTGTTCTCGCATATTTACCCCATACGTTATTTCCACTAACATTTTTTTTATGTAGTTTAGTGCACATGTATGTATGCTAAATGTGGTTAAATGTAGCATGCTTACTATTTTTTTATTTTTTTTTGCTAACAATTATTATTTTCTTTAAAATGACGATTTTACCATCATATTCATTCCATCTCACTTAAAAAAAACTAAATTACTAATCAAACTCAAGTATACAAATTTGGGTGTGAATTAAACTCAGAATCACAGAATCACGTTCTAAATTCGAATTCAACTTATAATTGTAATTCTAGGTTAGAATTCGAGCCTAGAAATGGAGTTCAGGTTTTGAATCGTTTATGGTTTAAAAAGGGATTGATATGAATGTAAATGGAAAATAGATATTTTGAGAGAAAAAATATTATTTAATGAAAACTGAATGGAACAATAATGAAAATGCAAATAACATGTTCAAACATATAATTACAAATGTAAACACAATGGTGCAAATTACAATATGATCAAAATATAAACACAATAGCACATAATGTAAAAACATAATATACATAATTAAATTAAAATTCTAACAAACAAATGAAGAGTTTCAATTTTCATCACCACATAAACAGAATCTATCAAAGTTGGTTATTCATTTGGGATGCAACATTGATTGGGTTTCGTAGTTAATGAAAAAAAAATTAACGTCATTTACTTTGTTAAAAGTGACAAAGAAATTGCAATAGTCATTGTAAATAGTATTAATGATAAGTTATATCGTACAGGATAATTTTTTTTTCCTTTTTACAATACATCCACATGTCACAACATAAGAAATAGAATATTTACTTAATATTCTAATATCTTTAGATAAACTAAGTATCTCATTTATGTTTATTGTTGCAACTTTTTTAGCGTCAGTAATAAACATTAATTACTAAATTATAATAGTAAATAAAGATAAAATGTTTAATATAATTATCTAAAACTTAATACAATCAATAAGTATTAAGTAGTAGAAAATACATGTAGCTAAATTTGCGTATTTTATATTTACTTTAGTATTTAATTTTAAAATAGTTTTTAAATTTTTTAAAAAATCAAAAAACGGAAGAACCACTAGAAACTTTATTGTTTCTTAAAAAAGCCTCTTTCTAAACTAGCAGCTTTTAATAGTGAAAAGCTGCAAGTTGCATTCTCATTGTCCTAGTGTTCCACTCAAGCATTAGTAGTATGATTGATCTATCCTCATTCTCTGTAGGGGGCAACTGTTATTTGATATTCACGTTTATAATATCAATCTGATGATGACGTCATAAATATTTACTGATTTGCTATTTTTTACATCAAAAAATTATTGAAAGAGTGAACTATAAAAACGAAATAAAACACATGATTAGATGGCTAATTTTCTATATTTAAGGGTGTAATTATTGATATTTCCATGGATGAATTTAACATTTGTATTGCAAGTTTATGATTTCTCGTGTGTAATTGAGAATGATAGTGATGTGATTATTAAATCGGAGCTCGTTGGTTTTCATTGCTGTTTAAAAGATGGATTCAATAAGTTCATGTCAATAACTACGTCTGGTAAATAAAAATATTAAACTAAAAGTCCATACAAAATTAGCACTCATAAAAAGAAAAGGTCATCATAATAAGTTCTCGCTCGTGATCCGTTACAATAGACGTGTCACAGATTTGGAGTTTATGAATTGTTATACATCAAATGTTGTTCTCGATAGTCCATACTCACACTGCATATACAAACAACAAATCTATCTATCTATCTGAAACGTATTATCATTGACGTGTATAACTTGATATGACACATCGATTGATTTTTAACATGTCTAGGTAATTATCAATGAAGCAACATTAACTTTCAAACCAATAAAGTTTTAAAGAATGTATCACAACTCTAATGACACTACGACATGTTCACTTACGTACTAATAGAAACCATTAGAACACATTAGTTAACACCATCAACATCGCAATCTGTGAGATAAAAATCTATAATAGTAGTAGCCAGCATCTTCCTCATGAGAATGGCCGTAGCAAAATCTTTATTTTTCCACCTCCTTTTCTATTTTTATAATGTTCGTCTTAATTTAATCTCAATCTTTTTAATTTAAAAAACTCACTATGGTATACCGAATCATCCTAATTATTGCACCCTGCCAAATGATACGAGGCGTGCACCATACCGAGGGTGATAATTGATAGGGTGGATCAGGAAGTCGATCGGAAGGCGACATGAACCAACATGGGGTGGACAGCGACATCCTAATCCAACAACAACAATAATAATAATAATAATATATGGTTATTCTTCAAATAATCATTCAATTTAGGGAATAAATTAATATTCAATCCGACAATGTTGGCCGTACCCGTACCCCAGCCGCTAACTCTCTTTTTATTTCCAAGCGAGTATGGACAAAGTGTTTTATGAATTTATCTATAGATTTTGTTTTAATAAACTTAATGACACACGATAATATCAATCAGCTAATTTTCAAGATTACTATTAAATTTATGTATTGTTAACTCAAAATTTAATATTCACTGCACGATACAATAAATAATTTGAAGTATTAAAATGTATTTAAAAAAGTTCATGTTGCTAAATAATATTATATTATTTTAATACTTACAGATATCTATTTATTTCATTTTATATTATTATAATACTGACAAATAGATTTGTTGATTTGGTGACTATAATCTAATGGATTCTGCTTCTGATTGATTAAATTAAATAATGATATGTACCATATATAATTTTGAAATTTAAAATTAGCTCTACCATTTTTTAGACTCAGATCTCTAATCTTTTGTCATATGCCACAAGTACAACACATATTTTTTTTTCCAAAGTATACATCATGTATTACTCACAAAATTGGGGCAAAGGATCACCCATTACAAAATCCGTATCAAATCGTAAAAGACGTAATAGGGAGGTTGGGGGTTGGGAAACCCAATCATAACGACACATCCCCCCATTGCTTGTTTCGCCACCCAGTCCGCACAATTGTTAGCGGCTCGTGGTATCCTATTCCAGTAAAGGTTCCTAATCGATCTACCCAAGAAGAGACTATTACGAATGATAGTCTCAATCTTCCAAAAATGTCGAGAACCAAAAATGTGGTTACTAACCACTTCCGAATCCGACTCGATTACAACCGACTCTCACTTAATGGCAATTGCCAACTTTACACCCTCAAAAACAGCCCTCGCTTCAAGGACTTCAATCGAACAGGCTGAGATCGAGACATGGACGCCTCCGACGACTCGACCATCGTCATCCCGGGCAATGACCCCAACTCCGCCTTCCCCATTAGACCGGGTCCATGCCGCGTCGCAGTTGACTTTTACAGTCTCCGCTTGCGGCCTAGACCATCGATGCCTCCCCCCGCTCGGCTGGATCCCGAGAGGCGTCCCACCTGGACCCCGATCCTGGTGCAAAGGCAGACTCGCGCCAGCCTCGCTGCTGCTGGAGTTCCTTTGCCGAAATGGGTCAGACTTACATAGGTGCATCCCAAGCTCCTCGACAGCCGTCCTAACCGAGCGGACCACCCACGGCGTGTCCAGTGTCTTGCCCTCGAAATCCATCAAGCACCTGCATTTCCAAATAGCCCAACATGCATGCAGCACCGACTGCCATCTCTTGTCACGATCCTCCTTTGAGCCGGTGATATCTCGAAGTCTCTTGTACAACCAATCCGTAACCGACTGACAACCATCCAAGGCATCCGTGAGGCCCAGAATTTCCAGCCAAATATGACTCACCCACACACAATCAAAGACCATGTGTTCAATAGTTTCCAAGGCTCCACAAATCGGACAGCCAGTAGGGACGAGCATGCCCCGACTGAGCCAGCCGTTCCCGCACCGCAATAGCACCCGACAACAGTTTCCAAATGAAAGTACGTACCTTCGGTTGTACCTGAGACTTCCAGACCGCCTCCCATAAGCCATGAGGGGATCAGTTTCCTCCAGCATCCTGATTCCTTTGGGCCCCCTCGTTTGCTCGCATCCAATGATAGGCCGACCTAACCGTCAACCTACCGTGCCTTTCGAACGGCCATCTCAACACATCGACCGTTTGTTGCAACAGGATAGGAACCCCCAACACCAGTTCGGCATCCGATGCAGGGAGTGCTGCCCGAACCTCGTCTGCCCTCCACTCCTTCGTGTTGGCACTGATCCAGTCGGCGACCACGAGACCCGCTTGAGATCTTGTGATCGGGCGGTCCCCCAAGCTGTGCTGATAGTTTCCAGGAATCCACCGATCCTGGAATGGCTTGATGAGGCTGCCATCGCCCAGATCCCATACAATTCCGTCCGCAACCACCCTCCGACCCACAAGGAGACTCGACCAAGCCCAAGAGGCCTTACTTCCCTTCCCCGCATGAAGGAAGTCGGAGTTGGGAAAGTAAAGCCCATTGAGAACCTGAGCCCACAAAGAGTTCGGTTCTTCAACCAAACGAGTTGCCATCTTACCAAGGAGGGCCACGTTGAACGATTCAAGCTCCCGGAACCCTAGCCCGCCTTCCTTCTTTGATAATGTCATCCGATCCCATCGGAGCCAATGGATCTTACGGGCCCCATTCGATGCCCCCCACCAAAATCGTGTCGTTAAACCATTAATGACGCTACACCAAGACTTGGGTAGCTTGAAGACGCTCATCGCATAGCTCGGGATGGCCGAAATGACCGACTTTATAAGGATCTCCTTGCCGGCATTGTTTAGGAGCTTTGATTTCCAACCATGAAGCTTTGCAACGACCCTTTCCTTCAAAAAATTCAGCGCTTCACTCTTAGACCTACCCCCACAACGAGGGGAGGCCTAGGTATTTTCCCGGGTTTGCGACCAACGGCATGCCGAACATATTAGCCACCCCCATTGCATAGGAGTTGTCCACCGAACCCCCACAGAACAGAGCTGATTTCAAGGCGTTTACCCGTTGCCCGGATGCCTCACAATATTCATCAAGCGTTGCCTTCAAAACACGAGCATTTGCCACCGAACCCTTGATGAATGTTAGCTTGGTTGAAATCAAACGAGGTAACAAACGGTGAAACAATGAGCAATGAGGAGAAAATGATGAAGACAAGGCTTTGATTAAAGAGAACATCTTTGATATTAGGTTAACTTGTTCAATACAAGGTAAGGCTCTATATATAGAGCAACTAGAGTAAAACCCTAGACAAGAGACTAGATAAAACACTTAAACTAATAGTGATTAAACTAGAAAACATTAAGCTAATCTATGTGGTGTTCTCACATACACCCTAGTTCTTCGTTTTCTTCATATTGTATGCTCTGACATTAGACACACTTGTATCCTAACATTCCCTATGCTTGATCTTGACTTTGAAACTTGATCTTTGGTTGCCAAATGCACTTGTGGTCGCCAACTGAACTTGATCTTGTTATTGTGGTCGCCAAATGCACTGTGGTCGCCAAATCTTCAAATTCCCTGAAATTTGACAGTTTCGTTCACGGTCTTTGTTTTTCTCTTGATTTGCTGAATTTTCGACCCCAAACTTCCAATGCTCTTTGCTCGTGACGAATCCCAAGTTTAATCCCGATCAAACCTCTAACCTAATTGAGCTTGCACACCTTCATCTTCAATGAGATACTCCACATTCAAACACAAGATCTTCAAGTTGATATCTAGACGAGAAGAGGGAGGAATCGGTCATGCCATCGCGGTGCCATCTTGGTCATCTCGTCGTGGTCATGCCGTTAAAGAAGAAACTACTACTAAAATCTGACTTCAACACTTCAAACTTGTATCAAATCTATTGTAGTCATCAAAACTTGGTTGTCCAAACTCAACGGGATTACACATCTTCACGTTACTAATCCAGCAATTCGAGAACAAGTAATTCAACATTGGATGCAGGGGTTTTAATCCACAAATCTCAGCAAATTTCAGCATGAACCGGGGTAAACTTCAGCATTTCAGCATCAGCAACAACAATCAGCAAATTTCAGCATATCAGCTTTCCAATTCAGCACATATCAGCATATCAGCTTTCCAATTCAGCACAATTCAGCATTTCAGTAATAATTCAGCACAATTCAGCATTAACAATCAGCACATTAATCAGTAAATTTCAGCCCATTTCAGCATATTTCAACTCAGCATATCAGTATATTTCAGTAAATTTCAGCTGCATCTGTCAGGCATTTCGTCGAACACGTCTTGTGCATCTCGAACATGCCCAGTTTTGGCGTAGTAATTCATCAGGATGTTCATCAAGAATACACCCAGATGAAGACCAGACTTCATTACCTGAGCATGGACGGATTTAGTATTTAGTCGAAGAGCAGGACCTGAGCATGGACGTCTTAAGACAGCTTGAGCGTGGATTTGTTGATGCTGAGCGTGGGTAAATGTTTGCTGAAGAGACCTGAAAAATGCTTCTGGTGCAGCAGCTCCTTTCGTCAGTTCTGTTCAGCTCGATTCGAGATGAATGTGAGAAGATGCTGAGCTGAAAACGTGGATTTGCAGCGGATAAACGAAGAATGAACACCAGTGAGACCAGATTTGCAGCAGAGAAACGAACTAGGAGCCCTAATCGACAAGCTCTGATACCATGTTAGCTTGGTTGAAATCAAACGAGGTAACAAACGGTGAAACAATGAGCAATGAGGAGAAAATGATGAAGACAAGGCTTTGATTAAAGAGAACATCTTTGATATTAGGTTAACTTGTTCAATACAAGGTAAGGCTCTATATATAGAGCAACTAGAGTAAAACCCTAGACAAGAGACTAGATAAAACACTTAAACTAATAGTGATTAAACTAGAAAACATTAAGCTAATCTATGTGGTGTTCTCACATACACCCTAGTTCTTCGTTTTCTTCATATTGTATGCTCTGACATTAGACACACTTGTATCCTAACAATGAAGAATAATGAGTCGTCCGCGAACAGAAGGTGGTGCACCTCCGGGCACGTTCTAGTCGGTTTGATTCCAATGAGCTCCTTACGGCTAACCCTTTGTTCAAGTCTCCGGGAAAGGACCTCGGCCACAAGAATGAAAAGGTAAGGGGACAGATGGTCCCCTTGCCTTATGCCCCTCGTCGGATAAATGATAGGCGTCCTCTTTCCGTTGACCAGAACCCGGTATGTCACCGAAGTGACACACTCCCTGATCCAATTGACCCACTTCGCATCAAATCCCCTTCTTATCATGACCTGGAAGAGGAAATCCCAACTGACCCTATCATATGCTTTAGCCATGTCCATCTTTAAAGCGCAATCCGGATTCTCCGAGGTAACTCTCCTGTTCTGTTTCGTTTTCAAGTGGTGGACCATCTCATGCGCAATGATGATATTATCTTGGATCTGTCTCCCTGAAACAAATGCACTCTGATACAGGGTGATCAGTTCTGGCAACCAGGTTTTCAGCCTGTTCGCCAGAACCTTGGAGACAATTTTATATCCAAAATTACATAGACTAATTGGGCGATAATCGGATGCAGACAAAGGGGATTGGATTTTGGGAATCAAAGTAATACCAGTATGATTAATATAGGGAGGAAAAGAACCTGTTGAGAGGAAGGACTTGACCATGGTGACGATGTCTGGACCTATGATCTTCCATGAACGTTGGAAGAATGATCCCGAAAAGCCGTCCGGTCCCGGAGCCCTAGACCCCCCTAGTTGATTAACCGCCGCCCTTATCTCAGATTCCGAAACCTCCCTCGTCAAGCAAGTGTTCATCGTATCAGTGACATCCTTGTGAAGACAGTCTAAAATGGAGAAGACCTACCCCCGTTCGCTCGGGCCACCCGAAGCTGGATAAGAGCTACTGCTCGGTATGCTCGGATCCAGTCGAGCCCCACTTTACGTTCCATCCTGTCCAAACTGACCCGAGAAGAAATTGTAGATTTCCTCCATGATATTCGGTTCGCTCTCCAGCCATACCCTGTCCGTGTTTCTCAACCGAACAAGTTTGTTCCTTCTTCTCCTCTCGAGGGTAGATTGGTGAAAGAAACTTGAATTCCGATCCCCCTCGTTCAGCCAACGTACTCTCGACCTTTGCTTCCAGTAAATCTCTTCTTGTTTCCATAGTGCGTGAAGCTTGGATTTCAGTATTTTCTCCTCCATCAATAGCTGGTCGGTCGTTGGAAGAGTAGCAATATGCTGCAGCCTTGATTTTGAACTCTCTATCCGAGCTCGGTTGTTCCCAAAAGCTCGCCTACTCCACCTTGAGAGGTCGGTTCTGCAGGCTGTTAACTTATCACTGAAATGGACCGGATGCGTAATCCTACCCCCTCTTTCCCATGCCATATTTATAATCTCAAAGCATTGAGGATTTTCCATCCACATATCCTCAAATTTGAACGCTTTGCACCCCGTTCTGTCATCAAGATCCAACCGGACATGAATAGGGGCGTGGTCCGACCCAATGGCCGAGCCATGAATGCATTGTGCCCTCGGGTTGAGTCTAGACCATTGGATATTTGCCAAGGCTCGATCTAGTCTTTCTACTATCCGGTCATCCCCTCATCTATTGTTCGCCCACGTGTGCATTTGACCCTTGAAACCGAGGTCTCCTACACGAAGGTCGTGTAAGAGATTGTTAAACGCGCCCACCTTCCGTTGGTCCTTTCTTCTACCTCCAATCTTCTACCAATGATGGGATATATCATTAAAATCCCCAACAAGTAGCCACGGATCCCTACGGCTCCCCTCAATGCTCCTCAATCTGTCCCAATTCACGCTCCTCCTACGGTAATTCGGATTCCCATAGATCCAAGGGATGAGAAATTTGGATCCGGCCGAACCGAATTGGACCTCACTGTCCATGATATTCTTGCTAATATGCTTGAAAGAAATAGCTACCTCATTTGTCCACCAAATCGCTAATCCTCCACCGGGTTAATGTACAACGCCTTATCCATACCCACTGCACGTCTTACCCTCTCACAGGAAGACTCCGGTTGCTTCGTTTCCATGAGAAAAACAATCTCTGGCCAGAGTTTCCTAACTTGGTCTTTTAGGTGACGAACCGTCAAGGGAGACCCCAACCCTTGACAGTTCCAAGAGAGGACGCTCATTGATCCCGTGTGGCTGTTGATGAACAACCACCAGAATCCTTACAGGTAGTTGAGCTAGAAACAAGAGCCCTCTCCACGCTCCCTTCGGCCTTTCGGGGGTCCCTTCTACCCCTGACTTGTCTTGGCTTCCAAGCAACAGATTTAGTTTTCTCTCTGCGGTTACTGGGAGGCAAGCCCTGAGGCGGATCAGACGGAAGACCATTGCCCTTCCTCTTTCTGCATTGCTGTTGGCCGAGAACAGGCATCGGGCCAGGTTGGTTCAAAAGCATTGGGTGAGTGGATTGCAAAGCCGTGGGGCCAGGAATGGGGTGGATCGGGGTTAAGGGTGGGCAGGCCAGCAAGGCTTGGGAGGGTGGGGGCTCGGGTAGGCTAGCAAGGAGGGGTGAATGCAGGTTGGTGGGGGCTATGGCAGAGGTGGGGGCAATGGGGAGGTGGGCGGGTAAGGTAGTAGGCAAGGGTGTGGGAGAATGGAATGTGATGTGGAGAGGGCCGTGGGGGCGGTGAGCAGGGATGGCTATCTGTAGGGGTGATAGGGGCAGGGGGCACAAGCTCTGATGAGTGGATGGACCAGGGGTCAGGAAGGGGTTTTTGCTACTCCATAGGTGGATATCAGGGTGAGGTGGGGGTGGGGTGGGGGGGGAACCCATATGGTAAGTTGTCGAACTGCCACAGGGTGTGCCAAGGAAGAAGTATTTCGAATCAGAGAACTCTGATCCCTAAACTTCAGGTTCCAGGTTCAGGTCAAGGATTGGTTTAACAATGGGAAGAGGCAACAGGGACAGGTCCAGATTGGTATTGAGAGCAGTAGCAGAGGCGGGTCTCATATCACCCGTGACCCCAACCCCCAGCGGATGTATGGGAATGATCTGAGAGACCTCCCCTTCCTATCCTGCATGATCCATTCCAAAGAACGGGGATTCCACCAGTTCAGTCTTAGGAATCCTGTTAACCGAAGCCTCACAGGGAGCCTGGGAATTCCCTTCCTTCATCATTTCCTACCACGTCTTCCTGGCGGGGTCTCTAGTTTGAGGGGGCTGTTTATGGCCCCCTCCTGGTTTTACCCAAGAATTTAGCTTCCTCTGTCTAGGGCAAGTAGTCCAAGGGCCATACATCGTAAGTCTCTCATTCTCCTCCGAGGCAACTATATCTAGATTGCACGCTTGCCCCGCATGTCCTAGTCTCCCGCATCCGTAGCAGAAGTCAGACAATCGCTCATACTTGATGATCGCCCACTTTTCCTCCCCACACTCGTTTGCCCACCAGAAACCGGGGCACACAGGTAAATTAATATCCACCTCAGCTTTAATTCTGATGTAGCCCCTGATACTCATCTCCTTTTCAGAATCCACGGCTAAGCATTTCCCCACCTTACTAGCAATCTGCCAGGCGTTGTCCAAGTTCATCAACTCAGCACTTAGCCCATGCACCTGAACCTACAATTGTATCTTCTCGAATTCAAATTCAGTGAGGCTCCGGTTCGGGAACCAGAGCTTGAGATTGAGGCAATGTACATGGACTGCCCATGGGGACATGTCCAGGGCCCTGTCTCTATCTGCTTCCGATTCAAAATCGAAGGCCATTATCCCACCTTCAAGTTCCGACATTTTAACCGAGCCAAAGTTGCCCCAAGCAGCCTTCAAAACGGTAAACACAACATTATTCTTCACACTTTTCTGAGAAAACATTCGACCTAGCGCACAGATCGACTTCTGGCTAGGGGGTTTCAGGACCAGAGGCAAGACTGCTCTTCTAGGAGCCATACCTCCTTCGTTCATGGAGGTCATTTCCAGACACCTGCACTAAAGTCTAACCTTCCAAATACACAACAGAACGATAGAATGAAATAGGCAAACAGGGCTGTAAAGGCACGAAGTTAAGTCAGGGTATCAAGGCTAAGTCACTACAAGAGGAAGGGGGAGGACTTGTCGTGACCTACTCCTTCCGATTATCACCGACCGAGAGGTGAGATTGATGCAACACTCCACGCCGAAGTTGGAGATCACACACGGGATGAGGCTGGTGTGAGAGGGGTACTTCCGAAGAAGAAAATCAGCTGAGCGGATGAGCTGGGCTTCCGGACAGATGACACACAGCAGAAATCGGCGAGCTGAGCTAGGGGGAAGCAGGTGTGAAGACTCAGAGTTGGCTTTGGGAAAGAAACAAACACCTTCCGTGCGTTTGATTTTTGGGAATTTTAGGGTTTCGCTCTCCCCTCTCTCTCTCATATTTTTGGGAAAGGCTGTTAAATTTCCGTTTATTTGTATTTAGTTCTGAGTTCACTAAAAAAATCCAAGTCATCAACTATTATATCTAAGTCATCAACTATTATTTTATTACTTAATGCATATACATATACTGATTTTTTATTAAACTATTTGAATGCCTATATATATATATATATACTATTTTTGTTTGCTACACAAATTTATTATTTAATATCTCAATTAAAGAGTCGTAATTTTTACTATTGTAATTTGAATTTACAAATTGCTTTTTATTTGAAATAAATATGAATAGTTTTCTAATAATGTGTTTTATTATATATTTCTAATGAACTACATTACTATAATAAAATAATATAAATAGAGCATATATTTATTCATTCAATTAAGTTCTCGCTCAAAAGCACAGTAATAACTTTCTTTTTCGTTTTCACGTGTATCTTTTTAATAAATTAGTGTGTTATTTTTAGAATAAAATAGGTATAATTCACCTTACGCTCAGCTAAAATATGACTACATTTATTTATTAATAATAACGTTGAAAGAGAATCTATATCTATATTCATATTAATTTGGTTATGTTGTATATAATGTTAACAAATAAATAAAATAAAATTTTCTAATCAATTTTATTGGACAACCTAAATTGTATGTTACAATTGCATATGTGAGATTTTTGTATATGTGAACACTTTCAAATTGCTCCAAAACGCCACATTGAAACCTTAAAAACCGTTTCATTTTATCACATTTATTACAAACCAATTATTCAATATTTTTTTAAGCTTAGTTTTCTACTTTTTTAATTAAAAATATCTATTGGATATTTCGTAACTAATATATATTATGCATTGTTTAGATTAAATATTTTTCCAATAATAAAATATATTTTAAGCTAAATAAAAAATAATATATTTAACTTGATCAATATATATCTAGTATTTTTTTGATAATTAAGGATTAAATAACCGCTATTGGTGACAACTAATCACCCAAGTTCAAATTACACAACCAAAACTAGCTACCTTTAACAATTCGCGAAACAGAAAAGCCAACAGCGTCTTTTCGAAACGCGTTAATAGTTTCCTTCGGGGGTGAGCTATGGATTTCAAACACATGCCGCTGATTTAGTGCCATACCCGCCATGGTATCCGCTACCGCATTTGCTTACCGAAAAATATGTCTGAACTTCATTCTTTCGAACTGCATCAACATCTTCTTGCAATCCGCAATGATCGGCATTAGTTTTTGATTTGACATATTTTCGTCAGAGATTACCTTATGGGCGGAGAGGGCGTCCATTTCAAGATGAATAGATTTTAATCCGAGTGTTTTTGCCAAGAGCAACCCGTCTCGGATGACCCAACATTCTGCAGTGAGACTGTTTGAGCAACCCAAATTCCTTGAGAATCCTGCAATCCATTGACCCGTGTAGTCTCTGATGACCCCACCGGCTCCTGCAAAACCTTGATTTCCCTTAGCATCTCAATCTGTGTTAATTTTAAACCAATCATTTTTTGGAGGAACCCAACTAATATCAATGGAAATAAACTCATTAGCAATGTTAGTCTCAAGATAAACATTTTGGTGAAATTTTGCCTGAGATAAAGATAAATTATAAACAGAAGAAAAAGCGGTTTTATCATTAAAAATAAGAGAGTTCCAATTTTTCCAAATGTTCCATAGAGCATATGGGAAAAAGAACTTCCACTCGACTCCTTGGTTGTTGACTCCGGCTTCTTGACACCCATACTTGATCCACTCATTCAAAGGGTATTGGAACGATTGCCCCAGATTTGGTGGCCCAGTAACTAAATTCCACATCTCTTTAGTATGCGTACACCCACGCAATATGTGATCTATGTCCTCCACCCCAGAGTAACAAATTTGGCACAGGGGGCTCAAATTACATCCCCTATAGTTCAATAGTTTGCCGGTGGCTAGTCTATCTTTAAGGCACAACCAGATAAAATACTGAATTTTTGGGATAGTCTGAATCTTCTAAACCCAATCCCATTGATTGATTACCTGGCTGTTTGTGCCATGACCTGCTAAAAGAGAGTATGCTGATGCTGTAGTGTAATTCTCTGAGTGTGTGACATTCCATATTTGTCTTCTTCATAGTTCGGTGGACCATAGATTGCACCTCGCAGGGGCTGATTACCCACCCAATTATCGTGCCAAAATTTAATATCCCTACCATTTTCCACCACCTATCCTAATCCTAATTTAAGGGTGTTCATACTTTCTTTAATTGCTTTCCAATTACAAGGCGTTTTTTACGAAATGGTGAGAGAAGATCCATCCTGCTTAAAAGTTCTGTTTCTGATTACCACATGCCAATGAGCCGTTTCCTTTTTCAATCTCCAAGCCAAACTCCCCAGGAGTGCTTTGTTTCGATACAACGTCGACTGCAGACCAAGTCCCCCTAGTTTCTTCGACTATTTTATTTCCTCCCAATTGATCAAGTGGATTTTCCTTTTCTGGTCCGTGGATCCCCAAACAAAATTTCTATTAATCATGTTCAGTTCTTTACAAACTGAATTAGAAAACATAGTACATTGCATATAGTAGGAGGGGATTGTGGACAAGACCGATTTGACCAAAGTAACTCTACCTGCCATTGATAACAGTTTTGCCCTCCAACCCGAAAGTTTATTTCTAACTTTATCCAGAACAAAGTTAAAAGAGCTAACTTTCGAGTTTGACAATTCCAAAGGAAAGCCAAGATAAGATCCAAAGTTATCAACTATTATAATCTGTAACCTCGCTGAGATCTGTGGTCTTTTGGTAGCTGGAACATTGTTTGAGAAAACCATGATCGACTTCCTCTGATTTACCATTTGTCCTGAAATGTCACAAAACTCTTCTAAGACCGAGTTGATACAATTACAATTTTCAGGGGTCGCCTCTCCCATTAAAATGAGGTCATCAAAAAAGAAAAGATGGGATAAGGTCAAGCTACCTCTTCCCACTTTTATTCATTTCTATTGACCTTGCATCACTTTCTCATCAATAAGAAACGCTAGATATTCCATGCATAGAATAAAGATGTACGGAGAGAGAGGATCACCTTGTCTAATGCCTCTGGACGGGTAGAAGACGTGGAGATACAACTCATAATCAACTTAATGACTTTATCAGGGAATTTAAAGAAAAAGAGCGTTCTTCTGATGAAATCCCACTCAATTCTATCATAAGCTTTCTCAAGGTCTATTTTGATGGTCATGCACCCTGATTTGCCCTATTTATGCTTTGAAAAATGAAGCACTTCTCTAAGCAGAATAACATTATCCGAACCCCTTCTCCCTGAGACAAAACTAGTCTGAAAAGGAGAAATAATATCTTTCAGAGCTGGTCTAATTCTATTCACCAAGATTTTTGAAATGACCTTGTAAATAGAATTGCAAAGACTTATAGGTCTGAAATGAGAGACTGAATTAGGCTGATTTCATTTTGGAATCAAACAGATAAACATCTCGTTCCAACTTGTCGGGATAGACCCCTTTTAAACACCTCACTGATCCACAGCTTTTGAAAGAAAGCCGAGTGGAGGCCATCTGCCCCGGAGCTTTAAACGGTTTAAGATCCCAACTTGCTTTCCTAATTTCATCCAAAGTGATAGAGATGTTAAGGCGACGGATATGATTATCAGAAAGAGCAGTTCTCCAAGAATCAGGCTGATCAACAACCATAGGTGAGGAAACCTTTGAAGTTGTGAAGAGATTTGAAAAGAATTTTTGAAATTCCTCTTGAATGAGACCCTCATAAAGATCCAATTACCAATTAAGTCTTTAATGACCAAGATCTTATTTCTTCTTCTTTTAACAATAGTAGAAATGTGGTAGTATTTGGTGTTTCTATCCCCGTATTTGATCCACTTTGTGCGCGACTTTGCAGCCAAACCTTTTTCTTGCTGGTCCAGAATCTCAGACAGCTCTGACTGAAGATTCTTTTCCAGAGTGACAATAAAGTCATTAGGAGAGTTAGCAATACACTTTTGAGCTCCTGAGATCATCCGAAGGATTTTTTCTTCCCTCTGAAACACATTTCCAAAAATTTCTTTATTCCATGCTCTAGCTTTAACAGGGAAATGGTTAATGGCAGGAGTGATCCTATTACTAAATTCAGTCCAAGTATTCTTAACCAATAATTCAAAACTAGGGTGATCAAGCCACATAGGTTCCATCCTAAATGGTCTAATTACCCTGCTGCCCCCGTCTCCACCAGACTTTAAAAGGAGCGGGCAATGGTTAAAGTGGGTTCTCGTAAGATGAGTCACAGATGCATTGGGAAATCTAAATTTCCAATCCATGTTCGCCATCATCCTATCTAGTCTCTGCTGGGATAATCTATCAGAATCCCACAAATTGCTGCAAGTAAACTTAGGCCCCCTAAATCCTAGGTCAATCAAATTACAATCACTGATCATATCATTAAAGAGAGCCACCCTATTCATGCAAACTCTATTACCCTTCCAATTTTTCGGCACTATTTGTGACATCATTAAAATTCCCTACAAACTAGCCAAGGACTAGATATAGTAGCTGCAACTGCTTTAAGATTATCCCACAACAGTAATCTTTCATTTAAATTGGGGCTAGCATAAATCGCAGACATAAACCAAGAAAGATTTGAAGGGATAACCTGGATATTGAAATGTAATTCCTGCTCTGTAGAAGCCATCTTCGTAATTTTTGTCTCGTAGTCATTCTAGAACACAAGGATCCCTCCTTTAAAACCTATAGCTTCCACCCCATGAAATTTGTTGAACGGGAGTTTTCCTGCTTGGTCAACCATCTTTTGGCCAGTTAGCCTAGTGTCAATTAAGATCAACACGTACGGTAGGTTTGTGAATATGGATGAGATGCTTTACAGCCTTAACGGCTACCGAATTACCAAATCTTCTAACATTCCACATTATGGATCTCATGTGGGCTTTTTCTGGAATCATATTACTAGAAAGATGTACAAGATTCATAATTAATTTGATATAAAATCTACCAAACCAATTACATAGAGCTACTAACATCTAAACTCTTGTTAGATACCTCACCTTGTCCCTTACCTCCCGAGTATGCCCATTCTTGCTCCCTTGCTCAGTATGTGCCTTTACGGTGTATCCAGACCCTTTCTCCCCCATGTCCAATTGGGTTCGCGACTTCCCATTTTTCTTTTGTCCCTGGATTTTTAGAGAAACCTCCTTACGACTTCCCAAATTCCCTGTGTCCCTGGGCTTAGCAAAATTCACATAAGTAGTTAAATTTTTTTTTTTTTTTTTCAGTTTGACAATAATCAGGACTAATAAAGCTAAATTTCAAGGTGTTATCGGTTGATTTTTGCTCTTCCTTGATAGTCTTTAGCTTTATTCGCCAACTCCCCGCCTCAGCATTCTGGTCCAACCTTTCATTCCGATTGAGCCGGTCATCCTGAGGCATCACCCCATTCCGGCCCAGCTTTCCAGGAAGTGAAACCGGCCCATCATTCTGTTTCGGCCCGCTTAACCTTTTCGGCCCGCTTAACCTTTCCGGCCCAACTGACCTCATCAACCCACCATACTGGGCCATCTCTTCCTTTGTTGGGCTCTTCCTCACTTCGGCCCATATCTGCATGCTTTGGCCCTGGATTACGTTTGCTGTCTTCATGAAGCTGCCATCACCAACAGATGTCGACGACAACATGCCATCTTCTTCCAACATTTGTGTCTGCATGCTCGACGACAGCATGCCATCTTCGAGCAGTCCACCACTCCCATCTCGACCCTTCTCCCTAGTTCCATCAACGGTTCTCACACAAACTTCCTCGCTAACTCCCCTGACAGCTCCCTCGAGCTGATGTCTTCCCTTACTTCCCTCGAGATGGAGTGTGTCTGTCGTCTCCATGCCTCCCTGTCCACGAGCTGATGCTATCCCACTATCATTAAACAACTCCATTTTGCTTGCGTTTTCCTCCGCACTAGATGTTGTCCACTTCGCACTAGTTACTGCACGAGTCGTTGTTGTCTTCGCCAGAGCACTAGTTGTTGTCTTCGTCCGAGATGCTGCTACCCCATCCTCAATAAACAACTTCATTTCCCTTGGTTTCTCATCTGCATTTGGTGTTGTCCCCTCCGCACTACGAACTATCCCTTGCTTCTCTCCACCCCGCTCCCTCGAGTCATGCCTCTCTCTGGAAATCAGCACGCTTGTTCGCTCCATACTGCTGCTCGACAGATTCCCTCCTCCTTGTAAGGTAACCACATCTTCCATGCCGGTCAACGGATCTCCACTCGCGTCGGTCTGTCCGACACCTTGGCCCACATGTTCGACATTCCTGTTGTAACTCTACCTCGTCACGGTCCCGACCCCATCCACTTCCCGACCACATTCCGACGAGCTCTTCATTCCGTTAGGTATCCCACTCGCTAGCTTGTCGATGGTTTGTTTCCCGGCGATTGGTGTTTTATTTTGGATGCCCGTACGGTTATGTGGTAATATTATTTCCATTTTACTGTGGGACTTTGGCTCAATTATGGATTTTGATTGATTTTCCCGCCATAGTCTAGCCATTTCCGGCGAGTTACTAACATCCAAGGTCCCATTTCTCCACTCGAATTTTCTATGGTAGGGGCTGAACTTTTTGGTGCGACAGTAGTACTCGTCGTAGTAGAGGTATGCACTTCAACACTTTTATCAGCTGACGATTCCAACTTACACGATTCTTTTTTGTGACCTACCATGCCACACAAAAAGCAGATTGATTGAATTCCTTCATAGGAATTTTTTTGAGAATATCCATCAATATCGATTGATGGGGGAAGAGGTTTGCTCAAACCCATTTGGATACAGAGCCTTGCAAATTTTCCTCTTTCAGCGTTTATAGTATGACTATCAATTCTCAACAGGGGCCCTATTGTGTTTCCAATACCATGTAGAATTGTAGGGTCAAAAAATTCCATTGGTAGGTTGAGCATTCTGATCCAAATAGCTACTCTGGATGTATTGGTTCTTTCTGGGTTGAATTTGGGTTCCCAAATTCGTATGGATAAAAACTGTCCATTAATGAACCAATGTCCTTCTCTAAAAACTTTATCCATATCTCCCAATAGAGTGAATTTGATTAGATAACCCCCCCCCCCCCCTAGCAAAATACAGGACATTTCTCCTTCCGGCTTCCAGAGATTCTGGATTCTCAGCACATATGATGATAAAGTATGCTCCTTCCTATAATTTTAACGATGATAGATTGATCATACCTTTTATGTATCCTTGCTTTCTCATCTTTTGATATGGTGTAGGTCAGTTTACCCATATGTTCCACTTCATCATGGCTTTTTGAGGGAGAAGATTCAGAAGAAATCAAACATTCCTGATAGAAATTTATTTGTATGCCCCCGGAACAGTTCCCGTGAGTTTTTCCTTGTAGGAGATGGCGTTTGTTGAGGTCTTTTGTGCCTCCTCTTCCATGTCTTGCAGGGAATGCATCTGATCTTCCTTGAATTTAGTATTGCTATTTAAAAGTTCTGCAATCTCTACTGCAGAAAGAGAGTTTGTATAATTTGAGAGCATTTAAGACAGAACATGTCAATATCTAGTTAGTAATATTGTATTTTGTTTCTTCATAATGTAGTCTGTGCAAATACATACGTACATAAGGGAAAAAAGACACGAAGACGTGAACTGTTTAATAAAATGTGTGCATAGGAAAAAGGCCGTATTAAATAATATGCACGTACGAAATCTGTTCGATAAGAATAATTATCATCGGTTCTCATAATAGCCATGTGAGTTTTCCTCTTCCATTATGTACTATGTAGTGTAGGATAAGCTTTGAATCCATTTTATTTTTTCTTGTATTATTATTATTTGGAAATGAAATGAGGCACATGACAATGAAGTGGTCCGATACGTTTTCGTCTTTTTGTTTACCACGGCATACTTTTTTTACGTTCCGATATCTCTACTTCAAATATTAAATGTTGAAACTTTATATTAAGTGAGGCAACTACACCAATAATACCTTGACCAAGCTGTGATGAAATCGAAAATATTCAACCATTTATAGAGCGAAAAAGAATAAAAGTATTTTAGGCAAATAACAAATTACATTTTTACAATTAGGTATTTGAGATTTATCTTTTAGTTTTAGGTACACCGAGATTCTCAAAGTGTTAGCTCTATTAGTCTTGGATGCAATATAAAGAAAAATTACATATACCACATTAAAATAATAAGACAAACTATATATACTAGTTTGTAATAATAAGACAAATCCATAAGACTAAGAATTCTCATACTTTTTGTTTTATTAATAATTATGGATTAAATAACCGTTATTGGTGACAACTAATCACCCAAGTTCAAATTACACAACCAAAACTAGCTAGCTTTAACAAATCGCGAAATGGAAAAGCCAACAACGTCTTTTCGGAGCGCGTTAATAGTTTCCTTCGGAGGTGAGCTATGGATTTCAAACACATGCCGGTGTTTGAGCGCCATACCCGCCATGGTATCCGCTACCGCATTTGCTTCCCGAAAAATATGTATGAACTTCATTCTTTCGAACTGAATCAATAGCTTCCTGCAATCCGGAATGATCGGCATTAGTTTTTGATTTGACATATTTTCGTCAGAGATTACCTTATGGGCTGAGAGGGCGTCCGTTTTAGGATGAATAGATTTTAATCTGAGTGCCTTTGCCAATAGCAGACCGTCTCGGATGACCCAACATTCTGCAGTGAGACTCTTTGAGCAACCCAAATTCCTTGAGAATCTTGCAATCCATTGACCCGTATAGTCTCTGATGACCCCACCGGCTTCAGCAAAACCCTGATTTCCCTTAGCAGCTCCATCTGTGTTAATTTTAAACCAATCCTTTTTTGGAGGAACCCAACTAATATCAATGGAAATAAACTCATTAGCAATGTTAGTCTAAAGATAAACATTTTGGTGAAATTTTGCCTGAGATAAAGATAAATTATAAACAGAATAAAAAACGGGTTTATCATTGAAAATAAGAGAGTTCCTATTTTTCCAAATGTTCCATAGAGCATATGGGAAAAAGAACTTCCACTCGACTCCTTGGTTGTTGACCCCAGCTTCTTGACACCCATACTTGATCCACTCATTCAAAGGGTATTGGAACGATTGCCCCAGATTTGGCGGCCCAGTAACTAGATTCCACATCTCTTTAGTATGCGTACACCCACGCAATATGTGATCTATGTCCTCCACCCCAGAGTAACAAATTTGGCACAGGGGGCTCAAATTACATCCCCTATAGTTCAATAGTTTGCCGGTGGCTAGTCTATCTTTAAGGCACAACCAGATAAAATACTGAATTTTTGGGATAGTCTGAATCTTCTAAACCCAATCCCATTGATTGATTACCTGGCTGTTTGTGCCATGACCTGCTAAAAGAGAGTATGCTGATGCTGTAGTGTAATTCTCCGAGTGTGTGACATTCCATATTTGAGTATCCCAGGAGACATTGGTCCTGTCCCCTGGAGTACGTCGAAACATGTCCACGAAATTTTTGGGGAAGTCAAAAGAAGTTCTATGTAGATTCCACTCCTCATTTTGGAAGACATTTCCTACCATTAAACTGTCTTCTTCATAGTTCAGTGGACCATAGATTGCAGCTCGCAGGGGCTGATTACCCACCCAATTATCGTGCCAAAATTTAATAGCCCTACCATTTGCCACCACCTATCCTAATCCTAATTTAAGGGTGTTCATACCTTCTTTAATTGCTTTCCAATTACAGGGCGTTTAATTCGAAATGGTGAGAGAAAATCCATCTTGTTTAAAAGTTCCGTTTCTGATTACCACAGCCCAATGAGCCGTTTCCTTCTTCAATCTCCAAGCCAAACTCCCCAGGAGTGCTTTGTTTCGATACAACGCCGACTGCAGACCAAGTCCCCCTAGTTTCTTCGGCTTTGTTATTTCCTCCCAATTGAGCAAGTGGATTTTCCTTTACTGGTCCGTGGATCCCCAAACAAAATTTCTATTAATCCTGTTCAGTTCTTTACAAACTAAATTAGGAAACATAGTACATTGCATATAGTAGGAGGGGATTGTGGACAATACCGATTTGACCAAAGTAACTCTACCTGCCATTGATAACAGCTTTGCTCTCCAACCCGAAATTTTATTTCTAACTTTATCCAGAACAAAGTTAAAAGAGCTAACTTTTGACTTTGACAATTCTAAAGGAAAGCCAAGATAAGATCCAAAGTTATCAACTATTATAATCTGTAACCTCGCTGAGATCTGTGGTCTTTTGGTAGCTGGAACATTGTTTGAGAAAACCATGATCGACTTCCCTTGATTTACCTTTTGTCCTGAAATGTCACAAAACTCTTCTTAGACCGAGTTGATACAGTTACAATTTTCAGGGGTCTCCTCTCCCATTAGAATGAGGTCATCATCAAAGAAAAGATGTGATAAGGTCAAGCTACCTCTTCCCACTTTTATTCCTTTCCATTGACCTTGCATCACTTTCTCATCAATAAAAAACGCCAGATATTCCATGCATAGAATAAAGATGGACGGAGAGAGAGGATCACCTTATCTAATGCCTCTGGACGGGTAACATTTTTCTAATGAAATCCCACTCAATTCTATAATATGCTTTCTCAAGGTCTATTTTAATGATCATGCACCCCGATTTGCCCTGTTTATGCTTTGAAAAATGAAGCACTTCTCTAAGCAGAATAACATTATCTGAACCCCTTCTCCCTGGGACAAAACTAGTCTGAAAAGGAGAGATGATATCTTTCAGAGCTGGTCTAATTCTATTCACCAAGATTTTTGAAATGACCTTGTAAATAGAATTGCAAAGACTTATAGGTATGAATTGAGAGACTGAATTAGGCTGACTACATTTTGGAATCAAACAGATAAACGTCTCGTTCCAACTTGTCGGGATAGACCTCTTTTTAAAACCTCACTGGTAGCCTCAGTCAGAGAGCTACCCGTACAGTTCCACAACTTTTGAAAGAAAGCCAGGTGGAGGCCATCCTGCCTCGGAGCTTTAAACGGTTTAAGATCCCAAGTGGCTTTCCTAATTTCATCCAAAGTGATAGAGATGTTAAGGCGGCGAATATGATTATCAGAAAGAGCAGTTCTCCAAGAATCAGGCTGATCAACTACCATAGGTGAGGAAACCTTTGAAGTTGTGAAGAGATTTGAAAATAATTTTTGAAATTCCTATTGAATGAGACCCTCATCAAAGATCCTATCTCCAATTAAGTCTTTAATTGCCAAGATCTTATTTTTTCTTCTTTTAACAAGAGTAGAAATGTGGTAGTATTTGGTGTTTCTATCCCCGTCTTTGATCCACTTTGTGCGCGACTTTGTAGCCCAAAGTTTTTCTTCCTGGTCCAGAATCTCAGACAACAGAGTGATAATAAAGTCATTAGGAGAGTTAGCAATACACTTTTGAGCTCCTGAGATCCTCTGAAGGATTTTTTCTTTCCTCTGAAACACATTTCCAAAAATTTCTTTATTCCAGGCTCTAGCTTTAACAGGGAAATGGTTAATGGCAGGAGTGATCATATTACTAAATTCACTCCAAAGAATTCTTAACCAATAGTTCCAAACTAGGGTGATCAAGCCACATAGGTTCCATCCTAAACGGTCCAATTACCCTGTTGCCACCGTCTCCACCAGATTTTAAAAGGAGCGGGCAATGGTCAGAGTGGGTTCTCGTAAGATGAGTCAGAGATGCATTGGGAAACCTAAATTTCCAGTCCATGTTCGCCATCATCCTATCTAGTCTCTGCTGGATTAATCTATCAGAATCCCACAAATTGCTCCAAGTAAACTTTGACCCCCTAAATCCTAGGTCAATCAAATTACAATCACTGATCATATCATTAAAGAGAGCCACCCTATTCATGCATACTCTATTACCCCCAATTTTTCGACACTATTTGTGACATCATTAAAATCTCCTACTACTAGCCAAAGACTAGATATAGTAGGTGCAACTGATTTAAGATTATCCCACAACAGTAATCTTTCATTTAAATTGGGTCTAGCATAAATCGCAGACATAAACCAAGAAAGATTTGAAGGGATAACCTGGATATTGAAATGTAATTCCTGCTTTGTAGAAGCCATCTTCGTAATATTTGTCTCGTAGTCATTCAAGAACACAAAGATTCCTCCTTTAAAACCTCTAGCTTCCACCCCTAGAAATTTGTTGAACGGGAGTTTTCCTGCTTGGTCATCCATCTTTTGCCTACTTAGTCTAGTGTCAATTAAGATCAACACGGTAGGTTTGTGGATATGGATGAGATGCTTTACTGCCTTAACGGCTACCGGATTGCCAAATCCTCTAACATGCCACATTATGGATCTCATGTGGGCTTTTTCTGGAATCATATTACTAGAAAGATGTAGAAGATTCATAAATAATTTATGCTATACATACCCCCAACTTTGAGAAACGGATGGTTCATAGTCCATACTAATAGTAAGCTTTAAAAATGAGATATTATTTTATAAATATAATAATATGCATACATATAAAAATATCTTATACTGGGTAAATAAAGGTATAACCTTTTTTTTTTCCTTCCCTTTGTTAAATAGATTGTTATAATATATATATGGTGAAGGCCAATATAATAGAACTATGTAGATGCATTGTTTCACTTAAGGATGTGATGCTTCATTTTTTGGGTTGTGACCATTAAAACAAATCCAAAAGGTGTCATATTTCCTATAAATAAGATTGCATACAATGTAATCAAATCATTCAAAAATCATAAACATTCTTCTTCTTTAAGAGAATAACAAAGTGTTCTCTTCATTGAATTCATGAGGGAAAATTTGAAATTACTATTCAAATATCTTTAAGCAGTCGTTGTATACTGGGAGTGACTTGCCGCATAAGCCCTTTAGCAAACTCCAACGAGTGCAGACAAATATCACTCGATGGAAATTATCCTCGTGATAAACCTCGACCGTACCGACTATTCCATAGATATCCACCGCCACCATACCTATCAATCTTAGAGTGATATTCACGATGGAGACCACTTCGGATGCGGCTTTCAAAGTGATGAATTAAGACTTTGTGAAATTGGACAAGTTCGATGGAACCAATTTCACTTGTTGACAAGAAAAGATGAAATTCCTTTTTACGACTTTAAGATTTTTTATGTTCTAAGTCCAAACCTTCCTCCGATCCCGAGCCAACGGAAGGTGAAAGTGAAAAAAAAACAATGTCTAAAGCGCGAAGAAGACGAATTGGTTTGTCGAAGTCATATTATATGATCTCTTTACATCAATCAAATCACCCTACGAAATATGGAAAGCATTGGAGAACAAGTATTTAGCATAAAAACAATGAACAAATAAGATCCTTACTATGAAGTTCCTGGAGTTCAAGATGGTTGATAATATATATGTCATGGATCAGGTGCATCAGTTGGAGATTATGGTAAGTAAGTTAAAAGAATTAAAAGTTGATATCTCTTAGTCTTTCCAAGTTGAAGCGATAATTGCTAAACTTCCTATAAGTTGGAACTATTATCATAATAAACTTGTCCACTCATCTGAGAATTTCACTCTGGAGCAATTGCATAAACATTTATGTATTGAGGAAGAATCTCACATTATTTTAGGTAAGCGAGGTATTCAAGGGGATAACAGAGTGAACCTAGTGGAGAAAAGAAAGCCAAAGTTCAAAAAGAAACAAGGCGGAAATAAGACAAAGCGTGATGGTATGTTGAAATTAAGTATAAATAAAACGATTTCTGATTCTGCTTATACTGTTTAGTGTTCATCTTTATTATGACATTCTCGTCTTGCACATTTAAATTATAATTCAATAAAACACATGTCAAGACATGGTTTGATTTCTACTAAGTTTGATAAAATTTCAAATGCGAGACTTGTATTCAAGCAAAATAACTAGGAAACCTTTTCAAAAACAGAAATAAATACTCAAATTTTAGAACTAATTATGTGAATTAAATGGTGTTTTAATAAGAGGAGGAAATACATATTTATTACTTTTTTCGATGATTGTTCTAGATTCACATATGTTTAATTAATGAAGAGAAAAATGAGGCTTTTGAAATGTTTAAACGTTTTAAGAAGTTCATGAAAACCAAAAAGGAAGGAAAATAAAGATCCTTTGAACCGATAGAGGTGGAGAGTATTTTCCCCATAGAATTTTCTCTCTTTTGGGAGGAAAATGGTATAATTCATCAAACCAGTGCTCCTTATACCCCACAACAAAATGGGTTGGCTGAGCGGAAAAATAGAACACTCGTAGATATGATGAATGTTATGATTTTGAATGCAAAATTACCATTAAATCTTTGGGTTGAAACATTCTTTACGACATTTTGCATAATAAAATATCTTCAAGAAAGTCTAATACTCCCCTCTATGAAATATGGAATGATAGAAAACCAAACTTAAGTTATCTTAGAGCTTGGGGATGCATAGAATTCTATAGAGTCACCGATCCACATAGGACAAAATTGGGTCCGAGAGCCTTGAAAAGTGTCTTTGTCGGATATGCTGAGAATTCTAAGACATATAGATTGATGGACTTGGACTCAAATATCATAATTGAGTCTAGAGATGTTGAATTCTTACAAGTTAAATTTAAGAATTATGGTATTGCATTTTCTCAACAAGTGTCCTCGAATGTATTAACTCATCAATCAAAACAGAAAATTGAATCAAATTAGGAGCCTAAAAAGAGTCAAATCACTAGAAAGGAAAAGAGGTTTGGATCGGATTTGATATCATCTCAAACTCGTATTTTCTTAATAGAAGGAGATAGAAATAATATTCTACACAAAACTCCTTATGAGCTTATCCCCAACCACTCCTCATCTTCAAATAAATTCTAAGTTAAACTCTTAAATATGTATGTGGAATAATTTGACAGTTATTTTTTCTAACAATTCAAATTATGATTTGACTAAATTCTAAATTGCTAGTTATTTAGCTTTCCGTTAATTTTAAAATAAAACAAAAGCATGTGCATAGATAGCATATAACATCTACTTCACATTTTATGCTAATTTTTTAGATGATTAAATAATAGTTTATTAGTTGAATTTGTAACATATAAATTGTTAGGTATTGATAGTGACAGCCTAATAAGGAAAATGCCCAGAGGCCCAATAATTATGGAGGGGGTGAACCCAGGTTATTCGAACTGGACCAGCCCATGCTAAAGTCGATCTGACCCTCAATAGAGTGTCCCAAAGTCGAGCCCAAGCTAAGATGGACGCCCAAGGCTCCATCGCTGGTCGCCATTCATCACCAACTCGCGAACTCCTACTGCTCGCCATAGGAGTGCTCGCCCTAAAGAGAGCCATGTCTCACTTCTGGTCCAACCAACCGTTCCTAAAGATATGGTCACGATATCCCGCATATCTTGGACACATATTCTCTAAAGATTACCTATGGTAACTGCAATATTACGCCATAACCGTAATATCTACTATCCTAATCTTCAACAACATAATATTCACTAAGATATACTGTTGTCTTCTACGGTTTGGTCTCCCTACTCTATAAATACTCTTGCTTTTCAATACATTCATTACGTTTTGAGTTATATACACACATGCTCATTTAAGCATCGGAGAGGGACCCAGAGGAACCCCCTATGTTGCGATCCCCTTCCTGCAGGTTCACCGGAGCTAAGGCGAGAGCATCTTTCAACCATCCAGTGGCATTCAATTTACTGCCAGATCAGCATTCAGGAAAGCAAGATCCAACATTTGGCGCCGTCTGTGGGAAACGAGTAATACAACCATGCAAACTCGATCCAAAAGCAATTGCCGGAACCAGACCAATGAGCAGTCCTCTGACAGCTCTGATTCCGCCACCGCTTCGCCGCTCCACCAAGAACCTGCTAGCCAAGCAGCACCTAATTCCGTCCCCCCAAGGGCGACCCGAGAGCACGTCGGCAATTTCAGACCGACTCCCGCTTCCAACCACACCGAGACTTCAACACCGCAAACCATCCATATTGCCGAGGAAAACATCCAGTTAACCCCGGAGATGATATCTCTACTGGAGGCAATCTTAGGGTAGGCTCGCTGACAAGCCCCTGCTCCTCAGGAAAACACTCGCCCCGCTGCCGCTGGGCCTCTGCCAACAGAAACTGGAAATCCGGGCACCGCAGCCCCCAGGAGGATCAGGAGATGACATCGGGAGACTAGTCCCTACCCCCGGCGTCCACTGAGCCGCTGATGGCTACATATTCCACCAACCCATCTGGTCCCATGCCGAATGGGGCTCCGCTAAACCAATGCACTTTGGACCAGGTGGACGAGCTTATTCACAAGAGGCTTCAAGAAAGGCGAACGACAATCGCAGCTTACTTCAGGGAGCGATCCGCTCATCCCTTTGCCGATGATCTCGTCGCCATCAAAATCTTTAAGGACGTCGTCGCCAGGGCTATCCCCGAATACAGTGGTGGAGGGGATCCCACTATCCATGTCAACAAGCATGAGGCCTCTCTTTTGGGTAAGTTAAATAATCCAAATCATTTGGCTTTATTATTTTCGTCAACCCTATCGGGATCGGCGTCGTCCTGGTTCTTCGGCCTCCCTGCAGGATCCATAGGGACTTGGTCAGAGCTGAGAAGCAAGTTCCTAGAAAGATATATGGGCGAGCGCCGACTGATGAAGAGTATGGTCGCCCTGGATGCGGTAAAGCAGCAGCCTGGAGAGTCACTGGCTGATTTCTATGGGCGTTTCCATCAAACGTCACGGAGATAGATCGTCGAGTTTCGGACGGGGAGATTATTCGAGCCTTCTATCGAGGACTGGATGTGGCTAGCAGGGCCTCGAGAAAGCTGCGCAACAGGTACCACGTGCAGGAAATTGAAACGATGGAGGAGCTGGCTGCCAGGGCGAAGGGTTTCATAGACCTTGAGAGGACGAATGCCGATGCTAATTTCCTGACGACCTCGCTAAGGGCGGTTCCTGAGCCCCAACGCGATGGTAAAAAGGAGGTCAAGAAGGACAAGAAGGGACGAGAAATCAAGCCCCGAGCAGAGAACCCAGGACCTAGAAATCCAGAAGTCCCCGAGTATTTTACGCCCTTAAATAGGAAGATCTCGACGATACTAGTCGAGATGGAAAGAAGGTCTCTGGCAAGGCCACCAATGCCTCGAAGGAGTGGTCAGCCCATGGGGAAAGATACTGAGAGCTATTGCAGATATCACAAGTGCAAGGGCAACAAGACTAATGATTGCCGTATTTTGAAGCGGGATATTGAGAAGCTGATTCAGAGGGGGATGCTGAAAGAGTTCGTGGAAGGACGAGACAGGAGTCGAACGCCACCAAGGCAAAACCACTCGCCAGCCCCGCCTGAGCAAGCCGACCCATACAGAGCAGGAGGGTAGTTAATCTAATTGCTGGAGGGTTTGGCGCCGGAGGCGAGGGGTCACATGCAAGGGAGGTTTATGCGACTCAAATTTCTACAGCAGTCCAGCTGGGAAAGCGACCTCGACCTGAAGAGGACATTGTCATCTCATTATCTGAAGATGATTTGACACATGTCACCACCCCTCACAATGATGCCTTGGTTATCACAGCTGATCTCGACGGTTGTGACGTGAAGAGAATTCTGGTTGATGGAGGGAGCTCGATAGATATCTTGTTTCTGGACACCTTTGAGAAGATGGGCAAGTCCAAGCGTGACCTGAAGATGGTCGATTTTCCATTGATCGAGTTTGCTGGGAGAACGACTTATACGCTGGAGGCAATAACCTTGCCGGTGATTCTGGGCGAAGGATGGAAGAGCATCAAGGTGGCGGTCACCTTCCTGGTGGTCGACTCGCCTACATCATACAACGCCATCATGGGGAGGACCACGATCATTCCCAATAAGATTGTGGCCTCCACAGTCCACCAAAAAATGAAGTTCCCCACAACCAACGGGATTGGAGATGTACTTGGTGATTAGCCTTCCTCGAGACAGTGCTACGTAAACTGCCTGCGCAGAAAGAATCAAAGGGAAGCCCTCGCCATCGAAACAGAGGCTGACCATTGTGAGGACTTGGCTCGACCAACGCCTATGAAAGAGTTAAAAGAAGTTGAGATTGATGGCCCAGATAAGAAGGTGCGTATTGGGACCACCTTGAACAATGACTAGAAGCAGGCCATGACTGCCCTCCTCAAGGAATTCAAGGAGCTTTTTGCCTGGAAACCGAGCGACATGCCAGGTATCAGCACTGACATCATCTCTCACAAGATCAGGATAGACCCCTCTATCAAGCCGATCGCTCAGAAAAGAAGATCATTTGGGTCGGACAAGCGCTTGGCGATTAGACAGGAAGTTGGCAAGCTGATCGAAACCGATTTCGTCAGAGAAGTGAGATTCCAGAGCTGTGTCACCAACCCAATTCTTGTCAAAAAATCAAATGGCAAGTGGATGATGTGCGTTGACTTTCGCGACTTGAACAGAGCTTGCCCCAAGGATTCCTACCGTCTTCCCAGGATTGATCAGTTGGTCGATGCAACCTCTGGTCACGAGATGTTGAGCTTCATAGACGCCTATTCAGGCTACAACCAGATCCAGATGCACCCATATTATGAGGCCCATACCGCTTTCTATGCATACGGGGACATTCTTTGCTACAAAGTGATACGCTTCAGTCTAATCAATGCTGGGGCGACCTATCAGTGGATGGTGAACCGCTTGTTCCAAGAAATGCTAGAAACATGGAGGCTTATGTGGACAACATGCTCGTCAAAACAATCAAGGACAGTCCTCACACAGCGGACCTTCGCGAAGCTTTTGAATGCATGAGGAGGCACAACGTTCACCTGAACCCGGCAAAGTGCGCCTTCATAGTCAAATCTGGTAAATTTATGGGATTTATGGTAAGTGAGCGAGGTATTGAGGCGAACCCGAAAAAAATCAAGGCTATTGAAGAGATGAAGTCGCCAACTTGCCATAAGGAAGTCCAAAGTCTGAATGGTCGCTTAGCTGCACTCAATTGCTTCCTTTCTAGGGCGAGCGACAGGTCCCTGCCATTCTTCAAGACTCTACGGACCAACCGCAAGTTCGAGTGGATGCCAGACTGCGAGGAGGCATTCCAATCCTTGAAGCATCACATTCAAACACTTCCAGCTCTGGCAAAACCCATTCCTGGCGAGCAGCTCTTCCTTTACCTGAGCATCAGCGATGTAGCAGCCAGTGCTGTCTTAATAAGGGAAGAGGATAATGTCCAGAGTCCAGCGTATTTTGTTAGCAAGATGTTTAATTCTGCAGAAACAAAATATGTCCAGATAGAGAAGTATCTCTATGCCTTAGTTATTGCTGCTCGAAAGCTGATACCTTATTTTCACGCACACGACATTACAGTTCTCACTAATCAACCTCTCAAAAACTTCCTGCTGAAACCAGATTCTTCAGGAAGAATGATCAAATGGGCGATCGAGCTCAGCGAGTTCAAGATCAAATTTGCGCCGAAAACGACCATCAAAGGTCAAGCACTAGCTGATTTTATAGTGGAAAGCACAAGTAATGGTCTAACAGAATCAGATAGCAGGCCAAGTTCATCAGCAGACACTAGTAAAATCTGGGAGCTTTATACAGATGGATTTTCTTCAAGAGAAGGCTCGGGGTAGGTTTAATTCCTCGCCAAGAAAACCAGATGGCAGACTCTGTAAGTAAGCTGGCATTTTGAGGGACCAAAATTCAAGATGTACAGTTCTTGGAAAAAGCATTATGTTCAGTTCTCGACAACCGAGCAGAGGTCTTCAATATTAAAGGACAGATAACATGGATGACTCCATTCCAGAATTTCTTGAAAGAGGGAATTCTCCCAAAAGACGAAGGTGAATCCACTAGGATAAGATGCCTTTCAGCCAGTTACTTGATCATAGACGGAGAACTCTACAGGTGAGACTACTCGATGCCTTATCTACGGTGCATTGCTCATCCCGAAACAGAAAGAGTTCTTCGTGAGGTTCATGAAGGAGTTGCAGCATGCCATGAAGGTGCGCGATCAATGACAAGAAAGATCTTTAGGCTGGGATACTACTGGCCAACCTTAGGAAAAGACGTGGCTGAATTAACACAAAGGTGCGAGACTTGTCAACAGTTTGCACCACGATCCGGTGGATCGCCAACACTGTTGTCCCCAATGGCAGGTGCCAGGCCTTTTGATCAATGGAGAATGGATATATTGGGTCCTTTTCCCATTAGTACTGGGGAGCACACTCACATCATAGTAGCGATCGACTACTTCACCAAGTGGATAGAGGCGAAAGCTTTGGCCTCTACAACGTAATTTCAAGTGATCAAGTTCCTGAAGATCAACATATATTCCAGGTTTGGCATTCCAAAGATACTTATTAGCGATAATGGTCCACAATTTGTAGGTAAAGAACTCAAATGGCTCTGCGAAGAATACCATATCGACCATCGGTTCAGCTCAGTGCATCATCCTCAAACGAATGGACAAGCTGAAGCAGCCAACAAAGTTGTTTTAGCAGGACTTAAGAAAAGGGTTTAAGCATTCAAAGGAAATTTGGCAGAGGAGCTGGAAAACGTACTATGGGCTATCCGAATAACGCCTAAGGCATCCATTGGAGAAACACCCTTCAGTTTAGTGTATGGATCAGAATTAGTAGCACCCGCCGAAATAGCGGTGCCTACCCACAGAATCCTACACTGTAACACTGAGGCAAACGAAATTGAGCGCATGACCGACCTCGACTTGGCAGAAGAAAAAAGGTGGCAATCAGAAAAAACACAAGCCAAGATGCGACTGGCGACCGCTCGATACTTCAACAGAAAAGTCAGCGCTCGCCAATTTTTCGTGGGGGAGATGGTTATGAGAAGGAATTAATTTACAAGACTGGACATCCAGAATAAACTTTCAGCTAAATGGGAAGGACCATACAAGGTAGTAGAGTTCGCCGCCCCAGGATCTTACTATTTGGAAACCACCGAAGGAGAAAGGTTACCCCGTCCATTCAATTCTGAACATTTAAGGAGATTTTATACATAGCTTGTAAATCAAAATTTATGTCAATAAAAGCAAGTCATTCCTTCATAAAGCATGACTACTCGAATCAAATTGAAGAAAAAAAACCTGACGCCAAAAGTCAGGCGAAAGACCTGATGACCGAATTAGGCATTGAAGAAAAAAAAGCCCTAGCGTCAAAAGTGAGGCGAATGACCTGATGTCTGAATCAGGCACTGAAAATAAAAGACCCGATATCAAAATTGTGCGAAAGACCTGACGCCAAAGTCAGGCGAAAGATCTAACGCCAAAGTTAGGCAACAACAAAGACCTGATATCAAAATTGGGCGAAAGACCTGACGCCAAAGTCAGGCGAAAGACCTAACGACAAAGTTAGGCAATAACAAAGACCTGATATCAAAATTTGGCGAAAGAAGTGACGCCAGAGTCAGGCGAAAGATGTAACGCCAAAGTTAGGCAACATCAAAGACCCGATATTAAAATTGGGTGAAAGACCTGACGCCAAAGTCAGGCAAAATACCTAGCAACAAGGTTAGGAAAAACGAAATACCTGACGCCAAAGTTAGGGAAAAGACCTAGCAACAAAGTTAGGCAAACCCAAAGACCTGACGCCAAAGTCAGGTAAAAGGCCTAGCAACAAGGTTAGGCAAAACGAAAGTCCTGACGCCAAAGTCAGGCAAAAGACCTAGCAACAAACTTAGGCAAACCCAAAGACCTGACGCCAAAGTCAGGCAAAAGACCTAATAACAAGGTTAGGCAAAATAAAAGACCTGACACCAAAGTTAGGTATAAGACCTGTTACCAAAATCAGGCAGGAGTCCTAAAGGCAAACACAATCAACCCATCAAGGAAGCTATTCTCGGATAAGTTGGACAAATTTTTAAGACGTTATCCATACTAAGGATAACAATTCCTTTATGAAGCAAATTCTAGAAGATGGGCAAGGAACCTTAAGCGATCACTATGAATGATGAAGTTTTAAGTAACAAGTTCCTTGCAATTAGGCGAACACTCCAAAAGATTTAAACTTCAAAAACGGTAATACATCTTCAAGCCTAGAAGTCTATACTTTTAAGTTTTAAGATGTTTTCCTTAGGAAGTTTATACTTGGCGAGGGGAATAAATAGGTCTATAAAGACTTATCCTTTAAAGCCTAAAGAAAGGTCCAAGACCCTAAGGGTTCAGACCCTTATAAAGTGAAGAAAAAGTCGAAGGTAATTATGCTAAAGACATTGGAAGAATAGCCAATACATTCAAAGTCAAATAAAAGTAAAGGATTATGAAGATAAAGACATTCAATATTATAACCAAGTGTGAAATAAAAAAAAAAATTACAAACATTCCTCAAATACAAAGGAAGACAAAAATTAAAAAATAGAAAGATGATCGCCTGAGGAGCTGAGAACTTTATGTCTTGGGTTCTTCAGGAGCGGATGCGCTCTGCTCGCCTTCGGGGGCAGCCTCCTCGACAGCAGCAGGATGAGGAGTCTCCTATGGAAGGGTGCTCCAGAGGAAAGGCTTAAGAGCCTCAACTTCCCAAATAGGAAGGTTGGGATCGACTGTCTGGATGTCCTCGATCAGGACTTGGAGATAGTCAGCCATTTCTGAATTCATCACCTCCAAGGCGCAGTCGACAAACTCCTCGGACCTCTTGAAGTCGTCGACCACACTCTGGGGGGATGGAACAGACTTCAGCTGCATAGCAATCTGTTCTTTCTCCTTTTCCAGGGCGTTCCCCCTAGACTCAGCAACAACCCTCTGAGCCAGCAGCTTCCCTCTGAGCCTCATCGGCAACCCTTTGAGCTTCCGCATCTGCCCTCTGAGCTTCCGCGTCTGTCCTTTGAGTTTGAGCCTCCTTAAGCTCAGCCTCCAGGCGGGCATTGGCGACCTCAACCTCGGCGGAGTGCCGATGGACTGCCTCAGACTCCTGAAGGGCGATCGCTGCCTCTCCTTCCTTCTCCTTAACGAAGGTGAGGAGCCTCTCCTCCTTCTTGAAGTACTCCTCTCGAGCGCTTTCCACCAGGAAAACCGCCGAGTCGGCAATCGACTTCATACTCTCCATCTGGACAGGGGAGAACCCCAGACTCCTGTACTGCTCCAGCTCAATAAGCAGGTCAGTCTGCTTATTGGCGAGCTCCCCGACGACTCGACCGATCGCCAGCTCCTTTCGAACGAGCTGACAGCAAAGGAAATAGGGGCAAAGTACTGTTAGTCTAAAGGAAAATATAAGTCAAGATGCAAAATATAACAAAGACACAACAGAGATGTAAAATCTTACCAGGGCTACTCGTTCAAAGTGCGACCTCATCATCCTCTCGATGGTGGGCAATTAGGAGGGAACCTCAGAACGATCCTTGAGAGGAACAATCCCCTCAAGGAGTCAGATGCACTAATCTGAGTTGCCCTGGAGAGATTTCTGATCGGAAACGCCCGTCTTCGAGAGGTCTCCGTTGGGGATCCAGACGCCCCTGGAGTTTGCAGTCTTGGGCAGCTGGAACAAGGCCACGAGCGGGCAGTACTCTCCAGAAGGAGTCTTCGAGGGGCTTGGGGCGACTGACCCCTTCTTCCGAACTTCAGGTTCCTTTGGAGGAACCGAGGTTGGGTGATCAGGAGGAGGAGGCGTCGCCGTGACCATAGCCAAGGCCTTCTCCTTAGGGGCAGCAGGACCCCTAGGAACGGAAGGGCTCTTGGGAAGAGCACGGTGCTCTTCGCCTGAACTCCCGACCTTCTTGGCAGGATAAGGGTCCCGAGCCATATCAGCAGTGGGATTCTCTGCAAAAAATAAACAAAGGGATCAGGAACCTAAAACTCAAGGCGAAGAAAATAAAAAGGAATAAGCAGGGAAGTAATGTACCTGGTTGGCGAGGGCCAGGAGTGACTGGGGGACGTTCCTCCTCAGGCTTTCTCTTGGAGGAACGCCTTAAGGGATGAGGATGAGGGTTCAGCGACGCCTGGTACGAAGATAGCCCCGCCTTACCCTGGTCATCAAAGAGACCCATGAGTTTACGTCCCCGACCGCCTACAACCAATAAAAGGAAAAAAGGTTAGAAAAGTTACTCAATCAATAAGAAGTGGCGTGGCCTGATGAATTCCCGCCATATCTAGCATATTCTCAGTGGTCTCCGCCTCTGAATGGATGGGGTGAAAACTTGATTGCTTGTGCAACCGAAAAAAGTCGTCGATGGCGTTCCTGTCGTTCCCTGAAAGCTCACCAAAGGCAGGGGGAGTATCCCTTTCCGGCTGAGACAACTCCCAGGTCACGCCCCCTTGTAAAAGAAGTATAACTTCTTGTAGTTGGAGTTGGTGGCACGAAAGTCGTCGACCAACCGGAAATGAACATTCCAGCTCCACGCCTGACCTCTCCATTCTTCAAATTTCAGCCAGCGGGTTTGGAAATGATGGAGGTGATTCGCTCCGGTAGCCAATCGGAAGAAGCATCAGAACAAGGCCAGTGAATACGACCATTCTTGACGTAGACACATGAACTTGAATCCAACCCACATCCTAATGGAGTTGGGTACGATCTGCGTGGGACCTATCCCGTAATACCGACACAGTTCTTGCAAATCCTCGCAGAGAGGAAAATGCAACCCAGTATCTACCTGGGCCACATAAAGGTAAACCTCTCTATTGCGAGGATAGTGCAGTCCTAGGCCTGGGTATCTGGGGGCATCCGTTTCGTTTAAGCTACCTATGGCGACTACCATCTTGAACTGAGCCAACTTCAGCTCATTAGGCTTGATATAAAATCAGATATGGCAAGAACAATATGAAAACAAGAAAAACAAGGGATATTATCAGAAAAAATAGAAAACCGAAAAACCTTGGTGATCACCTTTTGGGGAAAAGAGGGGCACGTTGGTGTCTGGCCCATCCACCACCACAGGTGCGGCCGCGGACCGACGTCGGGATTTCTCTCCCTTGAGGCCGGAGTAGAACCATCCCTGATTAGCAGGGGAGCATTGGTATTCTTCGGAGGCACCTTTGGGGCCGAGGAAGAAGACCTGTTGGCCGTCATCTTGGTCTTGCTTGTAGACTGACTTTGGGTGGCCTTTGATGTTGGGGTTTGAAGGTTTTAAAAATTTACAGGAAGAAGAAGAAGATTGAAGAAACTGAATGCTGAAAACAGAGGAATTCTCTAGATTCTGAAAGACTGGGATGCGTAAAAGACGAAAGAGTGGAACTTCCGTCCCTTATATAGACAAAAAAAGGAGTAACCGCCACAGACAGAATCGAAACGACACAGAGAATGATTGCACCTTTTGGGAAAAAATCGAAGCAATGTCAGAATTTTAAGAGACACCTCGTGGAGACAAACGGTCGGCCAGTACAGAAACTGTCAGACTACCCTTGGGTTACAGAATAATAAACGACAGGCGTGCCTCAAATGACCGTTCGACTTCTGGATGACTGTGCAGTTATTAAATGCTAAAGTCCATTATGTAGATAAAGTGATCGCCAGCGCATTAATAGGCATTTTTGGGAAAACCCTTTCAGAGGCAGTGATCGCCCAATAGCGAAGGATAAACCTCCATAAGCCTAGAGTGCCTTGGGTGATCGCCAAGAAGGAATAAAAGATCGAATATTCCTTCAGCCATGGGCAACCGAACGGCTGATCGCCAAAAAAGCATAAAGTGTTCATAAAGGTATAAATAGCAGAAAAAGACAAAGAAGACCAAATTCAAGTGTCACTATATCAAACTCTATCAAGGAATCAAGCTCGACTGAAGAATCTTCACTCAAGCTTCGGGGGCATATGTTAGGTATTGATAGTGACAACCCAATAAGGAAAAGGCCCCAGAGGCCCAATAACCATGGAAAGGGTGAACCCAGGTTATTCAAACTAGACTGACCCATGCTAAAGTCGATCTGACCCTCAATAGAGTGGTCCAAAGTCGAGCCCAAGCTAAGATGGACGCAAAAGGCTCCATCGCTGGTCGCCATTTATCACCAAGTCGCGAACTTCTACTGCTCGCCATAGGAGTGCTCGCACTGAAGAGAGCCTTGCCTCTCTCTTCTGGTCCCACCAACCGTTCCTAAAGATATGGCCACGATATCTCGTATATCTCGGTCACATATTCTCTAAAGATTACATATGGTAACTGCAATATTACGCCATAACCGTAATATCTACTATCCTAATCTTCAATAACATAATATTCACTAAGATATACTGTTGCCTTCTACGGTTTGGTCTCCCTACTCTATAAATACTCTTTCTTTTCAATACATTCATTACGTTTTGAGCTATATACAGACATACTCACTTAAGCATCGGAGAGGGACCAAGAGACACCCCTCTGTTGTGATCCCCTTCCTGCAGGTTCACCGGAGCTAAGGCTAGAGCATCTTTCAACCATCCATTGACATTCAATTCACTGCGAGATCAGCATTCAGGAAATCAAGATCGAACATAAATAATTTTCTAGTTGCTTTTAATACATAGTCACGCTCCTATTTAAACTTTGAGTACATAATGATTCACATTAATTGAGTTAATGTATATTGATTGTTTTAGCATTATGCTGTCGTGTAGCATGGAAGCATCCTAAATATTTTTGTTTTGTTTTGTTTTTATCAAATTAGTCGCTTTATTTTAAGAAATTAAACGCCGTGACTGTGGTCACATATGTTCGTGCATCAAATCATTTAGACGCACTCCCAATCTATCTTGCTTTGCTATCCAATTCGCGCATTCATTGCTCGTTCTTGGAATAGCTCGCCATTGCACTTGCTCGACTTGTGTTGCTAGTGCTCGAATATTCTGTATTATGGTAGACAATCTCCAGTATTTTGGGCCCTCAAGGATTTGTTGGTGAACCGTTTGGGAGTCCGTTTCCACGATAATATTTGGTCATCCCGCTTCAATTACTAGTCGTACTCCTTCGTGTATAGCTAGATCTTCCATCGTGTCAATGTCGTCGGTCCTTTGCCTCTGGTTCATTCCGCCCACTACTTTCCCGTTCTTGTCCCGTGCTACCACTCCTATGCCGGCTCTTCGGGTTTCCTTGCACCATGAGGCATCACAATTTAGTTTGATCGTGTCGCCCGTCGGGGGTATCCATTGATGGTTCAGTTCCTCTCTTGGATGCGGTAGTGGTTGTGCCGATCGGTTCATTCCCCATTGCTCGTCGAATGCGTGCTTGGTTTCTATGATGACGCTCCTTGGGTTTGGTGGTTGTGCTTCAAAGGCCGCCTTGCATCTCGTTTTCCAAATGTGCCAACATGTGAGGAGTGTTAGGGTCCACCTTTTGTCACTCGTTCCATTCCCCCCATATGCCTCTTCTCATCTCCTTATGAGCCATTCCTCAATATTCAACCCATTTGGTCTATCAATTCGTAACCTTATCAAATCGGCTCACACCGGGTCCTTCCATCTACATTCAAGGATCATGTGTTCTCGTGTTTCGACTTCACCGCATATTGGGCAACTTGGAGGCACATTCATCCCTCGCCTTCCCATGTTCGCTTTAACGGCTATCGCATTCGTAGCAAGCCTCCATATGAAGTTCTTAACCTTTGGGATTACCTTTGCGTTCCATATAGCCCTCCATAGGATCTCATTTCGGTTCGGTCCCAAGTTTGGTTCAGTCCCCTCCCTTAGCTTGTGATAGACTGATCAGACTTGGGTGCTTCCATCTTTCGTGTGTGGTCATATGAAACGATCACTTCCCCCGTTTTGTGGTAGCGCCATATTCATGATGTGGGCTGCGTCCTCTTCATCCACCATGATTCTCACGATATTCTCGTTCCACATGCCACTTGGTAGGATGAGCTCGCTTACCCTTAAGTTCCCCCCGTGCTCCACTAGGACATCCCCATTCACTCTTTTACTTTCCTTGGTGTAGATCCATGGGTCCTCGAACACTCTTATGTTTTCTCCCGTACCTATCATCCACAATCCTTCCCGTTTGATGACATCTCGGCCATGAATTATGCTCGTCCATCCCCACGATGGTCGGCCACCTTTCCTAGCCTCAAGTAGTGACCCACGCGGATAGTATAGTCCTTGTAGGACTTGCGCGCATAGTGTATCCGGTTCGGTTATAAGTCGGCTTGCCATCTTTGTTAGGAGGGCTGAGTTAAAGCTTTGGATATCCCTAAATCCAAGTCCCCCCACCTGTTTAGCTCTTGTTAGGACTTCCCATCGCCTCCAATGCATTCTTTTCCCTTCCGTTGTTTTCCCGCACCAAAAGTCCGCAATGAGGGCATCGACTTCCGAGCACCATGTCTTTGGAAGGCGGAAAACACTCATGACATATGTAGGTATTGCCGTGATGATGGCCTTTATGAGCACCTCCTTCCCGACTTGATTGAGTGTTTTTGGCCTCCATCCTCCCAACTTGTCTCTGATTTTAGTTTTCAATGCTCCCAACGCTTCCTTCTTTGATCGTCCCCAAATTGATGGCAATCCTAGATACTTGCCCGGATCACCCGTGCCTCTTATATGAAGGGCTCCCTCCACTGCCCTCTTTTCCCTCAGTTCGGCCCCCTTGTTAAAAAAAAGGGTGGATTTGTCTCCGTTTATCCGTTGTCCCGATACTTTGCAATATGCATCTAGTATGCTCCATAGTCCTCTAGCATTCGCGGGCGTACCTCGTATAAAGAACAGGGAATCATCTGCAAAGAAAAGGTGGTGAAGCTCTGGGCATTGTCTCCTTAGTGTGATCCCATGTATAGTGCTTTCCCGGGATGCCCCTTCCATTCGCCTTGAGAGAACATCCGCAAGAAGTATGAACATGTAGGGTGATAAGGGGTCAACTTGTCTGATACCCCGTGTTGGTGCAATGAGGTTTGTTCTTTCCCCCATTCACCACCACTTGATATGTTGTTGTCGTTATGCATTCCCTTATCCACCCCAACCATTTCTCATCAAAACCCCTTTTCCGTAGTGTGGTGATTAGGAACTCCCATTCCACTCTGTCATACGTTTTTTGAATTTTAATTTTCAAGGCACACTCCACTTTGTTTTCGGCTTTGCTCATGTTTAGATGGTGGAAAACCTCATGTGCTACCCTGATGTTATCCTGAATGTGGTGACCTGATATAAATGCACTCTGGAAAGGAGTGATAATGTCTGACAAATAAAATTTTAAACGATTCACCAACACTTTGGAAATAATCTTATACAGAAAGTCACAACAACTTATTGGCCTAAACTTAGCGGGTCTCATTGGGATCGGCACGTTAGGATTCAAGACTATATCTGTATTATTTAGGGGATTTAGAAGGATACCTGTTCGGAAGAAAGACTTGACCGCAATGATGATGTCTGCCCCCACAGTGTTCCAGTTCCTTTGATAAAAGGGAAACCATCCGGACCTGGCGCTCGTGACCCACCTAACTGAAACATAGCCGGCCTCATCTCAGCATCGGTCACCTCCATAGTCAAGTCTTCATTCATCTCGGGAGTTATTTGGTGCGGTATATATCTCAAAAACTCCTCCCCCGGATCAATTCGTTCTGCGGTAAACATGTGCCCAAAATAACGATGTAGCTCATCCGCTATCCTTCCTTCCTCTTCTATCCACTCCCCATTCTCTCCCTTTAGTCTACTGATTTGGTTCTGTCGCCTTCTCGCTATCGCGGTATGATGGAAGAACGTTGTATTCCTATCACCATCCCCTAAGCCATTTTATCCTCGACCTTTGTCTCCAATACTTTTCCCCCATCGTTATTCAGCCCCCTTTGTATATTCCTTCTCATTGCCTCCCTCGTTTTTTCAATTTCCTTCATGTTATGGCCGAAACATGTCTTACTCCATGCCGTGAGTTGAACTCGGCACTTGTGCAACTTCTTATACACCCCTTGTATGGCACTTCCCCTAGTCGACCTCACCCATGTATCTCTTATAATCTCTTGACATTCCGGTTTTTCGAGCCACATCGCCTCAAACTTAAACCTTCTCCTAGCCATTTGTTTCGGTTGTTTTAGTTGGACCACCGTTGGTGCATGGTCCGACCCAATTGGTAGCTCATTAATGCATTTCCCCTTATCAAACAGTGATGCCCAAACCGTGTTGATTAATACACGGTCTAGGCGCTCACTTATCCGTTCTGTTTCATGTCGATTGTTGCACCATGTGAACGGGTGCCCTTTTGCTCCCAAGTCCTCCATTCCAAGATCATCAATGAATTGTTTGAATTCGTCCATTTGTCTTTGGGACTTGCATCTTCCACCTTGTTTCTCATGTGGGTGGCATATCGTGTTGAAACCCCCAAGTACCATCCAAGCTCCTCTTCAGCCCCTCCCTAATGTTTTTAGGAGGTTCCAAAGTTGTGTTCGTTTTTGAGCCTCCGTTCTTGCATAGACCCATGTGACGTACATCGTTACGCTATTGTTATCCATATACACCTCGCAATCCATATGATTTGGATCAGCATATAATACTGTAACCCTCGTGTCCATCCTCCACCACAATGTTAGCCCTCCGGACGAACCATTGGGGTTCACATAGTGCTTATTATCCATTCACATCCTCTTCCGTATCTTCTCACACTAGGTATCCCCATTTTTTGTTTCCATTAAAAAAATGATGTTTGTGCGGTACCTTTTATTGAAGTCGAGTAGGTCGTGAATTGTCAGGGTCGACCCCAATCCCTGACAATTCCATGAGATTGCACTCATTGTCGGGACCGGACCCCAATCCTAATTATGTTAGGAACGAATATCTTTTTTAATCATTAATTTATGTAATTATCACTCTAAGAAATGAATATTCCTATTTTTCAGCTCCCAACTGCCTTGGACGGGGGAGGTTTGTGCTTTATTCAATTATTATCGTTATTATTATTTATTGGTTAATTATTTCGTAATGTCTTCCTTTGGCCACCGGCCAACTTGATCATCAAACCCTACAAACGAGGACGAAGAATTTAACAATTACCCATTCTTTAATTATATTATAATATGTTTACCAAGTCATTATCCTTAGCTTAATTAGCCATTGTTTTTTTTTCTTTGTTCTATCATATGCGTTGGATGAAGTGTGTATATAATGGTCATTTAATTAGAGTTTTTGAATTTTCAACCTAGAGAATGAAAATTTTCTTCACTAACATTATATACTTTACGAGTTGACTTAGTGCAAATAAAAATTATTTTAAAAGTGAAAAAATGTGTTTAGCGATGACCTTCTTTGATGGAGTTCATAGGACACCTCAAAAAAATGTGATTTAGGGTTCATTCACATATTTATGGATAAACAAATTACACATTTGAAATAGAAACCTCTCCGGAACCAGTGTTATCAGAATCGGACCGGACTTTGAACTGGCAAATGGTCCGGTTCTCGATTCAACCGGTTCAACCCGCTCGGCCCCGATTTAATGTGCGATTCACTGTTCGTAAGAAAAAAAAACTGAAAACACAAACTACATAGTCTTCAATTCAAATACACACAAACTATATAGTCTCAAACATACACATTACTCTCTAACACAACAATTATTGTTAAGTTTGCATCTTAAAATACAAGACAACAAACAGTTATACGCATTGAGGAACATACATTAATGATTTCAGTTATCATTAAAAGAGTGAACTATAAATACGAAATAAAACACATGATTAGATGGCTAATTTTCTATATTTAAGGGTGTAATTATTGATATTTCCATGGATGAATTTAACATTTGTATTGCAAGTTTATGATTTCTCGTGTGTGATTGAGAATGATAGTGATGTGATTATTAAATCGGAGCTCGTTGGTTTTCATTGCTGTTTAAAAGATGGATTCAATAAGTTCATGTCAATAACTACGTCTGGTAAATAAAAATATTAAACTAAAAGTCCATACAAAATTAGCACTCATAAAAAGAAAAGGTCATCATAATAAGTTCTCGCTCGTGATCCGTTACAATAGACGTGTCACAGATTTGGAGTTTATGAATTGTTATACATCAAATGTTGTTCTCGATAGTCCATACTCACACTGCATATACAAACAACAAATCTATCTATCTATCTGAAACGTATTATCATTGACGTGTATAACTTGATATGACACATCGATTGATTTTTAACATGTCTAGGTAATTATCAATGAAGCAACATTAACTTTCAAACCAATAAAGTTTTAAAGAATGTATCACAACTCTAATGACACTACGACATGTTCACTTACGTACTAATAGAAACCATTAGAACACATTAGTTAACACCATCAACATCGCAATCTGTGAGATAAAAATCTATAATAGTAGTAGCCAGCATCTTCCTCATGAGAATGGCCGTAGCAAAATCTTTATTTTTCCACCTCCTTTTCTATTTTTATAATGTTCGTCTTAATTTAATCTCAATCTTTTTAATTTAAAAAACTCACTATGGTATACCGAATCATCCTAATTATTGCACCCTGCCAAATGATACGAGGCGTGCACCATACCGAGGGTGATAATTGATAGGGTGGATCAGGAAGTCGATCGGAAGGCGACATGAACCAACATGGGGTGGACAGCGACATCCTAATCCAACAACAACAATAATAATAATAATAATATATGGTTATTCTTCAAATAATCATTCAATTTAGGGAATAAATTAATATTCAATCCGACAATGTTGGCCGTACCCGTACCCCAGCCGCTAACTCTCTTTTTATTTCCAAGCGAGTATGGACAAAGTGTTTTATGAATTTATCTATAGATTTTGTTTTAATAAACTTAATGACACACGATAATATCGACCAGCTGGATAAACCATCCGGCTCAAGTTCCAGTTCCGGAGGGACAATTTGACTCAATGAAACCTTGGTTGATTTGGACTTGAATCAACAAGTTCAGAATGATGCATGGTACGTTGGAAAAGGGCTATCCCAAAAACCGATCAAGCAAAGCATGATAACGGGGGTGTTAAAGTCAGCTTGGGCTAGGGTGTCTATCCGTTATGTTTTTCGATTTTTAATTTTCAGGAAAGTTAATCGTGTCCCGTGTGATCTGCTACTTAATCGTGTCGAGTTCGTGTCTGATATTTTGAGACACGTTTATAAATTATCTGTTTAGACACGAAACCTGTTAACACACGACACGATTAATAACACGATACGATTAGACACGACACGAAACGATTGCCACCCCTAGCGTGGAGGAAGGGATTTGGTTGTTTGATTTCAAATGACATGAAGATGTTGAGCAAATACTAGACCGCTCTCCGTGGTCAGTAAGCGGCCATATCATGAACATCAATAGATGGGACACGGGCATGGGAGTGAAGGAGATCGACTTTCAAAAGGTACACATCTGGACACAGGTGCATGACTTAGGCCTGGATAAGTTTAGTGATACAAATGCTTGAAAGATCGGTAACATGATAGAAAATTGCCTAGAAATAGAAAAGCTGGTAGGGAGGATAAATAGAAGTTATATGAGGTTAAGAGTGGAAGTTGATGGGGAGAAACCCTTAATGGCGGGAATAGATGGGCAATCATTAAATATGAGCGTTTATCTGATTTCTGTTATGGGTGTGGCATGCTGGGTCACACGACCCAAACATGCTTGAAAGATGTGTGTTTTGCAGAACATGATCCGACAGTACCAACGTGTGGACCGTGGCTCATTGGGGTCCGACCCAAACAAACCAAAACAAAGCAATCTGTGGGAGGAGAAGAGGGACAAGGGTCACAACAAAAACAGGAGGGGAGAAAGTCGTGGTTTGATATCATGGCCGAAGTGAGGGGAATGACACGTGGGGAGGCACGAGAGAAGGGGTAAGGAGGGGAATCTTGGGAAAACCCCAAGGTCGGGCAGCAGCCCCACAATACCGAAACCAGGGATACCGAGCCCATGGAAACCGACACACATCCATCACCCCCACCCCACGAGCAAACCGAGCCACACAATGATCAAACCAACGCGAGAGCCCTAACCATCTACATACCCCAAACACGACACCCCAAACCAACCAAGACCGAACCGACCCACACCCAACCACCAAAACCAATCTGACCGAAGGAGCTGAACCAGTATGTACCCACCACACCACAAACCATGAGCCATACTGAACCGAGCCAACCCATGATCATATGCCTACCCGAACCACATATGCCAAAACCCAAACACATCCACACCTATATAAGAGGGCAGCCCCAATCAAAACCCCCAGAAGACACCTTACACCTCAACCCACCCATGATCACATACCTCCCCGACAACCCGATCCAACCACATATAACAAGCACCATTACCACAACCGAACCATACAACGTGGAGGACCCCCCCGACACACCACCTTCATCCCCCGCCCACATGTTACCAAACCTCACATCCGGCCTAAGCCCATACCTGAACAAGATGACACTTAAACGTTCCAGAGACAAAATGGAAGACCAACCAGGGATGAAAAAGAGAAAGGTACCTGAGGAGGTGTCCGAAAGCAAGGAGGTTCGGATTAGGCAAAGCCCGAGAAGGAAGGGGAACATGTCCAAACCGAACCGAAAGAACTAAGTGAAAAGGAAACTGAAAGAAGCAAAGGCACAAGACGAGATAATGGAAAACACAAAGGGTTCCGGTGGCTATCCCGAAACAGCCACAGGTGCCCAATGAGTGCCATATCATGGAATTGTCAAGGTTTGGGGTCTACCTTGACAATCTAACACTTGAAAGACCTCAACAAAAGGTATCACCCAAACATAATATTCTTAATGGAAACAAAGAATGGGGATACATACTACGAGAGAATAAGAACACGAATGGGGATGGACAAGACGCACTATGTTAGCCCAACGGGTACATCCGGGGGGCTAGCATTGTGGTGGAAGGCGAATACTAAGGTTTCGGTCCTATACACGGATCAGAATTGTATGGACTGTGAAGTACAAATGGATAGTAATGCCGATCCTATGTTTATGACTTGGATATATGCGAGTACGGAGGCAAGAGAACGAACACAACTGTGGAATCGCCTAAGAATGATTGGGCGGGGCTGAAGAGGAGACTTGACAGTTCGGGGTGATTTCAATACCATATGCCACCCACATGAGAAACAAGGTGGAAGGAGGAAGTCACAAAGGCAAATGGATGAGTTCAAGCAAGTGGTCGAGGACTTGGGAATGGAGGGTTTGGGAGCGAAGGGCAATGCATTCACATGGTGTAATAATAGAAGTGGTACGGAGAGGTAAGTGAACGCCTAGACTGTGTATTGATAAACACGGGATAGTAAACTCGGTACCAAAAGGCGTGGTGTACCAATGAACTTGCAATTGAGTCTGACCACATCCCAATGGTGGTTCAACTCAAACAACCGAGGAAGAGACACCAGAAACGGTTCAAATTTGAGGCGATGTGGCTGGAGAACCCCGAATGCAAGGAGTTGATCAAACAAGCATGGGAATGACCAACAACGGGAAGAGAAATCCAAAGGGTATACAAAAAAGTTACATAAATGTCGAATGAAGTTAAAGGTGTGGAGTAAGGCAAATTTCGGTCACAACATGCATGTGATCACAAAAATAAAGGAGGCCCTAAGGAGAAATGGAAGAGGATGGATGAATGATGATGCGGTATGGGAAGAGAAAATGTTAAAAGGCCAACTTAAAAGTCTTTGGACGCGAGAGGAGAAATATTGGCACCAAAGGTCGAGGGTCAAGTGGCTTAATGATGGGGACCGTAACCCGACATATTTCCACCAAACCACCATATCAAGAAAGAGACGGAACCTAATATGCAGATTGAGAGGGGTGACTGGGGAGTGGATTGATGAGGAAGCAAAGATAGCTAATGAGATCCATATATACTTTGGAGAAATGTTCACATCCGAAAATACCGAACCAGGAGATGAGTTTCTGAGATACGTACCAAACCAGATCACACCTGAGTTGAATACAGAATTGACAAGGGAGGTGACAGATGCAGATATTCAGTCGGCAACCTTTCAGTTGGGGGGGTCACGAGTGCCAGGTCCGGACGGTTTCCAGGTCTATTTTACCAAAGGAACTGGAACATCGTGGGGGCAGACGTCATCACCTCGGTTAAGGCTTTCTTCAGAACAGGTACGCTTCTAAACCCCCTAAATAATACGGACATTGTTCTAATCCCGAAAATACCAAACCCGATGAGACCCGCTGAATTTAGGCCTATAAGCTGTTGTAATTTCATGTACAATATCATATCTAAAGTGTTGGTGAATCGCTTGAAATGTTATCTATCAGAGCTTATCACCCTTTTCCAGAGTGCATTTTATCGGGTCGGCACATACATGATAACCTAATGGTAGCCCACGAGGTTTTTCACCATTTGAACATGAGCCGACGCGAACATAAGGTGGAATGTGCGCTCAAGATCGATATGCAAAAAGCCTATGACCGAGTGGAATGGGGTTCCTAATCAGCACACTACGGAAACGGGGCTTTGCGGAACAGTGGTTGGGATGGATAAGAGAATGCATATCATCGAAGACATATCAAGTGGTGGTTATTGGGGACCGCACAGAATCCATCCACCCAACACGGGTAATACGATAAGGTGACCCGTTATCCCCTATCTATTCATACTGCTTGCGTAAGTGCTATCACGGAGAATGGAAGGAGCATCTAGGGATGGAGTCATTCAGGGGATCACTCAAAGGAGAACTTCCCGGAACTACATCATTTGTTTTTTTGTAGATGACTCATTGTTCTTTATTAGAGGATCACCCGAAAATGCAAGAGGACTATGGACCATTCTTGAGAGCTATTGTCAGGTATCGGGACAACGGATAAACAAAGACAAACCAACCCTATTTTTTAATAAAGGGGCTGGTCCAAATGAGAAGAAAGAGGTGGAGGACGCACTACATATCAAGAGCACGGGTGACCCCAGAAAATACTTAGGCTTGCCATCAGTTTGGGGTCGCTCAAAGAAGGAGGCCTTGGGTTCATTGAAAACGAGAATCCGGGACAAACTTGGAGGGTGGAGGCCGAAAATTCTTAACCAAGCGGGAAAGGAAGTGCTCATAAAGGCGATTATCACGGCGATCCCCACGTACGTAATGAGTGTGTTCCGTCTACCAAAAACATGGTGTGCGGAGATAAATGCTCTCATTGCGGACTTTTGGTGGGGGCAAACCTCGGAAGGAAAACGAACGCATTGGAGGAGATGGGAGGTATTAACAAAGGCAAAGGAGGTTGGGGGACTAGGCTTCTGGGAACTCCAAAATTTCAACACGACACTATTAACGAAAATGGAAAGCCGAAACATGACCGAGCCCGATACAATATGCGCCCGAGTGCTCAAGGGTCTATACTTCCCACAGAGTTCACTACTAGTGGCAAGAAAGGGGGGCCGAACTTCATAGGGATAGTCTAGTATTCTAAGTGTCCGAGATGTCATTAAGGAGAATGGTATGTGGATGATTGATTCGGGGGAAAATATCCGAGTCTTTGAGGATCCATGGATATACACTAAGGAGAGTAAAAGGGTATATGTTGATGTCATGGTGGAGCACGGAGGGAACTTATGAGTAAGTGAACTCATCCTCCTGAATGACACATGGAACACGAACCTATTAAGGAGCATTGTAGACCAAGATGACGCAACCTATATCCTTAACATAACCCTACCACGAGACGGGGGCGAGACCGGTACATTTGGCCACACGAAGGACGACCAACCGCAAGTTCGATCGGTATATCACAAAATTCGAGAACGGGCCGAGACAAGACCAATACCGAACCCGAACCACCAAGGTATGGTTTGGAAAGATGTGTGGAAGGCAAAGGTAATACCAAAGGTAAATAACTTCATACGACGGCTAGAAACAAATTCCATAGCCGTTAAAGTGAACATGGTTCGTAGGGGGATGAATGTATCCCCGAGTTGCCCGATATGTGGAGAGGCCGAAACATGGGCACACATGATTTTGGAATGTAGGTGGACGGAGCAGATTTGGAGCGGTACACTAGGCTTCCAAATGGACCGATCAAGCCAAATTGATATGGTGGAATGGCTCAAGAGGAAGAAGGATGAGCTACACGGTCCAACCACATTAACCAACAAAAGGTGGACACAAATCCTACTTACATGTTGGCACATATGGAAGACGAGATGTGCGGCGGACTTTGAAGCAAAACGACCAAATCCGAGGGGCGTCATAATGGAGATCAAGCAAGCCTACGAAGTGCAAATAGGAGCAACTTGAGCAGCCCAACCAATGCCCACACGAGAGGACCGACCGAACCAACCTTGGAAACCCCCGACGGGTGACACTATCAAGATAAATTGCAATGCGTCGTGGTGTAAGGACATGCAAATAGCGGGCATAGGAGTGGTCGCACGAGATAGAACCGACAAGATAGTAGGAGGGATGAACCGGAGGCAAAAGAGTGACGACATAGAAACAATGGAGGCCTTGATGATACACGAAGGAGTACGTGTAGCAATTCAAGCGGGATGACAAAGCATCATTATAGAAACGGACTCACAAGTGGTTCATCAACAAATAGTGTAGGGGCTGAAACATTGGAGACTATCAACAATAATATCGAACATCCGAGCACTAGCTAGAAGAGTCGAGAAAGTGCAATGGCGAGCTATTCCAAGGACGAGCAACAAATGTGCTAATTGGATAGCAAAGCAAGCGAGAATGGGAGTACATATCAATGATTGGGTCGAAAGACCACCACTACCATTTGTATGTTTAGTAGCTAATGATATGATGTACGAACATGCGTGACCTAGTCACAGCGTTTTATTTCTTAAAGTAAAACGACTAATTTGATTAAAAAAAAAAAATAATATCAATCCGCTAATTTTCAAGTTTACTATTAAATTTATTTGTTTTTAACTCAAAATTTAATATTCACTGCATGATACAATACATAATTTGAAGTATTAAAATGTATTTAAAAAAGTTCATGTTGCTAAATAATATTATATTATTTTAATACTTACAGATATCTATTTATTTCATTTTATATTATTATGATACTACTGATAAATAGATTTGTTGATTTGGTGACTATAATCTAATGGATTCTACTTCTGATTGATTAAATTAAATAATGATATGTACCATATATAATTTTGAAATTTAAAATTAGCTCTACCATTTTTTAGACTCAGATCTCTAATATTTTGTCATATGCCACAACACTTAATTCTGAGTTCACTAAAAAAATTCAAGTCATCAACTATTATTTAATGACCAAAAAAAAAAAATCAACTATTATTTTATTACTTAATGCATATACATATACTGGTTTTTTATTAAATAATTTGAATACCTATATATATATATATATACTATTTTTGTTTGTTACACAAATTTATTATTTAATATCTCAATTAAAGAGTCGTAATTTTTACTACTGTAATTTGAATTTACAAATTGCTTTTTATTTTAAATAAAGATGAATAGTTTTCTAATAATGTGTTTTATTATATATTTCTAATGAACTACATTACTATAATAAAATAGTATAAATAGGGCATATATTTTTGTAATATATTCATTCAATTAAGTTCTCGCTCAAAAGCACAGTAATAACTTTATTTTTCGTTTTCACGTGTATCTTTTTAATATAATCTATATCTATATCCATATTAATTTGGTTATGTTGTATATAATGTTGACAAATAAACTAAATAAAATTTTCTAATCAATTTTACTGGACCACCTAAATTGTATGTTACAATTGCATATGTGACTTTTTCAAATTGCTCTAAATCACATTTTTGTACATGTGGACACTTTCAAATTGGTCAAAAGCGTCACATTGAAACCTTAAAAACCGTTTCATTTTATCACATTTATTACCAACCAATTATTCAATATTTTTTAAACTTTTTTAAGCTTAGTTTACTACTTTTTTAATAAAAAATATCTATTGAATATTTCGTAACTAATATATATTATGCATTGTTTAGATTAAATATTTTTCTGATAATAAAATATAATTTAAGCTAAATAAAAAATAATATATTTAACTTGATCAATATCTAGTTAGTAATATTGTATTTTGTTTCTTCATAATGTAGTCTGTGCAAATACGCACATAAGGGAAAAAAGACACGAAGACGTGAACTGTTTAATAAAATGTGTGCATAGGAAAAAGGCCGTATTAAATAATATGCACGTACGAAATCTATTCGATAAGAATAATTATCATCGGTTCTCATGATAGCCATGTGAGTTTTCCTCTTCCATTATGTACTATGTAGTGTAGGATAAGCTTTGAATCCATTTTATTTTTTCTTGTATTATTATTATTTGGAAATGAAATGCGGCACATGACAATGAAGTGGTCCGATACGTTTTCGTCTTTTTGTTTACCACGGCATACTTTTTTTACGTTCCGATATCTCTACTTAAAATATTAAATGTTGAAACTTTATATTAAGTGAGGCAACTACACCAATAATACCTTGACCAAGCTGTGATGAAATCTGTTGGGTATTTACCCGCCTATCATAATTTAAACCGACCCGCCCCAAGTAAAGGGTGCGCGCCCTTGCATCACGTCTGACGTCAGTTTCCCTTATCTCTGGCCAGTACAAAGCTCCATACCAGATAAGGGGTAGTGGGGAACAGTAATGCGGGACAGGAGTCCGGAAAACCCGTGCCCTTTGTTTAGAGCACTATACACAGTGCGCCCGACGCCCCTGGATTCGAGGAGTAACTAGGGTTAAAGCTAAGCCACAGTCATGTTAGAGTGGAGGGCTATAAAAAACCCCACATAGCTTCATAACAGGTTAAGTGAACATTTACATACTCTAGCTACACACTACTTCTCAAAACCCTTGACTGACTTGATCGTCGGAGGGGAAACAATGGGAACACCCGGGCTTTCCTTCTGTGCAGGTTAACGGAGCGACACAGAACCAAGCCGGAAAGCACCGGAAAAGGTCTTACCAATAAATGTGATTCAACATCTGGTGTCGTATGTGGGAAGCTTTGAGCAAACAAGCCATGACTCCACCAAACACTAGAGCAAAGAGTAGTCAAGTCGAAATTACGGAAAATGACACCCTCCACCACCTCCAGCAGCACCTAGGGTCTTCTGCGTACTTGCCACCTATGACTCGACAACCGGAGGGGCAGACTTCCTAGCTACCGACATACCCAACACCGCCCACACCCCAACCAGCGGCAGCAGCAGAGCATGAGGTGCACAAACCTGCTGAATCGGTAGTGGCCTCCCTAGGAAAGGCGCCGCCCCGGGTAGAGGTGGGCACTAAAGCTATACTAACACGTGCCTTTCTGGCAGCATTGGATGAAACCATCGCACGTAATGTCCGAAAAGCCTTACAAAAAGGCTCCTACCGTACGGAGGAAGCAACATCTCGACATCGTCCTCACGGGGCGCCGTCTCGAAACTCCCAACCTCCAATAAGTAAATCCCCACCTTCTACGGAAACAATTGATTTGCCGCCTGGTGTGCTGACACAGGAAATTAAAGAGTTTGTCATACAACAAGTTAAAGAGCAGAAGAATGATATCATGCCTATGCTCCGAGATATGTCATCACATCCCCTATCTCCAGAAATATTGGCGGTGACTATACCAAAGCACGTGCAGACCCAACGAATCGACTCATACAAAGGAGAAGGTGACCCGATAGAGCATGTCTAAAACCACGAGTCTTCACTATTGGGTCGTACCATCGCGAAAATCACTTTGCCTTGCTCTTCCCGACCACATTGGGAGGGGTCGCCTCACAATGGTTCTTCGGGCTACCCACGACCTCCATCAAGTCATGGAGAGACCTAAAACAAAAGTTCATCATACAATACATAGGAGGAAGACAACATCAGGCAAATGAATGAGGAAAGCTTAGGGGATTTTTACAGCAGATTCAACAAAGAATTTACACGAATCGACCAAGTCATCACAGTAGGTGAAACCATAAAACCTTCGTCAGGGCACTGGGTCCACGAGGATCGGCCCTATACGACAATCTAAGTGTCATCCCCGTCCACACTGTGGAAGAACTGGTGGCATACGTCAAATCCTATGTCAACCTGGAAATAGCGTAAGGAGAAAGAAGGCAAATCAAGGAATCAAAAAAGGAAGTCCAAGAAGATAAACGATCCGACCATCGGGCAACAAAGGCGCACGAACCCCACCGTTCGTTTATGGCGCGCCCTCCTCGGGATGTATATGAAACATCATACACGCCTCTAAACAGGGACGTCTCTGTAGTGCTGACAAAGATGGAAAGGAAGGATCTGGCGACGCCTCCATGGACCAAGAATGGCGTCACCCTGGGCAACGAGTTGAGTAAATACTACCGCTACCACCGGTGTAAAGGCCACATAACGGATGACTGCTACACCCTGAAGGGGGACATCGACAGGTTAATCCAGCAGGGTTACCTTAAGCATTTTGTGACACGACAGGAAAGAAGTCGAAGCCCTCGAAGAGATAGAAGGACGTCAACCAAAAGGGAATACGAGTCTAATAAGGGTAGACAGGGAAACATGTACGTCATCAGCGGAGGATATGTAGCAGGAGGAGAAACGGGCGCCGCGAGAGGTATACGCGGAACAACTCTCAGGGACGGCCAAAGCAGGAAAGCGTCCGAGGGAAGAAGACGATGTCACCATATATTTCTCAGAATCCGAAATGAGACATGTTACATGACCCCATGAAGATGCTCTGATCGTCACCATAGACATCAATGGCTACACCGTAAAATAGAGTACTAGTAGATTCGGGAAGCTCCACGGACGTTCTCTTCCTATAAGAATTGCAGAAGATGGGTGAATCGACAAAGGACTTACAGAAAGTAAACTTTCCCTTGATGGTATTTGCGCCAAACGCCACATACCCGGTAGGGGCCATTACCCTACCCGTGGAAATTGGGGACGACTAGAAATCTCGAAGATTCGATGTCACCTTCATCGTGGTGGACGCCATGGCTTCATACAATGTGATACTAGGGCGCTCCACGCTCAACCCTCACCGAATGGTGCACTCGACGTATCACCAGTTGCTGAAATTTCCCACTCCGCACGGTATAGGCGTAGTCAAAGGAGATCAACCAACGACGCCCACCTAATATGTACACGCGACACGCCGTCACGTAAGAATAAAGATACGCTCGTTATTCGCACAGAAGAAGATCCAAGGGAAGAAAGGAGCCACCCTCAACCCGTGGAAGGAACAAGAAAGGTCCAGATTGAGGGACCGGAAAAGACTGTCCAGATAGGAGCAACACTACCATCACGAGAGGCAGAGGCGCTCTCAATGCTCCTTCTGGAATTCAAGGAACTGTTTGCTTGGAAACCAAGTGATATGCCCGGGATAAGTCGAGAGGTCATCACCCATGATCTTAAAATTGACCCAAGCATCAGACTGATTGCCCCAAAAAGGCGCGCCGTAGGAGAAGAAAAATTAGTGGCCATCCGACAAGTAGTAGGAAAATTAATTGACGCCAACTTCATAAAGGAAATCTGATTCCAGACATGGGTAGCAAAACCGGTGTTAGTAAATAAAACAATGGTAAGTGGAGGATGTGCATAGACTTCAGGGACCTTAACAAAGCGTGTCCCAATGGTTTTTATCTGTTACCTCGCATCAACCAACTAGTCGACGCCACTTCAGGCCATGAGCTTTTAAGTTTCATGGATGCATATTCAGGTTACAACCAGATCCAAATGGCGGAGAATGACGCGCAACATACCGCCTTTTATGCTGATGGTGATATTTATCACTACACCGTAATGCCCTTTGGATTAATCAATGCAGGCCCCACCTATCAAAGGATGGTAAACAAGAATGATTGGCAACACCATGGAATCTTATGTCGACGACATGCTTGTAAAGTCAGCCAAGAGCGTCAACCATGTGGAGGACCTGAGGAAGACTTTCGAGCGCATGCTACTCCACCAAGTGCGCATCAACCCCGAAAAATGTACTTTTGGAGTCCACTCTGGAAAGTTTCTAGGCTACATTGTGAGACAACTAGGGATTGAGGTAAAACTGGAAACATTAGAAGCAATTGAAGGAATGAAGAGTCCCACCTGTCACAGGGAGGTGCAGCTCCTGAATGGGAGACTGTCGCTCAACCGATTTTTGGCAAAATCTGGAGAGAAGTCACTGCCCTTCTTCCAAGTTCTGCGCCAACAAGAAGTTCAAATGGACTACTGAATGTGAAAAGGCATTTCAGGACCTCGAGCAATATCTCATGACGCTCCCACCATTGGTAAAGCTCTCAAAAAGCGATGCCCTTTTTCTTTATTTAAGCATCAGTCCTGTAACAGTCAGTTCTGTCCTAGTAAAGGAATTAGAGAAGGGACAAGTCCCAGTATACTATGTATCCAAGTTTCTCACCAAGTCTGAAATGAATTACATCGAAGTTGAGAAGTATCTTTATGCGTTGACACTTTCAGCCAGGAAACTCCGCCCTTACTTTCATGAACATGAAATCGCTGTATTAACAAATCAACCTTTAAAACACTTACTGCAAAAGCCATACGCCTCAGGAAGGATCATAAAATGGTTGATCGAACTCAGTGAATTCCGAATCAACTTCGCACCAAGAACGACAATAAAGGGCCAAGTCTTGGCCGACTTCATCAGTGAATCAACATGTTCGGCCGAAGCGCCGCCCGAAGTAAAGGAACTTGTAAAACCATGAAAGCTACACACGGATGGATCTTCATTTGTGGATGGCTCAGGAGCAGGACTCATCTTAACTCCATCGAACGGCGGCTTATAAGGCATCGACATTTCAGCCCTTTAGTCACCTGTTTGTTCCTCCTATCAACACGCCCCCTTCGTTTCTCACAAGTACCCTGAGCCCTGTCATTCCGGTTCGACTACACCAAGATGCATCACAATTTATCTTTACATACCCTTGGTTCAGTTTGGTCCATATCTGCAGCTCCCGAGGTGATTGATTTGGTTCCCTTGTTGCTTGAGCACCTTGGAACTCCTCGTATTCTTTCATTCTAAGCTGGATGACCTCTCGTATGTTTGGCATTTTATTTTTAAACGCCATCTTGCATGTTGCTTTCCATATGTTCCAACATGTGAGTACACATAGCCCCCATCTTGTTTGTTGAGTCGCATGATCCACATTTGGTTTGGTACTTCTCATTCCCATCAACTCGATCATCAGCATGTTGGCTTGGTGTATGATGTTTGGTCCCAATATTTATATCTACACCGAGCTTGTCCACCCACATTGGAGGATTATATATACCACGTCTCCTAAGATTATCCATGACTGGCAAAAAGTTGGTAAATAGTTTCCATATGGAAGTTTTTACCTTGGGCATGATGTTTGTTTGCCATACGTCTCTCCAAATTGTCGTGGTTCTGGTTCCGTCCTGTCTCCGAGCTGTGACTTGCCCGACCTCATTCCCCTGGATGAGATAAGAATATGAAGTTGTTTCTTTGGTCTTAAAATACCATTTTTTTTTTACTTTTTTAATAAAAAATTTAAAAGCAATTTTGATCAAAAGATCCCCGAGGCCCAAATCAAATGAAGTTCATGATTGATGATGCTTCCACTATAAATTGCAGTAGTGAGCAAAGATTTTGAATATCAAGTAGTAACAAAAAATTTATATTAATCTGAGTTTGTAGTAATGTTTACAAAGTCTCAAATTAAGTCAATACCAAACGTTAGGGTAAAAATAATATGTTGCTTGACACAACCAAAACGGAACTTTGAACTTTTACAAGAAAAAATTCTATAAATCCATCCTAGAAACGATAGCTAAGGAAAGTGCAGTTGTAATAGCGATAGCCGGTGCCCCTCGAACAATCATATATTTAATTGTATACCTAATTCCATATACAAAATACAATGAGATTTAAGACCTAATTGCAGAAGAACAAACAAGAAACACATACACAATTACATCATTTTGAATCAGTATAAACATCACAAACACAAACATATCTTCCATAAGTTCACAACATAGCCAACATAACATCACAAACACAATAAACATCATAACCACAATCAACATAAACACAAAAATCACCATTCAACAGCACGCTCAGCAGAACACACCAGCATGAACACAACATCGAACACACCTTAGCTCCTTAACAACATGTTCTTTCAAAATCACCATTCCAGCACGCACAACATCAATTTAATATTCATTAATAAGCAAATCGGAAATCAAACACAATCAAGCAAACAGAAACGTTCTGGGTTCGGGTTCATGATGAACCCAGAATCGTTCTTGGTTCATCACGAACCCAGAATTCGATTCTTGGTTCAGTGAAGACGAGGGCAAGTTCATACTTGAAGAAGAGGAAGAATCAAAGCATTCTTGAAGACGAAGGATCGAAGGACCAGGGAGTTTCATGAAGACGAGGAGAATGAGCTCTGCTTCAGTCCAAATGAAGGAGAACGAAGGGTAGTTCCACCCTTAATAAAATCTTATGAGGGCAAAATAGTCTTTTACTCTTCTATTCCGGATTCTTTGCCCTCTAGGCTTAGGAATTCTGAGGTTTTCACACGGAATGTCCAAGCCTACCCCGTCCGGAATCCGTAAGCCAAACTTTTCAAATTCTGCGAAAAGAACAACTTCTTACGGATTCCGTAAGCCGAATTTCTTACACATTCCACGAAAAGAACATGCCATTAGTATCCAACCGTCCCGACAAGGACCAACATTTACTTACCCCCAGCTTTGTGAAACGGATGGTTCATACTAATAGTAAGCTTTAAAAAGGAGATATTATTTTCTAAATATAATAATATGTATACATTTAATAATATCTTATACTTGGTAAATAAAGGTATAACCTTTGTTTTCCATCCCTTGTTAAATAGATGGTTATAATATATATATATATATATGGTGTAGGCCAATATGATGAGAACTATCTAGATGCATTGTTTCACTTAGGGATGTGATGCTTCATTTTTTGGGTTGTGACCATTAAAACAAATCCAAAAGGTATCATATTTCCTATAAATAAGATTGCATACAATCTAATCAAATCATTCAAAAATCATAAACATTCTTCTTCCTTAAGAGAATAACAAAGTGTTCTCTTGATTGAGTTCAAGAGGGAAAATTTGAAATTACTATTCAAAAATCTCAAGCAGTTGTTGTATTCCGAGAGTCACTTGCCGCATAAGCCCTTTAGCAAACTCCAACGAGTGCAAACAAATATCACTCGACAGAAATTATCCTCGTGATAAACCTCGACTGTACCGCCTATTCCATGGATATCCACCGCCACCATACCTAACAATCTTAGAGTGATATTCACGATGGAGACCACTTCAGATGCGGCTTTCAAAGTGATGAATTAAGACTTTGTGAAATTGGACAAGTTCGATAGAACCAATTTCACTTGTTGACAAGAAAAGATGAAATTCCTTTTTACGACTTTAAAGATTTTTTATGTTCTAAGTCCAAACCTTCCTCCAATCCCAAGTCGACGGAAGGTGAAAGTGAAAAAAAAACAATGTCTAAAGCGCGAAGAAGACGAATTGGTTTGTCGAAGTCATATTCTCAACGTCTTCTCTGATATATTATATGATCTCTTTACATCAATCAAATCACCCTGCGAAATATGGAAAGCGTTGGAGAACAAGTATTTAGCATAAAAACAATGAACAAATAAGATCCTTACTATGAAGTTCCTGGAGTTCAAGATGGTTGATAATATATATGTCATGGATCAGGTGCATCAGTTGGAGATTATGGTAAGTAAGTTAAAAGAGTTAAAGTTGATATCTCTTAGTCTTTACAAGTTGAAGCGATAATTGCTAAACTTCCTATAAGTTGGAACTATTATAAGAATAAACTTGTCCACTCATCTGAGAATTTCACTTTGGAGCAATTGCATAAGCATTTCTGGATTGAGGAAGAATCTCACATTATTTTAGGTAAGTGAGGTATTCAAGGGTATAACAGGGTGAACCTAGTGGAGAAAAGAAAGCCAAAGTTCAAAACGAAACAATGCGGAAAAAAGACAAAGTGTGATGGTATGTTCAAATTAAGTATAAATAAAACGATTTCTGATTCTGCTTATACTGTTTTGTGTTCATCTTTATTATGACATTCTCGTCTTGCACATTTAAATTATAATTCAATAAAACACATGTCAAGACATGGTTTGATTTCTAATAAGTTTGATAAAATTTCAACTGTGAGACTTGTATTCAAGCAAAATAACTAGGAAACCTTTTCAAAAAGCAGAAAGAAATACTCAAATTTTAGAACTGATTATGTGAATTAAATGGTGTTTTAACAAGAGGAGGAAACATATATTTTATTACTTGTTTCGATGATTGTTCTAGATTCACATATGTTTTATTAATGAAGAGAAAAATTAGGCTTTTGAAATGTTTAAATGTTTTAAAAAGTTCATGAAAACCAAAAAGGAAGGAAAATAAAGATCCTTTGAACCGATAGAGGTGAAGAGTATTTTCCCCATAGAATTTTCTCTCTTTTGGGAGGAAAATGGTATAATTCATCAAACCAGTGCTCCTTATACCCCACAACAAAATGGGTTGGCTGAGCGGAAAAATAGAACACTCGTAGATATGATGAATGCTATGATTTTGAATGCAAAATTACCATTAAATCTTTGGGTTGAAACATTCTTTACGACTTGTTATTTGCATAATAAAATATCTTCAAGAAAGTCTAATACTTACCTATATGAAATATGGAATGGTAGAAAATCAAACTTAAGTTATCTTAGAGCTTGAGGATGCATAGCATTCTATAGAGTCACTGATCCACACATGACAAAATTGGGTCCGAGAGCCTTGAAAAGTGTCTTTGTCGGATATGCTGAGAATTCTAAGACATATAGATTGATGGACTTGGACTCAAATATCATAATTGAGTCTAGAGATGTTGAATTCTTACAAGTTAAATTTAAGAATTATGGTATTGCATTTTCTCAACAAGTGTCCTTGAATGTATTAACTCATCAATCAAAACAGAAAATTGAATCAAATGAGGAGCTTAAAAAGAGTCAAATGACTAGAAAGGAAAAGAGGTTTGGATCGGATTTGATATCATCTCAAACTCTTATTTTCTTAATAGAAGGAGATAGAAATAATATTCTACACAAAACTCCTTTTGTGCTTAATGTCGAAGACGATCTAATAAGTTTCAAAGAACCTATGACTTCAAGAGATTCTGCTTTTTGGAAAGAGGCAATTAATGATAGTCAGGCAATTATGTCTATAGAATACAACAAAGTTTAAAATGGTAAGTCAATACATATAATTTTGCGACATTAATATGGTAACAAATGATTCATGATGGAATAATTACAATTGTGTATGTAAGATCAAGCAATAATTTAGTTTATCCCTAATAAAGGGTCTCTCGAGAGATTTAGTGAAATTCACTAATCGTGGAATGAGACTAAAGCCCCTTAACAAAGTCATAGATAATGATGACCCAATTTTAAGCTAGTTGAGACTAAACTTAAAGTTTAATGGGTAACAACCAGTTATTGTATGACTGAATTTAGTACTAAACCGATATAATATTACATGTTACGTAGAGAGAATGAGTTAACCACTCTTAATGAAATTCAAATATTAATTACATGGACTGTTTAAGTAATAGGAACACATAAGGAACTTCACCTATATGAATAATAAAAATAGTGCCGCTTATAGCAACGAATTGGGGGTGTTTGTTGTAAATTGTTCAAGAAAACCAGGATTGAGCACATGAGTATAAAAGTGCTCATCGTGATATGAAATTCTCACTAAAACTAGATAGCTCACATGTGTGATATTTCTAGTTCTGACATACGAACTCTTGGTTTAAGACTATGCCACCATTGACTTCGTTGAAACTTTGAAATGTTTACACTAATTAAAGGTTTAAACTGAAAGATACCTTCATGTATGTATGAACTATCAGATTACTTGGCCAAAAAAAAAACTATCAGATTTAATAGATATGTATATTACAATCTAAGTGGGGGATTTTTAAATAGATTGTAATAAAATATAAATATACATATATATATATATATGGTGGAAATTAATATGAGGAAAACTATATAGACTCATTGTTTCAGTTAGGGATGTGATGCTTCATTTTTTAGGTTGTGACCATTAGAACAAATCCAAAGGGTGTCATATTGACTATAAATAGAATTGCATACAAGACAATCAAATCATTCAAAAATCATAAACATTAATCTTCCTTAAGAGAATAACAAAGTGTTCTCCTCGTTGAGTTCAAGAGGGAAATTTTAAAATTGCTATTCAAAAATCTTCAAGCTATCGTTGTATTTTGGGAGTGACTTGCCGCATAAGACCGTTAACAAACTCCAACTAGTGGGGGCAAATATCACTCCAAGGATATTGTCCCCGTGATAAGTCTCGACCGCACCGACTATTCCCCGGATCTCACCCGTTACCATTCCTAATACCTTTTTCATATTTAATTAATTTTAGATATTGATCATTTTTTTGTCCTTGTTGTTTCCCATCATCATCATATCCAAACCTCTCTTTTCTGAGCTTATCCCCGACCACTCCTCATCTTCAAATAAATTCTAAGTTAAACTCTTAAATATGTGAATATTTTGGAAGAATTTGAAGAATCGATATTATCACAAACCCTAGAACGGCAAACAGACGTGGGGATCATCAGAGATCGTTCTTTCATTTGGGATCTCTTCACCCTTTAAATAGTAAAACCTAGGAAATAATAATTGTTCATTACATCCTACAAAATAAATAATTGCAGAAAAGAACGAAACAGTGCAATAAGAGCAGAAGAACCAATGTTGGGCCAGAAGATACACGGTTGGGCCAGAAGATAGCAAGAAGTGGGCCAGTTGATACTTGGGGATGGACTGAAATAGATACAGCCTGCAAGATGATTTCAAAACTCCCCCTCACGCTGTGTCTCCCCCTATCTTCCAAACAGATTTTTCATGCCAAGCTTTCCAGATAAGAAATAATGTTGTTGGCTTTCCAATGCTTTTGTTAACAAATCAACTAATTGTTCTCCAAATTTAACATGTCTAAGCTCAATAATTCTAGCCAACAACTTCTCTCTTATATAATGACAATCAATTTGAATGTGCTTTGTTCTTTCATGGAAAACAGGGTTATTTGCTTATTGAATTGCAGCTTTGTTATCACAATGTAACACAACAAGTTTAACCTGTTCTAATCCAAGCTCACTCAACAAGTTTCTAAGCCAAATAATTTCGAACAGGGCTGAACCCATGATTCGATATTCAAATTCAACCGAAGACCTGGACACAGTACTCTGTTTCTTAACTTTCCATGAAATGAGAGATTTACCCAACATAATGCAGAAACCAGTCACAGACTTTCTAGTCTCTACGCATCCGGCCCAATCAGAATCACAAAAACCAACAAGATCTGATGATGAATCAGATGATAATAAAATTCCCTTACCTGGTTCACGTTTCACATACCTGATCACTCTTAAAGCTGCTTCTAAATGTGTATCCTTAGGATCTTGCATATACTGGCTCAGATTTTGAACAGCAAAAGATATATCCGGTCTGGTAATTGTCAGATATAATAATTTCTCTATCAGTCGCCTATATAGACTAACATCATCTAGGGGTTTATCATTTTGGTTCAGCTTCAGGAGCTCATCATATTCACGACTAGTCAGTTTTAAGTTTGTTTCCATTGGTGTTTTACTGATCTTTGCACCTGAAAGCCCAAACTCAGATATCAACTCTAGAGCATACTTTCTTTGCGACAATACCAAACCCTTATCAGACCTGGCAACTTCTATACCCAAATAATATTTTAACTCCCCCAGGTCTTTCATCTTAAAAGTAGATTCTAAGGCAGCCTTTAATTGAGATATCAATTCATCACTATTCCCATAAATGAGCAGGTCATCAACATATATAAGAAGAACAACAATCTGATTACCTGCCCTTTTAGTAAAAAACGAATAGTCCAGCTTGGATTAGTTATAACCTGCCTTAACCAACACATCACACAGCTTTATGTTCCAGTGTCTACCTGCTTGCTTGAGACCATATAAAGAATTTCTTAACCTGCAAACTAAGTCTGTCTTACAGTCATAAAAGCCATCAGGAATTCTCATATAGACCTCTTCGTCCAAATTACCTTGTAAAAAGGCATTGTGGACATCCATTTGATATAGGGGCCAACAATTAATAGAAGCTAGGGCCAAAACAGTTCAGACAATATTCATCTTTGCCACGGGTGAAAACGTTTCAAAATAATCCACACCGTGTTTTTGATTGTAACCCTTAGCCACAAGTCTAGCTTTGTATCTACTCAAACTTCCATCAGAATTAAATTTCAATTTATATACCCATTTGCAGCCTATAACAGATTTACCTTTCGGCAATGGAACCAGATCCCATGTATGATTTTCTTCCAATGAATTTATTTCTTCCTGCTTTGCTTTAACCCATGACCTGTTTTTCTCAGCTTCACGAAACGTTTCTGGTTCAACCAGGTTAGACATCGATGAAATATAACATTGATACTTATCAAACAGTTCATCATATTAGACATAATTCTGGATACAATGCACATTCGAAACATTAGGCACTTGATAATCTTTCATCCATATTGGTGGCCCAACAACCCTTCCAGACCTACTTATCATAGGTCTGGGGGGGAATATCAGAAGAAGGATTTACTCCCACATCAGAGTCGATAATAGACTGATCATTTGAAGGGGCCCCATCTGAGTCCTGTTGGAACTCATCCTGTGCGTTTCCTTCATTTTTATCCTCAGTTTCATCAATTTTTAGGTTGCTTACATCATCAGAATCATTTATATGAGGGTCAAAGAATATTGGTAACTGTTCAAGTCTACCAGTCCCAAAAGGAAATATGCTCTCATTAAAATTCACATCTCTACTAACAATTTTTTTTTTTTCAGTTAAATCATAGAGCTTGTATCCCTTTTGGGTCTCAGAGTATCCCATTAAAACACATGGGATAGCTCTGGAGGCCAACTTGTTGGTCACAACCATATTCTTGACATAAGCCAAGCAACCGAACACCCTAAGGTGATTTATACTGGGGGGTTTCCATTCAACATCTCATAAGGAGACTTACCTCCTAAGATTATGGAAAGCATGCGATTAATCAGATAGCCGGCTGTAAGGATACAATCTCCCCAGAATTTGTTCGGGACAGACCCCTGCAATTTTAGGGCCCTTGCAATTTCAAGCAGATGTCTATGCTTTCTTTCGGCCTTACCATTCTGTTAAGGTGCGTAGGGGCAGGAGCTTTGATGATTGATCCCTTTATCTCCCAAAAATCTATTCATATGCTCAATGAAAAACTCTTTCCCATTGTCTGTTCTAAAACATTTTATCCTCCTGCTAAACTGATTCTCAATCATAGAAATATAATCCTTCACAACAATACAAACATCAGATTTGAATTGCATAAGATGCACCCATGTGGTTCTAGAGAAATCATCTACCAATGTTAAAAAATACCGCTTATCATCATGTGTGGGACAATGATATGATACCCACACATCTGCAGCCACAAGATCAAATATAGCACCTGTTTTGGAATTTGAAATAGGAAAGGGACTTCTAATTATTCTTGCTTTGGGACAAATGGGGCAATCATTCATGTCAATATGCTTATCCTTAACAATATCCAAGGAATCAATATGTTCTAACACTTTAATAGATGCATGCCCAAATCGTTTATGCTACAACTTTGCATTATTTACAACAAAATCTGTTACAAGGGAACTAACTGGTTTGCAAGGCAAGCTTATGAAATAGAGTCCAACCCTTGCCTCATCAATCCCCAAGACCTTCCCATTTGAGAGGTCTTGCAGGATAGCCATGTTAGGGTGAAATAACGCAGAGTAGTTTAGATCGCTTGCAAGTTTTGAAACCGAAAGCAAGTTGTATTTGAAATCAGGTATATACAGAACATCACATACTTTTTTGTTGGAATCTAAAAAAATATCTCCAACACATTGAACAATACAACAACCCCCATTTGGTAACTGAATCTTGGTTCCAAGAGCTTCCCTAGATCCACATAACTAATCATTTCTGTTGGTCATGTGGTTGGTAGATCCTGTATCCAAGATCCAGTAACTTTTCTAGTTTGAACAAGCTGAGTTTAAAAAAATACTAGCCGTATTTGCGTGTGAATCTTGAAGTGCGGTAGCACTTGCTCCTGCTGCAATGCTGCCTGCACCTCCCACCGTTTGAAGGAACTTTTCGAATTGATCCCGGGTAAAAGTAATGCCCCCTTGAACACTATTACTCAATAGAGATTCATTAGAACTATTGAGGGTGTTAGAATCAATGTCACCAGTCCTTGTGGAGGCAACATTGCCCCTAACATTATTCCCTTTACTTTTCAAAAAATCTCTGTATTTAAAACAGTTATCCTTGGCATGTCCTTTTTATTTTTTACAGAAGTCACATCCCTTAGCATAACATCGATCTACAGTGTGCCCACACTTATGACAATGAGTACACTCCAGATTCTGGTTTCCTTTTGGGTTTTCAAAAGTTAAGGAAACATTCGCAGATTTAGTATTCAAGGCAGCATTCATAGTGGAAGTAATACCTCTTTGTCTTTCCTCCTGCATAAGCAGGTTGTATGCTTGATTTACGGTGGGCAAGGGTGTCCATAAAAGAAGATGACCCCTCACATTTGAATAGTTCTCATTCAATCCCATAAAAAATTGAAACAATTTCTGATTTTCTTTATGTTCTATATGTTTCTTAAAATCAACATGATCAATGTGAGGAAGAGCACATGCAGAGTCAAATTCAGCCCACAGAACACGCAATTTAGAGGAAAAAAGCAAAAATAGAATCAAGACCTTGACGAGTCACAACAATCTCCATATGTATCTGATATGATCTAGGGCCACTGATTTTATCAAAACGTTCCTTAAGATCTTTCCACACAAGATATGCATCCTTAGTATACATTGTTCCATTTGAAAGATCTTTAGAAATGGAGTTAGTAATCCAGCCCAAAACCACAGCATTACATCTATCCCACAGATGGTGAAAAGCAGGATCATAATTTTCACGCAGACAAGTACTCATATGCAGATAAAGAGGAAGATGAAAATCAACAGTAGCCATAGCTTCACGATCAATATCATCATTTGCATATTTCTTTATTTTTGATGAGGTTTTTCTTCAGCCATTTTTTTTTGTTAAAGGAACATAAACAAGCCGAAAAAAATGGAATCAACAAGAATCAAGTCGATGGTAATAATTGGAAGCATCAATCTTAACCAACAAGCCGAAGGTAATCAATGATACAATAACAATCCACCAGGCCAATAGCAACAAAATCAACTAAGACTAGTCAAGTATCAAGAACTTATCATAACCGCAACGATATTAAGGGCGAAGATAGCCAAAAAAAGGAATCGAGACAAGAGATACCAGAGGTTGCAATGAGGATTGCAACCGGTCTTCTTTACGAAGACAAGAATCGAATAGGTGCCAAGAACACGAACCGTCGTGATGAAGAGGCACCAGTTTCCGATAGGAAACCGAACAGTCTTTCTTCAGTACAAGGGGTCGAGATGAAGAAATGAAGAAACAACAACTAGAATCGAAGAACACAGAGGCTAAGAAACCTCACAGACGCTCTGATACCAAGAAGATTTTGGAAGAATTTGAAGAATCGATATTATCACAAACCCTAGAACGACAAACATACGTGGGGATCACCAGAGATCGTTCCTTCATTTGGGATCTCTTCACCCTTTAAATAGTAAAACCTAGGAAAGAATAATTGTTCATTACATCCTACAAAACAAATAATTGCAGAAAAGAACGAAATGGTGCAATAAGAGCAGAAGAACCAATACTGGGCCAGAAGATACACGGTTGGACCAGAAGACAGCAAGAAGTGGGCCAACTGATACTTGGGCTTGGACTGAAACAGTGATACTTGGGCTTGGACTGAAACAGATACATCCTGCAAGATGGTTTCAACAATATGTATATGGAATAATTTGACAGTTATTTTTTCTAACAATTCAAAATATGATTTGACTAAATTCTAAATTGCTAGTTATTTAGCTTTCCGTTAATTTTAAATTAAAAAAAAAGCATGTGCATAGATAGCATATAACATCTATTTCACATTTTATGATAATTTTTTAGATGATTAAATAATAGTTTATTAGTTGAATTTGTAACATATAAATAATTTTCTAGTTGCTTTTAATACATAGTCACGCTCCTAGTTAAACTTTGAGTACATAATGATTCACATTAATTGAGTTAATTTATATTGATTGTTTTTTAAAAAACAATTCTAGCTTAATGAGCCTAATTGTTTTGTGTTACCATTATTGTTTTAGCATTATGCTGTCGTGTAGCACGGAAGCATCCTAATTATGTTAGGAACGAATGTCTTTTTTGATCATTAATTTATGTAATTATCACTATAAGAAATGAATAATCCTATTTTTCAGCTCCCAAACTGCCTTGGACGGGGGAGGTTTGTGCTTTATTCAATTATTATTATTATTATTATTTATTGGTTAATTATTATTATTATTTTTTTTGGCCAATAAAACTTCACATATCATTCAACATACGAATAAGGGTTCGAGTACATAATATTATCCGCAACAATACATCGAAGTAAAGGGGGTGGTGGTGATGATACCCAATCCATGGGACACAACCCCGCTAACACATTCTTCGCTAACCAATCCGCACAAGAGTTAGCGGATCGTGGAGTATGCTCCCATGCAATTTCCCTAATCGAAGATGAAAGGGTTACCGCATTTGACAAAATGGGATCAATCCTCCAAGCGAACTCCCGCCTATGAATATGGTTGATAATATTCATGGCGTCCGTCTCGATAATAACCTGAGGCCACCTGTTGTCGATGGCTAGGCGAACCGCATGGTATACCGCAAGGGCTTCAATCTCGTCCACCGATCCCGTGAGCCGTACCCCACACTCGCCTCCTCGAACCACACCTGCATCGTCCCTCGCAATGATGCCGACCCCCCCTCCCCCCGAAGTGTGTTGCTCGACCAAGCACCGTCGCAGTTGATTTTGATCACCCCCGGTGGGGGCCCGATCCACGCCTGGATCAGCCCTTGATGTCGTTCCGTTGGTTCGGCCGAGCCCATCTCATCCAAAGTCCGACTGATTTCCTGGTGTATCGAAGGCACAAAAGGTTGGATGTTGTCGAACATGAGCTTACACCTGGTTTTCCATATTACCTACGCCACCACCATGAAGCGTCGCCACGTTTGTGTTCGCGATCTCCTCCGAGCACCTGAGAAGTATGTGACCGAGGCAAGCCAGTCGTCCACGGATTGTAGCCCCAATTCAAGCCCCGACCGATCCATGTAGTGAAGCCACACCTGTTTCACCCAAGGACACGCAAATAACATATGCTCGCGAGTTTCACTCACAAGACAGGCATAAACAATCAATAGCAAGGCCTCTCCGCGCTAGAGTCCCCCTAGTCGGTAGGACTTCATTCGCTAATTTCCATATAAATGCCTTAATCTTTGGCCACACTTTTGCCGACCAAACAGCCCGCCACACTGAAGGTCTCACAATAGGCGGTGTGCGATTCAGGTCCAAGGTCACCTGTCTTCGGAGGTTTGCAGAGTGCAGCGTGTGGTAGACTTATTTGACCGAGATGTCCCCCGACCTGGAATGTGGCCAGCGGTGTCGGTCGGAGGCGTTGACGATCGGTATAGGTACCTGCAAGACAGCTTGGACGTCGTCGGGGTGAACAACGTCGCGGATGGATTCTTCGTCCCACGAACTGGAAAGGGGCCGAATCCAGTTCACCACCCTTGGCGAGGGTGGTTGTGCGTCGTCGAGCCGTGGTCTGATTCATAGGTTGTGCAATGTAGGCACCCACGGGTCGACAAAGGGTCGGATCGATCTTCCATCCCCGAGTGTCCAAACTCCCTCCGCTCTAATAACATATCGTCCCTCGAGTAGGCTCGACCAAGCCCACGAGGCTCTACTTCTCGGGGATGCCTGCAAGAATGAGCTGTTCGGGAAATAAAGACCCTTCAAAAATCTTACCCAAAGTGCGTTTGGCTCGTAGAGGATACGGGATGCCATGTTTGCAAGAATCGCGCGGTTGAACTGAGACATGTCCCTGAACCCGTACCCTCCCTCTGACTTCGAGGTTGTCATAGAGCCCCAATTCTTCCAATGTATCTTCCTATTGCCTTCCCTGGATCCCCACCAGAACCGGGCAATGAGACTGTCAATCACATTACACCAGGTTACCGGTAGCTTGAAGATGTGCATGACGTATGTTGGTATGGCGCTTATGACTGATTTAATAAGGATCTCCTTTCCCGCATGATTCAGGAGCTTGTTTCGCCAACACTGGATTTTGTCCCGGACTCTCTCCTTGAGGTAGCTCAGAGCTTCCCGCTTCGATCTGCCCCATACTGTCGGTAACCCCAAGTAGAAGTCGGGGTCACTCGTATGGGCTACCCCAAACATAGTGGATATGTTTCTCTTATAGTCCTCGTGAGCCCCAGAGTTAAAGTATAGCGTTGACTTGGAGAAATTGATCTTCTGTCCTGATGAAGCGCAGTAATCTCCGAGAGTGTTCTTTAGATTCATTGCCAGGGCCAATGAACCTTTGAGGAAAAATATAGAGTCATCCGCGAAGAAGAGGTGTTGAATCTCGGGGAACGAACTCTTTGGGCGGATTCCTCTATAATACCCTTGGAAACCTGGTCGTCAAGCAATCTAGAAAGGACATCAACGACCAAATTAAAAAGATAAGGTGATAGTGGGTCACCCTGTCTAAGTCCCCTGGATGGTCGAATGATGTATGACTGGTTTCCGTTGACCAAGACCTTATAGGTGACCGTTGATATGCACGCTTTGATCCATGTCGTCCATTTATCGTTGAAGCCCCTACTTCTCAAACTCTCAAGAAAGAAGTCCCATTCGACCCGATCGTATTCCTTCTGCATGTCTATCTTGAGAGCGCATTCCGATCTTCCTGAGTTAGTTCTTGGCTTGCCTCTTGGCTTCAGGAAGTGGAACATCTCGTGCGCGATAATAATACTATCCTGAATGCGTCTCCCTGAAACAAACGCATTTTCGAACGGGGTGACAAGCTCTGGCAAATAGGTTTTTAGTCTATTTACCAGAACCTTTGATATGATTTTGTAACCAAAGTTACAAAGGCTAATAGGTCTAAAATCGGATGCACACACTGGGTTAGAAATCTTAGGAATCAAGGTAATATGGGTATGGTTTAGAAATGATGGCATGATACCTGTTGTAAGGAATGCGTTAACCGATGTGAGCAAGTCCGGTCTTATCATGCACTAATTCTTTTGGAAAAACGTTCCCGAGAAGCCATCCAGACCTGGTGCCTTTGATCCCCCCATCTGAAAGTAGGCCCGTTTAACCTCTTCAGCTGATGCCAATACTGTGAGATTATCGTTCATATCAGGTGTAACCATAGCCGGAACACAATTCAGAATCTGGCTAAAGGAGGGGCCGTGTGTCCAATCCCACGTTTCGAGGTGAACAATTTCGAATAAAATCCGTTCAGCTCCACCTTGACCTTCTTATCACCCTCAATCCATACCCCTGCACCGTCCCTAAGGCGAACAATTTTGTTGCGACGTCTTCTAGATAGAGTGGTTTGATGGAAGAATTTTGTATTCCTATCGCCTTGGCCTAACCACTTGATCCTCGACCGTTGCTTCCAATAGATCTCTTCACGTTTCCAAAGTGCATGGAGCTTTGATTTAAGAGCTCTTTCGTCGTTCAAACCCGCCTGATTATCGCTTGCAACCGGAAATTTGTGAAGTTGACAATTTACCTTGGCAATCTCCATCAAGTTGTGCTTGAACTCCCTAGAGCTCCATTCGGCCAAGGATATTCTACATCGGTCCAGTTTGCTTTTAATTCGGCCCCATTGATCATCGGCCCTCCCCTTTGCCAAGCTGTTCGGATTATATCGTGGCACTCTTCCTTTTCCAACCACATATCTTCGAACCGGAATTGCCTCTTACCCCTACTCTCATTGCGCCTTAGATGAATACATATCGGTGCATGGTCTGAGCCGATCATTAGCTCGTGTGTGCATTGTGCCGTGGGGAATAGAGTAAGCCACGCCGGGTTAGCAATCGCCCTATCAAGCCGTTCCCCAATCCTATCTCCTCCTCTCCGATTGTTGCTCCAAGTATAGATCGTCCCCTTGTAGGCCAAATCTTCGAGGTTGAGATCGTCCATAAGGTTATTGAATCCATCGATTTTATTTTGGTCCTTTCGGCCCCCTCCCTCCTTCTCCCTATGGTGGGCGATATCGTTGAAATCACCTATGCAAACCCATGGCTCCCTTCTATTCGCCCTAATGCATCTCAGGTCCGCCCAATTCTGAATTCTTCTAGCAAAAATGGAGTCACCATAAACCCAAGTGACCCGAAACACACCTCTAAATTCACTGCTCGAAACCGTTGTGTCAATAAAATTCTTATCTTGTCTATGAACTTAGAGGTTCACCTCTTTAGACCACCAAAGAGCCAAACCACCACTAGCACCAATAGGATGGACATAGGAAGCGAAGTCCATGCCTATTTCTCTACTAACCTTCTCACAGTGGGCTTCATTCTTCTTGGTCTCCATAAGGAAGACAATAGACGAATGAGAGACCTTCACCAGGTCTTTTAGATGACGAATCGTCAAGGGAGACCCTATCCCTTGACAATTCCAGCTGACAAAGATCATTGAGACCCCGTGGCTGTTCAGGGACAGCCACCGGAACCCTTTGCCTTTTCTGATTGTCTTGTCTTACGTACCCCTGCTTTCCTCTCAACTATTCGAGAAGCCGCTACCACTATATCCTCCCCTTGCTGATCTCTCGAGAAACAGATCATACCTCCATTTCCTTCCAAGGAAGGTCCACTTTGCGTCTTCCTTCTCTTGGAGGTACCCTTATCCTGCTCCGGTTCCCCCCTCTTCTTTGGATCCGTCATATTTATCACAACACTAGGCCATTCCATTCCAATCCTCTCCATGTCCCTGCTCTACTCATCTCCATGTCCCTGCTCTGCTCGGCCCGGCCAGGAAAGGGTCTGTTTGAGATGAAAGTTGATGAGGCAAAGGGTGCTGAAACCGTGGCAGGAGGCCTCCCCTTCGGCTGGGGCGAAGCTTTGGTCTCCCCCTCCTTACCTTGTGGAGCAAGTAAGGGAGGAGTGGCCAATTTAGTTGCCAAGTCGCAGTGATATGGCTGCAAAATTTCGGTGTCTCCTTCCATCACAGCATTCCGGTCGAAAAAACTTGTGCCCTGGGAATCCACCGAGACGGGCGTAGTTGGCCTAGCAGTGGCAAGCACCTTCTATATATCAAGAGGCAGGTCGCAGTCTGCCATCAGCACCCTGTTGCTGCTGATACGTTCCCCCTCCTTCTGCTGATCTTCCATATGTCCACCTAGGTTGGGCTATTTCGACCTACTCGGTTGAATTATCCCAGCCCCCTCCGGTCTCGACTGACACCCCATGTTCTGGTTCTGGACCGAGGGAGCATTGTGGGATTGGTTGCTTGATGCGTGACTCCTCTACTCCCCCAATGCTCTCCTAACTGAACGACCCGGTTGCTGGGAGGTATTAGTGTTCCCTCTGCAAAACGAGCCTTGTGGATGTTTGGCTCCCTTTTGTTGCATGACTTGGCTCCAAAACTTGAAACGAGGGTCCCTGGAGGTGGCCGGCCGTGCCCCCCCCCCCCCCCCCACGCAGACCCATCGATTGTTCGTCTTGGGGCGATCACAAGATGTCCAAGGCTCGTACAGAGGTGAGCCATCTCATGGGTCTGTAACAACAGGGTCCGTGCAAGACTTGGATACCTACAATTCCACATCCGTAGCAAAAGTCTGTGAGCCTCTCATATCTGACCGAGGCCCACTTCACATTGCCACTCGAATCCACCCATTTGAACCTAGGCATCAATGGTGACAGTGTATCCAAATCTACTTGAACCCTCAAGAATGTTCTCTGCTACATTACCCTGTGTTCTTCGATTTTCAGGCATCGACCTATGCTATCCCCAATACTCTGAGCATTCGGTGTATTAATCATTTATAGGCTTAAACCATGAATCTGCACCCACGTTTGAAGTCTAAAGAAATCAATATCAGCTACAGATTTATCAATCGGGCAGGATCTAACATTCAAACAATGCCCGTGAATCGACCAATGCGATAGATCAATAATATGTTCCTTATCCTTCGAGCTGGCGAAATCAAAGACAAGGGTTGTCTCGTTTACCTCTGCTATATTGACTGGACCAAACCGAGCCCAGGCTTCCCTTAGAACATTCATGATCACATTGTTCTTAATGTGCCTTTCCGACATTAACACTCCAAGAGCCCTGTTCTCCGGACCCTTTTCCAGACTGAGGTTACCCGAGGACACCAGGCTCAACATGACCATTTCCGGTGCAGCTTCTCCATCAGAGTTGGTACCAGCCATTGGCAGCGACCAGGACCGGACGAGCTCACAACAGAATCAGCAAACCTACAAACAGAATGAAAGGCACGGAGAAATAGGAAAGGAACAGGGGAGGGTTGGATGATTACTCGGAATTGCAGTGTGGCGCCCGATTGAAGAACCGCGCGAAAAAATCTCGTTAATTATTTCGTAATGTCTTCCTTTGTCCCCCTCTGACTTGATCATCAAACCCTACAAACGAGGACGAAGAATTTAACAATTACCCATTCTTTAATTATATTATAATATGTTTACCAAGTCATTATCCTTAGCTTAATTAGCCATTTTTTTTCTTTTCTTTGTTCTATCATATGCGTTGGATGACGTGTTTATATAAAAGCTGCAATCGTCATTTAATTAGAGTTTTTGACTTTTCCAACCTAGAGAATGAAAATTTTCTTCACTAACATTATATACTTTACGAGTTGACTTAGTGCAAATAAAAATTGTTTAGCGATGATCTTCTTTGATGGAGTTCATAGGACACCTCAAAAAAATGTGATTTAGGGTTCATTCACACATTTATGGATAAACAAATTACACATTTGAAATCGAAACCTCTCCGGAACCAGTGTTATCAGAATCGGACCGGACTTCGAACCGGCAAATGGTCCGGTTCTCGATTCAACCGGTCCAACCCGCCCATGCCCGATTTAATGTGCGATTCACTGTTCGTAAGAAAAAAAATTGAAAACACAAACTACATAGTCTTCAATTCAAATACACACAAACTATATAGTCTCAAACATACACATTACTCTCTAACACAACATTTATTGTTAAGTTTGCATCTTAAAATTCAAGACAGCAAACAGTTATACGCATTGAGGAACATACATGAATGATTTCAGTTATCTTTACTTAACACAAATAAAAGCCGAAGTTCCTTCTCAGCAGTTCATATTCCTTCACCTTCAATTCACTCTCCATGAGCTGCATTGCTTTCTCACCTCTCACAATCACGTAGCAAGCAATATTTTCATTACGCCTGATGCTGAATGGGGGTTCCACTAGTTTCCTGAAAAATCCACAAAATTTTCATCTCATTCATAGCCTAGAAAGATTATACATGAAACTTGCATAACATTAATTAAGAGATCAAATGAGTCTCCTCTGAAGAAATTCATCTAATACCTTCCAATATTTTAGCATTTAAATTTGGAAAACCTGAGCTGATTAATCGATTATAGTTTCATCATCCTACTAGTGACCTATCTCTTCGACGACCAAGGCAATTAACCAAGCACACACAAAACTCGCTGCAACAACTTCTTCCAAATTCAGATTCTTCAATCCATACACCATTGAAAGAGTAAATTTTCGAATTGAGATAAACATGAAGGAAATAGCTGCAAAAGTCTTTAATAAACGGGATTATAAGCTCATCTAAATGATATCATGATAGTCTGATAGGTCAATCGATCATACCTCAGAGAGTGGATCAGATAACCACCAGACAAGACGACAGTGAAAGCTTCCCTCTCTTTCATAAGCCGTGTTGTCCTGCTACGGCTAAAGATGTCGGTCTGTGATGTTGAAGGTGTTGCGTCTGGAACGAGTAAGGTGTTACGGCTGTAACGGATGAAACTGGCAGTCTATGATGTTGAAGGTTGAAGCTGTCGTGAAGGTGCTGAAGCGGCTGAAGGATTCCTGCATTGCGGCGGTGATGTTCAAAATTGGAAATGAAAACTGAATGAGCAAAGTAAGCAACACTAAATACTTAACCTGGTAGCTAGTTTAACACTGCATAAAACCAATCGATTTGTGCAGAACAAAACCAATCGATTTAAACGGAAAACCGATTCGTCTGCAAAAAATAAAATATCAGCATAAAAGATGAACCAGAAACCAACTGATTTTTAAAAAATCGGTCGGTTTTCCAAAAACCGACTGGTTCATCCCGGTTCAAACACTGTTTATTTGCAAGCTGATCTTTTATCTGAATCGAACCGAACCGGGGTTCGGTTCCCAGTCGGGTCGTCGGTCCGGTTCTGATAACACTGTCTAGAACTCTCAATTTTGATTCAACTTTTTGGGATTCCTCCCTTTACCGCTACACCGATTAATTGAGCCCTTCCTTTCTTTCTCCCTATGTGAATTAAATTAATCTTATGGAGAACGACCCCAGCGTCACCGCAATTCACATAACGTATTTTGTTTATTCATTTTTCCTAATATCTGAAAGTTTAATCTCAGAATTTGTGCGCAGTGAACTCTTAATCAACTTTTTTTGTTCTATATACTTATTAATTATTAGTTGCTCATGTTATGAGAAAAAATCGGGTTCAATCCGATAGTGAGGATAGTCACGCGGAACCGTTAGTATAAATAGGTTCCTAATAGTGTTCAATTCCAAATTCAACTGAATAAATTTCAAATTTTTCAAAAAGTAAAGGGTAGCCAAAATCGCCAATCGATAGACTAATCCATTTCTTTGGATTTTTTCCCTTCATATTTAACTCTAATTTAATAAATAAAACCAAAATAACTGGTCCATTTAAAAAAATTCCAAAACTAACCTAAACACGAACGTCATTCACATTTATATATGGGGAAATAAATCAAGACTTCGCCTCTTCCCCCTCCCTCCGCTTCTCTTTGTCGGTCTGCAGCTTCTAGACCGCCTCCCTCCCTATGACGAATTTCGGTCGCCGCTTTCAGCCATCCTTGCCTGCTGACCGCCCACGAAACCACCACACCTGTAATTGTTGAAGATTTTTCACTCCCTCTAATCTTCGTCGCCGCCGGTTCAACCGCTAGCAGGTTCGTGACGACCACCCACTGTCGTTATCGCACCCAATCGGTCCAAACAACCCTAAACCTAGGTGAGCCCCAAAACCCTAATTTTTATAATATGGGATAAATTATTGAATTGTTTAAAATTAGTAATTAAAATGCATAATTAGTAGTTAAAATGTCAAATTTAATGAAATTGATGACTAATATTTTTGTAATAGATGATTATTCAATTCAAATGGTGACTATGATTTATCGATATGGTGGTAGAATCACTAATAATGAATGAATTTTTAGCTATGTTGGAGGTAGTTCTGCCATGTCGTACACTTGTAAAAGTATATCCCTAAATCAATTGAAGGAACTTGTTAACGTAGTTTGTGAGTTTGGTGGATATAATTACTTTGAACTTCATTAGAAGTTGGATAAATCTATTTTTCCAATAAATAGTTAAGCTACAATGAAAGATATTTTTGAAATGTGCGAGAATATTATGGAGATCCATGTGACTAGTATAGTTCCCCCAGCGATACGTGTACGCTTTACTCAATCACAAAATGAAGTCGATGAGCGTATTGATATTGAAGAAGATGAAGAAACTGATGTAGAAGATGAAAGTGAAAGAGAGGATTGATGATACTCTTATCCCTAATGATTATGCATTTTCATCATATTCAGAGGAAGATGTTGAACTTGATGAAAGCAGTAGATGTAGACAACATCCTCCTCAGTTTACCTCCAGAGATTGGATGCACGCATGAGTTATAATGTAATGACCAGGAGGTAACTCAAAAATATACAACTCATGCATTAGAGAGTTTACAGATAGGCGAAATGTTTGATGATAAATATGCACTTCAGCATGAAGTGAAACTTTGACATATAAACAACTCTCGTGAATGTAAAACAGTGAAATCTACAAAATCACTAATTCATTTTAAGTGTAGTAACGTAAGTGGTGGTGTTTGTTCATGGTCGTTAAGATCTTGTCAAAGGCAATTAGGCAGTTGGGAGATAACTAAAGTAGGCCCTCCACACTCTTGTATGAATACTGGGGCGATCCAAAAACATATACAATTTGATGTGTCTGTAATAATAGATTTGGTGTATCCTTACGTATTCACCAATACCGGGATTAAAGTTGATGAATTACAACAAGTTGTTTAAGATAAATTTGCACAATCAATCTCTTATCATAAGGTGTAGTACTTAAAATAAAAAGTGATAGAACAAATGTTTGGTTCACACGAGAGTGTCTTCCAAAGGTTACCACACCCAATGGCCCGTTTTTGTCAATCAAACCCATGGTCTGTTTTCGAGTTTGATTAGAAAGGGGTACCAACTAAAGGTTATGTAGTTTTTGGTAAGTTATTTTGGTCCTTCAGACCCTTCATTGAAGTTTTTTCCCACTACAAGCTGCTGATAAGTATCGACGCGACACATTTGTATGTAAAATATATAGGAAAACTATTAATTGTTGTTGCATTTGATGCAGATAATCAAATATTTCGGTTGTATTATGCTTTCGCTAATTTAGAGAGTTTCGAAAGTTTGACATGGTTTCTCGAACGACTATGTCATTACGTTACAAAAGATCAGAGCCAGTTGGAGTTCATAGGTACTGTGTCAGACATATGGAAAGCGACTTCAATTCACACTTTAAGGATTAAGCATTGAAAAATAGATTTTATGAGATGGCTTAGGATTACATCACAAAAACAAAATTGATCGGTTCTTTGTCGATTTCAGTACCCTAAACAATGGTCAATTCAAACGCTAGTTTGACTGCGGTGATTTTAGTTTGTGATCACAAGCTTATGATGAGGGATACAAATATGGATTAATCACAACCAATCAATCCGAAGTTTTTAATAAAGTGTTAAAAGGAGCACAGTCGTTACTAGTGACAACGATTGTCGAAATAACCTTCACAAGGATCAAAACTTACTTTGTTGGACGGTGTGCAAGCATTGAACAAGCATCCTTGATGGGAAAACTGTGGATGCCGAAAATAAACAATTTGCTAGCGTCCATCGAACTAATGTCTCGTCGATTTGATGCGGAGATTTGATGCGGAGAGATATTCTTATGGAGAGCAGTACAAAGTATGAACACAAGGAGGTAAACGGTGCACATTTAACTTAGGTGCACGATCATGCACCTGCGGATAGTTAAATTTATTTCATAGTCCATGTGCACACGCGATGACGGTTTTACGTATAGCCAATATAAATTGGAACCAATACATTGATGCAGATTTCAGCGTTCCAGCATACAGACGAACGTAACTCCCTAAGTTTCACTCATTAATGGATGAAGACGAGTGAAATGCGTGGGTTGATCATGTAGTCATATGTGATCCACTAATGGAGTATCTACCACTACTGATGAATCTACACTATTGGAGAATCTAGTACAACCGGGAACAAAGTTAACTTGGAATATCTACAACTACTGGAAAATCTACACCATACTGCTCAGTATAACTGGGGATCAGTTGTATTGACTTACCTATATAATAGGTTATGCAGAGCAATAGAGAAGGATAGAATGAACGCTGCAGGATGTGATGTACTTCTGCAGATACAACTACTTGTCCACTCTTTTTATTAACCATGATATCTTTATAGTATTCAACTAATTATTATGTATTAAATGTGATAGTCGTGGTCATGAGAGCATTTATCCGTTGGTCGTACAATGATAAAGAGTAATGCGAATTTCAACGGTCAAGTTCCGTTAGGGATGTGGTGGACATTACTCAAGACAAGCAAAAAAAAATCCAAAACCAAATGTTCGTCATTTCTATCGAGACGAGTTGGTTGCCCTCAGAGAGTTTCAGGTATTCTATCATATAAAAGTAATTTATATAGTATTCAATCATTACGTTACATTATAGTATTAATTTGTTTTATATTTATTGAATGTAAATTGGAACCCATACACTCATGATCGACCGCAAAATGTGCCACCGGTTTGTATGGATGATGCACATGTATGATTGGCGAAGGTGCCACTACTGCACTTTCAAAATGTGGATTGACACTTAGTGAATTAGGTGAAGCTCAGTGTCTGTCAACCTATCCTAGAAGCATTCCAAGATCGACAAAGATTGGGATAGGTTGCACAAAATACGATGAGATAAGATAAGCCACGAGCCTTGTGTCATACGTCATGAGGCGTACATACAAATGTGAAACAAACGGCCTGCATCTGGTTCATGAACCAAAGAGACACGTACCTCGTTTTGAGTACTTAGCATGTTACTCAAGGATGACAGTTACCTTAATCAGAGATGCAAGACCATCAATATCAGTTGACCCATATGGAAACTTACCACATACCATACACTTCGAACCACATGGAAACCAGACGATGTTGTTGGTAAATTGTTGGTATATTTAAATTCAACTATAATTGTTACTATTTGATGTACTTATGAATATTATGTTTTTGGGTATACAAATGCGAGGTTGGAAACATTTGATGCATTATTGCAAAAAATTGATGAAGACAACAATCGGGAGATCAAAAACGTATGTGGACGAGATTATGAATGATTATCGGTTCTCCCACGACATAACTGGTGATATTTTGGGGTTCAATCAGTGTATGACAAAACATGTTTCATCTAGTGAGGACGAACAAATGGAATGTACACATCAACCAGAAGATATGTCACTCAACAATCGCAAATTGATGAGGTGCAACCGGAAGTCTCCAAACCAAAGAAAATAAGAAATATTAGGGGTTGGGCTGAGGGGTGGGGGTGGGGGAGACATATGGTAGTAGTAGTCAGGGTGGTAGTCATAGGCTCATAGGCGTTGGATACCTTAGATGATAAGAAACTTGGACATATTTTTTTATTATCATATTATGGTCTAAGTATATGAAAAGTATTCAATTACTCAAAAAAATAAAAATATATTAACTATGTTGCATTTTTTTTTAAAATAAAAATGAACTAAATAGTTGGTATTTAAAGGTGTTTATTTGGCAAACAAAAAAAAAATATGGCTATAAACAAGAACGTTGTTCACGTTTACAGCGTTTTCGATGTAAACGCAAACGATATTAGCGTTTTGAGTCAGATTGGTAAATTTATGTTTTCATAAGTTATTTTGTTAATTAATTTTAAAATAAAGGTCAAATATGAAACAAAAATTCCTTTATTTGGTTATTAGTAGATAGATATAATAGAGTTATGAGTCACCCAATCGATTTTGATTTTTCCTCCATCGAACATGCAATGGTTTAGTCTTCTTATATATATATATATATATGTGTGTGTGTGTGTTATATAAGAACCGGGCTGGCGATCTGACCGGGAATCGAATCCCTGTCTGGGTTGGTTCAGCTAAAAGACCGAAATGCATATGAACAGTGTTTGAAACAGGTTGGACCGACCGGTTTCCGATTCTAGTTTTTTTTTTGGGGGGGTAAATTTTTTTGGTGGTTCTCTTCGGTTTAAACCGACTTCTTCGGTTCGACCGAACAACTTGTTCGGTTTAAAAGTTATGTTTAAAGTTTAGATCTATTGTGTTTGATTTTGAGACTATTGTGTTATGTATGTTCAAAGTTTGAGGTATTATGTTGTGTTATATTGTGTTAGATAGGAATGTGTATGTTTTAGACTATGTAGTTTGTGTGTGTTTGAGGTAATTATATGTGTATTTGAGACTATGTAGTTTATAATTGTATTTTCAATTTTTTTTTCTTGTGAACAGTGAATTGCACGTCGAACCGGGAACCGGTCCCCTCGCCGGTAAATATATAAATATATATATACATATATATATATATTCTATGTTATGTAGTCAAGTGGGAATGCGTAAAGAATAAAACTGATTCTACTTAGGATCGTGATCTCATATATATAAGATCATGGTTTCCAACTCTAATTTATATTAAGGGTAGATCTTAACAGAAATAGATAATTATATATTTACTAGTTAAACTTTTATATTAATAATATGACATTTTGTATGCTGATTTTTTAAAATATATTTCTAGTTAATTTTATAAAAATTCATAATCTGCTAATTAGTTTTATCTAATATGTTGTCTAATGGTGACAAACATATGCATGTCGTCGTCATGTGTCAACTACCAATTTGAAGGAAAAAATCAAAGTTCAACTAACATAATTTAACATTTTATAAAACTTAGTTAATAAATTGTAATGTAAATTTATGTCTCATATGTGTGACACGTGATAAAGTTCGAAATAGAATTAAACTTATAATTTATTACGTACACCGGTTAATTAGACACGTTACCCTAATTAATTAGTCAATTTGATGGAAATGGGATAAAAGACTTTTTCTAAAGGCTAGAGTTTGTCATCTATCTTCCCTATAAATAAATGATGTGGCTTCCATCAAACCATACACAGAACACAGAACACGTAAAGAGGGGAAAGATATACGAATCCTTGGAGTTGCGACCGTTCAATCTCAACAGAATTTATGGAGGATCTCATCATACCACAATCACCTCCGCAATGGATCGACAAGGTATGTGTCTCGATCCATAAATCATAGTGTATTTATGTAAGATGTGTGTAGTTCAAGATCCATTGTTTTATTCAATCAAGATTAGTTAAATAAACATAATATTAAATCTTACATTTGGTATCAGAGTGTCGGACGTCGGATCCGACTTTCCCCGACCCTTTTTGAAAAATATTTTTAATTTTCGTTTGAAAATGTCGGGTCTTGACGAGCGACGGGTCCGGTCGAGCGGGGTCATCAACCAGACCGAAAAAATAAAGAGTCGCCACCGATTAATTAAAGTCTAATCGGAATCCTAAAATTTGCCAAGGGTACATGATGTTAACATCCTAGCGCTTCGAAAGGTCTACGTCCAGAGAATCGAGTTTGGGGGCTTGATTACGTCTTAAGGGCTCGCGAGCCCATAATCCGCTCTTTCAGTACTTTATTTTGCTTTTAAATTTAAATTTTTTTCAACTTGCCCGATTTACCCGAGTTGTCCAATTTGATCATGGTTAGCTAAAGAGATGACATGCATTTTTTTTATTAACAATATACAATATATTTTTTTGAGATAATTTAAAATAAATAAACAAGAGAGAATAAACTTAATTGTACTAAACAAGAGTGGTTTAACTTTGAGGTCATTTTAAGACGTGTCAAACAAATGATTTTGAAAATCCGAAACATATTGGACTAATTTGTGTCAGCTTGAGAAGTACTGAGATGTCTAGAAACATTTAGGGACCAAGATGCAATTATGTAAAATTTTGAGCTGATTTGGAAAAAAACTTTAAAAAATTGCAAAAATGACCCCGAAACTTTTCTTGTTTGGTTTATAACACTCGGTAAAGTCCCAAAATGACCCGAAAGTCCAATGACCGAGTTGTAACCTTCATCAAAGTTTGGGAATGACCTAATTCATTTTCGAAAATATAATTTTTTTGACTGAAACAACCCCCATAACTTTCACAAATGTCCAAAATGACCCCAAAGTTATAACAAACTTAAAACCGAGTACGATTCTTATACGAAATACAACTATTAACACATAATATCGATGAAACAAACTTCATTCACATTAAGAAATACAAATATCAACCACGAGAGGAGATATACCTAAGTTATTCAAAGCTTAGATACCTCACGAGGAACCGAGACCGATAATCACCAATATTTTTCACTCAATCTCACTCTTTTTTTTTCAATACCTCCCTTTGATTTTTTTTTTATTTTCTTTCTTCTTCTTTTTTTCCTTTCCTTTTCTTTTCTTTCTTTCTCAATTTATCTTCTCTTGCTGAAGGCTTCAGCAAGCTCTCATCTACTTTGGTTTCTTCAACCGTAGCTCTCCCTTGCTTTTGTAGAGTTTTCTCCTCCAAATATATGATAAACATAGACAATACATGGTGGATGGCAAATGTGATAGCAATTGGGCAAAGGTGATTAACAATTGGGAGGTGATTGGCTATTAGGAGGAGTTTTGATGATAATTGGAGAGAATTTGGCTAAGGATGAGCAAAGGTGATCAAGTGGTTAAATGGTGATGACAATTGGGAGACTTTTGGTGTCAATTGGGAATGATTTGGGGAATGGTGGAATTTTCGACGAAAATGAATGCCATGGTGGATGTTTGGCCAAAAATGGGTGCCATGGGTGTAGGGGTTTATGGTTTGGGGTTTAGGGTTTGGGGTTTAAGGTTTGGGGTTTAAGGTTTACGGTTTAGGATTTAAGGTTTAGGGTTGAAGATTTAGGGTTTTAGGGTTTGGGATTTTAGGGTTTGATGTTTAAGGTTAAGGTTTAGGGTTTGGGGTTTAAGGTTTAGGGTTTAGGGTTTAGGATTTAAGGTTTAGGGTTTGGGATTTTAGGGTTTGAGGTTTAAGGTTAAGGTTTAGGGTTTGGGGTTTAAGGTTTAACGTTTAGGGTTTAGGATTTAAGGTTTAGGGATTTTAGGGTTTGAGGTTTAGGGTTTTTTTGGTTTAGGGTTTGGGGCTAATATTTAGGGTTTAGGGTTTGGGGTTTATTTTATTTTATTGCTCTTTTCTTCATCTCGATTTTTCTCGGTTCGGATCCTCGCGTACAGTATTTTGACCTTGAGCCAAAATCAAATGTTTACAGTTTCCCCTCTTTGAACACGCGCTTATGGAAGTAATCTCATGAGTGAGTGTTCAAAGACAAACAACTGATTTTGGCTCTTATTTATTCATTATTTACATAGTATAGAAAGATCATCATGCAACTTTCGGAAGCTAAGCACCTATTAGCTTGTGACACCCAGAAGGGTGTGACTCCCAGAAGCTGACAGGTCTTGGTCGTCGAGGATGACTTGCGGAGGCTGAACACCTAAAGGCTCTGTTTGTGATTCGTTGGGGATGACTTGCGGAGTCTAAACACCTAAAGGCTCCGCTCGTCGGCTTGTGACTCCCAGAAGCTGAATAACTACATGTCCTGGTTGTTGAGGATGACTTGCGGAAGCTGGACAGCTAAAGGCTCCACTCGTCGGGTTGTGACTTGTTGAGGATGAGTTTCGGAAGCTGAACACCTAAAGGCTCCGCTCGTTGTTGTTTTTATTCCCAGAAGTTGGATAGCTACATGTCCTAGTCGTCGAGGATGACTTGCGAAGCTGAACATCTAAAGGCTTCGCTCGTCGTTTTGTTTTCTTCCCAGAAGCTGGATGACTACAGGTCCTGATCGTCGAGGATGACTTGAGAAGGCTGACCACCTAAAGGCTCCGCTCGTCAGTTTTTTTCCCAGAAGCTGGATAACTACATGTTCTAATCGTTGTGGATGACTTGCGGAGGTTGAGCACCTAAACGCTTCGTTCGTCGGTTTTTTAACACTCGGAAGTTGGATGACTCGTGGAGGGTGAGCACCTAAAGACCCCGCTCATTAGCTTGTAATTCACTTTGGAGGTAAAAACTCTTGTCGAGATGTCTGACTGCTTGCGCGGACTTCTTGACCTGCTTTTTCATTAATCGACCTTGGAGTCCTTCTTAATGTAGTTCCCTAAAGTCATTCATGGTACGTCCACAAGGTGTATCCATGCAAGTTGTCGAGGCAACATAAAATTAATGTCGATCACAACTTCCCTTTTTTGCTATTGTGGGAAACACCGTCGTCCACTTTTGATCCCTTTTTTATTTTATTTTTATCTCTCGATTTTCTTTCCTTTTGCTACGATATTTTTGCCTTTTACCGCACCTCTCGGTTCCCTTAAGTTTTTTGCTAGGTCGCCCTTTTGGGTTTTCAACCTATCAGGGATTTGATTCCTTTCCTTTTGTCATGATCGCCCTTTTTAGGAATTTTTAATCATGCCTCTCTTCCCTACATTTTGCCTAAACCGCCCTTTCGGGTTTTTGATTTAGCGGGAATTTCTCTCATTTTTGGAGGCTCGCTTTCTGATTATGAGCTCTTTAAATTTATTTTTACTGCATCCACGTTGATTGGATTGGGGAATTCTTTGTTGTCCATGTCAATAACGATCATGGCTCCTCCGCTGAAAATCTCTTTGGCGACATAAGACCTTTCATATTTTAGGCACAACCTTGCCTCAAGAGTCTGGATTGACTCAAAGTATTTTTTTTATTCTGAGAATTAGATCGTTCAATTGTATTTCTCTCGGGTGCATCTTTTTTGTTAAATGCATGAGCCATACGATTCTAGTACAATTGCTCCTATTTGTATCTCGCCCACTCTGGCTCGTCCATTTCTGCCTCAGTGAGGATCCTAGTTGACGAGATTTTTACTTTAATTGGCAACACGGTTTCGGTCCCGTAAACAAGGGAGAATGGGGTTGACCCTGTTGAGGTCCATTTTGAGGTCTTTTATGCCCTGAGTGCCCCAAAACAGCTTATCATGTCAGCCCTTTAATTGCGGCTTCCACTGCGCCATTCATTTTTGGGCGATATGGAGATGAATTTTTATGCTTGATCACAACCCATTGACCAATTTAGATTTCTGGCATTGTCGGTGATGATTGACTTTGGCATCCCATGATGCGTGATGATGTCCTGGCTGATGAAAAATTTAATGGTCTTTGCTGTTATTGACGCCAGTGTGATAGCCTTTACCCACTTGGTGAAGTAATCGATCACTGCTAATATGAATTGATGACCATTGAGCGCCTTTGGGAGAAATCATGTTGACTACATCGATGCCCCATTTTGAGAAAGGTCATGGGGAAGTCATGGGATAGAGCTTGTGCAGTGGCGCGTGAATTTGGTTTGTGTACTCTTGATGGAGGTGACACTGTTGGACGTGTCTCACACAGTCAGCCAAAAGTATCGAAGTCTCGCACGGTCATGTGTGGTTCGCAATAACCTTCATGAATGTCCTCCATTAGATGCTCAGCTTTTTCAACATTCACGCATCTCAAACGGGTATCATCGAATGATCATTTGTATAGAGTCGAATCCGGCAAGGGTCTCCCACTAGCGAGTTGACGGACAAAAGGCCTATGGGGGATTCATCGAGCAAAGCCCCAATGGTGATATCAGTTGAAAATACGCCTGACAATCCCTCGTGAGCATCAATGTCATCGAGTTGGATCACTTATGGTGGGCCTGGGAATGAAACGGCGAGGAGAGGAAACAACAATGTCCTTGAACTTTCGGCTAAATGTTTCCTACGGGCGACTTCATAATCTTTGAAATTAGGACAAAAACCCAGTCCTAAAAGTGTATTTGTCCTTCCGGGTGTAGGATGGTCATATGTGGGAGGTGGGCCTTGGTCATGATGGCCCTATGTGGGAGGTGGAGCTTGGTCAGGATGGCAAAAGTGTCTGACATGGATTGATGAGGTGCCACGACAGTAGTGTTGCTCGGGAAGACGAGGTCAGGGATACTGTGGTAGTCACACCTGTTTGGAGCTCAGAAGTGCCAAAATTTGCTCGACCTAGGAGGTCATGCCAACAATTGACTGCACTGTATAGGAACTCATGGCGTACATGGTCTGTTCTAGTTGGATGATTCTCTCCTCGTGTTCTTGAGGTGTTGGAGTCGTGGAATGTCGCATGGGTTCCCGAAAAACTAAATCCAAAATACAGTAGTAAGAAAGATAAATACACAATTGATCTTGCATGATTGATTTTGAAAATTCTATGTTCCATTCATTACATTTGTAGACTTTGAATGCATGTATGACAAAAGTTTTTTTGCAAAAATACTTTTAAAGGTTTTGACTAATCAAAGTCTAGTCCTTAAAACGTTTCACACGACGGCGCAACTCGTTGAGTGTATTTGTTGCTTGTTCCTTGGTTCAAACGAAGGTCGATGACATGTATTTTGAAAATCTTTTTATTTGCCTCGTTCTTCGTATGAACTGTTCAAGGGTGTCATTCAACTTAGTTACGTTGCCCCCACATTTTCCAAGGTGCTCCCACAATGCTAGAATGACGGTGGTTGTTCGAGTCTATCCCTGATGATCTCCTCTAGGTCGAAAGATCGACTTGCAGGTGCCGAATGGAACGTGTTTTGTTCTTGTTAATCACGCAGACGTGTTTTCCATATTCCAGAATTCAGACAATGTGACAAGGGGAACCCAGTTGACTTTGTAGTTTACGAGCTCGTGAACCTTGTCAATATTCTTGTTCACGTATTTCTGATTCTCTTTTGTCATGGATTTCCATATTCAGGCAATTTCGACCGTAGGGGTTGTATGGCCTTAATGTGAGGGCAATGATTTTTTATTATTTTTTCTTCATCCTTACCAAAGATGGTGCGTGAAACGTCTTAAGGATAAGAGATTGAACGAACGGAACTTACATGTTTTTTATTTTTAGAATGCAATGCAAGTGCGAGAATGTAAATTTCATTAGTAAATTTCGTATTACATTTACAATACTCTGGAATATATATTACAAAAGACCCTATCCTATACATGTCATGATCTAGGGCCAATAAAAATACATTTACATAATGGGCTGAACTCCCATTTATAGTTGTTGGGCTGACTTATAATTCACAACAGTTGGGCTGAATCTTCTTCATGAATTGTGGGTCAATCTCGTATCTAAATACTTGGGCCGAATTCTCATTTACATTAGTTGGGCCCCAAAATGGTAATACACACAAACCTGGTAAATGTTAAACACGGTGTGGAGCTTTTGTTCTAAATGAATGGAATTTGTAGGTTCTCTGAACCAGCGGAACCTCACCCCCTAAATAGGATCACGGACACATTCCGATCATCGAGTTGAGTTGTTTGGGTGCGTTCCGATTGTCCAAAACGCTATGGGCGCATTCTCCTACAAAACTCCCTAAGCTCTTAATGTGCTCCAGGTCCGAGCGGGTAATGGTAACGAGCGTGGTGTGTACAAAACAAGAATTAAATTTTTTTTTATGAATTATTACAATTACATAGCCTTTTGGACAAAATTTCAAACTACAAGCATGAGCTAACGGTCAAAACGGATAGGGCAAAATATAATATGGCAAAGCAAACATGACAAAGCCTAAAACCCTCTAAAAGAGATCCCCAGCAGAGTCGCCAAATTGTCGGACGTCGAATCCAACTTTCCCCGACCCTTTTTGATAAAAACAATTAATTAGCGACGGGTCTGGTCGAGTGGAGTCATCAACCGGACCGAAAAATGAAAGAGTCGCCACCAATAAATTAAAGGCTAATTAGAATCCTAAAATTTGCCTAGGGTACATGGTGCTAACATCCTAGGGCTTGGAAAGGTTTACGTCCAAAGAATCGAGTTCGGGGGTTTGATTACGTCTTAAGGGCTCGCGAGGCCATATTCCGCCCTTTCGGTACTTTAGTTTGCTTTTGAATGTATATTTTTTCAACTTGCCCGATTTACCCGAATTGTCCAATTTGATCATGCTTGGCTAAAGAGATGACATGCATTTTTTTATTAACAATATACAAGCGTTTTTTTTTTTAGTTAATTAAAATAAATAAAAAAGAGAGAATAAACTTAATTGTGTTAAAAAAGAGTGGTTTAACTTTTGGGTCATTTTAAGACGTGTCAAACGTATACGAATGATTTTGAAAATCCGAAGCATATTGGACTAATTTGTGTCACCTTGAGAAGTAATGAGATGTCTAGAAAGTTTTAGGGACCAAGATGCACTTACGTAAAATTTCGAGCTGATTTTAAAAAATCTTTTAAAAAATACAAAAATGACCCAAAACTTTTCTTGTTTGGTTTATAACGCTCGGTAAAGTCCCAAAATGACCCGAGAATCCAAGGACCGAGTTGTAACCTTCATCAAAGTTTGGAAATGACCTAATTCATTTTCGAAAATATAATTTTTTTGACTGAAACAACCACAATAACTTTCACAAATGTCTAAAATGACCCTAAAGTTATACCAAACTTAAAACCGAGTACGATTCTTATACGAAATACAACTATTAACACATAATATCGATGAAACAAACTTCTTTCACATTAAGAAATACAAATATCGAGCATGAGAGGAGATATACCTAAGTATTCGAAGTTTAGATACCTCACGAGGAACCGAGACCGATAATCACCAATATTTTTCACTCAATCTCACTCTTTTTTTTAATACCTCCCTTTGACTTTTTTTTTTTCTTTCTCAATCTTTCTTCCCTTGCCGAACGCTTCAGCAAGCTCTCATCTCCTTTGGTTTCTTCCTCTTTTCTTCAACCGAAGCTCTCCCTTGCTTTTGTAGAGTTTTCTCCTCCAAATAGATGATAAACATGGACGATACATAGTGGATGGCAACAGTGATAGCAATTGGGCAAAGGTGATGAGCAATTGGGAGGTGATTGCCAATTAGGAGGAGTTTTGATGATAATTGGAGATAATTTAGCTAAGGATGAGAAAATGTGATCAAGTGGTCAAATGGTGGTGGCAATTAGGAGACGTTTGGTGCCAATTGGGAGTGATTTGGGGCATGGTGGAAATTTGGACAAAAATGGATGCCATGGTGGATGTTTTGCCAAAAATGGGTGTGATAGATATAGAGGTTTAGGGTTTGGGATTTTAGGTTTGTGGTTTAAGGTTTAAGGTTTAGGGTTTAGGGTGTAGGATTTAAGGTTTAGGGTTTAGGGTTGAAGATTTAGGGTTTTAAGGTTTGATACTTTAGGGCTTTATGTTTAAGGTTAAGGTTTAGGGTTTGGGGTTTGGGGCTTAAGGTTTAGGGTTTAGGATTTAAGGTTTAGGGTTTGGAATTTTAGGGTTTGAGGTTTAAGGTTAAGGTTTTCGGGTTTAGGGTTTAAGGTTTAGGAATTAAGGTTTAGGGATTTTAGGATTTTTTAGGTTTAGGGTTTGGGATTAAGATTTAGGGTGTAGGGATTTAGGGTTTGGGATTTATTTTATTTTATTGCTTCTTTCTTCATCTCGATTTTTCTCGGCTGGGATCCTCGCGTACAGTATTTTGACCCTGAGCCAAAATCAGGTGTTTACACAGAGCATGGTTTAAGAACGCATGTATTTTTGTATTAAGAACACCAATAATTGGATATAATGAATTCATCTATTGTCAATTTGATAAAATTGTTGCTGCTCGATTTTGAAACGCTGCGTAAATTGAAATATTATGATGTGTATCGCCTAAATCAAAATTTACAGCATGTTTATTATAAAAATCATATTATCTATGATCTCAATAGAAATTGAAAAGTTAACGTTTTATAAAAATTATTAATCCAATATTTGTTGTAGAGTATGTTAAATCGGCCAACATTATTGAGGGATATGTATGAGACAATTATATCTACATCAATATATTTTGGCAATATATATCAATTTAGCGATATATTTTGACAATATATATCAATTTTGGAAATATATATCAATTTAGTGTATGTTAATGGTTTAAAATCGTTCAATATTTACATTTATCAATATTCACATATATTGTTTATTCCAAATCAAATCATGTGGTATGAAATCAGTCTATAAAATTTGGACATGTATGTTAATTTACCGTTATAGTAAATATATATTTATGCAATCTAATCTAGATGTGCATAAGGTTATCTGTATTCATAATTATATTATGTTTATTATACAACCATCAAACTAGGGTAAAATAATAAAAGTTTATAAACAATGGATATGAAAATTTATTTAGTTAATTAATCATCATGTTTATTATGGTTGTGATGTATTCATGAGTATAATTAGTTTAATTATCATAAAAGAACCTAGATTACCAAAGGAAATAACCTTTTACAATATGATAAACGCTAAGAATGAAAATAGTTTAAATTTGTATGATTTACCCAAAGATAACACTAATTTACACTACAAGAAACTTGAGCATACACATCGGCGAAAATGTGTTGCTAACTGCATAAATACCGTTGTTAAGGCTTAACAACGACGAAATCTTCGTCGCGGTAGCCCCCGTCGTTAAAGGTGTATAGGTCGACAATTTACCGTTGTAAAAGGCTTGCCGCTGTTAAGATGACACTCCCCACTTCGGGTTGACAGCGGCATCACGCTGTTGTTAAACACAGATGAAAGGAGACAACACCTTGCCGATGTTATAGATTACGTTTAGTTATTACAACTGTTTGTCGATTTTCTGGACGATTTTTTGGGTTATTTTTTTGGACGATTTTTTATTTTTGTTCATCCATGGCTTCATCCTTCTTCATACATGGCTTCATCCTTCTTCATCCATGGTTGTCTTGGAACTTCATCCAACATGGCTTCATACATCGAGCTCACTTCGGTTCATCCATGACTGATTTCTTCTCGGACCATCATCCATGGAGTCTTCGGTCCAGCATCGTTCCAGCTCTATTCCATCTTGGTTCATCATCGTTCCAGCATCGTTCGGCATGGAGTCTTTGGGTTACATATGTGCAGCATTGTTCCAGCTTCGGTTCATCCATGGCGTCTTCCATCTTCGACGAGACCAGCTCCGACGAGACCAGCTGCTTCGGGTTTGTCCAGCTCCGACAAAACCAGCTGCTTCGGTTCTATACGAGACCATCCGATCTTCGGTTCTAGCTCCGACAAGAAGGAGACGAGAGGGAGATGGAGAAGGTGAGGGTGGGGGTGAAGTGAAATGAAAATAAGGTGAAGTGATGATGTGAAATAAAGGAATCTGAACTTGTTTGGGCGAGGGAACTTTTGGGCGGGAAAGTTTTTGAAATTTTTTAAAAACAATTTCACGACAACAACAATAGTCGTCACTATATAAACTATTTTAGAATAATAATTGAATCTGTTGCTGAATGACTATACTAATGTCGACAATATATTGACACACAAACCTATTATATAATTTTCTCGGTACTTATGTTTTAACGACGACAATATTTATTAGTTACGCCAGAACTTTTCGTATTTAAATATGTACATTTACAACGGAAAAGTCATCTGCTACGAATGGAGTCATTTAACATCAAATGTTGGTCGACATTACACATTCATCAGTGTAAAAAATAAAGTGACGGCAAAATTTAACACTAAATATATCTTATAACAATGGTAAACATATTGTGCCTAATAAGTAATAATAACGTCAACAAAAACTATCGACACAATATACCTATATTTAACTACAACTGTTAGCGTCAACACGAAAGTTTCGTTGCTGTTGCAACAGATTCTTGTAGTGTTATTATGAACAAATTGCCCAAATTATGACATAGATATGAATATACACTACTGAAAATGTCCTATTTACCGACGAAATTATTCTTTCGATAAAAGGTATAAATTTCGTTGGGAAAAAATTTTCGTCAGCAAAATGAATATTTCATCGGTAAATATATCGTCGGTGAATGCCCTGTCGGTAAATATTTACTGACGAAAATATGATCATTTTTATGGTAGGCTAAAGTCTTATGTTTACCGACGCAAATTTCGTCAGTAAAGCCATGTAATTTGTTGACTTTTTCAAGTTTTGTTGGTAAACGTTGCTCTTTGCCGACAAAAGATTTTTGTCGTTAACATTATTATCGGCAAAATAAATTGTTGTCGGTAATCTCAATGACCGACCAAATGTTTTTAACGGTGAATGTATTTCCCATTGACTTGATTTTTGTCGGCAAAATAATCTACCTACAAAAATGAAATGGTCAGCAACATTTTTTTCCGACCAAAGTTAGTTCGTCGACAAATGTCTTTGGCTACGAAAAATTATTTGTCGGTATTTTAATTTGTCGACGAAAATAATTGCATATTTTTTACTAATGAAATCACATTTCGTCGCCATATGCACAACTAATATATTGGATGAGAAACATCATTTATGATAATTGATTAAACTAAAAAAGAGCATAATTGTCCAACAAACATAGAATCCACAACCAGAAATTACAACATATAAACCACGATGATGAATGCTTATGGGAAATTGGAATAAGGCTCCAGTTGAAGCTATTAGGATCTACCGATTAATTTTAGATATTGGTTTTCGTTTAGATTTATAATCAACCCTTTATGTTCCAACTATTTCCATAAATTTAATTTTAGTTTCGAAGCTTAATAATGATGGGTTTAAGTTACAGTTTGGGAATAACCGTTGTAGTTTATTTAAAAATTCTGATATTATTGCTTCCGATTTTATTGTTGATGGTTTATATCAATTAAATCTTAATAATTCTGAAGCATGTATGACCGTGCAAACTAATGTTGAAATTGAACATAATGTGATGAACAAAAAGTCATCATTCTTGTGGCATAAAAGACTGGGTCATATTTCCAGTGAAAGAAATAAAAGGCTTGTAAAGGATAATGTACTTTCAAACTTAGACTTTACAGACTTTACTATTTCTGTTGATTGCATTAAAGGTAAGCAAACTAAACACAATAAGAAGGAAGCCACAAGAAGCACCGAGCTTCTTGAGATTATACATACAAATATTTTTGGACCTTTTGATGTTCCATCTTTTGGTGGAGAAAAATATTTTATCACTTTTATTGATGATTTTTCACGTTATGGTTATATTTATTTATTACATGAAAAATCTCAGTTAGCGGAAACGCTTGAACATTTTGTGATTGAGGTTGAAAGACAATTAAATAAACAGGTGAAAAATGTAAGATCAGATAGAGGTGGTGAATATTATGGTTGTACCACTGAAATGGGCCAATTACCTGGCCCTTTTGCCAAATACCTAGAAAAGCATGGCATTTGTGCACAATATACTATGCGAGGTACGCCTCAGTAGAATGGATGTATGCTCTTAAAAATGTTTTTTCTATATTAAATCAGGTTCCTAGTAAGGTTGTTCCAAAGACTCATTTTGAACTTTGGATAGGTAGGAAACCCAGTTTACAACAGCTTCGTGTTTGGGACTGCCCAGCAACACCTAGGATATACTCCCCACAATAAAAGAAATTGTATTTACTTTATTGGTTACCCAAAATATCCAAGGGATATAGGTTTTATTGTCCTAGACATAGCATGAAAATTGTTGAAATAGGAAATGCCAGATTCTTTGAGAATGGTGAGATCAGTGGGAGTTGTAACACTCGTAATGTGGTCATTGATGAAATAAGGGTAGAATTTCGCCTTCCCACGATTCTTCAAGAATTAGGTGTGCCAATTGTTGTTGAACGTCCTAACAACATATGGACACTTAGATTACCAACCACTTAATGCTGAAATACCTCAAGAAGTACCATTAAAACGTTCTCAACGAGAACGAAGATCATCCATTTCTGATGATTATGTGGTATATCTCCAAGAATCTGATTTTGATATAGGGATGTAATGATCTGGTTTCATATTCACAAGCCATTAGGAGTAGTGATTCTAATAAATGGATCGACGCCATGAATGAAGAGCTAAAATATATGGATCAAAATCAAGTCTGGGAACTTGTCAAATTGCCTGAGGGACACAAAAGTGTCGGGTGTAAATGGGTCTTCAAGACCAAACTCAACATGAATGGCAATATTGAACGATTTAAAGCCAGACTTGTTGCCAAAGGATTTACTCAGAAAGATGACATTGATCATAAAGAAACCTTATCTCCTGTGTCAAAGAAAGATTCCCTTAGAATCATTATGGCACCAGTAGCCTATTATGACTTAGCACTACATCAAATGGATGCGAAAACTGCTTTTCTGAATGGGGTTTTGGAAAAAGAAGTCTACATGAAGCAACCTGAAGGCTTCATCTTGAAAGATAATATAAATTTGGTCTGCAAACTTAAGAAATCAATTTATGGACTTAAACAGACCTCTCGACAATGGTATTTGAAATTCCATAATACCATTAACGCTTTAGGTTTTAAGGAAAACACCATTGATCAGTGTATATACCTCAATATTACTGGGAGCAAGTTCATATTTTTTGTTCTGGATGTTTATGATTTTTGCTCGTAAGTAGTGATCTTGGATTACTGTATGATACCAAGAATGACCTCTCTAAGAATTTCGACATGAAATATATGGGTGAGGCATCCTTCGTTATAGGAATAGAAATATTTTGTGATCGATCACGTGGATTGTTAGGATTGTCTCAAAAAATTATACATAGATCAAATTCTAGAGAGATTTGGAATGAGTACATGTTCTCCAAGTATTGTTCCAATTCATAAATGAGATAAATTTAGTCACAGTCAATGTCCAAAAATGGTTTTGGAACGTAAAGAAATGGAAAGTATTCCTTATGCATTTATAGTAGGGAGTTTGATGTATTCACAAGTTTTTACTGGGCCATACATCCGTTTTGCGGTAGGAATGTTAGGGCGTTACCAAAGTAATCCTGACATTGAACATTGGAGACAGCTGCAAAAAAAACACTAAGATACTTAAACGGGACAAGACATTATATGCTTACATTTAGGAAATCTGATCAGTTAGAAGTGATTGGATATTCAGATTCGGATTTTGCTGGATGTGTTGACTCTAGAAAATCCATTCTTGGTTACTTTTTTCTATTTGCTGAAGGAGACATATCATGGAAGAGTGCAAAACAAACTTCTATTTCCACATCCACAATGGAAGCGGAATTTGTAGCTTGCTTTGAAGCATAAATTCAAATCACTTTATTGCGTAATTTTATATCAGGACTTGGTGTTGTCTCCTAGATATTCAAGCTTTTGAAATTGTATTGTGATAATAGCGCAGCCGTGTTTTTCTCTAAAAACAACAAGTATTCAAAAGAAGCTAAACATATGGAATTAAAGTTTCTTGTCATGAAAGATGAAGTTCGGGAACAAAGAATATCCATAGAATACATAAGTACACAACTTACGGTTCCTGGTCCATTAACGAAGGTGTTACCATCTAAGACATTCATGGAACAAGTTAACAGAATGAGTCTTGAGCGTGATAATGTTTAAATCATTATGTTTCCATATTTTTCAAATAGTTGCATTATGGATATTGTGAATTCAATAAATTGTGTCTCCATTTTTCCTGCTTAAAATTATTGTTTATATGCATATATTTTGTTTAAATATTAATGCATGAAGTCTTGAAATAAGACAATTATGTGGAATTTTTTTTGTGTCAATTAGAGATTGTATTAGAAAGGTTATTGATGATGATATGGTACATGGAAGGAACTACATCGATTAAATGATGTACACCCGCCATGACTCACATGTAGTCTATCTATTATGATACTTATGACAACCATTAGTGAAAGTATTGACAAGTCTAATATAATGCGTGTCTTATGTCTATTTCAGACGGAATATATCATGTGTGACAAGTGGGAGAATTAAAAACTTTGTGTCCCACATGTTTGCCAAGTGGGAATGTGAGTTTATGTCTCACATGTGTGACACGTGATAAAGTCCGAAATAGAATTAGACTTATAATTAATACGTACACCGGTTAATTAGACACATTACTCTAATTAGTTAGTCACTTTGATGGAAATGGCATAAATGCCTTTTCTAAAGGCTAGGGTTTGTCATCTCTCTGGCCTATAAATAAATTTGGTGGCTTTCATCAAACCATACACATAATAGAGAACACATAAAGAGGGGAAAGAGATAGAAGTGAACGTGTAGTTCAAGATCCATTGTTTTATTCAATCATGATTAGTTGAATAAACATAAAAGTAAATCTTACATGTAAATTTTTTAAAAGTTCAGTAGCAGTTTGCATAAAAAACTAGAGTATGATAATAACTAAAAGGCATGTTTACATCACTGTCTAACAACAAATTAGACGAAGCTGATAAATTTCAACTTTATATAAAGTCGGTTAACAATTTATTTTAAAAAAAATCAATTAACAAGTTAATACTTAACTTTAATAGAATTGATGTTTGGACGACTGGAATTGGATAGGCATATAAAATGTATTAAACGATTTGTTGAACGATGACAAAAATCCCTTGCGGTTAGTCCACCTTCACCCACTCCCGTTATTATTATTTTTTCGGGTTAATTAGCAACTTGGTAGGTAAACTTTAAGAATTTAAACAATCTATTTGATTTTTCAGATCAATTAGTAATTGAACTTTATATAAAGTTGGCATACACTAACTTTATATAATTTGATTTTGATGTTAAGTATTGACAAAAAAAATCGCTCTTTATTATTATTATGATATATTCTTTTTAGCTATTTTTTTACACATTTGTAATTTACTATATGAATTTTGAGAAACTTTACTATTTACTAGTTGATCCGATGATATGTAATATTACATATTTGTGTCTCAATCAGTTAATGATGATAAATTAGACAGTGTTATTAAATTAATTGAAACAAATTCGAACGTGGTACTCCAACAACTATGTGATTCGAGGACGACACATAATTGAAGATTTGTCACTACAGTGTCAAACACGATCATTATGATCAGAATTAGAGAAGTGTTGTAGCACGCGATCAACCAAGAAGTCAGCACATGCACTAATTGGATAACTTGTCAGTCTAAAAAAGGGATACAAATTGATAATTGGATTTTGAACCAAATTCTCTCTTCCCATTTTACTTTTTAGTGATGTTGATTTTATTTCTCCTTAAACAACTCTTTTAAAAAGTTTAATATTCAAAGTATCGTGTTTAGCTAAAAAAAATAATTACAAATTTAGTAAATTCCAATAGAATTTTATAATAAAAAATATTCAAACCCCAAAATTGAGTTAAAATAGAAGGTTTAAAAATAAGAGTATGGTAATAAAAACCCCGAAACCCGTTTGAGAAAAAACAAATGAATTTCCCTTCCCTAATAGATTAAGGCCCAAACTAAAGATTTCAAACCCAGATATGATATGGTCTAGTGTGATAATCTTGAAAGAGATTTAATTTAGCCCATGTATAGAAAATATAACCCCGTATAATAGAAGGATATGATTTGGAAGGGATGCAACCAAACCTTTAGAGGGATGACAATTGACAATTCGAGTGTACGGTCTAATTGTGTTGTGTATAAACAGATGCCGTGTGTAAACATATAAATCTTAAACGTGCATAAACGCGTGTCATGTTTAAATAGATAGAGATCTTAAACAGATCACACGCGGAACACATGTTAAAACACGATTAACTTTTTGAACAAATAAAAAATTCATATATACATGAGATAAATTGTGTCACATGACAGGAAATGACAGGAAATGACAGGAATGAAATAATACAATATGAAATTCACAAATTCTATAATTTAATTTCATAATTAAGTTTTAAAATCCATAAGTGATTAAAAAGTAAGTTCAAAAATAAATATAAATATTCGATAAATATATTTAGTCGTGTTTAATCGTGTATTTGTATGTTAGATGTGTTTAGACACAGTTATTAATCGTGTCTAAACGAATAAGAGTTGTTTAGACACAAAATGTGTTTAATGCAGATCATTATCGTGTAAAATGCAGATAGTTTAATTGTGTCATATCAGAAATTGTCACCCTTAAACCTTTATATCAAGTAGCTAGATGCATGCCAAATATAAAAATGTTGAATTGCACCCAAATGTAGTCATTTTTAATGTTGGTTCCACAATATGTTGAAGGGACAAAGACAGTATAGCATAAATAGCTAATAAATAACATTTTGAAAGGATTCTTTATTTTGAAAAGATATCTTTCAACCCAAGCTTTCCAACACGATAAAAGTATTGTTACCCACCTAATGTCTTGGGAAAAGATCAACTACCTGTTTAGAAGAAAGGACATACTGTGTTTTGATAACACTTGCAGTTAACTATTTCTATAACAAAGTGAAGCTATTTCTTTATGTTTAGTTCGCTTATGAAAAATAGGATTACCAGCTATTTGTAAAGCGACTTTATTATTACAATAAAATATAACAGGACTGGAATGAACAACATAAGCTTAACAGCAAACCCTGGTTGATATACAGGTTTAAGGGTGATAATTTTTGACACGACACGATAAAACGACATGTACTTTACACGATAATGATCTGCATTAAACACATTTTGTGTCTAAACAACTCTTACTCGTTTATACACAAATAATAACCGTGTTTAACCACATCTAACATGTAAATATACGATTAAATATATTTATCGAATATTTATATTTATTTTTGAACATATTTTTTAATTACTTATGGATTTAAAACTTAATTATGAGATCAAATAATAGAATTGTGAATTTCATATTGTATTATTTCATTCATATCATTTCCTGTCATGTGACACGATTTGTCTCGTGTGTATATGCATTTTTTATTTGTTCAAAAAAGTTAATCGTGTCTTAACATGTGTTCCACGTGTGATTTGTTTAAGACCTCTGTCTGTTTAAACATGACACACGTTTATGCACGCTTAAGATTTATTTGTTTACACACGACATCCGTTTATACACGACACAATTTAACCAAGCTTCCTCATAAATTGCAACTCCCATATTTTAATACTTATCTTGATTTGAGAATTTGAACACAATGTTTTGTTTCTAAACTTTTTAAAGAATATGAGAATTTAACAGTTTTATGCAGAAACCAGAAACACACCTTCCGGGTTCAATATAAACAGACTAGTTCAAATCACAAAACACACTCAACATAAGACTACTTGTAGAAGAGAGAAGAACACATAAACCAAGTTGTCATTTAATGTACGTAATGATCCTAAAGAAACATCTAATGGGATTGTTTAGGAGTAAACTGACTCAAATATTGCATAATTAATAAAATATCAGGTATGGTGAGAGTAAGATAAATAGTGGCATAAGAGAGCAAAGAAGCATTATTTTTCAAATTAAGAGACTTATCATATGCAACCCTTTGTGAAACTCTCATTCAAATCCATTGGAGTCTTACTAGGTTCTGCTCCAAGCAAGTCAACCTTTGAAATTAATTCAAGAGCATAATTATGCTTATTTATTACTATACATGTATCACATCTTCTAAACCCATAAAATATCTTAGTTAACCAAAATTTTCATTCGAAGGTTGTTTTTTAAACCATATTTCAATTCATCAACTAAAGCAACACTACTACTAGTGATCAAGAGATAGTCTACATATACCAGCATAATGGCCCGTTCTTCTCATGGAATTCCCAAGGATTTGGGCTTACGGATTCCGTAAGCCCATGTTCTTTTCATGGAATTGCTGATTCCATGCTTATGTATTCCAGGCGGGGTGGGATTAGGTATTCCGGGTGAAAACCTTGGAATTCCTAAGCCAAGAAGGCTTGGAATTCGGATTTGATGACCGAATGACGATTATGCCCTCCACTATTTATCGAATTCCCGAGCGTGCCCCTGCTGCCCTAATGAAGGACTGGATGTCCAGAATCAGCGTGCCCCTGCTCCTCTTTGTTTTCAAGCTGCGTCTTCACCTGCCAATTCAATTCTCCAACTGCCAATTCAATTCTTCACCTGCCAATTCAATTCCACTGACCCCGTTGTCCCGTCCTGAAGGCCATTTAAGCTCAGCTTCTGGTTCGATCGTTTGTGTTCTTCAGCTCTTGTTCTTCAACTCTTGTTCTTCAGCTCTTGTACTTCGTCCGTCGAATCCGAATCCGTCAGCCGTCGATCGTTCTTGTTCTTCATCTCCAGTGCGGTCGTAGTTCGAAAACAAGTTAGTACCTTCTTTTGGTTTCTGATTTTCGATTACGTTATGGTTTTTAATTATGATATGCTGTTAGTTCCAATAAAACTGAATTGATTGTTGAGTGTTAGTTATGTTAAACTGAATTGTTAGTTACGTTATGCTCTGTTGAAGATTATGTTTAGTGTTTATTTTAGCAACGATTGTGTTTGTGGTTGAGTTTGAACCCAGAATCATCGATTTTGGGTTCATTTCATCTCAGATTCTGAAGATTCTGGGTTGAACTGAACCCAGAATTCTCAATATATGTACAACCGGGTATGGTTTATTATTACAATCATACGTTGTTGGTTTATATGCTTCGGATGTGATTGTACGTACATATGATGCTAAATTATTCATTGTTTTAGTATGTCTACATCCCGACATAAATGGACTGCAGTTGAAGATGCATCCTTGGTTGCATCAATGGGTGAGTTGCACGCCCAAGGTCATCGTAATGCCGAAACAGGATTCAAGGTGGCTTTTTTACCGGAACTCGAGAAGTTGTTGCACCTTAGGCTCTCGGGGTGTGGTTTGAAGGCTAAACCACACATCGAATCTCGGTTGAAGACTTTGAAGGCATAATGGAGTATTGTTTATGATATGGTTCATGGGAGAAATACATCTGCCTTTGGTTGGGATGAGGTCAAACAATGTGTGGTTGCAGAAGAGGAAGTTTGGGCTGTCTATGTGCAAGTAAGTTGGAAAGATATTTCTGGGTTTACAATACTTGTCTAATTTGACCATAACGTATTTAAGTTATATGATGTTTTAGGCACATAAGGAAGCTGCGCCATTTAAAAACAAGAGTTTCCCGTACTTTGAGGAAATGACACGGATCTATGCCAGGGATAGAGCAACGGGGTTGCAATCTCAAACGGTGCATGAGATGCTTGCCTCAACCGAGAATGAACAGTCGAACTTCCCAGACGAGGACGCAGAACTGCCAGATTATGTTAACCAACCGGAGGAAGAAACCCGAGACTCTGCTTATCGTCAGTCACAAGGTAACACAGCATCAAGTCGGAAAAGAAAGAGAGTTAGTGAGGACGTGCAACATCTGTGTTTAGAGATGAACAATGTTGGAACAATGATATCAGATTCATTAAGGGAGACAGTTGCGTTAACGGATCCAATTATTCAACAACTACCGCTGGTGGATGAAGCGGTTCGTAGTCTTGAAGGTGTCACGATGGATGATGTGTGGAAGGCTCACCATCTGTTCTTAACTAAGGAGAAAAGTGTCCTGATATTTTTTGGGATGGCGCCTACCAACCGGCTCGAGTGGTTGCGGGCAATTAAGCTATAGATTTATCATAGTTTTATCGGATCGACATATATGTATAATTTTGATTAAGGACAAACTCACGTTTTGTATAATGTATGTGGTGACTAACAACATTTTGTATTATGTATGTGGTCATTTTTGCTAGGTTTCAAGCAAATGTCTTAACACTTATTCGGAACGACTATTGTCGTACGTTCATGAAACGTTATATTGCGAATATTATATTTATCGATATTTCTAATCATGATAATGTTATGTAATCAATTGATTGTTTAACAAATTTTACATTCTTTATTTTTGTTTAAATAAAATTAATAAATTTATCTATTTAAAAAAATTAAATAAATAAAAATTTCGTTTTTAAAATTTTAAATAATCGTTTTTATTATTTTTAAGTTTTATAATTATTTAATATAAATTATTTTTATTATATACTATACATATACATAGAGGGACAAATATGTCATTTTACCACATTCCATTCCTTTTCCGTATACAATTCCACCAAAGAAACAACAGATTTTCTTATTCAATTCTATTCCATTCCACCAAAGAAACAACTTCATATTCTTAACTCCTATTCCTTATTCCCAATTCCTATTCCCTGTTTCGTATTCCTTATTCCCAATTCCGTAAAAGAAACGCCCCGTAATAGTAATTTGAGAGATACATATTTATAAACATTGAATAATCATGTTTACTATGTTGATAAGCATTTGGTATTAGTGCATCAGACAGTTTATTATTACACGTATGGGTGCCTGCTTTAAACCATGCAAAGACTTTAATGACCTACATACCTTGGAGAGTTGGAGTCTCCTTCTGTTTGCTAAAGTCTTGAGGAATTTCCACAAAAGTTACCTCATCCAAATCACCTTGAAAAAACACATTATACACATCCAATTGAAACATAAACCATTTTTTAATACCAAGTAAAGTTAGAAGCAGTTGAATTGTTACCATTTTTTTTTAATAGGATAAGGTCTCAGGAAAACCATTACCTTCTTGTTGGCTATATCCTTTCCCTACAAATCTGACTTTATAATGCTCTACATAACCATCAAATCTATATTTCATCTAATAAAATCATTTACATCCAAAAATGTTTTTATCATGTGGTATCGGGACCTGTAGTAAAATGCACTCATAACGGGTGCTCATGTAAATTAAGAAAACTTCAGGGAGCAAAGTGACAGTAAACAAACGTCGTAACTTCCTCCGGGTTTATAAATAGACCCCTAGCTATGGGGCTGCCCAAACTTACTCTAACAGATGCTCTCCAATTCTCATAAACACACTCTCATAAACACTCTCACAGATGCTCTCCAATTCGTCATAAGGAATCCATTGTGGAAACCTGAGGGACGCTCCGTTCATGTGACGTCCCTCTCGACCGATATCGTCGCCGTGACTCCAAACTGCCGTCGATCTCGTACACTTCCAAACCGCACGTTGAAATACCGACTAATATAAGTATAGTTTTCGTATTACATTGTTTGTCTTACTAACGTGTAATTTCTCGTGCATGCAAATCTCAATATCCATTATTTTCCCCACCGATGAGTGTTCGTCTACGAAAATCTCACTTGGGGACGATTGATACTTCGCATGACTCAATTTCTTTGGGCGTTAGCATAATTTCTATGCTTCGTGCATGACCGTGGCCCTTCATTATCCATGTTCATGGCATGGCCGAAAGGTCTCCATGATAAAGTGGCCTACCGATGTTCCTACTTGCATGAAAGTATTTCTCGGCCGAAAGTGTTTGATGTCGTGGTCTCCATGCTTTTGCTTTGTCTCCATGATATAAGTTGTCGTGGCCTTCATGATCCTTCACTCACCTTCGTTTTGAACTGAATGAGAATCTCATGGCCTTCATGATCCTTCACTCTCCTTCGTTTTGCATGTAAACATGTTACACAAGTTGTTTTCTTTCTTCATGCATGTGAATGATGCTTTGACCGAACGATGTCCCCATGATGAGTGTTCTGATCCGTGGCCTCCGTAACTTCTTCGTTGTGGATGACATTTATCCTTGGCTTAGTGCCCCTTCTCCCACAATATTGCTCACGACATGTGGTCTATTTTCACCCAAAACCGATACGCTTGTTACTGTCGGGATCTTCTTTCGTAACTTGGGGTGGTGTAGTGGAAAAAGCGTTTCCGACGACGGTCACCAACGAAGATCACCGGTGGTGTGCTACCGGTGATTACTCGTCACAGAGAAAGGTGGTAGTTTCTTTTTGAAAATGAATTTCCATTGAAGTTACTGCTTTGCGTAAAAGTCGTCGGTGATGGGTTCTCTGGCGGTTACTCGGGAAGTTGAAGACGATTACCGGGATATAAAGAAGTTAAAGAACGGTTGGTGATAAAGGCTAATGGAAGTTGGTCATGGTAGGAGTAAACAGAATAAAACTTACGTAAGAAGTTGTAGAAGATGAAGTTGATTGGGGAGATTTTTTTTTTATTATTTTCGAAATGAAAAAAAAAGGTTCAAGTCGGCCCAGTCCAGATTTTGATCTAACCGAACTGGTCTGTATAATGGACCGACCAGTTTAAAGATCAACCGGTCTGGTCTGACTCACACAGAAACTTGGGTTGTGGCCCAGCGGGTTGGGTTTCAGCCCAACTGAAAATTGGGATGTGACCTTATCGATTTGGGCTGCGGCCTAATCTGAAATTGGGCTGCGACCCAATCTGATCGGGGTTGTGGCCTTAATCGGGAAAAAAAATTCTTTTGGACCTTTAATTTTTGAAAATGTTCAATTCTGTCCTCAAACTTTATTTAGGGATAAAATAATTTTATTTTATTTCAAAAGGACCCCTAATCTTTTCAACAAAATGAGTTGCTATTTATATTTATTAATATCATGCTTAGGAGACTATTATCTATAATAATTTATTTTTGATTAATTTGTTTGAACTATGTCCGAATTGGCCCACAAAAAAACTATGTCTGAATTTGTTTCACTAAAATCTTAAGGGATTCAATTGTGATTTTCATGAGTTTAAATTGAGCAAAAATTATGCCTAGAAAGACCGAGGAAGAAGTGGAAACTTGACACCGTACCCCTTCCTGCCTGGCCTGGGAACTTACGGGTTCTGTCTAAGAAAGGGAAGAGTTTGGGCTTGTCAAGCAAACTCTTCGGTCCACCTTAGAAGTTTTGCTCTAAACGTAACTTTTGAGAATATTATATGTTGGTCCCTTTAGTCTTCGAAAGTAGAATTTTGTGCAAGTTAGTCTTGTAGAATTCGAAAAGGGCACTTGATGTTTGTTGAGTACATATTACGTTACATGATGTTTTGTTATTTATCAAGCATGATACATAATAATGTATGTTATTTTCATGTATAGAAACATCATGAATGCTTGCTCAACTTTTAAACGTTATACATATTAATTTGATTTAGTATCTAATATCCATGTGTAAGAACGTATGATAATAAGCAAGTATGATGATACGTCATCCATGTACAAGTTATTCATGCATACATGTTGAATCATTTCATGTTTGTTGTGTGTCATAACATGAAAAATTATTGATTATTTCTTTCAATTTCATGTGTTGGTAAATAAAAAGCATGATTACTTAATAAATAATCATAATCTTTTTTATTATTACTGTAGACTCCATGTATAACTCAATCATAAAACATGTTTACTTGTTTTAATAATTAGGTAAATCAAGTATGCTACATGTTTTGTTATGCATTCATGTGTGAAAATAAATCATGATTGTATGTTGTTTTGGTTGATGTGAATCGAGTGCTTGACTTGATTATTAGCAAAATTAATTTTGTTAACCATGTACTTTGGATGATGATTGGGAACATAGTGAACTTTTGACACCGGGGTATGCTTGCATTAATTAATTTGTTAATAAGAAAATTAAGTATAACTTGTGTATGTATGTTGAACAATGAATCTTCCATGACTTGTTTGTATATGTTGATCTTGACATGATGATCCTTATCCTTTTTATGTATGCAGGATGACATCAATCCTCCATAAAATTGTTGCCGAACTCAATTGTGTGTTGAAGTTGATGGTGATAGCTATTAATTCTGAAAGGAGAAAGTTAAGTACTTACTCCAAAATCTAGTTATTCTAGAGATCATATCTAATGACTTGGAAAAGCCTATAGCCGGTAATATGACCTAACAAAGTCAAGAAATGAAAGCCTATGAAACCTAGAACGATGAGAACCGAACAACGTGCATCATTTTGCTAAGTGCAATAAATGATGATTTGTTTAGTAAATTTCAAGATTATCAAAACGCAAAGGCATTTTGGGAGGTTCTAAGAAAGAAACTTTGTTTTCTCTTCCATAAAATGGATATAGATCCTAACTATGAGATCAACCTCCTATAAGAGACACCTTAAACATTCACTAAAGTTATATATTTGACATATGATCAATATAATAGATTAAGTCAGATGTGTGATCATGTTCTCACTTAAAACAACAACTCCAAGTAGTGATTCGTTCATTACATGTTTTGCAGGTGCATTTTAATATACTTATATCCCACTCTAATTGGGCTACCGCTTTGGAAGAAGCCTAGGGGCTCCTAAAATCTTAAAAAAAAAAGCATAAGAGTACACGAACTTTGGCTTTGTTGCACGTGACAACGTTTTTTCTCCAAGACACAATAGAGACCTAAAAGGAAGGATGATAGTAAGAAAGATGAGCTTGCTGATTCAAGTTAGAAACAAAGGACCAATGAATTTGGCGAATGGAAATGTTCACATCGTGTCCACATGGTTAAAATGAAGTTCTATAGTTGTAACCAAAATGGTGAAAACTCACAAGCTTGCACTGCACCGAAGTGTCGGGATTAAGCCACAAACACGAATCATTTTCATTGAACTTTGAAATTCAGCCTAAGCATGATGAGGTGGAAAACTCTAGAGTTGTCGCCGAAGGAGTCATTGTCTGCAAGCTATGTCTATGTGACAACCGAGACATTAATGCCTAGTTGATTAGTTAAAGAGCTGATTTTCAATTTATGTTTCTACTAGGCCCAAGTGTATTTCGTTACAATATTCATGACATTGAGCTTATAATATATAGTCAGTTTCAGTGAATTTATTGAATATCGTACATGCATGGTTTGTTCTTGCCATGATATCAATATATTCGTACATTTACTTTGCGTTATTTTGTCTGTGTTGTGACTGGAAACCTTCAGGTAGGCAACTAGGATTAGTTCACTTAGACATCTATAATTCCATATTTGTTTTGAAATAGTTTATTTATGATTCGTATAAGTTATATTTATTTAATTTTTCTACAATATCTATGCGAGTCTTGTGGATAAATTCAATAAATAAGTAACATACAGTTAACAAATATGTTGAGACGTTGATTAGTTTATCGACTCAACTTATCGAAATAGGTAATAAAGATGATAACTCATTCGTTGACTATATTTTGCACTAAGCAACTTAATGTTGTTTTTAGAAGTTGTGAGAGGAAAGCTTCTAAAGAAGGTTAAGTGACAATATTGTCCAATAATACATTGTCCATGGTCATGTGCGGGTCGCTTTATTGTCAGCACCCACTGTGTTCAGGACAAATGTGTATCGACTTAACCAAGTGCTTGTTAATCAACTACCTACCAATTCATATGAGTTATGAACTTAAAAATTCCAAAAGTGGGTGTGAGATTATTCCTCAAAAGAAAGATGTTAAAGTGAAATATTTTTAGAAGGGTAAAAAAAATGGATTACGGTCCATTGTCGAGTTCTTACGCTAAGGTGCACCAAGATAACTTGATTCGAGTGGGAGGATTTTAGCGGATGATGAATTTATTTCTCATCTTGATCCATCCACCTAGATAACTTGATTCGAGTGGGAGGATTTCAGCGCACTACGGGAGAATACACATATAACGGCTCAAAATTGTTTCATTAACGGCTCATTTTTTGAGCCGTTAATGAAAGACGACTCATTTTTTGAGCCGTTAATGAAAGACGGCTCAATGAAAAATGAGCCGTCATAATAAGAGTCGTCTTATATATGACGGCTCGTTTTACATTGAGCCGTCCTTTTGACGGCTCAATTCGAATGAGCCGTCTAAATTGATAAAATTAATTTATTTTGGACGACTCATTTAGTTTGAGACGTCAAAATTAGATTATATATTAATTTTAATTTATTTTTTACGGCTCAACAATTTCCAGCCGTAATAAATCGAATTTTTAAAAAATAAAAAAATTGAATAAATTAATATATCCCTAATCATAAATTTGAAACCTGAATAATTTTACAAACCAAAATCTGTAAATATAAACCAAACAGAATCAGTATAACAATTCGATATTCAATTCCTAAAGCATTAAAGAAACAATTTCGAACATCAATCTTCAATTATCTGTTGGATCATCATCTTCACTTCTACGCTCGGCAGACTGATCACTTGGTTGAGTTGTCTGACCATCCTATAAAAGCATCCCAACAAAGTACTATATAATAAGCGTGCGTGGTTAACATAATCATATCCTATTAACAAGTGAACTAAAATAGTGTGCGTGTATTGATATAAGTGATAAATATAACATATGTACTTACTTTATTTGCAATTGGTAAGAGTGTGGAACCACATGAGCTTAGCCAAGAGATAGTCTCTTAGATGAGTCCTTAACCAAGAGCTGCAAAGCACACTTCAATACTTCATGACATGTCTTACACATAAAATTTACTACTTTTTTCTTATAAAGTTCATTACATTAAGCAAAAATTACCAGAGAAATGAGACTTTTCGCAGCTGAAGAAATATGCGGAGTTGCAGGGAAGTTCAAATCTACTTTCATGATTCTACATATAAAAATATCATTAACAGTTATTTCAAATAAACAGAAAGCATTGCTTTTTGTTAGTATTGCTGTTATTCTTACCTCCTAAATGTGTCAGTTTGGCTTTCGGCTTCAAATGGAGGGACACCATAGAGAAACTCATAGCAAAGGATGCCCAAAATCCAATTATCTACAGCATGGTCATGAGCTTTCTTCTCGACCATTTCTAGTGCTACATAATCTAAAGTACCGCACATGGTGTGCCTATTGCTATTTGACTGGACAGACCATCCAAAATCCGCAATTATTATTTTTCAGAACCCATTTTATCATTGCAGAAGATTACAGGAGATGCAGGTTCTGAAAACCATACTTCACTTTAATGTAGGCAACTTGCACCGGTAAATATTCTTGAAAATGAATGGAACCAGGATGAACAATCAAGTGACGTATAGTTGTTCAACATGATTCTGCTCTTCTAGACCAATTACTTAACAAGTAGGAGCTCCACACAATAAACGTTTGACTCAATTCGAAGATTTAAATCGTGAAAGTTACTATTGCCATAATGTTGTAAAAGCAAATCAAGCTTATGCTGACAATTATCCTGAATCTGCATATAGGAAGCTGAATAGAACTAGACAATAAGCATGATAGCCTAATGCGGATAACTAAGGGTGAACTTGAGCTATGCTTTAAAGTTTAAACATAGAAGGAAAGTTACAGAGCGAGTAATAGAAAAAGGTTAGCTGATGTTGCCATACTGAATAGCAGCATTGAATCAAAATTCATATACAAATAAAATATGGATCTGAGGCTATTGCAATTCCTTTACAGATAAAAATCTGCAAAAACGAACCTTCCTTCTTTGCATTTCATTGGTTAACATAAGATGGATGAAGTTCATAAGAGAAAGAAGCTTGCAGTACCTCATGATCGAGCAACAAGTTTTCGGGCTTGATATCCCTATGAATTACATGCTTCTCATGACAATAGGCTAATGCTTGCGCGAGACTTGCAAAAAGAGATAGAGATGGGTTTATTACCTTCAAATCGAAGCTTGATGTAGAAATTAGGGTTTTCGAAATTGGTGATTGTTGATGTTTTCTCTGAAAATCGAAGAAAGGATAATATGTATAAGACTTGGGAATGTCGAATCCTTGAATGAATTGAAAAAAAATGAAAACAACTTACCGATTAGAAGAGGAGCTGCGCGCGCAGAGGCTGTGTTCTTGGGAGAAAATGAAGTAAATGCTGAGGCTGAGGCTGAGACAGAGGCTCGGTTCTGTGAAGTAAATGCTGATTGGGACGGCTCAATAGTATCGAGTCGTCCCAATTTTTTTCTGATTCAAAAAACGACAACGTTTTTACTTCACAGAATCAAGCCAACACAACTTTTGGTCAAACGACAACGTTTTTAGTTCGGACGGCTCAACACAAATGAGCCGTCCAACTAGTTTTTTTTATATTATTTTACTTGACAGCTCAACAAAACTGAGTCGTCCCAAATAAATTTCGAAAAAAAACGGTTTACTAGACGACTCAACAAAACTGAACCGTCCCAAATAAATTTCGAAAAAAAAACGGTTTACTAGACGGCTCAACAAAAATGAGTCGTCCAAAATAATTTTCGAAAAAAAAATCGGTTTACTTGACGGCTCAACAAAACTGATCCGTCTAAAATAATTTAGATTTAAAAAAAATATTTTGTCTGACGACTCTACAGTATTAGAGTCGTCTAAAAGAATTTCGATTTAAATAAAAAGAGTTTTACCGTTAACATAATGACGGCTCAAAGAATTGATCCGGTAAATCAAATTCTGGACGGCTCATTAATCATTGAGCCGTTAATAATTATTATATTAAATTTTCCACGGCTCAATCATACTTGAGCCGTGGAAATGAGCCCTTAACTGAGTCTTCTCCCGTAGTGGCGGATGCTGAATTAGTTTCTCATGACGACCACCTTCTTCATCATAAGTTGCGAATACAAATGATCTTTGTTACAACCTTAGTTCCAGTGGGACAAGAAGTTGATACTCTAAGTGAGGATTGAAAATGTATCGTTCCAGTGGGAGTGTATGCAATATTCTTATTCCTAGTGGGAGCCTATTGTGATTTATCAGAAACGGAGAAAACAAAGAGATTTCTAGGGTTTTGATTTAATGGATCATTTGGGTTTGTGCCTTTACACCCCATCACCAGTTATTTTATATTAAATCACAACTAAAGAAATTACAAGATAAGTCCTCCAAGTTCAAGATAACTAAACAGAGAACTAGAATAATAGAAATAACAAAATAACCCTCACAACAATAATAAAAGATAAAAACACTTTAAACTTTTCAATCTCCACTAATTTGATCCTGAAGAGTTGATAGGTTGATCTTCAACACTCCCCCTCAATCTATCAACTCCATAAATATCTTTAAGTCCAAGCTTGTTCATCGAGTATCCATGTTGATTTCCAGCTAAAGCCTTTGTAAAGAGATCTGCTACTTGTTCTCCAGTTCGAACATGGTGAGTCTTCACAATTCTTGCACTAATTTTTTCTCTGACAAAATGACAATCTATTTCTATATGTTTTGTCCTCTCATGAAAAATAGGGTTAGATGAAATCTGAATTACAACCTTATAGTCACAAAATAGCAAAACATGATATGAATGATCAATGCCAAGTTCATATATCAACCCTTTTAACCAGACAATTTCAGCAACAGTGACTCCCATGCTTCTATATTCAGCCTTAGCTGGAGATCGAGATATAGTATTTTGTTTCTTTACCTTCCAGGATATCAAAGAATCACCTAATTTTATACAATAACCAGAAACAGATCTTCTAGTTTCTGGACATGCAACCCAGTCTGAATCACAAAAGTCACTCAGTCTAAGAGAACTAGAAGCAGACAAAAACAAGCCTAGTCCAGGTTGAGCCATAACATAGCGAACTCACTCAGTTTCTGAACCGCAAAACAGATATCTGGCCTTGTTACCGGTAGATATAACAACTTACCTATAACCTTTTTTGTAGAATGTTGTATCATATAAAAGATTATCACTGAATATGTTATTTTTTGACTCATCATATGCAACTGAGGTTAGAGATAAGTTAATTCCATAGGGGTTTTACTAGGTTTAGAACCTAGCAAGCCAACCTCTAAAATTAACTCAAGAGCATACTTATGTTGAGTAAGAACAATAGCTTCTCGAGATCTAGCTATTTCCAAAGCCAAGAAATACCTTAGATCTCCCAAGTCTTTCATTTTAAAGTGAATCTGAAGAAAATCTTTCAACTCAGCAATCAACATACTGTTGTTCCCTGTAATCAGTAAAATCATCGACATATTCTAACATAACAACAATATCAACACCCTTTTGTTTAGAAATCATCGAGTAATCTTGCTTGCTTTGCTGAAAACCATGAGAAACCAAAGCATCAGTTAATTTGATATTCCATTGCCTAGGAGCCTGCTTTAAGCCATATAAGGATTTTGTAATCTACACACTTTATTCTCCCCGTGCTTACAAAAATCTTGAGGAATAGCCATATAATTTTCTTCTTCTAAATCCCCTTGAAGAAAAGCATTATAGACATTCATCTGAAAAATAGGCCAATTTTTTATAGAAGCAATAACTAAAACAGTTCTTACCGTGACCAACTTTGCAACATGAGAGAATGTGTTAGCAAAGTCTATTCCTTCCTGTTGACTATACCCTTTAGCAACCAACCTGGCTTTGTATCGTTTAACAGAACCATCTGACCTGTACTTAACTTTATACACCCATTTGCAACCAACTATATTTTTATTTTCAGGTAATGAAACAATAGTCCAGGTCTTATTTTCATCTAATGCTTTAATTTCTTCTTTCATGGCTTCTATCCACTTGTCATCTTTTTTCAACATCTTTAAAATGAGCAGGTTGAACTATTTTTCCAACATTTCCAACAAAAGTTTTGTACCCATCCGAAAGATTTTCATATGATACAAAATTACTGATTGGATATAAAGAGGATACCTGTCTTACCGAATTGGTAGATACAATATAATCCTGATGCCAAGAAGGAGCTCTACTCACCCTAGATGACCTTCTGAGATCAGTTTGAACAGGAACATCATTTCTCATAGGGTTATCTGGTAGCGAAGCTTCAACTCCTGAGGGCTTAACTTCATATGTGTTATCAGAATTCAAACGAGTAATTAAAGGATCTTCATCTAACACATCACCAGCTTTGTCAGCGAACACAGGAGGATCAACACTATCTTTCACTTTAAAGGGGAATATATCCTCTTTAAATTGAACACCACGGCTCACAAAAAAAGTTTTAGTCTCAAGATTCAAAAGTTTATATCCTTTTTGAGTAAAGAAATATCCCATAAACACAGAGGGCACAGATCGAGACTGAAACTTGTCATAACTATTAAGCACTTTTGCAAAGCAAAGGTATCCAAACACTTTCAAATGATTGATGACATGAGGTTTTCCCATCAATTTTTCATAAGGAGACATATCATTCAAGACAACAGTAGGTAACATATTTATCAAGTAGCATGCAATTACAATACATTCTCTCCAATATTGAGAAGGCACACCACTTTCAATTTTCAAGGCACGAGCAATTTCTAAAAGATGTCGATGTTTTCTTTCAACAATACCATTTTGTTGAGGGGTATACAGACAACTAGTTTCATGAACAATCCCATTTTCCTTAAACAAACTTGAACAATTCTCATTCAGAAATTCTCTTCCATTATCATATATGATTCTTTTAACAGAAAGATCATGTTGATTTTTCACCAAGATCAGAAAATGCTTGATAATCACAATCACATCATATTTCAAAGATAACAAATAGGTCTAAGTATTCCTAGAGTAATCATGAACAATTGTCAAAAAATATTTTTTGTTATCATGAGTACTCACATTATACGAACCCCATACATCCATATGAATCAAATCAAACGGCTTAGAAGTAGTACTTATACTTCTAGGAAAAAGAGTCTAGACTGCTTGGCCATGGGACAAATCATATAGTCACAAACTTTTTTATTTGAAACATAATCCAGTTTTAACAAGGGAACTTTACACAAAACTTCCAAGGGAACATGCCCAAATCGTTTATGCCACAACTGAGGTACAAAAAATTACAACTATACATAGAAGAAGTAAAAAAGAACAATCCAGCTGCTGCCTTACCAGTCCCCAAAACCACTCCACTGGAGAGGTCCTGTATAACCACATGGTCCGGATAAAAGGTAACAGAACAAGATAGGTCCCTAATCAATCTGCTAACATATATCAAATTATATCTAAAATCAGGCACATATAACACATGAGACAATTTTTTATTATTTCCTATCACAAAATCACCAGTGGCTTCAGCATTCGAAAGATTTCCATTTGGCAAATAAATTTTTGACAAAGAACGCTTAACATTTGACAGCCAATCTATTCTAGAACTCATGTGATTACTAGCACCAGTATCAATGATCCAAGAATTATCAAAGGAAGAGATATTAGTTATACCTGATGCTGTTGTGTTTGCTTTTGCCTCAGTTTTAGAGTCCTTTGAGAGCATTTCCACTATATGCTTCAGGCTCTCTTTGGTTAACATCATAGGTCGAGTTCTGAATTTCCAACCAGGAGGGTATCCTTTTCTTTTAAAACAACATTCATAATCGTGACCTTTACCCTTACAATAGGTGCAGATCAGGTTCCAGTTCCTTCTGTTTGGCGGCTTATTTGAATCTGAACTAGAGAAATTAGCCAGGCCATCGACAGAGGAAACTGAGAGACCATTTGCGACACCCCTCTGATTTTCCTCTTGAATTAAAACAGCATAAGCCTGATTTATAGATGGAAGAGGTTCCCGCATAACAAGATTTGCTCTAACAGTAGAATACGACTCATTTAATCCATTCAAAACTTAAACAAATTCAGATTATCAGCATGCTCAATATGCTTCTTAAAAAACTCACAGCCATAGCAAGGAAGACATGTTATCACAGCAAATTCTTCCCACATCATACGAAGTCTAGTAAAATAAACTAAGATTGTATCGACGCCTTGTTGAACCAAACTGATCTCCCTATGCAACTGAAAGACTCTAGAACCATTCACCTTGTTCAGTCTTTCCCTAAGATCGGCCCAGACAAGAAAAGCACTTGTCAAATAAAGAACAGTGCTCATAATATCCTTTGACACAGAACTCATAATCCAAGAAAGCACAACAGCGATGCACCTTTCCCAAAGATGATGCATAGAAGGATTGAAAGAATCCTTTGTCAATGACCCATCTATAAAACCCTGTTTGTTCTTGACAACTCGGGAAATATACATGTCTCGACTCCAAAATCCATAGTTTTCAGGACCAACAAGTTGAATAGAGATCAAAGCAGCACATGTGGTATCGAAAACATGAAAGTATAAAGGATGATTAACATCAACGGATACCATATTTGCAGGATTGGTTTCTTGGAAATTCTCCTTGACCTATTCTTCTTTAGGGTTTGTACAATGCATCAGAATAAACAGGCAGTATACAGGAATGAATATCAAAGAGAAACTCAACAGTCGAAAGCAAGCATCGGCTGAAGAAGAAGAGACGCAGTTAGAGCGTCTTAGGCTCTGATACCATATCAGAAACGGAGAAAACAAAGAGACTTCTAGGGTTTTGATTTAATGGATCATTTGGGTTCGTACCTTTGCACCCCATCACCAGTTATTTTTTATTAAATCACAACTAAAGAAATTACAAGATAAGTCCTCCAAGTTCAAGATTACTAAACAGAGAACTAAAATAATAGAAATAACAAAATAACCCTCACAACAATAATAAAAGATTAAAACACTTTAAACTTTTCAATCTCCACTAATTTGATCCTGAAGAATTGATTGGTTGATATTTAACATGACTCCTTATACTTCACCCTTTAAAGGCAAAATGGAGGATAAGATAAAAGAAAATGTCAAGCGTAAATGGGTCAAATGGATCCTAGAGTTCATGACTCATCTTGAGAATTGTGTCTCGATAGATTACCAATAACAGTTTCGTTTAAACCCAGAAAGATAGATCTTTAATATAAATGTTGCTCAAGGAGTATTGGATTATAAAACGAGGTGCTTCTCTATGTTGAGTATGCGAATGCAACTTTAGGACTTAGTGGTTCCTTAGAACTCCATATTTTTCTCTTGAGACATTATTATAAATGTTAAACGTGATTAGTTCATGTTAAATAAGATAATCACTATGGATTAAGTTTGTTAGTGAAAGTTCTGTAAGATCTTGCAACAAAGTGATTGTTACATAGTATGGGCTGGGTAGGTATAAAGTTCATCAATGAAGGATAAGACTTAATTTATGTTTAAATGGTAAACAATAATATATTCTTGGAATTGAGATTCCGAGAGAGGCCGTTTGAGAAATTGAGTTCTTAAGTGATAATTTTAGTATTACCCGTTTAAAACTCTTGTATCTAAAATTCATGACGTAATGCGCCAAAAAGTCTTAAAGATGAGCTAAGTTGGAAGGTTTATTCATGTCGTGAGGTGTAATATACGAACTACTAAATCGAGTATATGACTCGATTGATTTGATGCTCAAGAATCACACTGTACATTGTTGTTGAAGCATTATGTATATGCATGTGATAGGACCGTTGTGAAATTGTTCATAATGGGAGTCTAGACTTTCTAGGACAAAGTTTCTTTCTAGAGATGGTCATCTAATTAGAAAAGTGATAAACAAGTGAGAACTTCATTGAAGGCGATTGAAGCTAAGCAAGAGGCTCTCACACCAATAACTGAAATTTAATTTGGTCTAACAAGTTCCTACAAGTGTTGTGATGATATACATTGTTGATCCAGTGTTTGTCTACTGGTGATTGTATTTTCAATATCTTCCGAAAAGGAACCTATTTATGATAGAAGCATAAGGCATGGTGACATGCAAGAAAGTGAATATGAATTGGCTGTCAACAAAAGCTGGATAAACGGATAAGCCCGTGAAGACCCTTCTGTAAGCATTTATTCATCTGATTTTTTGTCTTAATGAAGCAAATGGTTACGACCATTGCGTGGACCAATGAGATTGATCACATCACAATGTTCATTTTGATCAAAGAGTTTGATTTGGATACATGAATGTTCATTAAGATTGCTCAATGCATTCTTGATTTGTGTTTCAATGTATGTCAAGTAAACTTAAGGTTAACTCACTCACACAAGTAAGCGCCTTCGCGTCTTTGTGGCGTCGCGTCTACGTGATGAGTGGAGATGAGATAGGATTTTGGAGTCCAAAATCGTGAAACAGATGATTTGAGAGCTAACTACTCGAAATCATAAGTCGCCCGTTGATATGAGGCCATAAATATAATTTTTTGAAGGCCATTGATATGATGTCATCGGAAATTTTAATGGAATTTATTTCCATATAGTTTACTTTTGAACAGGATGGGAGTTAATGTACTCTGTTTAGATGCATGTGATATTTAGACACACATCCGCACAACACCGTCTTTAGGACAAATGACAAACACTCCATGTGAAAAGTAGAACGGTGTTGTGACACACATTTCATATTGTGTGTGTTATTAATCGACCACGGGTTTACACAAGCACTATCTCAGCTTGTTGTAGTGTGATACCCAAGGATCCTTAAGAGGTTCAATATTTTGTACCCTAATGACTCCAATAAAAGACTTGAAACCTAACATGATGTTGGGTAGCATAGTGTGTTACCTGATGACCATGCACACAGATTCGACCGAGCGGGACATGTCTAAAAAAGAGAGTCGAATTAGTGTTTGAAGGATCGTGAGAAGAGGAAGATTGCCAATGGAATCTTTTTTACGAATTGTGTTCACGATGTGCACGAATCAAGATATACTATCGTGATTGTGATTATAAAATATGTACTATCGTGATTGTGATTATAAGATATGATTAATGAGGTCTTTAAAGATACCTAAATGAGGTTCGACGATCTAGGGTACAAGCATACTTTCTTATTGCAGGTTATTCTCAATGAGAGGTTGTATACTCCTAACAGATATACAACAACTAGCTCTCACGAAGTATGTTGATTGCACGGTGGAGCCCTGTATGAAAGACAAACGAGATGTTAAGAGTATGTCTCTTTACACACTGAGCACCCACATATGTGTGAGTGAGAGATGTAGGAAAATGCACCCATAAGGGGTGCTCATGTAAATTAAGGAAGCTTCAGGGGCCAAAGTGGACAGTTATGAAACGTCGTAACTGCCTCTAGGGTACTGACAGAACATACTCTAAGATACAATCTACACACTCTCACATATGCTATCCAATTCGGCTTAAGGAATCCACTGTGGAAACTCGAGTGACGCTCCGTACATGTGACATCCCTCTCGATCGGTATCCTCACCGTGACTCCGAACTGCCAGTGATCTCGCACGCTTCCGCACGTTGAAATACCGACCGAGGTAAGTATAGTTTCGGTATTACATTGTTTGTCTTACTAACAAGTTATTTCTCGTGCATGTGAATCTCAATATCTATTAGAACTAATTCTTATGTGTACCATTATCATGTAAAACATTTACTTCTTCAGACATTGTATGAATCCTTTTTTTTAATCTTTAATGGCTTCAGATGAGAATGAAATTAGTTCAATCATCTTATATCTGCATATGATACTAAACTACTAATAGGAGCAGTAGAGCATTTGGTCAAAGAGTTAAGTGCACTATGACACCATAATAGATTTCAGACGTACGTCTTAACCAACTGTACCATGAATCTGAACAAGTGAGGGAATGTATTCGGTATTCGCTTAAGATATGTTTACACGCTCACTACAATGTCTATGAAACAACAACTATTACAAATCTACTATGGAAATATCAAGTAATTTCAGTGATATTTTTGTTAATTCCATAACATGAACAATATATCAAATTTCATTTTCCACACCATGAACAATGAAATCATAAGAAAAAAAATTAATGATTGATTAGGAAAAAAGGAGAATATTTTGAAATATATATATATAATTGTAGATAACATGGTAACAAATTTAAATTTTGATTGGAACAAAATTTTACAAAAAACAAATATCCACTTGATGAGTTAGAGCAATAAATATATCTTAACTGTCATGAGATGGTTAATCTAGTTTTATATCACTAGTACTTCATATGAAGTAGTTCAATGCTTCTATGAGTAGTGCTAGAACAGTCAGGAAAAGGCAATCTAGTTAAGTTGGCATACAAAACAATCAACAACATGCTTATAGTGAACATCATTTATTTTCAAAGTTGAAAGTTTACACACAACTTGTAAAGAAACATGACCAAGATACTTATGTCAGAGCAATTAAAAAGTGAAAGATTTCGATGAAGCTTAGAGACTTATAAAGGACACTACTTTAAATCTGAATATATACAAACATTCAACCTCATTTTCAATCCTCAACATCGCTCCATTGTAAAGGTCATGTATTATTACAACTTTTGGATAGAAGATAATAGATCAAGACACACTACTAGAGGTATTTTTTTTACTGGTGAAGCTTAGTCGCTGGGACAACACATTTTTCGCATGTAAAAATCATGTCGGCGATGTTTTTCGTCGGCAAATATCATCAGTATAGCGCGGCCAATAAATATTTTACCAACAAAATGAGGCCTTGCTGGTAAAGTTATCTACTATTGTCGGCGATGAAAACTCGTCGGTAAAGGTTTTTAATTCCCGGTGAAATTTCTATAGGTTATGTTGATATATATATATATATATATATATATATATATACAAAAATATATTTACAGAAAATTATATACATTTACCGGTGACTTACTTCGCCGGTAAATGTCTACATTTAACGACGACTTTTTTCTGTCGGTAAACGTCTACATTTACCCTCGAACTTATCTCGCCGGTAAATGTATATAATTTTCTGTATATATATCAACTTAACCTGTTAAATAAATATGCAACAACCAATTTGTTTTTCATACAAAACCCAAAAGTTACATATAATAACCATGCCGATTTAGTCTAAAATATACAATTCACGGTTTTTGTTCCATCAAAGTCATAACTTACAAAATATGGTGGTTTTTGTCCCATCAAAGTGACAACTTATAAAACTTTGAAAAGATTTGCATATCCTTCTCCTAAGTTCGTCGTCACCCATCTTCATCTTCTGCCTTCATCGTCACCCATCTGCAATCAAAATAGATATTGTTTGAGTAACATTTATGTCTACTCATGCATTTGATCAAATAATATGTAAAATGCATCATCACAATCATATATGTGAATTTGAGATAAAAGAACTATCAACATATGAAATTGGTATTTTTTTTACGTGCCTTGAGTATCATCACTGTCGGTAACCAAAGATTCTATTACATTTATAAATAAGTCAACCTTCTGAGTTTGGAAGTTCTCTTGCATATCTTGTAGACGCTCTTTCAAGGTACTATTTTCAGCATGCAACTCTTTGACTATCTTCTTGTACTCCATCATCTGTGAACTACGTGTATTACTAGTGCAATATGGACGTCATTTATAGTTTGAGGGCTCCTTCCTTTGGTCTCGTACTTTTCACTATATATCATCCACATTAGAACATACCCCTTCAGACTCATCTTGCGCTATCCATTGATCCACTTGTGTCTGCAATGCAAAATTCAAACTACATAAACTATGAAATATGATAAAGTTCTCACTTGAATGCAATGACATTTTCCAGACTTACCATAATTTCATTTGCAGCAATATCACATGGCGTGCCATCTTTTCGATGTGTATGTACCCGACGATAATGAGCATATTACGACGGTGGAACACCATTATTTTTCTCAGTCTATAATGAATGTGTTACTTGAAATAATATACTAATTTTAAAAACATAAATGCATTTGTTATAAACAGACTTATACATACCTCCTCATGATAAATCCTAGCATGGATAACACTTCCAGAGGTGTGTAGTGCGAATTGTTTTTCTCTATTTCTTTTATTGGGGTTGCACTTGACCTGTATGAACCAGGTAATGACAAAGTACTCCTTGAATATATAAATCTATAGAACATAACATAATGAAAGAATGAAAGATTTTACTTGGTGCACTTCAGAATTAAAGTACTTTATTATATATTTTCATTCTGCCTCTGAGTAGCCCTCTGGCTTCATCCTTAATCGCGCAACATCAGCATCGTAAGGCGTTTAGTACAACGTCGTAATGCTAGATCTACTATCATTAAACTGCTTTCCTAACTTCTTCACGGTAGCCCATTTTATCATCTCATTGTCTTTGTCAAGGTCAAACTTATCCTACACAAATTAGATCTAATTATATGCATTTGAATTCTATTAAGATGAATTGAACATATAATGATATATGAAAAATCCACTTTCCCAAATAATCTCCCACATCTTCTCTTTCTGCCTTTCTGGTACCCCTACATCGCCGCCTCTTCCACACCAACTTGGCACACATGGTGGCCGTTTCCAACATAAGGACTAACCAACAACAATAGTTACTGAACCTACTTGTGTATTTTTCCAATTGATTCTCCTTTTGCATTAAACTCCATTGGAAGTTTCATTCTTACATGCATTTTCATTAGCTTCACATTCCTTGTGGATCATATTCCCTTATTTTTGGTGGTACATGCCAAACAAATTAAATGTTAATAGGTTGAACCAATACTCATTACTCATATAAAATATTAAAAAAAATACAAACTTCCTGCAGGTGAGCCCTCCATTGAAATGTGTTCATCTGTAGTGGGATGTTCTATTGATGGTGGATGTTTAACTTCTGTAATTTGTCTTGTTGAACCTTTAGAGGTTATTCTTTCTCTACTTTTCATTTTAACCTGGAACGGGCGAATGATATTAGTATCATAGTACCAAAATAATCTTGCAATGATACACATGAACATTGACAGTTATACCTTAACTGGAAATATTAAACAAAGAGAAGAATACTGAAAAACACAAACATGTTATCCAAACAAATCTTCTAGTTCGTCGATATCGTCCACCATATCATCAATATTTATTACATCAACCTCAACGCTTTGTACATCAACACGGTGATGCATGAATTCACTATCATTCATATTCATCTCCGTAGAGTATTGATGTGAGCCGATCTCTTAATGAGGTTCAATGCATTCTGCCAACATATGTAATCCCATGTTGATCTGTTTTATGGGTTCTACATCTAATACTAAACTCCATTCCCAATTCATGGGGTATTTTGCATAGAATACTTGTCGAGCTTGATTCGCTAAAATATAAGGCTCATTCATCTGCAAAAAAAAAAATGATGTCCTTACCGAAATAAACCCAAATTCATCATGCCTAACATTTATTCAATTAACCACATCAAAACAATCATACTTTAAAAGAACAACCTGATTAGAATTTAAGTAAGGCAGTTCGATGATCTCTTGCACTACTCTGAAGTAATCAACATTGCTCGATTGAGGATTCCGATCTCGAGCACTAGAAAAGCATGTTGTATCAGCGGTTGTGAGGACTTCACAATTATGTACTAATCGTGAGATAAATATCTCTTTAGTGTAAAACTTAAAAATGTTTACTTCGTAACCACTATAACTCTTCAATCCGAAGATGGTTTATTGGGCAGTACTTTTAACTGTTCAATTTTGTTGTTTAGTGTTTCGCATTGCATGCGAGCAATCTGAAAATGTTATGAACAATTGGTGAATAATAGTTCCATAACAAATGTAATTAAACAATAGTCCCACGGTACAAGCACTAACCCTATTTTCAAATCAATTTGGAAACTTCTTGTTGTCTACTAAGTCCCGCGCTCGAGGATTAAACCTTCTTCGTCGTAACATGCGCTTATGTTCACTTCATTACAATACATAATTCATAACTAATTGATTTTTTATAACAACAAATATTTAGTATTCAAGAAGTAGTGCTTACTCAATGAAGGCTAGCACCTCCTAACATTGATTCATATATATACGCGTGACATTTATGTCTTTCATCAAGACTTGATTCACGAACAACACAACCCCCTAATGGTTTGTCGATTCTTTGAAAGACTGTCAAAACTTGTTCACTATGTTGTTGATCGACCTTATAGTATCACTCAATTCTTGTAAATCTAGTTTCAACATCACGTAGATACCTTGAACAGAATGTCATGCACTCTGTGGCAATATAGCCTTCTGCTATAGAAGCTTCTGGATGACGTCTGTTGTGAACAAATGATTTATTATGCCCATTATCCTATGAAGCAACTGTAATAACATTTAGCAATGTAGTTGTACAAAATATGTCATTATGTATGGACGTTTGTGTTTACTTGTCAACGAAGTACATCCACCGGAATTGAACCGGTCCACCAAGTTTGGCCTCTTCCACTAGATGAATCGTTAAGTTCATAGTAATATTAAAAAAATGTTGGTGGAAAAATCCTTTCGAGGTTACACAATATCACTAGCATATCACACTCTAATCTGTCCAAGTCATCCTTTCGAACATAGTATTTTAAAAGCATTACTTAGCTGCACAAGTATAGTCACCACATTTTTAGGTAAAAGACCCCAGACGACCATTGGCAAGAGACGTTGCATAAGTACATGATAGTCATGACTTTTCAACCCATTGATTTTGTATTCCTTAACTAAAACACAAGGTGAAATTTTGGATGAGAATCCACTAGGAATTGTCAACTCTTTCAAAAAAAAACTACAGATAACAGTTTTTTGATCGCTAGATAGGGTATGACTGGCTGCAGGTATCACCTTATTCCCTGCTTTTGTTATTGGATGAAGTGAACATCTTATCCCCATGACTTGCATGTCAAGACGAGCACATTCAAATTATCGTTGATCCTACCAGGCACTCCTAACAATGTGTTAAGTAAATTTTCACAAACATTTTTCTCTATATGCATGACATCCAAATTGTAGGGCAGCAGTAAGGATTTCCAATAGGGTAAGTTAAAAAAAAAACTCCTTTTCTTCCAATTACTAGTAGAGGACTCTCAACCAATCTTAACTCTTTGTTGTGTTTACCCATAAGTGATGTTGTTTAAACCCTGCAATTGTACTAACACCACATGACCAAACAATCTTCTTGGTGGTGGACGAAAATCTTGTTTCCCATTAAACGAGGCTCTATTAGTTCGAAATTGATGATCATTTGGTAAAAATCTTTGATGACCGATACATGCAGTCTTTTTCCAATTTGGCAAACCGTGTGAATATGTGCCCATGTTATATACTGGGTAGGTTAACAAAATCAGAGATTGGACAGGAAGATAAATTGTCATATGCTGGAAGATCATTTATAGTCCACAAAACTGCTGCACGAAGACGGAAGTTCTCCTTCGCGGAGGCATTGTAAGTAATCACTCCCTCATCCCACAACAGAATCAGCTCATCTATCAACGGTTGAAAGTATACATCAATATCATTACAAGGAGATTAGTGGTCAGGAATTATCATAGAGAGCATAGAATTTGGATCCTTCATACATTCTTGGGGTGGCAAGTTCTATGGTATACGAATCACATGCCACATGTTGTAAGGCTTGGTATTGTTAGAGAATGGATTGAAACCATCCATTGATAGTCCCAACCTGATGTTTCAAGGTTCTAAACCAAATTTAGGACATACACCATCAAGCGATTTCCAACTGCCAGTATCCACTCGATGCCTCATCACATCATCTTTAATGTGTTGTTCTGCATGCCACGTCATACTTTTTGTTATCTTTGGTGACATAAAGAACCTTTGCAACCTTGGGATTATAGGGAAATAGCGTAGTCTCTTTGCCGCTACTTTTTTCCTTTTCTTCTTCAGATCAGTGTTTCTATTTTTAGACTCAATCATGGGTCTAGGTTTCACCCACCAAAACTCACCACATGCCGCACAAATATCTGCATCTAAATGCTTTTTAGTAAACAAAATTGAGTCATTTGGACAAGCATCAATCTTGTCATACTTTAAATCCCATTTGAAGATGACCTTATTGGCATCCCTGTATGTGGCAGGTGCAATGTTTCCTTCCGGCAGACATTTCTTGAAAAGTTTCATAAACTCATCCATTGTTGAATTACTCAATGTATAAAGAGACTTTATGTGCAATAATTCAAAAATATAGAACATCTTTGAATAATTATGACACCCTGGATATATACTTTTTCCACAATCCTCTAGAAACTTGTAAAACGCCGAAGCATTAGCATTTGATTGATCTTCTCCATTCGTCCATTCCCGTGCACCAGTGACATCATAAACGATTTCATGCATTTCATCAACATATCTTACACTACTACTTGAACATGGTACAAACTTTTCACTGTGATAAATCCAATTGGTGTAATTTTGCACAATACCTTTCCATAATAAATGGTTTTCCACAACATCTCTTGGCTTATGAAAATGATTATTACAATGCATACACGGGCAACGAATTGTAGTGTTTTCTTCTGCATCTAAAATAGTCCTATTACTGAAGGCGAAATCTAGAAAGTTGTTCATCCCAATGTTATAATTTTCACTTAATCGAGACATGGACATCCAACTCTTATACATTTTGTATGATTACTGAAAATAATCCAATAAACTTCATCAGAACAACCAAGACTACCCAAATTTTATCAATCGATACAACAAAGCCTAGATTCAGCACTTAGTCAACAAACTTTCAGCACTTAACCAACAAAATTTCAGCCGCATACAAAATCAACATCACTTAATCAACAGTTCCATCCCCAATCCCCTAACCTTCTACCCCCTAACCTTCCACCCCCAACCACGAGCCGCCACCTACCACCCGCCGTCTAGCAACTCAACCCCACCGACCTAACTCCCGCCCAGGTTCTTCCATTGTCACCCATCAGGTTCCCCCCCCCCCCCCAACACCTCCACCCTACCCAACAACCGCCCAGCTCTATTGCCCCAGCTTCGTCGCTTAACCTCCCAGCCTCAACCCGAATCCAACCCCCTACTCCGTCGCCCACCACCCAACCCGAACCCAATCCCAACATCTCCATCTCGCCAACACATTCATCGCCACCATACACATGAGTCGACACCCACCGCCCCCACTAACTCTCGCCTAACACATTTATTCCCTCTATCCCCTCTTCCCCACCACCCCGTCACCCACCCAATTGTAGAACTTACCAGAAGCGTGGAGGTTCAGCAGTAGCAGTCGATGTCGGCCTTCTTCGACAGTGCAACAATTTGGCAGTAGATCGGTCGCAGTTCGGCAACACTCCTTCTCTTCTTCTCTTCAGTGGGTGTATGAAATTAAGGCTCATATTGACTAATTAAAGGGAGAGACCCAGATTTATAGCACTTTTACCGACGACATTTTTTAATTCGTCGATAATAGTAGTATTTATCAGCGAGGTTATTTTACCGACGAAAAAATACATCGTCGGTAATTCAATTTTATAACACAAAAAAATATATATTAAAAAAAACTCAGTGAAGCAATTAAGCTCCCCGGTAAAAGTATGCTTTTACCAGCGAAGCAGTTAAGCTAGTCAGTAATTGTTTTTATGACCAAATTAAAAAATTAAATATAAAAATAATTACCGATGAAGAAATTAACCTGACCTGTCCCGCCTAAGCTCATCCCTAGTTTTAGGTACGTATTTAGACTATATTGATTTTTTTTTCCTAAAATATACATTTTTTATTATGTACTTCGAAGTTAAATATATAAATATAAATAATAATAAATAAAATTAATAACAGAAATTACAAGTAAAAAATTTAAGTAACAAATATAATAGTAAGTATGATATATAAATATTTAGTAATAGATTTCGACCTAAAAACAAATTTAGTAATAGATTAAAATTGAAAATGATTATTTATCGATTTTTATCTTTTTTATACTTTATCTATTAATTAAATACTATAATTGAACCATAGTTTATATATCAATTTCTAGTAGGTTTCAAATCCTAAACCTTTCCATGAGATTATGATAATTATAATAAGTATCATAATTAATATATATACACGTAATACATTATATTCACTTTTAATACTCTTGAATATGATCTTCATACAATTATCCCATAAATACATAAAGCTTTGTATTATTCATTGATTAACAGATACATTCAATGATTTTATTTCATAATTATGTTTATTCAATCCACATTAATGCGTATTTTTCCTTAATGGCATTACGATGTCATGTATTTACTAAAGGGAATTATAATTTCTTCAAAAAAATCTCCATCAATCTAAAAATCGGTCATATATTATTCTATTTTTTTGTTATTACAAAATTAATTTATATTTTTTTTTTCTACCAAATTATTAGATTTGTTAGTTCTAATTTTAGACTAGATTTATTTTCTTACAAATTAAAAAATGATAATATTGATAAAAAAAAATATGATAATTTATACATAAAAATCCATAGAATACATTACTAATCACTATAATAAAATTAAATATTATATAAAAAACAATTACTGGCGTAAATACCCTAGCCGGTAAAAGTACACGTTTACCGGCAAATGTAATAATTTCCCTGGTAATTGTAAGGATTTACCGGCAAATCATCAAATTTGGTCGCTAAATAAATTTTAGCGGCGACATTTTCTAAGTCACCGGTAAAGCATTTTTGCCGACGACTATTACTGGCGAAGATTTTTTCCTCGCCAATAAAAGTTTTGCTTCTAGTAGTGACATTTCACTTATACGCTTAGCAATAGAAATCAAGTTGTAATGAAATTCAGACACATACATAACTACTATCAATTTTCGATTATTGTCAAGTAAAAATTCATCAGTACCCACTACGGGAGAAGCTTTGGTTAAGAGCTCAAAGAAACGGCTCTAGCAAGATTGAGCCGTGAATTTTTTTTTTTCAATTATTAACGGCTCAACGGAAGTTGAGCGGTCGATTATTGAATTACTGGCTCAAGTTATATAGCCGTCATCTTTATTTGCGGCTCAATATTGAAAGAGTCACTAAAACTATTTATATAGTTGTCATCCTTTTGATGGCTCAATTCTTATTGTGCCAACCTTTTGACATCTTATTCCTAATTAAGCCGTCATAAAAAGGACAACACTTATTATGACTGCTCGTTTTTAATTGAGCCATTTTTAATTAATGGCTCAAAAAATGAGTCGTTAATGAATCTATTTTCAGCCGGCAACATAATCATCTCCCGTAGTGACCTTTGACTACACAACAATTTCCATTTGGCAATTGAGCTTTAGACTTACAATAATCACACATAGGGTTCTAATTTTTCTTGTTGGGGGGCTTACCCTAACTTCCACTAGAATAGGTAATCAGATCATCAGCATAAGGGACTAATTGATTAATATAGAGACATCTCTAATTTTATTCTTGCATAAGAACATCGTATTCTTGATTAACATAGGAGACAAGATCTCTCATAACCACTTTTGACTGGATGGTAGAGTAAGATTCGTTTAATCCATTTAAGAACTAAAACATTCTCAAATTCCTGGCATGCTCAATAGGTTTCTTAAACAAATCACAACCAAAACATAAAAATAGGTTATAACAACAAATTCCTCCCACAACATCCATAATCTCGTAAAATAAACAGATATGGTATCACCACCTTGTTGAACCAGGCAAATCTCTTTGTGAAGTTTAAAAACATGAGAACCATTTGTTTTGTTGAATCTTTTCCTCATATCATTCTAGACTAAGAAGGCACTCGTACTGAATCGTACTCATTAGATCCCTAGACATAGAGTTCATAATCTGCCACGATAGCATTACACCTTTACCACATATGTTGCATGCTAAAGCCGAATGACTCTTTCTTGCACGATCAATTAATAAGCCCTAGTTTGTTCTTGATAAGAAAATATATGTACATAGCTCTGCTTCGTACCTCATATTTTTCTACACCAGTGAATTGTAAAGAGACAAGAGATGTATCAGTGGTATAGATACACAATATGATTCAGATCTACAATGATAGAGTTGTAGACCTCATTCGCTGAGTTTGAACCATTAAGAATGTCATCTTGCTAGGTAGGGACAGAAGAGGCCATAACAACAACAAGGGTAAGAAATAAAGAAACTCATCAAAGGTGAACATGCGAAGCAATGTAGTGGAAATAATAGAATGAAGCAATTCAGTGTATCATTGCTCTGATACCATGTTAAGATTATGAACAAGCATTGTAAGGATGTCGAACAGACAAAACCCTAACAGAGGACTTAGTGGATCAATCGAATGAAGCAATTCAGTGTATCATTGCTCTGATACCATGTTAAGATTATGAACAAGCATTGTAAGGATGTCGAACAGACAAAACCCTAACAGAGGACTTAGTGGATCGGATCATATGGTCAGATTACTTCATCTACCCAACCATCACCATAATATATACACAACTCTATACGAGTAAACTTTAAGCAAGGAAAAACTTTTACAACAGAAACAAAAAAGTCCTCGGCATATTATAGAAAGAATAATAACAAATACATCACAAGGTTTCATAAAGAAATAAATAATCCTCAAACTAAAGCACGGATCAGCTTGACCTTTAATATGGTCTACTCAAAATACTTATGTAAAATTTTATATGTACATTAATGATAACTGTTCACTTATTATTTATTTTTTTTACAAATATACATGTACAAGAACAATGAATGAGAACAGATTTGCAGATGCTCATATGCTTCCCACCTCAATTATAAGCCAATTCTTGGCCAAAAAAAAATATATATATAACCAATTTTGTATCTACATTTATTAAATTTTTAAAATAATATCATTTACAATTTAAAATAATTAATGAGGCCCCCACCTGGTAAATAGTAGTGTACATCAACTCTATCACTATGATTCAAACGAAGACAGATATATATGCACGTGACATGATCCTACCTACCCATCAAGCAGGAGTTTGGGTACGTACGTACGTACTTGCAAAGGTTGGTACAGCACTAGCTAGTGATTTTGGGGCGGGACACGAATCTTATGGAGGACCAATACTATTTGATGTAGCGTACGTACTTCGCGATTCAATGTATATGGACATCTTGTCATATATATATATATATTCATATATATATATATATATATATATATATACATCCTGTCATATCTATATATTCATATATATATATATGAATTTCAGTAGGTAGTCTACAATTTTAAGAAGTAATAAAACGTAAAATAATATATTTTTATTAGTACACATCAATATACATTTTTATTTTAATGAGGTGAGAACTAAATGTAAATAAATCTATATATTTATAATTTATTTAATCATTCTCATTGTTTCTTGAAAGTCTTTTTATTTTTTTTTTCATTTTTACAATTAATATAATTTAATGAATAGCAATTCATTAAAAATATCAAAGACAAACATTTCACTTTTTTATGCTATTAGCTACATGCTAATATTAATATTATTTAATATTGATTATATATATATACATTATAAAATTGAATATATTATGTTAGTAATATTTAGGAGAATTAAATAATAATTTTCGAAATTAAAATTACATGAAATTCTTGAATGACATGCAAATTGACGAAATGACGAAATTGCCCAAAAAATTAGATTTTGCAGAAAATTACTGAGTCCCGTATCAAAACGGTCTCATTAAGGCAATTTCGCCCCCCCCTCACCGTAAATGGTTCGTGTAAGAGGAAAATTAGGACGATTACCTCCCAGGATAAAACAGTCTCGTCAAGGCGAAACAAACACGATGTTTAATTTCCCTTAACCGAACTGAACAATACTTGAACTCGGACTTCGACGGAAATTCAAACACAACTGGAAACTCAGATCTAACTTAACTCTTGAGCAATATATCTGTTGGTAATTTTCGGGAGTGTATGAGATTGTTTTTAATTGAGAAGAACCAACCCTATTTATAAGGTTTAGGGTACTCCTTGAAATCAAAAATACCAACAACTATATTACAATAGGAAACACTCCATTAGGAAATATATCATTAGGAAATATATTATTAGGAAATATATTAATAATATTCTCTTGATATAAAAAGATAGTAACAATATTCCACGTATATTTTGTAATATTGTGAAGAATATTAAGAAAATATTTCCTGATATATTATATCAACAGTAATATTTCCTAATATATTATACCAACAATCATATTTCCTAATATATTACTTCATTCCTCATTTACCATTCATAAGAAAATTGGGTCGGTTTAATCATAAACCGGCCTAGGTTGAATTAGACTGGTCCAAGGGTTGGACCACAACCAACAATCCCCCACATGAATGGAGAAATGACAAAATTCCTAGACGATCTAGACTCGGAATAGGAGTTCAACGGTCGACACCTGCATATGATAGGTAGGTGTTACCCTTTGAACCTTCCCTCGTGAAATTACATCAACTTTACTAGCTAGTTGTTGGATATCGATAGTGACAGCCCAGTAGGGAAAAAGGCTTCGAAGGCCCAATAACTATAGAGGGGGTAAACCCATAACATTCGAACCGGACCGGCCTCCATAGAATGGCCCAGAACCGAGCCCAAAGCCTCTGAGGACACCATGAGTGCTCGCCATTCTTTACCAGGCCGTGACCTCTCACTGCTCGCCATGAGAGTGCTCGCCCCGAAGAGAGCCCTGCATCTCTCCTCTGGTCCCACTAAACCGTTAATAACAGAGTGGCCAAGATATCCCGCATATCTCAGTCACATATTCACTAAAGATTAGATTTGGTAACTGCAATATCTCGCAGTAACTGCCATATCCCACGATCCGAATCTTCAGCAACTCAATATACATTAAGATATTCAGTTGCCTTTATACGGTTCTATCTCTCTTACCCTATAAATACCCTTGCTTTACATACGTTCTTTACGTTTTGAGTTTTATACACACACATACTCATTTAAGCATCGGAGAAGGACCCAGAGGCACCCCCTCTGTTGCGCTCCCCTACTTGCAGGTTCACCGGAGTTGGAGCTGAAGCGTCATCCCAACCTTGTCTGGCATTTAATTCACTGCCAGATCAGCATTCAGGATTTCACGATCCAACATTTGGCGCCGTCTGTGGGAACGATCAATTTAGCCATGAGAACTCGATCCCAAAGTAACCGTCGGAATCAGACTAGGGAGCGATCCTCGGATAGCTCTGATTCCGCCGCCGCTTCACCGCATCAACAAGAACCTGCCAGCCGAGCAGGAGTTAATGCTGTTCCTCTGCGGACAGCTCGAGAACATGTCGGTGATTCAAGACCGACCCCAGCTGCTGATCAAAACGGAGCCCCTGCACCGCAGACAGTCCACATTGCGGGGCAGGATATTAATTTAACCCCCGAGATGGTCTCCCTGCTGGAAGCCATCCTAGGACAGGCGCGCCGCCAAGCCCCTGCTCCTCAGGAAAACAATCCCTCTGCTCCTAAGGAAAACCACCGCCCTGCTGCCACAGGGCCTTCACCTTCAGAAGCGGCCAATCCTGGTCCTGTTGCGCCTCAGGAGGATCAGGAGATGACGTCAGGTCAGCAGTCCCTACCTCCAGCACACACCAAGGAGCCAGCAGCCGCATATACTGCCAATCCTTCCGGTCCGCCTCCACCCGGAGCCTCTCCCATGTACTGCACTGTGGATCAGATGGATGACCTCCTCAACAAAAGGCTCCAGGAAAGACAGTTGACAGTCATAGCTCCCTTCAAGGAGCAGTCCTCTCATCCATTCACCGACGCGCTCGTCGCTATCAAAATCCCGAAGGATGTGGTTGTTCGGGCCATACCTGAGTATAGCGGTGGAGGAGATCCCACCGTACATGTCAACAAGCATGAGGCCTCCCTTCTGGGTAAGTCAAACGATCCCAATCATTTGGCTTTGCTATTTCCATCTACTCTTTCGGGCTCGGCTTCGTCCTGGTTCTTCGGCCTCCCTGCAGGATCAATCGGAACTTGGGCAGAGTTAAGAAGCAAGTTCCTGGAGAGATATATGGGCGAGCGCCAATTGCTGAAGAGCGTGGTCGCCCTTGACTCGGTCAAACAGCAGCCTGGAGAGTCGCTGTCCAACTTCTACGGGCGTTTTCATCAAAACGTCACAGAATTAGATTGCCGAATCTCGGATGGGGAAATCATTCGAGCATTCTACAGAGGTCTGGATGTGGCCAACAAGGCCTCGAGAAAGCTGCGAAACAGCTATCACGTGAAGGAGATAGAGACATTGGAGGAGTTGGCGTCCAGAGCAAAAGGTTTCATAGACCTTGAACGCGCAAACATCGAGGCTAATCTCCTGACGACCTCGCTAAGGGTAACCCATGAACCCCGACGCGATGGTAAGAAGGAGATAAAGAAGGAGAAGAATGGAAAAGAAAGTAAGCCCCGAGTCGAGTCTCTTCCAGCACCTCGCCATCCAGAGGTCCCTGAGTACTTCACGCCTTTAAATAGGCAGATCTCAGCGGTACTAGTCGAGATGGAGAGGAGATCCTTGGCGAGGCCACCGATGCCTCGCCGAGGTGGGTTACCCATGGGCAAGGATGTCGAGAGCTATTGCAGATACCATAAGTGCAAGGGCCATAAGACAGACGATTGCATGATTCTGAAGCGAGATATAGAGAGGCTGATTCAGGGGGGAATGTTGAAGGAATTTGTGGCAGGGCGAGACCGAAGTCGAACGCCCCCCAGGAGACATCGTTCACCAGCCCCTGCAGATCAAGCTGAGCCTTCTGGAAGCAAGAGGAGAGTGAATCTGATTGCGGGAGGATTCGGCGCAGGCGGCGAGAGGTCAAGCGCCAGAGAGGTCTACGCCACTCAGATCTCTACGGCAGTTCAGTTGGGGAAGCGGCCAAGACCTGAAGAAAACATTGTCATCTCATTCTCTGAAGATGATTTGGCACATGTCACCACGCCCCACAACGATGCTCTGGTCATTACGGCAGATATTGACGGCTGTGATGTTGCAAGGATTCTGGTCGACGGAGGCAGCTCGACAGACATCCTGTTTCTGGACGCCTTCGAAAAGATGGGCAAATCAAAACGCGACCTGAAGAGGGTCGACTTTCCGCTGATTGGATTTGCGGGAAGGACAACTTATCCACTGGGGGCTATAACCATGCCAGTGATTTTTGGCGAGGGGTGGAAAAGAATCAAGGTGTCGGTCACTTTCCTGGTGGTCGATTCACCTACATCCTACAACGCCATCATAGGGAGGACCACGATCAACCCAAATAAGATTGTGGCCTCCACTTTCCACCAGAAGATGAAGTTCCCTACGCCGAACGGGATTGGAGAAGTGCTCGGAGATCAGCCTTTCTCGCGGCAATGTTATGTGAACTGTTTACGCAGGAAGAACCAAAGAGAGGCGCTCGCCATCGAGACAGAGGCCGATCCCCGCGAGGACCTGGCTCGACCAGCACCCATGGAGGAATTGGAGGAGGTCGAGATCGATGGTCCAGACAAAAAGGTGCGCATTGGGACCACCTTGAAAGAGGATCAGAAGGAGGCCATGACCGCCCTCCTCAAGGAATTCAAAGAGCTCTTCGCCTGGCAGCCGAGCGACATGCCAGGAATCAGCACAGATATTATCTCTCATGAGCTCAGGATAGACCCCTCCATCAAGCCGATCGCCCAAAAAAGAAGATCATTCGGGACTGATAAGCGTTTGGCGATCAGGCAGGAAGTCGGCAGGCTGATTGAAGCTGACTTCGTAAGAGAAGTAAGATTCCAGAGTTGGGTCGCCAACCCGGTTTTGGTCAAGAAATCAAACGGCAAGTGGAGGATGTGCGTCGACTTCCGCGATTTAAACAAGGCTTGCCCCAAAGATTCATATCCCCTTCCGAGAATTGATCAGCTGGTCGATGCTACCTCGGGTCATGAGATGCTGAGCTTCATGGACGCCTATTCAGGCTACAACCAGATCAGAATGCATCCAGATGACGAGGCGCACACTGCTTTCTATGCTGACGGGGACATTCTATGCTACAAGGTGATGCCCTTTGGTCTCATCAATGCCGGGGAAACTTATCAGCGGATGGTGAACCGACTGTTCCAGGACATGCTGGGAAGGAACATGGAGGCCTACGTGGATGATATGCTCGTTAAATCCATCAAAGGCAATCCTCATACCACCGACCTCCGTGAAGCTTTTGAATGCATGAGGAGACACAGCGTTCGCCTGAACCCAGCAAAGTGCGCCTTTGGAGTCAAGTCCGGGAAGTTCCTGGGTTTTATGGTCAGCGAAAGGGGCATAGAAGCAAACCCGGAAAAGCTAAAGGCCATAGAAGAAATGAAGTCGCCAACCTGCCATAAGGAAGTCCAGTGCCTGAACGGCCGACTAGCTGCTCTTAACCGCTTCCTTTCCAAAGCAAGCGACAGGTCCCTCCCGTTCTTCAAAACCTTGAGGGACAACCGCAAGTTCGAGTGGACGCCAGACTGCGAGGAAGCATTCCAGTCCTTGAAAAGGCATATTCAAACACTCCCAGCTCTGGCAAAACCCGTTCCAGGTGCTGTCTTAATAAGGGAGGAGAATAATGTTCAGAGTCCAGTGTATTTTATTAGCAAAATGTTCAACTCAGCAGAAATAAAATATGTCCAGATTGAGAAGTATCTCTATGCCTTAGTTATTGCTTCTAGGAAGCTGAGACCTTACTTTCATGCGCACGACATCACGGTCCTCACCAATCAACCTCTCAAAAACTTCCTGATGAAGCCAGATTCTTCAGGAAGAATGGTCAAGTGGGCGATCGAGCTCAGCGAGTTCAGGATCAAATTTGCGCCAAAAACGGCCATCAAAGGTCAAGCACTAGCTGATTTCATAGTGGAAAGCACGAGTAACGGTCAAGCGGAGGCAGAAAACAGGCCAAGTCAGTCAGCAAACGACAATCAAATCTGGGAACTCTATACGGATGGGTCTTCATCAAAAGAAGGCTCGGGGGCAGGTTTAATTCTTATTCCTCCTGAGGGCGAGCCTCTGAAATGCGCGATCGCCTTGACATTCCCGGCGACCAATAACGAATCAGAATACGAGGCTCTTATCACTGGACTCAGACTAGCAAAAGTAATGGGTATAGCTGCGCTTAGAGTAAAAAGCGACTCAGAGCTCATTGTCAATCAGGTTAATGGCGCATACGAGGCAAAGGGAGAAAGGATGAAGAAATATCTCGGCATTGCCAAAAAGCTGGTCGCAGAAATCCCAAATTTCGCGATTGAATTCATTCCTCGCCAAGAAAACCAGATGGTAGATTCTTTGAGTAAGCTAGCCTTCGGAGGGGCGACAATCCAGGATGTGCAATTTCTGGAAAGGGCCCTATGTTCAGTCCTTGAAAACAGAGCGGAGATCTTCAACATTCAAGAACAGGTCACCTGGATGACCCCGTTCCAGAATTATTTGAAAGAAGGCATCCTCCCAGAGGACGAAGGCGAATCCACTAGGATTAGAAGACTCGCAGCCAGTTATCTAATCATCAATGGAGAACTCTACAGAAGAGGTTATTCGACGCCTTACTTGAGATGTGTTGCTCTGCCCGAAACAGAAAAAGTTCTTCGAGAAGCTCATGAAGGGGCAGCAGCATGTCATGAAGGCGCTCGATCGCTAAGCAGAAAAATATTCAGATTGGGATATTACTGGCCGACCTTGAGAAAAGACGCGGCCGAATTAACACAGAAGTGTGAAATTTGCCAGCAGTTTGCACCACGATCGGGTCGACCATCGACATTATTATCCCCAATGGCGGGTGCCTGGCCCTTCGCTCAATGGGGAATCGATATATTGGGTCCTTTTCCCATTAGCACTGGTCAGCGTACTCACATTATAGTGGCGATCGACTACTTCACCAAGTGGATCGAGGCGAAAACTCTAGCTTCAACAACAGAATTCCAAGTCATCAAGTTCCTGCAGGTTAACATATTCTCCAGGTTTGGCATTCCCAAAATACTCATCAGCGATAATGGTCCGCAATTCGTTGGAAAAGAGCTTGAGTGGCTCTGTGAAGAATATCATGTCGACCATCGTTTCAGTTCAGTGCATCATCCTCAAACAAATGGGCAAGCTGAAGCAGCCAACAAGATTGTCTTAGCCGGACTTAAGAAAAGGGTTCGAGCATTCAAAGGGAATTGGGCAGAAGAGCTGGAAAACGTATTATGGGCCATCAGAACAACGCCTAAGGCGGCCACAGGAGAAACGCCTTTTAGTTTAGTGTACGGATCAGAAGCAGTAGCACCAGCTGAATTAGCAGTGCCTACCCACAGAGTCCTACACTTTAACGCGGAGGCAAATGAGATCGAGCGCAGAACTGACCTCGACTTGGCAGAGGAAAAGAGATGGCTCTCGGAAAAAACACAGGCAAAGATGCGCTTGGCGACCGCTCGGTATTTCAACAGAAAAGTTAGCGCTCGCCAATTTTTCGTGGGGGAGATGGTTATGAGAAGGAATGAATTTACAAGGCTGGACAGTAAAAACAAACTTTCAGCCAAATGGGAAGGACCATACAAAGTAGTAGATATCGCCGCACCAGGATCCTACTATTTGGAAACCACCGAAGGCGAGAGGTTACCCCGTCCATTTAATTCAGAGCATTTAAGAAGATTTTATGCATAGCTTGTAATCAAACTGATTATGTCAATAAAAGAAAGCCATTCCTTCACAAAGCGTGTCCACTCGAAGCAAGCTGAAGCCAAAAAGCCCTGACGCCAAAGTCAGGCCTCAAAAGCCCTAGCAACAAAGCTAGGCCAAAAAGCCCTAGTAACAAAACTAGGTCACAAAAGCCCTAGCAACAAAGCTAGGCCAAAAGCCCTGACGCCAAAGTCAGGCCAAAAAGCCCTAACAACAAAGTTAGGCCAAAAAAAGCCCTAGTAACAAAGCTAGGCCAAAAGCCCTAGCAACAAAGCTAGGCCAAAAGCCCTGACGCCAAAGTCAGGCCAAAAAGCCCTAGCAACAAAGCTAGGCCAAAAAAGCCCTAGTAACAAAACTAGGCCACAAAAGCCCTAACAACAAAGTTAGGCCTCAAAAAACCTGACGCCAAGAGTCAGGTAAAGCCCTGACGCCAAAGTCAGGCCAAAAGCCCTGGCGACAAAGCCAGGCCAAAAGACCTGGCAAAATAGAAGCCCTGACGCCACAGTCAGGCCAAAGAAAGTTTTGGCGATCACCATCGATGATAAAGCCTGAACAAATTACAAATCCCCTGTTGTTATGCCAACACCTCAAAGGTTTAAACTTCAAAGAATCTAACATCTCTTTGAGCTTAGAAGTTTACGCTTTTAAGTGTCAAAAGTGTTATCCTTGGAAAGTTTAACTTATGATTGGTCTAAGGCTTTAAGGGTCAACGACATTACCAAGCAAGGAAAAAGTGGAAAGTAATTATGAGTAAGATATTGGATAGATAAATATGTTCGAAGTCGATTAAAGGCTCAAGAATGTAAAGGCATTCAATAGAAAAACCCAAGTCTTCGATAAATAATTACAAACCAAAAACGGAGAGTACAAAAATAGCTATCTAAAAAAGATAAATACGGTCGCCAAGGAGTTGGGGACTTCAAGCTTTGGGTTCTCGGGGGCAAAGACGCTCTGCTCGCCTTCGGGGGCAGAAGTACCAGGCTCGCCTTCAGGAGCAGCCTCCCCAGCAACAGAGGGCTGCGAAGGCTGACTCCGCAGGAAGGTCTTCAAGGAGGCAACTTCCCCAAGAGGAAAGTGGGGATCGACCGCCTGGACCTCCTCCACCAGGCCTTGAAGAAATTCGGCAATCGCCGACTTCATCACCTTCAAGGCCTGGTCCTCAAAGTCTTCGGAGGCCTTGAACTCCTCAATCACGGCGTGGGGTGAAGGAACCGCCTTCAGCTGATCAGCCAGCCGGTTCTTTTCCTCCTCCAGGGCGATCCCCCTGGCTTCAGCAGCATCCCTCTGGGCGTCAGCAGCGGCCCTTTGCGCCTCAGCGGCGACCCGAAGAGCGTCCGACTTGGCCAGCTGAGCGCGAACCTCCTTCAACTCAGCCTCTAGGCGAGCCCGGACCGCTTCTCCTTCATCAAGGCACCGATGAAGGGCTTCAAAATCCTGAAGGACAGCCGCCACATCGGCCTCCCTCCGCTTGATATCAGCAAGGAGGCGCTGCTCCTTGCTGAAATACTCTGACCGGGCATTGTCTACCAAGGCGATCGCCGCGTCAGCAGTCGTCTTGATAGCCTCCAGCTGCCCAGGGGAGATCCCCGTGCTCCGGTATTGCTCCAGCTCGACAAGCAGGTCTGAATGCTTGCCGGTGAGCTCGCCGAAGACACGGCCGATCATCACCTCTTCCCGAACGAGCTGACAACAAAAGAAAAATGAGAATTGTCAGGACACGAACAAAAGGGAACGACTATGGAAAGAGGAAAAAGAAACGAGGCCTTACCAGAGCGACTCGTTCGTAGTGAGACCGAAGGAACCCCTCGATCTGAGGAAGCTCCGTGGGGACGGACGAACGGTCCTTGGGAGGAATTATCCCATCAAGGAGCCGCATACACAAGTCTGGGCTACCCCGGAGGCTCTTTGGGCAGGGCACCCCTTCTTCGAAAGGTCCCCGCAAGGGAACCAAGCACCCCGAGAGTTCGCAGCCTTGAGCGGCTGGAACAAACTCGCCATGGAGCAATACTCCTCCCCGGGAACCCTTGAGGAGCTGGGGGCATCGGAACCCTTCTTATGGGTCCCAGACTCCTTCGGGGGGACCGCGGACGCCGTAGGAGGTGGGGGCGCCAAAGATAAAACCTTCTCCTGGCCAGCCGTAGGCCCCTGGGGGGAAGGAGGGATGGCCGCCGAAGCAGGAGCCTTCCCTTTGCCAGTGGAAGGACCCTCAGGAGGAGGAGGATGCTGTCCAACAGCCGGTTGCTCCTCACTCCTGACCTTCTTGGCAGGTGGAGGAGAAGGGTCTCGAACCACGTCAACCGTGGACTCTTCTGCGAAACAAAAAGAAGAAAGTCGCGTCAAACAAACGCAGGGAATTTAGAAACAAGGTGGAATATGGAAATAATGCAATATGAAATAACATACCTCGCTGGCAAGGGCCAGCAGGGGCCGAAGGAAGGGCCTCCTCTGGTTTCCTCTTGGACGATCGCCTAGAGGGGGGAGGAGGAGAGCTCAGCAGCACCTGGTCGGGGGACAACCCCGCCGATTCCTGGTCATCAAAGAGACCTATCAGTTTTCGGCTCTTGCTTACGACCTTGCCTACAAGTGATAAGACAAGATAAGAGTTAGAGAATTACCCAATCATCAAAGATTGGCGTGGCTTGATGAATGCCCGCCATCTCAAGGGCATTCTCAGTAGTCTCTGCCACTGAACGGATAGACTTGAACTGGGATGATCGATGCAGCCGGTACAGGTCGTCGATGGCATTCCGGTCGCTCCCTGACAATTCTTCAAAGGAGGGAGGAAAATCCTTGTCCGGAGCAAACAATTTCCAGGGTACACCCCCCTTGTACAAGAAGTAAAACTTCTTGTAGTTGGAGTTAGTGGCCCGGAAATCATCGACCAGGCGAACATGGACGTTCCAAACCCATCCCTGAGGGCCTCCCCACTCTGAAAACTTCGGCCAGCGGGATTGGAAGTGGTGGAGGTGGTTTGCCCCTGCTGCCAGTCGGAAGAAACACCGGAACAAGGCCAGTGAATACACCCATTCTTGGCGTAAGCACAGGAACTTGAAACCGACCCACATCCTGAGGGCATTCGGAACAAGCTGCGTGGGGTGAATCCCGTAAAACTGACACAAGGTCTGTAAATCCTCACAGAGAGGAAAACGCAACCCAGCATCGATCTGGGCCGCATAAATGTAAACCTCTCCGTCGTGAGGAAAATGCATACCTAAGCCAGGATACCTAGGAGCATCCTCCACGCTGAAGCCACAGAGCGCCACCACGGTCTTAAAATAAGTCGGCTTCAATTCATTATGCTTGACGTCTACTCGAACAAATTCAAATATTGCAATGATAAACATAAAAAGCAAAGAACAGCAGGGGATATCACCAAATCAGAGCGTCGAAAGAACATGGATTTACCTTTCGGAGAAAAGATGGGCGTTTGAAGCACAGACCCATCTACCACCACTGGGGTGGCCGCAGACCTTCCCACGTCAGGCTGTTTCCCCGCCGAGGAGGGCACAGCTTCATCCCTAATGGTCAAGGGAACACTGACATTCTGAGGGGCGCTGGCTTTGTTAGCACCCTTGATGGCCATGTGTTTGACTCTCTGAGTTCTGGGGGCCATGGAAATGGTCGAAAGGAGAACTGAAGAGGATTGAAAGAGAAAGGAGAGGGATTCGCAAAGAGGCTCTGGAAATTTGGAAGAGTGAATAAGCATAAAGAACAAAACAGAGAAATTGACGTTTCTTATATAAGCCCAAAAAGGAGTAACCGCCACGGACGAATCGAAGCGACACGGAGAATAATTGCGCCTTTTTGGAAAAAAACCAAAGCAATGTCAGAATTCCAAGAGACACCTCGGGGAGACAAACGGTTGGTTGGTGCAGACAGCTGTCAGACTACCCTAGGTTTACGGAAAAGTAAATGTCAGGCGTGCCTCAAGTGACCGTTCGATTTCTGGACAACTGTGCAGTTATTAAATGCTAACAAGTCCACTAAGGAGACAAGAGGGTCGCCAGCGCACTAATAAGCGCTATTAGAAGTACCTCGGGCAGGTAGTGATCGCCTAGCCAAGAAAGATAGACTTTCATAAACCTAGATTACCTCGAGTGATCGCCAAAGGGGAATAAAAGAAAGGATATTTTTTCAACTTTGAGCGAAGAAAAAACTGCTCGCCAAACAGGCTCAAAATGCCTCAAAGGTCATGAACCAGTACAAGAAATGAAGAAAACCGAATCTAAGACGTCACTATCTAAAATCCTACCAGGAAATAAAGCTCGACTGGAGAGACTTCAATCAAGCTTCGGGGGCAAATGTTGGATATCGATAGTGACAGCCCAGTAGGGAAAATGGCTTCGAAGGCCCAATAACTATAGAGGGGGTAAACCCATAACATTCGAACCGGACCGGCCTCCATAGAATGGCCCAGAACCGAGCCCAAAGCCTCTGAGGACACCATGAGTGCTCGCCATTCTTTACCAGGCCGTGACCTCTCACTGCTCGCCATGAGAGTGCTCGCCCCGAAGAGAGCCCTGCATCTCTCCTCTGGTCCCACTAAACCGTTAATAACAGAGTGGCCAAGATATCCCGCATATCTCGGTCACATATTCACTAAAGATTAGATTTGGTAACTGCAATATCTCGCAGTAACTGCCATATCCCACGATCCGAATCTTCAGCAACTCAATATACATTAAGATATTCAGTTGCCTTTATACGGTTCTATCTCTCTTACCCTATAAATACCCTTGCTTTACATACGTTCTTTACGTTTTGAGTTTTATACACACACATACTCATTTAAGCATTGGAGAGGGACCCAGAGGCACCCCCTCTGTTGCGCTCCCCTACTTGCAGGTTCACCGGAGTTGGAGCTGAAGCGTCATCCCAACCTTGTCTGGCATTCAATTCACTGCCAGATCAGCATTCAGGATTTCACGATCCAACACTAGTCAGTAGACGCGATGTCCTTGACCTGTCTGCCGTTAGTGTAAATGATAATATAACTCACACAGGTATCTTCCTAGTATTGTTCAGTTCACGCATTCATGCCCATTCTGGCCATGGGCATTGCCTGGTTCTGCAAGCGTTTCTATGAATTGTGCCCTCAACAATTCCTTTCGAAGCGGACCCTCTTCTCACTTACATAGGTGATTCATCATCTCAAGTGTTACTCCAACACTCTATATTTCTGAATCATTAAAAGCACTTGCTTAACCTCATCCACTATTGTCACTGTTTCTCATCATAGGAATGGACTCGGGGTTAAAATCCCCCATAGTGATCTGATCTCACTCTTGTGATTAGTTGTCCCTTTGAACTTAAATATTGGGATCTCCAGTCAACTAGGTTGGGTTTTCCTTCTCAAAAGTGTTTACTGCACAGGCTTTAGTCCCATTCCTCACGATGATTGACCAACTTGCTCTTTATTTAACCCTTTAGTTAACAGATCCGTTATATTATCCTTCGATTTGACATAATCATTTGTGATAATTTCTGTCGAGAGCAATTGTCTAATGGAATTATGTATACGACGAATATGTCTAGACTTACTATTATACATATGACTTTGTGCCCTACCAATTGCAGATTGACTATCGCAATATATGCTTATTGCAGACACTGGTCTTGGTCACCTAGGAATATCCTCAAGAAAATGGCGTAGCCATTCAGCTTCTTCAGCACATTTATCAAGTGTTATAAACTCAGATTCCATGGTGGATCTGTCTATAACTGTTTGCTTAGAGGATTTCCACGATATGGCTGCACCCCTTAGGGTAAGCACGAATCCACTTGTGGAGTTCGAGTCTCTTGATGCTGATATCCAATTAGCATCAGTATATCCTTCTATAACCGTTGGATATCTTGTATAATGCAGCCCATAACTACGAGTATATCTCAAGTACCTAAGTAATCTTATGATTCCATCCCAATGATCAGTACTTGGATTACTCGTATATCTACTCAACACGCCAACAACGTGTGATATATCAGGTCTAGTACACGTCATCAAGTACGTGACACTACCAATAACCCCTAGCGTACTCAACTTGAAGGACGCTTTCTCCTGTATTTCTTGAGAAATACGTATTTGGATCTATTAGAGTGCAGACCTCCTTTTTGTCATCCTTGTTGAATTTCTCTAATATCTTATCGATATAATTAGATTGACTTAGAGCAATTCCTTCTGATGTCCGATTAATTTTAATTCCAAGAATTACATCAGCAAGGCCCATGTCTTTCATGTCAAATCTCGAATTCAACATATCCTTCGTGGATTGAATCATCTTATCGTTACTTCCAACGATAAGCATGTCATCAACAAAAAGACACAAAATGACATAACATTCATTTGTATCTTTCACGTAGATGCATTTGTCACATTCATTTATTTTAAATCCTTTTTCCAGGATTACATTGTCAAATTTCTGATGCCACTGTTTCGGTGCCTGTTTCAGACCGTACAGTGATTTAACAAGTTTACAGACTTTCTTTTCCTGCCCTGGCGCAACAAAACCCTCAGGTTGTTCCATGTAGATTTCTTCATCTAAATCTCCATTTAAGAAAGCTGTTTTTACATCCATTTGATGTATTTCCAAATTTCGCAATGCCGCTATTGCGAGTATCATTCTTATGGAAGTTATTCTCGTGACCGGAGAATATGTGTCAAAATAATCAAGACCTTCTCTCTGCTTGTAACCCTTAATTACAAGTCTAGCCTTATATTTATCAATTGATCAATCTGTTTTTATTTTCCTTTTGAAAATCCACTTGTAACCTAGTGGCTTGGATCCAGGAGGAAGATCCACTAGTTCCCACGTGTGATTTTGCAAGATGGACTCAATTTCACTATTGATTGCCTCTTTCAATAGAGGCCCTTCTGAAGAATTTACGGCTTCTTGAAATGTTTGAGGTTCCGCTTCAAGTATATAGGTGAAAAAATTTGGACCAAAAGATTTTTCTACCCGAACTCGTTTACTTTTCCTAGGTTCTACCTCAACATTTTCTAGGTCTAGACCATTATTTTCAATAGTCTCATAAGTTCGTTTCGACGAACTTGCATTCCCCCTAGATTTAGCCGGAAATACTTCTTCAAAGAAATATGCGTTTCTTGATTCCATTATCGTATCTTTATGTATATCCGAAATCTTTGAATCATGCACAAGAAACTGATAAGCATTACTATTTTGAGCATATCCTATGAAGATGCAATCAATAGTTTTTGGTCCAATCCTAACCTTTTTAAGAGGAGGCACCATCACTTTAGCAAGACACCCCCACACTCGGAGGTGATTGAAAGATGGTCTTCTACCTTTCCATAATTCGAAAGGTGTTTTCTCTTCTTTTTTTCGGGGTACCTTATTAAAAAGGTAAGTGCTACTTAAAATAGCTTCCCCCACATGTTCTGAGGTAACCCATAACTTATCAACATTGAATTCGTCATTTCTTTCAATGTTCGATTTTTACTTTCCGTCACCCCGTTTGATTGGGGTGAATAGGGAGCGGTGACCTCATGTATGATTCCGTGTTGAGCACACAACTCACCAATGGAGCATCATACTCACCACCTCTATCACTACGCAACATCTTGATTTTCTTGTTAATTTGATTCTCAATTTCTTGTTTATAAAGCATGGCATTTTCTATAGCTTCATCTTTACTCTTCAACAAGTATACATAGCAATATTTAGTACTATCATCCACAAAAGTGATAAAGTACTTATTTCCGCCTCTCGTTTTAACAAACTTTAAATCACAAACATCGCTATGTATTAAATCAAGAGGTTTTGTATTCCTTTCAACTGAATGAAAGGATGACCTGGTTAATTTAGCCTCAACACATATTTCACACTTATGTTTGAGATCAATTTGAAGTGTAGGGATGTGATTCATGTTAATTAACCTTCGTAAGGTATCATAATTAACATATCCTAATCTACCATGCCAAATATTAGAAGACTCAATCACGTAAGCGGAAGAAACAGTTTTATTCTTGTTTGTCTTAGGCTTAATAGCCATTACATTGAGTTTGAACATCCCCCCACATTCATAAACCTTACCCACATACATCCCATTTTTTGTGAGTACAAATTTATCCGACTCAAATACAAGACGGAAGCCATGCTTGTTGAGGAGAGATCTTAACACCAGGTTCCTGCGAATGTCTGGCACATACAGCACATTCTTCAATGTCAGCTCTTTCCCGGAAATCATCTTCAAAATGACGCTTCCTTTGCCCTTGACCTCGGATGAGGCGGAATTGCCCATGTACAAGCTCTCCCCAGAATCAACTTCTTCAAAATTGAAGAGTATTCCTTTGTCCGAACAGACATGCTTGGTGGCACCTGTGTCAACCCACCACTCTCGGGGGTTGGAATCACCCATGCTCACCTCAGACACCACCGTAGACAAGTTAATGTCGTCAATGTCTTCGGTGATTTATTGGACCATGTTGGTCTCCTTTTTCTTAGGAAACCTGCAATCATTAGATTTATGGTCAGTTTTACCACAGTTATAATAGACTCCAATAAATCCTTTTGGTTTGGATCCCGACTTCTTCGAGACTCCCCCCTTAGGGCCCAGAATGAATCCTTTTTGCTTCTTCTGCTTGCCTTTGGCAGCATGTCTGCTCTGCCCATGCTCCACCACATTTGCCTTGGCGGAGGCCATCGTGTTCATGGGACCGATTGGAATTTCTCATGCAGCATTCATGTACTGCTCTTGCACATTGATCCTTTCTAGCAGCTCGACCATGGTCATCTCCTTCCGCTTGTGCTTCAGGTAGCCCTTGAAGATATTCCACGCTGGGGGTAACTTCTCAATTATGACGGCTACTTGAAACGACTCCGTGAGTTACATTTTTTCGGCATGGATACTCTGGAGGATGAGTTGTAGATCTATCACCTGTTTCATACATGGTTTGTTATCTACCATCTTATAGTCAAACAGGCGACTAACTAGGAATTTCTTTTTCCTGGCATCCTCGGACTCATATTTTTGTTCCAAGGTATGCCACAAATCTCTAGCGGACTTTGTTTTACTATATACATCATACAATGAATCAGACAAACAGTTCATTACATAATGTCTTCATAAATAATCTGAGTGATTCTAAGCTTCTAGAACTAAGAAGAACCCTTGATTATCACCATCCTCGCTTTGAGTTGGTGGTTCTTCAGTCAGAAATCGAGCCAAGATCAGCGTGGTCAAATAGAACTTCATCTTCTCTAGACACCTCTTGAAGTTTGAGCCGTCAAATTTCTCGGGCTTCTCAGCAGGCACAAGTCCAGCAGGCACAAGTCCAGCCGGACGAGTCATGGTTATCCCCGAGTCAGCGCAACGACGGGCGCGTTCGACGACGCATTAGGGACTTCAGTCTGAGTCATTGCTCCAGCGCTGATATCAAACTCATTGTTGATTGCAGCAATAATTCTGAAACAGAAAATGCTGAATTATTTTACCGAAAATTATTATTTCAGATGACACAAATTAATGAACCGAGTCGGTTCTTTGTCTCCTGAAATTACTATAACACAAAAAATTGACTTAAGATTGTTAGTAATATTTAGGACAATTAAATAATAATTTTCGAAATTAAAATTACATGAAATTCTTTAATGACATGAAAATTGACGAAATTGCCCAAAAAATTGGATTTTGTAGAAAATTACTGAGTCCCGTATCAAAACGGTCTCCTTAAGGCAATTTCTCCGTAAATGGTTTGTGTAAGAGGAAAATTAGGACGATTACCTCCCAGGATAAAACAGTGTCGTCAAGGCGAAACAAACACGGTGTTTCCTTTAACCGAACTGAACAATACCTGAACTCGGACTTCGACAGAAATTCGAACACAACTGGAAACTCGGATCTGACTTAACTCTTGAGCAATATTTCTGTTGGTAATTTTCGGGAGTGTATGAGATTGTTTATAATTGAGAAGAACCAACCCTATTTATAGGTTTTATGGTACTCCTTGAAATCAAAAATACCAACAACTATATTACAATAGGAAACACTCCATTAGAAAATATATTATTAGGAAATATATTATTAGGAAATATTTCATTAGGAAATATATTATTAGGAAATATATTGTTAGGAAATATTTTATTAGGAAATATATTAATAATACTCTCTTGATATAAAAAAGATAGTAACAATATTCCACGTATATTTTGCAGTATTGTGAAGAATATTAAGAAACTATTTCTTGATATAGTTTATCAACAGTAATATTTCCTAATATATTACACCATCAATCATATTTCCTAATATATTACTTCCTTCCTCATTTACCATTCATAAGAAAATTGGGTCGGTTTAATCCTAAACCGACCCAGGTTGAATCAGACCGGTCCAAGGGTTGGGCCACAACTAGGGGTGGCAATCGTGTCGTGTCGTGTCTAATCGTGTCGTGTCATTAATCGTGTCGTGTCATTAAACGTGTCGTGTCTAAACGGATAAGTTTTAAACGTGTCTGTAAATGTCAGACACGTACACGACACGTTTAATAAACGTGTCACACGACACACGACACGGCAACACGACACGATTAAGACACGACACAACACGATTAAGACACGACACGACACGTTTACAACACGATAAGACACGACACGATTAGACACGGCATGACACGATAACACGACACGATAGACACAACACGACACGATAGACACGATATATACGATAAAACACGACACGATAAGACACGATAAGACACGTTAAAATCAACACATTAAATCAACACTCAACAACACATCCAACATTCAACACAAATCCAACCAAATCAACAAAAATCAGTCAATCAAATTCTCCACACACAGTAATAATCAACACATAATATTCTTGTAGTTAGCCACCTTGCATAACTTACATTTTCAAACTTTCGTAACATCAACACCATGGTCTTCTTCTTGTAGTTGATTAACTTTTATCACATCTTCAGCAAGATCATCCATAGAAATCTCTCTATTCTCTATTATCAATTGAGATAAATAAGATTAGAGCTTTTATAATAACCAACGAGAAAAATATTAGAGAATCATAGTATACCTATATCTCCATAAATCCCATCTCTGCAACACATCAATGCTTCAACCACTTCAGGACGTAATGTACTTCTGTATTGATCAAGTATTCGACCTCCACCACTAAAATCCGACTCTGAAGCAACCGAAGATATTGGTATGCTCAAGATATCACAAGCCATTCTTGCAAGAATAGGATACCTTGATCCGTCATTTTTCCAATGCTCGATGACATTCACCTCAATAATTGCCCTATATCACGTGTATCCTTTCTAGAACAATTCTCAACATGGCGTTTTAAATTTCCAGTTCTAGCAATATATTTCAAAATGAGCCACACTTTTTGCAAGTACAGTCGTACTTGCCATCTATATCAGGTGTTTTCCCTTTCTCAATAAATGTCCAGACTGCAGATGTAGATTTTCTGTTTCTTTTAGTACCTTGTGTTGAGTTTGAAGGGGCACCCAAAGTTGAAACATTGTCCTCTTCAATCTCTGTTATAATTGGGCTGACTGGAATAGAGTTTGAAAGACCTCCTTCTAGATTTACCTCCAAATCAATATCCATTAGTTCTGTAATTAACAAGAAACAAGTTTAGTATAAAAAAAAGTAAAAACCAGCTTGTTTTTTGAAGAGTATCTTCTCTATATCCTGCAACTACTACTCACTCCCGTTACAATATTGAAGAGTAACGCTCAATTCTATATCAAATTCCGATTACATATGACTGCTAATACGTACGCTTTCATGGTCTGCAATTAAGTTTTGGATTTAACATATAACTCCCTCGTGAAAACAAAGACCTGACTTGATATATAAACTACTAGCTAGCTAGCTAGCTCCCTCGATTCGGGATTGACGCAGTCACAAATCGCAAATCACAAATCACAGGATTGACAAAAGGTAATGGAAGGTAACAGAACCGCAAATCGCAAATCACAGAAGGTAATGGAAGGTAACAGAACCGCAAATCGCAAATCACAAAAGGTAATGGAGAAGCGTCGTTTACCTCCAGACAGGATTGACGCGGTCACGCGGAAGGAGGCGGGATTGACGCGGTCACGTCTTGCTCTAGACGTCAGAGACTCGAACGTCTTGCTCTAGATGTCGGACAGACGATGGACGAGTAGAGAGCTGGGGAGCAATTGGGATGGAGGCGAATTGGGATGAGAATTGGGATGAGAATTGGGATGGACAGACGATGGACGATGGAGGCGGCGAATTGGGATGAAAATGAGTGAAGTCTGAATGAGATTGACAACAATTGAAAATGAAAAGGCAATTAGGGCTACTGGTTATGTGGGTGTGGCCCGTGTGGTTTTGTTTTTTTTTGGTAGAAATGTGGGTGTGAGTTAGTGAAAATTATACACGATTAGACACGGTTAGACACGACACGATTAGACACGACACGATTAGACACGACACGATTAGACACGTTTAGACACGATTAATTAATCGTGTTTAAACGTGTGTTTGTCGTGTTTTAGCAGGTTAGATGTGTTTAGACACGATTATTAATCGTGTCTAAACGTATAAGAGTTGTTTAGACACGCTTAGTAATCGTGTCGTGTCTAAACGTGTAAATTGCAGATCGTTTGCAGATCGTTTAATCGTGTCGTGTCAGAAATTGCCACCCCTACCCACAACCAACATAGTAATTATATATATATATATATACTAATTTGTATAAATAATAAAACGATTTAGTTATATAGAATAATTATATTGAACCATCTCAAATTATATATTTTTTAATGATGTAGCAACGCTACGTAGACAAATGTGTACTTAGATTTTTTTTCAAAAATTTTCATTGTATATTAAAAAAATATATATTAATTTGGTTGTTATTAATATATAATATTTTCAATTTTAAAATAGTACACCTTTATATAATGATAATTAAAAAATGATAATTGACGCAAAGTACAAATCACATTTATTAATATTTTCATATAGAGATGGATCATAGCTACAGAGGATATCAACTATCGAGAGAGACAAAAAGTGAAAGTTGTAGAAGGAGATAACATAATTCTGTTGTATATTTCAGTGAATATAATGAACAGTACAACTATATATAGTAGCTATTCTATCAGAATATCTAACTAACTGCTGACATCAGCAGCAGTTATACAAACTCCTGCATACTTAGATATACACACTCCTACGTATTTCTACATTCCCCTTCAACTATTTCTTCTCGGGGTTCCTTTGATATACCGAATCACTCTTATAGCAGCCTCAAAATGAGACTTCTTTGGATCATGTACAAATTGACTGAGGTGTTGAACTGCAAATGCGATATCCGGACAAGTAATGGTGAGGTATAAAAGTCGGTCGACCAGTCTTCTATAAATATCAGCATCGGCACAACCGGTATCCTCAATGTTAAGACCAAATGCTTGGTCTTATTCTTTGGTAATCAACTTATGGTTCAACTCTAGTGGCGTAGTTTGACAACACTAAGACCTGCAGTAGAGACCAGCTCAAGGTCATATTTGTGTTGATTAATGACCAGTCCTTTTGGGGATCGAGTAACTTCCAAGCCGAAATATACCTCAGACTTCCCAAATTCTTTAGCTGAAATGCCTTATGTAAAACATCCTTCAGTTCATCCATTAATACTGAGTCAGAATAAGTAATTAATAGATCATCCACATAAATCAGTAAGAACACACTTCGACCATCCATTCTCTTGGTGAACAAAGAATAGTAAAATTTACTTTAACAGTAGTCGTGTCGCAGTAACACCTCTGTAAGCTTCAAGTTCCATTGGCGAGAGACTTGTTTTAACCAGTATAAAGATTTGAGCAAACGACAAACCTTTCGTGGTTGTGCAGCAAAATGTTCTTCGCTAAAACCGGGAGGAATCTCCATGAAATCATTTTCAACCAAGTCCCCTTGCAAGAATGCATTGTTAACATCCATTTGGCAAATATCCCAAGAGTTGGCAACAACTAATGCAAGGAGTAGTCGAACTGTAGTTATTTTTGCAATAGGTGAAAATGTTTCTTCAAAATATGTCCCTTCTTGTAGGGTGTATCCTTTTACAACTAAACGAGCTTTATAACGCTACAGAGTTCCCTCAAAACGAAATTTGAGTTTATACACCCATTTACAACCCACAGTTTGCTTATTGGGCGGTAAATCAACAAGTGTCCATGTATTGTTCTACTGCAAAGTATCAATCTATATTTGCATAGCCCGAACCCAATTAGAATCTTTAGACGTTTCTCGAAATGTCATCGGTTCAGTAAGTTTTTCAGACTTATTGAGATAACTATGCAAAGTTGAACACAAGTAATCATATTGCATAAAGTTACCAATAGGAAATGGAGACTTGGACTTGATTGTTGGAGTAACAAAATCTTGTGTCCATATGATAGGTTTAGAGGCCCTGGAGGAACGGCGGACTTCTGCATCATGTCGCACCTCTTCACGTATCGTTGAAATATCTGCAGAAACATTTGTATTACCATCATCAACAACATTTGTATTACCATGATTAACCGACTCTGCATGACCATCTGTTTCACCATCTGCAATATTGACAGGTTCGGCATAATGTAAAACTTCTGCAGTAAGAGACACATTTCCATCAAAGTGAATGGTTCAGGTATGACTTAAAGTGATCCATATTAGAAGCAGATAGCAAATCAAATAGAAACAATTGAAAATTTTCAACTTTAGTCAGGCTGAAAGGAAAATTCTTCTCATTGAATATCACGTCACAACAAGCACGAAACAGAGAATCATTGAGTTGCATAACAATATATCCTTTTTGAGTGAATGAATAACCCATAAAAACAGCAGGATATGCTCGAGGATCAAGCTTGTCTTGCACAGGTAAATGCTTACCAAAGCATAAACAACCAATAATGCGAAGATGACTCAAATCAAGTTTGGCTTTGTGTAACATAGTGTATGGAGAATCTCCTTGTAGTGTTGTGGAAGGCAACAAGTTAATGATATAACAAGCCGCTAACACACAGTATCCTCATAATTTGATAGGGATGGATGCCTAAAAACGCATAGAACGAGCAACATCCAACATATGTCGGTATTTGCGTTCACCCCGCACATTCTGCTGAGGAGTAAACGCACAATTTGTTCGATGAGCAATTCCTAAATATTGGAACATATTACTGCTCAAATGATTGAGAAACTCCCCTTCATTGTCATTTCGAACCACCTTCATAAAATGTTCGAACTGTGTGCGTATCATCCTAAAGAACTGTTTCATATGTAAGATTGTATCAGTCTTTTAATGCATGAGAAATGTCCATGTATGTCGAGAATAATCATCCACCAAAGTTAAAAAATGGGAAAAGTATTAAAAAGATGTAATATGTATGCCAAAATAGGTAAGTGATGAAACTTGTTTTGGGTCGTTGGTTTATGATATAAAATGTTTCATTTTGTAAGTTTTAGATGAAACGTTTGTTTTCCATTATTTATCCCGTTAACAGCCGTCATATGCCACGCATGTGATGTCGTTAAAAGGAAAAAAAAATCCAAATTCCAAAATTACCCTTACCTCTATTTTCGTCATGTTGGAACTATCCCCCTTCACTCCTTTTTTTCCTTCCTCACAATGATGCATAAGATCCCCATAAACCATGGAGCGGCTATCCATGAACTTCTCCATGCCCTCAAAAATATTATGCAGCCTCGATTGAAGATTCCTGGAAAAGACAACCTCACTCTCTGGACTTCCGATGTTTTGGTAACTCTCTCTGTCTCTTTGTGTTTCTTCTCCCTATCATTACAAGAGATCAACACACCCTAGGCACGTACATACTTACATAATGAATGCCCTATGCAAGCTTGTGTTTGTGGATTTATTATTTGCTTCCAAATTTGAGATATTGTAATTTGTATCGTGACAGAACTCTTCACGTGTTGCAGAGTTTGATAGTACAAACCCTAAGCTAATGAACGAGTCAACAATGATGAGAATAGCAAGAGGATCAGGCCACCATTACAGAGAAGTACTGGAAATGATGGAAGAGTATGTTGTAATGTTAAGCTAGTTGTTTACCTAAGTTTTTAGTTGTTTTGCTTTGTCATTATTTTAGACAAATAGTTAAGAAAGTAGAGTTACAAAACTTATAACAAATAGTTAAGAAAGTAGAGTTACAAATAGTTAAGAAAGTAGAGTTACAATTATGACAAGTAGTAGAGTTACAAAATTGTAAGACAACTAGTTATGTAAGTTATGGTTTTGGTTTAGTAATATCATGAAAAAAATTAGAAAATGATGCAAGAAGTTGAGGCATAAAAAAAAAAAGTTGTTCATTTGTTGTGTCTTCAAGTTTTTCAATTGCAATTGTGTGTGTGTGTTAGTGTGGTTGATATTCCAAGTAATTGTGGCAAGAAATCCAACAATTGGTATCAGAGCAAGGTTGGAAGAAGATGGCCGATCACGAAGGAAGAAACGCAACCATGACACTGACGACAAGAGCTTCCATCCCGGTCCAATATCCCAAGCTAAGTGAAACAAATTACGGCATATGGGCGGTCAAGATGAAGATAATCTTGCGTTCACTAGGGGTATGGTCAGTGATCGAAGGTGAAGACACGAGCGAAGACAAGGATCAAGGCGCCATGGTAGCCATTTCCCAAGCCGTGCCGGACGACGTGATGATGGCGATCGCGGAGAAGGAGACGACCAAGGAAGCTTGGGACACATTAAGGGAGATGCGGGTTGGCAAGGATCGTGTCAAGTAGGCTCGTGTACAAGTATTGAAACGGCAATTGAACAAGTTACGAATGGAGGATTCAGAGACGATCAATGAGTTTTCCATGAAGCTCACTACGTTGGTGGGCAAAATTCGTTCTCTAGGCACGAAGCTTGACGACAGTGAGGTTGTTGAGAAGTTGTTTAGTGCATTCCCGGACAGATTTCTCCACATTATCGAAACGATTGAACAGTTTGGGGATATTGAGAACATGTCGATTTCAGAGGCGATCGGTCGTCTTCGAACTTTTGAGGAAGGACTCAAAGGCCGAATGCATTCAAAGGATAGTGGAGATCAGTTGCTCCTTACCCAAGCCGAATGGGAGACAAGGTGTGTGAAGAACAAGTCGCATGAAGGTTCGAGTAGTAATGAAAGAGGAGGATTTCACGGGAAAGGACGTGATCGTGGAAATGGTGGAGGTCGAGGAAATGGTGACCGAAATCCACGTACCTTCGACAAGTCCAAGGTTAAGTGTTACAACTATAATGAGTATGGTCATTTTGCCAAGGAATGCCCTAAGCCAGACCGAAGAGAAAGGGAAAACCTGGTTGAAGTGGAAGTTGATGATGAACCAGCACTGTTGATGGCTGAAGTGTGTGTCCTCAATCACACGAATGAAGACAAGGTGTTACTCCACGAAGACAATGTAGTGTTGAAGGTTGACAACACTTCGGAGAAGGCTTGGTATTTGGATACCGGCGAGAGTAACCACATGACTGGTTGCATCAATCATTTTGCTGAAATTGATACAACCGTTAAAGGATCCGTCAAGTTTGGGGATGGATCAACTGTGGATATTCAAGTGAGAGGTTCGGTTCTACTTGAGTGCCTCACGGGTGAGCATCGTGTGCTCACTAATGTGTACTATATAGCGAGCTTGAAGAGCAATATCATTAACCTTGGTCAGTTGGATGAGAACGGGTGCAAGGTCGAGATTGAAGGTGGAGTTATGTCTATTGTGGATCGATCGAAACGACTACTAATGAAAGTGGGTAGGTCAGGAAATCGGTTATATGTGTTTAACATAGCACAAACTTTACCTGAATGTCTTCTAACAAGAAGTAAGGATGAAGAAGATGAATCAGGGGAAGAAGATGAAAGTCTGGGTGATATGTGGAAAGAGATGGATCTAGCCATTGAGGATTCAAATGATGTTGCTGAAGATTCTCCTGGCGGGGATGGTAGCGAAGACGAGGATGAGGTGAAGATGCTTTGCTTAGCCTTCGAACAGCAGAAACTCTGAGGAGCAACTGCAGAGATCATGTCTGAGGATATAGATCAGGTCCGTAATTATGTGGAGATGGACGAGCTAGTAGGCAAGATTGATATTAAGCAGGGAGTTTGGTTAACTCAATTTCTAGCGGATATGATGCGGTATGAAATGAAGAAAGTGCTCCTAAAGATCGATAATCAATCGGCAATTGCGTTGAGTAAGAATTCGGTTTATCATGATAGGATTAAGCATATTGACACCCAGTTTCATTACATTAGAGATTGTGTGGAGTCGGGAATGATTGAAGTTCAGCACGTTTGTACGGAAGAACAACGTGTCAATTTATTGACGAAGTCACTAGGTGGATTAAAATTCTTGGAGATGCGAGAGAAAGCTGGTGCACGGATCGTGTAAGACAACAAGCTTAAGGAGCAGATTGTTGTAATGTAAAGCTAGTTGTTTACCTAAGTTTTTAGTTGTTTTGCTTTGTCATTATTTTAGACAAATAGTTAAGAAAGTAGAGTTACAAATAGTTAAAAAAAAGTAGAGTTACAAATAGTTAATAAAGTAGAGTTACAATTATGTCAAATAGTAGAGTTACAAAATTGTAAGACAAATAGTTATGTAAGTTATGGTTTTGGTTTAGTAATATAATGAAAAAAATCAGAAAATGATGCAAGAAGTTGAGGCATCAAAAAAAAGTTGTTCATTTGTTGTGTCTTCAAGTTTTTCAATTTCAATTGTGTGTGTGTGTTAGTGTGGTTGATATTCCAAGTAATTGTGGCAAGAAATCCAACAATAGAAATCCAACAGAGTACAAGAGGCTAGCCAAAATCTGGAGCAATATGAAGGGAGTGAAGATCCCGACCTAAGGAGACATGAGCATGTGGTATAGGAACATGAATGCACAACGAATGAGTAGAATCCTTCCCCCGCAGATGCTGAGGCAGATTGGTGGAATGGGAGGTCTACAAAACTTGATGAAACAGATGGGGTCATCGAAGGACATGATGTGTATGTTTGGAGGGGGGAGGAGAATAGGGAGAAGGGAAAAAAATCAGTTTTATCTTCTTCTGATAACAAAATACATGAGTTTCGTATAGTTATTGGGTTTAGATTTATGCAAATTTTTGATGAAGAGTTATCAGGCAATGAATTTGCAGTGTAATGCCATGAATTCTCTCAACGCGTTAATCATAATTATCAACTAGAAAATAAAAATCTTTTATTGGAGACCCAGCAAATACCAATTCCATGGTTGAAATTCTCCAACACGGGTACATTTCATACCAATATCCACAAAGATTAAAGACCATTAGCTTGTGTATACCAATACCAATTAGAATCCTCCTAACCTCTATCCAATTCAACACAAAGTTATTGCAGCTTCTGCTGCTTCTCTGTTCTATGTTTCTCTTTCTCCACATTATTCAATTTCAGTGGCAATCAATCCTTCCTCATATCAATGAAGGAAGAATTGGAAGAAGCAAATACCACATATTCCACCCCTCTATCCCATCCCTCAAATACTCCATCATAATTACTCTTCTTCCACCAAGTAAGTGTTTCATCCCACTCTCTTTTACTAATGAATCAACATGATGGAACCTTAGTCAAACATAATAATCTTCACCATGATCTTACCTTCCATGGCATTGGCTAGACTAGACTATATTACACCATTAATGATCTAACAATAACAATGCAGACCTAAATTGGAGAGAAACGGTTGTTTGGTTTCTAGCAATAACAATTGTGCACTACAACCAAATTGAAGTGGTTGCAGAGTTTTCCTTCGCCTCGAGGCTTCATGTATCCAATACATGAATCAGAGGCTCAACTACATCAGCATTGGCAATCGCAATCTTATTGTTGTCATTGATAGATAGATTCAGAAGTGTTGTCACAGCGTTCGCCTGCACTTCAACAAAGGTATTTTGCAATTGAATGTTCACTAAAGTGTACTAGAAGAAGAAGATGTTAGGGGCAATAAAGGTATTTTGCATTTTATTTTTGGGGGGCAATAAAGCATTTTTTGACGGAAAATAACATAAATCATCAAAAACCAACAACACCAAACATGTTTCATAAAAAACAAATAAGGTGTCGCTTTTATAACAATGGGCAAACATATTACATATTTTTCCCTTAAACAATATCGATATCCATTAATGGTCAGAATCTTATACAGTCCCCACAAATCCATGTGAACAATTTCAAAAGGTTTCGAAGCATGAGATGAGTTATCGAAGAAGGGAAGACACAATTGTTTTGACATATGACATATACAACATTCTTTAATACAAGAAACTGCATTTGGATTGTGTGTTAATCCTTCTCGTAATGAAGACACGTGTAACATATGACTATAAGAAACGTGACCAAGACAGCGATGCCATCGTAACAACTTAGCAAGTGAAGCCTTGGAAGTCAAGTCTGCGATAATGTTTGCAGCAACCGTACTTTTATTTTGCAGAATGTATAGGCCTACAACTTCATGACCAATCCCTAGTATCAGCCCATTTGAGAGAGCCTGTAAAATCACAACTCCGGGAAGGTAAAACAAATAGAACAATGCAAATCTTGGATAAGTTTGGATACTAATAAAATATTATATTTGAAATCTGGCACAAATAATACATATTGTAATCGTTGCTCAGGAGCAAGTAAGCAAGAACCAAAATGAGTCATGGAAGCAAGATTAAGTTAAGTTTTAATTTTCACATCGATCATAAAATTTAGTCAAAGTAGTGTTGCTAATTTTAGAATTACAACTCATTTTATGGTTGATGGGAAAATGTTAGAGATGGTTGAGAAAGAAATCAAAATGAGTACTCTAGTAGCGTATAAATACTTAATTTAGAATATTAATTATTTTTTAAAGGTTTCAAAAGATTAATAAAGCAGATACATAATTAAATTAAAATTGTAATTAAACAAACGACGTTTAACAATGAGTAATTACTAAAGAGCATCAATATAAAAAAAATGAGATGTTTAATACAATAATATGAGAGTTTTTTCAATAATTATATTTGAATTATAAAAAGTAATTGAAATTATGGGTAAAATACGAGTTTCCCCCCTAAAGTTTGAGACGAATTTAAGAGTCTCCCTTAATACTTGAAATTTTAGTCCTAATATTTGGACACGATTAAAAATTATCCCTTGCAGTCCAAAAACCGTTTATTTATGACGGAAACTTAGTCACGTGCCAAAAACGTGAGTTTTATACATTTTAAATTGACAAAATTGTCCATTATCCTCTCCGTTCAAACACTCCTCCTTCCTCCTGGTAAGCACAGTTCTTATCTTGCATCCACCACCGCAAATGGACAACCGATGAAAATTGACAAGAAGAAAAGAGTTTCTGGTTATTTGGAATTTGATTCATGTAGTTTTCTCCTAGATTCAGTTTGTAATTGTTACTTTGAGTCGTCCTCCTTGTCCTTCGGTATAATTTGCTACATTGGAGCCCACAAGGCCACAAGTGGAGCTCGATAACCAAAGTGTTCAAGTTTTGATGAATTGAAACTATTCCCGCTCGAACTTAAAATAGAATTCAGACGAGAATAGTTTTTTCAGGTTCGAGTTCGACTAGATGCATTATTTGGTATGTTCATGCTTGATTTTGCTAATCAAAAATAGATTTTGTGTTTAAGACTGAATTTAGATTGAACTGGGGTTAAATTAGTTCATAACTCTTTCGATCACTATATAATAAGAGAGGAAAGGAACATGTCTATTCTGAATGAAAAATAAAAGGTACTTAAACATGCAACCAGAAGATGTCAAGCACCATTTATTCACTTGAAAGTCCATTTTCATTCCATAAGAAGATACAAATACAATCCACAATATCCTCTAGGAAATGAGTTTAATTGTTACGCTAATAAGACCATCGTATTAATTAATATCCAAGCTATAACTGCACCATACTCAGAAATATGCAACGAAAATCAGGATTGTATGCTTCTGCAAAGTTACCGAGAACATACGAGAACAACTCTCTAACAGGTGAGTACTCAACCAATGCAATATCCACAGCGTACCCGTTTACCGGCTCGGATCCTACTCGACGACGAAAGCAGCAACTCGAGCCTATGATGATGTACTTCTCTACATCAAGGGCCCCGTCACCGCAAATCCAAGCCTCAATTTCCCCCTCTTCTCTCAACTTTCCAGCAATTTTTAGTGAACGAAATCACTACCATGATTTCCCCTAAAACCATCCAGAGGTTGGCCGCATATGATGCAGCCACTTCTCCGCCTCAGCCTACGCACCGTAAATCCAAGCCTCAATTTCCCCATCTCCTCTCAAAGTTCCAGCAATTTTCATCGAACGGCAACACTACCATGATGTCCCCTAAAACCATCCAGAAGTTGGTCGCATATGTTGCAGCCACTTCTCCGCCTCAGTCTGCGCTTTCTCCGTCGTCCACTACCTCTTCATTGTCACGACCTCCTCACTGGCATTATCTGTGGGTACTGTTTTAATGGGTTTGGTTGGCGTGAAGAAGAACATGGGTATGGAGGGCAGTTTGGTCACCTCAAAATATTAAACAAACATGTGTTTGGCACATGATCTTCAATCTGTTATAATAAACGACAAATGGATGGAAAGGGGGAGATTTTTCATCTAGTGCAAATATTAGGACTAAAATTTCAAATTGAAAACATTAAGGGAGAATCTTAAATTCGGCTTAAACTTTAGGGGGAAAGCTCATATTTTACCCTTGAAATTAGTAGTGTAGTGCTAAAACTTTTAGATAGTATTTCAGAGGTCTAGGGTTCAAAACTTGCTAGAATCATGCATTTTTCACCATTTTAGACTGTAAATTTTGGTAACTACAAAAATATGAAGTCAATTTTATAATTAGATTTCTTAAAATTAGTAAGGATTAATATTTTTAGAGTATTAATGAGCATATAACTAAGAAAGCTCATATTCAACCCCAAAGCCTAAGGTAATGGGTTGTAAGACATTTCTAATTATATACAACACAAACTCCTAAATCATAACCAATGTGGAACTAAACCACACACACTCTAACATTCACCCGACTTTTCCAATCTTGTGTTCCGTTTTAAGTGAATCATCATAGGCCTCTTCTTTAGGCTTGCGCTCGTCGAACCAAGTTAAAGGTTGGGTATTTTTTTACTTTTATTTTCATGTGGGTCCCAGGATTGTGATGGTTGTTAAACCATTTTTGAGATTTGATACAATGTTAATATTTTTAGAGTATTAATGTGCATATAATTAAGAAATCTCATATTTAGCCCCTAAAAGCCTAAGTTAATGGGTTGTAAGTCTTTCCTAATTATAGACAACACAAACTCGTCAATCTTAACCAATACGGGACTAAACCACACACTCTAACAAAGACAAATATGTAAAAAGTAATTAGAACATTTTAGTGGTTCAACCAAAATTATCTATATAAAGTAATTGATACTTTACAAATACAATTTAAAAGAATCAGCAGAAGTCCCACAGTCGAATTTCGTCCTCTTCGTAGAGGAAATCGTCCACTGTGGTGGAAGGAGCCAAGTCAAACTGCATCCCGTTGACCATCATTAAGTCGATATACTTAAGCGATTCGAAGTTGCACCATGAGTCGATATCGGCATACGGTTCATTTATAGAGTCGGCGAAATGAATGGAGAAGTCTTCCTCCGACAGGGTAGAGTCCGCAGAAGGAGGCGACGGAGCCTGTTGAAGCAAGGGTGATAGGTCTGTGGCGGCTGCAGCTGCGGCGGCGATCCGCTGGATGGATTTCGGGGACATCATGGGATTACTGTCGTTGGGAGTGTGGTGGTACTGGGAGGAAGCGATGGGGAAGTTAAGACTTGAGGCGGCTGCCGCCGGTCCCTTAATGCAGAGCAGAGCGGCGTCGTAGGCTCGAGCCGCGGCTTCCGGAGTCGAGTAGGAACCGAGCCAGATCCGCGCTTTCTGATTGGGCGCCCTGATCTCGGACACCCAGGATCCCCAGCTCCTCCTCCTCACGCCTTTGAGCTTCTTCTTGCTTTTCGCAGCTGCCGGTGAATAATCCGGTGAGGAACTGGGCTGCAGAAGCTTAGGCAGCTCTGATGAAAGTCGTGTCCTCTGCTCAGACTTCGCCATTTTGCAATGATAAGGTCGCAGTTCTTGCAGGAGGAAGAGTTGGAGTAGATGTCTGAAGAAGATGATTGAAAGAGAAAGGAGTGTTCTTAGGTTCTGTTGTTTGAAAGTGATGGAAGTAAAATGAAGTAATGGATGACAATGTATAGATGTTGGTTGTGACGCTAGTAAGCAGCTTCCTTGGACTACTCCTCCAGGAGTAATACATATATATATATATATATATATATATATGTGTGTGTGTGTGCAATAATTATGTTGTTATTACAATTGGAAAATTATGAAAAATATTAACATATTTGTTAAAAACGACTCAATGTTTGTTTTTTATTCAATATGTTTGGTGTTGTTGGTTTTTTATGAATTCTCTTTGTGTCCGTTAAAAAATTTCGTTAACACCGCAAATGTTTTGCACGTGACTTTTTTTCTGTGAAATTTCTCAAATACCGCTCACTTCTTCACTGCTATTATATGCAGTCTTCCATCCACTGTTGTTCAAAGCATTCATTTGTTTTCTTCTCCAAGAGTTCCGCCCCTGTAGGAATCCCGAAGTGTTCGGTCCGTTCTTGTCGGATCTCCTGGTCGTCCAACAATAATGGCACCACAGTACTCAGACAGCTCTTCATCCAGCTTGAAGTCAACTTTGGAAATTTTCGAAAATTTCATGCACAATTTTTCAGTGACTTTCTACATTTATACATGTTTCAAAAGGGGGAAGTTACCTATGAAGAGTAGCACATACTCGCCCCAAATAGTCCGTGTCGATTCGGTTTGGCTGTGTCGCGTCGTAGGGGAAGGCAGTGTCGATTCGGTTTCAGTTAGGAATTCCAGAAATTGTACCAGCAAAAACGCAGCAGCACTCTGTTCGCAGCAGCTGGAGGTCTTAAAGGAGGTCCAAGCGTCGCAACAGGTGGAGAGTTTCGGATTACGGTTCTCCAGGCGTCGCAAGGGTCTTCCGTTTCGGGAGGGAAGGACTGCACTGATGATGGGTTTTTGGGGAATAGAGATCGGTTCGGTTTAGGGTGGATGGAGAGATTGCAAGGAGAAGATAGAGGGAACCGGTTCGAATATTGGAGGGAAAACAGCTCGAGGGTAGTTTCGGTGTTTTCAATTTATTTATTTTACGTTCAAAAAATCAAGTACGTGTCCAATTTAAACGGATAAATTGACGGAAAAACAAACGTTTCTTCAAAAACCAACAGAATGAAACATAATACGTCAAAAACCCGCAGTCCAAAACAAGTTAAATCAGTTACCAATTTTGTCAGACCTGTTATATCTTTTTCATATTTTTCCATATTATAAAATGATGAGTGATATTAAAAACTACATTATATAATTAATTCAATAGAAATTATACCCAATTACCAAACAAATTACATATTATATAAATAAATTGACAAAAGACGTAAATGGAAGGAACTATACACATTATTTAAGGGCATGTCTAAATATCAAAGTTCAAATTTGCATGTCTAAATCATGCTATATATAAGTATAATATTATGATCAGAATTTATAAAATAATAGAATAAGGCAAATGTCATCACACAAATATTTTTAAAAATTGTTTAATATAATTATTATTGTCTATCTTCAAGTATCTAGTAATAAATGTCATTTATATATAGGATAAATTATCTCAACGGTCATTTAGGTTGGCACATGCGATTGAACAATTGAAACTTATGCTGAAAAGTTACTTATGTTGTACATTACAAAAATCTGATTTCGAACTCAGATTTGCGCAAATTCGAGTTCGAATTAATTCAAAGCTGCATTTCAGATTTGTGAAAATCTGAGTTTGAAAGCAAATTTCGTACATGAAGAACAAGATAAAAAGAAAGGGTAAAATCGTCATTTTTAACATTTTAATCAATTGAATATAACACGTTTAACTAAAAAATCATATTTATATAATGTACATGATCGTTTAGCTATATGAAATAATACAAGTGACCATTATTTAATCAGGTGTAAATATAAGTGATTGTTTTATATATATTGAAGCCATAAGCTATATGAAATAATACAAGTGACCATTATTTAATCAGGTGTAAATATAAGTGATTGTTTTATATATATTGAAGCCATAATGTATAATGTTAACATAGTAAAAGCTAGCTGTTCTTTGAATATGATTTTTGACTAAAGTTCAGTTCTTTCAAGGATGCTGCTAAGCTCCATTATTTCAAGGGACAAGTCGTCATCCCTTGCCCACTAGTATGTTGACACATTCCATATATATTATTTCGAAATTTCATCCATCCACCCATCACGATCTTTGTCTATATGTTTTTATTACGTTCACAACATATTATTATCTCAGATTATTTTTCTCTATTTATAATCCTTATTATATATTCATTATTCCGTATTTCACCAACCAATTTTTGGTTTGCTGTTTTTCATAAAATCATTTTAATTATTAATTTTATTATTAGTTATACGAAAACGCGCTATTGATGGAGGAGAGAGGATTATTTCGATCGATCCTTCTTATTATAAAATCCACACAACTTTGCATGCCCTCTCTCGAACCTCCAAACCGCGTTATTGGCAAAATACATATCAGTCCTTAAATCAGGACGGAAGGTTGTACGATGGGGAGGATTGATTATTTTTCTGAATTAATGAGTTTGTTCTCAATTATTAATAAATATAATAATTGTGTTATAATGTGTAGTAAAATGTTAGATTACAACATTTGATACGGGTTATATATTGTAGTGTAACCTACTATCATAATATTAATGTACTTGAGACTTGAGAGTGAACTATATTTAATATCAAAATATTTAAACTTTATATTGTAGGTATAACGCATGTTGCTAAACATAAAATATCATCATATTAAATCTTAGTTCTCACTTTCTATTGCTATTTAAACTCTAGGTAGTGTTCATCAAGCATCTTGTACGTTTATTTGAAAGAAGTTTTTTTTATATCAACATAATGTTGGGTCTGAAACTCTCACGTGTTGACTTGGCAGTGAATTGAATATCAAAGGATGAATGATCAATGCTCTCGTCTTAGCTCCGATGAACCTGCAAGAAGGGGATCGCAACAGAGGGGGTGTCTCTGGGTCCCTCTACGATGCTTAAATGAGTATACTGTGTGTATGAACTCAAAACGTAATGAACGTATTGAAAAGCAAGGGTATTTATAGAGTGAAGAGATCAAACTGTTATAGACAACATAATATCTTGGTGAATATTGTGCCGGTAAAGATTAGGATAGCAGATATTACGGTTATGGCGTAATATTACTGTTACTGTATGTAATCTTTAGAGAATATGTGCTCGATATACGCTGGATATAGTGGTCATATCTTTAGTGACGGTTGTGGGACCAGAGTTGAGAGGTTAGACTCTCTTGGCGTGCACTCCTATGTCGAGCAGTAGGAGGTTGTGACATTGGTTAATGGCGACCTGTGATGGAGTTTTGGCGCCCACTTTGGTTTGGGTTCGATACTGGATCGCTTTATGAGGGTCAGATTATCATTAATGTGGTTCGGCCCAGTCTTAATGATATGAGTTTTACCCCTGCAAAGTTATTGGGTCTCTGAGGTCTTTCCCTTATTGGGTCGTCACTATCAATACCCAACATTTGCCCCCGAAGCTTGAGCTCGTTCCCACACACGGCGCCAAATGTTGGGTCTGAAACTCCCAGGTGCTGACTTGACAGTGAATTGAATGCCAAAAGATGAAAGATCAATGCTCTCGCCTTAGCTCCAATGAACCTGCAAGAAGGGGATCGCAACAGCGGGGGTGTCTTTGGGTCCCTCTCTGATGCTTAAATGAGTATACTATGTGTATGAACTCAAAACGTAATGAACGTATTGAAAAGCAATGGTATTTATAGAGTGAAGAGATCAAGCTGTTATAGGCAATAGAATATCTTGGTGAATATTGTGTCGATAAAGATTAGGATAGCAGATATTACGGTTATGGCGTAATATTTTTGTTACCGTATGTAATCTTTAGAGAATATGTGCCCGATATACGCGGGATATCGTGGTCATATCTTTAGTGACGGTTGGTGGGACCAGAGTTGAGAGGTTAGACTCTTTTGGCTAGCACTCCTATGTCGAGCAGTAGGAGGTTGTGACCTTGGTTAATGGCGACCTGTGATGGAGCTTTGGCGTCCACTTTGGTTTGGGTTCGATACTGGACCGCTTTGTGAGGGTCAGATTATCCTTAACGTGGGTTGGCCCGGTCTGAATGATATGGGTTTTACCCCTGCAAAGTTATTGGGCATATGAGGTCTTTCCCTTATTGGGTCGTCACTATCAATACCCAACACATAGTTTACATTATGTTTAAGAAGTGAAATGAAATTGAAAGAAAAAAAAAACTAGCATATCATTGTAAACTAAAATTCATAGATAATAGAAAATAACATGCATATATAATATTATATTTAAATAAATAATAATAAAATAATTAATAATCTCTTCCTATATTTTTTCTGAAATGATTCAAACTTTTTGAAGTCCAAATAATTACAAATCCAAATGATAGAGGGATTAGAAATAATGTCAAAACAAATTTGTACGAAATGACTAGGTATGCTATTATCTTCCGTGAGCATTTTCTCTGGACTACCTACCTATTTTGACTATACTATTCTCGCTCTATAGATGATACGTGAATTATATATTTACGAGTTAATTCATGGATTATTTACACGCGATATATTCAATTTATAGGTGTTTTAGTTATAATTCTAAACTGTAACATAATACGTGGACGACCCACATAATTATATTCTATATATCATACAAATCATGAATGTAGTTACGCAAATCGACGGCTTATGGTATTGAGTGGTAGGCTCCTGTTGGTTACGGCATGAAAAGTTTTGCCTCCTTCTAAGCCACGTGATTGCATCTTGTAGCTATCCCCGTTGCATGGTGAGAGTCAGAGTCCGTACATAAATGTGATTGAATATGATTCCCATTCCGACGATATCTTCTTCCGACAGACGATCATCGTCCATCCACCCAACAACATTATCCATCCAATTTCCAGTACGAGACGAGAGAGTAGAGAGTCCGGACAACCTGAGCTGTCATCTCTCTCTCTCTGCAGACATATTAATAAATGAAGATGCATGTTTCAACACATTTATAAAATCCCAATCCGTATCCGTACGTACCGTAACGACAGACATCAATAGAATATAATAAAATAGATACATGCAGACTAGATGAGTAATGAATTGATTGAGGTGGGTGGTACTGGTAGGGGAAGCAGATTGGAAAATGGAAATGGAACGGAGGAAAACATAATACTGCTACCTGGATAATGCAGCTGGAAGAGAGAGAGAGAGACGAAACTGCAGAGAAAGAGAGAGAGAGAGAGAGAGGCAGGCAAAACCATGTGAGAATCGTATATTCACGTTGACACATTCAAGCTATTATCACAACAATCAATAGAACTAACTAGCTACAGGCGGATGACGCACTGTAATAATATGCATCAAACACAACTGAAAATTAGTTAACATAATATCTATATGTTGTCTATGAAATCTGAATTGTATTGAATGAATTATCTCAAAACTGTACATGAACTTGCCGCAGTATATATACTGAACGCAGAAGAAAGTAACGGCTCTAACTAACATAAATAAATATCTAACTAACTAACAGCATATTATAATCTTTAATATTCCCTCTCATCTACTTGTTCTTCCTTGAAGACTTGTTCTTCCAGTCCTATAAAGTATCAGAACAAACCAAGATCCTTCAATTTGAAATGTTTACACAATGTATTCTTCAACTCTTCAATAAGAACAGAGTCTGATCCAGTAATAAGGAGATCATCAACATATATGACAAGATAGACCCATTTAGAATCTCGTTGTTTTGTAAAAAGTGAATAATCGGCTTTACTTTGGGAATAGCCATTGTCGAGAAGAGCTTGAGTAAGCTTGATGTTCCATTGGCGAGAGGCTTGTTTCAAGCCATACAATGATTTGAGAAGTTTGCATACCTTAGTTCCAGAACTATTGTTAATAGAAGTATCAACAAAACCCGGTGGGACCTCCATATATACCTCCTCAGTTAGATCGCCTTGTAAAAACGCATTGTTTACATCCATGTGGAATATATTCCATGAAGGAGCTGCAGCAAGAGACATTAAGGTTCGAACAGTGGTCATCTTCACGACTGGGGAGAAAGTTTCGTTAAAATCCGTACCTTCCACTTGTGTATAACCCTTCGCAACGAGACGAGCCTTATATCGTTCTAAGGATCCATCTGAATGATATTTGATCTTGTAAACCCATTTATATCCAATCGCACGTTTAGAGGGTGGTAAATCAACAATAGTCCAAGTCTCGTTGTCTTGTAAAGCCTTCAATTCATCATGCATTGCTCTGGCCCAATTATGATCCCGAATAGCCTCTTCAAAAGAATGAGGTTCTTGTGACTGTGATGAAGTAGTAAGGAAACACTGAAAATGATGGGATAAGTGTTTATACTGTATGGTGTTATTCAAAGCAAAAGCAGTTGAAGCTTTTCTCGGGGAAGACACGAAATCTACCATCCAAGCTGGAGGTTTACTGGTACGAGAAAATCTGCGAAGAATAGTCTCAGGAGGAGATTGCTCAGTGACAACATCGGTAAATGAAGATTCATCATTAGCAGGTGCTGCATCAATATAATCAACCGCACCAGGTGGAGAAGTCACATCAGATGGTGATCCCTCAGCAGATGCGCCAGATTATCCCGTAGTGGTTGTCATGTTAGGTGAGAATGTATCAATAGGTGGTTCTGCAGGATTATCAACTTCTCTTGCAGGTAAATCATGATCACCACCTGCGTTAATAGTGCCGAAAGGAATCAACTGTTTTAGCTCTGCTTTCGAAAGCCTGAAAGGGAATATAGTTTCATGAAATCTGACATCTCTGCTGACTCGGAAGACTGAATCTCGTAAGCTCATAACAATGTATCCCTTTTGAGTGAGAGAGTACCCAAAAAACACACTTGGTTCGGATCTGGGCGAAAATTTATCAGTATTGTACAGATTTGTGGCAAGACAAAAACAACTAAGTACTCGTAGATGAGAAAGATCAGGTGAACGACCGTGCAACACCTCGAAAGGTGTTTTACCGAATAGAACGGATGTGGGAAGCAGATTAATGAGGTAGCACGCAGCAAGAATACAGTATCCCCAATGTCTAATAGGTATTGAGGCTTGAAAGCGTATTTCCCAGGCCATGTCCAACAAATGTCGGTGTTTGCGCTCTACTCTTCCATTTTGTTGTGGCGTATGGGCACAACTAGTTTGGTGAATGATTCCAAGGCCTTGAAAGAGTTGTCGTGTGAGATTATTAGCAAACTCGCCACCATTACCGCTTCGGAATATCTTGACGGTTGAATTGAATTGCGTCTTGACCATTCTAAGGAACCTTTGAATATATAAAACCACATGACTTTTCAGTCGTAATAAATATATCCATGTGCTTCGGGAACAATCGTCAACAATCGTAAGGAAATATTTGTAGCCGTCAATCGTAGGAATGTTATAAGGTACCCATAGATCAAGATGAACCAACTCAAATGGTTGTTTTGCATGCGATGTACTCAATGGAAAAGTATGTCTAGTTTGTTTGGGTAATGAACAAACTGTACAATCCGTATTTTGAAACAAAGGAAAAGAACTGTGTCCAAAGCGTAGATGCCATAGCAGCTTGTCATCCTGCCCGTGTGTAGAAGCAGCAGCAAGAACAGGAGCTGAAAAAAGTTCGGTTGAAGCATGGGAAGTAATCTGATGTGGTATCGTGTAAAGACCATGACTTTTATTGCCAATCCCGAGTGTCGTCCCATCGGAAAGGGCCTGAATAACAATTTTGTCAGCGGAGATAATCACATGACAAGAAGATTCGTTGGTCAGAGGAGAAAAATAGCTACAAGATTATATTTGAAATCCGGTACAAAGAGAACTTCACGGAGAATCAATCGTGAGGATATTCGACAAGATCCAATGTGAGTGACTTTGCATCGTGTGCCATTGGGTAAAATAACTACCCGAGACGGAGAATCATTAACACGAATATCAAACAACCATTCCTTATGCGATGTCATATGATCGGTGGCACCAGAATCGATAATCCAAAACGAAGACATGCTAATCGAGTGGGAGAAGTTACTTGCCATATTGGCATGGTTGGTCACAGCGCTCGCAGCAACTGAGGTATCTTCGGTCCTATTATTGCTTCCTCCACTCTGCATGTACTGTAAAAATTGTTTGAATTGGAGAAGATGCTCTGGCGTGGCTGAGAACGAGATTGTGTCACTTGAAGAAGAGTCGTCCTATTGAAAAGGATGGTCATGAGTGGAGGCCATGACATTTGCAGCAGCACCATCATTGACATTTGTGATGGTATTGGATGTGTTGATCTTTCTCCTCATATTTTCAGGTAAGACGTGTTTTTTCCAACATGTGTCGATCTGATGCCCTTTACGACCGCAGTACGTACAAATCCAGCCAGATTTGTCGATCCGGTTACGAAAAATTGGAGAGCCACGGGAACCTGAACCTGAAGAACCAGCATTCCTTCTTGAAGAACTAGAAGATGAAAACATAGATGTGGTGGAACTATCGATCAAACCGTCTGTAATTGAACCGAAGAGGCCGCGTTGACATTCTTCTTGCAATAACACAGCATAAGCCACACTAAGGCTAGGCAAAGGATGTTGCATGAGGAGATTAGCCCGAACAGCACTATAAGTCTCATTCAAGCCAATGAGAAACTGAACTAGCTTTTGTTTTTCCTTACTAGCAGCAACAGCAGCGATATCAGCCTCACATACAAGAATTACATTATCAATGGCAGCAAGTTCATCCCATAGCTTCTTCATTTTTCCAAAATAGGTAGTAATAGACATTGTACCTTGCGTGGAGTGATATAAATCACGAAGGAGTTGGAAAATTCTGGTTCCATCAATCTTCCCGTACATGTTCCTGAGGTCGTCCCAGATTGATTTTGTCGTGGTGTTGTAAACCAAGCCACTGACTAGATCTTTCACAACAGCATTCTGTAACCAGGCTTTTACGATTGCATTACATCGATCCCATTGCTCATGAAGATTGATTGGGACAGATTCTTTCGTGCAAGTTCCGTCAATGAATCCGACCTTATTCTTGACTAATAATCATTCTATCACAGTTCTGCTCCATATTTGATAATTGTCTGCACCGGTTAGCTGGAATGGAGTGATCGATGTTCCAGTGGTGTCCGACGGATGGAGTGTCAATCAGGCATCCAATTCTATCGCAGCATCCATGATAAGAAGAATCCTCCAGGTAATGCAGAGAAGAATTGCAAAAATAAATCGCAACAAATGCAAAGATCGTGAGATGTAACAGATGCACGGAATTGTCTCGCACGGATGTCTCGCAACAGATGTAACAGATGCAAGAATACTCCAGGTAATGCAGAATCCTCCAGGTAATGCAGATGTAACAGATGCAAGAATCCTGCAGATAATGCACACGATGCAGAGGAATCGCAACAGACGATGAAAACATAGCAATATCGGGACAGAAGATGCGCAATGAAAACAGAGCGTGAAACCTGACAGAACGCGATGAAAACAGATGCGCGATGAAAACAGAGCGCGAAACCTGATAGAACGCGATGAAAACAGATGCGCGATGAAAACAGAGCGCGAAACCTGACAGAACGTGATGAAAACAGATGCGCGATGAAAACAGAGCACGGACAGATGCGCGAAACCTGACAGATAAAAACGAGTGGCAGCGTAGTCGCAGCGGACAGATGAGCGACGAACTGCAGAGGAGGCTCAATTGCAGAGACGAATTGCAGCAGAATGCAGGTATAGTCGCAGCGGAACGAGAGACGACAGTGATGATGATGGAGACGACGCAAACTAGCAAGAAAGAAGCAGAATCTCAGAGAAATCGCTGAGGAATAGGGCAGATCGAAAATTATCGATCGGAGAAGGGTAGCTCTGATACCATGTTGTCTATGAATTCTGAATTGTATTGAATGAATTATCTCAAAACTGTACATGACCTAGCCGCAGTATATATACTGAACGCGGAAGAAAGTAACGACTCTAACTAACATAAATAAATATCTAACTAACTAACTAACAACATATTATAATCTTTAATAGTATACACATATATAAGACATGCTTAATTACATAAATTTGTTTCATATTGATTAATTAATTTTGGATAAAATACGACATTGCACTAGATTTTGAGTTTTTTAGATAAAATTTAAATCATAACATTTTCTTCCATCATGTTTGGGCATAGTGTAAGTTTGTCCACTCTATCAACTTTTTCATCAAAATTTATCAAATTAAGTTTTATGAGACAATCGAATCGAAACTCAATTGTAACTTTAAAAAAAAAGATTAGGATGGTTAAATTGTGACATTTTTGAAATTTTCCTATTATTTTTGCAAGTTTCAAAAATTATTCAGTTAAATTTGAATGAAAAAGTTGACGAATGGAGCAAACACGCAATTTGGTCAAATATGAAGAAATTAAATTTTATGATTTAAACTTTAGAGAGAAAGTCAAAATCTAGTCAAAGATTAGGAGGCAATGTCGTATTTTACCCTATAATCATTGACATTGTTATAGTTATTTTCGTTTTTGAATGTAAATATTTAGTTATTACCTTAATTAATCGTCAATTTTTTCGGTCAATTTTTTTTTTTCTTTCTGCATATCTTAATTATTGAATAACCATTATGTTATTTCATTAACTTTCCCATCCCCACTTTTTCTAAGGCTTTTTGTATTCTCTACGAATATCATTTTTATCTTTCGTCCTTCACCATATATTGTCCCGATTTCGTCTACAACATCTAATCATATGATATGTTTAACCCATTTGATTGGATGATATGTAAAAAAAAATGGATTAACAGATAGATCCTTATATTTGCTAATATTGTCTTTTAGTCTCTAGATTAGTCATTCGATACCTTTTTTTGCTAAATGATCACGTGACTTACGCATATCAAATCAACACTACGTCAACTACATGTCATTGTCACATCGTTCTGTGTTGGTTTAGGATGGAGAATAGAAACAATATGTTAAAATACAATCATGATCCAATTAACTTTTGTATTTTTGAATTTTCACACTTTAAATTTGGTTGTTGTACTTGATCGAATTGAATCATTATTCGAAATTTTAATGTTGCACCTCTATAATTTTGATAGGAGGATGCAGTTTGAAAATGAGGTCTTTCTAAAGTTATTGGTTGCTGATTTTATTTATATTTCTTCTATATGGAATCAGATCTAAATAAGAAAAAATTCACTTGAGAAGAACTTTTGAATGAAGAAGTTATTATTCAGACCGGACCGAACCGGTGGTCTGACCGAGAACCGGACCGAACCGGTGGTCTGACCGATAATCGGACCGAACCGGTGGTCTGACTGAGAACCGGACCCCTATTTAGTTTAGTTCAATCAAAAGGTCGACTTGCATGGTGAACCCGGTTGAACCGGTGTGAACCGATCAGTTTTTTTTAAAAAAAACAACCGATTTCCAATCAGTTTTCTTCGGCTTTCGGTTTATCCAAAAACATAGTCAATTGAGTGTATGAGTTAGGTCTAGGGCCAGAAATGGTGTGATGAAAAACTCATAATTATGGTTATAACCGTTGCTGTTTAATATGGTTAACTGTATCATTATGGTGATAAATTTTCTACTCATAATGGTTATGGTATTTGAGTTATACACTTAATTATAATCATGGTTATTATATAAATATAATAATTATTTGAAGTGGGTAGAAGGTAAAGAGGAATTTGTTGAAGAAGAATGTGCTGGAGGAGAAACATTAAAAGTGGAGAAGAAATGTGAGTGAACCGGCGGTCGAACCGAACAAATCGGCGGTCAAACCATATAAACCGGAACCGTTTTCGGTTCAATGTCCGGTCCAGTTCTCATTAGCTATGGCTCATACACAATAAATCTTTACCCAGATCTCAAATCTTTCCGCAAATTCTGGTGGAAAAATAAATCCAATTCTTTCTCATCTTTTCCTCCCAACACAACCACAATGAAGAGAGAAGGCAAGACGATGAAGAGGGTTTTCCAAAACACATATTTCACTTAACAATAGTTTATAATTTAACATTTAATAATTTACCATTTAACATAACTATGATCAAATTAATAATTTACCCTAACATAACACGTCCTTCAATCAAATCTGGCAAAAAAGAGAACATCCATTTCTCCCACTATTACAAATAGCTAGCTAAACATAATATAATAACAATAATAATCGTTAATTAACTAAAACGTCGAAGTGTTTTTTTTCGGAAACAACTGATTTTATAATTGAGGCCTCCACAACCACACAAAACTGTTAGTCGAAAGCGTTCATCCCTCACTCTTCTTCTTTTTCTTCTTGTCTTTCTTCTTGCTAGGTGTTGGATCGGCTTCTTCTTCAACATCTTCATGCTTTCTCTTCTTCTTCTTGCTCTTCTCACCGTCTTCCACCTTCTCTTCTTTGGCTTTCTTCTTCTTTTTCTTTTCCTTCTTAGCAGACTCTTCTTCACCATCTTCGGCAACCACCATGGCTGCCTCATCAGATGATTTCTTCTTCTTCTTCTTCTCTTCCACTGCAGGAGTTTCCTCTTTCATTTCCGAGCTCTTTTTCTTCTTCTTGGTCACTGTTTCCTCCTCATTACCAGTAGCAGCAGCATCCAATGCTTGCCCCAGAGTGGAGTCCGCTGCAGGATTATATGTCTACACAGCCAGACCAAACAGAAAGGCATCACTACTTCAATCATTTGATAAAACGCACAAAACAAAATATGTATATACTGCAAACCTTTGCTGGAGTTATTAGTGCCCCGGCAGCCCCCTTACGGTCCTTGTCATAAAATTCAATCTTAGGTTTACCCTTAGCAGATCCAGCAGACTTGCTCAACTCTCTGCCCTCCAGGTTTCTCAACCTTGATTCGAGCTGTGTGTACGATAGTATAATTGGTCAGTAATGAAATTTATAATAATCAACCAAGAGCATGGAAAGAAAGAAACAAAATAATACCCAAAATACAACATTTTTTTACAAACCTTGGCCCGATTCTCCAGACCCATGGTGTTATCTGGATTATCTCCAAGGGCATCATACCGAATAGCCAAAGCAGTTTTGGCAGCAAGAGATCGAGAAATCTTTCCTTTGGTCTTTGGGGCAGCCTGACCAATCAAGGACGCATGGTAAATGAGACCATATTTAGGGGTGGCATGCTTTGTCTTTAGTGCTCTGAAGAGGGCCTTTTCTGCACCGAGGATCTGAATTGTGCTCCCTGGCTGCTTCGCAAGGTTAACAAGGCTGCCTCCATGTGCAATCAGACGGGCACCAACAAGCTCACCAACCATAGCTGTCAAGTTGGGTGCAATTGTGTTCATTCTACTCTTCAAGTAATCATAGAGCCGAGCTCTATACTCCGATAGAGACAACACCTGGTCACACAGCTCCTTAATGTTCATTAAGTCGAGGTCACTGACTTCGGTTCCCATTGAGATCATTGCCGCCTCCTTCAAATCAGCCTCCACTTCGTCTGACAATATCTGTCAAGTTTATAAATAGAAGAATATTATAAACATGAATAATGTAGAGGATTAATTCGAAATAAATCTATATTCTCCAAATATCTAACAGAGATATGTAATAAAACGCACTTCAGAAAAATCTATCTTTGCAGCATTAACACGATCGCCCATCAGCTTTACAGCCTTGGCATAAAGTATGTTATCCTGTAGGATCCTAGCAAGTTCCGGAAAATGCCATCCATACCACTCACGGGCCCTCATTGCGTAAGTGTTGACCTCCTTATCAAGATCGTCAAGCAAACCAATAGCTTGAATGATCATCGTGTCCACCTACAGAAGAAGCACAAATTAATCACCCATGATAATACAAAAGGCATCTATATTCTTTAATTACTGCTCCTTGCAAGAGTAACAGCAGTCTCTTATTCTTTGAGATGAAGTTAAAGAATGCCAACAAACACAAAACCGCAAAGAATTAGTTCATCAGAAAAAGGATAAAGAGTTGATAGATAAATTGGCTAGCTAGACATGCAGGAAACTTCATTAAACTCTGGGGATGAAACCTTAAACAAAAATGAATCTGACATGTCTTAAAACAGTTCAGCTCTGATGGTAGGTCTAATCTTAATTTGTTTCTTCAGCCATCCCAAGGTTATGATCTGGATAAACCGATTACATGACCATATATGAGTAAAAATCAACAGCATTACCTGTACTCATATATTATTAATGTAGAATCATTCTCAAGACCCAACAAACAGTCCTTTTGTCACTAATCAATAATAGATATCACATAAGAGATGGGATATCCTTAATGGCAAGATAAGATCAAGTAAGAATCAATAGTTATACCTTGTCAGCGCTGAATTTCAGCTTGTATCTAGACAAACTATGAGATAAACCAAGGCTCATTGGAGCCAAGTCCTGAACAGCTAGACCAGATATGAGGTCGGTCAGCTGACTTCTAACCCCACGCATCAATTCCATAACAGTGTTGTTGTGCACACATTCAATTTGCTGCAAGAAAAAGAAACATCAGCCAGTCCTCAAGCTTGTGAACTAAGGCGACATAAGTTATAACAACAATTAAAAGCAGATACAGTGTAATACCAATTTCTCCTTGATGGCATTTCCTAGTTTTGAATCAGCCACACCGAGTGTCTCCCCATCACAATGAGAACGTAAGAACTTGCGCAAACCTTTGTATGGTTTACTTTCAATCAAACAAGTTGCCGCTGATAGAGCTTCTGCTGTGTTCTCAAACTTTGAGAAAGCTTTTAGTTTCACAACCTATAGTTTGATAACCACGAAATGATAGAAGGATGAGGAATGAATTAACAGGACTATGGTGCTATTCATTAACTATACCAGTAAGCAAAATCAGCTGAGAGGACACCAACATAAGATTTGCTCTTTAATATGTTAGATAGAAAATCATATGTGTGAGACAAAAGAATGAGACCTGTCTAGCAGAGTCGGCAGAGTTGAATTCCTTCCACAGGTCCTGCAAGTAGAAATTTTTAACCGATGAAGCTTATTATAACATGAAAGGCAATACAAACAGTACCCCTCATTTCAGATGCTGAAGAAGATATAAGGACTAAATCGGGCAACAATAAGAAAAACCGACAACTTGAAGATGATTACTAATTTGTTACACTTTAGATCTCAGATAAAATCCTCACATATTTCAGACCAATGTATTCATTCAAAGGGGAAACTTGAGAGAAAATCATATTCCTCACCTCAACTTTGGACAGCTTCCCCTCATCCAAAACTTTAAAAAGGGCAAACCCCGCAGGTGTCTCGAACAAGACGAGCATTGTTATGCCTCAGCTTTAAATAACCTGAATCCAAATATGAAAGTGAAGGCAATTTCAGCAATAAATTCGTATCAAATGCTCCAGCTTAAAGAGTTGCTGCAGAAAGCAGTCTACCGCAGGTCCAAGGAACAACACTACACAATAGACCAAACTTAATAGCAACATAGAACCGTCGAACACTGAACCGATAATAATACGCAAGCTTTATAGAGTATCTTTACTGATTAATAGTAATCTGTAATGATGTTGATGATGAACAACGAAAATGTAAGTACTAAGAAGTGGAGTAATATCTACGAAAGAAGCTAAAGAGGAAAGACCATGCAAATAAGCAAGCAGCTACTGATATAGAAGAAGGAAGGAATGAAGGAGTCGACAGCAGAAGAGCTCACGCTTAGGCGCCGACAGCGGTAGATGCTTTAGGGTTAGTATACGGAGAAGAAGAGGGGATGGACAACGTGTCTCTGAAGAAGAAGAAGCTGCGGTAGAAGAACGAAAGAAGTAGCAGGGGTCTAGGGTTTAAGGGTCGGTTGAATTCTCTTCCGAAAAGAATTTCGAGTAATTAAATAAATCGGGTCCCACTACTGTCCCACCCCTCCAATGTGATATTGGGCCGTATGAGGTGGGTTAAACCATAAATGGGTTGGGTCAAACTTTTTGTCGACCCAACTACCATACAAGAATGTATCCATATATTAATTTAGCTCTCTTCGATTATTATGATACATAATTTTTGAGCTACTTAGTTTTTAAAAATAAACATTTCATTTTTTTAATAATATTTTTATAACCGACGATGACATTGACTCGTCACGCGTACCTACAGAAACTCTAGAATTCATTCAAAGTTTTTCATCACGATACATTTTATCTCAACTTCACGTTTATGGTCTTACTTTTTATTCTTTTTTATCAATTTATTAATATTTATTTTTATAAGAAAACTTTAAATGGTTTGTTGTATTTTTAGAATGAAAATCTATATTTGTTTATATTTTCAATTTATAATAAATATTATAATATTAAAACCTTAGTGTTTTATTGTATGAAAGAATGAATGTATATTAGATTTCTCATATTAGCCTATGCAATTATAAAAATACATTTTTAAAAATTTTGTGAATACTATATACAATTTTCAAATGCTTTTTTAAATAAGTTTCAAAATAAGTAATTACTATCAAAGTCGTTACAATTATAAAAATACGTATATTTAATATAATATTCATGATAAAAAATATGTTAAGTTAAGATAAAAACATAACATAAAACTATAAAAGTTAAGTTAAAACATATGTATTAATATTATATTAGTAATTGTTTATATCAATTTTATCACCAATTCATGTTATTATTCACTAACTCTATTAATATATACTAGATATCTCATATGCGCTTTGCGCAATTAATAGTTTATTTTATTTCTTAATATTTTATTTTTTTATATTTATAATTTATTTTTTATGGTATATAGTATAACATATTTAAAGTTTTTTAAATAAATACAGTGTAAACTAATTTTAAATAATGAAATAATAAATTTACTGTTATAAGGTTAAAAATGTTATTTTGTTTTCACTGAATATACACTATAAGATTTTTTTCAAAAAGTTTATTGTTGTAAGTTTGAATTGTTTACTAATTTTAGTAACATTTGTTTACTAATTGTTTAAACAATAAAAATATTAAAACTTAAAAGTGCATGAAATATTTAATTATATAGATAAGTTATTATAAATTATATTATTAAATACAAAAATTATATATTATATTAAGTGTATTTGTTTATAAAATTAGTTAAAAGTGCATGAGTCAATAATTAAAATTAATATTAAAAATCATTAGTAATTTTTTATTTATTTTAGTAATAATAATAACATATTATATTTTTATTATATAAATAGTATTTTAATAATTCAAAAATAGGTTGGGTTATAAATATATAAAATATATTTTTCACAAAACTGTAAAAAAATATGTTAATGTCTATATAATACTCTTGACTTATTTTCTATGGTTTATTACCTCTATCAATGTACATATAAAAATATTAATATTTTTCTAGCAATACTAACAATCTCTAATGTTTAGTATTATATTAGATTTTATTTATTTGTTAGCTGTAAATTATATTTAGTTTATAAATATATAATACTTAATTTTTTGACATTGTTAAAATTTATTGTTATATTATTGTAATGAAGTAGGTGATGTTTATATGTGACTTATGTCTTATTTTAATAAGAGTATTATGTGATATATGAAATGATCATTAATTAATCTATATTTTAATTTGTAAAAGTAAATTTTAATTTGAGCATACTTGATATTCATAAAATATAATATTATGTATTTATTATTATATAAATTTCACTTCATAAAATATATTTAATGAAAAATCATAATTTATGAATGAATGAGAAATGATATGAGTTTTGTAACATATCTTGAGAATGAATGAGAGACTTTGAATTATTTTAAAGTGATTTACATGACATACCACCTAGTAGGGCTGGGCATAAAACATCGGTTCGGCTGAACTGTTCACAAACCAAACATTTGTTTTGCAAAAATATGGAGCGGTTCCGAAGAGGTACAAAAAATTGGTTCGCAAACAGTAAACCGTACCACTTCTTGTACCGGTTTTAATATAATATTATATTTAATTTTTAAAATATATACTCTAAACCATTAGACCAAAGTTGGTTCGGTGATAATTTACAATCTACATTATTATAATGAATTATGGTTTATGGTTTATGGTTTATAGATTATGGATTATGGTTTATGGATTATGGTTTATGGATTATAGATTATGGTTTATGGATTAGGATTATGGTTTATGGATTAAGATTAGGGTTTAGGGTTTAGGATTAGGGTTTATGGATTATGGTTTTATTTTCATAATAGTTCATAATTATTTATTCTAGACAATTAAATTTATTAATAATATTTACACCATTTGCTATTAAGAATTAATTAAAACATAAAAATTATAAATTTGTAAACTAAATTTATTACTTAGTTGCACGGGCAAAACACCTAATTATATATTTATTTACTATTAAGTAAGTAACATGCCTTTTACTCGTAAACTTACTGATGAGAACTAATGTAATAAATTACTGATTAATAGTCTTACGAATTATTATTAATAAATTTATACATTAATATATATATATACACATATAGGATAGCATATATTATTTAAGAAAATGCACATTTAATTATATAAAAATAATTTGTAAATTAAAATAATGTATAAAAATTTATGCATACTTACCACGGTATTCAAAGTTTTAAAATGTTATACAGTAAATAAATGTAATAAATATACGTTTTAAATTTAAATAATATTATAGTATATATGTACAAATATATTATAAAATATTATTTAATAATATGGATTTTTCTAGTGATTAAAACTCAGAATTGTGCGTTCCTCCCTGTGCGAAATATTAGAGATTTAGGTCTATAGATATTTTAAATAGGGTGAGCAGAAAAGACTCTTGGATCAAATTCTCGAAAAAATCGATTTGAGGCCGTCTCGAATAGTTTATCCCGAATTTAAGATCAAGTCAATACGAACAAGTTTTTTCCTTATAAATCGGGCTCGGGTTCGTTTTTTAACGACAAGTCCCTGAATGGCCCGACCCAACCCAACCCGAATATATAAAAGTTTAAATGCAGCACTTCACTAAGCATCAGACAATAGTACTTTACAACCCTAATTCGACTACATTTCTCAAGCAACAACATTTGCACTTCACTAAGCAGCACTCCCTCCCCCTCGTTTATTCCTCCTCCCTTCCATTATGTCCTCCCAGTGTCCTTCCATCCTTTCCACCGTCCTTTCATTCTTCTTAAGCAGCCAAGCACTCTCTTTTCTCAAGCCACAACATTTCGCAAACCTAATTCGACACATCTCTCATTTGTCGTCGCAGATCGGGTTAGTTCGTGTATGATTTGTATTTGGTTTTATGTTGATATAAGTAGATTTGGATTTGAATTTGGTGTTATGCTGTATGATTTGGATTTGGATTGTATGTTTGTTATTTGGGAGAGGTCCTAGTACTTAATGCAAGTGGCGATGGATGCTTAACAATGGAGGAATGGATGACGAAGAGGTGTTCAGACGGAGGAATGAATCATAGCAAAACTGAAATAAGATGGAGAATGACCATGATTACGTGCGGGGCTATATGGAAAGCAAGGTGCGAGGTGGTTTTCCAAGATAAACTGTCTGACCCTATTGAGGTAATACACATAGTTAATCAGATGGCCATCAATCTTAGAAACCTACCGCAGACGAATCCCTCCCCACGAGTGAATAATGAAAGAACGACATGGGAGAGACCAGAACCGAAAATTATAAAGATCAACTGCGACGCGGCTTAGTGCATCACATTAAGGAAGGGTGGCATTGGAGTCATAGCCAGGGACCACAATGGTGAAGTAGTGGGAGGGCATCATGTATCGAAGTATAGAGAGAGTGTCGAGTATCTCGAAGCTAGGGAAATATATGAGGGTATCCGACTTGCAGCCGAAACAGATGGGAGGAAGTAGTGATTGAATCAGATGCGACCACAGTGATAAACCATATAAGAGGAATCGATAAAGCATAACGCATAGAGACTCTCATCGAAAACGAATTGTAGTTGGCAAGATCAATCCAGAAGATATCTTTGAGAGGGATCCCAAGATGCCGCAAACTAATGTGCGGATTGGATTGTAAAATAATCACTTGCGGGGATGAGTCATCTAGTTTGGCTTTACCAACCTCCATCTTCGCTATCTATTCTTATCAATAAAGACTATGAGATGTATTTGAGATCTAGTACTTTCAACTAAATAAAGGTTCTTTTTAATTGGCAAAAAAAAAAAAGAGAATAAGTTTGGAGGCATTATATTAATTAGTGACTAAATTATTTATTTCAAAGTTATATTGACAAATATTATTATTTTATTTAAATTAATGTTACTTAGTTATGTGTATTTAATCATGTTACTTTTAAGTTCAAATTACTAACTATGGTTAATTATGCTCTGGTAGTGAAGCTATATATCTTGTGTCACAATACGTGGATTTTCATCCCTCTCAATGATAACTTATCCTTGAAGATTGTTCAATATTTGTCTGGACTGTTTTTAGTGCGCGCAAGTGAGCAGGTTGTGGCTTCATCAGTTAAGGCATGACATGTTCTTTGAGATCTTACTGGTTTGAGAGTTGATGTCGCTTTCTGAGTTTGGACAAGTCATACCAAAAAACATTCAAGAAGTTTTAACTAGTTTAACACCCTAGCGACGATATGTTAAGAATAAATGGGTATTTGTTGTACATATGGTAGTGTGAGTGTGGGCTTTTGAGAACGATCTCGTTGTAAACATCGGTGATCCAATCTCAGATAGGCAGATGCCCCGCACAGTGGCGGATCTAGGAACCTACATAAGTGGGTTCCTGTTATGATTTTTTATACAGAGTCATTAAAAAAAATTGGTATCAACTTAGATTGAAATAAAAAAATAATAATAAAATTTTGACTATATATATATATATACAATAGTTTAAAATAAAATGATACAATAATTCAATTATTTTTCGTATAAGTATTAGTAATTTATATAAATTAAACTTGATACAATAATTCTTGATAAGTGAAACAAACACATTATCATTTTCATGACTTTGCCTACCGTGCTATAAAGAGTCTGATTTGCAACCCAAAAACTAATCACTTAGTCATATACATTGTTTACTATATAACTTAAATTCTAAATAAAGAAATTGGTATTCGATTTTCTAATTTGCACATACTTTAAACTAAAAAATATTATTATTGTTCTAAGAAAAAATAAAAAGTTTTTTAATTAAACAACAAACAAAATTGAAATACTAATTATTATCGGGCGTCGAATCTGACTTTCCACGACCATTTTGAAAAATTATTTTAATTTTTTTTTCGCTCGAAAATTCGGTTCTTGGCGAACAACGGGTCCGGTCGAGCGGGGTCATCAATCGAACCAAAAAAAAGAGTCACCACCGATTAATTAAATGCTAATCAGAATCCTAAAATTTGCCTAGGGTACATGGTGTTAACATCCTAGGTCTTGGAAAGGACTGCGTCTAGAGAATTGAGTTCGGGGCTTTGATTACGTCTTATGGCTCGCGAGCCCATAATCCTCTCTTTTGGTACTTTAGTTTGCTTTTGAAATTATTTTTTACCGATTTACCCGAATTGTCCAATTTGATCATGCTTGGCTAAAGAGATGACATTCATTTTTCTTTAATTGAAATAAACTATGTACAAACATTTTTATTTACAAGTTAATTTTAAATAAATATACAATAGAATATAAAGTTAATCATGCTTGAAAAAATGTGGTTTAACTTTGGGACCATTTCAAATGTATCAAAAATACACGAATGATTTTTTTGAATATATTAAGCACGTTAGACCAAATTGTAACACTTTGACAAATCATGAAATGTTTAGAAATGTCAGGGGACCAAAATGCAATTTTTTAAAATTTGAGCTGAATTGGACATATAGTTTTTTAAAATGACAGAATTGACCCTAAACTATTTTGGACTTATTTGTAACACTTGGTGAAGTTCTAAATAACCCAAAAATTATTCTGGACTTATTTGTAACACTTTGAGAAGTCATGGAATGTCCAGAAAAGTTTAGGAATCAAAAATGTAATTTTCAAAAAATTATAAATGAACTGAAAAATACTTTTTTAATTTGTTTTTACAGAATTGACCCTAAACTATTCTCGACTTATTTGTAATACTTGGTAAAGTTCCAAAAATAACCCGAAAAATTTTCTAGACTTATTTGTAACATTTTGAGAAGTGATGGAATGTCCAGAAAGGTTCAGGGAACAAAGTGTAAATTTTAAAATAATTCGAGCTGATTTTAAAAAAAAAATATTTCAAAAATTGCACAAATGACCCAAAACGTTTCTGGTTTGGTTTATAATACTCGGTAAAGTCCCAAAATGACCCGAGAGTCCAAGGACCGAGTTGTAACCTTCATCAAAGTTTGGAAATGACCTAAGTATTATTTTTTAAATATTTTTTAACATATACATAATATACATATACATATAGTATCACATATATATTATAGATATATCACATATACACAATATAGATATATTATACATATAGATATAGTATTACATATATATTATACATATATATATATATATATATTAACAAGAATATTGTACATAAATATATAATATATGTATGTAAACTTCTTTTTTTATAACATAAATTTCAATAACATTAGGAAATAAAAATACAATATTAAATACGAGAGAGATGTACCTAAATCGTTCGGAGCTTAAATATTGTACGAGAAACCGAGACCGATAATTACCGATATTTTTTTTCACTCGCACTTTCTATTTTTTTTCACTCGCACTTTCTATTTTTTTTCACTCTTCTATTTCTTTCCCTTCTATTTCTTCCCTTTTATTTCCTCCCCCTTCTTCTCACAAAGCTTTTCTTCTATTTAAAGTAATTGTTTTCTACTTTTTTTATTATAAATAAATAATATATAAATATCACTATAATTATATTATAATAAAACTCCACTATAATTATACTACACCGCTATACTTATTTTATAATAAAACACCACTATCATTTGTTTTGTTTATATATATATATATATATGTATATACAAATATATATAATACTATATATATATAACTTAGTAATTTTTTTTATTTATTTTTTAATTTAAAACAAAATTTTCCATTTTTTAGTAAACAAAGAAAAATATTTTTTATTTTCCTATTAATAATATTTTATTTTTTTGGATTGTGACTCATTGGAGATGACTTGTGGCTCATTGTAACACCTAAAGGCTCCGCTCGTCAGCTTGTGACTCCCATAAACTAGATAACTACATGTCCTGGTCGTCGAGGATGACTTGCGGATGCTAAACACATAAAGGATTCTCTCGTCGGCTTGTGACTTACTTTAGAACTCAAAATTCTTGTTGAGACGTCCGACTGTTTGCGCGGAATTCTCAGATTGTTTTCTCACTCATCAACCTTGGAATCCTTTTTAATGGAGTTCCCTAAATCCATTCATGCTACGTCCACCTGTCATGGGGACATTCTCAAACGTGAAACAATACATGTTTATGCAATTTTCTCTTTGTTATAAACACGTTTTGAAAAAGGATGTAGGGATCTTAAAAGCTTTCTTGTAGCCGGTTATGGGTGGTTGTGATCCCTTTAGATTATATTATAATAAAACTCCACTATAATTATACTAAAACACCACAATAGTTTTTTTTTGTTTATATATATATATATATAACTTAGTAATTTTTTTATTTCAAAATAAAATTTCCCTTTTTTAGTAAACATAAGAAAAATATTTATTTTTTATTTTCCTATTGATAATATTTTAATTTTTTGGATTTTTCTATCTCGATTTTTCTCGGTTTGGCTTCTCGCGTACGGTATTTTGACATCTGTCCAAAATTAGGTGTTTACAATTATATTTAAAAAAAATCAAATTAAATATTTTTTAATGTTGAGAATTCTGAATTAGATAAAAATAAGAAAGAATATTTCACTTTAACTTCACTAGGAATTGAAACATAGATTGTTATGGATTATGGTTTAGAGTATGCTAGGGTTAGTCCCAATGTTTTAGACATTTACATTTTAGTCCCTAGATAATACTGTATATAAACCACTACCCTACATGTAACCTTCAAACTTTGGTGAATACAAAGATGTTTTCTTTGATTATTGCACTAAGTTCACAATTCTCTCCACATCACTCTCTAATATGATAAGACGGTATCAGAGCCTCCTTTCTTGGCTGTCATATAAGATTTTACTGTCTGCCTTTAATTTCACGTTTTTTAGTTGTGTTTCATTTTCATTTCAACTACTGTGCTGCGTTTGTATTTCTCTTTTGAATGTTGCTGCTCGTTTGGTCTGGACATCAGCCCGTCCATGCTGATTTGATCCAGTCCTCGTTGTTGCTTCATCCTCTTTCTTGCTCCCGCTGCTTTCATGCTTTGGTCTTGACACACCTTCTTCATTCTGAAATTATCATGTTTACTTTATTTTTATTTTTCGTTTTCATTTGTGTTTTACGTTCATATTTGTTGTGCTACGTCTTACTACTGCATATATGGCTCTATTTCACTTCAGATACAGTTAGATGTGTTGCTAATTATCTGCACATGATCTATTCTTCGCAATTGGCTATATTATTTGCGACTGACCTTGCTTTTTGCGTATTTGCTCAAATTCTTTGTGTTTTCTGTTGTTGCTCAATCTAATGTATTTATATGTGATGGATATTATCTGCTTGGTCACATTTTCTTTTGTTATTGTTGTTGTGTTTTTGTTCTGCTGATCTTTACTACTCAATCCTTTACGTCTATGTTTCTTTTCACTATTCCGTCTTTCTGCTGCTACATTTCTGTCTTGTTGCTGCTTCTTGTTCTTTGTTATTCATTCCATTCTCTGTGTGTATTTTTAGTTGTTGTGTCTCTACATTTCTCCTTCATTTCAAACCCAGTTAAAGAGCCGAGTTTTCTTCATTTCAAAACCAGTCAAAGAGCTGAGTTTCCTTCATTCTAAAACCATCCAAAGAGCTGACTTTTTTCTTCATTTCAAAGCCAGCCAAATAGCTGAGTTTCCTTGCCTAGATGGCTAGCCAAAATGGCTGTCTTTTCTTCCTCCTTTTCTATAGTCTCTTCCTCTGTAGAACACACAACAACTTCAAATCATATACAAGCAATTCTAGAATAAGTGATGATATAATTTTTAACCTGACAGTGATACAACTTGATGATCAATCATTGATTCACCATTTTTATTTTATCATTAACTCATCCATGGACGTCTCCAATAGGATTCAAGTTCCTACTTTCTCCATGAACCTTTTTTGAAGAGGGTTTTTCTAATTTGAAGTTGATATGACATACATGTCAACTACGCGTGCACCAATGCAGATGACATCTGTCTTTATCATCTCAACATTTCGAAGATATTTCACTTCATCTGGACCAAATAAAATGTACATACATGAATTTACCACATTCGCACTAAGGGAAGATTTTGCTTCACACCTGGAACATGGTAAACACTATCAAGCTTGATTGGTGTCCCACCACTGTTGTTGATGATATCAATACCTTCTTTCTTGACAGGGTGAATGGTGTCATCCACCATGACTATATATCCTTATCCTCCATGGAACGAATAGTGGAGAATTTCTCTTCTTCTCCAGTGAGATAATGACAAAAACATAATCTATATCCCTTCATTTTTTAAAATTCTGGTTTTAAGGGCAGGAGTGTTTTTGGCTAGAAAACACTTAACAAATTCTTCATCTTCAGTTGAGACAATATACTCAACCATGTTACTCTCTTTTAATTTGGTCTGACAGTTACTTTTCAGATGTCTAGACTTTCCACACAGATAACATTTGAAATCTTTCTTATGAGATAACTTCGCATTCCTATTAACTTTCTTTCTAGAATCATTCTCTTTTACTTGAGCCATGAGCGGACACTAATCTTCCTCTAACTTAATATCAGACATTTGTTTAGACAATGACTCCTCTGAAGTTAGAAAACTATCTAATTACTCCAAGGAAGGTTGTTGAACTCAACATTGAGTTGATGTAACAAACTATATATACTTAGGATGCAATCCCCCAATGGTGGATCGTTTTACTCAAGCCTCTGAAATTGGCTCCTCAAGGTTGAGTTGATTAATCTCTAAATATAAGTTCTTAACTTTTAAAAAGGACTGTGAAATTGAAGACTCACCTTGTTTCACATTTGTCAAATCAATCTCCAACAAATGTAGTTGAGCTTCCTTCTTTTTGTTCTGCAATTGGTACAGTGTCTTCCAGATAGGACTAGTAGAGGTGCAGCTTTAGATATGCTCAAACACATTTAAAGATATAAATCTATTCAAGGTAAATTCCACTATGGCATTCCTTCGCTTGATCTAATCACTGTTGGCGTCGGTCTCCTCTGGGGATGTACCATCACTCCCTCCAACAATATCCCACCAGTCTTCGTTTAAGAGATAGGACCCCAAGCAAGACTTCCAAATTCGGTAATTGAACGAGTGAAGTGGCTCCATACCTAGTCCAATCACACGACCGTCAACACCTATATTTAGAGTACTCAAGTTCTTCAATCAACAATCTCGACTCGTTCCATGTTACCACGAATGTGGCTCTATACCATGTAAAGAAATAAAGTTTTGATTGCGCTTGCCAGACACTGTACTTTACCTACAAAAAAAGAACTCATATATGAATAACACTCTTACTCTAAATATGATACATAAGAGATCCGTTTCTACAACTCTCTTGGTTGATAGTACTTGTTGTAGTTGGGTTACAAATAACTTAACTCCTATTTATACTATACTAAAGAAAATTGTAAATCCTAATTTCTCTAAGAACCTATAAAATATAATTATTGTACAACATTCCAAGAAACTCTAAAAAACATTTAAAAATTATTTAGTCTAGAATTATTTAGATACAAATTGAACCCTTAGTTATACTATAATATTATTGTTGGGTAACTCATATCATTATCCCTTACGGTGTGTTTCTTTCACGGAATTCGGAATAGGTAATAGGAAATAAGGAATAGGAGATAAGAATATGAAGTTGTTTCTTTGGTGGAATGGAATTGAATAATCTATTATGTTGTTTCTTTGGTGGAATTGTATATGGAAATGGAATGGAATGTGGTAAAGTGACATATTTGTCCCTCCTTGTATATGTATAGTATAAGTATATAATACAATTAATTTGTATTTATTATTTTTAAAAATTAAGAATAATAATTTAAAAAATTAAGAATAATAAAAACTTAATATAAATAATTAATATTTAAAAAATATATTTAATTAAGTAGTTATATTAAAGGAAAATTCAAATTAATGATTAAATAGTTGAATTAATGTAAACTAGATAACTGACATGCACTTTGAGCAGAATATAAAAAACTATTTGAGTTATCGTTATATGAATATAGTTTAATATAAAATTTAAATTATTATATTAATTAACAAAAATAAATCAAATCAAAATAGTTTTTATTTATATTATTATATTGATACGATTAACTCAACTTACAAAATGAAAATATATTTATTTTTGTTATTAATATAATATTATTCAATTTATTTTTTTGTATAACGTTTATTATATATAGTATTTTGTTTTGGCCAATGTTTATTATTTATACTATATTCATTACATATATGATAGATTCATTTAGTAATAGAACTATAAAAAAAGTTATTTATAAACATTTTATTTGGTAATAGTTAATTGTTTCTTATTTTATATTTGTTTGTTTTCTTAGTTAAAAATATTTGAAAATTATATACCCAAACATAAATTAATAAATTATATATGCACATACACTATTTAGAATACTATTAGTTATATATATATATATATATATATATATAAATGTTATTTCAAATATAATAATAATTTCTAAATAGCAATATTAAATAATTATTTTACAAAATTTTATGAAAAGTTTCGTTTTAATTTAAGTTTATAATTATAAATACATAAATAAAAATTTAACATGTGTATTTATATACTTAATTTTAAAAAATGTAATATTATTGTATTATAATTTTCTTTTCAAAAAATAAATTCTCAACAAACAATATTGTGTACACATTTAGAACTTTTGTTTAAATTTTGATTTCTTTTTACTTTTTCTTTTGTTTTAAATTTAGAAATTAAATAAATTGTTATATATTTTAATTCTTGGCAAAACAAATATATATATTTACTATCTATTTAGTTCCGTTTTTAATTAACTTAGTTACTATTGTTTATCATTTTTTCAATTATAAATATTATGTACTTTCAATACTTAATTCATTTTTAAGTAATTAAGCTAAACTATAATTATAAATTAGGCTTAAATATATATTAAATATGATTTATATATCATACGTCTTGTTTATCAATTATTTATTTCAATTTATTTTTTAAAATGTTGTGTTTTCATTCTTATTTATTTATTTCACTCTTAATGTTTGTGGAATTTTCCAAAGTAAATTGTTAGGTGCAAAACTTGCGATTTACTATTGTTTGAAGGCAAAATTTAATTTACTATTGGATGTGACAGAATGATGGCATGAATGTAACCTTTTTTTTTACATGGACCAATCAAATTAAATTATTATGACACTATGATAGAGAAAATTGTGTTAAAACCATAGTTATCATAACCGGACCGGCCATCAAACCGGCGAAGGGGTCGGTTCACGGTTCGCCCGGTCCAACCCGGTTCAGTGTGCGGTTCACTGTTCATAAGGGGAAAAAATTAAAAACTTAAAATACATACATAGTCTCAAACACAAACATAATTACCTCAAACTACATAGTTTCACACACACACAAACTACATAAAGTTTCAATATCAAGCACACATTACTCTCAATTCTCAAACACAATACACAATAGTAGTGAACTGGTTTAACCAATTGGGTTAAGCCGATTGGTTTGTGCAGAACAAAAATCTGAAACAAAAAAAAAATGGCCAAAAAAAACCTGAAAACCAAAAAAATTCAGTTAAAAAGTGAACCGGACCATGAAAAAGATTTAACAAAAGACAGAAACAAATCCACTATCCGTTTTACGTCAAGCAATACGTGGAGTAACTCCCGATATAGCAGTAAAAGCAAGACGTGTAAGCGGATCGACTCATCCAGTTCCCATTGAAATAGGATCCACACAAGGAAAAGCACTTGCCATTCGTTGGTTATTAGGGGCATCCCGAAAACGTCCGGGTCGAAATATGACTTTCAAATTAAGTTCCGAATTGGTGGATGCTGCCAAAGGGAGTGGCGATGTCATACGCAAAAGGGAAGAGACTCATAGAATGGCAGAGGCAAATATAGCTTTTGCGCATTTTCGTTAATCCATGAACAGAGGATCTCTATAGACACATAGATCCGTGGATCCATATATCTCGATTGGAAAAGAATCAATAGAAAAAGAAAGAATCGGAATTGATCAATGTATTTCTCGAAACAAACAAAAAAGAAACGAAAGATGAAACATAAATCATGGATCCACCAAGTCATCTCGGGGACTTGCTTAAGAATAAGAAAGAGGAATCTCATGTAAATACCGTGGAATAAGGTTTGATCCTAATCCCCATCGACCGGTTTTCCAAAAACCGTCTGGTTCAAACACTGTTCATTTGTAAAACAGTCTTTTAACTAAACCAAACCGGACAGGGATCCGATTCCCGATCGGACCGCCAGTCCGGTCTGATTCTGATAACTATGGTTAAAACCTTACTTGTCAAAATTATAGGATACTTAGTCAAATTAATATATATATATATATATATTTTATTTTTTTAAATTTAAGTTCATTCTTTTTACAAATACATAATGATACTATATTTACCCGAACCATAATATAATTAATTACAATATCTGAAATATCATATTCCATTACAAATATCCATAATCATTACCATATAAACAACAAATTCTTTGATATCACAACGAACTTCTTTTTCCAATCCAAGCTTGGAGAGCCTTCCTCGTTGATATCACAACAAACTCTTTTCCCAAAACTAATACATTTCTTATAAATATTTGCCTCCAACACTTCACTCTTGGCCTCACTTTCATAAAAACAAATCCCACAAGTAGGAGTAGATAATCTTTTCTCAACATCAAATAACTCAGAACCCTCATTCTCAAAAGTCACCTTACTTCCATCAGCTTCTAGCACAATGCTTCTTCCAGAATCAAAATCAATATTTGGTTCCAAACATACAATTAATTTCTCCTGCAACAACTCCATCGAGGATGACTAAACAATGCTTACTAACAACATTCAGATACATCATTATAACTCAACATTCGATAATCTTAGCCATCTCACCCATCATATCCAATACTTGACTGCAAAGCTCACATTATAAACACAATTTGTTCCATTAATCATAGCTCAAACACGCCGGAGAACAATCTAGCCGTCCTCGAACGTCATCAAACATGTAAACCAGAAAAAGAAAGAAAAAGAACCCATAATGTATATATACAATATACATAGTGGAACCCAGAATCACGGAAAGTACATCCACAACAAAAACAAATGTATATATAATCAATATAAAAATAGCACATAAAAAAAAAAAAAGAATCAGCCCATACTCAACACATAAAACAGCACATAATCAACACACGAATAACATATGTATAAAACATCACAAGAACAACACAAATGGGTTCGGCAACCCAGAAAAACAACACAAGAATAACATAATCAAACCTAACTACAGCAAACCCACCAAAAAAATCAAATTCCTACAACAATCGAACCCATAAACTGGATTTCTGGGTTCGATCGAACCAGAAATTGTGTTTGTGGGTTTGATCGAACTTACCTTGAAATCAAGTGAGTAGTTCAGTCGAGAAGGAGAGGTACCCCAGCTGCTGGAAATCTTCTCTTCGTCAGGGACGAAAGTAATGAAGGAGAAGGAGTTGTTGTAATGAAGTAACGCGGGTAGTTTAGGAATTAATGAATTGTATTGGGGGCAAAATAGTCATTTATACACCTATTCCGGATTCCTAGCGCGCCCGACTTAAGAAATCCGAGCATTTTGTACAGAATGTCTAAACCTAGCCCTCTAGAATTTCGTAGGCCGAAATTTTTTAATTCCACTAAAATAACAACTTTGTACGGAATCCGTAACACAAATTTCATTTCTATTCCGCGAAAAGAACGCAATATTATATTTCAACATTATAAATGACATGACAATGACACCTTCGACTGCCCCAAAGTCAGAAGTTTTTTAAAAAGTAACTACTGTGCAAAAAATATTTAAAAAAGTAAGTATACTGAACAAATATTTAGCAAAATGTATATAAATGCTACTGGGGGTAGCGTTTTTTAGCATTTTTCAAAAAACCCTACTAGGGGTATCGTTTTTCATAAAACGCTCCTTGGGGTAGCGTTTTTATGAATTTCGCTACCCCTAGCAGCGAAATTCTTTTTTTTTTTTTTTTTACGTTTTTGACTTTTTTTGACGATTTGATGTTTAATTTTAAAAAATAAATAAATAATTATTATATATTTTTTTAAAAAATTACAGTAAGTAGATATTTTAATTTCGATTCAAATGATGCAAAACATATTAAATTTGGACATACAGATTGACTGTAGGCTCTGCCGTAAGTTGAGATATGAAAATTTGACTTAAAAAAATATAACTCATACCCTGTAAGTCCAAACTGACCACGGTGAATGTCATTTATGTCGTAATTCAATTATCTACCTAGGGTAATGCTTTTTATTAGAAATACAATGATTTTGTAACCTTAAAATTTGACCGAAATAATCAAAAGCATTAGGTGAAAAATTTAATTATGTACTTACTCAAAAAAAATCAAAAAATTAAAATGAGTAGATAATTTAATTACAAATTAAATGACGCTAACTAGGCGTTAATTTTTTGATTTTAGACTGACCGTATAATACGATATAATACGAAGTAAATTACGTATTGTATTATACAGTCAGTCTAAAAGCAAAATATTAACGTCTAGTTAGCGTCATTTAATTTGTAATTAAATTATCCACTCACTTTAATTTTTTTAATTTTTTGAGTAATGACATAATTAAATTTCTCACCTAATGCATTTGATTATTTTGGTCAATTTTAAGACAAGCGATGTTAGGTTACAAAATCACTGTATTTCTAATAAAAAAATTACCCTAGGTAGATAATTGAATTACGACATAAATGATGTTCACCGTGGTCTGTTTGGATTTACAGGGTATGAGTTATATTTTTTTTTTTGTCAACTTTTCATATCTTAACTTACGGCAGAGCCTACAGTCAATCCGTAAGTCCAAATTTAATATTTTTTGCATCAGTTGAATCGAAATTAAAATATCTACTTACTGTATTTTTTTTTAAATTAAACATCAAATCGTCAAAAAAAGTCAAAAACGTAAAATAAATAAAAAAAAAAAGAATTTCGCTACTAGGGGTAGCGAAATTCATAAAAACGCTACCCCAAACAGCGTTTTTCAAAAAACGCTACTCAAAGTAGCGAATGTTGTAAAAAACGCTAACCCCAGTAGCGATTATATACATTTTGCTAAATATTTTTTGCAGTATACTTACTTTTTTCAAATTCTTTTTGCAAAGTGCCTATTTTTTAAAAAAAATCCCAAAGTCAATATCATCCCAGTTTGCAGATTAAAACTACGAAGCCAATCTTTTATATATTCATGGTTGCAGACAAAGCCAAATGGAGCTATCGACAAAACAGAACTGGTTGGAACCACGTCCCTCTCTCTTTCCGTTCGCGATCTAACGCTTGTTGGCTTCAAATTCACTCTCATTATGATGTATGGCACGGCTGATCTCTTGAGATCGGCGAGGACAGAATCGTTTGAGCCCATGAGAAGGGAGGAGGTGGTTAAGTTAGTTAACTTAATAATTATTTGACGGATTAATTAGTTGGTTATATTATGAATTATAAATAATGATTTAATAGTGTAAAATAAGATAAGTGATCAAAATATAATATGAGACATATATATAAATGATGAAGTAAATAATTATCTTTTAACTATTAATATGAATTAATTATCAAACAAGTACCTGAACTTTATATGCTTTGTCAGGTGGATAGGTACCTAAACTATTTTTTGCCGCAAATAGGTTGTCTAACTTTATGAAATTAGCAAATAACTATCTACCCTTAATTTCCCGTTAAGAACAAACGGAAATATCACGTGAGGAGCACGTAAGGAGCAAACAGGTACAATAATTGACATGGTTTCGCAAACAGATACCTGAACTTACATGAATTAGCAAGTAGATACCTGAACCAGTTCAAAAACCGATTCATAGCCGGTTCGATCAAACTGTAAACACCTGATTTTGGCTCAAAATACCGTATGCGAGTAATCGAGATTGGAAAAATATATATAGTATATATATATATATATTTGAAAACTAAAAAACCAATTTTTTTAAAAAAAATTATAAAAAATCCAACTGTGAAAAATTTCCCATTTTCCACCGTTTTTAATTTTTATTATAAAAAAAACGTTTTTTTATTATTAATTAATTAAATATGAATACATTTCTCTATAAAATGAAGGCTTGATGAATGAATTGGGGAGATGATGAGAAAGGGAAGCTACGTTGATTCAAAGGAAGAATGAAGAGAGAGCTTCCATGGAAGAAATGGTGAGTAAAAAAAGATGTAAAAAATATCAGTGATTATCAATCTCGGTTTTCTCGTACGGTATTTTAACCTTCAATGAGTTAGGTATATTTCTCTTATATTCAATATCATATTTGTATTTTATAAATGTGAAATAAAATTGAGAGTTTATATACATATATTATATATTTATGTACAATATACTTGTTAATATATATATATATATATATGTATAATATATATTTATATTTATGTTTATAATATATATATTTATATGTATAATATATATTTATATTATGTTTATGTAATACTATTATATCTATATGTATAATATCTATTTATATTATGTCTATGTAATACTATATATATATATATATATATATATTATGTATATGTATAATATATGTATATGTAAAAAAACAAAATTAAAAAAAATGACTTAGGTCTTTCCCAAACTTTGATGAAGGTTACAACTCGGTCATTGGACTCTCGGGTCATTTCTGGGACGTTATCGAGTGTTATAAACCAAACCGGAAAAGTTTTGGGCCATTTGTGCAAATTTTGAATTTTTTTTCTTAATTCAGCTCGTTTTAAAAAAAAATACATTTTGATTTCTAAACTTTTCTAGACATTCCATGATTTCTCAAAATGTTACAAATAAGTCTAGAATAATTTTCAGGTTGTTTTTGGAATTTTACCAAGTGTTACAAATAAATCTAGAATAGTTTAGGATCAATTCTGTAATTTTTAAAAAATATTTTCAGTTCAGCTATAATTTTTTCGAAAATTACATTTTTGATTCCTAAATTTTTCTGGACATTCCATGACTTTTCAAAATGTTACAAATAAGTCTAGAATAATTTTAGGGTTATTTTAGAACTTTACCAAGTATTACAAATAAGTCCAGAATAGTTTAGGGCCATTTCTGTAATTTTTGAAATATTTGTCCAATTTAGCTCAAATTTTAATAAATTGCATTTTGGTCCCTATATTTATTTTGACATCCTATAACTTCTCAAAATAGGACAAATTAGTCCAACGAGCTTAAAATCTTCAAAAATCATTCGTGCATATTTTGACACGTTTAAAATGGCTCGAGAGTTAAACTATTTTTTTTCGAGCACGATTAACTTTAGTACTCTTTTGTTTATTTAAAATTAACTCATAAAAAAAATGTTTATACATGGTTTAAGGAAAATGCATATAGTTTTTTTGGGTCAAGCATGATCGAAACGAGCAATTCAGGTAAATGAATTTTTTTTCAAAAGCAAACTAAAGTACCGAAAGGGCGGATTATGAGCTTACGAGCTTTTAAGACGTAATCAAACTCCAGAACTCGATTCTCTGGACGTAGACCTTTCTAAGCCATAGGATGTTAATTCCATGTACCCTAGGCAAAATTTTAGGATTCCGATTAGCCTTCAATTAATCGGTGGCAGCTCTTTCAATTTTTTCGGCCCGGTTGATGACCCCGCTCGACCGGACCCTTCGCTCGCCAAGACTCGACATTTCAAAAAAGAAATTTAAAAATATTTTTCAAACGAGTCGGGGAAGTCGGATTCGACGTCCGACACAAACCACTTTATTTTGTTTTTTAAAAAAAGTAGGGTTTATATACCAAACACATGCATGCCTCAACTCTAGACGTTCTCGGTGCATCTAAGTAGGGTTTATGGGGTCGTGCGAGTGAACTAGTTGATATGTAAAATTTATAATATAAAATTTGAATGAAAATGGATCGTACGGATTAACTCATAACCTACATATCGTGATCGTGTTGTTGAGTCTTTAAAATTTATAGTATATACATGATAAGACGATCGATATATTCAATATAAATGATCGATTCAAATATTCTTTGCAAAAAAATCTCCTTCTATATACAAATTCCTCCTTCAAAGGCTCAGAATCTAACACGTATAGCCACCCGTTTTTGCTCGATGTTATTTTCTTTGTTATCAAGTTTTTTTATCGAGTTTTTCCTCCTCATTCACAACCACGTAAACGAAGTCGAGAGCGATCTTATCCTGACCAGGCTCTCCCTATAGAAGAATTCGAGCAGGCTGATTAAATAGAATATATCGACGATCCCGAATATACCGTATTGGAAAGATAGCCAAAAGAGGCTTATCATGATCCCTTGATTGACATGATCTCTACACTTCACCTCCACAATCACTGCGATTGCCATCGAGACCGCGCAAAAGACTAGACCAATCCCGATCCTCTGTAGATGGCAGATTCATGCAGAGTAACCCGTGATTTTTCGAGTGAAAGACACAAATACATATTCGTAAAGTGGAAGAAGGAGTGACATGAAGAAAAGGGGGATAACACGGATCAATGAGATCAGGATGGTGATGGACTCGAGCGATGACTTCATGATGCTTCCTTGATGTACCGAGAACGTCTGCAGTTGAGTAATACATGTGTTTGGTATATAAATTCTATTTTTTTTTATAAATAAAGTGGTTCGACCAAACCGTTTATGAACTGGTTCATGTATCTATTTGTTAATTCGTGTAAGTTCAGGTACCTATTTGCTCCTCACCTGATATTTTCTGTTTCTTCTTAACAGAAAATTAACGGTAGGTACTTATTTGCTAATTTCAGAAAGTTAGGCAACCCATTTGCGGCAAAAAAAACAAATTAGGCACCTACCTGTCAAAGCATGTTAAGTTCAGGTACATGTTTGATAATTAAGTCTATTAATACTTTTAGAGATGAGGGAGAAAATGGTTTATGTAAATTATTAGAAACGTTGTGAATTAAAATCCTCTCCAAAAAGGCATTTGAATGAAATTTAGATAAGGGTTGTCCTTTAGACTTACAACTACTTGGATTATTAGTCCACCGCACAATGAAAATGTAGCACGTTTGTGTTTTTACCCAATGCAATAGGGGTAACAATCGTGTCGTGTCTAATCGTATTGTATTGCTAATTGTGTCGTGTCTAAACAGATATGTCTTAAACATGTTTAAACGGATAGGTGTTAAACGTGTTTCAAAATTTCAAACACGACACAAGTAACTGGCAGATCACATATGACACAACAGCGATACAATTAACTTTAATGAACAAAAAAGAATAAAAATATGTCGGTTATACGACACGATTAAATACATTTAATTTATTAATATTAATTTAGTTGTTCAATTGATGTTTTAAATGTTCAATCAGTTTTAGAAAATTAGGTAAAGATTGATCAATTGAATTGTTTTATTGTTTAATGTGGTTGTGAATACTCCTTTTGAATTTGGATATGCATATTCGATTTTATCCGAAAATTCATATTATGAATGAACAATTTATTTTTTCTTATACATTTTTTGGTCGGTTGTTTTGTTGAAAAATTCCGACCCAAAAATTTAATTATTTAATAGAAATTAAGAAAACAAAAAACAACCGAACCGGCTCACCTTATTAAAGAAACCCTTCCATTCTAACTAGAGCTGTTGCGAGTGCAGAGTGTAAAGTGTAAACTAAAGAACAACATACGTCTACGAGTGGTATGTTGTCTTTACATTTTAGATCTATCTCTTCATTCATAAAGGAGTCATGGTCTATCTTTGCAACGTTTTATAAAGGAGTTTCTTTTGGTGTGTGTGTGTGTGTGTTAGAGAAATAGAATCCCGCAAGGAAATATAAGATACTTTACAAAAAGGAAAAATAAAAATAATGAATCCTATCTATATATTATATAACTCCACTTCACGATACAAACACCATTGACTCAATCGAAAAATCAGATAACAAATAATTTATGAGAAATAATAACACAAATTCTCATATCATATACATATGTCACCACTCACTATCAAACCTCAAATTCAGATATTAAAACATGATTATATATATAATAGAGAACTGGCTTGTGCTTGGTGCAAAATAGAAAAATATAATTTTATATAAAGTTTAAATTATTTTATGAATTAACATAAATAAATCAATTCATTTATTAATTGTATTAATATGATTAACTCAACTTACAAAATGAAAATATTTTTATTTTTATTATTGATAGAATATTATTTTCAAATTACTTTTTTTTTATAGCGTTTATTATTTATATATAGTATATTCATTACATATATGTTAAATTATATAACTATAAAAAATAAACATTTTATTTAGTAATAGTTAATTGTTTCATACTTTTTATTTATTTGTTTTCTATGTTAAAAATATGTGAAAATTATATACACAAACATAACTAATAAATTATATATACATATACACTATTTAAAATACTATTAGTTTTATTTTATATACATATATAAATTAATTTCAAATATAATAATAATGGCTAAATAGCAATATTAAATAATTATTTTACATAATTTTATGAACAGTATCATTTTAACTTAATTTTATAATTATAAATACATAAATGAAAATCTAACATGTGTATTTATATACTTAATTTAAAAAAAAAATTATTATTGTAGTATAATTTTCTTTTCAGAAATATTTCCTCAACAAACATGATTGTGTACATATTTAGGGATGTCTGTATGATAATAAAAAAAATATCAAGTTACATTTGATTGATATTTTTAATATTAAAAAAATGTATAAACCAGAATTTACGTAATATAAACTCAAATATTTTAATATTGATATTAACAAATATTGAGATACCTAAAATCATTTGCCAAATACTTATATATTATTTTTATTTACTTAAATGTAGACTTATTACAATGTATTTTAATTTTATCATTTTTGTTATTTATTAACTTGATATGATCATTTATTTTTTAAACTTTGTAAGATTTGATTTCTTTCTACCATTTTTTTGTTTTAAATTTAAAAATCAACGAAATAGTTATATATTTTCATTCTTGGCGAAAAGATATATACGTTGCTATCTATTTAATTTAGTTTTTAATTAACTTAGTTACTATTGTTTATTATTTTTTCCATTATAAATATTGTGTACTTTCAACACTTAGTTCATTTTTTAAGTTGATTAAGCTAAACTATAATTATAAATTAGTTGTATTGGCTTAAATATAATTTATATATCATAAATTTTGGTTATCATTTATTTAATTAAAATAATTTTGCAAATTAAAACAAGAATAATGCATTGTGTTTTCATTCATATTTATTTATTTCACTCACATTTTTTGTGTAATTTTCCAAAGTAAATTGTTAGGTGTCAAACTTGCAATTTACTATTGTTTAAAGGCAAAAGATAATTTGACATACTTATAATTGTAATATTTTTTGAAAGTGAATGTGGAGTTTTTGATTAATTTTAGAGTGTCGCGTGGATGTGAGGAAATGATGAATTGATGTAGTTTTTTTTTTATATGGACCAATCAAATTAAATTATTTTAGCATTATGACAGAGAAAATTGTGTTAACATTTTACTTGTCAAAATTGTAGGATACTTGGTCAAATTAATACATAGATATATACTAAGTCAAGTTAACCTGATATAAAATTTATTCACATCTCTAACCTTAGAGCTTTATATTTAAAATATACCATGTATATCTCCCTTATGTGTGTAACTTTAATCATATATATATATATAATTTAACCATTTTAAATCTGATAACTAAATATATTGATATAAAAAAGGTTGGCGCTAATCTTTGAATGTCAACTTTGACCGACTTGTGTGGTCTGTCTAAAAGTTCAAATTTAACGTCGTTTTACGGTGTTAGTCATAATTCAATTATTCAGATATTCTATTTCTCTTAATGTTTTTTAGTAAGTAGATAATTATTGAACTTTCAATTTAACCTCTCAAATTACGTGGAGGATACATAATGTCGTTTTCGAGGTTTGATTAAAAATTCAGTTATTTACTTACTAAATTAAATAAAGTAGACATATACTTGGATTACAATTCAATACGCAAACATAGTTGAATTTAAACTTTTAAATAGAATATAGAATCTTGTCAAAATTGAGATTCAAAAGTTATTTTAGATCTTAATTTTGATCGTTATGTGTTGTCAATCAAAATGTTCAAACTACGCGTCATTTGCGACATTAAAATTGTAATTTAAATTTTTGTCTAGTATTTAAAAAAAAAAATGGAACAAATTAACCCCACTGTCAATCTCCTTAGAAGCGAATTGACACAACTTGCTTCAAGAAGCCATAGATTCCTATTTTATTTTTTCAAGTTGTAGACTTTTCTTTATCCAACTTAAAGTTTATCTTCATACTTGAATTTGAGAAATATAGTGACGTTGATCCACGACCAGTGCTTTGACGAGTAGACAATGCACGCATTCATATGCATTTCTCCACTCTAATAATTGCAGCTATTTAATTTAATGAAATTTTCATTATTTTGGAAAAGTATTTCAATAAAAAACAAAAAGGATACGACATCTCTCAAATTTTTTATAATATTTTTTTTCAAAATGTAACTCAAAATAAAAATAAATACTGAAATACCTTTAGTTTTTAAAAAAATACAAAATTATACCTACTTGCGAATTATTCGCATGTGTATATAAACATAGATCTACGAGATTTGAAGGAAGAACAACACCAAAATGTGACATTTCTTAAGGAAGAACAACTAACTGACCTTTGTTGATGCTGAGCCATTTCTTGATGCATTCACTGTGATACACATGTTTACATGATAGTTTCATTTGCTTGTCCCCGATTTTATACCTCGTTTGACAAATCACGCACCTGCAGTTCGTGAAAAAACAAATCATAAACTATATAAGCAACACGTATGCAAATAAGGTTATCCTAGATTCGTGATTGCCTTCTCGAAACTAAATAACTGGAACCGAGTTATACATGTGCTGCAAAATCTAATAGTTCTTTGAACATCAACTATATTTTTTTTGTCCTTTTATTAGTAAGAAAAGATAGTAAAAGTATGGATTTTACTTGTTTGGGTTCTTTTTGCTAGCTAAGAGAGGTTTTACAAGATTACAACTTTAAATGGAGAATCTAACCTCTCCCCAAACTTTACTGAACTACTAGAAGACATAGGCATATGTCTATTCCAATTTTTTTTTTTTTATAAATCTATCACTAATGAAAAGCAAAACGTCGGGTGCATGTGTAATTTTTTTTTTTTTGCAATAAATCAAACACTTCATTACTCGGTTAAACCGTTTACATAATCCGAATTACATAAAGACAATAAGGAAGACGGATGTAACATAGTCCAATTCGATGGACACATCCCCTGTTTCGAGTTTGTTGCAATCCAGTGTGCGCACCTGTTCGCCGTTCTCCGGACAAGCCGCTATTGGATACTTGGGCAATCCTTTGCCACATCCAATATATCAGCTACCACATTATGTATTTCCCAATCATTCTCAAGATGTCCTCCTCTTAATATATCTATTGCACATTGAGCATCCTATTCGATGATCACCTTATCCCAACCGTGGTATCTCACCATTTCCGTCGCCTGGAGGATCGCCTTTGCTTCCAAGATCTTCGCACTCACACCATAGCACCTAGCGTTCCGTCCATCCACGATCTTTCCGCGCCAGTCCCTCGCGATCACACCTAGTCCGCCATTGTTTGTCGTGTGGTCCCAAGCCGCGTCGCAATTCACCTTCACCACCCCGAAGGCTGGTCGGACCCAGCCCCTGCATGCCTGATCGCTCCCGTGGTCTGGCCTGACCCTACTGGGTCTGTTCGCAGCACGCCATGTCTCGCTCGCCAGGGTTCGCGCAGCTCGGACAGTCAGCTCGACCTGCGGTTCCTTCCCTTCGTAGCTAGCACAACATCTGGTTTTCCAGATCTCCCATGCGGTTGCCTCCCCCAGCACCCGCCTCCATCGACCTGCCTCACCTCCGGTGTGGCTCAACACTTGAATGGACCTGATCCATTCAAACCAACCTGCAGTTCCAGCACCTGCAGCAACGAACCCCAAAGTCTACGCCAAACAGCTAATGCCCAACGACATTCCAACATAGCATGAAAGGTCGTTTCAATAGTATTACAAAAACTGCATTTTGGTTCGATTTGGACTCCCCGCCTCACCAAGGTCATATCTCGAAAGCCCATACCTCCAAGGTCCTTTGGTTGGGTTAGTTTCCCCCAACTGACCCAATGGATCTTCCTCCTCTCATCCCGACCATTCCTCCAAAAGCGTGCTATGAGTCTCGCCACGTCTGCACACCACGTAATTGGTAATTTAAATAAGGACATTACATAGGTCGGGATGACAGTAATTACCGCCTTAATCAGGATCTCCTTCCCTGTGGTATTTAGGAACATCGTTTTCCATCCATGGATCTTCTTGATTACCCGTTCTTTTAGATATCGCATGGCCTCCCTCTTTGATCGACCCCAGTTGGTAGGAAGACCCAGATATCTACCCGCATCCTCGACAACTTGGATGTTCAAAACAGCTGCCACCCGTTGCTTTGTGTCCATCCTCACTATCTTATCAAACTGAATACAAGACTTGTCCAAATTTATCTTTTGACCAGACGTCTTGCTATACCTTTCGATTGATTCCTTAAGGGTTCGCGCGTTTCTCTTTGTTGCTTTCATGAAGAAGATGGAGTCGTCCGCGAAGAACAAGTGGCGTATCTCCGGACACTCCCTCTTTATTCTGATCCCTTCATACCTTTGTTCCTCCACATCTCGAATGATCTGTCGTGAGAACACGTCCGCGACAAGAATGAAAAGGTAAGGAGATAGTGGATCTCCCTGCCTTATTCCTCTTGTCGGCCTGAACCTAGGTGTTTTCGTTCCATTGATTACCACGCTATACTGCACCTTGGTCACGCACTCCTCGATCCATCTGCACCACTTACTTAAGAACCCTAACCTTTTGAGAGTTTGTAAGAGAAACTCCCATTCAATACGATCATACGCTTTGCTCATATCCAGTTTCACTGCACACTCCTCGCTCCCTCTCCTTTTATTCGTCCTAAGGTGGTGAAACATCTCATGGGCGATAAGGATGTTATCGTGAATGAACCTGCCTGAGACAAAAGCACTTTGATAGGGGGGGTACAAGTTTAGGTAGGACCAATTTAAGCCTATTTGATAGGATTTTAGAGATGATTTTATAACTGAAATTGCATAGGCTAATTGGTCTAAAGTGGGTCGTATTGACCGGGTTGGGGATCTTAGGGATTAAGACTATATCAGTGTAACAGTATCCATGCATTAATACATTCGATTCAAAAAAGCCTCTAACCGATTGGAATACGTCCTCTCCCAAAACGTCCCAGAAACGATGATAGAACAAACCTGGGAAGCCGTCTGGGCCCGGAGCTTTGTTCCCTCCCAGTTGGAATACTGCTCTTTTCACCTCCTCCCTACTCACCATCCATGTCAATGTGTTGTTCTCAGCTGGGGTCACCATGGTTGGTACACTGAGCAGCTGATCCTGGACCCCATCCGTACCCTCTGTCGTAAAAATCTCATGGAAGTATGATTCGCATTCGCGTTCAATATCCTCTTCATTTTCGACCAATATTCCATCCTGTCTCTGCATACGACATATGTTATTCTTTCTCCATCTCTCCACCGTTGCCTGGTGGAAGTATGCAGTATTTCTATCCCCGGCCTCCATCCATTGTATTCGAGACCTCTGTCTCCAATACTCCTTCTCCTTTGCCCATGTATCTTCCAACCTCCTCTTTAAAGATACCTCCACATCTCGCCTATATTGACTGTGATTGTGCTGCTGCACCCTTCGGAGTTCCTCGTGGATCTCCTCAATTACTTTCCGGTTATTCCTCACAGCATTCTGTTTCCACTGTTGTAGGTACTTTCGGCATCGGCTTAGCCTATTGTGGATGCCCCCAGTTTGTCCTTCACGTTGGCCCATATCCCAAACATCCCGCACAATAGCTTAGCACTCCCTTTCATCCGTCCATGCCTTCTCAAACCGGAACGGTCGTTGACTCTTAATGTTTTGTCTATCCACTTGAATCAACAAAGGGCAGTGGTCCGATCCAATCTAAAGTTTATGGATCACCGTGGCCTTTGGATGGGCCCGGGTCCAGTTCTGGTTAACCAATGCCCTGTCGAGCCTCTCTCTAATCCGTTCCTCCCCCTCCCGGTTATTACACCAGGATAGTGACTTCCCTTGTACCCCAAGTTGACTAGCCCCGTGTCTCGCATCATATCATTGAAAGCATCCATTTTTCGGGAGTTTTTCGGTCGGCCACCTTGTTTCTCGCCTCCCCGCGCGATTTCATTAAAGTCGCCCCCACACATCCATGGGCCGATCCTCCCGTTAGCAACTCCGCGCAATGTGTTCCATAACTCTAGTCTCTCCCTCCAAACTGTACTTCCACAGATCCACGATATGTGCATTACCCCCCACCGTTCACCTTTGTTATCGTGGTATCTATCATGTTCGGTCCTTTGCTAAGTATTTGAACTTGTACCTCCTTGGTCCACCATATTGCTAGCCCCCCGAGATCCCATCCGGGTTGACATAGCATGCTTCATCCATTTTCAGTTTACGTCTTATTGATTCGCAGTACGACTCCGTCTTCTTCATCTCTATGAGATAGATAATGTCGGATTTCGCTCTCCTATCGAGATCGGTTAGGTACGGAATTGTCAGGGCCGATCTCAGTCCCCGACAATTCCACACCATATAGATCATTGGGGTGGGGTAGCTGTCTCGGGACAGCTACCGAAATCCGTCATTATCTTCTTCTCCTTTGCTCCGATGATACGTCTGCGAGCTGTACTCTCGTGCTTCTTCCCCAACCTTCCTCCTCCCGCTGCCTTCTTCTTCATCGGGCCTGTAGCAGCCTCCACAGCCGCCCCTTTCAGCTTCTTTGGACCGGGATCCTCTTGTTCATCTGATCCCGATCCTGCCTCCTCCTCGAACTTCCTTTTCAGATTGATACGCTGGATCATCGAGCTGAGTCCAGTTGTTAAACTCAGCACCGCCTGATCCGAGGTTGGCGAGTCAGGTGACTCGACAAAGTAACTCCAAGCCTGCACCTGGACCTCATGCAGGGTAGAGTCCATCATCTCCTCCATCGAGCTATTTTCTAGCTCCATTAGTTCGGTTATTACCGCGATGCTGTTAGACCCTGCCTCCCTACTCCCCTCCTTCAGTTGTCCCTGGGTGTGAAATACCCCTCCTTCTAGGTACTCCTTCACTCCTCTCGTGATTTGGAGAGTGTTCCCCCTGTCGGCTGTCCCCAACTGATTGCCCTTCCCAATCGCAGTTGATCTCTGACTGGCTCAGCCCTTGGACAGGTCCAGCACCTGTCCTGGGCTTGGTCTCCCGAGTCCCTCGTGCCCTGTGTCCCTTTCCAGCCTCCCTTGCAGGGCCAATTTTCACTTGTCGCCCATCTGAACCTCCACAGCAGATTGACCCTGTTCGACCTCGCTCCTAACCGTGATCGCTCCTGTGGTTGCATCGTTTATCAGATCTTCTGTATAGCTCTCCTTGCGCCAGAGCTGTCGCCCGTGTGTATACACGGTTATCTCCGCTGCTTCCCTCAGGCCGCCTTCCATGCCACTGTCCTCCTCCACCCCCTTTTCAGGTGGCGGATTCATTTCCTCCCTGGGTTTACCTTGTGGTGGTGTCTGGGATCCTTCCCGTGACTGGCGCTCCTTCATGAGGTCCTTCTAGCTTCTACGTTTTGTCTCTCCCGATCTCGATCCTGGGCTCTTGCCCACGAACCTGCATTGTTCGCGTCGCCTTTTAGGGCGATCTACGCGTATCCAGGGGCCATACATTGGCCCCCTTTCTGCCTCCTCCGAGATCGTGATCTCAGAGCTGCAGGCCCTCCCCGTGTGTCCCATCCGACCGCATCCAAAGCAGAATTCAGGGAGCCTTTCATACTTGATGGATGCTCAGCCAGTGCCCCCATTGCGCCTGGTATACCAGAACCCCGCTTGTAGGGGTTTGGTTGTATCGACCTCCACTTTTAGCCGGATGAAGTCTCTGTCTAACCCCATCGGCCCTACAATTTCATCCACCTCCATCACATTCCCAATACTCTGTCCTATCTTCATCGCATTCTTCTTACAGAACTTATCGACTTCCAATCCATGAATCTGTATCCAGAATTGGACCATTGTAAAGTGAACCTCTGCCACCCTCATTCATTGCTTCCAACGTTTGAGGGATAGGCAGTTGCCTTGGATTGCCCACGGGCACGAATCCATGGCATCCTTAAGATCCTCCTCCTTCTCAAATTCGAAGAGGATCACCTCCCCTGTCAACTCTTGGACTCGGACCCCCGCATACCTTCCCCAAGCTTGTTCCAAAACGTTATGAACCACTACAACCTTCACATGCTTGTCGCATATGACCTTCCCCATACACATGTTTCCAACTGAGAGGTCAACATTCTCAGGGATGTCGACATACTTTCCAGGCATTGTTCTATCATCATCTACCCTAGAAGCATTTTGATAATCTTACCTATTCATCCTAGAGGCTCTAAGAATTGAAGCAATTAATAGCTAGAATCTGTTCTACTGAGATAGGCTTACCTCCCAAGAGTACCCCGATTGGTTGGTTTAGCGCCGACTCGGATGTGGTGGAGCTGGGGGTTGCCGAGTCGGGTAAGAAGGGCTGCTTGTGCATGCTTTCGTCCTCTGGCGGCTCTATCCATCGCTGGATTCCACGATTCCACCATTATCGTCGATCGGTGCCACACCTAGGGTTCAGGTGACTCTCTCCCTCTAATCGGTCCCTCACTCTCCCTCCGAAGCAACTTAGACTTCCCTTTCCCTCACGCCTCTCCCTCAGGTCGTCGATTACGCAAGAAATAAGACGGATTGGCTGAGACAAAGGGCCGATTGAAGACCCGACGATTTCCCCCACGGTGCCCTAGCAGAGCTTTTGGAGAGAGACGACTTTTTAGTTTGTGCATGTGTAATTGGTTCGTAGCTCTAGTGGCTATTTCATGATCTCAATTCTAACCCAAATCAAATTCCACATCATCGTAGAAAAGTATGAAATCATCAAAAACATCCAGAAAGATATGGTGGAAATAAATTGATAATGAACAAGCACCAAGAATTAGTCAGAAAATGTCATAGCTTCTCAAGTGTAGTCAGATGAATAAACTAAAAAGAACACAAACCTCTTATGAAAAAAGACATCGGAAGGTTATACGAATTTATACCTACTCGTGATTGGGATTTGTGGGTATGTACACCTGTTAGCAGTTGTCGTTCTAGCCACGAATAACATTTGCGGGTGGAAAGGTAGTTGTTATTCACCCGCGAATGGCATTCGCGGGTAGGCCTACTATAAAATCTCACGCCCGACCATTTTACATTCTTTTTCAATCAATCCTCCCCATATTCACCTTGCACATTCAACCTCTCGTTAACGTTTCAGTGTCGAAGCTCTGTTGGATTATTGTTTACGTTATCAACCAATTTGTTGGAAGTTATCCCTGAAGCAGTCCACAAATCTTATTTTTTAACTAATATTAATTAATTATGATATTTAATATAGACATATTTAATTTCAAGAAATATGAATTATTATCTATTTTGTTATATTAACTAGGTGTTACTATTCTTCAAAAAATGGTGACTCTCTTCCTTTTCGATATGACGGTAGAATTATAGTAGACAATGAAGTTATTAATTATATTGATGTTAAATAAACAATTAGTTCTACTGAAATCACAACCACTCTTACCCACCTAAAAGAGCTTGTTACCGTAGTTTGCAGATTTAGTTCAAAAGTACTTGATATTGACCTCATTTGGAAGTTGGGTAACAACTTGTATCCGATCGCTGATGAAGAATCACTTGATGAAAATTTTCAAATATGTGGTGAATACATGGAATTATACGTTGTTCCAAAAGTAGAAGTTGATGGAGAAGATGAAAATCACGTGGTTGAAGAAGGGGATGGAGAAGATTCTTTTGTGAGAGATGACACAAAAGCTGAATCTCTTACATATTTGGTTGATTGTGCGTTACCATTGTCTGATGATGACACAAGTATTGATGCGCAATCTAGTCAACCAATGACTTTCCGACAGTTCCCTCATGAGTTTACATCGGGAGATTTACAAAATGGGTTTGATTGTACCGATTGGATGGCCACGCACTGTGAATCCTCTACAAGTACACATGATTTTCAAGTAGGTGTTGAATATTGGAATAAAGCTACACTCCAACAACCTGTCAATTTGTGACATATTAGTAATTCACGTGAATGCACAACTGCCAGATCAAGTCCAGTCGTTTCATTCATGTGTGCCAACAAAACAGTGGTATCTTCTCCTAGTCGTTAAGAGGAATGTAGACAAAAATGGGCAACTGGGAGATCACCAAATCATGCCCTACACACTATTGTACATATGTTACTAATATCCAACATCATAGACAACTTAATTGCAACTTGATTGCAGAATTGATATATCCATATGTGTATCATAACACATGTACTAGAGTTTGCGATTTGCAACAAGTTGTTACACATAAGTACGCGCAAGGTGCTTCGTACAGTAAGGTGTGGTACGCTAAAGAACAGGTAATTGAGGCAATGTTTGGGATACACAAAGGTGCATTTCAACATTTACGTAAATGGGGAATGGGGAATGTCATTTTACGTAAAATTAGACAGTTTCTACCATCGTAACAGGAGAAATCTATTTCTTTTGAAGTAGATACTTACTTTATGGAGAAGAGTATAGAGTGAGAACACGTGTTGGCAAGACGTACGTAGTAAATATGCAATATATGAGGTGTGATTGCGGTGAATGGACGTTATTTCGTATACCATGTACACACACAATGGTGATGATCTGTTATACCAATTCAGAAGTGACACCGTATGTTGAGCCACATTTTCTCTTGAATTACTATATGCGTACATAACTCCCTAAATTCCACCATTTACTACACCCATACTGGCGGCCAAAGTGGAATGGACCACATGTATGGTATAATCCACAAATGTTGATCTCTAAACGTGGTCGGAGAAAGGTTAGAATTCCCAATGAGATGGATTCTAGCTCTACCTCTCAAACGAAGAAATGTCGCAAATGTGAACAACCAGGTCACAATAGAAGTTCTTGTAATCAGTAAAGTAAATAATATGTTCATTTGGAACGTCCGCTATTAATGAAAGTTGAAGTTGTATTTTTTTGTATGATAATTATGTACGAATTTGTATCAATGTTGTATGTACGGTTCATTAATAAAGGAATAATTCATTAAATTTCATTACATAACCGACTACGACATCCAACCCCTTCATCCCCCACCCTTACCAACATCTGAGCTCGTACCACCATGTCTGCCTCTGACATTCCTACTCTTGGCGGATCTAGTAAGTTGACTTTGTTCTTGAGGAGGTTGTGTCACCGGAGATTGAAGATCTGACTCGTCAAACCTAATATCCGGGACTTCTTCCTCATCACTAGACGTGATTGGCTTAGCTAGCAGTTGATTATATTGTTCAGCTTCACCGGTAAGCTCGTGGGTGTACCGTATAACTTCAAGCTGCTCAACATGCTTCTTGGGAGTACCCATTGTCTTCCTCAATATTTTTTCGCCAGTTTTGTTAGATGCCTTATACTTCTCATCTATAAAAGCCACAAAATCGACTCATTAGTAATGATAAAAAAAACAAATAATTAAAAATATTAAGATATTAGTATCACTCACCAATAACATCATCTGGTTTCCATGTGGCTCAAACCGGACAGGATGAATCACATTTTCTTCTTGTGGTGCTTCAATAGGAGGTTCCCCTATAAGTGATACAGTTAGCTTGATGTACCAAGCTAAGTACTCCGCTAGGGGTACACCTAGGGCCAACAATGGTGCGATGAAAACCCATAACCATGATTATAACCGTTAGTGTTTAATATGGTTAACCGTACCATTATGGTGCGGTGCGGTTATGGTGATGAATTTTCTACCCATAATGATTATGGTATTTGAATTATACCCATGGTTATTATATAAATATAATAATAATTTATTATTAATAAACTAATATATATTAATTATAATTGAAGTTGATGTTATTAATAATATAGTAATGGTGTTAATGTTTCATCGGTATTAATGTTGAATTTTAATGTTAAGTGGTGTGAATGTTAATGTTGAATGATGTTAGTGTTAATGTTGAATGATATTAGTGGTATATATTTTTATTGTTGGTAATATAGATTTATGTATTTTTTAAAAAAATAAAGATTGTCGATCTTTTATTATATTACATGTGTGGAATGTATATGGGTATACAGGTAAAACTGTAGTTAATAACCACATTTATTTTAATGGTTATGGTATTGAAAATTGTACCTGTAATGGTTATGGTATATGGTTTAAAAATATGGTATGGTTATGGTATTTGTCATACTCGTACCATACCCTAACCATCGACAACCCTAGGTACACCCACCGGTCGCAGGATCTCCAACCCAAAGCGATCCTCCCACAATGTGGCGCTCGACAATGTTGAAGTGGATCAATGACAACTTCAACACGCAACACCAGATGTCTTCAGTACATACATCGGGAAAGTGCCCTATCTGACTCGGTCCGTACGGGTCCCAAGTTATCTGCACATATAACATCTTAGTGTTGGATTGCGTAATAAAATGTCATAAAGTAGTAATGTCAATCTAATAAACCGTATACCCACCCGATCTTATGTTATTGAAGTCAATTCATCCCTATAAAATTGTCGAACGCGCGACTGCATATTCTTCTTTGAAGTCTTTGGTGGTACTCACCTAATATTGAATGAGAAAATACGGTAAATTACTCGACAATGCATCACATACCATTAATATAAACAAAATGTTTAAGCGGCCTTACCGCATCCCCAACGGAGCAATCATAGAGATGGATTCCTTATTTTTGATCATGAGTCTCTCAACGGACAAATGCTCCCACGACCATAGTTGTACCAAATTATTAAGATAGTTTGATAGACTAAATTATTTAATTAATTCGGAAAGTAGTATATATTTTAGGATGACTGACTATGTACCTATAGTAGTACAGCACATCCAGTTGCATTAGTTCTCATTACTGCAACAACTTTACACAACCCTAAATAGAGATAGCTCAATACAGCAGATCCCCAACTATATTGAGTTGTTTATTGTAAATCTTCAAGCAGAGGAAGGTACTCTAGAGCAACTTATTCTTAATGGTGTTAGGAAATAAAAATATCGTGAGTAGATGTAAAATACATCCTCGGACTCTCGTTATATCTTCTTCTTCTGTGGTAGGAATCGAATCAAGGTTATTTTCTTTCTTCCCAAAAACCCTCTTCAACCACGATAGGGATACATCGTTATTCTTAATCTCTTCCTCCTCACCCGAAGGGACTACTCCAGTAGTCGTGGGAATAAAGATGACAAGTCGATCATTACTTATTGAGGTGCTCTCAACCGATATTGATCGGATACGGCTGGATCGTTGAATCGTAAACTCAACAAAATTTATACGTCCCTAAGGGTTTACAGTCATTTCACCCCAGCAGAGGTGAAAGGTATACGCCTCATGTCGCCACCTCTCAATAAGAGCATGTAGTCCGCATCGACCTTAATACGAGATATGTTTGCAACCCATCCAAAACTAGCTACAACTACCCAAAAACGAGTCATAGGATCTAAAACTCAATATTTATCTGCTCGCCAATACTTGTCATCTCTACGACGAGTACTACCACTAACCTATAATTTAATTAATAATTAAAAGTAAATATTTAAAACTAATTAACAATATCAATATAACATTTTATCAGATATAAAATTAACTTTACTCTATCCTAAGTGTTGTGATGTGACATATGTTGCCGTTAACTATACAGAAGGGACGAATCCACATACTCCTTCTGCGAGGAGAAGGATGGGCGTGAAGAATTGCCCTAACCACGATGCATTGTAGGTCCATAACAATTCAATTAAAATATCGTATTCTTAGTTTCACATATAAATTAAAATAAATTATAAATTTTTCAAAGAAACATACATTATAATGCATGAATTACACATAATTATGCATTCTACATAACGATTACAATTAATTAAAATCAACAATTGCAAAAAAAAATACAACAGTAAAAACAAATGACCGCAGCTGGACGACAATTGGACAGCGACAGACTGGACGACGGCTGGACGACGACTGACTGGACAGCTAGACTGTGGCGGGATGACAAGTAGAAGTAGGACCCCTTGCAGTGGAATGCTGTTTTCGCGGGGGGTTCTGCAATATTTGAAGAACCACGACCCGCGAATGGCATTCGTGGGTGAGATTAAATTCCACTCACCCGCGAGTGGCACCCGTGAATGGGATTCGCGGTTGAAACTAACGGTAAAGTTTCAATCGCAAATCTCATTTTCGGTGGGATTAAATGTCCACCAGCGAATGGTATTCACATGTAGTTAGAGTTTCGTATTTTAAAAAAAGAAAGGATATTTTGATATTTAATATTAATTCAAAGTATATTTTGATAAACAAAAATCAAATCTATCTAGACTAGACTAGGTAATCCAAATAATAATATTTGTATTCCAATTTCCATTGATAATGCTGTAGATAATTATATTTTGACCTTTGTTTTGTTTTTGTCCATAAAAAATGCCACCTATACTTTTTATAGTATATATGTGTGATGGATATTGTGACATCATAAAATGTGAGTGTAGTCTCCCATTTAGTTTTTTTTTTCCCTTTTTCTATTGGGTGTTCAGTGGTCATCTGAAATTTGGAGATTGGTATTAATTATGAATATTGTTTTTTAATCTCTGGTTAAAAATTAAAGTGTTGAATCACTACATCACCGAAATACTTTATTTCCTTTTCTTCTTCTATTATTAATACTACTACTACTATTATTATGATATTGGATATATTAATTTGATTTGGGTACATTTAATACATATATTTCGCATATTCAATATATATTTTCATAAAATCTCTTCTATATGTTATAAACCAAACAATAATTATATTTGATCCAGTGACCATAACAATAATTAAGGGACGAAATGACAATTATATCCCTAACTTTTAAATGTAAATTATATTTACTAAATTATAATACACTATAGTTAGTTTAGGATCTACCTAAATCCTAAACAAAAAATATGAGTACATAAATAAATAAATCATATTCGAAGTACATGATGTCCCAATGGATGACCAACCAATCACTTGATTGCTAAAATAAATCAATTTTATAGCGGAATTATTTATCGGTTTTAGATATGATAATGTTATAGCTAGCTAGCTAGCATTTTATTTTTATTTTTGGTAGAGTCGTTTTATATTTGAAGTGTAAACGGAGTCGACTACCATTTGAATATTTAATGTCTGCCACTCACGAAACAGATGATTCTGCTAATTGTTTGTGGGAAAGCAATATAATAAAATAAATTACTTTGTAAACATTTGGGCGTGTCATTTTTTCGCATATGACGCGTTATTACGATGTGGAGTAGTTATGTATTTATTTATTTTTACTTGTTACGGATTACAGTTATAATATTTGATTTATATTTGTGATTACAGTTGTAATTATAACTATAACTATATGTATAATAATTTATCAAGTAAATATATTTCAGTCGAATTTGAATTAAATTGATTGTGTTAAATTTAACGTGTTATAATAATTAAGTTATTATTTTACGATTAAAAAGATCAATATTTATTTTACAATATCTAGAACAACGTATGAATAATTTGAATATGGGTATACATGTAAAGTGTAGTTAATAATCGTGGTTATAAATACAATTATAATATTAAAAATTGTTATGGTTATAATTTGTAGTTAAAATATATTGTATAATTATGATATTTGACATATTCACACCCTAGGATGAGTTCATCAACATAGCAAATTACTAAGCTGCCACCTTTCTCATGCAAAGATTTAAATCACCTAACTATAAATTAATAGACGATCAAGAAAAGAACATACATATTTAAATACAAGATAATAAATATTCATTTTAGGGCTAAATTTGTACAATTGGTCTGTCGCTAATTAATACATAGAGTGTCGAACGAATAACTTAATATTGTTATATTATATATTTATCAAAATGAATCTTCTATACTTAAAATAGAATGGTAAAGAAGCCCCATGCATCGCTCTATCTCCCTATTCGTAAAGAAGAATCCCCATGCATCTTCATACTCCATCTCCATACATATTGATCCAATAATACATCCACCAAATCCAAATCTTTTGTGCAGTCCATTCCTGCAAAGTAGAATCACTAAATACGTACAGAGAAGAACATATGAATCTCTATTATTGAAGAAGATGATGGCAGCAACCACTTAAAAATGATAACACCATCATCAATCATGACCACTTTCCATAATTAATTTCACGATTCCTTTATAAAGAAGGTACTCAACTCTCTTCTGTACTTGAACACATTTTATCATATACAGAACACGATAGCCATACAGATCATGGCCGGGAAATCCATGTCTGAGATATTCACTAAGGCCAAACCCTATCTTTTTATGGTGGCCTTGCAGTTTGGCTCCGCCGGAATGTACATAATAAGCATGGTGACTCTGAACCAAGGCATGAGTCGATACGTGCTTATTGTGTATCGAAACGCTATTGCTGCACTCGCTCTCGCTCCTTTTGCTATTGTTATTGAAAGGTTACTTTCAACTATATAAATATGTTAACTGTCGATATGAACTACAATTTTAACACTTGTCTTTTCTCAGGAAAATAAGGCCGAAGATGACGGTTGTAACTTTCTTACAAATATTGGCTCTAGGGTTTCTCGAGTAAGTTCATTAACGTGAATTTGTTTGTGGATTAATGATTATTGCATCGACCGAAGATAAAACCATTAGTCTTGGCGTATTTTTTTTCCTCATAATAATTGAACGAATATATCTAATTCTGCATGCACATGCAGACCAGTTATTGATCAAAACTTTGCGTACCTGGGAATGTCTTACACTTCAGCATCATTCACATCCGCCATCATGAATGCGGTTCCGTCTGTCACCTTCCTCATGGCCGTTATTTTCAGGTTAAAAACTGTTATTATTATCCACATTAATTATATAGAAAGATAGGCATGGTTCCTAGCACTAGTTCCTTAACATCTATGATGCTGTTTTATTCGGTTTGTTTTACTAGGATAGAAAAGGTAAGAGTCAAGGAGGTACGAGGAATAGCGAAAATTGTGGGGACACTAGTAACTTTTGGTGGGGCCATTCTAATGACGGTCTACAAGGGACCTATCATAAACCTATGGTCTGGCCAACATTCGTCGGCCGCCGCTTCTGGTGGCGACTCCCATAAACACTGGATCGCCGGAACCTTCTTTATCCTCATTGGTTGTTGTGCGTGGTCCGCCTTCTATATCCTCCAAGTGAGTCCTCTTTCATTTACCCTATTTCTTTGTAAGGACTTCATTCATCTAGTTGGTCATTTCAAACGTGCATGGCAGGTTGAAAATGAGTATATTAAAATTTAGTATATATAATAACCAATAAAGAGCATCAATGGTCGTGTTCTATTGATTATCTGGTGTTTGTAAAGTCAATAGTATCTTGGTTGGTTGTGTTCTTTATAGTCGATCACCGTGAAGAGATATCCTGCGGAACTGTCCCTTTCGACATTGATATGTCTGTTGGGAGCGTTGCAAAGCTCTGCAGTAGCACTCGTGGCTGAGCGCCATGCTTCTGCTTGGGCCGTCGGATGGGACTCTCGCCTGCTTGCTCCTGTTTATACTGTAAGTACTCCCGTTTAGAATGATTGGATAGTTCTTTTCAGCGAATGAACAGTTTAGGAGTATTTTTGCTAATAACGTAACCCATCATCTATTGAATCTATTTCAGGGTGTGGTTAGCTCAGGACTCACCTACTATGTCCAAGGCTTGGTACTGAAAACAAGAGGTCCAGTCTTTGTCACAGCTTTCAACCCCCTTTGCATGGTCATCGTTGCTGTCTTGGGAACCCTAATCTTAGCCGAAAAGCTTTACCTCGGCAGGTACCCATTTTCTCTTTTTCTTTCACTTCAAGTTTATAGTAGTGCATGTGTAACAGAAGTAACTAACTATGTTCCCTTCCTCTCATCCCTCACTTAATTTGGTCAGCATAATCGGTGGCGTTGTCATTGCGGTCGGGCTATACTCGGTTGTGTGGGGTAAAGGCAAAGACTATATCAACAGCACGACAACCGAAGAAGCAAATGGTGTCAAGGATGGAGCACAGAAGCTGGAGCTGCCCATAACTGCAAAAGTCGATACTCCACAAGTTGTAGACCACAAGTAAACTCATCTAAATGCATGCCCAAATGATCAAAGAAGTGGAGTGAAGTGGATGAATTTTAATTCCGGTTAATTGCACTGCTAGTATGTTAACTTTGGTGTCTACTTAAGATTCGTACATAAACGGTTGAAACATACAACTTGGCCTCCACTTCGAAGATGCTTTCCTGCACTTAAACCTGCACATGCTCTACATAAACATTAGTTAATAATACATAGTTAGCTTTATATTGTTTATGTCTTATCTACTAATAATCCTTATACTTTGTATGGGTGTATGCTTAGTTATAGATTTCTGTTTTAGTAGGAAATGTATTATAAGCAGAAACATGTATCATCAATGAAGTTGAGTTGAATGCATAATAAACTTCAATATATGATTTTCGCTATACAAGTTAACATGGTATCAGAGCCGGATTGTTCGATCAGAATGATCGATTGAACCTTTCTCGGCATCATCATGTACCGTAGCCTACCCATATACCTTAACCATGACAGATTCCGAAGGGGGTAGCACCCGCACCACTGAGTCTACCCCAACGAACAAGTCGTTTGCAGCTCAGTGGGCAACCATGCTTTCAAATCTGCCACAATCCAACACCATCCAAAAAACCGTATCATTATCCAACATCAGTTTAAACGTAAAGCTAAACGAAAGGAATTACTCCATTTGGGCACGATTGATCCGAATGAAGATTGGTGGCCATGGGAAGCTCCACTATCTTATGGGTGTTCCGGCACCACCCCAGGTCGAAGACACGACATATATGCAATGGGAACAAGACGATCTCATAGTATGCTCGTGGATGCTCGACAACATGGAACCGGAACTTGTCAACCAATATGCTGAATTCCTCACTGTAAAGGACCTCTGGAATGGACTATCTGCAACATACAGCAAAGCCAAAGACGGAGTCCAATTGTTCGATCTAATAGTTCAGACCAATAACACAAAACAGGGCCAAGATTCCTTAGAATCTTTGTACAACAAGTTACAAAGTTTATGGAGGGAAATCGAGCAACGTGATCCAAATCCAATAAAATATACGGAAGATATACAGATATGGAACACAAAGCGGGTCGAATCCAAACTCTATCAATTTCTAAACGCAGTAAGCAATGATTTTGATAATGAAAAACGTGATTTGCTCAGGATTAACCCATTACCGGATGTGAAAGTGGCATATGCGACAATCCGATCAGAGCGTGATCAGAGAACTGTCATGGGAGTCGTACAATCGACCGAACCAGGCAGTGCAGGAGTCAGAGCAGGATTAGTGACTCGGTTCTTCCCGGAGATAAGCACGGGAGAAGTCGGACCGGGCCACACCTCCAGACCACAGCAGCTCGCCGGAAAAGGAAAACCAGGCCGGATCGGAGGCGTCGACCGGAAGCTCCTCCGATGCACTCACTGTGGAAAACAAAGACACGATAAATCCGAATGTTACCTCTTGGTCGGATATCCCGAAGGATGGAGGAGCCAAACGAGGGACGGAATCGGCGCCGGAAGTCAAAACGTCATGGTGGCGAATGGCCGTGACGATTGGGGTCGCGGAACCGACAACCAAGGCCACCAGAACCAAGGCCAAAACCATAACCAGGGCCAACCGAACCATGGAGGCATTACAGCCGTGGCTAGGGTTCCGAGTGAAGCATACAGATGGAACGGGTGGAACAACGGTGGTCTCGAGAGGCCCGACGGTCCTCCGATCATATGGAACCCAACAGAAGAGGCGAGGCAGCAGTTCGGAGTCGGAAACCTAGGCCACGGCGGTCCGGGCGACGCTAGGGTTTCCAGAGGAGAAGTGACTGCGGCTGGAGGAGTGACTGTGGCTGCCCCTCTTCAAACAGAAGGTATAGGGTTTGAGGGGGTAAAATTAAACTTACCCACTTATCCCTTAAGTAACACCATTTCGGTGTGTGGGCTGGGCCGAAAATCCAGTCTGAATTCGGGTCAAATAATGGGTTCGGATTCAGGCCAAATTATACTATTTGGGTCCTGCAGGTTTTAATCCAAATAAATCTGAATCTGATGAAAACCCGACTATTGCTCGTACATTTTTTTGCTCAAAAAGATATATCAGGGAAATGTGGAAAATGACTACTCGATTGTGGAGCCACAGATAGCATGAGTTATGACAAGAATGATTTTGTAAGTCATTCAGTACCACAATGGGAAATGATACAGACAACAAATGGAGAATTGGTACTGGTTCAGGGAGCAGGAACCGTTAATATTTCCGCCGATATTAAATTGGCGAACTGTCTTTATGTGCCTAACTTGGCTTGCAAGCTACTCTTTATTAGTCATGTCACAAGAGAGTTGAATTGTATGGTACTAATATATCCCAATTTTTGTTTACTACAGGATATTCAGTCGGGGGAATTATCGGACGTGGAATTGAACATCAAGGCCTGTATTATGTGGAGGAAGTGACTCAACACGGAACTGCAATGCTTGCTCACGGAACACTCACCAGGCAACAGTGGTTGTGGCACCGAAGGTTGGGTCATCCATCTGGAGGGTACCTTCATAAATTATTCCCTAGTTTATTTCCGTCAAATCAAGAACTCGTGTGTGAAACCTGTATTCGTGCTAAAAGCCATAAAAACTCATATCATTTATTTGAATCTAGAGCCAAGTCTGTTTTTTCTCTCATACATTCTGATGTTTGGGGGTCAGCTCCAAATAGTAGTACATGTATGTCAAGTAGTGGCTTTAGATATTTTGTGCTTTTTATAGATGATTATTCTCGTATGACCTTGGTGTACTTCCTTAAAAATAAATCTGAAGTTTTTACTAAGTTTGTCGAATTTCACAATTTAGTCAAAACTCAGTATGATACCAACATTCAGGTCCTTCGGTCTGATAATGGTGGAGAGTTTGTTAATTCCGCTCTTTAACATTTTCTTAAAGAAAAAAGAATTATTCATCAAACATCCTGTCCACACACTCCTCAACAAAATGGAGTCGCATAACGAAAAAATCGACACATTCTAGAAATGACTAGAGCATTAATGCTAGAGTCAAATGTTCCAATTTCGTTCTGGCTACTTCTGTCTATCTTATGAATCACCTTCCGACTACGGTGATTCAATTTCAAACACCTCTTCAGGTCTTATCAAGTCATATGAGTGTTCCAACAGCCTTGACACAACAACCATATGTCTTTGGATGTTCTGTGTTTGTACACATTCCCAAAACAGAACGTTCTAAATTTGATCCTTGTTCAGTGAAATGTGTATTTGTGGGAAATGGAATTCATCAAAAAGGCTACCGTTGTTTTAATCCAAAAAATAATCGTGTGTGCACTACTATGGATTGTACATTCCTAGAAACAGAGTTCTACTACACTACCCAATCTTCTGTCCAGGGGGAGAGTCATGATAGTATTCCATTAGATTGGTTGATACAAACTACTGTGACCACTCCAGTATTTCCTGAGATAGTTCCAACATGGCAAGTTGGTGGAACCACCGAGACATTACCTCCCATTTTACAGGTCTCATATGCTTCAATCCTGTCAACCCTGACGAATATTCCGGAGGTTAGTAATTCTAATTGGGTTACTCCTTGTTCTATTATATCACAAAATAATGGCTTGGAAGAATCACTAGTACAAGAAAGATATGTACTGCTAGCCAGGAGAAACATGGGGGTTTCTCCTATCAGATATGAACCGGAATACAACCAAGAGCAAGTCGATATCCAGTAGCAAACTTGGCAAGGGGGAGTCTGACACTTGCTGCACAAGCCTTTGCTACTGTAATATATACTCAAGACATACCCAACAATGTTGAGTCAACCTTAAAAATTCCCGAATGGAGGCAAGCCACGAGAGTCGAGATGGAGGCTCTGGAAAAGAATAAAACATGGGAGAAATGTGATATGCCCTACGGAAAACGAGCGGTTGGTTGCAGATGGGTGTTTACTGTAAAACACAGGGCTGATGGATCCGTGGAGAGATAGAAAGCAAGACTGGTAGCCAAATGATATACTTAAACCTATGGTATTGATTATTCAGAAACATTTTCTCCTGTAGCTCGGATTGATACTATTGGAGTCTTGTTTTCTATAACTGCAAACAAGAACTGGTCGCTACACCAGTTTGATGTGAAGAATGCCTTCTTACATGGTGATTTAGAGGAATAAGTTTACATGGAACCACCTCCTCGTTTCACCACAGGATTCCAACAATCAGATGTATGTAAATTAAAAAACGCACTCTACGGGCTCAAACAATCACCAAGGGCATGGTTTGGGAGATTTACAATAGCTATGAAGAAATATGGCTATCGACAAAGCAACTCAGATCATACCTTATTCATTAAAAGAAGGGAAGGTCGAGTAACCTGTTTGATTATATATGTGGATGATATGATTATTACAAGTGATGATAAAGAAGAAATAGTTTAGCTCAGGAAGAATCCGTTTCAAGAATTTTAAATGAAGGATTTGGGGGAACTCAAGTACTTCTTGGGGATTGAAGTACTACGGTCTGAAACGGGTATTTTCATTTCACAAAGAAAATACATTTTAGACTTGTTGGTAAAAACTGGATTGGTGGATTGTAAACCAGCTGAGACACCAATGATGTTAAATCATGGATTAAGAATAATAGAAGGGACTGAACCAACAGATCAAGCTAGATTTCCACATCTAGTTGGGAAATTGATTTATCTCTCTCACACACCAGACCAGATATTGCATATGCAGTAGGTGTAGTAAGTTAGTTCATGCATAAACCTCAAGCAGATATCATGGAAGCTACTCTTAGAATCCTTAGATATTTAAAGGGTTCACCAGGGAGTGGAGTATTGTTTCAGAAGAATGGACATCTCAGAATAGAAACATACACAGATGCGGATTGGGCAGGGAATCCGACATACAGAAGATCAACCTCAGGTTATTTTGCCATGGTGGGAGGAAATTTGGTGACCTGGAAGAGTAAAAAACAGAAGGTGGTGGCACTGTCAAGTGCTGAGGCAGAATTTAGAGAAATTGCTCGAGGTCTCACAGAAGTGTTATGGTTATACAAATTGTTAACTGAGACTGTTTTCCTATTCAGGAACCATGTAAGTTAATGTGTGATAATCGTGCAGCTATAAGCATTTCGGAGAATCCAGTTCAACATGATCGTACCAAACATGTTGAAATTGATCGACACTTTATAAAGGAGAAGCTAGAGAATGGAATTATTGTGATTCCGTTTGTACGTTCTGAAGATCAACTTGCAGATATACTCACCAAAGCAGTAAACATAACAAGTTTCAGGAATGTCTTGTGCAAGTTAAATATCGGGGATCCTACTATTTAACTTGAGGGGGAGTATTGAAACATACAACTTGACCTCCACTTCAAAGATGCTGTCCTGCACTTAAACCTGCACATGCTCTACATAAACATTAGTTAATAATACATAGTTATCTTAATATTGTTTATGTCTTATCTACTAATATTCCTTATACTTTGTATGAGTGTATGCTTAGTTATAGATTTCTGTTTTAGTAGGAAATGTATTATAAGTAGAAGCAAGTATCATCAATGAAGTTAAGTTGAACGCATAATATGCTTCAATATATGATTTCCGCCGTACAAGTTAACATAAACTTTACTTATTGTTATTATTATAGTCCATTTTTTTAATGTTACTAACATCCACTTCTGCATTAAAATTAACAGAACAAAAAGAGAAGACTATTTTCGATTGCATTGATGTAATATGAAGGTGTACAATGTCCTCCTCCTTAAAGGTCTTCGTAGGTTGTAAGGCCAGTAATGGTACGATAAAATCTTAAAAAAATATAGCTATATCTGTTATTTTTTAAACGGTTAAGTGTATCATTGTACCATGTTAATAAATTTTCTGCTCATTGTAATGGTTATGTAAATTATGGAATTTTATGACTTACTACAACGAGACGGTCAAAGATGAGATTCAATTTTATCATCCAAAACTTCTATATCTTACTTTAAACATGTCATCATATTTTTTGCCACATTAAACTCATAACTCAATATTTTATATAGTATACTTTATTATATTTTTTAAAATAGAAAAGCAAATATAGATATAATGTTGATTGCCTCCATTTATGTCGATAAACTACATGAAGGCAGACAATTCACTACAAGAATGTTCATCAACACCGACGAAAATAAGTTGTTGTCGCAAAAGTTTTGACAGTAAAAATGTTATTTAGTTGCAGCATTATATTTTGTTACTATGTACTGTCTTTAGTGTCGTAAAATTTACCAACGCTAAACCAAGTCGTAAAAAGTGTTTAGTGTGCACTTTTGCCGTAACAATCTTGTAAACTTGAAAAAATTCCTGTGTCAAAGTCCTTTCCGGTAGTAATATATACCATCAGTTATACCAAAATTTTACAATATAAAATTATATACAAGCAATATATACAATAAACAATATAAAATATACAACATAATATATATTATATATTTAAACGGTTTTAATATAATATAAGATACAAGTATATAATATATTTGTAATATAATATACAACACATTATATAATTTAGTATAACTAATGATCAATATATAATGTATTTATAATATAGTATATCACATACTTAAACGGTGTAAACCGTCGAGTTCCGATTTCTTTACTAATCTTCTCTCCTGGATGACCAACACTTAACGACATAACTCAAAAGTTTGAACTGAAGTCTTAACCCTAAAAAGAGACGCAATTCTTCAGCCAAGAATTGCTACAAGCCTTTGTCCTCTGCCTTGTCATCACCGTGCTCGTCGTCGCCGAAAGCTCGCCGCGTCGTCCCTTACAGTCTGACTGGGTTGGAGACAGACTGGATACATTGCTCGAATGTACCGTCGCTCCTTTTAATTGTTGTTCTACGAGTTTTTTTTTTTCGTTTGCAGTTTAATTGCTGCGTATTGGGAACTTGTTGGGTATTGTTGCGTACTGGGTATTGAAAATAAAAAAATATCTCGTGCACCTCTGAAATAAGAAACTGAAATTTAAGAGGCCGAAATATTCAAAAATATTTACCAGTCTTGCATTTGAGAGGATCGACAATGACAAGATCCATAACTTTCGACTTTAAGTTTACATCAACAGGAGAAGAAAGAGTACTAATTCAACTACTCTCATTTGCATCAACAAAGAAAATGAAAATTTAGGGTTCATCTACAGGTTTACCTTGGCATGAACCATTTCGTTGGAGGTGATTTTATATATCTTATGTTTGACTGTAGTTATGTATTTAGATAATATATTGGTAAAAAAAAATAGGTTTGTAACAATTGTCTATTGTACTACTGTATAATCATTTGCATCGACCTATGAAATAAAAATATTTTATTTGCAACAACAAGTATTACTTCACAATTGGGAAAATGATATTTTAGCATTTAAGTGTAATCGATGTCAATCAACGTTAGTCATTGATTAACGTTTATGGCATCAAGCGTCGATGATGCAAAACACACTGAAACATCAACATTGATGTATCTAATTTACTAACAGAATATTTTGAAACAATTGAATATGTGTAGAAACCAAAACAGACTGACGGTAATTACGCATGAACACCATTGACAATATGTTGATGCTAAAGGTAAATACAATTGTTCATTCCAACAACGACATACTTTTAGTCGCGGCATATTGTCTGTGCCGAAACTTTTAGCGTCAGGGGCTACGGGCACGAAGATTTCGTTGACGCAAGATGTTAGGAGCGACAAAAATCTTACTAGAAACGACTACGACTATTGACCATCGTTGTAGAGTAACTTTCTTGTAGTGCACCCCACTCAATTTATTTCCATGGGAGCGCATATATATATATATAGAGAGAGAAAAAACTAAAAAATGTGTTTCATTTTCAAAATTTTGTGTGAACAATACAATAATTTTTTGAAAACCTCTTCATATCAATGCAATATGAACTCTATGTAATAGTTCCCCATTTTTATGTCATTCCTCCTCTATGCTTAAGGGTGACAATTTCTGACACGACATGATTAAATGATTTGTAACGATCTGCATTTTACACGATAATGACACGACATGATTAATAATCGTGTTTAAATAACTCTTATATGTTTTGACACAATTGATAACCGTGTCTAAACACATCTAACACGCAAATACACAATTAAACACGATTAAATATATTTATATAATATTTAGATTTATTTTTTAATTACTTATGGATTTTAAAACTTGATTATGAAATTAAATTATAGAATTTGTGAATTTCACATTGTATTATTTCTTTTTGGTAATGTGACAGATTTTGTGTCGTGTATATATGAAATTTTTATTTGTCAAAAAGTGAATCGTGTCTTAACACGTGTTTCGCGTGTTAGGGTATATATATAAATACATATAGTTAAGGATCGGTTTAGTATTAAGAATGAGGGACTGGAGTGCAAATAGATAAGAATATAGGTTATAAATAGAAGTGATTTGTAACGAGATTACCTACCTTGAATTGAAGCTGATTTCAGATTTCTTAGATTGTAAGCAATCTCTATTTTCATTTCTGTTATTGATTTGAGGATCATAACATGGTATCAGAGCTACTCCTTCTTGCGATTTCGATCATCACGAGGTGAATCTTATCGTTTGTTTGTTGCGATTATACTCTGTTCTTGCACTGTTGTTCGCGTTGAGTTTTTTGCTAGATTGCAAGTCTGCTGTGATATTCTATTTCTGTTATCATCGTCATTTCGTATCTGTGCGTGTGTTTCGTTTGTCATTGCAATGGATGAAGGTACAGAAGCTAGTTTCTTCAACAAGAAGGTGTCTAGACTGGAAGGAGAAGAGAACTTCCAGTCGTGGCGTCAACAAGTCCTATTGTCTGTTCGTGGCCACAATTTGGAGGCACACCTGTATGGAAACACTACAGTTCCACCTACAATTCCTGGAGATGATGGAGCGCCTATACCGAATCCAGATTATCAGAAGTTTATTCAGAAGGACAGCTCGTTGGCGTCATGGATGCTGGCTTCTGTTTCGACTTAGGTCAGTCGAAGTCTGGTAGGCTGCATGACTGCTTCCTCCATCTGGTTAAAACTGCATCATGACTTCTCTTCATCATCTACTACAAGGATAATGCACCTATATGATCGGTTAAAGGTTAGAAAGTTGCCTCATCAATCAATGAGAGATTATTTAACTCTGATTCAATCGGCATGCGACAGTCTGGCCAGCTGTGGACATCCGATTGAGGAAATGCAGTAAATCTCCATAATCCTCAATGGAGTCAAGGGACAATTCGATAGTGTTGTCTCAGTTATACATGCCAGTAGAAATCCTTATGATCTGGCCTCTATCAGTTCTGTCTTACTTGATGCAGAGGCTCGATTAGGTGACCTGATGTTTGATAACAACATCACTGCGAATGTGGCTATGAATCAGCCTTCGGTGGTGAAGAGTGGAGGTTCTACTTCAGAAGGTGCGACTGTTACTGAGAATGGCCTGTCAAGCAGCATGACAAATCAAGGTACATCTCAGCATCACACTCCTCAATCAAATAATCCTTCATTTGGTAATGGACGTGGCCGTGGTCGTGGAAGAGGATATGGTTCTAATCGACCACAGTGCCAGCTTTGTGGGAAATTTGGACACCTAGTTCACAGGTGCTATCATAGATTCAACGTCAACTTCACAGGTGTAACAGATCCTGCAAATGTCAATCAACCGAATGTCAATCTCTGCTCATCACAATGGGAAGATCCTGTGGAGTCACAACATTCTGGTTCCTCTGCTCAATCATATTCACCAACCATGCCTCAGCAGCAGTTTCAATCTGTGTTTTCATCGGCCATGCCTATGCATCAACCTTCCTTTTCTCATTCTCAGGTGTATCCTAATCCATCTTACTATACTAATCCTCCACCTGCATTTCAGAATTTTTATGGTTTGCCTGCTGTTAATATTCTGTCACAGCAACTGCCTTATCATCAAACCTATCAGCCTATGTCTCAGTCTTATCATCATGCTACTACATCTGTGCCATATGGAGCTGCATCCTTAACATCAGGAAGTGTGTACAACATGGATACACATTCCTTAAATGACAGTCCTCAGGTGAATTTAGCAGCTGTAGCACCTGTCATCCACAATGATTCCAGCTGGTTTCCTGACTCCGGGGCTACTAATCACCTGGCGAATATGCCTCCAAGTCAATCTCAGACATGTGCTCCGTATGCTGGCTCAGGTAAGGTTGTAGTAGGTAATGGCTCATCACTGAATATAACTGCTATAGGTTCTGCTTGTCTTCCCTCTACATCTCGGCCTTTGCAGCTTCATAACATGCTTTTTACTCCTGGTGTAACTAAGAATCTTCTTTCTGTGTCTCAGTTCGCCACAGACAATGATGTGTTCTTTGAATTCCATGCGTCTCACTGTGTCATCAGGGATTCGAAGACACATCAAGCTCTTCTTAATGGCCATGAGTGTTCGGGACTGTATAAGCTTGATTTGGCTCAGTTTAGCAATAATCGTAGAGTTCAGTCTAGTATGAATGTTTCTTCTTCTGTCAATCTATCATTAGTCAATTCTAATTCTCCTCTCAATCCTTCATGTAGTTCGGTATCTGGATTTTCTGAGTTACAGAATAATAAAACTACCAATGCAATTTCTGATTCTATGAGTTCTTGTTCTATAGCTAATACAATTGAAATTGTTATTGATTCTCCCAGTGATTATGATATAATAACTTCTGAATGCACATCTCAGACAGCAATTGAATGCCTGGTTGCTGTTTTAAAATCTCAAGATTCAGCTCAGCTCTGACATATGAGGCTTGGACACCTGTCGTCTAAAATCCTCACAAATTTTCTCAGGTTGCATAACCATCCTGTAAAGCATGACATGTCATTGTGTAAAGCCTGTGCCATTGGTAAGAGTAAGAAGTTGCCTTACTCATCATCCACTACCGTGTATAAGCACCCTGTAGAGTTGATTCAAGTGGATGTATGGGGACCAGCTGCGTGCTCATCTAATGGTAACAATTACTATTTGAGCATTGTCGATGCTTTTAGCAGATACACATGGATATATTTCTTATCAAAAAAGAGTGATGTTACTAAGTGCTTCGTAGAATTTCATAAACTTGCAGAGAAACAACTTGGACATTCCTTGAAGGCAGTACAGTTAGATGGTGGTGGAGAATTCAAGTTTCTTGACACATACCTGCCCCAGTTTGGAGTTCCTCATAGGATTACCTGTCCGTATTCATCCCAGCAGAATGGGATTGTTGAGAGGAAGCACATGCATGTAGTGGAACTTGGACTGACTCTGTTGGCTCAAGCTTCGGTACCTCTTCACTATTGGTCATACGCGTTTTTCACTACAACTTTTCTTATTAACAGACTTCCGTCATCTAGTCTTAGGAATTTATCTTCTCATGAATGTTTGTTTAAAACATCACCTGATTACTCATTTCTCAAGGTCTTTGGTTGTCTTTGTTTTCCTCATATCCGACCCTTTAACAAACAAAAACTTGCTATGCGTTCGGAACCGTGTGTGTTCTTAGGATATTGTGCAAAATATCAGGGGTACAAATGCTTGTCAGCCTCTGGACGTGTTTACACTTCGAGGAATGTCACATTCCATGAACACACATTTCCATTTTCTGATTCCAAAAGAAGTTTCTTTACTTCCTCTGCTCCTACTAAGAACTACACTTCTGCTCCTTTTTTTATTCCTTGTGATCCTGTGTTTAATAGAAGATCTGCTGAGTTAGATATGGCTGATCCTGTTTCTTTCCCTCAGTTGACTCCTTCTTATGTTAATAGAGATTCTATGTCTTCTCCTAATGTTTCAAATTTGCAGTCGAATGATTCTGTTGACAGGAATCATGATGAAATGAGAAATGCTTCAACTGATCAGGAGATTTCAGCTTGGGATATTTCAACTCGGGAAGTAGGTTGTTCTTCTGAATTACCTTTCATACCTTCTTCTGTCACTTACAAATTACAAGGGTCGAGTCTTGTTCCTTGTAATACTAGTATACCTGCAGTTTCTATAGAACCTACGGTTGTTTCTTCTTCTATTGCCAGACCTACTGCACCTGGTAATGTTCATAATATGGTAACCAGGTCGAAATCTAACCTGATGAATAGCTCTTCTCTTCAAGGGTTACTTGCTTCTGTTGAATCACAGGATGCATTAGTTTATGATGAGCCCAATACGATTCATCAAGATCTTTACTCTTCTCATTGGAAGGCTGCGGTTGAGGAAGAATATGCTGCTTTGCAGGATAACAAAACTTGGTCAATTGTGGAGCTACCTTCTGGTCGAATACCTATTGGATGTAAGTGGTTGTTTAAGATCAAGAAAAATGCTGATGGTACCATTGCTAGATACAAAGCCAGGTTAGTTGCTAAAGGGTTTTCTCAGAAACCTGGGTTTGATTTTCAAGAAACATTCAGTCCGGTTGTTAAAGCTGCTACTGTAAGGATTGTATTGTCTCTTGCTTTGTCTCATAAGTGGAATCTTAAACAGATTGACATTAACAATGCCTTTCTTCATGGTGAATTAACAGAAGAGGTGTTTATGCTTCAACCACGTGAATTTGAGCAAGCTTCTTCATCCGATGTTCCTTTGGTGTGCAGATTGACAAAATCTCTTTATGAGCTTAAACAAGCTCCTCGTGCTTGGTTCGAAAAGCTCAAATGTTTTTTTGATTTCTCAGCTTGAATTTCATGCTTCTATTGCTGACAGTTGCTTGTTCATTAAATCAACAGGTATGTCTTCTGTTTTTCTCCTAGTATATGTAGACGACATAGTTGTAACAGGTCCTTCTGCTTCTGATATTGCGGATGTCATTCTTGCTATCAATAAAGAGTTCAAATTGAAAGATCTTGGAAGTCTGAGTTATTTTCTTGGTATGGAACTCATAGCTACAGATGAGTTTTTGCTTTTAAATCAAAAGAAATATGCTCAGGAGCTAGTTGATAGGCTTGGTTTGTTAGATGTTCCTGGATTTTCTACTCCTATGACTGGATCTTGTCTATCCAAGACATGTATGGTCAATTCTTCGGAGTTGTTTGATGATGTTACTTTGTATAGAAGTACAATAGGTGCTTTACAACATATCTGTGTAACAAGACCTGATATTAATTTTTCGGTTAACAAGCTAAGTCAGTATATGCAGACTCCGCGTGTTGGACATTGGAAAGCTGTTCTTCATGTTGTTAGATATTTGAAGAATACTATTGATCATGGCTTGATGTTTTGAACGAATTCTTTTCCTTTGAAAGGCATATCTTTAGCGTCATTTGCTGATGCAGATTGGGGTGGTGATGTAAGTGATAGGAAATCCATTTCAGGACATTTTTTGTTGCTGAATGGGAATCCTATAATCTGGAGCTCCAAGAAACAGACTGTGGTAGCTAGATCAAGTGCAGAGGCAGAGTTCCGTGCCATTGCAAATGCGGTTTGTGAAATTATATGGGTGAAGTCATTGCTTACTGAAATGGGGCTGAATCTTTCATTTGTTCCTATTGTGTGGACTGACAGCACAAGTGTTGCTGCGTTGTCTGAGAATCCAATTCAGCACTCAAAGATGAAGCATGTTGAAATAGATTTGTTCTTTGTTAGATAAAAAGTAAATTCAGGCCAAGTGCTGGTTAATTTTGTCCCGTCCAATGCTCAAGTTGCTGATATCTTAACTAAGCCACTCACTGAGAAGTTATTTGTGCCTTGCAGAAAAAAATTGGGTGTTTTCTCTGTGGAAGAACTGACTTGTGAGAGTATGGCTGTTCAAGCTTCGTCCACAGCTCTGTCTGAGGTACTTGAGTAATTGCTATCAACTATATGATGAGTCATCAGTGATATATATCTGGTTAGATGTTGTTATTTGTGTTTCTTTACTATCTCAGTGCTTATGTCTATATGTGCTGTATTTGTTTCTCTCTGGTTTTATCTGGTTATGTGTTTTCTTTTATATGTCACGGGTTTCTGCATACTCTGTCAATCTTTCCTGGCTTGTGTGGCTCATCTATCATTGTTGATCTATTAATGATTGTTCATTAGGAATTTACACTGTGTTTTATACTATGATCATGTGTGGTGCTGTCTTCGACTCAGATTGATCAGCTTGCTGTCTGTGTTTGCCTTTCTGTTGTCTTCTTGATCATCTCTGTGCTATTCATATCTAAATAAAAAAAATGATGATGAAATGAAAGAAGAATGCAAAGCATTCAATATTTCAATCAAGCTGTGCTATCTTGGTATATGTTGTGACTTGATTCCAAAAACAGATCCAGTCTAAAGAAAACGTCAAGATACTTTAGACTGATTCTTGAGGAAGAAAAGAAAAGGTCTAAAACCCTTCAGTCATGATTAAAAGAAAAGGGCTCAAACCCTTCTGCCAAGGAAAAAATGAAATCAAAGAAAAGTGTTACGCATCAAAGAGATTGATTGAATGTGCACAGAGTATGATCAGCTGACAGTTGCTTTGGCATTCTGGAATTCTTGATGATCAATCTGGTTGGATATGTACATCATGAATGATAATGTATAATGCAGCTGTGGATATCTGATAATGATCATTATGTGTTCATGCAATTGAGTTGGGTTGTTTGAGCTGTGAAAGATTTATATTAGTATGCTGAGAAAAGTGATAATATGATAAGGAAATATTGTGATCTGCTAAATATCAGAAGGATCAAATGTGGTGTATATATGGCATAGAGCAAGGATGATTGGTAAAGTCATGAATAATCAGATGTCTACTGATATATATTGCAATGTCGTCTTCATATAGAAGGATGGCAAAGGTTGTTTTAAGCTTTCAGGTTGGATTCGAGAGAAGCTCAAGAAGATTTCTGAAGACTGTGAAGCCGTGTTACTGATTTCAAGAAGGAATTGGATCTTGAATGGGGATTGTTAGGGTATATGTATAAATACATATAGTTAAGGATCGGTTTAGTATTAAGAATGAGGGACTGAAGTGCAAATAGATAAGAATATAGGCTATAAATAGAAGTGATTTGTAACGAGATTACCTACCTTGAATTGAAGCTGATTTCAGATTTCTTAGATTGTAAGCAATCTCTATTTTCATTTCTGTTATTGATATGAGAATCATAACATCGTGTGTGATATGTTTAAGATCCTATATGATTAAACACGACACACGTGTATGCACGTTTAAAATTGATCTGTTTACACACGGCATCCGTTTATACACGATTAATGACACGACACGATTAGACATGACATACACGAATTACCACCGCTATCTATACCCAACTCCGATTGGACAACTTTTCACAAAAATGCTTTCCATCCCCCCATTTCATTATGGATTTCGACTAACTAGATAGATACTCACGTGTCATGTCTGATAATCTTAATATAGTAGGTGAATACTTAGTTATGACTTTATTATCTAAAAATTCTCATCTCCTTCTCATCTCAACCGTTACATTAGTGTCTGTCGACACTACATATTCTTCACCCTAAGAGGCACAGTGATAGCATTTGGATCGACCACCATCATTATCAAGGTTCATAAGACAAACAAAAATGGCACCTTTCACCATCTCAGGATGAAAACGAAAATAGTAAAAATTTAAAACGTCCAAACTATTGATAGTCGATAATAATATATATAAACAGTGTTAAAAAAGAAGTTGATTTATAGCCTAAAAAATTCCTTAAACTGTAAATTAGTTTTAATGTAGAATTTGCGTAAAGAAATGTTCACCGATATATGAATCTTCTTATATGCAGATTAGATCTAAACGAGTGACCAACATGGACATGTTTGTACTTAAAGGAATGAATATTTGAGCATTCGGCCCCTTACTATATGGTTTGTTAATTTACACATACATTTTGCTCATTTATTACTAAATAAAATTTACACATTAAGTTCACAATTCATTTTGATTTAATTTTTTAGTGTTCATATAGTTTATTTCTTACTACAATGATTCAATGAGTTTTTTTTTAAAGTAAGTAGGTAAAAATTATGTATATGTATATATATATATATATATATATATAAACATACACGCTCTCTCAAATAATGGTTAATTATAAAAAAACGAATTTTGAGGAAAAATCAAATAGTAAACCGAACTTTATTTGTTGACAAACAACAAAATAAACTTTGAGAATTGAGCAATCAACAAACGTACCTCAAATTTCGGTTATGTCTGAAAAGATTTTTCAATGTTTGAGGGAGTTATTAAGTCGTAATACCCTTTCCATAGAATATTTCAACTACTGCTGACTAAATAATTCCATCAAATACTGAAAAATCCGTTCAAACATAATAAAAATTTGAAGTAGGTTTGTTGATTGCTCAATTCCAAAAGTTTGGTTTGTTGTTTGTCAAAAAAAAGTCTAATTGGTTGATATGTTTTTTCTCAAAGTTTTTTTTTTTTTTTTTTTTTTTTTTTTTTTTTTTTTTTATAATTAACCGCTGAGTAAAATTTTAATTGCCCGAAAGAAAGGCGACATGTGAAAGTGGTTGATTGCCCCCTTCTAGGCAAAATGAACTCTCTTTTATAGGAGGTGACTAATTATTTTTTCTTCTTTATGAGGGAGCAATCATGGTTTTTTAAGGAGTGGATTGATTCTTGATCGTCTCATTGTAAAGGGGCTAATAACCCTTCTCTCTATTTGTTTTTAAAAATATTAGAAATAATATTAAATAAAAAGTGGAATTGTAAGTAAAACACTAAACTAGATATTGATTATGAACTATCGAACTGAGCATATACAACCGTCAAAATTGAGTAAATTTTTTTATCTTAAACCTTAGAGTTTTAACTTTAAATTGCTTGTGGTTAGTCTAGAATATCAACTCAATAACGTACCTTAGACTCACTTAGCGTAGTTAAATTTTTAACCTAACTTCGCAAACAGTATTTGTTGGTTCTTGCGAAATTCCTATGCCACTTGTCGAGCTCTTGGGCTTCGAGGCGTCGACTTCTATGCGGGCTCCCTTGAAAGGTGACGACTTCTTGATCTCCTGAAGCCTGTAAGAAGGAAAACCTGGGTGTGTCCCTTTGTTTTCCATCCGATGACTAAGTCAATAAGAGGTTCGTTTGAATATATATGTGGGTAGAAACCAGAGAATTTATTACCTTGTACAAAGGTAGGTAAACCTGTATTTATAGCCTATCATTGACTACTCTTCCTGGTGAAAATATCTCGACAAGTCTGTTGAGCACACTTCCAAAATATCTTACGAAGAGTATCAAATACACTTTATCAAGAGTATTACACACGCTTGCCGTGTTTCAAGGCTCATAAATTCATGCTATCACATCGGTCGGGGTTGTCACTTCGGTCAGTCATGTCAATCTTATCTGGTAAGGGTCAATACGCGACGCCTTACTAGGAGACAAGACGTTGGTAGTGCTATCACATGTCGACGCATGGTGATACATCAAAGTGCCGCCCTAAGATCCATCATCTGCTCTCGAGCAAAAGTGGGGCTATGCACATCTTATACTTTTTAGGGTAAGGCGACGAATGGAAGGAGGCGAAACTTCTTGGTGAGACATGTGGAAATTTCTAACCGTTTAGATCCAACAGTTGAAGCTTTGCAATGTTTGACACCAATGGTCAAGATTTTCCTTTTTTTTTTACCACTTAGATATGACGGTTGAAAATTGATGACGTTTGACCTTTACGATTTAGATCTTCGCGGACCTTTTTTAACCCTACTATATGAGCCCTGAATCTTTCCAAATGTAATTTACCTGTTCCGACAACTTATCTCTCCTCAGCCTTTGCTTGTCCCCACTTGCTTTTTGAAGCTCCGTCGTGAACCCATTTTCTTTAAATCTCCAGGTTCACTTCGATCAGCTCCAATGGCATCCATCGGTACTATAGGTGAGGAAAACATCTACTCCCCCCTTTCCGTAATCCCAAGCCCAACACTATCACCCCCACAGTTTTTCAAGAGACCGTCGTAATGTCGTGTATGACCAACAGTCATTGCCCCCATTTTCCCATAATGCGAAACCCTGGCGGGAGTGACACTCCCTACGCTCAAAAGGCATGTGAAGGGGAAGATGTCATTTTTCCCCGCCAGATCAACGCAGGGTTGCGATTTCCCTATAGTGCTGCCCTGATCGAGATAAGTCGATATTTCCGTATTTCTCCAACTAAACTTTCCCCAAATGTTATTTGCTCTTGGGTCGGGTTTAAAATCTTGTGTTTTCAACGGAAATGGGTGTATTCCCTCCAACTTTTCAAATGTTTTTTCCGTCTCCAGTGCAACCCTTAAGGGATTTTCCATTTTCAAACCCGATTTCCCTCTTTTGAATGGTGTACTTGGACGGAGGGAAACAGTTGTTGGTGGATGGGTATAAGACGTTCAACTCCAACTGAAAGACCTAGTATTTTTTCTTCAGAGGCGGAGTCGCACAACAGTTAGGAGCGGCCTATGATGTGCCCAACGTGGCGCCGACCATGGATGAGCTTTCCCTTGCAGACCTAAATATGATAAAGGCCATTATGAAATCCTACAATTGGAGGGCCCCATCCTATATATCAAAAGACACCATTGGCGCCCTGCTTTTAGAGGCGGGGGGTCATCATGTTGTCTACTCCTTCCCTGTTTAGATGGGTATTTCTTGAACCTTATACCTTTCCTTTATGTTTTGTAGGGTATGAGTTATTCAAGCGTATGAGTGTGCAGGAACACACATTTTTTTTTTTTAAGGCAGAGTCCTCCTGAAAGAGGAAGAGGACGCCCAAAACACCTAAGTCTCGTAAGGGCAAGTGCGTGGCGTCTTCTCAACAAGAGGAGGAACCAACTGAGGAGGATGCCCGGGAGCTGATGGAGGGGAGCTTCCTCTTATCGATCTTGATATGGCCCCCATTGGGGGGGGGGGTCAGAATGTAGATATCGAGGTGACACCCGTTCATGGGGAGCCCTTGAAGACCCTTTCACCAGACGGAAGAGTGCCTCCCCTTCCATATGAAGGAGGCCAACTTACATTCCTATCGCCAAAGGATGGACTACAAATGCGTCCTTCGCTCAGGGGTGGGCTAATAACCATTCTCGACACTTTAGTACATACACCCCGACTGATGCGGGTCGGGGGGAGTCGTCCCAAGGTGGCCTACCTGGGTCTGCCATGTGACCTGATGGACAATCTAAATGCCATTGGGTCCCCGGAAGGTCTCAAGCCCTGGCGCCCTTGGGAGTCCTTCCAGAACATTCCGTTAGTGGAGGGAAACACCATTTCTGATGATAACATGAGTCTTCATTTGCTGACCAACCTAGTCCCTCCAGGGCGCTTCGACGCTCTAAGGCGGAGGCCAAGGAACGGGCCAACCTATTAGAGGAAAAGGACCGTAAGGAGATAGATGATGACGAGCATCGAGCCACCCTTGCTGAGGAATAGGCCCAAGAAACTGCAGAGCAAGCCCGCCAGATGGAGGAGGAATCTCGCTTGGAGAAGAAAGAGGCCCCCAAAGCTCATGAAAAGGTGGCGCGGTTTGAATGGGAACTCCCTTATAAAGTGGTGGAGGACTTCAGAAACAGCCCCGCCTTTGGCGACGCAGTTGAAGATTTCCTGACCACCAAGCTTATTGAGCACTACGAGGTCCTGACCACTCAAATCAAATGCGTCGATCCTGATTTTTCTTTAGATAAGGTTGAATCCCTGTCTTCATTCCTTCAATGGAAGAAGGGTTAGGAAGCTCCTCCTCCCTGCAATGAAGGCGAGTCTTCCTCGAGCGGTCCCGATGAATTTTTTGACAATCCGTCCGACGCCCAACCATTAGAATGACTTTCCCATATTTTCAAACTTTCGTTTATGATTTTCCTATGTTTTGTACTTTATTTGTTTGTCATGATCGAGTAAACGTTTTTTGAATTCGTTTAAACTCTCATATTGTTGATTATGGAATTTATCCTTTGATATCAGAGGTTACTCAAGGAGTGGTTCTTAAAGTAGGCAAAAAGGTCATACTTGAATATTATCCTTAAAGGCGTCAACGACTTTAATTAGAATTTTTTATAAATTCGTCACTATTTTATAAGTTGACGCTCACTTTCATAAATCCCATCGTTACCATTATAATCTCATAAAAATTCGGAAACTATGGCCAATACTTTTTTTTTTATTGATGTTCTTGATTATTGACAAACAACATAGGAGTTGACGACATAATCTTTAGCGTGTATCAGTCAAGTCGACATATCTAAACTTTTGATGCGCAACAGGGTCGACGCATCTGAACATGCCTACATCGACAAGGTCGATGTATTTGAACTTTGGAGGCGCGAAAGGGTCGACGCATTTGAACACGCCTACATTAACAAGGTCGACATATTTAAACTTTGGATGTGCGACACAGTCAACACATGTGAATACGCATGTAATGACTTGAATATGATAATTTCATTATGTCAATCAATTCTCATTATACATAGAATTTGTTCAGATGTTGTGTGTTAAACGTATTTTTGAGCCTTTTCCCACGCATATCTTTCAATACATATGTGTTGGGGTGTGCGATATCAACAACCTTGTATGACCCCTCCCATTTAAGGGATAGTTTGTCTGTCTTGTCTTGATGTGCGAATTCATTTCTTCTTAACACCATTTCCCCCACAAAAAATTGGTGAGTGAGGACTCGACTGTTGTAATATCTCGTCGTTGTCAATCTCATCCTGACATGTATTTTATCTGATGCCCAACGTCTTTCATCTGCCATATACAATTCGATGTGTCACTCGTCATCATTGATATTGACATTGAAACATCGAATCATGTGTGTTGATACAATTATCTCCACCCGAGTTACTGCTTCTGAACCATAAACAATGTCGAAGGGTATTTCACCCGTCGATTTTTTGGTGTGGTGCGAATGGCCCATAAGACATTTTCTAATTCATCAGCCCAAACACCCTTCAGAGCGTCGACGCACTTTTTCAAACCATCCAATACCACTTTACTGGCAGCCTCAACTTGTCCTTTGTCTGTGCATGTCGCACCGAGGCAAATCGGTGTTCTCTGCGAAGCTCCTTTAGGAACCATTTGAGGTACTTACCCACATACGATGGTCCATTATCACTTATCAATACATGTGGTATCCCGTATCGTGATATAATTTGATATTTCAAGAATTTTATCACTTGAAATTCCATTGTTTTGGCCAACGCCTTTGCCTTGACGCACTTCGAGAAGTAGTCAATGGCGACAATAATCCATTAATGGGTTTTTGTTGATCGGGGTAGAGGTCCCACTAAATCAATTCCCTATTGCGCAAAAGGCCATGCATCCGTAAGTGACACCAACTCTGCGGGTGGTCGATTGATCTGGGGGCATACCTTCGACAAGGTTCACATGCATGTACCAATATTAAGGCATTGTTTAGCATTGTTAGCCGGTAATGTCTATGCCATAATGCCTTTCTGACCATTGATCTAGCCCCTTTATGACAAGTTGCGTACCCTTCATGAAGCTCCGTGAGGATGCGGTCACTATCGAGAGTAGCGACACATTAGAGATAAGGTGTGGAGTGGCCTTTTTTGTATAGCATTATGTCGGATCCTCAGAGCTTCATATTCCATATCAGACAAATTTGCTTCTTCTAAGAATGCCCTAATGGAGGGGGGGGGGGGGTCATCCAGGTAAAGGTTTCCCCTAAGGGTTGATCCTTATCAATGATTGAAGGAGTGCATGTTTCAACACAGTGCACTTTCTGCCATAGTGACGCCTCAAAAGCATACATGCTTAAAGCGTCGACTTCCTGATTTTCTTCCATTGGAATAACATGTATGTCGAACCATTTTATTCCTTCAATCAAGGGATTAGCCTCATCCAAATATTCTTTCATCCGTTCCTCTTTAGCCGGATATTCCCCTTTTACCTGGTTTACCACCAGTTGGGAGTCGCATTTTGCTCTTAAAGCGTCGACGCCTGTTCCTTTTGCTAGGCGTAGACTTGTGGTAAGAGATTTATATTCAACCTCATTATTTGTGGCTTTGAATGTTAATGTCAAAGCATATTGCAACGTTTTTCCCCTATTGGGTGGTGTTAATACGAAACCTACCCCGAGCCCTCTTTTGAAGAAGATCCATCCGCTTACATTTCCCAAAGCTCTTTTTTGGGTAGAGCTTTTATAATAAGCGTTGCTTCCTCCACCGGAGCATCTGTTGACTCTACAATGAATTCAGAAAGGTCTGTCCCTCAATGGCCATTCTTGGGGAGAAACTTATGGGAAATTCACTTAATTCGACCGCACATATGACTATTCTGCCTGAGGCGTCCATTTTTTATAAAAAATGTTTTAACGGTTGATTTTCTAAAACAGTGATGCTATGAGCATGGAAATATGATTGTTGCTTTCTGGCCGAGACGACCAACGCATACAAATATTTCTCAATTTCCAGATATTTCATTTTAATTGGGCTAAGGACTTTGCTTACAAAATAAACCGGAACCTGTTTCCTGTCTTCGCTCTTAGTAAGGACAATTCTCAAATATAAGTACACGGTGTTGCCTATAGAGGCTTAGCCTTCAGAGATTAAAAAGCTACTTCGCACCAGAGATTGAAAAGCTACTTCGCACTCCTGTGTCCAGTTGAACCTTTTGGTTGCTTGCAACACTTGGAAAAAAGGTAACGAATTTTCCCCTGACTTTGCCAAAAATCTTCCCAAGGATGCTATTCGTCCATTTAAGCATTGTACCTCCCTGTGATAGGCGGGTGATCTCAACTCATCTATAGAGGCAAGCTTTTCTAGATTGACCTCAATCCCTCTCTGACTCACCATAAATCCGATGAATTTTCCTGACCTCACACCAAAAGCGCATTTAACAAGATTAAGGCGAACATTGTGTAGCTTCATTCACTCAAAAACACGATCTAGGTCCGATCCATGGTCGATGCCGAAACGGTACTTTACCAACATGTCGTTGACATATGCGTCCATGGTGTCCCCTAACTTGTCTGAAAATAACCGGTTTACCATCCTATGGTAAGTAGCCCATGCATTAATCAATCTAAAGGGCATCATTGCATAATGATAGATGTCACTGTGCGCATAGAAAGCGGGGTATGAAGCATCCTGGTCTGCCATTTTAATATGGTTATACCCAGAATATGCATCCATGAAACTCAATAACTCATGTCCACATGTAGCATCGACCAACTTTGTCAATGTGAGAGAAAGGGTAGCAATCCTTAGGACAAGCCTTAGTAAGGTCCCTAAAATCGACACACATTCTCCACTTTCCTGTAGACTCTTTGATTAAAACCGGATTAACCACCCACGTTTGGAACCTGACTTCCTTGACGAACCCCGTGTCAACCAACTTTCCCACCTCTGAACGGATGGCTATACGTTTTTCTTCACACATTCCTCTTCTCCTCTGCGCCATTGGCTTTATCAGAAGGTCCAGATTCAGCTCATGGGTGATAACATCCACGACGATTCCCGACATGTCGCTCGGGCTCCAAGCAAAAAGCTCTTTGAACTTAATCATTAGCTCTGTCAACTGCTCGGCTTGTCCTTTAGGGAGCGTCGCTTCAATTATGAATGTTTTGGTCGGACCATTAACTGCTTGGCTTATCCTTTAGGGAGCGTTGCTTTAATTCTGAATGTTTTGGTCGGGCCATCAACTGCTACCTCTACTAACTCCTTCACGGGAGTAGGGTGGCGCGCCTCTTCCCTAGGGTCGTCATCTATCTGGATTGACAGAGTTTCCTTTTGATTACGATGCTTCAAGGTGTTAACGTAACACTTCCTTGATGGCATGTAGAGACAATAACCTTATGAGGGTTTAGAGTGGCGTGCCCTAGGATGACGTTGTAGGAATTCAGAGCTTCGACCATGATAAAAGTGATCTCCGACCTAAGAGTCTTCCAACCCTCCCCAAGGTCCACTGATAGTCTGATCGCACCCCATGGGTAAATAGTCCTTCCGGAAAATCCATTTAAGAGGAAGTCGATTTTCTTCAAATCTGTTATTGACTTTCCCATACCCAAATATGCCTCTTTGAAGAGAACATCTGTAGAGCTTCCTAAATCAACAAGTATCCTTTTGATATCATACCCATTAATTTCTGCCATTATGACTAGGGTGTCATCATGCGGACTGACTACATGGCTCAAGTTCTCATCCGAGAAGGATATCGCGTCACTTTCTATAGGTTGGGATCTTTTTCCCAAGGAAACCCCCGTAGGTATTTTCTGCCGCATATACCTCACAAGCGTCGTTTGTCTCCGCTCCTGAAGAAAAGCCGCCACAGATGACGTCGATAGTCCCCCGCTTTAAACTTGAATGTTCTCTAGAATATGGTGGAGGGGGCCTTGCCTCCCTTCCTGGAGGGTCCTTGGCGCCTTCCTTTTAATCACAAACTACTGCAGAAATCCCATGTGTATCAGTGCCTCAATATCTCGACGTAGCATGCGGCAGTCGTCGGTATTGTGACCTGAGACCCTGTGGTATTTGCAATGAACATCCAATTGTCGTCCCATCGTTCTACCATCCTGGTTAGGGTATGGAGGTGTTGCTATATCACAACGATGCATCTCCTGCAATACCCTTATCAGTTCCTTTATTAAAGGGGTGATGACCGACGTTTCTCGACGCCTTGAATCCTCTCTTATAGGTGGTCGGGGATCGTTTCTCCAAGTATTTTTATTGGGTGAAGGCGACGTCTGCGGCGACCTTTGCTGAGCACTTGCCATTTTCGGCTTTCCTATCCCAGACTATGCGCCGATTACCCTTTTCTCAGCCCGCTCGAGGTCAATGTAAGACTTAACCCTTTATGCTAACTCTCCCGGAGTGAAAATTGGATCCACCCTAAAAGTGTTCCCCATAACCTTTCCACGTCATCCCAGACCTCTTGCAAAGGCTCGTACAACCACGCAGTCGGTAATAACCTGATCGATAATAGCCAATTTTTTATTAAAGCGACTATAATAGCTTGCCAGAGATTCATCCTCATGTTGCTTTACGTCATCTAGACACACAATGTCCTTTAAAAGTTGTCGCTGACTGACATACTAATTGGTGAATTTTACTTTCAAATCATCCCAGGAGTAGACAGATGCCTTTGGCAAGCCGAAAAACCAGTATGATGCTGCTCCGGAGAGTGTGTTTGTATATGTTAAACCGGATCACCTTCACCGACATAACCCGAAATTTTCCAGGTTGTCACGAGGGACGATGATCGACATAAATTCTCGGGTGAAGGGGTGTGAATCCCTGTCACGGAGAGTGGGCATAATAGCGCCATTTTTCTCTTTGAGCTTCATATTTATAACCTCCTCCACTTTACTCATAATGAGCATTGTAGGTTGAGGAGAAGCCTCTTGGTTTGTATAGCTCGGTCCACTAGGGACATGGCTAACTGGTGATGAGTGTGCATTAGGATGTGACGACATATATTGGGAGGCCGCTTGGGCCGACTAAAAATTTTGTGTCCAGTGATTAACAACAGGCTGATGAGTAGAAATGACCTCCTCTGCTTGGGGCGCTTCTTGAAAATGTGGCGTTGTTGTTGGGACTTGATGTGGTGCTGCGGTAGGGCCTTGACGAAAACTTTCCCGCTTAAGGAATTCCTCTAACGCTGCTATAAGAAAAGGAGTGACATGCGCTTCCCTAGTGGAAGCATCTCTCGACGGTTGGCAGGAACCCTGTGTCCCCCTTCCATACTCCTGACCCGGAGTAGGTGCCTTTGAGGATGGTGCCTGCTGGTTGTCATCCTCCCCTTGCTGGAATCTAGAGGATCCATCTGCTGACACATGTTAACTCCCATCCCCAGGCGGGGTAGGATTAAGGGACTGACCTTGAATAGAGTCACGTGAATTCACTTTCTCGCTTGGTGTGCCTATAACTTGTTGTAGCGTTTCCCACAGACGGCGCGAATGTTGGTTATTGTGAACTTTATGTGCCACGTGTTAAGCTCTTGTGCTTTGAGGCATCAACTTTTATGCGGTCTCCCTAGAAAGGTGACGACTTCTTGATCTCCTGAAGCTTGCAAGAAGGAAAACTCGGGTGTGCCCCTTTGTTTTCCCTCTAATGACAAAGTCAATAAGAGGTTCGTTTGAATACATATGTGGTAAAAACCATAGAATTTATTACCTTGTACAAAGGTAGGTAAGCCTGTATTTATGGCCTATCATTGACTACCATTCCTGGTGAAAATATCTCGATAAGTGTATTGAGTACACTTCCAAAATATCTTACGAAGCGTATCGAATACAATTTGCCAAGAGTATTACACACGTCTGTTGTCTTTCAAGGTTAATAGATGCGTGGTATCACATCGGTCGGGGTTGTCACTTCGATTAATCATGTCAATCTTATCTATTAAGGGCCAATACGTGACGCTTTACTAGGAGACAAAGTGTCGTTGGTGCTACCACATGTCGACGCATGGTGATACATCAAAGCGACGCTCTAGGATCCATCATTATTAAGTAGCCAAATATTATTTAAAAGGTTAAGTTAAAAAATAGGGAAAAGTATGAAAGAGATATAACATGTTTGACCCCGGTGGTAAAAGCGGTCCAATGTTTGTTTTTGATGCAATATATTTGGTGTTGCTGGTTTTTGATGAAGTCCGTTTGTATCCATTAAAAATTTCCGTTAACATCGCACATGTCTTGCACGTGACCTATGTTTGGTGTGAAATTCCCTAAATGTTCCTGTCTTCACTACCGTTCCCTCCCTCTTAGCTTGTTTGAAGCGAGATTTCCATGAACGTCTGCACCGAGCTCTACAATCTCGACAACGATGGATCCAAGGATTACCTCTATGCAGGACGTGGACATCATCTGCTGCTGCGCCTTCATCTTCCAGAAGCCCATTCGTCGTGAAACTTGAACCCCGACTCCCTCATAACCCGCATGCAGGACTCCATAATCTGGTATTGGACCTGCCACTTCCGTCAGTTCTTCTTTACAATTATTCCCGCGACTTCACGTTTCATTCATTTTCCTTCAAAATCAAACCTCGTCCAGTTCTCTGATCTTCCCCTCCAACTGTCTCTCTTTCCCGATTTCGAAAATGGTGAGTAGCGAGATGAGATTCGATGATGGTACACTCACTTGCGCTTTTACATACAACGGGATGGTTTCATGATCTGCAGTTACTTAATGATAGATTAATGCTCTCACTGTAGGTTTTAGCGCAGAAGTTGAGGGAAACAGAGATTACGGAACAGGATTCACTTCTGCTGGTAACTAGAACTGTCCGTCGACACGATCTTCAATATGTAGCTTAATGTATCCCGTGAAGTTTAATGTATCTAGAAGCTATCTAAAAGTAGAAAGATCATCGAAAGTTTGCTGAAGTAGAAACTACAAAAATAAATGAGTTGATCTTCTCTGTTGTTAATATTTCACCGACAAGTCTGTCCCAGCACTAGGTGAGATTGTCTTCACCTGAATTTGTCTTGATGAAATACCAATCATTAGTTTTATCAAAAACTTCAAATGCATTTTCAGAGATGAAGATAAAAAAGTTAATGCCAATGGATGCTAAGTCTCGTAGGTTGATTGATTGGATGGAGAAAGGCATGATGATTTCCTCTTATAGCTGAATATAGTCTATTCTTGAACTGTTAAATTTGTTGAGTTATTTATAATGATGTAAGATTTTAATTATAACAGGTGTATATGATGCACTGCAAAAGAAGTATCTGAAGACGCTTCTGTTCTGCATCTGTGAATCGCTGGAAGGACCAACGATTGAGGAATATGCATGTGAGGTGTATTCTACCAGCCGATAAACCTCTTAACAATTGTTGCCTTTGTTCCAGTATTTTACTTGTGAGGAGTTCTAATTTATTCTTACAATTAATTCTGCCATTTTGTGGCAGTTTTATTTAGCTATTCTGATTACGATAGCCAAGAGGTTAAGATGAATATCAATCAAAGTGGAACCAAGAAGGGAGGTGCGTTCAAGACTGACTCCGACATAACTCCCAATGAAATGAGGTTAATTAGTCAAAGATCCACTACATATGCTTTTCAGATATGCGAGAGTCCTACTGAATTACAGACTTACAGTTACGACTAATGAATTGCAGGAGCTCAGCTTGTAAGTTGGTGAGTAAGCTGTCTCTGAAGTGGGTGCCGTCGTCTGTGCCTCTTGGAGTTGTTACACAGACATCTTAGTAAATTTTCTTATGGTCAGCTACAACTAGGAGTAAGATCGAGTCGTACCCGTATCTGCATCTGTAGGAACTTGATGGGCCACGGTGGAGCTTAACTGGGCTGCCGTCGATGCTCCACAGATGTTGGGGGAGAGGTGAGCTCTTCGAAGGCCTGTGTTGCCTTGATTAAACGACGGCGGCTGACGGGAATCTTGATGAACTCCGGGTAGAGCTTGGTGGAGAGTAGCCTGGTGACCATGTTGGTGATTTTGGAGACCATGAAGGGGTCGAGGGAGTAGCGAGCGGCTAGGGTTTTGGAAGAGTAGCCGTGGGCAAGGCGGGAGAGGACCATGGCGACGGTGTAGTCGGAAGGGAGGGAGAGGTTGGAGGCGGCGATGAGAGGAACATCTGTTTGGATATTGGATGGAAAATAGGACGAGAGTAGTTTCGGTATTTTCAATTTTTGTTTTTTTAACGTTAAAAGAACCAAGCATGTGAGCTGAATGTATCCAATTTAAACGGATAAATTGACGGAAAAATAAACATTTCTTTAAAAATCAACCGAAGGAAACATAATACATCAAAAACCCGCGGTCCAAAACAAGTTACATCAGTTACCAATTTTGTCAAACATGTTATATATTTTTTCATACTTTTTCCTAAAAATAATTATGTACCTACTGAAAAAATAAAGTAGATATATAACTCAATTACGAATCTATAAAGACATTGAGTTTGATATTTCAGTGTGTTCATACAAGCCAATTAAAGTTGAGCCTCGAAGTTTGAGCAAAAAAAAATTGAATTTGAAATTAAACTGTTGTGTATGATACGTCGGAAGGTCCAAAATCAATATATTTTGCTAATTAGACTTGTAATTCATTTTTTTTATAATAGTTCTAATATTTTTTAAAACATAGATAGAATACGGTTACTAGTGTTTGAAATAAAGAAAGACTACAAATAGGGAATATAATCCCATGTAATATGTAATGTCCTAATGTAGTTGTTTTCTAATCTAGTTATAGAGCATAATATAATTGTTGTAATCTTATTGAAGAAATAATACATCGAACTCTTACAATAAATGATTTCTCTTCATTTTTTCCCTTGATAACATGGTATCAAAGCTGGATTTCTCGATCATTTAAACGATCGACCTTTCTCAACATTCATCATTTATCGATTATCGTCGCATGCATGTCAAGATCTGAAGATGGTAGTGTCCACACCAACGAACCTCCTACAACAGATACAACGTTGGCGACATTACTCTCAAATATGCCCCAATCAACCAATAATGTGCAAAAACATTACATGTTAGTTCCCACAGTCATTCTGAGTATAAAACTCAATGAAAACAATTATTGTTTATGGTCTCGGTTGATCCGGATGAAGATTGGTCGACAAGGGAAGCTCCATCACCCACGGGTATCCCAGAACCGCCTAGAGGCGATGAACCAGAGTACCCACAATGGGATCAAGAAAATTTAATTGTCTGTTCGTGGATGCTAGACAATATGGAACCGCACCTAGTGAATCAGTATGCTGAATTTCCCACGTCAAAAGAAAGTTGAAAGGGGTTGTCTGCAACATACAACAAAACAAAGATGGTGTCCAACTGTTCGACTTAATTGTTCAAACAAATAGCACGAAACAGGGCACTGATTCTCTGAAAATCCTATATAGTAAAGTACAAAGGTTGTGGAGGGAAATCGAGTTACATGATCCAAATCCCATGAAACATCCGGAGGATATAGCAATATGAAACACAAAGTGAGAAGAAACAAAACTTTACCAGTTTCTAAATGCTGCCAGTGATGAATTTGACTAGGAAAAGAGGGATCTGCTCAGAGAGAACCCTCTACCGGAGATGGAAGTTGCATACGCAACCATCAGATCATAGAGGGTCTGAAGGTACTTGATGTGAGCCACAAAGAGAGATACCATACCCTCAAATGTTGGTTCCGTTGTCGGAATCGGGGTCTAGTTTTTCAGTTAAGCATCGCTCTAAAGATGCGATGACTGCTGTAGGACCGGGATACACTACCAAACCACAACTATCCATCGGAAAATGGAAGCTATCTCGTAGCGGCGACGGCGATTGGAAGACCATGTGGTGCAGCCACTGCAGCAAATTTTATCACAACAAGGACGAATGTTAATGTTTTCAACTAATCGGGTTCCCCGAAGGGTGGAAGAGACAGCGAAGAAAGAAATCGGTGTCGACAACCTGGTCACAACATCAAATGACCGTGAAGAAGCGGAAAAGGGCATCGAAGGCTTTAAAGGATTATGAGCCGCAACAACTAAGTTTTTTGAAGACAAAAGAGAATCGGGAGTTGGGTCTAGGGTTCCTGCAAAAGAAAAACCAGTCGAAATAGGTATAGGGTTGGGAAGGAATTTACCTTCCTGCCCCCGGAACTCTAAATATCAATTTTTTGCACCCTGATGTTGGGAACTAGATATTCCTGATCCTGAAATTTGTAAAAATTGGCAAGTAGGTACTGTTTTTAAAGAATTGACAAAATTAGTCCCTTAGTTAATGAGTGAAAAATCGTGTATATCTTGTTTTGGGAAAGCATCTTATACTTCCCAGGCACTTGCAACTCATGTATCTGAATTTGAAAAAAAATGGCTCTTTAACTGTGGAGCTATTGATACAATGACCTATGATAATAGTGTTTTTGTTAGTCATTCAGTACTTGGAAGGAAAATTATACATACCGCAAATGGACACAGCGCCCCAGTTCATGGAGATGGAACCATTTCTTTATCTCCAATGATTATATTGTAGAATTTTCTATATGTGCCCGATTTATCTTGCAAATTACTCTCCATCAGTCATGTTACAAGAGTTAAATTGTATGATACTAATGTATCCGAGTTTTTGACTACTACAGGATATTCAATCATAAAAAGTTATTGTACGTGGTATTGAGCATCATGGCATGTACTATGTGGATGAAGTGACTCAACACGGAATAGAAATTGTCGGACGTCGGATCCGACTTTCCCTGACCCTTTTGGAAATCATTTTTAATTTTGTTCGCTCGAAAAATGTCGGGTCTTGGCGAGCGACAGGTCCGGACAAGCGGGGTCATCAACAGAAGTGAAAAGTGAAAGAGTCGCCACTAAATAATTAGAGGCTAATCGGAATCCTAAAATTTACCTAGGACACATGGAGTTAACATCCTAGGGTTTGGAAAGGTCTACGTCCAGAGAATCGAGTTCGAGGGTTTGATTACGTCTTAACAGCTCGTGAGCTCATAATCCGCATTTTCGGTACTTTAATTTGCTTTTGAATTTATTTTCATCGATTTACCCGAATCACCTGTTTTGATCATGCTTGGCCAAAAAGATTACATTCACATTTTTTAATTAACAATATACAATCCTTTTTTTGAGTTATGTAAAATAAATAAACATGATGTGGATAAAGTTAATCGGGTTTTGGGGTCATTTTAAACGTGTCGAACATACACGAATGATTTTGAAAATACAAAGCACATTGGACTAATTTGTGACACCTTGAAAGTAATGGGATGTCCAGAAAGGTTTAGGGACTAAGATACAATTATTAAAATTTCAAGCTGAATTGAGAAAATATTTTAAAAAATGCATAAATGGCCTAAAATTTTCTAGTTTGGTTTATAACACTCGGTAAAGTCCTAGAATGACCCGAAAGTCCAAGGACCGAGTTATAACCTTCATCAAAGTTTGGGAATGACCTAATTCATTTTCGAAAAAAATATTTTTTTGACCGAAACAACCTCCATAACTTTCAAAAATGTCTAAAATGACTCCTAAATTATACTGAACTTAAAACTGAGTACGATGCTTATATGAAATATAACTAGTAACACATAATATTGATAAAACGAACTTCATTCATATTAGGAAATACAAATACAATCTTGAATATGAAGGAGATATACCTAAGTTATTCGGAGTTTAGATACCGTACGAGGAATCGAGACCAATAATCACTGATACTTTTTTCAATTTCTCTAAAAAAAACTTCACTCAACCACTCAATCTCCCTTAATTCTTCTGTCCTTTCTCTATATCCTTGTCATCCCCTTTCATCAACCGTAGCTTCTCCATTTATAGGGGGTATATTATTATTTTAATGGCTTAAGATGAAAGTGGATTGCTTTTTCCTTCAATTTGACCAAAGCAAATTGGTTAATATTATCTTCAATTTGGCCTGATTTTTCCTTCAATTTGACCAAAGCAAATTGGTTGATGTTTTATTTAATTTGACCAAAGCAAATTGATTGATATTTTCTTCAATTTGGCCAAAGGAAAATATGTCTTCATGTGAGTGATTATACATATATATATATAATTTATTTTTTTTATCTCGATATTTCTCGGCTCGGTTCCTCGCGTACCGTATTTTGACCCCGAGTCAAAATCAAGTGTTTACAGTTGCTCCTCTTTGAAAACGCTCTCATGGAAGTGACCTCATGAGTGTGTGTTCAAATACAAACAACCAATTTTGGCTCCTCTTTATTTTCATAATAGACAAACATTATCGTGCAACTTTCGGAAGTTGGACATCTACAAGTCTTGATTATTGACGATGATTTGTGGAGATTAAGCGCCTCAACGCTCATCAGCTTGTTACTCCGAGAAGCTGAACATCTACAAGTCTTGGTTGTCAAGTATTTTTTTTTCCCATCGGGGAGCTGGAGGTTGAGGATTTTTTTACCCAAAAGTATCGTTTATGATGACTTGCGGGGGTTGAACACCTCAGGACCCCGTTCATCGATTTGTGACTCCCAGAAGCTGGATAACTACATGTCCTGATTGTCGAGGATGACTTGCGGAGGTTGAATACCAAAAGGCTCCGCTCGTCAGCTTGTGACTTTCAGGAGATGGATAACTACAGGTCTTGGTCGTCGAGAATGACTTGCGGAGGCTGAACACCTAAAGTCTCCGCTCGTCGGCTTGTTACTTTCAGGAGTCGGATAACTACAGGTCCTGGTCGCCGAGAATGACTTGCGGAGGCTGAATAACTAAAGGCTCCACTCGTCGGCTTGTTATTTCATGAAGTTGGATAGCTACAGGTCCTGGTCGTCGAGAATGACTTGCGGAGGCGGAACACCTAAAGGCTTCACTCGTTGGCTTGTGACTCCCAGAAGCTGGATAACTACAGGTCCTGGTTGTCGAGGATGACTTGCAGAGGTTGAGCACCTAAGGATTCCGCTTGTCGGCTTGGAATTTTCTTTAGAGCTTAAAATCCCTGTCGAAGTGTCTAACTGCTTGTGCGGACTTCTCGGACCATTTTCCCATTAACTGACTTTGGAGTCCTTCTTGATGGAGTTCCCTAAAGTCATTCATGGTACGTCCACAAGGTGTATCCATGCAAGTTGTCGAGGTAGCTCAGAACACTGTCGTCCACTTTTGAGGCTTTCATGGCTTTCCTTAGATTTTGCTACGGTATTTTTTCGATTGTTTTTTACCCTACCTCTCGGTTTCCTTAATTTTTGTATAGTTCGCCATTTTGGGTTTTCGACCTGGCAAAGATTTGATTCATTTCCTTTTGCCATGATCACCCTTTTTAGGGATTTTAAATCATGCCCCTCTTGCCTTAATTTTGCCCAAACTGCCCTTTCGGGTTTTCGATTTAGCGGGAAGTTTCTCTCATTTTTGGAGGCTCACTTTGTGGTTATGAATATTTTTTTACAGCATCCATATTGACTAGACTAGGGAGTTCTTTGGTTTCCATGTCACTGATGATCATAGCTCCTCTGTTGAAAATTTCTTTGACGACATAAGACCATTCATATTTAAGCACAAACTTGCCTCGAGAGTCTGGATTGACTTGAAGGATAGTTATTTTTATCTCTCGATTTTTTATCCCTTCGCTACAGTATTATTGTTTTTACCTCACCTATCAGTTCCCTTAATTTTTTCCTAGGTCGCCCTTTCGGGTTTTCAACCTAGCAGAGATTTGATTACTTTCCTTTTGTCATGATCATCCCATTTAGGTATTTTCAATCATACTCACCTTCCCTAAACCACTCTTTTGGAGGTTCACTTTCTGGTTACGAGCTCTTTAATGATTTTTTTTGAATGTGTCCATTTTGATCGGTTTGAGAAGTTCTTGGTCGTCCGTGTCGGTGATGATCATGTCTTCTCCGCTGAAAACCTCTTTAACGACATAAGACCCTTCATATTTAGGCACAAACTTTCCCCGAGAGTCAGGATTGACTCGAAGGATTTTTCTGAGGACTAGATTGCCTGCTTGTAAATCCCTTAGGTGCATGTTCTTGTTAAATGCACGTGTCATGCGCTACTAGTACAATTTCCCATGACACTTCTGCTTCATTGAGGATGCTAGCCGATGGGATTTCCTACATCAATTGGCAAGACGATTTTGGTCCTGTAAACAAGGGAGAATGGGGGTTCCCCTATTGACATCCGTATTGAGGTACTGCATGCCATGAATGCATAAGACAAATTTTCGTGCCAGTCCTTTACTTACTGCTTCCACTGCTTCATTCTTTTGTGGGCGATATAGAGATGAATTTTTATGCTTGATCTTAAATTGGTCACATAACCCATCAACCAACTTTTTATTCAAATTTTTGGCATTGCCGGTGATGATTGACTTCGCCACCCCATGATGCATGATGATGTCCTATCTAATGAAACATTCGATGACCTTTGTCGTTATTGATGCTAGGGTGATAGCCTCTACCCGCTCAGTGAAGTGATCGATCACCATCAACATGAATCAATGATCCTTGGGCACCTATGGGGAAATCATGTTGATTACATTGATGCCTCACTTTGAGAAAGGTCATGGGGAAGTCATGAGATAGATATCGTGCAGTGGCACGTGGATTTGGTCCGCGTACACTTGACATACGTGATAATGGTGGACGTATTTTACACAGTCAGCGGTCTTGGTAGACCAAAATTATCCAAATCTCGCACGCTCATGTGTGGGTTGCAACAACCTTCATGAACTTATTCCATTATACATTCAACTTCTTCATCATTCATGCATCTCAAATGGGTATCATTGAATGATCATTTGTACAAAGTCGGGCCACTGGGCAAATAATTTAAAGTCATTGTTCGCACGACCCTTCAGTCATTTTCTTGTGGCGTTCTCTAGGAACTCTCCGTACTCGATGTATCTTTTTTATCAGCGAACCATGGTTGACCGTATCATTCTTCGATTATACCACAATAGGCTGAAACCTCTTTGATTTTGATGTCCACTGGCAGTTTTTGGTTTCCCACAGAGATTTTACTCATGGATGCAAGTGTTGCCAATGTTTTTGTGTGCAAGGATACAAAAAAAAACACAAGGTGATCGCTAGCCTGCTTCTCTTTTTTGTAGCTTTCGTCCCCGTGGTGACGACGTTGCTGGCGTCGATGATATTGTCCATTCATGGGAAATCCGATTAGTTCGAAGTACTTCGCCTTGCTGTGATGAAGTTTTTGCATAGTAAACCAGAAGTCCGGCCGGGTTCGGCCGGGTGCAATCGGGTTCGACCGGGTTCGACCGGGTTTGACTGGGTTTGACTGGGAACCGGCCCTCGAACCGGTGAGAGGGTTGGTCCAGTTCTAATAACAATGATTTTAAGTGTAATTGAAAAAAATTCAATCTTCATTTTTCTCCTTGCCGCATCAGCTCCTCCATTTGGTCCGGCTGTAGCTTCCCATTAGCTTCCTCACAGCGGGTACAGATCAGACGGACTCCATCGAAGAAGACAACAACTTTTTGGGGAAGTATTCCACAAGTACTGTTTATCCTGAAGAACCTTCTTTATTGCAACTGTCTCTCATGTTTTACCGGAGCTTGATCGGAATACCTGTTGTTAATCTGGGGACCTCCGATTTATGTAATAAATCTCTCGAGGCATGTCGTCTGTGTTCTCGCACTGAGATCTGGGCGAACCGGTTTACAAAATCTCGCGATCGATTTGAAGATAGGACAATTGCAATTTGATTCTCGAACAATACAAGATGCAGTAAGTCACCTCTCATGATTCAACTGAATCACAATTTTCTGACACGTTGAACTGTAGTAGATAAAGTTCCTCCAGTAGCAACCAAATCATCGATAACTATTGCTCGGTCACCATGCTGAACAACACCAACATGTATCTCTATACAGTCGGTCTCGTACTCTAACACGTACTGTTCTGAGATTACTTCACTTGGATGCTCATTGGATTTTCGCAAGGGAACGAACTTCACTTGAATCATGGTTCCCTTTGTATTCTTGTGGTGCCGGAGTTGTCGAATGTCGCATGGGTTTCCGGAAACCTAATTTCAAAAAACAATCATAGTAAGAAGTGTTGAGAATCTCAGATTAACGCCATGATCTTCATAGATTGGAATGAAAGCTAACCCTAGATTTTAGAAGTATCTGGAAAGTTGGAGAGAAAAGTCGAGAGAGAATGATAAGAGTATAAACTCAACAGAACTGAAAACTATCATTAAACCACAATCTCAAAACTTATTTACAAAGAAGTCCCTGAATGTATTTATAGAACCGACATGATCTTTCACTAATTGCAAAGACACCCACACATATTGAAACTAATTCTAAATATATCCTAAAGTATGATGACAATACTATAACCTCCAACATTCCCCTGTGAAGATCTTCCTTGACCTGTTGACCACCTTCTCTGATCGACCACCTTCTCTAATCTTTGAATTCAAAAACTATTCTGACATAGATCATATGACAGAAGATGACAACAAACCAATGTCCTTGTGCTGTAACATATAAAAACAATTAACACACATTTATCATTTTCCAACTTTTCTTGAATCACAATCTGTGTACCTGAATAAATTGAAGGGAAAAGTTTGAAAAAACGCCCATCATGTTTGCCAAAAATGGTTTTTGGTATAACTTGTTTTTTGGTGATTTTATTATGTATAATATGTTGTAAAATGGTTGTAATTGAACCTTCCGTCCAGTAACCGTTTAATTGTCCCGTTAGTTGGTCACGTTTTTGGCACGTGACCTTCACCCTTTAATTATTTAATGGAAAAAACCCTGCAATGACCTAAATACCCCTAAACGTTTCTTATGACTTTGTATAATTGGTGAGCCCTCGAAGGTCGACTGCTACACTATTCTGCAAATGTGATGCAATCTTCTCAAGAAGAAAGCTCTGGGTTCTGGTAGAGTCTGTCTTGCTAGATGAACTGATATCCCCTAGCTTTGGGTTGATACCTTGTATTACTCCTTCACACCATTCATCAATCAGTTGCTTGAGGAAATAATCATTGGAACTGTACCTGCAGTAGACAAGTTGTAGATGTAATCTATGTCCATCTAAGGGTTTTGTTGCTGGCAGTATCAGTTTTTGTACCCTGCTCTTCGCATATCCTGATATATGTTCAGGCATTGCTGCACCTCATGTAACGAGCCATATTTTGTGTGAGCTCTTAGAAGTGTATTATAAGTCACCTACAAGGAATGGCAAATAACATCAAATGCCTTATTCCATAAGACTCCTTTACAAGGGGGAAACTTTGAAATTCAAACTCTAGTCTATATACTAAATGAAAAAACCAGAAATGGAAGGACCATCAATCCCTTTTTTAACTTTTATTTACTATCAGGAGTATGAATCAACCTTTTAAGTAATTGAAATTGCCTAATCAGTTCATAAATTTCAGTGCTGACAAATGCTAGAAAAGAAACATTAACTAATAAATGAAGCTGACCACTTACTAGATTTGGTTCTATTTGATATCGTTTCATCTCTTCAAACAATGAGAATGCTGACTTTAGATGTTCACTTTCCACACAGACCTGTTAACACCGTGCATGGTAACTTAATCAATTTTTAAAAAAAATACATCTAGATAATAAGCAAGATTAGAAACACGAAACCTTAATAGTTGTTGTGTATGCAATCACATCAGGTTTAACTTTGGCAGCATGCATCGTTTCCAAGATCTGCTCACCAAGAAGATGATGATTAGAGAAACTCCCTCACTCAGACATTATTAGCTTATAGAAACAAAATGATCGGCCAGAAGCTTTCCTACTCTCGCAGTTTATTTTGCATGTAGGTGAGAGATGAGAATTTGTACCTGCAATGCAGCATGTACATTTCCTGTGCCTCCGCATATATTTATTAAAATAGACCAGGTTATATTATTTCGTTGACCTGTGTTCAACACCTTCCTTTTGTTTCTTTGCCATTCTCCATCTGAATTCTTGGCAAGACTCAACAAAAGCATGTAGCAGGGTATTGCAGCATTGAAAATTTGGTTCACATCCTGCTTCAAGCATCTCCTCATATAATTGAATTGCCTCCTCTACAAGCCTGTGTTGGCAAAAAAGGAATTACAAAGTATATTTTTTCCAAGGTTGGTCACGTGACCAATCACGTGACAATTTAACGTACAAACTGAACGGAAGTTAGACGGAGGTATCAAAAACAATCGTTTGCAAACATGTTGTACCTAAAACAATCGTGAGGGTTGAAAAACCATTTTGATCAAACATGATGGACGTTTTTTAGACTTTTCCCTAAATTGAATGCTTGTCAGCCAATTCACAAGTCACAACAACATATGAACTACAGTTCTTATGATTCCACAACCAATCTGCAAACTAAACAGGAAACACTTTAATACTTCCATACACATTCAACCAAACAGCTCATACGTTTCTCAAACTGAAACATAATGTGTTCACACATTTAAAGCTGATGAATACTCATCCATTCACCCTTCATTTCTCTTTTGCATTACATTTTGTTTTTCATCGACCAAGAAACACCTTTGGGCCGACCAAAAACTATCTCATTTTCTTTTCTTTTCAATATGAGATGATATTTTTTTTTCTTCACACATTTTTTTTCAGAACAAGAGAGGTTTGAGCCTCTATCTTTTCAGCAAGACAGGGAAGTTTGAGCCTCCATCTTTACTTTCTCAAGCAAACAACTGAGTGGATTTAACGTTGTCTCAGTCATGAAACTATTTTTGAAATCAAGTCTTGCCTATTGTTCTTGGAATGATAAACAAACAACCGGAAACAGTATCACCAGCTTTACCAAATGCAGAATCCGAACACAGACAGACCAGAATGAAAAAACAAATGAGTGAACAGAAGAATGCATAGAAAATATTAAGTGCACCCACTCAGTCAACATATAAGAATCAAAAAAATAAGCCCCACAGGTCATAAAATTGATCATGACCATGAACACAGGACAAGAATCAACATACCAGAAACAGCAAATTGAGAAAACAAAACTAGCAAGAACATGTAAGCATGAGAAAAAAAAAGCACAAGAACAAAGATTATAAGCACCAACTGAGAAGATCATATACCAGAATAGAGCAGAACCCAGAAACCAGAGATAAAAAACTTTGTAAAAAAAAAAATTACTACAGAACATCCTGAGAACAGATATCATCATCATCAACTATGGAAACATCGTCTTGAGAAAGAGCAGCTGAACCATTAATTTCCTCAATAGATGAGACCCCAAGTTTGCGCCTGAACGGAATGAACAACTTAGCTGTTAGAGATTTCGTCAGAATATCAGCAGTCTGATCAGTAGCTGGAACAAAATTAACTTGAACCTAACCATTCTTGACCTTTTCCCTGACAAAACACAAATCAATTTCAACATGTTTCATTTTAGAGTGTTGAATGGGATTTTCAGTTAAAGCAACCGCACTAGTATTATCACACCAAATAACAGGAATAGACGACAGTTTAACACCTAATTCAGTAAGTAAAGATACCACCCACATAACTTCACAAACAGCATTAGAAATAGCTCTATACTCAGCCTCTGCAGTAGACCTAGAAATCACAGATTGCTTTTTAGAACTCCAAATAATGGGATTTCCATTCATAAGAAGATAATGACCAGAAACTGATCTCCTATTCGAATCCCCAGCCCAATCCGAATCAGAATAAGAAACAAGATTTACCTCTGATGAAACGACCGAAGATGACTTAAACAGCAAACCATGTTTAAGAGTACCTTTCAGATAACGAAGAACTCGAGTGACAGCCTTCCAATGCAAAACAGACGGAGCCTGCATATATTGACTGAGTTTATTTACTGCAAAGTTAATATCTGGACGAGTAACACAAACATGTTGTAATGCACCTATAACACTTCTATACAAATGAGGATCAGCCATAGGAGAGTCATCCAATGAAGAATCAGACTTAGAAGAAAACGTACCCGACATAGGAGTTGGAAGAGACGTAGACTTAGCTAAACCAGTTTTATTCAACAAATCAGAAATATACCTCCTTTGACTAGGTAACAAGCAATCATCTTGAACCTGAATTTCCATCCCCAAAAAATAAGCTAGATCACCTATATCTTTGAGTTTAAACTCAGTATTCAACTGAGTAATAACATGTTCAATTGCAGACGCATCACTACCTGTAACCACAATATCATCAACATAGACAAGAAGATATACAGCACCAACAGATGTTGATTTTAAAAACAAACATTCATCAGTCAAAGAAGCAGTAAACTGTAACTGATTTATCAAGAAAAACTTCAGCCTTTCAAACCAAGCCCTAGGGGCCTGTTTCAACCCATATAAAGCTTTATGAAGCTTACAAACTAACACAGAACCAGAATCATCACATTGTTCAAACCCTGGAGGTTGCACCATATAAACATCTTCAACTAAATTGCCATGAAGAAAAGCATTATTAATATCTATTTGTCTTAAAGTCCATTTATGAGTCAAAGCAAGAGTAAGTATAATGCGAATAGTTGGAGGTTTCACAACCGGACTAAACGTATCTTGAAAATCAAATCCAGGTTGTTGAGAAAAACCCTTGGCAACAAGCCGAGCTTTATACCTATCAACTGACCCATTAGCAGAAAGTTTTACCTTAAAGATCCTGCAGGAAGCTTAACCAAGGACCAGGTACCATTATCAGCTAGGGCTTGAAGTTCAGCATGAACAACAGCTTTCCAACCAAGATACTGCATTGCTTGATGAATGGAATACGGTTCTGCATTAGGAGCCAACTCTGAAACCGAACTGAATAAGGCCTGAAACGAAGAACCATTAACAGCTTGTTTTGAACGAGTAATCATGGGATGAACATTAGAAGAAACAGAACCAGATTTTGTAGGAACCAAAACAGACCCAGTTCCACTCGGAACATAAGTACAAGATGAAAATGGAACCGAATCTGATTGACCAGAATCTTGAACATGCAATTCAGAAACAGAAGAAGGCATAACAGTAGTAGAAATAGGAACAAGCTGAGTTGAACCAGAATCCACAACATAACGAACATCAGAAACAGTTTGACAATCTTGAACATTATTAGACCTATCATTATTTTCAGATCTATCATGCTCAGAACCAGGAAGATTAACAGTAGGAGATGAAGTAACATCATCAGATTCAGGTATATTAGTATCAGAAGGCAACAAGGAATCAAAAACAGGAAAATCAGAAGATGTATGCGAAGAATCAGAAGGACCAGAAATAATTGCTGGATCAAACCCAAGTTCCGAACCACAACTATGATCATCAGTAGGCACACAAATAGATGAATTAAAGGGCATGAAAAACGGAGCAGAATTAAACGTGTTCTTAGGAGCAGTAGAGAGAAGAAACTTACCAGATTTATCAGCAAAAGTAAATACATTTTCATGAAATCGAACATGTCGAGAAACGTAAATCCTGGCATTTGAATCCAAACAACTATACCCATGTTGATTAGAACAGTATCCGAGAAAGACACACGGTACTGACCTAAAGTCCATTTTATGCTTATTAAAGGGTCGAATGAACGGAAAACATGCCAAAGACCCTAAGAAATGAATAATCAGGAACCGTATCAAATAACTTTTGATGCGAAGACATACCTCACAAGACCTTGGATAGTAACCTGTTGATAAGAAAGACAGCCGTAAAAAACGCGTCTGACCAGTATTGCATAGGCAAATTACCTTGATGAAGAAGCATCAGACCCATTTCCACAACATGCCTGTGCTTCCGTTCAACGATCCCATTCTGCTCGGACGTATACGGGCAAGTGACACGATGAGTAATCCCTTTCTGAACTAGATACGGATACAATGCCTTAAATTCTCCCCCACCATCTGTTTGGACAGCTTTAAGAAGATATCCCAATTGTCTTTCAGCATTAGTATGAAATTCAACAAATATTCTAGCCACATCACTCTTCTTTTGCAAAAAAAAATATCCACGTGTACCTAGTTGCAACATCTACAATGCTCATATAATAAAAATTTCCATTTGACGACACAGGAGCTGGACCCCAAAGATCAATTTCAATTAATTCCAAAGGATCAGAATAAACTGTCACAGATTGAGCAAAAGGAAGTTTACAACTTTTTCCAACCGAGCAGGACACACATTTATTAACTGCAGGTGTGGCAACAATACCACTTATTCGACTTAAAGCAGACAAGACACCATGCGAAGGATGACCTAAACGTTGATGCCACACAGTAGACGAAACTTTAAAACTACTAACACAGCAAGTAACAGACTCAGACTTACTAGTAGACACAGAAACCGGTAAACCATACCTATTAACAGGAGCTAACTTTAGCAGACTAAAATCCAGCTTGTATAATCCTCCACACTCAGAACCTTGAAGCAGAATTCTCCTTGTCAATGAATCTCGAACATAGTAGTGAGTACCATGAAATTCAAAAAACACACCATTATCTTTTGTGAACTGCGAGACAAGATTTTTAGTAATATGAGGTGTGTAAATAAGATTATGTAATAAAAGAGGCTTAGAATTAGGAATATTAACAACCGAAGTACCAATTCTAGAAATGTCTAAATGTTCACCATTACCTACTTGAACATTACTTGTTCCCGTGTAGGGAACTGTTCCAGTGGAGGGTGGATGATGGTTCGTCAAGTGATGAGTTGCCCCGGAATCAGGGTACCAGGCAGCATCCGAAAAATTAGGAGCTGAAGCCATGACTACATTAGCTTGAGGTTGAACAAATCCAGAAGTTGCTGGAATAGGTTGAGCTGCAGAAACCGAGGGACAGGATTGTGACACATATGGGAAAAAACCAGGAGAAGTTGGCGAGGGTATATAACTGGGTATCATTGAAAAAGGATAGGTAATCTGCTGGTTTGGATACGCAGAATACAACATTGGATGTGTGGGAGAATTCACCACACCAATTGAAGACTGGGGAGCCGGTGAAATATTAGCAACCGTAGACGATCCAAATGATCCAGAGACCATATTATGAGAGTCCACATCATTCCATTGTGACTCACATATATTGGCACTGGCATTGATTTCACTTGCAGATTGGCTATTGATACCGGCGAAGTTAGTGTTAAACCGCTGATAGCAGCGATTCACAAGATGTCCAAGCTTTCCACAAAGTTGACACTGGTATCTGTTTCCTCTGCCACCCCCACGTCCTCTTCCACGACCAGAATTAACAGGATGATATTCAGGAACAGCTGAACTGACAGGTTGTGTAGATGAAGATTGATCATTATGACCAAATGAGGAAGCTGGCAGATTTGAACCCACACTCAATCCCTGAGGTGCTGAAGACAATTTGTTGTTCGATAAACCATTGTTTTGTGGAACCACCACAACACTTGCTGACATTGTTGGATCAAATAATTGATCACACAATCTGGATTCAGCATCTAACAAAACTGAACTTACCGATGCTAGGTCATACAGATTTCTGCTTGCATGGATAACAGACACTACGTTATCGTATTGACCTTTAACTCCGTTCAAAATTATTTAGATGTGCTGAATCTCTTCAATCGGATGTCCACAGCTTGCCAAGCTGTCACATGTGGACTGAATCTCATCTAAATAATCTCGCATCGACTGATGAGGAAGCTTACATACCTTTAATCGATCATAAAGGCTCATGATTCTAGTTGTTGATGAAGATGAGAAAACCTGATGCAGTTTACTCCAGATAGAAAAAGCTGTCATGCAACCAATCAATCCTTTGTTTACTTGTGAGCATATTGATGCCAATAGCCACGACGCAAGAGCACTATCTCGTTGCTTGAACTTTGTAAACTCAGGATTAACTATGTTCATACCATTCTCAGTCAACAGCATATGCGGAAGCGTACACGGAGAAACCAGCTGCGACTCTAAATCAAATCCACGAACTGTTAGCAACACTTGTTGCTTCCAGGACTGGAAATTCTCATCCCCTACAAGCTAACAAATCTTTTTATTTGAGAATGCAGGAAATGAATCATCCATTTTCAATTTTCACAAAATGAGAACTACACACAGAATCACCGATGACCGCAGAACCACAGAATCAGAACCACAATTATCGCAATACCACCGAACTACAGAAACACAACCAATTGCAGAAATCACACAAGACTCAATAGCTAACTCAGAAGAATCGTATCGCAAGATGAATCGCAAGAGTCTCGCACATCACAAGTGAACAGAAGTAAAAATTCAAAACAGAACTCACAGAAATCTTGATCGGCAGGCTAGAAATCTTGATCGGCAGATTCTCTTGATCGGCAGGCTCTGATACCATGTTGAGAATCTCGGATTAACGCCATGATCTTCATAGATTGGAATGAAAGCTAACCCTAGATTTTAGGAGTATCTAGAAAGTTGGAGAGAAAAGTCGAGAGAGAATGATAAGAGTATAAACTCAACAGAACTGAAAACTATCATTAAACCACAATCTCAAAACTTACTTACAAAGAAGTCCCTGAATGTATTTATAGAACCGACATGATCTTTCACTAATTGCATAGACACCCACACATATTGAAACTAATTCTAAATATATCCTAAAGTATGATGACAATACTATAACCTCCAACAAGAAGAATGAATACACAATTGATCATGCATGCTTGGTTTTGAAAATTTTGCATGTTCTGTTCATTCCATCCATAGACTTTGATTGTATGTATGGAAAAAGTTTTTTTCAAAAATACTTTAAAAGGATTTGGCCAATCGAGGTCTAGTTCTTAAAATGTTTCACACGACGGCGCAACTCGTTGAGTGCATTTGTTGCTTATTCCTGGGTTCGTAGGAAGGTAGAGGACATGGATTTTGAAAATATTTTTATCTGCTACATCCTTCGTCTGAATTATTCAAGGGTGTCATTCAACTCAACTACCACATTTCTCCAAGGTGCCCCCACATTACTAGAATGACGGTGGTTGCTCAGGCCTATCCCTGATCATCTCATCCAGGTTGAAAGGCGTACTTGCAGGTGCCGAATGGAACTTGTGAATGTTATTCAGACAAGGCATCAAGGCATTCCTTAATTCAGACAAGGCATGAAGGAAAATCCAGTTGACTTTGTAACTTTCGAGCTTGTGAACTTCACCAATCTTCTCATTCACGTATTTCTAATTCCCTTTTGTCATGGCTTTCCATATTCGTGCATTTTTCGACCTTAGGGGTTGTGTATGGCCTTAATGTGAGGTCAATGATTTGTTTGTTTCATCCTTACCAAAGATGGGGTGTGAAACGTCCTAAGGATATAAGACAGAATGAACGAAACTTACATTTTTTTTAGAAAAATGCAATGCAAGTGCGAGAATGTAAATTTTATTAGTAAGGTTTGTATTACATTTACAGAAGTCTGAAATATATAATACAAAAGGCTCAATCATATACATGTCTTGATCTAGGGCCAAAATAAAACACATTTACATAATGGGCCGAACTTCCATCTATAGTTGTTGGTCTAACTTCTAATTCACAACAGTTGGGATGAATTGTGGGTCAATCTCGTATCCAATTACTTGGGCTGAATTCCCATTTACATCAACTGGCCCCAAAATGAAACAAACACAAAACTGGTAGAAGGTTAAACACGGTGTGGAGCTTTTGTTCTAAACGGATAGAATTTCTAGGAACTCAAAATCAGCGGAACCTCACCCCTATAGAGGATCACGGGCCCATTCCGATCATCGAGTTGAATTTTTTGGGTGCGTGTCGACGGTCCAAACCGCTCCGGGCGCATTCCCCTACTAAACTCCCTAAGCTCTTGTTGTGCTTCAGACCTGAACGGGTAATGGTAACCAACGTGGTGTGTGCAAAATGGAAATTTAAATCATTTCGAATTATTGCATTTACATTGCTTCTCTGACAAAATTTAGAGCTGCAAGCATGAGCAAACGGTCAAAACGGATAGGGCAAAATATAATATGGCAAAGCAAACATAGCAAAACCTAAACCCTCTAAAAGAGATCCCCAGCAAAGTAGCTAAATTTTCGAAAAACGGATCTGACTTTCCCCGACCCTTTTGGAAAACATTTTTATTTTTGTTCGCTCAAAAAATGTCGAGTCTTGGCGAGCGACGGTTCTGGTCGAGCGGGGTCATCAACCAGACCGAAAAAATGAAAGAGTCGCCACTGATTCATTATAGGCTAATCGAACTCCTAAACTTTGCCTAGGGTACATGGAGTTAATATCCTAGAGCTAGGTCTACGTCTAGAGAATCGATTTTGAGAGTTTGCTTACATCTTAAGAGCTCGTGAGCTCATATTACGCCTGTTGGACGTCAAATCCGACTTTCCCCACCCGTTTTGAGAAAAATATTTGTTTTCTCGCTCGAAAATGTCGAGTCGTGGCGAGCGACGAGTCCGGTCGAGCGGGGTCATCAATCGGACCGAAAAATGAAAGAGTCGCCACCGATTAATTAAATTCTAATCGGAATCCTAAAATTTTGCGTAGGGTACATGGAGTTAACATCCTAGGGAATAGAAATGTCTACGTCCAGAGAATCGAGTTCGGGGGTTTGATTACGTAGGATACTTATTTCAATTTCTTTATAAAAAAAACTTCACTCAATCTCCCTTAATTCTTCCGGCCTTTCTCTATATCCTTGTCATCCCATTTCATCAACGGTAGTTTCTCCATTTCTAGGGAGTATATTATTATTTTAATGGTTTAAAATGAAAGTCGGTTGTTTTTTCCTTCAATTTGACCAAAGCAAATTGGTTGATAATTTCTTCAATTTGGCCTGATTTTTCCCCCAATTTGACCTAAGCAAATTGGTTGATGTTTTATTCAATTTGGCCTTATTGTTTCTTCAATTTGACCAATTCAAATTGGTTGATATTTTCATCAATTTGACCAAAGCAAATTGATTGATATTTTCTTCAATTTGGCCGAAAGAAAATATGTCTTCTTGTGAGTGATTATATATATATATATATAATTTACTTTTTTTTTTATCTCGATTTTTCTTGGCTCGATTCCTCACGTAAGGTATTTTATACATAAATATATAATATATGTATATAAACTATTTTTTTATAACATAAATAATAACATTAGGAAATACAAATACATTATTAAATGCGAGAGAAATATACCTAAATCGTTCGGAACTTAAACACCGTACGAGAAATCGAGACCGATAATTACCGATATATTTTTTTCACTTTTTCTTTTTTCTCTCTAATCACTCTTCTCTTCTTCAATTCTTTTAACTCTTTCTTCATTCCCCCTTCTTCACCATAGTCTTCACGTTGTATTTATACAACAAATCTACTACTTATTTAATTAATTTTAATTATTATTTATTTAATAATAAAACAAATATAAAAAAACAGTGGAAAATAGGAAACATGGCCATGTGACCATTTTCCACATTTGAAAATGCTTTTTTTAGTTTTCAAATATATATATATATATATTGTTTTTCAATCTTGATTCCTCTCGGCTTGATTACTCGCATACTGTATTTTGATTCTGAGTCAAAACCAAGTGTTTACACCACATTTTCGGTACTTTAATTTGTTTTTGAATTTGTTTTCCCTGAATTACCCGTTTTCATCATACTTGGCCAAAACAATAAAATGCACATTTTTTAATTAACAATATACAATATACAATAATTTTTTTTTTTCGAGTTAATGTAAAATAAATAAACAAAAGGGGGATAAATTTAATCGTGTTAAAAAAGAGTTTAACTTTGGACTGACTTTAAACATGTCAAACATACACAAATGATCTTGAAAACCATACACAAATGATCTTGAAAATACGAAGCGCATTAGCCTAATTTGTGACACCTTGAGAAGTAATAGGATGTCCAGAAAGGTTTAGGGACCAGGATGCAATTATTAAAATTTCGAGCTGAATTAGGAAAATATTTTAAAAATTGCAGAAATGAACCAAAACCTTTCTAGTTTGGTTTATAACACTTGGTAAAGATCCAGAATGATCCGAAAGTCTAAGGACCGAGTTATAACCTTCATCAAAGTTTGGGAATGACCTAAGTCATTTTTCGAAAATATTATTTATTTGACCGAAACAACCCCATAACTTTCACAAATGTCTAAAATGACCCCTAAATTATACCGAACTTAAAACTGAGTACGATTCTTATATGAAATATAACTAGTAACACATAATATTGATAAAACGAACTTCAATCATATTAGCAAATACAAATACAATCTTGAATATGAAGGAGATATACCTAAGTTATTCGAAGTTTAGATACAGTACGAGGAATCGAGACCGATAATCACTCAATAAAAAAACTTCACTCAACCACTCAATCTCCCTTGATTCTTTCGGCCTTTCTCTATATCCTTGTCATTCCCTTTCATCAACCGTAGCTTCTCCATTTATAGGGAGTATATTATTTTAATGGTTGAAGATGAAAGTGGATTGGTTTTTCCTTCAATTTGACCAAAGAAAATTGGTTGACAATTTCTTTAATTTGGCCTGATTTTTCCCTCAATTTGACCTAAGCAAATTGGTTGATGTTTTATTCAATTTGGCCTTATTGTTTCTTCAATTTGACCAATGCAAATTGGTTGATATTTTCTTCAATTTGACCAAAGCAAATTGATTGATATTTTCTTCAATTTGGCCGAAGGAAAATATGTCTTCTTGTGAGTGATTATATATATATATATATATATATATATATATATATATATAATTTACTTTATTTTATCTCGATTATTCTTGGCTCGATTCCTCGCGTAAGGTATTTTGACCCTGAGTCAAAATCAGGTGTTTACAACAGTGCTTGCTCACGGGACAGTCAACAAGCAACAATGGTTGTGGCATCGGAGATTGGGACATTCGTCTGCAGGGTACCTTCATAAATTATTTCCTAATTTGTTTCCATCAAATAAAAATGTTGTATATGAGACATGTATTCTTTCTAACATGCATAAACAGTCATATTCGTAGTCTGATTCTAGAGTTAAGTTTGTGTTTTCTCTTATTCACTCTGACGTATGGGATTCTGCCCCGAATAATGGTCCATGCATGTCAAACAATGGATTCAAATATTTTGTGTTATTTATAGATGATTGCTCTCATATGACTTGGGTCTATTTCCTAAAACATAAATCAGAAGTTCCGTCTATGTATGTAGAATTTCACAACTTAGTCCAAAATTAGTTTAATACCCGAATTCAAGTACTCTGTTCTGATAACAGAGGAGAATTTGTAAATTCTGTACTTAAACAATTCCTCCAAGACAAATGCATCATTCACTAAACATTTTGTCCACATACCCCAAAAAACATTTTGTCCACATTTTGAAGATATTAAGCTCGTTGGACTAATTTGTCCAATTTTGAAAAGTTATAGGATTTCCAAAAAACTCTAGGGACCAAAATGCAATTTAATAAAATTGGAGCTGAATTGGAAAAAAAAAATCAAAAATTGCATAAATGACCCTAAACTATTCTGGACTTATTCGTAACACTTGGTAAACCTCCAAAATAACCCGAAAATTATTTCTGGACTTATTTGTAACATTTTGAGAAATCATGGAATGTCTAGAAAAGTTTATAAATCAAAATGTAATTTTTTTTTAAAAAGAGTTGAATTAAGAAAAAAAATTCAAAAATTGCACAAATGGCCTAAAACGTTTTCAGTTTGGTTTATAACACTCGATAAAGTCCAAGAAATGACCCGAGAGTCCAAGGACCGAGTTGTAGCATTCATAAAAGTTTGGGAAGGACCTAGTTCATTTTTGAAAATATTTTTTATTATATACATAATATACATATACACATAGTTAGAATATAAATATATATTATACATATAGATATAATATCACATATATATTATGCATACATATATATATATATATATATATATATATATATTAACAAGTATATTAGACATAAATATATACTATATGTATATAAACTATTTTTTTTATAACATAAATAATAACATTAGGAAATACAAATACAATATTAAATGCGAGAGAAATATACCTAAATCGTTCGGAACTTAAACACCGTACGAGAAACCGAGACCGATAATTACCGATATATTTTTTTCTCTCCAATCACTCTTCTCTTCTTCAATTATTTTCACTCTTTCTTCATTCCCCCTTCTTCACCATAGCCTTCACATTGTATTTATAGAACAAATCTACTACTTATTTATTTATTAATTTTAATTAAAACAAACGGTGGAAAAGAGAAAACATCGCCATGTGGCCATTTTCCACGTTGGAAAATGTTTTTTTTTTAGTTTTCAAATATATATATATATATATATACTATATATATTTTTTCAATCTCGATTACTCACATACGGTATTTTGATCCCGAGCCAAAATCAGGTGTTTATAGTTGCCCCTCTTTGAGCACGCGCTCATGGAAGTGGTGTCATGAGTGTGTGTTCAAATACAAACAACTTATTTTGGCTTCTTTCGCTTCATTGTTTACATAGTAGACAAACATTATCGCGCAACTTTCGGAAGTTGGATATCTTCAAGTCCCGATTGTTGGCGATGATTTGGGGAGACTGAGCGCCTAAACATTCCTCAGCTTGTGATTCACAGAAGGTGGACACCTACAGATCCTGGTTGTCGAGGAAGCCTTGCGGATGCTAAACACCTAAAGGCTTCGCTCGTCGGCTTGTGACTTATTGGGGATGACTTGCGGAGGCTAAACACCTAAAGGCTCCGTTTGTCGGCTTGTGACTACCAGAAGCTAGATATCTACAGGTCTTGGTCGTCGAGTATGACTTGCGGAGGTTGAACACCTAAAGACTCCGCTCGTCGTCTTTTGACTCATTGGGGATGACTTGCGGAGGCTGAACACCTAAACGCTCCGTTTGTCGGCTTGTGACTCCCAGAAGCTGGATAACTACATATCCTGGTCGTCGAAGATGACTTGCGAAGGCTGAACACCTAAAGACTCTGTTCGTCGACTTGTGACTCCCAAAAGCAGGATAACTACAAGTCTTGGTCGCCGATGTTTTTTTTCTCGATTTTGTTTCCTTTGGTACAGTAATTTTTTTGTACCGCACCTCTCGATTCCCTTAATTTTTGCCTAGGTCGCCCTTTCATGTTTTCAACCTAGCGGAGATTTGATTCCTTTCCTTTTCCCATGATTGTCCTATTGGGGATTTTCAATTATGCCCATCTGCCCTAAATTTTGCCTAAACCGCCCTTTCGGTTATTTGATTTAGCGGGAATTTTCTCACTTTTGGAGGTTCACTTTATGGTTACGAACTCCTTAAGGATAGTATTTTCTGACTGCATCCATATTGATTAGAGTGGAGAGTTCTTGGTCATCCATATCGGTAATGAACATGGCTCATCCACTTAAAACCTTTTCTACGACATAAGACCCTTCATATTTAGGCACGAACTTACCCTGGGAGTCTGGATTGACTCGAAGGATCTTTCTAAGAACTAGATTGCATGCTTGTAATTCTCTTGGACGTACCTTCCTGTTAAATGCACTAGCCATTCGTTGCTGGTACAATTGCATGTGGCACAGCGCGATGAGTCGCATTTTATCTATGAGGTTTAATTGCTCGTATATGCATCTCACCCATTGTGACTCGTTCATCTCTGCCTCAGTGAGTATCCTAGCTGGCAGGATTTCTACTTCAATTGGAAATACGGCTTCGGTCCCGTAAACAAGGGAAAATGGGGTTGCCCCTATTGAGGTCCGTATTGAGGTCCTGCCTGCCATGAGTGCCCAAGGCAGCTTGTCGTGTCAGTCCTTATAATTGACAGTCATTTTCTCTATGATCTTTTTAATATTCTTATTTGCTACTTCCACTGCACCATTCACTTGTGGGCGATATGGAGACGAGTTTCTATGTTTGGTCTTAAATTGGTCACAAAACCCATCAACCAATTTATTATTCGGATTTTTGGCATTATCTATGATGGTTGACTCTAGCACCCCATAACGCACGATGATATTCTGCCTAATGAAACGCTCGACCGCTTTTGCCGTTACTGACGCTAGGGTGATAGCCTCTACATACTTAGTGAAATAATCGATCGCCACCAAATGAATTGATGATCATTGGACGCCTTTGGAGAGATCATACCGATTACATTGATGCCCCACATTGAGAAAGGTCATGGGGATGTCATGGGATGGAGCTCGTGTGGTGGTGCGTGGATTTGGTCTGCGTACACTTGATAGAGGTGACAATGTTGGATGTATCTCGCACAATCAGACGTCATGGTGGACCAAAAGTATCAAAGTCTCATTATCGTTTTTGATAGCATTTGCCCGCCCATGTGTGGGCCACAATAACCTTCGTGAATTTCTTCCATTAGGTACTCAGCTTCTTTGGCATTCACGCATCTCAAGAGAGTATCATCGAATGATCTTTTGTATAAGGTCGGGCCACTGATAAAATAATTGCAAGTCATCCTTCGTACGACCTTCCAGTCATTTCTTCTGGCACCTTCTGGGAACTCTTCGGACTCCAAGTATTTTTTTAATGTCAGTGTACCATAGCTGACCGTCTGACTCTTCAATTGCACAACAATAGGCTGGAACATCTTTGATCTTAATCTCCACTGGCAGTACCTGATTTCCCAGCGAAATTTTACTCAATTATGTGAGTGTTGCCAATGCGTCTGCAAATTGTTTCTTATTTCTCGGCATATGAGTGAAAGTTATGTCTTCAAATTATGCAGATAAATCCTCAAGGTGCTCGTGGTATGGTTGGAGTTTGGCATCCCTCATTTTTCATTCCCACGTCGTTTGGAGGATGATTAACATGGAATCTCCGAACACTTCTAGTTTCTTCACTTCGAGGTCTAGTGCGACGCGCATGCTGAGAACACATGCCTCATATTCTGCAGTGCCATTGGTGCAGTGGAAGGTGACCATGGCCTCCACTAGAAAGTGTTGCCCCTTTGGTGAGATGAGCACTGCCCCGATACCCCCTCCGACTGAATTCACAACACCGTCGAAATACATCCTCTAATTTGCCTTTGACATCCCTTCTTCTTTCACTTGCATAATTTCCCCGTTTGGGAATTCATAGTTGATCAAGTGATTGTCGTCTATGGGAAACTCCGCTAAATGATCGGTAATTGCTTACCCCTTCACCGAAATTCGAGGCACGAATTCTATGTCATAATCAGATAGTTGAACTTGCCACTTGGCGATATTTTTTGCCCGTGATGGCTTATCTAAAATGTATCTCATGGGATCCATCTTCGAATACAGACGTATGGTGTAGTACAACGTATACTGGTGAAGTTGCTGCATTACCCACACGAGTGCGCAACATATCCTGTCCACCTCATGATACTTTGTATCACCCTCCGTGAACTTCTTACTCACATAGTATATGGCATGTTCATTCTTTCCAGTCACATTGAGTTGTCCCAACATGCACCCCAACGAGTCTTGGCACACTGTTAAATACATAATGAGCGGTCGTCCTGGAGTTGGCGGCACCAGGACTTGTAGGCTCATCAGGTAATTTTTTATGGACTCTAAGGCATTCTGGCATTCTTCATCCCAGATTATCCTAGCGTTCTTACGTAAAATACGAAATAAAGGTTGACACTTGGTTGTCATATTTGTGATGAAACGCGCATGCAATGTAATTAAAACGGCTTAATAGGCTTCGAACCTCCTTGAAAGTCGATGGTGGGGGTAACTCTTGTATCGCCTTGACTTTGTCAAGGTCTACCTCAATTCCATTATCACTGACAATAAAACCCAATAACTTGCCTGATGTGTCTCCAAAAGTGCATTTAGTCAGTTTTAAACGCAACTTATACTTCTTGAGCCTTTCAAATAGCATGCGTAAATTGATCAAGAGATCTTCACCTTCTTGAGACTTTGCAATCATATCATCTACGTACACTTCGATCTGTTTGTGCATCATATCGTGGAAGACTGTCACCATTACTCTTTGGTAGGTTGCCACTGCATTTTTTAAACCGAAAGGCATAACTCTGTAACAAAATGTGCCCCACATCGTGACAAATGCAGTTTTTGACTTATCTGCCTCAGACATCTTGATCTGGTTGTATCCTGAGAACCCGTCCATGAACGAAAACATCGTATGACGTGCTGTGTTGTCGACAAACATATCGATATGAGGCATATGGAAATTATCTTTCAGACTGGTTTTGTTAAGATCTCGATAGTCGACACAGACGCGGACACGACCGTCCTTCTTGGGTACTGGAACAATATTTGCAACCCATTCAGAATAATTGCAAACTTCTAGGAATCCAACGTCGATTTGCTTGGTTATCTCTTCCTTGATTTTATGGATTAGGTCGGGACTTTGTCTCCTCGGGCGTTGTCTCTTGGGTCGAAAATTCTCAGTGTCTAGTGGCAGAACGTGCTCCACGATTGACGAATCAAGACCTGGCATGTCAGCATATGACCAGGCGAAAATCTCCTGGTACTGTTTTAGCAAATCTATCATCTGAGTTCTTTTGTCAGGACTCATACTTGTCCCAATCTTCAATTCGCGTGGTTCCTCGGGAGTGTCGATGTTTATGACCACAGTAACTTCTATTGTTATGAGTTTATCTCTCTCGTACCTGTTGTACCTGTCCTAACGTTCTTCAATTTCGTTCGGGACATCCTCCGCACTAGATCCTTCTTCGTAATGTACAGAGTCAGATTCAGCAAGGGTGTCCTTGTATGAGATTGAATCATGTTTCCTCTTGTGTTCTCTAGAGGTATTGTTCCTAAAGAAGGAAGCAGAATAGAATGGAGATTAATATTAGAAGTAGGTAGAAGGAGATATAATATTGATCACATGATTAACAAAAGAAGGGATTCATTTGATGTGGTCATGACAAAATTCCCCTATTCCAAAATCGTGAGGCTCATAACATATGCCCTACGCGGAATACTTCCCTTTTCAAAAGGTCCTACTCATTATTACTAAGAGAAAACGCATAAGCAGGTAATGTCATCCAGTTTGTGATATTCTCCCCACTAGTAAGTGGACGAACGAAAAGGCTTGAGGAAGCTTCATCAAGGTGACACCGATCGAAAACAAGCCTGATAAGCCTTTGTGAAAAGCAACGTCGTCAGGTTGAATCATTTGTGGTGGACCATGACATGAAACAGCGAGGGGAGGAAACAACAGTGCTCGTGAATTTCCAGTAAAACGTTTCCTTCGAGCAACTTCCTAATCTTTGAAATTATGAAGGAAACTTAGTCTGAAAGTGCCTTTGCTCTTCCTTGGAGCTATTGGGTATATGATGCCCTGACCGTGGATTCCCAAACCACGTCCTAAGATGAAGTTGTTTCCCAACATTATATTCCCCACCATTAGCTTGGCTCTGTCTAGTGCTAGCTCTCCCAATCCCTAATCACAAAAATGAGATCGAAGGCATGGAAAGACAATGCATCTTCAGTCTCGATTCCGATGAAAGGTACGGAAGTCTACTTATAAATGTTGTAATCTTCCTCCCCATCGATCACAACCAGGCGATCATCATATATAAATTTTACTTTCTGATGCAGGGTAGAAGGCACCGCCCCAACGGCGTGGATCCAATGTCTTCCCAAAAGTAGACTATAGACCCCTGGAATGTCTAAGACTTTGAAAGATACGCTAAACACGCATGGATCAATCTCCCATGGTAATTCAATTTCTCCTTCAACCTCCCATATATTGCCATCAAAAGCTCGAATAACACTCTTTGTTGGACGGATGAGTGACGAATCTATCTTTATATGTTGGAGGGTAGACATCGGGAATACATTTAAAGATGAGCCGTTGTCAATCATTACTCTTGAGAGCACATATCCCTTACTATTGCACACGATGTGGAGGGCCTTGACATATTGTTGTCCCTCAGAACCTAACTCTTCATCTCTGAAGGTGATTTGGCTAGCAAAAACCGAACCGATGAGATTCTCCACTTGGCAGATTGAAATTTCCTTTGGTACCAGGGCTTCCTTTAAAACATTCATTAATCCATCTCAGTGTGGTTCAGAACTTAACAACAGAGCCAACAAAATATTTGCGCTGGGGTTCTGCGTGTTAGGGAATATGGTTTAGATAAATCATGATTTAATCCAAACGTTTAGGATAATTAGATTCAAGTCCACATGTTTAGTACTTTTGGCATCCAAATCCCTAGATTCACCTATAAATAGACCACTACCCCTATTGTATATTCAAGCTTAATGAATACAAGATGAAGTTCTTTCTAATTGTAGCATTAAGCTCCTCATTCTCTCCTCATAGGTGTTTAAATTCCTAAGATGGTATCAGAGCTCCAGGTTTCCTAGGGCTGAACCGAACCTGTTCTTCAATTTATTGAGTTTTGTTTCTGCTCAGCTTAGTTGCTGAAGTCATCCATTGATCATCATCAACATTCGTTGCCATCAGATCCATCCAGCATCTGATTCTCCGTCATCTCCAGCTCCTGCTTCGATCTCCAGCTCCTGCTTCATCATTTGGTTCCACCTCCTGCTTCAATTTCCATCTCCTTCTTTATCATTTGGTGCCACCTCATGCTTCAATCTTCAGCATTTCATCGCAATTCCAAAGTATTTCAGCATCGTGCATTTCAGCTTGCCACTGATCCGATTCACTTCAGCATCAATACATCAATTCTGCAGCATTGAATTATTAAATCTCCAGCAGCATCGTACTCTTCAAACTTCACAGATCATCGCACCAGTTGATACAATGATCATCACACCAGCTGGTCCTCCACACATCGTATGATTCTGTGAGTCTGTGCATCTGCGATTCAGATCCTTTGTGTATCTGCGATTCCGATCCTCCACAGATCACATTGATTTTGTTAGTCTTCTTCAATCTCATCCTACAGCAGATCAACTCAGCATCATTTCTTCATATCGAAGTTACATCTGTTGTTACTCTGTTTCGGTTGCAGCATCCTCTGTTTCGGTTCCAGCTCTGCACCAATTCATCTCCTTTTATTTGTGCATTCTGATTTTGTTGCTGCTCCTGTTGGATCGACCTTCTTAAAGAGTCAATTAGTATGACCAGACCTGTGATCATACTGCTGTAAGTCTCTTGAAAATCAACTTTGTTTCCTGCTGTAATTCATTGATGGACATCTCTGTTTTGCTGCGATTACACCTGGTTGCATGCAGAGATTACTTGAGCTGCTTCTAAGAATTAGTGGGGTGATCATCGAAACATAATTTTTTAGCATCTCCCGACCCATGGGGCTGACCAAAGGGGTTGGTCCTTCTTCTAAGAATATCATGTTGACTGATCCTGAAGCGTGGTTGGGTAGCGAATTGGTATTGACATTCGGTGGCGAAATGGGATTGAAGACCAGGTACTTATGATCGATAAAGTCTTGGATTAGGTGCTTCAATCGAGGGCAATTGTCAGTGGGGTGCCCAGGTGCTCCCATGTGGAACTCACATTTTGAATTTGGTTCATTAGTCGGAATTCGCATTTCGGGGCTCAGAACCTCAGAACCTATGAGCCCTTGAGCCAAAGCCTTATTGTACAATTCAACCAACAATATTGGAAGCGGGGTAAATTGTCAAGGCTCTCGAAATCTCCTTTGGTTCCCACCTCGGTTGATAGAATCTTGTGGGTTAGGCAGGTAGGCTGTTCCTTGTGGGGCTCGAGGAGCCTAAGGCATCGGGACCACCGATGATGGTTGGTATTGTTCATACGGAGCCGAGTTAGGAGACTGGTAAGGGTTTGGATAGACCGCGCCTATGGTCGAGGTAGGCTTCTTTGTTCCAGTTTTCTTAGGATCCGCTGCACTTTTGTATGGGTCTTCAATCTTTCCGGACCGAAGCCCTCGCTCTATCAATTTGCCCGTCATGATGATATTTGAAAATTTCGTTGTGGGTTGACTCATCATTTGGGTATAACATATACCCTTAAGAGTGCTGATAAAAATCGGGACCGCCTCGTTCTGCCTGAGAGGCGGGTTCATGCAGTTGGCCTTTCCCCTCCACTCAGTCACATAATCTTTGAAAGATTGTCCCTCTTTCATCTCCATAGCCTGAAGAACAAGGCGTGTGCTAGAGTATTATATAGTCTAGTCTCGGTCCTTGGAAAGAAGACTCTGATACCATGTTAGATTTAATAGAACATGAAGACGTGAATAAGATGAATAAGAAAAACATATGACTCCATTATTGAGAAACTTTTTCTTTTGTACATAGAGAACTAGATATATATAGTATAGATATAACTATTTATATATATTGATTCTATCTATAAAGATACTCATACTATCTATCTATCTAACTATATATATAATAAACTAAATATAAAAGAACTATATATATAATAACCTAAAGATAAAAAGATAAACTAATTAATATAGATAAAATAAAGATAAAGACTAATCTGGATTAATCTAGACTAAACTACATAATACTCTAACAGTCTGGACCATCAACTTGGTATACTGCTGATATAGAGTCATTTTTGCCATGTAGATCTTGAGATGAACAATCGGATGTCCATATTCGACTTTTGTGATGGCTTTCCATATTCAACTGTGAGGGGATGGATGGCCTTGGTGCGAGGACAGTGGTTTGTCTGCTTCATCCTTACCAAAGATGATATGTGAAACGTCCTAAGGATACAAGACAAAATGAACAGAACTAACATTTTTTTTTAGAAAAATGCAATGCAAGTACAAGAGAGTAAATGTTTCTACCAAGTTATTACATTTACTGAGGTTTATGGAATACAAAAGGCTCAATCCTATACATATCAGGATCTATGGCCGAAACAAAACACAAGAAAAGGAACAAACACGAAACTAGTAAAACGTTAAGCGTTGTGTGGAGCTTTTGTTCTAACGGGATGGAATTTCTAGGTCCTTTGAACCGGCGGAACCTCACCTCCTATAAAGGATCATAGGCCCATTCCGATCATCGAGTTGAGTTTTTTAGGTGCGTGTCGGCGGTCCAAACCGCTCTGGGCGCATTCCCCTACTAAACTCCCTAAGCTCTTAATGTGCTCCAGGTCCGAGCGGGTAATGGTAACCAGTGTGGTGTGTGCAAAATGAGGATTTATATCATTTTGAATTATTACATTTATATTACTTTTTGGACAATTTTTAAAACTGCAAGCATGAGCAAACAGTTAAAACAGATAAGTAAAAATATAACATGGCAAAGCAAACATGACAAAGCCTAAACCCTCTAAAAAAAATCCCCAACAGAGTCGCCAAATTGTCGGACGTCAAATCCGATTTTCCCCACCCGTTTTAAAAAATTATTATTTTTTCCGCTCGAAAATGTCAGATCTTGGCGAGCGACGAGTCCGGTCGAGCGGGGTCATCAACCAGACCGAAAATGAAAGAGTCGCCACCGATTAATTAAAGGCTAATCGAAACCCTAAAATTTTGCCTAGGGTACATGTATTTAACATCCTAGGGCTTAGAAAGGTCTACGTCCAAATAATCGAGTTCAGGGGTTTGATTACGTCTTAAAAGCTTGCGAGCTAATAATCCGCCCTTTCGGTATTTTAGTTTGCTTTTGAATTTTTTTCAATTTACCAAAATTGCCCGTTTTGATCATGCTTGGCCCAAAAAGACTACATGCATTTTCTTTTAATTAAACAAACCATGTACAAACATTTTTTTTATGAGTTAATTTCAAATAAACAAGAGATAACTAAATTTAATCGTGCTCGAAAAAAAAAAGTTTAATTCTTGAGCCATTCTAAACGTGTCAAAACATGCACGAATGATTTTTGAAGATATTAAGCTCGTTGGACTAATTTTTCCCATTTTGTGAGCTTATAGGATGTCCAAAAATATTTAGGGACCAAAATGCAATTTAATAAAATTTGAGCTGAATTGGAACAATATTTCAAAAATTGCAGAAATAACCCAAAAATTATTCTGGACTTATTCGTAACAGTTGGTAAAGCTCCAAAATAACCCGAAAATTATTATGGACTTTTGTTTTGGCCAAAATACTCGTTTCATTTGATTAAAATAAAACGGCGTGACGTAAAAGTCACGGATGTTCATTGTTACAATCATTCGCTAATAAACATATCAAAGGGGGTAGGGGTCGGGAAACCCAATCATTAAGTCGCACTCTCATTCGTGCTTGTCTCGCTATCCAATTAGCACACTCGTTTGTTGCTCTTGGAATTGCTTTCCATCGCACATGCTCTAGATCGGATGCTAGAGATCGTATGTTCCCTATCAGGGTCTTTAATCGCCATTCGGTCGGCCCTCCGTGGATTTGCTTGATAACCACTTGTGAGTTGGACTCGATGGTGATGTTGCTCCATGTTCTTTCTCGTGCTAGGTGAAGGCCTTCTTGGATCGCCATTGCTTATAGTGTCGTTATGTTCTCACCTCATATGCGTCTATTCATGCCTCCTATCACATGACCTTGCGAGTCTCGCGCTATCACCCCGATTCCGCCTTGTTTGGTTCTCGCACACCACGGCGCATCACAGTTGATTTTTGTCTCGTGTCGGTCTCGTCCAGTGTTGGTTCTGGTTTGGTTGGTTCTGTGCTGCCTGCCTTTGTTCCATCATTACCTTGTCTATCTCGGCCTTGATTTGGACGGGGTTCGGTTGTATTTGTTCGAACTTCGCCTTGCATCGCGTCTTCCAAATGTACCAAGCTGTGAGCAAGCACTTCTCCCATGCCTTCGTCTGGTTTCGGCTCAGTCCAGTGGTGTCCAATCTTCTTCGGTTTAGCTAGCTAGGTGTGTCCCTCGTTAATGCTTCGGTCGGTCTTTCCCCGAGAAGGTCGGTCCACAACGGTTCCGTCCATTTGCACTCATAGAGCATATGTTCAGTCGTTTCCACCTCTCCGCAAATTACACACACCGGGTCGATTTGCAGGCCTCTCTTGATGATGTTTACCTTCACCGCCAAGGCGTTCGAGACTAGTGTCCATGCGAAGTTTCTCACCTTAGGTATTACTTGTGCTTTCCATAGGTCGGGTTTTCGGTCTGAGCTTGTTGTTGGACCAGTCCCTTGGTCTTGGATCTCTCTTAGGCGGTGATACACCGACTTTGCCCCGGGCTTGCCATCTTTCGAGTGCGGCCAAATGTATTCATTGCCATTTCTGTCCTAGGTAGGGGTAGGCACATGATGATCTCGGCATCACCATTCCCGACCGCATCCTGAATAGCTTGATGGTTCCATGTTCCTCTCGGCCCGATCAGTGTGCTCACCCTCAGTTCTGGTTCGGTGTCAGCCGACGGTCGGCCTTCTACTCGGAAGCCCTGTTTTGTCGGGATCCATAGGTCTGAGTATATTCGTATAGTGTCCCCCGAGCCTATTGTCCACAAACCTTCTTGCTTAATCACATCTTGGCCCGTGAGTATACTACTCTATCCCCATGAGGCACGTCCACCCTTGCTTGCTTCCAAAAATCCGCAATTTGGGAAGTATCTTCCCTTTAGTATTCGGACTCACATTGCTATTGGTTCATTTAGTATGCGGGCAGACATCTTGGTAAGGAGGGCCGTGTTGAATGTATGGAGCTCGCGGAATCCTAAACCTCCCGTGCTCTTTGATGTCGTTAGTGCGTCCCACCTTCTCCAATGCATCCGTTTCTTTTCCGGTGTTGTGCCCTACCAAAACGCAGCTATCATGGAGTTAATATCCGTGCACCATGTCTTCGGGAGATTAAAGATGCTCATCACATATGTAGGTATGGCCATGATGACCGCCTTTATCAATACTTCCTTGCCCGCCTGGTTTAGTGTCTTAGGTCTCTAACCCTCAAGTTTGTCTTGAATCCTGCTTTTCAAATATCCAAGTGCCTCCTTTTTTTATCGACCCCATATTGTTGGTAGACCCAACTATTTCCCTGGATCCCCCGTGCTTTTAATGCTAAGGGCCTCTTCCACTCCTTTTTTCTCCTCCATATCCGCTCATTTATTGAAGTACAAGGTCGATTTTGCCTCATTTATCCTTTGGCCTGAGGCCTGACAGTACTCCATTATTACCTCCTTAAGTCGCGTGGCATTTGCTATCGTCCCTTTGAGGAAAAACAGGGAATCGTCGGCAAATAATATGTGGTGCAACTCTGGGCACGTCCTCCCAATGGTCATTCCATGTAGCCTTCCTTCATCCACCTCCTGTTCAATTTTCCTAGATAGGACGTCAGCTAGTAGTATGAACTGGTAGGGGATAATGGATCACCTTGGCGGATTCCTCAAGATGGGTAGATTGTTGATGTTCGGTCCCCATTTACCACTACCTTATATGTTTTTGTGGCTAGGCATTCCCTTGTCCACCTGATCCATTTGTCATTGAACCCCCTTCTCTTCAAGCTTGCTAGGAGGAAGCCCAATTCCACCCGATCGTACGCTTTCTGCATATCCACTTTAAGGGCACATTCGGTTCGGTTTGTCGCTCGTCGTGACTTGAGGTAATGGATCGCCTCGTGTGCTATGAGTATGTTATCTTGTATATCTCAACTTGCCACAAATGTACTCTAATAGGGGGTGATAAGCCTTGGTAGATAGACTTTCAGTCTATTTACCATCACTTTTGAGATGATCTTATATAGGAAATTGCAGCAACTTATGGGTCTAAACTCAGTGGGCATGGTAGGGTTCGGCACTTTTGGAATCAATATAATATATGTATGGTTTAGGGAGGGTGGAAGAGTACCTGATCTGAAGAAAGCCTTGACTGTGTTGATGACATCTGGACCCACGGTTTGCCAACTTCGTTGATAGAACATACCCGGAAAACCATCCAGACCCGGCGCTCTTGAACCCCCCCATCTGATATGTCTCCTTTTGGATCTCCTCATTGGTCACCATACGTGTCAATGTTCGGTTCATTTCTGCGGTGACTTGGTTTGGTATACAATTCAGAATTGTTTCGGTCGGTTGTGTATCCTCCGTTTGGAAGATGTTGCCAAAGTATCGTCGGAGCTCCATTGCCACACCCGTTTCGGATGTGATCCATTGTCCATCCCTTCCTATGATTCGGCATATGTTGTTTCGCCATCGTTGTGAAGCGGTTGTGAGGTGGAAGAATGTGGTATTCCGGTCCCCCTCCTTTAGCCACTTAACCCGGGATCTTTGCCTCCAATATAGTTCTTCTCTTTTCCATAGGGATGTGATTCGGCCCTTTAGTCGTCTCTCCTCCTCGGCCTCATCTTGGCTCATATTCGGTCCCGTGCACCGACGTAGTAGTTCCTTGCTCTTAGCCAAGAGTCTCGCATTGTTTCCAAAGTGACCTATGCTCCATTTAGCTAGTTTATCTCGGCATCTTCTCAGTTTTTGGACCGTGCCTTGTCCATCACGGTTCGATTCTGTTGGGGTCCATGCCTCCTCGGTCACATCTTTACATGTCGGGTCCTCAAGCCACATCTCTTCAAATTTGAATCTCCTTCGTCTTTTGGGCTGTGGTATCATCATTTGGATTATTAACAGGGAGTGGTCCGAGCCCAAAGCAAGCTCGTTTATGCACCGGCTTCTTGGATAGACTTCGGCCCACCGGTTGTTGAGGAGTGCCTGATCGAATCGTTGGCTATTTCTGTCTCTCCCGCTCGTATTGTTACACCATGTGAACGGTTGCCCTTTCGACCCCATGTCTTCGACGCCTATGTCCTCCAATAATTTGTTGAACATCTCCATTTGTCGCTTGGATTTTGGACGACCTCCTATCTTCTCATGTGGGTGGCGAATAGTGTTGAAATCTCCCACTATTAGCCATTTGTTCTTTCTATTCCTCCCAATGTTTCGTAACGTGTCCCAATTGCTCATTCGTTTTTGTTCATCCGTGTCCGCATAGATCCATGTAACCCAACTCGGCTCCATCTCATTCTTCCCCCAAATTTCACAATCAATCATATTAGTGTCCTTGTGTAGGATTCAGTTTTTGTATCCTCATCCCACCAAAGAGCTAGGTCACCGGATGCTCCAATTGGACTCATGTAAGTCGTGTTCACCATTCCTACTCTCTTTAGCACCGTCTCACAGTAGGTATTCCCATTCTTCGTTTCCATGAGAAATATTATGCTTGGGTGATACCTCTTGGTAAGGTCTTTCAAATGTTGGATTGTCAAGGAAGACCTCAAACCTTGACAATTCCAAGCAAGTAGACTCATTGACCCCCTGTGGCTATTTCGGGACAGCCACCAGAACCCGTTTCCTTGCGTTCTTGTTCCTTCTCGATCTGAGTTTCCATGTCATTGATCTTCACTAGCTTCCGCCTTTGTGTAGTGGTCCGAACCACCCTTTTTTTAGGGTTGTTTTGTGGTTGCCTCGTGGTTTGGCGACCCTCTTCATTGGTGCTTGTGTTTCTTCCTTGGTTAACTTCAGGTGTTTAGCTCGGCTCGATCCATCTTCCTGTTCTTCTGGGGGTCATTTTAGGGACATCCTATTCATGAATGGGTTGAGTCCCGACTCGTGTCTGTGGTGTTCGGAGCTTGGTGTCTTTGGGGGTGTTTTGGGGGGGGGGGGGGTCGACAGTGTAGGGTTTGGGGAGGTATGGGTGGCTTCGGTTTGGGGTGGCGCTTGGCCTGTCCAGTAGCTGTGTGATCATTAGGTGGTCATGTGGTGGTCTAAGTAGAGGGTAAGGGCTTGAGGGGATGTTGGTTTGGTGTTGTATGGGGCAATGTAGTTGGTGGTTGGCCATGGAGGGTGGAGAGGGTTGGTGTTGTGTGGGTTGTAGGGTAGGTTATCAGTGTAGTGGACTCTTCGAGTGTGGCTGGTTCTGTTGTTATGGGGATCCTCAGCTAGGATAGGTGTTTGGTGTTGGGTGTTGGGTGGACTCGGTTGTTTGTTGTTAGGCGATGGGGCTTTGTTGGGGTTTGGCTTTGGTTCCGGTATTAGGTCTGGGCATAAACCGGTTCAGGGCCGAACCGGTTCAGAACCGAACCTTTACCACATTTTAAAACCGTTACGGTTTACCGCTCCAGTTTTTGGCCGCTCCAGTTTTTGACCGCTCCAGATTTTGGCCGATTTACCGTACCTTTTCTGAACCGGTTCGGACGAACCACTTCATACATAACAAAAATATTTTATTTTTTTTTGGTCACTATCCATAAATCCATAATTGATATGCAGAACCACTTCAAACATAATTGATCTGCAAAATCACAAGTGACAACCTTCCACTGTTGTGCATAGCTGATTTTTCATTCACAAGTTTTGTGTGTAGTTGACGACTTGACCAGAAGAGCCCGAAGAGGTAGTAGAGCCATTGGTGCGCGTCTCTGCCAAAGATTGCTGTAATGCCTCCATTCCCTGAGACAGAGCATCTTCGGCTTGTTGAGATGACTGCTGCAAATTGCAGATGCTCATTACCTGATGTTCTGTTAGAGGTTCCAAATGATTCACTAGTAGCTTCTACAATTCATTTTCGCCCAGACGAAAGCTGTAGGTAGAAAACTCAACAGCTGTGCACATACTGCATGGATTGCTGTAGAGAGACATAAAGCCAACAACTGACATAACCAGCATCAATTGATTATCAGCAACTAGTACAACAATGTAGAGTGGTTGCTTTCACACAAGTACAACAAAAACATAAATACTCTTAACTAGTAATCTTCTCCTCTTAATTCATCTATCTACCTATTGGCTCAATGTAATGCTCGTCTGGACCAGTATAGTTTTTGCAGCAACTACCTTTGCGTCTCTCACACTAAGATCAATGGCCTACTAAGTTCATTATAGGATTGAATTTAACCATCACAAATTAGAGTTATTCAATTAAGATTGAATATTAAAAAATGGGTGATTGTTACTTTATTTAGAATAATATATTCAACAATTCAAATACAATTTTTTTTTTTGCAGAAAATGATTATATTGAAATAACAGAGAAGATAGCACCCAAGAAACAAGCTCAGTACAATGCAAGTCTCCGTGACGTCTGCAGAACAATGCTCATGTTAGAATTTTAGAAAAAGAAACAAAAAAAAACTATTAACAGATAACACAAACTTGTTACCTTCTGGTCCACGGCTTTATCTTTTGATCGGTCACTGGAATCAGCGTTTGATTGACCTCGTTCATACTGCACAAGAAATCATAAAATCCAACACATTTCAACAAACATATAATAAATACTTTTGATGGTAAATATATGATGTTTTTTGGGGGCAAAAGACACACTACCCTTGTGTTCTTGTCTTCTGTGTCATCAGCTGATGTGTCGATCCTAGTTGGACTACCATCTCCCATGTTGGACTCCCCCCAATTTTCAGGATTTGCACCATGAACAGACACAGTCTGAGATGGTGATTCGTTCTGAAGTGGAAACCTCTGAGATGCAACGGTAATAAAAAAGTTCATATCTGCAGGTGCTAAAGTCTGTACCCAGAAATAAGAAAAACTTCAATTTCTTTATCAGATAGATTTACAGATATAGAGACCTTGTTTGATGAACCAACTCGAAAATCAGCACCAATATGACGAGGCGTGGCCAGGCGTGAACGTCCGAGCGGCGGCCAATTTCTTCATCTATGCAATTTCGGTTTGGTTTATAACACTCGATAAAGTCCCAGAAATGACCCTAGAGTCCAAGAACCGAGTTGTAACCTTCATCAAAGTTTAGGAAAGACCTAAGTCATCTTTTAAAATATTTTTTCACATATACTTATAATATACATATACATAATATATATATATATATTATACATATAGATAAATAGATAACATATACATAATATATATATATATGTAATACTATATATGTATATGTATAATATAGATATATTATGTATATGTTATCTATTTATTAATATGTATAATACATATATATATATTAACAACTATATTATACATAAATATATAATATATGTATATAAACCATACTTTTTTTATAACATAAATAATAACATTAGAAAATACAAATACAATATTAAATGCGAGAGAAATATACTTAAATCGTTTGGAACTTAAACACTGTACGAGAAACCGAGACCGATAATTATTGATATATTTTTTTCACTCTTTATTTTTTCTCTCCAATCACTCTTCTCTTCTTCAATTCTTTTCACTGTTTCTTTATTCCACCTTATTCACCATAGCCTTCACCTTGTATTTATAGAACAAATCTACTACTTATTAAATTAATTTTAATTATTATTTTTTTAATAATAAAAAAACGGTGGACAATAGGAAATGTGTCCATCTGGCCATTTTCCACGTTAAAAAATATTTTTTTTTAGTTTTCAAATATATATAGTATATATATATTTTTTCAATCTCGATTCCTCTCGACTCGATTACTCGCATACAGTATTTTGATCCCGAGCCAAAATCAGGTGTTTACACCGCCTTTTCGGTACTTTAATTTGTTTTTGAATTTGTTTTCCCTGAATTAACCGTTTTCATCATACTTGGCCAAAACAATTACATGCACATTTTTTAATTACTAATATACAAGAATTTTTTATTTTTCGAGTTAATGTAAAATAAATAAACAAGAGGGGGATAAAATTAATCGTGTTAAAAAAGAGTTTAACTTTGGGCTCATTTTAAACATGTCAAACATACACGAATGATCTTGAAAATACGAAGCACATTAGCCTAATTTGTGACGCCTTGAGAAGTAATAGGATGTCCAGAAAGGTTTAGGGACCAGGATGCAATTATTAAAATTTCGAACTGAATTAAGAAAATATTTTAAAACTTGCAGAAATGGCCCAAAACCTTTCTAGTTTGGCATATAACACTCGGTAAATATCCAGAATGACCCGAAAGTCCAAGGACCGAGTTATAACCTTCATCAAAGTTTGGGAATGACCTAAGTCATTTTCGAAAATATTATTTATTTGACTGAAAGAACCCCCATAACTTTCACAAATGTTTAAAATGACCCCAAAATTATACCGAACTTAAAACCGAGTATGATTCTTATATGAAATATAACTAGTAACACATAATATTGATAAAACAAACTTCATTCAAATTAGGAAATACAAACACAATCTAGAATATGAAGGAGATATACCAAAGTTATTCGTAGTTTAGATACTGTATAAGAAACCGAGACCGATAATCACCGATATTTCTTTCAATTTCTCTAAAAAAAACTTCACTCAACCACTCAATCTCCCTTAATTCTTTCAGCCTTTCTCTATATCCTTGTTCTCCCCTTTCATCAACTATATCTTCTCCATTTATAGGGGTATATTCTTATTTTAATGGTTTAAGATGATAGTGGATTGTTTTTTCCTTCAATTTGACTAAAGCAAATTGATTGATATTTTCTTCAATTTGGCCTGATATTTTCTTCAATTTGGCCTGATTTTTCCTTCAATTTGACCAAAGCAAATTGGTTGATATTTTCTTCAATTTGGCCTTATTTGTTCTTCAATTTGACCAAAGAAAATTGGTTGATATTTTCTTCAATTAAACCAAAGCAAATTGATTTATATTTTCTTCAATTTGGCGGAAGGAAAATATGTCTTCTTGTGAGTGATTATATATATATATATATATATATATATAATTTACATTTTTTTTTAGGGTTAATTACTTAATTGGTTACACATGTTTCACCATTGTGCAGAATGGTTACACATGTTTCAAATGTGATTAATTGGTTTTGAAATGTGACTATCTCAATTAACCCAATTAGCCATGTGAGACTCAGGACGCTCTTGAATGGAAGTTGAACAGTGAGATGATAAAATCTATTCTATAGTCAAGGACAAATTAATTAAACAAATATTTATCAGGCTAGGCTAGCAACAAATGAGATGAATGAAAACCACAGTCTGGGATACATTTCTTTCGCTTGCAGTCCTCTCTGGAGATTCTTTATCACGCATTTGACAATAAGTCAAGTATGAAACAGTCACAAGCTAAACCTGGAAATATTAGGCAATTGACTAATCTACTGATACCTACCTTACTTGTCTGTTCAAGCAAATCCTCAATACCTTACTCAAAACCCTTTTTCCACCACTAGAATTCCTGTTCACATTCAACTACAAGAAAGACATACAAAAAAATAAACATTTGGGGTTATAGGCTAGGTAACACAAAGTTAAGCAAAATCATTAGCCAAAAGGACGCAAAGGTTAATAAATCCATGAATTCCTATGTTGAGCTCCAGTCATGCCATTAAATTTTCAGAACTTCTGACTTAAGAAAAGCGATTTATCATCCTAGTAAGCAAAATTACGCCAAAATTCTCGAGCAATTCCCCAAATTAGTAAATTTGATATGAAAATGCAATACGCACAGCAAAAGACGAGAATAGATTCATAGAGGCTGCGACCCATAGATATACAAAGAACGTTACGATTCTACGAATATCAAGAAGTTGTGCAGAAAAATGAGATGGAAAAAAAATAGGGGTTCAAGGCTCACCAACAACATTCGATCCTTCTTCAGAGCCCATGATCTCCGGATATCGAATAGCAAATCCAAAGAGCTGAAAATCTCTACACACCACCTCCACCTATCAAGAAGAGCCCTAGAAAGGGGAGGGAAAGAGAGAGATTTTGGAATTAGAGGCTCTGCGATAGAACTTGAAAGAAGAAGTCCAGACTGAGAGGCTCTGCATTGAGAGGTTTGAACTTGAAAGGTAAAAGTGTATAACCGTAGAAGAGAAGCTCAGAGTCTCAGAAAGGTTGCGGTTAGAGTTTAGAGATACTAGGGTTTATATTTTTTTTAATATATATAGAGAGGGGGAGAGAACCGGTTCCGGTTACTTTAGGGTACCCATATAGGAGAACCAAAACCGAATAAATAGGTTCTCAATATTTTTTTTCCGGAAACTACCCGATTTTTAAAACGTCTACTCGGAACCTACCCGAAGTTTCGGTTTCAAGTAGGTTCCGGGTCCAAATGGGTAATTTGCTCACCCCTAATTCTAAGGAGATATCACAGCTCAAACAAAGTTTGTTTAAAGAGTTCGAGATGAAGGACTTGGGAGAGCTAAAATATTTTCTAGGAATCGAAGGACTACGGTCAAAGACAAGTATCCTTATCTCTTAGAGAAAGTACATCTTAGACTAATTTGTTAAGACAGAACTGCTTGATTGTAAGTCAGCAGGTACATCTATTATGGTGAATCATGGGTTAAAGATAGTGAAAGTTGCAGAACCAGCAGATCGTGCTTAATACCAACATTTGGTAGGAATACTAATCTATCTTTCTCGTATGAGGCCTGACATTGCATATGCAGTAAGTGTTCTAAGTCAATTTATGCATGAACCACAAGTTGGCCATATGGAAGGTGCTTTGAGAGTTCTTCGGTATTTGAAAGGATCCCCAGGTGTAGAAATTTTATTCTGAAAAAAATGTTCACTTGGATATAGAAGCGTATATAGATGTCGATTAGGCAGACAATCCAACGGACAGAAGATCTACCTTAGGTTACTTTGCACTAGTTGGAGGAAAATTAGTCACCTAGAAGAGCAAAAAGTAGAAGGTTGTATCTCTCTCTATTGCTGAGGCATAATTTAGAGGAATAACTCAAGGCATAACATAAGTATTATGGCTACAAAAGTTGCTAGTTGAGGTTGGGTTTCCTATATATAAAAAAAACTGTGTCGACTGATCTGTGATAACCGTGCAATTATTGGTGTCTCAGAAAACGAAGTTTAACATGACCGCAAAATCATGTTGAGGTTGATCGTCACGTTATAAAGGAAAAATCGGAGAACAAAATTTTCACTCTTCCCTTCATACGTTCTGAAGACCAACTAACAGATATTCTTACCAAAACAGTAAATTGAAGGATTTTCATAAACGTTTTGAGCAAGTTAAATATTTGTGACACTACTACTCAACTAGAGAGAGACTCTTAGAAATAAAGAAAGAGTAAATAATAGGGAATCTGTATATATATTAATTTGACTAAATTGTATACAATTGAGACAAATAAGTTTTTTGATGTATTTTCTTTCTCCTAATGTCAAATTAATCAATTCTTATTGGTCCATATCAAACATTGAATTCTCATTCCTACGTGGCATATCATGTAACTCACTTTAAAATCCTTCAAGCATTATCATTCATTCTCCACATAAGTTACAAAAATTCAATAATATATCCCTCTTTCACATGTGTATTTATTATTTTTATTAATAATTTATTCAAATACTAAATTTTATAATATTATACTTTATAAAAATCAAGTAAGTTGACATATTAAATTTTGTTCTTAAGGTTTATTTCTAAGACTAAATTACAATTAATTTTATGTATTACATATATTTTTTTAATAGTTGCATGCCTAATATTATGTACCCAATTATAATTATGCATGCAATATAAATTTTAACAATTTTATAAAAACAATATTAATATAATAAGTATAGTTTCTTAAAATAAATATATAGTCATGTAGATGTTTTTTTTAGACATAATATGACCTTACTTCACATCTGATTTTATTATTTTTGTTTATTAAAATACTAAACTTATAATATTATGCTTTGTAAAAATAAATTAAGTGAACATATTAAAATTTGTTATTAAAATTATTTGCTAAAAATAAATCATAAATATTATTTTTTTTATTATATATCTTTTTTTATAAATTAATAGTTCAATGTCTAATATTATGTACTTTATTATGATTATGCAAGACAATATAAAATATAACACATGAACAAAAAAAATACTAATATTATCAGTATTCTTTTTAGTTTTGTATATCTTAATTTTGTTTTATAGACACGGCTTATTTGATGAAATAGATAAATATTGAACGCAGGTGACAACTACTATTCGTAAAATAAACATATTTCACCAATACTTTCAACATTATAACTATGTGAAGAAAATATATTAAAGTATTAATTAGCAGCATGTCAATAATTATAATATTTATCTTATGTCGACTTATACAAATTTTACTTATTTTACGAAAAATATACTTATTTTTTAGATTTAATAATAACATAATTTGTATAATTGAAATACAAGTATAGTTATTGCAATTTAAATTTTAGATTAATTAAGGTGATATCTTATAGCACAATATTTCTAAAATCATGTTTAAAATCAATACCTAATTATAATTATGTATGCAATCTAAAATTTAACACATTAACCAAAAAAAAAAAGGGAAAGTCTGAAAATGGTACATGTTTGACGAAAATGGTACATATTTGACGAAAATGGTTTTCCAACCTAAACGATTGTTTTTGGTCCAACATGTTTGAAAATGATGGTAAAAAATCCTGCTAAATATTTTTTATATTTACAAAATTAACCAACTATTTTTCTACATGATACAATTAAACCCTACAAACTTACACTAATGTTTCAAACAAATCCCGACTCGATTCGAGCTACACAGGGGGTCGCCTAACCAGGGTCTGAACCCAGACTAGGTCACCCAACCTTAAGGACCTGGTATGGGTTCGAACCAAGACCATAAGACCCCCGATTGGGGCTCAATTGGAGCCCCAATCGGGTACGAACCCAGACCATGTACCCATGTTTGGGCGACCTGATCTAGGTTCCGACCCAGGCCATAGGACGCCTGATTGGGGCTCAATTAGAGCCCCAATCGTTTGAACCGAACCCAGCCAGGTACGGTCCAAACTTATTGGGGCTTCAATTTAGCCCCAATCGGGCGTCCTATGGTTTTGGTCCCAACCCAGACCAGGTCTCCGGGGTTGGGTGACGTGGTCGGGGTTCGGATCCTGTCTAGGGGACCCCTGGAGTTGCTCGAATCGAGTCAGGACTTGTTTGAAACATTAGTGTAATTTTGTAGGGTGTAATTGCAACATTTAGAAAAATATTTGGTTACTTTTGCAAATATGAAAATATTTAACAGAATTTTTTACATAAAAGTAACAGATGTACAAATTACCATCATTTTCAAACGAACCATTAACCATCACTAAAAAACAAGTTGCACCGAAAACCATTTTGTGCAAACATGATGGACTATTTTCAGAATTTTCCCCAAAACAAATGCTAATATTTTTTTTTAATACTTTAGTTTTATGGAACTTTATATTTAAATGTTGTAGATTTAACTTAATTTATGGATTAACAAATTTAGTTAATATAAATCTATAATATATTAAATAACTTATATACAATTATTATTTTTATTAAATATTTATATATATTATACTTCTAAGTAATTATATTTTAAAATATATATATATCACGCGCAAACGTGAAATAGATTTCTAGTATAATACAATTGTTAGTAATCCTATTGATGAATTAATACATAGAATTCTTAGAATAAATTATTTGTTTTCAGTTTTTCCTTGATAACAATTAACCCTCTCTGCACAGAATGGGGGAAGTCAGTATTGTTGAATATACCTGAATATTCATACACATGCTCAACATTACTTAAGGAATATTAGGGAATAATCAGCTTTATACATTACAACACATACCTTTTCTATTTTATATATTGCCCATGAGATTCCAATATGGGATGTTATAATAGATTTATGTTTATGGCAATAGCTCCAATGTACCGAATGTATTATAAGTAAGGCATTGATCAATATATGAAAACATATTGAATGTCATGGTTGTGTGTTTCAGTTACACTATTACTAGCTATAAACTTCAACATGGTATCAGAGTTGGATTGTTCGATCAATTGATCGGTTGAACCTTTATCGGCATCATCATTTACCGAAGCAACAACCCCATACCTAGAATATGGCATAATCTGAAGGGAACAGCGCCCGCACCACCGAGTCCGCCCCAACGAGCGAGTCGTTTGCAGCTCAATGGGCAGCAATGTTCGCAAACCTGCCACAGACCAACACAGTCCAAAAGTCATTATCTGTATCAAATATCAGTTTAAGTGTAAAACTGAATGAAGGTAATCACTCCCTAGGGCACGTTTGATCCGAATGAAAATCGGAGGCCAAGGGAAGTTGCACCACCTCACGGGTGTTCCGGCACCACCGCAACCCGAAGAGTCCACGTACATACAATTAGGGGTGAGCAAATTACCCATTTGGACACGGAACCGACACTTTGGGAAGGTTCCGGGTAGACGTATTAAAAATTGGGTAGGTTCCGGGAAAAAAAATTGAGAACCTATTTATTCGGTTCTGGTTCCTGTTCTCCTATATGGGTACCCTAAAGTAACCGGAACCGAAATCGGTTCTATATATGTATATATATTTTTTAAAAATGAGTGACTCTAGTAACAGGAAATGTGAGAACTTTGATTAGAAACCCTAGTATCTCTGACCGCAGCCTCTTAGTCTTCTCCTCTAAGCCTCTCAGTCCTCTCGGTCCGACGCAGCCTCTCGACGGCGCTCTGACGAAGCCTATCGACGGCACTCCGATGCAGCCTCTCGATGTAGGTTCCGACGTCTTCTCTTAGAGGTAATAACTGGTGCGTATAGTTGTTGAGTATATCAATTCAAAATCCACGATTAGTTGTTGTTGTCAATATTTCAGCGAATCCAGCGATTCGCGCGTTCGACGATCTGATATCGCAGTATGTCGGTACGGTTTCTGTTACATCTTGGAAGATTGGCGGACCGGTGCTGGATGTCACCAAGATGCTCCACAACGCATTTTCTGTTCAAAAAAGGCTTCTCATCAAAATCAAGCAGACGAAGGTGTTGTACTTGTGATTTCGATTAGTAGTGCTAATTGTATGATTTCCTTGTGGAACCGTGCTGATATGTTTTTTTTTTTGCTATTTGTGATGAGCACATTGCTTCTTTGTGCATTATCGGTTTGGTGGTTAGTTACCTTTTAATCTGTGTATTAGGTGCTGACATTGATTGTTGCTCTAAGATATGTAACTAAAAAGGGAAAGAAATTGATTAAACAATGAAATCCTGGTGCTTGATTTTAGTGCTAAATTCTAATCTTGCATCATGTGTGGCCTGGTTATAAGGTTATTGTTATGTCATGGCGTGGTCTCTTGGATTAACATATCATATTTGCCTCTATGCATTGTTGTGCAGAAACCAGACCTTCCAGCAGAAGGAAGAAGATCTGACTTTTTTTAACCACGTTATATTTCTTGGCAAATGGACATGTTGAAAAAAGTTGGAAAATGACTGGATTTTATAGAAATAAGGTAATATTTCTTAACACTTATGCATCCTAACGATTGAGTGACTTGAAGGTTTCGTAAGGATTTGATAACTTATGACATACCAGAAAAGTACAGTCTAAGCTAACACTTGCAAGTTGCAAATGCTATTACCTTATTGAAAAAACTGTAAATGTTAGAAAGAGATGTGGTTGAGGGTGAAGAGACACCACAAATAATGTCTGATCACAAATTTGTGAAATTATTTTCTTATTCCTTATCTAAGCCAGAAATTAACCATTTTTCTCTCTAAGACCTTGTCAAAGTTTTCACTTTAAGTTATACATGCATCTCTCAGTCCTCTCCTCTCCTCTTGTTGCAAGCTGTAAAATAATTGATTGTTCAAAAACTAGTACCTAAAGGCTGAGAAATTTGGTGTTAGCTAATGGGTTGAGACTCACAATATTCAATATTCATGACTTATTTACTTCATTTTGGATTTATATCACATGGCATTAATTATTAACATATTTTTTTGTTCTTTCTCATAGATCTTAGTGGAATTATGGACAACGTGGAAAATATTGCTACATGAAGAAATATGTTTTGTGTTTGGAATTGCGTGTTTTGTTGCATTATTATGAGTCAATGTAGTGATTTGGAACTGTGGTTTGGACTGCAATTTGGAATTGTATATTTGGGAACTGTTCGGTTTGGACTTTAATTTGGAATTGTTTATGTTTTGGATCTGAAATGGATTGTGTAACTGAAACCGAACCAGTACCGAACCGAGGATGCAAAGCAATCGGTTCCTAACAGGGTACCCGGAACCGTTTGTACAAACAGGTTCCGGGTAGGTTCCGGTTCCAAAAGTAAACGGGTAGGTTCTGGTTCCAAAATTTAATACTATGTATTAACCTGGGTTGGTTCCAGGAATCCCTAAATTTACAAGGTACCCGGAACCGCTCACCCCTACATACAATGGGAACAAGACGACCTCATTTTATGCTCGTGGATGCTCGACAATATGGAACCGGACCTAGTAAACCAATATACTGAATATCCCGCAGCAAAGGACCTGTGGAATGGTTTGTTAACAACATTCGACAAAGGTAAAGATGGAGTTCAATTGTTTGATCTAATTGTTCGAGCAAATAACTCTAAACAAGGAACCGATACCCTAGAGGCGTTGTACAGTCGGATGCAAGGCTTATGGAGGGAAATCGAACAAAGAGATCCTAATCCGATGAAGTACACAGAAGACATTTAAATTTGGAACACGAAGCGATCTGAAACGACGCTATACCAGTTTCTCAACGTTGTAAGTGAAGGATTTGACAGTGAAAAATGTGACATACTTAGGTTATGTCCCTTACCGGAGGAGGAAATCGCATACTCGACTATCCGGTCGGAGCGTGACCGGAGGCAAGTAATGGGATTCACACGGCGAATTGAACCAGGCGTAAGAGGATTGGGATCGGGGTTAGTGACCTGGTATTATTCGAAAGACAGAATCGCCGGAGCTAGCCCAGGACACGCCTCCAAGCCGCAGGTCCCGTTTGGAAAAGGTAGGAAGCAGACCCGCGGCGATGGCAATGACCGGAGAAACCTGAAATGAAGTCATTACGGGAAGCTATGACACGAGAGGTCAGAGTGTTACCTGCTCATAGGCTTTCCGGAAGGATGGAGAAGTGCTCGCCGAGACGGGGCTGGCGCCAGCAACCAGGTCGCGGTGGCGAGCCGTGACGATGGGAGGAAGGGCACCGAACCTCCGTTCGGTTTTTCTGTCGCAACAGTGGCCAAACCTCCCTACGGATGGCACGAGTGGACTCAGGCAAGTGGATAAAGGTCTGGCGGCCCTCATTTTCCACCGGAGGAACCACGAAGAAGGGAGGCGGCTGAAACCCTAGATGACGAATCTAGGGTTCAGAGAGGAGAAGCTACTGCAAATGAAGGAGGCGGCTACAAAGGTAAAGGGTTAGGGGGGTTCATTTAACCCCTCACCCCTTAACCGAAGCAAACCAGATGTCAGACCGGTTTGTTTCGGTTCGACCAGATCCACCTAAACCAGAACAGAACCAGCTTTTAAACCATTCATGCTTTTAAACCCAATGGTTCAGATATTGAAATGGAACATAATATTGCTCGTACATTTATTGATAAGGAAAATGTATCAGGGAAGAGTAGTCAATGGTTATTTGACTGCGGAGCCACAGACAGCATGAGTTATTACAGACGGGATTTTGACAAACCCTCGGCACCAAGGAGAGAAATGATCCAGACAGCAAATGGGGATTTTGTACCGGTTCAGGGAGCTGGAACTGTTAATATTTCTCCAACCATTAAATTGGAGAATTGTTTATATGTACGTAGATTAGCATGCAAGTTACTCTCGATTAGTCATGTAACAAGGGAACTTAATTGTGCGGTACTAATGTATCCCAATATGTGTCTACTGCAGGATATCCAGTCGGGGAAAATTATCGGACATGGAATTGAACGCCAAGGCCTGTATTACGTGGAGGAAATGACTCAACACGGAACTGCAATGCTTGCTCACGGGACAGTCACCAGGGAGCAATGGTTGTGGCATCGAAGGTTGGGTCATCCATCTGCAGGGTACCTTCATAAATTATTTCCTAGTTTATTTCCGTCAAATCAAGAAATTGTCTGTGAGACTTGTATTCGTGCTAAAAGCCATAGAAACTCGTATTCCATATCTAAATCTAGGGCCAAGTTAGTGTTTTCCCTAGTTCATTCTGATGTTTGGGGCCTTGCTCCTAATAGTAGTATGTGCATGTCGAATAATGGTTTTAAGTATTTTGTGCTATTTATTGATGATTATTCTCGTATGACCTGGGTATATTTCCTAAAAAATAAATCTGAAGTCTTCTCTAAGTTTGTAGAATTTCACAACCTAGTCCAGACTCAATTTAGTAAGAATATACAAGTACTCCGTTCAGATAATGGCGAAGAATTTGTAAATTTCTCCATGCAACAGTTCTTTAAAACCAAAGGCATTATACACCAGACTTCTTGTCCACATACCCCGCAACAGAATGGAGTTGTAGAAAGAATAAACAGACACATTCTAGAAATGACTAGAGCCTTAATGCTAGAGTCACAAGTCCCAACCTCTTTTTGGCCGGAAGATGTTGCAACGTCTGTATATCTTCTCAACCGTCTTCCGACTACGGTCATTCAGTTTCAGACACCCCTACATGTCTTGTCTAGTTATATGAGTGTTCCCACAGCCTTGACACTCAAGCCACATATCTTTGGGTGTTCTATTTTCGTACATATTCCAAGAACGGATCGTTCTAAGTTTGATTCTTGTTCTATAAAATGTGTTTTTGTGGGGTATGGTATTCATCAAAAAGGCTACCGTTGTTTTAATCCAAAAACACATCGTATGTACACTACCATGGATTGTACATTTTTAGAAACAGAGTTGTACTACTGCACCCAATCTTCTGTCCAGGGGGAGATTCATGATAGTACTCCATTAGATTGGCTGACTTTGACTACCATAACCACACCATTGGTTCCTCAGATAGACCCAAAAGAGCAAGTTGGTGGAACCACCGAGACGTTGAATCCCGTCATACAGTTCTCGGTTGTTTCAATCCCGTCAACCCCAACTGATATCCCGGAGGTTAGTAGCTCTAATTGGGTAAATAATGGTTCTATTCCTGTCAATAATGATATTGTTGAAGAGCCTCTAGTACAGGAAATATATGTACTACCAGCTAGGAGGAATCAAGGTGTTCGTCATGTACGATATGAACCGGAATACAGCCCCAAGGCAAGCTGGTATCCAGTAGCAAACATTGTGAGGAGGAGTCTGACACCAGTTGCACAAGCGTTTTCTACTGCAGTATACAATCAGGATATACCGAGCACAGTGGAATCGACATTGAAGATTCCAGAGTGGAGGCAGGCCATGAAAATGGAAATGAAAGCCTTGAAGAAGAGTCAAACGTGGGAGAAGTGTGATCTACCTTATGGGAAGAGAGCAGTTGGATGCAGATGGGTGTTTACTGTAAAACAAAGGGCTGATGGATCGGTGGAGAGATACAAGGCGAGACTAGTGTCCAAAGGGTATACCCAAACCTATGGCATTGATTACTCAGAGACCTTTTCTCTAGTGGTGAGAATCGATACTATTCGCGTTCTATTTTCCGTGGCAGCAAATAAAAATTGGTTGCTACACCAGTTTGACGTGAAGAATGTTTTTTTGCATAGGGATTTAGAAGAAGAAGTCTATATGGAACCACCACCAGGATTCATGAATGGGTTCCAAGGCTCAGAAGTGTACAAACTGAGGAAAGCTCTGTATGGACTCAAACAGTCGCCAAGGGCATGGTTTGGGAGGTTCACTGTAGCTATGAAAAAATATGGCTATAGACAGGATAATTCAGATCATACCTTGTTCATCAAGAAAAGAGAAGGTCGAGTAACCTGTTTAATTATATATGTCGATGATATGATTATTACAGGTGATGATTCAGAAGAGATCATCAGACTTCGAGCTAATCTATTTCAAGAATTCGAGATGAAGGACTTGGGGGAACTCAAGTATTTCCTAGGGATTGAAGTATTGCGATCTAAAACAGGTATTTTCATATCACAAAAAAAAATACATTTTGGATTTGCTAGTAGAAACAGGGTTGGTAGATTGTAAGCTAGCAGTCACACCCATTATACTGAATCATGGGTTGAGAATAGTAGAAGGGGTTGAATCCACAGATCAAGCTCGGTTTCAACATCTAGTAGGGAAGTTGATCTATCTATCACACACTAGACCAGATATCGCATATGCAGTGGGTGTGTTGAGTCAATTCATGCACAAGCCATAAGCAGATCATATGGAAGCAGACCTCAGGATTCTCATATATTTGAAAGGTACACCAGGAAGCGGGGTGTTGTTCCAGAACAATGGCCATCTAGAGATAGAGACATACACAGATGCGGATTGGGCAGGAAATCCGACAAATAGAAGATCCACGTCAGGTTACTTTGCTATGGTAGGTGGAAACCTAGTAACCTGGAAGAGTAAGAAGCAGAAGGTGGTAGCACTATCAAGTGCTGAGGCAGAATTCAGAGGGATTGCTCGCGGTCTCACAGAAGTATTATGTATGTACAAATTGTTAACAGAGATTGGTTTCCCTATTCATGAACCATGTCGGTTAATGTGTGATAATCGTGCAGACATAAGTATTTCGGAGAATCCAGTTCAACATGATCGTACCAAACATGTTGAAATTGATCGACATTTCATCAAGGAGAAACTAGAGAGTGGGATTATCAGTATTCCATTTGTACGTTCTGAGGATCAACTAGCAGACATACTTACTAAGGCAGTAAATGGACCAAGCTTCAGAAACGTTTTGCGCAAGTTAAATATTGGAGATCCGACTATTTAACTTGAGGGGGAGTGTTGAATATACCTGAATATTCCTGCACATGCTGAACATTACTTAAGGAATATTAGGGAATAATCACCTTTATACATTAGAGCACATACCTTTTCTATTTTATGTATTGCCCATGAGATTCCAATATGGGATGTTAGAATAGATTTATGTTTCTGTCAATAGCTCCAACGTACTGAATGTATTATAAGGAAGGCATTGATCAATATATGAAAACAGATTCAATGTGACGGTTGTGTGCTTCAGTTACACTATTACTAGCTATAAACTTCAACAAGTATACTTGATGGCTGTGAGATTGGCATTGGACTGGGAATAAATGTCAATCACGATCGAGACAGACACGCAATGGGCGGTACACCAACTCAAGAATGTCAATTGTGAGAAACTGGAGACTAGACGTAATAATTGTAACATCTTGCACACTACACGCTCCATAGGTACACTCAAATGGAGTTATATCTCTAAAATCGTAAATTAATGTACGAACCCAATTGGGTGAACCAACCTAATCCTCCCTATCTTCTTTACTTGTTTTGGATCGTATCGAAATTTAAATGTTTTTGTCAGTGGTCTTCATGGATATTCAGATTCTGACATGTCATATAAGTGAGTGAGATAAAAGAATCGCTCTTGTTTTCCTAATAAAATAAAACTACTGTGTTTGTATTACTATTTATACTATATATATTTACAAAAGTAGCTGAACCTGAAAATGACTTTAGAGAAGTTCTGACTCCACCAATCGGTCATCATTTCACTTGTGTTAATAATAAGAGTGTCATACTTATTAATTATTGCAAAGATAAGAATGTGATTCAAATTTTTTTTTATCAAACAATTAATCTTGTGATATGATGAGAATCAATCTCGAAAATTCTTGCTATGAAGCAAGAGTGATACCGTTGAACAACGACAAACAAAATAAGAGTGTGATACAAAATTAGAATAATTGGAAAGAGTATGAATTTAGAGAAAATAACATTCAATTATCGTTAACTATTGGAGTAATTAAAAAGAATAGATCAATTTTGTTTCATCAAAAAAAAAAAGGTAATGCTATTCAAATAGTCTTATATTAATATCGATTTAAAGTAACTATATAATTTTTATTTATATGCACATTGTGTAAACTATTTCATAATGATTTGAATAGGTTTTTAACCTAATATTGATTAGACTCAATAGAGAGGGCGACGACTGACCATGACGGGTACAATCGACCCAAAGGTTTTTTGGTTCAATTTGTTTTTAATAAATATATTTGTAATAATGTTTTAATCTTTATTTGTTGATTTTATGAAATTTTAATTTTTTTTCTTCTATTTTTTCAAATAATTATTAAGATTATTTTTTATAAATTATTTTTATTTTTAATAAATATTTGTATTATATTAACTTTTAAAAACAATGTATTGTATACACTATATTATATATATGATATTTACGTAGACATGATGTTAATGTGACGTTGATTTGTACGTAATGTGTGAGTCATGTGACTACTTAACTGAAAAAGCACTACGGGAGAAATAACAATTAACAGCTGGAAAAACTAATTTTAACGGCTCATTAATTGAGTCTTGAAATTTTCACGGATCAACAGAAATTGAGCCGCTATAGGAAGTGTCACAAGATTTATCACGACTCGAATTTAGTAGAGCCATGAAAATTAACGGCTCAAATAAATGAGACATGAAAAATACTTTTATTTTTTTTATTCATTATTTTTTATGGCTCAAATAAATGAAACGCCAAAAATATGTATACTTTAAAATAAATATATATATATATTAATCTTCGTTGGTGGTCGGGCCACCTCCGTTGATCCTTTTCCCCTGACACACATCATTCTGTCGTCGCCCCAGCCGCCCCAGCTTCGCTCCATCCACCGCCCCAGCTCCGCTCCATCCGCCGTCCGGAGGTGGCCCCAACTCTTCTTTGAGTTTTTCTTCAGCCTCAACTCATCCACCGTCTTCTTCAGCCCCAGCTCTTCTTCGAGCTCCTGTCTGGAGGTTTATCCACTGTCCGCTTCAACGACGAGCCAACAGCAGCAGCAACGAATAGAGCTGAGCAAAATGGTGGGATGGATGTTTTGAAACATACGAACAAAACACATTGTGGTAACGGGAGCAACATTCTATCATAGAGTCGAATGGGAGGGTGACCGACGGGAAGATAGTTGACCCCGAACAAATCCTTGCAGCACCGAACATTAGGTGGCCAAACAAAATGCTGGGCGACGAATGGAAGCGAACAAAGCAGTGAAGGTGCACTCAGCGTGAGAAGGAGGGGCGAAAACATGAGGGGCATCTGGCGGTGAGGCCTCCAGCGCAACGGTGGGAGTGAAAGATTTGAGAGGGAAAGTGAAAATTTTGAGAGTGGTGAAAATTTTGAAAAGGTGAGTGGTGAGTTGTGGAAGGTGAGCTGTGAAATAATTGAGTGAAGGTGAAGATGCGTGAAAGGTGAGTGAAAGTGAAAATTAATTTTTTTTCACGACCAAAAAAAGAGTTGTGAAAAATAATTTAATTTTCTTTAATTAGTAGCTCTAACATTTGAGCAGTGAAAAATAGTATTTTTTTTAATTAGCGACTCTGACATTTGAGCCGTGAATAATCAGATAAATAAATTATTCATGACTTAATAGTATTTAAGCCGTCATATTCAGTTTTTATCTCACCATTCTCCCGTAGTAAATGTAACATAATACTAAATATAACAGTCAATTTGATCATGCGTTACTATCGAATCACATAAGTCAAATTTAAGGGTGCATTGAATCTAATAACTCTGTTTCGTAAGCAATAATTCAATATAAGAAAATTAAGATAATATAATCATAACAAAATTATCCATATAAGAACATTGTATCATATATTTTTCTTTGTTGTTAATCAATATATAATAATAAATAGTAATCATAAACTTGGCTATTGGGCATATTTTTGTATGGTACAATAATGTTTAATCACACCTATTGCATAAGAAGTGTGGACAATCAACCGGTTCGAAAAACCGAGCTGCAACAGTAAAGCAACTGAATGATTCTAGCCAACCGCATTATTTACACAACTAGTAGTCCGATTCCATAAATGATATGGTTTGGACTAACTGAAAAATGGAACATTTTACTCGTGTTGATAATTTGTTAGACACGGTATTTGTAACGATTTATATTTATGTATATATGTATTTGACTTTAATACATTTTCTGTTTGAACAACTGTTGTATATTTAGACACGATTAATAATAATATCTAAATACTTTTAATATGCAAATATACACATAAACACAATTACATTTATATATCTAATATTTGAATTTGTTCATGTACATGTTTTTTAAATCACTTGTGGGCCGAACCGGTTCAAGAACCGTACCTTACCTAAAATGTGATAGGGTACAGTTCGACACATTCGTCTGAACCGCTCCACTTTTTTGGTGATTTACATACCACGTTCGAACTAGTTTGAAAACTAGTTTTGAATCGGTTCGATCGTATGTTTTCTTTAAATATAAAATTAATATAAAATATTCTAAATTTATAAAGTTTAACAGATAATTCGATACTACATAAAAATATCAATAAAAAGATTGAAAACTAAAATATCTTAAAATAGGGAGAGCATATATGAACAAATTGGTCCACATAAAATGACAAAAAAATTGAATATATTAAAAAATACAAATAATATATATATATATATAAGTTGTTAATAAAATAGTACGGTTTCACTTACGAACCGATTTTTTATAATACGACCGAACCATTTCACATTTCTTCTAAAATATCATACCACTTTCGAACCGGTTCAAAAGAGATACGGTTCACAAGTGTTATGGTTAGACCGAACCAAGTTTTTTGGCTCAACAATACTTGTGAATTTAAAATTAAATTATGAATTTTGTAGCATGTTGTTTTGTGACATTTCTTATTGTGTGACACGTCACGTGTCATGCATATATGAAATTTATTTGTTCAAAAAGTCAATCATGTATGTTACATATGATATGTTTAATACTCGTGTCGTGTTTTAAATTTAGAGACACGTTTAAAAACAATGTATTTACGCACAACTCACTTAATAATACCATACAATTAAACACAATTCAAGTTATCACCCCTGCCTTTAACCCTAAATGATAGGGTTACGACTCATTAATAAGCCTAACTGACTTGTCCTATAACCAGCTATATACCTGTCGAAACTCTACTACCTAAAGTGTGATCATATGTTATTCCGACAGATGATATGTCCATTTTTATTTTTTAAACACAATAAGTAGTACTTATTTTCGTCTGTGGGCTATTATAAAGGAATTTCTATTAAAGGACAATACAATTGATATGTTTCTTTTACATCTAAACTAATTCCCACTTTCATCGTGGTCTATTCGTAAGATTTTTAATAAATAATAATTTAATTAAAAAAAAGGGAAAAGTCTGAAAATGGTATAACAAATTTGATTAAAATGGTTATCCAACTCAAACAATTGTTTTTTGTTCAACATGTTTGAAAATGATGGTAATTGATATTTCTGTTACTTTTCTATTAAAAAATTTTGTTAACTATTTTTTATTTTAACAAAATTAACCAACTATTTTTCTAAATTTTACAATTAAACCCTACAAACTTACACTAATGTTTCAAACAAGTCTCGACTCGATTCGGGCCACACAGGGAGGGTCCCCTAACCAGGGTCTGAACCCAGACTAGGTCACCCAACCCTGAGGAACTGGTTTGGGTTTGAACCAAGACCATAGGACCTCCGATTGTGGCTCAATTGGAGCTCCAATCTTTTGAACTGGACACAGCCAGGTTCGGTCCAAATAGATTGAGGCTCCAATTGAGCCCCAATCGGGGGTCCTATGGCCTGGGTCCGAACTCAGACCATGTACCCATGGTTGGGCGACCTGGTCTGGGTTCGGAACCAGACCATAGGACCCCCGATTGGGGATCAATTAGAGTCTCAATCATTTGAACCAAACTCAGCCAGGTTCTGTCCAAACTGATTGGGACTCCAATTGAGCCCCAATCGGGGGTTCTATGGCCTTAGTCTGAACCCAGACCATGTACCTATGGTTGGGCGACCTGGTCTGAGTTCATACTTAGGCCATAGGACCCCCTATTGAGGCTCAATTGGAGCCCCAATCGTTTGAACCAAACCCAGCCAGGTTCGGTCCAAACCGATTGGGGCACCAATTGAGCTCCAATTGAGGGTCCTATGGTCTGGGTCCTAACCCATACCATGTACCAATGGTTGGGCGACCTGGTCTGGGTTCCGACCTAGGCCATAGGGCCCATGATTAGCTCAATTGGAGCCCCAATCGTTTGAACTGAACCCAACCAGGTTCGGTCCAAACCGATTGGGGCTACAATTGAGCCCCAATCAATGGTCTTATAGCTTGGGTCTGAATTCAGACCATGTACCCATGGTTGGGCGACCTGGTCTGGGTTCGGAACCAGACCATAGGACCCCCGATTGGGGCTCAATTGGAGCCCCAATCCGGGGTCCTATGGCCTGGGTACGAACCCAGATCATGTACTCATGGTTTGGAGACCTGGTCTAGGTTCAGACCCAGGCAATAGGACCCCCGTTTGAGGCTCAATTGGAGCCCCAATCGGAGGTCATATGGTCTGGGTCTGAACCCAGACCAGGTCCCCAGAGTTGGGTGACCTGGTCGGGGTTCAGACCCTGGCTAGGGGACCCCCGGTGTGGCTCGAATTGAGTCTGGACTTGTTTGAAACATTAGTGTAAGTTGGTAGGGTATAATTGTAACATTTAGAAAAATATTTGGTTAATTTTGCAAATATGAAAAATATTTAACATAATTTTTTAACAGAAAAGTAACAAAAGTACCAATTACCATTATTTTCAAACGTATTGAACCATTAACCATCACTAAAAAAAAGTTGCACCGAAAACCATTATGTGCAAACATGATGGACTATTTTCACATTTTTCCCTTAAAAAATACAATGCTAAACAATTACACGTTATTAGGATAGTTAAATAGAATATATTTTATTAATAATAAATTTGTTTTGACGAGTTATACTAATATATAAATAGTAAACAACTAAACATCTTAAGTTTTTGGTTTAAACATACATGTATCTTTCTTATATATTTACTAAACTCTGACATCAAAGCCCAATGACTTTAACCACAGGATTATATGAAAAAAAAAAAAAAATTGACCATAAGAATAGGCATAGGAGAACAATCCAAAATAATACATACACTAACAATAGTAGCTTATATATATGTATGAAACTCAGTGTCATGTAGCCTCGATAGTATGAATAAATAATTTTGTGTTTATGTTCAATAATTATTTTTGCATTTTCATATATCAAGTGGGCCTCCTTCAAATAATATCTGTTTTTGAATTTTGGTCGGTTCTACGATCATTCCAATTTCCAACTACCAACCATAATTATTAATTAGGTTAATATATTTATAATCATAATAAACTATTATATAAATGCTTAACGGCGTAAATTGAGAGTCAAATTAACACTTGATTAGTTTTGTTTTATTGCATTGCATGACCCATCGTCTTCCGTGTCGTCCCTCTCCCTCTCCTTTCACTCCGCTCCATTTCCGTTTCGAAATATCATCATCATCATCTCTCTCTCTGCTTCCTCCATCTGTTCAATCTGGTCACGTTGCTAACTAGCTATACAACACCAGTCCATCACAGGAACTGATCACTTTTCAGCCTCCGTCCAAACTGAGCTATAAATAAAGTCATTCAACACAGCAACGCCAATCTCTTCAGATTCGTCTCACGCTGGGCAGCTCACCGGAAAAGAAGCCCATAAAAGTCGAAGCAGTCCGGCAGCGGCGGAAGAAAAATTAAGAGTAACACCGGAGATGGAAGGTGGTATCCACATCAATGGCGGCGGACTTGCAGGTGCGTCTAGCTGGATGATGAAGAATAAGAAGCGCGTGATGGTAGTGGTGGATGAGTCTGCACGTTCGAGGCACGCCATGATATGGGCTCTAACGCATGTGGCCAACAAGGGCGATTTGTTGACTCTGCTTCACGTCATCCCTCCCGACCAAGACTCGTCTCCTTTCTTCTCACCGTATCTCGCCACCTCTCTTGGCTCTCTCTGCAAGCTCTCCAGGCCTGAGGTATGATTGAATGGAGTAAAGCCAGAAAATCTACTTACATATATTTATATAATGATAGAGTCTGGTCAAGACAAATAGATTGTAGAGATAGGAGGTCTCTCACTAATCCATACACAGGATAGATTATAAGTCTAGCTTAAATCATTAAAGTTTAACTAACATAACAAATAGGTAATTTGTAGTAGAGCCAGATGTAAATGTATAGCGATCATAAATTGAAAAAATATGTAAAATTTAGGACTGAATTGTTACTTGCAAAAGTTAAGGGATTGGTAGTATCTCATGCCAAAGATTTATTATTATTATTATTTTGGTTTGACCACTTTCTTAAGATTTGGGCCCTGTAATTATGATCATTGTTTTGTGTTGCCTGTGTGATTAATTAGGTAGAAGTTGAAATATTGGTGATTCAAGGTCCGAAATTGTTGACGGTGACGAGCCAAGTGAAGAAGCTTGAGGTGTCTGTTCTTGTTCTTGGTCAAAAGAAGACATCTACTAATTTTCTCACCTGGTCTTCTTCTTCTTCTTCTTCTTCTTCTTATATATATTCGACAAAGCAATATATAGTACAATAACATGTATTCATAGTACGTTGTATGTTTTATGTTTGTAGTCTGTGTGGTATCAGCGTGTCGTCTGATTTGGTGGATCAATGCATCGACGGTGCAGATTGTCTCACCATTGGTGTGAGGAAGCAAAGCAGAGGCATGGGAGGGTACCTCATCACCACACGATGGCAGAAGAATTTCTGGCTCTTAGCTTAGGCATTTCCTTTAATGGTAGAGACTAGAGAGCATTTAATTAACAACGTGGCATAACAATAATTTGTATCAGTTCTCTGTTTGCTCATTTTCCAATGGGAGTTGTTGGAGTTATGTAGAGATGAAAAAATGGATTCATGATGGGTCACTATCCAATTTCCACAACTTTTCAGAATCTAAATTCATGGAGCGATATAGGATTATATCATAAATAAGTCGTTTGAAAACTTATAGGTTAAACTTCGCAACAATAATGTTAGTTTTATGTTCTGATTCATATATATATAGAGAGAGAGAGAAGTATTTATGGTTTAGATTTAGAATATAGAGATAAAACATTTTCTAAGAACTCTTTAAGATTTTCCATTCAATAGATGGACTACATAAACTTTGATCTTTTAGTTAAGGTACGTAAACTCTTGATATGTTCAGGTTCAAGTCTTTCCATATTGAAGAATTTTGTCCTTAAAATCGTAATTTCAATAATGTTTTGATTTACACTTTCACAATATTAATCTCTCCCACATAATTATTTTTCTGTTAGTCAATAACTTACAATTCCGAATAAGTCTTTAAAAGGGCTTAGTAAGTACACGTTGTTAGACAATGGAGACTTTCAAGTCAACACCACCACTCAACTGAAGTAGACAAGTCACTCATGAAAGTAGGCAAGGCATTCACGAAAGTGGGCAAGCCACTGATCAAAGTGAGCAAGACACTCAGCAAAATGACCAAGCCACTAAAAATTGTAATTATTTTTTGTTTATAAGAAGCCAACAATGTCGAAGGAAATAACAAACACAAGAAAGAGAGAAGAGTAACAAACGGTTGTTGGAGTTTTGAGTATGTGAGAGAAAAATAGTGTTGCGTATGTGAGCCAAAAATACGGAGTGAGTATTTTAAAGTGCGAGCGATACATATTGTGTGTTTGAGTGATACATTATTTGTCTATAGTGAAGTGGGTGTGAGTCGTGGACGTAGCCAAATTGGTGAACCACGTAAATCCTTGTCTCGTGTGCATTTCTCTTGAGCCACTGAATCACAAGGCCCTGCAAGGAGGAAATTAGCAGCATCTAATTTCCCAACAATTGGTATCATAGATTTTGGTTGGCGAATCAAAGGCACGACAGACGTTTACAAAAATTATTCTGCGAAATAATTTTTGTATTCATCATATTTTTTCGAGTGGGAGCAAAGGTGTGAGAGGAATAGTCCAAAATTTCTCATTTTGATGACACAAATTTTGGATTCTGGAAAATGCAAATAGAAGACAGCGTGTACCATAAGGATCTTTATTTACTTTTGGGTGACAAATCAGAAGAAATGAAAGATTCAGAGTGGAAGCTGCTAGATCAGAAAGCTAGCGGAACCATAAGGTTATCACTGTCAAAGTCAATAGCCTACAACATCAAAAATGAAAAGACAACAACATCTCTCATGGCGGCCCTCTCCAGTTTATACGAATAGCCTTCTATAACGAATAAAATTCATCTGATAAATAATATTTTCACCATGACGATGCTAGAAGGAACACAATTTAGAGAGCATATCAGCGAGTTCAAAGAAGTGACGGGTCAGCTAGAGACAGTGGATATGACTTTCACTGAAGAGATATATGTCTATCTAATTCTTTGGTAGTTGCCTAATAGTTGGAAATGACAGTCACTGCAATCACCGGATCTGCAAGAAAGAGAAAACTACACTTTGATGATGAAGTCAACACCATTATGACTTAAGAAATTCAAAATCGATCAAATGATACTTCTAGATAAGCGTCAGCTTTGAATGTAGAAAGCAGAGGCAGATATTCAAACAAGAGTGGAGGGCGCAATAAGTCCTAATCTAAAAATTGCAGGTCACAATCTCGAAATCCCAAAAATTCCAATAATCAAAATCAGAACTAGAAGGTGATCGAATGTTGGAACTGCGGCAAAATCGGCACTACAAAAATCAGTGTAGATCCGAAGAAAGAAAAATAAGGAAAGACAGAAACAAACATCGCAGTAGAAGAGGCATGCGATGTATTGATATGCTATTTGGATAGCAAGTCGGAATCATGGGTGCTAGACTCCGGAGCTTCCTTCCATGCGACCTCCAACAAAGAACTCTTAGTGAGTTATTCATCAGGCAACCTTGGTAAGGTATATCTTGGTGATGATCAACCCTGCGACGTGGTTGGCAAGGGTGATGTACATATCAAGTTGAATGGATCTGTGTGGAAGTTAAGGGATGTAAGACACATTCCTGTCATGAGGAAGAATTTGATCTCGGTGGGTCAGCTAGCAACTGAAGGTTACGTCACAACCTTCAATGGTGATACTTGGAAGATTTCCAAAGGCACAATGGCAGTCGCTCGAGGCCAGAAGAGTGGTACACTCTATACGACGACGAACACTTGTGGATCAATTACAGTTGCAGACATCAAAGATGATCCAAATCCATGACCCTAGAGACTTGGTCACATGAGTGACAAAGGTCTCAAGATCATGCATTCCAACGGAAAAATACCAAACCTACAGTCAGTTGACACAGACTTATGTGAAAGCTACATCTTTGGGAAGCATAAGAGAGTTAGCTTCATAAAAAGTGGCAGATCATCAAAGCAATAAAAAATTGAGATAATTCACACGGATGTTTGGGGCCCAACTTACTGTCTCATCCATTGGCGGGAAGTCATATTTCGTGACTTTTATTGACGACCATTCCAGAAAGGTATGGGTTTATTTCTTGAGACACAAATCAGAAGTATTTGAAATTATAAAGATGTGGAAAGTCATGGTAGAAAATGGCATCAGACTAGCAAAGACTTTGTCATGGACACCCCAACAGAATGGCATAGTAGAACAGATGAACTGAACATTGAATGAGAGAGCCAAAAGCATGCGTATACATGCAGCACTTCCCAAGCAGTTCTGGGCAGAAGTAGTCAATACATCAACTTACTTGATCAACCGATGACCATTAATACTGCTAGAGTACGAAATACCCGAAGAGGTATGGAGCGGAAAATAGGTAAAACTTTCTCATTTGATGTGTATCATATGTGCATATTAGTGATTAGGATAGGGGAAAGTTTGATCCCAAGACACTAAAATGCACCTTCATCGGATATGGTGGAGATGAGCTTGGATATAAGTTCTGGGATGACAAGACCAAGAAGGTGATTAGAAGTCGAGGTGTAATATTCAATGAAAATGTGATGTACAAGTGATCTAGATGATGTCCCGGATAGAAGTATAGTGCATCAAACAGATGAGAGTCCTCAGTTAGAGGAACATACATCGTAGAGCAACACACAACAGATTGATCCACCACAGTCTCCATCTCCTGTATTAAGGAGATCTTCACGGCCTCCTAAACGAAATAGAAGGTACATGAATTATTTGTTGCTTACTGATGCAGAAGAACCTAAATGCTATGATGAAGTGTGTCAAGTGGAAGATTCTAGCAAGTGAGAGCTTGCAATGAAAGAAGAGATGAAGTCCCTTATCTCTAACAAGACATGGGAGCTAGTTGAGTTACCCATGGGAAAGAAGGTCTTGCACAACAAATGGATGTATCGAGTCAAGGAGGAACATGACGGTTCCAAAAGGTACAAGGCAAGACTTGTAGCCAAAGGATTCTAGCAGAAGTAAGGTATCGACTACACTGACATATTTTCACCGGTTGTGAAACTGGCTACCATTTGGTCAGTTTTAAGTATTGTTGTAGCAGAAGACTTGCAACTTGAGCAATTAGATGTAAAAACTGCTTTCCTCTATGGTGACCTTTAAGAGGAGATATACATGGAGCAGACGGAGGGTTTCTCAGAATGTGGCAATGAGAAACTTGTGTGTAAATTGTGGACGAGCTCGTATGGACTGAAACAGACTCCAAGGTAGTGGTACAAAAAGTTTAACGGGTTTATGCAGACGAACGGCTATTTCAGATGCAATGATGACCATTGTTGCTACTTCAAAAGGTTTGAGTCCAACTATATTATTTTGATACTTTATGTCGAGACATGTTAGTGACATGTTCAGATATGGGTGAAATCAATCAATTAAAGAAGCAATTGTCGAGTGAGTTCAACATGAAGGACTTGGACGCAGCAAAGCAGACTCTTGAGATGAGAATCAATAAAGACAAGTCAAAAGGTACTTTGGAGCTATCTCAGGCATAGTACATTGGGCGTGTTCTCAAAAGGTTCAGCATGACTGATGCTAAAGCAGTTAACACACCATTGGTTAGTGGCTTTCGAATATCCAAGGAACAATCACCCAAGACGGAAGATGAAAGGAACTTCATGGCTAAGGTTTCATATGCCTCATCCATTTGAAGTCTCATGTATGCCATGGTTTGCACAAGACCAGATATTGATCATGTAGTGGGAGTTTTGAGCAGGTTCATGACTAATCCTGGAAAGAAACACTAGGAAGCAGTCAATTGGATACTACGGTATCTGAGAGGCACCACTGATAGATGCCTATGTTTTAGAAGAAACGAGTTCAGACTACGAGGCTTTGTAGATTCAGATTTTGCTGGTGAGGTAGACAACAAGAGGAGTACTACCAGTTATGTATTCACAATGGGCATAACTGCAGTCAGTTGGATTTCACAAATATAGAAGATAGTATCGTTATCCACCACAGAGGCGGATTATGTAGCAATTACTGAGGCAAGCAAAGAGATGATCTAGTTACAAAGTTTGTTAGCAGAATTGGGTCTAAGGCAGACGAAGAATGATTTGCATAGTGACAGACATATTTGTATACATCTGGCAAAGAATTGTGCATTTCATTCAAGGACCAAGCATATTGGACTTCGTTATCATTTCGTGAGATCTCTACAAGAGGATGGAGTTTTAACACTTGAGAAGATCCAGGGCAGCAAGAACCCAACTGACATGTTAACAAAGACAGTCTCTACATAGAAACTGAAGTTGTGATCAGCTTCAGTGGATCTTCAAGGATAGAAGACAGGAGAGCCTCACACCTAGTTCACTCATGGATACATTAGTGGAGTTTTAAAGCCTCCAAGTGGGAGATTGTTAGACAATGGAGACTTTCAGGTTACCACCACAACTCAACTAAATAGGGAAAACCACTCATTGAAGTGGACAACCCACTCACCAAAGTGGGCAAGCCACTGACCAAAGTGGGCAAGACACTTAGCAAAGTGGACAAGCCACTAAAGATTTTCATATTTTTTTGTCTATAAGAAGCCAACAATGTCGAAGGAAAGAACAAGCACAGGAAAAGAGAAGAGTAACAAACGGTTGATGGAATTTTGAGTATGTGAGAGAACAATAGTGTTGTGTATGTGAGCCAAAAATACGGAGTGGGTATTTTAGAGTGCGAGTGATACATATTGTGTGTTTGAATAATACACTATTTGTCTATAGTGAAGTGGGTGTGAGCCATGACCGTAGCCAAATTGGTGAACCACGTAAATCCTTGTCTCGTGTGCATTTGTCTTGAGCCAGTGAATCTCAAGGTCCTGCAATGCGGAAATTAGCAGCATCTAATTTCCCAACACATGTTTCTTAGCTTCGATACGAATATAGGAGGTAAGTAGAAATTTTCAAAGAGAAGACTTCTGATAGACGGTTAGCTTATATTGTATCGCATAAGAATAAGTTAATGTGATAGTCAATATATATTGTTGGGTATTGATAGTGACGACCCTATAAGGTAAAGGTCTTAGAGGCCCAATAACTTTGCAGGGGGTAAAACCCATATCATTCATAACCGGGCCGACCCACAGTAAGGGTAATCTGGCCCTCACAAAGCGGTCCAGTATCGAACCCAAACTAAAGTGGACGCCAAAGCTCTATCTCAGGTTGACATCGGCCAAGGCCAGAGCCTCCTATTGCTCGCCATGGGAGCGCTCGCCAAGAGATACCAACCTCTCAACTCTCATACCACAAACCGACATCAAGTGTATGGCCACGATATCCCGCGTATATCGGGCACATATTCTATAAAGATTACATAAGGTAACTGCAATATTACGCCATAACCGTAATATCTCCTATCCTAATCTTTACCGGCACAATATTCACCAAGATATTCAGTTGCCTATAACGGTTTGATCTCCTCACTCTATAAATACTCTAGTTTTTCAGTACGTTCATTACGTTTTGAGTTCATACACACAGTATACTCATTTAAGCATCGGACTGGGACTCAGAGGCACCCCCTCTGTTGCGATCCCCTTCTTGCAGGTTCATCGGAGCTCAAGTGAAAGCGTGTGATCGTCAATCCTTTGACATTCAATTCACTGCCAAGTCAGCACCTGGGAGTTTCAGACCCAACATTTGGCGTCGTCTGTGGGAACACAAGCAAATTAGTCATGTAGACTCGTTCTAACCGCAATAATCAGAAGCAGGCTAATGATCAATCCTCAGACAACTCTGAATCCATCGCCGCTTCGCCGCTCCCCCAAGAACCTGCTAGCAAAGCAGTCCTTGATGCCGCCTCTCCGAGGCCGGCACGAGAACACGTTGGCAATTCCAGACTGGCCCCTGTTCCAAATGCCGCAGAGATTCCAGCTCGACCAACCGTTCAAGTGGCTGGGGAAACCATTCAGGTAACCGCGGAGATGATATCCCTCTTGGAAACCATCATAGGACAGGCCCGCAGACAAGCCTCTGCTCCTCATGAAGATCCTCGTCCCGAGGGGCCACACGAAGCTGGAAATTTGGGCACCACTGCCCCTCAAGAAGATCAAGAGATGACTTCCGAACACCAGTCCTTACCTCCGGCTTCCACTGAGGCGTCGACGGTCACTCACTCTGTCAATCCATCGAGTTCCGCACCGACTGGAGGACAGCAACACCAATTCACTCTTGACCAAGTTGAGGAGCTTATTAGTAAGAGACTCAAAGAACAGCGTGGAACCATCATGCCTCCCTTCTGGGAGCGATCAGCTCATCCCTTCACCACTGACCTGGTAACAGTCAAAATTTAAAAGGATGTAGTCGTCAGGGCCATCCCTGAATACAGTGGCGGAGGAGATCCCATAATACATGTTAACAAGCATGAAACCTCTCTTTTGGGTTAGTCGAATGATGAGAATCACTTAGCCCTATTATTTTCGTCGACCCTTTCGGGTTCGGCGTCGTCCTAGTTCTTCGGCCTCCCTGCAGGATCAATAGGGACCTAGTCCGAGCTAAAGAGCAAATTCCTGGAAAGTGTGGTCGCCTTGGACGCAGTCAAACAACATCCAGGAGAGACATTGGTCGACTTCTACGGGCATTTTAACAAAAACATTACAGAAATAGATCGTCGAGTCACGGATGGGGAGATTATTTGAGCCTTTTATAGAGGACTTGATGTGGCCAACAAAGCCTCGAGGAAACTGCGCAACAGCTACCACGTTCAAGAGATAGAGACGCTGGAGGAACTAGCAGTGAGTGCGAAAGGTTTTATAGACCTGAAAAGGTCGAACTCTGAAGCCAATTTCCTAACGACCTCGCCAAGGGTGGTTACAGAGCACCGACGTGATGGTAGGAAGGAAAAGAAGGATAACAAGGGTAGAGATAAGCCCAGATTGGAAACCCCAGGACCAAGACATCCAGAGGTCCTCGAGTATTTCACGCCTTTAAACAGGCAGATCTCGGTGGTACTAGTCGAGATAGAAAGAAGGTCTCTGGCAAGGCCACCAATACCCCACAAAATTGCTCAGCCAATGGGGAAGGACACAGAAAGCTATTGTCGATATCACAAGGCCAAGGGCCACAAAATTGATGATTGTCGTATCCTCAAACCCGACATTAAGAAGTTGATCCAGAGAGGCATGCTGAAAAAGTTTGTGGCCGGATGAGACCGAAGTCGAACGTCCCCACGTAGAGCCCACTCGCCAGAGCAATCTGGCCCATCCCAGAGCAAAAGGGTGATAAACTTGATTGCTGGAGGGTTTGGTGCCGGAGGCGAGGGGTCCAATGCAAGAGAAGTCTATGCTGCTCAAATCTCTACAGCTATCCAACTGGGCAAGAGACCTCGGCCTGAAGAAGATTGCATCATCCCATTCTCCGAGGACGACCTGACACATGTCACCACTCCGCACAATGATGCTCTAGTCATCACAGTTGAAGTCGACGACTGTGACATGAAGAGGATTCTAATCGACGGAGGAAGCACGATAGACATTCTGTTTGTGGACGCCTTCGAAAAAATGGGCAAATCCAAGCACGACCTCAAGAGAGTCGACTTTCCCCTCATCGGTTTCGCTGAGAGAACAACTTATCCGCTGGGATCCATAACCTTGTCGGTAATTCTGGGCGAAGGATGGAAAAACATAAAGGTATCGGTCACCTTCTTAGTAGTCGACGCTCTTACATCATATAATGCCATCCTGGGGAGGACCACCATCAATCCTCATAAGATTGTGACCTCCACAGTCCACCAAAAGATGAAGTTCCCCACGTCGAATGGGAGCGGAGAACTTCTAGGCGACCAGCCCTCCTCACGTCAATGCTATGTGAACTGCCTTCGCAGGAAGAACCAAAGGGAAACTCTCGCCATCGAGACAGAGGTGGACCCGCGTGAGGACCAATCTCGGCCAACGCCAATGGAGGAATTAGCAGAGGTTGAAATCGACGGTCCAGAAAAGAAGGTGCGCATTGGGACCGCCTTGAACGACGACCAACGAGACGCCCTGACTTCCCTCCTAAAAGAATTCAAGGAACTCTTCTCATGGAAGCCCAGTGACATGTCAGGCATCAGCACCGACAAAATCTCCCATGATCTAAGGATAGATCCTTCGATAAAGTCGATTGCTCAGAAGATAAGGTCATTCAGATCAGACAAACGCTTGGCGATCAAGTAAGAAGTAGGCAGGCTGGTCGAGGCCAATTTTTTAAGGGAGGTACGATTCCAAAGCTGGGTCGCCAACCCAGTTCTCGTGAAGAAATCAAACGACAAATGGAGAATGTGCATCAACTTCTACGACCTAAATGAAGCTTGCCCGAAAGATTCATAACCCCTTCCTCGAATTGATCAGCTGGTAGATGCAACATCTGGTCATGAAATGCTGAGCTTTATGGACGCCTATTTAGGCTACAATCAGATCCGAATGCACCCGGCCGATGAAGCCCACACAACCTTCTATGCATACGGAGATATACTTTGCTACAAAGTGATGCCCTTTGGTCTAATCAATGAGGGGGCAACCTATCATCGAATGGTAAACCGACTGTTCCAAGAAATGTTGGGGCGCAATATGGAGGCATATGTGGACGACATGCTCGTCAAGATAGTAAAGGGAAGCCCTCATACAGAAGACCTTCAGGAAGCATTTGAGTGCATGAGGAGGCATAGCGTTCGCCTAAACCTAGCAAAATGTGCCTTTGGAGTCAAATTAGGCAAATTCTTGGGATTCATGGTAAGCAAGCGCGGAATAGAGGCGAACCCTGAAAAATTAAAAGCCAATGAGGAAATGAGGTCCCCAACTTGCCACAAGGAAGTCTAATGTCTGAATGGCCACCTGGCCGCACTCAATCGCTTTCTTTCAAGGGCGAGTGACAGATCACTTCCGTTCTTCAACACTCTCAGGGTCAACCGCAAGTTCGAGTGGACACCGGAGTGCGAGGCTTCCTTCCAATCATTAAAGCAGCACCTTCAAACACTCCCAGCTTTGGCGAAGCCATTCCCGACGAACAACTCTTTCTATATATAAGTATTAACGAGGTTGCAGTCAGTGACGTATTAATAAGATAATAGGAAAATAAGCAGAGTCCAGTGTATTTTGTAAGCAATTTATTTAATTCGGTTGAAATAAAATATATCGAGATTGAGAAGTATCTCTATGCCTTAGTTATTGCTGCTCGAAAATTAAGACCGTACTTCCACGCGCGCGCCATTACGACCCTCACCAACCAGCCTTTCAAACACTTCATGATGAAGCCAGACTCTACAGGAAGAATGGTTAAATGGGTGATCGAGTTGAGAGAATTCAAGATCAAGTTTGCGCCGAAAACGGCCATCAAAGGTCAAGCATTGACAGATTTCATACTGGAAAGTACAGGCAATGGTCTAGCAGAAGCAGAAAACCGGCAAAGTCAGTCAACATATACAAGCAAAGGCTGGGAACTTTATACTGATGGATCATCTTCAAGAGAAGGTTCGGGGGCAGGATTAATTCTCATCCCTCCTGAGGGTGAGCCTTTAAAGTATGCGATCGCCCTTACTTTTAAGGCGACCAACAATGAGGCTGAATATGAAGCTCTTATCACTAGATTGCGACTCGCTAAAGGAATGGGCATAACGTCACTCAGGGCAAAAAGCGACTCATAGCTAATTGTAAATCAAATCAATGAAACTTATGAAGCAAAGAGGGAAAAGATGAAAAAGTACATCGAGATTGCTAAAAAACTCATCGCTGAAATCCCAACTTTCGTGATTGAGTCTATTCCTCGCTAAGACAACCAACTAGCAGACTCTCTAAGCAAACTGGCGTTCGGGGGAACAAAAATACAGGATGTGCAAATTCTGGAACAACCTCTATATTCGGTTCTCGATAACCGAGCAGAAGTCTTCAACATTCAAGGGCAGGTCAACTAGATGACTCCATTTCAGAACTTCTTGAAAGAAGGAATACTGCCAGAAGACGAAGGCGAGTCCACAAAAATAAGTCGTATATCTGCAAGTTATCTTCTCATAGATGGAGAGCTCTATAGGCGAGGATATTCAACTCCCTATCTAAGGTGCATCTCTCATCCCGAGATAGAAAGAGTTCTCCGCGAAGCTCACGAAGGAGTCGCCGCATGTCGTGAAGGTGCATGCTCATTAACGCGCAAAATCTTCAGACTAGGCTATTACTGGCCAACCTTGAGCAGAGACGCAACAGAATTAACAAAAAAAATGTGCGACTTTTTCAATAGTTGGCACCACGATCCGGTCGACCACCGACATTGCTATCCCCAATGGCGGACGCCTGGCCTTTTGCCCAATGGGGAATAAACATCTTGGGCCCCTTTCCCATCAGTATTGGGCAAAAAACCCACATTATCGTGGCGATCGACTACTTCACCAAGTGGATAGAGGCGAAAGCATTGGCCTCCACGACTAAATTCCAAGTGATCAAGTTCTTGAAAATCTACATATTTTCGCGGTTCGGCGTCTCCAAAATACTCATAAGCGATAATGGTCCACAATTCGTAGGAAAAGAACTCAAGTGGCTCTGCGAAGAATACCATATCGATCACAAATTCAGCTCGGTACAAAGTTATCCTCAAATGAATGGGCAAGCCGAAGCAGCCAACAAAGTTGTCCTGGCAGAACTCAAAAAAGCGAGTTCAAGCCTTCAAAGGAAACTGGGCAGAAGAGATGGATAATGTACTGTGGGTTGTTCGAACAACACCCAAAACAGCAACGAGGGAAACCCCATTCAGTTTAGTGTACGATTCAGAAACAGTAGCACCCGCCGAATTAGCGGTGCCTACCCATAGGATCCTACACTTTAATACTGAAGCGAACGAAATCGAGCATAGAATAGACCTCGATCTTGCAGAAGAAAATCGATGGTAATCAGATAACGTCCAAGTCAAAATGCGACTGACGACCGCTCGATACTTCAACAGAAAAGTCAGCGCTCGCCAATTTTTCGTGGGAGAGATGGTTATACGAAGGAATGAATTCACAAGACTGGACAACCAAAACAAACTTTCAGCTAAGTGGGAAGGTCCATACAAAGTAGTAGAGATTACCGCCCTAGGGTCCTACTACTTGGAAACCACAGAAGGTGTAAGGCTACCCCGTCCATTTAACTCCGAACATTTATGGAGGTTTTATGCATAGCTTGTAATCAAGAATGTTATGTCAATAAAACAAATCATTCCTTCATACAAAGCATAACCACTCAAACCAAAACGAAAGGTCCCAAAGAAGGGAGAAAGAAGATTAGGCGAACATCCCAAAGGATTAAAACCTTAGAAAGGCGAACACATCCATAAAGGGTTATAGTTTCCTTAAAGGTATAATCATCGAGTAACAGTTCCCTTAAGAAAATCTAGCGAATGGACTAGATGGTTCTATAAAAAAATACCATTCTTCCTTCTAAGACTAAGGAAATGTCTAAGGCCCTATATGGCGAGACTATCATACATAAATTAAAGAGAAGTTGAAAACAAGTATGGTAAAACTTCCAAAAGCATTCAAACGAGAAATACATCGGAAGAATAGTCAAACACATTCAAAGTCAAATAAAGGCAAAGGCTTATGAATATAAATGCGTTCAATATTATTAAAATAATAATAATTGAGTCTAGTATAAAAAGATAATTACAAACTTTCCCAAAAACAAAGGTAAGTAAAAGTTATTATCAAGAAAAAAAAATGACAATATGATCGCCTGGGGAGCTCGGACCTCAAGGTCTGGGTTCGTCGGGGACAGCAGCTTCCTTCTCGGCCCCGGGGGCAGCAGCTTCCTTCTCGGCCCCGGGGGCAGCATCCTCGCCAACAGCAGCAGGAGCCTCCTTGGAGTAGCCACTCTCGATGAAGTCCTGAAGAGACTTCACCTCCCGGAGAGGAAACTTAGGGTCGATCCCCTGAATCTCATCGACCAGGACCTGGAGGTAGGCAGCCACCTCAGCCTTCATCACCTCCAATGCGCAGTCAGAGAACTCTCCGGACTTCTTAAAGTCCTCAACCACGCTCTGGGGGGATGGGACAACCTTCAGCTTTGAGGCGATATGCTCCTTCTCTGCCTCTGAAGCATCCCTCCGAGCCCAGGACTCCTTCAGCTGGGCCTTAAGGTCAGCATTCTCTGCCTCCAGCTGAGCAGAGTACTTATCAGCTGCCTTGACCTAGAGTTCAGCCCTCAATCGCTTTTCCTCAGCGAGAGCCGTCTGGTCCTCCCTCTCCTTGAGGGCGTCAAGCAGCCTCTTCTCATTCTCAAAGTGTTTCCGACGAGCATGGTCCCCCAGGCTAGTGGTTGCCTCAGTCCTCTGCTTCAGACCCTCCATCTGATCAGGAGTGAACCCTCAGGCTCTGATACTGCTCCAGCTCGATAAGCAAGTCAGACTGCTTATCGGCGAGCCCCCCTACGGTCCGACCGATCGCCAACTCCTCGCGGAAAAGCTGACAATCGGGAAAAAGGGGATAAAGTACAATCTGATCAAGGAGAGGTCAAAGAACGACCCAATGGTAACTATAAGGAAGGAATAAAAGAAGAAGGACTTACCAAGTCGATCCGCTCGAAATGCGATCTCATGACACCCTAGATGTCATTCAGCTCAGAAGGGATCGCCGCCCGATCCCGAGGGGGAAGGATCCCTTCAAGTAGATGCATGCAGAGGTCTGAGTTACCCTGCATCATCAACAAATCCGAAATCTCCACCTTATGGAGATTTCCCCAAGGGGCCCAGCGACCCTTTGGGTTCGCCGCCTTTGGTGACTGAAATAAGCCCACCAAGAGGCAGTAATCCCCGGCAAAGGGAGTCTTGTAGGTGCCCGTGGCGACACCGAGGGTCTGAACCCTCTTCTGAGCCCTATCCCCCTAGGAGGGGTTGGGAGCAGTAGTATCGGAGGTAGGCGTGGTGACCTCTCCGGTGGCGGGAGCCTTTCCTCGGGAAGCAGCAGATCCCCCGGAGGAAGTTGGACGATCCTCGCCCGAACTCCTGACCTTCTTGGCAGGAGCAGGACTCGGAGCCACCTCAGCAGCAGCTTTTCCTGAAAATGATCAACAAGGGTATTAAAACATAAGGCTAAAACAGAGGGAGGAAAGTCAAAAAGACAGTCGTATAGCTCTCTGGCGATCGCCAGGAGCGACCCCAGGTTGTTCATCCTCTGGCTTGCGCTTGGACGCTCGCCTAGAAGGGGAGGAGGAGGACTCAATGACGCCTGAGCAGCGGACAACCCCATCTTAGCCTGCTTTGAAAATAGACTAATGAGTTTAGGTCCTCGAGTGCCTACAACCAACAAAGAAAAAAGGGTCAGAAATTTACCTAATCAATAGAAACTGGTGTGGAATGATGAATGCCCGCCAGCATAAGCCTTGACTCTGAAGTTTCCGCCATTGAGCGGATCGAACAGAAGTCCGTCTGCCTATGAAGTCGGAAGAAGTCGTCGATGGCGTTCCGATCACTCCCCGACAACTTTCCAAAGCTTGGAGGAGTATCCCTTTCCAGCTGAAAGAGATCACATGATACACTACCCTTGTAAAAGAAGTAAAACTTCTTTTAGTTGGAGTTGGTAGTACGGAAGTAGTCCACCAGGCGAAAATGGACATTCTAGTTCCAAGTCTGGCCCCTCCATTCCTCGAACTTGGGCCAACGAGTCTGGAAATGATGAAGATGGTTCGCCCCGACAGGCAATCGGTAAAAACATCAGAACAAGGCCAGTGAATACGTCCATCCTTGTCGTAAAAACATAAACTTGAACCCAACCCACATCCTGATGGCGTTGGGCACCAGTTGCGTAGGGTCTACCCAATAATAGCAACAAAGCTCCTGCAAATCGTCGCAGAGAGGAAAATGCAACCCAGCATCGACCAGGGCCGCATAAATGTAAACCTCTCCTTCGCGAGGATAATGCAGGGCACGTCTCCTTCGGGGAAAAGACGGGGATATTGTTGTCAGGCACGTCCACCACCACCGGCGTGTCGGACGATTGCCCAGAAATCGGCTTGGGGGTAGGATTCCTCTAGCCCTGCGCCGGGGAAGAGTCGTCCCTAATGATCAAAAGGGCGTTCGTAGCCCTGGTCGAAACCTTCTGACCAGAAGAAGGTTGCTTGGAAGAAGACTTGTGGGATGATCCCTTTCCAGAAGATTGATTCTTGGAAGTCATGGTAACAATAGAAGATTTTTGGAGCTCTTAAAAGTGAGAAAGGTAAAGTTGAAAGTAGAGCACTGAGGAGGATATGAACTCTCTGGAATGAAAATGGCTTGAGTGTGTAAAAGACTAAATGCCAAAGTTCGCTTTTTATAGCCAAAACAGAGGAAACTGGACAGGCACGTCTGAAACGGCTCAGATAATGATTACACCATTTTGGGTAAAATCGAAGCGATGTCAGAATTCCAAGAGACGCCTCAGGGAGACAAACGGTTGGAACGGTACAAAAAACTGTCAGCCTAAATTGTTACGGAAGACTAAAAGACAGACATGCCTCAATTGTCCGTTCAACTTCTGGATAACAGTGCATTCATTAAATGCTCGAGACCTTACACAAAAAAGGTGATCGCCAAAAGTTGCACTAAGCCTCTCCTGAAACCCTCTTGACGGTAGTGCTCACCTAAAGAGTAATGAATGAGCATCCATAAACCCGAACAACCTAGAGTGTTCACCTAAAAGGGTAAAGGATCAAACATTCCATAAACTCTAAGCGACCAAAAAATCGCTCGCCAAAGGATACAGAGCATAAAAATTGCACAAATAAGCAGATAAGAACAGAAAAGATCCAGTCCAAGTGTCACTATCTCAAACCCTATCACAGAATCAAGCTTGGCCGAAAAATTTCACTCAAGCTTCGGGGGCAAATGTTGGGTATTGATAGTTACGACCCAATAAGGGAAATGCCTCAGAGGCCCAATAACTTTGCAGGGGTAAAACTCATATCATTCAGAACCGGGCCAGCCCACAGTAAGGGTAATCTGGCCTTCACAAAGCGGTCCAATATCGAACCCAAACTAAAATGGACGCCAAAGTTCTATCTCAGGTCGTCATCGGCCAGGCCAAAGTCTCCTATTGCTCGTCATGGAAGCGCTCGCCAAGAGAGACCAACCTCTCAACTCTGGTCTCACAAACCGACATCAAGTGTATGGCCACGATATCTCGCGTATATGGAGCATATATTCTATAAAAATTACATAAGGTAACTGCAATATTATGCCATTACCGTAATATCTGCTATCCTAATATTTATCGGCACAATATTCACCAAGATATTCAGTTGCCTATAACGGTTTGATCTCCTCACTCTATAAATACTCTTGTTTTTCAATACGTTCATTACGTTTTGAGTTCATACACACAGTATACTCATTTAAACATTGGAGTGGAAGACAGAGGCACCCCATCTGTTGTGATCCCCTTCTTGCAGGTTCATCGGAGCTCAGGCGAAAGCGCGTGATCATCAATACTTTGACATTCAATTCACTGTCAAGTCAGCACCTGTGAGTTTCAGACCCAACATATATTACTTCAAAATTTAGTTTAGGGAAAATGGACTTGGGGCACGCATGTACAAATCATACACCTTGTCATGCAGAAGTATAATTGTATTTTATGGAGCGTTTTTTTTTTTGTATAAAAAAAGATTATTATCGAGGACGGGTCATTTTAAAGGGGAACGGTACTCCCCTAAGGGCCCTAACCCGTAATATTAAGAATTTATTTTTTCCATTATTAAATACACATGAATTACTTTACCCAAATGAAAATAATGCTAATCAATATGGAATAAACACAAGTCTTAATTAATAAACTACAATTTCACACGGTGCAAAGTTATTTTACATCTCGGGACTGCACCATCGCGGTACAAGATTGGTACATGGATCAATTCATTAACCGCTTTGTAACTTTGTCATACCTAATTGGTTTGTATATTAAGGATAAATTACGACTATGCTCTTAATATTTGGGTATATTTTGAGATTTTTTTAAATTTTTTTAATATTTGAACAGATGCTTAAGTTTTCATTTCGTTCATTTTTCTATCAAAACTTAACATAATAAAATAATATATACTTTTAAGAATGTCACAATTAAACCCTTCAAAAAAATTATATCTTACATTTGAGTTTCAATTGAATCATGACTCAATTGTAACATATTTTGTTAAATTTGAATGAAAAATTTGACGAAAATGAAAATTTTAAAATATGACCAAATGATAAGTACGAATATTTTCAAAACTAAACATTTAGAGAATTTTTAAAATATTAGAGATAAAATCGTATTTTTTAACAGATATACCTATAAAGGTAGGACTTAACTTCTTTTTTTTTGCCAATAAATCAAACACTTCATTGCTCGGTTAAACCGTTTACATAGTCCGAATTACATAAAGACAATAAAGAAGGCGGATGTAACAAAGGCTAATTAGATGGACACATCCCCTGTTTCGATTTTGTTGCAATCCAGTGTGCGCACCTGTTCGCCGTTCTCCGGACAAACCGTCATTGGATATTTGGGCACTCCTTTGCCACATCCAATATATCAGCTACCACATTGTGAATTTCCCAATCATTCTCAAGATGTCCTCCTCTTAATATATCTATTACACATTGGGCATCCGATTCAATGATCACATTATCCCACCCGTGGTGTCTCACCATTACCGTCGCCTGGAGGATCGCCTTTGCTTCCAAGATCTTCGCACTCGCACCAAAGCACCTAGCGTTCCTACCATCAACGATCTTACCGCGCCAATCCCTCGCGATCGCACCTAGTCTACCGTTGTTAGTCGTGTGGTCCCAAGCCACGTCGCAATTCACCTTCACCACCCCGAGAGCTGGTCGGATCCAGCCCCTATCTACGTGCTCACTCCCGTGGTCTGGTCTGACCCAGCTGGGTCTGTTCACGACCCGCCATGTTTCGCTCGCCAGGGCTCGCGCAGCTCGGACAGTCGGCTCGACCTGCGGCTCCTTCCCTTCCTAGCTAGCACAACATCTGGTTTTCCAGATCTCCCACGCAGTTGCTTCCCCCAGCACACGCCTCCATCGACCTGCCTCACCTCCGGTGTGGCTCAATGCCTGAATGGACCTGATCCATTCAAGCCAACCTGTAGTACCAACACCTGCAGCACCGAACCCCACAGTCTACGCCAAACAGCTAATGCCCAAGGGCATTCCAAGATAGCATGAAAGGTCGTTTCAATAGCACTACAAAAACTGCACTTTGGTTCGGTTTGTACTCCCCGTCTCACCAATTCAGCACGTACAGGTAAAGCATTATGTGATGCTCGCCACATAAATTTCTTTACCTTGGGGATAGAGTCGCATTGCCAAATGGTTGTCCAGGTTCGGCTCTCGACGGTGGCATCACCCGCAGCCGCGCGGTTGTTCATTCTGGCCTCCCTTCCTCGGATCTGATGATAAACCAGCCTTGGTCTCGGAATCCCATCTGCGGCCGAGGGCCATACGAGCCTATCTTCGGTCGGGGTGTTGCTCATGTGTATTGCCTCGATCGCAGCTCGCTCTGATCCCGATAGGCTATGCTGCAGATCCGCCAATTTCCAGCGCCTACTCCCCGTGTCGTATATGTCGCTTACTCGTACCGGTGGTCCCTCCGTAACTCCAGGGTAGGTCCTGATTCTGTTACTAGGAATGCATGGGATCCATGCATCCCTAAATACATCGATGTGCTCCCCAGTTCCAACCCTTCACATCCCTTCTCGATGTAGGATGTCTCGCCCCTCTAGGATGCTCGACCACGTCCATGACGGTTGAGCTCCTCGTGTCGCATCCATGAGCCCCCCCTCTCGGGTAGTATAGACCTCTCAACACCCTCGCCCACATCGAGGTGTTGTCAGTATGTAGTCGCCATGCCGTCTTGGTCAGCATGACCTTGTTAAAATCGGTCATATCGCGAAAGCCCATACCTCCTAGGACCTTTGGTTGGGTTAGTTTCCCCCAACTGACCCAATGAATCTTCATCTTCTCATCCCGACCATTCCACCAAAAGCGTGCTATGAGTTTCGTCACATCTGCACACCACGTAATTGGTAATTTAAAGAGAGACATTACATAGGTCGGGATGGCGGTGATTACCGCCTTGATCAGAACCTCATTCCCTACGGTATTTAGGAACATTGTTTTCCACCCATGGATCTTCTTGACAACCCGTTCCTTGAGATATTGCATGGCCTCCCTTTTTGATCGCCCCCAGTCGGTAGGAAGACCCAGGTATCTACCCGCATCCTCGACAACTTGGATGTTCAGAATAGTTGCCACTCGATGCTTTGTGTCCATCCTCGCTGTCTTACCAAACTGAATACAAGACTTGTCCAAATTTATCTTTTAACCGGACGCCTTGCTATACCTTTCGATTGATTCCTTAAGGGTCCGTGCGTTCCTCTCCGTCGCTTTCATGAAGAAGATGGAGTCGTCCGCGAAGAACAAGTGGTGTATCTCTGGACACTCCCTCTTCATTCAGATCCCTTCATACCTTTGTTCCTCCACATCTCGCATGATCTGTCGTGAGAGTACGTCCGCGACAAGGATGAAAAGGTACGGAGATAGTGGATCTCCCTGCCTAATACGTCTTGTCGGTCTGAACCTAGGTGTTTTCGTTCCATTGATTACCACGCTATATTGCACCTTGGTCACGCACTCCTCGATCCAACTGCACCACTTACTTGAGAACCCTAACCTTTTGAGAGTTTGTAAGAGAAACTCCCATTCAATACGATCATACGCTTTGCTCATAAAACTCGTTTGTGGGTACCCCTCTAATATGCTTTTAATAATAAGTCAAACCCACAAATAAGATTTTGCAGATTTTTTATTTATTTTTTTGGAAAAGTGAAAAAATCAAATCATAAAGCTTGTTCGCGGGTAATCTCAATTTTGTAAACTTTCTATATACATGTTTGATATTTTTTTTCCATGGAAAAAATTTCTGTTCACACGCTCCGCAAGTAGCATATCCAAATTAGAATTGCCCAGGGCCAGTAGTTCAATCAACCACATAACTCAAATCTCGACTCAAGTGGCCTCACGGGAGACACTTGTATTTGTTCTTCAATTTGTTACTGGACTCACTAATTTCATGAGGAAAACGACGTTGTAGTCGGGATGAGTTTCTTTTCCCCAAAAAACTTGTCCAAAATTTTGGAATTTATATTTGAAGGATCGAATCTGAACATGAGTTTATCCCACAAAATTTGATTGAATCGGTCTTACTTGACTCGAATCGGTTTAAGCATTGAACCAACATTTTTCTTAAAAAAATAAAGTTTCATCCAACTATTAAATACAAAACACAATGCAAACATCATATCAAGTGTTCAATATAAAATACAATTCAAATATCATACCGAATATTTAATATAAATAAACTCAAATTCCAAACACAATCCTAACTAACCACACAATAAACTAATTCCAAACACAAAAAATATTGACTCTAACTTATACTCGGGTCAAACCAGTTTATTCATTTTTTTGTGTGTGGGGTGGGGGGGGTGGGTGGGGGGGAGGGGGGCAGTGATCGTAAACTTCAGGTTGCAATTGTTGAGTGACTGAATGTGGTGGATATGAATGATGGTGAAATATATGGTCCTTATTATCGAACACATCTTCTAGTTGATATTTGTTTTCTATTTGTTCATCCTCACTAGATGACACAACTTCTGCCATCATCTGATTGAACCTCGATAGTTCACCATTTATGTTGTCGGAGAACCGACAAACATTCATAATCTCGTCCACATACTTCTTCGATCTCCAGTTGTAGTCCTCAACAATTTTTTGCAATAAAGAGCAACATGTGTTCCAACCTCGCATGTGTATCATAAAAATGAAATATTGATAAGTACATCAACTAATTACAATTACAATTGAATTTATGTATACCAACAACTTACCAACAACATTGTTTGATTATCAAGTGGTTCGAAGTGCATAGTCAGTGTTACCTCAACATTTGTGTCCACTCGTAGCGGTGGACTGACATCTCTGATTAATGCAACTGTCATCCTTGAGTACCACATCAAGTACTCATAACGAGTTATGTGTATCTCCTATTCATGAACTAGATGCACATCACGGTTGTTCCACAATTAAATGTATGCGATGTGTCGTGTAGCCCATGGCTCGCGCCTCTTCTTATCCCAACGTAGTTTGTGCAACATATCCCAAGTTTTTCGATCCTCAAATGATTCTGGTATAGGTTGACAAAGGTTGAGCTACTCTATTACGCAATCCACCATGTGTCACTCTACATTGTTAAAGTGTATGAGTGACATTTTGGCCAAGCATAAATGCTCGTCCTCCATAAAGACTAGGGGCATATTTTGTATTCAGTCATGGTTGTATGGATTCTAGTTTGCCTTCAATATACAATAAAAAAAATATTACAATTGGATGTGCAAATTTATGTCTTATATGACTAAATACCTGAAACTCTCCGAAGGCAACCAACTCGTCTTGGTAAAATGATGAGCGCTAGGTTCATGATTTCTTTTATTTATCTTGGACAGTGTCCACCACATCCCAAATGGAACTTGGTCGTGCTAGCTCACATTGGTCTTTATTATTGGACGACCCACAAATAAATACTTTCAGAACCACAACTATCACATTTAATATATAATAATTAGTGTAATACTTCAATGATATTATGGTTAGTAAGAACATATGACAATTAGTTGTACTTGCATAAGTACAACACATTCTGCAACGTTCATTCTACCTTTCTCTACAACTCTGCATAAGTTATTATATAAGTAACTTAATACAACTGAACCCCCACTGTACTAAGTCGTCTAATATAAATTCTTCAATAGTGGAAGATACTTTAGGTTTACTTTGTTCCCACTAGTGCTAGAGAATAAAAATTCACCTAACATGTGCAAAATATATCCATGTACTCTCATCACAACTTCTTCTTTGTCAGAGGTATCCAATTTGCTGTATCTTGTTATCTCGAATATTCTTCTCAACCAAGATAGTTCTACCTTATTGTTCGTCATCCGACCATCCTCACGAGTTGGTACGTGTTCCAATAATTGTGGGTAGAGATCAAGCAAATTAATGGAATCATCTCCCAAGTAATATGTGTATGTAAATGGGGTCCACTAACCTGTAGCCCTAGTAGAAGATGAATATCCTGCAACATGATAGTCATTTCATCCCTACCATATGTGAAATGTGAGAGTCTCTATTCGCCACCTCTCAATAAGTTAGTGAAGTAACCCAACGTCAACAATTATGTGAGATATATCCGACACACATCCAAAACCTGCAAGATCCACACACTCACTAGTGCATGGATCTAGGACCCAACACTTACTCACCCTCCAATATTTATCATTCCTCGAGTTTTCACTAGCAGTAACCTATAATTAATTAACGATGCTTATGAAATATTAAAATAATTTTACGAATGTTAAAAACAAAATGTTGAAAACATAAATTGAAAATTACTATTTCATCCGCGACGTCTTTGATACATGGTATTGTACTCAAAATTAGGGGTGGCAATTTCTGACACGACACGATTAAACGATCTGCAAACGATCTGCAATTTACACGTTTAGACACGACACGATTACTAAGCGTGTCTAAACAACTCTTATACGTTTAGACACGATTAATAATCGTGTCTAAACACATCTAACCTGCTAAAACACGACAAACACACGTTTAAACACGATTAATTAATCGTGTCTAAACGTGTCTAATCGTGTCGTGTCTAACCGTGTCTAATCGTGTCGTGTCTAACCGTGTATAATTTTCACTAACCCACACCCACATTAATGTGTTGATTTTAACGTGTCTTATCGTGTCGTGTTTTATCGTATATATCGTGTCTATCGTGTCGTGTTGTGTCTATCGTGTTGTGTTATCGTGTCATGCCGTGTCTAATCGTGTCGTGTCTTATCGTGTTGTAAACGTGTCGTGTCGTGTCGTGTCTTAATCGTGTCGTGTGTCGTGTGACACGTTTATTAAACGTGTCGTGTACGTGTCTGACATTTACAGACACGTTTAAAACTTATCCATTTAGACACGACACGTTTAATGACACGACACGACACGATTGTCAAACCTACTCAAAATCTAGTGAGAATAGTCGATGAGCTTTATGGAGTATACTCAAAATTACCCAAACAAATGGGGGAAGTTGTAATTTTTACTAGAAAGAGCGAAATCGAAAAGGATCGTCAAAGCAAAGCAATGGAAAGATCACAAAACAGTAACAGAAACCTCTCTCCACTTAAACTCTTTCGAAGCTCCAACTGCTGAACTCTCGATCTCTCCGCCATTTCTCCTCTACTTAACCGACCCTCGACTCGATAACAGCTGTCCCCCGCTGTCTCGGAAATCGCGCGTCTTCAAAGTTGCTCACGAGTGCATGTAATTCTGCAACAATGCTGACGAACTGAATTCGGTAGCTTCCGAGGTTTTAGGATTGTTGCTTCGCGACTTGAGGTACTACTTTCTTGTTAATCATTTCTTCGAACTCTGGTTGGAATTTGTTAGTCGGCTGTTTGATCTCAGTTGATATTGTTTATGAAGCGTCTGCATTGCACTTTGATATTTTGTTTGAGATCCTTGTTACGATGTGGAATAGATGAAAATCAGGCCGCTGGATGACTTAGCTCGTTCAGTAATCACGATTCACAAGCTTTTCGTTTTGTGTCTTATGTCCAATGCAAATAGGGTAGTGAACTGGTGAATCGGTCTCAGGAATCAGAACCTGAACATTTGAATGTCTATGCGGTACTAAATATGGGTACTTATTGTTTTGGTTTTGGATACTATACTGATCCCTGAAAAAGAAAAATTGATAATCTTTTCAAGATATCAAAGGAAAGGCAACGATTTTGACATAGTGCACCAAAATTGAGACTTGGAATCACATGATATTCTTTTCGGGTTATTGATAACTAATAAAACTAGCATTAATGTTTTGTTTTGTTTTGCCAATGGTTGAATAAGCAATTTCTACAAAGTGGTTCAATACATAATAAATGAAAAGGAAGTTATGGAAGTACATATATCAGTCTTACAATTGTACATATATCAGTCTTACAATTAGATGGAGAGGGGCAACAAAATTATTAACTATGCAAATACCGTTTATCGCATATCTACTGTATACTTTATAATAATTGGTTGAACATTCTTTAGTGTAACATTTAAGTTTTGTTGATATCTAAGCTTTATCAACTTACGCTTTCTATAATTAAGCCAAAACCAATCGTTTGGTGTGTCCAAATAAGCTGCCTTCAGACTTTAGATAGACGTGACTAGCCTTAACAAGTGCTTTTGCCTCTTATACTTTGAAGTATATAGCTATTGCTAAGCAAGATAGTAGATTGTGACAGCAATTCTCTGCCTATATATTTCTTTTGTTGGGATATAAAGGGGTGAAGCTGTTATCATGTCCAGTGATGAGTTGCTCACTGAGTCTCGTTATATTCTTAGTGGATGTCCTTGTTCTTGCTCCTATTATCCCTAAAAAAAATTCCGATCATGTATCCAATTCCAGTCTTCCAATTAGAGTTAAATTAGCACGAGGACATCTTTGTGACGACGATTCAGTCTTTTTAGGTTTTGTGATGCTAAAGTTTGATTTGTTCCATCTTCTTATTGGTATATGTATTTTTTTTTTCATTTTTGATTGATGGTATGACTTCCTTATAGTCTTGCTCTTTAACCTTTGATGTTGTCCTTGTTTCTGGGTTGAGTTGCAGAGCTGCATAGCGATATAGACATGAGTGCATATATTGTTGGCGCCCTTGTCCCTATTGTAGTTAGTCTCATCTTCCGGAATTCCAAGAAAGAAAAGAAAAGGGGATTACCTGTCGATGTTGGTGGTGAACCTGGACATGCAATTAGAAACCGTAGGTTCACAGAACCAGTTACGACGGCCTGGGAAGGAATCTCCACACTTGCAGAACTCTTTGAGCAGGCATGCAAGCTGCATCCAAACAGGCCTCTGCTTGGTACTCGGAAATTGATATCTAAAGAGACTGAGGCAACTGCAGATGGGAGGTCATTTGAGAAACTCCATTTGGGAGATTATGAGTGGATGACCTACAGGAAAACCTTTGAAGCAGTATGTAATTTTGCCTCTGGTTTGGTACACCTGGGGCACAAAAGGGGAGAACGAGTTGCTATCTTTGCTGATACAAGAGAAGAATGGTTTATAGCATTGCAGGTGCTTATCATATTTCCTGTTGAAGTTCATTATATATAGAATATGCAGATTATAGTTTTAGTTATTTTGTAGAAATTAGTATAATACGTGGGTTTACTTTCATAATGTTACTTTGTGGTCCGTTGTTTCTGTTTATTTTGAAAAAGTTCTCATTGAGTGATACTTTTTGGTAGCTTTGATCACTATCATGATGTTGCCAAGCTTATTATTGATACCATCTGTGGATTATTTTCTGCCAAATTGCAATAGCATTGGTGAAGTCTGTGTAAGTGGTTTTAATGCAATTTAAGTTATTGATTCTCTTGTTAGGGTTGCTTTAGACGGAATGCTACCATTGTAACCATATATGCATCTCTAGGCGAAGAAGCTTTGCTTCACTCCTTAAATGAGGTATTCGCTGTTCCTGTCGTTTGTCTAGAAGATTTCTTACTTGCTCAAGCAAACTCTGTTATCCATGAGTAGTGCTACTTCTCTTATTAGATTTGTTGTGCTGTAGACAGAGGTAACAACTGTTATTTGTGGGTCCAAAGAATTGAAGAAACTTGTAGATATTAGTGGACAACTTGAATCAGTGGAACGAATCATATGCATGGATGATGATATACCATCCAATCTGTCGTTGGATGAAAGAAGCAGCAGTTGGACTATGATCTCTATGTCTGACGTGGAGAAGCTGGGGCTAGAAAACTCTGTTGAAGCAGATTTACCAATTTCTTCTGATGTTGCAGTCATAATGTACACAAGTGGGAGTACTGGTTTGCCTAAGGTGATTCAAATCGTTGTTGCATGCTCAAGTTCTATGGTTTCAAATTGGCAGTCTGATTTTTGTCTTTGTTTATATGACTGTAGGGTGTTATGATGACACATGCTAATGTCTTATCCACTGTTTCCGCTGTAATGACGATTGTTCCTGGATTAGCAGACAAAGATGTATATCTTGCTTACCTACCCCTGGCTCACATCTTAGAATTGGCTGCTGAGGTATGTCATCTACTAGAGTTATATTTTCATAGCAGATCTCTTTTATAAACCTACTTCATTTAAGAAAAAGTTCTGCTATATCTTGTCTATAGAAATTTGATTTGTGAAGTTCATGTCACAGAATGTTATAGCTGCTGTGGGCAGTGCTATAGGGTATGGTACCCCATTGACTCTCACAGACACTTCAAGCAAAATAAAGAAGGGAACTAAGGGTGATGCTTCAGCCTTGTCGCCAACGGTCATGACAGCTGTCCCAGCAATTCTTGATCGTGTTAGAGATGGTGTGCGGAAAAAGGTTATCTTTGGACATTGTTATGCAGTTAAGTTCTTGCCAGGGTTGCACTTGTTCCTTAAATTCTGTGTTTGACTTTTTCATCCAGGTGGATGAGAAAGGTGGACTGTCGAAACAATTGTTTGATTTAGCATACGGCCGTCGCTTATCAGCAATAAATGGCAGTTGGTTTGGGGCATGGGGCCTTGAGAAATTCTTTTGGAACATTCTTGTGTTTAAAAAGATCCAGGCTATACTGGGAGGCCGTATACGATTCATTCTATCTGGTGGTGCTCCTCTTTCTGCAGATACCCAAAGATTTATCAACATCTGTCTTGGGTTAGTCTTGTCTATCCTCATGAGCTGTCCTCTTAATTAACTTTTTGTATGGTTCCCTTATATTTTGAAATTCGACTGAGACATATTTTCTGCTCTATACACACATATAAATTATAATTATGATTAGTAGTTTTAATTTGAGTGTCTATTTTGGGGAAGGAAATATGTGGGAGTTTGGGGCTAATCTAGAGTTAACTTTTTCCTCTGAACATTACACCAGTTTATGGGTGTTTCCTCCTTCCAAAAGTAGGCCATGGTCAGGTCTGCTTATGGACCTGGGGTGATGCCTTTTGATTGCTTCCATTGGGTTACATTTCATTTTGGTCCTGTTCTTTTGCATTTATTGTCTCTTAAGAACACAATGTAAAAATAGATAGTTGCTTTGTTTAACTAGGTAAAATACTTTCAGCAATTAACATGTTTTAGTTGCTAGAGAGACTGCGACTAAGTTATCATTTTTATTCATTTAGTATCTATATGAATTTAGTTGCTAAAGATTTAGCTAATGCGACTGTATTTTGTTCTAGTGAAAAGTGGAACTTGTTTTCTGTAATCACCTTGGGGAAGCTTAAACAGATTATATATTCTCCACTTTCATAGTTTTTCTTGTGTTTGATTAATACACACAAATCATCCTATAAAGAAAGTTTGTTTAATCTACCATGCTTTTGTTGATCATATATATATATATTGTTTCTCTAGCAAGTCATCATCTATCTTCCTTCAGGTTTCATCAAATTTAAGGAAGCTGCAGTCTTTATTCTTGAGCATCGGACTATCATTTTTAGTCATGATAGTGTTCTGCTTGAGAAATTTAGTTTTCCAAAAGAATCTGAGTAGCTTTCTTTGGTACTTCGAAGTCTGTCATATCAGTTAGACACTTCTTATAGTAGTATGCTGCACATGATAAGCCAGTTTGACATTCCAGGAGATCATAGCTCAAGCCTTAGTCTCTCTAAGGCTTGAAAAGTTCACTTCCTAACACTGGACTTTTAATTTGATGATGATTTGCAGTGCTCCAATCGGTCAAGGGTATGGCCTCACTGAGACTTGTGCTGGTGGGACATTTTCCGAGTTTGATGATTCATCAGTTGGTCGTGTGGGTGCTCCACTTCCTTGCTCATTTGTCAAGGTAAAGCAAATCTTAAGCTTGAGTATTTTGAATTGGGTGAATTCATGAAAAAATCCCTCTTATATATGTATATCAAATGGTTTCAGTTAGTCCATGTCCGCCATTTATAAATTCTTCTCTACTGTGTCTAAGTATTGTTGATGCTGCTCGTAAACTTCATGGAATGTTACACGTAGAATTTACTTGGAATATTCTGGTGCTTCCTCCCCCCACCACCCCACCCCATACATCAATAATGTAGGTTATTATTGTGAGAATGCATTCTTCGTATTTCAGTTGATAGATTGGCCTGAAGGTGGATATTTAACTAGAGATTCACCCATGCCTCGTGGAGAAATAGTAATCGGTGGTCCAAATGTTACACTCGGATATTTTAAGAATGAAGGGAAGACGCAAGAAGTCTACAAGGTATATTTTCCGCATATATAATTTTTTCTGTAGCACTTCCTTGTGTATGTTTATCTCTTCAAAATTACCTCCCAAACTATTTCTTACTAGAAGTGACTGACAAATGGATCAACTGTTCTTCTAAAAGGTTGATGAAAGAGGAATGAGGTGGTTCTACACAGGGGACATCGGACAGTTCCATGGTGACGGTTGCCTTGAGATTATCGACCGCAAAAAGGACATCGTTAAACTGCAACATGGAGAATATGTTTCCTTAGGGAAGGTTTGTACTATACTTGTTCCAGCTGAATTATCATTTATTATTGTTTGATTTTAATTCTCCGTCTCTATTCTTGTACAGGTGGAGGCGTCCCTTTCGGTGAGCCCTTATGTGGACAACATCATGGTTCATGCAGACCCTTTCCATAGTTACTGTGTTGCGCTTGTGGTAGTTGCACACCCTGCCCTTGAAGAATGGGCCTCGAAGAGTGGAATATCCTTTGATGATTTTGCTGAGTTGTGCGACAAACCTGAGGCTGTGAAAGAAGTCCTCTCTTCGCTCGTCAAGGTACATACTTGCATCCCTTGTTCTTATTGAAAAATGCGGAGTAGAGGAGTTAGAAACTTATCAACTGATTTGGATCATTTCCATTTGATCTGGAGTTGCCTTGGTCAGGATTTCATTCTGTACATGATTTGTTTTTTTAATCTGTTATTCTAAACGACGTGATTGGATCTCATCTATGATTAATTCCCGACTGTGAAATGTACTAAAAATCCACTGTTCTCTGGTGATTGCTTGTGTCAATCTTTGTTCGTTTTACATTTCACAGGCATCCAAGGCAGGTCGTTTGCAGAGGTTTGAAACCCCCACGAAGGTGAAGTTACTACCCAATGCATGGACCCCTGAGTCAGGCCTTGTGACGGCTGCGCTCAAACTCAAAAGAGATATCATCAAGAAAGCTTTCACTGAAGATCTTGCAAAGTTATATTCCAGTTGATGAATGGTTGAGCTTTCATGTCGTATGGATTCTTTACCAATTTTATTCCTTATTTAGTTGCAGACATTGTTTCTGGTTTCAAATGGATTCATGTCGTATTGATTTATCTTTCTTTTTTTCTGAAAGATGTGTGGTATCTAGTGTTTGTACAACTTACATGCTGTTGCTTGCTCCGTAGCATGTCTGGTCTGGGTCCATGAAGATGAGTCTAAAGAGAAATCCTCTTGAAATGGTTGATCATAAAACGCCCAAGGATCACTACTCCTATGAAAGTATCATTTTACGTCTGCAACTATTTAGATAAATCCCTCCCTTTAGAGTACAGCGTTTGATCATAATTGTCCTCAAGTAATCGTCTTCATGATTTTTATTTCAATGTTGTGACATAGAAGACATGGATACTAAAGAAATCCTAACACAATTCCACATGCAATGAACAACTCCTCCATGGCAAACTGGTTACAGAGAGAGATGTGAGAAGAAGGATCACAAGATGGGCATGAGAATTCTGATTGAAGAGGTCATGAGGGTATTTAAAACAGATTCTGCAGACACATATGAAGCAACAAAAGTCTTATCGACCCGTGTTGAGAGATGGCTACTTTACACTGCAAACAAAGTAAAGAGAGCACGAAAACTCTGTATAAGTGTAAGATCAACCACAACCCAAACCATGTTTTCCATAAAAATCATTCCTTAAGGATTCAAGAAAACAGGGATCTCTGTCTAATTCAGCTCGTTCTCAACATTAGTTCAGTCTTTTAGCTCCGTAGAAATAACATTACTGATTACCTTGACATAACAATTAGAAGGGCAAGGAAACTGATGCGAGACAAACCAGGAAACTTGGGACCGAAGTAATCGTATTTGGGTTTTCTGTTGAACCAGTGTAATCTATCAGACCGAGTTAAATAAGATTGAGTCGATTAAACCAGAGTCAGTATTGCTATCCTATTTGTGCTGATATGCTGTAGGATTTTGGATTCATTCTGAATTATATCAACAAACTGATTCTCTCTCTATTTTCTCTCTTCTCTCTCTTTTCTCTCTCAATTATGTTTGGTGCTAGATACGATCCCCAGGATCGCATCATCTGGTATCAGAGCAGGTATGCCCTCCATTTCCGCCGCCGTCCGACCGAAGCTTCCGTCATGGCCAACGAAACCAGAGCACAGAGGGATTCACGCGTGGATGCCACTCTCGAAGAACATGGGAGAGCTCTGTCAGAACAGAGTAAGACTCTCTCCGAGCTGCTCCTAGCCAACGAGAGGTTGTCCAATCTCACTGAAAGACACTCAGGATGTTTGGACGAGATTCGATCGTTACTCCAGCTGGTCTCGGCTCGACAGACAGGGAAGGGCTCTGAGGCGGGCATCTTGGGATCATGTGCTGATTCGGTAATATCCACAGCTGAGGAGAAAGGGCATACAGATTATACTGCTAACAGGCAAGCTGCATCTGGAGATAGGAACACTCAACAGGCTGAAACCTTCAAGGAACGGGATAGGCGCCATTATCATATCGGTAAGGTAGAATTTCCAAGGTTTGATGGTTCTGATTTAGCTGGATGGTTGTTTCGTTGTGGTCATTATTTTGATGTGGATGATACACCTGAAGAAGCTAAGTTAAAGATAGCTGTTATACATCTTGTGGGGGATGCCTTACAATGGCACCAATGCATTACAAGGGTATGGAGCATGCAGAACCGAAGGCTGTCTTGGAACGATTATGTATCTGCGCTTCAGGCAAGGTTCGGGGAAGAGATGTATGGCGACCCGGTGCTAGAAATGAAAAATTTGAGACAGGAGGGATCACTTACAGATTACTTCAGGAGGTTCGATTATCTGTTAAACAAGGTTCAAGTGATCGAGAAAATGTCGGAAGGAGCTGTGTTAAGTTTCTTTATAGGTGGTCTCAAACCATCTTTGCAAGGTCATGTGAGGCTGCTCAGACCCTCCAATCTGCATGAAGCTTATGCCCTTGCTAAATTTCACAATGATGTCTCGGAATTGCAGCTGAAGTCGAGGGTTGGAGAAGGTAATAGAGCTCAATATGATGGAGTCAGTAAAGCAGCTGCTGGTAGCACGGTTCAGTCGAGGCTAGTGAATAGAGGACCAGCTGCCAGAATAATGTCGAGTAAGGAATTGGAGAACCGAAGAGCAAGAGGGCTCTGTTACTGGTGTCCAGAGAAATATGTAATTGGGCACAAATGCAGCCGAGGTAAACATGTCTTCATGATTGAAGTGGGGGACGATGATCAAGATGAACATATGGAAGAACCCGGGGAACCTGTCATTGAAGAAGAAGAAGAGGAGGCAGCAGTACCACATATATCTATACATGCTATTCGAGGGACAATCCATTGCTCAACTATGAAGATGGAGGGGATGGTAAGGCACAAGAGGCTACAAATCTTAATCGATTCGGTAAGTACACATAACTTCCTCGACATCGGTATGGCTGTTAAGATGGACTGCCCCACAGAGGAAATCACTACAATGAAGGTAATTGTGGCTAATGGCAACACCATGACTTGCAGTAAGATATGCAGAGGTTTTCAGTGGTCGATGCAAGGTGAATCATTCGTGGCTGATGTATTCCTCATTCCTTTGGAGAATTATCATATGGTGTTAGGTGTCCAGTGGCTGATCACATTGGGAGACATCATTTGGAATTTCAGAGAGCTCACCATGAGCTTTAACTTGGGAGAACAGAAGTGCCAGCTCAAAGGCAGTGGGGGCAACTCGGTGAGGACTGCTTCGGTGGAGCAGATGACAGCTATACTAGCTAAGAAAGGGGAGTTAGCATCGGTCCAATTATGCAGCATCTCCTTGATGAGTCCAGCACAGCACGCCTCAGTATTTTCCACAGAGGTGAGTAAGGACAGCCGTGAAACAGAGAAACTGGATGAGCTGCTAAAGAAGTGCGACACAGTATTCCAAGAACCGAAGGGACTGCCTCCCAAGCGTGAAGTGGACCATCGAATACCGTTGAAGGGAGAATGAGTGACAGTCAATCAAAGGCCTTATCGATACCCCGCACCGCAAAAAGACATCATTGAGAGGATGATACGAGAGATGTTGGATTCAGGAGTAATACAAGCGAGTTTTAGCCCATTTTCGTCACCAGTGGTATTAGTAAAGAAGAAAGATCAGTCGTGGAGGATGTGTGTGGATTATAGAAGACTGAATGATTTGACAATCAAAGATAAATTTCCGATACCGTTAATTGATGAGCTACTTGACGAGCTGCATGGGGCGACCGTGTTTTCCAAGATAGACTTACGCTCGGGTTATCACCAAGTTAGGATGTTTGAGGGGGACATTCACAAGACGACCTTTCGTACACACGAAGGTCACTATGAATTCAGAGTAATGCCGTTTGGGTTGACGAACGCACCAGCTACATTTCAGGGATTGATGAACGGCATATTTAAGCCGTATTTGAGGAAATTTGTGCTAGTATTTTTTGACGACATTTTAATCTATAGTCCGAGCCTCCAAGAGCATATGAAACATTTAGAAGTGGTGTTCAAGCTTATGGTGATGAACTCCTTAGTTGCAAAGAGGTCGAAATGTTCGTTTGGAGGAGCACAGATAGAGTATCTGAGACACGTTATCTCAGGTCAGGGAGTGTCAACCGACCCCACCAAGATAGAGGCGGTTCGCAATTGGCCTACACCAGTGTCAGTTAAGCAACTCCGGGTTTTTTTTGGGTCTCACTGGATACTATAGGAAGTTCGTGAGGAACTACAGATCGATTAGTAAGCCACTGTCAGAGTTACTCAAAAAGGATTCGTTTAAATGGTCGGTCGAGGCAGATCACTCATTCGCAACACTCAAGAAGGCAATGACATCCACACCCGTCTTGGCATTACCAAACATGAGTGACACGTTTATAATTGAGACAGATGCTTCAGGGATAGGCATAGGAGCCGTCCTTATGCAGAAAGGACACACGATCGCTTTTATAAGCAAGGCTCTAGCTCCCAAACAACAGGTGCTATCTGTGTACGAGAAGGAATTACTGGCAGTACTATTAGCTATAAAAAAAGTGGCATTTCTACCTCATAGATAGACATTTTATCATTAAGACGGAGCACAGAAGTTTGAAATATCTACTTGAGCAGAGGGTGTCTACTCCGTTACAACACACTTGGCTTGCGAAGCTATTAGGGTACGATTATGAGATACAGTATAAAAAGGGGGTTGAGAATAAGGTGGCTAATGCTCTCTCAAGGGTAACAGGATCAGAGTTAATATTAATGGTGGTCACATCAGTATCTTCGGATATGTTGGAACGGATCACGAAGAGCTATGACCAGGATCTAGACTACTCATCTGTGATTCAACAGCTAGGCTGTGGAGTGGGACCCTCCAGATTCACTTATGGGGAGGGGATTTTGCGAAGACAAGGGAAGATGGTAGTAGGAAATGACAATAAATTGAGAGAAGATATCCTAAGAATTTATCACTGCTCTGCTTTGGGGGGCCATTCGGGGGTCACGGCTACATTGCAACGAATATCAGCCATATTGTATTGGAAAGGGATGAAAGGGCAGGTCAAGGAGTTCATAAGGCGATGTGAGGTGTGTCAAAGAAACAAGGTGGATAATAGTGCCAGCCCGGGTTTGCTACAACCATTGCCTTTACCTCATGAGGTATTTACAGACATATCTATGGACTTTATCACGGGGTTGCCAAAGTCACAGGGGAAAGAGGTGATCTTTGTGGCCGTAGACAGGCTCACTAAGTACGGGCATTTCATGGCATTGAGTCATTCCTTTAGTGCGGCTACAGTGGCGGAGGAGTTCTTAAACCATGTCTTCAAACTGCATGGGCTACCTAATAGAATTGTGAGTGATCGGGATTCAGTCTTCCTAAGTAATTTCTGGCAGGAGTTATTCAAACACCAAGGGGTCTCGCTATGCCTCTCATCAGCCTATCACCCACAGACGGACGGTCAAACCGAAGTGGTGAACAGATGCTTGGAGTCATACCTTAGGTGCAGGCACGGAGCCATTCAAGGACCAGTGGGGGCAATTGCCCCCCCTGACATTTTATTAAATATAAGTAAAACCCCCAATATTTGTTACAATTTGAAATTTGCCCCCACTGACAATGGAAGCAGAGTCAGATAACCTAAGCATGAAAATGGAAACTGAAGCACAGCAACACGGAGCAACAAACGTTTAAACTTACACTAATTTAGAAAGTCAATATTTACAGATTAATCTATAAGTAAATTTACAAGAAAACAATTACATATTGCCTATTCAACAGATTAAGAAGTTGTCTCACGAAGTAAGAAACAAGAAGTTGTCTCAGTGTCACGAATTTTCACATTTCAACTCCGAAATCGTTGAAATCAATATGAAAGGTACCTTCTCTTTGTCTTGATCGGTTCATATAGTAGTTACCTTGTAGAAAAAATAATTTTGTAAGTGATAGAAACCAGATTTAGAAAAATCGGCTACAATGTTAAGAAATAGGAAGTGAAGAAGAGAAGAAGATGTTGCTTACTTGGTCAGTTGGTTGGTTGTTCCTCGCCGTAGGAACTAGGAAGAGTAGATTTAGGGTTTGTTTGTGTTATTGTGTACATGGCTGCTTTACAGCTTCAGTCTTCAGAGCTTTGTTCCTACTTCCTCCTGCGGCTGCTTTATCCTAAATCCTAAAAGTAGTGATTAGGGTTTGTCTTTAGGATTTATCCTAAATCCTGCGGCTGCTTTGCCTTTGCTGAATGCAAATTAGTAATGGGCCATATTCTGATATTCTAAAGCAATGGGTTGTAGGAATGTGTTTAAGCCTTTAAGGATTATTTAATGTATAATAAATTAAATAATAGATGAATAAATGGGCCTAAGTAAACTAACCGTAGCAACTAGCTGTGTATTTATTCAATGTATTATTTTTATTTAGTATTATATTCAATTTGTAGTACTAAACTATGTATTTATTTATTTAGGTATTGATCATTTTTTAGTAGAATTAAAAGAAAGTCTCCGGAAGAAGAAGAAATTTCACGTCAAAATTTAAATGAGAAGTTTTTGAAGCAAAAGTATGAAGAATTCAATTTAGATGATTTACCATCGGATCCCGGCTTGAGAAAGAAAATTCAAGTTTATCATCCAAATGATCATGACAAGGTCCGAAGAGCTTATCTAGAAAATGGTCCATGTCAACCACGTGACCATGAATTTCCTCAAAGAACATTTGGTAAGGTACGTCGTCGCTTTGTTCCAACTTGGTTTGATGACTATGGAGATTGGTTGGAATACAGTATTTCGAAGGATGCCGCGTTTTGTCTATATTGTTATCTTTACGGTAAAAACAATGGAGATCAAGGAGGTGGAGATTGTTTTGTGATGGATGGATTTACGAATTGGAAGAAAAAAGAAAGATTTGATAATCATGTTGGCGTTGTGGGTAGTGCTCATAATGAAGCTTGGAGCAAATGTCAAGATTTATTGAATCAAGAGCAGCACATTTCAAGAGTTTTCTTTAAGCAAGAAGATAAATTACGCAAAGAGTATCGAACACGTTTAACTGCTTCACTTGTGTGTGTTCGATTTCTTTTGCGTCAAGGACTGGCATTTCGTGGTAATGATGAAGATAAAGAATCTCTTAATAAAGGAAATTTTCATGAGCTTTTGGATTTTCTTGGCAATCATAATGCATATATTAAGAGTGTTATAAAGAATGCTCCTGGTAATGCAAAGATGACATCTCCTGATATTCAAAAAGATCTTGTTCAAGCATCGGCAATGGAGACTACACGTGATATTATAAGAGATCTCGGGAATGAACCGTTTGCGATATTAATTGATGAATCTAGAGATGTGTCAATTAAGGAGCAAATGGCAATTGTTTTGAGATATGTAGACAACAAAGGTCGTGTGGTGGAGCACTTTTTGGGCATTGTGCATGTTCGAGATACAAAAGCTATATCACTCAAGGTAGCTATTGAAGGGTCACTCTCAAAACATAATTTATGCATATCGAGATTGCGTGGGCAAGGTTAATTTGTCTGTTATGTTCTCTTCCGTGCTTGAAGTCCTTGAGTTCATTGAGCAAGATGGACAATATAAACCTCAAGAAGGTGAAGCATGATCCTTGATAAATATAATGTCTGGTTTTGAGTTTGCTTTCATCTTACACTTGATGATAAACATATTGTCAATAACGGATGAATTGTCACTTGCATTGCAAAGGAAGGATCAAGACATTATCAATGCTATGGTTTTAGTCAAGGGGGTTAAACAACAAATGCAACATATGAGAGATGATGGATGGAGCTCATTGTTGAATGACGTCTCTTCATTTTGTGAGAAACATGATATTCCGGTCCCATGTATGGATGACATTTATGGAGCTGAAAAACGTCCAAGACGTAAGGGAGAGAAAAAGACTAATCACAACCACTATCAATTTGATTTATTCAATGATGTGATTGATTGGCAACTGCAGGAACTCAATCACCGTTTTAATGAGGTTAATACTGAGTTGCTTCTATGTGTGGCTTGTTTGAATCCAACTGATTCTTTTGCTGCTTTTGACAAGGAGAAGTTGGTTCGCCTCGCCCAATTTTATCCCTCTGATTTTTTTGAAGTTGATCTTCATATTCTTGCCAAACAACTTGATAGATTTATCTTTGATATGAAGTCAAGTGTTGAGTTTCTAAATCTCAAAGGCATTGGCGAACTCTCTCAAAAGTTGGTTGAAAGAAAAGACATATTGTGTACCCATTGGTGTATTTGCTCGTGAAGTTAGCATTGATCTTGCCAGTTAGCACTGCTTCTGTTGAAAGGGTTTTCTCAGCGATGAAGATTGTGAAAAATAGATTGCGAAACAAGATGAGCGACTCTTGGATGAACGATTGTTTAGTTACGCTTATTGAAAAATATATATTTTTTACTATTGATAACGATAGAATTTTATTATGTTTTCAGAATATGAAAACTCGTCGAGAACAATTGTAAATTTTAATTAGAAAAATTATTATATATTTTGCCGGTTTGCCCCCACTGGGTTTATATCCTGGCTTCGTCCCTGCTTAGGTGTATGGTGGGAGAACGACCCTCGACATGGTGCAAGTGGCTGACATTAGCAGAATGGTGGTATAACACCTCTTGGCACTCATCCATTAAGACAACTCCTTTCGAAGCCTTGTACGGGTACCCTCCTCCTATCCATCTGCCTTACTTTGCTAAAGAATCAAAAGAAGCTGCGGTTGACACCTTGCTCAGAGATAGGGAAGAAACCATTAAATTGCTGAAGTTTCACTTAGAGAGGGCTCATAACAGAATGAAACAATTGGCGGACAAGAAGAGATCCGAGAGAGTATTTGAGATTGGTGATTGGGTTTTCATGAAGCTATACGCCTATGCTCAGCATTCGATGCGTAAGAAGGGGGTTAACAAGTTCCAACCTAAATGGTTTGGGCCATTTCAGGTGATCGAGAAGATAGGAGTCGTGGCCTACAGATTGGATCTTCCAGCCGAGGCATTGGTGCATCCAACAATTCATGTGTCACAGCTGAAGCTTGCATACAGAATTCATGATCAGGTCACACAGCTGCCAAAGGAGTTCCTCAAGCCAAGTGCCAAGGTGTCGAATGCCATACTAGAAAGGAAAATGGTTAAGAGAGGAAACCGAGCTGCTACTAAACTGTTGGTTCAATGGGAGGGACAACCAAGTGAAGAAGCAACATGGGAGTTCAAGGATGAGTTCTGCAAGAGATATCCAAACTTCGACCTTGAGGTCAAGGTCATTGCTTAGGGGGGAGTATTGATGCGAGACAAACCAGGAAACTTGGGACCGAAGTAATCGTATTTGGGTTTTCTGTTGAACCGGCGTAATCTATCAGACCGAGATAAATAAGATTGAGTCGATTAAACCAGAGTCAGTATTGTTATCCTATTTGTGTTGATATGCTGTAGGATTTTGGATTCATTCTGAATTATATCAACAAACTGATTCTCTCTCTCTTTTCTCTCTTCTCTCTCTCTTTTCTCTCTCAATTCTGTTTGGTGCTAGATACGATCCCCAGGATCGTATCAGAAACTGCCGCTTAGAAGTGTCGGAGGAGACGACGCGGAGGTGCTTGATGTCCGTCCAGGTTAGGGCCGTAAGTTTCCCGGCAATTCTCAAGAGAAAGGCCATGGATATGATCGACATCCGGCATAGTCTCAAAATCGCTATCCAACGGACGAACCGGGTACGGACCGGATGAACCGTGACAGATGCCCTAAATGGTCCGGCCTAATAACAATGATATTTTGCCTATTTCCCCTAAACCGTAAAGAGCACGATCCCTATATAAACCTCCTCAAAACCTAACCCTACGTTCCTTCGTCTTCCTCATTTCCATTCCACCGCAGCAGAGAGAGGCCATGGGTCGTGTAATTAGGGCTCAGCGTAAGGGTGCTGGATCCGTCTTCAAATCACACACCCACCACCGTAAGGGTCCCGCCAGGTTCCGCAGTCTTGATTTCGGGGAGCGAAATGGCTACCTGAAAGGTGTTGTAACAGAGATCATCCACGACCCAGGCCGTGGCGCCCCGCTCGCTAGGGTTGCTTTCCGCCACCCTTTCCGTTACAAGAAGCAGAAGGAGCTCTTCGTCGCCGCCGAGGGGATGTACACTGGCCAGTTCGTATACTGCGGAAAGAAAGCCAACCTCATGGTCGGTAACGTGTTGCCCGTCAGATCCATCCCTGAAGGAGGCGTTGTCTGCAATGTTGAGCACCATGTCGGTGATCGGGGTGTCTTTGCTAGAGCTTCCGGTGATTATGCGATTGTCATCAGTCACAATCCTGATAACGATACCACTAGGTAATATTAATCTCTGCATTGATTTGCTCGCTGGAATCAGTTAATCCGTGTTTCGGTACTGTCGTAATTGATCATATTGCCAATCTTGTGATAGTTGAGTTTTTATTATCTACTTATTGGCTAGTAAATCGATATTTAGCTCACCGAGTGTACATTAATAAGTAATGGTCGTTCTATTAAGTAGTAGTTGGGATTTCTGGCTATGACTTGAATGTGACATTCTACATCTCCAAATTATTCATACGGGAACATTCATATAAGTCTATATACTAGGTATTTATTTGTGCATTACCGTACACTTTTGTTAGTATGATTCTTTATGTTGATTTGTAATTTTATTCCTATCATACTAATTTTGATCATGTCTAAATGCTTAAAGAAATGGAATTTCATTAGATATATATTGATATGGCGCATCATTAACAAACTCGTGTTGTTTCAAAATGGTGGGAAAGAATGAAGAAAAAATTAGTTGATGCTGGGCAAGAAAAATTGTTACTTAGTCATTAATTGATGATGCTAAAGGAGCGATCAATGAAATGAATGTCTTGAACAATGAGCATTCATTAAGTTGGATAGACATATATACGATTACGATAATACGATGCACCCTGATCATACCTTATTGTTTTGATGTGTGGCAGAGTGAAGCTTCCTTCTGGTTCGAAGAAGATCATCCCAAGTGGATGCAGAGCCATGATTGGTCAGGTTGCAGGAGGAGGAAGGACAGAGAAGCCTATGCTCAAGGCAGGAAATGCATACCACAAGTTTAGAGTGAAGAGGAACTGCTGGCCTAAGGTTCGTGGTGTGGCTATGAACCCAGTTGAGCATCCCCATGGTGGAGGTAACCACCAGCATATTGGACATGCGAGCACTGTCAGGCGTGATGCTCCTCCTGGGCAGAAGGTTGGTCTCATTGCTGCCCGCAGAACCGGTCGCCTCAGAGGACAAGCTGCTGCTAGTGCTTCTAAGGCAGACAAGGCTTAAGAAATTACAATTCCCATCTTTCAGGAACTTGTGCACTTTGTGTTTGGATAGTCAGCTCAGGTATTTTGAGTATTAAGTTTTGTCTTATGATATGGAGAGCTGCTTTCGTTACAAGTTTTGATTATCTGAGAAGTTCAGTATTCTCTGATGTTATCAACCTTGGCTGCCAAGACTGAGGATTTTTACTTTTCTCCACCCTGACTTGACTGAACTGAAGGTCCGGCAGAATTATTTCGAAGTAGTAATACAGGAGAATATTGTAGTTTTAGTTTCGCTACCCGAGAGCAATCTAAATTTTGCCTACTTTACAAAAAGTTATCTATTTTAGTTTTAGTTTTAGTTTTGCTATCCGAAAACTTATTTGCATGGTTATGGTCACGGACGAAGTTAAAAATTTAGTTCAGGGGGGATAAAATTAATCTAAGAGCAAACACTTGTTTATTCTTTTAGATAGGCTAAATGTAAAAATTAAAAGGCTTAAAATGAAACAAATATACGTTTTACGGTTGAATTTACATAAAATAAAAAATTAAGGGGTAAATATGTTTTTAACACAATTTTCTCTATTATAGTGTCATAATAAACATATATATATATATATATATATATATATATATATATATTAATTTGACTAATTATCCTATAATTTTGACAAATAAGGTTTTAACCATAGTTATTATATTCGGACCGGCTATTGTCTGGTTCAATCCGGTTCAGTGTGCGGTTCACTGTTCACAATGGAGAAAAAAAAATGAAAACTTAAAATACATACATAGTCTCAAACACAAACATAATTACCTCAAACTACATAGTCTCACACACACACAAACTACATAGTTTCAATATCAAACACACATTACTCTCAATTCTCAAACACAATACACAATAGTAGTGAACCGGTTTAACCAATTGGGTTAAGCCGATTGGTTTGTGCAATCAACTCTAATTGTACCTCCATAATTTCATACATGTAGGACCCTAATTGGATTCTCATACAGCAAATCAAATTCCCACTGTCTACTAATTATGATTATTATGTCAATCAATGAACAATAAGAAAAGGAAGTATCAATAATCTCATGAGCAGTTCAAATCCACATGGGTATCAGCATGCATTTACGTTCTGTTTAAACTCCTAACAAAGATGACTTCCTTCCCAGATATCTAATGAAGTAAAAAAGTATCCAAAGATGCTCTGTATTGTAGGTGTCAGTAGTTTCTATAAATAATTATCATCATCATGTTGGCAGTGATCATACCAGCTATCTTTTGCTTCTTTATGTTTCCAAAAATGAAGAAAATGCATGGAATGGATGGTTTTTCTGCATACCGTGTGTGAGTGGTGCTCATCAATGGGATGGTGGGTGGTGGTAGCCGGGGCGGTGAAGTGGTTGTGTTTGGAGGAATCAGGTCTTCTTCATTTCCAATGCTAGCTCTGGATAAATCTCTCTTGTTCTGCTTCCTTTTCTCCCTTATCTTGGAGAAATCCAGAGAGTAATCAGGCACTCCTCCTTTCATATCCCAATCTCCAAATGTTGGAACAGTGAACCAGGGACTACCAGATTTCTGCATCCACACCAAACAATGAATCACACATCCATCGCAGGATTCACAGCAAACTCCAATTTCACTGAAAATACTAGCATTTACTCTAATGTTTTAAAGCGGTCGATCAAAGATAAAGACGTCGACAAGCCAAAAATTGGAAATCGACATATCCAATTCAATTCTATGATCGTATGCTACCTTATCGTTAGCAAGGAACATCAATTCAAGTAGTCAGATAGTCTGTCCGTTTCCCTCCTTATTCTATACTCTTACCTAAGTTTAAGCAGCATCTAAATTCAACATCATGTACCCAAACAACAGAGAGAGAGAGTTACCTCCTTACGATCCTCCATTGTAATGATGTTAGCTAAAGGATTGTGGAAGAAGATGAGTTAGAGTACCTAGCGATATGTTGTTGTTCTGAGAGAAGAAAAGATATAGAGGATAGGATAGGTTTGTGTAGCTTTCTTGCAGAGTGCGAAGGAAGTAGGGAAGAAAGAAAGGCAACAATTTTTAGCCATGTGACAGCAAATGTCCAAAAAAACTAAACAAAAGGTAAAGGGTGAGGAGGTAAGTGACAGACAACACTCTGAACCAGAAAACAAAAGCCGAAAAAAAACGGTCGAAAAAAAACGAAAATCCAAAAAATTCAACTAAAAAGTGAATTAGAAATCGACTGGTTTTTTAAAAATCGTCTGGTTCAACCTGGTTCAAACACTGTTCATTTGTAAAACGGTCTTTTAACTGAACCAAACCAGACAGGGGTCCGGTTCCCGGTCGGGACCGGTTCTGATAACTATGGTTTTCATACAATTTTTTTCTATTATAGTGTCATAATAATTTAATTTGATTGATCTATGTAAAAAAAAAGTTACATCTACGTCATCATTCTCTCACATCCACATGAACATTCAATTTCATAAGATGTTACATTTATAAGTATGTCAAACTAAATTGTCTTCAAACAATAGTAAATTGCAAGTTTTGCACCTAACAATGTACTTTGAAAAATTATACAAAAATTAAGAGTGAAATAAATAAATAAGAATGAAAACACAATAATTTGATTAAAAAAAAATGTAAACAATTTCAAATAAATAAATGATAAACAATACCTATGATATATAAATTATAGGGTTAAATACCAAGGAGCTACCTGAACTTTGGACGTTTTGCAACGAGCTACCCGAACTTTGAAAATTCAAAACGGGTTACCTCAACTTTGAAGAATGTGCAAATAACTACCTCCGTCCAAATTTCGACGACTGCTGACGGAAAGTTGTTAAAATAATGTAATTTGATTGGCCCATGTAAATAAAAGAATAAGTTCCATTCATGTCATCATTCTCTCACATCCACATGACATTATAAAAATAGTCAAAAACTCCACATTCATTTTTAAAAACTCATTACATTGATAAGTATGTTAAATTAAATTTTGACTTCAAACATTAGTAAATTGCAAATCTGCACCTAACAATTTGTAATAAATAAGTAAGAATGAAAAATAATATATTTTTTTAAAATTTGTAATATTTTTAAATAAATAAATGATAAACAAGACTTATGATATATAAATTGTATTTAATAGATGTATTTAAGCCTAATTTATAATTATAGTCTAGTTAATTAACTTTAAAAATGAACTAAGTGTTAAAAGTACATAATATTTAGAATGGAAAAAATGATAAATAATAGTAACTAAGTTAATTAAAAACTGAACTAAATACATAGTAACAGATATATCTTTTTACCAAAAATTAAAATATATAACTATTTATTTAATTTCTAAATTTAAAACAAAAAAAGGTAGAAAGAAATCAAATATCTTAAACAAAAGTTAACAAAATAAATGATTATATCAAGTTCATAAATAACAAAAAAAAAATACATTGTAGTAAGTCTATATTTTAGTCAATAAAAATGATATATAAGTATTTGGAAAATTATTTTAGGTATCTTAATAATTGTTAATATCAATAATAAAATATTTGAATTTATATTGCGTAAATTCTGATTTATACATTTTTTAATATTAAAATTATCAATCAAGTGTAACTTGATATTTTTTGTTATCATATTGACATTAGGGGTGAAAACGGACCGGTCAGACCGGTTTTTATACGATTTCGGTCGGGGTCCTATATTTTCGGACCGGATTTTCTTAAAAAAAAGTCCGACCAAAAGTCCGTATAAGGAAAAATAAACCGTCCATTCGGATTTCGGATTTTCGGATCGGATTTTCGGACCAGATTTTCGGTTTAAACTGAAAAAATAAATACTAAGTGTTTTTAACATCAATCCAGCTAGGTAAAACATTCTAATCTATTAGCATCCATACAACCATTCATGTTGTTTATTAAACATCATTCATGAGTCATCAACAACCATCCATGCCGGTGGATTTTCTGAACTCGTTATACCTATTTCGGTGGATCTTCTCCTTGTTGAGACTAGTAGCACTGATTGTACTTGTCGTTGGTGTTAGTGAGACTTCATTGGCATTATCTTGTACAGATGATGCTCCTGCAGGTGTCTCTTCCATAATCTGGAACAAATAGGAAAAATAAAAAGAGAGTGAATATTTAAGTATAACAAAAATATGAGTAACAAAATACTGATTTAAAAATCAGATCTTTGAGTTTTAGAACTAAATTATGCATGAGCACTGATCTGAAATCGGTAGAAGACTAAGTGGAGTCGTGGAGAGAATTTGAAACTGAAGTGGAGTCTCAGAAATTAGAACGACATTTATAAGGTTACAATAGTACCGTTGGAGAAGAACAAGAAGAATCCTCTCAGACAGAAATGGATGGGTGTGACTGTAGTCTGTGCGGCGTGCGGGAGCCTCAACGAAGAACGATCGTGTTGAAGCTTGAATAATGAAGACTTAAAGAAATCGAAGAAGAAGACATAAAGAAATCGGAGAAGAAGACATAAAATGGATGGGATGGGGGAGATAAAGTTGCTGCTTTTGAACAAATTGTCGACATTGATTCATTGAAAGTTGCAAAAGACAAATAAAGCAACTTGGTGGAGTACACAACAGTACAGCTGTCTTGGATTCGCCACACCAATGACATTGGTACAATGCTTCATATAAATATATTATTTAATAATTATTAATATATTATATTAAACAATATGTACAAAGCTGGCAACTTTCATTATAGTGCATGCCATGATGCCATCGACCCAACATTAATTATTGGCAAAACAAAAACCAACATTAATTAATATATTATATATAGTTAATTCGGTCGGACCGGACCCCATGGGTTTTCAAATTCAAAGACCGAACCAGACCGAAAATTCGAAACAAAGAAAACAAACCGACCGTGAACCGAACCATATGTTTTCAGAACGGTTCTTTTGGTTCGGTTCGGATCGGTTCTTACCGGTTTAACGGACCAACCAGATTTTAGTTTCACCCCTGATTGACATCCCTAAATCTAAATGTGTACACAATCATGTTTGTTGACGAAAGATTTATGAAAAGAAAATTATAATACAATAATATTAAATTTTTAAAAATTAAGTATATAAATATACATGTTAGATTTTATTTATGTATACATACTTATGAAATTAAAATAAAATGATACTTTTCATGGAATTTTGAAAAATAATTATTTAATATTGATATTTAGAAATTATTATTATATTTGAAGTAAATTTTTATATATAAAAAATAAAACCAATAGTATTATAAATAGTGTATATGTAAATCTAATTTGTTAAATTATGTTTGTGTATATAGTCTTCACATATTTTTAACTAAGAAAACAAATAAATAGAAAAAAGAAGAAATTAACTATTACTAAATAAAATGTTTATAAATGGATTTTTTTATATAGTTTTATTACTAAAAGAAATTAACATACTTGTAATGAATATACTATAAATATTATAAAAACGTAAGTTCAATAATATTATATTAATAACAAAAATAAAAATATTTTCATTTGGTTAGTTGAATTAATCATATCAATATAATAATATGATTAAAAAGTGTTTTGATTTAATTTTGCTAATTAATATAATAATTTAAACTTTATATTAAACTAAATTTATATAACGACAACGTCAATAATTTTTATGTTTTGTGCAACGCGCATGTTAGTTATCTAGTATTATATTATAAATTCAATTTTTTTCATCAGTTTTCATTTTTTCCTATTGTTTTCATATATTTGTTTTGAAAATAAATATATACTTTTACACTGTGAATCAATGTTGTAGTACTTCTCACATTAATCACCATTCAGATTTGAAGGAAAAGTAAGCCGATATTATGGCATGTTCTTTTGACAGAATGGAAATGAATTTGGGCTTACGGATTCCGTAAGACCTTGTTCTTTTCGTAGAATTGCAACACATTGGCTTAGGAATTCCGGGCGGGGTAGGCTTAGACATTCCGGGTGAAAAACTCGGAATTTCTAAGCCTAGAAGGCAAGGAATTCGGAATAGAGGTGTTAAAGACGATTATGCCCTCAATCATTTTCCAAAATTCCCAACGTGCCCCTCCTTCATTCCCACGCACCGTTCGGACTGAGCAAACCTTCAATTCTTCTCTGGCGATTTGAACAACCCTAATCAATTCCTCTATGGAGATTTCAACCGATTCCTTGCTGTCTTCAATTTGTGTCTGCAATTTGAACAACCGTGCCATTGAGACATTGAAGAGATTTTCCCCTAGCACTTGCAGTGCCCGTGTGGACGGCGGTATGCAATGTTATTGTATTCATAATTATGTCTTCATCCTCAAATGAATTTATGTTCTTCATAATTCCTGACTAATTTGTTTTTTCGGTGCGGAAGTTGCGATGGAAATGCGCTTCTGCTGGCCGCGGAATAGCGAAAATAGGTGAGAGCGAGTTTGAGGAGTTGGTGTTGAAGAGTGACCGTCCGGTCCTAGTGGATTTCGTTGCCAAATGGTGTGGTCCTTGCCGATTAATCTCTCCTGCAATAGAGTGGGTAGCTCAGGTATGTTCATTAGTACTACCATCTTTTCAATCCGCGAATAGTGAACTCCTAACTAATCCTTATTCCATGTGATGTGTTCAATGTGTTGTTGCTAATGCTGGATGATTGATATAAAGATTCTTACTGTTTTGAATGATTTAATTGAAATGTAAACACTTACTGCGTGTCATTAGTTCACTAAATTCCTAAATTAACGTTCCTCTGCCAAATTCTGTTTCTGTATGCGGAACCCATTGGGTGAAGATGAATATTTTTTTCTTTTTGATGTTGTCTCAGCAATTTACTGTTAGTTTAGTTATTTCTTGAAATGACATTTATAGTATGAGCTTCAATCTGTAGCTTGAGGAGGCAATGAATATCCCGTGAAGATAACATTTCTTGGTGTTCTTAATTGACAATCTGGGTGACAACCATTTGCAGCATTATACAGTGGTAGTTCATCGGATTGATGAACTTATCAACTTCTTTTGCAGCATTATACAGTGGAGTTGAGTGGTTATTAGAAATCATGTAGTCTGGACAGATTGCTTTAGACGGAGTTGTGACTTGTGAGGAGTTTCTTCTTGTGAATTTTTATAATGATTTGAGTACTTTGTGCCCAAAGAAGAAAAGTCTAATTTGAGAACTTTGTGGTGCCCCAGTTTCTTCCTCAGTACTTCCATATTCATATTGGTTTCATTTCAGTAATATAATGAAGTATACAAGAGAGAAGAGTTATGACATATCCTAATATCCACTTGTACTTGCTTCTTCTTTCATGAGCATATATCCATGTGATGTTTTCTGAGCACCTTCTCCAATGCTGTCTCCTCGGCACAAGGGAATAATTCACCAACAATCCAACCATTAAGAGGTATCCACCAAGGCAAATCTTTTTGTCACGTAACATCGAACTTGATGCACGAGCGAATAAAATTGAGGTACTTCGAATGAAGCGTGGTTGCCTGGAATTGCATAATTTGTTCTTTGTAGACGACTCATTTTTATTCATTAGGCAACCACTCAAAATGTGTGCAACCTTAAGTCAATCATTGATAAATATTGTTAGATATCAGGTCAACGAGTTAATGTTGGAAAGTCTAACCTTTATTTCAGTGCCAATACGAATGAATAACACATGTCAGATATCGAAAACGCGTGCGACATCTAAAACTTCTAGGATCTGGACAAATACCTTGAGCTCCCAACCACATGGGGAAGATCCAAGAAAGAAACATGTGGTTGGTTACCTCAAAAAAACTCTAAGTGTGGAATATGTGCATGCTCAATAATGCGGGTAGGGAGGTGCTTATTAAAGAGGTCATAACGGGTATTCCTACCTATGCAATGAATGCGTTCAAACTACCAACTACATGGTGTTAATAAATAAATGCTATGAGTACACGATTCTTATTCGGAGGATCAGATTCAGACCAAAACAATCCACTGGAAATGATGGAAAGTGATGGCGAGAGACAAAAATCACGGAGACATGGGATTTAAGGAGCTTGAGACTTTCAATCTTGGATTACTAACCAAGATGGTTGCTCTGGGTCTGTATTTCGAGCACAATGAGTTTACGAACGCAAAAAGAGATCGAGGGCATCATGGGGTTGGCCGAGTTTGTTTGCAGGTAGAGATGTAATCCAACATTAGGGTTTCTAGATAGTAGGAGACAGAAAGAGGACCAGACTAGCAAACGATGCATGAATTTACAAATTTAGTAACATGGGGATCGAGCATTAACTAAAAATCCCATTAGTTGCTAATGCGAAGGTGGTGCCCATCATCCAAACCGAGTAAATCTGATGGGATGAACAGTATATCCGTCAGATAACCAAGAAGTAGCAGAAAACATCATGCGATGATGTGAGTACCCATACCAACTAAGAGAGGTCAAAATTTCCTTATATGGTCACATAACTGAGAAGACTCTCCATCGGTAAAATCGTTCTACCACCACCTTCAGAGCAAGCAACAATATGAGTTCCGACTGATGATCAGAGGAGAAAGCATGACAAAGGAGTTATGACCATATATATGGAAGTCCAAAGCCTTCCCTAAAATAAAGACTTTTATATGGAGACTCGTTACTAAATCCATTGGGACCTGACAAAATTTAGCACACAAGGGATGTTAGTTGACCCGATCTATCGTTTTTGTGGGAATATTGAAATGAGCGAACACTTAATCTATTAGTGCTATTGGACTAGAGCGATATGGTTTGGTGTCATGGGAGTACACCCCGAGATATCTCCATCTAATACCCTCGTTGAGTGGCTGACCGAGAGGAATATCTTTAGGGCGATCCAAAAGGTAATATGAAATTTATTCTTAATATCATGCCAACTTATTTTGGAAAGTTAGGTGCAGGTTAGCTTTCGAGGGTAAACTTCCTAACCTCGTGGAAGTCACCCGTAGCATTCTATGAGAAGCAGATGAATACTAGGAAGAACCCCCGTGAATCGTCGAGCCTCACCCAAGACCTGAATCCCGCATTTGAACACAACCGATAATCAGGATTGTCAAGTTAAAGTGCGATGACTCTTTTTACCCACAGTAAAAAATAGGGGGTTTTCGTGACTTAAATGAAAGAATGATCAACAACATGAAAAGGCAAGTGAGAGGAGATGATGCATAGTGCATGAAAGAAACGACCATTTTAAAAGCACTGAACTTGGCAACTGACAGAGGGTGGCATAACGTGGAAGTCGAGACTGATGCGAGTAATGTTATCAATTAAATCCTTGGAAAATGGACCTACTGGCGAACCATTTTGACCGTGAAACACATCATTTACGTCGTGAATAACAGAAAAAGTGTCATCTAGAGGACGATATAGAGGAAATAAAACGAATGTGCGCATTGGATTGTCACAAAAGCAAAAATGGGATTGCATCTGAATGGTTAAGTTTTACACTATCCAATCTCTATTTTAGTTCTTATTAATGCATATTGTTTTAGTGATGTTTGAACTTCATTTCCATATAGTAAATAAAGTATTCTCTTGGCAAGAAAAATAGAAAAAAAGAAAAAAAAAATGGGTAAATTATCTCAACAGTCACTTACGCACATGTGGCTGAACAATTAAAACTTGTGTTGAATAGTTACTTATGTTTCAAAATGTGAGTGAACGATGATAAAAAAATATATGCGAAAAAATGATTAAAATAACCTTTCACTTATCTTTTTCTTCTTCAATCTCTTCTTTCTTGATTTAAACCCGAAATCTATTTTTGAACTAAGATTTGCACAAATCGGTGTTTGAAATCAGATTTTAAACATGATAAAAGAAAAGGGTAAAATCATCATTTTAGTGACCATTTAATCACATTTGTTAAACATATGTGACTGAATATGACAAGTTTAATAAAAAAGACACATTTCTGAATTTTACGTGACCGTTTAACTACACACAAAAAACAAAAGTAATCATCACATAGTACCAACATAAATGACCGTTGACGTGGTTTACCAAAAGAAATTTCGTGGATCAACGATTATTTTTTTACGAATCACTTTTAATATAAAAAATATTCTAATAACATTTTAACTATTTACCCTCGTCCAACCCTTTACACATGTTCCTCCTTTTGTCCCTCGTTATCCTTCTCTCCCTCCCGCTCCTTTTCCCAATCTTTATTACCCTATCTACTGTCCGTAACATTTGAGGTCCTCCTCGAGTACCCTGTGTTGTATCAGTTGTTTTGAATTCGTCAGGCCTGCTACTCATCACCTTATTGACTCATCACTCTATCTTCACTCGTGCACCTGTAGGAAGGAAAGCTCGAGTTTTGACCGTTGTTTCCACTCCGATGATAAAGTCAGCATGGGGTTGTTTGAAGAATATGATATCAGAGCATTGATTACCTTTTTGAAGTGGGTATGAGTGGAGTATTTATAGACAAGGTCATTGCCCTCTTCATCTAATTATGTTTGTACACTGGTTGACATTACTTATTGACAAAGAACCTGACCAGGGTTACATTTTCCACAGAGGGTCATTAATAATCTTTGTCATAGACGTTTATAGCCGAAAAAGGTACTAGGTATACTTATTACTTACATTAAATACACTCAAGTACCTCCCATGCTACATAAAGTCGATGACTTGGAGGTGATGCCTAGGACCCATCATCTCCCTCTCGGCATGAGGAGATCGGTGCTCTTCTTAGGCTTAAAAAAATCTTGAGGCGTCGCCTTACTGTGCTGGAGGGTCAACGAGTCATTCATTACCCTTAGTCGTTGCTCCGGTAATTGGCCCCGAGGTAATGCGGTAATTACCCGCAAGACGCCGATTGTCGAGCTTTAAGTTCCGAACCTTTTGATATAATTTGAATCTTGTCGGGAAAAGACTTTTGACGGGAATTACCCTTGGAGTTTTACTGTTGGGATCCACCGATTGAGAACCTGCAACCCTTTGCATTCACGACCCAGATTGATTTCCCCTTTTCCCATCCTTTATATAAACCCTTCCCTTTTAACCTTGGCCGCATTCTATTCCCTCTTTTTTCACCCGATCCGTTCTCTCTCGTCCTACTCTCTTTTCTTTCTCTAGATTTCTCATTCGGAGTGTCGCTTCACATCAAGACCTTACTTCACCACCTAAAGCTATCATGGCCAACAACAACGTAGGCGAGGAAAGTGTTTTTTTTTTTTTTTTTCCGTTCAATGTCGTAACCCTAAACCTAACACTATATCCCCCCCCCCCTGCGACATCTTCTAAGAGGCGGTGAAGCTATCGAGAATGACTAACGCACATTGTCCCCGATACCTCGTGATGCCAGACCTCGACAACAACGCCGCTCCAACTGTCCAAAAGCCCTACGAAAAAGGAGGAAACAATTTTCCCTTTTATGATTGATGTGTGTTTTCACTTTCTTTATAGCGTCGTCCTCGTTGAACTGTGTCGACACTTTTGGACATCTCCGACACAACTTTCCCATAATGCCCTACACTTATGGGACGATTTTAATGTCTTATGCTTTCAACAGGGCTAGGGCTATTCCCTTTCATTGTTCCACTGCTTCTACCGCCTACAATGTAACCCCTTCAAGGTATTTCATTTTCAAACTCGCATCCTTTCCTTTGGGAGTTGGCATTGGGACGGTAAACACATGTTGGTGGATGGGTCTAAAACCAACAACTCTAATTGGGAGATACAATATTTATTTTTAAAAGGTAGTGTGTTCTAGTGTCTACGAGTGTCGCATGACGCAGCTGACTCTCCTCCTACCCTAGATGAATTATCGCAGGAGGACCTCCAGATGACCAAACATATCAATGTCGAGTATAACAAGAATTGTCCTCCTATTGGTCCAAAACGAACACTAATGCGTCGCTTCTAGCAACGGGATTGATTGAGTCATCGCATCATTCTAGCGGCGAGAGTGGTTGGTCTTAATTTATTTGTCATTTGTTTCCTCCTATTTTTGTTGAATTTGAGTTGTTCAAAGATGATCTCCCGCAGGAATGAACCTGCGTCGCTCGGGACGTGGTGGTCTCCAAAAAGCCCAAGTCATATATCATATATATTGTAGGGGTGATCAAAAAAGACTGTAGGACCGAACTCCCGACAAGACCGGCCCGACTAGGACCGAGATCGACTAGGACCGAGACCGAATGGGCAGGGTTTTTTCTTCAAGGTCGGTCTCGGGCTCAGGCTTTTTTCTCGAAAGCCCGTTTAGGACCGGACCAGACCAAATGTATGTGTATTTGAGATTTTCATAATACCACACCGAAAAGAATGTGGATTTTGGAGGTTTTCTATCTCTATAAAAGATGCATCTTGATAAATTTACTAAAGAATATAGAGAGTTCATAGTGTTTTTTTGAGAGGTGAACTATTCATTCGTCTTTTACTAAAGAATACCGTGAACTCATAGTTTTTTTGGGTGTAGATTCGGTCCAAGACCGAGACCGGCCCGAGTCAAGAAAGACCGACTCGGGAGTTTTTTTTTGGCTGAGGTCGGTCTCGGTCCTCCAGAAGGCAAGACCGAAATTTCGGTCTCGGTCTTGCCTTCAGGACCGGACCGGACCGCCCATGATCAGCCCTAATATATTGTAACTAAACATTAGTAAGTTGAGTAGACTATTTGTTTATTTTATTGGCCTAAAAAATACTTGGAGGACTAAATAATTTTGAATCCATAGTCTGAGGATTAAATATAACTAGTTCAAACGCCCAAGGGTTTATCAATGGGCCAAAAAGGTAGGCCCAATAGGCTTCTGTGTCCCGGTTCTTCTTCTTCTTCATTCCTCACCGCCACTAAAATTCGGCTTCCATATCCCTTCAGTTCTTCTTCCCTTCATCTTCAACCTCCTCCAGTCTTCTCCAATCAACTTACTCAGCACCGTACAGTTCTGTAATCCTTGCGAAGCTCAATTAAAATTTCAAAAGCTCCATTCAAGTTGAGTACCGCTAAAACATTCCCATTAGCAGCGTCAACCACTTCCATTACTGGACTAGGCAGCGATACTCTTTGTATTCATCCATCGTCCAGGAAAGGTAAATAATCGAAATCATCAGTTCTGAATCACTTCTCAGTAATTTGACGTTCTGTAGCTACTATAGTCAAATTCCTAGCTTGGTGCGGATCGATTCCGCTATGTAAATGCATCGCTGCATTTCGGTCAATATGTTACGCTAGTTTCCGATTTGGTTGTACTGAATAATGTGCTTCAGTAGCTCACAATTTTCGTCTCTTAGTTGTTTCTCCCGGTGAAAGAGAGTGAAGCTAAATCTTCGAAAAATGCGGTTTTGCTTGTTTAGTAGTTGAATTGGCGGCGTATATTGATTTTGCACGTTGTCATGCAAGTGGTATCGTCCCTCACCCTTCAAGTCCACTCTGCCAAACCAAGTGTTAAGAAGAGAAATCATCAGCATGTTCCCAACCCTGGAAAATCACCGCCTGTTCATTTCCCCACCCGTAGTAGGCCAAGAAGAAAGAAGAAGCCATTCTCGGAAGAGGATGCATTTCCGTCTTCTTTACCTCTCCACACTAGAAACCCTCATGCCATTTACAATGACATTGAAAGGTTCGCGAGACAGAACAAGCTCAAAGAAGCCCTCACCATTCTGGACTACGTGAACCAAAAAGGGATTCCCATCAACATTACCACCTTCTCCTCACTTATTTCTGCATGTGTTCGAACCAAGTCCTTAGCGGAAGGAAAGCTGATTCATACACATATCAGAATAAACGGGTTTGAAAACAACGAATTTCTGAACACAAAACTAGTGAACATGTACATGGCTTGTGGAGCCATTGAAGATGCAAAAGAAATCTTCAGTTCATGTCCTATCAAGTCTGTATATCCTTATAATGCCATGATTAGGGGCACTGTGATTTCTGGAGGGCGGCGTTATCTTGATGCAATCTCTACTTTCTCTGAGATGCGTGAGTCAGGGGTTGAATGCAATGAATATACTTTCTCTTGCATGATAAAGAGCTTTGCTGGTGCATCGTCTCTCAGACAAGGCTTAAAGACACATGCCCTTCTAACAAAAAATGGTTTTGTCGACAGTATTGTACTGAGGACAAGCTTAATTGACATGTACTTCAAATGTGGAAAGGTGAAGCTCGCCTATCTAGTGTTTGAGGAGATTGAGGAGAAGGATATTGTTGTGTGGGGGGCAATGATTGCAGGTTTTGCACATAATAGGTTGTACCGGGAAGCTTTGGAGTTTATCAGGAGGATGATAGGTGAAGGATTTTATCCGAATTCTGTTATACTGACAAGTATACTTCCTGTTATTGGGATGTTGCAGGCAAAAAGATTAGGGCAAGAACTTCATGGTTATGTGATAAAGACCAAGAGTTACTCCAAACAACTATTTATTCAATCTTCTCTGATTGATATGTATTGCAAGTGTCATGACATGGTTTATGGAAGACAGGTTTTTTATGCTTCACTGGAGAGAAATGCAATTTCTTGGACAGCTCTGATTTCTGGGTATATCTCGAATGGGCGGCTCGAACAGGCTTTAAGATCTGTTGTTTGGATGCAGCAGGAAGGGTGCAGACCTGATGTTGTCACCATTGCCACCATTCTTCCAGTTTGTTCAGAGCTAAAGGACTTGAAACACGGCAAGGAGATACATGCTTATGCAGTGAAGAACAATTTCCTTCCAAATGTGTCCTTGTCTACTTCCTTAATGGTGATGTACTCGAAATGTGGACTCCTTAATTACTCTCACAAACTATTTGAGCAAGCGCCGACAAGGAATGTCAAATCATGGACAGCTATAATCGATGCATATGCTGAAAACGAGTTTCTTGATGAAGCCCTAGAGGTGTTTCGATCAATGCAGCTGTCAAAGCACCGCCCTGACTCTATCACAGTGGCACGAGCCCTAAACATTTGTTCTAAACTGAAAGATCTAAAGCTCGGGAAGGAGATTCACGGGCATGTTCTGAAGAAAAAACTCGAACAAGTCCCTTTTGTTTCTGCTGGAATCATAAGGATGTATGGAAGTTGTCAGGAGATCAGGAGGGCAAAGTGGGTCTTCGACTCGGTTTCCGCCAAGGGTTCCTTGATTTGGACTGCAATGATAGAATCTCATGGGGCTTGTTGCTTGTATAGAGATGCAGTTGTTGAATTTAATCAAATGATATCGCAGGGCTTTTCTCCAAGTAGATTCACCTTCAATGTTGTGCTAGATATATGCGATCGGGCTGGATTTGCAGATGAAGCTCGCCGAGCTTTTGATTTGATGCCAGTGGAGTATAAAGTCGATGCATATCGAGAAAGTAGTCTCGGGTAGTTACTAGCAGATGAGAACCTTTACAGGCTTTAATTGTTTGGCATAATGTTTAGTTTGGGTGTAGAATTTGTGGTGGTTCTTATCTATTAAAGTTGTTTTCTGATTAAAAAAAAAAAAATTATTGGTGTATTGTTAACCTTAGCTTCAATATATTGAGTTATCTGATATAAATCTATATAAAAGAAAGTGTACTTTACTACTTGTGTTGGATAGATGATGACCATTTGAATCACGTCTACTATTTTAATATAATATTAAATAAACTGGTAATAACGTACGATAAAGTAGGGTTGAGTAAGATAGTTTGTTAAACAAAAAAATTGACCCTAAACCATCTTAAGTAATTCGTCTTAAGTTTAGGGTTTAGGGTCAATTTTTAAGATCGAAACTGATTATTAATTTTTTTTATAGTTACAATGGGCTCAAATTTTTCAACTCAATTATCAATTGAATCATTTCTAGCTTGATGGGTATAGTGTCTAAAGACCCATGTGCTTTTGCACCGACCTGGGCCAGATCGATCGGGTCGGGCTATGAGCGGCGCCTTGGAGGAGCAAACCCTAGACGCTCCTAAAACTACTTGGTTAAGTGACACCCAAAGGACTGCGAGATGCCTAACACCTTAAGACCCACGCCCAACGCTCATTGCCCTGGACACTGAGCAGGAGACAGGAAAGTACAGGGGTTATTGCATGTCAAAAGGATAATGAGTACTCCGGTTGGCAATTCGATGCCTCCTATGACTTATTGCGGCCATTTAAGGCTTGACAGGTGACATATCTGACAAATAGGAGGTTTTGTCTACAAGCACCCTGTCATTACGACTCATTAATACCACTTCAACCCTAGTTGACTCGCTAGAGGCAAATCAATCTGACCAAGGTAAAGACCTGACCTAACTCAGGTCTAAGGTAAAACCTTATAAATACCCCAATTACCTACTCTTACATTCAATTCTGAATATTACTCTAAAAATCAACGAACCTCTACTGACTTAATCGTCGGAGGGGAAATAACGGAAACACCTCAGGTTTTCCTTCTGTGCAAGTCACCGGAGTAGCGAGCGGTTCATCTCAGGCATCCCAAACTAAGAACCGTCCACACATCGTGATATAATATCTGACACCGTTTGTGGGAAACTTGAGCGAAAAACAAGTCATGACTCCCCCCAACACAATAGCGAAGACCAACTAGAGGCTAGCGAGGGTGACTCGCTCCACAACCTCCAACAACACCTGGGGCTCTCTGCCTTCATGCACCCTAGCAGGTGCAATCCAATGGGCAGGCCCCGTACATATCTACCCCACAGGGCACGCCCCACAGGCCCTAGCATGCCATACTCGTCGAACGAGTACATAGGCCCGAGCCTGAGGTTCATCGACCGACACAATCCCACATTGCGTCGTCTGAGCAAGCGTCACCCCGGGTTGAGGTAAACTCGAAGATAGTTGTCTCGTAAGGGTGTTGGGGCCTAGAGGCTTCGCGTTATATGACAGCATGAGAGCCATCCCGATTAACACCGTCGATGAGATGACGACGAGTCAGGACACAATGATCACAAGTGTCACCCCATACTACATTGCCCAAGCAGGGAGCTTTACGAAACTTTCAACCCTTTGAGCCAGGAGATTTTTGTAGTTCATGCCAAAATGACCTAGATCAATACCACTGATACCACCGCGGCAAGGGTCATAGCACAGATGACTGCAAGATCCTCAAGAGGGACATCAAAAACTTGCTACAAAAAGGTTTCCTCAAGAATTTCATGGCGTAGAGATAACAAAACAGAAGTTCTCGTCGTGGAGATAGAAATTCGTCGCCCAAACGTGGGCAGTAAATGTTGTGGGCGAAGAAAGGAATCCTGAACGTCATCAGTGGTGGCTTCGCCTCTTGAGGAGAAACCAGTGATGCTTGGGAGGTTTACGCCTCTCAGATCTCAAGGACGTCCATAGTAGGGAAACACCCTAAAGAGGAAGGCGTAGTGGTCATCACTTTCTCAGAGATGGAGCATATCACATGTCCGCCCGAAGACACTCTGATGATCACCGCGGAGATTGGCGGGTACGATGTAAAGCAAGTACTGATTGACCTAGGTAGGTCCACTAACGTCATTTTCCTCAACGCCCTAAAAAGAATTGGGAAGAGTGAAATCTGAGAAGGACCTGAAGAATGTGAAATTTCCTCTGATGGGTCTTGCTTCAACCACCACTTACCTGGTAGGGGTCATCACCCTGCCGGTATACTTGGGGTGAAGGGTGGAAGGCGCTGACCACCCGTCACCTTCATTGTGGTCGATGCTCTTGCCTCCTATAACGACATCCTCGGGTGTTCCACTATAAACCCCCATCAGATGGTTTATTCCACCCACCATCAAATGGTAAAGTTCACAACCCCTCATGGGTAGGAGTGGAAAATAGGTCGTGTTGTGTCTAATCATGTCATGTTAGTAACAGTGTCGTGTCAATAAATGTGTCGTGTCTAAACGGATAAATTTTAAACGTGTCTCTAAAACCTAAACACGTACACGACACATTTGATAAATGTGTCACACGACACACGACACTGTAGTGATTCCTCACCTTCAAAATATTAAATTAATATCATGTAAACCGATGATCTACATATCAAATATTAAATTAATAAAACAAATACTACACTTGGTCTTAGCCAAAAGACCTAGCAAGTTAGTTATTAATTGTGAAGAGTATAAATTTTGTTTTTATAGAAGTGGAGAAACTCTCCTTGTTTAGAAATACGCGGTGTGGGACTTGAAAAACCTCGACTAAAACTTGACTGTGGCTGGGCTGGACGGCTGGGTTGGCCTTGGAAGAGATGGGTTAGGAAGAGATGAGTTGGTCTGCTTGTGTATTTCTAATACATCCCAAAATGTTTATACACTCCCATAATCTATATTTATACTTAATTAAATATTTAATTTTTAATTGCAAATATTTATATATTCATACTTATTATCCATCAAATATAATATTATCTATTTTTAATCTATACAGTATATAATACTTGTTCATACGTGATATATATATACATTATATAACATCTATGTATATATTAATTTGGTTATATTGTATATAATTATGACAAACATATAATGTATATTCATAATTTCTTATTCGTTGATGTCAAACATATAATTTTCATGCATATGTGGTATATTAGGCTTGTTCATTTAAACCGGTTCGACTGAATTGGTCTGGGTTCAAATTGGTTCAACCGAACTAGTATCAAAACCAGACCAGTGTCTTTAGGCTTTAAGTAGACCAGTTTAAAATAGTATCAAAAATTCTGTTCGAATCGATTCGTTTTTTGATATTGGTTTATACTTAAATTTAAATCAAAACCACTTTAAATCTATATAATTTTAGAACTAGTTTGACGCAAAATCAACTAAACCAGTCTGAATTTAAATCAAACTTAGAGATGTCTTCAATAAACCAAACCTAGAGATGTATTGGATTCTCAAATGTTGATGTTGGACAAGATTTCAGTTGATTATGGAACAAATATTTAGTCGATTCAGTTGATTCAGTGTATTTTTCAGTCGATTCAATGCTTTTTTCAGTTAGTTCAGTGTGTTTTTCAGTTGGTTCAGTATTTTTTCAGCTGGTTCAGTGCGTTGGACAAGATTTTCAGTCGATTCAGCTTCAGTTTGACCTAGATTATTTCCTAACCAAAATTGTTATTTAAAAAAACAGACCAGACCAGTTCGAACCGGTTCTGAATCGGTTCGAACCAGACTAGTTTTCTTTACCTAAACCATACCAATATTTTTTAGAAACGGAAAAAAGTACTAATTTTTTACAAACCAGACCAGTTCAGTTCTGAACCGGTTCGAGGTCGAACCGATTCATGAATAAGCCTATGGCAAATCAAGTAAAATCACGTAAGTTACTCCAAACCTTCTCATTCATAAATCCACATAAGTTACAAATCAAGTAAGTGTACATATGAAATTTTGTTATTAAGTTTATTTCTAAGACTAAATTATAATTAATTTTATGTATTACATATACTTTTACTCTAAATTAATAGTTACATGTCTAAGTCTAACATTATATACCCAATTATAATTATGCATGCAATATAAATTTTAACACATATATCAAAAATAATAATAATATGTACCCAAATTATAAGTAATTTTGTGTGTTATTTGTTTTTTTATATAAATTAATAGTTCCATGTCTAATATTATGTACTATATTATATTTATGCGAGAAAATACTTAATCCTTATATTTGATAATATTAATCGTATAGTGAAAATAAAAATGCAATTATTATTAAAAGCATAATATATTTACTAATATTTTTAAGTTAAATGCCATTGAAATTTTAAAGTTAGATTTAAAATAGCCATTAGCATTAGCATTACATAAATGATTATTGATATTTATTTTTACAATCAACTTATATATTTTTCAATTATTTTTACGTAAAAATATAATTAATTTTTATGTTTTATATTATTCTTTCTATACTGAAAATATAAGTATAATTACTATTAAAATTAATATTTTTACTATTTTATTAACAATTTCTAAAATGTAATTTATTTTTATTCTTTATAATATAAGAAGGATTTATAATATATTTAATGGGCCTGTACAAATGGGTCTGGTTAATGGACCAGTACAAATGAGACACGATTGGACACGACATGACTGGACACGGTTAGACACGACTGAACACGATTAGACACGTTTAGACACGATTAATTAATCGTGTTTAAACATGTGTTTGTCGTGTATTTGCATGTTAGATGTGTTTAGACACGATTATTAATCGTGTCTAAATGTATAAGATTTGTTTAGACACACTTAGTAATTGTGTCGTGTCTAAACGTGTAAATTGCAGATCGTTTAATTGTGTCGTGTTAGAAATTGTCACCCCTACTCGTGGGATAGGGGTGGTGAAGGGTGACCAACCCGTGACATGCAGTTGTTATGTGCATTCTGTGCTCCGCCATGTTTGAAGAAGAGGAAAGAGACCATATCCATTCATGGGAGGAAAACCCAATGGAGGAAATGAGTTGCCTTAAGTCGATAGAGGGTTTTGAGAAGGTTGAGCTGGATGGACCGAAAAAAATCGTGTAGATAAAATTGTCGCTCCCAGAGGAACATGTTGAGGCCTTAACACTGCTCTTGATAGAATATAATGAGTTATTCGGTTGTAAGCCTAGTGACATGTCAGGGATAAGTAAGGAAGTGATTGCCCACGAGCTTAACATTGATCCAAATATTAGGTTGATCACTCAAAAGTGACGCCCCACAGGGATGGAGAAAGCCTTAGCCATCAGGCAAGAGGTAGGAAACTAGTTGACGCTAATTTCGTCAAAGAAATTAGGTTTCAAAGATGATTGACAACCCAGTGCCGGTGAAGAAAAGCAACGAGAAATGGAGAATGTGTGTGGATTTTAGGGACCTGAACAAGGCATGCCCAAATGATGCGTTGGATTTTAGGCATGCCCTCTCTAGAGTTGATCAGCTAGTCGACATAACCTCTGGTCATGAGTTACTGAGCTTGATAGATGCCTACTCAGGTTACAATCAGATCCAGATGGCAGAAGGCGTCACCCAATGCACAGTCTTTTATGTTGATAGGGGTATCTACTGTTATACAGTAATGCCTTTCGGGTTTATTATTGCAGGTGCCACCTATCAAAGGATGATCAATAAATTATTCACAGGAATGATCGATGTCACCATGGAGGATTACGTGGATGACATGTTGGTCAAGTCGGTCAAGACATTCGAGCGCATGCATCTCCATCAAGTGTGTCTAAACCCAACAAAATGCACTTTTGGCGTTCAATCAGGCAAATTCACGGGCTACATGGTCAGTCAAAGAGGGATTGAGGTCAACCCTAAAAAGCTTGAACCTATTGAAGGGATGAAGAGTCCTACCTGCCACACATAGGTTTGGAGCATAAATGGAAGATTAGCGACGTTCAACCACTTCCTGGCTAAATCCGGAGACAAGTCGCTCCCATTCTTCCAAGTATTGAGGGTCAATCGAAAATTTGAGTGGATTCATAAATGTGAAAAGGCGTTCTAAGTCATGAAACAATACATTAGGACGCTCCCGACACTGGCCAAACCATCTCAAGGTGACGCTCTCTCCCTCTACTTAAGCATAATTTCTGTCGGTGTAAGCTTTGTCCTCTTAATGGAGATAGTCAAAGGTCAAGTACTCGTGTATTATGTATCCAAGGTTCTCACAAAAACTTAAATTAACTATTTGGAAGATGAGAAGTACCTCTATGCGTTGAAATATTTCTATATATTCTATATTGAACTATTATATTCTATATATTGTATATTGACATAGAAAAGGGTAGTGACATTCATCCACAAGAAACTCAGGAGAGTCTTGGACTAACTTGAAGCTAACTTTGGGAAAACGGAAGGAATCTATGAATATAGAGGATTCTTGAAAAGAAAATCATAATAATTCATTCGGTGGGATGACGAAACGAACCGAGGAAAAAATCATTTATTCCGATAATTTTTGAGTTAACCCTACAACTGAAGTAGATATCTATCTATTTTAGGCTTGTCCAAATGAACCGGTTCAGACGAACTAGTCTGGTCTGGTTTGGTTCGAACCGGTTCGGCCGAACTAGTTCCAAAACCAGACTAGTATTTTTAGCCTTCAAATAGAACAACTCAAAATAGTACCAAAAATCCAGTTCGAATAGGTTCGACTCAACTCATTTTTTTATACTGGTTTATACTTAAATTTAAATCAAACCACTTTAAACCTATATAATTTTAGAACCGGTTTGAAGCAAAATCAACTAAACCGGTCTGAAATTAAACCAAACCTAGAGATGTCTTGAATAAACCAAACCTAGAGATATATTGGACTCTCGTATGTTGATGTTGGACAGGATTTTAGTCGGTTGTGGAACAGAGTTTTAATCGGTTCAGTGTGTTTTTCGGTTCAGTGTATTTTTCAGTCGGTTCAGTGTTTTTTCATCCGGTTCAGTGTTTTTCAGTTGGTTCAGTATTTTTCAAACGGTTCAGTGTGTTGGACAGGATTTTCAGCTGGTTTAGGTTCGGTTTGAACCAGATTATTTCCGAACCAAAATTGTTATTAAAAAAACAGACCAGACCAGTTCTTTTTTTCTTAAACCAGACCAATTTTTTCAGAAACAGAAAAATGTACTGATTTTTTTCAAACCAGACCAGTTCAGTTCAGAACCGGTTTAACCCCGAACCGGTTCATGAACAAGCCTAACCTATTTTTACATCTAGGAACATATCCAATAGATACGACTGTCAAGCGTCAATTTATTATTATTTAAATATTTCGATTCAACAAAAAGAAATGATTAGAAACTTCAAAACTAATAATTGGGTTGTCGGGTTGCTTTTTAATAATTGATGAGGGAGATTATCCAATCTTGGATAATTCAATTGGATGCGAAATTAAAAAATATTCTTACTGTAAATTATAGAAGTTTTTTTTATCATAAATAAATTATAGAAGTTGGACTAGATTAATATATACAAATTTTATAAGCAATCTTATTTAGATTAAGAAAAAGCTAAAAAAAAAAAAGAAAGATATATTTTGAATAAAAAGATATTCGCTAGGAAGATATTTGTTTTTATTATTTTCACGATCGGGTCGCGGACCCTTTATGTTCCAATTCATATTAAAAAAACCATGATTTCCAAATGGATGAAATCTATCTATATCTATATCTATATATATTAATTTAACTAAATTGTATATAATTGTGCCAAGTTTTTTTTATGCATTTTTTTACTACTAATGTCAAATTAATTAATTCTAATTGATCCATGACAAACATACAACTCTTATTTCTAAGTGGCATGTCAAGTAAATCACTTTAAAAACTTCAAAGCTTTCTCATTCAATCTCAAGATAAGTTACAAAACCTTAATTATTTCTCTTTATTTCAACTAACATATTTATAATTTTGTCTAAAATATATTTTATGTAGTAAAATTTATCTATATTAATTTGGCTAGGATGTATAGAATGTTAAAAAGTAAGCAAAGTGATTTTGTTTTACTAAATTCTATTGGTACATCTAATCGTACGTTACATTTGGTTATGTGACATTATACTTTTGTATATGTGAACACATTAAGATTCTTTCTAAGCATCATATTCAATCTCGAAATCCATTACATTTTATCAAATCTTTTTACTAACAAACTAATTTATTTATGTGATTTTATTTTTTCTACAAACTTAATTTTTTATTTTTTATTTAGTAAAGAATCTATATTAATATTTATCCTTTTATAATATTTTTTTCAATAAATGTACTTTTAATTATTTTTAATGAAAAATAAAAGTTTATTTTTTATTTTATATATTATTTGTATAATTAAAAAAATAAGTGTACTTACAATAAAAAGAAAACATAATTTACTAATATTTTAACATTTTATCAAATATAATTAATTTTTATATTATATAATTTTTAATAAAACTTAATATATGAAAAATTAATATGATGAACTTTTTGCTTTCGAACAACGAAAGTGCAACTAGACTAAATAATAAATATAATTAATAAAAATGGTACAATTATATCACTATATATAATTTTATAAAGATTTCTTACTTATTAATTACTATATAAATAAATTATTTATCGCACAAAGCGCGAGTTAGATTCCTAGTATAGTATTAGTACATATGACACATAATATTAATGTGCACGGATCAATCGAACCTTTATTCTTTTGAATTTCTTAAAAATGCTTTTTTTTGTTGCTTGTATTAGTTTATCCGGAAAATTCAGTTAAGGAGTAAAACTATTTTCTTTCTTCTTTTATAACTTTATCCATGGGATCTCGAATTTCTCTTAGTTGATTAGCTCTAACGCCCACACCGAATATGGACAAGACTGTCTTATGACGTTCTGAACTTAACTCATGTACCGCTTTAATGTACGAACAGTCAAAACCTTGGAGCTATTGATTATCTCCCAATTGGTTGGAATTTAGGTGCGATGATTTACTTCATAGGCGAGGTCTCTGATTCAAGTGTAGGATGACCAAGTTGTGGTATGCTACAAGTGAATATTTGCCACAATAAATGAATCCTAATTTTAGGATCGGGTTATTCTATTTCACCTCTTAGAAAAAAAAGACCTTAAACCAAAATATGTAATAGCATGGCTATACATTGCTCGAAAGAATAGTTCCAATTTTGTCTCTGATTGGATCGTTGTCTCAAGCGAAATTTTGTAAAGCATTAGGGCATCCCATTAGTAAGTCGACCCACACTGATTCATTCAATCACTATGGGAGAGTTGACAAATAATGTCTAAAAAAAGTATTTTTAACGGCTCATTAATTGAGTCATTAATTTATCACGACTCAACAGAATTTGAGCTGTTATATGAAGTCTCGGGGGAATTATCATGGCTCGAATTTGGTAGAGCCGTGAAAATTAACAGCTCAACTAAATGAGTTGTGAAATATATTTTTTTTATTTCATATTTTTCACGTCTTATTTTATAAGGAGACGCCAAAAATATGTATTTTTTAAAAACAAATATATACATTGGTCGGGCAACCTCTGACCGATCATTGGTGCTCCACCTCCTACCTCCTTCTTCCCCAGGCCCAGTCGGAGTCCCAGTCTCAACCGAGTACCAATCGAGTCTTCTTCACAACCGGTCGCCGGAGGTTCCTCAAGCCCAACCCCAACCGAAGTCCCATTCCCAGACGAGTCCCAATCGAGTCTTCTTCATGACGGGTCGCAGGAGGTTCTTCAACCCCAGCTCCAGCGAGTGTACCGAGCTCCATCTCTAGCGAAAAAGGGCTACCTCCGTCGGCCACCTCCGTGAAGCTTCGAAGGTGCGGCGGTGAAGCTTCAAAGGTACAGGAAGGAGAGTGATGAGTAGCTAAAAAATAATTATTTTTTAAAAATAGACGGCTAAAAAAAAGTCGTCAAATTTTTTTTTATTTCGCGACTCTCACATTTGAGCCGCAAGTTTTTCAACGGCTTAATAGTTATTTAGCTGTGAAAAATAGTGAAAGAAATTTTTTTTTTTAAAAAAAAGACGGCTAGAAAAAAATGAGTCGTCAAAAACAATTTTTTATTTTATTTCGCTGCTCAAACGTGAGAGTCGCAAAATTGTTTTTTTTTTTAATAAATAAAATGACGTCTCATCCAAGATTGAGCCGTGAATAATCATATAAATAAATTATTCACGGCTCAATAGTATTTGAGCCGTCTCGTTGAGCTATTATCTCACCTTTCTCCCGTAGTGAATTTATCGACTGAATTGTGCGTATATGCATAAATCTTTTTCATTATCATTCCGGGTCTTCAAAAAAAGAGATTTTATATCAAATAAAATATATAACTCGACTTTCTTGTGTTATAATTTTAGCATGTAAACATAAAAGTAGTGTATGCACTTTTTTGAATAGATTATGTTTGGAACTAGTAGCCGAATTCCTTATTGAGGATTGGGTTGTGATGGAAATGGGATCCCCATCGTAGTCCGTAGAAGACAAGAGATTCATATGAGAAAATATAAGTAAACGAGCCTCCGCATGAGCCTCCAAAGATAAAGGTACTCGACTTGAAGATGCCTTGTACGTATACGAGCATATGCAACAACCTCGTGCATATCCCGTGTCTCATGTCATTCAACAACCGCATGTAGATGCTCAAACCCACTAAGATTATAAATGTTATGGACCAGGACATAGGATGTAAGTCTGGGATACACCGGTGGTAGTAAAGATTGGATACCATAGAAAATAAACAAATTGATATTTGATCCAATTTTGATATATAATTCAATTGAGTTTGTTTAACAATATTTATATTGAGTAAAAAATTGATTTATGAGCTCATATATTTTATTCAATTTTAACGAAATACAGTAAAAAACACAATCTGCACTAAAATTAGTAAAAGAATAAATAATCAAACAATAAACTCAATTTTGAATGAGTTTTTGTATCGACAAAATATCAGGAATTAATATTGTTGGGTTGGTTAAATTTCTAATTATATCGTCTACGTATTTTAGTTTATTAAATTTTATTTGGGGTGTTCAAAAAAATAATTATTTTAATAAATGGAATTGTTGTAGCCTTATCCAACATAAATTTTTTTCTTACTGAACCGACATGGCGACATCCGTTACGTTCATCTTCAATTCAAATACATAAATATTTGATTTCCTGGGAGCAACTTTAAAAAAAAAAAGTATGTATAAAATAAATTAGAACTCTAATCAAACAAATAATATTAATTTCCAACTACTGTGCTATTCAAAAAAACAAAAAATAAGAAACAAACTTAAAGGTTAAAAAAAACAAATTAGGGACCCTACACTAGGTACTTTGAGGTTTTTGAAAATACAGGAGTTAGTAGACTTTTATCACTGTGCAATTTAAAAATATATATATAGAGAGAAAAACAATATTTAGAAATTTGTATATATTATTTTTAAAAAATATATTATTTAAAAATATTTAAAAGTATATTATTTATTTTTATAAAATCCGCTACCTGAGGTAGCGTTTTTACCAAAACGCCACTCAAGATAACGTTTTGGAAAAATGCTACCTTTCAGTGGCGTTATTTTTATTTTGTTTTTTTCTCATTTTTTTGACGACTCGATGTTTAATTAAAAATAAAATTATATATCTATTTAAAAAATTAAAAATTATATATCTATTAAAAAATTAAAAATTATAGTAAGTAAATATTTTAATTGTGATTCAAATGATGCAAACAATATTAAATTTGCACTTACGAATTGACTGTACGCTCTGCCGTAAGTTGAGATATGAAAATTTGACTTAAAAAAATATAACTCATACCCTGTAACGTCATTTATGTCGTAATTCAATTATCTACCTAGTGTAATTTTTTGATTAGAAATATATTTAATTTTTTAACCTAACATCGTTTATCCTATAAATTGACCTGAATAATTAAACGCGTTAGGTGAAAAATTTAATTATATACTTACTCAAAAAAAAATTCAAAAATATTACACTGTGTAGATAATTTAATTACGAATTAAATGACACTAACTAGACATTAATTTTTGACTTTTAGACTGACCATATAATACGATACGTAAAACAATTATATATACGTATATATGGACAGTAAAATCAATGTGTATACAGTGATTTTTTAATAGATATAATTTTACTTTTAATTAAATATTGATTTGTCAATAAAATGATAATAAAGCAAAAAACAAATAATAAAAAATAACGCCACTCGAAGGTAGTGTTTTGTAAAACAAACGCTACCCTAGGTATCGAATTTTGTAAAAACTAATAATATGTGCTACCCACAGTAGCGCTTATATACAAATTTCTAAATATATATTTTTTCTATGCTTACGTTTTCAATTTTTTTGCACAGTGGTTACTTTTTGAAAAACAATCGAGTTAGTATGATAATTAATTTTAAAATAATGGTTAGATTTGAAAAGTTCGATAAATTGGCACCGTAGACTCCCTAACAAGGGAGGGGTTAAATGATGGTGAGATGAGAAATTTATAGATTCACCTCTTTTTTTTTTATGCGTGTTCATTAAAATTACTAGATTTTGATTAGAAAGGCTAATACTTTTTAGGGTTAATGGTTTTAATAGTACATTATGTTTCACCCATGTTATTGGATGATTCTTTAAGAATTGTTGGGTTAAGGTATGATACCATATGTTTGAGAATGTTGTCATTTAGGCTCTCCGTTATATTTTTCTATTAAATGGTCACGTGACTTGCGCGTGTTATGTCATATCAGCGACACGCAATTGCAATGTAGATACATAATATATTATTTAATTTAAATAATAAAAATATATAAATTTCAAATAAAAATAGAAAATAATTTATAAAAAAACAAAATTTATTTGGAAATTAAAAAATTCAGAAGAATAAAGTGTAAATAGAAAAAATATGAATTTATATTAAAAAAATCAAAAAATTAAATTATAAATCCTAAAATATATTATTTATAAATTTATTTATTTAAAAAAACAAACTAGAGAAGGGCTCTTGGGTCCTTGGTCTAGTTTTTATTTTTTTTATGTTTTTGATTTTTTATTTAAAAATAATAATTTTTTATATTTTAGAAATTATATTTTAGTTTTAATTTTTTGAAATTTAATTATACTAAGTTGTTTTTTCAAATTTATTTTTAAATATACAAGCATATTTATATAAATAAATAAATATATAAACATTTTTTATTTATATATAAAGTTTTAAAATATATATATTTTTTTAACTTTTTCCTAATTTTTCCCGAATTTTCCATATTTGTTTTTCTATTTTTACTTTTCATCTGCGACATCAGCACCACGTCACTATTCTGTTCGTCAAACTTGATGGTCAACAATAATTTGGACTAAAGAACAACATACTGAAAAATAAAGTATCATAAAACAACATAGGGGTACTAACCGATAACAATGGTCAAACATATGGTACTAATAAAACTGTTAACCCTACTTTTTTATTTGTATGGTCTTCTAATTCTATAAGTATATTTGATTATGTTAACCATTTTCACATATTTATATTCATTCTAATATTTTTTGATTATTTATCATACTAGAGATCTAACCCGCGCTTTGCGCAGAGTATAAAAATTATTTGAGTTGTCATCATATAAATTTAGTTTTATATAAAGTTTAAATTATTATATTAATTAGTACAAATAAATCAAATCAAAATATATTTTAATCATATTATTATATTAATATGAATATCTCAACTTACAAAATAAGAATATTTTAATTTTTGTTATTGATATAATATTATTTAACTTACTTTATATTTTTGTAATGTTTATTATTTATAGTATATTCATTACATATATGTTAAATTCATGTAGTAATAGAACTATATTAAAATAATATTTATAAACATTTTATTTACTAATAGTTAATTATTTATTATTTCTCATTTATTTTTTTTCTTAATTATAAATATGTGAAGACTATATACACAAATATAACTTAATAAATTATATATACATATACACTATTAAGAACACTATATATACATATATATAAATTTGCTTCAACTATAATAATAATTGAAAAATAATAATATTAAATAAAAATGTTTCCAAATTTTATAAAAAAATATCCTTTCAATTAATTTTACAATTATAAATATATAACTGAAAATTTAACATGTGTATTTATATACTTCATTTTATAAAATATAATATTATTATATTATATAAAAACATCCAGAAGAAAATATATTTTTGTACATTTAGGAAAATGTAATTGTGTACATTTGATTGATATTTTTATTATTAAAAATGTATAAATCAGAATTGATGTAATATAAATTCAAACATTTTAATATTGATATTAGCAAATATTGAGATACCTAAAATAATTTGCCAAATATGTATATATTAATTTTATTATCTAAATAAACTTATTACATTGTATTTTTTTTGAACTTTTTGTTTTTTAATTTGATTTCTTTCTAACATTTTTTTGTTTTAAATTTATAAACCAAATAAATAGTTAAATATGTTAATTTTTAGCGAAACAATAAGACATTACTATCTATTTAGTTCAGTTTTTAATTAACTTAGTTACTATTATTTATCATTTTTTCCATTATAAAATATTATCTTTTATGTAATTTTTCAAAGTAAATTGTGCAATTTACTATTATTTGAAGGCAAAATTTAATTTGACATACTTATAAATGTAACATATTTTGAAATTGAATGTGAATTTTTTTATTAATTTTAGAGTGTCCACGTTGATGTGAGAGAATGATGACATGGATGTAACTATGATAGAGAAAATTGAATTATTTTAACACTATGAGAGAAAAAATTAAGTTAAAAGCTTAGTTTTCAAAATTATATAATATTTAGTCAATTTGTCTTTTGATAATTTATGGAATAAACGCGACAACTGACAAAGATTGCACCCAAGTTAAAACTACATATCAAAATTAGCTCACTTTAACGGTTCTCGAAAATGAAAAACCAACTACGTCTTTACGGAGCACGTTTGTAGTTTCCTTCGGAAGGGAAGTATGAAGTTCAAAAACATGACGTTGGTTGATCGCCATGTTCGCCGTGATATCAACGACCGCATTTGCTTCTCGAAAGATATGTTTGAACTTCCTTCTTTCGAACTGCATCAATAGTTTCCTGCAATCCGCAATAATGGGTATTAATTTTAATTTTGACATATTTTCATAAGAGGTTACCTTATGTGCCGAGATGACGTCCGTTTCTAGGTGAAATGAGTGAGTTCCTATTTTTCCAAATGTTCTATAAAGCATTAGGAAAGAAGAAACTCTAATCAACTCCTTGAATAGGAGCCCACGATACCTGACAACCAAACTTGATCCACTCATTCAATAGTTGAAGGATTCCCTAAGACTGGTCGACCAAGTGACTGAATTCCACATTTTTTTGCATGCTCACACCCACGCAAAATGTGATTGATGTCCTCCACCTCAGAATGACAAATTCTGCAAATCAGACTCAAATTGTATCATCTATGGTTCAATAATTTGCAAATGGCTAGTCTATTTTTTAGGCACAACCAAATAAAATACTGAATTTTTGGAGTAGCCTGAATTTTGCAAACCCAACCCCATTGGTCAAGGACCTAGCTATTTGAGAAATGACTCGCTAAAAGAGAATAAGCAAATGCAGTAGTGAAACTCTCTGAATTTAAGAAATTCCATATTTGAGTGTCCAAAGAGACATTGGTCATGTTCCATGGAGTGCTCCTAAACATGTAGCAAAAAAACTTTTATGAAATCAAAAGAAGTTCTATTTAGGTTCCCTCAGCATTATGGAAGACATCTCCTACCATCAAGTTGTCTTTCTCATGCTTAAGTGGACCATATATAGAAGATCGTAGGGAGTGTCCACTCACCCAAGTATCGTGCCAGAATTTAATATCTCTGTCATTTGCCACCACCCACTCCGAACCCAGTTTAAGAGTGTTCATACCTTCATTGATTGCTTTCGAATTACATACTGTTTGTTCGAAGTAGTGAGAAAAGTTTCATTCTTCTTAAACATTCTATTTCTAATTATCGAGGCCCAAGGTGTCATTTCCTTTTTTAATCTCTATGTCAAACTACCCAGGAGCGATTTGTTTCGATACATTGTCGATTGAATACCAAGACCCCTAGCTTTTTAGGCTTTGTAATTTCATCCCAACTGATCAAGTGAATTTTTCTTTTCTGGTCTGTGGAGCCCCAAACAAAGTTCATGTTAATCTTGTCCAACTCTTTGCACACCGAAATAAGAAACATAGTACAATGCATATAGTAGGAGGGGATCATGGACAAGACCGATTTGACCATAGTAACCCTACCAGCCATTGATAAAAGATTTGCCCTCCAACACGAAAGTTTGTTCCTAACTTTATCCAGAATAAAGTTAAAGGAGTTAACTTTTGAGTTTGACAAATCAAGGGGAAAACCAAGGTAAGACCCAAAATTCTCAACCATTTTAAACTTTAAAACAATTGAGAGCTCCGTTCTTTTGGTAGTAGAAACATCTTTCGAGAAAACCATGATAAACTTTCCCTTATTAACCTTTTTGTGTGAAATGACGCAAAAAGTTTCTAAAACCGAGTTGATATAGTTATAATTTTTAGGTGTCGCCTCTCTCATGAGAATGAGATCATCAACAAAGAAAATGTGGGATAAAGTCATGTTACCTCGTTCCACTTTTATTTCTTTCCATTGTCCCTGCATAACTTTTTCATCAATAAGAAACGCTAGATATTCATACAAATAATAAATATGTACGGAGATAGAGGATCACTTTGTCTGATACCTCTTGAATGGTAGAATTTATCAAGTTTCCCCCTATTAAACAAGATTTCAATCAAAGACATGGAAATACAACTCATAATCAACTTAATGACTTAATCAGGGAATTGAAAGAAATGGAGAGTACTTCTGATGAAGTCCCACTCAAATCTACCATACGTTTTTTCAAGGTCAGTTTTAATAATCATGCACCATTTATGTCCCTGTTTATGCTTAGAAAAATGGATCACTTCTCTAAGTAAAATCACATTGTTCGAACCCCTTCTACCTGGGATAAAGCTAGTCTGAAAAGGAAAGATGATATTATTCAAGAACAGTATGATTCTATTCACCAGAATATCTTAAATCACCTTGTAAATAGAATTGCAAAGACTGATATGTCTGAATTGGGAAACCGAAGTAGGCCGACTACATTTTGGATTTAAGCATATAAACGTCTCGTTTCAACTTGTAGGAACAAACCCCTTTTAAAAACCTCACTACCAACATTTGTTAGAGAGCTACTAGTGCAATTTCACAACTTCTGGAAGAAAGACGGATGAAGGCCATCAGGGCCCGGAGCTTTAAAAGGTTTAAGATCCCAAGTGGATTTCCTAATTTCTACCAAAGTGACAGAATTGTTTAAGCAACGAATTTGGTTTTCAAACAAAAAAGTTCTCCAAGAGTCAGGGTAAACAACCAACAAAGAAAAGGTAACCAACCTTAGAAGTAGTGAAAAGATTTGATTTTTTTAAAATTCCACCTGAATAAGTCCCTCATTGAAAATCCAATTTCCAACTAAGTCTTTAAATCTTATTTCTTCTTCTTTTAACAATAGTAAAAATATGATAGAATTTAGTGTTTCTACCCCCATCTCTGATCCACTTAGAGCGTGACTTCGCAGACCAATTTTTTTCTTCTTGGTCAATAATCTCATAAAGCTCTAACTAAAGATTCTTTTCCAGAGAGATGATGAAATTGTTTAGGGAATTAGAAATACACTTTTGAGCTTCTGAAATCCTCTGAAGATGTTTTTCTTTTAAAAAGAACATTTTCATAAATTTCTTTATTCCATGATCTAGTTTTGTTAATGAAGAGGTTAATGGCAGATGTGATCCTATTACTAAACTTGTTCCAAATATTCTTGACTAGGAGTTCACACCCTGGGTGATCAAGTCACATAGGCTTCATCCTAAACGGTCTAACTCCCCTATTACCAATATCCCCATTAGAATTAAGAAGAAGCATGCAACGGTTAGAGTGAGTTCTCGTAAGATGGGTAATAGAGGCATTAGGAAAAAATATTTCAATCCATATTAGTAATCATCCTATCAATTCTTTGCTGAATTAATATATCCGACTTCCAAAGATTTACTAAAGTGAACTTGGGTCCTCTAAAACCAATGTCAATCAAATTACAAGCACTAGTCATATCATTAAACAGAGACACGCGATTCATGCAAATACCATGACTACACCTTTTTTCAGAGTTATCTATGACATCATTAAAATCAGCTACAACTAACCAAGGAGTAGAGAAAGCAGATGCAGCCGACTTAAGATTTTCCCACATAAGCAATCTTTCATTTAACTTTGTGCTAGCAACATAGACCGCAGACATAATCCAAGTTAAAGACGAAGGGATAACCTGAATTTTAAAGTGAAGTTCTTGCTCCGTCGATGCAATTTCCGTTATGGTAGTCTCAAAGTCATTCCACAAAACCAGAATTTCATCCCTGAAGTCTCTAGCTTCTACGCCTAAAAACTTGTTGAAAGATAATTTCTATGCTTGCTCTCTCATATGTTGACCACTCAGTATAGTGTCAATCAGGATCGGCATCGTTGGTGTATGTTTACGGATTAGTTGATTGACTGCCTTCACATCCACGGATTGCCAAATCCTCTAACATACCAAACGATGGATTTCATATGATGATGTCGGGTGAAGATGATATCTACCCCTTTATTAAAGGTAGGTCTACCTTTATTAAAGGTGTCAGCCAATTAATCTCAAATTGTAAAAACACGAAAAATGAAAAAAAAAATGAAAAAAAGGGTAAACTTGAGAGGGAGTGTCGAAGAAAAAACAAATCGGCACTCCTTGAGCACTGAATACTGTGCAAGTTGAGCATTAAAGACTTCACCGCTCAACTTGAGGGAAAGTGTTGAAGAGCGGAGGAGCGAAAGAGAACTTGGTCGGAGAGGAACAACAAAAGTACCTTCGTCACTTCCATAACAAAATGAGAGCAGACCTAACTCTGATAGGGTCCAAACAGAGCAGCCCTAACTCAGATAGGGTCCAAACAGAGCAGTCCTAACTCCGATAGGGTGGTACCAATTCAGACAGACGTCATCCGCGACATGTATATGGCGGAAGCAAATCAAGAAGAAAAGCAGGCATCATGCCTACAGAAGATCTATACACTACAAACTGGGATAAGTCAAAGCGCAGGGTGTACCAACACTATTAAGAAACAAAATAGTATGGATAACAGCATAGGGAGAACAAGTCAAGTTGTCCTTCGTCAGACCAGAGTCCTTCCAAAGTCTCGGACAAGAAAGGATGCAGCACATCCATATAACACTCATGATGAGATAATTTCATGCGCTACACCACAAAGGAGCATGAGGCTCCACCAGTCTAAGGTTTACCAACTAGAGAATGCCTACCAAGGGTCCAAAACCGAGAAAGAAAGAGACTATGAAAGGCTCACCTGCATGAAGATCAAGTACGTGTTTCAGTATATGAACACGTACAGAGACCTATCTGCCAGGACAGGAAGGCTATTCATCAGCCCAGAGTTGTTAGAAAAGTTCGTCAAGAAACTTCCACCAATTTACGGAAAGTCGGAGAATATATTTGACGCAATACTGTGCAAGTTGAGCATTGATTACCCCACTGTTCAACTTGAGGGGGAGTGTCAGAATGTGAAAAAAAAAATATTGTTGACAACATTGCTCAAAACGTCAACAATCAGCATATCTATGTTGTCAACAATTTACAATATTTGTCAACAATTAGGTAGGATTTAGATTTGACAAATAAGATCAAGTAGCAGTATAAATAGGTATATTATCATACTCTAAGAACAACTGAATACAATGTAATCCTTTCAGAAAATATGTTCTTTGGTTTTGTCATTGTTATTTAAATAATCTTTTCAGAAATTCTAACAGGGAAGTGAGTGGGTGCAGGTGGGGAAGGAGAGGGGAGGCAAGCAGCAAGGGAGGCTATCTGGAAGGGGGGGGTGGCTGGAGGGGAGGCAGTTTGGGAGGAGGTGGGCGGGCTTGAAGGGGCGACTGGAGGCGGACTGGAGGTGGTGAACGGGTGACAGCGGCGAACGGGTGGCAGAGGACGGGAAGCGGCAGGCGGCAGGAGAGGGTCGGGGAAGGGCAGGAGATAGGAGTTGGGAGGTTTGAAGCTGAAGGTCAAGCAGAATAAGATGGAGGATTTGCAGAGAAGGTGAAGGCGTAAAGGGCTAGGAAAATGAATAAGAGAATAGTTGATCGGCGGTTGAACTGTATGAACCTGAAACTAACACCTTTACCTGTTCGATGCCTGATCTGATTCTCATAACTATGTTTCGGTTAGTAATGGCTTTAGAATGTAACATAACCTTAAAGAGAAAGCGAAAAAAGAAAAGGGATAGCAATTTCAAAAAAAAAACAAGAAAAGAAGAAAAGGTAGGGGAGTGGCAGCGGAGGAGGTCACTACAAGAAACTCGAGCATACACATCGGCAAAAATGCGTTGCTAACTCCTTAAATACCGTTGTTAAGGCTTAACAGCGACGAAATCTTCGTTGCGGTAGCCCCCGTCGTTAAAGGTCTATAGGTCGACAATTTGCCGTTGTAAAAGGCTTGATGCTGTTAAGATGACACTCCCCACTTCGAGTTTACAGCGGCATCACGTTGTTGTTAAACACAGATGAAATGCGACAACACCTTGCCGATGTTATAGATTACGTTTAGTTATGACAGCTGTTTGTCGATTTTTTGGGTTATTTTTTTGGACGATTTTTTAGTTTTGTTCATCCATGGCTTCATCCTTCTTCATACATGGCTTCATCCTTATTCATCCATGGTTGTCTTGGCACTTCATCCAACATGGCTTCATCCATCGAGCTCACTTCGGTTCATCCATGACTGATTTCTTCTCGGACCTTCATCCATGGAGTCTTCGGTCCAGCATCTTTCCAGCTCTGTTCCAGCTTGGTTCATCATCGTTCCAGCATCGTTCGGCATGGAGTCTTCGGTTTACATATGTGCAGTATTTTTCCCGCATGGTTCCAGCTTCGGTTCATCCATGGCGTCTTCCATCTTCGACGAGACCAGCTTCGACGAGACCAGCTGCTTCGGGTCTATCCAGCTCCAACGAAACCAGCTGCTTCGGTTCTGTACGAGACCATCCGAGCTTCGGTTCCAGCTCCGATAAGAAGGAGACGAGAGGGAGAGGGTGGGGTGGGGTGGGGGTGAAGTGAAATGAAAATATGGTGAAGTGAGGATGTGAAATAAAGGAATCTGAACTTGTTTGGGCGAGGGAACTTTTGAGTGGGAAAGTTTTTGAAATTTTTTAAAAACAATTTCACGACAACAACAATAGTCGTCACTATATAAACTATTTTACAACAATAATTGAATCTGTTGTTGAATGACTATACTAATGTCGACAATATATTGACACGCAAACCTATTATATAATTTTCTCGGTACTTATGTTTTAACGACGACAATATTTATTAGTTACGACATACATCTGTTGCTGTTATAAATATATTTACGACAGAACTTTTCGTATTTAAATATGTACATTTACAACGGAAAAGTCATCTGCTACGAATGGAGTCATTTAACATCAAATGTTGGTCGACATTACACATTCATCAGTGTAAAAAATAAAGTGACAGCAAAATTTAACACTAAATGTATCTTATAACAATGGTAAACATATTGTGCCTAATAAGTAATTATAACGTCAACAAAAACTGTCGACACAATATACCTATATTTAACTACAACTGTTAGCGTCAACACGGAAGTTTCGTTGCTGTTGCAACAGATTCTTGTAGTGGGTGGTGGTGGTAGGGGATGTGACGTCAATGCACATACCAACTTGGTTTATCAATTTGCTCTCACCATCAAATCTGGACATGATTGAATCCCCTTTCCCTTTCGTCTTCAACATCCATCTCCCTATACTCCAAACTCTAGCTTGACAAATTGCTTAGTACTCTTTAAACTTTGCTTTACAAATTGCTCAGTACAAACTTGTGTTTTCCTCTTTTCATTTTTCTTTGTTGTATTTTCATGATTAAATCGACAAATTGGAAAATCCATCGGTTCTTGTAAAATTGGACTATTCACAAAAAAACTATCAATTTTTACTTTTCAAACCAAATTTATTATGCAATTCGGTCTTTTAAGATAATTAGACCGCCAACATGACGGAATTGTGGTCCGATCATATTCAACTGTCAATATGGTCCAGTTAAGGTAACACTCGTATTTTCCCATTAAATACGTTAGAAAAATTAGCAGGAAATGTAATGTGGGATGAAATTTGTAACATTTTTATCTAACAGTATCCAATTTCAATTATAACTATGCATGTTACACTCTAAATATTAGTTTGTAAAATGGCAATTTCATGCATAGTTATAATTGAAGCATGTTTATCTTTATAATAATTAGTGTGCCCTTTTATATTACCGTCCAATTGTTAAATATGGAGAATCAACACATAAATATTTGGTAAAACTTCCAACTTACATGATCATTTCAGTACATACATTATAAAGATTACAACTTGTTTTACTTTCACTGTAACTACAATAATGATAGATGAAAAAACTAATTCTCCCTTTTGACAAATCTGATTGCTTTTGGCTTAGTGGAGCACTTGAGCTGGTTTAGTGGAGCACTTGAGCTGGTTTAGTGGAGCACTAGAGCGGGTTGGTTTAGTGGAGCACTAGAGCTGGTTTAGTGGAGCACTGGAGCTGTTTAGTGGAGCACTTTAGGACTTTGTTGACACTCCCCCTCAAGTTAGGTAGTAGGATCCACAATACCTAACTTGAAAAGAACTGTCTGTAACACTTTCCCCGTAACTGCTTTAGTCAGAATATCAGCTAATTGATTTTCTGACTTAATCCATGGAAGCTAAATCATTCCCTCATCTATCTTTTCTTTGATGAAGTGACGGTCCACTTCAATGTGCTTCGTCCTGTCATGTTGCACATGATTTTCAGATATACTAATTGCAGCTTTATTATCATACATTAAATTGCACGCATGTTTAATTGGAAATCCCAATTCTGCCAAAAGTCTTCTCAACCACAAAACTTCAGTTAAACCTTTTTCAATCCCTCGAAACTCAGCTTCATCACTTGAAAGAGCTACCACCTTCTGTTTCTTGCTCTTCCAGGTTACTAGGTTTCCACCTACCAGAGTGAAGTATCCTGAGGTGGATCTTCTGTCTATGGGATTACTTGCCTAGTCTGCATCCGTGTATGCTTGAACATCGAGATGTCCATTTTTCTCAAACAATATTCCTTTCCCAGGGGAACCCTCAAGATACCTAACAATTCTCAACACAGCTTCCATGTGATCTTCTTGTGGATCGTGCATGAATTGACTTACTACTCCCACAACATATGAGATGTCTGGTCTCGTATGTTCCAAGTAGATAAATTTACCAACTAACCGTTGATATCTCCCACAGTCTGTTGGTTTGACCCATCTATTATCTTCCGGCCATGATTTGGAACCAGAGGTGTATCCGCCGGTTTGCAATCCATTAACCCTACTTCTGCTAGAAGATCGAGTATATACTTCCTCTGGGAAATATAGATACCTCTTCTAGATCTCAAAACTTCAATTCCGAGAAAGTATTTGAGATTTCCCAGATACTTCATTTCAAAATCTGAGAATAGATTCTCTCGAAGTTGACTAATTTCTTTCATGTCGTTCCCAGTAATGATCATGTCGTCCACATAGATAATTAGATAGGTAATCAACTCACCTTTGCGTTGATAAAACAACGTATGATCTGCATTACTATGCTTGTATCCGTATTTCTTCATGACAATGGAGAATCTCCCAAACCAGGCTCTAGGTGACTGCTTGAGACCATATAATGCCTTTTTAAGCCTGCATACTTCATTTGACTTAAAATTTGACTCAAAACCAAGTGGAGCTCTCATATACACTTCTTATTTGAGATCTCCATGCAGAAATGTGTTTTCACATCGAATTGGTGTAACGGCCAGTCTTGGTTTGCCGCTATTGAGAATAGTACCTGAATTGTATTGATTTTTGCCACGGGTGAAAAAGTCTCTGAATAGTCAACTCCATGCGTCTGAGTATATCCTTTCGCCACCAATCGAGCATTGTATCTCTCTATTTTTCCATCTACGTTGTATTTGATTGTAAATACCCACCTACAACCAACGAGTTTTTTTTCCTGTGGGTAGCACACATCTCTCCCATGTTTGATTCTTCATGAGGGCTTCCATCTCAACTCCCATTATCTGGTTCCATTGTCTGTTTTCCTTAGCTTCTTCTACCGTTCTTGGGGTAGTTTCATCATATAGAGCAACTCTAAATCTTTTTGCAGTTGCAGACAGACTCCCCCTATCGTCATCATCCACTGGATGTCGCGGTCTCCTCAGTTTATGGTCTGGTGAGTACTTCTTGGGAGGTATTCCCCTGTTTGTTCGTGGAGGTAATACATATCTCCCAGAGTTTTCCTCTTCTACTCCTTCTTCTGGATCATCAGTTTCTAATATGGAAAAAGAATGATCTATAATGGGAGTGGGAGTAATACATACCTCAGGATTTCCAGATGTCAAAGATTCTTGGAACGTATTGCTAAGTTCAATGGACCGTCCTTCTGTTTTAGATGTTACATATGTTGGACTGATATCTAGTTCTTTTGATTCAGTATTTGACATGATCTGGTTATGGTCAGACATCTTAACCCAACTTAGGCGGTCATTCTGACTCCCTTGTTTCACCCCCTGACTGCCAAGTTGAGGTAAGTAAAAATACTCGGTTTCAATAAAATTACAATCCAGGGTGGTATAAAGGCGATGTGTGACTGGATTGTAACATCGATACCCTTTTTGATGTGGCCCATACCCGACAAAGACACACTTGATAGCACATGGCTCAAATTTAGTCCTTTCAGACTTTGGAATGTGAACAAAGACGGAACACCCAAACACTCTTGGTGTGAGATCCGACACTAGAGATGTTTTGGTGTGTTGGGATAATATGCGGGACGGAGTGCTAAAATCAAGGATTTTTGTGGGTAGTTGGTTAATAAATAGACTGCTGTAGCTACAGCTTCAGGCCAAATGTATTGGGGCACTTGTGACTCAAGCATAATAGCTCGGGTAATTTCTAAGATAATCCTGTTTTTGTGTTCCGCAACTCCGTTTTGTTGTGGGGAATTTGGACATGTGGTCTCGCGAACGAGCCCATGGTTTTTAAAAAATTGGGTGAGAGTTTGATTGACATATTCTCCCCCATTGTCTAAGCGAATGACGCGGATTTGTTTTTGGTATTGGGTATTAACCAGGTTATAAAAGGACACAAATTTTTCGGGAACTTCAGATTTATTTTTTAATAAATATACCCAAGTCATCCTAGAATAGTCGTCAATAAATAGTAAAAAATACTGAAAACGACTATTAATAGAGTTTGGAGCTGCACCCCACACATCTGAATGAACCAACTCAAACACTGAATTGACATGCGTATTAGTTGCTGGAAACGTAGTTCTATGACTCTTAGCATAAATGCAAGCTTCACATGGACCACAATCCCTATTCTTAAAACTAGGAAATAAAATATTGAGATAGGAAGGTGATGGATGCCCTAACTGACGGTGCCATAACCCGAACTGTCTTTCTACCGTCCCGTGAGCCAGTAGCGCAGTCCCTTGTTGAGCCACCTCATCCACTTAGAATAGTCCATGTCGCTCAGTTTCACGCTCAATTATCTCCTTGGTCTGGATATCTTGTAAAATACAGCAATTCAGATAAATCAGTATTGTACAGTTTAATTCTCTACTGACGTGACTAATTGATAACAATTTGCACGATAGAGACGACACATAGAGACAATTTGACACTTTCAAGATTGGAGAAACTTGAATTGTGCCCGGCACCCATTACAGGTGTAATACTCCCATTTGCAGTCTGAATTTTTTCCTTTTGTGGGGTAGTCAAGGAAATTATATCCCGACTATCGTGAGGCATTGTATCCGTTGCTCCGTAGTCAAATATCCACTCAGAACATTTTTCGGGGTTAAAAACCTGCTCAACCGAAACTATAGGGTCCTTTTTGCAAATACTAGGGTATTTTTTGCAAATATTGTTTAGGTCACCTATTCCTTTCCAATCAGCAGTCGCACCTCCAAAGCTCCAAAGCATCTCTTCATTTTGAGAGTGGTCACCTCTTCCAAGGCAAGCACCGGCCAAATCAAGACTCTCTCCGCCCACGCATCGCCTGGCCACGCCTCGCCTTCCATTCGCCTCAGCCACGCTGTCAGCTCCGAGGTAAGTCACCGTGGCTGCTTCAGCCTTGTCGTCAGCTCCGAGGTAAGTCATGGTTCGGCCCCGTGGTTCGAACCACACACCTTCGGCCAGGTAAGCCACGACGGTCCCTTCCCTTACTTCATCGACTCTGGTGGTCGGGTTCTGCTTGCTGTCGCTGGTGGACGCAAGGTTGCCCGCAACAGTGGCTCCGACGACAATCAATTTACCTTTACCGGTTCGTTTTTGTTCGTCCCACCAATCGGGATACCCGACTAATTTGAAACATTCATCCTTTGTATGTCGATTCATGCCGCAATGAGAACATCAGAGTTTATTTTTTTCCTCTGATTGCTTATCCCATTCAGTTTTGCTTAGGGGTTTCCCTCGGCCGGTTCCGGTGGTGGTTCTGGCTCGGGTCGAGAGACCACTTCTGATGGTGGTGGGTTCAGTGATTGATTGGTTGAGGATACCGGTTCGGGTTGCCTCCCATCGAACATGTGAGTAGGCCCGTTCGACCGAAGGTAATGGCTCTTCTTTAAGTAATTCCCACCTTGTTGTTTCGTACCTGATATTTAATCCAGCTAGAAACTGAAATAGACGAGTTTCCTGACGTTCTTTATTGTATATCGTGATGTCTTATTCATGCCGCATTGGGTTTGGGTGTTGTCGATCTATTGCTTGCCAAATTCCTTGCAGGATATTGAAATAGCGTTCTAGGGACAATTCGCCTTGTCTCAGTTCGCTCGCCTTGACATGGAGGTCGTATGTCTGTAGGGCATCCCCTCCAGCACCATAAGTTGTTTCCAGAGCACTCCATAGTGCTCTTGCACTCGGGTATCCAGCAACATTCCCAATTAAATCTAGTTCTATATTTTGTATAATCCAGGAAAGAACACATAAGTCTCGTTCCTCCCATTCCGGATACGTTGGCTCGGTTGGGGTTGGTGGTAATGGCACCCCGGTAATGTGGCTGAGTCGTCACCGCCCTCCAATTACTGCCTTCATTACAATTGTCCATAGCGGGTAATTGGACTCGTTTAGCTTAACCGTCGCGGTCAAGTTTTCTGATGTATTTTGATGTTGCTTTCCTAGAATTTTGAGAAGCATTGTGGCTAAATCATCCGTCCCTTCTGTGGTTCCGGATTTGCCTATTTCTGGTGTAGAAATGGCGAAATCTGTTCTTGGTTTGGTGCACCCTTCGGTTGAAAAACGGTTAGTCTCAGGTCATGGTCGATTGATAAATGATGAACAGTTTAGTCAGGATTGACACTGCTCTAATACCATGTTAAATATAGAGAATAAACACATAAATATTTGGTAAAACTTCTAACTTACATTATCATTTCAGCACATACATTATATAGATTACAACTTTTTTTACATTCACTGTAACTACAATAATGATAGATGAATAAACTAATTCTGTCTTTTGACAAATCTGATTGCTTTTGGCTTAGTGGAGCACTTGAGCTGGTTTAGTGGAGCACTAGAGCTGGTTGGTTTAGTGGAGCACTGGAGTTGGTTTAGTGGAGCACTTTAGGACTTTGTTGACACCAATAACAGTTAAAAGTAGAATTGCCAATTTTTAATATACCAAGTTAGTTACTATGAAAAAAAATGAGTTTTTATGTAAATATGATAAAACGATATCATTATAGCACGAATATGATATGTCGTGTTTGTGTTTATGAGACAAAAAAAGAAGCACGGTAAAATTTTGTTGATAAAATTAATTATTGGATTTTTTTTAAAAGTAACCATGTTAGTTTTTTTATTTAAAAAAGTAAGTATACAATTTTTTTTTTAGAAAGTTGTTCAAAACACTATTTGGAAGTTTTTGTATCGTATGTAGAGTTTTTTACATAACGTATTATACAGTCAGTCTAAAAGTCAAAAATTAACGCATAGTTAGCGTCATTTAATTCGTAATTAAATTATCTACGCACCGTAATTTTTTTGATTTTTTTTGAGTAAGTATATAATTAAATTTCTCACCTAATTCATTTACTTATTTCGGTCAAATTTGGGTGTAAACGATGTTAGGTTACAAAATCACTGTATTTTTAATCAAAAAAATTATCCTACGTAGATAATTGATTTACGACCTAAATGACGTTAACCGTGTTGAGTTTGGACTTACATGGTCCGAGTTATAATTTTTTAAGTACAATTTTCATATCTCAATTTACGGCATGCCGTACAGTCAATCCGTAAATCCAAATTTAATATTTTTTGCATCATTTGAATCGCAATTAAAATATTTACTTACTTTAAATTTTTTTAATAGATACATAATTTTATTTTTAATTAAACATCGAGTCATCATTTTCGAACAAAATGATTTTTTTTAAACGAAAAATTTGAAATGTCCAATAGGCGCGACCCCAGGGTGCGCGTATACCTATTTTTCTAAAAAAATCAAATTGTATACTTACTTTTTTAAATAAAAAAACTAACATGGTTACTTTTAAAAAATAATCTAATTATTGTTGAGTATTTAACAAAATAGTAGCTTTCAAAACAATAAATAATTGCTTAATATTTTGTCAGTTATGTATTAAGAATATGTGAAATATGATATATAATTTTATATTTTTTTTATTCAATATATATTTATGGATTTCTTACTTTTTTTCTTTTTTTTGGTCACTATGGATTTCTTACTCAATGAATATATCATTTAACACAATACAGTGTTATGAACTCGTAAAAAGTCATATTTGTGTCTGTAATTAAAACACAAGAAATTTGTTCGTATTCTTATTTAATAAATTCAACATAATAAACTATTAAGTGCACAGTAAGACACGTACACATGATTTTAGAGCCTTAACAAAATAGTCATCTTGAGGATAAGATTATAATGTGTCATATGTACTAGGAAACTGGTCCATACAAAACCGTGTAAACTGGTCCAAGCAAAAATGTGTAAACTGGTCCAAGCAAAAATGTGTACGTAACTTTTTCTAAAAAATAATATTAATTAATTAACATTTATCGGTCGTATACTAGTTTTGTAATTTATTACATGTGTTTGATTAAAGATCAATTCAACTTAATTATAAAATTACATAATACAAAAAATGAACTATATTTATATATATAAAAAAGGTTTAACAGATTTATTAAAGAATTGTAATAGAAACCGTCGCCTATGTTTCAATTAGGGCTGGCAATGGTGCGGTGAAAAACCCATAACCACGGTTATAACCGTTACTGTTTAATATGGTTAACCGTACCATTATGGTGCGGTGCGGTTATGGTGATGAATTCTCTACCCATAATGGTTATGGTTATGGTTATGGTATTTGAGTTATACCCATGGTTATAACCATGGTTATTTTATAAATATAATAATTATTTATTATTAATAAAACTAATATATATATATTATACTAAATTTAAATTACAACATAAAAGTGAAATCAATGGATGATATTGAGGAAGATGATGATTGATAGAAACAAATACGACAAGTGTGAAATGGTTAGGGGTGTTGAATCATTACTCGTTATGGGTGTTTGTTGAATTTTAATGTTAATTCAGTGGTGTGAATGTTAATGTTGAATCATATGAATGTTGAATGATGTTAGTGTTAATGTTGAATGATGTTAGTGTTATATATTTTTATTGTTGGTAATATAGATAGATGTATTTTTTAAAATTAAATTTTCGGTCTTTTATTATATTACATGTGGAATAAATATGGTTATACGGTTAAAACCATGGTTAATAACCACGGTTATTTTGATGGTTATGGTATTAAAAATTGTACCCATAATGGTTATGGTTATGGTTATGATATGTGTTTTAAAAATATGGTATGGTTATGGTATTTGGCATACCCTGACCATACCCTAACCATTGCCAGCCCTAGTTTCAATACACATAAAATGATGAAATGTAATAATTATAAAATTAACTAAAATGTTTCTCAAACGATAATAAAAATCATTAATATAATATATTAATTGTTAATTAATATTTTTTAACTTTAATAAAAATACCAAATAGTTATCCGAACTTTGGACATTTTACAAATAATTACCCGAACTTTGAATTTTAAAAAACGTCTACCTCAACTTTGACACACGGGGCAAATAGCTACCTCTATTAAATATGAACGAAAAATGACGTGAAAACACATGATTGGTCAATAATTTTAAAAACTTTATTATTTTTTTAAAAATACTAAAAAACAAAAATTATGGATCTTTTCGGATTTTCGGATCTTTTCTAATATTTTTAAAGTGATTTTCAGATCTTTTTAGTATTTTAAAAAAATAATATAGTTTTTAAAATTATGGATCAATCATGTGCTGTCATGTAATTTTCCGTCCATATTTAATGGAGGTAATTATTTGGTTCATGTGTCAAAGTTGAGGTAGCTGTTTGCACCTTCATCCAATGTTTAGGTATACATTTTTTAAAGGGTTAATTACTTAATTGGTTACACATGTTTGACCAATGTTCAGAATGGTTACACATATTTCAAAATGTGATTAATTGGTTTTGCTATGTGACTAATTGGTACACATGTTTTTCCCAATGTGATTAATTGGTTATTCCGTTAGTGAACCGTTAATTTTAATGTTAATTTTTTTTTAACATATTATTGAATTGTGAAATGACTATTATGCCCTTAGTTGTATTGAAGAACACAAAATCGTTTTGAAGAACCAGATTCGAATCAAATTCGATTCAATGTTCTTGAGAACCCAGAATCGCAATTCTGGGTTCTTGAGAATCCAGAAATTGCAATTCTGGGTTCTTCGATTATTGTTCTTGAAGATGATGATGTGTTCTTGAAGATGATTCTAGGGGTAATTACGTCATTTTACGTATCTAAATAGTGACTTAACTGTGATTTCTAACGGTGAACAGTAAAAAACCAAATAGTCACATTTCAAAACCAATTAATCACATTTTGAAACATGTGTAACCATTCTGAACATTGGTCAAACATGTGTAACCAATTAAGTAATTAACCCTTTTTTAAAATTCAAAGTTCGGGTAGCTATTTGTAAAACATCCAAAGTTCGGGTAGTTATTTGGTATTTAACTCTATATTTTAATTAAGTCAATTATTATATTATATTTAGAATAAACATTAGGGTTAACTACCTCAACATTTATTTTTCTTTGACCTATGTAATTAAAAGGTTACTCATCTTTTTTTGTGTGACTGAGCTCTTACTTAAGTTGTCGTATGTGACTGAACGGTTATTCCGTGAACTTTCCGTCCAATATCGTCTGTATGAACGTATGGAAGGACCATTTTACTCTTTTTGAGCTGAAAATTGAAGCTTTCATCTTTAACCTCTGTTCTTCGATCAAGGGGACCAAAACCATCGTGATTTTCCGACCAAAACCAGGCGGCGTTAGATCTGAACAGGAGAACTAGCAGTGACCTCCAATGATTCTTCTTCGTGAGAGATTTGAACAGGCGGCATATCGGGAAATTCAGATGTTGTATTGTGATTGTGGTACCATGAAGTGGCATCAGAGATCAATGAGGAGGTAGCAAAGCTCAAACAATGGCTGAGTTGTGAAGTTTGTTTGCAGAAATCTTGAAGGTACGTTGTCCAACCACTGTCCTCCGATGAGTCATGGGCGGCGGCTGCAGCAAGAATAGTCTTCTTCCATTTCCAATTCATGGTTGAAATTCTATGCTCAATGAATTCATGAATTGATGATTGATGGTTGAAGCCTTGAAGGTATGTGACTCATTTCCAATTGATGATTCTACCATGAATTCATGGGAAACTTCAACATTAGGTATGTAATTCTTGATGTAATTCGTTTACGACCCATTTTCAATTCGCGACCAATCGCGAACGATTTCTCATTCATCTGCGAATTATTGCGGTAAATTTCCACATTAGGTATGTAATTCCGTTCTTGAATCTGGGTTTGTTCATTTTTCGATCCCTAAATTGCTATCGATTCAAATTCAAAAGATTGGGTCAAAAGGCTTCTACTGGAAATTCCAATTCAGATTCAGATTTCTGCAACTATTTCTTCCTTTGGTTGTATGTAAATGGAGAAGAAGAATGGTATATTAGGAAGTTTAAGTTTGAAGAATGTCACATGCACAGTACATGCGCAATTTTAACGGAGATAACTGTTCAGTCACATCTGCCAACATAAGTAACGGTTGAGCTCAAGTTTGAACCGTTCAGTCACATCTGTCAACATAAGTAACGGTTGAGGTAATTAACCCTAAAAATTATTCATAAATTATATTCATTATAGTGACAATTAGCAGTAATTATATTTTAATTTTACAAACAATATTTTATTTATTTTTAATAATTCAAAAAATGTATTAACACGCTATAAACATGTAATAGCTAAATTCAATTATTAAGAAGCTTTTTAATACAGTTAATATATTTTGATCATCTAATATATTTTATATTGTATGCATAATTTTAATTAGGTACATAATGTATACACAAGATTATTATTTTCATGAAATGTTGTATAATATTAGTATTCAATTTAATTTATAATAAAAAAATATACTATGCAGACACAATTACTTTTTATTAAATAAAAAAATTATGAATTTTAATATGTGTTAATATATGTATATTTCATCAATATTATGTATTTCTATCATTAGTAACAAATTGTCTAAAATAAGTATAAATATACCTAGTTACAAATCCATATAGTTTTTGATCATCTAGTATAAATTGTCTAACATTTTATTATTTGTTTGAGTATTGATGTGCATGTGTATTACATAAATTTTTTAACCTTCAAGTTTTGGGATTAAATAATGAAATATTCATACACTCTTAATTTGACTAACCCTAAAAAATCATTAAATTCGGAAAAAATAATTAATAAAAAACTATGAGAATTAAGTCTACTTCACATTTTGATACCCATGAAAGAATGTACATATAAACTTGATTATTTTGTATGTATTAATTATTTATCGCTTTATACATAATATATTGTTTAAAATGATAAATAATTAATACACACAAAATAATCAAATTTGTATGTACATTCAAAAGTAAAGTAAGCTTATTTTTTAGAGTATGTTATTTATTTTATTATTGAATCCAAACTGTGAAATTAAAAACTTAGATTACCGTTGTTATAAAATCTCATTTTATCAATAAATTTAGAGAATTAAAACTGAATTAGGATAGATCAACAACCCTAAAAAATTATTAAATTCTAAAAAGATAATAAATAACAATTGTAGAGAATAAGTGATGGTGTGGTGATAAAATATTATTATATTGTTACAAATTTAATTTTTGATTGGGACAAAATTTTATAACAAAAAAAAAATCACTTGAGTAGTTAGCGTAATAAATATAAGTTAAGTGTATTAAAAAATATATTTGTATTTTACTGATCTAGTGAAATAATGTGCTATTGTTATAGTGATAGGTCTTGGGTTCAAAACTTTGTTAGAATCTTTTTAAAGAGATTTCATATTAATAAATTGTATTTAAGAAAATGGTGGAGAAAAAAAATATAAATGACCAAATTTTCATGATATGTTTAAATTAATTAGATTATTAAGAGATATTTGTGTAATATAGATAATGATAGTTACAAAAACAACTTCAGTGTTTTATAAATAATATATAGATTAATAGGTTAATTAAAAAATATAAATAATATATAGATTAATAGGTTAATTAAAAAATAATACTATTATAATATAGCATGTTACTAAAATAAAATAATGATTTTTGTTTCTTTAAAAGTGAGTCTTAAAAGTTAAAACTTCAAACAACTATGTAGTTTGAATTTTTTAATTAAAATTATTTGGAAAAGTACATAGGAGTTATAATTAAAGTTTTGAAATGGACCAAGTAGAATCGTTGATTCTCATAATATGATAAAAAAAAGTGTTATAAAAAGTGTATTTATAAAAAAAAAATGATAAGGTCTGTAGTTAAATTAATATATGAACTAATAAATATAGCTTTTTTGGTAAATATTAATAAATATAGTTGATAAGTTTTTTTTTGGTAAATTATATAGTTAATAAGTGGATTAGTCCATTCGTGGATTACTGCTGCGGTGAGAGTCGTAGTCCACGAGGCGGGAATTAATTTCAAATAATTAAAATTAAAAGGCAACATTATATTTATATATATATTTCTTGAAAATGTTCAATTGCCAACCACAACAGTACACAGAAATGCTGAAAAAGGCCTTCTTTTCGTTTCAGATTTGGATCTCCCTCTTTCTTTCTTTGTAGACCACCACGATCACATGGCGCTCCTCCTACAGTCCCCCTTTTATTAATTGAACATTCGAAATTAAGAAAAGGGCAGAAAGAAGAATCAAGCAAATATCTGTTTAGTAGACTTTCTGGTTGCTTCCTATTTCAACTGACATTACAGGTTATCATCTGCAGCGCAGAGAACAATACATTATTGAGCTCGCTGCATTCTTAATTCTCACGTCTCTGCTCAATTATTCAATATGCTTCGTCTATCCCTTGCTTGTTTCTGATCCCAGTCAAAGAATCTTGATTCTGAGTTCTATTTGTTTCTTTACCAGAACCAACAACTTACCTGTACATGAAATTTATCAAATTGGAGCCACATAGTAATGCTTCTGCAATCCCTTGATTTGGGTATTCAGCATTTTTTTATCCCTTTGTCAGAATTCCGTTCCGATCGATCAGGGGCATCTAACCCAGTTATTGATCCAAGAAATTAGTCCTCAGTAAGTTGAAGGTTGGTTCATTCTTCATCTCTTTCGTTTTTAGATTAAATGGGCATTGCATGGATCGTACATTCAGTTAGGTAGAAGCTCAAAGGTTTTACTTTTTTGGATTGCTTCGTATTTTCGGTTGTGGTTGGGTTTTGGATACGTTAAAAGGGTGCATTTGAAGCTAAGCTGATAAAACCAGAAGCTAAGGAAAGCATCACTCAACTGATTAGGTCTAGGGTTTGTTGAGAACTGGTAAATATTGCTTTCTGCCTTATAAAGTTATAGCACGTATTCTGTTGGTTTGAAAAGAGTGTCTTTTTAAACAGTTTTTTTTTCAAAAAACTGGTGCAGGTTTTCTACAATTTGGTATTTGATATGGATAAGAGGAAATGGTTGTGGAAGAGGAGATCCTCTGAGAAGAGCCCCGGTGAAAGAACCGACAGCTCAGAATCAATGTCCTCACCTTCGGAGAAAGAGATTGACAATCAGGTGATTTTGGCTTACCTTATTACCCTTTCTTGATGCTACTGTCTCTAACGCTTGTTATAATTGCAGTCTTTAGTAGATCTGAATTGCTGAAAAGATTCTTTAATAGATGGTTTATTATTGTATCATGAGTCACATTAATATAAATTTCTAATAATTATTTATCTAAACTGTTTTTGATAAGTACTGATTAATTTGTACATAGATGGATTATAGATTTTGAGTAATTATGCAGCAATATATTGTGCAAGCAGACTTCCTAGATGTCACGGGTACGCGGCCGTAACTTTGTTGGTTTGTTGAAGCAGGAAGAATGTAAGACATCTCCAAGCCACAGCACTCCATCCCCTGAAATTACATTGAAAACCATCTCAAACGGTGATGATCTTAGTGAAACCGTAAGGAACTTGACAGAGAAATTATCTGCTGCTCTTGTAAATGTCAGTGATAAAGAAGATTTGGTAAATCAGCATTCAAAAGTAGCTGAAGAAGCTGTTGCAGGTATTTTCTGTTCTTGGATATCTTTCCACTTTATTTTTTCATTTCCATGATGGTTCATATGTTATCTAGGTTGGGAGAAGGCTGAAACAGAATTAACAGTTCTTAAGGAACAGATTGAATCCACTAAAAAGCAAAACTCAACCCTAGAGGATCATGTGGGCCATCTTGATGGAGCCTTGAAGGAGTGTGTTAGGCAGCTGAGGCAAGCTAGAGATGAGCAAGAACAACGGGTTCAGGAAACTTTGGCTAAGAGCACCCAAGAATGGGAATCTACCAAATCTGAACTCGAGAACAAAATTCTTGAGCTCCGGAATAAGTATGATGAAGCTTCTAGAACCGAATCTTTTTTGCATGTCAATCTTCTTCAAAAAATTGAATTTTTAGAGCAGGAGAATTTGGATCTGCGTCTTGAGCTTCAAAGGCGATGCAAGGAACTTGAGGTTCGGACTATTGAGAGGGACTTGAGCACTCAAGCGGCCGAAATGGCTAGCAAGCAGAACTTGGAAAGCATCAAGAAGGTGGCCAAGCTCGAAGCTGACTGTCGGAAGCTCATAACCATTGCTAATAAATCTTCTTCTTTGGTGGCAGACACTAGATCCGTCACTGCTTCGTCGATTTATGTTGAATCTTGGACAGACAGCCATTCTGACAGTGAGAACCGCCTCAACACATTCAAGATGGATTCTTGCAATTCAAGAAACTCTAATAATAGTGGGAAGAACAAGACCCTGGGGTCTGCTTCAATTAAGATTGACCTTATGGACGATTTCCTTGAGATGGAGAAATTGGCATCCTTATCAGAAAACTCTAAAACAGTTACCACCAAACAGAATAGTGATACCGAGAATTCTAAGTTGAGGGTGGAGATTGATGCGATGATCACTCGAACTGCTGAGCTAGAATTGAAAATTGAAATGCTTAAGGAGGAGAAAGCTGAGTTGCAGAAGGAGCTCGGAAGGAGTCGAGATGCAGGTGAAGCATCTCAAGTTCAACTGATGGAAGCTCTCATTAAGTTGGAGGATCTCCAGAGGAGCTTGAATTCCGCCATTGATGCAAAGAAGTGTACAGAGGATCGTCTAGCTGAGGTAGAGGTCAAAAATGTAACCCTTTCTTCTAAGGTTGAAATCTTAGAAGCCGAATTGGAAAAGGAAAAGGCAACATCAGGGAAAAAGCGTCACGGTTTAGAGGAAGAGTTGACAAAGAAGGATAAGGAGCTCCAGACTGAAAAATACCTTAGAGAGAATAACCAACCCAAGATAAAGCAGGTACAAAGCTAGTTTTTCATACGAGGAAGGGTTTAGTTGGATTTTGTGTCAGTCTCTCTATAGACAATACTTGATTATTCATATCAGGAAGTTGATGAAATTGATAAGAACCCTTGTTATGATGTTTTTCATTGTCAGGAGGACTTCACCATTGCTTCTGGGAGGCTTGGGGAATGTCAGAAAACGATAGTCTCTCTCAGGAAGCAACTGGAATCTTTAGCGACGCTTGAAGACTTCCTTATTGATACTAAGAGCATACCAGCAGAGTCCTCAGCTGGAGAGCTTCTGGTTCCACGTGCCAATGGTGAACTATGGAAGTTTCATTTGAACAAAACGTTCCTACCTAGTGAAAATTTTGACGCTTCATCCAATACCAACGACAACAAGAAGTCCTTGTCTTCTTCATCTGCATTATCTGCTGTTTCGTGCAGCAATCAAGGTGGTGGTTTGGAGAAGAATCGAAACGGGTTTGCAAAGTTCTTCTCTCGAAACAAGAATGGGGTGCAGCTCGAGATATAAAAAACAGAAGAATTTATTTTAGCGTTCGATTGATGTTCGTTCTTCGTGCTGGTTAAATGCTGTTTAATTGGTCGAGATTTCGTTTTATAGAGTGAGATTACGACATGTTTGTGAGGTTTGTGTGATTTTTCATCTGTAGATAGATAGATGTTTTAAGAGATAGGGAAACTATTTTTGGGAATACTATAATAGGTATATATTTTTTATTTTGTTTTTTTAAGGATGGACAAAAAAAATTAAATGAGTATGAAAAAATAAATATATTTTTCTTTTATTAAAGAAAAAGTGTACACACTTAGGGGCGAGCTCGAGATGGCGAGACAGATTTTTTTCAAACGACCCCAAAATTTCAAGACTCATGCTTGAAGGTAGGGCTGATCATGGGCTGCTTAGACCGGTCTTGGATGTAGGACCGAGACTGAGACCGAAATTTCAGTATTGCCATATGGAGGATAAATACCGACTTTGGCCAAAATAGCTGTCTAAGTCGGTTTTGCTTGACTCGGGTCGGTCTCGAACCGAAACTTTTGGTAAAAAAAATCAACTAGATCGATCAAAAAAATTCATCGGAATTTTGGTCTTGAACTCGCTCGCTTCTTATCTTCCGTCGCACTTCCCTTATGAAACTGATCCAATGGTTGTTGAATACTTCAAAGTCATGAATTACTAGTGTTTCAAGGATTACACCATGAATTTCTAGGGTTTTCTTCAAGGTTGGGCCAGTCCGGTCTTAATCGGGCTTTTGGGAAAAAAGACTGAGCCCGACCTTGAAAAAAAAACTCGCTCGGTCTTGGTCATAGTCAGTATTGGCTCGATCTTGTCGGGAATTCGGTCCAGTAGTCTTTTTTTATCACCCCTACTTGAAGGCCTGAGTATGAGCCTGAATTCATCTCAACAAAACCGTCTGAGTCGGTCTAACTTGGGGCCTAGACCAGCCTCAATCTTGGATCAACTTTTATTCTAAAAAAACGAAAACAAAATATCCAAAGTTTTTAAATACAAAACACAATGCAAACATTATGTCAAATATCAAATACAAAACAAAATACAAATATCAGAGCAAATATCCAATATAAAAAAGTTTAAATTCTAAACAAGAGTCTAAACACACAATAAACTAATTTTAAAAAATGTTAATAGTTCTAATGGTGTCATATGTGTTGGGTAATGTGATTAGTTAGTACCCCTATGTTGCTTCTTAGTACTTTATATTTCCAGAATATTGTTCGTTAGTCCAAATTATTGTTGTCATCAAGTTTAACTAATGGAACGTTGACATCACGATGATGTGGCGGATGGAAAATAAAAATAAATATAAATAAATTGGAAAAATAAAATAAATAGAAAACATATGGAAAAAAAATAAAAAATATATTTTAAAACTTTATATATTAATAAAAATGTATATATATATATATAATATATAAATAAATTTGGAAAAAAACCTTATTAAAATTAAAATTCAAAAAATAAAACTAAATTCAAAAGGTTAAAATATAACAATTATTGTTTATAAATTTATTTTTAAATAAAAAATCGAAAAAAACTAGCATTGAGTCCAATTGACCCCAATGCTAGTTTTTTTTCCTATTTTTTGTTTTGTTTAATTTAAATTAAATATTATATTATATATGTATGTGGTGCTGATGTGAATCATTTATCAGAAATATCTAATGGGTGACTACCAGAAGGACCATACAACATCTTCAAACATAACGGATCATTCGATCATACGAAAAAACTTGTGGTACCATCCGATCACATGACCCAAACATATGGGACCATAAGACTATTAACCATAAAAAAATATAATAAATGTTGATTTTAACACATACTCATATCAGACTGATTTATTCAGTCTTTGGGGTAAAAAAATCTAACCCCGGGTCCGAGTTTGAGATTTTAAAAAAAAAAAGTATGTTTTGACATGGTCTAAAGTTCGGAACGGGCTATTCAGGTCGATTTTCGATCATTAGTTTTTTTTCTCACCCCTACCCACTTAGAAGTAAATTGTGCTAAAAATGACACAACTAGTTAATAAAGGTGGCTATATATGTTTTTTTTTAAGGAAATGATATTGGTTTAAAATTAAATCATGTATTTAATAAATAAAATAAAATAACATAAGTATATATTTGAATTGTGTTACAAACGTTGTTAATTATATTGAATTTTGACTTACAAATTGACTTACAAATTGACTATACGTTTTGCCCTAAGTTGAAGATATGAAAATTCAACTCAAACCCTCTAAATTAAAACTTAACACGATTAGCGACATTTATGGTTAAATACAATTATCTACCTACTCTATTTTTTATTAGATGTAAGATTAAACTTCTAACCTAAAAAATATAATTTGTCTGATAATTTGATAGAAAAGATAAAGTAATTCAATTAAAAAATTAATTATATACTTACTAAAAAAACACTAAATAATAAAATTATAATATAAATATCATTAACGGTGTTGAATTTTGATTTTAGAATAATAGTACAATATAGAATAAAATTTATATATACATATAGTTGACTTATTTTAGAATTTCATTCGAACTTTGCTAATCCGAACCTCTGCAAGTGAACAGAAAGCTACGATCCTGACATTATGATATAGTACAAGTCAAGCTCAAAATCAAATTATTTATTTCACAATTTTGAAGTTCCACCGACATTTCTTAAATAATACATTACAGAGAAATCACCCAGGCCTTCCACCACTACCATCAACTCTTGCTTACTTACTATGGCATTACAGTTATGTACAAAAAAAAAGCAGCAGAAGAAAACACATTTTTTTTGGCCATCAAGAACCGCACTGATACTACATTTGAAGAACACATACACAACGAATTTAAAGAGACCCTTGATTGTTTTGGGGCATCAACCAGGCACATAATAATCCATCTTTTCGATTGGAAGATTCAGAACCGATTGCTCTACCTGAATTGAAGAGGAACAAAACCTCGTAAATCATCATCAAGAAAGATAAATTCTGAGAAGTTTAGATATTTTGAATGCAGACTCTTCCCTACAACGACAGATTTACTCAAAGTTACAGCTTTTTTAAGTTATTTCAAAACTCTCGTTCGCTTCAATCATGAAACAGACGACCAATATGAAACCCAACACTTACCTCTTCGAAAGGAACAAATACAAAAGGTGTGAGACCCCTATTATGTGAAACAGCAGGGATATCGGGATTGTGAGTTTCATCATCCTGCCATCCTTCAACCACACCGAGTATGTCTTCCTCAGGGCCACTGACCTCATTTGCAGTCACTCCACTCGTGACAAGTGAAAGTAAATCCATTCGGTTGTTTGCTCCACTTACTGTTCCTCTTAACCTAAAAAGTGACCAAACATCAGTCATGCAGAAAAGAAGTTCTCAAATGCTGCTGAAGATACCCAATATTGTCTTGAAAGAAACAATATATTATAAGAGTTCAATGTTTTTGTATGTCCAGAAAAAGTACCTTAATCTAATTCTCAGCACTGTAGGACGCAATCCAGGGTACAAGACAGCAGCTTCAACCTGTAAAAGACATCATCGTAAGCTGGAAGTTAAAACATATAAATCTACGGAATAGAAAAGATCATCTTTGAATCACCGACAGTTGGTAAAAATTGAAGTAATCAATCAAATGTCTTGATGGAATTGTCTCCAACATGTCTCTAGAAGAGAACTCTACCTTGTCATCTGCCAAGGTATAGTGTCCTCTAAACATACAATCAGATTTAGCAGCACGCAAGTTCATATACTTGGCCACATCTTTGAGCTTTTGAGAAGAATTCTGAGAATTGAACATGGAATTAGACAAGGCTTGACGAGTCACTCAAGCGAGATAGGTCAGTCTTTTGGAAGTTTAGTAAGGTCAGGACAGGATGACAGTTACCTTGTAAAGAAACTTTCCTGAAGGATAGAATCTTACATAGCGGAAGTAGCAGACCTACACAAAGATGAAATATGGTATGAGTCACAGAACCCATAATTCAAAACCTCTGACAAGATCGAGGCAGAAACCTGGACGCATAGTGTATTAAGAGTAAAACAAAAGGCTTAAAATCTTACTAAATGGACTGGATTGGTAACTTTCCACTCTGCAGTTCCAGCCCGAATATAGGTGTTCCTGCTGACATAAATACCTGTCACACAAAAAAGACATGGGTATTAAAGCTTAACAGAAATTATTTCAGCTTATATGCCCATACACACATGATTCCAAGTCTTTCGACTATTGGAGGCAGTAGGTTAAAATATTGGAAACGTGTTAAAGTAAAATAGCTGTTAAATTCTTAACCGGTATACTCGAAAAATTGCTAATGGATATCTATAATGGCGTGGCTGACATATATTTATACCATCAGTCCTGACTCTTGGTCTCAAAAGCCACATTTTTCTCCAGGAACCTTCATATTTTGACTGTAATATCTTGTAATTTTCCACTATCCCAGAAAGCTTCACAAAGGAACAAAGAATCACCAATTGATAAGAATAGGTTATAAATGAAAAGAATCCAGCACCGTAACAATGATAAACAACTATCACGCAACATAAGAACAAAGGATGGATAGTCTACCTGCCACGCTTTCAAGCATGCATTACGCCAAAAGACAGGGTTTCGGATTGTGTACCTCCACTTTCGACAGACACAAGAAGCCCGTCCCAGATCATATGAAGCCATTCGTGTAAAAACCTGCTAAACAATATCCAATTAACCTTAGATAATAATTCCAGTTTAGGTTATTAAACACAATTTCATCACTTTTCCATTTGAAAAAAGTTTGGATTACACTTTAAAACAGTCCATCCAAAATAACCAACCACCCAAAAAAATCGCACATTTGTTACTAATAGCTTCCTACTTCTTAAAGATATTACCTCATGGAGCAACTCATCAGGCAGACTACAGTGAAGGAGTGCTTGATCGATGTATGGTTTGCTGCTCGTACTCCCAAAGGGAGCGATAGGTCTTACATTAACTCCGTAGAGATCTGCAAACAGAAACCTGGATAGATAAGAGACAGCATAAAAGAAAAGCCCCGGGCAAAGGCTTGTAGAACATTTTGAGCTCAACTCAAGCAATGTCTTTTCTTTTCTGCTGAACCTCAAGCATGTCAAACAACGTCAAAATTACCAAGCCAGGGTCTGTGTGTTACTAAAAACCGCGCTGTCTTCAACCGCAGAGCTGACTCGAGCTCAGCTGGAACCGACAGTGCAAAATCTGCAGAAGCTAACACCCAATCAGAATGAATGTCAAAACAACAGCCTTGAATTACGGATTCAACTCAACTGTTCGGCAGACTTATGAAAGAGTTTCGATATTATCCAAATGGAACACCGTTCATTATGATTGAATTCATATGGCACATTTTTGAAGCGATTCAAGCAGCAGGAAACACATCATATCAATTGATCTATCCAGCAGCAGAGCCGAATGATAAAGAACTCCACGAAACAATCGACAAACCTGAGGCCATAAAAAGCGAAGTGCCGAGCACCGAAACCTTCTACTTCTCCCTCTTCTCGAACCAGCGAGATTCCGAGAAAAATCAGAGGAGACGGAAGAAATCAACGAACCTTACTTTAGCATCGCCTCGAGTTGGTGGTTAAACCAGGTGCATGTTCAAAAAATTAAACAAGGGGCTGTGGGAATGGGACCTACCTCCTCCAAGGCGGCCTGGCGCCAACTCAGGTTCTTCTTTGGGAAGGGCGTACCTGGACCGGATTTACAGTAATATCAACCTTCCGTATAATGGTATCCATTATTGCATCCTACAAAACGGGTGAGTAAATTGTAGGGGAAATCATTTACGTGCTCATGTTTGGGTAGGTTATATATAGGGAAAAGTATGAAATTGCACCCGGATGTTTGCAAGAATTGGTAATTGCACCCATGATGTTTGTTCTTACACCCATATGTTTACACTTATTTGTAATTGAGCTTTTCCATCCAATTCAGACAGTAACCGTTAAAAAAATGGAATGTGATGTCCATTTGCCATATATCTGACATGATATACCGAAAATACCCCAGCCTTTTTTATTAATTGTCAAAGCCAATTGGTTCTCATTTTAGTAACTTTCCCACATATGATGTTGATAATTACTATCTTCGTTACTCAATTTAGTAACTTTCCCATATATGATTCATGCAATATGCAGATCAGATTCATCCAATAGTACCTTACCTATATGACCATTGGGAATGAAACCTTCATTCCCATGATTACTATTAGCTGCAGAAGGATGGGCATTCTTGACAATCGAAACCGGTTTCTTCCGAAGCATGCTCCAGAGCTCAATACTTCCATCATCTGATCCACTTAGGTAATCACTATTGCTGATGAAACAGCAACATTCTAGAGAAGATGCTGGAGCACGGAAGACGACTCTAGATTCTTCTGGTACCTGATTCAACGTGCAGGGAAACATAAACTTAAGGCTGTTCCATCTTGTTTACAATTTGGGGCCGTAATAGAGATATCAATATGCAGCTAAAGCAAGACAGCTACTAATTAGCCATCCATTTTCTCTCAATGGCAATCAAAGTACTACAATATAATTAATTGTGCAAGGAGTAGGGAAAAA